>CM060924.1:744077690-754077690 GCA_030737875.1 Allium sativum
TATCTAATTATCAAATTTTATTAAAAATATTCTAACTCCTTAAATTCTTGGAAAATTTCTCCTGCACTTCCCTTGTACCGGTCAACAGCTCAAACTCCAACTTGCCTCTCTAGGCCCTTTCTTGTAACAGTTGGAAATTTCACTCGATCCGAATCGATCGCCAAAACCGACCAAGACCGTTCGAAACCCCTGATTGTTTTGAGAACACGACAAATCGGAATACAAACAGATGACCATTTCATTGTCAATTACAACAATTCCATTAGAATACAAGAATATTACAGAGTATGAATGAATAAAATATATTTGATAAATATCAGAGATTACAATACATTACATAGCAGCGGAAAATAATACAATACATAACTGGAATTAATACACGGATACAGAGCTTTCCGAATATCGCTTCACCTGTAAATCATGATCCTGTGAATATAAATCTGCAAAACCAAAACTACTAGCTGCCCGTGCAGAAAATAAGAGGACCCAGAGTTTAGGTTAAAACTATAAACTCCAGGTTAGTCATGTGACTGGCGTGAGAACTAAAACAGTTATTAATCTTTATTTTAAAGTTAGGTAAATCAAGGGACCACGCCGTATAACATGGAACGGGTTTCCTCCCAAGAATACCAGTGCATAAAACAACAGCGCAATGCTAAATAAAGAACAATGAAGCTATTATAAGACCCAGTCCCATCACACAATGCAACACAAGCCGAAGGATAGGGTTTTACCTTATAATAGCCAAAAAATGCTTGATACGCTAAATTTCATCTTTTATTATTACTATAAGTGTATAGTGTCAAAACAATTTCAATCATAAGTATCAATCATAGACGACATAAGTGCCCCATACCAATATGTCGCCATATATAGGTTCTACAACTAAAACCGCAAAATGTCGTATTGGAAGTTGGAAATCCATCTGTTAACCGTGGCAAAAGATAGTCCTCTACCGATTTCGAGACAATCTAGCCCATGTCTCAGGAAAGTACTCAGTCAAGCCTTTGGATCGTCAGGGCCGGTCCACCGATGTAGATTAAAATGCCTGAACACTGCGTTTCCCCGCCCTTTGGGGCGTAAATGAGTCCTATGACTCCATTGGCTCCACATAGTCAATGATATATTCGAGGCGCCTCGCAATCCAACAACCACACGGGTGAAAATAATATAAATGTCAGGGCTGGTAGGTCACTGACACCACCCTAGCTAGAAGGAAACGCATGCCCTCCCTGAGGTCCTCTCCCGTTTCTGGTTCACACCGAGGTGTGAGGCTCGTGAATTAACGCTACACAAAGCTATGCCACAAAGGTCGTGCTTTGATCATCAACCAAAAGACTCTGCTTTTCAACAGAAGCCTTGATCATTTGCATCTTAGCATACCACACAGGAAAACCACTCCATGCAACTGATATCCATCAATCACACAGAATGATATCCAATGTCAGACACATAGTCCATTTATAAGTCCGTTCTGGGTCTGAACGAAACCAGAGGCACCTTGTACTTTGCATATCCATCGATCTCCAAGTACGTCTGGACGATCACCAACTGATTCCCTCCTCTTGGTTGTACAACGCTGTCAAGATCATCAGTAATTATCCAAACGATGTGAAGACCTCCGGTCTTCGACCATCGTTTTCATCCTCGACACATCGTCGAATCAGTTATTCAGAATCGGATAAACCCGGTCTTTCTGAATAACTCGTGTATATAATAAACAAGTGTTACACAAACACAACATATGCAAAATTCCAAGTCAGAATATTCTTTTATTCAAATATTCTTATACTTTGTGAAAGGTTCCCATTAATTTTATCAAAGATAAATTCCTTAAATTTATTCTTTAATCTTCCTTTGAATATCAATTCAAACCAAATGATGGTTTATCCAAACTAGTCGGGATTAGTGAACCTTACCAAAGTAATCACTTGTTAAATTTCCCAACCCCAACCTATTCATCCCATGAAGTAAAACCGGTCATACTTCATATCTAACACCACGATGTTATGAGTGAATTCAATTACCATTTCACGTTCAAATCTAATTTAAGATTTAACTATCGCCTGGAGCAAAACTGGTGATACTCCATTCTCGATCATTTCAATCTAATTAAAGATTCATTAAAACTCCACTTGGTTTTAATCTTCCCAAAAATCACTATCAATGATTATTTAACTTAGGAAATCATATCCTGTCTTTAACTGGGTTAAAGAACCAATGTCATTTAAAACACGGTTCACGATAAACCCAAAATCACATTCCATTTACAATGGAATCTTCACGGAAAACAAATCGATATATATATATAATCGATATAAACTTCCATATCCGACTAATAATACAAATGGAATAACGGCAAAGCCTTTTAAATTCTAGGTATATTAGTTGTCTTCCTCCACAGAAATTCACTTCGATTATTACCAAATCGAATTCCATTCCATTCCAATTTATTTTATTAAGTTAGAAAACTTTACTTTGGAAAATCTCCTTTAAATCTTAATAAAAGATTTATAAATTTCAAATCAGATTTCACTGTAAATCGGGTTAAAGAACGAATGTCATTAAAACACAGTTCACGATAAACCCGATTCACATTCCATTAATTATCGGGTTAAAGAACAAGTGTTATTTAAAATACCGTTCACGATAAACCCAAAAATCAATTCAAATTCAATTCCAATTCAATATTATTTAATTGGTATACTTCATTAAATATAAATAAAAAGATTTAATCTTTTTCTCAACCGGGTTTAAGAACAGTGTTAATGAAGACACCATTCACGACAAACCCAAATCCCATTTGATATTAATACAAGGCTCTGAATAGAAAATATATCGGCTTATATTCAATATCAAGTACCACAACCAACAAATATCTTATTGGAAATAACGATATAAATATATCTTTCAAATTTCCATAACAATATCTGTATAATCACGAAATCCAACATCGAAATATTCCAAAGACAATTTCGATTCAAATCCATTCAAATTCAATTATTGGAAATTCTGATTAATTTTAAAACCCTTTCAATTCCAATTTATTTATTTCAAAAATAAATGGATTATAATTCTAGTTCAAAACTAGTTCATTTCAATAAAAAATCTATTTTTATCTTTTCAAATATGGAATTTTTCATCCCAATTCTTTCCAAATCATTTCTTATGATTTTACACAAATTATTGCCATTTTTAATAATTTTATCAAGGCCCGTAAAGTCGATTTCCATCAACGGACATCGAACTGCACTTACAACGACCTTTTCCAAATTTGATTTGGACATAATTCCAAATCCAACTGTTAGATTTCAAATCTCTAATATTCGTTAGAAACCTCTTTTCGATACGAACCCAATGGTTCCGACTTTAGGTGAATCCGACGGTTGGATCTCCCGTAATATCCATTCGAAATCAATGGTCGAAATTCGCGAACTCCCGCGGCGCGGCGCGTTCTATTCAGGCCATTATATATATATATATATATATATATATATATATATATATATTATATGCTTCGTCGATTTCAATTCTAAACGTATTTTCTAAATCATTTTAAATTCGTTTTCAAAACATTTTCAACTTCATATTCAATTTCTAATCAAAATTGAATATTCCATATCATCGATATATAAATGATAATATTATCAAAACATTAGATTTTGAAATCAATTCCTTTTCGATATTCATTATAAAATGAATAAAATCGATATAAATATCGTTCATGTCAAAATGGTGTCAATCTAACCAGCACTGCTTTATATATTTCAATAACTTCGTTATTCTTTTCAACAAATGAATATTTTCTTTAACACATGAATATTTACTTTATTCAACACATGAATATTTATTAATTCTTACTTACAATAAAAATGTGAACTTTATTGTATAAATATTTCATTCAACACATGAATATTCTCAACATAGGAGAATTTTCAACACATGAATGGTTTCAACACATGAGTATTGTCAACACACGACTATTTTGTTTATTCAACACATGAACATAATTTATTTTCTAAATTGGAATGAGACCCACTCAATTACCATTTAATGTTATTTATATGGATTCTATACAACAAATGTATATAATAGCAATGATAAATAATCAACCATCATCCAAAGTGCACCACACAACTGCATAAGCATTAAATATAAATAATTAACGCTTACGCAGTTTGTCAACCCATCGATTGACAAACAATCGGGAGTAGTGTACGTCAAATATCATCCCAATACCCGTGTGGGGTTTTAGTTAACAAACACAGATTTTTATTTGTGCAGTTGGGCGATGTGTAAAATTTATCGTCCCAATCAATATCCTTCAAATGAGTGTACATAAACAAAACCGTCCGATTTATTTATAATTATTTATTTTATATACACATTTAAAATTATATTTTTAACTATAAAATATTTTATTCATTCCACATCACACAATCAATTTTCATAACACATAAATCAAACAAACAAGTCATCCACGGTCTGTGGACGACGGGTGTCGGGTGCTGCTAAGCACCATCTACATCCTAGTATATATTTCAAACTAGAAAATAAAATAAAAGTGAGGAGTTCTTACCAAGAGCTAAACCGAACACCGCAACTCCTCATATGTAGAAAATCTTTGTCGTGCTCGACTTTTATCACTTTCGTTGTGTTTCCAACGAAAGTTGTTTCACGCTGTTCATAGTAAAAATCATATTTTTATTGCTTCATTCCAATAAATAAAAATCATATTTTTATTTCTACTTCATATATATATAAAAGTCGAATTTGTATTTTGCTAATCCCTATATAAAAATCGAATTTTTATAACGCTACTTAAATAAAAATCATATTTTTAAAACGCTATCTTATATATAAAGATTATATTTTTATCGCTTCATTCCAATAAATAAAATCGAATCTTTTCTAATTTAAAAATCGAATCTTTCAGTTTTAAAAAAAAATCATATGTTTTATCATATAAAAATCCTCTCTTTTTATTATTAAAAATCATTTCTTTTTAATGCTATAATATATATAAAAACTGATTTTAAATCACTGTTAAATTTTATATTAAAAAACTGAAATTTAAAGACATGGTTATTAAAAAATAAGAAATGCTCACTGCTTTCTCTAAGGAGTTCACGGCTGAATTTTTGAATCCATCTTCCTCTTAAAAGCTTCCCTCAACATACGAATGCACCCAAAACCCTTGACCTCTCGAATTCACTGTTGTTCGTCGCTGGGGGGGGGGGGGGTCTACTTTGGTCGGTGGTTGGCCAGAGATGGCGCAAGCGGTGGGGAGTGGTGCTGGGGGGCGCGACCGGCCGTTTTAGGTCGAGGGAGGGCTTGGGGCTTCGATCGATGGAGGGGAAATAAGGGAGAGGCCTGACGTATGGGGGATGTGCGGCAGAGGTAGGGCGTTGATGGCGGACCGGGCGACGATGGGATTGGGCGATGGAGCAGCGACGACGCAGGTGTGGGCTGAAAGGCGATGGGTTCCATTGATTTGGGGTGTCGCGGTTTTAATTAGGTTTAGAGAGAGAGGTAAACGAAAGGGGTATATGTATATAATAAAATTATTATATTATTATTATTTTCTTCCTCCATAAGGGTTGACTTTTCTTTTGAACCCCAAATGAGGCCCAACGATTGTCATCCCTAACGTATTACCCCCATTTCGAACACAATCGTATGTGTTTCGCAAGCCAATTTGACTGTTTCGATCAGTTTTCGTTTAAATGAACGTTTAAATCCTTATATTGAATTTTAAATGTATATTTCAATTCACTGGGGTCATATACGAACTTTAAAACAACAATAACAACAAAGCCATATATCCCAAACAAGTTGGGGTTGGCTAGATATGGAACCCAAAATTAAAATAAAATAAAATAAAATAAAATGTTTTATTTTATTTTAATTTTGGGTTCCATATCTAGCCAACCCCAACTTGTTTGGGGTCATATACGGATTTAAAAATTATAGAAAAATTATTCCTAGCTTCGTATTGACGATACGGTCCTAACAAAACTAATTTCGTCAAATTTGAAGACCATTTGAAAATGGCCATTTTCTGGTCGATCAAAATTGACTAAAACTGTTAAAACACGTTTTACTTCGCCACGCTCACATATTGCTTTCAAAAATTATGAATTTTGAAACCTACCAAAAATTTGACATCCCAGATCCAAAAAAGTGGTTTCGTCAAAAATAGCAGTCATTTGCAAAATTTCCATTTTTAAGGGCCAAAATTCCATAGCGACTATTTTGAATTTTTATCTGGGCATAACTTTTTATCCCCGCTATGAAATTTCAATTTTTCGGATTCGTTGGAAAGATATTATCAATTAGATTCTAATATTTTTTGTTTCGCTAAAATCTGGTTTATTTTGGATCCTGTACATTCATTTGAACTTTGAAATCAAAATTTCAAACTACCGTGCCATTTCCAATTCCTTTTATAATTAAAAATAATTATTTATATTCTAACGACGATTCAAATAAAAATATACCTTCTAATTCTATTCAAAATAAATTTCTTGTCGTTATTATTTAAAATAATTCATTTTAAATATTCAAAATTCATTAAAACTGCCAAAATAAAAAAAATTAAATTGGCTCGGATTTCCGGGTTATTACAATCTCCCCCACTTAAAACTTTTCATCCCTGAAAAGGAATGAAGCTGAAAGTTGTTTAACTAACCAACTCAACTTTCATTCTTTTCCTTATGGCTTAAGTTCTTCAACTTTTCAGGTTTTAAGAACTTTTCAAAATTTTCAAATATTTGGCTAACACCCTAAATTTTCGAAAAATTTCGCCTTAACCTCCCCTGCACGGGATTACCGGGAAAATCCCGAAGTTGCCATACAGGCCTTTCCAATCCAAAAAGAAAAATAAACAGCCAAGCGGCTAGCCAATCGGCTCATAAAATCATCAAAAACCCCAAGAAATACGATAAACATGTATCTATTTGTCGGGCAAACAATTTTATTCCTCTGCTCTAGCCTCTTTGCAATGACCTGTTCAATGGATACACATGTATATGCATGAAATTTCAAACAATTTTCAATACAGTTCAATATTTGGTACAATTTGGCTAAATGGTTCAAATTTTAATTAACCAACCAATAATCAAACAACACAATCAATAATCAATTAGTTGATTAACGTTTCAAATTCATAATTTTTATATATCTATAAAAATCCATTTTTGATGCCAAGTCACAACAATATATTCTAACTATATTTTGGTTCTCACACCAGTCTAATGGAAATATATAAAAATCCCACTTTCAAAACTCGAACACAAACTACTGATGCTATATAGTCATCAATAGTTTCATTCCTAGGCGACTAGAGTATGATTCTATATCTATCCAGTATATTTGAGGCTTCAAATAAACGTGGATCAGACGTATATTCAAATCTCTATATACTGGATTGTCCAAATCAGTAAAAAAATAATATTCAAATACGAATAATCGATTTAAATTTTCAAAACAAAACTTGTTTTCAATTTTTATTTTAAAAACACTATTCACACTCGTTCTAGGATACTGCTGATCCTATCTCTAACAAGTCATTCTCATTGGATATTACTAATCCAATCTCTGATGAATTCTTCCACATGGTTCTAATGTGTCTTGTTCTCGAGCTTTGTAAACCAAAGCTTTGATACCACATGTAACAATTGGAAATTTCGCTCGATCCGAATCGATCACTAAACCAACCAAGACCGTTTGAAACCCCTGATTGTTTTGAGAACACGATAAATCAGAACACAAACAGAAGAACATTTCATTGTCAATTACAACAATTCCATCAGAATACAAGAATATTACAGTGTATGAATGAATAAAATATATTGGATAAATATCAGAGATTACAATACATTACTTAGCAGCAGAAAATAATACAATACACAACTGGAAGTAATACACGGATACAGAGCTTTCTGAATATCGCTTCAGCTGTAAATCAAGATCCTGTGAATATAAATCTACAAAACCAAAACTACTAGCTGCCCGTGCGGAATATAGGGGCACCCAGAGTTTAGGTTAAAACAATAAACTCCAGGTCAGTCATGTGACTGGTGTGAGTACTAAAACAGTTATTAATCTTTATTTTAAAGTTAGGTAAATCAAGGAACCACACTGTATAACACGGAATGGATTTCCTCCCAAGAATACCGGTGCATAAAACAACAACGCAATGCTAAACAAAGAACAATGAAGCTATTATAAGACCCAGGTCCCATCACACAATGCAACACAAGTCGGAGGATAGGGTTTTACCTTATAATAGCCAAAAAATGCTTGATACGCTAAATTTCATCTTTTATTATTACTATAAGTGTATAGTGTCAAAACAATTTCAATCATAAGTATCAATCATAGACGACATAAGTGCCCCATACCACTATGTCGCCATATATAGGTTCTACAACTAAAACCGCAAAATGTCGTATTGGAAGTTGGATTTCCATCTGTGAACCGAGGCAAAAGATAGTCTTCTACCGATTTCGAGACAATCTAGCCCATTTCTCAGGCAAGTCCTCAGTCAATCCTTTGGATCGTCAAGGCCGGTCCACCGATGTGGATTAAAATGCCTGAACACTGCGTTTCCCCGCCCTTTGCGGCGTAAATGAGTCCTATGACTTCATCGGCTCCACATAGTCACCGATATATCCGAGGTGCCTCGCAATCCAACAACCACACAGGTGAAAATAATATAAATGTCAGGGCTGGTAGGTCACTGACACCACCCTAGCTAGAAGAAAACGCATACCCTCCTTTAGGTCCTCTCCCGTTTCAGGTTCACACCGGGGTGTGAGGCTCGCGAATTAACGCTACACAAAGCTATGCCACAAAGGCCGTGCTTTGATCATCAACACAAGACTCTGCTTTTCAACAGAAGCCTTGATCATTTGCACCTTAGCATGCCATACAGGCAAACCACTCCATGCAACCGATATCCATCAATCACACAGAATGATATCCAATGTCAGACACACAGTCCGTTTACAAGTCCGTTCTGGGTCTGAACGAAACCGGAGACACCTTGTACCTCGCATATCCATAGATCTCCAAGTACTTCTGGACGATCGCCAACTGATTCCCTCCGCTTGGGTGTATAGCCTAATCAAGATCATCAATAATTATCCAAACGATGTGAAGACCTCCGGTCTTCGACCACCGTCTTCATCCTCGACACATCGCTGAATCAATTATTCAGAATGGGATAAACTCAGTCTTTCTAAATAACTCACGTATATAATAAACAAGTGTTGCACAAACACAACATACGCCTTATTCCAATTCAGAATATTCTTTTATTCAAATATTCTTATACTTTGGGAAAGGTTCCCATTAATTTTATCAAAGATAAATTCCTTAAATTTATTCTTTAATCTTGCTTTGAATATCAATTCAAACCAAATGATGGTTTATCCAAACTAGTCGGGATTCGCGAACCTTACCGAAGTAATAACTTGTTAAATTTCCCAACCCCAACCTATTCATCCAATGAAGTAAAATTGGTCATACTTCATATCTAACACCACGGTGTTATCGGTAAATTCAATTACCATTTCACGTTCAAATCTAATTAAAGATTTAACTATCGCCTGGAGCAAAACTGGTGATACTCCATTCTCGATCATTTCAATCTAATTAAAGATTCATTAAAACTCCACTTGGTTTTAATCTTCCCAAAAATCACTATCAATGATTATTTAACTTGGGAAATCATATCCTGTCTTTAACTGGGTTAAAGCACTAATGTCATTTAAAACACGGTTCATGATAAACCCAAAATCACATTCCATTTACAATGGAATCTTCATGGAAAACAAATCGATATATATAATCGATATAAACTTCCATATCTGATTAATAATATAAATGGAATAACGGCAAAGCCTTTTAAATTCCAGGTATATTAGTTGTCTTCCTAAACAGAAATTCACTTCGATTATTACCAAATCGAATTCCATTCCAATTTATTTTATTAAATTATAAAACTTTACTTTGGAAAATCTCCTTTAAATCTTAACAAAAGATTTATAAATTCCAAATCACATTTCACTGTAAATCGGGTTAAAGAACGAATGTCATTAAAACATAGTTCACGATAAACCCGATTCACATTCCATTAATTATCGGGTTAAGGAACAAGTGTTATTTAAAACACCGTTCACGATAAACCCAAAAATCAATTCCAATTAAATATTATTTAATTGGTATACTTCACTAAATCTAAATAAAAAGATTTAATCTTTTTCTCAACTGGGTTTAAGAACAGTGTTAATGAAGACACCATTTGTAACAACCCGAAAATCTGGGCCAGTTTAAAATTTTTTTTTTGCCAATTTTAGCGAATTTTGAACATTTAAAATGAATTATTTTAAATAATATCGACGAGAAATTTATTTTGAATAGAATTCGAACGTATATATTTATATACATCGTCGTTAGAATATAAATATTTTATTTTAATTATAAAAGGGATTGAAAATGGCGCGGTAGTTCGATAATTCGATTTCAAACTTCAATTGAATGTACCGGGTGCAAAACAATCCGGATTTTAGTGAAACCAAAAAAATTAAAATCTATTTGTGAATATCTTTCCAATGAATCAGAAAGATTGAAATTTCATAGCGGGAATCAAAAGATATGCCCAGTTGAAGATTCTGAATAGTCGCTATGGAATTCAGGTCCTTAAAAATGGGAATTTTGCAAACGACCTCGGATTTCGACGAAACCACTTTCGTTGGATCCGGGATGTCAAATTATTGCTAGGTTTCAAATTTCATAATTGTTCGAATCAATATGTGAGCGTGGCAAAGGAAAACGTGTTTGACCAGTTTCAGTTGATTTTAATCGACTGGAAAATGGCCATTTTTCCAGCGGTCTCAGAATTCGACGAAAGTAGTTTTGTTAGGACCGTATCGTCAATACGAAGCTAGAAAATATTTTTCCGGGATTTATAGAGTTCGTATGTGACCCCAGTGAATTGAAATGCGCGTTCAAATTCAATATATAGAGTTATATGTTGATTTTGACGAAAACTGATCGAAACGATCGAATCAGCTTACGATACATATCCCATTGTGGGAATGGGGGTGAAACGCTATGGACGACAGGCGGTAGATCTCGTTTAGAGGTCATATGTAAAAGTCAACTTTTTGTAAGTTAAATAATTAAAAATTAAAAACCCCCTCTCTCCTTATATTGCCCCCCCCCCGTTAGTTTTCCCCAAATCGAACCAGAAGATAAAAAAAATAAAAAAAATGGAATCATCGAGGCGTGCGCCCATCGTCCAGCCACCGCCGGCGACGACGCCCCCCTACACCGCGCCTGACAGCCACCATCACCTAGCCCTAGCTCCTCCCCCTTCGTCGAACCCACGAGACCCGTTACCCCCTTTGAACCCCGAATCGCCTGAACCCACCGCAACGCCCTCCTCCCCTGCTCCGCCACCATCGCGGATCTCGATCTCCGTCCACCCCCTCAGGTGATCTCCGGCGAAGCCCCTCCCGACGTTGGCGTGAGCCCCTCCCTTCCTCTGGAAAGGTGTGTTTTCTTATTTATTTAATTAATTAAATTACAATATAGTTTTGTAAAACCAGTTTCGACTTTATTTTGTATTTTTACAACATGAAAGATCGTATTTTTATAACATAAAAGGTTTGATTTTTAACATAAGAAGGATTTGATTTTTTAAAATGAAAAAGATTATATTTTTATAAAAGGAATGACGAGGTTTTTATCATATGTGAAAGAAATGATTTTTATAATATAGAAGGTTAAAATATATAATCTTTTATATGTAGAGAGATTGAAAATATAATTTTTATACTAGTGGCATATTAAAAATATGATTTTTACTTGTGTAGAGTATTAAAAATATGATCTTTATATAATAGAGAATATAAAAATACCATCTTTATATATGTAGCGAAATAAAAATCTGATTTTTATGATATATATGTTGAAATAAAGAGGTGATTTTTATAGTGATGAAATACAAATTAAATCTTTATATTTCGAAAGGCGAAATCTCTATATAGAGAATAGCAATGTAAAAATAGAATTTTTATCTATATAGTAGCATAGTAAAAATTCGATTTTTACATATTGAATATTGAAGTAAAAATTTACTGTTTTGTTTGGGTGATGATGATTTTATGAGCCGATTGGCTTTTTCTTTTTCTTTTTGAGATCAGAAGGCCTATATGGCAATTTCGGGATTTTCCCGTTGCTCCCGGTGCAGGGGAGGTTATGGCGAAATTTTTCGAAAATTTAGGGTGTTAGCCAAATTTTTGAAAAATTTGAAAGGTTCTTAGAAACTGAAAAGTTGAAGAACTTAAGCCGTAGTCAAAATAATGGAAGTTGAGTTGATTTGTTAAACAGCTTTCGGCTTTGTTCCTTTTCGGCTTCCATTATTATGTTCCTTTTCGGCCTTTGATTTAGAGAAGATTAGAATATCATCAATAAAAACCAGAATAAATTTATTCAATTAAATCACACATTGAACTGATTAGAAAATAGTTAGAAATATATACTTGTGCATTATATATATTTGAACAGGAAATTGGATTAGCTGTTGAGTAAAGATTTTATTTGCGTGCCCGACAAATAGGTAAACCTTAATGAGTTGGATGCGCACTTTTATTATTAAATCAACTCCTGTGAGTGTCATTGGATGCGGAGTGCTGGTTATTCTGTGTGTAAATAATAAACATCGCCATAGGATAGCAACAATTAATTTTGAACTACATTACATAGCATACTTCTGGAAGATAGACATACTTCATCATATACCACATAAGCATTTGGAGCTTGTGTGACGAGGTGGGAGATTTACCATACGAGCGAGAGGCTTGTATGGCGATGACTATGTTTTACAGGTTGAACTGATGACTGATATGGACTATTTAAATTGTAACGATAAAATTGCCAGATTAATAAAAAATCCACACGGGTCTAGAGTTGACAATAATCACATCTCTCTAGTTATTAGATACGGCACATGGACTATTTATTTCCCACACGGGACGAGGTGACGAGGATTTATCCTCTGGAGCATTTAAAATACACACTCCCTCAGGCTTTGACAGGGTGACGAGAATTTATTCTCTGGAGTTATTATCAATACACGCTCCCCTGTAAACACCAGAATATATCACTATAAATATGTGTATGCTTATTAGGATTTATTTGGTACCTAATACGGCCCAATAAATTTCCAAACCTCTCCCCGTACAAAGGAGTTTATGGCAAAAAATTTCGAAAATTCCGGGTGTTAGCCAATTTTTTGAAGAATTTGAAAATTCTCAAAAACTGAAAAGTTGGAGAATAGAAGCCCGATTGAACGTAGAGTTGATTAATCAAACCACTTTCGACTTTGTTCCTTTTCGGGGACGAAAAGTTTTAAGTGGGGGAGAATGTAACAACCCGAAAATCTGGGCCAGTTTGAAAATTTTGTTTTGGCAATTTTAGCGAATTTTGAACATTTAAAATAAATTATTTTAAATAATATCAACGAGAAATTTATTTTGAATAGAATTCGAACGTATATATTTATATACGTCTTCGTTAGAATATAAATATTTTATTTTAATTATAAAAGGAATTGAAAATGGCGTGGTGGTTCGATAATTCGATTTCAAACTTCAATTGAATGTACCGGGTGCAAAACAATCCGGATTTTAGTGAAACCAAAAACATTAGAATCTATTTGTGAATATCTTTCCAACGAATCTGAAAGATTGAAATTTCATAGCGGGAATCAAAAGATATGTCCCGTTGAAGATTCTGAATAGTCGCTATGGAATTCAGGCCATTAAAAATGGGAATTTTGCAAACAATCTCGGATTTCGACGAAACCAACTTTGTTGGATCCAGGATGTCAAATTATTGCTATGTCTCAAATTTCATAATTTTTCGAATCAATATGTGAGCGTGACAAAGGAAAACGTGTTTGACCAGTTTCAGTTGACTTTAATCGACTGGAAAATGGCCATTTTTCCAGCGGTCTCAGAATTCGACGAATTAGTTATGTTAGGACCGTATCGTCAATACGAAGCTAGAAAATATTTTTCCGGGATTTATAGAGTTCGTATGTGACCCCAGTGAATTGAAATGCACGTTCAAATTCAATATATAGAGTTATATGTTGATTTTGACGAAAACTGATCGAAACGATCGAATCAGCTTACGATACGTATCCCATTGTGGGAATGGGGGTGAAACGCTATGGACGACAGGCGGTAGACCTCGTTTAGAGGTCGTATGTAAAAGTCAACTTTTTGTAAGTTAAATAATTAAAAATTAAAAACCCCTCTCTCCTTATATTACCCCCCGTTAGTTTTCCCCAAATCGAACCAGAAGATTAAAAAAATAAAAAAAAAATGGAATCATCGAGGCGTGCGCCCATCGTCCAGCCACCGCCGGCGACGACGCCCCCCTACACCGCGCTTGACAGCCACCATCCCCTAGCCCTAGCTCCTCCCCCTTCGTCGAACCCACGAGACCCGTTACCCTCTTTGAACCCCGAATCGCCTGAACCCACCGCAACGCCCTCCTCCCCTGCTCCGCCAACATTGCGGATCTCGATCTCCGTCCACCCCCTCAGGCGATCTCCGGCGAAGTCCCTCCCGACGTTGGCCTGAGCCCATCCCTTCCTCTGGAAAGGTGTGTTTTCTCATTTATTTAATTAATTAAATTATAATATAGTGTTGTAAAATCAGTTTCGACTTTATTATGTATTTTTACAACATGAAAGATCGTATTTTTATAACATAAAAGGTTTGATTTTTAATATTAGAAGGATTTGATTTTTTAAAATGAAAAAGATAATATTTTTATAAAAGGAATGACGAGGTTTTTATCATATGTGAAAGAAAGGATTTTTATAATACAGAAGGTTAAAATATAATCTTTTATATGTAGAGAGATTGAAAATATAATTTTTATACTAGTGGCATATTAAAAATATGATTTTTACTTGTGTAGAGTATTAAAAATATGATCTTTATATAATGGAGAATATAAAAATACCATCTTTATATATGTAGCGAAATAAAAATCTGATTTTTATGATATATATGTTGAAATAAAGAAGTGATTTTTATAGTGATGAAATAAAAATTAAATCTTTATATTTCGAAAGGCGAAATCTCTAAATAGAGAATAGCGATGTAAAAATAGAATTTTTATCTATATAGTAGCATAGTAAAAATTCGATTTTTACATATTGAATAGTGAAGTAAAAATTCGATTTTTACATATTGAATAGTGAAGTAAAAATTCAATTTTTACATATTGAATAAAAAATTCGATTTTTATATATTGAATAGCGAAGTAAAAATTCGATTTTTATATATTGAATGGTGAAGTAAAAATTCGACTTTTATATATTGAATAGTGAAGTAAAAATTCAATTTTTATATATTGGATAGCGAAGTAAAAATTCGATTTTTATATATGTAGTGAATACGGGCAACGAAAGTGACAAAGGGAGAGAACGACGATGATTTCTACATAGGAAGAGTCGACATGATTGGATTAGCTTTGGTGAGAACTTCTCACTCTAAATTTCTTTTTCTAGTTATATATATATACTAGGATGCAGACGGTGCTTAGCAGCCCCCGACACCCGTCATCCACAGACCATGGATGGCTTGTTTGTTTGATTGATGTGTTGTGAAATTATTTTGTGTTGTTGATGTGAAATCGAATAAAATGTAGAAAGTTGAAATAAATTAATTATCGTTAAAAATATAAATTTTAACGTGAATGTGAGTAAATGAATATTTATAAACAAATCGGCCAATTTGTTTATATACACCGATTTGACTGATATTGATTGGGATGATAAATTTTACACATCGCCCAACTGCACAAATAAAAATCTGTGTTTGTTGATTTGAAACCCTACACGGGTGTTGGGATGAATTTTAGCGTACACTAATCCCAATTATTTAATAGTATGTCGATCGGTTGGTCGACAGCCTGTGTAAGCGTTAATTATTTATATTTGGTGCTTGTGCAGTTGTGTGGTGCACTTTGGATGATGGTTGATTGTTTATCGGTGCTATTATATACATGTGTTGTATGGAATAATTAACGTTATATGGTAATTGATTGGGCCTCATTCCAATCGGGAAAATAATGAATATTATAAAAGAAAATTCATGTGTTGAATATAAAAATAGCCATGTGTTGACGATGTTCATGTGTTGAGTAAAATATTTTAAATAATAAAATTTACGTCTTTATCATATTTAGATTAGACACTACTTCACGGTGGAGTCTAATTAAAAATCAAACGAAGATACCATAGTTTTATAAAATATTTTACATAACAAAAATGGTCATGTGTTGACAGTACTCATGTGTTGAGATTGGTCGTGGGTTGAAAGAAATATAGATTCATGTGTTGAATAGAATAAATATTCATTTGTTGAATAGAATAACGAATTATTGAAATATATAAAGCCGTGTTGATTAAAGATGCGTTATTTTGACGCGAAAGATATTTATATCGATTTTATTCGTTTTATAATGAATATTGAAAAGTGATTTCAAAATTTAATATTTTGAAATGAAATTCAATTTAAATTAGATTAAAATTCAAATTGAAATTTTATTGAATCAAGTTGAAATGAATTTGAATCGAATAGAAAATGAATTCGATTCGAATTGAATAGAAAGTGAATTTGAATTAGAATTGAATAGAAATGAATTCAAATTGAATTAAATTGAAATTGAATTAAAAACGAATGGAAATCGTTTGGAATGAAATTTAAAACAAACTGAAATTGAATTGAAATCAATTTGAAATGAATTCGAATTGAATTAAATGGAAAGTAAATTCAAATTGAATTGAATTAAAACGAATTAGAATTTGAATTGAATTGAAACGCATTTGAATTCGAATTAAATAAAATTGAAATGAATTCGAATTGAGTTGAAATCAAATCGATTTGAAATTGAAGACAAAGTTGAAATTGTTTTTGAAACGAATTTAGAACTATTTATAAAATTCGTTTTAAAAAGGAAATCGACGAAATATATATAATATATATATATTATATATAATGGCCTGAACTGAACGCGCCTCGCCGCGGCAGTTCGTGAATTTCGACCATTGACTTCGAATTGACGTTGCGGGAGATCCGTCCATCGGATTCTCCTAAAACCGGAACCATTGGGTTCGTATCGAAAAGAGCTTTCCAATGAATATTAGAAATTTGAAATCTAACGGTTGGATTTGGAATTATGTCCAAATCAAATTTGGAAAAGGTCGTTGTAAGTGCAGTTCGATGGCCGTTGATAGAAATCGAATGTAGAGGCCTTGATAAAATTATTAAAAATATCTATAATTTGTGTAAAATCATAAGAAATGATTTGGGAGAAATTGGGCTGAAAAATTCCATATTTGAAAAGATAAAAATAAATTTTTATCGAAATGAACTAGTTTTGAACTAGAATTAAAATCAATTTATTTTTGAAATAAATAAATTGAATTTGAAAGTGATTTTAAAAATAATCAATATTCCCAATACGTGGATTGGACTGAAGTTGAATCGAAATTATCTTCGGAATATTTCGATGTTGGATTTCGTGACTATACAGATATTGTTATGGGAATTTGAAAGATATATTTAATATCGTTATTTCCAATACGATATTTGTTGGTTTCAGAATTTGATATTGAATATAAGCCGGTATATTTTCTATTCAGAGCCTTGTATTTAATATCAAATGTGGTTTGGGTTTATCATGAATCATGTTTTAGATTACATTGGTTCTTTAACCCAGTTAAAGGCAAGATGTTGATTTTTGAAAGGATTAAAACAAAGTGGAGTTTTAATGAATCTTTAATTAGATTAAAATGTGAATTAATAATTTAAATTATCAAATCTGAAAAGTTATCGAGAATTGAGTATCACCAGTTTTGCTCCAAAGCGATAGTTAAATCTTTAATTAGATTTGATCGTGAAATGGTAATTAATTTTACCGATAACACCGTGGTGCTAGATATGGGTTTGCTCCATGGGGTGAATAGGTTGGGATTGGAAAATAAAATAAATAATTACTTCGGTGTGGTTCGCTAATCCCGACTAGTTTGAAATGATATCCCAAGGAGGATTAAAGAATAAATTTAGAAGAATTTATCTTAGATAAAATTAACGGGAACCTTTCCCTAAGAATGTGATTTTGTGAATAGAAGAATATTCTTAATTGGAATGAGGCATTTGTTGTGTTTGTATTACATTCGTTTATTATATACGTGGGTTATTCAGAAAGGCCAGGTTTACACCCATTCTGAATAACCGATTCGACGAGATGTCGGAGATGAAGACGGTGGTTGAAGACCAGAAGTCTTCACATCGTTTGGGTGATTACTGATGATCTCGATTGGGCTGTACACCCAAGATGAGGGAAACAGTTGGTGATCGTCCAGACGTACTTGGAGCTGGATGGATATGCGAGGAAAGGGCCTCCGATTTCGTTCAGACCCAGAACGAACTTGTAAATGGATTATGTGTCTGACATTGGATTTTATTCTGTGTCGATTGATCTCTATTAAATATACATCCGTTTGGCGGCGGAGAATTTATTCTCTTGCTTAACGCTCTTCTCTGAGACGTACGAGCTCAGAGGTTGTATATCGATGGACATCAGTCGCATGGAGTGAATTGCCAATGTGGCACACGTAAGTGGCAATTGATCAAGGCTCCTGTTGCAAAGCAAAGTCTTGTGGTTGATGATCAAAGCATGGCATGTGTGGCGTAGCTTTGTGTATAACGTGAATTCGCGAGCCTCACACCTCGGTAGTCAAAAACAGGAGAAGGACCGCTGGGAGGGCACGACGTTTCTTTCTAGCTAGGGTGGTGTCAGTGACCTACCAGCCCTGACATTTATATACTTTTCACCTGTGTGGTTGTTGGAATGCGAGGCTCCTCGGATATAGGTCTGTAAGGACCGGGAAACGTGTGTTCAGGAATTGCCAATCATCAAAAGTAAGAGAGGACCGGCCCAGCCGATTCCAAGGATCAAAGTGGGGTCCTGGGACATTTGCTAGAGTGTCTCGAACGCGGAGAGGAGTTTGCCCCTTGCCTCGGCTCATGATGGAATCCAATTTCCAATACGTGTGTTTCGGTTTTATTTGTAGAGCCTAGTATGGCGACATGATAGATGGTACCCATGTCGCCTATGATTGATATTTATGATTGAAAATTGTTTTGACACTATACACTTATAATAGTATCAAGTGATTTGTTTTGAACGTACCAAGCATGTTTGGCTATTATAAGGGAAAACCCTATCCTCCGGCTTGCGTTGCATTGTGCGATGGGACCTGGGTCTTATAATAGCTTCATTTTTCCAAAAAAGCATTGCGCTGTTTTGTTATGTGCACTAGTATTCTTGGGAGGAAACCCGTTCCGTGTTATACGGTGTGGTCCCTTGAATTGCTCTCTTTTAAAGTAAAGTTTTAAATAACTGTTTTAGTTCTCACACAAGTCACATGACTGACCTGGAGTTTATTATTTTAACCTAAACTCTGGGTGCCCCTATTTTCGACACGGGCAGCTAGTAGTTTTGGTTTTGCAGATTTATATTCACAGGATCCTGATTTACAGCTGGAACGATGCTCGGAAAGCTCTATATCCGTGTATTACTTCTAGTTGTGCTTTTGTATTATTTTCCGCTGCGATGTATTTAAATGTAATTTATTTAAATCTCTGATATTTTCTGTGTAATATTTATTCATTTATACCCTGTATATTCTTGTATCTGATGGAATTGTTGTAATAACAATGAAATGTTCTTCCGTCTGCGTCCTTTTGTGTGTTGTTCTCAAAGTATCTGCGCTTTCCTTCACGGGGAAGTTACGGGTTCTTACACCATTCATGACAAACCCAAATCCCATTTTATATTAAATGCAAGTCTCTGAATAGAGAATATATCGGCTTATATTCAATATCAAATACCACAACCAGCAAACACCGTATTGGAAATAACGATATAAATTTATCTTTCAAATTTGCATAACATATCTGTATAATCACGAAATCCAACATCGAAATATTCCAAAGACAATTTTGATTCAAATCCATTCCAATTCAATTATTGGAAATTCTGGTTACTATTAAAATCCTTTCAATTCCAATTTATTTATTTCAAAAATAAATGGATTATAATTCTAGTTCAAAACAAGTTCATTTCGATAAAAAATCTATTTTTATCTTTTCAAATATGGAATTTTTCATCCCAATTCTTTCCAAATCATTTCTTATGATTTTACACAAATTATTGCCATTTTTAATAATTTTATCAAGGCCCCTACAGTCGATTTCCATTAACGGTCATCGAACTGCACTTACAGTGACCTTTTCCAAATTTGATTTGGACATAATTCCAAATCCAACCGTTAGATTTCAAATCTCTAATATTCGTTAGAAACCTCTTTTTGATACAAGCCCAATGGTTCTGATTTTAGAAGAATCCGACGGTCGGATCTCCCGTAATATCCATTCGAAATCAATGGTCGAAATTCGCGAACTGCCGCGGGGCGGCGCATTCTATTCAGGCCAATATATATAATATACATATATATTATATATACTTCATCGATTTCAATTCTAAACGTATTTTATAAATCATTTCAAATTTGTTTTCAAAACAATTTCAACTTCATATTCAATTTCTAATCAAAATTGAATATTCCATATCATTGATATATAAATGATAATATTTTCAAAACATTAGATTTTAAAATCAATTCCTTTTCGATATTCATTATAAAAATGAATAAAATCGATATAAATATCGTTTACGTCAAAATGGCGTCAATCTAACAAACACGACTTTATATTTTTCAATATCTTCGTTATTCTATTCAACAAATGAATATTTTCTTCAATACATGAATATTTACTTTATTCAACACATGAATATTTATTAATTCTTACTTAAAATAAAAATGTGAACTTTATGGTATAAATATTTCGTTCAACACATGAATATTCTTAACACATGAATGGTTTCAACACATGAATATTCTCAACATATGAGTATTTTCAACACATGACTATTTTTTTATTTAACACATGAATCTAAATTAATTTTCTAAATTGGAATGAGACCCACTCAATTACCATATAGTGTTATTTATATGGATTCTATACAACTCATGTATAAAATAGCAATGATAAATAATCAACCATCATCGAAAGTGCACCACACAACTGCATAAGCATTAAATATAAATAATTAACTCTTACACAATGTCAACCCATCGATTGACATACAACTAAACAATCGGGATTAGTGTACGTCAAATGTCATTCCAATACCCTTGTGGGGTTTCAGTCAACAAACGCAGATTTTTATTTGTGCAGTTGGGCGATGTGTAAAATTTATCGTCCCAATCAATATCCTTCAAATGAGTGTACATAAACAAAACCACCCGATTTGTTTTATAAATTATTTGTTTTATATACACGTTAAAAAATATATTTTTAACTATAAAATATTTTATTCATTCCATATCACACAATCAATTTTCACAATACATCATTCAAACAAACAAGTCATCCATGGTTTGTGGACGACGGGTGTCAAGTGCTGCTAAGCACCGTCTGCATCCTAGTATATATTTCAAACTAGAAAATAAAATAAAAGTGAGGAGTTCTCACCAAGAGCTAAACCAAACGCTGCGACTCTTCATATGTAGAAAATCTTTGCCGTGCTCGCCTTTTATCAATTTTGTCGTGTTTCCAATGAAATCTATTTCACGCTGTTCATAGTAAAAATCATATTTTTATAACTTCATTCCAATAAATAAAAATCATCTTTTTATTTCTACTTCATATATATATATATATAAATCTAATTTTTACTTTTCTAATCCCTATATAAAAATCGAATTTTTATAACGCTACTTAAATAAAAATCATATTTTTAAAACGCTATCTTCTATATAAAGATTATATTTTATCAGTTTATTGCAATAAATAAGATCGAATCTTTTCTAATTTAAAAATCGAATCTTTCAGGTGGATTCACTGTTGACATCTCGAATGCACCCAAAACCCTTGACATCTCGAATTCACTGTTGCTCGTCGCGAGGGGGGTCAATTATGGTCGATGGTTGGCCAGAGATGGCGTAAGCAGTGGGGAGTGGTGCTGGGGGGCGCGGCCGGCCGTTTCAGGTGGAGGGAGGGCTTGGGGCTTCGATCGATGGGGGTAAAATAGGGGAGAGGCACGACGTCTGGAGGTTGTGCGGCCAAGGTAGGGCGTTGATGGCGGACCAGGCAGCGATGGAGCAGCGACGACGTGGGCGCGGGCTGAAAGGCGATGGGTTCCATCGATTTGGGGAGCCACGGTTTTAATTAGGTTTAGAGAGAGAGGTAAACGAAAGGGGTACATGTATATAATAAAATTATTATATTATTATTATTTTCTTCCTCCATAAGGGTTGACTTTTCTTTTGAACCCCAAACGAGGCCCAACGACTGTCGTCCCTAGCGTATTACCCCCATTCCGAACACAATCTGACCGTTTCGCAAGCCAATTTGACCGTTTCGATCAGTTTTCGTTTAAATTAACGTTTAAATCCTTATATTGAACTTTAAACGTATATTTCAATTTACTGGGGTCACATACGGACTTTAAAAATTCCAAAAAAATTATTCCTAGCTTCGTATTGACGATACGCTCCTAACAAAACTAATTTCATCAAATTTGAAGATCGTTTTAAAAATGGCCATTTTCTGGTCGATAAAAATTGACTGAAATTGTTAAAACACGTTTTACTTCGCCACGCTCACATATTGCTTTCAAAAATTATGAATTTTGAAATCTAGCAATAATTTGCCATCCCGGATCCAACAAAAGTGGTTTCGTCGAAAACAGAGGTCATTTGCAAAATTTCAATTTTTAAGGGCCAAAATTCCACAGCGACTATTCTGAATTTTCATCTGGGAATAACTTTTTATCCCCGCTATTAAATTTCAATTTTTCTAATTCGTTAGAAAGATATTATCAATTAGATTCTAATTTTTGTTGTTTTCGCTAAAATCCAGTTTATTTTGAATCCTATACATTCATTTGAACTTTGAAATCGAAATTTCAAACTACCGCGCCATTTTCAATTCCTTTTATAATTAAAAAAAATTATTTATATTCTAACGACTATTCAAATAAAAATATACGTTCTAATTCTATTCAAAATAAATTTCTCGTCGTTATTATTTAAAATAATTCATTTTAAATATTCAAAATTCATTAAAACTGCCAAAATAAAAAAATTAAATTGGCTCAGATTTCCGGGTTATTACATTTCCATTTAAAAAGAAAATCAAAAAGCCAAGCGGCTTGCCAATTCGATGCATAAAAACTCATATGAAATTTAAACGTGTACCTTTTTGTCATGCACTCGAATTGTAATCTTCATATACTTCATTCCATACCTGTCTAACCCATATACAAATATTCCCATTTTGTTTCAACTCAATCCAATCATTTTCAATTTAATTCGCTAATTTATACTTTAATTAGCCACTTTTCCAATTTCATTTGAACATATCAGGTTCAATTATATTTTTAATTGACTTACAAACTAATCGAAATCCATTTTCAACTCAAGCTTCATACTCGATAACGGATACAAATTTACAAACCCAATTCACTTATCCAAAGCCAAATTTCAGTTCAAAACTCCATTAACTAATTATTCTTCAAATTAGTTAATTCTATTTAATAATTAAAAATCTGATTTTTTTTGTTTAAAAAATCAGTTTACTTACTCCACTTGAGTTCATATTTATTTTATATCTCAAATCTGGATTTTTCTAATGGAAATTCGGATTTTATTTACTTAAAATTCTTTTATTTATTTAAATAAACCATTATGGTTATATAATGGTTATGGCGCTATTTTTCTGAAATTTTGATTTTGACATAACTCATAATCTATAAGACGAAATCCATATTTTTCTTTTTCATTAGAAAACTGTTATTAAATCGGTCCTGACGATTCTTGTTTCACAGAATTCCAAATTAAATTGAGTTCTATATACTCAGTTGAAGTTCAAAACGCCAAATTACGAACTACCGCACCGTGGCGAGGTCGTTTTAATTATATTTAAATATAAACGTTTTAAATTACATTTATAAATAAATTCACTTCCATTCTTATATATTTTCAATATATATTTGATTGGCTTTCCAAATTTTACTTAACATTTTGATTTTTCTAAATTGTCAATTTTTCATAATTCAGTTACACATTTGTTTACAACTCAGTTCGCTATATTTACTTTCAATTTCTTTGGAAATAGATTTATTGTAACACCTGCAATTTTTGATCGATAAAATCGACAGTGATCCTCAATGTCGACTCAAACAAATCAAAAATACGGATAGTTATTGGGATTTATATAAGAAAAAGAAGAAAAACAACATAGAATCTCACAGTGGAAGGACAAAATATAATAAATAAATAACAGTTCATGAAGCTGTTAAAACATACATTTGATTATATTTTACAACAATTATCAAAGTTAACTATGCTAAACATACTGATACTTGCAGCGGAATGATAATAATAGATTCATCTATTGAACTCCATCTTCATCTTCATGACGACATCTTCAAAACTGAAAAATCAGGCTGACCTGAGCGTATTGCATAAAAAGAAACACAACATACACTTAAATCAGAACTAAATCATTCACATATTAGTCAAATACAAATACGAAATAACATGAGTGTTATGGGTGCAATAATCTAAAGAAGTATTAACGAAAAGTCGCGAGTGATTTTGGAAAATGAAGCTATCATAAGCTTGTCCCACATCACACAATGCATGCGCACACCAAATGGGAGAGTTTTGTCTTATGATAACCAAGCATGCTTTCATACATGAAAAAACTTCTTTTAATACTATTATTGGTGCATAGTGATGAAAACCATTTCACAATTAATTATATTAATCTTAGCAAGCATAGTGCTATGCCCACATACACAGTTTACAAACAAAACGAAAGGCTCATATTGGATGTTGGGTTCCAATATGATGGTTCCTGACATGAAAGATCAATCAGGAACATGGTGCAACCTCACGGTTTATGGTTTTCATCCAGACTCGGACACCAAACATCAGGTAAATCACCGGTTAACATCCACACACGGACACTGAACATACCCTTTAATTTCCTAGGTTTCTAAGTAGATCTATCGGCGAAGCTTTTGAGTTTCAATAGAGATATATATACAACCTAACCGCTAGTTTACCATCAATCCGGGGTGTGAGGTTCGTCGAGGTCATGATTTACACAATGTTATCACCACTATCTCACTTAATAACTTGAGTATGCCACATTGTCAATTTACAACATGTCACTGATTTCTATTAATAAATAACCTCTAAGCACATAAAACTTAGAGACGAGAATAATTAATTTGCCACAATCTGATATATATTAACAGAAATCAGTGCTATGCTGTAACGACCCAGAAAATCTGAACCAATTTAAAATTTTAAATTGGCTAAAATAATGGATTTTAAATATTTAAAATAAATATTTTAAATAATAGTGATGAAAAGCGAGTTTGAATCGACAATTGAAAATGAATTTTATTAATTCTAATTATAAACAAGGCCTGAATTGGCGCTGCAGCTTCAAAAATTGAATTCAAACTTTGCCGGACTGTACCGGGTGCAAAACAAAACGGATTTGAGTGAAACCAAAAATATTTAAATTTGTTAGTGAATACCTTTCTAACGAATCTGAAAAATTGAATTTTTATAACGGAAAGCAAAAGTTATGGCCAAATGAATTTTCAGAAAGGTTGTTATGGAATTTATATAGCCGTGAAAATGGCCATTTTGCATACGACCTCGGAATTCGACGAAACCACTTTTGTTGGATCCGGGATGTGAAGTTATTGCTAGGTTTCAAATTTCATAATTTTTGAAGCTAGTATGTGAGCGTGGCAAAGGAAAACGTGTTTTGGCCAATTGTAGTTAAATTGGATCGACCAGAAATGGGCCTTTTTGCAAACGGTCTCAGAATTCGACGAAACTAGTTTTGTTGGGACCGTATCGTCAAAACATAGCTAGATTTATTTTTCTGGAATTTTTCGGATCAGTTTGTGGCCTTGGAAAATTGAAATGTACGTTCAAATTAAATATTGAATGTTTTATATTTTAATTTGAAGAAAAACTGACTGAAACATTCGAATGGGCCTTCGAAACAATCCCATTGTGTTCGGAATGGGGGTAAAATGCTAGGGACGACAATCGTTGGGTTTGGATTGGTGGTCGTGTCAGAAAACCCCTTATAAAATCTACCGACCAATCAGAATTTAAATAAATAAAAAAAGGGAGAAAAGGCGGACACTCTCTCTCCCCGAAGTCGCGCACGGCGGAAAAGCTCCAGATCTTCCCAGCTTGATTTCTCCTCCAATTCTCAATGAAATCGAGCGTGGTTGGATCCATTTCGAAGCTCTTGATCCCCTCTTCAAATCCATATAAGGAGCAGCAATTATCATTGAGTAAATCGGCCGAATCACCTCCGTGAATTTTCGACGTTGAAACCGCCGCCACGACCGCTGGGCCCCATAGAGTTGGCCCTCCTCCCTGGCGCACGTGCGCCTCACGTAGGCCTTCGACCCTGCGCAACCCGATCGTGGAACCATTGCACGGATTGATCGAAAAATTCAAACCTAGTTTTGAACGTTTTATTGAAGGTACGGCCAGATTCATTTTCAACAGTTTTAACACCTTTAAACCGTTGCAAACTTTCAAAAATCATATCTTTTTGCTGTGTTGATGAAATTCGATGAAATAGGAAACACCGGGACCGTGAGGACGTCTTCTACATTCTAGAAGAGACCGCATATTTTTCTGAGCCTTCTGCTATTTTTGGTGGAGTGGAACCCAATGTGAGATTTCTAATTTATAAACAATATGGAAAAGGACGATGTATAAATTATATAGTCGATGTATGAGTTATATAAGCGTTGTACACCTCTTGTATAAGCGTTGTATAAGTTGTACGTTCGATGTGTAAGTTTTATATGCGTTGTAAAAATTATGTATGTGTTGAAATAGAAGTGAATTGCTATATATGAATATATATATATATATATATATATATATATATATATATATATATACGCCCCTCGTCCACAAACCATGGACGATATTTATTGGTTGCGATTGGTATGAAAATTGATTGATAGCGAATGGTTGTTTGGGATTGTTTGTGGTTGATATTGATTGATTGTGGTTGAAAAATACCCATTTGTGGTTGAGAAATGTTTGGTTGAAACCACATAGGATTAGTTTGTGGAAATGAAATAAATATATACATGCCGCCTGCGTGCGAACTAGATGCATGATCCCCATTGTCAAAAACCGCGAGGTCTTAAGGTAGAGCGAGGAGCCGTACTAGGGACGGTCCCGGTTTTAACTACCCTGCCGTTATGCTGCCGAAATTTTGAATAATATTCATGTGTTTGAATTATTTTCATTTGTTGAAACTATATTTATTCGTTGAATAGAAAACCTTAATGTGTTGAATCGATATTCATTCGTTGAATTGAAATTCATGTGTTGAATGGTGTTCGTGTTTTAAAATATAAAAATTACCTTTTTTATCGATTTATATACACTATAGAAAACCTTCATGTGTTGAATCGATATTCATCCGTTGAATTGAAATTCATGTGTTGAATGGTATTCATATTTTGAAAGAAATTGTTTTATAATAAAAATCCCATTTTTAATATCAATATGAAAAGTATAAAATAGTCCTGTTTTGAAATAAATTGTTTTACAGTAAAAATCCTATTTTATCCCCTATATTAACTATACGAAATAATAGTGTTTTGAAATAAATTGTTTTACAATAAAAATACATTTTTATTATATAAACGAATTGTTAAAAATACTGAAGTGTTGAAATAGAAGACAGTTAGATAAAATATCATTTTTATCAAATGTATGAAAAGAATGTAGTTTTGAAATCGAAGAATCGATATATATATATAAATAGAATTAAAATATATCGAATAACGACGCTGCAGTTCATATTTTGAAACCGTGATTTCAAACGATTAGTACGGGAGATCCGACCATCGGATTTTCCTGAAATCGCAACCGTTGGGTTCGCTTAGGAAAAATCTTTCCAACGGCACCAACTTTGTAAAAATCCAACGGTTGGATTGTCTGGAATGTTTAATTCAAATCTGAAGAAAAACAGCGCCAGAATCGATTATATTTATATATATAAATATAATTATAATTAATCGAATAACGACGCTGTAGTTCGTATTTTGAAATCGAAACTTCAAACGATTATACCGGGAGATTCGACCGTCGGATTTTCCCGAAACTGGAACCGTTGGATTCGTTTTGAAAAGATCTTTCTAATAATGTAAATTTTGTGAAGATCCAACTGTTAGATTTTCAGATATGTGTAAATCAAATCTGAAGGAAAATAGCGCCACGGTCGCGTTATGGCCCGAAGCGTCGTTTTGAATAAATTGGCTATTTTAAAATAAATAAAAATAGCGATAAATCGTTATAAAATATTATAAACAGTATGGATGTGATTTAGAAATTAACTGAAGGTTGGCTAAGTCGAATGGTTTCCTGGATGTTGATCTGATGTTGGTTTCGGCCTTCGGGGATAATATTTGGGGAAATCATTCTCTTGCTGATTGACGGTTAGTGACTAATGAATTGAAATGATGCGTGTATATGTTAGTGTTACACTTGTTTATTATATACGCGAGTTGCTCAGAAAGACTGGGTTTATCCCATTTTGAATAACTGAATCGACGATAAGAAATCGAAGATGAAGACGGTGGTGGAAGACCGGAGATCTTCACCTCGTTTGGATGGTAACCGAGGTCCTGATTGGGAGGCATCCCGAAATATGGATAATGAGTGGTGATCGTCCCGACTTACGTGGCGATCGATGGGTTTGCGAGGTATTTAGTGCCTCCGGTTTCGTTCAGACCCAGAACGGACTTGTAAATGGACTGTGTGTCAAACATCGGATTTTATTCTGTGTTGATTGATCTCTATTAAATATACATCTGTTTGGCGGCGATGAATTTATTCTTTTGCTTAACGCCCTTCTCTGAAACGCACGAGCTCAGAGGTTGTATATCGATGGACATCAGTCGCATGGCATGAATTGCTAGTGTGACATGGCTAAGTGGCAAATGATTAGGGCTTCTATTGAAAAGCAAAGTCTTGTGGTGATGATCAAAGCACCGCCTGTGTGGCGTAGCTTTGTGTATAACGTTCACGAGCCTTACACCCCGGTATGAACCAGAAACGGGAGAAGGACCTCAGGGAGGGCATGCATTTCTTTCTAGCTAGGGTGGTGTCAGTGACCTACCATCCCTGACATTTATATACTTTTCACCTGTGTGGTTGTTGCTGTTGCGAGGCGCCTCGGTTTGATCGAACGATCCGGGTCTGATGGAGTCATTCGTTGGCTCGTTTACGCCCCAAAGGGCGGGGAAACGTATTGTTCAGGCATTTTGATCCACATCGGTGGACCGGCCCTGTCGCTCCAAAGGCTTGACTGAGTGCTTACCTGTGGCTCGGGCTAGAGAGTCACGAATTCGGTAAGGACTATCTTTTGCCTTGGTTCATGACGGAAATCCAATTTCCAAATATGTGACTGTGCGGTTTTGATTGTATACCTATATATGGCGACATAGTGGTATGGGGCATTAATGCCGTCTATGATTGATAGTTATGATTTGAAATTGTTTTCAAAACATATAAACACTAGCAGTAATATCAAATGCCTCTATTTTATTCGTATCAAGCATATTTTGGTCGTTATAAGGTAAAAACTCTATCCTCCGGTTTGCGTTGCATTGTGTGATGGGAACTGAGTCTTATAACGACTTCATTTTTATAAAAAGCATAGCGCTGTTTCAAAGAATGATTTGTTTTAAAGCACTGGCAATCCAATGGAGAAAACCCGTTCCACGAAAGTGGCGTGGTCCTGTGATTAGACATATTATAAATGTGTTGAGTAGATTTCTCATACCAGTCCCATGACTGACTCGTAGTTTGTTTTACTTTCAAACTCTGGTGCCCCTTTTTATACACGGGCAACCTTGTATTCAGGTTTAGCTGGTTCTTTCTGGATAGCTGGAGCTGAAGATGGATTCTATCATTTATCTCTTTTTATGTTGTTCAGCTCCTATTGTACATATTTTGTTTGTTTTTCGTTGTAGACATCTATGTATAGCTGAACTGTATTTGTACTAAGTAAGATCCTGTATACTGTGTAACTCTGATGATTACTTTTATCCAGTATATTATATTGTGCATTATCTGGTGTATTTATTTTATTTCGGTTCTGCTATTATCTGTTTCTGTGTTATATTCCATGGATTACCCTTGCCGCCGTCAGTACGGGGTTTGGGGTCGTCTCATATGAAATCAAATACAATGTCAGACACACAATCCACACAAGTCCATCCTAGGTCGGAACGGAACAAAATCCGAAAATCCTCAAATATATTCAGGCCTCATGCCACTTATAACTTCGTATTGAGTGATCGCCCAATCGAGACATCAGCAGTCAAACCAAATAAATCCAAAGATTTCGGGTCTTAATTCGTTATTTCGATGTATCCAATTTGCTTTATAACGTCGTGTTATTACTTGGAATGGTTTTCGAACATATATTTGATCCCGGTCTTTCCAAATAATAAGCGCATTTTTAAAACAATAGTCATGCCTCCAAATTTTCATAACAATATCAAGATTATTCAAACATCCATTTTTTTTATTTCAAAGCGGAATATATTTTATTTCAAATTTCGACTTGAATCAACGATTTAAATCAGGACAATTCCAATTTGGGAAGAAATTACAAATATTTGAATAAGTTAAAATAGATAATTATGAATAAAACCCTTTTACGAATATATATATATATATATTAAAATAATTAGAGTATGATAATATAATTTAAATTACTATATATACATATATTTAAATGTTTTATAGGAAAAAAAATTCTTTTTAATAATAAATAATAAAACATACTTTATTTCAGAAACTATAGGTATACATATAATTAACTAATTTTAAAACATAATTATTTCTCTGTCCCATTTCCAAATTCACAATATATTTTGGAATAATTGTTTTAACAAATTCAATGAACATTTCGGTGTCGATATCAATGCAGTAACCAATTTCAATTCAAATATCCATCACAACCATTTCATCTAAACAGCCAATATTATATCGTTTCACTAGTTAACAAATGTTGGTGTTTCAGATTAGCAATTAAATTTTGAATAAATAATTAAATGTCAATTCAACATTAACATTATAATTAACTTGTATGTCAAATTTAAGCAAACATCAACAATCAATCACAACCAGACAAACACAACCAGACAATCAAATTCAGTTCATAATTTAATTTAATAAATATGGGAACAATTTAGTTAATTGTGAGCGATAAATTCACTCAATTTTGGTTCTGAACGAGATTGAAATCCGAATATTAGCCTAAAAATCAACTGTCTTGGAATCAGTCCAAACCAGCGGCAACGCGAAGAGCTCGACAATATGATTCCAATGCAACAAACCGTGTGTCAATTGGAGCTCATATGAAAAAGTTATAAGCGTTAACGCGATTGGAATTAAATAAATAACAAAAATGAAAAATGGAACAAAATAAAGCAACTTGCCACGTCACCCATTCTCTTCTTCATTCTAGCGTGATTTGCTAAGGAAAACAAAACCCATTTCTTCGTTCGTTCTTTAATTCTCGCGGCTGCCGCAAAGCCTTCCACCCCGATCCAACGCAGTCGCCTTGTCCGCCGTCTCAAGACCTATCAATGTGCCAAACATGGGCCCACTCGGCAGTCTGCTCCACCCGAATAGACAAGAACCCGCGTGCCCTTTGTGGCAAATTTCTGGCGAACCCGAGAATAAACTAGTATCATCATCTGTATGGATGTGTAGATCTCGTTGAATGCTTCGAATTTGTCTTTTGAATATTCGAATTTCATTGAACGGATTGAATGATTTTAAGCCAAGAAGTTTCGGATTCAAATGGCCATTAAAATATAAAGTGGTGACTGAATTAGATTAAGGTTTAGTAAATAAAATAATAATAGATTCCATCGTTTTGCGTGTTATAAAGCCAAAATTCGAATGGACTCCAAATCAGGCCCGCTAACTGCCTAACAATATGTTTTGATGCCATCTGAATGCAATGGAATATGTTTCACAGCCCAGTTCCAAAGTCTATAACGGTTTACTTTTAAAACTCGATTATTTAACTGAATTATATATATAAATTTATACGTGTTTTAATTTCTTACGATCAAACTATAATTCTGATGGCTATGAAATTTTAGGTCATGAAATAATTTACCATTTCTAATTCAATAGAATTAATTTCACCGAATTATGAGATTATTTACAATAATGACAAATTTAACTAGTTCATTTATATATTGAAATATTCATTTTGGTTTAATCACCTTTAAATCGAATTAAAAGGTTTATAAATTACACTCAAATCAAAATTAAAATTCATATACACTTATAAATCAACAATCATTTATCATGAATTAAATTTCCATATTTTACAAGTTTAAATTTTTATTTCCATTATTAATTACACCAATCAATTCCATTAAAACATATTAATTTGAAATTCCAACTTTCACTGTCAGTCAATATAAATGAATCATGAATCTATTTGGAATCAAAACAAGTCACAATTATCATAATAGATTGAATTTCTATGCTTAAACCATTCAATTAAGTTTTCACCATAAATTTCAAAATTTTAAATCATTAAAGTTTTAATTACAAATTCGTTGACTCAATTTAATCCAAATAATTAAAATATTAATTTCGATCCACAAAAATTACAACAAACCAATTTATAACTATCTTATGATAAATGTAAAAATTTACATTGATTACAAATTGATATATAATTTCCATATTCCATGAATAAAATAAATCTCAAAATCAGTTAATCCATTTTCATATTGTTAATTCGGTGTAAATTTCAAATTTCATTATAAATAGATTGTCAGACACTTTCATTATCATATATAGCTATTGGAGTTCATTGTTAAACAAGTCAATTTTAGTTCATGCCTTATCAATATACGATATAAATAATAAATTTTAATATTTAAAACAATTTTGTTCTAAATAACATAAAATTTAATATTTTAAATTGTTGCAAAACTCGGGATGTTACACTCTCCCCCACTTAAAATTTTTCATCCTTGAAAAGGAGTGGTAAGAAAATTGTAGATTTATATATTTAATCATATAATTTCTTATTCAACTTAATTGGTTCAAAGATTTCAAAGCCGAGTTTAACATATTATTTCTCAAATCTATATTAAAAACATCTATTTTATTAATATTTTAGTTTAAAATAGCGAACTACCTTACGGTGATATTCTGAAAATTTGATTTACACATATCTTAAAATCTACAAGTCGAAATTTAATTTTTTTCTCTTTCATTAGAAAACTATATTCAAACAGATCCGAAGGAATCTTGTTTCAAAAGATCCGACTTATTATGGATCTTATACATTCATTTAAACTACAATTTGTAAAATTATGAACTACCGCTACGCGGGAAGCTCGTTTTAATTTAATTAGTTCGTTCAATCTTCGTTTAAATTTATAATTTAGAAACCAATTTACATTTATTTTCACAAAACAAGTAAACATTTATTATCAACATTTAGTTTATTACCAACTAATTCGCTTAATCAATTTTTCATTAATTCGGTTAATTCATGTTACTTAGCATAACATAATTAAGTATATATCGTTTATTTCATAACTTAAATTTTATATATATATATAACCAATCAATTTTTCACGCTCGTTATCCATTCTAATACTCGTGCATTATTTAATTTCTTATTCTTGTAACATTTAACTTCTTAATTAATTGGTAAGTTATTCATGCTATAGAAAATAATTTATTATTACACAAGTTTCAATTGTTACCATTCGTTTCAATTTATTATCCAATTCTTAAGAGTAATATTTTAATTATAACTCTCTTATATTCATAATATTCAGAATTTTCGAAAATTTAAGTTTATTTCATTTCATTAATTATTCAAGAATTCAGGAATTAAATTTCGGGTTTCTTTACAGATCATTTTTTTTTTGAAATGTTTCATATAATATATCATTTACATAAAACCATACTATAAAAGGATTTAAATAAAGTTCAATTTCGTAAAACAAAGTACAAAATATTAAATGTCTCCCTCCTTAGACTCTTGAAAATAAACATCGATGATGTGTGCACTCATCACCAAAATCATTTCCAAAGACAAGAGGGTATATACACTTATTTCAAAATTCATTTGAAAATAATTTCTATATGAAATAACCTTTTAAAATATAAATATATTATTTCAAACCAATCGCGAAACAATATTACAAAATTACCCGAAATTAAATTCTCAAATTCATATTTAACTTCTTATTTCATTACCATTTAATTTTCAATATTTCATTATCAATTTATTTTTGATATTTATTTCTCAAACATTCAATACCCAATAGTTTTAAATTATCGATTATTCGAGTAATAAATGATGAAAATTTAGTATTATCATCAACAAAATCAAAATTCATATATTTTCAAATAATTCTATATATACAAAAAATATAATTCAAAACAATATTATGTCGATAAGTCCTATTTAAGTGTTTAGGAATCCCTATCGATGCTTTGGCGTCCCAAGTACCGACCAGAATTCATAAACACTCAATGGAACAAACCGAAACAATACAAAATCGTTTTATATTAAAACTACAAGTATGCTCTCCCGTATACACTCAGACTCATTCTAGGGTATTACTACCCTACCTCTAATGAGTTAATCCCAAATAGAGCCAAGGTTTTAGCTAAACCAACGCTCTGATGCCAACTGTAACATCCACGATTTTTGACCGTTCAAATCGACAGTGATCCTTAATGTCGACTCAAACAAATAAAAAATATAGATAGTTATTGGGATTTATATAAGAAAAAGAATAAAAACAACATAGCATATCACAGCGGATGGAAAAATATAATAAATAAATAACAGTCCATGAAGCTGTTAAAACATACATTTGATTATATTTTACAACAATTACCAGAGTTAACTATACTAAACATACCGATACTTGCAGCGGAATGATAATAATAGATACGTCTGTTGAACTCCATCTTCATCTTCATAACATCATCTTCAAAACTAAAAACTCAGGTTGACCCGAGCGTATTGCATAAAAAGAAGTGCAATAAACACTCGGATCAAAACTAATTTATTCACATATTAGTCAAATTAAAATACGAAATAACATGAGTGTTACGGGTGCAATAATCTAAAGTAGTGTGGAAAATACGCAAATGATTTTGAAAAAATGAAGTTATCATAAGCTTGTCCCACATCACACAATGCAAGCACACACCAAATGGGCGATTTTTATCTTATGATAACCAAGCATGCTTTCATATGTGTAAATCTTCTTTTAATATTATTATTGGTACATAGTGATGAAAACCATTTCGCAAATAATTATATTAATATTAGCAAGCATAGTGGCTATGCCCACATACATAGTTTACAAACAAAATGAAAGGCTCATATTGGATGTTGGGTTCCTGACGTGAAAGATCAATCGGGAACAAGGTGCAACCTTACGGTTCATGGTTTTCATCCAAACTCGAACACCAAACACAAGGCAAATCATCGGTTAACATCCAGACACGGACACCGAACATACCCTTTATTTTGCCAGGTTTCAAAGTAGATCTACCACCGAAGCTTTCGAGTTTCAATAAAGATATATATACAACCTAACCGCCAGTTTACCATCAATCTAGGGTGTGAGGTTCGTCGAAGTCACGATTTACACAATGCTATCACCACTATCTCACTTCATAACTTGAGTATGCCACATTGTCAATTTACAACATGTCACTGATTTCTATTAATACATAACCTCTAAGCACGTAAAACTTAGAGATGGAAATAATTTATTTTCCACAATCCGATATATATTAACAGAAATCGGTGCTACCCAGTCAATTACAATGTTAGACACATAATCCATACAAGTCCATCCTGAGTCTGAACGGAACAAAATCCGAAAATCCTCAAATATATTCAGGCCTCATGCCACTTATAACCTTGTATTGAGTGATCAGCCCAATCGAGACATCAGCAGTCAATCCAAATAAGTCCAAAGATTCCAGATCTTCATTCATTATTTCGATGTCTCCAATTTGCTTTATAACGTTGTATTATTACTTGGAATGGTTTTCGAACATATATTTCATCCCGGTCTTTCCAAATAATAAGTGCATTTTTAAAATAGTAGTCACGCTTCCAAATTTTCATAACAATATCAAGATTATTTAAACATCAAATTTTTTTATTTCAAAGGGGAATATATTTTATTCCGAATTTCAACTTGAATCAACGATTTAAATCGAGGACAATTCCAATTTGGGAAGAATTTACATATATTTGAATAACTTGAAATAGATAATTATGAAGAAAGCCCTTTTATGAAAAAATATATATTAGAATAATTAGATAAAATAATTTAAATTACTATATATACATATATTTAAATGTTATATAGGAATTTTCTCTTTTTAATAGTAAATAATGAAACATAATTATTTCAGAAACTATGCGTATACGTATAATTAACTAATTTTAAAACATAATTATTACTCTGTCCCATTTCCAAATTCATAATATATTTTGGAATAATTGTTTTAACAAATTCAATGAACATTTCGGTGTCGATATTAATGCAGTAACCAATTTCAATTCATATATCCATCACAACCATTTCATCTAAACAACCAATATTATATCATTTCATTAGTTAACAAACTTGGTGTTTCAGACTAGCAATTAAATTTCGAATATATAATTAAATGTTAATTCTACATTAACACTGTAATTAACTTGTATGTCAAATTTAAGCAAACATCAACAATCAATCACAACCAGAAAATCGAATTCATTTCATAATTTAATTTAATAAATATGGGAACAAATCAGTTAATTGTGAGCGAGAAATTCACTCACTTTTGGTTCTGAACGAGATTGAAATCCGAATCTTAGCCCAAAAATCAACTGTCTCAGAATCAGTCCAAACCAGCGGCATCACGAAGAGCTTGACAATACGATTCCAATGCAACAAAGCGCGTGTCAATTGGAGCTCGTAGAAAATTTTATAAGCGTTAATGCGATTGGAATTAAATAAATAACAAAAATGAAAAATGGAACAAAATAAAGAAACTTGCCACGTCACCCATTCTCTTCTTCGTTCCAGCGTGATTTTCTAAGGAAAACGAAACCCATTCCTCCGTTCGTTCTTCAATTCTCACAGCTACCACAAAGCCTTCCACCCCGATCCAATGTAGTCGCCTTATCCACCGTCTCAAGACCTGTCAATGCGCCAAACATCGGCCCACTCGACAGTCTGCTCCACCCGCAATCGACAAGAACCCACGTGCCTTTTATGGCCAATTTTTGGTGAATCCGAGAACAAACTAGTATCGTCATCCATATGGATGTGTAGATCTTGTCGAATGCTTCGAAATTGCGTTTTGAATCTTCGAATTTCATTGAACGGATTGAATGATTTTAAGCCAAGAAGTTTCGGATTCAAATTGCCATTAAAATATAAAGTGGTGGCTGAATTAAATTAGGGTTAAGTAAATAAAATAATAATAGATTCCATCATTTTGCGTGTTATAAAGCCAAAATTCGGATGGACTCAAAATCAGGCCCACTTACTGCCTAACAATATGTTTTTACGCCATCTGAACGTAATGGAATATGTTTCACAACCCAATTCCAAAGTCTATAGCAGTTTTATTTTAAAACTTGATTATTTAATTGAATTGTACATATAAATTTATACGCGTTTTAATTTCTTACGATCAAACTATAATTCTGATGGCTATGAAATTTTAGATCACGAAATAATTTACCATATCCGATTCAATAAAATTAATTTCACCGAATTCTGAGATTATTTACAATAATGACAAATTTAACTAGTTCATTAATATATTGAAATATTCATTTTGGTTTAATCACCTTTAAATTGAATTCAAAGGTTTATAAATTATGCTCAAATCGAAATTAAAATTCATATACACTTATAAATCAACAATCATTTATCATGAATTAAATTTCTATATTTTACAAGTTTCAATTTTTATTTCCATTATTAATTACACCAATCAATTCAATTAAAACATATTAATATGAAATTCCAACTTTCACTGTCAATCAATACAAATGAATTATGAATCTATTTGGAATCAAAGTAAGTCACGATTGCCATTATAGATTGAATTTCTATACTTAAACCATTCAATTAAGTTTTCACCATAAATTTCCAAAATTTAAATCATTAAAGTTTTAATTACAAATTCATTGACTCAATTTAATCCAAATAACTAAAATATTAATTTCGATCCACAAAAATTACAACAAACCAATTTATAACTATCTTATGATAATTGTAAAAATTTATCTTGACTACAAGCTGAAATATCATTGCTGTTGGCTAGCTTTTTGACCAAGCCACCCAGGTTCACTCACAAGAAGAAAGTATGAAAATGCGTTCCCTAAGTACATGAAGGAACGTTTCGCACCATCGAATCGCCCCTCATCGAATCGCCCCTCATCGGATCGCACCTCATCAGATCGCCCCCATTTCATCAGCGAAACGTCACCTCTATGCGACTCGATCCGTACATACATTACTGCCCAGTATAGACCGATACGATCCCCTGATGCACGGCGAAGCCTCTGACCCGTTCAAGCACGAGCTAGTCTTCAGCGATCCGAGATGCACGGATCCAGCGACACGTGTCCCCAACCGTCATTTTGACTGATTCTCCCCATTTGCTCGATCTGATTTTCGAGGGGATCGCGACACCTATCCATAACGGCTAATTTGACTATTTCTTCATCGGCTGCGATGCGATCCGATGTTCTCGGGATTCGTGCCACGTGTTACCACGATCCGCCTGACAAAATCAGCTATAAATAGCCCGGAGCTTGGCATTTTTAGGAGCTTTTTGGCAATATTGAGGACTGATTCCGCCATTATTGTCATACTACCATTTCTTATCAACTTTATTACTAGATTACTAAGAGAAATCACAATTGTAAAAGTGAGCTAGAGAGAAATCATTGATTGTACCAGCATTCAAAGTATAATCAATAACATATAAAGTGGACGTAGGCTTGTTAACGCCGAACCACTATAAATTCTGTGTGTTATTTTCTTTTTCTTCATTCTTCAGTTAAAAATCTATAAGATTCAGAACAATTTGGGTGTTAGGTCCAAATTTTGATCTAACATTTTGGTGCTTTCAACTGAGAAAACAGTCCTAAAGATTCACTATTCAGTTCTTTGAAGATTCCAGCGACTCGAATATCATGGCTGGAATGAGATCTAAGGAAGTACGAGCTTCATGAACCGAAGAAACCGCGAATGAAGCAATCGAAGAAAGTGTGCACGAGCTAGGCAATGAGAGAACTTTGGATCGTGGAGCGCCGGGGGTGAACCGATCCGATGAAGACGCCACGCTCCGAGTCGACGAGAACGAGGCGATCCGGACTGCTGAAGGGGTTGTTACTCGATCCCAAGATAACGCCTCGAATCCTCCACGTACCGTGACCACGAACCGATCCCAGGGGGGCGCTGCGAGCCACCGTCCTCGATCCACAGCGATCCGAATTGATGATCGGACTACAAATCGACCTGGAAAGGAGCCTATGGCTCGCTCCTACCGTCCTGGCCCCTCCGCTCGACCTGGCTCAAGCTCTTTGCGCATAAGAGAAAGTGGTGATGACCAATATGACCGTGCTGCTCCCGTTACTGAGGGGGATCTCTCTCACTTTTCCGAAATGTGGGAGAGACTGTTTGATGAATTGGCTGCCCAAAGGCAGGAAAGCTCCGTTATGCGACAAAATTTGACCGCTATGGATAGAAGGCTTAATGATCTCGTAAGGCAAAGGACGCCGCCTGTTCGTCCGCTCACTCCAGGATATTCTTCTTCGTCAGAGGAATCGCCGAGACCTCCGCGGCGACCATATGATAGACCCGAAAACATAGAGCAGCTTCGGTTCGGGACCCTGTCGTCACGAGAAGAAGAGGCACTGGGTGCAGGGCCCTCAAACCATAATGTGAACGATCACGCCGCAACTCCCAGAGCTCGAGGTGCGGACAGTCCTGTACAGAACAGACTACCTCAGCCTCCTCGTCGCGCAAATGCTCATGGTAAAAGGGGGCAACAAAGCCCTATACGAGCCCCAGATTTTGTGACTGCTCCCGGAAGAGAGATTAGAGAACCCCGCCGAGCAAGAAGCACTGACCCTGAACCTCCGCTGACCAGTGCAAATGTTGCATCTATGATCCATCAAATTCTGGCGGATAGCCGTGGACAACGGAATGAAGATTGGGGAATCGACCGCAGTCACACCCCTTTCACTGATGATATTTTGGACGCGACTTTCCCGAGGCATTTCAACATGCCACAGATGAACCGATACGCGGGTAGGTCCGATCCCGTCCAGCATCTGATGAGATATTCTTGGTCAATGACCGCTGCCGCAGCTTCTGACGCTGTCAAGTGCAAAGCATTTCCCATATTCTTGGAGGATGTAGCATTGTTATGGTTTACTCGCTTACCAGCAATATCGATTTCTAGCTTCAGGGAGTTGAGTGAAAAGTTCGTAGAACAATTCCGCATCTATGCACAAAAGACAAAGAGTGTGATTGACTTGTTCCTTGTCAAGCAGCGACCAGGCGAGAGTTTTAGGGTGTACCTAGACCGTTTCAACTTGGCCGCTACTGAAGTTAAAGATCCCCATGAGCCAACCGTTGTCGCTGCTCTAATTGATGGAGTAGATAAAGACACTGAATTTGGGAGATACCTGGCAGGCAAGCCACCCCATACTAGAGAGTTATTCTACGAAAAAGCTAACGTACATTTACGCCGGGAAGAAGTATATGCTAACCGAAAGGCAAAAACGGCCGATAAGGAGGAAATCCAGAGCAATGTCACCATTAAGTAGATAGGAGACAGCTCGGGGAAGGTCGAAGTTAATGTCGGAAATCGGAATCAGGGTGGTCGTCAGTCAGGGAACAATGATAATAATAGTAATGGCAACAACTGGAAGAGGAACCGAGGGAACGACTCCCAGAGAAGGACTCATCCTAGGGCCTTTGATAGTTATACGCCAATAAATGATACTCTGGAAAATATCTTCATGGATTCGTACAACGTCCTCTAGAATAAGAGGCCACCTCCCAGAGAGTCAACGGAGAAAGAACGTGAAACGGGGAAGTTTTGTCTCTTTCATCAGATTCACGGCCATTCGACAAATGAATGCCGTCACCTAAGAGATGTAGTCGAGAGGCTTCTTCGAGAAGGAAAATTAGATTAATACAGAGTAATGCCCAGAGATAGGGGGCAAGCCGTACAGGCCCTAAATCAGAACCAGAATCAACTTACTGCCAGACCAACTGCCCAGCAAAAGGGAAAGGACATCGTTATCAATACCGTAATCGGAGGGCTTTATCTCGCCGGACACAGTTCCAAGGCATTGGATCAATATGTCAATGCAGCCAAGCAACACCTCGAGGTAGGGGAGTGCAGCAACCCCGAGGACAATATCCCGGTAAAGCAACAAAAGATGAAGTCCGAAGATGTCGTTTTCCGCGTACGAGAAAGCATTGGAGTCCATGCTCCGACTGAAGATCCATTTGTAATCACAGTACCTATTGGACTAGCCATTATTCATAAGGTTTTAGTGGACAACGGGAGTTCCGTCAACATTCTTTTCAAAAGGACATTCGATCAGATGAACCTTGAGATAAAAGACTTGAAGCCCTGTCAAGGATGGATCCGTGGATTTAACGGAGCATCCACCGCTCCAATGGGTTATGTAGAGTTACCAGTTACGCTTGGGGAAGGAGAACGCCAAAGAGTGAGAATCCTTCCCTTCGTGGTTTTTGGATGTTGAATCACCCTACAATGCCTTCTTGGGCCGACCGGCCCTCGCAAAGTTTAGAGCCTGTATAGCCCCCTGGTGCTTATTATTGAAATTCCCCACAGAAGCTGGCATTGGTATTGTCAGAGGAGATCAGGTTGCCGCACGGGCATGTTATGTTGCCGAGCTAAAGTTACTTCGCAATGGAGGGGACGTAGAAACCAAGGGCGCTTCTCCCCCTACCAGGGCGAAAACCTTATAGCAACTAAAGAGGATAACCGTTGGAGAGTCGCCCAGAGAGTTGCCCGAGGATATAGATCCAAGAGAGGACCAAGAACCTGGGGGCAGAATGGCAACTCCCAACGAGACAACTGTGGATGTACCGATCGATGATAGTGAACCGGAGAAGGTCCTTAAGATTGGGTCCCAGTTAAATCCGAATCTCGCTAAAGAATTGACGGATTTCTTAAAAAATAACTTGGATGTATTTACTTGGACCCACGCAGACAAGTGCGGGATATCCCCATCAATCATGAGGCATTCATTAAGCATTAACCCTAAACATCCTCCGGTAAAGCAAAAAAGGCGAATGCTGGGCCCAGAGAGGTCCGCTGCCTTGAAAGAAGAGGTTGGAAAGCTAAAGAGTAATGGATTTATTAGAGACTCGACCTACCCAGACTGGATTTCAAATCCAGTCCTGGTAAAGAAGGCCAACGGGAAGTGGCGAACGTGTATCGACTTCTCGGATTTGAACAAAGCCTGCACAAAAGACAGTTTTCCGTTACCCCGGATCGACCAGTTGGTGGACTCGACGGCGGGTCATGAACTTCTCTCATTTATGGATGCTTACTCAGGATATAACCAGATTCCAATGCATGTTCCAGATTAAGAACACACTAGTTTTATCACGGATCTGGGATTATATTGCTATGTAGTGATGCCCTTTGGCTTGAAGAACGCAGGCGCTACATATCAACGTTTAGTCAACAGAATGTTCTATAACCAGATCAGGAAAACAATGGAAGTATACGTTGACGACATGTTGGTTAAGTCTAAGCAATCCTCCCATCACACTATGGACTTGGCAGAGATGTTCGGCATTCTTCGAAAGTACGGGATGAAACTCAACCCAACAAAATGTTCATTCGGTGTCGCCTCCGGAAAATTCTTGGGGTTCATCGTCAGTTCCCGTGGGATTGAGATTAATCCAGACCAGATCGAGGCAATCAGAGATATTCAGGAACCTGGGCAAATTAAGGATGTGCAAAGCCTTGCAGGAAAAGTAGCCGCACTAAGCAGATTTATCTCCAGGGCTACAGACAAATGCATCCCATTCTTCGAACTAATAAAGCGGGGAAAACGCCACTTCAAATGGACGCCTGACTGCGTAGAAGCATTTCAGAACTTACTAAGGCACCTGGAGAAACCTCCGATATTATCTAAGTCGATGGATCATGAGGACTTTTTCGTGTATCTGGCGGTGTCATCGCACGCGATTAGCTCAGCGTTGGTAAGAGAAGAAGATAAGGTCCAAAGACCTGTGTATTACGTGAGCAAAAAATTGACGGCAGCAGAGCATAATTTTCCAAGGATAGAAAAGTTGGCGTATAGTTTACTGATCGCCTCTAGAAAGCTTCAACATTTTTTTCTGGCGCATCCCATTACCGTATACACCGATCATCCACTCAAGCAAGTCCTACAGAGACCAGAGGCATCTGGAAGATTACTCAAATGGAATATTGAGTTAAGTCAATTTGATCTGAACATTCAGCCCAGACGGTCAATTCGGGGGCAAGTGATATCCGACTTCATAGCAGAGTTTACCGTCCCGGAGGAGGATATAGCAAACGAAGAAGTTGATCCCTCAAAGTTACTTCTCGATCCCAATGCCTGGAGATTGTATACTGATGGCGCTAGGAATGACGAAAGATCCGGCGCTGGAATAGTGCTTGAAACTCCCGATAAACGATTGATATCCTATACTATCCGGATGGAGTTTCACGCCACTAACAACGACTCCGAATATGAAGCCCTGATAGCCGGACTCAGGATCGCAAAGGAATTAGAGGTCACAAAGCTGAACATCTTTTGCGACTCCAAGTTAGTTGTGAACCAGGTTACTGGAAAATTCCAAGCTAAAAGTGCAAGATTGATTTTATACTTGAAGAAAGTGAAGGAGTTGCTGAACGATTTTGATCACTACAGCATATCTCACATTCCGCGGTCAGAGAATCAGCAGGCGGATAAGTTGGCAAAGATGGCTAGTTCCGACGATCCTGAAGAGACCGAGCTAGCCCCCATTGAAGTACTTCGGTCCCCTAGTATAGGTCAAATGGAAATCGATCTAATACTAGAGACGGAACCAGAAAGGGAGTCGTGGATGACCCCTCTAAAGAATTTCTTGATGAATGGAGCGCTTCCGACCAAGAAAAGCAAGAGGCGTAAAGTAATTCGTAAAGCCGCCCGATACGTTCTGCAAGGCGGAGTTCTTTACATACAAGGATTTTCGATGCCCCTCCTCCGGTGTATAGCCCACAATGACATCAAGCGTGTGTTGCAGGAGGTACACGAAGGCGAATGCGGCGATCACACTGCAGGGCAAACTTTGGCAAAAAAGGTGTTGCGGCATGGTTATTTCTGGCCTACCATAAACAAGGATGCGGCAAAATACGCACGACGGTGTGATGCGTACCAGAGATTTTCAAAAATACCTAGAGCACCTCCTAATCAGTTAAAAACAATGACGAGCCCATGGCCTTTCGCTGTGTGGGGAATTGATATCATTGGAAGTCTCCCCATAGCTAGGGGTGGAGCAAAGTTCGCTATTGTGGCCGTGGATTATTTCACTAAGTGGGTCGAGGCTGAACCACTGAATACAATCACAACAAAGCGAGTGATCAATTTTATCGTCGGAAACATCATCTGTCGATTTGGGATTCCAAAGATTGTGATAACGGATAACGGAACTCAATTCGATAGCATTGAATTCAGAAATTTCTGCCAAAAATACCACATTGAGAATCGGTACACCTATGTGCCGCACCCGCAATCGAACGGACAAGTCGAAGCGGCGAATAAAGTGATTAAGTCCATTCTGAAAAGAAGACTGAAGCGGGCCAGAGCCATGTGGGCTGATGAATTGCCCTTGGCCCTATGGGCCTACAGGACAACATATAAATCGGCAACAGGACATACCCCCTTCTCCCTTGCTTTTGAAACGGAAGCGATCATCCCGGTTGAGATAAAGGTACCTTCTCACCGGGTGACTTATTATGATCCGATGACCAATAATGAATTGCTCCTTGAGTCCCTAGATATGATCGAAGAAAAGAGGGATGAAGCAGACCTGCGTGCCTTGAGATGCAAACAACAGGTCGCTCGATATTACAACAAAAAGGTTCGAGCCCGAAACTGGGAACCCGGAGACTTGGTTCTGAAAAGTGTGTTTCCACCCCCAACTCATATGGGAGCGAAGTGGGAAGGACCGTACTCCATTCTGAGCAAGCTTGATAATGGAACCTTCAAGCTGGCAACCGTAGATGGAAAGGAAATCCCCAGAGTGTGGAATGCCCAACATTTACGGCCACACTTGACATAAAAATTTCAAATCTGTTCTTTTGCTTTGTTAAGAACCATGTAAAAGGCACGACTTGCCTAGAATAGTCTGATTCCTTAAAGCAAAGAATTATAAAGTGGACGTAAGTCATGATTCGACCGAACCACTATAAAAATATTGTGTGCCATAATGCAACGATCCCAGAAGCATATAATGCAACGATCCCAGAAGCATATAATCATAAATGCCTTCCATCAGAATGGAATGTAATCACAAGTCAAAACTCTGAGGATGCAATAAAGTAAATTATACCATTGATAGCGCTCTAACTCTCCAGAGAGAGAGAGAGAGAGAGTATAAAAGCGTCTCCGATTGAGCGCTGAGAAAGAGCTCCTTCCCCGCTGAAGGATCGGGGAGCGAATGAATTGCTGAGCTTGAACTCTAACTCTCCAAAGAGAGAGAGTATAAAAGCGACTCCGATTGAGCGCTGAGAAAGAGCTCCTTCCCCGCTGAAGGATCGGGGAGCGAATGAATTGCTGAGCTCGAACTCTAACTCTCCAGAGAGAGAGAGAGAGTATAAAAGCATCTCCGATTGAGCGCTGAGAAAGAGCTCCTTCCCCGCTGAAGGATCGGGGAGCTAATGAATTACTGAGCTCGAACTCTAACTCTCCAGAGAGAGAGAGAGAGAGTATAAAAGCGTCTCCGATTGAGCGCTGAGAAAGAACTCCTTCCCCGCTGAAGGATCGGGGAGCGGTTGAATTGCTGAGCTCGAACTCTAACTCTCCAGAGAGAGAGAGAGTATAAAAGCATCTCCGATTGAGCGCTGAGAAAGAGCTCCTTCCCCGCTGAAGGATCGGGGAGCGAATGAATTGCTGAGCTCGAATTCTAACTCTCCAGAGAGAGAGAGAGTATAAAAGCGTCTCCGATTGAGCGCTGAGAAAGAACTCCTTCCCCGTTGATGGATCGGGGAGCGGTTGAATTGCTGAGCTCGAACTCTAACTCTCCAGAGAGAGAGACAGAGAGTATAAAAGCGTCTCCGATTGAGCGCTGAGAAAGAGCTCCTTCCCCGCTGAAGGATCGGGGAGCGAATGAATTGCTGAGCTCGAACTCTAACTCTCCAGAGAGAGAGAGAGAGAGTATAAAAGCGTCTCCGATTGAGCGCTGAGAAAGAACTCCTTCCCCGCCGAAGGATCGGGGAGCGGTTGAATTGCTGAGCTCGAACTCTAACTCTAGAGAGAGAGAGAGTATAAAAGCGTCTCCGATTGAGCGCTGAGAAAAAGCTCCTTCCCTGCTGAAGGATCGGGGAGCGAATGAATTGCTGAGCTCGAACTCTAACTCTCCGGAGAGAGAGAGAGAGAGAGAGAGAGTATAAAAGCGTCTCCGATAGAGCACTATGAAAGAACTTCTTCCCTGCTGAAGGAACAGTGACCGACTGGACTACTGAATTTGAACTCTAACCTCGGCGACCGCCAGGAGAGTATAAAGGACTCTATGATTAAGCACTGAGAAAGGTGCCAGAAGTTCAGTACCACAAGAACAGTTATCTTATGAAATTTTCTAAGTCCCCCATATTCAGAAATAGGGGGCAGCCTGCAAATAATGCTAATCAATCTTTAATAAGCCCTAATTAAGCGCTACATTAACGATTGATTGGGGGCCATATGCATATACACATGAACTTTAATGCAGCAGTGCAGCACGAATTTTTTTAATTTTTCTTCCTGTTGTTTGACTGATTTGTAGTTATAATTAGATGGTCTATGAATAAACATGGAAAGTTTATTTGAATACAGGTACACAATGATGCAAAAAGAGATAAACTTTCCTTTATATACGGCAAGCCTACAAAGTGAAAAACAACCTAGAAAACAAAAGTGAGGGCCAGTCTCATAATTACATTTCCTGGCCAGTGGGAAACCTAAAGACAAAATATAAACCAGCGACAATATCCTATTTACGCTTTGACCTCTTCTCCTGCTTCTGTTTCTCCAGCTTCGCCTTATCAGCGTCGGATTGATCTCCTTTCTTCCTCTTCCTTTTGTCTATGAGAGCAACATCCGACTCTTCGGAAGATTCCTCTTCCGCCTCCTTTCTCTTCCTTTTATCAGCAAGGGAAGCCGGGAAATCATCAGGATTTGCAAAATGAAGCTGTCTGCTGATGGATTTGGGCTGGATTTTCAAAATCATCCCAGTTTTGGGATCAAATTCTGCGATAGGGACTATGTCCAAAGGCTCTTATCCCACCTTCTTCGAAGCCATCTCTTTTTCCTGCCTAGCTTTTCTGCTGGCCAAAGTTTCGTCGTCATCGTCTTCGGTCTCTTTGGCGCCAATGATATCTTCCTCATCCTCTACATGGCGCCCATCCATGTCTTTCAAGGCCTCGATGATTTAAGCATCCTTGGGGACATCAGCATTAGGTGCCAGGACGCTTTTTTCTACTGTTGTATCCTCAGTCTACATCGATATATCAACACCGGCACCGGGCGAGACAGCCTCCTTCTCCGCCTCTTTTCCTTTGTCAACACCCTTGTCGACGGGCTCACCACCTGTATTATGGGGGACACACGTTACTAATTCAATTGGTTGTTCTACCAGACGACAACAATTCACAATTGCTTTGACAAATTGTGGTGAAAAAAGGGAGATACCTTCCGCAGATCCTCCTTCCTGGGTAGCTGCAGGAGCTCCAACAACCACGGGAGTTAGGCCCAAAGGGATTAGTGGATCATCAGGATGGTATTCCTCAACTCCGGAGGTCTTGGGCTCCACGGCTGAACTCAAACCTTCGTCAGCTTTGCCTGTACCCTTAGCCAGGGCCCTCTCCTTTTCTATTTCCGCTTGAATCAGACGACGACCTTCTGCCAGGTCCTCAGGCTCGTTATCCCTCAAGATGCTCTTCATCAACTCATCTTCATTAATTTCTTCGACTCCCAATCTCTGCTTCTCACCCTCAACAATGGCATCCCATAAATTGGCTAAAGTAACGTGTTAATCCGGGATCTACGAGATGTTGCGGCTTTTGAGGACTTGGCCCAGGAAGTCAAAAATCATCTCTTCAAACCCCTCGATATCCTTCTCTCTTTCGAGGAGCTTGTTGTTAGAAGTAGTAGCCATTTCGATGGCACTTTCAACATTCTTTTCGGCGAGAGCTGCCCGTCTCTCCGCATCCGCGACTTGATCATTCAAAATCACCTTTTCCGCTTTGGCCAAAGCTAAACTTTCTTTCAAATTTGCTTTTTCTGCCTCCCAAGCAGCTCTCTCAGCTTCAAAATGGCCTTGTGCTGTTTTCAACTCAATGTTGGCCATTTTGGAAATCTTCTACTTCCTTCTTTAAAGCCATCTTCTCTTGGCCATTGGAGTCAAGTTCCGAATGAAAGCGCTTCTTAGCATTCTCCAATTCAATCTTATAATTTTCGGCATCTCTCCGCACTAAAGCAAGTTGGGATTGAGCATCTTCCAGGTCCTTCTCCATCTTTGTCCTGGCCCTTTCGTTGTTATCAAGTATCGCCTTAGATCTATGTGCTTCAATTTCAAGCATTCGAATGACTTCTGAGAGGTTAACTGCATGTTTCTTCATCATCTCATACTGCCTGGCTACGTGGCGGATGTGCCCGACAACTTCATTATCCCAGTTCTTGGGGACCGGTTCCAAGGATGGAACAAACGTCATCCTTTCGAAGAAAATGTCTGGGAATTGTTCCCGTAGCTTTTCCAGCCTACCTTGAATCTCGGGACCATGGATGTAATCCCGTGACCCGGGGGCAACCAACTCTGGCTGGCTGGAAGGGACGATGTCACTCCTCTCCTTTTCAGACTCTTTGATTGGATCCTTGCCTTTATCCTTAGATTCGTGATGCCTTTTTGACGACCTGCTGTGAGAGGGTGCACTTTTCGGAGGAATTAACTCTTTAGAAAGTTTCTTTCCCCCTGCAGGAACTACCGGATAACTGGGAAGCTTGGCAGATGTCAATTTCGGTGGAGACCGGGGTTGCGAGGAAGTCGGCTTGTGAGAAGGGCCGCAAGAGCGCTCAGTACCCGGATGAAGACTGGGTGTGCCCTCACGAAGAGAACGATAAGAATAAGATCGCCTGCAGGACATCTTTCCTGCAAAAGAGAAAAGAGCATATTAAAACTTTGAATACTGATGATGTAAGAGTGCGGGGTCAGGCAGTGTGTGTGATTTGTGCATCCCATATAATTCCCCCTAACAGACCCGGGCCTGAAGACAGGCTCATCTGAGTAGTTTCTTGCTCTCTAGTTGGAGAGATGGTCTCCTCAGAAGCGGGGAAAAATGGCTCCCCTTCAAAGTCCCTCTCTGTATATACATCGTCGGGTAGAGGAATTTTGCTCAGCTCTTTGAATAGCTGTTCTTCTGTCAAATCATCGGGAGCAGTGGGTTCGATTGGAGTAGAAACTGGGATTTCCTTGGACTTGTCACCGCGGTCCTCATCCCCTCTGTATATGTTTAGGTCCTCATCGTCTTGGATGACTATCGGGGAAGGACTCTTGCGAAATTTAGTTGTTTCTACTGCTTGCGATGTTCCCTCTCCCTTCTCTGGGGGAACATATCTATAGGGTTTGCCGCCAGCGCCAAACCCAAATCTTATATCCAGAAGATGATGCTTATGAAGATTCTCATCAGTGATGCACTTTTTGATCCTTAGAAAATTGGATCTGCTTTGTAGAATAATAGACAATCGATTATTGTATAACGGACCCACCGTTTTCAGGAAGACGTGATCTATTTAAAACGAAGAAAAAGGGGGGAGAATGTTAATGCTTCGACTTCTTGAACAAGATATTCAGTCAAAAACTTAAAGTTTACTTGATTTAAGCCATCTTCTTGAGCATCCGGCCTGTTTCTTTATATAGAACCAATCAGACATAGGATCCCCTATATTGCTGTATCCGTCATACAGAACCTTCCTATTGGCCACCGATTCAAAGAAAGAGAAATTTGGGGTTGCCGAGGAGCGATGCTTGAAAAGAAAGAAGAATGTCAAATCTCTAAATGTGAGTTCGGTATGTAGGATCTCCACGTATGCAATATATAGGGTGTATAGAGATGCGTAGGCATTAGGATGAAACTGCATCGGAGCGATACCCAGTCGTTTTAAGGTCTCGATGACGATTGGAGGAAATGGAGGAATAGCCCCTACCAAGCACATGGTTCGACTGACTGCCATATACCCTTCCGGAGCTAAGGGGGGTCTATCTTCGCTACCGGGTGTCATCACATCATCCCAAGGGATCCCATGTCTCAGGCAGATTCTTTTAAGCTTTATATCATCGAGTTTAGATGCTAAAGAATCAGAAAATTTTTCTATCCCGAGCGCGCTAGGAATCTCGTCGGGAGCTCGCCTGTCTATCTCAAACTCTTCACTAGATGAAGTACTTTCAGATGGATCCGATTCCATTGCCTTGTATTCAGATCCAGAATCTTCACCTCCTGGGTTAATTGGAAGGACATCGGGGTTGTATTGCTCAGGAACCTCGGACTCCGTTTCTGTAACGGATCTTGAAGAAGATTGATTATCCGACATTACTGTTAGGCGAGAAAACATGAAAAATGAGATTAAAACTACCCGTCCCCCGTGTGTGCAAGTGCCAATGTGTGTGCTTGTGCATGCATTAAATATAAAGCGTAAAAGTTATCAAGATCATCAAAATATTAGTCGTCATATGCAGTCAAATTATGTGGTCATTTAGTCCAGAAAGTCCGACATCAATGCCCAAACCTAACTGTTCAGAATTTTATGGTGACAAGGCATCATCTAAAGTTCAAAATTTGTTTGGATCGTGAACTACGAGTCAGATCGCGGTGTGTATAACAGTTCGCCCTCCTTCGGATCTCAGGGCAGAGGGATCGCCCTCCTCTCGGATCGTGAGATAGTAGGGGTCGACCCTCTCGCGGATCGTGAAATTGCGTGGTCGGGGTCTTTGCCGGATCGTTGCAGCCCCCCACGATACACACCTCTGTCGTCACCACGACCCTCCGTCTCGCCACTGGCCTTCATCTTCTCCCTCTCCTCTCCTTGCCCACGATCCAAACCGGCCTTCTCCTTTCTCCTTCCTCCTCCGTTTCTCTCCGCTCCTTCTCATTTCCGAACTCCAACCTCTGAACCCATCAGCCATGGCGCCTCGCTGGTCCCCCCAAAAATCACAAAATTCCATCGTTTCTTCCCTCAAACCAATCGAAAAATTTCATAAAAACGATAGCAATATCGAATAAGGATGCTTTCGGTAGAATTACCTTTCTAAAAGTTGGGAAAACAATCGGATTTTTGGAGGTTTGAAAAACTACGGTTCTTCCTTAATGGAGCTGGCGGCGCGATGCAGAAGCTAGAAGAAGGGGGAAAGTGAAGAGGGAGTGCGGTTTATATAGGTCACGAGGCGACCGTTAATATTCCAATTTTTGTTTTACTCGAACCGTGAAAGAAGATGGGCCGTGGACCAAAGCCCGTCGCTTCTCGAAGAGAAGTCTGCCCCGTTCCGTGAAGAAGCCCGAACGCTCACCAAAGGACGAGACGAACGAATCGCCACACGGACCGTGATTTGCGTACATGAACCGAACCGATAAATGACAAACAAGAGTGGAAACTCGAAAAGTACCTACGAAAGTTCGGAAATTTACCCGGTGAATTTGATAGCGAGGTCTTCAAAGATTCCAGAAATGAACTACCTGATAAACATAGAAGAAATTGGAATTGAACGAATAACTGGGTATTTATACTAATCGAGGGACGCAACTTTTCAGAAATAGTGCGACATTTCAGACAGATACGACTGTTGGTTTGTATCGTTTTAGGAAAAGACAATTCAGAAATTTCAAAGCATGTTCCATCCTCGATAAAACATACTTCGAGGGGGCAAAATGTTGGCTAACTTTTTGACCAAGCCACCCAGGTTCACTCACAAGAAGAAAGTATGAAAATGCGTTCCCTAAGTACATGAAGGAACGGATCGCACCATCGAATCGCCCCTCATCGAATCGCCCCTCATCTGATCGCACCTCATCGGATCGCCCCCATTTCATCAGCGAAACGACACCTCTATGCGACTCGATCCGTACATACATTACTGCCCAGTATAGACCGATACGATCCCCTGATGCACGGCGAAGCCTCTGACCCGTTCAAGCACGAGCTAGTCTTCAGCGATCCGAGATGCACGGATCCAGCGACACGTGTCCCCAACCGTCATTTTGACTGATTCTCCCCATTTGCTCGATCCGATTTTCGAGGGGATCGCGACACCTGTCCACAACAGCTAATTTGACTATTTCTTCATTGGCTGCGATGCAATCTGATGTTCTCGGGATTCGTGCCACGTGTTACCACGATCCGCCTGACAAAATCAGCTATAAATAGCCCAGAGCTTGGCATTTTTTAGGAGCTTTTTGGCAATATTGAGGACTGATTCTGCCATTATTGTCATACTACCATTTCTTATCAGCTTTATTACTAGATTACTGAGAGAAATCACAATTGTAAAAGTGAGCTAGAGAGAAATCATTGATTGTACCATCATTCAAAGTATAATCAATAACATATAATGTGGACGTAGGCTTGTTAACGCCGAACCACTATAAATTCTGTGTGTTATTTTCTTTTTCTTCATTCTTCAGTTAAAACTCTATAAGATTCAGAACAATTTGGGTGTTAGGTCCAAATTTTGATCTAACAATTGCACAATCAAATTGATATATAATTTCCATATTCCATAAATAAAATAAATCTCAAAATCAATTAATCCTTTTTTATATCGTTAATTCGATATAAATTTCAAAGTCCATTATAATTAGATTGTCAAACACTTTCATTATCATATATAGCTACTGCAGTTCATTGTTAAACAAGTCAATTTCAGTTCATGCCTTATCAATATACGATATAAATCATAAATTTAATATTTAAAACAATTTTGTTGTAAATCACATAAAATTTAATATTTTAAATTGTTGCAAAACTCAGGATGTTACCCTCTCCCCCACTTAAAACTTTTCGTCCTCGAAAAGGAGTAGTAAGAAAATTATAGATTTATATATTTAATCATATAATTTCTTATTCAACTTAATTAGTTCAATGATTTAAAAACCAAGTTTAACATATTGTTTCTCAAATCTATATTATAAACATCTATTTTATTAATATTTTAGTTTAAAATCGCGAAGTACCTTACGGCGATATTCTGAAAATTTGATTTACACATATCTCAAAATCTACAAGTCGAAATTTAAAATTTTCTCTTTCATTAGAAAACTGTATTCAAACAGATCCGAAGGATTTTTGGTTCAAAGAATTCTGACTTATTATGGATCCTATACATTCATTTAAACTTCAATTCGTAAAATTACGAACTACCGCTACACTGCAAGCTCATTTTAATTTAATTAATTCGTTCAATCTTTGTTCAAATTTTTAATCTATAAACTGATTTACATTTATTTTCACAAAACAATTAAACATTTATTATCGAAATTTAGTTTATTACCAACTAATTCGCTTAATCAATTTTTCATTGATTCGGTTAATTCATGTTACTTGGCATAACATAATTAAGTATATATCGTTTATTAAAAAACTTAATATATATATATATATAACCTATCAATTTTTCATGTTCATTATCCATTCTAATACCTGTCGTTATTTAATTGCTTATTCTTATAACATTTAACTTCTTAATTAAATGGTAAGTTGTTCATGTTATAGAAAAGAATTTATAATATTATACAAGTTTCAATTGTTATCATTCGTTTTAGTTTATTACCCAATTCTTAAGAGTTTTATGGTAATTATAACTCTCTTATCTATTACTTGTATAGGAAAGCAGAAATCAAGACATTTACGTCCTGACATCTGTCCCTTTTACAACTCATGTGTTTTATCCTTCGCTTTTCCGCTCGATTTCTTCTACCCATCATTCAACCGACCCTGTTTTCCTGTATTCCCAGTGATTTATTCTACAATCAACACACCTACTCATGCTAATCCAATGGACCGTTTCCCTTACCAGCCCTAATTACCTCTTATCGCCATCACCCGATCTCCGACCATCCGCTGCTTTCCCAATCCCTTCCTCCTCTATCGTCTTCCTATCATTCTACCCTTTTGGTGACATAATCATTAGAAATCATCGCTCTTCCATTCGTCAATGATTACTCGAGGGATCCGTTTCTCGGTTGTGGATTCCTAAATCCGTGGGTATGTTAATCTTAAACTTTTCTCTTTTATTTATTTTTAATTCCATCCATTTTTAAGTAAGTTTCTCCACGCAATTATATTTACTAATGGTTTTCATGTAGATGCAGATTAAATTTCTTTCTACAATTTGCTTTTTGGAATGGATTTGGTAAACATACACTGTTTAATCACTTTGCCCAATAAAGTTCTTATTTTACGGTTGTTTTTCCAATTTCAATTTCCGTTGAAGCTTCATTTATATGATTTCCTTTTAGATTCCAAGAATATTTGTACTGTTTATTCGTACAGACTGCCCGAATATTTTTATTCCACTATTGTTACACAAATTAATCGGGGGAAGAAAATGTAAAAAAAAATTATTGCTTTTTCATGCTTAGTTTGTGCAACTGCTTGAGGATTGACAAGTAAAATTGTGCTGTTAAACTGAAAATGCAATGATCAATTCACTCAATGGCCTCTTTTTGTATGTTTAACTTAAAAATACAACATAGTAAATAATATTTAAGGGTTAAGAGGCAAAATAGCTCTCCTTTTAAAATTAATGACTTTTATTTGTTTGTTCAGTTAAGGGGAATCTTTGTTCTTCTTGCATTGCCAGGCTGGTCTAATGTACATATGTAATTGTACAATCAACTTGAATAGAAGATGTTCACTACAATCGTGTATGACTCATATTTTAAATTTTAACCTTTTTATTATTTGTTTCATTCCATTTTTCAAGGTCAGAAAATTGGAAGTATTCAAGTAGATAGCAAGGAGCACTAAGTTTCCAGCTGAACATTAGGTGAGCCATTTTCTGTCATTCGATCAATTTTAGTATGTATTTTTTAATATATAAAATTATGCAATATCTGAAAACTATTATTCATCTAATGATAAGTACATGGTTATAAAGGAAGAATTAGACCGCCTTCCTCTTAATTGATTAAACTTTGGTTTATTTGATAGAAGTGCAAAAGGAATTCCACTTTTGTTTAAGCTTGATGAGTCCTGTTGTCAGCCCATACGTTGACAAGTGCAAAAGAAATTTTTTTCTTCTACTTTGTAGTTTTGAAAAGGGGTTTTTACCCTCAAGGAAAAAAGGAATAAAAAATTGTTCCATAAAGACAAGGGGGAAAAATTTTATCCTCAAGGACAAAATTTAGTATAAAGGGAGGAATTGAGGGGCCCACTATAATTCCTCCATTTACACTAAAACTTGCCCTTATGGATAAATTTTTGCCTCCTTGTCCTTATGGAACAATTTTTGTTCATTTTGTCCTTCAGGGTATTTTCCTGTTTTGTTGAAAAACCATCACACAATTTGCAACCTCCGTCTCTTCGGAGTCAAAACACGTTAATTGATTATCGGCGACTAATGAGCCAACAGTGTTTTTTATCCAAGGAATATATAAAAAAATCTTTCATACAACATAGACTTATTGTTTCAGTTCCAAAGGTTGACCTATTTGCCTCAATATACATTTGATTGAAGTTTCTTCTGCGCTGTTTGGCTTTCACTATATGGTTCTCATTTTGATATTGAAAATATATGCTCTTTTATTAACTTTTGTATGGTAATCATGGCTATATGTTTATGTACTATTCTCATTTAAATCGCTATAGTAATCCATAGTTTTTTGGTATTACTTATACATTATTTGAACTCAAGTTATTTTTCTCTGGATTGTTCGATTTATCCTGTATTAGTAAACTGCATTACGAGTTGTGTTAGATCGAAATTTGGACCTACCACCCAAATTGTTATGAACAGTAGAGAATTTCAAATGAAGAACGAGGAAAAAGAAAATAACACTCAGAATTTATAGTGGTTCGGCGTTAACGAGCCTACGTCCACTTTATATATTATTGATTATGCTCTAAAAGCTAATACAACAAGGATTTCTCCAAATATTTCAGTAGTTTGACAACAATGGCGGATTCAGTATTCAATATTGCCAAAAAGATCCCGAAAAATGCCAAGCTCTGGGCTATTTATAGCTGATTTTGTCAGGCGGGTCGTGATAACACGTGGCACAAATCCCGAGAACATCGGATTGCATCGCCACCGTTGAGGAAATGGTCAAATTAGCCGTTGTGGACAGGTGTCGCGATCTGCTTGAAAATCGGATCGTGCAGATGGGGAGAATTGGTCCAGATGACGGTTAGGGACACGTGTCGCCAGATCCGTGCGATTCGGATCGCTGAAGACCAGCTTGCGCTTGAATGGGTCAGATGGTTCGCCACGCACCAAGGGATCGGATCGGTTCGCTCTGGGCAACAATATAAGTTCGGATCGGATCGCCTGGACGTGCCGTTTGCTGATGAGATGGGGGCGAGTCGATAGAGTGCGATCCGTTCCTGGGCGAGTCGATAGAGTGCGATCCGTTCCTTCATATTCTTGGGGAATGTGGTTTCTTGCTTTCCTCTTACGAATGATCCTGGGTGGCTTGGTCAAAAAGCGAGCCAACATTTTGCCCCCTCGAAGTATGTTTTATCGATGATGGAACATGCTTCGAAAATTCTGATCTACCTTTTCCTGAAAGGACGCAAATCAACAGTCGCATTGGTTCAAATCAACGTATGCATGAATCGGATCGCCATGGAGCGCCACGGTCCGAGTGGTCACGTACTCGCCTCGAGCTGAGTATCTGGGCTTTTGTGCGAGACGCGGCAGACTTTTCTTCGAGCCGTGTCGGGCTTCGAGCTTGGTAGGCCATCATTTGAGGCAGTTCGTGGGCTTCTATGCGACACAAGCTTTGGATCGTGGCCTGCATGGTGTTTCGTGGACCGAATAGGACAAAGAAAGGGAGACAAACGGTCGCCCTCTTTGCCTATATAAGCCGACCCTCTCCTCTTCATTCTCCTTCTTCTTTCTTTCTGCCGAATCGTTTCGCCTGCATTATCGAAGAACGAACCCAAATCTTTCGAACCTTCGAAAATCCGAGCATTCTCTCAATCTTTAGAAAGGTAACTCCACAAAAAGTATTCTTATTCGTGAACGTCGCTCTTTCATGAACTTTCTCGACTAGAAACGATGAAAATTCGTGATTTTCTGACGAAATCATCAAAACGCCATGGCTAACTGACGTAGAGCTCGAAGTTCGAAGATGGAAAGGAGAGGAGGAAAACGAAGGAGGAAGAAGAAGAAGAAAGAAGGCCGGTTCGGTTCGTGGGCAAGGAGAGAAGACGAAAGCGAGTGACGAGACGAAAGATCGTGGTGGCAGCAAAGGGACGTATCGTGGGGATCGCAACGGTTTGTGAAGGAGCGATCCCTTCACCCGGCGATTCGATGGGGGGCGATCCCTCTGCCCTGCGATCCGGAAAGGGGCGATCCCTCTTCCATGCGAGTCGAAAGGGGCGATCCCTCTGCTTTGCGATCCGTCTCATAGCTGACGATACGAAGAAATTTCAGACTTTTAATCAACGCCTTGTCACCATAAAACTCTGAACAGTTAGGATAGAGCCTTGACATTGGACTTTCTGGACTAAATGACCTCATAATTTGACTGCATACGACGACTAATGTTTTGATGATCTTGATTGCTTTCACGCTTTATTTTTAATGCACACACGAGTACACGCACCAGTACTTGCACACATGGGGGACGGGTAGCGTTAACCTCATTGTTCATATTTTCTCGTCCTAGCAGCAATGTCGAATGATCATTCTTCTTCAAGATCCGTGACAGAAGCGGAATCCGAGATTCCTGAAGAGTACAACCCTGAAATTCCTCCAGTCAATCCGGGAGGTGAAGATTCTGGATCTGAGTATGAAGCCACAGAGTCAGATCCGACAGAAAGTACTTCATCCAGCAACAATTCTGAGACTGATGAGCGAGCTCCTGACGAGATCCCAGGCGCACTCGGGATAGATAAATTTTCTAATTCTTTAGCATCCAAGCTTGACGAGATAAAACTTAAAAGAATCTGCTTAAGACATGGCATTCCTTGGGACGATGTCTTGACGCCTGGAAGCGAAGATAGACCCCACCTAGCACCGGAAGGGTATATGGCGATTAGTCGAACAATGTGTCTAGTAGGAGCTATCCCTCCGTTTCCCCCGATTGCCATCGAAACTTTAAGACAACTAGGCATTGCTCCGATGCAGCTTCATCCAAACGCCTACGCATCTCTATACTCACTATATGTTGCATATGCAGAGATCCTGCACGCCGAACTTAAATTCAGAGATCTGGTATTCTTTTTTCTTTTCAAGCACCGTTCTTCGGCAACTCCAAACTTTTCTTTCTTCGAATCAGTGGCGAACAGAAAGATTCTGTACGATGGGTATAGCAATATAGGGGACCCTAAATCTGATTGGTTTTATATAAGGAAACAGGCCGGATGCTCACGAAGATGGCTCAAATCAAGTAAACTTCGATCTTCTAATCGAATATCTTGCTCAAGGAGTCTAAGTATTAACATTTTTCCGCCTTTTTCTTTGTCTTAAACAGATCATATCTTCCCGAAAACGGAGGGTCCGTTATATAACCATCGATTATCCATTCTTTCACAGAGCAGATCCGACTTTCTAAGGATCAAAAAATGCATTACAGATGACAGTCTTCACAAGCATCGTCTTCTAGACAGAAGATTTGGACTTGGCACTGGCGGAAAACCTTATAAGTATGTGCCCCCAACGGAAGGAGAGGGGACTTCGCAAGCGGCATAAACGACTAAGTTTCGCAAGAGCCCTTCTCCGATAGTCATCCAAGACGATGAGGACCTGAACATATACAGAGGGGATGAGGTCCGCGATGACGTGTCCAAGGAAATTCCTATTTCTGTTCCAATTGAAACCGTTGCTCCCGATGACTTGACAGAAGAGCAGTTATTTGACGAGCTGAATAAAATCCCTCTACCCGATATTGTATATACAGAAAAAGACTTCGGAGAGGGGCCTTTCTTCTCTGCTTCCGAAGAGGCGATCGCTTCAACTAGGGGACGAGAAACTAGTCAGATGAGCCTGTCTCCAGGCCCGGGTCTGTTAGGGGGAATTATATGGGATGCACACATCACACACGCTGTCTGACCCTGCACTCTTATATCCTGGGTATTCAAAGTTTTAATATGCTCTTCTCTCTTTTTTACAGGAACGATGTCCCGCAGGAAATCTTATTCGTATCGTTCTCTTCGTGAGGGCACACCCAGCCTTCGCCCGGATACTGAGCGCTCTCGCGGTCCTTCTCATAGGCCGAGTTCCTTGCAACCTCGATCTCCCCCAAAACCGACCTCCACCAAACCTTCCAGTCTCCCAGCAGTTCCTACAGGGGGAAAGAAGCTTCCTAAAGAGTTAACTCCTCCAAAGAGTGCTCCTTCTCACAGCCGGTCATCCAAGAGGCATCACGAATCTAAAGACAGGGGCAAGGATTTGTCCAAAGAGTCTGAAAAGGAGAGAAGTGATGTTGTTCTTTCTAATCAGCCAGAGTTGGCTCCCCTAGGGTCACGGGATTACATGCATGGTTCTGAGATTCAAGGCAGGTTGGAAAAGCTTCGGGAACAATTCCCAGACATATTCTTTGACCGGATGACATTTGTTCCAGCCTTGGAACCGGTCCCCAAGAACTGGGACAGCGAAGTTGTCGTACACATCCGCCATGTTGCCAGACAATACGAGATGATGAAAAAACACGCAGTTAACCTTTCGGAAGTCATCCGAACACTTGAAATAGAAGCTCACAGATCTAAAGCAAAACTTGAAAATAACGAAAGGGCTAGGAAAAAATTGGAGAAGGACCTGGAAGATGCTCAGGCCCAGCTTGCTTTAGCACGAAGGGACACTGAAAATTATAAGACTGAATTAGAGAATGCCAAGCAGCGCTTTCATTCAGAACTGGACTCCAATAGCCAAGAGAAAATGGCCTTAAAGAAGGAGGTCGAAGATCTCAAAATGTCCAACATTGAGTTGAAAACAGCGCAAGGCCATTTTGAAACCGAGAAGGCAGCTTGGGAGGCAAAAAAAGCGAGTTTAAAAGAGAGTTTGGCTCTAGCTAAAGCAGAAAAGGTGATTTTGAACGACCAAGTCTCGGACGCGGAGAGAAGGGCAGCCCTTGCTGAAAATAACGTTGAAAGCGCCATTGAAATGGCCACTGCTTCTAACAACAAACTCCTTGCAAGAGAGAAGGAGATTGAGGGGTTTGAAGAGATGATTTTCGATTTTCTTGGCCAGGTTCTCAAAACTCGTAACATCTCGTGGATCCCAGATTACCATGTTACTTTGGCCAATTTATGGGATGCCATTGTGGAGGGCGAAAAGTACAGATTGGGGGTCGAAGAGATCGATGAGGATGAATTGATGAAGAGCATCCTAAGAGACAATGAGCCTGAGGACCTGGCAGAGGGTCGTCGCCTAATCCTGGCGGAAATGGAAAAGGAGAGAACCTTGGCTAAAGGTACAAGCAAAATTGACGAAGGTTCCAGTTCCGCCGCGAAGCCTAAAACCTCCGGAGTTGAGGAGTACCATCCTGATGATCCGCTAATCCCTTTGGGCCTAACTCCCGTGGTTGTTGGAGCCTCTGGAACTACTCAAGAGGGAGCATCTGCTGAAGGTATCTCTCTCTTTTCCCCGCAATTTGCTAAAGCAATTGCGAATTGTCGTTTTCTGGCAGAACAACCAATTGAATTAGTAATGTGTGTCTCTCGTAATGCAGGTGGCGAGCCCGTCGACAAGGGTGCTGAAAAAGAAAAGGAAGCGGAGAAGGAGGCTGTCTCACAGGGTGCCAGTGCTGATCTATCAAGACAGGCTGAGGTCACCACAGCAGAAAGAAGCATCCCGGCCCCTAACACTGATGTACCCACAGATGCTGAGACTATCGAGGCTTTAAAAGACATGGATGGTCGTCATGTGGATGACGAGGAGGACATTACCGGCACCAAAAAGGCCGATGATGATGATGACAAGGAAACCCTGGCCAGCCGAAAAGCCAGACAGGAGAAAGAGTTGGCTTCAAAGAAGGTGGGAGATGAGGCTTTGGACGTAGTCCCTCTTGCAGAATTCGATCCCAAAACTGGGATGATTGTGAAAATCCAGCCCAAGTCCATCAGCCAGCAGCTTCACTTCGCAAACCCCGATGACTTCCCGGCTTCCCTCTCTGGCAGAAGCAAGAGGAAAGAGGTGGAAGAGGAGACTTCAGAGGAGTCGGATGTTCCCCTCATAGACAAGCGGAAGAGGAAAAAAAGGGGATCCATCTGAAGCTGACATGGAGAGGCTGGAGAGGCAGAAGCAAGAGAAGAGGTCAAAGCGTAAATAGGATGTTTGTTGTTTGTTGATATTTTGTATTTAGGTTTACCATTGGCCAGGAAGTGTAATTGTGAGACTGGTCCTCACTATTGTTTCTAGGTTGTTTTCCACTTTGTTGATTCGCAATATATAAACAAAGGTTTATCTCTCCTTGCATCATTGTGTACCTGTATTCAAATAAACTTTCCATGTTTAGTCATTAGCTAACTAATAATAACTACAAATCAGTCAATCAAAAAGGCAGAAGAATTTTCATGCTATGTTACACTACTGTATCAGAGTTTAATGCATGTATACGAGTGCATGGTGCCCCCCAATCAGTTGTTACTGTAGCATCTGACTGGGGTTTACTAGGGATTGATTAGTACTGTCGGCAAGTTGCCCCCTATTTCTGAATATGGGGGCATAGGAGATTTCATGGGATAACAGTAGTTCAGTCAGCCCTTGTTCCTTTAGCAGGGAATAAGTTCTTTCTCAGCGCTCAATCGGAGACGCTTTTATACTGTCTCTCTCTCTGGAGAGTTAGAGTTTTGCGCTCGGCGATTCATTCGCTCCCCGATCCTTCAGCGGGGAAGGAGCTATTTCTCAGCGCTCAATCGGAGATAACTTTATACTCTCTCTCTCTCTCTGGAGAGTTAGAGTTCGAGCTCAGCGATTCACTCGCTCCCCGATCCTTCAGCGGGAAAGGAGCTCTTTCTCAGCGCTCAATCGGAGACGCCTTTATACTCTCTCTCTCTCTCTCTCTCTCTCTCTCTGGAGAGTTAGTGTTTATGCTTAGGCAGCTCCGATCATGGTACACCGCCGTTATTCGTGGATGTCGATTTTCGTGTCCTTTATACTCTCTCTCTACTCTGGAGAGTTAGAGTCACGGATCAAGCAGTCTGCAATCATGCATGCTCATCAAACTCATCCTAGGTGTACACTTTAACCCATGCTCCGTGGATTAAAACTAGTCGGACAAGCAGTTGGAGCCTTTGCCAAGGCTTTAGGTTCCTCCGATTAGTCTACGGGGGGAACGGTTGGCACCGGACTTCGGGTACCTGCATTATTCACATTGATTTTCATAAAAATAAACAGGCAAATAAATAAAGATGCAATAAAGGCAAATGACACACAGTATTTTTATAGTGGTTCGGTCGAATCATGACCTACGTCCACTTTATAATTTCTTGCTTTAAGGAATCAGACTATTCTTAGGCAAGTCATGCCCTGTACATAGTTTTTTAACAAAACAAAAGAATAAATTTGAAACTTCTCATGTTAAATATGGCCGTAAATGTTGGGCATTCCACACTCTGGGGATTTCCTTTCCATCTACGGTTGCCAGCTTGAAGGTTCCATTATCAAGCTTGCTCAGAATAGAGAACGGTCCTTCCCACTTCTCTCCCATATGAGTTGGGGGTGGAAAGACACGTTTCAGAACCAAGTCTCCGGGTTCCCAGGTTCGGGCTCGGACCTTTTTGTTGTAATATCGGGCGACCTGTTGTTTGCATCTCAGGGCACGCAGGTCTGCTTCATCCCTCTTTTCTTCAATCATATCCAGGGATTCAAGTAGCAATTCATTATTGGTCATTGGATCATAATAGATCACCCGATGAGAAGGTACCTTTATCCCAACCGGGATGACTGCTTCCGTTCCAAAAGCAAGGGAGAATGTGGTATGTCCCGTTGCCGATTTATATGTTGTCCTGTAGGCCCATAGTGCCAAGGGCAATTCATCAGCCCACATGGCTCTAGCCCGCTTCATTCTTCTTTTCAGAATGGACTTAATTACTTTATTTGCCGCTTCGACTTGCCCGTTCGATTGTGGGTGTGCCACGGAGGTGTACCGATTCTCGATGTGGTATTTTTGGCAGAAATTTCTGAATTCAGCACTATCGAACTGAGTTCCGTTGTCTGTTATCACAATCTTTGGAATCCCAAATCGACAGATGATGTTTCTCACGATGAAGTTGATCACTCGTTTAGTTGTGATTGTAGTTAGTGGTTCTGCCTCGACCCACTTAGTGAAATAATCTACGGCCACAATAGCGAACTTTGCTCCGCCCCTTGCTATGGGGAGACTTCCTATGATATCAATTCCCCACATGGCGAAAGGCCATGGACTCATCATTGTTTTAACTGACTTGGAGGCGCTCTAGGTATCTATGAAAATCTCTGGCACGCATCACATCGTCGTGCATATCTTATTGTATCCTTGTTTATGGTAGGCCAGAAATAACCATGCCGCAATATCTTTTTTGCCAAAGTTTGCCCTCCAGTGTGGTCGCCACATTCGCCTTCGTGGACTTCTTGCAGCACACGTTTAATGTCATCGTGGGCTACACACCAAAGGAGGGGCATTGAAAACCCTTGTCTGTAAAGAACTTCGCCTTGCAGAACGTATCGGGCGGCTTTACGAATCACTTTAGGCCTCTCGCTTTTCTTGGTCGGAAGCGTTCCATCTATTAGGAAATTATTTATAGGGGTCATCCAGGACTCCCTTTCTGGTTCCATCTCTAGTACTAGGTCGATTTCCATCTGATCTATGCTAGGGGACCGAAGTACTTCAACGGGGGCTAGCCCAGTCACTTCAGGATCGTCAGAACTAGCCATCTTTGCCAACTTGTCTGCCTGCTGATTCTCTGACCGCGGAATATGAGATATGCTGTAGTGATCAAAATCATTCGGCAGTTCTTTCACTTTCTTTAAGTATAAAATCAATCTTGCACTTTTAGCTTGGAATCTTCCAGTGACTTGATTCACAACTAACTTGGAGTCGCAGAAGATGTTCAGCTTTGTGACTTCTAGTTCCTTTGCAATCTTTAATCCGGCTATCAGAGCTTCATATTCGGAATCGTTGTTAGTGGCATGAAACTCCATTCGGATTGCATAGGTTATCAATCGTTTCTCGGGGGTTTCAAGCACTATTCCAGCGCCGGATCTTTCGTCGTTCCTAGCGCCATCAGTATACAATCTCCAAGCATTAGGATCGAAAAGTAACTTTGAAGGATCCACTTCTTCGTTTGCTATATCTTCTTCAGGGACAGTGAACTCTGCTATGAAGTCGGCTATCACTTGCCCCCTAATTGACCGTCTGGGCTGAAAGTTCAAGTCAAATTGACTTAACTCAATATTCCATTTGAGTAACCTTCCAGATGCCTCCGGTCTCTGTAAAACTTGCTTGAGTGGATGATCAGTGTATATGGTGATAGGATGTGCCTGAAAGTAGTGCCGAAGTTTTCTGGAGGCAATCGGTAAACTATACGCCAGCTTTTCTATCCGTGGATAATTACGCTCTGCTGCTGTCAATTTTTTGCTCACATAATACACAGGTCTTTGGACCTTATCCTCTTCCCTTACCAACGCTGAGCTGATCGCATGGGATGACACTGCCAAATACACGAATAAATCCTCGTGATCTATTGGTTTAGATAAAATCGGAGGTTTCTCCAAGTGCCTGAGCAAATTCTGAAACGCTTCTACGCAATCAGGTGTCCATTTAAAGTGGCGTTTTCCTCGCTTTATTAATTCGAAGAATGGGATGCATTTATCCGTAGCCCTGGAGATAAATCTTCTTAATGCGGCCACTTTTCCGGCAAGGCTTTGCACATCCCTAATTTGCCTAGGTTCCTGAATGTTCCTGATTACCGCGATCTGGTCTGGATTAATCTCGATACCGCGGGAACTGACAATGAATCCCAAGAATTTTCCAGAAGCAACACCGAATGAACATTTGGTTGGATTGAGTTTCATTCCATACTTTCGAAGAATGCCGAACATTTCCGCCAAATCAGTAGTGTGTTGAGAAGATTGCTTGGACTTAACCAACATATCGTCGACGTATACTTCCATTGTTTTCCCGATCTGGTTATAAAACATTCTGTTGACCAAACGTTGATATGTAGCGCCTGCGTTCTTCAAACCAAAAGGCATCACCACATAACAATATAATCCCAGATCCGTGATAAAACTAGTGTGCTCTTGATCTGGAACATGCATCGGAATCTGATTGTATCCTGAATAAGCATCAATAAATGAGAGAAGCTCGTGACCTGCCGTCGAGTCTACCAACTGGTCAATCCGAGGTAACAGGAAACTATCTTTTGGACAGGCTTTGTTCAAATCCGAGAAGTCGATACACGTTCGCCACTTCCCGTTGGCCTTCTTTACCAGGACTGGATTCGAAATCCGGTCTGGGTAGGTCGAATCTCTGATAAATCCATTGCTCTTTAGCTTTCCAACCTCTTCTTTCAAGGCAGCGGACCTCTCTGGGCCCAGCATTCGCCTTTTTTTGCTTTACTGGAGGATGTTTAGGGTCAATGCTCAAGGAATGGCTCATGATTGATGGGGATATCCCACACATGTCCGCGTGGTTCCAAGCAAATACATCCAAATTGTTCTTTAAGAAATCCGTCAATTCTTTAGCAAGATTCGGACTTAACTGGTATCTAATCTTAAGGACCTTCTCCGGGTCACTGTCATCGATCGGTACATCCACAGTTGCCTCGTTGGGAGTCACCATTCTGCCCCCGGGTTCTTGATCCTCTCTGGGATCTATATCATCGGGCATCTCTCTGGGCGACTCTCCAACGATTATCCTCTTTGGTTGCTATAAGGTCTCCGCCCCCGAAGGGGGAGAGGTGCCTTTAGTTTCGATATCCCCTCCATTGCGAAGTAACTTTAGTTCGGCAACATAACACGCTCGCGCAGCAACTTGATCCCCTCTGACGATACCAATGCCAGCTTCTGTGAGGAATTTCAATAACAAGCACCAGGGGGCTATACAGGCTCTGAACTTTGCAAGGGCCGGTCGGCCCAAGAAGGCATTGTATGGCGATTCAACATCCAAAACCACAAAGGGAAGGATTCTCACTCTCTGGCGTTCTCCTTCCCCAAGTGTGACTGGCAACTCTACATAACCCATTGGAGCGGTGGATGCTCCGTTGAACCCACGGATCCATCCTTGGCAGGGTTTCAAGTCTTTTATTTCGAGATTCATTTGGTTAAAGGCCTTTTTGAAAAGAATATTAACGGAACTCCCATTGTCCACCAGAACCTTATGAACAGTGGCTGGCCCAATGGGTACTGTAATTACAAGTGGATCTTCAGTTGGAGCATGGACTCCGATGCTTTCTCGTTCTCGGAAAACAACATCATCAGTCATCATCTTCTGCTGCTTCACTGGGGTACTGTCCTCGGGGTTGCTACATTCCCCCACCTCGAGGTGTTGTTTGGCCGCATTGACGTATTGATCCAATGCTTTGGAACTGTGCCCAACAAGATAAAGTCCTCCGATCATGGTATTGATAACAATATTCTTTCCTTTTTGCTGAGCAGTCGGCCTAGCAGCAAGTTGATTTTGATTCTGATTCGGGGCCTGCACTGCTTGCCCCCTGTCCCTGGACGTTACTCTGTATTCATCTAGCTTTCCTTCTCGAAGCAGCCTTTCGACTACATCCCTCAGGTGACGACATTCATTCGTCGAATGGCCGTGGATTTGATGAAAGAGACAAAACTTCCCTGTTTCACGCTCTTTCTCTGTCTACTCTCTAGGAGGTGGCCTCTTATTCTGGAGGACTTTGTACGCATCCATGAAAATATTTTCCAGAGTATCACTTATTGGTGTATAACTTTCAAAGGCCCTGGGACGAGTCCTTCTCTGGGAGTCGTTCCCTCGGTTCCTCTTCCGGTTATTGCCGTTACCATTATTATTGTTGTTACCTGGCTGGCGTCCACCCTGATTCTGATTTCCGACGTTAACTTCAACTTTCCCCGAGCTGTCTCCCGTCTGTTTGATGGCGACATTGCTCTGAATTTCCTCCTTATCAGTTGTTTTAACCTTTCGGTTCGCGTATACCTCTTCCCGGCGTAGATGTACGTTGGCTTTCTCGTAGAATAACTCTCTAGTGAGGGGCGGTTTGCCTGCCAGGTACCTCCCGAATTCAGTGTCCTTATCTACTCCGTCAATCAGTGCTGCGACAATGGTCGGTTCATGAGGATCTTTAACCTCAGTAGCGGCCAAATTGAAACGATCCAGGTACATCTTTAAACTCTCGCCTGGTCACTGTTTGACAAGGAACAAATCGATCACACTTTTTGTCTTCTGTGCGTAGATACGGAATTGTTCTACGAACTTCTCGCTCAGCTCCCTGAAGCTAGAAATCGACCTCGCCGGCAGGCGAGTAAACCATAACAAAGCCACGTCCTCCAGGAATATGGGAAACGCTTTACACTTAACCGCGTCAGAAGCGGCGGCAGCGGTCATCGACCAAGAGTATCTCATTAGGTGTTGGACAGGATCAGATCTTCCCGCATACCGGTTCATTTGTGGCATGTTGAAACGCCTTGGAAAAGTCGCATCCAAAATATCATCAGTAAAAGGAGTGTGACTGCGGTCGATCCCCCAATCTTCGTTCTGCTGTCCACGGCTGTCGGCCAGAATCTGGTGGACCATGGCTGCAACAATTGCACTGGTCAAAGGAGGTTCAGGGTCAGTGCCTCTGGCCCGACGAGGTTCTCTGATCTCTCTTCGGGAAGCAGCCACAAAATCCGGGGCTCGGACAGGGCTTCGCTGCCCCCTGTTATCATGAGTATGCATGCGGCGATGGGGCTGAGGTGGTCTGTTATGCACAGGACTGTTCACATCTCGAGTCCTGAGAGCCGTTGCTTGACCATTCACATTACGGCTTGTGGGCCCCGCCCCTAGCTCTTCTTCTTCCTGTGAGGGCAGGGTTCCGAACCGAAGTTGTTCTATGTTTTCGGCTCTCTCATACGGCCGCCGCGGAGGTCTCGGCGATTCTTCAGACGAAGAAGAATATACTGGGGTGAGTGGACGAACCGGCGATGCTCTTTGCCTTGCTAGCTCATCAAGTCTTCTATCCATAGCCGTCAAATTTTGCCGCAGGATGGAACTTTCCTGCCTTTGGGCAGCCAACTCATCAAACAACCTATCCCACATTTCGGCGAAGCGAGAGAGATCCCCCTCGGTGACAGGAGCGGCAGGATCATATTGGTCATCAACACTCTCTCTTATGCGCAAAGAGCTCGAACCGGGTCGAGCAGGGGTTCTGGGACGATAGGAGTGGGTCATAGGTTCTTTTCCAGGCCGAGTTGTAGTCTGACCATCAGTTCGGATAGTTGCGGTTCGTGGATGGCGATTCGCTGCGCCCCCCTGAGATCGACTCGTGGTCGTGGTATGCGGGGGCTGCGAGGTGTTACCTCGGGATCGAGTAACAACCCCTTCAGTGGCACGGATCGTCTCGTTCTCATCGACTCGGAATGTGGTGTCTTCGTCGGATCGGTTCGCCCTCTGCGCTCCGCGATCCAGAGTTTCTTCGTTGCCCAGTTCGTGCACACTCTCCTCAAACGTTTCGTTGGTCTGTGAAGCTTTAGATCTTTTTCCAGCCATGATATCCGAATCTCTGGAACCCTCCAAGAAGCGAATAGTGAAACTTTAGGACTGAGTCTCTCAGTGAAAGCACCAAAAATGTTAGATCGAAATTTGGACCTAACACCCAAATTGTTATGAACAGTAGAGAATTTCAAATGAAGAACAAGGAAAAAGAAAATAACACTCAGAATTTATAGTGGTTCGGCGTTAACGAGCCTACGTCCACTTTATATATTATTGATTATGCTCTAAAAGCTAATACAACAAGGATTTCTCCCAATATTTCAGTAGTTTGACAACAATGGCGGATTCAGTATTCAATATTGCCAAAAAGATCCCGAAAAATGCCAAGCTCTGGGCTATTTATAGCTGATTTTGTCAGGCGGGTCGTGATAACACGTGGCACAAATCCCGAGAACATCGGATCGCATCGCCACCGTTGAGGAAATGGTCAAATTAGCCGTTGTGGACAGGTGTCGCGATCTGCTTGAAAATCGGATCGTGCAGATGGGGAGAATTGGTCCAGATGACGGTTAGGGACACGTGTCGCCAGATCCGTGCGATTCGGATCGCTGAAGACCAGCTCACGCTTGAATGGGTCAGATGGTTCGCCACGCACCAAGGGATCGGATCGGTTCGCTCTGGGCAACAATATAAGTTCGGATCGGATCGCCTGGACGTGCCGTTTGCTGATGAGATGGGGGCGATCCGTTCCTGGGCGAGTCGATAGAGTGCGATCCATTCCTGGGCGAGTCGATAGAGTGCGATCCGTTCCTGGGTGAGTCGATAGAGTGCGATCCGTTCCTTCATATTCTTGGGGAATGTGGTTTCTTGCTTTCCTCTTACGAATGATCCTGGGTGGCTTGGTCAAAAAGCGAGCCAACAAGTTGCAAATAACTTTGGTTCTTTATGTCACTTTTTTCCTTTCCATATGTTTATACCTTATATGAAATATAGGAGACCATGCGAATACTTTCCAACCATTTTTATTCCCATCATGTTGGTGGTTAAATGAAACATACAGCGGTAAATCGAGATTGTGGAAGTTAACAAGAGGATCATCACTAATTTTTGGCTGCATTTTACGTGTTGAATTGTTACACATAACAGTAGTTTACAACAACTATTTCCTGCGGTTCCAGTTGTATGAATATGGTCATCTTTTTCTTTTTCTGGCTTACAATTCCCCTTTACTTTTTGTTACTAAATTACTATAACAACCCGGAAAATCAAAACCAGTTTAAAATTTTATTTTAAGGAAATTTTGTTAGAAAACGCGTTAGAATTTAAAATTTTCATTATTAAAAAAAATGTTAACAATAAAAATTTACATTTTTATTGTTTATAAGAAATGATGTAAAATGACCATGGTTTGAATAGAAAAGTTTAACAATAAAAATTTACATTTTTATTGCGTGTGAGCAATGATGACTAAAAAATGTCACATTAAAAATTTACTTTTTTAATATAAGAATGGTTCAATAAAGTAAAAAATTCATTTTTGATGAAAATGTTTTTACATTTAAAATTACATTTTTAATGTGGAATGAATCATTTAAAAATATTCTAGTTGAAATATGTTGTTACATTTAAAATTACATTTTTAATGTAGAATGATGCATTTAAAAAGATTCTAGCTTGAAACATGTTAACATTAAAAATGCCTTAGGAACTTTAACAACATTTATTAATTTATATTGAAATATTGATTGAAAATAATGTGTAGGTTATAAATCAAATAAATTCTACCAATATATATATATATGTCTATATATATATATATATATATACACATATATATATCTTTGGCTGTCCTCTTAAATATTTCCCCAGTCAATTCAAAATGCAACTTTTAGGAATTCAAAACGTAGATTACATGTTTATAACCTTCATTAATTAGTCAATTTTGAAATGTGAAAAATTGAAAACATTCATTTCTAACAATAATATTTAATACTGAAGTGTTAGTCCTAATTTCTAACAAATAGCATTAATTTAGCATCCATTCTTTCCATTTCATTCTCTCTCTCTCTTTCAATGTTATCTACTTTTGAAATTTGAATAAATAAATAAAAAAGGATAGATGTATCCTTATAGCATGTAATCAAAGGGGATTTAAGGAAACATAAATGAGAAGTAAATATGCCACCTTAGCCTTAGTCAGCAATTCATTTCTTGGTAAACGTATAACATACAAAATATGGATATATGGGCCTTTTTGGAATAAAGGAATTAAATATTATTAACATATATATATACCCTAAGATTTAGAAAACACTAATTCTAATATTACAGAGTCGTCGCCATGCTTTAAACCTATGGACGTATTTATCCCAAATTCTCTCCTTAATCTCCCTAAATCCAAGCATAAATATTCAATATATATTGTAACAACCCGGAAAATCTGAACCAATTTAAAACTTTTATTTTGGCTATTTTAGTAAATTTTAAATAGTTAAAATAATTTATTTTAAATAATAATAATTAAAAATTTATATTTATTAAAGTTAGAATGAATATATTTATTTTCATTTCAAAAGGAATTAGAAATAGCCCGGTAGTTTGAAAAGTCAAACCTGAACTTTGACTGAATGTATTGTATTCAAAATTCAACGGATTTTAGTGAAACAAAAAATATCTAAATCTGTTTGAAAATATCTTTCCAAGAATCGGAAAATTCGAAATTTCATAGCGGGAATCAAAAGTTATGGCCAGTTGAATATTCAAAATGGTCGCTATAGTATAATTTATAGCCCGTATAAAAGGCCATTTTTCAAACGACCTCCGTTTTCGACGAAACCACTTTTGTTGGATCCAGAATATCAAATTGTGGATAAGTTTAATTTTCTAGAATTTTTGGAGTTAATATGTGAGCATGGCAAACGAAAATGTGTTTTGTCAATTTTAGTCAAATTTAATCGACTTGAAAATGACCATTTTTTAAATGGTCTCGGAATTCGACGAAATTAAATAAAATTAATTTTTTAAATGGTCTCGGAATTCGACGAAATTAAATAAAATTAATTTTTTAAATGTGTTTGGGCTGAAATTAAATTAAATAAAACATTTAAATTAAATAAAACACGTTGAAAACTTTCGTTTGGGCTGACGGGACCTAGGCCATTGCATCCGGTACGGGGGAAATTGGCTAGGGGCAACTCTTTTTGGACTGAAATTGGAGTTGTTTAGAACTTATGGATTTTTTTTGCAAAATTAACAATTAAATATTATAAATAATAGTAAATGCAAAACCCTAATACCCTAATCCACTGTATAAGCTGTTGTCTCCATCCTCTTTCGATTTCCTTGGTTGAAATAGCTCGAACCTTTCTTCCACAATAACTCAGAATCCACTCAGTAACTCCTCTCTACTCTTAAGAACTTTCTGAAGACCTTCTTTCGCTCTCTCCATCCAAACGGGTGTTGACCCGAACAGCCACCTACATCGCCGGAATCGGGCTCCAGAACACCCCGCCGTTGAACTCCCACCCAAACCGCAGCTCGCCTTAGAGTTGGCCGGAGATTCAGGCGCCAATGCGCCGCCCGTTGCCCTTCGACGTGTCGCCTTCCGATCAACCTCTAGTGCATCCATTCGAAAGCAAAATCGATCTGAAGTTTTGAACCCAACTGAAATCATACGGCCTTATAACTGAAGGTATATTCAATTGATTTCTAAACAATAATAAGTTTAGAAAATTATTAATTAAATTGTAAAAATGATATCTTGTTCATACGAATACAGAATTGAACAATTTCAGAAACGTTAGGATTGTGATATTGAATACGACCTTTAAAAAGAGATTGGAACATATTCTGAACTTATTAGAATTTTAGATCCGCTTCAAACCAAGGTGAGATTTCTGATTTAGATAATTAAATCAATTTAATTAATTTTTTCTCGCTATTTAAATAGTTGTATGTATGTTAATAAATTAGATTTTTGATGTTATGAAATTTTGAATGGTTGATCTGTTGATTTGTAATGTATTAGTATAGATCTGTCAGTTTAATTATTTTGTTAATATGGATCTGTATGTGATGGATAAATTAGAATAGATCATTTTGTTTAATATTTTGTTGAATCACATATATTAAACAAATATGGAGTATTATGTTTGTTTATTGAACTGAATTAGAATTTTCAATTCAATAAAAAAAACTTCACCTTTATTTGTTGAATTGAATTAGAATTTTCAATTCAATGAAAATTTCAACTTTTTTTATTTTGTTGAATCGGATTAGCACTTTCAATTCATTATAAAAATTAGGGTTGTTACGGTAATGGTAAATTTACCATTACCGTACCATTACCAGTCGATTGGTAACCATTTTTGATTGAAATCGGTATACTAGTTAAAACGGTATGGTAACGGTAAATTTACCATTTTTAACGGTAAATTATCGGTAACATTTTTTCAATACCAGCGGTAACGGTAATTTTACCAGTTAATTCAAAACATAAGTATACATATCTGATATGCTTTATTACATGCAAGTAGAACCAAATAAATGATTATATTTGATTCAATAATCAGATGAAATAATTTCAGATACACTTATTTTCCTTTTCATTTATGTTTTTATAAACTAACACTACATATAGTATAATAAAAATGCACGGTGTACAAAAAATATGTTAAGATATAAACTTTGATGGACAAATGGTAATTTACCGTTACCAGTGTAACGGTTACCAGATTATTGGTATACCAGTCAACGGTATACCAGTCAATCGGTAACGGTAAGAAATTCTGGCTTACCAGTAAAAACGGTATGGTAACTGTATTTGCCAAACGGTAACGGTAACCATTACCTTAACAGCCCTAATAAAAATATCACCTTATTCATTTTGTTGAATTGAATTGGATTCTGCAATTCAATAAAAAAATATCACCTTTTGTTAATGTTGGATTTAATTAGAATTTATAATCCAATAAAAATATTGATTTTGTAGTTATAGTTAAACTTGCAACAAAAATGGACATTTGGGTAAATAGAAAAATTAGTTAAACAAAAATCCTTTTTTTGTTCATTGAACTTGTGACATTAAAAATGAATTTGTGTAAATAGAGAAATTGTTCATGTTTTTAATCAAAACATGAAATCATTAAAATATACAATTTTAATGTTAAGAATGTATATAGAAAATTTGTTCATGTTTTTAATCAAAACATGAATTCATTTAAAATATACAATTTTAATGCTAAGAAATAAAAGAGTAGATAAAAAAGTTGCATTTTTATTTACAATTTAGATGTAAGTAAAAACATAGAATAAAAAGTTGCAATTTATTTGCAATTTAGATGCAAATAAAAACATAGAACAAAAAGTTACATTTTTATTTGCAATTTAGATGTAAATAAAAGAGTAGATTAAAAAGTTGTTTTTTTATTTGCATTTTAGATGCAAATAAAAACATAGAATAAAAAGTTGCATTTTTATTTGCAATTTAGATGAAAATAAAAACATAGAACAAAAAGTTACATTTTTATTTGCAGTTTAGATGTAAATAAAAGAGTAGATTAAAAAGTTGCAATTTTTATTTGCAATTTAGATGCAAATAAAAACATAGAACAAAAAGTTACATTTTTATTTGCAGTTTAGATGTAAATAAAAGAGTAGATTAAAATGTTGCATTTTTATTTACATTTTAGATGCAAATAAAAACATAGAATAAAAAGTTGCATTTTTATTTGCATTTTAGATGCAAATAAAAACATAGAACAAAAAGTTACATTTTCATTTGCAATTTAGATGTAAATAAAAGAGTAGATTAAAAAGTTGCATTTTTATTTGCAATATAGATGCAAATAAAAATATAGAATAAAAAGTTGCATTTTTATTTGCAATTTAGATGCAAATAAAAACATAGAACAAAAAGTTATATTTTTATTTGCAGTTTAGATGTAAATGAAAACATAGAATAAAAAGTTATATTTTTTATTTACATTTTAGATGTAAATAAAAGAGTAGATTAAAAAGTTATATTATTATTTACATTCTAGATGTAAAATAAAAGACAGAATTTAGAAGTTACATCTTTACTTATATTTTAGATGTAATAAAAAGGATGAAATTAAAAGTGATATTTTTATAGTCAAATTAGAGATGACAAAAAGCATAGAATCAAAAGTTACATTTTATTTACATTTTAGTTGTAATAAAAATGATAGAATCAAAAGTTGCATTTTTATTGTCATTTTAGAGACAATAAAAAGAATAGCTTTAAAAGTTTCATTTTATTGACATTTTACATGCAATAAAAAGAATAGATTTAAATGTCACCTTTTCTATTGACATTTTATATGCAATAAAAAGAATAGACTTAAATGTCACATTTTTATTGACATTTTATATGAAATAAAAAGAGTAGATTTAAATGTTGCATTTTTGTTATCATTTTAGATGCAATAAAAATAGTAGAAATGAAAATCATGTTTTTATTATCACTTGGTTTCAACAAAAAGAATGAACATTAAGGAAATATAATTTCAATGTAATTAAGTTTCCATTGAAAAGAATTAGACGTTTAAAAACATGATTTGTTTCTAATTTGCCACTTTTACCATGTTAGTTAGGATTTAGAAAACCATATGATAAATTTCTAACATGAATATGGACTGAATTTGGCTTGCATGTGATTGGTTGAAAGTAGTTGAAATCGCCAAACGAATAATATACATATATTAATTAATTAAAATTAAACGAATCACGCGCGGTAGTTCGCGTTTCGGCAATCGTAACTTCAAATGATTATACCTTAAAATCCAACCACCGGATTTTCCCAAAACTGGAACCGTTAGGACCGCTTTGGGAAGATCTTTCCATCGACATGAATTTTATTAAAATCCAACGGTTAGATTGCAAGATATGTTTAAATTAAATTTTGGTAAAAATAGCGCTAGGGCCGCCCATCGACCCGAAGCATCGTTAAGTAAATTTGGCTATTTTTTATAAACAAAAATAGCGATTATTCATTTTTAGATACCATTAACGATATGAAATGATTTTAAACTATATATATATGCGAGGATCATTAGAAAAGACCGAGTTAAATCTCATTTCAAATGGTCATACGATGATCTAAATTGAAGATCTTAAAGACGACGATTGAAGACCGACGATCTTCACATCGAAAGTATAACTACTGATGTCTGGCATTGGCTAGCTACCAATAAAGGGTTAAAGTGGTAGTTTTCGGGACATACTTGTTGATTGTCCGGATACGCGAGCACCTCAACTCCGTATTGGACATACAAGACGAGGAATAAGGTGACTCCGGTTTCATTCAGACCTAGAACGGACTTGTAAATGGATGTGTGTCCGACATTGAATTTCATTCTGTGTAATTAAATTGATATCTATTAATATATGTATATGTGGTGACGAAGAATTTATTCTCTTTCTTAACACCCTTCTTTGAGACGCACAAGCTCGAAAGTTATATATTGGTAGTTATCGATCGCATGGCGTGAACTATCAATGTGACATACCAAGATGCAATTGATCAAGGCTTTTGTTGAAAAGAAGAGCCTTGTGGATGATGATTAAAGCATAGCCTGATTCGGCGTAGCTTTGTGTAATACGTTACCTCGCGAGCCTCACACCCCAGTAGAGACAAAAACGGGACAAGGGAACGCAGGGAGTGCACACGTTTCTTTCTAGATAGAATTGGTGTTTGGGTTATGACAAGGCCCGACATTTTTACTTATGTGGTTGATGAAATGAGGCTCCTCGGATTTATTGGTCGCCAATGGCCAATTTATAGGTCCAATAGGATCGAGGAGTGTGTGTTCAGGCATAACTAATCCACGAACGATATTTGTGGACCAGCCCTACTGTATCCATAGGTTGCCCATAGGTGTGATCCTGGAACATTTCTAGAGTGTCTCAAATCAGTAAGGAGATCGTTCCTAGCCTTGACTCTTGATGGAAACCCAATTTCCAATACGACATTACGGTTTTGATTGTAAACCTATATATGGCGGCATAGTAGGATGGGATACTATGCCGTCTAGGATTGATACATTTACTTTGAAGTATTTTTGAAACATATTAGACACTAATAATAATATTAAAAATATTGTTTTCTATGTATCAAGCATTTTTGATCATTATAAGGCAAAACTCTATCCTCCGTTTCCGTTGCATTGTGTGATGGGACTTGAGTCTTATAATGATTTCATTTTCTAAAAAGCATTGCGTTGTTTTTTACTTAAAAAATTTAATAAAACTTATGCACTGGCAATCCAATGGAGTAAACCCGTTCCACGTTAGCGGCGTGGTCCAGTGATTAGCCATATTGTTAGTTTAGTAAGATTTCTCATACCAGTCCCATAACTGACTCGTAGTTTGTTTCACTTTACAAACTCGGGTGCTCTCTTTCCACACGGGCAGCCAAATAACAGATTTCAGGTAGGGATATTTTCTGGACTGGAACTTGCTTATGAAGATAATGAAGAATCATTTCTTTTTATCTTTTTATTTACTTCTTGAGACATTGAGACAGTATTGAGTATTGATGTAATTTGGGAGATTGAGACTTTATTTCTTTCCTTGTTTTAGACATCTATTTTGCTAAGTGCATCATGTACTGCGTACTCTGATATTTGTGATGTTATGTTGTGATGACAATTCCATTTCCGCTGCAATGATTTATATGTTCTGCTATTATCTGAGGCCTGTTATTGTTTTAATTATGTTATGCTCCTATAATTATCCTTACTTTCGTACCATGGAAGTTGGGGTCGTCACATTTGGTATCAGAGCTAAAGGTTAACCTTAGCTACGGAATATATCATTTTTAGAACAATTCATCTAGATAGATTCAGTAGTATTCTAAGACGAGTAGCTCATTAGAGATAGGATTAGAAATGTCCTAGAATGAGCACAGCAGAATAGCACATATTAACTAGTCATTACTTTATTATTATCTTATCATATGTATCTATTTTTGATCTTTCCTTTGAAAAATTTATCATTTCTCTTAGTCTGACTCTTTCCTTGATGTTACAGATTGATTGAGAAATGAGCACTAGAGCACGTATCAGAGCACGAGGCCGAGGTGGGCCAAGAGGACCCACCAGGGATGAGACTCCTATGGTCTAGGAACAGGAACAGGCCACTCCAGAAGTTGAGACACCACCACCACCACCTCCACGTGCTTTTGATCTAGACAAGGTGGCAAAGAAAATCAAGAATCTAGGAGGCGTGCATTTCACAGGCCAAGAGACGGTGACAGAGGCACAAGCATGGCTTAAGACAATTAAGAAAATCTTGGGAGGATAAGAGCTCGAAGATCATAGGAAGCGATTTATGGCGACATGGTTCCTGAAGGACCAGGCTTGGATTTGGTGGGGAACGACAATGGTTGGTGGTAATGAAGCTGATGTAACTTGGGATAAATTTAAAGAGCTATTCAATGATAAGTTTATTCCGCCTCACGAACTGGAACGCCTTCATGATGAGTTTGCCTACCTCCAACAGGGAAGTATGACTATCGCTGAGTATGTGAAGAAATTTGACGAGCTTTCCAGATATGCCCCTGAGTTAGTTCAAGACCCGCTTCAGAAGAATAAGAGATTTAACAATGGTTTGGCGAGGAGGTATCATAATAGGGTGACTGCACACATTGAGCATCCATTTGCTAAAGTGATCGAGATGGCCTGTAGATATGAGGAGATTGATCAGAAAGGTTCTCAGCAAGATCAAGAAAAGAATCAAGCTAATAATAAGAAAAAGGAGTTGGACAAGAAACCTAAGGCGACCAGCTCTTCTATTGCCAAACCCCAAGAGAAGAAGAAGAGGACAGATCTAAGGTCAAGTGTTTCAATTGCCAGAAGATGGGGCATTTGACTATGAATGTCGAGCCCTGAAGAGACCAAGAAGGAACGAGTCTGGACCGAGTCAGAGTGGTGGACAGAATCCCCGTGGCCTAAAGGAATGCTTTAACTGTCACAAGACTAGACATTTTATCATAAATTGCCCTCTGCTCAAGAAATTTGAAGTGGCACATGTCTATGATGGAGCAGCTGCACTAGCTTCTTCTGAAGGAGCATGTAAGTCTGATGTTCTAGGAGGTACTCTTGACATAAAGAACATTCCTATCATAGTTTTGTTTGACACTGGTGCATCTAGAAGTTTCATATCTAATGACACAATTAAAAAGCTTAAATTGAAACCAAGAAAACTTAATGAACCGATTAGAGCCCATAACTCGATAGGAGGTTCACTTATTCTCGACCAGTACTGTAGACTGCCTGTTTCTTATTCTCACTTCCAATTTCCTTTTAATTTAATCATCATGAATTTCTCCGGGTATGATATCATACTTGGAATGGACTGGCTAACGAAGTATGAGGCTGAGTTACTATGCACAGAAAGAGCAGTCAGAATTAAAACCAAATTCGGAATAAGATGACTATACCATGCCATGACTCAACCACAGATAGGAAAGAATTCTGGCCTTCTCTAGAAGTCACTACTGCTTCTATTGAGGATATTCCTATCGTCAGAGACTATGCAGATGTGTTTGAAGAATTAGACAGCTTACCTCCATGCAAAGAAATCAATTTCAGAATTGACTTAGTTCCAAATGCAAGGCCAATTGTACACCCCATTCGGAGGATGTCACTAAAAGAAAAAGAGGAGCTGAGCAATCAAACTAAGCAACTTTTGTGGAAGGGCCTGATCAGACCAAGCTTCTCGAGCTGGGGTGCAGCATTGGTTTTCGTCCCAAAGTCAGACGGTAACCTCAGGCTATGTGTGGACTACCATGATCTAAATAAGCAGACTCTGAAAAATAAATATCCACTGCCACGCATTGAAGATCTGCTAGACCGCTTGAATGGAGCACGAGTATTCTCTAGGATGGACCTAGATGCAGGTTTTCACCAATTACGCATTGCCGAGGAATGTGTGCCTTTGACAGCCTTCAGAGGACCCGACTTAGGACCCGACTTATATTATGAATGGCTAGTAATGCCCTTCAGCTTATGCGATGCTCCAGCATACTTCGTAGATCTGATGAATAGTCTTCCGCGTTGTTTTAAATAAATTCGTGCTGGTGTTCATCGATGATATCCTAATCTTTTCTAAATCCACTACTGAACACGAAATGCATCTTAAAGAAGTCGTTGATATTTTCGTACAAATGTGCTGAAAGCCAAATTCTCCAAGTGCATATTCTGGCAAGAAGAGGTGAAATTCCTCGGCCATGTTGTATCTAAGGAAGGCATCTCAGTAGATCCAGGAAAGATCTCAGCCATCCAAGACTGGAAGCAGCCTACCACGCCCACTGAAGTCAGAAGTTTCTTAGGTTTGGCTGGTTATTATTATAAATTCATTAAGGACTTCTCAAAATTATCTAGTCCATTGACGAAGCTGACAAAGAAGCATACAAAGTTCATTGGATACCCGAATGTGAGGCAGCTTTCTAAGAGCTGAAACGGAGGTTGATCACTGCTCTTGTGTTGACCATTATTGATGGCAAATAGGATCTGAAAGTCTGGACAGACGCTTCTAGAGAAGGTTATTCTTTTCATCTAAATAAACATGTCAAAGATGACACTTTTAATGTCAAACCATATTTTAACATGTTATCCTTTTATCTATTTAAGGTATTGGTGCGATGTTAATGCAAAGAGACAAAGTTGTCGCATATGCTAGCCGTCAGTTAAAACCGCATGAAAAGAATTATGCCACTCATGATCTTGAGCAAATGGCCATTGTATTTGCTCTAAAGATATAGAGGCACTATCTCTTGGGTGAGAAATTTGAGTTGTATACTGATCACAAATCTCTAAAGTATCTGTTTACCCAAAGAGATTTGAACTTGAGTGTAATAACCCGAAAATCTGGGCCAGTTTAAAATTTTTATTTTGGCTATTTTAGCGAATTTTGATTATTTAAAATGAATTATTTTAAATAATATCGACGAAAAATCTATTTTGAATAGAATTCGAACGTATATATTATACGCGTCGTCGTTAGAATATAAATATTATTTATAATTATAAATGGAATTGAAAATGGCGCGGTAGTTCGATAATTCAATTTCAAACTTCAATTGAATGTACCGGGTGCAAAATAATCCGGATTTTAGTGAAACCAAAAATAATGGAATCTAATAGTGAATATCTTTCTAACGAATCCGAATAATCAAATTTTCATAGCGGGGATCAAAAGATATGTCCAGTTGAAAATTCTGAATAGTCGCTATGGAATTCAGGCCCTTAAAAATGGACATTTTGCAAATGACCTCGGATTTCGACGAAACCAGTTTTGTTGGGTCCGTGTTGTCAAGTTATTGCTAGATTCCAAATTTCATAATTTTTCGAATCAATATGTGAGCGTGGCTGAGGAAAACGCGTTTGACCAGTTTCAGTTGATTTTAATCGACTGGAAATTGGCCATTTTTCTAACAGTCTCACAATTCGACGAAACTAGTTTTGTTATGACCGTATCGTCAATACGAAGCTAGAAAATATTTTTCAGGAATTTTTAAAGTTCGTATGTGACCCCGGTAATTTGAAATGTACGTTTAAAATACAATATAGTGATTTAAATGTAAATTTAATGGAAACTGATTGTAACAGCCGAATCAGCCTACGATACATAACCCATTGTGTTCGGAATGGGGGTGAAACGTTATGGAGGACAGGCGGTGGGCCTCGTTTCGAGGTCGTATGTAAAAGTCAACTTTCTAAAAATAAATTAATTAAATAAATAAATTAAATAAATTAAAAATTAAACCTTTCCTCTCCTATACCCAGGCCCCCCCCCCCCCCGATTTCATTTGACAGAAGTAAAGAAATAAGAAAAAAAAACCCGACTCCTTGGATCTGAACCCCCCCGCTCAGGCGATCGCCTCCTCCCTCCGCCTCCTTCCAGGCGTCGATGGCGCGAGCGCGACCTACTCCCTCCCTCTAATAATCCGAAAGCCCCTTTTTCTGGCGAACTAGACTACTGAACGGCGCGCGCTTCCTCGTGATGGTGGCGTGAACGACGGGCTTCATGGTGGGGGTGACGGATTGGTGACCGGCGGCCTGTTTAAGTGGCGATGGCTAAACCTAGGAGGCGACGTGCTTTACTAGTCCAAGAACGATGACAGTGAGCTTTCTTTTATTTTATTTATTTCAGTTTTAAGCAATTTTAAAAATCAGTTTTAAGCAATTTTAAAAATCAGTTTTAAGCAATTTTAAAAATCAGTTTTAAGCAATTTTGAAAATCAGTTTTAAGCAATTTTGAAAATCAGTTTTAAGCAATTTTAAAAATCAGTTTTAAGCAATTTTAAAAATCAGTTTTAAGCAATTTTAAAAATCAGTTTTAATCAGTTTAAAATCAGTTTAAAATCAGTTTAAAATACAGTTTAAAATACAGTTTAAAATTCAGTTTAAATTTGTTTTGAAAATAGAAAAATATACTTTGTTTTGAAAATAGAAAAATATACTTTGTTTTGAAAATAGAAAAATATACTTTGTTTTGAAAATAGAAAAATATACTTTGTTTTGAAAATAGAAAAATATACTTTGTTTTGAAAGAAATAAAAATATGATTTTTATATATTGAACTTCGAAATAAAAATATGATTTTTATATATTGAACTTCGAAATAAAAATATGATTTTTATATATTGAACTTCGAAATAAAAATATGATTTTTATATGTGGAACTTCGAAATAAAAATATGATTTTTATATATTGAATAGCGAAGTAAAAATTCGATTTTTACATAGGTAGTGAAAGCGGACAACGAAGGTAACAAAAAAGGCGGGAACGAAGAAGATTTATATCAAAGAAGAGTCAAGATGTTTGGATAGCTATAAGTGAGAATTTCTCACCTTTCAATTTCTTTTCTAGTTATATATATATACTAGGATGCAGACGGTGCTTAGTAGCACCCGACACAATCGTCCACAGACCATGGACTTGTTTGTTTGGTTGCATAGATTAGTTGGATATTTGAATTGAAATTGAGTTGTTTGGGTGAATTGAATGAATTTGATTGATGTGTGAATGGCGTGGGCCTTCACTAGACCGGGGATAAGGCTAGGCCTCGTCCCGTTTCTAGTATCGTGCCGTTATGCCGCCGAAATTTTCTAAAATATGTTAGAAAAATAAAAATATCATTTTATTTAAAGAATGAACTGAATAGAAATTCATATGTTGGAATAAAATGTTTTGTCGTTAAAAATATAATTTTTAACGTGAATGTGAATAAAATAAAATATTCATTTACAAACCGGACGGTTTGTTTGTGTACACCTATTTGAAAGACATTGATTGGGACGATAAATTTCGCACATCGCCCAACTGCACAAATAAAATCTGTGTTTGATTGTTTTGTTAGGATGAAATTTGAAGTTCACTCATCCTGATTGATCAAATATGTCGATCGATTGATTGACAGGCTGCTATAAGCGTTAAATGTCTATATTTGATGCTTATACAGTGTAGTGCACTTTGGTTGATGGTTGATTATTTTTCAATGCTATTATATACGTGTGATGTATGAAATTCCATATAATTAACATTATATGGTGATTGATTGGGCCTCATTCCAATTTAGAAAATAAAGAATATTATAAAATAAAAGTTCATGTGTTGACAGTACTCATCCATTGAGATTGGTCATGTGTTGAACGAAATATTTTAGTAATAAAATTTACATCTTTATCGATATAAAATAAGTGTTCATGTGTTGACAGTACTCATCCATTGAGATTGGTCATGTGTTGAACGAAATATTTTGGATAACAACAACTATTTTGAAAAAGGAAATATTTGAAATAGAATATTTGAAAATAGAAATTTATGAAGCCGTGTTGATTAGATTGACGCCATTTAGACGTAAACGATATTTATATCGATTTTAAAACGATTTCGAAATGAAATGAATTGAAAACGATTTCGAAATGAATTGAATTGAAAACGATTTCGAAATGAATTGAATTGAAAACGATTTCAAAATGAATTGAATTGAAAACGATTTCGAAATGAATTGAATTGAAAGCGATTTCGAAATGAATTGAATTGAAAGCGATTTCGAAATGAATTGAATTGAAAACGATTTCGAAATGAAATGAATTGAAAGCGATTTCGAAATGAATTGAATTGAAAACGATTTCGAAATGAATTGAATTGAAAACGATTTCGAAATGAATTGAATTGAAAACGATTTCGAAATGAATTGAATTGAAAACGATTTCAAAATGAATTGAATTGAAAACGATTTCGAAATGAATTGAATTGAAAGCGATTTCGAAATGAATTGAATTGAAAACGATTTCGAAATGAATTGAATTGAAAACGATTTCGAAATGAATTGAATTGAAAACGATTTCGAAATGAATTGAATTGAAAACGATTTCGAATTGAATTGAAAGCGAATCGAACATGAATTCAAATTGAATTGAAATTTGAATTGAATAGAAATGAATTTTAAAACGAATTTATAAAGAAGAATTCAATTTTGATTTGAATTGAAAGAAAGTTGAAATTGCTTTTGAAACGATTTTAAAACTATTTATATAATTCGTTTTAAAATAGAAATCGACGAAATATATTATATATATATTATATATATAATATAATGGCCTGAATAGAACGCGCCGCGCCGCGGCCGTTCGTGAATTTCGACCATTTATTTCAAACGGACATTACAGGAGATCCGACCGTCGGATTCTCCTAAAACCGGAACCGTTGGGTTCGTATCGAAAAGGGATTTCTAATGAATATTAGAAATTTAAAATCTAACGGTTGGATTTGGAGTTACGTCCAAATCAAATTTGACAAAGGTCGCTGTAAGTGCAGTTCGATGGCCGTTGATGGAAATCGACTGTACGGGCCTTGATAAAATTATTAAAAATAGTAATAATTTGTGTAAAATCATAAGAAATGATTTAGAAAGAATTGGGATGAAAAACTCCACATTTGAAAAGATAAAAATAGATTTTTATCGGAATGAACTAGTTTTGAACTAGAATTATAATTCTATTTATTTTTAAATAAATAAATTGAATTCGAAAAGGGTTTTAAAAATAACCAGAATTTCCAATGATTGCATTGGAGTGGATTTGAATTGAAATTGTCTTCGGAATATTTCGATGTTGGATTTCGTGATTATACAACTGTTGTTATGGAAATTTGAAAGATATAGATATATATATCGTTATTTCCAATACGATATTTGTTAGTCATAGAATTTGATATTGAATATAAGCCGGTATATTTTCTATTCAGAGCCTTGTATTGAATATCAAATGTGATTTGGATTTGTCGTGAATGGTGTCTTCACTAACACTGTTCTTAAACCCAGTGGAGAAAAGATTAAGTCTTTTTATTTAGATTTAATGAAATGTACCAATTAAATAATATTTAATTGGAATCGAGTCGATATTGATTTTTGGGTTTATCGTGAACAGTGTTTTAAATAACACTCGTTCTTTAACCCGATAATTAATGAATGTGATTTTGGGTTTATCGTGAACCGTGTTTTAAATGACACTGATTCTTTAACCCAGTCGAAGATTAAAACTAAGTGGAGTTTTAATGAATCTTTAATTAGATTGAAATGATCGAAAATGGAGTATCACCAGTTTTGCTCCAGGCGATAGTTAAATCTTTAATTAGATTTGAACGTGAAATGGTAATTGAATTTACCGATAACACCGTGGTGTTAGATATGAAGTATGACCAGTTTTACTTCATGGGATGAATAGGTTGGGATTGGGAAATTAAAACAAACGATTACTTCGGTAAGGTTCGCTAATCCTGACTAGTTTTGAATTGATATTCAAAAGTAGATTAAATAATAAATTCAAGGAATTTATCTTTGATAAAATTAATGGGAATCTTTCCCTATGAATGTGAAATTTAGAAACTAACTGTCGGTTAGCCAAGCAGAATGGTTTTCTGGATATTGATCTGATGTTGGTTTCGGCCTTCGGGGTTAATATTTGGGGAACTATTCTCTTGATTAATTTGCGGTTAGTGACTGATGAATTGGAATGAGGCGTATGTTGTGTTTGTGTAGCACTTTTATAAAATATACGTGAGTTATTCGGAAAGACCGGGTTTATCCCATTCTGAATAACTGATACGACGATAAGTCGAAGATGAAGACGGTGGTCGAAGACCGGAGGTCTTCACGTCGTTTGGGTGATTATTGATGATCTTGATTGGGCTGTACACCCAAGAAGATGGAAACAGTTGGTGATCGTCCAGACGTACTTGGAGATCGATGGATATGCGGGGTACTAGGTGCCTCCGGTTTCGTTCAGACCCAGAACGGACTTGTAAATGGACTTTGTGTCTGACATTGGATTTTAGTCCGTATGATTGATCTCTATTAAATATATATCTGTTTGGCGGCGGAGAATTTATTCTCTTGCTTAACGCCCTTCTCTGAGACGTAAGAGCTCAGGGGTTATATATTGATGGATATCAAACGCATGGAGTGAATTGCCTGTGTGGCATGCCTAAGTGGCAATAGATCGAGGCTTCTGTTGAAAAGCAAAGTCTTGTGGTGATGATCAAAGCACAGCCTGTGTGGCACAGCTTTGTGTAACGTGAATTCGCGAGTTTCACACCCGGTATGAACCAGAAACGGGAGACGGACCTCAGGGAGGGCATGCGTTTCCTTCTAGCTAAAAAGTGGCGTCAGTGGTTTTACACGCCCTGACGAGTTTGACTTATGTGGTTGTTGCTGTTGCGAGGCGCCTCGGTTTGATCGGACGATCCGGGTCCGATGGAGTCATTTGTTGGCTCATTTACGCCCCAAAGGGCGGGGAAACGTAGTGTTCAGGCATAATAATCCACATCGGTGGACCGGCCCTGTCGCTCCATGGGGCAGTTGCGGCTGTTCCTGAGACATGGGCTAGATTGTCTCGAATTGGTTGAGGACTATCTTTTGCCTCGGTTCATAGACGGAAATCCAATTTCCAAATACGTGACATTTGCAGTTTTATTTGTAGAGCCTAGTATGGCGACATAGTGGGATGGGGCATTCATGCCGCCTATGATTGATACTTATGATTTGAAGTTGTTTTATACACTATGCACTTATAATAGTATCAAATAATGTGTTTTAAACGTATCAAGCATGCTTTGGCTGTTATAAGGTAAAAACCCTATCCTCCGGCTTGCGTTGCATTGTGTGATGGGACCTGGGTCTTATAACAGCTTCATTCTTCTTTATTTAGCATTGCGCTGTTTGTTTTATGCACTGGTATTCTTGGGAGGAAACCCGTTCCGTGTTATACGGCGTGGTCCCTTGATTTACCTAATTTTAAAATAAAGAATAACTGTTTTAGTTCTCACACCAGTCACATGACTGACCTGGAGTTTATTGTTTTAACCTAAACTCTGGGTGCCCTTATTTTTGACACGGGCAGCTAGTAGTTTTGGTTTTGCAGATTTATATTCACAGGATCCTGGTTTACAGCTGGAACGATATCCGAAAAGCTTTGTATCCGTATATCTCTTCTAGTTGTGTATTGTATTACTTTCCGCTGCTATGTATTTAAATGTAATTTAAATCTCTGTTATTTCTGTGTAATATTTATTCATATACTCTGTATATTCTTGTAATCTGATGCACTGTTGTAATATACAATGAAATGTTCTTTTATATGCGTTCTGATTTGTCCGGTTCTCAAAACAATTCGTTCTTTCTCTCTCTCTTCGGAGACCGGGGAAGTTCGGGTCGTTTCATTGAGGCAGCAGCGTTGGGTTGAATTCCTTGCACCCTATGACCTGGACATCTTATATACACCAGGAAAAGCCAATGTAGTGGCAGATGCTCTCAACAGGAAGAATACGACCAGTACTAATCTTTTCCTTGCCAATCTCATTATTACCCCTACCTTGATTGATAAGTTTTCTGCTCTCTAGAGAGGTGATACATTTATTCAGATGATTAGTGAGCAAGTTCGAAGGGGCGAAGCGTCAAGCTTTCAAATAGACAGCAAAGGGACCCTTAGATTGCAAGGGAGAAATTGTGTGCCAGACATCCCCGAGCTAAAAATAGAAGTTATGGAAGAATGTCATAAATCTAAGCTCAGCATCCATCCAGGAGTAAGCTAGATGTACCCCGATCTTAAATGTACTTTTTGGTGGAAGACGATGAAGAGAGACATTTCTATATATGTTGCTAGAAGCCCCACCTGCCAGCAAGTCAAAAGCGATCAGCAAAAGCTAGCAGGTCTGTTGCAACTGCTAGGGGTTCCAAGTTGGAAATGGGACGAAATTTATATGGACTTTATTGATGGCTTGCCCCGGAGTAGGAAAGGCAAGGACAATATATGAGTGATTGTAGATCGCTTCACAAAGACTGCCCATTTCATCCCTGTCAAATCCAATAGAATAGCTCGGAGTTTGTCACAACTTTATTTCAGGGAGATTGTCAAACTACATGGAGTTCCCAGTAGCATTGTCAGCGACCGTGATCCGATATTTGCTAGCAAATTCTGGGAAGCTTTCCAAGAAGAGCTAGGGTTAAAGTTGAATATGAGCACCGCTTATCATCCTCAGACAGATGGCCAGACTGAGTGGGTGAACTGCATATTGGGAGACTTGTTGCGAACATGCATTCTTGATTTTGGTGGGTCATGGGAAGATCATTTGCACTTGGTTGAATTCTCTTATAATAACAACTACCAAGCAAGCCTGCAGATGTCGCCATTTGAAGCATTATATGGCAAGCCATGCAGATCTCCCGCATGTTGGGTGGAACCTGGTAATCGATTAGTATTGGGCCCCGACATGATTCACGAGGCATCAGAAAAAGTTGATTTTTTTAACAAGAGGTTATTAGCTGTAATAACCCAGAAATCTGAGCCAATTTAAAATTTTTATTTTTGCAATTTTGATGAACTTTGAATATTTAAAATGATTTATTTTAAATAATGACGAAGAGAAATTTACTTTGAATAGAATTAGAATGAATATATTTATATAGATCGACGTTAGAATATAAATATTTTATTTTAAATATAAAAGAAATTGAAAATGGCGCGGTAGTTCGAAAATTCGATTTCAAATTTCAAATGAATGTACAAGATTCAAAATAAACCGGATTTTGGCAAACCCAAAAATAGTAGAATCTACTTGAGAATATATTTCCAACGAATCCGAAAAATTGAAATTTCATAGCGGGGATAAAAAGTTATGCCTAGTTGAAATTTCAGAATAGTTGCTATGGAAAATATAGCCTTAAAAATAGAAATTTTGCAAACAATCTCTTTTTTCGACGAAACCACTTTTGTTGGATCCGAGATGTCAAATTATTGCTAGATTCCAAAATTCATAATTTTCTGAATCAATATGTGAGCGTGGCAAAGGAAAATGCGTTTTAACAGTTTAAGTCAATTTCGATCGACCAGAAAATGGCCATATTTCAAGCTGTCTCAGAGTTTGACAAAATTAGTTATTTAGGACCGTATCGTCAATACGAAGCTAGAAAATATTTTTCGGGAATTTTTAGGGTTCGTATGTGACCCCAGTAAACTGAAATGTACGTTTAAAATTCAATGTAACGATTTAAATGTTAATTTGAACGAAAACTAGTCGAAACGAGCGAATTAGCATATGAAATATATCCCATTGTGTTCGGAATGGGGGTAATTAGCTAGGGGCGACAATCGTTGGGTTAGATTTGGGATTCGAATGGAAAACTACCTTTTTGGAATTTAAATCAAATAATATATATTTAACTCTCCTCCCTCTTTAGAGAAAATAGTCAACGTTCGTTATTAAATAAATAAATAAATAAATAAATAAAAACCTCTGCAAAGACCTCCGTCGTTCTTCCTCCTACGCCACCGCGCTGCAGGGCCTTCTACTGGCACATCAATTTCCACCGTAACCCCCAGGTCGCCATCCATCTCAGACGCTCCAAAGATCCGTACCACAAATCGATCGAACAAAGTCGTGCTCCCTCCTTCATCCGCCCTCCGCCCACCGTTCAACCACCGCACCTCGTCAGCCTTCGCCATCATCGTCCCGCTCCATAGCTCCTCCGCCTTTCTCTTCCCCCAACTCGCAGAAACCCCCACACCGTTACATCGAACGCCAGCCACCCAAACCCTAAAACCGTGCGCCAACTACCTGAACCGCCACGCACCCCTTCGATCGCACCTTCACCGGAGGAGCCGCCGACCAGAGCACCACTCCATGCGCCCCTCCAGTCGCCGGGGATCCTCCTCCAGCAAGATCCAATTTTTATCAAGAAAAATGTGAGTTTTTTTCCTAATTTTATTTAAATAGAAAACATGGTTTTAAAAGTAGATTTTATTTGTATAAAACATAATTTTAAAAATTCACTTTTATTTTTATTTAATTAAGTAAAAAGATTTGATTGTTAACATTAGAAAGGTTAGATTTTTAATTTGAACAAAGGTTTGATTTTTAATTTGAAAAAAGATATGATTTTTATGTCATAGAGATAATAAAAATATGATTTTTATGTTATAGAGATAATAAAAATATGATTTTTATGTTATAGAGATAATAAAAATATAATTTTTATGTTAAAGAGATAATAAAAATATAATTTTTATTTTATGAACATCGAAATAAAAATATTATCTTTATAATGTAAACGTCGTGTTAAAGATGTGATTTTTACACATATGGGTTTGAAGTAAAAATATAATTTTTAGTGAAGTAAAACTATAATCTTTCATGAAGTAAAAATATAATCTTTAGCGAGGTAAAAATATAATTTTTAGAATTTAAATAAAAATGTGATTTTTAATATGAATAGCGTGAAGAAGATGGCATTGTAATTTTGAACAGAATCCAAACCATCGTCCGTTAAAGAATGGCGAAGTGGATCCCCAAGGTGAGAACTCCTCACTATAATTTCTTTATACAGTTATTTATTATGTAACTGCATATATGAAAAGTTATGCCCAGTTGAAATTTCAGAATAGTCGCTATGGAAAATATAGCCCTTGGAAATAGAAATTTTGCAAACGATCTCTGTTTTCGACGAAACCGCTTTTGTTGGATCTGGATGTCAAATTATTGCTCGATTCCAAAATTCATAATTTTCTGAATCAATATGTGAGTGTGGCGAAGGAAAATGTGTTTTAACAGTTTCAGTCAATTTCGATCGACCAGAAAATGGCCATTTTTCAAGCGGTCTCAGAATTTGACGAAATTAGTTATGTTAGGACCGTATCGTCAATACAAAGCTAGAAAATATTTTTCGGGAATTTTTAGAGTTCGTACGTGACCCCAGTAAATTGAAATGTACGTTTAAAATTCAATGTAACGATTTAAATGTTAGTTTGAACGAAAACTGGTCGAAACGAGCGAATTAGCATACGAAATATATCCCATTGTGTTCGGAATGGGGTTAATTAGCTAGGGGCGACAATCGTTGGGTTAGATTTGGGATTCGAATGGAAAACTACCTTTTTGGAATTTAAATCAAATAATATACATATATTCTTATATATCTCTCCTCCCTCTTTAGAGATAACAGTCAACGCTCATTATTAAATAAATAAATAAATAAAAACCTCTACAAAGACCTCCATCGTTCTTCCTCCTACACCACCGCGCCGCAGGGCCTTCTACCGCCACATCGATGTCCACCGTAACCCCCAGGTCGCCATCCATCTCCGACGCTCCAAAGATCCGTATCACAAATCGATCGAACAAAGTTGCGCTCCCTCCTTCATCCGCCCTCCGCTCACTATTCCACTACCGCACCTCGTCAGCCTTCGCCATGGTCGTCCCCCTCCATAGCTCCTCCACCTTTCTCTTCCCCCAACTCGTAGAAACCCCCACACCGTTACATCGAACGCCAGCCACCCAAACCCTAAAACCGCACGCCAACTTCCTGAACCGCCACGCACCCCTTCGACCGCGCCTTCACTGGAGGAGCCGCCGACCAGAGCACAACTCCACGCGCGCCTCCAGTCGCCGAGGACCCTCCTCCGGCAAGATCCAATTTTTATCAAGAAAAATGGGAGTTTTTTTTCCTGATTTTATTTAAATAGAAAACATGGGTTTAAAAGCAGATTTTATTTGTATAAAACATAATTTTAAAAATTCACTTTTATTTTTATTTAATTAAGTAAAAAGATTTGATTGTTAACATTAGAAAGGTTTGATTTTTAATTTGAACAAAGGTTTGATTTTTAATTTGAACAAAGATAGGATTTTTATTTGAATAAAAATATGATTTTTATGTCATAGAGATAATAAAAATATGATTTTTATGTTATAGAGATAATAAAAATATGATTTTTATGTATAGAGATAATAAAAATATGATTTTTATTGTATGAACATCGAAATAAAAATATTATCTTTATAATGTAAATGTCGTGTTAAAGATGTGATTTTTACACATATGGTTCTAAAGTAAAAATATAATCTTTAGTGAAGTAAAAATATAATCTTTATTGAAGTAAAAATATAATCTTTAGCGAGGTAAAAATATAATTTTTAAAATTGAAATAAAAATGTAATTTTTAATATGAACAGCGTGAAGAAGATGGCGTTGGAATTTTGAACAGAATCCAAACCATCGTCCGTTAAAGAATGGCGAAGTGGATCCCCAAGGTGAGAACTCCTCACTATAATTTTCTTTATATAGTTATTTATTATGCCATTGCATATATGAACTATTCCCCGTCGTCCACAGACCATGGACGACTTGTTTGTTTGGTTGTGTAGTTGATTAGATTATTGGTTTGAATTTGGTTGCTTAGGTGAAATGGAATGGATTAGATTGGTATGTGTATGGCACAGGCCATTATTGGACTGGGGATAAGGCTAGGCCTTATCCCGTTTCTAGTATCGCGCCGTTATGCCGCCGAAATTTTCTAAAATATATTAGAAAAATAAAAATATCATTTTATTGTGAAAATGAACCGAATAAATATTTTATCGTTAAAAATATAATTTTTAACGTGTATATGAATAAAATAAATATTCATTTACAAATCAGACGATTTGTTTATGTACACTTATTTAACTGATATTGATTGGGACGATAAATTTTACACATCGCACAACTGCACAAATAATAATCAGTGTTTGTTGATTGAAACCCCGCACGGGTGTTGGGATGATATTTGATGTACACTAATCCCAATTGTTTAGTTGTATGTCGATCGATTGGTTGATAGGCTGTTGTAAGCGTTAAATATTTATATTTAATGCTTACACAGTGTAGAATGCACTTTGGATGATGGTTGATTGTTTATCATTGTTGCTCTATACATGTATTGTATGAAATCCATATAATCACATTGTATGGTAATTGACTGTGTTTGATTCCAGTTCAGAAAGAAGGAATATTTTAAAATAACGAATATTTTAAAATAATATTGAACAAAAGATCAAAATTTGATTTTGATGTCCGATTCGGGATGGACACCAATATATTTAAATATAAAAAGACGTGTTGGTTAGATTAACGCCATTTTGACGTGAACGATATTTATATCGATTTATTCATTTTTATAATGAATATTGAAAATGAAGTGATTTCAAAAACTGATGTTTGAAAATATTATCATTTATATGCTAATGATATGGAATATTCAATTTTGATTCAAAATTGAATATGAAGTTGAAACCGTTTTGAAAATGAATTTAAAACGATTTATAAAATACATTTTGAAAGGAAATCAACGAAATATATAATATATATATATATATTATATATATATATATATTAATGGCCTGAATAGAACGCGCCGCGCCGCGACAGTTCGCGAATTTGAACCATTGACTTCGAATTGACGTTGCGGGAGATCCGACCGTCGGATTCTCCTGAAACAGGGACCGTTGGGTTCGAATTGAAAAAAATACTTCTAACAGATATTAGAAATTAGAAATCTAATGGTTGGATTTGGAATTATGTCCAAATCAAATTTGGGAAAGGTCGTTGTAAGTGCAGTTCGATGGCCATAGATGAAATCGACTGTACGGGCCTTGATAAGATTATTAAAAATAGTAATAATTTGTGTAAAATCATAGGAAATGATTTGGAAATAATTGGGATGAAAAATTCCATATTTGAAAAGATAAAAATATATTTTTATCGAAATGAGCTAGTTTTGAACTAGAATTATAATCCATTTATTTCTGAAATAAATAAATTGGATTTGAAAGGGTTTTAAAAGTAACCAAAATTTCCAATTATTAAATTGGAATGTATTTGAATCGAAATTGTCTTTGGAATATTTCGATATTGGATTTCGTGATTATACAGATATTGTTATGGAAATTTGAAAGATATATTTATATCTTTATTTCCAATATGATATTTGTTGGTCGTAGAATTTGATATTGAATACAAGTCGGTATATTTTCTATTCAGAGCCTTGTATTTAATATCAAATGGGATTTGGGTTTGTCATGAATGGTGTCTTTATTAACACCGTTCTTAAACCCAGTTGAGAAAAAGATTAAATCTTTTTATTTAGATTTAATGAAGTATACCAATTAAATGGTATTTAATTGGAATTGAATTTGAATTGATTTTTGGGTTTATCGTGAACGGTGTTTTAAATAACACTTGTTCTTTAACCCGATAATTAATGGAATGTGAATTGGGTTTATCGTGAACTGTGTTTTTACGACATTCGTTGTCTAACCCGATTTATAGTGAAATGTGATTTGGAATTTATAAATCTTTTGTTAAGATTTAAAGGAGATTTTCCAAAGTAAAGTTTTCCAATTTAATAAAATAAATTAGAATAGAATGGAATTCGATTTGGTAATAATCGAAGTGAATTTCTGTGGAGGAAGACAACTAATATATCTGGAATTTAAAAGGCTTTGCCGTTATTCCATTTATATTATTAGTCGGATATGGAAGTTTATATCGAATATATATATATATATATATATCGATTTGTTTTCCATGAAGATTCCATTATAAATGGAATGTGATTTTGGGTTTATCGTGAACCATGTTTTAAATGACATTGGTTCTTTAACCCAGTTAAAGGCAGGATATGATTTCCCAAGTTAAACAATCATTAATATTGATTTTTGGGAAGATTAAAACCAAGTGGAGTTTTAATGAATCTTTAATTAGATTGAAATGATCGAGAATGGAGTATCACCAGTTTTGCTCTAGGCGATAGTTAAATCTTTAATTAGATTTGAACGTGAAATGGTAATTGAATTTACCGATAACACCGTGGTGTTAGATATGAAGTATTACCAGTTTTACTTCATGGGATAAATAGGTTGGGATTGGGAAATTTAAAACAAATGATTACTTCGGTAAGGATCGTTAATCCCGACTAGTTTGGAAAACCATAATATAGTTTGAAATGATATTCAAAGGAAGATTATAGAATAAATTTTAAGGAATTTATCTTTGATAAAATTAATGGGAACCTTTCCCTAATAATGTGAATATTTAAATTAAAGAATATTCTGAATTGGAATGAGGCGTATGTTGTGTTTGTGTGACACTTGTTTATTATATACGCGAGTTATTCGGAAAGGCCGGGTATATGCCCATTTTGAATAACTGATACGACAATAAGTCGAAGATGAAGACAGTGGTTGAAGACCGGAGGCCTTCACATCATTTGGATGATTCCCGATGAACTTGATTGGGCCATACACCCAAGAGGAGGGAATGAGTTGGTGATCGTCCAGACGTACTTGGAGATCGATGGATATGCGAGGTACAAGGTGCCTCCGGTTTCGTTCAGACCCAGAACGGACTTGTAAATGGACTGTGTGTCTGACATTGGACATCATTCTGTGTGATTGATGGATATCGGTTGCATGGAATGGTTTGCCTGTGTGGCATACTAAGATGCAAATGATCAAGGCTTCTGTTGAAAAGCAAAGTCTTGTGGTTGATGATCAAAGCACGACGTTTGTGGCATCGCTTTCTGTAGCGTTAATTCGCGAGCCTCACACACCGGTGTGAACCAAAAACGGGAGAGGACCTCAGGGAGGAAATGCATTTCTTTCTAGCTAGAAGTGGCGTCAGCGGTTTTACATGCCCTGACGAGTTTGACTTATGTGGTTGTTGGAATGAGAGGCGCCTTGGTGATATCGGTCGATCCGGGACCGATGGAGTCATTAGTTGGCTTATTTGACGCCCCATAGGGTGGGGAAACGCAGTGTTCAGGCATTTTAATCCACATCGGTGTACCGGCCCTATCGCTCCAAGGGTCGATGCGTTCTGATCCTGAGACACGGGCTAGAGCATCTCGAATTCGGTAAGGACAATCCCTTGCCTTGGTTCACAGATGGAAATCCAACTTCTGATACGTGACATTTGCGGTTTTGATTGTAGAGCCTAGTATTGGCGACATGATATATGGTAGCCATGCCTTTTAGGATTGATACATTTATATTTGAAGTTGTTTTATACAATATGCACTTATAATAGTATCAAATGATTTGTTTTTAATGTACCAAGCATGTTTGGCTATTATAAGGGAAAACCCTATCCTCCGGCTTGTGTTGCATTGTGTGATGGGACCTGGGTCTTATAATAGCTTCATTTTTCCAAAAAGCGTTGCGCTATTTTGTTATATGCACTGGTATTCTTGGGAGGAAACCCGTTACGTGTTATACAGCGTGGTCCCTTGATATATCTGATTTAAAGTAAAGCTTTAAATAACTGTTTTAGTTCTCACACCAGTCTCATGACTGACCTGGAGTTTATTGTTTTAACCTAAACTCTGGGTGCCCCTATTTCCACACGGGCAGCTAGTAGTTTTGGTTTTGCAGATTTATATTCACAAGAACCTGGTTTACAGCTGGAATGATATCCGGAAAGCTCTGTATCTGTATATCTCCTTCAGTTGTGTTTTGTATTATTTTCCGCTGTTATGTAATGTATTGTAAATCTCTGATATTTATCGAATGTCTAATATTTATTCATACTCTGTATATTCTTGTATTTTGATGGAATTGTTGTAATAAACAATGAAATGTTCTTCTGTTTGTGTCCCGATGTGGCTTGTTCTCAAGTCAATCCGTGCTTTCCTTACTGGGGAAGTTCGGGTCGTCTCATTAACTGCCCAAAGCCGATAGAAGAGCTATGCAGACGCTCGAAGAAGAGATTTAGAATTCTCTGTTGGTGATCTTGTATACTTGAAGGTTTCCCCACTGAGAGGTGTAATTCGATTTCGGAAGACTGGAAAGTTGGCACCGAGATTCATTGGCCCATTCCCTATTCTCGAAAGGATTGGGACTCTCGCTTATAGAGTACAGTTGCCTGACTGGTTGCCAAGGGTCCACGATGTATTTCATGTATCCCAACTCCGGAAGCATGTTCATGATCCAGATTTAGTTATGGAGGAAGCAGCACAACGAGATTTGGAGATTACCGCGGCCCTAGCAGTAAGGGGGAACTAGTGAAAATTGTTGGAAAGGAAACCCGAGTGCTGAGGAACAAGACGGTCCACTTAGTCAAGGTACAGTGGAGCGGGGATCCTAGAGACTATACATGGGAGACCGAGGATAACATCAAACAGGCCTATCCCAAGTGCAGAGTGGACATCTTTAAGTGACTCTTGTGTTGAGGTAAATTTACAATACCTTGCATTTTCCGCTTTGTTTCCTACTTTAGTATTGTTTCCTTTTTGGGGACGAAAAGCTTTTAAGTGGGGGAGATTGTAACAACCCGGAAAATCTGAACCAATTTAAAATTTTTATTCTGGCTATTTCAGTAAATTTTGAATAGTTAAAATTATTTATTTTAAATAATAACAATTAAAATTTTATTTTTATTGGAGTAAGAAAGAATATATTTATTTTCATTTCAAAAGGAATTTGAAATAGCCCGGTAGTATGAAAAGTCAAACCTGAACTTTGATTGAATATACTGGATTCAAAATTCAACGGATTTTAGTGAAACCAAAAATATCTAAATCTGTTTGAAAATATATTTCCAACGAATCCAAAAAATCAAAATTTCATAGCGAGAATCAAAAGTTATGGCCAGTTGAATATCCAGAATGGTCGCTATAATATAATTTATAGCCCGTATAAAAGGCCATTTTTCAAACGATCTCCGTTTTCGATGAAACCACTTTTTTTGGATCTGGAATTTCAAATTATGGCTAAGTTTAATTTTCCAGAATTTTTGGAATTATTATGTGAGCGTGGCAAACAAAAATGTGTTTTGTCAATTTCAGTCAAATTTAATCGACTTGGAAATGACCATTTTTGAAATGGTCTCGGAATTCGACGAAATTAATTTTGTTTAGACCGTATCTTCAAAACAAAGCCAAATATTTTTTTTTGTAATTTTTAGAGTCCGTATGTGGCTTCGGTGAATTTAAATGTACGTTCAAATTAATTAAATAAATGATTTAAATTTTAAATTAAAGAAAACACGTTGAAAACTTTCGTTTGGGCTGACGGGACCTAGCCCATTATGTCCGAAACGGGGGCAATTGGCTGGGGGCAACTCTTGTTGGACTGAAATTGGAGTTGTTTAGAACTTATGGATTTCTTTTGCAAAATTAACAATTAAATATTATAAATAATAGAAAATGCAAAATCATAATACCCTAATCCATTGTATCAGCCGTCGTCTCCTTCCTCTTTCGATTTCCATGGCTGAAATAGCTCGAACCTTTCTTCCTCAATAACTCAAAATCCACATAGTAACTCCTCTCCATTCTTAAGAACTTTCTGAAGACCTTCTTTCCCTCTCTCCATCCATACGGGTTTTGACCCGAACTGACACATGTATCACCGGAATCGGGCTCTAGAACACCCTGCCATCGAACTCTTGCCTAGACCGCAGCTCGCCATCGAGTTGGCCGGAGATTCAGGTGCCGATGCACTGCCCGTAGCCCTTCGACGTGTTGCCTTCCGATCAACCTCTAGTGCATCCATTCGAAAGCAAAATCGATCTAAAGTTTTGAACCCAACTGAAATCATACGGCCTTATAACTGAAGGTATATTCAATTGATTTCTAAACATTAATAAGTGTAGCAAATTATTAATTAAATTGAAAAAATGATATCTTGTTCATATGAATACAGAATTGAACAATTTCAGAAACGTTGGGACTGTGACATCGAATATGACTTTTTGAAAGAGATTAGAACAGATTCTGAAATTGTTAGAATTTTAGAACTGCTTCAAACCAAGGTGATATTTCTAATTTAAATAACTAAATCAATTTAATTATTATTTTTCTCTCTATTTAAATAATTGTATGTACGTTAATAAATTAGATTTGTGATGTTATGAAATTTTGAATTGTTGATCTGTTGATTTGTGATGTATTAACATAGATCTATCAGTTAGTTATTTTGTTAATATGGATCTGTATGTGATGCATAAACTAGAATAAATCATTCTGTTTAATATTTTGTTGAATCATTTTTGTTGAATCACATATATTAAACAAATATGGAGTATTATGCTTGTTTGTTGAATTGAATTAGAATTTTCAATTCAATAAAAAAACTACACCTTTATTTGTTTAATTGAATTAGAATTTTCAATTCAATGAAAATTTAAACTTTGTTTATTTTGTTGAATTGAATTAGCACTTTCAGTTAAATATAAAAATATAACCTTGTTCATTTTGTTGAATTGAATTGGATTTTGCAATTTAGTAAAAAATAATATCACCTTTTGTTAATGTTGGATTTAATTAGAATTTATAATCCAATAAAAATATTGATTTTGTTGTTATAATTAAACTTGCAACAAAAATGGACTTTTGGGTAAATAGAAAAATTAGTTAAACAAAAATCCTTATTTTTGTTTATTGAACTTGTGACACTAAAAATGAATTTGTGTAAATAGAGAAATTGTTTATGTTTTTAATCATAACATGATATCATTAAAATATACAATTTTAATGTTAAGAATGTATATAGAAAATTTGTTCTTGTTTTTAATCAAAACATGAATTCATTTAAAATATACAATTTTAATGCTAAGAAATAAAAAAGTAGATTAAAAAGTTGCATTTTATTTACAATTTAGATGTAAATAAAAACATAGAATAAAAAGATGCATTTTTGTTTGCAATTTAGATGCAAATAAAAACATAGAACAAAAAGTTACATTTTTATTTGCAGTTTAGATGTAAATAAAAGAGTAGATTAAAAATTTGCATTTTTATTTTCATTTTAGATGCAAATAAAAACATAGAATAAAAATTTGCATTTTTATTTGCAATTTAGATGCAAATAAAAACATAGAACAAAATGTTACATTTTTATTTGTAGTTTAGATGTAAATAAAGAGTAGATTAAAAAGTTGCATTTTTTATTTGCAATTTAGATGCAAATAAAAACATAGAATAAAAAGTTGCATTTTTATTTGTAATTTAGATGCAAATAAAAACATAGAACAAAAAGTTACGTTTTTATTTGCAGTTTAGATGTAAATGAAAACATAGAATAAAAAGTTATATTTTTTTTATTTACATTTTAGATGTAAATAAAAGAGTAGATTAAAAAGTTATATTTTTATTTACATTCTAGATGTAAAATAAAAGATAGAATTTAAAAGTTACATCTTTACTTATATTCTAGATGTAATAAAAAGGATGAAATTAAAAGTGATATTTTTATAGTCAAATTAGAGATGACAAAAAGCATAGAATAAAAAGTTACATTTTTGTTTACATTTTAGTTGTAATAAAAATGATAGAATAAAAAGTTGCATTTTTATTGTCATTTTAGAGACAATTAAAAGAATAGCTTTAAAAGTTTCATTTTTATTGACATTTTATATGCAATAAAAAGAATAGATTTAAATGTCACCTTTTCTATTGACATTTTATATGCAATAAAAAGAATAGATTTAAATGTCACCTTTTCTATTTACATTTTATATGCAATAAAAAGAATAGATTTAAATGTCACATTTTATATGAAATAAAAAGAGTAGATTTTAATGTTGTATTTTTATTATCATTTTAGATGCAATAAAAATAGTAGAAATGAAAATCTTGTTTTTATTGTCACTTGGTTTCAACAAAAATAATTAACATTAAGGAAATATAATTTCAATGTAATTAAGTTTCCATTGAAAAGAATTAGACGTTTAAAAATATGATTTAATTCAAATTTGCCACTTTTACCAATTTAGTTAGGATTTAGAAAACCATATGAAAAATTTCTAACATGAATATAGACTGTATTTAGCTTGCATGTGATTGGTTGAAAGTAGTTGAAATCGCCAAACGAATAATATATTTTAATTAAAATTAAATGAATCGCGCGCGGTAGTTCGTGTTTCGGCAATAGTAACTTCGAACGATTATACCTTAAGATCCAACCATCAGATTTTTCCCAAAACTCAAACCATTAGGACCGCTTTGGGAAGATCTTTCCATCAATATGAATTTTATTAAAATCCAACGGTTAGATTGCAAGATATGTGTAAATCAAATTTTGGTAAAAACAGCGCTAGGGCCGCCCATCGACCTGAAGCGTCGTTAAGTAAATTTGGCTATTTTTATATAAATAAAAATAGCGATTAATCGTTATTAAATACCATTAATGATATGAAATGATTTTAAACTATATATATGTGAGGATCATTTGAAAAGACCGAGTTAAATCTCATTTCAAATGGTCATACGACGATCAAAATTGAAGATCATAAACACGGCGATTGAAGACCAGTGATCATCTCATCGAAAGGATAACTACTGATGCCTGACATTGGCTACCTACCAATAAAGAGTTGAAGTGGTAGTTGTCCTGTAACACCCCAAGTCCATTAATGTCACTCACAAAGGGAATGCATTAATGTCCATGAAGCGTTATTGTTGTATAGAACAGATAAATTACAAGAATAAATAAACACAGCGGAAGTTAAAACTTATTTTGTTGCTTCATAACTCAAAACCGAGTTTAAATAAGTGGTCTCCAAAACCATTACAACAAGATCAATAGTCTTTTTGGAAGTACATAAAGAAGCAAATACTTAAATAACATAAATGCATAAATCCCCACTGAGCATAAGCAAAGCCATAAAGATGAGAGAGTCCCAAGCGATACATCTACTCTCTTCAAGCAACTGAAAGAAATCGGCACTAAGCTGTAGTATTCCCTCCTTGCAAACCTGAGGAGGGAGGGAAAGGAAGAAAAGAGGTGGAAAGAAAAAGGGGGTCAGACATAAAGTCTGGCGAGTGCGATAACTTTAACAATATAATTATCAAAATAACTAGGCTAAGGCATAAGCTGGAAAATAAGGAAATGACTGTGAACAATTGGGTATGACAGAACAAAACAAGGAAATAAGATGAACCAGGATATCTTTAAAGGCGCCCCTAATCACTTTAAGATAATAACTACACTGGACCACCACTAGTCACCCTAAAGGTTGATCCTGCCTACATAACTTAATAATGATAATGGTAGTTTAGTGTACCCCTAGCTGCCTTCATAGGTGTCGTCTTCCCCTATCTCCACTAGGTGTACCCACTACCATCCCCATTCTAATTACAATATTTATTCATAATATGGTAGTTATATTCCTAGTTGTCTTCATAGGTGCCGTCTGCTCCTATCTCCACTAGGTGTACCCACTACCCTCCCCATTCTAATTACAATATTTATTCATAATATGGTAGTTATACTCCTAGCTGTCTTCATTGGTGTTGTCTGCTCCTATCTCCACTAGTCGTACCCACTACCTTCCCCATTCTAATTACAATATTTATTCATAATATGGTAGTTATACTCCTAGATGTCTTCATAGGTGCCGTCTGCTCCTATCTCCACTAACTATACCCACTACCTTCCCTATTTGATCGGCTCCCTAACTCGTAGATACCCGTGTTGGCCCAACAGTGGGGTGTATCACTCCCCAAAGTGGCAACCCGATACAACCAAAAATGCACGGCTTTATCTACACGATGCATCAACGTCTTACCTACCAGCCCGGACCCACACACACATATGAACCCGTTGGACGTGCATTGCCACCGCTAACCCGTTTTGATCTTATCCAGTACGCGTGTCCCGTCCTCGACTTGGGTCGATCCCACAAAGATACTTAATGGGTTACTGGTTTGAAAAGGGCCCCCACACAAGCTTTCCCCCATGCTTGGTCCCCACTAGAATTTCCCACTTAACCCCTCTTATTCATGTCTTCTTACATGTTTCAACTTGGTTAAGTGTTTATAATTATATCCCACATGTCACCCATGTTACTTACTTAACAAATCTACATGTGTTATTGGTTAAGCTTGTCTTAACCCTACCAGATTATTGGTTAAGTTTGTCTTAACCCTACCCACTTATCAAATTATTGGTTAAGTTTGTCTTGACACTTTTACTTAGTTTATGATTAGGTACTTCTTAGTCCACAGATACATTGGTTAAGAGAATAACTCCCTAAGTACCAACCCCGAAGACCGAAATCAACATCAGATCGTTACTCAGAGAATCACTCACTCAACCAAACTTCTGTTTGTCATCCATATTTGTCTTTAATCAGCATTAATTAATTATTGAGACACCTAATCATATTTCACATGCCACCCAAGGCACCCACTTAATTTCACATGCCACCCAAGGCACCCGCTTAACCCCTCATGTCCCACTACATGTTTATCTGGTTAAGTGTTTCTTAATTCATTAAGACCGTAACCTTATAAAGACCTCCCACATTAGACTGGCATTTGTGGTAGCTAGATTTGCCGGGCGGGTCCGGGAAGTCTTACACCACAAACGAGCCTAACCTTGTGTCTTTACAATTGTTACGCATTTAATTTATGCCTAAGACCTCTCACATTAGACTGGCATTTGTGGCAGCTGGATTTGCCGGGCGGGTTCAGGCAGTCATACACCACAAAAGAGTCTAACCTCGTGTCTTATGCGATTAATTACACATAATTAATTACCCCCAATTTGAATTAATTTCCCTATTCAAATTGTCAATCAATTACAAATTTAACTATGTCCATAATTGACTCAATTATGTCCATCTATTTATGGTATATAAAATTATACCAATTAACATCACATTTAAGGCATTTATGCCAATTCTTAATATTAAATCTTTTAATATTATCCTATTGCCCCACGTTGTACGTTCATTCGTTTAACGTGAAATATAGGTTAGACTCGAATAGTCTAACTTATGGAATAAAAAGAAAACTTCACAACATGCATAGAATAAAAACTAGATCTAAACATGAGGGGTGAACTTGCATGTGTGAATAAGGTTTTTCATCTAAAACTTGCATAGGCCAAAGTTATAAACTTGCATAAACTATGGATGTCATAGATCTAATCATAAGGTGTAAACTTGCGTAGGCAATAGTCACAAACTTGCATAACTATGGATGTCATAGATCTAATCATAAGGTGTAAACTTGCATATGTGATTTATACAACATAGACTCTGATGTAAACTTGCATCTAACTCACATATGTCTTAGCCTAACTTTAGATCCAATTTACACATAAAATAGATGTCATGAAACATGTAAGGTTGTATATGATTCTTACTAACTTGCATATGATTCAGATCTAAATTAACATCTAGACTTGCATACATACATACATACATACATATGATTTAACATATGGATTAGCTCCAACAACATAACCAAACTAGCATATGAAACATCATTATGAATCATAGATTTACAACATAGATAATAACGTCACAGCTTTACAACATAGATAATAACATCATAGAATTTACAACATAAATGATAACATCATACAATTTACAACATAGATAATAACATACGGTCAATGATTCACAACATAACCATATAATCCAAATTATAGCTCAATCCAATTAAATTGTTAATTATCTTATTAATGAAATCGAACTCACAAAAAGAAGGTCTTGCGTTCTGAAATCTGAGTTCTGAAATTGATTTAGCTCGCCTTTGTAGTAGATTCGTTATTGTTTAGATTAGAGTTGAATAAAACTGAATTGATTAGCTTTGATTTCCCTCTAGTTGGTGTCGGCTACTCTAGGTTACAAGATGACAGCATGACGGCCATGATTCAGATTTTAATTTGATTTTAGGGTTTGAGTCTACCTATGTTTATATAGAATTTCAATTTAATTATAGCCGTCGGATGATCTTAGGGTTAATCAATACCACTCAATCAGGATAGGGTGACACCTTAGCCCTCATGACTCAGCAAGGAGTCAGAAAGGACTCAGCAATGAGTCACAATATGGATTAGACTACACCAGAAAGCTGTGCTGGCCTGCTTCTTGGCCTGGGCGCACTTGGCAGGTGTGCCAGTGCAATATTTGCACTGGCGCACTTCCTAAGTGCACCAGTGCAATTTATTTTTTCTTGTTTTTTTTTCCGCCTAACTTCGTTCGCTCATATCTCCTTCATCCGGTATACGTTTCCCGCAAACTCGGACTCTATCTCAACTAGAATTCCAAGACGAACAAAATGGCGCAAACCGTTTCCCTTAATTCTCACGTCTAAGATTAATTATTCTTTGAATTTAGTTAATTCGATTATTCAAAAATTTGGGGGGTTACATTCTCCCCTACTTAAAGGATTTCGTCCTCGAAATCTCTAAGTCAAGAAGAAAGTATCCTACCATCCAATCATCCATCTACTCAACCATCAACCACTAGCAACCATGGTCCTTAAAAGATTTCTAATACTTTTCATGTACATATGCATAGTGTGTGTATATGTCCGTATACTAATGCTAAATCAGGTGGTCCACTGATTCAGTCGACCTCCTTAATGCAAAATAATGATAGTGCCATGTATCCATCATGTATGCAAACAATCCTATACATATCATCACTACATGTGTGCACAACCATCCATTTAAATGCAACATCCATATGATACACACATTCAATGTACATTCATTTTACTAAATACATCCATTTATATGCAATATGCATTATGAAAGTGACTGAGCCGATCTAGTGCCTAAAGTGTGTGTATATGCATCCACGAGCAACCACGAGCAACCACTAGCAAACACTTGCATCCACATGTGTCCATCATACATAACATGTCTCAAACACACGTTTCAACCATAGGACTACCCTATCTAAAGGTCAAAGATACTAGCAAGAGGACATACTAAAGATAGAATAAGTACAAGCTAAGCGATAAAGGAGAAATTGAAAGACATACCCTCGAAAAGAAAAGGGTACTATGAATGCATCTTCTCTTCCGTCTCCCAAGTAGCATCGTTCTCATCATCTCCCTATTGCACTTTGACTAGCTTGACCTCTCGATTCCTCAACTTCATAATCTCCGACCCAAGAATGCATGTAGGAGCTCGTCAATCGTCGCATCACGCTCTATCTCCACCTCTCTAAGCAAGCTCGGCTCTACCACTTCCACGGTCTCATGCAAGCACTTCCTCAAATGTGATACATGGAATACGTCGTGTACACCACTAAGTCTCTCGGGCAACTCTACTCTATACGCCATCTATCCAATCCTCTCCTAGAAAACTTCTTATTTCCGTTGCTTTTCTTGGAACCTTCAATTCTTGGATTACAGCCACCTTCGCGGGATCCACAACTATCCCTTCCTTAGAGACTACGTGTCCTAAGAATTCTGCCTTCTTCCTTAAAAAAAATGGCATTGGCATAGGGTCCTAAACAATCCATTACTTCACATCCCACTCGATTCATCTCATAACCCTATTGTATCTAACTCGCGGCAGCCCATACCACCGAATAGTCTTATCATGTCACGGCTTCACATCACTTCTCGAGAAAACCAAGATATCATGCAATGAAAATCGCCACAGTTATTTATCTCACACAAACCATCCTAGTCGAACTCTACATTCCCCAAGCACAAGCCCCAAAGGCCTAAACCAATATCAGACAAGCACTCAAGGAATATCTCCTCCAAATTCGGACAATCTACGTGAGATGATACTAGCAAAGCAACCAAACAATTGATCACCCCACTCCGATATACTACGTCTTATGAACCCCTTCTCAAGCAACTCCCCTACTTGCTTATTGAGCTCCCTCCTCTCACGAGGAGCCATGTGGCGTACTGGCGGAGATACTGGTTTTGCATTGTCTACAAGATAAATATGAAAGTCTATATCACGCCTCGGGGGTAAACCTCGAAACTCTTTGAAGACGTTACTATATTCACGGACCACACGAACAGATTTCAAATCATCATTGGATACGTCAAGAGATTCTAGGTAACTAAGCATTACTGGATTTCTAGGGTCACAAGAAGCATCAAGGGTCTTTCCACAACGAGTCAAAAATCTAACTACCCTTCTCTCACAATCTAGGACGGCACCGTATCTAGTTAGCCAATCCATACCTAGAATCAAGCCGTAGCCCATGAAGCCAAGAACAAAGGTGTTGCATTCAAACCCAACGCCCAAGATAGACACTCTCAAATCCTAACAAATCATGGAAAGAAGAGCCAAAACACCAATAGGATTTGAGACTACAATGGGATAGTATCTAAGTGCAGTGTTTCAACTAATGATGTAGAGCTAAACGAATGTGATGCGCTAGAATCGAATAAGGTACGGAAAGGATGATCAAATAGAAAAACAAAACTCTCAACGGAAATGTTTCTACCTCGTTCTTGCAGCGGTGGGACCACGAGAGCCTGGACCTGCTCCTTTGCCGGCCCTAGTGCCACGAGAGCCTGAAGCTGCCCTCCAGAAGTAGACCATATCCTCTGCCTTTTCCTCGGGCAATCTTTAATCTTTGATCAGATGTCCTGCCTCACCACAGTGGAAACAGCCAGTCATCTTTTTCTTCCTACAGTCCTTGCTCAGATGGCCTGGTGTTCCACAATAAAGACATTTCCTCTTGTCACGGGGTTTATTATTCTTTGCAACCTCCTTAGGTTCTACTTTCTTACTTATGCCCTATCCATGCCTCCACTATACGTTCTCCATTCGTGACCTCCGACCTATAAGAAACTTCGTCCTTCATCAACCAAGCAGCTAGTCGAACCTTCCTCCCTTCGTCTATCTCAAAGATACCAACAAGTTCTCCACTTTCTTGAGCCAACTTCTAGCCCCGACAAACATCTAAGTCCCATGAAGCGGTTTTCCGCCCATCGTACGGAAGTCCTCATATATCTTTGGAAAAAGCATCTATACGCGGAGGAAGAGATTCAAAAGGGAAAAAATGGAGAATCGAAGGAAAGATATATGGCTCTTGCAGATTATGTTTTTTTTAAATAGACCTTTCTTTTGAAAATAGCTTCTTTAAAACAAGTTTTTGAAAATACTTTCTAGGAAAATAATATTTTTGAAAACACTTTTCAAAGCTTTTTATCTGTTCTTGTAACCATAGCTCTGATACCACGGGTAACGCCCCAAGTCCATTAATGTCACTCACGAAGGGAATGCATTAATGTCCATGAAGCATTATTGTTGTATAGAAAAGATAAATTACAAGAATAAATAAACACAACGGAAGTTAAAACTTATTTTATTGCTTCATAACTCAAAAACGAGTTTACATAAGTGGTCTCCAAAACCATTACAACAGGATCAATAGTCATTTCCAAAAACTTCAAAGTACATAAAGAAGCAAATAATTAAATAACATAAATGCATAAATCCCCACTGAGCATAAGCAAAGCCATAAAGATGAGAGAGTCCCAAGCGATACATCTACTCTCTTCAAGCAACTGAAAGAAATCGACACTAAGCTGTAGTATTCCCTCCTTGCAAACCTGAGGGGGGGGAAGGAAGAAAAGAGGTGGAAAGGAAAAGGGGGTCAGACATAAAGTCTGGCGAGTGCGATAACTTTAACAATATAATTATCAAAATAACTAGGCTAAGGCATAAGCTGGAAAATAAGGAAATGACTGCGAACAATTGGGTATGACAGAACAAAACGAGGAAATAAGATGAACCAAGATATCGTTAAAGGCGCCCCTAATCACTACAAGATAATAACTACACTTCACCACCACTAGTCACCCTAAAGGTTGATCCCGCCTACAGAACTTAATAATGATAATGGTAGTTTAATGTACCCCTAGCTACCTTCATAGGTGCCGTCTGCCCTATATCCACTAGGTGTTCCCACTACCCTCCCCTTTCTAATTACAAAATTTATTCATAATATGGTAGTTATACTCCTAGCTGTCTTCATAGGTGCCATCTGCTCCTATCTCCACCAGGTGTACCCACTAACCTCCCCATTCTAATTACAATATTTATTCATAATATGTTAGTTATACTCCTAGCTGTCTTCATAGGTGCCATCTTCTCCTATCTCCATTAGTCGTACCCACTACCTTCCCCATTCTAATTACAATATTTATTCATAATGTGGTAGTTATAGTCCTAGCTGTCTTCTTAGGTGTCATCTGCTCCTATCTCCCCTAGTCGTACCCACTACCTTCCCCATTCGATCGGCTCCCTAACTCGTAGATACCCATGCTGGCCCCATAGTGGGGTGTATTACTCCCCAAGGTGGCAACCCGATACAACCAAAAATGCACGACTTATATCTACACGATGCAACAACGTCTTACCTACCAGCCCGAGCCGACACACGCATATGAACCCGTTGGACTTGCGTTGCCGCCGCTAACCCGTTTTGACCTCTTACAATCAAATCCAGTACACGTGTCCCGTCCTCGACTTGGGTCGAGCCCACAAAGATACTTGACGGGTTCCTTGTTTGAAAAGTGCCCCCACACAAGCTTTCCCCCTATGCTTGGTCCCCACTAGAATTTCCCACTTAACCCCTCTTATTCATGTCTTCTTACATGTTTCGACTTGGTTAAGTGTTTATAATTATATCCCACATGTCACCCATGTTACTTACTCAACAAATCAACATATGTTATTGGTTAAGCTTGTCTTAACCCTACCAGATTATTGGTTAAGTTTGTCTTAACCCTACCCACTTATCAAATTGTTGGTTAAGTTTGTCTTAACCTTTTAACTTAGTTTATGATTAGGTACTTCTTAGTCCACAGATACATTGGTTAAGAGAATAACTCCCTAAGTACCAACCCCGAAGACCGAGATCAACATCAGATCGTTACTTAGAGAATCACTCACTCAACCAAACTTCTGTTTGTTATCCTTATTTGTCTTTAATCAGCGTTAATTATTTATTGAGACACCTAATCGTATTTCACATGCCACCCAAGGCACCCACTTAATTTCACATGCCACCCAAGGCACCGACTTAACCCCTCATGTCCCACTACATGTTTATCTGGTTAAGTGTTTCTTAATTCATTAAGACCGTAACCTTATAAAGACCTCCCACATTAGACTGGCATTTGTGGCAGCTGGATTTGCCTGGCGGGTCCGGGCAGTCTTACACCACAAACGAACCTAACCTCGTGTCTTTACAATTGTTACGCATTTAATTTATGCCTAAGACCTCTCACATTAGACTGGCATTTATGGCAGCTGGATTTGCCGGGCGGTTCCGGGTAGCCTTACACCACAAAAGAGTCCAACCTCGTGTCTTATGCGATTAATTACACATAATTAATTACCCCCAATTTGAATTAATTTCCCTATTCAAATTGTCAATCAATTACAAATTTAACTATGTCCATAATTGACTCAATTATGTCCATCTATTTATGGTATATAAAATTATACCAATTAACATCACATTTAAGGCATTTATGCCAATTCTCAATATTAAATCTTTTAATATTATCCCATTGCCCCCACGTTGTACGTTCGTTCGTTTAACGTGAAATATACGTTAGACTCGAATAGTCTAACTTATGGAATAAAGAGAAAACATCACAACATGTATAAAATAAAAACTAGATCTAAACACAAGGGGTGAACTTGCATGTGTGAATAAGGTTTTTCGTCTAAAACTTGCATAGGCCAAAGTTACAAACTTGCATAAACTATGGATATCATAGATCTAATCATAAGTTGTAAACTTGCACAGACAATAGTCACAAACTTGCATAACTATGGATGTCATAGATCTAATCATAAGGTGTAAACTTGCATATGTGATTTATACAACATAGACTATGATGTAAACTTGCATCTATCTCACATATGTCATAGCCTAGCTTTAGATCCAATTTACACATAAAATAGATGTCATGAAACATGTAAGGTTGTATATGATTCTCACTAACTTGCATATGATTCAGATCTAAATTAACATCTAGACTTGCATACATACATACATATGATTTAACATATGAATTAGCTCCAAGAACCTAACCAAACTAGCATACGAAACATCACTATGAATCATAGATTTACAACATAGATGATAACATCACAACTTTACAACATAGATAATAACATCATAGAATTTACAACATAGATGAAAACATAATAGAATTTACAACATAGATAATAACATACGGTCAATGATTCACAACATAACCATATAATCCAAATTATAGCTCAATCCAATTAAATTGTTAATTATCTTATTAAATAAATCGAACTCACAAAAAGAAGGTCTTGCGTTCTGAAATCTGAGTTCTGAAATTGATTTAGCTCGCCTTTGTAGTAGATTCGTTATTGTTTAGAATAGAGTTGAGTAGAACTGAATTAATTAGCTTTAATTTCCCTCTAGCTCGTGCTGGCTACTCAAGGTTACAAGATGACAGCATGACGGCCATGATTCAGATTTTAATTTGATTTTAGGGTTTGAGTCTACCCATGTTTATATAAAATATCAATTTAATTATAGCCGTCGGATGATCTTAGGGTTAATCAAAACCACTCAGTTAGGATAGGGTGACACCTCAGCCCTTATGACTCAGCAAGGAGTCAGAAAGGACTCAGCAATGTGTCACAATATGGATCAGACTGCACCAGAAAGCTGTGCAGGCATGCTGCTCGGCTTGGGCGCACTTGGCAGGTGCGCCAGTGCAATATTTGTACTGGCGCACTTCCCTAGTGCGCCTGTGCAATTTATTTATTTATTTATTTATTTTCTTTTTTTTTTTCCGCCTAACTTCGTTCGTCCATATCTCCTTCATCCGGTATCTGTTTCCCGCAAACTCGGACTCTATCTCAACCAGAATTCCAAGACGAACACAATGGCGCAACCCATTTCCCTTAATTCGCATGTCTGAGATTAATTATTCTTTGAATTTAGTTAATTCGATTATTCAAAAATTTGGGGTGTTACATGTTCGGTCGTACTTGTTGATTGTCCGGATACGCGAGCACCTCACGTCTGTATTAGACATATGAGACGAGGAATAAGGTGACTCCGGTTTCGTTCAGACCTAGAACGGACTTGTAAATGGATGTGTGTCTGATATTGAATTTCATTATGTGTAATTAAATTGATATATATTAATATATATCTATGGTGGCGGAGAATTTATTATCTTGCTTAACACCCTTCTTTGAGACACACGAGCTCGAAGGTTATTTATTGGTAGTTATCGATTGCATGGTGTGAACTGTCAATGTTACATACCAAGATGCAATTGATCGAGGCTTTTGTTTAAAAGCAGAGCCTTGTGGATGATGATCAAAGCATAGCCTGTTTTGGCATAGCTTTGTGTATTACGTTACCTCGTGAGCCTCACACCCCGGTAGAGTCAAAAACGGGACAAGGGAGCTAGAAGTGATGTTTGGGTTTTTACAAGGCCTGACATTTTTACTTATGTGTTGATGGAATGAGGCGCCTTGGATTTTGTTAGACCAAAAATTGGTTCTAACACCCAAACTAGCTATAATTGCAATGAAACAGAATCAAAAAGCAACAAGGAACACACGATTTATAGTGGTTCGGCGTTAATGAGCCTACGTCCACTTTGTTTTCTTTTAATTGATGATTTGAATACAAACATAGTAATAATTCTCACTCAACTGCACAATTACAATGCATATACTCACTCAAATCTCTCAAAAATGAACTTTAAGAGACGTTGATCTGAATATGATTGTAGAATTCGGTTATGGAGGAAGTAAGAACTGAGAATTTGCCAAAAGATCCTTTTAAATGCCTCTACATGGTGTATTTATAGGTGAATAATCTCTTCGAAGTAGCTCCGGTTCGGAATTGCGTGGCACCCATCCCTTGAGAGTCGGCTTCGGAGGCTCCAAGGTGACGACAGCACATTGATTTAGTGGGAGATCGTGGGAGAAATGGTCATGCTTGGTCCGATTCTTCAGGAGATATGCGCAGCAACGGTTACAGGTTCAAGGGAAAAAGGGGTTCGGATCAGGGCTTCCGATCCGATCCGATGAGTCAGCTTGCTATCACTTGATGTTGCTGATGTACTCCTCCGATCTGATCTGATGATGCCATTTGTTGTTTAATGTTGCTGACGTACTCCTCCGCTCCGAACTGATGAAGCCATTCGCTATCCTTTTGTATTGCTGACGCATCTCTCCGATCCAAACCGATATGGTTTCTGCATCTTCGATCTCTACTTTTCTCTTGCGTCATCTCCCTCCGATCCAGACCGATTGGTGGCTTTCTCACTGTTCGCTCTTTGTGTAGCCTAGTTCACAAAGTAGGCTAACATTTTGCCCCCTCGAAGTACACTCTTATTTAAGATAAAGTGTGCTTCGAAGCAATTTACAAAATATCCTTTGAATTAGAATCATTGAATGATCGCCTCCATTTACTTGTAATGTCGTGTTGCTTCATAAAATTGTGGCTTTTGCTGCTTATATATATCCATAATCCATATGAATTACTTTCTTCATTTTCAAACAACTTTGAGAGTTTTCATTTAATGTCCAGTGATTCCTCTAGGTAGGCTTTCTCTTTACTTTTCTTTGAGTTTAACTCGAAAGCCAAGTTGTTGTGTTCGATCCCATTTAGTTCGGACACAATCCAAATGGACTTTTCCCCAGCATTGCTTCACATTGGATTAATCATGCAAGAATAGTTTCATAATCTTAACCCCCGACCCGAATGGACTTTTCTCCTTTTACCCTTTGTTAACAAATGGGCGGGCTTGGTCAATCAACGCGGGCTTTAACTCCGGTCTAAGCGGAATCAAAGGCCTAGAATACAAAGGGCCATCTTGAATCTATATAAGTTCACTACTCCTCTTCTTTCACTTCTCTTCCATTTATTGTTCTCGTTTTCTGGCTCGCACATCAAACCCTAGCTCCTAAAAAAACTTCATAATTCTCGTCTTAATCCCCGAATCAAATACATAGGTAGCTTTATAATCTTGAATCTCATCTTTATAATTGCTTTTAGCTTGGATTCACGGTTTCCTTTAACGATTCCGGCGAGGTATTTAATGGGTTTTGTCTCCATGACCTCCTCCACTCCGCCGTCATCGTTAATGGCGTTAACTCTCTCTCGAGGCGACGGTGGAGGGGGTTAAGATCCTTCGTTGAGTATTTGAATGCATCGATACTCGATTTCAGTTGGGGCTTTCGACATAGGATTGAGCTTGACCCCAAAGAGGAGAAAAAGGGAGAGGAGGATTGCAGGGGATCGGTTCGGGTGACAAGACGGAGACGTAAATGGGGCTCACTTGACCGGATCGGGTCAGACTTGCTAGCCAAGAGAAGAACAAGACTTACTTGACCGGACCGGATCGGAATGTGAAACAAAGGTGGGGAGAAGCATGGTTGCTCAATTCGATCCGGACCGTACAAATACTCACCCCTGAACCGATCCGACATTGGTGACTGGGCATCAACTTTTGTCCCAGGCTAGCACAAGGCTCTCTCCCCTATCCGACCCTAGTGCGTGTATCCGAACCAAACCGAAAAACAGCCCAAGATTGCACATAAGACCATGCTTAGCTGGTTAAACCAATTCTTAATATAATCTTCAACTTAATGGACAGTTAGGATAGTGCCTTGCGAACATAAACAAACATCAAGAGCCATTATGAACATTACTGCTTCCTTGGACCTTTACATTATGATTTCACGTATCTCTGCATTTTTGTTACGCATAGCACACACTTTAGTTCACATACACACACGGGGGACACGGGCAACTTTACTCTAATTCTTGCTATTGTTTCTTCGATAGTCTAGTGATCATGGCCGAAAGACGTTCATCTAGATTGGCAAAGAAGATGGAAGTTGGGGAAACTTCTGAAAAAGTTACCATTGATGACATTTCTTCTTCTTCAGACCTTGAATGGGAATATGAGGGCCCATATTATGAAATGGGAGTGCATATCAACGAAACACCTTCGAATAGTGAAATTTCTCTGGGCATAGAAGAGGAAGGAGGGATTGGAGATAATCGAGCTCCTGACGAATTTGAGTCTTCCATTATCTTGGAATCACCCATAGACTCTGTTGAATCAACGATTGACGAAGACAGACTTGCTCGCATATGTCTAAAGCACGGGATACTAAAAAGGGACACCATGGTGCCATCGAAAACTGACCGTCCTCACAATCACCCAGAAGGATTTATGGCAATTACCCGATTGATGTGTATGGTTGGGGCCATTCCACCGTTTCCGACTTTTGTTGTCGACTTTCTAAGACAGATGTGGATTGCCCCCATGCAGCTACATCCCAACTCCTATGCTTACTTATATACCTTATATATAGCATACCGAGAGATTTTAGGTACATAGCTCACTTTCGACGATGTTCAATTTTTTTATAATTTCAAGCATCGGACTCGAGAAACTCCTTCCTTTTCTTACTTCGAATCAGTCCCAAAAAGGAAAATCATTTCAGCACCATTCAGCAGCAAGGCCTGCGATTCCAAGCTAGAATGGTTTTATATAAGGCAATAGCCGGGATGTGCCAGGAGATGGACAAAATCAAGTAAAGCATTGGTTTTCTAGAACTCAATTTTAAATGCTCACGCCAACACATTAATCCGTTTTCTTCTTGTTTGCAGTTGATAATCCAAAACAAATATCGGGTCAAGTGTACTTTGATCGGATGAATCGGCTCCTCAATGGTGACCAAAAATTTCTAACCATCGATGAAGTCCTTAAGGATGAATACCTTCATCATCACGGGTTATTGTCCATTACCTGTAGCATAGGTCATGGGTCGGGTCCATATGTATACGTCCCCCCAGTGGACGTAATTCCAGGAACTGGCGAGAGCTCGAAAACCCCCATAATGCCACTTCGCACTTCACCTTCTCCATCTTCAACTCAAGACGATGAGCTAGCCAACATAGCCGAAAAGCACCGAGAAGGGTACATCGTCCCTGAGGATGCTATTTCTCCTGAGAAATCATTATCTCCTACAGAGCTACCAACAGACGCTTCCCAAGGAGATGCCCCTAGTACCGATGATCCTACATTTTAGGGTTTAGGAGATCTCCCCTTACATGAAACTATCTACACTTCAGAGGATTTTGGTACAAATCCTTTAGTTTTCACTTCTTCGGAAGAGACCACTCCCGCTAAGGCCAAAGATCCCACTCGCACTAGTCTGGCTTCAGACTCGGGTTTGTCGGAGGGAACACCACTTAGGATGCACTTAACACGATAGCACCACACTCCACAGCACTTACTTTTCATGAGAATATTGATTCTGAATTCTACTCACATTGTTGCACAGGTACAATGTCTCGTGCTCACTATGACATCAGGAAAATACGTCGCAGCATGACTAGGCCTCCTTTCAATGCTGAGCATGATCGTCGTGAAAGCCGGGGTAGAAAGCATAGAAGACCTCATGATTCTTATTAGTCGTGCACCTCGTGTTCTCGCTCCCTCGTCCGGTCCGATCCAGACCGACATAAAAGCTATCAGAACCGTCGAGGAGAAGATACATCGCAGCCGAAAGACCGAACTTCTCCTTAGGACAAACACAGTCGGGAAAGAAGCCCGCCGAAGGACACTGGCTCACGAGGCAAACATAAGGTTTCTGATAAATGGTCTGGAAAGAGTGATGCAGCCATCGTGCCCGCTAAACATAAGGATACTGAGCTAACGTACTGCCCACCTCCACCGTTGGATGCTGAGTCTAAAGTTAAGCGGGCATATTTGGAGAAACAACTCCCTGAACACTACTTTGAAAATCTGACTTTCTTACCTGCTCTCGAGCCTATTTCCTCGAGGTGGGCAGACAAGGCCAAAGCAAAGATTGATGTGGTCGAAAAACAATATTCAGAGATGTTCAAGTATTCGCGTAACCTCTCCAGAATCATTCGAACTTTAATCACGTATGTTGATTCGATGAAAAATACTGCAGAAGCCGACGCAAAAGCCTTGAAAAATTGGGGGAAAGACCTTGAGGATACACAGGCCCAACTTGTCGTTGCTTAACGGGATGCTACCAACTTCAAGCATCAATTTGAAGAGCTACAAAAACGTTATCATGACTTGCTCGAGTCTCATAGTCAAGAGCGCTTGGAGCTGAAAAAGCAAGCAAAAGATGCTAAGTCGGATAACGCCAAAATGCAACTTGCTTACACTGCTCTTGAGCGAGAAAAAGCCGAGTTAGCGAAAAAGAATGCTGAATTGGAGAAGAGAAACGCTGACTTGGCTTCCAAGTTGTTGGAGGCCGAGAATAGGGCTGCTCTAGCGGAAGTTAATGTGGAAACTATTATTAAGTCCACCGAAGAGACCCGCAAGCAGCTATCAGAGGCCGAGGAGGAAGTGCATGGTTTCGGCGAATTACTGATCGAATTCTTCGCGCATATAATTCGTCGCCGAAACATCGCTTGGATTGAAGATTATCCGACTACCTTGGTTCACGTATGGGGCCAAATTATTGAATGGGAGAAAGAGGAACTCAAGGTAGACTCCGTCGACGAAGACAAGCTTATGGAAAAATATCTAAGGGATGATGAGCCGGCACACCTGGCCGAGGGACGCCGCCTCATCGCTGCTACTATGGAGGAGGAGAAGCGGATGGCCAAACAAAAGAATACCTCTGAGGCTGGTTCGTCTTCCACTGCCGCTGAAACTTCTGAAGTTGAGGGATATGACCCCGAAAACCCAGGGATCCCTCAGGCATCTCTTTTATCCCCCATACCCGAGACGGCGTCAGAGACGGCAGTTACTCCAGCTGAGAAATCATCGGAAGGTATTTCCACCTTTTCACCTCAATTCGTCAAGGCCGTCTCCACTTTTCATCACATAATCGGGCAATCGATGGAGGACCCTTTATTTTCTCCTAAGTTGGTAAATGTTGCTTCTCATTCTATAGGTGTTGAACCAACCGAGAAGGTTGGTGGGCCTCAGGGAACCACCACTGGAGCAAAATCCACGGAGAAGGCTCAAGGAGAAAAGGATAAGGCTTCCACTATAGATTCAGGAGACGGAGCTGAACTGTCTAAGGCTGATGCTCCTCATGATGACGAGATGATAGACGCCTTGAAAGACGACGGCGGCAACGAGGGACATGAGGAATACCCTGAGGTAGCTATAGTTGGGGATTCAAAAAGCGCTGATGACATCACTTTGGCTGCATTGAAAGCTGAACAAGACAAACACATGCAGCTGAAAGTTGAAGACCTGGACCCCGAAAGCCTTAAGCCTCTTGCGGTGGTGGACGCTAGATCAAGGTTAGTTGCTAAGCTGTCAACTAGGTCTATTACAGAAGAGCTTGCTAAAAAGTCTTCTCTTAATTACAGTGTTCCGACTTCTGGGAAAAAATCAACCGATTCCAGTACTTCGGTCGCAGGGAGGAAAAAGCCAAAGCGCATTTTGACTGATGCTGAAAAAGAGGCGAAGGATGCTCAGAAGGCTGCTAAAAATTCCAAGTCCACTCCAAAGCCCAAGTAATGAAGTGCTTTGTTTTACTTTGGCATTTAATTGGCCCGCAATTGTTGCAGCGAGTGCGACCCTCGCATCTTCTTTTTCGCTTGTTTTCCCTGTACGAACTCACATGTTTTTGAATAAAAATAGTTTATTTCCTGCAATGTCTGGTAGTCATTAGTTTAGTACTTAAATGAAAATACACAAGTATGTGAAATTAAAGTCATATAATGAAGTCATTGTTGGGGGAAATATGTATGCGCATATATGCCCCTAGTCAATCTTGCGTAACTGAGCAAGAATCATTCAAGATTGGCTAAATCAAAAATCCAACTGCCCCGATTCTCGGACAGGGCCATATTCCTTTTGTCATTGATGCCTATTCTTTCTAGCATCTTTATACTCTCCTGTCTCATAACCAGGTTAGAGTTTCGTTGAGGCGGTCTCTCATCTGGGTGCACCTTCACGCCTTAGAGGACGTCGTCTTCCCGTCCTTTATACTCTATCTCGATTCTTGAGAGTTAGAGTTAAGAATGTCATCTTCCCATTCTTCTGTATTTTGTCGTACAGAAAGTCATTTTATTTACTCCTACACATGGGTCATCCCCAACTTTCCAATTTTAATTTAGCATTTCGTATTTCACAGTCATGATAGAATAATTGTTGAATGTATAAATAATGCAGGAAATCAAATGACACATGATATTTTTATAGTGGCTCATCTAAGTCGTAGCCCACATCCACTTTATAATCCTTTGTTCACATAAATAGACTTTTTAAGGCAAGTCGTGCCTTTTTACATAGCTTATGAAAACAAAAGAAATGACATTTCATATTTAGCTCAGATATCGTCGTAAGTGCTGAGCGTTCCAAGCTCTGGGAATCTCTTCACCATCCACGGTCGTTAGCTTGAATGCTCTTGTATCAAGATTCTGTTGGATGATGAATGGCCCTTCCCACTTTGGACCCAATTGGGTCGATGGAGGGAAGACTCGTTTCAGTACTAGGTCTCCTGGTCTAAAGGTTTGAAGCGAACTTTTTGGTCATAATAACGTGCTACTTGATTTCGATGTCTTGAGGCACGCAAGTCGGCTTCATCTCTTTTTTCTTCAATCATATCAAGAGATTCTAGGAGGAGCGCTTTATTCGTCATCGGGTCATAGTACGCAACTTGATGAGAAGGGACTTCTAATTCTACCGGGATCACTGCTTCTGACCCAAAGGAAAGTGAATAGGGAGTGTGGCCGGTAGCCGTCTTAAAGGTTGTCCTGTAGGCCCACAAAGCTAATGGCAACTCGTCTACCCATCTAGCTTTGGCCCGCTCCAACCGCTTCTTCAAAATTGATTTAATGACTTTATTTATAGCTTTGACCTGGCCATTTGATTGCGGGTGAGCTACTGCAGTATATCGTTTATAAATCTTGTATTTCTGGCAGAAGTTTCTATACTCGATGCTGTCAAACTGCGTCCCATTATCAGTTATGATGGTCTTCGGTATTCCAAATCGAAAAATAATGTTTCTCACCACAAAACTGATCACTTTCCTTGCCGTGATGGTTGTTAGAGGTTCAGCTTCCACCCACTTTGTGAAGTAGTCCACGACAACGATCGCATACTTAGCTCCTCCTCTGGCAATAGGTAGCACTCCAATAATGTCAATTCCCCACATGGCAAACGACCACGGACTTACCATCGACTTGTGCTGAGTCGGAGGCGCTCTAGGAACTTTGGAATATCTTTGACATCTATCGCAGCGTCGTGAATAATCAGCCGCGTCTTTATTCACGGTAGGCCAGAAATATCTGTACCGTAATATTTTCTTTGCCAGGGTTTGACCCCCAGTGTGATCTCCACACTCACCTTCGTGCACTTCTCGCAGTACATGTTTAATGTCGTCGTGTGCGATACACCGTAATAGGGGCATTGAAAACCCTTGGCGATAAAGGACGTCGTCCGGTAACATGTATCTTGCAGCCTTGCGTATTACAGCTCGTCTTTCGCTCTTTTTTAACGGGAGGGTTCCATCCTTGAGAAAATTCTTAATTGACGTCATCCAGGATTATCTTTCTGGTTCGACTTCCAAGGCTAGCTCTGCTTCCATTAGGTCGAAGCTTGGTGATTCCAACACCTCGATCGGGACCGTTTCAGTTTATTTAGGATTATAAGAACTTGCTAGCTTCGCCAGCCGATCTGCTTTCTGATTTTCGGCTCTTGGAATGTGTGTTATGCTATAATGCTCCAAACCTTCCAATAACTCCTTTACCTTTTTGAGATAAGCACTAAGTCGAGGTCCTTTAGCCACAAATTATTCCCGAACTTGACATACAACTATCTTGGAATCGCAATATATATATCTAGTGTCTTCACTCCTAAATCTTTGGCGAGTTTCAGCCCGGCAATCAGGGCTTCATACTCGGAATCATTGTTAGTAGCAGTAAATTCCAACCGTAATGCATAATAAATAGATCGTCCTTCAGCAGTTATTAAAACAACTCCGGCGCCGAACTTTCTATCGTTCTTGGCTCCATCCATATATGGTCTCCACGGACTAAGCTCCAACTCTTGATCCGAAGTAACTATCTTGTCACCCACCGTTTCTTCTTCAAGAATTGTAAATTCGGCTATGAAGTCAGCATAGGATTGCCCCCTTATTGATCTTCGTGGCTGAAAGTTCAGATCAAACTGACTCAGCTCGATATTCAATTTGAGTAATCGCCCCGATGCTTCGGGTTTCTGCAGCACTTGTCTCAAAAGTTGATCGGTATATACAATTATCGGGTGTGCCTGGAAATAATGGCGGAGTTTGCGGTAGGCAATCAGGAGGCTATAAGCAAGCTTCTCTATCTTCGGATAGTTACGTTCTGCAGCAGCTAGTTTTTTACTTACGTAATACACAGGTTTCTGGATTTTATCCTCTTCACGTACTAATGCTGCACTGACGGCGTGAGCTGATACTGCCAAGTAAACGAACAAATCTTCCTATTGCACAGGCTTTGATAATATTGGAGGCTTTTCTAAGAAGTCTAACAAATTTTTGAATGCCTCCACACAGTCGGGAGTCCACTCAAAATTCCGCTTTCCCCGTTTTATGAGGTCAAAGAAAGGTACACACTTGTCTGTTGCCTTGGAGATGAACCTACCCAGTGCTACAACCTTTCCAGCTAAGCTTTGAACATCCTTAATCTTCCGTGGCTCCTCTATGTTCCGGATTGCTGCTATTTGGTCCGGATTAATTTCAATTCCTCTGGAACTCACGATAAAGCCGAGGAGCTTGCCTGACGCCACGCCAAAAGAACACTTCAAGGGGCTCAACTTCATCCCATACCTTCGTAGTATGCCGAACATTTCTGCCAAGTCCTTTGTATGATCGGGAGATTACTTGGACTTCACGAGCATATCATCAACGTACACTTCCATGGTTTTCCCAATTTGATTGTAGAACATGCGGTTGACTAGGCACTGGTATGTGGCTCCCGCATTTTTCAACCCAAATGGTATTACCACGTAACAATACAATCCCAAGTCTGTGATAAAGCTTGTATGCTCTTGATCTTGTATGTGCATGTGAATTTGATTGTACCCGGAATAGGCGCCCATAAAGGATAAGAGTTCATGCCCGGCAGTTGAATCTACTAGTTGATCAATTCTGGGGAGAGGAAAGCTACCCTTCGGGCAAGCCTTTTTCAAATCAGAAAAATCGATGCACGTTCTCCACTTCCCATTCGACTTTTTGACCAGGACACGATTCGATATCCATTCGGGATATTTTGAATCTTTAATGAATCCATTACCTTTTAATTTTTCTACTTCTTCTTTCAAAGCTGCTGACCGCTCTGGGCCTAACATCCGTCTCTTCTGCTTGACTGGTGGGTGCTTTGGATTGATACACAAAGAGTGGCTCATGATGGTAGGCGAAATCCCACACATGTCAGTGTGAGTCCAGGCAAACACGTCCAGATTTGCCTTCAAGAAATCAGCCAATTCCCTTGCTCAAATTGGATCTAGTTGCGAGCCGATCTTTAGTACTTTTGTTGGATCTGTTTCATCAATAGGTATATCGACTGTTATTTCGTTGGGAGTTGCCTTCATGTCCCCGGGTTCTCTATCCTCTCTGGGATCTATGTCTTCGAGAACGTTTGAGGGCGACTCTCTTGGGGCAGGACCCCTTAATTTCTATGCTGAGGCCTCCCTTGGAGGGGTGGATTCGTCCTTAGCATCTATATTTAGCCCCTTCATTAACATCTTCAACTCTGCCGCGTAACAAGCTCGTCCTGTAGCTTGGTCGCCCCTCATTGTCTCAACTCCCGAGTCAGTCGGGAATTTTAGCAGCAAACACCAAGGCGCAGTACATGCCCTAAATTCGGCAAGGGCTGGTCGGCCTAGGAAGGATTATAAGGCGACTCCAAATCCAGAACGACAAACGGCAAGATCCTTACTCTCTGGCGGTCTCCCTGCTCTAGTGTGACTTGTAATTCCACAAAACCCATCGGAGCTGTAGATACTCCGTTAAAGCCACGTATCCATCCTTGACATGGCTTTAAGTCTTTTGCTTCGAGCCTCATTTGTTCAAAAGCTCTGTTGAAGAGGATATTGACCGAGCTTCCGCTGTCCACTAACACCTTATGGACTAAAGCGGGACCAATTGTCGTGGTTATCACTAATGGATCGTCGGTTGGAGATTGAACTCCAAACTCATCTCTATTGCAGAATACGACATCATCAGACATCGTTTTTTTGCTATTTTATTGGAGTGACGTCTTCAAGGCTGCTGCATTCTCCTATTTCAAAATGCTTGGCGGCGTTGACATACTAGTCCATTGCTTTAAAACTACGACAAACCAAGTGAGGTCCGCCTATAATGGAGTTAATGACGATCCTCTTACCTTTTTGCTGAGCTGTGGGTTTTGAAGCAGGCTGTTCTTAGTTCGGGGCTTGTCCCCCTTGCCCCCTGTCCCTCGGTGCGGCTTTGTACTCATCCAACTTCCCTTCCCGCAGCAATTTTTCGACGATATCCCTCAGATGACGGCATTCATTGGTGGAATGACCGTGTGTACCATGAAACAAGCAAAACTTTCCTATTTCAATCTCCTTCTCAGTAGAATCTCTGGGTGGTGGTTTTGTGTACTGTAATATGCTGTATGTATCTAGACAAATGTTCTCTGATGTGTCATTTAACGGCGTGTAATTTTCAAAACTCTGGAATCTGGGTCTTTTATTAGAGCTATTCACTCGGTTTCTGTTCCATCTATTGCCGTTCCCATTTCTGTTGTTATTACCACCACTTTGGTTGCCAACATTTACTTCCACTTTTCCTGAACTGTCACCAGACTGTTTCAAAGCGACATTACTCTGGACACCTTCCATCGAGGCCCCTTCGGACTTTCTCTTCCGATTTTCCTTAGCTTCTTCTCGCCTTAGGCGAACATTAGCCTTTTCATAAAACAATTATCTTGTAGGAGGTGGTTTTCCAGCCAAGTAATCCACGAACTCTGTGTTGGGATCTACTCCTTCTATCAAGGCCATAAGAATAGTGGGCTCATGGGGATCAGTGACTTCAGTGACAGCCAGGTTGAAGCGATCCAAATATGACTTTAAAGATTCTCCTGGGCCCTGTTTAATTCGTGACAATTCTATGAGGTTTTGTCTTTTGGGCATGGAGTCGAAACTGATTAAGGAAACGCTCACTCAATTCTGTGAAATTTGACACCGACCGAGGAGGAAGTCAAGTGAACCACATTAATGCTACATCTTCAAGATAAATGGGAAAAGCTTTGCATTTTACAGCATCTGGAGCTGCTGCCGCATTCATGAACCATGCAAATCTCATCAGATGCTGCCCTGGGTCTGTTCTTCCTGAATATCGATCCATCTGAGGCAAGTTGAATCGTCGAGGGAACTGGAAATTCAGGATGTCATCTGTGAAAGGGGTATGACTTCGCTCAGTGCCCCAATCTTCATTAGTATACCGCCAGCTTTCAGACATAATCTGGCGCACCATTGCCAATACATCGGCGTTGGTTAATGTCTGCACAGGCTCTCTAGATCTGATGTTCGGATTACCCCTGGGTTCCTGATTAGGGGATAACCTTCTGTTTCTGGCGGCAGCCGCTCTACGTTGCTCTTTGTGCTCCCGGTCGATCTATGGAGGTAGAGGTTGGAGAAGTCGTTGCTATGTTGGGTTAGTAAGATTAGGATCCCTGGGTGAGGCTCGGGATCCGTGCATAGGTAGCAACATAGGCTGTTGCAGACTCGGGTCATTAGGGCCCAATACATGAGCAGCATCTTCTCAGGATCCTAAAGATCCAAAAGTCAATTGATCGAGGTTCTGAGGTCGTTCAAGCGGCCTTCTCTCGTGAGGACGTTCCTCCTCCGAAGAAGACGAATCATCTGTAGCAATGCGGCGTGGTGGGGAAGGAGTCCCCTGTCTTCGGAGCTCTTGTAATTCTCTACCCATGGTGATCATGTTTTCCTGCATGCGAAGGTTGTCACGCCTTTGGGCTTCCAATGCTTCTTTAGTACTTTGTAGCATGTCAAGAAAACGTGAAAAGTCTCCCTGAGTAATGGGTGCAGATGGATCAGGCTGAACATTAGTTATCGTGGCTAGAATCAGAGCGTTGGAGGGAGCTCGAGTAGAAGTTCCAGCCTCACTCTGGTTCGGATCGGATCGGTTCACAACAGCCTGGTCAGGGTGGTTCGGATGAAGGGAATGGGTGCCCTCGACTTCGTCAGATCAAATCGGATCGGTGCCTTCCACTCGGTTCGGATCGGCACCTCCGATCCGGTTCGGATCCTCCTGGTTGGAGTGGTCAGCTCCAGAGCTTTGAGCGTGCAACGTAGTTATCACGATGGCTGACTGATTTTCTCTAGCATCATTTCCCCTAGCGCCTTGCACTTCTTTTCCTTTGGTCTTAGCCATGATATTCGATTCTTCAACAGTTAGTCAACAAGTACTGCAAGATGTCAGAGAGAGAGAAGGGATTAACTTCTTTGAACTTGAAGGTCCAAATAGTAGAATGATAATCCCGAAGAGGCTGAGAATTCGAAGGTTTCTCACTGAAAGCACCAAAAGGTTAGACCAAAAATTGGTTCTAGCACCCAAACTAGCTATAATTGCAATGAAACAGAATCAAAAAGCAACAAGGAACACACGATTTATAGTGGTTCGATGTTAACGAGCCTACGTCCACTTTGATTTCTTTTAGTTGATGATTTGAATAGAAACACATCAATAATTCTCACTCAACTTCACAATTACAATTCATAAACTCACTCAAATCTCTCAAAAATGAACTTTAAGAGACGATTTTGATCCGAATATGATTGTAGAATTTGGTTATGGAGGAAGTAAGAACTTAGAATTTGCCAAAAGATCCTTTCAAATGCCTCTACATGGTGTATTTATAGGTGAAAAATCTGTTCGAAGTAGCTCCGGTTCGGAATTGCGTGGCACCCATCCCTAGAGAGTCGAGTTCGGAGGCTCCAAGGTAACGACAACACATTGATTTAGTAGGAGATCGTGGGAGAAATGGTCATGCTTGGTCCGAGTCTTCAGGAGATATGTGCAGCAACAGTCACAGGTTCAAGGGAAAAAGGGGTTCGGATCGGGGCTTCCAATCCGATCCGATGAGTCAGCTTGCTATCCCTTGATGTTGCTGACGTACTCCTCCGATCCGATCCGATGAGGCCATTTGTTGTTTAATGTTGCTGACGTACTCCTCCACTCTGAACCGATGAAGCCACTCGCTATCCTTTGGTATTACTGACGCATCTCTCCAATCCGAACCGATATGATTTCTGCGTCTTCGATTTTTTTCTTGCGTCATCTCCCTCCGATCTGGACCGATTGGTGGCTTTCTCACTGTTCGCTCTTTGTGTAGCCTAGTTCACAAAGTAGGCTAACAGATTTATTGGTCGCCAATGGCAAATTTATAAGCCCAATAGGATCGGGGAGCGTGTGTTCAGGCATAATATTCCACTAACGATATTTGTGGATCGGCCCTGCTGTATCCAAGGGTTGCCCATAGGTGTGATCCTGGGAAATTGCTAGAGTGTCTCGAAGCGGTAAGGAAATCGTTCCTAGCCTTGACTCTTGATGGAAACCCAATTTCCAATACGACATTACGGTTTTGATTGTAAACCTATATATGGCGACATAGTAGGATGGGGTACTATACCATCTAGGATTTATACATTTACTTTAAAGTATTTTTTAAACATATTAGACACTAATAATAATATAAAAAATATTATTTTCTACGTATCAAGCATTTTTTATCATTATAAGGCAAAATTCTATCCTCTTTTTGCGTTGCATTGTGTGATGGGTCTTGAGTCTTATAATGATTTCATTTTATAAAAAGCATTGCCTTGTTTTTGACTTAATTGTTTTTATAAAACTTATGCACTGGCAATCCAATGGAGTAAACCCGTTCCGCGTTAGCAGCGTGGTCCATTGATTAGCCATATTGTTAGTTTAGTAAGATTTCTCATACCAATCCCATGACTGACTCGTAGTTTGTTTCACTTTACAAACTCGGGTGCCCTCTTTCCACACGGGCAGCCAAATGATAGGTTTCAGGTAGGGATATTTTTTGGACTGGAGCTTGCTGATGAAGATGATGAAGAATCCTTTCTTTTTATCTTTTTATTTACTTCTTGAGACATTGAGACAGTATTTAGTATTGATGTAATTTGGGAGATTGATACTTTATTTCTTTCCTTGTTCTAGACATCTATTTTGCTAAGTGCATCCTGTACTGCGTACTCTGATATCTGTGATGTTATGTTGTGATGACAATTCCATTTCCGCTGCAATGATTTATATGTTCTGCTATTATCTGAGGTCTGTTATTGTTTTAATTATGTTATGCTCCTATGATTACCCTTACTTTTGTACCACGGAAGTTGGGGTCGTCGCACATATTAAGCGAATATTGTAGAGAATTTCGTCATCTTTCTATCCATACGGTGATGATTAAAATTCGTATGATAATACGCTCGATTTTTCTACTCAAAGTCGGTTTAGTTACTGGCAGATTTCAGAGCCGAAGAGGTTGCGGCTGGGCCATAATCTAGGCGTGGCAAGGGGGTTCAAGGGTCTTTGATGTGGTGGTGTTTGATCGTCGTCAGGAGGTGTCATGTGTGCTGCGTTTTTCAAAGAGGAGGAGCGGTTTAGGGCTTTACGGCTACAGGGAAGCGACGAAGAAGAAGATAAAGATGGAGGACCCGTTTTCTTTCTTGACCAAAGTAATTAATTAACTTTTAATTTACAAATAATTGTTTAATTAATTGGTGTAAGCTTATAAATTCAATAACTTACTCGTAGATTATCAGAATTCGATGAAATAAAATGCGTTGGATTCCTCTTGTCGAGCACTACCACATGGAACCAACCAGAACCAAAATAGAGCAAATCAGGATTCCAAATAAATTTGAACGCGAAGAGAAATTCAGAAAATAAACGCAAACGATTACTGAAACCGACCAAGGTGAGATATCTGATTTTATAATTAAAATTGAATTATTTATCATTATAAGAAATTCATGTATTTATGTTATTATGAAACATATACATGATGTATGGAATTAGAATTGGTTAATTTTGATTGCGATGTATGAATGAGCTGGATTTTGATATTCATGTCTGTAGATCTGATTTTATGATAAAGATTTTTCTTTTATTTCAATCCATGAATTCTGATTCGGTTTTTAAAATAGAAATTTCATCTTTATCGAACCCATGAACTTTGATTTGGGTTTTGAAATAAAAAAATACTTTTTATTGAAACTATGAACATGGTTTTTGTTTTAATTTTGTTTAACAATAAAATATAATTTTTTTTATTGAATCTATGAACATAGAATACATTAGATTTGTTTTACAATAAAAATATCCTTTTTATTGAATCCATGAACTTGTCACATAACATGTTTCATTAAATTAGAAAGAAGAACATTTTTTTTATTTGTCACCTTGTTTCGATCAAAAAGATTAATTTAAAAAGTTCACATTTTTTTTATTTTCATTTGGTTGCAATATAAAGAAAAGAATAAAAAGAGTTGAAATAGAAGATTATATTTTTATTGTCAATTTGTTACAATAAAAAGAGTTGAAATAAAAGAACATATTTTTATTTCCATTTTGGCGCAATAAAAGATTAGTTACTAAAGATCATATATTTTTATTTTTATCGTCACTTTGTTTCATTAAAAAGATTTAAAACAATGAAAAATATCATTTTTATCATACATTGTTTTCAATAAAAAGATTTCATATTAAAAATCACATTTTAATGGAGTCTATATTTCATTAAAAAGATGGAACATAAAAAATATCATTTTTATTGTTCATGTTTTCAATAAAAAGATTCCACGTTAAAAATTACATTTTTAATGTAGTTTAGTTTTGAATATAAAAAATGAACATTAAAAAATTACATTCTTAAAGTCATGTTAGAATTAAAATATCATTTTAGTAAAACAATGTCATGTTAGAATTAAAATATCATTTTAGTAAAAGAATGTCATGTTAGAATTAAAATATCATTTTAGTAAAAAACGTCATGTTAGAATTAAAATATCATTTTAATAAAAAAAGGTCATGTTAGAATTAAAATATCATTTTAGTAAAAAAATGTCATGTTAGAATTAAAATATCATTTTAGTAAAAATGTCATGTTAGAATTAAAATATCATTTTAGTAAAAAAAAATGTCATGTTAGAGTTAAAATATTATTTTAGTAAAAATGTCATGTTAGAATTAAAATATCATTTTAGTTAAAAATGTCATGTTAGAGTTGTCACCATTAATGCAACCATCACTTATATTCATTTCGTTAAACTAGAATTGTTAACAAAATGAAATCTTCACTTTTTATTCATTTTGTTAAACTAGAATTGTTAACAAAAATGAAATTACCCCTTTTAATCATTTTGTCAAACTAGAATTGTCAACATAAGTTCAATCATCGCTTACACTAATTTTTTTGAAATCGAATCGTCAACAAAAATGAAAATATCATTTTAATCATTTTGCTGAAATATAATTGTCAACAAAATGAATGAATCACTTTTAAATCATTTTGTTGAAATAGAATTGTCAACAAATTGGATGTTTTACTTTTTATGCATTTTGTTGAAATAGAATTTATATGCAAATATAAGAATCATTTTTATTTGCAAAACATACATTAGAATTTATATGCAAATATAAGAATCATTTTTATTTGCAAAACATACATTAGAATTTATATCAAATACAAGAATAATTTTTATTTGCAAAACATACATTATAATTTATATGCAAATATAAGAATCATTTTTATTTGCAAAACATACAATAGAATTTAAATGCAAATATAAGAATCGTTTTTATTTTCAAAACATACGTTAGAATTTATATGCAAATATAAGAATCATTTTTAGTTGAAAAACATACATTAGAATTTATATGCAAATATAAGAATCATTTTTATTTGTAAAACATACATTAGAATTTATATGCAAATATAAGAATCATTTTATTTGTCAAACAACATGTTAGCAGTATTAAAATTGGTTAAATTCATTAACCAATGATTTATTTAGATGAATTGTTGTTGTCTGAAAACCCCATACGTGTATTGGGATGATATTTGACGTACACTAGTCCCAATATTTAGTTGTATGTCAATCGATGGATTGACAAGCTACGATGAGCGTTATTTATTCATTTTAAAGCTCACATAGTTGTAAAACTTCACTCTGGATGTGATAACCCGTAACTTCTCCGGTTAGGAAAGCACGAATCGCTTTGAGGACAAGACCAATCAGAACACAAACAGAAGAACATTTCATTGTTTATTACAACAATTCCATCAGAATACAAGAATATACAGAGTAATTAGGAAGAGGAGGAGAAGAGGGGGTGTCCTCGGTGGTCGGTGCGCCACCTGGGAGGGGCGGCGGTTCCCCCCGTATTTCACCGTTTTTTTCTCAAATGAAAAGAAACAGGGGGGCCTAAGGAGATAAAAGTTTTGACTTTCTTTTTTTTATTAAATATTTAATTTCAGAAAAGCAACTTTTAATTTCGAACTCGAAATCAAACCCACCGACTGTCGTCCATAGCTAATTACCCCCATTTCGAACACAATGGGATATGTATCGCAGGCTGATTCGACTGCTTCGATCTGTTTTCGTCAAAATCAAAATATAACTCTATATATTGAATTTGAACGTGCATTTCAATTTACCGGGGCCACATACTCACTCCAAAAATTCCCGAAAAATATTTCCTAGCTTCGTATTGACGATACGGTCTAAACAAAACTAATTTCGTCAAATTCTGAGACCGTTTGAAAAATGGCCATTTTCCAGTTGATTAAAATCAATTGAAACTGGTCAAACGCGTTTTCCTTTGCCACGCTCACATATTGATTCGAAAAATTACGAATTTTGAACTTAGCAATGATTTGACATCCCGGATCCAACAAAAGTGGTTTCGTCAAAAACCGAGATCGTTTGCAAAATTGCTATTTTTAAGGGCCGAAATTCCATAGCGACTATTCTGAATTTTCAACTGGACATAACTTTTTATCCCCGCTATGAAATTTCAATTTTTCAGATTCGTTGGAAAGATATTCTCAATTAGATTCAAATATTTTTGGTTTCGCTAAAATCCGGTTTATTTTGCACCCGGTACATTCATTTGAACTTTGAAATCGAATTATCAAACTACAACGCCATTTTCAATTCCTTTTATAAATAAAAATAAATATTTATATTCTAACGACGATCTATATAAATATATACATTCGAATTCTATTAAAATAAATTTCTCGTCGTTATTATTTAAAATATTCCATTTTAAATAATCAAATTTCATTAAAATTACCAAAATAAAAATTTTAAATTGGCTCAGATTTCCGGGTTATTACATTGGATGTGGATGGATTGTTTAATTATTATTAATCATTATTGCTGTATAGATGCGATGTATGAAATGCATATAACCGAAATTATATGGTAACTGATTGAGTCGCATTTCGGTTCAGAATATCATTTAAATAAAGAATAATTTAAAATAAAGAACATTGTAATATAAAGAATATTTTTACATAAAGAATCTTTTTATATAACGAATATTTTAAAATAACAAATAATTTAAAATAATATTCAACGAAGAATAAAACGATGATTTATATGTCCGTTTTCGGATGGGCACAAAAGATAAAAATATATTTTTATCAAAGTGAACTATTTATTAACTAGAATAAATCTTTTAAATTAAGATTTAATGAAGCATTCCAATTAATTTATATTTAATTAGAATTAAATAAAAGAATTATATTTTGGGTTGTCATGGATAGTGTCTTAAATAACACTGTTCTTAAACCCCGTATGAAAAGAATAAATCTTTTAATTAAGATTATAAGAGATTCCAATTATATTTAGTGATTGGAATAAAATGATATGTGAATTAGGCTTATTGTGAACTGGATTTTCAAATACATTTGTTCTTTATCCCAATTAATAGTAAAAATATGATTTAGAATTTATAAATCTTTTTATTAAGATTTAAAAGAAATTTTCCAAAGTCAAGTTTTTTCCAGTTTAATATATTAAATAGGATTTTAGTGGAAATTCGATTTGATAATAATCGAGATAGGCTTCTGTAAAAGAGGACTATTACTATATATGGAATTTAAAAAGGCTTTGCCATTATTCCATTAATATTATTAGTCTGATACGGAAATTTATATCAATTATATATTGATTTGATTTCTGTGAAAATTCCATATTTAATGGAAGTTGATTTTGTGTTTATCATGAAATGTGTTTTAAATGACATTAGTTCTTTAACCCAGTTAAAGACAAGATTAAGTTCTTAAAAGCTGAATAACCATAAAGCAATGATTTTTGGATATTAAAATCAAATCGAAGTTTTAATGGATCTTTAGAAAGAAGATTAAAGAATAAATTTAAAGGAATTTATCTTTGATAAAATTGATGGGAATCTTTCCATTTTAATATGAATATTTTATTAAAAGAATATTATGAATTGGAATGAGGCTTATTATATGTATTTATAGCACTCGATTTTTGATTATAAAATACGCGAGTTATTTGGAAAGACTGGGTTTAACACATTCTGAATAGTTACTACGATGATTAAAAGTAAAAGACGTTGAATAAGGTGGTTGAAGACCGACAATCTTCACATCGAATGGGCAACTACTGATGCCCTGAACTGGGTCGCTGCTAGGAAAGGGTTAAAGTTGTAGTTGTCCAGACGTACTTGTTGATCGTCCGGATATGTGAGAACATCTATTTGTATTGGACATACGAGATGAGGAATAAGGTGTCTCCGGTTTCGTTCAGACCCAGAACGGACTTGTAAATGGATGTGTGTCTGACATTGGATTTCATTCCATGTAAATTGATCTCTATTTAATAAATATCTGGTGGTGGTGGAGAATTTATTCTCTTGCTTAACACCCTTCTCTGATGCACGAGCTCAGAGGCTATATATTGGTTGTTATCGATTGCATAGCGTGAGTTGTCAATGTGGTATGCCAAGATGCAAATGATCAAGGCTTTTGTTGAAAAGTAGAGTCTTGTGGATGATGATCAAAGCACAGCTTATTTCGGCATAGCTTTGTGTATAGCGTTACTTCTCGAGCCCCACACCCTGGTAAGAGTCAGAAACGGGACAAGCGAATGCAGGGAGTGCACATGTTTCTTTCTAGCTAGAAGTGGTATCAGGGTTTTGCAAGCCCTGACATTTTACTTGTGTGGATAATGGATTACGAGGCCTCGGTTATATTGGTCGATAGTGACCAATTTATATGTTCAATAGGACCTGGAAGCGTTTGTTCAGGCATAACTAATCCACTAAATTATTTGTGGACCGACCCTGCAGGATCCAAGGGTTCACCGCAAGGGATCCTGGAACATTTGCTAGAGTGTCTCAAATCGGTATGGAGATCGTCCTTAGCCTTGACTCATGATGGAAACCCAATTTCCAATATGACATTACGGCTTTGATTTTAAACCTATATATGATGACATAATATATGGTAGCTATGCCGTCTAGGATTGATAAATTTACTTTGAAGTATTTTAAATTGATTAGACACTAATGATAATATTAAAATATTCTTTCCTACGTATCAAGCATGTTTGATCATTATAAGGTAAAACTCTATCTGTAAGGACCCGTAACTTCCCCATTAAGGAAAGCGCGGATACTTTGAAAACAACACACAAAAGAACGCAAACAGAAGAACATTTCACTGTTTATTACAATAATTACATCAGAATACAAGAATTTATAGAGTATGAATCAATATTACACATTATAAAATATCAGAGATTACAATACATTACATAGCAGTGGAAAATAATACAATACACAACTAGAAGTAATACACGGATACAGAGCTTTTCGAGTATCGTTCCAGCTATAAATCAGGATCCTGTGAATATAAATATGCAAAACCAAAACTACTAGCTGCTCGTGTCAAAATAAGGGCACCCAGAGTTTAGGTTAAAACAATAAACTCCAGGTCAGTCATGTGACTGGTATGAGAACTAAAACAGTTATTTAAAACATTGCTTTAAATCAGATATATCAAGGGACCACGCCGTATAACAAGGAACGGGTTTCCTCCCAAGAATACCAGTGCATAAAACAACAGCGCAATGCTAAATAAAGAAAAATGAAGCTATTATAAGACCTAGGTCCTATCACACAATGCAACGCAAGCCAGAGGATATAGGGTTTTACCTTATAGTAGCCAAAGAATGCTTGATACGCTAAAAACAAATCATTTGATACTATTATAAGTGCATAGTGTATAAAACAATTTCAATCATAAGTATCAATCAAAGACGACATAAGTGCCCCATACCACTATGTCGCCATACTAGGCTCTACAAATAAAATCGCAAAGTCACATATTGGAAGTTGGATTTCCATCTGTGAACCGAGGCAAAAGACAGTCCTCTACCGATTCGAGACGCTCTAGCCCGCCCCTCAGGACCCAGACTCAGGTGGGTCCTTGGATCGCCGAGGCCGGTCCACCGATGTGGATTAAAATGCCTGAACACTGCGTTTCCCCGCCCTTTGGGGCGTAAATGAGCCAATGAATAACTCCGTCGGCTTCACATAGTCACTGATATATCCAAAGCGCCTCGCAACAGCAACAACCACATAAGTCAAACTCGTCAGGGCGTGTAAAACCACTGACGCCACTTCTAACTAGAAAGAAACGCATGTCCTCCCTGAGGTCCTTCTCCCATTTCTGGTTCACAAACGGGGTGTGAGGCTCGCGAATCAACGCTACACAAAGCTATGCCACACAGGCCGTGCTTTGATCATCAACCACAAGACTTTGCTTTTCAACAGAAGCCTTGATCAATTTTCCACTTAGGCATGCCACACAGACAATTCACTCCATGCGATTGATATCCATCAATATATAACCCCTGAGCTCGTACGTCTCACAGAAGGGCGTTAAGAAAGAGAATAAATTCTCCGCCACCAAACAGATATATACTTAATAGAAATCAATCACACAGAATAAAATCCAATGTCAGACACACAGTCCATTTACAAGTTCGTTCTGGGTCTGAACGAAACCGGAGGCACCTAGTACCCCGCATATCCATTGATCTCCAAGTACGTCTGGACGATCACTAACTGATTCCCTCCTCTTGGGTGTAAGGCCCAATCTAGATCAACAGTAATCACCCAAACGACGTGAAGACCTCCGGTCTTCGACCACCGTTTTCATCCTCGACACCACGTCGAATCAGTTATACAGAATGGGATAAACCCGGTCTTTCTGAATAACTCGCGTATATAATAAACAAGTGTTACACAAACACAACATACGCCTCATTCCAATTCATCAATCACTAACCGTAAATTAGTAAGGGAACAATTCCCCAAATATTAACCCTGAAGGCTGAAATCAATATCAGATCAATACCCAGGAAACCATTCATCTTAACTAATCTTCAGTTAGTTGCTAAATTTCACATATTTAGGGATAAGTTCCCATTAATTTTATCAAAGATAAATTCCTCAAATTTATTCTTCAATCTTCTTTTGAATATCAATTCAAACCAAATTATGGTTTAACCAAACTAGCCAGGATTAACGAACCTTACCGAAGTAATCATTTGTTTTAATTTCCCAATCCTAACCTATTCATCCCATGAAGTAAAACTGGTAATACTTCATATCTAACACCACAATGTTATCGGTAAATTCAATTACCATTTCACGTTCAAATCTAATTAAAGATTTAACTATCGCCTCGAGCAAAACTTTTGATACTTCATTCTCAATCTTTTCAATCTAATTAAAGATTCATTAAAACTCCACTTAGTTTTAATCTTTAACTGGGTTAAAGAACCGGTGTCATTTAAAACACGGTTCACGATAAACCCCAAAATCACATCACATTTCAATTAGTCCCTAACCGTAAATTAGTAAGAGGACTGTTCCCTAAATATTAACCCCGAAGGCCGAAACCAACATCAGATCAATATCCAAGAAACCATCCAACTTAACTGATCCCCGGTTAGTTCTTAATTTTCTTAACTCCATTTGGGTTTAAGAACAGTATTATTAAAGATACCGTTCACGACAACCCAAAATCCCATTTGATATTAAACACAAGGCTCTGAATAGAAAATATATCGGCTTATATTCAATATCAAATTCTGAAACCAACAAATATCGTATTGGAAATAACGATATAAATATATCTTTCAAATTTCCATAACAACATCTGTATAATCACGAAATCCAGCATCGAACTATTCCGAAGATGATTTCGATTCAAATCCATTCCAAATCAATTATTGGAAATCCTGGTTATTTTCAAAACCATTTCAAATCCAATCTATTTATTTTAAAAATAAATAAATTTTTATTCTAGTTCAAAACTAGTTCATTTCGATAAAAATCTACTTTTATCTTTTCAAATATGGAGTTTTTCATCCCAATTCTTCCCAAATCATTTCTTATGATTTTACACAAATTATTACTATTTTTAATAATTTTATCAAGGCCCGTATAGTCGATTTCCACCAATGGCCATCGAACTGCACTTACAGCGACCTTTTCCAAATTTGATTTGGACATAATTCCAAATCCAACCATTAGATTTCAAATTTCTAATATTCATTAAAATCTCTTTTCGATACGAACCCAACGGTTCTGGTTTTAGGAGAATCTGACGGTCGGATCTCCCGCAATATCCATTCGAAGTCAATGGTCGAAATTCGCGAACTCCCGCGGCGCGGCGCGTTTTATTCAGGCCATTATATATATATAATATATATTATATATATTTCGTCGATTTCCTTTTAAAACATATTTTATTAATCGTTTTAAATTCGTTTTCGAAACGATTTCAACTTCATATTCAATTTCGAATCAATATTGAATATTCCACATCATCGATATACAAATAATAATATTTTCAAAATGTTATATTTTGAAATTACTTTCTTTTCTAAATTCATTATAAAAATGAATAAAATCGATATAAATATCGTTTACGTCAAAATGGCGTCAATCTAATCAACACGGCTTTATATATTTCAATAACTTCATTATTCTATTCAACAAATGAATATTTTCTTCAACACATGAATATATATTTTATTCAACGCATGAATATATATTTTTCTATTCAACACATGAATTTATTTTTCTATTCAACACATGAATTTATATCTCTATTCAACACATGAATTTATATTTCCCATTCAACACATGAATATTTATTTTCAATTCAACACATGAATATATATTTTCTTTTTTCCTTTTTTCCAAATTGGAATGAGGCCCAATCAATTACCATATAACTTTTATTATATGGATTTCCTACAACACATGTATATAACAACAACGATAAACCATCAACCATCATCCAGAGTGCACCACTCAACTAAATAAGCATTAAATATAAATAATTAACGCTTACATAGTCTGTCAACCCATCGATTGACATACAACTAAACAATCGGGATTAGTGTACATCAAATATCATCCCAATACCCGTGTGGGGTTTCAAATCAACAAACACAGATCTTATTTGTGCAATTGGGCGATGTGTAAAATTTATCGTCCCAATCAATATCAATCAAATCAGTGTATATAAACAAATCGTCCGATTTGTTTATAAATATTTATTTTATATACACGTTAAAAATCATATTTTTAACTATAAAATATTTTATTTCATTTCACATCACACAATCAAATTTCACAACACAGCAACCAAACAAACAAGTCATCCATGGTCTGTGGACGATGGGTGTCGGGTGCTACTAAGCACCGTCTGCATCCTAGTATATATTTCAACTAGAAATCAAAATAAAAGTGAGGAGTTCTCACCGACTAGCTAATCCAATACCATGACTCTTCATATGTAGAAAATCTTCGCTGTGCTCGCCTTTTGTCACTTTTGTTGACCGTATCCACTACATATATAAAAATCACATTTTTATTATCTACTTTATATAAAAATCATATTTTTATTTTCACTTCATATATATAAAAATCTCTACTTCCTATATATATATATATATATATATATATATATATATATATATATATATATATATAAAATCGAATTTTTATATCGATGTTCATACAATAAACATCATAATTTTCTCTCGCCATTTTCTATATAAAAATCACATTTTTATATATAAAGATCGTATTTTTATATCTCTACTACATATGTAAAAATCACTCCTTTACACTGCTACTTCCATGATAAAAATTATATTTTTATCTTTCTAGTAATATAATAAAAATTGTATTTTTACCTCACTATATATATAATAAAAATAAGATTTTTATTTCGCTACATATATAAAAATCATATCTTTATACTTTCTATGATACAAAAATCATATCTTTAATTTGCTAGTCAACAAATAAAAATCCTTACCATACTTTGATAAAGATCGTTTCCTTTCTACAATAAAAATCTTGTCTTCTTCATTTTAAAACTGACTTCTTTTTATTTTAATTTTAAAAGTATAAACTTTCTTACTTAAAAAATATAAACTTTCAGTTAAAAATCAAATCCTTTTACCAGGAAAAATCTAACCTTTATCCTCTACATAAAAAAAACTATCTTTTTATTTAAACAAGATTATATAATAAAACTGAAAATGAAGTAAACATAAATAAATAAAACAACTTACTATTTTTGGTTTAATAGAGGGGGGAGGGGCGCTGGACAACTGGAGGAGGCGGAGGGTTTGGCGGATTGGGGTGCGGTTTCCGTTTGGGGGGAGGGAATGGGTTGCGGTTTCAGGAGAATAAGGAGGGAAGAGAGAGGAGGAGGAGGGGAAGAAGGAGGGGAGGCGCGCCAAGGGGGTGCAGCAGCTGGTTCGACTAGGGCAGGTGGCTTTTCTCTTTCTTTTTTTTAATTTTAAAACTAAAATATACGGGGAGAGACAAGAGGGAAGGGGGGGCTAATATATAAAATTTAATTTAATTATTATTTATTTCCAATAAAAGTTGACTTTTCGTTTGAACTCGAAATCAAGTCCACCGACTATCGTCTATAGCTAATTAACCCCATTCCGAACACAATGGGATATGTATCGCAAGCTGATTCGATCATTTCAATCAATTTTCTTTAAAATCAAAATATAACTCTATATATTGAATTTGAATGCACATTTCAATTTACCGGGGCCACATATTAACTAGAAAAATTCCCGAAAAATATTTTCTAGCTTCGTATTGACGATACGGTCCTAACAAAACTGATTTCGTTAAATTCTGAGACTGTTTGAAAAATGGTCATTTTCAGGTCGATTGAAATTGACAAAACACGTTTAACTTTTCCACGCTCACATATTGATTCAGAAAATTACGAATTTTGAAACCTAGCAATAACTTGACATCACGAATCCAACAAAAGTGGTTTCGTCGAAAACCGAGGTCGTTTGCAAAATTCCCATTTTTAAGGGCCAGAATTCCATAGCGACTATTCTGAAATTTCAGCTGGACGTAACTTTTTATCCCCACTATGAAATTTAAATTTTTCGGATTCATTGGAAAGATATCTTCAATTAGATTCTAATATTTTTGGTTTCGCTAAAATTCGGTTTAGTTTGCACCCGGTACATTCATTTGAACTTTGAAATCGAATTTTCGAACTACCTCGCCATTTTCAATTCCTTTTATAATTACCAGTACGTCCGGCACGTCCGTTGGACGTGTGCATAGACTACTGAGACCAAAGTTGGTAGTAGCGAAATAATGGTCAAATGAATAATGTTTTTTCATATAAATTTGTAGTTGTAATTTAGTACATTGGAAAAATTTATATTTCCCGCATGAAGTAGTTACATTTATCAGCTAAACTCTTTATTTTCGTTTCAAAATACTTCAAAGTACATTATAGTCCCCTACACATAACCTTAGTTCTTAAATTCATACTATAATGCATTGCATAGTGTCCCTGAACCACATCATTTCATTCAAAAGATTGATTTATTTGTTTGTTGTGTAAATCCATACTAAGAATCTCTTTATGCTCTTTCAGTTTGCAATGACATTATTACTTAAGTACATCACGTAATTATTTTCATTTAATAAAAATCAAAAATCATGATTATAATTTTATATATATATATATATATATATATATATATGGGAAAGTCTATTTAGACACAAAATTTTGACATAAATGGTGACACAATTGATTTGCACCGTTGGATCACCCCATGAATTACACCTCTTCATATAAAGACAAAAGGATCCAACGGTTGAGGTTATGTGTTTCTCGTTTTGCGTCTAATTTTGTGTTCAAATAGCCGACCCTTATATATATATATATATATATATATATATATATATATATATATATATATATATATATATATATATATATTACTGTCTGATCATTTCTATTTAACACGCTAACGAAGAAATAAAAATTAACCAATCAACAACAAAGTTATTAATCATATTTAACAAACAACCAAATCCAGCAATAAGCGAAAACAAAAAGGTACAACCGAGAGTAAACAATTTAAATAAACATATCAAATTAATTCAACAATGAATTGCAAAGGAAATATTTGCAAAAACTGACTTACATAAAGAACAAAAACCCACGAAATAACACACATCCACCCATTTTATTCATGCGAATAACGCATGAACAAAAGCAATACAATAAGAATATATATTACAAATTCGACATTTTCTTCATGCTTTTTTTGCAATTACCAAATTGCAAACTCTTTTTGGATGCTTGCTTTTTCTTGGCATGTACTGATTGTAGAGGAGTGCTCCAAGTTGCTTTATCACCAAATTATGGACTGTGGTGGGAGGAAATAATGACGCTGGAAGACAACAGTAACATGGAATGCTCATATCGTGCTATGTTTCAAACTTTAGATGATCTTCTCCATTGTACTTACACCTATGATAGATACCAAATCAAGCATGTCATTGGAATTACCGCAAAAGTAGGTAAAAAACAGAAACGACAGACATCAATGTCCCTCTAGCAGTGGATCCTACTATTGTCTCAGTGCAATATGAATTTTTTTCCTACATTTCAGAATGTTAAGACCGAAATATCAAAGGAATACTACAAACCATCAAGCATCAAATGGATGTGGATATGCTAGAAAGTTCTGCATCTATAATACATAATCAACAAATGTAGTAAAACTTATGACACTTATTCTTCAAGAACTACATCAACAACCAAATCATTTGTTGGATTTGATGCACTAAAAAAATTAGACAGTTGCATCCCAGTCAATTAATAAACTAAATGTAACATAGATTGCCAGTTAAGTGGGGCTTTCGTGGAAGCATATAACTACGACAGTACCACGTCATGAGTCATGAATAATGCATGTACCATGTAACGACCTACCTAAAAATGCCTATGTTTTCAAAAAGAGTGAAATTAATTTTCTAGTACACTTCCTTGCAAAAGAAGGCATGCGTAGGTCTTATATTTTCATAGCTAATTCCTTTTTTCCAACCACTTCCTTTTATAAATCAATTCAAGGCGCATATTTATGGACTTAAGAGATCTTAAATTATTTATCGTTTACTCCTAGCTTCAGCGCCTATTATATTTAGATATAGAATATTATCACATAAGTACTTTGCAAGTCAAATAAACATGTATTCGGTCATATATATATTGAAAATTTTACTTCTATATACTCAATTATTTCCAGGTTTAAGGCTATAGTGCGTCGTTAAAATGAATAAATAGATACTGATACTGACGTGTAAAAGGCAATGTTAGTTCCATACCAAATGTAATATGCACAGGTTCGTCTGATTTGAAAAGAAAAAATAGTAGAAGTGTAGTTCTTAGGCTACTTTGTCCAATTTTTCAAATAATTTCAGAGTTTTATTTTTCAAATAATTTCAGAAGTGTTGAAAATATAGAAAGGGAAGCATAAAACTACAGAATGTTATGATGTTTGTTGATGAAACATGTAAATAATTTGTGAATGCATGCCAAATTATTTTTTATTACAGTGAAAAAAATGTAAATCAACCGATCGTTGTTCAATTATGTGTGATGGTGACATAGGACATGTAAGGTACTAACCTCTGGCTTGAATGTGTGAACCCGTAGAGAAGTAAATGTGGAAGTGTACGCATGTGCACATAGGGTCTTCTTGAAGTTGGATGCCTGTACATCTCCATCATGCAGTAATGTTCAATATCTTCATTAAGAAGTGGCACTGATCATCACAGCAGCCCTCACAATGGGAATATGCAGAATAAAGTTACATACCTGCCTTTGTGGACAGGCAGAGGCACCTTAATCGTTCCAATCTTTTGGAGAGTCGGTTAGGATACAGTAGAATAAGAATCTCGATATAACCACTTCCTACATCGATAAGTAACAATGAAAAAAAATACTATGAAAAAAGAAATATAGGGAAAAGACATGAACCTTAATTATGGCGGAGACATCTTCTGAAAATCATGCATGGGAGTTCTTCTGGAAGGTAATGTAGGTGTGGAAATTGTAGCTATGAATACTGCTGAAGAGAGTTTTGTTGGTGGAGCTGTGAAGAGGAAGGAAACAGACGATTTGGGTAAAGAGTCTGGTGTCGGAGCGAACAGGAATAAGGGAATGTGTTAAACCAAGTAAATATTATGGCAGTTGAACGAAAAAGTGAAACACGGTGCAAGTATATGAGAATATTACCTATGAAAGCGAGTCGTCTAAAGAAAGGATGGAAATGAGCATGTGTCATTTGTGGTTCATGCCCAGTGAGAAGAAGCAAACGTGTCCCTCATACCCATCTTCCGCAATTTTGATATATGAAATAACACTATATATTTTTCATATAATATCCAAAAGCAGTGTTATAGCGTGGGTTGCGTAAAATGCGAAGAAACCTTGCTTCATTTTATCTTGGCAAAGTCCAATTATTATAATGTTAAATTATGAAGTTATTGAATCGTAAAATAAACAAAAATATATGTGTTAACATAAAAATGATAATTAAAATTAGTTTAAGTTTCGAGTACATGATACCAAAACACCTTTGTACACTACATTTCTTGTGTGTGTTCCTTTTTTCCGGTGCAATTTTGCCATCTTTTACCAAAATCTTTGTTGAATTTTGTGAAACTCCTCTGGATAATGCTACGTAAAGTTGACCATGACTGAAAACATGCTCTGGAAGGTAAATACTGACATGACTCACGAGGAATAGTTTGTCCTTGTGATTTATTAATCGTTAAATCAAATGATAATTTAACTAGGAATTGCTTACGAATAAGATTGAAAGGCATGTTAATACTTTCAGAAAGTTTGAGCGGTATACGTGGAATAAATACTTTTGTTCCACGATGTTGACCAACAGTAATTTCAGCATCTATGAAATTCCCATGGAAGAAACAACATATTAATCTAGTTTCGTTGCATAATCCAATTTTTGGATCGATATTTCTAAGCAACATTATTGGAGCTCCTACTTTGAGTGTCAGTTTATGTGGTGGTAAGCCACCAACGGTAATCGAGTTTAAGAACTCCGACTGATATAAATTAGTAGTATCATCTTCCACTTTATTGAATGAATAATATATACATTCCTCTCCAGGAAACATATTGATAATTGAATCATTTATCTCTTCAGTCGTTTCATTTCTTGGTGCTAATATTGCTCTGTTCATTATATAATCTGTGTCACCTAATTTTTCATCAAGCGTAGGAAAGACTTTCTTAATCAAATCATGTAAATGATTCACTGTATCATTGGATATGACCATATAATCTGGGAGTTTAATATAGTCTTCTTGTATGGTTGGTTCAATCCCATTTCCAATACGTAAAAGTAGTTCGGCATATGATTGATCGCCTCTTGCACGCATATTTTGTGTCAAATGAATTACGTGAACGTTTGTCCATAAATATGATCTTATTACACATGAATCAACTATTTGAGCTCTAGTACCTTTCTGCACAATTGGTAGTACTTGTCGAAATTCACCTCCTAATATAAATATTTACCCGCCGAATGGTGCATTTATACATGTTAAGTCTTGTAAAGTTCGGTCCAAGGCTTCAAAAGCGTAGCAATGAGCCATTGTTGCCTCATCCCATAGTATAACAGCGGCTGCGCGTAACAGTTTTGCGTTATCGGATTGCTTTGGATTGTTACATGATGATAAATAGTCTAAACTGATGAGAATTTTAAACCTAGAGTGAGCAGTCCGACCGCCGAGTAGAGCTATCACTATTCGCTACTTGCTGGTTTTTTACCAAACGTGTGCTTTTACGTGTCGCCTTGGTAGCCGAAGAGGTTAGTGCTGTGTTGTTGGTTTGTGCAGAAGATGTAGACTACATTATAACATATATGTGTTAGTTAAAAAAAAGCATGTAAGTGTGTTGAAGACGATGGATTCAAAAAAAAGGTAAAAAAGGTTCTAGTGTGAATGTAGAGTTAAAAATAATAATTACCTTTGTCATTTTTGAAGAAGATAACACGTTGTAGACTTAGGTGGAAGGTAGGACGATGGAAGTAAATGTTTTAGTGGGTTTACGTATTTATAGTAGTGAGGAGGCTGTATTAGTTTGTGATTGTGATGAATGGGTTAGTAGTTGGAGCAACATATGTGGAGTGAGATGCGTAGGAATAGGGAACATGCATTTGACTGGACAAGTGTAGAACAAAATGTAATGAGTTTAGTTCTAATCATTTCTCATTCAAAACGCGAAATCAGGTATAAATTCATTTAAAAGTTTAGATTGACTTTAAATCCATTTATATAATATTGGTTCAAAATCTAATATAAATTTACTCATCAAGTTCCGACTGTATATTCATTTATACAAATATAGTTATAATTTCAATTGTAAAGCCACAACTTAATCTACACTTTCTGCTTTATTTAAATTATTCAACGTCTCTTTTTGAAGAAGATAACACGTTGGAGCAACATGCAGTTGATTGGGAAAGTGTAGAACAATTAAACAATAGAATGGAAATATGTTAAAAAAAGAAGAAGAAGAAGAAGAAGAAGAACTTGTTTATGCACATAATCTTATCTTATATGTTATAACTTCTCATCAGTAGACACTCTTACTGTTTAAATACGGACAAAAACCCCTTTATCACAAAAACGAAGATGATAATCATTTTGTTGTGAAATTGCATATATCAAATTATGATTAAGTTGGACTGAGCCGAAATGGCTAGGGTAAACTTAGCCGTATCGCTCAGTTTTATTGAGCCATTTAAGGTTATTTTGTGTTCGACGTAGTATAATACAAAATATAACCAAATTCAATGTTCATGGAAATTAGAAGCCAAATTCATTCATTTAATTGTAAATACCCATATATTAACAGTAATGAAAATTACTTGTATTTGACTGCATAACTTTGTTAAAGCTACAGCTCAGTAGTTCCTCTCCTTCCGTTTCAAATTTACTGCATCATGGGGATGTGCAGGCATCTTCGATATTTCAGAACATTAATATTTCAATGGTCATTCTCTTCCAAGCCAGCCACCACAGACTGTAAATGATGAAAAAGCACTATAAAATATCATGTGGGATAATATTCTACGAAGTGCATTGTGAGTAGTCAAATGCCCATCATACATTTACCTAATGAAAAGGAACTACTGGAAACAAATGCATGATACAAAACATCAAGAAAGTAATAAATATTCAACATAGCAGAACCATATCTATGTGAAAAAATGACCATAAGAGGTATGATAATAAACAAAAAGGAAATGAATCCTAGTAGAATTCAATTATGAAAAAATAGTTCAACAATAATACATCAGATTTTATCATTTTTCATTGCTACTTGATATTATTTTGTCCATTTGACTGAAAAGGAAAATGAGGAATAAGTGCATGCAAATGCATTTCCTCCATGTTTATGAATGTCCGAATAAGGTTATTTGTGGTCAATGTATCGACAGCAAACTTCATTGTAATTACTTGTTTATAATCAATGCTTTTTTTCTCAAATAATCAGATTAACGAATTAAATTAAAAAATATTAGTAACTTTACCAATGCCTTGTAAACATAAAGATATAAACATGTTCACTTGGATATAATATCCTTCCTAAACAGTGTAATTCTGTTAAGATAGATAACATACTTGAGTTCTATTCAGGTGAAGGACATAGCTTTCTAAGCGACACAGAAGCCTCCTCTGTTGCTGAATCTACTCCCCTTCCCAAATTTGAAACCTAGGCTACCGATTTATTTCATGCTTGCAGCCATATCGAGTTTCGCCATGCATGAAAACTAAAGAGCCTGGCTTTAATAGTACAGGAACCTTCACGTTATTCTCAAAAGATTTGAATTATTATTCGTTGTTTTGAGTGAAATGCATTATGCATGATGATTCCATGGAGATGATTGTTATTCCTTCTTCAAACCGAATCAGCTCTACATGTGCACATATACCCTCACTTGGATTGTATTTGTTAATGATAAGCTAATCAAAAAAGGGTTCTCTCTGCACTATATCAAATGGCACACCAAAATTCATTTGCACATTGTTTTTCAGCCCTCAACTGTTTTCCCTTTAGGGATATAATATCCTTCCTAAACGGTGTAATTCTGGTTGATTGTGCTAGCCATTATCAAAAACACACATCTACTAATATATCAAGAATATTGAAGTCAACATCACGCTATAGAAAACATTAGATCATAACAGAAGATACATAAGCCCGGATTTAGCATTGTATATGTCCACATCTAATCTAGTATGATATTAAGAAACAAAGTGATGCCCTATATAAAAGATGAATAATCATGCCTAACATTTCATGTCCTATTATGAGTTGATATTTTATGCTATGACATGCTCGGATAAAATTTCCAGTTAATTATAGGAATGAATTCAAATTCTGATGCAAGAAACTATTGTGATTTTTCTATTGAAAAAACTGCTGTCATTTTGGGATGTTTATGTTCTGGTTGACTATGTCAACCATTACCAAAAACACACATCTACTAAGATATCAAGAATATTGAAGACAACACCACGCTATAGAAAATATTAGATCATAACAGAAGATACATAAGCTTGGATTTAGCATTGTATATGTCCACATCTAATCTAATATGATATTAAGAAACAAAGTGATGCCCTGTATAAAAGATGAATAATCATGCCTAAAATTTCATGTCCTATTATGAGTTTATATTTTATGCTATGACATGCTCAGGATAAATATTCCAGTTAATTATAGGAATGAATTCAAATTCTGATGCAAGAAACTATTGTGATTTTTCTATTGAAAAAACTGCTGTGATTTTGGGATGTTTATGTTCTTATTCTTCTAGTCGTTTATGAATCATCTGTAAAAAGGAAGCAACGACTCATCTTTGGTTAAAAATTTAAAATATAAGAAATTAAGAATATTGAACTAATCATATTATATATGTTCAACTACCGCGTTAATAGATGACTTATAGTATAGATATCGGAATAGAATTTGTGCGTCCTATCTATCTACTTTTTTAATAAAAAGTTGATATTGCTACATTTATGAAATGATTAAATGGTTTGGTAACCATATGTGGATATAATTATTAGTAGTTTCTTACTATTACTGTTTCTTCCATGTAACATTCAGTTTTTACCCAATAATAACCTAATAGTTTCCTTCTTTCGGAAACCTTTAATTAACTCATTATTTTATAGTTTAACAAAATAAAAACACAACAATACAAAGTTGAAATCACGACACAAATTATTCTATAACAACCAAAATAATAGGATCAATAAAATTTGTAATTTGCAAGATGTTATTAAAGCAATTGAAAAGGGGGAAGCACTGAAAGGTAATCAATAATCTGTATAATGAAATGCATGTGAATTGTGCTTTTAGTAAAATGTTCATGAAAAATAGCATAAATAAATAAATGTACATTGAACAACACCTACAGTGTGCTTATAAAATCCACTGTATATAACACAGAAACTGCATTTTTAAAATGTACTTCATTTTAATTTCCCAGGCCAAACGGTATAGATGCTATAGCGCTGCAAATGCATTTCCTATATGTTTATGAATCTCCGAATAAGGTTATTTGTAGTCAATGTATGGCAGCAAACTTCATTGTAATGGTTTTTTTTCTCAAATAATCAGATTAACAATTAAATTAAAAAAATATCAGTAACTTTACCAATGCCTTGTAAATAAAAAGATATAAACATGTTCACTTGGATATAATATTCTTCCTAAACAGTGTAAATCTATTAAGATAGATAACGTACTTGAGTTCTATTCAGGTGAAGGGCATAGCTTTCTAAGTGACACAGAAACCTCCTCTGTTGCTGAATGTACTCCCCTTCCCAAATTTGAAACCCAGGCTACCGATTTATTTCATGCTTGCAACCATATCGAGTTTCCCCATGCATGAAAACTAAAGAGCCTGGCTTTAATAGTATAGGAACCTTCACGTTATTCTCAAAAGATTTGAATTCTTGTTCGTTGTTTTGAGTGAAATGTATATGCATGATCATTCCATGGAGATGATTGCTATTCCATCTTCAAAATGAATCAGGTCTACATGTGCACATATACCCTCACCTGGATTGTATCTGTTAATCATAAGTTGATCAAAAAGGGGTTCTCTCTGCACAATATTAAATGGCACACAACAAAATTCATTTGCACATTTTTTCCAGCCAGTAACTGTTTTCCCTTTAGTAGAAGCTTTCTGAAAAAGCCTGTATAAACTAATTTAGATATTTCAATTGCCCATGCAGGGAGAACATCAAATCTCATAACCTGGTTGTGAAACCGCTGTTATTTCCATATTCCATAACCAAAAAAATGATTTTTTAGTTGAAATTAAAAAATGAAAACTAAAAAAACCCTTCTCTGCTATAGTATCCCTAAGAAAAAACCATTCAAATTTGGATACTTTATCAATTTCCCATTGTATATTTTTCAGGCAACACATTTCAATGAGTTATCTTGTAACTGTTGAATTCCAGCCGAAGAAAATGAGAAGAAAGCCATTAAAAAATCAGTAAAAGGTTAGATTAGGTTTACCTGATGCATTTACAGAAAATGAGTTGAATCCTTTCTTGTTGCGGCTCCTCGGTAGTTTTCGTATAATCTTCATGAATGAGTAGCTTACTGCAGGAATCCACCAGAATCCCTAAAAAAACAAAGCTGTAAAAGGTTAGATTAGGTTTCTGATCTTACTATTGAGAAATCGGAAGATTAGGTTTTTGTTTTACAGTTGGAGAAGACGCCATTAATTTTTTCGCCCATATGATTGAAGAGAGGAAAGTGTAGATAACGAATGGAATTGAAAGTGCAGTAGTGGATGTCGTGGAAACGTGGTGGAACGACATTGGTCCAAAATGACAAAACTGCCCCCGTCAAACAATACAAATTTAAAAGGGAAATTGAGACTTTTCAAAAACTTCATTTCAAGGTATTCTCATTATAATATAGATAGATAAATAAATATTTATATTCTAACGTTGATCTATATAAATATATACGTTCGAATTCTATTCAAAATAAATTTCTCGTTGTTATTATTTAAAATAATCCATTTTAAATATTCAAAATTCACTAAAATTGCCAAAATAAAAATTTTAAATTGGCTCAGAATTTCCGGGTTATTACACTATCCTCCGGTTTGCATTGTGTGATGGGACTTGAGTCTTGTAATGGTTTCATTTTTCTAAAAAGCATTGCGTTGTTTTAAATAAAAATTTATTAAACTGATGCACTGGCAATCCAATGGAGTAAACCCATTCCGCATAAGCGGCGTGGTCCTGTAATGAGCCATATTGTTCGATAAGTCAGGAAAGATTTCTCATACCAGTCTCACGACTGACTCGTAGTTTGTTTCACTTGCACACTCGGGTGCCCTCTTTTCCATGCGGGCAGCCGAGTAGCTTATTTTGCAGATCTATTGAGTAGGATTCTGGATCGAAGTTTAAAGCCGTGTCCAGAGCATTGATAGACTTCCGCTGTATCAGATCATTGGTTCCGCTGCACTGTCTTAAAATCATTGTAAAATTATCTTCTGTTGTTGTATTATTATATTCGACGTACTATGATATTATGTACTCTGATGTTGCATTATTATGATGTAATCAAGTCTTCTATTATTTGTTCTGATGTGTTGTATGCCGAAAGTTAGCGTATTCGGGTTTTGGACGGTCTTAGTCGATTTTGCGATCGATTAGGTCCAGGCAAAATCCGAATCGTTACAGTTGATATCAGAGCTTTGGTTAGCTCAAATTTTTGGGGAACAACTCGTTGGAACTGAAAAAAGACTCGCCAGAGGTAGGATTAGTAAAATCCTATAAAAGAATACTCATTAGAGATAGGACCAGTAGTATCCTAGAATGAGAAAAACTAGTTAGAGATGGGGTTAGTAATGTCCTAGAATGAGTTTAGAGTGATAAGTTTATAATTAACGTATTTGTAATTATATATATATATATATATATATATATATATATATATATATATATAATCCGATCTTAGAAAATATGATTTTTGAATATATAAAAGTTATATATACTTGTAAAGCGAATCAACTAATTGTGTTGTGTGATTATTAGTTCAACTAATAAAATTATTGAAACCAATATATATATATATATATATATATATATATATATATATGAAAATTGAGTCGGTTAGTTAAACAAATTTTAGCTTCGTTCCTTTTCGAGGACGAAAAGTTTTTAAGTGGGGGAGATTGTAACAACCCGGAAAATCAGAACCAATTTAAAATTTTATTTTAAAGAAATTCTGTTAGAAAATGCGTCAGAATATAAAATTTTCATTATTAAAAAAAAGTTAACAATAAAAATTTACATTTTTATTGTTTATAAGAAATGATATAAAATGACCATGGTTTGAATAGAAAAGTTTAACAATAAAAAATTACATTTTTATTGCATGTGAGCAATGATGATAAAAAAATGTCACATTAAAAATTTACATTTTTAATATAAGAATGGTTCAATAAAGTAAAAAATTCATTTTTGATGAAAATGTTTTTACATTTTTAATGTAGAATGAATCATTTAAAAAGATTCTAGTTGAAATATGTTGTTACATTTTTAATGTAGAATGATGCATTTAAAAAGATTCTAGCTTGAAACATGTTAACATTAAAAATGCCTTAGGAACTTTAATAACATTTATTAATTTATGTTGAAATATTGATTGAAAATAATGTGCATGTTATAAATGAAATAAATTCTAACAATATATATATGTACATACATACATATATATATATATATATATATATATATATATCTTTGGCTGTCCTCTTAAATATTTCCCCTGTCAATTCAAAATGTAACTTTTAGGAATTCAAAACGTAGATTACATGTTTAAAACCTTCATTAATTAGTCAATTTTGAAATGTGAAAAGTTGAAAACATTCATTTCTAACAATAATATTTAATACTGTAGTGTTAGTCCTAATTTCTAAAAAATAGCATTAATTTAGCATCCATTCTTTCCATTTCATTCTCTCACTTTCATTGTTATCTACTTTTGAAATTTGAATAAATAAATAAAAAAGGATAGATGTGTCATTATAGCATGTAATCAAAGGGGATTTAAGGAAACATAAATGAGAAGTAAATATGCCAAATTAGCCTTAGTCAGCAATTCATTTTCTTGGTAACCGTATAACATACAAAATGTGGATAAATGGGCCTTTTTGGAATAAAGGAATTAAATAGTATTAACATATTTATAGCCTAAGATTTAGAAAACCCTAATTCTAATATTACAGAGCTGTCACCATGCTTTAAACCTATGGCCGAATTTATCCCAAATTCTCTTCTTAGTCTCTCAAAATCCAAGCAAAAATATTCAATACATATTAAGCGAATACTGTAGAGAATTTCATCATCTTTCTATCTATATGGTGATAATTAAAATTCGTATGATAAATCGCTCAATTTTTCTACTCAAAGCCGACGCAATTACTGGTGGATTTCGGAGCATAGGAGGTTGCGAGCTGGGCCATACTCCAGGCGTGGGAAGGGGGTTCAAGGGTCTTCGATGTGGTGGTGTTTGATCGTCGCCAGGAGGTGTCATGTGTGCTGCGTTTTTCAAAGAGGAGGAGCGATTTTGGGTTCCACGGCTATAGGGAAGCGACGAAGAAGAAGATAAAGATGGAGGACCCGTTTTCTTTCTTGACCAAAGTAATTAATTATTTTTTGATTTACAAATAATTATTTAATTAATTTGTGTAAGCTTATAAATTCAATATCTTACTCGTAGATTATCAGAATTCGATGAAATAAAATGCGTTGGATTCCTCTTGTCAAGAACTACCACATGGAACCAACCAAAACCAAAATAGAGCAAATCAGGATTTCAGATAAATTTGAACGCAAACAGAAATTCAGAAAATAAATGCAAATAATTTCTGAAACCGACCAAGGTGAGATATTTGATTTTACAATTAAAATTGAATTATTTATCGTTATATGAGATCCATGTATGTATGTTATTATGAAACATATACGTGATGTATGGAATTAGAATTGGTTAATTTTGATTATGATGTATGAATGGGTTAGATTTTTGTAACAACCCGGAAAATCAGAACCAATTTAACAATTTTAATTTGGCTATTTTAGTGAATTTTGAATATTTAAAATAAATTATTATAAATAATAACGACCAAAAATCTATTTGGGTCAAAATTATAGTGAATATATTTATTTTGATTTTAAAACAAGGCCTGAAATGGCGCGACAGTTTGAAAATTTGAATTCGAACTTTGATTGACTGTACCGGGTGCAAAATAAAACGGATTTTAGTGAAACGAAAAATATTTAAATCTGTTTATGAATATCTTTCTAACGAATCTGAAAAATCGAAATTTCATTGCGGGAATCAAAAGTTATGGCCAAACGAATTTTCAGAAATATCGCTTTGGAGTTTATATAGCCCTTGAAAATAGCCAATTTGCAAACGACCTCCGTTTTTGATGAAACCACTTTTGTCGGATCCGGGAAGTCAAATTATTGATAGGTTTCAAATCCATTAATTTTTGGAGTAAATATGTGAGCGTGGCAAAGGAAAATGTGTTTGGTTGATTTTAATCTATTTGGATCGACTAGAAAATGGCCATTTTTCAAACGGTCTCCAAATTCGATGAAACTAGTTTTGTTGGGATCGTATCATTAAAACATAGCTAGATTTATTTTTCTGGAATTTTTAGGATCAGTATGTAGCTCCGGCAAATTGAACTATACGTTCAAATCAAATATTGAATGTTTTATATTTTAATTCAAAGAATAACTGACTGAAACAGTCGAATGGGCCTACGAAACATATTCCATTGTGTTCGGAATGGGGGTATTTAGCTGGGGACGACAGTCGTTGGGTTTTGATTGGAGTTCGCATTAGAAAACATCATTTTAGAATTTAATATAAATTCCGACCAATCAGAATTTTTATATTCATTGTTTTTAATTTTAAAAATCTTGATAAAACCCTCCCCGTAACCCTCGACTGACGGCGGAAAGTTGTTCCGTGCTTCTCGGCCATATTCCGGCCACTCCGTTCATCAAAACACCCTACCTCCATTGAACTTTTTAAAGAGCTCACCTTCCTCTTCAAATCAGTAACAGGTACACCCTCCACCATCGAGTATTTCGTGAGAACCACCAGCTCAAAGTCGGAGACTTCGAACCGCCGCTGTGATAGCCAGAGGCCATTGAACTGGGCCACATCCCAAGCGCAGGCGCGTCTCACCCCCCTCTACATCGTGTTGCAACTGGATTTTGGTATCGTGCTATGGATCTCGCTAAATCCTTAAACCTTGTTTTGAAGCAAATAGTGAAGGTAACGACCTTGCTTTTGATTAAAGGGCTATAAAGTTTTTTAAGCGTTGCTAATCATGATTTTCAAATAAAAATCATATCATTTTTCTATGTTATCGAAATTCGATGAAACAGGAGACATTGAACTCGTGGCGACGTCCTCTACATCCCAGAAGAAACTGGATATTTTTTTGAGCCTTCTACAATTTTTGGAGGAGTGGAACCCAATGTGAGATTTCTGAATTATAAACGATATGGAATGGCGATGTATAAATTATATGGTTGATGTATGTTCGATGTATAAATATATATGCGTTGTAAAATCATATATGCATTGAAATGATATTGAAATGAGATCGAAATATATTTATATACGTATATATATACTCCCCTCGTCCACAGACCATGGACGATATATATTGGTTGTGATTACTTGGATTTTGGTTGATGTGAAATTTGGTAAATATCACGAATGGTTTATTAGATATGATTGATTGTGGTTAAAATCCTAATAGGATTAGTATATGGGAAAATTCATCTGCGTACGAACTAGATATTGAAATCCCCATTGTCAAAAGCTGTGAGGCTTTTAGGTAGAGCGAGGACCCGTACTCGGGACGGTGCCGGTTTTAACTACCCTACCGTTATGCTGCCGAAATTTTCTGAAATATTTCTTTGTTTGATTTATATTCATATATTGAATTATATTCATGTGATGGAAAAATATTCATGTATGAAATAAAATGGTTTAAACGATAAAAATAACATTTTTATCGAATGTTTGAAATAAATTAATTTAACAATAAAAATCACATTTTTTATCATCTATATGAAGTATATAAAATAATCGTGTTTGAAATAAATTATTTTAACAATAAAAATCAAATTTCTTATCATCTATACGAAGTATAGAAAATAATCGTGTTTGAAATAAATTGTTTTGACAAAAAAAAAATTACATTTTTATTATATATATGAATTGTTAAAAATAATCATGTGTTGAAATAAATATTTGTTGGGTAAAAATATCATTTTATCACATATATGAAATGAAATGGTTTTGAAATCGCAGAACGGGTTATATATATATATATAATTAAAATAAATCGAATAACGAAGCTGTAGTTCGAATTCTGAAACAGTAATTTCAAACGATTGTTGCAGGAGATCTGACCATCGAATTTTCCCAAAACCGTTGGGTTCGCTTTGGAAATATCTTTCCAACGATACCAACTTTGAAAAGATCCAACGGTTAGATTGTTTGGAATGTTTAATTCAAATCTGAATGAAAACAGCGCCAAAATGGAATATATATATATATATATATATATATATATATAATGAAAATAAATCGAACAAGGATGCTGCAGTTCGTATTTTGAAATTGTAACTTCAAACGATTGTAATGGGAGATCCGACCGTCAGATTTTCCCAAAACTGGAACCATTGGATTCGTTTTGAAAAGATCTTTCCAATGACATAAAATTTATAAAGATCCAACGGTTGGATTTTCAAATATGTGTAAATCAAATCTAAAGAAAAACAGCGCTATGGCCGCGTTATGGCCTGAAGCGTCATCTGAATAAATTGGCTAATATTAAGTAAATAAAAATAGCGATAAATCGCTATAAAATATTATAAACGACATGGAATGAAAATAAACCGAAATGTAACAACCCGGAAATCTGAACCAGTTTAAAAATTTTAAATTGGCTATTTTAGTGGATTTTAAATATTTTAAATAATAACGATGAAAAGTATGTTTGAATCGATGTTTGAAAATAAATATAATTATTTTAAATTATAAACAAGGCCTGAAATGGCGCGGCAGTTTCAAAATTTTAATTCAAACTTTGACTGACTGTACCAGGTGCAAAATAAAACGGATTTTAGTTAAACCAAAAATATTTAAATCTGTTAGTGAATATATTTCTAACGAATCTGAAAAATTGAAGTTTCATAGCGGGAGTCAAAAGTTATGGCCAAATGAATTTTCAGAAAGGTCGCTATAGAGAATATATCGCCCTTGAAAATAGACATTTTGCAAACGACCTCGGAATTCGACAAAACCACTTTTGTTGGACTCAGAATGTCAAATTATTGCTAGGTTTCAAATTTCATAATTTTTGAAGTTAATATGTGAGCGTGGTAAAGGAAAATGTTTTTGGTGAATTTAAGTTAAATTGGATCAACCAGAAAATAGCCATTTTGCAAACGACCTCAGAATTCGACGAAAATAGTTTTCTTGGGACCGTATTGTCAAAACATAGCAAGATTTATTTTTTGGGAATTTTTAGAATCAGTATGTGGCCCCGGCAAATTGAAATGTATGTTCAAATTAAATATTGAATGTTTTATATTTTAATTCAAAGAGAAATTGACTGAAACGGTCAAAAGGGCCTACGAAACATATCCCATTGTGTTCAGAATGGGGGTATTTAGTTAGGGACGATAGTCGTTGGGTTTGAATTGGAGTTCGTATGAGATAAGGGGTATTTTAGAATTTTAAAAATATATAAATTAAATAAATAAAAATCTTATTGGGCCTCACACTCTCTCTCTCCCCGACATCCAATTAAAGGCGGAAACCCCTTCAATCCTTCCCATCCATTTTCCGGCCAAACCACTTTGATTCAGACCTCGACCCAGTTGGGGATTTTGTAGCCCTTGACAAGAGCTTCGAATCCATACCCACCACCCTCCGTCTCGTCGCCTGTAGCTCGCTAATCACCTCCAGGAAGTCGACGTCTTCAAGCCGCCGCCGCCATTGCCAGAGGTGATCGATCGCCGTCGCACCACCACGCGCGGGTGCGCCCCTCCTTTCTCTTCGACGCTGCGCCGCCCGATCCTCATATCGTTGCACGGATTGGAGTATAAATCAAAATCTAGTTTTGAATGAATAGTTGAGGTAACAGTTTACTTTATTTTAAACTGTTCTATAGCACTTTAAAGTGCTACGGTTTATGATTTCACTGTAAAAATCATATCTTTTTCATTTGTTGACGAAATTAAGTGAAACAAGAAATAGTGGACTCGTGTGGATGTCTTCTACATTCTAGAAGAGACCGCATATTTTTCTGATCCTTCTGCTATTTTTGGTGGACTGGAACCCAATGTGAGATTTCTAAATTATAAACGATATGAAAAAAAACGATGTATAAATTATATAGTCGATGTATGAGTTATATAAGCGTTGTACACCTCATGTATAAGCGTTGTATAAGTTGTATGTTCGATGTATAAGTTATATATGCGCTGTAAAAATTATATATGCATTGAAATGATTGAAATAAAGTGAAATGAAATTGAAATATATTTATATATGAATATATATATATATATATACATACTCCCCTCGTCCACAGACCATGGACGATATTTATTGGTTGTGATATTATTTAGATTATTGGTTGATGTGAAATTTGATGAAAATCAAGAATGATTGATTGTGGTTGAAAAATACCTGTTTGTGGTTGAGAATTATTTTGGATGAAACCACATAGGATTAGTTTGTGGAAAAGAAAAATAAACATATTCGCCTGCGTACAAACTAGATATTGAAAATCCCCATTGTCAAAAGCTGCGAGGCTTTAAGGTAGAGCGAGGAGCCTACTAGGGACGGTGCTGGTTTTAACTACTCTGCCATTATGCTGCCGAAATTTTCAATAATATTCATGTGTTAGAATTATTTTCATGTGTTGAAACTATATTCGTGTGTTGAATAGAAATTCATGTGTTGAGTATGAATTCATGTGTTGAATGAAGTTCATATGTTGAATAAATTATTTTGGAAGATAAAAATCACATTTTTATTATATATATAGACTATATAAAATATTAGTATTTTAAATAAATTGGTTTAACACCAAAAATAACATTTTTACCTTATGTATAGACTATATAAAACAATCGTGTTTTGAAATAAATTATTTTACGATAAAAATCACATTTTTATTATATATATAAACTATAGAAAATATTCATGTGTTGAATAAAGGACTAGAACAATAAAAATCATATTTTTATCGTATGTGTGAAGTCGAAAACGTTCATGTGTTAAATATATAGATTGAACAATAAAATCTACATTTTTATAGTGAATATGAAGTGCTAAAAATATTCATGTGTTGAATAAATATTTTTGATGATAAAAATAGCATTTTTATCAAATATATGAAGTGGATATGGTTTTGAAATCGAAGAAGGAAATATATTTATATATATACATATATATAAATAAAATATATTGAATAACGAAGCTGCAGTTCGTGTTTTGAAACCATGATTTCAAACGATTAGTTCTGGAGATCCGACCATCGGATTTTCCCGAAGCCGAAACCGTTGGGTTCGCTTTGGAAATATCTTTACAACGACACCCACTTTGTGAAGATCTAACGGTTGGATTGTCTGGAATGTTTAATTCAAATCTGAAGAAAAACAGCGCCAGAATCGATTATATATATATATATAATTAAACTAAATTGAATAACGACGTTGCAGTTCGTATTTTGAAATCGTAACTCCAAACGATTAGTGCGGGAGATCCGACCGTCAGATTTTCCCAAAACTGAAACCGTTGGATTCGTTTTGAAAAGATCTTTCTAATGATATAAAATTTGTGAAGATCCAATGGTTAGATTTTCATATATGTGTAAATTAAATCTGAAGAAAAACAGCGCCACGGCCGCGTTATGGCCTGAAGCGTCGTTTGAATGAATTGGCTATTTTTAAATAAATAAAAATAGAGATAAAATGTTATAAACGATATGGAATGGAAATAAACTGAATTTGCTCGGTTTATGTGATATTTGATGGTTGAATGTGTTTGGCGTGAAAATTACATTAAAGAAAAAAATTAGTGATATCGAATAATTTAACCATTGAAATGAATTGATTTGAAATTCTTAATATACGTGAATTATTTGAAAAGGCCGAGTTGATTCTCATTTCAAATAATTGATCGACGAGTGAAAGTCGAAGATATGAAGACGGTGCAAGACCGATGATCTTCACGTCGAATGGAGGGGTGCTACTGATGCTCATGATAGGAGTAGCTACCTTGAAAGGGCTGAAGTAGTAACCGTCCGGACGTACTTGTTGATTGTACGGATATGCGAGGTATTGAGTGCCTCCGGTTTCGTTCAGACCCAGAACGAACTCGTAAACGGACTGTGTGTCTAATATTGGATTATGTTCTGTGTTGATTGATCTCTATTAATTACATATCTGTTTGGCGGCGGAGAATTTATTCTCTTGCTTAATGCCCTTCTCTGAGACGTACGAGCTCAGAGGTTATATATCGATAGAAATTAGTCGCATGGAGTAAATTGCCCATGTGGCATGCCTAAGTGGCAGATGATCAAGACTTCTGTTGAAAAGCAAAATCTTGTAGTTGATGATCAAAGTGCGGCCTGTGTGGCATAGCTTTGTGTATAGCATTGTTTCGCGAGCCTCACACCCCGGTATGAGCCGGAAATGGGAGACGGACTTCAGGGAGGACATGCGTTTCATTCTAGCTAGGAGTGGTGCTTTGGGTTTTGCACGCCCCGGTATTTTACTTATGTGGATGATGGAAAGCGAGGCCTCGGTTTGCTTCGGTCTCTTCGGAGCCGATAGTGTGGTCAGATATGACCAGTGACGCCCTATAGGGCGGGGAAACGCAGTGTTCAGGAATTTTAATCCACATCGGTGGACCGACCCTGACGATCCAAGGCTTGACTGAGTACTTGCCTGAGGGGCGGGCTAGAGCGTCTTGAATTCGGTAAGAACTATCGTTTGCCTTGTTTCATGATGGAAATCCAATTTCCAAATACGACACCGAAACTAGCAATAATATAAAATGATTTGTTTTTCTCTTATCAAGCATATTTTGGCCAATATAAGGTAAAACTCTATCCTCCGGTTTGTGTTGGATTGTGTGATGGGAACTGAGTCTTATAATGGCTTCATTTTTATAAAAAGCATTGCGATATTTAAAAGATTTACTTGTTTTGAAGCACTGGCAATCCAATGGAGTAAACCCGTTCTGCGAAAGTGGCGTGGTCCTGTGATTGGCCATATTATAAAAAGTGTTAAGTAGATTTGTCATACCAGTCCCATAACTGACTCGTAGTTTGTTTCACTTGTAAACTCGGGTTCCCCTATTTCCACACGGGCAGCCTTGTATTCAGGTTTTAGCAAGCTCTTTCTGGATAGCTGGAGCTGAAGATGGATTCTATCATTTTTCTCTTTTTATGTTGTTCAACTCCTATTGTACATATATGTTTATTTTCCGCTGTAGACATTTATGTATAGCTGAACTGTATTTGTTCTAATTATGATCCTTTGTACTGTGTAACTCTGATGATTATGTTTATCCGGTGTATCCTATTGTACATTATCTGGTGTATTCATTTATTTATTTAATTTATGTTCTACTGTTATCTGTTTATGTGTTATATTCCAAAATTACCCTCGCCACCGTCGTACGGGGTTTGGGGTCGTCACAAGAATTTACCCGGTTTATTGGATATTTGATGGTTGAATGTGTTTGACGTGAAAATTACATTAATGAACTGAATTATGGATGTCGAATAATTTAACCAGGAATTGAATTGATTTAAATTCTAAATATATGTGAATTATTTGAAAAAGCCGAGTTAATTCTCATTTCAAATTATTGATCGACGGTTAGCGGTCGAAGATATGAAGAAGGTGCAGGACCGATGATCTTCACATCGAATGGATGGCTACTGATGCCTTTGACGGGAGTTTCTGCCCTGAAGGGGTAACAGCAGTGGTCATCCGGACGTACTTGTTGATCGTTCGGATGTGCAAGGGCCTCTCTCCTGTATTGGACATACGGGAGAGGAATAAGGTGCCTCCGTGTAACGACCCGGATTTTTAGCCGTTGAACTCTGGATATATAAATTTGTTCTAAATATTTTATTTGAATTATATACAGGAATTTATTTAATAAAACGATATTTAAAACGTATAATTTATAATTATATTTAAATCGAGCTCGAAATAGTCGCGGTAGTTCGTAATTTACGATTTGAACTTCAACTGAGTATATATGATTCGTTATAAGTCAGATTTCTTTAAAACAAGAAACGTTTGAATCTATTGAACTATATCTTTCTAATGGAAGTGAAAAATCGAGATTTCGTTTTATAGATTATAAGTTACGTCCAAATCAAATTTTCAAATAGTCACCGTAGAATCGTTGATGGACCATAACAGTTTAGTTAATATAACTAGAGATTTGTTACGAATTTGGACAAGTTTCTTTTGAGATATAGTGATAATTTAATTTTTAGAATTTTACTGTAATTTTTAATTAATTAAATTTGCAACTTTTTATTTGGAGTATTTTGCACCCTATATCAATATTTTGGGGTTTCATAATATAAGCTAAACTACCGATATTATTATATTTTTGGGATCGTGGAACCTCGCTGGTCACGACCATAATTTTATTTTTGTCTATAGCAGTCCATAAACGAACGGAATTCATTGTAACAGAAACCATGAAACTTCACTTTTTAAGCTAAAAACAAAATATGTGTAAACCGAAAAAAAATATGCTAAAACAAATAGTGCTTCTTCATTGAAGAACCAAACAAATCAGGTAGGGAGCTATTTGGCTTGGCATTGACCACCAAACACCTACATTGTACATTTTATTAACGTTGGAGATACGGTTAAGTCATAAACACCATATTGTTTTCTTTAAAACATTTAGTGGCTTTGTGATATTAGTGCCAAGAAAACTGTTAATCGTACGTCTATAAAATGAAGAAAATCCATTCTAAAAACAAGTGAAATATCCATCACACTAAGGAAGGCTCTCAGAGGAACCGCATGGGAAAACTAAGAAGGAAAGAAGAAAATAAATTAGATGGCAGACTATGTACACCCAGTTTAAATGGCAAACACTTAAACAAATACAATATCTACTCTGTACATGATATCTGTGCATCTACACTATGTACTAAACCAATGCATACATATGTTCTTGCATTTGAATTTCCGTAAATGATGTGTAAGGGCTTCATGCCCAAGGCACCCCTAAATAAAAGAAAAGATTGCACATATTTAATTTAAAAAATATATATATATACAGTGTGTTCTCCATGCTTTGCACAGCCGTGTTTTCCAAGGTTTCATTTCCGTGCCCTTCAAGCCTTAATACCCGTGCTCGCCAAGTTATCGTCCTCTTTAAAATAGTGAGCTTCCTGCTCATTTTCATTCTAAAAGAAACAGAACTTGCAAACAGAAAATTTCATTAACCGATTAAAAATAAAATAGAAAATAGAACCTAAATGGTTCGATCCATTGGCTTCAGGAAATCGCGAGCATCCACTTCCTATAATTATTACCCAACTCGAATCATCTCTGGAGCTCGAGTTTTTTAACAAGGATCCAGGGTTGACTGCGATTCCTTATTCTGGTGACGAAGTCTGGAGCTGTGGTACCGGAGCCGCGGTGAAATTAAAGGAGGAGGGTGACGCCAATTATACGGTGGTGGCGGACGTTTCTTTGGGGGATGTCGCGATGTTAAGGGGGGCGCACGTGGTGTCTGACAGTGTGGAGGTGAGTTAGTTCGGAGAGCTGGAGATTAGGAGCGGTGATCTATGTTGTGAATATTGGACTTGAGCATGAGCATTAGGAAGAGGAAGTGGGATTTCATGTGACAATGAGAAGTGGAGAAAGGAACTATGGTGAAGGGAAGTATGTGGTCTGTTGTTTTACTGTAAGGAGGGTGGAGATGGGGAAGGGGTAAATCATGAAGGATGTTGTAAGTAATTGGTGGATGGCCAGTCATAGCTGTGGGGTTTGGTCGGAGGGGTGCAACCATGATGTGATCCGGTCCCACGGACTAGCGGTGGGGAGATGATGAGGACATCGGTGTTTTTGGGGTATTGCTTGGAACAGTAAATGATTAGGATTTATTTTCCTGGTGGTGAGAGGAGGGAGTAAAACTAACGATGGCTAATGGTTAATTGCAGAAATGAAGAAGCAGCGAATTCCTGTGAGAAGAAAAGTATTACGGTGGGCTCTGGGTTTGGCAACAGGCCAGTTGTAGTGAAGGATTAGCAAGAATATTAGTAATTGGTTCTCCAACAAAATTGGGGATGGAAAACGAACAGGAAGGGAGAAAAGGATAAGTGAATGGTGGAGTGTTTTAGCAGGAGTCGGGTATTTTTCTCGCAGGGAACAAGGATAGCCATAATGATTTAAGGGTAATTGAAGACTTAATTGGTGATTAGAGAGGGTTATGGTGAGTGGAATACACAGAAATGGTGATAAAAGAGTTCCATAAATGGGCTGAATTCGAACTGGAAGATGAGGTATCAGGCGTGACCTACGAATTATTTACAATATAATTAAGGGTAATTAAAAGTTAAATAATTTTCATTGGTAAATTTAATTTTAGTTTAAATGTATTGAAACTGATATCGCGCATAACTTTATCATCCGCTAACAGAATTCGATGAAACAAGAACTGTTGGGTTCGTAATCACGAAGCCGACGCATACAAATTGTAACAGAATGATTTGGAGCACCTTGAAATTTTATGTAGTTTTAAAACGATGCACAACCATCAACTGCGAACTAAGATGAGTAAACTCACTAAATTTTCCTCGTTTATATTTCTATATAAACGAGTTTTGAAATTTATTTATAGTAATTTTATACTCTGTGATGGTTGCTTGGTTGAATAGTCGATAAAACTGGTTGATAGGATCACATCGTTGATCGATTATTAGTTCTGATATTTCATATTGATGTGAAATAATATTATTGATGTGGTTAACATCTGTGGATGCAGGGAAACAGGTTGGAGGCATCCAACTGGATTCCTCAACATCTATATTACTGTTTATTCTTTATCATGATATATGTTATGATACACATATACTGTGATTGATTTTGTTGTGATGAATTACACTGGCCCTATAATTTTGGTGTTTAATACCATGAAGTATTTTCAAATGTAGGAAATAAATTTAAAAAGAAAATTTATTTTCGAAATTTGAAATAGAATTTCAAATAGATATGAATGTAGAAAACTTGTTAAAGTTATGAACGATAATTATGGAAGAAGGGAAAAATTTATTATTGTAAACTAGTATTTGACATGGAATAGGTATTTATTTATTGAATGTACATCGCTATAAGGTTTTAAGAAGAGATTTTAAATAACTGAGAGGATCAAATTATGATTCAACGTTTTAAAATTTAATGAAGTAGTTATACTGGAATAAATTGAAAAGTGGTAAAGATTTTAAAACCGTCATTTGTAAATTAGTTTTAATCTTTGCAGTTATAAAAGAAATTGTTAACGATACTATAAATATTTAGGACCTAGAAATGATATTTTCTATGGAAAATCTTAATAGAAGTTATAGATGAAATTGGACTTGAAATGATAAAATCAAATGGATTGGATGTATTACCGGTTAAAGCAAATATGTTGCAAACGAGATATCTAAAAGAAATTTAGATTTGAAATATGAAATCGGGTTGGAATTTGAATAAGGGAAATGGACAATCGTTTAAAATGAAAACGATGAGTTTTATTCCAATATTTGGAATATAAATTGTAATAAATGTTTTTGTAAATTCTAGATAGCGATTTTAATGCTACCGTTATAATAAGTGTTGGTAAATTCTAGACAACGATTTTAACGTGGTTGTTATAAAAGATGTTTTGTAAATCTTAACAGCGATCTTAACGCTATTGCTATAATAAACATTTTATAAATTCTAGACAGCGGTTGAAACGTTGTTGTTAAAAGCAATGTCTTATAAATCAAATATTTGGAGACAGCGGTTATAACACTACCGTTATAATCAATATTTTTATGTAAAGGAGGTGTGTTCTTAGATCGAATCCGAGGGTCGCGTAAGCGATGGGTTGTTTAAAATTGTGAGCTTTGACTATTTCAAAGTTGAGAATGTTGGTCAGTTAAGGTCTGAGAGATAATTATACCCCAACTTGATTGACTTCATGTTCGATGGAGGAATGGTTAAGGTTCGATGGTGAAACTTGGTTAAGCAATATAGTTAGCTAATTACTGATTAGTTGGTTGAGTATAATAACGATGTTATAACATCGCGTTAATTTGAAATATTTTTCCCCAAATAAAATGAAATACATTTTCTACTCATAGAAAATGAAATGAATCGTCAACGAGGAATTAAGAGACAGGAATTGGAAATAATAATTTAATAATGAATTAAATTAAAAGGGGACAGTGTTGTTTGATGCTTGATCGGTAGGATTTCCAATTGGAAATAGGGCCGTTGATTTGTGTGGATGTTTTCTTTGATAGTTAAATCACCAACTATCAAAGTTTTGATTTATTTTATTCCCCGTTGTCAATATGGAGAGACCAGGATCAGATTTAATATCTGAAACCACTTCGTATTGATATAACCGTTATGAATCAACTTATGTTGAAGATAATTGAAGATGGAGTAAAGTGCAAGGATTGTTCTGTTAATCCTAGGTAGAAATTGCCCAAGATGGATTAATAGAATGGTGCCTTTGGTTTGTCCAGACCCTGGACAACCTGTATGGACGAGTGTCTGACAGAGTATTTCCAAAGGGATTACGTATGTTGGTTCCTTCAAACGTATGAAGTTGGTGGCAAAGAAGGGAAACTTATTTAGCCTAACAATCTGAGTGTTTTCGTGGGAACCAATTAGTAAATTTCCGATGGATCTGACGATGTGGCATTCAAAGTGAATGGTGGCCAGATGTTCTGGAAGATAATTCAAACCTCAAGCCTCACAACCGGGGATTGACAAAAATCGGCCAGGCAGCGTGGCTATGTGGGTCGCTCCCATTAGGATGTATAATCACCTATCTAGAGAAATCCAATTGCTTCTTCAAATCTATAGATGCTGTCCCTTTCAGGAAATGGTTGCTGATCCCAACCGTTGGTGATATATATTCGATACACTCAAGCGAAATGAGTGGTCGGTCATGTGTGGGCCGGATTGCAAGACGTTCTTGTTGAACCCAGTGTATTCGTCTCTAGAGATACACAATCGGCAGGTGGTCCCATACCTTGTCATGTTGGAAATCCAATCTCTAATAAGCAACCTACGGTTTTTGATTTTATATTATATATGGAGCGTGAGATGCAAGCGTTCCGCTAGATTCTATTTATTTGATGTAGACATTATTATAATATCACTGGATTTGATATCAAAAATATTTTTGGTTATCGTAAGGTAAAAACCATCCGTGTTTATGTGTGGATCGGTCTTACGATTATCATTTCTTTCGAAAGGATTTTGAAAGTTAAACTAATGGTTGGAGTTTACTCACACCAGTCCCATGACTGACCCAGAGTTTATTTTGTTTGTTTTCCCTAAACTCTTGGGTGCCCAAATTTGTACGGGCAGTCAAGTAGTCGGGATTTTGCAGATTCACTGGGAGGAGTTTGAAGCAGGAGGCTTCACCAGTTAGCTATAGACTATCATATTTTCCACTGTGTACTATGTGGTATTTGGAAACATGTGTTTATAACTGTTCTAGGGATCACCGTTGTGCTCTAAAAATGGTATGTATATACAGTTACTTATTTGTATTTCAAAAGTTATGTTATCTAATATGTTTTATTCGTTTCGCTGTGAGTTTGTGATCTTCGTTTTCTTCTATTCTAATATTTATTTCTTTTTATTCCTCATCCTCTAACTTCTTTCTAATAATGATTCGTATTTCTGTGCAATTTGGGTTGGACGTGTGGTGTTATTAGTCAACTCAAAGAGTACGGAAATTCTGGTCGTTTCACTCCGGTTTCGTTCAGACCCAGAACGGACTTGTAAATGGATGTGTGTCCGACGTTGTAGCTTGACAACGTGGCATATAGAGATGTAGTGTTCAGGGATTTTGTTGAAAAGCATAGCCTTGTGGTTGATGATCAAAGCAGGGCTGTAAATGACTAGCTTGTTGTTTAGCGTTGATTCGCGAGCCGAACGCCCCGGTATGGACCAGAAACGGGAGAAGACCTCAGGGAGGAACTGCGTTTCCTTCTAGCTAGGAGTAGTGTTTTGGGTTTTACACGCCCAGGAATTTTACTTATGTGGATGATGGATAGCGAGGCGCCTCGGTTATATCGGTCGCTACTGGGCCGATGGTTTGGTCGGATATGACCAGTTGATGCCCCATAGGGCGGGGAAACGCAGTGTTCAGGCATTATAATCCACTCCATGTTGACCGGCCCTGACGATCCAAGGCTTGCCTGCGCGCTTGCCAGAGACATGGGCCAGAGCGTCTTGAAGCGGTAAGGACGATCCCTTGCCTTGGTTCATGACGGAAATCCAATTTCCAAATACGACATCGTGCAGTTTTGATTGTAAACCTATATATGGCGACATGATATATGGTACCCATGCCGTTTATGATTGAAATTGTTTTCAAAACATATAAACACTAGTAATAATATCAAATGCCTTTGTTTTATTCGTATCATGCATATTTTGGCCATCATAAGGTAAAACTCTATCCTCCGGTTTGCGTTGCATTGTGTGATGGGAAGTGAGTCTTATAATGGCTTCATTTTTGTAAAAAGCATTGCAATGTTTAAATGATTTACTTGTTTTAGCACTGGCAATCCAACGAAGAAAACCAGTTCCGCGTTAGCGGCGTGGTCCTGTGATTGGACTTAATATTAAATAAGTTAAGCAGTAGATTTCTCATACTAGTCCCATGACTAACTCGTAGTTTGTTTCACATGCAAACTCGGGTGCCCTATTTTCTACACGGGCAGCCTTGTATTCAGGTTTTAGCAGGCTCTTTCTGGATAGCTATGGAGCTGAGGATGGATTCTATAATTTCTTTCTTTTTATGTTGTTTATCTCTTGTTGTACATATTATGTTTTGATACCGCTGTAGACATTTTAAATAAAGCTGAACTGTATTTTGTACTAAGTATGATCCTGTATACTGTGTAACTCTGATCATTATGTTTATCCAGTGTATTCTATTGTACATTATCTGGTGTATTTATATATTTCTGTTCAGCTATTATCTGTTTATGTGTTATATTCCAAAGATTACCCTTGCCACCGTGGAACGGGGGTTTGGGGTCGTCACAATTTTGATATTCATATATGTAGATCTGATTTTATAATAAAGATTTTTCTTTTATTTGAATCCATGAATACAGAATTAGTTTTTGAAATAAAAATCTCATCTTTATCGAACCCATGAAATTCGATTTGGGTTTTGAAATAAAATAAAAATACTTTTTATTGAAACTATGAACATGGATTTTTTTTAGATTTTGTTTAACAATAAAATATCATTTTTTATTAAATCTATGAACATAGAGTACGTTAGATTTGTTTTACAATAAAAATATCCTTTTTATTGAATCTATGAACTTGTCAGTTAACATGTTTCATTAGATTAGAAAGAAGAACTTTTTTTTATTTGTCACCGTGTTTCAATCAAAAAGATTAAATTTAAAAGTTCACATTTTTTTTATTTTCATTTGGTTGCAATATAAAGAAAAGAATAAAAAGAGTTGAAATAGAAGATTATATTTTTATTGCCAATTTGTTACAATAAAAAGAGTTGAAATAAAAGAACATATTTTTATTTCATTTTGGTGCAATAAAAGATTAGTTATTAAAGATCATATATTTTTATTTTTTATCGTCACTTAGTATCATTAAAACGATTGAAAACAACGAAAAATATCTTTTTTAATGTTCATTGTTTTCAATAAAAAGATTTCACATTAAAAATCACATTTTAATGGAGTAAGTTTCATTAAAAAGATGGAACATGAAAAATATCATTTTTATTGTTCATTGTTTTCAATAAATTGATTACACATTAAAAATTACATTTTTAATGCAGTTTAGTTTTCAATAAACAGATTGAACATTAAAAAATTACATTCTTAATGTAGTTTAGTTTCTTAAAGATTGAATTATAAAAAAAATGTCATGTTAGAATTAAAATATCATTTTAGGGAAAAAATGTCATGTTAGAATTAAAATATAATTTTAGTAAAAAATGTCATGTTAGAATTAAAATATCGTTTTAGTAAAAAAAATGTCATGTTAGAATTAAAATATCGTTTTAGTAAAAAAATGTCATGACGGAATTAAAATATTATTTTAGTAAAAAAATGTCATTTTAGAATTAAAATATCATTTTAGTAAAAAATGTCATGTTAGAATTAAAATATCTTATTAGTAAAAAAATGTCATGTTAGATTTAAAATATCATTTTAGTAAAAAAGTCATTTTAGAATTAAAATATAATTTTTGTGACGACCCCGAACCCCTGTTCCATGGTCGCAAGGGTAATCTTTGGAATATAACAAAGAAACAAATAATAGCAGCACATGATGGATACGCAACGAAAAATCACAAACTATATATGGATTTGAAGAGGATGTGAACCTCTACAAAATCTTCAACTGGAGGGAACGATTTTATTGTGTGGATTTGCCAGAAATGAAGAGAGAAGGGGATAGGGTGTTTCCGTCATTCGATTGGGTGTCCGGGAGAGAGAAACCTGCTTTTTCCTTTTTTTTATGAATGAATTTTTCTGATTGGTCGGAACTTATATTAAATTCTAAAACGGGGTTTTCAAATACGAACTCCAATCCAAACCCAACGACTGTCAACCCTAGCTAAATACACCCATTCTGAACACTATGGAATATGTTTCATGCTGATTTAAAAAATTCCAGAAAAATAAATCTAGCTATATTTGGATGATACGTTGCCAACAAAACTAATTTCGTCGAAAATGGAGGCTGTTTGCAACATTTCTGTTTTTACGGGCTATATTTATTCCATAGCGACCTTTCTGAAAATTCATTTGGGCATAACTTTTGATTCCCGCTATGAAATTTCGATTTTTCAGATTCGTTAGAAAGATATTTTTAAACAGATTTAAATATTTTTGGTTTCACTAAAATCCGGTTTATTTTGCATCCTGTACATTCAGTCAAAGTTCGAATTTAAATTTTCAAACTGCCGCGCCATTTCATGCCTTGTTTTATAATTAAAATAAATATTTATATTCCAACATCGATTCAAATAAATATATTCGTTCTAATTCTATTCAAAATAAATTTATTGACATTATTATTTAAAATAATTCAATTTAAATATTTAAAATTCATTATAATTACCAAATAAAAATTTTAAATTGTTTTGATTTTCTGGGTTGTTACAATTTTAGTAAAAAAAATGTCATGTTAGAATTAAAATATCATTTTAGTAAAAATGTCATGTTAGAATTTCCAAAACATACATTAGAATTTGTGTGTAAATTAAAGTGACATTTTATTGTTAAATTATACAATAGAATTTGTATGCAAATCAAAGTGATGTTTTTTATTTATCATCAACATGTTAGCGGAATTAAAATTGGTTAAATTCATTAACCAATGATTTATTTAGATGAATTGTTGTTGTCTGAAAACCCCACACGTGTATTGGGATGATATTTGACGTACACTAGTCCCAGTATTTAGTTCTATGTCAATTGATGGATTGACAAGCTGCGATGAGCGTTATTTATTCATTTTAAAGCTCACATAGTTGTAAAATTTCACTCTGGATGTGATAACCCGTGACTTCCCCGGTAAGGAAAGCACGAATCGCTTTGAGGACAAGACCAATCAGAACAGAAACAGAAGAACATTTCATTGTTTATTACAACAATTCCATCAGAATACAAGAATATACAGAGTATGAATAAATATTATACAGAAAATATCAGAGATTTAAATTACATTTAAATACATCGCAGCGGAAAATAATACAAAACACAACTAGAAGTAATACACGGATACAGAGCTTTCCAAGTATCGTTCCAGCTGTAAATCAGGATCCTGTGAATATGAATCTGCAAAACAAAAATTACTAGCTGCCCGTGTAAAAAATAGGGGCACCCAGAGTTTAGGTTGAAACAATTAACTCCAGGTCAGTCATGTGACTGGTGTGAGAACTAAAACAGTTATTTAATCTTTATTTTAAAGTTAGGTAAATCAAGGGACCACGCCGTATAACACGGAACGGGTTTCCTCCCAAGAGTACAGTGCATAAAACAAACAGCGCAATGCTAAATAAAGAAAATTGAAGCTGTTATAAGACCCAGGTCCCATCACACAATGCAACGCAAGCCGGAGGATAGGGTTTTACCTTATAACAGCCAAAGAATGCTTGATATGTATAAAAACAGATTATTTTGATATTACTCTAAGTGTATAGTGTCAAAACAATTTCAATCATAAGTATCAATCATAGGCGGCATAGGTACCATCTATCATGTCGCCATACTAGGATCTACAAATAAAACTGCAATGTCACGTATTGGAAATTGGATTCCATCATGAGTCGAGGCAAGGGGAAAGCTCCTCGCCGATTCGAGACACTCTAGGTAATGTCTCAGGACCACACACAGCGATCCCTTGGAACCTCCAAGGCAAGTCCTCTCTTACTTTTGAGGATTGGCAATTCCTGAACACACGTTTCCCGGTCCTATAGGACCTATATATGATGGTCTGTACGTCGGCTCACATAGTGCCAGTTATCGACCATATATTCGAGGCACCTCGCATTCCAACAACCACACAGGTGAAAAGTATATAAATGTCAGCCAGTTTAAGCACTAACACCACCACTAGCTAGAAAGAAACGTCGTGCACTCCTTAGGTCCTTATCCCGCTTTTGACTCATACCGAGGTGTGAGGCTCACGAATTAACGCCATACACAAAGTTGCGCCACATAGGTCGTGCTTTGATCATCAACCACAAGACTTTGCTTTTCAACAGAAGCCTTGATCATTTGCCACTTAGGCATGCCACACAGGCAATTCACTCCATGCGACTGATGTCTATCGATATACAACCTCTGAGCTCGTACGTCTTAGATAAGGGCGTTAAGCAAGAGAATAAATTCTCCACCGCCAAACAGATGTATATTTAATAGAGATCAATCAACACAGAATAAAATCCAATGTCAGACACACAGTCCATTTACAAGTTCGTTCTGGGTCTGAACGAAACCAGAGGCACTTTCCTCGCATATCCATCGATCTCCAAGTACGTCTGGACGATCACCAACTGATTCCCTCATCTTGGGTGTACATCCCAATGAAGATCATCAGTAATCACCCAAACGATGTGAAGACTTCCAGTCTTCAACCACCATCTTCATCTTTGACATATCGTCGAATCGGTTATTCAGAATGGGTATAAACCCGGCCTTTCTGAATAACTCGCGTATATAATAAACAAATGTTACACAAATGCAACATACGCCTCATTCCAATTCAGAATATTCCTTTATTCAAATTTTCACATTCTTAGGGAAAGGTTCCCATTAATTTTATCAAAGATAAATTCTTCTAAATTTATTCTTTAATCTTCTTTTGGATATCATTTCAAACCATATTATGGTTTTCCAAACTAGTCGGGATTAGCGAACCACACCGAAGTAATTATTTATTTTATTTCCCAATCCCAACCTATTCATCCCATAGAGCAAAACTAGTAATACTCCAAATCTAACACCACGGTGTTATCGGTCAATATTAATTACCATTTCACGTTCAAATCTAATTAAAGATTTAACTATCGCTTTGGAGCAAAACTGGTGATACTCCATGCTCGATCACTTTCCAAATTTGATAATTTAAATTATCAATTCACATTTCAATCCAATTATAGATTCATTAAAACTCCACTTAGTTTTAATCTTTTCAAAAATCAATATCCTGTCTTTAACTGGGTTAAAGAACCAATGTCATCTAAAACACGGTTCACGATAAACCCAAAATCACTTTCCATTGTTAATCGGGTTAAAGAACAGTGTTATTCAAAACACCGCTCATGATAAACCTAAAAACCAATTTAAATTCAATTCCAATTAATATTATTTAATAGGTACACTTCATTAAATCTAAATAGAAAGATTTCATCTTCTCTACACTGGATCCAAGAACAGTGTTATTCAAGACACCATTCACGACGAACCCAAAATCCCATTTGATATTAAATACAAGGCTCTAAATATAAAATATATCGGCTTATATTCAATATCAAATTCTTCGACCAACAAATATCGTATTGAAAATAACGATATAAATATATCTTTCAAATTCCCATAACAATATCTGTATAATCACGAAATCCAACATCGAAATATTCCAAAGACATTTTCGATTCAAATCCATTTCCACTTCGTATATTGGAAATTCTGATTATTTTCATAACCACTTCAAATCCATTTTATTTATTTTAAAATAATTGGATTTTAATTCTAGTTCAAAACTAATTCATTTCGATAAAAATCTATTTTTATCTTTACAAATGTGGAATTTTTCATACCAATTCTTCACAAATCATTTCTTATGATTTTACACAAATTATTACTATTTTTAATAATTTTATCAAGGCCCGTACAGTCGATTTCCATCAACGGCCATCGAACTGCACTTACAACGACCTTTTCTAAATTAGATTTGGACATAATTCCAAATCCAACCGTTAGATTTCAAATTTCTAATATTCATTGGGAAGATCTTTTCGATACGAACCCAACGGTTCCGGTTTCAGGAGAATCCGACGGTCGGATCTCCCGCAACATCAATTCGAAGTCAATGGTCGAAATTCGCGAACTGCCGCAGCGCGGCGCGTTCTATTCAGGCCATTATATATAATATATATATTATATATATTTCGTCGATTTCAATTCAAAATGTATTTTATAAATCATTTTAAATTTGTTTTCAAAACAATTTCAACTTCATATTCAATTTCAAATCAAAATTGAATATTTCATATCATTGATATACAAATGATAATATTTTCAAAACGTTATATTTTGAAATCACTTCTTTTTCTATATTCATTATAAAAACGAATATAATCGATATAAATATCGTTCGCGTCAAAATGGCGCCAATCTAATCAACACGACTTTATATATTTCAAAAACTTCGTTATTCTATTCAACAAATGAATATTTATACTATTCAACACATGAATCTATATTTCTTTCAACACATGAATATTCTCAACACATGACTATTTATCCTATTTAATATATTTTCTAAAATTATGGTATCTATCGTTTGATTTTTAATCAAACTTCAACCGTAAAGTAGTAAGAGAATGATTCCCTAAGTATTAACCCCGAAGGCCGAAACCAACATCAGATTAATACCCAGGAAACCACTCATCTTATCTAGTTTCCAGTTAGTTTCTAATCTTAAATATGATAAAGATGTAAATTTTATTGTTAAAATATTTTACTCAACACATGATAAGTTTCAACACGTGAATATTCTCAACACATGAGCATCGTCAACACATGACTATTTATTCTATTCAACACATGAATCTTTATTCTATAATATTATTTATTTTCCTAATTGGAATGAGGCCCAATTAATTACCATATAATTTTAATTATATGGTTTCCATACAACACATGTATATAAATAGCAACGATAAATAATCAACCATCATCCAAAGTGCACCACACTACTGCATAAGCATTAAATATAAATAATTAACGCTCATACAGTCTGTCGATCAATCGACCAACATACAACTAAATAATTGGGATTAGTGTACGCTCAATAACATCCCAACACCCGTGTGGGGTTTCAATCCACAAACACCGAATATTATTTGTGCAACTGGGCGATGTGTAAAATTTATCGTCCCAATCAATATCCTTCAAATAGGTGTACATAAACAAACCGTCCGGTTTATAAATGAATATTTATTTATTCACATTCACGTTAAAAATTATATTTTTAACGATAATTAATCTATTTTAACACATGAATATTTTATTTTTTTATTTCACATCAACATCACAAACAAATTTCAAAACACATCAAACAAGCATACAAGTCGTCCATGGTCTGTGGACGACGGGTGTCGGGTGCTGCTAAGCACCGTCTGCATCCTAGTATATATTTTTAACTAGAAAACAAGATTTAAAGCGAGAAGTTCTCACCGACTAGCTAAACCAAACACCACGACTCTTCATATGTAGGAAATCTTCGTCGTGCTCGCCTTTTGTCAATTTCATTACCCGTAGCCACTACATATATAAAAATCACATTTTTATATTGTTGCCATGCATATAAAAATCATATTTTTATAATCACTCTATATGGATAAAAATCACATTTTTATACCGCTACTATATAGATAAAGATTATATTTTTACACTGGTACAATATGGATAAAAATTCTATTTTTATAACGGTGTTCATGTAATAAAGATTATATTTTTATCACGCTATTCTCTATATAAAAATTATATTTTCATATCGCACTTCTTCCAATAAAGAATATATTTTTATAACGCTCCTTCCTGTATAAAAATTATATTTTTATATCTACTTCTAATATAAGGATCGAATTTTTATATCATCGCTTTAAAAATAAAAAATTTATTTCAACGTATATATATTAAAAATTTAATCTTTTTATTTCTAAAAATCGAATCTTTATATTTTATACTTCATAATAAAAATGTTTTTCTTATCACGAAAATCATACTTTTCTTCATGAACTAAAGATTGTATTTTTAACAACATAAAAATCATATCTTTATTCATATGTTATATAAAAATCGCATTTTTATTATTTCTACTATATAAAAATCGCATCTTTATTATTCCTACTATATAAAAATCACATCTTTAATCTAATGCCATATATATATATATATATATATATACATTAATCATCAGGTTATATAATGATATTTATGTTTAAAACTGAAAACAAAATTAAAATCACATACAAACTCGCATTTTCAGTCGAACCGGAGGTTGCTGTCGTAGGTGGGGGGTCTGCATCGCTTGCCGGGGGTTGAAAGGGCTGAGGCGCAGGCGGAGAGGGTGGTTAGGGCGTTGGCGGCTCGGTTTAAGGTGGGGTTGTGGGTTTTGTGCAGAGGGGGAGGAAACGAGGACGTCAAAGGGGGGCCAGAGAGAGGGTGCCACCGATCGACGGTGGCTAGGGCGAGGCGCCGCCTCCTGCGGCGTCAGAGGGGGAAATAGAGGGGGCTGCGGTTTAATTCGAGGAGGAGGGAGGAAATAGGAAGAGGAGGAGAAGAGAGCGGGGGGTGACCTCGGTGGTCGGCGCGCCACTTGGGAGGGGCGGTGGTCCCCCCCCCCCCGTCGTTCACCATTTTTTTATTTTCTCAAATGAAAAGAAACGGGGGGGGGCTGAGGAGATAAAAGGTATGACTTTCTTTTTTTATTAATTATTTAATTTCAAAAAAGCAACTTTTAATTTCGAACTCAAAATCGAACCCACCGACTGTCGTCCATAGCTAATTACCCCCATTCCGAACACAATGGGATATGCATCGCAGGCTGATTCGACTACTTCGATTTGTTTTCATCAAAATCAAAATATAACTCTATATATTGAATTTGAACGCGCATTTCAATTTACCAGGGCCACATACTCACTCGAAAAATTCCCGAAAAATATTTCCTAGCTTCGTATTGACGATACGGTCTTAACAAAACTAACTTCGTCAAATTCTGAGACCGTTTGAAAAATGGCCATTTTCCAGTCGATTAAAATCAACCAAAACTAGTCAAACGCGTTTTCCTTTGCCACGCTCACATATTGATTCGAAAAATTACGAATTTTGAAACTTAGTAATGACTTGACATCCCAGATCAAACAAAAGTGGTTTCGTCGAAAACCGAGGTCATTTGCAAAATTGCTATTTTTAAGGGCCGAAATTCCATAGCGACTATTCTGAATTTTCAACTGGGCATAACTTTTTATCCCCGCTATGAAATTTCAATTTTTCAGATTCGTTGGAAAGATATTCTCAATTAGATTCAAATATTTTTGGTTTCGCTAAAATCCGGTTTATTTTGCACCCGATACATTCATTTGAACTTTGAAATCGAATTATCGAACTACCGCGCCATTTTCAATTCCTTTTATAAATAAAAATAAATATTTATATTCTACGATGATGTAGCACCCCACATTTTTATGATTTAAAAATACGAAGTTTATATGTATATATATATTCCGAGATATTAAAATATAATGGTGATACGCGAAAACGAATTAATAAAGAACTATGGTAATAAAAAGATACTTAATTTAAATATTGAAAATTAAGTTAAACGGATTTCACCATTACGTTCGTCTCGGAATTTTACATGGAATCGGGTCCGAGTTTTCTAAAATCGGAGTCCGTATGAGTAATTTGTGACCATACAAAGTTTTAGAATTCAATTAAAAACTTAACAGCACAAACAAAAGGGGCCAAATTCGAATTTCAAACACATAGGCAGTCAGGGCGGGAAAATTCCCGTCCAAACCAGGTCGACCATAGGGTCGACTATGTAGTCGACCCCCCCTAACCAGGTCGACACTGTAGTCGACCTGGGGGTCGACCTGGTCCCTTTTTCCCAGATTTAGTTCTGGGTGCATTTTGATGTATTTGGACGAATTTTTGGGTGAGATTCGTAGTTTGGCACCTATATAAACAACCGTAAGCTCATTTAAAACTCCACAGCAATTCGTGGTGAAGCCATGGCTCTCTTCTCCCTCATTTTCTTATTCTTCTCCAAATATATATTGGATTTATTCTTCACTCTTTTCTCTACAACATCTATTCTTAAAATTAAAATGAATGAGACCTGGAATTACTACAATTGTGAATGAAAAAGAAAAGAGAAGGAATTCAGATCCGCAACCTACACTGCATAAGAAATCGAAGATAGATCAAGTTGGACATGAAATCAATTCAAGACTAATCTATTTTGAAGACACCAAACAATGTGAGTGGAGTTATAATACACTTTTTGTGTAAAATTATGATTTATCGTTCAAACATTCCCTATGTAAACATGAAATGAAATTATTGTGAAAATTGGATCTGTAATGTTTAATATTGTCATGTGTTCGCTTTTAATTATTATGCCTACGATTATGTCCTCTTTTATTCTCCCTCTTTTATCTTTTTATGACTAGGCTATCACGAGCCTAGCTTTATTATGAAATAAATACGATGGAATGATTATTCCGAATTAAAAAGGGGAACACTTGATTTTGTGTCATGATATGAATTGGAAGGTTTAGTAATAAATTACTATGGGTCTTGAGTATAATGTAACCTTAGTGAGATTTGAATGGGTGGACCAAGTTGGAAAACCATAAGCATGAACATGATTTAGGATATGGCATATACTTGACATCACTAAAACGGCTTAAACATGAATTTGCTTATAAATCTGTTTATGGGTACGTGACGCTTGAATGAGACATGAATTGTAACTTGGACATAAATAAGAGCGTGGGATTTACATCTAGAACTTGACATGAAACTTGGCACCTAAAACTTGAACATGGACATGACATTTAGATAAACTTGAACGTGGCCAACTCGAGGTTGGGTTGAGTTTGCAGTATAAACCAGCCCGGAACCGCCCGACGAATCCATTAACTGCAAACAATAGGATCCAATGTGAGTAGTTGGTCATATCGCGCTTTAAACCCGAGGTTAGGCTGAGTCGTGGTGTAATTCTGCCCAGAATAGCCCGACATATCCAGTGACCACGACAACAGGTCTAATGTGAGAGGTTGAGATGCGTTAATGGTTAATTTATGTCGCGTAATAGGGTCAAGTTATGAATTTGATCGACAACACTTAAACCAATCTTAATCCATGGTTCGTAGGGTTAAGTCATAGGCTTGGGAGGTAACACTTAACCAATTTGATGTATTACGTGGGTGGGTTAAGTCAAGAAACTGCTAGAAAATACTTAACCAGTTTGACATGATTCTTAGATGGTTGAGTCAACATGAACGGCTAGATAAAACATAGCCAAAACAGAAATAGGGAATGTTAACCACATATTATAAACCAAGGGTGGGGTAATCGAAGGATTAAATATCGAGTGAACCTGTCCTAGGGATAGGAAAAAGACTAAGACATAATGCAAGGCTCGAAGGGTGAGATGACTTATAGTATAAAGTAAGTTAATCTAAGCAAGAACTGGGGGAAAAACACCCGTGTACTATCACCGAGTAAAAGGAAACTTAAGTCATGGTTGAATTCATGAGAAAACCTTAGTCAAACAAGTTGAATTATGAAGCGAGAATATGTAATCTATTGACTAAGATAATGAGAATTGACTAAGAAAAGCAACGAGAATGATAACTAAGTAACAAGCCTTAGTTAATAGGGACTAAGCAATAAACCATAGTTAAGAAAACGGTCGAGAACGGGAACTAAGTTGTAATCCTTAGTTAAGGAAACTAAGTGGTAAACCAAAAGTTAACAAGATTAACAGGAAAGGAAACTAAGTGGTAAACCTTAGTTAAGAACAACTAAGTAGTAATTCTTAGTCAAGGCAACTGAGCCAGTCCATAAATAGATGAATAACCCGATACGGTATATCATCGCTTAACGAACACATGAGGAGGAGCGAACGTTTATCTGATTTAGAGAAAGGCTCCAGCGGACTGGGTTACGAAGCACGTAGCTTCGGGGAATGTGAGGGTACTCTTGGTATCCCTCTGTGAGGTTGCAGATGATCCGCCTGGGCTCACAGAGGTTAAGGTCTGCGGTAGGAGAACCAAGAGTATGCCTTGGTTGCAATATAAGGCAACCTAAAGACTATGATGGACCCGCGTGAGGTGGCGATATCTTGTTTAGCCCTGTGATAGCACTCATCGTCTACCTACCATCTTCAGTCAATCGTAGTACGTATACGGAAAGGCAGAGAACTCCTAACAGACCATATACTTGCTATCTAGTTGTGGGTGAGGCTGGCCAATAGGAAATTGAGGCATAGGTGGCAGGAGTACAGTTCTCGTGCTTGATTTTCTTGGATTGCCTTACATTAGTTGAGGAAGGGGTCACGTTGGACCATAACCACTGGTATAAAAACAGACCTTAGCATCTGCATCGGCAGATAACTTAAAGCTCCCGACCGAGTTCCATATTTCTTGATTTAGCCCTATCACGGGACTCGGGCCGCACATATAGTGTACATGTGCACCTAGACATCGGAAACGATTCACGATACATACGTGGGAAAAGGGCGTTGTTCGATAGGTAGCATAATCCCTAGTAGTCCTAGGTGGCATAAACCCTAATCGAATCTAGAAAACGTTCAATAGGTAGCATAATCCCTAGTGGTCCTAGGTGGCATAAGTCCTAGATGAACACTCGATAGTTCATGATAAGGAAACCTAGCCAGATCAAGGGTGGCAGTCCAAACGATCTCAAGAATGGTGGCACTACGTTGAAGTAGTATAGAATTACGTCATAAAGCCCGTACGATATACGGCAAGGGACTATACGTATACATGGAAAGGATTATACGAGTTGGGGAAAAATTACATATAAGATGTATTAGGTTAAGTCTACTAGTAAGTGGACGAGAATGACATGGGTTCGGCCTTGGGTGCTAATATTGTGAATAACCTAATAAACAAGAAATTATAACTGAACGGTATGTGTAGGGTTACATAAGAGTTTATTATAGTCCAGTCACACAGAACTTATGTTCTGACCCCCTCCTCACAACATGCGCATGTTAGGTTCATGACAGAGGTAGTATTGCTTGACTACTGGCTTGGCAGTATTATTATTATGGTAATGCTATTTTGAATAAATTATATTTTATTCCTTCCGCTGTGAGCTTCTTTTCAAACTCTGACATGTTTCTTTCTCTCTATCTTTTCTGCAGGATACCATAGCACCCAACTCAGGGTCCGATGGATTGGATTTTGAAAAATTCGGTCTGTCGAAACCCGGGTTGTTACAAACGATCTATATAAATATATACGTTCGAATTCTATTCAAAATAAATTTCTCGTCATTATTATTTAAAATATTCCATTTTAAATAATCAAAATTCATTAAAATTGGCAAAATAAAAATTTTAAATTGGCTAAGATTTCCGGATTATTACAATCTCCCCCACTTAAAACTTTTTGTCCCCGAAAAGGAACGAAGCTGAAAGTTGTTTAACTAATCAACTCAACTTTCATTATTTTCTATACGGCTTAAGTTCTTCAACTTTTCAGTTTCCAAGAACTTTTCAAATTTTTCCAAAATTGGGCTAACACCCTAAATTTTCGAAAAATTTCGCCATAACCTCCCTTGCACTGGGAACTTCGGGATATTTCATATGGCCTCCCATGGCCTTCTTCAATCCAAAAAGAAAAAGAAACAGCCAATCGGCTCATAAAATCTTCCAAAACCCAAGAAATTAGTAAATATGTACCTATTTGTCGGGCAAACAATTTTATTTTTCTGCTCTAGGCTCCTTGCTATGACCTGTTCACACATATATATGTACATGCATGCAGTTGTAATCATTTTTCAATACAGTTCGATATTTGGTTCCATTAGGCTAAATGGTTCAACAATTTAATTAATCAAACCAACAGTCAAATAATACAATCATCAATCAATTAGTGAATTTACGTTTCAAATTCATAATTTTGATACATGTACAGAAAATCATGTTTTTGATGCTAAATCATAACAATAAACCTATCTAGTTTTGGTTCTCACACCAGTCTAATGGAAATATATAGATATCACATCTTCGAAACACGAACATAAATACTGATTATGTGGCCACATCATCAGAATTATCCTCGGGTGTCTAGAATGTGATTCTATATCTATCCAGTATATTAAAACTTCGAATATACGTTCATGATGCGTATATGCGAAATCTTTATATACTCGATTGTCCAAATCAATATAAATAAAATATTCAAATACGTATAAAATGATTTAAATTTCAAAACAAAATTGGTTTTCATTTTTATTTTTCCAAATTTTCACTCTTCACACTCATTCTAGGATACTACTGATCCTATCTCTAACGAGTCATTCTAATTGGATACCACTGTGATTTTTAAGGGCCGAAATTCCATAGCGACTATTTTGATTTTTCAACTAGGCATAACTTTTTATTCCCGCTATGAAATTTCAATTTTTCGGATTCATTGGAAAGATATTCTTAATTAGATTCAAATATTTTTGGTTTCGTTAAAATCCGGTTTATTTTGCACCCGGTGCATTCATTTGAAATTTGAAATCGAATTATCGAACTACCACGCCATTTTCAATTCCTTTTATAAATAAAAATAAATATTTATATTCTAACGACGATCTATATAAATATATACATTCAAATTCTATTCAAAATTAATTTCTCGTCGTTATTATTTAAAATATTCCATTTTAAATAATCAAAATTCATTAAAATTTCCAAAATAAAATTTTTAAATTGGCTCAGATTTCCGGGTTATTACACTGGATGTGGATGGATTGTTTAATTATTATTTATCATTATTGCCGTATAGATGCGATGTATGAAATGCATATAACCGAAATTATATGGTAACTGATTGAGTCGCATTTCGGTTCAGAATATCATTTAAATAAAGAATAATTTAAAATAAAGAACAATGTAATATAAAGAATATTTTTACATAAAGAATCTTTTTATATAAAGAATATTTTTAAATAACGAATATTTTTAAATAATATTCAACGAAGAATAAAATGATCTGTCCGTTTTTGGATGGGCAAAGAAGATAAAATTATATTTTTATCAAAGTGAACTATTTATTAACTAGAATAAATCTTTTAAATTAAGATTTAATGAAGCCTTCCAATTAATTTATATTTAATTAGAATTAAATAAAAGAATTATATTTTCGGATGTCGTGGATAGTGTCTTAAATAACACTGTTCTTAAACCCCGTATGAAAAGAATAAATTTTTTAATTAAGATTATTAGAGTTTCCAATTATATTTAGTGATTGGAGTAAAATGATATGTGAATTAGGCTTATTGTGAACTGGATTTTAAACTACATTTGTTCTTTATCCCAACTAATAGTAAAAATATGATTTAGAATTTATAAATCTTTTTATTAAGATTTAAAAGAAAATTTTCAAAGTCAAGTTTTTTCCAATTTAATATATTAAATAGGATTTGAGTGGAAATTCGATTTGATAATAATCGAGATAGGCTTCTGTAAAAGAGGACTATTACTATATATGGAATTTAAAAGGCTTTTCTGTTATTCCATTTATATTATTAGTCTGATACAGAAATTTATATCGATTATATATTGATTTGATTTCTGTGAAAATTCCATATTTAATGGAAGTTGATTTTGGGTTTATCGTGAACTGTGTTTTAAATGACATTAGTTCTTTAACCCAGTAAAAGACAAGATTAAGTTCTTAAAAGCTGAATAACCATAAAGTAATGACTTTTGGATATTAAAATCAAATCGAAGTTTTAATGGATCTTTAGAAAGAAGATTAAAGAATAAATTTAAAGGAATTTATCTTTGATAAAATTGATGGGAATCTTTCCATTTTAATATGAATATTTTATTAAAAGAATATTCTAAATTGGAATGAGGCTTAGTATATGTATTGATAGCACTCGATTTTTGACTATAAAATACGTGAGTTATTTGGAAAGACTGGGTTTAACCCATTCTGAATAGTTACTACGACGATTAAAAGTAAAAGACATTGAAGAAGGTGGTTGAAGACCGACGATCTTCACATCGAATGAGCAACTACTGATGCCCTGAACTGGGTCGCTGCTAGGAAAGGGTTAAAGTGGTAGTTGTCCAGACGTACTTGTTGATCGTCCGGATAAGTGAGAACATCTCTTCCGTATTGGACATACGAGATGAGGAATAAGGTGTCTCCAGTTTCGTTCAGACCCAGAACGGGCTTGTAAATTTATGTGTGTCTGACATTGGATTTCATTCCATGTAAATTGATCTCTATTTAATATATATCTGTTGGTGGCGGAGAATTTATTCTCTTGCTTAAATCCCTTCTCTGAGACGCACGAGCTCAGAGGTTATATATTGGTAGTTATCGATCGCATGGCGTGAATTGTCAATGTGGCATGCCAAGATGCAAATGATCAAGGCTTTTGTTGAAAAGTAGAGCCTTATGGTTGATGATCAAAGCACAGCTTATTTCGGCATAGCTTTGTGTATAGCGTTACTTCGCGAGCCTCACACCCCGGTAAGAGTCAGAAACGGGACAAGGGAACGCAGGGAGTGCACACGTTTCTTTCTAGCTAGAAGTGGTATCAGGGTTTTGCAAGCCCTGACATTTTATTTATGTGGATAATGGATTACGAGGCCTCGGTTATATTGGTCAATAGTGACCAATTTATAGTTTTAATCGGATCGAGAAGCGTGTGTTAAGGCATAACTAATCCACTAAAGTATTTGTGGACCGGCCCTACAGGATCTAAGGGTTCACTGCAGGGGATCCTGAGACATTTGCTAGAGTGTCTCAAATCGTAAGGAGATCGTCCCAAGCCTTGACTCATGATGGAAACCCAATTTCCAATACGACATTACGTCTTTGATTGTAAACTTATATATGGCGACATAGTATATGGTAGCTATGCCATCTAGGATTGATACATTTACTTTGAAGTATTTTAAACTGATTAGACACTAATAATAATATTAAAACTTTATTTTCTATGTATCAAGCATGTTTGATCATTATAAGGTAAAACTCTATCCTCCAGTTTGCGTTGCATTGTGTAATGAGACTTTAGTCTTATAATGATTTCATTTTTCTAAAAAGCATTGCGTTGTTTTGAATAAAAATTTATTAAACTTATGCAGTGGAAATCTAATGGAGTAAACTCATTACGCGTTAGCGGCATGGTCTTGTGATGAGCCATATTGTTAGATAAGTTAGGAAATGTTTCTCATACCAGTCCCACGACTGATTCGTAGTTTGTTTCACTTTGTAAACTCGGATGCCCTCTTTTCCACGTGGGCAGTCGAGTAGCTTATTTTGCAAATTTATTGAGCAGAATTTTGGATCGAAGTTTAAAGCTATGTCCAGAGCATTGATAGACTTCCGCTATATCAGATTATTGGTTCCGCTTCACTATCTTAAAATTCATTGTAAATTTGTCTTCCGCTGTTATATTATTATATTCGATGTACTCTGATATTCTGTACTCTGATGTTGCATTATTATGATATAATAAAAGTCTTCTGTTATTTGTTTTGATGTGTTGTATGCCCAAAGTTAGCGTATTCGGGTTTTTAAACTGTTTTAGTTGATTTTGCGATCGATTAGGTCTGGGCAAAATCCGAATCGTAACAATTACCTTTGGCAAATTGCAACCCTGGGTAAAACATTAGCAATTTTTTGATTCACGATGCATGGATTTAGAAATAAATGGTTTTACTCTACTTAAGGTTCACTGGGTTACAAATATGTTATTATTGATACTTGGATCAACCGAGCTAAAAGCTTTATAACTATTGTCATTTATAACACTATGATTAAGCTTAGGGTGATCGGTTTATATTTTTGGTTTGACCCTTTAGTTCTATGTCAGAAGCATATTGATATTATATTTTTGGCTAAATAAAAACAAATTCATCTTCCAGAAAAGGATTCCTAAAAAAAGAATGGTGATAATAAATTTTTAATTAAACTCTAGAAAGAGAATTAACTTGAGACCTGTTTCAACCGCCAATTATAGAAAAATTGATTACTTCATTTAAAACTAGGTTCTAACTAGTCCACATAACTATTTACCAAATGTTGATCGGTTGTAAGTAATAAGTGTATGGAAACTATTTAACAACTATGCAGGTGCTCGGGTATGCATGAAGGGTTTAAGTCATTCAACTTAGCATATATTGTGAGTTCATTTCATCATATGAAAGCACTGCCAATTTTACTCATGATAATTTTTATTGCAGTTACAAAGAGGCACCTGATGCATTTCATAAAACAACTAGAGTCTCAGTTTCTTTTAACTGATGTATTACATTGATGAATCTTATTGTGCTTCCTACTTTTTGTAAGCCTTGAACATCGTTTTGAATGCAAAATTAGTTCCATGAAGTGGTTGACAGTTAATTGGCGGCTTAAGTTACGTGACAAAACAAAAAAGAAGTATCTATTAATTATATCGGAAAGGCGAAACCAAACACTTTGTAATTGCCATGTGTCATAATATCAATTCTTACTTCGAAGCGAAAAGCAATAAATGTCAGACAATTAATTTTCTCCACTTCCATTATCCTTTGGTTCCTTTTTCAATCTAGATCTCTTTTCAAAATCATAAATTAGCACCAAACAAATATCAGTTCCTCTCAGAATTATTCATTCCCTAGCCTCAATCGCCTAATTTCAACCTTCTTCATCTGCTATACTCCAGATGGATTCGGGAATTTTATTTTCTTTGTATGTCATTATGAATTTTCAAGTTTTCTTATCTTGGCTATTCTATTTATGATTTTTTTCCATATACTTTGATATAACTCTCATATGTACTATTTTAAGTAACCGGTTCTTCCAATGTGGTTGACAGATTAGAATCATTTATAGAACTGGATAGTTCGACCGATTCACCATATATAAGCTATTCAACCAATTCGCGCAGGTGCATTCTTATTTTCTGTTTCCTTTTTGTTTTACCAATTTTGTAATTCTATTTTTTCGATGCTTCCTGTCATGGCCATTCTTTTATTTTTGACTATGGATATATGTTGTAAGTAGGGATTATTAGACAGATATCCAATTTTTAGTTGACGATAAATAATAATACAACCTCATGATTTAATTTTTATTTTCAAAGTTTTCCTAATCATTTGAGGAATAATATTGGATTATACAACTTCATAACCAAACAAAATTAGCACAAGATGATGATATATTACATATACACACAGACAAATAGAACTAATTTTTATTGCAGGTGCATTATAGTGCAAAAATTGTTTGCGACGACATGTAAGATATACCATGAATTCATGATTGAATGCAATGATAGTAAAATAGTTATATATTGAAACATTATGATCTTTATTATAAACAAAAAAAAAAAAAATTCTACGACATGTTGATCAATTTATACTTGAGCAACTCTTAACAATCCTTTTTCCTACATTTTGAGATAAAACGAATACACTGACATATATGATTAGTTCTTTTTATGTCACATGTAACCCGTTTTATACATGTTTTTGTCTAATAAAGAGTACAATCCAGAAAGACTTAGTAGGAGAATTTAAGATAATAGGTTATTCAGATTGTTGGGATGAGCGTCATCAAACCAAGCTTCTATTTTAATTTTACTTTCGAGCATTGTTTTAGTTAAAAATTTTCAACTTATGTAAATCAGTTTCATCTCATATTGTTGATGTAAATTTAGGTTAAATTTAATGCCTCTTCATTCAGTGTGGTTATTTTGTTCATTTTTCTTAATATCATAATTTTGACATCAAATATGCAAATTCTTTTGTGCATACAAAGTTTGATCGGTATTTTCTAGCTCATGTTACACTATTATTTTGTAACAACCAGGAAAATCAGAACCAATTTAAAAATTTTATTTTGGCAATTTTAATAAATTTTGAATATTTAAAATGATTTATTTTAAATAATTACGACTAAAAATTTATTTTTAATAGAATTAGAACGTATATATTTATAGAAATCGAAATTAGAATATAAATATTTATTTTAATTATAAAAGGAATTGGAAATGGCGCGGTAGTTTGAGATTTCAATTTCAAATTTCAAATGAATGTACAGGATTCAAAATAAAAAGGATTTTAGTGAAACCAAAAATATTAGAATTTGATTAACAATATCTTTCCAACAAATCCGAAAAATTGAAATTTCATAACGGGAATAAAAAGTTATGTCCAGTTTTAAATTCAGAATAATCGTTATGGAAATATAGCCCTTAAAAATAGTCATTTTGCAACCGACCTCCGTTTTCGACGAAACCACTTTTGTTGGAACCAGAATGTCAAATTATTTCTAGATTCCAAAATTCATAATTTTTGGAATTAATATGTGAGCGTAGTAAATTTAAATGTGTTTTCAATTTAAAATTGAATTTAAACGACCGGTTAAAACGACCATTTTTCAAACGGTCTCCAAATTCGACGAAATTAGTTTTGTTGAAACCGTATTTGAAAAACATATCGAGAATTCCAAATTTCGTAATTTTTGGAGCTCGTACGTGGCTACAAGAGATAAATTGTGAATGGATCAGCCACTTCTGCCAGAAATAGAGTTTTCTGAGCAAACGGACTCGGAATTCAACGAAACCAGTTTTGTTGGGACCGCTTCATCAAGACATAACAGCATGTCAATTTTCATCGCCAACGAAGTTCGTGTGTGGTCGTGGCATCGATAACTGTCAATTGGAGATAGCGTGAACTAGGAAACTGTTAAAATAATAAACCCCACTACTATATAATACCCCCTTCACTTCATAAACACTCATTAACTCCTTCTCCCACAAATTTGCAGCAGCCACTCCTGTAAATTTGCAGATAAGCCGCCGAAAACAAAAACGGTTATATCTCTTAATCCATAAGCAATTATTCCAAACGGCTTCTGGGTTTTGAAGATCATCATGGCCTCTACCTACACAAAAATTTTGGGGACCTAACATCGCACGGATTGGGAGAAATCAAGCGTTCAAATCGGATTAACATACTAAATACACTTATTTGTATTCGCCCCATTATAATGTTTTAAAAATAAAATAAATTTGAAATGAGAGAGAAAATTAAGTTTTAGATTTAGCTGTATAAGTTTGAACATCAAACTCAGCTGCGAAACAAAACCTTGAAATATGGATATATTTTTTTAATTTACGGTTTACAGCTTGAAATCAATTACGATTTAAATGTACTTTATGGTTTAAATATCATTTTCAAAATCTTCATCTGAGCATGTAACACCCCGTATTTTCTATAAACATAAAAGTAACAAAACAAATTATGCTTAATTTTTAAAAGAAGAATAAAGGGAAACGGGTTACTCCATTTTGTTCGTCTCGGAATTCTGCTTTAGATAGAGTCCGAGTTTGCATAAATCGGACTCTGTATGAAGAAGTTATGGCCTTCAGAAGTTCCAGAAAATTTAAATTAATTAAAATAGCTCAGTTCTAAATTCAAAATTCGAATTCAAATGCAAAACAGGGTGGGTAGGATTTTTCCCGCCCAGGGGCCTCATCGACCAGAGGGTAGACCTACCCTATACAGGTCGACCAGGGGGTCGACCTCCCCCCTTATAGGTCGACCTGTTTCAGATCCGAGGCAGATTCGGATTTTTGTATCTGGACTTGTTTTCTAGACAGATTCTTTGGCTCCTAAGCTATTTAAACACCCCCAAACCACACTTTCTCTCCACACCAAACCATTGTAATGCTATGCTGCCTCAATTCTAATTAAAATAAATTAATGGCGTCTCTACTCTGCTGAAAACTAAGCTAGAACTAGTGCTTCTTCTTCTTCCAATCTAAATTGGATTAAAAGAGAACAACTACAACCCATTTTCTTTTAAAATCCAACCAAGGTGAGTACAGTTATTTTTAGATATGAAATTTAATTATGATCTTGACATGGTTATAAATCTGAATTTGATATTATGCATATTCTTGTTTATCAGATCTGTTTTCTATGTAGATCTATCTTATTAATATTATAGTAACTATTATGTATCTCTTCCTTCCTTCTGTTCTATAGACAGGCTACCACGAGCCTGAGCCAAATCTCATAAGAGATTGACACACGAACGCTAAATTTGAGGAAAATAGTGAATGATGCATAATTATACATGACTGATTTGTGACTAATTTGAGAAATTAACATATGTTGTAATTTAAGATCTAGATCTGGGCATACTATATATGATAGTCTGTGATTTGGAAGAAGGAGAATTATTATGCATATGACTTTCGCACAAAGATCTATATTATAATAAGATAACTATTAAATGTGAATACGCCTAAATGGGGATTTTGGATATTAGGCATACGCTGAAATCAAAGGCCATAATTTAGCATAATTCGTATTGTATATCATAATTTGGGGTTTTTGGAGAATATTCTGTACTATGTAAATTTAACTAAAATTTGGGGCATAGGTTATATTGTGATTAATGACCATAATTTGGGCATGTAAAATTAGACTTAATTTTATAAATTGCCTAATTTGTTGAATCTGTTGAAACTGAATACATTCAATTTGGGTATGAAAATCTGTAGGCTTGATCTAAAATTGAGCAAAACAAGTTAATAGAACTTTGAATAATCTGCTGTAACCTGTAAAGAAATTTAATTTGTTGAATTGGCATAATTAGTCTGATATTGGAATAATCTATGAAGGAATACTTTAGCTAAAAATAAGAATGCTGAGACACGAGGTTAGACTCTATTTACGGTAGAAGCCTGCCCGGACCCAACCGGCTTAACCAGCAACCGCAAACTGTTAGTCTAATGTGAGAGGTCGTAGGCATAACTAAAAGATGCTTAGACACGAGGTTATGTATTGCTTGCGGCAGAAGTCTGCCCGGAACCGCCCGGCACATCCAACAGCCACAAGCTACCGACCTAATGTGAGAGCTCTGTGCATTAGTAATTAATTAATGCAAATCTAGGATAAATATGATGCCTAAAACGTGTCGGGTGGATAAGGTTAATTCAACTGGGCGGATGAATCTAATAAACCCGTTTCGTAAATCTGTAGCACCAATACAAAGTTAGGTGAAACAATCTGTAAGTCTGTTAATTTGTATATCAGGTCCGTTAGTCTGAAAACCTATTAACCTGTATGTCTGATCTGATAACTAGTTAATATGAACTTTGTACATCTGAAATCTGTAAGCAAGTTAATATGAAATCGGTTAGTCTGGAGACATAAGGTTAGGAGGGGTAATTACTTGTGTCATCTGTTGTGTGGGACCCATATTAGTCAGTAACCCTTTTCTGGTATCAAAATTATGACCCAACACTAGGTGGGGTCCGGGCACGCTTACTGAACTAATTGTAAGCGGTTCACTCTGATAATGGCGAGGGGTGTTGATAGCACATTCCAACTGGGTCATGTGCGTGCATGGATCCTGTCTGCTCTGAGGATGTAAGACACCGTGACATCTGTAAATAGGTCTGTGTCTATAGGTTGCCACTTTAGGGAATGATACACCCTTCTGTGGGGCCGGCACAGGGTATTTATATATTAGGGAGCCGATCGCTTGGGGTAGAATTTAGGGTACACCTAGTTCTGTCTGTTTCTGTTGGTATACCATCTGTCTCTGTTGGGGTGTTAAAGGACCATTAGTTGGGGTGGTAAAGGCCCATTACTAGCATTCTGTTTCTGTAGGGATTATTCTGTTTTCGTTTCTGTTTCAGTTTAGACATTAGGGTAACACCTAATCCTATTATACTAAGTATTAGTGCAGAGAAGTAAGATACAAGTAAGAAGCATATCTTGGTCTATATCATTCTGTTTCTTCTGTTTAACTTAAGCATACCTGCTACTCCTGTTGCTGTAATCTCTCATCCAACTTTATTTACATGTCATGATACTACTATCTGTTTATATGCTGTAAGTTACTAGACTCGCCAGACTTTATGTCTGACCTCGTTTGTTTTCACCTCCTTTTCTTTCCGTCTCCCCCCCTCACCCCCAGGTGCTCAAGGTGGAAACATAGGAGCTTGATTCATATTATCCCTACTTGAAGTTCTTGAAGTATTGCTTGGCTTTGACTCTGCCTTCTTATCGCAGTTTATGTTGGGGATTATGGTTTTAAAATTATGCATTCTGAAGGATTTTGGTATAAGACTGATTCTTGTGTACTTGGGTTTTGGTATTGTGATTTTGAAGGATGTACCCAAACTTATTTCTGTTTCTGCTGTAATAAAGTTATAAATTTTTCAAGTACTACTTTACGTATCAGTATTGTAATATTCTGTTCTGTTTACTTATAATGCTTCATGGAAGTTAATGCATTCCCTTTGTGAATGACATCAGCGGACATGGGGTGTTTCACTTGGTATCAGAGCTGAAGGCTACCTGATTTGATAAAAAGTTTTTGAAAACTATTTTCAAAAAAGGTTTTAAAAAAGGAAGTATTTTCAAAAGTAAAGTTTGTTTTGAAAAAAAAACATAATCCCCAAAATCCATACATCTGTCTTTCGATTCTCCGTTTATGAATCTCTTTTCTTTCATTTCAGCATGTCTGGAGAACAAAACATTCCTTATACCCCAGAGGGAGTCACCATACCCGAATGGTTCCGTAGATATTTAGAGGCCACGGCACCCGCCGAAGGCCAAGGAAACATTCCTCCAGCTATACGCATCGCTCCTCCTCCTCCGTGCGTGAATACTTTCCCAAAGACATGTAGAGACTTTCGAGCTATGGGCGGAAAGAACTTTAATGGGACTGAATCATTCGTGGAAGCAAGAAACTGGCTCAAGGAAATAGAAGGTTTGTTCGTTATCTTCAAAATGGATGATAGGCAGAAGATACAGTTGGTTTTATGGTTACTTAAGGACGAAGCCTCATTCTGGTGGGAGGTCACGAATGGAGAACGAGCAGTGGAGACTTGGATGGATTTCAGGCATAGGTTCGAGATGAAATTTCTCTCACGAGCAGAAGAGAATTTATACATGGAGAGATTCTTGGTGTTGAAGAAGGGGAATTTATCAGTGAAAGAGTACGTCAACAAGTTCAATCAATTGGCGAGATTCGGCTTAGACTTGGTGAACACACTTGATAAGAAGGCCTTGAGATTTGTTAAAGGTTTGAATGAGCCGCTACATGGGTTGGCTATGACCCACATTCCTATGGGGGCTACCTTCGAGAAATTGGTTGACATCGCATTGATCCATGAAGAGGAAGCCAAAGGTGAGAAAAAAGAGGAAAAGCTCGAAGAACCACAAAACAAGAAAGCGTGGCCCAAAAAGGAAACACAAAAGAAGGATGAAAAGTCTGAAGATAAGAAGGAGAAAAAGTGCTTTACTTGTGGAAGCTTGACTCATATGAACAAGGATTGCAGAAAGAGGAAGGGCACTTGCTTCAACTGTGGTGAGATGGGACACTTCACTAGAGACTGATCGAAGAAACGAGGGAAAGGGCAGAGGACAGGACCTACTTCTGAAGGGAAAGTGAATGCTCTCGCTGCTGGTGGATAGGACAGAGATAGGAAAATTTCTTTAAAAGGCTTAATTTCCTTATCTGATTATTGAGTTGAAACTCTTTTTGATTCTAGCATTTTGATCCTGTAATTGAGACTCTGCACTTTAATACTTGTCTTGTTTCTGATCCCGCTATAGTCTCAAACCCCATAAGGATTGCGACTCATCTGTTTGTGATAAGTTGGGGTTTGAGGGTATCTGTGTTGGGCGTTAAGTTGACTATGACACATACATTCTAGGTTTTGTGGGATATGGTGGGTTTTTATCATGCTTTATTTCCTAAGAATCATTTGATAATCTGATCTGTACTAGTAGTTTGTAAGTACCTGAATATTTCTGAAAAGGATAGGGTTTTTTACTTGAAGCGTGAAGTACATTTCCAGTTTTGACATTGTTTAATGGGAGTAATTCTCTAAGTGTCAATCTGATGTTGATTTCGGTCTTCGGGGTTGATACTTAGAGATTTATTCTGTTAACCGATGTCTGATGGGAACAGGACTTTTGTTTTAATTGTACTTGCTTCTATCACTCGGCTGTATCCTATCGATCGAGTCTTCGACCTTTAGGTAGAAACTACTGGGTGTAAACATGTGTTTGAGACATGTTATGTTTGATGGTTGCAAGTGGATGCCAGTGGTTGCTATTGGTTTCTCGTGGATGCATATACACACACTAGGCACTAGATCGGCTCAAAAACACTCTCATACTAAATATGGATGTATGTGCATTTTTCAATTTTTGTGGATGCAAAATGATTGACTCATCACACGGATGTTGCAGTTGGAAGAATGGTTATGCACTCATATAGAAACGATGTGTATCAAATAGGATTTCTTGCAAACATAATTGGACTCATGGCACTAACATAATTCGCATTAAGGTGGTCAACTGAATCAGTAGACCGCCTGATCTTTGCATTAGATAAGAGATATATGCACACACTTTTGCATATGTTTATACAACATTAGAAGTTTCTAAGGATAATGGATGCTTGTGGATGATGGTTGAGTAGATGGGTGATTGGATGGTAGGACACATTCTTCTTAACTTGAAGATTTCAGGGACGAAATCCTTTAAGGAGGGGAGAATGTAACACCACGTATTTTCCGTGAACATAAAAGTAACAAAACAAAGTATATTTGATTTATAAAAGAAGAATTAAGGAAAATGGGTTATGCCATTTCGTTCGTCTCGGAATTCTGCTTGAGATAGTGTCCAAGTTTGCGTAAATCGGACTCCGTATGAAGAAGTTATGGCCTTCAGAAGTTTCAGAAAATTTAAATTAATTAAAACAACTCAGTTCTAAATTCAAAGTTCGAATTCAAACGCAAAACAAGGTGGGCGGGATTTTTCCCGCCCAGGGGCCAGGTCGACCAGGGGGTCGACCTACCCTATATAGGTCGACCAAGAGGTCGACCTCCCCCCTAAAGGTCGACCTGTTTCAGATCCGAGGCAGATTCGTATTTTTGTATCTGGACTTGTTTTCTGGACAGATTCTTTGGCTCCTAAGCTATTTAAACACCCCCAAACCCCACTTTCTCTCCACACCAAACCATTGTAACGCTATGCTGCCTTAATTCTAACTAAAATAAATCAACGGCGTCTCTACTCTGCTGGAACCTAAGCTAGAACTAGTGCTTCTTCTTCCAATCTGAATAGGATTAAAAGAGAACAATTACAACCCTTTTTCTTTTAGAATCCAACCAAGGTGAGTACAGTTATTTTCAGATATGAAATTTTATTATGATCTTGACATGGTTATAAATCTGAATTTGAGATTATGCATATTCTTGTTTATCAAATTTGTTTTTCTTTGTAGATCTATCTTATTAATATTACAGTAACTATTCTGTATCTCTTCCTTCCTTCTGTTCTATAGCCAGGCTACCACGAGCCTGAGCCAAATCTCATAAGAGATTGACGCACGGACACTAAATTTGGGGAAAATAGTGAATGATGCATAATTAGACATGACTGATTTGTGACTAATTTGAGAAAAGAACATATGTTGTGTAACAACCCGTATTTTCAGCGATATATAATTAATTTATTTAATTATTTAAATCATGATTTGTAGAATTTAATGGTTGTTTAATTAAATAATATTAAATATTTAATTAAATAATAGAATAATATTTTTAATTTCTGAAATAATTGGAAATAACATAATTGACAATATAATGTGAACTAGACAATTTAAAATATCTATATTCAGTTTAGAGTTGAATTATATTAACGAATTTATTTATAACTGTCAGTTGAATGTATAATTTATATTATAATTATAATCTAGCTCGAAATGGCGTGGTAGTTCGCTATTTGGCGATTCGAACTTTAAATGAATATACATAATCCGTTTTCAATCGGAATTCTATGAAAAAAGAAACATTCGGAGCTAGTAAAGTATATTTTTCTAATAGAAGAGAAAAATCGGGATTTCATTGTGTAGATTTTGATTTATGCCTATATTAAATTTTCGAAAAGTCGCTATGGAATTCCTTTATAATTTATAACGATTTATTTATATTATAAATGAATTTTTCAATATAAATTGAATATCGATTCAACCAAGATTTGAATATCGAGTTATAAATTCAATTGGAGTTGTATGAAATTCTAGTGTGAATATATACAAAAATATTAATTTATTAATATTAAATTGAAATGTTTTTAAATATATTTATATATTTAAATGCGTTATTTAGAGCTTTAAAAATAGCCAGTTTTGCAAATGAACTCCGTTTTCGATGAAACTAATTTTGTTGGATTCGTAATATTAAACTATTATTTGATTTCAATTTTCATGATTTTTGGAGTTAGTATGTTGTCGTGCCGAATTTTAATGTGAAAAATAGCCGATATTTTGACGGTTAAAAATATGTTGTGTGAGCAAACGAAGTCGGAATTCAACGAAACCAGTTTTGTTGGGTCCGTAATGTCAAACTGTAGTTGTATGTCCATTTTCGTTGGATTTGGGAATCGTACGTGATCATAGATATTTTTAACGATAATTATAGACTACATAGGAATAAATATGAATATAAATATCGAATATTAAACTATAAATCATCCTATACATAACACCCTTTACCGTGTAACCCTAAGTCATTTTTCCATGGTCAATTTCCTTTGCCGCTACCGTTCTTTCAGGAAAATAAAACAAAGGAAATTCATCCACTTCTAAATTCATTTAGAAATCAAAGAAAAATTCTAAAAATCATGGAATCTAATGTTCAAGCTTAGATTCAGTTGCTCATCATCTCAGTGTACCATTATTGGGTGCGACAACCCTTGAAAGGAGTTCGACAGCATAACATCGAACCTAGGGTTGACCGATTCGCGGGATTGAAGCGTTGATCGATGAATCTAAGTTCGTATTTGGAACCAGGGGATCGAACACCTTCGATTATGATTTTCTAGGATTAAATGAAAATAAAAAGTGGCGCATTTTTCTTGTACGCTGCTGGGAAGGGCTCGATGTCGGGATGTTATATTAGGGTGTGAGTTTACTGAAAATTGTATGAGGAGGGAGAGGATTCAAAGGAGAAGATATTGGTCTGTTTGTTTGGCAAACAATGATGGGAAGGAGGAGTTGTGAGGGCTTGAATGATTGGTAATGGCCATTACAGGCGCTAAATACATCAGGAGTTGGAGAAAGGTATTAGCTACGCTAATACGTACTTCATTAAAGGTTAATTAGATTTAAGTATAACGTTGGTGTTGTGCTAATTAAATGGTAATGGTGCGGTAATTTTTCAGAGGAGTTAAAGAGTAAGGAGCTGTGCTTTCTTTTGGGGATGATAATACATACTGTTGCAGTCCGGGTAAGTATGGTAGGAACTGATTTGTTTTGGGCCATGAGTAATAAAATTGATGTGAGGCCCAGTAGTTATTTATATAATAAAATATATGGGAGGAAACCTGCGAGTCCTTGTATGGTTGTGGAAGACGGTTACTTTGTGTCGGCCTGTTATGGTGTGTAAAATGGTAAAAGGAATGAAGAGAGTATTGAGAGAAAGACAGTGGTTGGTTTTATTTGGAATTTCATGAAGAAATGGAGTTGTGGAGTTCAAAGAAGGATGCCGCAACTATTGAATGGAGCAGCAGGATTCTTCACTGATGGGAAAGAAAACACTATTCAAATTGGAGCGTGTGTGTTAAAGCATGGGCCAATAAAGGATGTGAGGCCCAACTCTATTTAATCCAAGTTTAAATTAATTTTAATAGCATATTAAATTATAAGGTCAATAACTTTCTCATACAATGTCAGAATTTGACAATACAAGATCCGTTGCGATCGTATGGACGAGAGCTACCAAATGGAACTGACTGGGAGTGTATTGGAGCTCGTTACAATTTATAGAATAATAAATTGTCCGTCATTATCAAAGATAGTTAATCGTTATTTAACGATAACTGTCCAATGTGAGTAAAACTCACCAACTCTACTAGTTCATATTTTTATAACGTATTTTTTTGAACTGATAGATGATGATTGATTTCTGTGTGTGGACTGTTTGGTTAAACTGCTAATTGATTGGTTGAAAATATCGATATAGTTATATATATTGTTAATTAAATATTGATTCTATATATCAAATTATTTCATATTGAAATGAATTTGATGTTAATTATATTGTTTAACATCTGTGGATGCAGGGAAACAGGTCGGAGGAATCCAACTGGATTCCTCAACATTTATTTTACTGTTTTAAATATATTGTAACATATGATGTGATATATAATCAGTGTTGATTACGTGTGTTGAATGATATCGATCCTTGTTATCTGGTATTTTAAATACCGTAAGAAATACTGGGATGTAGAAAAGGGGATTTTCAAAGTGTATTTTGAAAATAAATTATTTATATAAAATCAATGGATTTTATATAGAAAAGGAAAATATTTGTGAAACAAATAGAAAAGGAAATATTTATAAAACATTTACAAATAGATTTGAAAAGGAAATATTTGTAAAACATTTATAAATAGATTTGAAAAGGAGATATTTGTAAAACATTTACAAATAGATTTAGAAAGGGAATATTTGTAAAACATTTACAAACAGAAGTGAAAAAGAATATTTATTTTTTAAATAAATAAAAAGATAAAAGAATATTTATTTGTTAAATAAATAGAAAGATAAAAGAAAATATTTATTTATGAAATAAATAGAGTTATAAAATGGAATTTTAAATGAGATTTAAGTGTTGGAAAAAGGAGATTTCGTATGAATAACTCTAAATAGAAGTATAAACAGAATTTGGAAATGCGATACTATTTTGAAATACGAAGTCAAACTTAATGGAGTTAATCGAATATATTTATTCGAATAGAATTAAAGGATATAGTTAATTGAATAGTGTTAATCAATTAGAGTTAATCGAATAGAGTAAATCAATTAGAGTTTATCGAATAGTATTAATCAATTAGAGTTAATCGAATAGTGTTAATCAATTAGAGTTATCAACTAAAGTTAATTGAATAGAGTTAATTGAATAGAGTTAATTGAATATAGTTGATCGAATTAGAATTAATCAAATAGAGTCAATTGATAGAGTTAATCGATTAGAGTAAATAAATAGAGCTAATTAAAAAAGAAATATTGAATATTGGTTATTCGAAAAGAGTTATCGAATATAAGTTATTCGAAAAAAGAGTTATCGAATACTGGTTATTCGAAAAAGAGAGTTATCGAATATTGGTTATCCGAAAAAGAGTTATCAAATATTGGTTATCCGAAAAAGAGTTATCAAATATTAGTTATTCGAAAGAGAGTTAGTCGAATATTAGTTATTCGATGAGAGTTAATCGAATATTAGTTATTCAAATAGAGTTAATCGAATATTAGTTAATCGAATAAGAGTTAGTCGAATATTAGTTAATCAAATAAGAGTTAATCGAATATAGTTTACTTGAATAGAGTTAAAGGAGTTAATCGAATACAGTTTATTCGAATAGAGTTAAAGGAGTTATCGAATATAGTTTATTCGAAAGGAGTTAACCCATAAGAGTTAATGAATTAAAGTTAATCGAGTTAAAGTTAATGGAGATAGGGTTAATTGATTTGAGTTAATCAAGTTATATTTTGGAGTTAGATATTTTAGAAGTAGGGATTATAACACTATTGTTATAATCAAAATGTTTTCAATAAAGGAGTGGATTCGTAAATAGAAATCCGAGAGTTACGTATGGAAGTTTGTTAAAGATTTAAAGGGTGAACCTCGTCTATTTCAAAGTTAGAAATGTTGTTCAGTTAAGGTGTGAGAGGTAGTTATACCCCAACTTGATTGGCTTCGTTTTTAACTAAGGAATGGTTAAGGTTCGACAGTGAAGATTGGTTAAATGAATTTAGTTAACGAGCATAATGGTTTGAGTCGGCATAGCGATGTTTGATTTAAAATCTATTTAAATCTAATGTAGGAGTTTGGAAATGTTTTTCCAAATAAGAATCAAAAATGTTTTCTAATATAGGAAACAAGAAATGGAAATATTTCCAAGGTTAATAACGTATATTTTCTAAATTTAGAAAATAGGAAATGTTGAATATACGAAAAAAGGAAATACTTGAAAAATGAATAGATTAATGAACTAAAGAGATAAATGTTAAATGATGATTGGTCGATATAAATTCCATCTGGAAATAATATCGTTGTTTGCACACGTGTTTTCTTTGATAGTTAACTCACCGACTATCGAAGTATTTGACCATTTTTCCGTTGTCAATACGGAGAGACCGGGATCAGATTCATTATCTGAAAACCACTCCGTATGGGCATTAGCGTTGCGATCAAATATGACGAGGATAATTAAAGACGAATTTATGCAAGGGCTGTTCTGTTTACAAAATAGTGCCTTCGGTTTGTCCAGTCCCAGGACGACTTGTATGGAAGAATGTCTAACAGAGTATATTTAATAGATTGCGTAAGTTGATCTCTTCAAACGTATATACACTTGGTAGCGGAGGAATTCGTTTCTCGTAGCTGTATATGAGACGACCCCAACCCCGTACGACGGTGGCAAGAGTAATCTTTGGAATATAACACACAAACAGATAATAGCAGAACAGAAATAAATAAATAGACTAGATAATGTACAATAGAATACACTGGATAAACATAATCATCAGAGTTACACAGTATACAGGATCATACTTAGTACAAATACAGTTCAGCTATACATAAATGTCTACAGCGGAAAACAAAACATAATATGTACAATAGGAGCTGAACAGCATAAAAAGAGATAAATGATAGAATCCATCTTCAGCTCCAGCTATCCAGAGAGAGCCTGCTAAAACCTAAATACAAGGTTTCCCATGTAGAAAAAAGGGCACCCGAGTTTGCAAGTGAAACAAACTACGAGTCAGTCATGGGACTGGTATGAGAAATCTACTTAACTTAATTTAATATATGGCCAGTCACAGGACCACACCACTTTCGCGGAACGGGTTTACTCTATAGGATTGCCAGTGCTTTAAAACAAGTAAATCTTTTAAACATCGCAATGCTTTTTATAAAAATGAAGCCATTATAAGACTCTGTTCCCATCACACAATGCAACCCAAACCGGAGGATAGAGTTTTACCTTATAATGGCCAAAATATGCTTGATATGAATAAAACAAAAGCATTTGATATTATTACTAGTGTTTATATGTTTCAAAAACAATTTCAAATCATAAGTATCAGTCATAGACGACATTAATGCCCCATACCACTATGTCGCCATATATAGGTATACAATCAAAACCGCACGATGTCGTATTTGGAAATTGGATTTCTGTCATGAACCAAGGCAAGGGATCATCCTTACCAAATTCGAGACAATCTAGCCTACCATGTCTCAGGCAAGCGCGCAGGCAAGCCTTGGAGCAACAAGGCCGGTCCACTCGATGTGGATTAAACTTAAACCCTGGACAATACGTCCCCACACCCTATGGGGTGTAAACGAGCCCAATGACTCCATTTTCGAGGTACCTCGCATTCCAATAACCACACAGGTGAAAATAATATAAATGTCAAGGCTGGTAGGTCACTGACACCACCTCTAGCTAGAAAGAGACTCATGTCCTCCCTGTCGTCCTCTCCCATTTTGGGTTCATACCGGGGTGTGAGGCTCGCGAATTCACGTTATACACAAAGCTATGCCACGCAGGCCGTGCTTTGATCATCAATCACAAGACTTTTCTTTTCAATAGAAGCCTTGATCATCTGCCACTTAGGCATGCTACACAGGCAATTCCCTCCATGCGACTGATTTCTATCGATGTATAACCTCTGAGCTCGTACGTCTCAGAGAAGGGCGTTAAGCAAGAGAATAAATTCTCCGCTACTAAACAAATATATATTTAATAGAGATCAATCAGCATAGAACAAAATCCAATGTCAGACACACAGTCCATTTACAAGTTCGTTCTGGGTCTGAACGAAGCCGGTGGCACCTTATACCTCGCATATCCATATAATCAACAAGTACGTCCGGACGGCTACCACTTCAGCCCCTTCAAGGTAGCTACTCCTATCATGAGCATCAGTAGCACCCCTCCATTCGACGTGAAGATCATCGGTCTTGCACCGTCTTCATATCTTCGACTTTTAACCGTCGATCAATTGTTTGAAATGAGAATTAACTCGACCTTTTCAAATAATTCACGTATATTTAGGATTTCAAATAAATTCATTTCAATGGTTAAATTATTCGACACCAATGATTCAATTCATTTATGTAGTTCTCACGTCAAACACATTCAACCATCAGATATCCAATAAACCAAGCAAATTCAGTTTATTTCCATTCCATATCGTTTATAATATTTTATCATGATTTATCGCTATTTTTATTTATTTAAAAATAGCCAATTCATTCAAACGACGCTTCAGGCCATAACGCAGCTGTGGCACTGTTTTTCTTCAGATTTGATTTACACATATCTAAAGTTCTAACTGTTGGATCTTGACAAATTTTATATCATTAGAAAGATCTTTTCAAAACGAATCCAACGGTTTCAGTTTTGGGAAAATCCGACGGTCGGATCTCCCGGTACAATTGTTTGAAGTTACGATTTCAAAATACGAACTACAGCGTCGTTATTCGGTTTATTTTAATTATATTTATATATAAATAAATATAATCGATTCTGGCGTTGTTTTTCTTTAGATTTGAATTAAACATTCCAGACAATCCAACTGTTGGATCTTTACAAAGTTGGTGTCGCTGGAAAGATATTTCCAAAGCGAACCCAACGGTTTCGGTTTCGGGAAAATCCGATGGTCGGATCTCCCGCACTAATCGTTTGAAATCACGGTTTCAAAATACGAACTGTAGCTTCGCTATTCAATTCACTTTAATTATATTTATTTATATTTATAAATATAAATATAATTCATTCTTCGATTTCAAAGCCATATTCACTTCATATATTTGATAAAAATGATATTTTTATCCAATAGATATTTATTTCAACACATCACTATTTTTAACAGTTCATATATATCATAAAAATGTGATTTTTATTGTAAAACAATTTATTTCAAAACACGATTATTTTATAGCGTTCATACATAAGGTAAAAATGTTATTTTTATCTTTCAAAGAATTTATTCAACACATGAATTTCTATTCAAAACATGAATATAGTTTCAACACATGAATGTTTTCTACAGTTTATATATATATAATAATAATGTGAATTTTATCATTAAAACAATTTATTTTAAAACATGCACAATTTATATAGTCTATTTATGTGATAAAATGTTATCTTTATCCCTCAAAAAAATTTATTCAACACATGAATTTCTATTCAACACATGAATATGGTTTCAACACATGAATACGGTTTCAACACATGAAAATTATTCTAACACATGAATATTATTTAAAATTTCGGCAGCATAACGGCAGGGTATTTAAAACCGACACCGTCCCGAGCATGGCTCCTCGCTCTACCTTAAAGCCTCGCAGCTTTTGACAATGGGGATTTTCAATATCTAGTTCGTACGCAGACGAATTTTCCCATATACTAATCCTATTGGGATTTCAACCACAATCAATCATTTCAAATCAACCATTCATGATATTCACCAAATTTCACATCAACCAATAATCCAAACAATATCACAACCAATATATATCGTCCACGGTCTGTGGACGAGGGGAGTATATATATATATATATTGATATACGTATATAACTATATTTCAATTTCATTTCAATATCATTTCAATTTATTTCAACGCATATATCAATTTTACAATGCATATATAACTTATACATCGAACATACAACTTATACAACGCTTATACATGAGGTGTACAACGCTTATATAACTCATACTTCGACTATATAATTTATACATCGTCATTTCCATATCTTTTATAATATCAGAAATCTCACATTGGGTTCCAATCCTCCAAAAATTGTAGAAGGCTCAGAAAAATATCCGGTCTCTTCAAGAATGTAGAGGACGTCCACACGAGTCCACTGTCTCTTGTTTCACTGGATTTCGACCACATACGAAAAAGATACGATTTTTTTATTAGTAAATCATATTTCGTAAAGCTTTTATATGTTGAAAATTATTTAAATAATCACCTTCGTATAACAGATCGTCGCTCCCTCCACTGTTCAAAACAAGGGTTTCGATTTTCAATCAAACCTCTCCGCTTCACCATGATCGGACTTCGCCACATGGAAGAGCTTCGAGAGGGCTTCCCGAGGCTACCCAACACGTCGAGCTCGAAGTTGATCAGAGGGAGAAAATCAGGCGCGAGCGACGAGACTTCAGGAGGTTGATTCTCAAAGGATACTCAACGATAAATCACAAAGATCATATGGATTTAAAGAGGAGGTTTAGATCTATGAAAACTTCCAAAGAACCATGGTATTTCGTTGAGAGATTGGAGCAAGATCGAGGAGAGAAGGTTGGAATGTGGAGCTACCTTTCGATCTGGAGTGGGAGGTGTTTTTCGCGTTTTTATTTTATTTTTTATTTTATGAAGGAAATTATTCTATTGGTAGATACTTACATAGATTCGAAAAATAGGGTTTTCACAAACGAACTCCTTTTCAAACCCAACGACTGTCGTCCCTAGCAAAATACCCTCATTCCAAACACAATGGAATATGTTTTGTGGGCCAATTCGACAGTTTCAGTCAGTTTTTCTTCAAATTAAAATATAAAACATTCAATATTTGATTTGAACGTACATTTCAATTTGCCGAGGCCACATACTAATCACAAAAATTTCAGAAAAATAATTCTAGCTATGTTTTGACGATACGGTCCCAACAAAACTAGTTTCGTCTAATTCTGAGACCGTTTGAAAAATGGCCATTTTCTGCTCGATCCATTTTAACTGAAATCAACTAAACACATTTTCCTTCGCCACGCTCACATATTGACTTCAAAAATTATGAAATTTGAAACCTAGCAATAATTTGACATCCCGAACCCAACAAAAGTGGTTTCGTCGAATTCTGAGCTCGTTTGCAAATTGACATTTTCACCGGCTATATAAATTCTATAGCGACATTTTTAAAATTCATTTAGCCATAACTTTTGACTCCCGCTATGAAAATTCGATTTTTCAGTTTCATTAGAAGGATAATAATAAACAGATTTAAATATTTTTGGTTTCACTAAAATCCGTTTTATTTTGCACCCGGTACAGTCAGTCAAAGTTTGAATTCCAATTTTGAATCTGCCGCGCCATTTCAGGCCTTGTTTATAATTTAAAATAAATATATTTATTTTCAAACATCGATTCAAACCTAATTTTCATCATTATTATTTAAAATAATTTATTTTAAATATTTAAAATCCACTAAAATAGCCAAATTAAAAATTTTAAACTGGCTTAGATTTTCCGGGTTGTTACAATCTCCCCCACTTAAAATTTTTCGTCTCCGAAAAGGAACTAAGTCGAAAGTTTTTTAATTAACCAACTCAACTTTCCTTCTGGCTTCCATTCTCCAACTTTTCAGTTTCTAAGAATTTTCAAATTCTTCAAAAATTTGGCTAACCCCATAAATTTTCGAAAAATTTCACCATAACCTCCTTTGTTCGGGGAAGGGGTTTGGAAATTTATTGGGCTGTATTAGGTACCCAATAAATCCTAATAAATATGCACATATTTATAGTGATATATTCCGGTGTCCACAGGGGAGTGTGTATAGATCATAACTCCAGAGAATAAATTCTCATCACCCTATAAATGGCTTTTGTGCCTTAATGACCAGAGAGACGTGTTTATTGTCATCTCCAGACACATGTGTGGTTTTTTATTAATCTTGCAATTTACCATTATATTTTTATATAGTCCATATCAGTCATCAGTTCAACCTATAAAATATAGTCATCGCCATACAAGCCTCTCGATCGTATGGTAAATCGTCAACCTCGTCACACAAGCTCCAAATGCTTATGTGGTATATTATGAAGTATGCCTATCTTCAAGAAGTATGCCATGTAGTGTAGTTCAAAATTAATTGTTACTATCCTATGGCGACATTTATTAATCATACACAGAATAACCAGCACTCCGCATCCAATGGCATTCACAGGAGTTGATATGATAATAAAATTGCGCATCCAACTCATTAAGGTTTACCTATTTGTCAGGCACACAAATAAATTCTTTACTCAACAGCTAATCCATTACCTGTTCAAACATATATAATGCACATGTATATACTTCTATTTATTTCCAAATCAGTTCAATGTGTGATTTAATCGAATAAATTTACCATCATTCCCTTATTGATTAAATTAACTATCATTCTAATAATTTAGTTAATCAAATTCACAATCACACAACACGAACAACAATCAATTTGTTTTTAACTTTCAAAAACATACTAATTAATTCATAAACTCTTTTGAAAACATTCAGACTATATAATTAAAAAGTTTACATTGTTGAACCATAGAATTTATTCTTCTATTTCTACCACTCATGTTTCAATGTCTGCAAATAGCAGACAAAGTGTTAGGCCAATAGAAAAGGTAATTTCTAAAACATAGAGACATATACTTGAATGTAAATCTGTCTACCGGGGTGTATTTCATTCTGCTTCACTCATTCTAGGATATTACTAATCCTATCTGTAATGAATTATTCGTCCTAGAACACTACTGGTTCTATCTCTGATTAGTTCGTTAATATGTTATGTTCCAGAACTAAGCTTATCCAAAGCTCTAATACCACATTTGTGATGGCCCCAACCCTATACGACGGTGGCAAGGGTAATCTTTGGAATATAACACATAAACAGATAACAGCAGAATAGAAATAAATAAATGCACTAGATAATGTACAATAGAATACACTGGATAAACATAATCATCAGAGTTACATAGTATACAGGATCATACTTAGTACAAATACAGTTCGGCTATACATAAATATCTACAGCGGAAAACAAAACATAATATTGACAATAGGAGCTGAACAGCATAAAAATAGATAAATGATAGAATCCATCTTCAGCTCCAGCTATCCAGAGAGAGCCTGCTAAAACCTGAATATATGGCTGCCCGTGTAGAAAAAGGGGCACCCGAGTTTGCAAGTGAAATAAACTGCGAGTCGGTCATGGGACTGGTATGAGAAATCTACTTAACTTACTTTAATATATGGCCAATCACAGGACCACGCCACTTTCGCGGAACGGGTTTACTCCATTGGATTGCCAGTGCTTTAAAACAAGTAAATCTTTTAAACATTGCAATGCTTTTTTATAAAAATGAAGCCATTATAAGACTCAGTTCCCATCACACAATGCAACACAAACCGGAGGATAGAGTTTGACCTTATAATGGCCAAAATATGTTTGAAACGAATAAAACAAAAGCATTTGATTTTATTACTAGTGTTCATATGTTTCAAAAACAATTTCAAATCATAAGTATCAATCATAGACGACATTAATGCCCCATACCGCTATGTCGCCATATATAGGTATACAATCAAAACTGCACGATGTCATATTTGGAAATTGGATTTCCGTCATGAACCAAGGCAAGTGATCGTCCTTACCGAATTCGAGACAATCTAACCTACCTTGTCTTAGGCAAGCACGCAGGCGAGTCTTGGAGCAACAGGGTCGGTCCACTCGATGTGGATTAAACTTAAACCTTGGACAATACATCCCCCCACCCTATGGGGCGTAAATGAGCCCAATGACTCCATTTCTAAGGTACCTCGCATTCCAACAACCACACAGGTGAAAATAATATAAATGTCAGGGCTGGTTGGTCACTGACACCACCTCTAGCTAGAAAGAGACGCATGTCCATCATGTCGTCCTCTCCCGTTTCTGGTTCATACCGGGGTGTAAGGCTCGCAAATTCACGTTATACACAAAGCTATGCCACACAGGCCGTGCTTTGATCATCAACCACAAGACTTTGCTTTTCAACAGAAGCCTTGATCATCTGCCACTTAGGCATGCCACACAGGCAATTCACTGCGTGCGACTGATTTCTATCGATATATAACCTCTAAGCTCGTACATCTCAGAGAAGGCGCTAAGCAAGAGAATAAATTCTCCGCCGCCAAACAGATATATATTTAATAGAGATCAATCAGCACAGAACAAAATCCAATGTCAGACAAACAATCCATTTACAAGTTCATTCTATGTCTAAATGAAACCGGAGGCACCTTATACCTCGCATATCCATATAATCAACAAGTACATCCGGACGACTACCACTTCGGCCCCTTCAAGGTAGCTACTCCTATGATGAGCATCAGTAGCACCCCTTCATTCGACGTGAAGATCATCGGTCTTGCACCGTCTTCAAATCTTCGACTTCTAACCGTTGATCAATTGTTTGAAATGAGAATTAACTCGGCCTTTTAAAATAATTCACGTATATTTAGGATTTCAAATCAATTCATTTCAATGGTTAAATTATTCGACACCAATAATTCATTTCATTTATGTAGTTCTCACGTCAAACACTTTCAACCATCAAATATCCAATAAACCGAGCAAATTCAGTTTATTTCCATTTCACATCGTTTATAATATTTTATCACTATTTTTATTTATTTAAAAATAGCCAATTCATTCAAACGACGCTTCAGGCCATAACGCGACCGCGGCGCTGTTTTTCTTCATATTTGATTTACACATATCTGAAATTCTAACCGTTGGATCTTCACAAATTTTATATCATTAGAAAGATCTTTTCAAAACGAATCCAACGGTTTTAGTTATGGGAAAATCCGACGGTTGGATCCCCCGGTACAATCGTTTGAAGTTACAATTTCAAAATACGAACTGCAGCGTCGTTATTCGATTTATTTTAATTATATTTATATATAAATATAAATATAATCGATTCTGGCGCTGTTTTTCTTTAGATTTAAATTAAACATTCCAGACAATCCAACCGTTGGATCTTTACAAAGTTGGTGCCGTTGGAAAGATATTTCCAAAGCGAACCCAACGGTTTCGGTTTCAGGAAAATCCGATGGTCGGATCTCCCGCACTAATCGTTTGAAATCACGGTTTCAAAATACGAACTGCAGCTTCGTTATTCGATTTATTTTAATTATATTTATATATATAAATATAATTCATTCTTCGATTTCAAAGCCATATTCACTTCATATATTTGATAAAAATGATATTTTTATCCAACATATATTTGTTTCAACAAATCACTATTTTTAATAGTTCATATATATCATAAAAATGTGATTTTTATTGTAAAACAATTTATTTCAAAACACAGTTATTTTATAGAGTTCATACATAAGGTAAAAATGTTATTTTTATCTTTCAAAGAATTTGTTCAACACATGAATTTCTATTCAACACATGAATTTCTATTCAACACATGAATATGGTTTAACACATGAATGTTTTCTATAGTTTTTATATATATAATAAAAATGTGATTTTTATCGTTAAAACAATTTATTTTAAAACATGCACAAAATATATAGTCTATATATGTGATAAAATGTTATCTTTATCTTTCAAAAAAATTTATTCAACACATGAATTTCTATTCAACACATGAATATGGTTTCAACACATGAATACGGTTTCAACACATGAAAATAATTCTAACACATGAATATTATTTAAAATTTCGGCAGCATAACGGCAGGGTATTTAAAACCGGAACCGTCCCGAGTACGGCTCCTCGCTCTACCTTAAAGCCTCGCAGCTTTTGACAATGGGGATTTTCAATATCTAGTTCGTACGCAGACGAATTTTCCTATATACTAATCCTATTGGGATTTCAACCACAATCAATCATTTCAAATCAACCATTCATGATATTCACCAAATTACACATCAACCAATAATCCAAACAATATCACAACCAGTATATATCGTCCATGGTCTGTGGACGAGGGGAGTGTGTATATATATACATATATATATTTGCGTATATTACTATATTTCAATTTCATTTCAATATCATTTCAATTTATTTCAACGCATATATCAAATTTACAGTGCATATATAACTTATACATCGAACATACAACTTATACAATGCTTATATAACACATACTTCGACTATATAATTTGTACATCATCGTTTCCATTTTGTTTATAATATCAGAAATCTCACATTGGGTTCCACTCCTCCAAAAATTGTAGACGGCTTAGAAAAATATCCGGTCTCTTATAGAATGCAGAAGACGTCCACACGAGTCCTCTGTCTCTTGTTTCACTGGATTTCTACAACATACGAAAAAGATATGATTTTTTTATTAGCAAATCATATTTCGTAACACTTTTATATATTGAAAATTATTTAAATAATCACCTACGTATAATAGGTCGTCGCTCCCTCCACTATTCAAAACAAGGGTTTCGATTTTCACTCAAACCTCTCTGCTTCACCACGATCGGACTTCGTCACATGGTAGAGCTTCGAGAGGGCTTCCCGAGGCTACCCAACACGTCGAGCTCGAAGTTGATCAGAGAGAGAAAATCAGGCACGAGCGACGAGTCTTCAGGAGGTTGATTCTCAAAGGATACTCAAAGATAAATCACAAAGATCATATGGATTTAAAGAGGAGGTTTTAGATCTATGAAAACTTCCAAAGAACCAGGGTATTTTGTTGAGAGATTGGAGCAAAATCGAGGAGAGAAGGTTGGAAGGGGGAGCCGCTATTCGATCTGGAGCTAAAGGGGTTTTTCTCCTTTTTTTCTTTTTTTTATTTCATAAAGGAAATTATTCTATTGGTTGATACTTATATAGATTCGAAAAATAGGGTTTTCATAAACGAACTCCTTTTCGAACCCAATGACTATCGTCCCTAGCAAAATACCCTCATTCCAAACACAATGGAATATGTTTCGTGGGCCAATTCGATTGTTTCAGTCAGTTTTTCTTCAAACTAAAATATAAAACATTCAATATTTGATTTGAACGTACATTTCTTTTGTTAGGGCCACATATTGATCCCAAAAATTCCAGAAAAATAATTCTAGCTATGTTTTGACGATACGGTCCCAACAAAACTAGTTTCGTCTAATTCTGAGACTGTTTGAAAAATGGCCATTTTCTGGTCGATCCATTTTAACCGAAATCGACCAAACACATTTTCCTTTGCCATGCTCACATATTGACTTCAAAAATTATGGAATTTGAAACCTAGCAATAATTTGACATCCCGGACCCAACAAAAGTAGTTTCGTTGAATTCTGAGGTCGTTTGCAAAATGTCTATTTTCATGGGCTATATAAATTCTATGGTGACCTTTCTGAAAATTCATTTGGCCATAACTTTTGACTCCCGCTACGCTTCGATTTTTCAGATTAGTTAGAAAGATAATCATAAACATATTTAAATATTTTTGGTTTCACTAAAATCCATCTTATTTTGCACCGGGTACAGTCAGTCAAAGTTTGAATTCAAATTTTGAAACTGCCGCGCCATTTCAGGCCTTGTTTATAATTTAAAATAAATATATTTATTTTCAAACATCGATTCAAACCTACTTTTTGTCATTATTATTTAAAATAATTTATTTTAAATATTTAAAATCCACTAAAATAGCCAAATTAAAAATTTTAAACTAGCTCAGATTTTCCGGATTGTTACAGTATACCCGTTGTATTTTTAGGGAAATCAATTTGTGATTTTGCGGGTATGACGATGTGACATTCAAAGTGAATAAATGTGTGATCTGTCAAAGATAAGCGTGGCCTCTAGCCTCACAACCGGGAAATGACAAAAATCAGGCAGGCAACATTGCTAAGTGGTTGGCTGCCAAGTAGGGTGTATTATCACTTATCTAGAGATATTCATTTCATTCTTTAATCTATTCGATGTTGTCCCATTCGGGAAACGGTTGCTGATCCCAACCGTTGGTGATATACATTCGGTACACTCAAGCGAAATGAGTGGTCGGTCATGCGTGGTCGGTTGCAAGATGTTCTTGTTGAACTCAGTGTATTCCTCTCTAGAGGTACACTATCGGAAGATGGTTCCATACCTTGTCATAGTTGGTAATCCATTATCCAATAAGTGCTCGTGGTTTTGGCTGTATACTATATATGTAGAACGTGAGGTGGAAGCGTTCTGCAAGATGATTATTATATTGTGGTTTATAGACACTATTATAATATCAATGAGTTTTGATATAAAGATTATCGTTTCTTTCAAAATGATTTGGAAGTTAAATCAAAATGTTTTGGATTCTCATAAGGAAAAAAACCCATTCTATTATACGGCTTGGTCTTATGAGATATCGTTTAATTGCTCAAACTATTTTAAATGGTTTTACTCATACCAGTCCCATGACTAACCCAGAGTTTTTTTTGTTTTCCCTAAACTTTTGGGTGCCCAATTTTGTATGAGCCATCAAGTAGTCGGGATTTACAAATACTTGAAGAGATGGAGTAGGAGGCTTCAGGATTATATTGATTGTTATTTCCGTTGTGTTGTAAGTGTTATACTCTAATAATGGTATTGTATACAGATACAGTTTTATTTCAAAGTTATGTTATGAAATATATTTATTTGTTCCGCTGTGAGATTCGTGTTTTACTCTGATGTTGTATGTTCTTCTTCTTCTATTCTATGTTTCTATCTTATCTATTCTCACACTCCGTTTTCTTTCTGTTAGTTTTCTGGTTTCCAGTGCAATTGGGGTTGGACTTATGAATATATATATATATATATATATATATATATATATATATATATATATCGGGACACTACACTTGGTATCAGAGCTTAAGGTTAAGTAATTACCTTGACTCTGTGGCGTTACTCAGTAGAGATGGGGTTAGCAATACCCTAGATTGATTTGAGTGTATATATATGAGCGCGTATTTGTTATTTGATATAAAAATCTGTTTTATATTGTGGAGATTTATTGGTTGAGTTGTTTATGGGTTCTGGTCGATTAGTTTGATCCACTGTATCGGTAGGAGTTTATAAACACTCGAATATGATGAACTGGCACTGTATGTTTTGAAAAGAGGGTAAATGAAATAGTTTTACCCAAAATATATTTTTGATATAAACAAAATATTGGTATTTGAAATATTATAGTATATTTGATGTGTTGTTGTGATTATAATCGGATAAGATTATAATTGAAACGGTTATGTAAATAACCAATTAAAATTCGTGAAAGTATTACGAAGTGAATTAAATCTGAATTTAAATCAGATTTGAAATAATAACTTTGGAAATTTGAATAAGTGTTTGTAAATGAATACGGATTGGATATAAGAGAATTTTAAAATCCTAGGAGATTTTAAATTGTTCATAAACCTTGGAAGGATATTTTGAATTTATTTCAAAATGAAAATGTTTATAAAAATGAGTTTTGAAAATGTTATAGTAATAAACTCACTTCGAACACTGGGAAATAACCCTGATGAGTTTGGCCACGTCATCAGTGTTCATTTTTGAGTTTCTAAGTGACGGATTACTACCAAAAATTTTGTTTTCGAATTGTTTTGAGGAAACAAGTTGTTTAGAAATTCAAAGGTTTTGAATTGGTACTATGATTTCAAATTGATTTGAAATAAACCCAGGAATTTAAATTATGGCATTTAAATTTAACTTATGAAGTTAAATAGATTGAAATGGTAAAGGCGAATACATAAATTAGAATTTAACTTGAACTAAGTTAAATAAAACTGGATTTGATTATAGAATAATCTGGAATGGAATTGAGTTGATGGGTTAAGAGTTTGAAATTTGATATTGGAGTTTGAATGAAATTTGGCTTGGATATAAGAGAATGATTGGATTTGAGGATAAATCGATTAGAGATTGATTGGAGTGCATTGGTATATGCTGAATTGTTGGTAACGAAAGGAAAAGATATAATGGTATGCCGACAAAAGGTACAAGTTTATATTTTGTATAACCATGAGATTTATGAGCCAGTTTGGCAAGCTGCTTGGCTATTTGATTTGATTTTGGGTTGGAGAAAGGCTAGAGAGGCGAGTTGGAGTTTGAGCTATTGACCAGTACAAAGGAGGTGCTAGCGAAATTTTTCGAAAAGTTAAGGTGTTAGAAAATTTTAATGATTTTTGAAAATTTTCGTTAGTAGGAATGAATAAATATTTAATTAAAATTAAATTGGTTTAGTTGAAACTGAAGTTAAGAAGCAAACAAATAATTTCAACCCACCAATAGGGTGTGTTCTCTACCTTAGCAATTTCAAGGACGAAATTATTTTAAGGGGGGAAGAATGTAACGACCCGTATTTTCAGCGATATATAATTAATTTATTTAATTATTTAAATCATGATTTAAAGAATTTAATGGTTATTTAATTAAATAATATTGAATTTTTAATTTAATTAAATAATAGAATAATATATTTAATTTTTGAAATAACCGGAAATAACAGAATTGACAATATAATGTGAACTGGACAATTTAAAATATATATATTCAGTTTAGAGTTGAATTATATTAAAGAATTTATTTATAGCCGTCAGTTGAACGTATGATTTATATTATAATTATAATCGAGCTCGAAATGGTGCGGCAGTTTTCTATTTGGCGATTTGAACTTTAAACGAATATACATAATCCGTTTTAAATCGGATTTCTGTGAAACAAGAAACGTTTGGAGCTGGTGAAGTATATTTTTCTAATGGAAGAGAAAAATCAGGATTTCATTGTGTATATTTTGATTTATGCCCGAATCAAATTTTCAAAAAGTCGCTATGGAATTCCTTTATAATTTATAATGATTTAATTATATTATAAATTAATTTTTCAATATAAATTGAATATCGATACAACCGAGATTTGAATATCGAGTTATATATTCAATTAGAGCTGTATGACAATCTAATATGAATATATACGATAATATTAATTAATTAATATTAAACTGAATTGTTTTTAAATATATTTATATATTTAAATGGGTTATTTAGAGCTTTAAAAATAGCCAGTTTTACAAACGAACTCCGTTTTCGACGAAACTAATTTTGTTGGATTCGTAATATTAAACTATTGTTAGAATTCAATTTTCGTGATTTTTGGAGTCAGTATGTGGTCGTGCCGAATTTTAATGTGAAAAACAGTCGATATTTTAATGGTTAAAAATACGCTGTGTGAGCAAACGGAGTCGAAATTCGATGAAACCAGTTTTGTTGGGTCCGTAATGTCGAACTGTAGCTGTATGTCCATTTTTGTCGGATTTGGGTATCGTACGTGATCATAGAGATTTTTAACAATAATTATAGACTGCATAGGAATAAATATGAATATAAATATTGAATATTAAACCATTAAATCATCCTATAAATAACATCCCTTACCGTGTAACCCTAAGTAAATTTTCCATGGTCAATTTCCTTTGCCGCCGCCGTTCTTTCAGGAAAATAAAACAAAGGAAATTCATCCACTTCTAAATTCATATAGAAATCAAAGAAAAATTCTTAAAATCTTGGAATCCAATGTTCGAGCTTAGATTCAGTCGCTCTTCATCTTAGTGTACCATTATTGGGTGCGACTGCCCTTGAAAGGAGTTCGACAGCATAACAGCGAACCTAGGGCTGACCGATTCGTGGGATTGAAGCGTTGATCAATGAATCTAAGTTCGTATTTGGAACCAGGGGATCGAACACCTTCAGTTATGATTTTCTGGGATTAAATGAAAATAAAAAGTGTCGCATTGTTCTTGTAAGCTGCTGGGAAGGGCTCGATGTCGGGATGTTATATTAGGGTGCGAGTTTACTGAAAATTGTATGTGGAGGGGAAGGATTCAAAGGAGAAGATATTGGTGTGATTTGTTTGGCAAACAATGATGGGAAGGAGGAGTTGTGAGGGCTTGAATGATCGGTAATTGCCATTACAGGCGCTGAATATGTCTGGAGTTGGAGAAAGGTATTAGTCGCGCTAATATGTACTTCATTAAAGGTTAATTAGATTTAAGTACAATGTTGGTGTTGTGCTAATTAAATGGTAATGGTGTGGTAATTTTTCAGAGGAGTTAAAGAGTAAGGAGTCGTGCTTTCTTTTGGGGAAGATAAAACATACTGTTGTGGTCTGGGTAAGTATGGTAGGAACTTATTTGTTTTGGGCCATGATTAATAAAATTAACGTGAGGCCCAATGGTTATTTATATAATAAAATATATAGGAGGAAACCTGCGAGTCCTTGTATGGTTGTGGAAGACAGTTACTTTGTGCCGGCCGGTTATGGTGTGTAAAATGGTAATAGGAATGAAGAGAGTATTGAGAGAAAGACAGTGGTTGGTTTTGTTTGGAATTTCATGAAGAAATGGAGTTGTGGAGTTCAAAGTAGGATGCCGCAACTATTGAATGGAGCAGTAGGATTCTTCACTGATCGGGGAAGATAACACTATTCAAATTGGAGCGGGTGTGTTAAAGCATGGGCAGATAAAGGATGTGAGGCCCAACTCTATTTAATCCAAGTTTAAATTAATTTTAATAGCATATTAAATTATAAGGTCAATAACTTTCTCGTACAATGTCAGAATTTGACAATACAAGATCCGTTGCGATCGTATGGACGAGAGCTACCAAATGGAACTGACTGGGAGTGTATTGGAGCTCGTTACAATTTATAGAAAAATAAATTGTCCGTCAGAATCAAAGACAGTTAATCGTTATTTAACGATAACTGTCCAATGTGAGTAAGACTCACCAACTCTACCAGTTCATATTTTTATAACGTATTTTTTTGAACTAATAAATGATGATTGATTTCTGTGTGTGGACTGTTTGGTTGAACTGCTAATTGATTGGTTAAAAATATTGATATAGTTATATATATTTATATATTGTTAATTAAATATTGATTATGTATATCAGAATATTTCATATTGAAATGAAGTTGATGTTAATTATATTGTTTAACATCTGTATATGCAGGGAAACAGGTCGGAGGAATCCAACTGGATTCCTCAACATTTATTTTACTGTTTTTCATATATTGTAATATATGATGTGATATATAATCTGTGTTGTTTACTTGTGTTGAATGATATCGATCACTGTTATCTGGTATTCTAAATACCGTAAGAAATACTGGGATGTAGAAATGGGGATTTTCAAAGTGTATTTTGAAAATAAAATATTTATATAAAATTAATGGATTTTAAATAGAAAAGGAAAATATTTGTGAAACAAATAGAAAAGGAAATTTTTGTAAACATTTACAAATAGATTTGAAAAGGAAATATTTGTAAAACATTTACTAATAGATGTGAAAAGGAGATATTTGTAAAACATTTACAAATAGATTTGGAAAGGGAATATTTGTAAAACATTTACAAACAGAAGTGAAAAAGAATATTTATTTGTTAAATAAATAAAAAGATAAAAGGAAATATTTATTTATGAAATAAACAGAGTTATAAAAAGGAATTTTAAATGAGATTTAAGTGTTAGAAAAAGGAGATTTCATATGAATAATTCTAAATAGAAGTATAAATAGAATTTGGAAATGGGATAATATTTTGAAATACGAAGTCAAACTTAATGGAGTTAATCGAATATAGTTATTCGAATAGAATTAAAGGATAGAGTTAATTGAATAGTGTTAATCAATTAGAGTTATCAATTAGAGTTAATCGAATAGAGTAAACAATTAGAGTTATCAATTAGACTTAATCGAATAGTGTTAATCAATTAGAGTTATCGATTAGAGTTAATCGAATAGTGTTAATCAATTAGAGTTATCGATTAGAGTTAATTGAATAGAGTTAATTAAATATAGTTGATCGAATTAGAATTAATCAAATAGAGTTAATGGACTAGAGTAAATAAATAGAGTTAATTAAAAAGGAAATATCGAATATTGGTTATTCGAAAAGAGTTATCGAATATTAGTTATTCGAAAAAAGAGTTATCGAATATTGGTTATTCAAAAAAGAGAATTATCGAATATTGTTTGTTCGAAAAAGAGTTATCGAATATTAGTTATTCGAAAGAGAGTTATCGAATATTAGTTATTCGAAAGAGAGTTAGTCGAATACTAGTTATTCGAAGAGAGTTGATCGAAAATTAGTTATTCGAAGAAAGTTAATCGAATATTAGTTAATCAAATAAGAGTTAGTCGAATATTAGTTAATCAAATAAGAGTTAATCGAATATAGTTTATTTGAATAGAGTTAAGGGAGTTAATCAAATATAGTTTATTCGAATAGAGTTAAAGGAGTTATCGAATATAGTTTATTCGAAAGGAGTTAATCGAATATAGTTTATTTGAAAGGAGTTAATAGACAAGAGTTAATGAATTAAAGTTAATCGAGTTAAAGTTAATGGAGTTAGAGTTAATTGATTTGAGTTAATCAAGTTACATTTTGCAATTGGATATTTCAGAAGTAGGGATTATAACACTATTGTTATAATCAAAATGTTTTCAATAAAGAATTGGATTCGTAAATAGAAATCCAAGAGTTACGTATGGAAGTTTGTTAAAGATTCAAAGGGTGAACCTCGTCTATTTCGAAGTTAGAAATGTTGTTTAGTTAAGGTCTGAGAGGTAGTTATACCCCAACTTGATTGGCTTCGTTTTTAACTAAGGAATGGTTAAGGTTCGAAAGTGAAAATTTGCTAAATGAATTTAGTTACCGAGTATAATGGTTTGAGTTGGCATAGCGATGTTTGATTAGATGATGTGTAATAACCCAAAAATCTAAGCCAATTTATTTTATTTTTTTGGCAATTTTGATGAATTTTGAATATTTAAAATGAATTATTTTAAATAATAATGACGAGAAGTTTATTTTGAATAGAAATAGAATGTATATATTATTTGAATCGTCGTTAGAATATTAATATTTTATTTTAAATATAAAAGGAATTGAAATTGGCGCGGTAGTTTGAAAATTTGATTTCAAATTTCAATTGAACATACAGGATTCAAAATAAACCGGATTTTGACGAAACCAAAAATATTTGAATATAATTGAGAATATCTTTCCAACGAATCTGAAAAATCAAAATTTCATAGCGGGGATAAAAAGTTATGCCCAGTTGAAAATTCAGAATAGTCGCTATGGAATTCTGGCCCTTAAAAATGGAAATTTTGCAAACGACCTCGGTTTTCGATGAAACCATTTTTTTTGGATCCGTGATGTCAAGTTATTGCTAGGTTTCAAAATTCGTAATTTTCTGAATCAATATGTGAGCGTGGCAACGGAAAACGCGTTTGACCAGTTTTAGTTGATTTTAATCGACTGGAAAATGGTCATTTTTCAAACGATCTCGTAATTTGACGAAATTAGTTTTGTTAGGACCGTATCGTCAATACGAAGCTAGAAAATATTTTTTGGAATTTTTTTGAGTTAATACATGGCCCCGGTAAATTGAAATGTGCGTTCAAATTCAATATAAAGATTTATATTTTGATTTTGATGAAAACTGATCATAATGATCAAATTAGCCTACGTGACATATACCATTGTGCTCAGAATGGGGATAATTAGCTAGGGACGACAGTCGTTGGGTCTCATTTGGTGTTCGAATGGAAATTCAACTTTAAGGGAGAATTAAGTTATATATAATAATCCCACACCTAACTCTACCTTCCTCTCTCTCTCTTCTTTAAACATTCTGAGAAAAAAAGAAAAAAATCGCTCCACCATCGCATGCCCTAGGCCCCCACCACCGCCGCTCGTCGTGGCGCACCAACCCCCCTCCTCAGGCGCAAACGCTCCTCCCCCCTCTAGATCGAAGTCCGCCCCCCCCTCCCCCGGATCTCGTCGAACGCACCAACGTGCCCCCCCTTTCCTCACGTGCCGCTGACCAAGTCCCCACCTCCATTGAACGCTCCACCACCCAAACACAGCCAGTGCCGCCACCTACAGGCAACGCCCCCCTTGCCTCAGACCGCCTCCCCCAACCTCCAAATCGCCTCCTCCAACCGATTGGAACCCCCTCCTTCAAATAAAAAAATTGGATTTTTATTCATAGATAGGTTTTGTTTTTATTCATAGGAAGATTTTATTTTTAAATAGATAAAGTTATGATTTTTAAATAACGAAAGGTTCAATTTTTTAAATAGCGAAAAGATTTGATTTTTGAAGTATGAAAGATTATATTTTTATTTACATGAAAGCGTATATTTTTATCTACATGAAAGCTTAGATTTTTATATAACATAAAGATGCGATTTTTATACATGAAATTATATAATAAAAATATGATTTTTATCATGAAGAGAAGAATATAAAAACTGGATTTTTATATTCAAAGTAGCGACATAAAAATATGATTTTTATATTATAGAAGTTGTAAAAATATAATATTTTCTATGTATATAGCGTTGTAAAAATTTAATCTTTTCTATGCATATAGCGTTGTAAAAATATATTCTTTTCTATGTGTATAGCGTTGTAAAAATATAAACTTTTCTATACAAGTAGCGATGTTGAAAATGTGATTTTTAACATGTACTACGTGAAACAGATCTCGTGGAAAACACGGCGAAGATTTTCTACATATGAAGAGTCGCGGCGTTTGGTTTAGCTTTTCGGTGAGAAATCCTCACTTTTATTTTCATTTCTAGTTTGAAATATATACTAGGATGCAGACGGTGCTTAGTAGCACCCGACACCCATCGTCCATAGACCATGGATGACTTGTTTGTTTGATTGTTGTGTTGTGAAATTTGACTATTGATTGTGATGAGTAAAATATATATTCATGTGTTGAAGTAAAATATATATTCATGTGTTGAAATAAAATATATATTCATGTGTTGAAATAAAATAATTATTCATGTGTTGAAGTAAAGTAAATATTCATGTGTTGAAATAAAATATATATTCATGTGTTGAAGTAAACTATATATTCATGTGTTGAAATAAAAAATATATTCATGTGTTGAAATAAAATATATATTCAGCTGTTGAAATAAAATATATATTCATGTGTTGAATAAAATATATATTCATGTGTTGAATATAAATATATTCATGTGTTGAATAGAAAATAAATTCATGTGTTGAATAGAATAAATATTCATATATTGAATAGAATAAACATTCATGTGTTGAATAAAAGTCGTGTTGACTAGATTGACGCCATTTTGACTTGGACGATATTTATATCGATTTTATTCATTTTTATAATGAATATAGAAAAGAAATTGATTTCAAAATATAACATTTTGAAAATATTATCATTTGTATATCGATGATGTGGAATATTCAATTTTGATTAGAAATTGAATATGAAGTTGAAATCGTTTTGAAAACAAATTTAAAACGATTTATAAAATAGGTTTTAAAAGGAAATCGATGAAATATATATTATATATACATTATATATATAGAATGGCTTGAATAGAACGCGCCGCACCGCGGCAGTTCGCGAATTTCGACCATTGACTTAGAATGGATATTACGGGAGATCCGACCATCGGATTCTCCTAAAACTGGAACCGTTGGGTTCGTATCGAAAAGAGCTTTCTAACGAATATTAGAAATTAGAAATCTAACGGTTGGATTTGGAATTATGTCCAAATCAAATTTGGAAAAGGTCGCTGTAAGTGCAGTTCGATGGCCGTTGATGGAATTCGACTGTACGGGACTTGATAAAATTATTAAAAATAGTAATAATTTGTGTAAAATCATAAGAAATGATTTGTAAAGAATTGGGATGAAAAATTCCAAATTTGAAAAGATAAAAATAGATTTTTATCGAAATGAACTAGTTTTGAATTAGAATAATAATTTATTTATTTTTAAATAAATAAATTGGATTTGAAAGGGTTTTAAAAGTAACCAAAAGTTTCAATAATTGAATTAGAATGGAATGTGATTTTTGGTTTATAGTGAACCGTGTTTTAAATGACATTGGTTCTTTAACCCATTTAAAGACAGGATATGATTTCCCAAGTTAAATAATCATTGATAGATTATTGGGAAGATTAAAACCAAGTGGAGTTTTAATGAATCTTTAATTAGATTGAAATGATCGAGAATGGAGTATCATGAGTTTTGCTCCAGACGATAGTTAAATCTTGAATTATATTTGAACGTGAAATGGTAATTGAATTTACTAATAACACCGTGGTGTTAGATATGAAGTACGACCAGTTTTACTTCATGGGATGAATAGGTTGGGATTGGGAAATAAATGATTACTTCGGTGTGGTTTGCTAATCCCGACTAATTTGAATTGATATTCAAAGGAAGATTAAAGAATAAATTTAAAGAATTTATCTTTGATAAAATTAATGGGAACCTTTCCCAAAGTGTAAGAATATTTGAATAAAAGAATAATGTGACGAGATGGAATTTCGCTCGGTCCGAACCAGTCGCTAAACCGATCCAGGCCGTTCGAAACGCCCTATCGTTTGAGAACACGACAAAACAGAACGCATACAGAAGAACATTTCATTGTATATTACAACAATGCATCAGATTACAAGAATATACAGAGTATAAATGAATATTACACAGAAATATCAGAGATTTAAATTACATTTAAATACATAGCAGCGGAAAATAATACAATACACAACTAGAAGGAGATATACGGATACAAGGCTTTCCGGATATCGTTCCAGCTGTAAACCAGGATCCTGTGAATATAAATCTGCAAAACCAAAACTGCTAGCTGCCCGTGTCAAAATAGGGGCACCCAGAGTTTAGGTTAAAACAATAAACTCCAGGTCAGTCATGGGACTGGTGTGAGAACTAAAACAGTTATAATTCTTTATTTTAAAGTTCGGTAAATCAAGGGACCACGCCGTAACACGGAACGGGTTTCCTCCCAAGAATACCAGTGCATAAAACGAACAGCGCAATGCTAAATAAAGAAAAATGAAGCTGTTATAAGACCCAGGTCCCATCACACAATGCAACGCAAGCCGGAGGATAGGGTTTTTACCTTATAACAGCCAAAGCATGCTTGATACGGTTAAAACAAATCATTTGATACTATTATAAGTGCATAGTGTATAGAACAACTTCAAATCATAAGTATCAATCATAGGCGGCATGAGCGCCCCATCCCACTATGTCACCATATATAGGTTTACAAATAAAACCGCAAAGTCACGTATTTGGAAATTGGATTTCCGTCTATGAACCGAGGCAAAAGATAGTCCTCAACCGGTTCGAGACAATCTAGCCTACCATGTCTCAGGAACAGCCGCAACTGCCCCCTGGATCGTCAGGGCCGGTCCACCGATGTGGATTATTATGCCTGAACAATACGTCTCCCCGCCCTTTGGGGCGCAAACGAGCCAACGAATGACTCCATCGGACCCGGATCGTTCGATCAAACCGAGGCGCCTCTCAACAGCAACAACCACATAAGTCAAACTCGTCAGGGCGTGTAAAACCACTGACACCACTTTTAGCTAGAAAGAAACGCAAGCCCTCCCTGAGGTCCGTCTCCCGTTTTTGGTTCATACCGGGTGTGAAACACGCGAGGTAAACGTTACACAAAGCCACGCCACAAAGGCCGTGCTTTGATCATCACCACAAGACTTTGCTTTTCAACAGAAGCCTCGATCAATTGCCACTTAGGCATGCCACACAGGCAATTCACTCCATGTGTTTGATATCCATCAATATATAACCCCTGAGCTCGTACGTCTCAGAGAAGGGCGTTAAGCAAGAGAATAAATTCTCCGCCGCCAAACAGATATATATTTAATAAAGATCAATCACACAAACTAAAATCCAATGTCAGACACACAGTCCATTTACAAGTTCGTTCTGGGTCTGAACGAAACCGGAGGCACCTAGTACCCCGCATATCCATCGATCTCCAAGTACGTCTGGACGATCACCAACTGTTTCCATCTTCTTGGGTGTACAGCCCAATCAAGATCATCAGTTATCACCCAAATGACGTGAAGACTTCCGGTCTTCGACCACCGTCTTCATCTTCGACACCACGTCGAAACAGTTATTCAGAATGGGATAAACCCGGTCTTTCTGAATAACTCGCATATATATTATAAAAGTGTTACACAAACACAACATACGCCTCATTCCAATTCAGAATATTCTTTTTATTCAAATATTCCTATACTTTGGGAAAAGTTCCCATTAATTTTATCCAAGATAAATTCTTCAAATTTATTCTTTAATCTCCTTTGAATATCAATTCAAACTAGTCGGGATTAGCGAACCACTCCGAAGTAATCATTTATTTTATTTTCCCAATCCCAACCTATTCATCCCATGAAGTAAAACTGGTAGTACTTCATATCTAACACCACAGTGTTATCGGTAAATTCAATTACCATTTCACGTTCAAATCTAATTAAAGATTTAACTATCGCCTGGAGTAAAACTGGTGATACTCCATTCTCGATCTTTTCAATCTAATTAAAGATTCATTAAAACTCCACTTAGTTTTAATCTTCGACTGGGTTAAAGAATCAGTGTCATTTAAAACACGGTTCACGATAAACCCAAAATCACATTCCATTAATTATCGGGTTAAAGAACAAGTGTTATTTAAAACACTGTTCACGATAAACCCAAAAATCAATATCAATTCAATTCCAATTAAATATTATTTAATTGGTACCCTTCATTAAATCTAAATAAAAAGATTTAATCATTTCTCAACTGGGTTCAAGAACAGTGCTAGTGAAGACACCATTCACGACAAACCCAAATCACATTTGATATTCAATATAAGGCTCTGAATAGAAAATATATCGGCTTATATTCAATACCAAATTCTACGATTAACAAATGTCGTATTGGAAATAACGATATAAATATATATCTTTCAAATTTCCATAACAACACCTGTATAATCACGAATTCCAACATCGAAATATTCCGAAAACAATTTCGATTCAATTCCACTCCAATGCAATCATTGGAAATTCTGGTTATTTTTAAAACCATTTCAAATTCAATTTATTTATTTAAAAATAAATAGAATTATCTTTCTAGTTCAAAACTAGTTCATTTCGATAAAAATCTATTTTTATCTTTTCAAATATGGAGTTTTTCATCCCAAATCTTCACAAATCATTTCTTATGATTTTACACAAATTATTACTATTTTTAATAATTTTATCAAGGCCCGTACAGTCGATTTCCATCAATGGCCATCGAACTGCACTTATAGCGACCTTTTTCAAATTTGATTTGGACATAATTCCAAATCCAACCGTTAGATTTCTAATTTCTAATATTCGTTAGAAAGCTCTTTTCGATACGAACCCAACGGTTCCGGTTTTAGGAGAATCCGACGGTCGGATCTCCCGTAATGCCCGTTTGAAATAAATGGTCGAAATTCACGAACTGCCGCGGCGCGGCGCGTTCTATTCAGGCCATTATATTATATATATAATATATACTTCGTCGATTTCTATTTAAAACGAATTATATAAATAGTTTTGAATTCGTTTCAAAAACATTTTCAACTTCCTTTTCAATTCAAATCACAATTGAATTCTTCTTTATAGATTCGTTTTAAAATTCATTTCTATTCAATTCAAATTTCAATTCAATTTGAATTCGTTTTCAATTCAATTCATTTCGAAATCGTTTTCAATTCAATTCATTTCGAAATCATTTTCAATTCACTTCATTTCGAAATCGTTTTCAATTCACTTCATTTCGAAATCGTTTTCAATTCACTTTGAAATCGTTTTCAATTCATTTCGAAATCGTTTTCAATTCATTTCGAAATCGTTTTCAATTCACTTCATTTCGAAATCGTTTTCAATTCACTTTGAAATCATTTTCAATTCATTTCGAAATCGTTTTCAATTCAATTCATTTCGAAATCGTTTTCAATTCACTTCATTTCGAAATCGTTTTCAATTCACTTCATTTCGAAATCGTTTTCAATTCACTTTGAAATCGTTTTCAATTCATTTCGAAATCGTTTTCAATTCAATTCATTTCGAAATCGTCGATTTCGAAATCACTTTTCAATATTCATTTTAAAATGAATAAAGTCGATATAAATATCGTTCACGTCAAAATGGCGTCAATCTCATCAACACGGCTTCATAAATTTCTATTTTCAAATTTTCTTTATTTTTCAAATTGGAATGAGGCCCAATCAATTACCATTTAAATTAATTATATGGATTTCCATACAACACATGTATATAATAGCATTGAAAAATAATCAACCATCAACCAAAGTGCACTACACTGTATAAGCATCAAATATAGATATTCAACGCTTATAACAGCCTGTCAATCAATCGATCGACATATTTAATCAATCAGGATGAGTGAAATTCATATTTCATCCCAACACCCGTGTGGGGTTTCAAACAATCAAACACAGATTTTAGTTGTGCAGTTGGGCGATGTGTAAAATTTATCGTCCCAATCAATGTCATTCAAATAAGTGTACATAAACAAACCGTCTGGTTTGTAAATGAATATTTATTTATTCACATTCACGTTAAAAATTATATTTTTAACGATAAAACATTTTATTCCAACATATGAATTTCTATTCAATTCATTTATTCAATAAAAATGATATTTTTATTTTTCTAACATATTTTAGAAAATTTCGGCGGCATAACGGCACGATACTAGAAACGGAACAAGGCCTAGCCTTATCCCCGGTCTAGTGAAGGCCCACGCCGTTCACACATCAATCAAAATCACCAAACAACCAAATTCAAATCAAATCATATAACTAATCTAGCAACCAAACAAACAAGTCCTTGGTCTGTGGACGATTGTGTCGGGTGCTACTAAGCACCGTCTGCATCCTAGTATATATATATAACTAGAAAAAGAAATTGAAAGGTGAGAAATTCTCACCGATAGCTATCCAAACATCCTGACTCTACTTCGATATAGATCTTCTTCGCTCTCGCCTTTTTGACATCTTCGTTGTCCGCTTTCACTACATATGTAAAAATCGAATTTTTACTTCGCTATTCCATATATAAAAATCATATTTTTATTTCACTACACATATAAAGGTGATATTTTTAATTCTCTATATGAACAAAAATCATATTTTTACCACTTCTATATAGTAAAGATTATATTTTTAATACTTTAAAAATATAAAAATCATATTTTTATTACTTTAAAAATATAAGAATCATATTTTTCTCCTTCTACTTAATAAAATTCCGGCTTTTCTATTTTCAAAATATGATCTTTTCTATTCTAAAAAAGATGTGATCTTTTTCTATTTAAAGTTTAAATCCTTTCCTTTTTTAAAAATTCAAATCTTCTTCCCTTTTTGCAATCTTAGAATAAAATAAAATCAGTTTTATTTCTTTACAAAAATCAGTTTTTTACTTTTATAAAAAATCAGTTTTTACTATTACATAATTCAGTTTTTAACCTTTCTAAAAAAACAGTTTTTACTATTTTAAACAAATCAGTTTTTATTTTCTAAAAAAACAGTTTTTACTATTTTATACAAATCAGTTTTTATTTTCTAAAAAAAAACAGTTTTTACTATTTTAAACAAATCAGTTTTTATTTTCTAAAAAAACAGTTTTTACTATTTTAAACAAATCAGTTTTTATTTTCTAAAAAAACAGTTTTTACTATTTTAAACAAATCAGTTTTTATTTTCTAAAAAAACAGTTTTTACTATTTTAAACAAATCAGTTTTTATTTTCTAAAAAAACAGTTTTTACTATTTTAAACAAATCAGTTTTTATTTTCTAAAAAAACAGTTTTTACTATTTTAAACAAATCAGTTTTTATTTTCTAAAAAAAAAACAGTTTTAAACCCCTTTTAAAATCAGTATTTAAACCCAAAAAAAATCAGTTTAAAAATCCACTAGTTATATAAAATAAATTAAATAAATTAAAAAAAAACCTTACAGGGAGGCGTCGGCGCGGTGCTGCATCTGATGTCGGAGGGGCCCACGGCAGTCAGGGCGTGGTGGCATCGGCAAGTGGCGGCGCTCGTCGAGCTCGCGGTGGTCTCCTCAGTGGTGGAGCCGCCTAATCTGAACGGAGCGAAGGCGGGTTTTGGGCGCGGGTTTTTAAGGGGGCTAGGGTTCCTTGGAGCACTGATTGGAGGAGGAGGGAGCAACGAGGGCGGAGGGGGAGGTGGTGGCGCCGCCGTTGAGGGCCGCGATCGGCGATGGCGAACGGGGTTCTGCGATTCGCTGCCTCTCTTTTTTTTTCTTTCTGTTTAAATGAATCGGGGGGGGGGGGGGGGGGGGTAGAAAGGAGATAAAGGAGGGAAGTAAAATATTTTTTTTTTATTTATTTAATTATTTAATTTTGCAAAAGGGTTGACTTTTACATACGACCTCGAAACGAGGTCCACCGCCTGTCGTCCATAGCGTTTTACCCCCATTCCGAACACAATGGGATATGTACCGCACGCGGATTCAATCGTTTCAATCAGTTTCCATTAAATTTACATTTAAATCACTATATTGAATTTTAAACGTACTTTTCAAATTACCGGGATCACATACTAACTTGATAAATCACAGAAAAATATTTTCTAGCTTCGTATTGACGATACGGTCATAACAAAACTAGTTTCGTCGAATTCTGAGACCGTATGAAAAATGGCCAATTTCCAGTCGATTAAAATCAACTGAAATGGTCAAAACGCGTTTTCTTTTGCCACGCTCACATACTGATTCGAAAAATTATGAAATTTGGAATCTAGCAATAACTCAACATCGCGGACCCAACAAAAGTGGTTTCGTTGAAATCCGAGGTCGTTTGCAAAATTTCCATTTTTAAGGGCCTGAATTCCATAGCGACTATTCAGAATTTTCAACTGGACATATCTTTTGATTCCCGCTACGAACTTTTGATTATTCGGATTCGTTGGAAAGATATTATCTATTAAATTCCATTATTTTTGGTTTCACTAAAATCCGGATTGTTTTGCACCCGGTACATTCAATTGAAGTTTGAAATCGAATTATCGAACTACCGCGCCATTTTCAATTCTATTTATAATTATATATAAATATTTATATTCTAACGACGACGTATATAATATATACGTTCTAATATATCCAAATTAAAATTTCTCGTCGATATTATTTAAAATAATCTGTTTTAAATAATCAAAATTCGTTAAAATTGCCAAAATAAAAATTTTAAACTGGCCCAGATTTTCCGGGTTGTTACAATCTCCCCCACTTAAAACTTTTCATCCCCGAAAAGGAACAAAGTCGAAAGTGGTTTGATTAATCAACTCTACGTTCGATCTGGCTTCCATTCTCCAACTTTTTAGTTTCTGAGAATTTTCAAATTTTCAAAAATTTGGCTAACACCCTAAATTTTTGAAAAATTTCGCCATAACCTCCCCTGCACCGGGAGCATCGGGGAATTTCAAATAGCTTCCCCGGTCCTTCAGATCTCAAAAAGAAAAAGAAAAAGCCAAGCGGCTAGCCAATAGGCTCATAAAATCATCATCAACCAAACAAAACAGTAAATTATGTAGTAAACATGTACCTATTTGTCGGGCAAACAAATTTTATTCTCTGCTCTAGCCTCCTTGCTATGACCTGTTCAATATAAGTATATGTATATGCAAGCAAATGCGACCAATTTTCAGTATAATTCAATATGTGATACAATTAGGCTAAATGGTTCAAAATTAGCAAACAAATAAACAAACAACACAAACATCAATCAATTAGTTGATTAGCTTTTCAAATTGATAATTTTGATACATATACAAAAATCAAATTTTTGATGCCAAATCACAACAATAGGCCCTATCTAATTTTGGTTCTCACACCAGTCAATAGGAAATATATAGATATCACACCTTCGAAACTCGAATATAAATGTTGATGATGCGATCGCTATCATCAATATCATCTTCGGGCGACTAGAGTGTGATGCTATATCTATCCAATATATTAAAACTTTGAATACACGCGGATCAGACGTATACGCAAAATCTTTATATACTGGACTGTCCAACTCAATATAAATAAATAACCAAATACGAATAATTGATTTAAATTTCAAAACAAAATTGTTTTCATTTGAAAAATATACTCTTCACACTCGTTCTAGGATACTGCTGATCCCATCTCTAACGAGTCACTCTCATTGGATATTACTAATCCAATATCTGATGAATTCTTTCGTATGGTTCTAATGTGCCTTGTTCTCTAAGCTTTGTAAACCAAAGCTCTGATACCAAATGTGACGAGATGGAATTTCGCTCGGTCCGAACCAGTCGCTAAACCGATCCAGGCCGTTCGAAACGCCCTATCGTTTGAGAACACGACAAAACAGAACGCATACAGAAGAACATTTCATTGTATATTACAACAATGCATCAGATTACAAGAATATACAGAGTATAAATGAATATTACACAGAAATATCAGAGATTTAAATTACATTTAAATACATAGCAGCGGAAAATAATACAATACACAACTAGAAGGAGATATACGGATACAAGGCTTTTCGGATATCGTTCCAGCTGTAAACCAGGATCCTGTGAATATAAATCTGCAAAACCAAAACTGCTAGCTGCCCGTGTCAAAATAGGGGCACCCAGAGTTTAGGTTAAAACAATAAACTCCAGGTCAGTCATGGGACTGGTGTGAGAACTAAAACAGTTATAATTCTTTATTTTAAAGTTCGGTAAATCAAGGGACCACGCCGTAACACGGAACGGGTTTCCTCCCAAGAATACCAGTGCATAAAACGAACAGCGCAATGCTAAATAAAGAAAAATGAAGCTGTTATAAGACCCAGGTCCCATCACACAATGCAACGCAAGCCGGAGGATAGGGTTTTTACCTTATAACAGCCAAAGCATGCTTGATACGGTTAAAACAAATCATTTGATACTATTATAAGTGCATAGTGTATAGAACAACTTCAAATCATAAGTATCAATCATAGGCGGCATGAGCGCCCCATCCCACTATGTCACCATATATAGGTTTACAAATAAAACCGCAAAGTCACGTATTTGGAAATTGGATTTCCGTCTATGAACCGAGGCAAAAGATAGTCCTCAACCGATTCGAGACATTCTAGCCTACCATGTCTCAGGAACAGCCGCAACTGCCCCCTGGATCGTCAGGGCCGGTCCACCGATGTGGATTATTATGCCTGAACAATACGTCTCCCCGCCCTTTGGGGCGCAAACGAGCCAACGAATGACTCCATCAGACCCGGATCGTCCGATCAAACCGAGGCGCCTCGCAACAGCAACAACCACATAAGTCAAACTCGTTAGGGCGTGTAAAACCACTGACGCCACTTTTAGCTAGAAAGAAATGCAAGCCCTCCCTGAGGTCCGTCTCCCGTTTTTGGTTCATACCGGGTGTGAAACACGCGAGGTAAACGTTACACAAAGCCACGCCACAAAGGCCGTGCTTTGATCATCACCACAAGACTTTGCTTTTCAACAGAAGCCTCGATCAATTGCCACTTAGGCATGCCACACAGGCAATTCACTCCATGTGTTTGATATCCATCAATATATAACCCCTGAGCTCGTACGTCTCAGAGAAGGGCGTTAAGCAAGAGAATAAATTCTCCGCCGCCAAACAGATATATATTTAATAAAGATCAATCACACAGACTAAAATCCAATGTCAGACACACAGTCCATTTACAAGTTCGTTCTGGGTCTGAACGAAACCGGAGGCACCTAGTACCCCGCATATCCATCGATCTCCAAGTACGTCTGGACGATCACCAACTGTTTCCATCTTCTTGGGTGTACAGCCCAATCAAGATCATCAGTTATCACCCAAACGACGTGAAGACTTCCGGTCTTCGACCACCGTCTTCATCTTCGACACCACGTCGAAACATTTATTCAGAATGGGATAAACCCGGTCTTTCTGAATAACTCGCGTATATATTATAAAAGTGTTACACAAACACAACATACGCCTCATTCCAATTCAGAATATTCTTTTTATTCAAATATTCCTATACTTTGGGAAAAGTTCCCATTAATTTTATCCAAGATAAATTCTTCAAATTTATTCTTTAATCTCCTTTGAATATCAATTCAAACTAGTCGGGATTAGCGAACCACTCCGAAGTAATCATTTATTTTATTTTCCCAATCCCAACCTATTCATCCCATGAAGTAAAACTGGTAGTACTTCATATCTTACACCACAGTGTTATCGGTAAATTCAATTACCATTTCACGTTCAAATCTAATTAAAGATTTAACTATCGCCTGGAGTAAAACTGGTGATACTCCATTCTCGATCTTTTCAATCTAATTAAAGATTCATTAAAACTCCACTTAGTTTTAATCTTCGACTGGGTTAAAGAATCAGTGTCATTTAAAACACGGTTCACGATAAACCCAAAATCACATTCCATTAATTATCGGGTTAAAGAACAAGTGTTATTTAAAACACTGTTCACGATAAACCCAAAAATCAATATCAATTCAATTCCAATTAAATATTATTTAATTGGTACCCTTCATTAAATCTAAATAAAAAGATTTAATCATTTCTCAACTGGGTTCAAGAACAGTGCTAGTGAAGACACCATTCACGACAAACCCAAATCACATTTGATATTCAATATAAGGCTCTGAATAGAAAATATATCGGCTTATATTCAATACCAAATTCTACGATTAACAAATGTCGTATTGGAAATAACGATATAAATATATATCTTTCAAATTTCCATAACAACACCTGTATAATCACGAATTCCAACATCGAAATATTCCGAAAACAATTTCGATTCAATTCCACTCCAATGAAATCATTGGAAATTCTGGTTATTTTTAAAACCATTTCAAATTCAATTTATTTATTTAAAAATAAATAGAATTATCTTTCTAGTTCAAAACTAGTTCATTTCGATAAAAATCTATTTTTATCTTTTCAAATATGGAGTTTTTCATCCCAAATCTTCACAAATCATTTCTTATGATTTTACACAAATTATTACTATTTTTAATAATTTTATCAAGGCCCGTACAGTCGATTTCCATCAATGGCCATCGAACTGCACTTATAGCGACCTTTTTCAAATTTGATTTGGACATAATTCCAAATCCAACCGTTAGATTTCTAATTTCTAATATTCGTTAGAAAGCTCTTTTCGATACGAACCCAACGGTTCCGGTTTTAGGAGAATCCGACGGTCGGATCTCCCGTAATGCCCGTTTGAAATAAATGGTCGAAATTCACGAACTGCCGCGGCGCGGCGCGTTCTATTCAGACCATTATATTATATATATAATATATATAATATATACTTCGTCGATTTCTATTTAAAACGAATTATATAAATAGTTTTGAATTCGTTTCAAAAACATTTTCAACTTCCTTTTCAATTCAAATCACAATTGAATTCTTCTTTATAGATTCGTTTTAAAATTCATTTCTATTCAATTCAAATTTCAATTCAATTTGAATTCGTTTTCAATTCAATTCATTTCGAAATCGTTTTCAATTCAATTTATTTCGAAATCATTTTCAATTCACTTCATTTCGAAATCGTTTTCAATTCACTTCATTTCGAAATCGTTTTCAATTCACTTTGAAATCATTTTCAATTCATTTCGAAATCGTTTTCAATTCATTTCGAAATCGTTTTCAATTCACTTCATTTCGAAATCGTTTTCAATTCACTTTGAAATCGTTTTCAATTCATTTCGAAATCGTTTTCAATTCAATTCATTTCGAAATCGTTTTCAATTCACTTCATTTCGAAATCGTTTTCAATTCACTTCATTTCGAAATCGTTTTCAATTCACTTCATTTCGAAATCGTTTTCAATTCACTTTGAAATCGTTTTCAATTCATTTCGAAATCGTTTTCAATTCAATTCATTTCGAAATCGTCGATTTCGAAATCACTTTTCAATATTCATTTTAAAATGAATAAAGTCGATATAAATATCGTTCACGTCAAAATGGCGTCAATCTCATCAACACGGCTTCATAAATTTCTATTTTCAAATTTTCTTTATTTTTCAAATTGGAATGAGGCCCAATCAATTACCATATTAAATTAATTATATGGATTTCCATACAACACATGTATATAATAGCATTGAAAAATAATCAACCATCAACCAAAGTGCACTACACTGTATAAGCATCAAATATAGATATTCAACGCTTATAACAGCCTGTCAATCAATCGATCGACATATTTAATCAATCAGGATGAGTGAAATTCATATTTCATCCCAACACCCGTGTGGGGTTTCAAACAATCAAACACAGATTTTAGTTGTGCAGCTGGGCGATGTGTAAAATTTATCGTCCCAATCAATGTCATTCAAATAAGTGTACATAAACAAACCGTCTGGTTTGTAAATGAATATTTATTTATTCACATTCACGTTAAAAATTATATTTTTAACGATAAAACATTTTATTCCAACATATGAATTTCTATTCAATTCATTTATTCAATAAAAATGATATTTTTATTTTTCTAACATATTTTAGAAAATTTCGGCGGCATAACGGCACGATACTAGAAACGGAACAAGGCCTAGCCTTATCCCCGGTCTAGTGAAGGCCCACGCCGTTCACACATCAATCAAAATCACCAAGCAACCAAATTCAAATCAAATCATATAACTAATCTAGCAACCAAACAAACAAGTCCATGGTCTGTGGACGATTGTGTCGGGTGCTACTAAGCACCGTCTGCATCCTAGTATATATATATAACTAGAAAAAGAAATTGAAAGGTGAGAAATTCTCACCGATAGCTATCCAAACATCCTGACTCTACTTCGATATAGATCTTCTTCGCTCTCGCCTTTTTGACATCTTCGTTGTCCGCTTTCACTACATATGTAAAAATCGAATTTTTACTTCGCTATTCCATATATAAAAATCATATTTTTATTTCACTACACATATAAAGGTGATATTTTTAATTCTCTATATGAACAAAAATCATATTTTTACCACTTCTATATAGTAAAGATTATATTTTTAATACTTTAAAAATATAAAAATCATATTTTTATTACTTTAAAAATATAAGAATCATATTTTTCTCCTTCTACTTAATAAAATTCCGGCTTTTCTATTTTCAAAATATGATCTTTTCTATTCTAAAAAAGATGTGATCTTTTTCTATTTAAAGTTTAAATCCTTTCCTTTTATAAAAATTCAAATCTTCTTCCCTTTTTGCAATCTTAGAATAAAATAAAATCAGTTTTATTTCTTTACAAAAATCAGTTTTTTACTTTTATAAAAAATCAGTTTTTACTATTACATAATTCAGTTTTTAACCTTTCTAAAAAAACAGTTTTTACTATTTTAAACAAATCAGTTTTTATTTTCTAAAAAAACAGTTTTTACTATTTTAAACAAATCAGTTTTTATTTTCTAAAAAAAAACAGTTTTTACTATTTTAAACAAATCAGTTTTTATTTTCTAAAAAAACAGTTTTTACTATTTTAAACAAATCAGTTTTTATTTTCTAAAAAAACAGTTTTTACTATTTTAAACAAATCAGTTTTTATTTTCTAAAAAAAAACAGTTTTAAACCCCTTTTAAAATCAGTATTTAAACCCAAAAAAATCAGTTTAAAAATCCACTAGTTATATAAAATAAATTAAATAAATTAAAAAAAACCTTACAGGGGGGCGTCGGCGCGGTGCTGCGTCTGATGTCGGAGGGGCCCACGGCAGTCAGGGCGTGGTGGCATCGGCAAGTGGCGGCGCTCGTCGAGCTCGCGGTGGTCTCCTCGGTGGTGGAGCCGCCTAATCTGAACGGAGCGAAGGCGGGTTTTGGGCGCGGGTTTTTAAGGGGGCTAGGGTTCCTTGGAGCACCGATTGGAGGAGGAGGGAGCAACGAGGGCGGAGGGGGAGGTGGTGGCGCCGCCGTTGAGGGCCGCGATCGGCGATGGCGAACGGGGTTCTGCGATTCGCTGCCTCTGTTTTTTTTTTCTTTCTGTTTAAATGAATCGGGGGGGGGGGGGGGGCAGAAAGGAGATAAAGGAGGGAAGTAATTTTTTATTTATTTATTTAATTTTGCAAAAGGGTTGACTTTTACATACGACCTCGAAACGAGGTCCACGCCTGTCGTCCATAGCGTTTTACCCCCATTCCGAACACAATGGGATATGTACCGCACGCTGATTCAATCGTTTCAATCAGTTTCCGTTAAATTTACATTTAAATCACTATATTGAATTTTAAACGTACTTTTCAAATTACCGGGATCACATACTAACTTGATAAATCACAGAAAAATATTTTCTAGCTTCGTATTGACGATACGGTCCTAACAAAACTAGTTTCGTCGAATTCTGAGACCGTATGAAAAATGGCCAATTTCCAGTCGATTAAAATCAACTGAAATGGTCAAAATGCGTTTTCTTTTGCCACGCTCACATATTGATTCGAAAAATTATGAAATTTGGAATCTAGCAATAACTCAACATCGCGGACCCAACAAAAGTGGTTTCGTTGAAATCCGAGGTCGTTTGCAAAATTTCCATTTTTAAGGGCCTGAATTCCATAGCGACTATTCAGAATTTTCAACTGGACATATCTTTTGATTCCCGCTACGAACTTTTGATTATTCGGATTCGTTGGAAAGATATTATCTATTAGATTCCATTATTTTTGGTTTCACTAAAATCCGGATTGTTTTGCACCCGGTACATTCAATTGAAGTTTGAAATCGAATTATCGAACTACCGCGCCATTTTCAATTCTATTTATAATTATATATAAATATTTATATTCTAACGACGACGTATATAATATATACGTTCTAATATATCCAAATTAAAATTTCTCGTCGATATTATTTAAAATAATCTGTTTTAAATAATCAAAATTCGTTAAAATTGCCAAAATAAAAATTTTAAACTGGCCCAGATTTTCCGGGTTGTTACAAATATTCTGAATTGGAATGAGGCGTATGTTGTGTTTGTGTAACACTTGTTTATTATATACGCGAGTTATTTAGAAAGACCGGGTTTATCCCATTCTGAATAACTGATTTGACATGGTGTCGAGGATGAAGATGGTGGTCGAAGATCGAAGGTCTTCTGTAATAACCCGAAAATTCTGAGCCAATTTAAAATTTTTATTTTGGCAAATTTAATGAATTTTGAATATTTAAAATGATTATTTTAAATAAAAACGACAAGAAATTTATTTTGAATAGAATTAGAACGTATATATTTATATAGGTCGACGTTAGAATATAAATATTTATTTTTAGTTTTAAAAGGAATTGAAAATAGCGCGGTAGTTTGAAAATTCGATTTCAAAGTTCAAATGAATGTACCAGGTGCAAAATAAACCGAATTTTAGCAAAACCAAAAATATTTGATTCTAATTAAGAATATCTTTCCAACGAATCCGAAGAATAGAAATTTCATAGCGGGGATAAAAAGATATGTCCAGTTTAAAATTCAGAATAGTCGCTATGGAATTCTGGCCCTTAAAAATGGGAATTTTGCAAATGACCTCAGAATACGACTAAACCACTTTTGTTGGATCCGTGATGTCAAGTTATTGCTGGGTTTCAAAATTCATAATTTTTCAAATCAATATGTGAGCGTGGCAAAGGAAAATGCGTTTGACCAGTTTCAGTTGATTTTAATCGACTGGAAAATGGCCATTTTTCAAACGGTCTCAGAATTTGACGAAATTAGCTTTGTTAGGACCGTATCGTCAATACGAAGCTGGAAATAATTTTTCTGGAATTTTTAGAGACTGTTTGTGACCCCGGTAATTTGAAATGTACGTTCAAATTGAATATATATAGATTTATGTTTTAATTTAAACGGAAACTGGTCGAAACAGCCGAATTGGCCTGCGATACTTATCCCATTGTGTTCGGAGTGGGGGTAATTAGCAAGGGACGACAGTCGTTGGGCCTCGATTGGAGTCCGAACAAAAAGTCAACCCTTTTTGAAAATAAAATAAATTAAATAAATATATATATATAATTTTATATAAAACCCCCTATATCCTTCCTCCTTCTCCACCCCCCCCATTTCCTTCAGACCCAACACAGTTCGAAGGAAGGAAAAAAAAGAAATCAAAAAGGGGAAAACCGCACCTCCTCCCCAGGCATCGCCAAACCACCACCCATCTACCGAAGGCTACCGCTACTCGCGCCTGCTTCCCTCCGACACCCCCCTGATCTGCTCCCCTCTCTCTCCCCGCGTTGAACCCTAGACCCACCCGAAGCAGCCGCCAACCACCACGCCGCGACCACCAGGAGGCCGCCGCTGTTGCACTACTCCCCGGCGCCACCTCATGACCTTGACGCCGCCCCTTCTACCACCAGCACTCCAAGCACCACACCAGTGAACCCCCATAGCCCTTTCTCCACCTAAAAACCGAGCCTTTGATGAACTGTGAGCTACCATACGGGCGCCGCCACCTTCCATCAGTACCTCATTCCTCTTTTGATGGAAAATGTAAGCTTTTCTTCTATAAATTTATTCAATTAGTTATTAAATAAAATCAGTTTTGTTTCTATAGAAGATTATAGATTTTATTTTTCATTTTCAGCAGAAAGGTTCGATTTTTATTTTAAAGAAAGTTTCGATTTTTATTTTAAAGAAAGGTTCGATTTTTTATTTTAAAGAAAGGTATAATTTCTATAACAAAGAAAGGTATAATTTTTATTACAAAGAAAAATACGATTTTTAGTAATAAAAAGGTAGGGTTTTTACACTAGAAAAGCAATGATTGTTGATAAGGAAAAGTTATGATCTTTAATGTGAAGCTTGCGATATAAATATTCGATTTTTATATATTGAATAGCTAAATAAAAATTCGATTTTTATATATTTAATAGCTAAATAAAAATTCGATTTTTAAATATTGAATAGCTAAATAAAAATTCGATTTTTATATATTAAATAGCGAAGTCAAAATTCGATTTTTACATATATGAAGTAGCGGTAAAAATTCGATTTTTACATATAAGAAGTAGCGAATTAAAAATATGATTTTTATCTTCTAGAAAATATAAAAATGTTATTTTTAATATATCTAGTGAATACGGGCAACGAAGGTGACAAAAGGCGAACACGATGAAGATTTCCTACATATGAAGAGTCGAGGCATTTGGTTTAGCTAGTCGGTGAGAACTTCTCACTTTAAATCTTGTTTTCTAGTTAAAATATATACTAGGATGCAGACGGTGCTTAGCAGCACCTGACACCCGTCGTCCATAGACCATGGACGACTTGTATGCTTATTTGATGTGTTGTAAAGCTTGTTTGTGATGTTGATGTGTTAAAAGAAAAATAAACATTCATGTGTTGAAATAAATTAATTATCGTTAAAAATATAATTTTTAACGTGAATGTGAATAAATAAATATTCATTTACAAACCGGACGGTTTTTTTATGTACACCTATTTGAAGGACATTTATTGGGACGATAAATTTTACACGTCGCCCAGCTGCACAAATAATATTCGGTGTTTGTGGATTGAAACCCCACACGGGTGTTGGGATGATATTTGGCATACACTAATCCCAATTATTTAGTTGTATGTCGATCGATTGGTCGACAAACTGTGCAAGCGTTAATTATTTATATTCAATGCTTATGCAGTTGTGTGGTGCACTTTGGATGATGGTTGATTATTTATCGTTGCTATTATATACATGTGTTGTATGGAATCCATATAATTAACATTATATGGTAATTGATTGGGCCCCATTCCAATTGGGAAAATAAAGAATATTAAAAATAAGATTCATGTGTTGAATAAAATAAATAGTCATGTGTTGACAGTACTCATGTATTGAGATTAGTCATGTGTTGAACGAAATATTTTAAGAATAAAATTTACATCTTTATCATATATAAAATTTGAAACTAATTGGGCAATAGATAAGATGAGTGGTCTCCTGGATATTGATCTGATGTTGTTTTCGGCCTTCGGGGTTAATATTTAGGGAATCATTCTCTTACTAATTTACAGTTGGAGTCTGATTAAAAATTAAACGATAAAAATCATAATTTTATAAAATATATTAAATAACAAAAATAGTCACGTGTTGACAATACTCATGTGTTGAGATTAGTCATGTGTTGAAAGAAATATAGATTCATGTGTTGAATAGAATAAATATTAATTTGTTGAATAGAATAACGAATTATTGAAAAATATAAAACCGTGTTGATTAGAGATGCGCTATTTTGACACGAACAATACTTATATCGATTATATTCGTTTTTATTATGAATATTGAAAAGAGATTTAGAAATCGAATATTTATAAAATGAATTCGAATTGAATTGAAAAGAAAATGAATTCGAATTGAAATGAAAAGAAAATGAATTCGAATTGAATAGAATAGAAAATGAATTCGAATTGAATTGAATATAAAATGAATTCGAATTGAATTGAATAGAAAATGAATTCGAATTGAATTGAATATAAAATGAATTCGAATTGAAATGAATTCAAATCGAATTGAAATTGAATTAAATAGAAATGCAATTGGAAATCGAAGTGAAATCGATTTGGAATGATTTCAAATGAATTCAAATCGAAGTTGAATTTGTTTTTGAAACAAATTTGAAACGATTTATAAAATTCGTTTTAAAAGGAAATCGACAAAATATATATAATATATAAATATATATATTATAAATATAATGGCCTGAATAGAACGAGCCGCGCCACGGCAGTTCGTGAATTTCGACTAATGACTTCGAACGGACATTACGGGAGATCCGATCGTCGGATTCTCCTAAAATCGGAACCGTTGGGTTCGTATCAAAAAGAGATTTCCAATTAATACTAGAAATTTGAAATCTAACGGTTGGATTTGGAGATACGTCCAAATCAATTTTGGAAAAGGTCACTGTAAATGCAGTTCGATGGCCGTTGATGGAAATCGACTGTATGGGCCTTGATAAAATTATTAAAAATAGTAATAATTTGTGTACAATCATAAGAAATGATTTGGGAAGAATTGGGATGAAAAACTCCATATTTGAAAAGATAAAAATAGATTTTTTATCGAAATGAACTAGTTTTGAACTAGAATTTAAATCCAATTATTTTTAAATAAATAAATTGGATTTGAAATGGGTCTTAAATAACCAGAATTTCCAATATATCAATTGGAATGGATTTGAATCGAAATTGTCTTTGGAATATTTCGATATTAGATTCCGCGATTATATAGATATTTTGGAGGAAATTTGGAAGATATATTTTATATCGTTATTTCCAAAGCGATATTTGTGGGTTTCAGAATTTGATATTGAATATAAGCCAGTATATTTTCTATTCAGAGCCTTGTATTTAATATCAAATGGGATTTTGGTTTATCGTGAACGGTGTTTTAAATAACACTTGTTCTTTAACCCGATGATAAATAGAATGTGATTTGGGTTTATCGTGAACTGTGTTTTAAATGATGTTAGTTCTTTAACCCAGTAAAAGGAGTTTTAATGAATCTGTAATTAGATTGAAATGTGAATTGATAATTAAAATTATCAAATTTGGAAAGTGAGCGAGAATGGAGTATCACCAGTTTTGCTCCAAAGCGATAGTTAAATCTTTAATTAGATTTGAACGTGAAATGGTAATTAATTTTACCGATAACACCGTGATGTTAGACATGGAGTATTACCAGTTTTGCTTCGTGGGATGGATAGGTTGAGATTGGGAAATAAAATAAATAATTACTTCGGTGTGGTTCGCTAATCCTGACTAGATTGGAAAACCTTAACATGGTTTGAAATGATATCCAAAGGGAGATTAAAGAATAGATTTAAAAGAATTTATCTTTGATAAAATTAATGGGAACCTTTCCCTAAGAATGTGAAATTTAGAAATTAACTGTAGGTTAGCTAAGAAGAATGGTTTCCTGGGTATTGATCTGATGTTGGTTTCGGCCTTCGGGGTTAATATTTGGGGAATCGTTCTCTTACTAATTTACAGTTAGTGACCGCTGAATTAGAATGAGCCGTATGTTGTGTTTGTGAAACATTTGTTTATTATATACGCGGGTTATTCAGAAAGGCCGGGTATATACCCATTCTGAATAACCAATTCGACGATATGTCGAAGAGGAAGACGGTGGTTGAAGACCGGGACTCTTCACATCATTTGGGTGATTACTGATGATCTTGATTGGGCTGTACACCCAAGAGGAGGGAATCAGTTGGTGATCGTCCAGACGTACTTGGAGATCGATGGATATGCGAGGAAAGTGCCTCCGGTTTCGTTCAGACCCAGAACGGACTTGAAAATGGACAGTGTGTCTAACATTGGATTTTATTCTGTGCTGATTGATCTCTATTAAATATACATCTATTTGGCGGCGGAGAATTTATTCTCTTGCTTAACGCCCTTCTCTGAGACATATGAGCTCAGAGGTTGTATATCGATGGACATCAGTCGCATGGAGTGAATTGCCTATGTGGCATGCCTAAGTGGCAGATGATCAAGGCTTCTTTTGAAAAGCAAAGTCTTGTGGTTGATGATCAAAGCACGACCTATGTGGCGCAACTTTGTGTATAGCGTGAATTCGCGAGCCTCACACCCCGGTATGAGTCAAAAACGGGATAGTGACTGCAGGGAGAGCACGACGTTTCTTTCTAGCTATGGGTGGTGTCAGTGCTTAAACTAGTTGACATTTATATTATTTTTACCTATGTGGTTGTTGGAATGCCAGGCGCCTCGATTTTAGGTCTGTTAGGACCAGGAAACGTGTGTTCAGGAATAATTAATCCACTAACATAAGTGTGGACCGGCCCTGAAGCATCCGAGAGGCTACCCAGATAGGGTAGTCCTGAGACATTTGCTAGAGTGTCTCGAAGCGGAGAAGAGCTTGCCCCTTGCCTCGACTCGTGACGGAAATCCAATTTCCAATACGAGATATTTCGGTTATATTTGTAGAGCTAGTATGACGACATAGTGGGATGGGGCGCTCATGCTGTCTATGATTGATATTTATGATTGAAATTGTTTTGACACTATACACTTATAATAGTATCAAATGATTTGTTTTAAACGTACCACGCATGTATGGCTGTTATAAGGTAAAAACCCTATCCTCCGTCTTGCGTTGCATTGTGTGATGGGATTTGGTCCTTATAATAGCTTCATTTTTCGAAAAAAACATTGCGTTGTTTATTCTATGCACTGGTATTCTTGGGAGGAAACCCATTTCATGTTATATGGCGTGGTTTAAACTAAAGTTTTAACTGATTGTTTTAGTTCTCACACCAGTCACATGACTGACCTGCAGTTTATTGTTTTAACCTAAACTCTGGGTGCCCTTATTTTCGACATGGGAAGCTAGTAGTTTTGGTTTTGTAGATTTATATTCACAGGATCCTGATTTACAGTTGGAACAATGCTCGGAAAGCTCTGTATCCGTGTATTACTTTCAGTTATGTTTTGTATTGTTTTTCCGCTGCTATGTAATTTATTGTAATATCTGATATTTTCTTTGTAATATTTATCCATACTCTGTATATTCTTGTATTCTAATGGAATTGTTGTAATAAACAATGAAATGTTCTTCTGTTTGTGTTCCGATGTGTGTTGTCCTCAACGCCATCCGTGCTTTCCTTACCGGGGAAGTTCTGGTCGTGTCAGTTTGGTATCAGAGCTTTGGTTTACAGAGCTCGAGAACAAGACACATTAGAACCGAACGAAAGAATCCACCAGATATTGGGTTAGTATTATCCAATTAGAATGACTCGTTAGAGATAGGACCAGTAGAGTCCTAGAACGAGTGGAAAGAGTGAAAATTTTGAAATAAAAATTTGAAAACAAACTTTGTTTTAAAAATTAAAATCAAGTATACATATTTGAATATTTTATTTGTATTGAAATTGGACAATCGAGTATATAAATATTTTGCATATACGCGTCATGAATGTATATTCAAAGTTTTAATATACTGGATAGATATAGAATCGTACTCTAGCCGCTCGAGGACAATTTTGGTGATGTCGCGACATCATCAGTATTTGTGTTCGAGTTTTGAAGGTGTGATATCTATATATTTCCATTAGACTGGTGTGAGAACCAAAACTAGATAGGTTTATTGTTGTGATTTGGCATCAAAACATGATTTTCTTTATATGTATCAAAATTATGAATTTGAAAAGCTAAACAACTAATTGATTGATGGTTGTGTTGCTTGATTATTATTTGATTAATGAAATTTTGAACCATTAGGCTAAATTGAATCAAATATTAAATTGTATTGAAAATTGTTTGAAAATGCATGCATATACATGTACTTACATTGAACAGGTCATAGCAAGGAGGCTAGAGCAGAAGAATAAAATTGTTTGCCCAACAAATAGGTACATATTTACTGTTTTGTTTGGGTTTGGATGATTTTATGAGCCGATTGGCTAGCCGCTTGGCTTTTTCTTTTTCTTTTGGATTGAAGAAGGCCATGGGAGGCTATATGAAATATCCCGAAGTCCCCGGTGCAGGGGAGGTTATGGCGAAATTTTTCGAAAATTTAGGGTGTTAGCCAAATTTTTGAAAAATTTGAGAAGTTCTTAGAAACTGAAAAGTTGAGGAACTTAAGCCGTAATGGAAATAATGGAAGTTGAGTCGATTAGTAAACAACTTTCGGCTTCGTTCCTTTTCGGGGATGAAAAGTTTTAAGTGGGGGAGATTGTAATAACCCGGAAATTCTGAGCCAATTTAAAATTTTTATTTTGGCAATTTTAATGAATTTTGAATATTTAAAATGATTATTTTAAATAAAAACAAAGAGAAATTTATTTTGAATAGAATTAGAACGTATATATTTATATAGGTCGACGTTAGAATATAAATATTTATTTTTAATTTTAAAAGGAATTGAAAATGGCGCGGTAGTTTGAGAATTCGATTTCAAAGTTCAAAGGAATGTACCAGGTGCAAAATAAACCGGATTTTAGCAAAATCAAAAATATTTGAATCTAATTGAGAATATCTTTCCAACGAATCCGAAGAATCAAAATTTCATAGCGGGGATAAAAAGATATGTCCAGTTTAAAATTCAGAATAGTCGCTATGGAATTCTGGCCCTTAAAAATGGGAATTTTGCAAACGACCTCAGAATTCGACGAAACCACTTTGTTGGATCCGTGATGTCAAGTTATTGCTGGGTTTCAAAATTCGTAATTTTTCGAATCAATATGTGAGCGTGGCAAAGGAAAACGCGTTCGACCAGTTTCAGTTGATTTTAATCGACTGGAAAATGGCCATTTTTCAAACGGTCTCAGAATTTGACGAAATTAGCTTTGTTAGGATTGTATCGTCAATACGAAGCTGAAAATAATTTTTCTGCAATTTTTAGAGACTGTATGTGACCCCGGTAATTTGAAATGTACTTTCAAATTGAATATATATAGATTTATGTTTTAATTTAAACGGAAACTGATCGAAACAGCCGAATTGGCCTGCGATACATATCCCATTGTGTTCGGAGTGGGGGTAATTAGCTAGGGACGACAGTCGTTGGGCCTCGATTGGAGTCCGAACAAAAAGTCAACCCTTTTTGAAATTAAATTAAATTAAATATATATATAATTTTATATAAAACCCCCTATATCCTTCCTCCTTCTCCCCCTCCCCCCATTTCCTTCAGACCCGACACAGTTCGAAGGAAGGGAAAAAAAAGAAGAAAAAAGAAATCGAAAAGGGGAAAACCGCACCACCTCCCAGGCATCGCCAGACCACCACCCATCTACCCAAGGCCGCTGCTACTCGCGCCTGCTCCCCTCCGACACCCCCTGATCTGCTCCCCTCTCTCTCCCCGCGTTGAACCCTAGACCGCCCCGAATCAGCCTCCAACCACCATGCCTCGACCACCAGGAGGCCGCCGCTGCTGCTCTACTCCCCCAGCGCCACCTCATGACCTCGACGCCGCCCCTGCTACCACCAACACTCCAACGCACCACACCAGCGAACCCCCACAGCCCTTTCTCCCCCCAAAAACCGAGCCTCCGATGAACTGTGAGCTACCATACGGGCGCCGCCACCTTCCATCAGTACCTCATTCCTCTTTCGATCGAAAATGTAAGCTTTTATTTTATAGATTTATTCAATTAGTTATTAAATAAAATCAGTTTCGTTTCAATAGAAGAGTATAGATTTTATTTTTTATTTTCAGCAGAAAGGTTCGATTTTTATTTTAAAGAAAGGTTCGATTTTTATTTTAAAGAAAGGTTCGATTTTTTATTTTAAAGAAAGGTATAATTTCTATAACAAAGGTATAATTTTTATTACAAAGAAAAATATGATTTTTAGTAATAAAATGGTAGGATTTTTACACTAGAAAAGCAATGATTGTTGATAAGGAAAAGTTATGATCTTTAATGTGAAGGTAGCGATATAAAAATTCGATTTTTATATATTGAATAGCTAAATAAAAATTCGACTTTTATATATTGAATAGCTAAATAAAAATTCGATTTTTATATATTGAATAGCTAAATAAAAATTCGATTTTTATATATTAAATAGCGAAGTAAAAATTCGATTTTTACATATATGAAGAAGCGGTAAAAATTCGATTTTTACATATAAGAAGTAGCGAATTAAAAATATGATTTTTATTTTCTAGAAAATATAAAAAATGTGATTTTTAATACATGTAGTGAATACGGGCAACGATGGTGACAAAAGGCGAACACGATGAAGATTTCCTACATATGAAGAGTCGAGGCGTTTGGTTTAGCTAGTCGGTGAGAACTTCTCACTTTAAATCTTGTTTTCTAGTTAAAATATATACTAGAATGCAGACAGTGCTTAGCAACACCCGACACCCGTCGTCCACAGATCATGGACGACTTGTATGCTTATTTGATGTGTTGTGAAGCTTGTTTGTGATGTTGATAGATAAATAAACATTCATGTGTTGAAATAAATAAATTATCGTTAAAATATAATTTTTAATGTGAATGTGAATAAATAAATATTCATTTACAAACCAGACGGTTTGTTTATGTACACCTAATTGAAGGACATTGTTTGGAAAATAAATTTTATACGTCGCCGAGTTGCACAAATAATATTCGGTGTTTGTGGATTGAAACCCCACACGGGTGTTCGGATGATATTTGGCGTACACTAATCCTAATTATTTAGTTGTATGTCGATCGATTGGTCGACAGACCGTGTAAGCGTTAATTATTTATATTTAATGCATATGCAGTTGTGTGGTGCACTTTGGATGATGGTTGATTATTTATCGTTGCTATTATAAACATGTGTTGTATGGAATCTATATAATTAACATTATATGGTAATTTATTGGGCCTCATTCCAATTGGGAAAATAAAGAATATTATAAATAAGATTTATGTGTTGAATAGAATAAATAGTCATGTGTTGACAGTACTCATGTGTTGTGATTAGTCATGTATTGAACGAAATATTTTAACAATAAAATTTACATCTTTATCATATATAAAATTTGAAACTAACTGGAAAATAGATAAGATGAGTGGTCTCCTGGATATTGATCTGATGTTGGTTTCGGCCTTCGGGGTTAATATTTAGGGAATCGTTCTCTTACTAATTTACGGTTGGAGTCTGATTAAAAATTAAACGATAAAAATCATAATTTTATAAAATATATTAAACAAGAAAATAGTCACGTGTTGACAGTACTCATGTGTTGAGATTAGTCATGTGTTGAAAGAAATATAGATTCATGTGTTGAATAGAATAAATATTAATTTGTTGAATAGAATAACGAAGTTATTGAAAAATATAAAGCCGTGTTGATTAGAGAAGCGCTATTTTGACGCGAACAATATTTATACCGATTATATTCGTTTTTATTATGAATATTGAAAAGAGATTTAAAAATCGAATATTTATAAAATGAATTCGAATTGAATTGAAAAGAAAATGAATTCGAATTGAATTGAAAAGAAAATGAATTCGAATTGAATAGAAAATGAATTCGAATTGAATTGAATATAAAATGAATTCGAATTGAATTGAATAGAAAATGAATTCGAATTGAATTGAATATAAAATTAATTCGAATTGAAATGAATTCAAATCGAATTGAAATTGAATTAAATAGAAATGCAATTGGAAATCGAAGTGAAATCAATTTGGAATGAATTCAAATGAATTCAAATCGAAGTTGAAATTGTTTTTGAAACAAATTTGAAATGATTTATAAAATTCGTTTTAAAAGGAAATCGACGAAATATATATATATATATATATATAATATATATATAATGGCCCGAATAGAACGCACCGCGCCGCGGTAGTTCGTGAATTTCGAACATTGACTTCGAACGGACATTACGGGAGATACGATCATCGGATTCTCCTAAAACCAGAAGCGTTGGTTTTGTATCGAAAAGAGCTTTCCAATGAATATTAGAAATTTGAAATCTAACGGTTGGATTTGGAGATACGTCCAAATCAAATTTGGAAAAGGTCACTGTAAGTGCAGTTCGATGGTTGTTGATGGAAATCGACTGTACGGGCCTTGATAAAATTATTAAAATAGTAATAATTTGTGTAAAATCATAAGAAATTATTTGGGAAGAATTGGTATGAAAAACTCCATATTTGAAAAGATAAAAATAGATTTTTATCGAAATGAACTAGTTTTGAACTAGAATTAAAATCCAATTATTTTTAAATAAATAAATTGGATTTGAAATGGGTTTTAAATAACCAGAATTTCCAATATATGAATTGGAATGGATTTGAATCGAAATTGTCTTTGGAATATTTCGATATTAGATTCCGCGATTATACAGATATTTTGGAGGAAATTTGGAAGATATATTTTATATCGTTATTTCCAAAGCGATATTTGTGGGTTTCAGAATTTGATACTGAATATAAGCCGGTATATTTTCTATTCAGAGCCTTGTATTTAATATCAAATGGGATTTTGGTTTATCGTGAATGGTGTTTTAAATAACACTTGTTCTTTAACCCGATGATAAATAGAATGTGATTTGGGTTTATCATGAACTGTGTTTTAAATGATGTTAGTTCTTTAACCCAGAACGAACTTGTATGGACTGTGTGTCTGACATTGGATTTTGCACTATGTGGATTGATCTCTATTAAATATACATCATCCTGGTGAAGGGGAATTCATTCCCTTACTTCACCCTTCTCTGAGACGTACGAGATTAGATGTTTTATATCGGTAGACATCAGTCGCATGATGTGAATTGCCTGTGTGGCATGCCTAAGTGGCAATTGATCAAGGCTTCTGTTGAAAAGCAAAGTCTTGTGGTTGATGATCAAAGCACCGCCTGTGTGGCATAGCTTTGTGTAACGTTGATTCACGAGCCTCACACCCTGGTTGTGAACCAGAAACGGGAGAGGACATCAGGGAGGGCATGTGTTTCCTTCTTGCTAGGGTGGTGTCAATGACCTACCAGCCCTGACATTTATATTATTTTCACCTGTGTGGTTATTGCTGTTGCGAGGCGCCTCGGATATATCGGTGACTGTGTTGAGCCGATGGAGTCATTTGGCTCATTTACACCCCAAAGGGCGGGGAAACGTAGTGTTCAGGCATAATAATCCACATCGGTGGACTGACCCTGATGATCCATGGGGCAATTGCGGTTGTTCCTGAGACATGGGCTAGATTGTCTCGAATCGGTAGAGGACGATCCCTAGCCTCGGTTCACAGATGGAAATCCAATTTCCAAATACGTGACTTTGCGGTTTTGATTGTAGAGCCTAGTATGGCGACATGATATATGGTTCCCATACCGTCTATGAATGATACTTATGATTTGAAGTTGTTTTACACACTATGCACTTATAATAGTATCAAATGATTTGTTTTAAACGTACTAAGCATGTTTGGCTATTATAAGGGAAAACCCTAGGTCTTATAATAGCTTCATTTTTCCAAAAAGCATTGCGTTGTTTTGTTATATGCACTGGTATTCTTGGGAGGAAACCCGTTCCGTGTTATACGCCGTGGTCCCTTGATATATCTGATTTAAAGTAAAGTTTTAAATAACTGTTTTAGTTCTCACACCAGTCACATGACTGACCTGGAGTTTATTGTTTTAACCTAAACTCTAGGTGCCCTTATTTTGACACGGGCAGCTAGTAGTTTTTGTTTTGCAGATTTATATTCACAAGAACCTGGTTTACAACTGGAATGATATCTGAAAAGCTCTGTATCCGTATATCTCTTTCAGTTGTGTATTGTATTATTTTTCCGCTGCTATGTAATATATTGTAAACTCAGATAATCTGTTGTGTAATATTTATTTATACTCTGTATATTCTTGTATTCTGATGAAATGTTCTTCTGTTTGCGTTCCAATATGTCTTGTCCTCAAAGTATCCGGGCTTTCCTTACCTAGGAAGTTATGGATTATCACTGTGGTATCAGAGCTTTGGTTTACAGAGCTCGGAGAACAAGACACTTTAGAACCAAACGAAAGAATTCATCAGAGATTGGTTTAGTAATATCCAATAAGAATGACTCGTTAGAGATAGGATCAGTAGTATCCTAGAACGAGTGTGAAGATTATATTTTTAAATTGAAAACAATTTTTGTTTTGAAAATTTAAATCAAATTATTCGTATTTGAATAATTTATTTGTATTGATTTGGACAATCCATTATACAAATATTTTACGCATACGTCTGATCCGTGTGTATTTGAAGTTTTAATATACTGGATAGATATAGATTCACACTCTAGTCGCCCGGAGATGATTTTGATGATTGTAGCTACATCATCAGAATTAGTGTTCGAGTTTCGAAGGTGTGAAACTTATATATTTCCAATTGACTGGTGTGAGAACCAAAATTAGATAGGGCTTATTGTTGTGATTTGGAATCAAAAAACGTGACTTTCGACTATATATCAAAGTTATGAATTTGAAAAGCTAATCAACTAATTGATTGCTGATTGTGTTGTTTGATTATTGTTTGATTAATTAAATGTTGAACCTTTAGCCAAATTATACCAAAAAGTGAATTGTATTGAAAATTTGTCGCATTTGCATACATATACATGTACTTACATTGATCAGGTCATAGCAAGGAGGCTAGAGAAGTGGAATAAAATTGTTTGCCCGACAAATAGGTACATGTTTATTGTATTTCTTTGGGCTTGGATGATTTTATGAGCCGATTGGCTAGCCGCTTGGCTATTTCTTTTTCTTTTTGGATTGGTGAGGGCCATGGGAGACTACTTGAAATATCCCGAAGCTCCCGGTGTAGGGGTGGTTATGGTGAAATTTTTCAAAAATTTAGGGTGTTAGCCAAATTTTTGAAAAATTTGAAAAGTTCTTAGAAACTGAAATGTTGAAGAACTTAAGCCAAAACGAAAATAATAAAAGTTGAGTTGATTCGTAAAACAACTTTCAGCTTCGTTCCTTTTCGGGGACGAAAAGTTTTAAGTGGAGGAGATTGTAATAACCCGAAATCTGAGCCAATTTAAAATTTTATTTTGTCAATTTTGATGAATTTTGAATATTTAAAATGAATTATTTTAAATAATAACAACGAGAAGTTTATTTCGAATAGAAATAGAACGTATATATTATTTGAATCGTCGTTAGAATATAAATATTTTATTTTAAATATAAAAGGAATTGAAAATGGCGCGGTAGTTTTAAAATTCAATTTCAAATTTCAATTGAACATACAGGATTCAAAATAAACCCGATTTTGATGAAACCAAAAATATTTGAATCTAAATTGAGAATATCTTTCCAACGAATCCGAAAAATCAAAATTTCATAGCGGGGATAAAAAGTTACGCCCAGTTGAAAATTCAGAATAGTCGCTATGGAATTCTGGCTCTTAAACATGGAAATTTTGCAAACGACCTCGGTTTTCGACGAAACCACTTTTGTTGGATCCATGATGTCAAGTTATTGCTAGGTTTCAAAATTTGTAATTTTCTGAATCAATATGTGAACGTGGCAAAGGAAAACGCGTTTGACCAGTTTTAGTTGATTTTAATCGACTGGAAAATGGCCATTTTTCAAACGGTCTCGGAATTTGACGAAATTAGTTTTGTTAGGACCGTATCGTCAATACGAAGCTAGAAAATATTTTTCGGGAATTTTTAGAGTTCATACGTGGCCCCGTTAAATTGAAATGTGCGTTCAAATTCAATATATAGATTTATATTTTGATTTTGACGGAAACTGATCATAACGATCAAATTAGCCTACGTGACATATCCCATTGTGCTCAGAATGGGGATAATTAGCTAGGGACGATAGTCGTTGGGTCTCGTTTGGTGTTCGAATGGAAAGTCAACTTTAAGGGAGAATTAAATTAAATTAAATTATATATAATAATCCCTCACCTAACTCTACCTCCCTCTCTCTCTCCTCTTTAAACGTTTAGAGAAAAAAAGAAAAAAAATCGCTCTACCATCGCACGCCCTAGGCCCCCACCAACCTTGCTCGTCGTGGCGCACCAACCCCCCTCCTCAGGCGCAACCGCTCCTCCCCCCCTCTGGATCGAAGTCCGTCGCCCCCCCTCCCCAATCTCGTCGAACGCGCCACCGTCTCCCCCCTTTCCTCACGCACCGCTGACCAAGTCCCCACCTCTGTTGAACGCTTCACCACCCAAACACAGCAAGCGCCGCCACCTACAGGCAACGCGCGCCCCCTTGCCTCAGACTGCCTCCCCTAACCTCCAAATCGCCTCCTCCGGCCGATTGGAACCCCCTCCTTCAAATAAAAAAATGTGAGTATTTATTTTTGTGATTTATTTGATTTTCTTAGATATAAAAATCTAATTTTCTTTAATAATAAAGATAAGACCTTTTAATGTAAAATGTTGGGATTTTTATTCATAGATAGGTTTGGTTTTTATTCATAGAAAGTTTCAATTTTTAAATAGATAAAGTTATGATTTTTAAATAACGAAAGGTTTAATTTTTTTTTTAAATATCGAAAATATTTGATTTTTGAAGAATGAAAGATTGTATTTTTATTTATGTGAAAGCGTATATTTTTATCTACATGAAAGCTTAGATTTTTATATAACATAATGATGCGACTTTTATACATGAAATTATATAATAAAAATATGATTTTTATCATGAAGAGAAGAATTTAAAACTAGATTTTTATATACAAAGTAGCGACGTAAAAATATGATTTTTATATTATAGAAGTTGTAAAAATATAATCTTTTCTACGTATATAGCGTTGTAAAAATATAATCTTTTCTATGTATATAGCGTTGTAAAAATATAATCTTTTCTATACAAGTAGCGATGTTGAAAATGTGATTTTTAACATGTACTGCGTGAAACCGATCTCGTGGAAAACACGACGAATATTTTCTACATATGAAGAGTTGCGGCGTTTGGTTTAGCTTTTCGGTGAGAACTCTTCACTTTTATTTTCATTTCTAGTTTGAAATATATACTAGGATGTAGACGGTGCTTAGTAGCCCCGACACCCGTCGTCCACAGACCATGGATGACTTGTTTGTTTGATTGCTGTGTTGTGAAATTTGACTGTTGATTGTGATGAGTAAAATATATATTCATGTGTTGAAGTAAAATATAGATTCATGTGTTGAAATAAAATATATATTCATGTGTTGAAATAAAATATATATTCATGTGTTGAAGTAAACTATATATTCATGTGTTGAAGTAAACTATATATTCATATGTTGAAATAAAATATATATTCAGGTGTTGAAATAAAATATATATTCATGTTTTGAATAAAATATATATTCATGTGTTGAATAGAAAATAAATTCATGTGTTGAATAGAATAAATATTCATGTGTTGAATAGAATAAACATTCATGTGTTGAATAAAAGTCGTGTTGACTAGATTGATGCCATTTTTACGTGGACGATATTTATATCGATTTTATTCATTTTTATAATGAATATAGAAAAGAAAGTGATTTCAAAATATAACGTTTTGAAAATATTATCATTTGTATATCGGTGATGTAGAATATTCAAATTTGATTTGAAATTGAATATGAAGTTGAAATCATTTTGAAAACGAATATAAAACGATTTATAAAATACATTTTAAAAGGAAATCGATGAAATATATATATAATATATATGTTATATATATATAGATTGGTCTGAATAGAACGCGCTGCGCCACTGCAGTTCGCGAATTTCGACCATTGACTTCGAATGGATATTACGGGAGATCCGACCGTCGGATTCTCCTAAAACTCAAACCGTTGGGTTCGTAACGAAAAGAGCTTTCTAAAGAATATTAGAAACTAGAAATCTAACGGTTGGATTTGGAATTATGTCCAAATCAAATTTGGAAAAGGTCGCTGTAAGTGCAGTTCGATGGCCATTGATGGAATTCGACTGTACGGGCCTTGATAAAATTATTAAAAATAGTAATAATTTGTGTAAAATAATAAGAAATTATTTGTGAAGAATTGAGATGAAAAATTCCAAATTTTGAAAAGATAAAAATAGATTTTTATCAAAATGAACTAGTTTTGAACTAGAATAATAATTTATTTATTTTTAAATAAATAAATTGGATTTGAAAGGGTTTTAAAAGTAACCAGAAGTTTCAATAATTGAATTGGAATGGAATGTGATTTTTGGTTTATAGTGAACCGTATTTTAAATAACATTGGTTCTTTAACCCAGTTAAAGACAGGATATGATTTTCCAAGTTAAATAATCATTGATAGGGATTATTGGGAAGATTAAAACCAAGTGGAGTTTTATTGAATCTTTAATTAGATTGAAATGATCGAGAATGGGGTATCACGAGTTTTGCTCCAGGCAATAGTTAAATCTTTAATTAGATTTGAACGTGAAATGGTAATTGAATTTACCGATAGTACCGTCGTGTTAGATATGAAGTATGACCAGTTTTACTTCGTGGGATGAATAGGTTGGGATTGGGAAATAAATGATTACTTCGGTGTGGTTCGCTAATCCCAACTAATTTGAATTGATATTCAAAGGAAGATTAAAGAATAAATTTAAAGAATTTATCATTGATAAAATTATTGGGAACCTTTCCCAAAGTGTAAGAATATTTGAATAAAAGAATATTATGAATTGGAATGAGGCGTATGTTGTGTTTGTGTAACACTTGTTTATTATATACGCGAGCTATTCAGAAAGATCGGGTTTATCCCATTCTGAATAACTGATTTGACGTAGTGTCGAGGATGAAGACGGTGGTCGAAGACCGGAGGTCTTCACATCATTTGGGTGATTGCTGATGATCTGAATTGGGCTGTACATCCAAGAGGAGGGAATCAGTTGGTGATCGTCCAGACGTACTTGGAGATCGATGGATATGCGAGGTACAGGGTGCCTCCGGTTTCGTTCAGACCTAGAACGAACTTGTATGGACTGTGTGTCTGACATTGGATTTTTCTCTGTGTGGATTGATCTCTATTAAATATATATCTGCCTGGTGAAGGGGAATTCATTCCCTTACTTCACCCTTCTCTAAGACGTATGGGATCAGAGGTTGTATATCGGTAGACATCAGTCGCATGGTGTGAATTGTTTGTTTTGCATGCCTAAGTGGCAATTGATCAAGGCTTCTGTTGAAAAGCAAAGTCTTGTGGTTGATGATCAAAACACCGCCTGTGTGGCATAGCTTTGTGTAACGTTGATTCGCGAGCCTCACACCCCGGTTGTGAACCAGAAATGGGAGAGGACGTCAGGGAGGGCATGCGTTTTCTTCTAGCTAGGGTGGTGTCATTGACCTACCAGCCCTGACATTTGTATTATTTTCACCTGTGTGGTTGTTGCTGTTGCGAGGCGCCTCGGATATATCGGTGACTATGTGGAGTCGATGGAGTCATTTGGCTCATTTACGCCACAAAGGGCGGGGAAACGTAGTGTTCAGGCTTAATAATCCACATCGGTGGACCGGCCCTGACGATCCATGGGGCAGTTGCGGTTGTTCCTGAGACATGGGCTAGATTGTCTCAAATTGGTAGAGGACGATCCCTTGCCTCGATTCACAAATGGAAATCCGATTTCCAAATACATGACTTTGTGGTTTTGATTGTAGAGCCTAGTATGGCGACATGATATATGGTACCCATGTCGTCTATGATTGATACTTATGATTTGAAGTTGTTTTATACAATATGCACTTATAATAGTATCAAATGATTTGTTTTAAACGTACCAAGCATGTTTGGCAATTATAAGGGAAAATCCTATCCCCTGGCTTATGTTGCATTGCGTGATAGGACCTGGGTCTTATAATAGCTTCATTTTTTCAAAAAGCATTGTGTTGTTTTGTTATATGCACTAGTATTCTTGGGAGGAAACCCGTTCCGTTTTATACGGCGTGGTCCCTTGATATATCTGATTTAAAGTAAAGTTTTAAATAACTGTTTTAGTTCTCACACCAGTCACATGACTGACCCGGAGTTTATTGTTTTAACCTAAACTCTAGGTGCCCTTATTTTTACACGGGCAGCTAGTAGTTTTGGTTTTGCAGATTTATATTCACAGGAACCTAATTTACAGCTGGAATGATATCCGGAAAGCTCTGTATCCTTATAGCTCTTTCAGTTGTGTATTGTATTATTTTTACACTGCTATGTAATGTATTGTAACCTCTGATAATCTGTTGTGTAATATTTATTTATACTCTGTATATTCTTGTATTCTGATGAAATGTTCTTCTATTTGCGTTCCGATATGTCTTGTCCTCAACGTATCTGGGCTTTCCTTACCAGAGAAGTTACGGGTTATCACATGATGTAACACATTTATATTAGCAAATGATTAAGAAGTTTTAATACATCTATCCTTGTTAATGTTTCTATGATATGAAAGCTACTGACAAAAAAGATAAGCAATTTTATCTTTTATATAACTTATGTACTTTTGCACAAAAACATTGAAAGATTACTTCTGTAATAAAAAATATTGTTAAATTATTATGTTAATATGTTTAAATATGTGTATAATATGTTTATCATTACAGGTATGCTTCTTACAAACAAAATAAAAATCATTGCATAAAAAGATAAATGGGTTTATCTTTTTATGCAATAAAGCCAATAATTAATGGTTGGCAATATGTTATTTAACCTTATGAACTTGGCATGGATATGATTAAGGAATGTATATCATTATGAACTTGACAAATTATATGCGTAGAAGACGTATGATAACAAGCAATTCTCAACAACATATGGAATAATTAGAGTTAATTTTGCATCTGTTATACTACAAGATGAACCGTACTGCCAGATGATGAAAAGATAACTAAGATTATATTTCAAAACCTTTATTGTCGAAAAAAACCAAATAATAAAATAACCATTTGACAAAACATAGCATAAAATTCACAAGACCAAATAACCAAATAATCATTCAACAAAAGAAATAATTGCATAATAAAAAATAAAAAGATAAAATTAAATATCTTTTTAATCATCTAAACCACAACACATTACAAAAACATAATATTGCTTAATTTTAATCAGTTCTTAACAGTTATCACTGCTAAAAAGCAACTTTCATCACACACATATTAACAAATATTGATCTTACAGTATATTATTTTGAAGAAAAAAGTTAGTGATAATTGTTGTCAACATATTACTTCCCACAAAAAGAAAAAAAAAACACCAAGTAATACATATTATAGACCCCAAAATAACAAAGTACCATAAAGTCTTCAACAACAATTTCAAGCAGGAGGTCCACCAATCCTTCTTACCCTTGCATGCACTTTTCAGCAATGCTTTCAACCTATTTGTTTATCAGTGCCTTTAGTAGTATGAGGTATGCCTCTTTCACTGCGCCTAAGCATCACCACTCCAGAGTTGTCAAGAGGTCTTTTCCCCTTCCTTTTACAAGTAATATCAGAGCACTCTCCTGAATCAATAACAGCCAAAGCATTGCCGCCACCAAGATCCATGTCCTGATAATTATATTCATTGCCCTCAAAAAGCTCATTGCTATCACTCAGATCATCACCAATATCATCCAAACCTGCTGCATCATCATCATTTGGCAGTGCATTACCAACTCGCATAATGTTTTCACTTGCATTGTGATAACCCGAAAAATCTAAGCCAATTTAAAATTTTTATTTTGGCAATTTTAATGAATTTTGAATATTTAAAATGAATTATTATAAATAATAACGACGAGAAATTTGTTTTGAATGGAATTCGTATGTATATATTTATATAGATCGTCGTTAGAATATAATTATTTATTTATAATTATAAAAGGAATTGAAAATGGCGCGGTAGTTCGATCATTCGATTTCAAACTTCAAATGAATGTACATGATTCAAAATAAACTTGATTTTAGTGAAACAAAAAATATTTGAATCTAAGTGAGAATATCCTTTCAACGAATCCGAAAAATTGAAATTTCATAGCGGGAATCAAAAGATATGTCCAGTTGAAAATTCAGAATAGTCGCTATGGAATTTTGGCCCTTAAAAATGGAAATTTTGCAAATGACCTTAGAATTCGACGAAACCACTTTTGTTGGATCCACGATGTCAAATAATTACTAGGTTTAAAATTTCATAATTTTTCGAATCAATATGTGAGCGTGGCAAAGGAAAACGCTTTTGACTAGTTTCAGTTGATTTTAATCGACTGGAAAATGGCCATTTTTCAAACGGTCTCAGAATTCAACGAAATTAGTTTTGTTAGGACCGTATCGTCAATACGAAGCTAGAAAATATTTTTCGAGGATTTTTCGAGTCAGTATGTGGCCCCGGTAAATTGAAATGTGCGTTCAACTTCAATATATAGATTTATATTTTGATTTTGACGGAAACTGATCGAAACAACCAAACAGGCTTGCTACATATCCCATTGTGTTTGGTATGGGGGTAATTAGCTATTGACGACAGTCGGTAGGTTCAATTTTGAGTTCGAAAATAAAAGTTGCTTTTTTGGGATTTTAAAAGAATAAAATATATATATTTACACCCAGACCCCTCTCTTCCTTTTATTTCTTCGATTGAAAAAAAAATACGAGCTCTCTTCAAAAATGGCCGGTGGCCATCGCCAGGCCCCACCGCCCGCCTCCGTGTCTTCCACAGGCCGGCCGCCACCTCCAACGAGTCCCCCCTCCTTCTCCTCCTCCAGCCCCCCTTTTTCTCTCACCTCGATTCGGAAATCGCGAGAGCCAAACACCCCCGTCGCACCTCAATCGCGACCACTGTTGCCGCCATCACCTCACCCCACTGTCGCTTCCAACCTTACAGCTTCCCTCCTCCCTCATCAGAAACCCCAAACCCGTGTAGCCCCTGAAGCCCGCGACGCCAGCACCCACCACCAGAGAACGGACCCTCCACCTCCTGATGCCGCAGCCCCCTCCGCCCCCACTGACGCCCGTGAACCAGTCACCCGCCCCCTCTCGCTGAAAACATAGTAAGTTTTCTTAATTTAATTTAATTTGTTTATTTTCTATGAACAAAGTATGGAACTGGTATTATATAGGAATAAAACTATAAGGACTCGATTTTTATTTGTTTGAAAAGATAAGATTTTTAATCAAAGCAAGTTTGGATTTTTATTAAGTGAAAAGTTAGATTTTTAAAAATAGAAAAGTTAGATTTTTAAAAATAGAAAAGTTAGATTTTTATTATAGTAAAGACGAGATTTTTATATATTCATTAGCGAAGTAAAAATTCAATTTTTATATATTCATTATCAAAGTAAAAATTCGATTTTTATATATATGAAGAGAGGATAAAAATTCGATTTTTATACATATGTAGTGAAGATAAAGATGTGATCTTTATAAAAGTAGCAATATAAAAATATGATTTTTATATTAGAGAAGTAATAAAAATATGATTTTTATTTATTGAAATGATGCAATAAAAATATAATTTTTATTGTAAACAACGTGAAAAGAACTGCATTGGAATTTCAAATAGATCCAGACGGTTCAGCAGTTCAAATGAAAAGCACGACGGAGTGGAACTCTCTATGAGAACTTCTCACTTTAAATCTTATTTTCTAGTTTAAAATATATACTAGGATATAGACGGTGTATAGCATCACCCGACACCCGTCGTCCACAGACCATGGACGGTTTTTATGCTTGTTTGTCTGATTTTGACGTGTAATTGATTGTGTGATGTGAAATAAAATAAAATATTAATATAGTAAAAATATTTTATAGTTGAAAGTATAATTTTTAACATGTATATAAAATGAAATATTTATAAACAAATCGGACGATTTGTTTATATACACACATTTGACTGATATTGATTGGGACGATAAATTTTACACATCGCCCAACTGCACAAATAAAATTTGTGTCTGAATGTTTGAAACCCCACACGGGTATTGGGATGATAATTGGCGTACACTAATCCCAATTATTTGATTGTATGTCGATCGATTGGTCGACAGACTGTGTAAGCGTTAATTATTCATATTTAATGCTTATGCAGTTGCGTGGTGCACTTTGGATGATGGTTGATTATTTATCGTTGCTATTATCTACATGTGTTGTATGTAATCCATATAATTAACATTATATGGTAATTGATTGGGCCTCATTCCAATTGGGAAAATAAAGAATATTATAAAATATAGATTCACGTGTTGACAATACTCATTTGTTGAGATTAGTCATGTGTTGAACGAAATATTTTAACAATAAAATTTACATCTTTATCATATATAAAATTAGAAACTAACTGGAAAATAGATAAGATGAGTGGTCTCCTGGGTATTGGTCTGATGTTGGTTTCGGCCTTCGGGTTTAATGCTTAGGGAATCGTTCTCTTACTAATTTACGGTTGGAATCTGATTAGAAATTAAACGATAGATATCATAATTTTATAAAATATATTAAATAACAAAAATAGTCACGTGTTGATAGTACTCATTTGTTGAGACTAGTCATGTGTTTAAAGAAATATAGATTCATTTGTTGAATAGAATAAATATTCATTTGTTGAATAGAATAACGAAGTTATTAAAAAATATAAAGCCGTGTTGATTAGAGATGCGCTATTTTGACGCGAACGATATTTATATCGATTATATTCGTTTTTATAATGAATATTGAAAAGAGATTTAAAAATCGAATATTTAGAAAATGAATCCGAATTGAATTGAATAGGAAATGAAATTCGAATTGAACTGAATAGAAATGAAATTCGAATTGAATTGAATAGGAAATGAAATTCGAATTGAATTGAAATTGAATAGAAATCAATTGAAAACGAATTGAAATAGAATAAAAATCAATTTGAAATGAATTCAAAATTGAATTGAATTGAATTGAAAACGAACTGAAATTGAATTGAAATCGATTTGAATTGAAATCAAATAGAAATGAATGTAAAAAGAATTTATAATGGAAAACCAAAATTCGATTTGAAATTGAAATGAAAGTTGAAATTGTTTTTGAAACAAATTTGAAACGATTTATAAAAGTCGTTTTAAAAGGAAATCGATGAAATATATATTATATATAATATATATAATATAATGGCCTGAATAGAACGCGCCGCACCGCGGCAGTTCGTGAATTTCGACCATTGATTTCGAACGGACATTACGGGAGATCCGACCGTCGGATTCTCCTAAAACCGAAACCGTTGGGTTCGTATCGAAAAGATCTTTCTAACGAATATTAGAAATTTGATATCTAACGGTTGGATTTGGAGATATGTCGCACTGGCCGTTGTTGGAAATCGACTGTACGGGCCTTGATAAAATTATTAAAAATATCAATAATTTGTGTAAAATCATAAGAAATGATTTGTGAAGAATTGGGATGAAAAACTCCATATTTTAAAAGATAAAAATAGATTTTTATCGAAATGAACTACTTTTGAACTAGGAATAAAAATCAATTTATTTTTGAAATAAATAAATTGAATTTGAAATGGGTTTTAAATAACCAGAATTTTCAATATATGAATTGGAATGGATTTGAATCGAAATTATCTTCGGAATATTTCGTTGTTGGATTTTATGATTATACAGACATGGTTGTGGAAACTTGAAAGATCTATTATATCGTTATTTCCAATACGATATTTGTTGGTCGTAGAATTTGATATCGAATATAAGCCGATATATTTTCTATTCAGAGCCTTGTATTTAACATCAAATGCGATTTGGGTTTGTCGTGAATGGTGTCTTCATTAACACTGTTCTTGAACCCAGTTGAGAAAAGATTAAATCTTTTTATTTAGATTTAATGAAGTGTACCAATTAAATAATATTAATTGGAATTTAATTTAAATTGGCTTTGGGTCTATCGTGAGCGGTGTTTTGAATAACACCTGTTCTTTAACCCGATTAACAATGGGAAGTGATTTTGGGTTTATCATGAATCGTGTTTTAGATGGCACTGGTTCTTTAACCCAGTTAAAGACAAGATGTTGATTTTTGAGAAGATTAAAACTAAGTGGAGTTTTCATGAGTCTTTAATTAGATTGAAATGTGAATTGATAATATAAATTATCAAATATAGGAAAGGATCGAGAATGGAGTATCGCCAGTTTTGCTCCGAGCGATAGTTAAATCTTTAATTAGATTTGAACGTGAAATGATAATTAAATTTACCGATAAAACCAAGGTGTTAGTTATGGGGTAATAACAGTTTTGCTCCATGGGATGAATAGGTTGGGATTGGGAAATAAATAATTACTTCGGTGTGGTTCACTAATCTCGACTAGTTTGGAAAACCATGATTTGGTTTGATATGACATCCAAAGGAAGATTAAAGAATAAATTTAGAAGAATTTATCTTTGATAAAATTAATGGGAACCTTTCCCTAAGAATGAGAAATTTAGAAACTAACTGTAGGTTACCTAAGAAGGGTGGTTTCCTGGGTATTGATCTGATGTTGGTTTCGGCCTTCAGGGTTAATATTTGGGGAATTGTTCTCTTGCTAATTTACGGTTAGTGACTGATGAATTGGAATGAGGCGTATGTTGTGTTTGTATGACACTTGTTTATTATATACGCGGGTTATTCAAAAAGGCCGCGTTTATTCCCATTCTGAATAACCGATTTGGCGATAAGTCGAAGATGAAGACGGTGGTTGAAGACCAGAAGTCTTCACATCGTTTGGGTGATTATTGATGATCTTGATTCGGTTGTACACCCAAGAGGAGGGAATCAATTGGTGATCGTCCAGACACACTTGGAGATCGATGGATATGCGAGGAAAGTGCCTCCGGTTTCGTTCAGACCCAGAACTAACTTGTAAATGGACTGCGTGTCTGACATTGGATTTTATTCTGTGTTGATTGATCTCTGTTAAATATACATCTGTTTGGCGGCGGAGAATTTATTCTCTTGCTTAACGCCCTTCTCTTAGACGTACGAGCTCAGAGGTTGTATATCGATGGACATCATCGCATGGCATGAATTTCCAGTGTGGCATGCCTAAGTGGAAAATGATCAAGGCTTTTGTTGAAAAGCAAAGTCTTGTGGTTGATGATCAAAGCATGGCCTACGTGGAATAGCTTTGTGTATGGCGTTAATTCGCGAGCCTCACACCTCGGTATGAGTCAAAAAGGGGATACGGAACGTTGGGAGAACCCGACGTTTCTTTCTAGCTATGGGTGGTGTCAGTGCTTAAACTGGCTGACATTTATATACTTTTCACCTTTGTGGTTGTTGGAATGCGAGGCGCCTCAGATTTAGGTCCGTAAAGACCGGGAAACGTGTGTTCAGGAATAACTAATCCTCAAACGTAAGGGAGGACCAGCCCAGCCGATTCCAAGGGTTACCCAGAGTGTGTAGTCACGAGGCATTTGCTAGAGTGTCTCGAAGCGGAGAGGAGCTTGCCCCTTTCCTCGACTCATGACGGAAATCCAATTTCCAGTACGATATATTTCGGTTTTAATTGTAGAACCTAGTATGGCGACATAGTGGTATGGGACATTCATGCCGCCTAGGGTTGATATTTATGATTGAAATTGTTTTGACACTATACACTTATAATAGTATCAAATGATTTGTTTTAAACGTACCAAGCATGTTTGGCTATTATAAGGGAAAACCCTATCCTCCGGATTGCATTACACTGTGTGATGGGACCTGGGTCTTATAATAGCTTCATTTTTCGAAGAAGCATTGCGCTGTTTATTTATATGCACTGGTATTCTTGGGAGGAAAGTCGTTCCATGTTATACGGCGTGGTCCCTTGAATTACTCTCTTAAAGTAAAGATTTAAATAATTGTTTTAGTTCTCACACCAGTCATATGACTGATCTGGAGTTTATTGTTTTAACCTAAACTCTGGGTGCCCTTATTTTCGACACTGGCAGCTAGTAGTTTTGGTTTTGCAGATTTATATTCACAGGATCCTGATTTGCAGCTGGAACGATGCTCGGAAAGCTCTGTATCCGTGTATCACTTTCAGTTATGTTTTGTATTGTTTTTCTGCTACTATTTAATTTAAATCTCTGATATTTTCTGTGTAATATTTATTCATACTCTGTATATCCTTGTATTCTGATGGAAATGTTGTAATAAACAATGAAATGTTCTTCTGTTTGCGTTCTGATTTGTCGTGTCCTCAACGCAATCCGTGCTTTCCTTTACAGGGAAGTTACGGGTTATTTCATTTGGTATCAGAGCTTTGGTTTACAGAGCTCGGAGAACAAGACACGTTAGAAACATACGAAAGAATTCATCAGATATTGGATTAGTAATATCCAATTAGAATAACTCGTTAGAGATGGGATCAGTAGTATCCTAGAACGAATGTAAAGAGTATATTTTTCGAATGAAAACAATATTGTTTTGAAAATTTAAACCATTTTATACGTGTTTGAATATTTATTTATTTTGAATTTGGACAATCCAATATATAAAGATTTTGCATATGGGCGTCATGAACGTATATTCGAAGTTTTAATATACCGGATATATATAGAATCACATTCTAGACACCCGGCGATAATTCTGGTAATGTCCGGACATCATCAGTATTTATGTTCGTGTTTCGAAGGTGTGATATCTATATATTTCCATTAGACTGGTGTGAGAACCAAAACTAGATAGGTTCATTGTTGTGATTTGGCATCAAAAACATGATTTTCTGTATATGTATCAAAATTATGAATTTGAAACTCTAATTCACTAATTGATTGCTGATTGTGTTGTTTGTTTATTGGTTTGATATTTTGAACCATTTAGCCTAATTGAACCGAATATTGAACTGTATTGAAAAACGATTACAAATGCATGCATATACATGTACTTACATTGAACAGGTCATAACAAGGAGGCTAGAGCAGAAGAATAAAATTGTTTGCCCGACAAAGAGGTACATGTTTACCGTAATTTACTGTTTTGTTTGGGCGATGATGATTTTATGAGCCAATTGGCTAGCCACTTGCCTTTTTCTTTTTCTTTTTGATTGAAGAAGGCCATGGGAGGCTATATGAAATATCCCGAAGTCCCCGGTGCAGGGGAGGTTATGGCGAATTTTTTCGAAAATTTAGGGTGTTAGCCACATTTTTGAAAAAATTAAAAACTTCTTAGAAACTGAAAAGTTGAAGAACTTAAGCCGTAAAGAAAATAATGAAAGTTGAGTTGATTTGTTAAACAACTTTCGGCTTCGTTCCTTTACGGGGACGAAAAGTTTTAAGTTGGGGAGATTATGATAACCCGGAAAATATGAGCCAATTTAAAATTTTTATTTTGGCAATTTTAATGAATTCTGAATATTTAAAATGAATTATTTTAAATAATAACGACGAGAAATTTATTTTGAATGGAATTCGAACGAATATATTTATATAGATCGTCGTTAGAATATAATTATTTATTTATAATTATAAAAGGAATTGAAATTGGCGCGGTAGTTCGATAATTCGATTTCAAACTTCAAATGAATGTACAGGATTCAAAATAAACCGGATTTTAGTGAAACAAAAATTATTTGAATCTAATTGAGAATATCTTTCCAACAAATCCGAAAAATTGAAATTTCATAGCGGGAATCAACAGATATGTCCAGTTGAAAATTAAGAATAGTCGCTATGGAATTCTAGCCCTTAAAAATGGAAATTTTGCAAACGACCTCAGAATTCGACGAAACCACTTTTGTTGGATCTGCGATGTCAAATTATTGCTAGGTTTCAAATTTCATATTTTTCCGAATCAATATGTGAGCGTGGCAAAGGAAAATGCGTTTGACCAGTTTCAGTTGATTTTAATTGACTAGAAAATGGCCATTTTTCAAACGGTCTTAGAATTCAACGAAATTAGTTTTGGTAGGACCGTATCGTCAATACGAAGCTAGAAAATATTTTTCGAGGATTTTTCGAGTCAGTATGTGGCCCCGGTAAATTGAAATGTGCGTTCAACTTCAATATATAGATTTATATTTTGATTTTGACGGAAACTGATAGAAACAGCCAAACGGGATTGCGATACATATCCCATTGTGTTCGGTATAGGGGTAATAAGCTATGGACGACAGTCGGCAGGTTCAAATTTGAGTTCGAAAATAAAAGTTGCTTTTTTGGGATTTTAAAAGAATAAAATATATATATATTTACACCCAGACCCCTCTCTTCCTTTTATTTCTTCGATTGGAAAAAAAACGAGCTCTCTCTTCTAAAATGGCCGGTGGCCATCGCTAGGCCCCAACGCCCGCCGCCGTGTCTTCCACAGGCCAACAGCCACCTCCAACGAGTCCCCCCTCCTTCTTCCTCTCCAGCCCCCTTTTTCTCTCACCTCGATTTAGAAATCGCGAGAGCCAAACAGCCCCGTCGCACCTCAATCACGACCACTGTAGCCGCCATCACCTCGCCTCACCGTCGCTTCCAACCTCCTAGCTCCCCTCCTCCCTCGACAGCAACCCCAAACCCGTGTAGCCCCTGAATCCCGCGTCGCTAGCACCCACCACCAGAGAACGAACCCTCCACCTCCTGATGCCGCGACCCCCTCCGCCCCCACAGACGCCCGTGAACCAGTCACCCACCCCCTCTCGCTGAAAACACAATAAGTTTTCTTAATTTAATTTAATTTGTTTATTTTCTATGAACAAAGTATGGACCTGATTTTATATAGGAATAAAACTATAAGGACTCGATTTGTAACGACCCGGATTTTCGGCGACTTTGGTTATCGACATAAACACGATGTCGATAACCAAAACACCGAAAATCCTGGTAATTAGTGAAAGAAATTAGAGGGTGAGGAAAGATAAGATAGAAACTTAGAATAGAAGAAGAAGGAGAACACAACGTCAGAGTAACACGAATCTCACAGCGGAACGAATAACATAAAATATATATATCATAACTTGAAATAGACATCTGTACTTGAATATACATCAATATCAAAGTACATCACTTACAACACAGCGGAAATAACTATAGCTATATGATCCTGAAGCCTCCTGCTCCAGCTCTTCCAGTATATCTGTAAATCCTGACTACTTGACTACCCGTACAAATTTAGGCACCCAAGAGTTTAAGGAAAACAACAAAGTAAACTCTGGGTCAGTCATGGGACTGGTGTGAGTAAAACAGTTTAAAACAGTTCAAACAAGTACACGATATCTCATAAGACCACGCCGCATAACGGAACGGGTTTTTCCCTTATGAGAATCCAAAATATCTTTATATCAAAAACCTTTTTATATTATAATAATGTCTATCAACCACAGTATATATATCATCTAGCAGAAACGCTTTCATCTCACGTTCTACATATATAGTATATAAATCAAAATCGCAAGCACGTATTGGGTAATGGATTTCCAACTATGACAAGGTATGGAACCACCTTTCGCTCATGTACCTCTAGAGAGGAATACACTGGGTTCAACAAGAACATCTTGGAACCCGGCCACACATGACCGACCACTCATTTCGCTTGAGTGTATCGAATGTATATCACCAACAGTTGGGATCAGCAACAATTTCCCGAATGGGACAGCATCAACAATAGATTTTTGGAAGTAAATGAAACTCTAGATCAGGTGATTATACACCCTACTTCGGTGCGACCGACTTAGCCATGCTGCCTGCCCGATTTCTGTCATTTACCGGATGATGAGGCTAGAAGCTACGCTTTATCATCACACCAGATTCACTTTGAATGCCACATCATCAAATCCATCCAATCACCGATTGACGTCCTCAACAATACATTATGTGTTAGCTAAAAGAAGTTTCCTTCTCCGCTTCCACTCTTGGTACGGTTGGAGAAATCAATATACGTGATCGTCTGGAAATACTCTGTCAGACATCCGTCTATACAAGTCATCCAGGAACAGGATGAACCGAAGGCACTATTCTGTAAACAGGATAGCCCTTGCATAACTCCGCCTTCAATTTCCTTTGGCATATATGATTCGCAAATGCTTACACCAATACAGAGTGGTTCTTTGGATAATAATCCAACCGGTCTCTCCATATTAACAACGTTAAAATGGTCAAAACTTCGATAGTCTATGATTTAACTATCGAATAAAAACAAGTGTGCAAACAACGATATTATTTCCAAATGGAAATTATATCGATCAAACATCATTTAACATTCATCTCCTTATTTCATAAATTTACTTATCTCCTGTTTCCCTATATTCAATATTTCTTATTTTCTAAATTTGGAAAATATACGTTATTAATAATGGAAAACATTTCCATTTCTCATTTTCTTTATTAGAAAACATTTCTGGTTTCTTATTTGGAAAACATTTCCAAAGCTTCTTCATTGGACTTAGACAGATGTTTAAACAAACCATCGCGATGCCAACTCAAACCACTTCCTTTACTGCCGAACCTTAACTATTCCTTAGTTAAAAACGAAGCCAATCAAGATAGGGTAGAACTACCTCTCAGACCTTAACTGAACAACATTTCTAACTTTGAAATAGACAAAGTTCACTTATATCCCTTTACTAACTTTCTTACTTAACCCTCCTTCGAATAGCTATATTCGATTGACTCTTTTCACTTAACTCTATTCGATTAACCCTTTTGATTTACTCATTTCACTTAACTCCTTTCGAATAAACTATATTTGATAACTCCTTTTACTTCTTCGAATAAATATGTTCGATTAACTCATTTGACTAACGCTACTGATTTACTCATTTTCTTTAACTCTAATCGATTAAACTAACATCGATTAACTCCTTTGCTTTAAATCTAATCGATTAAACTAACATCGATTAGCTCCTTTTACTTTAACTCTAATCGATTAACTAACATCGATTAACTCCCTTTTACTTTAACACTAATCGATTAAACTAACATCGATTAGCTCCTTTTACTTTAACTCTAATCGATTAACTAACATCGATTAACTCCCTTTTACTTTAACACTAATCGATTAAACTAACATCGATTAACTCCTTTGCTCTATAACTCTAATCGATTTAACTAACATCGATTAACTCCTTTGCTCTATAACTCTAATCGATTTAACTAACATCGATTAACTCCTTTGCTCTATAACTCTAATCGATTTAACTAACATCGATTAACTCCTTTTCTTTATTCGAATAAACTATTCATTTATAAAGATTTACTATTAGTAACAGTTCTTCACTTTACAAATGATTTCCCTTTTATAAAACTCCATTCGTTTTAAAAACATTTTTCCCTTTTATTTACTTTCGAAATATTTCCTTTTATAAAATATGTTGATTTTATAAACTCCCTTTATTTCAATATACATTGAAATAAATCCTTTTTACATCCCAGGGTCTTTTACGATATTTAAATATCGAATAAAAATGATCAACATCATTCCAACACCCATAATCCATAACAGATTATACACCACATCATATATCACAATATATGAAAACAGTAAATAAATGTTGAGGAATCCAGTTGGATTCCTCCAACCTGTCTCCCTGCATCACAGATGTTAAAAAATATAGATAACATCACTTTCAGTTCCATATGATATATTCTGTTAAACAAAATCAATATAGAAATTTAAATAACTGACTAGCAGTTCAATCAAACAGTCAACACACAGTCAATCAGCCAATATCTAACAGTTCTAAAAATACAACATGAAATTATAAACTGTTCAGAGTTAGTGAGATTTACTCACATTGGCAGTTCATCGTTAAAGAACGATAAACTGTTGTTTGATTTGAATCAAACAATTTATTTCGCCTTAAATTCAAACTAGATCTAATGGACTTCCAGTCAGTCCCATTGTGTTGTTCCCGTCCATACGATCCCAATGGATCTTGTTTTGCTGAATTCCGTCAATGTACGAGAAAGATATGAAAATTTAAAGTTAATTCTTTATTTAAATTTAATTAAACTAAATATTCATTTTTTAAAAAAAGAAAGTGGGCCTTACTCTTTATATCCGGCCCAACCCAACGGTTGAAAACCCTACCCAGACAACTCCCGAAACAGCTGCTCTATTTCAGAACTCCCTGCACGTATTCTCCTCTACCGTCTTTGAGTGATGACCAAATCCTTCTTAAGCCAATATTTTATTGGGCTTCTTACCATAAAAACTACGGCCCAAATACCGAACATTTGTCACTCGGACCAGCCCACGCACTGCATTCATCTTCTCCGTAACCTGCTCCCTCATCTTTGCCAGTTTTAAGTGAATCCAATTCCCAGTAATGCACAAATGATCGCCACTTCCTCAATCCTTAAAACTTTCCTGCTCCACCTTTCATTTCCATCACGTATAACACACCTGCACCGCAACTTCCATCATCATTATACCACACTCTCCAACTAAACATGCTGAACTGCTCCCTCATATACAGTACGCACCCCCTACCAGAAACTGCTAACGCAAATCCGTTCTCCTAGCCTTCACGCATCTGAACTGTGAACATCGCCATGTAAGAATCCGAGGCCTGAATTCTTGTCGAGCACATCACTTGCTCATCATATCCGATCCTCCTCGTTTACATCCTCTTGAACACATATACTTCACGGTGGTTTTAGGTAGAACCCCGCTGCTCCACCCATATTCAACGCATGCACTGTTGCTACTTCTCGTTTCGGTCCTCCAGTATACGCGCCATGAAAACCATCCCACCCCTTCACGTTTTCTTCTTTTGGAGGATATTTGTTTGAGCTTTGTGAAGATGGCGGTTAACTTTCGGGAAAAACAAACGGGGCGACTTTTAGTATTAGGTTTTCCAACAGAGGGACAAAGAACGAAAATACTTATATAGATAAACGTTGAAAGCTTCGGCTTAAGGGAAGTTACGGGTTTGGTTTTAGTTCATGGAAAACTGGTGGTTTGAGGAATGGAACGTGGAAAATTGTTAGCCTTAGGAGAAATGAAGAGATTATACAGGATAGTTATATTATATTTTAAATCGTTTCTAAGTCACAAATGTTAATATACCCTGCTATGTGTAATTTATATCCATGTACGAGTGCTGCGGACTGAAATAAATACACCGTTGAGATGAGCTTGGTGCCCCGATCCCAAAAATATAATAATACCGGTAGGTTGACTCATATTGTGAAACATCAAAATATTGATTACAGGGTGCGGAATACTCCAAATAAAAAGTTACTTATTTAATTAATTAAAAATTACAGTAAAATTCTAAAAATTTAATTATCGTTATGTCTCAAAAGAACCTTGTCTGAATTCACAACCGATATCTAGTTATATCGAATAAACCGTTACGGTCGATAAACGATTCTATAGCGACTATTCTGAAATTTGATTTGGACATAAATCAAAATCTACATGATGAAATCCCTATTTTTCTCTTCCACTAGAAAGATATACTCCATCAGCTCCACACGTTTCTTGTTTCACAGGAATCCGGCTTAAAACGAATCCTGTACATTCAGTTGAAGTTCGAATCGCCAATTTACGAACTGCAGCGCCATTTCGAGCTCGTTTATAATTATATTATAAACTATACGTTCAACTGTCGACAATTGAATATATTCGTTATTCAAATTCCATTCCAAGCTGAATTAAATATCACAGATGATCTGGTTCACACCATATCGTCATTTCGGCCAATTCTGATTATTTCAGAATTAAATATATTATTTAATTTATTATTTTAATTAAATATTCATCATTATTTAATTCCACGACCATTTAATTCACTATATCACCATTGATATAATTAAATAAATTAATCATAATACCTCTGCCAATGCGGGTCATTACAATCTTCCCCACTTAAAATAATTTCATCCTCGAAATTGCCAAAAGGTAGAGAACGACCCTATCGACTGGTTAGAACATATTTGTTCACTTCTTAACTTCAGTTTCAACTGAACCAATTTAATTTCATTTAAAAATTGATTAATTCCTATCAACGAAAATTTTCAAAAATCCTGAAAATTTTCTAATCCTTAACTCTTCGAAATTTTTTGCCGGCACCTCCTTTGTACTGGCCAATCGGTCAAACTCCAACTCGCCTTTCTGGGCCATCTCCAACCCAAAAGAAAATCAAACAGCCAAGCGGCTTGCCAATTCAGCTTATCAACATCTCAAACCCATATGTAATATAAACTGGTACCTTTTTGTCGGGCATATCAATATCCTTTCCACCTGTTATCAATTCAGCGGATACAAGGATCATTCCAATCAAATTCCCATCTGCTTTTATCCACGACACAACCATTCACTTATATCCTAAGTCGAATTTTATTTCAAATTCGAGTTCCATTGTCGATTTCAAACTCTTAACTTCCCAATCCAATTTTCATTTCAGATTCTTATCTCGACAATCCAATTTTATTCAAGAACAAAATTTTCCTGATATCGTTCTTTTTCCATTCAGTTTTCACTTAACTGTTTCAATTCATTTTCAGCTTACTTCCGCAAACTTCTATTTAAATTTGTTCTTAATTCAAACAGTCTCTTCCTGGGAATTTTTAAACAGTTTACTCTCTTCAAAAAAATAAAATTTTCTCTTTTGAACATGTCACTGAGCCCTTAACTAATATTCCATTAGTTAAATCACTTCTCTATTTCTTCATCAATATTTGTTAACTAAATATTTTCAATAACCATATTGCCCTTTTATGTTATTTGGAAAACATTTCTGAATATCGCCTTCCTTTATTTTCTAAACTTTAGAAAATATATGCTATTTCTAATTGGAAAATATTCCAATTACTAATCTCTTTTCCGATCTCGTTTATTTCTATACTTAGGAAATATTCTTTATTCTATTTCCCAAGCTTTCACTTATTTGGTTAAAACAGATGTCGTGTAAAACATCGTTACGACAACCCAAATACTATATTCAACTAAATCTTATTCAACATTGATCTTCGAGCCTGAAATCTTACTATTTATTTGTTAATAATGAAATCGATCAAGTTGGGGTATAACTACCTCTCAGACCTTGACTGAATAACATTTATAACGTTAAAACAGATATGACTACTTACTCGAATAATCAGTACCATACAACTACTGATTCATTTTTAAACACGTATACGCTTCCTCTTTCTATTCTTACGAGATTTTATTCCTAGTCTTCCTTTTTGATTTTACTATTCTATTTCTAAGTTCGTTTCCTTATTGACTTCAACATATATATCGATACGTTGATTTCTAACTATCAAATTATCTTAATAATATTCTAACTCCTAAAATTCCTGGAAAAATTCGCCATAACCTCCTTTGTACTAGGAGCATCGGAAAAATCCCCAAACTGCCACACAGGCCTCTCTAATCAAAAAGAAAAAGGAAAAGCCAAGCGGCTAGCCGATACGGCGCATAAAATCTCATATATGAATTAAATACGTACCTTTCGTCGAGCATTCTATTTATATACCTTCATACCTTATCCATACATATCTCATGTATATTTATACATTTCTAATTCATTTCAACTTAATCCAATCATTTTAACTTAGTTCGTTAAGTGATTTTCAAATTACTGGTTTGCCCATTTCACCTTTTTATTTGAATATACATGTTCAAATATAGGTTTAACTTGTTTATCAACTAATTGAATTCCATTTCAATTTTATTTGCATTCTATATTCAAATTCCATTTTAATTCTCTTATTCAAATTTTATATTTGAAATTCCTTTCAATTCTATTTCCAAACTCCATTTGAATTTCTATATTCAAATCTATTTGAATTCTCTTTATTTCATTTCAATTCCCTTTGAATCTTCCAAATTCAAATTTCAATTTTAATTCTATTTAAATCCTCTACATACAAATTTCATTTCACTTTCGATATTCAAATCCTACATTTGAAATCTCTTATATTTTCTATATTCAAATTCTATATTTGAATTCCATTTGAATTTCTATATTCAAATTCTATATTTGAACTTCCTTTCTTCAAATTCCTTTTCAAACTTTCTTTATTCATTCTTTAAATAAGTCTCGATTTCAATTCCTTTTGAAATCGATATTACTACCTTTGGAAAATAGGTTCCCCTTTCAACTTCACACTTGTATTTTTATTTCTGAATTATCCAATGATAATTCTTTTCACTTCATTTATAAACTTCGTTTATAAAGGAACTTCTCGTTTTATTTCCTTTAAAACGAGTTAATATTTCAAATCTATTTAAAAATTCCAATTTCTATATTCAAATCCCATTTTTGAAATTCAACATAACTTGTCTTTTCCCGAACAAATTCAAAACAGTATCTCTGGTAGTAATTCGTCACTTACAACTCGAAAATGAATACTGATGATGCAGCTGTCATCATCAGAATCTATTTTCCAGCGATCGAAGTGAGTTCAATACTATAAAACCATTTTTAACCTTTTCCACTTTGAAATTCATTTCAAAATATAATACACACTGCTTGTAAAACAATCTAAAATCTCCCAGAATCTTAAATTTTCCTTATTTTTAATCCAAATCATTTACAAACACTTATCCAATTTTCCCGAATTTTAATTCAATTTCTGGTTTAAATTTCAGATTTAACTCATCTGATTTCACGTATTTCACGTATATGAATTCTAATTGGTTATTTTACATAACCATTTAATTTATAATCTTTCTCGATTATATTATCAACCAATATGTCCATGATATTAATTTTTTTATATATATCTTCTTATATCAAGATATACCTTGGGTAACTTATTTTAATTTACCCTCTTTTCAAAACATATCGTGTCGACCCGTCGTATTCAAGTGTTTAGTAACTCCTACCGATACAGTGGATCAAACTGATCGACCAGAACTCATAAACGACTCAACCAAAGAATCTCCACAATATAAAACGATTTTATATCAATAACAAATACGTTCACTCGTATATACACTTAACTCAATCTAGGGCATTACTAACCCTATCTCTACCGAGTCACGCCACAGAGCCAAGTAATTCTTAACCTAAGCTCTGATACCAACTGTAACGACCCGGATTTTCGGCGACTTTGGTTATCGACATAAACACGATGTCGATAACCAAAACACCGAAAATCCTGGTAATTAGTGAAAGAAATTAGAGGGTGAGGAAAGATAAGATAGAAACTTAGAATAGAAGAAGAAGGAGAACACAACATCAGAGTAACACGAATCTCACAGCGGAACGAATAACATATAATATATATATATCATAACTTGAAATAGACATCTGTACTTGAATATACATCAATATCAAAGTACATCACTTACAACACAGCGGAAATAACTATAGCTATATGATCCTGAAGCCTCCTGCTCCAGCTCTTCCAGTATATCTGTAAATCCTGACTACTTGACTGCCCGTACAAATTTAGGCACCCAAGAGTTTAAGGAAAACAACAAAGTAAACTCTGGGTCAGTCATGGGACTGGTGTGAGTAAAACAGTTTAAAACAGTTCAAACAAGTACACGATATCTCATAAGACCACGCCGCATAACGGAACGGGTTTTTCCCTTATGAGAATCCAAAATATCTTTATATCAAAAACCTTTTTATATTATAATAATGTCTATCAACCACAGTATATATATCATCTAGCAGAAACGCTTTCATCTCACGTTCTACATATATAGTATATAAATCAAAATCGCAAGCACGTATTGGGTAATGGATTTCCAACTATGACAAGGTATGGAACCACCTTTCGCTCGTGTACCTCTAGAAAGGAATACACTGGGTTCAACAAGAACATCTTGCAACCCGGCCACACATGACCGACCACTCATTTCGCTTGAGTGTATCGAATGTATATCACCAATAGTTGGGATCAGCAACAATTTCCCGAATGGGACAGCATCAACAATAGATTTTTGGAAGTAAATGAAACTCTAGATCAGGTGATTATACACCATACTTCGGTGCGACCGACTTAGCCATGCTGCCTGCCCGATTTCTGTCATTTACCGGATGATGAGGCTAGAAGCTACGCTTTATCATCACACCAGATTCACTTTGAATGCCACATCATCAAATCCATCCAATCACCGATTGACGTCCTCAACAATACATTATGTGTTAGCTAAAAGAAGTTTCCTTCTCCGCTTCCACTCTTGGTACGGTTGGAGAAATCAATATACGTGATCGTCTGGAAATACCCTGTCAGACATCCGTCTATACAAGTCATCCAGGAACAGGATGAACCGAAGGCACTATTCTGTAAACAGGATAGCCCTTGCATAACTCCGCCTTCAATTTCCTTTGGCATATATGATTCGCAAATGCTTACACCAATACAGAGTGGTTCTTTGGATAATAATCCAACCGGTCTCTCCATATTAACAACGTTAAAATGGTCAAAACTTCGATAGTCTGTGATTTAACTATCGAATAAAAACAAGTGTGCAAACAACGATATTATTTCCAAATGGAAATTATATCGATCAAACATCATTTAACATTCATCTCCTTATTTCATAAATTTACTTATCTCCTGTTTCCCTATATTCAATATTTCTTATTTTCTAAATTTGGAAAATATACGTTATTAATAATGGAAAACATTTCCATTTCTCGTTTTCTTTATTAGAAAACATTTCTGGTTTCTTATTTGGAAAACATTTCCAAAGCTTCTTCATTGGACTTAGACAGATGTTTAAACAAACCATCGCGATGCCAACTCAAACCATTTCCTTTACTGCCGAACCTTAACTATTCCTTAGTTAAAAACGAAGCCAATCAAGTTGGGGTAGAACTACCTCTCAGACCTTAACTGAACAACATTTCTAACTTTGAAATAGACAAAGTTCACTTATATCCCTTTACTAACTTCCTTACTTAACCCTCCTTCGAATAGCTATATTCGATTGACTCTTTTCACTTAACTCTATTCGATTAACCCTTTTGATTTACTCATTTCACTTAACTCCTTTCGATTAAACTATATTCGATAACTCCTTTTACTTCTTCGAATAAATATGTTCGATTAACTCATTTGACTAACACTATTGATTTACTCATTTTCTTTAACTCTAATCGATTAAACTAACATCGATTAACTCCTTTGCTTTAAATCTAATCGATTAAACTAACATCGATTAGCTCCTTTTACTTTAACTCTAATCGATTAACTAACATCGATTAACTCCCTTTTACTTTAACACTAATCGATTAAACTAACATCGATTAGCTCCTTTTACTTTAACCTTAATCGATTAACTAACATCGATTAACTCCCTTTTACCTTAACACTAATCGATTAAACTAACATCGATTAACTCCTTTGCTCTATAACTCTAATCGATTTAACTAACATCGATTAACTCCTTTGCTCTATAACTCTAATCGATTTAACTAACATCGATTAACTCCTTTGCTCTATAACTCTAATCGATTTAACTAACATCGATTAACTCCTTTGCTCTATAACTCTAATCGATTTAACTAACATCGATTAACTCCTTTGCTTTATTCGAATAAACTATTCATTTATAAAGATTTACTTTTAGTAACAGTTCTTCACTTTACAAATGATTTCCCTTTTATAAAACTCTATTCGTTTTAAAAACATTTTTCCCTTTTATTTACTTTCGAAATATTTCCTTTTATAAAATCTGTTTATTTTATAAACTCCCTTTATTTCAATATACATTGAAATAAATCCTTTCTACATCCCAGGGTCTTTTACGATATTTAAATATCGAATAAAAATGATCAACATCATTCCAACACCCATAATCCATAACAGATTATACAACACATCATATATCACAATATATGAAAACAGTAAATAAATGTTGAGGAATCCAGTTGGATTCCTCCAACCTGTCTTCCTGCATCACAGATGTTAAACAATATAGATAACATCACTTTCAGTTCCATATGATATATTCTGTTAAACAGAATCAATATAGAAATTTAAATAACTGACTAGCAGTTCAATCAAACAGTCAACACACAGTCAATCATCCAATATCTAACAGTTCTAAAAATACAACATGAAATTATAAACTGTTCAGAGTTAGTGAGATTTACTCACATTGGCAGTTCATCGCTAAAGAACGATAAACTGTTGCTTGATTTGAATCAAACAATTTATTTCACCGTAAATTCAAACGAGATCTAATGGACTTCCAGTCAGTTCCATTGTGTTGTTCCCGTCCATACGATCCCAATGGATCTTGTTTTGCTGAATTCCGTCAATGTACGAGAAAGATATGAAAATTTAAAGTTAATTCTTTATTTAAATTTAATTAAACTAAATATTCATTTTTTAAAAAAAGAAAGTGGGCCTTACTCTTTATATCCGGCCCAACCCAACGGTTGAAAACCCTACCCAGACAACTCCCGAAACAGCTGCTCTATTTCAGAACTCCCTGCACGTATTCTCCTCTACCGTCTTTGAGTGATGACCAAATCCTTCTTAAGCCAATATTTTATTGGGCTTCTTACCATAAAAACTACGGCCCAAATACCGAACATTTGTCACTCGGACCAGCCCACGCACTGCATTCATCTTCTCCGTAACTTGCTCCCTCATCTTTGCCAGTTTTAAGTGAATCCAACTCCCAGTAATGCACAAATGATCGCCACTTCCTCAATCCTTAAAACTTTCCTGCTCCACCTTTCATTTCCATCACGTATAACACACCTGCACCGCAACTTCCATCATCATTATACCACACTCTCCAACTAAACATGCTGAACTGCTCCCTCATATACAGTACGCACCCCCTACCAGAAACTGCTAACGCAAATCCGTTCTCCTAGCCTTCACGCATCTGAACTGTGAACATCGCCATGTAAGAATCCGAGGCCTGAATTCTTGTCGAGCACAGCACATGCTCACCATATCCGATCCTCCTCGTTTACATCCTCTTGAACACATATACTTCACGGTGGTTTTAGGTAGAACCCAGCTGCTCCACCCATATTCAACGCATGCACTGTTGCTACTTCTCGTTTCGGTCCTCCAGTATACGCGCCATGAAAACCATCCCACCCCTTCACGTTTTCTTCTTTTGAAGGATATTTATTTGAGCTTTGTGAAGATGGCGGTTAGCTTTCGGGAAAAACAAACGGGGCGGCTTTTAGTATTAGGTTTTCCAACAGAGGGACAAAGAACGAAAATACTTATATAGATAAACGTTGAAAGCTTCGGCTTAAGGGAAGTTACGGGTTTGGTTTTAGTTTATGGAAAACTGGTGGTTTGAGGAATGGAACGTGGAAAATTGTTAGCCTTAGGAGAAATGAAGAGATTATACAGGATAGTTATATTATATTTTAAATCGTTTTTAAGTCACAAATGTTAATATACCCTGCTATGTGTAATTTATATCCATGTACGAGTGCTGCGGACTGAAATAAATACACCGTTGAGATGAGCTTGGTGCCCCGATCCCAAAAATATAATAATACCGGTAGGTTGACTCATATTGTGAAATTCAAAATATTGATTACAGGGTGCGAAATACTCCAAATAAAAAGTTACTTATTTAATTAATTAAAAATTACAGTAAAATTCTAAAAATTTAAGTATCGTTATGTCTCAAAGGAACCTTGTCTAAATTCACAACCGATATCTAGTTATATCGAATAAACCGTTACGGTCGATAAACGATTCTACAGCGACTATTCTGAAATTTGATTTGGACATAAATCAAAATCTACATGATGAAATCCCGATTTTTCTCTTCCACTAGAAAGATATACTCCATCAGCTCCACACGTTTCTTGTTTCACAGGAATCTGGCTTAAAACGAATCCTGTACATTCAGTTGAAGTTCGAATCGCCAATTTACGACCTGCAGCGCCATTTCGAGCTCGTTTATAATTATATTATAAACTATACGTTCAACTGTCGACAATTGAATATATTCGTTATTCAAATTCCATTCCACGCTGAATTAAATATCACAGATGATCTGGTTCACACCATATCGTCATTTCGGCCAATTCTGATTATTTCAGAATTAAATATATTATTTAATTTATTATTTTAATTAAATATTCATCATTATTTAATTTCACGACCATTTAATTCACTATATCACCATTGATATAATTAAATAAATTAATCATAATACCTCTGCCAATGCGGGTCATTACACGATTTTTATTTGTTTGAAAAGATAAGATTTTTAATCAAAGCAAGTTTGGATTTTTATTAAGTGAAAAGTTAGATTTTTTAAAAATAGAAAAGTTAGATTTTTAAAAATAGAAAAGTTAGATTTTTAAAAATAGAAAAGTTATATTTTTATTATAGTAAAGACGAGATTTTTATATATTCATTAGCGAAGGAAAAATTCGATTTTCATATATTCATTAACAAAGTAAAAATCCGATTTTTATATATATGAAGTGAGGATAAAAATTCGATTTTTATACATATGTAGTGAAGATAAAGATGTGATCTTTATAAAAGTAGCAATATAAAATATGATTTTTATATTATAGAATAATAAAAATATGATTTTTATATTATAGAAGTAATAAAAATATGATTTTTATTTATTGAAATGAAGCAATAAAAATATAATTTTTATTGTTAACAGCGTGAAAAGAACTGCATTGGAATTTCAAATAGATCCAGGCGGTTCAGCAGTTCAAAAGCAAAGCACGGCGGAGTGGAACCCTCTGTGTGAACTTCTCACTTTAAATCTTATTTTCTAGTTTAAAATATATGCTAGGATGTAGACGGTGTTTAGCAGCACCCGACACCCATCGTCCACAGACCATGGACGGCTTGTATGCTTGTTTGTTTTATTTTGATGTGTAATTGATTGTGTGATGTGAAATAAAATAAAATATTTATATAGTAAAAATATTTTATGGTTGAAACTAGAGTTTTTAACGTGTACATAAAATGAAATATTTATAAACAAATCAGACTATTTGTTTATACACACACATTTGAATGATATTGATTGGGACGATAAATTTTACACATCGCCCAATTGCACAAATAAAATTTATGTCTGAATGTTTGAAACCCCACACTGGTATTGGGATGATAATTAGCGTACACTAATCCCAATTATTTGATTGTATGTCGATCGATTGGTCGACAGATTGTGTAAGCGTTAATTATTTATATTTAATGCTTATGCAGTTGCGTGGTGCACTTTGGATGATGGTTGATTATTTATCGTTGCTATTATCTACATGTGTTGTATGTAATCCATATAATTAACATTATATGGTAATTGATTGGGCCTCATTCCAATTGGGAAAATAAAGAATATTATAAAATATAGATTCACGTGTTGACAGTACTCATTTGTTGAGATTAGTCCTGTGTTGAACGAAATATTTTAACAATGAAATTTACATCTTTATCATATATAAAATTAGAAACTAACTGGAAAATAGATAAGATGAGTGGTCTCCTGGGTATTGGTCTGATGTTGGTTTCGGTCTTCAGGGTTAATGCTTAGCGAATCGTTCTCTTACTAATTTACGGTTGGAGTCTGATTAGAAATTAAACGATAGATATCATAATTTTATAATATATATATTAAATAACAAAAGTAGTCACGTGTTGACAATACTCATTTGTTGAGATTAGTCATGTGTTGAAAGAAATATAGATTCATTTGTTGATTAGAATAAATATTCATTTGTTGAATAGAATAACGAAGTTATTGAAAAATATAATGCCGTGTTGATTAGAGATGTGCTATTTTGACGCGAACGATATTTATATCGATTATATTCATCTTTATAATGAATATTGAAAAGAGATTTAAAAATCGAATATTTAGAAAATGAATTCGAATTGAATAGGAAATGAAATTCGAATTGAATTGAATAGAAATGAAATTCGAATTGAATTGAATAGGAAATCAAATTCGAATTGAATTGAAATTGAATAGAAATCAAATGAAAACGAATTAAAATAGAATAAAAATCAATTTGAAATGAATTCAAAATTGAATTGAATTGAAAATGAACTGAAATTGAATTGAAACCGATTTGAACTGAAATCAAATAGAAATGAATGTAAAAAGAATTTATAATGGAAAATTCAATTTCGGTTTGAATTTGAAATGAAAGTTGAAATTGTTTTTGAAACAAATTTGAAATGATTTATAAAATTCATTTTAAAAGGAAATCGATGAAATATATATTATATATATTATATATATAATATAATGGCCTGAATAGAACGCGCAGCGCCGCGGCAGTTCGTGAATTTCGACCATTGATTTCGAACGGACATTACGGGAGATCCGACCGTCGGATTCTCCTAAAACCAGAATGTTGGGTTCGTATCGAAAAGAGCTTTCTAACGAATATTAGAAATTTGAAATCTAACGGTTGGATTTGGAGATATGTCCAAATCAATTTCAGAAAAGGTCGTTGTAAGTGCAGTTCGATGGCCGTTGTTGGAAATCGACTGTACGGGCCTTGATAAAATTATTAAAAATATCAATAATTTGTGTAAAATAATAAGAAATGATTTGTGAATAATTGGGATGAAAAACTCCATATTTGAAAAGATAAAAATAGATTTTTATCGAAATGAACTAGTTTTGAACTAGGAACAAAAACCAATTTATTTTTGAAATAAATAAATTGAATTTGAAATGGGTTTTAAATAACCAGAATTTCCAATATATGAATTAGAAAGGATTTGAGTCGAAATTATCTTCGGAATATTTCGTTGTTGGATTTTATGATTATACAGATATGGTTGTGGAAATTTGAAAGATATATTATATCGTTATTTCCAATACGATATTTGTTGGTCGTAGAATTTGATATTGAATAAAAGCCGATATATTTTCTATTCAGAGCCTTGTATTTAACATCAAATGTGATTTGGGTTTGTCGTGAATGGTGTCTTTATTAACACTGTTCTTGAACCCAGTTGAGAAAAGATTAAATCTTTTTATTTAGATTTAATGAAGTGTACCAATTAAATAATATTAATTGGAATTGAATTTAAATTGGCTTTGGGTTTATCGTGAGCGGTGTTTTGAATAACACCAGTTCTTTAACCCGATTAACAATGGGAAGTGATTTTGGGTTTATCGTGAATCGTGTTTTAGATGGCACTGGTTCTTTAACCCAGTTAAAGACAGGATATTGATTTCTGAGAAGATTAAAACTAAGTGGAGTTTTAATGTATCTTTAATTAGATCAAATTGTGAATTGATAATATAAATTATCAAATATAGGAAAGGATCGAGAATGGAGTATCGCCAGTTTTGCTTCGAGCGATAGTTAAATCTTTAATTAAATTTGAACGTGAAATGGTAATTAAATTTACCGATAACACCGTGGTGTTAGTTATGAGGTAATAACAGTTTTTCTCCATGGGGTGAATAGGTTGGGATTGGGAAATAAATAATTACTTCGGTGTGGTTCGCTAATCTCGACTAGTTTGGAAAACCGTGTTTTGGTTTGATATGACATCCAAAGGAAGATTAAAGAATAAAGTTAGAAGAATTTATCTTTGATAAAATTAATGGGAACCTTTCCCTAAGAATGAGAAATTTAGAAACTAACTGTAGGTTAGCTAAGAAGGGTGGTTTCCTGGGTATTGATCTGATGTTGGTTTCGGCCTTTGGGTTAATATTTGGGGAATTGTTCTCTTGCTAATTTACGGTTAGTGACTGATGAATTGGAATGAGGCGTATGTTGTGTTTGTATGACACTTGTTTATTATATACGCGGGTTATTCAGAAAGGCCGGGTTTGTACCCATTCTGAATAACCGATTCGGCAATAAGTCGAAGATGGAGACGGTGGTTGAAGACTGGAAGTCTTCACATTGTTTGGGTGATTACTGATGATCTTGATTGGGCTGTACACCCAAGAGGAGGGAATCAGTTGGTGATCGTCCAGATGTACTTGGAGATCGATGGATATGCGAGGAAAGTGCCTCCGGTTTCGTTCAGACCCAGAACGAACTTGTAAATGGACTGCGTGTCTGACATTGGATTTTATTCTTTGTTGATTGATCTATGTTAAATATACATCTATTTGGCGGCAGAGAATTTATTCTCTTTCTTAACGCCTTTCTCTGAGACGTACGAGCTCAGAGGTTGTATATCGATGGACATCATCGCATGGCATGAATTGCCAGTGTGGCATGCCTAAGTGGCAAATGATCAAGGCTTTTGTTTAAAAGCAAAGTCTTGTGGTTGATGATCAAAACACGGCCTACGTGGTATAGCTTTGTGTTTGGCGTTAATTCTCGAGCCTCACACCTCGGTATGAGTCAAAAACAGGATGCGGACCGTTGGGAGAACACGACGTTTCTTTCTAGCTATGTGTGCTGTTAGTGCTTAAACTGGCTGACATTTATATACTTCTCACCTTTGTGGTTGTTGGAATGAGAGGCGCCTCAGATTTAGGTCTGTAAGGACCGGAAAACGTGTGTTCAGGAATAACTAATCCTCAAACGTAAGGGAGGACCGACCCAGCCGATTCCAGGGGTTACCCAGAGTGTGTAGTCCCAAGGCATTTGCTAGAGTGCCTAGAAGCGGAGAGGAGCTTGCCTCTTGCCTCGACTCATGACGGAAATCCAATTTCCAATACGAGATATTTCGGTTTTAATTGTAGAACCTAGTATGGCGACATAGTGGTATGGGACATTCATGCTGCCTAGGATTGATATTTATGATTGAAATTGTTTTGACACTATACACTTATAATAGTATCAAATGTTTTGTTTTAAACGTACCAAGCATGTTTGGCTATTATAAGGGAAAACCCTATCCTCCGGCTTGCGTTGCATTGTGTGATTGGACCTGGGTCTTATAATAGCTTCATTTTTCGAAAAAGCATTGCGCTGTTTATTTATATGCACTGGTATTCTTGGGAGGAAACCCGTTCTGTGTTATACGGCGTGGTCCTTTGAATTACTCTCTTAAAGTAAAAATTTAAATAATTGTTTTAGTTCTCACACCAGTCACATGACTGACCTGGAGTTTATTGTTTTAACCTAAACTCTGGGTGCCCTTATTTTTGACATGGGCAGCTAGTAGTTTTGGTTTTGCAAATTTATATTCACAGGATCCTGATTTGCAGCTGGAACGATGCTCGGAAAGCTTTGTATCCGTGTATTACTTTCAATTGTGTTTCGTATTGTTTTTCCGCTACTATGTAATTTAAATCTCTGATATTTTCTGTGTAATATTTATTCATACTCTGTATATTCTTGTATTCTGATGGAATTGTTGTAATAAATAATGAAATGTTCTTCTGTTTGCGTTATATTTTGTCGTGTTCTCAAGGTAGTCCGTTCTTTCCTTGACGGGGAAGTTACGGGCTATCACATGCATCGACTACTACATGAGCTCCCCCTTCATAATTCACAAAGCATTTTCAACAACCTCCTTTGTTCAACATTATTTGGTTTATCCACTTCTTCTGACAAAATAACATTAGGCACACTAGCACTTGGGGCATTCATAGGTGGAACATTTGGAGCGCTAGTAGAGCCACCCTTGTCTCTCCTACAATTCAGAGTAATCAGCCTGCCATCATCACCCCTAGGAAAAACATTCCTTCAAAACTCTCATATGTCAAACTCCTTAGAAGACTCTCCACCCAACATCGTAATTGTTACCTCATGATCATAGTTTTCAATGGGAATGATAATTGAAGGCGGGAGTACCAAATCTTCATCTATCAGAATCAAGGCCCTCAACCAAGTATAATCTGCAGCATGAATAGATCTGTACCAAAGTCTCTTCACATCCCGTAAAACCACCGGTGCTGCTTTGAGCACTTCCAAACATCTGCAAACAACCGGCAATTCCTTTAAGCTAACCCATTCTTCAACCTTCCTCTTAGCTATACTGCCAAACTGTGGGCTCCACCTCTTTAGATTCACAACACCCTTCGTCATAACAAAGGAATAGTAGAAATTATCAGTCAACAGGGAAGAAGGGAATTTCACAATATAATTATCGCCCATTCTTCGAACGGTCGAGTTCCAATAAGGCAAACTCTTGTCGAACTTGGATATGATGAGATCTTTAAGTTCAATGATAGAGAAAGCTCCCCGAGCTATAGAGATCATAACCATAAATCTATCCCAATTGAAATCATCGGGAAATGTCTAGGCTGAAATATAAGTATTTTTCAGGGTTAGCCATTTTTTGGGGATATTTGATATGAGAAATACAATAAAAAGCGTTGTGCCTTGTTTTGTTGAATCTGAAACATAAAATTGGAATTTGAAGCCTGCGAACCCAATTATCTGAAGAGTTGCACCTGATGCACCCATTAATAGATTTGATGTAATTAATTTTTTCAGAACAACGATTATAATTTCGAGGCAGAGGTTGAGAGGAGGAATTTTTGAGTTCATTAAAATATGCGTATCCCTTTATAGCTGTCTTCAAAATAGCATCCCTGTACGAAGATGGTACAGCTTTGTCCACAACTTTGCTTGTCATCTTGTGATAAAGAAATATAATTAAAGAAACAAGATGAAAAATAAGAGATTGCATTTTTTTAATTTCCATTATGGATTGAACGTCCCCATGACCAAAAACAAAGTTAATTTAACTTACCATATAATTCAACTGTAACATAAGTTGCATTTAAAATTAATTAATATAATTTTTAAAACTGATTTACTACTAAAATGATATAACCGATATTCTTTTATTTATTAAATTATGTAAATCGGGTTGCATTTGAAATAAAAAAGATATATAATTTTATCTTTTTCAAAATAATTACCAACAACATCCTCCATATGACAGTTAATATGTTATATATAATATTAACTACCAAGCTGTAATACTAGTTATGTTAATTTAAAGATAAATTGTGATAAATGATAATGAATTTTCAATACTCATTTTTATTCTGCTACGAAGCTAAGAAAGATAAAAGATTTTATATCTTGTTGAAAATATATTAGTAAACTATAGTATTATAAAGCCTTACAAACATAATAACAAGGAATATTATATACAATATCCTCATATAGATAAAATATACTTTTAATAACATAGTATATCACGTCCTTAAATTTAATATCAATAAAAGATATAACGATATATCTTTCTTCAAAAATAAAAATAATCATATTACATATTACAAAGTCATGCTCAGTTATTTGAATAACATTATGAGACAGTAAAAATTAATGATCAAATTCAACATAAAGTTTTCAACATAATCCATCAAAATATCATCACTAAATTTAGTTAATCTGAAATTATTATCAATAAAAGATAAAATCATTTATCTTTTAGCTACATTAGTATAACCATAGTACTCATAATAAAACACTATTCATAATTTTTTTTCAAAACGTACAAAATTACACATAACATTTCATGAACTCCAAAAAGATGAAGCATGAAAAAATGAAGAAAAAATGTACTTCACTGCATTACATTGCCATAAGCATACATAAAATAATCCCAAACGTGATCCAAGACATAGCTAAAGCTCTTGCAAAGGATTTTTTTTCCTTTCTCGTGATTTCCACATTGAACGCACATTAAAGCCATCTCTACCTTCATATCAGCAACAATCTCATCAGTTTTTGCCCTCTTTTGCTTTTGCTTTTGCTTTTGCTTTTGCTTCTGCAACTTGTCTTCAAGTGTCTTACTTTCCATGAGCAATTGTGATATAGTATTTTCTTTGTTCTATCAATTTAACAATAGTATCTTCCATTTTAGCATTGTTATTGATTTCATACACATCTTCATGCCACATAAAATGCCCACAATCGTCATTCTGCACATATGTTAAATTCTCAACTAAAACATCACTGAAATATACAATAATCGACTAAGTAACAAAAAATACTTAATTTATACTTACAGGCCACATGGAGCAACCAAAAAACTTCCTCCCCACATTCAATCATGCCTTCACAACCCTCATCTTTGGTGGGATTCTATGGTGGAAAAGCTTAATTCCGGCTGCTATTGTTGAATTTAAAGTAGAAATTGATGGAGTCATCATTGAACTCAAGATGGAAAAATCAACTACATTTGGCCATATAATCAACATTACAAAAAAATAAATTTATTGCATTAGACCATTTATGACGTACGTATCGGAAAAAAAAATCAATTATTATTAGTAGTCAAATAACATCTTTTATGTTATTTGAACAAACATTACCAGGACTATACAAAAGATGCAATCACATTCTCTTTATATTCTTGAAGATCACAATACCTACGCTATAAGGGAATAAAAACAGCTCATTTATTAGTGCAATTGATTGACCTTTGTTTTCTCTAGTAACTTGTAATGTAATTAACTTTGTTTTCTCCAGTAACTATGATATGTAAGTATAGCTTAATATTTTTTTTCTTTTAAAAAAAAAGAGTTATATGCATATATCTTTTTTATCTCCTATATACAGTAACACCGGGTAAATCAAATTAAATAACATTAAATATTTTACAGTTTTCGTTTTTGATCAAGTATACATACAATAGTAAAAACAATGCAAAATGTTTTTGGGTTATCTTACATTAACAAGAAGCATGGCTGTATATTCAACATTTGTACCTGAAACGACCTGAACTTCCCCGATCTCCGAAGAGAAGAGAAAGAACGGATTGTCAGAGAACATGACAAATCAGAACACAAACAGAAGAATATTTCATTGCTTATTACAACAATTTACATCAGAGTACAAAAATATACAGAGTATGAACAAATAATATACATTTGATAAATATCATAGATTTACAAAATACAATGCAACAGAAGATAATAAAAAACATAGCTGAAAGAGATACAAAGATACAGAGCTTTCCAAATATCATTCCAGCTGTAAATCAGGATCTTGTGAATATAAATCTGCAAAACCAAAACTACTAGCTGTCCGTGTGGAAATTAGGGGCACCTAGAGTTTAGGTTAAAACAATAAAATCTTGGTCAGTCATGTGACTGGTGTGAGAACTAAAATAGTTATTTAAAACTTTACTTTAAAATCAGATATATTAAGGGATCACGCCGTATAACACGGAACGGGTTTCCTCCCAAGAATACCAGTGCATATAATAAAACAGCGCAATGCTTTTGGAAAAATGAAGCTATTATAAGACTCAGGTCCCATCACACAATGCAACGCAGGCCGGGGGATAGAGTTTTACCTTATAATAGCCAAACATGCTTGGTACATTTAAAACAAATCATTTTGATACTATTATAGTGTAAAGTGTATGTAAACAACTTCAAATATAAATGTATCAATCATAGACGGCATTAGCGTCCCATACCACTATGTCGCCAATAGTGTACAACTAAAACCGTAAAATTTCGTATTGGAATTTGGATTTCCATCTGTGAACCAAGGCAAGGGATCGTCCTTACTACTTCGAGACGCTATAACCCGTGTCTCAGGCAAGTACTCAGTCAATCCTTTAGATCGTCAGGGCCGGTCCACACGAGGTGGATTAAAATGCCTGAACAATACGTTTCCCCACACTATGGGGCGTAAACTGGTCATATATCGGCCAAACCATTCACTGGCACCGCAGTGAACGATATAACCGAGGCGCCTCGCTATCCATCATCCACATAAGTAAAAAGTCTGGGATTGCAAAACCCAGACACCACTCCTAGCTAGAAGGAAACACATGCCCTCCCTGAAGTCCTCTCCCGTTTATGGTTCACACCGGGGTGTGAGAATTAACGCTATATAGAAAGCTATGCTATATTAAAGCCGTGCTTTGATCATCAACCACAAGACTCTGCTTTTCAACAGAAGCCTTGATCATTTGCATCTCAGCATGCCACATAGGCAATTCACGCTATGCAACCAATGTCTATTAATCACACAGAATGAAATCCGATGTTAGAGACACATCCATTTACAAGTTCGTTCTAGGTCTGAACGAAATCGGAGGCACCTTATTCCTCGTCCCATATGTCCAATACATGAGAGAGGTCCTCACATATCCGGTTGATCTTCAAGTACGTCTGGATGATCCCCACTTATTACCTTGTCTTGGGTGTACAGCCTAATCAAGACATCAGTAATCATCCAAACGATGTGAATACCTTCGGTCTTCAACCACCGTCTTCATCGTCGACTTTTCGTCGAATCAGTTATTCAGAATGGGTATAAACCAGGCCTTTCCGAATAACTTGTGTATAAAATGAACAAGTGCTATAAAAACACAACATACACCTCATTCCAATTCTGAATATTCTTTTATTCAAATATTCACATCATTTGGGAAAGGTTCCCATTAATTTTATCAAAGATAAATTCTTTAAATTTATTCTTTAATCTTCCTTTGGATAGAAATTCAAACCAAATTAAGGTTTATCCAAACTAGTCGGGATTGGCGCACCTTACCGAATTAATCATTTGTTTAATTTCCCAATCCCAACCTATTCATCCCATGGAGCAAAACTGGTAATATTCCATATCTAATACCACGGTGTCATCAGTAAGATAATTACCATTTCACGTTCAAATCTAATTAAAGATTTAACTATCGCTTGGAGAAAAGCTGATGATACTCCCTTCTCGATCATTTCCCGAATTTGATAATTTAAATGATCATATTCTCTTTTTCAATCTAATTAAAGATTCTTTAAAACTCCCATTTAGTTTTAATCTCAAAAATCATTACCTAATGATTATTCAAATTTAATAAATTAATCTTATCATTAACTGGGTTAAAGAATTAATGTCATTTAAAACACAGTTCACGATAAACCCAAAATCGCATTCCATTAAATATGGAATCTTCAAGGAAAACAAATCAATATATATAATCGATATAAACTTTTGTATCCAACCGATAATATAAATGGAATAACGGCAAAGCCTTTTAAATTCCATATATATTAAAAGTCCTCCTCCACAGAAGCTCACTTTGATTATTATCCAATCGAATTCCATTCCATTCCAATTTATTGTATTAAATTGAAAACTTCACTTTGGAAAATTTCCCTAAATCTTAATTAAAAGATTTATAAATTCCAAATCACATTTCACTGTAAATCGGGTTAAAGAACAAATGTCATTAAAACACTGTTCACAATAAACCCAATTCACATTCCATTTTATTCCAATTACTAAATATAACTGGAAACTCCAATAATCTTATTTAAAAGATTTATTCTTTTCACACGGGATTTAAGAATAGTGTTATTGAAGACACTATTCATGACAAACCCAAAATCCAATTCTTTCACTCAGTTCCAATTACATATTAATTAATTGGAAAATTTCACCAAATCTTACTGAATAGATTTATTCTTTTCTCAACTGGGTTTAAGGACAGTGTTAATGAAGTCACCATTCACGACAAACCTAAATCCAATTCAATATTAAATACAAGGCTCTGAATAGAAATTATATCGGCTTATATTCAGTATCAAATTCTGAAACCAACAAATATCGTATTGGAAATAACGATATATAATATATCTTCCAAATTTCCATAACAACATCTGTATAATCACGAAATCCAATATCGAAATATTCCGAAGATGATTTCGAGTGAAATCCATTCCAATTTGTTCGTTGGAAATTTCTGGTGATTTTAAAATCATTCACCAATCCAATTTACTTTATTTAAAAATTATTGGATTTCAAATCTAGTTAATAACTAGTTCATTTCGATAAAAAATATATTTTTATCTTTTCAAATATGGAATTTTTCATCCCAATTCTTTCCAAATCATTTATTATGATTTTACACAAATTATTGATATTTTTAATAATTTTATCAAGGCTCGTACAGTCGATTTCCATAAACGGTCATCGAACGACACTTACAACGACCTTTTCCAAATTTGATGTGGACATAATTCTAAATCCAACCTTCAGATTTCAAATTTCTTGTATTCGTTGGAAATCACTTTTCGATATGAACTCAACGGTTCCAGTTTTAGGAGAATCCGATGGTCGGATCTCCCGTAATGTCAATTCAAACTCAATGGTCGAAATTCGTGAACTGCCGCGGTGCGGCGCGTTCTGTTGAGGCCGTTAAGTATATATAATATATATTTCATCAATTTCCATTTAAAACATATTTTATAAATTCGTTTTAAATTTGGTTTAAAACGATTCTAACTTCATTTCAAATTTCAAATCAAATTTGAATATTCCCTAATAAATTAGTTTTAAATTCATTTTAAAACGATTTCAATTTCATTTCAAATTTGAATATTCCTTATCATTTAAAATATTAAAATGATAATATTTTCAAAATATCTGATTTTGATTGTACACTTAATATCATTTAAAAATATTCTTTAATTCTTAATTGGAATCAGACTTAATCAATTACCATATAATTTTATTTATATGGATTTCGTATGACACATGCATATAACAACAATCAAAATCAATCAACCATCATCCAGAGTGCATCACACAACTTCATAAGCATTAAATATAAATAATTAACGCTTACAACAGTTGGGCAACCAATCAATTGACATACAACTAAATATTGGGATTAGTGTATGTCCAATATCATCCCAATACCCGTGTGGGGTTTTCAAACAACAAACACAGATTTTATTTGTGCAGTTGGGCGATATGTAAAATATATCATTCCAATCAGTATCCGATAAATGGGTGTACATAAACAAATCATCCGATTTGTTTATGAATATTTATTTCAACACCTGACTATGTTATACAGCCCATATATACAATAAAAATGATATTTTTATTATTCAAACATTTTATTCAACACATGAATATTTTATTTTCATTTCACATCACAATCACAATCTATTTCTACATCACAATACAATCAAGCAAGTCGTCCATGGTCTGTGGACGACGGAGAGCAGTTCATATATGCAGTTATAAAATAAATAACCGTTCAACAAATTATAGTGATAAATTCTCACCTTCGTTTCCACTCCGTCAGTGTTTATCTGGCGAATTCTGCATCGTTCAAATTTGAATTTGCTGTTATAAGTCCAAAATGTGCAATCGAGCTCCAAATGCATTCCCGTCTCTTCTAGAATGTAGAATACTCTGTCACGAGCCCAATGTCTCTTGTTTCACTGGATTTCGACATCGTATCAAAAAGATATGATTTTTTTATTGTTAAATCAACCTTTGCAATGCTTTTAATTGTTGAAAACAGTTTAAATTATATACTTTGATATACCTCAGCCATCGTTCAAAACTAGGTCGCCATTTTTCGCTCCATCCGCTGCGCTATAGGATGATCGGCTTGTACCATGTTGTCGGCCTTGGAGAGGGCTTCACGATGCTGGTAGTAGGGTCCAGTTCGAGCTGACGTGGAGGGCGCAATTTGGTGCGACGCGGCGTGATTTCCCAGGCTTAGATCTCGAAAAATACACGGCGATTGCAAATGTGGTTGGTATGGATTTGAAGGTGGGAGAATTCTCTACGAAATTCTCCAAAGAATCGATTGATTTCATTGTGTATTTTAAAAGAAAATGAAGAGAGAAGGAAAGAATGTGTTTCCATCGTCGCCTGAGAGAGAGGGATCGGGTTTTTCAATTAAACGATGGTCAACGGGTTAATTTGATTGGCCAATGTGATTATATTTTAATTTTTTAATTCATTTTAAATCCAAAAATAGCGTTTTTCCATCTGGACTCCAAATCAAACCCAATGACTGTCGCCCCTAGCTAATTACCCCCATTCTGAACACAATGGGATATGTTTCGTAACCCAATTCAGCTGTTAGGTTCAGTTCACACTAAATTTAAAATATAAATCATTATATTTTAAATTCAAACGCACATTTTAATTTACCGGGGCCACATACGGAATCCAAAAATTCCAGAAAAATGAATCTAGGTATATTTTGAAGATATGGTCCTAACAAAACTATTTTCGTCATATTTGGAGATCATTTGAAAAACGGTCATTTTCCAGTCGATTAAATTCAAACTGAATTGACCAAACACGTTTACTTCCGCCACGCTCACATATTGATTCCAAAAATTATGAAACTTGGAATCAAGCAATAATTTAAGATTCTGGATGTAATAACCCGGAAATCCGAGCCAATTTAAATTTTTTATTTTGGCGATTTTAGCGAATTTTGATTATTTTAAATAATAACGACGAGAAATTTATTTTGAATAGAATTCGAACGTATATATTTATTCGAATCACCATTAGAATATAAATATTTATTTATATATGTAAAAGGAATTGAAAATGGCGTGGTAGTTCGATAATACGATTTCAAAATTCAAATGAATGTACCGGGTGCAAAATAAACCAGATTTTAGTGAAACCAAAAATATTAGAATCTATTTGTGAATATCTATCCAACGAATCCGCAAGATTGGAATTTCATAGCGGGAATCAAAAGATATGTCCAGATGAAATTTCAGAATAGTCGCTATGGAATTTCGGCCCCTGAAAATAGCCATTTTGCAAACGACTTCGGATTTCGACGAAACCACTTTTGTTGGATCCGCGATGTCAAGTTATTGCCATATTTCAAATTTCGAAATTTTTCGAATCAATATGTGAGCATGGCGAAGTTAAATGCGTTTGACCAGTTTTAGTTGATTTTAATCGACTGGAAAATGGCCATTTTTCAAACGGTCTCGGAATTCGACGAAATTATTTTTGTTAGGACCGTATCGTAAATACAAAGCTAGAAAATATTTTTCTGGAATTTTTCTGGTTAGTATGTGGCCCTGGTAAATTGAAATGCGCGTTCAAAATTCAATATATAGAGTTATATGTTGATTTTGACGAATACTGATCGAAACAGTCGAATCGGCATACGATACGAGTCCCATTGTGTTCGAAACGGGAGTAATTAGCTATGGGCGACAGTCGGTGGGTTCGATTTCGAGTTGAAAATAAAAAGTTACTTTTTAGAGGAAGAATTGAATTAAATAATTAATTTTATATTCTCCATTGCCTTGGCCAAACCCCCCTAACCTTCTCCTACCCCGTCAGTTCAGAATTAGAAATAAAAAAAGGAGGGAAAGATGCCACTGCCTCCCCATAGGACAGCCGTGCCAGCCTCCACAGCCGCCCCCCCTCCGATCTCCCTCTCTCCTCCTTCCTCCTCCCCTACGTCGAGCTCGAAACCCCACCTTTCTCATTGAAACCGTGCCCCCCAAACCACCCTGTGCCACCACGACGCAACCCCCCCTGAGCCTCCGAACGCACCCACCTGAGCAGCTTGCAGCGCGCTCTTCAATGTGGCGATGGCAGGTGATGCTCCGGTGCAGCAACGAGGTGGAAAATTCGAGCCCTAGCTAACGGTGAAGACGATGAATACCTGGAGCGTGAAAACAGTGAGTTTTAACTTTGTTTTATTTTATTTTATTACTTAAAAATCAATTTGTTATAAAATCAGTAGTCTTATCTAAAAATATATATTGTTATAAAAATAGGTGTTTTTATATGAAAAGCAAAGTTAAAAATATCATCTTTGTCTAGTTAAAAATATCATCTTTGTCAAGTTAAAAATATCGTCTTTGTCAAGTTAAAAATATCGTCTTTGTCTAGTAAAAATATAATCTTTTTATATAGAATAGCGAAGTAAAAATATAATCTTTTTATATAGAATAGCGAAGTAAAAATATTATCTTTTTATATAGAATAGGGAAGTAAAAATATAATCTTTTTATATAGAATAGGGAAGTAAAAATATAATCTTTTTATATAGAATAGCGAAGTAAAAATATAATCTTTTTATGTAGAATAGCGAAGTAAAAATATAATCTTTTTATGTAGAATAGCGAAGTAAAAATATAATCTTTTTATGTAGAATAGCGAAGTAAAAATAATCTTTTTGTATAGAATAGCGAAGTAAAAATATAATCTTTTTATATAGAATAGCATTGTAAAAATATAATTTTTATATAGTCATAAGGATAAAAATAGAATTTTTATCTATATGGTGGCAGTATAAAAATGTGATTTTTATATACATAGAAACAATATAAAAATGTGATTTTTATATATGTAGTGAAAGCGGGCAACGAAAGTGACAAAGGGGCGAGAACGACGAAGATTTTCTACATATGAAGAGTCGTGGTATTGGATTAGCCAGTCGATGAGAACTTCTCACTTTAATTTTTCTTTTCTAGTTATAATATATACTAGGATGCAAATGGTGTTTAGTAGCACCCGACACCCGTCGTCCACAGACCATGGACGGCTTGTATGCTTGTTTGTTTGATTTTGATGTGTAGTTGATTGTGTGATGTGATGTGAAATGAAATAAAATATTTATATAGTTAAAAGTATTTTATAGTTGAAAATAGAAATTGTAACGTGTATTTAAAATGAAATAAATATTTATAAACAAATCGAACGATTTGTTTATATACACACATTTGACTGATATTGATTGGGACGATAAATTTTACACATTGTCCAACTGCACAAATAAAATCTGTGTATGATTGTTTGAAACCCCACACGGTTATTGGGATGATGTATGACATACACTAATCCCAATAATTAGTTGTATGTCGATCGATTGATTGACAGACTGTCATAAGCGTTAAATATTTATATTTGATTCTTATGCAGTGTAGAATGCATTCTGGATGATGGTTGATTATTTATCGTTGTTATTTTATACATGTGTTGCAGAAAATCCATATAATTAACATTATATGGTAATTTATTGGGCCTCATTCCAATTTAGAAAAAGAAATATTTGAATAGAAATATTTGAATAGTAATGTTTGAAATAGAATATTTGAAAATAGAATATATGAAGCCGTGTTGATTAGATTGACGCAATTTTGACGTGAATGATATTTATATCGTTTTTATTTGTTTTAATGAATATTGAAAAGTGATTTCAATAATTGAATATTTTAGAAAATGAATTCGAATTAAATTGAATTGAAATGAATTAGAATTCGAATTGAATAGAAATGAATTAGAATTCGAATTGAAACGAATTAGAATTCGAATTGAATTGAAAATAAAATGAATTCGAATCGAATTGAAATTGAAGGTAAATCAATTTGTAATGAATTCGAATTGAAAATGAATTTGAATTGAAATTGAATAGAATTGAATTCGAATTGAAATTGAATAGAAATGAATTCGAATTGAAATTGAATTGAATTGAAATTAAATTGAAATGAATTTAAAACGAATTTATAAGGAAAATATTAATTTTGATATGAATTTGAAAAGGAAGTTGAAATCTTTTTGAAAACGATTTATAAAATACGTTTTAAAAAGGGAATCAACGAAGTATATATTATATATATAATATAATGGCCTGAATAGAACGCGCCGCGCCGCGGCAGTTTGTGAATTTCGACCATTGACTTCGAATGAATATTGCGGGAGATCCGACCGTCGGATTCTCCTAAAACCGGAACCGTTGGGTTCGTATCGTAAAGAGCTTTCTAACGAATATTAGAAATTTGAAATCTAACAGTTGGATTTGGAATTATGTCCAAATCAAATTTGGAAAAGGTCGCTGTAAGTGCAGTTCGATGACCGTTGATGGAAATCGACTGTACGGGCCTTGATAAAATTATTAAAAATAGTGATAATTTGTGTACAATCATAAGAAATGATTTGTGAAGAATTGGGATGAAAAACTCCATATTTGAAAAGATAAAAATAGATTTTTATCGAAATGAACTAGTTTTGAACTAGAATTATAATTCTATTTATTTTTAAATAAATAAATTGAATTTGAAAAGGGTTTTAAAAGTAAGCATAATTTCCAATAATTGAACTGGAGTGGATTTGAATCGAATTTGTCTTTGGAATATTTCGATGTTGGATTTCGTGATTATACAGATATTGTTATGAAAATTTGAAAGATATATTTATATCGTTATTTCCCATACGATATTGATTGGTCGTAGAATTTGATATTGAATATAAGCTGATATATTTTCTATTCAGTGCCTTGTATTTAATATCAAATGTGATTTGGGTTTGTCGTGAATGGTGTCTTCATTAACACTTATTAAGCCCAGTTGAGAAACAGATTAAATCTTTTTATTTAGATCTAATGAAGTGTACTAATTAAATAATATTTAATTGGAATTGAATTGGTAATGATTTTTGGGTTTATCGTGAACAGTGTTTTATATAACACTTGTTCTTTATCCCGATAATTAATGGAATGTGGTTTTAAGTTTATCGTGACCGTGTTTTAAATGACACTGATTCTTTAACCCAGTTAAGGATTAAAACTAAGTGGAGTTTTAATGAATCTTTAATTAGATTGAAAAGATCGAGAATTGAGTATCACCAGTTTTACTCCAGGCGATAGTTAAATCTTTAATTAGATTTGAACTTGAAATGGTAATTGAATTTACCAATAACACCGTGGTGTTAGAGATGAAGTAGTACCGTTTTACTTCATGGGATGAATAGGTTGGGATTGGGAAATAAATGATTACTCCGGTATGGTTCGCTAATCACGACTAGTTTGAATTGATATTCAAAGAAGATTAAAGAATAAATTTAAAGAATTAATCTTTGATTAAATTAATGGGAACCTTTACCAAATTATAAGAATATTTGAATAAAAGAATATTCTGAATTGGAATGAGGCGTATGTTGTGTTTGTGTAACACTTGTTTATTATATACGCGAGTTATTCAGAAAGACCGGGTTTATCCCATTTTGAATAACTAATTCGACGTGGTGTCGAATATGAAGACGGTGGTTGAAGACCAGAGCTCTCCACGTCGTTTGGATAATTACTGATGATCTTGATTGGGCCATACACCCAAGAGGAGAGAATTAGTTGGTGATCGTCCAGACGTACTTGGAGATCGATGGATATGCGGGGTACTAGGTGCCTCCGGTTTCGTTCAGACCCAGAATGAACTTGTAAATGGACCGTGTATCTGACATTGGATTTTAGTCTGTGTGATTGATTTCTATTAAATATATATCTGTTTGGCGGCAGAGAATTTATTCTCTTGCTTAACGCCCTTCTCTGAGACGTACGAGCTCAGGGGTTACATATTGATGGATATCAAACGCATGGAGTGAATTGCCTGTGTGGCACGCCTAAGTGGCAAATGATCAAGGCTTCTGTTGCAAAGCAAAGTCTTGTGGTTGATGATCAAAGCACGGCCGGTGTGTCGTAGCTTTGTGTAATGTTGATTCGCGAGCCTTACACCCCGGTGGTGAACCAAAAACGGGAGATAACCTCAGGGAGGACATGCGTTTCTTTCTAGTTAGAAGTGGCGTCAGTGGTTTTACACGCCCTGACGAGTTTGACTTATGTCGTTGTTGCTGTTGCGAGGCGCCTCGGTTAGATCGGACGATCCGTGTCCGATGGAGTCATTCGTTGGCTCATTTATGCCCCAAAGGGCGGGGAAACGCAGTGTTTAGGCCTTTTAATCCAAATCGGTGGACCGGCCCTGACGATCCAACTGGCTTGACTGAGTACTTGTCCTGAGGCTCGGGCTAGAGAGTCTCGAATCGGTGGGGACTATCTTTTGCCTCGGTTCATAGATGAAAATCCAACTTCCAATACATGACTTTGCGGTTTTGATTGTGTAACCTATACATGGCGACATAGTGGTATGAGGCGCTTATGCCGTCTATGATTGATACTTATGATTTGAAATTGTTTTGACACTATACACTTATAGTAATAATAAAACATGAAATTTCGCGTATCAAGCATTCTTTGGCTATTATAAGGTAAAAACCCTATCCTCTGGCTTGCGTTGCATTGTGTGATGGGACCTGGGTCTTACAATAGCTTCATTGTTCTTTATTTAGCATTACGATGTTTTTTATGCACTGGTATTCTTGGGGTAAAAACCCGTTCCGTGTTATACGGCGTGGTCCCTTGATTTACCTAACTTTAAAATAAAGATTAATAATTGTTTTAGTTCTCACACCAGTCCCATGACTGACCTGGAGTTTATTGTTTTAACCTAAACTCTGGGTGCCCTTATTTTGACACGGGCAGCTAGTAGTTTTGGTTTTGCAGATTTATATCCATAGGATCCCGATTTACAGCTGGAACGATACTAGGAAAGCTATGTATCCGTGTATGACTTCTAGTTGTGTTTTTGTATTATTTTCCGCTGCGATGCATTTAAATGTAATTTAAATCTCTGATATTTTCTATGTAATATTTATTCATACTCTATATATTCTTGTAATCTGATGGAATTGTTGTAATATACAATGAAATGTTCTTCTGTCTGCGTTCTGATTTGTCGTGTTCTCAAAACAATCAGGGGTTTCAAACGGTCTTGGTCGGTTTAGCGACTGATTCAGATCGAGCAAAATTCTTTTTCGTCACAGTTGGTATCAGAGCTTTGGTTTACGAATCTTAGAGGACAAGACACATTAGAACCATACGAAAGAATTCATCATATATTGGATTAAATATCCAATGGGAATGACTCATTAGAGATGGGATCAGTAGTATCCTAGAACGAGTGTGAAGAGTATATTTTTGAAAATGAAAACAATTTTTTTTTTGAAATTTAAATCCTTTTATACGTATTTGAATATTTATTTATATTGATTTGGACAATCCAGTATATATAGATTTTTCATATACGTCTGATCCGCGTGTATTCGAAGTTTTAATATACTGGATGTATATAGAATTACGCTCTAATCGCCCGGAGATGATTTTGATAATGGAGCTCCATCATTAGAATTTATATTCGAGTGACGAAAGTGAGGTTTCTATATATTTCCAATTGACTGGTGTGAGAACCAAAATTAGATAGGGTCTATTGTTGTGATTTGGCATCAAAAATATGATTTTTGACTATATATCAAAGTTATGAATTTGAAATGATAATCAACTAATGGATTGCTGATTGTGTTGTTTGATTATTGTTTGATTAATCAAATGTTGAACCGTTTAGCCAAATTGAATCAAATAGTGAATTGTATTGAAAATTAGTCGCATTTTCATGCATATACATGTACTTATATTGAAAAGGTCATAGCAAGGAGGCTAGAGTAGAAGAATAAAATTGTTTGCTCGACAAATAGGTACATGTTTACCATAATTTACTGTTTTGTTTAGGTGATGATGATTTTGTGACCCGATTGGCTTTTTCTTTTTCTTTTGGATTGAAGAAGGCCATGGAAGGCTATATGAAATATCCCGAAGTCCCCGGTGCAGAGGAGGTTATGGCGAAATTTTTCAGAAATTTAGGGTGTTAGCCAAATTTTTGAATTTTTTTAAAAGTTCTTAGAAACTGAAAAGTTGAAGAACTTAAGCCGTAATGGAAATAGTGAAAGTTGAGTTGATTAGTTAAACAACTTTCGGCTTCGTTCCTTTTCGGGGACGAAATGTTTTAAGTGGGGGAGATTGTAATAACCCGGAAATCCAAGCCAATTTAAAATTTTTATTTTGGCGATTTTAGCGAATTTTGGTTATTTAAAATGAATTATTTTAAATAATAATGACGAGAAATTTATTTTGAATAGAATTCGAACATATATATTTATTCTAATCGCCGTTAGAATATAAATATTTATTTATATATATAAAAGGAATTGAAAATGGCGCGGTAGTTCGATAATTCAATTTCAAAATTCAAATGAATGTACCGGGTGCAAAATAAACCGGATTTTAGTGAAACCAAAAATATTAGAATCTATTTGTGAATATCTTTCCAACGAATCCGAAAGATTGGAATTTCATAGCGGGAATCAAAATATATGTCCAGTTGAAATTTCAGAATAGTCGCTATGGAATTTCGGCCCCTGAAAATAGCCATTTTGCAAACGACCTCGGATTTCGACGAAACCACTTTTGTTGGATCCGCAATGTCAAGTTATTGCTAGGTTTCAAATTTCGTAATTTTTCGAATCAATATGTGAGCGTGGCGAAGTTAAACGTGTTTGACCAGTTTCAGTTGATTTTAATCGACTGGAAAATGGCCATTTTTCAAACGGTCTCAGAATTCGACGAAATTAGTTTTGTTAGGACCGTATCGTCAATACGAAGCAAGAAAGTATTTTTCTGGAATTTTTCTGGTTAGTATGTGGCCCCGATAAATTGAAATGCGCGTTCAAAATTCAATATATAGAGTTATATGTGGATTTTGACGAAAACTGATCAAAACAGTCGAATCGGTGTACGATACATATCCCATTGTGTTCGAAACGGGGGTAATTAGCTATGGGTGACAGTCGGTGGGTTCGATTTCGAGTTGAAAATAAAAAATTACTTTTTAGAGGAAGAATTGAATTAAATAATTAATTTTATATTCTCCATTGCCTTGGTCAAACCCCCCCAACCTTCTCCTACCCCATCAGTTCAGAATTAGAAATAAAAAAACGGGAAAGTCACCGCCGCCTCCCCATAGGACAGCCGCGCCAGCCTCCACAGCCCCCCCTCCGATCTCCCTATCCCCTCCTTCCTCCTCCCCCACGTCGAGCTCGAAACCCCCCCTTTCTCGATTGAAACCGCGCCCCCCCAAACCACCTTGTGCCACCGCGACGCAACCCCCCCTGAGCCTCCGACGCACCTACCTGAGCAGCTTGCAGCGCACTTTTCAATGTGGCAATGGCAGGTGATGCTCCGGCGCAGCAACGAGGTGGAAAATTCGAGCCCTAGCTAACGGTGAAGACGATGAATACCTGGAGCGTGAAAACAGTGAGTTTTATCTTCGTTTTATTACTTAAATCAATTTGTTATAAAATCAGTAATCTTATCTAAAAATATATATTGTTATAAAAATAGGAGTTTTAATATGAAAAGAAAAGTTAAAAATATCATCTTTGTCTAGTTAAAAATATCGTCTTTGTCAAGTTAAAAATATCGTCTTTGTCAAGTTAAAAATATCGTCTTTGTCTAGTAAAAATATAATCTTTTTATATAGAATAGTGAAGCAAAAATATAATCTTTTTATATAGAATAGCGAAGTAAAAATATAATCTTTTTATATAGAATAGCGAAGTAAAAATATAATCTTTTTATATAGAATAGCGAGGTAAAAATATAATCTTTTTGTATAGAATAGCAAATTAAAATATAATCTTTTTATATAAAATAGTGAAGTAAAAATATAATCTTTTTATATAGAATAGCGAAGTCAAAATATAATCTTTTTATGTAGAATAGCGAAGTAAAAATATAATCTTTTTATGTAGAATAACGAAGTAAAAATAATCTTTTTGTATAGAATAGCGAAGTTAAAATATAATCTTTCTATATAGAATAGCATTGTAAAAATATAATTTTTATATAGTCATAAGGATAAAAATAGAATTTTTATCTATATGGTGGCCGAATAAAAATGTGATTGTTATATACATAGAAACAATAAAAAAATGTGATTTTTATATTTGTAGTGAAAGAGGGCAACGAAAGTGACAAAGCGGCAAGAACGGCGAAGATTTTCTACATATGAAGAGTCGTGGTATTGGATTAGCCAGTCGATGAGAACTTCTCACTTTAATTTTTCTTTTCTAGTTATAATATATACTAGGATGCAGACGGTGTTTAGTAGCACCCGACACCCGTCGTCCACAGACCATGGACGGCTTGTATGCTTGTTTGTTTGATTTTGATGTGTAGTTGATTGTGCGATGTGATGTGAAATGAAATAAAATATTTATATAGTTTAAAATATTTTATAGTTGAAAATAGAAATTTTAACGTGTATTTAAAATGAAATAAATATTTATAAACAAATCGAGCGATTTGTTTATATACACACATTTGACTGATATTGATTGGGACGATAAATTTTACACATTGCCCAACTGCACAAATAAAATCGGTGTATGATTGTTTGAAACCCCACACGGGTATTGGGATGATATCTGACATACACTAATCCCAATAATTAGTTGTATGTCGATCGATTGATTGACATACTGTCATAAGCGTTAAATATTTATATTTGATGCTTATACAGTGTAGAATGCACTCTGGATGATGGTTGATTATTTATCTTTGTTATTTTATACATGTGTTGCAGAAAATCCATATAATTAACATTATATGGTAATTTATTGGGCCTCATTCCAGTTTTGAAAAAGAAATATTTGAATAGAAATATTTGAGTAGAAATGTTTGAAATAGAATATTTGAAAATAGAATATATGAAGCCGTGTTGATTAGATTGACGCCATTTTGACGTGAACGATATTTATATCGATTTTATTTGTTTTAATGAATATTGAAAAGTGATTTCAATAATTGAATATTTTAGAAAATGAATTCGAATTAAATTGAATTGAAATGAATTAGAATTCGAATTGAATAGAAATGAATTAGAATTCGAATTGCATTGAAACAAATTAGAATTCGAATTGAAAATAAAATGAATTCGAATCGAATTGAAATTGAAGGTAAATCAATTTGAAATGAATTCGAATTGAAAATGAATTCGAATTGAAATTGAATAGAATTGAATTAGAATTGAAATTGAATAGAAATGAATTCGAATTGAAATTGAATTGAAATCAAATTGAAATGAATTTAAAACGAATTTATAAGGAAAAAATTAATTTTGATTTGAATTTGAAAAGGAAGTTGTAATCATTTTGAAAACGATTTATAAAATACGTTTTAAAAAGGAAAATCGATGAAGTATATATTATATATATTATATATATAATATAATGGCCTGAATAGAACGCGCCGCGCCGCGGCAGTTCGTGAATTTCGACCATTGACTTCGAATGAATATTGCGGGAGATCCGACCGTCGGATTCTCCTAAAACCAGAACTATTGGGTTCGTATCGAAAAGTGCTTTCTAATGAATATTAGAAATTTAAAATCTAACAGTTGGATTTGGAATTATGTCCAAATCAAATTTGGAAAAGGTCGCTGTAAGTGCAGTTTGATGGCCATTGATGGAAATCGACTGTACGGGCCTTGATAAAATTATTAAAAATAGTGATAATTTGTGTAAAATCATAAGAAATGATTTGTGAAGAATTGGGATGAAAAACTCCATATTTGAAAAGATAAAAATAGATTTTTATCGAAATGAACTAGTTTTGAACTAGAATTATAATTCTATTTATTTTTAAATAAATAAATTAAATTTGAAAAGGGTTTTAAAAGTAACCATAATTTCCAATAATTGAATTGGAGTGGATTTGAATCGAAATTGTCTTTGGAATATTTCGATGTTGGATTTCGTGATTATACAGATATTGTTGTGGAAATTTGAAAGATATGTTTATATCGTTATTTCCCATACGATATTTGTTGGTCGTAGAATTTGATATTGAATATAAGCCGATATATTTTCTATTCAGAGCCTTGTATTTAATATCAAATGTGATTTGGGTTTGTTGTGAATGGTGTCTTCATTGACACTTCTTAAGCCCAGTTGAGAAAAAGATTAAATCTTTTTATTTAGATCTAATGAAGTGTACTAATTAAATAATATTTAATTGGAATTGAATTGGTATTGATTTTTGCGTTTATCGTGAACAGTGTTTTATATAACACTTGTTCTTTAACCCGATAATTAATGGAATGTGATTTTGGGTTTATCGTGACCGTGTTTTAAATGACACTGATTCTTTAACCCAGTTAAGGATTAAAACTAAGTGGAGTTTTAATGAATCTTTAATTAGATTGAAAAGATCGAGAATTGAGTATCACCAGTTTTACTCCAGGCGATAGTTAAATCTTTAATTAGATTTGAACGTGAAATGGTAATTGAATTTACCAATAACACCGTGGTGTTAGAGATGAAGAAGTACCAGTTTTACTTCATGGGATGAATAGGTTGGGATTGGGAAATAAATGATTACTCCGGTGTGGTTCGCTAATCCCGACTAGTTTGAATTGATATTCAAAGAAGATTAAAGAATAAATTTAAAGAATTTATCTTTGATAAAATTAATGGGAACCTTTCCCAAAGTATAAGAATATTTGAATAAAAGAATATTCTGAATTGGAATGAGGCGTATGTTGTGTTTGTGTAACACTTGTTTATTATATACGCGAGTTTTTCAGAAAGACCGGGTTTATCCCATTCTGAATAACTAATTTGACGTGGTGTCGAAGATGAAGATAGTGGTTGAAGACCGGAGGTCTTCACGTCGTTTGGATAATTACTGATGATTTTGATTGGGCCGTACACCCAAGAGGAGAGAATCAGTTGGTGATCGTCCAGACGTACTTGGAGATCGATGGATATGAGGGGTACTAGGTGCCTCCGATTTTGTTCAGACCCAGAACGAACTTTAAATGGACCGTGTGTCTGATATTGGATTTTAGTATGTGTGATTGATTTCTATTAAATATATATCTGTTTGGCGGCGGAGAATTTATTCTCTTGCTTAATGCCCTTCTCTGAGACATACGAGCTCAGGGGTTATATATTAATGGATATCAAACGCATGGAGTGAATTTCCCATGTGGCACGCCTAAGTGGCAAATGATCAAGGCTTCTGTTGCAAAGAAAAGTCTTGTGGTTGATGATCAAAGCACGGCCGGTGTGGCGTAGCTTTGTGTAACGTTGATTCGCGAGCCTTACACCCCGTTGGTGAACCAAAAATGGGAGAGGACCTCAGGGAGGACATGCGTTTCTTTCTAGTTAGAAGTGGTGTCAGTGGTTTTACACAACCTGACGAGTTTGACTTATGTGGTTGTTGCTGTTGTGAGGCGCGTCGGTTAGATCGGACGATCCGGGTTCGATGGAGTCATTCGTTGGCTCATTTACGCCCCAAAGGGCAGGGAAACGTAGTGTTCAAGACTTTTAATCGACATCGGTGGACCGGCCCTGACGATCCAAGTGGCTTGACTGAGTACTTGTCCTGAGGCTCGGGCTAGAGAGTCTCGAATCGGTGGGGAATATCTTTTGCCTCGGTTCACAAATGGAAATCCAACTTCCAATACGTGACTTTGCATTTTTGATTGTATAACCCATACATGGCGACATAGTGGTATGGGGCGCTTATGCCATCTATGATGGATACTTATGATTTGAAATTTTTTTGACACTATACAATTATAGTAATAATAAAACATGAAATTTCGCGTATCAAGCATTCTTTGGCTATTATAAGGTAAAAACCCTATCCTCCGGCTTGCGTTGCATTGTGTGATGGGACCTGGGTCTTATAATAGCTTCATTGTTCTTTATTTAGCATTGCGCTGTTGTTTTTTGCACTGGTATTCTTGGGGTAAAAACCCTTTTCGTGTTATACGGCGTGGTCCCTTGATTTACCTAACTTATAAACAAAGATTAATAACTGTTTTAGTTCTCACACCAGTCCCATGACTGACCTGGAGTTTATTGTTTTAACCTAAACTCTGGGTGCCCTTATTTTGACACGGGCAGCTAGCAGTTTTGGTTTTGCAGATTTATATCCACAGGATCCCGATTTACAGTTGGAACGATACTCGAAAAGCTCTGTATTCGTGTATTACTTCTAGTTGTGTTTTTGTATTATTTTCCGCTGCGATGCATTTAAATGTAATTTAAATCTCTGATATTTTCTGTGTAATATTTATTCATACTCTGTATATTCTTGTAATCTGAAGGAATTGTTGTAATATACAATGAAATGTTCTTCTGTCTGCGTTCTGATTTGTCGTGTTCTCAAAACAATCAGGGGTTTCGAACGGTCTTGGTCGGTTTAGCGACTGATTCGGATGGAGCGAATTCCTTTTCGTCACACTGGATCCAACAAAAGTGGTCTCGCCGAAAATGGATGTCATTTGCGAAATGGCTATTTTTAAGGGCTATATTTCCATAGCGACTATTCTAAATTTTCAACTGGACATAACTTTTTATTCCCGCTATGAAATCTGGATTTTTCACATTCATTGGAAAGATATTTTCAAACAGATTCAAATGTTTCTGGTTTTACTAAAATCCGGCTTATTTTAAATCCTGCACATTCATTTGAAATTTGAAATCTAATTTTCAAGCTACCGCGCCATTTCAAACTCCTTTTATAATTAAAATAAATATTTATATTCTAACTTCGATTTAAATAAATTTATACATTCTAATTCTATTCAAAATAAATTTCTAGTCGTTATTATTTAAAATAAATCATTTTAAACATTCAAAATTCACTGAAATTGCCAAAATAAAAATTTTAAATTGGTTCTGATTTTCCGAGTTGTTATAGTACCTATACATTGAAATGCTTTTTATTAAATATAAAAAGATTAACCTTCTTTTGTAAATATACATTGAAATGCAGTTATCAGTGAAACTGTTTATCATTTTTTGTCCCAATAATCATTTTCTGTAAAGGATGTCACCTATTTATCATTTTATGTCCTACTTTTTTAAAAAAAAAGACAAAATCATTTATCTTTTACGGATCACAAAACACCAAGAACTGAAGAACGGGTGTGGTCCACTAATATTAATTAATATACAATTTCACACTCAAAGTGGGTACAAACAGAATTGACTGACAAAAATAACTAGTATGATTGCTCAAGACAGATCTGAAGTTACAGTGTATATACAAAAATTATAATCTAAAGGGAATAATGAAACCATGCTAAATACACATTGCTTTTTTACCACAAGAATACATTTCAGAGTTCATTATTCGACCTAAAGCAGACGAAACATTTCTCTAATAGATCAAAACTACCTCTCAAATAACATCGAATAGTTCATTATAAGAAATATACAAGATCCTGAAAAACAACATAAAACATCGTATTGACAATGAAAAACAACAAATAAAATAGAGACTCACAAAAAAAACAAGCAATCCAGTAGAGAAAATCGATTAGCCTATCCAAAAGAGCAAAATCACCGCAATATTTCCCACAATTAACCTTAAATTTGATTTCAGAACAAACTAACGCCTAATTTTTTCCCAAAAAATTAACGACCACTTTGAGTTCAGAAAAAAAAATGGCTTAATTTTGACCTAATTTCCATGAGCACATTATTTCCGAAGATACGATGATTATTTAAGAAGATGAAGACTCGCGCTTAGATTTTTGTCCAGGAAAATAATTTTTTATAACCCGTGTCCTACGAAATAATTGGGACCAAGTAGTTGACCCTTAATGTAAATTTCCAGTATGCATTATTCTGTTTGGTTTATTATTCGTCCGCTTTCGTATTTCGTTCGTAACTTTTTCATACGGACTCCATTCGCGAAACACCATGTAACAACCCGGAATTTTGGGGCCAAATTTAAAATTTTTATTTTAGGAATTTTAATGGATTTTAATATATAAAATAATTTATTTTAAATAATAACGACTAAAAATTTATTTTAATCGAAGTTAAAATATAAGAATTTAATTTATTTAGTAAAGGAGTCTATAACAGTGCTGCAGTTTGAAAATTTGAGTTTGAACTTTGACTGAATGTACAGGATTCATTTTAAATCAGAATTGAGTGTAACAAGAAATATTTAAATCTGTTTAATCGTATCTTTCTAACGAATCTGAAAAATTGAAATTTCGTTAAATAAATCAAAAGTTATGCCTAGTTTAAAATTTAGAAAAGTCGCTGTAGAATTTATATATATTTTACTTAAATATATTGGCCTTAAAAATAGCCATTTTGCAAACGACCTTGGTTTTTGATGAAACCACTTTTGTTGGAACCGGAATGTCAAATTATTACAGGGTTTAAATTTTCATAATTTTCCGAATTAATATGTGAGCGTGGCAAAGGAAAATGTGTTTTGTCAGTTTCAGTCAGATTTAATCGACTTGAAAATGGCCATTTTTCAAACGGTCTCAGAATTCGACGAAATTAGTCTTGTTAGAACCGTATCGTCAAAACATAACTAGAAATACTTTTTCTGTAATTTTTAGAGTCAAGTTGTGGCCCCGATGAATTTAAATGTAAGATTGAATTAATTAAATAAATGATTTAAATATTAAATTAAATAAAATAGGCAGAAGACTTTCATTTGGGCTGACGGGACCTAGCCCATTACGTCCGGAACGTGGGTATTTGCCTAGGGACAACTTTCATTGGGCTGCAATTGGAGCTGAAATGGGTTAACAGGCTTAAACCGATAATTTGAGAATTTAAATATTATTTTATTATATAAATATACCGTATACTATACCCTAACCCTAATACCATATAGTACCAGCCGCCACTGATTAAAAACAATGGCCAAGAAGCTCTCGACTTCCCCTCCTTCATTCTCTCAATCCACTCTATGAAATTAGAAACTTCAAAAAGGGAATTGAAGAGGCTTCTTTGTTTTATAATCTCAACGGTCTAGATCAACGATGGGGGTGTCTGGTGGCTGGATTCTTCTTGGGAAGTGCAGATGTTTGGAGGCATTTTGGAGTCCATGGGGCAGCCGAGTTCGATGGTACTTAGGGGGGTGGATGGCGGCGCTGGGCTCTTCGCGGTGGGCGGTGGCGATCGACTGACGGCGGGCCACAGGTCGGCGTGCAGATGGAGGCTTTACTCCGACGTTGGGTTCCTGTGTATCCGTAAACTAGGAAGAAGGGTTATCAGCTTAACAAAGTAATGAAGGTTTATTAATTTAATTAATTTCATGTTTAATTGTCAAAAGTTTAAAAATCCATAACTTCTGCATATATCATCAGAATTAAACGAAACAAAATGTGTTGGACTCGTATGGATCAGTTCTGCGCTATGAAGCTGACTAGAGCGTAAACAAAGGACGTTGGAAATTCAGGGAAATTCAGATCTGAACTGTACAGACAAATCGATATGAGAATTCTTTATATATATATATATATAATGAATAATTTAGTTATTTTTCACTGTCCTGAATTCTTGAAATTACGATAACAAATTAGATATGTGATGTTGTGATGTGTGGAATTTAAATGTGTTGAATGATGATGCTATTATGTTGAGTTGTAGATTGAATGAATCATTTTAGTTGAAATCAGAATCAACAATATAAATTTGTCCTTTTTATTGACATTAGCATGGCGGCGTTGGGCTCTTCGCGGTGGGCGGTGGCCATCGACTGATGGCGGGCCACAGGGCGGCGTGCAGATGGAGGCTTTACTCCGACGTTGGGTTCCTGTGTATCCGTAAACTAGGAAGAAGGGTTATCGGCTTAACAAAGTAATTAAGGTTTATTAATTTAATTAATTTCATGTCTAATTGTCAAAAGTTTAAAAATCCATAATTTCTGCATATATCATCAGAATTAAACGAAACAAAATGCGTTGGACTCGTATGGATCAGATCTACGCTATGAAGCTGACTAGAGCATAAACAGAGGAAGTTGGAAATTCAGGGAAATTCAGATCAGAACTATACAGACAAATCGATGTGAGAATTCTTTTTTATATATATAATGAGTAATTTAGTTATTTTTCTCTGTCCTGAATTCTTGAAATTACGATAATAAATTAGATATGTGATGTTGTGATGTTTGGAATTTAAATGTGTTGAATGATGATGCTGTTATGTTGAGTTGTAGATTGAATGAATCATTTTGGTTGAAATCAGAATCAACAATATAAATTTGTCCTTTTTATTGACATTAGCATGGACAAAATAAAATTGTCATTTTGTTAAAATTAGAATTGATAAAGTAAAATTGTCTGTTATTTAGAATAATAATATGTTAAGTAAAAGGTCATGTTAGATTATAAATGCCATTTTTAATCACATATTATAAATGACATTTTAATGTCGTGTTGGAAATGCCATTTTAATCACATATTAGAAATGCCATTTTAAATCACATAATAAGATTGCCATTTTTAGTCAAATATTAGAAATGTCAATTTTTGTCAAAAATTAGAATTGTCACTTTAAATCAAATATTAAACGGCCATTTTAATCCGATATAAAATTATCACATTTTGTTTACATTGAAATGACTTAGATCAAAACTGGCATTTTGCTACATTGAATTGTATTAGATCAAAATGTATATTTTTATTCATTAAAAAGAATAAGTTAAAAATGTATGTTTTTATACACTAAAAAGAATGAAGTAGAACTCACATTTTCTAGTAAGAAGTGTACAAAAATACTTTTTTTTTGTTATTAAATAGGGATATTGTAAAAATCACATTTTTGTCATTCAGTAAGGATTATATAAGAATAACATTTTTGTCAAAACATGATTTGTGAAATAAGAAAAACATTTTTTTGTGTAAGAACATGTTAGTGAGAAAAGTATCAATTTTTTTTTGTGTAAGAACATGTTAGTGAAATAAAAATGAACTTTTTATATGTCAAAAAAAAAAGATTAAAACAGAAATAGGCATTTTTGTTTGTTGAAAGGATTAAACAAGATAACCATTTTTGTTTACATTAAAAAGAGTTGAACAAGATAATCATTTTTGTTTACATTAAAAAGAGTTAAACAAGATAATCATTTTTGTTTACATTAAAAAGAGTTAAACAAGATAATCATTTTTGTTTACATTAAAAATAGTTAAACAAGATAGTCATTTTTGTTTACATTAAAAGAATTAGAACAAGATAGTCATTTTTGTTTACATTAAAAGAATTAGATTAGATTATCATTTTTGTACCTTAAAAGGAATTATACAAAAATGAATATTTTTGTACTTTGAAAAGAATGTGATAAAAAGTACATTTTGGGTTAGAAATGTTTAATATGATTAAAGGAACATTTTTGTTAGGCAATGTTTCTTAGGATTAAGGATATCATTAGAAGAGAATATAAAAAGAAGATTACATTTACATGTGATATTAATATCATTAAAGAGAATAGAGTTAGAAGATTACATTCTCATGTAATATTGTTTTCAATTGAAAGAATAGATTTCATTTCTCATTTATTTACAATAACAAGAGTTGGAAAGAAAGATAGATTTTATTGACATTCTATATTCAATAAAAAGACTGGATTTATTGGTTGCATTTTTATTGTCATTTTAGGGACAATAAAAAGATTTGAAATGAAAGTTAGAAAGTAAAATATACATTTTTGTTAGACAATGAATATTAGAATAAAAAGTACATTTCTGTTAGAAAATGTAAATTAAAATAAAAAGGGCATTCTTGTCTTTTGAAAAGAAATGAATTAAAAATAGGCATCTTTGGTCATTTAAAAAGGGTGAATTAAGAACAAACGTTTTTATGAGATATTATCCTCCTTAAGAAGAATAGGATTAAAAGACTTCATTTCTATGTAATATTAGAAATATTCATTTTGTCCTTTAAAAGAGATCTCACCAAAATATTCATTTTTGGTCACTTAAAAAGATTTCACCAAAATATACATTTTGGTCATCGGAAAGGATTACAAAAAAAAATATGAAAGTTAATATTTTTGTTGTCGATAAGTCATAATAAAAAGATCATATGTTTAAATATGACATTAGTAATACCTTGTATTGTATGCATGAAATGTTGAAAAGTTTGATGTATCCAATATATTAATGATATCCAAATTGAATATTACACTTCCATTTACAAGTCATCCGACTTGTTTATGTGATTGGGTCGATAATTTTTACACATCGCCCAAGTGCACAAATAATTTATTATTTGATTTTTGGATGGAACCCCACACGGGTGTTGGGATGATATTTGACCTACACTAGTCTCAATATTTAGTGTAGAATCCACATTGGTTGTTATTTGGATGTTTGATAATTATTCATCATGATTGTTGATTTCATGCAATATATGGTTGTTGATTGAGTCACATTCCAATAAAGAATATTCTAGAAAAAGAATGTTTTAGAAAATATCATAGAAAAAGAATATATTTAAAAAAAAGGAATATATTTTTATTGAAATGAACTAGTTATTAACTAGGATCAATCATTAAATTTAGATTTAATGAAGTTTTCCAATATTTTAATATTTAATTGAAATTAAATTAAATGAATTGGATTTTGGGTTTGTCGTGAATAGTGTCTTAAATAACACTGTTCTTAAACCCCGTATGAAAAGAATAAATCTTTTAATTAAGATTATTAAAGTTTTCAGTTTTATTTAGTAATTGGGATAAGATGAAATGTGAGTTGGGTTTATTGTGAACTGTGTTTTTAAGTGACATTTGTTCTTTAACCCAACTGACAGTGAAAATATGATTTGGACTTTATAAATCTTTTATTAAGATTTAAATGGAAATTTTCCAAAAGTAAAGTTTTCCAATTTAATATATTAAATTGGAATTTAATGGAATTCGATTTAATAATAATTGAGATGAGAGTCTGTAAAAGAAGACTGATACTACATATGGAATTTAAGAGGCTTTGCTGTTATTCCATTTATAGTATTGGTCGGATACAGAAACTCATAACGATTAGATATTGATTTGAGTTCTGTGAAGATTCCATATTTTATGGAAGATGATTTTGGGTTTATCATGAACTATGTTTTAAATGACATTAGTTCTTTAACCCAGTTAAGGATAAGATTAATTTCTTAAGTTTAAATAATCATTGAATAATGATTTTTGATATTTAAAAAGCAAATTGGGTTTTAATAAATCTTTAAAAGAAAGATTTAAGAATATATTTAAAGAATTTATCTTTGATAAGATAATGAGAATATTTTATTAGATGAATAATTCTGAATTGGAATGAGGCGTTGGATGTGTTTTTTTATAGCACTTGATTTTTAATTATAAAAATACGTGAATTATTCGGAAAGACCGGGTTTAACCCATTCCGAATAATTACTACGACGATGAAGAGGCAAAGATGAAGACGGTGGTTGAAGATCGACGATCTTCACATCGAATGGATGTGTTGCTACGGAGACCCATGATGGGAGTAGCTACCTTGAAGGGACTTCAGTAGTATCCATCCAGACGTATTGTTGATTGTCCGGGTATGCGAGGACCTCTCAGGTATCTCCGGTTTCATTCAGACCCAGAACGGACTTGTAAATGGATGCATGTCTGACATTGGATTTCGTTCCATGTGAATTAAATTAATTTTTATTAATGTATGTATGATTGGTGGTGGAGAATTTATTCTCTACTTAACACCCTGGTATATATTAATAGTGATTGATTGCATGGCGTGAATTGTCAATGTGGGATGCCAAGATGCAAATGATCAAGGCTTTTGTTGAAAAGCAGGGCCTTGTGGGATGATCAAAGCGTAGTCTATTACGGCATAGCTTTGTGTATAGCGTGACTTCGCGAGCCTCACACCCCGGTATGAGTCAAAAACGGGATATGGACCATAGGGAGTGCACACGTTTCTTTCTAGCTAGGGGTAATGTCAGTGCTTAAACTGGCTGGCATTTTACTTATGTGGATGATGGATTTTGAGGCGCCTCGGATTTTTATAGGCCATTAGTGGTCATACTATAGGTTCAAAGGAACCGGGAAACGTGTGTTCAGGCATAACCAATCCACTGCCGATGGGCATGGACCGGCCCTACCGCATCCAAGTGTTGCCCAGAGGTGTGATCCTGAGGCATTTGCTAGAGTGTCTCGAATCGGAGAGGAGCTTGCCCCTAGCCTCGACTCATGATGGAAATCCAATTTCCAATATGACCTTGCGGTTTTGAATGTAGAACTAGTATGGCGACATGATATATGGTACCCATGTCGTCTATAATTGATATTTATGATTGAAATGTTTTATTAAAACATACACACACTAATATTAAATCCGTTTTATCGTATCAAGCATCTTTTGACCATTATAAGGTAAAACCCTATCCTCCGGTTTGCGTTGCATTGTGTGATGGGACTTCGGTCTTATAATGGTTTCATTTTTCTAAAAAGCATTGCGTTGTTTAACGATTTACATTATTAAATTATGCACTGGCAATCCAATGGAGTAAACCCGTTCCGCTTTAGCGGTGTGGTCCTGTGATTCGCCAAAATGTTAGCTAGTATAGAAAGATTTCTCATACCTGTCCCTTGACTGACCTGTAGTTTGTTTCACTGGCAAACTCGGGTGCCCATATTTTTCACACGGTCAGTCGAGTAGCTTTTTGCAGATATATTTACAGGATCCTGGTTTACAACTGAGGTGATATTCGGAAAGCTCTGTATCCGTGTATTCCTTTCGGTTGTATATTTGTATTATTTTTCCGTTGCTATTATTAAATGTAATTTAAACCTCTGATATTATTGTATTCCTTTTGTGTAATAAATATTCATACTCTGCTATATTCTTGTACTTTGATGTAATTGCTGTAATCAACAATAAAATGTTCTTCAGTTTGTGTTCTGAAGTGTGTTGTTCTCAAAGCAATCCAGGCTTTCCTCTTTGGGGAAGTTTTGGGTCGTTTCATTTGGTATCCGAGCCTAGGTTTACAAAGCTCGAGAACAAGACACATTAGAACCGAACGAAAGAATTCATTAGAGATTGGATTAGTAATATCCAATGAGAATAACTCGTTAGAGATGGGATCAGTAGTATCCTAGAACGAGTGTGAAGAGTATTATTTTCTCTAAAAAAAAATTATAATTTAGTTTTGAAAATTTATCTAAATATACGTATTTGAGTATATTATTATATTTTAATGTCGACAATCGAGTGTATAAAGATTTCGAATATACGAGTAATTAACGGTTATTCAAAATTTTAATATACTGGATAGATATAGAATCACACTCTAGTCGCCCGAAGATAATTCTGATGATCGGTGCACCATCACCAGTAATTATGTTCGAGTCTCGAAAGTGGGATTTCTATATATTTCCATTGACTGGTATGAGAGCCAAAACTTAGATAGGATTTATTGCTGTGATTTGCATTAAAAATATGATTTTTGACTATATATAAAAGTTATATAATTGAAAAGTTAATCACTTAATTGATTGCTGGTTGTGATGTTTGATTATTGGTTTAACTAAATTATTGGAATGATAATTACTTTAATTAATAAGATTATTGAAACCAATAAAAAAATTAATTAAGTTAGTAAATTGAACAACTTTTAGCTACATTCCTTTTCGAGGACGAAAAGATCTTAAGTGGGGGCGATTATAACAACCCGGAATTTTGGGGCCAAATTTAAAATTTTTATTTTAGGAATTTTAATGGATTTTAATATATAAAATAATTTATTTTAAATAATAATGACTAAAAATTTATTTCAATCGAAGTTAAAATATAAGAATTTAATTTAATTAGTAAAGGAGTCTAAAACAGCGCTGCAGTTTGAGAATTTGAATTTGAACTTTGACTGAATGTACACGATTCATTTTAAATCAGAATTGAGTATAACAAGAAATATTTAAATCTATTTAATCATATCTTTCTAACGAATCTGAAAAATTGAAATTTCGTTAAATAAATCAAAAGTTATGCCCAGTTTAAAATTTAGAAAAGTCGCTATAGAATTTATATATATTTTAATTAAATATATTGGCCTTAAAAATAGCCATTTTGCAAACGACCTCGGTTTTAGACGAAACCACTTTTGTTGGAACCGGAATGTTAAATTATTACTAGTTTTAAATTTTCATAATTTTTCGAATTAATATGTGAGCGTGGCAAAGGAAAATGTGTTTTGTCAGTTTCAGTCAGATTTAATCGACTTGAAAATGGCCATTTTTCAAACGGTCTCAGAATTCGACGAAATTAGTCTTGTTAGAACCGTATCGTCAAAACATAACTAGAAATATTTTTTTTGTAATTTTTAGAGTCAGTTTGTGGCCCCGATGAATTTAAATGTAAGATTGAATTAATTAAATAAATGATTTAAGTATTAAATTAAATCAAATAGGCTGAAGACGTTCGTTTGGGCTGACGGGACCTAGCCCATTACGTCCGGAACGTGGGTATTTGCCTAGGGACAACTTTCGTTGGGCTGCAATTGGAGCTGAAATGGGTTAACTGGCTTAAACCGATAATTTGAGAATTTAAATATTATTTTATTATATAAATATACCGTATACTATACCCTAACCCTAATACCATATAGTACCAGCCGCCACTGATTAAAAACAATGGCCAAGAAGCTCTCGACTTCCCCTCCTTCATTCTCTCAATCCCCTCTGTGAAATTAGAAACTTCAAAAAGGGAATTGAAGAGGCTTCTATGCTCTATAATCTAAACGGTCAAGATCAACGATGGGGGTGTCTGGTGGCTGGATCCCTCTTGGGAAGTGCGGACGTTTGGAGGCATTTTGGGGGTTCATGGGGCATCTGAGTTCGATGGTACTTAGGGGGGGGGGGTGGATGGCGGCGCTGGGCTCTTCGCGGTGGGCGGTGGCGATCGACCGACGGCAGGCCACAGGGCGGCGCGCAGATGGAGGCTTTACTCCGACGTTGGGTTCCTGTGTATCCGTAAACTAGGAAGAAGGGTTATCGTCTTGACAAAGTAATTAAGGTTTATTAATTTAATTAATTTCATGTTTAATTGTCAAAAGTTTAAAAATCCATAACTTCTACATATATCATCAGAATTAAACGAAACAAAATGCGTTGGACTCGTATGGATCAGATCTACACTATGAATTTGACTAGAGCGTAAACAGAGGACGTTGGAAATTCAGGGAAATTCATATTTGAACTGTACAGACAAACCGATGTGAGAATTCTTTTTTATATATATAATGAATAATTTAGTTATTTTTCACTGTCCTGAATTCTTGAAATTACGATAATAAATTAGATCTGTGATGTTGTGATGTTGTGATGTTTGGAATTTAAATGTGTTGAATGATGATGCTGTTATGTTGAGTTGTAGATTGAATGAATCATTTTGGTTGAAATCAGAATCAATAATATAAATTTGTCCTTTTTATTGACATTAGCATGGACAAAATAAAATTGTCATTTTGTTAAAATTAGAATCATTAAAGTAAAATTGTCTTTTATTTAGAAAAATAATATGTTAAGTAAAAGTTCATGTTAGATTATAAATGCCATTTCAATCACATATTATAAATGACATTTTAATGTCATGTTGGAAATGCAATTTTAATCACATATCAGAAATGCCATTTTAAATCACATAATAGGATTGCCATTTTTAGTTAAATATTAGAAATGTTAATTTTTGTAAAAAATTAGAATTGTCACTTTAAATCAAATATTAAACGTTCATTTTAATCCCATATAAAATTATCACATTTTGTTTACATTGAAATGACTTAGATCAAAACTGGCATTTTGCTTCATTGAATTGTATTAGATCAAAATGTATATTTTTATACATTAAAAAGAATAAGTTAAAAATGTATGTTTTTACACACTAAAAAGAATGAAGTAGAAATCACATTTTTTAATAAGAACTGTACAAAAATACATTTTTTTTGTTATTAAATAGGGATTTTGTAAAAATCACATTTTTGTCATTCAGTAAGGATTATATAAGAATAACATTTTTGTCAAAACATGATTCGTGAAATAAGAAAAACATTTTTTGTGTAAGAACATGTTAGTGAGAAAAGTATCATTTTTTTTGTGTAAGAACATGTTAGTGAAATAAAAATGAACTTTTTATATGTTAAAAAAAGAGATTAAAACAGAAATAGGCATTTTTGTTTATTGAAAGGATTAAACAAGATAATCATTTTTGTTTACATTAAAAAGAGTTAAACAAGATAATCATTTTTGTTCACATTAAAAAGAGTTAAACAAGATAATCATTTTTGTTTACATTAAAAAGAGTTAAACAAGATAATCATTTTTGTTTACATTAAAAAGAGTTAAAACAAGATAGTCATTTTTGTTTATATTAAAAGAATTAGATTAGATTATCATTTTTGTACCCTAAAAGGAATTATACAAAAATGAATATTTTTGTACTTTGAAAAGAATGTGATAAAAAGTACATTTTGGGTTAGAAATGTTTAATATGATTAAAGGAACATTTTTGGTAGGCAATGTTTCTTAGGATTAAGGATATCATTAGAAGAGAATATAAAAAGAAGATTACATTTACATGTGATATTGATATCATTAAAGAGAATAGAGTTAGAAGATTACATTCTCATGTAATATTGTTTTCAATTGAAAGAATAGATTTCATTTGTCATTTGTTTACAATAACAAGAGTTGGAATGAAAGATTAATTTTATTGACATTCTGTATTAAATAAAAAGACTGGATTTGTTGGTTGCATTTTTATTGTCATTTTAGGGACAATAAAAAGATTTGAAATGAAAGTTAGAAAGTAAAATATACATTTTTGTTAGAAAATGAATATTAGAATAAAAAGTACATTTCTGTTAGAAAATGTAAATTAAAATAAAAAGGACATTCTTGTGCTTTGAAAAGAAATGAATTAAAAATAGGCATCTTTGGTCATTTAAAAAGGGTGAATTAAGAACATACGTTTTTATGAGATATTATCCTCCTTAAGAAGAATAGGATTAAAAGACTTCATTTCTATGTAATATTAGAAATATTCATTTTGTCCTTTAAAAGAGATCTCACCAAAATATTCATTTTTGGTCACTTAAAAAGATTTCACCAAAATATACATTTTGGTCATTGGAAAGGATTACACAAAAAAATAATGAAAGTTAATATTTCTGTTGTCGATTTGTCATAATAAAAAGATCATATGTTTAAATATGATATTAGTAATTCCTTGTCATGTATGCATGAAATGTTGAAAAGTTTGATGTATCCAGTATAATAATGATATCCAAATTGAATATTACACTTCCATTTACAAGTCATCCGACTTGTTTATGTGATTGGGTCGGTAATTTTTACTCATCATCCAAGTGCACAAATAATTTATTATTTGATTTTTGGATGAAACCCCACATGGGTGTTGGGATGATATTTGACCTACACTAGTCCCAATATTTAGTGTAGAATCCACTTTGGTTGTTATTTGGATGTTTGATCATTATTCATCATGATTGTTGATTTCATGCAATATATGGTTGTTGATTGAGTCACATTCCAATAAAGAATATTCTAGAAAAAGAATGTTTTAGAAAATATCATAGAAAAAGTATATATTTAAAAAAAAGGAATATATTTTTATTGAAATGAACTAGTTATTAACTAGGATCAATCATTAAATTTAGATTTAATGAAGTTTTCCAATATGTTAATATTTAATTGAAATTAAATTAAATGAATTGGATTTTGGGTTTGTCATGAATAGTGTCTTAAATAACACTGTTCTTAAACCCCGTATGAAAAGAATAAATCTTTTAATTAAGATTATTAAAGTTTTCAGTTTTATTTAGTAATTGGGATAATATGAAATGTGAGTTGGGTTTATTGTGAACTGTGTTTTTAAGTGACATTTGTTCTTTAACTCAACTAACTGTGAAAATATGATTTGGAGTTTATAAATCTTTTATTAAGATTTAAATGGAAATTTTCCAAAAGTAAAGTTTTCCAATTTAATATATTAAATTGGAATTTAATGGAATTCGATTTAATAATAATCGAGATGAGAGTCTGTAAAAGAAGACTGATACTACATATGGAATTTAAGAGGCTTTGCCGTTATTCCATTTATATTATTGGTCGGATACAGAAACTCATAACGATTAGATATTGATTTGAGTTCTGTGAAGATTCCATATTTTATGGAAGATGATTTTGGGTTTATCGTGAACTATGTTTTAAATGACATTAGTTCTTTAACCCAGTTAAGGATAAGATTAATTTCTTAAGTTTAAATAATCATTGAATAATGATTTTTGATATTTAAAAAGTAAATTGGGTTTTAATAAATCTTTAAAAGAAAGATTTAAGAATAAATGTAAAGAATTTATCTTTGATAAGATAATGATAATATTTTATTAGAAGAATAATTCTGAATTGGAATGAGGCGTTGGATGTGTTTTTTTTATAGAACTTGATTTTTAATTATAAAAATACGTGAATTATTCGGAAAGACCGAGTTTAACCCATTTCGAATAATTACTACGACGATGAAGAGGCAAAGATGAAGACGGTGGTTGAAGACCGGCGATCTTCACATCGAATGGATGTGTTGCTACGGAGACCCATGATGGGAGTAGCTACCTTGAAGGGGCTTCAGTAGTATCCATCCAGACGTATTGTTGATTGTCCGGGTATGCGAGGACCTCTCAGGTATCTCCGGTTTCGTTCAGACCCAGAACGGACTTGTTAATGGATGTGTGTTTGACATTGGATTTCATTCCATGTGAATTAAATTAATTTTTATTAATGTATGTCTGATTGGTGGTGGAGAATTTATTCTCTACTTAACACCCTGGTATATATTAATAGTGATTGATCGCATGACGTGAATTGTCAATGTGGCACGCCAAGATGCAAATGATCAGGGCTTTTGTTGAAAAGAAGGGCCTTGTGGGATGATCAAAGCATTTCCTATTACGACATAGCTTTATATATAGCATGACTTCGCGAGCCTCACACCCCGGTATTAGTCAAAAACGGGATATGGACCGTAGGGAGTGCACACATTTCTTTCTAGCTAGGGGTAGTGTCAGTGCTTAAACTGGCTGGCATTTCACTTATGTGTATGATGGATTTTGAGGCGCCTCGGATTATTATAGGCCGTTAGTGGTCATACTATAGGTTCAAAAGAACCGGGAAACGTGTGTTCAGGCATAACCAATCCACTGTCGATAGGCGGGGACCGGCCCTACCGCATCCAAGGGTTGCCCAGAGGTGTGATCCTGAGGCATTTGCTAGAGTGTCTCGAATCGGAGAGGAGCTTGCCCCTAGCCTCGACTCATGATGGAAATCCAATTTCCATTACAACCTTGCGGTTTTGAATGTAGAACTAGTATGGAGACATGATATATGGTACCCATGTCATCTATAATTGATATTTATGATTGAAATGTTTTATTAAAAGATATACACACTAATATTAAATCCGTTTTATCGTATCAAACATCTTTTGTCCATTATAAGGTAAAACCCTGTCCTCCTGTTTGCGTTGCATTGTGTGATGGGACTTGGGTCTTATAATGGTTTCATTTTTCTAAAAAGCACTGCATTGTTTAACTATTTACTTTATTAAATTATGCACTGGAAATCCAATGGAGTAAACCTGTTATGCTTTAGCGGCGTGGTCCTATGATTCGCCAAAATGTTAGCTAGTATAGAAAGATTTCTCATACCAGTCCCATGACCGACCTGTAGTTTGTTTCACTGGCAAACTCGGGTGCCCATATTTTCCACACGGGCAGTCGAGTAGCTTTTTGTAGATATATTTATAGGATCCTGGTTTACAGCTGAGGCGATATTGGGAAATCTCTGTATCCGTGTATTCCTTTCGGTTGTATATTTGTATTATTTTTCCGCTGCTATTATTAAATGTAATTTAAACATCTGATATTATTGTATTCCTTTTGTGTAATAAATATTCATACTCTGCTATATTCTTGTACTCTGATGTAATTGTTGTAATCAGCAATAAAATGTTCTTCAGTTTGTGTTCTGAAGTGTATTGTTCTCAAAGCAATCCAGGCTTTCCTCTTTGGGGAAGTTTTGGGTCGTTTCACACCATACATGAAAGTTGACCAGAATTCCGAGACGAACGCATCGGTTATAGTTTCGTGGCCAAATTCCTTCATTTATAGAAATTCCTATTTGTCAAATTCTAATTGTTAATTTATATCACTAAAATTCCAGGTTGTTACATATATAGTTGATTTCAAGGTGTCGATTACTCCTCTGATGCAGACATGAATGATGAAATGTTGATGGATTATAGCAATGAATTTTCAACGTTTGATGTAAGATTATTTTTTCTTTCTATGATTGTTTCAGTATAATAAGTTTGCCTTCTTATATGCTCTTTTTTCTTCTTCAGATTTATCTATATCAGCAACAGCTAGTTGATTAGGTTCGTTACACCAGTAAATGTCTTGGTTTCATCATAACAATTGTTAAATCAGACGGTGGTGCATCTACTAAGAAACCTAGAATAGTGTTTTGTTGCGAACATAGTGGTGAGTATACAAGAAAAAAAGTTAAAGACCTTGACAACTATACATTGATGGGTACCAAAAAATGCAATTGTACACTTAGGCTTAAAGGAGTGAAGCTTCCATTGTGGAAAAATGGCGTTTGTTTATTGTTAATGGAGTGCATAACCATTCAGAACTAAAACACAATGAAGGTCATTCATATGAAGGAAGAATAAGTGCGTCGGAGATTAAATTAGTCATGGAAATGCATAGGAATATGGTTAAAGCTAAGGAAATTCTGCATACTTTGCAAAGAAACAATCCGTCGAATTGTACCACCATCAAAACCATACACAATGTAATTCATGCATAAAATGCTATAGAATGAGGACAACGATCTCAAGTTAAATATTTGCTTAATAAACTAAAGGAGTGTGGATATTTAGAATGGCATAGACGAACTTTAGATGGTACCGATATTATAAAAGATATATTTTAGGCACATCCCGTTAGTTTGGATTTTTTACGCACATTTCCATGAGTTGTAATACTTGGATGTACTTATAAAACTAATCGATCCAAGGTGTCGCTAAATGAAATAGTTGGTGTCACCTCATACAATTTGTATTGTCGTGGCGTGCTTAATTGCTGAAGGTGAAAAAAAATATTGGGCTTTAGAACAATTAAAGTCTATTATGATTGATTATGATGTGGAAATGCCAAATGTGCTCATAAGCGATAGAGAGTTGGCATTGATGAATGTTATTGAAGTCATTTTTTCTAAATTCGCTCATATGTTATGTAATTGGCAGATGAAGAGCAACACACATATGTTTATGGGAAAGAAGAAGAATGTCAAAGAAATGGATGTAATGGAGAAAAAATCTTTCTTGGGGGACTGGAATGAACTTGTGTGCTCGAAAAATAGTATGACATATAATTGTTTGGATCCGTATAAAGATCATTTTATTCAAATGTGGACTGATGAATATATGCATTTCGAAAACTATACATCGAATAGGTAATTTTCATTCTATTATTTCGTATATGAAAGTAAATTGATAAGTACTATTTTTTACACTCTGGTTACTAAATGCGGGGCCAAAGCAACACATTTGTAACGCCCTACCTCTATACTCGTGTTAGCCAAGGCCATTGCAAGCAATGGTGTCAACTAACCCGAAGAATAAGGTTGTTGAGGAGTGACCGTATGTATATTAGCTTTGAACAAGTGTTAAATGTGTCAGATAATGTGGTCTAACTTATTAAATCTCATGAGCAAATCGTACACATCTAAACCAAGTCCAAATCTACTACACAATGGCTATATATAATTCGGAAAGAAATATAAAATACATAAAAAAATCGGAGTCAGACACAAATATTCATGTCACTAAGGCGGAAAATAGATATGAATAACAACACATGAGTATAAATACAAAGATAGTGGCCATAGTCGATCCACTATACAACAAAAGAATAGGTACAAGCACTAGCCAAATGAATATGTATACATGAAATCTAAGATACATGTATAATCAAGAACTACACCACTAATGTAGGTAACAAAAAGCCAAACGATGGTCCCTGCTAGAAATCCAATATAAGCACCGGCAATACACGGTCTGACCCGAGTATTATTTATAAGAATAAACAATAAATGGATCAGTCTAGCTGTACTCATCATAGTAAATTGAGATGGAAATAGATATATAAACAGATAATGACATAGGAGCAATAACTACAATGATCACTAATGAATGTAAAGACTCGGAAATGTCCATATAATATGTCAAATAAAACTCGATATTATATGAGGATTATCCCAATAACACAGAAACTATGATGTGACGGCTCGCCCCGCACCAGCCTGCATTTCCTCCGAAGGTGCGCTGTACACATGCCCGACTAGCACGGAACGGTCGCCAAAGAAAGGAAAGAAGAGAATTAACTAACAAGGAACCTGTAGAATGTCTCACAGCGCATGGAACAAAATATAATAATAACATACTTGAAATAAAACAGGTGAGACAATGCATAAGCTGATAACTAAAACCAACATCAACATCATCATCAGAGCAGCGGAAATCCAAATACAGCTTATGATCCAATATGATTATTACAACTTTAAACTGTCTCTAAAGCAAAAGAAAGCTAAAGTAGAAGACGCACTACCAATGCACAAGTAGTGATCTTCAACAACACGGGGAGTATACTATATGTATCATACGTGGAAGCCTCCTGCTCGTCTCCGAATCAGCTACTCGTGCATACCCAGCAAACCTGTCTCTAGTCTGCTCGTGAGAGCACCCAGAGTAATAAGAAGAGACATAAAACTCTAGGTCAGGCAAAAATTCTGGTATGAACGATAAGCAGTTAAACAGAACAATAACAGGTATACTAGACCATACCTGAACCTGGACCTGCAACCAAAGAGTTAGCACTACATACCGTACAATACTCTAAGGTGCCACTAAACAGATGGTGTAAAGAATACGGGGGTGGGGGTGTGCATGTCATATCAACCATCCTCACATCTTTCACTCAGTGTGTAAAGCATACGATGTCAATCACTAGACCCATCGAAGTAGTGACGGAGTTCGACTCGTATAACTACTACTACTACCAAGCTTACTACATGGAGTCATGACCAAATCTTTAAAAATGACCCCACTTCATTGGTCTATAGCCCCTTTAGTCATACCTAGGCCACTGTGGCCCTGAATCCGTTCACGTACTCCCTACACATAGTGATTCAAAGATACAGACATCGACAACCCCTTTGCACACGTCCCGCAGCAAAGCCCAATCATGAAGCTCACTCATTGGTTCCCAACTGGATCCTGAGTCAAAGCTCCTTATTTGGACTTCCTTTGCATCTCGGGTTCTGGTCATCACCTTCTTCTCCGGACCGGTCTTCATTTCTTCACTTTACTTTACTTCAGGTCGTGGCCATCAGCTCCTCGGTTCGGATCGGAATACTCCTCCCTAAGCAATCAGATCGGTTCGGAATCTCCAGCTCAATCTTCCTCTCTGCTTCGGGTCGGATCGGGGTGATCTTCCTCCAGCGGTTCGGATCGGAGTCCACATCTCCTGGCTTCATGGAAAACTCCTCTGGTTCGGTCCTTCTTCCCAAGCAATCGGATCGGGTCGAGTCTCTCAAGCTTCTCCATCGGGTCGGCTCGGGATTCTAGCTCCATAGCACCAGGTCGGTTCGGTTCGGATATGCTCCTTCAATTCAGCTCGTGAGGCTACCGGACTCCAGAACATCGGTTCGTGGGGAGGTCTCCTGGTCGGTTCGGTTCGGGCTTCTCCCTCCGATCCGATCCGGATTGGCCAAATTCCTGCAACTCATTCCAGCGACTGTTTACGTCATTCAACGGCGTTTTCGACCAATCTAACAATTCTAGACAACCGCAAATCATGTCATACAGTCATAGCAACATGTAACATCAACCACAAACATCAAAACAATAACTATAGCATGTAAAATGGATCAAACATACCCAAAATCCCATATTTTCCCTTAAGCATGTTTAAGCAAAACTAATCATAGGTTTAACAAAACTTAACCAAATCAAATTTCTTACAAAGGCATAAAATATTATTTAAGAATTTCTAAACATTTTTCCAGAATTTATTAATGTATAAATTCGCTAATCTTCACTAATTACCCTTAATTAACCGTAATTAGTGCAAAACTATGCAAATCACTCACCTTGGTCACAAATAAAATTCTCAGAACTGAAAACTCGCTGATTTGGATGAATACTGATGTCTAACAGCAGCTCTAATAATGATTTGGTGCTATTTCTCCTTGATTTGATGTTGCTTAGCTTAATTCTTGATTAGAAAGTGATTTGGGGATGTTTCTAGATGTTGGCGACCATTGTTAGGGTTCAAGAATGAAAGTGGCGGCTAAAAAATGAAGATAAGATCGTTCTCTAACTGATTTCAGCCTCCTCATAACCCTAATCCCGAAATTCCCCATTGGGCCTAGTTGTTAATCACCCGGTTAAGCCCAATTAAGCTGTTTTTCACTATCTGAAACTTGTTTCAGCCATATCTCCCAAACGGTTAGTCCGTTTGGCTAATGTGACCATCTATGGAATTGTAAACCATCATCTGGTGCCAATGGAAGTAATTTCAGGTCAAAATTCCTTTCCAGTCAAAAGTTATGGCCAAAACAGTACCAACTAGGGGTAAAATGATCATTTAGAAATCGGGAAAAATCATGAACATGGGAAATGACCCCAATAGTCGTCTCCCAAAGTTACATGACCATACGAATTCGTATGTGAAAGAAATAAATATTCTATGATCCTATGATGCGCAGAATGCGGGTCGTTACTCCCTCCCTCCCCCCCCCCCCCTTAAGAAATTTCGTCCCCGAAATTCCTTAACCCAAAACATACAAAGGATCCCGCATGCCTACCAGCCACATACAACAATCAAACATGCAAAACAAGCAAACAAGCCTATCCTAGCATGCGGAAAGACTAAATCGAAGTTAAAATCTTACTAGGCGAAGAGTCCTGGATACGTCTTCCTAATGCTCTTCTCTGTCTCCCAAGTACAGTCATTCTCATTTTCGCCCCACTGAACTTTGACTATATTCACCGCTTTCCTTCAAAGTTGCTTCGTATCGTTCCCAACAATACGCAAAGGCTTGCGGTTCCCAATCGCCTCGGGTTCAACTTCGACATCATCCAACTAATCAGGTGAAATAGTCACATCTGGGTCGTGCATGAATTTCCTTAACTGGGAACATGAAATACGTTGTGAACTCCTGCCATCTTGTCTGGTAATTCAACTTTATATGCCAAATTCCCAATTTGCTCGAGAACTGGGAATGGACCAACGAATCTTGGTGTTAACTTGCCTCTCCTGCCAAATCGTATTACGCTCTTTAACGGAGAAATCTTAACAAACACCAAGTCGCCAATGGAGAACTTTAATTCTCTTCTCCTCTTATCAGCCTAACTTTTCTGCCTATCTTGGGCAGCCTTCATTCGCTGTCGAATGATTTTGATCTTGTCTGAAGTTTCTCTTATCACATCGGGTCCAAGCACAAAATTCTCACCAGTTTCTAACCAACATGATGGTGAGTTGCACGGTCTTCCGTACAAAGCTTCAAATGGAGCCATCCCAATAATGGATTGGTAACTATTATTATATGCAAACTCTACTAGATGCAAATGGTCATCCCATGATCCACCAAAATCCAATACACAGGCTCTCAAGAGGTCTTCTAATATACGATTCACCCTTTCTGTTTGACCGTCGGTTTGAGGATGATACGCGGTACTGAGATGTAATTCTGATCCTAACGCCTCTTGTAAGCTCTTCCAAAATCCACTAGTGAACAACGGATCTCGGTCACTCACAATGCCCTTGGGTATTCCATGAAATCTCACTACCCACTTTACATATAGTTCAGCTAGCTTAGCTGTCGTCCTGTTTGACTTGACGGGTATAAACCTCGCACTCTTAGTCAATCGGTCCACAATCACCCAAATGCTATCATGACCCAATCTAGTCCTTGGTAACCCATCAATGAAATCCATTGAGACTTGTTCCCTGTAGCACCCTGTAATTCTGATAATATTAATATTCAAAAATTAAAGAATAACTAATCTCAAACGTGAGAATTGTGGGAAACGGGTTGCGCCATTGTGTTCGTCTCGGAATTCTGGTTGAAATAGAGTCCGATTTTGCGTGATTTGGACTTCGTATGAAGAAGTTATGGCCATCGGAAGTTTCTGAAAATTTAAAATAGCTCGCAGGAAATTTAAAATTCAAAATTCGAAGTCAAACAGGCTAGGCGGGAAATTTCCCGCCCAGCACCCCAGGTCGACTGGGGAATCGACTGGGCAGTCGACACCCCCCCAGGTCGACTGGGGAGTCGATTGGGCAGTCGACACCTCAGTGACCAGGTCGACTGCGCAGTCGACCTGGGTTTGGCAGCTAGGGTTTTTGACTTAGCCTGTTTTGACTGAGTAATAACCCATTAGGGTTTTTGACCTAATCTGGTTGGCTGGGATTAGTCCTGAGTTGATCTGACGGTCTAAAATAAATCCTAACTCTATAAATACCTAGGTAGTCTCTCACCCTAATTCATATGAAAAATAGAGTAGCTACCGTCATACCGCCGCCATGGAATTCAGTCTAGCCACCGCCAACTAAGAAAGAAGAAAAGCTAATCAAAACCTAATTCTACTCAACTCTAAAGCAAATCAAGACTGTCTTTTCTTCTTAAATTGTGATTATGATGATCTTAACAAGATTATTATTATTTTAATTAGATTGAGTTATGAATGGATTATGAGTAGATGATGTGAATTATCATATATGTTGTTGTAAATCCTTTTGCTATCATGAATGTTGTAAATCCAATGTTATGTGATGATGATATCTTATATGTTGTAAATCATGCCATAATGATGTTATGCATGTTGAGAATTTCCATGCTAAATTGTGATAAATCATACATGCTTTAAAGTCATGATGTTATTTATGCTAATTAGTTCATGTTAATTACATCATGATGTTAATGTTATTTAGGTTATGTTTATTTATATGACAAGTCACATATGAAAGTTTAGGTTGAGATTATGAACATATGCTATGACCTCTATTTTGATCTAGAATCATGACATCTAGAATTATGCTATGACATATGTGAAATTCTATGCTAGTTCTCATTATCATCATGTTTCCTAAAACCCCATTATGCAAGTTTGTACATAAATTTGAATATGATCATATCATGTAAATTGTGACATTTAACAAGTTGACACCTTTGGATCCTTAGCATGTGAAGATTATGCAAGTTTCACCCCTATTATGATTAGATTTATTTTAGTTGTCTATATGTTGTGATAATTTATCTTGGTGCTAGGTGTTAGACTATTCAAGTCTAGCCTATATTATGCGTTGAATAAGCGAACGTATAAACGTGGGGTAGGGGTAATATTAAGGATTTAATATTAAAAAGTTGGGGTGCAATCGATATGATTTTGCATGCCATAAGTGGATGACCATAATTGAGTCAATTATGGACATCATTAAAATTGGAAGTAATTAATAATTTGAATAGGGAATTATTAAAACTGGGGTAAAAGATTATAAGTGTTAATCAATGCTTAGGACACGAGGTTGGACTCCTTTGTGACGTAAACCTGCCTGGACCCGCCCGGCAAATCTAGTGGTCACAAATGTCAGCCCAATGTGAGAGGTCCTAGGCCTAAACTAAAGCATAACAGTTGTAAAGACACGAGGTTAGACTCTTTTATGGTGTAAGACTGCCCGGACCCGCCCGGAAAATCCAGCTGCCATAAATGCCAGTCTAATGTCAGAGGTCTTTATGAGGTTATGGCCTGAATGAATTAAGAAATACTTAACCAGATAAACATGTAAGGTGGGACATGGGGGTTAAGTAGGTGCCTTGGGTGGCATGAGGAGTCTAGTGGGTGCCCTTAGTGGCATGTGAAATCCGAGTAGTAAGAACTAACCAAACACACATGTAAATGAACATGACTAAGAGGGTTAAGAGGGATATACTAGTAGTGACAAGCTTAGGTGGGTATCTTGTAGGGGCCCATTTCAACCAGTATCCCAAACGTATCTTTGTTGGCTCGACCCAAGTCGAGGACGGGACATGCATGCTGGGTTTGACTATAAGAGGCCAAAACGGGGAGCGGTGGCAACACAAGTCCAACGGCTTTCATATGCATGTGTGGACCCAGGCTGGTAGGTAAGACATTGTTGCCTCGTGTAGGTATAAGCCATGCATTCTCAAGTTGTATCGGGTTGCCACTTTAGGGGAGTAATACACCCCACTGTGGGGCCAGCACGGGTATCTACGAGTAGGGAGCCGATCGAAAGTGGGTAGTGGGGTACACCTAGTGGAGATAGGGGCAGACGGCACCTACGTAGTCAGCTAGGGGTATGCAAGGCTATTTATAAAGTTTCTGTGTGAAGCAAGCGGGATCAACCTTTAGGGTGACTGGTGCGGTGCAGTGTAGTAACGTGCGGTGCAGTGTAGTAATCATTCGTTAGTAATTAGGTGTGCCTTTAACGTTATCTTTCCCGTTATCATTATCTGCTCATCCCATACCTAATAGTTCATAGACATTTACTTGTCTTCCAGCTTATGCCTTAGTCTAGTTATTTTGATAATAGTATTGTTAGAATTATCATACTCGCCAGACTATATGTCTGACCCCCTCCATTTCTATCCTTTTTCCCCCTCCAGGTCCTCCGGTTGGACTCAGCTCTAGTGGAGTTTGATTGGACTGCTTTATCTCTCTAGGAAAGCTTGGACCGTTGAAGTAAAGTCCAGCTTGTTATCTTCTTTAATTGCTATTTGTGTAATGGGATTATGTATTATGTTTTATGAAGATGGATATTGTAATTGTCTCTGATTTATGGTTTTATGATGTAACAAACATGTTTAAATTTCCGCTGCTATAAAATGAAGTTTTAAATTTCCAAGTACTACTTATTATCTGTCTTGTTGTAATTTTTCTGTTCTATATTCACTTAAAACCTCCACGGAAGTTAATGCATTCCCTTTATGAGTGACATTAATGGACGTAGGGTGTTACACGTGGTATCAGAGCTTAAGGTTACCAGAACAGATAAAATTTTTAGAAAAACTATTTTTCTAAAGTATTTTTGGAAGAAGTGCTTTCAAAAACATGTTTTAATGAGTAATTTAAAGAGGAAAGTTTTTTTTGAGAAAAACATAATCCCCAATAGCCATATATCTTTATCTTTAGAATTCTCCATTTTGAATCTTTCCTTTTTCGTTTCAGCATGGCTGAAGATCTTAATCTACCCGACGGTGTAACGATACCAGGATGGTATAGGAGGTTATTAGAGGCTAGGGCCGCTGCAGGTCCAGCTAATGTTCCTCCACCACCAGTTGCACCCGTTCCTCCTCCTCCTCCTCCTCGCGTAGATACTTTTGCAAAGACGTGCAAGGAATTCAAGGCTATGGGTGGAAAACGTTTTCAAGGGTCAGAAACGTTTGTGGAAGCTAGAGATTGGCTTAAGGAGGTGGATGAATTGCTAGAAATCTTTGAAGTAGAAGAAGGGAGTAAAGTTCGTTTAACAGCTTGGTTAATGAAGGGAGAGGCCTCGTTTTGGTGGGAGTCCCTAATGGGGAGCGTCCTGTTGACTCTCGGGCGGATTTCAGACGTAGGTTCGAGGCGAAGTTTCTCTCAAGGGCGGAAGAAAATCTATATATGGAAAGGTTCTTGACATTGAAGCAAGGAAGCTGATCGGTGAAAGAATATGTTAACAAATTTAATCAGTTAGCAAGGTTTGGCTTGGACTTAGTGAACACGCCGGAGAAGAAGGCGCCGAGGTTCGTGAATGGCTTGAATGAACCGTTGCAAGGGATGGCTATGACCCACATCCCTATGGGGGCCACCTTTGAGAAGTTAATAGAAATGGCGCTCATGCACGAGGAGAAAAGTGCTAAAGCTGATAAGGCACCCGAGAAGAAGGGGGATCAGAAGAAACCACAACAGCAAAACAAGAACGGTGGTAAAGACAATAACGGCAAGGGAAAGAAGAAATGTTTTAACTGTGGGACACCAGGCCATCTCAGCAAGGATTGCCGAAAGAAAAAGAAGACTGGCTGTTTCCACTGTGGCGAAGCGGGACATTTAGTGAAGGACTGCCCAAAGAAGGGGCAGAGGGCAGGAGCTACCTCGGGAGGACAGGTGCAGGCTCTTATGGCACCAGGGCAGGCAAGGGGACAAGTACAGGCTCTCGCGGTCCCGCCGCTGTAAGAACGAGGTAGAACCATTTCTGTTGAAAGCTTAGTTTTTCTATTTGATTATCATGTCCGTACCTTATTCGATTCGGGCGCATCACATTCGTTTATCTCTACGTCATTAGTTGAATCACTGCACTTAAACACCAGTTCGGTAGAGGATCCCTTAGTTGTTTCGAATCCAATTGGGGGCTCAGCTTATTTGTCCATGATGTGTTTGGATTTGAAAATTTCTATACTTAGCGTTGAGTTTAGACGTGATGCTTATGTGTTGGGCTTCACGGGCTATGGGCTAATTTTAGGAATGGATTGGTTATCCAGAAATGGGGCCGTTCTTGATTGTGAAAGGAGAGCAGTTAGGATCGTGACTCGCCTTAGTAATGCTCTCAAAATCTTTTGTAATCCCATAAATTCCGTTATGCTAAGTTATTTAGAATCGCTTGACGCATCTGAGGAAAATCTACGATCTGTTAGAGTAGTCCGAGAATATTCGGATGTGTTTGAGGAGGTGAAGGGCTTGCCTCCGAAGCGGGAGATAGATTTTCGAATATATCTTGTGGATAATGCGAAACCAGTATCTTTGCCAGTACGCCACATGGCTCCACGTGAAAGGAGGGAACTCGATAAGCAAGTGAAGGAGTTGCTTGAGAAGGGATTCATAAGACGAAGTATATCGGAGTGGGGTGCTCCAGTAGTATTTGCCACGAAGGCGGATGGGTCCCTTAGACTTTGTGTGGACTATAGAGAACTTAATAAACTTACTAAGAAGAACAGACACCCACTGCCGAGGATCGACGATCTCTTCGATCAGTTAGTTGGCGCCTTAGTGTTTTCGCAGTTGGACTTAGCCACTGGTTTCCATCTGTTGAGAGTGGCTGAGGATAACATTGATAAGACTGCCTTTAGGACTCCGGACGGTTTCTATGAATGGCTAGTGATGCCCTTCGGTTTGACAAACGCCCCCGCATACTTTGTTGATCTGATGAGTAGGGTGTTTAGGGAGTACCTTAATAAATTCGTGGTAGTCTTTGTAGATGACATCTTGGTCTTTTCTAAGGATGAAGAAGAGCATGCCCTACATCTTAGGGAAGTGTTGGAGACCCTACGAGCGCGTAATCTTAAAGCCAAATTTTCTAAGTGTCACTTCTGGAGGAAGGAAGTACGATTCCTAGGGCACGTGGTTTCCAAAGAAGGGATAGCTGTAGATCCCGCGAAGGTAGTGGCCATCCAAGATTGGAAGGTCCCTAAAAATGCTACTGAAGTGAGAAGTTTCTTGGGGTTGGCTGGCTACTATAGGAAGTTTATCAAAGACTTCGCAAAGATATCAGCTCCATTGACACGCTTGACGAAGAAGAACCTAGTTTTCACATGGGACGTAGATTGTGATGATGCGTTCCAACGTTTGAAGAGAGCTTTGACTTCAGCCCCAGTCTTAGTATTGCCAGACGGGAGTAAGCCATTTACTGTTTATACTGACGCTTGTGGGACATGACTAGGCGCAGTCTTAATGCAAGAGGGCAGGGTAATAGCCTATGGTGGAAGCCAGTTGAGAGCGCATGAGAAAAATTACCCCACACATGACCTAGAGTTGGCCGCTATTGTTTTCGCGCTTAAGTCTTGGCGTCATTATCTTCTTGGCGAGAAATTCGAATTATTCACTGACCACAAGTCTTTAAAATACTTATTCTCTCAAAAGGACTTGAACTTAAGGCAGCAAAGGTGGATGGAGTTCTTGGCGTCCTACGACTTTGAGATAGCATATACCCCTGGCAAGTGTAACGTGGTGGCCGATGCCTTAAGTAAAAAAAGATTATCCTTAAGTCCTTTGTTTGTTGAGCGGCGAAGTTTAGAATTCATCTCTATGTTTGATTTTAGACCTTCCATTGACTTCGAACCCGGTTTGCTAGCATCCATGGAGGTCATACCTACGCTTTTGGGACGGATTGGCAAGGCACAACGAGATGACCCGCAGTTGGTTGAGTTAATAGAAAAGCTCAAAAGAGGGGAGTCATCAAGCCATCTCCGTAGGTATACCCTAGATGATAAGGGTTGGTTACGTAGGGACGGAAGACTTTGTGTACCAAAAGGCAATGACCTAAGGAAGACTATTCTTGACGAAGCACATCGTTCGAAGATGACCATTCACCCCAGCGGGGACAAGATGTACACTAACATGAGACGAGTTTAATTTTGGGCCGACATGAAGAAAGATGTGGCCGAGTATGTCGCTAGATGCTTGGTGTGCCAACAAGTAAAGGCGGAGCAAAACAAACCCGGTGGGTTGCTTCACCCATTGGAGGTTCCACTGTGGAAGTGGGAGAGTGTCTCGATGGATTTTGTGGATGGATTACCGCGATCGAGGAAGGGTAATACGGGAATTTGGGTTATAGTAGATAGACTTACTAAGAGCGCCCATTTTATTCCCGTGAAGAGTAAGAGGACTGCTTCATGGTTAGCTTCTGTATATGTCCGAGAAATAGTTCGTTTGCACGGTGTTCCTTCTAGCATAGTGAGTGACCGCGATCCTATTTTCACTAGCAAATTTTGGAGAAGCTTACAAGAGGCGGTAGGGACTCAGTTATGTTTGAGCACCGCATATCATCCTCAGACAGACGGCCAGACCAAGAGGGTGAATCGTATTCTAGAGGACCTACTAAGGCTATGTATCCTAGACTTTGGGGGTACGTGGGAAGAGCATCTTCTATTGGTGGAGTTCGAATATAACAACAGCTTTCAGTCTAGCATTGGTATGGCACCATTCGAAGCTCTTTATGGACGACCTTGTCGTTCACCTACTTGTTTGTGGGAAGCTACGGATAAGATCTTACTTGAGCCCGATATGATTAGATAGACTTCGGAAAAGATCGATTTGATTCGAAGGAGGATGAAAGCAGCGCAAGATAGGCAGAAATCTTATGCGGATAAGAGGAGGACAAATCTCGAGTTTGAAGTTGGGGACATGGTCTTTGTCAAAGTGTCTCCATTACGAAACATAGTTCTCTTTGGGTCCGTTGGGAAATTAGCACCAAGGTTCGTAGGGCCGTTTCCTATTAAGGAGAAGACTGGACAGATGCCGTATAGAGTGGAGTTGCCTGAGAGACTTAGTGGTGTACATGACGTATACCATGTGTCACATTTGAGAAAGTGCTTGCACGAGACCGCGGAAGTGGTAGAGCCGAGCTTGCTTAGAGAGGTGGAGATAGAGCGTGATGCGACGATTCGACGAGCTCCTACGCGCATTCTTGGGTCAAAGATCAAGAAGTTGAGGAATCGAGAGGTCAGACTAGTCAAAGTACAACGGGGAGATGACGAGAGCAACGCTACTTGGGAGATAGAAGAGAAGATGCGTTCACGATACCCTTTTCTTTTTGAGGGTATGTCTTTTAATTTCTCCTTTATCGCTTAGCTTGTACTTATCTTATCTTTAGTATATCCTCTCGCTAGTATCTTTGACCTTTAGTTAGGATAATCCTATGGTTGAAACATGTGTTTGAGACATGTTATGTATAATGGATGCAAAGTGGATGCAAGTGTTTGCTAGTGGTTGCTCGTGGACGCATATACACACACTATTAGGCACTAGATCGGCTCAGTCACTTCATATTGCATATTGCATATAAATGGCTGTATTTAGTAAAATGGTTGTGCTATCATATGGATACCGCATTTTGGTGAATGGTTGCGCACGCATGTAGAAATAATATGTATCGATAGGGTTCTTTTGCATACATAATGGACGCATGGCACTATCATGCATTACATTAAGGAGGTCAACTGAATCAGTGGACCGCCTGATTTTGCATTAGACAAGGAACATATACACACACTGTGCATTTAAACATAAAAGCATTAAAGGTCTATAAGGACAATGGATGCCTGTGTTTGATGGTTGAGTAGATGGTTCTTTGGATGTTAGGATATACATTCTTCTTGACTTGAAGAATTCGGGGACGAAATCCTTTAAGGAGGGGAGAATGTAACAACTTGTAATTCTGATAATATTAATATTCACAAATTAAAGAATAACTAATCTCAGACGTGAGAATTGTGGGAAACGGGTTGCGCCATTGTGTTCGTCTCGAAATTCTGGTTGAAATAGAGTCCGAGTTTGCGTGATTTGGACTTCGTATGAAGAAGTTATGGCCATCGGAAGTTTCTGAAAATTTAAAATAGCTCGCAGGAAATTTAAAATTCAGAATTCGAAGTCAAACAGGCTAGGCAGGAAATTTCCCGCCCAGCACCCCAGGTCGACTAGGGAGTCGACTGGGCAGTCGACACCCCCCCCCAGTTCGACTGGGGAGTCGACTGGGCAGTCGACACCCAGTGACCAGGTCAACTACGCAGTCGACCTCGGTGTCGACCTGGGTCTGACGGCTAGGGTTTTTGACTGAGCCTGTTTTGACTGAGTAATAACTCATTAGGGTTTTTGACCTAATCTGGTTGGCTGGGATTAGTACTGAGTTGATCTGACGGTCTAAAATAAATTCTAACTCTATAAATACCTAGGTAGTCTCTCACCCTAATTCAAAAGAAAAATAGAGTAGCTACCGTCATACCGCCGCCATGGAATTCAGTCTAGCCGCCGCCAACTAAGAAAGAAGAAAAGCTAATCAAAACCTAATTCTACTCAACTCTAAAGCAAATCAAGACTCTCTTTTCTTCTTAAATTGTGAGTATGATGATCTTAACAAGATTATTATTATTTTAATTAGATTGAGTTATGAATGGATAGATGATGTGAATTATCATATATGTTGTTGTAAATACTTTTGCTATCATGAATGTTGTAAATCCAATGTTATGTGATGATGATATCTTATATGTTGTAAATCATGCCATGATGATGTTATGTATGTTGAGAATTTCCATGCTAAATCGTGATAAATCATACATACTTTAAAGTCATGATGTTATTTATGCTAATTAGTTCATGTTAATCACATCATGATGTTAATGTTATTTGGGTTATTTTAATCTATACGACAAGTCACATATGAAAGTTTAGGTTGAGATTATGAACATATGCTATGACCTCTATTTTGATCTAGAATTATGACATCTAGAATTATGCTATGACATATGTGAAATTCTATGCTAGTTCTCACCATCATCAGGTTGCCTAAAACCCCCTTATGCAGGTTTGTACATAAATTTGAGTATGATCATATCATGTAAATTGTGACATTTAACAAGTTGACACCTTTGGATCCTTAACATGTGAAGTTTATGCAAGTTTCACCCCTATTATTATTAGATTTATTTTAATTGTCTATATGTTGTGATAATTTATCTTGGTGCTAGGTGTTAGACTATTCAAGTCTAGCCTATATTATGCGTTGAATAAGCGAACGTATAAACGTGGGGTAGGGGTAATATTAAGGATTTAATATTAAAAAGTTGGGGTGCAATTGATATGATTTTGCATGCCATAAGTGGATGGCCATAATTGAGTCAATTATGGACATCATTAAAATTGGAAGTAATTAATAATTTGAATAGGGAATTATTAAAAGTGTGGTAAAAGATTATAAGTGTTAATCAATGCTTAGGACACGAGGTTGGATTCGTTTGTGACGTAAACCTGCCTGGACCCGCCCAGCAAATCCAGTGGTCACAAATGTCAGCCCAATGTGAGAGGTCCTAGGCCTAAACTAAAGCATAACAGTTGTAAAGACACGAGGTTAGACTCTTTTATGGTGTAAGACTGCCCGGACCCGCCCGGAAAATCCAGCTGCCATAAATGTCAGTCTAATGTTAGAGGTCTTTATGAGGTTATGGCCTGAATGAATTAAGAAATACTTAACCAGATAAACATGTAAGGTGGGACATGGGGGTTAAGTAGGTGCCTTGGGTGGCATGAGGAGTCTAGTGGGTGCCCTTAGTGGCATGTGAAATACGAGTAGTAAGACCTAACCAAACACACATGTAAATGAACATGACTAAGAGGGTTAAGTGGGATATACTAGTAGTGACAAGCTTAGGTGGGTAGCTTGTGGGGGGCCATTTCAACCAGTATCCCAAACGTATCTTTGTGGGCTCGACCCAAGTAGAGGACGAGACACACATGCTGGGTTTATCTATAAGAGGCCAAAACGGGGAGCGGTGGCAACGCAAGTCCAACGGTTTCATATGCATGTGTGGACCCGGGCTAGTAGGTAAGACAATGTTGCATCGTGTAGGTATAAGCCGTGCATTCTCCAGTTGTATCGGGTTTCCACTTTAGGGGAGTGATACACCCCACTATGGGGCCAGCACGGGTATCTACGAGTAGGGAGCCGATCGAAAGTGGGTAGTGGGGTACACCTAGTGGAGATAGGGGAAGACGACACCTATGTAGTAAGCTAGGGGTACGCAAGGATATTTATAAAGTTTCTGTGTGAAGCAAGCGGAATCAACCTTTAGGGTTACTGGTGCGGTGCAGTGTTGTAATCATTCGTTAGTAATTAGGTGTTCCTTTAATGTTATCTTTCCCGTTATCATTATCTGCTCATCCCATACCTAATAGTTCATAGACATTTACTTGTCTTCTAGCTTATGCCTTAGTCTAGTTATTTTGATAATAGTATTGTTAGAATTATCATACTCGCCAGACTTTATGTCTGACCCCCTCCATTTCTATCCTTTTTCCCCCTCCAGGTCCTCGGGTTGGACCCAGCTCTAGTGGAGTTTGATTGGACTGCTTTATCTCTCTTGGAAAGCTTGGACCGTTGAAGTAAAGTCCAGCTTGTTATCTTCTTTAATTGCTATTTGTGTAATGGGATTATGTATTTTGTTTTATGAAGATGGATATTGTAATTGTCTCTGATTTATGGTTTTATGATGTAACAAACATGTTTAAATTTCCGCTGCAATAAAATGAAGTTTTAAATTTCCAAGTACTACTTATTATCTTTCTTGTTGTAATTTTTCTGTTCTATATTCACTTAAAACCTCCATGGAAGTTAATGCATTCCCTTTATGAGTGACATTAATGGACGTAGGGTGTTACACGTGGTATCAGAGCTTAAGGTTACCAGAACAGATAAATTTTTTAGAAAAACTATTTTTCTAAAGTATTTTTTGAAGAAGTGCTTTCAAAAACATGTTTTAATGAGTAATTTAAAGAGGAAAGTCTTTTTTTAGAAAAACATAATCCCCAATAGCCATATATCTTTATCTTTCGAATTCTCCATTTTGAATCTTTCCTTTTTCGTTTCAGCATGGCTGAAGATCTTAATCTACCCGACGGTGTAACGATACCAGGATGGTATAGGAGGTTATTAGAGGCTAGGGCCGCTGCAGGTCCAGCTAATGTTCCTCCACCACCAGTTGCACCCGTTCCTCCTCCTCCTCCTCGCGTAGATACTTTTGCAAAGACGTGCAAGGAATTCAAGGCTATGGGTGGAAAACCTTTTCAAGGGTCAGAAACGTTTGTGGAAGCTAGAGATTGGCTTAAGGAGGTGGAAGAATTGCTAGAAATCTTTGAAGTAGAAGAAGGGAGTAAAGTTCGTTTAACAACTTGGTAGATGAAGGGAGAGGCCTCGTTTTGGTGGGAGGTCACTAATGTGGAGCGTCCTGTTGACTCTTGGGCGGATTTTAGACGTAGGTTCGAGGCGAAGTTTCTCTCAAGGGCGGAAGAAAATCTATATATGGAAAGGTTCTTGACATTGAAGCAAGGAAGCTCATCAGTGAAAGAATATGTTAACAAATTTAATCAGTTAGCAAGGTTTGGCTTGGACTTAGTGAACACGCCGGAGAAGAAGGCGCCGAGGTTCGTGAATGGCTTGAATGAACCGTTGTAAGGGATGGCTATGACCCACATTCCTATGCGGGCCACCTTTGAGAAGTTAGTAGTAATGGCGCTCATGCACGAGGAGAAAAGCGCTAAAGCTGATAAGGCACCCGAGAAGATGGGGGATCAGAAGAAACCACAACAGCAAAACAAGAACGGTGGTAAAGACAATAACGGCAAGGGAAAGAAGAAATGTTTTAACTGTGGGACACCAGGCCATCTCAGCAAGGATTGCCGAAAGAAAAAGAAGACTGGCTGTTTCCACTGTGGCGAAGCGGGACATTTAGTGAAGGACTGCCCAAAGAAGGGGCAGAGGGCAGGAGCTACCTCGGGAGGATAGGTGCAGGCTCTTATGGCACCAGGGCAGGCAAGGGGACAAGTACAAGCTCTCGCGGTCCCACCGCTGCAAGAACGAGGTTTAACCATTTCTGTTGAAAGCTTAGTTTTTCTGTTTGATTATCCAGTCCGTACCTTATTCGATTCGGGCGCATCACATTCGTTTATCTCTACGTCATTAGTTGAATCACTGCACTTAAACACCAGTTTGGTAGAGGATCCCTTAGTTGTTTCGAATCCAATTGGGGGGCTCAGCTTATTTGTCCATGATGTGTTTGGATTTGAAAATTTCTATACTTAGCGTTGAGTTTAGACGTGATGCTTATGTGTTGGGCTTCACGGGCTATGGGCTAATTTTAGGAATGGATTGTTTATCAGAAATGGGGCCGTTCTTGATTGTGAAAGGAGAGTAGTTAGGATCGTGACTCGCCTTAGTAATGCTCTCAAAATCTTTTGTAATCCCATAAATTCCGTTATGCTAAGTTATTTAGAATCGCTTGACGCGTCTGAGGAAAATCTACGTTCTGTTAGAGTAGTCCGAGAATATTCGGATGTGTTTGAGGAGGTGAAGGGCTTGCCTCCGAAGCGGGAGACAGATTTTCGAATATATCTTATGGATAATGCGAAACCATTATCTTTGCCAGTACGCCACATGGCTCCACGTGAAAGGAGGGAACTCGATAAGCAAGTGAAGGAGTTACTTGAGAAGGGGTTCATAAGACGAAGTATATCGGAGTGTGGTGCTCCAGTAGTATTTGCCATGAAGGCGGATGGGTCCCTTAGACTTTGTGTGGACTATAGAGAACTTAATAAACTTACTAAGAAGAACAGACACCCACTGCCGAGGATTGACGATCTCTTCGATCAGTTAGTTGGCGCCTTAGTGTTTTCGCAGTTGGACTTAGCCACTGGATTCCATCAGTTGAGAGTGGCTGAGGATAGCATTGATAAGACTGCCTTTAGGACTCCGGACGATTTCTATGAATGGCTAGTGATGCCCTTCGGTTTGACAAACGCCCCCGCATACTTTGTTGATCTGATGAGTAGGGTGTTTAGGGAGTACCTTAATAAATTCGTGGTAGTCTTTGTAGATGACATCTTGGTCTTTTCTAAGGATGAAGAAGAGCATGCCCTACATCTTAGGGAAGTGCTGGAGAACCTACGAGCGCATAATCTTAAAGCCAAATTTTCTAAGTGTCACTTCTGGAGGAAGGAAGTACGATTCCTAGGGCACGTGGTTTCCAAAGAAGGGATAGCTGTAGATCCCGCGAAGGTAGTGGCCATCCAAGATTGGAAGGTCCCTAAAAATGCTACCGAAGTGAGAAGTTTCTTGGGGTTGGCTGGCTACTATAGGAAGTTTATCAAAGACTTCGTAAAGTTATCAGCTCCATTGACACGATTGACGAAGAAGAACCTAGTTTTCACATGGGACGTAGATTGTGATGATGCGTTCCAACGTTTGAAGAGAGCTTTGACTTCAGCCCCAGTCTTAGTATTGGCAGACGGGAGTAAGCCATTTACTGTTTATACTGACGCTTGTGGGACAGGACTAGGCGCAGTCTTAATGCAAGAGGGCAGGGTAATAGCCTATGGTGGAAGCCAGTTGAGAGCGCATGAGAAAAATTACCCCACACATGACCTAGAGTTGGCCGCTATTGTTTTCGCGCTTAAGTCTTGGCGTCATTATCTTCTTGGCGAGAAATTTGAATTATTCACTGACCACAAGTCTTTAAAATACTTATTCTCTCAAAAGGACTTGAACTTAAGGCAGCAAAGGTGGATGGAGTTCTTGGCGTCCTACGAATTTGAGATGGCATATACCCCTGGCAAGGGTAACGTGGTGGCCGATGCCTTAAGTAGAAAAAGATTATCCTTAAGTCCTTTGTTTGTTGAGCGGCGAAGTTTAGAATTCATCTCTATGTTTGATTTTAGACCTTCCGTTGACTTCGTACCCGGTTTGCTAGCATCCTTGGAGGTCATACCTACACTTTTGGGACGGATTGGCGAGGCACAGCGAGATGACCCGCAGTTGGTTGAGTTAATAGAAAAGCTCAAAAGAGGGGAGTCATCAAGCCATCTACGTAGGTATACCCTAGATGGTAAGGATTGGTTACGTAGGGACGGAAGACTTTGTGTACCAAAAGGCAATGACCTAAGGAAGACTATTCTTGACGAAGCACATCGTTCGAAGATGACCATTCACCCCGGCGGGGACAAGATGTACACTGACATGAGACGAGTTAACTTTTGGGCCGGCATGAAGAAAGATGTGGCCGAGTATGTCGCTAGATGCTTGGTGTGCCAACAAGTAAAGGCGGAGCAAAAGAAACCTGGTGGGTTGCTTCACCCATTGGAGGTTCCACTATGGAAGTGGGAGAGTGTCTCGATGGATTTTGTGGATGGATTACCGCGATCGAGGAAGGGTAATACGGGAATTTGGGTTATAGTAGATAGACTTACTAAGAGCACCCATTTTATTCCCGTGAAGAGTAAGAGGACTGCTCCATGGTTTGCTTCTGTATATGTCCGAGAAATAGTTCGTTTGCACGGTGTTCCTTCTAGCATAGTGAGCGGCCGCGATCCTATTTTCACTAGTGAATTTTGGAGAAGCTTACAAGAGGCGGTAGGGACTCAGTTATGTTTGAGCATCGCTTGCCATCCTCAGACGGACGGCCAGACCGAGAGGGTGAATCATATTCTAGAGGACCTACTAAGGCTATGTATCCTAGACTTTGGGGGTACGTAGGAAGAGCATCTTCTATTGGTGGAGTTCGAATATAACAACAGCTTTCAGTCTAGCATTGGTATGGCACCATTCGAAGCTCTTTATGGACGACCTTGTCGTTCACCTACATGTTGGTGGGAAGCTACGGATAAGATCTTACTTGAGCCCGATATGATTAGAGAGACTTCGGAAAAGATCGATTTGATTCGAAGGAGGATGAAAGCAGCGCAAGATAGGCAGAAATCTTATGCAGATAAGAGGAGGACATATCTCGAGTTTGAAGTTGGGGACATGGTCTTTGTCAAAGTGTCTCCATTATGAAACGTTGTCCGCTTTGGGTCCATTGGGAAATTAGCACCAAGGTTCGTAGGGCCGTTTCCTATTAAGGAGAAGATTGGACAGATGGCGTATAGAGTGGAGTTGCCTGAGAGACTTAGTGGTGTACATGACGTATACCATGTGTCACATTTGAGAAAGTGCTTGCACGAGACCGCGGAAGTGGTAGAGCCGAGCTTGCTTAGAGAGGTGGAGATAGAGCGTGATGCGACGATTCGACGAGCTCCTACGCGCATTCTTGGGTCAAAGATCAAGAAGTTGAGGAATCGAGAGGTCAGACTAGTCAAAGTACAATGGGGAGATGACGAGAGCAACGCTACTTGGGAGACAGAAGAGAAGATGCGTTCACGATACCCTTTTCTTTTTGAGGGTATGTCTTTTAATTTCTCCTTTATCGCTTAGCTTGTACTTATCTTATCTTTAGTATATCCTCTCGCTAGTATCTTTGACATTTAGTTAGGATAATTGTAACACCCCGTAATTCTATGACATTAAGATTCTCAAATTAAAGTATAATTAATTTTTAAAAGAAAAATTAAAAAAAAGGATCCATGCAGTTGTTTAATTTAAGTATTGTAACTAACATGAAAAAGAGAAGTAAGGAGAGAACAATAATTATTATTGTTCTAAGACTTATTAACAAAAGCCTCTGTAGCTCAGTTGGTTAAGGCATTGGATTGGTAGCATGGAGGTCGGGGGTTCGAACCCCGGCGGCGGCATAATTTTTTATCATTGTTTTAGAGAGGGCCAACTAAACATGCAAATATATGTACGTATACAAATTCAAAATTTGAAAGGATAAGAACGTACGTATAAGGAAATAAAGAAAATATATATATACATATGAGAAATATAAATATATATATATATATATATATATATATATATACAAAAATATATGTATACGAAAGATAAAATTCAAGATAAGGCTACAGTCAATGAAATATGGCAACATCATTTGAATTTTGAAAATAAAATGAAAGTTGTGTGTATATATATACGCGTAAAATGGTCGTTAGAGGAATTGTATACATATAAGAATATTTCATGTGAATAAAACAGTTAAATAAATTCCAGAAATTCAAAAGTTTGAAAATCAAACTTTTACGCCAAAATAGCTTGTGGGACCCAATGCTGACTCAGCACTGCGTGTATGATAAGGTTTGGCTAGATTCATCTACGTACCTGGACTATTTTCTTAACTAGATTCAATGCTGACTCAGCGCTGCGTGTACGATAAGGTCTTGAGCAGCTATATAAACAACCCTAGTCTTCATTCTCTTTGCACCAATTCTCTTCTATCTTTATGCTGCTAAGATTCATGGCTTCTTCCCCTCTTCTAAATTTTCTTAAATAAATAAAATAAAATATGATTCAAGACGAGGAGATGCTGCTAAAAGACTTTTAAGGAGGGATTCAAATCAAAGTTTCAAGTGAAGAATTCAAAGGCTAGCTCAAACAAGTTTCAAGCAACGACGCACGAATCATAGCCACGCTTTCCTTCTTTTCTAGATCTATTTTCTGTAAGTTGGTTATTTCTAGATCTGAATATTTTGTTTTATTTGTGACATGAAATTAAAGGAATAAAGGAATATGCCAAATCTCTCTCTCTCTCTCTCTCTTCGAATCTGTGTTTATACTCTTGGACTGAATTAAGAACTGTTATGATTCGAGGACAAATAAGACTGTAACCGTGACTATGACTATAGAACTGTGGCCTTTGAAAGCATATGCCTTTGGACTATGACATAAGCCTTTGATTTTGGGACATATAAACATTGCCTATGACAATGACTTAGGACTATGGGAATTATTTTCCCTTTTGGACTATGAACATCGCCTATATTGCCTATGACCATGGACATTACTTATGACTAAGAACATAAGCCTTTGAATTGGACATAAACTATTGCTTATGACATAATGAGGACAATTGTGATTTTGACACCCATGATTCATGATTAGGAAAATATTGCTTTAGTTTGGTGATTGTGAAATTGGGTCTAAACCCAATTATTTATTCTACCTGTTCCTTGGTTTTTTCTTTGGTTTTAAGACAGTGGGAATTTACCTATTAAGTTAGGTCTACCCACGTTCTTGAACCTATTTTGCCCATTCTTTGGTTTTAAGACAGTGGGAATTTACCTATTTAGTTAGGTCTACCCATATTCTTGAACCTACATTGTTATCCAAACCTTTTTATGCCAATTATTCCTTCTTGTCATTTTGATTCATTCCCTTTTTATCTACGAATCTAGATTTATTTATAATCTAGGTTGAATCACGATTATTCGAACGGTGGGAATGCGATTTGGGGAAAAACATGGAAATGAATATGAACGTAATTGTAAACTGGGAAATTGGCATAATTTGGAATATGTATTATGACATGCATATTAAAATGAAAACGGGGAAATTTGACATGGATTAGGGAATATGTGATTTTGACATATTAAATTTAGCGTTAGTAAGTAAGCTAAATTTTAGGCATAAAATGTAAACTAGAAAAATAATTCTAGTTTTGCCATAAATTGTGAATTAGGATGTTAAACCAAGATTGGGTTAATTAAGGTTGATTTGGAATAAGTATATTAGCACAATTTTGAATTTATTCATAATTGTGAGCAATTGTCATGTTTAGAATAAATTATGGTTAGCGACACTAAATTTGGTATAATTTACATACCAAAAAGTATAAATATGATAAATAAGAGAGAATGGGCCATAATAATAAATGTGACAATGTACATTAAAAGAGTAGTAATGAAATAAGTAAATTAGGAGTAATTTACTTATAGAATTCGTCATAAATGTTAAATTGTTCATTTACCACAAAATATGTAACTTGGTTAAGTTTTGGCCATAAATTATAAACTAGGATATTTAATCTAGTTTCGGCAATGAAGTAGGAAATGGCCTAAACTGCATGTTGGGTTAGGACTTGGGCCTAGAATATAAGTATACTAGTAGGCTTGACAAATAAATATAGGCCAAATTTGTCTGAAAAGGGGAAATGGGCTTTTGAAATAAATTGTTAACAATTTATAAACAAAAGAAAAGTATTTTGATAACATCCCTTTTTATAACACATAGACCAGAAGGTTCTAGGGTGACAGAGAGGATAGTGTCTAGGCTTGGGTTTGGAAAATACAAGTTTCCTGCCCTCCCTGGCTATCCCTAACTGATCCGAAGGACGGGATGGTTGTTTTCAAAACCAGATTTGGAAATTAACCAAAAACCCTTTGAACTTAGAAAACATGAATATGCCTAACCCGAGGTTAGACTGAGTTGTGGTGTAAACCTGCCCGGAATCGACCGGCACATCCAGTAACCGCAGCAATATCTGTCTAATGTGAGAGGTTGCAGCTTTAATTTATTAATTAAAGCTAGAACAAGAATGGGAGAGTTAATTCCATAGGAACACTTAACCAACCTAACACGGTTAAGCTAGAATGGGAAGGTTAAGGAACACTTAACCAACTTAGCACAGTTAAAGCTAGAATGGGAGGGTTAAGTCCATGGGAATACTTAGCCAAATTAACATGTTGACTAGACTAGAAGGTGGGGTTAAGTAAAGTTAATACACTTAGCCAATTTAACATGTTAATTAGACTAGAGGTTGGGGTTAAGTAATACACTTAGCCAAATTAATATGTTAACTGGACTAGACCATAGGGTTAAGTAAACTTGAATGCTTAACCATCAGAATATGATAAATGAATAGGGTTAAGTAAAAAGCATGAAGGGATAACACTTAACCAGTGTAATAGGATAAGGGAAGAGGGTTAAGATAGCTTGAATCGACTAAATACACTTAACCAACCCAACCTGGCGAGAAAGAAAACTAAGTAGTAGACCTCAGTTGAAAAAGGGACTAAGTAGTAAAACTTAGTTAAGAAAACAAGGAATTTGGAAACTAAGTGGTAAACCTTAGTTAGTAGAACTAATTAGTAATTCTTTGTATAACACGAAGGAGCAGACATCCATCTGGTTTTAAGAAGGCTCCAACGAATTGGGTTACGAAGCCCGAGGCTTCGAGGGGACGTGAGGCTACTCTTGGTATCCCTCTGTGAGGCTGCAGATGATCCGCCTGGGCGCACAGAGGTTAAGGTCTGCGGTAGAAGAGCCAAGGGTATGCCTTGGTTGCAATATATGGCAACCAAAAGACTAGGATGGACCAGCGTGATTCGGCGAGAAGACGGAAGCCCTGTGATAGCAACTCGTCGTCTACCTACCATCTTCAGTCAAGCGAGACACGTGAAGCAGGAAGGCTGGAGGACTCATACGGACCACATACTTGCTATCTAGTTGTGGTTGCGGGGTGTTGTTGGCCACAGAATTAGTGGGGCAGATAGGGGCCTTCGTACAGTTCTCATTTTACAAGGGTGGCCTTCCATTAGTTGAGGGAGGGGTCGAGTGGGACCATAGCCACTGGAAAAACAGACCTTAACATCTGCATCGGCAGATATTGAAAGCTCCCGACCGAGTTCCGTATTTCTAGAGTAGCCCTGACAGCGGAACTCGGACCGCACATTACTGGACATGTGCATCTAGACAAGCGATAACGATTCGCGATACATGCGTGGGAAAAGTCTAGGAACATGTACCACCCTAGGTGGTGTGTCCTAGACTAAAGGGCATCGTTCGACAGGTAGCATAATCCCTAGTTTGGAACTAGGTGGCATAAACCCTGAATCCAAGAAGCATTCAGAAAAATAGCGTAAGTTCTAGTTGAATCTAGAAGGCACTTGATAGAAAACCCTAGATTAGATCTAGGTAATTAAATTATAAATGGATGCCTGAAGGCGACGGAAACTACAGGGATTGGGATCACGTTATCGTTACTAGTAAGGACACTAGTTAGGCGGTGCAGAGATATAGAAACCAGAATAATAAGGTAATAGCGAAGCAGAGAAAGTATTAAAGTATATCCAGTTTATCATGCCTTAGTATATCTTGTGGTAATCTTATCTTATCCTGTTGACCCTATCATCATGGTATTGTCTTGTATCCAGTTAATTCATGTCGTTTCATTTTTCCCTGTTCACATGCTAGAAGTTACTGACTTACTCAGGCTTTATGTCTGACTCTGTTTTTCTTTCGCTTCTTTTCTTCCGTTTCCCTCCCAGGTAGTTGAGGAGGGAATAGTATAACTCAGGATTAGATTGGACCGTTGCTCTTTCCCCAGCTTGAAGATTTGACGAAGTCGTCCTTGGATTCTCTTTCAGATGCTATGGCTGGCTCTTGCTACATTGGGGAATATAAAATGTTGTTTTATGCTTCAATATTTTGTAAAGACAGATGATACTCTGATATTGTAAAAGAATCTTGTACAGACTATTTTATCAATAAAGCAAAGTTCTATTTTCCGCTGTTTAATATTTGTCTGTGTTGTAATTTATCTGCATCTTTTACCCATAATGCTCCATAGAACTTAGTGCATTCCCTTTGTGAGTGACACTAACGGATGTGGGGTGTTACACGTGGTATCAGAGCTGAAAGTTACCGGATCAGATAAAAGATTTGACAATTTATTTTCAAACGGTTTTTAAAGAAGCATTTTTAAAATAAAGGATTTGTTTTAAAGGCATATTCCCCAAAGCCATACGCATTGTCTCCTCTTCCTCTGTTTGAATTCTTGTCTCCTTCTTTCTTGGGTCTCTGGAGCTCCTGGCTTTCTGGGAGGTAACCTCATCGAAAGGCAAAGTAGTGCCGGACTTCCATCTATAGCCGTAGTTGTTTCACTTACGGCCAGTCTTCTTTCAAGCTTAGTAGGGTCTTCGGTATGATGGAAGCAGCTTTCGAGGGATTTGCCAATATGGTTATACACAGAAAAAGGTGAGGAGTTTGGCAAAAGGGAGCACAATCCCAGGATGAGGAAATCATGGATGTAGGTTTAGCTCACGAAGGAGGAAGAAAATTATAAAAGAGGAAGTATCCTTACTATGGTATGATAGGGCATATAATTAAGGACAAAGGACAAGATTTTCAGAAGGGAAAGTACATGCTGAGCGTACCTAGGAGATAGGTGGTAAAGGTTTCTGTTGGAAGAATCTAGTTTTTCTGTTCGGATTTAGCACTTCGCATTTGTTCATATCCACTTCCATAGTTGGGTCTCTGCACCATAGTACTTGAATAGTAGAAAGATCCCACTAGAGTCTCAAATCCAATTGGTGGTCCGACCAGTTTTTGGTTAGTAGGGATTTGAGGATAGCTATCGAGTTTGCTTATATCATCTCACGTAGATCGTCTAAATTCGGAGAAGATATTCCTTGGATGCTTGTCTGATATTGGTTTAGGCCTTTGGGGCTTGTACTTGAGGAATGTCGAGTTCGGTTTGGATGGTTTGCGTGAAAGATGAATAGTTGTGGTAGGTACTCTAAAAAGTACGGAGTGATCTTTTGACTCTCATAGTTATGGCGTGATGGATAAGCTAAGAGGGAGGCCTCTAATCATCTTAGTACATATACTTGGCGCCGTGATTGACATCTGTTTATTTTGGAAATGGAGATTAGGAACTTCACAATCGTGAAGATAAATTGGTTAAGATACGGTGGAGTAAAGCTCAAGAAGGCTAGATACTAGCAACATGCCCTTTTTCCTTAAGGATGCATCCTTGATTTCTCTGTTTAGGAGCTTTACGCGTAGTTGTTTCTCTCTTTCCAAAGTATATCCTCTAGGTCGTATATGCGATCCTTAGGTAGAAGCCAATGGATGTAAACATGTATTTGAAACATGTTATGGTTGAATGGTTGCAAATGGTTGCTCGTGGATGCATATGCATACGTATTAGGCACTAGACCAAGTTCGGACGCTCTCATATTGCATTTACATATATGCATTTGTTTATAAGTTGAACTTGATATGATATCATATGGACGTTGCATATGGATGAATGGCTGTGCACGCATGTAGTATTTCCATGACTAGGGATGTTTGCATGCATGATTGGACGCATGGCACTAAGATGATTTGCATTAAGGAGGTCAACTGAATCAGTAGACCGCCTGATTTTGCATTAGATAGAGACATATACACACACTATGCATATGAACATGAAAGCATTAGAAATCTTTTAAGGACAATGAATGCCTGTGATTGAATGGTTGAGTACATGGGTGATTGGATGGTAGGACACATTCTTCCTAACTTGAAGATTTCGGGGACGAAATCCTTTTAAGTGGGGGAGAATGTAACACCCCGTAATTCTGTGACATTAAGATTCTCAAATTAAAGTATAATTAATTTTTAAAAGAAAAATTAAAAGAAAAAGATCCATGCAGTTGTTTAATTTAAGTATTGTAACTAACATGAAAAAGAGAAGTAAGGAGAGAACAATAATTATTATTGTTCTAAGACTTATTAACAAAAGCCTCTGTAGCTCAGTTGGTTAAGGGATTGGATTGGTAGCATGGAGGTCGGGGGTTCGAACCCCGGCGGCGGCATAATTTTTTTATCATTGTTTTAGAGAGGGCCAACTAAACATGCAAATATATGTACGTATACAAATTCAAAATTTGAAAGGATAAGAACGTACGTATAAGGAAATAAAGAAAATATATATATATACATATGAGAAATATAAATATATATATATACAAAAATATATGTATACGAAAGATAAAATTCAAGATAAGGCTACAGTCAATGAAATATGGCAATATCATTTGAATTTTGAAAATAAAACGAAAGTTGTGCGTATATATATACGCGTAAAATGGTCGTTAGAGGAATTGTATACATATAAGAATATTTCATGTGAATAAAACAGTTAAATAAATTCCATAAATTCAAAAGTTTGAAAATCAAACTTTTACGCCAAAATAGCTTGTGGGACCCAATGCTGACTCAGCACTGCGTGTATGATAAGGTTTGGCTAGATTCATCTACGTACCTAGACTATTTTCTTAACTAGATTCAATGCTGACTCAGCGCTGCGTGTACGATAAGGTCTTGAGCAGCTATATAAACAGCCCTAGTCTTCATTCTCTTTGCACCAATTCTCTTCTATCCTTATGCTGCTAAGATTCATGGCTTCTTCCCCTCTTCTAAATTTTCTTAAATAAATAAAATAAAATATGATTCAAGACGAGGAGATGCTGCTAAAAGACTTTTAAGGAGGGATTCAAATCAAAGTTTCAAGTGAAGAATTCAAAGGCTAGCTCAAACAAGTTTCAAGCAACGACGCACGAATCATAGCCACGCTTTCCTTCTTTTCTAGATCTATTTTCTGTAAGTTGGTTATTTCTAGATCTGAATATTTTGTTTTATTTGTGACATGAAATTAAAGGAATAAAGGAATATGTCAAATCTCTCTCTCTCTCTTCGAATCTGTGTTTATACTCTTGGACTGAATTAAGAACTGTTATGATTCGAGGACAAATAAGACTGTAACCGTGACTATGACTATAGAACTGTGGCCTTTGAAAGCATATGCCTTTGGACTATGACATAAGCCTTTGATTTTGGGACATATAAACATTGCCTATGACAATGACTTAGGACTATGGGAATTATTTTCCCTTTTGGACTATGAACATCGCCTATATTGCCTATGACCATGGACATTACTTATGACTAAGAACATAAGCCTTTGAATTGGACATAAACTATTGCTTATGACATAATGAGGACAATTGTGATTTTGACACCCATGATTCATGATTAGGAAAATATTGCTTTAGTTTGGTGATTGTGAAATTGGGTCTAAACCCAATTATTTATTCTACATGTTCCTTGGTTTTTTCTTTGGTTTTAAGATAGTGGGAATTTACCTATTAAGTTAGGTCTACCCACGTTCTTGAACCTATTTTGCCCATTCTTTGGTTTTAAGACAGTGGGAATTTACCTATTTAGTTAGGTCTACCCATATTCTTGAACCTACATTGTTATCCAAACCTTTTTATGCCAATTATTCCTTCTTGTCATTTTGATTCATTCCCTTTTTATCTACGAATCTAGATTTATTTATAATCTAGGTTGAATCACGATTATTCGAACGGTGGGAATGCGATTTGGGGAAAAACATGGAAATGAATATGAACGTAATTGTAAACTGGGAAATTGGCATAATTTGGAATATGTATTATGACATGCATATTAAAATGAAAACGGGGAAATTTGACATGGATTAGGGAATATGTGATTTTGACATATTAAATTTAGCGTTAGTAAGTAAGCTAAATTTTAGGCATAAAATGTAAACTAGAAAAATAATTCTAGTTTTGCCATAAATTGTGAATTAGGATGTTAAACCAAGATTGGGTTAATTAAGGTTGATTTGGAATAAGTATATTAGCACAATTTTGAATTTATTCATAATTGTGAGCAATTGTCATGTTTAGAATAAATTATGGTTAGCGACACTAAATTTGGTATAATTTACATACCAAAAAGTATAAATATGATAAATAAGAGAGAATGGGCCATAATAATAAATGTGACAATGTACATTAAAAGAGTAGTAATGAAATAAGTAAATTGGGAGTAATTTACTTATAGAATTCGTCATAAATGTTAAATTGTTCATTTACCACAAAATATGTAACTTGGTTAAGTTTTGGCCATAAATTATAAACTAGGATATTTAATCTAGTTTCGGCAATGAAATAGGAAATGGCCTAAACTGCATGTTAGGTTAGGACTTGGGCCTAGAATATAAGTATACTAGTAGGCTTGACAAATAAATATAGGCCAAATTTGTCTGAAAAGGAGAAATGGGCTTTTGAAATAAATTGTTAACAATTTATAAACAAAAGAAAAGTATTTTGATAACATCCCTTTTTATAACACATAGACCAGAAGGTTCTAGGGTGACAGAGAGGATAGTGTCTAGGCTTGGGTTTGGAAAATACAAGTTTCCTGCCCTCCCTGGCTATCCCTAACTGATCCGAAGGACGGGATGGTTGTTTTCAAAACCAGATTTGGAAATTAACCAAAAACCCTTTGAACTTAGAAAACATGAATATGCCTAACCCGAGGTTAGACTGAGTTGTGGTGTAAACCTGCCCGGAACCGACCGGCACATCCATTAACCGCAGCAATATCTGTCTAATGTGAGAGGTTGCAGCTTTAATTTATTAATTAAAGCTAGAACAAGAATAGGAGAGTTAATTCCATAGGAACACTTAACCAACCTAACACGGTTAAGCTAGAATGGGAAGGTTAAGGAACACTTAACCAACTTAGCACAGTTAAAGCTAGAATGGGAGGGTTAAGTCCATGGGAATATTTAGCCAAATTAACATGTTGACTAGACTAGAAGGTGGGGTTAAGTAAAGTTAATACACTTAGCCAATTTAACATGTTAATTAGACTAGAGGTTGGGGTTAAGTAATACACTTAGCCAAATTAATATGTTAACTGGACTAGACCATAGGGTTAAGTAAACTTGAACGCTTAACCATCAGAATATGATAAATGAATAGGGTTAAGTAAAAAGCATGAAGGGATAACACTTAACCAGTGTAATAGGATAAGGGAAGAGGGTTAAGATAGCTTGAATCGACTAAATACACTTAACCAACCCAACCTGGCGAGAAAGAAAACTAAGTAGTAGACCTCAGTTGAAAAAGGGACTAAGTAGTAAAACTTAGTTAAGAAAACAAGGAATTTGGAAACTAAGTGGTAAACCTTAGTTAGTAGAACTAATTAGTAATTCTTAGTATAACACGAAGGAGCAGACATCCATCTGGTTTTAAGAAGGCTCCAACGAATTGGGTTACGAAGCCCGAGGCTTCGAGGGGACGTGAGGCTACTCTTGGTATCCCTCTATGAGGCTGCAGATGATCCGCCTGGGCGCACAGAGGTTAAGGTCTGCGGTAGAAGAGCCAAGGGTATGCCTTGGTTGCAATATATGGCAACCAAAAGACTAGGATGGACCAGCGTGATTCGGCGAGAAGACGGAAGCCCTGTGATAGCAACTCGTCGTCTACCTACCATCTTCAGTCAAGCGAGACACGTGAAGCAGGAAGGCTGGAGGACTCATACGGACCAATACTTGCTATCTAGTTGTGGTTGCGGGGTGTTGTTGGCCATAGAATTAGTGGGGCAGATAGGGGCCTTCGTACAGTTCTCATTTTACAAGGGTGGCCTTCCATTAGTTGAGGGAAGGGTCGAGTGGGACCATAGCCACTGGAAAAACAGACCTTAACATCTGCATCGGCAGATATTGAAAGCTCCCGACCGAGTTCCGTATTTCTAGAGTAGCCCTGACAGCGGAACTCGGACCGCACATTACTGGACATGTGCATCTAGACAAGCGATAACGATTCGCGATACATGCGTGGGAAAAGTCTAGGAACATGTACCACCCTAGGTGGTATGTCCTAGACTAAAGGGCATCGTTCGACAGGTAGCATAATCCCTAGTTTGGAACTAGGTGGCATAAACCCTGAATCCAAGAAGCATTCAGAAAAATAGCGTAAGTTCTAGTTGAATCTAGAAGGCACTTGATAGAAAACCCTAGATTAGATCTAGGTAATTAAATTATAAATGGATGCCTGAAGGCGACGGAAACTACAGGGATTGGGATCACGTTATCGTTACTAGTAAGGACACTAGTTAGGCGGTGCAGAGATATAGAAACCAGAATAATAAGGTAATAGCGAAGCAGAGAAAGTATTAAAGTATATCCAGTTTATCATGCCTTAGTATATCTTGTGGTAATCTTATCTTATCCTGTTGACCCTATCATCATGGTATTGTCTTGTATTCAGTTAATTCATGTCGTTTCATTTTTCCCTGTTCACATGCTAGAAGTTACTGACTTACTCAGGCTTTATGTCTGACTCTGTTTTTCTTTCGCTTCTTTTCTTCCGTTTCCCTCCTAGGTAGTTGAGGAGGGAATAGTATAACTCAGGATTAGATTGGACCGTTGCTCTTTCCCCAGCTTGAAGATTTGACGAAGTCGTCCTTGGATTCTCTTTCAGATGCTATGGCTGGCTCTTGCTACATTGGGGAATATAAAATGTTGTTTTATGCTTCTATATTTTGTAAAGACAGATGATACTCTGATATTGTAAAAGAATCTTGTACAGACTATTTTATCAATAAAGCAAAGTTCTATTTTCCGCTGTTTAATATTTGTCTGTGTTGTAATTTATCTGCATCTTTTACCCATAATGCTCCACAGAACTTAGTGCATTCCCTTTGTGAGTGACACTAACGGATGTGGGGTGTTACAATAATCCAATGGTTGAAACATGTGTTTGAGACATGTTATGTATAATGGATGCAAAGTGGATGCAAGTGTTTGCTAGTGGTTGCTCGTGGACGCATATACCCACACTATTAGGCACTAGATCGGCTCAGTCACTTCATACTGCATATTGCATATAAATGGCTGTATTTAGTAAAATGGATGTATAATGGTTGTGCTATCATATGGATACCACATTTTGGTGAATGTTTGTGCACGCATGTAGAAATAATATGTATCGATAGGGTTCTTTTGCATACATAATGGACGCATGGCACTATCATGGATTACATTAAGGAGGTCAACTGAATCAGTGGACCGCCTGATTTTGCATTAGACAAGGAACATATACACACACTTTGCATTTAAACATAAAAGCATTAGAGGTCTATAAGGACAATGGATGCCTGTGTTTGATGGTTGAGTAGATGGTTCTTTGGATGTTAGGATATACATTCTTCTTGACTTGAAGATTTCGGGGACGAAATCCTTTAAGGAGGGGAGAATGTAACACCTTGTAATTCTGATAATATTAATATTCACAAATTAAAGAATAACCAATCTCAGACGTGAGAATTGTGGGAAACGGGTTGTGCCATTGTGTTCGTCTCGAAATTCTGGTTGAAATAGAGTCCGAGTTTGCGTGCTTTGGACTTCGTATGAAGAAGTTATGGCCATCGGAAGTTTCTGAAAATTTAAAACAGCTCGCAGGAAATTTAAAATTCAAAATTCGAAGTCAAACAGGCTAGGCAGGAAATTTCCCGCCCAGCATCCCAGGTCGACTAGGGAGTCGACTGGGCAGTCGACACCCCCCCTAGTTCGACTGGGGAGTCGACTGGGCAGTCGACACCCCAGTGACCAGGTCGACTGCGCAGTCGACCTCGGTGTCGACCTGGGTCTGACGGCTAGGGTTTTTGACTGAGCCTGTTTTGACTGAGTAATAACCCATTAGGGTTTTTGACCTAATCTGGTTGGCTGGGATTAGTACTGAGTTGATCTGACGGTCTAAAATAAATTCTAACTCTATAAATACCTAGGTAGTCTCTCACCCTAATTCAAAAGAAAAATTGAGTAGCTACCGTCATACCGTCGCCATGGAATTCAGTCTAGCCGCCGCCAACTAAGAAAGAAGAAAAGCTAATCAAAACCTAATTCTACTCAACTCTAAAGCAAATCAAGACTCTCTTTTCTTCTTAAATTGTGAGTATGATGATCTTAACAAGATTATTATTATTTTAATTAGATTGAGTTATGAATGGATAGATGATGTGAATTATCATATATGTTGTTGTAAATCCTTTTGCTATCATGAATGTTGTAAATCCAATGTTATGTGATGATGATATCTTATATGTTGTAAATCATGCCATGATGATGTTATGTATGTTGAGAATTTCCATGCTAAATTGTGATAAATGATACATGCTTTAAAGTCATGATGTTATTTATGCTAATTAGTTCATGTTAATCACATCATGATGTTAATGTTATTTGGGTTATTTTAATCTATATGACAAGTCACATATGAAAGTTTAGGTTGAGATTATGAACATATGCTATGACCTCTATTTTGATCTAGAATTATGACATCTAGAATTATGCTATGACATATGTGAAATTCTATGCTAGTTCTCACCATCATCATGTTGCCTAAAACCCCCTTATGCAAGTTTGTACATAAATTTGAGTATGATCATATAATGTAAATTGTGACATTTAACAAGTTGACACCTTTGGATCCTTAACATGTGAAGTTTATGCAAGTTTCACCCCTATTATGATTAGATTTATTTTAATTGTCTATATGTTGTGATAATTTATCTTGGTGCTAGGTGTTAGACTATTCAAGTCTAGCCTATATTACGCGTTGAATAAGCGAACGTATAAAGGTGGGGTAGGGGTAATATTAAGGATTTAATATTAAAAAGTTGGGGTGCAATTGATATGATTTTGCATGCCATAAGTGGATGGCCATAATTGAGTCAATTATGGACATCATTAAAATTGGAAGTAATTAATAATTTGAATAGGGAATTATTAAAAGTGTGGTAAAAGATTATAAGTGTTAATCAATGCTTAGGACACGAGGTTGGATTCGTTTGTGACGTAAACCTGCCCGGACCCGCCCGGCAAATCCAGTGGTCACAAATGTCAGCCCAATGTGAGAGGTCCTAGGCCTAAACTAAAGCATAACAGTTGTAAAGACACGAGGTTAGACTCTTTTATGGTGTAAGACTGCCCGGACCTGAAGTAACGATAGCGATTTTGCCCGGACTTAATCGATCGCAAAATCGACCAAGACCGTTCAATTCCCGCATACGTTAACTTTGGGAATACAACACATCAAAAATAACAGCAGACTTTTATAAACAGTACAAAATGTTTACATCAGAGTACAGAATATCAGAGTACATCGAATTATATTACAACGGAAAATTAAATTTTACAATAATTTTAAAACATTGCAGCTGAACAAAACTAATACAGCGGAAGACTTTTCTATATTCTGGACATAGCTATATGCTTCAATCCAGTATCCTGCTCAAGAGATAAACCTGTAGACAAACTACTCGACTGCCCGTGTGGAAAAGAGGGCACCCGAGTTTGCAAAGGTGGAAACAAACAACGGGTCAGTCGTGGGACTGGTGTGAGAATCCTTAACTAACATAACTGCTAATAGGCAAATCCAAGGACCACGCCGCTAACGCGGAACGGGTTTACTCCAATGGATTGCTGTGCATCACAGTAAAATAAATCGCCAAATAACGCAATGTTTTTTTAGAAAAATGAAACCACCATAAGACTCAGGTCCCATCACACAATGCAACGCACACCAGGGGATAGAGTTTTACCTTATGGTGATTAAAAGATGATAAATACATAAAAACGATATTATTATTAGTGTGTATATGTTTTAAATAAAACATTTCAATCATAATATCAATCCTAGGAAGCATAGGTACCATATATTATGCCTCCGTACTAGTAATACAATCAAAACCACATGGGGCGTATTGGAGATTTGGATTTCCATCATGAGTCAAGGCTAGAGCGGAGCTCCTTACCGATTCGAGACACTCTAGCTAATGTCCCAGGATTACCCGCAGTTAACCCTTGGAAATGGCAGGGCCGGCCCTCAAATACAGCTTAGGGGATTGGCAATTCCTAAGCACACGTTTCCCGGTCCTATAGGACCTATCCGAGGCGCGCCTCATTCCATCATCCACATAAGTAAAATGCCAGGCCGTGATAAAACCCAAACACCACTTCTAGCAAGAAAGAAACGTGATGCTCTCCCTGCGTTCCCTTCGCCCGTTTTAGACTCTACCGGTTTGTGAGGCTCGCGAAGTTACGTCATAACCACAAGGCCTGCTTTTCAACAAAGCCTTGATCATCTTCATCTTAGCGTGCCACATTGTCAATCCATACCGTGCCATTGATCGTCCATCAATATATAAACGGGTGTTAAGTAAAGAATAAATTCTTCACCACCAATCATTTATATATAGACAGAAAATCAATAACATGATATTATCGGAGTACAATGTCAGACACGCAATCCATGTAAAACTTATGCTCTGGGTCTGAGCGAAAGTCAAATCCGTACAAATCAACACTACGTCCGGACGGCAACCACTGTAGCCCCTTCAAGGTAGCTACTCCAATCACGGGCATCAGCCGTCGTCGTCCATTCGATGTGAAGACCGTCGGTCTTCTATGGTTGTCTTTAAATCTTGAGTTTTAAAGGTCGTTTAAATTGTTTGGAATGAGATAAACTCGGACTTCCCAAACAATTCTCGCATATATATATATATATATATATATATATATATATATAAGTTAGAAATCATTTCATATCGTTTGATTCTAATCTTTATTTATGATTATATAAATCCTACATCCATTTCCTTTTTCTAAATTTTACTAGCAACAATTCTTCTTATTTATATCCAATATTTATATATATATCATCACACACAACAAGTGTTTTCTTTTATTATTATTCTTCAATTTCCATACATCCAATACACACAATGTATATTTTGTATATCATTCCAATTTCAACCAACATGCATATTTTGGTGTTGACCTCTTTTCTATACCAACTAATATATTTGTGTTTGTTTAATTTCTATACAACAAAAATAATCATCTTGCTATTCTTTTAAATGCCAAACAAAAATAATTTTCCTTATTTCTTTCAATGCAAAACCAAAATTATCTTGACTTTTAGAATGGCAGGGTAAATTCTATTCTTAAATCACATCATAAAATTGTAATTTAACTCACAATGTAATATCATACCCTCATTACATAATAAAAATGTAATTTCTAATTTGTAGTGTAAATCCTCATTCATAGATACATATAAAAATGTAAATTTCTTAAATTCCATTTGCATGAAAATTGTAAGTTCCTTTTTATCTAATTATATCATAAATGTAAATTCTCCTTTTTCCTACTTACATCATAAATGTGACTTTCCTTCTTTAAATCTAAATTACATAAAATGTAATATTTTACTTCATTCTTATTTCATAAAATGAATGTTTTATTTCATTCTTTGTATTTAACCTTCTTTTACATTTGATAAAAATGTAATTTATCACTCTTTCATATTTGACAAAATAAATACTTTTGTTTACATAAAAATGTAATCCTAATTCTCAGTGCAAAATGTAAATTTTAAATTTCATCTCATAGCTACATTGGTAAATGTAAATTTTGTTCGCTTGCCAAATTTCATATCATAGTTTCAAATAAAAAGTAATTTTTTTTTATTTGCAAAGCAAATATCATATCTTTAGTTCAAATAAAAATGAAATTTTTATTTGCAATGCAAGTCCTCATTCTAAGTTACATAATAAAAAGGTAATATTTATTATCAATGCACATTCCTACTTTTGTTTACATGTAAAAATGTAAATTTCATCGCTACCATTTTTCATTGGCAAAAATATGACTTTAACCCTGCATTTCACTTCATATGCAGTGTATGACATTAACAAATGAATAAAATTTCAAATGCGATAAAATGATATTAACAAATGAATATATTTTCATATGCGATAAATGACATTAACAAATGAATATATTTTCATATGCGATAAATGACATTAACAGATGAACATATTTTCATATGCGACTAAATGACATTAACAAATGAACATATTTTCATATGCGACTCTTTTACTGAATATAAAATGACAATAAAAAGTGGCTTTAAAGAAACAAAGTCCCTAATGTCCATTCTTTCTATCGTAATGGAATTACAATAAAAATACTAAATTCCTTTTCAGTTCTTTTATTTACTCATAAAATCCAAATAAAAGTATGTTTCATAATCTTGTCTTTTTATTTCATTATGAAAATGTAACTTTCACATTCTTTTTATTACATTATAAAAATGTAACCAATATATTTTCTTTAATTACATTAAATAAAAATGAAATTTCTATTGTCATTCTTCTTCAATTGTCAAAATGAATCTTTTGTTATTTAATCTTTCTTTTACATTTACAAAAATATAATTTTTGTCGCTACTTCATTTTTGTTGACAAAAGTGGATTTATCGTTACTTAATTATATTGACAAAAGTGAATTTTGTCGCTACTTCAATTATATTGACAAAAGTGATTTTATCGCTACTTAATTATATTGACAAAAGTGAATTTGTCGCTACTCAATTATATTGACAAAAGTGATTTTATCGCTACTTAATTATATTGACAAAAGTGAATTTGTCGCTACTTAATTATATTGACAAAAGTGAATTTGTCGCTACTCAATTATATTGACAAAAGTGAATTTGTCGCTACTCAATTATATTGACAAAAGTGATTTTATCGCTACTTAATTATATTGACAAAAGTGAATATATCGCTACTCAATTATATTGACAAAAGTGATTTTGTCGCTACTCAATTATATTGACAAAAGTGATTTTGTCGCTACTCAATTATATTGACAAAAGTGATATTGTCGCTACTTCAATTATATTGACAAAAGTGATTTTGTCGCTACTTCAATTATATTGACAAAAGTGATTTTATCGCTACTTAATTATATTGACAAAAGTGAATTTGTCGCTACTCAATTATATTGACAAAAGTGAATTTGTCGCTACTCAATTATATTGACAAAAGTGATTTTGTCGCTACTCAATTATATTGACAAAAGTGAATTCGTCGCTACTCAATTATATTGACAGAAGTGAATTCATACATTAACATGATCTCCATTTCTAATGTCATACAAAATAAATCTTATATATATTAATATACTTTCTATTTCTAATGACATATAAAATATGAATTTTAAATGCTAACCAAATTTTACCATTTCAAATTTACATACATAGTGATATTTTATATGTTAACCAAATTTTACCATTTCAAATTTACATACATAGCGATATTTTATATGTTAACCAAATTTTACCATTTCAAATTTACATACATAGTGATATTTTATATGTTAACCAAATTTTACCATTTCAAATTTACATACATAGTGATATTTTATTTATAAACAAATTCATTTCATCTCTCATGATCTAATAAAAGGTGAATTTTATTTATTAACAAACCCCTACGAATAATTCTAATCTAGAATGGTTATTTGGTTTTTCATCAGAACAACTTGAGATATTTGTTTTCAACCATACAAGCATGAAACACAACAATCAATGATTTGTCGCAACAGTCCTACAACAATATAATTCAGCAATCGTCATCACAGAACATGTCAACACTGAAATAATTATACAATCAATTTTGCAGTGAATCAAATAAATAAATAATTATATTTATAAATAGAATTCTCACCAATCAATTTTGATTTGAAATTTCCTGATTTTCCAAAGTGTCTGGTTTCAGATTTGGTTAGTTTTGAACGGTAGATCTTAGTTCTGCGAGTCCAACGGTTCGAAAATCGGACGATTCCTGAGTTCGTATGCATCATATACAGATTAATTTAGGTAGATAACCTTTTAAAATTAATAAATTAATAAGGGAAAAACCCTTTCTTCCCCACTCAGACAACAGGCCGCACTCTCTTCCTATTCTTCAAGAATAGGGCTTCAAATTCCGACCAGCACAGTGAGCGAGAGCGAGATAGGAGGGCGGGGTCTGGTCGGCCTTGGAGGGGCGCGTGTTCGGCCGGAGTTGGGGCCCACTCGGCGGCGCACAGGGGGCTCGGCGGCGATTGTTTGGGCGAGGGTTTGGGTGGTCGGTTCGAGGGCTCTAGCGCATGGTTTGGGGTGATTCCGGTATGGATGGGAAGGTGGTAGGGAGAGCTTCGACGTGGAGTAGAGATTAGGGTCTGAAGATCAATGGAGAGGGAGGAAATGAAGGAGGAAGTATCGACTGGTGGTGGCCATTGAATTAAGAGGGAGGCGGCTGAAGTATTAGGCTAGGGTTATACGTATTTGACCGTATTTATAGTGTATTTCTAGTGTATTTTAATGTATTTTATTTTATTTTAATTAGTTTATCACTGCTAACCCCAAATCAAACCCAACGAGTGTTGCCCCTAGCTAATAACCCTCGTCCCGAACACACTGGAATATGTTTCGTAACCCATTTCGGCTGTTACGATAAGTTTTTCCTTAAATTTAATTATAAATCATTAAATTCAACCGTACAATTTAAATTTCCGGGGCCACATACTGACTCCGAAAAATCCCGAAAAATTATTACTAGTTATGTTTTGACGATACGGTTCTAACAAGACTAATTTCATCGAATTCTGAGACCGTTTGAAAAATGGTCATTTTTAAGCCGACTAAATTTCACTTAAATGGTCAAAACACATTTTGTTGTACCATGCTCACATATTACTTCGAAAAATTCTGGAAAATTAAACTTAGTAATAATTCGACATTCCGGTTCCAACAAAAGTGGTTTCGTCGAAAACCGAGGTCGTTTGTAAAATGGCTATTTTCAAGGCCAATATATTTAGTTAAAATATATATAAATTATACAGCGACTTTTCTAAATTTTAAACGGGACCTAACTTTTTATTTTTAAAACGAAATTTCAATTTTTCAGATTCGTTGGAAAGATATGATCTAACAGATTTAGTTATTTCTTGTTTCGCTAAAATCCGATTTATTTTGTATCCTGTACAGTCAGTCAAAGTTCAAAGTCAAAATTTCAAACTGCAGTGCTGTTTTCAACTCCTTTTATAATTAATTAAAATTTATTCGTTTTAACTTCAATTAAAATAAACTTTTCGACGTTATTATTTCAAATAAATCATTTTAATTATTCAAAATTCATAAAAATTTCTAAAATATTTTTTTTTAAAAATTGGCCCTAAAAATCAGGGTCGTTACACCCGCCCGGCAAATCCAGCTGCCATAAATGCCAGTCTAATCTGAGAGGTCTTTATGAGGTTATGGCCTGAATGAATTAAGAAATACTTAACTAGATAAACATGTAAGGTGGGACATGGGGGTTAAGTAGGTGCCTTGGGTGGCATGAGGAGTCTAGTGGGTGCCCTTAGTGGCATGTGAAATACGAGTAGTAAGACCTAACCAAACACACATGTAAATGAACATGACTAAGAGGGTTAAGTGGGATATACTAGTAGTGACAAGCTTAGGTGGGTAGCATGTGGGGGCCCATTTCAACCAGTATCCCAAACGTATCTTTGTGGGCTCGACCCAAGTCGAGGACGGGACACGCATGCTGGGTTTGACTATAAGAGGCCAAAACGGGGAGCGGTGGCAACGCAAGTCCAACGGGTTTCATATGCATGTGTGGACTCGGGCTGGTAGGTAAGACGTTGTTGCATCGTGTAGGTATAAGCCGTGCATTGTCAAGTTGTACCGGGTTGCCACTTTAGGGGAGTGATACACCCCACTGTGGGGCCAGCACGGGTATCTATGAGTAGAGAGCCGATCGAAAGTTGGTAGTGGGGTACACCTAGTGGAGATAGGGGCAGACGACACCTATGTAGTAAGCTAGGGGTACGCAAGGCTATTTATAAAGTTTCTGTGTGAAGCAAGTGGGATCAACCTTTAGGGTGACTGGTGCGGTGCAGTGTAGTAATGTGCGGTGCAGTGTAGTAATCATTCGTTAGTAATTAGGTGTGCCTTTAACGTTATCTTTCCCGTTATCATTATCTGCTCATCCCATACCTAATAGTTCATAGACATTTACTTGTCTTCCAGCTTATGCCTTAGTCTAGTTATTTTGATAATAGTATTGTTAGAATTATCATACTCGCCAGACTTTATGTATGACCCCCTCCATTTCTATCCTTTTCCCCTCTCCGGGTCCTCGGGTTGGACCCTGCTCTAGTGGAGTTTGATTGGGCTGCTTTATCTCTCTTGGAAAGCTTGGACCGTTGAAGTAAAGTCCAGCTTGTTATCTTCTTTAATGGCTATTTTTGTAATGGGATTATGTATTTTGTTTTATGAAGATGGATATTGTACTTGACTCTGATTTATGGTTTTATGATGTAACAAACATGTTTAAATTTCCGCTGCAATAAAATGAAGTTTTAAATTTCCAAGTACTACTTATTATCTGTCTTGTTGTAATTTTTCTGTTCTATATTCACTTAAAACCTCCACGGAAGTTAATGCATTCCCTTTATGAGTGACATTAATGGACGTGGGGTGTTACATTCCCACTTCCATTCTGGAATTTCTAATGGTTGTAGCAAACCACTAGGCTTCTTTTGCTCAGCTTTAACTAGCTGGCAATTCATGCATTTGGATATAAATTTCCCAATATCTCTTTTCATCCCTTCCCAGTAGTAGGTCTGCTTCATGTCTCGGTACATCTTGTTACCACCGGGATGTATAGTCAGTTTTGAGTGATGACATTCTCTAAGCACTTCATCTCTCAATCCATTGACATTGGGTACAACTAGCCTTCCATTCCTTCTAAGCCATCCATCTCAATCAAGCCCATACCTGTTCATCTCTCCGTCGATTCCCATCTTTAACTTTGAGATGATTTCCAATAGGTTAGGATCGTCCCTCTGACTATAGCCGATCCGCTCAATCAAAGTGGGTCTGATCGTCAAACTTGCTAACATTTCTGGATCCAATTCGCACTTTGGCCTGAAATCATACCCAGCGATGTACTCCAATTACTTCCATTCTAGAAACATAGCCCCTAAACTGGCATGTCTCCTACTTAATGCATCAGCCACCGCATTGCCCTTTCTCGGTGTATATGCGATGTCGAAATCATAGGAAGCTTAGAATTCTGACCACCTTTACTGTCGGAGATTTAGATCTTTCTGAGATAAAAGATACTTCAACGATTTATGATCTGTAAACAACTCAAATCTTTCTCCCAAGAGATTGTGTCTCCACATCTTCAACGCGAACACGATCACTGCCAATTCCAAATCATGGGTAGGGTATCTTCTCTCATGTGGTTTCAGTTGCCGACCTGCATAAGCTACAACCCTACCGCCTTGCATCAATAAAGCACCTAGTCCGGTACCACATGCATCCGTATATATCGTCATCTCTTCATTCCCCTTAGGAATGACTATAACTGGTGCACACGTCAACTTGTCCTTTATACTCTTGAATGCATTCTCGCCCCTTTCGTCCCAGACAAAAGCTTGATTCTTCTTGGTCAACTGGGTCAACGGTGCTGCTATCTTGGAGAAGTCTTGGATAAACTTACGATAATATCCAGCTAACCCCAAGAAACTTCTTATGTCCGTTGCATTCTGTAACGACCCAGAAAATCTGAACCAATTTAAAAATTTTAAATTGGCTAAAATAATGGATTTTAAATATTTAAAATAAATATTTTAAATAATGGCGATGAAAACTGAGTTTGAATCGACATTTGAAAACGAATATAATTAATTATAATTATATATAGAATTGAAAATGGCGCGGTAGTTCGATAATTCGATTTCAAACTTCAATTGAATATACCGGGTGCAAAACAATCCGGATTTTAGTGAGACCAAAAACATTAGTATCTAATTGATGATATCCTTCTAACGAATCTAACCAATCAAAATTTGATAGCGGGAATCAAAAGATATGTCCAGTTGAAAATTCTGAATAGTCGCTATGGAATTCAGGCCCTTAAAAATGGACATTTTGCATACGACCTCGGATTTCGACGAAACCACTTTTGTTAGATCCGCAGTGTCAGGTTATTGCTAGGTTTCAAATTTCATAATTTTTCGAATCAATATGTGAGCGTGGCAAAAGAAAACGCGTTTGACCAGTTTCTGTTGATTTTAATCGACTGGAAATTGGCCATTTTTCAAACGGTCTCAGAATTTGACGAAACTAGTTTTGTTAGGACCGTATCGTCAATACGAAGCTAGAAAATATTTTTCTGGAATTTTTCTAGTTAGTATGTGGCCCCGGTAATTTGAAATGTACGTTTAAAATTCAATATATTGATTTAAAAGAAAGAACAAAAGGAAACTGATTGTAACGATCAAATCAGCTTGCGATGCATATCCCATTGTGTTCGGAATAGGGGTAAAACGCTATGGAAGACTGGCGGTGGGCCTCGCTTCGAGGTCGTATGTAGAAGTCAACCTTTTTACAAATTAAATAATAATAATAATAAAAAAAATATATTATTTTAATTTCCTTTTCCCTCCCTTTATCTTCACTGGCCCCCCCCTCCGTTCCCTTTTATTTTCAGAAGAAAAAAAAAACAAAACCTAAATCGAATCGCCAGAGCCGCCCCCCCCAACCTCGAACGCCGACGAAGAGCCCCCCCTGAAGCGAAGCCGCCGCCCTCACCGTACCCCCCCTCTTCCTCGTACTTCGAACCCCCCCTCGAAGCTCGCGAAGACGCAGAGCCACCACCCCCCTCGAAGCTCGCGAAGCAGTCGCCCCACCCCCCCGTCGAATCCAGTCGCGACGCCACCCTCGAGAGACCCAAACCGACGAACGCCTCCTCCCCTTCGACACCTCGGTGAGCCATTTTACTTTTTTTTATTTTATTTTTAGTTTTAATTTAGTTTTGTTAAAACTAAATACTGTCTTTTTATTTTAAGTTATAAAACTGTATTTTTATTTTAAGTTATAAAAACTGCATTTTTATAAAATATAAAAACTGTTTTGAAAAGTAAATTAAAAACTGAATAAATTAAATAAAGTTTAAAACTGAAACTGTTTTAAAATATAAAGAAATAAAACTGAATTTTATAAAGTATAAAATCTGATTTTGTTTTTAAAATAAAATCTGATTTTGTTTTTAAAGAAAGAAAAAAAAACAAGGAAAAACTGATTTTAAAAGCAAAAGTAAAAATCATATTTTTATATTGAAAGCAAAAGTAAAAATCATATTTTTATATTGAAAGCAAAAGTAAAAATCATATTTTTATATTGAAAGCAAAAGTAAAAATCATATTTTTATATTGAAAGCAAAAGTAAAAATCATATTTTTATATATTGAATAGCGAAGTCAAAATTCGATTTTTATATATTGAATAGCATAGTAAAAATTCTATTTTTACATATGCAGAGAATACGGGTGAAAGCGAAAAATAGGCGAAGATTTCTATTAAGAAGAGTCTTGAAGTTGGATAGCTATTGGTGAGATTTCTGATTTAAAATTTATATATATATACGTGTGAAGTAAAAGTGAATTGCTATATATATATATATATATATATATATATATATATATATATATACGCCCCTCGTCCACAAACCATGGACGATATTTATTGGTTGAAATTGTGGTGAAAATTGAACGATTGTTTGGGATTGTTTGTGATTGATATTGGTTGATTGTGGTTGAAAAATACCCATTTGTGGTTGTGAAATATTTGGTTGAAACCACATAGGATTAGTTTGTGGAAATGAAATAAATATATATACATGCCGCCTGCGTGCGAACTAGATGCATGTTTCCCATTGTCAAAAACCGCGAGGTTTTAAGGTAGAGCGAGGAGCCGTACTAGGGACGGTGCCGGTGTAACTACCCTGCCGTTATGCTGCCGAAATTTTGAATAATATTTGTGTGTTTGAATTATTTTCATATGCTTAAACTATATTTATTCCTTATATAGAAAACATTCATGTGTTGAATTGATATTCATTCGTTGTTTAGAAATTCATGTGTTGAATGGTATTCATATTTTGAAATAAATTGTTCGATAATAAAAATCACATTTCTATCTATATATAAAAACTATAGAAAACATTCATGTGTTGAATTGATATTCATTCGTTGTTTAGAAATTCATGTGTTGAATGGTATTCATATTTTGAAATAAATTGTTCGATAATAAAAATCACATTTTTATCGATATCTAAAAACTATAGAAAACATTCATGTGTTGAATTGATATTCATTCGTTGTTTAGAAATTCATGTGTTGAATGGTATTCATATTTTGAAATAAATTGTTCGATAATAAAAATCACATTTCTATCTATATATAAAAACTATAGAAAACATTCATGTGTTGAATTGATATTCATTCGTTGTTTAGAAATTCATGTGTTGAATGGTATTCATATTTTGAAATAAATTGTTCGATAATAAAAATCACATTTTTATCGATATCTAAAAACTATAGAAAACATTCATGTGTTGAATTGATATTCATTCGTTGTTTAGAAATTCATGTGTTGAATGGTATTCATATTTTGAAATAAATAGTTCGATAATAAAAATCACATTTCTATCTATATATAAAAACTATAGAAAACATTCATGTGTTGAATTGATATTCATTCGTTGTTTAGAAATTCGTGTGTTGAATGGTATTCATATTTTGAAATAAATTGTTTGATAATAAAAAATCACCTTTTATCGACTATATGAACTATATAGAAAAATAGTGTTTTGAAATGAATCGTTTTACAATAAAAATCACATTTTTATTGTATGCATAAATCGTTAAAATGCGAAGTGTTAAAAATAGCCACTTGTTCAAAATAAACATAGATGAGTTGAAATATTCATTAATTAACTAATGAAATGATTTGCACCTATTTATGTAACATTAGAATGAATGGTGTTTTTAAACCAAATAGAAATCGAATATGAAATCGAATAGAAAATGAAAAATGATATGAACTGTATATATATGTACATGCAATATTCTTTGAACAGGTTATAGCAAAGGGGCTAGAGAAGAGGAATAAAATTTTTGTGCCCGACAAATAGGTACACATTTACTGATTTGTTTGGGTGATGATTTTGAGCCTATTGGCTAGCCGCTTGGCTTCTTCTTTTTCTTTTTGAGATTAGAAGGACCGGGACGCTATTTGCGATTTCCCGACGCTCCCGGTACAGAGGAGGTTATGGAGAAATTTTTCCAAAATTTAAGGTGTTAGAAATTTTTTTGAAGTGAAAACGATATAGAAATCCTTGAATGAACTATATTTATATAACTATATAAATATAAATAAAATTAAAACGAAACGAGGCCATGCAGTTCGTATTTCGAAACCGTGATTTCAAACGACTAGTACGGGAAATCCGACCATTGGATTTTCCCGAAACCTCAACCGTCGGGTTCGCCTTGGAATAATCTTTCCAACGGCACCAACCTTGTAAAAATCCAACGGTTGGATTGTCTGGAATGTTCAATTCAAATCTGAAGAAAAACAGCGCCAGAAACGATTATATTTATTTATATATATAAATAAAATTATATTTAATCGAATAACGACGCGGCAGTTCGTATTTTGAAATCGAAAATTCAAACGATTGTACCGGGAGATCCGACCGTCGGATTTTCCCGAAACTGGAACCGTTGGGTTCGTTTTGAAAAGACCTTTCTAAAGATGTAAATTTTGTGAAGATCCAACGGTTAGATTTTCAGATATGTGTAAATCAAATCTGAAGAAAAACAGCGCCACGGCCGCCTTATGGCCCGAAGCGTCGTTTTGAATAAAATGGCTATTTTAAAATAAATAAAAATAGCGATAAATAGTTATAAAATATCGTAAGCGATATGGAATGGAAATAAACTGAATTTGCTTGATTTATGTGATGTTTGATGGTTGAATGGGTTTGGTGTGAAAACTATATTAAAGAACACAATTGGTGTTGTCGAATAATTTAACCATTGAAATAAATCGATTTGAAATTCTAAATATACGTGAATTATTTGAAAAGTCCGAGTTAATTCTCATTTCGAATAATCGACCGACGATTGAAATTCGAAGATGAAGACGATGGTCGAAGACCGGAGATCTTCACCTCGTTTGGATGGTAACCGAGGTCCTGATTGGGAGGCATCCCGAAATATGGATAATGAGTGGTGATCGTCCAGACGTACGTGTTGATCGAAGGGTTTGCGAGGTATTTAGTGCCTCCGGTTTCGTTCAGACCCAGAACGGACTTGTAAATGGACTGTGTGTCCGACATTGGAATTTGTTCTGTGTGATTGATAGCCATCAGTTGCACGGTATGAATTGCCTGTGTGGCATGCTAAGATGCAGTGATCAGGACTTCTGTTGAAAAGCAAAGTCTTGTGGTGATGATCAAAGCATCGCCTGTGTGGCGTAGCTTTGTGTATAACGTAAATTCGCGAGCCTCACACCCCGGTATGAACCTAAAACGGGAGAAGGACCTCAGGGAGGGCATGCGTTTCCTTCTAGCTAGGGTGGTGTCAGTGACCTACCAGCCCTGTCATTTATTTACTTTTCACCTATGTGGTTGTTGCTGTTGCGAGGCGCCTCGGTTTGATCGGACGATCCGGGTCCGATGGAGTCATTCGTTGGCTCGTTTACGCCCCAAAGGGCGGGGAAACGTATTGTTCAGGCATTTTAATCCACATCGGTGGACCGGCCCTGTCGCTCCAAAGGCTTGACTGAGTACTTGCCTGAGACATGGGCTAGATTGTCTCGAATTCGGTAAGGACTATCTTTTGCCTTGGTTCATGGCAGAAATCCAATTTCCAAATACGACATCATGCGGTTTTGATTGTATATATATATGGCGACATGATATATGGTACCCATGCCGTCTATGATTGATAGTTATGATTTGAAATTGTTTTCAAAGCATTTTAACACTAGCAATAATATCAATTGCCTTTGTTTTATTCGTATCAATCATATTTTGGTCATTATAAGGTAAAACTCTATCCTCCGGTTTGCGTTGCATTGTGTGATGGGAACTGAGTCTTATAATGGCTTCATTTTTATAAAAAGCATAGCGATGTTTAAAAGAAAGATTTGTTTTAAAGCACTGGCAATCCAATGGAGTAAACCCGTTCCACGAAAGTGGCGTGGTCCTGTGATTTGCCATATTATATATGTGTTGAGTAGATTTCTCATACCAGTCCCATGACTGACTCGTAGTTTGTTTCACTCTCAAACTCGGGTGCCCCTTTTTCTACACGGGCAGCCTTGTATTCAGGTTTAGCTGGTTCTTTCTGGATAGCTGGAGCTGAAGATGGATTCTATCATTTATTTCTTTTTATGCTGTTCAACTCCTATTGTACATATTTTGTTTATTTCCGCTGTAGACATTTATGTATAGCTGAACTGTATTTGTACTAAGTAAGATCCTGTATACTGCGTAACTCTGATGATTACTTTTATCCAGTATATTTTGTTGTTCATTCTGGTGTATTTATTTAATTCTGTTCTGCTATTATATGTTTCTGTGTTATATTCCAAAGATAACCTTGTTTCCGTGAGAACGGGAAATCGGGTCGTCTCAACGTGGTATCAGAGCTTTGGTTAAGCTTAGTTCTGGAATATAACATTTGAACGAACTCGTCAGAAATAGAACCAGTAGTGTTCTAGGACGGGTAACTCTATACAGATAGGATCAGCAATATCCTAGTATGAGTAGCAGAATAAAATACACTTCGATAGACACATTTACACTTCAAGTATTTGTCTCTATATTTTAAAATACCTTTTCTTTGACCTGACACTTGATCTGCTATTTGCAGAAGAACTAGAAAATGAGTGCCAGAAACAGAAGAAGTAATACTGACCCGGATATAGAAGCTCTATTCAAGAAGTATAGAAATCTGGGTGGAAAGCCGTTCTCGGGCGAAGAATCTATTATGAGAACACAAGCTTGGATTCGTTCGGCTGAGAAAATCTTCGAAGCCTTAAAACTTAGGGATGACCAGAAAAGATTACTGGCCTCCTGGGCACTCGAAGACGAAGCTTTGTTTTGGTGGGATTCAGTTATTAAAGATAATCCAGAAGGTGATACCACCTGGGATAGATTCAAAGTGATTTTCCTGGAAAGATTTACCCCTCCCGAAGCGACTGAGCGCCTATGTGATGAATTTTCTTATTTGATACAAGGTGATATGACCATTCCCGAATATCATAAGAAATTCAATGAACTTTCTCATTTTGCCCCTCATCTAATTCAAAATCCGAAGAAGAAAAATATGAGATTTATTCATGGCCTTCAAAGGAAATACCAGAATAAAGTATTGGGGCATGTGAAGCTTCCTTTTTCGGAAATGATTTATATGGCTTATCAATATGAAGATCTCCATAAGAAAGGAATGTTGCGCGACGAAGAAGAAGTTTGTTGTAGTGACAAAGAAGATTCGGAAACTGATATTCCTGAAGCCAGTATGATGTCTGAGGCCAGTAAGGAGCCTAGAACCAATCAGAAAAGGGCCAGATCAGGAAAACAACCGGTAACGACCGCCATATGCAACAACTGCCATAAGCAAGGGCATTTGCAAGGAAATTGCAGATCCTTAAAGAAGAAAGGAAAAAACGGATCCAAACCTACGAAGAGGCAAAAGAACACACATGGCGAAAGGAAATGCCATAAGTGTAGTCAATCAGGTCATATTGCACGGGAGTGTCAACTCTCAAAGAAATCTGAGGCAGTACAAATAAATGAAGTGGTAGAAGTACCTGCATCCTCGTCTGTTCAGGAAAGATCTGATGTTTTAGAAGGCACGCTTAATGTCAAAAACATTCCAGTTAAAGTACTGTTTGACACAGGCGCGTCACGAAGCTTTATCGCAAAGAGTGCAGTCAAGAAGTTGGATTTGAATTTGAAAAAGCTCAAAGAGCCCATGACTGTCCAAAATCCAATTGGGGGTTCCGTCAATCTCAGTTGGATCTGTGCAGTACCTGTCTCTTTTTCTTGCTATAAATTCCCTATTATCTCTATCATCATGAATTTTAATGAATTCGATCTCATTCTGGGATTGGATTGGTTAACTAGATATGAAGCTGAAGTTAAATGCGCCGAGAGAGTGGTTAAAGCAAAGGCCCAATCGGGGAATTATATAACCATACCATGTGAAGGCCCGACTTCAAATAGAAAAGATTTCTGGTCAGCTCTAGATGTTTCTCCAGCTCAAATAGAAAATATCCCTGAGGTCGCAGAGAATATTCCTGACCTCATCAAAGACATTCCTGTCGTTAAAAACTATGCGGATGTGTTCGAAGAAGTTGTTCGCTTACCTCCGCAGAGAGAAATAGATTTCAGAATTGCTTTAATTCCAAATGCAAGGCCGGTAGTTCACGCTATTCGAAGAATGTCCTTGAAAGAGAAGGAGGAATTAGACAATCAAACAAGACAGCTAGTATGGAAAGGTCTGATCAGGCCTAGTTTCTCTGATTGGGGTGCAGCAGTGGTGTTTGTCCCAAAATCTGACGGTACTCTACGTCTATGTGTGGATTATCGTGATCTGAACAAACAGACAATAAAGAACAAATATCCATTGCCGCGGATTGATGATCTGTTGGATCGATTAAATGGAGCACAAGTATTCTCAAGAATGGACCTAGCTACAGGTTTCCATCAACTTCGAATTGCCGAAGAGTGTGTTCCAATGACAGCATTCCGAGGCCCCGACTTATTCTACGAGTGGTTAGTAATGCCATTCGGCTTATGTAACGCTCCAGCTTATTTCGTCGATCTAATGAACAGAGTATTCAGAGGAGTATTGAATAAATTTGTTCTGGTTTTTATTGACGATATTCTAATCTTCTCTAAATCAAAGGCCGAACATGAAAAGCATCTGGAACAGGTTCTAGAAATCCTCAGACGGAATGTATTAAAAGCCAAGTTTTCCAAATGTATATTCTGGCAAGATGAAGTGAAATTTCTGGGCCATGTCGTATCGAAAGATGGAATCGCTGTGGATCCAAGCAAAATCACAGCTATTCAGAATTGGAAACAGCCCAGTACTCCCACTGAAGTCCGCAGTTTTCTCGGATTGGCTAGCTATTACCGAAAGTTCGTTAAAGACTTTTCGAAGATATCTGGCCACTTAACGAAGCTTACAAAGAAGCATTCTAAATTCAAATGGACTCAAGAGAATGAGGAGGCTTTTGAAGAGCTAAAGTTAAGATTGACGACAGCTCCAGTGTTAACCATCATTGACGGCAACCAAGATTTGAAAGTCTGGACTGATGCTTCTAGAGAAGGCCTTGGCGCAGTGTTAATGCAAAGAGGCCAAGTAATTGCTTATGCTAGCCGTCAACTGAAGCCACACGAGAAGAACTACGTAACTCATGATCTTGAGTTATTGGCTATCATATTCTCTTTGAAAATCTGGAGACACTATCTTCTGGGCGAGAGGTTTGAACTGTTTACAGATCACCAGTCGTTGAAATATCTGTTCACTCAGAAGGACTTAAATTTAAGACAGCAACGTTGGCTGGAGTTTCTAGCAGCATATGACTTTGAAATTATATATACTCCAGGAAAAGCCAATGTCGTGGCCGATGCATTAAGCAGAAAGAATGTAATGATCGCCAGTTTTATTATCACGACTTCATTGCTAGATAAGATATCTGCTCTTCAGGAGGATGATCACTTCATTCAGAAGATCAGAGGGATAATTCAACAAGGCGAACCCTCGAGTTTTCAAGTTGATAATGATGGGATTTTAAGGCTCAAAGGTCGAATCTGTGTCCCTAACATTCCTGAACTTCGAAAGGAAGTATTGGATGAATGCCACAAGTCAAAGCTCAGTATCCATCCGGGAGTAAGCAAAATGTATAATGACATCAAACGCACTTTCTGGTGGAAGTCGATGAAAAGGGACATTTCTTTATATGTAAGCCGATGCCCCACCTGCCAGCTAGTCAAAAGTGATCAAAAGAAATTGGCTGGATTGTTACAACCACTAGAAGTTCCTGGTTGGAAGTGGGAGCATATTTCTATGGATTTCATTGATGGTCTGCCCAGAACCAGAAAAGGGAATGACAGTATTTGGGTGATTGTAGATCGCTTCACGAAGACCGCCCATTTTATACCTGTCAAATCAAACAGAACTGCTCAGAGTCTGGCGCAGATATACTTCAGGGAAATAGTTAGACTACATGGAGTGCCACTCAGTATAGTAAGCGATAGAGATACAATATTCACTAGCAAATTCTGGGAAGCATTTCAAGTCGAGCTAGGAACGAAGTTAAACCTAAGCACCGCTTATCATCCTCAGACAGACGGTCAGACTGAGAGGGTGAATCGCATTCTAGAAGATCTATTGCGGGCTTGTGTTATAGATTTCGGTGGATCATGGGAAGACAATCTACATTTGGCTGAGTTCTCTTATAACAACAGCTACCAGGCGAGCCTGACAATGTCGCCATTCGAAGCATTATATGGTAGACCGTGTCGATCTCCTGCTTGTTGGGTCGAGCCTGGAAATAGACTTGTGTTGGGTCCCGATATGATTCGAGAAGCGGCCGACAAAGTCGATTTTATTAAGAAACGATTGCTCGCCGCTCAAAGCCGACAAAAGAGCTATGCCGATAAAAGAAGAAGAGATATATCCTTTGAAGTTGGCGACTATGTATATTTGAAAGTATCGCCGATGAGAGGAGTTATCCGGTTCGGTAAAACTGGAAAGTTAGCGCCTAAATTTATTGGTCCGTTTCCTATTCTGGAACGGATTGGAACTCTCGCTTATAGGGTCAAACTGCCTGACTGGTTGCCTGGTGTGCATGATGTATTTCACATATCTCAACTTCGAAAGCACGTTCATGATCCAGACTTGATCGTGGAAGAAGCAGCTCAGCAGGACATTGAAATTACTCCAGAATTAGCTGTGAGGCGAGAGCCGCTAAAGATTATCGGCAAAGAAACCAAAGAGCTGAGGAACAAGAAGGTTCACTTAGTCAAGGTGCAATGGAGTGGAGATCCGCGAGATTGTACTTGGGAAACTGAGGAGAGCATTCAGAAAGCTTATCCTAGATGCCGAGTAGATATCTCTGATTGACTCGGGTGCAAGGTACATTTAACCTACTTTGCATTACCTTTTAATTCTCTATTCTGTTACTATTTTCTTCCCATGGATGTGCATTGTTTATTCTATACTCAGGATATTAAAAACAAATTGGTTGTTGTATTGTGGGATTGTAGATTTATCAAACCACTTTCGACTTTATTCCTTTTCGGGGACGAAAAGTTTTAAGTGGGGGAGATTGTAACGACCCAGAAAATCTGAACCAATTTAAAAATTTTAAATTGGCTAAAATAATGGATTTTAAATATTTAAAATAAATATTTTAAATAATGGCGATGAAAACTGAGTTTGAATCGACATTTGAAAACGAATATAATTAATTATAATTATATATAGAATTGAAAATGGCGCGGTAGTTCGATAATTCGATTTCAAACTTCAATTGAATATACCAGGTGCAAAACAATCCGGATTTTAGTGAGACCAAAAACATTAGTATCTAATTGATGATATCCTTCTAACGAATCTAACCAATCGAAATTTGATAGCGGGAATCAAAAGATATGTCCAGTTGAAAATTCTGAATAGTCGCTATGGAATTCAGGCCCTTAAAAATGGACATTTTGCATACGACCTCGGATTTCGACGAAACCACTTTTGTTAGATCCGCAGTGTCAGGTTATTGCTAGGTTTCAAATTTCATAATTTTTCGAATCAATATGTGAGCGTGGCAAAAGAAAACGCGTTTGACCAGTTTCTGTTGATTTTAATCGACTGGAAATTGGCCATTTTTCAAACGGTCTCAGAATTTGACGAAACTTGTTTTGTTAGGACCGTATCGTCAATACGAAGCTAGAAAATATTTTTCTGGAATTTTTCTAGTTAGTATGTGGCCCCGGTAATTTGAAATGTACGTTTAAAATTCAATATATTGATTTAAAAGAAAGAACAAAAGGAAACTGATTGTAACGATCAAATCAGCTTGCGATGCATATCCCATTGTGTTCGGAATAGGGGTAAAACGCTATGGAAGACAGGCGGTGGGCCTCGCTTCGAGGTCGTATGTAGAAGTCAACCTTTTTACAAATTAAATAATAATAATAAAAAAAATATATTATTTTAATTTCCTTTTCCCTCCCTTTATCTTCACTGCCCCCCCCCCCGTTCCCTTTTATTTTCAGAAGAAAAAAAAAAACAAAACCTAAATCGAATCGCCAGAGCCGCCCCCCCCCCCCCCCCAACCTCGAACGCCGACGAAGAGCCCCCCCTGAAGCGAAGCCGCCGCCCTCACCGTACCCCCCCTCTTCCTCGTACTTCGAACCCCCCCCGAAGCTCGCGAAGACGCAGAGCCACCACCCCCCTCGAAGCTCGCGAAGCAGTCGCCCCACCCCCCCGTCGAATCCAGTCGCGACGCCACCCTCGAGAGACCCAAACCGACGAACGCCTCCTCCCCTTCGACACCTCGGTGAGCCATTTTACTTTTTTTATTTTATTTTTAGTTTTAATTTAGTTTTGTTAAAACTAAATACTGTCTTTTTATTTTAAGTTATAAAACTGTATTTTTATTTTAAGTTATAAAAACTGCATTTTTATAAAATATAAAAACTGTTTTGAAAAGTAAATTAAAAACTGAATAAATTAAATAAAGTTTAAAACTGAAACTGTTTTAAAATATAAAGAAATAAAACTGAATTTTATAAAGTATAAAAACTGATTTTGTTTTTAAAATAAAATCTGATTTTGTTTTTAAAGAAAGAAAAAAAAACAAGGAAAAACTGATTTTAAAAGCAAAAGTAAAAATCATATTTTTATATTGAAAGCAAAAGTAAAAATCATATTTTTATATTGAAAGCAAAAGTAAAAATCATATTTTTATATTGAAAGCAAAAGTAAAAATCATATTTTTATATTGAAAGCAAAAGTAAAAATCATATTTTTATATATTGAATAGCGAAGTCAAAATTCGATTTTTATATATTGAATAGCATAGTAAAAATTCTATTTTTACATATGCAGAGAATACGGGTGAAAGCGAAAAATAGGCGAAGATTTCTATTAAGAAGAGTCTTGAAGTTGGATAGCTATTGGTGAGATTTCTGATTTAAAATTTATATATATATACGTGTGAAGTAAAAGTGAATTGCTATATATAAATATATATATATATATATATATATATATATATATATATACGCCCCTCGTCCACAAACCATGGACGATATTTATTGGTTGAAATTGTGGTGAAAATTGAATGATTGTTTGGGATTGTTTGTGATTGATATTGGTTGATTGTGATTGAAAAATACCCATTTGTGGTTGTGAAATATTTGGTTGAAACCACATAGGATTAGTTTGTGGAAATGAAATAAATATATATACATGCCGCCTGCGTGCGAACTAGATGCATGTTTCCCATTGTCAAAAACCGCGAGGTTTTAAGGTAGAGCGAGGAGCCGTACTAGGGGCGGTGCCGGTGTAACTACCCTGCCGTTATGCTGCCGAAATTTTGAATAATATTTGTGTGTTTGAATTATTTTCATATGCTTAAACTATATTTATTCCTTATATAGAAAACATTCATGTGTTGAATTGATATTCATTCGTTGTTTAGAAATTCATGTGTTGAATGGTATTCATATTTTGAAATAAATTGTTCGATAATAAAAATCACATTTCTATCTATATATAAAAACTATAGAAAACATTCATGTGTTGAATTGATATTCATTCGTTGTTTAGAAATTCATGTGTTGAATGGTATTCATATTTTGAAATAAATTGTTCGATAATAAAAATCACATTTTTATCGATATCTAAAAACTATAGAAAACATTCATGTGTTGAATTGATATTCATTCGTTGTTTAGAAATTCATGTGTTGAATGGTATTCATATTTTGAAATAAATTGTTCGATAATAAAAATCACATTTCTATCTATATATAAAAACTATAGAAAACATTCATGTGTTGAATTGATATTCATTCGTTGTTTAGAAATTCATGTGTTGAATGGTATTCATATTTTGAAATAAATTGTTCGATAATAAAAATCACATTTTTATCGATATCTAAAAACTATAGAAAACATTCATGTGTTGAATTGATATTCATTCGTTGTTTAGAAATTCATGTGTTGAATGGTATTCATATTTTGAAATAAATAGTTCGATAATAAAAATCACATTTCTATCTATATATAAAAACTATAGAAAACATTCATGTGTTGAATTGATATTCATTCGTTGTTTAGAAATTCATGTGTTGAATGGTATTCATATTTTGAAATAAATTGTTTGATAATAAAAAATCACCTTTTATCGACTATATGAACTATATAGAAAAATAGTGTTTTGAAATGAATCGTTTTACAATAAAAATCACATTTTTATTGTATGCATAAATCGTTAAAATGCGAAGTGTTAAAAATAGCCACTTGTTCAAAATAAACATAGATGAGTTGAAATATTCATTAATTAACTAATGAAATGATTTGCACCTATTTATGTAACATTAGAATGAATGGTGTTTTTAAACCAAATAGAAATCGAATATGAAATCGAATAGAAAATGAAAAATGATATGAACTGTATATATATGTACATGCAATATTCTTTGAACAGGTTATAGCAAAGGGGCTAGAGAAGAGGAATAAAATTTTTGTGCCCGACAAATAGGTACACATTTACTGATTTGTTTGGGTGATGATTTTGAGCCTATTGGCTAGCCGCTTGGCTTCTTCTTTTTCTTTTTGAGATTAGAAGGACCGGGACGCTATTTGCGATTTCCCGACGCTCCCGGTTCAGGGGAGGTTATGGAGAAATTTTTCCAAAATTTAAGGTGTTAGAAAATTTTTTGAAGTGAAAACGATATAGAAATCCTTGAATGAACTATATTTATATAACTATATAAATATAAATAAAATTAAAACGAAACGAGGCCGTGCAGTTCGTATTTCGAAACCGTGATTTCAAACGACTAGTACGGGAAATCCGACCATTGGATTTTCCCGAAACCTCAACCGTCGGGTTCGCCTTGGAATAATCTTTCCAACGGCACCAACCTTGTAAAAATCCAACGGTTGGATTGTCTGGAATGTTCAATTCAAATCTGAAGAAAAACAGCGCCAGAAACGATTATATTTATTTATATATATAAATAAAATTATATTTAATCGAATAACGACGCGGCAGTTCGTATTTTGAAATCGAAAATTCAAACGATTGTACCGGGAGATCCGACCGTCGGATTTTCCCGAAACTGGAACCGTTGGGTTCGTTTTGAAAAGACCTTTCTAAAGATGTAAATTTTGTGAAGATCCAACGGTTAGATTTTCAGATATGTGTAAATCAAATCTGAAGAAAAACAGCGCCACGGCCGCCTTATGGCCCGAAGCGTCGTTTTGAATAAAATGGCTATTTTAAAATAAATAAAAATAGCGATAAATAGTTATAAAATATCGTAAGCGATATGGAATGGAAATAAACTGAATTTGCTTGATTTATGTGATGTTTGATGGTTGAATGGGTTTGGTGTGAAAACTATATTAAAGAACACAATTGGTGTTGTCGAATAATTTAACCATTGAAATAAATCGATTTGAAATTCTAAATATACGTGAATTATTTGAAAAGTCCGAGTTAATTCTCATTTCGAATAATCGACCGACGATTGAAATTCGAAGATGAAGACGATGGTCGAAGACCGGAGATCTTCACCTCGTTTGGATGGTAACCGAGGTCCTGATTGGGAGGCATCCCGAAATATGGATAATGAGTGGTGATCGTCCAGACGTACGTGTTGATCGAAGGGTTTGCGAGGTATTTAGTGCCTCCGGTTTCGTTCAGACCCAGAACGGACTTGTAAATGGACTGTGTGTCCGACATTGGAATTTGTTCTGTGTGATTGATAGCCATCAGTTGCACGGTATGAATTGCCTGTGTGGCATGCTAAGATGCAGTGATCATGACTTCTGTTGAAAAGCAAAGTCTTGTGGTGATGATCAAAGCATCGCCTGTGTGGCGTAGCTTTGTGTATAACGTAAATTCGCGAGCCTCACACCCCGGTATGAACCTAAAACGGGAGAAGGACCTCAGGGAGGGCATGCGTTTCCTTCTAGCTAGGGTGGTGTCAGTGACCTACCAGCCCTGACATTTATTTACTTTTCACCTATGTGGTTGTTGCTGTTGCGAGGCGCCTCGGTTTGATCGGACGATCCGGGTCCGATGGAGTCATTCGTTGGCTCGTTTACGCCCCAAAGGGCGGGGAAACGTATTGTTCAGGCATTTTAATCCACATCGGTGGACCGGCCCTGTCGCTCCAAAGGCTTGACTGAGTACTTGCCTGAGACATGGGCTAGATTGTCTCGAATTCGGTAAGGACTATCTTTTGCCTTGGTTCATGGCAGAAATCCAATTTCCAAATACGACATCATGCGGTTTTGATTGTATATATATATGGCGACATGATATATGGTACCCATGCCGTCTATGATTGATAGTTATGATTTGAAATTGTTTTCAAAGCATTTTAACACTAGCAATAATATCAATTGCCTTTGTTTTATTCGTATCAATCATATTTTGGTCATTATAAGGTAAAACTCTATCCTCCGGTTTGCGTTGCATTGTGTGATGGGAACTGAGTCTTATAATGGCTTCATTTTTATAAAAAGCATAGCGATGTTTAAAAGAAAGATTTGTTTTAAAGCACTGGCAATCCAATGGAGTAAACCCGTTCCACGAAAGTGGCGTGGTCCTGTGATTTGCCATATTATATATGTGTTGAGTAGATTTCTCATACCAGTCCCATGACTGACTCGTAGTTTGTTTCACTCTCAAACTCGGGTGCCCCTTTTTCTACACGGGAAGCCTTGTATTCAGGTTTAGCTGGTTCTTTCTGGATAGCTGGAGCTGAAGATGGATTCTATCATTTATTTCTTTTTATGCTGTTCAACTCCTATTGTACATATTTTGTTTATTTCCGCTGTAGACATTTATGTATAGCTGAACTGTATTTGTACTAAGTAAGATCCTGTATACTGTGTAACTCTGATGATTACTTTTATCCAGTATATTTTGTTGTTCATTCTGGTGTATTTATTTAATTCTGTTCTGCTATTATATGTTTCTGTGTTATATTCCAAAGATAACCTTGTTTCCGTGAGAACGGGAAATCGGGTCGTCTCACATTCTTAGGTGTAGACCAATCTTGTACCGTAGCCACCTTCGCAGGGTCCACGGCGATACCATTCTCTGAAACAACATGGCCCAAGAACCTCACTTCCCTCCTCCAGAAGTGGCATTTAGAAAACTTTGCTTTCAATTGGTGTTTTCTCAACACCTCCATCACTATTATTAAATGTTCCTTGTGTTCTTCCTCTGTCGTCGAGTAGACCAAAATATCATCCACGAACATGAGGACAAACTTATTCAACTGACCTCTGAATACCCTATTCATAAGATCCACAAAATATGCTGGGGCATTGGTCAGGCCGAATGGCATGACCAACCACTCATAAAATCCAGACGGCGTCCGAAATGCCGTTTTAGCTGTACTCTTAGCTTCCACTCTAAGCTGATGAAAACATGTCGTGAGATCCAATTGAGAAAATACTCTCACGCCACTCAACTGATCGAACAAATCATCTATCCGCGGTAGAGGATACTTGTTCTTCCTCGTCACTTTATTCAACTCGCGGTAGTCTATACATAAACGAAGGGAACCATCCGCCTTGGTAGTAAACACAACTGGTTCTCCCTATTCAGAAACACTCCTTCTGATAAATCCCTTCTTCAAAAGATCGCTGACTTGCACCCCGAGCTCTCGCTGCTGCCTTGGTGCCATACGACGAAGTGGCATCACTATAGGTATGGCATCTTTCACTAAATCAATACGAAACTCAGTCTCTCAGTGTGGTGGAAGCCCGGTCACTTCTTCGAAAACGTCCGGATACTGGCCAACCACGGGCAAATCTGACAACTCACTATGCGGGATGTCAAGGGAATTTAGAAAACCAGCCATTACCCCATTACCGGGTAGACCACCAAACACTACCCTCTGCCCATCATCCGCTCTAGCTGTCACCAAAAAGCCCTCACAGTCTACCACCACCCTGTATCTTTAGAGCCAATCGACTCCCAAAATAATGCCAAACCCAGTAAAGCCCAAAACAAAGCAATCACAAACAAACATGCATCCATGACTCGATAATACCACATTACGACAAATCATGCTAAGGTTAGTCGAACCACCAATCGGGTTCGTCACTACTAAAGGTCTATCGACAATCTTGGGCTCCAATCCCAACCTATCTACCAGGTCACTAGATATGAAAGAACCGGAAGCTCCGGTATCAAACAAAACTCTAACAGGAACATCATAAACAGAAAGCATACCTTGAATGACGACATTCTTTCCCTTCTCCGCCGCGGTTGGGGCATTCGACGAAGAAGGAATAGCATTAAGGGCATATGCTTTCACGATTTTCTTTTCTTTAGGGGGTTGCGGACACTTGTCCTTGTGATGTCCCATTTGGCCACAGTTGAAGCACTTCCTATCCGTTGGCTTGGCCTGACAATTACTAGCATAATGGCCCTTCTTACCACAGCTGAAGCACTCAACATCTTGCTTATTCTTTTTCTTCTGACCATCCTTAGTCTGATTCTGCTTTCTCTTATTCTAGGAACCACCCTTGCCTCCACCACTTGCTTGTGGCTTTGGCTCCTCTGCGGATGCAACCTCAGTCTTCGGCTTAGGGTAGAGACTTTCCGATCTCAATGCTTTCCCCACAATCGATTCAAATGTCTCATCGATGTGGTTAATAAGCCTTTCCCCCAAGTACTGATCCAAACCAGTTATGAATTTCTCATTCTTCTTCTCGGCAATATCAATAAGAGATAATCCATACTTTGACAAAGTGTCGAATTCAGCAATATACTCCGAGACAGCTCTGCCATTCTGCTTGAGCTCCAAGAAATTCTTAAACAGCACTGACTTCTGAGCGGCTGGAATGAACTTCTCGCTAAAGCGAACCTTAAACTGCTCCCAAGTAATCTGATCCCCGGGAGTAGTTGCCTTTATAGCAATCCACCAATTCATTTCCCGCCCTTGCAGCTGACGGGACACTAGCTTTCTCTTCATCGCATCCTCGATACCCAAATCCTGGAAGATACGTTCGCAACTATCCAACCAAACCTGAACATCCGTAGCCGACTCCGTTCCGTGGAACGGCTTCACGCCAAGACTAGTATAATCCTTATTCAGCTTGGCAAAATCGGTCCTAGGCGCCTGCACTGTTGGACCACCACCATTATCACCATTGGGAGCTTCCCTCTACACATCCCTAAGCATCTCACTCATGAGGTCAGTAAACATCGTCCTCATGTCAGCAACATTCCCATTATTGGCTCCTCTACCAGCATCTCTTGCATAACGGCTGATCGTTCAATCTGTAAAGAGAAACGATTAACCATTTCTATGGCGGTGCTAATGCAGTGCGACTTCATCCTTAGCTATACTAATAGTATATATATAGCTTTTGAAAACAAAAATAATCACAAATACGCTCTCTCATACATGTATACTATCTCTCCCTGATGACTTCCCTAGGTTAACTACGCAACCTAGAGCTCTGATACCAAGTGTGACGGCCCGCCCCGCACCAGCCTGCATTTCCTCCAAAGGTGCGCTGTACACATGCCCGACTAGCACGGAACGGTCGCCAAAGAAAGGAAAGAAGAGTATTAACTAACAAGGAACCTGTAGAATGTCTCACAGCGCATTGAACAAAATATAATAATAACATACTTGACATAAAACAGGTGAGACAATGCATAAGCTGATAACTAAAACCAACTTCATCATCAGAGCAGCGGAAATCCAAATACAGCTTATGATCCAATATGATTATTACAAATTTAAACTGTCTCTAAAGAAAAAGAAAGCAAAAGTAGAAGATGCACTACTAATGCCCAAGCAGTGATCTTCAGCAACACAGGGAGAATACTATATGTATCATACGTGGAAGCCTCCTGCTCGTCTCCGAATTAGCTACTTGTGCATACCCAGCTAACCTGTCTCTAGTCTGCTCGTGAGAGCACCGAGAGTAATAAGAAGAGACATAAAACTATGGGTCAGACAAAAAGTCTGGTATGAGCGATAAGCAGCTAAACAGAACAATAACAGGTATACTAGACCATACCTGAACCTGGACCTGCAACCAAAGAGTTAGCACTACATACGGTACAATACTCTAAGGTGCCACAAAACAGATGGTGTAAAGAATACGAGGGTGGGGGTGTGCATGTCATAATGATGAAAAACATATCAACCATAGCAACCATCCTCACATCTCTCACTCAGTGCGTAAAGCATACGATGTCCACCACTGTCAATCACTAGACCCATCGAAGTAGTGACGGAGTTTGACTTGTACAACTACTGCTACTACCAAGCTTACCACATGGAGTCATGGCCAAATCTTTACAAATGACCCCACTTCATTGGTCTATAGCCCCTTTAGTCATACCTAGGCCACTGTGGCCCTGAGTTCGTTCATGTACTCCCTACACATAGTGATTCAAAGTTACAGACATCGACAACCCCTTTGCACACGTCCCGCAGCAAAGCCCAATCATGAAGCTCACTCATTGGTTCCCAACTGGATCCTGAGTCAAAGCTCCTTATTTGGACTTCCTTTGCATCTCGGGTTCTGGTCATCACCTTCTTCTCCGGACCGGTCTTCATTTCTTCACTTTACTTTACTTCAGGTCGTGGCCATCAGCTCCTCGGTTCGGATCGGAATACTCCTCCCTAAGCAATCAGATCGGTTCGGAATCTCCAGCTCAATCTTCCTCTCTGCTTCGGGTCGGATCGGGGTGTTCTTCCTCCAGCGGTTCAGATCGGAGTCCACATCTCCTGACTTCATGGAAAACTCCTTTGGTTCGGTCCTTCTTCCCAAGCAATCGGATCAGGTCGGGTCTCTCAAGCTTCTCCATCGGGTCGGCTCGGGATTCTAGCTCCATAGCACCAGGTCGGTTCGGTTCGGATATGCTCCTTCAGTTCAGCTCGTGAGGCTACCTGACTCCAGAACATCGGTTCGTGGGGAGGTCTCCTGGTCGGTTCGGTTCGGGCTTCTCCCTCCGATCCGATCCGGATCGGCCAAATTCCTGCAACTCATTCCAATGACTGTTTACGCCATTCGATGGCGTTTTCGACCAATCTAACACTTCTAGACAACCACAAATCATGTCATACAGTCATAGCAACATGTAACATCATCCAAAAACATCAAAACAATAACTATATCATGTAAAATGGATCAAACATACCCAAAATCCCACATTTTTCCTTAAGCATGTTTAAGCAAAACTATCATAGGGTTAACAAAACTTAACCAAATAAAACCAAATTTCTAACAGAGGCATAAAATATTATTTAAGAATTTCTAAACATTTTTCCAGAATTTATTAATGTATAAAGTCGCTAATCTTCACTAATTACCCTTAATTAACCGTAATTAGTGCAAAACTATGCAAATCACTCACCTTGGCCACAAATAAAATTCTCAAAACTGAAACCTCGCTGGTTTGGGTGAATACTGATGTCTAATAATAGCTCTAATACTGATTTGGTGCTATTTCTCCTTGATTTGATGTTGCTAAGCTTAATTCTTGATTAGAAAGTGATTTGGGGATGTTTCTAGATGTTGGCGACCATTGTTAGGGTTCAAGAATGAAAGTGGTGGCTGAAAAATGAAGATAAGATCGTTCTCTAACTGATTTTAGCCTCCTCATAACTCTAGTCCCGAAATTCCCATTGGGCCTAGCTGTTAATCACCCGGTTAAGCCCAATTAAGCTGTTTTTCACTATCTGAAACTTGTTTCAGCCATATCTCCCAAACGGTGAGTCCGTTTGGCTAATGTGACCACTCTACGGAATTGTAAACCATCACCCGAAGCCAATGGAAGTGGTTTCAGGTCAAAATTCTTTTCCAATCAAAAGTTATGACCAAAACAGTACCAACTAGGGGTAAAATGGTCATTTAAAAATCGGGAAAAATCATGAACATGGGAAATGCCCCCAATAGTCGTCTCCCAAATTTACATGACCATACGACTTCGTATGTGAAAGAAATAAATATTCTATGATCCTATGATGCTTAGAATGCGGGTCGTTACATATGATTTGATACATTAATATCAATACAAGAATTGATAGCACATAAATCAATTAAAACCAAGATTGATAAATTAATATCGATACGAGAATTGACAACACATATGTCAATTAAAACTAAGATTCAAGAACTCAATAAATTAGAAATCTAGAATATCCTAAAGAAGGGAAAAAACAAGTGAATATTCATGAGAAATGATGTCTACCATCAAGTCTTCGTGAAAATAGGAGATGCGATAGCAACACAAGAGTATTCATGAGAAATGATGTCACCCATCAAGTCTACATGAAATAGAAAATATTATATCACATATCTTACAGATACGAAATGATCCGAAGATCAACCATATAAACGAATGAACCGAAGTTCCCCAGGATGATCCGAAGATCATCGCGAATCTTAAGATCGCATGAGCCGATGCTCCTCAGGACGTTCCAAAGATCACCGATGTGACCCGACGGTCGGATTGATCTGAAGATCCTCAATGATCAAATTGATCATTTATAGTGTAAACTACACAAAGCTAGTAAATATAAGAGTCGATATACATGTCCCATAACCACTTGCTCAACTCGAACATTTACGAACAAGTTGTAAATTTCACTAGAGATACGAAATGATCATAGCCACGGTGTTCAATCGCACGAGTCCAAGAATTAACCGTCAAAGCAAATACGAGGGGTCATAGTTCTTGTTTTTACTAAGGCGTTTAATTAGATTTCTCATATGAATGAGAAAAAGGTTTATCGAATATATACTAGTAGATCTGTAAACCAATTTATAAAATAACTTCATATAATGAAGTCGGATTAGAGAACAATTTGGAAAATAACTTCATAAAATGAAGTGGAGTTAAAAACCGTTTAGTAAAAGATTGGGTATCTACTAATAATTAAAAACCCTTTTTATAATTTCGAAGTGGAAAATCTCGTGTGATATTGATTGAATTAATGATCAAACGAAGAATTCACGTTTTAATAACGCATACAAAACCCCACGGCTATCAATTATAATATTTGTTCTCCATGAATGAATCAAAAGTTCACAAAATCGAGATGTACAAATCTGCGAACCAGAGAAAGTGCAAAGTCACAAACGAAGTCGAAATGGGCCGAAACTCAACCGGGAAAGAGCCTGAATGGGCCTAAACTGTTTCCACTAGTTAACTGTAAAAATACAAGGCAGTGGGAAAAATCAGATGTCTGGACCTATATTTCAGACGTCTGACCTGTTTCAGACGTCTGAAAATAAGTTTTAGACGTCTGAAATTGTAATCTGCCAAACTCCGGAGACCGGTTCAGACGTCTGAAATTTATTTCAGACGTCGGACCTGCTCTGTGAATGTTTTCCAAGGGGAAAAGATCTCCTTATGGCTCCGGATCGATACATGTTCGCTCAAGACCCTTGGGTATGTTTAGGGCGGTCATTTGCATGCTCTAGTACCCAAGCATAACACGCACAATCACTTATACACGAGATTGCAATGATTTTGATTATAAATTCCAAAATGAATAAATTTTCTAACCAAAGAAATCAATGCAATATAAACTACGAAAAATGGTTTGACAATTTTAAAGGGAAATTGTAAGGAGTTGTGAGCACACAAGAACTTCACCTATAGTATACACATTTCGAATATAGAACATAATAGTATTTCCATTACTCAAAAAGCAAGGGAACCATCAAACTAACCAATTAACTTATTGCATACACTAACCTACTCAATTCACTAGCATATGCAAACTCAAATGAATCACTAAATTACACTTTTACAAGCCAATGGCTTGTGGTATAGATGTGAGTTCATGAAGAACTCACTTTTGATTTGAATGGTTGAAGGAGAAGCATACACATAAGCCAGAAAGCAATCCCTCTTCATTAGCTCCTCCAATATCACCACAAACACATACATAAGGGAATACGTGTTTTAGGGCAAGAACAAAAATCCGAAATTGATGAGCTATGGAGATAATGAAGAGGATAGAGAAGCTTATCCATGTCTTAGAATTGGATTTGCACATGAATTGAGCTTTAGATTGAAAACCCTAGCTTAGGGAATTTAATTTTCCCATTCTCATCCCCATTTTAGCTTTCATTTTAGAAGAGGAAGAGGGAATGAGGAGAGTGGGCTGATACGGGGAGGGCTTGGCCGGTTTTAAGGATCCAAGTGGGCTAGTCTAGCCCTGTTCAAAGCACACGTCCAAAACCCAAATTTCCATAGCTCCAAATATATCGATGTTTATAATAATAAAGGTTGTAAACTATGATCCAGACTCAATGGAAGTAGTTTCGTGTCCAAATTCAACCGTCCGTAAAATTTGACTTTTTGGACACACATTGATTAACGATTAACGACATTATATTTAAATAAAATATTTAAATATATTATCGTTAAATATGAGGGTTGTTACACACTTCCCCCCTTAAAGAAATTGCGTCCCCGCAATTACTTAAGTGAAAACCCATGTAGTAACATCCAAGCATTAACCAAGAATTGATATACAACAATATAATGAACTAAGAAATCACACATGAATTATTACATAAATTATAAACTTTAGTTATAAATCCCTATATACTTAAGTTTATGCACGTATAATGTTCAAATAAAAGCTGCGAACATATACGAGCAACTAATATATTCTTTCCATATGTGTTTTTTAAGAAAGTAGAATTTTCCTACTTAAATTATATATATTCTAAACCTCAATTTCAACAATTATTTAAATTTTAATCGCGAACTACTTACCACGACAAGCTCATTTTAATAAAATTTAATTAGTTCATTTAACGTTCAATAACTTTATAATTTATAAACCTATACTCTTACGTTTTCAACACAAACTAATTAATCAATCAAATTAAAAAGTTGGAAAGATCGACTATCCAAAATCATCGAACATTCCTTATAATGTTTTAGCTAGAAAATTTCATCACTTAGAAATTTCTTAAAAGTATTCAAGCTTACAAGATTTTCTTAAATTAAAAAGGATAAGTGATTTGGTTGGGGAAACATGATCAAGAAATAAAAATCCGGGTTGTACACCCTAAATAGGAAATATTACCACGTTCTCTAATATTTCAAAAACAAATAAATTAGAACTTTTAAGTTTCCAATATAATATACCCTAAAAATCTCAAATTTGAAATATTTTGACAACCTCTAATATTTCACGAACAACTTCTAAATTATGAAAACATGATAAATGGTAGAAGTTGGAAGAATTTTCTAAAACTTGAAAACGTTGGTTTTCAAATTCACGAGCGTATCACCAACATGAATGAGGTCAAACCAGTCAGGTTATGATCTCCAAAATTTGGTTCATTAAGGTTAACAAAATAAACTGGAATATTTGTTAATCCCCAATGACAAAACAAACAGGATAATAAAGAGTTGGCGGAAACTGATTACTAAGTCAAATAGTGGAATGACTTAAGCACAACAAGATTGAGCCACAGAAATGATAATCAGTTCCGAACCAATTACCCATTAAGGTATCCATCCTAGAATGGGTGCAAAGTTTTAGAAATTCACATGTAATGTGAACCATAGAAACTCATTTTTCTTGATGTCATTCTCATTATTATGAGAATTTTAAAATACAAGCAAGCTAACGAATATAAATTAAACTCGTTAAGAAGAATAGGAAACTACATCACCGAAAAGAGATGCCAAGATTGATGATTGCTTTGGAATTTAAAACATGGACCTTTAAGTGCTTAGGCCAATTCATTCCAAGAAATCACCGTAAACCCCAAACAATCAAGACACGCCAATAAGCATGCAGGGATTGTTCACTCTAATAGGAAAGAGTTTGAACATCCACGAGCATGGAAGTAGCCAAGAGAAAGAAACAGTCTCCTCCAAATTGAAAGACACCAAATCAACTTGTCTTTGACTTGGTGGAAGGATAAGCAACTTCATTCACCATAAAGTTGCAAATCATCACATGGAACTTTCTGTCTTTCGCTAAGGTGGTCCGACACCGCAAAGATAATCGAATAAGCATTTCATCTCGCGAAGATGTTGCTTTACACCCTATGAAGCAATTACGTCCGAAGACTAGGTGGCCCCACATCATACGAAGCATTTCCGTCTGAAGACGTGGTGGCTCCACACCCTAAAGAGTATTAACTAAGCTTTAACACCCCACCTCCGCTAGGGTCACTCTTTTGGGGGCACTAGCTTCTGGGGGGCGTTAGAACTGGGTAAGCATGCATAATGATATATCAAGGCGGAACAAGAACATAAATATATATGTAAAACAGAGTAAGTGAGAATAAAACAGCGGAATATCTCAAACCATCTCAAAACAAGTCTAGTACATCATAAAGTCAACTGCCAAAATAAACATGTCTAGTACATCATAAACAGAAATACTGAAATACATAGTGCTATCCCCAAAATAAAGATGATGAACCATAGCGAGCTCAATGTCCAGACATACATGAGCTATCCAGCAAACAAGCAAGCGATCCAAGCTAAGCACCACTGTTCCCTCCCTGAGAACCTGGGGGGGGGGGGGGAAACGGAAGAAAAGAAGCGAAAGAAAACAGGTCAGTCAAAAAGACTGGTAAGCCCTACTACGATCAATCTATAAACTAATAAAGTTAACATCATGATGGAAACTGAGATGAACATACTGGCAATAGATAAAGGTGTCATCACATAAAGAAGATTAAGCTTTGCACCACAGTGTACTAGCAAACTAACATAACAGGTATTGATCCCTCAGCCCAAACTTTGGCCCAATAGCATGAGGTGACCTTAATGCAAGGTCCAGCCCAACGGTCTAGTCGATCGGCTCCCTATCAACCTAACACGTCAAGTGTTGGTGTCCATACGGCCCACATATGGTTGTAGTCAGACTGTGCTGGGTCCACCTTCGGGTGTATCAAGCCCTCGGGTGTCAACCCCAGACACCTAAGCAATAATGCACAGTCTAAACCTACTGGTACCCGTGCCTCGAGTTTGTCCAACACCGGACTACGTGCACGTCCGTAGCCCGCCTGGACCCGCACCGCTGTACCACTCAGCCGTCGCTTTGGTCGCTTACATCAGTCCAGTAATCGTGCCCCGCCCTAGCCTAGCCTCTAGGGTTGTGAATGATACCAAACTGGGATTACTGCTGGAACAGACCACGTTGCTAGGGTTTTCTAAGAGGGTTAAGTGTGGTTTAACCCCTCACTAATTATGGATTAAATTAGTTAAGTGTAACCAACAGTTCACCACTTAACCCCATTTAATCCCTCGTATCCCCAAAATTGGTTAAGTATTAGTGGGCCATGACTTAACCCTAATCATGAGGCATTAATTAATTTAATTGTGCCTTAACCTCTCACATTAGACTTTGTTGCGGTTACTAGTTAAGCCGGGCGGGTCCGGGTAGCTTTACACCACAACTTGGTCTAACCTCGGGTCCAAGGTACACATGACCAACTTCTCACATTGGGTCCTATTGTTTGTAGCAACTAGTTAAGCCGGTCGGTTCCGGGTAGGTTTACGCTACAAACTCAACCCAACCTCGAGTTGGCCACACTTATGTTTTCTAAGTGTCATGTCCACTTTATTTTCAAACCATAATTACAAGTTTAACAAATACTTGGGTAGACCTAACTTAATAGGTAAATTCCCAAGTGGTAGACCTAACTTAATAGGTAAATTCCCAATCTCATATTTTCATGTATTTTAAGTTTTATCCCAAACCCCCCCCCCCAACGTCATTCTATCGCTTACATATTCGTCATAACACATAAAGGATAGAAAGAGGGAACTTGGCACAACATACATGATAAATCTTACATATCATAATTAACATGCATAACATGTTAGACTTGCATAACTTAGTGTAGTAAACTTGCATAAACATGCATAACTTGTTAAACTTGCAAATCATGGCATAGTGATCTTGCATACACATGCATAACTTGTTAAACTTGCAAATCATGGCATAGTGAACTTGCATAAACATGCATAACTTGTTAAACTTGCAAATCATGGCATAGTGATCTTGCATACACATGCATAACTTGTTAAACTTGCAAATCATGGCATAGTGAACTTGCATAAACATGCATAACTTGTTAAACTTGCAAATCATGGCATAGTGAACTTGCATAAACATGCATAACTTGTTAAACTTGCAAATCATGGCATAGTGAACTCGCATAAGCATGCATAACTCATTAAACATGCATAAATCCCAACTTTCATCACATATTAACTTTAGAGTTTCTAAAATGAAGGTAAGAGGGCTTACAAATATTATGAAGACACAAATCTACTAATAAAGATTGAGAAGCCCTTTATGCAAGCATATAAAAACCCAAAACAAAGCTCCAATTAACAAAAACCCCAAAAACTCTAGCTTAGCAAATAAAGCTTGCAACTTGATGATGTATGCAAGCTAATGATCATTCATACAACTTAGAAATGCTTGTATGAACATCATAATCTTCATAGGAATGATTTTTTGAAGAGGATGGAGGCTAGGGTTTTTAGTTGGATGCCATTTGAGAATTCAATTTGACATAGTTTGGTTGCTAGAATGAATAATGAGTGATTTAGGGTAGGTTAGGGTCTTATTTATAGATTAGGCTAGTGATTTAGACCATAGGATTAACCCTAGGTTGAATTAGGTCCATCAGATTTCGGAATTCTCCAGAACCAAGCCACACAACCAAGCCCAAATCAAAATGGTGCGCCAGGCAAAACTGCCCGGCCACCCCGTGTCGACAGGGCTGTCGACACCCTGGGGACCCTGTCGACATGCCTATCGACATGGGGGTCCTGGCGGGAGTTTTCCCGCCTGACGCCAGTTAGCCCTAATCCTTGTTTTTAATTTAAAATTTAAATCTGTTTTTACTATGGAAATTTCTGAAAACTTCAATGGGCCTTAACTGGGTCATACGGACTCTGATTTTCGAAAACTCGGACTCTATTTCGCGTATTTTTCCGAGACGAACGCAATGGCATAGCCCGTTTCCCTTGATTCAGATTTTTGAATTAAATTCTGCCTCGATTTATGTTATAACAGGTTATTGAAAATACGGGTTGTTACATAAGCCATCGCGGATATACATCTGAATGCAATCATACGAACAAGCAAAGTTTGGATCATCGACGAGCATGTGCATGTCAACGATCCGTCAAGTTTAGATCATCGATGAGCCTATGAACACATCATATGAATTTGAGATAACAGGACATCGATAGCCTGTAAACACATCAAACGAGCCGCTGGAGTTGGTAAGTCGACGAGCATATGAACACATCAGATGAACTGACAAGTTTGGCTCATCGATAAGCCTATGAGCACATTAGATGAATTCGAGACAATGGGACATCGATAGCCTATAAACAAATCAAACGAACCACTAGAGTTGGTAAGTCGACGAGCCTGTGAACTCATCAGATGAACCGACAAGTTTGGATCATCGATGAGCCTATGAACACATTAGATGAATTCGAGATAACGGGACGTCGATAGCCTATAAACACATCAAACGAACCACTGGAGTTGGTAAGTCGACAAGCCTGTGAACACGTCAGACGAACCTCTAAAATAAATGAACTCGGACAAATCGGCGATGCACTTGCAGATACACTTCCGAACCAAGTCCAACTGGAAAGTTCCTACGAGGCCGGTAAAAAACAATAAATTGCCACTTCATAAAAATGAGCTAGATAGCTCAAGAAGTGCCAAATCATTGCTTAGTTAAGAATTAAGTGACCAACTAGGATACAAAAAATTTCAATCATCTAAGTATAGAAATTAATCGCCGAAGTAAACGCAAGAGTGTCGACCCCCTTGTTTTTTACCAAAACGTTTAATTAAAGACCTTATTCAACCGAAAAAGAAAGACTAACTTGTATGTAATAAGTAACTAAATGATGCTGAAAAGATTACTAAATCATCACCCAAAGAAAGCTAAAGACGTCTTGATAGCTATAGATATGGGCAATGAAACTTAATTATAACATCTAACTAACAATGAGCAAGAGTAACTAAAAAAAAGTATGTTCCTAACCATTCTTCTCCTCTAAAAGAGATAAGAGGTAAAAGGTTAGATTCAAATAAAGTTGATTGGTCAAACAAAGGATCAATGATAAGATAGGATATGATGGGTCCGAAGACATAAATAAAATCCTAAACATGATTTCCTAAAAAAACTTAAGACAATGATCCTCGCCATAAAATCTTACATCGTTCTGAATTTGGCTCTGATACCAAGTGTAATGCCTCACCTCTATACTCGTATTAGCCAAGGCCATTGCAAGAAATGGTGTCAACTAACCCGAAGAATAAGGTTGTTGAGGAGCGACCATCTATATATTAGCTTTGAATGTGTGTTAAATATTTCAAATAATGTAGTCTAACTTTTTAAATCTCATGAGGAAATCCAACACATCTAAATCAAGTCCGAATCTACTACACAGTGGCTATATATATAATTCGGATAGCAATATAAAATACATAACAATAAAATAAGAGTCATACACAAATATTCATATCACTAAGGCGGAAAACAGATATGAATAACAACACATGAGAATAAATACAAAGATAGTGGCCATAGTCGATCCGTTATACAACAAAAGAATAGGTACAAGCTCTAGCCAAATGAATATGTATACATGAAATCTAAGATACATGTATAATCAAGAACTACAACACTAATGTAGGTAACAAAAAGTCAAATGATGGTCCCTGCTAGAAATCCAATATAAGCACCTGCAATACTCGGTCTGGCCCGAGTATTATTTACAACAACAACAATAAATGGATCAGTCTAGTTGTACTCATCATAGTAAACTGAGATGGAAATAGAGATATAAACAGATAATGACATAGGAGCAATAACTACGATGATCACTAATGAGTGCAATGACTCGGAAATGACCGTAAAATATGTCAAAGAAAACTCGACACTATATGAGGATTATCTCAGTAACACATAAACTAAGATTTGATACATTAATATCAATACAAGAATTGATAGCACATATATCAATTAAAACCAAGATTGATAAATTAATATCGATACGAGAATTGACAGCACATATGTCAATTAAAACTAAGATTCAAGAACTCAATAAATTAGAAATCTAGAATATCCTAAAGAAGGGAAAAAAACAAGTGAATATTCATGAGAAATGATGTCTACCATCAAGTCTTCATGAAAATAGGAGATGCGATAGCAACACAAGAGTATTCATGAGAAATGATGTCACCCATCAAGTCTACATGAAATAGAAAATATTATATCACATATCTCACCGATACGAAATGATCCGAAGATCAACCATATAAACGAATGAACCGAAGTTCCCCAGGATGATCTGAAGATCATCGCGAATCTTAAGATCGCATGAGCCGATGCTCCTCAGGACGATCCAAAGATCATCGATGTGACCCGACGGTCGGATTGATCCGAAGATCATCAATGATCAAATTGATCATTTATAGTGTAAACTACACAAGGCTAGTAAATCTAAGAGTCGAGATACATGTCCTATAACCACTTGCTCAACTCGAATATTTAAGAACAAGTTGTAAATTTCACTAGAGATATGAAATGATCATTGCCACAATGTTCAATCACACGAGTCCAAGAATTAACCATCAAAGCAAACACAAGGGGTCATAGTCCTTGTTTTTACTAAGGCGTTTAATTTGATTTCTCATACGAATGAGAAAAAGGTTTATCGAATATATACTAGTAGATTTGAAAATCAATTTATAAAATAACTTCAAATAATGACGTCGGATTAGAAACCAATTTGGAAAATAACTTCATATAATGAAGTGGAGTTAAAAACCGTTTAGTAAAAGATTGGGTATCTACTAATAATTAAAAACCCTTTATATATCATTTCGAAGTGGCAAATCTCGTGTGATATTGATTGAATTAACGATCAAACGAAGAATTCACATTTTAATATCGTAGGCGAAATCCCATGACTATCGATTATAATATTCATTCACCACGAATGAACCGAAAGTTCATGAAATCGAGATGCAGAAACCTACGAACCAGATAAAGTGCAAAGTCACAAACGAAGTCGAGATGTGCCGAAATTCAGCCGGGAAAGAGCCTGAATGGGCCCAAACTGTTGACCGTGCTCTCCAACGGTCAATAGTAAAGATACAGGGCAGCAGGCAAAATCAGATGTCTAGACCTATATTTCAGATGTTTGACCAGTTTCAGACGTCTTAAAATAGGTTTTAGACGTCTGAAATTGTTCTCTACCAAACTCCGAAGAATGGTTTAGATGTCTGAAATTTATTTCAGACGTCTGACTTGCTTTGTGAATGTTTTCCAAGGGAAAACATCACCTTTTGGCTACGGATCGATACATGTTCGCTCAAGACTCTTGGGCATGTTTAGGGGGGTCACTTGCATGCTCTAATACATAAACATAACATGCACAATCACTTGTACACGAGATTGCAATGATTTTGATTATAAATTCCAAAACGAATAAATTCTCTAACCAAAGCATTCAAATGCAATATAAACTACGACAAATGGTTTGGCAATGCTAAAGGGAAATTGTAAGGACTTGTGTGCACACAAGAACTTCACTTATAGCATACACAATCCAAATATAGATCATAATAGGAATTCCATTATGCAAAAAGCAAGGGAACCATCAAACTAATCCATTAACTTAATGCATACACTAACCTACTCAATTCACGAGCATATGCAAACTCAAATGAATCACTAAATTACACTTTTAAAATCCAATGCCTTGTGGCATAGATGTGAGTTCATGAAGAACTCACCTTTGATTTGAATGGTTGAAGGAGAAGCACACACATAAGCCAGAAAGCAATCCCTCTTCATTAGCTCCTCCAAAATACCACAAAGACATACATAAGGGAATATTCGTTTTAGGACAATTGCAAAAATCCGAAATTGATGAGCTATGGAGATAGAGAAGAGGATAGAGAAGCTTACCCATGTCTTAGAATTGGATTTGCACATGAATTGAGCTTTAGATTGAAAACCGTAGCTTAGGGAATTTAATTTTCCCATTCTCATCCCCATTTTTGCTTTCATTTTAGAAGAGGAAGAGGGAATGAGGAGAGAGGGATGATAGGGGGAGGGCTTGGCCGGTTTAATGATCCAATTGGGCTAGTCTAGCCCAGTTCAAAGCACACGTCCAAAACCCAAATTTCCATAGCTCCAAACATATCGATGTTTATAGTCAAAAAGGTTGTAAATGATGATCTGGAATCAATGGAAGTGGTTTCGAGTCCAAATTCAACCGTGTGCATAATTTGACTTATTGGACACACATCGATTAACGATTAACAACGTTATATTTAAATATATTATCATTAAATATGCGGGTTGTTACAACACTCAAAGTTGAATAAGCACTTGGCTACATGCAATTGTAGCTTCGACCAAGCTTGGATAAAAATGCATTCCTAATGAGAGTTACCTTTTTTCGAGCTAAAGGCCTCATTTGAGCAAAGTTTAAGCAGAGTGAAACATGTTTTTCATGTTAGAGAGTTCAACTTTTTACATGGTGTTATTTCTAATGTGGTTCTTGACATACTTCATTCGGAACCAGTACGGATGAAATTGGTTGGAGACGATGAATTTCTTTGTGGTTGTGTCATTCAAAAAACACACGGACTTCCATGTTTCCATGAATTGGCTCGTCTTGGTCCTTCTGACCATGTACCTCTTGATTTAATAGATGTACATTGGACATGGCTACGTTTAATTCCAGGGGGTAAGAGTAATGATGTTGGTGTTTTTGACAAAATGGAAACTCTATTAAACGATATTAAATAAAATGGGTACTCCTCATCAACTTCATATTTACAAAAAGATGATGGAAGTTGTGCACCCACATACGTCCATGCCTAGTTCACCTATTAGTAAGGTGAAAACCAAAGGAAGAGAAAGTAAGAAAGCAATGAATACCTCAAAAAACAGAATGCCTTCTTATTTTTAATTAGTCAATAATTTGTCATCACATGACCCATCTAGTCAATTAAGTGTTAACAAACTGAAGAAGCAAAAACTTCAAATCCGAAAGCCATTGCAATATGACCAATGTAGTCCACATATGAAGCACTACATTAAACAAATCCCTTGGTAATTAAAACCATATGTCACAGATATTATTGATGTTGAGACGGATGGCAATTGCGGATATTGTTTTATTGTGGCACTATTAGGAATGGGGAAATCGTCTTGGCCTCAAGTTTGGGAAGATTTGTATGAAGAGTTGTATGAAAATCAAGATCTATATGGACAAGTTTTCATAGAAAATGGTCGATGCAAATAATTGCTTGTGCAATTACAACATTACAAAGATGGATTTGCACCACCAGAAAAATGGATGACAAAGCCGGACATGGGTTATCTTGCGGCATCAAAATTTAGTGTAGTGGTAATTAGTATAAGTGAAAGGCTAAATTTGACGACTGCCATTAAAAGGAAGAGTTTTGCATCCTATTTATCGCTCAGAAATAGAATTAGCTTTTGTTAAGGACAATCATTCATTTTCTCCAAGTAAGTATTATACTTGTCATATATTTTATTTCATGTTATATTCGTCATAATTGTCAATGTGTTATGTAGGTAAAGTTGGAACCTAAGCATCCGGTGCCACCTATAATTTCAAAATGGGCGACCTACCGCATGTAGATACAGCTAGTTGGGAGCATATTTACGGAGATCGACGGCAAGCATGAGGAGAAAGAACTCAAACTGCTGAGTGAAATTGAATGACAAGCATAAGAATAAAGAACATAAACTTCTAAGTGGAATTGAATGGCAAGCATGGGAGTTTATGTCTAGTTCTATGTGTACGTCTACGTCTTTGTACTGAATGTCATTTTTATGTTTTAGTGCACTTTAAAACATTTGAAACTTTCAAATTGTATGGGAGTTTTTTTGTAATGAATGCCATTTTTATGTCTTTCTACGTATTTGTTCCTGCTTGGAGTTTATGCCATTTTTTCTATAATGAAATTGCATGGGAGTATAGTTTTCTTTTCACATTTGCATCTGCCTCAGAAGGAACCCCTTCATGAATTTGGTTCCAAGTCAGAGAGGGCATACGCCTCTTACGGCAAAACCACGTATACAGTCTCCATGGTTCACTCTACTTCCTCATGTACTTCGTACGTTATAGGCTATTAAACCACGTATAGCCTCTACATGGTTGTCAAAAAATTGCAAAAAAATAGCAGAAAAACACAGTAGACAAAAAAATATATGTACATTCGAGCTAGAATGTAACACCCCATGTTTTCGATAAACAATAAAGTAACGAATTAAAGAATAATTAATTTTAAATATAAGAATTAAGGGAAATGGGTTATGCCATTGCGTTCGTCTTGGAATTCTGGTTGAGATAGATTCTGATTTCGCATAAATTGGACTTCGTATGAAGAAGTTATGACTTTCGGAAGTTTCAAAAATTCAAAATTCAAATTTTAACACAAAAGAAGGCAGGGCAGGAAAATTCCCGCCCCAGGCCAGGTCAACCAGGGGTTCGACCATAGTGTCAACCTACCCTACAGGTCGACCTGGAGGTCGATCTAGGGGTCGACCTACCCCCTCCCCCCTCCCCCGGGCAGATCTTAAAAGATGACGAATTCTGACTCCCTACTGAGTCATTAGGGCTGAGGTGTTATCCTATCTTGACTGGATGGTCTTGATTACTTCTAGGGTTAATCTGACGGCTCTAAATTAATTAAACCTCTATAAAAGCAACCTAACTCTCAACCCTAAATCACAAATATTCATACCAAGAGCCGTCATGTCGTCAATGGTGAACCTAGAATAGCCGCCATCTCTTTCGACTCAAAGGCAAGATTGAAGCTACATCAAATCAAATCTAATCTAATTCAACTAAGAAAATTCAACGATCTACATCAAAGGCGAGCAACTTAATTTCATAATATAGATCCTAGAACTCAAGAATTCCTTTTTGTTTGTAAGTGTAGTTATCTTTCAGATGTGAATAAATTAAAGACATGGTTTGTAATGAATTGTAAAATAGAATTGTATCAAGTTGTATGTGATGCTCATTTATATTTATTCATGTCTTTTCTATCATATATGCCTATGAACTATTGTGGTTTATCAAACCTACCATGTTATGTGGAAATTGGTGAATAAACCTATGATGTTGTATAGGAATTTGGAATGAAATTATCATATATACGTTTGGTAATATTATGATACATACATGTTTTAGGCTAGGTCATGTCGTTTATGCCTAATTGTTTAGATCCATTATGCATATATGTTTAGATCTATGACCTTGTATAATTTGGTAATGACATCTATATGTTGTATGTCAATTCAGATATTATGCCATGTTTATGCAAGTTAAGTAATGCTATCATGATGTGAATACATGCAAGTTTATAGGTTAAAAACATGATTATGTAAACCTATATGTTTAGATCTACACTTTAAATGTTAAATCCATATGCCTCTAAGTTAGATCCATGTTAGAATGATCAACCCCTATGCAAGTTCACCACTACATGTCTAATTAGATTTTGGTAGTTCTATGTAAAACTATTATTTTATGACTCATGTTGCATAGATCTAGTTTGCAAGTTCATAATTAAAAGTATATTATGCCAAGTTCATGTGATACATCTGTAGTGAGATCCATATTTTTGTATGATGTTGGAATGTTGCAAGTTCCTCTTTTTCCTCTTTTAGTTTATTAGTTAGGCTAAAATGTCGAGCCTAACATCCCATGTAATTTTGCGAACATACAACGGGGTAACGTTGGGGAAAACATGAAACTATATGTAATTAACATATTTGGCTCATAACCATATAAATGGTATGGCATTGAAATGATATAATTTACTTACCAAAAATTTATGTATTTGATTTAGAAAGAAAGTGGGCTATGACAATAAATTGTTGACAAATTTACATATAAGCATAAAAGGATAAATTTGTAAATTTAGAAAAGACGAATATGCCTAACCCGAGGTTAGACTGGGTTGTGGTGTAAAACTGCCCAGAACCAACCAGCACATCCGGTGACCACAACAATACCTGTCTAATGTGGCTGGTTAGTGCATTGAGCCCAAAAAGGACCCGAGGTTAAACTGAGTTGTGTTGTAAAACTGCCCAGAACCGACCGCACATCCAGTGACCACAACAATACATGTCTAATGTAAGTGGTTGGTGCTCTAATAAAGCTAAGTCAAGAGTGGTAGGGTTTAGTCAATTAAGGAAACACTTAACCAATTCAACATGTTAGCTAAATTGATGGGTGGGATTAGGTAAATTTGGACACTTAACCAATTAACATGTTGGCTGGAAAACCCTAGTAACGGGGACATATTTCAGTAGTAACCAACATAGATGTATCATGGGACCCTGAACTAGACAGGGTGGGGCACAATTACTGGATTGAATTGTAAGCGGTCAAAACATCGGCGTGTGGTGCGTCAGTGTAGATTCCGACGTAGTACGGGTGTGCACGTACTCCAGAGTGGAAAAAGCAGGCACTGGGAATCAGTAGTCATACACTGTGCATCTTGAATCGTGTCGGGTTGCCACCATAGGATTTGATACACCCAGTGGTGGGTCCAGCACAGGTATCTACAGTCAAGCGGGGGCCGAATGACACATGTGATAAATGCTTGTGAGTAGGAGCCGATCGATATAAGGGGATCATTTCACCAAGAACACGTGGTGCTAGTTGGACAAGTACAAGTAAGTGCAGAGAATTAAACATGGGTGCGATGTATATTCGGTTTATCCTGCCTTATACAGTTTTATGTTAGTTTGTTGTTCTGGTACTGTCCTATTTTCAGTTTATTCCTATCATGGCTTTTCCTTATTCACACACTGAAAAGTCACTGGACTTACTCAGACTTATGTCTAACCCATTTTACTTCGTCTTCTTTTCTTCTGCTTCCCCCCCGTCCGGTAGCCTGGGAGGGAATAGCTCAGTTTAATTTGGACCGTTCATCATTCCAAGCTTGAAGACTCTGTGATGTATGGCTTGGAACCTATTATCTTTGGCTATGGCTTTGGACACACTAGACTTGGGGATTTATGCAGTTTTATTTATGATTTATGCTTCTTTATGTAATAATCGAGACAGAAATTATGATGTAATAATTTGGGAGTTGGTTTAAAATAGTTTGTTGTAATGTTTTGTTATAAACCATGTTTGAAATAAAGAAATGTTTGTTTTCCGCTGCTTATATATACATCTGTCTTGTAAATTATCTGTGACTTTTACCTATAATGCTCCATCGAAGTTAAGGCATTCCCTTTGTGAGTGACCTTAACGGAGGTGGGGTGTTTCACTTGGTATCAGAGCAAAGGTTTACTAAATCAGATAAAAGTTTTTGAAAACTATTTTTGAAAAATAACATTTTTCAAGAAAAAGTGTTATTTTACTTTAAAAGGAATAATCCCCCAAAGCCATATGCACTATCTTTCTATATTTTGTTTTGAATCTTTCCTTTTTTCATTTCAGCATGTCTGGGAATCTTAACCTTCCAGAGGGTTTACCGATACCTGGATGGTTCAGGAGGTACTTAGAGGCTAGGGCCAACAACGCAGGCCAAGCAGACATTCCTCCTCCCCCAGCTGCAGCGGTTCCTCCTCCTCCTCCTCCTCGTGCAAATGCTTTCTGAAAAATATGTAGGGACTTTCGAGCCATGGGTGGAAATTACTTCAATGGAAATGAATCCTTCGTGGAAGCAAGAAACTGGCTCAAAGAAACTAAGGATTTGTTCGATATCTTCGAAGTGGATGATAGGCAGAAGATACAGTTGGCGGTATGGTTGCTCAAAGACGAAGCTTCCTATTGGTGGGAAGTCATTAACGCTGAAATACTAATTGAAACTTGGATGGATTTTAGGAAGAGGTTTGAAATAAAATTCCTCTCACAAGCTAAACGAAGCCTACAGATGGAGAAGTTCTTAGCTCTCAAACAAGGAAGTATGTTGGTCAAGGAATACGTTAACCAATTCAATCAACAAGCTAGATTCGGATTGGAGTTAGTGAACACTCCACATAAGAAGGATCTCCGCTTTGTTAAATGATTGAATGAGCCACTGCACAGCGTAGCTATGTCCCATATACCTATGGGTGCGACTTATGAAAGACTGGTGGACATGGAACTGTTACAACTAGAAGATAAGGTTGACAAGAAGGAGACAAAGGTGGAAGCATCTCAAGATAAGAAAGGGGAAGGATCACAGAGTAAGAAGACAGATTCCAAGAAGGGCGGGAAAAACAAAAAAACTCGTGACAGGAGGAAGTGTAATTTTTGTGGCATTCCTGGACATCTGGTTAAGGACTGCAGGAAGAAGAAAAGGAAGATGGGTGGTTGTTTCCATTGCGGCGAGGCAGGACACATGGCTTGGACTGCCCAAGAAAGAAAGGGCAAGGGAAGAGAGTTGGATCTACTTCTAGAGGGTAGGTTCACGCTCTCATGGCACCTCCGCAAGAACGAGGTAGAAATGTCTCTGTTGAGAGTTTAGTTTATTTTTTTGATCATCATGTTCGTACACTCTTTGATTCTGGTGCATCACACTCTTTTATATCTACTGCATTAGTTGAATCCCTGCACCTAGGCACCAGTTTAGTAGAGGATCCCTTGGTTGTTTCAAATCTAATTGGGGGCTCAACTTATTTGTCAATGATTTGTTTGTATTTGGAAATCTCTATATTAAGTGTGGGGTTTAGATGCAATGCCTATGTTTTGGGCTTCACGGGCTATGGGTTGATTCTAGGCATGGATTGGCTATCCAGTAATGGTGCCATCCTCGATTGTGAAAGGAGAGTGGTTAGACTCATGACTCGCCTCGGTAACACTCTCGAAATTTCTTGTAATCCCATGAACTCTGTTATGCTTAGCTATCTAAAATCTCTTGATGCGTCTATGAAGGATTTGCAGTCTATTAGAGTAGTCTGTGAATACTCGGATGTCTTTAAAGAGGTTAAAGGGTTACCTCCGAAGAGGGATATAGACTTTCGTATATACCTCGTCGATAATGCAAAACCCGTTGCTTTACTCGTTAGACACATGGCTCCAAGGGAGCGGAAGGAGCTCAGTAAGCAAGTTAAAGAGCTGCTAGAAAAGGGGTTTACATGGCGGAGTATTTCTAAATGGGGTGCTCCAGTAGTGTTCGCAACTAAAGAGGACGGTTCGCTTCGCCTATGCGTTGTCTATAGGGAGCTAAACAAGCTGACCAAGAAGAATAGGCACCCACTTCCAAGAATAGATGACTTGTTCGATCAGCATGTAGGTGCATCGGTTTTCTCCCAACTACATTTAGCTACCGGGTTTCATCAGCTGAGAGTGGCTGAAGACAGCATTGACAAGACCGCGTTCAGAACTCCGGATGGTTTCTTCAAGTGGTTGTCATGCCTTTTGGCCTGACAAACGCACCCGCTTACTTCATCGATTTGATGAGCAGGGTGTTCAGGGAGTTCCTCAATAAGTTTTTGGTGGTCTTCGTAGATGACATTTTGATTTTCTCAAAGAGTGAGGAAGAGCATGCAAAGCATTTAAAAGAAGTCATGGATACTCTTCGTGCACATCAATTGAAAGCCAATTTCTCCAAATGCCACTTCTGGAGAGAGGAAGTGAGATTTCTTGGACATGTGTTATCCAAGGAAGGGTTAGCCGTGGACCCCGCAAAAGTATTTGCGGTGTAAGATTGGAAGGTTCCACGAAATGCGACCGAGGTCCGGAGCTTCCTCGGGCTAGCGGGCTTTTACTGGAAGTTCATCAAAAATTTTGTGAAAATATCAGCTCCGCTCACAATGTTGACAAAGAAGAACTTAACTTTCACTTGGGATTTGGATTGCGATATTGCTTCCCAACACTTGAAAAGAGCTCTAACAACAGCCCCAGTTCTGACATTGCCAGATGGGAGCAAGATGTTTACCGTATACAAAGATGCATGTGGTACTGGATTAGGTGTTGTCTTGATGCAAGAAGGGAAGGTAGTAGCTTATGGAGGCAGACAGTTGAAAATACATGAGAAGAACTACCCAACCCACGACCTAGAGTTGGCTACCATCGTCTTTGCACTTAAGTCTTGGCGCCATTATCTCCTAGGTGAGAAATTTGAATTGTATACTGACATAAATCGTTGAAGTACCTTTTCTCGTAGAAAGATCTTAACTTGAGGCAACAAAGGTGGATGGAATTCTTGGCATCCTACGATTTCGAGATTTCCTATACCCCTGGCAAGGGCAATGTAGTAGCGGACGCCTTGAGTAGAAAGAAGCTGACCTTAATCCCTCTCATGGTTGAAAGGCAGAGCTTGGAGTATATAGCCAACTTTGATTTTAGACCCTCTGTTGATCATGTGACTAGTTTGTTAGCATCGCTAGAGGTGCGGCCTACTCTTTTGGACTCAATAGGGACCGCATAACGTGAAGACCCTCAGCTAGTTGATGTGATAGATAAGTTGAGTAGGGGTGAGACTTCTAGTCACCTCAATAGATACTCCATCGATGATAAGGGTTGGTTGAGGCATGATGGAAGGCTATGCGTCCCACAAGCATGGGATTTGATGAAGAAGGTTCTTGAATAGGCGCACCATTCCAAGTTGACCATACACCCCGGTGGAGACAAAATGTACAAAGACATCAAAAGGGTTTTCTTTTGGAATGGCATGAAGAGGGATGTAGCTGAATTCGTCTTGAAGTGCTTAGTATGCCAGCAAGTCAAGGCGGAACAAAAGAAGCCTGGTGGTTTGCTTCATCCTCTAGAGGTCCCACAGTGGAAATGGGATAGCATCTCGATGGACTTTATTGATGGGCTGCCTAGGTTAAGAAGAGGCAATACCAGTATTTGGGTAATAGTGAACAGGCTCATCAAAAGCGCTCACTTCATACCCATTTATATTAGAAGGAATGCCTCATCTCTAGCATCCACATATCTTAAAGAGATAGTTCGACTCCATGGGATACCCTCTAGCATTGTTAGCGACCGAGATCCTATCTTTACGAGCGAGTTCTAGAAGAGCTTGCAAGAAGCTGTAGGCACACAGTTATGCTTAAGCACGGCCTATCACCCCCAAACCGATGGTCAGACGGAAAGAGTGAATAGAGTGTTAGAAGACCTCTTAAGATTATGCATTCTTGAATTCGGAGGAACATGGGAGGATCATCTTCCTTTGGTGGAGTTTTCCTACAACAATAGCTACCAAGCGACCATAGGTATGGCACCCTTCGAAGCTTTATATGGAAGACCGTGCCGATCACCAACTTGTTGGTGGGAGTCTACAGATAAGCTCATACTCAGACCATATATGATTAGAGAAACTTAAGAGAAAGTGGACTTGATACGAAAAAGAATGAAGACTGCCCAAGATAGACAAAAGTCCTACGAAGATAAGAAAAGGACCGATCTTGAGTTTGAGGTTGGGGACAAGGTTTTCCTTAAAGTATCTCCTTTAAGGAACGTCATTCGCTTCAGATCCGCAGGAAAGTTGGCACCAAGATTTGTAGGGTCGTTTCCCTTCATTGAAAGAATTGGGAAGATGGCTTACAGAGTAGAGTTGCCCGAAAGATTGGCTAGAGTTCATAATGTCTTTCACATTTCTCACTTACGAAAGTGCTTACATGAGTCTGCGGAAGTGATCTAACTAAGCATATTAGAGGACATAGAAGTAGAACGAGAAGTGACTGTGAGAAGAGTTCCAACTCGTATCTTGGGTATAGAAGTCAAAAAGCTACGCAACCGCGAAGTCAAACTTGTAAAAATTCAATGGAGTGACGCTGAGGAATACGTGACTTGGGATACTGAGGCCAAAATATGCGCAGCCTACCCTTTTCTTTTTGAGGGTACATCTTTGATATCTTTTTCCTTAAGTTTGTTCATGCTCGTATCTGTCTTTTTAGTATTTTCCTCAGTGCTGTTCTTAATCCTTAGGTAGAAACCAATGGATGTAAACATGTATTTAAAACATGTTATGGTTGATGGTTGCAAGTGGTTGCTCGTGGATGCATATACACACACTTTAGGTACTAGATCGGCTCAGTCACTTTCTTATTGCATATGCATATATGTACTTGTATATGATTGAAACTTGATGTGTTATCATGTGGATGTTGCATTTGTATGAATGATTGTGCACTCATGTAGAAAGCATGATTAGGGGTGATTGCATACATAATGGATTCATGGCACCGACATGACTTGCATTAAGGAGGTCAACTGAATCGGTAGACCGCCTGATTTTGCATTAGATAAGGACATGTACACACACTATGCATATGATCATGAAGCATTAGAAGTCTTTTAAGGACAATGGACGCATGTGTTTGATGATCGAGTAGATGGACGATTGGATGGTAGGATATACGTTCTTCTTAACTTGAAGATTTCGGGGATGAAATCCTTTAAGGAGGGGAGAATGTAACACCCCATGTTTTCAATAAACATTAAAGCAACGAATTAAAGAATAATTAATTTTAAATGTGAGGATTAAGGGAAATGGGTTATGCCATTACGTTCATTTCGGAATTCTGGTTGAGATAGAGTCCGAGTTTGCGTAAATTGGACTTAGTATGAAGAAGTTATGGCCTTCGGAAGTTTCAAAAATTCAAAATTCAAAATTCAAATTTAAACACAGAAGAGGACAGGGCAGGAAAATTCCCACCCCAGGCCAGGTCGACCAAGGGGTCGACCCTAGTGTTGACCTACCGTATAGGTCGACCTACCCCCCTCCCCCATGGGTAGATCTGAAAAGATGACGAATTCTGACTCCCTGCTGAGTCATTAGGGCTGAGGTGTTATCCTATCTTGACTAGATGGTCTTGATTACTTCTAGGGTTAATCTGACGGCACTAAATTAATTAAACCTCTATAAAAGCAACCTAAATCTCAACCCTAAGTCACAAATATTCATACCAAGAGCCGCCATGCCGTCAATGGTGAACCTAGAATAGCCGTCATCTCTTTCAACTCAAAGGCAAAATTGAAGCTACGTCAAAATCAAATCAAATCAAATCTAATTCAACTAAGAAATTTCAACGATCTACATCAAAGGCGAGCAATTCAATTTCAGAATACAGATCCCAGAACTCAAGAATTCCTTTTTGTTTGTAAGTGTTGTTATCTTTCAGATGTGAATAAATTAAAGACATGGTTTGTAATGAACTGTAAAATAGAATTGTATCAAGTTGTATGTGATGCTAATTTATGTTTATTCATGTCTATTCTATCATATATGCCTATGAACTATTGTGGTTTATCAAACCTATCATGTTATGTGGAAATTGGTGAATAAACCTATGATGTTGTATAGAAATTTGGAATGAAATTACCATATATATGTTTGGTGATATTATGATACAATACAAGTTTTAGGCTAAGTCATGTCGTTTGTGCCTAATTGTTTAGATCCATTATGCATATATGTTTAGGTCTATGACCTTGTATAATTTGGTAATGACATCTATATGTTGCTTGTCAATTCAGAAATTATGCCATGTTTATGCAAATTAAGTAATGCTATCATGATATGAATTCATGCAAGTCTATAGGTTAAAAACATGATTATGTAAACCTATATGTTTAGATCTACACTTTATATGTTAAATCCATATGCCTCTATGTTAGATCCATGTTAGCATGATTCAACCCCTATGCAAGTTTACCACTACATGTCTAATTAGATTTTGGTAGTTCTATGTAAAACTATTATTTTATGACTCATGTTGCATAGATCTAGTTTGCAAGTTCATAATTAAAAGTATATTATGCCAAGTTCATGTGATACATCTGTAGTGAGATCCATATTTTTGTATGATGTTGGAATGTTGCAAGTTCCTCTTTTTCCTCTTTTAGTTTATTAGTTAGGCTAAAATGTCGAGCCTAACATCCTATGTAATGTTGCGAACGTACAACGGGGGTAATGTTGGGGAAAACTTGAAACTATACGTAATTAACGTATTTGGCTCATAACCATATAAATGGTATGGCATTGAAATGATATAATTTACTTACCAAAAAATTATGAATTTGATTTAGAAAGAAAGTGGGCCATGATAATAAATTGTTGACAAATTTACATATAAGCATAAAAGGATAAATACGTAAATTTAGAAGAGACGAATATGCCTAACCCGAGGTTAGACAGGGTTGTGGTGTAAAACTGCCTAGAACCGACCAGCACATCCAGTGACTACAACAATACCTGTCTAATGTGGGTGGTTAGTGCATTGAGCCCAAAAAGGACCCGAGGTTAGACTGAGTTGTGGTGTAAAACTGCCCGGAACCGATCGGCACATCCAGTGACTACAACAATACCTATCTAATGTGAGTGGTTGGTGCTCTAATAAAGCTAAGTCAAGAGTGGTAGGGTTAAGTCAATTAAGGAAACACTTAACTAATTCAACATGTTAGCTAAACTGACGGGTGGGATTAGGTAAATTTGGACACTTAACCAATTAACATGTTGGCTGGAAAACCCTAGTAACAGGGACCCATTTCAGCAGTAACCCACATAGATGTATCATGGGACCTTGAACTAGGCAGGGTGGGACACGATTACTGGGCTGAATTGTAAGCGGTCAAAATATCGGCGGGTGGTGCGTCAGTGTAGGTTCCGACGGAGTACGGGCGTGCACGTACTCCAGAGTGGAAAAAGCAGACACTGGGCATCAATAGTCATACACTGTGCATCTTGAATCGTGTCGAGTTGCCACCATAGGATTTGATACACCCCGTGGTGGGACCACCACAGGTGTCTACAGTCAAGCGAGGGCCGAATAACACACGTGATAAATGCATGTGAGTAGGAGCCGATCGATATAAGGGGATCATTTCACTAAGAACACGTGGTGCTAGTTGGACAAGTATGAGTAGGTGCAGAGAATTAAACATGGGTGCGATGTATATTCGGTTTATCCTGCCTTATATAGTTTTATGTTAGTTTGCTATTCTGGTACTGCCTTATTTTTAGTTTATTCCTATCATGACCTTTTCCTTATTCACACACTAAAAAGTCATTGGACTTACTCAAACTTATGTCTGACCTATTTTCTTTCGTCTTCTTTCCTTCCGCCCCCCCCCCCAAGGTAGCCAGGGAGGCAATAGCTCAGTTTAATTTGGACCGTTCATCTTTCCAAGCTTGAAGACACTGTGATGTACGACTTGGAACCTATTATCTTTGGCTATGGCTTTGGACACACTAGACTTGGGGATTTATGCAGTTTTATTTATGATTTATGCTTCTTTATATAATAATCAAGGCAGAAATTATGATGTAATAATTTGGGAGTTGGTTTGAAATAGTTTGTTGTAATGTTTTGTTATGAACCATGTTTGAAATAAAGAGATGTTTGTTTTCCGCTGCTTATATATACATTTGTCTTGTAAATTATCTGTGTCTTTTACCTGTAATGCTCCATCGAAGTTAAGGGATTCCCTTTGTGAGTGACCTTAACGGAGGTAGGGTTTTCCACAGAACCAAAAATATAATTTAACATATGACAAATATATACCGTAATCCATACCAAAAACCATAGCATAGCATAAACTTCATAACATCCATACATACCAAACCTATACAAATATACAATGTACCAAACATAGCAACATACTCATATATATCAAATAAAAGTAAGTCCCAAAATGTTTCATCTACACGCAAACTAATTATGATGGTGAATGAAACGTCCAGTGACAACTCTAGCAAACTCCACTTGAGGGTTAGCCTCATTCAAAAGACCATGAACATCATGAAGAGTCTACAAACTGTATAACGAATTTTAGTGTGGTGTAAAAATAATTATAACATGAAATATAAACATACCGAGAACAATTGTTCATAGGTTGGTTGAAAATGTGATGCTCCCATCATGACATCATTAGATAAATTTGTGGGATTGTGAACACGTAGAACACTATGCTTCCTGTACCACTCCATATAATCATATGTGCAACTCATAACAGACTGATGTAGTGGAATCGATCTACGATCTTCTGCAATCACTTGATGATACCAACTCTCCCATATACTTTCCAAAAATTGGTAACTCACGCGAGTGTATGTAGTCGAGGTTGTACCTCAACGTTTATTTATCGCTTCCGGAGGAATAAGAGCCATTGGAATGTTATGCACTCTACCAAACTGTCGTAGTATCTATCAGGATGGTATGGCTCCACAACATTCAAGCCTAGAATGCAACCCCTATACCACGTTATACCATGAAATGGATGATACTGCCAAGCACATAAATATAAAAACTCAAGACAAACGGATCAATAAAAGTAGAATAATTCATAAAAGGTACCCTCTCAATCTAAATATTATCAAGAAAAATGCGTAGATCAACGACTGATGCACCGATATCAGTAGAGGGATTCCATCGAGCTGCACGAGGTATAATATCGTAGTACAACTTTGTAGAAGGATGAACGCAAGAAAAATATTCGAATATCCATGAATCAAGCAAGCATAGAAATCCTGTAATCTGTTTCACCCCCATCTGAGATGTTAATCCAAGCTGTCTACATAGGAATGCTAGTGCTGTTGAACCCCATGAATAAGTGTTGACATAGGCCAAATTTTTTAACGGTTTCAAAAGAGATACGTGCACCTGAATCTTGCTTTTGTCAGCAAATATTGTGTTGCCAAGCACAAACAAAAGATCAGTACGAGCAACACGCCTAACTACCCGATCACTCCACTCATCACTCACATCTTCAAATCTACCAAACAACATTGACAAGCTTAACTTATATCCAACCCTCTAATTCATTTCCATTCTAGCTTCTACAGCACTAAGACCAAGATACTTCGAAACAATAGCAATTACTTGTTTTGTATCATACGACATGCTCTGTATATGTTTGCCTTCGACTGGTATGTGCAACAGTGAAGCTACATCATCAAGAGTAATGGTCATCCCACCAAATGGTAAATGAAAAGTATTAGTCTCCGGATATCATCGTTCTACAAATGATGATATCAAATTCTTGTTCACACACTTGCAACAAGTGCTAACAATAGGAAACAATCCAGAAATGTTGATAAGGGCTTTGAACTTAGTAGCATTATCTGGAATCCTCCATTCTGATACCTTCTACGCTTGGTTGACACAAGTGAGCTATGCTCAATCATACACAAAATTTTTTTACATTTAGTACATAAATAGATAATTGACGTTAATAACAGACACATACCTGACCAATCCTTATCATAAAAGCAACACGGGTATCAAACTCTCTAACCACATTATTGCTTTTTGGTCCAGCTTTATCATGTAATTCATCTTCGGCTTCTTCCTCCGAATGATCATCTGCCTCATCATCAACACCTATCTCAGAATCCTCCCCTGTGTCATCCCCTTCTTCACTTGAAGAATCTGAACCATCTCCGTCTTCATGTTCCCCTAAAGAATCTGAACCGTCTCCGTCTCCATGTTCCCCTGAAGAATCTGAACCATCTCCATTACCATCATTACCACGTGCATCTATCTCAAACTGCGAAGGATCCTCCTCCTCCTCCTGTTCGGCGTTCACGTCTGCACTTCTATGTTCAATTGCTTTTGCCATTCATCGCCTTCTTTCTGATGCTGTCATAGATTTGCGGTCCATTTGTTAAAAATGAAAAAAAATCAACTAATTACACTTTTTTTATTTTAGTTCTGCACTTGTGATACACATGATAAAAAACCACGGAGATATGAGTACTCACTGTTTTTTTTAATATGTATCGTCTATTACTATGCAAGATATGAGCACTTACTATTTCTTTATTCTATTTATTTATTTATTTTGCATTTTATAGTTACCACGAAGGAAGCCAACATGGTAAGATACAAAACCACAGAGAACGTTAACGTGGAAATATTTCTTACCTCATTGATATCCTCCGTGGTCACGAGTCCTACCACGTATGCATTGCCCATGGTATTCATTCCTACCCTGTTGATTCTCTCCGTGGCGTATTGAATTGAGGAAAAAAAAATATGTATCAGCCAGTGAAATACGCGATTCACTATCGTTCCTCAATTCAATTACCAAACACAACTACAAGTAGAGCACGAAAAATCACACTACAAACACAGCCACTATTGTTCCCAATTCGATTTTAACTAAACTTGCACTACATAGCGAAATCGACTGCTTCTTTAGGTTAATGGAAGTTTACCTTAGCAGATACTTTGACGAACGAAAGCGGCTTTGATGAAGGAGTTTGGAGATGCTTTGATGAAACGGCGAAAGGCGACCTATACCACGAAGAAAGAAGAAAGCGAGATGTTTTTGGCTTGTAGTGTTAGGGTTTTTATATTTTGAAAGGTAAGGATAGTTTAGGAATATATGGAGGTTACTCGGTCAAAATGGGGGATAACAATTTTTTAAGAAAGAAGGGAATGGATGGAAAAAAGGGGTTGGGGAGGGGGGGTGTTCAAATAGAAATCTGCTTGAAATTAAACATGAAAGCTATGACGCTCGCCCAAAGGTAAAATGGCCATTTCACTGAACCGTCGTCGTGAGATCCACCGGCAAACAAAAAACCATGTAAAAAGTTGAATTTATAGTTTCCCAACCAATGAATAAGCAAGTACGAATATCACTTGGTTGTAGTCCCTTTAAATTAAAATTAATTGGTAAAACAATCTCATTTAGAATCCAAAAAGATATTAGATATGTTTTAACGTTTAAGGCATTATTCACATGGTAGGTCTCGTGCATAATTGGAATAAATATTTCATTTACAGACATTTTATGGTACATGCACTGCACGTGCATATAAAAACCATGTGTAAAACTATTAAATATAATTTTTCTATGGATATTTTATAATAGGATTTTTTTTCGATTTGGCCGCCTTTTATAAACTTATAACACTTTTAGCCTAGTTTCAAAACTTATTACAAACATAGCCTGGTTTATGTCACATCAGCTCAAAACCGTTATCAACACAGCGGCATTTGAGATGACGCGTAGAGCGTTATTTGGGATGACGCATAGAACTCACTTCTGGGCGTCATTTAAGATGCAGCAGTTAGTGTCATCTTAAATGCCTCTTGTGTTAATAACTGTTTTGCGCTGATGTGACATAAACCAGGCTACGGCTGTAATAAGTTTTGAAACTAGGCTAAAAGTGTTATAAGTTTATAAAAGGTGGCTAAATCTAAAAAAAATCCTTTATAATAATCTGAAAACTTTTACCTTTTTTGTGCTTGAATATGGTTTCTAACTTATGATTTTATGTACAATTCAAAACTTTAATCTAAACATTGATGCAAATTTTAATTCTTCATGTAACTCAAAACTCCAGACGTCTTGTTCGCATATAATAATATTTATGTAATCTCACATCTGAACCAAAAGTTTATCATGTTTTTGTGTCAACTGTCAATAAATATAACATTATATGATATAATAAAGATTTGTAAATTGGTCCTTTTAATTTATGCTTTTGGCTCTTCTTTGTCTTGCCCTTGCCCGGGGCAACCCACTTTTCTCACTTTTCTAGAGCCGACATTGATAAGAATACTTATGTAATAACCAAAAGTTAAGATAGTGTTTGGTTTAAAATATACTTTGAGTTTTAAGTTTTCAGTATTGATAACAAAACATAAAAAAAGTTAAGGGACGACAGAGAGGATGAAAGAGTGATGGAGGGAACCACGTAAGAAGAGAGAGGCAGTAGAATGATATATTATCTTTCTTTTTTGTGTAAATTTTCAAAATAAGAAAAAGAAATAAAAGTTGTTTTTTATTTTGTATGTTAACTTTATTTTCTAAAACGGTCATTTTTGACATTACACATGCACCGTTCACAATTTACTGTGGACGAAAACTAAAAACTAAAAAGTGTAGACCAAACACCGCCTTATGTTTTCATGTCAACTGTCAATAAATATAACATTATATTATGATATTATAAAGATTTCATAAATTGGTCGTTAATTTATAGTTTAATAAATATTATGATATAATAAAGATTTTATAAATATCAATGTATCTTCGTGTTATTTTCTTCGTGTCATGTTCATTCGTACAGAAGAATCTTTTTGTAAGTTTTACTGCTTCCACTCAATGCTAAGGAAGCATCCCCATTGTCAACAAGACAATGTGGTGAGGCACCTTACCAGTTTTGGTCCACTCACCGATAAACATAATCTCACTTGCTTATATATTGGCCACTTATTAACGTTTGACAAGCTTTGTTGATCAAACTTTCTGTCCACCAACTTAAAATCAACTTTGTTGATCAAGCTTTCTGGTCAACACTGTTAAAAGTCTACAGTCTCTATTTTTCATTAAAAATAAATACACTTGCATAACGATTTAGGCCATCCGCAACGTGGGGTCGATTGAAAAGCAACCGACCCCAACGCTGGGACCACCAAAGGGACCAAGGTTACTTCAGCAACACTCGAGGTTGCTGAAGCAAGCAAATGGTTGTGATAACAACCCCTTTTAGCCGGTTTTTTAAAAGTCGGCTAAGGGAGTACTATTATTTTTTATTTTCCTCCACCTTAGCTAGCTTGGCTAAGGATAAAGAGAATTTTTTTGTTTTTTTAATTTCTTAGTCGGCTTTGCAAAAGCCGGCTAATGAAAAAATGACCTCCTCTCCATTGGAGGGTTAGTCGGGTCAACCAACAAAGATTTGACCGCGAGCAACACCCTCTCTTACTACGATGCTCTTACATTAAGACGGTATCACAAGTGAACAGTACGTAGCATAATATACATTAAAATATCCTCCTACATGTAGTTTTGCAATAAGCGGTTCTTCCAGGAGTAAAAGAAGTTTTTGAGCTCATGCACTATATATACACTCAACAACAGCGTGTCCATGCACAGTGCTGAAGAATGGAAATCTCCCAAAAAGTTGGACTGATCAGAAATCTGAGCAAATAGTATCAAATTTATGAACGATAATCTAATAAACAGCTTCAGTTAGGATGTATCTCATACAACTTACATCATATCACTTAGCTGAGTGTTATTTGTTAATCGATTTTCTTCTTCTTCTTCTTTTTTTTTTGCCTTAATGTTGTTGTTTTACCCAAGAAGGGGAGAAAGAAAAGAAGTATAATAATGGAAACTATATTTACTTGAAATAACGTTCTCATTAGAAGGATACGGTCATTGGAGCACTTGAAAATTTGATTCCATGCGAGGAAGTAAAGGTGTATATATCGGACAAAGCATATTTGTACTTGTACAAGTTTCACTGTTTTACCCACCGAACAAGATTGCTTCTCATACAATTTTTGTTGTCCAAGTTTATTCCTTAAGTGAAAATCTGACAAATTAGAATGAACGTATTTCAACTATGGGCTCGAACGGACGTACATTCGTACAAATTTAACAGCCCTGCAAAGAAGGAGGTCTTCCATCTCACGTGCTTGTACTGTCATCCAATTGACTGAGCCCTGTCGGATCAAAAGCTACATTTTTGAATAGAATTATTAAAGTTAAAAAGAACCATATTTGAATGAAAGTGTACACCAAACAAACAACGCTAAGAAAGTGCTCCAAAACCCTAAATTCATTAAGGCTAATATAACATTACAAAAGTTTGAATTTAAAGAGGACTGAAGAGCGTTGCAAATTAGTATCTTCTCATTATCTTCGCCCATTTCATTTGTTCCGAAATTACATTGGTTTTGCGATACTACGGATCATAAGTTTAGTACTCTTGTTACTAATAATGCAGTTAAATCCGAAGATAGTCTGGATCAATTTCGACAATGTTACCATAATCAATTAAGGAGATTTTCCTTTCAACTCTATTGTATCTTGGTGGATGGTCTTCCTTTGCTCACAACACCAATTTGTTTGATTAAGTGAGTAGTAAGGGCAAATAACGTCTCAAGAACAACGTTATCGATGTTCCTTAGAGCGATCACTACAGATTTGAGTTTATCACTATCGTATCATTTTTCCATATTCATAGAAATCACCTACCGATAATCTTAAAGCATTAACTCATTTGCGCAACACATTTTGACATACTTTGCTTCTATTTTTATCAAATTGGAAAGATCAATCAGAGTTTATTTTAGGCACTACCAAAAGAATATGCATTTTTAATCGGTCGAGCTGAAACAAGTTTATGTTCTTATAGTTCCAAAATCAACAGAAATAGAAAATGAGACTATTGCACAAGCATGGTCAAGTTGAATTGAGAGCAAGACATTACATATGAAAGGGTAACATATGCAATACAATGATCGATATAAAGTTTGACATGTACTAAAATAAATCGATTAGCATAGAGGTTTGGGAGATGCACTGGATACCAAGTATCTTACGGAGGATGCAATAAGTGTTGTAAACAATGGTTCGACTGAATCGTGGACCATGTCACTTTCTTGAAGACGTTTCGGCGATCTACTCAAGGTGCAAAGTAGTTCGTATTGTTCGCCGCCGCCTCTGGGATAAAACAGCCTCTTCCTTGTTTTTCTTTCTATATCGGATCATTTGCACATATGAAGCCGATTCTGTTTGCACTCAAAAAATTAATACTGCTCAAGTTTATTTTCTTTCTATTTTGTAAAAGAATGATTAAGTAGAAGATAGAAAAAATGTATGTTTTTTTCTTTCTGTGGAAGAGGAAGAGAGAGAGTTTGTTTTTTTCTTTACAGAAAGAGAGAAAAAATGACTTTTTTATTTTATATTGTGATGGTCTCTCCTATTCTTTATATAAACAATAAAGAAGAGTAGCATTAGCTACGTTAGTGGGGGATGAATGTATCATAATCAATACTATTATTAAAATAAAAGAAACGTTCAAAATATTGCAAATTTTAACATGTAAATTGCATACGTTTCAAAAAAGAGATGAATGATAATAAATATTAATTTATTATGTTAGTTTGCTATTCTGGTACTGCCTTATTTTTAGTTTATTCCTATCATGACCTTTTCCTTATTCACACACTAAAAAGTCATTGGACTTACTCAAACTTATGTCTGACCTATTTTCTTTCGTCTTCTTTCCTTCCGCCCCCCCAAGGTAGCCAGGGAGGCAATAGCTCAGTTTAATTTGGACCGTTCATCTTTCCAAGCTTGAAGACACTGTGATGTACGACTTGGAACCTATTATCTTTGGCTATGGCTTTGGACACACTAGACTTGGGGATTTATGCAGTTTTATTTATGATTTATGCTTCTTTATATAATAATCAAGGCAGAAATTATGATGTAATAATTTGGGAGTTGGTTTGAAATAGTTTGTTGTAATGTTTTGTTATGAACCATGTTTGAAATAAAGAGATGTTTGTTTTCCGCTGCTTATATATACATCTGTCTTGTAAATTATCTGTGTCTTTTACCTGTAATGCTCCATCGAAGTTAAGGGATTCCCTTTGTGAGTGACCTTAACGGAGGTAGGGTTTTCCACAGAACCAAAAATATAATTTAACATATGACAAATATATACCGTAATCCATACCAAAAACCATAGCATAGCATAAACTTCATAACATCCATACATACCAAACCTATACAAATATACAATGTACCAAACATAGCAACATACTCATATATATCAAATAAAAGTAAGTCCCAAAATGTTTCATCTACACGCAAACTAATTATGATGGTGAATGAAACGTCCAGTGACAACTCTAGCAAACTCCACTTGAGGGTTAGCCTCATTCAAAAGACCATGAACATCATGAAGAGTCTACAAACTGTATAACGAATTTTAGTGTTGTGTAAAAATAATTATAACATGAAATATAAACATACCGAGAACAATTGTTCATAGGTTGGTTGAAAATGTGATGCTCCCATCATGACATCATTAGATAAATTTGTGGGATTGTGAACACGTAGAACACTATGCTTCCTGTACCACTCCATATAATCATATGTGCAACTCATAACAGACTGATGTAGTGGAATCGATCTACGATCTTCTGCAATCACTTGATGATACCAACTCTCCCATATACTTTCCAAAAATTGGTAACTCACGCGAGTGTATGTAGTCGAGGTTGTACCTCAACGTTTATTTATCGCTTCCGGAGGAATAAGAGCCATTGGAATGTTATGCACTCTACCAAACTGTCGTAGTATCTATCAGGATGGTATGGCTCCACAACATTCAAGCCTAGAATGCAACCCCTATACCACGTTATACCATGAAATGGATGATACTGCCAAGCACATAAATATAAAAACTCAAGACAAACGGATCAATAAAAGTAGAATAATTCATAAAAGGTACCCTCTCAATCTAAATATTATCAAGAAAAATGCGTAGATCAACGACTGATGCACCGATATCAGTAGAGGGATTCCATCGAGCTGCACGAGGTATAATATCGTAATACAACTTTGTAGAAGGATGAACGCAAGAAAAATATTCGAATATCCATGAATCAAGCAAGCATAGAAATCCTGTAATCTGTTTCACCCCCATCTGAGATGTTAATCCAAGCTGTCTATATAGGAATGCTAGTGCTGTTGAACCCCATGAATAAGTGTTGACATAGGCCAAATTTTTTAGCGGTTTCAAAAGAGATACGTGCACCTGAATCTTGCTTTTGTCAGCAAATATTGTGTTGCCAAGCACAAACAAAAGATCAGTACGAGCAACACGCCTAACTACCCGATCACTCCACTCATCACTCACATCTTCAAATCTACCAAACAACATTGACAAGCTTAACTTATATCCAACCCTCTAATTCATTTCCATTCTAGCTTCTACAGCACTAAGACCAAGATACTTCGAAACAATAGCAATTACTTGTTTTGTATCATACGACATGCTCTGTATATGTTTGCCTTCGACTGGTATGTGCAACAGTGAAGCTACATCATCAAGAGTAATGGTCATCCCACCAAATGGTAAATGAAAAGTATTAGTCTCCGGATATCATCGTTCTACAAATGATGATATCAAATTCTTGTTCACACACTTGCAACAAGTGCTAACAATAGGAAACAATCCATATATGTCGATAAGGGCTTTGAACCTAGTAGCATTATCTGGAATCCTCCATTCTGATACCTTCTACGCTTGGTTGACACAAGTGAGCTATGCTCAATCATACACAAAAAAAATTTACATTTAGTACATAAATAGATAATTGACGTTAATAACAGACACATACCTGACCAATCCTTATCATAAAAGCAACACGGGTATCAAACTCTCTAACCACATTATTGCTTTTTGGTCCAGCTTTATCATGTAATTCATCTTCGGCTTCTTCCTCCGAATGATCATCTGCCTCATCATCAACACCTATCTCAGAATCCTCCCCTGTGTCATCCCCTTCTTCACTTGAAGAATCTGAACCATCTCCGTCTTCATGTTCCCCTAAAGAATCTGAACCGTCTCCGTCTCCATGTTCCCCTGAAGAATCTGAACCATCTCCATTACCATCATTACCACGTGCATCTATCTCAAACTGCGAAGGATCCTCCTCCTCCTCCTGTTCGGCGTTCACGTCTGCACTTCTATGTTCAATTGCTTTTGCCATTCATCGCCTTCTTTCTGATGCTGTCATTGATTTGCGGTCCATTTGTTAAAAATGAAAAAAAAATCAACTAATTACACTTTTTTTATTTTAGTTCTGCACTTGTGATACACATGATAAAAAACCACGGAGATATGAGTACTCACTGTTTTTTTTAATATGTATCGTCTATTACTATGCAAGATATGAGCACTTACTATTTCTTTATTCTATTTATTTATTTATTTTGCATTTTATAGTTACCACGAAGGGAGCCAACATGGTAAGATACAAAACCACAAAGAACGTTAACGTGGAAATATTTCTTACCTCATTGATATCCTCCGTGGTCACGAGTCCTACCACGTATGCATTGCCCATGGTATTCATTCCTACCCTGTTGATTCTCTCCGTGGCGTATTGAATTGAGGAAAAAAAAATATGTATCAGCCAGTGAAATACGCGATTCATTATCGTTCCTCAATTCAATTACCAAACACAACTACAAGTAGAGCACGAAAAATCACACTACAAACACAGCCACTATTGTTCCCAATTCGATTTCAACTAAACTTGCACTACATAGCGAAATCAACTGCTTCTTTAGGTTAATGGAAGTTTACCTTAGCAGATACTTTGACGAACGAAAGCGGCTTTGATGAAGGAGTTTGGAGATGCTTTGATGAAACGGCGAAAGGCGACCTATACCACGAAGAAAGAAGAAAGCGAGATGTTTTCGGCTTGTAGTGTTAGGGTTTTTATATTTTGAAAGGTAAGGATAGTTTAGGAATATGTGGAGGTTACTCGGTCAAAATGGGGGATAACAATTTTTTAAGAAAGAAGGGAACGGATGGAAAAAAGGGGTTGGGGAGGGGGGGTGTTCAAATAGAAATCTGCTTTAAATTAAACATGAAAGCTATGACGCTCGCCCAAAGGTAAAATGGCCATTTCACTGAACCGTCGTCGTGAGATTCACCGGCAAACAAAAAACCATGTAAAAAGTTGAATTTATAGTTTCCCAACCAATGAATAAGCAAGTACGAATATCACTTGGTTGTAGTCCCTTTAAATTAAAATTAATTGGTAAAACAATCTCATTTAGAATCCAAAAAGATATTAGATATGTTTTAACGTTTAAGGCATTATTCACATGGTAGGTCTCGTGCATAATTGGAATAAATATTTCATTTATAGACATTTTATTGTACATGCACTGCACGTGCATATAAAAACCATGTGTAAAACTATTAAATATAATTTTTCTATGGATATTTTATAATAGGATTTTTTTTCGATTTGGCCGCCTTTTATAAACTTATAACACTTTTAGCCTAGTTTCAAAACTTATTACAAACATAGCCTGGTTTATGTCACATCAGCTCAAAACCGTTATCAACACAGCGGCATTTGAGATGACGCTTAGAGCTTTATTTGGGATGACGCATAGAACTCACTTCTGGGCGTCATTTAAGATGCAGCAGTTAGTGTCATCTTAAATGCCTCTTGTGTTAATAACTGTTTTGCGCTGATGTGACATAAACCAGCCTACGGCTGTAATAAGTTTTGAAACTAGGCTAAAAGTGTTATAAGTTTATAAAAGGTGGCTAAATCTAAAAAAAATCCTTTATAATAATCTGAAAACTTTTACCTTTTTTTGTGCTTGAATATGGTTTCTAACTTATGATTTTATGTACAATTCAAAACTTTAATCTAAACATTGATGCAAATTTTAATTCTTCATGTAACTCAAAACTCCAGACGTCTTGTTCGCATATAAGAATATTTATGTAATCTCACATCTGAACCAAAAGTTTATCATGTTTTTGTGTCAACTGTCAATAAATATAACATTATATGATATAATAAAGATTTGTAAATTGGTCCTTTTAATTTATGCTTTTGGCTCTTCTTTGTCTTGCCCTTGCCCGGGGCAACCCACTTTTCTCACTTTTCTAGAGCCGACATTGATAAGAATACTTATGTAATAACCAAAAGTTAAGATAGTGTTTGGTTTAAAATATACTTTGAGTTTTAAGTTTTCAGTATTGATAACAAAACATAAAAAAAAGTTAAGGGACGACAGAGAGGATGAAAGAGTGATGGAGGGAACCACGTAAGAAGAGAGAGGCAGTAGAATGATATATTATCTTTCTTTTTTGTGTAAATTTTCAAAATAAGAAAAAGAAATAAAAGTTGTTTTTTATTTTGTATGTTAACTTTATTTTCTAAAACGGTCATTTTTGACATTACACATGCACCGTTCACAATTTACTGTGGACGAAAACTAAAAACTAAAAAGTGTAGACCAAACACCGCCTTATGTTTTCATGTCAACTGTCAATAAATATAACATTATATTATGATATTATAAAGATTTCATAAATTGGTCGTTAATTTATAGTTTAATAAATATTATGATATAATAAAGATTTTATAAATATCAATGTATCTTCGTGTTATTTTCTTCGTGTCATGTTCATTCGTACAGAAGAATCTTTTTGTAAGTTTTACTGCTTCCACTCAATGCTAAGGAAGAATCCCCATTGTCAACAAGACAATGGGGTGAGGCACCTTACCAGTTTTGGTCCACTCACCGATAAACATAATCTCACTTGCTTATATATTGGCCACTTATTAACGTTTGACAAGCTTTGTTGATCAAACTTTCTGTCCACCAACTTAAAATCAACTTTGTTGATCAAGCTTTCTGGTCAACACTGTTAAAAGTCTACAGTCTCTATTTTTCATTAAAAATAAATACACTTGCATAACGATTTAGGCCATCCGCAACGTGGGGTCGATTGAAAAGCAACCGACCCCAACGCTGGGATCACCAAAGGGACCAAGGTTACTTCAGCAACACTCGAGGTTGCTGAAGCAAGCAAATGGTTGTGATAACAACCCCTTTTAGCCGGTTTTTTAAAAGTCGGCTAAGGGAGTACTATTATTTTTTATTTTCCTCCACCTTAGCTAGCTTGGCTAAGGATAAAGAGAATTTTTTTGTTTTTTTAATTTCTTAGTCGGCTTTGCAAAAGCCGGCTAATGAAAAAATGACCTCCTCTCCATTGGAGGGTTACTCGGGTCAACCATCAAAGATTTGACCGCGAGCAACACCCTCAACACCCTCTCTTACTACGATGCTCTTACATTAAGACGGTATCACAAGTGAACAGTACGTAGCATAATATACATTAAAATATCCTCCTACATGTAGTTTTGCAATAAGCGGTTCTTCCAGGAGTAAAAGAAGTTTTTGAGCTCATGCACTATATATACACTCAACAACAGCGTGTCCATGCACAGTGCTGAAGAATGGAAATCTCCCAAAAAGTTGGACTGATCAGAAATCTGAGCAAATAGTATCAAATTTATGAACGATAATCTAATAAACAGCTTCAGTTAGGATGTATCTCATACAACTTACATCATATCACTTAGCTGAGTGTTATTTGTTAATCGATTTTCTTCTTCTTCTTCTTTTTTTTTTTTTTTTTGCCTTAATGTTGTTGTTTTACCCAAGAAGGGGAGAAAGAAAAGAAGTATAATAATGGAAACTATATTTACTTGAAATAACGTTCTCATTAGAAGGATACGGTCATTGGAGCACTTGAAAATTTGATTCCATGCGAGGAAGTAAAGGTGTATATATCGGACAAAGCATATTTGTACTTGTACAAGTTTCACTGTTTTACCCTGTATCCTAAATAAACACCAACCGAACAAGATTGCTTCTCATACAATTTTTATTGTCCAAGTTTATTCCTTAAGTGAAAATCTGACAAATTAGAATGAACGTATTTCAACTATGGGCTCGAACGGACGTACATTCGTACAAATTTAAAAGCCCTGCAAAGAAGGAGGTCTTCCATCTCACGTGCTTGTACTGTCATCCAATTGACTGAGCCCTGTTGGATCAAAAGCTACATTTTTGAATAGAATTATTAAAGTTAAAAAGAACCATATTTGAATGAAAGTGTACACCAAACAAACAACGCTAAGAAAGTGCTCCAAAACCCTAAATTCATTAAGGCTAATATAACATTACAAAAGTTTGAATTTAAAGAGGACTGAAGAGCGTTGCAAATTAGTATCTTCTCATTCTCTTCGCCCATTTCATTTGTTCCGAAATTACATTGGTTTTGCGATACTACGGATCATAAGTTTAGTACTCTTGTTACTAATAATGCAGTTAAATCCGAAGATAGTCTGGATCAATTTCGACAATGTTACCATAATCAATTAAGGAGATTTTCCTTTCAACTCTATTGTATCTTGGTGGATGGTCTTCCTTTGCTCACAACACCAATTTGTTTGATTAAGTGAGTAGTAAGGGCAAATAACGTCTCAAGAACAACGTTATCGATGTTCCTTAGAGCGATCAGTACAGATTTGAGTTTATCACTATCGTATCATTTTTCCATATTCATAGAAATCACCTACCGATAATCTTAAAGCATTAACTCATTTGCGCAACACATTTTGACATACTTTGCTTCTATTTTTATCAAATTGGAAAGATCAATCAGAGTTTATTTTAGGCACTACCAAAAGAATATGCATTTTTAATCGGTCGAGCTGAAACAAGTTTATGTTCTTATAGTTCCAAAATCAACAGAAATAGAAAATGAGACTATTGCACAAGCATGGTCAAGTTGAATTGAGAGCAAGACATTACATATGAAAGGGTAACATATGCAATACAATGATCGATATAAAGTTTGACATGTACTAAAATAAATCGATTAGCATAGAGGTTTGGGAGATGCACTGGATACCAAGTATCTTACGGAGGATGCAATAAGTGTTGTAAACAATGGTTCGACTGAATCGTGGACCATGTCACTTTCTTGAAGACGTTTCGGCGATCTACTCAAGGTGCAAAGTAGTTCGTATTGTTCGCCGCCGCCTCTGGGATAAAACAGCCTCTTCCTTGTTTTTCTTTCTATATCGGATCATTTGCACATATGAAGCCGATTCTGTTTGCACTCAAAAAATTAATACTGCTCAAGTTTATTTTCTTTCTATTTTGTAAAAGAATGATTAAGTAGAAGATAGAAAAAATGTATGTTTTTTTCTTTCTGTGGAAGAGGAAGAGAGAGAGTTTGTTTTTTTCTTTACGGAAAGAGAGAAAAAATGACTTTTTTATTTTATATTGTGATGGTCTCTCCTATTCTTTATATAAACAATAAAGAAGAGTAGCATTAGCTACGTTAGTGGGGGATGAATGTATCATAATCAATACTATTATTAAAATAAAAGAAACGTTCAAAATATTGCAAATTTTAACATGTAAATTGCATACGTTTCAAAAAAGAGATGAATGATAATAAATATTAATTTATTATGTTAGTTTGCTATTCTGGTACTGCCTTATTTTTAGTTTATTCCTATCATGACCTTTTCCTTATTCACACACTAAAAAGTCATTGGACTTACTCAAACTTATGTCTGACCTATTTTCTTTCGTCTTCTTTCCTTCCGCCCCCCCAAGGTAGCCAGGGAGGCAATAGCTCAGTTTAATTTGGACCGTTCATCTTTCCAAGCTTGAAGACACTGTGATGTACGACTTGGAACCTATTATCTTTGGCTATGGCTTTGGACACACTAGACTTGGGGATTTATGCAGTTTTATTTATGATTTATGCTTCTTTATATAATAATCAAGGCAGAAATTATGATGTAATAATTTGGGAGTTGGTTTGAAATAGTTTGTTGTAATGTTTTGTTATGAACCATGTTTGAAATAAAGAGATGTTTGTTTTCCGCTGCTTATATATACATCTGTCTTGTAAATTATCTGTGTCTTTTACCTGTAATGCTCCATCGAAGTTAAGGGATTCCCTTTGTGAGTGACCTTAACGGAGGTAGGGTTTTCCACAGAACCAAAAATATAATTTAACATATGAAAAATATATACCGTAATCCATACCAAAAACCATAGCATAGCATAAACTTCATAACATCCATACATACCAAACCTATACAAATATACAATGTACCAAACATAGCAACATACTCATACATATCAAATAAAAGTAAGTCCCAAAATGTTTCATCTACACGCAAACTAATTATGATGGTGAATGAAACGTCCAGTGACAACTCTAGCAAACTCCACTTGAGGGTTAGCCTCATTCAAAAGACCATGAACATCATGAAGAGTCTACAAACTGTATAACGAATTTTAGTGTTGTGTAAAAATAATTATAACATGAAATATAAACATACCGAGAACAATTGTTCATAGGTTGGTTGAAAATTTGATGCTCCCATCATGACATCATTAGATAAATTTGTGGGATTGTGAACACGTAGAACACTATACTTCCTGTACCACTCCATATAATCATATGTGCAACTCATAACAGACTGATGTAGTGGAATCGATCTACGATCTTCTGCAATCACTTGATGATACCAACTCTCCCATATACTTTCCAAAAATTGGTAACTCACGCGAGTGTATGTAGTCGAGGTTGTACCTCAACGTTTATTTATCGCTTCCGGAGGAATAAGAGCCATTGGAATGTTATGCACTCTACCAAACTGTCGTAGTATCTATCAGGATGGTATGGCTCCACAACATTCAAGCCTAGAATGCAACCCCTATACCACATTATACCATGAAATGGATGATACTGCCAAGCACATAAATATAAAAACTCAAGACAAACGGATCAATAAAAGTAGAATAATTCATAAAAGGTACCCTCTCAATCTAAATATTATCAAGAAAAATGCGTAGATCAACGACTGATGCACCGATATCAGTAGAGGGATTCCATCGAGCTGCACGAGGTATAATATCGTAGTACAACTTTGTAGAAGGATGAACGCAAGAAAAATATTCGAATATCCATGAATCAAGCAAGCATAGAAATCCTGTAATCTGTTTCACCCCCATCTGAGATGTTAATCCAAGCTGTCTATATAGGAATGCTAGTGCTGTTGAACCCCATGAATAAGTGTTGACATAGGCCAAATTTTTTAGCAGTTTCAAAAGAGATACGTGCACCTGAATCTTGCTTTTGTCAGCAAATATTGTGTTGCCAAGCACAAACAAAAGATCAGTACGAGCAACACGCCTAACTACCCGATCACTCCACTCATCACTCACATCTTCAAATCTACCAAACAACATTGACAAGCTTAACTTATATCCAACCCTCTAATTCATTTCCATTCTAGCTTCTACAGCACTAAGACCAAGATACTTCGAAACAATAGCAATTACTTGTTTTGTATCATACGACATGCTCTGTATATGTTTGCCTTCGACTGGTATGTGCAACAGTGAAGCTACATCATCAAGAGTAATGGTCATCCCACCAAATGGTAAATGAAAAGTATTAGTCTCCGGATATCATCGTTCTACAAATGATGATATCAAATTCTTGTTCACACACTTGCAACAAGTGCTAACAATAGGAAACAATCCATATATGTCGATAAGGGCTTTGAACCTAGTAGCATTATCTGGAATCCTCCATTCTGATACCTTCTACGCTTGGTTGACACAAGTGAGCTATGCTCAATCATACACAAAAAAAATTTACATTTAGTACATAAATAGATAATTGACGTTAATAACAGACACATACCTGACCAATCCTTATCATAAAAGCAACACGGGTATCAAACTCTCTAACCACATTATTGCTTTTTGGTCCAGCTTTATCATGTAATTCATCTTCGGCTTCTTCCTCCGAATGATCATCTGCCTCATCATCAACACCTATCTCAGAATCCTCCCCTGTGTCATCCCCTTCTTCACTTGAAGAATCTGAACCATCTCCGTCTTCATGTTCCCCTAAAGAATCTGAACCGTCTCCGTCTCCATGTTCCCCTGAAGAATCTGAACCATCTCCATTACCATCATTACCACGTGCATCTATCTCAAACTGCGAAGGATCCTCCTCCTCCTCCTGTTCGGCGTTCACGTCTGCACTTCTATGTTCAATTGCTTTTGCCATTCATCGCCTTCTTTCTGATGCTGTCATTGATTTGTGGTCCATTTGTTAAAAATGAAAAAAAAATCAACTAATTACACTTTTTTTATTTTAGTTCTGCACTTGTGATACACATGATAAAAAACCACGGAGATATGAGTACTCACTGTTTTTTTTTAATATGTATCGTCTATTACTATGCAAGATATGAGCACTTACTATTTCTTTATTCTATTTATTTATTTATTTTGCATTTTATAGTTACCACGAAGGGAGCCAACATGGTAAGATACAAAACCACAGAGAACGTTAACGTGGAAATATTTCTTACCTCATTGATATCCTCCGTGGTCACGAGTCCTACCACGTATGCATTGCCCATGGTATTCATTCCTACCCTGTTGATTCTCTCCGTGGCGTATTGAATTGAGGAAAAAAAATATGTATCAGCCAGTGAAATACGCGATTCATTATCGTTCCTCAATTCAATTACCAAACACAACTACAAGTAGAGCACGAAAAATCACACTACAAACACAGCCACTATTGTTCCCAATTCGATTTCAACTAAACTTGCACTACATAGCGAAATCAACTGCTTCTTTAGGTTAATGGAAGTTTACCTTAGCAGATACTTTGACGAACGAAAGCGGCTTTGATGAAGGAGTTTGGAGATGCTTTGATGAAACGGCGAAAGGCGACCTATACCACGAAGAAAGAAGAAAGCGAGATGTTTTTGGCTTGTAGTGTTAGGGTTTTTATATTTTGAAAGGTAAGGATAGTTTAGGAATATATGGAGGTTACTCGGTCAAAATGGGGGATAACATTTTTTTAAGAAAGAAGGGAACGGATGGAAAAAAGGGGTTGGGGAGGGGGGTGTTCAAATAGAAATCTGCTTTAAATTAAACATGAAAGCTATGACGCTCGCCCAAAGGTAAAATGGCCATTTCACCGAACCGTCGTCGTGAGATCCACCGGCAAACAAAAAACCATGTAAAAAGTTGAATTTATAGTTTCCCAACCAATGAATAAGCAAGTACGAATATCACTTGGTTGTAGTCCCTTTAAATTAAAATTAATTGGTAAAACAATCTCATTTAGAATCCAAAAAGATATTAGATATGTTTTAACGTTTAAGGCATTATTCACATGGTAGGTCTCGTGCATAATTGGAATAAATATTTCATTTACAGACATTTTATGGAACATGCACTGCACGTGCATATAAAAACCATGTGTAAAACTATTAAATATAAATTTTCTATGGATATTTTATAATAGGATTTTTTTTCGATTTGGCCGCCTTTTATAAACTTATAACACTTTTAGCCTAGTTTCAAAACTTATTACAAACATAGCCTGGTTTATGTCACATCAGCTCAAAACCGTTATCAACACAGCGGCATTTGAGATGACGCGTAGAGCGTTATTTGGGATGACGCATAGAACTCACTTCTGGGCGTCATTTAAGATGCAGCAGTTAGTGTCATCTTAAATGCCTCTTGTGTTAATAACTGTTTTGCGCTGATGTGACATAAACCAGCCTACGGCTGTAATAAGTTTTGAAACTAGGCTAAAAGTGTTATAAGTTTATAAAAGGTGGCTAAATCTAAAAAAAAATCCTTTATAATAATCTGAAAACTTTTACCTTTTTTTGTGCTTGAATATGGTTTCTAACTTATGATTTTATGTATAATTCAAAACTTTAATCTAAACATTGATGCAAATTTTAATTCTTCATGTAACTCAAAACTCCAGACGTCTTGTTCGCATATAAGAATATTTATGTAATCTCACATCTGAACCAAAAGTTTATCATGTTTTTGTGTCAACTGTCAATAAATATAACATTATATGATATAATAAAGATTTGTAAATTGGTCCTTTTAATTTATGCTTTTGGCTCTTCTTTGTCTTGCCCTTGCCCGGGGCAACCCACTTTTCTCACTTTTCTAGAGCCGACATTGATAAGAATACTTATGTAATAACCAAAAGTTAAGATAGTGTTTGGTTTAAAATATACTTTGAGTTTTAAGTTTTCAGTATTGATAACAAAACATAAAAAAAGTTAAGGGACGACAGAGAGGATGAAAGAGTGATGGAGGGAACCACGTAAGAAGAGAGAGGCAGTAGAATGATATATTATCTTTCTTTTTTGTGTAAATTTTCAAAATAAGAAAAAGAAATAAAAGTTGTTTTTTATTTTGTATGTTAACTTTATTTTCTAAAACGGTCATTTTTGACATTACACATGCACCGTTCACAATTTACTGTGGACGAAAACTAAAAACTAAAAAGTGTAGACCAAACAACGTCTTATGTTTTCATGTCAACTGTCAATAAATATAACATTATATTATGATATTATAAAGATTTCATAAATTGGTCGTTAATTTATAGTTTAATAAATATTATGATATAATAAAGATTTTATAAATATCAATGTATCTTCGTGTTATTTTCTTCGTGTCATGTTCATTCGTACAGAAGAATCTTTTTGTAAGTTTTACTGCTTCCACTCAATGCTAAGGAAGCATCCCCATTGTCAACAAGACAATGGGGTGAGGCACCTTACCAGTTTTGGTCCACTCACCGATAAACATAATCTCACTTGCTTATATATTGGCCACTTATTAACGTTTGACAAGCTTTGTTGATCAAACTTTCTGTCCACCAACTTAAAATCAACTTTGTTGATCAAGCTTTCTGGTCAACACTGTTAAAAGTCTACAGTCTCTATTTTTCATTAAAAATAAATACACTTGCATAACGATTTAGGCCATCCGCAACGTGGGGTCGATTGAAAAGCAACCGACCCCAATGCTGGGATCACCAAAGGGACCAAGGTTACTTCAGCAACACTCGAGGTTGCTGAAGCAAGCAAATGGTTGTGATAACAACCCCTTTTAGCCGGTTTTTTAAAAGTCGGCTAAGGGAGTACTATTATTTTTTATTTTCCTCCACCTTAGCTAGCTTGGCTAAGGATAAAGAGAATTTTTTTGTTTTTTTAATTTCTTAGTCGGCTTTGCAAAAGCCGGCTAATGAAAAAATGACCTCCTCTCCATTGGAGGGTTACTCGGGTCAACCAACAAAGATTTGACCGCGAGCAACACCCTCAACACCCTCTCTTACTACGATGCTCTTACATTAAGACGGTATCACAAGTGAACAGTACGTAGCATAATATACATTAAAATATCCTCCTACATGTAGTTTTGCAATAAGCGGTTCTTCCAGGAGTAAAAGAAGTTTTTGAGCTCATGCACTATATATACACTCAACAACAGCGTGTCCATGCACAGTGCTGAAGAATGGAAATCTCCCAAAAAGTTGGACTGATCAGAAATCTGAGCAAATAGTATCAAATTTATGAACGATAATCTAATAAACAGCTTCAGTTAGGATGTATCTCATACAACTTACATCATATCACTTAGCTGAGTGTTATTTTTTAATCGATTTTCTTCTTCTTCTTCTTTTTTTTTGCCTTAATGTTGTTGTTTTACCCAAGAAGGGGAGAAAGAAAAGAAGTATAATAATGGAAACTATATTTACTTGAAATAACGTTCTCATTAGAAGGATACGGTCATTGGAGCACTTGAAAATTTGATTCCATGCGAGGAAGTAAAGGTGTATATATCGGACAAAGCATATTTGTACTTGTACAAGTTTCACTGTTTTACCCTGTATCCTAAATAAACACCAACCGAACAAGATTGCTTCTCATACAATTTTTATTGTCCAAGTTTATTCCTTAAGTGAAAATCTGACAAATTAGAATGAACGTATTTCAACTATGGGCTCGAACGGACGTACATTCGTACAAATTTAACAGCCCTGCAAAGAAGGAGGTCTTCCATCTCACGTGCTTGTACTGTCATCCAATTGACTGAGCCCTGTTGGATCAAAAGCTACATTTTTGAATAGAATTATTAAAGTTAAAAAGAACCATATTTGAATGAAAGTGTACACCAAACAAACAACGCTAAGAAAGTGCTCCAAAACCCTAAATTCATTAAGGCTAATATAACATTACAAAAGTTTGAATTTAAAGAGGACTGAAGAGCGTTGCAAATTAGTATCTTCTCATTCTCTTCGCCCATTTCATTTGTTCCGAAATTACATTGGTTTTGCGATACTACGGATCATAAGTTTAGTACTCTTGTTACTAATAATGCAGTTAAATCCGAAGATAGTCTGGATCAATTTCGACAATGTTACCATAATCAATTAAGGAGATTATCCTTTCAACTCTATTGTATCTTGGTGGATGGTCTTCCTTTGCTCACAACACCAATTTGTTTGATTAAGTGAGTAGTAAGGGCAAATAACGTCTCAAGAACAACGTTATCGATGTTCCTTAGAGCGATCACTACAGATTTGAGTTTATCACTATCGTATCATTTTTCCATATTCATAGAAATCACCTACCGATAATCTTAAAGCATTAACTCATTTGCGCAACACATTTTGACATACTTTGCTTCTATTTTTATCAAATTGGAAAGATCAATCAGAGTTTATTTTAGGCACTACCAAAAGAATATGCATTTTTAATCGGTCGAGCTGAAACAAGTTTATGTTCTTATAGTTCCAAAATCAACAGAAATAGAAAATGAGACTATTGCACAAGCATGGTCAAGTTGAATTGAGAGCAAGACATTACATATGAAAGGGTAACATATGCAATACAATGATCGATATAAAGTTTGACATGTACTAAAATAAATCGATTAGCATAGAGGTTTGGGAGATGCACTGGATACCAAGTATCTTACGGAGGATGCAATAAGTGTTGTAAACAATGGTTCGACTGAATCGTGGACCATGTCACTTTCTTGAAGATGTTTCGGCGATCTACTCAAGGTGCAAAGTAGTTCGTATTGTTCGTCGCCGCCTCTGGGATAAAACAGCCTCTTCCTTGTTTTTCTTTCTATATCGGATCATTTGCACATATGAAGCCGATTCTGTTTGCACTCAAAAAATTAATACTGCTCAAGTTTATTTTCTTTCTATTTTGTAAAAGAATGATTAAGTAGAAGATAGAAAAACTTATGTTTTTTTCTTTCTGTGGAAGAGGAAGAGAGAGAGTTTGTTTTTTTCTTTACAGAAAGAGAGAAAAAATGACTTTTTTATTTTATATTGTGATGGTCTCTCCTATTCTTTATATAAACAATAAAGAAGAGTAGCATTAGCTACGTTAGTGGGGGATGAATGTATCATAATCAATACTATTATTAAAATAAAAGAAACGTTCAAAATATTGCAAATTTTAACATGTAAATTGCATACGTTTCAAAAAAGAGATGAATGATAATAAATATTAATTTATTATCATTCAATGCAATATTCAAATACCATTTATTTTTTTGTTTTTTTTAATTTCTTAGTCGGCTTTGCAAAAGCGGCTAATGGAAAAATGACCTCCTCTCCATTGGGGGGCTACTCGGGTCAACCGACTAACCGCGAGCTACACCGTCTCTTGGGATGCTCTTACATTAGGACTATATCACAAGTGAACAGTACGTAGCATAATATACATTAAAATATCCTCTTACATGTAGTTTTGCAATAAGCGGTTCTTCCAGGAATAAAAGAAGATTTTGAGCTCATGCTCTATGTTCTATACACTCAACAACAGCGTGTCCACGCACAGCACTGAAGAATGGAAATCTCCCAAAAAGTTGGACTGAGAAATCTGACCAAGTAGTATCAAATTTATGAACGATAATTTAACAAACAGCTTCAGTTAGGATGTATCTCATGCAGCTTTCATCATCACCTGCATATCATTCAGTTGGACTGAGAAATTTTCATAAAATTTTGCCTAAACGTTTTTGTTTTATACGAGAAGGGGAGAAATATGAGAAGAATATAATAATAGAAACTATATTTACTTATAATAACGTTCTCGTTTGGAGGATGCGGTCATTTAAGCACTTACAGGGTAAAACAATATTTTTTTTAAATAAATAAATTTGTAAACCAATCGGAATCTTAATTACCTCCCTAGTGGACCAAAATATATACATTAGTGAAAGTTTTACAACTCCGATCGATCTTTCTATTCGAAAAAAAAAGTTAGTTTAATTATTTTACCCTGTACCCTAAATAAAAAATTAGTTTTATTATTTACCCTGTATCCTAAATAAACATCAACAAACAAGATTCTTTCTCGTACAATTTTTATTGTCCTAGCCTATGCCTTGAGTCAAAACCCGACAAATTAGAATGAATGTATTTCAACTATGGACCCGAACGTACGTCGTACATTAGTTAACAGCCCTACAAAGATGGATGTCCTCCATGATCACATGCTTGTACTGTCATCCAACTGACGGAGCCTGTTTAGATCGAAAGTCACCTTTTTTAGAATAAGGGTGCGTTCTTAACCAACGCGAGTGGGGTATTTGAGCGTGATATTTGAGCGTGGTACTGTAGCGAACGAGGAATGTGTTTTTAGCTGCGAACGGGGTATTTGAGCATGGTATCTGAGCGTGGTATTTGAGCGTGGTATTTTTAAAATAACATATAAATAGATATGATTTGGCAAATACGAATACAAATACAAATATAGATACAGTTTCTAATACAAATACAAGTACAAATACAGTTACAGATACGAAGATAAATTAGCGCAGACTGGAAACAACCAACTCATCTTTAATGTTATCTCGAACTAATGACATTTCTCGGTATCCGCCTGGGTGTACACGTTTAGTGCCTCTATTCGTCATATTTCTCATACTATAATATTCCGCCACGTACTGATCGGGGATTAGTTCAGGATCAGCATCAAAAGCCATAAAATCAGGGTCACCGCCATTATATTTGCATATGAAATTGTGTAAGGCCATTGTAGATACGACAACTTTCACTTGAGTGTTGAACCGAAATGTAGGCATCTTGTTGAGAATGGTAAATGTGCAAAGCCTTTTCGTCCGATATAAGGGATAATTTGATCAGCGGGTAAATGTGCAGATACGTGTGTACCATCTATAGCGCCAATACAGTTTCTGAAATACGGATAATACCGGGTTGAATTTCTGATGTGATGTGGAACAGTATTAAATTGTTGTTCTCCTGGCTTTATTACATCTGCAGCGAGTAATTGAAAAGCGTTTAGGAAATCATGATAACAAACGGAATTGTGCTACCTGATCGTTGAAATCTTTCTTGAAGTTGTCTATTTGAAATCCCAGTAGCCATTGTATAAATGAAAATTCCAACCATTTCGACAACCCATATTTCTGGTCTGGAAACGAGACCATGATGTTGCAGTTTTTCACATAACGCGTGGAAACATAGTCTTTTCATTCGGAAATTATTTTGACAACGACTTTGATGACCGTTCAAAATTTCGTTGATCCAAGATAAGCCTGTGAACTCCGAAGTATTAATCCGCGTCATATGATTTCTCCTTTCATTCTGATCCAGATAAACCCCGTATTGTGAAAGGTGTTAAGGATAGAGTGGGTGATTTATAGGGAGAAAGGGAAGTTGGAAATCAAGCCGTTGGCGTCCGACGCGTCAGACGCGTCCGACGCGAACGACTTGATTTCCAACTTCCATCGAACGTTCTATTTGGTAGTGGTAAAGGGTGCTTGCGTCCGACGCAAACGGCTTGATTTCCAATTTTCAATGAACGTTCTATTTGGTAGTGGTAAAGGGTGCTTGCGTCCGACGCAAACGACTTGATTTCCAACTTCCAACGAGCGTTCTATTTGGTAGTGGTAAAGGGTGCTTGCGTCCGACGCGTCGGACGCCACAAAAATCCTGAGCATGGCAAATAAAGGCTGCGAACGGACCCTAAGGGTGCGTTCTTAACCAACGCGAGCGAGGTATTTGTGCGTGACATTTGAGCAGGGTATTTGAGCGTGGTACTGTAGCGAATGGAGAATGTGTTTTTAGCTGCGAACGAGGTATTTGAGCGTGGTATCTGAGCGGGGTATTTAATTGTTAAATTTTTTGTTTTGATTTAATTAAATACTAATTTCGTAAAACAAAACGACTACATTTCATTACACAAAGAAAATTCAAACATAAATATGACAGAAATACAATAACACGATGACATGAACCTCCTACTTGTTGGTATTTATCAGATAAGTTTGGTAGTCTTGGTCGCGGCGTTTGTCTGCAAGCCCTCTTATCAACCATCTTTTCACTATCTCATACGGAAGAGCAGTGAACATATCATTTATTTTGCGGTCCAAAACAAATAATAGTGCGTCTGTAACATCAAACTCACCCGTTGCTCCAAGACGTTGTATGCGAGCTACCGTATTTGCATAAGTTGTATAACTTCCCGTTGATTCCACGCTAGTACCCGTATTAGGACTATCAGAATGCGTGCGAGACTTTTTCATCTGTTTCTCGTGCATTAGGTCAATGAGCATAACCATCTTATCCTCACTTTCACCACGTCGTCTTCTTAAATTTTGACGTGCAGTTGGTTGAGTAGGGGGATTCATTGGATTTTGGGTTGACGGAGGGATTCTTGGAGCTTCACAATTTGGTGGATTCATTGAAGTTTGTTGCACTGGAGGATTTGATGGCGAATTCAATTTTGAAATATGATTATTTTGCGTGTCATTCAATGGATTAAAAAACCCGTCGAAATCCCATGTTCTGTCAAACGTGCTTTGTGTTGATGGCGGCGTGCCAGTCGGCGACGGTTGTTCATTAGCAGCAGGAGTGTATGACGATTGACCAGTTGCATTCGTCCCACGAAATAATTGTTGCATCAGCTCTAAGTGTTCTATTGGATGTTTCTTATATTTCAAGACACCCGTTCCAAATTCCTAAATGTAAGAAATAAATTGTAGGAAACTGTCTATAATTGAATGGTAAAATAAATAAATTTACAGACCTTAACATGATCTTCCCACCATTCATCGCTTCCAGAGACCATTCCTTTGTAAGCATCCCAACCCGCCCCAGTCTTCGTCATCAGTGCATCCCATTTCATCCAATCTCGTCGAAGACTATCATACTTGTTTCAGATCTTGGTTTCATCAATCGGTACGGTGTCCGGAATGGTTTCTATGGCATCGTTGAACTTATCTGCAATCACTTTATGCAAACCTTTTTTGTTGCTGCCATAAGCACCATATGCATCAACATAACATTGCAGCATAATCTGAGTTGCAGTAAATGACCAGTGTTGTGCAGCTTTTCGATTGGCCATACTGAAATGAAAAACAAAATACATTAGAAATAAATTTAAAAAAACAACCGAAAAACTAGGTTGAATAACGAAAAATAATATGAACACCGAACTGAAAAAAACCTGATTGCTGCTCGAATTCGGTTGAAGATAATAGTAGAAGAGGATTGGGTTGGTGTAGTGTGGATGAAGAGGTAGGTGAAGGTGATGGTTTTATAGGTGAATATGAAGAACGTTGGAAATCAAGCTGTTGGCGTCCGACGCGTCGGACGCCAACGACTTGATTTCTAACGTTCAACTATCGTTCCATTTGAAAAGGGAAAAAAGTATTCGCGTCTGATGCGTCGGACGCATCGGACGCGAACAAAATTATGAGCATGCCAAATTATTGATGCGAACGCACCCTAATTATTAAAGTTAAAAAGGACCATATTTAAAAGAAAGTGTACACCAAACGAACAACACTCAGAACATGCTCCAAAACCCTGAATTCATAAAGGGTAATATAACATTGCAACAAGACAATTACATATGAAAGGGTAACATATGCAATGTGATGTTTCATATGATGTTTGATATGTACTATAATAAACCGATTAACAAAGAGGTTTGAGATACACTAGTATTACCGTACAACGGTGGAAAAACCGACCGTTAAGGTGTTCAATATGAAATATAAAATTATTTGTTAAAACATATTTTAAACTGTATTTCATTAAGAAAATTATAGGGTACGTTAAGAGAAAATGAAATTAACTAAAAGAGCGGAAATTCAGTTAAACTTAATATTACATGTATACCAACTTAAGAGTACACTACACCACAAAGCTTATTTTGCCACTCCCCTCTCCTCTAAATTTGATTCGGGCTATAGCCGTATTAAATTAGAGAGGGCTCTGAGCCGTACCTACTTATTTAGAAAAGGCTTGTGGCCTAATTAAAATTTGGCTCCATATTTGACCGTATCAATTTCCTTCCATTGTCGGTGTAAAAAAATTCCCATCCAGACGTGCTACCTCCTTTTTTTTCATTTCCCTCCACGGGATCTATTTCCCCCTTTTTTTCTAATTCCCTTACCCGTGACCTCATGCGATCGAAAACTTTGGAAATAAAAGAAAATCTGCTCTAATAAAATTCGAACGCTCAAATCTGGTAAAATTTTATTTGATTCAATGATTATTCCTTTTCAAACCATGTTTTAGGGTTACGTCTTGAAGCTAAATATCCTGATTTTTGATTTGATGATTCGATGTTTTTAGGGTTAAGGTTTTCTCAATTTTACGTCAAACTGCTGGCCACAGAAAGCAAAAACTTTGGTTGAAGTACAACTTCTCAATTTAGCGGTAAAGTTAAGGTTTTCTTTATTTGATTTTTATTGTGGGTTCCTTTTACGTTGAATCCAAAGATATGTTCGGAGTATTAGATTCCGAAAGGGAATTGATGATAACTTTGTGCAATAAGAATATAGATTTTGTTGAACAAGAAGGGGATCTGGGACATTTTATTTATCCGTCAACCAAAATTGAATGGGCTGCTTTCATTCGAAATCTAAGAATTGTTGAAGGATGATTAAATTATGTTCCCTACATTCTCATCGTATTGCTTCTTGTATTCTCCTTGTTATTTTTAGGCTTTTGGCAACTTAAAGTACTAAAATATTATACAATGATGAGAACTTATTTCTTAATGAGTGTTGCATCAGTGAAATGTTTAAAAGTTCAGAGATGTTTCAAAAATGAAGCAACTTTTCAATTACTGGACTTATATTATACGTCATATATTACTTGGGATTTGTACGACCATGTATATCACTTAAGTATCCAGTTTAAACAAAACAAAACAAAACATGCACATTAAATTCGCTAATCGTAAGGTCATATCCAACAGTAAAGGATTTCAGCTGAACAGTCAGCCAATCATAAATGGTTTGACGGGGGTTCTAGAAGCAGATGGTTAATTCATGCGTGCTTAGTTTTAAATGAAATAAAGCATGATGCAATATGAGTATTCTCTACGCCAAGTAAAATGTTAGTTTGTAGAAAAGCAGAAACTTGCTGCAATCCTAACCTTGTTTTCTATGCTTGTAACAGGTCATGAATTACTGCAGACTTAGTTATAAAAAGATTTAAGGTGAAATTTCCACTCGCATTGGTTTAATGCTTGCTTATGTCATAATGGATAAAGATATTTATTATTCACAACTTTGCACCATTCATTGACAGTGATAAAAATGTTAACACTCTTTCACACATGAAAATGTTAACACTCTTTCACACCATTCATTTATATGGACTGACACATTAAATTCGAAGCATTAAATGCATTTTGATGTTGAATTTAAACATTATCATTTAATGCCTTGATTCTTTTAAGCCTTAGGTTAAAACATATTTAGAGCCTACAATCCAAGTGAAATATAGCGTCAAAATACTAGCAATAAGTTTGAACGTAGAGTTTACTGCCAAGTGAAATGCTAAACTTGGCATGTTGGTTGGAAATTTGATATTGTTATTATGCAGTAGTGATCATATAAAATACAATTAGCACATACATATCATTCATGACGTGCACATTTTAAATCTTAATGAAAGGAACATATAAAACATAAAGTTTGGATAACATATACAATCTGTATGAGTAGGGAAATTAAATATTTATTTGCTATTGGAAGTTATTGTTCTCCATGCTTCTGTTTAGGACCACTCATCACTAGCGATTGTCTTTTGATTCCATTTTCACCTTGTAAGTTCTTATTTATAACAGTTAGTGGATTATCAAGTAACAAGCATACGATGAATATGTTACCATACCCCAGACAAAATCATAAATAGTCATATAGATCGTTAATATTCATCCATATTCGTATCATGACATTCTTGCATTCTTGCATCAGGTCCTTTTGTATCATGACATTCTTGCATCAGCATATGAATGTCATTTTCTTGCATCAGGTCCTTTAATTGTATGTTGACATTCTTTAATCATTTTGTAGGCATTGTTGCTATGCATGACATTCTTTAATCAAGAGACCTGTTGCCATTTTTTTTGTTTACTGCACCTACTGAGAAATTTACTCAATGCCTACTAAACCGATGTTTGTTATTTTAATTTCTTTTCAGGCTTTGGAACAAGCATGAGTTGTATGAGCTCGACAACTGCAGTTTTGTTGTCTTTTTTTTTAGAGGAAGAACTGTGAACATTATGCTTTGTATATACTGTGCTATGTATTAACTGATGTTATGAATTATGTATTAATCGAATTATTCTTAGCGTATCTCTTCTTTATATACTGTTATATGAGTGTTAGTGTACCTTCTTTATATATATATATATATATATATATATATATATATATATATCAATGGGTGCAGTGATTTTGTAAATTGCATATATAATATACCGATATTGGTACGGTTAAAAGTCGTATCTAATTCATTGTTATCATTGTAGGAGTGAGGCATTAAGCACGGTTTTGAGCCGTATCAGTATACTAGTTTAATACGGTTCTAAACCGTATCAAATTTCTCAACTGATACGGCTTAAAACCGTATCCATCTACGAAACTGACAGTGCCAGCATACCAATTTGAGACGGTTTTAAGCCGTATCAATTGATAAATTTGATACGGTTCTGAACCTTATCAAATTAGCAATTTGATACGGCTTAAAACCGTATCAAATATCATTTGATACGGTTTTAAGCCGTATCAAATTGCTAATTTGATAAGGTTCAAAACCGTATCAAATTTCTCAATTGATACGGCTTAAAACCGTATCAAATAAACAGAGATGCCATTTTTTTGATACGGCTTAAAACATATCAAATCGATTTTGATACGGCCATTAGCACTGCCAAATTGGCATTTTTGGTGTAGTGGTAAGAATATACTATCAATGTATTGATTCAAAATCAGTCATAAACATATACATATATTTTTATTATATAGTGAGTAGGATCAATGTAATTTTAATATTTAATTATTTTACAATTCTCAAACATTAATGGATTGAAGAAATGAAAAGAGAAATAAAACAAATGTAAGCTTAATGTGATTAAAAGCTGAATGAAATAACATAAAACATGCAACTTGGAACAATGATGGAACGCAATAACTATTTTAAACAACTGTAACATAAAATAACAAGCACAAGTACCTTAAGAGCATCTCCAACAACATTCAGACCCATAACATTACAACACGTAATATTCAACTGAATATTACGTGTTGTTCCCAACAGGTAATTTTTTTTCCGTCACGAGCCTATTTTATCGGCTCACGACGTCGCGAGCCTATTAAATCGGCTCGCGACAAGGATTTTTTGGCATTTTCTGTTGTAGCGAGCCGATTTTATCGGCTCGTGACGTCGCGAGCCGATAAAATAGGCTCGCGACATCGCGAGCCGATAAAATCGGCTCGCGGGACCAATTCCGCATTCGGAATTGGCCCCGTAATATCTAGTTGAATGTTACACCACATATATCCGTTGAGTGCAAAAACAATGCGTATTACGCTCCGTAACATGAATTACACCCGCTGTTGGAGTTGCTCTAATAGCGTACCATGTCCAAGTAAAAAGTCAATATTAAGGTGGTATACAACTTAATATCAAAGTCCGTTTGTAAAAATCATGAAGAAACAAATAGTAATGGGGAAACACATTTTTTGACAGAAGGAAAAACATGAAAATGTGGAAATCTAGAAATACAAAAGAAATTGTTTAGTTCAAGAGGCAAGTGCATAACCAAAAGAGGGCAAAAATTATTCACTTAATGAATTTAATATTGAAAATGAGCAGGTCTGGCTTGCATTTTTACATATCAACGTTGCTACTTCCAAGGCTTTATGCAACTGACCATAAGAAGAAAACTGATGTAACACCCCACATCCGTTAAGGTCACTCACAAAGGGAATGCCTTAACTTCAATGGAGCATTATGGGTACTCGAACAGAAATATTACAAGACAGACATATATAAAGCAGCGGAAAGTAATGTAAAAGTACTTCAAATCATTTATTAAATATAATTGTTTACAATAAAAGCCCATCAACTTCCAATACCTAATTACATAGCTAAAATATATGTCTTGCTCAAAAACAAAGAAGCATAAAAATAAATTGTAGTATTCCCCAATAAAGCAAAGCAAGCCATAGCCAAGAGAAATCCAAGTAGTACATGAAAGAACCTTGGAGCTTGGTAAGATCCGAACTAAGCTGTATTCTCAACCTGCGAACCTGGGGGGAGGGGGGAAACGGAAGAAAATGAGGCGAAACAAAACGGGTCAGTCATAAAGACTGAGTAAGTCCTAGTGACTTTCAGCACAAAACAGGAAAAGATAACATGGCATGAATAAACTGAAAGTAAACATAAGCATGATGACAAGATAAGCTACAGGCACGATAACTAAGAATAACATCATATGACTTTTGTCATGCATAACATTGTGAGGTTCCCATTCAAGATGAACTAAGTATAATTTCGCAAGATCGCAAGATTTCTCCGCTTCACCGTTAAAATATTTCTATGATATCTATTTGCTCTGCACCACCTAACTAGTGTCCCAACTAGCAATCTATATAAAATGATAAAATCATAACGTGATCCCAATCCCCGAAATTAAGGTTGCTTTCACGTGTACATCTATTATTTATTTCCAAGATCTAATCTAGGGTTTTCTATCGAGCGCTTCCTAGATTCAACCAGGATTTATGCCACCTTAGTCCCACCTAGGGATTATGCTACCTATTGAACGCTTCTCGGATTTAGGGTTTATGCCACCTAGGTCCAACCTAGGGATTATGCTACCTATGTGTGTCATACGGCCCCCAATGATTGTAGATACCTATGCTGGTCCCACCATGGGGTGTATCAAGACCCATGGTGGTGGCCCGACACAAATCTAGAATACATAGGTTATACTACTGGTGTCCCAGTGCCCTGTTTGTCTGCTCCGGAGTGTGTGCACGCCCACACCCCGTTAGAACCCACACTGTGCACCCACCGCCGTCGCTTTTGACCGCTTACAATCAACCCAGTAATCATGCCCCACCCTGCCTAGTTTCAGGGTACCATGATACCTAATTGGGTTACTGCTGAAATGGGTCCCTGTTACTAGGGTTTCCTACTGGTTAAGTTTGTGGGCCTGTATATACAGATATTAACCACCTTCCCGTGATGTACTTAACCCACCGATTCAAGCATGCTTATTAATGGTTAAGTTTGTGGGCCTATATTTACTAATATTACCCACCAACCCGATATATACTTAACCCTCTCCGTCCATCACGTTAAGTTGGTTAAGTGTTTTCTCTTGTTTTACTAAACCTCACCACACATCATGTTATATCGGTTAAGTGTTGTTCCTTGTGTTACTTAACCCTACTGCAAGCCTTTTTATACTGGCTAAGTGTTCTCCCTTGTGTTAACTTAACCCCACCGCATGTCATGTCATATTGGTTAAGTGTACATTGACTTAGCCCACCTACTTATCATGTTGTGACGGTTAAGTGTTACCCTCTGTTGTTACTTAACCTTACCACGCATCACGTTATATTGGTTAAGTGCATGTTAACTTAACCCCATCCACCAGTCATATTATAATGGTTAAGTGTTACCCTCGTGTGTTTACTTAACCCTACCACGCATCAGGTTATATCGATTGGGTGTTATCAACCTATTCAAGTTAGCCTAACCCATCCGCTAGTCATGTTATAACGGTTAAGTATCATTAGCCTAGCCACGTTACTTAACCCACCCATTCATATCATATTGGTTAAGTGTCATTAGTCTAGTCATACTTAACCCACCCGCTGGTCTGATTAACAGTTATGTTGGTTGAGCCTACATTTATAAGTTTTACATGTTCTTAACTCATACTGGTTAGGTCCACATTTACATGTCAAATTTCCATGTCATCCCACCTAACCCTCTAAACATACACACGTCTTATTATGGTTAGTATTCCTTAATTCATTCATTATGACGAACAAATCATGACCTCTCACATTAGACCGTGCATTTTGTGGCCACTGGATTTGCCGGGCGATTCCGGGCAGATTTACACAACAAACTGGTTCTAACCTCGTGTCATAAACTGTTACGCCTACAATTTGGCCTTCGACCTCTCACGTTAGACTGACACTTTATGGCTACTGGATTTGCCGGGCGGTTCCTGGCAGATTTACACCACAAACTGAGTCTAACCTCGTGTCAAAGGTTCATTAATGGTCGTATTCCACCCAAAACCCCAATATCAGTTCATGTGTTTAACATATAGAAATGTTCATGGTTCATGTTTTTACCCCAAAACGTATTCCCAAATCATTACCATAATTCACTATAAGGTTATGCCAAGTTATAGCCTTTTATTTACAATACATGCCAATTACCTAAAACCCAACTTAGGCGCTTTCATATTAAACCTCTACTAAGTCATAAATTATCATATATGTTTCAACTCCAAATTTTAGATAATTAACATATGCCCAAGTTCTAGATTACATGTAAATTTCACATATGCCCAATTCGTACCAAATTTTCATATGTTCAATTTATGCAGTTTTACATGTATGCCAATTTTATGCCATTTTACCATATCAAGTTCTAGCCAAAATTACACGTATCAAGTTTCATATCCAATAAACCCAAATCATGATTTATGATGTAGTTATCCTGAACTATAATCTTTTTATTACAGTACATGTCAGTTGCCCAAGTTCATAATACATGTTTATGCCAACTATCAAGTTTACGATTGCTTTCATGTTCAAATTCCCAATTCTACATATGCCTAATTAACATAAGCCCAAATCTTTTGATTTAAACGTACATAGTCCCAAACACGTGATTTAATTTACATGCCAATTCATGTATGCCCACTTCGTGCCAAATTATTTATGCCAAGGCCCAAACTTGCAATTTCAATTATATTGACAATACCCAAATATCCAATTTCATGTTAATGGTAGTAATACCCAAATATCCAATTTTTATGTTATGCCATCAATTCCACCAAACACATATATTCCACAAGGCAATATTCCAATATTTCTCCCGTATACCATCGCACGTATATCGTAGTTTAGGCCTAGGTCCGAAATTGACCTAGGTTAATCAAAAGAAAATAAATAAGGGAAGGTAGAATTTTGCATAAAAATAAGACTAGAGAGAAAAACATCATCACAGGCATGAAGATTACAACTTGGTAATAATATCAATATGAATCAAGAAAACTGATTTACAACAGGCTGAATAGACCATAAACTAGACATGGGAATAGACAAGTCTCAAAACTCAAGATCCAAGAAGCAACAGAAATAGATCGATAAACATACTTAAATCCAATTTCACTTCATCACATGCCCATATTATATTTAAATATTTTAATTTGAAAATAACTAGAACTTACAGGGCATAGCTAACGAATTAAGAACTGAAATTGTCATAGAACGTTGTAGTAGTGTTGATTTATTGTTTGAACCATTGTTGAAGCTTTGTTCTTCGAATTGATTTGAGTTTTGAATGCTTAAGCTTTAATTTGGGGGTGGCGGCCATAGTTCAAGAGGGAGTTCAGAAGCATAATAGTGTAAGAAAGATTTGTTGTGAACTATGTTAGGACATAGGGTGTTTTATAGGTGTAGGAACTAGTTTAGGCCCTTAGATAAATCCTAGAATCAATCCGGACCATCAAAACACGTCTCAGGCTTCAAAAATGAGTTCTGGGTCAAAAAAGGCCGACCAGGTCGACCTGTAAGGGGGGAGGTCGACCATATGGTCGACCTGGGGGGGGGGGGGGGTAGGCCAAACCTAGGGGCGGCCACATGGTCGACCTGGCCCCCAGGTCGACCTGCCTGGTCCTGTGCTGCCTAAAATCTGCTGAATCTTCTACAAGCCATAACTTCTTCATTTCGGACTCCGATTTTCGAAAACTCGGACTCTATTTCATGTAAAATTTCAAGACGAACATAATGGATAACCCATTTCCCTTGATTCTTATTTTAAAATTTAATTATACCCAGATTTCTAGTTTCAACATGTTATTAAAATTCGGGTTGTTACATTCTCCCCTCCTTAAAGGATTTCGTCTCTGAAATCTTCAAGTTAAGAAGAATGTGTCCTACCATCTAATCATCCATCTACTCAATCATCAATCACAGGCATTCATTGTCCTTAAGAGATTTCTACTGCTGTATGAACATATGCAAGAAGTGTGTGTATATGTTCCTTATCTAATGCAAATGATCAGGCCTGATTGATCTTCTTAATGCAAAATATGCTTAGTGCAATGAGTCCAACATGTACGCAAATAGTCCTAGTCACATAAACACTATATGTTTGCACAAACATCCATCCATATGCATCATCCATATGATAACACATCCAATTTCATCCATAAACAAGTAGAATCACTCATGCATATGCAATATGGAAATGAGTCTGATCCGATCTAGTGCCTAATGTGTGTTATGCAATCACGAGCAACCACTAGCAGCCACTTGCAACCACTTGCAACCATCAATCATAACATGTCTCAAACACATGTTTACACCCAATTGTTCCTACCTAAAGGTATAGTCGAACGATATAAGCAAGTAAAAAAAAAACTTGTGCCCATTAGGCAATGTCAAAACTGGAAATCTATGTCACATATATACTGATTTGGAGAAGAACTCCCTAAGCACCAGCCCCGAAGATCGAAATCAACATCAGGCTGACACACAAAGAATTACTCAACCCAACCAATATATATGATTCTAGGAAACTAAGCATGATGGACTCCTTTTAGGTCACAAGGAAATCCCTTCCTAAAACCAACTCGTATCCTATAAAACCTAAAGAGTTTATTCAACCCAACGGACACCCTCAAGCCCCAAAATGTTTTACTAACAGACGAGTCATGCTCCCTATGGGGTTTCTAACAAAAATGGGATTGAGAATAGGACCAAGAGGATATACTTGAAAGATAACATGCAAATAAGCTCTACAGGAAAAGGGGGATCAAGGATATACTCTTAAAAAAGAGATATGATATGTGTATCTAGTCTTTAATCTTTTGAGTCGCATTTGCTTGAGCTTAACTCCATTGTGCTTTCACCGTCTTTAACTTCACAATTTCGTAGCTTCTTAATTCTTGTTTCCAAAATATGAGTTGGAACTCATTCCACCATTGCCTCTCGTTCCACTTTTACTTATTCTTCTTCTAGTATACTCGGCTTAAACATAACTGCGTACTCATGGTTTCATGCAAGCTCTCCAAAATTCACTAGTGAATCTCGGATCTCGTTCACTTACTAGAAGGTATTCCACATAAATGAATTATCTCTTGAAAATAAACAAATGCTAACCATGTTGCCAAGTGTACTTACTAAGGTGATTTTCTATAACTCATGCATAAGCGAGATGAACCATCCGCCTTAGTGGCGAACACTACTCGAGTGGATCAATAAATATATCATGAGATTCTAGGTAACTAAGCATGGAAGAACCCTAAGGGTTACACTAGACTTCGAGGGTATTACCGAGGCAAGTCAAGAGTCTAACTACCCTCTTTTCATACTCGAGAATGGTATCATTTTGGATAACCGCTCCATCCCTACAAACAACCCATAGCCCAAAAACATAAGCATTACTTCTAAACTCAACACTTAGCATAGACATTCTCAAATGCAAACAAGTCATGAATAAATGAGCCGGTTCCCCAATGGGATTTGAGACAAAAACGAGATCCTCTACTACGCTAGTACTAAGGTGCAGAGACTTCAACTATCGAAGCCGAATTAAAAAGGATGCGATGTACAAAAACAAAGTTCTAATGGGATGACAGAAAAGAAAAGCTAAACCTTTAACAGAAACGTTACCACCTCTTTTAGGTATGCTAGTGGTGAGAGCATACAATTTCCCACTCGAAGATCTTGTTCTTTGCCCTTGTCCTTGTCCTATAATACTTAACTACATGTCCCTTTTTACCGTACCAAAGATACTCTCTCTTGTCATGGGTTTTATTATTCTCTCACTTTAGCCTCTTTCCTTTCACCTTTTCCTCCTTCGTGGATTAAGCCACATCAACAAGTTTCTCATCCTTAGGCTTGTGTTCTTTATCCTCATTCTTACTATCCTTATATAGTTTATTGACAAGTTTCCCGAAAGCTACCTCCATCGCATGGCAACTCTGCAAAGCTTGAAATAAGATTAGACGCAGAGGGAACTACTGTGGCTACAGATGGAAGTTGGGCACTTCTTTTCCCTCCTACATGTGTCGTACACCTACAAAACTATGGTGAAAAAGAAAGAGAGAAGAAACTCAAGGGGAGAATCAAAAGATAGTGCATATGGCTTTGGGGAATATGCCTTTCGTAAAACAAAACTTTAGAAAAATGCTTCTTTGTAAACGTTTTGAAAATAATTCCAGAAGGTTTTTAAAAACTTTTGCCCAGTCTGGTAACCTTCTGCTCTGATACCAAATGTAACACCCCACATCCGTTAAGGTCACTCACAAAGGGAATGCTTTAGCTTCAATGGAGCATTATGGGTACTGGAACAGAAATATTACAAGACAGACATATATAAAACAGCGGAAAGTAAAGTAAAAGTACTTCAAATCATTTATTAAATATAACTGTTTACAATAAAAGCCCATCAACTTCCAATACCCAATTACATAGCTAAAATATCTGACTTGCTCAAAAACAAAGAAGCATAAAAATAAATTGTAGTATTCCCCAATAAAGCAAAGCAAGCCATAGCCAAGAGAAATCCAAGCAGTACATGAAAGAACCTTGGAGCTTGGTAAGATCCGAACTAAGCTGTATTCCCACCCTGCGTACCTAGGGGGGAACGAAAGAAAAAGAGGCGAAACAAAACGGGTCAGTCATAAAGACTGAGTAAGTCCTAGTGACTTTCAGCACAAAACAGGTAAAGATAACATGGCATGAATAAACTGAAAGTAAACATAAGCATGATGACAAGATAAGCTACAGGCACGATAACTAAGAATAACATCATATGACTTTTGTCATGCATAACATTGTGAGGTTCCCATTCAAGATGAACTAAGTATAATTTCGCAAGATCGCAAGATTTCTCCGCTTCACCGTTAAAATATTTCTATGATATCTATTTGCTCTGCACCACCTAACTAGTGTCCCAACTAGTAATCTATATAAAATGATAAAATCATAACGTGATCCCAATCCCCGAAATTAAGGTTGCTTTCACGTGTACATCTATTATTTATTTCCTAGATCTAATCTAGGGTTTTCTATCGAGCGCTTCCTAGATTCGACCAGGATTTATGCCACCTTAGTCCAACCTAGGTATTATGCTACCTATTGAACGCTTCTCGGATTTAGGGTTTATGCCACCTAGGTCCAACCTAGGGATTATGCTACCTATGTGTGTCATACGGCTCCCAATGATTGTAGATACCTATGTTGGTCCCACCATGGGGTGTATCAAGACCCATGGTGGTGGCCCGACACAAATCTAGAATACATATGTTATACTACTGGTGCCCCAGTGCCCTGTTTGTCTGCTCCGGAGTGTGTGCACGCCCACACCCCGTTAGAACCCACACTGTGCACCCACCGCCGTCGCTTTTGACCGCTTACAATCAACCCAGTAATCGTGCCCCACCCTGCCTAGTTTCAGGGTACCATGATACCTAATTGGGTTACTGCTGAAATGGGTCCCTGTTACTAGGGTTTCCTACTGGTTAAGTTTGTGGGCCTGTATATACAGATATTACCCACCTTCCCGTGATGTACTTAACCCACCGATTCAAGCATGCTTATTAATGGTTAAGTTTGTGGGCCTATATTTACTAATATTACCCACCAACCCGATATATACTTAAACCTCTCCGTCCATCACGTTAAGTTGGTTAAGTGTTTTTTCTTGTTTTACTTAACCCCACCACACATCTTGTTATATCGGTTAAGTGTTGTTCCTTGTGCTACTTAACCCCACCGCAAGCCTTGTTATACTGGCTAAGTGTTCTCCCTTGTGTTAACTTAACCCCACCGCATGTCATGTCATATTGGTTAAGTGTACATTGACTTAGCCCACCTACTTATCATGTTATGACGGTTAAGTGTTACCCTCTGTTGTTTAACCTTACCACGCATCACGTTATATTGGTTAAGTGCATGTTAACTTAACCCCATCCACCAGTCTTATTATAATGGTTAAGTGTTACCCTCGTGTGTTTACTTAACCCTACCACGCATCAGGTTATATCCATTGGGTGTTATCAACCTATTCAAGTTAGCCTAACCCATCCGCTAGTCATGTTATAACGGTTAAGTGCCATTAGCCTAGCCACGTTACTTAATCCACCCATTCATATCATATTGGTTAAGTGTCATTAGTCTAGTCATACTTAACCCACCCATTGGTCTAATTAACAGTTATGTTGGTTGAGCCTACATTTGTAAGTTTTACATGTTCTTAACTCATACCGGTTAGGTCTACATTTACATGTCAGATTTCCATGTCATCCCACCTAACCCTCTAACCATACCCACGTCTTATTATGGTTAGAATTCCTTAATTCATTCATTATGACGAACGAATCATGACCTCTCACATTAGACCATGCATTTTGTGGCCACTGGATTTGCCGGGCGATTCCGGGCAGATTTAGACCACAAACTGGGTCTAACCTCGTGTCATAAACCGTTACGCCTATAATTTGGCCTTCGACCTCTCACATTAGACTGACACTTTGTGGCTACTGGATTTGCCGGGCTGTTCCGGGCAGATTTACACCACAAACTGAGTCTAACCGCGTGTCAAAGGTTCATTAATAGTCGTATTCCACCCAAAACCACAATATCAGTTCATGTGTTTAACATATAGAAATGTTCATGGTTCACGTTTTTGCCCCAAAACGTATTCCCAAATTATTACCATAATTTACTATAAGGTTATGCCAAGTTATAGCCTTTTATTTACAATACATGCCAATTACCCAAAACCCAACTTAGGCGTGTTCATATTAAACCTCTACTAAGTCATAAATTATCATATATGTTTCAACTCCAAATTTTACATAATTAACATATGCCCAAGTTCTAGATTACATGTAAATTTTACATATGCCCAATTCGTACCAAATTTACATATGTTCAATTTATGCCGTTTTACATGTATGCCAATTTTATGCCATTTTACCATATCAAGTTGTAGCCAAAATTACATGTATCAAGTTTCATACCAAATAAACCCAAATCAAGATTCATGATGTAGTTATCCCAAACTATAATCTTTTTATTACAGTACATGTTAGTTGCCCAAGTTCATAATACGTGTTTATGCCAACTATCAAGTTTACGATTGCTTTCATGTTCAAATTCCCAATTCTACATATGACTAATTAACATAAGCCCAAATCTTTTGATTTAAACTTACATAGTCCCAAACACGTGATTTAATTTACATGCCAATTCATGTATGCCCACTTCATGCCAAATTATTTATGCCAAGGCCCAAACTTGCAATTTCAATTATATTGACAATACCCAAATATCCAATTTCATGTTAATGGTAGTAATACCCAAATATCCATTTTTTATGTTATGCCATCAATTCCACCAAACACATATATTTCACTAGGCAATATTCCAATATTTCCCCCGTATACCATCGCACGTATATCGTAGTTTTGGAATAGGTCCGAAATTGACCTAGGTTCATCAAAAGAAAAAAAATAGGGGAAGGTAGAATTTTGCATAAAAATAAGATCAGAGAGAAAAACATCATCATAGGTATGAAGATTACAACTTGGTAATAATATCAATATGAATCAAGAAAACTGATTCACAACAGGCAGAATAGACCATAAACTAGACATGGGAATAGACAAGTCTCAAAACTCAAGATCCAAGAAGCAACAGAAATAGATCGATAAACATACTTAAATCCAATTTCACTTCATCACATGCCCATATTATATTTAAATATTTTAATCTGAAAATAACTAGAACTTACAGGGCATGGCTAACGAATTAAGAACTGAAATTGTCATAGAACGTTGTAGAAGTGTTGATTTATTGTTTGAACCATTGTTGAAGCTTTGTTCTTTGAATTGATTTGAGTTTGAATGCTTAAGATTTAATTTGGGGGCGGCGGCCATGGTTCAAGAGGGAGTTCAGAAGCATAATAGTGTAAGAAATATTTGTTGTGAATTAGGTTAGGACTTAGGGTGTTTTATAGGTGTAGGAACTAGTTTAGGCCCTTAGATAAACCCTAAAATCAATCCGGACCATCAAAACACGTCTCAGGCTTCAAAAATGAGTTCTGGGTCAAAATAGGCCGACCAGGTTGACCTGTAAGGGGGGAGGTCGACCATATGGTCGACCTGGGGGGGAGGGGGTTGGTGACCCTAAGGTCGACCACATGGTCGACCTGGTCCCGAGGTCGACCCCTAGGTCGACCTGCCTGGTTCTTTGCTGCCTAAAATCCGCTGAATCTTCTACAGGCCATAACTTCTTCATCCGGACTCCGATTTTCGAAAACTCGGACTCTATTTCATGTAAAATTTCGAGAGAACGCAATGGCGTAACCCATTTCCCTTGATTCTTATTTTAAAATTTAATTATACCCTGATTTCTAGTTTCAACATGTTATTAAAATTCGGGTTGTTACAACTGATGTACCGAACCTCAATATCCAATTATAGAGAGACTAATCCCATTTCTTAACATGAAACAAGGTTTTTCAAGTAATACTGTGGATGAATTAACATGGCAGATCCTCTGATCAGTTCATTGAGAACATTCTGATTTGGTGAAGTTTCATTTCTAAGCATTTCGTTCAATTGAATTCTTGCTTCATTCATATATCTTAGCTTGCACAATCCGTTCACTAGAATGTTGTACATGGAAGAAGTTTCAGATTGTGCATTCAACATATTTTGCTTTAAACTCAGCACGTTCTGAGTTCCACCAAAATTCTTACTTCTGTGTATAATCCTAACTATGCTAGCACTGAACGTCATTTTCTCCTCCAGTAATTTATCAATGATTTCAAAAGCACTCCGAAATCTTTGCTCCTTTATGAACCCTTCTATAAGGTTACTATATGATTCATTGGTTATAGAATAATCTCAACAGATCGTCCTCACTACAAATGCATAAGCAGTGTCAATGAAACCTACACCACATAAACTAATGGTCTTCTCCCATTGGCAAGCTTCTCCCTTTAAAGATAAAGCTTTATTTATATCAGCTTTATAGCATTCCTTGAGTATTAAAGAATCAAAATCAGAACTAAACCCATTATCTATAGCTTGTTCTAGTAAAAATCGGAAAATTCTAGCAATAAAACCAGAAAAGGGAATTTCATAACTTACCAAAAACAATGCTAATTAAATTCATGGCTACCAGATTCTCAGCGGCGTCCGAAACATCTTCTCCCTGTCAAATTCACGAAGTCGATGCTGATTTAATATAACTGTAGGCTTTTGAAACTTCGATTTTAAAACCACTTTGCAAAAGAAAACTATTGATTTTCAATTATGAGGACCGTCTAAATCTGACATGAGGTCTGATCACTCATGACATAGAGCTTGGTGACTTATGACATGGAATTTGGTTTCGGAAGTTTATTTTGGAATTTGGTTTTGGAAGTTTGGAGTTATGATTTCAAAATCGAATGGTAAAAGATCGGAGAAAACTGATTTGAGAAATAAGGGGATCCATTAGATCTTTAATTCGCCAAATTCCTGATTTGAGAGGAGGGAGATTGGAGAGAGATTCGTGGAGAGGAATGATTCAGAGGAGAAACAGCCGAAGAAAAATCGAGTGCAAGTTTGTTCACACTTTTTAAGGTAATTCACCATAACACTTGGCTCCTATTGGTGGAAATCAGGGGGGGCCCATATGGGTCCTCTTAATTTCCACCAATAAGAGTTGAGTGTTATGTTCACTTACCTTAAAAAGGTGTGAACAAACTCCTACTGAGAAAAATCGCGTGAGAGAAAGCCGCGTTGTTAGGAATGGCAATGGGACAGGTCAGGGTGGGTTTCTCGTGCCCCAGACCCGATCAGGACATTTTAACCTCCGCCCCAGTCCCGCCCCGTAGACCCGGTGCGGATTTGGAATTTCTCCCCGTACCCAAAACCCATACGGGTCAGAGGAGACCCGACCCGCCCCGCGACCTGGTGATATTGTGTTCCAATGTACACAAATTTATATACATATTTTTTTTTATCAATAAGTGATAAATTATATACATATTAAAATGTGTTCACAATTATTGATAGGAGAATATAATAAAATGAGTTATAAGATAATATTTTAAAATGTATGCATTTGTTACTGTATGATTATCATTGATGCAACTCAATATTATGAAAATTTTATAGTTTGTTGATTGAAATAATATAATATCCAAGTTATAACCATGTGTACCTAAGAAAATTAACAAATAATCATTATAGTTATAAAGTATTTAAAAGATGTTTCGATCATGCGGGTCGGGTTTGCCGTGCCCCAGACCAGACCCTAGACCCGGACCTCCAAAAGCCGGTCGTGGGTCTACCCGTCCCTAAGACCCAATGGGGTGGGTCTAAATGGGTCAAATCAGGGTAGGGTCAAGCGGGTTTGGACCCTAGACCTGCCCCATTGCCATCCCTACACCTTGTGTTTTGGCTTGCGACGAAAATTGATTTCATCACATAGTAGGCAAACCTCCCTAATGGTCGTTTTGACTAGATACCAAGTATCTTATGGAGGATGCAATAAGTGTTATGTAATCATGGTCGGATCAAACTACCTCTACTTATTCGCATGGTGCACCCATTTAAATTGGCACATACATTATTGTAACAAAAGCAATTCCTGATATTATGTGTCTACCAACTCATATTTATACAATACTTCTCCAGTTTATTTCGCGATGTGCCACTTTACAAATCTAAATTGTCATTCCTCCTTAATAACTTACAAAACAACCCTAATAGTCCATAATCGACTCTAATATCACTGTTATGTAATAAGGATCGAACCAAACCCCCGTTCTGGCATGTAATAAGGATCGAACCAAACCACTGACAAAGAAACACAATTTGAGGGTGAAGAGTTTCAGAGCTTTTTTAAATGATGTCGAATTTAGAAAAGCTTCGAGGTTGTGGCTCACCCATAGACGAACGGGCAAGTGGAAGCAATTAACAAGATGATCAAATCCACAATTAAAAACGGTTAATCAAAGCTAAAGGCGGATGGGTGGACGAGTTACCACTTGCATTATGGGCTTACCAAACAACTTGCAAATCTACGACTGGGCATACCCCCATTTTCTTCGGCATTTGGTTCAGAGGCAATGATACAAGTGGAGTTAGAAGTTTCGACCCACTGGTGGATTTATTTTGGTTAAACCAAGAACGAGCAACAGCTGTTGGAATCTCTCGATCAGCTTAATGAAAGAAGGGAGGAAGCAGAACTCGAGTTGGTAGCGCATTAAAGAAAGGTGGTGAGACATTTCAACTCAAAAGTCTTCCATTGCACATTCGAAACCGACGATCTCATCCAAAAAGGGTAATGACCAACACCGGAGTATTCAAGCCAAACTGGGACGGGCCTTGTGTAATCAGGCAGAAGCTATTCAACGACACGTTCAAATTAACCACAATGGAGAGAATCCCGATTTCCCAGGCCTTATGCAATCAGAAATAAGCCACCGCTCAAGCCGGGACATTGTATCCGAACTTATACTATTTTGATTATTAATAAAATCCTCTTTTGAATCATTGTGACTATGCACTTGTGGAATTTTTGTCATTTAGTTTGAAATTTCATTCTTTTAGTTTGAAACAGCAAAACTCTAAAGTCAATTTAAATTTGCAGGCAACAAGTCTGATAAAGCAAACACGATTTTCAAAATATGTCACGACCTTTGTAAAAGCTACCCTTAGTAATGATCCAAGCGCAAAAAAGTAAGTTAGCCAAAGTGCGACAAGAATTCAGATCTGTGAGTGCAAGATCGAAAAAGTCACTAATGATCGCGTGATGAAAGAAAACCTCATACATATGAGGCGCTCGATATACATCATGGAAGAGTTTGACCTCAAGAAACGTGATTGGCACAAGCCAATCCCTACCCCGATAAAGGCACGCGACGATCGGTAAACACCGAGTGGGTTAAATGCTAACTCGTTTAAGGCGCTTGATATATATCGTGAAAGAGACCGACCTCTAGAAACGCAACTGGCGCAAGCCTGTCCCGACCCTAGATGAAATCATGCGACAATCGATAAACATCAAGTGGGTAAAAACCTCGCTCCTATGAGGCGCTCGATATACATCATGAAAGAGTCTGGTCTTGAGAAACGCGGTTGGTATAAGCCCATCCTAACCCCGTATAAAGGAATGCGACAATAGATAAACACAGAGTGGGTAAAAAACTCGCTCCTATGAGGCGCTCGATATACATCGCGAAGAGTCCTGCCTCGGGAAACGCGACCATCCCTAGCCCATCCCGACCACGAATAAAGGCATGCGATGGCCGATAAACATTGGGTGAATAAAATAGCCTGTCGCACAAGGACATCCAGTTGGAAAATGCACAAAGGAAAATAAAGACTCAAACTCGCCGCAGTGTTCGCGTCGACCCATGGTGCGGGGGCAGTATCACTTATAATAACCTCATATGGCATCATGATTGAGAAAAATATAGGGTCATCCCAACATTATGACGAACCAGGCATGTCATAAAAAGGTAAAGGGCTGCAGTAAAGTAAAATGCAGAAAATAAAAAGTATATTGAGAAACATCGCAACATAAGTGGTACAAGGATATACGACATGTAAACTAGATTTTATTAAACAATTATTTACGAGATCATGTCAAAAGAGGCGAGGGCCTATACTCTCATAACCATGGCCAAGAAAGAAAAAATACAAGAACTGAAGCATCTATTCCTTTTCTCCCCTCCTTTTGAAGTTTCTTTTTTTATAATTATCAGCTTAGTAGGCCTTGTCGGTGGAGCGATAATTGAAGCTGGACAAGCTAGGATCACAGGTTTCCCCTCATTGTCAGTGACGGGGTGGACTTTGAATTCTTATGCGCACTGTGCTTCCCGCCACATTTTCCTTTATACTTTTTATCGCTTCGATAAGAAGGATCCTTGTACTCAACAACTGAACCACCCTCAATGGTCTCTCTATAACGACCCGCATTTTACATATCGAACAATTGTAAAATATGTATATTTTATTCCCTAATGGTCGGATCATTCTCAGATTATAATATGTTGTTCATGGACATGTGAGACATGTCCATGATTTTTACCGAATTCAAGTATGATCATTTTGTCCTTGAGTTTACTTTTTAGGCCATAATTTTTGATGGAGATCGAATCAGGTGTTGGAGTCGATCTCATTTTATCGAAATGGTGGTTTACGATTCTGTAAAGTGGTCACATGAAGGATTTGGTTCAACGATTTGGGGGGAATCGTTGTTTTAAGTTTCATCTACTATTTAGGCAGACTACTCAGCGGCTAATGGGTGATCAGCCAAGCCCATTAGACCTATGACCGACATATATAAATATGAGGACTTAAGGAGAGAACTAGGGTTACTCTTTATTATAAATTTTAGGTTGGGCGTCTGTGATTCTCCGGTTCAACCTAAGGCCCTATTTCTCCATTATTTTCATACCAATTCATAATAGATTGCATCTAGAAGACAGATCATCATCAAGGGGATTAAATCACATTAGATTGCATAATATTTAGGGGATTTCATTGCTGTCTAGATCTGGATTCATCAAGTTTGGATCAGATCAAAATTTTGATGAGTGATAAATATCTCACACACGGAAACTACGGATTGTATGGATAAATTAGGATCATATTCATATGTTTTATGTTACAATCACCTTAGATCTGATCATATATGTTTAATTCAAACCCAGAAACTCTACGAAAAACCTAATTTGATCATATTAAATGGATAATAGTTAGACTACTCATGTTTATATATATGTTTAGACCCAAATCGTGCCAGACCTTGAAAACAAATGATAAAGCCTCAAAACCTGATCTTTGATCAAACTTCCTGAATCATGCTCACAAGTTAATCTAACACAATGCAAAACCACACAAACTAATCAAATTATTGTCTATGAAATTTGCAGTTACAAAAAAAGTTTTCAAGCTATTCAAACCATTTTAACTTCATAACATACACTAGTGAAATATGAAGTATAATGAATAAATGGAGAGTTAGTGGTGAACTACAAAGTAAAAAGTAAATTTCAGTATAAAATAACACTTTTTGATGGATAGGAAGAGATTGATGGATATATGTTTTTTAAAATGTGGTCTAAATGAGAAAAATGGAATCAAATATCATGTAAGAGAAAGGAAACAGTAGAAGATTGCATATAAAAAAGTGCATGGACAACAAATGGAGAATGTCCTACCTTTTTTACAAAATTTAAGTGCTTGTTACTTCGGCTGTCACGAGCTCCTATAGTCAGAAATAAAACAATACTAAAGGAAAATTATAGTTTGGAAATGATAGCCTAGTTAGGAATGTGCATTTTCCATTGAAGACCAAAATAACTTATCACGACAAATAGCCGTTGGATGATATTTCTTTTCAATAGAAGTTTCTGCAATCTAAAGCATCTCTCCAACATAAAGAAAAATTGAATTAATACACTAACTATTGGATGCCAAAACAATTTTACTGATACGAAACAAAGGAGCAAACAAAAACTTATGATTTGTTCGATTATTTACTATGAAAATATGTCATAGTAAAGAGAGACGTCGTGCTACAGAGGCAATTGAAAGCACAGAGCGTACCAAGAACTATGGCAGATGTTGTGTCATCAGGTACCAAGAACAATATTGCAGGAACATTAGTATTAAAGGAATTGAAACGACCCAGACTTCACCTTACGGGAAAGCCTGGATTTCTTTGAGAACATAACTCATCAGAACAGAAACAATAGAACATTTTAGTGCTTTTACAACAATTTACATCAGGGTACAAGAATAAATCAGAGTATGAATAAATATTACACACCGGAAAATATCAGAGATTTAAATTACATAGCAGCGGAAACGAAATGTATAAATACAATGCGTAGTGGAAATACATCAACTAACACAACCGAAAGAAATACACAGATACAAATCTTTCCGAATATAGCTCCAGCTGTAAATCCAGGATCCTGTGTATAGAAATTTCTGCAAAACTGAAACTACTGACTGCCCATGTGGAAAATATGCGCACCCAAAGTTTAGATTAAAACAATAAACTCCGAGTCAGTCATGGGACTAGTGTGAGAACTAAAACAGTTATTGACTTGATTTTAAAGTTAGGTAAATCATGGGACCACGTCGTATAACACGGAATAGGTTTATCCCCCATGAATATCAGTGCATAAAAAAACAGCGCAATGCTCAACAGAAAAATGAAGCTATTATAAGACTCAGGTCCCATCACACAATGAACACAGTCGAGGATAAAGTTTTCCCTTATAGTAGCCAGTTATGCTTGATACGCGAAATTTCATCTTTTATTATTAATATAAGTGAAGAAATCAATTTCAAATATAAATGTATCAATCATAGGCTGCGTAGGTACCATTATATTGCGTCACCATATATATATTTACAAATAAAACCGAAAAATCACATATTAGAAATTGGGTTTCCATCTATAAACCAAGGCAAGCGATCATCCTTACTGATTCGAGACACACTAGCAATGGCTTAGGATCACACCTATGGGCAACCCTAGTTTAGCGACAGGGCCGATCATCCGTCGATGATTGGCAATGCCATAAACTATATGTTAGCCGATTCTATCGAAACTCCAAAATGGGTCAGTATGTCGACCACTCTAGAGCCATTAGGGATTCAAATCATATCCGAGCCTTTCAGTCAGCCCGAATTTCCAGGTACCTCGCTTTCTATCAATAAAATTTCCAACATCCACTTGAGTTAACAGTCTAGACTCCATACCATAACGTTACTCATAGCTAGAAACTAACATATGTCCATTTCCCAAAAGTCCTCATATCGTTTCTGGTTCATACCGGGGTGTGAAGCTCGTGAATTAATACTACACAAAGCTATGATAATTAAATCTGTACATTGATCATCAACCACAAAGCCTTACTTTTCAACAAAAGCTTTGATCCATGCAACTCAGTATGCCACACTGTCAATCCATACCGTACCACTGATGTCCACCAATATATAACCTCTAAGCTCGTACGTCTTAGAGAAGGGTGTTAAAAAAGAGAATAAATTCTCCGCCACCAAACATACATATATTTAGCAGAGATCAACGAATACATTATAAGGAATACACTGTCAGGCATATTATCCATTTACAAGTCCGTTCTAGATTTGAACGAAACCGGAGCCACCTTATTCCTCATCCCATATGTCCAATACAGGAGAGAGGGCCTTGCATATCCGGTCGATCTACAAGTACGTCTGGATGATCACCACTTATTACCTTGTCTTGGGTATACATCCCAATCAAGACATCAGTAATCATCCAAACGATGTGAAGATCTCCGGTCTTCAACCACCGTCTTCATCGTCGACTTTTAATCGTCGTATCAATTATTCAGAATGGGTTAAACCCGGTCTTTCCGAATAACTCACGTATCTTATAATCAAGTGCTATAAAAACACATCATACGTCTCATTCCAATTCAGAATGTTATTTTTTTCAAATAATCTTTTCACAATTTAAACCAAATTAAGGTTTATCCAACTAATCGGGATTATTAAGCCTTACCGAAGTTATCATTTATTTTAGGGTCAGTTTGTCACAGGTCCCTATTAAGTTTCAAAATTAGGCTCACATCCGGTGCTAAAGTTATTGTAAATTAGGTCCCTATTTTTCAAAAAAATATAAAAAAAATTAAAAAATCAAATCACGAAAATTCATTATTAAATATAACATATTCACGCCAAAAAATTCAGGTGGAAAAACAATCAAAAACCACATCAAAACCCAAAATAACACAAAAACAACAAACCAGCATGTTTTTACATCAAAAGATGCACCTATTCATAAATAGCTGCATACATTCATGCTTATATTTAAGTGTTGCGCCAAACTGCAGTATAAATGCATACATGTATGCAGCTTAACAACATTATACGCATCCTTTTATGCTTATTTTTAAATTCGACATGTTTTTTCAAGCATTCACCGTTTTCAGACATTGTTGCACACATTTATGCTCTTGTACAGAATACATGCAGACATTCATGCGCATATTCAGAAGCCGTCACCCCTTTTGAATTTGTTGCATACATGAATGCATATATACAGAATAGTTGCATTCATGTATGCAACTTTCCGTAACACGTGAATCTCAGTTCAACTTTGTATGCATACATGTATGCAGTTATTTTCTAATAGTTGCATACATGTATGAATATATTGGTCCATATTTTCAACAGAAATACACTATATGAATATATGCATGTATATATGCTACTTTTCAGACATTGTTGCATAGAAGTATACAATTTTTATTCTGGCGAATGCTTCTGGGAGTATTTCCTATTTTTTGATTTGTTTTTAGTGTATGGCGCATTTTTTTGGGTCTAAATAGAGAAAAGGCGAAGTAGGCACAAACAGAAGGCGAAAGAGAGGAAATTTTTTGGGCGGCAGCTTAAAATAGGGACCAGAAATGTAATCAAACTTTGGGGAGGATGTGGTGTTAATTAAGTTTTGTTTTAGGGATGTGTGCCTAATTTTCACTTTATTTTATATTTCCAATACCAACCTATTCATCCCATGGAGCAAAACTGGTAGCACTCCATATCTAACACCCACTATGTTATCAGTAAACTTAATTACCATTTCTCATTTCAAATCTAATTAAAGATTTAACTATCGCCTGGAGTAAAACTGGTGATACTTTATTCTCGATCATTTCTCAAATTTGGCAAATTTAATCACCACATTATCTTTTCAATCTATTTAAAGATTCATTAAAACTCCTCCTTGGTTTTAATATCAGAATTCATTACTTTATGATTATTCAACTTTTAAGAAAATTAATCCTGTCATTAACTAGGTTAAATAACCAATGCCATTTAAAACACAGTTCACAATAAACCAAAAATCATCTTCCATCAAAATGGAATCTCCATAGAAAACAGATCAATATATAATTGATATAAATTTCCGTATTAGACTGTAATATAAACGGAATAATGACAAAGCCTTTTAAATTCCATATATAGTAATGGTCCTCATTCACAGAAGCTCATCTCGATTATTAGCAAATCGAATTCCATTCAATTCCAATTTAATATATTAAATTAGAAAAATTTACTTTGGAAAATTTCCATTAAATCTTAAAAAAAAGATTTATAAATTACAAATCATCTCTCCACTACTAATTGGGTTAAAGAATAAGTGTTATTTAAAACACCGTTCACGACAAACCCAAAAATCCAATTTCAATTCAATTCCAATTAAATATTAATTAATTGGTAAACTTCACTAAATCTTATTTAAAAGATTTATTCTTTTCTCATTGAGGTTTAAGAATAGTGTTATTTAAGACACCATTCATCATAAACCCAAAATCCAATTTGATATCAAATACAAGGCTCTGAATAGAAATTAATACCAGCTTATACTCAATATCAAATTCTGAAACCAACAAATATCGTATTGGGAATAACGATATTTATATCTTCCAAATTTCTCACCAATATCCATATAATCACGAAATCCAATATCGAAATATTCCAAAGATTATTTCCATTCCAATTCATACGTTGGAAAATTCTGGTTATTTTAAAACCAATTTTCAATCCAATTTATTATTTAAAAACATTGGATTAGTTCATTTAGATAAAAATATATTTTTATCTTTTCAAAACTGGAAATTTTCATCCAAAATCTTTCCAAATCATTTATTATGATTTTCATAATTTTCCATATTTTTAATAATTTTATTAAGGCCTGTACAATCGGTTTCCAATAACGGCCACCGAACTGCATTCATAGCGACCTTTTCTGAAATTGATTTGGACATATTTCCAAATCCGACCGTTAGATTTCAAATCCCTTATTATCATTGGAAAGCTTATTTCGATACGAACCCAACGGTTCTGGTTTTAGGAGAATTCATCGGTAGGATCTCCCATTACGTCCTTTTGAAGTTATTGGTCGAAATTCGTGAACGATCACTGCGCGGCGCATTCTATTCAGGCCATTATATATATATATATATATATATATATGTTAGATCGTCAATTTTCCATTTAAAATATATTTTATAAATCTTTTATAAATTCGTTTTAAAACGATTTCAACTTCATTTCAATTTTAAATCAAAATTGAATACTCAATATCATTATAATATTAAAATGATAATATTTTCAAAATGTCTATTTTTGAAATCATTTTCCTTTTCATATTCATTATAAAATGAATAAAATCGATATAAAAATCCATCCAGGTTATAATGGCGTTTAACTACTTAACTCGGCTTCACATTTCAATATTTTCGTGTCCATCCAAAATCGGACATCAAAACCATATTTTTGATAATTCACTGAATTTTATTTTAAAAAATTCATTATTTCTGAATTGGAATGCGGCTCAATCAATTACCATATAATTTTAATTATATGGATTTCATACATAGCATGTATTCGGAAATAACGATAAGTAATCACCACACATTCAAACATCATCCAGAGTGCATTCTACAACCGTATAATCATTAAAATAAATAATTAATGCTTACCATAATCTGTCAACCAATCGATTGACATACAACTAAACAATTGGGATTAGTGTATGTCAAATATCATCCCAATACCCGTGCGGGGTTTTCAACCAACAAATACTAATTATTATTTGTGCATTTGGGCGATGTGTAAAAATTATTGTCCCAATCAATATCACTTAAATAGGTGTACATAAAGACTTGTAAATGGATTATTTATTCCAATTTTACTATTTAAATTTTAAATAATTATAATTTCAATTTCAATTTCCACAATAATATTAGCAATATTCTAATATGTTAATCATCATAGTCACAATACACAAATCACCTAATCACCAAATCATCCATATAAATAAATACTCAACAACCCAATGCCATTTACGGTGCCACAAGTGGCCAGTCGTGGAGTATGAAATGCAAGTGTCGGTAATATCCATACATCGCTTCCAATTTATGAGATTTGTGGGATTTCGTGTGTTAAGCTCCAAAAATAACTACATGATAAGAAAATTGAGTGAGAATGAGTTCTCACTTTGGTTTCCACTCTGTCAGTCTTTATTTCTGGGTTCTGAATTTCTGTTTTTAAAACTAAGTTAAAAGACTGTTTAATTTAGCTTTAAAATCCAACTTTCTCTGTTTCTGTTCTTGTAAATTCCATTGTGTAGATCTCGACAAGTGGAATCCAACATAATTGATTTCGTGAAATTTTGATACAATTTGAACAAGATACAGTCATTTATACATTTGGACAACTTAAATATATAATTAACTGTATTAATTACTAATTTTAAATCCTAATGACATAAAAAGTTCGTTCGATTGTTTCTTCTTCTTCGATAAGCTCCAAGTCACGGCTTTTTATTTTCGAACCCAATGCCCATTTTTAAGGTTCCTCTTCGCGCGAAAACCGAGGCAGCTGATGTCGATCGAATTCCACCACGGGCTGTGCCTATGTGACCTCCTTCACCGCCGAAGGTGGCGGCCAACTCGGTGGTCAATCGTCGGCTGTAGTGTTGTTCAGACGATGGCAGTTCGAATGAGAAACCTTCACAAAATAAAACTCCAATCTTGATAAAAACCATATAAATTAGAAGATCACAAAATTCCTTTTGGAAGAAGGGTTTAATTTAAATCAGATTTGAAGCGATTTAGGAATTTAAATCGTAGCCTAGTAGCCATTCAATTTGAGCTACGGCGGCTCTTGTATAATGAAATTAGGGTTCCTAGATTTTTGGCTATTTATATAATATTTTATTATTATTTAATTCTAGTTTTTTTTTACTTTTTTTGCTTCTGAACTCCAAATCAAACCCAGTGACTATTGTTCCTAGCCAAACACCTCTATTCCGGACACAATGGAATACGTTTCTAAGCCAATTCAGTTGTTTTAGTCAGTTTTTGTCAAAATTAAAATATAAATCAATATATTGAATTTTAAACGTACATTTTAATTTACCGGGGCCACATACTAACTCCAAAAGTTACAGAAAAATAATCTAGCTATATTTTGATGATATAGTCCTAACAAAACTAATTTCATCGAATTTGAAGAACGTTTGAAAAATGGTCATTTTTCCAGTTGATTAAATTTAAACTTAAATTACAATACACCTTTAAATTTACTACGCTCACATATTAATTCCAAAAATTATGAATTTTTGAACCTGAATATAATTTGACCATTACAAATCCAACAAAAGTGGTTTCGTTCATTTGCAAAATGGCTATTTTTAATGGCTATATATTATAAAAATATATATAAATTCCATAGCGACTATTTTAATTTTTAAACTGGACATATCTTTCAATTTATATTATAAAATCTCAATTTCTTACATTCGTTAGAAAGATATAGTTAAATGAACTTTAACGTTTCTTGTTTTACTGAAATCCGATTTATTTTGAATTCTATACATTCGTTTGAAATTTAAAATCGAATTTTCAAACTACCGCACCATTTCAAGCTCGTTTTATAATTAAAATAAATTTATACGTTCTAACTTCGATTTAAAAAAAAATTAGTTGTTATTATTCAAAACAAATCATTTTAAATTCTTTAAATCCATTTAAATGGCTAAAATAAAACATTTAAAATTGTTCTGAAATTCCAGCTTATTACAAGAATCCTCTTCTGAAGTAGTACAATCATTTGGCGAAAGCATTTCTAATCAAAGCAATGATAAAAATATTATTCAAAATGAACTAGAAGTTAGAAGAGATCCACTTTATCCTTCCCGACCGATTGCAGGAGTAAGTGCTTTTCATCTGTATAATCCTCAGTCTGCTCAATTAAATGGTTCGTCAGTGTACAAACCAATACATGGGCACTTCAGTCTAGAGTTGGCTGCTGTAGCTGCAGAATTAAGTAGCATTGCTTGGGTTAAAAGTGGGTTTCAGGCCATCGGCACTAGAATGTTTCTGTTGGTTACATACAGGTTTCTACATGAAGCAAAAACAAATAGTGTAGTATAATAAAAAATACTTGAGTCAAATTGTCTCATTAGTAAACTGAAATCTACTAGAAGGCATACGCGGAAAAATCCATTGTATGACCCTTTCCTTACATGAAGACTTGATGCTTTACTTCTACGCTCATATGATGAAGTCAGTAGTGAAATTCTTTGATTTTATGAGATATTCATTTTTCAAACATCTAAAGGCTGCAAGTGGATTCATTGATGCTATTGTACTGTGAGGATACACTGGTTTGCATGTAAATAAAGAGATGAAAAAATGATTTAATAAAAACGATTGATTGTTCCATACGTCACACAATGCAAACTTCCTACTATCTTGAGTCGTAGCCGAACAACACAATCAAAATCATTCAGTATAAAACTATATACTCATGTAGAAAGGGCTAAATCCATACCATCATTATTAACTTCCCTAAGCTACAACATTTACAAAAGCTTTATATTAACAATATAGAATATAAATAAACAAATAAGAGTTTAAAAATACCTTGTGATAGTGAAGGATAAAACTACATTATCAAAACTGGGTTAACTGTCAAATCCCCTTATTTGTAGGAGTTTTGAACATGTCGGAATACTAGTGCTAAGTAAGAACCTCAAAAACAGTTCAAACATATCATGTTACAATATAGGGTTAATTAGTTCAAATAAAAAGGAGCAGAAGCTATTTCTAGTCAGTGTTTAGAAATCAACTGATGATTTTGTAGGAATTATGGGTGTAGTTTTTTCTTTATACATGATTTTAGAAGAAATAGTGACACGTTGGATCTCATGAAGATATGAATGACAAATATTTCATCCATCTGCACTTGTTAGCTTTTATATAACTAGTGAACTTGTGCTATTCTTCATACAAATTGCTTCAACAATAACATGAAGACTAGTTCTTTTTAACTTCAAGAATATATCATATAGTTAATCAACATCAAAGAAGTAAAAAAATATTAATGAGTTCTTATCATTTTTTTACTAAAATAATAGGAAATCTCAACAAGTAACAAAAAAAGAAAATAATTATAATAATAATACTGATAATAAGGTTTTCCTATTTACTTTCTTCTTAGCACAGTTGTATAAAGGTCCAGGGGCATCATAATAATGTATCAGCTACACAGCTTTTTTAAAGAAATAAACCTTTCTTTCCATCAGTTGGAGTTGCAAGCTTAGCCGCTATCTAAAATACAACAGCTTTTGTAATAGGTTTAGTTGTCCTCTTCGTGTCCGTAGAAGCAACCGACATACATAGCATACACAAAATCAACAAGTATAGAATAACCGAAAAATTGCCTGCTACTTTACAAACAATTAAAAACGACCAATCAAATGTATTTACCTTCATGAGATTTTGCATCAAACTCGTCCTCATCCCGGCCCCAACCACTTGGAGTTGTTGCGGTAGAATCATCGCGGGTGAGATTGTTGAGACTTTGAGGTAGGGATTCATCGATTTGGATGGAGTTAGACTCTATTTCCTGAGTTTGAGTAGACATCCCTGTAATGAAATCAGAGTCGATTTCTGTTAAAACCCTTGAAAACCCTTGATAGAAAAAGGTCGATGGAAAGGGAAATAAGATATGAATGATAGCAGTAGCAACTGTGATATTTTCCTTTTTACTTTCACGTAGAATCATTTGATGGTGGAGAATGAAATGAAAACCTAATTAGCAATTTGGGGGAGAACAAAAACAAAAGGAAGCGCGTGAGTGAAAATGTTAGCAAGAAACAAAGGAAGTAGATCAGACAGTGGATGGAAGGTTGAGATTTCGTTTTAACTAATGGTGTGAATCACTGAGGTGTGTTTTTAATTAAAATATATCTATAGATACTACAACATTATGTTGATATCTATGCTAACACATTGAAGTGTGCATTGCAGTAGACAAAAATCAACATATATGTGGCAATATTTTAGCTGGCAACACCTTGGATTTTTGTTGTAGTAGGCCATCTATGGTGTAGTGGAAGAAATGCTTCATAGAAATTCAGTGAGCTAAATGAAATGATTGGTGGGTGCATACAAAAGGGCGCTTACCTGTATCAGCTACGTGTAGTTACACCGCCTAAGTCCCGACCTTAGCTCCAACATTTCACTACTGCCACCACATATTCATACATGATTGGATGACTACTGACACCCTATCCACCTACTCCAAACGTCCAACTGCAAGTGGGGATATTAGTTGTAATGTCCTGTATTTTTACGGTATTATAATTAATTAATTTAATTATTTAAATAGTGATATAGAGATTTAAATAGCTGTTTAATTAAATAAGAGTGAATATTTAATTACAATAAATAATAGAATAATATATTTAATTTCTAAAATAATCAGAAATAGCTGAATTCACAATATTGTGTGAATTGGATTATTTATAATATATAATTCAGTTTAAATTTGAATTATATTCACGAGTATATTATATAAACGAAGTTTGAACGTATGATTATATTATAATTAAAATCGAGCTTGAAATGACGCGACAGTTCATAATTTGGCGATTCGAACTTTAAACGAATGTACATAATCCGTTTTAAGCCGGATTTCTGGGAAACAAGAAAGGTCTGGAGTTGTGGAAGTATATTTTCTAATGGAAGAGAAAAATCGGGATTTCGTCGGGTAGATTTTGAGTTGTGTCCAAATCAAATTTTCGAAAAGTCGTTGTGGAATTCCTTTATAATTTTATAATGATTTATTTATATTTAAATGGATTTTCAATATAAATTGAATATCAATTTAACTCTGGATTTGAAATATGGAGATACAAATCCAAATATGTTATTTCAGAGATATATAATATTTTATTTGGATATATATACATTAATATTAAATTATTTTTGTTTAATTTAATTGTTTTTAAATATATTTATATATTTAAATGGGTTATATAGAGTTTTAAAAATAGCCAGTTTTGCAAATGACCTCCGTTTTTGACGAAACTAATTTTGTTGGATCCGTAACATTAAATTATTGTTAGATTCCAAGTTCCGTAATTTTTGGAGTCCGTATGTGGCCATACCGATTTTTAATGTGAAAAACAGTCGATATTTTGACGGTTAAAAATACGCTGTGTGAGCATACGAAGTCGTAATTCAACGAAACCAGTTTTGTTGGGTTTGAATGTCATGTGTGATTACAGGAATTTTAAAGAACAAATAAAAATAGTAGTTGATTATAATTTAATATAATAATCAAATATATAATTATTAAAAAATATCTATAAATAATCCCCACACACTTCTAAACCTAAACTAAATTTCTTCAGTGGTCAAAGGATTTGTGCCGCCACAGTTTATTTTCCACGTGAAAACTCCTATTTCAAAAATCATTCTAAAATCATAAAAAATCTATAAATCACAAGATGTATATGTATGGATTCATGAGAGTGTTCGCTACCGCCTAGTATACATTTTATACGACTCGCAACATTTCTCGAGTACAGGAAAAATACCAGCGTGAGAAAGAGCGGGCTAGGGTTCGAACAAATAGGAGATTGGTGCAATAAGGCTTGAATTGGTTATGGTATTTGGATTTCTGGTATGGAATACTACTTGCGTGCGATTTTTAGTGGGGTTCGGTGCAATTTAGTGTTGCAAGTTGTACAGCGAACCACGGTGGAGCCTGAAATCGCATTTCAGTTGAGGAAGTCAAATTTGTTGATTTCGGTTATGGGAGATAGAGATTTCGAAAGCAGGAATTTTGATGTGTTGTTTATGATTTTTAATGAACCATGGAAGGAGAGAGGGATTTTTGAAGTTCGACAATGGAAATTTAAGAAAGAGAAGCTTACGGGTGTTTGGTTTTGGGGGGGGAAGCAATATTCATCGCGGGTTTGGGCGAAGTGAAAGGGGTGAGGCCCGATTATATCTTTAATTGATTGAAAATTGCATATAAAATGTATATTAATTTATAATTAATGTAACTTCCATATACGATATCAAAATTCAGCAAAACAAGATCCGATGGGATCGTATAGACGATGGCTATGCAATGGAACTGACTGGGAGTGAATTGGAGCATGTTACAATTTATACAAAATAAATTATCTGTCCGAATCAACTGATGGTTATCGTTATTTAACGATGATCGTCCAATGTGAGTAAAACTCACTAACTCTACCAGTTCATATTTTTATAATGTATTTATAGAACAGATAAATGATGATTGATTGCTATGTGTTGCCTGTTTGGTTGAACTGCTAATTGATTGGTTGAAAATATCGATATAGTCATATATATATATATATCGTTAATCAAATGTTGATTTTGTTTATCAGAATATTTCACATTGAAATGAAATTGATGTGAATTATATTGTGTAACAACTGTGGATGCAGGAAAATAGGTTGGTGGGATCCAACAGGATTCCTCAATATTTATAATACTGTTCTTTTCATATATTGTAATATATGATGTGATATCTAATCTGTTGATGATTATGTGTGTTTGAATGATATCGATCATTGTTATTTGGTATTTTAAATACCGTAAGAAATACAAGGATGTAGAAAAGGGAATTTTCAAAGCGTATTTTGGAAATAATTTATTTATATAAAATCAATAGATTTTATATATGGAAAGGAAATATTTATTGGTTGAATAAATAAAATTATAAAAGGAATATTTATTTAGATAATAAATAGAATTGAAAAGGGAATATTTATTTGTTAAATAAATATAATTAAAACGGAAAAATTTGTTGAACAAATAAAAAGGTAAAAGGAAAATTTATTTGGGAAAATAAATAGAAAGATAAAAGAAATATTTATTTGGGAAAATAAATAGAAAGATAAAAGGAATATTTATTTGGGAAAATAAATAGAAAGATAAAAGGAATATTTATTTAGAAAATAAATAAGATATCATAAAAGGAAATATTTGGAAAAGTTAATCGATTAGAGTAAATCGAAGAGAGTTAACTAATTAGAGTTAATCGAAGAGAGTTAATTAATTAGAGTTACTTGAATTAGCGTTAATCAATTAGAGTTAATTAATCTGAGTTAATCAAAGAGAGTTAATTAATTAGAGTTAATCGATTAGAGTTAATCGAAGAGAGTTAATTAATTAGAATTAGTCGAATTAAAGTTAATCGATTAGAGTTAATCGAAGAGAGTTGATTACTTAGAGTTATTCGAATTAGAGTTAATCGATTAGAGTTAATCGAATAGAGTTAATTAATTAGAGTTAATCAAAGAGAGTTAATTAATTAGAGTTAATCGAATTAGAGTTAATCAAAAGAGTGTTAATTAATTAGAGTTAATCGAATTAGAGTTAGTTGAATATTGGTTATTCGAAAAGAGTTATGGAATATTGGTTATTCGAAAAAGAGTTTGTCGAGTATTGGTTATTCGAAAATAGTTATCGAATATTGGTTATTTGAAAAAGAGTTATCGAATATTGGTTATTCGAAAAGAATTATTGAATATTGGTTATTCGAAAAAGAGTTATCGAATATTGGTTATTTGAATAGGGTTGTCAATCTCCTACCCGACCCATGACCCGACCCGAAATCCGCACGGAAATTAGCAGGTTAACCCGACCCGTTTAGTTAGCGGGTCATTTTTGAGTCAACCCGAATTTGACCCATTTATAAACGGGTGGGTTTAGGGTTAACCCGCTAACCCGATTTTGACCCGCCAAACCAGATTATATATTGTATCTCTTCCATACTGTTTGTCTTTTATGTATACTGTTAGTGTTAATCTTTTATGTATGCAGTAATCTGTATGCTCGTATATGTAAGCTATTATATTTTAATAATTTATTCTTGTATGTTAGTTATATTTTACTTATAACAACTGTATCTCTTCCATACTGGTAGTCTTTAATTTATGCAGTATGGGGATATATACTTATGTACAGAAAATGATTTTTGGATATGATGATTTCATGCTTTATATATGTGATGTCTGTTGGTGACTTTGCAACTTATTGCATGTTGGTGATTATATAACAGTGAGCATGTTGGTGATTTGGCTCTTTTGTTGCTTATATTAGTAGACAATATCTATCAATGGGTCAAACCGGTAAACCCGACCCAACACGACCCATTTAGTTAAATGGGTTATGCAGGTCGGGTCGGGTCAACCCGTTTATAAACGGGTCGGGTTAAGGTTGGGAAAATGTGACCCGTTTGATAAACGGGTTGACCAGACCTGTTTATAAATCAACCCGAACCCGACTTGACCCGACCCGACACGACCCATTGACAGCCCTATATTTAAAAAAGAGTTATCGAATATTGTTTATTCAAAAAGAGTTATCGAATATTGGTTATTCGAAAAAGAGTTATCGAATATTAGTTATTCGAAAAAGAGTTATCGAATATTGGTTATTCGAAAGAGAGTTAATCGAAAATTAGTTATTCGAAGAGAGTTAATCGAATATTAGTTATTCGAAGAGAGTTAATCGAATATTAGTTGATGGAATATTAGTTATTCGAAGAGAGTTAATTGAATATTCGTTATTCGAATGGGAGTTAGTTAAATATTAGTTAATCGAATATTTGTTATTCGAATAAAAGTTAGTCGAATATTAGTTAATCGAATATAGTTTATTCGAATAGAGTTAAAGGAGTTTATTCGAATAGAGTTAAAGGAGTTTATTCGAATAGAGTTAAAGGAGTTAATCGAATAAAGTTTATTCGAATAGAGTTAAAGGAGTTAATTAAATAGAGTTTATTAGAATAGATTTAAAGGAGTTAATTGAATATAGTTCATTCGAATAGAGTTAGAGGAGTTAATCGAATATAGTTTATTCGAAAGGAGTTAATCGAATATAGTTTATTCAAAAGGAGTTATCGAATATAGTTTATTTGAAAGGAGTTAATCGAATAGAGTTATTCGAAAGGAGTAAATCGAATATAGTTTATTCGAAAGGAGTTAAGTGATAAGAGTTAATGAATTAAAGTTAATCGAGTTAAAGTTAATGGAGTTAGGTTTAATTGATTTGAGTTAATTGAGTTATATTTTGGAGTTAGATATTTCAGAAGTAGGGATTATAACGCTATAGTTATAATCAATGTTTTTAAATAAAGAAGTGGATTCGTAAATAGAATCCGAGAGTTACGTAAGGAAGTTTGTTAAAGATTTAAAGGGTGAACTTTGTCTATTTCGAGGTTAGAAATGTTGTTCAGTTAAGTTCTGAGAGGTAGTTATACCCCAACTTGATTGACTTCGTTTTTAACTAAGGAATGGTTATGGTTCGATAGTGAAGGAGTTAATTGAATTTAGTTAATAAGTGTTGGTTCGAGTTGGCATATCGATGTTTATTTAAACATCTGTTAAATCCAATGAAGGAGTTTTGGAAATATTTTCCAAATAATAAATGGAAATGTTATCTAATGTCAATAACGTGTATTTTCTAAATGTAGAAAATAAGAAATTATGAATATACTGAATCAGGAAATGGAAAATGAATAAATAAATGATAAATGAGTGTAAGAGATAAATGATGATTGATGATTGATCGATAGAATTTCTATTTGGAAATAATATCGTTGTTTGCATACATGTTTTCCTTTGATAGTCAAATCACCGACTATCGAAGTTTTGACCATTTTTCCATTGTCAATATGGAGAGACCGGTATCAGATTCATTATCTGAAAACCAATCCGCATGGCATTAGCGTTGCGAATCAAATATCTTGAAGATAATTGAAGACGGAGTTATACAAGGGTCGTTCTGTCAAATCCTAGGTAGAAATTGCCTAAGATGGATTTACAGAATAGTGCCTTCGGTTTGTCTTGTCCCAGGACGACCTGTGTGGAAGAATGTCTGACACATTATATTTAATAGATCGCGTAAGTTGATCTCTTCAAACGTATATACGTTTGGTGGCAGAGGAATTCGTTTCTCTTAGCTGTATACCCGTTGTATTTTTGGGGAAATTAATTTGTGATTTGGCGGGTATGACGATGTGACATTCAAAGTGAATAAATGTGTGATTTGTCAGAGATAAGCGTGGCCTCTAGCCTCACAACCGGGAAATGACAAAAATCGGGCAGGCAACATGGCTAAGTGGTTTGCTGCCAATTAGGGTGTATTATCACCTATCTAGAGATATTCATTTCATTCTTTAATCTATTAGATGTTGTCCCATTCGGGAAAACGGTTGCTAAACCCAACCGTTGGTGATATACATTCGATACACTCAAACGAAATGAGAGGTCGGTCTTGTGTGCCCGGGTTGCAAGATGTTCTTGTTGAACCCAGTGTATTCCTCTCTAGAGGTATACTACCGGAAGGTGGTTGCATACCCTGTTATAGTTGGAAATCCATTATCCAATAAGTGCTCGCAGTTTTGATTGTATACTATATATGTGGAACGTGAGATGAAATCGTTCTGCAAGATGACTATTATATTGTGGTTGATAGACACTATTATAAAATCAAAGAGTTTTGATATAAAAGATCATTGTTTCTTTCAAAATGATTTGAAAGTTAAATCAAATTGATTTGGATTCTCATAAGTCAAAAACCCATTCCGTTATACGTCATGGTCTTATGAGATTTCGTTTACTTTCTCAAACTGTTTTAACTTGTTTTATTCACACTAGTCCCATAACTGACCCATAGTGTGTTTTGTTTTGTTTTCCCTAAGCTCTTGGATGCCCAATTTTGTACGGGAAGTCAAGTAGTCAGGATGTTATAGATATACTTGGAGAGCTTGGAGCAGGAGGCTTCAAGATTTTATAGCTATTGTTATTTCCGCTGTGTTGTAAGTGTTGTACTCTGGTAATGTTACTGTATACATATACTGATTTTATTTCAAAGATATGTTATCTATTATATGTTGTTCGTTCTGCTGTGATATTCATGTTACTCTGATGTTGTATGTTCTTCTTCTTCTTTTATTCTAAGTTTCTATCTTATCTATTCTCACCCTCTAATTTCTTTCATGGACTATCCGGTGTTTCCGAGGCTTGAATAGTCGACATAGTGTTATATGCCGATATCCAGGATCGCAAATTCCCTGGGTCGTTACAGTGGTATCAGAGCTAAAGGTTAAGTAATTACCTTGGCTTTGTGGCGTAACTCAGTAGAGATGGGGTTAGCAATACCCTAGATTGAGATGAGTGTATATATATTAGTGCGTATTTGTTATTCAATATAAAATTGTTTTATATTGTGGAAATTATTGATTGAATTATTTATGAGTTCTGGTCGTTCAGTTTGATCCACTGTATCGGTAGGAGTTCATAAAAACTTGAATGCGATCAACCGTCATGGTATGTTTTGAAAGGAGGTAAATGAAATAATTTTACCCAAATATATTTTGATATGAAAGAATTGGAATTTTTATAATATACTGGATGTGTTCGTTGTTATTTTAATCGAGTAAGATTATAAATTAAATGGTTATGTAAATAACCAATTGGAATTTATATAAGTGAAATATGTGAAATCAAATGAATTAAATCAGAATTTGGATTTAAAATTCCTGAAATATGGAAGCAGTGTTGGTAAATGGAATTGAACTGAATATATGAGAATTTTAAAATCCTGGGAGATTTTAAACTGTTTTACAAGCATTATGAATGGTATTTTGAAATATATTTCAAAGTGGAAATGTTTATAAATGGTTTTAAAAAGTGATATAGTATTGAACTCACTTCGATCGCAGGAAAATAGATTCCGATGATGACAGCTGCATCATCGGTGTTCATTTTCGGGTTTCTAAGTGACGGATTACAACCAAAGATTTTGTTTCTGGAAATATTTTGCGAAAACAAGTTGTTCAGAAATTCAAAGGTTTTAAATTGTTATTATGAATTCAAATTAATTAGACATAAAAACTTAGGAATTTAAAATTCTAGAAATTTAAATTTAACTTATGAAGTTAAATAGGATGAGATGGTAAAAGTAAATAAATTAAAATTTAACTTGAGATAAGTTAAATAAAACTGGAATTGATCAGAGAACAATCTGGAATGGAATTTAGTTGATAAGTTAAGAGTTTGGAATCGAGAATGGAACCCGAGTTTGAAATGAAATTCGATTTGAATGTAAGTGAATGTTCGGTTTCGCGGATAAAACTGATTTGAATTTGATTGGAATGATATCAATATATGTTGAATTGGTAACAGATGGAAATGATATAATGATATGCCCGAAAAAAAGGTACCAGTTCATATTATATATGGGTTTGAGATTTTATGAGCCTGTTTGGCAAACCATTTGGCTATTTGATTTTCTTTTGGATTGGAGAAGGCCCAGAGAGGCGAGTTGTAGTTGAACCATACAAAGGAGGTGTTGGCGAAATTTTTCGAAAATTTCGGGTGTTAGAAAATTTTCGTTGAGAAAAATTAATTAATATTTTAATGGAAAATTATTTGTTCAGTTGAAACTGAAATTAAAGAAGTAAACAAATAATTTTAACCCAGTTAATAGGGTTTGGGTTCTGGCTTAGCAATTTCGAGGACGAAATTATTTTAAGGGGGAAGAATGTAATGTCCTGTATTTTTACGGTATTATAATTAATTAATTTAATTATTTAAATAGTGATATAGAGATTTAAATATATGTTTAATTAAATAATAATGAATATTTAATTATAATAAACAATAGAATAATATATTTAATTTCTGAAATAATCAGAAATAGCTAAATTCACAATATTGTGTGAATTGGATTATTTATAATATATAATTCAGTTTAGAGTTGAATTATATTCATGAATATATTATATAAACGAAGTTTGAATGTATGATTATATTATGATTAAAATCGAGCTTGAAATGGCACGACAGTTCGTAATTTGGCGATTCGAACTTTAAACGAATGTACAAAATCTGTTTTAAGCCGGATTTCTGTGAAACAAGAAACGTCCGGAGCTGGGGAAGTATATTTTCTAATGGAAGAGTAAAATCGGGATTTCGTTAAGTAGATTTTGAGTTGTGTCCAAATCAAATTTTCGAAAAGTCGTTATGGAATTCATTTATAATTTTATAATGATTTATTTATATTTAAATGGATTTTCAATATAAATTGAATATCGATTTAACTCTGGATTTGAAATAAGGAGATACAAATCCAAATATGTTATTTCAGAGCTGTATGATATTTTATTGGATATATACACGATAATATTAAACTATTTTTGTTTAATTTAATTGTTTTAAAATATATTTATATATTTAAATTGGTTATTTAGAGCTTTAAAAATATCCAGTTTTGCAAATGACCTCTGTTTTTTACGAAACTATTTTTGTTGGATCCACAACATTAAATTATTGTTATATTCCAAGTTCCGTAATTTTTGGAGTCAGTATGTGGCCGTACCGATTTTTAATGTGAAAAACAGTCGATATTTTGATGGTTAAAAATACGCTGTGTGAGCATACGAAGTCGGAATTCGACGAAACCAGTTTCGTTGGGTCCGTAATGTCGAACTGTAGTTGCATGTCCAGTTTCGTGATTTTTGGATGTCATGTGTGATTACAGGAATTTTAAAGAACAAATATAAATAGCAGTTGATTATTATTTAATATAATATTCAAATATAAAATTATTAAAAACTATCTATACATAATACCCACACACTTCTAAAAGTAAACTAAATTTCTTCAATGGTCAAAGGCTTTGTGCCGCCACAGTTTATTTTCCACGTGAAAATTCCTACTTCAAAAATCATTCTAAAATCATACAAAAATCTATAAATCACAAGATGTATATGTATGGATTCATGAGAGTGTTCAATACCGCCTGGTATACATTTTATACGACTCGCAACATTTCTCGAGTTCAGGAAAAATATCAGCGTGAAAAAGAGCAGGCTAGGGTTCGAACAAATAGAAGATTGGAGCAATAAGGCTTGAATCGGTTATGGTATTTGGATTTCTGGTATGGAATACTACTTGCGTGCGATTTTTAGAGGGGTTCGGTGCAGTTTAGTGTCGCAAGTTGTACAACGAACCACGGTGGAGCCTGAAATCGCATTTCAGTTGAGGAAGTCGAATTCGTTGATTTCGGTTTTGGGAGATACAGATTTCAAAAGCAAGAATTTTGATGTGTTGTTTGTGAATTTTAATGAACCATGGAAGGAGAGAGGGATTTTTGAAGTTCGGAAATGGCAATTTAAGAAAGAGAAGCTTATTGGTGTTTGGTTTTTAGGGAGGAAGCACTATTCATCGCGGGTTTCGGCCAAGTGGAAGGGGTGAGTCCCGATTTGATTTTTAATTGATTGTAAATTGCATATAAAATGTATATTAATTTAGAATTAACGAAATTTCCTCATATGATATCGAAATTCAGCAAAACAATATCCGTTGGGATTGTATGGATGGCGGCTACACAATGGAACTGACTGGGAGTGAATTGGAGCTCGTTACAATTTATAGCAAAATAAATTGTCGATCTCAATCAACTGATGGTTATCGTTATTTAACGATGATCGTCCAATGTGAGTAAAACTCACTAACTCTACCAGTTCATATTTTTATAACATATTTATAGAACTGGTAAATGATGATTGATTGCTATGTGTTGACTGTTTGGTTGAACTGCTAATTGATTGGTTGAAAATATCGATATAGTTATATATATATATATATATATATATATATATATATATCGTTGATTAAATGTTGATTTTGTTTATCATAATATTTCATATTGAAATGAAATTGATGTGAATTATATTGTGTAACATCTGTGGATGCAGGAAAACAGGTTAGAGGGATCCAACTGGTTTCCTCAATATTTATAGTACTATTCTTTTCATATATTGTAATATATGATGTGATATCTAATATGTTGTTGATTATGTATGTCTGAATGATATCGATCGTTGATATTTGGTATTTTTAATACCGTAAGAAATACTAGGATGTAGAAAAGTTGATTTTCAAAGTGTATTTTGGAAATAAATTATTTATATAAAATCAATGGATTTCATATATGGAAAGGAAATATTTATTGGTTGAATAAATAAAATTATAAAAGGAATATTTTTTTAGAAAATAAATAGAATTTAAAAAGGAATATTTATTTGTTAAATAAATAGAATTAAAAAGGAAATATTTATTGAACAAATAAAAAGATAAAAGGAATATTTATTTGGGAAAATAAATAGAAAGATAAAAGAAATATTTATTTGGGAAAATAAATAGAAAGATAAAAGGAATATTTATTTGGGAAAATAAATAGAAAGAAAAAAGGAATATTTATTTAGAAAATAAACAAGATATCATAAAAGGAAATATTTGGAAAGTAAGTAGGATTATAAAAGGAATTAGAGTTAATCGATTAGAGTTAATCGAAGAGTGTTAATTAATTAGAGTTAGTGAATTAGAGTTAATCGATTAGATTTAATCGAAGAGAGTTAATTAATTAGAGATAGTCAAATTATAGTTAATCAATTAGAGTTAATTTAATAGAATTAATTAATTAGAGTTAATCAAAGATAGTTAATTAATTACAGTTAGTCGATTAGAGTTAATCGAATAGAGTTAATTAATTAGAGTTAGTCGAATTAGAGTTAATCGATTAGAGTTAATCGAAGAGAGTTAATTAATTTGAGTTAGTCGAATTAGAGTTAATCGAATAGAGTTAATCAAGTAGAGTTAATTAATTAGAGTTAATCAAAGAGAGTTAATTAATTAGAGTTAATCGAAATAGAGTTAATCGAAAGGGAGTTAATTAATTAGAGTTAATCGAATTAGAGTTAGTCGAAAATTGGTTATTCGAAAAGAGTTATCGAATATTGGTTATTCGAAAAAGAGTTTGTTGAATATTGGTTATTCGAAATGATTTATCGAATATTCATTATTCGAAAAAGAGTTATCGAATATTAGTTATTCGAAAAGAGTTAACGAATATTGGTTACTCGAAAAAGAGTTATCGAATATTGGTTATTCAAAAAGAGTTATCTAATATTGGTTATTCGAAACGAGTTATCGAATATTGGTTATTCGAAAAAGAGTTATCGAATATCGGTAATTTGAAAAAGAGTTATCGAATATTGGTTATTCGAAAGAGAGTTAATCGAATATTAGTCATTCGAAGAGAGTTAATCGAATATTTGTTATTCAAAGAGAGTTAATCGAATATTAGTTAATCGAATATTAGTTATTCGAAGAGAGTTAATCGAATATTAGTTATTCGAATAAGAGTTAGTTGAATATTAGTTAACCGAATATTAGTTATTTAAATAAGAGTTAGTCAAATATTAGTTAATCGAATATAGTTTATTCGAATGGAGTTAAAGGAGTTTATCCGAATAGAGTTAAAGGAGTTAATCGAATAGAGTTAAAGGAGTTTATACGAATAGAGTTAAAGGAGTTAATCGAATAGAGTTGAAGGAGTTATTCGAATAGATTTAAAGGAATTAATCGAATAGAGTTTACTCGAGTGGAGTTAAGGGAGTTAATCGAATAAAGTTTATTCGAATAGAGTTAAAGGATTTAATCGAATATAGTTTATTCGAATAGAATTAAAGGAGTTAATCGAATATAGTTTATTTGAAAGGAGTTAATCGAATATAGTTTATTCGAAAGGAGTTATCGAATATAGTGTATTCGAAAGGAGTTAATCGAATAAAGTTATTCGAAAGGAGTTAATCGAATATAGTTTATTCGAAAGGAGTTAAGTGATAAGAGTTAATGAATTAAAGTTAATCAAGTTAAAGTTAATGTAGTTAGGGTTAATTGATTTGAGTTAATTGAGTTATATTTTGGAGTTAGATATTTCATAAGTAGGGATTACAACGCTATAGTTATAATCAATGTTTTTAAATAAAGAAGTGGATTCATAAATAGAATCCTAGAGTTACGTAAGGAAGTTTGTTAAAGATTTAAAGGGTGAACTTTGTCTATTTTGAGGTTAGAAATTTTGTTCAGTTAAGGTGTAAAGACCCGCAACTTCCCCGTAAAGGAAAGCGTCGGATAGTTCGAGAACAAGCCACAACAGAACGCATACAGAAGAACATTTCATTGTATATTACAACAATGCATCAGATTACAAGAATATACAGAGTATAAACGAATATTACACAGAAATATCAGAGATTTAAATTACATTTAAATACATAGCAGCGGAAAATAATACAAAGCACAACTAGAAGAGATATACGGATACAAAGCTTTCCGGATATCGTTCCAGCTATAAACCAGGATCCTGTGAATATAAATCTGCAAAACCAAAACTACTAGCTGCCCGTGTCAAAATAAGGGCACCCAGAGTTTAGGTTAAAACAATAAACTCCAGGTCAGTCATGTGACTGGTGTGAGAACTAAAACAGTTATTAATCTTTATTTTCAAAGTTAGGTAAATCAAGGGACCACGCCGTATAACACGGAACGGGTTTCCTCCCAAGAATACCAGTGCATAAAACAAACAGCGCAATGCTAAATAAAGAAAGATGAAGCTGTTATAAGACCCAGGTCCTATCACACAATGCAACGCAAGCCGGGGGATAGGGTTTTCCCTTATAACAGCCAAAGAATGCTTGATACGTTTAAAACAAATCATTTGATACTACTATAAGTGCATAGTGTATAAAACAACTTCAAATCATAAGTATCAATCATAGGCGGCATGGGTACCATATATCATGTCGCCATACTAGTTTTACAATTAAAACCGCAAATGTCACGTATTTGGAAATTGGATTTCCGTCTATGAACCGAGGCAAAAGATAGTCCTCAACCGATTCGTGACTCTCTAGCCCGAGCCACAGGATCAGAGCTCGAGTGACCCTTGGAGCGACAGGGCCGGTCCACCGATGTGGATTAAAATGCCTGAACACTACGTTTCCCCACCCTATGGGGTGTAAGTCTGGTCCGTCAGCCGACCAGAATGCATTCGGCCGAAACCGATATAACCGAGGCGCCTCGCAACAGCAACAACCACATAAGTCAAACTCGTCAGGGCGTGTAAAACCACTGACGCCACTTCTAGCTAGAAAGAAACGCAAGTCCTCCCTGAGGTCCGTCTCCCGTTTTTGGTTCATACCTGGTGTGAAACACGCGAGGTAAACGTTACACAAAGCTACGCCACAAAGGCCATGCTTTGATCATCAACCACAAGACTTTGCTTTTCAACAGAAGCCTTGATCATTTGCATCTTAGCATGCCACACAGGCAAACCATCCTATGCAACCAATATCAGTCACACAGAATGAAATCCGATGTCAGACACACAGTCCATTTACAAGTCCGTTCTGGGTCTGAACGAAACCGGAGGCACCTAGTACCCCGCATATCCATCGATCTCCAAGTACGTCTGGACGATCACCAACTGTTTCCATCTTCTTGGGTGTACAGCCCAATCAAGATCATCAGTTATCACCCAAACGACGTGAAGACCTCCGGTCTTCGACCATCGTCTTCATCTTCGACTTATCGTCGCATCAGTTATTCAGAATGGGATAAACCCGGCCTTTCCGAATAACTCGCGTATATTTTAAATAAGTGTTACACAAACACAACATACGCCTCATTCCAATTCATTAGTCACTAACCGTAAATTAATCAAGAGAATAATTCCCCAAATATTAACCCCGAAGGCCGAAACCAACATCAGATCAATATCCAGAAAACCATTCTGCTTGGCTAACCGACAGTTAGTTTCTAAATTTCACGTTCAAATCTAATTAAAGATTTATCTATCGCCTGGAGCAAAACTGGTGATACTTCATTCTCGATCTTTTCAATCTAATTAAAGATTCATTAAAACTCCACTTAGTTTTAATCATTATCTAGGTTAAAGAATCAGTGTCATTTAAAACACGATTCACGATAAACCCAAAATCACATTCCATTAATTATCGGGCTAAAGAACAAGTGTTATTTAAAACACTGTTCACGATAAACCCAAAAATCAATACCAATTCAATTCCAATTAAATATCATTTAATTGGTACACTTCATTAAATCTAAATAAAAAGATTTAATCTTTTCTCAACTGGGTTCAAGAACAGTGTTAGTGAAGACACCATTCACGACAAACCCAAATCACATTCCATTAATTATCGGGTTAAAGAACAAGTGTTATTTAAAACACTGTTCACGATAAACCCAAAAATCAATACCAATTCAATTCCAATTAAATATCATTTAATTGGTACACTTCATTAAATCTAAATAAAAAGATTTAATCTTTTCTCAACTGGGTTCAAGAACAGTGTTAGTGAAGACACCATTCACGACAAACCCAAATCACATTCCATTAATTATCGGGTTAAAGAACAAGTGTTATTTAAAACACTGTTCACGATAAACCCAAAAATCAATACCAATTCAATTCCAATTAAATATCATTTAATTGGTACACTTCATTAAATCTAAATAAAAAGATTTAATCTTTTCTCAACTGGGTTCAAGAACAGTGTTAGTGAAGACACCATTCACGACAAACCCAAATCACATTCGATATTCAATACAAGGCTCTGAATAGAAAATATATCGGCTTATATTCAATATCGAATTCTACGACTAACAAATGTCGTATTGGAAATAACGATACTAATATATATCTTTCAAATTTCCATAACAACACCTGTAATATCACGAATTCCAACATCGAAATATTCCGAAGACAATTTCGATTCAAATCCACTCCAATGCAATCATTGGAAATTTTGGTTATTTTCAAAACCATTTCAAATTCAATTTATTTATTTAAAAATAAATAGAATTATAATTCTAGTTCAAAACTAGTTCATTTCGATAAAAAATCTATTTTTATCTTTTCAAATAGGGAGTTTTTCATCCCAAACTTTCACAAATCATTTCTTATGATTTTACACAAATTATTACTATTTTTAACAATTTTATCAAGGCCCGTACAGTCGATTTCCATCAATGGCCATCGAACTGCACTTACAGCGACCTTTTTCGAATTTGATTTGGACGTATCTCCAAATCCAACCGTTAGATTTCACATTTCTAATATTCGTTAGAAAGCTCTTTTCGATACGAACCCAACGGTTCCGGTTTTAGGAGAATCCGACGGTCGGATCTCCCGCAATGTCCGTTTGAAATAAATGGTCGAAATTCACGAACTGCCGCGGCGCGGCGCGTTCTATTCAGGCCATTATATTATATATATAATATATATAACATATATTTCGTCGATTTCTATTTAAAACGAATTATATAAATAGTTTTGAATTCGTTTCAAAAACATTTTCAACTTCCTTTTCAATTCAAATCACAATTGAATTCTTCTTTATAGATTCGTTTTAAAACTCATTTCTATTCAATTCAAATTTCAATTCAATTTGAATTCATTTTCAATTCAATTCCTTTCGAAATCGTTTTCAATTCAATTCATTTCGAAATCGTTTTCAATTCAATTCATTTCGAAATCGTTTTCAATTCAATTCATTTCGAAATCGTTTTCAATTCACTTTGAATTCGTTTTTAATTCAATTCATTTCGAAATCGTTTTCAATTCACTTTGAATTCGTTTTTAATTCAATTCATTTCGAAATCGTTTTCAATTCAATTCATTTCGAAATCGTTTTCAATTCAATTCATTTCGAAATCGTTTTCAATTCACTTCATTTCGAAATCGTTTTCAATTCAATTCAATTCAAAATATTCGATTTCGAGATTACTTTTCAATATTCATTTTAAAATGAATAAAATCGATATAAATATCGTTTACGTCAAAATGGCGTCAATCTAATCAACACGGCTTCATGAATTTCTATTTTCAAATATTTTATTTCAAATATTCTATTTCAAATATTCTATTTCAAATATTTGTTATTATCAAAATATTCTTTATTTTCACGATTGGAATGAGGCCCAATCAATTACCATATAAAGTTAATTATATGGATTTTCATACAACACATGTATATCATAGCATTGAAAAATAATCAACCATCAACCAAAGTGCACTACACTGTATAAGCATCAAATATAGATATCTAACGCTTATAACAGCCTGTCAATCGATCGATCGACATATTTAATCAATCAGGATGAGTGAACTTCAAATTTCATCCTAACACCCGTGTGGGGTTTCAAACAATCAAACACATATTTATTTGTGCAGTCGGGCGATGTGTAAAATTTATCGTCCCAATCAATGTCATTCCAATAGGTGTACATAAACAAACCGTCTGGTTTGTAAATGAATATTCTATTTTATTCACTTCACGTTAAAAATTATATTTTTAACGATAAAACATTTTATTTCAACCTATGGATTTCTATTCAATTCATTTCTTCAATAAAATGATATTTTTATTTTTCTAACATATTTTAGAAAATTTCGGCGGCATAACGGCACGATACTAGAAACGGGACGAGGCCTAGCCTTATCCCCGGTCTAGTGAAGGCCCACGCCATTCACACATCAATCAAATCAATTCGTTATGCAAACCACAAACTTTGGAGTAAGAGTCTAACCTAGCCTTACTCCTTCGCCTTATAACGGCGCACGTCTAATCCTAACCAATTTATCGATTCGATTTTTCACACCACAAACCACATTCAAACCAATATCGCAATCAATCACCAAACAGCCAAACAAACAAGTCCATGGTCTGTGGACGATTGTGTCGGGTGCTACTAAGCACCGTCTGCATCCTAGTATATATATATAACTTAGAAAATAAATTGAAGAGTGAGAAATTCTCACATATAGCTATCCTAGCTCCACGGCACTTCATTGTAGAGATCTTCGTCGTTCCCGCCTTTTAGTCACCTTCGTTGTCCGCTTTTACTACATATGTAAAAATCGAATTTTTACTATGCTATTCAATATATAAAAATCTGATTTTTCTATCGAAGTTCAATATATAAAAATCATATTTTCCTATCGAAGTTCAATATATAAAAATCGAATTTTTACTTCGATGTTCAATATATAAAAATTCTATTTTTCTATCGAAGTTTAATATATAAAAATTCTATTTTTACATCGAAGTTCAATATATAAAAATTATATTTTTAAACCTCTACTCTGAATATAAGGATTATATTTTTAAGCCGCTAAGACCTAATTTTTATCTCGTCTAAAATCTAATTTTTCTTACAACAAAATTCTAAACTTTTTCTACCTCCTACGAATTCAAAATTCCTTCGAATAAAAATCATGTTTTCATGATTAAAAATCAAAGCTTTAAGAGAAAAAGAAAAATCTAATCTTTTTAACCAATAAAAATCAAACCTTTTTATTAATAAAAACTTAACTTTAAAATGATAAAAATCTATAATTTCTACTTATAAAAATCAGTTTTATATACTTAAAAAAAATCAGTTTTTATATTTTCTTAAAATCAGTTTTTGTTCTCATTTTAAAAATTCAGTTTTTAAAATTCTTAAAATTCAAACAGTATTTAATCCCTTTTCTTTATTTTCCTAAAGCATTAATTTCAGTTTTTAAAATGAAAATAAGTTTTCAATACTTTTTAAAATCAGTTTTTAAATACATAAAAATAAATTAAACAAACAAGAAAAACTTACAGGAGGGGGGGAGGGTTCCTCGTCATCGAGCAGCAGCAGCAGGGGGGGGGGGGTTCCTCGTCATCGAGCAGCAGCGGGGGGGGGGGGGGGGTTTCTCGTCACCGCGAGGGGGGGGGGTTTCCTCGACATCGAGCAGCAGCAGCGGGGGGGGGGGGGGGTTTCTCGTCAGCCGTGGGGGGGGATCGATCGGAGGAGCGACGAGCTCCTCCGCCCCCTTTTCTCTCGCCTCTCCTCTTTTTCTTTTTTTTTTTTTTTTTTTTTTAGTCGGATCTGAATCGATTTAAAATGAGGAAAGGGGGGGGCCATCAGCGGGTTAAAGGGGAGGGAGATATTCTTTTTTTTTTTATATTAATTTAATTTCAATATTTTATTCACATTCAGCAACTTTTTCTGCCTACCTCGAAACGAAGCCTACCGCCTGTCGTCCCTAGCAATTTACCCCCAGTCTGAACACAATGGGATATGTATCGCAAGCTGATTTGATCGTTTCGATTAATTTCCGTTGAATTTACATTTTAAATCACTGTATTGAATTTTAAACGTACATTTCAAATTACCGGGGTCACATACTAACTAGAAAAATTCCAGAAAAATATTTTCTAGCTTCGTATTGACGATACGGTCCTAACAAAACTAGTTTCGTCGAATTCTGAGGCCGTTTGAAAAATGGCCAATTTCCAGTCGATTAAAATCAACTGAAACTGGTCAAACGCGTTTTCCTTTGCCACGCTCACATATTGATTCGAAAAATTACGAAATTTGGAATCTAGCAATAATTCGACATCACGGACCCAACAAAAGTGGTTTCGTCGAAATCCGAGGTCGTTTGCAAAATGCTATTTTTAAGGGCCTTATATTATATTAAAATATATATAAATTCCACAGCGACTATTTCTAAATTTCAACTGGACATATCTCATCATTTATAAAGTGAAATCTCAGTTTCTCAACTTCGTTGGAAAGATATTCACTATTAGATTCCATTATTTTTGGTTTCACTAAAATCCGGATTGTTTTGCACCCGGTACATTCAATTGAAGTTTGAAATCGAATTATCGAACTACCGCGCCATTTTCAATTCCTTTTATAATTATATATAAATATTTATATTCTAACGACGACGCGTATAATATATACGTTCGAATTCTATTCAAAATAAATTTCCGTCGATATTATTTAAAATAATCTATTTTAAATATTCAAAATTCGCTAAAATTGCCAAAATAAAAATTTTAAACTGGCCCAGATTTTCGGGTTGTTACAATCTCCCCCACTTAAAACTTTTCGTCCCCGAAAAGGAACAAAGTCGAAAGTAGTTTGATTAATCAACTCTATGTTCGATCTGGCTTTCATTCTCCAACCCTTTGGTTTCTGAGAATTTTCAAATTTTCAAAAATTTGGCTAACACCCTAAATTTTTGAAAAATTTCGCCATAACCTCCCCTGCACCGGGAGCATCGGGGAATTTCAAATAGCTTCCCCGGTCCTTCAGATCTCAAAAAGAAAAAGCCAAGCGGCTAGCCAATAGGCTCACAAAATCATCATCACCCAAACAAAACAGGAAATTATGTAGTAAACATGTACCTATTTGTCGGGCAAACAAATTTTATTCTCTGGCTCTAGCCTCCTTGCTATGACCTGTTCAATGATATACATGTATATGCAAGCAGATGCGACCAATTTTCAATACGGTTCAATATTTGATTCAATTAGGCTAAATGGTTAAAAATTATCAACCAAATAAACATACAACTCAAGCATAAATCAATTAGTGAATTAGAGCTTCAAATTCATAATTTTGATACATATACAAAAATCAGATTTTTGATGCCAAATCACAACAATAAGCCCTATCTAATTTTGGTTCTCACACCAATCAATAGGAAATATATAGATATTACACGTTCGTCACTCGAATATAAATTCTAATGATGGAGCTCCATCGTCAAAATCATCTCCGGGCGATTAGAGTGTAATTCTATATCTATCCAATATATCAAAACTTCGAATACACGCTAGCCAGGCGCATACACAAAAATCTTTATATTTTGGATTGTCCTAATCAATATAAAATAAATAATCAAATACGAATAATTGATTTAAATTTTCAAAACAAAAATTTGTTTTCATTTTAAAAATATACTCTTCACACTCGTTCTAGGATACTACTGATCCCATCTCTAACGAGTCATTCTAATTGGATATTACTAATCCAATATCTGATGAATTCTTTCGTATGGTTCTAATGTGTCTTGTTCTCTGAGCTTTGTAAACCAAAGCTCTGATACCACGTGTAAAGACCCGCAACTTCCCCGTAAAGGAAAGCGTCGGATAGTTCGAGAACAAGCCACAACAGAACGCATACAGAAGAACATTTCATTGTATATTACAACAATGCATCAGATTACAAGAATATACAGAGTATAAACGAATATTACACAGAAATATCAGAGATTTAAATTACATTTAAATACATAGCAGCGGAAAATAATACAAAGCACAACTAGAAGAGATATACGGATACAAAGCTTTCCGGATATCGTTCCAGCTGTAAACCAGGATCCTGTGAATATAAATCTGCAAAACCAAAACTACTAGCTGCCCGTGTCAAAATAAGGGCACCCAGAGTTTAGGTTAAAACAATAAACTCCAGGTCAGTCATGTGACTGGTGTGAGAACTAAAACAGTTATTAATCTTTATTTTCAAAGTTAGGTAAATCAAGGGACCACGCCGTATAACACGGAACGGGTTTCCTCCCAAGAATACCAGTGCATAAAACAAACAGCGCAATGCTAAATAAAGAAAGATGAAGCTGTTATAAGACCCAGGTCCTATCACACAATGCAACGCAAGCCGGGGGATAGGGTTTTCCCTTATAACAGCCAAAGAATGCTTGATACGTTTAAAACAAATCATTTGATACTACTATAAGTGCATAGTGTATAAAACAACTTCAAATCATAAGTATCAATCATAGGCGGCATGGGTACCATATATCATGTCGCCATACTAGTTTTACAATTAAAACCGCAAATGTCACGTATTTGGAAATTGGATTTCCGTCTATGAACCGAGGCAAAAGATAGTCCTCAACCGATTCGTGACTCTCTAGCCCGAGCCACAGGATCAGAGCTCGAGTGACCCTTGGAGCGACAGGGCCGGTCCACCGATGTGGATTAAAATGCCTGAACACTACGTTTCCCCACCCTATGGGGTGTAAGTCTGGTCCGTCAGCCGACCAGAATGCATTCGGCCGAAACCGATATAACCGAGGCGCCTCGCAACAGCAACAACCACATAAGTCAAACTCGTCAGGGCGTGTAAAACCACTGACGCCACTTCTAGCTAGAAAGAAACGCAAGTCCTCCCTGAGGTCCGTCTCCCGTTTTTGGTTCATACCTGGTGTGAAACACGCGAGGTAAACGTTACACAAAGCTACGCCACAAAGGCCGTGCTTTGATCATCAACCACAAGACTTTGCTTTTCAACAGAAGCCTTGATCATTTGCATCTTAGCATGCCACACAGGCAAACCATCCTATGCAACCAATATCAGTCACACAGAATGAAATCCGATGTCAGACACACAGTCCATTTACAAGTCCGTTCTGGGTCTGAACGAAACCGGAGGCACCTAGTACCCCGCATATCCATCGATCTCCAAGTACGTCTGGACGATCACCAACTGTTTCCATCTTCTTGGGTGTACAGCCCAATCAAGATCATCAGTTATCACCCAAACGACGTGAAGACCTCCGGTCTTCGACCATCGTCTTCATCTTCGACTTATCGTCGCATCAGTTATTCAGAATGGGATAAACCCGGCCTTTCCGAATAACTCGCGTATATTTTAAATAAGTGTTACACAAACACAACATACGCCTCATTCCAATTCATTAGTCACTAACCGTAAATTAATCAAGAGAATAATTCCCCAAATATTAACCCCGAAGGCCGAAACCAACATCAGATCAATATCCAGAAAACCATTCTGCTTGGCTAACCGACAGTTAGTTTCTAAATTTCACGTTCAAATCTAATTAAAGATTTATCTATCGCCTGGAGCAAAACTGGTGATACTCCATTCTCGATCTTTTCAATCTAATTAAAGATTCATTAAAACTCCACTTAGTTTTAATCATTATCTAGGTTAAAGAATCAGTGTCATTTAAAACACGATTCACGATAAACCCAAAATCACATTCCATTAATTATCGGGCTAAAGAACAAGTGTTATTTAAAACACTGTTCACGATAAACCCAAAAATCAATACCAATTCAATTCCAATTAAATATCATTTAATTGGTACACTTCATTAAATCTAAATAAAAAGATTTAATCTTTTCTCAACTGGGTTCAAGAACAGTGTTAGTGAAGACACCATTCACGACAAACCCAAATCACATTCCATTAATTATCGGGTTAAAGAACAAGTGTTATTTAAAACACTGTTCACGATAAACCCAAAAATCAATACCAATTCAATTCCAATTAAATATCATTTAATTGGTACACTTCATTAAATCTAAATAAAAAGATTTAATCTTTTCTCAACTGGGTTCAAGAACAGTGTTAGTGAAGACACCATTCACGACAAACCCAAATCACATTCGATATTCAATACAAGGCTCTGAATAGAAAATATATCGGCTTATATTCAATATCGAATTCTACGACTAACAAATGTCGTATTGGAAATAACGATACTAATATATATCTTTCAAATTTCCATAACAACACCTGTAATATCACGAATTCCAACATCGAAATATTCCGAAGACAATTTCGATTCAAATCCACTCCAATGCAATCATTGGAAATTTTGGTTATTTTCAAAACCATTTCAAATTCAATTTATTTATTTAAAAATAAATAGAATTATAATTCTAGTTCAAAACTAGTTCATTTCGATAAAAAATCTATTTTTATCTTTTCAAATAGGGAGTTTTTCATCCCAAACTTTCACAAATCATTTCTTATGATTTTACACAAATTATTACTATTTTTAACAATTTTATCAAGGCCCGTACAGTCGATTTCCATCAATGGCCATCGAACTGCACTTACAGCGACCTTTTTCGAATTTGATTTGGACGTATCTCCAAATCCAACCGTTAGATTTCACATTTCTAATATTCGTTAGAAAGCTCTTTTCGATACGAACCCAACGGTTCCGGTTTTAGGAGAATCCGACGGTCGGATCTCCCGCAATGTCCGTTTGAAATAAATGGTCGAAATTCACGAACTGCCGCGGCGCGGCGCGTTCTATTCAGGCCATTATATTATATATATAATATATATAACATATATTTCGTCGATTTCTATTTAAAACGAATTATATAAATAGTTTTGAATTCGTTTCAAAAACATTTTCAACTTCCTTTTCAATTCAAATCACAATTGAATTCTTCTTTATAGATTCGTTTTAAAACTCATTTCTATTCAATTCAAATTTCAATTCAATTTGAATTCATTTTCAATTCAATTCCTTTCGAAATCGTTTTCAATTCAATTCATTTCGAAATCGTTTTCAATTCAATTCATTTCGAAATCGTTTTCAATTCAATTCATTTCGAAATCGTTTTCAATTCACTTCATTTCGAAATCGTTTTCAATTCACTTTGAATTCGTTTTTAATTCAATTCATTTCGAAATCGTTTTCAATTCACTTTGAATTCGTTTTTAATTCAATTCATTTCGAAATCGTTTTCAATTCAATTCATTTCGAAATCGTTTTCAATTCAATTCATTTCGAAATCGTTTTCAATTCACTTCATTTCGAAATCGTTTTCAATTCAATTCAATTCAAAATATTCGATTTCGAGATTACTTTTCAATATTCATTTTAAAATGAATAAAATCGATATAAATATCGTTTACGTCAAAATGGCGTCAATCTAATCAACACGGCTTCATGAATTTCTATTTTCAAATATTTTATTTCAAATATTCTATTTCAAATATTCTATTTCAAATATTTGTTATTATCAAAATATTCTTTATTTTCACGATTGGAATGAGGCCCAATCAATTACCATATAAAGTTAATTATATGGATTTTCATACAACACATGTATATCATAGCATTGAAAAATAATCAACCATCAACCAAAGTGCACTACACTGTATAAGCATCAAATATAGATATCTAACGCTTATAACAGCCTGTCAATCGATCGATCGACATATTTAATCAATCAGGATGAGTGAACTTCAAATTTCATCCTAACACCCGTGTGGGGTTTCAAACAATCAAACACATATTTATTTGTGCAGTCGGGCGATGTGTAAAATTTATCGTCCCAATCAATGTCATTCCAATAGGTGTACATAAACAAACCGTCTGGTTTGTAAATGAATATTCTATTTTATTCACTTCACGTTAAAAATTATATTTTTAACGATAAAACATTTTATTTCAACCTATGGATTTCTATTCAATTCATTTCTTCAATAAAATGATATTTTTATTTTTCTAACATATTTTAGAAAATTTCGGCGGCATAACGGCACGATACTAGAAACGGGACGAGGCCTAGCCTTATCCCCGGTCTAGTGAAGGCCCACGCCATTCACACATCAATCAAATCAATTCGTTATGCAAACCACAAACTTTGGAGTAAGAGTCTAACCTAGCCTTACTCCTTCGCCTTATAACGGCGCACGTCTAATCCTAACCAATTTATCGATTCGATTTTTCACACCACAAACCACATTCAAACCAATATCGCAATCAATCACCAAACAGCCAAACAAACAAGTCCATGGTCTGTGGACGATTGTGTCGGGTGCTACTAAGCACCGTCTGCATCCTAGTATATATATATAACTTAGAAAATAAATTGAAGAGTGAGAAATTCTCACATATAGCTATCCTAGCTCCACGGCACTTCATTGTAGAGATCTTCGTCGTTCCCGCCTTTTAGTCACCTTCGTTGTCCGCTTTTACTACATATGTAAAAATCGAATTTTTACTATGCTATTCAATATATAAAAATCTGATTTTTCTATCGAAGTTCAATATATAAAAATCATATTTTCCTATCGAAGTTCAATATATAAAAATCGAATTTTTACTTCGATGTTCAATATATAAAAATTCTATTTTTCTATCGAAGTTTAATATATAAAAATTCTATTTTTACATCGAAGTTCAATATATAAAAATTATATTTTTAAACCTCTACTCTGAATATAAGGATTATATTTTTAAGCCGCTAAGACCTAATTTTTATCTCGTCTAAAATCTAATTTTTCTTACAACAAAATTCTAAACTTTTTCTACCTCCTACGAATTCAAAATTCCTTCGAATAAAAATCATGTTTTCATGATTAAAAATCAAAGCTTTAAGAGAAAAAGAAAAATCTAATCTTTTTAACCAATAAAAATCAAACCTTTTTATTAATAAAAACTTAACTTTAAAATGATAAAAATCTATAATTTCTACTTATAAAAATCAGTTTTATATACTTAAAAAAAAATCAGTTTTTATATTTTCTTAAAATCAGTTTTTGTTCTCATTTTAAAAATTCAGTTTTTAAAATTCTTAAAATTCAAACAGTATTTAATCCCTTTTCTTTATTTTCCTAAAGCATTAATTTCAGTTTTTAAAATGAAAATAAGTTTTCAATACTTTTTAAAATCAGTTTTTAAATACATAAAAATAAATTAAACAAACAAGAAAAACTTACAGGAGGGGGGGAGGGTTCCTCGTCATCGAGCAGCAGCAGCAGGGGGGGGGGTTCCTCGTCATCGAGCAGCAGCGGGGGGGGGGGGGGGGTTTCTCGTCACCGCGAGGGGGGGGTTTCCTCGACATCGAGCAGCAGCAGCGGGGGGGGGGGGGGGGTTTCTCGTCAGCCGTGGGGGGGGATCGATCGGAGGAGCGACGAGCTCCTCCGCCCCCTTTTCTCTCGCCTCTCCTCTTTTTCTTTTTTCTTTTTTTTTTTTTTTAGTCGGATCTGAATCGATTTAAAATGAGGAAAGGGGGGGGCCATCAGCGGGTTAAAGGGGAGGGAGATATTCTTTTTTTTTTATATTAATTTAATTTCAATATTTTATTCACATTCAGCAACTTTTTCTGCCTACCTCGAAACGAAGCCTACCGCCTGTCGTCCCTAGCAATTTACCCCCAGTCTGAACACAATGGGATATGTATCGCAAGCTGATTTGATCGTTTCGATTAATTTCCGTTGAATTTACATTTTAAATCACTGTATTGAATTTTAAACGTACATTTCAAATTACCGGGGTCACATACTAACTAGAAAAATTCCAGAAAAATATTTTCTAGCTTCGTATTGACGATACGGTCCTAACAAAACTAGTTTCGTCGAATTCTGAGGCCGTTTGAAAAATGGCCAATTTCCAGTCGATTAAAATCAACTGAAACTGGTCAAACGCGTTTTCCTTTGCCACGCTCACATATTGATTCGAAAAATTACGAAATTTGGAATCTAGCAATAATTCGACATCACGGACCCAACAAAAGTGGTTTCGTCGAAATCCGAGGTCGTTTGCAAAATGCTATTTTTAAGGGCCTTATATTATATTAAAATATATATAAATTCCACAGCGACTATTTCTAAATTTCAACTGGACATATCTCATCATTTATAAAGTGAAATCTCAGTTTCTCAACTTCGTTGGAAAGATATTCACTATTAGATTCCATTATTTTTGGTTTCACTAAAATCCGGATTGTTTTGCACCCGGTACATTCAATTGAAGTTTGAAATCGAATTATCGAACTACCGCGCCATTTTCAATTCCTTTTATAATTATATATAAATATTTATATTCTAACGACGACGCGTATAATATATACGTTCGAATTCTATTCAAAATAAATTTCCGTCGATATTATTTAAAATAATCTATTTTAAATATTCAAAATTCGCTAAAATTGCCAAAATAAAAATTTTAAACTGGCCCAGATTTTCGGGTTGTTACATAAGGTTTGAGAGGTAGTTATACACCAACTTGATTGACTTCGTTTTTAACTAAGGAATGGTTAAGGTTCGATAGTGAAGGAGTTAATTGAATTTAGTTAATAAGTGTTAATGGTTCTAGTTGGCATATCGATGTTTATTTAAACATCTGTTTAAATCCAATGAAGGAGTTTTGGAAATATTTTCCAAATAAGAAATTGAAATGTTTTCCAATGTCAATTACGTATATTTTCTTAATGTAGAAAATAAGAAATTATGAATATACTGAATCAGAAAATGGAAAATGAATAAATCATTGATAAATGAATGTAAGAGATAAATGATGATTGATGACTGATCGATAGAATTTCTATCTGGAAATAATATCATTGTTTGCACACGTGTTTTCCTTTTATAGTTAAATCACCGACTATCGAAGTTTTTGACCATTTTTCCGTTGTCAATACGGAGAGACTGGGATCAGATTCAATAACTGAAAACCACTTCGTATGGCATTAGCGTTACGAATCAAAAATGATAAAGATAAATTGAAGACGGAGTTATACAAGGGTCGTTCTGTCAAATCCTAGATAGAAATTTCCTAAGATGGATTTACAAAATAGTGCCTTCGGTTTGTCCCATCACAAGATGACCTGTATGAAAGAATGTATGACGGAGTATATTTAATAGACCGCGTAAGTTGATCTCTTCAAACGTATATACATTTTGTGGCAAAGGAATTCGTTTCTCTTAGGTGTATACTAGTTGTATTTTTAGGGAAATAAATTTGTGATTTGGCAGGTATGACAATGTCACATTCAAAGTGAATAAATGTGTGATCTGCAAAGATAAGCGTGGCCTCCAGCCTCACAATCGGGAAATGACAAAAATCGGGCAGGCAACATGGCTAAGTGGTTGGCTGCCAATTAGGGTGTATTATCACCTATCTAGAGATATTCATTTCATTCTTTAATCTATTCGATGTTGTCCCTTCGGGAAAACGGTTGTTGATCCCAACCGTTAGTGATATACATTTGATACACTCAAGCGGAATGAGTGGTCGGTCATGTGTGGCCGGGTTGCAAGATGTTCTTGTTGAACCCAGTGTATTCCTCTCTAGAGGTACACTATCGGAAGGTGGTTCCATACCTTGTCATAGTTGGAAATCCATTATCCAATAAGTGCTCGCGGTTTTGATCATATACTATATATGTGGAACGTGAGATGAAAGTGTCCTGCAAGATGACTATTATATTGTGTTTGATAGACACTATTATAATATCAAAAGAGTTTTGATATAAAAGATCATTGTTTCTTTCAAAATGATTTGAAAGTTAAATCAAATTGATTTGGATTTTCATAAGGGAAAAACTCGTCCCGTTATACGGCATGGTCTTATGAGATATCATTTACTTTCTCAAACTGCTTTAAATTGTTTTACTCACACCAGTCCCATGACTGACCCAGAGTTTGTTTAGTTTTTTTTCCCTAAACTCTTGGGTGACCAATTTTGTACGGGCATTCAAGTAGTCAGGATTTTATAGATATACTTGGAGAGCTTGGAGCAGGAGGCTTTAGGATTTTATAGCTATTATTATTTCCGTTGTGTTGTAAGTGTTGTACTCTGATAATGTTACTGTATACATATACTAATTTTATTTCAAATATATGTTATCTATTATATGTTGTTCGTTCCACTGTGAGATTCGTGTTACTCTGATGTTGTATGTTCTTCAATTCTAAATTTCTATCTTATCTATTCTCACACTCTAGTTTCTTTCATGGACTATCCGGTGTTTCCGATGCTTGAATAGTCGACATATTGTTGTATACCGATATCTAGGATCGCAAATTCCCCGGGTCGTTACATTAGTTCTGGCAGACCACGACTTTTATTTAAAATAGAAAAATTCATCAAGACGGCGACGCGATGCTTTTCTCTAATCTTCTATTAACAAAAATCATAGATGTGAGATTATAGAGACATTTTGCACTAATTCCTCGGTCTCGGATATGGTAGAGGCACTATCTAATCTCGAGCTGATTAGATATATTATTTATTTATTGAGGGAGTTATGCGGTAGTCAATAAGTAATATTATATTTCTAGTTTGTTTATTTTGGTGTAAATTTTAAATACTTGCTTTAGTGAAAATTAGGAATGCATCCTTATTTTCAAAGATCCTTCTAAGGAGTTCCCTCTCTATTTTACATTTAACAGGGTTCCTGTTTTAATGTAGCATCATATTTTCATATTTTTTGCGCTGTTGTATTAAAAATTGTAAATATTTACGGAAGAATTCTGCATATTTTTTTTATTGCAATATCAGCAATTTTTATGAATAATTGTAGACAACTATGCAATTATTCACACAGTGCATGCACGTGTTGAAAGACAGATGCATCTGTATGCATGTTTAACTATTTTAAAATTATGTCACTACATGAAATATTTGTAGAAATGCCTGCAAATAGTTGCATCCTTTGCAACAATTTACTAAAGATGAAATATTTTTCATTATGCATTATTTATCAATTTGTTGCTATTTTTTCTAATACATAAACGTTTGAATAAGTACTGGCTTTGAGTTCGAATTTTTCATGCAACTCAGCAAAAGCTACGTGAAATTCTGTAATTTTTTAATATAACTGCCGCGCTGTCAGCATTTTTTCGGAAAATTGTTGAAATTCGTTTGAACATGCATGTTTTTTATTTTTGTTTTTGAATCCTTTTTTGTAATTTTCTAGCATGAATATGATTACGCGTTGAATAAAATTTGGAAGATTGGTAAATTTTTGCATTGTTTTTTGTTGATTTTTTGATGATTTTCGGAAAAAGATAACTAATTATATGGTTTTAAGATAGGGAGTTTTTCTGTATTTTGAAACCTAAACTGGACCTAAGTCAAACTATCCCTTTGCATTATTCAGTTTGTCTTTAGTTTGTTTGGTTGATTGGTATTTTAATTGAAAATTTATTGTAGAGATAGAACGAAATATTGAGTTTATTTAAATGTATTTTATTTTCAATTATTAAACCCAATTACAAAACAATACAAATAAGTAGTTAATTATAAACAACTATATCAAAAATCACAAATTAAAATACTTTGTTTAAACATCACATTTGAAGCCATAAATGTTTACACCGTTTAACTTTCAACTCTGTTTATATGTATAATTTAAATACCATGCTAAAACAGTATATTTAATTTTTATGTAAACCCATCCTTAGTAAAGTTGTTCATCGCAAGGGATTCATTTATGATCCAAAATTGGTGCTAATAAGCTGATCCATTCTTGGTTTATAGTATAATACATTTTTTCTTGTTGCCACATACTCAAAATCAACTTTGTTGATTAAGCGTTTTGGTCAACACGATGAAAATACTATATTTTCCTTTTTTAAAAAGCTTGATACACATTCATATTAATTTATATATATTTAATATAAGAAGTGTGCATAAGTCCCAAAAAAAAAGAAAAAAAATCTCGTTCACGTAATTTTGCAATAATATGAATCTTTCAGTAAGAAGAAATTTTTTAGGCACATGCTCTAAGAACTTAACAACGGTGCCCAGACACAGTGAAGAATGAAAATCTAGAAATTCAACCAAACAGTATCAAACTTATAAATGAAAATCTAATAAACATATTCAGTTAGGGATGAACCTTATCAGTGGCGGATTTAGGGGATTCTAGTGGGGGTTACTGACCCCACTAGGTTTTGTACATTTTTATTTTTTTAGAGATTTTTATCAAACTTCTGTTGCTACCTTTAAAATTAAAGACTAATGAAATGAAGCAATTAAAGGAGTTCACAAGCCCAGAGGTTCCAATGGCTTGGTAAAGTTGCAGAAACCGCCTGAACCAGATTTCAGCACGGATGACTAATGATTTATAATAGAATTTATAGTGTGTAGTTTGATGTGATGGGTGTATTTGTGTTTTATATTATCATATCTTGTAAAAATAGCAGAGGCGTAGTACTAAAACAGTTAACCTGAATCAAACGACGGCCCGGATAAACTGTTTATATAGCAAGGTCTTTTATATTTTGGCTAGTATGTTGACATTGCCAATGATACAGATTCTGTGTAAAAAAAAAAATTATGCAAAGATTCCAAGATATGGAGAATAGGAGAATATTACATTAAAACTACAAGTTATATTATGAAGTTTAGTACGTTATAAACTATTATTTTATTGACACTCCAAATATTGTTAAGGGGGGTCAAAATTTTTTTTAAAATAAATTTTGTTAAGGGGAGTACCAATGGAGAGAGCACCCCGTTAACAAATAAACTTTATTTTACCCAATTAGCCTTATTTACAATAATCTATTTTTTATTTGTTAATCAAAAAAATTTATATGGTATATTAGTCAACTACATCAAATTTTTATATAAAATTATTAATAATTTCATTTGTCATATTAGAAGAAAAAAATATCATTGATAGGAAATCGATATACATATATCGAACAATTATTTCTTTAATATGATATTTATTACATTCTTTGTTCATACCATTATTTCTCCTCAAACAATCGCTTTTTTTATTTTCAAATAATTTAGGGATTTGGTTTTTTACATTTGAAATTGATTTGGATTTGTGAAATTAACTGATGTTATTACCAACGTTATTACGAGGGTAAAAGGGAACGTAAAAAACTAAGTGCGTGATCCCCCTTAACATTATTTTTATCATTGGAGTGTTATTAAAATTTGACCTCCCCTTAACAGTATTTGGAGTGTCAATAACAATGCCCTTTTATTATCATGTTTGTGTATTTTTGGCCCCCTCTAGCCTCAAACCTTATGCAACTTAGATCATCACATGTGTATCATTTAGTTAAGCAATAGTAGTGTATAAACAACAACAAAGTTGACCCATTAACCTAACTTAACTAAAAAGCACTCATGATGTGCCCAAATAAGACTGATTCAAAATATATTCCAATTCACAGATAACAATTGCCTAAAAAAACATGAACAAATCTACACCAGTACATAAATTTACTCCCAATCTGATATTATTATTAACTAGTCATGGTTGTACATACAAGCACTGGAGTAAAAAGTGCCTACAGATGCATGTCAACAATTAAATTATCAATCATATGCAGTGCTGATGTAATTCTCAATGACACGGTATCTGCAGCGCCTTATCATTGGACTGCCCTGTGCATCTAGGTGTCTTGAATTGATTTATGGCCGCTAAACTAAGGTAGTGAATCGGAATTTAGTGGAAGGTACCTTCACCAAGTATTCTAAGCTCCAACAGACCGAAGGCATGGCCTTTACTCTGAACAACATTGGTAGGATCCACAAAGACCAAGTCCAGATAGTCGCAGTAGCTGCTTAGCACTTCTTTGTCGGCATCTCTTCGTAACTTCTAGGATATAACGTAGTGTTATGGGATAATGTCAACATAGCTAGAGAAGTCCACCATTTCTTGTTACCCTGCTGCTAGTACCTTATTTGCTTCTTCTACTGCTATTTAAAGGCCATTTTCTATGTTTTTATCTATGTTTACGAAAAACCCAAAAAATGGAAGAAAATAAAAACAACCCAACCTCGCATTCATCATTGCAGCAGTGTGCTGCAAATATTTGAACTTTTGTAAGAAAAAGTATAAGATAAAAAATGTCTAGTTTTGATCATATTAACTAAACTGCATATTTGACATTCAAGAAAAAGTGAAAATAAATGTTGAAAATAATTTAAGAGGTTAATGCATTATGTATTTAGAGGTGCGGGCTGAATTTCCATTTTTATCGTATTAATTCCTATTAAGGGATGACTTCTGATACCATTGTTGGAAATTTCTAGCCATTAACATAAGTCGTAAGTCATTTTTTTTTCTCCAAAAAAGAAAGAAAAAAAACCTTATTGGATCAATATTTTTCCAATAAAGTTTAACAATATAAAATAATCTTGAATATAATTCAAATAAAATCTCCTTTTCTATTTAAATTTATAAATTATATACAATTTTATTTAATTTATACGTTGTACATATAAATGTAAACTTATGTATCATATATGTACATGCATTTCTATATGCTTGTGTAACATGATAACCAATGCAAAAAATAACATTCTAGTATGTAGATCACAACGGACATGTTTTCTTATCTTATATATAATTATTTGAAAATAATCTTATTGGAATGCAAATATCCAAACAGATATACATACACACGTATACATATATATGCAAAATATCAGTACCATATATGTTTGTATGTATTATTGTAATAAATATTAAAATTGGCATATGCTAAAGAGCTCATAGAAATTTCCCTTGATAATTCTCTTTTTTCTTGGATAAAAGTCCATTGCTCTTGATTTTATTAAGAAAGTCAAATTTCATTATAGATGAGTACCTTGGATCTGGTCCACTTGTCATTCTTTTGGTTACCTTGTTGTTTCATGCTTACTTCCGCCCTCCGCTCCTCCTCCATTAATTGTCACTTTGCCTAAGCCTCCTATTTGAAAAGTGGATCACGAAAGTTAAGAACTATGTTAATAATGTCCAACCAGTTAGTGCCTTCAACCTCTACCAACCCCTCTTTGTTACTTATGATGCTACTCTGATGAATGTCGCACCTTTTTTCCTTAAGTACCTTCTCTCGAGGTTTGCTATGTTTCTCATTGTTTTTGTCGCTTGCCAAGTTGCCATGCTCTGATATTATCCATGCTTTTGTGGTGCATGTTCCATCTGCCCATCCCTTTATTCCTTCAGTTCCTAATGAGGAATTCAGAGAGCATTGGTTTTCAGACATGCGCTTTAATAATAAAAGTGATTATTTTTTTTGCTTTGTTTTTGAGAATGTGGACAAGTACCATTTTTTATACTACTTAGATCTGGATAATGGGCATATTGTGGCATTAAAGATGTCTTCAAGTGATTGAAAGCGGCAAACTCTCGAGGATAATTTTGGGATAGATCATTTATTTAATACAAAGAGTCTAATTATTACATTCAAGGTCATGCTAGTCTTTTTGTTGAGTTCACGGATGTCATTGATCCGATTGATGTTGGCCATGTCTCTCCTGTTAAAAAACGAAATTCTTCTGCCCTCTATTATTGGACATAAAACTTCCTCTGATGAGGATGCTATTTTCTTTATAGTTGTTAAAGCACTTTGCCTATCCTGTAATTTATATTTTAAGTAGTCCAGCCACTATAAAACCAGGTCAATTCCTCTATGCATACACAAAGAACTAATTTCTCTAAATTTCTTAATAAAAGTGTTATGGTAACTGCAAAACTGGCTTTCTTTAACCATATATATATATATGTATATGTACATATATAAACGACCTACGAAGGCTCACGGCGCACCATTCATCTTGGGGGCAGTAGGGCAACCCAGTCCACATTATTTAAAGTCTCTTTGTACCTCCACTACTTCGGGTTAATTTTACTCCGGGAATAGTTTCCCTGGGTAGGACTCGAACCCGCAACCTATTACCGGGTAGGGGAACTCCTTACCACCGGGCAACTACCGCGAACAACCACATAAACACACACACACACACACACATACATATATATATATATATATATATATATATATAAGAAATCACTCATACTCTCGGAATACTCATTGATCAAATGCCTATCAAGTACCTCGGAGTTCCTATTTCTTTCAACTATGTACGCTATAATGATTGTCAAAGTTTACTTGATAAAGTTTAGTCTAAAATGGAATTGTGGAATGTTAAATTTTTGGGTTTTTCTTGATGTATTTAATTAATTCAAACTGTTACCACTCCTACTATGTTATATTGGTTATTCGTATATCAAATACCGGAGTATCGCATTGATAAAATACAAATTTTGTGTGCTGACTTCTTCTAGGGAGGGGCCAAACACAAAATCAATTGGAAAACCCTATGTGCTCCAAAATCAGAAGGTGGCAATGGTTTAAACTTATTTTCAAATCTTAAACAAGCTACACGTATTAAACTTATGTGGAAATTCTTAACAACAACTACTCTATAGAGCCAATGGATGGAAGTTAAATGTTGTAAAGGAAGGAGTTTTTTTGGCAATTCCAATTGACAATAATTCATCACACTTCTAGGAATCTATAATTCATCTATGAACACAGGAACAACAACTATTTAATAAAATTATAGCCAATGGTATAAGCACTCTATTGTGGTTTAAGTTATGGATAAACTATCATTGCCTAGTGGACTTGATAGGCATCACCAGACTTTGGGTTATTGGAAGGGAAAATGAGACGGTCTCCTCAATAATTCAACAAGGGAAACTCAAACCAATTTTACATCCAATAAGTAGAGAGGTTCGGTCACATCTCCAGAACATTAAAATTGACCTCATGGAACCTAAAGACTATCGTGTATGGTGCAAAGGTGGAAGTTTCTCCTTTCATAAAGCATGAGAGAAAATAAGAGTAAAGCAACGCATTACATATTTACATAAATAAATTTGGCATAAAAAGAACTCCATAAGAATTTCATTCATCCCCTACATTGCTGTTAAAGACAAATTAAATTATAGATACAGATTTAATAGATTTGGGGTTACCGAAGACACTCCATGTCCATTATATGAAAATGCAGTTTAATCCTCTAATCACTTATTCTTAAAATGTGAGTATTCTACGCGAATATGTAGTTCAGTTAAATCTAAATTAGACCATTCTTAAAATGTACCTAACCCATTATTTGAAGAACCAATGCAATCGATTCGTAAATTTAAAGTCAGAGATCAACTTACGGATATTGTTTTTGCATCTTTTACTACATTTATCAACCAATTTTGGCAGGAGTGAAACTCAAGAATTTTCAGGGGGCGCCGCATGTATTAGGAATCTAAATTTAAATTTATTGAGAAAGAAGTTCACTACTTGGTACAGGATAATGGAAGCAAAAGTGTCTATACCGCATATGTATCCACTTTTTGAGATGGGGAATTGAGCTAATCGATATGCACTGAAGATTGATATTGGTGAACAATGATAGGAGGGAGAAAATTTTATGTGTTGTGTGAATTTTATTTGTTGCATGTAATTTGGTTTTCAAACATGATATTGTATGTACTCCTATTAAGTGTATGTTATATGTACTCTTTTTCCTTGTAAGGCACCAGCTTAGGTTAGAGGGTTACAAGGTTATGATAAGGCATATAATGTACTTTGTTTATTGGTACAGTAATAAAGCATACTAATTTTCTATATATATATATATATATATATATATATTTGTGTGTGTGTGTGTGTGTGTGTGGTACCATCGCTCATTTTCAATAAATATTATTTAGGATATTTAATTGGATAAATAATAGAATAATAAATGTAATTAGATTGTTGAGTTGATATTTGTACAAATAAATAAGTAATGAGATGGCCTTAGGGAGTAAGTAAAATGAATTAAACATAAGTGAGATTATGTAAGGCTGAAGTGGGATACACTTGGCCCTGTATGTAAGCTTATTCCTACACCTTTACCCTCATTATTTTCATTCTTATAAACGCTAAAAGTAACACTAGAGGCTGCACTGACAACAATTGCAGTTGCGAAATGAGTACCAAAGAGCTTTTGATCGACCATGATCAAAACGATACAAAAGCCTATCTTTTCTCAAGCTTGATTCGAAATAGTTATCAGTTCAAGCAAGAGAGTCCATTAAGATCTTAGGGAAGAGAAAATTAGATAAGAGTTTAAGAAGATTAAAGTTTTAATAAGAACAAATCTCAACATCTCAACACTAATCAAGGTGAATAACGATTCTTACCCATGTTATTTTCAGTTATTGTGGAATAATCGAACTTGTTTTATAATGATATGAGTGTTTACATGTTAGTTATGATGTTGTGGACTTGTTTTGTTAGAATAAAGTTCGAATGGCTTAACATGATTGATTTGCATGTGTTTTGGTAGATTTAGAGGGAAAACTATGGTTAAAAATCTTCAATTGACTTCAAACTTTTATGTGTTGTCTATAATGTGTTTGGGAATGGATTTTTAATTTTGTAATTTTCTAAGTTTGTATGAATTTCCTATATATTTTCTAAGTTTAAATACAATATAATTATGGAAAAAATTAATTAAAAGGTTTAATTAAATATTTTGGACGCCATATTTTTATGAAAGAAAACGAAGAATATATCTTTAAATTTACAAAATTTAGGGATTTTTCTACATATTTATTAATTGGTATGAATTTTTTAATTTAGCCAGACTTAGTGAAACAAATGCTAATTGAAGTATTAAAGTTATTAATTAATACTTTCAATTTTTGGAAAGTATAAGAAACCTAAAAAGCCTTCTTAATACGATCAACATCCTTTTGTGCAAACCAATAAAATTTCAAAAATTATGCTGGAGTTGATGAAAAGTACATTATAAATGGAAACAAAACAGTTTTGTATTTATCTACTATTGGTGTCATCGTCCTATTGGGAAACCATCCACTGCATCCTTCAGAATGGTTGGAAGCGCCTTTCGCTTCCTTCTATAAGCTTTGGATGCTTGTAATGTCGCCCATTAACATATGAAGTATTCAGGTTTCAGCCTTCTTATACGAGGCTTCTACCTCCACCTTTTGTTTTGGGTTGTTGGCCACTAACTTCAGCTCTTAAATTGTCAACTCCCAATGGGCCTACCGCCTTCGCACATGGGCTTTGACCGTTGTGCTTGGGCGATAGGACTATTTTCATAAGTCAACATTCATTTTACTTTAGTTTAAATATTCTCATTATCAAAATACTAACTAAGTTCAAATCCATATCATATACAATTTCAGTTTACTTTTAATTCATTCTCATTAAATCCAATTCACAACAAAATTAATTTACTATCCTTAATATAAGCAACTTTAAATTTATTCCAATCCTACCAAACTCAGTAATATTCTAAACGATTACACTTAAACAAAATAAGTTCATAAGATTTACAAAATTTTCATAAATTATAGTCTATTGGGGTTGATGCTTCTATTGTTTTAAAGGCTTACGCCATAATATCTTCCAGTCGAGCCAAAAGGGAATTATTTTTCTTTAACTTAGTTTAAAAGAAAAAGCACATAGGCTATTGCCTTTGGAAATTCCAACTATGTCGAAAGGACCCTATTTGGAACACTTTTCTTATGTCTAAAATATAGACTTTATGCTGCTGGCTCAATGTCCATTGTTAAACACATAAACGGTTAACACCCAAAAATGAGAAACTTCCAGGTAATCTCCGAAAGCATGACTCCTTATGCCGGTTAAAAGACCACCAAACCTTTGGACAAAGAGATAGTGCGTCCTTCTATAATATTAGAAACTATTTGTTAAAGAGGTGTGACCCATTTGGTTTTGGATCAACAGGAAAAGGGGGAATCGAGATACTGATGAGAACAACATTTTCGTTGAGTACTTCAGATCTATCCTCTATAGACCATTACAAATAAATATAGACACTATGGAATTGAAATCAGAAAAATTCCCAAAACTAATTTAGGAATTAGTGTTTACATTTCATAATTTGAATATCAAAATTTAGAATGAGAAAACTCAGTTTCAGTTTTGGACCCTTGGGGTCGTATTTATAGATTCGGGTTGAACACTTTCTGCTTTAATGCTTCTACTTCCCTTATTTTGGTGGTATTGAATTGTGATACTAACAGTAGCAGCTTTTGAGCTTTAACTTATTAAAGGTGTTGATACAATTGAAGGAAGCCATGCGGTAATAAGTCCGTGAGAGGGCTTATGATAAGCTTTTGTTTTTGATGATGGCTAATCCTAGTTCCTTATCGATGCTCGTTTTATCTAAAGGATGATGCTTGAGAAATTGTTGTTGAAGACTTCCTTTAAAAGCCTTTCTTTGTGAATCTCGTTTTGTGTTGATCTTGAGCGAGACACCCGTCGTTCCAGTGTTCAAGTACCTCCGAAGGGAATCATCGGTTGAACCAACTAGTCTGTTGAAACTCTTGGTAATCAGGTTGTCTCAAAAGGGTAAATCGTTAAGGTTAACTGCTTCGGAAGGACGTTTTAACACTCTAATGGTGCCTTTTGGAGTTAGGGTTCTATCACATGAGTTTTTGTGCTACCAAGATCCCTCTCGGGTCAACCGAAGGATTTTCCAGGCTTTTGCAGAAGTGGTTTTCTTGATGTCTTTTCGATCTAGTGTAAGGTTTTGCCGATTTTGATTTCTTGGAAAGCGACCTCTTTCAAATCCTCCAAAAGGGTAATGCCATTGTCGAAAGCTTTATCCTATTTTCTTATGCCTCTTTGGTAAGCATGATCTAACTTGCATAAGAGTGGATGCATCCTTTCGGCCTTTCCGAAGGGCTCTCTTCCTTAATTTTTGACTCTATCTGGCTTCTAATTTTGTATTTGGAACCTTTGTGGTGCCTTTACCTATTCGAAAAGCTTATACTACTCTAGGATGGGTTGTACTTGAGTATCCCTTCAAAACCTCTATTTATTTTGTTTTAATACTTCTGTTAGCTTGTGTTTCATGTCTCTGGAACCCCTTTTATTTCATAGAAGGCTCTTCTATTAGACTTCTTTTCTTGATGTCCTTGATGATGCTTCTTCCTTACCTCCAAAGGCTATCTCCGATTCTTCCAGAAACCTATCTCCTGGTCTTTACTATACTTCTTTCATACTTTAGGTTCGATAAATATTTTGGATATCATTTAGCCCTCTAATATGAAAGTGGCTTTTGTTCTTTAGGACAGAAATTCTAAATAATCCTACTAACATCATAGGTGATGCGCCAGCTACCTTGTTAGTTCCTACGATATAATCATTTTGGGTTAGTAATTTAATTTTTCAACTTTTAGTGTTTTTTATGTTTATAAAGTTGTTGCCAATCCACTTCATCAAAAATTATATCGCCTTGGATAGCAATGGTGAAAATTGTCATATTATTCAAATTAATCTTCGTGGTCTAGACCCAAAATTCTCACTTAATAACAACAACCATGCAATATTGCCCATATATTTTGACTTTAAGTTGATTTCAGTTGAAAATAATATTATCTCCATATACTAGGGAAACAAAACATTTTCTGAATAATACTTTATTTCTAATATTTCCACTCGATCAAACTATAGACACTTTACGGGTATTGTTCCACGATTTGATTATAATTAAAATAGTGGTTTTATATTAAAGATCGATGGTACTATCAAGCTGAGAGTTGGTATGTTTTTTTACCTTAGTCATGTATTAACTGATAGAAAATTATCGAGTGGTTCGTGCTATATGTATCCAATAATTATTAGTATGTAACTCATATATTACCAGTAGCCATGAGTAATGCACTGCTTAAATTTCGATAACACTATGTGCTCTAGTCTTAACAGATGAACCGACATTCTATTCTCGATGCATCTTAACTAGAAACATTTGAAATGATGGGTTCTATAATATCATGATAAAGTGCACCTGATTAATACAATTTGTAAATAAATATCACGAACATACCATATATGTATTTTCCACTAAATATATTTTAATTAAGTATTTAATTATCTATAACATGATATAACAAGTATATACAAAAGAAAAAACACCTTTATTATGAATATTACATGGCTAAATAATTTTCAGTACTTCCCTTTTAACATTACCCTAACTCTATCATAAACTTCAATTATAAATTCAATATGTTTCTCTACATGTAGTATAAAATCTTCACATCACCTAAAATCATGATCTAATTAAAATGCTTTATTGGGAAATTCAAAATACTTTTTTACAATATTACCAAATTATAATATTCATTTAGTAATTGGATCTAGCGATTAAGCTAAAATGTTACTCTATAAATACATCAAATCTATAAACACTATTACTGACATGGGGAATTGGTCACTCACACACACCAACACCCGATGGGTTAATATTAACCTAGTTATCCAAATTAGTTAAACAATACAGACATAGAGTTGCTGAAAAGTAAAGAACACCGAGTTTATAGTGGTTCGGATCTAATGCCTACATCCACTTCATAGTAATTATTCATTGCCGTTGTTACAATTACAAGAATTATCCACGTTTCAACACTTTGAGTTCACGATTTGTATTAGAGAATAGCAAAGTCCTTGTTAGTTCCTTATTAGAGCGTAATCATTGTCCTCAAGATGAAATATATAAAATATGCTTCTAAGTCTAAATATGTACAAAAGCGAGCTAAGTATCAATCCAAATGTTGAGAGTAAACTTCTATATGAAGTTTGTAAGTGCAAAAGTCCAATGCCATTAAAACCATCATGAAAGCCATTAATGATCTCCAAAGAGGGCTTTTCCATATGCAATGTAGCATCCAAAAGTCCAAATAGCCAACCCTAATTTATGCCAAGAGAGGGGGTATTTATTGGTGGAATTGGTGAGCATCTACCCAAAATTTAGAATGCTGGGAGTTGTGCCGATATCGGGAAAGGAACAACTCCCCAAGAGTTAACAAAAATTCTAGTACTTGCTAATATTTTGTATCTCTGCTCAATTTCCAGAAATGAGGTGATCTGCATGTATCGATCTCCCAAAAATGAGCGATCACATCATGCTAGCTATTTTCCCGATCATTCCATAAAACTTGTATCCTAGGATTTCCGATCCTGAGATCGGAAATACCAAAGCGACTAAAAATCGAGGTCCACATGGCATTTTTACTGATCCACTTGATGTGATTAGGTCATTTGAGTTTGCCAAGTCCAAGCATCTTTTCATATCTGAAGCTCAAATGTCAAGCCCAGAAGCTAGTAGTTTCAGCAATGTTTTTCGGTGATCACCCCGAGGCAATCATGATGTTTCAAATAACAAAACTCATGATTATTTCTTATCTCAGGGATTCAGAATATGTACTTTGTATCCTATCGCAGGAGATACGAAGTTTCTCTTATCTGAAGTCCTGATGCCATCCTGCATTTTTTGAGTGGTCAACTTGATCGCCGAAGTGTTTTGAGAGATCAACATGTAAGAAATACTTACAGGGCAATTAGCTTGTAGTGATTTGATCCGATCTAAGCCATGCCCAATTTGATCACTTGCTTTGTGGTTATCAGCTTGGTGTGATCTCATTTTCTGGAGTGATCGAACTTCTCTTTGCCAACCATATTTCTACACCGTTTACGAGAACTTTGCGACTTTGACAAAATCGCTACCCATAATTTCATGTGAATGTAAGTACTTAGAAAACTATGAATCAGTCGTGTGACTGCTTTGTCAAAACCGGGTCAACCATTTGGCCCATAAAACATGTCTTCGTTGAAAAAAGGGAGATGTGATATGCGATAATCCAAAAATCCGAGGACCCGGATGTCGCGAACCAAAAGATGTATGTATGGAGTTCTTGTTGACGTGGGGAATTGTTTCTTTATTCAACACACGCCTACCCCAATGTGAGTGTGAAGTATACACAGTAAATAAGTAAAGTAAATGCGGGAGACACAACTTTCATAGTGGTTCGGCACTAACTCCTACGTCCACTTTATAATGTTCATTCATTATATGGCATCCGATTATAATGCTTTACAAGTCTAGGTGATATTCGAGTACAAAATATTATAATAGAGCAACAACGTTCTTCTTCTTCCTCCTTTAGATGAGTTGACTTGGTCAACTATGTCCAAGTCTATCTTTAATGTCCAAGAAGTCCAAAAGAGCCCAAATGTAACATAATTATCCTTGTGAATGTCTAAGAATGGATGGAAAACATGTATGCAACTTCTTAATTTTCCTTGCCATGTCCAATGACCACTGCCATCACTGAGTGTTTGGAGCTCTAGAAGTCCCAAAATTCCAAGGGAGAAGGTTCCAAATGAAGGCCAAGGTTGGGGTATTTATAGGAAGGAGGTTAGGCAGGAGTTGATAGGAAATGGGGACCACAACCCATATATTTGGATCCTAGAAGTTCCAAATAGTACGAATTTCGTACCCCTGGTGAGGGGTACGAAATTCATACCCCTTAGGGGATACGAAATTTTGTACTCCCATGAGGGATACGAAAATGGGAGAAGGGTCGGGATCCGAAAATGCTTGGAGGCAAGGCTCTGGAGGGATCTGGGACATTGGATGGGTACGGAAATCTCTGCTCCTTTTCACGAAAATCGAATGATTGGGCGGTTCCCACTTGTTCGACCTAACTGATTAGGTCGATCGCTGCAGGGACTGTAGGGCCCCAGTCCCCCACCGGCGCTTCGCCCGAACCCGTTGACAGATCGCCTTCGGCTCAGAGCACGACTCGCCTTCGGTTCGGCTGACGATTCGCCTAAGAATCATAGTGCAAAGCCTTGTAGTAGACATTCTTAATGCTTGAGCGGGTTGCTAGCCAAATACTTGATGTGTGACAGTTTTGACTAAAAAGCGTGTCAATAGCTCCAATTGCCGAGAACTAGAAAAGCAAAGGCCGTGATCGCGCTAGATTGTATAAATGGAAAACCAAAAATACAAAAAACTAAAGTAAACCGATGATCGCTTTGGATTGTGCTAACCAGGGTACCAAGACCAAAAATACCCAACGTTTGCTTCAGATCTTGCTAACTAGAAGATAAAAACTAAAGAGACTCGACGATCGCTATAGATAATATTACGAGAGATAACCAAGATAACCAAAATAACCAAGAGTTGGGAAACCAGAGTAACCGAAAATCCATAAAACCATGATAGCCAATAACCAGAGGATCGGACGAATCCGTAAGCCAAAATGACCAACAAACAAATAGCTAGATGAGTCCAAGACGCCCCTGCCAAAACTAGACAAGAGGACCTGGATAAGCTAGAATAACCAATAACCAGAAAACCAGATGAGTCCAAGAAACCTGACAAGCGGACCAAGGATAAGACAGAACAACCAATTACTTGATAACCAGATGAGACCAAGACGCCCTTGCGAAGACCTGACAAAAGGACCAATGATAAGCCAAACGAGTAGGGCTTTACCCGCAATTAGACGAGGCATCCTTGTCAAGTCCTGAAAAGATGGCCTAGCCCTTCCTAAAAAAATACTTACTTGGGGAAGGAGGTTTTTATTTAGCGAGGAGAGTCTTTACCATGCCAAGTCCTTAAAGTTTAAAGTTCCAAATCCATATTTCCTTAATTCATAGGTAGCGTCCCGACAAGTGAAGTAATTTTTATTAAAATTTTCAAGGGTTGGAGTTTGTAATAAATCTAAAGGAAAACCTAGTGGTTTATTATCGAGTAGAAAACATTCTTAGGAGATAAGGCCTAATATCGTACCTGGCTGAGTCGACTTAGCCTCTTTTGATTTCAAGTTCATTAAATTTCATTAAGTTTAAAGGGGATGGACTAGCGTCGGGTACAGAGCATGCCTAAGGGCCACACCGATCACCATACAATAGTAGGTCAACGTAGTCATCCTTGATCCAAAAAATGAAAAATAAAAGAAAGAGGTTGGACGGTTTATCACCTGTAAAGACCATGCCTAAGGATTAAGGCCTAATCTCGTACAAGGTTTGGCGGGGTTTGCCCTCCAAACTCTCAAGCCCGGTAACCAGAAATGAACTAGGGAAGCAAAAGGTTTTATCATCCTTAAAGAGCATGCTTAGGGATTATGGCCTAATCCCATACATGGGTAGTTAGACTTGGCCCTCAGGATTTCCAAGCTAGAGAATCAGAGATGAAAATTGGAGATCAGATGGTTTGTCATCAATAAAGAGAATGCCTAGGGATTAAGACCTAATCACGTACATGGGTAGGTAGACTTAGGTCCTACAAACTTTTAAGCCAGATGAAACCAGGGATGAGTGCAGGAGATCAGACAATTTCTCATCCATAAAGAGCATGCCTAGCGATTAAAGCCTAATCTCGTGCATGGGTAGGCGGAGATAGGCCCTTTGACCTTCTACAATCGTATAAACTAAAGGGATTGGTTAATATAAGGCGGAAGGTTTATATTTAGGTACAGAGCACACCTAGGGATTAAGACATATTCTCGTACATGTGTTATACGACTTTAATCCATTTGTAGCTGATAAACCAGAAGTATAATATCCAAAAGCATTAACATCTAGGAGGCCAAAGCCAATATAACTAGAATCCAGAGATAGAAAACTAGTGTTTTAATCACTAAAATGTCAAAGTACATAAGTCAGAGACCCGAATATAAGTAGGGTCACATCCACAAGCCGGAAAACCAAGATGGCAGAAAACCAAAATTCAAAAAATCCAAAATTCATTAGCTACAAAAACAAACAAAAAATTCACATCAATTGATGACCAAATCACCAGGGGTGGCCCTCGGTCCATCCTTATCCTGATCCAGAGAAGACAATCGTTCCTATCTAGGTAGTACAATTCAGTTCCGAACATATTCTGCTAGCTTGCTGTGTCTGATGTGTTCTTCAATCATATCCTCGGGATGCCTGCAATCATTGGTGGCGTGACCATTTAGGTCGTGAAACAAGTAGTACTTACTAGAATCTTCCCCCTCTTAGTTGACTCCTCCACGATAGGCTTCCTAAAGGGAGAAACTAGGTGAACTTCCAAATAAATTTTCTCCATAGGGCGGTTAAGCTCCACGTATGAAGGGAATTTGGGATGATTCCACGTATTCCAATCATTAAGGCGAGCAACCTTTCCTTTGCCTTTACCATAATTGGACGATTCTTCGCTCTGAATAGGATTTGCCTTGAGAACTTTCTTGCCAATCCTCGCATCCTCTTCGCTAAGAAACATATCAACTTCAAAATAGAATTCACCAAGGTCCCTTGGTGAAATCCATATTTTTCAAGACAGCAGAAGCCGTAGCCATAAAAATAATAGAAGGGTCTAGTCGATCGATCGAAGCAAATTGCAGCATTAAACTGTAACAACCCGGAAAATCAGGGCCAATTTAAAATTTTATTTTAAGGAAACTTTGTTAGAAAATGCATCAGAAAAAAAAAATTACATTTTTATTACCATTTAAAAAGAATGAAATATGTTTTAAAATAAATGTTAGTCTTTATTTAAATGTAAGAACATAAAAATGATTTGCATTAAAAATTTATTCTTTTTAATGTAAATGAACATATTTTGATTAGTGCTAAAAGTCTAACTTTTTAATGTCATGTAAGAACATGAATTTGGTTAACATTAAAAATTAATCTTTTAATGCCATGTAGAAACATGAAATGTTTCACATTAAAAATTTATTCTTTTTAACGTTATGTAGGAACTTTAATGACATTTATTAATGCATTGATTGAAAATAATGTGTAGGTTATAAATGAAATAAATTTTGACAATACATACACACACACACACACACACACACACACACACATATATATATATATATACACACACATATCTTTGGCTGTCCTCTTAAATATTTCCCCTGTCAATTCAAATTTAACTTTTAGGAATTCAAAACGTAGATTACATGTTAAAAACCTTCATTAATTAGTCCAACTAAATATGTCCCCTTAATTACGTTACTTAATATTATATGTTTTGAAATTTAAAGAAAATCACATAACTTTCTTATAGCCATCATTGAAACAATAAATTACGCATTCATTTCTTTTCTTTATCTATAAATTTATTACTCTTCATTCTATTTTCACACATGTACTCTTATTTCTTAAATTTACATCCCCTTATTTCTTTTTTTCTCTTTTCCTGTTATTATTATTTCTCTTCAAAAAAAAAAAAAAAAAAAAAAAAACAACAACAAATCAACTGCATGTATTTATATTTCTTTTTATTTGTTTTTGCATGAGCATTGAATAGGTTCCTTAAATTCTGAAACGTTAATATTACATGTTTTGAAAATTTAAAAGTTAAACGTTCTAACAATTGGCATTATACCATAAATCATACATTAATTGCATTCCCGTTTCTCTCTCCTTATGTTTTTCTTTTTGAATTTTTGAATAAGAAAAAAAAACATTGATTAGATTAACACCTGCCTAGTCAGCTAATTCATTTCATTTGTAACCTACTACATATGTAGGAAAACAAGTGAGGTATAAAATCAAATATATAACAAAATAAAAATATATAAATATATATATACATTGGCGCCACTATATAATATCCTAAACTTCTCTAAACCTATTCCTAATTACAAAACATAAGCCGCCGCCGTCTTCTTCTTTTCATGGCCAGAAAGCTCCTTCCTTCTTCCTCCAATAAATCCTTATCTTCCAAATAAAATCTCTCCACTATTTTGAGAATTTTGTAGCTCTCTCTCCACTCTTCCCTCTCTGTTGTGGCACCGTCCGATCGTAGTGGAGTTGAACGTATGGATCGAAAATCTCTGACCCAGGATTGAACAAATAGAAAAAGTTGCAGCCTTGGTTATCAGTAGGAAGAAGAAGGTGAATTTTAATTTAATTATTTTATAAATTCAAATCATTATTAACACAAAATAATTCGTAACGGGTTCATATGTTATCGGAATCGCGTGAATCAGGAGTTGTTTGGATCGTGGCGGAGTCTTCTTCGTTTTAGGAGCAACCAGAGGATTTAGATCGACCAGAAATTTTTGGGAAAAATTTGAATCATGGTGAGATTCTATTTTATAATTTATTAAATTTAAATTATTTTTCGTGTGGTTTTGATGTTTGTATGTACATGATTGTGGATTGATGATGTATGATGTCTGTTTGAGAATTGGTGATAGTTGTTTGGGTTATTATGGACAAATTGTTGTTGCATACACTGTTGATGAAATTTGTTGAATCAATAGAAATGATGTACATGATGTAAATGATAAATTCATTTTTATTTATTTATTTAAAATGTATGGAAATTTATATTTAAATAAAAGTTACAATTTTCATTGTTGTTCAGGAAAAAAAATGAAACTTTGTTTATGTTTACAAAGATTATAACTTTGAATGGGATTAAGAAGATTACAACTTTGTTTTTGTTCTAAAAAAAATTACAACTTTGTTTGCGTTTTTTTTATATAAAATTGAAACTTTATTTTGTTTTTGAAAAGAACAAACTTTATTTTGTTTATGAAAAAGAACAAAACTTTGTTTTGTTTATTGAATAAAAGTTCAAACCTTATTTTGTTTTGTTTAAAAAGAACAAAACTTTGTTTTGTTGGTAAAGATTTAAAACCTTGTTTTTGCTTATAAAAGACTGAAATTTTGTTTTGTTTATAAAGATTAAAACTTTGTTTTGGTTATAAAGATTTCATCTTTATTTTGAGACGATTATAATAAATAAAGTTTTGATCTTTATTTTAGAATAATTAAAATTTTGACTTTTGTTTTGAAATAAAAGATTTTATTTTTATTTTAAGTTAGATAAAGGAATATATTTTATGGTGAAATTGTGTCATTAAATCAAATGAAATAAAAAGGGCAATACCCAATATGTGAACATTGTTGAATTGTGCAAATTGTCTATGTTCCATTTATGCACCTGTATACACTGCCATTTACAAGCGACCCTGGCTTGTTTATGTGAGTGAACGATCAATTTTTACACATCGTCCAGAAGCACGGTTTATTTTAAATATGTGAATTGTGTTGGCTGAAACCCCACATGGGTCAAGGGTTGACTTTTGAATACACGTCACCCTTGGAATAATTAGAAATGCACTTTGGATGGATGTTCTGAAATTGTTATGTAATTAATGTTTGATTTTACGTATAATTAAATTTTATGGAAATGGTGGGTCTCATTCCAATTTTGAGTAAAGTAATAAATTTGCAAATTAATGAAATAAATTGGAAGTTGAAGTATTTAGATGATTTAATTTTCCATTTAAAAGGTAAATAATAAAGAAGCTTTTGAATTGACAATATTTCCTTCGAATGAAGGAAATAAATGCCCATTTATTATTCAATTAATGATATTAATTGACGCTTGAATTAAGTAGATAAAAACCTTTAACATTTGGAAGGTTATAAACAAATTATTGGAATTAGTAAATCACATTCCAATTATATTAAGAAGATTTTAAATTGAAAAGATTCCTTTTTATGTTAACATTAAAAATGGAAGATGGATTTCAAAATTTGAAATGTTTTTAAATTGATTTCATTTTAATATTGAAATGGTAGGTTTTAATATCACAAATTAAAACCATTTTTTTAATAATAATTATTATTATAATATCATAATAATATGGAAAGTTAATATGTATTGAAATGGAATAATAAAGCTTTATGTGAAAGAATATTTCAAGTAAGGAATGATATTAAGTAGTAGGATATTTAAAAATATAAAATATTTTAAAATAATATTCTTGGATAATATTTATAAATAAAAATTTTAATTATATTTGGACACGAGGTTAGGTCACGTTTATGGTGGAAGTCTGCCCGGAACCAACCGGCATATCCAGCAGCCATAAATGTTGGGCCTAATGTGAGAGGTCCAAGTACACGAATACAAATTGGGTTTTGACTCGAGGTTAAGCCCAACTGTGGAATAAGTCTGCCCGGACCCAACCGGCATATCCAGCATCCACAAGTTGTAGGCCTAATGTGAGAAGTCTGGCCCATTATAAAACATAAATGGATTATATAACGAATTGGATTATTTAATCCATTTTAAATAGAAACATCATTTTAACCTGAATAAGTTTATTAACTTATATTTTCCATTTTATAATGAATATTAAAAGAGTTAATTTCAAAATTAATAATTTGAAAATAATGTTTTAATATGAGAAATGATAATTTGATCAGAATAAATGGTTTAATTATTTTAAAATAAATAAAAGGAATAAAAAAATGGTTATATTATAACTACGGATTTACAATGAAATTTGAATTTGGGTTTATCGTGAATTATGTTTTAAATAACATTTATTCTTTAACCCGGATTAATGAGGGGATTAATTTCCTGATTTTTGATTAATTATTTAATAATGACTTTGGAAGGTTAAAACGAAATAAGGTTTTAATTAAAACTTTAATTAGATTGGAGAGGAATTAAGTAAATAAATAAGAACAAGAAATTAAATCTCTTTATTTACAAATAGTGTACATAAGGAAGAAAAAGAAGATGAACCCATTTATTTATATTTAGGTAAATAAATAACAAAAGGATAAGAATATATTTATTTACACTTAGGTAAATAAATAGGAAAAATAAAATAAAACATTTATTTACAAATAGTGTAAATAAATTAGAAGAAGAAATTAGACATATTTATTTACAATTAATGTAAATAAATATAGAAAAGTGGAAGTAAACATTTATTTACATTTAGGTAAATAAATAAGATAAAAGAATAGTAAAAACATTTATTTACAAATAGTGTAAATAAATAAGGAAAAAGCAATTGAAAACATTTATTTACATTTAGGTAAATAAATAAGGAAAGGAGAAATATTTATTTACACTTAGGTAAATAAATAAGGAAAAGAATAGAAAACATTTATTTACAATTAGGTAAATAAATAGGAAAAAGAATACAATTTATTATACTTAGTGTAAATAAAATGAAAGGATATATAAATTGTAATTTATTTACAGTTAGTGTAAATAAAACAAAAAAGTAGTAAAATAAAACAAGTGATATTTTATCGTCATTTTAGATGCGATAAAAAGAATAAATTTTTATAATTAAAATCGCCAAACGATTTATATTTATATGTATATATATAAATATAAATTATAAATTAAACAAAACGCGCGCGGCAGTTCGCGTATCGACAATCGTAACTTTAAATAGTTATACCGAAAGATCCGACCTTAGGATTTTCCCAAAACTGGAACCGTTAGGACCGCTTTGGGAAGATCTTTCCAACGATATAAACTTCATCAAAATCCAACGGTTAGTTTTCGAGATAAGTGTAAATCAAATTTGGTTGAAAACAGCGTCAGGGTCGCCCATTGACCCGAAGCGTCGTTATATTAATTTAAGCTATCTTATTTTAAATGAAATAGAAATAGGTCGTTATTAAATACCAGTAACGATATGCAATGATTTCAAATTATATATATATGCGAGAATCATTTGAAAAGTCCGAGTTCAATCTCATTTCAAATGATTAGACGACGATCTAAGTCGAAGAGTTGAAGACGGTAATTGAAGACCGACGATCTTCGCATCGAATGGATGTGTTGCTACTGAGACCCATGAGAGGAGTAGCTACCTTGAAAGGGATTCAGTGGTGATCGTTCGGACGTAGTGTTGATTTGTACGGATTTGACTTTCGCTCAGACCCAGAGCATAAGTTTATAAATGGAATGTATGTCTGACGTTGTAGCCCTTTTTACTACATTCGTTGATCTCTCTTAATATATATCTGTTTGGTGGTTAATGCCCTTCTCTGAGACATACGAGCTTAGAGGTTATATATTGGTAGAAATCAGTGATATGGTTGGACTGACAATGTGGCATGCCAAGATGCATGGATCAAGGCTTTTGTTGAAAAGCAGGCCTTGTAGTTGATGATCGAAGCACGACCTGTTTAGGCATAGCTTTGTGTATAACGTGACTTGGCGAGCCTCACACCCCGGTATGAGTCAAAAACGAGATACGGACCGTAGGGAGTGCACACGTTTCTTTCTAGCTAGAGTGTTGTCAGGGACCTACTAGCGCTGACATTTTACTCATTGTGGATGATGGATTTTGAGGTACCTCGTGTTTTATAGGCCGTTGGTGGTCATACTATAGGTCCAAAGGGACCGGGAAATGTGTGTTCAGGCATAACTAATCCATACACATATGTGTGGACCGGCCCTACCGCTTCCAAGGGTTCACTGCGGGGGATCCTGAGGCATTTGCTAGAGTGTCTCGAATCGGAGAGGAGCTTGCCCCTAGCCTCGACTCATGATGGAATCCAAATTTCCAATACGACCTTGCGGTTTTGATTGTATAACTAGTATGGCGACATGATATATGGTACCCATGCCGTCTAGGATTGATACATTTACTTTGAATTGTTTTTAAAACATACACACACTAATAATAATATCGGTTTAACGTATTTATCATCTTTTGATCATTATGCGGAAAAACCCTATCCTCTGGTGTGCGTTGCATTGTGTGATGGGACTTGGGTCTTATAATGGTTTCATTTTTCTAAAAAGGCATTGCGTTATTTCTCGGTTTACTTTATTTTATGCACTGGCAATCCATAGGAGTAAACCCGTTCCGCGAAAGCGGCGTGGTCCTTGGATTTGTCTTATTAGTTATATTAGTTTAGAATTCTCACACCAGTCCCATGACTGACTCGTAGTTTGTTTCACTTTGCAAACTCGGGTGCCCTCTTTTCTACACGGGCAGTCGAGTAGCCTTTTTGCAGATATCTATCTCTTTAGCAGGATTCTGGATCGAAGCCTAAAGCTGTGTCCAGAGCATAGAAGTCTTCCACTGTTTAATGTATTTAAATCTGTTGTAATTTATCTTCCGCTGTAGTTTACTTTATTTGTACTCTGATATTCTGTACTCTGATGTAACATTATTGTAATGTAATAAAAGTCTGCTGTTATTGTTCTAATGTATTGTATTCCCAAAGTTAACGTATGCGAGTTTTGAACGGTCTTGGTCGATTTAGCGGTCGATTAAGTCCGAGCAAAATCCGTGTCGTTACATAAACCTTTCCAAAAACTTACGCAAAGTCACACCAGTCATTTTCCTAATTTCCATTAGAGTCATCGCGTTTTTGGGTCGAGTAATGTGAACCCTAAACTGCTGGATGAGTTTTCCAACCATGACATTCCAAGAATTATCAAATTCATTTTCTAGCTGCCTGTAACGACCCGGAAAATATGAACCAATTTAAAAAATTTAAATTGGCTATTTTAGTGGATTTTAAATAAATATTTTAAATAATAACGACGAAAAGTGAGTTTGAATCAATGGTTGAAAATAAATATAATTAATTCTAATTATAAACAAGGCCTGAAATGGCGCGGTAGTTCCAAAATTTGAATTCAAACTTTGACTGACTGTACCAGGTGCAAAACAAAACGGATTTGAGTGAAACCAAAAATATTTAAATCTGTTATTGAATATCTTTCTAATGAATCTAAATAATCGAAGTTTCATAGCGGGAAGCAAAAGTTATGGCCAAATGAGTTTTCAGAAAGGTCGCTATAGAGTTCATACAGCCCGTGGAAATGGCCATTTTGCAAACGACCTCAGAATTCGACGAACACACTTTTGTTGGATCCGGGATGTCAAATTATTGCTAGGTTTCAAATTTCATAATTTTTGAAGCTAGTATGTGAGCGTGGCAAGGGAAAATGTGTTTGGTCGATTTCTATTAAATTGGATTGACCAGAAAAGGCCATTTTTCAAACGATCTCAGAATTTGACAAAACTAGTTTTGTTGGGACTGTATCGTCAAAACATAGCTAGATTTATTTGTCGGGAAATTTTAGAATTAGTATGTGGCCCCGGCAAATTGAAATGTACGTTCAAAATAATTATTGAATATTTTATATTTTAATTTGAAAGAAAACGGACTGAAACATTCAAATGGGCCTACGAAACATATCCCATTGTGTTCGGAATGGGGGTATTTAGCTAGGGACGACAGTCGTTGGGTTCGGATTGGAGTTCGTATGAGATAAGGGGTATTTTCGAATTTTTAAAATATATAAATATAAAAAAATTCTCATTGGTCGGTCATGTTTTCTCTCTCCCTCCTCGATAGACGATGAAAGACTGCTCCTCCTTTCCCTTGATTTCTCCTTCCATACTCAATAAAAACCCATGCCCCAGTTGAGTTTTTTGTAGATCGCCTCATGAGCTTCAAATCCATATAGGATTTTCATTTTTTCGAAGTGTATTTGGGGAGAACCGAGCCCCTAAAGTTACGACCTTCATCGCGCCGCCCAGCTCTCCCTGCGCCATTGAGTACGCGACCATCACCACCAGCAGCTGCACCTCTCCAAGCTCTCCATGGTGGTGCCCTCTGATCGACGCAACGCTACACGGTTTTCGCGAAAACCGGAAACCTAGTTTTGAAGGTTTCGTGGAGGTAACAGCCTATTTTAATTTCAACTATATTATAGAACTTTAAAGCGCTACGGTTTTTTATTTCACTGTAAAATCATATCTTTTTCGTTTCTTGACGAAATTTAGTGAAACAAGAGACAGTAGACTCGTGTGGACGTCTTCTACATTCTAAAAGAGACCGCATATTTTTCTGAGCCTTCTGCTATTTTTGGTCGAGTGGAACCCAATGTGAGATTTCTAAATTATAAACGATATGGAAAACGACGATGTATAAATTATATAGTCGATGTATGAGTTATATAAGCGTTGTACACCTCTTGTATAAGCGTTGTATAAGTTGTACGTTCGATATATAAGTTATATATGCGTTATAAAAATTATATATGTGTTGAAATAGAAGTGAAATGCTTATATATATATATATATATATATATATACATACACACGCCCCTCATCCACAAACCATGGACGATATTTATTGGTTGTGATTGGTGTGAAAATTGGTTGATAGCGAATGGTTGATTAGAATTGTTTATGGTTGAAATTGATCGATTGTGGTTGAGAATTATTTGGTTGAAACCACATAGGATTAGTTTGTGGAAAAGAAAGAAAAAATATACAAGCCGCCTGCGTGTGAACTAGATGCTTGAAATCCCCATTGTCAAAAGCTGCGAGGCTTTAAGATAGAGTGAGGAGCCGTACTAGGGACAGCCCTAGTTTTAACTACCCTGCCGTTATGCTGCCGAAATTTTGAATAATATTCATGTGTTAGAATTATTTTCATGTGTTGAAACTATATTCGTGTGTTGAATAGAAATTCATGTGTTGAACGACAGTCATGTTTTTGAAATAGATTGTTTTGCAATAAAAATCACATTTTTATTGTATATATATAAACTATAGAAAACATTCATGTTCTGAATAGAAATTCATTCGTTGAATTGAAATTCATGTGTTGAATGGTATTCGTGTTTTAAATAAATTGTTTTAAATATAAAAATCAGCTTTTTATTGTATATATATAAACTATAGAAAACATTCATGTGTTGAATAGAAATTCATTCGTTGAATTGAAATTCATGTGTTGAATGGTATTCGTGTTTTAAATAAATTGTTTTAAATATAAAAATCACCTTTTTATTGTATATATATAAATTATAGAAAACATTCATGTGTTGAATAGAAATTCATCCGTTGAATAGAAATTCATGTGTTGAATGGTATTCGTGTTTTGAAATAAATTGTTTTATAATAAAAATCATATTTTTATCATCTATATGAACTATATAAAATAGTCGTGTTTTGAAATAAATTGTTTTATAATAAAAATCATATTTTTATCATCTATATGAACTATATAAAATAGTCATGTTTTGAAATAAATTGATTTCTAATAAAAATCATATTTTTATCATCTATATGAACTATATAAAATAGTCGTGTTTTGAAATAAATTGGTTTACAATAAAAATCACATTTTTATCATATACATGAATTGTTAAAAATAGTAAGGTATTGAAATAAATGTCGATTGGATAAAAATATCATTTTTATCAAAGGTATGAAAAGAATATGGTTTTGAAATCGAAGAATAGATTATATATATATATAATTTAAACGAATCGAATAACGAAGCTGCAGTTTGTGTTTTGAAACCGTGATTTCAAACGATTAGTGCGGGAGATCCGACCATCGGATTTTCCCGAAACTAAAACTGTTGGGTTCGCTTTGGAAATATCTTTCCAACGACACCAACTTTGTAAAGATCCAACGGTTGGATTTTCTATAATGTTTAATTCAAATCTGAAGAAAAACAGCGCCAGAATCAATTATATATATATATAATTAAATTAAATTAAATCGAATAACGACGCTGCAGTTCGTATTTTGAAATCGAAACTTCAAACGATTGTACCGGGAGATCCGACTGTCGGATTTTCCCAAAACTGGAACCGTTGGATTCGTTTTGAAAAGCTCTTTCTAATGATATAAATTTTGTGAAGATCCAACGGTTAGATTTTCAGATATGTGTAAATCAAATCTGAAGAAAAACAGCGCCACGACCGCGTTATGGCCTGAAGCGTCATTTGAATAAATTGGCTATTTTTAAATAAATAAAAATAGCGATAAATCGTTATAAAATATTATAAACGATATGGAATGTGAAATTTAGAAACTAACCGAAGGTTAGCTAAGTCGAATGGTTTCCTGGATTTTGATCTGATGTTGGTTTCGGCCTTCGGGGTTAATATTTGGGAAATCGTTCTCTTACTGATTTACGGTTAGTGACATATGAATTGGAATGAAGCATGTGTTTTGTTTGTGTAGCACTTGTTAATTACATACGCGAATTGCTCAGAAAGACCGGGTTTATCCCATTCTGAATAACTGAATCGACGATAAGAAACCGATGATGAAGACGGTGGTTGAAGACCGGAGATCTTCACCTCGGTTGGATGGTAACTGATGTGCTGATTGGGAGGCATCCCGAAATATGGATAATTAGTGGTGATCGTCCAGACGTACATGGAGATCGATGGATATGCGAGGTATATAGTGCCTCCGGTTTCGTTCAGACCCAGAACGGACTTGTAAATGGACTGTGTGTCTGACATTGGAATTCATTCTGTGTGATTGATAGCCATCAGTTACATGGTGTGAATTGCCTATGTGGCATGCTAAGATGCAGTGATCAAGGCTTCTGTTGAAAAGAAAAGTCTTGTGGTTGATGATCAAAGCAACGCCTGTGTGGCATAGCTTTGTGTATAATGTGAATTCGCGAGCCTCACACCCCGGTATGAACCAGAAACGGGAGAGGACCTCAGGGAGGGCATGCGTTTCCTTCTAGCTAGAGGTGGTGTCAGTGCTTAAACTGGCTGACTTTTATATTATTTTTACCTATGTGGTTGTTGTTGTTGCGCGGCGCCTCGGATATATCGGTGACTATGTGAAGTCGATGGAGCCATTCATTGGCTCATTGACGCCCCAAAGGGCGGGGAAACGCAGTGTTCAGCATTTTAATCCACACCGGTGGACCGGCCCTATCGCTCCAAGGGTCGATTTAACGACCCGGATTTTCGGCGACTTGGGTTATCGACATAAGCTTGATGTCGATAACCAAAACATCGAAAAATCCCGGTAATTAATGAAAGAAATTAGAAGGTGAGAATAGATAAGATAGAAACTTAGAATAGAAGAAGGAGAAGAACACAACATCAGAGTAACACGAACCTCACAGCGGAACGAATAACATATAATAGATAATATAACTTTGAAATAAAACAGTTATGTATACAATAGCACTTATCAGAGTACAGCACTTACAACTCAGCAGAAATAAACTATAGCTATATGATCTAGAAGCCTCCTGCTCCAGCTCTTCAAGTATATCTGTAAATCCCGACTACTTGACTGCTCGTACAAATTTAGGCACCCAAGAGTTTTGGGAAAACAACAAAGTAAACTCCGGGTCAGTCATGGGACTGATGTGAGTAAAACAGTTTAAACAGGTATATGAACAAGTAAACGATATCTCATAAGACCACGCCGCAGAACGGAACGGGTTTTTCCCTTATGAGAATCCAAAATATCTTTATATCAAAAACCTTTGGATATTATAATAGTGTCTATGTACAAATAGATATCGACTAGCAGAAACGCTTTCATCTCACGTTCTACATATATAGTATACAATCAAAATCAAAAGCATGTATTGGATAATGGATTTCCAACTATGACAAGGTATGGAACCACCTTCCGATTAGTGTACTCTAGGAACGATACACTGGAGTTCAACAAGAACATCTTGTAACTCAGCCACACATGACCGACCACTCATTTCGCTTGAGTGTATCGAATGTACATCACCAACGGTTGGGATCAACAACCGTTCCCATATATATGGGACAACATTGATAGATTTAAGAAACAAATGAATATTCTCTAGATAGGTGATTATACACCCTACTTTGGTGCGACCGACTTAGCTATGCTGCCTGCCCGATTTCTGTCATTTACCGGTTGATGAGGCTAGAAGCTACGCTTTATCATTACATCAGATTCACTTCGAATGCCACATTGTCAGATCCATCGAAAATCACTAATTAGCGTCTACAACAGTACATTACGTGTTAGCTAAAGAAGTTTCCTTCTCCGCTTCCACTCTTGGTATAGTTGAAGAAATCAATGTACGTGACCTTTCTGGAAATACTCTGTTAGACATTCATCAACACAAGTCATTCTCATTCACTTAGAATGTCACATCGTCATACCCGCCAAATCACAAATTGATTTATCCAAAAATAACATGGGTATACAGCTTAGAGAAACGAATTCCTCCACCACCAAACGTGATTACGTTTGAACAGATCAACTTACGCGATCCATTGGATATACTCTATTAGACCTTCATCCATACAAGTTGTCCTGGGACTGGACAAACCGAAGGCACTATTCAGTATATCCATCTTAGTCACTGTTATCTAAGACTTATACAACAACCCTTGCATTTTACTCCGTCTTCAATTATCTTTGGCATATATGATTCGCAACGCTTATGCCAATACAGAGTGGTTCTTCGGATAATAATCCAACCGGTCTCTCCATATTAACAACGTTAAACTGGTCAAAACTTCGATAGTCTGTGAGTTAACTATCAAAGAAAAACAAGTGTGCAAACAACGATATTATTTCCTGATGGAAATTATATCGAATAAACATCATTTAACATTAATCTCTTTAGTTCATTTATTTACTTATCTCCTGTTTCCCTATATTCTAAATTCTTTTTTTCTTTTATCATAAAACATTTCTGATTCTCGTTTGGAAAACATTTCCAAAACTCCTTTACGATCAAACCTTACCATTTCTAAGTCAAGAAGGAAGTCGCTCAAGTTGGCGTATAATTACCTCTCAGACCTTAACTGAACAACGTTATAACTTCGAAATAGTCAAAGTTTATCTTTTAATCTTAAACAATTTCTTTACGCCTTTCTCGAATCCAATTTTTACTAATCCACTTCTATATTTAAAACATTGGTTATAACGATAACGTTATAATCCCTCCTTTCGAATTATCTAACTTTAATTATAACTTCTATTTTTATTAGTGAATAATTAACCTAACACTTATTTATTTATAAATAAATAAATCTCTATTTAAACACTGGAAAGTATAAGTACTTTCCCGAATTCGATATAATCGAATTCGCCGATTAACTCTCTTCGAGAAATCTCTATTTGATTAACTCTTCTTCGAATAACCTATATTCGATTAACTTCTTCCTTTCGAATATACTATATTTGATTACTCCTTCTCGAATAAACGATATTCGATAATCTCTCTTCGAATAACTAATATTCGATAACTCTTTCTTTTCAAATATCTCATATTTAAAAATCTCACTTTCGAATAAACTATATTCGATAATCTCTTTTTGAATAACTCTTATTCGATAAATCTCACTTCGATCAAACTATAATCGATAACTCCCTTCGATGAAACTAACATTGATAACTCCTTTCGATGAAACTAACATCGATTAACTCCTTTCGATGAAACTAACATCGATTAATTTAACTCGACGAACTTAACTCGACTAACTCGACTAACTTAACTTGACTCGACTAACTCGACTTACTTGGTTCGACCAATTCAATTCGATTAACTAGGCTCGACTAACTTGGTTTATTTAACTCAACTTAATTAACTCCTATCGAATAACTAATATTCGATAACTCTATTTACTCCATTCGAATAACTAATATTCGATAACTCTATTTAACTCCATTTAACTCTATTCAACTCCATTCGAATAACTAATATTCGATAACTCTATTTACTCCATTTAACTCTATTCAACTCCATTCGAATAACTAATATTCATAACTCTATTTAACTCCATTCGCTTGACTCTAGATCGTAGCGATCACAATGGTTACGCCTGATTCCCTCAGGAAACATCCAACCGCCTTAGGCTATCTGCAGCCCTATGAATTACGCTAGTAGTCGTACGAGATGGCAACTTATCCTGAATAACTCTATTTGACTAACTCTATCTCAAATAACTATATTTGATAACTTCTTCTTCGAATAAGTGGTATTCGATAACTTAACTCGATTATCAACTCGAAAATCTTAACTCGAATCGATTAACTCCAACTGATTAACTTGACTTACTTAACTCACTGGTTAACTTGACTTACTTAACTCACTGGTTAACTCTATTGAACTGGTTAACTCTATTGAACTGGTTAGCTCTATTCAACTAACTCGACTCGACTAACCCCTTTCGAATAGCATAATCGTTTTACTAACTTTCGAATACCATATTTGGTTTACTCCCTTCGACTACCAAATTCGATTTACTTTATTCACTTTATAAAGATTTCCTTCTAACAACGTTTTATTCATTTGAAAAGATTTACTTTTAAATAACGGTTCTACACTTTAAAAATGATTTCCTTTTTATAACGTTTCCTTTTCAATTATATTTGTAAATGGTTTACAAATATTTCCTTTCCAAATTTATTCCTGAAATATTCTAGCTCCTTAAATTCTCTGAAAAATTTGCCATAACCTCCTTTGTAACGGGAGCATCGGGAAAATCCCCAAACCCTCCACACATGCCTTTCCATTCAAAAAGAAAATGGTTTGTAATTATTTCCTTTTTGAATATCTCCTATTTATAAATATTCCAATTTATAAACATTTCTTATTTATAAATATTCCACTTTATAAATATCTCTTATTTATAAATATCCCATTTTATAAATATTCTATTTTAAATATCACTTTGAAAATCCCCTTATCAACAATTCGGTATGTTATGGTATTCAATCATATCAAATCACGATGTTCAATATCGTCCAAGCACATATAATCGCCCACAGATTTTATAACACATCATATAACAATATATGAAAAAAAAATAACTGTTGAGGAATCCAGTCGGATTCCTCCAACCTGTTTTCCTGCATCCACAGATGTTACACAATATGATTATCATCACTTTCAGTTCAATATAAATTATTCTGATAGCAGAATCAATATATATATATATTTAATTTCCACTAAATGACTAGCAGTTCAATCAATCAACCAACATACAACAATCAACAGATGATTAACAGTTCTAAAAATACATTATAAAAATATAACTGTTCAAAGTTGGTGAGTTTTACTCACATTGGCGCATTAAACGTTAAATATCGGTTTGCGTTATTTGATTTCGACAGACAATTTATTTCACCATAAATTGTAACGAGCTCGGATTCACTCATAGTCAGCTCCGTGGTGTAGCCACCGTCCCTACGGTCCCAACGCGACTTACGGTTCGTCAATCTGATACCGTATGGCAAAGTTATGATATCAAGAAGTTAATATTACATTTAAATTTAAATAAACTTAGATTAAAATTTGTGATGGGCCTTCGCCTTCATAACCAAACCGACTCATCCCCAAATGTCAAAGCCCAGACCCGCTAAAACATTTCTTCCCCAAAACCAGAAATGTCGTGACCAGCTCCCAAAACTCCTGGCCATTTCGCAACTTCAGTCCCATCTTTCATGCTCGTTCTGCCATGAAACTCCGCAACCTCTTCACTAACGAGCACGTCTACACCTCCTCTACACCTCACCCCATCATCTACAAACCCGCACGCCAACAGCCTTTCGCGACCTCGTTCTGCCATGAATTTTGTTTCCACAAATTCTCACCAAATTTTCACCCCTGATGCCAAACTCATACATGAACACAAACATACTAACTAGAACTCGAATTGATGATCCAAGAACTCAAAAATAAAAAACCCTAGAAAACGCTTTAGCAACCCAATGAAGTTGAACACCCCAAATCGCATACGAGATTGAATCAAAACCCTTGCCAAATCCAAAGAAACCATCCCGAAATTTGTTGAATTTTATTTGAATTTCATTTTGATTTTTGTTTGCTCCCTAAATTTTCTGCGAAGGGGAATTGAGTGACGGTGGAAAAAATGAATTAGGTCCTAGGAATTTTGTTAGGGGGGGTATTTATAGGGTGGAAATAATATCTAGATATTTTGTAGGGGAATATTCCTGGTATATTCTGTTTTTTATAAATTCGTTATTTCCTTCAAAAAATCGCTGTGATCACACAAAGTATTCAAAAATCACCAAACTGAACATACTACTAGAGTTTGACATCACGGTCCCAACAAAACTGGTTTCGTCGAATTCCGACTTCGTTTGCAAAACCGGCTATTTTTAAAGCTCTGGATGACCCATTTAAATATATAAATATATTTAAATATAATTAAATTAAATATAAATAAATTTATATTATCGTATATCTTCACATATGATATCGTACAGCTCCAGAATATCATATCATAATTTTCAGTTTGATATTTCAGATTTTAGATTTATCTCGATATTCAATTTATATCGAAAACCCTTTTATAACGTAAATAAAGCGTCGCAAATTATAAAGAAATTCCACAGTGACTTTTTTGAAATTTGATTTGGACGTACATCAAAATCTACCCGACGAAATCCCAATTTTTCTCTTCCACTAGAAAGATATACTCCACCAGCTCCACACGTTTCTTGTTTCACAGAAATCCGGCTTAAAACGAATCCTGTACATTCAGTTGAAGTTCAAATCGCCAAATCGCGAACTGCAGCGCCATTTCAAGCTCGATTTTAATTATAATATAATTATATGTTCAAACTGTCGTCGATTGAATATATTCGTCAAAATAATTCAACTCTAGGCTGAATTAAATCTATGGGACGACCCCGTTCGCAGAATATTGTGATTTCCAATATTTTTAATTATTTCTGAATTAAATATATTATTTAATTTAATTAAATATTCCATATTATTTAATTAACGACGATTAAATTCCCTATATCACTATTTTAAACAATTAAATAAATTAATTATACCCCTGGAAAATGCGGGTCATTACATTCTTCCACACTTAAAATAATTTCATCCTCGAAATTGCTAAGTTAGAGGACGACCCTATTTATTGGAATTCCTAAGATTTGTTTACCCCTTATTTCTGATTTCAACTGAACCAATTATTATCGACTAAAATATTTATTCATTCCGACTAACTAAAATTTTCAAATATTTTGAAAATTTTCTAACACTTTAAAATTTCGCCAGCACCTCCTTTGTACTGGTCAATAGCTCAAACTCCAACTCGCCTCTCTGGGCCATCTTCAACCCAAAAGAAAATCAAAACGCCAAATGGCTTGCCAATTCGGCTCATAAATTCCAAACTCATATAAAATATAAACTTGTACCTTTTTGTTGGGCGTATCGTTATATCCCTACCATCTGTTATCAACTCAGCATATACAAATGCCATCCCAATCAACTCCAACCAAGTTATTCTTAACACAACCATTCGCTTATTCAAGCCGAATTCCATTTTCAATCTCAAGTTTCATTCTTGATTTCCAAATTCTAAGTCCATCTAAATTTCAAATTCTTGACTTATCCATTCAATTTTATTTAACTTAGTTCAAGTTAAATTTCAATTTATTTTTACCATCTCATTTTATTTAACTTCATAAGTTAAATTTAAATTCCAGAACTTAAATTCCTGGGTAAATTTCAAATCAATTTGAAATCATAATACCTATTCAAAACCTTTGAATTTTCTAAACAACTTGTTTTCTCAAAACAATTCAAATCAAAATCTTTGGTAGTAATCCACCACTTAGAACTCGAAAATCACACCGATGATACTACGCAGTCATCATCGGAATTATTTTCCAGCGACCCAAGTGATTTCAATACTATATCATTTCAAAACCCTTACTAAATACATCCATTTTGAAAACATCTCAAAATCTCCCAGGAACTTAAAATTTCCTTATTTTAATTCCAAATCTGATTTAAATTCATATTTAATTCATCTTATTTCATATACTTTACTTATATGAATTCTGATTGGTATATATATATAACCATTTCACTTTATAATCTCATTCGATTATAATTACAACCAATATATCTAATATATGATAATATATTGCATATCCATACTGTGTCGGTCCATCGTATTCAAGTATTTATTTACTCCTACCAATACAGTGGATCAAATTGATCGATCAGAACTCATAAACAACTCAGTCAATGAATCTCCACAATATAAAACCATTTTTATATCAAATACAAATACGCACTCGTATATATACACTCAACTCAATCTAGGGTATTACTAACCCTATCTCTACTGAGTCACGCCACAGAGCCAAGGTAATTCTTAACTTAAGCTCTGATACCAACTGTAACGACCCGGATTTTCGGCGGTTTTGGTTATTGACATAAGCTCGATGTCGATAACCAAAACATCGAAAAATCCCGGTAATTAATGAAAGAAATTAGAAGGTGAGAATAGATAAGATAGAAACTTAGAATAGAAGAATAAGAAGAACACAACATCAGAGTAACACGAACCTCACAGCGGAACGAATAACATATAATAGATAACATAACTTTGAAATATAACAGTTATGTATACAATAGCACTTATCAGAGTACAGCACTTACAACACAGCGGAAATAAACTATAGCTATATGATCCAGAAGCCTCCTGCTCCAGCTCTTCAGGTATATCTGCAAATCCCGACTACTTGACTGCCCGTACAAATTTAGGCACCCAAGAGTTTAGGGAAAACAACAAAGTAAACTCCGGGTCATTCATGGGACTGGTGTGAGTAAAACAGTTTAAACAGGTATATGAACAAGTAAACGGTATCTCATATGACCACGCCGCAGAACGGAACGGGTTTTTCCCTTATGAGAATCCAAAATATCTTTATATCAAAAACCTTTTGATATTATAATAATGTCTATGTACAAATAGATATCAACTAGCAGAAACGCTTTCATCTCACGTTCTACATATATAGTATACAATCAAAATCGAAAGCATGTATTGGATAATGGATTTCCAACTATGACAAGGTATGGAACCACCTTCCGATTAGTGTACTCTAGGAACGATACACTAGAGTTCAACAAGAACATCTTGTAACTCAGCCACAAATGACCGACCACTCATTTCGCTTGAGTGTATCGAATGTACATCACCAACAGTTGGGATCAACAACCGTTCCCGTATATATATGGGACAACATTGATAGATTTAAGAAACAAATGAATATTCTCTAGATAGGTGATTATACACCCTACTTCGATGCGACCGACTTAGCCATGCTGCCTGCCCGATTTCTGTCATTTACCGGTTGATGAGGCTAGAAGCTACGCTTTATCATTACATCAGATTCACTTCGAATGCCACATTGTCAGATCCATCGAAAATCACTAATTGGCGTTTACAACAGTACGTTACGAGTTAGCTAAAGAAGTTTCCTTCTCCGCTTCCACTCTTGGTATAGTTGAAGAAATCAATGTACGTGACCTTTCTGGAAATACTCTGTCAGACATTCATCAACACAAGTCATTCTCATTCACTTAGAATGTCACATCGTCATACCCTCCAAATCACAAATTGATTTATCCAAAAATAACACGGGTATACAGCTTAGAGAAACGAATTCCTCTGCCACCAAACGTGAATACGTTTGAACAGATCAACTTACGCGATCCATTGGATATACTCTGTCAGACCTTCGTCCATACAAGTTGTCCTGGGACTAGACAAACCGAAGGCACTATTCAGTATATCCATCTTAGTCACTGTTATCTAAGACTTATACAACAGCCCTTGCATTTTACTCCGTCTTCAATTATCTTTGGCATATATAATTCGTAACGCTTATGCCAATACAGAGTGGTTCTTCGGATAATAATCAAACCGGTCTCTCCATATTAACAACGTTAAAATGGTCAAAACTTCGATAGTCTGTGAGTTAACTATCAAAGAAAAACAAGTGTGCAAACAACGATATTATTTCCAGATGGAAATTATATCGAACAAACATCATTTAACATTAATCTCTTTAGTTCATTTATTTACTTATCTCCTGTATCCCTATATTCTAAATTCTTATTTTCTTTTATCAGAAAACATTTCCGATTCTCGTTTGGAAAACATTTCCAAAACTCCTTTACGATCAAACCTTACCATTTCTTAGTCAAGAAGGAAGTCACTCAAGTTGGGTTATAATTACCTCTCAGACCTTAACTGAACAACGTTATAACTTCGAAATAGTCAAAGTTTATGTTTTAATCTTTAACAACTTCTTTATGCCTTTCTCGGATCCAATTTTTACTAATCCACTTCTATATTTAAAACATTGGTTATAACGATAACGTTATAATCCCTCCTTTCGAATTATCTAACTTTAATTATAACTTCTATTCTTATTAGTGAATAATTAACCTAACACTTATTTATTTATAAATAATTAAATAAATCTCTATTTAAACACTGGAAAGTATAAGTACTTTCCCGAATTCGATATAATTGAATTCGCCAATTAACTTTCTTCGAGAAATCTCTATTTGATTAACTCTTCTTCGAATGACCTATATTCGATTAACTTCTTCCTTTCGAATATACTATATTTGATTACTCCTTCTCGAATAAACGATATTCGATAATCTCTCTTCGAATAACTTATATTCGATAACTCTTTCTTTTCAAATATCTCATATTTAAAAATCTAACTTTCGAATAAACTATATTCGATAATCTCTTTTTTAATAACTCTTATTCGATAAATCTCACTTCGATCAAACTATAATCGATAACTCCCTTCGATGAAACTAAGATTGATAACTCCTTTCGAAGAAACGAACATCGATTTACTCCTTTCGATGAAACTAACATCGATTAATTTAACTTGACGAACTTAACTCGACTAACTCGACTAACTTAACTTGACTCGACTAACTCGACTTACTTGGTTCGACCAATTCGATTCGATTAACTAGGCTCGACTAACTTGGTTTATTTAACTCAACTTGATTAACTCCTATCGAATAACTAATATTCGATAACTCTATTTACTCCATTAGAATAACTAATATTCGATTACTCTATTTAACTCTATTCAACTCCATTCGAATAACTAATATTTGATAACTCTATTTACTCCATTTAACTCTATTCAACTACATTCGAATAACTAATATTTGATAACTCTATTTAACTCCATTCGCTTGACTCTAGATCGCAGCGATCACAATGGTTATGCCTGATTCCCTCAGGAAACATCCGACCGCCTTAGGCTATCTGCAGCCCTGCGAATTACGCTAGCAGTCGTACGAGATGGCAATTTATCCTGAATAACTCTGTTTGACTAACTCTATCTCAAATAACTATATTTGATAACTTCTTTTTCGAATAAGTGGTATTCGATAACTTAACTCGATTATCAACTCGAAAATCTTAACTCGAATCGATTAACTCCAACTGATTAACTTGACTTACTTAACTCACTGGTTAACTTGACTTACTTAACTCATTGGTTAACTATATTGAACTGGTTAACTCTATTGAACTGGTTAGCTCTATTCAACTAACTCGACTCGACTAACCCCTTTCGAATAGCATAATCGTTTTACTAAGTTTCGAATACCATATTTGGTTTACTCCCTTCGAATACCAAATTCGATTTACTTTATTCACTTTGTAAAGATTTCCTTCTAACAACGTTTTATTCATTTGAAAAGATTTACTTTTAAATAACGGTTCTACACTTTAAAAATGATTTCCTTTTTATAACGTTTCCTTTTCAATTCTATTTGTAAATGGTTTACAAATATTTCCTTTCCAAATTTATTCTTGAAATATTCTAACTCCTTAAATTCTCTGAAAAATTCGCCATAACCTCCTTTGTAATGGGAGCATCGGGAAAATCCCCAAACCCGCCACACAGGCCTTTCCTTTAAAAAAGAAAATGGTTTGTAATTATTTCCTTTTTGAATATCTCCTATTTATAAATATTCCAATTTATAAACATTTCTTATTTATAAATATTCCACTTTATAAATATCTCTTATTTATAAATATCCCATTTTATAAATATTCTATTTTCAATATCACTTTGAAAATCCCCTTATCAACAATTCGGTATGTTATGGTATTCAATCATATCAAATCACGATATTCAATATCGTCCAAGCACATATAATCGCCCACAGATTTTATATCACATCATATAACAATATATGAAAAACAATAAAATAACTGTTGAGGAATCCAGTCGGATTCCTCCAACCTGTTTTCCTGCATCCACAGATGTTACACAATATGATTATCATCACTTTCAGTTCAATATAAATTATTCTGATAGCAGAATCAATATATATATATATATATATATATATATTTAATTTCCACTAACTGACTAGCAGTTCAATCAATCAACCAAAACACAACAATCAACAGATGATTAACAGTTCTAAAAATATGTTATAAAAATATAACTGTTCAGAGTTGGTGAGTTTTACTCATATTGGCGCATTGACCGTTAAATATCGGTTTGCGTTATTTGATTTCGAAAGACAATTTATTACACCATAAATTGTAACAAGCTCGGATTCACTCCTAGTCAGCTCTGAGGTGTAGCCACTGTCCCTACGGTCCCAACGCGACTTACGGTTCGTCAATCTGATACTGTATGGCAAAGTTATGATATCAAGAAGTTAATATTACATTTAAATTTAAATAAACTTAGATTAAAATTTGTGATAGGCCATCACCTTCATAACCAAACCGGCCCATCCCCAAATGTAAAAGCCAAGACCCGCTGAAACATTTCTTCCCCAAAACCAGAAATGTCGTGACCAGCTCCCAAAACTCCTGGCCATTTCGCAACTTCGGTCCCATCTTTCATGCTCGTTCTGCCATGAAAATCCGCAACCTCTTCACCAACGAGCTCGTCTACACCTCCTCTACACCCTCACCCCATCATCTACAAACCCGCACGCCAACAGCCATTCGCAACCTCGAGCAGTTCGTCGCCTCACGGTGTACTGGTGCAAATTTTGTTTGCACAGATTTTCGCCAAATTTTCACCCCTGATGCCAAACTCATACATGAACACAAACACAAACATACCAACTAGAACTCGAATTGATGATCCAAGAACTCAAAAATCAAAAACCCTAGAAAACGCTGTAGCAACCTAATGAAGTCGAACACCCCAAATCGCATACGAGATTGAATCAAAACCCTTGCCAAATCCAAAGAAACCATCCCCGAAATTTGTTGAATTTTATTTGAATTTCATTTTGATTTTTGTTTGCTCCCTAAATTTTCTGCGAAGGGGAATTGAGTCACGGCGGAAAAAATGAATTAGGTCTTAGGAATTTTGTTAAGGGGGGTATTTATAGGGTGGAAATAATATCTAGATATTCTATAGGGGAATATTCCCGGTATATTCTGTTTTTTATAAATTCGTTATTTCCTACTAAAAATCGCTGTGATCGCACACAGTATTCAAAACTCACCAAACTGAACATACTGCTAGAGTTTGACATCACGGTCCCAACAAAACTGGTTTCGTCGAATTCCGACTTCGTTTGCAAAACCGGCTATTTTTAAAGCTCTGGATGACCCATTTAAATATATAAATATATTTAAATACAATTAAATTAAATATAAATAAATTTATATTATCGTATATCTTCACATATGATATCGTACAGCTCCAGAATATCATATCATAATTTACAGTTTGATATTTCAGATTTTAGATTTATCTCGATATTCAATTTATATCGAAAACCCTTTTATAACGTAAATAAAGCGTCGCAAATTATAAAGGAATTCCACAACGACTTTTCTGAAATTTGATTTGGACGTACATCAAAATCTACCCGCCGAAATCCTGATTTTTCTATTCCACTAGAAAGATATACTCCACCAGCTCCACACGTTTCTTGTTTCACAGAAATCCGGCTTAAAATGAATCCTGTACATTCAGTTGAAGTTCAAATCGCCAAATCGCGAACTGCAGCGCCATTTCAAGCTCGATTTTAATTATAATATAATTATACGTTCAAATTGTCGTCGATTGAATATATTCGTCAAAATAATTCAACTCTAGGCTGAATTAAATCTATGGGACGACCCCGTTCGCAGAATATTGTGATTTCCAATATTTTTGATTATTTATGAATTAAATATATTATTTAATTTAATTAAATATTCCATATTATTTAATTAACGACGATTAAATTCCCTATATCACTATTTTAAACAATTAAATAAATTAATTATACCCCTGGAAAATGCGGGTCATTACAGTCGATGCGTTCTGATCTTGAGACACGGGCTAGAGCTTCTCGAATTCGGTGAGGACGATCCCTTGCTTTATTTCATGACGTAAATCCAATTTCCAAATACGTGACTGTGCGGTTTTGATTGTATACCTATATATTGGCGACATAGTGATATGGGGCATTAATGCCGTCTATGATTGATACTTATGATTTGAAATTGTTTTTGAAACATATAAACACTAATAATAATATCAAATGCTTTTGGTTTTATTTGTATAAAGCATATTTTGGCCATTATAAGGTAAAAACTCTATCCTCCGGTTTGCGTTGCATTGTGTGATGGGAACTGAGTCTTATAATGGCTTCATTTTTAAAAAAACATTGCGATGTTTAAAAGAATTACTTGTTTTAAAGCACTGGCAATCCAATGGAGTGAACCCGTTCCGCGAAAGTTGCGTGGTCCTGTGATTAGCCATATTTATAATGTGTTAAGTAGATTTCTCATACCAGTCCCATGACTGACTCGTAGTTTGTTTCACTTTCAAACTCGGGTGCCCCTTTTTCTACACGGGCAGCCTTGTTTTTAGGTTTTAGCTGGCTCTTTCTGAAAAGCTAGAGCTGAAGATGGATTCTATCATTTATCTCTTTTTATGTTGTTCAGCTCCAATTGTACATATTATGTTTGTTTTCCGCTGTAGACATTTATGTATAACTGAACTGTATTTGTACTAAGTATGATCCTGTATACTGTGTAACTCTGATGATTTCGTTTATCCAGTGTATTATTTGTTCATTATCTGGTGTATTTATTTATTTCTGTTCTGCTATTATCTGTTTATGTGTTATATTCCAAAGATTACCCTTGACACCGTCGTACATGTTTTTGGGGTCGTCACACTGCCAAAACCACATAGCAGCAATATCCGTGAGGTAAAGAGGAAAGTACTTCGACATAACACTCTCTGAAGCTGAGAGTATTTCCTTGTGGTGCATACGGTGCGTTAAATGAACCGTAGGATCCTTCCTACCGTCAAAAGCTTCCAACATCAGTAGCTTGAAGTTCAGTGGTTTCCGAGTGTTTCGAATATCCTGAGTGAATGGATTAGGAGTAAGGCAATCCAAATCCAAAAGAGAGCCCCCCTCGATTGTATCATCGAATAAAATCAGTGATATAATCTCCATTACCATTACCAAGAAAGTGATTCCAATCATTCAAATCTGCACTAGTGGCCCAGGTATCAAGTCCAATATTAGCGAACGGTTGATCCCCAACAAACACATCTACCTCAATCCTAACCTGAGGCGCCTCGACTGGCAAAAACCTAGCTTCTAAAATTATAGGAGTTCCTTCATCCAAAACCGCGCGTTGGCACATGGGTGACATTACCACCTCCAAAACCTGAAATCTGATTAACCAAAACTCAAGTCAGACCTTAAACTGGATTAGTGGTGTTGCCTTTGAGTCTAGCAATCCGACACCTGTCTACGGATTGGCATCGACACCAGATTGTTCTTTGGGAATTTCCCCCAAGTCACAAGTTAATCCTAGAGGAACACCAGCATTTATTCTCACTATATTACCATGTCCCCACAGCCTTACAAATTCTTCAAGCCTAGCGAGAAGAGTGTTCATAGTAGCTTCCTATCTTCGGAAATGCTCTTCTTGCTGTTCTAATCGAGAAGTCAAATCCTTCATCAAATCATTAACAACACCATCGATATCGTCACAATTAACATAGTTCGATGGATGTCCGGAAGACGATACTTCCTAACTTTCCTCAATGCCTGCTTCCTTCGAACGACCCAAACTTATCTGTTTCCTTTTAACCATAGCGAATTCCAAGGGAAATTCGAGAGAATTTGTGTTCTTAACAATCCAAAAACCAAAGGCAATCCAATGCCCCTTCCTGTAGTGCCAAAGTATTGATGTCAAGAGTTGGTCACTCGCACATGCTGACAATTGATGGGTTAATATTAAGCGAATTATCTAAAAGAGCCAAATAATCCAGACATGGAGTTACGGAAAAGTAAAGAACACCCAGTTTATAAAGGTTCGACACTAACTCATATGTCCACTTCATTTTAACTAATCATCGTCATTATTGCAATTATAAGAATTATCCGTGTTTCAACACTTTGAGTTCACGAAATTGTATTAGAGAACAACCAAGTACTTATTAGTTCCATATTAGTCTATAATAATCTTCCTTAAGCCGAGATGTGTAAAATATGCTTTCAAGTCCAAAAGCAAGCTAAGTGTTAATCCAAATGTCTGAATGTTGAGAGTAAACATCTATGTGAAGTTTATAGGTCCAAAAGATAGTCCAAAGCCATGGAAACCACCATGGAAGCCATTAACGATCTCCAAATAGAGCTTTCCCGTATGCAATGTAGTAATCAAAATTCCAAATAAGCAACCCCTATTCATGCCAAAAGAGGGGGTATTTATAGGTGAAGTTGGTGGGCATCAACCCAAAGTGTCATATCTAGAGAATCGTGTCGATCTCGGGATCAGAACAACTCCCCGGGTGTTAACCAAAATTCATGTACTTGCTAATATTTTGTATCCCAGTTCAATTTCCAGAAATGAGGTGACCCACATGTATCGATCACCCAAAAATGAGTGATCACCTCGTGATGGCCATTTGCCCGATCATTCAAGAAAACTTGTATCCTAGGATTTCCGATCCTTGGATCGTAAATACCAAAGCAGCGAAAAACAGATCTATGCGTGCCATTTTTACCGATTCACATGATGCAATCAGGTCATTTTAGTTTGCCAAGTCCAGGCATCATTTCGTATCTGAAGTGTAGATGCCAAGAAAAAAACCAAGAATTGCAACCATATTTTTCGATGATTACCCCGAGGCGATCACAAGTTTTGAGGTGATCAACATGTAAGAATTTCTTTCCGAGGTAATTACTTTGTAGTGATTCAATCCGATCTAAGCTATTTGATCACTTGCTTTTTGGTTATCAGCTCGATATGATCACGTTTTATGGATTGATCAAACTCGCTTTGCCAACCATATTTCTACGCCGTTTACGAACATTTCGCGACCTCGACCAAATTGTGATGCATACATCCATGTGAACGTACTCGAGTTCCAAGTCCTTAGAAAACCGAGAATCCGTCGTGTGACCGCTTTGCCAAAAAATAGGTCAACAACTATCAAATCTTAATTTTAATTCAAGCTAGAATGTAATAAGTAAACTTTCTTTATAGATTCAATACGACCACCTAAAAATATTACTAAATACTAATAATACTTAAATAAGACTAACAAATAAACTTCCTTTACAAATTCATTTTTTATTAATTAATAAAATAAATGAAAAATTCAAACTAATAAAAATATAATGTACAATTTAGAAACTAAAATTAAAATTGACAACATATGATTTTAACACAATATAATGGTTACACGTCAATGAAAATCCTTTTTTTTAATGTGATAAACATATACAACTTCTAAAAAACTAGTTCACAAACGAAATGTGTGTAATCATCATGTGCGAAGCAGGTACCGTAATAATTGTTTTTTTTTGCGTGTATGTACACATACACGCGTACATATGCATACATACATACATTTATATATATATATATATATAAGACACATACTTATATATACACACAAATAGTTGGAAAACAGGCACAATGACAAACTTTGAAAAAAAATATGTTGAAGGATACTAAGTTTCATTTTTACCCTGAAAAGCAGATTTTGGAAAATAAAATTGATTGAAGAGAAATGCAAGAATATATAGCATGTTGTACAGTGCAAAATTGAATATAAGCTGGTTATAACTAGCATTTTTGTACAGTATACAAATCGAATATAACCCTATTTATATTTATCATTTTCCTTCAATTTTTTAAGTTTATCCGTCAACCGAGAAATGAAAATTGTTGTCCTCCGGGGTATTCCTTCTCTCCAGTTATATATATACATATATATGAGAGATAGGATCGGTAGCACCCCTATAGCTCCTTGATTTATACTACACCATTCCTGTTTCTTTGTTTTGCCGCTAACACTCTTTTTTCCCACTAACTTATTTATGTATAAACTTGTGACCTAAAATAAGATGCAAATGAGGTGCTACTATATATATATATATATGCGATAAATTTTACATCTGAGAATGTTGTGTATCTTAAACAAGACGGTTGTACTTTAAATTTAATCGACTCTTGGCGCTACGGGTATGCTAAAGCTCGTTTTGGGTTTATATCAATTTGTTTAAAGAGAAATGCCATTTAACAAAGAATTTGTGACCTTAGATATGAAAGGTTAATGTCTCTATGATTGAAAGTCAATTGTGATTGTTCGATAATTATAAAATCCAATAATTATACATTTATAGTATTGTACTTTAATTGTACGGCGCAAATATCCATGTTACAACCTTAGAGTATATAAGGATGCCTGTTTCAAATAGAATAGAATTATAATTATCTGATAAGATAATGTCTTCTTAAATCACAATAAATATTAAATATGTTTTAATGTTGAAGGCATTATTCACTATGGGTCTTGCGCATAATTAAAATAAATATTTTATTTACGCTAGCATAAAATGAATGTACATACATCCATCAGACATAGGTATTTTCTTTTTATTTAATATAAAAATAAGTGTACATGTTAAACACCATTATCAAAGTGGTTTAAACACTTCGACATTGTGCAAAATATCATAGGTTCGAATCTTGTTTTGTGGGATTAGGTCTACTTACCATGTAATATGTTATATACTATTTAAACTTATATACAAAGTATCTAATTAAAAAAAAGAAATGGACGAATGTGTATTGTAAGTGCAAAGTTATTGTTCATTTCAAGTCGTTCTATTGGTATTATAGATGACATATTAATAGTTAAATTCTGTTGATGGACAGTTGGAAAAAAGTTATATGATGGTAAAATTTCATTAATGAATTTGAGTAATTTCAAAATTTTCAAAGATAAAACTGGATAACTTATGTTTAATGAATTCTCTTTATTAAAAGCAGCAGATACAATTTCAAATTGTTATCTTTTATTTTTCTTCAACCTTATCCAGTGCTAAATTAAAAAATCCAAAGTGCTAGCCAATAAATGAGAAGAGAAAAAATACGATGTGAAAGGTTATACATGAGGAGTGACGTGTAGAAAAGTACATCAAAATAGAAGAAGAACACAAGGAAAAAAGTGAAGGGACTAGCAATGACCGTTTATTCTAGCCGTCGCTTAGACTTATCGTTTTCTAAGCCGTTCATGTAGCGTGGTGTTTGCGTTGACAAATCATTGAGTCCTCTTGTATAATGACTTACATAAAAATGCTGGGTAACATTTGCTGGTTTAAACAACTCAACAAAAATGGTGCCCGTTGTCAATCATATTTTCTGATAAACGTAAAACAACAATTTAAAATGTGATTCAAACCTCTTCCTAAATCAAAAAATTAATGCGATGGATTTATTTATATTTACCTACTGGCATGGCGTTTCCATGTGCATGTTTCAACGCTTCTCCTAATTTCTTTCTACTTATATAATTGAAGGTGTTGGAAAACAATGGCTGAGTCGCGAACTAGGTCACTTTCTTGAAGACGATTCGGCGATTTGGCCAGAGGTGCAAACCAATTCGTTCCTTCGCCGCCGCCTCTAGGATAAAACAACCTCTAAAATAGTAACTGATTTGCTTGCACAAACAAATCAGTGCAGATTTGCACTTTCGGGAAAAAATACTGCTCGAAATTTCTTAGAAGTTTTAATGGCGGCTGAGAAGAAGAGAATATAAAATTCGGTGTTTTTTTTCGTCTCAGATAAAATAGTATATATAGAACGAGAATTAGGTTTTGGGAGAAAATATCGGATCTGCTAAAATTTCGGGGGGATTAATTATTTTACCGTTGCAAAACTTTTCCGTTGCAGAATAAATATCGGTGCGCAAAATAATTTTTCCATAAAAAAACGGTTCGAAAACAACTAAGTTTTATGGTCCAAAAATATAAGTGCCTACACCACAAAGCCCAAGCCCAAGCCCGAGCCCGAACCGAACCGAACCGGGCCGGGTCGGGTCGAGTCGGTTCGGTCAGTCGCGCGCGCGTGTGTGGTGGTCATGATGCATGGTCTCCCTCCTCACAACAATGCATGTATTGGGAGCCCAAGGCCCCAACATGACTTCTTAGAAACAAGTATAAATCCTTGCTTCTTCCCTATAATCCCATGATGTGGGACTACTCAAACATAGGAGCCATTCATACACTTATTCAATCATTTTTAATAATTCACATAATGTTTGTAAAACATTTCCAACAATCCCCCACTTGAATTTTTAAAAATATTTTCATGCAGTTTCTTAAAAACATAAGATTGTGCATAAACAAAGGTGTCCAAGGACTTGAACCTTTGCATAGAGAGTAAGATTCAGTTTTTACTAGAGTGACACGTAGTCTTGAACTCTATTCCTGACATCAAACCACAAACAACCTTTTCTATAGTGCAATCAGATAAGCCCATGCATTTATGTCCCTGCACGTCTATCCCAGTTTAGTGAATGCTCTAGAAGTTTTGCCCAAACTCCATAGGAAACGGCCACATTTCCACATTCACAAAGGTGAGTCTATCAAGAGCACTGCTGAAGGTAGGTACTCCACTCCAAATAGAGTATAGATCTCATTAAGAGTTTCTATTAACTCATCCTCTAATCACTTCAGGAATACATGCTTCTTGGTTTATTAAATAGCATGTTCAACTCATATCACTACACAACTTGTTATTACCCATTGAACCTAGTTCTTGGGATCTCCAGTCATTTAGGTCGGGTTACCATTGTGCGTGACTCAACAATCTAAGGGCAATAGTCCCATTCTTTTAGAAGAGTTATGGACTTTCTCTCTGGACAGTCCTTTCGTCAAAGGATCTGCCAAATTTTCCCCACTACGTACGTAATCCACTCTAACGGTACCTGTGGAAAGTAATTCTCTAACAGTGTTGTGCTTACGACGTATTTGTCGTCTCTTACCGTTATAGTAACGGTTCTGAACTTTTGCAATAGCCGCGGTATTATCGCAGTGTATCAACACTGCTGGTATCGGTTTTTCCCATAAGGGAATCTCAGCTAGTAGATTTCTCAAATATTCTGCCTCTTCACTAGCTGTAGCTAGTGCTATCATCTCAGACTCCATAGTAGACTGAGCCAAAATAGTCTGTTTCTTGGATTTCCAAGAAACAGCTCCTCCAGCGATGCTAAATATGTAGCCACTGGTCGCTTTAGAATCATCAGATAAGGTATTCCAGTCTGCATCAGAATATCCTTCAAGTACAGCTGGAAACCTTTCATAATGTAATCCAAGGTTCATGGTTCGTTTAAGGTATCTCATTACCCTTTCAATAGCTTGCCAGTGCTCTATACTAGGTCTACTGGTAAACCTGCACAATAATCCCACGACATAGGCAATGTCGGGTCTAGTACAATCAGTGGCATACCGAAGGCTGCCAATGATGCTCGCATAATCAGACTGTCTTACACCTTCACCAGTGTTCTTAAATAACTTTTGTAAAGACCCGTAACTTCCCCGTAAAGGAAAGCGTCGGATGGGAGGCGCACCATCGTCTGAGGTCGGAGGGGTCGGGGCCGGTGGTTCTCAGGATAGGGCGTAGGGTTTGCTTCGAATTGGGGGTGCTGCGCGTTCATGAAGGAGGAGGAGGAGATAGGGGATGCGGAGGGGGAAGAGGGGTGCGCTTCGCCACAGGCGCGGCGGCGATCATCCAGCGATGGCGATGGGTATAGGCGGCTGAGCGATTTCGATTTCGTTCTTCCTTTTTTTTTTTTTTTCTCTGATCGGATTGAAAATGAAAGAGGGGGGGGGGCAGAGCGGGTTTAAGGGAAGAGGTTTTTTTTTTTTTTTTATTAATTATTTAATTTGCAAAAGTTGACTTTTACATACGACCTCGAAACGAGGCCCACCGCCTGTCGTCCATAGCGTTACACCCCCATTCTGAACACAATGGGATATGTATCGCAAGCCGATTCGACTGTTTGAATCAGTTTCCGTTTAATTTACATTTAAATCATTATATTGAATTTTAAACGCACATTTCAAATTACCGGGGTCACATAACAACTCTATAAATTCCATAAAAATATTTTCTAGCTTCGTATTGACGATACGGTCCTAACAAAACTAGTTTCGCCGAATTCTGAGACCGTTTGAAAAATGACCAATTTCCAGTCGATTAAAATCAACTGAAACTGGTCAAACGCGTTTTCCTTTGCCACGCTCACATATTGATTCAGAAAATTATGAAATTTGGAATCTAGCAATAATTTGACACCACGGACCCAACAAAACTGGTTTCGTCGAAATTCGAGGTCGTTTGCAAAATGTCCATTTTTAAGGGCCTGAATTCCATAGCGACTATTCAGAATTTTCAACTGGACATATCTTTTGATTCCCGCTACGAACTTTTGATTTTTCGGATTCGTTGGAAAGATATTCACTATTAGATTCCATTATTTTTGGTTTCACTAAAATCCGGATTGTTTTGCACCCAGTACATTCAATTGAAGTTTGAAATCGAATTATCGAACTACCGCGCCATTTTCAATTCTATTTATAATTATATATAAATATTTATATTCCTACGACGACGCGTATAAATATATTCGTTCGAATTATATTCAAAATAAATTTCTCGTCGTTTTTATTTAAAATAATTCATTTTAAATAATCAAAATTCGCTAAAATCGCCAAAATAAAATTTTCAAACTGGCTCGCATTTTACGGGTTGTTACAATCTCCCCCACTTAAAACTTTTCGTCCCCGAAAAGGAACAAAGTCGAAAGTGGTTTGATTAATCAACTCTACGATCTATCGGGCTTCCATTCTCCAACTCTTTAGTTTCTGAGAATTTTCAAAATTTCAAAAATTTGGCTAACACCCTAAATTTTCGAAAAATTTCGCCATAACCTCCCCTGCAATGGGAGCATCGGGGAATTTCAAATAGCTTCCCCGGTCCTTCAGATCTCAAAAAGAAAAAGAAAAAGCCAAGCGGCTAGCCAATAGGCTCACAAAATCATCATCACCCAAACAAAACAGGAAATTATGTGGTAAACATGTACCTATTTGTCGGGCAAACAAACTTTATTCTCTGCTCTAGCCTCCTTGCTATGACCTGTTCAATGATATATATGTATATGCGAGCAGATGCAACCAATTTTCAATATAATTCAATATTCGGTTCAATTAGGCATAAAGGTTCAAAATTAGCAAACAAATGAACAAACAACACAAACATCAATCAATTAGTTGATTAGAGTTTCAAATTCATAATTTTGATACATATACAAAAATCAGATTTTTGATGCCAAATCACAACAATAGGCCCTATCTAATTTTGGTTCTCACACCAGTCAATAGGAAATATATAGATGTCACACCTTCGAAACACGAATACCAATTCTGATGATGTTCGAACTATCATCAGAATCATCTTCGGGCGACTAGGGTGTGATTCTATATCTATCCAGTATATTAAAATTTCAAATACACGTGGATCAGACGTATACGCAAAATCTTTATATACTGGACTGTCCACATCAATACAAATAACTATTCAAATACGAATAAGTGATTTAAATTTTTAAAACAAAATTTGTTTTCATTTTAAAAATATACTCTTCACACTCGTTCTAGGATACTACTGATCCCATCTCTAACGAGTCATTCTCGTTGGATATTACTAATCCGATATCTGATGAATTCTTTCGTATGTTTCTAATGTGCCTTGTTCTCTGCTTTGTAAACCAAAGCTCTGATACCAACTGTAAAGACCCGTAACTTCCCCGTAAAGGAAAGCGTCGGATAGTTCGAGAACACGCCACAACAGAACGCATACAGAAGAACATTTCATTGTATATCACAACAATGCATCAGATTACAAGAATATGCAGAGTATAAATGAATATTACACAGAAATATCAGAGATTTAAAATTTGGACGTATCTCCAAATCCAACCATTAGATTTCAAATTTCTAACATTCATTAGAAAGCTCTTTTCGATACGAACCCAACGGTTCCGGTTTTAGGAGAATCCGACGGTCGGATCTCCCGCAATGTCCGTTTGAAATAAATGGTCGAAATTCACGAACTGCCGCGGCGCGGCGCGTTCTATTCAGGCCATTATATTATATATATAATATATATAATATATATATCGTCGATTTCCATTTAAAACGAATTATATAAATAGTTTTAAATTCGTTTCAAAAGCAATTTCAACTTCCGTTTCAATTCAAATCGAAACTGAATTCTTCTTTATAAATTCGTTTCAAAATTCATTTCTATTCAATTCAAATTTCGATTCAATTTGAATTCATTTCAATTGGCTTTCAATTCAATTTAAATTCGTTTTCAATTCATCTCGAAATCGTTTTCAATTCAATTCATTTCGAAATCGTTTTCAATTCAATTCATTTCGAAATCGTTTTCAATTCAATTCATTTCGAAATCGTTTTCAATTCAATTCATTTCGAAATCGTTTTCAATTCAATTCATTTCGAAATCGTTTAAAATCGATATAAATATCGTTCACGTCAAAATGGCGTCAATCTAATCAACACGGCTTCATAAATTTCTATTTTCAAGTATTCTATTTCAAATATTTCTTTTTCAAAATAGTTGTTATTATCAAAATATTTCGTTCAACACATGACCCATCTCAAAGAATGAGTACTGTCAACACATGAACTTTTATTTTATAATATTCTTTATTTTTCAAATTGGAATGAGGCCCAATCAATTACCATATAAAGTTAATTATATGGATTTTCATACAACACATGTATATAATGACATTGAAAATAATCAACCATCAACCAAAGTGCACTACACTGTATAAGCATCAAATATAGATATTCAACGCTTATAATAGCCTGTCAATCAATCGATCGACATATTTAATCAATCAGGATGAGTGAACTTCAAATTTCATCCCAACACCCGTGTGGGGTTTCAAACAATCAACCGCATATTTTATTTGTGCAGTTGGGCGATGTGTGAAATTTGTCGACCCAATCAATATCAGTCAAATCAGTGTATATACAAACAAATCGGCCGATTTGTTTATAACTATTCATTTATTCACATTCACGTTAAAAATTATATTTTTAACGATAAAACATTTTATTTCAACCTATGAATTTCTATTCAATTCATTTATTCAATAAAATGATATTTTTATTTTCTAACATATTTTAGAAAATTTCGGCGGCATAACGGCACGATACTAGAAACGGGACAAGGCCTAGCCTTATCCCCGGTCTAGTGAAGGCCCACGCCATTCACACATCAATCAAACCAATTCATTTCACCCCACAATTCAATTTCAATCAAATAATCTAACCAACTACACAACCAAACAAACAAGTCCATGGTATGTGGACGGGTGTCGGGTGCTTCTAATAAGCACCGTCTGCATCCTAGTATATATATATAACTAGAAAAATAAATTGAAAGGTGAGAAATTCTCACTTATAGCTATCCTAGCTCCACGGCACTTCATTTGCAGAAGTATTCGTCGTTTCGCCTTTTTGTCACCTTCGTTGCTGCTTTCACTACATACGTAAAAATCGAATTTTTACTTTGTTATTCAATATATAAAAATCACATTTTTATTCCGAAGTTCAATATATAAAAATTCTATTTTTATTTCGAAGTTCAATATATAAAAATTCTATTTTTATTTCGAAGTTCAATATATAAAAATTCTATTTTTATTTCGAAGTTCAATATATAAAAATTCTATTTTTATTTCGAAGTTCAATATATAAAAATTCTATTTTTATTTCGAAGTTCAATATATAAAAATAAAGTTTTCGCCTTTCTAAAATAAAGTTTTCAACTTTATAAAAACAAAGTTTTCGCCTTTTTAAAATAAAGTTTTCGCCTTTTTAAAATAAAGTTTTCGCCTTTCTAAAATAAAGTTTTCGCCTTTCTAAAATAAAGTTTTCAACTTTATAAAAACAAAGTTTTCGCCTTTCTAAAATAAAGTTTTCGCCTTTCTAAAATAAAGTTTTCGCCTTTCTAAAATAAAGTTTTCAACTTTCTAAAATAAAGTTTTCGCCTTTTTAAAATAAAGTTTTCGCCTTTTTAAAATAAAGTTTTCAACTTTATAAAAACAAAGTTTTCGCCTTTCTAAAATAAAGTTTTCAACTTTCTAAAATAAAGTTTTCGCCTTTCTAAAATAAAGTTTTCGCCTTTCTAAAATAAAGTTTTCAACTTTATAAAAACAAAGTTTTCGCCTTTTTAAAATAAAGTTTTCGCCTTTTTAAAATAAAGTTTTCAACTTTATAAAAACAAAGTTTTCGCCTTTCTAAAATAAAGTTTTCAACTTTATAAAAACAAAGTTTTCGCCTTTCTAAAATAAAGTTTTCAACTTTATAAAAACAAAGTTTTCGATTTTAAAGTTCGAATTTTTTTCCTATTTTAACATTAAATATAAATCAGTTTTACTTTATATATAAATCAGTTTTACTTTATATATAAATCAGTTAAACATTATATAAAAAAATCAGTTTTACATTATATAAAAAATCAGTTTTACATTATATAAAAAATCAATTTTACATTATATAAAAAATCAGTTTTACATTATATAAAAAAATCAGTTTTACATTATATAAAAAATCAGTTTTACATTATATAAAAAAACAGTAAAATAGATAAGTAGGAAACTTACAGTAATCGGAGAGGGGACATTGCCTGTGCGTCCATAGCGTTACACCCCCATTCTGAACACAATGGGATATGTATCGCAAGCCGATTCGACTGTTTGAATCAGTTTCCGTTTAATTTACATTTAAATCATTATATTGAATTTTAAATGCACATTTCAAATTACCGGGGTCACATAACAACTCTATAAATTCCATAAAAATATTTTCTAGCTTCGTATTGACGATACGGTCCTAACAAAACTAGTTTCGCCGAATTCTGAGACCGTTTGAAAAATGACCAATTTCCAGTCGATTAAAATCAACTGAAACTGGTCAAACGCGTTTTCCTTTGCCATGCTCACATATTGATTCAGAAAATTATGAAATTTGGAATCTAGCAATAATTTGACACCACGGACCCAACAAAACTGGTTTCGTCGAAATTCGAGGTCGTTTGCAAAATGTCCATTTTTAAGGGCCTGAATTCCATAGCGACTATTCAGAATTTTCAACTGGACATATCTTTTGATTCCCGCTACGAACTTTTGATTTTTCGGATTCGTTGGAAAGATATTCACTATTAGATTCCATTATTTTTGGTTTCACTAAAATCCGGATTGTTTTGCACCCAGTACATTCAATTGAAGTTTGAAATCGAATTATCGAACTACCGCGCCATTTTCAATTCTATTTATAATTATATATAAATATTTATATTCCTACGACGACGCGTATAAATATATTCGTTCGAATTATATTCAAAATAAATTTCTCGTCGTTTTTATTTAAAATAATTCATTTTAAATAATCAAAATTCGCTAAAATCGCCAAAATAAAATTTTCAAACTGGCTCGCATTTTACGGGTTGTTACAACTTTACACTGTGATCATATGGCGTACTTGCAGGTTTACAGTCAAAGTAATTATATTTCTTTAGTATCTTCTCAATGTAATGAGATTGGTCCAAAGAAATTCCCTTTTCTGACCTAGTAATCTTAATACCAAGGATTACACTCGCTTCACCTAGATCTTTCATATCAAAATTGACACTTAATAAGGATTTGACTGAGTTTATGGCATGAATATTTGACCCAAAAATGAGTAGGTCATCTACATAAAGGCATATAATAGTGCAAATGTCATTCTCAGATTTGTAATAAATGCATTTGTCACTTTCATTAACTTTAAAACCATTTGAAATGATTAAGTTATCAAATTTTTCATGCCATTGTTTAGGTGCTTGTTTTAAACCATATAATGATTTATCCAATTTACATACTTTATGTTCTTGACCATGTACTACAAATCCTTCAGGCTGGTCCATATAAATTTCTTCGTCTAATTCACCGTTCAAAAAAGCAGTTTTAACATCCATTTGGTGTATAAGTAAATTATGAATGGAAGCAAGTGAGATTAATACCCGAATGGATGTTATTCTAGTTACAGGTGAAAAAGTGTCAAAGAAGTCTATATTTTCCTTTTGTTTAAAACCTTTAGCTACTAGTCGTGCTTTATATTTATCTATAGTGCCATCAGGTTTTAATTTCTTTTTAAGTACCCATTTACAGCCTATAGACTTACAACCAGGGGGTAAATCTACCAAGTGCCAAGTTTTATTGGATTCTAAAGAATCCATCTCATCGTTTATAGCCTCTTGCCAGAAATCGGCATCTAAAGAAGATAAGGCTTCTTGGAGGTTTATAGGATCCTCCTCAATAGTAAAAGCACAAAAATCTGAACCAAAGTCTTTTATGGTTCTTGCTCTTTAACTTCTTCTAGGTTCAGCTTCAGAATTTTCATTAAGTTCTGTTCTAATAGGCATATTTGAAGTGCCCCCACTATTCCTTAATTTGAAAGGAAATTTAGTTTCATAAAAGTCGGCATCATTTGATTCAATTATATTATGTGCATTAAGGTCATAAAATCTATATGCTTTGCTATTAATAGCATAGCCTATAAATGCACATTCATATGCTCTACTTGCCAATTTTATTCTCTTAGGGTCTGGAATGAGAACATATGCTAAACAACCCCAAGTTCTAAAGTATGAGACATTAGGTTTATGATTCTTTAAAATTTCATAAGGTGAAATTTTATTCTTAGATTTAGGGATTCTATTTAGAACGTAGCATACAGTCAATAAAATATCCCCCCACCAATGTTTTGCTGCACCAGAATTTAATAATATGGCAACTACTAGCTCGGTAAAGGTCCTATTTTTCCTTTCTGCTTTACCGTTCATTTCAGGTGAGTAGGGTGCAGTTCTCTCATGTACTATACCATGTTGTTTATAGAAATCCAGAATAGAATTAGATTCATATTCTGTTCCTCTATCACTATGAAGTCTCTTAATTTTTCTATTTGCTTGATTCTCAATCTCAGTTTGAATGTTTTAAACATGTCAAAAGCATCACTTTTATTTTTCATAAGATATACATATGTGAAATCAGAGCAGTCATCAATAAAAGTGATAAAATAACGATGTCCCTGTCTAGTTAAAGTGCCATCAAGTTCACATATGTCAGAATGAATCAAGTCTAATGGTTCAGAAACTCTATCAACAGATTTGTGAGGTTTCTTTGTGATTTTACCTTGTGTACAGAATTCACATTTATCAGATTCAGATTCTGTCATTTTAGGTATCATATCTGGGGTGCTCATATTACGAATAATTCGATTATTAACATGACATAATCTAGAATGCCAGATATTAAAATCACACAACATGTAAGCAGAAGTAGTCACTTTATTAGATTCAACATTTAGTTTAAACATACCCTCACAAGCATAACCCTTTCCCACAAAAGTTCCCTTATAAGTAAGAGTGTACAAATCAGCCCCAATAACTTGAGTGAAACCAGCCTTATTAAGGAGGAAGCCAGAGACCAGATTCTTTCTTATCTCTGGAGTGTGCATAACATCTTTCAGAATTACAGTTTTTCCAGAGGTGAACTTGAGTTCCACGTTTCCAATCCCCGCAACTGTAGTGGTGTGAGAGTCTCCCAACAGCACTTTCTGATTTTTAGCAGCCGTGTATGTAGAGAACAAGGCACGATCATAGCAGACATGGCGTGAAGCACCAGTATCTACCCACCAGCCCTCTGATCCACCAACAAGGTGAATCTCAGTAACCATAGCCGTAAGAGGCTCCTCAGTCAGGTTAGCCTGCGGTGCAGAGCTTGGCCTGTTCCGACACTTTCGTGCCATATGACCTGGTTTTCCACAGTTGTAACATAGAAACAACTGTCCAGAGTCATTCTTTTGGGCTGGTTTCTGCTGTCCTTTTGGGTTTCCTTGCGGATTCCCATTCTGTTTGTTGTGCCTGTTCTGATTCTTAAATGATTTCTGATTTGGTTTCAGAACAGCGGGAGTGGTCTTCTTAGTGCTGTTGTTATTGACAATCAGCACCTCTTCTTTCAGGTCTTGCTTGCGTGCTTCCTCCTCAATACGGAGGCGTGTAATCAAGCTCTCTAAGGAAAATTCCTTAGTCTTATGTCGCAAAGTGTTCTTAAAATCTTTCCAGCTAGGGGGTAATTTGTCAATGATAACAGCAATTTGAAATTGTTCGTCCAAGACCATACCTTCGGAGATGATCTCATGAGCTATTTTCTGAAGCTCATGAGACTGCATCTCTACCGATCTATCATCAGTCATCTGATACTTTAGGTAGCGACTTACAGCGTATTTCTTTGCCCCTGCCTCCTCTGTGTCATATTTCTTCTTTAGTGCTTCCCAGATCTCCTTTGCCATCTTTTCATCTGAGTTATAATAATCATACAGATCATCGCTCAGTCCATTCAGTATAAAATTCTTGCATAAGTAATCCTGTTCAGTCCAGGTCTGCAGTTGCTTTGACTGTTCAGTCCATGATGCCATCTTTGCTGCATCAGTCTCGTCAGGCTTGTTTGGTAGCTGCGGTTTTTCAGCAGTCAGAGCAGCCACCACCTTCCTGATCGTGAGGAAGAACTCCATCTTCTGACGCCAGTGCTTGAAATGCAAACCCTCGAACTTGAAAGGAGCAGCAGTCACCAGAGGGCCGTGAAAAGCAGAGGGAGGAGCAGAATCGTCCATGGTTGAGTTCGAGGCCATTGTTTCAGTTCGTCTTCAAATTGTTGGAAAACAATGGCTGAGTCGCGGACTAGGTCGCTTTCTTGAAGACGATTCGACGATTTGGCCAGAGGTGCAAACCAATTCGTTCCTTCGCCGCCGCCTCTAGGATAAAACAGCCTCTAAAATAGTAACTGATTTGCTTGCACAAACAAATCAGTGCAGATTTGCACTTTCGGAAAAAAATACTGCTCGAAATTTCTTAGAAGTTTAATGGCGGCTGAGAAGAAGAGAATATAAAATTCGGTGTTTTTTTTCGTCTCAGATAAAATAGTATATATAGAACGAGAATTAGGTTTTGGGAGAAAATATCGGATCAGCTAAAATTTCGGGGGGATTAATTATTTTACCGTTGCAAAACTTTTCCGTTGCAGAATAAATATCGGTGCGCAAAATAATTTTTCCATAAAAAAACGGTTCGAAAACAACTAAGTTTTATGGTCCAAAAATATAAGTGCCTACACCACAAAGCCCAAGCCCAAGCCCGAGCCCGAACCGAACCGAACCGGGCAGGGTCGGGTCGAGTCGAGTCGGTCGGTCGCGCGCGCGTGTGTGGTTGTCATGATGCATGGTCTCCCTCCTCACAACAATGCATGTATTGGGAGCCCAAGGCCCCAACATGACTTCTTAGAAACAAGTATAAATCCTTGCCTCTTCCCTATAATCCCATGATGTGGGACTACTCAAACATAGGAGCCATTCATACACTTAATCAATCATTTTTAATAATTCACATAATGTTTGTAAAACATTTCCAACAGAAGGCATTCAGACAAATGATTCCATCCCCTTTGGCTTCTACTCTCCCATATACAAGTGACAGAAACATATAAAACGCGTAATAAGTAATAACCATCAATGTTTGGTGTACAACGATATCCTTAAAGACCCAGTATGGACTCTTGTATCATATTTAAAGCTTTCATTGCAATTGAACAAAAACTGGTGGGATGAATCTTAGATCAGGACATTAGAATTGAAGGATCAAAATCGATTCAACATGTATATAATATCTCACGTTGCTTTACCTCTAATACAGACAATGGAGTGATAAAATTGCACACTTCGAGTGCGTTTGTAGCGCACGTCAACAGTGTTCTGAATATAATATAGTAGCACGTTTGTGAACGAGATATACATTTGCGACGACAAATGGTTTGTTGAACAAGATATTTAATTGTGTTATGTCAATTTAATAATGGTCATTGTTATAGACGCTCTAAATATTGTTAAGGGGGTGTCAATTTTTCTTTTTCTTAAAAATTGTTAAGCGGAGTACCAATGAGGGAAGTATCCCCTTAACAAATAAAGGTAATTTTACCTTATTGACCATTTAGGATTAATTTCACTTTTCTGTTCATTAATCTAATTTTTAATGGTTAATCAAAACCATTAGTTGTGGAGAAATCAAACCCTAACAAAAAAAAAACATGATCAAAAAAGAAAACAGTATGATATTGACATAGGAGAGTGAGTGTTATGTTGGAGTTGATCAAAGTGATGAGATAGTAAGATCTAATTTCAATTTATTAAACCGTATGCACATATTGTTATGGTTAAGATCTAATTTCAGTTTTTAAATCGTATGCATATGATATCAATTATTCCCTGACATTATTTGCAGTTAAACGATTTAGTTTTTTTATTTAGGGTTTGATGATTTTACGGTGCGTAAATTTTTAAAACTAAGGATAAAAGCGTAGAAAGTTAAAAAAAAGCTACCTACGTTAACCCCCCTTAACAATTTTAGAAAAGTGGAGTGTTCTTAAAATTTGGCCCCACCTTAACATAAATTAGAGTGTCAATAACAAACCTCTTAATAATTGATTAATTATTTGTTTTATTATGCATTATGTGTTTTGCAAAAGAAAACATGGTATATAAATTGAAATATGTGCAATTAACATGTAGATACCATGAAAGATAAAATAAAAAAAAAAATTATGCATAAGGACAATTTATTTTTATTTCAAATGACAAAATCATTATATTATTTAAATAAGTCCTTACTCTTATGCTCTTCCTCTTCTTCTTTAGTATTTCTCTTCTCCTTCGACAATGTTATTTATCTATAATTCTTGTTCAACCACGTAGCTCAAACACCAGTTTTTCTATTTCCATGTTCGTTATATGTTGTGCATGATTTCTTCGTTTGATCGTAATTTAAATACTCTTGACTTTCTCTTCGAGATAAAAAGTCACCTAATCCAGGTAGGATTTTTACATTTCAATTTTTTTGTTCTCATTCTTCTATCGCATTTTTAATTTGTTTATTTCCAAGATTTTGTTATCTTTGTTTTTAATAAATTGTAATCAGGTTTGTTGTTCTATATTCTTTTTTCATGATCTATGGCAAGTTTGGGAAATAACAACAGGGTTTGATCTGTATTCTTCTAATTTAAAGGCATTTTTATTTCGATTTTCGTCATACGATGTATTTGCCCTGGAAAAAAGTATTTTAGTGTGTTTAGTTTCATCTAGATCAAATTTGTGGTATCAATTTTAGTTTTTAACACTATCATTTTTTATGTCTTTACTTTAAGTATCAGGTTTTTAGGCATTGGTTTTATATGTTGCAAGTAGCATTTTTCAGTTTAGATATATATTTTATTTTTTTATTGGTATCATTTTTGAAATAATTCTTTTAGTGATTGTTCTTTATTTTCCAAATACTTTTTGCAGTGGTGATAATAACCTTCATATTTTATTTGTATTCAAAGATTTTTTTTTACACCTGATTACTTGTATACTGTACATTTTATGGTTTGAAGAATGAAATATATTTGTATTGATTTCAGTAATTCGTTTTTCAATAGATTAATTAAGTGCTCAAGAATGAAAATGTTATTATTGGTATTGATTTCGATCTTTTGTGTATAGTTTGTTTTCAACTTTATAAGAAGAGCATTCCATTTTTTAGCATTAGGATCAAGAGTTCTCAATTAGGAAATGACGATGATGGTTCTATTTCCATTACATCTAATCTTTATTGTTAGTCATCAACTACTGGATGTTTGTGCTCAAATATTGCTGTACAATGTAAAAGTTATTTGAAATATATTTTGAAAAAAGATTCCAATTTATACATTTTGATATTGTTGGTTATAATTTCGGAGGAGCTAATGATTTTAAAGAGGTTTTGATGGTATATAAAATTTAAAAGCGATCTGAATTAACATTTTTGAAGAATAGTTGGATTATAATTCTAGTTCAAAACTAGTTCATTTCGATAAAAATCTATTTTTATCTTTTCAAATATGGATTTTTTAATCCCAATTCTTTCCAAATCATTTCTTATGATTTTACACAAATTATTGCTATTTTTAATAATTTTATCAAGGCCCGTACAGTTGATATCCATAAACGGCCATCGAACTGCACTTACAACGACCTTTTCCAAATTTGATTTGGACATAATTCCAAATACAACCATTAGATTTCAAATCTCTAATATTCGTTAGAAAGTTCTTTTCGATACGAACCCAACGGTTCCGGTTTTAGGAGAATCCGACGGTCGGATCTCCCGTAATGTCCATTCGAAGGTAATGGTCGAAATTCGCGAACTGCCACAGCGCGACGCGTTCTATTCAGGCCATTATATATATATATATATATATATATATATATATATATATATATATATAATACTCCATCGAATTCCTTTTAAAACGTATTTTATAAATCATTTTGAATTCGTTTTCAAAACGATTTCAACTTCATATTCAATTTCAAATCAAAATTGAATATTCCATACCATCTATATATAAATGATAATATTTTCAAAACATTATATTTTGAAATCAATTCCTTTTCGATATTCATTATAAAAAATGAATAAAATCGATATAGATATCATTCACGTCAAAATGGCGTTAATCTAATCGACACAGCTATATATATTTAAATATATTCGTGTCCATCCCAAATCGGACATCAAAATCAAATTTTGATTCTTTCTGAATATTATTTGAAAATATTCGTTATTTTAAAATAATCGTTATTTTAAACTATTCTTTTCTTCCGAACAGGAATCAGACACAGTCAATTACCATATAATATGATTTATAAGGATTTCATACAAACACGTACACTACAACAATCAAACACAGTCAACCTTCACCCAAAGTGCATTCTACACTGCATAAGCATCAAATATAAATATTTAATGCTTATAACAGCCTGTCAATCAATCGATAGACATACAACTAATTATTGGGATTAGTGTATATCCAATATCATCTGATACCCGTGTGGGGTTTCAAACAATCAAACACAGGTTTTACTTGTGCAGTTGGGCGATGTGTAAAATTTATCGTCCCAATCCATATCAGTCAAATGTGTGTATATAAACAAATCGTCCGATTTGTTTATAAATATTTATTTTATATACATGTTAAAAATTATATTTTTAACTATAAAATATTTTAAAATATTTTCAATTATAAAATATTTTATTCCATCCCACATCACACAATCAACTTTCACAACACATCAATTAAACAAACAAGTCATACATGGTCTGTGGAAAACGGTTGTCGGGTGCTGCTAAGCACCGTCGACATCCTAGTATATATTTCAACTAGAAAACAAATTAAAAGTGAGAAGTTCTCACCTTGAAGCTAAACCAAACACCGCGACTCTTCATATGTAGAAAATCTTCGTCGTGTTTCCAACGAGATCTGTTTCACGCGGTATATGTTAAAAATCATATTTTTAATGACGCTACCTTATAAATAAAAGTCATGTTTTCTTTCAGCTATTATATATAAAAATCATATTTTTATTTTAACGTTATATGGATAAAATCACATTTTTATGTCACTATATATATAATAAAAAATCAGATTTTTATTTCACTACATATATAAAAATTATACTTTTATATTCTCTACTACATAAAAATTCTATTTTCAATCCGCTACTCATATAAAAATCATATTTTTATTTCCTCTACTATATAAAGTCATATTTTTATTATCTCTACTATATAAAAATCATATTTTTATTATCTCTACTATATAAATATTATATTTTTATAATCCCTACTATATAAAAATCATATTTTTATTTCCATAAAAATAAAAAATCATATATAAAAATATATTCTTTTTATGTATAAAAATTATATCTTTTCTCTAAAAAATATTCATATGTTTCCTCTATAAAAATGCATATGTTTTCTTTCATGAATAAATGAAAATAATCAAAACTTACAGTGGAGATTTCAGGTCGGTTCGTGGCTTGCAGGGGGGAGGGGGTGCAGACGCATGGAGGACGAGGGGAAGGGGAGCGCGTTCGGCTCCAGCGGTGGGCTAGGGTTGGCTTGTGCGATGGATTTTGAAGCAAGAAAAGGGGAAGGGAGAGAAGAACGCCGGAGAGAGGAGGGGGGCTGTGATAGGGAGGCCGTGAGCTTGGGTGGGGCGGTGCTCGATGGTGGCGTCACGGTGGAAGGGTGCATCGATCGCCTTTGTTTTTTTTCCTTTTTTCATTCTTTTTTAAAATCTATTTTTGAACAGAGGAGTGAGAAGAGGGAGAAGGGGGTGAGTTATATTATATTTATTTAATTTATTTTCCATATAGTTGACTTTTCGTTTGAACCCCAATCGAGACCCAACGACTATCGCCCCTAGCTAATTACCCCCATTTTAACACAATGGGATATGTATCGTAAGTTGATTCGATCATTTCGATCAGTTTCCTTCAAAATTAATTATAAATCATTATATTAAATTTTAAACGTACATTTCAATTTACTAGGGTCACATACGGATCCTAAAAATTCTAGAAAAATTATTTCTAACTTCATATTGACGATACGGTCCTAACAAAACTAATTTCGTCAAATTCTAAAATCGTTTGAAAAATGGTCATTTTTTGATCGATCGAATTTGACTAAAACTGTCAAAACACATTTTACTTCGCCACGCTCACATATTGATTCAGAAAATTATAAATTTTGGAATTTAGCAACGATTTGACATCGCGGATCCAACAAAAGTGGTTTCGTCGAAAACAGTGGTCATTTGCAAAATTTCCATTTTTAAGGGCCAGAATTCCATTGCGACTATTCTGAATTTTCAACTGGACGTAACTTTTTATTCCCGCTATGAAATTTTGATTTTTTGGATTCGTTGGAACGATATTCTCAAATAGATTCATATATTTTTGGTTTCGCTAAAATCCGGTTTATTTCGAATCCTGTACATTCATTTGAAATTTGAAATCGAATTTTCAAACTACCGCGCCATTTTCAATTCCTTTAATAATTAAAAATAAATATTTATATTCTAACGACGATCTATATAAATATATACGTTCTAATTCTATTCAAAATAAATTTCTCGTCGTTATTTTTTAAAATAATTCATTTTATATACTCAAAATTCGCTAAAATTGCCAAAATAATTTTTTTAAATTGGCTCGGATTTTCGGGTTATTACAAGTTCTGCTAGAATTACTGCTAGTCACTCTTCCTGTACAAGTGAATGTCTATTTAACATGCATGCTTCTTGTGATTCTCGGAAACTTAATAGGTTTTATATTTGAAATTTGTTTATTGATCATTCTTGTAGGGGATAGCCTTATAAATTTGAGAAATCCTCATCTTTCTAGTTCATATGTTAAATCATTGATTATCGATGAACTTCGTGTTCATCTTAATAGGAAGGAAAGATATATCACACATGATTTTGGATGAGAATAAAATCTTGAGTTGTCTTTTTTTTTAATGTAGAAAACAATTTTCTTTGATGGAATTGCATGGTAGGGACTCCATGTCTTACAAAGATTTGAAATGATATTTGGAGGCATTAAAGAAGCATAAGTAAAGTAGTTATATTGATATGAATGTTAATGTTTATATCAACCAACTTGAGAGAGTATTTATTGGTCTTAACTCTTGTTTTAAGCATTGTCGAGCTATGGTATTCTTAAATGCAATTCATTTAAAAGGACCATTAGGTGTTTTGATGAGAGCTACTGCAAATAATGATAATCGAGATACATTTTTTCTTGATGTGGTTTTATGTTATTCAAATATGTGTGCTCATTGTTATGGAAAGTAATTAATATCATTTTCTGTTTTTGTCAGTATCATTTTTTAGTTTTAATTTTTATTACTAGCATGGTTTTTATTTTTTATTTTTTCTATGCTTTGTTACTATGGCATTTAGTTCCATATTTGGTGTTGCCAGTATCAAATTCTTTTAAAATTGTTAGTAGTAGTATCTTATTGTGGTGATATCCTTTTATTATTATCGTTTTTCGTATTTGTAAGTATTGATACCAAAAGTTCGAACAACATTCAAAGAGTTCAGCAAATATCTAAACTATGAAAATAAATGGAAAATGAGGAACAAGTAGTAGAAATGCATTAAATAGAAGCAAATAGTGGTTCGACGTTGTTGTGCCAATGCCCACTTTGAAGGACTTTGTTCACTTTATTGTTGTTTTTATTATTACAAGTTCTTGGTTCGGTTCGAATCCGAAGCGTATAAAACAAAGTAAACAAATGGCTAAAAGATCTCTTTTTTCCTAAATGCAAATGGTATTTATAGATGTAGGTTGGCCGCAAATGTCAGAGAGACATTGTAGCGGAAGATAGGGGAGGGCTAAGCCTAGAATCACTAAGTATCAGGTTGGTCTCTATCGTTTTATAGGTATAGGGACCGATCCCTTGATATGAGGCTTTGGGACAGGCGAATTCTATGGTGGGTCCCTCATCATGTGTTGAGAAATCTAGTGAACTTCTATCTTGATCTAATTTAAAGTTGTAGAGCTATGACAAATTGATTTTTGAAGTTGAGTTGTCCTGCTGGTTTGTCTCGAAGTTGTACCGATCCCTCAATATTGTCCAAGTCGATTCTTTACTTGAGGAGTTCTCGGGCACTGTTTTGATGGGCTAGAATGATTATCGTCTCATGACATTATTTATACTTTATCTTGGGGGCGTTTGGAAGATGTTTTAAGGCCGTTAGCCAGGGTAATCGTTGAGTGATGTCAATCCGATAGCTGTAAATGGCAAGTCCAAAAGGTCGGGTAATACTTGCCTCCAAAGTACGTCTTGTGTGAGCATGACATGCTTTGAATCAACATAAGTCCTAGTTATAGGAATTAAATCCATGTTGGTATTAGTGGATGGTCGTTATCCTTTACTTGAGTTGTGTTTACTAAGGAGTATGTCGTTTTTGAATGGTCTAGATGCTTGATCGCACTTTGACAGTAAAAGCAAGTGGTTCCAGCATCGCCAACGGTTTAATTTGGTAGTTGGAATTTTACCATCTGAACCGAGTTTCATCGGAATTCTCAGATGAACAACCAATCTCCGTCGAATCAAGAAAGTAGGTTTTAATCATCAGGTTCAACTTACACCTGAGTGTAAGTATGTCTTTATCATCTGGAATCACGTATTGCACTTTCACGCATGCATGTGATTTTGCACAATTCGCTTGAAATTCTCTATAAATATTATATGAAAGTATATAGGAATATGGTTACCCATGTTAGTATGTGCAATGTATTAGTGTTCATAATTCGATTGTGTTCGAGTATTGAACATATCCGTAGGGGTCAAGTGAATATTTATTTTTACACGCACATACACGCAATCAGTTTATTGTCATATGCGCAAAGATATGCATATTAATTAGGGGTCGGTGCATATATGCACCTATGAATCTAGTCAGTATAGGTTTTATATCGATAAAAGTTTGTTCATATCGTTCACTCGTTCATGTTTGTCAACGTGTGTATATAAATTGAATACGGATACAGATATGTATACATGAGATTGCATAGCTGTAAATTTAATAGTTCAAATAGGCATTCAAGCGCTTAGTCAATTTCCCTTCCTTAAAAAAGGATTATGTATCGTTTTGGTAACAATCCCTTCCGAGGGATCGGTACAAAATTGCTATTTTACCCAAATGAAATTAGGGTAAAATACCCGAATGTGAGATAAAAATGCAGGGACCATCCATGAATTGCTTGAGTGCAGCCTTGAAATTAGGATGTAGGGTCCCATATTTTTCTTTCTTATTCGGGTGAAATACCCAAAAGTAGTTCGGGTATTATAGCAAAGTTGGGATCGATATTGATCTCATACTAACTTAATTTTTCTCGAAAGTTCCAAAGCGTAGGATCGAATTTGTCTTCCTCCTCATATAAGTACATATTTAGCTTCCACTTTTTATTCTCCTAAATCATTCCTAACCCGATTCAAAGTTTTGGATTACTCCAAGTACACCCAAGTCCTTATCTCTTCATACACCGCCATGACCTCCTCCCTATCTGACCTCGATCGTTAACAGCCCCGCTTCCATTGAGGTCCAGCTTTCATCCTTAATTTTTGGTTTGTTTCTCCCTCTTAAAATTTGAAGTGGTTATTGGTGAAATGTGACCACGATGTAGACGATGAATGAGACTAGATCATGTTGGGTGGTGATTGCGACCAAGTATGACTATTTGTGAGTACGGTAAATTATGGGTTGAAGAAGTTATAGACAGCTCAAAGGCCTATCAACCGAAAGTTCAGAACACGTTCTCAAACCAAGCCATTCTGCAAGTGAACCGAGTCGTAAGACTAGATAACATAAGACTTCCAATGTTTCAATCCATCCCAATAAACAAATCAACCTGAGAGATTGCATTGGTTGGATTAACTCAAAGGCAGCAACCAGTAGAGCAACCTGGTGATTCTCCACTTGTTGAGGAAGATTCGCAGCAAGTGGAAGCTGACCCACAAAGGGATAAAATCATAGAAATAAATTAGAAACATATTGTGCCAGCTTCAAATACTTTGGAAGGAGTGGCTATTCTAGAAGATAAAACACATTTGATCACATCTAGGATTGACGCACCTGTGTTATAAAGAATTTGTATAAAGAATGGCATTCCCCCGAACAAGACAATAGAGCTCGTATGCCTTCGGAGGGGGGTATAACATGCAAGAGATACAAGTGTTCTATCTAGTGCGTACCACTATTCTTCCCGTTCATTCAGGATATGCTACACTTCATGAGGTTGGCTCTTATATAGCTTTATCAAAATAGTTATGCTTTTCTACCCAAGAATCAAGATATATATTCTGTTTGTGGAGAATCTGGGCTGAGAGCCAATAAGAGAGGGTAAAAATATATGTTCACATTTAGGCATTTGAGGGTAGACCCGTCACTTACATATCTGGAAACGATGCCCAACGGTCACATCATTCTCGGGGAATGGAATTAATTAATTAATTTTTAGCATGACTAGTTCTACATATGATATCCAAATAGGATTGCTCGATGGTGGAGAGAAGGATAGGTGTGTTGATATATATATATATATATATATATATACACACACACAAATATTTTTACTACTTTAAGTTAACCAAGTCGTGATATCTAGACTAACATGGAGTTTGAATTATGTAGGCAACCCTTTAGGGCCTGCTGGCTAGGAATATTTAGAAAGGGTCTTTACCCGGACAGAAGTGACTACGGCACTTAAAAATGCAGGAACTTGGATTTCCAATCATCTCCTTCATCCGACAGATTATCCATTGAATTGGTGAAGACGGTGATGAATAGGTGATCGTGGAGGAAAGAGAAGGAGTAGGAGCTAATGAAAAAGGAGTCAAAAGAAAAAAGTAGGCAATATTCCCCCCTTGTATCCTCTGTTGAGGGAGAACTGTTCAAGACGATATCGGAGGTGAAATTGTCTTCGGCAAGGAAGAAACCAATAAAGTAGATTTATTTCCACCTGCCCTGGTTCTCTCTCCGACAACCAAATATAGAAAGGATGAAGTTACAAGTCTGTACCTCCCACACCGACTATAATAATGACAAGATCAATGAGGGTAGAAGTACAGTTTAAAGATCTTAAGAATATTCCATTAGATACATCGTCATTTGGCTTTGACCACATTAATATCGAATGTCCTTCCAAATTCGAAAGTGTCTTCGATTTCATCGAGTGATAGGGAGATTACTCACTCAAACAAGTTATAATCTGGTTCATTAGGAGGATTCTAATGTTACTACCAGGCTATCGGTGAAGGGGTACCAGACCACTAGCAGTGTAGAAGAACAATTGGAAAATACAAAACTGACACCATCATTTAAAAAGAAAGATCAGATCCGGTGTAAGGGAAGAATACCGACAAGGTAGTTCCGACATGAAAGGTAGCTACGAAAGTGCAACCCCAAAAGCAAACAACCTGAAACCGGAAGCATCAAGCAAAGCAAAGGGAGACGAAAGGGCTATCGGCATTAACTTGCTTAATGCCGATACGAAGGAGATGAAGGAGTCAAAGGCACAAGAAGCCGAAACATAAGAGGAACCTTCCGAAAGCCAGCTATCGAGGCCAAAACATGATGATCGCCAAGGGACAACTTCAGAAATCAAAAAAGTAATGCACTGAGAGTATCGTTCCGGAAGAATGAAATCCACTCCAATGATTTACCAAAAGAAAATCAAAGCTTTTAAGTAGAAGAGCTATCCACACTAACTTTCTTAGTGTAGATACCAAAAGGGGTGATGGTTCCCAGAACATAAGAAGTTGAAGCACACAGATCAATGATATGAAAAAGTAAAGACAAGACTGAAAGCTTATGACTGAAAGCTGAAAGTCTTTCTTAAAGCTATCCATACCAATGGGCTTGGTATTGATACAAGATGAAAAAGTAACATCAAATAAAAGCTACAAAGACCGAGACCAGCTTGCCGAGAGCTAGGACCGATACATCGAAGGATTTGTTATATTCACTAACAATGCCAAAAGAAAGGCTGAGAGCTAAAGCAAGCAGAACAAAAAGGGAAAAAGTGGCCGACACATAGTTGCTGCACCCGAAAGGGGCTTCTGCTGACTCAATGGTAAAAGAGGTTTCAATTTGTCTATAAATAAGACCCTAGGGGTTACATTTTCGAGACTAATTTCTCATTCCTCACACAACTACAAAATTGGGCATATTCGACACTAGTTTTATTTGGCTCCACATCGAAAAAGCATTGCTTTAGGTCGTTTTTTCGAATAAGAAGCACCAGAGGGGCATGGCATCTGCGGTCGTTGTCGTAGCTCTCTCAGGCAACACTTTTGCCTATCTACTACCATAAAGAGAAAGTATTGCACTATAACTGTATTGCAACACTATTAGAAAGTAATGCAACAAAACACATCATTGCCTTAAGCATAAGTTTGAGTCTGGCTTTCAGGTCATAATAGTGAGGGCCACGTCAGCTTCCACATAAGATGCCCACGTGTCACACGCCACATTAACTTTCCACGTTAGCTGCGCACGTGTCACATGTCATGTCAGCTGTGGGGCCTGTGTGCCATGTAGAATCAATAATATTTTATTTAATGCATCACCACCATATTATGTAATGCAATACCATTACCTTGAAACGCAACATAAAAAAGAAAATAAAATGCAATAGTAGAAGAGGCAAAATGCTATGTTAGAAGAAAATAAATACAACACTTTAATTAAAAAATTTGCAATACCGGTTTTGTACATAGAATAAACCTATCCAAAACATTCATCATCACATTCAAACCATCCAAAATAATCTACATACCATACCAAATTTTCAAATATACCACAAATACCAACGCATTCGATCGAATACATAATTTAAAAGTATAATTCAAATATTCTACAAACCACAAGTGCCAACATATACGACCTTCAATAAAAGTGCTAACACATACGATCAAACGTTGTTGCATAGAATTTGGATCATGAGATTGAGATTTTGAGCTCTTCGAGCTTGCTTTTCTTCCTCATTATCAGCCTATTTAACAAATAAAGGTATGGTTGATCCCCGCAAATGAAAATTTGTTTTACTTATTCAAGCAAGTAGATAAGAATGATCGAAAGTTGGAATGACTTTCTAACTTGTGTATGTATCAAGGCCCTATCTCAATGGAATTATTTGGGTTACTAATGGAAAACTGACTGTACGTTGGGAGTCGTGATTTTATATCTAGAATATGACCATTTTATATCTAGAATAAAAAACATTATGAAATACCTTTGGGTGGCTTTGACTCCTCCCTTTATAAAGCCTTTTGCATTTTCTTATTGCACTCTAAATCTAACTAATGATGCTAACAATCCATCATCCTTTCGAATTGTGAACACAACCTGCAATCATAATTCAATTATATTAATAAAAAACACAAATGAAGTGGTTTTGATGAATAATAACTAATATAAGTCATTTCTAGAAAGTTAAATTTAGTATAGACATAACTCAAACAATAGGTCAACATTGCAAAATTTGATAAACATGACCATATATTCTGATTCATTCACTAATTTTTTCAAAAGAATGCAAAGAGTTTAACATTCTGAAATGCACCTTGATCTCTCCTAAAAGAATAAGCATTCCCAGAAGTTTTGTTGATTGCCTGAGATTTCTACTAGTTGCAGCTAATGCATTCATGGCCTCTCCTCCAAAGCTATAGTGTATTAACCAAAAATATTAAGCATAATTATAATTATATCAATTCCACACTTTTTAATCTTTACAAGAATGTTTTAACTCAAGCAATACATATGACTTTCATCTATATTTGATATGCTGGAATTAAAGTATGGCATGGCTGCAAAACCTGCAAGCGCATCTGGGCATAGAAACAGGAATCAAACAATCTGTCCCTGCATCAAGATTGCATTTCCAAAATCCATCTGTACATACTCCTGTTTCGATAGAGAACACATATGTTTTTACTTTCTGAACATTATTATCCTAAAGAAGCAACAAATTATCACATATATGATGTGGTCACTGCTGACTGAAACCGCAAGGCAGAAGATATGAATAAAAATATTGATACCGCATACTATAAGAATGAATTTCAAGTTTTATAAAGATAATTAATGACTAGCAAAATTGGGCAAACAAGAGACGTAATGAATAATCCGAATTTAATGGTTAGTTAATAGAAGAAAAAAATTTGAATGTGGTAGTTCTTGTGTTTCAACTTGGTTTTACAGTGAAGAAATATGTAATGCTGAGGTATATTGGAAAGCACCGCAATAGTCGGCTTTAAATAACCATAAATATAAATAGAACCTGCCTATGTTAATATGATCAACTACATTAATCGTTGGGAGCATTTACCTATTTCATTTTGTTTACAAGATTTAATCAAGACTGTGATCCTGTATAAAATTTAATGTACATATGGGGGGACAAAAGTAAAAGAAGCTACTATACACAAATGCAACATATTAATTAAAGTGGTCTCCTTTACTGGAGAGAGTAGAAAAAAGCATAAGTCAACTTCAAGTCTCACAAGAAAATTGGAGTATGAATTAATGATGGGGCATTATTGCATTCCATTTCTAATGCTTTTTATCTCATAGTTGTAGTCCATTCACGAGAACATAGTGTTGCAACTTGTACGTTAACCAATCAGGTTTATGTTAAGTAACCAACAACTAGTTTTGTCCTGGAATCATACCTCATTTATCAAAAAAACATGGCAGAAGAACACGCATCGATTGCTTCATTACTACCACATAACATGCTTTGTTTTTCACTCTTCTTCCTCTACATTCTTTCGGGCAGCATACAGAATAATAGCAAACAATAATGGTGACAGTACTCAAATTTAATAATAATCCCAATATTAACTTATTATAAACTAAAAAGGTTATAAAAAATTAGTCATACTCTATCTCTCTTAAGCCTTCAAATATGAAGCCTAATAGAATTTCCAAAGCTTAAACCTTCCAATGCTTTCTGCGACTCTCTTGCCCTTTGCCTCTTTGAGTGATGCTTGATAATTCACATAATTTTCTAGAATATTGCTTTGTCTTCTCAATTTCAAGTGTATGCTGAACTAAAACTTTGTCCAACCTATCTGACTTAGCAACTTCAATTGTTATTTGAGCTTAATTTGAAACATTTATGCATGCGTTCTTGTAGGCCATTTTCAAGCTAACAAAGAAACACCTTATGGTTTTAATTTTACTCATAGATCGTACTTTTAGTTCTTGTATGATGTCTCGCGATGACCCAATATCACTCTGACAATGTAAGGACAATACTAAGGTTTACCCAATATCATATTTTTAATTCTTGTATGATGTGACGGTCCGCCCCCCACTAGCCGACATTTCCAATAAAAGTGCGTTGTGCCGATTTCCAACTAGCATAGGACAATCGTCAAAGAAAGGAAAAGCAAGGAATTTGAACTAACAAGGAACCTATAGAATGTATCATAGCGCATGGAATAAAATATAATAATAACATACTTGACATAAAATAGGTGAGACAATGCATAAGGTGAAAACTAAACCATAATCATCATAGCAGTGGAAATCCCCAATACAGCTTATTACAATTCCAACATACTGTCTCTAAAGCAAAGGAAAATGTGCACTACTAATGCCCAAAGCAGTGACCAGCAACAATACAGGGAGATTATCTATATGTATCATATGTGGAAGCCTCCTGCTCGTCTCCGGTACAACTACTCGTGCATACCAACTAACCTATCTCTAGTCTGCCCGTTTAAGAGCACCCAGAGTAATAAGAAGAGACATAAAACACTGGGTCAGACAAAAGTCTGGTATGAGCGATAAGTAGCAAAACAGAACAATAACAGGTATAATAAACCATACCTGAACCTGGACATACAACCAAAGATTTAGCACAAAAAGATGGACAATACTCTAAGGTGACACTAACATATGGTGTAAAGATATGGGGGTGGGGGTGTGCATGTCATAGTGATGTCAAACAATCAAGCATAGCAACCATCCTCACATCTCTCACTCAGTGCATAAAGCATACGATATCCATCTCTTTGACCACCCATTCCTTGCCATGATCACTCTGCCCCATGGAGTCATGATGGCCCCACTGCACTATTCCATAGTCACTAATCCCTTGCTATGTCCACTCAGCCCCATGAAGTCATGACGATTCCACTGCACTGGCTCATAGCCATGCTACGATCACTCTGCCCCATGGAGTAATAACTACCCCACCGCATTGATCCATAGCCTATCATCCGTCTTGGTGGTGAATCAAAGCTACGGACGTCGGTAACCCCTTAGCACACGTCCCGCAGCAAAGCCTAACTCACGAAGTTAACTCGTTGGTTCCTAACTGGATCGTGAGTATAAACTTCCCATTTGGACTACCTTAGCATCTCGGGTTTTGTTCTCCTCCGGATCGGTTCGGTATTTCCTCTTCACCTTACTTTGGATCGGTTCGTGAGTCATGCTATTCTCTGGTTCGATTCGGTCTCCTTCCGCTAATGGTCAAGCTCCAGGTCGTGGTCCACATCTCCTGGCAGTTCGGTTCGTAGCAATCTGGTTCGTGGCTCCTTCCTTTCTGGCACCGGGTCGGTTCGTATGTCGTAGTTCCAAGCATCGATTCGTGGTTTTCTTTTCATGAGCGGTTCGGGTCAGAGGTGGGTTCCTTGATCACGAGCGGGTTGAGTTGCAGAGGATATCACGATTGGGTCGGTCTGCATAAGGGGCGATCCGATCTGGTTTCTACACAATTTCCTGCAACTCTTCCAGTGACCGTTTTTTGCCATACGACGGCATTTTCGACCATTCTAACTTTTCTAATCAATCACAAAGCATACCATATAGCCATAGCAACAAATGTAATCATCCACAAACGGCAATACAATAATATGACAAGCTTAAACGGACCAAACATACATAAAACCCATGTTTTCCCCTTAGGCGTGTTTATGCAAATCTAATGATAGGATTAGCAAAACTTAACCAAATTAACCCAAACTTCTAACAAATGTCTAAAACGGTGTTTAAGAATTTCTAAATATTTTTCCAAATTTTTCTGAGTTATAATTTCGCTAATTAACACTAATTACCCCTAATTAACCATAATTAGTGTAAAAACAATGCTAATCACTCACCTTAGCCATAAATTACTTATAGATCAGAAAGTATCTTTGATTTGGGGCGTCTTCCTATGCAACACAGCAGCTCCAACTCTGATTTGGTGTTGATTTGCTTTGATTTGATGTAGGTCTTCTTAATAAGTGATTAGAAGGTGATTTGGGGTGATTTTAGAAGGTGGAGACCATGGCTAGGGTTAGAGAAATGTTTTAGGCAGTTGATAAAATGAAAATAGATCGTTTCCTAAATGATTTCAGCCTCCCTATAATCCTAATCCCGAAATGGGTTGTGGGCCTAGCTGCTAACCACCCTAATTAGGCCAGGTTAAGCTATTTTTCACCTTCTAAAGATTGTTTCATCCATATCTCCCTAATGGTGAGTCCGTTTGGATAATGTGACCACTCTATGGAATTGTAAACCATAATCTGAATCCAATGGAAGTGGTTTCAGGTCAAAAATCCTTTCCAATCAACAGTTGTGGCCGAAACAAGATCAGCTAGCGGAAAAACAGTCATTTAAAAATTGGCAAAAATCGTGAACATGGGAAATGACCCCAGTAGTTGTTCCCCAAAGTTGCACAACTATACAACCTCGTATGAAAATGAAATAAATATTCTACGATCCTTCGATATGTATAATGCGGGTCATTACACTCTCCCCCCTTAAGAAACTTCGCCCCCGAAATTCCTTAACCAAAAACATACAAAGGTGTTCCGCATGCCTATAAGTCATTCACAAACAATCAAACACACAAAACAAACAAAACAAACCTATCCTAGCATGCGGAAAGACTAAATCAAAATGAAAACCTTACCAGGCAAAGAGTTCTGGATGCAATTCCCTTATGCTCTCCTCTGTTTCCCAAGTACAGTCACTCTCATTCTCGCCCCACTAAACCTTTACTAGATTCACCGCTTTCCTCCGAAGTTTCTTCAATCGTGCTCGACAATACGAGTTGGCTTTCAGTTCCCAACCGCCGCGGGTTCTACCTCGATATCATCCAACTGATCAGGTGAAATAGTCACATCGGGGTCGTGCACAAATTTCCTTAACTGGGAAACATGAAATACGTTATGAACTCCCGCCATCTTGTCCGGCAACTCAACTTTATATGCCGAATTACCAACTTGTTCGAGAACTAGGAATGGACCAACAAATCTTAGTGTTAACTTGCCTTTCCTACCAAATCGAATCACGCCCTTTAACAGAGAAATCTTGACAAACACCAAGTCGCCAATGGAGAATTTTAAATCTTTTCTCCTCTTATCGGCATAACTCTTCGGCCTATCTTGGGCAGCCTTCATTCGTTGACGGATAACTTTGATTTTATCTGAGGTTTCTCTTATCACCTCTGGCCGAAGCACAAACTTCTCACCAGTTTCTAACCAACATGAAGGTGAGTTGCACGGTCTTTCGTACAAAGCTTCAAATGGAGCCATACCAATACTGGATTGATAACTATTATTATATGAGAACTCTGCTAGATGCAAATGGTCATTCCATGATCCACCCAAATCCAATACACAAGCTCTTAAGAGATCTTCTAATACACGATTCATCCTCTCTCTCTCTGACCGTCGTTTGAGGATGATATGCGGTACTAAGATGTAATTCTGATCCTAATGCCTCTTGTAAGCTCTTCCAAAATCCACTAGTGAACAACGGATGTCGGTCACTTACAATGCCTTTGGGTACTCCATGAAATCTCACTACCTATTTCATATACAGTTCTACTAACTTAGCTGTTGTTCTATTCGACTTGACAGATGTAATCCTTGCACTCTTGATCAATCGGTCAACAATCACCCAAAAGCTATCATGGCCCGATCTAGTCCTTGGTAAGCCATTAATGAAATCCATTGAGACTTGTTCCCATTTCCATTCGGGGATTTCTAATGGTTGCAACAAACCACTAGGCTTTTTTTGCTCGGCTTTAACTAACTGGCTGTTCATGCATGTGGATATAAACTTCCCAACGTCTCTTTTCATCCCTTCCCAGTAGTAGGGCTGCTTCATGCCTCGATACATTTTGTTATCACCATGATGTATAGTCATTCTTGCATGATGACATTCTCTAAGCATTTCATCTCTTAATCCATTGACATTGGGTACAACTAATCTCCTATTCTTTCTAAGCCATCCATCTCGATCAAGCCCATACTTGTTCATTTCCTCGTCGATTCCCATCTCTGACTTAGAGATGATTTCCAATAGGTTAGGATCGTCCCTTTGACTAGAACCAATCCTCTTAATCAAAGTGGGTCTTATCATCAAACTTGCTAGCATCTCTGGATCCAATTCGCACTTTGGTCTGAAATCGTACCTTGCGATATACTCTAGTTGCTTCCATTCTAGAAACATAGCCCCTAAATTGGCATGTCTCCTACTCAATGCATCAGCTACCGCATTACCCTTTCATGATGTATACGCAATATCGAAATCATAGGAAGTTAATAATTCTAACCATCTCTGCTGTCAGATATTTAGATCCTTCTGGGAGAAAAGGTACTTTAATAATATATGATCAGTAAATAACTCGAATCTTTCTCCCAAGAGATAATGTCTCCACATCTTCAACGTGAACACGATCGCTGCCAATCCCAAATCATGGGTAGGATATCTTTTCTTATGCGGTTTCAGTTGCCGACTTACATAAGCTACAACCCTACCTCCTTACATCAATACAACACACAGTCCGGTACCACATGCATCTGTATATACTATCATCTCTTCAATCTCCTTAGGAATGACTAACACTGATGCACATGTCAACTTTTCCTTTAGACTCTTGAATGCATTCTTGCACTTTTCGTCCTAGACGAAAGCTTGATTCTTCTTGGTCAACTGAGTCAACGGTGCTGTTATCTTGGAGAAGTCTTAGATAAACTTACGACAATATCCAGTTAACCCCAAGAAACTTCTTACGTCTGTTGCATTCTTGGGTATAGACCAATTTTGTACCATAGCCACCTTCGTAGGGTCCACGGCAATAACATTCTTTGAAACAACATGGCACAAGAATCTCACTTCCCTTCTCCAGAAGTGACACTTAGAAAACTTTGCATTCAACTGGTGTTTTCTCAACACCTCCATCACTATCCTCAAATGTTCCTTGTGTTCTTCCTCTGTCCTCGAGTAAACCAAGATATCATCCATGAACACAAGAACAAACTTATTCAATCGTTCCCTGAATACTGTATTCATAAGATCTACAAAATATGCTGGTGCATTGGTCAAACCGAATGGCATGACCAACCACTCATAGAATCCTGACGGCGTCCAAAAGGCCATTTTAGCTATTCTCTCAGCTTCCACCCTAAGCTGATGAAAATCTGTCACGAGATCCAACTGGGAGAACACTCTCGCGCCACTCAACTGATCAAACAAATCAACTATCTGCGGTTGAGGATGCTTATTCTTCCTCGTTACCTTATTCAACTCGCGGTAGTCCACACACAATCGATGGGATCCATCTGCCTTGGTAGCAAATACAACTGGTGCTCCCCACTCAAAAACACTTCTTCTGATAAATCCCTTCTCAAAAGATCGCTCACTTGCACCCCGAGCTCTCGATGCTCCCTTGGTGCCATACGACGAAGTGGCATCACTATAGGTCTGGCATCTTTCATTAAATCAATATGAAACTCAATCTCTCGGTGTGGTGGAAGTGCGGTCACTTCCTCGAAGACGTCCGGATACTAGCCAGCCATGGGCACATCTGACAACTCATTATGTAGGATGTCGAGGGAATTTAGAAAACTAGCCATTACCCCATCACTAGGTAGACCACTAAACACTACCCTCCGCCTATCATCTACTCTATCTGTCAACAAAAAGCCCTCACAGTCTACCACCACCCCGTATCTTTGGAGCCAATCGACTGCCAAAATAATGCCAAACCCAGTAAAACCCAAAGCAAAGAAATCACAAGCAAACATACATCCATGACTCGATAAGACCACATTACAACAAATCATAATAAGGCTAGTCAAACCACCAATCGGGTTCGTCACTGCTAAAGGTCTATCGACCATCTCGGGTTCCAATCCCAACCTATTTACCAGGTCAATAGAAATGAAGGAGCGGGAATCCCCGGTTCAAAAAGTACTCGAATAGGAACATCATAAACAGTAAGCATACCTTGAATAACAACATTCTTTCCCTTCTCCGCCGCAGTTGGGGCATTCGACGAAGAAGAAACAACATTGATAGTATATGCTTTCACAATCTGCTTCCCTTTAGGGGGTTGCGGATATTTATCCTTGTAATGTCCAACTTGGCCACAGTTGAAGCACTTCCTTTCCGTAGGCTTTGCTCGACATCTTTAGCATAATAGCATTTCTTGCCATAGCTAACACACTCAACATCTTTCTTTCTCTTTTTCTGTCCATCCTTAGCTTGGTTCTGCTTCCTTTTGTTCTGAGAATTAATCTTGCCTCCACGGCTTGCTTGCGGCTTTGGCCCCTCTGCAGATGCAACAACAACTTTAGTCTTGGGTTTAGGATAAAGGCTCTCTGACCTCAATGCTTTCCCAACAATCGATTTAAAAGTCTCATCAATATGGTCTATAAGCCTTTCCCCCAAGTACTTATCTAAGCCTGTTATGAACTTCTCATTCTTCTTCTCGGGAGTATCGATAAGGGATAATCCATACTTGGATAAAGCATCGAACTCAGCAATATATTCCGAGACTTCCCTACCATTTTTCTTAAGCTCCAAGAACTTCCTAAACAATTCTAATTTCTTGGCAGTTAGGATGAACTTATCACTGAATCGGGCCTTGAATTTATTCCAAGTAACTTGATCCTCAGGTGTAGCTGCCTTAATAGCATCCAGCAATTCATAGCCCGTCCATACAGCTGACGGGATGCTAGCTTCCTTTTCATCACGTTTTCGATTCCCAAATCCTCGAAGATACGCTCACAACTATCGAGCCAATCCTGAACTTCTGTAGATGACTCCGTTCCATGGAACGGCTTTCAACCAAGACTAGTGTAATCCTTGCATAGCTTGGCGAAATCGGCCCTAGGCGCCTGCACCACTGCACCACTACCATTTGCAGCATTAGGAACTGCTTTCTGAACATCCCTAAGCATCTCTCTCATGAAGTCAGTGAACGTTGTCCTCATATCAGGAGAATTCCTATTTTTATCTCCTCTACCAATACCCCCTCGTATGTTGGTTCATCGTTCAGTCTGTAAGGAGAAAATAATTAACCATCTTTTCAGTGGTTCCAGTGCAGTGCGACTCCATCCTTAAATATACTAATAGTGTATATATATAGCTTTTGAAAACAAAAATTCACAAATATGTGCTCTCATATATGTATTCTATCTCTCCTTGGTGTCTTTCCTTAGGTAACTATGCAACCTAGAGATATAATATCAAGTGTGACGGTCCGCCCCGCACCAGCCTACATTTCCAATGAAAGTGCGTTGTGCCGGTGTCCAACCAGCACAGGACAGTCATCAAAGAAAGGAATTTGAACTAACAAGGAACCTGTAGAATGTCTCACAGTGCATGGAATAAAATATAGTAATAACAAACTTGACATAAAATAGGCGAGATAGTGCATAAGCTGAAAACTAAACCATAATCATCATAGCAGCGGAAATTCACAATACAACTTATTACAACTCCAACATACTATCTCCAAAGAAAAGTAAAAGGTGCACTACTAATTCCCAAAGCAGTGGCCAACAACAACACAGGGAGAATATCTATATGTATCATACGTGGAAGCGTCCTGCTCGTCTCCGGTACAGCTACTCGTTCATACCACCTAAGTTATCTCTAGTCTGCCCATTTAAGAGCACCCAGAATAATAAGAAGAGACATAAAACTCTAGGTCAGACAAAAGTATGGTATGAGAAATAAGCAGCAAAACAGAACAATAACATGTATAATAAACCATACCTGAACCTGGACCTGCAACCAAAGAGTTAGCACAACAAGATGTACAATGCTCTAAGGTGACACTAACATATGGTGTAAAGATGTGGGGGTGGGGGTGTGCATGTCATAGTGATGTCAAATAATCAAGCATAGCAACCGTCCTCAAATCTCTCACTCAGTGCGTAAAGCATATGATATCCACCGCTTTGACCACCCATTCCTTGCTATGATCACTCTGCCCCCACGAAGTCATGATGGCCCCACTGCACTGATCCATAGCCACTAATCCCTTGCTACGTCCACTTTGCCCCATGAAGTCATGACGACTCCACTGCACTGGCTCATAGCCATGCTACGATCACTCTGCCCCATGGAGTAATAACTACCCCACTGCACTGATCCGTAGCATAATATCCGTCTTGGTGGTGAATCAATGCTATGGACGTCGATAACCCCTTAGCACACGTCCCGCAGCAAAGCCCAACTCATGAAGTTAACTCGTTGGTTCCCAACTGGATCCTGAGTATAAACTTCCTATTTGGACTACCTTTGCATCTCGGGTTTTGGTCTCCTCTGGATTGGTTTGGTATTTCCTCTTCACCTTGCTTCGGATTTGTTCGTGAGTCATGCTATTCTCTAGTTCAGTTCGGTCTCCTTCCGCTCGTGGTCCAGCTCCAGGTCGTGGTCCATATCTCCTGGCGGTTCGATTCGTGACAACCTGGTTCACGACTCCTTCCTTTCTAGCATCAGGTCGGTTCGTATGTCATAGGTCCAAGCATCGATTCGTGGTGTCCTTTTCATGAGCATTTCGGGTCGGAGGTGGGCTCCTAGATCACGAGCGGGTTATGTTGCCGAGGATATCACGATCGGGTCGGTTTGGAGAGGGGGCGATCTGACCCGGTTTCTGAACAATTTTCTGCAACTCTTCCAGCGAATGTTTTACGCCATACGCTAGCGTTTTCGACCATTCTAACTTTTCTAATCAATCATAAAGCATACCATACAGTCATATCAACATATGTAATCATCCACAAACGCTAATACAACAATATGACAAGATTAAACGGATCAAACATACCTTAAACCTATGTTTTCCCCTTAAGTATGTTTAAGCAAATCTAATGATAGGATTAGAAAAACATAACCAAATTAACCCAAACTTCTAACAGAGGTCTAAAACGGTGTTTAAGATTTTCTAAACATTTTTCCAAATTTCTCTGAGTTATAATTTCGCTAATTAACACTAATTACCCCTAATTAACCATAATTAGTATAAAAACAATGCTAATCACTCACCTTAGCCACAAATTACTTATAGATCTGAAAGTACCTCTGATTTGGTGCGTCTTCCTATGCAATACAGCAGCTCCAACTCTGATTTGGCGTTGATTTGCCTTGAGTTGATGTAGGTTTTCTTAACTAGCGATTAGAAGGTGATTTGGGGTGATTTTAGAAGGTGGAGGCCATGGCTAGGGTTAGAGAAATGTTTTAGGCAGCTAAGAAAATGAAAATAGATTGTTTCTTAACTGATTTCAGCATCCCAATATCCTAATCCCGAAATGGGTTATGGGTCTAGCTGCTAATCACCCTAATTAGGCCCGGTCAAGCTGTTTTTCACCTTCTAAACCTTGTTTCAGCCATATCTCCCAAATGGTGAGTCTGTTTGGCTAATGTGACTACTCTACGCATCATCCGAATCCAATGGAAGTGGTTTCAAGTCAAAAATCCTTACCAATCAAAAGTTACAGCCGAAACAAGATCAGCTAGGGAAAAAACGTTCATTTAAAAATCGGCAAAAATCATGAACATGGGAAATGACCCCAATAGTTGTTCCCCAAAGTTGCAGGACCATACGACCTCGTATGAAAATGAAATAAATATTCTACAATCCTTCGATACGTAGAATACGGGTCGTTACATATGATATCATACTGATAATTTTAATTACATGGTCCTTATGATGATGTTAAAGTTGAGCCGATATCATATTGACAATTTTACTCTCATAGTCCATAATTTAAGTTCTTGTGTGATCTCTTGCAATAATCGGATATCATATTGGTACTGTGAGTATGACTTTTAATACATGTATCACTGGCCTCTAGAGTGTAGTATATTACTCAATTTTAGCGGGTACTTAATTAATTGCAACATTCAGGTTATTTGATTATTGCATAACTCGGGTAACATCTATCATATAATAGTAAAACAAAAAACAAAATCAGTTTCTCATATCTTCATTTTAGTTTATTGTAGTCTTTTGCATCTTCCAATTCTCATCCACTTCACTTGAACTTATCATCTATTTTCACTCAAATCCTATCACATCTTCAAAATTATCACCTATTCCATTCAATAGCATCATCAATACTTTGATTAAAATTTCGATTACAAGTTCAAAATTATCATCTATTTAACCACAACCTTTTCAATTTTCAATCCAATGAATTTAGGGTGCAAACATAATTTTCCCTAAATTTTTCAGAATCAACAAATTTTGATTATTATTATTTATGAAAAAACACAATCAATATAGGTTCATTTGTTTATATAACAAACATTAACTCTGAAATAAACAATCTATATGTCATTTTTTCCCCAAAAAAAGAGCATAATATAATTTACTTGTATGTAGAAACATATGAATAAATTACAATGCAGAGCTCTTATGATAGACTTCTTAATTAATGAAACCAACTTTTAACGGCCACCAATATTACCATGTTCATTTACAAGCGATACACAATAAATGTCAATTCCTATAACACAAGCTTGGAATCAGCAGAAAAAGAAACTAAAAATGTTGATAGTGTGATTTGAATAGCATTTTGGTTTCCAATTCAATATAAAAAGGGACTTGTTTTGAGACATGGTGAATAGAATCAATGTTGTATGCCACAGTGATGAAACATAGTGAAAATACACCATTTAAATAGCAATCATTCAACAAAATTTGTTAGATAGATGCAAGTTAGAAACATCAAATAGGCAAAAACATGCCTATAAATAGACCACCATTATCCTTCATGCCTTACAATTGCTTGGTTTGTTATTAAGAATCAATGCAAACATGGCAAACACATGTTTATATCTGTAATACGTTCTGAAGCGATCATGAATCTGCTATAATATGTCTGAAAAAGTGAGCTAAAATGATATAAAAATTAAGTTCTAGTTTTATGCCAATTAGGGCTGTTAATTTCCTACACGACCCGTGACCCGACCTGAAACCCGCATGGAAATTAGCAGGTTAGCCTGATTCGTTTAGTTAGTGGGTCATTTTTGGGTCAACCCGAATTTGACCCGTTTATAAACGGGTGGGTTTAGGGTTGACCCGCTAAGCCGATTTTGACCCGCCAAACCCGATTATATGTTGTATCTCTTCCATACGGTTAGTCTTTTACGTATGCTATTAGTGTAACCTTTTATGTATTTAGTAATCAGTATGCTCGTATATGTAAGGTGTTATATTTTACTAATTTGTTCTTGTATTTTAGTTATATTTTACTTATAACAACTGTATCTCTTCCATACTAGTAGTCTTTAATCTATGCAGTATGGGAATATATACTTATGTATGAAAAATGATTTTTGGATATGATGATTTCGTGCTTTATATATGTATTGTTTGTTGGTGACTTTGCAACTTGTTGCATGTTAGTGATTATATAACAGTGTGCATGTTGGTGATTTGGCTCTTTTGTTACTTATATTAGAAGGCAATATCTATCAATGGGTCAAACGGGTAAACCCGACCCAACACGATCCGACACGACCCATTTAGTTAAATGGGTTACGCGGGTTGGGTCTGGTCAACCCATTTATAAACGGGTCGGGTTAGGGTTAGGAAAATATGACCCATTTAATAAATGGGTTGACCCGAACCGTTTATGAATCAACCCGAACCCGACTTGACCAGACCCGAACCCGACCCGACACGACCCATTAACAGCCCTAATGCCAATAAACATAAATTCTTGTCTCAATCCTCTTTAAAACATGGAAATAATCTTTAGTGTTAATGAGAAACATTGGTAAGCCACGAATATGTAACCGGAAAATATAAAAGCTTTAGAAGTTACTAATTAAAATCATAAGCAGGTACAAACAAGCATACAACTGACCTTGATTCCAAAAATAACAAAATCTAGATCAAGAAACAACATCATGTTGCTAGTCAAATTAAAAGGACTAGTCAACCAAAAACCTGCACTAAAATTCAACCTCTCACCGCCCCTCCTTTCAATTGCCTTAACTACCATTACATAGGCATTAGTATTGTCGAACACTCCATTTCCAACTCCTCCAAAATATCATAAAATAAAGGTCCGGAGTAGAAGATGCTTGCGATAGTGGAAGGAGGAGAGATCGACAATTACAATGGGTAAAAGATTCGAATTTGGGAAAGGCGTGAATATTTTGGTTTTTTGATGAGAAAGAAAAGTTATGTCGTGTGAGATGAAATTGGACAGAAGGTAAGATATGAAATAACCGACATAGACATAGACCACCGGAAAAACAAAGCTGATACAGCATGTGAGATCAAATCGACAACTGACATTGAAAAGCGATGCCAATCTACTTGCTGTGGAATTTACGTGCTCCGTTTGTAATGCGACATAAACATAAGGGAGGATCTAAAACGTCGTTGATTAGGGATTTAGTTTTGGTTCAGTTTGCAGATGGGAAAGAGATTGGGAGTTGAGGTGGATGGAAGAGGATTTCACATAGCGGGAAAGTATTTCGTAAAGAGGGAAAACATGACGCTAAAATTTCACATAGCAGAAGGAAAGGTATGAATCGTTGGATTAATCATGCATCTATGGTTTCGGCTTTGTTTATGTTTATAACGTGGATTGATGGGATGGACTGTATATATGTAATGCAACTCTTTCAACTGGTGTTATTTGTCACAGCACTAGAATTCCCACCACAACAATGCATTCACGTCTAATGCAACAACATTTGAGTATTGTTGCAAAAGATCTAGGAAAGCGCAGATTTTGCCACACTTTTCATGCAATGCATACACATTAGTGTCAAATATGCACACTTATGGCATACTGTCAATCTTGTACTCTTTTCTTATAGAGTAAACCCTAATTTCTAAATCAATTTGGGGATTACCTTTGTAAACACTTATGCACTCAAATCAATGAGCAATAAGGAGTGAATCGACACTTAGCATAATTCCTATGAGTTGTTTAGCTACTTCCTTTACATATTACATTATGCTTTCTACACGACAATGGTTTCCTACATAAGTCTAAACCCTTCCTGAATATTATTTAGAAACCCATTTCTACAAACCATTTAGTTTTCTATCTGGTGTTGTGCTTAGGGAACCCTTATCCCAAGGTAATTGTTGGTTGTTAAGTCTCATAAGCGTGATACTCAACCCTTGAGGGAAGAGTAGCTAATATTTGGGTTTAAGACCTTGATATCTAGGAAACAGTGAACTAACTCAAGCTCGTATGAAACAAATAATCCCATTTTCTCTTAGGTCCATTTCCTTTGACCTATCTCTGGTGTTGACGAAAAATATCATTAACATTTTGGTGCTAGAAGGAGGGGTTGAACCTCCAACCTTGTGGTTAACATCCATATATCTAAATGTGTTGTCCCTCCCCGGATTGGACTAAGCTTTAAAGAAGCAAGATTATGGGAAAAAGGTCCCAACAAGAATCTTCCAGATCTCATATGGATATGCCATATGTTTCTGACCAGAGAGTGATGGAAGAACCAAGACTTAGTTTAGAAGCCCTACATATTGAAAGTGGAAGAAAGGAAACAGAACCTTATAACCCTGACCATTGGAGCATTAAACCTTTTCACATAGGTCCGACTCCTATCTTTTCCTAAAGTGATTCCACCTCAAAGGGTTCAACTTATTCACCCATCTGAAAAAGTCCATTTGCGCACAAGCTAAAGGGAATATATTTGAGCAAAGAGCATTGGAGAAATCTAAGAAGATTACATCAAGGCGGTCTAAGAAAATTGCACCTCAATCTCACATAAAAAAGAGAAAGATCGAGGAGAACAAAGAGCCAAGGAAGTTAAGTAACAAAAGGATTAGGTTTCAATGATGAAAAGGGATATTTGAATCATGCTGCCAACGGAATGCAAACTTATAACAACCATTGAGAATATCTACTTTCTAACCAAACATGAATTCAACTATTGCATCACAAAATAAGAAACCTAAAAAATGAAGTCAAACTGGGAGAACCCTGTTGCTACTATCATATGATGAATGGGCACAAAACTAATCATTGCAGAGTTCTAGAAGGGATGATCATCAATTAATTTAGACAAGGGAAACTATTTAGATATAAGAAGGAGACATAATCAACTATAGCAATTAGTTTTTGTGGAAAGAACACCCATATAACTTAGGGGATGGAAACCCTCTTAAAAGACTCAGATAAACCCAAGATGGGTGAAATGAATAAATAGATAAAAACCCTTGTCACCGCTAAGATGGCCAGGGCGAGGCACCTCCCGGAGGTGGACGGTGTGTAAGCCTTTCTCCGTGAATAAATCAGAATGGGTCAGGTTAAAGCATCGAAAACATAAGCCTCCTGTAACACTCCACATCCGTTAAGGCCACTCACAAAGGGAATGCCTTAACTTCAGTGGAGCATTATGGGTACTGGAACAGAAATATTACACGACAGACATATATAAAACAACGAAAGGTCTTCAAATCATTTATTAAAAATATTTTACAATACAATCCCATCACTTTCAAATAGCTAATTACGTAGCTAAAATATCTGTCTTGCTCAAAAACAAAGAAGCATGAAAATAAATTGTAGTATTCCCCAATAAAACAAAGCAAGCCATAGCCAAGAGAAATCCAAGCAGTACATGAAAGTGCCTTGGAGCTTGGTAAGATCCGAACTAAGCTGTATTTCCACCCTGCGAACCTGGGGGGGAACAAAAGAAAAAGAGGCGAAACAAACTGGGTCAGTCATAAAGACTGAGTAAGTCCTAGTGGCTTTCAGCATAAAAACAGGTGAAGATAATATGGCATGAATAAACTGAAAGTAAACATAAGCATGATGACAAGGTAAGCTACAGGCACGATGAATCAAGTATAACATCCCATGCTTCCTATCAAGAGTATCATCACAAGGTTCCTACCAAGTATCACATTGCAAGGTTTCTATTAAGTATAACACTGCAAGATTTCTAAGCTTCACCATTCCACTATTTTCTTTGATTTCCTATATTCTCTGTTCCAACTGTACTAGTACCCTAACCTGTATCATCCTTTCCATGTATATGTACAGTCCCTTGCCGTCTATCGTACGGGTTTCATCACGTATTTCAATACTACTTCAACGTAGTGCCACCATTCTTGATATCGTTTGGACCGCCACCCTTGTTCTGGCTAGGTTTCCTTATCATGAACTATCGCGTGTTCAACTAGGATTTATGCCACCTAGGACCATTAGGGATTATGCTACCTATTGAACGTTTTCTAGATTCGATTAGGGTTTATGCCACCTAGGACCACTAGGGATTATGCTACCTAACGAACAACACCCTTTTTCCATGTAACAATCTATTAATTGATCGACTCCCTACAAATCCTAGCTCGTTCATGTATTTGTGTCATACGGCCCAATCACGAAATGTAGTCACTTGTGCTAGGTCCACCATAGGGTGTATCAAGCGCTAGGGTGCCAACCACCGACACGAATCAAGCACGCACAGTGTAAACCTACTGGTGCCCAATGCCTGCTTTTTCAACTCCGGACTACGTGCACGACCATAGTCCGCCTGAACCTACAATGGCGCACCAACTCAGCCGTCGTTCTGGTCGCTTACAATCATCCCAGTAATCGTGCCCCACCCTGCCTAGTTCCAGGGTACCGTGATACATCTAGTGGGTTACTGCTGAAAAGGACCGCGCAACTAGGGTTTTCGTTCAATAGGTTAAGTGTTGTCATTTAAATTCGAGACTTAACCCCATCAGTCTAGCATGTCAAGTTAGTTAAGTGTTGTCATTCAAGTTCGTGACTTAACTTGCCTACGTGTCATGTCAAATTGGCTAAGTGTTGTCGTTCAAGTTCATGACTTAGCCCTACGAATCATATGTCAAGTTGGTTAAGTATATTCAAGCGGTTCATGACTTAACCCTATCAAATCATCGTGTCAAATTGGTTAAGTATATTCAAGCGGTTCATGACTTAACCCTATCAAATCATTGTGTCAAATTGGTTAAGTATATTCAAGCGGTTCATGACTTAACCCTATCAAATCATCGTGTCAAATTGGTTAAGTATATTCAAGTGGTTCATGACTTAACCCTATCAAATCATCATGTCAAATTGGTTAAGTATATTCAAGCGGTTCATGACTTAACCCTATCAAATCATCGTGTCAAATTGGTTAAGTATATTCAAGTGGTTCATGACTTAACCCTATCAAATCATCGTGTCAAATTGGTTAAGTATGTTCAAGCGGTTCATGACTTAACCCTATCATGTGGCATTAATTCATTAATGCACCCCAACCTCTCACATCAGACCTGTTGTTGTGGTTACTGGATATGCCGGGCGGTTCCGGGCAGATTTACACCACAACTCAGTCTAACCTCGGGTTTCAAGCGCGATATGACCAACTACCCACATTAGATCCTATTGTTTGCAGTAATTGGATTTGCCGGGCGGTTCCAGGCAGATTTACACTGCAAACTCAACCCAACCTCGAGTTGGCCATTTTCATGTTTATTCTAAGTGCCATGAGCATGTTCAAGTTTCATGTCAAGTTCGTGTCACGTTTTCAAAGCAAGTTTCATGTCAGGTCGATGTCAAGTTCGTGTCCATATCCAGGTTCATGTTATAACAACGTTCATGTTTCAAGTTTTGCCTTTTATCAGGTTCATAATTCATGTTCATAACCAATTCATGTTTTGCCTATTCTACCCAAATCGTATTCCCATCGCACGTAAACGTGAATCGATCCATACTACGAATAAATCCAAACCTCAGAATAAAGGGAATAACATCAAAACTATGATAGGCAAAAGGGACGAGCATAAAGCGATAAAAGGGGTTACAAGACTAGCATGACATAACTTAAGATAATTGGTTACAACATGACTGGCATAAAAGATTTCAAATCTAGAAAGATAAGGCGATAGTCATGGTAAACGCTGACATAAAAGATTAGGCATGCGAAAGCAAACCAAATACAAGGATAATGGATCCAATGGTTTCGGTGTACATAATAGCGAATAAACTAAGCGAGTCACACCCTCGGTATGAGATCCAACAAACTGCAAATTCGGTATACAACATGGGTTTTAGTCAACTATAATAGTCTCAGGTAATTAACCCCAATAGTCATAGTCATGGTCATAGGTAGAAATCTCATAATTAAGAATCCTAAGCGATTAATCACAATAGTCATGGTTAATTATCCAAAATAGTTCTAGGCAATAGTCATAAGCAATTAACAGTAATAGTTTCAAAGTCATGGTCATAGATAATGGCCTTATGTTCATAATCATAGGTAATAGTTCTCATAGTCAAGAGTCATAGTTGATTAGCCACAATTATCCTTGTCATAGTCATAGGCAACAGTCTTACGTTCACCGTCATAGGCATAGGCATAGTCTTATGTTCACAATCATAGGCATAGTCTTATATTCACAGTCATAGGCATAGTCTTATGTTCTTAGTCATAGGCATAGTCTTATGTTCACAGTCATAGGCATAGTAAGGTTTATAAACATGAAAGAATTTGATTTACAACATGAATAGGCCCCAAATAGAAATATTCCCACAAGTCAAGATCTAAGAATTTATGTTACAATCTAGCATTTGAATAATAAACTAGGTCCAACAACATGAATGGGCATGATTCAGTCGATAAGAAATAATCCAAAATCATAGATTAAAGAAGAGGCAAGAACAGATCCAAATAGATAATCAAGCTTAGGTCCAATTTCATTTTATTCCATGTCCATATCAAATTTAACAAGTTTAAATCTCAAAGTAACTAGAGCTTACAGAGCGCGGATCGAGAATTAGAGTGCAGAAATTTGATTCTAGAAACGGTTGTTGCAGTTGTTGAATCTCTATTTGTTTAGTCTTGTTCTAGTTGAAAACCCCCAATTTGCAATTCCTAGATGTTGTCTTGACGAAGAAGAAGTAGCCATTCTCTCTTTAATTTAATTATTTCAAAAGCAGCATAAGAACAGAATGAAATGGTGTGGAGAGAATGAGGCTAGGCGTGAGTTTATATAGGATTAGGTAGACGAATCTGAACAGAAAATGAGGTCAAATACATTAGAATGCATCAGGTTCAGGAAGTGGGCTCGGGAGGCAAGTCGACCCCCAGGTCGATACTATGGTCGACCTGGTACCTAGGAGGTCGACACTATGGTCGACCCCCAGGTTGACCTGGTCCCTGGGCGGGAATTTTCCCGCCCAGCCTGTTCTGGGGTTTGAATTCGAATTTCGAATTCGAATTTCGGGCTGTTTTTGATTCTGAAAATTTGTGAAACTTCAGAGGGTCATATCTCCCTCATACGAACTCCGATTCTCGCCCCTCATTTCCAAGCAGAATTTCAAGACGAACACAATGGTGCAACCCGTTTCCCATGATTCTCATTTTAAAATTTAATTCTGCCTTGATTTCTTGTTATAACATGTTATAAAAATACGGGTTGTTACACCACCGATCCATGACAGAAATGGTTGAGACGAAGCATCTAATTAGCACACCTTGCCTCTGCTCGTAGAAGAGTATGCCAAGCCTCTGCTATGAACTAAGCACATCCTACCTTTTCTCATAGAAGAGCACGTCCTACCTTTTTTTATATTTGTCATTACCTGCAGAAGGGAACGAAAAACCTTATCATTACCTACGATGGCCAAGGCAAGGCACCCCTTGGAGGGGACGGAGTGTAAGCCTCTATGATCGCCTATGATGGCCGGGGTATAGCACTAAAAGAGTAAGCATTAATTCCGCATCTGTGATGGCCCGGTTTAAGCATCCAAGCCTTTATCATCGCCTATGAAGGTAGGGTTAGGGAGCCTCCTAGAGGAAGGCCGGGAAAGATCTTGTGCCCTGCTTGAGAATAATCTAGCCAAGCGCACCAGACGCACAAGCCAAAGAGTGACCAACAAAGCATGTACATCCTCTCCTTTGACAACCAAAAGTCCAAAGAGTGGCTTAAGAAGTACGTACATCCTCTGCTTCCTTAAAAACAATATAAAAGGGGAAGTGAATTTCTGGTCTTCTATCAAATAAATGAATCTGGGTTGGTTCGGGACTTCTATTAATTGCCAGAAGTGAATTTCTGGCCTTAAATTCTAAATATCCGAATATGTTTCTGTCCGGAGTTTCTGTTATTTCTAGAAGAAAGTTTCTGGTGTTCCGTTCTTTATACCTAAATATGGGATGGTTCGGGACTCCAATTAATTTCCAGAAGTGGCTCTTGGTCTTCAATAAAATGCCTAAATATGGGATGGTTCGGGATGTTTATTATTACTGGGGGAGGATTCCCAGACTTCTTTCGAATACCCTAATCCATAATATGGATCAAAGCTCCTGAATATGGCTAGAGGAAGCATTCTGGACATCTCTTACTAAAAACCTAATTTGGGTTCAAAGAATCTAATTTTTACTTCTGAAAATGGACTTGCAAAACAAGACTTAGCTGGGAATCCTAAGTCTACTATTTGAAAGACTTCGAATGAAGATAATAATCTTCCATCTTGCTCAGGGAGATTTCTTAAACTCATTGTATATAAATTGCTATTGTCAATATGAAATATAAACAGTGATCACATATCACGTAGTACACCCTACAAAGACTATTTCATTGAATACCACATATGGAAACATATACATTACAATTACAAGCACAATTAAGTATCATACTCCTCTTCATCCTCAAGTAAAGGGGGATTAATAACATGACAAATAGCGATGCTTAGAAGCTCGTTAAGCTTACATACCTTTCTACTAATCTCATCTAGATTGTTTGAGTGATTGATCTGAAGTTTCAAAGCCTTATTACAAGCTCTACACATAGATATTAAAGACTTATTATCTTTCTATAAGTCAAAGACCCTCATAAGTAAGTCAGGCCTTTCCTGTAAATGCCCAATCCGAGAAAGACATAATGGTTAATGCGACAAGACATATCCTCATTAAGTTCTGTGTTGTAAATACTTTTCATCTCAGTTATCACTCTATTGCACCACTCGTAGAAAACCGAATCATCTAACCCATGAGGGGGATGCTTTAAGTAAAAATACTTTGGAGAAGCCAAAGCTTTGGTCCTAGTCGTAGTACCGGAAGGAGGGGATACAATTATGAAGGAGAACTCCCAAGTTTTACAACTTGCGTTAGCATTATCTAGGTCAATTTCCAAACTAACTACCCATTGACGTAAACCCCTTGACTCATCTTTGAAATCATAGATAGCGTATTCTTTATATATCTCTTTAATCCAAGAATACATCTACTCTTTTCCTCAAATTGGCTCTTTAAGGCATTCACCTTTTTTATTCAGGTGCTTGATGGCCAAATCCTGAAGAAGAATCATTCTTTCCCGGGACACAGATGATCCGTCTCATAGAACATCACTTTTCTCAACAGTCATTGGTTTGTCATCCCGGTTTGGGAAGATTTTATGTTTATCTACCTACTCGCAAAATAGAAATATTAATTATACATAAGATTCTGCTTATCAAAGATAACAAATTAAAAGTAGTACTTGATTCCTAATGAGAAACTTTTTACGCAAACTTTATTCAAAAACAACACATAATTGTATGGGCAATACATAGGAAAGGTTACAGGAACTTTAAGGTTATCTATCAGTATATATATATATATAAACTCAGCATGTCCAATCCTTAGACTTTTTAAAATCATCTCCCGATCTCTGCCCAAGAATTTTAAAGGGAGTTAAGGGCATTTAGTACACATGCGCCTAAGCTCTCCTAGAAAATGTTTTCCTCCAAATATATGAGATGACAATGTTGAAAACAACTTTTTCAATCTAGATATTGAATGTGACACATCTTCATGAAAAATAAATTTCTTCCGTAAACTAAAAAAGAAATCTAGCAGTCATAAACGATAGTAGGATTGCCAGCACACTTGCACATTCATAACATCAAGTTTACAAGTACTCCTCCTGATCATACATAATTGAACTCTTAAACAGTTCAGTAATAAGTCTATTTTTGTTGTACTTATGCTTTACTAGGGAAGATCCTTAGGGATTGAAAGAACCCTTGGAAGATTCCAACATGCCCCAGGGTGTGGGTCAGCTTCAAACTCATATAGATAACGCCTGTGGTGGCAACATATCAAACCCCCACTAAGATCCCCTAGAAAGAAAATGTCTACTATTGCGTATCACTTATATATATATATCATACAAAAAATTCACTAAAATATCTCTGTCTTCAATCAACATCCAAAACAGAGTCATCAAGTTCTTTTTTTTCCTCCAGAATAGTTTCCCTATGCTTTCAATCCATTTTAATCTTGGCATGGCCTCATGGTCTTTGGAAAACATAAGTTTAGAAGCACTCTTGTCAAGATCATGATATTTTTGAGATAAGACATTATAGTCTTTTAATAATCTTTCTTGCTCTATGTGGGACCAGGTTATTTCCCTATGTTTCTTATCTAACTCTGCTCTAAGTTGTGAAATAATATTTCTATTGGTCTATACAATGTAATGATAGGAAACTAGTTACCACCTTATATATATATTCAATAAGAGGAAAAGCACTTCAAAAGTAAAAGCCATACCTAGAAACATGAACATCATTCTGAACAGACTGTTCTTTTCCTGACGACTCATTAATACCACCTTCCTTAGTCGGAGGCGCATTAGGGTCTCGAGTTGCACGTGTACCTATACCATCAGGGCTAGCTCCTGCGCAGTCATATGAAGCCCTGGTGGCTACATAAGGGCCACTCCCATCCTTATCATAATCATCTGGTGATTCCCGTCATCAGGACCACCACCATCATCACCCACTTCATCATCAACAATAGGCATGTCTTCACCCTCATCATCAGAGTCATCCGGCAAGTCCTCAATAAATCAGAAGTCTTCAGCCTTGAGCTTATTTGTCTTTGGCATCTCAACCCTCTGCTTGGACAAATCAATCCTTTCCATGACTCTATCCCTCAAGGAAGGTCGAAAAGATGAAATTGCATCTCGGGAAACCTTCGAAAGTTATCGAAAAAGGCAATAATAAAGCATCTTCATAGTATTCGGTTTTAATCTAGGGTAGACGATCCAAGAACTCAAAAATCCAATTCATGGCCTCGTAAATTATCTGTGCCGCATAAGAAATCTTGTCGTCCCTATTCTTAAGCTAATCAGTGTGAATGACCACCATGTCTACCAGCTGATGCTCAAAAATTGAAACTCGGTCAGATAAAAGACTCTTTGCTTGCTTCTCCTTCTCAAGATCTACTTCAGCCCTCCTATGACACCCCACATCTGTTAATGTCACTCTTTATCAAAATGCATTAAGTTTCGAGAAGCGTTATAGGTAAATAGAAATAGAAAAATTACAAGACAGATACAAAATAACAGCTGAATTTAAAACTTCATTAAAAACAGACATCATGGTCCAAAACATAGTTACATCATAAGTCTAAAATACAGAAAACATATTACATCAACTTAATACTACTGTCTTATAGTAAGTCATCAGGGTATAGTAATAAAAGAAGCATAATTCCCCATATAGAAATCCATATCATAGAAGACAAGAAATCAAAGCGGTACATTTCAAGCCAGAGTATTCCAACCCTAAGAACCTGGGGGGAGGGGGGAAGGAAAAATGGAAGAGAGAGAAGAGGAAACAAAATGGGTCAGACATAAAGTCTGGCGAGTCCAGTTACATTTAGCATATAAATAAAGGAAAAGCATCATGACAGGCATATAAACTAGACGAGAGAGATAACAGTATCATAAGACATGTATAACAGACCGAGTAGGATAAACATAATAAACATGATGGAATATATTGCGCTTCTCAAGTACTTTTCTCTACACCAATATTAGTATAAACAGAACAAGATGATCCCAACAAGTACAAGATGGTACACTTAGGAGTACTTCTAGTGAGCGGCTTTACCCCATGCAATAACAGGTAGCCCAACTGAACTGATAGATGTTACTCCCAGTGATAATAACAGGCTCCTAAATAAGCAAGAGAAGATGTCCCCTAATTATTACCCAACGATTGTCTCCCTAACTCGTAGAAACCCAGTGTTGGCCCCGTACTTGGATGTATGACTTCCTACAATGGCAACCCGTTGTTTACAATGTGTGCACAAACCATATCTACATGTGTCACAGCGTATTATTTTCCTGAGCAAGCTGGACCCATGCACGCACATGAATTCGTTGGAAAGGGCCATCAAAACAACACTACCTATATGAACCTCTTATAATCAACACAGTAAGCGTGCCCTGACCCCGACCTTGTTCGGGGTACCCCGTTTGATACCAAGATAGGTTACTGACTGATACGGGTTCCCGCCATTGAAGATACAAGCTTCCACCTCGGCTTGTGTCCCCACTACTAGGATTTCAACTAGTTATTCCTACCAATTTAACAAGATTGTATAACCCCAACAGGTTAAGTTTGTCGAGTTTATATGTATAACCCGACCGCGCATATTTAACAAGATTAACTTAACCCTTCCACTAATTCAAGAAAGTTTACTTAACCCTTACTCAATTTGACAGGCTTATGTAACCCACGTAAATTTAAATAGGCTAAGCATTTCAGGTTAACAGGTCATTCCCATTCACACTGACTTCTTTTTCTAGTTACCAAGTTCCTGTTGCTTATTAATTTCATATGTATAACTTAATCCATTTAATGTTTATTAATAAGCCAATAACATGTTATTCTCTAGATTGTAATCCAAGATCTATAATCTACAATCTATTATCCCCAGATTGTAATTAACAAAAGTAATCTACAATCCCTTTATATTATTCATTGTCTGATTCCAAAGTTACAATAACATTGTTTACTTAATATGTAAATAAGTATACTTCATCTCATTTCACTTGTTTTCTGTTTAACATGTCACTACAACTTCGTTGTTTACTTATTAACTTAGTTCTCTCAACTAAGATATACTAATAAGTTTCCTTTTCTTTTTTTATAACTTATGTTATTATTTCCACTTGTCCCTAAGGCAAGCCTACCTACTATTAATTCTCATTAATGTAATTAATTATAGGTTATTATCATTGCCCATTCATTTATGTTAATGCACCAGACCTCTCACATTAAATTAACCACTTGTGGATGATGGATATGCCGGGCAGTTCCGGGCAGACTTCTACCACAAGTCAAACTTAACCTCGTGTCTTAGCACCGTCATGTGTACATTTATGTACTCGAGCCCTCACATTAGATTAACTACTTGTGGATGCTGGATTTGTCGGGCAGTTACGGGAAGACTTCTACAACAAGTGTAATCTAACCTCGTGTCTAAGTGCGATTGTAGTTTCTAATTACTATAAATCTAGGCATATTCATTCTTAAGCCATTATTCATGTTCATCGAAGGTTTTTCAATCGTAGTATTCAATTTCAACAAATTTCCGCAGATTAAACATCTCCGCAAGTTACAACAGGTCACTTACAGTTTTATTATCATATTCTGCTAGATCTTAAATTAAGCCTACAAATTCATATACCCCAAATAATGGTCATAATCCACAATATATCATTTACCCCAAGTTTTTGTCAAATTGTACAATATAGGTTATGTCCCCAAGAACCCCAGTTATGCTTCATAACACAAGTTATGCCCAAATTTAATGTTTTAGATTAACGTACAGAATATGCCCCTAAATCCCAAGTTTTGGTTCAAGGTACAAATTATGCCCGAAATTCCCAATCATGATTTTACAATGTGAATTATGCCCCAATTTATCATTCCCACCCAATTTCGTAAACTCTCATATTTTAGTGGTAGGCTTAGGCTCGATGGTAGCCTGGCTATAAAAATAAAAAGGGAAAGAGGGAGAGAAGAGAAAAGGAATAGGCATGTTAACAAAACAGGCATACAATGATAAAATTGATCATAATAACAAAATAGGCATATGATGGCTGAATCGAGCATATGAGAACAATAGATCAGGTGTACAAGTAATGGCAGATTTGATATGATTAAAGTTATTAATAGGCATAGGCTTAGATATAAACTTATAAACATGTCAAGTTTACTTTTTAAAGGTTCATATCTAAAAGCAACATAAACTCAGCGTGATTGGATCTAAAGAACAGAGAACAATAGGCTAAAGCCGTAAAAGGAATTCTTGTATGTGTATAGACTATTATTGAAGAAAATAGGCTAACTCAATCTAAGCTGGGGCATCATCTCATTGTCTCCATTGTTTTTAATGAATACAAAAAATGAGAATGAGGTCCTATATATAGCCTAAAGCCAACGAACAAGCTAAGAATTTAGTCTACGTATAGATCTGAGAATCTGCCCAGATCCTTATAGGGGTCAACCCCCCTTTTTTGTGTCGACACCGAGGTCGACATAGGGGTCGACACCCCTGTGCTGGGGTCCACCCATTGGTCGACACCTATAGGGCAAGGGGACGACCTGTAACGGGCCGATTCCCCTCCCCTTTTCCACTGTTTGATTTTGAATTTCTTGGTTATTATATTTATATATATTATGCTTTTGTGTATATAAACTTCAAACCTTAGTATCTTGTTCATACGATGTCCGTTTTAAGCAAATTCAAAGTCTATCTTAAGCAGAATTCCGAGACGAACGCAATGGTGCAGTCCATTTTACTTAATTACCAATATTTAATTAAGTATTATCTATTTTTTTAGTGTTTTTGAAATTACAGTTGTTACATTCTCCCCTACTTAAAAGATTTCGTCCCCAAATTCTCTAAGTTAAGAAGAATGTATATCCTAACATCCATCTACTCATCCACCAATCACAGGCATCCATTGTCCTTAATAGATTTCTAATGTTTATATGAACATATGCAAAGGTATGTGTATATGTGGTTATACTAATGCGAAAGATCAGGTGTTCTACTGATTCAGTCGAGCTCCTTAATGCAATGCATGTTATTGCCATGAATCCAACATGTACGCAAATAATCCTAATATGACATGTAAGTTCTACAGGTATGCACAATCATTCATCCAAATGCAGCATCCACATGATAATACACCCACTTTCATCCATTAAAAGAAGAAAAATATGCACACGCATCCATATGCAGTATGAGAGTGATTGAGTCGATCTAGTGCCTAACGTGTGTGTATATGCATCCACATACATCCATCGAACATAACATGCTTTAAATGCATGTTTACATCCATGGGTTCCCTACATAAAGGTCGAATATTCGATCAATAGGATATATTTGAATGATAGAAACAAGCACGAATAAGAGCTTTGGAAAAGAAGTTAAGAACATTCGCTTGAAAAGAAAAGGGTACGAATTACGAATCTTGTCTTCAGTCTCCTAAGTTGCATTCTGTTGGTATCTCCCCACTGTGCTTTCATCAACTTGACCTCTCGGTTGCGTAACTTCTTAACCTCTGATCCAAAAGTACGAGTAGGAACTCGTCTAACTATCGCCTCCCATTCCACATCTACTTCCTTAAGCCAACTCGGCTCAACTACTTTTGTTGTATCATGCAAGAATTTCCACAAATGAACATCCACTAATCTCTCTGGTAGCTTTACCCTATAAGAAATTTGACATATTCTTTCCATTATGGGAAATGGTCCTACAAATCTTGGTGTCGGTTTCCATACATATCCAAAATGAACCACATCCCTCCGAGGTGATACCTTGATGAAACCATGTCTCCCCACCACAAACTCAATATCGGTCCTTCTTTATCTATATGACTTCTACTTGTCCTCAGCTGTCTTCATGCACCTACGGATAAGATCATTCTTTTCTGGAGTTTCTCTAATCATCTCAGGTACAAGTAGAAGCGTATCTCTGCTGCTTCACTTTGAGATCCCTTAGCAAGAAAATATACTTGTGAAACTTATGGTCCATGTATAACTCAAATATCTCTCCAAGTAGATACTGCCACCAAGTATTAAGCGCGAATACTATGGAAGCTAATTCCAAAACATGGGTAGGGTAGTTCTTCTCATGAACTCTTAACTTTCTACCTCCATAACATACTACCCTTCCCTCTTGCGTTAGAACTGCGCCAACCCCTATAACACATGCATCGGTGTATAATGTGAACACATTGTCCCCGTCAGGCCAAGCCAAGACTGGGACTGTTGTTAGAGCCATCGTCAATCCCTGGAAAGCATCCTCACAATCTATACTCTAAGAAAATTTCAAATTCTTCTTAGTCGGTCTGGTGAGTGGGGCCGATATCTTTGCGAAATTCTTGATGAAATTCCTATAATAGCCCATTAATCCAAGAAAAATCCTCGCCTCCGTTGCATTCCTTGGAATCTACCAATCTTGAACTACAACTACTTTTGCGGGATCTACTGCTATCCCATCCTTAGAGACCACATGCCCTAGAAACCTCTCTTCTTTTCTCCAAAATGACATTTGGAAAATTTCGCCTTACGCTGGTGCGTGCGGAGAGTTTTCATAACTTCCCTCTAATGTAGGGCATTCTCTTCTTCATTATTTGATAAGATCAAGATGTCATCGACAAAGACCACAATGAATTTATTTAGAAACTCCCGAAACACCCTACTCATCAAATCAACAAAATAGGAAGGTTCATTCGTCAACCCAAAAGGCATGATGAGCCACTCGAAGAAACCATCTAGAGTTCTAAAAGAGGTCTTGTCTATACTATCCTGGGCCACCCTCAACTGATGAAACCCCTTGTCCATGTCTAACTACGAGAAAATAGATGCACCAACAAGCTGGTCAAACAGATCATCTATCCTCGTAAGTGGTGCCTATTCTTCTTGGTGAGTTTATTCAACTCCCTATAATCCGCACATAAGAAAAGAGAACCATCCACCTTAGTGGCGAATACCACCGGAGCACCCCATTCAGATATGCTTCGCCTAATAAACCCTTTCTCAAGTAGCTCCTCTACTTGGTTGTTGAGCTCCCTCCTTTATCTTGGAGCCATATAGCGCACAAGCAATGCAACTGTCTTTGCATTGTCCACCAAGTATATACGGAAATCAATCTCGCGCCTCGTAGGTAAGCCTTGAACCTCCTCAAAAACATCAGGATACTCACAGACTACCGGTACATATCATAGATCATCAGTAGATGCATCAAGCGATTCTAGAAAACTAAGCCTGACATACCCCTAGCGGTCATAAGAAATCTCGAGGGTCCTCGTATGGCAAGTCAAAAATCTAACGATCCTCCTCTCACAATCCAGAATGGCACAATACATGACTAGCCAGTCTATCACTAAGATCAAACCATAGCCGATGAAACCAAGCACATATGCTTCGCATCCAAACTCGACGCCTAACATAAATATTCTCAAACCCCGAAAAATCATAGATAGATGCGTTGTACCACCAATAGGGTTTGAGACAACAACGGGATCCAAAACCATAGTAGTACCAAGGTGCAGTGATTCAAACACAGAATCAGATATAAAAGAATGCGAAGTGCTAAAATCAAAAAGAGTTCTAACTGGATGATTGGAAAGAGAAATCAAACCTTCAGCGGAAACTTTCCTACCTCTACCTGGTGCACTGGCCATGAGAGCATGCACCTTCCCTTTAGAAGATCCTGCACTTTGGCCCTGTCTTAGCTTCTTCGGGAACTCCCTAGTGTAGAGTTTGACTCTGCCACAGTTGAAACAAGCGTTATTCCTTCTTCTGCATTGCTTGACCAAACAACCCAAGTGCTTGTGACATTTCTTCTTATCTCGGGCTTTGTTGTTCTTTCTGCCCTTCTTTTGTTGTTCTTTCTTAGGCCAACTTTTCTCACATCCTTGGGTTGTGCTTCTTAGTCCAAAATCCCTTATTCTCCTTTTTACCATCCATGTGTAGCAAGCTAACAAGTCTCTCAAAATCTAACTTCATCGCACGAAAATCCTTACGAAGCTCGAGAAAATTAGCCGTAAGTGAAACTACTACGGCTACAAATGAAGCTTAGGCACTTCCTTGCCCTTCGACATGTACCATAGTTTTATCATGCCTATGGAACCATGCCATAATGGGGACACCTTTCGGGAAGAATCAGTTCCCCAAACATGCTGAAAAGAAAAGGAAAAATGACTCAAATTGAGAATTGAAAGATATTTCATATCGCTTTGAGGAATATGTTTTTTAAAACAGACTATTCTTTTGAAAAATATTTCTTTTAAAACCTTTTTGAAATTAATTTTCAAAATCATTTATCCAATCCAGTAACCTTCAGCTCTGATACCAAATGTGACACCCTTCGTCCGTTAATGTCACTCTTTATGTGAATGCATTAAGTTTCGTGAAGCGTTATAGGTAAACAGAAACAGAAACATTACAAGAAAGTTACAAAATAACAGTGGATTTAAAACTTTATTAAACAAAATACATCGTGGTCCAAAACAAAGTTACATCATAAGTCTAAAATACGGAAAGCTCATAACATCAACTTAAAATTTCTATCTTGTAATAAAATCACCAGTGTATGGTAATAAAAGAAGCATAGTTCCCCATAAAGAAATCCATATCAGAGAAGACAGGAAATAAAAGTGGTACATCTAACCAGCTCCCAGCAGAATGAAAGAAAGAATCCAAATCCATCCTGACTATTCCTACCCTGAGAACCTGGGGGGAGGGGGGAGGGATAAACAAAAGAGAGATAAGAGGAAACAAAATGGGTCAGACATAAAGTCTGGCGATTCCTATTACTTTTAGCATATAAATAAGTAAAAGCATCATGATAGGCATATAAACTGGATGAGAGAGATAACAGTATCATAAGACAAGTATAACAGACTAAGCAGGACAAACAGAATAAACATGATGGAATATATTCCTCTTCTCAAGTACTTCTCTCTACACCAATACTAGTATAACCAGAACAAGATGAACCCAACAAGTACAAGATGGTAGACTTAGGTGTATTTCTAGTGAGAGGTTTTACCCTCATACAATAACAAGCAGCTCAACAGAACTAACAGGTGTTACCCCTAACAATAATAATAGGCTTCTAAGCAAGCAAGACAGGATGTACCCTAATTACTACCCCAATGATCACCTCCCTAACTCGTAGATACCCTGTGTTGGACCCACAGTAGGATGTATCACTTCCTACAGTGGCAACCCGTTGTTTACACGATGTGTACAAACCATATCTACAAGTGTTACAACATCTTATTTTCCCGAGCAAGCCAGACACATGCACGCACATAACTCCATTGGAACGAGCCACCAAAACACCACTACCTATATGAACCTTTTATAATCAGTTCAGTAGGCGTGCCCTGACCCCCACCTAGTTCGGGGTACCTCGTTTGATACCAAGATTGGTTACTAACTGATATGGGTTCCCGCCACTGATGATATAAGCTTCCCCTTAGGCTTGTATCCCCACTACTAGGATTTCAATTGGTTATGCCTACCAATTTAACAATATTGCATAACCCCAATAGGTTAAGTTTGTCAGGTTATTATGTATAACCCGTCCTCACATATTTAACAAGATTAACTTAACGCTTCCACTGAATCAAGCAAGTTTACTTAACCCCTATTATATTCGACAGGTTTATGTAACCCCCATAAATTTAAACCGGTTAAGTATTTCAGGTTAATGGGTCATTCCCATTCACATTGACTTCTTTTTCAAGTTACCAAGTTCCTCTTGCTTATTAATTTCATATGTATAACTTAATCCATTTAAAGTTTATTACAAGCCCATAACATGTTATTCTTTAGATTGTAATCCAAAATCTGTAATCTACAATCTATTATCCCCGGATTGTAATTAACGAAAGTAATCTACAATTCCTTTATCTTATTCATTGCCTGATTCCAAAGTTACAATAACATGTTTTACTTAATATGTAATTAAGTATACTTCATCTCAATTCAACTGTTTTTGTTTAACATGTCACTACAACCTGTCGTTGCTTACTTATTAACATAGTTCTCTTAACTAAGGTTTACTAATAAGTTTCTGTTTCTTTTATTATAACTTATGTTATGATTTCCACTTGTCCCTATGGAGAGCCTTCCTATTATATAACATTCTCATTAATGTAATTAATTATAATAGGTTATATTCATCCCCTGTTCATGTATGTTAATGCACCAGACCTCTCACATTAAGTTGACCACTTGTTGATCTGGATATGCCAGGCGGTTCCAAGCAGACTTCTACCACAATTCAAACTTAACCTCGTGTCTAGCACTGTTATGTGTAAATTTACGCACTCGACCCCTCACATTAGATTAACCACTTATGGACGCTGGATTTACCGGGCGGTTCCGGGTTGACTTCCACCACAAGTGTAATCTAACCTCGTGTCTAAGTGTGGTTATAGTTTCTAATTACTGTAAATCTAGGCATATTCATTCTTAAGCATTTATTCAATGTTCATCGTAGGTTTTTCAATTTTAGTATTCAGTTTCAACAAATTTCAGCAGATTTTTCATTTTAACAGATTAAACATCTCCGCAAGTTATAGCAAGTCACTTACATTTTTATTATCATATTCTTCTAAATCTTAAATTAAACCTACAAATTCATGTACCCTAAATTACGGTTATAATCAACAATATATCGCTTACCCCAAGTTTTAGTCAAATTGTACAATATAGGTTATGTCCCAAAAAATCCCAGTTATGCTTCGAAACACAAGTTATGCCTAAATTTAAAGTTTTAGATCAATGTATAGATTATGTGCCCAATTCCCAAGTTTTAGTTCATGGTACAAATTATGCCAAAAATTCCCAATCATGATTTTACAATGTGAATTATGCACCAATTTATCATTCCAAATTGTTCCCAATTTCGTGGGCTCGCATATTTCAACGGTAGGACTAGACTTGAACGTAGCCTGGCTATAAAAATAAAAAGGGAAAGAGGGAGAGAAGATAGGCATATGATGGCAGAATTGATAACAAAATATGCATATGAAGACAAAATTGATCATAATAACAAGATAGGCATATGATGGAAGAATTGGGCATATGAGAACAATAGATCAGGTGTACAAGAAATGGCAGATTTGATATGATTCAAGTTATTAACAGGCATAGGCTTAGATCCAAACTTATGAACATGTCAGGATTGCTTTTAAATGTTTATATCTAAAAGAAACATAAACTCACCGTAATTGAATCTAAAGAACAGAGAACAATAGGCTGAAGCTGTAAAAAGAATTCTTTTATGAGTATTGGCTGTTGTTGAAGAAAATAGGCTAACTCAATCTAAGCTGGGTAGCATCTCATTATCTCCATTGTTTTTGATGAATATAAACACTGAGAATGTGGTCCTATATATAGCCTAAAGCTCATGAACCATGCCAAGAATTCAGTCCACGTTCAGAACTGAGAATCTGCCCAGATCCATATGGAGGTCGCCCCCTCTTGATGTGTCGACAACGGGGTCGACACCCCTGTGGTGGTGTCGACCCATGGGTTGACACCCATAAGGGAAAGGGTCAACCCCTAATGGCCGATTTCCCTCCCATTTTCTGCTGTTTCAATCTGAATTTCGGGGTTATTATATTTATATATATTATGCTCATGTGTATATAAATTTCAAACTTTAATATCTTCTGCATACGATGTTCGTTTTACGTAAACACAGAGTCTATCTAAAGAAAAATTCAACCAAATGATCTGTACCTAAGAAGGAGACTTAAATGGTGTGAGTTTGATCAAATATAACAACTAGGTATTTTAGGCCAAGTAATGGTCAGAGAGAGGAAATTAGATCTTGAAGTACTTGTAATAACCCGTATTTTAATAACAAGATATAACACAAAACAAGGCAGAATTAAATAATAAAATCTGAATCAAGGGAAACGGGCTATCCCATTGCGTTCGTCTCGGAAAAACACGCGAAATAGAGTCCGAGTTTTCGAAAATCGGAGTTCGTATGACCCGATTAAGGCCCAACAAAGTTTTCAGAAAATTTCTAAATAAAAAAACAGATTTTCAAATTCAAATCTAAGCTTGGAAATTGGGCCAGTTGGGCCAAGGCGGGAAAATTCCCGCCACAGTACCCAAGTCGACAGCCCTGTCGACTTGGGAGTCGACTGGGTCTGACCAGGTCGACAGCCCTGTCGACTTGGCTGTCGACTTGGCTCAGACGCCCAGTCCTGCCTGGTGCACCATCTTGAGAATGTGTTGAGCTAGAGGGACCGATTCGATTTGGAGGGCTGAAATGAGAACTAGGGTTTAATCCTATGGTCTAAATCACTAGCCTAATCTATAAATAAGACCCTAACCTACCCTAAATCCTCATTAATCTATCCTACAACTAAACTATGGCAAAATCAATCCCCTCATGGCCTCCACTCTCTTCATAAATTCCTAAATCAATTTTCAAGAGATTCCCATGCATACAAGTGTATTTAGGCTTGTATGATCCTCTTTAGCTTGCATTAAAGTCTTGTTTCTCTATTGGCATCATAAAGGAGGAGTCTTGATCAAGTTTACTTGCATTTTGGGGTTTTAATTAGTTGCATAAGGGATTTCTTACATTTGCTATACTCATTTGAGTCTTCATAGCATTGTAAGCCTATTTCTACTCTTGTATTTTAACTATGAAGTTAATATGTTATGTTTCAAGTTTGAGTTTGGGGTTAATCATGATATGTGCTTTGATCTTATGATTTTATGCATAAGATTACTCTATGCATGTTAGTAAAGTCATTACCTTGGCTTTATGCATAGAAAGATATGATCTTTGGTTGGAAATGTTGCATAATGCAACTTTGAAACTCTCACAACCCTTGTATTAACATGCATATAATGTTATATGCATGTTACTAGTCCTTATCTCATGCTATCTATGGCCATGTTCCACCTATTTGCCAAGTTTGAGGTTATGCATGCATATGAACCTTATGCAAGTTGAAACCATGTTATGCATGCATATGAACCTTATGCAAGTTAAAATGATGTTATGCATGCTTATGAATATTTTGCAAGTTGATAACATGATATGCATGCATATGAACACTATGCAAGTTAAAACGATGTTATGCATGCTTATGAATATTTTGCAAGTTGATAACATGATATGCAAGTTTATGATCACATCTTTGTCTCATGCCACCATGTTTAACTTATGGCTCCAACCCCTCTATGTCATGATTATGCCAAGTTCCCTCTTTCTATCCTTTATGCGCTATTGCGATATGTAAGCGATGGGATTGCGTTTGGGATTGGGTAAACTTAAAAGACATAAAAACATAAGCTTGGGAATTTACCTATTAAGTCAGGTCTACCCATTGGGAATTTACCTATTAAGTTAGGTCTACCCAATTGCTTGAAAACTTGTAATGTGATGGACATGACACTTAGAAAACATGAGAATGGCCAACTCGAGGTTGGGTTGAAGCTTGTAGCATAAACCTACCCGGAACCGACCGGCTTAACTAGTGGCTACAAGCAATAAGACCCAATGTGAGTAGTTGGTCATGTTGCACGTATGACCCGAGGTTAGACTAAGTTGTGGTGTAAACCTACCCGGACCCGCCCGGCCTAACTAGTAACCACAACAAGGTCTAATGTGAGAGGTTGGGTGCATTAAATTAATTAATGTCACATGGTAGGGTTAAGTCATGGACCGCTTGAATACTTAACCAATTAAACACGATGGGTTGGTAGGGTTAAGTCATGAACCTTGGGTACACTTAACCAACTTGGTACTTAGATGAGTTGGGTTAACCACGTTTAACCCATTAAGGAAACCCTAGTTACGTGGTCCTTTGCACCAGTAACCCTCTTGGATGTATCATGATAGCCTAGGGACTAGGCTAGGGTGGGGCACGATTACTGGGATGACATGTAAGCGACTAAAACGACGGCTGTGTAGGTGCGCCGGTGTAGGTTCAGGCGGGCCATGGTCGTGCACATGGTCCGGAGTTGAAAAAGCAGGCACGGGCACCGGTTGGTTTAAACTGTGCGTGCTTGGTTTGTGTCAGGGGTTGACACCCTAGGACTCGATACACCCTAGGGTGGACCTAGCACAGTTTAACTACACTTCGTAGTTGGGCCGTATGACACCGACACTTGACGAGTTAGGCTGTAGGGAGCCGATCGACTAGACCGTGCTAGTTGGACCTTGATTTAGGTCATTCATGATGGTAGGCCAAACTTGGGCCTGGGGATCACCTCTTGTTTACACTTGACACGACTTGTGATACTAGTACACTTGGTGTAAACCTCAATCTTGTTTATGCGGTACCACATTTGATCTATCTTGTTGACTTCTTACCATGCCAGTTATCATCCTATGACTCATCCTTGTTTATATATACTGTTAACTTTATTAGTTGTTGTACAATTGTAGATAGGACTTACCAGTCTTTTGACTGACCCGTTTTCTTTCGCCTCTTTTCTTTCGTTCCCCCCCCCCCAGGTTTACAGGGTGGGAATACCCGCACTTAGCTTGGATCTTAGCTGCTTTTCTTGGATAGCTCATGTATGCTTCGGACTTGAGCTTGCTATGGTTTTCTACTTGGGGATAGCTACTTCATGTTTTCCTTTTCAGTTACAAGTTTTATGTTTCTAGACTTTGTTTATGGAAAATAATTAAGTACTGTGTTGTAACTTAACCTATGGTTTTGATATGCTAGCTTTTATCCGCTGCTATACTTACTCTGTTTTTACTTATATGTTCTGTCTTGTGATATCTGCATGCATGATTACCTTATTTAAACGCCCCTCCAAAGTCAGTGTCCTTGCAAGAGTGGCACTGGCGGAGGTTGGGGTGTTACATTTGGTATCAGAGCGAGGTTTACGAGATTGGAGCAAAAAAATGGTTTTAAAGTTACTTTTAAAAGCTATTTTTCAAAACCAATTAAGTATTTTCCAAAGAAAAGTCTAGTTTATTTTGAAAGGCTATCCCCCAAGAGCCATAAGCACTATCCTTCGTTTCCTCGTTCTAAATCTATCTTTTCCTTTTTCAGCATGGCCGATCTCAATCTTCCTGAGGGAGTCACCATTCCCGGATGGTTCCGGAGGTACTTGGAAGCTAGGGCCAATAATCCAGGTCCAGCAACCACTCCCACTATCACTGAGGTTCCACCTCCTCCTCCTCCTCAGCAACCACAAGCCGATTTCGCCAAGGTTTGCCAGGACTTCAAGGCCATGGGTGGCAAAAATTTTATTAGGACAGAGACTTTCGTGGAAGCAAGAAATTGGTTGAAGGAGACCGAAGATCTTTTTGCCATCTTTGATATAGAGGACCATAGAAAGGTTCTGTTGGCGGTTTGGCTACTAAAGGAGGAAGCTTCTTATTGGTGGGAGGTCACCAATGCTACAAAGCCCGTAGAAACCTGGGCCGACTTTAGGGCAAGGTTTGGGCTTAAGTTTCTATCATCTGCAGAGGCAAATTTGCAACTAGAGAAGTTCATAGCTTTGAAGCAAGGAGACATGACAGTGAGAGAGTATGTGAATAGGTTCAACCAGCTTGCCCGATTCGGTTTGGACATGGTCAATACTCCCGAGAAGAAGGCTCTACGTTTTGCACGAGGGTTAAATGAGCCATTACAAGGTCTAGCTATGTCACACATACCCATGGGGTCCACTTTCGAGAGCCTGGTAGACATGGCATTGCTGCAGGGAGAGGATAAGAATGGGAAGAAGGAAGTCAAGCCCAATGAAACTCAGCCTAAGAAGACAGACTCCAAGTGGGGAGGGAATCAGAGTAATCAGAACAACAAGAACAACAAGGGCAACAAGAACAAGGCAAAGGACACAAGAAAATGCCACTTCTGTGGGATTGTTGGGCATGTAGCCAAGGACTGTAGGAAGAAGAAAATGAAATTGGGTGGATGCTTTCATTGTGGAGAGACAGGACATTTTAGCAAGGATTGCCCTAAGAAGCAGGGGCATGGACAAACTCAGCGCGCAGGTTCATCTGGAGGACAAGTGCATGCTCTCAACACCGCTCCAGTTCAGGACCGAGGTACTATTTCTGTGGAAAGTCTTGTTTATATTTCTGGTTTTCCTGTTCGCACTTTGTTTGATTCTGGCGCATCACATACCTTTATTTCCTCTGATGTTGTTGGAAGTTTGCACCTAAGTACTAGTCTTGTTGAGGATCCCGTTAGTGTTTCAAATCCGATTGGGGGTTCAGCCCATTTGTCTATGATCTGTATGGATTTGAGGATTTCTATCTTGACCGTAGAATTCTCTTGTGATTCTTATGTTCTCGGGTTCACGGGATACGGGTTGATCTTGGGCATGGATTGGTTGTCCCGCTATGGAGCCATTCTCGATTGTGAGCACAGGGTGGTGAGACTCATGACCCGCCTTGGAAATACCCTAGAGATTTCTTGCAACCTGCTAGATCCCGTGATGCTATGTTATCTTGAATCTCTTGACTCGTCTATCGATGATCTGCAATCTGTAAGGGTGGTTCGAGAATACCCTGATGTTTTTGAAGAAGTTAAGGGGTTACCCCCTAAGCGAGAGATAGATTTCCGCATTTATCTGGTTGATAATGCCAAACTAGTCTCCTTACCAGTTAGGCACATGGCCCCGCGGGAAAGGAGAGAGCTCAGTAAGAAAATCAAGGAGCTTCTTGAGAAGAATTTTATTAGGCGAAGCATTTCTGAATGGGGTGCTCCGGTGGTGTTCGCTACTAAGGAGGACGACTCGCTTCGTCTATGTGTTGATTATCGAGAGCTGAACAAGCTGACCAAGAAGAATAGGCATCCATTACCGAGAATAGATGACCTCTTCGACCAGCTTGTTGGTACTTCTGTTTTCTCTCAGCTTGATTTAGCCACCGGATTTCATCAGCTTAGGGTGGCCGAAGACAGCATTGATAAGACTGCATTTAGGACTCCAGACGGATTCTTTGAATGGCTTGTCATGCCATTCGGCTTGACTAATGCACCCGCCTACTTCGTAGATTTGATGAGTAGGGTGTTCAGGGAGTTCCTTAACAAGTTTGTTGTTGTCTTCGTGGATGATATTCTGATCTTTTCAAAAGACGAGGAAGAACATGCTAGACACCTCAAGGAGGTGATGGATACGCTTAGAGCCCATCAGTTGAAAGCCAAGTTCTCCAAATGCCACTTTTGGAGAAAAGAAGTCTGATTTCTTGGGCATATAGTTTCTAAGCAGGGTATAGCTGTGGATCCCGCGAAAGTGGTTGCAGTTCAAGACTGGAAGACTCCTAAGAATGCAACCGAAGTGCGAAGCTTTCTCGGTCTGGCAGGCTACTATAGGAAGTTCATTAGAGACTTCGCTAAGATTTCGGCCCCTCTCACTAGATTGACGAAGAAGAACTTAGTCTTTGCATGGGACTCAGAGTGTGAGCTTGCTTTTCAAAGGCTCAAGAGGGCCCTTACCACAGCTCCAGTTTTGGCATTACCCGATGGCGGTAAGATGTTTACCGTGTATACCAATGCATGTGGCACAGGGTTAGGCGCTGTTCTAATGCAGGTAGGAAGAGTGATATGTTATGGGGGTAGGCAACTTAAAGTTCATGAGAAGAACTATCCCACTCATGACTTGGAGTTAGCGGCGATTGTCTTTGCACTTAAGTCCTGGCGCCTCTATCTTTTAGGCGAAAGGTTTGAGTTGTACACTGATCACAAATCACTTAAGTATCTCTTCTCGCAGAAAGATCTGAATCTTAGGCAGCAAAGGTGGATGGAATTCTTGGCATCTTATGACTTCGAGATAGCTTATACCCCTGGCAAGGGTAATGTTGTGGCTGATGCACTAAGCAGAAAAAGGTTGGCTTTGAGTCCCTTGTTTGTTGAGATGAAGAGCCTAGAGTTCCTGGCAACCTTTGATTTCACGACAGCAGTTGAGTCGATGACAGGATCGTTAGCATCTCTCGAGCTTAGACCCACACTTCTTGATCAAGTAGGGACTTCGCAGAAGGAAGACCCACAGATAGTGGAGATCATGGATAGGTTGATTCGTGGTGAGACGTCTAGTCACCTTGCTAGATATACTATTGATGACAAGGGTTGGCTAAGGCGTGATGGAAGAATCTGCGTTCCACAAGTGGGAGACGTGGTGCATAAAGTTCTCGAAGAAGCACATCACTCAAAGATGACTATACATCCTGGTGGAGATAAGATGTATAGGGATATGAAGCGCATTTTCTTTTGGCCTGGAATGAAGAAGGATGTGGCAGACTATGTTTCAAAGTGCATGGTGTGCCAACAAGTGAAAGCTGAGTCGAAGAAACCAGGTGGGCTATTACATCCATTGGAGGTCCCGCAATGGAAGTGGGAGAGCATCTCTATGGACTTCGTGGATGGATTGCCTAGATCAAGAAAAGGGAATTCGAGCATATGGGTCATCGTTGATCGACTTACGAAGAGTGCTCACTTTATCCCAGTAAAGAGCAAAAGGACTGCATCATGGCTGGCATCTGTTTACCTTCGAGAAATAGTGAGATTGCATGGGGTTCCTTCTAGCATAGTCAGTGATCGTGACCCAATCTTCACTAGCCAATTCTGGAATAGTTTGCAGGAAGCAATGGGTACGCAATTGAATCTGAGTACAACCTATCACCCCCAGACGGATGGCCAAACCGAAAGGGTGAATAGAGTGCTAGAAGACCTTCTGAGGCTTTGTGTTCTTGATTTTGGTGGTACTTGGGAAGACCACCTTCCTCTTGTGGAGTTTGCTTACAACAATAGCTATCAAGCTAGCATAGGGATGGCACCATTTGAAGCTTTATATTGGAGGCCGTGTAGGTCACCATCTTGTTGGTGGGAGACAACAGATAAGCTTGTACTCGGGCCCGATATGATACGAGACACATCTGAGAAGGTTGAATTGGTGAGAAGACGGATGAAAGCGGCCCAAGATAGACAGAAATCCTATGTTGATAAGTGAAGGACAGATTTGGAGTTCGAAGTTGGAGACATGGTTTTCGTGAAGGTTTCTCCTTTGCGTAATGTGGTTCGCTTCGGAGCAATTGGGAAGCTGGCACCCAGATTCGTAGGACCCTTACCTATCATAGAGAGAATTGGGAAGATGGCTTATAAAGTGCAATTGCCCGAGAAGCTGTCCGGAGTGCATAATGTCTTTCATGTCTCGCATCTCCGAAAGTGCCTACATGAGTCCGCTGAGGTGGTTGAACCTAGCATTCTTGAAGACGTGGAAGTAGAGAAAGAGGCAACCTTGAGGAGAGCTCCGATTCGTATCTTGGGAACGGAGATCAGAAAGCTAAGGAATCGAGAGGTCAAATTGGTGAAAGTTTAGTGGAGTGAAGCCGAAGAGGATGCAACTTGGGAGACAGAGGAGAAGATGTTTAGGCTTTATCCATTCCTTTTTGAGGGTACATTCTCGACCTCTTTTCCCTCTTTGGCATATCTTTCTTTTGCTATCCATGTTTATCCTGTTTATCTTGTAACTTCATCATGAGAACCTTAGGTAGAAACCCCTTGGATGAAACATGTATTTGAAACATGTTATGCTTGATGGTTGCAAGTGGTTGCAAGTGTTTGCAAGTGGATACTCGTGGATGCATGATACACATTAGGCACTAAGATCGGCTCACACACCTTCATATTGCATATGCACGAGTGCTTATACTTATTCATGGCTGAAACTTGTTGTGCTATCTCATGGATGTTGCATATGGATGAATGTCATGTGCACTCATGTAGAAATTATAAAATTAGGCTAGGAATTTGCATACATATGGACGCATTTCACTAGCATACTTTGCATTAAGGAGGTGTACTGAATCAGTAACCGCCTGATTTTCGCATTAGATAAGTACATATACACACACCTTTGCATATGATCATACAGCATTTAGAAATTGTTAAGGACAATGGTTACTCGTGGATGATGTGGTGAGTAGATGGATGATGGATGGTAGGACACATACTTCCTAACTTAGAGATTTCGGGGACGAAATCCTTTAAGGAGGGGAGAATGTAATAACCCGTATTTTAATAACAAGATATAACACAAAACAAGGCAGAATTAAATAATAAAATCTGAATCAAGGGAAACGGGCTATGCCATTGCGTTCGTCTCGGAAAAACACGCGAAATAGAGTCCGAGTTTTCGAAAATCGGAGTCCGTATGACCCGATTATGGCCCAACAAAGTTTTCAGAAAATTTCTAAATAAAAAAACAGATTTTCAAATTCAAATCTAAGCTTGGAAATTGGGCCAGTTGGGCCAAGGCGGGAAAATTCCCGCCACAGTACCCAAGTCGACAGCCCTGTCGACTTGGGAGTCGACTGGGTCTGACCAGGTCGACAGCCCTGTCGACTTGGCTCAGACGCCCAGTCCTGCCTGGTGCACCATCTTGAGAATGTGTTGAGCTAGAGGGCCAGATTCGATTTGGAGGGCTGAAATGAGAACTAGGGTTTAATCCTATGGTCTAAATCACTAGCCTAATCTATAAATAAGACCCTAACCTACCCTAAATCCTCATTAATCTATCCTACAACTAAACTATGGCAAAATCAATCCCCTCATGGCCTCCACTCCCTTCATAAATTCCTAAATCAATTTTCAAGAGATTCCCATGCATACAAGTGTATTTAGGCTTGTATGATCCTCTTTAGCTTGCATTAAAGTCTTGTTTCTCAATTGGCATCATAAAGGAGGAGTCTTGATCAAGTTTGCTTGCATTTTGGGGTTTTAATTAGTTGCATAAGGGATTTCTTACATTTGCTATACTCATTTGAGTCTTCATAGCATTGTAAGCCTATTTTTACTCTTGTATTTTAACTATGAAGTTAATATGTTATGTTTCAAGTTTGAGTTTGGGGTTAATCATGATATGTGCTTTGATCTTATGATTTTATGCATAAGATTACTCTATGCATGTTAGTAAAGTCATTACCTTGGCTTTATGCATAGAAAGATATGATCTTTGGTTGGAAATGTTGCATAATGCAACTTTGAAACTCTCACAACCCTTGTATTAACATGCATATAATGTTATATGCATGTTACTAGTCCTTATCTCATGCTATCTATGGCCATGTTCCACCTATTTGCCAAGTTTGAGGTTATGCATGCATATGAACCTTATGCAAGTTGAAACTATGTTATGCATGCATATGAACCTTATGCAAGTTAAAATGATGTTATGCATGCTTATGAATATTTTGCAAGTTGATAACATGATATGCATGCATATGAACACTATGCAAGTTAAAATGATGTTATGCATGCTTATGAATATTTTGCAAGTTGATAACATGATATGCAAGTTTATGATCACATCTTTGTCTCATGCCACCATGTTTAACTTGTGGCTCCAACCCCTCTATGTCATGATTATGCCAAGTTCCCTCTTTCTATCCTTTATGCGCTATTGCGATATGTAAGCGATGGGATTGCGTTTGGGATTGGGTAAACTTAAAAGACATAAAAACATAAGCTTGGGAATTTACCTATTAAGTTAGGTCTACCCATTGGGAATTTACCTATTAAGTTAGGTCTACCCAATTGCTTGAAAACTTGTAATGTGATGGACATGACACTTAGAAAACATGAGAATGGCCAACTCGAGGTTGGATTGAAGCTTGTAGCATAAACCTACCCGGAACCGACCGGCTTAACTAGTGGCTACAAGCAATAAGACCCAATGTGAGTAGTTGGTCATGTTGCACGTAAGACCCGAGGTTAGACTAAGTTGTGGTGTAAACCTACCCGGACCCGCCCGGCCTAACTAGTAACCACAACAAGGTCTAATGTGAGAGGTTGGGTGCATTAAATTAATTAATGCCACATGGTAGGGTTAAGTCATGGACCGCTTGAATACTTAACCAATTAAACACGATGGGTTGGTAGGGTTAAGTCATGAACCTTGGGTACACTTAACCAACTTGGTACTTAGATGAGTTGGGTTAACCACGTTTAACCCATTAAGGAAACCCTAGTTACGTGGTCCTTTGCACCAGTAACCCTCTTGGATGTATCATGATACCCTAGGGACTAGGCTAGGGTGGGGCACGATTACTGGGATGACATGTAAGCGACTAAAATGACGGCTGTGTAGGTGCGCCGGTGTAGGTTCAGGCGGGCCATGGTCGTGCACATGGTCCGGAGTTGAAAAAGCAGGCACGGGCACCAGTAGGTTTAAACTGTGCGTGCTTGGTTTGTATCAGGGGTTGACACCCTAGGACTCGATACACCCTAGGGTGGACCTAGCACAGTTTAACTACACTTCGTAGTTGGGCCGTATGACACCGACACTTGACGAGTTAGGCTGTAGGGAGCCGATCGACTAGACCGTGCTAGTTGGACCTTGATTTAGGTCATTCATGATGGTAGGCCAAACTTGGGCCTGGGGATCACCTCTTGTTTACACTTGACACGACTTGTGATACTAGTACACTTGGTGCAAACCTCAATCTTGTTTATGCGGTACCACATTTGATCTATCTTGTTGACTTCTTACCATGCCAGTTATCATCCTATGACTCATCCTTGTTTATATATACTGTTAACTTTATTAGTTGTTGTACAATTGTAGATAGGACTTACCAGTCTTTTGACTGACCCGTTTTCTTTCGCCTCTTTTCTTTCGTCCCCCCCCCAGGTTTACAGGGCGGGAATACTAGCACTTAGCTTGGATCTTAGCTGCTTTTCTTGGATAGCTCATGTATGCTTCGGACTTGAGCTTGCTATGGTTTTCTACTTGGGGATAGCTACTTCATGTTTTCCTTTTCAGTTACAAGTTTTATGTTTCTAGACTTTGTTTATGGAAAATAATTAAGTACTGTGTTGTAACTTAACCTATGGTTTTGATATGCTGGCTTTTATCCGCTGCTATACTTACTCTGTTTTTACTTATATGTTCTGTCTTGTGATATCTGCATGCATGATTACCTTATTTAAACGCCCCTCCAAAGTCAGTGTCCTTGCAAGAGTGGCACTGGAAGAGGTTGGGGTGTTACAGTACTAGTGAGGCAAGATCTAATGCGTAGACAAGTGCAAAAAGGAGGAGGTGAGGTGACGATAAAGAAAGAGAAGAAGAATAGAGATATTGTTCTACTAGATAAGGAATAAAGGATGAAAGAAGGAAGTTAAAGGGGGTAATTTGGATATAATTTTTATGGTTGAGTCTTAGGTCCAAGTTGTACCAAAACTCATTGACTAGTTGACCATTCTTGCATAATGCTATATGGATTTGGAAAAAGGTTGAACCTTGATCTTATTAGGCCGGATTAAAATTTTAATCTTCCCATGTCATCTTTTAAGCTTTGTCGCGTTGTGGTATTTAAAGACCATAGTTAAACTTAGAACCAACTCCAATGATTGATAGTCTCAACAACGATGTTGCGACTACATAACGAACGAACTTAAAACTGGAAATCAACTATAAATCCGAAATAGAATTAAAACGAATTTTCACCTTACTAGCTGACATCAGAACTAAACAATTCGAAATCAAATACTGTAACGACCCAGGAAATCTGAACCAATTTAAAAATTTTAAATTAGCTAAAATAATGGATTATAAATATTTAAAATAAATATTTTAAATAATGGCAATGAAAAGTGAGTTCGAATCGACAATTGAAAACGAATATAATTAATTATAATTATAAACAAGGCTTGAAAAGGCGCTGCAGTTTCAAAAATTGAATTCAAACTTTGTCGGACTGTACCGGGTGCAAAACAATCCGGATTTTAGTGAAACCAAAAATATTTAAATCTGTTAGTGAATACCTTTCTAACGAATCTAAAAAATCGATTTTTCATAGCGGAAAGCAAAAGTTATGGCCGAATGAATTTTCAGAAGGGTCGACACGGAATTTATATAGCCCGTGAAAATGGCCATTTTGCATATGACCTCGGAATTCGACGAAACAACTTTTGTTGGATCCGGGATGTGAAGTGATTGCTAGGTTTCAAATTTCATAATTTTTGAAGCTAGTATGTGAGCGTGGCAAAGGAAAATGTGTTTTGGTCAATTAAAGTTAAATTGGATCGACCAAAAATGGGCCTTTTTGGAAACGGTCTCAGAATTCGACGAAACTAGTTTGGTTGGGACCGTATCGTCAAAACATAGCTAGATTTATTTTCTGGAATTTTTCGAATCAGTTTGTGGCCCTGGCAAATTAAAATGCACGTTCAAATCAAATATTGAATGTTTTATATTTTAATTTGAAGGAAAACTGACTGAAACAGTCGAATGGGCCTACGAAACATATCCCATTGTGTTAGGAATGGGGGTAAAACGCTAGTGACGACAGTCGTTGGGTTTGGATTGGTGGTCACGTCAGAAAAACCCTTATAAAATCTACCGACCAATCAGAATTCAAATTAAAAAAAATAGAAAAATCCTTTTCTCTCTCCCCGTAACAGCCGATCGACGGCGAAAACCCTTCTCGCCGTTCCCATCCAATTTCCGACCAAATCAGGCAAAATTAGCCCCTCCTCCGGTTGAAGATTTTGTAGAGCTCCTCGAGATCTTCAAATCCATACCTAGTTTCGATTTTTTCATTGTGTATTTTGGGAGAACGGACGCCGAGAAGTCGCCGCCTTCACTTCGCCGCCGCCATCACCAGAAGCCACCGAAGTGGGCCCCCTTCCTGGCGCACGTGCGCCTCACGTAGCTCTTCGACCCTGCGCAACCCGATCGTGGAACCATTGCACGGATTGATCGAAAAATTCAAACCTAGTTTTGAAGATTTTTGAAAGGTATCGGCTGTGTAATTTTAAAACTGATTTTAACAGTTTAAAACCGTTACAAACTTTGAAAAATCATATCTTTTTGCTGTATTAACGAAATTCGATGAAACAGGAAACATCGTGATCGTGTGGACGTCTTCTACATTTTAAAAGAGACCGCATATTTTTCTGAGCCTTCTGCTATTTTTGGTGGAGTGGAACCCAATGTGAGATTTCTAATTTATAAGCGATATGGAAAATGACGATGTATAAATTATATGGTCGATGTATGAGTTATATAAGCGTTGTACACCTCTTGTATAAGCGTTGTATAAGTTGTGCGTTCGATGTATAAGTTGTATATGCATTGTAAAAATTATATATGTGTTGAAATAAAAGTGAATTGCTATATATAAATAAATATATATATATATATATACGCCCCTCGTCCACAAACCATGGACGATATTTATTGATTGTGATTGGTGTGAAAATTGATTGATAGCGAATGGTTGTTTGGGATTGTTTGTGGTCGATATTGATTGATTGTGGTTGAAAAATAACCATTTGTGGTTGAGAAATATTTGGTTGAAACCACATAGGATTAGTTTGCGGAAATGAAATAAATATATACATGCCGCCTGCGTGCGAACTAGATGCATGGTCCCCATTGTCAAAAACCCGAGGTTTTAAGGTAGAGCGAGGAGCCGTACTAGGGACGGTCCCGGTTTTAACTACCCTGCCGTTATGCTGCCGAAATTTTGAATAATATTCATGTGTTTGAATTATTTTCATTTGCTGAAACTATATTTATTCATTGAAATTGAAAACCTTCATGTGTTGAATCGATATTCATTCGTTGATTAGAAATTCATGTGTTGAATGGTATTCGTGTTTTAAATATAAAAATCACATTTTTATCTATATATAGAAACTATAGAAAACCTTCATGTGTTGAATCGATATTCATTCGTTGATTAGAAATTCATGTGTTGAATGGTATTCATATTTTGAAATAAATTGTTTCATAATAAAAATCACCTTTTATCACCTATATAAACTATATAAAATAATAGTGCTTTGAAATGAATAGTCTTACAATAAAAATCATATTTTTATTATATACATGAATTGTTGAAATGTGAAGTGTTAAAAATAGCCACTCGTTCAAATAAACATATATGAGTTGAAATATTCATTAATTAGCTAATGATATGATTTTTGCCTATACATGCAACATTAGAATGAATGGTGTTTTTAAACCAAAAGGAATCAAATATGAAGTTGAATGGAAAATGATAAACGATAAGAACTGTATATATGTACATGCATATTTATTGAACATGTTATAGCAAAGGGGCTAGAGAAGAGGAATAAAATTTTGTGCCCGACAAATAGGTACACATTTACTGTTTTGTTTGGGTGATGATTTTATGAGCCTGTTGGCTAGCCGCTTGGCTTTTTCTTTTTGACATGAGACGCCCGTGTGGCTATTTGGGAATTTTCCCAGCCCCTCCCGTACAAAGGAGGTTATGGCGAAATTTTCCGAAATTTAAAGGCGTTAGTGAAATATTCGAAGTGAAAACGATATAGGAATTTTTTTGATGAACTATATTTATATAATTATATAAATATAAATATAATTAAAACGAAACGTGGCCATGCGGTTCGTGTTTTGAAACCGTGATTTCAAACAACTAGTGTGGGAAATCCGACCATTGGATTTTCCCGAAACCGCAACCGTCGGGTTCGCCTTGGAAATATCTTTCCAACGGCACCAACCTTCTAAAAATACAACGGTTGGATTGTCTGGAATGTTTAATTCAAATCTGAAGAAAAACAACGCCAAAAACGATTATATATATATAATTATATTTAATCGAAAAATGGCGCTGCAGTTCGTATTTTGAAATCGAAACTTCAAACGATTGTACCGGGAGATCCGACCGTCGGATTTTCCCGAAACTGGAACTGTTGGATTCGTTTTGAAAAGACCTTTCTAATGATGGAAATTTAGTAAAGATCCAACAGTTAGATTTTCAGATATGTGTAAATCAAATCAGAAGAAAAACAGCGCCACGGCCGCGTTATGGCCCGAAGCGTCGTTTTGAATAAATTGGCTTTTTTAAAATAAATAAAAATAGCGATAAATCGTTATAAAATATCATAAATGATATGGAATGGAAATAAACTGAATTTGCTCGATTTATGTGGTATTTGTTGGTTGAATGTGTTTGGTGTGAAAATTACATTAAAGAACAAAAATGGTGTTATCGAATGATTTAACCATTGAAATAAATTGATTTGAAATTCTAAATATACGTGAATTATTTGAAAAGGCCGAGTTAATTCTCATTTCAAATAATTGACCGACGATTGAAATTTGAAGATGATGACGGTGGTCGAAGACCAGAGATCTTCACCTCGTTTGGATGGTAACCGATGTCCTGATTGGGAGGCATCCCGAAATATGGATAATGAGTGGTGATCGTCCAGACGTACGTGGTGATCGATGGGTTGGCGAGGTATTTAGTGCCTCCGGTTTCGTTCAGACCTAGAACGGACTTGTAAATGGACTGTGTGTCTGACATTGGATTTTATTCTGTGTTGATTGATCTCTATTAAATACACATCTGTTTGGCGGCGGAGAATTTATTCTTTTGCTTAACGCCCTTCTCTGAGACGCACGAGCTCAGAGGTTGTATATCGATGGACATCAGTCGCATGGCATGAATTGCCTATGTGGCATGCTAAGATGCAGTGATCAGGGCTTCTGTTGAAAAGCAAAGTCTTGTGGTGATGATCAAAGCACCGCCTGTGTGGTGTGGCTTTGTGTATAATGTGAATTCGCGAGCCTCACACCCCGGTATCATCCAGAAAGGGAGAAGGACCTCAGGGAGGGCATGCGTTTCTTTCTAGCTAGGGTGGTGTAAGTGACCTACCAGCCCTGACATTTATATACTTTTCACCTATGTGGTTGTTGCTGTTGTAAGGCGCCTCGGTTTGATCGGACGATCCGGGTCCGATGGAGTCATTTGTTGGCTCGTTGACGCCCCAAAGGGCGGGGAAACGTAGAGTTCAAGCATAATAATCCACTTCGGTGGACCGGCCCTGTCGCTCCAAGGCTTGCCTGCGCGCTTGCCTGAGACACGGGCTAGAGCGTCTTGAATTCGGTAAGGACTATCTTTTGCCTTGGTTCATGACGGAAATCCAATTTCCAAATACGTGACTGTGCGGTTTTGATTGTATATATATATATAGGAAGGGTGTACTCAATCGTTGGCAAATCAGTGTTGAAAGAAGAACACAATCAGAAGTCAAACTCTTGTAATTGTCCTGTGTGGGTAAGCTTGTAGCCCGTGAAATCAAGTGGGTAAGCTTGTGGCCCGTAAATCAAGTGGGTAAGCTTGTGGCCCGTTAAATCAAGTGGATAAACTTGTAGCCCGTAAATCAAGTAGTTGTGAACCTGTTCCTCCGGGTGAAGCGAGGGTGTTGTTTAGTGAAAAGCCGAAGAGGAGCTTCGGGACTGGACGTAGGACGGGAGGTCCGAACCAGTATAAAAATCCTGGTGTCATTACTCTACTTTACTTTACTTTACTGCATTTATAGCTATTAGTGATATAATTCTTGTTTGTGAATTTTTACCTGTGTAACTATTGAATAGCTTAAGTTATCACATACATTCCGCATAGCCATATTATAGATCCTGCACAAGTCGTACACAACCGACCTTTTCATTTGGTATCAGAGCAAGGTTGTTCTAGAGATCGTAACAACATCTTAGAACAAATGGCAATAAAGAAATCTGGTCAGGGATATAGAAAATGGAAGAGCAACAAAGCAGAATCAGGAGAGCAAGGAAACAAATGTCTCATGGCTAAAGTCAGATCACAATCGGTATGTACAGATTCATTATATAAAGATCTTATGTTAGACCATGAAAAATTATTGAAACTCCATAAAATTGTTTTAGCTATGTCAAAAAAGTATAAGGAAGAAAATTCCAAATTAAAAGAAGAAAACAATCGTTTGGTAAAACAAGCCAAATGTTTTGAAGATACCTTAGAAGAGCTTGTTTCTCAAAAAGATTTCCTTCAAAAAGAAAATGAGCAACTAGAAGATAAAAACAATGTTCTTTTAAAGGTAATCGATCTTTTGCAAAATAGAAATATATCATTAGAAGATTCTTTAAATAATTCTAGTTCTTTAATTTCGTCTCTTGAAAAAGAGAATGGAGCTTTAACTGAAAAGAATTTAGAACTATCTAAAGAATGTGAGTTTTTAAAGGTGAATAATAATATTTTGCAAAATGAAATTTCTGACTCAAAAGAAAATTTTGAAAAGTTACAATCTTCTTTAGATAATTCAGAATCTCAAATTTTATGTCTCAAAACTGAGAATGGTACTTTAAAATGGAAAAATTCTGAATTAAATAAGGAAATTGATGATTTAAAGAATAACAAAATTTCTTTTGAAAATGTCAATAGCGGCTTTGGAAATAAATTTGATAAAAGTGCAAATAAGTTCGCAAAATTTAATAAAGGTCAAAATGATTTAAATATGATTTTATCTAGATCTCGACCTTTACATGACAAAAGTGGTTTAGGATATAATAAAACTAATCTTAGAAATAGTACTAGATATGCTTTCACGTACAATAATAATATTACTGCTAGTACTAATGCTCATCCTAGATCCAATTATTATAGAAATTTGAATACTTCTATGACTAGAGATCTGTATAATAGATCTAGAAGTACGAAAAGGAATATCAATAGAGATTACTTAAGTATTTGGGTTCCTGTAAGTTGGAAAAACAGAGAAAAATATATTGATGATTATTTTGATTCAGTAGTTAATAATGAAAATTTTATCTTTAAAGGTTCCATTAAACCCTCTTGGGTATGGCTACCTTCCATCTAACCCATGGACCCAAACAAAGCAAGTGGGTACCAAAGTATATATATTCTACTTTTTTGCAGGTACACCACAATAAAAGGAAGGCGATTTTGATTTCTCCAAATGTCTCTGAAAACAAAATTCAGTTTATCAAATTGCACATGACCCAATATCTCCCGAAGGTACTTTAATTTATGTCTTATGTTCGATTACTGTTCTATCATGATGTTTATTCTTTTTAATCGATGACAAAGGGGGAGAAATATGCATATATATATATATATATATATATATTCATGTATCATATAAATATTCATTTTATATGCACTAACATTTTGTTACAGGAAACAGTAAGTTTTTATTATACTAACAAAATGTGCAGAAAGCTTTTAGACAGGGGGAGATAAAAATATATAAGCATATATTCAGGGGGAGCTACTCAGTATCTCAAAAATATATGCAAGATGTTGTCATCAATCAAAAAGGGGGAGAATGTTGATACACAAGATTTTGATTAATGACAACATAGAAATAGAGATCATTGACGAGCTGAATTCACATTTATCAAAGTGGAAATCAATAAAGATCATAGTGAAGATCAATGGAAATCATGACATGGAGCTAAGATTATATATATGTAGGTATGGAGTCGTGTTAGATTTATGTTAAAATCTATCCTCAAAGTATAACATGAATGCACAAAACAATTTAGAAACTGAAATTAGCTGGGGCTGAAATCTATATATTTGAGGAATTGAAAAGTCACAGAAAAAGCCCAAACGGTCCAGGCTTCGACCGGGAAAGAGTGCAGAGTGATATAGACTGTGGACCGAGGTTCTCTGGTCCACAGCAAGAAAACGGTCGACCGCCCAAAAAGGACCTGTCGACCGGTCCTATTGTCTTTTGTGCATAACGGCTATTTTTTTCAAATTCCTGTCGACCTGTTAATTTCAACCTGTCGACCTTTTTTCTTGCTGTAATTTTTCTGAAAGGATGCTTCTTTTTGTGAAGAGATTTCTATTCAATTTCAAGAGAAATGGACACAACTCTTTATAGAAACTCTTCATGAAGGAATGCAACTATTCTACACTATAAATAGACTTGAAATCATACTTTCAAATCACCGAATCTTCTTCTATTTTCTGATCTTAACTCTATACTCTCTTGCATTCTAAAAGCTCTCTCAAATAGTCAATACTTGTTGAATCCTTGAATCAGTTTTATATCATTTGATTCAACAAGCAATCTTTCTTCCTTAAATCTTTGCATTCAAATCATATACTTGAGGATAAGATTATAGGAAGGGTGTACTCAATCGTTGGCAAATCAGTGTTGAAAGAAGAACACAATCAGAAGTCAAACTCTTGTAATTGTCCTGTGTGGGTAAGCTTGTAGCCCGTGAAATCAAGTGGGTAAGCTTGTGGCCCGTAAATCAAGTAGGTAAGCTTGTGGCTCGTTAAATCAAGTGGGTAAACTTGTAGCCCGTAAATCAAGTAGTTGTGAACCTGTTCCTCCGGGTGAAGCGAGGGTGTTGTTTAGTGAAAAGCCGAAGAGGAGCTTCGGGACTGGACGTAGGACGGGAGGTCCGAACCAGTATAAAAATCCTGGTGTCATTACTCTACTTTACTTTACTTTACTGCATTTATAGCTATTAGTGATATAATTCTTGTTTGTGAATTTTTACCTGTGTAACTATTGAATAGCTTAAGTTATCACATACATTCCGCATAGCCATATTATAGATCCTGCACAAGTCGTACACAACCGACCTTTTCAATATATATATATGGCGACATGATATATGGTACCCATGCCGTCTATGATTGATAGTTATGATTTGAAATTGTTTTCAGAACATATAAACACTAGCAATAATATCAAATGCCTTTGTTTTATTCATACCAAGCATATTTTGGCCGTTATAAGGTAAAACTCTATCCTCCGGTTTGCGTTGCATTATGTGATGGGAACTGAGTCTTATAACGACTTCATTTTTACAAAAAGCATAGCGATGTTTAAAAGAAAGATTTGTTTTAAGGCACTGGCAATCCAATGGAGTAAACCCGTTCCACGAAAGTGGCGTGGTCCTGTGATTGGCCATATTATATATGTGTTGAATAGATTTCTCATACCAGTCCCATGACTGACTCGTAGTTTGTTTCAATTTCAAACTCGGGTGCCCCTTTTTCTGCACGGGCAGCCTTGTATTTAGGTTTAGCTGGTTCTTTCTGGATAGCTGGAGCTGAAGATGGATTCTATCATTTATCTCTTTCTATGCTGTTCAGCTCCTATTGTACATATTATGTTTATTTTCCGCTGTAGACATTTATGTATAGCTGAACTGTATTTTTACTAAGTATGATCCTGTATACTGTGTAACTCTGATGATTACTTTTATCCAGTATATTCTATTGTTCATTATCTGGTGTATTTATTTAATTATGTTCTGCTATTATCTGTTTCTGTGTTATATTCCACGGATTACCCTTGCCGCCGTCAGTACGGGGTTTGGGGTCGTCTCAATTTGGTATCAGAGCTTTGGTTAAGCTTAGTTCTGGAATAAAACATTTGAACGAACTCGTCAGAAATAGAACCAGTAGTGTTCTAGGATGGGTAACTCTATACAGATAGGATTAATAATATCCTAGTATGAGTAAAGCAGAATGAAATTACACCTCGATAGACACATTTACATTTGAAGTATATGTTTCTATATTAAAAAAAAATATCTTTTCTGTTGACCTGACACTTTGTCTGCTAATTGCAGACGCACTAGAAAATGAGTGACAGGAACAGAAGAAATAATCGTATGGCTCGACCAGCTAATGAACCAGTTGTGCTCCCGCTGCCAGAATCCGATATAGAAGTTCTATTCAAGGGATTTCAAAATCTTGGTGGATCGCCATTCTTTAGCAAGGAGTCCATTATGGAAACACAAGCTTGGATTCGTTCTGCAGAGAAAATCTTTGAGGGTTTAAAGCGGAGAGACGATCAGAAAAGATTACTGGCGTCTTGGGCGCTCAAAGAAGAAGCTTTGTTTTGGTGGGATTCAATCATTAAAGATAATCCAGAAGGTGATATCACCTGGGACAGATTCAAAGTGATTTTGTTAGAAAGATTTACTCCTCCCGAAGCAACCGAGAGATTATGTGATGAATTTTCTTATTTGATACAAGGTGATATGACCATCCCAGAATATCATAAGAAATTCAACGAACTTGCTCACTTTGCTCCTCATCTGATTCAAGATCCAAAGAGGAAAAATCTGAGATTTATTCATGGCCTGCAAAGGAGATATCAGAATAGTGTAATGAGGAATGTGAAGCTTCCTTTTTCTGAAATGATTTATATGGCTTATCAGTATGAATATCTCCATAGGAAAGGCATGTTGCGTAATGAAGAAGAAGTCAGTTCTAGCGATAAGGTTGAATCAGGAACTGATTGTCCTGAGGCCAGTACCATGTCTGAGGTCAGTAAGGAACCCAAAGTCAATCGAAAAAGGGCCAGATCAGGAAAAGAACCGGTAACGACCATCGTATGCAATAACTGCCATCTGAAAGGGCATTTGTCGATAAACTGCGGACCTTTAAAGAAGCGATTAAAAGGTGGACTTCGATCCAAAGAAGGATTTCAAGCGAGTAGAAAATGCAATCTCTGCCATCAGTCCGGTCATATAAAGCGAGATTGCTGGCTGTTAAAAAGGGCCAAAGAAGCTCAGGTAAATGAAGTGGCCGAAGTGCCTGCATCTTCGTCTGATCAGGAAAGGGCTGATGTTTTAGAAGGAACGCTTACTGTCAAAAACATTCCAGTCAAAGTACTGTTTGACACAGGCGCGTCCCGAAGCTTTATTGCCAAGAGTGCCGCTAAGAAACTAGATTTGAATTTGAGGAAGCTCAAGGAACCAATGACTGTCCAGAATCCGGTCGGGGGTTCTATCAATCTAAGTTGGATTTGTGGGGTGCCTGTCTCTTTTTCTTGCTATAAATTCCCTACTATCTTGGTCGTTATGAATTTTAATGAATTCATTCTTATTCTGGGATTGGATTGGCTAACCAAATATGAAGCAGAGGTTAGATGCGCAGAGAGAGTGGTTAAGGCCAAGGCACAATCGGGGAATTATATAACCATTCCCTGTGAAGGTCAGAATGCTAATAGAAAAGACTTCTGGGCGGCTTTGAATGTTTCTCCAGCCCAAATAGAAAATGTCCCTGAAGTCACAGAGAATATTCCTGACCTCATCAAAGACATTCATGTCGTCAAGAACTATGCGGATGTGTTCGAGGAAGTTGTTCGCTTACCTCCGCAGAGAGAAATAGATTTCAAGATTGCTTTGATTCCCAATGCAAGGCCGGTAGTTCACGCTATTCGAAGAATGTCCTTGAAAGAGAAGGAGGAATTAGACAATCAAACACGACAGCTAGTATGGAAGGGTCTGATCAGGCCTAGTTTCTCTGATTGGGGGGCAACAGTGGTGTTTGTCCCAAAATCTGACGGTACTCTACGTTTATGTGCGGATTATCGTGATCTGAACAAACAGACAAAAAAGAACAAATATCCATTGCCGCGGATTGATGATTTGTTGGATCGATTAAACGACGCACAAGTATTCTCAAGAATGGACCTAGCTACAGGCTTCCATCAACTTCGAATTGCCGAAGAGTGTGTTCCAATGACAACAATCAGAGGTCCCGACTTATTCTACGAGTGGTTAGTAATGCCGTTCGGCTTATGTAACGCTCCTGCCTACTTCGTCGATCTGATGAACAGAGTATTCAGAGGAGTTTTGAATAAATTTGTTCTGGTTTTTATTGACGATATTTTAATCTTCTCTAAATCAAAAGCCGAACATGAAAAACATCTGGAACAAGTTCTAGAAATCCTGAGAAGGAATGTATTGAAAGCAAAGTTTTCCAAATGTATATTCTGGCAAGATGAAGTGAAATTTCTAGGCCACGTCGTATCGAAAGACGGAATCGCTGTGGATCCAAGCAAAATCACAGCTATTCAGAATTGGAAACAGCCCAGTACTCCTACTGAAGTCCGCAGTTTTCTCAGATTGGCTAGCTATTACGAAAGTCCGTTAAAGACTTTTCGAAGATATCTGGTCACTTAACGAAGCTTACAAAGAAGCATTCTAATTTCAAGTGGACTCCAGAATGTGAGGAGGCTTTTGAAGAGCTAAAGTTGAGATTAACAACTGCTCAAGTGTTAACCATCATCGATGGCAACCAGGATTTAAAAGTCTGGACTGATGCTTCTAGAGAAGGCCTTGGCGCAGTATTAATGGAAAGAGGCCAAGTGATTGCTTATGCTAGCCGTCAACTGAAGCCGCACGAGAAGAACTACGTAACTCATGATCTTGAGTTATTGGCTATTGTGTTCGCTTTGAAAATCTGGAGACACTATCTTCTGGGTGAGAGATTTGAACTGTTTACAGATCATCAGTCATTAAAGTATCTATTCACACAGAAGGACTTGAATCTGAGGCAGCAACGTTGGCTAGAGTTCCTTGCAGCATATGACTTTGAAATTATATACACTCCAGGGAAAGCCAATGTCGTGGCCGATGCGTTAAGCCGAAAGAATGAAATGATCGCCAGTTTTATTATCACGACTTCATTGCTAGATAAAATATCTGCTCTTCAGAAGGATGATCACTTCATTCAGAAGATCAGAGAGATAATTCAACAAGGCGAACCCTCGAGTTTTCAAGTTGATAATGATGGAATTCTAAGGCTCAAAGGTCGAATCTGTGTCCCTAACATTCCTAAGCTTCGAAAGGAAGTACTGGATGAATGCCACAAGTCAAAACTCAGTATCCATCCAGGAGTAAGCAAAATGTATAATGACATCAAACGCACTTTCTGGTGGAAGTCGATGAAGAGGGACATCTCTTTATATGTTAGCCGATGCCCTACTTGCCAACTAGTCAAGAGCGACCAACAGAAACTAGCTGGATTATTACAACCGCTAGAAGTTCCTGGTTGGAAGTGGGAACATATTTCTATGGATTTCATTGATGGTCTACCCCGAACCAGAAAAGGGAATGACAGTATTTGGGTTATCGTAGATCGATTCACGAAGACTGCCCATTTCATACCTGTCAGATCAAACAGAACTGCTCAAAGTCTGGCGCAGATATACTTCAGGGAAATAGTTAGACTACATGGGGTGCCGCTCAGTATAGTCAGTGATAGAGATACAATATTCACTTGAAAATTCTGGGAAGCATTTCAAGTCGAGCTGGGAACGAAGTTAAACCTAAGCACCGCTTATCATCCTCAGACAGACGGTCAGACTGAGAGGGTGAATCGTATTTTGGAAGATCTATTGCGGGCTTGTGTTATAGATTTCGGTGGATTCGGGGAAGACAATCTGCATTTGGCTGAATTCTCTTATAATATCAGCTACCAGGCGAGTCTGACAATGTCACCATTCGAAGCATTGTATGGTAGACCGTGCCGATCTCCTGCTTGTTGGGTCGAAGCAGGAAATAGACTTGTGTTGGGTCCCGATATGATTCGAGAAGCTGCCGACAAAGTCGATTTTATTAAAAAGCGATTACTCGCCGCTCAAAGCCGACAAAAGAGCTATGCCGATAGAAGAAGAAGAGATATATCCTTTGCGGTTGGTGACTATGTATATTTGAAAGTATCGCCGATGAGAGGAGTTATCCGGTTCGGTAAAACTGGAAAGTTGGCACCCAAATTCATTGGTCCGTTTCCTATTCTGGAACGGATGGGAACTCTCGCTTATAGGGTCAAACTGCCTGATTGGTTGCCTGGGGTTCATGATGTATTTCATATATCTCAACTTCGAAAGCACGTTCATGATCCAGACTTGATCGTGGAAGAAGCAGCTCAACAGGACATTGAAATTACTCCAGAATTAGCTATGAGGCGAGAGCCGCTAAAGATTATAGGCAAAGAAACCAAAGAGCTGAGGAACAAGAAGGTTCACTTAGTCAAAGTGCAATGGAGTGGAGATCCACGAGATTGTACTTGGGAAACTGAGGAGAGCATTCAGAAAGCCTATCCCAGATGCCGAGTAGATATCTCTGATTGACTCCGGTGCAAGGTACATTTACCCTACTTTGCATTACCATTTAATTCTCTACTCTATTGTTATTTTATTTTCATGGATGTGAACTTTTGAACTCTATAGTCTGAATGATTTTAAAGGAGTATAGAAATTAATTTGTATGGTTTTGAAAGGTTGGAAACAATTGGATTGGTTGTTGCATTGTGTAATTGTAGATTTATCAAACCACTTTCGACTTTGTTCCTTTTCTGGGACGAAAAGTTTTAAGTGGGGGAGATTGTAACGACCCAGGAAATCTGAACCAATTTAAAATTTTTAAATTGGCTAAAATAATGGATTTTAAATATTTAAAATAAATATTTTAAATAATGGCAATGAAAAGTGAGTTTGAATCGACAATTGAAAACGAATATAATTAATTATAATTATAAACAAGGCTTGAAAAGGCGCTGCAGTTTCAAAAATTGAATTCAAACTTTGTCGGACTGTACCGGGTGCAAAACAATCCGGATTTTAGTGAAACCAAAAATATTTAAATCTGTTAGTGAATACCTTTCTAAAGAATTTGAAAAATTGAATTTTCATAGTGGAAAGCAAAAGTTATGGCCGAATGAATTTTCAGAAGGGTCGACATGGAATTTATATAGCCCGTGAAAATGGCCATTTTGCATATGACCTCGGAATTCGACGAAACCACTTTTGTTGGATCCGGGATGTGATGTTATTGCTAGGTTTCAAATTTCATAATTTTTGAAGATTGTATGTGAGCTTGGCAAAGGAAAATGTGTTTTGGTCAATTACAGTTAAATTGGATCGACCAAAAATGGGCCTTTTTGCAAACGGTCTTAGAATTCGACGAAACTAGTTTTGTTGGGACCATATCGTCAAAACATAGCTAGATTTATTTTTCTGGAATTTTTCGAATCAGTTTGTGGCCCTGGCAAATTGAAATGCACGTTCAAATCAAATATTGAATGTTTTATATTTATTTTGAAGGAAAACTGACTGAAACAGTCGAATGGGCCTACGAAACATATCCCATTGTGTTCGGAATGGGAGTAAAACGCTAGGGACGACAGTCGTTGGGTTTGGATTGGTGGTCGCGTCAGAAAAACCCTTATAAAATCTACCGACCAATCAGAATTCAAATAAAAAAAAAATAGAAAAATCCTTTTCTCTCTCCCCGTAACAGCCGATCGACGGCGAAAACCCTTCTCGCCGTTCCCATCAAATTTCCGACCAAACCAGGCAAAATTAGCCCCTCCTCCAGTTGAAGATTTTGTAGAGCTCCTTGAGATCTTCAAATCCATACCTAGTTTCGATTTTTTCATTGTGTATTTTGGGAGGACGGACACCGAGAAGTCGCCGCCTTCACTTCGCCGCCGCCGTCACCAGAAGCCACCGAAGTGGGCCCCTTTTCCTGGTGCACGTGCGCCTCACGTAGCTCTTCGACCCTGCGCAACCCGATTGTGGAACCATTGCACGGATTGATCGAAAAGTTCAAACCTAGTTTTGAAGATTTTTGAAAGGTATCGGCTGTGTAATTTTAAAACTGATTTTAACAGTTTAAAATCGTTGCAAACTTTGAAAAATCATATCTTTTTGCTGTGTTATTGAAATTCGATGAAACAGGAAACATCGTGATCGTGTGGACGTCTTCTACATTTTAGAAGAGACCGCATATTTTTCTGAGCCTTCTGCTATTTTTGGTGGAGTGGAACCCAATGTGAGATTTCTAATTTATAAGCGATATGGAAAACGACGATGTATAAATTATATAGTCGATGTATGAGTTACATTAGCGTTGTACACCTCATGTATAAGCGTTGTATAAGTTGTGCGTTCGATGTATAAGTTGTATATGCGTTGTAAAAATTATATATGTGTTGAAATAAAAGTGAATTGCTATATATATATACGCCGCTCGTCCACAAACCATGGACGATATTTATTTATTGTGATTGGTGTGAAAATTGATTGATAGCGAATGGTTGTTTGGCATTGTTTGTGGTCGATATTGATTGATTGTGGTTGAAAAATACCCATTTGTGGTTGAGAAATATTTGGTTGAAAGCACATAGGATTAGTTTGTGGAAATGAAATAAATATATACATGCCGCCTGCGTGCAAACTAGATGCATGATCCCCATTGTCAAAAACCGCGAGGTTTTAAGGTAGAGCGAGGAGCCGTACTAGGGACAGTCCCGGTTTTAACTACCCTACCGTTATGCTGCCGAAATTTTGAATAATATTCATGCGTTTGAATTATTTTCATTTGCTGAAACTATATTTATTCATTGAAATAGAAAACCTTCATGTGTTGAATCGATATTCATTCGTTGATTAGAAAATCATGTGTTGAATGGTATTCGTGTTTTAAATATAAAAATCACATTTTTAACTATATATAGAAACTATAGAAAACCTTCATGTGTTGAATCGATATTCATTCGTTGATTAGAAATTCATGTGTTGAATGGTATTCATATTTTGAAATAAATTATTTCATAACAAAAATCAACTTTTATCACCTATATAAACAATATAAAATAATAGTGATTTGAAATGAATATTCTTACAATAAAAATCACATTTTTATTATATACATGAATTGTTGAAATGTGAAGTGTTAAAAATAGCCACTCGTTCAAATAAACATATATGAGTTGAAATATTCATTAATTAGCTAATGATATGATTTTTGCCTATACATGCAACATTAGAATGAATGGTGTTTTTAAACCAAAAGGAATCAAATATGAAGTTGAATGGAAAATGATAAACGATAAGAACTGTATATATGTACATGCATATTTATTGAACAGGTTATAGCAAAGGGGCTAGAGAAGAGGAATAAAATTTTGTGCCCGACAAATAGGTACACATTTACTGTTTTGTTTGGGTGATGATTTTATGAGCCTATTGGCTAGCCGCTTGGCTTTTTCTTTTTCTTTTTGACATGAGACGCCCATGTGGCTATTTGGGAATTTTCCCAGCCCCTCCCGTACAAAGGAGGTTATGGAGAAATTTTCCGAAATTTAAAGGCGTTAGTGAAATATTTGAAGTGAAAACGATATAGGAATTTTTTTGATGAACTATATTTATATAATTATATAATTATAAATATAATTAAAACGAAACGTGGCCGTGCAGTTCGTGTTTTGAAACCGTGATTTCAAACAACTAGTGCTGGAAATCCGACCATTGGATTTTCCCGAAACCGCAACCGTCGGGTTCGCCTTGGAAATATCTTTCCAACGGCACCAACCTTGTAAAAATCCAACGGTTGGATTGTCTGGAATGTTTAATTCAAATCTGAAGAAAAACAGCGCCAGAAACAATTATATTTATATCTATATATATATATAATTATATTTAATCGAATAACGACGCTGCAGTTCCTATTTTGAAATTGAAACTTCAAACGATTGTACTGGGAGATCCGACCGTCGGATTTTCCCGAAACTGGAACCGTTGGATTCGTTTTGAAAAGACCTTTCTAATGATGGAAATTTGGTAAGAATCCAACGGTTAGATTTTCAGATATGTGTAAATCAAATCTAAAGAATAACAGCGCCACGGCCGCGTTATGGCCCGAAGCGTCGTTTTGAATAAATTGGCTATTTTAAAATAAATAAAAATAGCGATAAATCGTTATAAAATATCATAAACGATATGGAATGGAAATAAAATGAATTTGCTCGATTTATGTGGTATTTGTTGGTTGAATGTGTTTGGTGTGAAAATTACATTAAAGAACAAAATTGGTGTTATCGAATGATTTAACCATTGAAATAAATTGATTTGAAATTCTAAATATACGTGAATTATTTGAAAAGGCTGAGTTAATTCTCATTTCAAATAATTGACCGACGATTGAAATTTGAAGATGATGACGGTGGTCGAAGACCAGAGATCTTCACCTCGTTTGGATGGTAACCGAGGTCCTGATTGGGAGGCATCCCGAAATATGGATAATGAGTGGTGATCGTCCAGACGTACATGGTGCTCGATGGGTTTGCGAGGTATTTAGTGCCTCCGGTTTCGTTCAGACCTAGAACGAACTTGTAAATGGACTGTGTGTCTGACATTGGATTTTATTCTGTGTTGATTGATCTCTATTAAATATACATCTGTTTGGCGGCGGAGAATTTATTCTTTTGCTTAACGCCCTTCTCTGAGACACACGAGCTCAGAGGTTGTATATCGATGGACATCAGTCGCATGGCATGAATTGCCTGTGTGGCATGCTAAGATGCAGTGATCAGGGCTTCTGTTGAAAAGCAAAGTCTTGTGGTGATGATCAAAGAACCGCCTGTGTGGCATAGCTTTGTGTATAATGTGAATTCGCGAGCCTCACACCCCGGTATGAACTAGAAACGGGAGAAGGACCTCAGGGAGGGCATGCTTTTCTTTCTAGCTAGGGTGGTGTCAGTGACCTACCAGCCCTGACATTTATATACTTTTCACCTATGTGGTTGTTGCTGTTGCGAGGCGCCTCTGTTTGATCGGACGATCCGGGTCCGATGGAGTCATTCGTTGGCTCGTTGACGCCCCCAAAGGGAGGGGAAACGTAGAGTTCAGGCATAATAATCCACATCGGTGGACCGACCCTGTCGCTCCAAGGCTTGCCTGCGCGCTTGCCTGAGACACGGGCTAGAGCGTCTCGAATTCGGTAAGGACTATCTTTTGCCTTGGTTCATGACGGAAATCCAATTTCCAAATACGTGACTGTGCGGTTTTGATTGTATATATATATATGGCGACATGATATATGGTACCCATGTCGTCTATGATTGATAGTTATGATTTGAAATTGTTTTCAGAACATATAAACACTAGCAATAACATCAAATTCCATTGTTTTATTCGTACCAAGCATATTTTGGCCGTTATAAGGTAAAACTCTATCCTCCAGTTTGCGTTGCATTGTGTGATGGGAACTGAGTCTTATAACGGCTTCATTTTTACAAAAAGCATAGCGATGTTTAAAAGAAAGATTTGTTTTAAAGCACTGGCAATCCAATGGAGTAAACCCGTTCCACGAAAGTGGCGTGGTCCTGTGATTGGCCATATTATATATGTGTTGAATAGATTTCTCATACCAGTCCCATGACTGACTCGTAGTTTGTTTCACTTTCAAACTCGGGTGCCCCTTTTTCTGCACGGGCAGCCTTGTATTCAGGTTTAGCTGGTTCTTTCTGGATAGCTGGAGCTGAAGATGGATTCTATCATTTATCTCTTTTTATGCTGTTCAGCTCCTATTGTACATATTATGTTTATTTTCTGCTGTAGACATTTATGTATAGCTGAACTGTAATTTTACTAAGTATGATCCTATATACTGTGTAACTCTGATGATTACTTTTATCCAGTATATTCTATTGTTCATTATCTGGTGTATTTATTTAATTCTGTTCTGCTATTATCTGTTTCTGTGTTATATTCCACGGATTACCCTTGCCGCCGTCAGTACGGGGTTTAGGGTCGTCTCAAATACCCCAAAAATAAGGACGAAGGATTCTCCTCAGCCTTTTCTAAGACAAATTAGAACTTTTCCAAAAATGAAATTTATTATAAACTAACGGTTTCATATTTATAAATCCGATTTACTATTATTATTTATATTCCAGTTTATATTACATACTGAAAAACCTTTTTGTGTTAAAAAATGTTGGAGCTTTAAAATCTTAAGGATTAATTGTGATAATTTCAATAAATTATCCAATATGTATAGGAAGTGGAATACTAAAAATCAGAAGGAATAGATTTTTATTATTCTTAAGTTTAGTGGCCTATGCCTTGTCATTTCTAATTTCATCTTTCCAATCAATCAAATTATATTTATTAGAATTACATAAAAGCCCTATAATTTTGTAACACATATAGATTAAAATTCTAAAAACCATATCTTTACAAAACTAGTCCTTCATAAAACCATTTTTCGAAACCGTATTTCAAAACTTTCAAAACCCATTTTTATTTTTCCAAATAGTTTTAAAATAAAATTTCCTCGAATACATGGCCAAGAACTCAATTGAATGTTTTAATAAAGGTTGATTCGAAAATTCAACAAAGTAACAAATTGATATACCTCGTAATTATATTTCGAAAATAGAATACGACATACTAATGTGAACTTCTCCCGTTTTGGATCGAGCAATGGTCTTAACCAGAACTACCAACGAAATCAAACACCACAAATCACGACTATCTCGGTTGTAGCTAGATTTTTGTCTAGTATCCAGACTTGAACCAATAGACTTCCCCATATGCCGTCCTCATGCTCTTCATGGCGAGATCGCCAATGTAATATTTGGGTAAGACATAATTGGCTAGAAACCCGGACTCAACATATTTCAACCCTAAGTCGCTTAAATCCCTTTTAATTATTAGGCCGACGACTAATTCATCATCGAATAAATCAAAGTCGAGTAAGAAAGATGAAGAAAAAAAAGAAATGAAATCGAATTTCGTTCTCCTATGGCTCCTAATTTAACTAATTCCTCTAATCTTTTAACCTAAGCACTGATACCAAATGTAGCACCCTACACTTTTCTACACCCAAATTTCGACAAAAATCGAAACTCAAACACCTCCAAGCATAGAGCATGTAAATCTGGTACCTGTAATAAATTAGCATGATCATAATCAGAGTACGATAAGATAACTCACGGCGGAAACAAAATAGGATAACCTAGTATTTACTCAAGTAACTACCTTTTTCAAAGTATGTTATTTTGCAGATACGGAGCATGAGAGAGAACGAGAACCGAAAGAAAAACTTAAACACTTGTGAGAACCCGACCTTCTCTAGAAAACCCGAGTGGTTGTAATGAGGAGGCGAGTCAGAAAAACAAGATTCTTATGAACATGAAATGTACAACACATATTATAATACACAGATGTATCCCATTTGGTTCAACCCAAGAGGTATGCCTACCAAGGTTAGTTATTCTGGCCTAAACTTGTAAATGTTTATGCACGACCCTACTATGCTTCCCAAAGTAGTATTCCTAAGGTATAATACCGATGAAGAACGTTTACACACATACCAACAATACTGAATACAAACAGGCATATTTGTTTAAACATTACAATCACATAATTCACCTATTTCATCTTTTTAGTCAAATTCCCATATTTTATTTTTTCCCAACACTGAACTAAAGATCTGGAATGTAACTACATCTAATTGGTGTTAATGGGACTGATTTCTAGATTTGCGCTACTCAACATATACAACATATTTCATGGCATAACTGTACGAACAAGCTTGAACAAATTTAACAATCCTACAATTTACATTGTATACAGCGACAATTTATAATTCACAAGTTTTAAGCATATTTATAATCAGATCTGATGGTTATCAATAAATTCACAATATTTAAATGAACAAATCTGATAGAGAATAGGCATAAAAATATAGATCCAATTCAAATGAAATAAATAAGTTATTAAAACTGTATTCATAAATTTCCCACTCACCTTATAGCCACTAAATCCAAGGTTTGAACCCTTAGACCCACAAATCCCCAAATTCTTATAAATATACAATTTATCAGTAAAGGGGAAAATTCCAGATCTGTAGAAATGTAAGAAAACAGGATGAGAGGGGTGAGTATGATTTGGAGCGTCAATTTGCATTATTTTCCATTAGTTCTGCTTATCCTCTCAATTTCATATGAATTGCATTTGATTTGTTATGTATGAATATATTTTAATTTTAGAAATTAGGTTTAAAGAAGGAGGAAAATAGAAGAGCTCCGCTGCCTTTGCAGATTTATGTAAAAAAGAATGAGACCTTACCCCTTTATTTATAGGGGTAGAAATGTCCTAGGACAGATGGATTAGTTTTAAGTTATAGGATATTTGCTTCAAGGGCTCCTAATCACGTCTTCATTTTTTAGGACACGGTCTTTGAATAATTAGTTTGTAGGACAGAAAACATGGCGAGCCGTTTTCTTTTTTAAAAATATCAATCTCTTCAAATTAATCAGGCACCGTGATCATGATATCTCCGATTTTTCAATATTTTCAAATTCGATCTGCGATCGTTAATTCTTTCAGGTGAGTTTTAATAATTTCGTTTTTCTTCATATTTTATAATTCTACATAAAAAATTTAAATTCTTAATAAGAGGCAATTTTTTTATTTTGTTGATTTTTTATTTTTATCAGGTGATTTCTATAATTTTGAATTGAATTGTGGATTATATTTTACTGAGCGATTTTGAATTTGTAATTGATTCCGAAATTGAGGTATATGATATCAACAATGTGCTAATATATTATTTATTTTTGTGGACTATGTAGTTCAATCAATGGAAGAGCAAACTCAAAGTTTAAGTATTCCTTTAGTTGAACAGGATGCTGAAACGTATGGTGTAATTAAATTGAATTTTTCATATGACTTGTGAAATGTGATTTTAATGGTTGTTTGTTAGTGACTTTAAATGTAGTTTTGGTATAGTTATGATTTTTTTTCATTAACAAAATAGAAGTGAAAAAGATAACTTGTTGTATCTTTTTTTAAAAATTATATCTAAAATAAAAGGATAATATTTTAAATAAAGAGATAAGTGGTTATTTAGGCTTCAATGGCAAATAACAATAATCTGTTATAGTTAATTTTAAAAAATAAATTGATTATATTGTGCAACAGTTATGTTTTATATATAATTCAAATGATAAATGATTAATAATTATATGTTAACACAACACAACAATTGTATGTGAAGATAATATGACAATTATATGTAATGATAACAGAACAATTATAATACAAATATGTTTTAAAATCATATATGTTATTTTAAAATTGTTGTATAATTCTGTATTTTATTCAATATCATAACAGTTTTAAAAAAGATAAATGGTTTTATCATTTTGTAAAATGGTTTATAAAAAGGTTTAAATTATATAGTTACTTATTTACATTTTGAATTGCAGGTCTAATATATCTGTGATGGTTGTATTTGATTTTAATAAGAATTCATCTAGTATTCGTTTTGGTTTGGATGCATCAATTATTTATGATTTTTTTACATTAACAAAACAGAAGTGAAAAATATAACTTGTTTTACCTTTTTTAAAAATTGTATTTAAAATAAAATGATAATTGGTTATTTGGGCTTCAATGGAAAATAACAATAATTTTTTATAGTTCATTTTAAAAAATTAATTGGTTATATTGTGCAATAGTTATGTTTTATATATAATTCAAATGATAAATGATTAATAATCATATGTTAAGATAACACAACAATTGTATGTGAAGATAATGTAACAATTATATGTAATGATAACAAAATAATTATAATACAAATATGTTTTAAAATCATTTATGTTATTTTAAAATTGTTGTATAATTTTGTATTTTGTTCAATATCATAAATGTAGTAAAAAAGATAACTGGTTTTATCTTTTTGTAAAATGGTTTATAATAGGGGTTAAATTGTATAGTTATTTACTTATTTATGTTTTGAATTGTAGGTCTGATATATCTGTGATGGTTGTATTTGATTTTATTAAGAATTAAATTAGTATTCGTCTTGGTTTGGATGTATCAATTATTTATGTAAGAATTAAGGTTTGTGAGGTATGGAATACTTTTACTCCTTTATGCTTTGATGTGTTCTATGTTAGAGAACCTAAAACTACTTATATTGAGACAGATAGTGATCTACTATATTGTGCTTGTCATGGTTTAAAAAGGAGGATTTCTTGGTTTGTTTTATATGCTTAAATAATAATTCAAATGATGTTGCTGTTGACTGTGGTAAATTAGTCTCAGTTGTTGGTGTTTGAGAATCAAGTAGTAGTTTGATTAAATATAATGATTATTTAGACTCTGCTTATTACCAAGAGAAAAACATGCATGAATTGTTGAAGAAAACTTCAAATTTAGAATTTTTTACTGGTGTTGGACAAATATTTGATTTGGCTATTAGATTTCGTAGAATGTTGTTTGAAAAATGGATTTAAAGTACAATATGTCAAGAATTGTAAGGAGCGGGTGACATTTTAATGTGATGTTGATGGTTGTTCATTTAGAATTCATGCTTCTTGTAAATTAAAGCAATTGGATAAGTTGATTGTTAAAAATATTCAGTTATTCATTCATGTGGAGGTGAATTTAGATCAGTTAGTAGTCCAACTATTAACTGTGATCTTGTTAAAACTTTGATTGTTAATCAAATACGTGATGAGACGAAAAGGGAAATAAAGGATATTGTGAATTTTTTTATAAGAAATTATGATGTGGATTTAAGTAACTGTTGTGATAACCCCAAACTTCTACGGGATGAAAGTAAGGAATAATCATTTGGAATACAACATAGATATAACAATACAGATCACAGATACAAAATAGCAAAGGAAAACCATAAAATAACAACATCATAGCAGTGGAATATGAATGTCATCAAACACAGAATCCCACAGTCACAGAGTACTAACTTATTACATCAAGTTTTCATCAAAAAGGAAATAAGTTCCAACTTCCGAATTAGAACAACTGGAAACAAAATAAGTCTGGATGTCTCAGAGTCTATGAAAATGTAGATAAATAATAGATAGTCTTCGTGGTCCAACATAAGCACCTCCAAATGAGCAACAACAAGAAAGCTCCAAATACAACAACTCCAAAGAAAGCCAAACCTGTTACTTGGCTGCCCGTGTGGAAAAAGGGCACTCGAGTTTGCAAAGGTGAAAACAAACTATAGGTCAGTCATGGGACTGGTGTGAGAATTCTTAAATAATTTAACTACTAGTAATAAGGAAAATCCAAGGACCACGCCGCTAACGCGGAACGGGTTTACCCCAATGGATTGCCATGCATAATTTAAAGTGACAGAACAAATAATAAGTGAATCATAAAAACAACGCTATGCTTTTGAGAAAAATGGAATCACCATAAGACCCAAGTCCCATCACACAAGGCAACGCAAACCAGAGGATAGGGTTTTACTTTATGGTGATTAAACATGCTAAATACGATAAATACGAATCTAATATTATTATTAGTGTATATAAAAACATTTCAAAATAAATGTATCAATCCTAGGAAGCATAGCTAGCATATACTATGCCTTCGTACTAGTAATACAATCAAGTCCATAAGGTCGTATTTGGAATTTGGTTTCCATCATGAGTCAAGGCTACGGAGGAACTCCTTACCGATTCGAGACACTCTAGCTAATGTCTCAGGATCCCCCGCAGAGAACCCTTGGATAGCTGCAGGGTCGGTCCACACATACAACTTCGTGGATTAGTTATTCCTGAACACACGTTTCCCGATCCTATAGGACCTATCATCCGAGGCGCCTCATTCCATCATCCACATACGTAAAATATCAGCCAGTTTAAGCACCGACACTACTTCTAACTAGAAAGAAACGTACTGCTCTCCCTACGTTCGCTTCTCCCGTTTTAGACTCCACCGGGTTGTGAGGTTCGTGAAGCTACGTAATACACAAAGCTATGCTTATCCAAGCTGTGCTTTGATCATCACCACAAGGTTCTGCTTTTCAACAAGGAACCTTGATCATTGCATCTTAGTGTGCCACACTGTCACTCCATATCACACTACCAATCCTTTGCCGAAATATGTGAAAGGGTGTTAAGCAAGAGAATAAATTCTCCACCACCAAACATTCATACATTCGACATAAAATCAATAAATACAATATAAAGGAGTACAATGTCGGACACACATTCCATTTATAAGCTTACGCTCTGGGTCTGAGCGAAAGCCAAACCTGTATAATCAACATATTCGTTTGGACAATGACCATGATCCTTGAATTGGGAGCAAGTCAAATCAGGGCCTCGATCGTTGTCTTCTCGATGGAAGATTTATGGTCTTAATACGCCGTCTTCATACTTCGATTCTTTATGTCGTTTTGATTATTTGGAATGAGAGTAACTCAGACTTTCCAAATAATTCTCGTATATATATATAATGAAAATCCTTCTTTATCGTCCATATTATTTCATAACGATTAATCCCTATTTCAATTATATAAAATAGTTAAATCTTTATTTAACGATGCTTTGGGTCAATGGCGATCCTGGAGCTGCTTTCAACAAATTTTGATTTTCACATTTCTCGAAATCTAACTGTTGGATCTTAACGTAGTTTATATCGTTGGAAAGATCTTCCCAAGATGGTCCTAATGGTTTTAGTTTTGGGAAATTCCAACGGTCAGATCTTTTGGTATAATCGTTTAAATGTACAATTTCAAAACGTGAACTACCGCGCTCGATTTGTTAAAAATTATATATATATATATATCTTTTAACTTTTATTTTACATAAGAATGTAAATTCTATTACGACGTCTACTTTCATCATCATTTTTTTATATTCTTCCGTTCCTCTGTTTACATGAAAAATGTAAATTATAATTCAACATTTCCTCCTACCATTTATTCTTTTATTAAAAAGGTAAATTCTATTCCAATGTAAAATTTTATTTTATTTTCCTTCCTAATCCGTAAATTACACTATAAAATCTCCTCTTTAATTACATTAAAAATATAATTAACATTATAATGTAAAATTTCTATCTTTCAATTGCATTGTAAAATTTCTCTTTTTAATTACATTATAAATGTAATTAACATTACAGCGAAAAATTCTAACTTAGTACATTTAAAATGAAATTTCGATTCTAATGTCCAATTCTTTTTCTTAATCACATTAAAATGTAATTTCCAACATAATGTAAGCCTTTCTTTTTAAATTAGATTAAAAATGTAAATTTCCAGGCAGTGTAACTTCTATCTTTTAATTTGCCCTTTTATTATCACTATAAAGTCCTACCCTTTTAATTACATTACAAATGTAATTTTATTTTACATGTCAAATTTTGTCTTTAATTTCCAAGGTAAAATCCTACCTTTAATTACATTAAAAATGAAATTTTATTTTCCATACAAATTCTCATTCTTAGTTTACAAATAAAAGTGTACATTTAATCTACCATGTAAATTCTTCTCTTTAATTTCATAATAAAAAAAATGTGATTTACATTTGCAATGTAAATCCTCTTTCTTAATCTACATATAAAATGTGTTTTTAATTCCAATGTAAATCCTCGTCTTAATTACATAATAAAAATGTAACTTATATATGCAGTGTGAATCCTATTCTAAATTTACGTATAAAAATGTAAATTTAATTACAATGCAAATCCCTACTCTTTATTTACATGAAAAAATGTAGATTTAAATACAATGTAAATTTCTACTTTTTATTTACATCGAAAAAAAAAATTCTCATCTTTTACTTTACAATGTAAAAATATAATCTTTTAATTTACAATGTAAAAATATCATTTTTTTATTTTACAATGTAAAAATATCATCTTTCTATTTACAATGCAAAAATATCATCTTTTTAATTTACAATGTAAAAATATCATCTTTTTATTTTACAATGTAAAAATATCATCTTTTCATTTTACAATGTAAAAATATCATCTTTTTATTTAGTTTACATATAAATATGTAAAATTGAATCTATTCACATCGTCATGTTTTTCCTTCTTTTATCCTTATTTACGTTATTAACATTAGAATTGTGTAATTAAATATTTTCATGTCTTTGATTAAAATACTAACAATTTCTCTATTTACACAAGCCATCATACAAAATGGTATACTTATGTTGAATAGAAGGTCCTAATTCGATTCAATAACATGAACAAGGCGAACTTTTGTTATTCATGATTCGCCAAAGCATCGATAAGAATGATCCAACTAAATATATAACAAGTTATTCTTTCTAATAATCCATCACATACAGATCCATAATTTTAACTAACAGATCTATACTTATACATCACAAACTAACAGATCTATAACAAAATGATTCGTTCGAATTAGCAGATCTAATTTGGTTACAATTCGAATATTAAATAACTAGAAAAATAATGATTGTTTTAATTATATAAATCAGAATCTCACCTTGCTTTAAGCGGAATTAAAATTCCAAATAATTTCAGAAATCATTCCAATCAATTTCAGCAACCTCTATACGACTTCACAGTTTCGTCGGATCTGAAATTTTCCAGTTTGGAGTTCATATGAATTAAGTATAAATTTTTGAATAACAATGACTTTTTACAACTGCTGCCATGATAGAATTAAGCGTGGCAAATCTGAAATGTTCAAACCTTTGTATTTTGTTCAAAACTTTAATTTCAGATATCAGAAGATGTAGTTGATGGTTTTCAGAACGGTTTGTTGGAGATCGAAGAGCTTGGAGAGGGGAGTCGGCGCCGGGAAAGGGGTGGGGTGCATTCGCCTGTGGTGGGCCCGATTTGGTGCGGCGAGGCAGACTTTGCGGGGTCGGGGCGGCGGCTACAGGCTTCGGGGGGTATTGATTTTGGTGTGGATTCGAAGAGCATTAAAATCTCTTCGAAAGTTGGGCTACGACGAAGAATTTCGTCGAGAAACGAGGGAGGAATCGGAGTTTTAAAATTTGATGTGTTATGGGTTAGGCCACTGAAAGAAACGGGAGGAAGAAGGAGTACTGTAGCGTAGTATTTATACGTGTATTCTAGGGTATTTTCTTTTTATTTTTAATTTAATTAATCCTAGAAATTAGAGTTTTTCTTCCGATCTCCACACGGAGCCCAACAACTGTCGAGCAACAGGTTTTGACGTCTTCTGAACGCAATGGCGCTAGTGTCGAAGTCTAATTCTAAAGTTTACAGCATGTTTCCTTTTATTTTAAAAATAAATCTTTTCAATACTAATTCGAACGTACTCTTTAATCTACTGGGGTTACATACGAACTCAGAAAAAACTAGAAAAATTATTTCTAGCTTTGTTTTGACGATACGATCCTAATAAAATTAATTTCGTCGAATTCTGTGACTGTTTGAAAAATGGCCTTTTTCAAGTCGATTAAAATTGACCGAAATTGACCAAACTGAAATCTTTTTGCCACAGTCACAAATTAATTCTAGAAATTATAAAAAATTAAACTTATCAATAATTTTACATTCTGAATCCAACAAAAGTGGTTTCGTTGAAAACAGAGGTCGTTTGAAAAATGGCTATTTTTAATATTAAAATATATACAGAAATTCTACAATGACTATTCTGAAATTTCAACCGGCCATAACCTTTAACTCCCGCTATGAAATTTCGATTTTTCGGATTCATTGGTAAGGTATTTTTAAATAGATTCTAATATTTTTGGTTTCACTGAAATCTGATTTATTCTGCATCCTGTACAGTCTGTCAAAGTTCATATTTGACTTTTCAAACTACCGTGCTATTTCTAATTCCTTTTTATAATTAAATTGAATATATTTGTATTAACTTTGCTCAAAATAAATTTCTGTTCATTTTTATTTAAAATAATTTATTTCAAATATTTAAACAGCCTTAAAATCTCTGAAATGTAAATTTTAAATTGTCCCTAAATTACAGGTTGTTACAATCTCCCCCGCTTAAGAAATTTTCGTCCTCGAAAAGGAAAAAGGAAAATAGAAGAGTAGGGACCAACACAGAGAATGTAAAATATTTTAAGCGTACCTCAAAGCAAAATCTAATCGGAGATATCCAATCTACATTTGGGATAGGCTTGTTTGATACTCTCCTCAGTTTCCCAAGTGCAGTCTCTAGGATCACTACTCTATTGCACTTTGACTAGGTTGGTTTTTTTATTTCTCAGCTCCCTAGTCTCTTTGCTAATAATTTTCAGCAGTTCCCTTCTCACTGCAAGGCTTGGGGTAATCTCCAAATCTTGTTGTGCAGCTTCCTCCACAACTAGATCCGGATCATGGACATGCCTACGAAGTTGAGATACATGGAATACATCGTGCACTCTGGGCAACCAGTCGGGCATCTGAATTCTGTAGGCTAGGGTACCAATCTTTTCAAGAATAGGAAAGGGACCGATGAATTTAGGTGCTAGTTTTCCTGCCTTTCCAAAATGGATTAATCCTCGCATTGGAGCAACTTTCAAATAGACATAGTCACCCACTTCAAAAGCCAATTCTCTTATTCTTAAATCTGCATAGCTCTTTTGTCTAGTTTGGGCAGCCAATAATCGCTTCTTAATATAATCGACTTTGTCTGAGGCTTCTCGGACCATGTCTGGACCCAATACTAGACGATTTCCTTTTTCAATCCAACATGCTAGCGATCTACATGGTCTACCATATAAGGCTTCAAATGGAGACATTTTCAAACTTGCTTGATAGCTGTTGTTATAAGAGAATTCAACTAAATGCAAGTGATCCTCCCAAGAACCTCCAAATTCGAGTATGCAAGCTCGCAATAGATCCCCAAGAATGAGATTCACCCTCTCAGTTTAGCCATCTGTCTGGGGGTGATATCCGGTACTAAGATTTAACTTTGTTCCCAACTCATTTTGGAATGCTTCCCAAAACTTGCTAGCAAAGATAGGATCACGGTCGCTGACGATGCTACTAGGAACTCTATTTAAAAAAAAGATTTTTCTTTTAATATTCAATTAGAAAATGAGAATTTTCATTCATATATTGATAAAAAGGAAAGGTTTAGCTTCATTACCCATGTAGCCTGACGATTTCTTTGAAATAGATTTGCGCCAGACTTTGAGCAGTTCGAGTGGACTTGACAGGTATGAAATGAGCGGTCTTTGTGAAGCGATCCATGATCACCCATATGTTGTAATTCCCTCTCCTAGTACGGGGCAAACCATCTATAAAATCCATGGAGATTTGGTCCTACTTCCAACTTGGAACCTCCAATGGTTGCAACAATCCCGCAAGCTTTTGTTGATCGCTCGTAACCTGTTGGCATGTAGGACATCTACACCCACATAGATGGATATATCCCTCTTCATAGATCACCACCAAAACGTGCGTTTTAGATCTTGATACATCTCGCTTACGCCTGGATGGATGCTAAGCTTTGATTTGTGACCTTCATCTAAAACTTCCCTTATGAGCTCTCGGATATTTGGAACACAGATCCGCCCTTGCAATCTAAGGACTCCCTTGCGATCTATTTGGAAGCTCGTGTTTTCACCTCCTTGAATTTTCTTAATAATTCTTTGAATAAACTCATCCTCCTTTTGAAGAGCAGAAATTTTATCAATCAAAGAAGGGGTAATGATGAGGCTTGCGACAATGACGTTCTTTCTACTAAGTGCGTCCGCCACAACATTGGCTTTTCCCAGCGTATATAAGATGTCAAGATCGTATGCCGCCAGAAATTCTAGCCACCGTTGCTGCCTTAAATTCAAATCCTTTTAATCTAAGAGATATTTCAAAGATTGATGGTCTGTGAATAATTCAAATTTTTCGCCCAAAAGATAATGTCTCCAAATTTTTAAATCAAAGACTACGGCCAACAACTCCAAGTCATGGACACGATAATTTTTCTCATGCGGCTTTAATTGACGACTTGTATAAGCAACAACTTTGCCTCTTTGCATCAGTACAGCGCCAAGACCACCACTTTGAGAAGCATCGGTGTAGACCTTTAAATATTGGTTGCCATCGATGATGGTAAGTACGGGAGCAGTTGTCAAACTCACTTTTAGCTTTTGGAAGGCCTCCTCACACTCCGATGTCCAATTGAACTTGGTATGCTTCTTGGTGAGCTTTGTTAATGGGCAAGACAGCTTGGCGAAGTCTTTGACAAATTTCCTGTAATATCCAGCCAATCCTAGGAAGCTTCTTACTTTAGTGGGTGTACTGGGCTGCTTCCAATCTCGAATGGCGGCAATTTTACTTGGGTCAACAGCAATACCTTCTTTTGACACAACATGGCCTAAGAATTTTACCTCCTCTTGCCAAAATGTGCATTTGGAAAAAATTTCTTTCAAAACATTTCTTTGCAGAATCTCCAACACTTCCTTTAGATGCCCTTCATGCTCCTCCTTAGTTTTAGAATAGATTAGAATATCATCAATGAAGACTAGGACGAATTTATTTAGGACATCTCGGAAGACCCTATTCATCAAGTCAACAAAGTAGGCGGGAGCATTGCATAGACCGGATGACATTACTAACCATTCGTAGAATATGTCAGGACCTCTGAAGGCTGTCAAAGGTATGCATTCTTCAGCTATGCATAGTTGATGGAAACCGGTGGCTAGGTCCATCTTAGAAAACACCTTGGCCCCATTTAATTGGTCCATTAAATCATTTATGCGAGGCAAGGGGTATTTTTTCTTCAATGTTTGTTTATTAAGGTCACGGTAATCCACATAGAGTCTTAGAGTACTGTCAGACTTGGGGACAAACACCACAGCTGCACCCTAATTGGAGAAACTAGGCCGGATTAGTCCCTTCCATAAGAGCTGCTTAGTTTGGGTTTGCAACTCTTCTTTTTCATTAGGGGTCATCCTTCGGATAGCATGAACTACTGGTCTTGCATTTGGAACAAGATCAATTCTGAAATCAATTTCTCTTCGCGGGGTAAATTGTTTACTTCTTCAAATACATCCACGTAACTTTTGACCACGGGAATATTTTCTAAAGAAATAGGAGTGATCTCAAGAGAAGACCAAAATGCCTTTCTATCAGATTTTGAACCATGGCAAGGTATAACAATAGTATTTCCGAATCCTATTTCCGCTTTCACTACTCTTTCTGAACATAGCACTTCAGCGTCATATTTTGTTAGCAAATCAAGACCAAGGATGATATCAAACTCGGAAAAATTCAGAATGATCAAGTTAAAAGGGAACTGAAAGTAACAGTAATAAATAGGTACCCTACAGTATAAATCAAGGACGATAGAACCTCCTACAGGATTATGAACATTAATTGGTTCTTTAAGATTTCTTTGTTTCAATTTCAATTTCTTGACCATGTTGCTAGAAACAAAGCTCCTTGAGGCACCCGTATCAAACAAAGCAGTAATAGGAATGTTTTTAACAGAAATAGTACCACCTAAAACATCAGCCTTACCTGCTCCTTCAGAAGAAGTAGGTGCAGAGGAAGGTGGTGCACTTGCCCCTTCGTACACATGTGCAATCTGAGCTCCTTTCAACAGTGGACAATTAGGCTTGATATGACCCTTTTTGTGGCAGTTATAGCATTCTTTAGTGTCATCACTTCTGGCCTTTTTTGGATTCCTGCAGTCCTGCTGTAGTGTCCAAACTTCTGGCAGTTGTAGCATTGCACCTCGGCCTTATCATGGGTTTTAGCAGCTCCAGAACTGCTTCCTTCCGTCTTCTTCTCGGTTTGCTTCCTTTTAATATTGTTGGACAAGCTCCTTTCTCTATCTTGTTGTGAAACTCTTTTGTCGTTCTCCTCATAGCGACAAGCAAAATCAATCAGCTTATTGAAAGAAAGGTCAATGTGAGCAGTAACCCTATCAGTGTACTTCCTAGCAAGTCCATTAATGAACCTCTTGTTCTTTTGAAAATCATCCCGGATCAATTCTGGGGCGTAGCGAGACAGGTCTTCAAATCTTCTCACATACTTAGAAATATTTTTGTCGCCTTACTTCAAGTTGGCGAACTCGTCATGCAGCCTTTCCACTTCTTGCCTGGGAACGTACTTTTCATTGAATAGCTCTTTAAACCTGGTCCAAGTCACATTTTCTTCATCACCTCCTATATTGACCAATTCCCACCAATTCTGTGCTTCGCCTTGGAGCAGCCATGAAGCCGTAAATCTCTTTCTTTGATCATCTAGCCCTATCCCTACAAATATCTTTTCACAATTCTTAAGCCATGCCCGAGCCTGTGTCACGTTCTCCGTACCAGTGAATGGAACTCCACCTAAATTCTTGAACTTCTTCGCTACCTTATCCAAGTCAAAGGGTTGCGGTGGTGGTGGTGGTGGCTATTGAATTATGGCCTCCTCAGTTTCAGCAATATTTTGCCTCCTTGCTCTAGCTCTAGCGGCAGCGGTACTCATTTTCAGTTAGTTTTGTACGATCCAGGAAAGAGTCAGGACAACTGTAATGGTGATTTTAAGAAATGATATAGATAAAAGGTTGGAAAAAGGACGGTGATAAAATGACTGATTATTATGTAACTCTAATGAATTGTTCGCCATAGAATATCAGTGATTCTATGTTAACGAATTGCTATAAATATGTTATATTCCAAAGCTAGGGTTAACCAAAGCTCAAATACCAACAGTGATAACCCCAAACTTCCACGGGATGAAAGTAAGGAATAATCATTTGGAATACAACATAAATATAACAATACAGATCAAAGATACAACATAGCAAAGGAAAACCATAGAATAACAGCATCATAGCAGTGGAATATGAATGTCATCAAACACAGAATCCCACAGTCACAGTACTAACTTATTACATCAAGTTTTCATCAAAAAGGAAATAATTTCCAACATCCGTATTAGAACAACTAGAAACAAAATAAGTCTAGATGTCTCAGAGTCTAAGAAAAATGTAGATAAATAATAGGTAGTCTTCGTGGTCCAACATAAGCACCTCCAAATGAGCAACACCAAGGAAACTCCAAATACAACAACTTCAAAGAAAGTCAAACCTATTACTTGGCTGCCCGTGTGGAAAAAGGGCACTCAAGTTTGCAAAGGTGAAAACAAACTACAGGTCAGTCATGGGACTGGTGTGAGAATTCTTAACTAATTTAACTACTAGTAATAAGGCAAATCCAAGGACCACGCTGCTAACGCGGAACGGGTTTACCCCAATGGATTGCCGTGCATAATTTAAAGTGACAGAACAAACAATAAGTGAATCGTAAAAACAACGCTATGCTTTTGAGAAAAATGGAATCACCATAAGACCCAAGTCCCATCACACAATGCAACGCAAACCAGAGGATAGGGTTTTACCTTATGGTGACTAAACATGCAAAATACGAATCTAATATTATTATTAGTGTATATAAAAACATTTCAAAATAAATGTATCAATCCTAGGAAGCATAGCTACCATATACTATACCTTCGTACTAGTAATGAAATCAAGTCCGTAGGGTCGTATTTGGAATTTGGTTTCAATCATGAGTCAAGGCTAGGGAGGAACTCCTTACCGGTTCGAGACGCTCTAGCTAATGTCTCAAGATCCCCCGCAGAGAACCCTTGGATAGCTGCAGGGCCGGTCCACACATACAGCTTCGTGGATTAGTTATTCCTGAACACACGTTTCCCGATCCTATTGGACCTATCATCCAAGGCGCCTCATTCCATCATCCGCATAAGTAAAATATCAGCCAGTTTAAGCACCGACACTACTTCTAACTAGAAAGAAACGTGTTGCTCTCCCTGCGTTCCCTTCTCCCGTTTTAGACTCCACCGGGTTGTGAGGTTCGTGAAGCTACGTAATACACAAAGCTATGCTTATCCAAGCTGTGCTTTGATCGTCACCACAAGGTTCTGCTTTTCAACAAGGAACCTTGATCATTGCATCTTAGTATGCCACACTGTCACTCCATATCACACTACCAATCCTTTGCCGAAATATGTGAAAGGGTGTTAAGGAAGAGAATAAATTCTCCGCCACCAAACATTCATACATTCGACAGAAAATCAATAAATACAATATAAAGGTGTACAATGTCGGACACACATTCCATTTATAAGCTCATGCTCTAGGTATGAGCGAAAGCCAAATCCGTATAGTCAACATGTTCGTTTGGACAATGACCATGACCCTTGAATTGGGAGCAAGTCAAATCAGGGCCTCGATCGTTGTCTTCTCGATGGATGATTTACGGTCTTCATACGCCGTATTCATACTTCGATTCTTTACGTCGTTTTGATTATTTGGAATGAGAGTAACTCGGACTTTCCAAATAATCCTCATATATATATAATGAAAATCCTTCTTTATCGTCCATAAAATTTTATAACGATTAATTCCTATTTCAATTATTTAAAATAGTAAAATCTTTATTTAACGACGCTTTGGGTTAATGGCGACCCTGGCGCTGCTTTCAACAAATTTTGATTTTCACATTTCTCAAAATCCAACTGTTGGATCTTAACGTAGTTTATATCGTTGGAAAGATCTTCTCAAGACGGTCCTAACGGTTTTAATTTTGCGAAATTCCGACTGTCGGATCTTTTGGTATAATTGTTTAAATGTACGATTTCAAAACTTTTATTTTACATAAGAATGTAAATTCTATTACGACATCTACTTTCATCATCATTTTTTTTATTCTTCCATTTCCTCTGTTTACATGAAAAATGTAAATTATAATTCAACATTTCCTCCTACCTTTTACTCTTTTATTAAAAAGTTAAATTCTATTCCAATGTAAAAAAAAAATCCTACCTAATCCTTAAATTACAATGCAAAATCTCCTCTTTAATTACATTAAAAATATAATTAACATTATAATGTAAAATTCCTATCTTTCAATTGCATTGTAAAATTTCCCTTTTTAATTACATTATAAATGTAATTAACATTACAGTGAAAAATTTGAACTTATTACATTAACTAATGTCCAATTATTTTTCTTAATCACATTAAAATGTAATTTCCAATATAATGTAAGCCTTTCTTTTTAAATTACATTAAAAATGTAAATTTCCTAATAGTGTAACTTCTATCTTTTAATTTGCCCTTTTATTTTCACTATAAAGTCCTGCCTTTTTAATTACATTACAAATATAATTTTATTTTACATGTCAAATTTTGTCTTTAATTTCCAAGGTAAAATCCTACCTTTAATTACATTAAAAATGAAATTTTATTCTCCATACAAATTCTCATTCTTAGTTTACAAATAAAAGTGTACATTTAATCAACCATGTAAATTCTTCTCTTTAATTTCATAATAAAAAAATGTGATTTACATTTGCAATGTAAATCCTCTTTCTTAATCTACATATAAAATGTGTTTTTAATTCCAATGTAAATCCTCGTCTTAATTACATAATAAAAATGTAACTTATATATGCAGTGTGAATCCTATTCTAAATTTACATATAAAAATGTAAATTTAATTACAATGCAAATTCCTACTCTTAATTTACATGTAAAAATGTAGATTTAAGTACAATGTAAATTTCTACTTTTTATTTACATTGCAAAAAAAATCTCATCTTTTACTTTACAATGTAAAAATATCATCTTTTTATTTACAATGTAAAAATATCATCTTTTATTTTACAATGTAAAAATATCATCTTTTTATTTTTCAATGTAAAAATATCATCTTTTTATTTACAATGTAAAAATATCGTCTTTATATTTCACAATGTAAAAATATCATCTTTTTATTTTACAATGTAAAAATATCATTTTTTTTATTTTACAATGTAAAAATATCATCTTTTTATTTTACAATGTAAATTATCATCGTTTTATTTAATTTACATATAAATATGTAAAATTGAATCTATTCACATCATCATATTTTTCCTTCTTTTATTCTTATTTACGTTATGAACATTAGAATTGTATAATTTAATATTTTCATGCCTTTGATTAAAACACTAACAATTTCTCTATTTACACAAGCCATCATACAAAGTGATATACTTATGTTGAATAGAAGGTCCTAATTCGATTCAATAACATGAACAAGGCGAACTTTTGTTATTCATGATTCGCCAAAGCATCGATAAGAATGATCCAACTAAATATATAACAAATGATTCCTTCTAATTATCCATCACATACAGATCCATAATTTTAACTAACCGATCTATACTTATACATCACAAACTAACAGATCTATAACAAAATGATTCGTTCTAATTAGCAGATCTAATTTGGTAACAATTCAAATATTAAATAACTTGAAAAATAATGGTTGATTTAATTATATAAATCAGAATCTCACCTTGCTTTAAGCAGAATTAAAAATCCAAATAATTTCAGAAATCATTCCAATCAATCTCAGCAACCTCTATACAACTTCACGGTTTCGTCGGATCTGAAATTTTCCAGTTTGGAGTTCGTATGAATTAATTATCAATTTTTGAATAACAATGACTTTTTACAACTGCTGCTGTGACAGAATTAAGCGTGGCAAATCTGAAATGTTCATACCTTTGTATTTTGTTCAAAACTTTAATTTCAAAAATCAAAAGATGTATTTGTTTGTTTTCAGAACGGTTTGTTGGAGATCGAAGAGCTTGGGGAGGGAAGTCGGCGCCGGGAAGGGGGTGAGGTGCGTCCGCCTATGGTGGGCCCGATTTGGTGCAGCGGCGGCAGACTTTGCGGGGTCGGGGCGGCGGCTACAGGCTTCGGGGGGTATTGATTTTGATGTGGATTCGAAGAGCATGAAAATCTCTTCGAAAGTTGGGCTACGGCGAAGAATTTCGTTGAGAAACGAGGGAGGAATCAGAGTTTGAAAATTTGATGTGTTATGGGTTAGGCGGCTGAAAGAAACGGGAGGAAGAAGGAGTACTGTAGCGTAGTATTTATATGTGTATTCTAGGGTATTTTCTTTTTATTTTTAATTTAATTAAACCCAGAAATTAGAGTTTTTCGTCTGATCTCCAAACGGAGCCCAACGACTGTCGAGCAATAGGTTTTGACGTCTTCTGAACACAATGGCGCTAGTGTCGAAGTCTAATTCTGAAGTTTACAGCATGTTTCCTTTTATTTTAAAAATAAATCTTTTCAATACTAATTCGAACGTACTCTTTAATCTATCGGGGTTACATACGAACTCAGAAAAATCCAGAAAAATTATTTCTGGCATTGTTTTGACGATACGATCCTAACAAAATTAATTTCATTGAATTCTGTGACTGTTTGAAAATTGGCCTTTTTCAAGTCGATTAAAATTGGCCGAAATTGACCAAACTGAAATCTTTTTGCCACAGTCACAACTTAATTATAAAAATTATGAAAAATTAAACTTATCAATAATTTGACATTCTGAATCCAACAAAAGTGGTTTCGTTGAAAACAGAGGTCGTTTGAAAAATGGCTATTTTTAATATTAAAATATTTACAGAAATTCTACAGCGACTATTCTGAAATTTCAATCGGCCATAATTTTAACTCCCGCTATGAAATTTCGATTTTTCGGATTCGTTGGAAAGGTATTTTTAAATAGATTTTAATATTTTTGGTTTCACCAAAATCCGATTTATTCTGCATCCTGTACAGTCAGTCAGAGTTCATATTCGACTTTTCAAACTACCGTGTTATTTCTAATTCCTTTTTATAATTAAATTGAATATATTTGTATTAACTTTGCCAAAATGAATTCCGATTCATTTTTATTTAAAATAATTTATTCCAAATATTTAAACACCCTTAAAATCTCGAAAATGAAAAATTTAAATTGGCCCCAAATTCCGGGTTATTACAACTGTTATGCATATAAGGGTAGGAAATTGGCTATTAGTGATATATATGATGATGAAAATAATCATATAATGATTTAGTATGGTATTTGAAGGCAATTGAGAAATATAATCCGAAAAGGTATACAAGTATGGATGTGGATGAAGAGACTAACTAATTTAAGTGAGCATTTGTTTGCTACGAGGCTTGTATATTTGGATTTAGGTATTGTCGAACTTGGATTTTTTTTGGATGAAACTTTTTAAAAAGGCCGAAGTGGGATTTTGATGGCTGCTACTGCTAAAAATGGCAATCAAGGTATGTAATGTTATTAATTATTTTCTTATTTAGTACATAATTATATAATGATAATCAAGTTACTGTATTATAGTTTTAAGATTTAGTAAATAGGAACTTGTAACTTAATAGAAGAAAAAGATAGAACAATATATCTTTTTTATGCAGTTCATTAATTTTATCATATTCTATAGTATAACTTAAAATTTTAATTTGTATTGTTGGAAAATGTTATTTAGAATAATTGTTGGTGTTGCTGTTTTATGTTTTCGGTTTTTTTTCTATTGGCAATGGCTCTTGTGTCTAAAGAAAATGAAGAGTGTTGGAGTTGGTTTTTGACCCACTTAAGAGATGCTCTTAGGTTTGCTAAACCATTGACTTTTACATTGGGGTTTGTTGTTGAGTATTCCTAAATTTTGTCCAAATAGCCATCGTTCTTACTGTCTACATCATATGCAAAGTAATATTTGCTGGTACTGTTAAAAATGGGAGTGGTGCTTGGGTAGGTCATTTGCTGAAACAGTTTGCTTTAGCTTCAAATGCCTATGAATTTGAAAAAGCTACAGCTAAATTTAAAGAAACTAGGGGTGCAAAAGCTATTGAACAATTGAATGGTAAGAGGTATGATTATTGGGCTGATTTGTTGTAAAGACCCGAAAATCCCCACCCTTTGAGTCGACCATAAACCACACAAATCTGACCCAAAAGTTGGAAATCTTCGAATATTTAAACTTTGGGAATACAACACATCAGAACAACAATAGAAGAATTTTATAAAACATTATAATAATGTTACATTAGAGTACAGAATATCAGAGTACATCGAATAATATAATAATACAACAGAAGGTAAATTATAATAAATTTAATACATTGCAGTGGAAGATTATCAATGCTATGGACACAGCTTTAAGCTTCGATCCAGAATCCCGCTCAAGAAATAAATATCTACAAAACAAGCTACTTGACTACCCGTGTGGAAAATAAGGGCACCCGAGTTTGCCAGTGAAACAAACTACAGATCATTCATGGGACTGGTATGAGAAATCTAACTTAACTAATATAATAATAAGGCTAATCACAGGATGACTCCGCTAACACAGAACGGGTTTACTCCATTGGATTGCTAGTGCATAAAGTAAAGTAAATCGTTAAACAACGCAATGCTTTTTAGAAAAATAAAACCATTATAAGACTCAAGTCCCATCACACAATGCAATGCAAACCAGAGGATAGAGTTTTACCTTATAATGGTCAAAAATGCTTGATATGGTAATATGTTTCAAAAACTATTTCAATCATAATGTATCAATCATAGACGGCATGGGTACCATATATCATGTCGCCATACTAGTTCTACAATCAAAACCGCATGTTGTCGTATAGGAAATTGGGTTTCCATTATGAGTCGAGGCTAGGGATCGTCCTCTCTGATTCGAGACACTCTAGCAAATGCCTTAGGATTCCCCGCAGTGAACCCTTGCGTAATGTCCCGTATTTTTATATGGTATAATAATTAATTTTATTTAATTATTTAAAATATGTTTTGGTAATTTAAATGGTTTAAATTAAAATAACTCTGGATATTTAATTAATGAAATAATTAAATAATATATTTAATTTCTGAAATAGTCAGAAATTGTAGAATTGACAATAATGTGTAAATTGGAAAATTCAAAATATATATTAGTTTAGAGTTGAATTATATGAACAAATATATTCTCTAAACGATAGTTGAACGTATAAATTATATTATAATTATAATCGAGCTCGAAATGGCGCGGCAGTTCACTATTTGGCAATTTGAACTTCAACTGAAAATACAAGGTCCGTTTTGAATCGAATTTCTGTGAAACAGGAAATGTTCGGAGCTAGTGAAGTATATTTTTCTAGTAGAAGAGAAAAATCGGGATTTCATTGAGTAGATTTTGATTTATGTCGAAATAAAATTTTCAAAAAGTCGCTATGGAATTCCTTTATAAATTATAGTGATTTATTTATATTATAAAAGGATTTTTCAATATAAATTAAATATCGATTCAACCGGGATTTGAATATCTCCAATTGGAGCTATACGATATTCTGTGTGAATATATACACGATAATATATATTAATTTGTATTTACTTTAATTATTTTTAAATATATTGATATATTTGAATGGGTTATTTAGAGCTTTAAAAATAGCCAGTTTTGCAAATGACCTCCGTTTTTGACGAAACTAATTTTGTTGGATCCACAATATTAAATTATTGCTAGATTTCAATTTTTGTGATTTTTAGAGTCAGTGTGTGGCCGTACGTATTTTTAATGTGAAAAACAGTTAGTATTTTGATGGTTAAAAATATGTTGTGTAAGCAAACGGAGTCGGAATTCGATGAAACCAGTCTCGTTGGGTCCACAATATCAAACTCTAGTTGTATGTCCATTTTCATTGGAATTGGATATCGTATGTGATTGTACGGGTTTTAAACGTTTAATATTCAAAACGGTTGTTCATAATTGAGTATAAAAATAGAAAATATCTCCTCCCCTTATCCTATATAATACCCGTTCACCATTCCTAAACCTAAATCTCATAACTTTCTCGGATCAAAATCAGCCACGCATCATTTTCTCAACCGCCAATATTTCTCATTCGTCTTCCAAAATGCAAAGCAAAATCTGATCCAAGAAATAGAAAATAAAATATCTAAAGAACGAGAGTCTCCTTCTCATGCTAATCCCGTTTGTCGCGACTTCAATTTCTGTGGTTCGAAGGTTGGGCAGTAAGCTGCGGTTTGGCATGATGAGAAGACAAGAATCCAAACCGGTGGTGGCCACTAGATGAAGTGTTGGTGGTGTAGCAGAGATGGAAGATGGAAGACGGATCACCGACGACCGGCGCGGTGGGTTTAGGGCGAGGAGGAGCTACCGTTGTGAAGGTCTGATGGGATTTTGTTTGATGGGGTGTTGAGTGTCGAGGAGAAAAACAATGAAGGTTTTGAGTATGGGAAAATAGTGAGCGCGACACTGTTCGATGCGGTGGAAATATGAGGATGGATTTGTGTACACTGGAAAAGTTGGAATGGGAAGATCAGTCGTCCATTTTGAAATGGATCTAGGATTCTGGAATGTGGTTTATTCTTGTGGGAAGAAGAAGTGTGTTGCAGTCCGTTGCTTTGTACAGGGGTCGTGGTATTTGCTGTATGTGTATTTGTTGTATTCATGGGTTTGAAAGTAGAAAAGGGGAAATGGTGATTACAGTTTGGAAAAAATCGTGGGATAGGAAGGAAGTTCGAAAAGATCAAATTATCGGTAATAGCTGGGTATATTCAGCAACCTGATTTGGAAGGGAGAAGGAATGAGCAGAGGTATTAAAAGCTTGAGCGTGGGTTAGCATATCATTAAGGTTATATTTATATGATTATGTAGATGTTAATGATCGGTTGATTGTATTCAAAACTGGTAAACTTAATATATTCTTTCATACTATATCAGAAATTCGCAAAGTTAGATCCGACGGGATCATATGGACGAGCGCTACCTAATGGAACTGACTGGGACTGAATTGGCGTCCGTTACAATTTATAGCAAAATAAATTGTCCGATCTGAATCGATAACGGTTATCGATATTTAACGATAAACCGCTAATGTGAGTATATCTCACTATTCTGATTGGTATATATATTTTTTATAAGGTATATATAGAACTGATAAATGATGATGGATTGCTATGTGTTAACTATTTGGTTGAATTGCTTATGTATTGGTTGAAATTATAGATAACGATATATATGTGCAAATAATTAATCAAATATTGATTCTGTTTAGCAGAATATTTCATATTGAAATGAAATCGATGCTATTATATTGTTTAACATCTGTGGATGCAGGGAAACAGGTCGGAGGAATCCAACTGGATTCCTCAATATTTACTTTACTGTTTTGTTTCATATATTGTAATATGTGATGTAATATATAATCTGTTGTTGATTATGTGTGTTTGAATGATAGCGATCATTGTGAATTGGTATTTTAAATACCGTAAGAAATACTGGGATATAGAAAAGGGGATTTTCAAAATGTATTTTGAAAATAAATTATTTATATAAAATCAATGGATTTTATATATAAAAGGAAAAGGATTTTATAAAAGAAAATAATAAAAGAATCAAAGGAGTTATAAAAGGAATATTTATTTGTTAAATAAATAGAATTAAAAAGAAATATTTATTTGCCAAATAAACAGAATAGAAAAGGAAATATTATTGGAAAATAAATATGATATTATAAAAGGGAATATTATTGGAAAATATATATGATATTATAAAATGAAATATTATTGGAAAATAAATAGAGTAGTAAAAAAGAGAATTTTATATTTGAAAGGTTTAGACCCGTGCTTCGCAAACGGGTATAACATTATATGGATTTAAAGAAGATTATTAAATAGAATATGTTTAACAGATAAATTTAGAAGATTAATTTATAAATGAAATTTTATAAATAAAATAAAATAGTTATCATTGGATAAATAAAGTTATATAAGTTTGAATATATATAAAGAAGTAAACAGACAAAGTGGAGCAGATTAATTTATAAATAGTATTTTATAAATTAAGTAAAAATTATTTATCATTTGATAAATGGGATATATAAGTCTGAATTTGTATAGAGAAGTAAGAATCGATTTTAACATCGATAATTGAAACTGAATATGAGATAGAGTTAGGACAGACATAGTTATTCTTAGGATAGGTTGCTATTTAGCACGACTGCTAGCGTAATTCGCATGGCTGCAGATAGCCTACGACGATCGGATGTTTCCTGAGGGAATCAGGCGTAACCATTGTGATCGCTGCGATCTAGAGTCAAATCGATTAGGAGTTAATCGAATTAGTTATTCGAAAGGAGTTAATCGAATATAAGTTATTTGAATAAAGTTAAATCGAATATTAGTTATTCGAAGTGAGTTAATCGAATATTTGTTATTCGAAGTGAGTTAATCGAATATTAGTTATTCGAAGAGAGTTAATTGTCGAATTCAACTATATCGAATTCGGGAAAGTACTTATACTTTCCGGTGTTTAAATCAAGATTTATTTATTTATAAATTAGGTGTTTATTTATTTATTCAAATTAAAGAATAAAAGTTATATTTGAAGTTAGATATTTCAAAAGTATGGATTATAATGTTATCGTTATAACCAATGTTTTAATAAAAGAAGTGGATTCGTAAATAGAATCGGTAAGGTTCGCAAGGAAGTTGTTAAAGGTTTAAAAAGATAAACTTTGTCTATTCGGAAGTTAAAACGTTGTTCAGTTAAGGTCTGAGTGGTAGTTATACCCTAACTTGATTGACTTCCTTCTTAACTAAGGAATGGTTAAAGTTTGATAGTAAAGGTAGGTTAAGTGAATTTAGTTAATGAGCGTAATGGTTTGTGTTGACATAGCGATGTTTATTTAAACATCAGTTTAAATCAAATGAAGGAGTTTTGGAAATGTTTTCCAAATAGGAATCAAAAATGTTTTCTGATAATAGAAAATAAGAAATGGGAATAAATATGGAAACGTTTTCCAGTGATTAATAACATATATTTTCTAAGTTTAGAAAATAAGGATTTACGAATATATGAAAACAGGAAATAAGTAAATGAATAAATTAATGATAAATTAATTTAAAGGGATAAATGTTGAATGTTGATTGATCGATAAAATTTCCATTTGGAAATAATATCGTTGTTTGCACACGAGTTTTCTTTTGATAGTTAAATCACAGACTATCAAAGTTTTGATCATTTTTCCATCGTCAATACGGAGAGACCGGTTAGGTTATTATCAGAGAACCACTCCGTATGGGCGTTAGCGTTTCGAATCAAATAGGTCGAAGACAAATTGAAGACGGAGTTATGTAAGGGCTATCCTATTTACAGAATAGTGCCTTCGGTTTGTCCAGTCCCAGGACAACCTGTATGGAAGAATGTTTGACAGAGTATATCTGGTGGATCACGTGAATTGATCATTTCAAACGTATTTACGTTAGTGGCGGAGGAATTCGTTTCTCTTAGCTTATACCCATGGTATTTTTAGGGAAATCAATTTGTGGTTTGACGGGTATGACGATGTGGCATTCAAAGTAAATGAATGAGTAATCTGTTGAAAGATACGTTATGACCTCCAGCCTCATCAACTGGGAAATGACAGAAATCAGGCAGGCAGCATGTCTAAGTGGGCCGCAACTAAGTAGGGTATATTGTCACCATCTAGGGAATATTCATATTTGTTACTTCTTTTAAATCTGTATCTCCCGGGAATGGTTATGTTGGTTTGCCAACTGTAAGGTGACAATATATTCGATACACTGAAGTGAAATGAGTGGTCGGTCATGTATGGCTGAGTTGCAAGATGTTCTTGTTGAACTCCAGTGTATCGCTTCTAGAGTACACTAATCGGAAGGTGGATCCATACCATGCCAGAGTTGGAATCCATTACCCAATAAGCGCCCGCGATTTTTGGTTGTACATTATATAAGTAGAGCGTGAGATGAAAGCGTTCTACTAGATTAATATTACTTGTGTTAGACATTATTATAATATCAAAATAATATTGTTTACAAATGATTTGGGTTATCGTAAGGTAAAAACCATCCATGTTTATGTATGGATCGGTCTTACGATTATTCTTTCTTTGAAAGGATCTTTAAAGTTAAACAAATGATTTGAGTTTACTCACACCAGTCACATGACTGACCCGGAGTTTATTTCGTTTTGTTTTCCCTAAACTCTTGGGTGCCCAATTATGTACGGGCCGTCAAGTAGTCGGGATTTTATAGATATACCTGGAGAGTTGGAGCAGGAGTCTTCAGCAGCGTTTATATAGCTGTTGTTTTTTCCACTGTGTTGTAAGTGCTATACTTTGATAATGATATGTATGTTCAAGTACAATATTTTATTTCAAAGTTATGTTATATTTTATTCGTTCCACTTGAGATTCGTGTTTACTCTGATGTTGTGTCTTCTTCTTCTTCTATTATAAGTTTCTATCTTATCTATTCTCACCCTCTAATTTCTTTCATGGACTATCCCGTGTTTCCGATGCTTGAATAGTCAACATCGTGTTGTATGCCGATATCCAGGATCGCAAATTCCCCGAGTAGTTACAGGATCTTCAGAGCCAGTCCACACATATGTTAGTTGATTAGTTATACCTGAATACATGCTTCCCGGTTGTTTTGAACCTCTAATATGGCCACTAACAACCTATAAAACCCGAGGTACCTCATAATCCATCATCCACATAAATAAAAATGTCAGGGCTGGTAGGTTACTGACACCACTTCTAGCTAGAAGGAAACGTATGCACTCCCTGCAGTCCTAATCCCATTTTTGATTTATACCGGGGTGTGAGGCTCGCGAAGTCACGCTATACACAAAGCTATGCCTGAACAGGCTATGCTTTGATCATCAACCACAAGGCCCTGCTTTCCAATAAAAGCCTTGATCATTTGCATCTTGGCGTGCCACACTAACAATCCACGCCCTGCGATCAATCACTATCTATATATACCCTCTGAGGGTGTTAAGCAAGAGAATAAGTTCTCTACCACCAAACGGATATACATTAGAAAGAAATAAATTTAATTTACATGAAGTGAATTACAATGTCAGATAAGCATCCATTTACAAGTCCGTTCTGGATCTGAACGAAATCGGTGTCATCTTATTCCTCCCTATATGTCCAATACAAAGGAGAGGCGCTCGCATATTAAGACAATCAACAAGTATGTCCAGACAAACTACCATTATTAAACCTTTACTGGGAGCTACCCTATGCCAGGCATCAGTAGTCGTCCATTCGATGTGAAGATCGTCGGTCTTCAATCACCACCTTCAATATCTTTGACTTGAATCGTCATATAATCATCTGAAATGAGATTGAACTCGGTCTTTTCAAATGATTCTAGCATAATTATAATTTTAAACCATTTCATATTGTTAATATTGTTTTATAATGATTTATCGCTATTTTTGTTTATGTAAAAATAACTCAATTTAATTTAACGACGCTTCAGGTCGCTATGCAGCCCTAGCGCTGTTTTCAACCAAATTTGATTTACGCATATCTTGAAATCTAACCATTGGATTTTAACGAATTTTATATCATTGGAAAGATCTTCCCAAAGCGGTCCTAACGGTTCTAGTTTTGGGAAAATCCAACGGTCGGATCTTTCGGTATAATCGTTTAAAGATATGATTTTGAAACTCGAACTACCATGCGCGATTTGTTTAATTTTAGTTTATAGTTATATATGTAAATATATACATATAAATATAATTCACTCGACGACTTCCAACCATTAATCGTTCAACTTATTTACTTCCACTACGCATTGTTCTAGCGAATCATCCATTCAATAAAAATGTAATTTTTATTGATTAACTAATTTATTTCAACTGCATATTTTAGCGAATCATACAATAAAAATGTAAATTTTTATTGTTAAACTTTTCTATTTCAACTAGTGATCATTTTACATGAATTATGCTTTACATTAAAAATGTAAATTTTAATGTTTCTACATTATTATCCAAACTATGAATACTTTACATAATTACCTCTTTACATTAAGAATGTGAATTTTAATGTTTCGACCATCTTATCTATACAATGAATATTTACATGTATTTTATCCTTACATTAAAATGTACTTTTTAATGTTTTAAACATTTTATCTTTACATATAAATTCTAATATATGCATTTACAATAAAAGTGATATTTTATGCTTACATATAAATTCTAGTTTATTTTTGTTTAATCCTTTTTAATTGACAGAATGTTATTTCTTGTTTCAAACCTTTTTGATGAACAAAAATGTCTATTTTTGTTTAATCCTTTTAAATGAACAAAAATGTCTATTTTTGTTTAATGAAAAAATGTCTCTCTCTTTTCAAAGAATCAAAAATGTCTCTTTCTTGTTAATGAACAAAAATTGTCTCCTTCTTTTCTATGAACAAAGATGTTTCTTTTTGTTTAATCATTTTTAAATGAACAAAAATGTTTCTATCTTCTCTTTAATCCTTTTTAATGATAAAAAAATATAATCTTTCTCCTTAATGAACAAAAATGTATATTTTGGTTAAATCCATTTTTAATGATAAAAATGTAATCTTTCTTCTTAATGAAAAAAAAAATGTATATTTTTGTTTAATCTTTTTTAATGATTAAAAATGTAATCTTTCTTCTTAATGAACAAAAATGTATATTTTTATTTAATCCTTTTTAATGATCAAAAATGTAATCTTTCTTCTTAATGAAAAAAAATGTAAATTTTTGTTTAATCCTTTTTAATGATAAAAAATGTTATCTTTCTTCTTAATGAACAAAAATGTATATTTTTGTTTATGATTAACATAAATGTTAATTTCAACAATCTAATAAACAAATGATATTTTGTATAATGATCATTTTTATTATATAACAAAAATGAGAATTATTATGTTAACATATTTCCATTTCAGTGAATCATATATAATGATTCATTAAAAAGTGAATTTTTATGTAAATACATTTTCAAACCATGAATAATATTCAATGATTCATTTACATTAAAAGGTAAATTTTAATGTAAATACATTTTCAAAACAATGAATCCTTTTATTTTGTTGACAAATCAAATTCAACAAAACAAATGTAAGCGATATTTTTATTTAACATGACATTTCTAAATCAAATGCCATTTTTATATTACACGATATTTCTGAATAAATGAAAATTTTATACATATATTAACTTAACTTGATTCTAATTTAACAAAATGACAATTTTATATACTTTAACATAACATGACATATTTTTATTAACATATGTTTTCTTTCACAAAAATTACATATTCTTATTTTGTCAATTCTTATTCAACACACATGATGTTTTCATATGGCAATTTTTATTCAACATAAAAACGATGTTCTTATATGACAATTCTTATTTCAACATAAATTATCGTTTTCATATGGCAATTCTTATGTCAACATAAATGTTTTGATTTATTTCGATACCTTTTTCCTATGTACTCTAATGAAAAACAAAAGAATATTTTATTTGTTTACCTTTTTCTATATGTTCTAATAACATATAACAGAATATTTTATATGTAAACATTTTCTGTGTATACCAACTGTGATAACTACATATGTTCTTTTTAACTAAAAGAAAATGATAACTACATGTGTTCTTTTTAACTAAAAGAAAATGATAACTACATATGTTCTTTTTAAATAGAAGAAAATGATAACTGCATATGTTCTTTTTAACTAAAGAAAATGATAACTACATGTGTTATTTTTAACTAAAAGAAAATGATAACTACATGTGTAACACCCCACCTCCGTTAGGGTCACTCACAAAGGGAATGCACTAGGTTTGGTGAAGCATTATCGAGGTAAACATGCACAGAAATATTACAATACAGAACATATATATATATATATATATATATATATATATATATATATATATATATATATATATAACAGCGGAAGTAAAACAAATTTTATTACCTTATAAAATAAGGTCTAAATCCTTTTACATCAGAATACAACAAAACCTGTCTTGCAATAATAAAGAAGCATAAAACCATTTCATAAATTATTCCCCAAGTAAACCAGTAAAGTAGCCATAGCCAAGAAAAGTCCAAGCCATGCGTGATGACCTTCAAACAGAAGAAGTCCAAACTAACAATAGCATTTCCTCCCTGTAACCTGGGGTGGGGGGAACGGAAGACAAGAGGCGAAACAAAACGGGGTCAGTCATAAAGACTGGTAAGCTCTATCTACTATCAGTATATAAACTAGTAAAGTTAACTGGCATGAGGAACTAAGATGAACATAAGTATGATGACAAGATAGATAAGCTAGACCAAAATAACAGGATGCACTACTTTACCAAGATACACGAGTGTGTCATGATAAACTACGGTGTCAAGATAAATCAAGGTATCACATTGTCAGGTTTCTATCAAGTATACAATCCCAAGGTATCTATCCTGTATAACATCCCACGGTATCTATCATGTATATTTCCCCTAGTTCTAACATGTATATTTGCTCTGCACCTCTCGTACTAGTATCCCAACCCGCGTCATGTGTTAACTATGAATGTCCCTTGCCCAATGTCATGTAATGGTCCATGTCAACCTAATATATAGAATATGTAGGTTTTCCCATCTCGTATGTTTCTTTCCATGTATAAGTTCAGTCCTTTGCCGTAGGCAATACAGGCTTTCCCATGTAAACGTTTTATCCTTGAAGTTATTCTGGACTGCTATCCTTGATCTAGTTATGTTTTCTTACCATGAACTATCGCATGTCCACTTAGGATTTATGCCACCTAGGACCACTAGGGATTATGCTACCTAATGAACGTTTCCGTGTCTCGGTTTGGGTTCAGCCACCTAGGGCCACTAGGGATTATGCCACCCGTCAACCGCGCCCTTTATCCCACGTATGTATCGTGAATCGTTTTCCATGTCTAGATGCACATGTTCCTCAATGTGCCATCCGAGTTCCGTGCCAGGGCAAACCAAGAAATACGGGACTCGGTCGAGAGCTTTAAGTCATCTGCTGATGCAGATATCAAGTTCTGTTTTTGTACCCGTGGCTATGGTCCCACGTGACCCCTCCCTCAACTACTGAAAGGCAACCCAAGAAAAATCATGTATGAGAACTACACTAAGGCCCATCGATGCCCACTTCCAGATAGCCAACCTCACCCATAACTTGATAGCTAGTATATGGTCTTTTGGGAGTTCCCTGCCTTTCCGTACGTACACGATTGACTAAAGATGGTAGGTAGTCGGCGACATGCTATCCCGGGGCAAAATCAAGTATCGTCGACTCCACGCTAATCCATCCCAGTCTTTAGGTCGCTCGCATAGCAACCAAGGCATACTCTTGGCTCTTCTACCGCAGACCTTAACCTCAGTGAGGCCGGGTTTCATGGACCACACGCCACCTCACAGAGGGATACCAAGAGTACCCTCACGTTCCCCGAAGCTTCCGCTTTGTCACCCAGTTCGCTAGAGCTTTTATCCAAGTCAGATAACTTGCTCCTCCTCGTATACTAAGCGATGACCTACCGTACCAGGTTACTCATCTCTTTATGAACTAGTCCATGTCCTTAGCTAAGAATTATTACTTAGTTACCCTTAACTAAGGTTTACCACTTAGCCCCTCTTTCCGCTATCCTTGTTAACTACGATTTCCAACCTAGTCCCCTGAGCTAGGGTTTTGTCAAATGGGTTAAGTGTTGTTATCCAAGTTCATGACTTAACCCGCCTACGGATCATGTCAAGATTGGCTAAGTACTCAAGTTCAAGGCTTAGCCCTACAAGTTGGTTAAGTGTACAAGAATCTCATGACTTAACCCTATCAAGTCAAATTGGTTAAGTATTTATTTGTCTTAACCCTATCAGATTATCATGTTAGATTGATTAAGCATAGATTGTCTTAATCCCCTCAGACTATCGAGTCGGATTGGTTAAGTATGGGTTAGCTTAACCCCATCCACTAATCGTATTACAATGGTTAAGCCTAATTTTAAAAGGTCTTGTGACTTAACCCTATCAGGTCCACCTATTAGATTGGTTAAGTATAGGTTACTTAACCTCATCAAATCATCATGTATAATTGGTTAAGTATAAGTTACTTAACCCCATTAAATTACCGTGTTAAGTTGGTTAAGTATTGGTTACTTAACCTCATTGAATTACCAAGTTTAGATTGGTTAAGTGTTTAACTTAACCCCATCAAATTACCGTGTTTTAGATTAGTTAAGTCTAAGTTACTTAACCCCATCTAATTACCGTGTTAGATTAGTTAAGTATGGATTACTTAACCTCATCGAATTTACCGTGTTTAGATTAGTTAAGCGTGGATTATTTAACCCCATCTAATTACCAAGTCGGATTAGTTAAGCGTAAATTACTTAACCCCAACCCCTAATTGTCTTGTATGGTTAAGTGTCATTAAGAAATCAAGCCCGATCCCACTTAACCTACCCATTCGTGTCATATCGGCTAAGTGTCATCAGTCAAACTTACTTAACCTTATCATGTGGCATTAATTTAATTAGTGCACTCTCAACCTCTCACATTAGGCTTTGTTGTGGTTACTAGTTAAGCCGGGCGGGTCCGGGTAGATTTACACCACAACCTAGTCTAACCTCGGGTCTTAAGCGCGACATGACCAACTTCTCACATTGGATCCTATTGTTTGTAGCCACTAGTTAAGCCGGGCAGGTCCGGGTAGATTTATGCTACAAACTCAACCCAACCTCGAGTTCGCCACTTTCATGTTTGGTCTAGTGTCTTATTACACTTACAACCCATACATGTCAAGTTTTCAAGTCCCATGCTCATAGCCAAAGTTACATGTTGTCATATTTACCCAAATCATGTTTCATGTGATTAAAGTTTTACCCATAACGTAACCCAATGCTTTTAAACTCGCATATACATTCGCAACCACGCACAATGGATTAAAAGAAGGTACTTGGCAAAGACATGACAAAAGAGGTATAAGGCCACAAGTTAAACATGGTGGCAAATGAGGTATAAACGTGTTCATTAACTTGCATATTACATTATTAGGCCTCAAAAACATGCACAACCTCAAACTTAGCACATAGGTGAATCATGGTGATAAATGACACAGAAAGATGGCTAGAAGTTCGCATATGGCATTACATGTAAGCTATCATAAGGGACATGATAGTTCTCATGTTTCCAAAATGCAACATTCAACATAAAGTTTATATCTTTAAGCCCACAAGATCAAGATAATGACTTTTTAGTCATGATAGGATACATAACATGATAGCATGCAACATACTTAATGTTCAAACCCAACTTACAACATGTCACATTAAGTTTAAAGTTAATATCTAAGAGTAGGAAGAGGGCTTACAATGGTATGAAGGCACAAATCAATATACAAAACAAAGATTGAGACGAAGCCATTCATGTTATCACCCAAAAACCCTAAAAGAACAAGCTCCAAATGAAACCCTTGAGCAAATATCAATAAAAATCCTTGCTTTGAAGAAGAAAGGTTTCAACTTTGGCTTTGAATGAAGCTTATGAGCTCTCATGCAAGATCCTTGCTTTTTGGTCAAGAAAAGGTTGCAACTTTGGCTAGAATGCAACTTATGAACTCTCATACAAACATGAAATCACTCAAATGATCATAGAATCTCTCATGAATGAAGAAAAGAGGCTCCTTTACTTTGAAACTAGCTTAGAACACTTAAGCTATCATGAAGAATAAGATGGAGGCCATGGGTTGAAGTGGAGGCCATGATGAGGAATCATTTTAGCATAGTTTAGTTGTAGGATCAATTTATGAGGGTTTTAGGAGAGGGTTAGGGGTCTTTTTATAGAAGACTAGGATTGTTTTAGCCATAGGATAAACCCTATAACCAATCCTAACCTTTAAAGCATGTCTTGGGGAAGAAGTCACATGTAGGAACCATTTAGGGCCTTTAGATTAAAGCTGAACCATGAGAACCATTCAAATGCAAAATCTGCATTCGAGCGAATCGGCCCACGGGTTGACAGCCAAACACCCTGGATTAACCCCTAGTCGACCCAGCGGGCTTGGTTCGACCTCAAAAATCGGCTGGTTCGGTTATTCCCCTCTCCCAATTCGCTGTTTTGAACATTTTTGCATATTTATTTATTAAATTTTCAATTTTATATATATATATATATTAATATATATATATTTCTCTGCGCAACCCATTTCACTTAATTAAGTATACTTTAATTTGTGAATTTTTATGTTCAAATTACGGGGTGTTACATTCTCCCCTCTTTAAAGGATTTCGTCCCCGAAATCTCTAAGTCAAGAAGAACGTATCCTACCAACCAAACAACCATCTACTCAAACCATCAAACACTGGCATCATTGTCCTTAGACGATTTCTAATGCCATATGAACATATGCAGAACGTGTGTGTATATGCTCCTTAGCTAATGCTAATGATCAGGCCTGAATGATCTTTCTAATGCAAAATATGTTTAGTGCCATGAGTCCAACATGTATGCAAATAGTCCTAGTCATATAAGTACTATATGCGTGCACAACCATTCATTCATATGCAACATCCGCATGATAACACATTCAATTTCATCCATAAACAAGTATAAATACTCATGCATATGCAACATGAAACGTGACCGCGTCAATCTAGTATCTAATGTGTATTCGCGCATCCACGAGCAACCACTTGCAACCATTTGCAACCATATCAATCATAACATGTTTCAAATACATGTTTACATCCATAGAGTTCTATCTAAGGTTCCTAAGATAAGATCGAGGAGATAAACAAGACAAACTCCTTACGGGGTTTGTAACAGAAATAGGACCGAGAGGATATCCACCAAGCGATAGCATGCAAGTAAGCTCTACAGGAGAACCAAGGATCAAAGATACACTCTTAAAAAGAGACATGATGCGCGCGTCTGAGCCGCATTTCCACGAACTTAATTCCATTGTGCCTTGACTGCCTTTGACTTCATGGTTTCGTAGCTCCTTGATTCCTATTTCCAAGGTATGAGTCGGAACTCTTTTCACTGTCGCCTCTCGTTCCACTTTAATTTATTCTTTCCCTAGTATACTTGGCTCAACCTTATCTACGTACTCATGCAAGCTCTCCAAAATTCACTAGTGAATTCTGGATCTCGTTTACCAATGCCAATTTATGTTACCACGTGCACTTACTAGGGTGATTCCTATAACCCATGCTTAAGCGGAATGAACCATCCGTCTTATTGGAGGACGTTACTCGATTGGATCAGATATTTCCGATAAAGGCATCAAGATATTCTAGGTAACTAACCATGACAGAACCTAAAAGGTTACACGAGACTTCGAAGGTATTACCAAAGCAAGCCAAGAGTCTGACTGCCCTCTTTTCAAAACCGAGAATGGTATCCCTTACTGGATAACCACTTTACCCCTAGAATCCATCCATAGCTCAACAATAGAAGTGTTGCCTCTAATCTCAACACTTGGCATAGACGTTCTCAAATCCAACAAGTCATGAATAAATGGACCGACTCTCCAACCAGATTTTGGGACAAAAACTGGGATCCTCTACCATGCTAGTACTAAGCTGTAGAGACTCAACTATCCAAGCAGACTTAAATGATACGTTGATCAAGACAAAGTCTGGACGGGATGATAGAAAAGGAAGGCTGAACCTCTAACAGAAACGGTACCATTTCTCTTAGGTACTCTAGGAATGAGAGCATACGATTGCCCTCTCGCTGATCTTGTCCTTGTCCTCCTTGATGGATCAAGCCATACCAACAAGTTGCTTATCCTTAAGCTCGTATCCTTTACCCTTACTCTTATTATCCTTTCTTGTAACACGGCAATGGGTCTCTTGAGAACCACCTCCATCGCACGGAAAGCACTTCGTGGCACGAAAAGATTAGTCACAGTCAAAACTACTGTGACTACAGATGGAGGAAAGAAAGGAAAAGAGAATCAATCAAGGAAACAAAGGATAGTGCTAATGGCCTTTGGGGAATAGCTTTTAAAACATAACTTTTCTTGAAAAAATGCTTCTTTGTAAACGGTTTTTCAAATAGTTTTCAGAAGGTTTTAAAAACTTTTGCCCAGTCTGGTAACCTTCTGCTCTGATACCAAATGTAACACCCCACCTCCGCTAGGGTCACTCACAAAGGGAATGCACTAGGTTTGGTGAAGCATTATCGAGGTAAACATGCACAGAAATATTACAAGACAGAACATATATATATATATATATATATATATATATATATATATATATATATATATATAAAACAACGGAAGTAAAACAAATTTTATTACCTTATAAAATAAGGTCTAAATCCTTTTACATCAGAATACACCAAAACCTATCTTGCAATAATAAAGAAGCATAAAACCATTTCATAAATTATTCCCCAAGTAAACCAGTAAAGTAGCCATAGCTAAGAAAAGTCCAAGCCATGCGTGATGACCTTCAAACAGAAGAAGTCCAAACTAACAATAGCATTTCCTCCCTGTAACCTGGGGGGGGGGGGGAACGGAAGACAAGAGGAGAAACAAAACGGGGTCAGTCATAAAGACTGGTAAGCCCTATCTACTATCAGTATATAAACTAGTAAAGTTAACTGGCGTGAGGAACTGAGATGAACATAAGTATGATGACAAGATAGATAAGCTAGACCAAAATAACAGGATGCACTACTGTACCAAGATACACGAGTGTGTCATGATAAACTACGGTGTCAAGATAAATCAAGGTATCACATTGTCAGGTTTCTATCAAGTATACTATCCCAAGGTATCTATCCTGTATAACATCCCATGGTATCTATCATGTATATTTCCCCTAGTTCTAACATGTATATTTGCTCTGCACCTCTCGTACTAGTATCCCAACCTGCGTCATGTGTTAACTATGAATGTCCCTTGCCCAATGTCATGTAATGGTCCATGTCAACCTAATATATAGAATATGTAGGTTTTCCCAACTCGTATGTTTCTTTCCATGTATAAGTTCAGTCCTTTGCCGTAGGCAATACGGGCTTTCCCATGTAAACGTTTTATCCTTGAAGTTATTCTGGACTGCTATCCTTGATCTAGTTATGTTTTCTTACCATGAACTATCGCGTGTCCACTTAGGATTTATGCCACCTAGGACCACTAGGGATTATGCTACCTAATGAACGTTTTCGTGTCTCGGTTTGGGTTCAGCCACCTAGGGCCACTAGGGATTATGCCACCCGTCAACCGCGCCCTTTATCCCACGTATGTATCGTGAATCGTTTTCCATGTCTAGATGCACATGTTCCTCAATGTGCCATCCGAGTTCCGTGCTAGGGCAAATCAAGAAATACGGGACTCGGTCGGGAGCTTTAAGTCATCTGCTGATGCAGATATCAAGGTCTGTTTTTGTACCCGTGGCTATGGTCCCACGTGACCCCTCCCTCAACTATTGAAAGGCAACCCAAGAAAAATCATGTATGAGAACAACACTAAGGCCCATCGATGCCCACTTCCAGATAGCCAACCTCTCCCATAACTTGATAGCTAGTATATGGTCTTTTGGGTGTTCCCTGCCTTTCCGTACGTACACGATTGACTAAAGATGGTAGGTAGTCGGCGACATGCTATCCCGGGGCAAAATCAAGTGTCGTCGACTCCACGCTAATCCATCCCAGTCTTTAGGTCGCTCGCATAGCAACCAAGGCATACTCTTGGCTCTTCTACCGCAGACCTTAACTTCTGTGAGGCCGGGTTTCATGGACCACATGCCACCTCACAGAGGGATACCAAGAGTACCCTCACGTTCCCCGAAGCTTCCGCTTCGTCACCCAGTTCGCTGGAGCTTTTATCCAAGTCAGATAACTTGCTCCTCCTCGTATACTAAGCGATGACCTACCGTACCAGGTTACTCATCTCTTTATGAACTAGTCCATGTCCTGAGCTAAGAATTATTACTTAGTTACCCTTAACTAAGGTTTACCACTTAGCCCCTCTTTCCGCTATCCTTGTTAACTACGATTTCCAACCTAGTCCCCTGAGCTTGGGTTTTGTTCAATGGGTTAAGTGTTGTTATCCAAGTTCATGACTTAACCCGCCTACGGATCATGTCAAGATTGGCTAAGTACTCAAGTTCAAGGCTTAGCCCTACAAGTTGGTTAAGTGTACCAAGATGCTCATGACTTAACCCTATCAAGTCAAATTGGTTAAGTATTTATTTGTCTTAACCCTATCAGATTATCATGTTAGATTGATTAAGCATAGATTGTCTTAATCCCCTCGGACTATCGAGTCGGATTGGTTAAGTATGGGTTAGCTTAACCCCATCCACTAATCGTATTACAATGGTTAAGCCTAATTTTAAAAGGTCTTGTGACTTAACCCTATCAGGTCCAACTATTAGATTGGTTAAGTATAGGTTACTTAACCTCATCAAATCATCATGTATATTTGGTTAAGTATAAGTTACTTAACCCCATTAAATTACCGTGTTAAGTTGGTTAAGTATTGGTTACTTAACCTCATTGAATTACCAAGTTTAGATTGGTTAAGTGTTTAACTTAACCCCATCAAATTACCGTGTTTTAGATTAGTTAAGTCTAAGTTACTTAACCCCATCTAATTACCGTGTTAGATTAGTTAAGTATGGATTACTTAACCTCATCGAATTTACCGTGTTTAGATTAGTTAAGCATGGATTACTTAACCCCATCTAATTACCAAGTCGGATTAGTTAAGCGTAAATTACTTAACCCCAACCCCTAATTGTCTTTTATGGTTAAGTGTCATTAAGAAATCAAGCCCAGTCCCACTTAACCTACCCATTCGTGTCATATCAGTTAAGTGTCATCAGTCAAACTTACTTAACCTTATCATGTGGCATTAATTTAATTAATGCACTCTCAACCTCTCACATTAGGCTTTGTTGTGGTTACTAGTTAAGCCGGGCGGGTCCGGGTTGATTTACACCACAACCTAGTCTAACCTCGGGTCTTAAGCGCGACATGACCAACTTCTCACATTGGATCCTATTGTTTGTAGCCACTAGTTAAGCCGGGCGGGTCCGGGTAGATTTATGCTACAAACTCAACCCAACCTCGAGTTGGCCACTTTCATGTTTGGTCTAGTGTCTTATTACACTTACAACCCATACGTGTCAAGTTTTCAAGTCCCATGCTCATAGCCAAAGTTACATGTTGTCATATTTACCCAAATCATGTTTCATGTCATTAAAGTTTTACCCATAACATAACCCAACGCTTTTAAACTCGCATATACATTCGCAACCACGCATAATGGATTAAAAGAAGGTACTTGGCAAAGACATGACAAAAGAGGTATAAGGCCACAAGTTAAACATGGTGGCAAATGAGGTATAAACGTGTTCATTAACTTGCATATTACATTATTAGGCCTCAAAAACATGCACAACGTCAAACTTAGCACATAGGTGAATCATGGTGATAAATGACATAGAAAGATAGCTAGAAGTTCGCATATGGCATTACATGTAAGCTATCATAAGGGACATGATAGTTCTCATGTTGCCAAAATGCAACATTCAACATAAAGTTTATATCTTTAAGCCCACAAGATCAAGATAATGACTTTTTAGTCATGATAGGATACATAACATGATAGCATGCAACATACTTAATGTTCAAACCCAACTTACAACATGTCACATTAAGTTTAAAGTTAATATCTAAGAGTAGGAAGAGGGCTTACAATGCTATGAAGGCACAAATCAATATACAAAACAAAGATTGAGACGAAGCCATTCATGCTATCACCCAAAACCCCCAAAAGAACAAGCTCCAAATGAAACCCTTGAGCAAATATCAATGAAAATCCTTGCTTTGAAGAAGAAAGGTTTCAACTTTGGCTTTGAATGAAGCTTATGAGCTCTCATGCAAGATCCTTGCTTTTTGGTCAAGAAAAGGTTGCAACTTTGGCTAGAATGCAACTTATGAACTCTCATACAAACATGAAATCACTCAAATGATCATAGAATCTCTCATGAATGAAGAAAAGAGGCTCCTTTACTTTGAAACTAGCTTAGAACACTTAAGCTATCATGAAGAAGAAGATGGAGGCCATGGGTTGAAGTGGAGGCCATGATGAGGAATCATTTTGGCATAGTTTAGTTGTAGGATCAATTTATGAGGGTTTTAGGAGAGGGTTAGGGGTCTTTTTATAGAAGATTAGGATAGTTTTAGCCATAGGATAAACCCTAGAACCAATCCTAGCCTTTAAAGCATGTCTTGGGGAAGAAGTCACATGTAGGAACCATTTAGGGCCTTTAGATTAACGCTGAACAATGAGAACCATTCAAATGCAAAATCTGCATTCAAGCGAATCGGCCCACGGGTTGACAACCAAACACCCTGGATTAACCCCTAGTCGACCCAGCAAGCTTGGGTCGACCTCAAAAATCGGCCGGTTCGGTTATTCCCCTCTCCTAATTCGCTGTTTTGAACATTTTTGCATATTTATTTATTAAATTTTCAATTATATATATATATATATATATATATATATATATCAATATATATATATTTCTCTGCGCAACCCATTTCACTTAATTAAGTATACTTTAATTTGTGAAATTTTATGTTCAAATTACGGGGTGTTACAACATGTGTTTTTTAACTAAAAGAAAATGATAACTACATATGTTCTTTTTAACTAAAGAAAATGATAAATACATGTGTTCTTTTTAACCAAAAGAAAATGGTAACTACATGTGTTCTTTTTAACTAAAATAAAATGACAACTACATGTGTTCTTTTTAACTAAAAGAAAATGATAACTACATGTGTTCTTTTTAACTAAAAGAAAATGATAACTACATATGTTCTTTTTATTTGTGACATGATCCAAAATAAAGATGAATTTTATATCATAAATTTCAATCCCAAGTTTATGTTATTCGATAAAAATTATATTTTCATGAACAAATCACATCAATATTAATGTATGGATCTAAATAGAAGGATTTTAACCAACATCTATAGATCTAAAATATAATATGATTTCAGATCAAAATTTAATCGCAAAACAGAAATTGAACAAACGAGGTTACATCTTAGATCCTAAGAAAATCATGACAAACAAATATGCCATCACAACAAATCACTAAATTCTAGATAACAAGCATCGCAGATCTGAATTATAATCGTATAGACAAGGATTTAAATAACCATAAAAATAATTAAATTTTAATTAGTAAATAAATAAGAATTCTCACATTGATTTTGAATTCTCCTAAATTCGCGGCAAGTTCTAAATATGTCCCTGTCTCTTCTAGAATGTAGAGGACATTATCGTGTTCACGATGGTTCCTTTAATTATGTTTCAGCTGTGAGTTTTCAACTTTTGATTCAAAACTAGAGTTCAACTTTTCTTTGAACCAGTTGTACGAGGGCGAAATCGGATTGCACCACGTCGGAGATGGAGGAGGCGCGTCTATCGATGGTAGTGAAGAGTGCTTCAAGTTCCTCTAAAGTATAATGGGTTTTGGTGTGAGAATTGAGAGTTATTGGGGAAGAAGGATTGAACAGTTTAAGCCATTGGACGTAATAGTGGCGGCGGCTACAGATAATAGAATTAGGTTTATTTATTTTTATGTGGAGAAGAGGAAGAAGATTTAAAATTTACAGAAGAGAACTGCAAAGAAGAAGAAAAAAAAATTGAGGAATTGAATTGAGTAGGATATGTGATTTATTTCTGAAAGATGCTCTTCACATACGGTAGGTTATGAAAGAAATAAATTTACTGACTAGGAATGAGGTGTCTGTCTAATTAATATTTATTTCTAGCAGTAAATTACTTATAACCTAATGCATAGAAAGAAATTGAAGGTGCATGTGTTATGTGAAAAAAATGAGATGCACGACCATTCACATTTGTGTATCATGCATTATTTTTACTCTATTTTTTATTTGTGGCAAATTTTGAGACTAAGTTGAATTCACTTGAAAATTTGAAATTACGAACCATAAAGAGAAAGCAACATATATATATATATATATATATATTAGTAAGGAAAGAGGGAGAGAGAGAGAGAGTTGTAAGTGCATGTATTAAAATGTAGCATGCGTTTTGATAATTAATTATGAAACATAAAGAGAATGCAACATTAATATATATATATATATAAATATATATATATTGTTAAGGAAGAGGAGAGAGATAGACTTGTAAGTGCTTGTATTAAAATATTGCATGAGTTTTGATAATTTGACTTAAAAGAGGTGTAAAATGATGAAGTAAAGAGAGGCAACAACGTTTAAATTGTGAAGGAGATGAATGAATGCATGCATATTTATGTTAAATGTATTTGTCTTTCCAGATGTTGAAAAGGCATGCGCATGAATTTATGTCAAATCCATTGGCATTCACTTCTTCCTTAATATTTTTCTCAACGCTATCATTTATTTCTTCAAAAGACTTTCGAAATTCAAATTTAAAATTATTAATGAGGTGTGAGGTAGAAAAAACTTTACATACACAGTGAATCTCAGATATCGAACAATGATAAAATTTTCTTTCTTAATATATATCACTTCTTTCAGCTTAAAATTTAAATTGCATATAAAGCCAGAACGTTTGTATTACACTGGTTGTATTACAAATAGCACTGTTTTATAATAAATTTTAAACTTAGTATTTTTTTCTTTGACGCATTTTCTATTTAAAATTTCTTAAAATAAAAATTTTAAATTGGTCCTAATTTTCCTGATTGTTACAATCTCCCCCCTTAAAAACTTTTCGTCCCCGAAAAGGAACGAAACTAAAAGTCGTTAAATTAACCAATTCAATTTTCATTTTTATTATTGGTTTGAATAATTTTATTAGTTGATTAACTTTTCAAATATATGTAACTTTTACGTATTCAAAAATCATATTTTCTAATATTGGATCATATATATAATCACAAATATGTGAATTATAAATTTGTCACTCTGAACTCATTCTAGGGCGTTTCTAACCCTATCTCTAACGAGTTTTCTTATTCTAGGATACTACTGATCTTATCTCTAATGGGTATTCTTATTGGATATTACTAATCCAATTCTCTGATGAGTCTTTTGTTCAGTTTTAACGAGTTGTACCCCAAAGATTTAAGCTAACCAGAGCTCTGATACCAACTGTAAAGACCCGAAAATCCCTACCCTTTGAAGCTACCATAAACCACATAGGTCTGACCCAAAAGTTGGAAATCTTCGAATACTTTAACTTTGGGAATACAACACATCAGAACAACAACAAAAGACTTTTATGAAATATTATAATAATGTTACATCAGAGTAAAGAATATTAGAGTACATCGAATAATATAATAATACAACGGAAAGTAAATTACAATAAATTTAATACACCAGAATCCTGCTCAAGAAATAAATATCTACAAAACAAGCTACTCAACTGCCCGTATGGAAAATATGGGCACTCGAGATTTCCAGTGAAACAAACTATAGGTCAGTCATGGGACTGGTATGAGAAATCTAACTTAACTAATCTAATAATAAGGCTAATCACGGGACCACGCCACTAACGCAGAACGGGTTTACTCCATTGGAATACCAGTGCATAAAATAAAGTAAATCGTTAAACAATGCAATGCTTTTTAGAAAAATGAAACCGTTATAAGACTCAAGTCCCATCACACAATGCAACGCAAACCGGAAGATAGAGTTTTACCTTATAATGGTAAAAAATGCTTGATACGATAAAAACGGATTTTGATATTATTATTAGTGTATATATGTTTCAAAAACAATTTCAATCATAATTTATAAATCATAGACGGCATGGGTACCATATATCATGTCCCAAACTAGTTCTACAATCAAAACCGCATGGTGTCATATTGGAAATTGGGTTTCCATCATGAGTCGGGGCTAGGGATCGTCCTCTCCAATTCGATACAATCTAGCAAATGCCTCATGATTCCCCGCAGTGAACCCTTGGATCTTCAGGGCCGGTCCACACATACGTTAATGGGTTAGTTATGCCTGAACACACGCTTCCCAGTTCTTTTGAACCTCTCATATGGCACTAACAACCTATAAAACCCGAGGTACCTCATAATCCATCACCCACATAAGTAAAAATGTCAAGACTGGTAGGTCACTGACACCACTTCTAATTAGAAAGAAACGTGTGCACTCCCTACAGTCCTGATCCCGTTTTTGACTCATATCGAGGTGTGAGGCTCACAAAGTCACGCTGTACAAAAAGCTTGCCTGAACAGGCTATGCTTTGATCATCAACCACAAGGCCCTGCTTTTCAACAAAAGCCTTGATCATTTGCATCTTGGCGTGCCACATTGATAATCCACGCCATGCGATCAATCACTATCAATATATACCCTCTAAGGGTGTTAAGCAAGAGAATAAGTTCTCCGCCACCAAATGGATATACATTAGATAGAAATCAATTTAATTTACATGAAGTGAATTCCAATGTTAGACACACATCCATTTGCAAGTCCGTTCTGGGTCTGAATGAAACTGGAGGCACCTTATTCCTCCCCGTATGTCCAATACAAAGGAGAGGAGCTCGCATATCCGGACAATCAACAAGTACATCTCGACAAACTACCACTATTAACCCTTTACTAGGAGCTACTCAATGTCGTGCATCAGTATTCGTCCATTCGATGTGAAGATCGTCGGTCTTCAATCACCGCCTTCAATATCTTCGACTTGAATTGTCATATAATCATCTGAAATGAGATTGAACTTGGTCTTTTCAAATGATTCTCACATAATTATAATTTTAAACCATTTCTTAACGTTAATATTGTTTTATAATGATTTATCGCTATCTTTGTTTATATAAAAATAGCTCAATTTAATTTAACGACGCTTCAGGTCGCTATGCAGCCCTGGCGCTGTTTTCAACCAAATTTGATTTACACATTTCTTGAAATGTAACCGTTGGATTTTAACGAACTTAATATCGTTGGAAAGATCTTCCCAAAGCAGTCCTAATGGTTCCAGATTTGGGAAAATCCGATGGTCGGATCTTTTGGTATAATCGTTTAAAGATACGATTTCGAAACGCGAACAACAGTGCGTGATTCATTTAATTTTAATTTATAGTTATATATATAAATATACACATATAAATATAATTTGCTCGACAACTTAAAAACCATTAATCATTCAACTTATTTATTTCCACTATGCATTGTTCCAGCGAATCATCCATTCAATAAAAATGTAATTTTTATTGATTAAGTAATTTATTTCAATTATGCATATTTTAGTGAATCATACAATTAAAATGTAAATTTTTATTGTCAAACTTTTCTGTTTCAACTAGTGATCATTTTACATGAATCATCTTTACATTTAAAATGTAAATTTTAATGTTTCTACATTATTATCCAAACTATGAATACTTTACATAATTCCCTCTTTACATTAAAAATGTGAATTTTAATGTTTCAACCATTTTATCTATACAATGAATATTTACATGTATTTTATCCTTACATTAAAATGTAATTTTATCTTTACATATAAATTCTAATATATGCATTTACAATAAAAGTGATATTTTATGCTTACATATAAATTCTAGTTTATTTTTATTTAATCCTTTTTAATTGACAAAATGTTATTTCTTGTTTCAAACCTTTTTGAAATATAAAATGTATATTTTTGTTTAATCCTTTTAAATGAACAAAAATGTCTATTTTTGTTTAATGAACAAAAATGTCTCTCTCTTTTTGATGAACCAAAAATGTCTCTTTCTTGTTAATGAACAAAAATGTATACTTTCTTTTTAATGGACAAAAAATGTCTCCTTCTTTTCGATGAACAAAGATGCGTCTTTTTGTATAATCATTTTTAAATGAACAAAAATGTTTCATCTTCTCTTTAATCCTTTTTAATGATAAATTAATGTAATCTTTCTTCTTAATGAACAAAAATGTATATTTTGGTTAAATCTTTTTTAATGATAAAAATTGTAATCTTTCTTCTTAATGAACAAAAATGTATATTTTTGTTTAATCCTTTTTATTGATAAAAAATGTAATCTTTCTTCTTAATGAACAAGAATGTATTTTTGTTTAACCTTTTTTAATGATCAAAAATATAATCTTTCTTCTTAATGAACAAAAATGTACATTTTTGTTTAATCCTTTTTAATAATAATAAATGTAATCTTTCTTCTTATTGTACAAAAATGTATATTTTTTTTAATGCTGTTTAATGATAAAAAATGTAATCTTTCTTTTTAATGAAACAAAATGTATATTTTTGTTTAATCCTTTTTAATGATTAACATAAATGTTAATTTAACAATCTAATAAACAAATGACATTTTGTATAATGATCCTTTTTATAATATAACAAAAATGTGAATTTTTATGTTAACATATTTTCATTTCAATGAATCATATTTAATGATTCATTAAAAAGTGAATTTTTATGTAAATACATTTTCAAAAAATGAATCATATTCAATGATTCATTTACATTAAAAGGTAAATTTTAATGTAAATACATTTTCAAAACAATGAATACTTTTATTTTGTTGACAAATCTAATTCAACAAAACCAATGAAAGTGATATTTTTATTTAACATGACATTTCTAAATCAAATGGCATTTTTATATTACATGATATTTCTGAATAAATGACAATTTTATATATATTAACTTAACATGATTCTAATTTAACAAAATGACAATTTTATATACTTTAACATAACATTACATATTTTTATTAACGTATGTTTTCTAACACAAAAATGACATATTCTTATTTTGTCAATTCTTATTCAACACACATGATGTTTTCATATGGCAATTTTTATTCAACATAAAAAACGATGTTCTTATATGATAATACTTATTTAAACATAAATGATCATTTTAATATGGCAATTCTTATATCAGCATAACTGCTATGATTTATTTCGATACCTTTTTCCTATGTACTATAATGACAAATAAAAGAATATTTTATTTGTTTACCTTTTTCTATATTTTCTAATAACATATAAAAGAATATTTTATATATAAACATTTCCTATATATTCTAATATCATGTAAAAGAATATTTTATATGTAAACATTTTCTATGTATACCAACTGTGATAACTACATATGTTCTTTTTAACTAAAAGAAAATGATAACTACATATGTTCTTTTTAACTAAAAGAAAATGATAACTACATATGTTCTTTTTAACTAGAAGAAAATGATAACTACATATGTTCTTTTTAACAAAAGAAAATGATAACTACATGTGTTCTTTTTAACTAAAAGAAAATGATAACTACATGTATTCTTTTTAACTAAAAGAAAATGATAACTACATATGTTCTTTTTAACTAGAAGAAAAGGATAACTACATATGTTCTTTTTAACTAGAAGAAAAGGATAACTACATGATAACTACATGTATTCTTTTTAAATAAAAATAATGATAACTACATGTGTTCTTTTTAACTAAAAGAAAATAATAACTACATGTGTTCTTTTTAACTAAAAGAAAATGATAACTACATGTGTTCTTTTTAACTAAAAGAAAATGATAACTACATGTGTTCTTTTTAACTAAAAGAAAATGATAACTACATATGTTCTTTTTATTTGTGACATGATCCAAAATAAAGATGAATTCTATATCATAAATTTCAATCCCAAGTTAATGTTATTCGATAAAATTTTTGTTTTCATGAATAAATCACATCAATATTAATGTATGGATCTAAATAGAAGGATTTTAACCAACATCTATAGATCTAAAATATAATATGATTTCATATCTAAATTTAATCGCAAAATAGAAATTAAAAAACGAGATTACATCGTAGATCCTAAGCAAATAATGACAAACAAATATGCCCTCTCAACAAATCATTAAATCTAGATAACCAGCATCGCAGATCTAAATTATAATCGTATAGACAAGGATTTAAATAACCATAAAAATAATTAAATTTTAATTAGTAAATAAATCAGAATTCTCACCTTGATTTTGAATTCGCCTAAATTCGCAGTAAGTTCTAAATATGTCTCTGTCTCTTGTAGAATGTAGAGGACGTTGCCACGTTCACGATGGTTCCTTTAATGATATTTCAGCCGTGAGTTTTCAACTTTTGATTCAAAACTAGAATTCAACTTTTCTTCGAATCGGTTGTACGAGAGGGAAATTGGATTGCACCACGTCGGAGATGGAGGAGGTGCGCCTATTGATGGTGGTAGAGAGCGCTTCAAGTTCCTCTAAAGAATCAATGGGTTTTGGTGTGAGAATTGAGAGTTATTACGGGAAGAAGGATTGAATAGTTTAGGCCATTAGACATAATAGTGGTGGCGGGTACATATAATAGAATTAGGTTTATTTATTTTTATGTGGAGAAGAGGAAGAAGATTTAAAATTTATAGAAGAGAACTGCAGATAAGAAGAAAAAAAATTGAGGAATGGAATAGAGTAGGATATGTGATTTATTTTTGAAAGGGGCTCTTCACATACGGTAGGTAATGAAAGAGATAAATTTACTAACTAGGACTGAGGTGTCGGTCTAATTAATATTTATTTCTAGCAGTAAATTACTTATAACCTAATGCATAGAAAGAAATTTAAGGTACATGTGTTATGTGAAAAAAAATGAGATGCACGACCTTTCACATTTGTGTATCTTGCATTATTTTTACTCTATTTTTTTATTTGTGGCAAATTTTGGGACTAAGTTGAATTCACTTGAAAAGTGGAAATTATGAAACATAACGAGAAGGCAACATTTATATACATATATTTAATTATTAGTAAGGAAAGGGAGAGAGAGAGAGAGACTTGTAAGTGCATGTATTAAAATGTAGCATGCGTTTTGATAATTAATTATGAAACATAAAGAGAAAGCAACACACACACACACACACACACACACACACACACACACACACACACATATATATATATTAGTAAGGAAGGGGAGAGAGAGACTTGTAAGTGCATGTATTAAAATGTAGCATACATTTTGATAATTTGACTTAAAAAGGGTGTAAAATGAAGAAGTGAAGAGAGGCAACAACGTTTAAAATGTGAAGGAGATGAATGAACGCATGCATATTTATGTTAAATGTGTTTGTCTTTCTAGATGTTGAAAAGGCATGCGCATGAATTTATGCCAAATACATTGGCATTCACTTCTCTCTTAATTTGTTTCTCAACGTTATCATTTATTTCTTCAAAAGACTTTTTCTTAATATATATTACTTCTTTCAACTTAAAATTTAGATTGCATATAAAGCCAGAACGTTTGAATTACAATGGTTGTATTACAAATAGCACTGTTTTATAATTAATTTTAAACTTAGTATTTTTTTTCTCTGACGCATTTTCTATTTAAAAATTTTAAATTGGTCCTAATTTTCCAGGTTGTTACGTTTGTTTTTCCCTAGAAAAAGGTATGATGAAAATAAATTTAACATAGCGGAGAGTTTCAATTCACGGATCTTGGTTGAAAGAATTCTGCCAGTAACTGCACGTCTTGATGGTATTCGGATTAAGCTTATGTTGCAAATGTGCAATCAAAGAGAAGAAGCCGCTAATTGGAATACTGGTCTTTGTCCAAAAATGGAAGCTTGTTTGTTGAATTTGAAGGATGAAGGGTTTGGGTGGAGTGTTACTAAATCATCTTGGTATATGTATTTTTTTTAGATCATGATGTAAACAGTTAACAAATATTTATTTTTTAGTGCAAACTGTTTCATAAAAAGATATATGCATTTATCTTTTTAATATTTTGCTCATTAAGTTAGTGAAAAAGTTGAATGGGAAATATGTGACAATAGGATAATTTTAGTATTATTTAATTTTGTACTATGAATTAAAGGACTTATGTATTTGTAGTGTGATATTATGTAATGCATGAAAGAAATTATTATAGAGATATCATGATATTAGACACACTATATAGGATTAGATGTTAATGCATGGATAATTTTTTGGTGTTAATGTAATAATGTTATTTATTCAAATATGCTTTATTTTGAATTTTGAAGATTTATTTATGAAGTTCATTCTCCAACATCGCAAAAAGTAGATCTTAAAAATGGCATTTGAAGTTACAATCAATGGAAAGTGAAGGGTCTTCCTTGTGCCCATGCTTTGAAGTGTATATATTTGTCTAAAAATTCTATTTATGATTTCTTTTTCATGCATTAAAGACTCCTGCCATGCATATCCATGCTTTGAAGATGTTAAGCTAGTAAATACTGTGTACACCTTTTCGTTCTTATCTGGGAAATAGTACCCTATGCTACCAGTACCGTACTTCACTGTTGAGTATTATCGAACTGTTTATTCACATGCAATAAATCCAATTCCAACTTTTCATAAAGAAGCAATTAAAGATGAAGAATCATGTACTGTTCTTCCACCTAAATCTATTCATGGAGCTGGTAGGCCTAGAGTGAATAGAATTAAAAGTGTTGATTTTCATGCTAAACAAAACAATTGTGAAAGTGTAAAAAAAGCCAGGGCATAATAGAAGAAGTTGTTCTTTGAATGATTGAATTGTTGCTTAAAATTCATTGTATTTGAATGATTATTTCAAATCTAGTGTTACAGTTGAATAATATAATAAAATGAAATTTTGGTTATATGGAAGAGATGAAGGTTGATTTTTAGGAGTGCTTAATGTTAAGAACTGATTGAAATTATGTAAGTTTTCGTTTATGTTTTGTTATATGATGTGTTTTAGGTTATTAAAAAGATATTCAATTTTATCTTTTTGTTTTATATTATGCAACTTATTCTTTTGTTGAATGATTATTTGCTTATTTGGCTTTTTTAATTTATGCAGTGTTATGTTGAATGATTATTTGTTTTTTTTCGTTTTTTCGATTGTAAAGGTTTGAAAAGATAACTGCATTTGTATTTTCATGAGCAGGCAAAAATTTAAGTATGTTGTATGTACTAAATTTAATAAGTTCATGTTGTTTGAGTACCTGTGTCCTATAAGGTATTTTTGTTTCAATACATTAGTAAATAATTGCATAATGATTTCACTATTAAATTATTATCTTATGTTGGTTACAGGTTGAGAAAGATAAATATTTATCTTTTTATTTTATATATTTCAATTAACATCAATGTATTAGTAATTTAAATGATTACAATTCTGATATCATTTAATCATATATAGTAAAAAAATCAACTAATTAATCATGCACACTAACAAAATTCAGTAACTAATCATACACACTAACAAAAACTTGGATACTAATGAAAAGATAAACGTATTTATCTTTTTATTAAAAGACGCTTGTTATGTCAGTATACTTTTTTGAAAATTGCATAAAGATCGTATATTAGCATTAAATGTAATAACAAAGATAAATCTAAATACATACATAAAATATTATTGTTTTGGTTCTTTAACCAACAAATAAAAGCAATTGACTTTTCAGACAAAAGATAACAGCATTTAGCTTTTGATTGATAATATTGTAGACAAAACAATACATCAGCAGTTTATAATTAATCTCCAAACTCAGATATAATCCATAAAAACTATGATCAAATCAGTATCAGTTATTACAAATTAAGCAACAAATTCAATATATGATTGTTAACATCAGCATTTAAAATTTAGAAACATCATTCATGATCAATCGCGTTTTAAAGATTTCACCCAGAGCTGCAATATTTCTCAAGCTTCCAACAATATGGTTCGTTAGTAAGTATTTGGGCAGCTATGGTTTCTCAAAATGCATTTACTTGTTCAGTACAGATTGTTGTTGAAGTTTCTATTCCTTTATTATTTTTTGCATGAACATCATTACAAGTATTCCACAATCGTACCTACATTCCTCGTAATTGTTACTAGGATAATGCAAACAAGCAGCACTTTATAAAAATACAATTTTTAGCCTACTATAAAGAAATGATAAAAACATTTACCTTTATGAGAAAATCAAGTTACTAGTAACTTTTAATCATTACATAAAGTTTTATATCATTTCTGTATTGTTTGAAAATATCTTGTCTTAAATAACAGCTGTTAACATACCTTCATACATTTCAGATTATTTTTTAGCTCATTTTTGTCGAAAAGATAAAACCATTTATATCTTCTAGAACTCAATGCTATTATTTACTCATAATAGTCAAATTCCTTCCAAATTATATAACATACTACTTATATGATTACTACGAATTAGCCATGGTCAAGTTTGCTAAACTTATATAACATATTATGTATATGATTACTACGAAATTTTAGTTGTCCAATTGAATTGCTAAAAATTACCCGGTATTTTGTTGAGCACAGTCAACATTATTTATCACTGAATTTTTTTTGAGAATGGATTCTGTCCTTCACCTTGTAACTCTCTATTTAGTGTGTTAAATGCTGCTTTCTGCAATAATTGAAAGAAATTTATAATAAATACAAACTGTAATAACCCGAAAATCTGGGCCAGTTTAAAATTTTTATTTCGGCAATTTTAGTGAATTTTGAACAATTAAAATAGATTATTTTAAATAAAATTGACGAGAAATTTATTTTGAATAGAATTAGAACGTGTATATTATATACGTCGTCGTTAGAATATAAATATTTATATATAATTATAAATAGAATTGAAAATGGCGCGGTAGTTTGATAATTCGATTTCAAACTTCAATTGAATGTACCGGGTGCAAAACAATCTGGGTTTAGTGAAACCAAAAATAATAGGATCTAATTGATGATACCTTTCCAACGAATTCGAATAATCGAAATTTCATAGCGGGAATCAAAAGATATGTCCAGTTGAAAATTCTGAATAGACGCTATGGAATTCAGGCCCTTAAAAATGGACATTTTGCAAACGACCTCGGATTTCGACGAAACCACTTTTGTTGGATCCGCAGTGTAAAGTTATTGCTAGATTCCAAATTTCATAATTTTTCGAATCAATATGTGAGCGTGGCGAAGGAAAACGCGTTTGACCAGTTTCAGTTGATTTTAATCGACTGGAAATTGGCCATTTTTCCAACGGTCGCAGAATTCAACGAAACTAGTTTTGTTAGAACCGTATCGTCAATACGAAGCTAGAAAATATTTTTCGGGAATTTTTCGAGTTCGTATGTGACCCCAGTGATTTGAAATGTACGTTTAAAATTCAATATAGTGATTTAAATGTAAATTCAACGGAAACTGATCAAAGCGATCGAATCAGCCAACGATACATATCCCATTGTGTTCAGAATGGGGGTAATACGCTATGGACGACAGGCGGTGGGCCTCGTTTAGAGGTCGTATGAAAAAGTCAACCTTCATGGATTTAAAAATTAAAAATAAATAAATTAAATAATATAAATTTTATAAAAGCCCCCCTTCTTACTTCTTCTTTCCCGATTCAGTTTAAATAAAAAAAAAATAAGAAAAAAAAACCTACATCTAAATCGCGTCGCCCCCCCCCCCCTCCGCTTGTCCGCCGCCACCTCGCGCCAGTCGCTGGAGCCCCGACCAAGCCCCGCCTCCTCCCTTCTGCTTCTCCCTCCTACCGCGCACCCTCTCTCCTCCACGCATCCCGATTTCAGCGCCCTCCCCGAGACAACCCACCGCCGCTAGCCACATTCGCCGCCCCCTGACGCCTGCCACCGACCTCCGACCACCCGCAGTCCTCAGCGCCGTCGCCCTAGCCACCTACCCGATAGCCACGCCCCTTCTCCTCGTAAAAATCCGATTTTTATCGTCTTCGACATTTACATTTCAAACCCCGGCTTGTTTTAGCCCTCCTCCGGCCATAGCTCCGACGTGAAGCCCCTCCACCCTCAAAGATGCTATTTTTACAATAAAAATGTGAGTTTTTATATTTATTTTTATTTATTTATGCACATAAAAATAGGATATATATATATATATATATATATATATATATGATAGCATATTGATGATAGAGTTTTGATTTTTAGTATAGTTAAAGTTTGGATTTTGTTAGGAAGAAATTTGATTTTTAAAATATAAAAGAAGTGATCTTTAAACTATAAAAGATTAGAGTTTTGAAAATGAAAAGGCGAAATCTTTATATGAAGAATAGCGGGATAAAAATGAAATTTTTATCTATATAACATTGTCGTAAAAATAGGATTTTTATATATTGAATAGCATAGTAAAAATAGGATTTTTATATATTGAATAGCAAAGTAAAAAATCGATTTTTATATATTGAATAGCAAAGTAAAAATGTGATTTTTATACATGTAGTGGCTACGGGCAACGAAGATGACGATGATGCGATAGCGATGAAGATTTCTATAAATGAAGTGTCGTGAAGTTGGATAGCTATTGGTGAGAACTTCTCACTCTAAATTCTCTTTTTCTAGTTATATATACATATACTAGGATGCAGACGGTGCTTAGTAGCACCCGACACCCGTCATCCACAGACCATGGATGACTTGTTTGTTAAATTGTTTGATTGTGTAGTTGGTTAGAATATTTGGTTTGAATTGAATTGTTTGGTGAAATGGAATGGATTTGATTGATGTGTGAATGGCGTGGGCCTTCACTAGACCGGGGATAAGGCTAGGCCTTGTCCCGTTTTAATATCGTGCCGTTATGCCGCCAAAATTTTCTAAAATATGTTAGAAAAATGAAAATATCATTTTTATTGTGTAAATGAACTGAATAGGAATTCATGTGTTGAAATAAAATGTTTATCGTTAAAAATATAATTTTTAACGTGAAAGTGAATAAATGCATATTTATAAACAAATCGGCCGATTTGTTTATATACACTAATTTGACTGATATTGATTGGGTCGATAAATTTTACACGTCGCCCAACTGCACAAATAAAATCTGTGTTTGATTGTTTGAAACCCCACACGGGTGTTGGGATGAAATTTGAAGTTCACTCATCCTGATTGATTAAATATGTCGATCGATTGATTGACAGGCTGTTATAAGCGTTAGATATCTATATTTGATGCTTATACAGTGTAGTGCACTTTGGTTGAAGGTTGATTATTTTTCAATGCTATTATATACATGTGTTGTATGGGAATCCATATAATTGACATTATATGGTGATTGATTGGGCCTCATTCCAATCGGGAAAATAATGAATATTATAAAGGAAAATTCATGTGTTGAAACTATTCATGTGTTGAGTGAAATATTTTAAATAATAAAAATTACATCTTTATCATATTTAAAATTAGAACTACTTCCCAGTAGAAGTCTAATTGAAAATCAAATGATAGATACCATAGTTTTATAAAATATTTTACATAACAAAAATAGTGATGTGTTGACAGTACTCATGTGTTGAGATTAGTCGTGTGTTGAAAGAAATATAGATTCATGTGTTGAATGAAATAAATATTCATTTGTTGAATAGAATAACGAATTTATTGAAATATATAAAGCCGTGTTGATTAGAGATGCGTTATTTTGACGCGAACGATATTTATATCGATTTTATTCGTTGTATAATGAATGTTGAGAAGTGATTTCAAAATTTAATATTTTGAAAGGAAATTCAAATTGAATTAGATTAAAAATTGAAATTTTATTGAATCAATTTGAAATGAATTCGATTCGAATTGAATAGAAAGTGAATTTGAATTCGAGTAAAATAGAAATGAATTCAAATTGAATTAGATTGAAATTGAAATTTAAAACAAACTGAAATTGAATTGAAATCAATTTGAAACGAATTCGAATTAGATCAAATAGAAGGTAAATTCGAATTGAATTGAATTGAAACGAATTTGAATTTGAATTGAATTGAAACGAATTTGAATTTGAATTGGATTGAAATGAACTCGAATTGAATTGAAATCAAATCGATTTGAAATTGAATGTAGTGTTGAAAGGGTTTTGAAAACGAATTTAAAACGATTTATAAAATACGTTTTAAATAGAAATCGACGAAATATATATTATATATATTATATATATATATAATGGCCTGAATAGAACGCGCCGCGCCGCGGCAGTTCGTGAATTTCGACCATTTATTTCAAACGGACATAGCGGGAGATCCGACCGTCGGATTCTCCTAAAACCGGAACCGTTGGGTTCGTATCGAAAAGAGCTTTCCAATGAATATTAGAAATTTGAAATCTAATGGTTGGATTTGGAATTATGTCCAAATCAAATTTGAAAAAGGTCGCTGTAAGTGCAGTTCGATAGCCGTTGATGGAAATCGACTGTACGGGCCTTGATAAAATTATTAAAAATATTAATAATTTGTGTAAAATCATAATATGTGAATTGGAAAGAATTGGGCTGGAAAATTCCACATTAGATGATAAAAATAGATTTTTATCGAAATGAACTAGTTTTGAACTAGAATTAAAATCAATTTATTTTTGAAATAAATAAATTGAATTTGAAAGTGATTTTGAAAATAATCGATATTTCCAATACGTGAATTGGACTGGAGTTGAATCGAAATTATCTTCGGGATATTTCGATGTTGGATTTCGTGACTATACAAATATTGTTATGGGGATTTGAAAGATATTTTATATCGTTATTTCCAATACGATATTTGTTGGTTTCAGAATTTGATATTGAATATATGCCGATATATTTTCTATTCAGGGCCTAGTATTGAATATCAAATGTGATTTGGGTTTATCGTGGATCGTGTTTTAGATGACATTGGTTCTTTAACCCAGTTAAAGGCAAGATGTTGATTTTTGAAAAGATTAAAACTAAGTGGAGTTTTAATGAATCTTTAATTAGATTAAAAATGTGAATTGATAATTTAAATTATCAAATTTGAAAGGTGATCGAGAATGGAGTACCACCAGTTTTGCTCCAAAGCGATAGTTAAATCTTTAATTAGATTTGAACGTGAAATGGTAATTAATTTTACCGATAACACCGTGGTGTTAGATATGGAGTATCACCAGTTTTGCTCCATGGGATATATAGGTTGGGATTGGGAAATAAACTAAATAATTACTTCGGTGTGGTTCGTTAATCCCGACTAGTTTGAAATGATATCCAAAGGAAGATTAAAGAATAAATTTAGAAGAATTTATCTTTGATAAAATTAATGGGAACCTTTCCCTAAGAATGTGATTTTGTGAATAAAAGAATATTCTGAATTGGAATGAGGCGTTTGTGGTGTTTGTGTAACATTCGTTTATTATATACGTGGGTTATTCAGAAAGGCCGGGTTATACCCATTCTGAATAACCGATTCGACGAGATGTCGAAGATGAAGACGGTGGTTGAAGACCGGAAGTCTTCACATCGTTTGGGTGATTACTGATGATCTTGATTGGGCTGTACACCCAGGATGAGGGAATCAGTTGGTGATCGTCCAGACGTACTTGGAGATGGATGGATATGCGAGGAAAGTGCCTCCGGTTTCGTTCAGACCCAGAACGAACTTATAAATGGATTGTGTGTCTGACATTGGATTTTATTCTGTGTTGATTGATCTCTATTAAATATACATCTGTTTGGCGGCGGAGAATTTATTCTCTTGCTTAACGCCCTTCTCTGAGACGTACGAGCTCAGAGGTTGTATATCGATGGACATCAGTCGCATAGAGTGAATTGCCAATGTGGCATGCGTAAGTGGCAATTGATCAAGGCTTCTGTTGAAAAGCAAAGTCTTGTGGTTGATGATCAAAGCACGGCCTGTGTGGCGTAGCTTTGTGTATAACGTGAATTCGCGAGCCTCACACCTCGGTATGAGTCAAAAACGGGAGATGGACCGCTGGGAGAGCACGACGTTTCTTTCTAGCTAGGGTGGTGTCAGTGACCTACCAGCCCTGACATTTATATACTTTTCACCTGTGTGGTTGTTAGATACGAGGCGCCTCGGATATAGGTCTGTAAGGACCGGGAAACGTGTGTTCAGGAATTGCCAATCCTCAAAAGTAAGAGAGGACCGGCCCAGCCGATTCCAAGGATCATAGTGGGGTCCTGAGGCATTTGCTAGAGTGTCTCGAACGCAGAGAGGAGCTTGCCCCTTGCCTCGGCTCATGACGGAATCCAATTTCCAATACGTGTATTGCGGTTTTAATTGTAGAACTAGTATGGCGACATAGTAGATGGTAGCTATGCCGCCTATGATTGATATTTATGATTGAAATTGTTTTGACACTATATATTTATAATAGTATCAAATAATGTGTTTTAAACGTATCAAGCATGCTTTGGCTGTTATAAGGTAAAAATCCTATCCTCCGGCTTGCGTTGCATTGTGTGATGGGACCTGGGTCTTATAACAGCTTCATTTTTCTTTATTTAGCATTGCGCTGTTTGTTCTATGCACTGGTATTCTTGGGAGGAAACCCGTACCGTGTTATACGGCCTGGTCCCTTGATTTACCTAACTTTAAAACCAATATTAATAACTGTTTTAGTTCTCACACCAGTCACATGACTGACCTGGAGTTTATTGTTTTAACCTAAACTCTGGGTGCCCTTATTTTCCGCACGGGCAGCTAGTAGTTTTGGTTTTGCAGATTTATATTCACAGGATCCTGATTTACAGCTGGAACGATGCTCGGAAAGCTCTGTATCCGTGTATCACTTCTAGTTGTGCTTTTGTATTATTTTCCGTTGCTATGTAATTTATTGTAATCTCTGATATTTATCGAATGTAATTTATTCATTTATACTCTGTATATTCTTGTATCAGATGGAATTGTTGTAATAGCAATGAAATGTTCTTCCGTATGCGTTCTATTTTGTCCTGTTCTCAAAGTATCCGCTCTTTCCTTCACGGGGAAGTTACAGGTTCTTACAGTGGTATCAGAGCTTTGGTTTACAGAGCTCGAGAACAAGACACATTAGAACCATACGAAAGAATTCATCAGATATTGGATTAGTAATATCCAATTAGAATTACTCGTTAGAGATAGGATCAGTAGTATCCTAGAACGAGTGTGAAGAGTATATTTTTCAAATGAAAACAATTTTGTTTTAAAATTTAAATCGCTTTATACGTATTTGAATATTTATTTATTTTGAATATGGACAATCGAGTATATAAAGATTTCGCGTATACGCGTCATGAACGTATAGTCGAAGTTTTAATATACTGGATAGATATAGAGTCACATTCTAGACACCTGAAGATGATTCTGATGATTGTAGCTACATCATCAGTATTTATGTTCGTGTTTCGAAGGTGTGATTTCTATATATTTCCATTAGACTGGTGTGAGAACCAAACTTATTTAGCTAGAACACATTGTTGTGAATTGGCATCAAAAACATGATTTTTGTATATATATCAAATTATGAATTTGAAACTCTAATTCACTAATTGATTGATGTTTGTGTTGTTTGTTTATTTGATTGATAATTTTGAACCATTTAGCCTAAATTGTATCACATATTGACTTATATTGAAAATCGGTTGCATTTGCTTGCATATACATATACTTACATTGAACAGGTCATAGCAAGAAGGCTAGAGCCGAAGAATAAAATTTGTTTGCCCGACAAATAGGTACATGTTTACTACATAATTTACTGTTTTGTTTGGGTGATGATGATTTTATGAGCCTATTGGCTAGCCGCTTGGCTTTTTCTTTTTCTTTTTGAGATCTGAAGGACCGGGGAAGCTATTTGAAATTCCCCGATGCTCCCGGTGCAGGGGAGGTTATGGCGAAATTTTTCGAAAATTTAGGGTGTTAGCCAAATTTTTGAAAATTTGAAAATTCTCAGAAACTGAAAGTTGGAGAAGGCAAGCCAGATCGAACGTAGAGTTGATTAATCAAACCACTTGCGACTTTGTTCCTTTTCGGGGACGAAAAGTTTTAAGTGGGGGAGATTGTAATAACCCGAAAATCTGGGCTAGTTTAAAAATTTTATTTCGGCAATTTTAGTGAATTTTGAACAATTAAAATAGATTATTTTAAATAAAATTGACGAGAAATTTATTTTGAATAGAATTAGAACGTGTATATTATATACGTCGTCGTTAGAATATAAATATTTATATATAATTATAAATAGAATTGAAAATGGCGCGGTAGTTCGATAATTCGATTTCAAACTTCAATTGAATGTACCGGGTGCAAAACAATCCGGGTTTAGTGAAACCAAAAATAATAGGATCTAATTGATGATACCTTTCCAACGAATTCGAATAATCGAAATTTCATAGCGGGAATCAAAAGATATGTCCAATTGAAAATTCTGAATAGACGCTATGGAATTCAGGCCCTTAAAAATGGACATTTTGCAAACGACCTCGGATTTCGACGAAACCACTTTTGTTGGATCTGCAGTGTAAAGTTATTGCTAGATTCCAAATTTCATAATTTTTCGAATCAATATGTGAGCGTGGCGAAGGAAAACGCGTTTGACCAGTTTCAGTTGATTTTAATCGACTGGAAATTGGCCATTTTTCCAACGGTCTCAGAATTCGACGAAACTAGTTTTGTTAGGACCGTATCGTCAATACGAAGCTAGAAAATATTTTTCGGGAATTTTTCGAGTTCGTATGTGACCCCAGTGATTTGAAATGTACGTTTAAAATTCAATATAGTGATTTAAATGTAAATTCAACGGAAACTGATCAAAGCGATCGAATCAGCCAACGATACATATCCCATTGTGTTCAGAATAGGGGTAATACGCTGTGGACGACAGGCGGTGGGCCTCGTTTAGAGGTCGTATGAAAAAGTCAACCTTCATGGATTTAAAAATTAAAAATAAATAAATTAAATAATATAAATTTTATAAAAGCCCCCCTTCTTACTTCTTCTTTCCCGATTCAGTTTAAATAAAAAAAAAAGAAAAAAAAAACCTACATCTAAATCGCGTCGCCCCCCCCCCCCCTCCGGTTGTCCGCCGCCACCTCGCGCCAGTCGCTGGAGCCCCGACCAAGCCCCGCCTCCTCCCTTCTGCTTCTCCATCCTGCCGCGCACCCTCTCTCCTCCACGCATCCCGATTTCAGCGCCCTCCCCGAGACAACGCACCGCCGCTAGCCACATTCGCCGCCCCCTGACGCCTGCCACCGACCTCCGACCACCCGCAGTCCTCAGCGCCGTCGCCCTAGCCATTGACCCGATAGCCACGCCCCTTCTCCTCATAAAAATCCGATTTTTATCGTCTTCGACATTTACATTTCAAACCCCGGCTTGTTTTAGCCCTCCTCCGGCCATAGCTCCGACGTGAAGCCCCTCCACCCTCAAAGATGCTATTTTTACAATAAAAATGTGAGTTTTTATATTTATTTTTATTTATTTATGCACATAAAAATAGGATATATATATATATATATATATATATATATATATATGATAGCATATTGATGATAGAGTTTTGATTTTTAGTATAGTTAAAGTTTGGATTTTGTTAGGAAGAAATTTGATTTTTAAAAAATAAAAGAAGTGATCTTTAAACTATAAAAGATTAGAGTTTTGAAAATGAAAAGGCGAAATCTTTATATGAAGAATAGCGGGATAAAAATGAAATTTTTATCTATATAACATCGTCGTAAAAATAGGATTTTTATATATTGAATAGCATAGTAAAAATAGGATTTTTATATATTGAATAGCAAAGTAAAAATTCGATTTTTATATATTGAATAGCAAAGTAAAAATGTGATTTTTATACATGTAGTGGCTACGGGCAACGAAGATGACGATGATGCGATAGCGATGAAGATTTCTATAAATGAAGTGTCGTGAAGTTGGATAGCTATTGGTGAGAACTTCTCACTCTAAATTCTCTTTTTCTAGTTATATATATATACTAGGATGCAGACGGTGCTTAGTAGCACCCGACACCCGTCATCCACAGACCATGGATGGCTTGTTTGTTAAATTGTTTGATTGTGTAGTTGGTTAGAATATTTGGTTTGAATTGAATTGTTTGGTGAAATGGAATGGATTTGATTGATGTGTGAATGGCGTGGGCCTTCGCTAGACCGGGGATAAGGCTAGGCCTTGTCCCGTTTCTAGTATCGTGCCGTTATGCCGCCAAAATTTTCTAAAATATGTTAGAAAAATGAAAATATCATTTTTATTGTGTAAATGAACTGAATAGGAATTCATGTGTTGAAATAAAATGTTTATCGTTAAAAATATAATTTTTAACATGAAAGTGAATAAATGCATATTTATAAACAAATCGGCCGATTTGTTTATATACACTAATTTGACTGATATTGATTGGGTCGATAAATTTTACACGTCGCCCAACTGCACAAATAAAATCTGTGTTTGATTGTTTGAAACCCCACACGGGTGTTGGGATGAAATTTGAAGTTCACTCATCCTGATTGATTAAATATGTCGATCGATTGATTGACAGGCTGTTATAAGCGTTAGATATCTATATTTGATGCTTATACAGTGTAGTGCACTTTGGTTGAAGGTTGATTATTTTTCAATGCTATTATATACATGTGTTGTATGGGAATCCATATAATTGACATTATATGGTGATTGATTGGGCCTCATTCCAATCGGGAAAATAATGAATATTATAAAGGAAAATTCATGTGTTGAAACTATTCATGTGTTGAGTGAAATATTTTAAATAATAAAAATTACATCTTTATCATATTTAAAATTAGAACTACTTCCCAGTAGAAGTCTAATTGAAAATCAAATGATAGATACCATAGTTTTATAAAATATTTTACATAACAAAAATAGTGATGTGTTGACAGTACTCATGTGTTGAGATTAGTCGTGTGTTGAAAGAAATATAGATTCATGTGTTGAATGAAATAAATATTCATTTGTTGAATAGAATAACGAATTTATTGAAATATATAAAGCCGTGTTGATTAGAGATGCGTTATTTTGACGCGAACGATATTTATATCGATTTTATTCGTTGTATAATGAATGTTGAGAAGTGATTTCAAAATTTAATATTTTGAAAGGAAATTCAAATTGAATTAGATTAAAAATTGAAATTTTATTGAATCAATTTGAAATGAATTCGATTCGAATTGAATAGAAAGTGAATTTGAATTCGAGTAAAATAGAAATGAATTCAAATTGAATTAGATTGAAATTGAAATTTAAAACAAACTGAAATTGAATTGAAATCAATTTGAAACGAATTCGAATTAGATCAAATAGAAGGTAAATTCGAATTGAATTGAATTGAAACGAATTTGAATTTGAATTGAATTGAAACGAATTTGAATTTGAATTGGATTGAAATGAACTCGAATTGAATTGAAATCAAATCGATTTGAAATTGAATGTAGTGTTGAAAGGGTTTTGAAAACGAATTTAAAACGATTTATAAAATACGTTTTAAATAGAAATCGACGAAATATATATTATATATATATATAATGGCCTGAATAGAACGCGCCGCGCCGCGGCAGTTCGTGAATTTCGACCATTTATTTCAAACGGACATAGCGGGAGATCCGACCGTCGGATTCTCCTAAAACCGGAACCGTTGGGTTCGTATCGAAAAGAGCTTTCCAATGAATATTAGAAATTTGAAATCTAACGGTTGGATTTGGAATTATGTCCAAATCAAATTTGAAAAAGGTCGCTGTAAGTGCAGTTCGATAGCCGTTGATGGAAATCGACTGTACGGGCCTTGATAAAATTATTAAAAATATTAATAATTTGTGTAAAATCATAATATGTGAATTGGAAAGAATTGGGCTGGAAAATTCCACATTAGATGATAAAAATAGATTTTTATCGAAATGAACTAGTTTTGAACTAGAATTAAAATCAATTTATTTTTGAAATAAATAAATTGAATTTGAAAGTGATTTTGAAAATAATCGATATTTCCAATACGTGAATTGGACTGGAGTTGAATCGAAATTATCTTCGGGATATTTCGATGTTGGATTTCGTGACTATACAAATATTGTTATGGGGATTTGAAAGATATTTTATATCGTTATTTCCAATACGATATTTGTTGGTTTCAGAATTTAATATTGAATATAAGCCGATATATTTTCTATTCAGGGCCTTGTATTGAATATCAAATGTGATTTGGGTTTATCGTGGATCGTGTTTTAGATGACATTGGTTCTTTAACCCAGTTAAAGGCAAGATGTTGATTTTTGAAAAGATTAAAACTAAGTGGAGTTTTAATGAATCTTTAATTAGATTAAAAATGTGAATTGATAATTTAAATTATCAAATTTGAAAGGTGATCGAGAATGGAGTACCACCAGTTTTGCTCCAAAGCGATAGTTAAATCTTTAATTAGATTTGAACGTGAAATGGTAACTAATTTTACCGATAACACCGTGGTGTTAGATATGGAGTATCACCAGTTTTGCTCCATGGGATATATAGGTTGGGATTGGGAAATAAACTAAATAATTACTTCGGTGTGGTTCGTTAATCCCGACTAGTTTGAAATGATATCCAAAGGAAGATTAAAGAATAAATTTAGAAGAATTTATCTTTGATAAAATTAATGGGAACCTTTCCCTAAGAATGTGATTTTGTGAATAAAAGAATATTCTGAATTGGAATGAGGCGTTTGTGGTGTTTGTGTAACATTCGTTTATTATATACGTGGGTTATTCAGAAAGGCCGGGTTATACCCATTCTGAATAACCGATTCGACGAGATGTCGAAGATGAAGACGGTGGTTGAAGACCGGAAGTCTTCACATCGTTTGGGTGATTACTGATGATCTTGATTGGGCTGTACACCCAGGATGAGGGAATCAGTTGGTGATCGTCCAGACGTACTTGGAGATGGATGGATATGCGAGGAAAGTGCCTCCGGTTTCGTTCAGACCCAGAACGAACTTGTAAATGGATTGTGTGTCTGACATTGGATTTTATTCTGTGTTGATTGATCTCTATTAAATATACATCTGTTTGGCAGCGGAGAATTTATTCTCTTGCTTAACGCCCTTCTCTGAGACGTACGAGCTCAGAGGTTGTATATCGATGGACATCAGTCGCATAGAGTGAATTGCCAATGTGGCATGCGTAAGTGGCAATTGATCAAGGCTTCTGTTGAAAAGCAAAGTCTTGTGGTTGATGATCAAAGCACGGCCTGTGTGGCGTAGCTTTGTGTATAACGTGAATTCGCGAGCCTCACACCTCGGTATGAGTCAAAAACGGGAGATGGACCGCTGGGAGAGCACGACGTTTCTTTCTAGCTAGGGTGGTGTCAGTGACCTACCAGCCCTGACATTTATATACTTTTCACCTGTGTGGTTGTTAGATACGAGGCGCCTCGGATATAGGTCTGTAAGGACCGGGAAACGTGTGTTCAGGAATTGCCAATCCTCAAAAGTAAGAGAGGACCGGCCCAGCCGATTCCAAGGATCATAGTGGGGTCCTGAGGCATTTGCTAGAGTGTCTCGAACGCGGAGAGGAGCTTGCCCCTTGCCTCGGCTCATGACGGAATCCAATTTCCAATACGTGTATTGCGGTTTTAATTGTAGAACTAGTATGGCGACATAGTAGATGGTAGCTATGCCGCCTATGATTGATATTTATGATTGAAATTGTTTTGACACTATATATTTATAATAGTATCAAATAATGTATTTTAAACGTATCAAGCATGCTTTGGCTGTTATAAGGTAAAAACCCTATCCTCCGGCTTGCGTTGCATTGTGTGATGGGACCTGGGTCTTATAACAGCTTCATTTTTCTTTATTTAGCATTGCGATGTTTGTTCTATGCACTGGTATTCTTGGGAGGAAACCCGTTCCGTGTTATACGGCGTGGTCCCTTGATTTACCTAACTTTAAAACCAATATTAATAACTGTTTTAGTTCTCACACCAGTCACATGACTGACCTGGAGTTTATTGTTTTAACCTAAACTCTGGGTGCCCTTATTTTCCGCACGGGCAGCTAGTAGTTTTGGTTTTGCAGATTTATATTCACAGGATCCTGATTTACAGCTGGAACGATGCTCGGAAAGCTCTGTATCCGTGTATCACTTCTAGTTGTGCTTTTGTATTATTTTCCGTTGCTATGTAATTTATTGTAATCTCTGATATTTATCGAATGTAATTTATTCATTTATACTCTGTATATTCTTGTATCTGATGGAATTGTTGTAATAGCAATGAAATGTTCTTCCGTATGCGTTCTATTTTGTCCTGTTCTCAAAGTATCCGCTCTTTCCTTCACGGGGAAGTTATGGGTTCTTACAGTGGTATCAGAGCTTTGGTTTACAGAGCTCGAGAACAAGACACATTAGAACCATACGAAAGAATTCATCAGATATTGGATTAGTAATATCCAATTAGAATTACTCGTTAGAGATAGGATCAGTAGTATCCTAGAACGAGTGTGAAGAGTATATTTTTCAAATGAAAACAATTTTGTTTTAAAATTTAAATCACTTTATACGTATTTGAATATTTATTTATTTTGAATATGGACAATCGAGTATATAAAGATTTCGCGTATACGCGTCATGAACGTATAGTCGAAGTTTTAATATACTGGATAGATATAGAGTCACATTCTAGACACCCGAAGATGATTCTGATGATTGTAGCTACATCATCAGTATTTATGTTCGTGTTTCGAAGGTGTGATTTCTATATATTTCCATTAGACTGGTGTGAGAACCAAACTTATTTAGCTAGAACACATTGTTGTGAATTGGCATCAAAAACATGATTTTTGTATATATATCAAATTATGAATTTGAAACTCTAATTCACTAATTGATTGATGTTTGTGTTGTTTGTTTATTTGATTGATAATTTTGAACCATTTAGCCTAAATTGTATCACATATTGACTTATATTGAAAATCGGTTGCATTTGCTTGCATATACATATACTTACATTGAACAGGTCATAGCAAGAAGGCTAGAGCCGAAGAATAAAATTTGTTTGCCCGACAAATAGGTACATGTTTACTACATAATTTACTGTTTTGTTTGGGTGATGATGATTTTATGAGCCTATTGGCTAGCCGCTTGGCTTTTTCTTTTTCTTTTTGAGATCTGAAGGACCGGGGAAGCTATTTGAAATTCCCCGATGCTCCCGGTGCAGGGGAGGTTATGGCGAAATTTTTCGAAAATTTAGGGTGTTAGCCAAATTTTTGAAAATTTGAAAATTCTCAGAAACTGAAAGTTGGAGAAGGCAAGTCAGATCGAACGTAGAGTTGATTAATCAAACCACTTGTGACTTTGTTCCTTTTCGGGGACGAAAAGTTTTAAGTGGGGGAGATTGTAATAACCCGAAAATCTGGGCTAGTTTAAAAATTTTATTTCGGCAATTTTAGTGAATTTTGAACAATTAAAATAGATTATTTTAAATAAAATTGACGAGAAATTTATTTTGAATAGAATTAGAACGTGTATATTATATACGTCGTCGTTAGAATATAAATATTTATATATAATTATAAATAGAATTGAAAATGGCGCGGTAGTTCGATAATTCGATTTCAAACTTCAATTGAATGTACCGGGTGCAAAACAATCCGGGTTTAGTGAAACCAAAAATAATAGGATCTAATTGATGATACCTTTCCAACGAATTCGAATAATCGAAATTTCATAGCGGGAATCAAAAGATATGTCCAATTGAAAATTCTGAATAGACGCTATGGAATTCAGGCCCTTAAAAATGGACATTTTGCAAACGACCTCGGATTTCGACGAAACCACTTTTGTTGGATCCGCAGTGTAAAGTTATTGCTAGATTCCAAATTTCATAATTTTTCGAATCAATATGTGAGCGTGGCGAAGGAAAACGCGTTTGACCAGTTTCAGTTGATTTTAATCGACTGGAAATTGGCCATTTTTCCAACGATCTCATTCGACGAAACTAGTTTTGTTAGGACCGTATCGTCAATACGAAGCTAGAAAATATTTTTCGGGAATTTTTCGAGTTCGTATGTGACCCCAGTGATTTGAAATGTACGTTTAAAATTCAATATAGTGATTTAAATGTAAATTCAACGGAAACTGATCAAAGCGATCGAATCAGCCAACGATACATATCCCATTGTGTTCAGAATGGGGGTAATACGCTATGGATGACAGGCGGTGGGCCTCGTTTAGAGGTCGTATGAAAAAGTCAACCTTCATGGATTTAAAAATTAAAAATAAATAAATTAAATAATATAAATTTTATAAAATCCCCCCTTCTTACTTCTTCTTTCCCGATTCAGTTTAAATAAATAAAAAAAAAGAAAAAAAAAACCTACATCTAAATCGCGTCGCCCCCCCCCCCCCTCCGCTTGTCCGCCGCCACCTCGCGCCAGTCGCTGGAGCCCCGACCAAGCCCCGCCTCCTCCCTTCTGCTTCTCCCTCCTGCCGCGCACCCTCTCTCCTCCACGCATCCCGATTTCAGCGCCCTCCCCGAGACAACCCACCGCCGCTAGCCACATTCGCCGCCCCCTGACGCCTGCCACCGACCTCCGACCACCCGCAGTCCTCAGCGCCGTCGCCCTAGCCACTGACCCGATAGCCACGCCCCTTCTCCTCATAAAAATCCGATTTTTATCGTCTTCGACGTTTACATTTCAAACCCCGGCTTGTTTTAGCCCTCCTCCGGCCATAGCTCCGACGTGAAGCCCCTCCACCCTCAAAGATGCTATTTTTACAATAAAAATGTGAGTTTTTATATTTATTTTTATTTATTTATGCACATAAAAATAGGATATATATATATATATATATATATATATATATATGATAGCATATTGATGATAGAGTTTTGATTTTTAGTATAGTTAAAGTTTGGATTTTGTTAGGAAGAAATTTGATTTTTAAAATATAAAAGAAGTGATCTTTAAACTATAAAAGATTAGAGTTTTGAAAATGAAAAGGCGAAATCTTTATATGAAGAATAGCGGGATAAAAATGAAATTTTTATCTATATAACATCGTCGTAAAAATAAGATTTTTATATATTGAATAGCATAGTAAAAATAGGATTTTTATATATTGAATAGCAAAGTAAAAATTCGATTATTATATATTGAATAGCAAAGTAAAAATGTGATTTTTATACATGTAGTGGCTACGGGCAACGAAGATGACGATGATGCGATAGCGATGAAGATTTCTATAAATGAAGTGTCGTGAAGTTGGATAGCTATTGGTGAGAACTTCTCACTCTAAATTCTCTTTTTCTAGTTATATATATATACTAGGATGCAGACGGTGCTTAGTAGCACCCGACACCCGTCATCCACAGACCATGGATGGCTTGTTTGTTAAATTGTTTGATTGTGTAGTTGGTTAGAATATTTGGTTTGAATTGAATTGTTTGGTGAAATGGAATGGATTTGATTGATGTGTGAATGGCGTGGGCCTTCACTAGACCGGGGATAAGGCTAGGCCTTGTCCCGTTTCTAGTATCGTGCCGTTATGCCGCCAAAATTTTCTAAAATATGTTAGAAAAATGAAAATATCATTTTTATTGTGTAAATGAACTGAATAGGAATTCATGTGTTGAAATAAAATGTTTATCGTTAAAAATATAATTTTTAACGTGAAAGTGAATAAATGCATATTTATAAACAAATCGGCCGATTTGTTTATATACACTAATTTGACTGATATTGATTGGGTCGGTAAATTTTACACGTCGCCCAACTGCACAAATAAAATCTGTGTTTGATTGTTTGAAACCCCACACGGGTGTTGGGATGAAATTTGAAGTTCACTCATCCTGATTGATTAAATATGTCGATCGATTGATTGACAGGCTGTTATAAGCGTTAGATATCTATATTTGATGCTTATACAGTGTAGTGCACTTTGGTTGAAGGTTGATTATTTTTCAATGCTATTATATACATGTGTTGTATGGGAATCCATATAATTGACATTATATGGTGATTGATTGGGTCTCATTCCAATCGGGAAAATAATGAATATTATAAAGGAAAATTCATGTGTTGAAACTATTCATGTGTTGAGTGAAATATTTTAAATAATAAAAATTACATCTTTATCATATTTAAAATTAGAACTACTTCCCAGTAGAAGTCTAATTGAAAATCAAATGATAGATACCATAGTTTTATAAAATATTTTACATAACAAAAATAGTGATGTGTTGACAGTACTCATGTGTTGAGATTAGTCGTGTGTTGAAAGAAATATAGATTCATGTGTTGAATGAAATAAATATTCATTTGTTGAATAGAATAACGAATTTATTGAAATATATAAAGCCGTGTTGATTAGAGATGCGTTATTTTGACGCGAACGATATTTATATCGATTTTATTCGTTGTATAATGAATGTTGAGAAGTGATTTCAAAATTTAATATTTTGAAAGGAAATTCAAATTGAATTAGATTAAAAATTGAAATTTTATTGAATCAATTTGAAATGAATTCGATTCGAATTGAATAGAAAGTGAATTTGAATTCGAGTAAAATAGAAATGAATTCAAATTGAATTAGATTGAAATTGAAATTTAAAACAAACTGAAATTGAATTGAAATCAATTTGAAACGAATTCGAATTAGATCAAATAGAAGGTAAATTCGAATTGAATTGAATTGAAACGAATTTGAATTTGAATTGAATTGAAACGAATTTGAATTTGAATTGGATTGAAATGAACTCGAATTGAATTGAAATCAAATCGATTTGAAATTGAATGTAGTGTTGAAAGGGTTTTGAAAACGAATTTAAAACGATTTATAAAATACGTTTTAAATAGAAATCGACGAAATATATATTATATATATATATAATGGCCTGAATAGAACGCGCCGCGCCGCGGCAGTTCGTGAATTTCGACCATTTATTTCAAACGGACATAGCGGGAGATCCGACCGTCGGATTCTCCTAAAACCGGAACCGTTGGGTTCGTATCGAAAAGAGCTTTCCAATGAATATTAGAAATTTGAAATCTAACGGTTGGATTTGGAATTATGTCCAAATCAAATTTGAAAAAGGTCGCTGTAAGTGCAGTTCGATAGCCGTTGATGGAAATCGACTGTACGGGCCTTGATAAAATTATTAAAAATATTAATAATTTGTGTAAAATCATAATATGTGAATTGGAAAGAATTGGGCTGGAAAATTCCACATTAGATGATAAAAATAGATTTTTATCGAAATGAACTAGTTTTGAACTAGAATTAAAATCAATTTATTTTTGAAATAAATAAATTGAATTTGAAAGTGATTTTGAAAATAATCGATATTTCCAATACGTGAATTGGACTGGAGTTGAATCGAAATTATCTTCGGGATATTTCGATGTTGGATTTCGTGACTATACAAATATTGTTATGGGGATTTGAAAGATATTTTATATCGTTATTTCCAATACGATATTTGTTGGTTTCAGAATTTAATATTGAATATAAGCCGATATATTTTCTATTCAGGGCCTTGTATTGAATATCAAATGTGATTTGGGTTTATCGTGGATCGTGTTTTAGATGACATTGGTTCTTTAACCCAGTTAAAGGCAAGATGTTGATTTTTGAAAAGATTAAAACTAAGTGGAGTTTTAATGAATCTTTAATTAGATTAAAAATGTGAATTGATAATTTAAATTATCAAATTTGAAAGGTGATCGAGAATGGAGTACCACCAGTTTTGCTCCAAAGCGATAGTTAAATCTTTAATTAGATTTGAACGTGAAATGGTAATTAATTTTACCGATAACACCGTGGTGTTAGATATGGAGTATCACCAGTTTTGCTCCATGGGATATATAGGTTGGGATTGGGAAATAAACTAAATAATTACTTCGGTGTGGTTCGTTAATCCCGACTAGTTTGAAATGATATCCAAAGGAAGATTAAAGAATAAATTTAGAAGAATTTATCTTTGATAAAATTAATGGGAACCTTTCCCTAAGAATGTGATTTTGTGAATAAAAGAATATTCTGAATTGGAATGAGGCGTTTGTGGTGTTTGTGTAACATTCGTTTATTATATACGTGGGTTATTCAGAAAGCCGGGTTATACCCATTCTGAATAACCGATTCGACGAGATGTCGAAGATGAAGACGGTGGTTGAAGACCGGAAGTCTTCACATCGTTTGGGTGATTACTGATGATCTTGATTGGGCTGTACACCCAGGATGAGGGAATCAGTTGGTGATCGTCCAGACGTACTTGGAGATGGATGGATATGCGAGGAAAGTGCCTCCGGTTTCGTTCAGACCCAGAACGAACTTGTAAATGGATTGTGTGTCTGACATTGGATTTTATTCTGTGTTGATTGATCTCTATTAAATATACATCTGTTTGGCAGCGGAGAATTTATTCTCTTGCTTAACGCCCTTCTCTGAGACGTACGAGCTCAGAGGTTGTATATCGATGGACATCAGTCGCATAGAGTGAATTGCCAATGTGGCATGCGTAAGTGGCAATTGATCAAGGCTTCTGTTGAAAAGCAAAGTCTTGTGGTTGATGATCAAAGCACGGCCTGTGTGGCGTAGCTTTGTGTATAACGTGAATTCGCGAGCCTCACACCTCGGTATGAGTCAAAAACGGGAGATGGACCGCTGGGAGAGCACGACGTTTCTTTCTAGCTAGGGTGGTGTCAGTGACCTACCAGCCCTGACATTTATATACTTTTCACCTGTGTGGTTGTTAGATACGAGGCGCCTCGGATATAGGTCTGTAAGGACCGGGAAACGTGTGTTCAGGAATTGCCAATCCTCAAAAGTAAGAGAGGACCGGCCCAGCCGATTCCAAGGATCATAGTGGGGTCCTGAGGCATTTGCTAGAGTGTCTCGAACGCGGAGAGGAGCTTGCCCCTTGCCTCGGCTCATGACGGAATCCAATTTCCAATACGTGTATTGCGGTTTTAATTGTAGAACTAGTATGGCAACATAGTAGATGGTAGCTATGCCGCCTATGATTGATATTTATGATTGAAATTGTTTTGACACTATATATTTATAATAGTATCAAATAATGTGTTTTAAACGTATCAAGCATGCTTTGGCTGTTATAAGGTAAAAACCCTATCCTCCGGCTTGCGTTGCATTGTGTGATGGGACCTGGGTCTTATAACAGCTTCATTTTTCTTTATTTAGCATTGCGCTGTTTGTTCCATGCACTGGTATTCTTGGGAGGAAACCCGTTCCGTGTTATACGGCGTGGTCCCTTGATTTACCTAACTTTAAAACCAATATTAATAACTGTTTTAGTTCTCACACCAGTCACATGACTGACCTGGAGTTTATTGTTTTAACCTAAACTCTGGGTGCCCTTATTTTCCGCACGGGCAGCTAGTAGTTTTGGTTTTGCTGATTTATATTCACAGGATCCTGATTTACAGCTTGAACGATGCTCGGAAAGCTCTGTATCCGTGTATCACTTCTAGTTGTGCTTTTGTATTATTTTCCGTTGCTATGTAATTTATTGTAATCTCTGATATTTATCGAATGTAATTTATTCATTTATACTCTGTATATTCTTGTATCTGATGGAATTGTTGTAATAGCAATGAAATGTTCTTCCATATGCGTTCTATTTTGTCCTGTTCTCAAAGTATCCGCTCTTTCCTTCACGGGGAAGTTACGGGTTCTTACACAAACACATTTATCTTTTTAATTTTTTTATTTGCACATACCACATTGTTTGCAATTTGTGCATAACCGCTCCTAGATTTTGATCTTGTGGTTAAGTGTAGAGAGTCATAGTGATTCCAGGTGCAATCTCCAATAACTAGTTGTAGCAGGCTCCAATGTTCATTTTAATAAATGGGGAACAATATGTTGGAACATAATGGATTTAAATGTGTGTATTTCATGAATGGAATGGACATTTGTATCTTGATTTTTTCTAAGTTTCCATCAGTTGCACTTTTCTGTTAATACTATGTTTTAGATTTTTTTGTTTAGTAAATGTTAATTTGATAGTATACTCGACTTACTGTCATTGTTGTGTTTACATAGACAATGTTGTTGCTTTCTTCTTGCAACTTTGTTTTTCGGAACCTGAACCAAACAATGACTAACATTAGAAAAATAATATTAATAAAATGAGAAAATTTATATTTATGTAAAGTATATTTTGTTGTACTTACTTAACTACAAATACTATGTTGACATATGAGTTCTTGTATAATGCATTTTGTTATTGTGATGAAATTTTCATCATCACAACTGAATGCTTCATTGCTGTAAAATTAAATGATTGTTAATAAAATAAAATTAGTTTGTGTGAGTATAAAGTAGGTTAACTACTTACTTGTTTCCCCAAGAAACTTTTTTTTTTTACAACTTCTTGTTGTTCTTCACTAAGATGTTGTAGTAGTGGACATTTTACAATATTTTTTGGTTTCATCTTCTTCTTTAGGGCTACTTTCATCTTCATTGGTAATTGCTTTTTTAGTAGGAAATTCCTTTGTAGCTTGTTTGTTTTTATCATGTGCTAAACCTTCTCTGGTTTCTAAAATGAAATCTTCAGTATTTATCAAATAAAAACATATAAAGTTAGTACACCTATTTATGTGTAACACCCTGTATTTTCTGTGAACGTATAAGTAACAAATTAAAGTATACTTAATTTTTAGGAGAGGAATTATGGGAAACGGGTTGTGCCATTGCGTTCGTCTCGAAATTCTTCTTGAGATATTGTCCGAGTTTGCGTAAAACGGATATCGTATGAAGGAGATATGGACGAACGAAGTTAGGCAGAAAAACCCGAAATAGGCTAGAAATGCACTGGCGCACTTGTGAAGTGCGCCATCAAAAAAATACACTAGCGCACTTGGAAAGTGCGCCCAAGTCGAGCCAGAAACCTGCACAGCGTTCTAGAGAGTTCTAATGACGATTTTTGATGTGCTGGACGGACCTGATGGCTTCTAGGGTGATCTAATGGTTCTGAAACACTCTCTACACCTATAAATATGTGTTTAACCTAACCCTAATTCACAGAATATTGTCTATGACACCATTATGCTACCAAACTCTCTCTTAAACCCTAGTCGCCGCCTCTAAATCTAATCTTAAGTGTTCATTCACAATTCAAATTAAAGTTTAGAGCTGCAACAACAATCGAAGAAGATTAATCAGCGTTTCTGCATCAAATTCGATTTATAATCCTTTGCTTTAGCCACGAAAGGCAAGTACAGTTATTTTCCGATATAAACGTTAATTATGATTATGGCATGAATTGCAATCTGAATCTGAGGTTATGTCTGTTCTGTTCTGTTTAGATCTATCTTATTTTGTATCTCTTTCTTCTTTCTGTTCTATAGCCAGGCTACTACGAGCCTGCGCCGAATCTCATAAGAGATTAACGCACGAACGCTAAATTTTGGGACAAATAATGAATAATGCATAATTGGACATGAAACTATTGCCTATGTCTATGATTCATGACTATGAGACTATTGCCTATGACTATAATTCATGTCTATGAGACTATTTCCTATGACTATGATTCATGACTATAAGACTATTGCCTATGACTATGATTCATTCCTATGAGACTATTGCATATGACTATGATTCACGCCTATGAGACTTGTGACGATCCCAAAATCCGAGGGGCGGTATTAAGGATAATCATTAGGAAATAACACATTAATCATCATAGCAGAGTACAGATAATAGCAGAAACAATAATTAAAATAAATTTTACATGGATATGACAGCGGAATCACGTCATGTAGGAATATCAGAATAGCATAACGTGGGATATACTTAGTAAATAAAAAAGAAAGTGATCAGTCATCATCGCCAGAGGCGGAATACATACATGTAGTGAGACATAATAAGAGTATCAGTCTACATCGCCGAAGGCGGAATACATATACATATAGTGAGAAATACGGATAGTAAATCAGTCTGCATCGCCAGTGGCGGAATCATAATATAAATACAGTAATGGCGGAAAATATCTAAGTCATCTCTATGAAGTCAGCCTCGCCATGAGCCAAAAGTGCACGCTATGCAGCTGTGCAGAACCAAAAACCACCTGTCACCTGTGTACTAGGCTGCCCGTGTGAAAATAAGGGCACCCGCGTTTGCAAAGTGAAACAAACAACGAGTCAGTCATGGGGACTGGTATGAGGAATCTACTTAACAGTTAAACAACAGTGAATAGCTAATCATAGGACCACGCCACTTTCGCGGAACGGGTTTACTCCAGTGATTGCTAGTGCATTTAAAACAAAATAAATTCTTTTGAAACAACGCAATGCTTTTAGAAAGAATGAAGCCATTATAAGACTCAGGTCCCATCACACAATGCAACGCAAGCCGGAGGATAGAGTTTTACCTTATAATAGCCAAATATGCTTGATACGTATAAAGCAAAATCATTTGATATTATTACTAGTGCATATATGTTTCAAAAACGAATAGCATCATAAATATCAATCATAGACGGCATAAGTGCCCCATACCACTATGTCGCCATACTAGTTCTACAATCAAGTCCGTTATTTCGTATTGGAAATTGGATTTCCGTCATGAGTCGAGGCAAGGGGCAAGCTCCTCTCCGCTTCGAGACACTCTAGCAAATGCCTCGGGACTACACACTCTGGGTAACCCCTGGATGCTTCAGGGCCGGTCCTCAATTACGTTAGAGGATTGGCAATTCCTGAACACACGTTTCCCGGTCCTTACAGACCTATAATCGAGGCACCTCGCATTCCAACAACCACAAAGGTGAAAAGTAGATAAATATGTCAGGGCTGGTAAGTCACTGACACCACCATAGCTAGAAAGAAACGTCGTGCTCTCCCTGCAGTCCGTATCCCGTTTTTAACTCATACCGGGGTGTGAGGTTCGCGAGTCTACGAAATACACAAAGCTAGGCCACGTAGGCCTTGCTTTGATCATCATCCACAAGACTTTGCTTTGCAACAGAAGCCTTGATCACAGCATCTTGGCATGCCACATAGGCAGTCCACTCCATACGATTGATTTCCATCGATATATAACCTCTAAGCTCGTACGTCTCAGAGAAGGGCGTTAAGCAAGAGAATAAATTCTCCGCCGCCAAACAGATATATAATTAACAGAGATCAATCAGTATAGAACAAAATCCAATGTCAGACACACAGTCCATTTACAAGTCCGTCCTGGGTCTGAACGAAACCGGAGGCGTCAAATTCCTCGTATATCCGTCCAATCAACATATACGTTCAGACCGCTACTACTTCCGTCCCTTTCCGGTAGCTACTCCGGTTAGGAACCTCAGTAGCGCCCATCCAACCGATACGAAGATCGTCGGTCTTGAATCGTCTTTGCATTTTCCAATTCGAATCGCTCGCTGAATTATTTGAGATGAGGTTAGCTCGGCCTTTTCAAATAATTCACGTCATTAGAATTTAAATCGATTCTTTATGTGGTTATATCATTCGACATCCATCTTTAAGTTATTCAGTGTTATTTTCATGTCATACACATACAACCATCAAATATCAAACAATTCAAGCACAATTCGTTTATTTGCAACCTATGTTGCTTACAATATTTTATAGCGATTTTTCGCCATTTTTATTTATTTAAAAATGGGCATATTTAATTAAACGACGTTTCAGGTCGTGTCGTGGCGCTGGCGCTGTTTTTCTCCTAATTTGTTTTACACATATCGGAAAATCTAACCATTGGATTTCTACAAAGTCTATATCAGTGGGAAGATATTCCCAAAGCGAACCCAACGGTCCCAGTTTCGTGAGAATCCGACGGTTGGATCTTCCACACTAGTCGTTTGAAATTTCTCTTTCAAAATTCGAACTGCAGCGTCGTTATTCGATTAAATTTAATTATATTTATATTTATATATAAATATAAACGATTCTGGCGCTGTTTTTCTTCAGATTTGAATTAAACATTCCGGACAATCCAACCGTTGGATTTTTACAAGGTTGGTGCCGTTGGAAAGATATTTCCAAGGCAAACCCAGCGGTTGCGGTTTCGGGAAAATCCGATGGTCGGATTTCTCGTACTAATCGTTTCAAATTACGATTCCGAAACGCGAACTGCACGGCCTCTATTCCTTATAATTATATATATATATATATATATATATAAATATAGTTCATTCCATAGTTTCAACTATAGTTCATTTCATATTTTCAACTTCTTTTTCACTTCAAATATTTCACTAACGCCTTAATATTTCGAAAAATTTCGCCATAACCTCCTTTGTACGGGGAGGGGTTTGGAAATTTATTGGGCCGTATTAGGTACCCAATAAATCCTAAAAAGCATTCACATATTTTTAGTGATATATTTTGGTGTTTACGGGGGAGCATGTACTGATAATCACTCCAGAGAATAAATTCTCGTCACCCCGTTTCCGTGTGGAAATAAATAGTCCATGTGCCGTATCTAATAACTAGAGCGACGTGATTATTGTCAACTCTAGACCCGTGTGGGGTTTTTATTAATCTGGCAATTTATCGTTATAATTTATATAGTCCATATCAGTCATCAGTTCAACCTGTAGTACTTAGTCATCGCCATACAAGCCTCTTGCTTGTATGGTAAATCTTCCACCTCATCACACAAGCTCCAATTGCTTATGTGGAATATGATGAAGTATGCCTATCGTCAAGAAGTATGCCATGTAGTGTAGTTCAAAATTAATTGTTACTATCCTATGGCGTTGTTTATTATTTCACACAGAAAAACCAGCACTCCGCATCCAATGGCATTCACAGGAGTTGATATATAAATAAAATTGCGCAGCCAACTCATCAAGGTTTACCTATTTGTCGGGCACGCAAATAATTTCTTTACTCAACAGCTAATCCATTTTTCCTGTTCAACACATGTATATATATGCAGAACAAGCTAATAATAATATTTCTAGCAAACTATTATTTATTTCTACACGTGTGTATTTTTAACTAAGCGTATACATGATAAAAGGAATATTTTTATCATCAAAAATATTTATTCGACACATGTGTATTTTTAACTAAGCCTATACATGATAAAAGGAATATTTTTATCATCAAAAATATTTATTCGACACATGTGTATTTTTAACACTTCTTATTCACTATAAAAATATAGTTTTCATTGTCGATTCATTTTATTTTTAGACGACGATAACATTCAACACATGAATTTCAATTCGACGAACAAATTGCAATTCAACACATGAATATTCTATATCGTTTGTATATATAAAAATGTGATTTTTATCGCTAAAGCCATTTGTTTAAATTCAAATAATATTCAACACATGAATTTCAACTCAACAAATGAATTGCAACTCAACACATGAATATTCGATATAGTTTGTATATATATAAAAATGTGATTTTTATCGCTAAAGCCATTTGTTTAAATTCAAATAATATTCAACACATGAATTTCAACTCAACGAATGAATTGCAACTCAACACATGAATATTCGATATAGTTTGTATATATATAAAAATGTGATTGTTATCGCTAAAGCCATTTGTTTAAATTCAAATAATATTCAACACATGAATTTCAACTCAGCGAATGAATTGCAACTCAACACATGAATATTCGATATAGTGGTATGTATATAAAAATGTGATTTTTATCGCTAAAGCCATTTGTTTAAATTCAAATAATATTCAACACATGAATTTCAACTCAACGAATGAATTGCAACTCAACACATGAATATTCGATATAGTTGTATGTATATAAAAATGTGATTTTTATCGCTAAAGCCATTTGTTTAAATTCAAATAATATTCAACACATGAATTTCAACTCAACGAATGAATTGCAACTCAACACATGAATATTCGATATAGTTGTATGTATATAAAAATGTGATTTTTATCCCTAAAGCCATTTGTTTAAATTCAAATAATATTCAACACATGAATTTCAACTCAACGAATGAATTGCAACTCAACACATGAATATTCGATATAGCATATGTAAATAATTTCAATGAAGGAAAATTATTCTAACACATAGATATTTCAGAAAATTTCGGCAGCATAACGGCAGGGTAGTTAAAACCGGGACCGTCCCTAGTACGGCTCCTCGCTCTACCTTAAAACCTCGCGGTTTTTGACAATGGGGATCATGCATCTAGTTCGCACGCAGGCGGCATGTTATATTTTCAATTCCACAATCCTATTCTATTTTGTTTCAACCACAAGAGGGTATTTTTCAACCACAAAGGTATTTTTCAACCACAAAGGTATTTTTCAACCATAATATCAACCACAACCAATTATTTCCAACCATTCGTCATACCATATAACATCACGTCAAACACAAGCAATAATTATCGTCCATGGTTTGTGGACGAGGGGAGTATATATATATATATAGTATAATAATTCACTTGCATTTCATCACAATTCAAAGCATATATGTTTCAAACAACGCTTGTATAACTTATACATCGCTAATATAACTTATACAACACATGTACATGAGGTATACAATGCGTATATAATTTACACTTCGCTCATATAATTTATACAACGCGATTACATTCACACAAATAGTTTAGATTCCTCACATTGGTTCTTGCGGTGCTAAAAATCGTAGGAAGGTCAGAAAAATCCGCGGCTTCTTCTAGAATGTAGAGAGCCTCCTTACGGTCACGGTGTCTCCTGTTTCATCGAATTTCGTTAACATAGCAAAAAGATATGATTTTTACAAATTTGCAACGCTTTAAAGTGTAAAAATCAATTTAGCCGTATACCCCTTTTTGGTTTCGAAACTAGGGTTCGGATTTTCAGACAATCCGTGAATCTATGCTCCGATCAGAGAGTGGGACTTTAAAGAGGGGAGCGAGGCGGTCCTATCGATGGTCGGAGGAGCAGGTGCGATCGCCTCTGGCGGTCGTGGCGTCGACGTGAAGTCGGCGGCTTTCTGGGCGTCTTTCTCGACGTTGGCGAAGGGAGGAAGGGCGGGGGTTGGTCGGATTTGAAGAGGGAGGTGGGCGGCGTCGATTGAGGGTGGTGGCGTTGGCTGGCGTCGCCTGCGGCGGCGGGATTCTCGTCGAAAAGTTTTGAACGACGTGCGTCGTTCGTTTCGTCTGGCGGCTTAGGGTTTTTAGGTTTTTTTTTTGTTTTAAAGAAAATTTCCTATTGGCCGATATTTATAGAAAAATTTTTAAATAGTGTTTTTGCAAACGGAATCCTTTTTAAACCCAACGACTATCGCCCCTAGCTAAATACCCCCATTCCGGACACAATGGTATATGTTTCGTTGGCCATTTCGACTGTTACAGTCAGTTATTTTTCAATTTAAAATATAAAACATTCGATATTTAATTTAAACGTACATTTCAATTTGCCAGGGCCACAAACTGAATCGAAAAATTCCAGAAAAATAAATCTAGCTTTGCTTTGACGATACGGTCCTAACAAAACCAGTTTCGTCGAATTCTGAGCTCATTTGAAAAACGGCCATTTTTAGGTCGACCCCTTTTAACAGAATTTGACCAAACACGTTATCTTTTGCCCCGCTCACATACTAGCCTCAAAAATTACGAAATTTGAAATTTAGCAATAATTTGACATCCCGGACCCAACAAAAGTGGTTTCGTCGAATTCCGAGGTCGTATGCAAAATCTCAATTTTCAAGGGCTATATATACTATATAACGACCTTTCTGAAAATTCATTTGACCATAACTTTTGATTTCCGTTATGAAATTTCGATTTTTAAGATTCGTTAGAAAGGTATTGATAAACAGATTTAAATATTTTCAGTTTCGTTAAAATCTGTTATACTTTCCACTCGGTACAGTCAGACAAAGTTTGTATTCTAAATTTCAAACTGCCCTATCATACCAAATTCTATATTTTATTGAAATATGCTATTTCAATCATTCAAATTTCCTGGTAATAACCTAATTAAAAAAAATTTAAACTGGTTCACATTTTCCGGGTTATTACAATCTCCCCCACTTAAAACTTTTCGTCCTCGAAAAGGAAATAACAGTTAAGCAGGAAGTAAAATGTAAATGCAAAGTATTGTAAAGGTACCTTGCACCGGAGTTAGTCAGAGATGTCCACTCTGCATTTGGGATTGGCTTGTTTAATGCTTTCCTCAGTCTCCCAAGTACAGTCTCTAGGATCACTACTCCACTGCACTTTGACTAAATGAATCTTTTTCCTCCTTAGCTCTCTAGTTTCTTTGCCAACTATCTTTAATGGATCTCTCTTGAGTGCTAATTCTGGAGTTATGTCAATATCCTGTTGTGCTGCTTCTTCTACAACAAGATCTGGATCATGAACATGTTTTCTGAGTTGAGATACGTGGAACACATCATGTACACCAGGCAACCAATCAGGTAATGAAACCCTATATGCAAGAGTTCCAATCCGTTCAAGTATAGGAAAGGGACCAATAAATCTCGGTGCCAACTTCCCAGTCTTGCCAAATCTGATTACCCCTCTCATGGGAGAAACTCTTAAATAAACATAATCGCCAACGGCAAACGATATATCCCTTCTTCTCGCATCAGCATAACTTTTCTGTCGGCTCTGTGCGGTTTTTAATTGCTTCTTAATGGAATCGACTTTATCCGATGCTTCTTGAATCATATCGGGCCCTAACACAAGTCTGTTGCCAGGTTCTACCCAACATGCGGGAGATCTGCACGGTCTACCGTATAATGCTTCGAATGGAGACATTCCCAAACTTGCTTGATAGCTATTGTTGTAAGAGAATTCTGCTAAATGTAAATGATCTTCCCATGAGCCTCCAAAATCGATAACGCAAGCCCGCAATAGATCTTCCAAAATTCTATTCACCCGCTCAGTTTGGCCGTCTGTCTGAGGGTGATAAGCGGTGCTTAAATTTAATTTGGTCCCCAATTCTGCCTGGAAGGCTTCCCAGAATTTGCTAGTAAATAGGGGATCTCTATCGCTGACTATATTGAGTGGCACTCCATGAAGTTTAACAATTTCTTTGAAGTAAATCTGTGCTAGACTTTGAGCCGTTCTGTTGGATCGGACAGGGATAAAATGGGCAGTCTTCGTGAAGCGATCTACGATTACCCATATACTGTCGTTTCCTTTTCTGGTTCGAGGCAGGCCATCGATGAAATCCATCGAGATTTGTTCCCACTTCCAACCTGGAATTTCTAATGGTTGCAATAATCCAGCCAATTTCTGCTGATCACTCTTAACTAGCTGACAAGTGGGGCATCGGCTAACATATAATGAGATATCTCTTTTCATCGCCTTCCACCAGAATGTGCGCTTGATATCGTTATACATTTTGCTCACACCGGGATGGATACTTAATTTGGACTTGTGGCATTCATCAAGCACTTCTCTTTTTAGCTCAGAGATGTCGGGAACACAAATTTTTCCTTTTAATCTCAAAACCCCCTCACTATCCACTTGGAAGCTGGAGTCTATGCCTTCATTGATCCTTTTGATCATTACCTTTACAAAATTATCCTCCTTTTGAAGGGTCGAGATTCTGTCTATTAATGAAGACGTGATGACAAAACTGGCGATGATTTCATTCTTTCTGCTGAGCGCATCTGCTACAACATTGGCTTTCCCTGGAGTGTATATAATTTCAAAATCGTACGCCGCAAGGAATTCTAACCAACGCCGTTGCCTCAGGTTTAAATCTTTCTGAGTGAACAGGTATTTCAAGGATTGATGATCGGTAAATAGTTCGAATTTCTCGCCCAGTAAATAATGCCTCCAGATTCTTAAAGCAAACACGATAGCTAATAACTCAAGATCATGAGTAGCATAGTTTCTTTCATGCGGCTTTAGTTGACGACTGGCATAAGCGATCACTTGGCCTTTTTGCATTAACACTGCGCCTAGCCCTCTAATAGAAGCATCCGTCCATACTGTCAAATCTTGGTTACCTTCTATTATTGTCAATACCGGAGCGGTTGTCAACTTCAGTTTCAGCTCCTGGAAAGCTTCTTCACATTCGGGAGTCCATTTGAATTTCTCATGCTTCTTTGTAAGCTTTGTCAATACTCCTGATATCTTTGAAAAATCCTGAACGAATTTCCGATAGTAACTAGCTAATCCCAGGAAACTTCGAACTTCTGTGGGCGTAGTAGGTTGTTTCCAGTTCTGAATCGCTGTAATTTTGCTTGGATCTACAGCAATTCCTTCTTTTGACACGACATGGCCTAGGAATTTAATTTCATTCTGCCAGAAGACACACTTAGAAAATTTAGCTTTTAAGACGTTTCTCCTCAGAATTTTCAAAACTTGTTCTAAATGTTTTGCATGCTCTTCTTCCGACTTAGAGTAGATTAAAATGTCATCAATGAAGACTAGAACAAATTTATTCAATACACCACGGAACACCCTGTTCATAAGATCAACGAAGTATGCCGGAGCGTTGCACAAGCCGAACGGCATTACTAACCATTCGTAGAATAAATCGGGACCCCTGAAGGCTGTCAAAGGAACACAGTCTTCAGCTATACGCAATTGGTGGAAACCCGCAGCTAGGTCCATTCTGGAGAATACGGTTGCTCCATTTAATTGATCTAACAGATCGTCTATTCGGGGCAAAGGATATTTGTTCTTTAGTGTTTGTTTATTGAGATCTCGGTAATCAACGCAAAGTCTTAGAGTACCGTCTGATTTCGGGACAAATACTACTGCAGCTCCCCATGCTGAAAAGCTTGGTCTGATCAGACCTTTCCAAAGTAATTCTCGGGTTTGACTACTTAGCTCTTCTTTTTCTTTCGGGGCCATTCTTCGTATTGGGTGTACAACTGGTCGGGCGTTAGGAATTAGATCTATCCTAAATTCAATTTCTCTTTGCGGTGGTAAGTTTTCTACTTCTTCAAACACATCCGCATAGTTTTTAACGACCGGTATCTTCTCTATCGAAGGGGGAATAACTTCTAAAGAAGACCAAAATTCTGTTCTATTTATTTCTGAGCCATGACATGGTATATATATAGGTCCAAGTTTCGTTTCGACTTTAACGATTCTTTCGGCACATCTAACTTCGGCCTTATATTTTGTCAACCAGTCAAGTCCCGGTATAACATCAAATTCGGAAAGGTCCATAACAATCGAATCAAAGGAGAACTTATAGCAAGAATAAGCGATAGGCACCCTACTGTATGAACTGAGACCAACTGAACCTCCTATCGGGTTTCGTACTTTGATTGGTTCCTTAAGTTTTCTTCGTTTCAATTTAAGTTTGTTACCAAGGATACCAGATATGAAGCTACGTGATGCACCAGTATCAAAAAGTACAGAAACAGGAATATTTTTAATAGTAAGGGTACCTCCCAAGACATCGGGTATACCTGATCCATCGGTGGTAGCTGGCGGGTATTCCCGTCATAGACATGGGCCACTTGTGCGCTCTTCTTCAAAGGACAATTCCCGCTGTAGTGCCCCTTCTTGTGGCAGTTGTAGCATTCGGTAGAGTCATTGGCCTTTGGCTTCTTTAGGGCTTTGCATACATTAGAGAAATGACCGGGCTTCCCGCAATTGTAGCAGTTTCCTTTCGGGATCTTTGCGGGTTTTTGGGTAGCGGCCGCGGTAATGCTAGATTCAGGTTGGTCTGTTGGAGCCTTGCGCTTATTCCCTGCTTGGCTCTTAGCGCGGTCTTGGCTAGCATGTCTCTCATCCATGTCTTCGTAGTTGCAAGCCATCTCTACTAGTTCTGTAAAAGAGAGTTTGATGTTGCTCATAGCTCTATCGTGATACTTGCGCTTCAGCCCAAATATGAATCTTTTGTTCTTGGCTTTGTCGGTCAAAACCAGCTCTGGAGCATAGCGCGATAGCTGAGTGAACTTATTCAGATAGTCTTGAATAGAGAGGTCTCCCTGCTGGAGATTAGCAAATTGCTCCCGCATCCTCTCTAGAGCTTGTTCCGGTACAAACTTCTCATTGAATAAAGTCCTGAACTGCTCCCAAGTCCGGATAGTACCAGCTGCATCCCCAGAGGTAATGGCATCCCACCATAGCTCTGCTTCTTCCTGAAGGAGCCAAATGCCAAGTCGGGCTTTGTTGTTAGTTCCCATGCCCATACCCTCGAAGATCTTCTCACAGGTTTTCAGCCAAGCGATAGCTTCGGTCACTGTGCCAGTGCCAGTAAAAGGTTTCCCTCCAAGATTTCTGTACCTCTTAGCTACTTTGTCGAGCTCAAAGTCTTCTGGTGCTGGTGGAGGAATAATAGGACCTTCCACTACTACGGGGATATTCCCCCGTCCTCCTGTTGCTTCTCCTCGGCCTCCACGGCCTCCTCTAGCTGCTGCTCCACGTGTAGCCATCTAAGAGTACTGTATAAGCAAGAAAAGAGTCAAGCTCACAGATTTGATAATTTTCATAAATGATAAAGCAAGGGAATACAAGGAAAGATAATGATGATGTACTGATCAAATTGTTTTGCTAATCTGCTTAGCTCATTCTAGGACATTGCTAATCCTATCTCTAACGAGCTACTCGTATTAGAACACTACTGATTCTATTCTGACGAGGTGTTTAATGTGTTAGATCCCGGAACTAAGGTTAACCAAAGCTCTGATACCAACTATGACGATCCCAAAATCCGAGGGGCGGTATTAAGGATAATCATTAGGAAATAACACATTAATCATCATAGCAGAGTACAGATAATAGCAGAAACAATAATTAAAATAAATTTTACATGGATATGACAGCAGAATCACAACATGTAGGAATATCAGAATAGCATAACGTGGGATATACTTAGTAAATAAAAAAGAAAGTGATCAGTCATCATCGCCAGAGGCGGAATACATACATGTAGTGAGACATAATAAGAGTATCAGTCTACATCGCCGAAGGCGGAATACATATACATATAGTGAGAAATACGGATAGTAAATCAGTCTGCATCGCCAGTGGCGGAATCATAATATAAATACAGTAATGGCGGAAAATATCTAAGTCATCTCTATGAAGTCAGCCTCGCCATGAGCCAAAAGTGCACGGTATGCAGCTGTGCAGAACCAAAAACCACCTGTCACCTGTGTACTAGGCTGCCCGTGTGAAAATAAGGGCACCCGCGTTTGCAAAGTGAAACAAACAACGAGTCAGTCATGGGGACTGGTATGAGGAATCTACTTAACAGTTAAACAACAGTGAATAGCTAATCATAGGACCACGCCACTTTCGCGGAACGGGTTTACTCCAGTGATTGCTAGTGCATTTAAAACAAAATAAATTCTTTTGAAACAACGCAATGCTTTTAGAAAGAATGAAGCCATTATAAGACTCAGGTCCCATCACACAATGCAACGCAAGCCGGAGGATAGAGTTTTACCTTATAATAGCCAAATATGCTTGATACGTATAAAGCAAAATCATTTGATATTATTACTAGTGCATATATGTTTCAAAAACGAATAGCATCATAAATATCAATCATAGACGGCATAAGTGCCCCATACCACTATGTCGCCATACTAGTTCTATAATCAAGTCCGTTATTTCGTATTGGAAATTGGATTTCCGTCATGAGTCGAGGCAAGGGGCAAGCTCCTCTCCGCTTCGAGACACTCTAGCAAATGCCTCGGGACTACACACTCTGGTAACCCCTGGATGCTTCAGGGCCGGTCCTCACTTACGTTAGAGGATTGGCAATTCCTGAACACACGTTTCCCGGTCCTTACAGACCTATAATCGAGGCGCCTTGCATTCCAACAACCACAAAGGTGAAAAGTAGATAAATATGTTAGGGCTAGAAAGAAACGTCGTGCTCTCCCTGCAGTCTGTATCCCGTTTTTAACTCATACCGAGGTGTGAGGTTCGCGAGTCTACGAAATACACAAAGCTAGGCCACATAGGCCTTGCTTTGATCATCATCCACAAGACTTTGCTTTGCAACAGAAGCCTTGATCACAGCATCTTGGCATGCCACATAGGCAGTCCACTCCATACGATTGATTTCCATCGATATATAACCACTAAGCTCGTACGTCTCAGAGAAGGGCGTTAAGCAAGAGAATAAATTCTCCGTCGCCAAACAGATATATATTTAACAGAGATCAATCAGTATAGAACAAAATCCAATGTCAGACACACAGTCCATTTACAAGTCCGTCCTGGGTCTGAACGAAACCGGAGGCGTCAAATTCCTCGTATATCCGTCCAATCAACATATACGTTCAGACGGCTACTACTTCCGTCCCTTTCCGGTAGCTACTCCGGTTAGGAACCTCAGTAGCGCCCATCCAACCGATACGAAGATCGTCGGTCTTGAATCGTCTTTGCATTTTCCAATTCGAATCGCTCGCTGAATTATTTGAGATGAGGGTTAGCTCGGCCTTTTCAAATAATTCACGTCATTAGAATTTAAATCGATTCTTTATGTGGTTATATCATTCGACATCCATCTTTAAGTTATTCAGTGTTATTTTCATGTCATACACATACAACCATCAAATATCAAACAATTCAAGCACAATTCGTTTATTTGCAACCTATGTTGCTTACAATATTTTATAGCGATTTTTCGCCATTTTTATTTATTTAAAAATGGCCATATTTAATTAAACGACGTTTCAGGTCGTGTCGTGGCGCTGTTTTTCTCCTAATTTGTTTTACACATATCGGAAAATCTAACCGTTGGATTTCTACAAAGTCTATATCAGTGGGAAGATATTCCCAAAGCGAACCCAACGGTTCCAGTTTCGTGAGAATCCGACGGTTGGATCTTCCACACTAGTCGTTTGAAATTTCTCTTTCAAAATTCGAACTGCAGCGTCGTTATTCGATTAAATTTAATTATATTTATATTTACATATAAATATAAACGATTCTGGCGCTGTTTTTCTTCAGATTTGAATTAAACATTCCGGACAATCCAAACGTTGGATTTTTACAAGGTTGGTGCCGTTGGAAAGATATTTCCAAGGCGAACCCAGCGGTTGCGGTTTCGGGAAAATCCGATGGTCGGATTTCTCGTACTAATCGTTTCAAATTACGATTTCGAAACGCGAACTGCACGGCCTCTATTCCTTATAATTATATTTATATTTATATATATAAATATAGTTCATTCCATAGTTTCAACTATAGTTCATTTCATATTTTCAACTTCTTTTTCACTTCAAATATTTCACTAACGCCTTAATATTTCGAAAAATTTCGCCATAACCTCCTTTGTACGGGGAGGGGTTTGGAAATTTATTGGGCCGTATTAGGTACCCAATAAATCCTAAAAAGCATTCACATATTTTTAGTGATATATTTTGGTGTTTACGGGGGAGCATGTAATGATAATCACTCCAGAGAATAAATTCCCGTCACCCCGTTTCCGTGTGGAAATAAATAGTCCATGTGCCGTATCTAATAACTAGAGCGACGTGATTATTGTCAACTCTAGACCCGTGTGGGGTTTTTATTAATCTGGCAATTTATCGTTATAATTTATATAGTCCATATCAGTCATCAGTTCAACCTGTAGTACTTAGTCATCGCCATACAAGCCTCTTGCTTGTATGGTAAATCTTCCACCTCATCACACAAGCTCCAATTGCTTATGTGGAATATGATGAAGTATGCCTATCGTCAAGAAGTATGCCATGTAGTGTAGTTCAAAATTAATTGTTACTATCCTATGGCGTTGTTTATTATTTCACACAGAAAAACCAGCACTCCGCATCCAATGGCATTCACAGGAGTTGATATATAAATAAAATTGCGCAGCCAACTCATCAAGGTTTACCTATTTGTCGGGCACGCAAATAATTTCTTTACTCAACAGCTAATCCATTTTTCCTGTTCAACACATGTATATATATGCAGAACAAGCTAATAATAATATTTCTAGCAAACTATTATCTATTTCTACACGTGTGTATTTTTAACTAAGCGTATACATGATAAAAGGAATATTTTTATCATCAAAAATATTTATTCGACACATGTGTATTTTTAACTAAGCCTATACATGATAAAAGGAATATTTTTATCATCAAAAATATTTATTCGACACATGTGTATTTTTAACACTTCTTATTCACTATAAAAATATAGTTTTCATTGTCGATTCATTTTATTTTTAGACGACGATAACATTCAACACATGAATTTCAATTCGACGAACAAATTGCAATTCAACACATGAATATTCTATATCGTTTGTATATATAAAAATGTGATTTTTATCGCTAAAGCCATTTGTTTAAATTCAAATAATATTCAACACATGAATTTCAACTCAACGAATGAATTGCAACTCAACACATGAATATTCGATATAGTTTGTATATATATAAAAATGTGATTTTTATCGCTAAAGCCATTTGTTTAAATTCAAATAATATTCAACACATGAATTTCAACTCAACGAATGAATTGCAGCTCAACACATGAATATTCGATATAGTTTGTATATATATAAAAATGTGATTTTTATCGCTAAAGCCATTTGTTTAAATTCAAATAATATTCAACACATGAATTTCAACTCAACGAATGAATTGCAACTCAACACATGAATATTCGATATAGTTTGTATATATATATAAAAATGTGATTTTTATCGCTAAAGCCATTTGTTTAAATTCAAATAATATTCAACACATGAATTTCAACTCAACGAATGAATTGCAACTCAACACACGAATATTCGATATAGTGGTATGTATATAAAAATGTGATTTTTATCGCTAAAGCCATTTGTTTAAATTCAAATAATATTCAACACATGAATTTCAACTCAACGAATGAATTGCAACTCAACACACGAATATTCGATATAGTTGTATGTATATAAAAATGTGATTTTTATCGCTAAAGCCATTTGTTTAGATTCAAATAATATTCAACACATGAATTTCAACTCAACGAATGAATTGCAACTCAACACATGAATATTCGATATAGTTGTATGTATATAAAAATGTGATTTTTATCGCTAAAGCCATTTGTTTAAATTCAAATAATATTCAACACATGAATTTCAACTCAACGAATGAATTGCAACTCAACACATGAATATTCGATATAGCATATGTAAATAATTTCAATGAAGGAAAATTATTCTAACACATAGATATTTAAGAAAATTTCGGCAGCATAACGGCAGGGTAGTTAAAACCGGGACCGTCCCTAGTACGGCTCCTCGCTCTACCTTAAAACATCGCGGTTTTTGACAATGGGGATCATGCATCTAGTCCGCACGCAGGCGGCATGTTATATTTTCAATTCCACAATCCTATTCTATTTTGTTTCAACCACAAGAGGGTATTTTTCAACCACAAAGGTATTTTTCAACCATAATATCAACCACAACCAATTATTTCCAACCATTCGTCATACCATATTACATTACGTCAAACACAAGCAATAAATATCGTCCATGATTTGTGGACGAGGGGAGTGTATATATATATATATATATATATATAGTATAATAATTCACTTGCATTTCATCACAATTCAAAGCATATATGTTTCAAACAACGCTTGTATAACTTATACATCGCTAATATAACTTATACAACACATGTACATGAGGTATACAATGCGTATATAATTTACACTTCGCTCATATAATTTATACAACGCGATTACATTCACACAAATAGTTTAGATTCCTCACATTGGTTCTTGCGGTGCTAAAAATCGTAGGAAGGTCAGAAAAATCCGCGGCTTCTTCTAGAATGTAGAGAGCCTCCTTGCGGTCACGGTGTCTCCTGTTTCATCGAATTTCGTTAACATAGCAAAAAGATATAATTTTTACAAATTTGCAACGCTTTAAAGTGTAAAAATCAATTTAGCCGTATACCCCTTTTTGGTTTCGAAACTAGGGTTCGGATTTTCAGACAATCCGTGAATCTATGCTCCGATCAGAGAGTGGGACTTGAAAGAGGGGAGCGAGGCGGTCCTATCGGTGGTCGGAGGAGCAGGTGCGATCGCCTCTGGCGGTCGTGGCGTCGACGTGAAGTCGGCGGCTTTCTGGGCGTCTTTCTCGACGTTGGCGAAGGGAGGAAGGGCGGGGGTTGGTCGGATTTGAATAGGGAGGTGGGCGGCGTCGATTGAGGGTGGTGGCGTTGGCTGGCGTCGCCTGCGGCGGCGGGATTCTCGTCGGAAAGTTTTAAACGACGTGCGTCGTTCGTTTCGTCTGGCGGCTTAGGGTTTTTAGGTTTTTTTTTTTTAAAGAAAATTTCCTATTGGCCGATATTTATAGAAAAATTTTTAAATAGTGTTTTTGCAAACGGACTCCTTTTTAAACCCAACGACTGTCGCCCCTAGCTAAATACCCCCATTCCGGACATAATGGGATATGTTTCGTTGGCCATTTCGACTGTTACAGTTAGTTATTTTTCAATTTAAAATATAAAACATTCGATATTTAATTTAAACGTACATTTCAATTTGCCAGGGCCACAACCTGAATCGAAAAATTCCAGAAAAATAAATCTAGCTTTGCTTTGACGATACGGTCCTAACAAAACCAGTTTCGTCGAATTCTGAGCTCGTTTGAAAAACGGCCATTTTTAGGTCGACCCCTTTTAACATAATTTGACCAAACACGTTATCTTTTGCCCCGCTCACATACTAGCCTCAAAAATTACGAAATTTGAAACTTAGCAATAATTTGACATCCCGGACCCAACAAAAGTGGTTTCGTCGAATTCCGAGGTCGTATGCAAAATCTCAATTTTCAAGGGCTATATATACTATATAGCGACCTTTCTGAAAATTCATTTGACCATAACTTTTGATTTCCGTTATGAAATTTCGATTTTTCAGATTCGTTAGAAAGGTATTGATAAACAGATTTAAATATTTTCAGTTTCGTTAAAATCTGTTATACTTTCCACCCGGTACAGTCAGACAAAGTTTGTATTCTAAATTTCAAACTGCCCTATCATACCAAATTCTATATTTTATTGAAATATGCTATTTCAATCATTCAAATTTCCTGGTAATAACCTAATTAAAAAAAATTAAACTGGTTCACATTTTCCGGGTTATTACAAGACTATTGTCTATGACTATGATTCACGCCTATGAGACTATTGCCTATGACATTGAATAAGAAACTATTGTGATTTGTCGCCCATGACTATTGTAGTTAGTTTCTTATGCCTATTCCCTTAATGATGCTAGATCTCATATTTAGTATGTAACTTTGCTAGTTTATTCCCATTCACTGTTATGTACATCGAGCCTAGTGGGGCCATTATCATCGTATTTGGTTCATTATTTCGTGCCTATTATTTCTTGTGCTTATCTCCTATTCCTTTTGCTAGGGCCATTTCATGAGTACTTAGAGAACTTGTTGAAACATTGGGCGTAGCTTAATTAAGTTAATTAATATGTTGGCATAATTTGAATTGGCTATATTAGTCTTGGACAAAAATGATAAACTAGAATATTAAATCTAGTTTTGACATGAACTGTAAATGGGAATATTAAGGCTAAGATTTGGGGCATATATTGTATTATGAATTATGACCTTGATTTAGGCATGTAAGTTTAGGCTAAATCTATGATTAGGCAAGATAGGTAAACAGATTTTTTGATATATATAATCTGCTAAATCTGTTATCTGCTAAATCCGTTAAATTGCCTAATCCGTTATCTGCTAAATCTGTTATATTGCTTAATTTGCCAGTTCTGCTATATTGCCTAATCTGCTAAATCTGTTCATCTGCTAAATCTGTCATCTGGTAAGTCTGCTGAAAATGTCTAATCCGTTATATGCTAAATCTGCTAAATTGATTAATCTGTTAAGTCGCCTAATCTGCGAAATCTGTTATCTGCTGAGTTGATATATTTAGTCTGTTATTGACATAATCTGAATTGGCTATAGTTATGAATAATTGACATGTATATTAGACATGAGCATAAATGGTAAATTATTAATTAATTGGCCGCATAGATAAACATGGCTAACTCGAGGTTAGAATGAGTTTGCGGCGTATTCCTGCCCGGAACCGCCCAGCACATCCAGTGGCCGCAAACAATAGGTTCTAATGTGAGAAGTTAGTCATAACATGCTTGAAACCCGAGGTTAGACTCAGTTTGTGGCAGAAATCTGCCCGGAACCAAACGGCCTAAATAGTAGCCGCAAACTGTCAATCTAATGTGAGAGGTCTGGGCATTAATATTTAATTAATGAAAATCTGAGATAAATATGATTTCTAAAACGTGTTGGGTGGATAGGGTTAAACCAACTGGACTAATGAAATTAATAAAGCCGTTTCATGAATCTGTAGGCCTAGTACAAAGTTAGACAAGTCTGTAAATCTGTTAAATCTATATGTCTGATCCGTTAGTCTGAAAACTTATTAACTTGATTTTCTGATCGGTGAACTAGTTGACCTGAACTCTGTATGTCTGAACTTGTAAACAAGTTAATCTAAAATTTGTTAGTCTGGGGGCACAAGGTTAGGAGGGAAAATACTTGTGTCATCTGCTGTTTGGGACCCATATTAGTCAGTAACCCTTTCAGAAATCAAAACTTTGACCCAACAGTAGGTAGGGTCCGGGCACGCTTACTGAACTAATTATAAGTGGTTCATTCTGATAATGGCGAGGGGTGTTAATGGTGCGTTCCAACCGGGTCATGTGCGTGCATGGATCCTGGTCTGCCTCTGAGGATGTAAGACGCCGTGACATCTATAAATAGGTCTGTGTCATTCATAGGTTTCCACTTTAGGGAATGATACACCCTTTTGTGGGGCTGGCACAGGGTATTTATGTATTAGGGAGCCGATCACGTGGGGTAGGATTTAAAGTACACTTAGTTCTGTCTGTTCTGTGGGGTACCGTTTATTTCTGTTGGGTGGTAACACCTGTCTGTTTCTGCGTGGTACCGTCTGTTTGGGTGGTAAAGGCCCATTTACTAGTGTACACCTAATTTTAACATTCTGTTTCCGTAGGGATTATTCTGTTTCCATTCCTGTCTCTGTTCGGGTGGTAAAGGCCCATTACTAGCATTCTGTTTCTGTACTTTCTGTTCGGGTGGTAAAGGCTCATTATTAGCATTATGTTTCTATACCTTCTGTTAGGGTGGTAAAGGCCTATTATTCTATTTTTGTTTCTGTTTAGACATTAGGGTAACACCTAATCCTGTTATACTAGTATTAGTGCAGAGAAGTGAAAAGTAATATCATCATGTTTCTTCTATTTAACCTAAGTATATCTGTTATTCCTGTTTCCTGTTATCTATCATCCAGTTTTATTTGCATGCCATGACATTATTATCTGTTCATAACTGAAAGACACAGGACTTGCCAGACTTTATGTCTGACCCTTGTTGTTTCGCCTCTTTTCTTCCGTTTCCCACCCACCAGGTTTTCAAGGAGGGAATACTCTAGCTTGATCCGGATCTTTCTTCCTGCTTGGAGTGCTTGAAGTGCTTAAAGTATGGCTTGACTTTTTCTAGCATCTTTGGTGGGGATTATGATTTTAAAGTTTTGTACTATGATGGCTTTTGAACAAGGCTGATATATATGTACTTGAGTTTTTGGTGAAGTTGTAACCAAACTGATTTCTATCCACTGCAATAAAGTTATAAAGTTTTTCAAGTATTATTTTTATACCTGTCTTGTAATATTCTGTTCTATTTACTAAAATGCTCCATCAAAGTTAAGGCATTCCCTTTGTGATTGACCTTAACGGACGTGGGGAGTTACACTTGGTATCATAGCTGAAGGTTACCAGATTAGATAGAAGTTTTTGAAAACTATTTTCAAAAAGGTTTTAAAAGAAGTATTTTCAAAAGTAAAGCTTATTTTGAAAAACATAATCCCCAAGAGCCATATATCTTTCCTTCGGTCCTTTTTGTATTGAATCTTTCCTTTTTCGTTTCAGTATGTCTGAAGCATCTGAGATACCAGAGGGTGTTCATGTTCCCGGTTGGTTTCGTCAATACCTTGAGGCTAGGACCGCCGCCGCAGGTCCAGCAAATGATCCCCCTCTTCCGCCCCCTCGTCGTGCAATTGCTTTCTCAAAGATCTGTAAAGGCTTTAGGGCCATGGGTGGAAAGGATTTCAAGGGAACTGAATCATTCGTAGAAGCGAGGAACTGGCTTAAAGAAACTGAGGATCTGTTCGTTATCTTCGAGGTGGACGATAGGCAAAAGGTACAGTTGGCGGTATGGTTGCTCAAAGATGAAGCTTCCTACTAGTGGGAAGTCACTAACGCCGAGAGGCCGGTTGAAACATAGATGGATTTCAGAACAAGGTTTGAGACGAAATTCCTCTCGCAAGTCGAACGAAGTCTAAAATTGGAAAAGTTCTTATCTTTTAAGCAAGGAATTATGACGGTCGAGGAATACGTCAACCGATTCAACCAACTGGCTAGGTTCGGACTAGATTTAGTCAACATTCAGCATAAAAAGGCTCTCCGCTTTGTTAAAGGATTGAACGAGCCACTACACAGCCTAGCCATGACCCATGTACCCATGGGAGCGACTTATAGAAAAAGGAAGGGCACTTGCTTCAACTGTGGTGAGATGGGAAACTTCACTAGGGACTGCCTGAAGAAACGAGGGCAAGGGCAGAGGGCAGAACCCACTTCTGGAGGACAGGCGAATGCTCAAGTGACTGGTAGATAGGGTAGAAATAAGAAAATTTATGTAGAAGGTTTAATTTTCTTATCTGATTTTTGAGTTAAAACTCTTTCTGATTCTGGCATTTTGATTCTGTAATCGATACTCTGCACTTTAATACTAGTATTGTTTCTGATTTCGCTATAGACTCAAACCCCTAAGGGTTAGGACTCATCTTTTTGTGATAGATTTTGGATTGAGAGATATATGTGTTAGGCGTCAAGTAGGACGCATACATTCTAGTTTTTATCATGCTTAGTTCGGTAATCTGATCTGTACCAGTAATCTGTAAATATCTGAATATTTCCGATAAGGTTAAGATTTCCAGTTTTGACATTGTCTAAAGAGGGTAATCCTTTGGGTGTCAATCTGATGTTGGTTTCGGTCTTCGGGGCCGATACTTAGGGAAATTATTCCCTCAACCATGGTCTAATGGAAACTAAGTCTTTTGTTTCATCTGTACTCACTTGCATCATTCGACTGTATCATATCGATCGAATCTTCGAACTTTAGGTAGAAACCAATGGGTGTAAACATGTGTTTGAGACATGTTATGTTTGATGGTTGCCAGTGGATGCAAGTGGTTGCTAGTGGTTGCTCGTGGATGCATATACACAAACTAGGCACTAGATCGGCTCGAAAACACTCTCATACTGCATATGGATGTGTGTGCATTTTCAATTTTGTGGTTGCAAAATGATTGATTCATCACATGGATGTAGCATTTGGATGAATGATTGCGCAGCACATATAGAAATGATGTGCATCAAATAGGATTTCTTGAATACATAATTGGACTCATGGCACCAACATGGTTCACATTGAGGAGGTCAACTGAATCAGTAGACCGCCTAATCTTTGCATTAGATAGGAGACATATACACACAATTTTACATATGTTCATACAATATTAGAAGTTTTCAAAGGAAAATGGATGCTTGTGGATGATGGTTGAGTAGATGGATGATTGGATGGTAGGACACATTCTTCTTAACTTGAAGATTTCGGGGACGAAATCCTTTAAGGAGGGGAGAATGTAACACCCCGTATTTTCTGTGAACATATAAGTAACAAATTAAAGTATACTTAACTTTTAGGAGAGGAATTAAGGGAAACGGGTTGCGCCATTGCGTTCGTCTCAAAATTCTTCTTGAGATAGAGTCCGAGTTTGCGTAAAACGGATAACGTATGATGGAGGTATGGACGAACGAAGTTAGGCAAAAAAACGGGAAATAGGCCAGAAATGCACTGGCGCACTTGTGAAGTGCGCCAGCACAAAAATACACTGGCGCACTTGGGAAGTGCGCCCATGTCGAGCCAGAAACCTGCACAGGGTTCTAGAGAGTTCTAATGATGATTTTTGATGTGCTGGACGGACCTAATGGCTTCTAAGGTGGTCTAATGGTTCTGAAACACTCTCTACACCTATAAATATGTGATTAACCTAACCCTAATTCACAGAATATTGTCTATGACACCATTATGCTACCAAACTCTCTCTTAAACCCTAGCTGTCACCTCTAAATCTAATCTCAAGTGTTCATTCACAATTCAAATTAAAGTTTAGAGCTGCAATAACAATCGAAGAAGATTAATCAGCGTTTCTGCATCAAATTCGATTTATAATCCTTTTCTTTAGCCACGAAAGGCAAGTATAGTTATTTTCCGATATAAATGTTAATTATGATTGTGGCATGAATTGTAAATCTGAATCTGAGGTTATGTCTGTTCTGTTCTGTTTAGATCTATCTTATTCTGTATCTCTTTCTTCTTTCTATTCTATAGCCAGGCTACTACGAGCCTACGCCGAATCTCATAAGAGATTAACGCACGAGCGCTAAATTTTGGGACAAATAATGAATAATGCATAATTGGGCCTAAAACTATTGCCTATGACTATGATTCATGACTATGAGACTATTGCCTATGACTATGAGACTATTGCCTATGACTATGATTCATGACTATGAGACTATTGCTATGACTATGATTCACGCCTATGAGACTATTGCCTATGACTATGATTCACGCCTATGAGACTATTGTTTATGACTATGATTCACGCTTATGAGACTATTGCCTATGACATTGAATAAGAAACTATTGTGATTTGTCGCCCATGACTATTGTAGTTAGTTTCTTATGCCTATTCCCTTAATGATACTAGATCTCATATTTAGTAAGTAACTTTGCTAGTTTATTCCCATTCACTGTTATGTACATCGAGCCTAGTGGGGCCATTATCATTGTATTTGGTTCATTATTTCATGCCTATTCTTTCTTGTGCTTATCTCCTATTCCTTTTGCTAGGGCCATTTCATGAGTACTTAGAGAACTTGTTGAAACATTGGGCGTAGCTTAATTAAGTTAATTAATATGTTGGCATAATTTGAATTGGCTATATTAGTCTTGGAAAAAAATGGTAAACTAGAATATTAAATCAAGTTTTGACATGAACTTTAAATGGGAATATTAAGGCTAAAATTTGGGGCATATATTGTATTATGAATTATGACCTTGATTTAGGCATGTAAGTTTAGGCTAAATCTACGATTAGGCAAGATAGGTAAATAGAGATTTTGATATATATAATCTGCTAAATCTGTTATCTGCTAAATCTGTTACCTGCTAAATCCGTTAAATTGCCTAATCCGTTATCTGCTAAATCTGTTATATTGCCTAATTTGCTAGTTCTGCTATATTTCCTAATCTGCTAGATCTGTTCATCTGCTAAATCTGTCATCTGCTAAGTCTGCTGAAAATGCCTAATCCGTTATATGCTAAATCTGCTAAATTTCTTAATCTGTTAAGTCACCTAATCTGGAAAATCTGTTATCTGCTGAGTTGATTTATTTAGTCTGTTATTGACATAATCTGAATTGGCTATAGTTATGAATAATTTACATGTATATTAGGCATGGGCATAAATGGTAAATTATTAATTAATTGGCCGCAAAGATAAACATGGCTAACTCGAGGTTAGAATGAGTTTGCGGCGTAATCCTGCCCGGAACCGCCCGGCACATCCAGTGGCCGCAAACAATAGGTTCTAATGTGAGAAGTTCGTCATAACATGCTTGAAACCCGAGGTTAGACTTAGTTTGTGGCAGAAATCTGCCTGGAACCAACCAGCCTAACCAGTAGCCACAAACTGTCAGTGTAATGTGAGAGGTCTGGGCATTAATATTTAATAAATGAAAATCTGAGATAAATATGATGTCTAAAACGTGTTAGGTGGATAGGGTTAAACCAACCGGACTAATGAAATTAATAAAGTCGTTTCATGAATCTGTAGGCCCAGTACAAAGTTAGACAAGCCTGTAAATATGTTAAATCTGTATGTCTGATCCGTTAGTCTGAAAACTTATTAACTTGATTTTCTGATATGTGAACTAGTTGACCTGAACTCTGTATGTCTGAACTTGTAAACAAGTTAATCTGAAATCTGTTAGTCTGGGGGCACAAGGTTAGGAGGAAAAATACTTGTGTCATCTGTTGTTTGGGACCCATATTAGTCAGTAACCCTTTCTGGAATCAAAACTTTGACCCAACAGTAGGTAGGGTCCGGGCACGCTTACTGAACTAATTATAAGCGGTTCATTCTGATAATGACGAGGGGTGTTGATGGTGCGTTCCAACCGGGTCATGTGCGAGCATGGATCCCGGTCTGCCTCTGAGGATGTAAGATGCCGTGACATCTATAAATAGGTCTGTGTCATTCAAAGGTTGCCACTTTAGGGAATGATACACCCTTTTGTGGGGCTGGCACAGGGTATTTATGTATTAGGGAGCCGATCGCGTGGGGTAGGATTTAGGGTACACTTAGTTATGTCTGTTCTGTGGGGTACCATCTGTTTCTGTTGGGTGGTAACACCTGTCTGTTTCTGCGTGGTACCGTCTGTTTGGGTGGTAAAGGCCCACTTACTAGTGTACACCTAATTTTAACATTCTGTTTCCGTAGGGATTATTCTGTTTCCGTTTCTGTCTCTGTTCGGGTGGTAAAGGCCCATTACTAGCATTCTGTTTCTGTACTTTCTATTCGGGTGGTAAAGGCCCATTATTACCATTATGTTTTTGTACCTTCTGTTAGGGTGGTAAAGGCACATTATTCTATTTCTGTTTTTGTTTAGACATTAGGGTAACACCTAATCCTGTTATACCAGTATTAGTGCAGAGAAGTGAAAAGTAATATCATCATGTTTCTTCTGTTTAACCTAAGTATATCTGTTATTCCAGTTTCCTGTTATCTCTCATCCAGTTTTATTTGCATGCCATGACATTATTATCTGTTCATAACAGAAAGTCACTGGACTTGCCATACTTTATGTCTGACCCTTGTTGTTTCGCCTCTTTTCTTCCGTTTCCCACCCTCCAGGTTTTTAAGGAGGGAATACTCTAGCTTGATCCGGATCTTTCTTCCTGCTTGGAGTGCTTGAAGTGCTTAAAATATGGCTGGACTTTTTATGGCATCTTTGGTGGGGATTATGATTTTAAATTTTTGTACTCTGATGGCTTTTGAACAAGGCTGATATATATGTACTTGAGTTTTTGGTGAAGTTGTAACCAAACTGATTTCTGTCTGCTGCAATAAAGTTATAAAGTTTTTCAAGTATTATTTTTATATCTGTCTTGTATTGTTCTGTTCTGTTTACTAAAATGCTCCATCAAAGTTAAGGCATTCCCTTTGTGAGTGACCTTAACGAACGTGGGGAGTTACATTATGTTTGTCATACCAACTGTTTTTCTTTTTTGTCGTTTCATTAGTATCATCAGTCTTTTCTTTCAAATCGTGTTTTCCGTGACCTCTTGGCCTTCACACTTTTGAATTTTCATTTCCAGAATTTGGATTCTTCTTTTAGCTGTTGCACATAAAACTCTTTCTTCATTTAATTGCTCCTCAAAACTTTTCAACTCATTAGTCAAAAATTTGAATTTTGTTTCCAACTCCTTCAAACTTTTTTTCAAACTTTTAACTTCCATATTGTCATCTAATTTCCTTTTTTTAGACTTCTCATCATCATCTTCAACTAGTTTATTTTTTTTGATAAAAGATCCTTCTCCTCTTTTGTAACATCCGAAAATAAATTTAAAATCTACGTGGAAAATACTTTAAAAAATTGTAACAACCCGGAAATCTGAGCCAATTTAAAATTTTCATTTTGGCAATTTTAGTTAACTTTGAATATTTAAAATGAATTATTTTAAATAATAACGACGAGAAATTTATTTTGAATAGAATTAGAATGTATATATTTGTTTAATTCGTTGTTAGAATATAATTATTTATTTTTAATTATAAAAGCAATTGCAAACGGCGCGGTAGTTCGAAAATTCAATTTCAAATGAATGTCCAAGATTCAAAATAAATCGGATTTTAGCGAAACCAAAAATATTAGAATCTAATTGAAAATATCTTTACAAAGAATCCGAAGAATCAAAATTTCATAGCGGGAATCAAAAGTTACATCCAGTTGAAAATTTTAGAATAGTCGCTATGGAATTTTGAGCCCATAAAAATGGAAAATTTGCAAACGACCTCTATTTTCGACGAAACCACTTTTGTTGGATATAGGATGTCGAATTATTGCTATATTCCAAAATTCATAATTTTCCGAATTAATATGTGAGTGTGGCGAAGTAAAACGTGTTTTAACAGTTTTAGTCAATTTCGATCGACCAGAAAATAGCCATTTTTCAAACAGTCTCGGAATTTGACGAAATTAGTTTTGTTAGAACCGTATCGTCAAAACGAAGCTAGAAAATATTTTTCGGCAAGTTTTAGGGTTCGTATGTGGTCCCGGTAAATTGAAATGTGCGTTCAAATTTAATATATAGATTTATATCTTGATTTTGGCAGAAACAGATCGAAACGATCGAATCAGCTTATGACACATGTCCCATTATGTTCGAAATGGGGGTGATTAGCTAGGGACGACAGTCGATGGGTTTGATTTCGAGTTCAAAATAAAAAAGTACTTTTTGAAATTAAATAATAAAATATAAAAAATCTCTCTCTCTATACTCTCTATCAACCCCCCCCCCCCCCTCGTTTACTTTTTCAAATCGATAAAAAAATAAAAAAAAATAAGCGGAGGGGGGATTGCCGCCGCAGTAGTCCCCACGGGCGCCACGCCTCCAACGCCGCCGCCGGAGGGAACCGCGAGACCCCTGCCTCCTCCCTCCTCTCGCGCTCTCTCTCCTCTCAAACACCCCCAATCCAATTCGAAAGCCACCAATCCGCCGCCACTGCCTTGAGACCGCCGCCGCCTACCACCTGAGGCACCCCGCACCGCCTGCGACTCCTCCCGAACCTCCTCTGACCGCCACCGACCAATGTGGCCCGCACTCCTCAGTAGAAATCGAACTTAAGGTGAATTTTTGTTAATTTACTTATTATTTGAATGTAATTAGTTTTAGAAAGATGAGATGTTTATGTAAATAAGGATATGATTTTTATTTTTTTATAATTATAGAGAAGATGAAATTTTTATATGAATAAAGGTAAGATCTTTATTGTAGAAAAGATGGAAGTTTTTTTTTATGACAAAAGGCGAGATTTTTATATTATAGAGATAATAAAAATATGATTTTTATATTATATAGATAATAAAAATATGATTTTTATAAGACAGAGAATATAAAAATACAATTTATATATACGTTGTAGCGAAATAAAAAAATTTGATTTTTATATGAGTAGCGGATTGAAAATAGAATTTTTATATAATAGAAAATATAAAAATATAATTTTTAAATATGTAGCGAAATGACTATAAGACTATTGACTATGACTATGATTCATGCCTATGAGAATATTGCCTATGACTATGATTCATGCCTATGAGACTATTGTCTATGACTATGATTCACGCCTATGAGACTATTGCCTATGACATTGAATAAGAAACTATTGTGATTTGTCGCCCATGACTATTGTAGTTAGTTTCTTACGCCTATTCCCTTAATGATACTAGATCTCATATTTAGTATGTAACTTTGCTAGTTTATTCCCATTCACTGTTATGTACATCGAACCTAGTGGGGCCATTATCATTGTATTTGGTTCATTATTTCATGCCTATTCTTTCTTGCGCTTATCTCCTATTCCTTTTGCTAGGGCCATTTCATGAGTACTTAGAGAACTTGTTGAAACATTGGGCGTAGCTTAATTAAGTTAATAAATATGTTGGCATAATTTGAATTTGCTATATTAGTCTTGGGAAAAAATGTTAAACTAGAATATTAAATATAGTTTTGACATGAACTGTAAATGGGAATATTAAGGCTAAGATTTGGGGCATATATTTTATTATGAATTATGACCTTGATTTAGGCATGTAAGTTTAGGCTAAATCTATGATTAGGCAAGATAGGTAAATAGAGATTTTGATATATATAACCTGCTAAATCTGTTATCTGCTAAATCCGTTAAATTGCCTAATCCGTTATCTGCTAAATCTGTTATATTACCTAATTTGCTAGTTCTGCTATATTGCCTAATCTGCTAGATCTGTTCATCTGCTAAATCTGTCATCTGCTAAGTCTGCTGAAAATGCCTAATCCGTTATATGCTAAATCTGCTAAATTGCTTAATCTGTTAAGTCGCCTAATCTGCGAAATCTGTTATCTGCTGAGTTGATATATTTTGTCTGTTATTGACATAATATGAATTGGCTATAATTATGAATAATTGACATGTATATTAGGCATGGACATAAATGGTAAATTATTAATTAATTTGCCGCAATGATAAACATGGCTAACTCGAGGTTAGAATGAGTTTGCGGCGTAATCCTGCCCGGAACCGCCCGGCACATCCAGTGGCCGCAAACAATAGGTTCTAATGTGAGAAGTTAGTCATAACATGCTTGAAACCCGAGGTTAGACTTAGTTTGTGGCAAAAATCTGCCCGAAACCAACCAGCCTAACCAGTAGCCGCAAACTGTCAGTCTAATGTGAGAGGTCTGGGCATTAATATTTAATAAATGAAAATCTGAGATAAATATGATGTCTAAAACGTGTTGGGTGGATAGGGTTAAACCAACTGGACTAATGAAATTAATAAACCTGTTTCATGAATCTGAAGGCCCAGTACAAAGTTAGACAAGTCTGTAAATCTGTTAAATCTGTATGTCTGATCCGTTAGTCTGAAAACTTATTAGCGAAATTAAAATATGATTTATATAGCGACGATATAAAAATTCGATCTTTATATAAGAAGTAGAAATATAAAAATATAATTTTTATATAGAAAAAAACATTGTAAAAAAATATATGAAGTAGAAATAAAAATGTGATTTTTATTTATTGGAATGAAGCAATCAAAATATAAATTTATTACGAACAGCGTGGTAAGGACTGCATTGGAATTTTAAACAATTCCAAACGGATCAGAAGTTCAGAAGTAAGGCACGGTGGAGTGGAACCCAAAGGTGAGAACTCCTCACTTTTAATTTTATTTTCTAGTTTGAAATATATACTAGGATGCAGACGGTGCTTAGCTGCACCCGACACCCGTCGTCCACAGACCATGGATGACTTGTATGTTTGATTGATTTGTTGTGAAAGTTGATTGTGTGATGTGGGATAAATATTTTATAGTTAAAAATATAATTTTTAATGTGTATATAAAATGAAATAAATGTTTATAAACAAATCGGACGATTTGTTTATGTACACACATTTGACTGATATTGATTGGGACGATAAATTTTACACACCGCCCAACTGCACAAATAAAATTCATTATTTGTTGATTGAAACCCCACACGGGTATTGTGGTGATATGTGACATACACTAATCCCAATAATTAGCTGTATGTTAGTCGATTGGTTGACAGACTGTTATATGCGTTGAATATTTATATTTGACGCTTATGCAGTGTAGAATGCACTTTGGATGATGGTTGACTGTGTGTGATTGTGGTTGTGTACATGTGCTATATGAAATCCATATAAATTAAATTATATGGTGATTGACTGTGTCTGATTCCAATTCAGAAAAGTATAAATATTTTAAATTAATGAATATTTTCAAATAATATTCAGTAAAAGATCAAAATATGATTTTGATGTCCGATTTGGGATGGACACGAATATATTTAAATATATAAAGCCATGTTGATTAGATTGACGCCATTTTGACGTGAACGATATTTATATCGATTTTGTTCATTTTTATAATGAATATCGAAAAGGAATTAATTTCAAAATATAATGCTTTGAAAATATTATCATTTATATATATCGATGATATGGAATATTCAATTTTGATTTGAAATTGAATATGAAGTTTAAATCGTTTTGAAAACGAATTTAAAACGATTAATAAAATACGATTTAAAAAGAAATCGATGAAATATACATATACATATACATATACATATATATATATTATAGATATAATAGCCTGAATAGATCGCGCCGCGCAGAGGTAGTTCGTGAATTTCGACCATTCACTTCGAACAGATATTACGGGAGATCCGACCGTAGAATTCTCCTAAAACAGGAACCATTGGGTTCGTACCGAAAAGAGCTTTCTAATGAATATGAGAAATTAGAAATCAAATGGTTGGATTTGGAATTATGCCTAAATCAAATTTGGAAAAGTCCGCTGTAAGTGCAGTTCGATGGCCGTTTATGGAAATCGAATGTACGGGCCTTGATAAAATTATTAAAAATAGCAATAATTTGTGTAAAATCATAAGAAGTGATTTGGAAAGAATTAGGATGAAAAAATCCATATTTGAAAAGATAAAAATATATTTTTATCGAAATGAACTAGTTTTGAACTAGAATTATAATTCAATTATTTTTAAAATAAATAAATTGGATTAGAAATGGTTTCAAAAATAACCAGAATTTTCAATTTATGAATTGGAATGGATTTGAATCAAAATTATCTTCGGAATATTTCGATATTGGATTCCGTGATTATACAGATATTGTGGAGGAATTTGGAAGATATATATATCATTATTCCAATACGTTATTTGTTGATTTCAGAATTTGATATTGAATATAAGTCGATATATCTTCTTTTCAGAGCCTTGTATTTAATATCAAACGGGATTTGGGTTTGTCTTGAATGGTGTCTTCATTAACACTGTTTTTAAACCCAGTTGAGAAAAGATTAAATCTTTTTATTTAGATTTAATGAAATATACCAATTAATTAATATTTAATTGGAATAAATAGGGGAATCGATTATTTTTGGGTTTATCGTGAAAGGTGCTTTAAACAACACTTGTTCTTTGACCCGATAATTAATGGAATGCGAATTGGGTTTATTGTGAACTGTGTTATTAACGACATTCATTCTTTATCCCGATTTACAATGAAATATGATTTGGAATTTATAGATCTTTTTATAAAGATTTAATGGGATATTCCAAAGTAACATTTTCCAATTTAATATATTAAATTGGAATTGAATGGAATTCGATTTGATAATAACCGTAATGAGATTCTTTGGAGGAAGACTGTTAATACGTATGGAATTTAAAAGTCTTTGCCATTATTCCAATTATATTATTGGTCGGACACGGAAATTGATATCGATTATATATATCGATTTGTTTTTCCGGGAAGATTCCATAATTAATGGAATGGATTTGGGTTTGTCATGAACTGTGTTTTAAATGACATTAGTTCTTTAACCCAGCAAAAGACAGGATTACATGTCTGTGTTTATATTTCGAGTTGTATGGTAGATCTCTACTTAATATATATCTACTTGGCGGCGGAGAATTTATTCTCTTGGAATGGCCTTCTCTAAGACGTACGAGCTCAGAGGTTATATATCGGCAGAAATCAATAGTGCAGTGTAGATTGTCGATGCGACATGTTTGTGTTTCCAAAGTTAAATAATTATTAATATTGATTTTTGGAAAGATTAAAACCAATTGGCATTTAATGAATCTTTAATTAGATTGAAATGTGAATTGATAATTTAAATCATCAAATTTGGAAAATGATCGAGAGTGGAGTATCGCCAGTTTTGCTCCTAGCGATAGTTAAATCTTTAATTAGATTTGATCGGAAAATGGTAATTAAATTTACTGATAACACTGTGGTGTTAGTTATGGGGTAATAACAGTTCTGCTCCATAGGATGAATAGGTTGGGATTGGGAAATAAAATAAATGATTACTTCGGTATGATTCGTTAATCCCGACTAGTTTGGGAAACCGTAATACAGTTTGAAATGATATCCGAAGGAAGATTAAAGAATTTTTTTAAAGAATTTATCTTTAATAAAATTAATGGGAACAAATACCTAAAGATGTGAATATTTAAACAAAAGAATATTTAGAATTGGAATGAGGCGTATGTTGTGTTTTTGTTGCACTTATTTGTTATATACGCAAGTTATTCAGAAAGACCGGGTCTAACCCATTATGAATAACTGATTCGATGATAAGTCGAAGATGAAGAAGTTGGTTGAAGACCGGAGCTCTTCACATCGTTTGAACGATTACTGGTGATATTGATTGGGTTGTACACCCAAGAGGAGGGAAATAGTTGGTGATCGTCCAGACGTATTTGGAGATCAATGGATATGCGAGGTATAAGGTACCTCCGGTTTCGTTCAGACCCAGAACGGACTTGTAAATGGATTATGTGTCTGACATCGGATTTTATTCAGTGTTGATTGATTTCTATTAAGTATATATCTGTTTGGCAACAGAGAATTTATTCTCTTGCTTAACGCCCTTCTCTGATACGTACGAGCTCAGAGGTTATATATTGATAGATATCAGTCAAATAGCATGAACTGCCTGTATGGCATGCTATGATGCAAATGATCAAGGATTTTGTTGAGAAGCAGAGTCTTGTGGTTGATGATCAAAGCACAACTTTAATACAGCGCAGCTTTTTGTATAGCGTTGATTCGCGAGCCTCACACCTCGGTACGAGTCAAAAACGGTATCGTGACTGCAGGGAGTGCACGACGTTTCTATCTAATTATGGGTGGTGTCGGCATTTTACTAGACCTAACATTTTACTTTTGTGGTTGTTGGATTGCGAGGCGCCTCGGATATATTGGTCTCTTCGGAGCTGATGGATGGTCCATTAGGACCGAGAAACGTGTGTTCAGGAATAATTAATCCTCAAACGTAACGGAGGACCGTCCCTGAAGATCCAAGGATTACCCAGAGTGTGTTGTCCCGAGACATCTGTTAGAGTCTCTCGAAGCGGTGAGGAGCCATCCCTGGCCTCGACTCATGACAGAAATCCAATTTTCAATACGTGACATTTCGGTTTTGATTGTAGAACCTAGTATTGGCAACATGATAGATGGTACCCATGCCGCCTATGATTAATACATTTATATTTGAAGTTGTTTTCATACACTTTATACTATAATAGTATCAAAATTATTTGTTTTTAAACGTATCAAGCATTATTTGTCTATTATGAGGGAAAACCCTATCCTCCGGCATGCGTTGCATTGTGTGATGGGACCTGGGTCTTATAATAGCTTCATTTTTCTAAAAAGCATTGCGCTGTTTATTTATATGCACCGGTATTCTTAGGAGGAAACCCGTTCCGTGTTATACGGCGTGGTTCCTTGAATTACTCTCTTTTAAAGTAAAGTTTTAAATAACTGTTTTAGTTCTCACACCAGTCACATGACTAACCTGGAGTTTATTGTTTTAACCTAAACTCTGGGTGCCCCTATTTTCCACACGGGCGGCTAGTAGTTTTGGTTTTGCAGATTTATATTCGCATGATCCTAGTTAACAGCTGGAATGATATTCAGAAAGCTCTATATCCGTATACCTCCTTCAGTTGTGTTTTGTATTATTTTTCTGCTGTAGTATTGTAATTTAAAATCTCTGATATTTCTCTGATGTATAATATTAATTCATACCCAATATACTCTTTTATTCTGATGGAATTGTTGTAATAAACAATGAAATGTTCTTCTGTTTTTGTTCTGATTTGTCGTGTTCTCAACTCGATCCATGCTTTCCTTCACGGGGAAGTTCGAGTTGTTTCAGTTGGTATCATAGCTCTGGTTTATAGAGCTCGAGAACGAGAGACATTAGAACCATATGAAAGAATTCATCAGAAATTGGATTAGTAACATCCAATGAGAATTACTCGTTAGAGATAGGATCAGTAGTATCCTAGAACGAGTGTGAAGAGTATATTTTTAAAATGAAAACAAATATTGTTTTGAAAATTTAAACCTTATTCAACGTATTTGAATATTTATTTGTATCGAATTCGGACAATCCAATATATAAAGATTTTGCATATACGCCTTACAAACGTGTATTCGAGGTTTTAATATACTGGATAGATATAGAATCACACTCTAGTCGCTCGGAGATGATACTGATGATTGATATATCATCATCAGTATTTGTGTTCGAGTTTCGAAAGTGGGATTTCTATATATTTCCATTAGGCTGGTGTGAGAACCAAAACTAGATAAGGCTTATTATTGTGAATTGGCATCAAAAACATGATTTTCTGTTTATGTATCAAAATTATGAATTTGAAATGTTGATCAACTAATTGATTGATGGTTGTGTTGTGTGATTATTCATTTAAACCATTATGTGAAAGAGTGGTACCTGTAGCCAAATTTTTATCAAATATTGAATTGTATTGAAAATTGTTGGAAATTGCATGCATATACATGTGTATCCATTGAACAGTTCATTGCAAAGAGGCTAGAGCAGAGGAATAAAATTGTTTTCCCGACAAATAGGTACATGTTTATTATATTTCTTGGGTATTGGATGATTTTATGAGCCGATTGGCTAGCCGCTTGGCTATTTCTTTTTCTTTTTGGATTGTAGAGGCCTGTATGGCGATTTCGGGATTTTCTCGGTGTTCTATTGCAGGGTAAGTTATGGCGAAATTTTTCAAAAATTAGAGTGTTAGCCAAATTTTTGAAGAATTTGAAAAGTTCTTAGAAACTAAAAAGTTGAAGAACTTAAACCATAACGAAAATAATGAAAGTTGAGTTGGTTTGTAAAACAACTTTTGCCTATGTTCCTTTTTGGCGATAAAAAGATTTTAAGTGGGGGAGATTGTAACAACCCGGAAATCGAAGCCAATTTAAATTTTTTATTTTGGTAATTTTAGTGAATTTTGAATATTAAAATGAATTATTTTAAACAATAATAATGAGAAATTTATTTTGAATAGAATTAGAATGTATATATTTGTTTGAATCGTCGTTAGAATATAATTATTTATTTTTAATTATAAAGGGAATTGAAAATGGCGTGGAAGTTCGAAAATTCGATTTAAAATTTCAAATGAGTGTACAAGATTCAAAATAAGTCGGATTTTAGCGAAACCAAAAATATTAGAGTCTAATTGAAAATATCTTTCCAACGAATCCGAAAAATAAAAATTTCATAGCAGGAATCAAAAGTTACGTCCAGTTGAAAATTTCAGAATAGTCACTATGGAATTTTGAGCCCTTAAAAATGGAAATTTTGCAAACGACCTCTGTTTTCGACGAAACCACTTTTGTTGAATCCGCCTTAACGATGTCGAATTATTGCTGGATTCCAAAATTATTAATTTTTTGAGTCAATATGTGAGCATGGCGAAGTAAAACGTGTTTTAGCAGTTTAGTTAATTTCGATTGACTAGAAAATTGCCATTTTTCAAACGGTCTCGAAATTTGACAAAATTTTGTTAGAACTGTATCGTTAATACGAAGCGAGAAAATATTTTTCGGGAATTTATAGAGTGCGTATGTGGCCCTGGTAAATTGAAATGTGCGCTCCAATTCGATATATAGATTTACATTTTTATTTTGGTAGAAACTAATCGAAACGATCAAATCTGCTTACGACACATATCCCATTGTATTCAGAATGGGGGTAATTAGCTAGGGACGACAGTCGGTGGGTTTGATTTTGAGTTCAAAGTAAAAAGGTACTTTTTGAAATTAAATAATAAAATATAAAAAATCTCTCTCTCTCAAGCACCCCCTATTTACTTTTTCAAATCGAAAAAAAAAATTAAAAAAAGCGAAGGGGGTGATTGTCGCTGCCGCGATACCCAGGGGCGTCGCGCCTCTAGCGCAGCCGCTAGAGTGAACTGCAAGCCCCCCGCCTTCTCCCTCCTCTCGAGGCCCCTCCCTCCTCTCGCGCTCGCTTTCTCCTCTCAAACACACCCAATCAACTTCGAAAGCCACCAATCCGCTGCAACCGCCTGGAGACCGCCGCCGCCTACCACCTGAGGTGCCCCGCACCGCCTACGACTCCTCCCGAACCTCCTCTGACTGCCACTAACCAATATGGCCCCCACTCCTTAGTAGAAATCAATTTAAGGTGAATTTTTGTTTATTTACTTATTTTTTGAATGTAATTAGTTTTAGAAAGCTGAGTTGTTTATGTAAATAAGGATATGATTTTTATTTTTTTATAATTATAGAAAAGATGAAATTTTTATATGAATAACGGTAAGATCTTTAATGCAGAAAAGATGGAAGGTATTTTTCATAAGAAAAGGTGAGATTTCTATATTATAGAGATAATAAAAATATGAGTTTTATATTATAGAGATAATAAAAATATGATTTTTATAAGACAGAGAATATAAAAATACAATTTTTATATATGTTGTAACGAAATAAAAAAAATTCGATTTTTATATGAGTAGCGGATTGAAAATAGAATTTTTGTATAATAGAGAAAATAAAAATATAATTTTTACATATGTAGCGAAATAAAAGTATGATTTTTATTATATATATGTTGAAATAAAAATGTGATTTTTATAGCGACGATATAAAAATTCGATCTTTATATAAGAAGTAGAAATACAAAAATATAATTTTTATATAGAAAGAAGCGTTGTAAAAAATAGATGAAGTAGAAATAAAAATGTGATTTTTATTTATTGGAACGAAGTAATAAAAATATAATTCTTATTATTAACAGTGTGGTAAGGACTGCATTGGAATTTCAAACAAATCCAAAAGTTCAGAAGTTCAGAAGCAAAGCACGGCGGAGTGGAACCCAAAGGTGAGAACTCCTCACTTTTAATTTTATTTTCTAGTTTGAAATATATACTAGGATGCAGACAGTGCTTAGCAGCACCCGACACCCGTCGTCCACAGACCATGGATGACTTGTATGTTTGATTGATTTGTTATGAAAGTTGATTGTGTGATGTGGAATAAATATTTTAGAGTTAAAAATATAATTTTTAATGTGTATATAAAATGAAATAAATATTTATAAACAAATCGAACGATTTGTTTATATACACTAATTTGACTGATATTGATTGGGACGATAAATTTTCCCAACTACACAAATAAAATTCATTATTTGTTGATTGAAACTCCGCACAGGTATTCTGGTGATATGTGACATACACTAATCCCAATAATTAGCTGTATGTCAATCGATTGGTTGACAGACTGTTATAAGCGTTGAATATTTATATTTGATTCTTATGTAGTGTAGAATGCACTTTGGATGGTGGTTGACTGTGTGTGATTGTTGTTGTGTATGTGTGCTATATGAAATCCATATAAATCAAATTATATGGCGATTGACTGTGTCTGATTCCAGTTCAGAAAAGAGTAAATATTTTAAAATAACGAATATTTTAAAATAATGAATATTTTCAAATAATATTCTGTAAAAGATCAAAATATGATTTTGATGTTCGGTTTGGGATGGAAACGAATATATTTAAATATATAAAGCCGTGTTGATTAGATTGACGCCATTTTGACGTGAACGATATTTATATCGATTTTATTCATTTTTATAATGAATATCGAAAAGGAATTGATTTCAAAATATATTGTTTTGAAAATATTATCATTTATATATCGATGATATGGAATATTCAATTTTGATTTGAAATTAAATATAAAGTTTAAATCGTTTTGGAATCAAATTTAAAACAATTTATAAAATACGATTTAAAAGGAAATCGATGAAATATATATATTATATATATATATATATTATATATATAATGGCCTGAACAGAACGCGCTGCCGCAGTTCGTGAATTTCGACCATAGATTTCGAACGGACATTACGGGAGATCCGACCATCGGATTCTCCTAAAACCAGTTCGTATTGAAAAGGGCTTTCTAACGAATATGATAAATTAGAAATCTAATGGTTGGATTTGGAATTTGTCCAAATCAAATTTGGAAAAGGTCGTTGTAAGTGCAGTTCGATGGCCGTTTATGGAAATCAACTGTACGAGCCTTTATAAAATTATTAAAAATAGCAATAACTTGTGTAAAATCATAAGAAGTGATTTGGAAAGAATTGCGATGAAAAAATTCATATTTGAAAAGATAAAAATATATTTTTATCGAAATGAACTAGTTTAGAACTAGAATTATAATTCAATTATTTTTTAAAATATATAAATTGGATTTGAAATGGTTTCAAAAATAACCAGAATTTCCAATATATGAATCGTAATGGATTTGAATCGAAATTATCTTCGGAATATTTCGATATTGGATTCCGTGATTATACGGATTTTGTGGACGAATTTGAAAGATATATATCGTTATTCCAGTACGATATTTGTTAATTTCAGAATTTGATATTGAATATAAGCCGATATATTTTCTATTCAGAGCCTTGTATTTAATATCAAATGGGACTTGGGTTTGTCGTGAATGGTGTCTTCATTAACACTGTTCTTAAACCCAGTTGAGAAAAGATTAAATATTTTTATTTTGATTTAATGAAATATACCAATTAATTAATATTAAATTGGAATAAATAGGGGAATCGATTATTTTTGGGTTTATCGTGAACGGTGTTTTAAGCAACACTTGTTCTTTGACCCGATAATTAATGGAATGTGAATCGAGTTTATTATGAATTGTGTTTTTAATGACATTCGTTCTTTTACCCGATTTACAATGAAATATGATTTGGAATTTATAGATCTTTTTATAAAGATTTAATGGAATTTTCCAAAGTAACATTTTCCAATTTAATATATTAAATTGGAATTGAATGGAATTCAATTTGATAATAATCGAAATGTGATTCTGTGGAGGAAGACTGTTAATACATATGGAATTTAAAAGGCTTTGCCATTATTCCAATTATATTATTGGTCGGATACGGAAATTGATATTGATTATATATATTGATTTGTTTTTCCGTGAAGATTCCATAATTATTGGAATGGATTTGGGTTTGTCGTGAACTGTGTTTTAAATGACATTAGTTCTATAACCCAGTAAAAGATAGGATTACATGTCTGTGGTTGTATTTCGAACTGTATGGTTGATCTCTGCTTATTATATATCTGTTTGGCGGTGGAGAATTTATTATCTTGCTTAACGCTCATCTCTGAGACGTACGAGCTCAGAGGTTATATATCGGCAGAAATCAATAGTACGGTGTAGATTTTCGATGCGGCATGTTTGTGTTTCCAAAGTTAAATAATCATTAATATTGATTTTCGAAAAGATTAAAACCAAGTGGTGTTTTAATGAATCTTTAATTAGATTGAAATGTGAATTGATAATTTAAATCATCAAATTTGGAAAATGATCGAGAGTGGAGTATCGCCAGTTTTGCTCCTAGCGATAGTTAAATCTTTAATTAGATTTGATCGGAAAATGGTAATTAAATTTACCAATAACACTATGGTGTTAGTTATGCGGTAGTAACAGTTCTGCTCCATGGGATGAATAGGTTGGGATTGGGAAATAAAATAAATGATTACTTCGGTATGGTTCGTTAATCCCGACTAGTTTGGAAAACCGTAATAAGGTATGAAATGATATCCAAAGGAAGGTTAAAGAATAAATTTTAAAGAATTTATCTTTGATAAAATTAATGGGAACAAATCCCTAAAGATGCGAATATTTAAACAAAAGAATATTCAGACTTGGAATGAGGCGTATGTTGTGTTTTTATAGCACTTGTTTATTATATACGCAAGTTATTCAGAAAGACTGGGTCTATCTCATTCTGAATAACTGATTCGATGATAAGTCGAAGATGAAAAAGGTGGTTGAAGACCGGAGGTCTACACATCATTTGAACGATTACTGGTGATCATGATTGGGTTGTACACCCAAGAGGAGGGAAATAGTTGGTGATCGTCCAGAAGTATTTGGAGATCAATGGATATGCGAGGTATAAGGTGCCTCCTGTTTCGTTCAGACCCAGAATGGACTTTTAAATGGATTGTGTGTCTAACATTGGATTTTATTCTGTGTTGATTGATTAATATTAAATATATATCTGTTTGGCGGCGGAGAATTTATTCTCTTGCTTAACGCTCTTCTCTGAGACGTACGAGCTCAGAGGTTGTATATCGATAGATATCAGTCGCACGGCATGAACCGCCTGTGTGGCATGCTGAGATGCAAACGATCAAGGCTTTTGTTGAAAAGTAGAGTCTTGTGGTTGATGATCAAAGCACTACTTTTATACAGCGTAGCTTTGTGTATAGCGTTGATTCGCGAGCCTCACACCTCGGTATGAGTCAAAAATGGGATCGTGACTGCAGGGAGTGCACGACGTTTCTGTCTAGTTATGAGTGGTGTCAGCGTTTTACTAGCCCTGACATTTTACTTTTGTGGTTGTTGGATTGCATGGCTCCTCGGATATATCGGTCTCTTCGGAGCCGATGGATTGTCCGTTAGGACCGAGAAACGTGTGTTCAGGAATAACTAATCCTTAAACATAACGGAGGACCGGCCCTGAAGATCTGAGGGTTACCCAGAGTATATAGTCCCGAGACATCTGCTAGCGTGTCGTGAAGCGGTGAGAAGCCATCCCTAGCCTTGACTCATAACGGAAATCCAATTTCCAATACGTGATATTTCGGTTTTGATTGTAGAACCTAGTATTGGCGACATGATAGATGGTACCGATGCCACCTATGATTGGTACATTTATACTTGAAGTTGTTTTCATACACTTTACACTATAATAGTATCAAAATGATTTGTTTTTAAATGTATCAAGCATTATTTGGCTATTATAAGGGAAAACCCTATCCTCCGGCTTGCATTGCATTGTGTGATGGGACCTGGGTCTTATAATAGCTTCATTTTTCAAAAAGAATTGCGCTGTTTATTTATATGCACTGGTAATCTTAGGAGAAAACCCGTTTCGTGTTATATGGCTTGGTCCCTTGAATTACTCTCTTTTAAAGTAAAATTTTAAATAACTGTTTTAGTTCTCACACAAGTCACATGACCGAAGTGGAGTTTATTGTTTAAACCTATACTCTGGGTGCCCCTATTTTCCACACGGGCAGCTAGTAGTTTTTGTTTTGCAGATTTATATTCGCAGGATCATTATTTACGGCTGGAATGTTATTCGGAAAGCTCTGTATCCGTATATCTCCTTCAGTTGTGTTTTGTATTATTATTCTGCTGTAGTATTGTAATTTAAAATCTCTGATATTTCTCTGATGTATAATATTAATTCATACTCTGTATATTCTTGTATTCTGATGGAATTGTCGTAATAAACAATGAAATTTTCTTCTGTTTGTGTTCTGATTTGTCGTGTTCTCAACTCAATCCGTGCTTTCCTTCACGGGGAAGTTCGGGTCATTTCATAAATAATCTGATTTACTATTCATCACTATTATAAAAAAATGTATTGGGAAGACAATCATTACTATATACGTAATTCTTCTTAGCTAGAATCTGTATTCTAAGAGGCAATTCATAATTTTTTTTTGTTTTTCTTGCTTGAAAGTGTAGTGTATGCAGGAAATATGCAAATTGCAAAAATATGTTACACAATTCATGCATACAATTCCAAGACTTATATTAGAACTTGTAAAAGATAAATGCATTTATCTTTTCTATATTTTGTTTATATCATTTATACACCTTATACAATAACTTTATATCATGATAAAACTGAAAAATATGTTTAATATGTATTTGGAAGTAGGATATATAATTACAATATAATATGTTATTTATTTCTTAATTTGAAAAGATAAATGCATTTATGTTTTCTAAATATTTATAAAAAGGGCCTTAAATGCATAAATGGAATTAAGCGAGCATATTTTGCCAAAAATATAAATGCATTTAAAACAAAACTAAATATTTATAAATAGGATACCTAGTTATCATCAACTTCGGTTAAGTCGACGTCCTTTAGTTTTGATAAACCTTACTTCCTCATTCTTGGGATTTGGTCTTCAATGCCTTCTTTTTGATAAATGATTTGGGTTCTTTCACAGAAGCAGTACTGTAAGAAAACGATAAATGGTTTATATTTTTATAATAAAGATAATATTCAATGTATTTGTATTAAGCAAATATTATAAAAACATACCAGCAAAGCCATAGTGCAATCCAGTGTATTCCTTGGATCAGCATGGTAACATTTTGACAAATTGTTCGCATCCAAGAGATCGAGTTCATTTTTTTTAGATTTAACAATTTACCCAAAAAACCCCAAGGCAAATAGCTTTGATTATTGGGAAAAATGAATGTTATGATAAGTAGTAATAACAATAACTTTACTAGATTTTTATCTCCTTTTTTCTTTTTAATCATTGAATTCAACCTACTTATAACTATTTTACTGCTTATTACATTTTCTTCATTGAAGTTGGAAATTAAAATGTAACAACCCGAATTTTCAGAACCAATTTAAAAATTTTATTTTAGCTATTTTAATGGATTTTGAATATTTAAAACAATTTATTTTAAATAATAACGACTAAAAATTTATTTAAATCGAAGTTAGAAAGTATAAATTTATTTTAATATTAATTATAAAACGAGCCTGAAATGGCGCGATAGTTTGAAAATTCGATTTCTAATTTCAATTGATTGTACAGAATTCAAAATAAACCAGAATTAGATGAAACAAGAAACATTAGAATCTGTTTAACTATATCTTTCTAAGAATGTCAAAAAATGAGATTTCACTTTAAAAATTGAAAGTCATGTCCAGTTTAAAATTCAGAATAGTCGCTATGGAATTTATATACATTTAATGTATATGAAGCCCTTAAAAATAGCCATTTTGCAAACGACCTCCATTTTTGACAAAACCACTTCTGTTGGATCTAGAATGCCAAATTATTGTTATATTCCAATTTTCATAATTTTTGGAATTAATATGTGAGCATGGTGGATGTAAACGCATTTGGTAATTTAATTTGAATTTAATCGACTTTAAAATGACCATTTTTCATACGGTCTCCAAATTCGATGAAATTAGTTTTGTTAGGACCATATCATCAAAACATAGCTAGATTTATTTTTCTAAATTTTTTGGAGTCGGTATGTGGCCCCGGTAAATAAAAATATATGTTGAAACCAATTTTGAATGTTATATTAATTTATATTTTAATTTTAATGAAAACTGATCGAAAAAGTCGAATTGGCTTACTGGACATATCCCATTGTGTCCGTAATGAGGGTATTTGGCTAGGGGCGACAGTCGTTGGGTTCGATTTGGAGTTCGAAAGAAAAACCAACTTTTTGAAAAATTAAAATAAATAATTAAATATGTAGCTTGGTCAACCCCTTTCTCTCCACCATCGTTAAAAACCAAGAATAAAAAAAGAAAACCCTTCCACGCCCATTGCTCCAGGCGCATCGCCACCGCGCCGCACCGCCGCGCCCTCCCTCATCGCCGCGACCGCCGGACCCTCCTCAGCCGCCGACGCCGCCCTCCCTTCTCTCTCCTCCTTCTTCTACAACCCTAAATCAATCCAAACCCTAGTCGCCAGCCACCTTGGCCCCACTGTTGGCCACTGCGCCTCCCACGACCTTCCAGCACCCCACGCCACCCCATTACGATCAGTAGGCCCCTTCCCTTCAAAATTCCTATTTTTGTTAATTTTCAGTTTTGCAAATAACACCCTAAGCTTCCACAGCCTATATCTCCCCAACCGTGCGCTTCTGGTCAAAACTCCACGATACCAAAATCGAAGAGCATGGTTTTCTCTTCGATTTGAGTATGTGGAAATCATATTTTGGATTGCGAAGTTGTTCAGAAAACGCGTCCAAAGTATGTTGTCCAAATACTCTCTTTCCGCGATTTCCGGCGAAATAGAGCATTTTCAGGAAAACGTACATTAGGGGAAAGTTGCCCAGAATGGCGCGCTTAAGCTAGAAATAGTCGGTGTGAAGATTGGAACTCATTTGCAAAGTCTGGGATTAGAACAACAAAACAGAGCATTAGAAAATAACGGCGAAGTGGATCCCAAAGTGAGAACACTTTCTCACTCAAAATATTTTACAGTTAAATATATACTAAGTTGAAGACGGGGCTTAGCAGCCCCCGACGCTATTTATTGTACAAACCATAGTTGTTTGTTTGGATTGTATTGTAGAAATTTGGACTGTGGTTGTAAAATTGATTGTGGTTGTAAAATTGATTGTGAATTGATTGGGGTTTTGTTGTTTGGATTGAATATTGTGTATGGCGCGAACCAGTATTAGGAGAGGGGTAATGCTAGATATTACTTCGGTTCTAATATCACACCGTTATATTGCTGAATTTATCTAAAATTGAAATTTATATTGAATTTTCTAAAATAAACTATATAAAATATTCATGTGTTGAATAAAATATTTGAACAATAAAAATATCATTTCTGTTGAATGTATAAACTATATAAAATAGTCAAGTGTTGAAATAAATATTTTAACGTTAAAAATATATTTTTTAGCGTATATATGAACGCCATAAAATTCTCCTGGAATAAATATTCATTTACAAATAGGACGATTTGTTTATGTACACCGATTTAACTGACATTGATTAGGACAATAAATTTTACACATTCGCCAACTGCACAAATAATGTTCAGTATTTTTTGGTTGAAACCCCACACGAGTATTGGGATTATATTTGACGTACACTAATCCCAATTGTTTAGTGGTATGTCAATCGATAGGTTGACGGACTATTGTAAGCATTAATTATTTATACTTAATGCTTATTCAGTAGTGTAATGCACTCTGGATGATGCATTATTGCTTATCATTGCTATTGTGTACGTGTGATGTATGAAATCCAATAAATAAATTATATGGTAATTGATTGGGTCTAATTCCAATTTAGAAAGAACGAATGTTTTAAAATAATATTCTAATAAAGAATTAAAATGTGAATTTGATGTCCGATTTTGGATGGACATGAAAATATTGAAATATGTGAAGTCGTTTGATTAGATTTGCGCCACTTTAACGCGAACGATATTTATATCGATTTTATTCATTTTCATAATGAACATTGAAAAAGATATGATTTCAAAATTTGATATTATGAAAATATTATTATTTAAATATTATAATGATAAGGAGTATTCAATTTTGATTTAAAATTGATTTGAAAGTGGGAATCGTTTTTAAAACAAATTTATAAAATACGTTCTGAACAAAATATATATTATAATATATGTATATCTATACTATACTATTGAAGCTGAGTAGAAAATAGTGAGCTCTCAGGCCTTCTCCCATTTTGACAAATACAATTGTGCCACGTGTGTCTTGGCACTCAACCGTCCCATTATACATACCGTGATTAATTTTCATTCGCCCTCTTTACTTAACCCTAATTTTATTCTATGCTAGGTAATCTCAAAATTAAAATGGGGGCGCATAGGGCAATCTCGGCGATTGGATTCTCCAAATTAAACTATAGTTCCCGCATCACGCTTCTAATCATGGCGTTTGGTTTCTTCAACTGCTTTTCACCACTACTCTTTTCCCTAGCTTTCAAACACTTGCGGTAACAACCCGGAAAATACGAGCCAATTTAAAAAAAATTAATTGGTTATTTCAAGGGAATTTAAAATATTGAACTAGAAGATTTCAATAAAATAGTGAATTAGAAATAGTATGGCAGTTTGAAAATTTGAATTCAAACTTTGACTGACTGTACCAGGTGCAAAATATAACGGATTTTAGTGAAATAAAAAATATTCAAATCTGTTTATGAATATCTTTCTAACGAATCTGAAATATCGAAGTTTCATAGCGGGAATCAAAAGTTATGGCCAAATGAATTTTCAGAAAGGTAGCTATAGAGAATATATAGCCCTTGAAAATAGACATTTTGCAAATGACCTCGGGATTCGACGAAACCACTTTTGTTGGATCCGGGATGTCAAACTATTGCTAGGTTTCAAATTTCGTAATTTTTGAAGCTAGTATGTGAGTGTGGCAAAAGAAAATGTGTTTGGTCAATTTTTGTTAAATTGGATTGACCAGAAAATAGCCTTTTTTCAAACGATCTCAGAATTCGACGAAACTAGTTTTGTTGGGACCGTAGCGTCAAAACATAGCTAGATTTATTTTTCTGGACTTTTTCGAATCAGTTTGTGGCCTGGAAAATTGAAATGTACGTTCAAATTGAATATTAAATGTTTTATACTTTAATTTGAAAAATAACTGACTGTAACAGTCGAAATGGCCTACGAAACATATCCCGTTGTGTCCGGGATGGGGGTATTTAGCTAGGGACGACAGTCGTTGGGTTGAAATTGGTGCTCGTTTAGACAAGAAGATATTTTTGAATTTAAAATAAATTAAATATAAAATAACATAGCCAATCACTCACCTTTCTCTCTCATTTTCTTTGACCAGTCAACCCCCCCTCCCATGAACGACGGAGCAGCTCCAAGCTTCCCACCCATTTTCCGATCGATCCAAGAAGAACCAGCCCCCTCTCCAGTTAAGTCTTTTGCTCGCCTCGCCCTCCTCTTTGAATCCATACCCTCCTCACCGAGCTTCGTTGAACATTTCTCGAGAATCACGCTGTGGAAGATTCGTCGTTCGACGCCGCCTACCTCGTCCGATCTGCGTGCGAGTTGACCACCAAGGGGTGGCGCCGGTGCGGTTTTCTGTGCTCTACAACGTGGTGCAGTCGGATTTTATTATCGTGCAACGATCGAAGCGAAAGATCGAAACCTAGTTTCGAAGAATTTAGAAGGTAAACGACTTTGATTATTTAAACTGAAAAATAATCTTTTGTGTTGTTAATTTCGATCTTCGTTTAAAAATCGTATCTTTTTGCTGCGTTAATGAAATTTGATGAAACAGGTAACATCGTAACCGCAAGGAGGCTCTCTAAATCCTAGAAGAGACCACAGATTTTTCTGAACTATCTACGATTTTTAGCATCACAAAAACCAAGGTGAGATTTCTAACTGAAATATGAATGGAAATGTCATGTATAAATTATACACGTGTCGTATACCTCATGTACATGCGTTGTGTAAGCAATATGAGCGAATTATGTACTATACATGCATTGTATAAATGATATGTGTGTTGAAATGCAAATGAAATGTAGAAATAATATATATATATATACTCCCCTCGTCCACAAACCATGGATGATATTTATTGATTGTGAATTGGTGTGGAAAATTTGGTGAATAATGCGAATGGTTGATAGAATTGTTTGTGGTTGATATTGTCTGGTTATGGTTGAAAAATACCCATTGGTGATTGAAACAAATTTGAAATAATTGTGGAAAAGAAAATCATACTCGCCTGCGTGCGAATTAGATGTATGAAATCCCCATTGTCAAAAATCGCGAGGTTTTAAGGTAGAACGAGGAGCCGTACTTGGGACGGTGCCAGTTTTAACTACCCTGCCGTTATGCTGCCGAAATTTTGAATAATATTCATGTGTTAGAATTATTTTCATATGTTGAAATTATTTTCATGTGTTGAAACTAAAGTCATGTGTTGAAACTATATCCATGTGTGGAAATGCTCATGTGTTGAGAAGTAATGTGTTGAAAATTAAATTCATGTGTTGAACGAATAAAGAGTTTAAACAATAAAAATCACATTTTTATAACATATATAAAGTATGTAACATATTCGCGTTATAAATAAATTGTTTCAACAATAAAATTTACATCTTTCTTATATGAACAAACTATATAAAATATCCGTGTGTGGAAATGCTCATGTGTTGAGAAGTGCATGTGTTGAAAAGGTTCATGTGTTGAATAAAAAGATTAAACCATAAAAATTACTTTTATTGAAATTATAAAGTGTTAAAAACATTCATGTGTTGAATAAATATTTTAGATGATAAAAATACAATTTTTATCATATATGTGATTCGCTAAAAATATACGAGTGTTGAAATAAATATTTGTTTGCTATGAATATTATTTTTAACATGTATAGGAACTAAATAAAATAGTCATGTGTGAAATATATTTTAGTTCGCCAAAAATATCATTTTTGAAATGTGAAGCGTAAAAAAAAAAAACACTTGTTCAAATAAATATGCATGAGTTGAAATATTCATTAATTAGCTAATGATATGATTTTTGCTTGTGTATGCAACATTAGAATGAATGGTGACTTTAAACCAAATTGAATCAAATATGAAGTTGAATGGAAAATGATAAGTGATAAGAATTGCAAATATGTACATGCATATTTATTGAACAGGTTATAGCAAAGAGGCGAGAGAAGAGGAATAAAATTGTGTGCCCGAAAAATAGGTACATGTTTACTGTTTTGCTTGTGTGATGATTTTATGAGCCTATTGGCTAGCCGCTAGGCTTTTTCTTTTTCATTTTGAGATGAGACGCCCGTGTGACTATTTGGGAATTTTCCCAGCCCCTGCCGTACAAAGCAGGTTATGGCGAAATTTTCCAAAATTTAAAGGCGTTAGTGAAATATTTGAAGTGAAAACGATATTGAAATCGTTATATATATAAATAAAATTAAAACGAATTGTGGCCGTGCAGTTCGTGTTTTGAAACCGTGATTTCAAACGACTAGTGCGGGAAATCCGACCATTGGATTTTCCCGAAACCGCAACCGTTGGGTCCGCCTGGGAAATATCTTTCCAATGGCACCAACTTTGTAAAGATCCGACGGTTGGATTCTCTGGAATGTTTAATTCAAATCTGAAGAAAAACTGCGCCAGAATCGGTTATATTTATATATAAATATAAATATAATTAAATTGAATCGAATAACGACGATGTAGTTCATATTTTGAAATCGTAACTTCAAACGACTAGTGGGGGAAATTCGACCGTCGGATTTTCCCAAAACTGAAACCGTTGGATTCGTTTTGAAAGGATCTTTTTAATGAAATAAAATTTGTGAAGATCCAACGGTTAGATTTTCAGATATATGTAAAACAAATTTAGTGAAAAACAGCGCCAGTGCCTCTGCACGACTTGGAACGTCGTTTAATTAAATATGGCCGTTTTTAAATAAATAAAAATGGTGATATATCGTTATACAATATTATAAACGATATAGAATGGAAATAAACCGATTTTACTGGGTTTGCTTGATATGTGATGGTTGAATGTATTTAACATGAAAATTATACTAAGGAACTGAAATGTGAATGTTGAGTAATTTAACCATGTGAAGAATTGATTTGAAAATCTAAATATACGTGGATTATTTGAAAAGGCCGAGTTAATTCTCATTTCAAATAATCGATCGACGGTGAGAAGTCGAAGAGATGAAGATTGTTCAAGACCGACGATCATCACATTAGATGGATGGGCGCTACTGATGCTCGTGATTGGAGTAGCTACCTTGAAGGAGTTGAAGTAGTAGCCGTCCGGACGTATTGTTGAATGCGCGGATATGCGAGGAATATGGTGCCTCTAGTTTCGTTCAAACCCAGAACGAACTTGTAAATGGACTGTGTGTCTGACATTGGATTTTGTTCTGTGCTGATTGATCTCTGTTAAATATATATCTGTTTGGCGGCGGAGAATTTATTCTCTTGCTTAACGCCCTTCTCTGAGACGTACGAGCTCAGAGGTTATATATCGATAAAAATCAGTCGCGTGGAGTGAATTGCCTGTGTGGCATGCCTAAGTGGCATATGATTAAGGCTTCGATTGCAAAGCAAATCTTGTGGTTGATGATCAAAGCATGGTCTATGTGACGTAGCTTTGTGTATAACGTGGATTCGCGAGCCTCACACCTCGGTATGAGTCAAAAACGGGAGAAGGACCGCTGGGAGAGCACGACGTTTCTTTCTAGCTACGGTGGTGTCAGTGACCTACCATCCCTGACATTTATATATACACTTCACCTGTGTGGTTGTTGGAATGCGAGGCGCCTCGATTATAGGTCTGTAAGGACCGGGAAACGTGTGTTCAGGAATTGCCAATCCTCAAAAGTAAGAGTGGACCGGCCCAGCCGATTCCAAGGACTGCTGTGTGCGATCCTGAGGCATTTGCTAGAGTGTCTCGAACGGAGAGGAGCTTGCCCCTTGCCTCGACTCACGATGGAATCTAATTTCAAATACGAAATTGCGGATGTGATTGTATTACTAGTATGGCGACATGATATATGGTACCCATGCCGCCTAGGATTGATATTTATGATTGAAATCGCTTTTGAAACATATATGCACTAGTAATAATATCAAACACTTTTGTTTTATATGTATGAAGCATTTCTTGGACATTATAAGGTAAAACTCTATCCTCCGGCTTGCGTTGCATTGTGTGATGGGACGTGAGTCTTATAATGGCTTCATTTTTATAAAAAGCATTGCGATGATTCAATAATTTACTTTATTTCATGCACTAGCACTCATTGGAATAAACCCGTTCCGCGAAAGTGGCGTGGTCCTTTGATTTTCCTTATTATTGTTGTTTAATAAGTTAAGTAGATTTCTCATACCAGTCCCATGACTGACTCGTAGTTTGTTTCACCTTGCAAACTCGGGTGCCCTTATTTTCACACGGGCAGCCTAGTTACAGGTAGCTGACACATTTTGGCTTGGCATCGTAGTAGAGGTGCACTTTTGGGCTCATGGCGAGGCTTGACTACATTGTGATGACTATGATTCTTTCCGCCATAACTATATATGTATATGATTCCGCCACAGGCGATGTAGACTGATGTTTAGTTTATGTACTCTATATGTATGATTCCGCCACAGGCGATGTAGACTGATTATGTATAATTATGCACTAAGTAGTATCCTGCACTTTGCTCTCTGATGTGGTGATATATATGATTCCGCTGTCATATTTGTGTAAATTATTCCATTTCTTGTTTATGCTATTATCTGAACTATGCTAATGATGATTAATGTGTTATATTCCAATGATTATCCTTAACACGTGGTACGAGGTTTTGGGATTGTCACACTTGCCCAGTCGGATTTTGATGGAGAGCCCGTTATTTTGTTTCTCGCTGCCTGGTGTTGCTCAATCTTTTTTGGCCTAACTATCTACCCTGTCCAAAGGTAAAACCTTATTTTCTATTGGGGCATCAATTCTATGTTATCGGTTTCATTTTTTAAATTGATTTAGGCCATGAAAAAATGTATCTACACTAGATTTATGACTGCAACTTTTGGATTACTGATTTATTTTAGTTATAATTTTTTTACTTCCCTGTTTTCAATTTTAAAATCCCAAACTGTTGGAGCAGCGTTGAAATTTTAACCTAAAATGAGCAATAACTTATCATAATTATGTCTGTATCTTCTGAAATAAGATATGTGTATACATATTACAAGTTTTACAAAATTTTGCTGTAACCCAAATATAACTTGGACGGGCGTAAGTCTCTAGTTTTTTTAAGTTAGATTTATTATTCTTATTTTAGATCTTTAAATTTATGTGCATCACAGACTAATTTGTTACTTCATTTTAAAATAAACTTCTTGGTTGTCTTTTAAATTGGTTAGCCCTAAACTTTTATTACATGTATTCGACTAATTTTATATTTCATGTTTAATATGTATTTTATGGTGTATAGGGAAATTTAGAAGTATAAATGATCTTAAAATTTTGCGAAGTGAATTCAAATTTTTGTTGTTATCTGTTCTATAAATTTAAGTTTTCGAAGAAAACATCAAGTTCATTTTTTCCACTGCACATATCAGTTTCAAATCCATATTTAGCACTCCACTGGTCATAAATATAATAGAATGTCAACTTAGTATTCAATGCATGTTATTCCATCATAAATATTGTTTATACATGGTGTTTTTCCTACTTATAATGCATAATAGGTTTTATGTCAGTTACTTCTACTATTATTTATTTAGGTTAAAAGTAAAATATATGATATGATTTAGGTTCCAAATTCATTTTTGAAAAAATCAAATCCAAATTAGTCAGGTAATAAAGATGTTATAGGTACATGATAGAACTGCAACACTGTAGTTGTTGAAGTTGTAGCATTTGATGGTGAGGTTGAGAATATTTTTAAGCACACTGCGTTGAAACTAGCTGTGATGAAGATATAAGTACTATTCATTACAGCGAGGTCGTAATAGACGAAACTGAAATTTTAGTTGGGTAAACTCTTCTATCTTATTACATGTGTTTTTAAAAGTATTTAATCGCCTAAAGTTATTTAGCCGTAATTATTGATTGACTTAATCCACATGTCTGCCACTGTATCTAACAGAAATTTCAAGGTGCAAATTCCACTGAATATCAAGCTAAGCGACTTGAGCCATATTGTCTATGGTGAATTTAACCAGGCGCTATTGAAGTCAACAAAACAATATGCACCATCATCTAAGTAAATTTCCTCACTATAGCTAGGAATAGTATGCACAATTTTGCATAATGATATTCAGTGAATTTAACGAGTTATACGATAGCAACATTAGTTCAATAATATGCATGTAGGATGAACGTTACTCCGTTAACATGCATACATATACATGTCATAAATAAATGTATTCTCTCATCTGTGTATGCAATAAGGCTATGCATTTAGGCCATCATATATGTAAGTACTGCATTTATGTGTATTTTTCTGTTACTATATAAATTTGCCAAAAAGTAAGGTCCTTTCCTTTATATTTGTGAATTCACAAAAAAGGAAATTTATTACATTTGTCAAATTGTTCTCCATTTATAAGTTATTATCGTAGAAGAAATTGTATATGTTGGTTAGAATGATATTTTTTTTGTTAATTCATAGAGAAAAGGAGAAAATTCAGTATTTTGGAAAGCCAAAGTAAAGAAATACAAGTCTATATATTAATGTAACCCTTCTCCAAAAAAACATTATCCCAACATTTGGTGGTTTATATGTAATTGAGAGCTATTAAATGACTTTTTCGAATCAGTTTGTGGCCCTGGAAAATTGAAATGTACGTTCAAATTGAATATTAAATGTTTTATACTTTAATTTGAAAAATAACTGACTGTAACAGTCGAATTGTCTTACGAAACATATCCCATTGTGTCCGGGATGGGGGTATTTAGCTAGCGGCGACAGTCGTTGGGTTGAAATTGGTGCTCATTTAGACAAGAAGATATTTTTGAATTTAAAATAAATTAAATATAAAATAACATAGCCAATCACTCACCTTTCTCTCTCATTTTCTTTGACCAGTCAACCCCCCCCCCCCCACCCACGAACGACGGAGCAGCTCCAAGCTTCCCACCCATTTTCCGATCGATCCAAGAAGAACCAGCCCCCTCTCCAGTTAAGTCTTTTGCTCTCCTCGCCCTCCTCTTTAAATCCATACCCTCCTCACCGAGCTTCGTTGAACATTTCTCGAGAATCACGCTGTGGAAGATTCGCCGTTCGCCGCCGCCAACCTCGTCCGATCTGCGTGCGAGTTGACCACCAAGGGGTGGCACCAATGCGGTTTTCCGTGCTCTACAACATGGTGCGGTCGGATTTTATTATCGTGCAACGATCGAAGCGAAAGATCGAAACCTAGTTTCGAAGAATTTAGAAGGTAAACAACTTTGATTATTTAAACTGAATAATAATCTTTTGTGTTGCTAATTTCGATCTTCGTTTAAAAATCGTATCTTTTTGCTACGTTAATGAAATTTGATGAAAGAGGTAACATCGTAACCGCAAGGAGGCTCTCTACATCCTAGAAGAGACCGCAGATTTTTCTGAACTATCTACGATTTTTAGAATCACAAAAACCAAGGTGAGATTTCTAACTGAAATATGAATGGAAATGTCATGTATAAATTATACACGTGTCGTATACCTCATGTACATGCGTTGTGTAAGCTATATGAGCGAATTATGTACTATACATGCATTGTATAAATGATATGTGTGTTGAAATGCAAGTGAAATATAGAAATAATATATATATATATATATATATATATATATATATACACTCCCCTCATCCACAAACCATGGATGATATTTATTGATTGTGAATTGGTGTGGAAAATTTGGTGAATAATGCGAATGGTTGATAGAATTGTTTGTGGTTGATATTGTCTGGTTGTGGTTGAAAAATACCCATTGGTGATTGAAACAAATTTGAAATAATTGTGGAAAATAAAATCATACTCGCCTGCGTGCGAATTAGATGTATGAAATCCCCATTGTCAAAAATCGCGAGGTTTTAAGGTAGAACGAGGAGCCGTACTTGGGACGGTGCCAGTTTTAACTACCCTGCCGTTATGCTGCCGAAATTTTGAATAATATTCATGTGTTAGAATTATTTTCATATGTTGAAATTATTTTCATGTGTTGAAACTAAAGTCATGTGTTGAAACTATATCCATGTGTGGAAATGCTCATGTGTTGAGAAGTAATGTGTTGAAAATTAAATTCATGTGTTGAACGAATAAAGAGTTTAAACAATAAAAATCACATTTTTATAACATATATAAAGTATGTAACATATTCGCATTATAAATAAATTGTTTCAACAATAAAATTTACATCTTTCTTATATGAACAAACTATATAAAATATCCGTGTGTGGAAATGCTCATGTGTTGAGAAGTGCATGTGTTGAAAAGGTTCATGTGTTGAATAAAAAGATTAAACCATAAAAATTACTTTTATTGAAATTATAAAGTGTTAAAAATATTCATGTGTTGAATAAATATTTTAGATGATAAAAATACAATTTTTATCATATATGTGATTCGCTAAAAATATACGAGTGTTGAAATAAATATTTGTTTGCTATGAATATTATTTTTAACATGTATAGGAACTAAATAAAATAGTCATGTGTGAAATATATTTTATTTCGCCAAAAATATCATTTTTGAAATGTGAAGCGTAAAAAAAACCACTTGTTCAAATAAATATGCATGAGTTGAAATATTCATTAATTAGCTAATGATATGATTTTTGCTTGTGTATGCAACATTAGAATGAATGGTGACTTTAAACCGAATTGAATCAAATATGAAGTTGAATGGAAAATGATAAGTGATAAGAATTGCACATATGTACATGCATATTTATTGAACAGGTTATAGCAAAGAGGCGAGAGAAGAGGAATAAAATTGTGTGCCCGAAAAATAGGTACATGTTTACTGTTTTGCTTGGGTGATGATTTTATGAGCCTATTGGCTAGCCGCTAGGCTTTTTCTTTTTCATTTTGAGATGAGACGCCCGTGTGACTATTTGGGAATTTTCCCAGCCCCTGCCATACAAAGCAGGTTATGGCGAAATTTTCCTAAATTTAAAGGCGTTAGTGAAATATTTGAAGTGAAAACGATATTGAAATCGTTATGTATATAAATAAAATTAAAACGAATCGTGGCCGTGCAGTTCATGTTTTGAAACCGTGATTTCAAACGACTAGTGGGGGAAATCCGACCATCGGATTTTCCCAAAACCGCAACCGTTGAGTCCACCAGGGAAATATCTTTCCAATGGCACCAACTTTGTAAAGATCCGACGGTTGGATTCTCTGGAATGTTTAATTCAAATATGAAGAAAAACAGCGCCAGAATCGGTTATATTTATATATAAATATAAATATAATTAAATTGAATCGAATAACGACGCTGTAGTTCATATTTTGAAATCGTAACTTCAAACGACTAGTGGGTGAAATTCGACCATCGGATTTTCCCAAAACTGAAACCGTTGGATTCATTTTGAAAGGATCTTTTTAATGAAATAAAATTTGTGAAGATCCAACGGTTAGATTTTCAGATATATGTAAAACTAATTTAGTGAAAAACAGCGCCGGTGCCTCTGCACGACTTGGAACGTCGTTTAATTAAATATGGCCGTTTTTAAATAAATAAAAATGGTGATATATCGTTATACAATATTATAAACGATATAGAATGGAAATAAACCGATTTTACTGGGTTTGCTTGATATGTGATGGTTGAATGTATTTAACATGAAAATTATACTAAGGAACTGAAATGTGAATGCTGAGTAATTTAACCATGTGAAGAATTGATTTGAAAATCTAAATATACGTGGATTATTTGAAAAGGCCGAGTTAATTCTCATTTCAAATAATCGATCGACGGTGAGAAGTCGAAGAGATGAAGATGGTTCAAGACCGACAATCATCACATTAGATGGATGGGCGCTACTGATGCTCGTGATTGGAGTAGCTACCTTGAAGGAGTTGAAGTAGTTGTCGTTCGGACGTATTGTTGATTACGCGGATATGCGAGGAATATGGTGCCTCTAGTTTCGTTCAAACCCAGAACGAACTTGTAAATGGACTGTGTGTCTGACATTGGATTTTGTTCTGTGCTGATTGATCTCTGTTAAATATATATCTGTTTGGCGGCGGAGAATTTATTCTCTTGCTTAACGCCCCCCTCTGAGACGTACGAGCTCAGAGGTTATATATCGATAGAAATCAGTCGCATGGAGTGAATTGCCTGTGTGGCACACCTAAGTGGCATATGATTAAGGCTTCGATTGCAAAGCAAAGTCTTGTGGTTGATGATCAAAGCATGGTCTGTGTGACGTAGCTTTGTGTATAACGTGGATTCGCGAGCCTCACACCTCGGTATGAGTCAAAAAATGGAGAAGGACCGCTGGGAGAGCACGACGTTTCTTTCTAGCTACGGTGGTGTCAGTGACCTTCCAGCCCTGACATTTATATATACATTTCACCTGTGTGGTTGTTGGAATGCGAGGCGCCTCAATTATAGGTCTGTAAGGACCGGGAAACGTGTGTTCAGGAATTGCCAATCCTCAAAAGTAAGAGTGGACCGGCCCAGCCGATTCCAAGGACTGCTGTGTGCGATCCTGAGTCATTTGCTAAAGTGTCTCGAACGGAGAGGAGCTTGCTCCTTGCCTCGACTCATGATGGAATCTAATTTCCAATACGAAATTGCGGATGTGATTGTATTACTATTATGGCGACATGATATATGGTACCCATGCCGCCTAGGATTGATATTTATGATTGAAATCGCTTTTGAAACATATATGCGCTAGTAATAATATCAAACACTTTTGTTTTATATGTATGAAGCATTTCTGGGACATTATAAGGTAAAACTCTATCCTCTGGCTTGCGTTGCATTGTGTGATGGGACGTGAGTCTTATAATGGCTTCATTTTTATAAAAAGCATTGCGATGATTTAATCATTTACTTTATTTCATGCACTAGCACTCATTGGAATAAACCCGTTCCGCGAAAGTGGCGTGGTCCTTTGATTTGCCATATTATTGTTGTTTAATAAGTTAAGTATATTTCTCATACCAGTCCCATGACTGACTCGTAGTTTGTTTCACCTTGCAAACTCGGGTGCCCTTATTTTCACACAGGCAACCTAGTTACAGGTAGCTGACACATTTTGGCTTGGCATCGCGGTAGAGGTGCACTTTTGGGCTCATGGCGAGGCTTGACTACATTGTGATGACTATGATTCTTTCCGCCATGACTATATATGTATATGATTCCACCACAGGCGATGTAGACTGATGTTTAGTTTATGTACTCTATATGTATGATTCCGCCACAGGCGATGTACACTGATTATGTATTATTATGCACTAAGTAGTATCCTGCACTTTGCTCTCTGATGTGGTGATATATATGATTCCGCTGTCATATTTGTGTAAATTATTCCATTTCTTGTTTATGCTATTATCTGAACTATGCTAATGATGATTAATGTGTTATATTCCAATGATTATCCTTAACACCGTGGTATGAGGTTTTGGGATTGTCACACTTGCCCAGTCGGATTTTTATGGAGAGCCCGTTATTTTGTTTCTCACTGGCTGGTGTTGCTCAATCTTTTTTGGCCTAACTATCTACCCTGTCCAAAGGTAAAACCTTATTTTCTATTGGGGCATCAATTCTATGTTATCGGTTTCATTTTTTAAATTTATTTAGGCCATGAAAAAATGTATCTACACTAGATTTATGACTGCCACTTTTGGATTACTGATTTATTTTAGTTATAATTTTTTTACTTCCCTGTTTTCAATTCTAAAATCCCAAACTGTTGGAGCAGTGTTGAAATTTTAACCTAAAATGAGCAATAACTTATCATAATTACGTATGTATCTTCTGAAATAAGATATGTGTATACATATTACACGTTTTACAAAATTTTGCTATAACCCACATATAACTTGGACGGGCGTAAGTCTCTAGTTTTTTTAAGTTAGATTTATTATTCTTATTTTAGATCTTTAAATTTATGTGCATCACAGACTAATTTGTTACTTCATTTTAAAATATACTTCTTGGTTGTCTTTTAAATTGGTTAGCCCTAAACTTTTATTACATGTATTCGACTAATTTTATATTTCATGTTTAATATGTATTTTATGGTGTAAAGGGAAATTTAGAAGTATAAATGATCTTAAAATTTTGCGAAGTGAATTCAAATTTTTGTTGTTATCTGTTCTTTAAATTTAAGTTTTCGAAGAAAACATCAAGTTCATTTTTTCCACTGCACATATCAGTTTCAAATCCATATTTAGCACTCCACTGGTCATAAATATAATAGAATGTCAACTTAGTATTCAATGCATGTTATTCCATCATAAATATTGTTTATACATGGTGTTTTTCCTACTTATAATGCATAATAGGTTTTATGTCAGTTACTTCTACTGTTATTTATTTAGGTTAAAAGTAAAATATATGATATGATTTAGGTTCCAAATTCATTTTTGAAAAATTCAAATCCAAATTAGTCAGGTAATAAAGATGTTATAAGTACATGATAGAACTGCAACACTGTAGTTGTTGAAGCTGTAGCATTTGATGGTGAGGTTGAGAATATTTTTAAGCACACTGCGTTGAAACTAGCTGTGATGAAGATATAAGTACTATTCATTACAGCGAGGTCGTAATAGACGAAACTGAAATTTTAGTTGGGTAAACTCTTCTATCTTATTACATGTGTTTTTAAAAGTATTTAATCGCCTAAAGTTATTTAGCCGTAATTATTGATTGACTTAATCCACATGTCTACCATTGTATCTAACAGAAATTTCAAGGTGCAAATTCCACTGAATATCAAGCTAAGCGACTTGAGCCATATTGTATATGGTGAATTTAACCAGGCGCTATTGAAGTCAACAAAATAATATGCACCATCATCTAAGTAAATTTCCTCACTATAGCTAGGAATAGTATGCACAATTTTGCATAATGATATTCAGTGAATTTAACGGGTTATACGATAGCAACATTAGTTCAATAATATGCATGTAGGATGAACGTTACTCAGTTAACATGCATACATATACATGTCATAAATAAATGTATACTCTCATCTGTGTATGCAATAAGGCTATGCATTTAGGCCATCATATATGTAAGTACTGCATTTATGTGTATTTTTCTGTTACTATATAAATTTGCCACAAAGTAAGGTCCTTTCCTTTATATTTGTGAATTCACAAAAAAGGCAATTTATTACATTTGTCAAATTGTTCTCCATTTATAAGTTATTATCTTAGAAGAAATTGTATATGTTGGTTAGAATGATTTTTTTTCATTATCCCAACATTTGGTGGTTTATAGGTAATTGAGAGCTATTAAAAGCAAGAATCATTGTGTCATATTGTAAACAGTAGTCCAATCTACTCATAGTTTGTACTTATAAGATTTTTGGACAAAGAAACGAATCACATACTTCATGGATGACAATTACATATGGATCCTCAAACAGTGAGTAGATTTAATAACATCGACAATGTAACACTCCACGTCCATTAATTTCACTCACCAGGGGAATGCATTAACTTCCATGGAGGTCATAAGTGTATGTAGAACAGAGAAATTACAACAAGACAGATAATAAATAGCACTCGAAAATCTAAAACTTCATTTTATTGCAGCGGAAATTAAATATGTCTGTTACATCATAAAACCATAGATCATAACCAAGTACAATATCCATCTTCACAAAAACAAAATACATAATCCCATTACAATAAATTGCCATTAAAAAGAAAGATAACAAGCTGGACTTTACTTTTGCAGTCCAAGCTTTCCAAGAGATAAGCGATCCAACTAGACTCCACTAGAACTTGGCCCAACCTGAGGACCTGAAGGAAAAAAAGATGGAAAAGAGGGGGTCAGACCTAAAGTCTGGCGAGTATGATAATTCTACAATACTATTATCAAAATAACTGGACTAAGGCATAAGCTGGAAAACAAGGAAATGTCTATGAAAGAGCAGATTAAGGACATAGACAATCGCTAAAGGAAACGTTATAGGCGCTCCTAAATACTAAAGGATAAACTCCATACTGCACTACACCAGTCACCCTACAGATTGATCCCACTTAGCTTCACTTAGAAACTTTCTTAATGGCTTTACGTACTCCTAGCTGACTACATAGGTGCCGCCTGCCCCTATCTCCACTAGGTGTATCCCACTTTCCATTTTTCGATCGGCTCCCTACTCGTAGATACCCGTGTTGGCCCCACAGTGGGGTGTATCATTCCCCTAAAGTGGCAACCTGATATAACGGAGATGCACGGCTTATACCTACACGATGCAACAACGTCTTACCTACCAGCCCGGGTCCACACACGCATATGAAACCTGTTGGACTTGCGTTGCCACCACTCCCTGTTTTGGCCTCTTATAGTCAAACCCAGTATGCGTGTCCCATCCTCGACTTGGGTCGAGCCCACAAAGATACGTTTTAGGATACTGGTTGAAATGGGCCCCCATTATTTCCCACAAGCATTCCACCTAAGCTTGTCCCATTAGTCCATCCACTTAACCCACTTAGTCATGTTCATTTACATGTGTATTTGATTAAGTCTAATCGTATTTCAAATGCCTCTAAAGGCAACCACTAGATTCCTCATGCCACCCAAGGCACCTACTTAACCCCCATGTCCCACCTTACATGATTATCTGGCTAAGTATTTCTTAATTCATTAATGCCATAACCTCGTGAAGACCTCTCACATTAGACTGGCATTTATGGCAGCTGGATTTGCCGGGCGGGTCCGGGCAGTCTTACACCATAAAAGAGTCTAACCTCGTGTCTTTACAACTGTTATGCTTTAGTTTGGGCCTAGGACCTCTCACATTGGGCCGACATTTGTGACTACTGGATTTGCCGGGCGGGTCCGGGCAGGTTTACGTCACAAACGGGTCCAACCTCGTGTCCTAAGCATTGATTATTATTAATAATCCACTTTCCCCAATTTTAATAATTCCCTACTTGAATTATTAATTAATTCCAAATTCAACAATGTCCATAATTGACTCAATTATGGACATCCATTCAAGGCGTGCAAAATCATACAAAATTGCACCCAATTTATTAATTCCTAATATCACCCCTATCCCACGTTTGAACGTTTATTCGCAAAATATATATTAGACTCGAATAGTCTAACTTATAACATAAAAGAGATTATCACAATAACAACATGTATATATGACTAAATGAATCATAATAAGGGGTGAAACTTGCATATGTACAACTTGCATAGGATTATACATGTCATGGATCTAAAGATGTCAACTTGTTCATAATTCACATAATATGGTCTCAATCAAATTTCATAAACTTGCATAGGAACATGTGTGAATCAACATCATCTAATCTAACAATATGGATTTTTATGGGTACACCTAACTCAATAGGCAAATTCCCATAATAAAAATTCATTTAGTCATAGATTCATGCATGTGGGTACACCTAACTTAATAGGCAAATTCCCATATTCAAGATCCAATTTAAATTGTGGATTCATGTATATGGGTACACCTAACTTAATAGGCAAATTCCCATAATCATGATCCATTTAATTTTTTTAGAAAAAAAACATAAACTTTAAAACATGATCCAATTTGCATAAATAACAGCATCATGATTTTACAACTCGTACGATTCAACACAACTTAACATGATATCATAATCATATAACTTATGGATTTCCAACATATGTGTTAACATGAGATCTACAACATATATAAGATTTATGACATAACATAGCATGATTTACACATAGCATAGCATGATTTTCATCATAGCATGGCATAACATAGGAGAATTTACAACATATAATTTACAACATATGACAACATAATAACATAACAAGAGATCCACAATATAGAATTTACAATAACATATGACAACATAATAACATAAAAAGAGATCCACAATATAGAATTTACAATTACAATTCACATCACTTTCTTGTGATCCATTCATAACTTAATCGAATTATTTTATAATAACATTGTGAGAATCAGCATACTCACAATTTAAAGAAGAGAAATAGAAAGAGTCTTTGATTTAATTTGTTTGTTGAGTAGATTTAGTTGTAGGTTAGGCTTTCTCCTTCTTCTTTAGTTTGTGACGGCTACGCTGAACTCCATGGCAACAGCATGTCGGTAGCTCTCCAATTTTTCAAGTGATTTAGGGTTAGATTCTACCCACTTATTTATAGATGTTAGGATGCATTTAGGCCATTAGATTTTCCCTAGAATAGATTAGAGCCATTAGATTTCATCCAGCCTTCAAAACACAGCCCGAAAACCCAACCAGATGCACCCAGGTCACCTGGGCTCGACCAGGGAGGTCGACACCCAGGTCGACTCTAGTGTCGACCTGCACCCCCCCAGGTAGACTCCCAAGTCGACCCCCAGGTCGACCTGGTCTGGGCGGGAGTTTTCTCGCCTGCCTCCATTTCTGTGTTTTTGAAATCTGTTTTAAAATTTGAATTTTTCGTGAAACTTCTCGAGGCCATATCTCGGTCATACGAACTCCGATTCACAAAATTTCGGACTCTATTTCGCGTATTTTTCCAAGACGAACACAATGGCGCAGCCCGTTTCCCAATATTCTTATATTTGAAATTAATTATTCTTTCATTTGTGAATATTAGTATTAACTAATTTACGGGGTGTTACATTCTCCCCTCCTTAAAGGATTTCACCCCGAAATCTTCAAGTCAAGAAGAATGTTTAACCTAACATCCAATCAACCATCTACTCAACCATCAAACACTGGCATCCACTGTCCTTATAGACTTCTAATGCTTTTATGTTTAAATGCATAGTGTGTGTATTTGTCCGTATATAATGCAAAATCAGGCGGTCCACTGATTCAGTTGACCTCCTTGATGCAATTCATGATAGTGCCATGCATCCATTATGTATGCAAAAGATCCTAATTGCTTACATACTACTTCTATATGCGTGCACATCCATTTAACCGAATGCAGCATCTATATGATGGTACAACCATTATACATCCATTATACTAAATACATTCATTTATGCAATATGCAATATGTAGTGACTGAGCCGATCTAGTGCCTAAAGTGTGTGTATATATGCATCCACGAGCAACCACTAGCAACCACTTGCATCCATTTTGCATCCATCGTACATAACATGTCTCAAACACATGTTTCAACCATAGGATTATCCTAACTAAAGGTCAAAGATACTAATGAGAGGACATACTAAAGATAAGATAAGATAAGCTAAGCGATAAAGGAGAAATTAAAAGACTTACCCTCAAAAAGAAAAGGGTACAACGAACGCATCTTCTCTTCTGTCTCCCAAGTAGCGTTGCCCTCATCATCTCCCCATTGCACCTTAACTAGTCTGACCTCTCGATTCCTCAACTTTTTGATCTCCGACCCAAGAATGCATGTAGGAGTTTGTCTAATTGTTGCATCACGCTCTATTTCCACCTCTTTAAGCAAGCTCGGCTCTACCACCTCCGTGGTCTTGTGCAAACACTTCCTCAAATGTGATACATGGAATTCGTCGTGTACTCCACCCTATACGCCATCTTCCCAATCCTGTCTTTTATAGGAAACGGCCCTACAAACCTTGGCGCTAATTTCCCAACGGACCCAAAGCGAACAACATTCCGTAACGGAGATACTTTGATAAAAACCATGTCCCCAATGTCAAACTCAAGATCTATCCTCCTCTTATCAGCATACGATTTCTGCCTATCTTGTGCTGCTTTCATCCTCCTTCGAATCAAATCAATCTTCTCCGAGGTTTCCCTAACCATATCGGGCCCAAGTAGGATTTTATCGGTAGATTCCCACCAACATGTAAGCGAACGACAAGGCCTTCCATAAAGAGCTTTGAAAGGTGCCATGCCAATACTAGACTGAAAGCTATTATTATATGCGAATTCTACCAACGGAAGGTGCTCTTCCCATGTACCCCGAAAGTCTAGGATACAAAGCCTTGAAAGATCCTCTAGAATACGATTCGCCCTCTCGGTCTGGCCGTCCGTCTGAGGATGATATGCGGTGCTCAAACATAGCTGAGTCCCTACCGCCTCTTGTAAACTCTTCCAAAATTCGCTAGTGAAGATGGGATCACGGTCGCTTACTATACTAGAAGGAATACCGTGCAAACGAACTATCTCTTTAATGTATACAGAAGCCAACCACGGAGCAGTCCTTTTACTTTTCACGGGAATAAAATGGGCGCTCTTAGTAAGTGTATCTACTATAACCCAAATCCCCGTATTACCCTTCCTTGATCTTGGTAATCCATCCACAAAATCCATTGAGACGCTTTCCCATTTCCATAGTGGAACTTCCAATGGGTGAAGCAACCCACCGGGTTTCTTTTGTTCCGCTTTTACTCGTTGGCACACCAAGCATCTGGCGACGTACTCGGCCACATCCTTCTTCATACTGGCCCAAAAGAAAACCCGCTTCATATCTTTGTACATCTTGTCTCCGCCGGGATGAATGGTCAACTTTGAGCGATGAGCATCATCAAGAATGGCCTTCCTTAAGTCTTCGTCTTGTGGTACACAAAGTTTATTATCCCTTCGTAACCAACCCTTATCGTCTAGGGTATACCTACAAAGATGGCTAGGCGACTCCCCTCCTTTGAGCTTTTCTACTATCTCAACCAACTGTGGGCCGTCTTGCTGTGCCTCACCAACTCGTCCTAGAAGTGTAGGTCTAACCTCCAAGGATGCTAACAAACCAGGTACTAGGTCAATGGAGGGTCTAAAGTCAAACATGGAGATGAATTCTAAGCTTCGTCGTTCAACAAACAACGGACTCAAGGACAACCTTTTCCTACTTAAGGCATCTGCTACCATGTTACCCTTGCCCGAGGTATATGCTATTTCAAAATCGTGGGAGGCTAAGAATTCCATCCACCGTTGCTGCCTTAAATTCAAATCCTTCTGAGAGAATAAGTATTTTAATGATTTGTGGTCAGTGAATAGTTCGAATTTCTCACCAAGAAGATAGTGACGCCAAGACTTAAGCGTGAAAACAATTGCAGCTAACTCAAGGTCATGCGTAGGGTTATTCTTTTCATGAACCCTCAACTGCCTTCCACCATAGGCTATTACTTTTCCCTCTTGCATGAGGACCGCGCCAAGTCCCGTCCCACAAGCATCAGTATAGACGGTAAACGGTTTATTCCCGTCTGGCAGCACTAAGACTGGGGCTGAAGTTAAGGCTCTCTTTAAACGTTGGAACGCATCATCACAATCTTCGTCCCACGTAAAAACCAGGTTCTTCTTCGTTAACCGTGTTAATGGAGCTGATATTTTTGCGAAGTCCTTGATAAACTTCCTATAATAGCCAGCCAACCCCAAGAAACTTCTTACTTCGGTTACATTTTTAGGGACCTTCCAATCTTGGTTGGCCACCACCTTTGCGGGATCCACTGCTATCCCTTCCTTGGAAACCACGTGCCCTAAGAACCGTACTTCTTTCCTCCAGAAGTGACACTTAGAAAATTTTGCCTTAAGGTTATGCGCTCGAAGGGTTTCCAACACTTCCTTAAGATGTAGGGCATGCTCTTCTTCATCCTTAGAAAAGACTAAGATGTCATCCACAAAGACTACCACGAATTTGTTAAGGTACTCCCTAAAAACCCTACTCATCAAATCAACAAAATATGCGGGGGCGTTTGTCAAACCAAAGGGCATCACTAGCCATTCATAGAATCCGTCAGGAGTCCTAAAAGCAGTCTTATCTATACTATCCTCAGCCACTCTCAGTTGATGAAAGCCAGTGGCTAAGTCCAACTGCGAAAACACTGAGGCACCAACTAACTGATCAAAGAGATCGTCAATCCTCGGCAGTGGGTGTTGGTTCTTTTTAGTAAGCTTGTTTAGTTCTCTATAGTCCACACAAAGTCTAAGGGACCCATCCGCCTTTGTAGCAAATACTACTGGAGCACCCCACTCCGATATACTATGTCTTATGAACCCCTTCTCAAGCAACTCCTTCACTTGCTTATTGAGTTCCCTCCTTTCACGAGGAGCCATGTGGCGCACTGGCAAAGATTCAGGTTTAGCATTATCCACAAGATAAATTCGAAAGTCTATCTCCCGCTTTGGAGGTAAGCCCTTCACCTCCTCAAACACATCCGGATATTCCCGGACCACCTCTACCGATCGCAGATTCTCTACAGACGCGTCAAGCGATTCAAGATAACTCAGCATAACGGAATCTATGGGATTACAAAAGATGTCGAGAGTGTTACCAAGGCGAGTCATAAGCCTAACTACTCTCCTTTCACAATCAAGAATGGCCCCATTTCTAGATAACCAATCCATTCCTAAAATTAGCCCATAGCCCGTGAAGCCCAATACATAAGCATCACATCTAAATTCAATGCTAAGTATAGAGATTTTCAAATCCAAACATATCATGGTCAAATGAGCCGAACCCCCAATTGGATTTGAAACAACCAAGGGATCCTCTACTAAACTAGTGTTCAAGTGCAGTAATTCAACTAATGATGCAGAGATAAACGAATGAGATGCGCCAGAATCGAATAAGGTACGGACAGGATGATCAAACAGAAAAACTAAGCTTTCAACAGAAATTGTTCTACCTCTTTCTTGCAGCGGTGGGGCCGCAATTGCCTGAACTTGCCCCCTTGCCTGCTCTGGTGCCATAAGAGCTTGCACCTGTCCTCCCGAGGTAGACCCTGCCCTCTGCCCCTTCTTTGGGCAGTCCTTCACCAAATGTCCCACATCTCCACAATGAAAGCAACCAGTCTTCTTTTTCTTTCTACAATCTTTGCTGAGATGGCCAGGCGTCCCACAATTGAAGCATCTCTTCTTCCCTTTGCCATTATTGTTTTTACCACCCTTCTTATTTTGCTGTTGGGGTTTCTTCGGATCCCCTTTCTTTTCAACTGCCTTATCCTCATGCATAAGTGCCATTTCTACTAGCCTTTCAAAGGTGGCTCCCATAGGGATGTGGGTCATAGCCAACCCTTGCAACGGTTCATTCAAGCCTCTAACGAACCTCAAAGCTTTCTTCTCTGGCGTGTTCACCAACTCCAAGCCAAACCTTGTTAACTGATTAAATTTATTGACATATTCCTTCACCGATAAGCTGCCTTGCTTTAATGTCAGGAATTTTTCCATATTTAAATTCTCCTCTGCCCTTGAAAGAAACTTTGCCTTAAACCTTCGTCTGAAATCCGCCCATGAATCAACTGGACGTTCCCCGTTAGTGACCTCCCACCAAAACGAGGCCTCTCCCTTCATTAACCAAGCAGCTAAACGGAGTTTCCTCCCATCTTCCACTTCAAAGATATCCAACAATTCCTCAGTCTCCTTAAGCCAGTCTCTGGCCTCCACAAACGTCTCAGTCCCTTGAAAAGTTTTTCCTGCCATAGCCTTAAATTCCTTGCACGTCTTTGCAAAAGTGTCAACACGAGGAGGAGGAGGAGGAATGGGTGCAACTGGGGGTGGAGGAGCATCTGCTAGGCCTGCAGTGGTGGCCCTAGCCTCCAAATATCTCCTAAACCACCCTGGAACCGTCACACCTTCTGGGAGATTAAGATCTTCAGCCATGCTGAAACGAAAAAGGAAAGATTCAAAATGGAGAATTCGAAAGATAAAGATAAGGATATGGCTATTTGGGATTATGTTTTTCATAAAAAATCTCTCTAAATAACATGTTTTTGAAAGCACTTCTTCCAAAAAGTACTTTAGAAAAATATTTTTCTAAAAATTTTATCTGTTCTGGTAACCTTATGCTCTGATACCACGTGTAACACTCCACGTCCATTAATGTCACTCACCAGGGGAATGCATTAACTTCCATGGAGGTCATAAGTGAATATAGAACCGAGAAATTACAACAAGACAAATAATAAATAGCACTTGAAAATCTAAAACTTCATTTTATTGCAGCGGAAATTAAATATGTTTGTTACATCGTAAAACCGTAGATCATAATCAAGTACAATATCCATCTTCACAAAAACAAAATACATAATCCCATTACAATAAATAGCCATTAAAAAGAAAGATAACAAGCTGGACTTTACTTCTGCAGTCCAAGATTTCCAAGAGATAAGCGATCCAACTAGACTCCACTAGAACATGGCCCAACCTGAGGACCTGAAGGAAAAAAAGAGATGGAAAAGAGGGGGTCAGACCTAAAGTCTGGCGAGTATGATAATTCTACAATACTATTATCAAAATAACTGGACTATGGCATAAGCTGGAAAACAAGGAAATGTCTATGAAAGAGCAGATTAAGGACATAGACAATCGCTAAAGGAAACGTTATAGGCGCTCCTAAATACTAAAGGATAAACACTATACTGCACCACACCAGTCACCCTAAAGATTGATCCCACTTAGCTTCACTTAGAAACTTTCTTAATAGCTTTACGTACTCCTAGCTGACTACATAGGTGCCGCCTGCCCCTATCTCCACTAGGTGTATCCCACTTTCCATTTTTCGATCGGCTCCCTACTCGTAGATACCCGTGTTGGCCCCACAGTGGGGTGTATCATTCCCCTAAAGTGGCAACCCGATATGACGGAGATGCACGGCTTATACCTACACGATGCAACAACGTCTTACCTACCAGCCCGGGTCCACACACGCATATGAAACCCGTTGGACTTGCATTGCCACCGCTCCCTGTTTTCGCCTCTTATAGTCAAACCCAGTATGCGTGTCCCGTCCTCGACTTGGGTCGAGCCCACAAAGATACGTTTTGGGATACTGGTTGAAATGGGCCCCCCATTATTTCCCATAAGCATTCCACCTAAGCTTGTCCCATTAGTCCATCCACTTAACCCACTTAGTCATGTTCATTTACATGTGTATTTGGTTAAGTCTAATCGTATTTCAAATGCCTTTAAAGGCAACCACTAGATTCCTCATGCCACCCAAGGCACCTACTTAACCCCCATGTCCCACCTTACATGATTATCTGGCTAAGTATTTCTTAATTCATTAATGCCATAACCTCATAAAGACCTCTCACATTAGACTGGCATTTATGGCAGCTGGATTTGCCGGGCGGGTCCGGGCAGTCTTACACCATAAAAAAGTCTAACCTCGTGTCTTTACAACTGTTATGCTTTAGTTTGGGCCTAGGACCTCTCACATTGGGCCGACATTTGTGACTACTGGATTTGCCGGGCGGGTCCGGGCAGGTTTACGTCACAAACGGGTCCAACCTCGTGTCCTAAGCATTAAGCTTGTCCCATTAGTCCATCCACTTAACCCACTTAGTCATGTTCATTTACATGTGTATTTGGTTAAGTCTAATCGTATTTCAAATGCCTTTAAAGGCAACCACTAGATTCCTCATGCCACCCAAGGCACCTACTTAACCCCCATGTCTCACCTTACATGATTATCTGGCTAAGTATTTCTTAATTCATTAATGCCATAACCTTATAAAGACCTCTCACATTAGACTGGCATTTATGGCAGCTGGATTTGCCGGGCGGGTCCGGGCAGTCTTACACCATAAAAAAGTCTAACCTCGTGTCTTTACAACTGTTATGCTTTAGTTTGGGCCTAGGACCTCTCACATTGGGCCGACATTTGTGACTACTGGATTTGCCGGGCGGGTCCGGGCAGGTCCGGGCAGGTTTACGTCACAAACGGGTCCAACCTCGTGTCCTAAGCATTGATTATTATTAATAATCCACTTTCCCCAATTTTAATAATTCCCTACTTGAATTATTAATTAATTCCAAATTCAACAATGTCCATAATTGACTCAATTATGGACATCCATTCAAGGCGTGCAAAATCATACAAAATTGCACCCAATTTATTAATTCCTAATATCACCCTTATCCCACGTTTGAACGTTTATTCGCAAAATATATATTAGACTCGAATAGTCTAACTCATAGCATAAAAGAGATTATCACAATAACAACATGTATATATGACTAAATGAATCATAATAAGGGGTGAAACTTGCATATGTACAACTTGCATAGGATTATACATGTCATGGATCTAAAGATGTCAACTTGTTCACAATTCACATAATATGGTCTCAATCAAATTTCATAAACTTGCATAGGAACATGTGTGAATCAACATCATCTAATCTAACAATATGGATTTTTATGGGTACACCTAACTCAATAGGCAAATTCCCATAATAAAAATTCATTTAGTCATAGATTCATGCATGTGGGTACACCTAACTTAATAGGCAAATTCCCATATTCAAGATCCAATTTAAATTGTGGATTCATGTATATGGGTACACCTAACTTAATAGGCAAATTCCCATAATCATGATCCATTTAATTTTTTTATAAAAAAAAAACATAAACTTTAAAACATGACCCAATTTGCATAAATAACAACATCATGATTTTACAACTCGTACGATTCAACACAACTTAACATGATATCATAATCATATAACTTATGGATTTCCAACATATGTGTTAACATGAGATCTACAACATATATAAGATTTATGACATAACATAGCATGATTTACACATAGCATAGCATGATTTTCATCATAGCATGGCATAGCATAGGAGAATTTACAACATATAATTTACAACATATGACAACATAATAACATAACAAGAGATCCACAATATAGAATTTACAATTACAATTCACATCACTTTCTTGTGATCCATTCATAACTTAATCGAATTATTTTATAATAACATTGTGAGAATCAGCATACTCACAATTTAAAGAAGAGAAATAGAAAGAGTCTTTGATTTAATTTGTTTGTTGAGTAGATTTTGTTGTAGGCTAGGCTTTCTCCTTCTTCTTTAGTTTGTGACGGCTACGCTGAACTCCATGGCAACGGCATGTCGGTAGCTCTCCAATTTTTCAAGTGATTTAGGGTTAGAGTCTACCCACTTATTTATAGATGTTAGGATGCATTTAGGTCATTAGATTTACCCTAGAATAGATTAGAGCCATTAGATTTCGTCCAGACTTCAAAACACAGCCCGAAAACCCAACCAGATGCACCCAGGTCACCTGGGCTCGACCAGGGAGGTCGACACCCAGGTCGACTCTAGTGTCGACCTGCCCCCCCCCCCCCCCCCCAGGTCGACTCCCAAGTCGACCCCCAGGTCGACCTGGTCTGGGCGGGAGTTTTCCCGCCTGCCTCCATTTCTGTGTTTTTGAAATCTTTTTTAAAATTTGAATTTTTCGTGAAACTTCTCGAGGCCATATCTCGGTCATACGAACTCCGATTCACAAAATTTCGGACTCTATTTCGCGTATTTTTCCGAGACGAACACAATGGCGCAGCCCATTTCCCAATATTCTTATATTTGAAATTAATTATTCTTTCATTTGTGAATATTAGTATTAACTGATTTACGGGGTGTTACAGACAACATGTATGTTATAGCACTTTGATGAACATTGTATTTCCAATGTTTAGTTTAATATCCTATAATGTCAATGCTTATCGCAGAGGATAATGGGCAAATTAAATGACCAGTTTTGCTCATTCATCTTGGCGATAAAAATTTATGCTTCATAATAAATCATTGGTCTTTAGTTGCTTATAGTTAATAGTTACATGGTTGTTTGGTTAAGTTTAACATCATAGGTTAACAACGATTTTCATTTTGGGAAATGTTTAGTTTCTTGCTAAGATGGAAACACTATATCATCATAATGGCTTCTTAAAAACTCAAGATTTTCAGACATCGCCATTAAGATCAAACTTGGTGGAAAATATTTTGTTGCCATATGTTGTAGTTGGTAATGAGGAAGTTCAATATATGGTTCAAGTGAACTTTATGATATCACTTACGGATAATTAATCATATGTATCAAGCTTTAAAAAAATTATAGTTATGTAACACCCCGTATTTTTAATGTAATTAAAAATGTATATATATCCATAGATAGGATTAATATGGTGATGTATGATGAAAATTAATTAATATATGAAAGAAAGAAAGGATTGGTTACATGCGATGTAAATATGTTGCAAGCACTGATTTGCAAACATAATGCATTAACATTAAAAGAAAAATAAAAGAAAAAGATTCATGCATTGGTTTAATTTAAGTATTGTAACTAACATGAAAAAGAGAAGTAAGGAGAGAACAATAATTATCATTGTTCTAAGTCTTATTAACAAAAGACATTGTAGCTCAGTTGGTTAAGGCATTGGATTTGTAACATGGAGGTCGGGGGTTCGAATCCCAGCGGCAGCATAATTTTTAACTCTGTTTTAAAGAGGGCCAACTGAACATGCAAATATATGTACATATACAAATTCAAAATTTGAAAGGATAAGAACGTACATATAAGGAAATAAAGAAAATATATGTATATACATGAGAATATATATATATATATATATATATGCAGAAATATATGTATACGAAAGATAAAATTTAAGATAAGGCTATAGTAAATGAAATATGGCAAGAATTAAATAACGGTGCAACATCGTTTGAATTTTGAAAATAAAATGAAAGTTGTGCGTATATATATACGCGTAAAATGGTCGTTAAAGGAATTGTATACATATAAGAATATTTCATGTGAATAAAACAGTTAAATAAATTCCAGAAATTCAAAAGTTCGAAAATCAAATTTCTACACCAAAACAATTCAAACATTCGAAATTCAAATTTCTGCGCCAAAACATCTTGTGGGACCCAATGCTGACTTATCACTACATGTACGATAAGATTTTGCTAGATTCATCTGCGAACCTGGACTATTTTCTTAACTAGGTTCAACGCTAACTCAGCGCTGCGTGTACGATAAGGTCTTGAGCAGCTATATAAACACCCCTAGGCCTATTGTAATCTTCACTAAAGTTCATGGCAACGCCATGGCTCTAATCTAATCATATTTTTCTTCTTCCTCACTAAATATCTGATTTATTCTTCTCTCCTCTCTCCTCACAAAACTATTCTTAAATTTAAAAAGGATTAGATTGACGAATTCTATTACAACGAACAAAATAAAGGGGAGATTCAAGTATTGCGCAAGAACATAAAAGAAATCCAGATCTGAAATTTAAGCTATGCAACACAAAAAGGAGGAAAATCAATCCAAGATCTACGGATTAAAGCACAAAAATCATTGTGAGTGGAATTATGATAAAATTTTGTATAATAATATTACTATCGTTCATCATTTCCCCAGTTATAAATTCAATGCAAAAATTTATGTTAAAATAATTGTTCCTTTATTATCTTGCCCCTTTTTATTTTTGAGATCTAGGTTATCTCGAACCTAGATGAAATCTTATTATGTATACGTACGGTTGAAATATGAAAGTATTGGGGCATAACTTATTTTATGCGAACGAAGAACATAATTCGTAATTTTGGGGTTTGTGGCATAACAATGGTTATCTCATATATTAGGCATAATCTATTTTATATAGTCGAGGAATGTAATCTATAATATTGGATTTAAGTAAGTTTGACACAATTGTCATTGGTTATGGATTATATGAAATTAGGTATAATTGGACATTGGAAATTTTCATGTTTGGGCATAACATGGATTGAAAGGATTTGTGTATGATTTGGAATATGGACATAATTATATTGCAATATTAAATTTATGCAAATTGGGAATAATTCTAATTGACTATGGTGTTGGTATAATTTAATATGAATAAATTGGTATGAACGGCATGTAATTTGATAACATTGATTTTATGAAAGTGAGTATTATTGGATATTTTGGATAATTGGAATACATATATATATATATATATATATATATGAAATTGGCGTATTTGGGTAGGAATTACATGGAATTGATGAAATTGCCTATAATTGGAAATTTGTAATTAAGGCTAATTAATATGTAATTAGTGGCAAGTTGGAATAGGCAAAATTGTAAACATGACTATATGCTGAATTGGAAGCACATAACATGAAAATTGGGGTTCGAATGAAATACGATGTTAATGAACCTTTGACACGAGGTTAGGCGCAATTGTGGTGTAAGACTGCCCCGAACCGCCTTGCAAATCCAGCTGCCACAATTGGACGTCTAATGTGAGAGGTCAAAGGCATGAATTGTAGGCGTAACGGTTGGTGACACGAGGTTAGACCCGCTTTGTGGTGTAAGACTGGCCGGAACCGCCCGGCGAATCCATCAGCCACAAAGTGTTCGGTCTAATGTGGGAGGTCATGCACCGTTCGTCATAATGAATGAATTAAGGAATACTAACCATAACAAGACGTGTGGGTGACATGGGTATGGTTAGAGGGCTAAGTGGGTGACATGTAAAATAGGACATGTAAATATGGACTTAACCATAGTAAGACAAGACATGTAAAACATGTAAATGTGGACTTAACTATAGTAAGATACGTAAAGTAAAACATGAATAAGGTGGACTTAACCGTTGTACAGCATGTGTAAGACATGGATACAATAATAAAAGTGGTTAAGTGGGACATGGGCAACATTTAAGACATACGCACATAATGCTTAACCAAAGGGGACCCGTTATGCCATTACAAATTAATTGAATTTGGTAAAATTTAAGTAGCGGGTTAAGTAAAAGGAAAGGTTAAGTCAAACCTAAAATTAACGACACAGTAATGGGGGAATGATAACACCTATTATAAACTTGGATTAAATATGTAAAACTTGTCCTAGGGACAAGGGAAGATTATGACTTAAGATATAATACAACACTTGAAGGGTGGGACGACTTATACTATGAAATAAGTAAATCTAAGTTGAAAATGTGGGAAAACACCCATACGCTATCATTCGATAAAGAAAACTTAAGTCATGTTTGAATTCGTTGAAAAACCTTAGTTAAAAAGGAACTAAGTAACGAACCTTAGTTGAAAAGAGAACTAAGTAACAGAAACTAAGTATCAAACCTTGGTTAAGAGAACCAAGTAATAAACCTTAGTTAAGGTAACTAAGTAACGAGAAAGAGAACTAAGTAGTAAACCTTAGTTAAGAGGGCTAAGTAGTAAACCTTAGTTAAGAAAACGAACGATTCAGGAAACTAAGTGGTAAACCTTAGTTAAGAGAACTAAGTAGTAAACCTTAGTCAAGAAACTCAAGTAGAACACGAGAAGGAGCGAACGTCTGTCTGATCATGAAAAAGGCTCCAACAAATTGGGTTACCAAGCACGCAGCTTCAAGGGGACGTGAGGGTACTCTTGGTATCCCTCTATGAGAATGCAGATGATCCGTTTGGGCTCACAGAGGTTAAGGTCTGCATTAGAAGAACCAAGAGTGTGCCTTGGTTGCAATATAGGGCAACCTAAAGACTAGGATGGACCAGCGTGATTCGGCTAGACAAGTGGCCCTGTGATAGCGACTCGTCGTGTACCTACCATCTTGAGTCAGTCGAGATACGTAAAACGGAAAGGCGGAGAACTCCTAAAGACCATATACTTGCTATCTAGTTATGGGTGAGGTTGGCCAATAGGTTTGTGGGGGCATAGGGGGGCCTGCGTATAGTTTTCATTTTTCAAGGTGTGCCTTTCATTAGTTGAGGGAGGGGTCAAGTGGGACCATAGCCACTGGAAAAATAGACCTTAGCATCTGCATCGGCAGATAACTTAAAGCTTCCGACCGAGTTCCGTGTTTCTTGATTAGCCCTGCCACGGGACTCGGGCCGCACATATAGAGGACATATGCAACTAGATATCTAGCACGTTTACGATACGATTGGGACGTCATGTCTAGGAACACTTATCACTCTAGGTAGTGTGTTCTAGACTAAGGGGCATCGTTCGATAGGTAGCATAATCCCTAGTTGGACCTAGGTCGCGTAAACCCTAAATCCGAGAAGCGTTCAATAGGTAGCACAAACCCCAATGACCCTGGGTAGCGTAAACCCTGGTTGAATCTAAGAAGTGCTCGATAGTATACCTTAGATTAGATATAGATGATACACGGAATCTAGCAAGATCGAGAGCGGCAGTCCAAACGATTTCAAGAATGGTGGCACTACACTAAAGTGGTATATATTTACATGATGAAGCCCGTACGACATACGGCAAGGGGCTGTATATATACATGGAAAAGGATTAGACGAGTTGGGGGTATCTACATATACGTTGTATTAGGTTAACCTACTAGTGAGACATGAGTATAGCCTAGAGAGCTAATATCGTGAATAACCTAATAAGCAAGAAAATATAACTGAACGGTATATGTAGTATTACACAGAAATTTATTATAAGTCCACTCACATAGAACTTATGTTCTGACCCCCTCCTCATTACATACATCCAGTTTAGGTTCAAGGCAGAGATGGTATAACTATGGATACTGGTTAGACAGTATGATATATAAGGTAAAGCTATTTTTGAATATATTATATTTTAATTCCTTCCGCTGTGAGATGCTTTACGAGTCCTGACATATTTCTTTTTCTCTGTCATTTTCTGCAGGATACCAGAGCACCCAACTCGGGTCTCGATGGATCGAATTTGAAAAATTCGGTCTGTCGAAATTCGGGTTGTTACATCTGGTATCAGAGCTTCGGTTTAGTGATCTTAGGGTGATAATGAGTGAACGTATTTGTATTTTAACGTATTTGTATTTTCTAAAATATAAATATATTATATATAAACCTAAATCCATAAAGTAGCCCACTAGGTATGAAAAGAGTTGGGATATTTAGTTTGTACACAAAAGTAATAAACATAGAAATTTTTGAGACCATTCGGTGGTTGGGAAAGTGTACAATATGGCTTAGAGCTAAAGAAAGAAAAGTATCCCATAGGGTGGAAAGTGAAATATTAGTATTTCAGATTAGTGGGTTCAGAAATGAAACCTTAGAAATTAGAAAAAGCTTAAAATGTGGAAAATATATTAGGAATATGTATATATAGTTGAGAGAATTGGTTTGGAAAGTGCCTAGGAAAGCCTAGTTGAGTTGAAAGACCCATTTTGAGTTTAACCCAATAATAAACTTTTAAGAACTTGAATTTGTAAAAGAGTTTGTGGTGTTTTTCAAGTTTTAATCTTAAAAGTAATTTATGATTGAAAAATTATTTAGTGCATGTTGGGTTTTGAAAGTAAAGTGGGGTATAAAACAATGATTTTAAAAAAATTCTCTCATTCAAAACATGCATAATATAGAGCATATATAGCTCGCTAGTTTTCATATTATAATATATGAAAGGATTGAAAAGAAAGTGTTGCGTTTTGTAAAAGAAATTATATTCTGTTAACAATAAATTTTGATTATTGTTTTAAAAAGAAATTTTGTTGGGTGAACAAAATAAGCGGTAAAGTGTAAGAATAGAGTAGATATTTGCACCTTAGCAGCCAAAGTTAACATTAGGAACAATGTAACCCATTAGTTGTCCTTGTCTACTCTAGTTTCATGATCTGAAGAAAATGTTTTGCATTTTATTTTGTGACATGTTTTTTTGGGTTTGGCAAAATCAATTTTTTGAGAAAAGAATAAAAGTTTTACCACTTTTAGTTTTTGGAAGAAGAATGTAATAAAAAAGAAAGAAGGCCAAACCATGTTTTAAAAATGGAGTAGTTAAGGATTGAGGCCTAGAAAGAACGAGATAAAGTTAAAGCAATTAGAACCAACTGGGGATTGGTTGAGTTGAGTAATTCTTTGAGTGTCAAGCTGATGTTGATTTTGGTCTTCGGGGTTGATACTCAGGGAGTTATTTTCTTGCCAATTTACAGTCAAGGATTAGCCAGTGTTGAACTAATGGAAAATTCCCGTAGAATGCATAAGCCGTGTGAGTCTAGGATTGTTTCTTGAAAAGAGAAGTATAGGCTAGTAATACACAACATGGACTAATAGTGACTACTAGGTAGTGAAGGGCAAGCAAGTGTATAGATCCTGTTGAGTGGACTCGTGGCATAGTCCTAAGATGCATGGCCCATAGCTGTAGCTGTGTAGGATACAGTTTGAAATGAAAACAGAAGAGCTTGGTTGAAAAATAAACTTAAGAAGAAGACTAGCCTAACTAACAAAGAAAACAACTGAATCAATCAAGCAACAAAGGAAGATGGGAAAAGAAAATGAAAATTTTAAGAAAAAGATGATTAAATATTAAATTACTCCAAGATAAGTTAAAATAGAAAAGGAAGCTTTCTAATGTGGTTGTACTTGGACAGGAAAATAGGAAATCTTTATAGAATAGTTATGTAAAAATCCAAGTGCAATTAGAAAATAAAAACGGAGGATGTGGATTTTTTCCATTTTCATAACATAAGAAATCAAATTTGGAAAATTAGATTTTTCTAAATTTCGAATTTAATGATGGTTGGTAGGATGCGACAATTGGATGAACTATGCTCTTATTTTGTAAGAGTATGGGAAAATTTGGGTGAAAAATGTTTTGATTTTTCAAAAATATTGCATTCATATAGAACTGCAAGTATATTTAGGATGTGAGCATCATGATTTGAAAGAGTTTCTAAAATTTGCATACATATAGGTGGATCCAAATTAGGCATACATGCTTTGCTATGATGTAATTCACTTTGCTTATGTGCACAATGCTGCAACAATTGGATGAACACTTATTGGATGTTGCGAGGGATTATCTATTTTACTCTTATCGAATTTCGGGGACGAAATTCTTTAAGGGTGGGAGAATGTAACACCCCGTAATTTTAATGTAATTAAAAATGTATATATATCCATAGATAGGATTAATATGGTGATGTACGATGAAAATTAATTAATATATGAAAGAAAGAAAGGTTTGGTTGCATGCGATGTAAATATGTTGCAAGCACTGATTTGCAAACATAATGCATTAACATTAAAAGAAAAATAAAAGAAAAAGATTCATGCATTGGTTTAATTTAAGTATTGTAACTGACATGAAAAAGAGAAGTAAGGAGAGAACAATAATTATCATTGTTCTAAGACTTATTAACAAAAGACATTGTAGCTCGGTTGGTTAAGGCATTGGATTTGTAACATGGAGGTCGGGGGTTCGAACCCTAGCGGCAGCATAATTTTTAACTTTGTTTTAAAGAGGGCCAACTGAACATGCAAATATATGTACATATACAAATTCAAAATTTGAAAGGATAAGAACGTACATATAAGGAAATAAAGAAAATATATGTATATACATGGGAATATATATATATATATATATATATATATATATATAGAAATATATGTATACGAAAGATAAAATTTAAGATAAGGCTATAGTAAATGAAATATGGCAAGAATTAAATAACGGTGCAACATCGTTTGAATTTTGAAAATAAAATGAAAGTTGTGCGTATATATATATGCGTAAAATGGTCGTTAAAGGAATTGTATACATATAAGAATATTTCATGTGAATAAAACAGTTAAATAAATTCCAGAAATTCAAAAGTTCGAAAATCAAATTTCTACGCCAAAACAATTCAAACATTCGAAATTCAAATTTCTGCGCCAAAACAGCTTGTGGGACCCAATGCTGACTTAGCACTACATGTACGATAAGATTTGGCTAGATTCATCTGCGAACCTGGACTATTTTCTTAACTAGGTTCAATGCTAACTCAGCGCTGCGTGTACGATAAGGTCTTGAGCAGCTATATAAACACCCCTAGGCCTATTGTAATCTTCACTAAAGTTCATGGCAACGCCATAGCTCTACTCTAATCATATTTTTCTTCTTCCTCACTAAATATATGATTTATTCTTCTCTCCTCTCTCCTCACAAAACTATTCCTAAATTTAAAAAGGATTAGATTGACGAATTCTATTACTACGAACAAAATAAAGGGAAGATTCAAGTATTGCGCAAGAACATAAAAGAAATCCAGATCTGAAATTCAAGCTATGCAACACAAAAAGGAGGAAAATCAATCCAAGATCTACGGATTAAAGCACAAAAATCATTGTGAGTGGAATTATGATAAAATTTTGTATAATAGTATTACTATCGTTCATCATTTCCCCAATTATAAATTCAATGCAAAAATTTATGTTAAAATAATTGTTCCTTTATTCTCTTGCCCCATTTTATTTTTGAGATCTAGGTTATCTCGAAGCTAGATGAAATCTTATTATGTATACGTATGGTTGAAATATGAAAATATTGGGGCATAACTTATTTTATGCGAACGAAGAACATAATTCGTAATTTTGGGGTTTGTGGCATAACAATTGTTATCTCATATATTGGGCATAATCTATTATATATAGTCGAGGAATGTAATCTATAATGTTGGATTTAAGTAAGTTTGACACAATTGTCATTGGATATGGATTATATGAAATTAGGTATAATTGGACATTGGAAATTTACATGTTTGGGCATAACATGGATTGAAAGGATTTGTGTATGATTTGGAATACGGACATAATTATATTGCAATATTAAATTTATGTAAATTGGGAATAATTCTAATTGACTATGGTGTTGGTATAATTTAATATCAATAAATTGGTATGAACGACATGTAATTTGATAACATTGATTTTATGAAAGTGAGTATTATTGGATATTTTGGATAATTGGAATATATATATATATATATATATATATATATATGAAATTGGCGTATTTGGGTAGGAATTACATGGAATTGATGAAATTGCGTATAATTGGAAATTTGTAATTAAGGCTAATTAATATGTAATTAGTGGCAAGTTGGAATAGGCAAAATTGTAAACATGACTATATGCTGAATTGGAAGCACATAACATGAAAATTGGGGTTCGGATGAAATACGATGTTAATGAACCTTTGACACGAGGTAAGGCGCAATTGTGGTGTAAGACTGCCCGGAACCGCCCGGCAAATCCAGCTGCCACAATTGGACGTCTAATGTGAGAGGTCAAAGGCATGAATTGTAGACATAATGGTTGGTGACACGAGGTTAGACCCGCTTTGTGGTGTAAGACTGGCCGGAACCGCTCGACGAATCCAGCAGCCACAAAGTGTTCGGTCTAATGTGGGAGGTCATGCACCGTTCGTCATAATGAATGAATTAAGGAATACTAACCATAATAAGACATGTGGGTGACATGGGTATGGTTAGAGGGTTAAGTAGGTGACATGTAAAATAGGACTTGTAAATATGGACTTAACCATAGTATGACAAGACATGTAAAACATGTAAATGTGGACTTAACTATAGTAAGATACGTAAAGTAAAACATGAATAAGGTGGACTTAACCGTTGTACAGCATGTGTAAGACATGTATAAAGACCCATAACTTCCCCGTAAAGGAAAGCGCGGATAGTTCGAGAACAAGCCACAAAAGAACGTAGACGGAAGAACATTTCATTGTATACTACAACAATGCATCAGAATACAAGAATATACAGAGTATGAATAATTATTACACAGAAATATCAGAGATTTAAATTACATTTAAATACATCGCAGCGGAAAATAATACAATACACAACTAGAAGAGATATACGGATACAATGCTTTCCGGATATCATTCCAGCTGTAAACCAGGATCCTGTGAATATAAATCTGCAAAAACAAAACTACTAGCTGCCATTGTCAAAATAGGGGCACCCAGAGTTTTGGTCAAAACAATAAACTCCAGGTCAGTCATGTGACTGGTGTGAGAACTAAAACAGTTATTATTCTTTATTTCTAAAGTACGGTAAATCAAGGGACCACGTCGTATAACACGGAACGGGTTTCCTCCCAAGAATACCAGTGCATAAAACAAACAGCGCAATGCTAAATAAATAAAAATGAAGCTATTATAAGACCCAGTTCCCATCACACAATGCAACGCAAGCTAGAGGATAGGGTTTTTACCTTATAATAGCCAAGAATGCTTGATACATTTAAAGCACATCATTTGATACTATTATAAGTGCATAGTGTATAAAACAATTTCAAATCATAAGTATCAATCATAGACGACATAAGCGCCCCATCCCACTATGTTGCCATACTAGGCTCTACAAATAAAACCGCAAATGTCACGTATTTGGAAATTAGATATCCGTCTATGAACCGAGGCCAGGGATCGTCCTCTACCGATTCAAGACTCTCTAGCCCGAGCCTTAGGAACAGCCGCAACTGCCCCATGGATCGTCAGGGCCGGTCCACCGATGTGGATTATTATGCCTGAACAATACGCTTCCTCGCCCTCTGGGGCGTAAATGAGCCAACGAATGACTCCATCGGACCCGGATCGTCCGATCAAACCGAGGCGCCTCGCAACAGCAACAACCACACAGGTGAAAAGTATATAAATGTCAGGGCTGGTAGGTCACTGACACCACCCTAGCTAGAAAGAAACGCATGCCCTCCCTGATGTCCTCTCCCATTTTGATTCACAACTGGGGTGTGAGGCTCGCGAATTCACGTTACACAAAGCTGTGCCACACAGGCTGTGCTTTGATCATCACCACAAGAGTTTGCTTTTCAACAGAAGCCTCGATCAATTGCCACTTAGCATGCCACACAGGCAAACCACTCTATGCAACCGATATCAGTCACACAGAATGAAATCCAATGTCAGACACACCGTCCATTTACAAGTCCGTTCTGGGTCTGAACGAAACCGGAGGCACTTTCCTCACATATCTATCGATCTCCAAGCACATCTGGACGACCACCGATTGATTCCCTCATCTTGGGTGTACAGCCCAATCAAGATCATCAGTAATCACCCAAACAATGTGAAGACTTCCGGTCTTCAACCACCGTCTTCATCTTCGACTTATCGTCGTATCAGTTATTCAGAATGGGATAAACCCGGTCTTTTCGAATAACTCGCGTATATTTTAAATAAGTGTTACACAAACACAACATACGCCTCATTCCAATTCATCAGTCACTAACCGTAAATTAACAAAAGAATAATTCCCCAAAAATTAACCCCGAAGGCCGGAACTGTGACGACAAGGAATTTCGCTCGATCCGAATCAGTCGTTAAACCGATCTAGATCGTTCGAAACCCCTGATCATTTTAGAATAGGACAAACCAGAACACGAACAGAAGAACATTTCATTGTTATTACAACAATTCCATCAGATACAAGAATATACAGAGTATAATTGAATAAATTACATTCGATAAATATCAGAGATTACAATAAATTACATAGCAGCGGAAAATAATACAAAACACAACTGAAGGTGATATACGGATACAGAGCTTTCCGAATACCATTCCAGCTGTAAACATGGATCCTGTGAATATAAATCTGCAAAACCAAAACTACTAGCTGCCCGTGCGGAAAATAGGGGCACCCAGAGTTTAGGTTAAAATAATAAACTCCAGGTCAGTCATGTGACTGGTGTGAGAACTAAAACGGTTATTTAAAACTTTACTTTAAAAGAGAGTAATCCAAGGGAACACGCCGTATAACACGGAACGGGTTTCCTCCCAAGAATACCAGTGCATATCAATAAACAACGCAATGCTTTTTTGAAAAATGAAGCTATTATAAGACCCATGTCCCATCACACAATGCAACACAAGCCGGAGGATAGGGTTTTCCCTTATAATAGCCAAACATGCTTGGTACGTTTAAAACAAATCATTTGATACTATAATAAGTGTATAGTGTCAAAACAATTTCAATCATAAATATCAATCATAGACGGCATGGGTACCATATATCATGTCGCCATACTAGTTCTACAATTAAAACCGCAATATCACGTATTGGAAATTGGATTTCCGTCATGAGTCGAGGCAAGGGGCAAGCTCCTCTCCGCGTTCGAGACACTCTAGCAAATGTCTCAGGACTACACACTATGGGCAATCCTGGGATCCTCCAAGGCCGGTCCTCACTTACGTTAGAGGATTGGCAATTCATGAACACACGTTTCCCGGCCCTGTAGGACCTATAATCGAGGCGCCTCGCATCCAAACCACAAAGGTGAAAAGTATATAAATGTCAGGGCTAGTAGGTCACTGACACCACCCATAGCTAGAAAGAAACGTCGTGCACTCCTTGGGTCCTCATCCCTTTTTTGACTCATACCGAGGTGTGAGGCTCGCGAATTCACGTTAAGCACAAAGCTACGACGTAGGCGTGTTTTGATCATCAACCACAAGACTTTGCTTTTCAACAGAGGCCTTGATCATTGCATCTTAGCGTGCCACACAGGCAATTCATGCCATGCGACTGATGTCCATCGATATACAACCTCTGAGCTCGTACGTCTCAGAGAAGGGCATTAAGCAAAAGAATAAATTCCCCGCCGCCAAACAGATGTATATTTAATAGAAATCAATCAACACAGAATAAAATCCAATGTCAGACACACAATCCATTTACAAGTCCGTTCTCGGTCTGAACGAAACCGGAGGCACTTTCCTCGCATATCCATCCATCTCCACGTACGTCTGGACGACCACCAACTATTTCCATCCTCTTGGGTGTACAGCCCAATCAGGATCGTCAGTAATAATCCAAACGATGTGAAGACTTCCGATCTTCAACCACCGTCTTCATCTTCGACATATCGTCGAATCGGTTATTCAGAATGGGTATAAACCCGGCCTTTTCGAACAACCCGCGTATATTAAAAACAAATGTTACACAAACACAACATACGCCTCATTCCAATTCAGAATATTCTTTCATTCACAAAATCACATTTTTAGGGGAAGGTTCCCATTAATTTTATCCAAGATAAATTCTTTCAAATCTATCCTTTAATCTTCCTTTGGATGTCGTTTCAAACCAAATTATGGTTTTCCAAACTAGTCGAGATTAGCGAACCACAACGAAGTAATTATTAATTTTATTTCCCAATCCCAACCTATACATCCCATGAAGTAAAACTGGTAATACTCCATATCTAATACCACTATGCTATCGGTAAAATTAATTACCATTTCACGTTCAAATCTAATTAAAGATTTAACTACCGCTTTGGAGCAAAACTGGTGATACTCCATTCTTGCTCACTTTCTAAATTTGATAATTTAGATTTATAGATTCACATTTCAATCTAATTGCAGATTCGTTAAAACTCCTTTTGCTGGGTTAAAGAACTAGTGTTATTTAAAACACAGTTCACGACAAACCCAAATCACATTCTATATGTTATCGGGTTAAAGAACTAGTGTTATTTAAAACACCGTTCACGATAAACCCATTTCAAATCCAATCAAATATATTAGAAATTCTGATTATTTAAAACCCCTTTTTAAATCTAATTTATTTATTTAAAAATAATTGGGTTTTAAATTTAGTTCAAAACTAATTCATTTCGATAAAAATCTATTTTTATCTTTTCAAATATGGAATTTTTCATCCCAATTTTTCCCAAATCATTACATATGATTTTACACAAATTATTGCTATTTTTAATAATTTTATCAAGGCACGTACAGTCGATTTCCATCAATGGCCATCGAATTGCACTTACAGCAACCTTTTTCAAATTTGATTTGGATGTATCTCCAAATCCAACCGTTAGATTTCAAAATTTCTAATATTCGTTAGAAAGCTCTTTTCGATACGAACCCATCGGTTCCGGTTTTAGGAGAATCCGACGGTCGGATCTCCCGTAATGTACGTTTGAAATAAATGGTCGAAATTTTCGAACTACCGCGGCGCGGCGCGTTCTATTCAGGCCATTATATTATATATATAATATATATAATATATATTTTGTCGATTCTATTTTAAACGAATTTTATAAATAGTTTTGAATTCGTTTCAAAAGTAATTTCAACTTCCATTTCAATTCAAATAAAAATTGAGGTTTTCCTTATAAATTCGTTTTAAAATTCATTTCTATTCAATTCAAAATTCAATTCAATTTAAATTTATTTCAATTCATTTTCAATTCAAATTGGTTTTCTATTCGATTCAATTCAAATTGGTTTTCTATTCGATTCAATTCAAATTCCATTCAAACCAAATTCGTTATATATTCAATTGAAATCAAATTCGTTTTCTATTCAATTCATTTAGAAATCGTTTTCAATATTCATTTCGAAATCGTTTTCAATTCAATTCATTTCGAAATCGTTTTCAATTCAATTCATTTCGAAATCGTTTTCAATTCAATTCATTTTGAAATCGTTTTCAGTTCAATTCATTTCGAAATCGTTTTCAATTCAATTCATTTCGAAATCGTTTTCAATATTCATTTCGAAATCGTTTTCAATATTCATTTCGAAATGAATAAAATCGATATAAATATCGTTCACGTCAAAATGGCGTCAATCTAATCAACACGGCTTCATATATTCCTTTATTCTATTCAACAAATGAATATTTATTTTTGTCAACACACGACTAATCTCAACGAATGAGTACTGTCCACGTGTGACTATTTTTTTAAAATTATTTTGTTCAACACATGACTAATCTCAACGGATGAGTACAGTCAACACATGAACCTTTATTTTATAGTGATAAAGATATAAATTTTATTGTTAAAATATTTCGTTCAACACATGACTAATCTCAACGGATGAGTACAGTCAACACATGAACCTTTACTTTATAATATTCTTTATCTTCTAAATTGGAATGAGGCCCAATCAATTACCATATAAAGTCAATTATATGGATTCCATACAACACATGTATATAATAGTAACGATAAATAATCAACCATCAACCAAAGTGCACTACACTGTATAAGCATCAAATATATATATCTAACGCTTATAACAGCCTGTCAATCAATCGATTGACATATTTAATCAATCAGGATGAATGAACTTCAAATTTCATCCCAACACCCGTGTGTGGTTTCAAACAATCAAACACAGATTTTAGTTGTGCAGTTGGGCGATGTGTAAAATTTATCGACCCAATCAATATCAGTCAAATCAGTGTATATAAACAAATCGGCCGATTTGTTTATAGATATTAATTTATTCACTTTCACGTTAAAAAATTTATTTTTAACGATAAAATATTTTATTTTAACACATGGATTTCTATTTAGTTCATTCTTTAAATAAAATGATATTTTTATTTTTCTAACTTATTTTTAGAAAATTTCGGCGGCATAACGACACGATACTAGAAACGGGACGGGGCCTAGCCTTATCCCCGGTCTAGTGAAGGCCCACACCATTCACACATCAATCAAATTCACTAAACAACCAAATTCAAATCAAATCATCTAACTGATTTATGCAACCAAACAAACAAGTCCATGGTCTGTGGACGATTGTGTCGGGTGCTACTAAGCACCATCTGCATCCTAGTATATATATATAACTAGAAAATGAAATTGAAAAGTGAGAAATTCTAACCAATAGCCATCCTAACTCCACGACACTTCTTTTATAGAATCCTTCGTCGTTATCGCATCTTTGTCATCTTCGTCGCCCGTAGCCACTACATATGTAAAAATCGAATTTTTACTTCGTTATTCAATATATAAAAATCGAATTTTTACTTTGCTATTCAATATATAAAAATCCAATTTTTACTTTGCTATTCAATATATAAAAATCGAATTTTTACTTTGCTATTCAATATATAAAAATCGAATTTTTGCTTTGCTATTCAATATATAAAAATCGAATTTTTACTACCTCGCTATATGGATAAAAATTCCATTTTCACACCGCTACTATATAGATAAAAATTCTATTTTTACCTCGCTATTCTCTATATAAAGATTTCACCTTTTCAAATATAAAGATTTCACCCTTTCAAATATATCATTATAAAGATCACAAATTTATTTTTCTACACATATAAAGATGCTATTTTTAATATTCCTATCATGTAAAAATTATATTTTTAATTCTCTACCTAAACAAAAATCATATTTTTGCATCTTCTATATAGTAAAGATTATATTTTTAATATTTTAAAAATATAAAAATCATATTTTTATTACTTTAAAAATATAAAAATCATATTTTTACATTTACAACGCTACTTCATAAAAAGATAACATTTTTAATGTCGTGCTATATATATTTAAAAAGAAACTATGCTTTTATATAATTTCAGATTTATAACTCAATAAAATATATATAAATAAACTCAATTAACTAAAATAACACTCACTATTTTACTGTAGAAGCCGAATCGTAGTTGCTGGCGCATCGTCGGAGGGGGAAATCCGTCGCTCCGGAGGTCTGGTGTCAGGGAGGCGTTCACGGCGATCGGGGTTCATGACTGCGGGGGCTGTGGCGGTTGTCTTCATCGAAGGGAGGAAAGGTGGAGGGGAGGCAGGGGGTCACGACAGGGGGGTGCTGTTGCGGGGTTAGGGGGAGGTCGCGATAGGGGGGGTGCTGTTGCGGCGGTCTTCGATGGAGGGGAGAGGGGGGGGGAAGTCGCGCCACCGCGACGGCGGCGAGGAGGTCATCAGGGAGGGCGGCGGCTCCTCCACGCTTCAACTTCTTCTTCTTCTTCTTCTTTTTTTCTATTAAAAAATCGATTTCTGAGAATAAACGAGGGGGGGTCGGCTGATAAAAGGAAGAGAGAGGGAGGGTTTGACTTTCTTTTTTTATTTTATTATTTAATTTCAAAAAGCCACTTTTCCATATGACCTCTAAACGAGACCCACTGCCTGTCGTCCATAGCGTTTTACCCCCATTCCGGACACAATGGGATATGTATCGTAAGCCAATTCGACTGATTCGATCAGTTTCCGTTAAAATCAACATATAACTCTATATATTGAATTCAAACGCGCATTTCAATTTACCGGGGCCACATACAAACTCGAAAAATTCCAAAAAATATATTTTATAGCTTCGTATAGACGATACGGTCCTAACAAAACTAGTTTCGTCGAATTCTGAGACCGTTTGAAAAAATGGCCATTTTCTAGTCGATTAAAATCAACTAAAACTGGTCAAACGCGTTTTCCTTTGCCACGCTCACATATTGATTCGAAAAATTATGAAATTTGAAACCTAGCAATAATTTGACACTGCGGATCCAACAAAAGTGGTTTCGTCGAAATCCGAGGTCGTTTGCAAAATTTCTATTTTTAAGGGCTAGAATTCCATAGCGACTATTCAGAATTTTCAACTGGACATATCTTTTGATTCCCGCTATGAAATTTCGATATTTTGGATTCGTTGGAAAGATATCATCAATTAGATCCTAATGTTTTTGGTTTCACTAAAATCCGGATTGTTTTGCACCCGGCACATTCAATTGAAGTTTGAAATCGAATTATCGAACTACCGCGCCATTTTCAATTCTATTTATAATTATATATAAATGTTTATATTCTAACGACGACGCGTATAATATATATGTTCGAAATATATTCAAAATAAATTTCTTGTCAGTATTATTTAAAATAATCTATTTTAAATATTCAAAATTCGCTAAAATTGCCAAAATAAAAAAATTTAAAATGGCCCAGATTTTCGGGTTATTACAGGAACCAACATCAGATCAATATCCAGAAAACCATTCTACTTGGCTAATCGACAGTTAGTTTCTAAATTTCACATTCATAGGGAAAGGTTCTCATTAATTTTATCCAAGATAAATTCCATGAATTTATTCTCTAATCTCCTTTTGAATTTCGATTCAACAAGTCGAGATTAACGAACCATACCGATGTAATCATTTGTTTTAATTTCCCAATCCCAACCTATTCATCACATGAAGTAAAACTGGTTATACTTCATATCTAACACCATGGTGTTATCGGTAAATTCAATTACCATTTCACGTTCAAATCTAATTAAAGATTTAACTAACGCCTGGAGCAAAACTGGTGATACTCCATTTTCGATTTTTTTCATTCTAATTAAAGATTCATTAAAACTCCACTTAGTTTTAATCTTTAACTGGGTTAAAGAATTAGTGTCATTTAAAACACAGTTCACGATAAACCCGAAATCACATTCCATTAATTATCGGGTTAAAGAACGAGTGTTATTTAAAACACTGTCCACGATAAACCCAAAAATCAATATCAATTCAATTCCAATTAAATATTATTTAATTGGTACACTTCATTAAATCTAAGTAAAAAGATTTAATCTTTTCTCAGCTGGGTTCAAGAACAGTGTTATTGAAGACACCATTCACAACAAACCCAAATCACATTTGATATTAAACACAAGGCTCTGAATAGAAAATATACCGGCTTATATTCAATATCAAATTCTACGACTAACAAATATCGTATTGGAAATAACGATATATATATATATATATATATATATATATCTTTCAAATTTCCATAACAACATCTGTATAATCACGAAATCCAACATCGAAATATTCCGAAGACAATTTCGATTCAAATCCATTCCAATGCAATCATTGGAAATTCTGGTTATTTTCAAAACCATTTCAAATTCACTTTATTTATTTAAAAATAAATAGAATTATAATTCTAGTTCAAAACTAGTTCAATTCGAAAAATTTTATCTTTATCTTTTCAAATATGGATTTTTTTCATCCCAAATCTTCACAAATCATTTCTTATGATTTTACACAAATTATTACTATTTTTAATAATTTTATCAAGGCCCGTACAGTCGATTTCCATCAATGGCCAACGAACTGCACTTACAACGACCTTTTTCAAATTTTATTTGGACATAATTCCAAATCCAACCGTTAGATTTCTAATTTCTATCATTCGTCAGAAAGCTCTTTTCGATACGAACCCAACGGTTCCAGTTTTTGTAGTATCCGACGGTCGGATCTCCCGTAATATCCGTTCGAAGTCAATGGTCGAAATTCGCAAACTGCCGCGGCGCAGCGCGTTCTATTCAGGCCATTATATTATATATATAATATATACTTCATCGATTTTCTTTTCAAACGATTTTTAATTCAATTTCCATTCGTTTTCAATTCAATTTGAATTTCAAATTAATTCAATTTCAATTCAAATTCATTTCTATTTAATTCCTATTCGAATTCATTTTAAAACGATTTCAATTCTATTTCGATTATATTCGAATTCATTTCAAAAAGATTTCAATTCTATTCGAATTCATTTCAATACGATTTCAATTCTATTTTATTTCTATTCGAATTCATTTCAAAACGATTTCAATTCTATTTCGATTCTATTCGAATTCATTTCAAAACGATTTCAATTCTATTTCGATTCTATTCGAATTCATTTCAAAACGATTTCAATTCTATTTGAATTTCAAACCATTTCAGTGTATTTCGAATTTCAAATCAATTCAGTTTAATTCGAATTTCAATTCACTTTAAATATAATTCGAATTTCCATTCATCTCAATCTAGTTCGAATTTCAAATCTATTCAATATTCATTGAAGAATGAATAAAATCGATATAATTATCGTTCACGTCAAAATGGCGTCAATCTAACCAACACGGCTTCATATGTTTCTATTTTCAAATATTCTATTTCAAATATTTCTATTTCAAATATTTTTATTTTAAATATTTCTTTTTCGAAACTGGAATGAGGCCCAATCAATTACCATGTAATGTTAATTATAAGGATTTTCTACAACACATGTATATATCAACAACGATGAATAATCAACCATCGTCCAAAGTGCATTCTACACTGTATAAGCATCAAATATAAATACTTAACGCTTATAACAGTGTCAATCAGTCGATCGACATACAACTAATTATTGAGATTAGTGTACATCAAGTATCATCCCAATACCCATGTGGGGTTTCAAACAATCAAACACAGATTTTATTTGTGCAGTTGGGCGATGTGTATAATTTATCGTCCCAATCAATGTCCTTCAAATAAGGGTACATAAACAAACCGTCCGGTTTGTAAATGAATATTTATTTATTCACATTCACGTTAAAAAATATATTTTTAACGTTCAAACTATTTTATTCAATCTATGAATATTCTATTCGGTTCATTTATTAAATAAAATGTTATTTTTATTTTTCTAACTTATTTTAGAAAATTTCGGCGGCATAACGGCACGATACTAGAAACGGGACAAGGCCTAGCCTTATCCTCGGTCTAGTGAAGGCCCACGCCATTCACATAATCAATCAAATTAATTTCATTTCACCAAACAATTCAATTCCAAACCAAATAATCTAACCAACTATACAACCAAACAATTAAATAAACAAGTCATCCATGGTCTGTGGATGACGGGTGTCGGGTGTTACTAAACACCGTCTGCATCCTAGTATATTTTTATAACTAGAAAAATTAAATTGAAAGGTGAGAAATTCTCATCGATAGCTATCCCAACTTCACGACACTTCATTTATAGTAATCTTCGACGTTCTTGCCTCCCGTCAATTTTCACTGCCCGTATTCTCTACATATAAAAATCACATTTTTACTTTGCTTTTCAATATAGAAAAATCGAATTTTTTTAATTCATTATTCAATATAGAAAAATCGAATTTTTACTTCATTATTCAATATAGAAAAATCGAATTTTTACTATGCTATTCAATATATAAAAATCGAATTTTTACTATGCTATTCATTTTTACTATGCTATTCAATATATAAAAATCGAATTTTTACTGTGCTATTCAATATATAAAAATCGAATTTTTACTATGCTATTCAATATATAAAAATCGAATTTTTACTTTGCTATTCAATATATAAAAATCTTTCTAGCTTACCACTCGAATAAAAATTATATTTTTAGCCTTTCTATAATGTAAAAATTATATTTTGAATCTCCCTATAATGTAAAAATTATATTTTTATTATCTACATATAATAAAACTCATAATTTTATTATTTTAAAAATATAAAGATCGTATCTTTCCTATTGTAGAAATCAAACTTTTATGTAAATTGATAAATAAATAAACAAATTTTTATACATACTAAAAATAAATAAACAAAACAGATTCTATATAAATTAAAATAAATAAATGAAACTTACATTGGAATTTTAGAGGGTGGGGGGGGGGGGGTCTTCGACTGAACGGCGCCGGAGTTTGCAGGGGGTGGAGTGTCGCTGGCGCAAGGCAGGAGGAGAGGGGGGTGTCGTAGTCGGTGGGGCAGGGGAAAAGGGGGGTATCGCGTCGATTAGCAAGGGGGGTGTCTGGTTCTCGTGCCGGAGGATGAGCAAGAAGGTTGGGGGAGAGGGAGTGGGTCGGTTGGAGGTGCGGCGGGTCGGAGCCTGAGGTGGGGGGGGGGGGGGGGCGATGGCGATCCCCTAGCGGCTAGGGTTCTGCGATTTTTTTTCTTTCCTTTTAGAAATGAACGGGGGGGTACAGCTGAAGGTAGTAAAGGGGAGAGGGGTAATTTTATTTTTTTTAATTATTTAATTATTTAATTTCTAAAAAGGTACTTTTAGATACGACCTCTAAACGAGGCCCACCGCCTGTCGTCCATAGCGTTTCACCCCCATTCCGAACACAATGGGATATGTATCGTAAGCTGATTCGATCAGTTTCCGTTCAAATTAAAATATAAATCTTTATATATTCAATTTAAACGCACATTTCAATTTACTAGGGTCACATACGAACTCTAAAAATTGCAGAAAAATATTTTCTAGCTTCGTATTGACGATACGGTCCTAACAAAACTAATTTCATCGAATTCTGAGACTATTTGAAAAATGGTCAATTTCCAGTCGATTAAAACCAACTAAAACTTGCCAAACGCGTTTTCCTTTGCCACGCTCACATATTGATTCGAAAAATTATGAAAATTGGAATCTAGTAATAACTTTACATCCCGGATCCAACAAAAGTGGTTTCGTCGAAATCTGAGGTCGTTTACAAAATGTCTATCTTTAAGGGCCTGAATTCCATAACGACTATTCAGAATTTTCAACTGGACATATCTTTTGATTCCCGCTATGAAATTTTGATTTTTCGTATTCGTTGGAAAGATATCATCAATTGGATCCTATTATTTTTGGTTTCACTAAAATCCGGTTTGTTCCGCACCCGGTATGTTTAATTGAAGTTTGAAATCGAATTATCGAACTACCGCGCCATTTTCAATTCCTTTTATAATTATATATAATTATTTATATTCTAACGTCGATCTGTATAACTATATACGATTGAATTTTATTCAAAAGAAATTTTCTCGTCGATATTATTTAAAATAATTCATTTTAAATAATCGAAATACGCTAAAATTGCCAAAATAAAAAAATTTAAACTGGCCCAGATTTTCAGGTTGTTACAATCTCCCCCACTTAAAACTTTTCGTCCCTGAAAAGGACCAAAGTCGAAAGCGGATTGATTAATCAACTCTCCGTTCGATCTGGCTTCCATTCTCCAACTTTTCAATTTCTGAGAATTTTCAAATTCTTCAAAAATTTGGCTAACACCCGGAATTTTCAAAAAAATTCGCCATAACCTCCCCTGCACCGGGAGCCACGGGAAAATCCCGAAATTGCCATATAGGCCTTCTGATCTCAAAAAGAAAAAGAAAAAGCCAAGCGGCTGGCTAATAGGCTCATAAAATCATCATCACCCAAACAAAACAGTAAATTATGTCAAACATGTACCTATTTATCGGGCAAACAAATTTTATTCTCTGCTCTAGCCTCCTTGCTATGACCTGTTCAATGTAAGTACAAGTATATGCAAGCAAATGCGACCAATTTTCAATATAATTCAATATATGATTCAATTAGGCTAAATGGCTAAAAATTAGCAAACAAATAAACAAACAACACAAACATCAATCAATTAGTGAAATAGAGTTTCAAATTCAAAATTTTGATACATATACACAAATCACATTTTTGATGCCAAATCACAATAATAAGCCCTATCTAATTTTGGTTCTCACACCAGTCAATAGGAGATATATAAATATCACACCTTCGACACTCGAACACTAATTCTGATGATGTAGCTACAATCATCAGAATCATCTTCGGGCGACTAGAGTGTGAATCTATATCTATCAAGTATATTAAAATTTCAAATACATGTTTGCAAGGCGTATATGCAAAATCTTTATATACTGGACTGTCCAAATCAATATAAACTAAATAATCAAATACGAATAATTGATTTTAAATTTTCAAAACAAAATTGGTTTTCATTTTTATTAAAAAAATTACTCTTCACACTCGTTCTAGGATAATACTGATCCTATCTCTAACGAGTCACTCTCGTTGGATATTACTAATCCAATTATCTGATGAATTCTTTCGTGTGGTTCTAATGTGCCTTGTTCTCTGAGCTTTGTAAACCAAAGCTCTAATACCAACTATAAAGACCCGTAACTTCCCCGTAAAGGAAAGCGCGGATAGTTCGAGAACAAGCCACAAAAGAACGCAGACGGAAGAACATTTCATTGTATACTACAACAGTGCATCAGAATACAAAAATATACAAAGTATGAATAATTATTACACAGAAATATCAGAGATTTAAATTACATTTAAATACATCGCAGCGGAAAATAATACAATACACAACTAGAAGAGATATACGGATACAATGCTTTCCGGATATCATTCCAGCTGTAAACCAGGATCCTGTGAATATAAATCTGCAAAACCAAAACTACTAGCTGCCCGTGTCAAAATAGGGGCACCCAGAGTTTAGGTCAAAACAATAAACTCCAGGTCAGTCATGTGACTGGTGTGAGAAGTAAAACAGTTATTATTCTTTATTTCTAAAGTTCAGTAAATCAAGGGACCACGCCGTATAACACGGAACGGGTTTCCTCCAAAGAATACCAGTGCATAAAACAAACAGCGCAATGCTAAATAAAAAAAAATTGAAGCTATTATAAGACCCATTTCCCATCACACAATGCAACGCAAGCGGGAGGATAGGGTTTTTACCTTATAATAGCCAAGAATGCTTGATACGTTTAAAGCAAATCATTTGATACTATTATAAGTGCATAGTGTATAAAACAATTTCAAATCATAAGTATCAATCATAGACGGCATAAGCGCCCCATCCCACTATGTCTCCATACTAGGCTCTACAAATAAAACCGCAAATGTCACGTATTTGGAAATTGGATTTCCGTCTATGAACCGAGGCCAGGGATCGTCCTCTACCGATTCGAGACTCTCTAGCTCGAGCCTCAGGAACAGCCGCAACTGCCCCATGGATCGTCAGGGCCGGTCCACCGATGTGGATTGTTATGCCTGAACAATACACTTCCCCGCCCTTTGGGGCGTAAATGAGTCAACGAATGACTCCATTGGACCCGTATCGTCCGATCAAACCGAGGCGCCTCGCAACAGCAACAACCACACAGGTGAAAAGTATATAAATGTCAGGGCTGGTAGGTCACTGACACCACCCTAGCTAGAAAGAAACTCATGCCCTCCCTGATGTCCTCTCTCGTTTTGATTCACAACCGGGGTGTGAGGCTCGCGAATTCACGTTACGCAAAGCTGTGCCACACAGGATGTGCTTTGATCATCACCACAAGACTTTGCTTTTCAACAGAAGCCTCGATCAATTGCCACTTAGCATGCCACACAGGCAAACCACTCTATGCAACCGATATTAGTCACACAGAATGAAATCCAATGTCAGACACACCGTCCATTTACAAGTCCGCTCTGGGTCTGAACGAAACCGGAGGCACTTTCCTCGCATATCCATTGATCTCCAAGCACATCTGGACGACCACCGATTGATTCCCTCATCTTGGGTGTACAGCCCAATCAAGATCATCAGTAATCACCCAAACAATGTGAAGACTTCTGGTCTTCAACCACCGTCTTCATCTTCGACTTATCGTCGTATCAGTTATTCAGAATGGGATAAACCCGGTCTTTTCGAATAACTCGCGTATATTTTAATTAAGTGTTACACAAACACAACATACGCCTCATTCCAATTCATCAGTCACTAACCGTAAATTAACAAAAGAATAATTCCCCAAATATTAACCCCGAAGGCCGTAACCAACATCAGATCAATATCCAGAAAACCATTCTACTTGGCTAATCGACAGTTAGTTTCTAAATTTCACATTCATAGGGAAAGGTTCTCATTAATTTTATCCAAGATAAATTCCTTGAATTTATTCTCTAATCTCCTTTTGAATTTCGATTCAACTAGTCGAGATTAACGAACCATACCGAAGTAATCATTTGTTTTAATTTCCCAATCCCAACCTATTCATCCCATGAAGTAAAACTGGTTATACTTCATATCTAACACCACGGTGTTATCGGTAAATTCAATTACCATTTCACGTTCAAATCTAATTAAAGATTTAACTAACGCCTGGAGCAAAACTGGTGATACTCCATTTTTGATTTTTTTCAATCTAATTAAAGATTCATTAAAACTCCACTTAGTTTTAATCTTTAACTGGGTTAAAGAATCAGTGTCATTTAAAACACAGTTCACGATAAACCCAAAATCACATTCCATTAATTATCGGGTTAAAGAACGAGTGTTATTTAAAACACTGTCCACGATAAACCCAAAAATCAATATCAATTCAATTCCAATTAAATATTATTTAATTGGTACACTTCATTAAATCTAAATAAAAAGATTTAATCTTTTCTCAGCTCGGTTCAAGAACAGTGTTAATGAAGACACCATTCACAACAAACCCAAATCACATTTGATATTAAACACAAGGCTCTGAATAGAAAATATACCGGCTTATATTCAATATCAAATTCTACGACTAATAAATATCGTATTGGAAATAACGATATATATATATCTATATCTTTCAAATTTCCATAACAACATCTGTATAATCATGAAATCCAACATCGAAATATTCCGAAGACAATTTCGATTCAAATCCATTCCAATGCAATCATTGGAAATTCTGGTTATTTTCAAAACCATTTCAAATTCACTTTATTTATTTAAAAATAAATAGAATTATAATTCTAGTTCAAAACTAGTTCAATTCGATAAAAATCTGTCTTTATCTTTTCAAATATGGAGTTTTTCATCCCAAATCTTCACAAATCATTTCTTATGATTTTACACAAATTATTACTATTTTTAATAATTTTATCAAGGCCCGTACAGTCGATTTCCATCAATGGCCATCGAACTGCACTTACAGCGATCTTTTTCAAATTTGATTTGGACATAATTCCAAATCCAACTGTTAGATTTCTAATTTCTCTCATTCGTTAGAAAGCTCTTTTCGATACGAACCCAACGGTTCCGGTTTTAGGAGTATCCGACGGTCGGATCTCCCTTAATATCCGTTCGAAGTCAATGGTCGAAATTCGCGAACTGCCGCGGCGCGGCGCGTTCTATTCAGGCCATTATATTATATATATAATATATACTTCATCGATTTTCTTTTCAAACGATTTTTAATTCAATTTCCATTCGTTTTCAATTCAATATGAATTTCAAATTAATTCAAATTCATTTCTATTTAATTTCTATTCGAATTCATTTTAAAACGATTTCAATTCCGTTTCGATTCTATTCGAATTCATTTTAAAACGATTTCAATTCTATTTGAATTCTATTCGAATTCATTTAAAAACGATTTCAATTCTATTTCGATTCTATTCGAATTCATTTCAAAACGATTTCAATTCTATTTCGATTCTATTCGAATTCATTTCAAAACGATTTCAATTCTTTTTCGATTCTATTCGAATTCATTTCAAAACGATTTCAATTCTATTTGAATTTCAAACCATTTCAGTGTATTTCGAATTTCAAATCAATTCAGTTTAATTCGAATTTCAATTCACTTTAAATATAATTCGAATTTCCATTCATCTCAATCTGGTTCGAATTTCAAATTTATTCAATATTCATTGAAGAATGAATAAAATCGATATAAATATCGTTCACGTCAAAATGGCGTCAGTCTAACCAACATGGCTTCATATGTTTCTATTTTCAAATATTCTATTTCAAATATTTCTATTTCAAATATTTTTATTTTAAATATTTCTTTTTCGAAACTGGAATGAGGCCCAATCAATTACTATGTAATGTTAATTATACGGATTTTCTACAACACATGTATATATCAACAACGATGAATAATCAACCATCATCCAAAGTGCATTCTACACTGTATAAGCATCAAATATAAATATTTAATGCTTATAACAGTCTGTCAATCAATCGATCGACATACAACTAATTATTGGGATTAGTGTACGTCAAATATCATCCCAATACCCGTGTGGGGTTTCAAACAATCAAACACAGATTTTATTTGTGCAGTTGGGCGATGTGTAAAATTTATCGTCCCAATCAATGTCCTTCAAATAGGTGTACATAAACAAACTGTTCGGTTTGTAAATGAATATTTATTTACTCACATTCACGTTAAAAATTATATTTTTAACGATCAAACTATTTTATTCAACCTATGAATATTCTATTCGGTTCATTTATTAAATAAATTGTTATCTTTATTTTTCTAACTTATTTTAGAAAATTTCGGCGGATAACGGCACGATACTAGAAACGGGACAAGGCCTAGCCTTATCCCCGGTCTTGTGAAGGCCCACGCCATTCACATAATCAATCAAATCAATTTCATTTCACCAAACAATTCAATTCCAAACCAAATAATCTAACCAACTACACAACCAAACAACTAAACAAACAAGTCATCCTTGGTCTGTGGATGACGGGTGTCGGGTGTTACTAAACACCGTCTGCATCCTAGTATATATTTATAACTAGAAAAATTAAATTGAAAGGTGAGAAATTCTCACCGATAGCTATCCCAACTTCACGACACTTCATTTATAGAAATCTTCGCCGTTCTTGGCTCCCGTCAATTTTCACTGCCCGTATTCTCTACATATAAAAATCACATTTTTATTTCGCTATTCAATATAGAAAAATCAAATTTTTTTACTTCATTATTCAATATAGAAAAATCGAATTTTTACTTCATTATTCAATATAGAAAAATCGAATTTTTACTATGCTATTCAATATATAAAAATCGAATTTTTACTATGCTATTCAATATATAAAAATCGAATTTTTACTATGCTATTCAATATATAAAAATCGAATTTTTACTATGTTATTCAATACATAAAAATCGAATTTTTACTATGCTATTCAATATATAAAAATCGAATTTTTACTTTGCTATTCAATATATAAAAATCTTTCTAGCTTACCACTCGAATAAAAATTATATTTTTAGCCTTTCTACAATGTAAAAATTATATTTTGAATCTCCCTATAATGTAAAAATTATATTTTTATTATCTACATATAATAAAAATCATAATTTTATTATTTTAAAAATATAAAGATCGTATCTTTCCTATTGTAGAAATCAAACTTTTATGTAAATTGATAAATAAATAAACAAATTTTTATACATACTAAAAATAAATAAAAAAAACAGATTCTATATAAATTAAAATAAATAAATGAAACTTACATTGGAATTTTAGAGAGGGGGGGTCTTCGACTGAACGGCGTCGGAGTTTGCAGGGGGTGGAGTGTCGCTGGCGCAAGGCAGGAGGAGAGGGGGGGTGTCGCAGTCGGTGGGGCAGTGGAAAAGGGGGGTATCGCATCAATTAGGAAGGGGGGGTGTCTGGTTCTCGTGCTGGAGGAGGAGCAAGAAGGTTGGGGGAGACGGAGTGGGTCGGTTGGAGGTGCGGCGGGTCGGAGCCTGAGGGGGGGGGGGGCGATGGCGATCCCCTGGCGGCTAGGGTTCCGCGATTTTTTTTCTTTCGTTTTAGAAATGAACGGGGGGGGTACAGCTGAAGGTAGTAAACGGGAGAGGGGTAATTTTATTTTTTTAATTATTTAATTATTTAATTTCTAAAAAGGTACTTTTACATACGACCTCTAAACGAGGCCCACCGTCTGTCGTCCATAGTGTTTCACCCCCATTCTGAACACAATGGGATATGTATCGTAAGATGATTCGATCAGTTTCCGTTCAAATTAAAATATAAATCTTTATATATTCAATTTAAATGCACATTTCAATTTACTGGGGTTACATACGAACTCTAAAAATTGCAGAAAAATATTTTCTAGCTTCGTATTGACGATACGGTCCTAACAAAACTAATTTCATCGAATTCTGAGACTGTTTGAAAAATGGTCAATTTCCAGTCGATTAAAACCAACTGAAACTGGCCAAACGCGTTTTCCTTTGCCACGCTCACATATTGATTCGAAAAATTATGAAAATTGGAATCTAGCAATAACTTTACATCCCGGATCCAACAAAAGTGGTTTCATCGAAATCCGAGGTCGTTTGCAAAACGTCTATTTTTAAGGGCCTAAATTCCATAGCGACTATTCAGAATTTTCAACTGGACATATCTTTTGATTCCCGCTATGAAATTTTGATTTTTCGGATTCGTTGGAAAGATATCATCAATTGGATCCTATTATTTTTGGTTTCACTAAAATCCGGTTTGTTCTGCACCCGGTATGTTCAATTGAAGTTTGAAATCGAATTATCGAACTACCGCGCCATTTTCAATTCCTTTTATAATTATATATAATTATTTATATTCTAACATCGATCTATATAACTATATACGATTTTATTCAAAAGAAATTTTCTCGTCGATATTATTTAAAATAATTCATTTTAAATAATCGAAATTCGCTAAAATTGCCAAAATAAAAAAAATTAAACTGGCCCAGATTTTCGGGCTGTTACAACATGGATACAATAATAAAAGTGGTTAAGTGGGACATGGGCAACATTTAAGACATACGTACGTAATTCTTAACCAAAGGGGACCCGTTATGCCATTACAAATTAATTGAATTGGGTAAAGTTTAAGTAGCGGGTTAAGTAAAAGGAAGGGTTAAGTCAAACCTAAAATTAACGACACAGTAATGGGGGAATGATAACTACCTATTATAAACTTGGATTAAATATGTAAAACTTGTCCTAGGGACAAGGGAAGATTATGACTTAAGATATAATACAACACTTGAAGGGTGGGACGACTTATACTATGAAATAAGTTAATCTAAGTTGAAAATGTGGGAAAACACCCGTACGCTATCATTTGATAAAGAAAACTTAAGTCATGTTTGAATTCGTTGAAAAACCTTAGTTAAAAAGGAACTAAGTAACGAACCTTAGTTGAAAAGAGAACTAAGTAACAGAAACTAAGTATTAAACCTTGGTTAAGAGAACCAAGTAATAAACCTTAGTTAAGATAACTAGGTAACGAGAAAGAGAACTAAGTAGTAAACCTTAGTTAAGAGGGCTAAGTAGTAAACCTTAGTCAAGAAAATGAACGATTCAGGAAACTAAGTGGTAAACATTAGTTAAGAGAACTAAGTAGTAAACCTTAGTCAAGAAACTCAAGTAGAACACGAGAAGGAGCGAACGTCCATCTGATAATGAAAAAGGCTCCAACAAATTGGGTTACGAAGCACGCAGCTTCAAGGGGACGTGAGGGTACTCTTGGTATCCCTCTATGAGAATGCAGATGATCCGCTTGGGCTCACAGAGGTTAAGGTCTGCGTTAGAAGAACCAAGAGTATGCCTTGGTTGCAATATAGGGCAACCTAAAGACTAGGATGGACCAGCGTGATTCGGCGAGACAAGTGGCCCTGTGATAGCGACTCATCGTGTACCTACCATCTTGAGTCAGTCGAGATACGTAAAACGGAAAGGCAGAGAACTCCAAAAGACCATATACTTGCTATCTAGTTATGGGTGAGGTTGGCCAATAGGTTTGTGGGGGCATAGGGGGGCCTGCATATAGTTCTCATTTTTCAAGGTGTGCCTTTCATTAGTTGAGGGAGGGGTCAAGTGGGACCATAGCCACTGGAAAAACAGACATTAGCATCTGCATCGGCAGATAACTTAAAGCTCCTGACTGAGTTCCGTGTTTCTTGATTAGCCCTGCCACGGGACTCGGGCCGCACATATAAAGGACATGTGCAACTAGATATCTAGCACGTTTACGATACGATTGGGACGTCAAGTCTAGGAACACTTATCACTCTAGGTAGTGTGTTCTAGACTAAGGGGCATCGTTCGATAGGTAGCATAATCCCTAGTTGGACCTAGGTCGCGTAAACCCTAAATCCGAGAAGCATTCAATAGGTAGCATAAACCCCAATGACCCTGGGTAGCGTAAACCCTGGTTGAATCTAAGAAGTGCTCGATAGTATAGCTTAGATTAGATATAGATGATACACGGAATCTAGCAAGATCGAGAGCGGCAGTCCAAACGATTTCAAGAATGGTGGCACTACACTAAAGTGGTATATATTTACATGATGAAGCCCGTACGACATACGGCAAGGGGCTGTATATATACATGGAAAAAGGATTAGACGAGTTGGGGGTATCTACATATACGTTGTATTAGGTTAACCTACTAGTGAGACATGAATATAGCCTAGAGAGCTAATATCGCGAATAACCGAATAAGCAAGAAAATATAACTGAACGGTATATGTAGTATTACACAGAACTTTATTATAAGTCCACTCACACAGAACTTATGTTCTGACCCCCTCCTCATTACATACTTCCAGGTTAGGTTCAAGGCAGAGATGGTATAACTATGGATACTGGTTAGACAGTATGATATATAAGGTAAAGCTATTTTTGAATATATTATATTTTAATTCTGTGACGGCCTGGAATTTCGCTCGATCTGAATCAGTCGTTAAACCGATCTAGACCGTTCGAAACCCCTGACTGTTGAGAACAGGACAAATCAGAACACAAACAGAAGAACATTTCATTGTATATTACAACAACGCATCAGATTACAGGAATATACAGAGTATAAATGAATAAATATTACACAGAAATATCAGAGATTACAAGTTATTACATAGCAGCGGAAAATAATACAAAGCACAACTGAAGGTGATATACGGATACATAGCTTTCCGGATGTCATTCCAGCTGTAAGCCAGGATCCTGTGAATATAAATCTGCAAAACCAAAACTACTAGCTGCCCGTGCGGAAAATAGGGGCACCCAGAGTTTAGGTTAAAACAATAAACTCCAGGTCAGTCATGTGACTGGTGTGAGAACTAAAACAATTATTTAAAACTTTACTTTAAGAGAGAGTGATTCAAGGGACCACGCCGTATAACACGGAACGGGTTTCCTCCCAAGAATATCAGTGCATAGAATAAACAGCGCAATGCTTTTTCGAAAAATGAAGCTATTATAAGACCCAGGTCCCATCACACAATGCAACGCAAGCCGGAGGATAGGGTTTTCCCTTATAATAGCCAAACATGCTTGGTACGTTTAAAACAAATCATTTGGTACTATAATAAGTGTATAGTGTCAAAACAATTTCAATCATAAGTATAAATCATAGACGGCATGGGTACCATATATCATGTCGCCATACTAGTTCTACAATTAAAACCGCGATACACGTATTGGAAATTGGATTTCCGTCATGAGTCGAGGCAAGGGGCAAGCTCCTCTCCGCGTTCGAGACACTCTAGCAAATGCCTCAGGATTACGCACACTGGGTAACCCCTGGATGCTTCAGGGCCGGTCCTCACTTACGTTAGAGGATTGGCAATTCCTGAACACACGTTTCCCGGTCCTTACAGACCTATAATCGAGGCGCCTCATCCAACAACCACAAAGGTGAAAAGTATATATATGTCAGGGCTGGTAAGTCACTGACACCACCAAAGCTAGAAAGAAACGTGCGCTCTCCCTGCAGTCCGTATCCCGTTTTTAACTCATACCGAGGTGTGAGGCTCGCGAATACACGTTATACACAAAGCTGCCACGTAGGCGTGCTTTGATCATCAACCACAAGACTTTGCTTTTCAACAGAAGCCTTGATCCTTGCATCTTAGCGTGCCACATAGGCAATTCATGCCATGCGACTGATGTCCATCGATATACAACCTCTGAGCTCGTTTGTCTCAGAGAAGGGCGTTAAGCAAAAGAATAAATTCTTCGCCGCCAAACAGATGTATATTTAATAGAAATCAATCAACACAGAATAAAATCCAATGTCAGACACACAATCCATTTACAAGTCCGTTCTGGGTCTGAACGAAACCGGAGGCACTTTCCTCGCATATCCATCCATCTCCAGGTACGTCTGGACGACCACCAACTATTTCCATCCTCTTGGGTGTACAGCCCAATCAGGATCGTCAGTAATTATCCAAACGATGTGAAGACTTCCGGTCTTCGACCACCGTCTTCATCTTCGACTTATCGTCGAATCGGTTATTCAGAATGGGTATAAACCCGGACTTTCCGAACAACCCGCGTATATTGAAAACAAATGTTACACAAACACAACATACGCCTCATTCCAATTCATTAGTCACTAACCGCAGATTAGCAAGAGAATAATTTCCCAAACATTAACCCCGAAGGCCGAAACCAACATCAGATCAATACCCAGGAAACCATTCTTCTTAGCCAACCTACAGCTAGTTTCTAAATTTCATATTCTTAGGGAAAGATTCCCATTAATTCTATCCAAGATAAATTCTTTAAAATTTATCCTGAAATCTTCCTTTGGATGACATTTAAAACCAAATTATGGTTTTTCCACCTAGTCGAGATTAGCGAACCACAACGAAGTAATTATTTATTTTATTTCCCAATCCCAACCTATTCATCCCATGAAGCAAAACTGGTAATACTCCATATCTAACACCGTGGTGTTATCGGTAAAATTAATTACCATTTCACGTTCAAATCTAATTAAAGATTTAACTATCGCTTTGGAGTAAAACTGGCGATACTCCATTCTCGCTCAATTCTAAATTTGATAATTTAGATTATCAATTCGAATTTCAATCTAATTGCAAATTCATTAAAACTCCCTTTTTCTGGGTTAAAGAACTAGGTGTTATTTAAAACACAGTTCACGACAAACCCAAATTAAATTCTATTTATTATCGGGTTAAAGAACTAGTGTTATTTAAAACACTGTTCACGATAAACCCATTTCAAATTCAATCAAATATATTAGAAATTTCGATTATTTAAAACCCCTTTTTAAATCTTATTTATTTATTTAAAAAGAAATCGGGTTTTAAATTTAGTTCAAAACTAGTTCATTTCGATAAAAATCTATTTTTATCTTTTCAAATATGGAGTTTTTCATCCCAATTTTTCCCAAATCATTTCTTATGATTTTACACTAATTATTACTATTTTTAATAATTTTATCAAGGCCCGTACAGTCGATTTCCAACAATGGCCATCGAACTGCACTTACAGCGACCTTTTTCGAATTTGATTTGGACGTATCTCCAAATCCAACCGTTAGATTTTGAATTTCTAATATTCGTTAGAAAGCTCTTTTCGATACGAACCCAACGGTTCCGGTTTTAGGAGAATCCGACGGTCGGATCTCCCGTAATGCCCATTTGAAATAAATGGTCGAAATTTACGAACTGCCGCGGCGCGGCGCGTTCTATTCAGGCCATTATATTATATATATAATATATATAATATATATTTCGTCGATTCCTATTTAAAACGAATTATATATATAGTTTTGAATTCGTTTCAAAAGCAAATTCAACTTCCATTTCAATTCAAATCAAAATTTAATTCTTCTTTATAAATTCGTTTTAAAATTCATTTCTATTCAATTCAAATTTCAATTCAATTTCAATTCATTTCACTTCATTTTAAATTCAATTCGAATTCGTTTTTCAATTCAATTCAATTCAATTCAATTCAAATTGGTTTTCTATTCGATTCAAATTCGAAATCGTTTTATATTCAATTCAAATCGAAATCGTTATATATTCAATTCATTTCGAAATCGTTATATATTCAATTCATTTCGAAATCGTTATATATTCAATTCATTTCGAAATCGTTATATATTCAATTCATTTCGAAATCGTTATATATTCAATTCATTTCGAAATCGGTATATATTCAATTCATTTCGAAATCGTTATATATTCAATTCATTTCGAAATCGTTAAAATCGATATAAATATCGTTCGCGTCAAAATGGCGCATCACTATTCAACACGGCTTTATATATTCTGTTTCAAATATTTCTTTTTGTCAACACACGACTAATCTCAACGAATGAGTACCGTCCATGTGTGACTATTTTTGGTTAAAATATTTCGTTCAACACATGACTAATCTCAACGGATGAGTACAGTCAACACATGAACCTTATTTTATATTGATAAAGATGTAAATTTTATTATAAAAATAATTCGTTCAACACATGACTAATATCAACGGATGAGTATAGTCAACACATGAACCTTATTATATAGATAAAGATGTAAATTTTATTATAAAAATAATTCGTTCAACACATGGCTATTCCCAACGGATGAGTATAGTCAACACATGAACCTTTATTTTATAATATTCTTTATATTTCAAATTGGAATGAGGCCCAATCAATCACCATATAACGTTAATTATATGGATTTTCATACAACACATGTATTTAATAGCATTGAAAATAATCAACCATCAACCAAAGTGCACTACACTGTATAAGCATCAAATATAGATATCTAACGCTTATAACAGCCTGTCAATCAATCGATCGACATATTTTATCAATCAGGATGAGTGAACTTTAAATTTCACCCCAACACCCGTGTGGGGTTTCAAACAATCAAACACAGATTTTATTTGTGCAGTTGGGCGATGTGTAAAATTTATCGACCCAATCAATGTCAGTCAAATCAGTGTGCATAAACAAACCGTCCGGTTTGTAAATGAATATTTTATTTTATTCACTTCACGTTAAAAATTATATTTTTAACGATAAAACATTTTATTTTAACATATGAATATCTATTCAGTTTATTCTTTAAATAAAATGATATTTTTATTTTTCTAACATATTTTAGAAAATTTCGGCGGCATAACGGCACGATACTAGAAACGGGACGAGGCCTAGCCTTATCCCCGGTCTAGTGAAGGCCCACGCCATTCACACATCAATCAAATTCACTTTCGTTATGCAAACCACAAAATTTGGAGTAAGGGTCTAACCTAGCCTTACTCCTTCGCCTTATAACGGCGCACGTCTAATCCTAACCAATTATCGATTTGATTTTTCACACCACAAACCACATTCAAACCAATATCGCAATCAATCACCAAACAGTCAAACAAACAAGTCCATGGTCTGTGGACGATTGTGTCGGGTGCTACTAAACACCGTCTGCATCCTAGTATATATATATATAACTAGAAAATAAATTGAAGAGTGAGAAATTCTCACATATAGCTATCCTAGCTCCACGGCTCTTCTTTTGCAGAAGTCTTCGTCGTTTCGCCTTTTTGTCACCTTCGTTGTCCGCTTTCACTACATATATAAAAATCGAATTTTTATTTCAAAGTTCAATATATAAAAATCGAATTTTTATTTCAAAGTTCAATATATAAAAATCGAATTTTTATTTCAAAGTTCAATATATAAAAATCGAATTTTTATTTCAAAGTTCAATATATAAAAATCGAATTTTTATTTCAAAGTTCAATATATAAAAATCGAATTTTTATTTCAAAGTTCAATATATAAAAATCGAATTTTTATTTCAAAGTTCAATATATAAATTATTTCACTTTAAAACAAAATCAGTTTTAACTTCTTTTAAATCTTTTACTTTTTAAAGTTTAAATCTTTTAAAACCTTTTTAGAAATCAGTTTTAAAATCATTTATAGAATCAGTTCTCTTTTTCCCAAATTCAGTTTTCTTTTTCAAAATAGTTTTAAAATCTTTTCAAAATTCAGTTTCCTTTTTCAAAATGAAATTCAGTTTCAGTTTCTTTTTAAAACAGTTTTTATAATCCTTTTAAAAATTCTGTTTTTACTTTCTAAAAAGATCAGTTTTTATAACTTCTTTTCAAAAATTCTGTTTTTAAAACTCTTTAAAAATTCTGTTTCCTATATTCTTTTTTTAAAATTCTGTTTTTAAATCCTAAAACAAAAATCATTTTTTGCCTTTATAAAAATGCAGTTTTTAAATCCTTTATAAAAATGCAGTTCTGTTTTTATATCATAAAAAAGAAAATCCAGTTTTTTAGTTTCCTCTTTTAAAACAGTGTTTATTTTTCTTCTTTTAAAATAGTTTTAAAATTCCTTAACCAAAAATCAGTTTTTAATTCTTTAAAAATGCAGTTCATATATTAAAAAAAAAACAGTTTTAAAACTTACAGGGGGGGGCAGTTGCGCGTTGTCGCTGGTGGAGCCTCGCCGGAGGTGGATCGGTGGTGTCCTGGAGGTGGCGCAGGCTCGGGGTTGGTGGCGTTCTTCTGCTCTAGGGTTTGGGGCGGCTTTCAATTTTGGGGGACTTGGCTCGAGCGGGGAGGCTGGGGTTCGTCGGGGATCGCTTGAGGGGGCGGAGCATCGACGGAGGGGAGGGCGGCGATTTCCGTCGCTGGCTGGAGCGATGTCTTTTCTTTTTTTCTTTTTTCCTTTTATTTTGAAAACTAGATCGAAAATATCGGGGGGGGGGGGCTGGTTAAGGAGAAGGGATTTAAATTTTTTTTTTTTTTTATTAATTAATTAATTTATTTTATCCTAAAGAGTTGACTTTCACATACGACCTCGAAACGAGGCCCACCGCCTGACGTCCATAGCGTTCTACCCCTATTTCGAACACAACGGGATATGTATCGCAAGCTGATTCGGCTGTTACAATCAGTTTTCGTTAAATTTACATTTAAATCACTATATTGAATTTTAAACGTACATTCCAAATTACCGGGGTCACATACTAACTAGAAAAATTTTAGAAAAATATTTTCTAGCTTCGTATTGACGATACGGTCCTAACAAAACTAGTTTCGTCGAATTCTGAGACCGTATGAAAAATGGCCAATTTCCAGTCGATTAAAATCAACTGAAACTGGTCAAACGCGTTTTCCTTTGCCACGCTCACATATTGATTCGAAAAATTATGAAATTTGGAATCTAGCAATAACTTGACACTGCGGACCCAACAAAACTGGTTTCGTCGAAATCCGAGGTCATTTGCAAAATGTCCATTTTTAAGGGCCTGAATTCCATAGCGACTATTCAGAATTTTCAACTGGACATATCTTTTGATTCCTGCTATGAAATTTTGATTATTCGGATTCGTTGGAAAGGTATTATCAATTCGATCCTAATGTTTTGGTTTCACTAAAATCCGGATTGTTTTGCACCCGGTACATTCAATTGAAGTTCGAAATCGAATTATCGAACTACCGCGCCATTTTCAATTCTATTTATAATTATATATAAATATTTTATATTCTATCGACGACGCGTATAATATATACGTTCGAATTATATTCTAAATAAATTTTCTCGTCGATATTATTTAAAATACTCTATTTTAAATATTCAAAATTCGCCAAAATTGCCAAAATAAAAATTTCAAACTGGCTCGCATTTTACGGGTTGTTACAATCTCCCCCACTTAAAACTTTTCGTCCCCGAAAAGGAACAAAGTCGAAAGTGGTTTGATTAATCAACTCTATGTTCGATCTGGCTTCCATTCTCCAACTATTCAGTTTCTGAGAATTTCCAAAATTTCAAAAATTTGGCTAACACCCTAAATTTTCGAAAAATTTCGCCATAACCTCCCCTGCAATGGGAGCATCGGGGAATTTCAAATAGCTTCCCCGGTCCTTCAGATCTCAAAAAGAAAAAGAAAAAGCCAAGCGGCTAGCCAATAGGCTCACAAAATCATCATCACCCAAACAAAACAGGAAATTATGTAGTAAATATGTACCTATTTGTCGGGCAAACAAATTTTATTCTCTGGCTCTAGCCTCTTTGCTATGACCTGTTCAATATAAGTATATATATATATGCAAGCAAATGCGACCAATTTCAATACAATTCAATATTTGATTATATTAGGCATAATAGTTCAAAATTAGCAAACAAATAGGCAAACAACACAAACATCAATCAATTAGTGAATTAGAGTTTTCAAATTCATAATTTTACTATATATACAAAAATCATGTTTTTGATGCCAATTCACAACAATGTGTTCTATCTATATTAGTTTTGGTTCTCACACCAGTCTAATGGAAATATATAGATATCACACCTTCGTAACACGAAACTAATTACTAATGATGACGCGTCAATCATCAGAATCAGGTCCGGGCGACTAGAGTATGATTCTATATCTATCCAGTATATTAAAACTTCGAATATACGTTCATGACGCGTATATACAAAACCTTTATATACTCGATTGTCCATATTCAAAATAAATATTCAAATACGTATAAAATGGTTTAAATTTTCAAAACAAAATTGTTTTCATTTGAAAAATATACTCTTCACACTCGTTCTAGGATACTACTGATCCTATCTCTAACGAGTCATTCTAATTGGATGTTACTAATCCAATATCTGATGAATTCTTTCGTATGGTTCTAATGTGCCTTGTTCTCGAGCTCTGTAAACCAAAGCTCTGATACCAAATGTGACGGCCTGGAATTTCGCTCGATCTGAATCAGTCGTTAAACCGATCTAGACCGTTCGAAACCCCTGACTGTTGAGAACAGGACAAATCAGAACACAAACAGAAGAACATTTCATTGTATATTACAACAACGCATCAGATTACAGGAATATACAGAGTATAAATGAATAAATATTACACAGAAATATCAGAGATTACAAGTTATTACATAGCAGCGGAAAATAATACAAAGCACAACTGAAGGTGATATACGGATACAGAGCTTTCCGGATGTCATTCCAGCTGTAAGCCAGGATCCTGTGAATATAAATCTGCAAAACCAAAACTACTAGCTGCCCGTGCGGAAAATAGGGGCACCCAGAGTTTAGGTTAAAACAATAAACTCCAGGTCAGTCATGTGACTGGTGTGAGAACTAAAACAATTATTTAAAACTTTACTTTAAGAGAGAGTGATTCAAGGGACCACGCCGTATAACACGGAACGGGTTTCCTCCCAAGAATATCAGTGCATAGAATAAACAGCGCAATGCTTTTTCGAAAAATGAAGCTATTATAAGACCCAGGTCCCATCACACAATGCAACGCAAGCCGGAGGATAGGGTTTTCCCTTATAATAGCCAAACATGCTTGGTACGTTTAAAACAAATCATTTGGTACTATAATAAGTGTATAGTGTCAAAACAATTTCAATCATAAGTATAAATCATAGACGGCATGGGTACCATATATCATGTCGCCATACTAGTTCTACAATTAAAACCGCGATACACGTATTGGAAATTGGATTTCCGTCATGAGTCGAGGCAAGGGGCAAGCTCCTCTCCGCGTTCGAGACACTCTAGCAAATGCCTCAGGATTACGCACACTGGGTAACCCCTGGATGCTTCAGGGCCGGTCCTCACTTACGTTAGAGGATTGGCAATTCCTGAACACACGTTTCCCGGTCCTTACAGACCTATAATCGAGGCGCCTCATCCAACAACCACAAAGGTGAAAAGTATATATATGTCAGGGCTGGTAAGTCACTGACACCACCAAAGCTAGAAAGAAACGTGCGCTCTCCCTGCAGTCCGTATCCCGTTTTTAACTCATACCGAGGTGTGAGGCTCGCGAATACACGTTATACACAAAGCTGCCACGTAGGCGTGCTTTGATCATCAACCACAAGACTTTGCTTTTCAACAGAAGCCTTGATCCTTGCATCTTAGCGTGCCACATAGGCAATTCATGCCATGCGACTGATGTCCATCGATATACAACCTCTGAGCTCGTTTGTCTCAGAGAAGGGCGTTAAGCAAAAGAATAAATTCTTCGCCGCCAAACAGATGTATATTTAATAGAAATCAATCAACACAGAATAAAATCCAATGTCAGACACACAATCCATTTACAAGTCCGTTCTGGGTCTGAACGAAACCGGAGGCACTTTCCTCGCATATCCATCCATCTCCAGGTACGTCTGGACGACCACCAACTATTTCCATCCTCTTGGGTGTACAGCCCAATCAGGATCGTCAGTAATTATCCAAACGATGTGAAGACTTCCGGTCTTCGACCACCGTCTTCATCTTCGACTTATCGTCGAATCGGTTATTCAGAATGGGTATAAACCCGGACTTTCCGAACAACCCGCGTATATTGAAAACAAATGTTACACAAACACAACATACGCCTCATTCCAATTCATTAGTCACTAACCGCAGATTAGCAAGAGAATAATTTCCCAAACATTAACCCCGAAGGCCGAAACCAACATCAGATCAATACCCAGGAAACCATTCTTCTTAGCCAACCTACAGCTAGTTTCTAAATTTCATATTCTTAGGGAAAGATTCCCATTAATTCTATCCAAGATAAATTCTTTAAAATTTATCCTGAAATCTTCCTTTGGATGACATTTAAAACCAAATTATGGTTTTTCCACCTAGTCGAGATTAGCGAACCACAACGAAGTAATTATTTATTTTATTTCCCAATCCCAACCTATTCATCCCATGAAGCAAAACTGGTAATACTCCATATCTAACACCGTGGTGTTATCGGTAAAATTAATTACCATTTCACGTTCAAATCTAATTAAAGATTTAACTATCGCTTTGGAGTAAAACTGGCGATACTCCATTCTCGCTCAATTCTAAATTTGATAATTTAGATTATCAATTCGAATTTCAATCTAATTGCAAATTCATTAAAACTCCCTTTTTCTGGGTTAAAGAACTAGGTGTTATTTAAAACACAGTTCACGACAAACCCAAATTAAATTCTATTTATTATCGGGTTAAAGAACTAGTGTTATTTAAAACACTGTTCACGATAAACCCATTTCAAATTCAATCAAATATATTAGAAATTTCGATTATTTAAAACCCCTTTTTAAATCTTATTTATTTATTTAAAAAGAAATCGGGTTTTAAATTTAGTTCAAAACTAGTTCATTTCGATAAAAATCTATTTTTATCTTTTCAAATATGGAGTTTTTCATCCCAATTTTTCCCAAATCATTTCTTATGATTTTACACTAATTATTACTATTTTTAATAATTTTATCAAGGCCCGTACAGTCGATTTCCAACAATGGCCATCGAACTGCACTTACAGCGACCTTTTTCGAATTTGATTTGGACGTATCTCCAAATCCAACCGTTAGATTTTGAATTTCTAATATTCGTTAGAAAGCTCTTTTCGATACGAACCCAACGGTTCCGGTTTTAGGAGAATCCGACGGTCGGATCTCCCGTAATGCCCGTTTGAAATAAATGGTCGAAATTTACGAACTGCCGCGGCGCGGCGCGTTCTATTCAGGCCATTATATTATATATATTATATATATAATATATATTTCGTCGATTCCTATTTAAAACGAATTATATATATAGTTTTGAATTCGTTTCAAAAGCAAATTCAACTTCCATTTCAATTCAAATCAAAATTTAATTCTTCTTTATAAATTCGTTTTAAAATTCATTTCTATTCAATTCAAATTTCAATTCAATTTCAATTCATTTCACTTCATTTTAAATTCAATTCGAATTCGTTTTTCAATTCAATTCAATTCAATTCAATTCAAATTGGTTTTCTATTCGATTCAAATTCGAAATCGTTTTATATTCAATTCAAATCGAAATCGTTATATATTCAATTCATTTCGAAATCGTTATATATTCAATTCATTTCGAAATCGTTATATATTCAATTCATTTCGAAATCGTTATATATTCAATTCATTTCGAAATCGTTATATATTCAATTCATTTCGAAATCGGTATATATTCAATTCATTTCGAAATCGTTATATATTCAATTCATTTCGAAATCGTTAAAATCGATATAAATATCGTTCGCGTCAAAATGGCGCATCACTATTCAACACGGCTTTATATATTCTGTTTCAAATATTTCTTTTTGTCAACACACGACTAATCTCAACGAATGAGTACCGTCCATGTGTGACTATTTTTGGTTAAAATATTTCGTTCAACACATGACTAATCTCAACGGATGAGTACAGTCAACACATGAACCTTATTTTATATTGATAAAGATGTAAATTTTATTATAAAAATAATTCGTTCAACACATGACTAATATCAACGGATGAGTATAGTCAACACATGAACCTTATTATATAGATAAAGATGTAAATTTTATTATAAAAATAATTCATTCAACACATGGCTATTCCCAACGGATGAGTATAGTCAACACATGAACCTTTATTTTATAATATTCTTTATATTTCAAATTGGAATGAGGCCCAATCAATCACCATATAACGTTAATTATATGGATTTTCATACAACACATGTATTTAATAGCATTGAAAATAATCAACCATCAACCAAAGTGCACTACACTGTATAAGCATCAAATATAGATATCTAACGCTTATAACAGCCTGTCAATCAATCGATCGACATATTTTATCAATCAGGATGAGTGAACTTTAAATTTCACCCCAACACCCGTGTGGGGTTTCAAACAATCAAACACAGATTTTATTTGTGCAGTTGGGCGATGTGTAAAATTTATCGACCCAATCAATGTCAGTCAAATCAGTGTGCATAAACAAACCGTCCGGTTTGTAAATGAATATTTTATTTTATTCACTTCACGTTAAAAATTATATTTTTAACGATAAAACATTTTATTTTAACATATGAATATCTATTCAGTTTATTCTTTAAATAAAATGATATTTTTATTTTTCTAACATATTTTAGAAAATTTCGGCGGCATAACGGCACGATACTAGAAACGGGACGAGGCCTAGCCTTATCCCCGGTCTAGTGAAGGCCCACGCCATTCACACATCAATCAAATTCACTTTCGTTATGCAAACCACAAAATTTGGAGTAAGGGTCTAACCTAGCCTTACTCCTTCGCCTTATAACGGCGCACGTCTAATCCTAACCAATTATCGATTTGATTTTTCACACCACAAACCACATTCAAACCAATATCGCAATCAATCACCAAACAGTCAAACAAACAAGTCCATGGTCTGTGGACGATTGTGTCGGGTGCTACTAAACACCGTCTGCATCCTAGTATATATATATATAACTAGAAAATAAATTGAAGAGTGAGAAATTCTCACATATAGCTATCCTAGCTCCACGGCTCTTCTTTTGCAGAAGTCTTCGTCGTTTCGCCTTTTTGTCACCTTCGTTGTCCGCTTTCACTACATATATAAAAATCGAATTTTTATTTCAAAGTTCAATATATAAAAATCGAATTTTTATTTCAAAGTTCAATATATAAAAATCGAATTTTTATTTCAAAGTTCAATATATAAAAATCGAATTTTTATTTCAAAGTTCAATATATAAAAATCGAATTTTTATTTCAAAGTTCAATATATAAAAATCGAATTTTTATTTCAAAGTTCAATATATAAAAATCGAATTTTTATTTCAAAGTTCAATATATAAATTATTTCACTTTAAAACAAAATCAGTTTTAACTTCTTTTAAATCTTTTACTTTTTAAAGTTTAAATCTTTTAAAACCTTTTTAGAAATCAGTTTTAAAATCATTTATAGAATCAGTTCTCTTTTTCCCAAATTCAGTTTTCTTTTTCAAAATAGTTTTAAAATCTTTTCAAAATTCAGTTTCCTTTTTCAAAATGAAATTCAGTTTCAGTTTCTTTTTAAAACAGTTTTTATAATCCTTTTAAAAATTCTGTTTTTACTTTCTAAAAAGATCAGTTTTTATAACTTCTTTTCAAAAATTCTGTTTTTAAAACTCTTTAAAAATTCTGTTTCCTATATTCTTTTTTTAAAATTCTGTTTTTAAATCCTAAAACAAAAATCATTTTTTGCCTTTATAAAAATGCAGTTTTTAAATCCTTTATAAAAATGCAGTTCTGTTTTTATATCATAAAAAAGAAAATCCAGTTTTTTAGTTTCCTCTTTTAAAACAGTGTTTATTTTTCTTCTTTTAAAATAGTTTTAAAATTCCTTAACCAAAAATCAGTTTTTAATTCTTTAAAAATGCAGTTCATATATTAAAAAAAAAAACAGTTTTAAAACTTACAGGGGGGGGCAGTTGCGCGTTGTCGCTGGTGGAGCCTCGCCGGAGGTGGATCGGTGGTGTCCTGGAGGTGGCGCAGGCTCGGGGTTGGTGGCGTTCTTCTGCTCTAGGGTTTGGGGCGGCTTTCAATTTTGGGGGACTTGGCTCCAGCGGGGAGGCTGGGGTTCGTCGGGGATCGCTTGAGGGGGCGGAGCATCGACGGAGGGGAGGGCGGCGATTTCCGTCGCTGGCTGGAGCGATGTCTTTTCTTTTTTTCTTTTTTCCTTTTATTTTGAAAACTAGATCGAAAATATCGGGGGGGGGGGGGGGGCTGGTTAAGGAGAAGGGATTTAATTTTTTTTTTTTATTAATTAATTAATTTATTTTATCCTAAAGAGTTGACTTTCACATACGACCTCGAAACGAGGCCCACCGCCTGACGTCCATAGCGTTCTACCCCTATTTCGAACACAACGGGATATGTATCGCAAGCTGATTCGGCTGTTACAATCAGTTTTCGTTAAATTTACATTTAAATCACTATATTGAATTTTAAACGTACATTCCAAATTACCGGGGTCACATACTAACTAGAAAAATTTTAGAAAAATATTTTCTAGCTTCGTATTGACGATACGGTCCTAACAAAACTAGTTTCGTCGAATTCTGAGACCGTATGAAAAATGGCCAATTTCCAGTCGATTAAAATCAACTGAAACTGGTCAAACGCGTTTTCCTTTGCCACGCTCACATATTGATTCGAAAAATTATGAAATTTGGAATCTAGCAATAACTTGACACTGCGGACCCAACAAAACTGGTTTCGTCGAAATCCGAGGTCATTTGCAAAATGTCCATTTTTAAGGGCCTGAATTCCATAGCGACTATTCAGAATTTTCAACTGGACATATCTTTTGATTCCTGCTATGAAATTTTGATTATTCGGATTCGTTGGAAAGGTATTATCAATTCGATCCTAATGTTTTGGTTTCACTAAAATCCGGATTGTTTTGCACCCGGTACATTCAATTGAAGTTCGAAATCGAATTATCGAACTACCGCGCCATTTTCAATTCTATTTATAATTATATATAAATATTTTATATTCTATCGACGACGCGTATAATATATACGTTCGAATTATATTCTAAATAAATTTTCTCGTCGATATTATTTAAAATACTCTATTTTAAATATTCAAAATTCGCCAAAATTGCCAAAATAAAAATTTCAAACTGGCTCGCATTTTACGGGTTGTTACAAATTCCTTCTGATGTGAGATGCTTTACGAGCCCTGATATATTTCTTTTTCTCCGTCTTTTTCTGCAGGATACCAGAGCACCCAACTCGGGTCTCGATGGATCGAATTTGAAAAATTCGGTCTGTCGAAATTCGGGTTGTTACAAGTTATTTCCCTATTATTGGAAATTCAGATCGCATCAAAATATTCGTTTAATTACCATATAAACTTAGATTTTGAACATTTATTTTTCTATAGATGAGTACAAAAGAATAAATTTAAGTTTGCACGTATATGTACATGAAGTCAGACATCAAACTTTCAATAAAAGGTTCCATTTAAGGTTGACCGGTCTTTCATTGCCTTACTACAAGTTGGCTGGAAAATCATGATCACTTCGTATAAGAACAATTTCTGCTTAAGCTAAAGATATGTCCTACCAGAATATTAAAATTATTTTATTTCTAAATTTAGCTAGGTTTTATATTAGAAGCGAACATAAAATCCAAGGCAACTGCTACATATCAAATATCTGCTTTTAATTTGTTTTTTCATACCCATAATTAGTGCATGATTCTATCAGGAATGTCTTTGTTGAAAATAATTTACATTTTGTTGATTATTATTATGAACCTTTGTATGGATAATAGGAAAGTTAAATGCCTTCATAGTGATAATGAGTTGGATTTAAGATTAAATATATGTTAATTTTCTTTTTATGTTGTCATTGTTTCAGGTTACTCAAACTATAGTTTATTCTGCGAACAAAAGTTCGATAAAGCTGTTTCGCCAGGGAAAAAAGGGTTGAATGAAACATGTTGCTTTGATGATCGTTGTCGGGTGCCACTCAACCTTCGTTTACCCAACCATCTACCATATTCAAGGTGAAAATTTTAATTTCTATTATGGCATCAATTCTGGTGTGATTATCTTTGTTTTTAAATGGTTTAGGCCTTAGAAGAAGCACCTACACAACAAAATATATGGTTTTTTATATCAGATTTCATTGTCATATGTTGTGATCGATAATGAGGAATTTCAGTATATGGATCAAGTAAACTTCATAATATCGCTCCTGGATAACTAATCCTATATATTAGGCTCTTAATTTTTTTAGCATAATTACTATTATATTTGTACTTATATCCCTGTTATTTTTAATCAAAACTATTGGCTTTTTCATTAAAACCTTGATTTAATAACCACACAAACTTAGATTTTGACTGTTCGTTTTTCTAAAAACAAAAGTATAAGTTTGCACATATATAAGAAGTTAGACATCAGATTTTCAATAACAAAACGGTTCCATTTCAGGTAGCTAAGTATTTCATCGCTTAACTACAAGTTGGCAGAATAACTATGACCACTTCATACAGGGACAACCCTGCTTGAGCTTAAAGATTTGGCCCAATAGAATATTAAGTTTATTTTATACTTAAATTCAACTAAGTTTTAAATAAGAAGCAAAAAATAAAATCGAAGGCAACTGCTACATAAAAGATATCTTCTACTATTTATTCATAGCCTCTATTTGTGCATAAATCTATCAAAAGTATCTTTAATGAATGTTTTCCATTTTGTTTTTACTGTTACAAACCTTGGTATGGAGAATAGGAAAGTTGTATGCCTTCACAATAGCGATAAGTTCGATTTAAGTAAGATTATGTGTTTTATTTTATTTTCATACCATCGTTTTTCAGGTTACTCAAAATATAGTTCATTATATGAAACATTTACTGCATTGGCTGATAATATTAACTGAAACTGGAAAAAAATAACTATCCATGAACCATAAATGACTTAATTAAATTATGGTGATAAAACGATCATGAATGATCTTAGTTTTTCATCGTATTGAGTCATTTTTGTTGCATGAATCAGTAAACAGATATACATTCTTGCATCCATGCTTACACACCTTTTTTTCATGTTATACCACCATTTTAAATATAAAGGATACAACGTTATGAGCGAAAGTTTTCCCTGTACAGTGATGGTACATCACGCAAATTACATTTATTTGTGTAGCTGATATTTAATCGGTGCACAAGTACATTGAGATAGCAAATCATAAGTTGTATAACATGTTTATGTAAGGGATAATTACATAAAAAATGATTAGCCATCAAGGGTTTCCTTTTTTTTTTAAATTGAAACAAAATGAACAATTCTTATAATAAACGTAAGTACTTATAAGTTTATATTACATGAACTTTGTCTTATAAATACACTCAGCTGCATTAAGGTTCAGAACCTTAGTTTAAGTGAAGCACATACAGAAACCTTTATTGGTACCACTGATAGTTAATTTGTGTGCAAGTACATTGAGTAGTGGCACACTTGTGAGGGATATGTAAGGGATTATAAATCAAGTAAACAATATCTATTTAGGTTTTTCCGAACAACAAACTATATACCTTATATAATCAACACGTAAAGGTATAAGCTTATATTACTCAAACATTAACTATGCACAAGCTTAGTTGTATCAAGATTGGGATTCATGTATTGTAATTGAAGAATTGAGGTTTTACATCTGTGTTTCCATAGGGTAGGTGGAATGAAATCAGTAATTAATTAGATATTCTCTTAGGGTAGTAGGTTTTCAATGATAGATTAATAGTATATTTTATTCTTCGTTAAGACTGTGGTTAAAACAGAAATGTTATAAGCCTAAGGGTCAAATTTTAGTCATGGCACAAATATTGCATGGATAAATTTTAAATTGACATCTTTATAAAAAAATTCTTATATTAATAATTCATCTTATTTCAATTTGTTGTTCATAATTGATATTATTTCAATTGGAAAAAAATATATTTTATATAATATAAACATCAATGTGGACATCTTTAACTATTTCATGTTCTAATATGGTTATTTATGATGTCTCATAATATAATTTTTCCAGCCTATCTTTTTTGAACCCATGTATTATTCGTGTTACTATTGTGAAAACTATTAAAGTGATGTACCAATGTAGGTATTGTCCTTGAATGATTTGGCATTGTTAACTTAAATTAATTAAAATATAAAAAACTCAATTAAAAAATTAGGTTGATAAATAAGGTAGAAAATTATTTTGGCCTCTACTAGCATATATGGCCACAAAATGAGTAAGGACTTACCATATTAGCAGAGATCTTGAACAAGAATTTTTTTAATGCTTTTTTTCAATTTCGCACAAGTGTTTAGCAAATACTGGTATTTCCTGTTTAAAATTGGCTTATAAAATAACTATAACACCATGATAGGCATAACATAAATGGTTTGGGTTCATCAATCTAAGTGCTTATTATGAAGGGCTAATCATCTTATTACAAATTCCTGTTGAGTAAAACTATGGTTAATAGGAGATCCGGATATCACGATAAGTTTGACTTAGATGCTGCATACCTATTTCAGGAAAATATTTGCTTATACAAGTTCCTCTTAACGTGTGTGTGGTTGACTTTTTTTGGCATGCATTTTCGTAATATATATTTTACTATGTGAGCACATCGTTTTCATGGATGGACAAAAGTATACTTGGATATATCTCCTTAAGATTGTCCTCTATGCCACATTTTTAGTTCAACATCCATGTTAAATTTAGAAACTACAAGTATAAAAGTAATTAATCTCGGTTGACCCATGTGAAAAATTTCTCCTTATTCACTCAGTTCTATATTCTCCAAAATTTAAAAATTGTTGTTCAATATCCAAGTTTAAGTGATAAATCTGATATATGGCTCAATCAAAATGTGGACAAATGGATTAATGCAGTCTAAAACGGGCTGGGGCGAGTTTCTTGATGTATTACAATTTTTTCTCCATGGACATTTTGTCGATATTTTTTTAACACATTTCAACTGTTGCATCGGTACCAATCTATATTTTGCTACAAATGCTTCACTTTTTCCCAGTGTAGTTGTTCATTTACTAAATCGGCTAGCACAACATGCTTGCTATTTTTAAATGAAAAAAATAAACAAAACTAAAATATGGCATGTGATATTTCAATATATGCAATGGCTGTGTTGTTGCCTGAGGGTAACTAAGAAGGAACAATTTCGATATACAACATACGTACACAAAGAAACAAAAATTGGAAAATTCGTCTCAACATGAAATGCCGAAATAGAAGGCTTAAATATTAGTGGTCGGCTCTTTGTCTAATTATCATTTGAGACTTCTATACTGATTCATGTAACTTTTTTCCCATTTTCTTAACAGAACTGAAGTTGTTTTAAACCGATAGGAGGCAAAACATGAGATATATTTAATATGCACTGGCATTATAAGCGATTAGACTTTAGTCAATTTGTAATCTTAATTATAGATGTTGCTTATATGTATATTACCACAAACGTTGTACATGAGTCTCAACAGCCATACCTCAGTGGATACCTACATACATGTATTTATTTTTTCTCTTTAGTCTACTGGTATATATAAATACGTTGTCGCGGTTACCTGTTAATTCATGTATATAAAAATATTGTTGGAAAATATGAATAAGCTAATGCTATTTTTTCTTCTTTCTCTCAACTTTTTTAATATTACAGTGCTCTTCTAACATCGAAACTTCAATAAATACAATTTATTGACCATTCTACAATTATCGGTCATTTAATTATTAAATTGTACAATCTTTAGTTAACTGCTACTCATTCTGCATCTTCCCTACTGCATATCATCTCATCCATACTGTATAACCAGGTTGAAATATGATGTTGCTGATGCTACACTGTAAAAGATTGCTACAAGTGCGACATGTCTAAGGGATCACTTCGTTGACAGTTGAAATTGACTTCCAATATTGTTCCAGTGTGTCTGCGTTTCAGCTGCTTTTGGACAACAGATTACATCACTGCTCTCATCTACAAGTTGTCGAAATAAACCCTTGTGCATTATTAAATGTTTAAACATAAATTTCTGTTTTACAAGTATTGTAAGAAAGTGTAATAGTGACATCGTAATTTGTTCAGTTCTACCTTTCTATTTGGGCGTCAGCTGATTAAGTGTTTTATGTGGTTTTACTTTTCCAAATTTTAAATTTGGTTGTGGCATGTTCAGTTCTATGTTTCCCTTTTTAAGATGCTTGGCATATGCAGGTAGCTACATTACTTTAAACTTAGTCTCAGTCTTACTGCATGTTTTTTTCATTCTTCTCCCTATTCCTAAGCAGGATGATATTTTTTTCCTTTTTAACATAAATGCATATATACATGCTAGGATTTATGTGTTGTAGATAATAGTTTTAGATTTATACAATGTAAGCTTTTCTAATTATTTCAATAAAATTAAACCAAACCATGTGCATAGCATGGTTTACAATAGTATGTATATATATATATATATATATATATATTAATGGCCTGAATAGAACGGGCCGCGGCCGTTCGGGAATTTCGACCATTGAATTCGAATTGACATTACGGGAGATCTGACTGTCGGATTCTCCTAAACCGGAATCATTGGGTTTGTATCGAAAGGAGATTTCCAACGAATATAAGAGATTTGAAATCTAACGACTTAATTTGAAATTATGTCCAAATCAAATTTGGAAAAGGTCGCTATGGATGCAGTTCGATGGCCATTATTGGAAACCGACTATGCGGCCTTGATAAAATTATTAAAAATATTAATAATTTGTGTAAAATCATAATAAATGATTTGGAAAGAATTTGGATGAAAAAATCCAATTTTGTAAGGATAAAAATATATTTTTGTCAAAATGAACTAGTTATTAACTAGAAAGACAATCCAACGTTTTTAAATAAATAAATTGGATTTGTGAATGGTTTTGATCTAGCCATAATTTTTCAATGTATGAATTGGAATGGATTTTAATAGAAATCATCTTTAGGATATTTAGATATTAAATCCCGTGACTATGCGGATATTCTGGAGGAATTTGAAAGATAGATATATACCGTTATTCCGCATACGATATCTGTTGGTTTCAGAATTGGATATTGAGTGCAAGCCGACATAATTTCTGTTTAGAGCCCTGTATTTAATATTAAAGTGGATTTTGGGATTGTTGTGAGTGGTGTCTTCAATAACACTGTTCTTAAACCCCGTACGAAAAGAATAAATCTTTTAATTAAGATTATTAGAGTTCCAGTTATATTTAGTAATTGGAATAAAATGGAATGTGAATTGGGTTTATTATGAACTGTGCTTTTAACGACATTCGTTCTTTAACCTGATTTACGGTGAAACGTGATTTGGAATATATAAATCTTTTATTAAGATTTAATGGAAATTTACCAAAGTGAAGTTTTCCAATTTAATATATTAAATTGGAATTGAATAAAATTCGGTTTAGTGATAATCGGAATGAGCTTCCATGGAGGAAGATTGTTAATATATATGGAATTTAAAAGGCTTTGTCGTTATTCCATTTACATTAATGGTCGGATACAAAAATTGATATTGATAATATATTGATCTATTTTCTGTGAAGATTCCATGGTTAATGGAATGTGATTTTGGGTTTATTGTGAACTGTGTTTTAAATGACGTTGGTTCTTTAACCCAGTTACAGACAGGATTACATGGCTAACACTGTATTTCGAACTGTATTGTTAATCTCTGCTAAATATATATCTATTTGGTGGCTGGGAATTTATTCTCTTGCTTATCACCCTTCTCTGAGAGGTATAAGATTAGAGGTTATGCATCGGCAGAAATCAATGTTACGGTGTAGATTGTCGATGCGACATGTTTGATTTCCCGAAGTTAAATAATCATTAATAATGATTCTGGGGAAGATTAAACCTAAGTGGAGTTTTAATGAATCTTTAATTAGATTGAACTGAGAATGTGATAATTTAAATTATCAAATTTGGGGAATGATCGAGAATGGAGTACCACCAGTTTTACTCCAAGCGATAGTTAAATCTTTAATTAGATTTGAACGGGAAATGGTAATTAATTTTACCGATAACACCATGGTTTTAGATATGGAGTATTACAAGTTTTTCTCCATGGGTTAAATAAGTTGGGAATGAGAAATTAAATAAATGATTACTTCGGTAAGGTTCACTAATCCTGACTAGTTTGGAAAACCTTAATTTGGTTTAGAATTATGAAATGGTAAATGAATCTTTTGGAAATTGATATCCAAAGGAAGACTAAATAATATATTTAAAGGAATTTATCTTTGATAAAATTAATGGTAACCTTTCCATAAAGTTGTGAATATTTGAATATAAGAATACTCTGGATTGGAATGAGGCGTATGATATATTTTTAAAGCACTTGATTATTGATTATAAATTACGCGGGTTATTCGGAAAGTCCAGGTTTATACCCATTCTGAATAACTGATTCGATGATAAGTCGACGATGAAGACTGTTATTGAAGACCGGAGATCTTCACATGTTTGGATGATTACTGATGTCTTGATTGGGCTGTTGTAACAACTCGGAAAATATGAACCAGTTTAAAAAATTTAAATTGGCTATTTTAGTGGATTTCAAATATTTAAAATAAATATTTTAAATAATAGTGATGAAAAGTATGTTTGAATCGATGTTTGAAAATAAATATAATTATTTTAAATTATAAACATGGCCTGAAATGGTGCGGTAGTTTCAAAATTTCAATTCAAACTTTGACTGACTGTATCGGGTGCAAAACAAAGTGGATTTTAGTGAAGCCAAAAGTATTTAAATCTGTTAGTGAATATCTTTCTATCAAATTTGAAAAATCGAAGTTTCATAGCGAAAGTCAAAAATTATGTCCAAATGAATTTTTAGAAAGGTCGCTATAGAAATTATATCGCCCTTGAAAATGGACATTTTGCAAACGACCTCGGAATTCGACGAAATCACTTTTGTTGGATCCGGGATGTCAAATTATTGCTAGGTTTCAAATTTCATAATTTTTGAAGTTAATATGTGAGCGTGGAAAAAGAAAATGCGTTTGGTGAATTTTTGTTAAATTGGATCGGCCAGAAAATGGCCATTTTTCAAACGGTCTCAGAATTCGACGAAACTAGTTTTGTTGGGACCGTATCGTCAAAACATAGCTAGATTTATTTTTTTGGAATTTTAGAATCAGTATGTGGCCCCGACAAATTGAAATGTACGTTCAAATTAAATATTGAATGTTTTATATTTTAATTTGAAGAAAAACTGACTGAAACAGTCGAATGGGCCTGCGAAACATATCCCATTGTGTTAGGAATGGGGTATTTAGCTAGGGACGACAGCCGTTCGGTTTGGGTTGGGTTAATATGTGAGGAGGGGTATTTTAGGATTTTTTTAAAATATATAAATACAAACAAAAATATGATTGGCCAGTCAAACTTTATCTCTCCCGATCCTTCATCTCAATGCACGGCGGATGTTCTTCAATCCTTCTCTCCTCCTTAATTTCTAATCCACGCCTCAAAACGCATCGCTCCAGTTAGGGATTTCAGAGAGCTCACTTCGATCTACACATCCATCCCAGCCTCGCCTTCTGCCGTTGCGTCGTTCTCGAAATATCCCCATCGAAAGAGGCGCCTTCGAGGCCAGAAATCTCCTCGGATCCAGCATCGAGATCATCAGGGTGGGTCCCCTCAGGCGCGTCGTTCGAAGCTCCACACCGTGGTGAAGTCCGATCGTCCTGAAATGTCGTTGATTGATCGCATATTCGTGCCCTAGTTTCGAACATCCTACTGAGGTATACGGTTTATATATTTTAAACTATATTATAGCACTTTAAAGCGCTACGGTTTTTTATTTCACTGTAAAAATCATATCTTTCTCGCTTGTTGACGAAATTCAGTGAAACAAGAGACAGTGGACTCGTGTGGACGTCTTCTACATTTTAGAAGAGACCGCATATTTTTCTGAGCCTTCTGCTATTTTTGGTGGAGTGGAACCCAATGTGAGATTTTTGAATTATAAACAATATGGAAATGACGATGTATAAATTATATATTCGAAGTATGATTTATATAAGTGTTGTACACCTCATGTATAAGCGTTGTATAAGTTATATGTTCGATGTATAAGTTATATATGCGTTGTAAAAATTATATATGTATTGAAATAGAAGTGAAATATACTTATATATATATATATATATATATACGCCCCTCGTCCACATACCATGGACGATATTTGTTGGTTGTGATTGGTGTGAAAATTGGTTGATAGCGAATGGTTGATTAGAATTGTTTGTGGTTGAAATTGATTGATTGTGGTTGAAAAATAACCGTTTGTGGTTGAGAATTATTTGGTTGAAACCACATAGGATTGGTTTGTGGAAAAGAAAAAAAATAAACATGCCGGCTGTATGCGAACTAGATGCATGAAATCCCCATTGTCAAAAGCTGCGAGGCTTTAAGGTAGAGCGAGGAGCCGTAATAGGGACGGTCCCGGTTTTAACTACCCTGCCGTTATGCTGCCGAAATTTTCTGAAATATTTCTGTGTTTGATTTATATTCGTGTGTTGAATGTTGAAATTAAAGTCATGTGTTGAATGTTGAAACAAAACTAATGTGTTGAATAGAAATTCATATGTTGAATAGAAATTCATGTGTTGAACGACATTCATGTTTTGAAGTAAATTGTTTTATAATAAAAATCATATTTTTATCATCTATATGAACTATATAAAATAGTCGTGTTTTGAAATAAATTGTTTTATAATAAAAATCATATTTTTATCATCTATATGAACTATATAAAATAGTCGTGTTTTGAAATAAATTGTTTTACAATAAAAATCATATTTTTATCATCTATATGAACTATATAAAATAGTCATGTTTTGAAATAAATTGTTTTATAATAAAAATCATATTTTTTCATCTATATGAACTATATAAAATAGTCGTGTTTTGAAATAAATTGTTTTATATTAAAAATCACATTTTTATCATCTATATGAACTATATAAAATAGTCGTGTTTTGAAATAAATTGTTTTATAATAAAAATCATATTTTTATTATCTATATGAACTATATAAAATAGTCGTTTTTTGAAATAAATTGTTTAATAATAAAAATCATATTTTTATCATCTATATGAACTATATAAAATAGTCGTGTTTTGAAATAAATTGTTTTACAATGAAAATCACATTTTTATTATATACATGAATTGTTAAAAATAGTGAAGTCTTGAAATAAATGTTTATTGGATAAAAATATCATTTTAATCAAATGTATGAAAAGAATATGGTTTTGAAATCAAAGAATAGATTATATTTATATATATATATATAAATATAATTAAAATATATCGAATAACGAAGCTGTAGTTCGTGTTTTGAAACCATGATTTCAAACGATTAGTGCGGGAGATCCGACCGTCCGATTTTCTCGAAACCGTAACCGTTGGGTTCGTCTTGGAAGTGTCTTTCCAACGATACCCACTTTGTGAAAATCCAACCGTTGGATTGTCTGGAATGTTTAAATCAAATCTGAAGGAAAACAGCACTAGAATCAATTATATATATATATATATGTATATAATTAAAATAAATTGAATAACGACGCTGCAGTTCGTATTTTGAAATCGAAACTACAAACGAGTGTACCGGGAGATCCGACCGTTGGATTTTCCCAAAATTGAAACCGTTTGATTCATTTTGAAAAGATCTTTCTAAGGATATAAAATTTGTGAAGATCCAATAGTTAGATTTTAAGATATGTGTAAACCAAATCTGAAGAAAAACAGCACCACAGCCGCATTATGGCCTGAAGCGTCGTTAGAATGAAATGGCTATTTTTAAAATAAATAAAAATAGCGATAAATCGTGATAAAATATTATAAACGATATGGAATGGAAATAAACTGAATTTGCTTGGTTTATGTGATATTTGTTGGTTGAATGTGTTTGGCGTGAACTGTTGTCGAATAATTTAACCATTGAAATGAATTGATTTAAATTCTAAATATATGTGAATTATTTGAAAAGGCCAAGTTAAATCTCATTTCAAATAATTGATCGGCGATAAGAAGTCGATTGAAGACTGGAGATCTTCACCTCGATTGGATGGTAACTGATGTCTTGATTGGGAGGCATCCTGAAATATAGATAATAAGTGGTGATCGTCCAGACGTGCTTAGAGATCAATGGGTATGCGAGGTATATAGTGCCTCCGGTTTCGTTTAGACCCAGAATGAACTTGTAAATGGACCGTGTGTCTGACATTTTATTTCATTCTGTGTGATTGATAGACGTCATTTACATGGCGCGAATTTCCTGTGTGGCATGCTAAGATGCAGCGATTAAGGCTTCTGTTGAAAAGAAAAGTCTTGTGGTTGATGATCAAAGCAAGGTCTGTGTGGCATAGCTTTGTGTATAACGTGAATTCGCGAGCCTCACACCCCGGTATGAGCCAGAAACGGGAGGGGACCTCACGGAGGACATGCATTTATTTCTAGCTAGAGGTGGTGTCAGTGCTTAAACTGGCTGACATTTATATTATTTTCACCTGTGTGGTTGTTGCTGTTGCGAAGCACCTCGGATATATCGGTCAATCCGGGACCGATGGAGTCATTCGATGGCTCATTTACGCACCAAAGGGTGGGGAAACGCAGTGTTCAGGCATTTAATCCACTCTATATGGACCGGCCCTAACGATCCAAAGGCTTGACTGAGTACTTGCCTGAGGGGCGGGCTAGAGCGTCTCAAATTCGGTAAGGACTATCTTTTGCCTTGGTTCATGACGGAAATCCAATTACCAAATACAACATCGTGCGGTTTTGATTGTAAACCTATATTTGGCGACATAGTGGCACGGGACGCTCATGTCGTCTATGATTGATATTTATGATTGTATATAAAACTAGAAACTAACTGGAAACGAGCTAAAATGGGTAGTTCCTGGGTATTGGTCTGATGTTGGTTTCGGCCTTCGGGGTTAATACTTAGGGAATCGTTCTCTTACTAATTTACAGTTGTAGTCTGATTAAGGATTAAACGACAAAATTTACATTTTAAATGATTTTACTTTACACATATTAGGCACATCTTGGTCAATATAAGGTAAAACTCTATCCTCTAGTTTGCTTTGCGTTGTGTGATGGGACTTGAGTCTTATATCGGCCTCATTTTTATAAAAAGCATTGCGATGATTAAAGAATTTACTTAGTTTTAATGTATTGGCAATCCCTGGAGTAAACCCCTTCCGCGAAAGTGGCATGGTCTTATGATTTGCCTTCTTGTTGTTGTTTAAGCAGTTAAATAGATTTCTCATACCAGTCCCTCGACTGACCCGTAGTTTGTTTCACTTTGCAAACTCGGGTGCCCTTATTTCTACACGGGCAGCCTTGTTTTCAGGTTTTAGAAGGCTCTTTCTGGATAGCTGGAGCGGAAGATGGATTCTACCATTTATCTCTTTTTATGTTGTTCAGCTCCTATTGTACATATATAATTGGAGCGGGAGTGCACGAGTTTCTTTCTAGCTATGGGTGGTGTCATGATTTGGAGCCCAGACATTTATATTTTTGCCTATGTGGATGATGGATTGCGAGGCGCCTCGGATATATCAGTCATTACGCAGCCAATGGATAGGTCCGATAGGACCGGGAAACATGTATTCAGTAATAATCAATCCACTAAAGTATGTGTAGACCAGCCTTGAAGATCCAAGGGTTTCCCGACAATGTGTAATCCTTAGGCATTTGCTAGAGTGTCTCGAATCGGTGAGGAGCCATCCCTGGCCATGACTCATGATGGAAATCCAATTTCCAATACATGACATTTCAGTTTTAATTGCAGAACTAGTATGGCGACATAGTAGGGTGGGGTACTATGCCGTCTATGATTGATACATTTATATTTGAAGTTCTTTTTGACACTGTACACTTATAGTAATAACAAAATGATTTGTTTTAAAACATACTAAGCATGTTTGGCTAATATAGGGTAAATCTCTATCATCTGGCTTGCGTTGCATTGTGTGATGGGACCTGAGTCTTATAATAGCTTCATTTTTCGAAAAGCACTGCGCTGTTTATAAATTGCTTTACACACTAGTATTCTTGGGAGAAAACCCGTTCCATGTTATATGGCATGGTCCCTTGATTTACTTTATTTTTAAAGTAAAGTTTCAAATAACTGTTTTAGTTCTCACACCAGTCTCATGACTGACTCGGACTTTATTGTTTCTACCTAAACTATGGGTGCCCATATTTTCCACACAGGAAGTCGGTAGTTTTTGTTTTGTAGATATTCTTTTCCTAGGATCCTAGATTACAGCTGGAGCTATATTCGGAAAGCTTTGTATCCATGTATCTCTTTCAGTTGTGTTATGTATTAGTTTTCCGCTGCTATGTAAATTCTTAATCTCTGATATTTTATTTCCGCTGTGTAATATTTATTCATACTCTGATATATTCTTGTACTCTGATGTAATTGCTGTAACAGCAGTGAAATGTTTTATTGTTGTATTATGATTTGTCATGTTCTCAACTCAATCCGGGCTTTCCCTTGTGGGTGAGTTTGGGTCTTTTCTTCGTGGTATCAGAGCTTTAGTTTTACAAAGCTTGAGAAAAGCATGTTAGAACCAAACGAAAGAATTCATCAGAGATTGGTTTAGCAATATCCAATAGTAATGACTCGTTAGAGACGGGATCAGTAGGATCCTAGAAGTGTTGGAAGAGTGTTATTTTGAAATAAAAATGAATTTAGTTTTGAAAATTATACCATATTATACTTATTTGAGTATTTTATTTTATATTGAATTTGGACTATCAGGTATATAAAGATTTTGAATATATGTTTGATCCACGTGTATCCGAAGTCTCAAATATACTGGATAGATATAGAGTCACACTCTAGTTGCCCAGAGATGATTCTGATGATTGTATCAACATCATCAAATTTTATGTTCGAGTTTCGAAAGTGGGGTATCTATATATTTCCAGTTGACTCGTGTGAGAACCAAAACTAGATAGGGTTATTACTGTGATTTGACACTAGAAATATGATTTTGAGTATATATAAAATTATATATTTAAAATAAAAAATAACTAATTGATTATTGTTTGTGATGGGTGATTATTAATTCCACTAATAAAACCAATATGACAAAGGAAAGGTAAATTTAGCCAAATCGAAGCAAATTTGAACTGAATTAAAATTGATTGAAATTGCATATATGTACATGTGTATATAATGAGCAGGTCATAGCAGGGAAGCTAAGAAGAGGAATAAAATTGTATGCCCGACAAATAGGCACATGTTTATTATATCCATTGGGTTTGATTATTTTATGAACCAACTGGCTAGCCGCTAGGCTTTTTCGTTTTCTTTTTCTTTTGGATTGATGAGGGCCCTGTGAGGCAAGTTGCGGTTTTAAAGACTCCCCGTATAAAGGAGGTTATAGCAAAAAAATTCAAAATTTCAGGGTGTTAGCCTAATTTTTGAGAAATTTGAAAATTCTTAGAAACTGAAAAGTTGAAGAATGAATGCCACAATGACAGTTGAGTTTGTTGGTTAAACAACTTTCAGCTCCATTCCTTTTTTAGGATGAAAAAATTTCAAGTGGGGAAGATTGTAACAACCCAAATTTTTAGAACCATTTAAAAATTTTATTTTAGCTATTTTAATGGATTTAGAATATTTAAAATGATTTGTTCTAAACAATTATGATTAAAAATTTATTTAAATTTAAGTTAGAATGTATAAATTTATTTTAGTTATAAAACGAGCCTAAAATGGCACGGTAGATTGAAAATTCGATTTCTAATTTCAATTGATTGTACATAATTCAAAATAAATCAGAATTAGACGAAACAAGAAATGTTAGAATCTGCTTAACTATATCTTTCTAACGAATGTGAAAACTGAGATTTCACTTTAAAAATAAAAAGTTATGTCCATTTTAAAATTCAGAATAGTCGTCATGCAATTTATATATATTTCTAATATATATAAAGCTCTTAAAAATAGCCATTTAGCAAACGACCTTCGTTTTCGATAAAAGCATTTTTATTGGATCCTGAATGTCAAATTATTGCTATATTCCTATTTTCATAATTTTTGGAATTAATATGTGAGCGTGGTGAATTTAAACGTGTTTGGTAATTTCAGTTGAATTTAATCAACTGGAAAATGACCATTTTTCAAATGGTCTCCAAATTCGACAAAATTAGTTTTACTAGGACCGTATCGTCAAAACATAGCTAGATTTATTTTTCTGGAATTTTTGGAGTTATTATATGGCCCTGGTAAATTAAAATGTACGTTGAAACCAATTTTTAATGTTATATTAATTTATATTTTAATTGTAACGAAAACTGATCCAAACCGTCGAATTGGCCTACGGGACATATCCAATTGTGTCCTGCATTGAGGTATTTGGCTAGGGGCGACAGTCGTTATAACGACCCGGAAAATCCGAACCAATTTAAAATTTTTATTTTGAATTATTTGGTGGAAAAATGTGGCAGAATTTAAAAATTTTCATTTTTAAATAATATTAAAGCCAGTGAAAATAGTCAATTTTCAAACGATCTCTGTTTTCGATGAAACCACTTTCATTGGAACCGGAATGTCATATTATTGCAAGGTTTCAATTTTTAGATTTTTTCGAATTAATATGTGAGCGTGGGGAAGGAAAATGTGTTTGGTCGATTTTAGTCAAGTTTAATCGACGGAAAAATAGCCATTTTTCAAACAGTCTCAGAATTTGACGAAATTAATTTTGTTAGGACCGTATCGTCATAACAAAGACAAATATATTTTTTTCTGGATTTTTCTGAGTCCGTTTGTGGCCTCGGTGAATTTATTTATGTAGACGAATTAAATTAATAAAAGATTTAAATATTAAATTAAATAATACAGGCTACGGACAACGGTTTGGGCTGACGGGACCTGTCCCATTGGATCCGGAATATGGGCTATTGGCTAGGGTCACTTTTGCTAAACTGAAATTGAACCGGTTTGAAAGATATGTTTTTTTTTCAAAAATACATTAAAATAATATAAAAGATGTCATTTTTCTAAACCCTAGTCCACTACTGTTCATTGTCTTCGTAGCCGCCGCCCTCCTTTATCTATGGCCGAATTTGTTCCTCCCTTCCACCATTAAAATCCTGCAATTCTCTCACTGAAACATCCTACTCCTATTTGGGTTTTTGTAGAGGACCTTCTCCTCCACACATCCGTACGGTGAACCCCTCCCCCCCCCCCCCCCCCCGCCCGCGTAATCGCCTATAGCGCTCGTACCAGACCGCCAAAGCCGCTGACTTGCGACCGTCGCCCAGGCCAAGATCCACCACCGAGTTCGACGTGACAGGGGGGTCTGGCGCGCCTCTCGGAGTGCTGGAGCGTGGCGTCTTCTGATCGGCAGCTCGATCCCTGTAGTGGCCGCAAAACCCAACCCTAGTTTCGAGCAAATTAGGAAATACAGCAGCCTTCTTCTGTGATAGTGGAAGAAGGTAGTATTTTATTAACTATTAATTTAAATTGTTTTAAAATCTCATTTAACCATAACTGATTCATTTCAACTCAGAATTTGACGATTTCGGAAGCGTTGGTATCGTAACAGCGAATAAAACGTGTTGAGACTTAAACGGGACCATTCTAAACAGTTTGAATTTTGGCCAAAATTTGCAACGACTATGAGATTTCTAGTTTTTAATAATTAAATAATTTAATTTTATTTGTTATGTGAATCATTGTATGTTATTTCTGATCTGTGATTGGTGATTGTTGTATGGTTGTTAATATTCGTTGTGATATCATGATATAGCATGTCAGTTTAGATCTATGAAATTCTGATGTAATCTCAATAAAGTTCTCATCTTTATTGTTTTTATTTTTATTTTATTTTTTATTTTTATTTTTATTCCTTTATAGAAATGAAAAATTGAATCTTTGTTGCTTTACAAACAAAGATGAATTTTGAATCTTTATTTTGTTTTTACAAAGTAAAATGAAAAATTGAATCTTTATTTGTTTTACAACAAACATGGAAAGTTAAATCTTTATTTTTGGTTCAACATATAAAATGAAAATTTGAGTTTTTGTTTTGATTAACAAAATAAATGAAAGGTAAATTTTATTTTGATTTGTAAAATAATAGCATAAGGAAAATTTCTATTTTGATTTGCAAAATAAAACAAAGGTTTGATCTTTATTTTTGATTTACAAAATAAAACAAAAATCTAAATTTCTATTTTTGATTTGCAAAATAAAACAAAAATTTAATCTTTATTTTTGATTTGCAAAATAATAACAAAGGTGGAATCTTTATTTTAACTTACATAAAATGAACAAAGATTGAATCTTTATTTTGTTTATGATTCATAAAATAAAGAAAGTTTAAATCTTTTAAATTTTAATTAAAGGATAAATAAAGAATATATATTTTATTTTGATTTACAATATAAAATAAAGATTAGATGTTTTATTTGATTTACAAATAAAACAAAGATGAGACCTTTTATTTTGATTCATCGAATTTATACACCAAATCATATATTGTGTTGTATGTGTAGACATTGAAATGACGATGTTGGGTAAATAGAAATGGTTAGACAAAAACCATTATTTTTGGTTATCATATTTTGACACCAAATTGAGTGGAATCCCTATAGGAAAAATGTGCATTAAGAAGACGATTAGGGAAAATTTACATTTTTCTATTGTAATAAAGAGAAATAGAAAATTTACATTTTTCTATTATAATAAAGAGTAATAGAAAATTTACATTTTTCTATTGTAATAAAGAGAAATAGAAAATTAACATTTTCTATTATAATAAAGAGAAATAGAAAATTTACATTTTTCTTTTATAGTAAAGTGTAATAGAAAATTTACATTTTTCTATTGTAATAAAGAGTAATAGAAAATTTACAATTTTCTATTATAATAAAGAGTAATAGAAAATTTACATTTTTCTATTATAATAAAGAGTAATAGAAAATTTACATTTTTCTATTGTAATAAAGTGAAATAGAAAATTTTCATTTTTCTATTATAATAAAGAGTAATAGGAAATTTACATCTTTCTATTGTAATGAAGAGAGATAGGAAAATTTACTCTTTTTTTTCTATGTAAAATATATGATTTACCTTTTTCTATGTGAAGATGAAAGATTTACTATTTTTCTTTGTAACAATGAAAGGTTCACATTTTCCAATGTAAAGATAAAAGAATTTACATTTTTCATTGTAAAAGAAAAGGAGATAAAATATATACTTTTTATAAAAAGTTCATTTTTATGTTATAAAAATGAAATAGGATAAAAAGTTCATTTTTATGTCTTTAAAATGAAATAGTATAAAAATCTCATTTTTATGTCTTTAAAACTAATAGAATAAAAAGTTCATTTTTATGTCTTTAAAACAAATAGGATAAAAGAACATTTTTTGTATAATTAAATAAAGAGTACATTCTTAACATCATTTTTGTTGCATTAGAATTAGCGAACAAAAATGTCATTTTCATTGAATATACAATGTTAAAAACATCATTTTTGTTGCATTAGAATTGGCGAACAAAAATGTCAGTTTCATTGAATATAAAAACGTCATTTTTGTTGCATTAGAATTGGCAAACAAAAATGTCATTTTCATTGAATATAAAAACATCATTTTTGTTGCATTAGAATAGGCGAACAAAAATGTCATTTTTTTGTTGCATTAGAATTGGCAAACAAAAATGTCTTTTTTATTGAATATACAATATCCAATGTTGAAAACATCATATTTGTTGCATTAGAATTGGCGAACAAAAATGTCATTTTTATTGAATATACAATATACAATGTTGAAAACATCATTTTTGTTGCATTAGAATTGGTGAACAAAAATGTCATTTTTATTGAATATACAATATACAATATTGAAAACATCATTTTTGTTGCATTAGAATTGGCGAACAAAAATGTCATTTTTATTGAATATACAATATACAATGTTGAAAACATCATTTTTGTTGCATTAGAATTGGCGAACAAAAATGTCATTTTTATTGAATATACAATGTTGAAAACATCATTTTTGTTGCATTAGAATTGGCGAACAAAATGTTATTTTTATTGAAATAAAAATACATAATGTAGAAAACGTCATTTTTGTCGCACTAGAATTGGCGGGCAAAGATATTATTTTCATAGAATAAAAGGAATGGATTTTAATAAGGGAAATCGCCAAATGGTTTATATATATAAATATAAATATAAATATTAACGAACCGAGAGCGGCAGTTCGCGTATCGATAATCGTAACTTCAAACGATTATATAGAAAGATCCGACCGTTGGATTTTCCCAAAACTGGAACCGTTAGGACCGCTTTGGGAAGAGCTTTCCAACGATATAAATTTCATCAAAATCCGACGGTTAGATTTTTAAGATAAATGTAAATCAAATTTTGGTGAAAACAGCGCCAGGGCCGCCCATTGACCCGAAACGTCGTTTATTTATTTCGAGCTATTTTTAATAAATAAAAATTGCGATAAATAGTTATAAATATATATGAAATGTTTTAAACTACAATTATGCGACAATTATTTGAAATTGTCGAGTTTAACTCATTTCATATAATTGAACGGCGATTAAATCAAAGATGTCGCAAGACGGTGTAGAAGACCGGCGATCTTCACATCGAATGGACGACGACTACTGATGCCTTGGACTGATTTGCTCCCAGGACAGGGTTGAAGCAGTAATTGTCCGGACGTGTGTGTTGGTCGTGCGGATAAGCGAGAACCTCTTTGGTGTCTCCGGTTTCATTCAGACCCAGAACGGACTTGTAAATGGATGCGTATCTGACGTTGGAGTTCATCCCATGTAATTAAATCGATTTGTATTAATATATGTCTGTTTGGTGGTGGAGAATCTATTCTCTGCTTAACACCCGGATATGTAATAATAGTTATCGATCGCATGGCATGAATTGTCAATGCGGCACACCAAGATGCAATGATCAAGGCTTTGTTGAAAAGCAGGCCTTATGGCTGATGATCAAAGCACAGCCTGTTTAGGCATAGCTTTGTGTATAACGTGACTTCGCGAGCCTCACACCCCGGTTTGAGTCAAAAACGGGATATGGACCGTAGGGTGTGCATACGTTTCTTTCTAGCTAGAAGTGGTGTTTGGGCTTTAACACGGCCCGACATTTTACTATGTGGATTATGGATTGAGGTACCTCGTTTTTATAGGCCGGAAGTGGTCATATTATAGGTCCAAAGGGGCCGGGAAACGTATGTTCAGGAATTGCCAATCCACTACCGTTAGGTGGGGACCGGCCCTACCGTTCCAAGGGTTGCCCATAGGTGTGATCCTGAGGCATTTGCTAGAGTTCCTTGAATCGGAAGAGGACGATCCCTAACCTCGACTTCATGACAGAAAAACAATTCCCAATACGACATCACGGTTTTGATTGTAAACTTATATACGGCGATATAGTATATGGTACCTACGCCGTCTAGGATTGATATATATATTTTGAAGTATTTTAATATTGCCTAGACACTAATAATAATATTATTAAAATATTACTCTTCACGTATTAAGCATATTTGATCATCATAAGGGAAAACTTTATCCACATGTGTGCGTTGCATTGTGTGATAGGACTTGAGTCTTATGATGATTTCATTTTTTTCAAAATTCATTTCGCTATTTTATATAAACTTCATAAAATTATTCACTGGCAATCCAATGGAGTATACCCATTCCACGTTAGCGGCGTGGTCCTATGATTCGCCATATTGATAGTTAATTTAGTTAAGAATTCTCACACCAGTCCTATGACTGACTCGTAGTTTGTTTCACTTTTGCAAACTCGGGTGCCCTCTTTCCACACGGGCAGCCAATTGATAGGTTCAGGTGATACATTCTGGTTAGAGCTTGCTTAGACGGAAGAAGAAGACCTTTTATCTAGTTTTTCCTTCTGCTTGAGACATTTTACCTTTTGTAGCTTTGATGTATGTGACGGAGTTTGAGATTGTTTCTTTCCATTTGAAAACTAATTTCCCTTTTTGTTGAGACTCTTATCTAGCTAAGTTGTATCCTGTATTGCGTACTCTGATGTATTGTATATTATGATGTTGATGACATTTATTTCCGCTGCAATGGTTTATGTGTTATGATAATTATCCGAGATTTGTTTTATTGTAAATATGTTGTATTCCTAAATGATTATCCTTACTTTCGTAATACGGAAGTTTGGGGTTATCACAGTTGGTATCAGAGCCTAAGGTTAACCTTAGCTTCGGAATATAACATATTTAGAACAATTCGTCTAGATAGAATCCACATAATTCTAAGATGAGTAGCTCATTAGAGATAGGACTAGTAATGTCCTAGAGTGAGCACAGCAGAATAGCACATATTTACCAGTCATTACATCATCATCTTTTCATCTCGTCCTTATCTTATCTTTTCTTGAAAATTCTCATTTTTGTTGGTCTGACTCTTTCCTTGATGGTACAGACTGATTTAAATGGATACTAGAGCTAGAACAGCCCGAGGTGGAGCTCGAGGCGGGGCTAGAGGAGGAGCCCGGGTAGGAGCTGGAGAGTAAGCCAGAGATGAGACCACCATCACTCAGGAACAACATAATTCAGAGGTCGTAGCCGAACCACCTCCACCTCCACCTCCACGGTCTTTCGATTTGGAGAGAAGGTCAAAGAAATTCAAAAACCTTGGAGGTGTACCTTTTACGGGGCGAGAGTCTGCGATCCAGGCAGAAGCATGGCTTAAAGATTGCGAAAAGATCCTAGAAGGCTTGGAACTAGAAGATCAGCGAAAGCGTTACCTGGCAGTTTGGCAACTAAAAGGGGAAGCAGGGCATTAGTGGGATACGGTCAAAATCTGCAATGACGTGGCCAATATGTCTTGGGCCAGATTTAAGGAACTTTTCAATGAGAAGTATATACCCCCACAAGCTAGAGAGCGCCTGCGCGAGCAGTTAGTTAACCTACAGCAAGAGAATATGACCGTTTCTGAGTATGTGAGGAAGTTTGATGAGCTTTCACGATATGCTCCTAGTTTGATTCAAGATCTGGTAGAGAAGAATAAGAAATTTATCAAGGGTCTGTCCAAGAAATATTTGAACCGAGTCACTGCCCATATCAAGCTTCCTTTCAATGAAGTAGTAGAGATGGCGTGCCGCTATGAGGAAAATGACGAGTCTGTACCGCAGGATAGAGGGAAAAGTCAAGGCAACAACCAGAAGGAACAGGCTAACAAGAAACAGGAGGCGAGCAATTCTTCTACTGCTAAACCCCAAGGGAAGAAGAGGGATAGGACCAAGGTGACCTGCTATAACTGCGGCAAGATTGGGCATTTTGATCATGAGTGTAGAGCACCTAAAAAGGTCAAGAGAAATGATTCATGCCCTAGTCAGAACCGTGGTCAGAATTCCCAGAATCGTGGTCAGAACCCCTGGAACACCCAGGATTGCTATAACTGCCATAAGCCGGGGCACTTTGCCAGAAACTGTCCCCTGTTGAAGAAAACTGAAGTGGCACATGTTTATGAGGGAGCAGTTGCACTAGCTTCGACTGAGAGGCCTGATAAACCCGATGTCGTAGGAGGTATGCTTAATATTAAGAACATCCCTATTACTGTCTTATTTGATACTGGTTCTGCACAAAGCTTTATTTCTAATGATGCAATTAAAAAGTTGAAACTAAACCATGGAAACTCAAAAATTTGATTAGAACCAATAGCCCGATAGGAGGTTCTCTTATTCTTGATCAATATTGTAGAGTACCTGTTTCTTATTCTCACTGCAAATTTCCCTTTGACTTGATCGTTATTAGTTTCTCCGGTTATGATGTCATTCTTGGGATAGATTGGCTGACAAAATATGAGGCCGAAGTCAAATGTGCCGAAAGAATTGTCAAAGTTAAAACTAATCTCATAAATGTATGTATCCCCTGCCACGGCTCAGCCATCGACAGGAAAACATTCTGGTCTTCTCTAGAAGTTACCCCTACTTCTATTGAGGATATCCCTGTCGTAAAGGATTACGGTGATGTATTCAAAGAAGTTGAGGGCTTACCTCTGCATAGAGAAATCATCTTTCGAATTGATTTAGCACCGAATGCAAGGCCTGTCGTACATCCCATTCGGAGAATGTCGCCAAAAGAAAGAGAGGAGCTGAAAAATCAAACCAAGCAGCTTTTGTGGAAGGGTCTGATCAGGCCCAGCTTCTCAGAATGGGGAGCAGCAGTGGTGTTCGTCCCAAAATCAGACGGTACTCTCAGGCTATGTGTACACTACTGTGATCTCAATGAACAAACTCTAAAGAACAAATACCCACTGCCTCATATTGATGACCTGCTTGACCGCCTGCATGGGGCACGAGTATTCTCTAGGATGGACCTAGCTACAGATTTCCATCAACTTCGCATTGCAGAGGAGTGTGTGCCTTTAACTGCTTTCAGAGGACCGAATATCTTTTATGAATGGCTAGTAATGCCCTTCGGTCTATGTAATGCTCCAGCATATTTTGTTGATCTGATGAATAGAGTGTTCAGAGATGTTTTAAATAAATTTGTGCTTGTGTTCATCGATGACATTCTCATCTTTTCTAAATCCACTGCTGAGCACGAACAACATCTGAGAGAAGTCTTAGAGATTTTGCGAAGAAATGTGCTAAAAACAAAATTTTCTAAATGCATATTCTGGCAAGAAGAGGTGAAATTCCTCGGCCATGTTGTATCAAAGGAAGGCATCTCAGTAGATCCAGGAAAGATCTCTGCCATCCAAGAATGGAAGCAGCCTAGAACTCCCACGGAGGTCAGAAGTTTCTTGGGACTGGCTGGCTATTATCGGAAATTTGTCAAAGATTTTTCGAACGTAGCTTGCCCATTGACAAACCTGACCAAGAAACATACGAAATTCAAGTGGACACCGGAATGCGAGACAGCTTTCCAAGAGCTAAAGAAGAGGTTGACCAATGCTCCTGTGTTGACCATCATAGATGGCAATCAAGATTTAAAGGTCTGGACCGATGCCTCTAAGCAAGGTTGTTTCTTTTAGAAATTAACATGTCAGAGATAACATTTTTCCTTTGATGTCAAATCTCATTTTAACATGTTTTCCCTTATTTATTTAAGGTATTGGTGCAGTGCTGATGCAAAGAGGCAGAGTAGTCGCATACGCTAGCCGTCAGCTGAAACCGCATGAGAAGAATTATGTCATGCATGACCTTGAACTAATGGCCATTGTGTTTGCTCTTAAAATATGGAGGCATTATCTCTTGGGTGAGAATTTGAAATTTACACGGATCACAAATCCTTGAAACACCTTTTTACCCAAAAAGATTTGAATATGAGGCAGCAACGCTGGGTCGAATTTCTTGCATCATATGACCTGGATATCCTATATACTCCGGGAAAAGCCAACGTTGTAGCCGATGCACTCAGTAGAAAGAATGCAGAATGCAAGAATCTCATTATCGCCAATCTCATTATCACTCCTACTCTGATTGATAAAGTCTCTACTTTTCAGAAGAATGATAAATTTATTCAAAGTATTATTAAAAGAATTCAGGATGGCGAAACCACAAGTTTCCAAATTGACGACAAAGGGGTTCTGAGGCTATTAGGCTGAATCTGTGTCCCATACGACTCTAAGCTCATAACGGAGGTTATGGATGAATGTCATAAATATAAGCTTAGTGTTCATCCTGGAGTGAGAAAGATGTATCACGATCTCAAGCGCACATTTTGGTGGAGGTCGACGAAGAGAGATATTTCTATTTATGTTGCTAGATGTCCCACTTGTTAGCAAGTTAAAAGTGATCAGCAGAAGCTGGCCGTTTTATTGCAACCACTGGGAGTTCCAGGTTGGAAGTGGGAGGAAATTTCTATGGACTTTATAGATGGTTTGCCCCAAAGCCGAAAAGGCAACGATAGTATATGGGTGATTGTCGACCGCTTAACAAAATCTTCCCATTTCATCCCTGTTCAGTCCAATAGGACAGCTCGTAGTTTGGCATAGCTTTATGTCAAAGAGATAGTCAGACTACATGGGTTCCCTAAAGCATTGTCAGTGATCGGGATCCATTATTTACCAGCAAATTCTGGGAAGCTTTTCAAGAAGATCTTGGGACCAAGTTGAATCTGAGCTCTGCCTATCACCCTCAGACAGATGGCCAAACTGAGAGGGTGAATCGTGTTTTGGAAGACTTATTGTGTGCTTGCATCCTTGATTATGGCGGTTCATGGGAGGACCACTTGCACTTGGTGGAATTCTCCTATAATAATAGCTACCAAGCAAGCTTGGGGATGTCACCGTTTGAATTACTTTATGGCAGGCCTTTAAGATCTCCGGCACGTTGGGTGGAGTCAGGCAATCGACTAGTCTTGGGCCCCGACATGAATCGTGAAGCATCGGATAAGGTTGACTTGATTAAGAAGCACTTGTTGACTGCTCAGAGCCAACAAAAGAGCTATGCAGACCACCGAAGAAGAAATCTAGAATTCTCTGTGGGTGATCGAGCATACTTGAAGGTTTCTCCTTTGAGAGGCGAGATTCGTTTTGGGAAGACGGGAAGTTAGCACCAAGATTCATTGGTCCATTCCCTATTCTCGAAAGGATTGGCACTCTCGCTTATAGAGTGCAGCTACCTGACTAGTTGCCAGGGGTGCATGATGTATTTCATGTGACTCAACTCCGCAAGCATGTTCACGATCCAGATGTGATAGAGGATGAATTAAATCAACAGCTCCTAGATATAGCTCCAAATCTAACAGTGAGAAAGGACCCGATTAAGATCATTGGCCAAGAAACCAAAATTTTGAGGAACAAGAGGATAAACCTAGTCAAGGTTCAATGGAGTGGGGATCCTAGAGACTGTACTTGGGAGACAGAGGATAACATCAAAAAGGCTTACACCAAGTGCAGAGTGGATATCTCCGAGTAACTCTTGTACTGAGGTACGTTTATACCAATTTACATTTTCCATCTTGGTTCCTACTTTTCTTTGTTTCCTATACGAGGATGAAAATTCTTAATTGGGGGAGATTGTAACGACCCGGAAAATCCGAACCAATTTAAAATTTTTATTTTGAATTATTTGGTGGAAAAATGTGGCAGAAATTAAAAATTTTAATTTTTAAATAATATTAAAGCCGGTGAAAATAGTCAATTTTCAAACGATCTCTGTTTTCAACGAAACCACTTTCATTGGAACCGGAATGTCATATTATTGCGAGGTTTTAATTTTTAGAATTTTTCGAATTCATATGTGAGCGTGGCGAAGGAAAATGTGTTTGGTCGATTTCAATCAAGTTTAATCGACTGAAAAATAGCCAATTTTCAAACAGTCTCAGAATTCGACGAAATTAATTTTGTTAGGACCGTATCGTCATAACAAAGACAAATGTATTTTTTATTGGATTTTTCGAGTCCATTTGTGGCCTCGGTGAATTTATTTATGCAGACGAATTAAATTAATAAAGGAATTAAATATTAAATTAAATAATACAGGCCACAGACAGTCATTTGTGCTGACGGGACCTGTCCCATTGGATCCGGAATATGGGCTATTGGCTAGCGTCACTTTCTGCTGGACTGAAATTGAACCGGTTTGAAAGATATGTTTTTTTTGGCAAAAATACATAAAAATAATATAAAAGAGGTCATTCTTCTCAACCCTAGTCCACTACTATTCATTGTCTTCGTAGCCGCCGCCCTCCTTTATCTATGGCCGAATTTGTTCCTCCCTTCCACCATTAAAATCATGCAATTCCCTCACTGAAACATCCTACTCCTATTTGGGTTTTTGTAGAGGACCTTCTCCTCCACACATCCGTACGGTGAACCCCCCCTCCCCCCCCCCCCTTAATCGCCTATAGCGCTCGCACCAGACCCTAAAGCCGTTGACTTGCGACCATCGCCCAGGCCAAGATCCACCACCGAGTTCGACGTGACAGGGGGGTCTGGCGCGCCTCTCGGAGTGTTGGAGCGTGGCGTCTTTTGATCGGCAGCTCGATCCCTGTAGTGGCCGCAAAAGCCAACCTTAGTTTCGAGGTAATTAGGATATACAGCGGCATTCATCTGTGATAGTGGAAGAAGGTAGTATTTTTATTAATTAATTAATTTAAATTGTTTTAAAAATTCATTTAACCATACCTGATTCATTTCAACTCAGAATTTGACGATTTCGGAAGCATTGGAATCGTAACAGCGAATAGAACGTGTTGAGACTGAAACGGGACCATTCTGAACAGTTTGAATTTTGGCCAAAATCTACAACGACTGTGAGATTTCTAGTTTTTAATAATTAAATAATTTAATTTTATTTGTTATGTGAATCATTGTATGTTATTTCTGATCTGTGATTGGTGATTATTGTATGGTTGTTAATATTCGTTGTGATATCATGATATAGCATGTCAGTTTAGATCTGTGAAATTCTTATGTAATCTCAATAAAGTTCTCATCTTTATTATCTTTATTTTTATTCTATTTTTTATTTTTATTTTAATTCATTTATAGAAATGAAAAATTGAATCTTTGTTGCTTTACAAACAAAGATGAAATTTTGAATCTTTATTTTGTTTTTACAAAATAAAATGAAAATTTGAATCTTTGTTTGTTTTACAACAAACATGGAAAGTTAAATCTTTATTTTTGGTTCAGCACATAAAATGAAAAGTTGAGTTTTTGTTTTGATTAACAAAATAAATGAAAGGTAAATTTTATTTCGATTTGTAAAATAATAGCATAAGGAAAATTTATATTTTGATTTGCAAAATAAAACAAAGGTTTGATCTTTATTTTTGATTTACAAAATAAAACAAAAAGTTAAATTTCTATTTTTGATTTACAAAATAAAACAAAAATTTAATCTTTATTTTTGATTTGCAAAATAATTACAAAGGTGGGATCTTTATTTTGACTTACATAAAATGAACAAAGATTGAATCTATATTTTGTTTATGATTTATAAAATAAAGAAAGTTTAAATCTTTTAAATTTTAATTAAAGGATAAATAAAGATTAGATATTTTATTTTGATTTACAATATAAAATAAAGATTAGATGTTTTATTTGATTTACAAATAAAACAAAGATGAGACCTTTTATTGTGATTCATCGAATTTATACACCAAATCATATATTATGTTGTATGTGTAGACATTGAGATGACGATGTTGGGTAAATAGAAATGGTTAGACAAAAACCATTATTTTTGGTTATCATATTTTGACACCAAATTGAGTTGAGTCCCTATAGGAAAAATGTGCATTAAGAAGACGATTAGGGAAAATTTACATTTTTCTATTGTAATAAAGAGAAATAGAAATTTTACATTTTTCTATTATAATAAAGAGTAATAGAAAATTTACATTTTTCTATTGTAATAAAGAGAAATAGAAAATTTACATTTTTCTATTATAATAAAGAGAAATAGAAAATTTACATTTTTCTATTATAATAAAGAGTAATAGAAAATTTACATTTTTCTATTATAATAAAGAGAAATACAAAATTTACGTTTTTCTATTATAATAAAGAGTAATAGAAAATTTACGTTTTTCTATTCTAATAAAGAGTAATAGAAAATTTACATTTTTCTATTCTAATAAAGAGTAATAGAAAAATTACATTTTTCTATTGTAATAAAGTGAAATAGAAAATTTTGATTTTTCTATTGTAATAAAGTGAAATAGAAAATTTTGATTTTTCTATTATAATAAAGAGTTATAGGAAATTTACATCTTTCTATTGTAATGAAGAGAGATAGGAAATTTTACATTTTTTTTTTCCATGTAAAATATAAGATTTACAAAATTTACGTTTTTCTATTATAATAAAGAGTAATAGAAAATTTACGTTTTTCTATTATAATAAAGAGTAATAGAAAATTTACATTTTTCTATTCTAATAAAGAGTAATAGAAAATTTACATTTTTCTATTGTAATAAAGTGAAATAGAAAATTTTGATTTTTCTATTATAATAAAGAGTTATAGGAAATTTACATCTTTCTATTGTAATGAAGAGAGATAGGAAATTTTACATTTTTTTTTCCATGTAAAATATAAGATTTACCTTTTTCTATGTGAAGATGAAAGATTTACTATTTTTCTTTGTAACAATGAAAGGTTTACATTTTCCAATGTAAAGATAAAAGAATTTACATTTTTCATTGTAAAAGAAAAAGAGATAAAATATATACGTTTTATAAAAAGTTCATTTTTATGTTATAAAAATGAAATAGGATAAAAAGTTCATTTTTATGTCTTTAAAATGAAATAGGATAAAAAGCTCATTTTTATGTCTGTAAAACAAATAGAATAAAAAGTTCATTTTCATGTCTTTAAAACAAATAGGATAAAAGAACATTTTTTATATAATTAAATAAAGAGTATATTCTTAATATCATTTTTTTTTTGCATTAGAATTGGCGAACAAAAATGTCATTTTTATTGAATATACAATATACAATGTTAAAAACATCATTTTTGTTGCATTAGAATTGGCGAACAAAAATGTTATTTTCATTGAATATAAAAAAAACATTTTTGTTGCAATAGAAGTGGCGAACAAAATTGTCATTTTCATTGAATATAAAAACGTCATTTTTGTTGCATTAGAATTGGCGAACAAAAATGTCATTTTCATTGAATAAAAAAACATCATTTTTGTTGTATTAGAATTGGCGAACAAATACGTCATTTTCATTGAATATAAAAACATCATTTTTGTTGCATTAGAATTGGCGAACAAAAATGTCATTTTTATTGAATATACAATATACAATGTTGAAAACTTCATTTTTGTTGTATTAGAATTGGCGAACAAAAATGTCAATTTTATTGAATATACAATATACAATGTTGAAAACATCATTTTTGTTGCATTAGAATTGGCGAACAAAAATGTCATTTTTATTGAATATACAATGTTGAAAACATCATTTTTGTTGCATTAGAATTGGCGAACAAAAATGTCATTTTTATTGAATATACAATATACAATGTTGAAAACATCATTTTTGTTGCATTAGAATTGGCAAACAAAAATGTCATTTTTATTGAAAATAAAAATACATAATGTAGAAAAAGTCATTTTTGTCGCACCAGAATTGGCGGGCAAAGATATTATTTTCATAGAATAAAAGGAATGGATTTTAATAAGGGAAATCGCCAAATGGTTTAAATATATAAATATAAATATAAATATAAATTTTAACGAAACGAGAGCGGCAGTTCGCATATCGACAATAGTAAATTCAAACGATTATATAGAAAGATCTGACCGTTGAATTTTCCCAAAACTGGAACTGTTAGGACCGCTTTGGGAAGAGCTTTCCAACGATATAAATTTCATCAAAATCCGACAGTTAGATTTTAAGAAGTGTGTAAATCAAATTTTGGTGAAAACAGCGCCAGGGCCGCCCATTGACCCGAAACGTCGTTTATTTATTTCGAGCTATTTTTAATAAATAAAAATAGCGATAAATAGTTATAAATATATATGAAATGTTTTAAACTACAATTATGCGACAATTATTTGAAAAAGCCTAGTTTAACTCATTTCAAATAATTGAACGGCGATTAAATCAAAGATGTCACAAGACAGTGTAGAAGACCGACGATCTTCACATCGAATGGACGACGATCTTCACATCGAATGGACTGATTTGCTCCCAGGACAGGGTTGAAGCAGTAATTGTCCGGATGTGTGTGTTGGTCGTGCGGATAATCGAGAACCTCTTTGGTGTCTCCGGTTTCGTTCAGACCCAGAACGGACTTGTAAATGGATGCGTATCTGACGTTGGAGTTCATCCCATGTAATTAAATCGATTTGTATTAATATATGTCTGTTTGGTGGTGGAGAATCTATTCTCTGCTTAACACCCGGATATGTAGTAATAGTTATTGATCGCATGGCGTAAATTGTCAATGCGGCACGCCAAGATGCAATGATCAAGGCTTTGTTAAAAAGCAGGCCTTGTGGCTGATGATCAAAGCACAGCCTGTTTAGGCATAGCTTTGTGTATAACGTGACTTCGCGAGCCTCACACCCCGGTTTGAGTCAAAAAACGGGATATGGACCGTAGGGAGTGCATACATTTCTTTCTAGCCAGAAGTGGTGTTTAGGCTTTAACACGGTCCTGCATTTTACTATGTGGATTACGGATTGAGGTACCTCGTTTTTATAGGCCGGAAGTTGTCATATTATAGGTCCAAAGGGGCCGGAAAACGTATGTTCAGGAATTGCCAATCCACTACCGTTAGGTGGGGACCAGCCTACCATTCCAAGGGTTGCCCATAGGTGTGATCCTGAGGCATTTGCTAGAGTGCCTCAATCGGAAGAGGACGATCCCTAGCCTCGACTTCATGACAGAAAACCAATTCCCAATACGACATCACGGTTTTGATTGTAAACTTATATACGGCGACATAGTGTATGGTACCTATGCCGTCTAGGATTGATATATTTATTTTGAAGTATTTTAATATTGCCTAGACACTAATAATAATATTATTAAAATATTACTCTTCACGTATTAAGCATATTTGATCATCATAAGGGAAAACTCTATCCTCCTGTGTGCGTTGCATTGTGTGATAGGACTTGAGTCTTATGATGATTTCATTTTTTTTAAAATTCATTTCGCTGTTTTAAATAAACTTTATAAAATTATGCACTGGCAATTCAATGGAGTAAACCCGTTCCGCGTTAGCGGCGTGGTCCTGTGATTTGCCATATTGATAGTTAATTTAGTTAAGAATTCTCACACCAGTCCCATGACTGACTCGTAGTTTGTTTCACTTTTGTAAACTCGGGTGCCCTCTTTCCACACGGGCAGCCAATTGACAGGTTCAGGTGATACATTCTGGTTAGAGCTTGCTTGGACGGAAGAAGAAGACCTTTTCTCTAGTTTTTACTTCTACTTGAGACATTTTACCTTTTGTAGCTTTGATGTATGTGACGAAGTTTGAGATTGTTTCTTTCAATTTGAAAACTTATTTCCCTTTTTGTTGAGACTCTTATCTGGCTAAGTTGTATCCTGTACTGCGTACTCTGATGTAATCGATATTATGATGCTGATGACATTTATTTCCGCTGCAATGGTTTATGTGTTATGATAATTATCTGAGATCTTTTTTGTTGTAAAAATGTTGTATTCCTAAATAACTATCCTTACTTTCGTAATACGGAAGTTTGGGGTTATCACAGTCGTTGGGTTCGATTTGTACTTCGAAAGAAAAACTAACTTTTTGGGGAATTAAAATAAATAAATAATTAAATGTATGGCTTGCTCAACCCCCCTTTCTCTCCACCATCGTTCAAAACCGAAAATAATAAAAAAAAGAAAGCCCTTCCACGCCCATCGCTCCAGGCGCCCCGCCACCGTGCCGCACCACTATGCCCCTGCCCCCTCAGTCGCCGCGACCGCCGGACCCTCCCTCAGCCGCTGACGTCGCCCTCCTTCCTCTCTCCTACTTCTTCTACAACCCCAAATCAATCCAAACCCTAGCCGCCGGCTAATGCACCTCCACCGACCTTCCACCACCCCATGCCACCCCATTCCGATTAGTGGGCCCCCTCCCTTCAAAAATACTATTTTTGTTAATTTTCAGTTTCGCAAATAACACTCTAAGCTTCCACAACCCATATCTCCCCAACTGTGCTCTTCTGGCCAATACTCCACAATACCAAAATTGAAGACACGATTTTCACTTCGATTTGAGTATATGGAAGTCATATTTTGGATTGCGGAGTTGTTCAGAAAACGCGTCCAAAGTCTGCTGTCCAAATACTGTCTTTTTCGCGATTTCTGGTGAAATGGAGCATTTTTGGGAAAAAGTACATTAGGCGAAAGTTGTCCGGAATGGCGCGTTTAAGCTAAAAAAAAGAAGTGTGAAGATTGGAGTTCGTTTGCAAATTCTGGAATCATAATAGCAAATCAGAGCGTCAAAAATAACGGCAGAGTGGATCCCAATGCGAGAACACTTTCTCACTCAAATCATTTTACAATTAAATATATACTAGGTGGTAGACGGGTCTTAGTAGCCCCCGACACTTTTTATTGTACAAACCAAAGTTGTTTGTTTGAATTGTATTGCGGAAATTTGGATGTAAAATAGATTGTGAATTGATTGGGGTTTTGTTGTTTGGATTGATTATTGTGTATGGCGCGAGCCTGTATTAGGAGAGGGGTAATGCTCGACATTACTCCAGTTCTAATACTGCACCGTTATAATGTCGAATTTTTCTGAAACTAAAATGTATATGAAATTTTCTGAAATAAACTGTATAAAAGATTCATGTGTTGAATAAAATATTTGGACAATAAAAAAATCATTTTTATTGAATGCATGAACTATATAAAATAGTCAAGTGTAGAAATAAATATTTTAACGTTAAAAATATAATTTTTAACATATATATGAACAACATAAATTCTCATGAAATAAATATTCATTTACAAATTGAACGATTTGGTTATGTACACACATTTATTTGACATTGATTGGGATGATAAATTTTACACATCGCCCAACTACACAAATAATATTCAGTATTTGTTAGTTGAAACCCCACACGGATATTGGGATGATATTTGACATACACTAATCCCAATTGTTTAGTGGTATATCATCGATAGGTTGACGAACTATTGTAAGCGTTAATTACTTATATTTAATGCTTATTCAGTTGTGTAATGCACTTTGGATGATGAATTATTGCTTATCGTTGTTGTTTGTGTACATGTGATGTATGAAATCCATATAAGTAAATTGTATGGTAATTGATTGGGTCTGATTCGAATTTAGAAAGAGCGGATATTTTAAAATAACAAATATTTTAAAATAACGAGTATTTTAAAATAATATTTAGTAAAGGATTATAATGTTAATTTGATGTCCGATTTTTGATGGACATGAAAATATTGAAGTATGTGAAGCCATGTTGATTAGATTCGCGCCATTTTAACGCGAACGATATTTATATTGATTTTATTCATTTTTATAATGAATATTGAAAAGGAAATGATTTCAAAATCTGATACTTTGAAAATATTATCATTTAAAAATTATAATGATAAGGAGTATTCAATTTTGATTTAAAATTGAAGTAAAAGTGGAAATCGTTTTAAAAAGAAATTTATAAAATACGTTTTGAACGAAATTTCTATTATATAGATATATATATTTTTGTACTAATGGCTTTAATGGAATGCTTTGTGCCGCGACCGTTCACGAATTTCGACTATTGACTTCGAATTGACTTTACGGGAGATCCGACCATCGGATTCTCCTAAAGCCAGAACCTTTGGGTTCGTATCGAAATAAGATTTCCAATGAATATAAGAGATTTGAAATCTAATGGTTGGATTTGGAATTATGTCCAAATCAAATTTTGAAAAGTTCGCTATGGATGCAGTTCGGTGGCCGTTATTGGAAACCGACTATACGGGCCTTGATAAAATTATTAAAAATATTACTAATTTGGGTAAAATCATAATAAATGATTTGGAAAGAACCTGGATGAAAAATTCCAATTTTGTAAAGATAAAAATATATTTTTATTAAAATGAACTAGTTATTAATTATAAAGATAATCCAACATTTTTAAATAAATAAATTGGATTTGTGAATGGTTTTAATCCAACCAGAATGTTCCAATGTATGAGTTGGAATGTATTTGAATATAAATTATCTTTGGGATATTTCGATATTGAATTCCGTGACTATGCGGATATTGGAGGAATTTGGAAGATATATATACATTCGTTATTCCCCATACGATATGTGGTTGGTTTCACAATTGGATATTGAATGTAAGCTGATATAATTTCTGTTTAGAGCCTTATATTTAATATCAAAGTGGCTTTTGGGTTTGTCGTGAATGGTGTCTTTAGTAACACTGTCCTTAAACCCCACATGAGAAGAATAAATCTTTTAATTAAGATTATTATAGTTCCAGTTATATGTAGTAATTTGAATAAAATGGAATGTGAATTTGGTTTATTGTGAACTGTGTTTTTAATGACATTCATTCTTTAACCCGATTAACAGTGAAATGTGATTTGGAATATATAAATCTTTTATTAAGATTTAATGCAAATTTACCAAAGTAAAATTTTCCAATTTAATGTATTAAATTAGAATTGAATGGAATTCGGTTTAGTGATAATCGAAATGAGCTTCCGTGGAGGAAGATTGTCAATATATATGGAATTTAAAAGGCTTTTTCGTAATTCCATTTGTACTAGTAGTTGGATACAGAAATTGATATCGATTATATATTGATCTGTTTTCATGAAGATTCCATGGTTAATGGACTGTGATTTTGGGTTTATCGTGAACTGTGTTTTAAATTACATTGGTTCTTTAACCTAGTTAAAGACAGGATTACATGGCTAACATTGTATTTCGAACTGTATTGTTGATCTCTGCTAAATATATATTTGTTTGGTGGCGGAGAATTTATTCTCTTGCTTAACACGCTTCTTTGAGACGTATGAGCATAGAGGTTACATATCGGCAGAAATCAATGGTATGGTGTATATTGTCAATGCAGAATGTTTGATTTCCCAAAGTTAAATAATCATTAATAATGATTTCTGGGAAGATTAATACTAAGTGGAGTTTTAATGAATCTTTAATTAGATTGAAATGGGAATGTGATAATTTCAATTAACAAATTTGGGAAATGATCGAGAATGGAGTACCACCAGTTTTACTCCAGGAGATAGTTAAATCTTTAATTAGATTTAAATGGGAAATGGTAATTAATTTTACTGATAAAACAATGGTGTTAGATATGGAGTATTACCAGTTTTGCTCCATGGGATTAATAGGTTGGGATTGAGAAGTTAAAATGATTACTTTGGTGAGGTTCGCTAATCCCGGCTAGTTTGGAAAACCTTAATTTGGTTTAGAATTCTGAAAAGGTAAATGAATATTTTGGAAATTGATATCCAAAGGAAGATTAAAGAATAAATTTAAAGGAATTTATCTTTGATAAAATTAATGGGAACCTTTCCCTAAACTTGTGAATATTTGAATAAAAGAATATTGTAGCGACCCTCGTTCTACGCATCGGAAGATCGTAGAATATTTATTTCTTTTTCGTATGAAGTCGTATAGTCGTGTAACTTTGGGGAATGACTATTGGGGTCATTTCCCGTGTTCATGATTTTTGCTAATTTTTAAATGACCATTTTACCCCTAGTTGACCTTTTTTTCGACCATAACTTCTGATTGGAAGGGTGTTTTGACCTGAAACCACTTCCATTGGCTTCGAATGATGGTTTACAATTCCGTAGAGTGGTCACATTAGCAAACGAACTCACCTTTTGGGAGACATGGCTAAAACAAGGTTTATAAGGTGAAAAACAGCTTAACCGGGCCTAATTAAGGTTATTAGCAAGAGGGCCTATAACCCATTTCGGGATTAGGGTTATGGGGAGGCTGAGAACAGTAGGGAAACAAATTTTATTTCATTTTTCAGCTGTCTAAAACTATTCCTTTACCCTAGCCATGGCCTCTACCTTTTAAAATCATCCAGAATCGCTCTCTAATCAAGGATTAAGCTTAGCAACGCCAAATCAAGGAAGTTCTTCACCAAATCAGTGTTAGAGATGCTGTTAGACATCAGTATTTGCCCAAATCAACGAAGTTTTAGTTCTGAAAATTTTAATTGTGGCAAATGTGAGTGATTTGCATTGTTTTTCACTAATTACAGCTAATTAGGAGTGATTAGTGATAATTAGTGAAATTATGGCTTAGAAAAATCTAGAAAGATTTGTAAAATTCTTAAATATTATTTCAGGGCTCTGATAAAAATTTGGGTTAATTTGGACATGTTTTACTAATTGTATGGTTAAGTCATAATTAAGGGGATTAAGGGGAAAATCATGCTTTTTGGGTATATTTGATCTAAAATATTTCATGTGAATGATGTTTTAATGTTTTTGATTGATTCTATATGTAGTTACCGCTGTTTGGAATGTTTTGTGATGTCATAGAAAGGTTAGAATGGTTTAAAACGCCGCCATTTGACGAAAATAGCTTGCTGGAAAAAGTTGCAGATTTGCAGAACCGGTTAGGATGAACAACCGATACGATCCGGATAGGAGCAAGACACCCGATCCGATCCGGATAAGAGAAAGACACCCAATCCGATCCGGATAGGAGCAATACACTCAATCCGATCCGGATAGGAGAAAGACACCTGATCCGGTCTGGATAGGAGAAAGACACCCGAACCGATCTGGATATAGGAGAAAGACACCCGAACCGATCCGAATAGGAGGAAGACACCCGAGCCGAACCAGATAGGAGAAGGAGAGAAGGAGACCCGAACCGAACCTGATAGGAGGAGGAGACCCGATCCAAACTGAATAGGAGGAGGAGACCCGAACCGAACCGGATAGGAGGAGGAGACACGAACCGAACCGGATAGGAGGAAGACCCGAACCAACCGGATAGGAGACCCGAACCGAACCGGATAGGAGGAGGAGACCCGAACCGATCCGGAGGAGACCAAAACCCGAGATGCAAAGGTATTCCAAATGGGAAGTAGAACTCAAGATCCAAATGGGAACCAACGAGTTGACTTCATGATTGGATTTTGATGTGGGACGTGTGCTAAGGGGTTAACGACGTCTATAGCTTTGAATCACCACGGAAAAACGGATATTGACTACATATCAGTGCGGTGATGTTGTCATGACTTCATGGGGAAGATTGATCATAGCAAGGCTATGAGCCAGTGCAGTGGAGTCATCATGACTCCATGGGGCAGAGTGGACATAGCAAAGGATTGGTGGCTATGGATCAGTGTAGTGGTGTCATTACGACTCCATGGGGCAGAGCGATCATAGCAAGGAATAGGGTGATCAAAGTGGTGGATATCATATGCTTTACGCACTGAGTGAGAGATGTGAGGATGGTTGCTATGATTGATTGTTTGCCATCACTATGTCATGCACACCCTCACCCCTGTATTTCTTACACCATATGTTAGTGGCACCTTATAGTATTGTACGGTACGTTGTGCTAACTCTTTGGGTGTAGGTCAAGGTTGAGATATGGTTTAGTATACCTGTTATTACTCTGTTTTGTTGCTTATCGCTCATACCAGACTTTTTTCTATCCCAAAGTTTTATGTCTCTTCTTATTACTCTAGGTGCTCTTAAACGGGCAGACTAGAGACATGTTAGGTGGTACGCACGAGAAGCTGTACCGGAGACGAGCAGGAGGCTCCTACGTATGGTATATGTAGATATTCTCCCTATGTCGCTGCTGGTCACTACTTTGGGCATTAGTAGTGTAGCTTTCCTTTCCTTTGCTTTAGAGACAGTTTACAAAAGTTGTAATAATGATGATGTGGAACATAATCTGTATTTGGATTTTCCGCTGCTATGATGTTTAATTTTCAGCTTATGCATTGTCTCGCCTGTTTATGTCAAAGTATGATATTATTATATTTTATTCCATGCACTGTGAGACATTCTATAGGTTCCTTGTTAGTTCAAATTCCTTTCTTTTTCTTTCTTTGGTGACCGTCTCGTGCTGGTCTGGCATTGGTACAATGCACTTTCATTGGAAATGTCGACTAGTGCGGGGCGGGCCATCACATTTGGTATCAGAGCTCCATGTTGAGTAGTTAACTTAGGGAAAGTCACCAAGGAGAGATAGTATGTATATGAGAGCGCGTATTTGTTATATTTTGTTTTCAAAAGTTATATATATATACACACACTATTAGTATATCTAAGGATGGAGTCGCATTTCACTGGCACCACTGAAGAGATGGTTAATCGTTTCTCTTTACAGATTGAACGATGAGCCGACGTACGAGGGATACTGGTAGAGGAGCTAATAATGGGAATGCTCCTGATATGAGGACAATATTCACTGACTTCATGAGGGAGATTCTTAGAAATTTGCAAGGAGCTGTTCCCAATGCTGCAAATGGTGGTGGTGCAGCGGTGCAGGCACCTAGGGCCGATTTCGCCAAGCTACGCAAGGATTACACTAGCCTTGGTGGGATGTCGTTCCACAGAACGGAGTCGGCTACGGATGTTCAGGATTGGTTGGATAGATGTGAGCGTATCTTCGAAGACTTGGGTATCGAGGATGTGATGAAGAGAAAGCTAGCATCCCATCAGCTGCAAGGATAGGCGATGAATTGGTGGAATGCTATTAAGGTATCTACTCCAGAGGATCAAGTTACATGGGATCAGTTCAAGGCCAATTCAGTGATAAGTTTATCCCAGCTGCTCAGAAATCAGAATTGTTTAGGAAGTTCTTGGAGCTTAAATAGAATGGTAGAGTAGTCTCGGAGTATATTGCTAAGTTCGATACTTTATCGAAGTATGGATTATCCCTAATCGACACTGCCGAGTAGAAGAATGAGAAGTTCTTAACTGGCTTGGATGGATAATTAGGGGAAAGGCTTATCAACCACATCGATGAGACGTTTGAATCGATTATGGGGAAAGCATTGAGGTCGAAGAGTCTTTACCGTAAGCCAAAGACTGAGGTTGCTACTGTATCTGCAGGGGAGCCAAAAACGCAAGTAGGCGGTGGAGGTAAGAATAACTCGCAGAATAAGAGAAAACAGAACCAAGCTAAGGATGGCCAGAAAAAGAGTAAGAAAGATGTTGATTCTTCAGTTGTGGTAAGAAGGGCCACTATTCCAAAGAGTGTCGGGCCAAGCCAGCGGATAGGAAGTGCTTTAACTGCGGCCATGTGGGACATCACAAGGACAAGTGTCCACAACCCCCTAAAGAAAAGCAGATTGTGAAAGTATATGATATCAATGATGTTCCTTCTTCGTCGAATGCCCCAACTACGGTGGAGAAAGGAAAGAATGCTGTTATTCATCGTATGCTTTCTGTTTATGATGTTCCAGTTAGAGTGTTGTTTGATACCGGAGCTTCCAGTTCCTTCATATCTAGTGATCTGGTAGATAGGTTGGGATTGGAACCCAAGATTGTCGATAGACCTTTACTAGTGACGAACCCGATTGGTGGTTCGACTAGCCTTAGCATGATTTGCCTTAATGTGGTCTTATCGAGTCATGGATGCATGTTTGTTTGTGATTGCTTTGTTTTGGGCTTTACTGGGTTTGGCATTATTTTGGGAGTCGATTGGCTTCAAAGATACGGGGTAGTGGTAGACTGTGAGGGCTTTTTGGTGACAGTTAGAGCGGATGATGGGTGGAGGGTAGTGTTTGGTGGTCTACCCAGTGATGGGGTGATAGCTAGTTTTCTAAATTCCCTCGACATCCTGCGTGATGAGTTGTCAGATGTGCCCGTGGCTAGCCAGTATCCGAACGTCTTCGAGGAAGTGACCGGACTTACACCACACCGAGAGATTGAGTTCCGTATTAACTTGGTGAAAGATGCCAAACCTATAGTGATGCCACTTTGTCGTATGGCACCAAGGGAGCAGCGAGAGCTCGGGGTGCAAGTGAGCAATCTTTTGAAGAAGGGGTTTATCAGAAGAAGTGTTTCTGAGTGGGGAGCACCAGTTGTGTTTGCTACGAAGGCTGATGGTTCCCTTCGATTGTGTATGGACTAAAGCAAGCTGAATAAGGTGACGAGGAAGAATAAGTATCCCCTATCGTAGATAGATGATTTGTTTGTTCAGATGAGTGGAGTGAGAGTGTTCTCTTAGTTAGATCTCGCGACAGGTTTTCATCAGCTTAGGGTAGAAGTTGAGAGTATAGCTAAAATGGCATTTCGAACGCCGACTGAATTCTATGAGTGGATGGTCATGCCATTCGGGTTGACCAATACACCAGCATATTTTGTGGATCTTATGAATAGGGTATTCAGGGATCAATTGAATAAGTTTGTTCTTGTGTTCGTGGATGATATTTTGTCTCCTCGAGGACAGAGGAAGAACACAAGGAACATTTGAGAGTAGTGATGGAGGTGTTGAGAAAACACCAATTGAAAGAAAAGTCTTCTAAATGTCACTTCTGGAGGAGGGAAGTGAGATTCTTGGGCCATGTTGTTTCAAAGAATGGTATTGACGTGGACCCTGCGAAGGTGGCTACGTTACAAGATTGGTCTACGCCCAAGAATGCAACAGACATAAGAAGTTTCTTGAGGTTAGCCGGATATTATCGTAAGTTTATCCAGGACTTTTCTAAGATAGCAGCACCATTGACTCAGTTGACCAAGAAGAATCAAGCTTTCGTTTGGGATGAGAGGTGTGAAAAGGCATTAAAGGGCCTAGAGGAAAAGTTGACGTGTGCACCAGTATTAGTAATTCCTAAAGTGAATGAAGAGATGACAGTATACACGGACGCATGAGGTACCGGTTAGGAGGAACAACCGATCGGATCCGGATAGGAGCAAGACACCTGATCCGATCCAGATAGGAGAAAGATACCCGATCCGATCCAGATAGGAGCAAGACATCCGATCCGATCCGGATAGGAGAAAGACACCCGATCCGATTCGGATAGGAGAAAGACACCCGTACCGATTCAGATAGGAGAAAGACACCGAATAGGAGGAAGACACCCGAACCGAACCGGCTAGGAGAAGGAGAGAAGGAGACCCGAACCATATAGGAGGAGGAGACCCGAACCGAACCGGATAGGAGGAGGAGACCAGAACCGAACCGGATAGGAGGAAGACCTGAACCGAACCGGATAGGTGGAGGAGACCTGAATCGATCCGAAGGAGACCAAAACCCGAGATGCAAAGGTAGTCCAAATGGGAAGTAGAACTCAGGATCCAGATGGGAACCAACGAGTTGACTTCATGATTGGACTTTGCTGCAGGACGTGTGCTAAGGGGTTATCGACGTCTATAGCTTTGACTCACCACGGAAAGTTGGATATTGCCTACGGATCAGTACAGTGAAGTTGTCATGACTTCATGGGGCAGAGTGATCATAGCAAGGCTCTAAGCCAGTGCAATGGAGTCATCATGACTCCATGGGGAAGAGTGGAAGAAATGGATCAGTGCAGTGGTGTCATTACGACTCCATGGGGCAAAGTGGTTATAGCAAGGAATAGGGTGATCAAAGTGGTAGATATCGTATGCTTTACGCACTGAGTGAGAGATGTGAGGATAGTTGCTATAATTGATTGTTTGCCATCACTATGTCATGCACACCCTCACCCCTGTATTTCTCACAGCATATGTTAGTGGCACCTTAGAGTATTGTACGGTATATTGTGCTAACTCTTTGGGTGCAGGTCCAGGTTTAGGTATGGTTTAGTATACCTGTTATTACTCTGTTTTGCTGCTTATCGCTCATACCAAACTTTTGTTTGACCCAGAGTTTTATGTCTCTTCTTATTACTCTGGGTGCTCTTAAATGGGCAGATTAGAGACAGGTTAGGTGGTATGCACAAGAAGCTGAACCGGAAACGAGTAGGAGGCTCCCATGTATGATATATATAGATATTCTCCCTGTGTCGCCGCTGGTAACTACTTTGGGCATTAGTAGTGTACCTTTGCTTTACTTTGCTTTAGAGACAGTTTTCAGAAGTTGTAATAATGATGATGTGGAACATAAGTTGTATTTGGATTTTCCGCTGCTATGATGTTTAGTTTTCAACTTATGCACTGTATCGCCTGTTTATGTCAAAGTATGTTATTATTATATTTTATTCCATGCGCTGTGAGACATTCTACAGGAACCTTGTTAGTTTAAATTCCTTTCTTTTTCTTTCTTTGGCGACCGTCCCATGCTGGTCGAGCATTGGCACAGCGCACTTTCATTGGAAATGTCGACTGGTGCGGGGCGGGCCGTCACAACTATTCTAGATTAGAATGAGGCACATCATGTGTTTTTAAAGCACTTGATTATTGATTATAAAGTACATGGTTTATTCAGAAAGTCCAGGTTTATACCCATTCTGAATAACTGATTCGACGATAAGTCGATGATGAAGATGGTAGTTGAAGATCGGAGACCTTCATATCGTTTGGATGATTACTGATGTATGGATTGGGCTGTGCACCTAGGACAAGGTAATAAGTGGTGATCTTCCAGACGTACTTGGAGATCGATGTGATATGAGAGGACCTCTCTCCTATATTGGACATGGGATGAGGAACAAGGTGCCTCCGGTTTAGTTCAGACCTATAAAGAACTTGTAAATGGATGTGTGTCTAACATTAGATTTTATTCTATGTTGATTGATTTCAATTAAATATATATTTGTTTGGTGGCGGAGAATTTATTCTCTTGCTTAGCACCCTTCTCTAAGACGTACGAGCTTAGTGGTTATATGTTGATAGACATTAGTCGCATGGCATGAATTCTCAATGTCGCATGCTGAGATGCAAATGATCAAGGCTTTTGTTGAAAAGCAAATTATTGTGGTTGATGATCAAAGTACGACTTTAAATATCATAGCTTTGTGTATAACGTTAATTTGTGAGCCTCACACCTGGGTATGAGTCAAAAACGTGACTGTGACTGCAGGGAGTGCACGACGTCTCTTTCTAGCTATAGGTGGTGTCATGGTATGGAGCCCATAAATTTTACCTATGTGGATGATGGATAGTGAGGCGCCTCGAATATACCAGTCACCATGAGGCAATTGGATAGGTCCGATAGGACCGGAAAACTTGTGTTCAAGAATAACCAATCGACTAAAGTATGTGTGGACCGGCCCTGAAGATCAAAGGGTTGCCCCGCGGTGTGTAATCCTATGAAATTTGCTAGAGTGTCTCGAATTGGTGAGGAGCCATTCCTGGCCTCGACTCATGACGAAAATCCAATTTCCAATACGTGACATTTTGGTTTTAGTTGCGGAACTAGTATGACGACATAGCAGGATGGCATTCTATGCCGTCTATGATTGATACATATATATATTTCAAGTTTTTTTTGACACTATATACTTATAGTAATATCAAAATGATTTGTTTTAAAATGTACTAAGCATGTTTATCTATTATAAGGTAAAACTTTATCCTCTGGCTTGCGTTGCATTGTGTGATGGGACCTGAGTCTTATAATAGCTTCATTTTTTGAAAAATTTCATTGTTTATAAACTTTTTTATGCGCTAGTATTATTGGGAGAAAATCTCTTCCATGTTATACGGCATAGTCCCTTGATTTACTTTATTTCTAAAGTTATGTTTTAAATAACCGTTTTAGTTCTCATACCCTTCCCATGACTGACTCGAATTTTGTTATTTCTGCCTAAACTCTGGGTGCCCATATTTTCCACACGGGCAGTTGGTAGTTTTGGTTTTGCTAATATTATTTTCCCAGAATCCTGGATCTACAGCTGGTGCTATATTCGGAAAGCTTTGTATCAATGTATTTCTTTCAGTTGTGTTATGTATTATTTTTCCGCTGCTACAAAAATTCTTAATCTCTGATATTTTATTTCTATTGTGTAATATTTATTCATGATCTAATATATTATTGTACTATGATGTAATTATTGTAATAGCAATGAAATGTTCTATAGTTTGTGTTCTGATTTGTCGTGTTCTCTACTCAATCCGGGCTTTCTGTTACGGGTGAGTTTGGGTCGTTTCATAAAATTCAGAAAAACTTCCCATGGAGGATGCCTTGCTTAAAGCCGAAATAGGAAATAATCCCTCTCTATCCGGTGGCATTCCAAATATAAGACTCACTTCTTTGGGAGTTATTTTCAAAATTTTGTCTCCTACTTTAAAAGCATTTTCAGTAACATCGAAAGAAGTAATTATATCATCTAGATTTGAAGTACATTTTCTTATATCTTGTCTTCTTATTGAGTTATTGAGAAAAAAATTAAAAATATTTTTAAAAAGTGTTTTCTCTATGAAATCTTTTGCTTTTTGAGAAAGAACATTTTACTTTTGAATAACTGACATCACTTTATAGATTGCATCTAAATTGCATCTATATGTGCCAGTGTACTGTTGCTTTTTTTTTTTCTCCATGTTTCTACGATTTCATATTTATCTGCATCATCCAAGTTAGTATTTGTTTCTTCACTTTGGTTATGTGGATCATCCACATCGGTACTTGTTTCCTCACTTTGGTTATCCAAATTTGTATTTTCTTCATTAGACTCTGTTTGTATTTCTATATTAGTTGGTTCATTCTGTTCATGTTCAGATTGTTCTGCATTCATGAAAATATTATTATTAGTTTAGGATGTTTAAGATATTATTATAGTGTATGAAAACAATACTGAACATAAATTAAATGCTATATCATCCAAACAATACCATGCATGCACAATAATGTGTACAAAAAGATAATATGATTTATCTTTTTGACATATTTTGTAAATTAGGTTTATAAGGAGTGTAATACTTTGAAATAATCATTAAAACAATAAACTTGTGTAACATATATCACTTATTTTCAAATATCAGTATATCTAACCATCTAATTAAATCCAATAGAGATAAAGCTAAACGTATTTATCTCTTTTAGCAGTTAAATATCGAAATAATTTTGTCATTTTTATGCAAGCTTTAAACCTATTTTATATGGTATGTAATAATTTTAAATAATGAATATAAAAAGAAAACTTGTTTAAATGTATTGTTGTTTGTACTATTTGTTATTAAGATATAATATTTGCTATTTATTCAATTCATTGTGTCTCTAGTCATTACAAACCAAATCAACTTGGTATCAAATACAAATTAAAGTAATATTATCTATATTCGGAAAAAGCTAATAATTACTGAAAGAACTGATGTTATATTTGATTACGAAATTCTCATAATTGACAATGAATTTTTAATGGCTAATGTTTATAATTTTTTGTTAAAAATATAAATGCATTTATCTTTTATTGACATTATATTGTATAACTTTTTTATATTCACAGTATGTTGTAAAACTTTCATATTGCTGTGCATAAAAGTCAAAATAGATAACTATTGTACACACAATTTAAGTAAAAAAGGTTACCACTGGTGTTATTGACAATGATTTTCTTTCACTGTGTTCTTCACGGTACGGAGAAGAAATTGGTCTAATGTTTATGCATTGAATTCCTTTGTTGATGAAGATGCTTGTAGCATCTTTCAAGACAACTTGTTTTCTTTTTGACTTTGTCTCCTTTTTTTTGCTGGATGAATGTTGACAATTATTCAATTATTGAAGTAAATCAAAACACAAAGAAGAAAAAAAAGATATATGAATTTACATTTTTCTAAAAACTAACATCTTTGAGTATCCAATTAGTCAAATAACCAGTTCAAAATATTCAAAGGAGCAATCAATTAAAAAAATTACATAGTACAATTAATGGCAAATCAATTTTATAGTCACTTTTCAAGGAAAGAGAAAACCATTTATCTTTCCAAAAAAGAAAATTATTAGTAACTTGTTATATATGAGTATTATTTCTTAATAAAAGAGTTTGCATGGCTGTATTTTTAAATAATAACCAGTAATTATTGTCGTTCAATTCAAGCAAAATCATCAACAAACACTGACTAGTAATTATCATAGATCGATTCATAATAAAAGAGTTTGCATGAGTAAACACTGATTAACAATTATAATCGATCGATTAAAGAAATATAATCAAAAAAGGCAAACAATTAAGTAACAACAGACAACATTTAGAGGAAAATTATACTTACAGTTCATTCATTGTTAGCTAAAACTTAGATGCTTGATCTACGAATATGGTGAGGATGGGTTTCATCAAAATGTCGTATTGGTAAAGGTTGCAATTACTGATTTGACCAATCTAGTAATTAGGTTTTATTGGAGTAACTAGAAGTGGCAAATGAAAATTGTCCTGGAAAGTAATTATTGGCAACCCGTGTCATAGAAAGTAATTGTATAAGGTAAATAAGCCCTTATAGTAAAATTACCCTTTAAGTTATATCCATTCATCCATTTTAATAATATAATAAACCAAATCCTAAAAACCAAGCCGTCACTAGGTGATCTGACGACCAGTAGGTCGACCATGGAGGTCGACCGCCGGTCGATCTATAACAACCCAGAAAACAGAACCAATTTAAAAATTTTATTTTATCTATTTTAATGAATTTTGAATATTTAAAATGATTTATTTTAAATAATAACGACTAAAAATTTATTTAAATCAAAGTTAGAGTGTATAAACTTTTTTTAATTATATAACAAGCCTGAAATGGCGCGGTAGTTTGAAAATTCAAATTCAAATTTCAAATGAATGTACATGATTCAAAACAAATCGGATTTCAGTAAAATTATAAATATTTGAATCTGTTTAATTATATCTTTCCAATGAATATGAAAAATTCAGATTTCATTATGGGAACAAAAAGTTATTGTAACGTCTCGTATTCTTACGGTATAATAATTAATTTACTTAATTATTTAAATAATGATTTAGTGATTTAAATGGTCGTTTAATTAAATAATATCGAATATTTTATTAATATAAATAATTGAATAATATATTTAATTTTCGAAATAGTCGGAAATAGTGAATTAACAATATTGTGTGAACTGGACAATTTAAAATATATAATTCAGTTTGTGTAACACCCCACCTCCGCCAGAGTGGTTCTTGCAAGCACTCTGACTTTGGAGGGGCGTTTTGTACCGGGTAAACATGCATAATGATATATCAAGGCAGAACAAGAACATATGTATATATGTAAACAGAGTAAATAAGATAAGTAAAACAGCGGAAGATTTCAAACTATTTCAAAACAAGTCTGGTACAACATAATGTCAACTTTCCAAATACACAAGTCTAGATAAAAACAACATCACTGAAAAACTGAAATACATAAGTACTATCCCCAAAATAAGTGATAACCATAGCTAGCTTCATGTCAAGACCGTACATGAGCTAAAACCCCACAAGCAAGCGATCAGAAATCCAAGCTAAGCTCCAATATTCCCACCCTGAGAACCTGGGGGCGGGCGGGGGGGGGGGGGGGGGGGAACGGAAGAAAAGAGGCGAAAGAAAAACAGGTCAGTCAAAAAGACTGAGTAAGCCCTACTACAATCACTGTAAACTGATAAAGTTAACTGGCATGAGAAGCAGGGATGAACATAAGGATAACAACATACTAGCATGATGATTAACCAACAAGGTAGATAAAGGTGTCATCGCATAATCAGGTTTAAAGTTTTTGCACCACAGGTGTACCAGCATTCTAACATGTCATGTATAAACAAGAATTTATCCCTTGGCCTAAACTTGGCCCAGTATCAGGTGTTTGACTTAAATCAAGATCCAACTTCTTGGTACCGATTCTAGTATAACAGGATTAGGTGTTACCCCAATGTTTACATCGAAACAGGACGGAACAGAATGGTCCATACAGAGATAGAGTTTGGGAAAAATGGGCTTTTGCCACCCTAACAGATAAAGTACAGAAACGGAATGCTAACAATAATGGGCCTTTACCACCCTAACAGACGGTACCACGCAGAAACAGACGGGTGTTACCACCCAACAAAACAGACGGTACCAACAGAATCAGACAGAGCTAAGTGTACCCTAAATCCTACCCAAGCGATCAGCTCCCTAATACATAAATACCCTGTGTCGGCCCCACGATAGGGTGTATCACTCCCTAAAGTGGCAACCAATTGGCACAGGCATATTTACAGATGTCACGGCGTCTTACATCCTCAGAGGCAGACCGGGATCCATGCACGCACATGACCCGGTTGGAACACACCATCAACACCCATCGCCATTATCAGAATGAACCACTTATAATTAGTTCAGTAAGCGTGCCCGGACCCTACCTACAGTTGGGTCAAAGTTTTGATACCAGAAAGGGTTACTGACTAATATGGGTCCCAAACAACAAATGACACAAGTATTCCCCCTTGTGTCCCCAGACTATCAGATTCAGATTAACTTATTAACAGAGTTCAGACATACAAAGTTCAGACGATCAGTTTTCAGACTAACGGATCAGATAACAGATTTACAAACTTGCCTAACTTGGTGTGGGTCCTACAGATCCGTAAAACAGGTTCGTTTAATTTATCAATCAAGTTAGTTTATCCAGACCAGGCATCAAATTGGTTCTCAGCCTTATTAAATTACTGAGTTGGATTGGTTAAGTATAGTTCAACTTAACCCCGTTAAATTACCGAGTTCAGATTGGTTAAGTGTAGGCTAACTTAACCCCGTTAATTTACCGAGTTCAGATTGGTTAAGTGTCATAAGTCAAATTTACTTAACCTTATCATGTAGCATTAATTAATTAATGTGCCTTAACCTCTCACATTAGACTTCGTTGCGGTTACTAGTTAAGCCGGTCGGTTCCGGGTAGCTTTATACCACAACTTGGTCTAACCTCGGGTTCAAGGTACAACATGACCAACTTCTCACATTGGGTCCTATTGTTTGTAGCAACTAGTTAAGCCGGTCGGTTCCGGGAAGGTTTACGCTACAAACTCAACCCAACCTCGAGTTGGTCACACTTATATTTTCTAAGTGTCATGTCCATTATGTTTACCAAACATATTACAAGTTTTCAAGCATTTGGGTAGACCTAACTTAATCGGTAAATTCCCAATGGGTAGACCTAACTTAATAGGTAAATTCCCAATCTTATGTTTTTATGTCTTTTAAGTTTACCCAACCCCAAACGCAATCCCATCGCTTACATATCGCAATAGTGCATAAAGGATAGAAAGAGGGAACTTGGCATAATCATGACATAAAGGTGTTGAAGCCACAAGTTTAACATGGTGGCATATGAAATGTACATATGTTCATATACTTGCATATTACATTTTTAGGCCTCAAAAGCATGCATAAAACCAAACTTAGCATATTGGTGATACATGGTGATAAATGACATGTAGAAATGGCCATAAGTTCGCATTTAGCCTCACATGCAAGTTATCATAAGAGATATGATAACTTACATGTTGCCAAAATGCAACCTTTAACATAAAGCTTGAAGCTTTACGTTCATATACTCAAGGTAAGCTTGCATAACATGATAACATGAGTAAAATGATCCACCCAAACTTGCATACATAACATGACAACTTGCATATCATAACATGGCAAACTTGCATAACATAACATGGCAAACTTGCATATCATAACTTATCAAACTTGCATAACATGACATAGTAAACTTGCATATCATGGCAAACTTGCATATCATAATGATCAACCAAACTTGCATCATTCATTTAACTTTAGAGTTTAAATATGAAAGTAGAAAAGGGCTTACAATGCTTATGAAGACACAAAAATATATATAGATTGAGACAAAGCCCTTATGCAATCAAATAAACCCAAAATGCAAGCTCCAATAGAAAAAATCTTGAGCCAAAATGATCAAAACCCTTGCTTTATGATGTAAATATGGAAACTTGACTTGAATGCAAGCTAACGACACTGATACAAGCTTGAAAACACTTGTATGCATGGAAAATTTCTCATAGAAATAACTTAGAAATTTTATGAAGAGAGTGGAGGCCATGAGAGGAATAATTTTGCCATAGTTTAGTTGTAGGGTTGAATAATGATGATTTAGGGTTAGGTTAGGGGCTTATTTATAGAGATTAGGATTAGTTTCAACCTTAGGATTAAACCCTAATTCCAATCTCAGCCCTTAAAACCGAATCTGGCCCCAAAACCTAACCAAAACCCCAAAATGGTGCACCAGGCAAAACTGCCCGACTGAACCAAGTCGACAGCCAAGTCGACAGGGCTGTCGACTTGGGTCCAACCAAGTCGACTGCCAAGTCGACAGGCCTGTCGACTTGGTTGGCTTGGCGGGAAATTTCCCGCCTAGCCTTCCAGGCCCGAAATTCGAAATTTGAACTTGAAATTCAAATCTGTTTTGAACTTGAAATTTTCTGAAAACTTCATTGGGCCTTAATCGGGTCATACGGACTCCGATTTTCGAAAACTCGGACTCTATTTCGCGTATTTTTCCGAGACGAACGCAATGGCACAGCCCGTTTCCCTTGATTTTGATTTTTAAATTAAATTCTGCCTCGATTTACGTTATAACAGGTTATCTGAAATACGGGTTGTTACATTCTCCTCTCCTTAAAGGATTTCGTCCTCGAAATCCTCAAGTTAGGAAGAACGCATCCTACCATCCATCTACTCAAATCATCACTCACGAGCAATCATTGTCCTTAAAGATTCTAATGCGGTATGAACATATGCAAAAGGTGTGTGTATATGTTCTTATCTAATGCAAAGATCATCAATGCAACGTATGTTAGTGAAATGAATCCATTATGTATGCAAATAGTCCTAATCATATAATACTATATGTGTGCACAAACATTCATCCATATGCAACATCCATGTGCTGAATTAACCATCTTGCAACCATAAGAATTGAAAATGTACACACGTCCATATGCAATATGAGAGTGTATTTCAAGCCGATCTAGTGCCTAGTGTGTGTTTATGCATCCACGAGCAACCACTAGCAACCACTTGCATCCACTTGCAACCATAACATGTCTCAAACACATGTTTACATCCATAGGATTCCTATCTCAACAAGATACAGTCGAGTGATGGAAGCGAGTACAGATAAAACAAAAACTTGGTACATATACTTACAGACTACTCATACAGATCAGATTTCCCCAAATGATTCTTAGGAAACTAAGCATGGTAGAAACCCAGAATGTATTCGTCATAGTCACCCTCATGCCCAACACAGATACTCTCAAACCCCAATTTATCACAAACAGATGAGTTATAACTCTCAGGGAGTTTGAGACTATTACCAGATCAGAAGCAAGACTAGCATTAAAGTACCGAGTTTCCATTACAGAATCAAAATACCAGAAAAAGAGTTTCAAACTGAAAATCAGACAAGGAAAATTAAACATCCTACAGACAAATTATTCTAGCCCTAATCTATTCACTCGCCATGCGAGTATTCACCGTTCCTTCCGATGTAGTCCCTCTCTTCTTCGGGCAGTCCCTAGTGAAGTGTCCCATCTCTCCACAGTTAAAGCAAGTGCCCTTCCTCTTTCTGCAATCCTTGTTTAGATGAGTTGAGCTTCCACAAGTAAAGCAATTCTTTTCCTTCTTATCTTCAGACTTCTCCTCCTTCTTTTGCATTTCCTTTTTGGGCCCCGTTTTCTTGTTTTGAGACTCATTCACCTTGACCTCCTTCTTTGCACTCTTGTTCTCTTCATTGAGTAGGGCCATATCTACCAAACTCTCAAACGTGGCCCCCATGGGCACATGAGACATAGCTAACTCCTGTAACGGCTCATTCAATCCTTTAGCAAAACGAAGAGCCTTCTTCTGAGTAGTACTCACCATATCCAAGCCAAAACGAGCTAACTGATTGAACTTGTTCACATATTCTTTGACAGACATGTCTCCTTGCTTCAAAGCAATAAACCTCTCCATTTGCAGATTCTCTTCAGCAGAAGATAGAAACTTAAGCACGAACCTTGCCCTGAAATCGGCCCAAGTCTCAACAGGCCTAGTACCATTGGTGACTTCCCACCAATAAGCGGCTTCATCCTTCATAAGCCAAACCGCCAACAAGATCTTCCTCTGATCGTCTAACCCAAAGATAGCAAATAAATCCTCGGTCTCTTTCAACCAATTTCTGGCCTCTACAAAAGTCTCAGTGCCTTGAAAGTTCTTGCCACCCATTGCTTTGAAATCTTTGCAAGTCTTCAGCTTGAGGATGCTGAGGGGGAGGAGGAAGAGGAACCTCAGCGACAGGAGGAGGAGGAACATTAACTACCGGAGGAGGAGGAACATCTGCGGGGCCGGCTTCGGTCGCCCTAGCCTCCAAAAGTCTCCTATACCAAACAGGTACGTGTACTCCCTCCGGAATAGCAAAGTTATCGGCCATACTGAAAACGAAGAAAAAGACAGATTCAAAATGGAGAAAAACGAAGGAATTTTGCTAATGGCTTTTTGGGGAATAGCCTTTAAAATAAACTAGACTTTTCTTTGGAAAATACTTTATACTTGGTTTTGAAAATAGTTTTCCAAAAGTTTTAAAAACCTTTTTGTTCCTTCTCGTAAACCATACGCTCTGATACCAAATGTAACACCCCACCTCCGCCAGGGTGGCTCTTGCAAGCACTCTGACTTTGGAGGGGCGTTTTGTACCGGGTAAACATGCATAATGATATATCAAGGCAGAACAAGAACATATGTATATATGTAAACAGAGTAAATAAGATAAGTAAAACAGCGGAAGATTTCAAACTATTTCAAAACAAGTCTGGTACAACATAATGTCAACTTTCCAAATACACAAGTCTAGATAAAAACAACATCACTGAAAAACTGAAATACATAAGTACTATCCCCAAAATAAGTGATAACCATAGCTAGCTTCATGTCAAGACCGTACATGAGCTAAAACCCCACAAGCAAGTGATCAGAAATCCAAGCTAAGCTCCAATATTCCCACCCTGAGAACCTGGGGGGGGGGGGAATGGAAGAAAAGAGGCGAAAGAAAAACAGGTCAGTCAAAAAGACTGAGTAAGCCCTACTACAATCACTGTAAACTGATAAAGTTAACTGGCATGAGAAGCAGGGATGAACATAAGGATAACAACATACTAGCATGATGATTAACCAACAAGGTAGATAAAGGTGTCATCGCATAATCAGGTTTAAGGTTTTTGCACCACAGGTGTACCAGCATTCTAACATGTCATGTATAAACAAGAATTTATCCCTTGGCCTAAACTTGGCCCAGTATCAGGTGTTTGACTTAAATCAAGATCCAACTTCTTGGTACCAATTCTAGTATAACAGGATTAGGTGTTACCCCAATGTTTACATCGAAACAGGACGAAACAGAATGGTCCATACATAGATAGAGTTTGGGAAAAATGGGCTTTTACCACCCTAACAGATAAAGTACGGAAATGGAATGCTAACAATAATGGGCCTTTACCACCCTAACAGACGGTACCACGCAGAAACAGACGGGTGTTACCACCCAACAAAACAGACGGTACCAACAGAATCAGACAGAGCTAAGTGTACCCTAAATCCTACCCAAGCGATCAGCTCCCTAATACATAAATACCCTGTGTCGGCCCCACGATAGGGTGTATCACTCCCTAAAGTGGCAACCAATTGGCACAGGCATATTTACAGATGTCACGGCGTCTTACATCCTCAGAGGCAGACCGGGATCCATGCACGCACATGACCCGGTTGGAACGCACCATCAACACCCATCGCCATTATCAGAATGAACCACTTATAATAAGTTCAGTAAGCGTGCCCGGACCCTACCTACAGTTGGGTCAAAGTTTTGATACCAGAAAGGGTTACTGACTAATATGGGTCCCAAACAACAAATGACACAAGTATTCCCCCTTGTGTCCCCAGACTATCAGATTCAGATTAACTTATTAACAGAGTTCAGACATACAAAGTTCAAACGATCAGTTTTTAGACTAACGGATCAGATAACAGATTTACAAACTTGCCTAACTTGGTGTGGGTCCTACAGATCCGCAAAACAGGTTCGTTTAATTTATCAATCAAGTTAGTTTATCTAGACTAGGTATCAAATTGGTTCTCAGCCTTATCAAATTACTGAGTTGGATTGGTTAAGTATAGTTCAACTTAACCCCGTTAAATTACCGAGTTCAGATTGGTTAAGTGTAGGTTAACTTAACCCCGTTAATTTACCGAGTTCAGATTGGTTAAGTGTCATAAGTCAAATTTACTTAACCTTATCATGTAGCATTAATTAATTAATGTGCCTTAACCTCTCACATTAGACTTCGTTGCGGTTACTAGTTAAGCCGGTCGGTTCCGGGTAGCTTTATACCACAACTTGGTCTAACCTCGGGTTCAAGGTACAACATGACCAACTTCTCACATTGGGCCCTATTGTTTGTAGCAACTAGTTAAGCCGGTCGGTTCCGGGTAGGTTTACGCTACAAACTCAACCCAACTTCGAGTTGGTCACACTTATATTTTCTAAGTGTCATGTCCATTATGTTTACCAAACATATTACAAGTTTTCAAGCATTTGGGTAGACCTAACTTAATAGGTAAATTCCCAATCTTATGTTTTTATGTCTTTTAAGTTTACCCAACCCCAAACGCAATCCCATCGCTTACATATCGCAATAGCGCATAAAGGATAGAAAGAGGGAACTTGGCATAATCATGACATAAAGGTGTTGAAGCTACAAGTTTAACATGGTGGCATATGAAATGTACATATGTTCATATACTTGCATATTACATTTTTAGGCCTCAAAAGCATGCATAAAACCAAACTTAGCATATTGGTGATACATGGTGATAAATGACATGTAGAAATAGCCATAAGTTCGCATTTAGCCTCACATGCAAGTTATCATAAGAGATATGATAACTTACATGTTGCCAAAATGCAACCTTTAACATAAAGCTTGAAGCTTTACGTTCATATACTCAAGGTAAGCTTGCATAACATGATAACATGAGTAAAATGATCCACCCAAACTTGCATACATAACATGACAACTTGCATATCATAACATGGCTAACTTGCATAACATAACATGGCAAACTTGCATATCATAAAATATCAAACTTGCATAACATAACATAGTAAACTTGCATATCATGGCAAACTTGCATATCATAATGATCAACCATACTTGCGTCATTCATTTAACTTTAGAGTTTAAATATGAAAGTAGAAAAGGGCTTACAATGCTTATGAAGACACAAAAATATATATAGATTGAGACAAAGCCCTTATGCAATCAAATAAACCGAAAATGCAAGCTCCAATAGAAAAACCCTTGAGCCAAAATGATCAAAACCCTTGCTTTATGATGTAAATATGGAAACTTCACTTGAATGCAAGCTAATGACACTCATACAAGCTTGAAAACACTTGTATGCATGGAAAATTTCTCATAGAAATAACTTAGAAATTTTATGAAGAGAGTGGAGGCCATGAGAGGAATAATTTTGCCATAGTTTAGTTGTAGGGTTGAATAATGATGATTTAGGGTTAGGTTAGGGGCTTATTTATAGAGATTAGGATTAGTTTCAACCTTAGGATTAAACCCTAATTCCAATCTCAGCCCTTAAAACCGAATCTGGCCCCAAAACCAAACCAAAACCCCAAAATGGTGCACCAGGCAAAACTGCCCGGCTGAACCAAGTCGACAGCCAAGTCGACAGGGCTGTCGACTTGGGTCCAACCAAGTCGACTGCCAAGTCGACAGGCCTGTCGACTTGGTTGGCTTGGCGGGAAATTTCCCGCCTAGCCTTCCAGGCCCGAAATTCGAAATTTGAACTTAAAATTCAAATCTGTTTTGAACTTGAAATTTTTTGAAAACTTCATTGGGCCTTAATCGGGTCATACAGACTCCGATTTTCGTAAACTCGGACTCTATTTCGCGTATTTTTCCCAGACGAACGCAATGGCATAGCCCGTTTCCCTTGATTCAGATTTTTAAATTAAATTCTGCCTCGATTTACGTTATGACAGGTTATCAGAAATACGGGTTGTTACAGTTTGGAATTGAATTTTATTAAAGAATTTATTTATAAATAATAGTCGAACGTATAAATTGTATTATAATTATAATCAAGCTCGAAATAAGAAACATTCGGAGCTGGTGAAGTATATTTTTATGAAATAAGTAATTAGAACATTAAAAGAATATAAAGAATCTGTTTTAAGCCAGATTTCTATGAAATAAGAAACGTTCGGAGCTGGTGAAGTATATTTTTCTATTGAAAGAGAAAAATTGAGATTTCATCGTATAGATTGTAAGTTGTGTCCAAATCAAATTTTCGAAAAGTCGCTATGGAATTCCTTTATAATTTATATCGATTTGTTGATATTATAAATGGATTTTTCAATATAAATTGAATACTGATTTAATCTGGGTTTGAAATATCGAGTTACAAATTCATATAGGAATATTTTGGAACTATATTATAGTCTATGTGAATATATACGACAATATTTATTTATAAATATTTAACTTAATTATTTTTATATATATATTAATATTTAAATGCGTTTATTTAAAGATTTATAAATAGCCATTTTTACAAACAACCTCCGTTTTTGACGAAACTAATTATGTTCGATCCGGAATATTAATTATTGTTAGATTTCAATTTTTGTAATTTTTGGAGTCAGTATGTGGCTATATGGATTTTTAATGTTATAAACAATCAATATTTTGACTGTTAAAAATATACTGTGTTAGCAAACGGAGTCGGAATTCGACGAACCAAGTTTCGTTGGGTCCGTAATGTCAAACTGTATCCGTATGTCCATTTTCATCAAAATTGGGTGTTGTATGTGATCATACGGATTTCTGAATGATGAATTGAGTTAATAATCAAATATAAATTAATATATAAATATGAAGCTTACATCATAAGCTACCCACTCCTATAAGTATACCACCTACCCATTGTTAACCCTAATTCCATCCTTTGGTCAACAGAAAAATGCGCCGTAAGTTTTTCCTTTTTGTAAACAATTTCGATCCTAATAAATTCTCTTAAAAATCAAATAAAATTCCTTAAATCTCAAAATAAATAAATATTTGAATTTGTTATGTGTTTATCTTCAACCCAGTAATTATTTTGGGCAGTTCGGTATCATCAGCATTCGTTGTTTTTCCTGCTAGCGTCAGACTAGGGCAGAAGTTTTCATGCGTTTGAGGAAGTAATACTTGGTTTGAAGCTTATATTTGGATATGGTATAAGATTACGAGTTAGTAGGAAAATTTTGAGGATATGTTGGGCCAATGATGTTCACGTGACCCTGTACGTTTTGCGTGATGGCCTGAGAACGGGATTCAAGAATGGATGTCGATTTGTGTATATATGGTGCAGATTTGGAGAGAGAGAGATGAGAAGAGTATTGGTATCATTAATTTGAATTTTAATGAGAAGATGAAGGAGGGAGAGGAGCACGAGTATTCTGGTATGTCGTTTGTGTTTACTTGGAGCAGCAAGTCGCGTTCGATCTGAGATGCAGAGTGGAGTGATTTTGGGATGATGTTGTAGAGCTCAAAATGGGGAGCACTTTGGAATTTTTAGTTCGAGAGTTTGTGGAGTAGTGTTGAAGTAATGGCAATGGAAAGTTTTGGAGAATGGAGGAGGAAATAACAGAGGTGCGACATTGTTTTGGGAGAGAAGGGACTGTAGCACACGGGTATATGATTTAAATGAGGAAGTTGGGCCATTTCTTTTATGGTAAGGCCCATTTAAAATATAAATTCACTATTATTTTACTTTAAAATATTGTATCAGCTTGTAAACCCCATAACATATCCATTATGTATCGAAATTCAGCGAAACAAGATCCGTTAGGATCGTATGGACGACGGCTACACAATGGAATTGATTGGGAGTGAATTGGAGCTCGTTACAATTTATTCCAAAATAAATTGTCTGTCTGAATCAACCGATAGTTATTGTTATTTAACAATGATCGTCCAATGTGAGTGAATCTCACTAACTCTGCTCAGTTTATATTTTCATAACGTATTTTGAAAACTGCTAAATATTGGTTGATTGTCATGTGTTGATTGGATAGTTGAACTACTAACTGATTGGGTGAAAATATAGATATAGTTATACAAATATCATCAATTAAATATTGATTTTGTTTAGCAAAGTATTTAGTATTGAATAGAAATTGATGTTAATTATATTGTTTAACATCTGTGGATGCAGGGAAACAGTTAAAGGGATCCAACTGGATTCCTCAATATTTATAATACTATTCTTTTTTCATATATTGTGATATATAATGAGGTGTATAATCTGTTATCGATTATGTGTGTCTGGATGATGATTGATCCTTTTGATTTGGTATTTTAATACCATAAGTGATACTAGAATGTGGAAAGGGAATTCTCAAAGTGTATATTGAAAAGGAAATATTTATAAAATCAAAGGATTTTATAAAAGGAAATATTTATACAATCGAAGAATTTTATAAAAGGAATATTTATTTAGAAAATAAATAGAGTTATAAAAGGAATATTTATTTAGTAAATAAATAGAATCAAAAAAGGAATATTTATTTTGAAAATAAGTAGAATTATACAAAGGAATTTCAAAGTGGATATTGAATTTAAGGATTTTATAAAATCAATGGATTTTATAAAAAGAATTATTTGGAAAATAAATAGAAGTTAAATAGAAATGTTTAAACAAACAGAATTGGAAAAGGAAATATTCATGTGAAATAAATAGGATATATAAATGAAATATTGATGGGAAATAAATAGGAATTATAAAAGGAAGTATTTTATAAAATGAATAGAATTTTATAAAGAATATAAGAGGAAAATAAATATTAAATAGAAGTCTGTTTTTAACAGACAAATGGAAAAGATTAATTTAAAGTAGAATTAATTAGAAATCTGTTTTTAACAGAAAAATGGAGGAGATTAATTTATAAATAATGTTTTATAAACAAAGTAAATTATTTATCATTGGATAAATTGAATATATAAGTCTGAATTTATATATAGAAGTAAAAATCGGTTTTAACACTGATATTTGGGATTGATATTGAATGTAACAATTAATAAATGATTTATAAATGAGATTTAAGTGTTAGAAATAAAAAGGAGATTTCGCAAGAATAATCCTATAAGTAGAAGTATAAATAAAATTTATAAATGGAATATTATTTTAAAATACAAAATCAAACTTACTGGGTCATATAAAAGGAATATTTTCACACTCGATGTGAATAATGGTATAAAATAAATATTTTATAACTATTTATAAAGAAATTGGGTTTTAAAATAGGAATTCGAATGGGAGTTTGAATGGGATAGGAAAGAGAGTTAATCGAATATTAGTTATTAGAATTAAAGTTAATTGAATATTAGTTATTCGAATTAGACTTAAACGAATTAGAGTAAATCAAATAGAGTTAATCGAATAGAGTTAATCGAATTAGAGTTAATCAAATATTAATTAGTGGAATAGAGTTAACCATATATTAGTTAATTGAATAGAGTTAGTCGAATATAGTTATTCGAATAGAGTGAATTGAATATAAGTATTCGAGGGGAGATTATCGAATATATTTTAGTCGAAGGAAAGAGTTATCGAATATAGTTTATTCGAAGGAGAGATTATCGAATATAGTTTATTCGAAGGAGAGATTATTGAATATAGTTTACTCGGAAAAGAGTTATCGAATATAGTTTATTTGAGAGAGAGTCATTGAGTAGAGTTTATTCGAGAAAGAATTATACATTAGGATTCGACTATATAGAATATAAGAAAGTATTATTTACTTTCTGGTTTTTAAATCAAGATTTATTTACTTTATAAACCCTTTGTTTATTTATTCAGATTAAGAAATAAAAGTTATATTTAAGTTATTATATTTCGGAAGCATGGGATTATAACACTATTATTATAATCAAATGATTTCGGTAAAAGAAGTGGATTCGTAAATAGAATCCGAGAGTTACATAAGGAAGTTTGTGAAGATTTAAAATGTGAACCTTGTTTATTTCGAGGTTAGAAATGTTGTTCAGTTAAGGTCTGAGAGGTAGTTATACCCCAACTTGATTGACTTCATTTTTAACTAAGGAATGGTTAAGGTTCGATAGTGAAGGTTAGTTAATTAAATTTAGTTAATAAGTGTTAATGGTTTGAGTTGGTATAGCGATGTTTTATTTAAACATTTTTTTAAATTCAATGAAGGAATTTTGGAAATGTTTTCCAAATAAGAAATCAGAAATGTTTTTTTAATATAAAAAATAAGAAAGGGGAGTAAATATGGAAATGTTTTCCAATGATTAATAACGTATATTTTCTAAATTTAGAAAATAAAAATTTACGAATATATGGAACGGGAATAGGGAAAAGAATATTGGAATGAATTAAAAGGGATCAGTGTTGATTGATGATTTTCTTGGTAAGATTTCCATTTGGAAATACAACCGTTGTTTGTACACATGTTTTCCTTTGATAGTTAAATCACCGATTATCAAAGTTTTGACCATTTTTCCATAGTCAATATAGAGAGACCGGGATTAGATTCATTATCTGAAAGCCACTCCGTATGAGCATTAGCGTTGCGAATCAAATTTGATGAAGATAATTGAAGAAGGAGTTTATGCAAGGGCTGTTCTGGCGATCCTAGGTAGAAATTGCCAAAGATGGATTTACAGAATAGTGCCTTCAGTTTGTCCAGTCCCAAGATGATTTGTATGGACGAATGTCTGGCAAAGTATATCTAATGGATCACATAAGTTGATCGCTTCAAACGTATCCATGTTTGGTGGCAGAGGAATTCGTTTCTCTTAGCTTTAAACCCGTGGTATTTTTGTGGAAATCAATTTTTGATTTGGCGGGTATGACGATGTGACATTTAAAGGAAATGAATGTATGATCCGTCAAAAGAATATGTTATGTCCTCAAGCCTCATCAACCGAGCAATGACAAAAATCGGGCTTTCAACATGGCTATGTGGGTCGCCGCCGTTAGGGTGTATTGTCACCATCTAGAGAATATTCATACTGGTTACTTCTTTTCGCTTCTGTATCTCCCAGGAATGGTTATGTTGCTAGAAACCGTAGGTGACAATATATTCGATACACTCAAGAGAAATGAGTGGTCGGTCATGTGTGGGTCGGGTTGCAAGATGTTCTTGTTGAACCTAGTGTATTCCTCTCTAGAGATACACTGTCGGCAGGTGGTTCCATACCTTGTCATAGTTGGAAATCCATTTCCCAATAAGAGCCCGCGGTTTTGATTGTATATTATATATGTAGAGCGTGAGATGCAAGCGTTCTGCTGGATTGTTATTTACTTGTGATTAGACACTATTATAATATCATAATATTATTGATTTGAAAAACATTTTGGGTTATCGTAAGGTAAAAACCATCTGTGCTTATGTGTGGATCAGTCTTATGATTATCTTTTCTTTTGAAAAGTTAAACCGAATGATCGGTGTTTACTCACACCAGTCCTATGACTGACCTAGAGTTTATTTTGTTCTGTTTTCCCTAAACTCTTGGGTGCCCAAATTTGTATGAGCAGTTAAGTAGTTCAGGTATTTCTGGATATTCTGGGAGGAACTCGAGCAGGAGGCTTCAGGATTTTATAGTTACTGTTTATTTCCGTTGTGATGTAAGTGTTGTACTCTAATACACTAATACAGATGTGTGTTTCAATGTTACTTTGTATACTATAATTTATTAGCTCCGCTATGAGATTCGTGTTACTCTGATGTTGTTGTGTTCTTCTTATTCTTCTATTCTAATTTTCTATCTTATCTATTCCCACCCTCTAAATTCTTTCTATTAACTATCCGGTATTTCTAATGTCTGAATAGTCGACAATGGTATTTGTGTCGATTTACGGAGTCAAAAATCCCTGGGTCGTTATAGTGGTATTCGAGTAGAAGGTTAAGTAATTACATTGGCTCTGTGGCGTAACTCGATAGAGATGGGGTTAGTAGTACCCTAGATTGAGTTTGAGTGAATATATACGTGTGAACGTATTTGTATATTTTATAAAAATTGTTTTATATTGTGGTGATTTATTGATTGAGTTGTTTATGAAGTTTGGTCGATCAGTTTGATCCATTGTATCGATAGGGGTTGCTAAAAACTTGAATACGATAAACCGACACAGTATGTTTTGAAAGAAGGGTAAATGAAATAATTTTTCCCAAAGTATATTTTGATATAAAGAAAATATTTGTTGGAATTATTATATTTGATGTGTTGGTCATTATTATAATCGAATAAGATTACAATAGAAATGATATAGCATTGAACTCACTTCGATCGCTAGGAAATAACTATGATGATGCTGGCCACATCATCAGTGCTCATTTTCGGGTGTGTAAGTGACAGATTACCACCAAAGAGATAATTTTGGAATTATTTTGGGAAAAGGTAGTTGTTATGTGAAACGACCCGAACTCCCCCGGTCTCCGAAGAGAAGGGAAAGCGCGGATTGTTTTGAGAACACGGCAAAATAGAACGCATACAAAAGAACATTTCATTGTATATAACAACAATGCATCAGATTACAAGAATATACAGAGTATAAATGAATATTACACAGAAATATCAGAGATTTTATGTAACAACCCGGAAAATCTGGGCCAGTTTAAATTTTTTATTTTGGCAATTTTAGCGAATTTTGATTATTTAAAATGAATTATTTTAAATAATATCGTCGAGAAATTTATTTTGAATAGAATTCGACGTATATATTATATACGTCGTTGTTAGAATATAAATATTTATATATAATTATAAATAGAATTGAAAATGGCGCGGTAGTTCGATAATTCGATTTCAAACTTCAATTGAATGTACCGGGTGCAAAACAATCCGGATTTTAGTGAAACCAAAAATAATGGAATCTAATAGTGAATATCTTTCCAACGAATCCGAAAAATCAAGATTTCATATCAGGAATCAAAAGATATGTCCAGTTGAAAATTCTGAATAGTCGCTATGGAATTCAGGCCCTTAAAAATGGACATTTTGCAAACGACCTCGGATTTCGACGAAACCAGTTTTGTTGGGTCCGCAGTGTCAAGTTATTGCTAGGTTTTAAATTTCATAATTTTTCGAATCAATATGTGAGCGTGGCAAAGGAAAACGCGTTTGACCAGTTTCAGTTGATTTTAATCGACTGGAAATTGGCCATTTTTCCAACGGTCTCAGAATTCGACGAAATTAGTTTTGTTAGGACCGTATCGTCAATACGAAGCTAGAAAATATTTTTCGGGAATTTTTCTAGTTAATATGTGACCCCGGTAATTTGAAATGTACGTTTAAAATTCAATATAGTGATTTAAATGTAAATTCAACGGAAACTGATCCAAACAGCCGAATCAGCTTACGATACATATCCCATTGTGTTCGGAATGAGGGTAATACACTAGAGACGACAGGCGGTGGACCTCGTTTCGAGGTCGTACGTAAAAATCAACCCTTTGAAAATTTATTGAATTAAATAAATTAAATAAAAAAAAAAGAGAAAAACTCTCTTCCCTTAACCAGGCCCCCCCCCCCCCCCCCGTTTACTTCTCAGATCGAATGAATTAAAAAAGAAAAAAAGAAAAAAAGAAGAAAGGAGAGATCGGAGGAAGCGCCTCCGACTGGAGGAGCTCAACGCCGCCGCCGTCCACCCCGCTTCGACGGTCAACCACCGCAAGCCCCCTCTCTCCCCTCCACCGACGCATCCTCCTCTTCCCCCTTCTTGTCCAAACCGCTACCCTAGCCTCGAATCCGACCTGACGCTGAACCGCTCCGCCCACCGACCCTGATGGCCGCGCCCAGACCCTCCAACCACTCCGACGACCCCCTCCTCCTTAACAAATCAATGTAAGTTGATTTTACTTTACTTTATTTTATTTTAGGTATAAAACCGATTTATTTTAATTAAGGGTTTAATTCTGTTTTTTTAAAAAAGCATTTAAAACTGAATTATATAAAACATATAAAACTGATTTTAATTTTATGTTAGTAGAAAACTATATTTTTCAAAGAAAAAGTGACGATATTTTTCGAAGTAGAAAGCTATATTTTTTTTTAGTAGAAGTCGATATTTTTCATACTAGAAATAAAAATATGATTTTTATATATTGAACATCATAGTAAAAATGGAATTTTTATATAAAAAAAAAAGCGAAATCTTTAAATTCAAAAAGGCGAAATCTTTAAATTCAAAAAGGCGAAATCTTTAAATTCAAAAAGGCGAAATCTTTAAATTCAAAAAGGCGAAATCTTTAAATTCAAAAAGGCGAAATCTTTAAATTCAAAAAGGCGAAATCTTTAAATTCAAAAAGGCGAAATCTTCATATAGAAAATAGCGTGATAAAAATATAATTTTTATCTATATAACATAGAAGTAAAAATTCGATTTTTATATATTGAACTTTGAAATAAAAATTCGATTTTTATATATTGAACTTTGAAATAAAAATAGGATTTTTATATATTGAACTTTGAAATAAAAATTCGATTTTTATATATATTGAATAACATAGTAAAAATTCGATTTTTATATATATCGAATAGCGAAGTAAAAATGTGATTTTTACGTATGTAGTGAAAGCAGCAACGAAGGTGACAAAAAGGCGAAACGACGAAGACTTCTGCAAAGGAGTGCCGTGGAGCTAGGATAGCTAATCTGTGAGAATTTCTCACCTTTCAATTTCTTTTCTAATTATATATATATACTAGGATGCAGACGGTGCTTAGTAGCACCCGACACAATCGTCCACAGACCATGGACTTGTTTGTTTGGTTGCATAGATTAGTTGAATTATTTGTTTGAATTGAATTGTTTGGTGAGATGAAATTGATTTGATTGATGTGTGAATGGCGTGGGCCTTCACTAGACCGGGGATAAGGCTAGGCCTTGTCCCGTTTCTAGTATCGTGCCGTTATGCCGCTGAAATTTTCTAAAATAAGTTAGAAAAATAAAGATATCATTTTATTGAATAAATGAATTGAATAGAAATTCATAGGTTGAAATAAAATGTTTTATCGTTAAAAATATAATTTTTAACGTGAATGTGAATAAATGAATAGTTATAAACAAATCGGCCGATTTGTTTGTATATACACTGATTTGACTGATATTGATTGGGTCGATAAATTTCACACATCGCCCAACTGCACAAATAAAATATGCGGTTGATTGTTTGAAACCCCACACGGGTGTTGGGATGGAATTTGAAGTTCACTCATCCTGATTGATTAAATATGTCGATCGATTGATTGACAGGCTGTTATAAGCGTTGAATATCTATATTTGATGCTTATACAGTGTAGTGCACTTTGGTTGATGGTTGATTATTTTCAATGTCATTATATACATGTGTTGTATGAAAATCCATATAATTAACTTTATATGGTAATTGATTGGGCCTCATTCCAATTTGAAAAATAAAGAATATTATAAAATAAAAGTTCATGTGTTGACAGTACTCATTCTTTGAGATTGGTCATGTGTTGAACGAAATATTTTGATAATAACAACTATTTTGAAAAAGAAATATTTGAAATAGAATATTTGAAAATAGAAATTTATGAAGCCGTGTTGATTAGATTGACGCCATTTTGACGTGAACGATATTTATATCGATTTTAAACGATTTCGAAATGAATTGAATTGAAAACGATTTCGAAATGAATTGAATTGAAAACGATTTCGAAATGAATTGAATTGAAAACGATTTCGAAATGAATTGAATTGAAAACGAATTGAAATGAATTCAAATTGAATTGAAATTTGAATTGAATAGAAATGAATTTTGAAACGAATTTATAAAGAAGAATTCAATTTTGATTTGAATTGAAAAGGAAGTTGAAATTGCTTTTGAAACGATTTTAAAACTATTTATATAATTCGTTTTAAATAGAAATCGACGAAGTATATATTATATATATTATATATATAATATAATGGCCTGAATAGAACGCGCCGCGCCGCGGCAGTTCGTGAATTACGACCATTTATTTCAAACGGACATTACGGGAGATCCGACCGTCGGATTCTCCTAAAACCGGAACCGTTGGGTTCGTATCGAAGAGAGCTTTCTAACGAATGTGATAAATTAGAAATCTAACGGTTGGATTTGGAATTATGTCCAAATCAAATTGGAAAAAGGTCGCTATACGTGCAGTTCGATGGCCATTGGTGGAAATCGACTGTACGGGCCTTGATAAAATTATTAAAAATAGTAATAATTTGTGTAAAATCATAAGAAATGATTTGAGAAGAATTGGGATGAAAAACTCCATATTTGAAAAGATAAAAATAGATTTTTATCGAAATGAACTAGTTTTGAACTAGAATTATAATTCTATTTATTTTTAAATAAATAAATTGAATTTGAAATGGTTTTGAAAATAACCAAAATTTCCAATGATTGCATTGGAGTGGATTTGAATCGAAATTGTCTTCGGAATATTTCGATGTTGGAATTCGTGATATTACAGGTGTTGTTATGGAAATTTGAAAGATATAGTAATATCGTTATTTTCAATACGACATTTGTTAATCGTAGGATTTGATATTGAATATAAGCCGATATATTTTCTATTCAGAGCCTTATATTGAATATCAAATGTGATTTGGGTTTGTCGTGAATGGTGTCTTCACTAACACTGTTCTTGAACCCAGTTGAGAAAAGATTAAATCTTTTTATTTAGATTTAATGAAGTGTACCAATTAAATGATATTTAATTGGAATTGAATTGGTATTGATTTTTGGGTTTATCGTGAACAGTGTTTTAAATAACACTTGTTCTTTAACCCGATAATTAATCGAATGTGATTTGGGTTTGTCGTGAATGGTGTCTTCACTAACACTGTTCTTGAACCCAGTTGAGAAAAGATTAAATCTTTTTATTTAGATTTAATGAAGTGTACCAATTAAATGATATTTAATTGTAATTGAATTGGTATTGATTTTTGGGTTTATCGTGAACAGTGTTTTAAATAACACTTGTTCTTTAACCCGATAATTAATGGAATGGGATTTTGGGTTTATCGTGAATCGTGTTTTAAATGACACTGATTCTTTAACCCAGATAATGATTAAAACTAAGTGGAGTTTTAATGAATCTTTAATTAGATTGAAAAGATCGAGAATGGAGTATCACCAGTTTTGCTCCAGGCGATAGTTAAATCTTTAATTAGATTTGAACGTGAAATTTAGAAACTAACTGTCGGTTAGCCAAGCAGAATGGTTTTCTGGATATTGATCTGATGTTGGTTTCGGCCTTCGGGGTTAATATTTGGGGAATTATTCTCTTGATTAATTTACGGTTAGTGACTAATGAATTGGAATGAGGCGTATGTTGTGTTTGTGTAACACTTATTTAAAATATACGCGAGTTATTCGGAAAGACCGGGTTTATCCCATTCTGAATAACTGATACGACGATAAGTCGAAGATGAAGACGATGGTCGAAGACCGGAGGTCTTCACGTCGTTTGGGTGATAACTGATGATCTTGATTGGGCTGTACACCCAAGAAGATGGAAACAGTTAGTGATCGTCCAGACGTACTTGGAGATCGATGGATATGCGGGGTACTAGGTGCCTCCGGTTTCGTTCAGACCCAGAACGGACTTGTAAATGGACTGTGTGTCTGACATTGGATTTTAGTCCGTGTGATTGATCTCTATTAAATATATATCTGTTTGGCGGCGGAGAATTTATTCTCTTGCTTAACGCCCTTCTCTGAGACGTACGAGCTCAGAGGTTATATATTGATGGATATCAAACGCATGGAGTGAATTGCCTGTGTGGCATGCCTAAGTGGCAATTGATCGAGGCTTCTGTTGAAAAGCAAAGTCTTGTGGTGATGATCAAAGCACGGCCTTTGTGGCGTAGCTTTGTGTAACGTTTACCTCGCGTGTTTCACACCAGGTATGAACCAAAAACGGGAGACGGACGTCAGGGAGGGCATGCGTTTCTTTCTAGCTAGAAGTGGCGTCAGTGGTTTTACACGCCCTGACGAGTTTGACTTATGTGGTTGTTGCTGTTGCGAGGCGCCTCGGTTATATCGGTTTCGGCCGAATGCATTCTGGTCGGCTGACGGACCAGACTTACACCCCATAGGGTGGGGAGACGTATTGTTCAGGCATAATAATCCACTCCGTGTGGACCGGCCCTGAGGATCCAAGGGGCAGTTGCGGCTGTTCCTGAGGCTCGGGCTAGACAGTCTCGAATCGGTTGAGGACTATCTTTTGCCTCGGTTCATAGAAGGAAATCCAATTTCCAAATACGTGACTTTGCGGTTTTAATTGTAACCCTATATATGGCGACATAGTGGGATGGGGCGCTTATGCCGCCTATGATTGATACTTATGATTTGAAGTTGTTTTATACACTTATAATAGTATCAAATGATTTGTTTTAAAACGTATCAAGCATTCTTTGGCTGTTATAAGGGAAAACCCTATCCTCGACTGCGTTGCATTGTGTGATGGGACCTGGGTCTTATAACAGCTTCATTTTTCTTTATTTAGCATTGCGCTGTTTGTTTTATGCACTGGTATTCTTGGGAGGAAACCCGTTCCGTGTTATACGGCGTGGTCCCTTGATTTACCTAGCTTTGAAGATAAAGATTAATAACTGTTTTAGTTCTCACACCAGTCACATGACTGACCTGGAGTTTATTGTTTTAACCTAAACTCTGGGTGCCCTTATTTTGACACGGGCAGCTAGTAGTTTTGGTTTTGCAGATTTATATTCACAGGATCCTGGTTTACAGCTGGAACGATATCCGGAAAGCTTTGTATCCGTATATCTCATTCTAGTTGTGTATTGTATTATTTTTCCGCTGCTATGTATTTAAATGTAATTTAAATCTCTGATATTTCTGTGTAATATTCATTTATACTCTGTATATTCTTGTAATCTGATGCATTGTTGTAATATACAATGAAATGTTCTTCTGTATGCGTTCTACTTTGTCGTGTTCTCAAACGATATGGCGTTTCGAACGGCCTGGATCGGTTTAGCGACTGGTTCGGACCGAGCGAAATTCCTTGCCGTCACAGTTGGTATCAGAGCTTTGGTTTACAAAGCTCAGAGAACAAGGCACATTAGAAACATACGAAAGAATTCATCAGATATTGGATTAGTAATATCCAATTAGAATGACTCGTTAGAGATGGGATCAGTAGTATCCTAGAACGAGTGTGAAGAGTATATTTTTAAAGTGAAAACAAATTTTGTTTTGAAAATTTAAATCAATTATACGTATTTGAATATTTATTTATTTTGAATATGGACAATCGAGTATATATAGATTTCGCGTATACGCGTCATGAACGTATATTCGAAGTTTTAATAGATTGGATAGATATAGCATCACACTCTAGTCGCCCGGAGATATTATTGATGATAGCGATCGCATCATCAACATTTATGTTCGTGTTTCGAAGGTGTGATTTTCTATATATTTCCATTAGGCTGGTGTGAGAACCAAAACTTATATATAGCTAGAATACATTGTTGTGAATTGGCATCAAAAACATGATTTTTGTATATGTATCAAAATTATGAATTTCAAACTCTAATCAACTAATTGATTGATGTTTGTGTTGTTTGTTCATTTGTTTGCTAATTTTGAACCTTTATGCCTAATATAACCGAATATTGAATTGTATTGAAATTGGTCGCATCTGCTTGCATATACAAGTATATCATTGAACAGGTCATAGCAAGGAGGCTAGAGCAGAGAATAAAATTTGTTTGCCCGACAAATAGGTACATGTTTACTACATAATTTACTGTTTTGTTTGGGTGATGATGATTTTGTGAGCCTATTGGCTAGCCGCTTGGCTTTTTCTTTTTCTTTTTGAGATCTGAAGGACCGGGGAAGCTATTTGAAATTCCCCGATGCTCCCATTGCAGGGGAGGTTATGGCGAAATTTTTTGAAAATTTAGGGTGTTAGCCAAATTTTTGAAAGTTTGAAAATTCTCAGAAACCAAAGGGTTGGAGAATGAAAGCCAGATCGAACATAGAGTTGATTAATCAAACCACTTTCGACTTTGTTCCTTTTCGGGGACGAAAAGTTTTAAGTGGGGGAGATTGTAACAACCCGGAAAATCTGGGCCAGTTTAAAATTTTTATTTTGGCAATTTTAGCGAATTTTGATTATTTAAAATGAATTATTTTAAATAATATCGTCGAGAAATTTATTTTGAATAGAATTCGACGTATATATTATATACGTCGTTGTTAGAATATAAATATTTATATATAATTATAAATAGAATTGAAAATGGCGCGGTAGTTCGATAATTCGATTTCAAACTTCAATTGAATGTACCGGGTGCAAAACAATCCGGATTTTAGTGAAACCAAAAATAATGGAATCTAATAGTGAATATCTTTCCAACGAATCCGAAAAATCAAGATTTCATATCAGGAATCAAAAGATATGTCCAGTTGAAAATTCTGAATAGTCGCTATGGAATTCAGGCCCTTAAAAATGGACATTTTGCAAACGACCTCGGATTTCGACGAAACCAGTTTTGTTGGGTCCGCAGTGTCAAGTTATTGCTAGGTTTTAAATTTCATAATTTTTCGAATCAATATGTGAGCGTGGCAAAGGAAAACGCGTTTGACCAGTTTCAGTTGATTTTAATCGACTGGAAATTGGCCATTTTTCCAACGGTCTCAGAATTCGACGAAATTAGTTTTGTTAGGACCGTATCGTCAATACGAAGCTAGAAAATATTTTTCGGGAATTTTTCTAGTTAATATGTGACCCCGGTAATTTGAAATGTACGTTTAAAATTCAATATAGTGATTTAAATGTAAATTCAACGGAAACTGATTCAAACAGCCGAATCAGCTTACGATACATATCCCATTGTGTTCGGAATGAGGGTAATACACTAGAGACGACAGGCGGTGGACCTCGTTTCGAGGTCGTACGTAAAAGTCAACCCTTTGAAAATTTATTGAATTAAATAAATTAAATAAAAAAAAAAAGAGAAAAACTCTCTTCCCTTAACCAGGCCCCCCCCCCCCCCCCGTTTACTTCTCAGATCGAATGAATTAAAAAAGAAAAAAAGAAGAAAGGAGAGATCGGAGGAAGCGCCTCCGACTGGAGGAGCTCAACGCCGCCGCCGTCCACCCCGCTCCGACGGTCAACCACCGCAAGCCCCCTCTCTCCCCTCCACCGACGCATCCTCCTCTTCCCCCTTCTTGTCCAAACCGCTACCCTAGCCTCGAATCCGACCTGACGCTGAACCGCTCCGCCCACCGACCCTGATGGCCGCGCCCAGACCCTCCAACCACTCCGACGACCCCCTCCTCCTTAACAAATCAATGTAAGTTGATTTTACTTTACTTTATTTTATTTTAGGTATAAAACCGATTTATTTTAATTAAGGGTTTAATTCTGTTTTTTTAAAAAAGCATTTAAAACTGAATTATATAAAACATATAAAACTGATTTTAATTTTATGTTAGTAGAAAACTATATTTTTCAAAGAAAAAGTGACGATATTTTTCGAAGTAGAAAGCTATATTTTTTTTTTAGTAGAAGTCGATATTTTTCATACTAGAAATAAAAATATGATTTTTATATATTGAACATCATAGTAAAAATGGAATTTTTATATAAAAAAAAAAAGCGAAATCTTTAAATTCAAAAAGGCGAAATCTTTAAATTCAAAAAGGCGAAATCTTTAAAAAAAAAAAAAAAAGCGAAATCTTTAAATTCAAAAAGGCGAAATCTTTAAATTCAAAAAGGCGAAATCTTTAAATTCAAAAAGGCGAAATCTTTAAATTCAAAAAGGCGAAATCTTTAAATTCAAAAAGGCGAAATCTTCATATAGAAAATAGCGTGATAAAAATATAATTTTTATCTATATAACATAGAAGTAAAAATTCGATTTTTATATATTGAACTTTGAAATAAAAATTCGATTTTTATATATTGAACTTTGAAATAAAAATAGGATTTTTATATATTGAACTTTGAAATAAAAATTCGATTTTTATATATATTGAATAACATAGTAAAAATTCGATTTTTATATATATTGAATAACATAGTAAAAATTCGATTTTTATATATATCGAATAGCGAAGTAAAAATGTGATTTTTACGTATGTAGTGAAAGCAGCAACGAAGGTGACAAAAAGGCGAAACGACGAAGACTTCTGCAAAGGAGTGCCGTGGAGCTAGGATAGCTAATCTGTGAGAATTTCTCACCTTTCAATTTCTTTTCTAATTATATATATATACTAGGATGCAGACGGTGCTTAGTAGCACCCGACACAATCGTCCACAGACCATGGACTTGTTTGTTTGGTTGCATAGATTAGTTGAATTATTTGTTTGAATTGAATTGTTTGGTGAGATGAAATTGATTTGATTGATGTGTGAATGGCGTGGGCCTTCACTAGACCGGGGATAAGGCTAGGCCTTGTCCCGTTTCTAGTATCGTGCCGTTATGCCGCTGAAATTTTCTAAAATAAGTTAGAAAAATAAAGATATCATTTTATTGAATAAATGAATTGAATAGAAATTCATAGGTTGAAATAAAATGTTTTATCGTTAAAAAATATAATTTTTAACGTGAATGTGAATAAATGAATAGTTATAAACAAATCGGCCGATTTGTTTGTACATACACTGATTTGACTGATATTGATTGGGTCGATAAATTTCACACATCGCCCAACTGCACAAATAAAATATGCGGTTGATTGTTTGAAACCCCACACGGGTGTTGGGATGGAATTTGAAGTTCACTCATCCTGATTGATTAAATATGTCGATCGATTGATTGACAGGCTGTTATAAGCGTTGAATATCTATATTTGATGCTTATACAGTGTAGTGCACTTTGGTTGATGGTTGATTATTTTCAATGTCATTATATACATGTGTTGTATGAAAATCCATATAATTAACTTTATATGGTAATTGATTGGGCCTCATTCCAATTTGAAAAATAAAGAATATTATAAAATAAAAGTTCATGTGTTGACAGTACTCATTCTTTGAGATTGGTCATGTGTTGAACGAAATATTTTGATAATAACAACTATTTTGAAAAAGAAATATTTGAAATAGAATATTTGAAAATAGAAATTTATGAAGCCGTGTTGATTAGATTGACGCCATTTTGACGTGAACGATATTTATATCGATTTTAAACGATTTCGAAATGAATTGAATTGAAAACGATTTCGAAATGAATTGAATTGAAAACGATTTCGAAATGAATTGAATTGAAAACGATTTCGAAATGAATTGAATTGAAAACGATTTCGAAATGACTTGAATTGAAAACGAATTGAAATGAATTCAAATTGAATTGAAATTTGAATTGAATAGAAATGAATTTTGAAACGAATTTATAAAGAATAATTCAATTTTGATTTGAATTGAAAAGGAAGTTGAAATTGCTTTTGAAACGATTTTAAAACTATTTATATAATTCGTTTTAAATAGAAATCGACGAAGTATATATTATATATATTATATATATAATATAATGGCCTGAATAGAACGCGCCGCGCCGCGGCAGTTCGTGAATTTCGACCATTTATTTCAAACGGACATTACGGGAGATCCGACCGTCGGATTCTCCTAAAACCGGAACCGTTGGGTTCGTATCGAAGAGAGCTTTCTAACGAATGTGATAAATTAGAAATCTAACGGTTGGATTTGGAATTATGTCCAAATCAAATTGGAAAAAGGTCGCTATACGTGCAGTTCGATGGCCATTGGTGGAAATCGACTGTACGGGCCTTGATAAAATTATTAAAAATAGTAATAATTTGTGTAAAATCATAAGAAATGATTTGAGAAGAATTGGGATGAAAAACTCCATATTTGAAAAGATAAAAATAGATTTTTATCGAAATGAACTAGTTTTGAACTAGAATTATAATTCTATTTATTTTTAAATAAATAAATTGAATTTGAAATGGTTTTGAAAATAACCAAAATTTCCAATGATTGCATTGGAGTGGATTTGAATCGAAATTGTCTTCGGAATATTTCGATGTTGGAATTCGTGATATTACAGGTGTTGTTATGGAAATTTGAAAGATATAGTAATATCGTTATTTTCAATACGACATTTGTTAATCGTAGGATTTGATATTGAATATAAGCCGATATATTTTCTATTCAGAGCCTTATATTGAATATCAAATGTGATTTGGGTTTGTCGTGAATGGTGTCTTCACTAACACTGTTCTTGAACCCAGTTGAGAAAAGATTAAATCTTTTTATTTAGATTTAATGAAGTGTACCAATTAAATGATATTTAATTGGAATTGAATTGGTATTGATTTTTGGGTTTATCGTGAACAGTGTTTTAAATAACACTTGTTCTTTAACCCGATAATTAATCGAATGTGATTTGGGTTTGTCGTGAATGGTGTCTTCACTAACACTGTTCTTGAACCCAGTTGAGAAAAGATTAAATCTTTTTATTTAGATTTAATGAAGTGTACCAATTAAATGATATTTAATTGGAATTGAATTGGTATTGATTTTTGGGTTTATCGTGAACAGTGTTTTAAATAACACTTGTTCTTTAACCCGATAATTAATGGAATGGGATTTTGGGTTTATCGTGAATCGTGTTTTAAATGACACTGATTCTTTAACCCAGATAATGATTAAAACGAAGTGGAGTTTTAATGAATCTTTAATTAGATTGAAAAGATCGAGAATGGAGTATCACCAGTTTTGCTCCAGGCGATAGTTAAATCTTTAATTAGATTTGAACGTGAAATTTAGAAACTAACTGTCGGTTAGCCAAGCAGAATGGTTTTCTGGATATTGATCTGATGTTGGTTTCGGCCTTCGGGGTTAATATTTGGGGAGTTATTCTCTTGATTAATTTACGGTTAGTGACTAATGAATTGGAATGAGGCGTATGTTGTGTTTGTGTAACACTTATTTAAAATATACGCGAGTTATTCGGAAAGACCGGGTTTATCCCATTCTGAATAACTGATACGACGATAAGTCGAAGATGAAGACGATGGTCGAAGACCGGAGGTCTTCACGTCGTTTGGGTGATAACTGATGATCTTGATTGGGCTGTACACCCAAGAAGATGGAAACAGTTAGTGATCGTCCAGACGTACTTGGAGATCGATGGATATGCGGGGTACTAGGTGCCTCCGGTTTCGTTCAGACCCAGAACGGACTTGTAAATGGACTGTGTGTCTGACATTGGATTTTAGTCCGTGTGATTGATCTCTATTAAATATATATCTGTTTGGCGGCGGAGAATTTATTCTCTTGCTTAACGCCCTTCTCTGAGACGTACGAGCTCAGAGGTTATATATTGATGGATATCAAACGCATGGAGTGAATTGCCTGTGTGGCATGCCTAAGTGGCAATTGATCGAGGCTTCTGTTGAAAAGCAAAGTCTTGTGGTGATGATCGAAGCACGGCCTTTGTGGCGTAGCTTTGTGTAACGTTTACCTCGCGTGTTTCACACCAGGTATGAACCAAAAACGGGAGACGGACGTCAGGGAGGGCATGCGTTTCTTTCTAGCTAGAAGTGGCGTCAGTGGTTTTACACGCCCTGACGAGTTTGACTTATGTGGTTGTTGCTGTTGCGAGGCGCCTCGGTTATATCGGTTTCGGCCGAATGCATTCTGGTCGGCTGACGGACCAGACTTACACCCCATAGGGTGGGGAGACGTATTGTTCAGGCATAATAATCCACTCCGTGTGGACCGGCCCTGAGGATCCAAGGGGCAGTTGCGGCTGTTCCTGAGGCTCGGGCTAGACAGTCTCGAATCGGTTGAGGACTATCTTTTGCCTCGGTTCATAGAAGGAAATCCAATTTCCAAATACGTGACTTTGCGGTTTTAATTGTAACCCTATATATGGCGACATAGTGGGATGGGGCGCTTATGCCGCCTATGATTGATACTTATGATTTGAAGTTGTTTTATACACTTATAATAGTATCAAATGATTTGTTTTAAAACGTATCAAGCATTCTTTGGCTGTTATAAGGGAAAACCCTATCCTCGACTGCGTTGCATTGTGTGATGGGACCTGGGTCTTATAACAGCTTCATTTTTCTTTATTTAGCATTGCGCTGTTTGTTTTATGCACTGGTATTCTTGGGAGGAAACCCGTTCCGTGTTATACGGCGTGGTCCCTTGATTTACCTAGCTTTGAAGATAAAGATTAATAACTGTTTTAGTTCTCACACCAGTCACATGACTGACCTGGAGTTTATTGTTTTAACCTAAACTCTGGGTGCCCTTATTTTGACACGGGCAGCTAGTAGTTTTGGTTTTGCAGATTTATATTCACAGGATCCTGGTTTACAGCTGGAACGATATCCGGAAAGCTTTGTATCCGTATATCTCATTCTAGTTGTGTATTGTATTATTTTTCCGCTGCTATGTATTTAAATGTAATTTAAATCTCTGATATTTCCGTGTAATATTCATTTATACTCTGTATATTCTTGTAATCTGATGCATTGTTGTAATATACAATGAAATGTTCTTCTGTATGCGTTCTACTTTGTCGTGTTCTCAAACGATAGGGCGTTTCGAACGGCCTGGATCGGTTTAGCGACTGGTTCGGACCGAGCGAAATTCCTTGCCGTCACATTTTAAATTACATTTAAATACATCGCAGCGGAAAATAGTACAATACACAACTAGAAGAGATATACGGATACAAAGATTTCCGGATATCGTTCCAGCTGTAATCCAGGATCCTGTGAATATAAATCTGCAAAACCAAAACTACTAGCTTCCCGTGTCAAAATAGGGGCACCCAGAGTTTAGGTTAAAACAATGAACTCCAGGTCAGTCATGTGACTGGTGTGAGAACTAAAACAGTTATTAATCTTTGTTTTTAAAGTTAGGTAAATCAAGGGACCACGCCATATAACACAGAACGGGTTTCCTCCCAAGAATACCAGTGCATAAAACAAACAGCGCAATGCTAAATAAAGAAAAATGAAGCTATTATAAGACCCAGGTCCTATCACACAATGCAACGCAAGCCGGGGGATAGGGTTTTTACCTTATAACAGCCAAGAATTCTTGATACGTTTAAAAGAAATCATTTTGATACTATTATAAGTGTATAGTGTATAAAACAACTTCAAATCAAAAGTATCACTCATAGGCGGCATGAATGCCCCATAACACTATGTCGCCATATATAGGTTACACAATCAAAATCGCAAAGTCGTGTATTTGGAAATTGGATTTCCATCTATGAACCGAGGCCAGGGATCGTCCTCACCGAATTCGTGACTCTCTAGCCCGAGCCACATGTCAGAGCTCGAGTGACCTTGGAGCGACAGGGCCGGTCCACCGATGTGGATTAAACTTAAATCCTGAACACTGCGTTTCCCCGCCCTTTGGGGCGTAAGTCTGGTCCGTCTGCCGACCAGAATGCATCGGCCGAAACCGATATAACCGAGGCGCCTCGCAACAGCAACAACCACACAGGTGAAAAGTATATAAATGTAAGGGTTGGTAGGTCACTGACACCACCCTAGCTAGAAAGAAACGCATGCCCTCCCTAAGGTCCTTCTCCCGTTTTTGGTTCACAAACGGGGTGTGAGGCTCGCAAATTCGCGTTACACAAAGCTGTGCCACACAGGCTGTGCTTTGATCATCACCACAAGACTTTGCTTTTCAACAGAAGCCTCGATCAATTGCCACTTAGGCATGCCACACAGGAAATTCACTCCATGCGTTTGATATCCATCAATATATAACCCCTGAGCTCGTACGTCTCAGAGAAGAGCGTTAAGTAAGAGAACAAATTCTCCGCCGCCAAACAGATATATATTTAATAGAGATTAATCGCACGGACTAAAATCCAATGTCAGCCACACAGTCCATTTACAAGTCCGTTCTAGGTCTAAACGAAACCGGAGGCACCTAGTACCCCGCATATCCATCGATCTCCAAGCACGTCTGGACGATCACTAACTGTTTCCATCTTCTTGGGTGTACAGCCCAATCAAGATCATCAGTAATTACCCAAACGACGTGAAGACCTCCGGTCTTCGACCATCGTCTTCATCTTCGACTTATCGTCGTATCAGTTATTCAGAATGGGATAAACCCGGTCTTCCCGAATAACTCGCGTATATTTTAAATAAGTGTTACACAAACCCAACATATGCCTCATTCCAATTCATCAGTCACTAACCGTAAATTAATCAAGAGAATAATTCCCCAAATATTAACCCCGAAGGCCGAAACCAACATCAGATCAATATCCAGAAAACCATTCTGCTTGGCTAACCGACAGTTAGTTTCTAAATTTCACATTCATAGGGAAAGGTTCCCATTAATTTTATCAAAGATAAATTCCTTGAATTTATCCTTTAATCTTCTTTTGAATTTTGATTCAACTAGTCGGGATTAACGAACCTTACCGAAGTAGTCATTTATTTTAATTTCCCAATCCCAACCTATTCATCCCATGAAGTAAAACTGGTAATACTTCATATCTAACACCACGGTGTTATCGGTAAATTCAATTACCATTTCACATTAAAATCTAATTAAAGATTTAACTATCGCTTGGGGAAAAACTGGTGATACTCCATTCTCGATCATTTCAATCTAATTAAAGATTCATTAAAACTCCACTTAGTTTTAATCGTTAACTGGGTTAAAGAATCAGTGTCATTTAAAACACGGTTCACGATAAACCCAAAATCACCTTCCATTAATTATCGGGTTAAAGAACGAGTGTTATTTAAAACACTGTCCACGATAAACCCAAAAATCAATATCAATTCAATTCCAATTAAATATTATTTAATTGGTACACTTCATTAAATCTAAATAAAAAGATTTAATCTTTTCTCAACTGGGTTCAAGAACAGTGTTAGTGAAGACACCATTCACGACAAACCCAAATCATTTTTGATATTCAATATAAGGCTCTGAATAGAAAATATATCGGCTTATAATCAATATCAAATTCTACGATCAACAAATGTCATATTGGAAAAAACGGTATAAATATATATCTTTCAAATTTCCATAGCAACATATGTATAATCACGAATTCCAACATCGAAATATTCCGAAGACAATTTCGATTCAATTCCACTCCAATGCAATCATTGGAAATTCTGGTTATTTTTAAAACCCTTTTCAAATTCAATTTATTTATTTTAAAATAAATAAATTACTATTCTAGTCCAAACTAGTTCATTTCGATAAAAATCTATTTTTATCTTTTCAAATATGGAGTTTTTCATCCTAATTTTTCCCAAATCATTTCTTATGATTTTACACTAATTATTACTATTTTTGATAATTTTATCAAGGCCCGTACAGTCGATTTCCATCAACGGCCATCGAACTGCACTTATAGCGACCTTTTTCAAATTTGATTTGGACATAATTCCAAATCCAACCTTTAGATTTCAAATTTCTAATATTCGTTAGAAAGCTCTTTTCGATACGAACCCAACGGTTCCGGTTTTAGGAGAATCCGACGGTCGGATCTCCCGCAATGTCTGTTTAAAATAAATGGTCGAAATTCACGAACTGCCGCGGCGCGGCGCGTTTTATTCAGGCCATTATATATATAATATATATATGTATTATATATATTTTGTCGATTTCCTTTTTAAAACGAATTTTATAAATCATTTCGAATTTGTTTCAAAAACAATTTCAACCTTTATTTCAAATTCTAATCAAAATTGAATTTTCCCTTATAAATTCTTTCTACATTCACTTCTATTTGATTTTAATTCAAATTGATTTCAATTCTATTTCAATTCGTTTTCAATTGAATTCAATTCAATTCAGATTCGTTTTCTATTCAATTCAATTCAAATCCATTTTCTATTCAATTCAAATTCGAATTCGTTTTCTATTCAATTCAATTCGAATTCGTTTTCTATTCAATTCAATTCGAATTCATTTTCTATTCAATTCAAATTCGAATTCGTTTTCTATTCAATTCAAATTCGTTTTCTATTCAATTCAATTCGAATTCGTTTTCTATTCAATTCAATTCGAATTCGTTTTCTATTCAATTCAAATTCGAATTCGTTTCCAATTCAATTCGTTTTCTATTCAATTCAATTCATTCTCTATTCAATTCAATTCGTTTTCTATTCAATTCAATTCGAATTCATTTTCTATTCAATTCAATTCGAATTCGTTTTAAAATATTCGATTTCGAAATCACTTTTCAATATTCATTTTAAAATGAATAAAATCGATATAAATATCGTTCACGTCAAAATGGCGTCAATCTAATCAACACGGATTCATATATTTTTATTTTCAAATATTCTATTTCAAATATTTCTTTTTCAAATATTTCCTTTTTAAATATCTCCTTTTTCAAATATTCTATTTTCAAATATTTCTATTTCAATGGTTTTTATTTCAAATATTTCTTTTTCGAAACTGGAATGAGGTCCAATCAATTACCATATAATGTTAATTATATGGATTTTCTACAACATATGTACATATCAACAACGATGAATAATCAACCATCATCCATAGTGCATTCTACACTGTATAAGCATCAAATTTAAATATTCAACGCTTATAACAGTCTGTCAATCAATCGATCGACATACAACTAAACAATCGGGATTAGTGTACGTCAAATATCATCCCAATACCCATGTGGGGTTTCAAACAATCAAACACAGATTTTATTTGTGCAGTTGGGTGATGTATAAAATTTATCGTCCTAATCAATGTCCTTCAAATAGGTGTACATAAACAAGCCGTCCGGTTTGTAAATGAATATTTATTTATTCACATTCACATTAAAAATTATATTTTTAACGATCAAACTATTTTATTCAACCTACGAATATTCTATTCGGTTCATTTGTTAAATAAAATGTTATCTTTATTTTTCTAACTTATTTTTAGAAAATTTCGGCGGCATAACGGCACGATACTAGAAACGGGACAAGGCCTAGCCTTATCCCCGGTCTAGTGAAGGCCCACGCCATTCACACATCAATCAAATCAATTTCATTTCACCAAACAATTCAATTCAAACCAAATAATCTAACCAACTGCACAACCAAACAATTTAACAAACAAGCCATCCATGGTCTGTGGATGACGGGTGTCGGGTGCTACTAAACACCGTTTGCATCCTAGTATATATATATAACTAGAAAAAGGATTTTGAGTGAGAAGTTCTCACAGATTTCCTAAACCATATGCCTCGACTCTTCTTAGGTAGAATTTGGTTGTGCGGTCTCCAATGCGTTGTATTCTTCACCGTGATCTCAGCGCTACATATATAAAAATTCACTTTTTACACCACTTCATATATTATAAAAATCATATTTTTATAATGTTCTATATATTATAAAAATCCAAACTTTTCTATTCTAACAATCTAATTTCTATAACTAGCTCATTTCGATAAAATTCATATCTTCTTCTATCTAAAATTTTTATCTTTATATAACTAAAGATGGTATTCTTATAAACTAAAAATCTTAGCTTTTCACTTTCAAAAATCTTATTTTTAACACTAATCTATTTATATAAAAACCGTATTTCTATTACACTTATATATATATATAAATCATAATTTTATATAATTAAAAATTAAATCTTCTCATGATTACAAATTAAATCTTTTCATGGTTAAAAATTAAATCTTTTCATCATTAAAAAACCTACCCCTTCTAAACTAAAAATCATAGCTTGAATCTAATTTAAATTCGCTCATTATCTTGATTTAATCTCTCAAACCGGTCCTCAGGCTTGAACAGCCTTCATCTTCTTCTCTCGATCCCTAGAAACTGCCGAGCCAACCTTCGAACAACGACGCTCCAAACCACGAGCAACTTCAGGTCGAGGTGGGGCCTCTTGAGGGTTGTAGCGCTTGGATGATCTCTGGGTGGTGGAGCGACAGGGGGGCGGCGCTGCAGGCTTTTGCGTCGGAGGGTGGTGGCCGAGGCTGTCTCGAATCGGTGGTGGGGGAAGCAACTTCGATTGGCGGAGGATCAAATGGCGATGGGCTCGCGAGATCTTCGAACTCGCGATGGAGGCTGGCATCGATGGAAGTGGGGAGGCGATGGACTGACACTTATGAAGGAGGGGGCGGAGCGGCGACTGATGATGGGAGGAGCAGATTCCGTCGAGATGTTCGAGTCTTTTTTTTTAATTTATTTTCTGAAATGAAATCGGGTTTGGGGAATTAAGGGGGGGCCGTTGACCAAGTGGAGGAGGGGCTAAGTGAAAAAGGAGTTTTATTTAATTAATTTATTTAATTTTTCTCCACTAAAGTTGAGTTTTCATTCGAAGTCCAAACGAGGCCCACCAACTGTCGCCCCTAGCTAATTACCCCCATTCCGAACACAATGGGATATGTATTGTAGGCCAATTCGGCTGTTACAATCAGTTTTCATTTAAATCAAAGTATAATTCTTTATATATTCAATTTAAACGTACATTTCAACCTACCGGGGCCACATACAGACTCGAAAAATTACAGAAAAATTATTTATAACTTCATATTGACGATACGGTCCTAACAAAACTAATTTCGTCAAATTCTGAGACCATTTGAAAAATGGTCATTTTCCAGTCGATTAAAATCAACTGAAACTGGTCAAACGCGTTTTCCTTTGCCACGCTCACATATTGATTCAAAAATTTATGAAATTTGAAACCTAGCAATAATTTTACATCACGGATCCAACAAAAGGGGTTTCGTCGAAATCCGAGGTCGTTTGCAAAATTCCCATTTTTAAGGGCCTGAATTCCATAGCGACTATTCAGAATTTTCAACTGGACATATCTTTTGATTTCCGCTATGAAATTTTGATTTTTCGGTTTCGTTGGAAAGATATTCCCAATTAGATCCTAATGTTTTTGGTTTCACTAAAATCCGGATTGTTTTGCACCCGGTACATTCAATTGAAGTTTGAAATCGAATTATCGAACTACCGCGCCATTTTCAATTCTATTTATAATTATATATAATTATTTATATTCTAACGACGACGTATATAATATATACGTTCGATTTATATTCAAAATAAATTTCTCGTCGATATTATTTAAAATAATTCATTTTAAATAATCAAAATTCGCTAAAATTGCTAAAATAAAAATTTTAAACTGGCCCAGATTTTCGGGTTGTTACAATCTCCGCCACTTAAAACTTTTCGTCCCTGAAAAGGAACAAAGTCGAAAGTGGTTTGATCATTCAACTCTACGTTCGATCTGGCTTCATTCTCCAACTTTTCAGTTTCTGAGAATTTTCAAATTCTTCAAAAATTTGGCTAACACCCTAAATTTTCGAAAAATTTCGCCATAACCTCCCCTGCACCGGGAGCCACAGGAAAATCCCGAAATTGCCATACAGGCCTTCTGATCTCAAAAAGAAAAAGAAAAAGCCAAGCGGCTAGCCAATAGGCTCATAAAATCATCATCACCCAACAAAACAGTAAATTATGTAGTAAACATGTACCTATTTGTCGGGCAAACAAATTTTATTCTTCGGCTCTAGCCTCCTTGCTATGACCTGTTCAATGTAAGTATATGTACATGCAAGCAAATACGACTAATTTTCGATACAATTCAATATTGGGTACAATTTGACCAAATGGTTTAAATTTATCAAACAAATAAACAAACAACACAAACATCAATCAATTAGTGAATTAGAGTTTCAAATTTATAATTTTGATATATAGACAAAAATCACATTTTTGATGCCAAATCATAACAATAAGCCCTATCTAATTTTGGTTCTCACACCAGTCTAATGGAAATATATAGGAATCCCACTTTCGAAACTCGAACATAAATGTTGATGATGCGATCACTATCATCAATATCATCTTCGGGCGACTAGAGTGTGATGCTATATCTATTCAATATATTAAAACTTTGAATATACGTTTGCAAGGCGTATATGCAAATTCTTTATATACTGGACTGTCCAAATCAATACAAATAAATAATCAAATACGAATAGTTGATTTAAATTTTCAAAACCAAACTTGTTTTCACTTAAAAAAATTTACTCTTCACACTCGTTCTAGGATACTACTAATCCCATCTCTAACGAGTCATTCTCATTGGATATTACTAATCCAATATCTGATGAATTCTTTCGTATGGTTCTAATGTGTCTTGTTCTCTGAGCTTTGTAAACCTCGCTCTGATACCACGATGAAACGACCCGAACTCCCCCGGTCTCCGAAGAGAAGGGAAAGCGCGGATTGTTTTGAGAACACGACAAAATAGAACGCATACAAAAGAACATTTCATTGTATATAACAACAATGCATCAGATTACAAGAATATACAGAGTATAAATGAATATTACACAGAAATATCAGAGATTTAAATTACATTTAAATACATCGCAGCGGAAAATAGTACAATACACAACTAGAAGAGATATACGGATACAAAGCTTTCCGGATATCATTCCAGCTGTAATCCAGGATCTTATGAATATAAATCTGCAAAACCAAAACTACTAGTTGCCCGTGTCAAAATAGGGGCACCCAGAGTTTAGGTTAAAACAATAAACTCCAGGTCAGTCATGTGACTGGTGTGAGAACTAAAACAGTTATTAATCTTTGTTTTTAAAGTTAGGTAAATCAAGGGACCACGCCGTATAACATGGAACGGGTTTCCTCCCAAGAATACCAGTGCATAAAACAAACAGCGCAATGCTAAATAAAGAAAAATGAAGCTATTATAAGACCCAGGTCCTATCACACAATGCAACGCAAGCCGGGGGATAGGGTTTTTACCTTATAATAGCCAAGAATGCTTGATACGTTTAAAAGAAATCATTTTGATACTATTATAAGTGTATAGTGTATAAAACAACTTCTAATCATAAGTATCAATCATAGGCAGCATGAATGCCCCATAACACTATGTCGCCATATATAGGTTACACAATCAAAATTGCAAAGTCGCGTATTTGGAAATTGGATTTCCATCTATGAACCGAGGCCAGGGATCTTCCTCAACGAATTCGTGACTCTCTAGCCCGAGCCACGGGTCAGAGCTCGAGTGACCTTGGAGCGACAGGGCCGGTCCACCGATGTGGATTAAACTTAAATCCTGAACACCGCGTTTCCCCGCCCTTTGGGGCGTAAGTCTGGTCCGTCTGCCGACCAGAATGCATCGGCCGAAACCGATATAACCGAGGCGCCTCGCAACAGCAAAAACCACACAGGTGAAAAGTATATAAATGTCAGGGCTGGTAGGTCACTGACACCACCCTAGCTAGAAAGAAACGCATGCCCTCCCTTTGGTCCTTCTCCCGTTTTTGGTTCACAACCGGGGTGTGAGGCTCGCGAATTCGCGTTACACAAAGCTGTGCCACACAAGCTGTGCTTTGATCATCACCACAAGACTTTGCTTTTCAACAGAAGCCTCGATCAATTGCCACTTAGGCATGCCACACAGGCAATTCACTCCATGCGTTTGATATCCATCAATATATAACCCCTGAGCTCGTACGTCTCAGAGAAGGGCGTTAAGCAAGAGAATAAATTCTCCGCCGCCAAACAGATATATATTTAATAGAGATTAATCGCACGGACTAAAATCCAATGTCAGACACACAGTCCATTTACAAGTCCGTTCTAGGTCTAAACGAAACCGGAGGCACCTAGTACCCCGCATATCCATCGATTTCCAAGCACGTCTAGACGATCACTAACTGTTTCCATCTTCTTGGGTGTACAGCCCAATCAAGATCATCAGTAATTACCCAAACGACGTGAAGACCTCCGGTCTTCGACCATCGTCTTCATCTTCGACTTATCGTCGTATCAGTTATTCAGAATGGGATAAACCCGGTCTTCCCGAATAACTCGCGTATATTTTAAATAAGTGTTACACAAACCCAACATACGCCTCATTCCAATTCATCAGTCACTAACCGTAAATTAATCAAGAGAATAATTCCCCAAATATTAACCCCGAAGGCCGAAACCAACATCAGATCAATATCCAGAAAACCATTCTACATGGCTAACCGACAGTTAGTTTCTAAATTTCACATTCATAGGGAAAGGTTCCCATTAATTTTATCAAAGATAAATTCCTTGAATTTATCCTTTAATCTTCTTTTGAATTTCGATTCAACTAGTCGGGATTAACGAACCTTACCGAAGTAGTCATTTGTTTTAATTTCCCAATCCCAACCTATTCATCCCATGAAGTAAAACTGGTAATACTTTGTATCTAACACCACGGTGTTATCGGTAAATTCAATTACCATTTCACATTCAAATCTAATTAAAGATTTAACTATCGCTTGGAGCAAAACTGGTGATACTCCATTCTCGATCATTTCAATCTAATTAAAGATTCATTAAAACTCCACTTAGTTTTAATCGTTAACTGGGTTAAAGAATCAGTGTCATTTAAAACACGGTTCACGATAAACCCAAAATCACCTTCCATTAATTATCGGGTTAAAGAACGAGTGTTATTTAAAACACTGTCCACGATAAACCCAAAAATCAATATCAATTCAATTCCAATTAAATATTATTTAATTGGTACACTTCATTAATTCTAAATAAAAAGAATTAATCTTTTCTCAACTGGGTTCAAGAACAGTGTTAGTGAAGACACCATTCACGAGAAACCCAAATCGCATTTGATATTCAATATAAGGCTCTGAATAGAAAATATATCGGCTTATATTCAATATCAAATTCTACGATCAACAAATGTCATATTGGAAATAACGGTATAAATATATATCTTTCAAATTTCCATAACAACATATGTATAATCACGAATTCCAACATCGAAATATTCCGAAGAAAATTTCGATTCAATTCCACTCCAATGCAATCATTGGAAATTCTGGTTATTTTTAAAACCCTTTTCAAATTCAATTTATTTATTTTAAAATAAATAAATTACTATTCTAGTCCAAACTAGTTCATTTCGATAAAAATCTATTTTTATCTTTTCAAATATGGAGTTTTTCATCCTAAATTTTCCCAAATCATTTCTTATGATTTTACACTAATTATTACTATTTTTTATAATTTTATCAAGGCCTGTACAGTCGATTTCCATCAACGGCCATCGAACTGCACTTATAACGACCTTTTTCAAATTTGATTTGGACATAATTCCAAATCCTACCGTTAGATTTCAAATTTCTAATATTTGTTAGAAAGCTCTTTTCGATACGAACCCAATGGTTCTGGTTTTAGGAGAATCCGACGGTCGGATCTCCCGCAATGTCCGTTTGAAATAAATGGTCGAAATTCACGAACTGCCGCGGCGCGGCGCGTTCTATTCAGGCCATTATATAAATATAATATATATGTATTATATATATTTCGTCGATTTCCTTTTTAAAACGAATTTTATAAATCATTTCGAATTTGTTTCAAAAACAATTTCAACCTTTATTTCAAATTCAAATCAAAATTGAATTTTCCCTTATAAATTCTTTCTACATTCACTTCTATTTGATTTCAATTCAAATTGATTTCAATTCGTTTTCAATTGAATTCTATTCAATTCAGATTCGTTTTCTATTCAATTCAATTTGAATTCATTTTCTATTCAATTCAAATTTGAATTCGTTTTCTATTCAATTCAAATTCGTTTTCTATTCAATTCAATTCGAATTCGTTTTCTATTCAATTCAATTCGAATTCATTTTCTATTCAATTCAAATTCGAATTCGTTTTCTATTCAATTCAAATTCGTTTTCTATTCAATTCAATTCGAATTCGTTTTCTATTCAATTCAATTCGAATTCATTTTCTATTCAATTCAAATTCGAATTCGTTTTCTATTCAATTCAATTCGTTTTCTATTCAATTCGATTCGTTTTCTATTCAATTCAATTCGTTTTCTATTCAATTCAATTCGAATTCATTTTCTATTCAATTCAATTCGAATTCGTTTTAAAATATTCGATTTTGAAATCACTTTTCAATATTCATTTTAAAATGAATAAAATCGATATAAATATCGTTCACGTCAAAATGGCGTCAATCTAATCAACACGGCTTCATATATTTCTATTTTCAAATATTCTATTTCAAATATTTCTTTTTCAAATATTTCCTTTTTAAATATCTCCTTTTTCAAATATTCTATTTTCAAATATTTCTATTTCAAAGGTTTTTATTTCAAATATTTCTTTTTCGAAACTGGAATGAGGCCCAATCAATTACCATATAATGTTAATTATATGGATTTTCTACAACATATGTACATATCAACAACGATGAATAATCAACCATCATCCAAAGTGCATTCTACACTGTATAAGCATCAAATATAAATATTCAACACTTATAATAGTCTATCAATCAATCGATCGACATACAAATAAACAATCGGGATTAGTGTACGTCAAATATCATCCCAATACCCGTGTGGGGTTTCAAACAATCAAACACAGATTTTATTTGTGCAGTTGGGCGATGTGTAAAATTTATCGTCCCAATCAATGTTCTTCAAATAGGTGTACATAAACAAACCGTCCGGTTTGTAAATGAATATTTATTTATTCACATTCACGTTAAAAATTATATTTTTAACGATCAAACTATTTTATTCAACCTATGAATTTCTATTCGGTTCATTTATTAAATAAAATGTTATCTTTATTTTTCTAACTTATTTTTAGAAAATTTCAGTGGCATAACGGCACGATACTAGAAACGGGACAAGGCCTAGCCTTATCCCCGGTCTAGTGAAGGCCCACGCCATTCACGCATCAATCAAATCAATTTCATTTCACCAAACAATTCAATTCAAACCAAATAATCTAACCAACTACACAACCAAACAATTTAACAAACAAACCATCCATGGTCTGTGGATGACGGGTGTCGGGTGCTACTAAACACCGTCTGCATCCTAGTATATATATATAACTAGAAAAAGAATTTTGAGTGAGAAGTTCTCACCGATTTCCTAAACCATATGCCTCGACTTTTCTTAGGTAGAATTTGGTCGTGCGGTCTCCAATGCGTTGTATTCTTCACCGTGATCTCAGCGCTACATATATAAAAATTCACTTTTTACACCACTTCATATATTATAAAAATCATATTTTTATAATGTTCTATATATTATAAAAATCCAAACTTTTCTATTCTAACAATCTAATTTCTATAACTAGCTCATTTCGATAAAATTCATATCTTCTTCTATCTAAAATTTTTATCTTTATATAACTAAAGATGGTATTCTTATAAACTAAAAATCTTAGCTTTTCACTTTCAAAAATCTTATTTTTAACACTAATCTATTTATATAAAAACCGTATTTCTATAACACTTATATATATATTAAAATCATAATTTTATATAATTAAAAATTAAATCTTCTCATGATTACAAATTAAATCTTTTCATGGTTAAAAATTAAATCTTTTCATTATTAAAAATCCTACACCTTTTAAACTAAAAATCATAGCTTGAATCTAATTTAAATTCGCTCATTACCTTGATTTAATCTCTCAAACCGGTCCTCAGGCTTGAACAGCCTTCATCTTCTTCTCTCGATCCCTAGAAACTGCCGAGCCAACCTTCGAACAACGACGCTCCAAACCGCGAGCAACTTCAGGTCGAGGTGGGCCCTCTTGAGGGTTGTAGCGCTTGGATGATCTCTGGGTGGTGGAGCGACAGGGGGGCGGTGCTGCAGGCTTTTGCGTCGGAGGGTGGTGGCCGAGGCTGTCTCGAATCGGTGGTGGGGGAAGTAACTTCGATAGGCGGAGGATCGAATGGCGACGGGCTCGCGAGATCTTCGAACTTGCGATGGAGGCTGGCATCGATGGGAGCGGGGAGGCGATGGACTGACACTTATGAAGGAGGGGGCGGAGCGGCGACCGATGATGGGAGGAGCGGATTCCGTCGAGATGTTCAAGTCTTTTTTTTTTAATTTTATTTTCTGAAATGAAATCGGTTTTGGGGAATTAAGGGGGGGCCGTTGACCAAGTGGAGGAGGGGTTAAGTGAAAAAGGAGTTTTATTTAATTAATTTATTTAATTTTTCTCCACTAAAGTTGAGTTTTCATTCGAAGTCCAAACGAGGCCGACTGACTGTCGCCCCTAGCTAATTACCCCCATTCCGAACACAATGGGATATGTATCGTAGGCCAATTCGGCTGTTACAATCAGTTTTCATTTAAATCAAAGTATAATTCTTTATATATTCAATTTAAACGTACATTTCAACCTACCGGGGCCACATACAGACTCGAAAAATTACAGAAAAATTATTTATAGCTTCATATTGACGATACGGTCCTAACAAAACTAATTTCGTCAAATTCTGAGACCGTTTGAAAAATGGTCATTTTCCAGTCGATTAAAATCAACTGAAACTGGTCAAACGCGTTTTCCTTTGCCACGCTCACATATTGATTCGAAAAATTATGAAATTTGAAACCTAGCAATAATTTTACATCACGGATCCAACAAAAGTGGTTTCATCGAAATCCGAGGTCGTTTGCAAAATTCCAATTTTTAAGGGCCTGAATTCCATAGCGACTATTCAGAATTTTCAACTGGACATATCTTTTGATTTCCGCTATGAAATTTTGATTTTTCGGATTCGTTGGAAAGATATTCCCAATTAGATCCTAATGTTTTTGGTTTCACTAAAATCCGGATTGTTTTGCACCCGGTACATTCAATTGAACTTTGAATTCGAATTATCGAACTACCGCGCCATTTTCAATTCTATTTATAATTATATATAATTATTTATATTCTAACGACGACGTATATAATATATACGTTCAATTTATATTCAAAATAAATTTCTCGTCGATATTATTTAAAATTATTCATTTTAAATAATCAAAATTCGCTAAAATTGCTAAAATAAAAATTTTAAACTGGCCCAGATTTTCGGGTTGTTACATTATGAATTCCGAAAGGGGATATTTGATTTTTGAAAAGCTAAGCTGTTTAAAAACCCCTAGAAACAAATTGTTTGAATTAAAACAAATTGAAAAGGAATTTGTGAAAACAAATCGAAATTGAGTTAAGCCGGTAAAGTGGAAACTGTATTGAAATGGAGTAATATCGAGTAAAATTGGAATTTGTTATGTAACTGGACTTGGTTGAGCAAATGGATTGATTTTTGAAATAAAAATCAGAACTGTGACTTTGGGATGAAGATAACTAATTAGAAGAATTAATTAGTTAACGTAATATGTGGGAATGACACTTAATTTGGTTAAGTATATTGGGCTGGTAAGTTAAAGAGTGAATGAAATTCGAGTTTAAAATAGAATTTGACTTGGGTATGAGCAAATAGCTGGGTTGAGGATGATTGATTGAAATTGATTGGTATGATAGTTGTTTATGCTGAACGGATAGCAGATGGAAGTGATAGAGTTGATATGCATGACAAAAAGGTACATGTTTATTTTTATTTGAGTTTGGTGATATTATGAGCCGAATTGACAAGCCGCTTGGCTGTTTGATTTTCTTTTGGATTGGAGAAGGCCTAGTGAGGCGAGTTGTAGTTGTACCGATTGACCCGTACAAAGGAGGTGCTGGCGAATTTTTTGTAAAATTTCGGGTGTTAGAAAATTTTCTGAATTTTTGGAAATTTTCATTAATAAGAAATTAATTAATATTTTAATTGAAATTAATTGGTACAATGAAACTGAAGTTAAGAAGTAAACAAATAATTTTAACCCAGTTAATAGGGTTTGTTTTCTACCATAGCAATTTCGAGGACGAAATCATTTTAAGGGGGGAGAATGTAACGTCCCGTATTCTTACGGTATAATAATTAATTTATTGAATTGTTTAAATAGTGATTTAGAGATTTAAATGATCGTTTAATTAGATAATATTGAATATTTAATTAATATAAATATTAGAATAATATATTTAATTTCCGAAATAGTCGGAAATAGTGAATTGACAATATTGTGTGAATTGGACAATTTAAAATATATAATTCAGTTTGGAATCGAGTTTATTAACGAATTTATTTAAATATATTAGTTTAATATATAAATTTTATTATAATTATAATCGAGCTCGAAATGGTGCGACAGTTCATGATTTGGTGATTAGAATTTTAAACGAATATACAGAATCCATTTTAAGTCGGATTTCGGTGAAACAAGAAACGTTTGGAATTGGTGAAGTATATTTTTCTAATGAAAGAGAAAAATCGAGATTTCATCATACAGATTGTGAGTTGTGTCCAAATCAAATTTTGGAAAAGTTGCTATGGAATTCCTTTATAATTTATAATGATTTATTTATATTATAAATGGATTTTTCAATATAAATTGAATACTTATTTAATCTTGGTTTGAAATATCGAGTTATAAATTCATATAGGAATATTTTGGAGCTATGTTGTAGTCTATGTGAATAGATAAGATAATGTTTATTTATAAATATTTAACCTAATTATTTTTAAATATATTAATATTTAAATGCATTTATTTAAAGCTTTAAAAATAGCCATTTTTACAAACGACCTCCGTTTTTAATGAAACTAATTTTGTTCGATTCAGAATATTAAATTATTGTCATATTTCAATTTCCGTAAATTTTAGAGTCAGTATGTGGCCGTATGGAGTTTTAATGTAACAAACAATCAGTATTTTGACTGTTAAAAATACGCTGTGTTAGACAAACGGAGTCGGAATTCGTCGAAACTGTTGTATATGACGTGGTTGTATACACAATTATATGATTTTTATTTGATGATAACAACCAAATAAGTATTATTTTAAATGTGTTTGTTACTGTACTGTTCTATTTATACATCATAAACCAGAATATAATATTTATATTTAAATATAATATGACTGTACAGATATTCATATATTCATACAATATTTTATTTAAATTAAATATTATACTTCAAACATTCAAACAGTACAACTATTTATAACTCCACTATTTACAATTCACTTAAATATGTTGGAATATTTCTGACATGACATATCACACATGAAATTGTAATATTGAAGGAATTCAAATAAAAATAGACAGATTGAATTGAACACAACAAAATAATATTTTATTTCAATCAAATCTATTTATTACAAATAACAGTTCAATTTTATTCACGTCTATAATCGATTTCATATACACAGATTCCACATTACATACATCATTTACATTTATGTACAGTCACTTATTATATATACCGACACATACGAACATCATGATCTTTAGTCTTCTTGTCTTCACAGTCAATCCAGTCATCTTCTTCACACCTGTGACATACAACAGAACACACACAGTAGACTGAAACAAAAATAAATTTAAATAAAAGCAAATAAAAATTTATTTTTAAATTTTATTTGACTCAGAATTACGGTGTGTTTCTCATCATTTTTTTAGACTTGGTCTGATATGCAGGGACAGAAAATCAGTATGATGGCTGCATATACACACATGTATAAATATACATGTGTGCACTGCCGCGCCAATCAAAAATCAGCGAGCAACTGAGGAGTAGCCACAAGGACCATCTCGACTCAGTGCACATTAAAAAATTAACCAAGAACAAATGCAAACTAAAAATGGAAAATAATAAACAAAGCACATTAAGGTAGAGATGGCAGTGACAAGTGAATACGACAAATTACAAGTGCAAAGTGGACGAGCAAACACATATGGACAGCATATTCAAGACTGTGCAACATGGTCATGGTGAATCAATTTTCACAAGTATACACGTCAGGCTAGACAACAATGGTGGTAAATACCTGATCATGATAACAACAAAAGAAACAAGGTAATATGGCACATAACAATGGTACGGCTTCGTGGATGAGGTAACAACAGTCAGGTTGCATGCAAATAACAAGAATGGGACAAATTCATACAGCTACATGGTGATGGACATGTATGGTCAAGATGAACTCAAGTAGATGGTGCAGGCACAAGTTTATCTAAATGATGACAGTAAAACAGAATAGTGCACAACATTTCAAGGTAGATTTACTCAAGAGTCCAAGATTACAGGTCCGACATGTCTCAAGTGATAAACACTACTCAATAATCCATGGCAAGTATCACAAGATTCAAAAACATGCAACAAGTCAGTGAACATTGTGTGCACAGGGGTCGAGAACAATACAACACAATGATTCACAATGACTCCAAATTCAGCACAGACCAAACAAGTGTACCATACAATGAAATAGCAGTGGTGGCAATGGTTAAAAAAAAGTTCAGCATGGACAAAAATAGTTCTTACATAAGGTCGCTCGACAAACAAGTGAAAATACAACATGAATGGTGCAGACTTAAATTTCTATATACATATGTATGGTCAAGACTGGGTTCATGTATATGTAACAGGGCAGTGCCCAATTATGAATGCACATGTGCAAGATAGTGCAAATGTATGGGTCAATAAAATGGTAGAGCCAGTGTCACAAACTTGACAGAAAAGGTGAACAATACAAATAGAAATGGAGCAGCCAATATTCAATGCAACATATAACACAATGGAGCATGACAGATGACACAAGTTTGGTCAAAAGGGAATGGTGGTGCAGCATGAAGACATATGGTCAAGACAAGTGTCAAAGTTTTTAACAAGCATTCACATATGTATACTGGACCTATACAAATGCATGGAGTCGAATTGCATGATAAGTTCAAGTGTTTTTTTCTGTTCAAAGGAAGATCAAGAGCAATACCCATTTTTAATCAGTAAAGAGATAACATGGTGATCAGACATGAAATTATTTTTTAAAAGTTAATTGCAGTTCAAAAGCCAAAATGACAACTTTGAAGAATAAGTGCGGCATCTATTCATATCAAATTTTTTTAGCAGACACTATCAATTCCAAAAACATATTAATCGATGTTATAGAAAACTTGCACAAATCCTGTTTTCAAGGAGAAATAAATGTATACCACAAGTTTCAAACAAAGGATTTCGAAATCAATACTCAATCAACATTCCAGAGAAACCGTAAGAGCAATTCAAAGCTGTGGATCTCAAAAAGCCCAAAATTCATGCACATATCAAAACAAGTCTAACCCATACGAAATCAGAGAAAATTTCGGACTTGAAACCCTATTTAACACCTACATCCTCATCGGTAACTGATTATCCAAGTTCAAACTAATCAAAGCAATATTCGAATAGAAAATTCATACCACAAAAAGGGGCAAGCTTGGATCGAATTCTACACTAAACTGAAAAAGAGATTGGTACTGACAATTCGAGATCATCATATGACATAGCTGCGGCCTTCAAATTGAAGAGAATCAAAACCCTAATCGCCACTTTAATCTCCAGAAGGAAACCCTAGATTGAAAAGCCAATGTTTCCATTTTATTAAGCAAAGGAGATCGGGTCAAAGAAAGAAAAAGGGTCTAGAGAAAACAGAAGATTGCCAGCCAATATTACTTAAGGGGTTATAGGAATTTATTTAACAGGGGTTTCTTATATAAGGGTTTTTAAATTGTTTTTATTCGTTTTTAAATTTGCAATTTGTAATCGAGTATAGTTTTCTAGTTTGTCTCTAAATCTAGGGAGACGAATTACGGGATTTGTAATTCGGGGAAATCTGGTTTCGGGGATAGAAACCAGTGCAGGGTTTTGAGCGTAGGGTTAAGAACAGTTGGGAGCAAGTGTCGAGAGTTTACAGGGGATTGTAAGCGAAGAGATTGTTATAACTCCTGGTAGAAACCTTGGGGAATGCAACAGTACGCAGGATTTTGCCCAAGATGGGTGTATCTATGTGTTATTTATTTTCCGCATTTATTATCTGTGTTGTTTTTATTTAATTACTCTGCAAAAATCTATGATAAACCCTATTCACCCCACTCTAGGGTTAATTTAGATCCTACAAGTGGTATCAGAGCAGGTATTTTTTTATTTTATTCTAACTTTAGAGTCATGAATCTATCTAATAATGCATTTTCTGAGGGTCAGTCCATAGCTAGGCCACCAATGTTTAATGGAACTGATTATGTATATTGGAAAGCCAGGATGAAAATCTATTTGAGTTCAGTCGATTATGATTTGTGGGATATTATTGAAACGGGTTACAGATCTCCTACTGTTATTGTTAGTGGTATTGAAATTCCTAAATCAAAAGACAGGTGGGATACTAATGATAAAAAATTATTTCCAACTAATGCCAAAGCGATGAATGCTTTAATTTGTTCTCTTGATAAAACTAAATTTAATCGAATTACTCATTGTGAAATTGCACAGGAAATATGGCATACGTTGGATGTCACACACGAAGGTACATCTCAAGCGAAGGAATCTCGTCTCGCTCTACTCAGCAACGAATATGAAAATTTCTCTATGCAAAGAGACGAAGATATAAAAAAGATGTATGGACGCTTCTCATCACTAGTCTATAATGCAAAAGCTCTTGGCAAAACTTATACCGAAGTGGAGTTGATCAGAAAAATATTGAGAGTGCTACTGATGAATTTTGAAGAAAAAGTTACAATGATTCAAGAGTCAAAAGATCTTAATAAAATAAGCATGGAGGAATTGATTGGAATTCTCATCACTTACGAGATGGAGTTAAAAGCAAGAGAAGAACAAAAGAATTCTGAATCATAGAAAAAGATGATCGCTCTAAATAATACTATTGAAAGTGATGATAAAGATTCCGCTGAAGAGCTAGCCATGGTTTTGAGAAAGTGGGCCAAAGGAAATTACAAGCCACGAAAGAAGAATTTAAAAACCGACAAGACCAAAAGTTCAGATAGTTCAGACAATGAAGTGTTTTGCTACAATTGCAAGAAACCCGGACATATCAAACCGAATTGTCCATAGCTAAAAAATGAAAAGAAAAAGATGTTCAGAAGAAAAAAGAAAGATTTTGCTGCTACATGGGATGACGAGGAAGGAGAAGAAGTTTCTGAAAGTGATAAAGAGGAAGCTAATTTGTGTCTTATGGCTCAATCTGATTCGGAAGGTAGTGAATAGCATTCTAGTGAGGAATCGAATTTTACCTATAAATAATTAATTTTAATGTGTCACGACCTTATAAAAACCATTGATTCTCTTGAAATAAAAGTTAAGAAATTAAAATCTGATAAGTTAAAAATAGTTCAAGAAAATAACAGTTTAGAAAGAAATCTTGAAAAAGTTAAGATTTCACCGTTTTCTGAATGCAAAAAATGTCAATTTTTGAGTAATGATCCTTTGAAATTCAAAACTGATTTTGAATTGCTTAAAAGTGAAAACATGAGTTTGAAAATCTTGATTTTGAGAAGGAGATTGAAAAGCTTAGAGAATGTAATAAACCGGGAATATGGGCCAGTTTAAAAATTTTATTTTGGCAATTTTAGCGAATTTTGAATATTTAAAATGAATTATTTTAAATAATATCGACGAGAAATTTATTTTGAATAGAATTAGAACGTATATATTTATATACGCCGTCGTTAGAATATAAATATATATATATATATAAGGAATTGAAAATGGCGCGGTAGTTCGATAATTCGATTTCAAATTTCAATTGAACATACCGGGTGTAAAATAAACCGGATTTTAGTGAAACCAAAAATATTTGAATCTATTGGTGAATATCTTTCCAACGAATCCGAAAAATTGAAATTTCATAGCGGGGATAAAATGATATGTCCAGTTGAAAATTCTGAATAGTCGCTATGAAATTCAGGCCCTTAAAAATGGAATTTTTGTAAACGACCTCGGATTTTGACGAAACCACTTTTGTTGGATCCGTGATGTCATGTTATTACTATGTTTCAAATTTCATAATTTTTCGAATCAATATGTGAGCGTGGCAAAGGAAAACGCATTTGACCAGTTTTAGTTGATTTTAATCGACTGGAAAATGGCTAATTTTCAAACGGTCTCAGAATTCGACGAAATTAGTTTTGTTAGGACCGTATTGTCAGTACGAAGCTAGAAAATATTTTTTTGGAGTTTTTTGAGTTAGTTTGTGACCCCAGTAAATTGAAATGCGCTTTCAAACTCAATATATAGAGTTATATGTTGATTTTGACGAAAACTGATCAAAAAGATTGAATCAGCCTGCGATATATATCCATTGGTGTTCGGAATGGGGGAAATTAGCTATAGACGACCGGCGGTGGGCCTCGTTTAGAGGTCGAATGAAAAAGTCAACTTTTTGAAATTAAATAAAAAAAATATAATAACCCAACCCTTCACTTTCTCTCCCCCTCCTCCTTTATCTGTTCGATTTCAAAAGAAAAGAAAAAAAGGGAGAAGAGAAGGAATGGGAGGAGCAGCCGCCGCTCCTCCCAATGGCGCCGCAGTCGGAGCAAAGCCGCCCCCTCTCTTCCGCCGCCCCTTCCTTCCTCTCTCCTCCTTCTATTCCCCCAGCCCGAGCCGCGGAAGCCCTAGCCCCCCCTTCTCCACTAAAAAACGCTGCGCCGCCTCCCCCTGGACCCACACCCGCGCCACCGCATCAACGAACCCTTCCCCCCTCGCTACATCGATTACCGCGCACCCCACCGACGCGACATTTCCTCCTTGCCTGCCGACCTTCGATGCCTCGATTTGGGTGCGAATTCGAACCATGAATTGAAGGCCTGGTGCGAGCAGCAACATACGAGGAAGACAATGAAATGGTAACAATTTTTAAAACAAATTTTCTTTCTAGGTAAATAGCTTGTTAAAAATCAGATTTTTCCTTTTTAAATACAAAGCATCGTTTTAGTAAATAAAAAAATAGGATTTTTATTGTTCGTATAACACTATAAATATAAATAAAAGTTTGGATTTTTATAGTGTTTTCATGAAGTATAAAGATTAGATTTTTCATGAAGTAAAGGTTGGATTTTTAATTTGAAAAGTTTGATTTTTTTTAAACAAGAAAAAAATTGAATCTTTATATAGTTGAAATGGTGAAGTAAAAATAAGATTTTTATATATGAGAAAGGAGAAAAATCGAATTTTTATACATAAAAAGGAAATCTTTATATATGCATAGAAAGAAATGATCTTTGTTTATAAAAAGAAATGATCTTTGTTTATAGAAAAAATATGGTTTTCAAAATATTTATAGCAAGAATAAAAATATGATTTTTATTTATTGAATGAAGTAATAAAAATATAATTTTTATTATAAACAGCGGGAAAAGAACTACGTTGGAATTTCAAGCAGATCCAGACAGTTCAGTGGTTCAAAAGCAAAGAACGGTGGAGTGGAACCCTCTGTGAGAACTCCTCACCTTTTTATTTATTTTCTAGTTGAAATATATTCTTGGATGCAGACAGTGTTTAGTAGCACCCGACACCCATCGTCCACAGATCATGGACGACTTGTATGCTAGTTTGTTTGATTTTGATGTGTAGTTGATTGTGTGATGTGAAATGAAATAAAATATTTATATAGTGAAAAATATTTTATAGTTAAAAATAGAATTTTTAACGTGTATATGAAATGAAATAAAAATAAACAAATCGGATGATTTTTTTATATACACACATTTGACTGATATTGATTGGGACGATAAATTTTACGCATCGCCCAACTGCACAAATAAAATCTGTGTTTGATTGTTTGAAACCCCACACGGGTATTGGGATGATATTTGACGTACACTAATCCCGATTGTTTAGTTGTATGTCGATCGATTGATTGACAGACTGTTATAAGCATTGAATATTTATATTTGATGCTTATACAGTGTAGAATGCACTTTGGATGATGGTTGATTATTTGTTATTGTTGATATATACATGCGTTGTATGGAAATCCATAGAAATAAAATCTATGGTAATTGATTGGGCCTCATTCCAGTTTTGAAATAGAATATTTGAAAATAGAAATATTTGAAAAGAAATATTTGAATAGAAATATTTCAAAAAGAAATATTTGAAATAGAATATTTGAAAATAGAAATATATGAAGTCGTGTTGATTAGATTGACGCCATTTTGACGTGAACGATATTTATATCGACTTATTCAATTTTCAATGTATATTGAAAGTGGTTTCGAAATTTGAATTATATTGAAAATAATCGAAATTCGAATTAAATTGAATAGAACTGAATTCGAATTGAAATCGAAAGGAATTGAATTCGAATTAAATTGAAATTGAATTGAAATCGATTTGAAATGAATTTAAAATGAATTTATATTGGAATATTCAATTTTTATTTGAAATTGAATATGAAGTTGAAACCGTTTTGAAAATGAATTTAAATCGATTTATAAAGCACATTTTGAATTGAAACCGATGAAGTATATATTATATATATTATATATATAATATAATGGCCTGAATAGAACGTGCTGCGCTGCGGTAGTTCGTGAATTTCGACCATTGACTTCAAATCGGTATTGCGGGAGATCCAACCGTCGGATTCTCCTAAAACCGGAACCGTTGGGTTCGTATCGAAAAGAGCTTTCCAATGAATATTAGAAATTTGAAATCTAAAGGATGGATTTGGAATTATGTCCAAATCAAATTTAGAAAAGGTCGCTATAAGTGCAGTTCGATGGCCGTTGATGGAAATCGACTGTACGGGCCTTGATAAAATTATTAAAAATAGTGATAATTTGTGTAAAATCATAAGAAATGATTTGGAAAGGATTGGGATGAAAAACTCCATATTTGAAAAGATAAAAATGGATTTTTATCGAAATGAACTAGTTTTGAACTAGGATTAAAATTCTATTTATTTTTAAATAAATAAATTGGATTTGAAATGGTTTTGAAAATAACCAGAATTTCCAATAATTGCATTGGAATGGATTTGAATTGAAATTGTCTTCGGAATATTTCGATGCTGGATTTCGTGATTATATAGGCATTGTTATGGAAATTTGAAAGATATATTTATATCGTTATTTCCAATACGATATTTGTTGGTCGTAGAATTTGATATTGAATATAAGCCGGTATATTTTCTATTCAGAGCCTTGTATTTAATATCAAATGTGATTTGGGTTTGTCGTGAATGGTGTCTTCATTAACACTGTTCTTAAGCCCAGTCGAGAAAAGATTTAATCTTTTTATTTAGATTTAATGAAGTGTACCAATTAAATAATATTTAATTGGAATTGAATTCGAATTGATTCTTGGGTTTATCGTGAACAGTGTTTTAAATGACACTGATTCTTTAACCCAGTCACAGATTAAAACTAAGTGGAGTTTTAATGAATCTTTAATTAGATTGAAAGGATCGAGAATGGAGTATCACCAGTTTTACTCCAGGCGATTGTTAAATCGTTAATTAGATTTGAACGTGAAATGGTAATTGAATTTACCGATAACACCGTGGTGTTAGATATGAAGTATTACAAGTTTTACTTCATAGGATGAATAGGTTGGGATTGGGAAATTAAAACAAACGAGTACTTCGGTAAGATTCGCTAATCCAGACTAGTTTGAAATGATATCCAAAGGATGATTAAAGAATAAATTTAAAAGAATTTATCTTTGATAAAATTAATGGGAACCTTTCCCTATGAATGTGAAATTTAGAAACTAACTGTCGGTTAGCTAAGCAGAATGGTTTTCTGGATATTGATCTGATGTTGGTTTCGGCCTTCGGGGTTAATTTTTGGGGGATTATTCTCTTGATTAATTTACGGTTAGTGACTGATGAATTGGAATGAGGCGTATGTTGTGTTTGTGTAACACGTATTTATTATATACGCGAGTTATTCAGAAAGACCGGGTTTATCCCATTCTGAATAACTGATACGACGATAAGTCGAAGATGAAGATGATGGTCGATGACCCGAGATCATCACGTCGTTTTGGTGATTACTGATGATCTTGATTGGGATGAACACCCAAGAAGATGGAAACAGTTGGTGATCGTCCAGACATACTTGGAGAATGATGGATATGCGGGGTACTAGGTGCCTCCGGTTTCGTTCAGACCCAGAACGAACTTATAAATGGACTGTGTGTCTGACATTGGATTTTAGTCTGTGTGATTGATTTCTATTAAATATATATCTGTTTGGAGGTGGAAAATTTATTCTCTTGCTTAACGCCCTTCTCTGAGACGTACGAGCTCAGGGGTTATATACTGATGGATATCAAACACATAGAGTGAATTGCCTGTGTGGCATGCCTAAGTGGCAAATGATCAAGGCTTCTGTTGAAAAGCAAAGTCTTGTGGTTGATGATCGAAGCACGGCCTTTGTGGCGTAGCTTTGTGTAACGTTTACTTCGCGAGTTTCACACCTGGTATGAACCAAAAATGGGAGAGGACGCCTGGGAGGGCATGCGTTTCTTTCTAGCTAGAAGTAGCGTCAGTGGTTTTATACGCCCTGACGAGTTTGACTTACATGGTTGTTGCTGTTGCGAGGCGCCTCGGTTTGATCGGACGATCCGGGTCCGGTGGAGTCATTCATTGGCTTATTTACGCCCTATAGGGCGGGGAAACGAATGTTCAGGGTTTAAGTTTAATCCACATCGGTAGACTGGCCCTGAGGATCCAAGGGTCGATGCGCTCTGACCCTAAGGCTCGGGCTAGACAGTCTCGAAGTCGGTGAGGACTATCTTTTGCCTCGGTTCATAGGTGGAAATCCAACTTCCAAATACGTGACATTTGCAGTTTTGATTGTAGAGCCTAGTATGGCGACATGATATATGGTACCCATGCCGTCTATGATTGATATTTATGATTGAATTTGTTTTAAACACTATAAACTTATAATAGTATCAAATGACTTGTTTTAAACGTATCAAGCATGCTTTGGCTATTTTAAGGGAAAACCCTATCCCCCGGCTTGCGTTGCATTGTGTGATAGGACCTAGGTCTTATAATAGCTTCATTTTTCTTTATTTAGCATTGCACTGTCGTTTTATGCACTGGTGTTCTTTGGAGGAAACTCGTTCCGTGTTATACGTCGTGGAACCTTGATTTACCTAACTTTAAAATAAAGATTAATAACTGTTTTAGTTCTCACACCAGTCCCATGACTAACCTGGAGTTTATTGTTTTAACCTAAACTCTGGGTGCCCCTATTTTGACACGGGCAGCTAGTAGTTTTGGTTTTGTAGATTTATATTCACAGGATCCTGGTTTACAGCTGGAACGATATCCGGAAAGCTTTGTATCCGTATATCTCTTCTAGTTGTGCATTGTATTATTTTCCGCTGCTATGTATTTAAAATGTATTGTAATCTCTGATATTTATCGAATGTAATATTCATTTATACTCTGTATATTCTTGTATTCTGATGAATTGTTGTAATATAAAATGAAATGTTATTCCGTCTGCGTTCTTTTGTATGTTGTTCTCGAACTATCCGGGCTTTCCCTACCGGGGAAGTTACGGGTTTTCACAGTTGGTATCAGAGCTTTGGTTTACAAAGCTCAGAGAACAAGGCACAATAGAACCATACGAAAGAGTTCATCAGATATTGGATTAGCAATATCCAATGAGAATAACTCGTTAGAAATGGGATCAGTAGTATCCTAGAACGAGTGTGAAGAGTAATGTTTTTAAAATAAAAATTGAAAACAAGTCTTGTATTGTAAATTTAATTCAATTATACGTATTTGAATTTTTATTTATATGAATTTGTACAATCCAATATATAAAGATTTTGCATATATGTCTTGCAAACGTGTATTCGAAGTTTTAAGGTATTGGATAGATATAGAATCCCTCTAGTGCCCCGGGATAATTCTGGTGATGGGGCACCATCTCCAGTATTTATTTTCGAGTTTCGAAAGTGAGATTTCTATATATTTCCAATTGACTGGTGTGAGAATCAAAACTAGATAGGGCTTATTGTTGTGATTTGGCATCAAAAAACTGATTTTTGACTATATATCAAAGTTATGCATTTGAAATGATAACCAACTAATTGATTGATGTTTGTGTTGTTTGGTTATTTGTTTGAAATTTTGAACCATATAGCCAAATTGTATCAAATAATGAATTGTATTGAAAATTGCTTGCATTTGCTTGCATATACATGTACTTACATTGAACAGGTCTTAGCAAAGAGGCTAGAGCAGAAGAATAAAATTGTTTGCCTGACAAATAGGTACATGTTTACCATAATTTACTGTTTTGTTTGAGTGATGATGATTTATGAGCCGATTGGCTTTTTCTTTTTCTTTTTGAGATCAGAAGTCCTGTATGGCAATTTCGGGATTTTCCCGTGCTCCCGGTGAAGGGGAGGTTATGGCGAAATTTTGGGTGTTAGCCAAATTTTTGAAAATTTTGAAAAGTTCTTAGAAACTGAAAAGTTAAGGAACTTAAGCTGTAATAAAAATAGAGAAAGTTGAGTTGAATTGTTAAATAACTTTCGGCTTCGTTCCTTTTCGAGGACGAAAAGTTTTAAGTGGGGGAGATTGTAATAACCTGGAAATCTGGGCTAGTGTAAAATTTTTATTTTGGCAATTTTAGCGAATTTTGAATATTTAAAATGAATCATTTTAAATAATATCGATGAGAAATTTATTTTGAATAGAATTAGAACGTATATATTTATATACTTCGTCGTTAGAATATAAATATTTATTTATATATATAAAAGGAATTGAAAATGGCGCGGTAGTTCGATAATTCGATTTCATATTTCAATTGAACATACCGGGTGTAAAATAAACCGGATTTTAGTGAAACCAAAAATAGTTGAATCTATTGGTGAATTCATTTCCAACGAATCCGAAAAATTGAAATTTCATAGCGGGGATAAAAAGATATGTCCAGTTGAAAATTCTGAATAGTCGCTATGAAATTCAGGCCCTTAAAAATAGAATTTTTGCAAACGACCTCGGATTTTGACGAAACCACTTTTGTTGGATCCGTGATGTCAAGTTATTGCTATGTTTCAAATTTCATAATTTTTCGAATCAATATGTGAGCGTGGCAAAGGAAAAGGCATTTGACCAGTTTTAGTTGATTTTAATCGACTGGAAAATGGCTATTTTTCAAACGGTCTCAGAATTCGACAAAATTAGTTTTGTTAGGACCGTATCGTCAGTATGAAGCTAGAAAATATTTTTCTGGAATTTTTCGAGTTAGTATGTGACCCCAGTAAATTGAAATGCGCGTTCAAACTCAATATATAGAGTTATATGTTGATTTTGATGAAAACTGATCAAAACGATCGAATCAGTCTACGATATATATCCCATGGTGTTCGGAATGGGGGAAATTAGCTATAGACGACAGGCGGTGGGCCTCGTTTAGAGGCCGAATGAAAAAATCAACTTTTTGAAATTAAATATAAAAAAAATATAATAACCCCACCCTTCACTTTCTCTCACCCCCTCCTCCCTTATCCGTTCAATTTCAAAAGAAAAAAAAAGGGAGAAGAGAAGGAAGGGGAGGAGTAGCCGCCGTCGTTGGAGCAAAACCGCCCCCCTCTCTTCCGCCGCCCCTTCCTTCCTCTCTCATCCTTCTATTCCCCCAGCCCGAGCCGCGGAAGCCCTAGCCCCCTCCTCCTCCACTAAAAAACGCTGCGCCGCCTCTCCCTGGACCCACACCCGCGCTACCGCATCACCGAACCCTTCCCCCCTCGCTTCATCGATTACCGCGAACCCCACCGACGCGACTTTTCCTCCTTGCCTGCCGACCTTCGATGCCTCGATTTGGGTGCGAATTCGAACCATGAATTGAAGGCCTGGTGCGAGCAGCAACATACGAGGAAGACAATGAAATGGTAACGATTTTTAAAACAGGTTTTCTTTCTAGGTAAATAGCATTGTTAAAAATCAGATTTTTCCTTTTTAAATACAAAGCATCGTTTTAGTAAATAAAAAAATAGGATTTTTATTGTTCGTATAACACTATAAATATAAATAAAAATTTGGATTTTTATAGTGTTTTCATGAAGTATAAAGATTAGATTTTTTATGAAGTAAAGGTTGGATTTTTAATTTGAAAAGTTTGATTTTTTTTAAACAAGAAAAAAATTGAATCTTTATATAGTTGAAATGGTGAAGTAAAAATAAGATTTTTATATATGAGAAAGGAGAAAAATCGAATTTTTATACATAAAAAGGAAATCTTTATATATGCATAGAAAGAAATGATCTTTGTTTATAAAAAGAAATGGTCTTTGTTTATAGAAAAAATATGGTTTTCAAAATATTTATAGCAAGAATAAAAATATGATTTTTATTTATTGAATGAAGTAATAAAAATATAAGTTTTATTATAAACAGCAGGAAAAGAACTGCGTTGGAATTTCAAGCAGATCCAGACTGTTTAGTGGTTCAAAAGCAAAGAACGGCGGAGTGGAACCCTCTGTGAGAACTCCTCACCTTTTTATTTATTTTCCGGTTGAAATATATACTAGGATGCAGACGGTGTTTAGTAGCACCCGACACTCGTCGTCCACAGACCATGGACGGCTTGTATGCTTGTTTGTTTGATTTTGATGTGTAGTTGATTGTGTGATGTGATGTGAAATGAAATAAAATATTTATATAGTTAAAAATATTTTATAGTTAAAAATAGAATTTTTAATGTGTATATGAAATGAAATAAAAATAAACAAATTGGACGATTTGTTTATATACACACATTTGACTGATATTGATTGGGATGATAAATTTTACACATCGCCCAACTGCACAAATAAAATCTGTGTTTGATTGTTTGAAACCCCACACGGGTATTGGGATGATATTTGACGTACACTAATCCCGATTGTTTAGTTGTATGTCGATCAATTGATTGACAGACTGTTATAAGCGTTGAATATTTATATTTGATGCTTATACAGTGTAGAATGCACTTTGGATGATGGTTGATTATTTGTCATTGTTGATATATACATGCGTTGTATGGAAATCCATAGAAATAAAATCTATGGTTATTGATTGGGCCTCATTCCGGTTTTGAAATAGAATATTTAAAAATAGAAATATTTGAAAAGGAATATTTGAATAGAAATATTTGAAAAAGAAATATTTGAAATAGAATATTTGAAAATAGCAATATATGAAGCCGTGTTGATTAGATAGACGTCATTTTGACGTGAACGATATTTATATCGACTTATTCAATTTTCAATGTATATTGAAAGTGGTTTCGAAATTTGAATTATATTGAAAATAATCGAAATTCGAATTAAATTGAATAGAACTGAATTCGAAGTGAAATCGAAAGGAATAGAATTTGAATTAAATTGAAATTGAATTGAAATCGATTTGAAATGAATTTAAAACGAATTTATATTGGAATATTCAATTTTGATTTGAAATTGAATATGAAGTTGAAACCGTTTTGACAATGAATTTAAATCAATTTATAAAGCACGTTTTGAATTGAAATCGACGAAGTTTAATATATATATATATATAATATATATAATATAATGGCCTGAATAGAACGCGCCGCGCTGCGGTAGTTCGTGAATTTCGACCATTGACTTCAAATGGGTATTGCGGGAGATCCGACCGTCGGATTCTCCTAAACCCAGAACCGTTGGGTTGGTATCGAAAAGAGCTTTCCAATGAATATTAGAAATTTTAAATCTAACGGTTGGATTTGGAATTATGTCCAAATCAAATTTAGAAAAGGTCGCTGTAAGTGCAGTTCGATGGCCGTTGATGGAAATCGACTGTACGGGCCTTGATAAAATTATTAAAAATAGTGATAATTTGTGTAAAATCATAAGAAATGATTTGGAAAGGATCGGAATGAAAAACTCCATATATGAAAAGATAAAAATGGATTTTTATCGAAATGAACTAGTTTTGAACTAGGATTAAAATTCTATTTATTTTTAAATAAATAAATTGGATTTGAAATGGTTTTGAAAATAACCAGAATTTCCAATAATTGCATTGGAATGGATTTGAATCAAAATTGTCTTCGGAATATTTCAATGTTGGATTTCGTGATTATATAGGTATTGTTATGGAAATTTGAAAGATATATTTATATCGTTATTTCCAATACGATATTTGTTGGTCGTAGAATTTGATAATGAATATAAGCCGGTATATTTTCTATTCAGAGCCTTGTATTTAATATCAAATGTGATTTGGGTTTGTCGTGAATGGTGTCTTCATTAACACTATTCTTAAGCCCAGTCGAGATAAGATTAAATATTTTTATTTAGATTTAATGAAGTGTACCAATTAAATAATATTTAATTGGAATTGAATTCGAATTGATTCTTGGGTTTATCGTGAACAGTGTTTTAATGACACTGATTCTTTAACCCAGTCACAGATTAAAACTAAGTGGAGTTTTAATGAATCTTTAATTAGATTGAAAGGATCGAGAATGGAGTATCACCAGTTTTACTCCAGGCGATAGTTAAATCTTTAATTAGATTTCAACGTGAAATGGTAATTGAATTTACCGATAACACCGTGGTGTTAGATATGAAGTATTACCAGTTTTACTTCATGGGATGAATAGGTTGGGATTGGGAAATTAAAACAAACGATTTCTTCGGTAAGGTTTTCTAATCCCGACTAGTTTGAAATGATATCCAAAGGATGATTAAAGAATAAATTTAAAAGAATTTATCTTTGATAAAATTAATGGGAACCTTTCCCTAAGAATGTGAAATTTAGAAACTAACTGTCGGTTAGCTAAGCAGAATGGTTTTCTGGATATTGATCTGATGTTAGTTTCGGCCTTCGGGGTTAATATTTGGGGGATTATTCTCTTGGTTAATTTACGGTTAGTGACTGATGAATTGAAATGAGGCGTATGTTGTGTTTGTGTAACACATATTTATTATATACGCGAGTTATTCAGAAAGACCGGGTTTATCCCATTCTGAATAACTAATACGACGATAAGTCGAAGATGAAGACGATGGTCGAAGACCGGAGATCTTCACGTCGTTTTGGTGATTACTGATGATATTGATTGGGATGTACACCAAAGAAGATGGAAACAGTTGGTGATCGTCCAGACGTACTTGGAGATCGATGGATATGCGGGGTACTAGGTGCCTCCGGTTTCGTTCAGACCTAGAACGAACTTGTAAATGGACTGTGTGTCTGACATTGTATTTTAGTCTGTGTGATTGATTTCTATTAAATATTTATCTGTTTGGCGGCAGAGAATTTATTCTCTTGCTTAACGCCCTTCTTTGAGACGTACGAGCTCAGCGGTTATATACTGATGGAAATCAAACGCATAGAGTGAATTACCTATGTGGCATGCCTAAGTGGCAAATGATCAAGGATTCTGTTGAAAAGCAAAGTCTTGTGGTTGATGATCGAAGCACGGCCTTTGTGGCGTAGCTTTGTGTAACGTTTACTTCACGAGTTTCACACCCGGTATGAACCAAAAATGGGAGAACACGTCAGGGAGGGCATGCGTTTCTTTCTAGCTAGAAGTGGCATCAGTGGTTTTACACGCCCTGATGAGTTTGACTTATGTGGTTGTTGCTGTTGCGAGACGCCTCGGTTTGATCGTACGATCCGGGTCCGGTGGAGTCATTCATTGGCTCACTTATGCCCCATAGGGTGGGGAAACGCATGTTCAGGGTTTAAGTTTAATCCACATCGGTGGACTGGCCTTGAAGATCCAAGGGTCGATGCGCTCTGACCTTGAGGCTCGGGCTAGACAGTCTCGAAGTCGGTGTGGACTATCTTTTGCCTCGGTTCATAGATGGAAATCCAACTTCAAATACGTGACATTTGCGGTTTTGATTGTAGAGCCTAGTATAGCGACATGATATATGGTACCCATGCCGTCTATGATTGATATTTATGATTGAAATTGTTTTAAACACTATACACTTATAATAGTATCAAATGACTTGTTTTAAACATATCAAGCATGCTTTGGCTATTATAAGGGAAAACCCTATCCCCCGGCTTGCGTTGCATTATGTGATAGGACCTGGGTCTTATAATAGCTTTATTTTTCTTTATTTAGCATTGCGCTGTTGTTTTATGCACTGGTGTTCTTGGGAGGAAAACCATTCCGTGTTATACGGCGTGGTCCCTTGATTTACCTAACTTTAAAATAAAGATTTATAACTGTTTTAGTTCTCACACCAGTCCCATGACTGACCTGGAGTTTATTGTTTTAACCTAAACTCTGGGTGCCCCTATTTTGACACGGGCAGCTAGTAGTTTTGGTTTTGCAGATTTATATTCACAGGATCCTGGTTTATAGCTGGAACGATATCCGGAAAGCTTTATATCCGTATATCTCTTCTAGTTGTGCATTGTATTATTTTCCGCTGCTATGTATTTAAAATGTATTGTAATCTCTGATATTTATCGAATGCAATATTCATTTATACTCTGTATATTCTTGTATTCTGATGAATTGTTGTAATATACAATGAAATGTTATTCCGTCTGCATTCTTTTGTATGTTGTTCTCGAACTATCCGGGCTTTCCCTACCGGGGAAGTTACGGGTTTTCACAGAGAATCTAAAAAGCTTGATTTTGAAAAGCGAAAACAATTTGAAATTGAAATTTCTAAGTCCAATGCTAAAATCAAAGCACTTGAAAACGAAAATTTGGTTTTGAACCAAATTGATGCTGAAATGAGGAAAATCGCTATTAATCGTTGTTCAAATTAAATGAAACAAAATAGCGATCTTAAATTTAAAATTCAACGACTTGAGTCGGCTTTGATTAAATTTTCTAAAGGAGAGAAATCATTGAATATGTTGTTAAAAAATCATTTTTTTGTTCAGAATAAAAAGGGAAATAGTTTTGGATTTGATCCAGTTGAAAAACAAAATCCTAATGATTTTAAAAATCCTTTAAATGGCTTTGAAATTAATCAAACTGAAATTTTGAATTCTAATAAATTCAAAGGTTTTTTAAATCATGAACGATATGAAAACTCATTTAGAAACAATTCAATTAAACGAATTTGGATTCCAAAAAAATAACAAAATGAATTTGAATAAATCTAAACGAATATGGGTTCCAAAGGGTACGCTAGTGGATATTAATGGATTGTTATATAGACAGGTTTGGGTAGCAAAACGTGCAAACGAAGATAAGAGTGGTAAAACTATTTTTGTTAGACCACTCGATCCTATAAACATTTAGGTACGGGGATAGGCTAAGGAACAATTGTTTTTGAAAGATAAAAATCAAATTGTTCCTTGTTATTGAATTGTTTGAAGTTCTTTAGCCATGGATTCAGAGATTGGAGATTCATTGGATCACATCGATTATGGTAAGTTAGGTATGATCTCTAAACTCGTATTTTTGTTTCAATTCCTTTTTAGTTTATTTTCCTTTTTATTTTTTATTTCTTCTATTTTCATTATTTTTACTTGGCTGATTTTGAAATCATTCGTTATTGATTGTTGAGTTTCCTAGATTATAAAAAAAGTTGATTTTTTTTAGGTGATTTCAAATAATTATCTTCAGGTTTGATCGTTGAATGTTTCTTGTGCTTGTTTTAAAAAATTCCCTAAAAGTTTCACTTATGATTCTTACTTTGTAAATGAACTTGTGCTGCTCTGATAATGAAATTGATTTTATTTGTTTGAATATCTTGGTGACTGAACGATAAATTGAAAAATCAATGATTAAATATCTTTAAATTCCATAGACAATTTGAATTAAATATACAAGTTGTTTTAAAATTGTCTAGGAACAATCAACATTAGAAATATTAGATAATTTCATATTCTACTGATTGATTTTTGGAAACTGATTTTCAAACTTGCATTGTTATTTTCAAAAACTCCTCTTCAAATTAATATTCAATTTTACAATTATTTTTGATTATTTATTCAAAAATTTAAATTATTGATTAATTTGAACCGTTTTGTGACTCATCAAAATTATTAATAGATTTATGAAATTATGATGAGTTGTGACTATGATTTAATTCATAACTAGAGGATATGTTGTTTTAAATCTCATGATGATTGGACAGATTTTATAATATCTTTGAATTAGCACGACCATCTTCTATATCTACCATATTTCTGTCATTCATCATGGTTTTATTTAATTTGGGGAGTTCTAATTATTCTTGGAATTGAAAATAAAATAAATAAATAAATAAATAACTTATCTTTGGTATTCATTCCCATTTAAAGTCCTCGCAGTTATGCGCGGGTGAATTACCTTAATCTCTATGTGCTCCCATTCTCACTTAAAAGACCTTTGGGCTGTGCATGGATGGAACTCATTAGAGAGGATAAAGTTATGTTACTACTAACCCCATTTAAATGACCTTTGGGCTATGCGTGGTTAGCAAGTGCTTAACACATTTTAAGCTTATTTAAATTTTATTGAACTCTCCTCATTCTATAAAATCCATCGTAAATCCATTCATTCTGAAAGTCAAATTTTCTTCTGATTTAAACATTATTATGATTTTTGTTTGATTAAATGGGATTTGCGATATATATTCTCTCTCTGAATTTGAATTTATATTTATGGTCTAAATTTGTCACTATTTCGATCTCTATTATCCTTTTGATGATAACAAAACGGGGAGAATTGTCAAGATTTTGGTTGATGAGTATTTAACTCAAAATATTTTACGATTGGAAATTAATTATCTAGGGGAAGAATATCCAATTGAATTTCAATTATTTTCCGCACATATAAGGGGTTTCAGTTGTGGGGGAGTATACAAATTGGGGGAGTAATATATTTCACGTTCAAACACATTCAAAATCTTTTATTTGTTTGTCATCATCAAAAGGGGGAGATTGTTGTATATGATGTAGTTGTAAACACAATTATATGATTTATGTTTGATGATAACAACCAAATAAATATTATTTTAAATGTGTTTGTTATTGTACTGTTCTATTTATACATCACAGACAGGAATATAATATTTATATTTAAATAGAATACGACTGTATAGACATTCATATATTCATATAGTATTTTATTTAAATTAAATATTATAATTCAAACATTCAAACAGTACAACTATTTATAACTCTACTATTTACAATTCACTTAAATATGTTTGAATATTTCTGACATGACACATCACATATGAAATTGTAATATTGAAGGAATTCAAATAAAAATAGATAGATTGAATTGAACACAATAAAATAATATTTTATTTCAATCAAATCTGTTTATTACAAATAAAAGTACAATTTTATTCACGTCTATAATCGATTTCATGTACACAGATTCACATTACATACATCACTCAACACTCATTTACATTTCTATACAGTTCACTTATATATACTGACGCATATGAACATCATCATCTTCAGTCTTCTTGTCTTCACAGTCAATCCAGTCATCATCTTCATACCTGTGACATACAGAAGAACACACACAGTAGACTGCAACAAAAATAAAATTAAATAAAAGCAAATAAAAATTTATTTTTAATTTTTATTTGCCTCAGAATTACAGTTTGTTTCTCATCATTTTTATAGACTTGGTCTGATATGCAGGGACAAAAAATCAGTCTGATGGCTGCATATACACACGTGTATAAATATAAACGTGTGCACTGCCGCGCCAATCAAAAATCAGCGAGCAACTGAGGAGTAGCCACAAGGACCGTCTCGACTCAGTGCACACTAAAAAAATTAACAAAGAACAAATGCAAACTGAAAATGGATTATAATGAACAAAGCACATTAAGGTAGAGATGGCAGTGACAAGTGAATACGACAAATAACAAGTGCAAAGTGGACGAGCAAACACATATGGACATCATATTCAAGACTGTGCAACATGGTCATGGTGAATCAATTTTCACAAGTATATATGTCAAGCCAGAAAACAATGGTGGTAAATACATGATCATGACAACAACAAAAGAAACAAGGTAATATGGCACATAACAATGGTACGGCTTCATGGATGAGGTCACAACAGTCAGGTTGCATGCAAATAACAAGAATGGGACAAATTCATACAGCTACATGGTGATGGACTTGTATGGTCAAGTTGAACTCAAGTAGATGGTGAAGGCGCAAGCTTATCTACATGATGACAATAAAACATAATGGTCCACAACATTTCAAGGTAGATTTACTCAAGAGTCCAAGATTATAGGTCTGACATGTCTCAAGTGATAAACACTACTCAATAATCCATGGCAAGTATCACAGGATTCAAAAACATGCAACAAGTCAGTGAACATGGTGTGCACTAGGGGTCGAGGACAATACATCGTAATGATTCACAATGACTCTAAATTCAGCACAGAGCAAACAAGTGTACCATACAGTGAAACAGCAGTGGTGGCAATGGTTGAAAAAAAAAAGTTCAGCATGGACAAAAACAAATCTCACATATGGTAGCTCGACAAACAAGTGAAAATACAACATGAATGGTGTAGACTTAAATTTCTATATACATATGTATGGTCAAGACTGGGTTCATGTATATGAAACAGAGCAGTGCCCAAGTATGAATGCATAAGTGCAAGACAGTGCAAACATATGGGTCAACAAAGTGGTAGAGCTAGTGTCACAAACTTGATAGAAAAGGTGAACAATACAAATAGAAATGGAGCAGCCTATATTCATTGCGGCATACAACACAATAGAGCATGACAGATGACACAAGTTTGGTCAAAAGGGAATGGTGGGCAGCATGAATACAAATGGTCGAGACAAGTGTCAAAGTTTTTAACAAGCATTCACATATGTAAATTGGACCTACACAAATGCATGGAGTCGAATTGCATGACAAGTTCAAGTGTTGTTTTTTGTTCAAAGGAAGACCAAGAGCAGTACCCATTTTTAATCAGTAAAGAGACAACATGGTGATCAGACATGAAATTTATTTTATAAAAGTTAATTGCAGTTCAAAAGCCAAAATTACCAATTTGAAAAATAAGTGCGGCATCTGTTCATATCAGATTTTTTTTAGCAGATACAATCAATTCTAAATACATATTAATCGATGTTACAGAAAACTTGCACAAATCCTTTTTTCCAGAAGAAATAAATGTATACTGCAAGTTTCAAACTAAGTTTCAAACAAAGGATTTCGAAATCAAGACTCAATCAACATTCTAGAGAAATCGCAAGATAACATCAAAGCCGAGGATCTCAAAAAGCCCAAAATTCATGCATATATCAAACCAAGTCTAATCCGTATGAAATAAGAGAAAATTTCAGACTTGAAACCCTATTTAACACCTACATCCTCATCGGCAATTGGTTATCCAAGTTCAAACTAATCAAACCAATATTCGAATAGAAAATTCATACCAGAAAAAGGGGCAAGCTTGGATCCAATTCTACGCTAAATTGAAGAAGAGATTGGTACTGACAATTCGAGATCATCATATGACATAGCGGCGACCTTCAAATTTAAGAGAATCAAAACCCTAATCGCCACTTTAATCTCCTGAAGTAAACCCTAGATTGAAAGGCCAACGCCGCCATTTTATTAAGCAAAGGAGATCAGGTCAAAGAAAGAAAAGGGACTAGAGAAAATCGAAGATGGCTGGCCAATATTACTTAAGGGGTTATAGGAATTTATTAAACTAGGGTTTCTATTATTAGGGTTTTTAAATTGTTTTTATTCATTTTTAAATTTCCAATTTGTAATCGAGTATAATTTTCTAGTTTGTCTCTAAAACTAAGGAGACGAATTACGAGATTTGTAATTCGGGGAAATCTAGTTTCGGGGATAGAAACTAGTGCAGGGTTTTGAGCGTAAGGTTAAGAACAGGTGAGAGCGAGTGTCGCGAGTTTATAGTGGATTGTAAGAGAAGACATTGTTTTAACTCCTAGTAGAAACCTTAGGGAATGCAGCAGTAGGCAGGATTTTGCCGAAGCTGGGTATATCTGTGTGTTATTTATTTTCTACATTTATTATCTGTGTTTTTTTCATTTAATTACTCTACAAAAATCTGCAATAAACATTATTCAACCCCCCTCTAGGGTTAATTTAGATCCTATAGAAACAAGTTTTGTTAGGTCCGTAATGTCAAACTGTAGCTACATGTCCATTTTCATCAAAAATGGGTATTGTATGTGATCGTACGGATTTTTAAATGATGAATTGAGTTAATAATTGAATATAAATTAATATATAAATACGAAGCTTACATCCTAATCTACCCACTCCTATAAGTATATCGTCTACCCATTGTTAACCCGAATTCCATCCTTTGGTCAACAGAAAAAAGCACCGTAAGTTTTCCTTTCTATAAACAATTTCGATCCTCATAAATTCTCCTAAAAATAAAATAAAATTCCTTAAATCTCAAAACAATTATATTTGAATTCGTTATGTGTTTATCTTCAACCCAGTAATAGTTTTGGGCGGTTCAATATCATCAGCGTTCGTTGTTTGCTTGCTAGCTTCAGACTAGGGCAGAAGTTTTCATGCGTTTGAGGAGGTAATACTTGGATTGAAGCATATATTAGGATTTGATATAAGATTATGAGTTAGAAGGAAAATTTTGAGGACATGTTGGGCCAAAGATGTTCGCGTGTCCCTGTACGTTTTGCGTGATGGCCTGAGAATGGATTCAAGAATGGATGTCGAGTTGTGTTTATATGGTGCAGATTTGGAGAGAGAGAGAGAGATGTGAAGAGTATTGGTATCATTAGTTTGAATTTTATTGAGAAGATGAAGGAGCGAGAGGAATACGAGTATTCTGCTATGTTGTTTGTGTTTACCTGGAGTAGTAAGTCGCGTTTGATCTAAGATGTGTGAGTCGAGTGATTCTGGGATGATGTTGTAGAGCTCAAGATGGGGAGCACTTTGGTATTTTTAGTTCGAGAGTTTGTGGAGTGGTGTTGAAGTAATGGCAATGGAAAGTTTTGGAGAACGGAGGAGGAAATAATAGAGGTGTGACATTGTTTTGGGAGAGAAGGGACTGTAGCGCATGGGTATACGATTTAAAGGAGGAAGTTGGGCCATTTCTTTTATGGTAAGGCCTATTTAAAATATAAATTCACTATTATTTTACGTTAAAATAGTGTGTCAGCTTGTAAACCCCATAACTTATCAATACGGTATCGAAATTCACCGAAACAAGATCATTGGGATCGTATGGACGGCGGCTACGCAATGGAACTGATTGGGAGTTAATTGGAGCCCTTTACAATTTATTGCAAAATAAATTGTCTGTTTGAATCAAACGACAGTTATCATTATTTAACGAAGATCGTCCAATGTGAGTAAATCTCACTAACTCTGCTCAGTTTATATTTTCATAACATATTTTTAAAACTGGTAAATATTGTTTGATTGCCGTGTGTTGATTGGTTGGTTGGACTACTAATTGATTGGTGGAAAATATCGATATAGTTATACAAATATCGTTAATTAAATATTGATTTTGTTTAGAAAAAATTTTCATATTGAAATGACATTGATGTTAATTATGTTGTTTAATATCTGTGGATGCAGGGAAACAGGTTTGAGGGATCCAACTGGATTCCTCAATTTATAATACTATTCTTTTTTCATATATTGTTATATATGATGTGGTATATATTCTGCTATTGATTATGTGTGTCTAGATGATGACTGATGCTTTTGATTTGGTATTTTAATACCATAAGTGATACTGGAATATAGAAAGGGAATTTTCAAAGTGTATTGAAAAGGAAATATTTATAAAATCAAAGGATTTTCTAAAAGGAAATATTTATAAAATCGAAGAATTTTATGAAAGGAATATTTATTTAGAAAATAAATAGAGTTATAAAAGGAATATTTAATTAGTAAATAAATAGAATCATAAAAGGAATATTTATTTGGAAAATAAGTAGAATTATACAAAGGAATTTCAAAGTGGATATTGAATTTAAAGATTTTATAAATCAATGGATTTTATAAAAAGAATTATTTGGAAAATAAATAGAAGTGAAATAGAAATATTTGTAAATACAAATAGAATTGGAAAAGGAAATATTTATGTGAAATAAATAGGAAATTATAAATGAAATATTTATAGGAAATATGTAGGAATTATAAAAGGAAGTATTTTATAAAATGAATAGAATTTTATAAAAGAGTATAAGGGAAAAATAAATATTATGTAGAAGTCTGTTTTTAACAGATAAATGGAAAAGATTAATCTAAAGTAGAATTAATTAGAAATCTGTTTTTAACAGAAAAATGGAGGAAATTAATTTATAAATAATCATTTATAAATTAAGTAAATTATTTATCATTGGATAAATTTAATATATAATTCTGAATTTATATATAGAAGTAAAAATCGGTTTTAACACTGATACTTGAGATTGAAACTGAATGTAGCAATTATAAATGGATTTATAAATGAGATTTAGGTGTTAGAAATAAAAAGGAGATTTCGCATGAATAATCCTATAAGTAGAAGTATAAATAAAATTTAGAAATGGAATATTATTTTAAAATACGAAATCAAAATTAATGGGTCATATAAAAGGAATATTTTCACATTCAATGTGAATAATGGATTAAAATAAATATTCTATAAATAATTTTATAAAGAAATTGGGTTCTGAATTAGGAATTCAAAGCGGAATTTGAATGGGATAGGAAAGAGAGTTAATCGAATATTAGTTATTCGAATTAAAGTTAATCGAATACTAGTTATTTGAATTAGAATTAATCGAATCAAAGTTAATCGAATAGAGTTAATCGAATAGAGTTAATCGAATTAGAGTCAATCGAATATTAATTAGTGGAATAGACTTAACCGAATATCAGTTAATTGAATAGAGTTATTCGAATATTAGTTATTCGAATAGATTGAATCGAATATAAGTATTCAAGGAGAGATTATCGAATATATTTTAGTCGAAGGAATGAGTTATCGAATATAGTTTATTGAAGGAGAGATTATCCAATTTAGTTTAATCGAAGGAGATATTATCGAATATAGTTTATTCGGAAAAGAGTTATCAAATATAATTTATTCAAGAGGGAGTTATTGAGTAGAGTTTATTCAAGAAAGAATTATACATTGGTATTCGACTATATCGAATATAGGAAAGTATTATTTACTTTCTGATTTTTAAATCAAGATTTATTTACTTAATAAACCCTATGTTTATTTGTTCAGATTAAAAAATAAAAGTTATATTTAAGTTATTATATTTCAGAAGCATGGGATTATAACACTATTATTATAATCAAATGATTTTGGTAAATGAAGTGGATTCGTAAATAGAATCCGAGAGTTACATATGGAAGTTTGTGAAGATTTGAAATGTGAACCTTGTCTATTTTGAGGTTAGAAATGTTGTTCAGTTAAGGTCTGAGAGTTAGTTATACGCCGACTTGATTGACCTCATTTTTAACTAAGGAACGATTAAGATTCGATAGTGAAAGTTAGTTAACTAAATTTGGTTAATAAGTGCTAATGGTTCGAGTTGGTATAGCGATGTTTTATTTAAACATCTGTTTAAATCCAATGAAGGAGTTTTGGAAATGTATTCCAAATAAGAAATCAGATTTGTTTTTATGATATAGAAAATAAAAAAGGGGAGTAAATATGGAAATGTTTTCCAATGATTAATAACGTATATTTTCTAAGTTTAGAAAATAAGAATTTACGAATATATGGAAATGAGAATAGGGAAATGAATAATGGAATGGATTAAAAGAGATCAGTGTTGATTGATGATTTGCTCGGTAAGATTTCCATTTGGAAATATGACTGTTGTTTGCACGCATGTTTTCCTTTGATAGTTAAATCACCGACAATCAAAGTTTTGACCATTTTTCCGTCGTCAATACAGAGAGACCGAGATCAGATTCACTATCTGAAAACCACTCCATATGGGAATTAGCGTTGTGAATCAAATTTGATGAAGATAATTGAAGGTGGAGTTTCTGCAAGGGCTGTTCTGGCGATCCTAAGTAGAAATTGCCTAAGATGGATTTATAGAATAGTGCCTTCGGTTTGTCCATTCCTAGGGCAATTTGTATGAATGAATGTCTGACAGAGTATATCTAATGGATCACGTAAGTTGATCGCTTCAAATGTATCCACATTTGGTGGCGGAGGAATTTTTTTCTCTTAGCTTTATACCCGTGGTATTTTTATGGAAATCAATTTGTGATTTAGCGGGTATGACGATGTGGCATTCAAAGTAAATGAATGTATGATCTATCAAAAGAATATGTTATGACCTCAATCCTCATCAACCGGGAAATGACAAAAATCGGGTAGGCGGCATGGCTATGTGGGTCGCACCCATTATGGTGTATTTTCACCATCTAGAGAATATTCATATTTGTTACTTCTTTTCGCTTCTGTATCTCCCGGGAACAGTTATGTTACTATCAACCATAGGTGACAATATATTCGATACACTCAAGAGAAATGAGTGGTCGGTCATGTGTGGGCCGGGTTACTAGACAATCTTGTTGAACCCGTGTATTACTCTCGAGAGATACACTATCGGCAGGTGGTTCCATACCTTGTCATAGTTGGAAATCCATTTCCCAGTAAGAGCCCACAGTTTTGATTGTATATAATATATGTAGAGCGTGAGATGCAAGCATTTTGCTAGATTTTTATTTACTTGTGACTAGACAATATTGTAGTATCAGAATATTATTGATTTCAAAAACGTTTTGGGTTATCATAAGGTAAAAACCATCCGTGTTTATGTCTGCATCGATCTTACTGTTATCTTTTCCTTTGAAAAGGATTTTGAAAAGTTAAATCGAATGATCGGAGTTTACTCACACCAGTCCCATGACTAACCCAAAGTTTATTTTGTTTTGTTTTCCCCTGAACTCTTGGGTGCCCAAATTTGTTCGTGCAGTCAAGTAGTTTAGGTATTTCTAGATATTCTTGGAGGAGCTGGAGTAGGAGGCTTCAGGATTTCATAGCTATTGTTTATTTCCGCTGTGATGTAAGTGTTGTACTCTAATGTACTAATACAGATTTGTGTTTCAATTTTACTTTGTATACTATATTTTATTGGCTCCGCTGTGAGATTTGTTTACTCTGATGTTGTTGTGTTTTTCTTTTTCTTCTATTCTAATTTTCTATCTTATATATTCCCACCCTCAAACTTCTTTCTATTAACTATCCGGTATTATAGATGTCTGAATAGTCGACATTTATATTTGTGTCTATTTTCGGAGTCGAGAATCCCCGGGTCGTTACAGTGGTATCAGAGCAGAAGGTTAAGTAATTACCTTGGATCTTTGGCGTAACTCAATAGAGATGGGTTTAGTAATACCCTAGATTGAGTTTGAGTGAATATATACGAGTGAACGTATTTGTCGATTTTATAAAAAATGTTTTATATTGTAGTGATTTGTTGATTGAGTTGTTTATGAATTCTGGTCGATCAGTTTGATCCACTGTATAGATGGGGGTTGCTAAACACTTGAATACGATAAATCGACACAGTATGTTTTGCGAAGAAGGGTAAATGAGATAATTTTACCCAAAGTATATTTTGATATAAAGAAAATATATATTGGAATTGTTATATTTGATGTATTTGTCATTATTATAATCGAATAATATTATAATAGAAATGATTATAAATAATCAATAAGAATTCATATTAGAGTATATATGAAATCAGTTGAATTAAATCTAAATTTAAATCAGTTAAACTATGAAAAATTGAATAAGTGTTTATAAATGAATTTGGATTAAATATATGGGAATTATAAAATCCTGGTAGTTTTAAAATTGTTTTACAAACATTGGAAGGATATTTGGAAATAATTTCAAAATGGAAATGTTTTAAAAAGTGATATAGTATTGAACTCACTTCGATCACTGGGAAATAACTCTGATGACACTGGACACATCATCATTGCTCATTTTCGGGTGTGTAAGTGACGGATTACTACCAAGGAGATAATTTTCGAATTATTTTAGGAAAAGGAAGTTGTTCTGAATCCCAAAAGGGGATATTCAATTTTTGAAAGCTAAGCTATTTAAAAACTCCTAGAAATAGATTGTTCGAATTAAAACAAATTAAAAAGGAATTTGTGAAAACAAATTGAAATTGAGTTAAAGCCAATAAAGTGGAAACCATATTGAAATGGAGTTATCGAGTAAAATTGGAGTTTGTTATGTAGTTGGACTCAGTTGAGCAAATTGATTGATTTTTGAAATAAAAATAAGAACTATGACTTTGTGTAATAACACAGAAAATCCGAGCCAATTTAAAATTTTTATTATAGCAATTTTAATGAATTTTGAACATTTAAAATGAATTATTTTAAATAATAACGATGAGAAATTTATTTTGGATGGAAATAGAATGGAAATATTTAATTGAATCGTAGTTAGAATATAAATGTTTGTTTTAATTATAAAAGGAATTGAAAATGGCGCGGTAGTTTAAAAATTCGATTTCAAATTTCAAATGAATGTACAGGATTCAAAATAAATGGGATTTTAGCGAAACTAAAAATATTAGAATCTATTTGAGAATATCTTTCCAACGAATCTGAAAAATTGAAATTTCATAGCGGGAATAAAAAGTTTGGTCCAGTTGAAAATTCAGAATAGTCGGTATGGAATTTTGGCCCTTCAAAATAGCCATTTTGCAAACGACCTCCGTTTTCGACGATACCACTTTTGTTGGATCCAGGATGTCAAGTTATTGCTAGATTCCTAAATTCATAATTTTCTAAATCTACATGTGAGCATGACAAAAGAAATCCTATTTTGACAGTTTCAGTCAATTTGGATCGACCAGAAAATGGCCATTTTTCAAACGATATTCAAATTTGGTGAAATTAGTTTTGTTAGAACCATATCGTCAATACGAACCTAGAAATAATTTTTCTGGAATTTTTGGGGTTCTTATGTGGCCCCGGTAAATTGAAATGCAGCTTTAAAATTAAATATATACTGAGTATATTTTAATTTTGATGGAAATTGATCGTAACAATCGAATTGGCTTACGAAGCATATCACATTGTGTTCGGAGTGGGGTTAATAGGCTAGGGACAACGGTCGTTGAGTCTCATTTGGAATTCGTGACATTAAACGAGTGTAATTCGAATTAAATAACTATTTATATTATATATACATATAGTTTCCAAGTCAAACCCTTACCTTTTCATTAGGCAGTCAACCCAGGGATAAATTGCCGCCGCTGCCTCACGATAGAAGATGAAAATCTATTCGATCCTTTTTCCTCCAATATTTCAAAATCTATTCAATAAAATTAAAAACCTTATGAACGAAAATCCTTCTACTCGTTTAGATCTACCCGCTGATGGGATTTAGTGAAATATCGTTTAATGATTCGCTTGATTTTCGAGTCTATATGGCCGCCGTTCAAAGTGGATTCTGGGGTAGTAGGCGGCGTCGAACTGGGCATGCTTAAGGGTGGTGGGGGAGCTCATGTGCGGCGTTGATGGGAAGGTCTCCGATCGGAGGCGCAGCGAGTACGGTGGCCAGAATCTGGGACCCTAGTTTGGAAGCAGGTTTCGGCTAAAAGGGAACTGTTCTGTTGGAGTAATTAAAAGTATGTTTTTTCTAGAAAACGCTTTAATTTAAAAATATGATTTTCAATTTTTATATATTAAAAAGTATGTTTTATTTTCAGTTTTAATTTTTTTTAAATAGTGATTTTAAATTCAGATATATATATATATATTTGATTGACACGATGTAAAAGTATGTTTTTTTAACTTAGGAATGCAATGAATAAAATTGTAATGAAATGAAATATTCATTAGTTGATTAAAAATATAATTTTTATTTATGTAGAGTGATGAAAATATAATTTTTATTTATGTAGAGTGATTAAAAATATAATTTTTATTTATGTAGAGAGATAAAAATATAATTTTTATTTATATAGAGAGTTAAAATATAATTTTTAAATATGTAGAGAACTAAAAATATAATTTTTACATAACATAAAGATGCGATTTTATGCGTGAAGTTATATAATAAACATATGATTTTTATTATGAAGTTAGAATTATAAAAATACGATTTTTATAGAGGTAATAGAGTGATAAAAATATGATTTTTATTTATATGAATAGCACTGAAATAAAAATGTGATTTTTACAATATAAACATCATTTAAAAATTTGAATTTTAATAAGAACACCGTGAAAAGAGGACTGTGTTGGAATTTCGGACAAAATCCAAGCTGTTCAAAAATTCAGAAATTCAGAAATAAAAATGGAGGAGTGGATCCCAATGGTGAGAACCCCTCACTTTTATTTTATTTTCTAGTTAAAATATATACTAGGATGCAGACGATGCTTAGCAATACCCGACATCTGTTGTCCACAGACCATGGACGACTTGTTTGTTTGTTTGGTTATGTTGTGAAAATTGATTATGTGATGTGGAATGGAATAAAATATTTTATAGTTGAAAATATTATATAGTTTTTAACGTGTATATGAATAAAATAAATATTTATAAACAATTGGACAATTTTTTTATGTACACACATTTGACTGATATTGATTGGGACGATAAATTTTACACATCGCCCAACTGCACAAATAAAATTCATCATTTGTTGATTGAAACCCCCACACGGGTATTGGGATAAAATTGGGCATACACTAATCCCAATATTTTGTTATATGTCAATCGATTAGTTGACAAGCTGTGTAAGCGTTGTATATTTATATTTAATGCTTATGTAGTGTAGAATGCACTTTGGACGATGGTTAACTGTGTTTGATTGTCGTTGTATACATGTTGTATGAAATCCATATAATCACATTATATGGTAATTGACTGTGTGTGATTCCAGTTTAGAAAATAATGAATATTTTAAAATAACGAATAATTTAAAATAATGAATATTTTAAAGTAATATTCAGTATAAAGATCAAAATCTGATTTTGATGTCGATTTGGGATGTACACGAGTATATTTAGATATATAAAGCCGTGTTGATTAGATTGATGCAATTTTGACGTGAACAATATTTATATCAATTTTATTCATTTTTATAATGAATATCGAAAAAGAATTGATTTCAAAATATAATGGTTTGAAATTTCTATCATTTATATATCAATGATATGGAATATTCAATTTTGATTTGAAATTGAATATGAATTTGAAATCGTTTTGAAAACGAATTTAAAACGATTTATAAAATACTTTTTAAAAGGAAATCGATGAAATATATATTATATATATTATTTATATAATGTAATGGCCTGAATAGAACGCCCGCGCAACGACAGTTTGCGAATTTCGACCATTCACTTCGAACGGACATTACGGGAGATCTAACCGTCGGATTCTCTTAAAACTGGAACCGTTGGGTTCATATCGAAAAGAGCTTTTCAAAGAATATTAGAGATTTAAAATCTAATGGCTGGATTTGGAATTATGTCCAAATCAAATTTGGAAAAGGTCGATGTAAGTGCAGTTCGATGGCCGTTTATGGAAATCGATTGTATGGGCCTTGATAAATTTATTGAAAATATCAATAATTAGTGTAAAATCATAAGAAATGACTTGGAAAGAATGGGGGTGAAAAATCCCATATTCAAAAAGATAAAAATAGATTTTTATCAAAATTAACAAGTTGTGAACTAGAATAATAAATCCAATATTTTTAAAATAAATAAATTGGATTTCAAATGGTTTTAAAAATAACCAGAATTCCCAAAATATAAATTCGAAAGGGATTTGAATCGAAATTGTCTTCGGAAAATTTCGATGTTGGATTTCGTGATTATACAGATATTTTTATGGAAATTTGAAAGATATATTAATATCGTCATTTCCAATACGATATTTGTTGGTTTCAGAATTTAATATTGAATATAAGCCGATATATTTTCTATTCAGAGCCTTGTATTTAATATCAAATTGGATTTTGGGTTGTCGTGAATGGTATCTTCAATACTACTATTCTTAAACCCAATGGAGTTAAGAAAATTAGAATTTGACTGGAGATTAGTTAAGTTGAATGGTTTCCTGGGTATTGATCTGATGTTGGTTTCTGCCTTCGTGGTTAACACTTAGGGAATTGTTCTCTTACTAATTTACGGTTAGAGACTGATAGAATGTGAATAGGGTTTGGTGTGAACTGTGTTTTAGCGACATTAGTTCTTTAACCCGATTTACAGTGATATAGGATTTGGAATTTATAAATCTTTTGTTAGGATTTAAAGGAGATTTTCCAAAGCAGAGTTTTCATTTAACATATTAAATTGGAATTGAATGGAATTCGATTTGGTAATAATAGAAGTAAGCCTCTGTAGTGGAAGACAGTTAATATATATGGAATTTAAAAGGCCTTGTTGTTATTCCATTTATATTATCGGCTGGATATGGAAGTTTATATCGAGTATATATATCGATTTGTTTTACATGAAGATTCCAATGTTAATGGAATGTGATTTTGGGTTGTCGTGAATGGTATCTTTAATAATACTGTTCTTAGACCCAACGGAGTTAAAAAAATCAGAAATTAACTGGAGATTAGTTAAGTTGAATGGTTTCCTGGGTATTGATCTGATGTTGGTTTCGGCCTTCCATGTTAAGACTTTGGGAATTGTTCACTTGCTAATTTATGACAAAAGGCTGATGGAATGGGATGTGATTTTGGGTTTATCGTGAACCGTGTTTTAAATGACATTAGTTCTTTAACCCATTTTAAGGCAGGATATTGAATTTTGGGAAGATTAAAACCAAGTGGAGTTTTAATGCATCTTTAATTAGATTGAAATGATATCCAAAGGAAGATTAAAGAACAAATTTAAAGAATTTATCTTTGATAAAGTTAATGGGAACCTTTCCCAAAGTGTATGAATATTTGGATAAAGAAATATCCTGGATTGGAATGAGGCATATGTTGTGTTTTTATAGCACTTGTTTATTATATACGCGAGTTATTCAGAAAGACCGAGTTTATCCCATTTTGAATAACTTATTCGACAATGTGTCGAGGATGAAGACGGTGGCTGAAGACCAGAGGTTTTCACATCGTTCGGATGATTACTGATGTCTTGATCGGGTTGTACACACAAGGCGAGGTAATATGTGGTGATCATCCAGACGTACTTGGAGATCAATGGATATGGGAGGACCTCTCCCCTGTATTAGACATATGGGGGAGGAATAAGGTGCCTCCAGTTTCGTTCAGACCTAGAACGGACTTGTAAATGGATGTGTGTCTAACATCGCATTTCATTCTGTGTGATTGATATACATCGGTTGCATAGCGTGAATTGCTTGTGTGGCATGCTGAGATGCAAATGATTAAGACTTCTGTTGAAAAGCTGAGTCTTGTGCTTGATGATCAAAGCACAACTTTAATATAGTGTAACTTTGTGTAGCTTTAATTCGCGAGCCTCATACCCTGGTGTGAACCAGAAACGGGAGAGGACATCAGGGAGGGCATGCGTTTCTTTCTAGCTAGGAGTGGTGTTTTGGGTTTTACACGCCCAGACATTTTACTTATGTGGATGATGAATTATGAGGCGCCTCGGTTTTATCAGTCGATCCGGGGGTGATGGAGTCATTTGGCGCATTTATGCCCCATAGGGCGGGGAAACGTAGTGTTCAGGCATTTTAATCCACATCGAGTGGACCGGCCCTAACGATCCCGAGGCTTGACTGAGTACTTGCTTGAGACATGGTAGGCTAGATTGTCTCGAAGCGGTAAGGACGATCCCTTGCCTTGGTTCACAGATGGAAATCCAACTTCCAATACGACATTTTGCGGTTTTAATTGTAAACCTATATATGGCGACATAGTGGTATGGGGCACTTTTGCCTTCTATGATTGATACTTATGATTGAAATTCTTTTGACATTATACACTTGTTGTAATAATAAAAGATGAAATTTCACGTACCAAGCATTTTGGCTATTATAAGGAAAAAACTCTATCCCCTGGCTTGCGTTGCATTGTGTGATGGGACCTGAGTCTTATAATAGCTTCAGTGTTCTTTATTTATCATTGCGTTGTTTGTTATATGTACTTGTATTCTTGGGAGGAAACCCGTTCTGTGTTATACATCGTGGTCCCTTGATATATCTGATTTAAAGTAAAGTTTTAAATAACTGTTTTAGTTCTCACACCAATCACATGACTGACCTGGAGTTTATTGTTTTAACCTAAACTCTGGGTGCGTTATTTTCCATGGGAAGCTAGTAGTTTTGGTTTTGCAGATTTATATTCATAGGATCTTGGTTTACAACTGGAATGATATTCGGAAAGCTCTGTATCCGTGTATCTCTTTCAGTTGTGTTTTGTATTATTTTTCACTGCTATGTATTTAAATGTAATTTAAATCTCTGATATTGATCAAATGTATAATGTTTATTCATACTCTGTATATTCTTGTATTCTGATGAAATTGTTGTAATAAGCAATGAAATGTTCTTCTGTTTGTGTTTTGATTTGTCTTGTCCTCAGTTCAATCCGTGATTTCCCGTAAGGGGGTTTCGGGTCCTGTCATTTTGGTATCAGAGCTCTGGTTTACAAAGCTCGAGAACAAGACATATTAGAACCAAACGAAAGAACTCATCAGAGATTGGATTAGTAATATCCAATGAGAATGACTCGTTAGAGATGAGATCAGTAGTATCCTAGAACGAGTGTGAAGAATATTATTTTTAAAATAATCAAATGAAAACCTTATTCACCGTATTTGAATATTTTATTTGTATTGAATTTGGACAATCCAATATATAAAGATTTTGCATATATGCCTTGCAAACGTATATTCGAAGTTTTAATATACCGGATAGATATAGAATCACACACTAGTCGCCCGGAGATGATTCTGATGATTCGCTAGTGGTCATCGGTAGTTGTGTTCAAGATTCGAAAATGGGATATCTATATGTTTCCATTAGACTGGTGTGAGAACCAAAACTAGATAGGGCTTATTGTTGTGACTTGGCATTAAAAACATGATTTTCTGTATATATGTCAAAATTATGAATTTGAAACGTTAATTCACTAATTGATTGATGATTGTGTTATATGATTATTTGTTAACTAATAAAACCATTATGTGAAAGAATGGTACGTATAACCAAATTCTATCAGATATTGGACTGAATTGGAATTTGTTTGAAATTGCATGCATATACATGTGTATCCATTGAACAGGTCATTGCAAAGAGGCTAGAGCCGAAGAATAAAATTGTTTGCCCGACAAATAGATACATGTTTATTTTATTTCTTGGGATTTTTGATGATTTTATGAGCCGATTGGCTAGCCGCTTGGCTGTTTCTTTTTCTGTTTGGATTGGAGAGGCCTGTATGGCGATTTCGGGATTTTCCCGGTGCTTCCGTACAGGGGAGGTTATGGCGAAGTTTTTCGAAAATTTAGGGTGTTAGCCAAATTCTTGAAGAATTTGAAAAGTTCTTAGAAACTGAAAAGTTGGAGAACTTAAGCCATTATGAAAGTTGATTTGATTAGTTAAACAACTTTCATCTCCATTCCTTTTCGAGAACGAAAAGATTTTAAGGGGGAAGATTGTAATAACCCAAAAAATCTGAGCCAATTTAAAAAATCTATTTTGGCAATTTTAATGAATTTTAAATATTTAAAATGAATTATTTTAAATTATAATGACGAGAAATTTATTTTGGATAGAAATAGAACAGAAATATTTATTTGAATCGTAGTTAGAATACAAATATTTATTTTAATCATAAAAGGAATTAAAAATAGTGCGGTAGTTTGAAAATTTGATTTCAAATAAGGGATTTTCGCGAAACCAAAAATATTAGAATCTTTTTGAGAATATCTTTCAAATAAATCCGAAAAATTGAAATTTCATAGTGGGAATAAAAAGTTTTGTCCAGATGAAAATTCAAAATAGTCGCTATGGAATTTTAGCCCTTAAAAATAGACATTTTGCAAATGACCTCCGTTTTCGACGAAACCACTTTTGTTGGATCCGGGGTGTCAAGTTATTGCTAGATTCCAAAATTCATAATTTTCTAAATCAATATGTGAGCATGGAAAAAGACAACGTTTTCTCACAGTTACAGTCAATTTGGATCGACCAGAAAATTGCCATTTTTCAAACGGTCTTCAAATTTGATGAAATCAGTTTCGTTAGAACCGTATCGTCGATATGAACCTAGAAATAATTTTTATGGAATTTTTGGGGTTTGTATGTGGCCCCGGTAAATTGAAATGCGTGTTAAAAATAAATATATGCTGATTATATTTTAATTTTGATGGAAACTGATCGCAACATTCGAATTGGCTTACGAAACATATCCCATTGTGTTCGAAGTTGGGGTAATTAGCTAGGGACGATAGTCGTCGAGTCTCATTTGGAGTTTGTGACATTAAAGGAGAGAAATTCGAATTAAATAATTATTTATATACATATAATTTCCAAGTCAAACCCTTACCTTTTCATTGCGCGGTCAACACAAGGAGAAATTCCCGCCACTGCCTCACGGTAGAAGGCAGAAATCTATTCGATCCTTTCTCCTCCAATATTTCAAAATTTATTCAATAAAATTAAAAACCTTATGAACGAAAATCCTTCTACTCATTTAGATCTACGCGCTGATGGAATTTAGTGAAATATTTTTTCACGATTTGCTTGATTTTTGAGTCTATATGGCCGTCGTTCAAAGCGGATTCTGGGGCAGTAGGCGGTGTTGAACTGGGCGTGCTTCAGGGCGGTGAGGGAGCTCATGTGCGGCGTCGATGGGAAGGTCTTCGATCTGAGGCGCAGCGAGTACAGTGGCTAGAAACTGGGACCCTAGTTTGGAAGCAGGTTTCGGCTAAAAGGGAATGTGTTCTGTTGGAGTAATTAACAGTAAGTTTTTTTAGAAATAACTTTAATTTAAAAATCTGATTTTCAGTTTTTATTTATTAAAAAGTATGTTTTACTTTCAGTTTTATTTTAAAATAAACAGTGATTTTAAATTCAGATATATATATATATATATATATTAGATAGAGGCGATGTAAAAGTATGTTTTTTTAACTTAGGAATGCAATGAATAAAATTGTAATGAAATGAAATATTCATTAGTTGATTAAAAATATAATTTTATTTATGTAGAGAGATAAAAATATAATTTTTATTTATGTAAAGTGATAAAAAATATAATTTTTATTTATGTAGAGAGATAAAAATATAATTGTTATTTATATAGAGAGTTAAAATATAATTTTTACATATGTAGAGAATTAAAAATATAATTTTTATACAACATAAAGATGCGATTTTTATACGTGAAGTTATATAATAAAAATAAGATTTTTATTATGAAGTTAGAGCTATAAAAATACTTATAATACTTAAATAGGTAATAGAGTGATAAAAATACGATTTTTATTTATATGAATAACACTGAAATAAAAATGTGATTTTTACAGTATAAACATCATTTTAAAAATGTGATTTTTAATATGAACAGCATGAAAAGAGGACTGCGTTGGAATTTCGTACAAAATCCAAGCTGTTCAGAAATTCAGAAATAAAACTAGACGAGTGGATCCCAAAGGTGAGAACTCCCCACTTTTATTTTATTTTCTAGTTAATATATATACTATGATGCATATGGTGCTTAGCAGCACCCGGTACCCTTTGTCCACAGACCATGGACGACTAGTTTTTTGTTTGGTTATGTTGTGAAAATTGATTGTGTGATGTGGAATGGAATAAAATATTTTATATTTGAAAATATTATATAGGTAAAAAATATATTTTTTAACGTGTATATGAATAAAATAAATGTTTATAAACAAATCAGACAATTTGTTTATGTACACACTTTTGACTGATATTGATTGGGACGATAAATTTTACACATCGCCCAACTGCCAAATAAAATTCATTATTTGTTGATTGAAACGCCACATCTGTATTGGGATGAAATTGGACATACACTAATCCCAATATTTGGTTATATGTCAATCGATTGGTTGACAAGTTGTGTAAGCATTGTATATTTATATTTAATGATTATGCAGTGTAGAATGCACTTTGGATGATGGTTGATTGTGTTTGATTGTTATTGTATACATGTTGTATGAAATCCATATAATCACATTATATGGTAATTGACTTTGTCTGATTCCAGTTCAGAAAAGAATGAATACTTTAAAATAACAAATATTTTAAAATAATTAATATTTTAAAGTAATATTCAGTATAAAGATCAAAATCTAATTTTGATGTCCGATTTGGGATGGACACAAATATATTTAAATATATAAAGCCGTGTTGATTAGATTGATGACATCTTGACGTGAACGATATTTATATAGATTTTGTTCATTTTTATAATGAATATCGAAAAAGAATTGATTTCAAAATATAAGGGTTTGAAAATATTATCATTTATATATCGATGATATGGAATATTCAATTTTGATTTGAAATTGAATATGAAGTTGAAATCATTTTGAAAACGAATTTAAAATGATTTATAAATTACGTTTTAAAAGGAAATCGATGAAATATATTTTATATATATAATATAATGGCCTAAATAGAACGCGCTGCGCCGCGGTAGTTCGCGAAATTCGACCATTGACTTCGAACGGAAATTACGGGAGACCCGACCGTCGGATTCTCTTAAATCTGGAACCGTTGGGTTCGTATCGAAAAGACGTTTCCAAAGAATATTATAGATTTGAAATCTAACGGTTGGATTTGGAATTATGTCCAAATCTAATTTGGAAAAGGTCGCTGTAGGTGTAGTTTGATGGCCATTTATGGAAATCGACTACACGGACCTTGATAAAATTATTAAAAATATCAATAATTAGTGTAAAATCATAAGAAATGACTTGGAAAGAATTAGGGTGAAAAATCCCATATTTGAAAAGATAAAAATAGATTTTTATTGAAATGAACTAGTTATGAACTAGAATAATAAATCCAATATTTTTAAAATAAATAAATTGGATTTGAAATGGTTTTAAAAAAAACAAGAATTTCCAAAATATAAATTGATTTGAATCGAAATTGTCTTCGGAATATTTCGATGTTGGATTTCGTGATTATACATATATTGTTATGGAAATTTGAAAGATATATTTATATTGTTATTTTCAATAAGATATTTGTTGGTTTCAGAATTTGATATTGAATATAAGCCGATATATTTTCTATTCAGAGCCTTGTATTTAACATCAAATTGGATTTTTGGTTGTCGAGGATGGAATCGTTAATAATACTATTCTTAAACCGTATGGAGTTAAGAAAATTAGATTTTGACTAGGGATTAGTTAAGTTGAATGGTTTCCTGGGTATTGATCTAATGTTGGTTTCGGCCTTCGGGGTTAACACTTAGGGAATTGTTCTCTTACTAATTTACGGTTAGAGACTGATAGAATGTGAATTGGGTTTGGTGTGAACTGTGTTTTAGCGACATTCGTTCTTTAACTCGATTTACAGTGAAATGGGATTTGGAATTTATAAATCTTTTGTTAAGATTTAAAGGAGATTTTCCAAAGCAAAGTTTTCCAATTTAACATATTAAATTGGAATTGAATGGAATTCGATTTGGTAATAATCGAAGTAAGCTTCTGTAGAGGAAGATGGTTAATATATATGGAATTTAAAAGGCCTTGTCGTTATTCCATTTATATTATTGATTGTATATGGAAGTTTATATTGAGTATATATATCGATTTTTTTTCCATGAAGATTCCATTGTTAATGGAATGTGATTTTGGGTTGTCATGAATGGTATCTTTAATAATACTGTTCTTAGACCCAACGGAGTCAAAAAAATCAGAAACTAACTGGAGATTAGTTAAGTTGAATGGTTTCCTAGGTATTGATCTGATGTTGGTTTCGACCTTCGGGTTTAATGCTTAGGGAATTGTTCACTTGCTATTTATGGTTAAGGCTGAAGGAATGGAATGTGATTTTGGGTTTATCATGAACAGTGTTTTAAATGACATTGGTTCTTTAGCCCAGTTAAAGGCAGGATATTGATTTTTGGGAAGATTAAAACCAAGTGGAGTTTTAATGCATCTTTAATTAGATTGAAATGATATCCAAAGGAAGATTAAAGAATAAATTTAAAGAATTTATCTTTGATAAATTAATAGGAACTTTTCCCAAAGTATATGAATATTTGGATAAAGAAATATTCTGGATTGGGATGAGGCGTATGTTGTGTTTTTATAGCACTTGTTTATTATATACGCGAGTTATTTAGAAAGACCGGGTTTATCCCATTCTGAATAACTGATTCGACGATGTGTCAAGGATGAAGACGGTGGTTGAAGACCGGAGGTCTTCCCATCGTTTTAGATGATTACTGATGCCTTGATTGGGCTGTACGCCCAAGGCGAGGTAATAAGTGGTGATCGTCCATACGTACTTAGAGATCAACGGATATGTGAGGGCCTCTTCCTGTATTGGACATAAGGGGGAGGAATAAGGTGCCTTCAGTTTCGTTCAGACCTAGAACAAACTTGTAAATGTATGTGTGTCTGACATCAGATTTCATTCTGTGTGATTGATATACATCGGTTGCATAGCGTGAATTGCCTGTGTGGCAAGCTGAGATGCAAATGATCAAGGCTTCTTTTGAAAGGCAGAGTCTTGTGGTTGTTGATCAAATCACGACTTTAATATAACATAGCTTTGTGTAGCGTTAATTTGTGAGCCTCACACCCCGGTGTGAACCAGAAACGAGATGGGACATCAGGGAGGGCATGCGTTTCTTTCTAGCCAGGAGTAGATTTTTGGGTTTTACACGCCCGGACATTTTACTTATGTGGATGATGGATTGCGAGGCACCTCGGTTATATCGGTCGATCCTGGGCCGATGGAGTCATTTGGCTCATTTACGCCCCATAGGGCAGGGAAACCTAGTGTTCAGGCATTTTAATCCACATCGAGTGGACCGGCCCTGACGATCCCAAGGGCTTGACTGAGTACTTTCTTGATACATGGTAGGCTAGATTGTCTTGAAGAGGTAAAGGTGATCCCTTGCCTTGGTTTACAGATGGAAATCTAACTCCTAATACGATATTTCGTGGTTTTAATTGTAAACCTATATATGGCGACATAGTGGTATGGGGGCATTTATGCCGTCTATGATTGATACTTATGATTGAAATTGTTTTGACACTGTACACTTATAGTAATAATAAAAGAATGAGATTTCACGTACCAAGCATTTTTGGCTATTATAAGGAAAAAACTCTATCCCTCGGCTTACAATGCATTGTGTGATGGGACCTGAGTCTTATAATAGATTCATTGTTCTTTATTTAGCATTGCGCTGTTTGTTATATGCACTAGTATTCTTGAGAGGAAACCCATTCTGTGTTATACGGCGTGGTCCCTTGATATATCTGATTTAAAGTAAAGTTTTAAATAACTGTTTTAGTTCTCGCACCAGTCACATGACTGACCTGAAGTTTATTGTTTTAACCTAAACTCTGGGTGCCCTTATTTTCCATGGGTAGCTAGTTGTTTTGTTTTTGCAGATTTATATTCACAGGATCCTAGTTTACAGCTGGAATGATATACGGAAGCTCTATATCCATGAATCTCTTTTAGTTGTGTTTTGTATTATTTTCCGCTGCTATGTATTTAAATGTAATTTAAATCTCTAGTATTGGTCAAATGTATAATGTTTATTCATACTCCGTATATTCTTGTATTCTGATGAAATTGTTGTAATAAACAATGAAATGTCCTTCTATTTGTGTTCTGATTCGTCTTGTCCTCAGTACAATCCGTGATTTCCCGTAAGGGGGATTTCGGGTCCTGTCACATTGCGATGAAGATAACTGAGTAGAGGAATTAATTAGTTAACGCAATATGTGGGGATGACACTTAATTTGGTTAAGTATATTGGACAGGTAAGTTAAAGAGTATGGAATCAAGAATGAAACTTGAGTTTAAAATATAATTTGACTTGGGTATGAGCAAATAGCTGAGTTGAGGATGATTGATTGAAATTGATTGGAAATTGATTGGGATGACAGTTGTTTGAGCTAAATGGACATCAGAAGGAAGTGATAGAGTTGATATATACAAAAAAAAGGTACATGTTTATTTTTATATGAGTTTGTTGATTTTATGAGCCGAATTGACAAGCCGCTTGGCTATTTGAATTTCTTTTGGATTGGAGAAGGCCTAGAGAGGCAAGTTGTAGTTGTACCGATTGAACCGTACAAAGGAGATGTTGGCGAAATTTTTCGAAAATTTCGGGTGTTTGAATTTTTTTAGAATTTTTGGAAATTTTAGTTAATAAAAAATTAATTACTATTTTAATTGAAATTAATTGGTATAGTGAAACTGAAGTTAATAAATAAACAAATAATTTTTAACCCAGTTAATAGGGTTATTTTCTACCTTAGCAATTTCGAGGACGAAATCATTTTAAGGGGGGAAGAATGTAATGTCCCGTATTATAATGGTATAATAATTAATTTATTGAATTATTTAAATAATGATTTAGAGATTTAAATGGTCATTCAATAAAATATATTTAATATTTAATTAATATAAATAATAGAATAATATATTTAATTTCCGAAATAGTCAAAAATAGTGAATTGACAATATTGTGTGAATTGGACTATTTAAAATATATAATTCAATTTGCAATTGAATTTTATTAACGAAAATATTTATAAATATTAGTTGAATGTATAAATTTTATTATAATTATAATCGAGCTCGAAATGACATGGCAGTTCGTGATTTGGCGATCAGAACTTTAAGCGAATATACAGAATCTTTTTTAAGTTGGATAACTGTGAAATGAATAATGTTCGGAGCTAGCAAAGTATATTTTTCTAATGAAAGAGAAAAATCGAGATTTCATCGTATAGATTGTGAGTTGTGTCCAAATCAAATTTTCGAAAAGTCGCTATGGAATTCGTTTATAATTTATAACAATTTATTTATATTATAAATGGATTTTTCAATATAAATTGAATACTGATTTAACCTGGGTTTGAAATATCGAGTTATAAATTCACATAGGAATATTTTGGAGCTATATTATAGTCTATGTGAATACATATGATAAATTTTTTTTTATAAATATTTAACATAATTATTTTTAAATATATTAATATTTATATGTGTTTATTTAAAACTTTAAAAATAGTCATTTTTACAAATCATCTCCGCTTTCGACAAAACTAATTTTGTTAGATCCGGAATATTAAATTATTGTTAGATTCCAATTTTCATAATTTTTGGAGTTAGTATGTGGCCGTATGGATTTTTAATGTGACAAATAGTCAGTATTTTGACTGTTAAAAATACGCTGTGTTAGCAAACGGAGTCGAAATTCAAGGAAAAAAGTTTTGTTGGGTCTGTAATGTCAAACTGTAGCTGCATGTCCGTTTTCATCAAAATTGGGTATTGTATGTGAACGTACGGATTTTTAAATGACGAATTGAGTTAATAATCAAATATAAATTAATATATAAATACGAAGCTTACATCCTAAGCTACCCACTCCTAAAAGTATACCACCTACCTATTGTTAACCCAATTACATTCTTTGGTCAACAGAAAAATGCGCCGTAAGTTTTTCCTTTCTGTAAACTATTTCTATCCTCATAAATTCTCTTAAAAATCAAATAAAATTCCTTAAATCTCGAAACAATTATATTTGAATTCTTTATGTGTTTATCATCAACCCAGTAATTGTTTGGGCAGTTCGATATCATTAGCGTTCGTTATTTTTCCTGCTAGCGTCATACTAGGGCAGATGTTTTCATGCGTTTGAGGAGGTTATACTCTGTTTAAAGCTTATATTTGGATTTGGTATAAGATTACGAGTTATTAGGAAAATTTTGAGGATATGTTGGGCCAAAGATGTTCGCGAGTCCCTGTATGTTTTGCGTGATGGCCTGAGGACGAGATTCAAGAATGGATGTCGAGTTGTGTAATAACCCGGAAATCTGAGCCAATTTAAAAAATTTATTTTGGAAATTTTAGTGGATTTTGAATATTTAAAATGAATTATTTTAAATAATAACGACGAGAAATTTATTTTTAATAGAATTAGAATGTATATATTTATATAGATCATCGTTTGAATATAAATATTTATTTTAAATTATAAAAGGAATGGAAAATGGCGCGGTAGTTTGAAAATTCGATTTCAAAGTTCAAATGAACGTACAGGATTCAAAATAAACCGGATTTTGGCGAAAACAAAAATATTAGAATCTAATAGATGATATCTTTCCAACAAATCCGAAAAATTGAAATTTCATAGCGGGAATCAAAAGTTATGCCCAGTTGAAAATTCAGAGTAGTCGCTTTGGAATTCTAGCCCTTAGAAATGGAAATTTTGCAAACGACCTCTGTTTTCGACGAAACCACTTTTGTTGGATCTGTGATGTCAAGTTAATGCTCGGTATCAAAATTCGTAATTTTTTGAATCAATATGTGAGCGTGGCAAAGGAAAACGCATTTGACTAGTTTTAGTTGATTTTAATCGATTGGAAAATGGCCATTTTCAAATGGTCTCAGAATTTGATGATATTAGTTTTGTTAGGGCCGTATCGTCAATACGAAGCTAGAAATAATTTTTTGGGAATTTTTAGAGACTGTATGTGGCTCTAGTAAATTGAAATGTGCGTTTGAATTTAAAATATAATGATTTATATTTTAAACTTAGCGAAAACTGATCGTAACGACCGAATTGGCTAACAAAACATATCCCATTGTGTTCGAAATGGGGGTAATACGCTAGGGGCGACAGTCGTTGGGTCTCGTTTGGGGTTCAAAAGAAAAGTCAACCTTTTGAAATATAAAATAATAAAATAAATAATATATATATTATTGTTCCCACCTTTTTCCTCAGAACAAAACCCGATGCCCTCATTCTCGTTTACCGACAAATCGACCCGCCGCCTTCCATCTAATGCACTCCACGCCTCCACTGGAGCTCCGCCGGCGCCAGTAGCCGCCAGGCCCTTCCTCCTCCTCGTCAACCATCTCTTCCCCCTTCCTCCTCCGTCCAAACCCGAACGGAGAAACCCCAAACCCTCCGCATACCTGAAAACCGCCGCCCTCCCCTTCTAAAGCTGCCGCCGGCCATCTCCGACCTCATCCCCACCTGCAAGCTCTGGCGCCACCAGTCTAGCAGCCTCCCCGCCGCGTCATCCCCCTGTGGGACCCCTCTGAGCTAGAACCAAAAAGAAAAGTGAGATTTTTCAATTTTATTTTGTGTTATTCATTCATGATTAGGAAATTGGTTACTTAAATTAGTAAATCATCAGTTTTTCTTTTATAGAAAGAGCATAGATTTTTTTTCTTTTATATGAAATACATTAATATAAAGGTGTGATTTTTTATATTAAATTAAAGCTAGGATTTTATATAGTTATGATAATAAAGATTAGATTTTTATATTATAGAGATAATAAAATATGATTTTAATATTATTGAGATAATATAAATATGAGTTTTGTATTATAGAGATAATAAAAACATGATTTTTATATTATAGTGATAATAAAAAATATGATTTTTATATTATAGAGATAATAAAAATATGATTTTTTATATTATAGAGATAATAAAAATATGGTTTTTATATTATAGAGATAATAAAAATTTTATTTTTATATTATAGAGATAATAAAAATATGATTTTTATTTGTTTAGCAAATTAAAAAAATAATTTTTAATATCGACTGCGTGAAACAGATAACGATGGAATGGACTGAAATCAAAACGGAATCGAAACCTCCTTTAAAGAATGATGGAGTGGAAACCAAAGGTGATAACTCCTCACGTCCATTTTTTATTTCTAGTTTGAGATATATACTAGGATGCAGATTGTGCTTAGTAGCACCTGACACCCATCATCCACAGACCATGGACGACTTGTTTGTTTGATAGATGTGTTGTGAAATTTGGTTGTGTGATGTGGAATGAAATAAAATATTTTATAGTTAAAAATATGATTTTTAATGTGTATATAAAATAAATAGTAATAAACAAATCGGACGATTTGTTTATATACACTGATTTGACTGATATTGATTGGGACAATAAATTTTACACATCGTCCAACTGCACAAATAAAATCTGTGTTTGTTGATTTGAAACCCCACACGGGTATTGGGATGAGATTTGACGTACACTAATCCCTATTGTTTAGTTGTATGTCAATCGATGGATTGACAGACTGTGTAAGCGTTAATTATTTATATTTAATGCTTGTACAGTTGTGTGGTGCACTCAGGACGATGGTTGATTATTTACCGTTGCTATTATATACATGTGTTATTGAAAATCCATATAATTAAAATTATATGGTAATTGATTGGGCCTCATTCCAATTTAGAAAATAAATTCATGTGTTGAATAGAAAATAATTTCGTGTGTTGAAATAAAATAATTTCATGTGTTGAATTGAAAATAAATTCATGTGTTGAATAGAAAATAAATTCATGTGTTGAATAGAAAATAATTTCATGCGTTGAAATAAAATAATTTCATGTGTTGAATAAAAGCTGTGTTGATCAGATTGACGCCATTTTGATGTGAACGATATTTATATCGATTTTATTCATTTTTATAATGAATATAGAGAAGAAAGTGATTTCAAAATAAAACGTTTCGAAAATATTATCATTTGTATATCGATGATGTGTAATATTCAATTTTGTTTTGAAATTGAATATGAAGTTGAAATCATTTTGAAAACGAATTTAAAACGATTTGTATAATATGTTTTAAAAAAGAAATCGACGAAATATATATAGTATATATATATAATGGCCTGAATAGAACGCGCCGCGGCAGTTCGTTAATTTCGACCATTGACTTCGAATGGACGTCGCGAGAGATCCGACCGTCGGATTCTCCTAAAACTGGAACCTTTGGGTTCGTATCGAAAAGAGCTTTCTAATGAATGTAAGTTATTTGAAATCTAACGGTTGTATTTGGAATTATGTCCAAATCAAATTTGGAAAAGATCGTTGTAAGTTCAGTTCGATGGCCGTTGATGGAAATCAACTGTACGGGCCTGGATAAAATTATTAAAAAAAGTAATAATTTGTAAAATCATAAGAAATGATTTGTGAAGAATTGGGTTGAAAAACTCCATATTTTAAAAGATAAAAATAGATTTTTATCGAAATGAACTAGTTTTGAACTAGAATTATAATTCTATTTATTTTTAAAATAAATGAAGTGGATTTGAAATGGTTTTAAAAGTAAACATAATTTCCAATAATTGAATTAGAATGGATTCGAATCAAAATTAATTTTGGGATATTTCGATGTTGGATTTCGTGATTATACAGGTATTGTTATGGAAATTTGAAAGATATATCTATATCTTTATTTCCAATACGATATTTGTTGGTCGTAGAATTTGATATTGAATATAAGCCGATATATTTTCTATTCAGAGCCTTGTATATAATATCAAATGTGATTTGGGTCTGTTGTGAATGGTGTCTTCATTAACACTGTTCTTAAACCCAGTTGAGAAAAAGATTAAATCTTTTTATTTAGATTTAATGAAGTGTACCAATTAAATGGTATTTAGTTGGAATTGAATTTGAATTGAATTTTGGGTTTATTGTGAACATTGTTTTAAATAACACTTGTTCTTTAACCCGATAATTAATGAATGTGAATTTGGGTTTATCGTGAACCGTCTTTTAAATGACATTGGTTCTTTAACCCAGTTAAAGGCAGGATATTAATTTTTGGGAAGATTAAAACTAAGTGGAGTTTTAATGAATCTTTAATTAGATTGAAATAATCGAGAATAGAGTATCACCAGTTTTGCTCTAGGCGATAGTTAAATCTTTAATTAGATTTGAATGTGAAATGGTAATTGAATTTACCGATAACACCGTGGTGTTAGATATGAAGTATTACCAGTTTTACTTCAGGGGATGAATAGGTTGAGATTGGGCAAATAAAATAAATGATTATTTCGGTGTGGTTCGCTAATCCCGACTAGTTTGAATTGATATTCAAAATAAGATTAAAGAATAAATTTAAGAATTTATCTCTGATAAAATTAATGGGAACCTTTCCCAAAGTGTAAGAATATTTGAATAAAAGAATATTCTGAATTGGAATGAGGCGTATGTTGTGTTTGTGTAACACTTGTTTTATTATATACGCGAGTTATTCAGAAAGACCGGGTTTAACCCATTCTGAATAACTGATTCGACGATGTGTCGAAGATGAAGACGGTGGTCGAAGACCAGAGGTCTTCACATCGTTTGGGTGATTACTGATGATCTTGATTGGGTTGTACACCCAAGAGGAGGGAATCAGTTGGTGATCATCTAGACGTAGTTGGAGATCGATGGATATGCGAGGTACAAGGTGCCTCCGGTTTCGTTCGGACCCAGAACGAACTTGTAAATGGACTATGTGTCTGACATTGGATTTTATTCTGTGTGATTGATTTCTATTAAATATATATCTGTTTGGCGGTGGAGAATTTATTCTCTTTCTTAACGCCCTTCTCTGAGACGTACGAGCTCAAGGGTTATATATTGATGGACATCAATCGCATGGAGTGAATTGCCTATGTGGCATGCTTAAGTGGCAAATGATCAAGGCTTTTGTTGAAAAGCAAAGTCTTGTGGTTGATTATCAAAGCACCGCCTGTGTGGCATAGCTTTGTGTAACGTTGATTTGCTTGCCTCACACCCTGGTTGTCAACCAGAAACGGGAGAGGAAAGCAGGGAGAGCATGCGTTTACTTCTAGCTAGGGTGGTGTCAGTGACCTACCAACCCTGACATTTATATTATTTTCACCTGTGTGGTTGTTGGATTGCGAGGCGCCTCGGATATATCAGTGACTGTGTGGAGCCGATGGAGTCATTTTGCTCATTTACGCCCCAAAGGGCGGGGAAAACGCATGTTCAGGGTTTAAGTTTAATCCACATCGGTGGACTGGCCCGGCATGTTGCCTAGGTACAATTGCAGCTGAATCCCAAGACATTGGCTAGATTGTCTTGAAACAGTAGGATTGCGCCTAGCCTTGGTTCACAGATGGAAACCCAACTTCCAATACGCGACATTTGCGGTTTTGATTGTAGAGCCTAGTATGGCGACATGATATATGGTACCCATGCCGTCTATGATTGATATTTATGATTGAAATTGTTTCGACACTATACACTTATAATAGTATCAAATGATTTGTTTCTAACGTACCAAGCATGCTTGGCTATTGTAAGGGAAAACCCTATCCTCTGACTTGTGTTGCATTGTGTGATGGGACCTGGGTCTAGCTTCATTTTTCCAAAAAGCATTGCATTGTTTTGTTATATACACTGGTATTCTTGGGAGGAAACCCGTTCTGTGTTATACGGCGTGGTCCCTTGATATATCTGATTTAAAGTAAAGCTTTAAATAACTGTTTTAGTTCTCAAACCAGTCACATGACTGACCTAGAGTTTATTGTTTTAACCTAAACTCTGGGTGCCCTTATTTTGACACGAGCGGCTAGTAGTTTTGGTTTTGCAGATTTATATTCACAGGAATCTGGTTTACAGCTGGAACGATATCCGGAAAGCTCTGTATCCGTATATCTCTTTCAGTTGTGTATTGTATTATTTTTCCGCTGCTATGTAATTTATTGTAATCTCTGATATTTATCGAATGTATTTTATTCATTCATACTTTGTATATTCTTGTAATCTGATGAATTGTTGTAATTAACAATGAAATGTTCTTCTGTTTGCGTTCTGATTCGTCTTGTCCTCAATTCAATCCGGGCTTTCCTTATCGGGGAAGTTCGGGTCGTTTTAAGTTGTGTTTATATGGTGTAGATTTGTAAAGAGAGAGAGATGAGAAGTGTATTAGTATCATTAGTTTGAATTTTAATGTGAAGATGAAGGAGGGAGAGGAGCACGAGTATTCTTCTATGTCGTTTGTGTTTACCTGGAGTAGTAAATCGCTTTCGATCTGAGATGCGCGAGTGGAGTGATTCTAGGATGATGTTGTAGAGCACAAGATGGGGAGCACTTTGGTATTTTTAGTTCGAGTGTTTGTGGAGTTGTGTTGATGTAATGGCAATGGAATGTTTTGGAGAATGGAGGAGGAAATAATAGAGGTGCGACATTGTTTTGGGAGAAACGGGATTGTAGCACACGGGTATAGGATTTAAAGGAGGAACTTGGGCCACTTCTTTTATGGTAAGGCCAATTTAAAATATAAATTCACTATTATTTTACTTTAAAATAATGTATCAGGTTGTAAACCCCATAACTTATCCATACGGTATCGAAATTCAGCGAAACAAGATTCGTTGGGATCGTATCGATGGCGGCTACGCAATGGAACTGATTGGGAGTGAATTGGAGATCGAAACAAATTATTGCAAAATAAATTGTCTGTCTGAATCAACCAACAGTTATCATTATTTAACGATGATCGTCCAATGTGAGTTAATCTCACTAACTCTGTTCAATTTATATTTTCGTAACGTATTTTTAAAACTGAAAAATATTGGTTGATTGCTGTGTGTTGATTGGTTGGTTGAACTACTAATTGATTGGTGGAAACTATCGATATAGTAATACAAATATCGTTAATTAAATATTGATTTTGTTTAGCAAAATATTTCATATTGAAATGAAATTGATGTTAATTATATTGTTTAACATCTGTGGATGCAGGGAAATAGGTTGGAGGGATCCAACTGGATTCCTCAATATTTATAATACTGTTCTTTTTTCATATATTGTGATATATAATCTACTATTTATTATGTGTGTCTAGATGATGATTAATCCTTTTGATTTGGTATTTTAATACCATAAGTGATACTAGAACGTAGAAAGGGAATTTTCAAAGTGTATATTGAAAACGAAATATGTAACGACCCGGAAAATCTGAATCAATTTAAAATTTTTTAATTGGCTATTTTAGTGGATTTAAAATAAATATTTTAAATAATAACGATAAAAAGTAAGTTTGAATCAACATTGAAAATGAATTTAATTGTTTCTAATTATAAACAAGGCCTGAAATGGCGCGGTAGTTTCAAATTTTCATTTCAAACTTTGTCTGACTTTACCGGGTGCAAAACAAAACGGATTTGAGTGAAACCAAAAATATTTAAATCTGTTAGTGAATATCTTTCTAACTAATCTGAACAATCAAAGTTTCATAGCGGAAAGCAAAAGTTTTGGCCGAATGAATTTTCATAAAGGTCGCTATAGAGTTTAAATAGCCCGTGAAAATGGCCATTTTGCAAACGACCTCGGAATTCGACGAAACCAATTTTGTTGGATCCGGGATGTTGAACTATTTCTAGGTTTCAAATTTCATAATTTTTGAAGCTAGTATGTGAGCGTGGCAAAGGAAAATGTGTTTGGTCGATTTCTATTAAATTAGGTCGACCAGAAAACGACCATTTTGCAAACGACCTCAGAATTCGATGAAACCACTTTTGTTGGATCTGGGGTGTCAAATTATTGCTGGGTTTCAAATTTCATAATTTTTGAAGTTAATATGTGAGCGTGGCAAAGGAAAATGTGTTTTGGTCAATTACAGTTAAATTGGATCGACCAGAAATGGGCCATTCTTCAAACGGTCTCAGAATTCGACGAAACTATTTTTATTGGGAGAGTATCATCAAAATAGCTAGATTTATTTTTCAGGAATTTTTCGAATCAGTTTGTGGCCCTGGCAAATTGAAATGTACGTTCAAATCGAATATTGAATGTTTTATATTTTAATTTAGAGGGAAACTGACTGAAACAGTCGAATGGGCCTACGGAACATATCCCATTATGTTCAGAATGGGGGTATTTAGCTAGGAACGACAGTCGTTGGGTTTGGATTGGAGTTCGTATGTGACAAGGGGTATTTTGGAAATTTAAAAATATATAAATAAATAAAAATATCTCATTGGTCGGTCAACTTTCCCAAACCCGACAAACCCTCTTGACGCACTGTGGAAGTGGTTTGATCCTTCCTCCCTCGATTCCTCCTCCTACATGCACCAAAACGCCCTGGCCCAGTTGAACTTTTTGAAGATCATCTCGAGCTCTTCAAATCCGTATAAGGAGCACCTCGTATCGTTGCTCGATCGCTGAGAATCGCCACCGAGAATTCAACGACTTCGAGCCGCCGCCACTGACGCCTCTGACCACCGAACTGGCCGCGCCTACCACCGATCTGAGCGTCGTTCGTAGCTCTTCGACGTAGCGCCTGCTGATCGTCACCTCGAGCCACGGATTGGAAGTTGCAGCGAAGCCTAGTTTTGAACAGAAATAGAAAGGTACGACTAAAAATTATATAAACTATATTATAGCAGTTTAAAGCGCTACGGTTTTTGATTTCACTGTAAAAATCATATCTTTTTCATTTCTTGACGAAATTCAGTGAAACAAGAGATAGTGGACTCGTGTGGACATCTTCTACATTCTAGAAGAGACCGCATATTTTTCTGAGCCATATGCTATTTTTGGTGGAGTGGAACCCAATGTGAGATTTCTAATTTATAAACGATATGGAAAACGATGATATATAAATTATATAGTCGATGTATGATTTATATAAGCATTGTACACCTCATGTATAAGCGTTGTATAAGTTGTACGTTCGATGTATAAGTTATATATGCGTTGTAAAAATTATATATGTGTTGAATGGAAGTGAAATATACTTATGTATATATTTATGTATATGTATATGTATATATATATACGCCCCTCGTCCACAAACCATGGACGATATTTATTGGTTGTGATTGGTGTGAAAATTGATTGATAGCGAATGGTTGAAAAATACCTGTTTGTGGTTGAGAATTATTTAGTTGAAACCACATAGGATTAGTTTGTGGAAATGAAAAAAAATATACATGCCGCCTGCGTGCGAACTAGACGCATGAAATACCCATTGTCAAAAGCTGCGAGGCTTTAAGGTAGAGCGAGGAGCCGTACTAGGGACAACCCCGGTTTTAACTACCCTGCCGTTATGCTGCCGAAATTTTGAATAATATTCGTGTGTTAGAATTATTTTCATGTGTTGAAACTATATTCGTGTGTTAAATAGAAAACCTTCATGTGTTGAATAGAAATTCATTCGTTGAATAGAAATTCATGTGTTGAATGGTAGTCGTGTTTTAAATATATTGTTTTATAATAAAAATCATATTTTTATCATCTATATGAATTATATAAAATAGTCTTGTTTTGAAATAAATTGTTTTATAATAAAAATCATATTTTTATCATCTATGTGAACTATATAAAATAGTCGTGTTTTGAAGAAAATTGTTTTATAATAAAAATCAAATTTTTATCATCTATATGAACTATATAAAATAGTCACGTTTCGAAATGAATTGTTTTACAATAAAATTCACATTTTTATTAAATACATGAATTGTTAAAGCTAGTGAAGTGTTGAAATAAATGTCGGGTGGATAAAAATATCATTTTTATCAAATGTATGAAAAGGATATAGTTTTGAAATCAAAGAATTGATTTTATATATATATATATATATATAGAATTGAAATATATCGAATAACGAAGCTGCAGTTCGTGTTTTGAAACTGTGATTTCAAACGATTAGTGCGGGAGATCCGACCATTGGATTTTCCCGAAACCGAAACCGTTGGGTTCGCTTTGGAAATATCTTTCCAACGACACCAATTTTGTGAAGATCCAACAGTTGGATTGTCTGGAATGTTTAATTCAAATCTGAAAAAAAAACAGTGCCAGAATCGATTATATATATATATATATATATATATAATTAAATTAAATCGAATAACGACGCTGTAGTTCGCATTTTGAAATCGAAACTTCAAATGAGTGTACCGGGAGATCCGACCGTCGAATTTTCCCAAAACTAGAACCGTTGGATTCATTTTGAAAAGATCTTTCTAATGATATAAAATTTGTGAAGATCCAATGGTTAGATTTTTAGATATGTATAAATCAAATCTGAAGAAAAACAGCGCCACAGCCGCGTTATGGCCCGAAGCGTCGTTTGAATAAATTGGCTATTTTAAAATAAACAAAAATAGCGATAAATCTTTATAAAATATTATAAATGGTATGGAATGTGAAATTTAGAAATTAACTAAAGGTTAGCTGAGTCAAATAGCTTCCTGGGTTTTGATCTGATGTTGGTTTCGGCCTACGGGGTTAACATTTGGGAAATTGTTCTCTTACTGATTAACGGTTAGTGAATAATGAATTGGAATGAGGCATATGTTGTGTTTGTGTAGCACTTGTCATTTATATACGTGAGTTGCTTAGAAAGACCAGGTTTATCCCATTCTGAATAATTGAATCGACGATAAGAAATCGAAGATGAAGACGGTGGTTGAAGACCGGAGATCTTCACCTCGGTTGGATGGTAACTGATGTCCTGATTGGGAGGCATCCAGTAACACCCCACCTCCACTAGGGTCACTCACAAATGGAATGCACTAGTTTTGGAGGAGCGTTATCGAGGTAAACAAATACAGAAATATTACTAGACAGAACATAAATAAAACAGCGGAAGAATCAAAAGATAAATTTCATTACTTTCAAAATAGTCAAAGCCTTTTTCATTCAAAGTACCAAATAGCCAAAGGCATTATTTACCATTACAACAAATTCTGTCTTGCATAAACAAAGAAGCATAAACTTAAAACATCAAAAGTAGCTTAATTCCCCAAAGGTAGCAGAAAATGCAGCCATATCATAGCCCAAGATCAAACCGTGCATGAGCTGAATCAAAAGCAAGCGAAATCCAAGCTAAGTGCTAGAGTTTCCTCTCTGAGAACCTGGGGGAGGGGGGAAACGGAAGAAAAAGAGGCGAGAGAAAACGGGTCAGTCATAAAGACTGGTAAGTCCAAGTGACTTTCAACATAAAAACAGATAAAGTTAACATGACATGTATAAACTGAAAGTAATCATAAGGATGAAGCTAGAGTTAATCAAGGCCATCGTTCTCAAGAGAAGCCAATCAGAAAGTGACAAGTTAGCCCTAGTGACACAGCAGAGCTCAGAAATTCAACCAGAACCCGACCAGGCCAGCCAGGGCCTGACCTGCAGGTTTTCTGCTCGTCCTGGGTGCACCTGCCAAGTGCGCCAATGCAAAATTGCATGGGCACAGTTCCCAAGTGTACCAGTGCAATTTCGTTCTGGCGCACTTCCCAAGTGCGCCAGTGCATTCTGGCCGGTTTCTGGTTTTTCTGCCTAACTTCGTTTGTCCATATCTTCTTCGTACGTTATCCATTTTACGCAAACTCGGACTCTATTTCAGGCAGAATTCCGAGAAGAACGCAATGGCATAACCCATTTCCCTTGATTCTTATTTTAAAATTTAATTATACCCTGATTTCTAGTTTTAACATGTTATTAAAATTCATGTTGTTACATTCTCCCCTCCTTAAAGGATTTCGTCCCCGAAAACTTCAAGTTAAGAAGAAGGTGTCCTACCATCCTATCATCCATCTACTCAATCATCAGTCACAGGCATCCATTGTCCTTAAGAGATTTCCAATGCTGTATGAACATATGCAGATAGTGTGTGTATATGTTCCTTGTCTAATGCAAATGATCAGGCCTGATAGATCTTCTTAATGCAAAATATGGCTAGTGCCATAAACCCAACATGTATGCAAATAGTCCTAGTCACATAAACACTATATGTGTGCACAAACATCCATCCATATGCAACATCCACATGATAACACATTCAATTTCATCCATAAACAAGTATAAACACTCATGCATATGCAATATGAAAATGTGTCTGAGCCGAACTAGTGCCTAATGTGTGTTATGAAACCACGAGCAACCACTTGCGACAACTTGCAACCATTTGCAAACATCAACCATAACATGTTTTAATCACATGTTTACATCCAAAAGGGTTCTACCTAAGGTTCTAAAGATAGGATTGAGAAGATAAACAAGATAAAACAAAACATCTAGGAGAAGAAGTTAAAGATGTACCCCCAGAAGGTCCTGCCTGTGGTGCTTGCCCTTGCTTCTTAGGGCAGTTCTTGTTGATATGTCCAATATCACCACACTGAAAGCATGCTCCCATCTTCATATTTTTCTTTCTACAATCTTGGACTATATGCCCCTCAATACCACAGAAGTGGCATTTTCTTTTCTCACGTGTCTTGTTATCCTTATTGTTGTTGTTGTTTTTACCTCCTTTCTCGGAGTCTACCTTCTTGTTTTGAGATTCATTCGCCTTGACCTCCTTCTTGCCATTCTTGTCTTCTTCACTTAAGAGCGCCATGTCTACTAGCTTTTCATAAGTAGCCCCCATAGGTACGTGGGTCATGGCCAAGCTGTGAAGTGGCTCATTCAATCCTTTGACAAAACGGAGAGCCTTCTTATGAGGGGTATTTACTGAGTCCAGTCCAAACCGAGCCAGCTGATTGAATTGATTGACGTACTCCTTGACCGTTGTACTTCCTTTCTTAAGAGATAAGAATTTTTCCAGCTGTAGACTTCGTTCAGTTTGCGAGAGGAATTTTGTCTCAAACCTTATTCTAAAATCCATCCATGTTTCTACCGGCCTTTCGGCGTTAGTGACTTCCCACCAATAGGAAGCTTCGTCTTTGAGCAACCATACCACCAACTGTACCTTCTGCCTATCGTCCACCTCGAAAATAACGAACAGATCCTCAGTTTCTTTAAGCCAATTCCTCGCTTCTACGAATGATTCAGTTCCCTTGAAATCCTTTCCACCTATGGCCCTAAAACCTTTACAGATCTTTGAGAAATCGTGTAACACCCCACCTCCGCTAGGGTCACTCAAAAACGGAATGCACTAGCTTTGGTGGAGCATTATTTAGGCAAACATACATAGAAATATTACAAGACAGAACATATTAAACAGCGGAAGAAGAACCAAATTTCATTGCTTTAAAATCTAGAAAGGTCTAAAGCCTTTTACATCAAAATGCTATTAAATCCATTACATCAAAATCTGTCTTGCAAAAGTAAAGAAGCATAAAACGATAGTCATAAATCATTCCCCAATAAAGCAGTAAAGCAAGCCATAGCCAAGAGAAATCCAAGCAGTACATGAAAGAGCCTTGGAGCTTGGTAAGATCCGAACTAAGCTGTATTACCACCCTACGAACCTTGGGGGGGGGGGGACGGAAGAAAAAGAGGCGAAACAAAATGGGTCAGTCATAAAGACTGAGTAAGTCCTAGTGGCTTTCAGCATAAAAATAGGTAAAGATAACATGTCATGAATAAACTGAAAGTAAACATAAGCATGATGACAAGAAAAGTTACATGCACGATAACTAAGAATAACATCCCACAATTCCTATCAAGAGTAGCATCACAAGGTCCTACCAAGTATCACGTCACAAGGTTTCTATCAAGTATAACATCACAAGATTTCTAAGTTTCATCATTAAAATATTTCGATGATATCCATTTTCCCTGCACCACCCATACTAGTACCCCAACCCATATCATCCTTTCAATGTATATGTACAGTCCCTTGCCGTATATCGTACGGGTTTCATCACGTATTTCTATACTATTTCAACGTAGTGCCACCATTCTTGAAATCGTTTGGACTGCCACCCTTTTTCTGGCTAGGTTTTCTTATCATGAACTATCGCGTGTTCAACTAGGATTTATGCCACCTAGGACCACTAGGGATTATGCTACCTATTGAACATTTCCTAGATTCGATCAGGGTTTATGCCACCTAGGACCACTATGGATTATGCTACCTAACGAACAACACCCCTTTTTCCACGTAATGATCTATTAATCGATCGACTCCCTACAAGTCCTAGCTTGTTCATGTGTCTGTGTCAGACGGCCCAATCACGAAATGTAGTCACCTATGCTAGGTCCACCATAGGGTGTATCAAGCCCTGGGGTGCTAACCACCGACACGAATCAAGCAAGCACAGTGTAAACCTACTGGTGCCCAATGCCTGCTTTTTCAACTCCAGACTACATGCACGACCATAGTCAGCCTGAACCTACAATGGCGCACCAACTCAGCCGTCGTTCTGGTCGCTTACAATCAGCCCAGTAATCGTGCCCCACCCTGCCTAGTTCCAGGGTACCGTGATACATCTAGTGGGTTACTGCTGAAAAGGACCGCGCAACTAGGGTTTCCGTTCAGTAGGTTAAGTGTTGTCATTTAAATTCGAGACTTAACCCCATCAGTCTAGCATGTCAAGTTGGTTAAGTGTTGTCATTCAAGTTCGTGACTTAACCCGCCTACGTGTCATGTCAAATTGGCTAAGTGTTGTCGTTCAAGTTCATGACTAAGCCCTACGAATCATCTGTCAGGTTGGTTAAGTATATTCAAGCAGTTCATGACTTAACCCTATCAAATCATCGTGTTAAATTGGTTAAGTATATTCAAGTGGTTCATGTCTTAACCCTATCAAATCATCGTGTCCAATTAGTTAAGTATATTCAAGCGGTTCATGACTTAACCCTACCAAATTATCATGTCCAATTGGTTAAGTATATTCAAGCGGTTCATGACTTAACCCTATCAAATCATCGTGTTAAATTGGTTAAGTATATTCAATCATTTCATGACTTAACACTATCAAATCATCGTGTCAAATTGGTTAAGTATATTCAAGCGGTTCATGACTTAACCCTATCAAATCATCGTGTCAAATTGGTTAAGTATATTCAAACGGTTCATGACTTAACCCTATCAAATCATCGTGTCCAATTGTTCAAGTATGTTCAAATAATTCATGGCTTAACCCGCCCACGTATCATGCTAAGTTGGTTAAGTATTATCTATATGTAACACCCCACCTCCGCCAATGCCACTCTTGCAAGCACACTAGCTTTGGAGGGGCGTTAAACAAGGTAAACATGCATGCAGATATCACAAGACAGAACATATAAGCAAAACAGAGTAGTAAAGCAGCGGATAAAACTAGCATTTCAAAACCATAGTCAATTTACATCAAAGTACTTGGTCATTATTTTCCCATAAAACAAAGTCTAGAACATAAACTGAAAACTGAAAAAGAAACATAAAGTAACTATCCCCAAAGTAGCATAGCATGCTCAAACCATACGTGAGCTATCCAGAAAAGCTGCTAAAGATCCAGCTAGGTACCAGTGTTCCCACCCTGTAAACCTGGGGGGAAACGGAAGAAAAGAGGTGAAAGAAAACGGGTCAGTCAAAAGACTGGTAAGTCCTATCTACTATCAGTATAAAAACTAATAAAGTTAACTGGACATGTAAAGCAGAGATGAGACATAGGGTGATAACTGGCATGGTGAAAAGTTAACAAGATAGATCAAGTGTGGCATCGCATATACAAGGTTAAGTTGCACCAGGTGTGTACTAGTGTTCCAATCCATGTCAAGTACAAACAAGAAATGATCCCTTGGCCCAAAGCTGGCCCACATCATGAGATGACCTAAATCGAGGTCCAACTACTCGGTCTAGTCGATCGGCTCCCTAAAAGCCTAACTTGTCAAGTGTCGGTGTCATAAGGCCCAATCACGAAGTGTAGTCAAACTACGCTAGGTCCACCCTAGGGTGTATCAAGCCCTAGGGTGCCAACCACGGACACAAATCAAGCACGCACAGTCTAAACCTACGGGTGCCCGTGTCTGCTTTTTCAACTCTGGACCATGTGCACGACCATGGTCCGCCTGAACCTACACCGGCGCACCTACTCAGCCGTCGTTTTGGTCGCTTACATATCAGCCCAGTAATCGTGCCCCACCCTAGCCTATTCCCTAGGGTATCATGATACAATCAAGAGGGTTACTGGTGAAAAGGACCACGTAACTAGGGTTTATAGCGGGTTAAATGTGGTTAACCCTACCCAATCAAGTATCAAGTTGGTTAAGTGTACCCAAGGTTCATGACTTAACCGCGTCAACCCATCAGGTTTAATTGGTTAAGTATTCAAGTGGTCCATGACTTAACCCTACCATGTGGCATTAATTAATTTAATGCACCCAACCTCTCACATTAGACCTTGTTGTGGTTACTAGTTAAGCCAGGCGGGTCCGGGTAGCTTTACACCACAACTTGGTCTAACCTCGGGTTTCAAGTGCGACATGACCAACTACTCACATTGGGTCCTATTGCTTGTAGCCACTAGTTAAGCCGGTCGGTTCCGGGTAGGTTTATGCTACAAACTCAACCCAACCTCGAGTTGGCCATTCTCATGTTTTCTAGAAGTCATGTCCAAGTTCATGTTCATGTTTCAAGCATAATCACATGTCATATTTTAAAATCATGTTTTCATGTCATTAATATTACCCAAACCCAACGCATTCCCATCGCATGTACGTTTCACATAACATAACATAGATCAAAAGAGGGAACTTGGCAAACATGACAAAAAGGGCATAAGGTAATAAGGTTGGCCACAAGTTAAACATGGTGGCATATGAGGCATAAATATGTTCATAAGCTTGCATATTACATCATAGGCCTCAAAACATGCATAATATCAACTTAAGCAAATAGGTGGAACATGATCATAAATGACATAAGGTGATGACTAGAAGTTCACATATATCATTATATGCAAGTTATCATAAAGGTTATGAGAGTTCTCATGTTGCATAATGCAACATTTCAACACAAAGCTTATAGCTTTCTATGCATAAGGTAAAGGTGATAACTTTACTAACATGCATATAATAAATTTATGCATAACATGATAGGATCAAAGCACATATCAAACTTAGGCCCAAACTCAACTTGCAACATGTCATATTTAACTTCATAGTTAGAATCTAAGAGTAGTATAGGGCTTACAATGAGCGGTTATGCGATCTAGATCAATATATATAAAGACTGAGACGAAGCCACAAGCAAAATCCGCAAAGAAAACAATAAGCTCCACTTAAACGCCTTGAAACAAGAAGTAATAACTCCAATGACAAAGAAAGATCGCTCTTTTACTTAAGAAAGATGGCCCCTTTATGACATGGATTGATTTGAGGCACTCATGCTTTCATGAAGAAGATGCAGGCCATGATTGAGAAACATTTTGGCATAGTTTAGTTGTAGGAATGATTAATGAGAGTTTAGGCTAGGTCTAGGGGTCTTTTTATAGGTGATTAGGTTAGTTTAGGCCATAGGATTAACCCTAAATCGAATCTGAGCCATCAACTCCCGTCAGAAACTTCCAGAACAAGACCCAACCTGTCAAAATGGTGCACCAGAAAAATTGGTCCGACCGGGGGGGGGGGGGGTCGACATGGGTGTCGACCCATTGGAGGGGGTCGACACTGGTGTCGACCCTGCCTGGGGCGGGAAAAATCCCGCCCATTCTGCCTTGGTTGGAATTCGAATCTGAATTTGAACTGTTTTCGGGCTTGGAATTTTCTGAAAACTTCATTGGGCCATAACATGGTCATACAGACTCCATTTTTCGAAAACTTGGACTCTATTTCGCGTATTTTTCCAAGAAGAACGCAATGGCACAGCCAGTTTCCCTTGATTCAGATTTTACAATTTAATTCTGCCTTGATTTACATTATAACATGTTATTCAAAAATACGGGTTGTTACATTCTCCCTTCCTTAAATGATTTCGTCCCCGAAATCTCCAAGTTAGGGAGAACGTATCCTACCATCCATCATCCATCTACTCAAAACATCATCCACAAATAACCATTGTCCTTAACAAATTCTAAATGCTGTATGATTATATGCAAAGGTGTGTGTGTATGTACTTATCTAATGCGAAAATCAGGCTGTTACTAATCCAGTAAACCTCCTTAATGCAAAGTATGTTAGTAAATGAGTCCATATGTATGCAAAATCCTAACAAAATTTATAATCTTTACATGAGTGCACATAACATTCATCCATATGCAACATCCATGTGATAGCATAACAAGTTCCATCCATGAATAAACATCATCACTCATGCATATGCAATATGAAAGTGTGTGAGCTGATCTTAGTGACTAATGTGTATCATGCATCCACAAGTATCCACTTGCAAACACTTGCAACCACTTGCAACCATCAAGCATAACATGTTTCAAATACATGTTTCATCCAAAGAGTTTCTACTTAAGGTTCTCATGACAAGGTTAACGAGATAACAAGATAAACAGGATAAACATGGATAGCAAAAAGGAAGATATGCTAATTAAGAAAGAAGATTGAGAATGTACCCTCAAAAAGGGATGGATAAAGCCCACACATCTTCTCCTCGGTTTCCCAAGTTGCGTCTTCATCGGCTTCACTCCACTGAACTTTCACCAATTTGACTTCTCGATTCCTTAACTTCTTGATTTCTGTTCCCAAGATACGAATCGGATCTCTCCTCAAGGTTGCCTCTTTCTCTACCTCCACGTCTTCAAGAATGCTTGGTTCAACCACCTCAGCGGACTAATGTAGGCACTTTCGGAGATGCGAGACATGAAAGACATTATGCACTTCGGCTAGCTTCTCGGACAATTCCACCTTATAGGCCATCTTTCCAATTCTCTCTATGATAGGGAACGGTCCTACGAACCTTGGTGCCAGCTTCCCAACTGCTCCAAAACGTACCACTTTACGCAAAGGAGAAACCTTCAAGAAAACCATGTCTCCTACTTCGAATTCCAAATCTGCCCTTCACTTGTCAGCATAGGATTTCTGTCTGTCTTGGGCCGCTTTCATCCGTCTTCTCACCAATTCAACTTTCTCGGATGTGTCCCTTATCATATCGGGTCCAAGTATAAGCCTATCTGTTGTCTCCCACCAACAAGATGGTGACCTACACGGCCTCCCATACAAAGCTTCAAATGGTGCCATCCCTATGCTGGCTTGATAGCTATTATTATAAGCAAACTCTACAAGAGGAAGGTGGTCTTCCCAAGTACCACCAAAGTCAAGAACACAAAGCCTCAAGAGATCTTCTAGCACTCTATTCACCCTTTCGGTTTGGCCATCCGTCTGGGGGTGATAGGCTGTACTCAGATTCAATCGCGTACCCATCGCTTCTTGCAAACTGTTCCAGAACTGACTAGTGAAAATTGGGTCACGATCGCTAACTATGCTAGAAGGAACTCCACGCAACCGCACTATCTCCCGAAGATAAATAGATGCTAGCCATGATGCGGTCCTCGTGCTCTTTACTGGAATGAAGTGAGCACTCTTCGTAAGTCTGTCAACTATGACCCATATGCTCGTGTTACCTCTCCTTGACCTAGGCAATCCATCCACAAAATCCATAGAAATACTCTCCTACTTCCATTGCGGGACCTCCAATGGATGTAATATCCCACCTGGTTTCTTTGACTCGGCTTTCACTTGTTGGCACACCATGCACTTTGAAACATACTCTGCCACATCTTTCTTCATTCCAGTCCAAAAGAAAATGCGCTTCATATATCTATACATCTTATCTCCTCCAGGATGTATAGTCATCTTCGAGTGATGTGCTTCTTCGAGAACTTTATACACCAAGTCTCCTACTTATGGAACGCATAGCCTTCCATCATGCCTTAGCCAACCTTTATCATCAATAGTATATCTAGCAAGGTGACTAGACGTCTCACCACGAATCAAATTGTCCATGACTTCGACTATATGTGGATCTTCCTTCTGCGAAGCCCCAACTTGGTCAAGAAGCATAGGTCTAAGCTCAAGGGATGCTAATGAACCCGTCATCGACTCAACAGTTGTCGTGAAATCAAAGGTTGCCAAGAACTCTAAGTTCTTCGTCTCAATAAACAAGGGACTCAAAGTCAACCTCCTTCTGCTTAGTGCATCTGCCACAACATTACCCTTGCGTGGGGTATAAGCTATCTTGAAGTCATATGATGCCAAGAATTCCATCCACCTTTGCTATCTTAGATTCAGATCTTTCTGCGAGAAGAGGTACTTGAGTGACTTGTGATCAGTATACAACTCAAACCTTTCGCCTAGGAGATAGTGGCGCCAGGATTTGAGTGCAAAGACGATCGCCGCCAACTCCAAATCATGTGTGGGATAGTTCTTCTCATGAACTTTAAGTTGCCTACCCCATAACATATCACTCTTCCCTCTTGCATTAGAACAGCACCTAACCCTGTACCACATGCATCGGTGTATACGGTAAACATCTTACCACCATCGGGTAATGCCAAAACTGGGGCTGTGGTAAGGGCCCTCTTGAGCCTTTGAAAAGCAAGCTCACACTCTAAGTCCCATGCAAAGAATAAGTTCTTCTTCGTCAACCTAGTAAGAGGGGCCGAAATCTTAGCGAAGTCCCTGATGAACTTCCTATAGTAGCCTGCCAGACCGAGAAAGCTTCTTACTTCAGTTGCATTCCTAGGAGTCTTCCAGTCTTGAACCACAACCACTTTCGCGGGATCCACCGCTATGCCTTGCTTAGAAACTATATGTCCAAGAAACCGAACTTCCCTTCTCCAAAAATGACATTTGGAGAACTTGGCTTTCAACTGATGCGCTCTAAGCGTATCCATCACTTCCTTGAGATGCCTAGCATGCTCTTCCTCATCCTTTGAGAAGATCAGAATATCATCCACGAAGACAACAACAAACTTGTTAAGGAACTCCCTGAACACCCTACTCATCAAATCTACGAAGTAGGCGGGCGCGTTAGTCAAACCGAATGGCATGACAAGCCATTCAAAGAATCCATCTGGAGTCCTAAACGCAGTTTTATCAATACTATCCTCAGCCACTCTAAGCTGATGGAATCCGGTGGCTAGATCGAGCTGAGAGAAAACAGAAGCACCAACAAGCTGGTCAAAGAGGTCATCAATCCTTGGTAACGGGTGCCTATTCTTCTTACTCTCGATAATCAACACATAGACGAAGCGAACCATCTGCCTTAGTAGCGAATACCACTGGAGCACCCCATTCAAAAATGCTTCGCCTAATAAATTTTTTCTCAAGCAGCTCTTTGATTTTCTTACTGAGCTCTCTTCTTTCTCGTGGGGCCATGTGCCTAACGGGCAATGATACTGGCTTGGCATTATCAACCAGATAAATGCGAAAGTCTATCTCTCGTTTAGGGGGTAACCCCTTAACCTCTTTAAAGACATCAGGATATTCTCGAACCACCCTTACAGATTGCAGATCATCGATGGACGAGTCAAGAGATTCAAGATAACATAACATGACGGGACCTCTAGGGTTACGAGAAATTTCTAGGGTATTACCGAGGCGAGTCATGAGCCTCACCACCCTATGCTCACAATCGAGGATGGCTCCATAACTGGACAACCAATCCATGCCCAAAATCAACCCGTATCCCGTGAACCCGAGAACATAAGCATTACACGTGAATTCTACGGTCAAGATGGAAATCTTCAAATCCACACAAATCATAGATAGATGGGCGGAACCCCCAATTGGATTTGATACACTGACGGGATCCTCAACTAGACTAGTACTTAGGTGCAAACTTTCAACAATGTCAGACGAAATAAAGGTATGCGATGCGCCAGAACCAAATAAAGTGCGAACAGGAAAGTCAGAAATATAAACAAGACTTTCTACAGAAATACTACCTCGGTCCTGAGCTGGAGCAGTGTTGAGAGCATGCACTTGCCCTCCAGAATGTCCTGCACGCTGATTCTGCCCTTGCTTCTTGGGGCAATCCTTGCTAAAGTGCCCGGTCTCTCCACAATGAAAGCATTCGCCCAACTTCCTCTTCTTCTTCCTACAGTCTTTAGCTATGTGCCCAACAATCCCACAGTACTTGCATTTTCTTAGGTCCTTTGCCTTGGCCTTGTTGCCCTTGTTGTTCTTGTTGTTCTTGTTGTTCTGATTGCTCTGGTTGCTCTGGTTTCCTCTCCACTTGGAGTCCATCTTCTTGGTTTGAGTCTCATTAGGCTCGACTTCTTTCTTGCCATTCTTATCGTCTCCTTGAAGCAATGCCATGTCCACTAGGCCTTCAAAAGTGGCCCTCATGGGTATATGAGATAGGGCTAAACCTTGTAATGGCTCATTCAACCATCGTGCAAAGCGTAAAGCCTTCTTCTGGGGAGTATTAACCATGTCTAAACCGAATCGAGCGAGCTGGTTAAACTCATTCACATACTCCCTCACTGTCATGTCCCCTTGCTTCAAAGATATAAACTTCTCCAATTGCAGATTTGCCTCAGCTGATGATAGAAACTTAAGCCCAAACCTCGTCCTAAAGTCGGCCCAAGTCTCTATAGGTCTAGTAGCATTGGTGACCTCCCACCAATAAGCAGCTTCTTCTTTTAATAGCCATGCTGCTAATAAAACCTTTCTATGGTCTTCCACATCAAAGATAGAGAAAAGATCTTCAGTTTCTTTCAACCAATTTCGTGCCTCCACAAAAGTTTCCGTCCCAATGAAATTCTTTCCACCCATCGCCTTAAAGTCCTTGCAAACCTTTGCGAAATCTGCTTGTGGATGCTGAGGAGGGGGAGGAGGAGGAACCTCAGTTACGGTGGGGGTATTTGCTGGGCCCGCATCGTTGGCCCTAGCTTCCAAGTACCTCCGGAACCATCCGGGAATGGTCACTCCCTCGGGAAGGTTAAGATCGGCCATACTGAAAAAGAAAAAGATAGATTCAGAACGAGGAAACGAAGGATAGTGCTGATGGCTTTTGGGGAATGGCCTTTTCAAATAACTAGACTTTTCTTGGAAAATACTTAATTGGTTTTGAAAATAGTTTTCCAAAAAGGTAAGTTTTAAAAACCTTTTTGCTCAAATCTTGTAAACCTTATGCTCTAATACCAAATGTAACACCCCACCTCCGCCAATGCCACTCTTGCAAGCACACTAGCTTTGGAGGGGCGTTAAACAAGGTAAACATGCATGCAGATATCACAAGACAGAACATATAAGCAAAACAGAGTAGTAAAGCAGCGGATAAAACTAGCATTTCAAAACCATAGTCAAGTTACATCAAAGTACTTGGTCATTATTTTCCCATAAAACAAAGTCTAGAACATAAACTGAAAACTGAAAAAGAAACATATAGTAACTATCCCCAAAGTAGCATAGCATGCTCAAACCATACGTAAGCTATCCAGAAAACTGCTAAGGATCCAGCTAGGTACCAGTGTTCCCACCCTGTAAACCTGGGGGGAAACGGAAGAAAAGAGGCGAAAGAAAACGGGTCAGTCAAAAGACTGGTAAGTCCTATCTACTATCAGTATAAAAACTAATAAAGTTAACTGGACATGTAAAGCAGAGATGAGACATAGGGTGATAACTGGCATGGTGAAAAGTTAACAAGATAGATCAAGTGTGGCATCGCATATACAAGGTTAAGTTGCACCAGGTGTGTACTAGTGTTCCAATCCATGTCAAGTACAAACAAGAAATGATCCCTTGGCCCAAAGCTGGCCCACATCATGAGATGACCTAAATCGAGGTCCAACTACTCGGTCTAGTCGATCGGCTCCCTAAAAGCCTAACTTGTCAAGTGTCGGTGTCATACAACCCAATCACGAAGTGTACTCAAACTGCGCTAGGTCCACCCTAGGGTGTATCAAGCCCTAGGGTGCCAACCACGGACACAAATCAAGCACGCACAGTCTAAACCTACGGGTGGTCTGCTTTTTCAACTCCGGACCATGTGCACGACCATGGTCCGCCTGAACCTACACCGGCGCACCTACTCATCCGTCGTTTTGGTCGCTTACATATCAGCCCAGTAATCGTGCCCCACCCTAGCCTAGTCTCTAGGGTATCATGATACAATCAAGAGGGTTACTGGTGAAAAGGACCACGTAACTAGGGTTTATAGCGGGTTAAATGTGGTTAACCCTACCCAATCAAGTATCAAGTTGGTTAAGTGTACCCAAGGTTCATGACTTAACCGCGTCAACCCATCATGTTTAATTAGTTAAGTATTCAAGTGGTCCATGACTTAACCCTACCATGTGGCATTAATTAATTTAATGCACCCAACCTCTCACATTATACCTTGTTGTGGTTACTAGTTAAGCCGGGCGGGTCCGGGTAGCTTTACACCACAACTTGGTCTAACCTCGGGTTTCAAGTGCGACATGACCAACTACTCACATTGGGTCCTATTGCTTGTAGCCACTAGTTAAACCGGTCGGTTCCGGGTAGGTTTATGCTACAAACTCAACCCAACCTCGAGTTGGCCATTCTCATGTTTTCTAGAAGTCATGTCCAAGTTCATGTTCATGTTTCAAGCATAATCACATGTCATATTTTAAAACCATGTTTTCATGTCATTAATATTACCCAAACCCAACGCATTCCCATCGCATGCACGTTTCACATAACATAACATAGATCAAAAGAGGGAACTTGGCAAACATGACCAAAAGGGCATAAGGTAATAAGGTTGGCCACAAGTTAAACATGGTGGCATATGAGGCATAAATATGTTCATAAGCTTGCATATTACATCATAGGCCTCAAAACTTGCATAATATCAACTTAAGCAAATAGGTGGAACATGATCATGAATGACATAAGGTGATGACTAGAAGTTCGCATATAACATTATATGTAAGTTATCATAAAGGTTATGAGAGTTCTCATGTTGCATAATGCAACATTTCAACACAAAGCTTATAGCTTTCTATGCATAAGGTAAAGGTGGTAACTTTACTAACATGCATAGAATAAATTTATGCATAACATGATAGGATCAAAGCACATATTAAACTTAGGCCCAAACTCAACTTGCAACATGTCATATTTAACTTCATAGTTAGAATCTAAGAGTAGTATAGGGCTTACAATGAGCGGTTATGCGATCTTGATCAATATATATAAAGATTGAGACGAAGCCACAAGCAAAATCCACAAAGAAAACAATAAGCTCCACTTAAACACCTTGAAATAAGAAGTAATAACTCCAATGACAAAGAAAGATGGCTCTTTTACTTAAGAAAGATGGCCCCTTTATGACATAGATTGATTTGAGGCACTCATGCTCTCATGAAGAAGGTGGAGGCCATGATTGAGAAACATTTTGGCATAGTTAGTTGTAGGAATGATTAATGAGGGTTTAGGCTAGGTCTAGGGGTCTTTTTATAGGTGATTAGGTTAGTTTAGGCCATAGGATTAACCCTAAATCGAATCTGAGCCATCAACTCCCGTCAGAAACTTCCAGAACAAGACCCAACCTGTCAAAATGGTGCACCAGAAAAATTGGTCCGACCGGGGGGGTCGACCCCTGGGTCGACATAGGTGTCGACCCCTGGGTCGACATGGGTGTCGACCCATTGTGGGGGGTCGACACTGGTGTCGACCCCTATGTCGACCCTGCCTGGGGCGGGAAAAATCCCGCCCATTCTGCCTTGGTTGGAATTCGAATCTGAATTTGAATTTGAACTGTTTTCGGGCTTGGGATTTTCTGAAAACTTCATTGGGCCATAACTTGGTCATACGGACTCCGTTTTTCGAAAACTCGGACTCTATTTCGCGTATTTTTCCGAGATGAACGCAATGGCCCAGCCCGTTTCCCTTGATTCAGATTTTACAATTTAATTCTGCCTTGATTTACATTATAACATGTTATTCAAAAATACGGGTTGTTACACTATATGTTCAAGTTGACTTAACCCTACCACATGTCATGTTATATTGGTTAAGTGTCATTAGTCTAGTCATAATACTTAACCCACCCATTGGACTGATTAACAGTTATGTTGGTTAAGCCCACATTTATAAGTTTTACATGTTCTTAACTCGTACCAGTTAGGTCCACATTTACATGTCAAATTTCCATGTCATCCCACCTAACCCTCAACCATATCCACGTCTTATTATGGTTAGTATTCCTTAATTCATTCATTATGACGAATGAATCATGACATCTCACATTAGACCGTGCACTTTGTGGTCATTGGATTTGCCGGGCGGTTCCGGGCAGACTTACACCACAAACTGAGTCTAACCTCGTGTCATAAATCGGTACGCCTACAATTCGACCTTTGACCTCTCACATTAGATTGACTTTTTGTGGCCACTGGATTTGACGGGTGGTTCCGGGCAGATTTACACCACAAACTGAGTCTGACCTCGTGTCAAAGGTTCATTAATGGTCGTATTCCCCTAAAACCCCAATATCAGTTCATGTGTTTAACATATAGAAATGTTCATGTTCGTGTTCAAGTCAATTATCCAATACACCGTATGTTTCAAATTCCCAACTGTACAGATTAATAAACATATGCCCAAGTTCCAAAATTACATGCCAATCTATATATACATATATATATATATATATATATGGATATATATACCCAATTCTAGTCAGTTTGCATATGTCCAATTCTTGCCTATTTACATGTATGCCAAGTTTATGCTATTTCACCCATATCGAGTTCCAGCCAAAATTGCATGTATCATGCCCAAATAAACCCAAATCATGATTCATGATGTAGTTATCCCAAACTGTAATCTTTTTATTACAACACATGCCAACTACCCAAGTTCATAATACATATTTATGCCAATTATCAAATTTACAATCGCTTTTATATTCAAATCCCCAATTCTACATATGCCCAATCGTAAGCCTAATCTTTTGATTTAATTTACATAGGCCCGAACTCGTGGTGTAATTTACATGCCAAATTACATACATGTTATATATACCAAATCTCATGTTACATTACATAGATCCTATTTGTGCCAAATTCCATGTATATAATATTTATGCAAATTTGTTCATAACAAAATTATACCAAAATTTACAGATCAAGCCCAAACTTGCAAATACAATGATAATATCCTATTTCATGTTGCCAATTATTACATTGTATTCATATAGGCAATAATCCCATAATTCCCCCATATACATATCGTAGCAAATCACGATTTTAGGCCAAGGTCCGAAATTGACCAAGGTTCATGAAAGAAAATAAATTAAGGGAGATAGAAATTGAATAAAAATGAGACCAGAGGAAAACATCATCATAGGCACAAATATTACAACTTGATGATAACGTCATTACGAATCAAGAAAACTGCTGAATAGATCATAAACTTGTCATGAGCATAAAGATAGACAAGTCCCAAAACACAAGATTAAAGGAGCAACAGAAATAGATCAGAATTGATAAACATACTTAAATCCAATTCCACTTTATTCCGTGGCCACATTATAATTAAATGTTTAAATCTAAAAACAACTAGAACTTACAGAGCATGGCTAATGAATTAAGAACTAAAATTGTCGTAGAACGTTCCAGAGACATTGATTTATCTTCTTGAATTGTTGTAGAATTGCCGTAGAAGCTTTAATCTCTAGTTTGGAGGCTAAGAGAAGAGTTTAGAGAGCGGCAGCCATGATCAAGAGGAAGTTCAGCAGTATTTTGGTGTCATATGAATTATTGTATGAATTAGGTTAGGCCTTAGGATGTTTATATAGGTGTAGGAACTAGTTTTGGCCCTTAGGTTAACCCTAGAATCAATCCAGACCATCAAAACATGTCTCAGGCTTCAAAAATGAGTACGGGGTCAAAACAGGCCGACCAGGTCGACCTGTAAGGGGGGAGGTCGACACTATGGTCGACCTAGGGGGTAGGTCGACCTATGGTCGACCTGGGGGGGGGGGTGCAGGTCGACCCTATAGTCGACCCCCTGGTCCAGTGCTGCCTGAAAACTGCTGAAACTTGTACAAGCCATAAATTCTTCATCCGGACTCCGATTTTCGAAAACTCGGACACTATTTCATGTACAATTTCGAGACGAATGCAATGTCGTAATTCGTTTCCCCTGATTCTGACTTTAAAATTTAATTCTGCCTTGATTTCTTGTTTTAACATGTTATAAAAATTCAGGTTGTTACATTCTCCCCTCCTTAAAGGATTTCGTCCCCGAAATCTTCAAGTTAAGAAGAATGTGTCCTACCATCCAGTCATCCATCTACTCAATCATCAATCACAGGCATCCATTGTCCTTAAGAGATTTCTAATGCGGTATGAACATATGTAGAAAGTGTGTGTATATGTTCCTTATCTAATGCAAATGATTAGGCCTGATTGATCTTCTTAATGCAAAATATGTTTAGTGCAATGAGTCCAACATGTATGCAAATAGTCCTAGTCACATAAACACTATATGTGTGCACAAACATCCATCCATATGCATCATCCATATGATAACACATCCAATTTCATCCATAAACAAGTATAAACACTCATGCATATGCAATATGGAAATGTGTCTGAGCCGATCTAGTGCCTAATGTGTGTTATGCAATCACGAGCAACCACTAGCAGCCACTTGCAACCATCAATCATAACATGTCTCAAACACATGTTTACACCTAATTGTTCCTACCTAAATGTATAGTCGAACGATAGAAGCAAGTAAATACCTTGTGCCCTTAGGCAATGTCAAAACTGGAAATCTATGTCACATATATACTGATTTGGAGAAGAACTCCCTAAGCACCAGCCCTGAAGACCGAAATCAACATCAGGATGATACCCAAAGAATTACTCAACCCAACCAATATATATGATTCTAGGAAACTAAGCATGATGGACTCCTTTTAGGTCACAAGTAAATCCCTACCTAAAACCAACTCGTATCCTATAAAACCCAAAGAGTTTAGTCAAACCAACGGACACCCTCACGCCCCAAAATGTATTACTAACAGACTAGTCATCCTCCCTACGGGGTTTCTAACAGAAATGGGATTGAGAATAGGATCGAGAGGATATACTTGAAAGATAGCATGCAAATTAGCTCTACAGGAAAAGAGGGATCAAGGATATACTCTTAAAAAGAAATATGATCCGCGTATCTAGTCTTCAATCTTCTGAGTCGCATTTCCTCGAGCTTAACTCCATTGTGCTTTCACCGTCTTTAACTTCACAATTTCGTAGCTTCTTAATTCTTGTTTCCAAAATATGAGTTGGAACTCATTCCAATGTTGTTTCTCGTTCCACTTTTACTTATTCTTCTTCTAGTATACTCGGCTTAAACATAACTGCGTACTTATGGTTTCATGCAAGCTCTCCAAAACTGACTAGTGAATCCTGGATTTTGTTTACTCACTATAGGGTATTCCACGCAGAAGAATTATCTCTTGTAAATAAACAGATGTCAACCATGTTGCCAAATGTAATTACTAAGGTGATTTCCTATAACTCATGCATAAGCGAAATGAACCATCCACCTTAGTGGCGAACACTACTCGGGATCAACAAATGTATCAAGAGATTCTATGTAACTAAGCATGGCAGAATCATAAGGGTTACACTAGACTTTGGGGTACCACCATGGCAAGTCAAGAGTCTAACTACCCTCTTTTCATACTCAAGAATGACACCATTACTGGATAACCATTCCATCCCTAGAATCGACCCGTAGCCTAAAACCATAAGCATTTCTTCTAAACTCAACACTTAGCATAGACATTCTCAAATCCAAACAAGTCATGAATAAATGAGCCGATTCCCTAACAGGATTTGAGAAGAGAAAAAAATGGGATCCTCTACTATGCTAGTACTAAGGTGCAGAGACGTAACTATCGAAGCAGAAATAAAAAGGGTGCGATGTACCATAATCAAAAAGGGTACGAATAGGATAGAAATATAAACTAGACTTCCCTACAGAAACATTTCTACCTTCTTGTTATGAGCCTCATTCACCTTAACCACTCTTATCCCCTCTTATATAACGTGTTAACAGGCCTCTCGAGAACTACCTCCATCGCACGAAAACCCTACAAAGCTTGAAATAAGATTAGTCGCAGATGGAACTAATGTGACTACAGATGGAGGAAAGAAAGGAAAAGTGATTCAAACAAGGAAACAAAGGATAATGCTAATGGCCTTTGGGGAATAGCCCTTAAAAATAAATCTTTTCTTGAAAAATGCTTCTTTGTAGATGGTTTTGAAAATAATTTCAAAAGGTTTTAAAAACTTTTGCCCAGTCTGGTAACCTTCTGCTCTCATACGAAATGTAACACCCCACCTCTGCTAGGGTCACTCACAAAGGGAATGCACTAGCTTTGGTGGAGCATTATCTAGGTAAACATACACAAAAATATTACAAGACAGAACATATTAAACAGCGGAAGAAGAACCAAATTTCATTGCTTTAAAATCTAGAAAGGCCTACAGCCTTTTACATCAAAATGATATTAAATCCATTACATCAAAATCTGTCTTGCAATAGTAAAGAAGCATAAAACCATAGTCATAACTCATTCCCCAATAAAGAAGCAAAGCAAGCCATAGCCAAGAGAAATCCAAGCAGTACAAGAAAGAGCCTTGGAGCTTAGTAAGATCCGAACTAAGCTGTATTCCTACCCAACGAACCTGGAGGGGGGAAGAACGGAAGAAAAAGAGGCGAAACAAAACGGGTCAGTCATAAAGACTGAGTAAGTCCTAGTGACTTTCAGCATAAAAACAGGTAAAGTTAACATGGCATGAATAAACTGAAAGTAAACATAAGCATGATGACAAGATAAGCTACATGCACGATAACTAAGAATAACATCCCACAATTCCTATCAAGAGTAGCATCACAAGGTCCTACCAATTATCACATCGCAAGGTTTCTATCAAGTATAACATCGCAAGATTTCTAAGTTTCATCATTAAAATATTTCGATGATATCCATTTGCCCTGCACCACCCGTACTAGTACCCCAACCCGTATCATCCTTTCCATGTATATGTACAGTCCCTTGCCATATATTGTACGGGTTTCATCACGTATTTCTATACTACTTCAACGTAGTGCCACCATTCTTGAAATCGTTTGGACTGCCACCCTGGTTCTGGCTAGGTTTTCTTATCATGAACTATCGCGTGTTCAACTAGGATTTATGCCACCTAGGACCACTAGGGATTATGCTACCTATTGAATGTTTCCTAGATTCGACTAGGGTTTATGCCACCTAGGACCACTAGGGATTATGCTACCTAACGAACAACACCCCTTTTTCCACGTAACGATCTATTAATCGATCGGCTCCCTACAAGTCCTAGCTCGTTCATGTGTCTATGTCATACGGCCCAATCACGAAATGTAGTCACCTGTGCTAGGTCCACCATAGGGTGTGTCAAGCCCTAGGGTGCCAACCACCGACACGAATCAAGCACGCACAGTGTAAACCTACCAGTGCCCAATGCCTGCTTTTTCAACTCCGGACTACGTGCACGACCATAGTCTGCCTGAACCTACAATGGCGCACCAACTCAGCCGTCGTTCTGGTCGCTTACAATCAGCCCAGTAATCGTGCCCCACCCTGCCTAGTTCCATGGTACCTTGATACATCTAGTGGGTTACTGCTGAAAAGGACCGCGCAACTAGGGTTTCCGTTCAGTAGGTTAAGTGTTGTCATTTAAATTCGAGACTTAACCCTATCAGTCTAGCATGTCAAGTTGGTTAAGTATTGTCATTCAAGTTCGTGACTTAACCCGCCTACATGTCATGTCAAATTGGCTAAGTGTTGTCATTTAAGTTCATGACTTAGCCCTACGAATCATCTGTCGGGTTGGTTAAGTATATTCAAGCGGTTCATGACTTAACCCTATCAAATCATCATGTTAAATTGGTTAAGTATATTCAAGCGGTTCATGTCTTAACCCTATCAAATCATCGTGTCCAATTGGTTAAGTATATTCAAGCAGTTCATGACTTAACCCTATCAAATTATCGTGTCCAATTGGTTAAGTATATTCAAGCGGTTCATGACTTAACCCTATCAAATCATCGTGTTAAATTGGTTAAGTATATTCAAGCTGTTCATGACTTAACCCTATCAAATCATCATGTCAAATTGGTTAAGTATATTCAAGCGGTTCATGACTTAACTCTGTCAAATCATCGTGTCAAATTGGTTAAGTATATTCAAGCGGTTCATGACTTAACCCTATCAAATCATCGTGTCCAATTGGTTAAGTATGTTCAAATAATTCATGGCTTAACCCGCCCACATATCATGCTAAGTTGGTTACGTATTATCCATATTTTCAAGTTGACTTAACCCTGCCACGCGTCATGTTATATTGGTTAAGTGTCATTAGTCTAGTCATATTACTTAACCCACCCATTGGTTTGATTAACAGTTATGTTGGTTAAGCCCACCTTTATAAGTTTTACATGTTCTTAACTCATACCGGTTAGGTCCACATTTACATGTCAAATTTCCATGTCATCCCACCTAACCATCTAACCATACCCACATCTTATTATGGTAAGTATTCCTTAATTCATTCATTATGACGAACGAATCATGACCTCTCACATTAGACCGTGCAATTTGTGGTCACTGGATTTGCCGGGCGGTTCCGGGCAGATATACACCACAAACTGAGTCTAACCTCATGTCATAAATCGTTACGCCTACAATTCGACCTTTGACCTCTCACATTAGACTGACATTTTGTGGCCACTGAATTTGCCGGGCGGTTCCGGGCAGACTTACACCACAAACTGAGTCTAACCTCGTGTCAAAGGTTCATTAATGGTCGTATTCCCCCAAAACCTCATTATCAGTTCATGTGTTTAACATATAGAAATATTCATGTTTGTGTTCAAGTCAATTATCCAGTACACAGTATGTTTGAAATTCCCAACTTTACATATTAATAAACATATGCCCAAGTTCCAAAATTACATGCCAATCTATATATATATATATATATATATATATACACACACCCAATTCTAGTCAGTTTACATATGTCCAATTCTTGCCTAGTTTATGCTATTTCACCCATATCGAGTTCTAGCCAAAATTGCATGTATCATGCCCAAATAAACCCAAATCATGATTCATGATGTATTTATCCCAAACTGTAATCTTTTTATTACAACAGACACCAACTACCCAAGTACATAATACATATTTATGCAAATTATCAAATTTATAATCGCTTTTGTATTCAAATCCCCAATTCAACATATGCCCAATCGTAAGCGTAATCTTTTGATTTAATTTACATAGGCCCGAACTCGTGGTTTAATTTACATGCCAAATTACATACATCTTATGTATACCAAATATCATGTTACATTACATAGATCCTATTTGTGCCAAATTCCATGTATATAATATTTATACAAATTTGTTCATAACAAGATTATACCAAAATTTACAAATCAAGCCCAAACTTGCAAATACAATGATAATATCCAATTTCATGTTGCCAATTATTACATCATATTCATATAGGCAATAATCCCATAATTCCCCCGTATACATATCGTATGCAAATCGCGATTTTAGGCCAAGGACCGAAATTGACCAAGGTTCATGAAAGAAAATAAATTGGGGGAGATAGAAATTGAATAAAAATGAGATCAGAGGAAAACATCATCATAGGCACAAATATTACAACTTGATGATAACATCATTACGAATCAAGAAAACTGCTGAATAGATCATAAACTTGTCATGAGCATAAAGATAGACAAGTCCCAAAACACAAGATTAAAGGAGCAACAGAAATAGATCAGAATCAATAAACATACTTAAATCCAATTCCACTTTATTCCATGGCCACATTATAAATAAATGTTTAAATCTAAAAACAACTAGAACTTACAGAGCATGGCTAATGAATTAAGAACTAAAATTGTCGTAGAACGTTGCAGAGACATTGATTTATCTTCTTGAATTGTTGTAGAATTGTTGTAGAAGCTTTAATCTCTAGTTTGAATCTAGTTTGGAGGCTAAGAGAATAGTTTAGAGAGCGACGGCCATGATCAAGAGGAAGTCCTGCAGTATTTTGGTGTCATATGAATCATTGTATGAATTAGGTTAGGCCTTAGGATGTTTATATAGGTGTAGGAACTAGTTTAGGCCCTTAGATTAACCCTAGAATCAATCCGGACCATCAAAACATGTCTCAGGCTTCAAAAATGAGTTCTAGGTCAAAACAGGCCAACCAGGTCGACCTGTAAGGGGGGAGGTCGACACTTTGGTCGACCTGGGGGGTAGGTCAACCCTATGGTCGACCTGAGAGGGGGGGGGGGGTAGGTCGACCCTATGGTCGACCCCCTGGTCAAGGGATGCCTTAAAACTGCTGAAACTTGTACAGGCCATAACTTCTTCATCCGGACTCCGATTTTCTAAAACTCGGACTCTATTTCATGTAAAATTTCGAGACGAACGCAGTGGCGTAACTTGTTTCCCCTGATTCTGAATTTAAAATATAACTCTGCCTTGATTTCTTGTTTTAACATGTTATAAAAATTCAGGTTGTTACAAATCAATTGCGCGAGGAGGGGGCGGAGGAGAAGAAATCGCTGCAACTGGAATATTTGCTGGGCTTGCATCGTTGGCCCTAGCCTCTAAGTACCTCCTGAACCAGCCAGGTATTGGCACGCCCTCTGGAAAGTTAAGATTCCCAAACATGCTGAAATGAAAAAGAAGATATTCAAATGAGGAAACAAAGGATAGTGCTAATGGCTTTTGGGGAATGGCCTTTTAAATAAAACAAGACTTTTCTTGAAAAATGCTTCTTTGTAAATGGTTTTTGAAAATAATTTTAGAAGGTTTTAGAAACATTTTTCCAGTTTAGTAACCTTCTACTCTGATACCAAATGTAACACCCCACCTCCACAAGGGTCACTCATAAAGGGAATGCACTAGTTTTGGAGGAGCGTTATTGAGGTAAACAAATACAAAAATATTACAAGAAAGAACATAAATAAAACAACGGAAGAATCAAAAGATAAATTTCATTACTTTCAAAATAGTCAAAGCCTTTTTCATTCAAAGTACCAAATAGCCAAAGTCATTATTTTCCATTACAACAGATTCTGTCTTGCATAAACAAAGAAGCATAAACTTAAAACATCAAAAGTAGCTTAATTCCCCAAAGGTAGCAGAAAATGCAGCCATAACATAGCCCAAGATCAAACCGTACATGAGCTGAATCAAAAGCAAGCGAAATCCAAGCTAAATGCCAGAGTTTCCTCTCTAAGAACCTGAGGGGGGGGAACAGAAGAAAAAAAGGCGAAAGAAAACGGGTCAGTCATAAAGACTGGTAAATCCAAGTGACTTTCAGCATAAAAATAGATAAAGGTAACATGACATGTATAAACTAAAAGTAATCATATGGACGATGAGAAGATGGGCAAGATAGACTAAGATAACATGATAAATCAAGTACAAATCAAGTATAACATCACGTATTCAAGGTTCGCTGCATCTACTATACTAGAATCCCAAACACATGCCTTATATTAGTCATGAAATGATTCCTAGGCCCAATATCATGAAATGACCCATTTCTAGGCCCAACGAAACGATCCACTTGTCGATCGGCTCCCTACAAGTCTAGCTCGTCATGTGTTTGTATCATACGGCCCTATCATGAATGTAGTCACCTGTGCAAGGTCCACCATTGGGTGTATCAAGCCCTATGGTGCCAACCACCGACACGAATCAAGAATGCACAGATAAACCTACTTATGCCCAATGCCTGCTTTTTCAACTCCGGATCACGTGCACGACCATAGCCTACCTGAACCTACACTGGTGCACCAACACAGCCGTCGTTCTGGTCGCTTACAATCAGCCCAGTAATCTTGCTCCACCCTGCCTAGTTCTAGGGTATTATGATACATCTAGTGGGTTACTGCTGAAATGGACCGCGTAACTAGGGTTTCCGTATAGCAGGTTAAGTGTTGTCATTTAAATTCGAGACTTAACCCTTATCAGTCTAGCATGTCAAATTGACTAAGTGTTGTCATTTAACTTCGTGACTTAGCCATATAATTCACGTGTCAAGTTGGTTAGGTGTTGTCGTTCAAGTTCATGACCTAACCCTACCAATCATGTCTCAAGTTGGTTAATTGTTGTTTTTCATGTTCATGACTTAACCCTATCATGTGGCATTAATTCATTAATGCACCCCAACCTCTCACATTAGACCTGTTGTTGCGGTAACTGGATATGCCGGTCGGTTCCGAGCAGATTTACACCACAACTCAGTCTAACCTCGGGTTTCAAGCGTGATATGACCAACTACTCACATTGGATCCTATTGTTTGCAGTCACTGGATTTGCCAGGCGGTTCCGGGCAGATTTACGCTGCAAACTCAACCCAACCTCGAGTTGGCCATTTTCAAGTTCATTCTAGTGTCATTTCCATATTCAATATTCATGTCAAGTTCATGTCATGTTTTCATGGCAAGATTCATGCCAAGCTTCCTATGATTACCAATTTTTCCCAACGTTACCCCATCTAAATATTAGGCTAACAGTCTTAGCCTAATTTCTTGTCCACATGATTTTTGACATATAATATTAGGCTATAAACTTAGCTTAATTTAACGTACGCAAAATTGGCATAAAGCAATTCATTAACATAAACATGACATAGGTGTAAACTTGGCTTTATCGGCGTAGTCAATATGAACACCGTAGGTGTGTACTTGCAAAATAATCAACATGAAATTCATAGGTGAAATCTTGCAACGTAGACTAAATCAACATACATATATGTGAATTTGCAGCATAGACTAGATGAAGTTACATATATGTGAACTTACAAACCAATCACGAGCATATGAATAAGTCTGAACTTGAAATATGACGTAGATTTAACATATACACATAAACATGTAGATTTAACATTTGGTTACATATGTGATATGATTTCACAACCTAAAACTTGCATAACATGATAAACTGCACAACTTGTCATCACGGGTTATACTTCCAGTTCATATACATATGAATAGACTTGTTCATTAATTCCCAATTCAATATGATAATAAAATAGAACCACATGCATAGATCAATATCGTTCAATTCCACATATAACATAATAAACATTATTCTATTATCAATCTATTTTCAAGGCATAACATAACTAAATTGACTAAAACATCACAGGCATATAGATCTGTTAACATTATTGATCATGAAAAGGTTTGAATAATAAACTAGTTTCAAGAACATGGATAGATCTAAAATAGAAAATCCCCAAAATCAAGATCCAAGAACAAATAAAGAAAAGGTCTGAATAGAAAATCAAGCTTAGGTCCGATTTCATAGTTATAAACCTAGGCAATAACCTCATGGTCATGAATCTTAGGTGATTAGTCACGATTGTCCTTGTCATAGTTATAGGCAGTCTTATATTCACATTCATAGGCATCGGCATAGTCTTATGTTAACCGTCATAGTCATAGGCATTGTCTTATGTTAACTGTCATAGTCATAGGCATAGGCATAGTCTTATGTTCACAGTCATAGGCATAGTCATGGTCTTATGTTCACAGTCATAGGCATAGTCATAGTCTTAAGCCATTAACAACAGTTTCAACGTTGTAGACAATATTCCCAATAGTCAAGATCCAAGAAGAAAAGAAGAATAGATATGAATCATACATAAATCAATTCCAATTTAACATGCCCATATTAGATTTATAGTTTTTATCTAAAAGTAACTGGAACTTACAGATCGTGGTCTAAGAAATTTAGATGCAGAATTCAAGTCTAGAAATTTGTCATTGAATTGTTGAGTCGCTGAATCTTGCTTTGATTATAGAAGCAAATCCCCAATTCCTAGCCGTAGTCTTCAAGAAATTATCTTCGCTTTTTATTTTTAATTTAATTTAATTTAGAGGAAGGAGAAGAAGCCATGATCATCAAGAGTTTGAGCAGCATAAGGTTAGAGAAGAATGGTGTAAAGAGAATGAGGCTAGGAGGCTGTTTATATAGAATTTCAATTTAATTATAACCATCGATGAAGCTAGATTTAATCAAGGCCATCCATCTCAAGAGAAGCCAATCAGAAAGTGACAAGTTAGACCTAGTGACACAACGGAGCTCAGAAATTCGACCAGAACCCGACCAGGCCAGCCAGGGCCTGACCAGCAGGTTTTCTGCTCGTCATGGGCGCACCTGCCAAGTGCGCCAATGCAAAATTGCATGGGCACATTTCCCAAGTGCTCCAGTGCAATTTTGTTCTGGCGCACTTCGCAAGTGCGCCAGTGCATTCTGGCCGGTTTCTGGTTTTTCTGCCTAACTTCGTTCGTCCATATCTTCTTCGTACATTATTCGTTTTATGCAAACTCGGACTCTATTTCAAGCAGAATTCCAAGACGAACGCAACGGCGTAGCTCACTTCCCTTGATTCTTATTTTAAAATTTAATTATACCCTGATTTCTAGTTTCAACATGTTATTAAAATTCGGGTTATTACACATCCCGAAATATGGATAATGAGTGGCGATCGTCCAGACGTACGTGGAGATCTGTACCACCCCGTAATTCTGTTACACTTAGATTCACAAATCAAGGCAGAATTAAAAGTTAAAATCAAAATCAAGGGAAACGGTCTACGCCATTGCGTTCGTCTCGGAATTCTGCATGAAAACGAGTCCGAGTTTGCGTAAATCGGAGTCCGTATGAGGAAGATATGGCCTCCGGAAGATTCAGCGAAATTCAAATTTCAAAATCGGGCCGGATTGGCCAGGGCAGGAATTTTCCCGCCCAAGACACCCAGGTCGACTTGGTAGTCGACCTGGGCTACCTAGGTCGACCGGATAGTCGAGCTGGGGCACCCAGGTTGACTACATAGTCGACCTGGGGGTCGACCCCCCCTGTTTTTCCAGCTTTCTGCCCTGGTTCGTTCTGATGTACCTAGACGCCATTCTGACCAGATTCGTTGACTTCTACACTATATAAACAGCCCTAGACTCCTTCTCTATTCACAATTCTTCTCTACCCTTATGCTGCAAAGATTCTTAGTAAACATGGCTTCCTCTCCTCCTCCTAATCAAACAATAAATAAAATAATATATATATATAATAAATCAAGACGAGGAGGTGCTGCTCAAAGACTTTCAAAGAGGAGATTCAAGCTAGAATTCAAGTGAAGATTCGAACGACTGCAACGACTGTTTTTCTACGAATCATAGCAACGCCATCTTTCTATTCTAATCTAATCTCTGTAAGTCAGTTGTTTCTAGATTTGAACGTTTTTCCTCTGTTCGTGACATGAAATTAAAGGAATAAAAGAATATGCCAAATCTCTCTCTCTCTATTCGAATCAGTGCCTATACTCTTGGACCTAATTAAGAATTTTTGTGATTCAAGGACAAATAAGACTATAACTATGAAACTATGGACCTTAGAACCATATGCCTCTTTGACTATGAACCTTTGCCTATGGACATTGTCTATGACTACGAACATTACCTATGACTGTGACTGTGACTATGAGGATTATTTCCTTAAACATAAACTATTGCCTATGACTTAACAAGGACATCTGTGATTAAACACCTATGATTCATGACTAGGAAAATGTTGCTTAAGTTTTGTGATTACGAGATTGGGTCTAAACCCGATTATTTATTCTGCTTGTCCTTGGTTTTCTTTGGTTTTAGACCTTGGGAATTTACCTATTAAGTTAGGTCTACCCATGTTCTTGAACCTACTCTATCTATTCTTGGTTTTAGACCTTGGGAATTTACCTATTAAGTTAGGTCTACCCATGTTCTGGAACCTACGTCGTTATTCAAAACCATTTTATGCCAGTTGTTATATCTATCCTTTTCATAGCAATCTTTGGTTCATTCTCTATTTGCTACGAATCTAGATTTATCTAGATTGAAACAAGATTATACGAACGGTGGGAATGCGATTTGGGGCAAAATATGAAATTCACTAAAACATAGTTTAACTTGGAATTGGCATAAATTGGGAACATGTATTGTGGCATGTTCATAGAAATGCAAATTGGATAAATTTGACATGAATTATAAGATGTGTAAATTGAATCTAGTATTGACCCGTAAATCTAGCATTTACATGAATAGAGAACTAGAGTAATAAGTCTAGTTTGACGTGAATTAGAATGTTAAATCGGAATTGGATTAACTAATTTGGCACGGTAAGTATATTGGCATAAATGTGAAATTGGCCATAATTGGGAATAACTGTCAGGTTTAGAAAAATCATAGTTAGTGACACTTAATTTGGTATAGTTTACATACCAAAAAGCATAAATATGATTTAGGAAGGGAAATGGGCCATAGAAAGAGTAATTGGGAAATAAGTAATAATTTACCTACAGAATCTGGCCTAAATGAGGAAATGTGAATTTAGACAAATTAAAGGTTTATTAACAACATCTCTTTTAATAATAAGCCAGAAAGTTCTAGGGTGACAGAGAGGATAGTGTCTAGGCTTGAGTTTGGAAAATACAAGTTTCCTGCTCTCCCTGGCTATCCCTAACTGATCCGACGAATGGGATGGTTACTTTCAAAACTTGATTTGAAAATAAATTGAAATCCTTTGAACTTAGAAAGCACGAATATGCCTAACCCGAGGTTAGACTGAGTTGCGATGTAAACCTGCCCGGAACCAACCGGCACATCCAGTATTCGCAACAATACCTGTCTAATGTGAGTGGTAGCGGCTTTAATTTATTTAGCTAAAGCTAGAACAAGAGTGGTAGGGTTAAGTAACTAAGACACTTAACCAGTTCAACATGATAATTAGACTAATGGGTGGGTTAGGTTCAGACTGACACTTAACACAGTTAAGCTAGAATGGGAGGGCTAAGTTCATAGGGACACTTAACCAAACTTATGGTAACAAGACCAGATTTGTAGGGAAAACACTTAGCCAAATTAACAGGTTAACTAGTCTAGAAAGTGGGGTTAAGTAAAGTTAATACACTTAGCCAAATTAACATGTTAACTAGACTAGAGGTTGGGGTTAAGTAAGATTTAATACACATAGCTAATTTGATATGTTAGCTGGACAAGATCGTAGGGTTAAGTAAACTTGAACACTTAACCGCCAGATTGTGATAGGGCTAAGTCTAAAACATGAAGGGATAATACTTAACCATTAACAACATGTTAGTTAAAACAGACGGGCAAGGTTAAGTTAAAGGAACACTTAACCAACACAGGATAAATGGGTAGGGTTAAGTAATAAATACTTAACCAATATAACTTGGTTTGTGGTAGGGTTAAGTCAACATGAGTTACTGACAACACTTAACCAGTTTAACAGGGTAAATGAAAAGGGTTAAGTTGGCTTGAATTGACTAATGTCACTTAACCAATCCAAATTGACGGGGAAGGGAACTAAGTAGTAAACCTTAGTTAAGAAAACAACGATTCTGGAAACTAAGTGGTAAATCTTAGTTAGTAAAACTAAGTAGTAATTCTTAGTATAACACGGGAAGGAGCGAATGTCCGTCTAAATAGAAAGAATTTTCCAACGAATTGGGTTACGAAGCCCGAGGCTTCGAGGGGAGGTGAGGGTACCCTAGGTATCCCTCCGTGAGGCTGCAGATGATCCGCCTGGGCCCACAGAGGTTAAAGTCTGCGTAGAAGAACCAGGGGTATGCCTTTGTTGCAATACATGGCAACCTAAAGACTAGGATGGACCAGCGTGATTCGGCGAGCAAACGGTAGCCCTGTGATAGCGACTCGTCGTCTACCATCCATCTTCAGTCAATCGAGATACGTGAACCGGAAAGGTGGAGAACTCCAAAAGACCATATACTTGCTATCTAGTTATGGGTGAGGATAGCTATAGGATAGTGGGGCACCAGGGGCCGGCGTAGAGTTCTCATTTTACAAGGTGTGCCTTTCATTAGTTGAGGGAGGGGTCAAGTGGGACCATAGCCACTGGAATAAAAACAGACCTTAGCATCTGCATCAGCAGATATCTGAAAGCCCCCGACCGAGTTATGTATTCCTTGATTTGCCCTGTCACAGGACTCGGACCGCACATTACAGGACATGTGCATCTAGACAAGCGATAATGATTCGTGATACATGCGTTGGGAAGTATAGGAACATATACCACTCTAGGTAGTGTGTCCTAGACTTAGGGGCATCGTTCGACAGGTAGCTTAATTCCTAGTTGAACTAGGTGGCATAAATCCTAAATCCGAGAAGCGTTCAGAAGACAGCGAAAACTCTAGTTAAATCTAGAAAGCACTTGATAGAAAACCCTAGATTTGATCTAGGTAATAAATAATGAATGTATGCCGGAAGGCAATGGAAAATACAGGGATTGGGATCACGTTATCGTTAATAGTTGGGACACTAGTTAGGCGGTGCAGAGATAATAGAAATCGGTATAACAAGGAAATGGCGAAGCGGCAAAAGTATTAGAGAACATCCAGTTTATCTTATCTTAGCATATCTTGTGTTGATCTTGTCTAATCTTGCTGACCCTATCATCATGGTGTTATCTTGTATTCAGTTAATTCATGTCGTTTTGTTTTCCATGTTCACATGCTAGAAGTTACTGAACTTACTCAGGCTTTATGTCTGACTCTGTTTTCCTTTCGTCTTCTTTTCTTCCGTCCCCCCCCCCCCCCACCCCCAGGTAGTAAAGGAGGGAATAATATAGCTCAGGTTAAGTTGGACTGTCACTCTTTCCCAGCTTGAAGATTTGCCGAAGTTTTGCTTGGATTCTCTTTTTTAGATGCTATGGCTGACTCTTGCTTAAATTGGGGAATATAAATGTACTTTTATGCTTCTTTATTTTGTAAGACAGATGATACTCTGATATTGTAAAGAAATCATTGTACAAACTATTTATCAATAAAGCAAAGTTTTATTTTCCGCTGTTTAATTTCTGTCTGTCTTGTAATTTATCTGCATCTTTTACCCTAAAATGCTCCACAGAACTTAGTGCATTCCCTTTGTGAGTGACACTAACGGATGTGGGGTGTTTTACGTGGTATTAGAGTTGAAGGTTACCAGATCAGATAAAGGATTTGAGAAATTATTTTCAAAATGATTTTTAAAGAAGCATTTTCAAGAGAAAAGATTTGTTTTAAAGTCATATTCCCCAAAGCCATACGCAAAATCTTCTCTTCCTCTATTTAAATTCTTGTCTCCTTCTTTCTTGAGTCTCTGGGGCTCCTGGCTTTCTGGGAGGTAACCTCATCGGAGGGCAAAGTAGTGCCCGGCTTCCATCCATAGCCGTAGTTGTTTCATCTATGGGCAGTTTTCTTTCGAAGCTTATAGGGTTTTCCGGATGATGGAGGCAGTTTTCGAGAGATTTTTCAACATGACTACACACGGAAGGGGATGAGTATTTTGGCTAAGGAGCATAACCCTAGGATGAGGAATTCATGGATGTAGACTTAGCACACGAAGGAGGAAGAAATTATAAAACCTAAGACAAGAGGAAGTATCTTTACTAGGGTATGATAGGGCATATACTTAAGGAAAAGGGCAAGAAAGAGGGACAAGATTTTCAGAAGGGCAAGTACATACTTCCACCACCAAGCACACCTAGGAGAAAGGAAGTAAAGTTCTGTTAGAAGAGTTTAGTTTTCTGTCCGTACTCTTTCGGTTTTAGTGCTTCGCATTTGTTCATATCCACTTCCATAGTTGAGTCTCTGCACCATAGTACTTGTATAGTAGAAAGATCCCACTAGAGTCTCAAATCCAATTGGTGGTCCGACCAATTTATTTTTGGTTAGGAGGGATTTGAGAATAGCTATCGAGTTTGCTTATATCATCTCACGTAGATTGTCTAAATTCGGGGGAGATATTCCTTGAGTGCTTGTCTGATATTGGTTTAGGCCTTTGGGGCTTGTACTTGAGGAATGTCGAGTTCGGTTTGGATGGTTTGCGTGAGAGATGAATAGTTGTGGCAAGCACTCCAAAGAGCACGTAGAGACCTTTCGACTCTTGTAGTTATGGCGTGGAGGATAAGAGGGAAACCTCTAATCATCTTAGTAAGTATACCTGGTACCGTGATTGACATCTGTTTATTTTGGAAATGGAGATCTGGAACTTCACAATCGTGAAGTTAAAATAGTTAAGATACAGTGAAGTAAAGCTCAAGAAGGCTAGATACTAGCATCATACCCTTTTTCCTTAAGGGTGCATCCTTGATTTCTTTGTTTTAGGAGCTTTACGCAAAATTGTTTCTCTCTTTCCAAAGTATATCACCTAGGTCATATCTTCGATCCTTAGGTAGAAGCCAATGGATGTAAACATGTATTTGAAACATGTTATGGTTGATGGTTGCAAGTGGTTGCTAATGGTTGCCCGCGGATGCATATGCGTACGTATTTGGCACTAGATCAAGTTCAGACGCTTTCATCTAGCATTTACAGATATGTATTTGGTTGTAAGTTGAACTTGATATGTGATCATATGGATGTTGCATATGGATGAATGGCTATGCATACATGTAGTATTTACATAACTAGGGATGCTTGCATACATGATTGGACGCATGGCACTGACATGATTTGCATTAAGGAGGTCAACTGAATCAGTAGACAGCCTGATCTTGCGTTAGATAAAGACATGTACACACACTATGCATATGAACATGAAAGCATTAGAAATCTTTTAAGGACAATGGATGCCTGGGATTGGATGGTTGAGTAGATGGGTGATTGGATGGTAGGACACATTCTGCCTAAGTTGAAGATTTCGGGGACGAAATCCTTTTAAGTGGGGGAGAATGTAGCACTCCGTAATTCTGTTACACTCAGATTCAAGAATCAAGGCAGAATTAAAAGTTAAAATCAAAATCAAGGGAAACGGGCTACGCCATTGCGTTCGTCTCGGAATTCTGCATGAAATCGAGTCCGAGTTTGCGTAAATCGGAGTCCGTATGAGGAAGATATGGCCTCCGGAAGATTCAGCGAAATTCAAATTTCAAAATCGGGCCGGATTGGCCAGGGCGGGAATTTTCCCTCCCAAGACACCCAGGTCGACTGGGTAGTCGACCTGGGGCACCCAGGTCGACTACATAGTCGACCTGGGGGTCGACCCCCCTGTTTTTTCAGCTTTCTGCCCTGGTTCGTTCCGATGTACCTTGACGCCATTCTGACCAGATTCGTTGACTTCTACACTATATAAACAGCCCTAGACTCCTTCTCTATTCACAATTCTTCTCTACCCTTATGCTGCAAAGATTCTTAGTAAACATGGCTTCCTCTCCTCCTCTTAATCATACAATAAATAAAATAATATATATATAATAAATCAAGACGAGGAGGTGCTGCTCAAAGACTTTCAAAGAGGAGATTCAAGCTAGAATTCAAGTGAAGATTCGAACGACTACAACGACTGTTTTTCTACGAATCATAGCAACGCCATCTTTCTATTCTAATCTAATCTCTGTAAGTCAGTTGTTTCTAGATTTGAACGTTTTTCCTCTGTTCGTGACATGAAATTAAAGGAATAAAAGAATATGCCAAATCTCTCTCTCTCTCTCTATTCGAATCAGTTCCTATACTCTTGGACCTAATTAAGAATTGTTGTGATTCAAGGACAAATAAGACTATGACTATGAAACTATGGACCTTAGAACCATATGCCTCTTTGACTATGAACATTTGTCTATGGACATTGTCTATGACTACGAACATTGCCTATGACTGTGACTATGAGGATTATTTCCTTGACTAAACCTATGCCTTTGATTAGAAAACATAAACTATTGCCTATGACTTAACAAGGACATCTGTGATTAAACACCTATGATTCATGACTAGGAAAATGTTGCTTAAGTTTTGTGATTATGAGATTGGGTCTAAACCCGATTATTTATTCTGCTTGTCCTTGGTTTTCTTTGGTTTTAGACCTTGGGAATTTACCTATTAAGTTAGGTATACCCATATTCTTGAACCTACTCTATCTATTCTTGGTTTTAGACCTTGGGAATTTACCTATTAAGTTAGGTCTACCCATGTTCTTGAACCTACGTCGTTATTCAAAACCATTTTATGCCAGTTGTTATATCTACCCTTTTCATAGCAATCTTTGGTTCATTCCCTATTTGCTACGAATCTAGATTTATCTAGATTGAAACACGATTATACGAATGGTGGGAATGCGATTTGGGGCAAAATATGAAATTCACTAAAACATAGTTTAACTTGGAATTGGCATAAATTGGGAACATGTATTGTGGCATGTTCATAGAAATGCAAATTGGATAAATTTGACTTGAATTATAAGATGTGTAAATTGAATCTAGTATTGACCCGTAAATCTAGCATTTACATGAATAGGGAACTAGAGTAATAAGTCTAGTTTGACATGAATTAGAATGTTAAATCGAAATTGGATTAGCTAATTTGGCACGGTAAGTATATTGGCATAAATGTGAAATTGGCCATAATTGGGAATAACTGTCAGGTTTAGAAAAATCATAGTTAGTGACACTTAATTTGGTATAGTTTACATACCAAAAAGCATAAATATGATTTAGGAAGGGAAATGGGCCATAGAAAGAGTAATTGGGAAATAAGTAATAATTTACCTATAGAATCTGGCCTAAATGAGGAAATGTGAATTTAGACAAATTAAAGGTTTATTAACAACATCTCTTTTAATAATAAGCCAGAAAGTTCTAGGGTGACAGAGAGGATAGTGTCTAGGCTTGAGTTTGGAAAATACAAGTTTCCTGCTCTCCCTGGCTATCCCTAACTGATCCGACGAACGGGATGGTTACTTTCAAAACTTGATTTGAAAATAAATTGAAATCCTTTGAACTTAGAAAGCACGAATATGCCTAACCCGAGGTTAGACTGAGTTGCGATGTAAACCTGCCCGGAACCAACCGGCACATCCAGTATTCGCAACAATACCTGTCTAATGTGAGTGGTAGCGGCTTTAATTTATTTAGCTAATGCTAGAACAAGAATGGTAGGGTTAAGTAACTAAGACACTTAACCAGTTCAACTTGATAATTAGACTAATGGGTGGGGTTAGGTTCAGACTGACACTTAACACAGTTAAGCTAGAATGGGAGGGCTAAGTTCATAGGGACACTTAACCAAACTTATGGTAACAAGACCAGATTTGTAGGGAAAACACTTAGCCAAATTAACAGGTTAACTAGTCTAGAAAGTGGGGTTAAGTAAAGTTAATACACTTAGCCAAATTAACATGTTAACTAGACTAGAGGTTGGGGTTTAGTAAGATTTAATACACATAGCTAATTTGATATGTTAGCTGGACAAGACCGTAGGGTTAAGTAAACTTGAACACTTAACCGCCAGATTGTGATAGGGCTAAGTCTAAAACATGAAGGGATAATACTTAACCATTAACAACATGTTAGTTAAAACAGATGGGCAAGGTTAAGTTAAAGGAACGCTTAACCAACACAGGGTAAATGGGTAGGGTTAAGTAATAAATACTTAACCAATATAACTTGGTTTGTGGTAGGGTTAAGTCAACATGAGTTACTGACAACACTTAACCAGTTTAAGAGGGTAAATGAAAAGGGTTAAGTTGGCTTGAATTGACTAATGACACTTAACCAATCCAAATTGACGGGGAAGGGAACTAAGTAGTAAACCTTAGTTAAGAAAACAATGATTCTGGAAACTAAGTCGTAAATCTTAGTTAGTAAACCTAATTAGTAATTCTTAGTATAACACGGGAAGGAGCGAATGTCCGTCTGAATAGAAAGAAGGCTCCAGCGAATTGGGTTACGAAGCCCGAGGCTTCGAGGGGATGTGAGGGTACCCTTGGTATCCCTCTGTGAGGCTGCAGATGATCCGCCTGGGCCCACAGAGGTTAAGGTCTACGTAGAAGAACCAGGGGTACACCTTGGTTGCAATACATGGCAACCTAAAGACTATGATGGACCGGCGTGATTTGACGAGCAAACGGTAGCCCTGTGATAGCGACTCGTCGTCTACCATCCATCTTCAGTCAATCGAGATACGTGAAGCGGAAAGGCGGAGAACTCCAAAAGACCATATACTTGCTATCTAGTTATGGGTGAGGATGGCCATAGGATAGTGGGGCACCGGGGGCCGGCGTATAGTTCTCATTTTACAAGGTGTGCCTTTCATTAGTTGAGGGAGGGGTCAAGTGGGACCATAGCCACTAGAATAAAAACAGACCTTAGCATCTGCATCGGTAGATATCTGAAAGCTCCCGACCGAGTTATGTATTCCTTGATTTGCCCTGTCACAGGACTCGGAACGCACATTACAGGACATGTGCATCTAGACAAGTGATAACGATTCGCGATACATGCGTAGGGAAGTATAGGAACATATACCACTCTAGGTAGTGTGTCCTAGACTTAGGGGCATCGTTCGACAGGTAGCATAATTCCTATTTGAACTAGGGGCATAAATCCTGAATCCGAGAAGCGTTCAGAAGACAGTGAAAATTCTAGTTAAATATAGAAAGCACTCGATAGAAAACCCTAGATTTGATCTAGGTAATAAATAATGAATGTATGCCGGAAGGCAATGGAAAATACAGGGATTGGGATCACATTATCGTTAATAGTTGGGACACTAGTTAGGCGGTGTAGAGATAATAGAAATCCGTATAACAAGGAAATGGCGAAGCGGCGAAAGTATTAGAGAACATCAAATTTATCTTATCTTAGCATATCTTGTGTTGATCTTGTCTAATCTTGCTGACCCTATCATCATGGTGTTATCTTGTATTCAGTTAATTCATGTCGTTTTGTTTTCCATATTCACATGCTAGAAGTTACTGAACTTACTCAGGCTTTATGTCTGACTCTGTTTTCCTTTCGTCTTCTTTTCTTCCGTTCCCCCCTCCCCCAGGTAGTAAAGGAGGGAATAGTACAGCTCAGGTTAAGTTGGATTGTCACTCTTTCCCAACTTGAAGATTTGCCGAAGTTTTGCTTGGATTCTCTTTTCAGGTGCTATGGCTGGCTCTTGCTTAAATTGGGGAATATAAATGTACTTTTATGCTTCTTTATTTTGTAAGACAGATGATACTCTGATATTGTAAAGAAATCATTGTACAAACTATTTATCAATAAAGCAAAGTTTTATTTTCCGCTGTTTAATTTCTGTCTGTCTTGTAATTTATCTGCATCTTTTACCCTAAAATGCTCCCCAGAACTTAGTGCATTCCCTTTGTGAGTGACACTAACGGATGTGGGGTGTTATAAGATCGATGGGTATGCGAGGTATATAGTGCCTCCGGTTTCGTTCAAACCCAGAATAGACTTGTAAATGGACTATGTGTCCGACATTGGAATTCATTCTGTGTGATTGATAGCCATCGGTTGCATGGTGGGAATTGCTTGTGTGGCATGCTAAGATGCAGTGATCAAGGCTTCTGTTGAAAAGCAAAGTATTGTGGTGATGATCTAAGCACCACCTGTGTGGCGTAGCTTTGTGTATAACGTGAATTCGCGAGCCTCACACCCTGGTATGAACCAGAAACGGGAGAGGACCTCAGGGAGGGCATGCATTTCCTTCTAGCTAGAGGTGGTGTCAGTGCTTGAACTGGCCGACATTTATATTATTTTCAACTATGTGGTTGTTGTTGTTGTGAGGCGCCTCGGTTATATCAGTCGATCCGGGACCGATGGAGTCATTCGTTGGCTCACTTACACCCCAAAGTGCGGGGAAACGCAGTGTTTAGGCATTTTAATCCACATCGGTGGACCGGCCCTGACGATTCAAGGGTCAATGCATTCTGATCTTGAGACACAGGTTAGGGTGTCTCGAATTTAGTAAGGACTATCTTTTGCCTTGGTTCATGATGGAAATCCAATTTCCAAATACGATACCGTGCGGTTTTGATTTTATATATATATATATATATATATGTGTGTGTATATATATATATGGCGACATGATATATGGTACCCATGCCATCTATGATTGATAGTAATGATTGAAATTGTTTTTGAAACCTATAAACACTGGTAATAATATCAAATGCTTTTGTTTTATTCGTATCAAGCATAATTTGGCCAATATAAGGTAAAACTCTATCCTCCGGTTTGCGTTGCATTGTGTGATGGGAACTGAGTCTTATAATGGCTTCATTTTTATAAAAAGCATTGCGATGCTTTAAAAGATTTACTTGTTGTAAAGCACTGGCAATCCAATGGATTAAACCCGTTCCGCGAAAGTGGCGTGGTCCTGTGATTAGCCATATTTTAAAAGTGTTAAGTAGATTTCTCATACCAGTCCCATGACTGACTCGTAGTTTGTTTCACTTGCAAACTCAGGTGCCCTTTTTTCTACACGGGCAGCCTTATATTCAGGTTTAGCAGGCTCTTCCTGGATAGCTGGAGCTGAAGATGGATTCTATCATTTATCTCTTTTTATGCTGTTCAGCTCCTATTGTACCTATTTTGTTTGGTTTCCGCTGTAGACATTTATGTATAGCTGAACTGTATTTGTACTAAGTATGATCCTGTATACTGTGTAACTCTGATGATTACGTTTATCCAGTGTATTATTTGTACATTATATGGTGTATTTATTTAATTCTGCTTTGGTGTTATCTGTTTATGTGTTATATTCCAAAGATTACCCTTAACACCGCAGTACGGGGTTTTTGGGGTCATCACATCGTGGTATCAGAGCTTTGGCTAAGCTTAGCTCTGGTATATGACACATTAACGAACTAGTCAGAGATAGAACCAGTAGTGTTCTAGGATGGGTAACTCAATACAGACAGGATCAGTAATATCCTAGTACGAGTATAGCAGAATCAGAATAACTCGTTAGAGTGGGGTCAGAAATGCCCCAAAACGAGTTGAGAGTTATATGTTTATAAATAACGTATTTGTTATTATATATATAGTCTAGTTTTAGAAACATGATTTTTAAATATATAAAGGATATATATTTGAAAAGTAAAAGAGTGTATGAATTGATTAGTATATTTTTGAAAAGTTAAAAACAAATTGATTGTTGTTTGTGTTGTGTGATAGGAGGTTTTGGTTAATTAAATTATTAGAACAATAGTTAATTTAATCAATATGAGAATGAATGGTAGAATTTATAAAATTAAATCACACATTGAAAAGATTTAAAAATAGGTAGAAATATATACATGTGCATTATATATGTTTGAACTGGTAAATGGATTAGCTATTGAGTAAAGAATTTATTTGCGTGCTCGACAAATAGGTAAACTTTAATGAGTTGGATGCGAAATATTATTATATCAACTCCTGTGAATGCCATTGGATGCGCAATGCTGGTTATTCTGTGTGTAATAATAAACGTTGCCATAGGATAGTAACAATTAATTTTGAACTACACTACATGGCATACTTCTTGAAGATATGCATACTTCATCATATACCACATAAGCATTTGGAGCTTGTGTGACGAGGATGAAGATTTACCATACGAGCGAGAGGCTCGTATGGCGATGACTATATATTACAGGTTGAACTGATGACTGATATGGATCATATAAAATTGTAACGATAAATTGCTAGATTAATAAAAACCCCACACGAGTCTGGAGTTGATAATAATCACGTCTCTCTAGTTATTAGATACGGCACATGGATTATTTATTTCCCACACGGGACGAGGTGACGACAATTTATTCTGTGTGCAATTAAAAATAAACACTCCCTTAGGCTTTGATAGGGTGGCGAGAATTTATTCTCTAGAGTTATTATCTATACACGCTCCCATGTAAACACCAAAATATATCACTATAAATATGTGTATGCTTTATAGGATTTGTTGGGTACCTAATACGGCCCAATAAACTCCAAACCCCTCCCCGTACAAAGGAGGTTATGGCGAAATTTTTCGAAAATTCCGGGTGTTAGCCAAAAGTTTTGAAGAATTTGAAAATTCTCAGAAACTGAAAAGTTGGAGAATGAAAGCCAGATTGGAAATATAGTTGATTAATCAAACCACTTTCGACTTTGTTCCTTTTTGGGGACGAAAAGTTTTAAGTGGGGGAGATTATAATGACCTGGAAAATTTGAACCAATTTAAAATTTAAAATTGGCTATTTTAGTGGATTTTAAGTATTTAAAATAAATATTTTAAATAATAACGATAAAAAGTAAGTTTGAATCCACATTGAAAATGAATATAATTATTTCTAATTATAAACAAGGCCTGAAATGGCGCGGCAGTTTCAATTTTTCATTTCAAATTTTGTCTGACTATACCGGGTGCAAAACAAAACGGATTTGAGTGAAACCAAAAATATTTAAATCTGTTAGTGAATATCTTTCTAACGAATCTTAAAAATCGAAGTTTCATAGCGGGATGCAAAAGTTATGGCCAAATGAATTTTCAGAAAGGTCGCTATAGAGTTTATATAGCCCGTGAAAATGGTCATTTTGCAAACGGCCTTGGATTCGACGAAACCACTTTTGTTAGATCTGGGATGTTAAACTATTGCTAGGTTTCAAATTTCATAATTTTGAAGCTAGTATGTGAGCGTGGCAAAGGAAAATTTGTTTGGTCGATTTCTATTAAATTAGGTCGACCAGAAAATGGCCATTTTGCAAACGACCTCAAAATTCGACGAAACCACTTTTGTTGGATCCGGGATGTCAAATTATTGTTGGGTTTCAAATTTAATAATTTTTGAAGTTAATATGTGAGCATGGCAAAGGAAAACGTGTTTTGGTCAATTACAGTTAAATTGGATCGACCAGAAATGGGCCATTTTTCAAACGGTCTCAGAATTCGATGAAACTAGTTTTTTTGGGACAGTATCATCAAAACAGAGCAAGATTTATTGTTCTGGAATTTTTCAAATCAGTTTGTGGCCCTGGCAAATTGAAATGTACGTTTAAATCGAATATTGAATGCTTTATATTTTAATTTGGAGGGAAACTGACTGAAACAATCGAATGGGCCTACGAAACATGTCCCATTGTGTTCAGAATGGGGGTATTTTGCTAGGAACGACAATCATTGGGTTTGGAGTTCATATGTGACAAGGGGTATTTTGGAAATTTAAAAATATATAAATAAATAAAAATATCTCATTGGTCGGTCAACTTTCCCAAACCCGACAAACCCTCTCGACGCATGGCGGAAGTGGTTCGATCCTTCCTCCCTCGATTCCTCCTCCTATACGCACCAAAACGCCCTGGCCCAGTTGAACTTTTTGAAGATCATCTCGAGCTCTTCAAATCCATATAAGGAGCACCTCGTATCGTTGCTCCATAGCTGAGAATCGACACCGAGAAGTCAACAACTTCGAGCCGCCGCCACTGACGCCTCCGACCACCGAACTGGTCGCGCCTACCACCGATCTGAGCACCGTTCGTAGCACTTTGACGTCGTGCCTGTTGATCGTCACCTCGAGCCACGGATTGGAAGTTGCAGCGAAACCTAGTTTTGAACAGAAATAGAAAGGTATGGCTGAAAATTATATAAACTATATTATAGCAGTTTAAAGTGCTACGGTTTTTGATTTCACTGTAAAAATCATATCTTTTTTGTTTCTCGACAAAATTCAGTGAAACAAGAGATAGTGGACTCGTTTGGACGTCTTCTACATTCTAGATGAGACCGCATATTTTCCTGAGCCGTCTGCTATTTTTGGTGGAGTGGAACCCAATGTGAGAATTCTAATTTATAAATGATATGGAAAACGACGATATATAAATTAAATAGTTGACGTATGAGTTATATAAGCGTTGTACACCTCATGTATAAGCGTTGTATAAGTTGTACCTTCGATGTATAAGTTATATATGCATTGTAAAAATTATATATATGTTGAATGGAAGTGAAATATACTTATATATACATATATATACGCCCCTCGTCCACAAACCATGGACGATATTTATTGGTTGTGATTGGTTGTGATTGGTGTGAAAATGGATTGATAGCGAATGGTTTTAAAATACCCGTTTGTGGTTGAGAATTATTTGGTTGAAACCACATAGGATTAGTTTGTGGAAATGAAAAAAATATACATGTCGCCTGCGTGGGAACTAGATGCATGAAATCCCCATTGTCAAAAGCTGCGAGGCTTTAAGGTAGAGCGAGGAGTCGTACTAGGGACGACCCCGGTTTTAACTCCCCTGCCGTCATGCTGCCGAAATTTTGAATAATATTCATGTGTTAGAATTATTTTCATGTGTTGAAACTATATTTGTGTGTCGAATAGAAAACCTTCATGTGTTGAATAGAAATTCATTCATTGAATAGAAATTCATGTGTTGCATGGTAGTCGTATTTTAAATAAATTGTTTTATAATAAAAATCATACTTTTATCATCTATATGAATTATATAAAATAGTCTTGTTTTGAAATAAATTGTTTTATAATAAAAATCATATTTTTATCGTCTGTAGGAGCTATATAAAATAGTCGTGTTTTGAAATAAATTGTTTTATAATAAAAATCAAATTTTTATCATCTACATGAACTATATAAAATAGTCATGTTTTGAAATGAAGTGGTTTACAATAAAAATCACGTTTTTATTATATACATGAATTGTTAAAACTAGTGAAGTGTTGAAATAAATGTCGGGTGGATAAAAATATCATTTTTATCAAATGTATGAAAAGGATGTAGTTTTGAAATCGAAGAATCGATTATATATATATATATATATATATATATATATATAGAATTGAAATATATAGAATAACAAAGCTGTAGTTCGTGTTTTGAAACCGTGATTTCAAACGATTTGTGCGGGAGATCCGACCATCGGATTTTCCTGAAACCGAAACCGTTGGGTTCGCTTTGGAAATATCTTTCCAACTACACCAACTTTGTGAAGATCCAACGGTTGGATTGTCTGGAATGTTTAATTCAAATCTGAAGAAAAACAGCGCCAGAACCGATTATATATATAATTAAATTAAATCGAATAACGACACTGCAGTTCGTATTTTGAAATCGAAACTTCAAACGAGTGTACCGGGAGATCCGACCGTCGGATTTTTCCAAAACTAGAACCGTTGGATTCGTTTGAAAAGATCTTTCTAATGATATAGAATTTGTGAAGATCCAACAGTTAGATTTTCAGATATGTGTATATCAAATCTGAAGAAAAACAGCGCCACGGCCGCGTTATGGCCCAAAGAGTCGTTTGAATAAATTGGCTAATTTAAAATAAATAAAAATAGCGATAAATCGTTATAAAATATTATAAACGATATGGAATGTGAAATTTAGAAATTAACTGAAGGTTAGCTGAGTCGAATGGTTTCCTGGGTTTTGATCTGATGTTGGTTTCGGCCTTCGGGCTTAATATTTGGGAAATCGTTCTCTTACTGATTGACGGTTAGTGACTAATGAATTGGAATGAGGCGTATGTTATGTTTGTGTAGTACTTGTCATTTATATACGCGAGTTGCTCAGAAAGACCGGGTTTATCCCATTCTGAATAACTGAATCGACGATAAGAAATCGAAGATGAAGACGGTGGTTGAAGACCTAAGATCTTCACCTCGGTTGGATGGTAACTGATGTCCTGATTGGGAGGCATCCCGAAATATGTATAATGAGTGGTGATTGTCCAGATGTACGTGGAGATCGATGGGTATGCGAGGTATATAGTGCCTCCGGTTTGGTTCAGACCCGGAACGGACTTGTAAATGGATTGTGTGTCCGACATTGGAATTCATTCTGTGTGATTGATAGCCATCAGTTGTATGGTGTGAATTGCCTATGTGGCATGCTAAGATACAGTGGTCAAGGCTTCTGTTGAAAAGCAAAGTCTTGTGGTGATGATCAAAGCACTGCCTGTGTGGCGTAGCTTTGTGTATAACGTGAATTCGCGAGCCTCACACCCCGGTATGAACCAGAAACAGGAGAGGACCTCAGAGAGGGCATGCGATGCATGTGTGTCAGTGCTTGAACTGGCTGACATTTATATTATTTTCACCTATGTGGTTGTTGCTGTTGCGAGGCGCCTCGGTTATATCGGTCGATCGGGGACAGATGGAGTCATTCGTTGGCTCACTTACGCCCCAAAGGGCGGGGAAACGCAGTGTTCAGGCATTTTAATCCACATCGGTGGACCGGCCCTGATGATCCAAGGGTCGATGCATTCTGATCCTAAGACATGGGCTAGAGCGTCTCGAATTCGGTAAGGACTATCTTTTGCCTTGGTTCATGACGGAAATCCAATTTCCAAAAATGATACCGTGCGGTTTTGATTGTGTGTGTATATATATATATACATATATGGCGACATGATATATGGTACCCATGCCGTCTATGATTGATAGTTATGATTGAAATTGTTTTTAAAACCTATAAACACCAGTAATAATATCAAATGATTTTGTTTTATTCGTATCAAGCATAATTTGGCCATTATAAGGTAAAACTATATCCTTCGGTTTGCGTTGCATTGTGTTATGGGAACTTAGTCTTATAATGGCTTCATTTTTATAAAAAGCATTGCGATGTTTTAAAAGATTTACTTGTTGTAAAGCACTGGCAATCCAATGGAGTAAACCCGTTCCGCGAAAGTGACGTGGTCCTGTGATTAGCCATATTTTAAATGTGTTAAATAGATTTCTCATACCAGTCCCATGACTGACTCGTAGTTTGTTTCGCTTGCAAACTCGGGTGCCCCTTTTACTACACAGGAAGCCTTGTATTCAAGTTTAGCAGGCTCTTCCTGGATAGCTGGAGCTGAAGATGGATTCTATCATTTATCTCTTTTTATGCTGTTCAGCTCCTATTGCACCTATTTTGTTTGTTTTCCGCTATAGACATTTATGTATAGCTGAACTGTATTCGTATTAAGTATGATCCTGTATACTGTGTAACTCTGATGATTACGTATATCCAGTGTATTATTTGTACATTATCTGGTGTATTTATTTAATTCTGCTCTGCTATTATCTGTTTATGTGTTATATTCCAAAGATTACCCTTAACACCGCAGTACGAGGTTTTTGGGGTTGTCACAAAATATTTTTAAAATCAAAGGATTTTATGAAAGGAAATATTTATAAAATCAAAGGATTTTATGAAACGAATTATTTATAAAATCGAAGAATTTTATAAAAGGAATATTTATTTAGAAAATAAATAGAGTTATAAAAGTTCTGTTTATAATGTAAACAAATAGAACCATTAAAGGAATATTTATTTGGAAAATAAGTAGAATTATACAATGGAATTTCAAAGCGGATATTGAATTTATGGATTTTATAAATCAAAGGATTTTATAAAAAGAATTATTTGGAAAATAAATAGAAGTGAAATAGAAATATTTGTAAAAACAAATAGAATTGGAAAAGGAAATATTTATGTGAAATAAATAGGATATTATAAATGAAATATTTATAGGAAATAAATAGGAATTATTAAAGAAAGTATTTTATAAAATGAATAGAATTTTATAAAAGAGTATAAAGGGAAAATAAATATTAAATAAAAGTCTGTTTTTAACAGATAAATGGAAAAGATTAATTTAAAGTAGAATTAATTAGAAATCTATTTTTAACAGAAAAATGGAGGAGATTAATTTATAAATAATGTTTTTATAAATTAAGTAAATCATTTATCATTGGATAAATTGAATATATAAGTCTAAATTTATATATAGAAGTAAAAATTAGTTCTAACACTAATACTTGAGATTGAAATTGAATGTAGCAATTATAAAAGGATTTATAAATGAGATTTACGTGTTAGAAATAAAAAAGGAGATTTCGCATGAATAATCCTATGAGTAGAAGTATAAATAAAATTTAGAAATGGAATATTATTTTAAAATATGAAATCAAACTTAATGGGTCATATAAAAGGAATATTTTCACATTCGATGTGAATAATGGATTAAAATAAATATTTTATAAATATTTATAAAGAAATTGGGTTCTGAAATAGGAATTCAAATGGGAATTTGAATGGGATAAGAAAGAGAGTTAATTGAATATTAGTTATTCGAATTAAAGTTAATCGAATTTTAGTTATTCGAATTATTATTCGAATTAGAGTTAATCGAATAGAGTTAATTAAATTTGAGTTAATCGAATATTAATTAGTGGAATAGAGTTAATCGAATATTAGTTAACTGAATAGAGTTAGTCGAATATTAGTTATTCGAGTAGAGTGAATCGAATATAAGTATTCGAGGAGAGATTATCGAATATATTTTAGTCGAAGGAAGGAGTTATCGAATATAGTTTATTCAAAGGAGAGATTATCGAATATAGTTTATTCAAAGGAGAGATTAACGAATATAGTTTATTCGGAAAAGAGTTATCGAGTATAGTTTATTCGAGAGAGAGTTGTTGAGTAGAGTTTATTCGAGAAAGAATTATACATTGGGATTCGACTATATCGAATATAGGAAAGTATTATTAACTTTCTGGTTTTTAATTCAAGATTTATTTACTTAATAAGCTTGTAAGGACCCGAAACTTCCCCGGTCTCTGAAGAGAAGAGGAAGAACGGATTACTTTGAGGACAAGACGAATCGGAACACAAACAGAAGAACATTTCACTGTTTATTACAACAATTTCATCAGAATACAAGAATATACAGAATATGAACTAATATTACATATTTACTAAATATCAGAGAATTACAAATTACAATGCAGTGGAAAAATAATACAAAACACAACTGAAAAGAATATACGGATCAGAGCTTTTCGAATATCATTCCAGCTGAAAACCAGGATCCTGTGAATATAAATATGCAAAACCAAAACTACTAGCTTCCCGTGTGGAAATAGGGGCACCCAGAGTTTAGGTTAAAACAATAAACTCTAGGTCAGTCATGTGACTGTTGTGAGAATTAAAATAGTTATTTAAAACTTTACTTTAAATCAGATATATCAAGGGACCATGTCGTATAACACGGAACGGGTTTCCATCCAAGAATACTAGTGCATATAACAAAACAACACAATGCTTTTTGGAAAAATGAAGTTATTATAAGACCCAGGTCCTATCACACAATGCAACGCAAGTCATAGGATAGGTTTTTCCTTTATAACAGCCAAACATGCTTGGTACATTTAAAACAAATCATCTGATACTATTATAGGTGTATAGTGTATAAAACAACTTCAAATATAAATGTATCAATCCTAGACAACATGGGTACCGTATATCATGTCGGTAATATTAGGCTCTACAATCAAAACCACAAATGTTACGTATTGGAAGTTGGATTTCCATCTGTGAACCAAGGCAATCCCTTCGAGACGCTCTAGCCCGTGTCTCAGGCAAGCGTGAGGACAAGCCTTTGGATCCTTAGGGCCGGTCCACATGGAGTGGATTAAAATGCCTGAACACCACGTTTCCCCGCCTCATGGGGCGCCAAGTAGTCATATGTAACAACCCGAAAATCTGGGCCAGTTTAAAATTTTTATTTTGGCAATTTTAGCGAATTGTGATTATTTAAAATGAATTATTTTAAATAAAAACGACAAGAAATTTACTTTGAATAAAATTCAATCGTATATAGTTATATAGATCGACGATAGAATATAAATAATTATACATAATTATAAAAGGAATTGAACATGGCGCGGTAGTTCGATAATTCGATTTCAAACTTCAATTGAACATACCGGGTGCAAAATAAACCGGATTTTAGTGAAACCAAAAATAATGGAATCTAATAGAGAATATCTTTCCAACGAATCCGAAAAATAGAAATTTCATAGCGGGAATCAAAAGATATGTCCAGTTGAAAATTCTGAATAGTCGCTATGGAATTCAGGCCCTTAAAAATGGAAATTTTGCAAATGACCTCGGATTTCGACGAAACCACTTTTGTTGGGTCCATGATGTCAAGTTATTGCTAGGTTCCAATTTTCATAATTTTTCGAATCAATATGTGAGCGTGGCAAAGGAAAACGCGTTTGACCAGTTTCACTTGATTTTAATCGACTGGAAAATGGCCATTTTTCCAACGATCTCAGAATTCGACGAAATTAGTTTTGTTAGGACCGTATTGTCAATACGAAGCTAGAAAATATTTTTCTGGAATTTTTCGAGTTAGTATGTGGCCCCGGTAATTTGAAATGTACGTTTAAAATTCAATATAATGATTTAAATGTAAATTTGACGGAAACTGATCGAAACGATCGAATCAGCCTACGATACATATCCCATTGTGTTCGGAATAGGGGTACAACGCTAGGGGTGACAGGCGGTGGGCCTCGTTTAGGGGTCGTAGGTAAAAGTCAACTTTTTGGTAAGTTAAAAAAAATTAAAATAAAAAAAAATTAAAAACCTCTCTCCTCCACCGTAAATCCCTCTGGCCCCCTTCTCTTCTGATTTAATTCATTTCAGAATTAGAAAAAAAAAGAGAGGAGGGAGGAGGAGCTCGTCGCTCCTCCCATCAGTGCGCCACCGCACCACAGGCGCGGCCACCACCTCTCCTCCCCGTCTCCTCCTGCTTCCATCAAAACACGTCGCCCCTGGCCCTCTTTCCCATGCATCGCCACCGCCTTCGTGGCCGAGCCTCCACCTGCGCCAACCACCTACCGGCGACTCCGACTCCGGCAAGGCCCCACCCTCACTCCGATCTTCCCTCTCCTCCTTCGATTGGAAATTTCCGCACCCCCCCAAACCCCCTTCGATCATCTCCTGTAACGGTGGTGTGGGGTTTTCCTCCAACGACGAATGGGTTCAAGAACGAACGAGCATGGGTTTTGGCCAGAAGTGGAAATTGTTGAAGAAGATAAAGGGGGCGCGGGTTCAAACAAAATAACAGTGAGTTTTCTTGTTCATTTAATTTAGAAATTGTTTAAAAATCTTTGTTTTTAGAAAATATACAATACTTAGTTTTGAAAATATAAAATACATTGATTTGAAAACATGATCTTTATATATGTGGTAGAGATATGAAAATAGGAACTTTACTTTATTTTTAGCGATATAAAAATATGAACCTTACTAAATATGAAAGCTATGATTTTTATATATTGAATAGCGAAGTAAAAATATGATTTTTATATATTGAATAGAGAAGTAGAAATATGATTTTTATATATTGAATAGCATAGTAAATATTCGATTTTTATATATTGAATAGCGAAGTAAAAATATAATTTTTATAAATTGAATAGCGAAGTAAAATTTCGATTTTTATATATTGAATAGCGAAGTAAAAATGTGATTTTTACATATGTAGAGAATACGGGCAGAGAAAGGTGACAAGAGGCAGAACGGCGAAGATTTCTACAAAGAAGAGTCATGGAATCGGATTAGCTAATCTGTGAGAATTTCTCACTCTTTAATTTAATTTTCTAGTTATAAATATATACTAGGATTCAGACGGTGTTTAGTAGCACCCGACACCCGTCGTCCACAGACCATGGACGGCTTGTATGCTTGTTTGTTTGATTTTGATGTGTAGTTGATTGTGTGATGTGATGTGAAAAGAAATAAAATATTTATATAGTTAAAAATATTTTATAGTTAAAAATAGAATTTTTAACGTGTATATAAAATAAATATTTATAAACAAATTGGACGATTTGTTTATATACACACATTTGATTGATATTGATTGGGACGATAAATTTTACACATCACCCAACTGCACAAATAAAATCCGTGTTTGATTGTTTGAAACCCCACACGGGTATTGGGATGATATTTGACGTACACTAATCCCAATTGTTTAGTTGTATGTCGATCGATTGATTGACAGACTGTTATAAGCGTTGAATATTTATATTTGATGCTTATACAGTGTAGAATGCACTTCGGATGATGGTTGATTATTCATCGTTGTTATTGTATACATGTATTGTAGAAAATCCATATAATTAACATTATATGGTAATTGATTGGGCCTCATTCCAGTTTTGAAAAAGAAATATTTGAATAGAAATATTTGAAATAAAAATATTTGAAATAGAAATATTTGAAATAGAATATTTGAAAACAGAAACATATGAAGCCGTGTTGGTTAGATTGACGCCATTTCGACGTGAACGATATTTATATCGATTTTATTCATTCTTCAATGAATATTGAATAGATTTGAAATTCGAACTATATTGAAATGAATTGAAATTCGAATTATATTTAAAGTGAATTGAAATTCGAATTAAACTGAATTTATTTGAAATTCGAAATAAACTGAAATGGTTTGAAATTCGAATAGAAATGAATTGAAATTGAAAATGAATTGAAATTGAAAATGAATAAAAATGAATTCAAATTGAAATTGAATTGAATTGAAAATGAATTGAAATTGAATTGAATTGGAAACGAACTGAAATTGAATTAGAAACCGATTCAATTTGAAATCAATTTGAAATGAATTTAAAACAAATTTATATTGGAATATTCAATTTTGATTTGAAATTGAATATGAAGTTGAAACCGTTTTGAAAATGAATTTAAAACAATTATAAAGCACGTTTTGAATTGAAATCGACGAAGTATATATTATATATATTATATATATAATATAATGGCCTGAATAGAACGCGCCGCGCCGCGGCAGTTTGTGAATTTCGACCATTGACTTCGAACGGATATTGCGGGAGATCCGACCGTCGGATTCTCCTAAAACCGGAACCGTCGGGTTCGTATCGAAAAGAGCTTTCTAACGAATATTGGAAATTAGAAATCTAACGGTTGGATTTGAAATTATATTCAAATCAAATTAGAAAAAGGTCGCTGTAAGTGCAGTTCGATGGCGTTGATGGAAATCGACTGTACGGGCCTTGATAAAATTATTAAAAATAATAATAATTTGTGTAAAATCATAAGAAATGATTTGGGGAAAATCGGGATGAAAAACTCTATATTTGAAAAGATAAAAATAGATTTTATCGAAATGAACTAGTTTTGAACTAGAATTATAATTCATTTATTTTTGAAATAAATAAAGTGGATTTGAAATGGTTTTGAAATATAACCATAATTTCCAATAATTATATTGGAATGGATTTGAATCGAAATTGTCTTTGGATTATTTCGATGTTAGATTTCGTGATTATACAGATGTTGTTATGGAAATTTGAAAGATATATATATATATATATATCGGTATTTCCGATACGATATTTGTTGGTCATAGAATTTGATGTTGAATATAAGCCGATATATTTTCTATTCAGAGCCTTGTATTTAATATCAAATGTGATTTGGGTTTGTCGTGAATGGTGTCTTGACTAACACTGTTCTTGAACCCAGTTGAGAAAAGATTAAATCTTTTTATTTAGATTTAATGAAGTGTACCAATTAAATAATATTTAATTGGAATCGAATTAGTATTGATTTTTGGGTATATCGTGGACAGTATTTTAAATAACACTCATTCTTTAACCCGACAATTAATGAAATGTGGTTTTGGGTTTATCGTGAACAGTGTTTTTAAATGACACCGATTCTTTAACCCCGTTAAAGATTAAAACTAAGTGGAGTTTTAATGAATCTTTAATTAGATTGAAATGGTCGAGGATGGAGTATCACCAGTTTTGCTCCAGGCGTTAGTTAAATCTTTAATTAGATTTGAACGTGAAATGGTAATTGAATTTACCGATAACACTGTGGTGTTAGATATGAAGTATTACCAGTTTTACTTCATGGGATGAATAGGTTGGGATTGGGAAATTAAAACAAATGATTACTTCGGTAAGGTTCAGTAATCCCGACTAGTTGAATCGATATTCAAAAGAAGATTAAAGAATAAATTCAAGGAATTTATCTTTGATAAAATTAATGGGAACCTTTCCCAATGAATGTGAAATTTAGAAACTAACTGTCGGTTAGCTAAGCAGAATGGTTTCCTGGATATTGATCTGATGTTGGTTTCGGCCTTCGGGGTTAATATTTGGGGAATTATTCTCTTGATTAATTTACGGTTAGTGACTGATGAATTGAAATGAGGCGTATGTTGTGTTTGTGTAACACTTATTTAAAGTATACGCGAGTTATTCGGAAACACCGGGTTTATCCCATTCTGAATAACTGATTCGACGTGGTGTCGAAGATGAAGACGGTGGTCGAAGACCGGAGGTCTTCACGTCGTTTGGGTAATTACTGATGATCTTGATTGGGCTGTACACCCAAGAAGATGGAAACAGTTGGTGATCGTCCAGACGTACTTGGAGATCGATGGATATGCGGGGTACTAGGTGCCTCCGGTTTCGTTCAGACCCAGAACGAACTTGTAAATGGACTGTGTGTCTGACATTGGATTTTAGTCCGTGTGATTGATCTCTATTATATATATATCTGTTTGGCGGCGGAGAATTTATTCTCTTTCTTAACGCCCTTCTCTGAGAAGTACGAGCTCAGGGGTTATATATTGATGGATATCAAACGCATGAAGTGAATTGCCTGTATGGCATGCCTAAGTGGCAATTGATCGAGGCTTCTGTTGAAAAGCAAAGTCTTGTGGTAATGATCAAAGCAAAGCCTGTGTGGCGCAGCTTTTTGTAATGTGAATTCGCGAGCCTCGCACCCCGGTTGTGAACCAAAAACGGGAGAGGACATCAGGGAGGGCATGCGTTTCTTTCTAGCTAGGGTGGTGTCAGTAACCTACCAGCCCTGGCATTTATATACTTTTCACCTGTGTGGTTGTTGCTGTTGCGAGGCGCCTCGGTTTGATCAGACGATCCGGGTCCGATGGAGTCATTCGTTGGCTCATTTGCGCCCCAAAGGGCGGGGAAACGTAGTATTCAGGCATTTTAATCCACATCGGTGGACCGGCCCTGACGATCCAAGGGTCACTCGAGCTCTGATCCTGAGACATGGTAGGCTAGATTGTCTCGAATCGGTTGAGGACTATCTTTTGTCTCGGTTCATAGATGGAAATCCAATTTCCAAATACGTGACATTTGCGGTTTTATTTGTAGACCCTAGTATGGCGACATAGTGGTATGGGGCATTCATGCCGCCTATGATTGATACTTATGATTTGAAGTTGTTTTATACACTATGCACTTATAATAGTATTAAATGATTTGTTTTAAAACGTATCAAGCATTCTTTGGCTGTTATAAGGGAAAACCCTATCCCCCGGCTTGCGTTGCATTGTGTGATAGGACCTGGGTCTTATAACAGCTTCATTTTTCTTTATTTAGCATTGCGATGTTTGTTTATGCACTGGTATTCATGGGAGGAAACCCGTTCCGTGTTATACGGCGTGGTCCCTTGATGTACCTAACTTTAAAATAAAGATTAATAACTGTTTTAGTTCTCACACCAGTCACATGACTGACCTGGAGTTTATTGTTTTAACCTAAACTCTGGGTGCCCTTATTTTGACACGGGCAGCTAGTAGTTTTGGTTTTGTAGATTTATATTCCTAGGATCCTGGTTTACAGCTGGAACGATATTCGGAAAGCTTTGTATCCATATATCTCTTCTAGTTGTGTATTATATTATTTTCCGATGCTATGTATTTAAATGTAATTTAAATCTCTGATATTTCTGTGTGATATTCATTTATACTCTGTATATTCTTGTAATCTGATGCATTGATGTAATATACAATGAAATGTTCTTCCGTCTGCGTTCTTTTGTGGCTTGTTCTCGAACTATCCGCGCTTTCCTCACCGGGGAAGTTACGGGCTTTTACATCATATTCCGATCAAACTGTCGGCCCCAGAATGACCGATATAATCGAGGCGCCTCGCTATCCATTATCCATATAGTAAAATGTCAGGGCATGCAAAAAGCCGATACCACTCCTAGCTTGAAGAAAACACATGCCCTCCCTGATGTCCTCTCCCGTTTCTGGTTCACACCGGGGTGTGAGGCTCACGAATTAACACTACACAAAGCTACGCTATATTAAAGTCTTGCTTTGATCATCAACCACAAGACTTTGTTTATCAACAGAAGCCTTGATCTTTTGCATCTCAGCATGCTACATAGGCAATTCACGCTATGCAACCGATGTCAATCAATCACACAGAATGAAATCTGATGTCAGACACACATCCATTTACAAGTTCATTCTGGGTCTGAACGAAACCGGAGGCACCTAATTCCTCCCCCATATGTCCAATACAGGGGAGAGGCCATCACATATCCGTTGATCTACAAGTACGTCTGTACGATCATCACTTATTACCTTTTCTGGGTTGTACAGGCCAATCAAGACAACAGTAATCATCCAAACGATGTGAAGACCTCCGGTCTTCAACCATCGTCTTCATCCACGACACATCATTGAATCAGTTATTCAGAATGGGATAAACCCTGTCTTTCTGAATAACTCGCGTTTATAGTAAAAAACTGCTATAAAAAAACAACATACGCCTCATTCCAATCAAGAATATTCCTTTATTCAAATATTCTTATACTTTGGGAAAGGTTCCCATTAGTTTTATCAAAGATAAATTCTTTAAATTTATTCTTTAATCTTCCTTTGGATATCATTTCAATCTAATTAAAGATGCATTAAAACTCCACTTGGTTTTAATCTTCCCAAAAATCAATATTAACAATTGTTTAACTTAGGAACTTATATCCTGCCTTTGACTGGGTTAAAAAACCAATGTCATTTAAAACAAGGTTCATGATAAACCCAAAATCACATTCCATTCCACCGGCCTTTAACTGTAAATTAGCAAGTGAACAAATCCCTAAGTATTAACCCCGAAGGCCAAAACCAAATTCAGATCAATACCTAGGAAAATATTCAACTTAACTAATCTTCAGTTAGTATCTGATTTTCTTAACTCCATTGGGTCTAAGAACAGTATTATTAAAGATACCATTCACGACAACCCAAAATCTTATTCCTGTCTTTAACAGGGTTAAAGAACTAATGTCCTTTAAAACACGGTTCACGATAAACCCAAAAATTATATTCCATTCCATCAGCCTTTAACCGTAAATTAGCAAGTGAACAATTCCCTAAGTATTAACCCCGAAGGCTGAAACCAACATTAGATCAATACCCAGGAAACCATTCAACTTAACTAATCTCCAGTTAATTTCTGATTTTCTTAACTCCATTGGGTCTAAGAACAGTATTATTAAAGATACCATTCACGATATCCCAAATTCTTATACCATTGTTAATCAGGTTAAAGAACAAGTGTTATTTAAAACACCATTCACGATAAACCCAAAGTCCCATTTCAATTCAATTCCAATTAAATATTAATTAATTGGTATACATCATTAAATCTAAACAAAATGATTTAATCTTTTGTCAACTAGGTTCAACAACATTGTTAAAGAACACACCATTCACGACAAACCCAAAATCATATTTAATATTAAATACAAGGCTCTGAATAGAAAATATATCGGCTTCTATTCAATATCAAATTCTGCAATCAACAAATACCGTATTGGAATAACGATATATATACCTTCCAAATTCCTCCACAATAACCGTATAATCACGGAATCCAATATCGAAACATTCCGAAGATAATTTCGACTCAAATCCATTCCAATTCATATTTTGGAAATTCTGGTTATTATTTTTAAAACCATTTCAAATCCAATTTATTTATTTAAAAATATTGGATTTCATAATTCTAGTTCATAACTAGTTCATTTCGATAAAAATATATTTTTATCTTTTCAAATATGGCATTTTTCATCCCAATTCTTTCCAAATCATTTATTATGATTTTACACAAATTATTAATATTTTTAATAATTTTATCAAGGCCTGTACAGTCGATTTCCATAAACGGCCATCGAACTGCACTTACAACGACCTTTTCCAAATTTGATTTGGACATAATTCCAAATCCAACCTTTAGATTTCAAATCTCTATCATTCGTTAGGAATCTCTTTTCGATACAAACCCAGCGGTTCCAGTTTTAGGAGAATTCGACGGTCGGATCTCCCGTAATGTCCGTTCTAAGTCAATGGTCGAAATTCGTGAATTGCCGCAGCGCGGCTCGATCTATTCAGGCCATTATATAATATATATATATATAGTATATATAATATATATTTCATCGATTTCCTTTTTTAAAAGTATTTTATAAATCGTTTTAAATTTGTTTTCAAAACGATTTCAACTTCATATTCAATTGCAAATCAAAATTGAATATTCCATATCATCGATATATAAATGATAGTATTTTCAAAACATCATATTTGGAAATCAATTCATTTTCTATATTCATTATATAAATGAATAAAATCGATATAAATATCGTTCACATCAAAATGGCGTTAATCTAATCAACACGGCTTTATATATTTAAATATTTTCGTGCTCATCCCAAATCGGACATCAAAATCATATTTTAATTCTTTTCTGAATATTATTTGAAAATATTCGTTTTTTTTATAATTGTTATTTTAAAATATTCATTCTATCTGAACTGGAATCAGACACAGTCAATTATCATATAATGATGATTATATATTCATACAACACATGTATATAACAACAATAATAAACAATCAACCATCATTCAGAGTGCATTTTATACTGCATAAGCATCAAATATAAATATTTAACGCTTACAACAGCCTGTCAATCCTTCGATCGACATACAGCTAATTATTGGGGCTAGTGTTTTTCATATATCATCCTAATACCCTTGTGGAGTTTCAATCAACAAATACAGATTTATTTGAGCAGTTGGGCGATGTGTAAAATTTATCGTCCCAATCAATATCAGTAGAACGTGTGTACATAAACAAATCGTCCGATTTGTTTACAAATATTTATTTTATTCATGTATACTTTAAAAATTATATTTTTAACTATAAAATATTTATTTCCATTCCACATCACACAATCAATTTTCACAACACATCAATCAAACAAACAAGTCATCCATGGTCCGTGGACGATGGGTGTCGGGTGCTGCTAAGCACCGTCTACATCCTAGTATATATTTTAACTAGAAAATAAAATAAAATTGAGAAGTTCTCACCAAGGGTTATCCAAAATTCCAACGTTGTCCTTTACACGTTGTTCATAGTAAAGATCATAATTTTAATATGATGTTCGTATTTTAAAAATCATAATTTAATCGTGTTAATATATATATATATATATATATATATATATATATATATATATATATATATATCGCCCTTCCTTATATAAAAATCTTAACTTTTTATTTTCAAAGATCACAACTTTTTATTTTCAAAGATCACAACTTTTTATTGTCTAAGATCAAAACTTTTTATTTTCTAAGATCACAAATTTTTATTTTCAAATTCACAACTTTTTGTTTTCAAAGATCACAACTTTTTTTTTCTTTTGAAAATCAAGTTCTATTTTATATTTTCGAAATCCATGCTTTATTTTATATTTAAAAATCATTTCTATTCATGTTATCTTCATATAAAAAATCCTATTCTTATTTAAAACATTATTATATTTTTAAAACTGATTTGTATATATAAAAAAAATTATAAGGATAAAAAATTGTACAAGCTTACTATGATTTTCATCTTTCCATCACTTCCAGGAAGTAGCCGACATCGCGCATAACCCTTCAGCCCCTTGAGCTTCAAGCCGCACTGCCAGAGGACCACCATCAGCCGAGCAACGGTGACCTCGCCCTCCCCCTTCGAGTCGCCTTCCCCCCTCCCTATCGTCCACGGTGAACTCGATCGTCCATCGAGCTAAAATTGGCCATGGACGGTGGCATGTTGAGGGCCCAAATCGAACAAAATCAGCAATTAAATCCCAACTTCCTTATATGAATTCGAAGATTATACTCAGCCCTTCGATTTTTTAGTAAGCATTGAATTTTATATCAAGATTGAATGAATTTTTGAAGAGGAGGATCGAATCGATTTTGCCGTTCATTGAGGAAAGAGGCGCATTCCTCTATTTGACCACGGCAAGGAAGCTTTGACCAACCACTAGGGTTTTGACCTTTTATAGATTTATTTTATTGTTTTAAACCTTTTAATTTGAAAAGTATGTGTTCGTTCATACTAACTCCAAATCGAAACCAACGACTGTCACCCCCAGCCAAATGCCCCCGTTACGGACACAATGGGATATGTTCGATAAGCCAATTCGACTGTTATGATCAGTTTTTCTTTTAAATTATCATATAAATCAATATATTTTTAATTCATACGTATTTTAATTTACCGAGGCCACATACTGATTGTAAGAATTCCATAAAAATCATTTCCAGCTTTTTATTGATGATACGGTTCTAACAAAACATATTTCATCAAATTTGAAGACCGTTTGAAAAATGGCCATTTTCTGGTCGATCCAAATTAACTGAAAATGTTAAAACACGTTTTACTTCGCCATACATATTAATCCCAAAAATTATGAATTTTGGAATCTAGCAATAACTTGACATCCCGGATCCAACAAAAGTGGTTTCGTCAAAAATGGAGGTCATTTGCAAAATGGCTATTTTTAAGGGCTATATTTTCATAGCGACTATTTTGAATTTTCAACTGGGCATAACTATTATTCCTGCTATGAAATTTCAATTTTTCAGATTCGTTGGAAAGATATTTTCAAATATATTCTAATATTTTTGGTTTCGCTAAAATCCGGTTTATTTTAAATCCTGTACATTCATTTGAAATTTGAAATCGAATTTTCAAACTACCGTGCCATTTTCAATTCCGTTTATAATTAAAATAAATATTTATATTCTAACGTCGATTCCAATAAATATATACATTCTAACTCTATTCAAAATAAATTTCTCGTCGTTATTATTTAAAATAATTCATTTTAAATATTCAAAATTCATTAAAATTGCCAAAATAAAAATTTTAAATTGGTTCTGATTTTCTGGATTGTTACAATCTCCCCCACTTAAAATCTTTCCGTCCTCGAAAAGGAACGAAGCTGAAAGTTGTTTAACTAATCAACTCAACTTTCATTATTTTAATTATGGCTTAAGTTTTTCAACTTTTCAGTTTCTAAAAACTTTTTAAATTTTTCAAAAATTTGGCTAACACCCTAAATTTTCGAAAAATTTCTCCATAACCTCCCATTTATGGGAGCACCGGGAAAATCCCCAAACCGCCACACAGGCCTCTCCAATCAAAAAGAAAAAGAAATAGCTAAGCGGCTAGCCAATCGGCTCATAAAACCATTAAAAACCCAAGAAATACAATAAACATGTATCTATTTGTCAGGCAAACAATTTTATTCCTCTGCTTAGCTTCCCTGCTATGACCTGTTCAATGTATATACATGTATATGCATGCAATTTCTATCAATTTTCAATTCAATTCAATGTTTGATACAATTTGGTTATATGTACCATTCATCCACATAATGGTTTTATTATAGTGAAAATTAGGGATGCATCCCTAAAATCAAACTTAATTAAGCTCACATCTTCCTCTTTTGAAACATATAAATTTCATCCCTATTTTTAAATCGCCGCTATTTTTTTTCCACAATTGTCCTTTTTCAAAGTCATGGCGTACTTAATGTGATCGATAATATATATTAGGGTTTTAAATTTTTTTTTATAACATACAATTCTGTGTTAATGGCGGCGCGGTCTTCCTTCTTAATTTTTTCAACTTCGGATTCCGTTGATCTTAAATTCATAATAAGCAGCAATTTTTTTAATGGCGGCGCGGTCTTCCTTCTTAATTTTTTCAACTTTAGATTATGTCGATCTTGAATTAACAGTAATCGGCAATTTTTTCAAAGATTTTTTTGGATCGATCCTTCGTTTATATAAAGGATGTTTTTTCTTCAAGGTAATTTATGCTTCTTAATAATTTTTTATTTTTTGTGTAGGGGTTTCCTTTTTGAATCGATATTTGCTAATTCATTAATCTGGATTTGTTCAATTGTCTTGTTTTATTGATGGGTAATGTCATTATTGTGTAATGTTTTGTGGTTATTATTGATTGTACAGCAGTATAATTTAGTTTTCAACATATTTTTTCGTCTGTTCTGAATATATTTATAACAATATGCATTTATTGTGAATATGAGCATACAAATATGCAACTATTGTTATAACACGTGGTTTGCATGTATTCAGAATAGTTGCGTATACGTATGCATATATTCTACATATATGCATACATATATATAACTCATTTAAATATCTGTTTGTTTGAATGCTGGATGTTTAGTTGCGTACAAACATGCATATATTCTTAATATATTCATATTAAAAGTGTTCTGCATCTATTTTGTATAAAAATATGTGCAAATATTCTGAAATTTTACATATAAGTATGCAGCTATTACTGTTATATGCATACGTGTACGAATCTATTTATAATTATATGAACATGTTTATATAATTTTATTTGATGAATGTAGATTAGGCTTATTAATGTTGATTTTTTATCTTTGTATAACCGTGTTCCTGCAGATATCAGTGTATTGGTGTATAGGTAGAAGAATGCCTTCCGGTCCATAATCTTCTAAAAGATCGAAATCTGCAGGTGAATTTACGAAGAGTGCTAGATGTGGTTTATGCCAGAAGTTGGGTCATAATAAAAGGTCGTGTTCTTCAAAAGACTATTAGATGTTTCTTGTAATTTTTGTTAACAAAGTTATGATGCATGATGTTGTGAACATTTGTGTTCTTCTTTAAATTTACCATTAAATTTTGTGATTTGTACAATTTTTTTTAGACTTATATATATGCAGTTATTCAGTATAGTTGCATACATGTATGCAATTATACTGAATATTTGTATCATTTTTTCCTTATATTTTGCATTGCTGCATAAATGTATGAAACCGTTCGTAGTAGCTACATATAGGTACGAAAGTTTCTTTATAGCTGGATAATGTATACTAGTATTCTCAATTGTTGCATACAAGTATTCTTATTATGTGCATGCAAGTATTCAAATATTTAGCATGTATGCATATTCTCTTTTAACTTTGAAGATTAGTTCCCTTTTTTATCGTCAAATTATCCTGAATATTTTGCCAATTCAAATATGCATAACATTTAACCAATTTTTGCTTTTAAGCATGCAAGTATTATGAATAACTGTATACAAGAAAGCAACAATTCATAATATCATTTAAGACTAGACGAACTAAATTCAGTACATAAAATTCCATAGTAATTCGGTAAAGAAAATGCATAATTGTGTCATTGTAGTTCGAATACATAAAATCAATCAACATATTTGTATAGAAATATAAACAACATTTTAAATAATTTTAATCAGAAGTTCTGTTTTCGCTTGATAGCAGGATCGTCTGTGTTAGTTCATCATCTACAGTCCAACTGTAAAGTTTGCAACTTAGAATTTGAGTAGCAAGCACAGCTCTTTGTCAAGTTGTTTGTCCTTACTTCTTTGTTTCATTATATTAATTACAAACATTCCACAATCAATGCTGCAAAATTGTAAAAAATTATCAATTTGATAGAATTAATCTATTTAGTATGAAAACATGCATAGAAATATGCAAACATTATCAATATATGCGTCAATATGATAACACTTATGAAATCAACATAACAGTATGCAAGTCTTCATATTTTATGCAAACAAGTTTGCAAATATTTTGAACTTATGCGTACAAGCATGCATTTATTATGTGTTTACATGCATATTAACTATTCTAAATATGTGCATAGAAGTACGCAACTTTTTTTTATTATCTGCATCCAAACATGCAAATTTTATCAATATTTGCAAACAAGTATGCTCATGTTCTGAATACTAGCATAGCTGTATGCAAATATTCTGAAAATTTATATACGTATATACAAGTATTTTGAATTTATTTACTTACGTTGAGCCTTGTTGTGGCCAATTAGTCAATCCAAGTTGCTCATGTTTCTGATAATTCGTTTTTCCAACCTTTTCACCACTCCACTGATGTAAATTTTCTGTTTAAAAACATATATAGATAAATGCATAGAATTATGCAACAATTATGTAATAAAATCACAATTGCATGCCACAGTTTTAGATAAATGCATACAATTATTCAGGAATCAGGTAATATTTGCATATTTACATTAAACAATTGTGCATAAATGCATACATTTATGCATGAATATGCTAATAGTTGCACATTTACAATCAACAGCTCTAAATAAATGCAAATAATAATGTAAAAAATAGTTGATAAATTCATACTAGAATTTAACAATTCAATTTAATTGCATGGAATCATGTAACAATAAGGTGATGAATTCATACATTAAATTAACAATTTTGATAAAATGCCAACGGAAATGCAAAAATTCTTATTACATTCATTATTGTATGCAAGTATTCTGTATAAATTCATGGATACATGCAACTTTTTCTAATATATGTATCCCAGTACGCAAACGATTTGATTATATGCCTACATATGTACAAACATACATAATATATGCATACAATTATGAAATTATTCTTAATACATGCATAATTGCATGCAACTTTTCTTTTTACATTCATTTATTCGGATAGTCAACGAATTAGTCCCATTGAAAATTGCAAAAAATTATTCTAAATACACGGCTAAAAAATTAGTTGTTAACTTCATATAATCAGCCAACAATTCTACTTATACTTTTAGAATCATGCAACAATTATGAATAAAATTAAAAGTTCATGCACCAAATCATAAAAACATATAATCATAAAATATTCCCTATTCATCCATAGTTAATTATATAAAATACATAGATTATCAGTTGTAGAAATTAAAATCAGAAAATAAAAAATTTACCTTTGTTCTTGCCATTTTTTGTGGATCATCTCTTGAAATTGCTACGGTTTTTGATTATTTTTTTGCGATCGACATTAAAACGATGAAAGTCGGCTTTGAAATTTAAATTTTCATCATCAATTGGATGCGATAAATGAGGGATGCGATTAATGAAATGATACAGATATGTGGATTGTGTATTTTAGGGTTTAAAGGACAAAATCGAAATTTGATATGCCGCGATTTGAAAATAGGGATGTAATTTCTATAATTTCTACCGCTGGACTTTTTTTTTATATTTTAATAATTAATAGGGACCTATAAAAAACGCACACTTTTATATTTATAATGCATTCATCTTATTCTTGCTAACCTGGTAGTCCAGGCCCTTCAGAGATTGGACTTGAATACATGCCTCCGAAGAGTTTTTTTTGTAGTGTATTAAACCGTATTTCTAGCTAACCTAGCAGTCTAGGTCCTTCATAAATTAGGTTTAAATACATGTAAGTTTAATCCAATTTTATATCTTGTCTGTTTTGATTAACTCATAATCGAAAAGACTATATTGGATACCGCCTTTCAGCTAGGATTTCCAGTAATGTTGGTCCTTCTAGCTTGGTGCCAGTCCTTTCGGCATAGGACTTGTCCTTCGGGCCTAGTCAGAATGAAAAGACTATAATGGGTACCCCCTTTCAGTTGGGATTTCTGGTAATGCTGGTCCTTCCAGCTTGGTGTCAGTCCTTCCGGCCTAGGACTGGTACTTCTAACCTAGTTTTTGTCGGTCCTTCTGACATGGTACGAGTCCTTCCAGCTTGGGTTGTCGATCCTTCTAGCCTGAAGCTAGTACTTCCAACATCAGGTTTTGTCGGTACTTTCGACATTGTGTTGTCCTTCCTGCTTGGGTTGCCGGTCCTTCCGACTTAGGACTGGTACCTCCAGCCTAGGTTTTGTCGGTCCTTTAGACATGTTTCTTCATCCCACGAGGTAGACACCCGTTTGTTTATCGAGTATTGTCTCGTTTTATAGACTTGATGTCCTGAACCTTTCAGCTAAGAAGGTGCCACTACGATGGAACTTGCAATCTTTTACTTTGTTGGTCAGACTGGGTTGCTTCCACCTTTGCATCATTTTCCGAGTTTATACCAATCCTTTCGCAGGGAGCTTATCTTGATAGGTGATCGTAATGAGGGATTCAGCATCTTAAACCTCCTTCTTAGGAGGTGTTTTCTCCGATGAATGGTGCAACTTTCCGACTTGGTGCCCATTTGCTGCGCTTGAGCTGTCCCAACTGGGATAATCATAGGAAGCTTCCAAATCTTGTTGGATTGTAAATGAGCGATTTTTCTTGTTTTGCCTACATTTTAAAGATCAATTTTAGAAAGAGTTCGCAAATATATGATTCTTGCAAACAAGTAGACTTTCTCACTCATGACTTTTTATATGCACATAGCTTAAAGCTATCAAATATTTACAACTTTTTAGAATAGATTTGAACAATGCATCATAGAAAGTAGCGGTGGAGATGCTCATTATTCCAAGCTCGAGGAATCTGAGCTCCGTCTATGGTGGACAATTTGAAGGTACCATCTTGGAGTTTCTGGCTTATAACATAGGGTCCTTCCAAATTCGGCCCAAAAACCCCAGTTCCAATCATCACATTTTTTAGCATAAGGTCCCTGATCTCGAAAGCCCTATGTCTGAATTAAGAATTAAAATGTCTGGCTACCCTCCTTTGGTGCGCAGCAACTCGGAGTTCTACTTCATTTCTTTTTTCCTCGAGCTGATCGATAGCCTCAAGTTGTAACCTCTCATTTTTCCTCTTGATTTAAGTGAACCCCCCCGTGAGTGGGGACTTCCAGCTCCACAGGAATCATAGCTTCAAAACCGAAAGCCAAGGAAAAGGGAGCATGTCCGATCGCAGTTTATGAGTTGTGCAGTATTCCCATAGTGCCAGCATAAGCTCATCTACCTAACCACCTTTGGATTTCTCTAAACGCTTCTTGATGGTTGATTTTATGACCATATTTACTGCTTCCACTTTCCCGTTTTCCTGCGGATGGGCCATTGCTGAAAAGCTCTTTTGGATCTTATACTTGGCATAGAAGCTCTGGAATTCTTCACTTTCAAACCGGGTTCCATTGTCTGTGGTTATCTTTTGTGGCACTCTGAGCCAACAAATGATGTTTTTCAAGACAAAGTTAATAACTTTCTTTGAGGTTATGGTTGCCAATGGTTCCTCTTCGGCCCACTAAGTAATCAACAGTGACAATGGCATATTTGAAAACAGATTTTGTGGTGGTAAGTGCTCCTATGAGATCAATGCCCAAGATGTCGAATGGCCATAGGCTGACCATTTGAGTTATGGTTGTGGATGGCATTCTTGGAATATTTGCAAATCTTAGACATCTGTCTCACTTTTTAGTGTATGTTGTGGAGTCTTGATTTACATCTAGCCAGAAGTAACCGTATCGTAGAATTTTCTTGGCCAATGTATGATCACCAGTATGGCCTCCGCATTCACCCTTATACAATTCCATCATGATTGCCCTTGATACCTTCTTCATAACACATTAAGCAGGGGCATAGAAAACCCTCGCCTGCATAGTCGTCCATCCAGAATGAGGTACATGGGAGCTTTTCCTTAAATCTTCCTTCGCTTCTTAGCTTCTGCCGGGAGTGTACCTGTGATGAGATAATCTTTGATTAGTGTCATCCATGAGTCTTTCTCATCGTTTGCTTCCATGACCCAATCCATATTAATCTGCTTCGTGTTGGGACTGGAAAGAACTTCCACTGGAACTAATCCAATAAGTTATGCATCTCCTGCGCTTCCATACTTTGCCAATGATTCTACCTTTGTGTTCTCGTATCTCGGAATATGAGATATGGTATAGTGTTCGAAGTTCTCCAGTAGTTCCAAAGCCTTGGATAGATAAGCTGGCAAGTTACCGATTTTGCATGGAACTCCATCCAAATTTGACATACCTCCAATTGTGAATCACTGAAAATTTGTTAGGTCTTTAGCTGCAATTCCCTAGCCAACTTGGCTTCATATTCGGCTTCATTATTTGTTGATGGAAATTAAATCTTAGTGCCTAGCAGATAGATCTTCCTTCAGGAGTCTCCAGGATTACTCCAGCTTCGGAACAATAGTTGTTTGACACTCCATCAATAAATAGTTTCCATTGAATGTTGGCCTCGATAGCTGGGTCCTCTTTCTCCTCTCCACGACCAGTGAACTCTACGATAAAATCTACAAGTGCTTGCCCGTTGATTGCTTTTCGGGGGTTGTATGTAACATCATACTGACTGAGCTTGATATTCCATTTCAACAACCTGCCGGAAGTTTCTTTGCGGAACAAGACTTTCTTCAAAGGCTGATCGGTGAGGACTTTAATAGGATGAGCCTGAATGTAGGGCCGAAGCTTCTTTGAGGCAATAAGCAAGCAATAGGAGAGAATCTCCTGCTTCGGGTAATTTAACTTTGCCCTAGTTAGAGTTTTACTAATGTAATAGACAGGCTTCTGGACTCTCGAACCCTCTTTTATCAAAGCTGAACTCAGATCATGGGGGGACACTGCCAAATATAAGAACAAGTCTTCTCCGTCATTGGACTTGGAAAGCATCGGAGGTGTTACCATATGCTGGATTAGTTGCTCAAAAGCTTTCTGGCATTCTGGATTCCATTGAATATCTTTCTTTCCTTTTCTAAGGGCATCAAAAAAAGGAAGGCACTTGTCCATTGCCCTTGATATGAAGCGATTTAATGCTGAAACCTTCCCATTTAAGCATTGAAGTTCACTTTTGGTCCTTGGAGCACGCATCTCCCTTAAACCTGATATCTGAGCTTGGTTGGCCTCTATGCCCTGGGCATTAACCGCCGGAACTTGCCAGAACCGACTCCGAAGGAGCACTTTAGGGATTCAGCTTCATACCATATTGGAGTAGAATATCAAACATATGGGCTAGATTTTCCAAGTTATTGACTTCCCTTTTCGACTTTACCAGCATGTCGTTGACATAGACCTCCATTGTCCTACCGATCTGCACTTTTAACATAGCGTTGACCAATCGCTGGTAGGTTGTCGCCATATTTTTTAGGAGAAATGGTATCACTTTGTAGCAGTACAGGCCGAGATCAGTGGTAAAGCTCATATCTTCTTGATCTGATCCATACATTCTGATTTTATTGTATCTTGAATATGCATCCATAAAAGACAGCAGCTCGTGTCCAACTGTAGAGTCTACCAGCTGATCTATCCTGGGAAGAGGGAATCTATCCTTTGGACAAACTTTATTAAGATCTAAATAGTCAATGAAAACTTTCCATTTGCCATTTTCTTTCTTTCCGAATATGGGGTTGGAGACCTAGTTTGGATAGGTAGATTCCCTAATGAAGTCGTTTTCCATTAACCTATATTTCAGAGCCCTCGATCTTTCTGGCCCCTGGGTCCTCCTTTTCTGCTTGACAGATGGAATACGTGTATCGGTATTAGGCTTATGCACCACAACATTCGGAGATATGCCGCACATGTCAGAATGGCTCCATGCAAACACATCCAAGTTAGCTTTCAAAAAGATAATCAACTGACTCTTGAATTCTGGGCTCAACTCAGATCCTATATTCAGCAAACGATTTGGATCTTTCGGATTAACAGCAATTGGAATTGTGATCTCAGTTGCAGCCTCTATTTCGTTCCATACACTGGCTTTTCTAGCATCAATCTCTTTTAACGCTCCACTTTGTTCGCCAGTGTAGGGACTCCTCTCTAATTTCTATAAGGGGAGTTCGTGAATGCGAAGCGGAGCCTCTACACTCTTCCCCAAGTCTTTCTTCTTAGCCTCACGTAGCTCTGTCACGTAGTAATCCCTCGCAGTAGCCTAATCGCCTTTAATTACACCAAATCCGTTCTCGGTTGGATTCATGATTAAGCACAATGAAGCTAGTGCAACTTTAAAGCCCGCTAGAGTTGGTCTTCCGAGGAATGCATTATAGGATGAAATCTCGTCCACTAAGTCAAAAGTTTGCATCATAGATACTCCTCGTTCTCCATCTGCTAGCTCTACGAGCAGGTCAATTTTGTCGATGGGTTGCGTAGGCTGTCCAGTAAATCCATGAATTTTATTTGGATATCCCCGCATGTCCGCCATAGAAAGCTTCATTTTCTTAAAGGTATTTATGAATATCACATTAATGGAAGCTCCTGTATCAGCTAGGAATCTTTTCACAATTGCAGGGCCAAGGCCGACCGTGATCACCATGGCATCAACAGTCAGTGTAAGCAGTCCATAAGAATCTCTATCCCGGAATACCATATATTCGGCTGAAGTTTTAGGCATCTTCTTTGGAAGCTCATTGCTCATGATCAGGCACCTCTCTTCTTTTAAAGCGCCTTTCTGCTCGTTAGCATACTTTTCCATGTCTGCCTAGCTGCTTTCGGCTGGGTGAGACCCACCAAAAATCATGTTGATTGCCAGTCTCATGTCAATAGGAGCCTGAGATTTCTCACTGGAGTAGGGTTGATTGGTGGCATTACCCTTCCCTTGGGAAGTTGGAGCATTTTGAGGATTCCTCACATATTGCTAGAGCTGATTCTTTCTGATGAGCTCCTCAATCAAGCTCTTCAGGTGCCGACATTTATCGGTGCTGTGGCATCCATTTTTTTATTCAAGCCGGTTACCATCACATCCAATTCCTCTCAAGTTATATATGGCCTTGAGGACTCTCCAACATCTATGTTTAGAGTTAGTGATGTGACTTCATTATTATGAGCATTTTCAACACTTGTAGTAGCCCTAACGCACTTTTTGTTCTTCTTTGAACCAATCATGATTTCTTGCAACTTTTTGAACTTTGAAGAAAATTCTTCAATGGGTCCACTCTTTAGGCATTGCGAGGCTATCGTAGCAAGCAGGATTCAACAAAATACTTCAGTACACCACCAAGGCTATGGACCTTGTGGAAAGTAAAAGCGGCCCCACGGTGGGCGCCAAATGTATGAGTCAAAATTGGCTCAAACACCGAGGGTGCTTCGGAAGCACTTCAGCAAATGGTTAGATTTAAGGTAATAGGGCCACAATCACTAAAAAGAAAAGTAAAAAAAATAAGAGATTTCATAGTGGTTCGATCTTAGGTAGTTCTACGTCCACTTTGGCAAGAATTTCATTATCACATCAACGGTTACAAGAAATAGAATCTCTCTTTGTACATTCATCTTCTCTTATTACAAGTAAATCTCAATTAGATCTATGCAAATTGGTGTAGAAATGATTAGACCAGCGGAGAAATGGTGAGATCGGTGGAGGAATGGTGAGAAGTCTTCAAATGCAAGGAGGATGAAGGAGGAACTTCAATCTCTAAAGCACTTGGTTGATCTCGGTGGAAGCCATGGTGGATCAAGCTCTAGATCTTTGTTTGGAAGTGTTAGATGATGTTAGGATCACTTGAAATGGGAGAGGAAGTAATTTGGCGGCCTTTCCTGGTGGTGTAAATCGATCCCTTTTGTGGTGGAAGCCATGGCCTATTTATAGGTGAGCTCCCATGAAGTAATGAGCTGAAATTCATATATGTAGGTTATGGATCGCTTATTCCTTCAGTTACGAAAATGCCACTGCCTGGTTGTAGCCAACTGTTGACAGTTGTATCCAGCTTTCTCGTGCAAGCGACCTTCATATGCATAGGCAGTTTGAATGGATGAACAGGTAGTGAATGTATGAGCGACTAATCAGAGCTGTAGGGTAGGTGAAGGAGCGACCAACCAGTAATTATCATAGGCCTTTATCTGGTCGACCGGTAGGTGGCATCTCATCATAGCAGCGGTATATGACCAAGGATTGAGCGGGCGAGTAGGATTGTAGTGTACGACCAAACAAAGGATGTGCGAGCGATCAAATCAGGAGATGATTTGGATGACCAGGGGGTGATCAATCATAGGGAGTGCGCGACCGACCAGATCACAAGACGGGTTTCCCTTACTTGTGGTCATCTGAATGGAGTCTAAGCGAGTGACCGAGACAACCTGAGCAACCGATCCCAGAATTCATACATTGCACTTGTATGAGTCAGCATGAGGCTTGCGAACAACCACGTGGTTGGACTATGTGTGAGGGAACTCTTCAAAAGTGTACATGCCATGTTATGTTCGGCCAAACTCTGCTGTGAAAGACTGGTCCCTTATGTAGTGCTCGACCCTTGTTGTATGCGACCCGCCTTTACCTCTGGCTTGATCTGTATATGTACGACTGACCCGTACATGTAAGACCCAGTCATGAGCGTGCGGGCTTTATGACACTTGATTGATATAGATGCTTGTCTCATGGTTTTAGCATAGATTTAATAATCCAATGTGTGTACGATTCATAAGGGATAAACAGTAATTTTTGTGCACCTTCAGCTTGGTATTCTTGATGTCCTCACAACCTGGCGTGTCAGTACTATGCGGGTTAATGCCGACAACCCTTCTGCCATTCTAGGTTTCCGTTAGTGGACCTCTTTCTCCTTTCTTTCTTAGCTTCTGACTTAGAAGACTTCTCGCTATAAAACCCCTGCCGAGTATGCCCTACCGTATAGACTGTCGGCACTCCATAGGTTTTGAGCTCCTTTCCCTAAAGAAGGTATCGGTTTGTGTTGCTTTCGAATTGTTCCTATGTGCTTGTGTTCACTGAATACCCCTTCACCTATAGATGGTTTCAAAGTTAATTTTGGTAGTAACACTCCCCCCTCCTCGCTTGGTGAAGAGATGTTTTTGACTTTTCAAGTCAAACTTTTTTTGTATTTTCCAAAGTGTCACTTCGGAGTCTTTTGATCTCCCTTGATCAGAAACGTTGATTGATCTCTGCCTATATGATCCAGATCAGTCTTGAAATTTGAATCAAAAATTCTTCTTCTCTCTCGTTTCCGCCTTTTACCTGCAAATCAAATTCTTGAACAAGATTATTGTTTCTCTAGAAAACAGCTCAAATTTTCCTTTTTTAAAACCCAAGTATAATTCTCTGTAAGTATTTTTACATCTTATATAAGTCGTAATCTTAGTTTCATGCCAAAATTGACGGTGGAGTCGATTAGGATTATGCTAATCACAAAATAGGTTTAGGCAACAATCTCTTTTTCATCATGCTTAGCGTGCGACATTAGCAGCCATATGTTTCACGGATTACTTTGTGTAGGAAGTACGATACGCAATGCAAGATACACAAGAAAGAGTCAACTTTCCCACTAATTATAGTTCTGTGCCACTGATACGGAATGATTCTAATATAATTGGGATATGCGTTTTCCTTTTAATTAAATGCCTAGATGACCACTAATGAAAGTATATTATGCATAACCCCTTTTTGCATTCAATATCTAGGTTCGGTTTATCTTATGAAATATCGAGCTTTTTATGAATAAGATATAGCAATAATCTACCTATTCATAAGTGTTATTCATGCATTTGTGTGAAAGTATGTATACTAATGGCACTGTGATGGAATGATATAACCTGGCAGAATCATGTCTACCAAAAGTCATGCTAAGGCGAAGACCAAAGATTCCAAGGTCTCACGTCCAAAAAAAGCATTTACTCCAAAGCGGTTTATATACTTCCCAACGTTCTGTGATGGCCATATTGGATAGTTTTGGCATATCGGGCATTGATGCCATTGCAACTTCTTCTCCAATTTTTCTCAAGAACCCTCCAAAAGAGTATTTTCCGTACTCAGCAATTCGTATCTGGCATGGAGGCTTTCTTCCTTTCCCTCCTTTTCTAAACAAGCTCTTAAGTGATTTGAAAGTTGCTCCCATTCAACTCTCACCCGATACGTATACAACACTCTTATGCTTCGAGGCCCTAGCGCTTGCATCCGGTCAGGATTCGTTAAGCCCTAAACTCATTCCTTATATGGTCTGATTTTCTAAAAGTTCAGAATCATCGATATGGAGGGATAATCCCATAAGGAGACTGGTTACCGATAGTATTAGCAAAACTAGGCCATGGGAAGATCAATTTTTTCTCGTTAAATTCCCTCCTGGCATATCAGGAAAATTTTTTGATGATGGTAGCCTTGTTTTTTTAGAAAGCAAATGTTTTATGTTTGTGGATTTTGATTATCTGTATCTTCCTCTTATCGTAGAACCCCCCTTTAAAGATATGATTTTAATGCCGAAGGGAGCTCAAGTTGTCGAGACTATCTTTTCAACACAGATAGAGCACATGTGCCGGTCATTACTCTTAACCACCAATAGGCTTTGTCAATATGGTTTGATTCCATATGGTAAGAAGATAATGGGGTAACCTCCCATCCAATTTTTCTGGTCCCAAAGGACTATCACTGAGTTCTAGCTCGTTCAACACAGGCTCTCCCATCTATTCAAGTGATTTGGATAGGACTATACTTTAGACAATGTTTGCCATTCTTTCTTTTGCGCCCTTATTATTATTTTACTAATTTGATTCCTCTTTGTCTAGGATCTTCAACTTCTCAGGATGTGTCTGCCTTTGCAGCCTACAACTGCTGCAGTGCCCAAGCTATAAAGAGGCTCGCCAATATTGACCTTCAAAGAATCCCATAGATGATAAGTAAATTATATTTTCAGAAGATATCATTGTTGCACCGAAAACAAGGCAGACCTTTGATCCTTACACCATTAATGATGACCAGGTAGTCAATGTGGACACTTCCCCCGATATTTCATCGAAAGGTAAATCCATAAGCAGCGTTGTTCTTCCCGATATTTTCTGCGGGTTAGGAGGGGAAGGGCATAATATTTCGATGTCTTCCTCTTCTCAGCCTGCTATCTCTCCTTCACCTCCTTCGCTAGCCTCTGAATTTGGCAAGCATGTGGGTCTTGCTCTCTCATCTCCTGAAGTTGCTAATATCACGCCGACTTCTTCACCCCTAGGTTCGGAATATTTACGCCGGCAGCAAATTAGGGACAAACTTTTGGTATTGATTTATCCTTTCCAACTCCCTCGTATTTATACTATTTTTGTGATAAGCTTGATTTATTTCCCTCCTTCAGATAATGAAGACCTGGTATCTATCCAGAGGAAAGGCTACTACTTCAGCAGTCGAGGTCAATGCTGTAACACCCCGTGTATTCTATAACAGTAAAATTCACAAATTAAAGTATAATTAATTTCAAATCAAAGAATTAAGGGAAAGGGATACGCCATTGTGTTCATCTTGAAATTCTGCTTGAGATAGAGTTCGAGTTTGCGTAAAACGGACTCCGTATGAGGGAGATATGACCTCCGGAAGTTTTAGAATTCAGTTTAAAATTCAAATAGATAGAAACAGTTCAGAAACGAGTTCAAATTTCAAAAATCGGACCCAGATTGTGTTGGGCGGGAATTTTCCCGCCCAAGGCACCCAGGTCGACTGGGTAGTCGACCTGGGGCACCCAGGTCGACTGGGTAGTCGACCTGGGGGTCGACTGGGTAGTCGACCTGGCCCCTGAGCCAGGTCGAACCCAGCCCCTCCTGGCTGGCCCGGTCAGTGCTTGGCCGAATTTCTGGACTTTGCCTTGTCACTGGGGCTAGGTGTCAGCTCCTGATTGGTTTCTCTTTAAAACGAACGGCTAATATTAATCTAAGCTCCATCGACGGCACTAATCAATTCACAAACTCTATAAAAAGGACCTAAGACTCCACCTAATTCGCACAAATAAAAATGAGAATGAGACTGTCATGCTGCTGAAGAAAGACTAGGAATAGTCGTCGAGTCAGGAGTTGATTCAAAGGCTTAAAGCAACAACAATTAAATCCAAACAATGCCTACAACAAAGGATAGCATCTCCAAATTCAGAATTCAGAATCCTGAATTGAAGATTCGTCATACGTTGTAAGTAGAGTGCTATTCCGATGTGAATGAATAATTGAGTTTTGATTTGTGTAAAATGAGAAATGGAATTGTACTTAATTTGTGGTGATGATAATTCATAATTGTATGTTGCTATGATTCTAATTATAAATAGATTTGGGATGTTGTGGTATAATGATGTTAGACCTATTGGATATTTGCACGTATATGATTCATGTTGAAAGTTAACGACTATATGTTTGTGGTAGTTTATTACAACAAAGTTGAGATTCATGCAAGTATATGATTCACTATTATGCCAACATGATGCATATTTTTATGATCATTTTTAGTGTAGTTGGATCCATTTGGGTATTATGATTCATATGAATTTATGTTGGAATTGGCATCATGATTCAAGTGTAAAACCATACTTTTGTATTAGTGACAAAAGTAAGCATCTTTGTGAACTGTATACAAACTCTATGAACATGACTAGATAACGTTTGGTGTTATGCCTAATTGAAAATATGTTTTAGGCCTATGTTGTTATCAGAATCATATGATAATATATGTGACACATAATTACGTTAGATTCACATTTTTAAATGCAAGTTTACATGACTAGATTAAAACCATGATTCATGTTTAGGTATGTTTCATGTCAAGATTATATGTTATTACAATGCAAGTTCACAAGTGCCTAATTTATGTTAATTAGATTGTTATGTTGCAAGTTCATGCGTTCACACACCCCTTTTGATGTTACTTACAATATATAAACACCATGTTCTAAGCCTCCCCTTTTTCATGTGGCTAAGTTGGGCTTAAATGTTAAACCCAACATATGTTATATTATAGCGAACGTATAAAACGGGGGTAATGACGTTGGGTTAAAAATATGAAACATATGTGTTGGCATGTCTGTCGCATACCAACAACCTTAAGAACATTTAAGTGGTATAAATTAATTTTACCCAATAAAGATGAATTTGAATAATGGGCTGCAAATATTTACATATAAAAAGAAAAGAGACAAAATATGTAACTTAGAAAATACGATGTGTTTAACCCGAGGTTGGATTGAGTTGTGACATAAACCTGGCCGGACCCGCCCGGCTGTCCAGTAGTCACAACAATACCTATCCAATGTGGGTGGTTAAACACAGAGCCCAATAAAGACCCGAGGTTAGACTGAGGTGTGATGTAAGACTGCCCGGACCCAACCGGCAACAGGCAGTCACAACAATACCTGCCTAATGTGAGTGGTTGAGGCTTTAATAAGACAATTAAGGATGAGTCAGGATTGATAGGATTAAGTAAATTGAACTAATACTTAATCAAATTAAACATGCTAAACTATCTAGACTGATTGGGGGTTAGGTTTACACAGAACACTTAACCAACTTAGCATGTTGGATAGAAATAGAAAACCTAGTAGCGGGGGACCCTTTTCAGTAGTAACCCTACAAGGTGTATCAGGATACCCTGAACTAGGCAGGGTGGGGCACGATTACTGGGCTGACTGTAAGAGTTCAAATCGACGGCGGTGGTGCAGCAGTGTAGGTTCTAACGGGGTGCGGGCGTGCACGCACTCCGGCGCAGAAAAATTAGGCACTGGGCACCAGTAGTATACCTGTGCATTCTAGAATTGTGTCGGGCCGCCACCATGGGACTTGATACACCCCATGGTGGGACCAGCATAGGTAGCTACAACATCGGGGGCCGTAAGACACATGTAGCTATGTGAGTAGGAGCCGATCATTAGAAATGGATCACTTCACCCTGATTATGGGGTGCCCGTTGGGAACTAGTTTATTGGGGTGCAGAGATTAATATGGGGTACGATAGTATATTCGACTCTAGACAACTTAACTCCGTTTATGGTGCTTCCCCATTTCCAGTTTGTACTTATCATGCTCATTTACTTATTCATAGACTGAATAGTCTTAGACTTACTCAGGCTTTATGTCTGACTCTACTTTTCTTTCGTCTTCTTTTCTTTCGTTTCCCCACCCCCCTCCCGGTCCACAGGGAGGGAATACCGCAGCTTGACCAGTTTTCACATCCAACTTGAAGAGAAAGAAAGTATTGCTTGGATCTCTTTTGTTTTGGACTATGGCTTTGGATTGCAATTATGAGGACTTATGCAGTTTACTTATATTTTTATGCTTCTTTAAGTTATGAAATGAAGACAGTTATGAAAATGTAATGTTTTTGGAAGTATTGTAAGACAATGATGGCATAGTTTGTGTAACACGTATTTTGATGAAATAAAAAATTGCTGTTGTTTTCCGCTGTTCAAAAATATGTGTATTTATATCTATCTTGTGTATCTGTGACTTATACCTATAAACTTCCACCAAAATTAGGGCATTCCCTTTGAGAGTGACCCTAACGGAGGTGGGGTGTTTCACTTGGTATCAGAGCATAGGTTTACCAGATAAGATAAAAAGTTTTGAAAATTTATTTTCAAAAGAAAATTTAAAGAAGCATTTTTAAAGATAAAATGTTATTTTATTTTAAAACGGCATAGTCCCCCAAAGCCATAGGTACTATCTTTTATCTTTAGTTTTGAATCTGTCCTTTTTGTTCCAGCATGTCCGAAGAACTTAACTTGCTAGAGGGTGTACCAATACCTGGTTGGTTCAGATGATTCTTAGAAGCACGGGCCAATCAGCTAGGTCCCACTATTCCTCCTCCCCCAGCTGTAGGAAATCATCCAGATGCAGCATTACCTCCTCCTCCACCTCCTCCGCGTGGTAATGCTTTTGCTAAGATATGTAAAGATTTCAAAGCTATGGGAGGGAAGGACTTTCATGGAATCGAGTCCTTCGTGGCAGCTAGGAACTGGCTGAAGGAAACCGAGGACTTATTCGTCATCTTTGAGGTAGAAGATAGGCAGAAGGTGCAACTGGCAATATGGCTACTTAAAGGCGAGGCTTCCTACTGGTGGGAAGTTACCAATGCAGAAAGACCAGTGGAAACATGGGAGGACTTTAGGGCGAGGTTTGAGGCTAAATTTCTCTCAGAAGCTGAAAGGAGCCTTCAATTGGAAAAATTCTTTTTTCTTAAGCAAGGGAATATGACAGTCAAGGAGTACGTTAATCAGTTCGATCAGCTGGCTAGGTTCGGACTGGACCTAGTCAACACTCCGCACAAGAAGGCTCTCCGCTTTGTCAAAGGATTGAATGAGCCATTACACAGCTTAGCCATGACCCATATACCTATGGGTGCTACGTATGAAAGGTTGGTGCATATGGCATTGTTGAACGAAGAGGATAAGGACAAGAAGGAGACAAAGGAAGAAAGCTCTCAAGGGAAGAAGGAGGGTTTACAGCCTAAGAAGACAGACTTTAAGAAGGGCGGGAAAGACAACAAGTCCCAAGAGAAGAGGAAGTGTAATTTCTGTGGCAAAGTGGGGCACTTAGTGAAAGACTGCCGGAAGAAGAAGGCCAAGTTGAATGGTGGGTGTTTTTCTTGTGGTGAGACAGGCCACATGGCTAAGGATTGCCCAAAGAAGCGAGGGCAGGGGCAGAAGGCTGGATCCACCTCAGGGGCACAGGTTCATGTGCTGGAAGCGCCACCTCTGCAACAGCGAGGTATAAATACTTCCGTAGAAAGTGTAGTTTATCTTTATGATAACCCAGTTTGCACTTTATTTGATTCTGGCGCATCACACTCCTTTATTTCATCTGCTTTAGTAGAATCTCTGCACCTAGAAACTAGTATGGTAGAGGACCCCTTAATTGTTTCAAATCCAATCGGGGGCCCAGCTCATTTGTCTATGATCTGTGTGGGATTGAAAATTTCTATTCTAAGCGTAGAATTTAGATGTAGTGCCTTTGTTTTGGGCTTCTCGGGATATGGTTTGATTTTGGGCATGGATTGGCTATCCACTAATGGTGCCATCCTTGATTGTGAGAAAAGGGTGGTTAGGCTTCTGACCCAACTCGGTAACACTCTGGAAAGTACTTGTAATCCCTCGTATGCGGTTATGCTTAGTTATCTTGAATCGCTAGATGCTTCTGTTGAGGGTTTGCAATCGGTTAGGGTGCTCCGTGAATATCCGGATGTCTTCGAAGAGGTGAAGGGCTTACCTCTGAAGCGGGAGATAGACTTCCGCATATATCTTGTAGATAATGCAAAGCCTGTTGCGTTGCCCGTTAGACACATGGCTCCACGGGAAAGGAAAGAGCTCAGTAAACAGGTTAAAGAGCTTCTATAGAAGGGGTTCATTAGAAGGAGCATTTTAGAATGGGGCGCTCCAGTGGTGTTCGCCACAATGGCGGATGGTTCACTCCGTCTATGTGTTGACTATAGGGAGCTCAACAAACTAACGAAAAAGAATAGGCACCCTCTCCCCAGAATTGACGATCTGTTTGATCAGCTTGTAGGAGCGTCTGTTTTCTCCCAACTCGATTTGGCGACCGGTTTTCATCAGCTAAGGGTGGCTGAAGATATCATCGGTAAGACAGCATTCAGAACCCCAGATGGCTTCTTTGAATGGCTTGTCATGCCTTTGGGCTTGACAAACGCGCCCGCTTACTTCGTGGACCTGATGAGTAGGGTGTTCAGAGAATTCCTCAACAAGTTCGTAGTGGTCTTCGTAGACGATATCTTGATCTTCTCAAAGAGTGAAGAAGAGCATGCTTAGCACCTAAGGGCAATCATGGAAACTCTGCGAGTCCATCAGCTAAAAGCAAAATTCTCCAAATGCCACTTTTCGAGAGAGGAAGTAAGGTTTCTTGGGCATGTAGTATCCAAAGAAGGGTTAGCTGTGGACCATGCTAAAGTAGTAGCAGTACAGGATTGGAAGACACCAAGGAATGCAACTGAGGTCTGAAGTTTTCTAGGACTAGCAGGTTTCTACCGAAAATTCATAAGGGATTTTGCGAAAATCTCAGCTCCACTCACAAGGCTGACAAAGAAGAATCTAGTGTTCAATTGGGACTTAGATTGCGAGTTTGCTTTCCAAAGACTAAAAAGGGCTCTTACAACAGCCCCAGTTCTAACGTTGCTAGACGGAAGCAAGATGTTCACAGTTTATACAGATGCATGTAGGACAGGGCTAGGCGCTGTCTTGATGCAAGAAGGGAGGCTAGTAGCTTATGGTGAAAGGCAATTGAAGGTTCATGAAAAGAACTACCCGACCCACGATCTTGAGTTAGCCGCCATCGTCTTTGCACTTAAGTCTTGGCGACATCATCTCCTAGGTGAGAAATTCGAACTGTATACTGACCATAAATCTTTGAAGTATCTCTTCTCGCAGAAAGATCTTAACATGAGGCAACAGAGATGGATGGAGTTTCTTTCCTCGTACGACTTCGAGATCTCCTACACTCCAGGCAAAGGCAACGTAGTGGCAGATGCGTTGAGCCGACAGAAACTGACCCTAAGCCCGCTCTTTATAGAAAGGAAAAGCTTGGAGTATATAGCCAGTTTTAACTTTAGGCCCTCCTCCGATTTTGTACCGGGCTTGCTAGCATCTCTTGAAGTACGCCCGACTCTAGTGGACTCAATAGGGACAGCACAATGTGAAGACCCTCAGCTTGTGGAGACGATTGATAGGCTAATTAGGGGTGAGACTTCAAGTCACCTCAACAGATACTCCATCGACGATAAGGGTTGGTTAAGGCGAGACGGAAGACTTTGCGTCCCATGGTCAAGGGATTTAGTAAAGACGGTTCTCGAAGAAGCACATCACTCCAAGTTGACGATACATCCAGAAGGAGATAAAATGTACAAGGATATAAAGAGAACTTTCTTTTGGAGCGGCATGAAGAAGGATGCAGCAGATTTCGTTTCTAAGTGTATGATTTGCCAACAGGTTAAGGCGGAACAAAAGAAACCTGGCGGTCTGCTCCATCCTCTAGAGGTTCCACAGTGGAAGTGGGATAGCATTTCAATGGACTTCATTGATAGGCTAACTAGGTCTAGAAGAGGCAACACTAGCATTTGGGTAATAGTGGATAGGTTTACTAAAAGCGCCCACTTTTTACCTGTCAAGAGTAAAAGGACTGCCTCATCCCTAGCATCTCTTTATCTCAAGGAAATTGTTCGACTCCATGGAATACCCTCCAGCATTGTTAGTGACCGAGACCCTATATTCACAAGTGAGTTTTGGCGGAGTCTGCAAGAAGCGGTAGGTACACAGTTATGCTTAAGTACAGCCTATCACCCCCAAACCGACGGCCAGACAGAAAGAGTGAACAGAATTTTGGAGGACCTTTTAAGACTATGCGTCCTTGACTTCGAAGGGACGTGGGAAGACCATCTTCCTTTGGTGGAATTTGCCTACAACAACAACTACCAAGCCACCATTGGAATGGCGCCCTTTGAGGCTTTATATGGAAGACCTTGTTGATCGCCCACTTGTTGGTGGGAGTCTACTGACAAGCTCATACTTGGACCAGATATGATTCGAAAGACTTCAGAGAAAGTAGACTTAATACGTAGAAGAATGAAGACAGCCCAAGACAGACAAAAATCCTACGCAGACAAGAGGAGGACCGACCTTGAGTTTGAGGTTGGGGACAGAGTTTTTCTTAAGGTATCTCCTCTAAGGAACGTTGTTCGTTTTGGAACCACAGGGAAGCTAGCACCGAGATTTGTAGGACCATTTCCTATCATCGAGAAGGTTGGGAAGATGGCCTATAGATTAGAGCTACCCGAAAAACTGGCTGGAGTTCACAACGTCTTTCATGTTTTGCACCTCCGAAAATGTCTACATGAATCTGCTGAAGTGGTAGAGCCTAGCATTCTAGAAGAAGCCGAAGTGGAACGTGAAGCAACCGTGAGGAGAGTTCCAACATGCATCTTAGGAACTGAAGTGAAAAAGCTACGCAACCGCGAAGTCAAGCTCGTCAAAGTTCAGTGGAGCGACGCCGAGGAAGACGCGACTTGGGAAACGAAGGCTAGAATACGCGCAGCCTACCCTTTTCTTTTCGAGGGTACATCTTTGATCTCTCTTTTTTCTTAAGTTATGCTTTATCTATCTTCTAGGGTATATCTCCTCTACCTTATCTTTTAGGTAGAAACCCTTTGGATGAAAACATGTAATTGAAACATGTTATGGATGATGGTTGCAAGTGGTTGCAAGTGATTGCTAGTGGTTGCTCGTGGTTGCATATAGACACACAATCTAGGTTTTAGATCGGCTCAGTCACTTCATATTGCATATGCATATATGTATTTATATTCGTATATGGTTGAAGTTTAATATGTTTTCATATGGATGTTGCATTTATATGAATGATTGTGCACTCATGTAGAATCATGAATAGGGAGGTTTGCATACATAATGGATTCATGACACGTACATAATTTGCAATAAGGAGGTCAACTGAATCAGTAGACCGACTGATTTTGCATTAGATAAGTACATGTACACACACTTGCATATGGTCATGAAGCATTAGAAGTCTTTTAAGGACAATGGACGCTCGTGTTTGATGGATGAGTAGATGGACGTTTGGATGTTAGGATATACATTCTTCCTAAACTTGAAGATTTCGGGGACGAAATCCTTTTAAGTGGGGGAGAATGTAACACCACGTATATTCTATAATAGTAAAATTCACAAATTAAAGTATAATTAATTTAAAATCAAAGAATTAAGGGAAACGGGATACACCAATGTGTTCGTCTCGAAATTCTGCTTGAGATAGAGTCCGAGTTTGCGTAAGACGAACTCCGTATGAGGGAGATATGACCTCCGGAAGTTTTAGAATTCAGTTTAAAATTCAAACAGACAGAAACAGTTCAGAAACGAGTTCAAATTTCAAAAATTGGACCCAGATTGGGCTGGGCGAGAATTTTCCCGCCCAAGGCACCCAGGTCGACTGGGTAGTCGACCTGGGGCATCCAGGTCAACTGGGTAGTCGACCTGGGGCACCCAGGTCGACTGGGGGGGTCGACTGGGTAGTCGACCTGGCCCTTGAGCCAGGTCGAACCCAGCCCCTCCTGGCTGGCCTGGTCTGTGCTTGGCCGAATTTCTGGACTTTGCCTTGTCACTAGGGCTAGGTGTCAGCTCCTGATTGGTTTCTCTTTAAAATGAATGGCTAATATTAATCTAAGCTCCATCGACGGCTCTAATAAATTCACAAACTCTATAAAAAGGACCTAGGACTCCACCTAATTCACACAAATAAAAATGAGAATGAGACCATCATGCTACTGAAGAAAGACTAGGAGTAGCCGTCGAGTTAGGGGTTGATTCAAAAGCTTAAAGTAACAACAATTAAATCAAAACAATGCCTACAACAAAGGATAGCATCTCCAAATTCAGAATTCAGAATCCTGAATTGAAGATTCGTCATACGTTGTAAGTAGAGTGCTATTCCGATGTGAATGAATAATTGAGTTTTGATTTGTGTAAAATGAGAAATGGAATTGTACTTAATTTGTGGTGATGATAATTCATAATTGTATGTTGCTATGATTATAATTATAAATAGATTTGAGATGTTGTGGTATAATGATGTTAGACCTATTGGATATTTGCAAGTATATGATTCATGTTGAAAGTTAACGACTATATGTTTGTGGTAGTTTATTACAACAAAGTTGAGATTCATGCAAGTATATGATTCACTATTATGCCAACATGATGCATATTTTTATGATCATTTTTACTGTAGTTGGATCCATTTTGGTATTATGATTCATATGAATTTATGTTGGAATTGGCATCATGATTCATGTGTAAAACCATACTTTTGTATTAGTGACAAAAGTAAGCATCTTTGTGAGCTGTATACAAATTCTATGAACATGACTAGATTACATTTGGTGTTATGCCTAATTGAAAATATGTTTTAGGCCTATGTTGTTATCAGAATCATATGATAATATATGTGACACATAATTAAGCTAGATTCACATGTTTAAATGCAAGTTTACATGACTAGATTAAAACCATGATTCATGTTTAGGTATGTTTCATGTCAAGATTATATGCTATTACAATGCTAGTTCACAAGTGCCAAATTTATGTTAATTAGATCGTTATGTTGCAAGTTCATGCGTTCACACACCCCTTTTGATGTTACTTAGAATATATAAACACCATGTTCTAAGCCTCCCCTTTTTCATGTGGCTAAGTTGGGCTTAAATGTTAAACCCGACATATGTTATATTATAGCGAACGTATAAAACGGGGGTAATGATGTCAGGTTAAAAATATAAAACATATGTGTTGGCATGTCTGTCGCATGCCAACGACCTTGAGAACATTTAAGTGGTATAAATTTATTTTACCCAATAAAGATGAATTTAAATAATGGGCTGCAAATATTTACATATAAAAAGAAAAGAGACAAAATATGTAACTTAGAAAATACGATGTGTTTAACCCGAGGTTTAATTGAGTTGTGACATAAACCTGCCCGGACCCGCCCGGCTATCCAGTAGTCACAACAATACCTATCCAATGTGGGTGGTTAAACACTGAGCCCAATAAAGACCCGAGGTTAGACTGAGGTGTGATGTAAGACTGCCCGGACCCAACCGGCAACAGGCAGTCACAACAATACCTGCCTAATGTGAGTGGTTGAGGCTTTAATAAGACAATTAAGGATGAGTCGGGATTGATAGGATTAAGTAAATTGAACTAATACTTAATAAAATTAAACATGCTAAACTATTTAGACTGATTGGGGGTTAGGTTTACACAGAACACTTGACCAACTTAGCATGTTGGATAGAAATAGAAAACCTAGTAGCGGGGAACCCTTTTCAGTAGTAACCCTACAAGGTGTATCAGGATACCCTGAACTAGGCAGGGTGGGGCACGATTACTGGGCTGACTATAAGAGGTCAAATCGATGGCGGTGGTGCAGCAGTGTAGGTTCTAACGAGGTGCGGGCGTGCACACACTCCGGCGCAGAAAAATTAGGCACTGGGCACCAGTAGTATACCTGTGCATTCTAGAATTGTGTCGGGCCGCCACCATGGGACTTGATACACCCCATGGTGGGACCAGCATAAGTAGCTACAACATCGAGGGCCGTAAGACACATGTAGCTATGCGAGTAGGAGCCGATCATTAGAAATGGATCACTTCACCCTGATTATGGGGTGCCCGTTGGGAACTAGTTTATAGGGGTGCAGAGATTAATATGGGGTACGATAGTATATTCGACTCTAGACAACTTAACTCCATTTATGGTGCTTCCCCATTTCCAGTTTGTACTTATCATGCTCATTTACTTATTCATAGACTGAATAGTCCTAGACATACTCAGGCTTTATGTCTGACTCTACTTTTCTTTCGTCTTCTTTTCTTTCGTTCCCCCCACCCCCAGGTCCACATGGAGGGAATACCGCAGCTTGACCAGTTTTCACATCCAGCTTAAAGAGAAAGAAAGTATTGCTTGGATCTCTTTCGTTTTGGACTATGGCTTTGGATAGCAATTATGGGGACTTATGCAGTTTACTTATGTTTTTATGCTTCTTTAAGTTATGAAATCAAGACAGTTATGAAAATGTAATGTTTTTGGAAGTATTGTAAGACAATGATGGCATGGTTTGTGTAACACGTATTTTGATGAAATAAAAAATTGCTGTTGTTTTCCGCTGTTCAAAAATATGTGTATTTATATCTGTCTTGTGTATCTGTGACTTATACCTATAAACCTCCACCAAAATTAGGGCATTCCCTTTGAGAGTGACCCTAACGGGGGTGGGGTGTTTCAAATGCCCTTATGGAGGAGAACAGGGCGCTAACAGATAGGGTTAATACTTTGTTGTAGGAGAAGGTAGAAGGTGACAACAAGCGTAATGAGTTTGAGACCCTGTTGGAAGGGGAAAGAAAGGCTAAGGAGGCGTTTGTGAAGCAAGTTGAAGACCTTAAGGAGGAAAAGTTAGGGATGGAGGTGGACCATGCTGCTGAGGTGGACCAGATGAACACTCAACTCTCTACTGCAAAAAGAATAATTTACGAGGCTAGTGATAGAATTTCTAATTTTTTTGATGTTTATCTTAATACCATAGTTATGGAGTATTATGAAGATTTCCTCATCCTTGCTTCTTATGACAATTATATGAGGCTTTCGGAATTTGACTTCTCCTCAGTTGAACCCTCCGTCTGAGGTACAGTTTTGGAGAAGATTGAGCAGGTAAGGCGAGAGCATAAGGTCCTTCTGATCAACAAGATAAACCCTGCGTCGGTTTTGTATATTGATGAGTTTTTTTAGGATTATGAGGAAGAGGTGGAGGAGGAAAGCACAGCAGAAGTCGAAACAGGCGAAGACACAGATCCGTAAGGTGGACCTGGAAAGTGCGATGAGACATCTTCTCCCACGACGAAGGAGTCACCTTCCAAAGAAGGCGATTCTTCGGATTTCAAGAAGAAAGGGACTCCTGAACAGTCCGATGTTGATGTTTCATAGGTATGGATTTCTCTTTCAAAATACTTTCCCTCTCCTTGAATTTCGTTAATAACCAGTCTTCTCATGTTACAGCAGTTCTCTACTTCTCCAAAGATGTGAGTTATAGTAATGCTTTAGACTCTGTGTTTGAAAACATGGGGAATTCTCAAGGAATTTGGTCCTGTGAAAACAATTTAACAAGGAGATTTGAATATTATTGTATGAAGTATACATTTTCCTTTTGTTTGTATGTGAATGGTGTTGGTTTCATGACATTTGATGGATTTGATGTTGTACTTATAAGTCAGTATAGACATTTGTCTATATGTGTATGAATTGATGAAGGTCATGTGATTGTCTTTCTTTGGAATGCATGATGTTATTAGTGTATATCTGATGTTTGTGTTTTATGTATTACGACATTTCATCTTATCCATGACTAGGAGGACCAATTCCAGACCCCTCCTTCACAATTTAGAGAGGGAACTTCGGGCAATGCAGGCTGCAAAGACACTTTTGAGAGTGCTCCCCTTTTGGGCTATAAAAAGATGTATTATCTTCAGAAGATAGTAGCCACAAATCAGAAGGAACAGGTGTCTCATTTGGAAAAGCAACTAAAGGAGATAGATGAAATTATTTATATTTTACAATGTTGGCTAGTGAGAAAATCTTCTAATAGTTCAGACACGGAGGTAGGTAGGCTATACAAACAAATTGAAAAGTTGGAGGATGAACTAAAGAAAGCTAAGGAGAATTGTGCTTCCTTAGAATTTTCCTTGCAATCGGAATGATAGACTTTTCCCATATGTTTGTAATATAAATCTTTTCAAATCAATGATTTTGTTTGTGTAACTGTGTATGTCATGACTTCTAACAAGCATGTTTGTGTATTGCGTTATTTATTTGATGTATTGCTTTTGTCAGGAGCATTGGAATCATAGCCCAGGGCGTTGTAGTCACATGAGAACTACTTGCACCAAGTTCTAGCAACAACCCTCCATACGCAAAGGTACGTTTGGGAAAATCTCCTCCGTAAGATTTCCCTAGGAAAAGGAGTAGTTCTAGTTATGAGACTCCATTAAAAATGTTTGGGATCTTTTCCCAAGTTCCCTGCCGAACATATATTTTAATTTGATGATATTTCTCGTGTTGTGCAAGCAGTTGGTATATAAAACGAATAAACTGATGTACCCACAGATTACAGACACTTCCCTGAGCAAATGAGAGGAACATGAGATTATCCTTAGTAATAGCGGAAGTGTAATTTAGAATTGTATTCAAATTACTGAGATGATCAGATGACTCCTTCTTGTTTGGATTTAAGAATCTGAGCTCCTCTTAGCTTGGGTATTTGTGGAAAGATCAGAACATAATGCCAGGTTGTAATCTCTCCTAGATCATCCCATATTTGGGTATCGAGGTAAGACCGGGACCCCCTTCCGGTATGTATGTACATCTGATCCGACCTAGATTCGGGTTATTTAAGGTAAGTGACTAGAAACGTGCTTCTGGTCTTTGCTAAGAACTGGATAAACCCAGATTCGGGTATTGATGCAGAAGACCTGAACTAAACCTTGTTTAAGCAATTAGAGATCGAAAATCAGGAATCCTCTCCCAGTATTTGTGAGGAGCCAAACCAACCCAAATTCGGGTATTTAAGGATTGAAGATCGGAAACCCCTTCCGTCATTTGTGAAAAGCCGAATCAACCCAGATTCAGGTATTTAAGGATTAAAGACAGGAAACCCCTTCCATCATTAATGTTTTGGGATCCCCCTTGGTTTTGATTTGTGAAGCAGAGGTTGTACGTGCTTCCTGAGCCACTCCCTGGGCTTTTGATGTCAAAGCAGAGGATGTATGTGCTTTGTTGGCCACTCTCTGGGCCTGTGCATCTGGTGCGCTTGGCTTGCTTATCCACAAGTAGGGCCCAAGGACTTACCCCACCTCCCCCAGGAGGCGCCTTATCCTGACCATCATAGGTGATGATAAGGTCCTAGAAGCTTAGACAGGGCCATTATAGAAACAGAACTAAAGCTTACTCTTTTGATGCTCTATACTGAACATTGTAGCTACTGATAGAGGCTTACACGCCAACCCCCTCCGAGGGGTGCCCTATCCTGACCATTGTAGGTTATTATTGGGGTTTGCATTCCCTTTTGTGGGTAACGCGGAACATAAGAATAGGTAGGACATGCTTAGTTCTAGCAGTGGCAGGGCGTACTCTTCTACGAGCAGAGGCAGGGCATGCTAATTTTTAGATGCAACGCCACGACCATTTTTGTTGTGAAATAGAGGCTTACGCTTTTGATGCTTTAACCTAACCCCCTCTAATTCGGGCATGGAGAAAGACTAACACACCATCGCCTTTCGAGGGATGCCTTGTCCTGACTATTTTTTTTTTTTGTTATGACAAGGAATTTAATCCATTTATGGTTTGACCCCTTTTGAGTTTCTTCAAGTTTCGAAAGGAGGGTATTTTGCACCCTTGGATAATCCTTTTCCTAAGGATTTCTACTGAACTTAATCTGATCTTTCCAAAAATTCCTATAATTGGCCTTGGTTGATGAATTTGATGACTATTTCCTCAAGGGTTCTACAGCGATTAGCTTCACGTCCATTCATCATGTTGTAATGTCAATAGGATCCTCCTGTTTTCCTTTCGTATTTAGGCTTTTTCTTTGTGAGTGGCCAATAGTTGAGTTCGTGTTTGGTTAGGAAAATTGTTTTCCATCGAAGTGGTGAGGTAGTATCCCTTGAGTAATCCTGGCATAATCCTCTTTTCTTGCCGTTGGGGTTTAATCCCTTTGTAACCCTACCTTGTTGTTGTACCTATATCTTTGTTCCTTCTTTACAAAATTTACTGAGGCTGGGGTGTCACCCTTTCATACCATTTGTTGGTGAAGCGGTCAATATCAATCATTACTGCTTGTTCGAATACCATTCCTCTGACTCGCTGGTGTAGAGTTTTCAGATGAGAGAAGATGTTAGTATTCTTCGATGTAGAACCACTTGGAGGGGGTATTAAGGTTTGTCCTATGCAGGAAAGGCTATCATCCCTGGTGTCGGAAGCATATTGTACCTTTTCCCTTTTTTGCTTTATTATCCGCCTAGCTTCCACTCTCAGCCTTTGCTCTTCTGTCACTCATAGGCTAGTGATTTCTGGCTTATCCATTCAAGAACTAGAAGACTCTTGTCGGGACCCCTTACTCATAACTTTGCTTCTCCAGAGCTTTAGTCCAATTCTGGGACAGAATAACATAGGTAGATATGTGGGAAGGTTAACCGAAGGGTCGGAGGTTCAAGCCTTCCTTCTAGTGCCAAAATGTTAACGATATTTTCATCAACACCGGAGATAGGTCGATGAGAATGGTCCTAAGGAGAAAGGATATGTTGTTTAGCCTTCGCGAGTTTAGGTAAGATCACTGTTCCTAGGTATCAAGGTCTTGGGGAGAAGGATCATAATTAACGATATTTTTCGTTAACACTGGGGATAGGTCAATGGGGATGGATTTAAGGGAGAGAAATTGGTTATTTAGCTTTTGCAATCTTGAATTGGTTCTCTATCCCTAGATGCCGAGATTTTTAGAAAGGAGGGTTACTATCTGTTGCTCTTGATGATGGATTTTAATGGCGGATAGCGAGGGACTTCACACTAAGCTCACTATAAGATCTAAACTTGTGGGGAGGGCAGAAGCTCATAGGAGGGTTTTGAGTTTATCGGAAAGAGTGTTCCCTTCAATAGTAAGAAGATCCGGACTAGAATTCAAGCATTTGCATGAAACATACGATAAACTACGACGATCAATGATTAAGAAAAATAGTATGACAAACTCACATTAAGATGCCTTGGATATGGATGAATGCTTTATTAATCTTGGATTTGGAATACATGACCATAATAGAAGAACTTCTTTTTATTGGTTCCCATCTAAGGGTTTTAAGAGAGGAAATACAAAAATTAGCCAAACTAACAAAAAATAATAAGAGCCCCTGAAACACCCCACATCCATTAATGTCACTCACTAAGGGAATGCATTAAGTTTTGTGAAGCGCTATAGGTAAACAGGCACAGAATAATTACAAGACAGGGATAAATAAGGCAGCAGCGGAAAATTTAAAGTTTTATTTCAAACATAAGTCATAACTCTGTGGTCCACAATTTCATAAGTCACAAAAACCATTACAATAGAAATACTTTTGTTTTGCACCATCAGAGTATATAAGTAAATAAAAAGCATCATTTCCTCAATAAAAAGAGTTAAGCCATAATAGAGTCGAGAACTTGAGCTATACTTCAGAAGTAGCTCCTAGCAAGATGATAACTGATTCCTAATTAAGTCTGATTATTTCCTCCCTAACAACCTGAGGGAAACGGAAGAAAGAAGGAGAAACAACAGGGTCAGACATAAAGTCAGGCGAGTCTAGTTACTTTTAGCCAGTAGATAATTAAAAGCAACATGATAGGCATATAAAGTGGATACGAGAGAAATTACTACATAAATGGCAGGTGTGACAAGGTAAGCAAGTTAAGATATATGTGCCTTAATAATGATAACTCAGTATTATTACTAGTATAACTAAAATGAAACGATCACTTTCACTATAACCTGGTAGGCTAAGTTCATGCGTTCAAGTATACCCTAACCACTACCCTAATCGATCGGCTCCCTACTGTAGGTATCCTGTGCTGGCCCCACAGTAGGAGGTATCACTTCCTAAAGTAGCAACCCATTGTGTGCACAACTATATCTACTGGTGTCACGGTCATCATAGCCCCCTCTGCCCGGCCCATGCACGCACATGTCCCTGGTCGTTTTGCGCCGCCCACACCATCCACCTCGTTTGGATCTCTTATAATCAATCAGTAAGTGTTCCCCTTCTCCGCCTAGTACGGAGGTCTTTACTTGATACCACTTCGGGTTACTAACTGAGATGGTTCCCTCTGAATATGATACAAGCTTTCTTCCTTGTGTTGTATCCCAACTAGTTTATTCTACTGACTATTTATACCCTTAGGTGTCTTTAATTACATAGCCCTATACTATTTATGCTTACCTTAAAGGGTGTCTTTAAGTACATAACTTTCTTACATCATCTACCGGTTATGTATACCACTTAGGTGTCTTTAATTACATAACCTAGTTACACTATCTATTGGTTATGTATACCACTAGGTGTCTTTAATTACATAACCTTATTGGGTTAAGTATGTGGCCTATATATATTTATATATACATATATATATTACCCTTCCCCTCTAACTTACTTAACCCCCCACTACCCATCCAATTTTATGTAACCCTAACTTTAGTCCATAGTCATATTAAATTAGGTTAAGTAGTCCATTTCTTTACCATGTCCAATTATGGTTATAATGGGCTAGGCATACCACATTAGGCCTACATCGTGTGGATCCTGGATATGCCGGTCAGGTTCGGGCAATCTTATTCCACAATTGGGCCTAACCTCGTGTCTTAGCTCAATTCGTATTTGCGTACTTAGACCTCCCACATTAGGTTCAACATTAGTGGCTGTTGGATATGCTGGTCGGAACCGGGCAGACTTCTGCCACTAATGTAACCTAACCTCATGTCATAAGTACAATTTATGATTCCTAATTGTAAATTATTAAACATCCAAATTAATCCAAATCAACCTATGTCATTATAGTTAACTATTTCTACGTTTTCCCCGCTTGATTTACATGTCCCATTTCCTATTAAACATTACATAAATCATGCCAATTTTAATTCCCTTTTTCCTTGTTTTCTCTCTAACGTATTCGTATGTATTTTGGCGGCATCTAGGCTATAAAGTAGCCTAGATATAATCATTAAAACGGAATATGACAAGGGTGATAGTTTCAACATGTCGTGACATAAACATGATCATAAACTGGCATAGTAACAAAGTGAATGGACATGTGATTAACCTCATAACTAAGTGGGCATTATTAATAACTTGTGCCAATTACTATGATGTTTAAGCAAGCATAATGAGATCTAGATCTAACATTAGGTGTCCAATTACCTAGATCTAACATAGTCATGGCAACATGTTTAGATCAAAAGGTTGATTCACATGTCAAGTTTACAACATATATCAGTGTATCACAATGCGACAAGTGAAAGGTGATTAGCATAAAAGTCTAGATGCAAGTAATGTCGCCATTATCTAAATTAATAAATGTACTTCCATCATTATTACAATTCAAGATCCATATAAACATCATAATCGAATCACCAAAATTATATTAGATCTAGGAAATTATATCTTGTCATGACATAGGATAAAGTTTCATATCAACATAGAATCATACTTTACAACATATCCAATTCATTGTCTATTGAAGCATACTTTTATTTATCTAAACCTAAAAGTAATCTACAAACTCACAGCGTCAGGTTTAGAGAATTGAGAGAGAATAGATCTGAATTCTGAATTCTGAATTTGATTAGCTAAACCATTGTTGTAGAATTTGATCTTCTAAATTGACCTATGGAGAAGAAAGGCTTGTTTTAATTTAGATTAGAGAAACATGGAGGCGCCATGGATGAACATAATGAGATTAGGATTAGGATTAGGTGTTTATTTAGAAACCATGGAGAAGCATGGAGAAGCATGGAGGCGCCATGGATGTATTAAGTGTATAAGGGCCTTTAGATTTGATTAGGAACCATCCGAACCACTCAAATTAGAAAAATACGTCATCAGGAAACTGTCCAGAATCAACCAGTCGACTGGCCAATTTCAACCAGTCGACAGGTTTCACTTATGTCTAAAAACAGTCGACTAATGATAAATAGGCAGTCTACTTTTACCAGTCGAATGATGAAAAATGGGCAGTCAACTTGTTTTACAGCTTTAAACTTTAAATCTTCCGTGCTTTATAACTTCTTTATACGATGTCCATTTTACGCAAACTCAGATTCTATCTCAAGCAGAATTCCAAGACGAAAGCAATGGTGTAACCCGTTTCACTTAATTCTTCTTCTAAAAATTAAGTATTCTTTAATTTTTCATTTTTATATTTAAAATTACGGGGTGTTACATTCCACCCTCCTTAAAGGATTTCGTCCCCGAAATCTTCAAGTTAAGAAGAATGTATCCTACCATCCATCATCCATCTACTCATCCATCATCCACAAGCATCCATTGTGCTTAGAGTTTTCTAATGCCTACATGAATGTATGCAACCGTGTGTGTTTGTGTATGTCCCAATGGTAATGCAAAAGAATAGGCAATCTACTGATTCAGTTGACCTCCTTAATGCGATGTATGTTAATGCCATGAATCCAATATGTATGCAAATAAACCTCTTGTATCATATATAAATTCTATATGTATGCGCACTCATTTGTCCAAATACGACATCCATATGCCAGTTCATCCATTTTTATCCATAAAAGAAAAAAAAATGCACACATAGCAATATGAGCGTGATTGAGCCGATCTTAGTGCCTAATGTGTGTGTATATGTGTCCACTGAAAACCACTAGCAAACACTTGCATCCACTAACATCCATCAAACATAACATGTTTCAAACACATGTTTACATCCATAGGATTCCAATCTAAAGGTCGAAAATACCATGGATAAGACATAATCTATTGATAGAAACAAGTACTGATAATATTTAGGAAAAAGGAGTTAAGAACATACCCTCGAAAAGAAAAGGGTACGAAGCATGAATCTTATCTTCAGGTTCCCAAGTCGCATCTTCTGGGTTATCTCCCTATTGAACCATTAGCAGCTTGATTTCCTTATTGCGCAGCTTCTTAATCTCTGACCCAAGAATACGGGTGGGTACCCGTCTGACTGTCGCCTCCTGTTCCACTTTGACTTCTTCTAACATGCTCGGCTCAACAACTTCCATGGTGTCATGTAGGCACTTCCATAGATGAGATACATGGAAAACGTCATAAACACTGGATAAATTTTCTACGAGCTTTACTTTGAAGGCCATTTGGCTAATCTTCTCGGTTATGGGAAATGGTCCCACAAACTAGGTGCCAACTTCCCTACTGATCTGAAGCGAACCACATTCCTCAAATGTGGTACTTTGATAAAACTTAGGTCACGTACTTAAAATTCGATGTCAGTCCTTCTCTTGTCTGCATAGGACTTCTTCCTATCTTGAGCTGTCTTCATCCATCGTCGAATAAGGTCAATCTTTTTGGACGTTTCCCTAACCATATTTGGTCCAAGCAATAATCTTTCTGTAGTTTCCCACCAACAAGTTGTCAATCTATAGGGTCGTTCGTACATTGCTTCAAAGGGTGTCATACCGATACTAGCCTGATAGCTGTTATTATAGGACAACTGTACTAAAGGAAGATGCTCTTCCCAAGTCCCACCGAAGTCAAGGATACACAACCTTAAAAGATCTTCTAGAATTCTGTTCACCCGCTCCATCTGCCCATCGGTATGAGGATGATAAGCGGTGCTCAAACACAACTGTGTACCCAATGCTTCTTATAAGCTCCTCCGAAATTCGTTGGTAAAGATGGAGTCAAGATCACTCACGATGCTGGAAGGAACTCCAAGGAGACGAACTAATCTCACGAAAATAAATTGCTGCCAACCATGGTGTCGTCCTTTTAGTTTTAACTGGAATAGGGTGAGCACTCTTGGTGAGTCTGTCCACTATCACCCAAATACTGGTATTACCTTTCTTCGATCTAGGCAAACCAAGTATGAAATCCATAGAGATGATCTCCCATTTCCATAATCCACCGGGCATCTTTTGCTCAGCTTTGACTTGCTGGCAAACCAAACATTGAGAAACAAATTCAGCCACGTCCTTCTTCATCCCAGCCCAAACGAAAACCCTCTTCATGTCTCTGTACACGTTGTCACCACCTAGATGTATGGTCATCTTAGAATGGTGGGCTTCTTCTTGGACTGCCTTTATCAAGCTTCCAGTTTGAGGAACATAAAGCCTTCCATCTCGTCGCAGCCAACCCTTTTCATCTATTGCGTACCTACTGAGGTGACTAGAAGTCTCCCCTCTTCTGAGCTTATCCATGATGTCTAGAATCTGTGGGTCACCTTGTTGCGAAGCTCCTATCTGCTCCACAAGAGTCGGTCATATCTCCAAGGATGCAAATAAATCAGGCTAAACTTCAATGGAGGGTCTAAAATCAAAAGCTAATACGAACTCCAAGTTTTTCCCTTCCACAAACAGAGGACTCAGGGCTATCCTCTGCCTACTTAGTGCGTCTGCCACCACATTACCCTTGCTGGGGGGTATAAGCAGTCTCAAAATCATATGAGGCTAAGAACTCCATCCATCATTATTGCCTTAGGTTTAGATTCTTCTGGGAGAATAGATACTTGAGAGATTTATGATTGGTGTATAACTCGAACTTCTCTCCAAGTAATTAACGATGCCACGTCTTTAATGGGAATACTATGGCCACTAGCTCTAGATCATGCATGGGGTAGTTCTTCTCATGAACTCTCAACTGTCTACCCCCACAACATATTACTTTTCCTTCTTGCATCAGAACCCCACCAAGCCCTGTATCGCCCGCATCAGTGTAAATAGTAAACAATTTACTCCCATCGGGAAAGGTCAAGACTGAGGCTGTTGTCAGAGCCCTTTTTAGTCGTTGGAAAGCAACATCATTGTCTATGTCCCATGAAGATGTAAAATTCTTCTTTGTCAGCCTAGTGAGAGGGGTTGATATCTTTGCGAAGTCCTTAATGAACTTCCTGTAATAACCTACCAACCCAAGAAAGCTTCTCACCTCAGTTGCATTTTTAGTAATTTTCCAATCTTGTACTGCAACCACCTTCGCGGGATCTATAGCTATCCCTTCTTTGGAGAGTACATGCCCTAAGAATTTCACCTCCTTTCTCCAGAAATGGCATTTAGAGAACTTTGCTTTTAGCTGATGGTCATGGAGAGTTTTCAAACTTCTCCCAAATGTTGGGCATGCTCTTCTTCACTCTTGGAGAAGACCAAAATATCATCAACAAAGACTATGATGAATTTGTTTAGGAACTCGCGAAATACCCTACTCATCAAGTCATCAAAATAGGAGGGTGCATTTGTCAACCCAAAAGGCATAACTAGACATTCAAAGAAACCGTCTGGAGTTCTGAAAGCAGTATTTTATTTGCTGTCCTCAGCCAACCTCAATTGATGGAACCCAGTAGCCAAGTCCAACTGAGAAAATACCGAGGCACCAACAAGCTAGCCAAATAAATCATCAATCCTCGGAAGCGGGTGCCTATTCTTCTTGGTGAGATTATTTAACTCTCTATAGTCAACACACAAACGAAGCGAACCATCTGCTTTAGTTGCGAATACTACTGGAGCACCCCACTCAGATATGTTACATCTGATAAACCCTTTTTCAAGTAGTTCCCCTACTTGCTTACTCAACTCCCTCCTTTCTCTTAAAGCCATGAGACGCACTGGTGTTGCAACTGGCTTTGCATTGTCCACCAAATATATGAGGAAGTCGATCTCGGTCTTCGAGGTAGACCCCGTACCTCATCAAAAACATCTGGATAATCTCAAACCACTGGAACAGTTTGCAACTATGGATGCATCTAGATATTCTAGGAAGCTAAGCATAACAGACCCTTTAGGGTCACAAGAAACTACGAAGGTCTTTCCGTAATGAGTCACGAGTCAAACAACCCTCTTCTCACAATCCAGAATGGCACCATACATGGTAAGCCAATCCATTCCTAGAATCAACCCATACCCAGAAACCCGAGCACATACGCGTCGCACTCAAAATTCGATGCCCAACACATATATTTTCAAACCCCAACAAATCATCGATAAAAGAGCCGAACCACAAATGGGGTTTGAAACAACTACGGGATCTACTACCATACTAGTAATTAAATGCAGAGATTCAACCACAAAACTTGAAACACCCCACGTCTGTTAATGTCACTCACTAAGGGATGCATTAAGTTCTGTGATGCATTGTAGGTAAACAGACACAAAATAATTACAAGACAAATATAAATAAAGATAGCAGCGGAAGTTTCAAAAAAAAATTCAGACATAAATCATAATCCCATGGTTTATAATACCTTAATTCATAAAACCATTACAACAAAATACTTCTGTCTTGCATAATCAGAGTGCATAGGATTAAAAGAAAACATTATTCCCCAATAAAAGAGTAAGCCATAGTAGAGACAAAAACTTGAGCCATACTTCAGCAATAGCTCCTAGCAAAAAGATATCTGAATACTGACTAAGCCTGGATGTTTCTCCCTATGAACCTGGGGAGGGGGGTGAAACGGAAGAAAGAAGGCGAAACAAACTAGATCAGACATAAGTCTATTGAGTCTAGTTACTTTTAGCCAGTAAATAAATAAAAGTAACATGATGGGCATATAAAATGAATAAAAGAGATCGCTATACAAATGGCAGGTGTGACAAGGCAGAAAAGGTGAGGAAAATACATGCTTCACTAATTACTACTCTACACTATTACTAGTATAGCTAAAACGAAATAATCCCTTCCACTATAAACTGGTAGGCTTACTTCATACGTCCAAGTATACCCTAACCACAACCATAATCGATCGGTTCCCTACTCTGTAGATATCCTATGCCGGCCCCACAGTAGGTGGTATCAATTCCCCAAAGTGGCAACCCGACATGTGCACATGGATACGTACTGAAGTCACGGTCGTCTTGTCCCCCTCTGCATGGCCCATGCACGCACATGTCCCTGGTCGGTTTGCGCCGTCTACACCGCCCTTCACGTTTTGGATCTTTCATAATCAATCAGTAAGCGCGTCCCTTCTCCGCTTAGTACAGAGTTCTTTACTCTGATACCAACTACGGGTTACTGACTGAAATGAGTCCCACACAATATGGCACAAGATCTCCTCTTTGTCTTGTATCCCCACTAGGTTTTCCACTGACTATGTATACCGTAAAAGCGTGATCTTTAATTACATAGCCCTATACTAGTTATGTATACCCTAAAGGGTGATCTTTAATTACATAACTCTCACACAATATGATACAAGCTCTCCCCTTTGTCATGTATCCCCACTAGGTTTTCCACTGACTATGTATACCCTAAAAGGGTGATCTTTAATTACATAGCCTTTATTATTTTATCTACCCGTTATGTATACCACTTAGGTGTCTTTAATTACATAACATGTATTGGGTTAAGTATGTGGGCCTCTCTCTCTCTCTCTCTATATATATATATATATATATATATATATATATATATATGTATGTATGTATGTATGTATGTATGTATGTATGTTACCCATCCCCTCTAACTTACTTAACCCCTCCTAACTACCCATCCAATTTTACTTAACCCTAACTTAAGTCCATATTTGTATTAAATTAAGTTAAGTGATCCATTTCTTTACCATGTCCAATTATGGTTATAATGGGCTAGACCTCCCACATTAGGCCTACAACGTATGGATGCTGGATATGTCGGTCGGGTCTGGGCAGTCTTATTCCACAGTTGGTCCTAACGTCTTGTCTTAGCCTAATTCTTATTTCGTACTTAGTCCTCCCACATTAGGTTCAACAATAGTGGCTGCTGGATATGTCGGTCGGGTCCGGGCAGACTTCCGCCACTAATGTAACCTAACCGTGTGTCATAAGTACAATTAAAATTCTTAATTTTAATTACTAACATTCCATTTTTAATTAATTTACCAATTAATTATTCCTTTCCTTTTATAGGTGTTAATTCCTATTTTGCAACAATAATTTGAATTACATATACATAAATGGTCATGTTGGCTAGTTTTCGGACCATGCCACGAAGATTTAAATGACAGTTCAAAATTAAGCTTTACTTGGGGAAAAGACCTTAACCCGATCGCGGTTGCCCCTTACTAGACCGATCCGACCCGCTCCTCCTAACTCGATCTGATCCATCCATGAAAGTGTGACCCGATCCGAACCAGGAAACCAGATGAAAGCCATGACTAAGTCTTTCACTATCCGCAAACACAGGATCCAGCGACACCTGTCCATAACGGCTATATTGACTATTTCTCCATCAAGCTACGAACCAGCCCGAGATCCTCGGGATTTGTGCCACGTATGACTGCGATTCGCCTACAGAAATCAGTTATAAATAGCCTAGAACTTGGCATCTTGTAGGATCTTTTTGTCAATTCTGAGTTCTGAATCCACCATTATTACACCTCCATTATTAGTATTCAGAGTTTTCTCGAGATTATTGAGTGAATCAACATTGTAAAAGTGAGGTTGAGGGATAAATCATCGGTTGTACTCTGATTCCAAGTATAATCATAGATATAAATTGGATGTAGGCTCCTTGATGCCGAACCACTATAAATCTTGTGTCTTTTCTGCTTTTCTAGCATTTTTTATGACATTAATTTCTGCATAATTGAGCAACTTAGGTGTTAGAGCCAATTTTGGTTCTAACATTTTGGTGCTTTCACTGAGAACCGAAGTCTCAGTACATTGGATTGTTGCTCTACTGTTTGGATATTCATGTCCGAAGAAGACCATCCAAAACTCAGCAGTTTCAACTTTTGAAGATTTCAGCGATATCCAGATATCATGGCTGGAAAGAAGTCTAAGGAATTACGAGCTTCGCAAGCGAACGAAGTTATGAATGAAGCAATCGAGGAAGGTGTGCACGAGCAGGTCAAAGAGGAGCTTTTAGATCGCGAAGATGTGGGGGCGATCCGGGCTGAAGAGGGTACCACGACCCGACCTAAAGGGTGCTCCACAATACGGATCTACGAAGGTGTCACGACTCGATCCTAGGACAACACCACCATCCTCCCATCTAATGCCCCCGCGATCCGATCTCAGGGAGCCACCATGACCCATCGACACAAGGGTACCACGATCTGAAGCGATAATCAGACCATAACCCGACCCGGAAAGGAGGTTATGGCTCGTTCTTCTCGTGCCATAACATTTGCTCGACCTGGCCCAAGTTCTTTACGCATAAGAGAGAATGTTGATGATCAATTCGACCCTTCTGCCATAGTTACCGAAGGACATTTACTCGAATACTTGAAGCATTGGACAGGCAAACCAATGAACTAGACGCTCAAAGGCAAGAGAGTTCGTTGTTGCGTCAAAATATTGCTGCCTTAGGCAGAAGAATTGACGATATTCAAAGGCAGGTTTCACCACCTCCAGCTCACCCTTTCTCTCCGGAACATATGTCGTCGTCTGAAGAGCCTCGAAGGAACCGACGATGGCCCCCGTTAGAAAGTCCCGAGAACATAGAACAGCTTCGATTTGAGTCACTTCCGTCTCGTGAAGAGGAGGCATTTAATCAGAGAACTAGTAACCGCAATTTCAATGAGCCTGTTCTACCACCGAGGAATGGCATGCCTCCCGCTCATCGCGTGATCGACCGCGGCAACATGGGGCAAGGAAGTTCTGCTCAGGGCCCAGATTTTGTAGCAACTCGTCAAAGAAATACTAGAGGAGGACATCGGGCAAGAGGTGCTGATCCCGAATCTACACTGACCTATGTAGAGGTTGAAGCAATGATTAGGCAAGTCATGGTAGATAGCCATGGACAGAGGAATGAAGATTGGGGCATAGATCGCAGTCACACGCCTTTTACTAACGACATACTAGATGTCACATTCCCAAGGTGCTTCAATATGCCAACCATGAATCGCTATACGGGCAGGACTAACCCAATCCAGCATTTAATGCATTACTCCTGGTCTATGAATGCCGCTGCAGCTACAGACGCGGTCAAATGTAAAGCGTTCCATATATTCTTGGAAGATGTGGCGTTATTATGGTTTACCCGCCTGCCAGCACAGTTAATATCCAGCTTCTGGGAATTGAGTGAGAAATTCGTAAACCAATTCCATCTTCATGTCGAGAGGTCTAAGAATGTGATCGAGCTATCCATTATTAAACAACAACCGGACGAAATCCTAAGGTTGTATTTGGATTGTTTTAATTTGGCTGTCACAGAAGTCAAAGATCCGCATGAGCAAACTATGTCGATGGCCTTGATCGATGGCATCGATAAAGATACCGATCTTGGAAGATATCTGGCTGGCAAACCACCCCCGACCAGAGAAATATTTTATGAAAAAGACAATGTTCGCCTGCGTCGGGAGGAGATATACGCTAATCGAAAAAGAAAGGCTGCTGATAGGGAAGATATCCAAAGCCGAAGACAGCGCTCCGATTAAATCCACTAAGTAGGGCCTAATCGTCTAGGTGGATATCCCACTACACGTCTAGGAGGATATCCAATTAAATCCACCTAGTAGGGCATAATTGTTATCAATACCATAATTGGTGTAGTAACTTGATCTCCTCTCACAATACAATAATCGGATATCCAAAGCCATGACATTAAATGCAGCTAAAAAGGGAAAAATATCGTTAGTAATGCATTAAATGGATCAATACATAAATGCAGCTAAACAGCATTTCGAAGTGGGAGAGTGTAGTAACCCCGAAGACAGCGCTCCGATTAAACAACAAAAGACGATGTCCGATGACATCATATTTCGCGAGCGAGAGAGTATTGGAGTACACTCCCCAACTGAAGATCCGTTGGTGATCACCGTCACCATCGGCCCAGCTATAGTTCATAAAGTCTTGATAGATAACGGGAGTTCAGTCAACATTTTGTTCAAGAAAACGTTCGACCGAATGAAACTCGAGCCGAAGGATTTGAAGCCATGTGAAGGTTGGATACGTGGATTTAATGGGGCTTCGACCGCTCCAATAGCATACGTGGAATTATCAATAAACCTTGGGGAAGGAGAACGCCAAAGAGTGAGGACCCTCCCCTTCATGGTCCTGGATATTGAATCTCCATACAATGCCTTCTTAGGCCGACCGGCCCTAGCTAAATTCAGGGCCTGTATTGCACCCTGGTGCTTATTGTTGAAATTCCCAATGGGCTCCGGTGTGGATATTGTGAGAGGAGATCAAGTTGTTGCACGAGCATGCAACATTGCAGAGTTAAAATTGCTCCAAAAGGAATAGATATAGAGGCGAAAGATGGTTCCTTACCTCCAAGGGAGGAATCGTCATAGCAACTAAAGGAAGTGCCTTTGGGAGGGTCGCCCCGAGAGTTGCCCGAGGACATAGATCCCAGAGAGGATGAAGAGCCTAGGGGCAGAATGGTGACTCCCAATGAAGCAACTGTGGATGTACCAATCGATGATAGTGACCCAGAGAAGGTCCTGAAGATTGGATCCCATTTAGATCCCGTTTGAACCAAGGAATTAACAAACTTTCTGAAAGCTAACTTGGATGTATTTGCCTGGACCCATGCGGACATGTGTGGTACATCTCCCTCGATTATGAGTCATTCGCTAAGCATTAACCTGAAACATCCTCCTGTCAAGCAGAAAAGGCAAATGATGTGTCCAGAAAGGTCTGCCGCATTGAAAGAAGAAGTCGAAAAACTAAAGAGTAATGGATTTATTAAAGATTCGACGTACCCTGACCGGATTTCTACCCGGTTTTGGTAAAAAAGGTCAACGAAAAGTGGCAAACATGCATCGATTTCTCTGATCTAAATAAGGCTTGTCCGAAGGATAGCTTCCCGTTGCCTAGAATCGATCAATTAGTAGATTCAACTGTAGGTCATGAACTCCTTTCTTTTATGGATGCCTATTCGGGGTATAATCAGATCCCCATGCATGTTTCGGACCAAGAGCATACCAGCTTCGTTACAGATTTGGGATTATATTGCTATTTGATGATGCCTTTCGGTCTAAAAAATGTCGGCGCTACATATCAGCGGTTGGTGAATAGGATGTTCTACAACCATATTGGGAAAACGATGGAGGTATACGTCGACGATATGTTGGTAAAGTCCAGACAGTCGTCCGATCATACCAACGGTTTAGCTGAGATGTTTCAAATTATCCGAAAATATGGGATGAAATTGAATCCTTTGAAATGCTCATTTGGGTAGCATCTGGAAAATTCCTAGGGTTCATTGTAAGCTCACACGGAATTGAGATTAATTCAGACCAAATTATAGCAATTCGAAATATCCAAGAACCAAAGCAGATTAAAGATGTGCAAAGCCTTGTTGTAAATGTGGCAGCGCTCAGCAGATTTATCTCAAAAGCTACAGATAAATGCATCCCATTTTTTGAATTAATAAAGCGAGGCAAGCGCAACTTTAAATAGACTCCTGATTGTATCGTAGCTTTCCAAAATCTGTTGAATCATCTGGAGAGACCCCGATACTGTCTGAGCCTGTAGATCACGAAGATTTATTCGTGTACTTGGCAGTGTCATCCCACGCAATCAGTTCGGCTTTGGTAAGAGAAGAGGATAAAGTTCAAAGACCGGTGTACTATGTGAGCAAGAAATTGGCAGCCACAGAACGAAATTACCCAAAGATAGAAAAGCTCGCGTACAGTTTTTTGATCGCATCTAGGAAGCTTTATCACTACTTCCGGGCTAATCCCATCACTTTTTATACTGATCAGCCGCTTAAGCAAGTCCTACAATGGCCAGAAGCATCGGGAAGATTGCTCAAATGGAACATTGAGCCGAATCAATTCGACCTGAACTTCCAACCCCGGAGGTCGATAAGAGGGCAGGCACTTGCAGACTTTATAGCGGAATTTACCTTCCCAGAAGATGATGCGGTAACTAAGGAAGATGATATGCAAAAGCTACTCCTTGACCCTAATGCCTGGAAACTATATACTGACGGAGCTAAAAATGACAGACGATCAAGTGCCGAAGTGGTTCTTGAAACTCCAGAGAAAAGGCTAATATATTATGCTCTTAGATTGAAGTTCCACGCAACCAATAATGATTCCAAGTATGAAGCTCTAATTGCCGGGTTGAAACTTGCAAAGGAACTAGGGATAACAAAGCTAGACATTTTCTGTGACTTCAATTTGGTCATGAACCAAGTTAATGAAAAGTTTCAGGCTAAGAGTCCAAGGTTGATATCATATCTGGAAAAAGTGAGAACGTTGCTGGATGGTTTTGATCACCATAGTATATCTCACATTCCTCGAGCGGAGAATCAAAGAGCGGACAAGTTAGCGAAGATGGCTAGTTCCGCTAATCCAGAACATACGAAGCTAGTCCCGATTGAAATATTGCAGTTCCCCATTGCGAATCAGTTGGAAGTTGATCCGGTAATGGAGATTGAGCCTGAAAGGGAGTCATGGATAACTCCCCTAAAGAATTTCCTGATGAATGGAATGCTCCCAACTAAGAAAAGTGAGAGGTGTGCAGTTATACAGAAGGCTTCCCGATATGTGTTGCAAGGCGAAGTCCTATACAGACAAGGTTTCTCGATGCCTCTCCTCCGGTGCATTGCCCATGACGACATCAAGCATGTGCTGAAGGAAGTCCATGAAGGTGAGTGTGGCGACTACATTGGAGGGCAATATTGGCAAAGAAGATATTGCGATACAGCTATTTCTGGCCCACTATAAACAAGGATGCAGCCAAGTATGCACGACGTTGTGATTCTTGACAGAAGTTCTCCAAAATCCCTAGGGCGCCACCTAACCAGTTGAAGACAATGACAAGCCCATGGCCTTTTGCTGTGTGGGGAATTGACATTATTGGGAGCCTCCCCATAGCAAAGGGTGGAGCAAAGTTTGCTATTGTAGCTGTGGGCTATTTTACTAAATGGGTAGAAGCAGAGCCTTTTACCACGATCACAACCAAATGAGTGATCACCTTTGTCGTTAAGAACATTATTTGTCGATTTGGGATTCCAAAAGTCATCATAACCGATAATGGGACCCAATTCGACAGCATGGAGTTTCAAGATTTCTGTCGGAAGTATCACATCGAGAAAAGATATACCTCTATGGCACATCCGCAATCGAACGGATAGGTTGAAGCGGCAAACAAGGTGATAAAATCCATTCTAAAGAAAAGATTGAAGAGGGCCAAAGCTATGTGGGTAGATGAATTGCCCCTGGCACTATGGGCCTACAGAACAACGTACAAGTCGGCGACGGATCACACCCCATTCTCCCTTGCTTTCGGAGCTGAAGCATTTATTCTGGTCGAATTAGAAGTGCCATCCCATCGTACCATTTATTACGACCCGATGACCAACAATGAGTTGCTCCTTGAACCCCTGGACATGGTTGAGGAAAAAAGGGACGAAGCCAACTTACGTGCTTTGAGGCACAAACAACAAATAGCTCAGTACTACAACAGAAGAGTCCGAGCTCGAACATTCGAACCCGGAGACTTGGTTCTGAAGCGCGTCTTTCCGCCCCCGGTGCATATGGGCCCGAAATTGGAAGGCTGTACTCCATTTTGCGAAGACTTGATAGTGGAACTTTCAAGCTAGCGACCGTAGATGGAGATGAAATCCCCAGAGTGTGGAACACCCAGCATTTGCAGCTTTACCTGACATAAAAGTGTTAGTTTTACTCTTTTGTTTTTAGAACCATGTAAAAAGGCTCGACTTGCCTAAAACATTCTGGTTATTTGAACAAAAGATTACAGAGTGGACGAAGGTCATGATTCGACCGAACCACTATAAAAATACTATGTGTCATTTACCTTTACTGCACCATTTCTTATCTACTCTTTTATTTTGATCAATATATATACTGTTACCATTTTGAGAATTGTTTTAAATTTATGCAGTAATCTTAAAACAGCTAATTCAAAATGCCGTTCAGCAAATCGGAAAGTTCACGATAATTAAAGCTCCAAAAGGTGCAACGAGGTAAATCGCACTACAACTTGCACTCTAACTCCTAAGATCAGGGAGAGAGTATAAAGGACGCGAAGATAACGTCCCCAAGGCGTGAAGGTGCACCATGATAAAGCCGCCTTGACAACACTCTAACCCGCTAAAGGATCGGGAGAGTATAAAGGCGCTAGAGACTTAGCGTCCCCAGAACTTCTGCCCCGATGAAGGATCGGTGAACAGACCGAAAATCGAGCTCGAACTCTAACCCGTTGAAGGATCGGGAGAGTATAAAGGTGCTAGAGACTTAGTGCCACACAAACTCTAACCTGTTGAAGGATCGGGAGAGTATAAAAGTGCTAGAGACTTAGCGCCGCAAGAATCACTACCCTATTGAAAGATCAGGATAGTACGAATATAATCCTTATCGATCGCCAATAAGCCCTGGCCAGGCACTATAATGACGATTAATTAGGAATATATACGTGCATCACTACACGTTTACTTAGCACGTGTATTTCCCGATGATTATTTTCGTTATGATTAATGATCGTTACTTATAACTTTAATATTTAACTATGAAAGTTTCAGTTATGATTATTCAAAATCTGCTGACATGATGAATTTGCAGGAACACAATGATGCAAAAGAAGTAGGTCCTTATTTACCAGAAACAGATTTAAAAAAAAACGAGAAACTAAACAAAAAGTGAGGGCCACTCTCACAACTACATCTTTTGGAAAAGTAAATACTAAAACTAAAGTATGAGCCAATAGCTGCATTCTATTTGCGCTTGGGAGATGGCTTTGATTTCTTGTCCTTCTTCTGTTCCTCCATCTCCTCCTTATCAGTACCGGAGCGGTCACTTTTCTTCCTCTTCCTGTTGTCGACAAGAGGCTCCGGAGGACCAGAAGGTTCAGAGGCAAGTTGTGAAGTTATCGATTTAGAAGAGAATCTTATAACCAACCTAGTCTTGGGGTCGATTTTAGAAATAGGGGTCACGAACACAGGATTCTGTTCCTTCCTCTTAAGAGCCAACTGCTTCTCCTTCCTAGCCTGTATGTCAGCCAAGGTTTCGCTATCATCACCCTTGGCCTCGTCAATGATTTCTACCTCCTCTTCCTCATCTCCATGACAACCATCTGTGTCTTGTAGAGCAGCAATGATCTCGGCGTCTGCAGGAGCGCCAGTGCCAGACTCCACGGGTGTTGCTGTAACTCTATCACCTGTTGAACCCTCGGTTTTCTTTGAGACCTCGGAAGCTTCAGTACCAGAACCCGGGGGAACCGCAACCTTCTTAGCCTCTACCTTCTCCTTTGCACCCTGTTCGACCACTTTGGTACCTACACCATTAGAAGCAAAGGTTAGTGAATTGGGAGGAGATGGGGCCATGTCAGTTGTCTGTCCCATGAGACGACGACAAGTTACGATTTCTTTAATGAACGGTAGAGAGAATGTGGAGATACCTTCGGCCGACTCATCTCCCAGATTTGTACTGATGGTCCCGACAATCGGAGGAGTAGGTGCCAAGGGGATCAATGGGTCATCGGGGTTATATCCCTCAACTTCAGACGTTTTGGGCTCTACCACCGAGCTCGAACTCTCGCCAACCTTATCCTTTCCCTTGTGCCTACTCTTCTCCCTCTCCATTTCCTTGTGGATAAGGCGTCTTCCTTCCTCCAAAGCCTCAGGCTCTTCATCTCTGAGAAAGGTTTGCATCAGCTGGCGCTCGTCAATTTCGTTGACCCCCAGTCGCCGCTTCTTGCCTTCGACAATTGCGTCCCATATGTTCGCCAAGGTAACATGGTAGTCTGGAAACCAAGAGATGTCTCGATGCTTGATAACTTGACCAAAGAAATCGAACAATAATTCCTCAAAACTATCTATATCTTTCTCTCTTTCAGCTTGCTTATCAGCCGCAGTAGCTGCTGACTCAAGAGCGCTATTGGCATTGCTTTCGGCGAGAGCTGCACGCTCCTCAGCTTGAACGAGTTGATCATTTAGAACCACGTTCTCCTTCTTGGCGAGGGCAAGGTAATTTTTTAAGATCGCCCTCTCTTTCTCCTAAGCCTCTTTCTCAGTAGAAAAGTGGTCCCGTACTGTCTTTAGTTCTGTGTTAACCGCCTTGAGATCCTCTACTTCCTTCCTCAGGGCCACCCGTTCCTGGCAATTTAAGCCAAGCTCATTGCGAAAACGCTCCCTGGTACTCTCCAACTCGGACTTGTAATTCTCTGCGTCTCGTCGCGCTAAAGCCAGTTGGGCCTGTGCATCCTCTAGTTCTTTTTCCATTTTGCACCTAGCCCTAGCATAATTGTCAATCTTTACTCTGGCCCTGGCCGCGTCCGTCTCCACCTGGCGGATGATAGTAGAGAGTGTAGCAGCATGCTTCTTCATTACCCCATATTGTTTAGCTGTATAGCATACATAGCCTATCACCTCTGTGTCCCAATCCTCAGAGACCGGTTCAAGATTTGGGACGAACACCATCCTCTCAAAGTAAATGTCGGGAAACTATTTTCGTAAGCGCTCTAACCTGGCCATAATCTCATAACTGGGGGCAACATCCCTTGCAGCAATAGGATCCAAGCCACGCTCACTAGAGGAAGTAGGAACTGCCTTCCCCTTCTCTATAATCTTGCCCTCGTCTTTGTCCTTATCCTTTGGCTCGGGGTGTTTTTTAGAAGATTGGGCGTGAGAAAGAGTGCTTTTTGGAGGGATTAAATCTCTAGGAAGTTGCTTTCCCCCAGCTGGTGGCATTGGATGACTATGTGGCTTTCCATAACTTTGCTTTCCCCGATCACTCTAGTGCGAACTCCTGATTTGAATTCTTGATCGGAAACTTCTATTCTCCTTATATAACAATAAACTAAGATAGAAAATTTCAGATTCACATCAAAAACTCTTGTTAGTGTCCTTCGTCGAGAATCGAACAAACAATTCTATTTAGAATCAACATTGTATATTCGAACTAAATCAAAATTGTTATGTGAATAGAATGATTTATGCTCAACTACATATTCATTCCATTAGGTTTTTTTTCTTTCTGAAGGCGAAAATTAGTATTTTGATTTTTTTTTCAAAGCCGTGATCTTGCAAAACATTTAAAATCTTTTTCTTATATTATTATGTTGAAGGGATATAATGTTAAATTTTCACGTCATTAATTTGTTAGGTAACGTCGAAATACTTTATAACTCGAAGGCTTAACAAGTTTATTTTCGTTCTTAAAAGTTTTAGACATATGTTGATTAGACGCATGACTAAAAATCCCCAAGTACTCAATATACTTGTTTCAACTTCCAGTGAAAATACTTAAAAACTTTTAAAAATAGATATGGAAAATACATTCCCCCATGGATCGCAGACACACAACGATTATGCTACTATCCCAGTAGAATCGCTTGTGCCCGTAGGTATCACACCCCATCGAATTTCGCCATGGTAGTTGCCATAGATCGTAGTTACGCGGCGGTTATGCCACTGTCCCAGTGGAATCGCTTGTAACTGTATGCATCTCGCCCCTCGGGTTTCGCTACGATTATAGGTTGCATTTACGCAGCGGTTACGCCACTATCCCAACGGAATCGCTTATTACTGTACGCATCTCGCCCCTCGAATTACACTACGAAACATCAAGTGAATATAAATAAATCAAATTGACCACACCGAGTGGGATTCCAGTACGTGTTCCTACTAGTAGGATCCCAATTTCCGATGGACACTCCCAGCAGGTAGAGTTCCAACGCAGCCCCTACCGAGTAGGTACGCGATTTCTGATGGACACCCCATGTGGAGTTCCAACGCAACCCTATCGAGTATGATCACGATTTTCGATAGAAAGTACTTTCCATATCTTCGACTTCTAAACAAATAATACTACATATAGTATTTTTCATTTAATACATCGCATATATCGTGCTTATATAAAATTCCATTTACATAAGTTTTTCTTCCTTTCCAATTAGGATTCGTTCAAATCAGTAATACCAAATTCACTACGTACTTATATAACTTCCAGCTCTATATAAAAGAATCAAATTGTTCAATTTCGAATCTTTGCCGAATTCAAATATTTAAATAGTCATAGCTTCTAAAACTATTTCAATTCCACACTTATATAAATATAAGATTGTCAATTTCCAAATTCTAACATTTTAGAATTTACCATTTGGATTTGCTTCATGTTCAAATAACATTCAATCTTGATATTTTCAAATCTCTCATAAATAATTTTCCATATAACTTAACAAGTAAATTTCAACGTAACTCATACGAATTTCGTTTTATCAAGTCGCAATTTTGAGTTCGACATACTTACATAATTATCAGTAAGATTTCTCAATTCCATGAAGTAAGCTTCATTTATAAATGTTATTTCCATATCTTCATTTCAAAACATACATACTATATATAATACAACATATATCGCACTTACATAAATATTAGTTACATAATATTTCCTTTTCAACATCATGTTTAATATGAATTCCATTATATGAGACTATTATTTCAATCAATTATCTTACAAATTAGTGTTTTTCGAATTAATCTCATACCTATATAAGTTTAAGCATTTCATATCACAATATTCATAGTCGATAATCTTCCAGATTTTCATTTCAATATCAAATTAAATAGATCTCAAACTGTTTCAAATACTCAATGTCATTTCAAAATTTTAGATTCATATTTTCAAATTGGTTCGTTATCAAATATTCACATTCAAATTGGGTTTCACATTTCGATTATCGATTTTTAATCTAATCTTTATAGTCAATCATTTTGGATTTTAAATTATTCGAATTGGAAATACATATTTCTATTAAAAAAATAAGTTACATACAAAATAGTTTTGAAAAAAAATAGCTTAATATAAAATAGTTTTGAGTAAATAGATAGATTTTTGGAAAAATAAGTTCGAATAAAATAGATAGGCTTGGTAAATAAATTAGATAGATTCGAAAAATTAAATTTGAATAAATTATATAGATTTAGAAAAAAAATGTTTGCCACCAAATATAATTATAAGTAAATGGTTCAAATAAGAGAGATGAAGATAATGCTAATTTGAAGAAAATAAATTGTACTAATTTCCAAAAATAACCTAATCCGAACTACTTATCCAAAATTCAGTAATTAGTTAATGCCACTTTCATTTCGAAGCTAATTAAAAATCAATTTAACTTCAGAATCAACTCGGTTATATTTCAAATTGAAACAAAGGTTCAAATTAGATCACATATTGAGTTTCCCATTTAAATATTCAGTTTCAATTTGATTTCAACTTTGAACCTCAATTTTTATTACATTCAAAGTTGAATTAATGGTACAAAATTTGTATTCACATTCATTTTTTTTTTTTTTTTTGAGCTTATAAGGATATAACTCAAAATTTTAAATTCCATTTGAAATAATCGAATTTGTTCAACTACTCAGAAAATCGAATTTTTAATCAACCGTTCGGAATTTAGACTCGGCTGTTTATTCGAGATATATTTTATTCAAGATGTACAGATTAGACTATCCAAATATACAGGATTATATCGCTCAACCCAAACTCGTGATTTATTCTAGATTTTATTTCAATCATTCAAAATATCTTCATATTTGTATACTCAAAAATATTTCAAAAATTAAATTCGCTTTATCAAACAAATAAGCAGCAAATCTACCTATACTAGTGTCCCTCAGTTTGAAAGGCGATAACGAATCCTAACGACGAAAAATTTGTCCTCGAAATTATTATTTAACGACAAAGTGGGTTCTCCAATCAAATATTTATTTTCATAAACATTTTGGACAATCACCTGAAAACACATTTTTCCTTCAAAAAATACTCGTATAAAATACTAATATATTAAATAACTTAAAACATTTCGTAACGACCCGGTTTTTGGCAACTTTGGTTATCGACATAAACTCAATGACGACTAACCAAACATCGAAAAATACTGGTAGTTAATGAAAGAAATTAGAGGGTGAGAATAGATAAGATAGAAACTTAAAATAGAAGAAGAAGAAGAAGATACAACATCAGAGTAACATGAATCTCACAGCGGAATGAACAACATATAATAGATAATATATCCTTGAAATAAATCAATATATGTATACAGTAACATTATCAAAGTACAACACTTAGAACATAGCGGAAATAACTATAGCGATATAATCCTGAAGCCTCCTGCTCCAAGATCTCCAAGTATATCTGTAAAATCCTGACTACTTGACTGCCCGTATAAAATTGGACACCCAAGAGTTTAGGGAACAAAATAAACTCCGGGTCAGTCATGGGACGGGTATGAGTAAAACAGTTAAAAACAGTTTGAACAAGTAAACGATATCTCATAAGACCATGCCGTATAATGGAACGGGGTTTTCCCTTATGAGAATCCAAAACATCTTTATATCAAAAACCTTTTTAATATTATAATAATGTCTATCAACCACAATATAATAATCATCTAGCAAAAACGCTTTCCTCTCACATTCTACATATATAGTATACAATCAAAACCGCAAGCATGTATTGGGTAATGGATTTCCAACTATGACAAGGTAAGGAACCACCTTTCGCTAGTGTACCTCTAGAGAGGAATACACTTGGTTCAACAAGAACATCTTGCAACCCGGCCACACGTGACCAACCACTCATTTCGCTTGAGTGTATCGAATGTATATCACCAACGGTTGGGATCAGCAACCATTTCCCGAATGGGAAAGCATCGACAATAGATTTTTAGAAGTAAATGAAACTCTAAATCAGGTGATTAGACACCCGAATAGGTGCGACCTACATAGCCATGCTGCCTGCCCGATTTTTGTCATTTCCCGGTTGTGAGGCTAGAGGGCACACTTATCTCTGACAGATCACACAATGATTCACTTTGAATGTCACATCGTCATACCCGCCAAATCACAAATTGATTTCCCCGAAAATACAAAGGATATACAGCTAAGAGAAACAAATTCCTCTGCAACCAAACGTATGTACGTTTGAAAAGATCAACTTACGCGATCTATTAAATATACTCTGCCAGACATTCTTCTATACAGGTCGTCCTGGGACTGGACAAACTAAAGGCACTATCAAGTACAACCATCTTAGGCAATCTTTAACTAAGATTTATACAACAGCCCTTTCACTTTACTCCGTCTTCAATTATCTTTGGCATATATGATTCGCAACGCTTATGCCAACACGGAGTGGTTCTTCGAATAATAATCCAACCGGTCTCTCCATATTAACGACATTAAAATGGTTGAAAACTTCAATAGTCGGTGAGTTAACTATCAAAGAAAAACACGTGTGAAAACAATGATCTTATTTCCAAATGGAAATTACATCGATCAATCACCAATCAACTTTCATTCTTTAAATTAATTTATCATTAATTTATTTCATTTGTCATTTCCTGTTTCCATATATTCAACATTTCATATTTTCTAAATTTAGAAAATATATGTTATTAACACTGGAAAACATTTCCATTTCTTTTTTCCTATATTAGAAAACATTTCTGATTCTTATTTGGAAAACATTTCCAAAGCTCCTTCATTGGATTTAAACAAATGTTTAAATAAAACATCGCTATGCCAAATCCAACCTTTTACTAAATTCACTTAATCATCATTCACTATCAAACCTTACCATTCCTTAGTTAAGAAGGAAGTCAATCAAGTTGGGGTATAATTACCTCTCAGACCTTAACTGAACAACGTTTTAACTTCGAAATAGTAAAAGTTTATCTTTTAAATCTTTAACAAACTTCCTTGTGTAACTCTCTTTCGAATAAATCTCTATTCGACAACTCCTCCCTTCGAATAACTATATTCGATAATCTCTCTTACGAATAACTAGATTCGAAAACCTTTCTTCGAATAAACCATATTCGATTAACTCTATTCAATTAACTCTTATCAATTAACTCTTGTTGGATTAACTCTTTTGAATTAACTCTATTTGATTAACTCTATTGGATTGACTCTTTTTACTTAACTCCTTTCGAATAAACTATATTCGATAACTTCTATTCGAATAAACTATATTCGATTAACTCCTTTCGAATAACTAGATTCGATAACTCCTTTCGAATAACTAGATTCGATAACTCCTTTCGAACAATCAACATTTGATTACTCCTTTCGAATAACTAGATTCGATAACTCCTTTCAAATGACTAGATTTGATAACTCTTTTCGAATAACCAATATTCGATTAACTCCTTTTGAATAACCAATATTCGATTACTCTTCTCGAATAAACTATATTCGATTACTCTTCTCAAATGAACTATATTCGATTACACTTCTTGAATAAACTATATTCGATTACTTTTCTTAACTCTATTCGAATAACTAATATTCGATAACTCTATTTAACTCTATTCGAATAACTAATATTCGATAACTCTATTTAACTCTATTCGAATAAATAATATTCGATAAATCCTTTTAACTTTATTCGAATAACTAATATTCAATAACTCCTTTTTTTATTAACTCTATTTAATTAACTCTATCGATTTAACTCTAACTGGTTAACTCTAACTGATTAACTCTAACTCATTAATTGTAACTGGTTAACTCTAACTGATTAACTCTGACTGGTTAACTCTACTGATTAACTTTAACTCTAAACGAGTAATTCTAACTCTAATCGATTTATTCTAACTCTAATCGATTAATTCTAACTGATTTACTCCTCTAACTCATTTTGATTAACACATTTTGATTAACTCTATACGAATAACTGATATTCGATTAACTCCTTTAATTCTATTCAAATAAACTATATTTGATTAACTCCTTTCGAATAAACTGTATTCGATTAACTCCTCTGATTTATTCCTTTGAATTAACTCCTTTGATTTATTCCTTTGAATTAACTCCTTTGCTTAATCCCGTTGAATTAACTCTTTTGATTAATCCCTTTGATTTAACTCCTTTTCTATTTTTTTACTTAACAAAAAACTATTCCCTTTTCAATTCTATTTATTTAACAAATAAATATTTTTTTAAATCCTTGTATTTTATAAATATTTCCTTTTCAATATAACATTGAAAATTTCCTTTTATAATTATTCTATTTATTTTCAAACTATATATTCCTTTTATAATTCTATTTACTTTGATTTAATCCTATTTATTTAACAAGTAAATATTCCTTTGATTTAATCCTATTTAATTAACAAACAAATATTCCTACTTATCTTTCTATTTATTTAAAAAAAAATATTTTCCTTTTCTATTCTGTTCTACAACTATTTTTCCTTTATAACTCTTATTTATTTCCCAAATAAATAATCCCTTTATACCTCTATTTATCATCCCAATAAATATTCCTCTTTATAAAATCCTTTGATTTTATAAATATTTCCCCTTTTATCCTTATCATATTTATTTCCAATAAATATTTTCTTTTCAAAAACCTTTTGATTTTATAACTGTTTCCTTTTATAAAATCCCTTTTTCCTTTTCTATATAAAATCCATTGATTTTATATAACTAATTTATTTTCAAAATATACTTTGAAAATCCCCTATATACATGCCATTATTTCTTACGGTATTTAAAATACCAAATCACAATGATCGATATCATTTAAACACACATCATCATCAACATATTTTATATCACATCATATATTGCAATATATGAAAATAGTAAAATAAATGTTGAGGAATCCAGTTGGATTCCTCCAACCTGTTTCCCTGCATCCACAGACGTTAAACAATATAATAACATCGATTTCACTTCGATATGAAATATTCTGATAAATAGAATTAATATCTGATTAACGATATATATAAATATCATTATCTATAATTTTAACAAATACGTACGCAATTCAACCAAATAATTAACACACAGCAATCAACAGAAAATTATCAGTTCTAAGAATACGTTATAAAAATATAACTGTTCAAAGTTGGTGAGTTTTACTCACCTTGTCCGTCAATCGTTAAATAACGATTACGGTTGCTGATTCAGTTCAGTTGTTTTATTCTGTCATAAATCCAGACAATCACCCAATGGCATCAAATCGATTCCATTACAAAGTTTAAAATCGTATGATCCCAAAGAACCCATTTTATTTCTGTCGATCCATCTTCCCAAGCCCACCACGTTTTCAGTTGTCTTCCTTCTTGTTCAATTAAACTCCAATATACGGTAGGTAACATTTTCCCGTTCGAAACTTAAGTAACATTTTCCCAAAAGAATTCGCACTCCTCTCCATTACTCGGCACCCTTTCTCCAACCTGTCTTTAATACGCACTGCACCATTTCATTCTCAAAGAACTGCAAACGCCCCTATTCACAACAAACACCATCAGCAAGTCTTCTTCCTCATCTGCTCGCTGACTCCACCTTGCCTTATGCTCAGCACAACAACAACCATCGACACAAACACTTCACCGTTCGCTGATATTTTCACCATCGATTCTTCATTTCTTTTCTTCACTGCTAACCACAAAATAACCACCATCGCTTCTCCACAACTTGAGCTCCACCCTCTGTTCGAATTCGAAAAGTATCATGTACAACCCAAGCAACAGATATTGACCATTGTTCTCACGGAAATCCACACAACTTCTGCTACAACGTGCTAAACTCCTCCCTTAAGCTAATTTCAACACTCATATCGCTGATCGATGCTTCCCCTTTGCTGATTCGCTAAATCCTAAAGTCAAGGCTACATTCCCAACGAACGAAACAAACGTCGATCCAACCGAGACCCATCTGAAAAGGACGAGTACCTTCCACGATCACAAATACGTATGCTTTAGGATTTATAGAAATTTCTAGAATTTTAGAGGAATTATTGAAGTGGTGATTTGCTGAAGGGAGAAAGAAAAGGAGTGACGCCGGAATTCTCGTTTGACTTTGGCAAAAGAAGAGTAGGTTTTTAGAGAACGGATAGGGTTTTGGGGTGGTATTTATAGGGGAGTTAGATTATTTTTATTCAATTTATATGATTACGGTCTTCTAAAAATCCCTACGATCATATAAAATATCCCAAAATCATGGAAACGGATATACAACTAGAGTTTGACATTACAGTTCCAACGAAACTGGTTTCATCGAATTCTGCCTCCGTTTGCTCACACAGCGTATTTTTAACTGTCAAAATATCGACTATTTCTCACATTAAAATCCCGTACGGCCACATAAGGACTCTAAAAATCACGGAAATTGAAATCTAACAATAATTTAATATTGCGGATCAAACAAAACTAGTTTCGTCGAATTCTGAGGTCATTCGAAAAACTGGCTGTTTTTAAAGCTCTAAATAACCCTTTCAAATATATAAATATATTTAAAAACAATTAAATTAAATATTCATACAACTCCACAATATTCCCATATGAATTTCTAACACGATATTTGATATCCCGATATAAATCGATATTCGATTTATAATGAAATTCCTTCTTAAAATATAAATAAATCGTTATAAATTATAAAGGAATTTCACAGCGACTTTTCTAAAACTTGATTTGGACATATTTGAAATCTCGATTTTTCTCTTTCATTAGAAAAATATACTTCACCAGCTCCATACGTTTCTTGTTTCACAGAAATCCGATTTAAAACGAACCCCGTACATTCAGTTGAAGTTCAAATCGCCAAATAGCGGACTGTCGCGCCATTTCGTTCTCGATTTTAATTATAATATAATTATACGTTCAAATGGCATTTATAAATCTATTCGTTAATATAATTCAAATCTAAACTGAATTATATATTATAAATAATCTAATTCACAAGATATTGTGAATTCCATCATTTTTTATTATTTCTGAATTAAATATATTATTTAATTATTATATTAATTAAATATTCCTTATTATTTAATTCAAAGACCATTGAATTCTCTAAATCAGTATTTTAAATAATTAAATAAATTAATTATTATATCGTTGAAAATGCGGGTCATTACATTCATCCCCACTTAAAACAATTTCGTCCTCGAAATTGCTAAGGTAGAAAACAAATCCTATCGACTGGTTAAAAATATTTGTTTATTTCTTTAATTTCAGTTTTAACTAACCCAATTTAATTTCAATTGAATATTAATTTATTCTTATCAACGAAAATTTTCAAAAATACTGAAAATTTTCTAATGCCTTAACTCTTCGAAAAATTTCGCCAGCACCTCCTTTGTACTGGTCATTAGGTCAAACTCCAACTCGCCTCTCTAGGCCTTCTCCAACCCAAAAGAAAATCAAACATCTAAGCAGCTTGCCAATCAGGCTCATAAATCACCAAACTCATATGAAATATAAACTTGTACCTTTTTGTCGGGCATCTCAATATATCACTTTCACTTGCTACCAACTCAGCATATAACAATACATTTCCAACTTGATCTCAAATCAATTCATTCTCAACCCAAATCATCTGTTTATTCCCCAAACCAAATACATTTGAAACTCAAGATCCATTCTTGATTTCAACTCTTAACTTACCAATTCAATATACTTAACCAAGCTAAGTTATCATTCTAATTCTATTCAGTTTTCACTTTAATTCCAATTTATTTCCAAAAATTTCTATTTAATTTGTTTTTGAGTCAAACAATTTTCTTCCTGGAGTTTTTAAACAGTTTACCTCTTTCAAAAATCAAATTTCTTTTTGAAATTCAACACAACTTTTTTTCCCAAAACAAATTCGAAATAGTATCTCTGGTTGTAATTCGTCACTTACAAACTCGAAAATGAACATTGATGATGTGGCCAGCATCATCAGAGTGATTTCCCAACTATCGAAGTGAGTTCAATGCTATATCACTTATAAAAACCATTCTTTAAACACTTTTATTTTGAAATTAGTTCAAAATATCATTCACAATGTTGTAAAACAATTTAAAATCGCCCAGGATTTTAAAATTCTCATATATTTAATCCTAATCCAATTACAAACACTTATTCAACTTTCCCGAGTTTTCATTTCAATTCTGATTCTAAATTCAGATTTACTTCATCTTATTTCACGTATTTCACTTATTTGAATTTTGATTGGTTATTTACATAATCATTTCACTTTTTATAATCTTACTCAATTATAATCATTCTAATATCAAACTTTTATATCAAAATATACTTTGGGAAAAATTATTTCATTTACCCTCTTTTCAAAACACAGCATGTCGGTTCATCGTATTCGAGTGTTCAGAAACTCCTACCGATACAGTGGATCAAACTGATCGACCAGAACTTATAAACAACTCAACCAATAAATCTCCACAATATAAAACAATTTTATATCAAGTAACAAATACATTCACTTGTATATATACACTCAACTCAATCTAGGATATTGCTAACCCTATCTCTACTGAGTCACGCCACAGAGCCAAGGTAATTCACTTAACCTTAAGCTTTGATACCAACCGTAACGACCCAGTTTTTGGCAACTTTGGTTATCGACATAAACTCAATGACGACTAACCAAACATTGAAAAATACCAGTAGTTAATGAAAGAAATTAGTGGGTGAGAATAGACAAGATAGAAACTTAGAATAGAAGAAGAAGATACAACATCAGAGTAAGTCGAATCTCACAGCGGAAAGAACAACATATAATAGATAATATAACCTTGAAATAAATCGATATATGTATACAGTAACATTATCAGAGTACAACACTTACAACACAGCGGAAATAACTATAGTGATATAATCCTGAAGCCTCCTACTCCAAGCTCTCCAAGAATATATGTAAAATCCTGACTACTTGACTGCCCATATAAAATTGGGCACTCAAGAGTTTGGGAAACAAAAAAAATTAAACTCCGGGTCATTCATTGGACTGGTATGAGTAAAACAGTTAAAAAACAGTTTGAACAAGTAAACGATATCTCATAAGACCACGCCGTATAACGGTATGGGTTTTCCCTTATGAGAATCCAAAACATCTTTATATCAAAAACCTTTTGATATTATAATAATGTCTATCAACCACAATATAATAATCATCTAGAAGAAACGCTTTCATCTCACGTTCCACATATATAGTATACAATCAAAACCGCAAGCATGTATTGGGTAATGGATTTCCAACTATGATAAGGTATGGAACCAACTTTCGCTAGTGTACCTCTAGAGAGGAATACACTGGGTTCAACAAGAACATTTTGCAACCCAGCCACGCATGACCAACCACTCTTTTCGCTTAAGTGTGTCGAATGCATATCACCAACGGTTGGGATCAATAACCGTTTCCCGAATGGGACAGCATCGACAATAGATTTTTAGAAGTAAATGAAACTCTAGATCCGGTGATTATACAACCTAATAGGTGCGACCTACATAGCTATGTTGCCTGCCCAATTTTTTTCATTTCCCGGTTGTGAGGCTAGAGGCCACGCTTATCTCTGACAGATCACACAATGATTCACTTTGAATGTCACATCGTCATACCCGCCAAATCACAAATTGATTTCCCCAAAAATACAACGGGTATACTGATCATCACTAATCTATGAATTAGAAAAGCGCGATATTTGTAATAAAATTCTGCAAGCGCACAAGTGTGTAGCATACAGGTCGAACACAGGGAGGTAAATTAAAATCAAATTATTTATCTAATCTCTTGGGCGAGTTAGACGAAGCCTGGAGATTTTGTTAAAATAAAAACAAACTAAAATTGCAAACTTATGATTATCGTTGAATCTAATCAACGATTAATCACTAAAGAAAGTAAATTGCAAAACAAGAACAACAATGTAGAAAATAAAAGTGCAGAATAAGAAGAACAAAATAAAATAAAATTAGGATTGTCGTTGAAACTAATCAAACGACTAATCACTAATGAAACAAATGTAAAATACAATTGGTGCTCTTCCAAAACTAATTGTGAAGACAACACCTATTGCTAAGAAAGAAAAATGCAGAAATAGTAAAAAGGAAGAACTTTTATTAATGGAGAAGAGAATATAGAATAATGGATGGTGGCTACAATGACATTACAAGGGTATTTATAGGATAGATAGCCAAACCCTAACCCTAACCCTAATACAATGATAGATGGGCCTTAGTTAAATCTATTAAATTTTTGGCCTTTCTTCTTTTCCTCTTGGTTCTTTGACAAGCTTCCCTTGATTTGAGAAATTCTTGGTCTTTCTACCAATCATTTTCTTGTCCAACAGCAACTAGATGTGAGATCTTCATCTACAATTCTTCAAAATGTATATATATACCAATTTGATCTCCATTTCTCTATTTTTCTGGTTGCATGCAGGTTGGGTTGGAATATCTGTAAAAGTAACAAAACAATACACAAGTAATATTTATTTATATACAAAAGATAAGAAATAAGAGCATAAAATAAACACATTTCTATGTCAATCAAATACCCCCACACTTATCTTTTACTCGTCCTCGAGTAAAACAAGAAATGAAAAAACTAGACTAGATAGGTCACATTTTCATAGGAAACATGATTGCATTGAGCGTATGCAACAAGCCGTTAAACCTCTAGGTGTCCCTAGTAGGACGAGTGGTGTCTCGTGTGGGTTTTCAGTGGATACTACCCACAAAATCCAAATGCAGTATGCTATGATTCTAATGAAACCACATGAATGCAATGGACATGCAAAATAAAAGCAAAAATGTAAACAAGACTTGTTTCTGAAGTGGTACAACAAATTAAATAAACAATTTCTAGTCAGTTGATTTTATTTTAGATACCTCAACTTGTCACAAATTTTCAATATAAATCAAGTTTTCAAATGTTAAATTCCAGTTTGGTCGATAACATAGTGCAGCCATGAAATAAATTCTTAGTTTGCTTGGCACAGTTTGCAAAGTGGTATTATTATTTTCTCATGTATGGCTAGTCAAATCAATAAGGTCAAGAAGTGTTTGGGCATCATCGCTTATTCTTTATTCTATAAAATTTCAAAATTTATTTTCAAGTACATACACCTAACTTAGAAGACCAAGGTTTACCACCCATGCACTGCCTCGCGGACTAACGGAGAGTAGGTAAAGAGCTTGGCGGATTGTGCAGGCCGACTTTGACTTTGTCAACAACGTGTCGGTAATCCTTAGGTGTCCAATCTCATAAAATGAGACCAAGATATTCCAACGCTGACTTTGTCAATAACATGTCGGATAGAGCTTGGCGGGTTTGCACACCAACGCTTGATATACAAGCAATCTTGGATACCCTTGGATTACTGTTATTATTATTGAAAATATAAGCACAAAAGAGAGTTACGTGAATTCAACTTAACACAACTTAGTTTTAAAGATTTGAAAAGCCAATATAAGTATTTTAAGTCCTCCACTTATTTAAACAAAGTCTACAATATAGAATAGATTTCATGGCCATCACCTAAGAATCTCCCTATGTACCGGTTACACTATTATCCCTCAAAATTAAACTTTTCATTATATTTCAAATTCGAATTTAGCTGAGAGAGAAAAATACTATCAACTGGCTAAAAATTGTAAACTTATTTTGTTGTATCAATTGAAAATGAGTCGTATTTCAAAAAAAAAATGGCATGTTATTACAGTCTAAAAAAAATGGCATGTGACTACAGTCTAAAATGCATGATGGTCCTATTTAAATGATGAAAATGAAAAGAAAGAAAAATAAAGAAAAAAAACGAAAATGAGTGAAATGGAGACTCCCACCCCCCTCCCCCCCCCTCCCCCCCCCCCCCCCCCCACACTAGAACTAAACAGTGTCCACACTATAATTTTTTTCTATAATTGAAAGATAGTACCCAAAGGTGTAACAAATGCAGAATGATTTGTAAAATGAAATGCAATTTAACCACTATATGCGAATGCCAATTATATACAAAATGAAATTTATAATGACGGTGAGTTTTATGTGAAAAATAAGATTTTTCTTTCCCTCCACACTTGCCTCTATCAAAAATGATGGATGATGATTTCGTATCTGATTTTTGAGGTACAAAAGGCATGTTAGTGAGATCTAAGATCAAAATCCTTCCTATAAAATTTTTGTCATGCCAATGATTTAAATCATTCAACTGAAGATTATTATAGTCTCATAAGCCTGAGTTTTTAACAATGATTTCTTCTGATGCTATGGAATTACGATTATGTTTGATACATTCCATATATCCATCCTCGTCATTCAAAAGTTTAAGCTCATCTTCGAACAATTCCTCAAAAGACATAGTGCACACGTCAACTGAGGAAAATTAAGTTTTTAGAGGAGATAATTCAGATGTGCCATCTAAAACTGTTTCTATTATGTCAACTTCTCCTATTTCGATCTCTTTGGGTTGATGAAAAATATTCAATTCAATGGTTAAGTGCCCAAACGATAGTCGAAGTTGGCCGCTCCTACAATTAATGAAAGCATTTGAGGTTGCTAAGAAGGGACGACTCAAAATCAATGGAATTTGACTACCCTGACTCAAAACAGGCTCGGTTTCTAGAACTATGAAATCGACAGGGAAGTAAAATTGTTCAATTTGAATCAAAACGTCTTCAATTATACCCAATGGTTTTTTAAAAGATCGATCAACTAACTGAAGAGTGATGTTTGTTGGTTTAATCTCCCCTAATCCAAGTTGACGATAAACAGTGTAAGGAAGAAGATTTACACTTGCACCGAGATCAAGTAGGGCACGAGATATGTGAATGTTTCCTATTTTGCAATCAATTGTAGGGCAACCGGGGTCCTTGTACTTGACTGGGGCAGGATTCGAAAGAATGGAGCTTGTATTCGCAGTTAGAAAGGCAGTTTTAGGAACATTAGTGGCTCGTTTTCTGGTGCATAGCTCTTTGAGACACTTGGAATATTGAGGAATTTGTTCGATGGTGTCTAAGAGTGGAATATTGACATGAACTTGTTTGAAGATTTCAAGAATTTTTTCAAAATTTGCATTCTTCTTCTTATTGTTAAGCCTGTGATGATAAGGGGCTATTGGTTTATAGACTCTTTCAGAAATTTGATCATTCGAAGAAGAAGGTTTCGATGTGGAAAGTGATTGAGGCACAGGAATAGAAGGTGAGATGCTGGGATTGCCAACATTAGAGGAGGAATTATTATCGGGGTTGCTGACATTAGAAGAAGAGATGTTGCGGTTGCCAACATTCGAAGAAGATGGGGTTTCATAAGGTTCCCAGGAGTTGGCATTGGTTGCCATCGCAAGAGTATCAAGCTTTTCAATTGGGGTTGAAATCGAATGGTTGTCGGGATTGCCAACATTATTGTCAATCATTTTTCTAGACCTCAGGGTGGTGACAACGTTAAACGAATTATTTCCATCCTCACAAGAATTCACAGTACGAGAGTTATATTTTGGATTCACCTCGGGTTGACTAGGCAACTTTCCTCGCTCATCACTTTTCATTAGTTCCTTCATCATATTCATCATTTGTTCGAGTTTAACATCTTGATTATTTATTTGTTTTTCTAATCGAACAATATCTTGTGACGGTTGAGAAGATTGGGAGGACTGGTTTGATGATTGAAAGTTGAGGTGCCTATAAGGTTCACTCGAAGGCTCAGGTTGAGGTGAAACATGAGAAGTTTGAGGACTAGAAGAAAATGGAGCTTGGTATAATGAATTCGGTATCATGTGAGATGGATTTGCGACATTATTTGAATTAGACCATGAGAAATTTGGATGATTTCTCCAACTAGGGTCAGATGTGGATGAGTAAAGACCATTTTGAGCTATGACATTGACTTGGTCTTGGGGTAGTCCATTTAATTGAGGAGTTTGAGTCTCTAAGGGAATATGAATTGTATCCACGACATGCACTCCTTTAGTGGAAGCACGGATGGGAACACGAATGGACTCCCATTGCATGTCCTTTTTAGAATAATCCTCTAAGAATTTCCAAGCTTCATTGGCCGTTTTAGACATAAAATCTCCCCCACACATTGATTCTAGTTGAGTTCTAGTTTGATAGTTTAGACCCTCATATACAATTTGACATAAGTAATCTTTTACGATTCCATGATGAGGACAACTATACAGTAATTGGTTGAACCTATCAAAGTATTTTGAAAAAGTTTCCCCCTCATTTTGAGAAAATTGATTTATTTCAGTTCGAATTTTCAGAGTTTTGTGAAAAGGAAATTTTTTTTTTTACGAATACGCTGATGAATTCATCCCAACTTCTTATTGACTATTTGGGAAGAGAATTTAGCCATCTTTTAGCGCTTTCAAGTAGTGCAAATGGAATTAGCCTTAGCTTGATTGATTCATTAGATAATTGTTGCATTTGAGTTGTGGATGAATACAATTCAAATTCACTTAAAAATTCATAAGCATTTTCAGAACCAGTAAATTTTGGTACCCCTTGAATAAAAGAATGTTTAAGCTCAAAATTTCCTTCAACTGGTGGAAGTACTATGACAGAAGGTTGAACGGTTCTAGTTGGATAACATCGATCACGAAGAGACAAGGGTCTATCCATTTGGATATTGAGATTTTGAAATTTTTGATTTATTTGATTTTGATCCCCAAAGTTTGGAAAGTTGTGATTCACTCGATTTTGATCCAATTCGGTTGGAAAATTTTGGTTGATTCGAGAACCCTAGGATAATTTTGTTGGCTCACACTTTTTTCACTCATTGTTGTTAAATGCACGCACAGAAATTAGCTACAATGAAATTTTCTGTCCTTAATAGCTCCTAACCCAAAATTATATAGTGACACATTTGATTACTTAGATCAAAAGATTTCTTAGCCAGTTAACGGACAGGAGTTATCGGAGCACCAGGAATCACCCTAGCAATGCAGCCGAAGGTTTAAGTACCTTCAGAGTAACAACCGATATAATATTTACGAATCACCGTAATATTTATAAACGGTTATTTCTCTGCCATAGTCTAGACACCAAGAAATAATTCGTTCCAAATGAATCAACTATCACAATACAATTAAGCCCTAGATGAGCCCGTGACTTCCTTAAGTCCAACGTCTAACAGTTATTATTAGTCAGATTCTACGATGAAATGCAATTTGTGGGCTAAGGAAAGGGTGATGAAATCCCTCACCTTATGTGAATTGGGTTATTGCCCTTAACAGAATGAATAAAAAGGGCAGAAATAACAACAATCACACAATTTAATTGCCGAAATTAAAAAATTTACATTCAAGCCGCTGCCCCTGCAGAATTTTTTTACAATAATTGTCTATAATTTTTTTCTTTGCAGCAGAGCACCTGTAGAGTTAAAAGAAATTTATAGTGGGGTATGGCTGTCCATCCAGAAAAAATGAGTAGCGTCAATGATTGAAATCTCACTATTTGCAATTTCTTTTGACTTCTGAAATCTTGATTTGTTGCTTGAACTCCAGTCACCTTGTCCGTAGTTCGAAATCTCTTTTTTTTGAATGAATTGAATAACAAAAAAAACACAAGAAAAAGAAACAAAGGAATTAACAAAAAAAAAACTAACTTTCTGGAGAAGATGGTGCTGAAGTGTGGATTGAAAAAAAACTGTGGTGAAATGAAATTATGTGAGAGGAAGGGGTATTTGAACAGAGGGAAGAAATGAAGCAGGGAAAAATAATTGAAAAAAAAAGAATGAATCTTTTTATGACCTTCCCTTTTTTTATTATTGTTGAAAAAGTGGACAAATAGGAAAGAAACAAATGACAAAAAAAAAAGGGAAGAGAGATTTCAAGAAAGAAAGAGAATTGTAAAGGAAGGAACGAAAGTAATTGTAAAAGATTTGGAAAAGAAATTGAGAAGGGAAAACAATAAAAGAGAAGACAAAAACAGAAAGAATTTTTTTTCTTTTGTTTATTGTTGTAAAATTAGAAGAGGATTTTTTTTGAAAAGAAAGGGAATTTGTAAGAGAAGAAAAGAAATCAAATGTATTGAGAACAAGAAAGACAAAAGAAGAAAGAAAAAAATTGCAAAAGAGAATTTTTTTTTTTTTTTGAAATTTGTAAAAAGAAAAAGAATGTAGATGATTGGAAAGAAAGTGGAAAGATGGAAAGAATAAAGGAAAATTGAAAGTTGTTTTTTTTTCAATGAAGGAGAGAGCCGGAAAGAAATAAATGAAAAAAATGGAAAGAGAGATTGTAGGAGGTGAATGAGAAATGCAATTGGAAAGAAATAAAATAAAAAAAAGAATGCAAGTTTTTTTTTTATGAAAATTTGAACAAGAAGAAAGGGAAAGAAATGAATGGTAAAAACCCAAACAAAAAAGGAAAAAAAATTAAATGAGGAAGGAAATAAGAGAAAAAAGCAACGTTTTCTGAGTAGAGAGGAAGGGTAGAAGAATTTGAGGAAAGAAATAAAACCAGGCAAAAACAAGAAAGAAATCAAAGTAGACAGAGAAGAAATTGCAAAAGTTTTTTTTTTTTTTAGAAAGTTGTAGACAAAAGATGGAAACAAATAAAAAGAAAAGGAAAGGGAAAAGAAAAATGTGAAAATCAGCAAGGTGGTAGAAAGATGGAAAGAAATTGAAGAAAAATTAGCAACTTTCTTTTTTTGTATATTTTGTTTTTCTTCTTGAAGGAATTAGATTGGAAGAAATGCAAAATAAAAAAAAGGAAAGAAATAAATGAAAAAAAAGAAGGAAAATTTAAAGAAAAAGTGGCAAGATTTTTTTCCCTTGTCTTAGAGATTATGATATCAATATGTGATACACAATCAACTAATCAAGATTTTTATCTATATATATCTACAAGAAAACAATAGGAAAATAAAAGAAAATTTAGCAAGATTTTTTTTTACAAAATCAAACAAAAAGAAAAAAAACTTAACACGAATCAGAAATTAATTAAATAATAAAATTCAATTGTTACCTCCCCGACAACGGCGCCAAAAACTTGATCACCGCTAATCTATGAATTAGAAAAGCGCGATATTTGTAATGAAATTCTGCAAGCGCACAGGTGTGTAGCATACAGGTCGAACACAAGGAGGTAAATTAAAATCAAATTATTTATCTAATCTCTTGGGCGAGTTAGACGAAGCCAGGAGATTTTGTTGAAATAAAAACAAACTGAAATTGCGAACTTAGGATTATCGTTGAATCTAATCAACGATTAATCACTAAAGAAAGTAAATTGCAAAACAAGAACAACAATGTAGAAAATAAAAGTGCAAAATAAGAAGAACAAATAAAATAAAATTAGGATTGTCGTTGAAACTAATCAAACGACTAATCACTAATGAAACAAATGTAAAATACAATTGGTGCTCTTCCAAAACTAATTGTGAAGACAACACCTATTGCTAAGAAAGAAAAATGCAGAAATAGTAAAAAGGAAGAACTTTTATTAATGGAGAAGAGAATACAGAATAATGGATGGTGGCTACAATGACATTACAAGGGTATTTATAGGATAGATAGCCAAACCCTAACCCTAACCCTAATACAATGATAGATGGGCCTTAGTTAAATCTATTAAATTTTTGGTCTTTCTTCTTTTCCTCTTGGTTCTTTGACAAGCTTCCCTTGATTTGAGAAATTCTTGGTCTTTCTACCAATCATTTTCTTGTCCAACAGCAACTAGATGTGAGATCTTCATCTACAATTCTTCAAAATGTAAATATATACCAATTTGATCTCCATTTCTCTATTATTCTGGTTGCATGCGGGTTGGGTTGGAATATCTGTAAAAGTAACAAAACAATACCCAAGTAATATTTATTTATATACAAAAGATAAGAAATAAGAGCATAAAATAAACACATTTCTATGTCAATCATATACAGCTAAGAGAAACGAATTCCTCTGCCACCAAACGTACGTACGTTTGAAGAGATCAACTTGCGCGATCTATTAAATATACTCTGTCAGTCATTCTTCCATACAGGTCGTCCTGGGAATGGACAATCCGAAGGCACTATTCGGTACAACCATCTTAGGAAATCTTTACCAAAGATTTATACAACAGACCTTGCACTTTACTCCATCTTCAATTATCTTCAGCATATATGATTTGCAACGCTTATGCTAATACGGAGTGGTTCTTCGGATAATAATCCTACCGGTCTCTCCATATTAAAAACGTTAAAATGGTGGAAAACTTCGAAGTTGGTGAGTTAACTATCAAAGAAAAACACGTGTGCAAACAACGATATTATTTCCAGATGGAAATTACATCGATCAATCACCAATCAACTTTCATCCTTTAAATTAATTTATCATTAATCTATTTCATTTGTCATTTCCTGTTTCCATATATTCAACATTTCTTAGTTTCTAAATTTAGAAAATATATGCTATTAACACTAGAAAACATTTCCATCTCTTTTTTTCTATATTAGAAAACAATTCTGATTCTTATTTGGAAAACATTTCCAAAGCTCCTTCATTGGATTTAAACAGGCGTTTAAATAAAACATCACTATGCCAACTCCAACCTTTTACTAAATTCACTTAATCATCATTCACTATCAAACCTTACCATTCCTTAGTTAAGAAGGAAGTCAATCAAGTTGGAGTATAATTACCTCTCAGACCTTAACTGAACAATGTTTTAACTTCGAAATAGTCAAAGTTTATCTTTTAAATCTTTAACAAACTTCCTTGCATAACTCCCTTTCGAATAAATCTCTATTCGATAACTCCTCCCTTCGAATAACTATATTAGATAATCTCCCTTACGAATAACTAAATTCGAAAACCTTTCTTCGAATAAACTATATTCGATTAACTCTATTCAATTAACTCTTATCAATTAACTCTTATTGGATTCACTCTTTTGATTTAACTCTAATCGATTAACTCTATTTGATTAACTCTATTGGATTAACTTATTTTACTTAACTCCTTTCGAATAAACTATATTCGATAACTCCTTTAATTCTATTCGAATAAACTATATTCGATTAACTCCTTCTGAATAACTAGGTTCGATAACTCCTTTCGAATAACTAGATTCGATAACTCCTTTCGAATAACCAATATTCAATTACTCCTTTCGAATAACTAGATTCGATAACTCCTTTCAAATGACTAGATTCAATAACTCCTTTCGAATAACCAATATTCGACTACTCTTCTCGAATAAATTATATTCGAATACTCTAATCAAATGAACTATATTCGATTACTCTTCTCTAATAAACTATATTCGATTACTCTTCTTAACTCTATTCGAATAACTATAATTCGATAACTCTATTTAACTATATTCGAATAACTAATATTCGATAACTCTCTTTAACTTTATTCAAATAACTAATATTCGATAACTCGTTTTTTGATTAACTCTATTTAATTAAATCTATCAATTTAACTCTAATTAGTTAACTCTAACTGATTAACTCTAACAGATTAATTCTAACTGGTTAACTCTAACTGATTAACTCTGACTGGTTAACTCTACTGATTAACTTTAAATCTAAATGTGCAATTCTAACTCTAATCTATTTATTCTAACTCTAATCGATTAATTCTAACTGATTTACTCCTCTAACTCATTTTGATTAACTATATTCGAATAACTGATATTTGCTAAACTCCATTATTTCTATTCAAATAAACTATATTCAATTATCTCCTTTTGAATAAACTGTATTCGATTAACTCTTCTGATTTATTCCTTTGAATTAACTCCTTTGATTTGTTCCTTTGAATTAACTCCTTTGATTAATCCCTTTGAATTAACTCCTTTGATTAATCCCTTTGAATTAACTCCTTTTCTATTTGTTTACTTAACAAATAACTATTCCCTTTTCAATTCTATTTATTTAACAAATATATTTTTTTAACAAAAATCCCTTGATTTTATAAATATTTCCTTTTCAATATAACATTGAAAATTTCCTTTTATAATTATTCTATTTATTTTCTAAATAGATATTCCTTTTATAATTCTATTTACTTTGATTTAATACTATTTATTTAACAAATAAATACTCCTTTGATTTAATCCTATTTATTTAACAAATAAATATTTTACTTTTCTATTCTGTTCCACAAATATTTTTCCTTTATAACTCTTATTTATTTCCCAAATAAATAATCCCTTTATACTTCTATTTATCATCCCAATAAATATTCCTCTTTATAAAATCCTTTGATTTTATAAATAATTCCCTTTTTTTCCTTATCATATTTATTTCCAATAAATATTTTCTTTTCAAAACCTTTTTGATTATATAATTGTTTCCTTTTATAAAATCCCTTTTTCCTTTTCAATATAAAATCCATTGATTTTATATAACTAATTTATTTTCAAAATACACTTTGAAAATCCCCTTTCTACATGCCAGTATTTCTTACGGTATTTAAAATACCAAATCACAATGATCGATATCATTCAAACACACATCATCATCATCAACAGATTTTATATCACATCATATATTACAATATATGAATACAGTAAAATAAATGTTGAGGAATTCAGTTGGATTCCTCCAATCTATTTCCCTACATCCACAGATGTTAAATAATATAATAACATCAATTTCACTTCGATATGAAATATTCTGATAAACAGAATTGATACCTGATTAACGATATATATAAATATCGTTATCTATAATTTCAACCAATACATACGCAATTCAACCAAACAGTTAGGACACAGCAATCAACAGAAAATTATCAGTTCTAAGAATACGTTATAAAAATATAACTGTTCAGAGTTGGTGAGTTTTACTCACCTTGTCCGTCAATCGTTAAATAACGATTACGGTCGCTGATTCAGTTCAGTCGTTTTATTCTGTCATAAATCCAGACAGTCACCCAATAGCTTCAAAACGATTCCATTGCAAAGCTTAAAATTGTATGATCCCAAAGAACCCATTTTATTTCTGTCGATCCATCTTCCCATGCCCACCACGTTTTCTGTTGACTTCCTTCTTGTTCAATTAAACTCCAATCACGGTAGGTAACATTTTCCCGTTCGAAACTTAAGTAACATTTTCCCAAAAGAATTCGCACTTCTCTCCATTACTCGGCACCCTTTCTCCAACATGTCTTTAATACGCACTGCACCATTTCATTTTCAAAGAACTGCCAACGCCCCTGTTCACAACTAACACCATTAGCAAGTCTTCTTCCTCATCTGCTCGCTGACTCCACCTTGCCTCACGCTCAACACAACAACAACCATCAACAAAAATCCCTACGATCATATAAAATATCCAAAAATCATGGAAATGGATATACAAATAGAGTTTGACATTACAGTCCCAACGAAACTGGTTTCGTCGAATTCCGACTCTGTTTGCTCACACAGCATATTTTTGACTATCAAAATATCAACTGTTTTTCACATTAAAATCCCGTACGGCCACATAATGACTCTAAAAATCACGAAAGTTGAAATCTAACAATAATTTAATATTGCGGATCCAGCAAAATTAGTTTCGTCGAATTCTGAGGTCGTTTGAAAAACCGGCTATTTTTAAAGCTCTAAATAACCCTTTTAAATATATAAATATATTTAAGAACAATTAAATTAAATATTTATAAATAAACATTATCGTATATATTCCCATACGATATCATACAGCTCCACAATATTCCTATATGAATTTCTAACTCGATATTTCAAATCTCGATATAAACCGATATTCGATTTATAATGAAATTCCTTTTTAAAATATAAATAAATCATTATAAACTATAAAGGAATTCCACAGCGACTTTTCTAAAATTTGATTTGGACATAAATCAAAATCTACACGATGAAATCTCGATTTTTCTCTTTCATTAGAAAAATATACTTCACCAACTACGTTTCTTGTTTCATAGAAATCCGATTTAAAACGAACCCTATACATTCAGTTGAAGTTCAAATCGCCAAATAGCAAACGGCAGTGCCATTTCGAGCTCGATTTTAATTATAATATAATTATACATTCAAATGGAGTTTATAAATCTATTCGTTAATATAATTCAAATATAAACTGAATTGTATATTATAAATAATCCAATTCACATGATATTGTGAATTCTATCATTTTTGATTATTTCTGAATTAAATATATTATTTAATTATTATATTGATTAAATATTCCTTATTATTTAATTCAACGACCAATAAATTCTATAAATCGCTATTTTAAATAATTAAATAAATAAATTATTATATCGCTGAAAATGCAGGTCATTACACATTCCATTTGAAATGTTGATCAATATAACTTATTTCTCGATGTTTCAATTGGAATCATATGATTATCCCACTTTCGAAACTTGAAAATAAATAATGGTGATGTTTCAACAATCACCAGAATCATCTTCAAGCGACTAGAGTGTGATTTCATATCCATCTAGTAGATAAGACTTCGTATATACTTTAGCTACGCGTATATTCAAAATCTTATATATTAAGTAGTCCAACCATGACATCGAATAAAATACTGAAATTTTTTATTTTATAAGATACATAATTTCAAAGTAATTATGTTAAATGATTTACTTAATTTCAAAATAATTTATATTTTCAAAATACGCTCTCTCTACAATGATTCTAGTGACGATTACACTCATTCTAAGGTATTACTACCCTATCTCTAATGAGTTTTTAAACCCTGATAAGCTAGGCTCTGTCAAACCAAAGCTCTGATACCATCTGGAACAGCCTGCTTTTTGACCACTCCAAGTAAGTAATTAAACTAACTTAGAACGTTCACAAAGACAGGTAGTTATTTTAGCTTACAGGTTTTAAACAGAAATGAACATAGAAGAATGGTACAATAATACTTGCAGCGGAATAATTATTTTTTTATACATATCAGAGTTTATACAAATATTTGGTACAGTGAAAAAATGTATAATGTTTACATGAATTTTAAAGAATAAATTTTTTTTGTTTTTGTCGAGCGGACGTCGTTTGCGTCTTGCATCTTCACATTCCTCTCCAGTTTGCGAGCTGAATATCTGGAACACTTAGGACCTAACCCATCGATCATTCCGTGGCCCAATGGATCACGAGACCCCAAGAATGCCAAGGCCCATCTTCTGACTTTTAAATATTTAATGTTTATTCCATGTTCATGCACTTGCCTTATATCCCCTTATCTTCTTTTTCTTTTATGAGGAATGGTTTGCGTTGAATAGAAAGAAGGGAGGAGTGATGCGTGAGTAGATCTGAGGAGAAAAATGGCAAGAGTTAAATAAAGAAGGGGAGAGAGAAGCGGTCAAAAGGGTAGATAAACCAAAATGATGCAATTTCCTTTTATTTGTTTATTTAATATGACCAAACGTAGCAAGATTCACAAGAAGGAACGACACAAATTTTAAAGTAACGGTAGACTTTAAATATGTATTTAAACGAGGTCCCACGTTTCCAAATCCAAATTTTTACTGTTTCAGACCCTTGTTTATTTAATTAATTTTATTTCCTCTTCCTGATGTATTCAAATTTATTATTAACGTTTAAATTATTTGACTTTTTCTTTATGCTACAAATGAAACAAAATTTCATATGTTACTACGAAAATTCTTTCATCTATATTAAAATGAACGTATTCTAAATATCATATTTTTTTAATTAATTAGAATGCAAAATTTTACATTCTACCTGCAATAACTGCACCATTTGATATTAATATCATTGAAATTCCCATTGTTAATGTTTTATTTAATTTACTTAAATTAAATAAATAGATGTATTTTCATGTTCACATTTAAAGTTTGAGTTTAAATTCCAATGTCAACCATTTCTATACAATTATGGTTATTATTTCACGATCGACAATATTGTTTATTTATTGCTTTTAAATTTAATTTGTCTAACATAGCTCAAACAACTACATACACATGACATTACATTTTACTAAGCAATGAAGTTTGCTAACTGTTTATATAAAACTATTTAAACGCAACTAACGAATCAAAATTTAATAAACAACATTGGTACTTTTATTTTATACATATTTTAAGATTCCTAAATCGTATTATAAGGTTATAATTCGAGAATAAATATATATATATATAGCTGCTATTGTTAACTAAAATTTCGAATGCTTATGGAAACGTGTTTAGGGAAGAATAGAAAACGTTTATGTTATATATGTAGTCATCAAAACATTTAACATTTTTAGTAGGCATTTCACAAAAAGAAGGGAGGATGGTAAACAGGGTTGGTAACGAATGTGACTTATTGCATGTATTAAGGTTACAAAGAAAATAAATTAGCGGACTAGACATGACATGTTAATTTAATCAACATTTATTTCTTATTTAAAATTCAAAAGAAAATTTCATAAGGAAAGAGAAAGAGAATAACGAAAAGTAATGAATGCATAATTTATTGTTTAATGCTAAATGCTAGAAAGTGTGTGACTTTTAAAATTTCAAACACATAATATTACATATCATGTGTTTAACGTTTTGCTTAGATAAATGTTAAAAGTTTTGTGGTATTTTATTTTTCTTCTGAATATAAACAACATGGTATAAAAATATAAGGAAAATACATACATATATATGAAATAAGATACATGACAATATATCGTTGGGAAATAAATTAATAAATTAGAGGAAAGAAATGAATGCATATTAATGAAGAAAAAAGGTGGAGAGAAAGGAGGTAGTAAATTTGGGGAAAGTAGAAAAAGAAGGGAAAAAAGATAAACATGCATGAAATGTGAATGTGCAGTGAAATTATGTGTGTTATTTATTTGATTGTTAATGTCATCATTAATTTTCCTTAGCTGCTAGTTAAAATGTGCTTTATTTATCATTGACACTCCATTTCATTATAGTCTCTCCTATCTAATTTAAACTTGCGATGTTAATTAATTTATTATCAATTAGGGTAAAACTCTTATATTCAAATTTTAAAAAAAAAACAATGATTTAACAACTTATCAATGGTTCAAAGTTAATTATCTCAAATATATATAAAATTTATTAACAATTTGGTTATTTTAAATCACCGTTCATCTTATTACATTTTGTTGTTTACTAAAAATAAATTTGAAACTGTTTATTAATAACATCACAAAATATATTTTTAATTCAATAACCTAAATACTCGAAATATACGGGATGTTACAGCGTTGCTAGCGAGAGAGATTCTTCCCATGTCCCAAGAGAGGAAGATTTTACATCAGAATTTATCCATCAAACATTTGATTGAGAGGATGAATGCTTTGTAGAACAGCTAGAAGAGAGAGATAGGAATACTCTTGGGTTGAGGGCACATATAAAGACTACACTCTCTTTCGAGTTTGAAGATGAATCGAGGCGTCTACGTCAACGTAGTGTTGATTTGGAAATTGATTTGAACAACACCACTACAAAGTGTGAGGCGTGGGTGTATTGTTTCAAGAATAATCCTATCAAGACGGGGTCTTCACCCTCCGGGGTTGCGACCTCTCGCGAGCCCCCTACTCATCAGAAGTTTTATTATTTGAATAACCCTCCCCGGGTTAAAGGAATCAGCCGTTTTCGAATGGTGCAAAAGACTGGTACCCGAGATGAAAGTGACTTATGACACTAAGTTGATTAAGGATTCTCATGATCATGTCGTTGGGTATGCTAACCAAATCAGACATTTACAAGAAGAAAGGCATAATTTGTGTATGGATGCTTTAGAGTTGGAGAGGGAAAACAGTTCTCTTAGGGCGATGTGTAGGGCTTATAACAGAGCCTTGAAACTTCGGATTAAACCTTCTAATCATTTAGATGAAATGAGTAGGACAGTGCGGAAGCTTAACGAATTGCTAAGCATCATGCTTCGTCATTCTATCGACCATCCTTTGCCTGATGATGGAGATTACCCAGATCTTTAATAATATGTTGTAGTGGTGAGATTCAATTATACCTATAATTGGGGTATTGAGAAAGTAATGATTTTTCTTTGATGAGTGAACTTTGTGTATTGACAATGTCTATTACGTAAATAGCTGTTGATGTGAAATATGGATAACAATTGCTTACATATAAATGGTTTGAGAAATTTTCATAAACGAGGAAAGAGATATCCCGTTTACCTGGAATTGTTTTGGTGATAAACCTCTTGATTTCTTCCAAATTTTTCTTTGTAGCCTGTCCTCAATGAGTACATATATGGTTGTTCTAATTTGTGATGGCCATTTTAGGGATTTTCCTGTGGTCAGTTATCACCTTTCGGATCCATTTCGGGTCGAGGTTATCCAGATTTTGGCGTTGGTGTATGACTTGATCTCCGCTTCTGGTTTCGGTATTGTGATAAGACTAGGATCCTTCTCCCGACACTTTGCTAAGGTTCTCCTTGAAACGGATTCGGGTGTCGACATAAGTAGAGGAACGAAAACCCTTTCCAATATTCGTGAAAGAACCACATCAACCCAGATTAGGGCATCAATATAGATAGGAGACCGGAAACCTCTTCCGGCATTTGTGAAGAGTCGAATCGATCTGGATCCGAACATTAATATATCGAAGACCGGAACCCCCTCTGGTATTTGTTAAGAGCCAAATTGACCCAAATTAGGGCATTAATATATAGAAGACTGGAACCCCCTCTGGTATTTGTGAAGAGCCGAATGACCCAGATTAGGGCATTAATAGTTAGAAGACCAGAACCCCCTCTTGTATTTGTTGTTTTGGGATCCACTTCGGATTTGATTTGTGAAGTAGAGGTTTTCCATACTTCCTGATCCACCCCTTGGGCTTCTGGTGTCAAAGATGAGGATGTACGTGCTTTGTTGGCTACTCGCTGGGCATGTGCGTCCGGTGCGCTTGGCTAGCTTATTCAGAAGCAGGGCCCAAGGACTTACCTGGTCTCCCTCCAAGGGGTGCCTTACTATGGCCATCGTAGGAAATGATAAGGTCTTAGAAACATAGACGGGCCATCGTAGGCACAAAACTAAGGTTTGCTCTTTTGTTGCTCTATACTCACCATCGTAGGCACTGATTGAGGCCTACACGCCACCCTCCTCCGAGAGGTGCCCTATCCTGACCATCGTAGGCAATGATAGGGGTTTGTATTCCCTTCTGTGAGTAACTCGGAACATAAGCAGAGGTAGAACGTGTTCTTCTACAATCATAGGTAGAACGTGCTTAGTTCTAGCAGAGGCAGGGCGTACTCTTCTACGAGCAGAGGCAGGGCATGCTAATTTTAGATGCACCACCACGACTATTTCTGGTGTGAAATGGAGGCTTATGCTTTTGATGCTTTAACCAAGCACCCTCTAATTTGGGCATGGAAAAATACTAACATACGACCACCACCACCCCTCAGGTGAATATCTTGCTCGGACAAATTTACTGCTGATAAGGGTTTTTCTTTTGTCCACTTGTGACTTGACCCGTCCTTGGTCATTTTACCTTGTGGAGCTTTTCTTCTTCGCAATCGAGCAAATATTCTTTCTTTTGCTATTTCTAGAAGGTTTTAGCGGCATACCCTCTTACGCTTTCTATACATATCCTTGTAGTTTTCCTTGGTTTAAGAACTTGATGAACATTCCCTATAAAACTTTGTAGTGACTTGTGTTACAACCAAAATGATCTCAGTGCAGGTTGACAGTGAAGGGATGTCGACGGAATATAAGGAAGAAGAATTCGAGAGCGGCTCAGGTCGATACCCCTTTTTGAAAGGAAGGAGCCAGAAACCTACAGAGCGTCAGCAAAAGTTCATTCGGCAAGGTCTACCCACGAGGAATTAATAGGTGTAACGTTAAAACATCAGAAGAAGAAGGGTAGTGTATCAGAGCATAAATATGATCCATAACCAACTCCTGGAAAAAATGGCTCCATAGGTAACAAAGGGGTTACCTTGATCAGTAACATGGGCATTATCGGGAGCTACCTTCCAGGGAATCAATCCGGAAGGCTAAGTCAAGACAAAAAGCAAGGATACAGGCTACATGTACTAATCCACCTAGTACCTGATCTATCAACTGTTCTAAATCGGCCGGTGTACACGTACATCGTGAGAGCGGGCCCCTCTAAGTACCCATGATAAAGCCCAAAGCCTACATCCGATAGTTTACGCCAAAGGACTGACACTTGGAAGCATTCGTTGAGAGGTTCGAAGCACCTTCGTCAATGGACTCGGTAACAAACTCCTTCTCACCTTGGGAAGGCCCCGATTCACCCGGGAGCCTTGCGTCGAAGACTATAACCTGCACTTCGACGATGACCGATAGCTAGATAACTGAAACTAAGGAAAATATTGGCCAACATGAATTATTCGGGCCCAACAACTAACTGATAGAAGGACTCTAGATTCCCTATAAATAAGACCCCAGGAACTCCATAAAGGGGATGCACTTTTCATTTCTTAATTAAGTTCCTTTATTTTCAAGAATAGAAAATCATCTATTCTTGTAATATACCTGAAAACTATGAATGGGGAATTCCGAGTCTCGCTCATCTTATGATTTGATAACCTTGTAGTATCATAATGATGAAACAGGGAGTTAACACTAAACTTTCTGATGAGAAGATCAATCAAGGCACCCTAGCGGCGAAGGAAGAGGGCTTTGTGGAAACACGGAATCCCCTTTTTCTCACCCAAAGGATCCTCCATGATCGATCCATATCCTCATGCTGAGCCTAACACTTCTCGAACATTAATGTAAGGAGATCGCACATGAATTCCTAACTGGTCCCCGTCCTGGTTCAGGCTTCTCTCTGGGGCAAACCTGACATGAAGGAATCATCAAAGTTAACGAATATAGCGAGGTCTTCATCCTTGATCTCAAGGGAAGCATTAGCCTGTTTTCTTCTTATTGGAATACATAATATCGTTTTCATAGCTCAGAAGCTTATCAATTCCATGAAGCGTAACGACATCAAGTTAAGTAAATTTCCCCCGGGTCAGGTCGAAATACCATCTTGCAGTCCGTATAGTGTTCACCCTCCATGGGCAAGGGTAATGGCTGCTAGGACAGAGAATTCTGGTGCCTCGAGGAAGGTGATTCAGCTTAATGTCCTAGGAATAAGACCATATCTTTGAGGCTCTGAGTTATGACAGCGATATATCTCATGAACGCATACATTACACACTGTAATCCGGGTGTTAACGAAAATTTCGTTAACATTTTTTGTGCTAAAAGGAGTGCTTGAACCTCTGATCCGGTGGTTAATTTGTCAAAATTAATTTGGTGAATTTTTTGCTTCAGGATAAAAGGAAGAAATCGAAAAGGTTGGAGGATAGAAACAAAGAGCTAGAACCCAACGCCACCGTTGAAGGAAATGAGGGTCCAGCGCTCAACTCAAATAATAGTGAGAAAGGGACAACATCCAACCCACGACAACCACCAGATTCAAATACGATGGACGACAATGTTGCAAGAATCTTAGTCTTGGAAAAGCAACTCCAAGAAATGCAGGCTCGTGTTGACGTAGTCCAGGCACATAAATCTTCATGGCTTACCAGATCTAGTTAGAGAGAGACAAATAAATCTCCAAAAAGGAAGGCTCTCATTCAACAATCAGAAGCAAAAGGGAAGCCTAAGGCAACTTCTTCCAAGAAAGAGAAGTCTCATCTGAAGGGAGTAGATCATCAAGGGAATCAATGCAAGCAGGAACAGACCAGGAGCCTGCTGGGAAGCAAGGGGAAGAGAACCCATGATGACAAGGTTAATGACAATGAAATAGTAGCACCATTCATCGATAAGATTATGAACACCATAATACCGTCAAGAGTCAAAGTTCCCACCATAAAGTATTTGGGAACGACTAACCCCGACAATCATCTGATGGCTTTCTACAGCCAGATGGATCTCTACAATGCTTCTGAAGCCGTCAAGTGTCGCCTCTTCGTGGTGACCTTCCAAGGGCAGCGACAAAATGGTATCGCTAGTATAGGGAAAATACCATTTACTCGTGGAAACAATTCTCCTACGAATTCTCTACGCAGTTCTACATTTGCAAAGATCCAACCACAGACTATATAGTCGTCGCCAACATCAAACAAAGGCATGGGGAGTCTCTAGGGGACAATATAAAAAGGTTCAACATCGAAACGTTGAAGGCCAAGGATATGAATGACTGCGACAAGTTGAGCGTCGTACACTCAGGGTTGATTAAGAACACCCCTAGAAGGAGTTATATATCCAGGGTTGCAAAGACTTGCAAGATTTCCATTTTCAAGCCGACAAGTTTATCCACATAGATGAATTGTACTTCATGAAAAGGAAGTTCGGACCTCGAGGGGAAGGAAGAAGGCCGAACTTCGGATGAAAGCTCCCGGAACGGAATAAGAGGAGGCCGAGGTGGGAAGACTCTAACACCAACTCAGTTGCCTTGAACAAGCCAATCTTATATGTGTTGTTGTTGCAAAAGAAAGGGTCAATAACTTCCCCGTTTCGTTCAAAGCCAAGAATTGCCCCGAACCTAATGCCGGTGGTAAATACTGCGTGTTCCATAAAATCAAGGGCATAATACATACGAGTGCAAGGTGTTATAATATACACCAGAACGTTCTAGGATGACAGAGAGGATAGTGTCTAGGCTTGGGTTTGGAAATTCAGTTTCCTGCTCTCCCTGGCTATCCCTAACTGGTCCAACAACGGGATGGTAAATTCGAAATCGAATTTGAAATATAATTTGAAACTGTTTTTCAAATGATTTAGAGATATAAACCAAGTTTGAAAAGTATTTGAATAATTTATATATGATTTTTAATTGGTTTGACTTGAAATAAGACGCGTTGGATTTCAAAGAATAACAGCATTTGAATAGAAAGAAAATTTTCGATTTCCGACATATGATTTCCATGTGATACACAAAACAAAATTTTGAAATACGTGTGTTGCCGATCATAACGAAAGTCGAATGAAGCAAGTTATTAAATTGGAGAAATTTATGATTTATAAATTTCAAAGGCCAATAGAAATTTGAAATATTTGAATTTCGAATAAATTTTTAATCTATTTGATTTAAATAGATAGTTTAACAACAATGCTTTTGAATGTTGTTATTGGTTTGAAATTTATAAGCATGAACTATTTGTTGACTATAATAATAGTTTGGAGATTTATTCAAGTATTGAAAACATGAATGGGTTTTTCAAATTTTTAATTTGGATATGGTTGGAGATAAATCTTCGGATGTTTGATATTAACTCGGTGGATGAAAATTCATATTATCTGAGGAATTTAAAAAGGAAATTCACCGTTATTCCACTTATAATATGAGTTGGATACAGAGATTAAAATTGAAGATAAGTTGATGGTATTTCTAGCCAGATCTAATTGGATAAATCTTTTAATTAAGATATGGGTCTTCCACCTGATTGAAATGAGTTAGATAGAAATAATCTTCGATTTTTGGTATAAAATTTCATGGTGTAAATGAATACTATCTGGGGAATTTGGAAGATATTATTATATCGTTATTCCACTTATAGTATTCGTTGATTTTGAGAATTTATATCGAATATAAGTGGATAAAAATTTCTGTGTAATTTATGATTCAATATCGATTGATTGGGTTTTGTCGTGAATCGTATCTTCAGTAATATCATTCTTGAAACCCGATGAGATTGAATGGTGGAAATTCATATCGTAATTGGGGATTTAATCAAATCTTTGATTCAAGGAAATTAAAGGTAAGAAATTAAAGCGAAGGGATAATCTTTGATTTCAAAGAAGAGAATCTTGTTGATGGAATCGGTTTGATGAACGGTCGAGTGTTGAGGGTGTGCATGTGCACCAGCGTGTGCACAAGTTTGGGTTCCAGGGAGCTTTTCACGCAAAGAAGATAGGAGGAGGAAGAAGAGGAGCGTGGGCCGGTTTTGGTGAATGTGGGCTTTAGGCCGAGCTTGGTATGTTTTTTTTTATTAAATTTTAAAGTCTATATTAGTTAAAACTTTATAACCTCATATCTCACTCATTTTAAATCGGATTGACTCGCCGTCAGAGGCGTTAGGACCATATCGGAAAGTAGAACACAATGATATATTATATTGATAATTTTATTTAAGTAAAATTTAGTAAAAATTTATAATAAAAGTCGTTGTTTATATATAAGTATAAAAAAATCATTATTAATAGAATTTCAAAATAAATCAGCAGAAAATTACCAGCTGCTGATAAGAGTGGGTTGAAAGCAGTAAGGGTAGCGGAGTATTGTTCGTTGACTGGTTCGCTCTGGTAATGAAGATTTTAAAGCTTGACTGGTGAGAACTTATAATTTAAATTATTTATTTAAATTAGTTAATTATAATTAGCTGAGAGTATGGTTATATGTTTTCTTCCGCTATGTAAATATCGATATACTCTGATGTATTCCTGGTAACTCTGATGTAATATTTTGTAATGAAATAAAAAGTTCTGTTGTTTTGTTTAATATACGTATGTACCCATAACAATTCGTCTTTCCGAATGGTTTAAGTCGGTTTAATTACCGCCGAAAAATCGGGCAAAAAGATGGGATGTTACAGGTGTTGGATGGGAATATCTAGAAGCTAATTCGAGAAGGACACCTGAAAAAGTTTGTTTCAAATAAATCAATACCAACTCAACATGCAGGAGGACAGCAGAATCTTTCAGTAAAAACGATAGGAGTTGCTACGGGGGAGAACAACCTGGATTTGGGGCCTCACGTCAACCGAATCAATGTTATCCATGGGGGGCCACACCCAACCGGAAGCTGTCCGAAGGCCAGGAACCAATAAGTGAAGGAAGCGATGGAGGGAATCTTCTCCATGCAAGAAGAACTATCATTGTAGAGCGCGTGCTATGCCCTCAAAATGCATAACCGCGTGGTCTCTCCGGAAGAAATGAAGAAAGGGGTTCGTCACCCGCATAACGACACCCTCACGATAACGGAACAGATAGGGCTTTCTATCGTTTCTAAAATATTGGTGGATACCAGAAGCGCTATCAATGTCATCTTCAAACATGCCTTTGATCATATGGGAATTTCCGAAAAGAAGCTAGAGCCTAGCAATGAACCAATTTTCAGATTCAACAATAAGGGTCAACTCCAATGGTTCAAATCAACCTTTTGGATCAAGCAGGGTTGTCCCTTCCCCATAGGACTTTCGAAACACTCATCTTGTCACTGCTTACGGACCCGAACCTGGGTGATCAATTGAATAGTTTTTTGGAGACATGAAACGAATTGAAAAAAAACTCGTCGCAAAAAGAAGTATCGTGGTTGATCAGCCGTTTATTACAACACCTCTTTCGGATGACCTGCTTTAGAGGAGTTGGATGCCTTCGTTTCGTCCGATTATCTCATGTTAAAATTTCTCACCAAACAGGGATAGGGTACCATCTAGGGAGAACAGTTTAGCTCCCGCGAGTTGTACTTCGCAATGGTATAAAAGTACAAAAGAGATTATTCATCGTATTTTGATTCTTCTATTGTTTTTATGCCTTTAGATAAGGGAATCTTACAACCCTCATTTGAAGTCAAGATAAAAATAAATAAGACTGACAAACACAATAAAGGTAGGTACGCTTCTTTGAAAAGGTTGAGGAAAAGGTCCAATGAGGTGAACTCAATTGAAGAAGGAGAAATCATCACAGATTTGGACTCTAGAGGAGACATCGAAAGGATAAAACCAGTAGAAGAAGTAAGCATTGATTCGAAAGATAAATCAAAGGTCATTAATATAGGTAAAGACTAATGTAACCTCTCCAAGCAACTTAATCCACTACCTATAGCTCAACAAAGATGTTTTCGCCTGGACCCACTTAGACATGGTTTGTATCGACCCTTCAATTATGAGCTACGCCTTAAACATCAACCCTTCAGTAACCCCGGTCGGACAAAATAAGAGACAATATAATAGAGACCGGATAGAGGCCTTGAAGGAGGAAGTTAAAAGGTTGGAAACTAACGGGTATAACCGATAGTTCCTTTACCCGAAAAGGTTAGTCAATCCCGTTCTAGTGAATAAGTCCAACGGGAAGTGGAGGACAAGTGTTGATTACACAGATTTAAACAATGCTTGTCCAAAAAATTGTTAACTCTCCAGCGGATTGATAAGTTGGTTGATGCCACGAGTGGACACAAGATACCATCTCTTATGGACGCTTATTCAGGGTACAACCAAATCCCAATGAACAAACCCGACGAGGAACATACAAGCTTTATCACCGACTGGGGAACATTTTGTTATAAAGTAATGCCCTTCGGTTTAAGGAATGCAGGGGCAACATACCAAAGGTCGTAAACAGAATGTTCCAAGAAAAGATAGGGCGCAATATGGAAGTATATGTTGATGACATGCTAGTAAAGTCCAGCAAAACAGAGGATCATCTAAAGGATCTAGAAGAAATGTTTACTGTCTTGAGAAGTCACCAAATGAAGCTAAACCCTCAAAAGTGTTCTTTCGGAGTTCAATCGGGGAAGTATCTGGGATATGTGGTAAAAGAGCAAGGAATTGAAGCTAGCCCCGACCAAATACAGGCCATTAAGGACATGGAGGAACCTAAAACCAGCAAGGAAGTTATGAGCCTAAACGGGAAGGTAGTAGCACTCAACAGTTTCATTTCTAAGGCCACCGATAAGTGTATTCATTTCTTCGATGTCATAAAGAAAAAGAAGAATTTTAAATGGAATGAAGAGTGTAGTAAGGCATTCTAGGAATTAAAAATTTATATGGAAATGCCTCCGGTTTTGTCCAGCCCTGAGAATGGAGAAACTCTATACCTATACATGGTTGTCTTCGAGCATGCAATAAGCTCAGTCCTGATAAGAGAGAATAATGGAACTCAACATCCAATCTATTATGTAAGTAGAAGGCTAAAAGATGCAGAAACCTGATACCTTGTCATAGATAAACTAAAGGTTATTTTAATCCTTACCACACGAAACCTCAGATGGTAATTCCAGGCTCACCCTATTAAAGTTTTAACTGGCTTCCCGCTCAAACAAGTGTTAAGCAAACCGGAAACATCAAGAAGGCTAATTAAATGGGGTATTGAGCTTAGCCAGTATGAAATTGAGTTCCACCCTCAGGCAGCAATCAAAGGGAAAGCTCTCGCAGATTTCATGAACAAGTGCATGAACTTCATTTCAAAACAGTCGATTAAAGAAAACAAATTAAAAACTAAATGGCAACTCTTTGTAGATGGAGCTTCCAATGAGCAGGGAGCTGGGGAAGGTTGCATTATAATCACTCCTGATGGACACTGCTTGCACTACGCCATGAAGTTAGGGTTCCCGGAAACTAATAATGTGGCTAAGTACGAATCCAAAATAACTTGTTTGAATCTGGCACTACAGTTGAAGATACCGAAGATAGAAATCTTGTAACACCCCATGAATTCTATAACGTTAAGCTTCACAAATTAAAGTGTAATTAATTCTAAATGAAAGAATTAAGGGAAATGGGTTACTCCATTGCGTTCGTCTCGGAACTCTACTTGAGATAGAGTCCGAGTTTGCGCGAATCGGACTCCGTATGAAGGAGTTATGGCCTTCGGAAGTTTCAGAATAAAATTCAAATTCAAACAGCTCAGTTTAAAAATTCAAAATTCGAATTCCAGGTTCAAACTGGGCTAGGCTAGAAAATTCCCATCCAGAGACCAGGTCGACCATAGGGTCGACCATGGTGTCGACCTGGCCTCCCCAGGTCAACCATAGTGTCGACCCCCCCCCCCCCCCCCCAGGTCGACCATAGTGTCGACCTGGGTGTCGACCTGCCTGGTCGACCTGGCTGGCTAGGTATGGCTCTGTCTCGAATTTCTATGTCCCTTTGTGTCACTAAGGCAGACGTGTCACCTCTTGATTGGCTCTTTGAACTTTGTATGGTTTAGATTCCTCCTGTCTTCATCTGACGGCTCAAAACAATTTAAAAATCTATAAATACACCCTAAGTCTCAACTGAAAATAAACACAAAAAAATAAGAAAGGAGTCGTCATGCTGCCAGGGAGGAATTGAACATTTCCGTCAAGAGAGAAAAGCCTAGAGACGAATCATATTAAGAAGAAGATTAAAGTTTAATCAAATTAATCAACGCAACGTTAGTCTACCCAAAGGAGCGCATCTCAATTTCATAATTCAGAATCCAGAATTCAAGATTCTACATTCGTTGTAAGTATAGTGACCTTTCAGAATATGAATAAAAACTGTGATGTGATTCGATGTAAATGAAAATAGAATTGTGTTATTGTATAAATTCTGTGTATTGTAATGGTTCTATCATGACTTCTGTATTGATGTTTGTGGCATAAATTGATTGATGCAAGCCTATTGAACAATTGTATATGAAAACAATGGCACTTGCAAGTTTGTGGCAAAAACCAGAAATTGATCCCTTTATGTATATGTCGATGGCATGGACTATGTATATTCCCTTAGTCTAAATTAGAATTTATGTAAACATGTTCTTGATTTGAAACCTTTTATGCCTACATGACCCAAAAACTATGATATCATTCTCATGTTTATTTGCAAAGTATAATTGGGTCTATGTTAAGTATCGTTTGGGTTTCATAAACTATGCAAGTTCATGTATATTTGCAAAATATAGTTGGATCTATGTTAAGCATTGTTTGGGTTTCACAAACTATGCAAGTTCATGTTGAAATAGGCTATGTGATTAGATGTTATAGTTGGACATTTTGGTGAATATACAACATGCTAGTTTTGTGGTTGACATTATGCCAAGTTCAACATGTTTAAACACAAGTTTGTATTAGCCTAAACTATGTCATTTCATATGTCACCTACTTAGTTATACTTTGATTTGAATGCAAGTTCACATGACCCATATTATATGTTAGTTGAATCGCTAAATTGCAAGTTCTGCGCCACACACCTTTATGTATTACATGTTCTTGATTTCCCCTTTTTCTTACGTTTATAAAGTTGGGCTGAATTGTGACAAGCCCAACACATGTTGTAATGTTGTGAACAAATGGGGGTAATAACGTTGGGTGTAAAACATTGAAAAATATATGTTGGCATGTTTGTCACATGCCAACGACAATGACATTTAAGCGGTATGAATTGATATACCCAAGAATAAAAGGTATGACATTTACATATATAATTGAGAAGTAGTAAAATATGTAAATTTAGAAAACACGATATGCTTAACCCGAGGTTGGATTGAGTTGTGATGTAAACCTGCCCGGACCCGCCCGGTTGTCCAGTAGTCACAACAATACCTATCCAATGTGGGTGGTTAAGCATTGAGCCCAATAAAGACCCAAGGTTAGACTGAGCTACAGTGTAAACCTTCCCGGAACCGACCGGCACATCCACTAACCGTAGCAATACCTGTCTAATGTGAGTGGTCTTGTGCTCCTAAGAGGCTAAGGACAGGTGGTAGGGTTAAGTCAACTATAACACTTAACCAAATTTAACATGTTAACAAGAATTGATGGGTGGGGTTAGGTAAATACAGACACTTAACCACTTAACATGTTTGACTAGAAAATCCTGGTAACGAGGGACCCGTTTCAGCAGTAACCCATGTTAGGTATCAATGGTACCCTGAAACTAGGCAGGGTGGGAAACGATTACTGGGCTGATTGTAAGCGGTCAAACGGCGGCGGTGGGTGCACAGTGTAGGTCTAACGGGGTGCGGGCGTGCACACACTCCGGAGCAGACAACCAGGGCACTAGGGACACCAATAGTATAACCTATGTCTTCTAGATTTGTGTCGGGGCCGCCACCATGGGTCTTGATACACCCCATGGTGGGACCAACATCGGTATCTACAATTCTTGGGGGCCGTATGACACATGTTAACGCGAGTAGGAGCCGATCTTTAGAAAATGGGGATCACTTTACCCTAAACATGGGGTGCCAGTTGGAATAAACTCAAGTGGGTGCAGAGATAGAGTGTAGGTGCGATAGTATATTCGGTTCTAAGCGACACTTCCTTAGCTTGTGACACTTTCCTATTTTCAGTATATATCTATCATGCCCTTTTCTTATTCACATACTGAAGAGTTAATAGATTTACTCAGGCTTTATGTCTGACTCTATTTTCTCTTCGTCTTCTTTTCTTTCGTCCCCCCCCCCCTAGGTCCACAGGGCGGAAACAGCTCAGCTCAGTCAGGCTCTTTACAAGCTCCAAGACCGTAGATGTATGATTTGGATCTCTTTTGCTCGGATTATGGCTTTGGATAACACGATGGGGATTTTTGTCACTTTAATTATGATTTATTCTTCTTTAATAATCAAGACAGTAATGAGGTTGTAATGTTGAAAGTATTTTGAGACAATTATGGAATGTTTTGTTTGAACACGTATTGATGCAATAAAAGTCTGTTTGGTTTCCGCTGTTTAAAATATGTGTTTTTATATCTGTCTTAAGTTTATCTGTGGCTTTTACTTATAAACCTCCATCAAAATTTAGGCATTCCCCTTGTGAGTGACCTTAACGGAGGTGGGGTGTTTCACTTGGTATTAGAGCATAGGTTTACCGGATAAGATAAAAAAAATTGAAATTGTTTTTAAATAGAAAGTTTAAAGAAGCATTTTTCAAGAAAAAAGTGTTATATTTATAAAAAGAAAAAAATCCCCCAAATCCATGTGCCCTATCTATCCCTCTCTATCCTTCGTTTTGAATTTTTCCTTTCTGTTTCAGCATGTCTGGGGACCCTACTTCTCAGCTACAGATGCTTTTTCTCCTCCTCCTCCTCTACGTGAACCAGCAAATGGGAGAATCGCCGAACAAGAAGACGGATAATAGTCAAGGAGGAAAAGACCACAACAATAATAACAAGGAACGTGGGAAAAGGAAATGTTATTTCTGTGGCATTGTTGGACATGTGTTGAACGACTGCAGAAAGAAGAAGAGGAAGATTAGTGCTACTTGCTTCTATTGCGGTGAGGCTGGACACATGGCTAAGGACTGCACTAAAAAGCAAGGGCAAGGCCCGCAAGCAGGACCTTCTGGGGGTACCTCTTTAACCTCTTCTCCTAGATGCTTTGTTTTATCCTACTTATCTTCTCAATCCTATCTTGAGAACTTTAGGTAGTAATATTTCTGTAGAAAGTGTAGTTTATCTTTATGAGCATCCAGTTCATACACTTTTTGACTCTGGCGCATCACACTCTTTTATTTCATCTGCCTTAGTAGAATCTCTACATCTAGACACTAGTATGGTAGAAGATTCCTTAGTAGTTTCAAATCCAATTGGGGGCTACGCTTACTTGTCAATGGTTTGTTTAGGTTTTAAAATCTCTATTCTCAGCGTTGAGTTTAGTTGTAATGCCTTTGTTTTGGGCTTCTCGGGATATGGTTTGATCTTAGGCATGGACTGGTTATCCAGTAATAGTGCCATTCTTGATTGTGAGAAAAGAGTAGTTAAACTCTTGACTCGGCTTGGTAACACTCTAGAAATTTCTTGTAATCCCTTGAATGTTATTATGCTTAGTTATCTAGAGTCGCTTGATGCTTCTGATAAGAATTTGCAATCAGTTAGAGTAGTCCGGGAATATCCGGATGTCTTTGAGGAGGTGAAAGGCTTACCTCCAAGGCGGGAAATAGACTTCCGAATATATCTTGTGGATAATGCAAAGCCTATAGCTTTACCTGTCAAACACATGGCCCCAAAGGAGAGAAGGGAGCTCAGTAAGGAGGTAAAAGAACTTCTCGAAAAGGGGTTCATTATATGGAGCATTTCGGAATGGGCTGCTCCAGTGGTGTTCGCAACCAAAGCGGACGGTTCGCTTCGCCTTTGCGTCGACTATAGGGAGTTAAACAAATTGACCAAGAAAAATAGGCACCCTCTTCCCCGAATCGACGATTTGTTTGATCAGCTTGTTGGTGCGATGGTCTTCTCCCAACTTGATCTGGCAACTAGGTTCCGTCAGCTAAGAGTAGCTGAAGATAGCATTGATAAAACGGCGTTCAGAACCCCAGACGGTTTCTTCAAGTGGCTTGTCATGCCTTTTGGCTTGACAAACGCACCCGCTTATTTAGTAGATCTAATGAGCAGGATGTTCAGAGAATTCCTTAACAAATTTGTGGTTGTCTTCGTAGATGATATCTTAATCTTCTCAAGGAATGAGGAAGAGCATGCTCAGCATCTGAAAGAAATCATGGAAACTCTTCGATCTCATCAACTAAAAGCCAAATTCTCCAAGTGTCACTTATGGAGAAAAGAAGTAAGATTTATTGGGCATATAGTGTCTAAAGAGGGGTTGGCCGTGGACCCCGCGAAAGTGGTGGCAGTGCAAGATTGGAAGACACCAAGAAATGCAACCAAAGTTCGAAGCTTTCTTGGGCTAGCCAGTTTTTACCGAAAGTTTATTAGGGATTTCACGAAAATCTCAGCTCCACTCACAAGGCTAACAAAGAATAATCTAGCATTCGCTTGGGATTTGGACTGTGACATTGCTTTCCAACGGTTAAAAAGGGCTCTCACAAGAGCCCCAGTTCTGACTTTGCTAGATGGAAGCAAAATGTTCACAGTATACACGGATCCATGTGGAACGGAACTAGGCGCTGTTCTAATGCAAGAAGGAAGGGTAGTAGCGTATGGTGGAAGATAATTGAAAGTTCATGAAAAGAACTACCCAACGCATGATCTTGAGTTAGCCACCATCGTCTTTGCACTTAAGTCTTGGCGCCATTATCTCCTAGGTGAGAAGTTTGAATTATACACTAACCATAAATCATTGAAATATCTCTTCTCGTGGAAGGATCTTAACTTGAGGCAGCAAAGATGGATGGAGTTTCTTGCCTCGTATGACTTTGAAATTTCCTATACTCCCGGCAAAGGAAACATAGTAGCAGATGTGTTGAGGCGAAAGAAACTAACCTTAAGCTCGCTCTTTGTGGAAAGGCAAAGCTTGGAGTATATAGCCAGTTTTAACTTTAGGCCCTCCTCAGAATTTGTGCCGGGTTTGCTAGCATCTCTCGAAGTACGCCCTACTCTCTTAGACTCAATAGGGGCTGCACAACGTGAAGACCCTCAGCTTGTTGATGTGATTGATAAACTTATTAGGGGTGAGATATCTAGTCACCTCAGTAGATACGCCATCGATGATAAGGGTTGGCTGAGGCGAGATGGAAGATTATGCGTCCCACAAGCAAGGGAGTTGACAAAGAAGGTTCTCGAGGAAGCGCATCATTCCAAGATGACTACACATCCTGGCGGTGATAAGAAGTAAAAGGATATAAAAAGGACTTTCTTTTGGAGCGGCATGAAGCAGGACGTGGCAGATTTCGTTTCTAAGTGCATAACCTGCCAACAGGTCAAGGCGGAACAGAAGAAGCCCGGAGGACTACTTCATCCTTTAGAGGTCCCACAGTGGAAGTGGGATAGCATTTCAATGGACTTCATTGACGGACTGCCTAAGTCGAGAAGAGGCAACACTAGCATTTGGGTAATAGTGGATAGGCTTACTAAAAGCGCCCACTTTATACCTATCAAGAGTAGAAGGACTGCCTCATCTCTAGCATCTCTTTATCTCAAGGAAATAGTTCGACTCCATGGGATACCCTCCAGCATTGTTAGTGACCGAGACCCTATCTTCATAAGCGAGTTTTGGCGGAGTCTGCAAGAAGCTGTAGGCACACAGTTATGTTTGAGCATGGCCTATCACCCCCAAACTGATGGCCAGACGGGAAGGGTGAATAAAGTTTTAGAGGATCTTTTAAGACTTTGCGTTCTTGAATTTGGAGGAATGTGGGAGGATCACCTTCCTTTAGTGGAATTTGCCTACAACAACAGCTAACAAGCTACCATCGGTATGGCACCCTTCGAAGCCTTGTACGGAAGACCGTGCAAATCACCAACTTGTTGGCGGGAGGCTACAGATAAGCTTATACTTGGGCCAGACATGATTCGAGAGACTTCGGAGAAAGTGGACCTGATACGAAGGAGGATGAAGACTACCCAAGACCGACAGAAATCCTACACCGACAAAAGAAGGATCGACCTTGAGTTTGAGGTTGGGGATAGGGTTTTCCTTAAGGTATCACCTTTAAGGAACGTCATTCGTTTTGGATCCACAGGAAAGCTAGCACCAAGATTTGTAGGACCGTTTCCTATCATCGAGAAGGTTGGGAAGATGGCCTATAGATTAGAGCTTCCCGAGAGACTGGCCGGAGTTCACAACGTCTTTCATGTTTCTCACCTCCGGAAGTGTTTGCATGAGTCTGTGGAAGTGGTGGAACCTAACGTTCTAGAAGAAGCCGAAGTGGAACGTGAAGCAACTGTGAGGAGATTTCCAACCCGCATCTTAGGAACTGAAGTGAAAAAGCTATGCAACCGCGAAGTAAAACTCGTTAAAGTTCGGTGGAGCGACGCCGAGGAAGACGCGACTTGGGAAACCGAGGACAGAATACGCGCTGCCTACCCTCTTCTTTTTTAGGGTACATCTTTGATCTCTCTTTTTCCGTAAGTTATGCTTTATCTATCTTTTTAGGTATATCTCCTCGGTCCTTTTCCTAACTCCTTAGGTAGAAAACAAATGGATGCAAAGATGTATTTGAAAACATGTTATGGATGATGGCTGCAAATGGTTGCTAGTGGTTGCTCGTGGATGCATATACACACACACCCTAGGTTATAGATCGGCTCAGTCACTTCATATTGCATATGCATATATATATGTATTCTCATTTGTATATGGTTGAAACTTGATATGTTGTCTGGTTGTCGCATTTGTATGAATAAGTTGTGCACTCATGTAGAATTATGAGTAGGAAAAAATTTGCATGCATAATGGATTCATGACACTTACATGATTCGCATTAAGGTGGTCAACTGAATCAGTAGACCGCCTGATTTCAGCATTAGATAAGGACATGTACACACACTATGCATATGATCATGAAGCAATAGAAGTCTTTTAAGGACAGTGGCTGCCTGTGTTTTTTGGATGAGTACACGAACTGCTGGATGGTAGGATATACATTCTTCCTAACTTGAAGATTTCGGGGACGAAATCCTTTTAAGGGGGGAGAATGTAACACCCCGCGAATTATATAGCGTTAAGATTCACAAATTAAAGCGTAATTAATTCTAAATGAAAGAATTAAGGGAAAGGGTTACACCATTGCGTTCGTCTCGGAATTCTGCTTGAGATAGAGTCCGAGTTTGCGCGAATCGGACTCCGTATGAAGGAGTTATGGCCTTCGGAAGTTTCAGAATAAAATTCAAATTCAAACAGCTCAGTTTAAAAATTCAAAATTTGAATTTCAGGTTCAAACTGGGCTGGGCGGGAAAAAACCCGCCTAGAGACCAGGTCGACCATAGTGTCGACCTGGGTGTCGACCTGCCAAGTCGACCTGGCTGGCTAGGTTTGGCTCGAATTTCTGTGGATCTATGTGTCACTAGGGCTGACGTGTCACCTCTTGATTGGCTCTTTGAACTTTGTATAGTCGAGATTCCTCCTGTCTTCATCTGACGGCTCAAAACAATTTAAAAATCTATAAATACACCCTAAGTCTCAACTGAAAATTCACACAAAAAAATAAGAAAGGAGTCGTCATGCTGCCAGGGAGGAATTGAACATTGCCGTCAAGAGAGAAAAGCCTAGAGACGAATCATATTAAGAAAAAGATTAAATTTTAATCAAATTAATTAACGCAACGTTAGTCTACCCAAAGGAGCGCATCTCAATTTCAGAATCCAGAATTCAAGATTCTGCATTCGTTGTAAGTATAGTGACCTTTCAGAATATGAATAAAAATTGTGATGTGATTCAATGTAAATGAAAATAGAATTGTGTTATTGTAAAAATTCTGTGTATTGTAGTGGTTTTATCATGACTTGTGTATTGATGTTTGTGGCATAAATTGATTGATGCAAGCCTATTGAACAATTGTATATGAAAACAATGGCACTTGCAAGTTTGTGGCAAAAACTAGAAATTGATCCCTTTATGTATATGTCGATGGCATGGACTATGTATATTCCCTTAGTCTAAATTAGAATTTATGTAAACATGTTCTAGATTTGAAACCTTTTATGCCTACATGACCCAAAACCTATGATATCATTCTCATGTTTATTTGCAAAGTATAATTGGATCTATGTTAAGTATCGTTTGGGTTTCATAAACTATGCAAGTTCATGTTTATTTGCAAAATATAATTGGATCTATGTTAAGCATCGTTTGGGTTTCATAAACTATGCAAGTTCATGTTGAAATAGGCTATGTGATTAGATGTTATAATTGGACATTTTGGTGAATATACAACATGCTAGTTTTGTGGTTGAGATTATGCCAAGTTCAACATGTTTAAACACAAGTTTGTATTAGCCTAAACTATGCCATTTCATATGTCACCTACTTAGTTATACTTTGATTTGAATGCAAGTTCACATGACCCATATTATATGTTAGTTGAATCGCTAAATTGCAAGTTCTACGCCACACACCTTTATGTATTATATGTTCTTGATTTCCCCTTTTTCTTACGTTTATAAAGTCGGGCTGAATTGTGACAAGCCCAACACATGTTAAAATGTTGCGAACAAATGGGGGTAATAACGTTGGGTGTAAAACATTGAAAAATATATGTTGGCATGTTTGGCACATGCCAACGACAATGACATTTAAGCGGTATGAATTGATATACCTAAGAATAAAAGGTATGACATTTACATATATAATTGAGAAGTAGTAAAATATGTAAATTTAGAAAACACGATATGCTTAACCCGAGGTTGGATTGAGTTGTGATGTAAACCTGCCCGGACCCGCCCGGCTGTCCAGTAGTCACAACAATACCTATCCAATGTGGGTGGTTAAGCATTGAGCCTAATAAGGACCCGAGGTTAGACTGAGCTACGGTGTAAACCTTCCCGGAACCGACCGGCACATCCAGTAATCGTAGCAATACCTGTCTAATGTGAGTGGTCTGGTGCTCCTAAGAGGCTAAGGACAGATGGTAGGGTTAAGTCAACTATAACACTTAACCAAATTCAACATGTTAACAAGAATTGATGGGTGGGATTAGGTAAATACAGAAACTTAACCACTTAACATGTTTGACTAGAAAATCCTAGTAACGAGGGACCCGTTTCAGCAGTAACCCAAGTTAGGTATCAAAGGTACCCTGAAACTAGGCAGGGTGGGAAACGATTACTGGGCAGATTGTAAGCGGTCAAACGACGGCGGTGGGTGCACAGTGTAGGTCTAACGGGGTGCGGGCGTGCACACACTCCGGAGCAGACAACCAGGGCATTGGGGACACCAGTAGTATAACATATGCCTTCTAGATTTGTGTCGGGGCCGCCGCCATGGGTCTTGATACACCCCATGGTGGGACCAGCATAGGTATCTACAATTCTTGGGGGCCGTATGACAAATGTTAACGCGAGTAGGAGCCGATCTTTAGAAAATGGGGATCACTTCACCCTCAACATGGGGTGCCAGTTGCAATAAACTCAAATAGGTGCAGAGATATAGTGTGGGTGCGATAGTATATTCGGTTCTAAGTGACACTTCCTTAGCTTGTGTCACTTTCCTATTTTCAGTATATATATATATATATATATATATATATATATATCATGCCCTTTTCTTATTCACATACTGAAGAGTTGCTAGATTTACTCAGGCTTTATGTCTGACTCTATTTTCTCTTCGTCTACTTTTCTTTCGTTTCCCCCCCACACCCAAGTCCACAGGGCGGAAACAGCTCAGCTCAGTCAGGCTCTTTACAAGCTCCAAGACCATAGATGTATGATTTGGATCTCTTTTGCTCGGATTATGGCTTTGGATAACACGATGGGGATTTTTGTCACTTTAATTATGTTTTATGCTTCTTTAATAATCAAGATAGTAATGAGGTTGTAATGTTGAAAGTATTTTGAGACATTTATGGAATGTTTTGTTTGAACACTTATTGATGCAATAAAAGTCTGTTTGGTTTTCGCTGTTTAAAATATGCGTATTTATATCTGTCTTGAGTTTATCTGTGGCTTTTACTTTCAAAACCTCCACCAAAATTAAGGCATTCCCCTTGTGAGTGACCTTAACGGAGGTGGGGTGTTTCAAATCTTCAGCGATTCACAATTAATGGTAAACCAAATAAAACAGACATATCAGACCAAGGACAAGCGACTCATATTATAAATGAAGAAGGTAGTAAAGATGCTTTCCCTATTTGACGACTTTTCAGTTCATCAAATAACCTATGGGGAGAATACCCTGGGGGATTCACTAGCCAAATTAGCCAGCTCCTGGGGAGCCCCCGAAACCCGTATAGTGCTGGTAGGAACTCCAGGAGGGAATCCCCCATAACGGAAACTAGCCACCAACAAGGAACTACATGGATGGCTCCCATAGAGGAGTACCTCCTTAGAGGAACGTTACCCCTTAGTAAGCAAGATGCAAGAAAGATAAAGCACCAGGCTCCCACATTCGTGATCATAAACGGCGTACTTCATAAAAAGGGACATCCACTTCCTTATTTAAGGCGTATAAATTTCGAAAACGGACTTAGCATGTTGAAAGAAACTCATGAAGGATGGTGTGAGGACCATTCCAGTGGGGTTAAGCTGGCCAAAAGGGTCATGCGACAAGGTAATTATTGGCCATGGATAGTTAGTCAAGCGGTTGAGTACGTCAAGAGATGCGATAAATGTCAAAAGTACTCTAAAGTGCCATGACTTCCTCCCAGCGACCTAACCACTATATCGAGCCCTTGGCCTTTTGATATATGGGGGATAGATTTAATTGGGGCCTTACCACTCACCAAGGGAGGAGCTTAATATGTCGTAGTAGCTATCGAATACTTCACCAAGTGGGTGGAGGCGGAACCCCTCCCGACTGTCACATCCAAAAAGGTTTTAAGATTCATAATAAAAGAATATCATTACCCGCTTCGGAATCCCTCACAAGATCATATCGACAACGGAACACAATTCGAGAGCGAAGAGTTCACCCGATTCTATAAGAAAAATGGAATCATCAAAATTTTCTCCTTAGTTGCCCATCTAAAAGCTAATGGAGTCGTGGTAGCCGCTAATAAGACCATTAAGCTAATCCTTAAGAAACGCCTAAATCAGGTTAAAGGAAATCAGGCAGACGAGTTGCTTCTAGTGTTATGGGCATATAGAACTTCCACCAAAACAGCTACGGGACACACCCTTTTCCTTGACATATGGATGCGAAGTCATGCTTCTTATTGAGGTCGAAATTCCATCGCATAGAATGGTAGCATACTCGTTTGACCCCAACCAGGAATTAAGAAAGGAATCAGTAGACTTGATACAAGAGCAAAGGGATGAGGCTATAATCAGAACCGACGAATACCAAAGAAGGATCACATAATATTATAATTCATCTACTGAACCTAATCATGTTCATGGCTTAAAGGTGCTTCTATACGTTTTTGAACTTGTCTCTGGTCTTTCAATTGATTTTTGTAAGAGTTCCATAATAATGCTTGGTAAATCTGATCATCTATGTAATCTTATATCTTCCATTCTTAATTGTTAAATATCTAGATTCCCTATAACTTATCTTGGTGTTCCCCTTAAGCCCACAAAGCTTTGCAAAGCGGATTGGTTTCCTCTTATTGACAAATTTGAGTCCATACTTGCTTCTTGGAAAGCTAATTCTCTTTCATCAATGGCTCGTTTGGTTTTGGTTAAATCGGTTCTTTCATCTCTCCCTACTTATTGGATGTCATTTCATAAATTACCTGTTTGGATAATTAAAAAAATTGATTCTATTAGAAGCACTTTTTTATGGAATGGGAGAAATTGCAAGAAATTGGTAAATTCGCAAACTATTTGCCTTAATCAGAATCAGGGAGGTTTGGGTGTTATCGACCTTTCATTATTTAACATCTCATTGTTTTCAAAATGGGTGTGGAGATTAATCTCTCTAGGTCATTTTATTTGGAAAGAATGGATTTTATCACGATATTACAGCTCTAATCAATTTCATGTCCTTCATTTTAAGCCGTTCGTATTTCGAAATCGTAACTTTAATCGATTAATACGAGAGATCCGACCATCGGATTTTCCCGAAACCGCAACCGTTGGGTTCGCCTTGGAAATATCTTTCCAACGGCGCCAACTTTGTAAAGATCCAACGGTTGGATTGTCTGAAATGTTTAATTCAATTCTAAAGAAAAACAACGCCAGAATTGATTATATTTATATATAAATATAAATATAATTAAATTAAATTGAACAACGACGTTGCAGTTCGTATTTCGAAATCGTAACTTCAAACGACTAGTGCGGAAGATCCGACCGTCGGATTTTCACGAAACTGGAACCGTTGGGTTTGCTTTGGAAATATCTTCAAAGTGATACGAACTTTGTAGAAATCCAATGGTTAGATTTCTCGGTATGTGTAAAACAAATATAGGGAAAAACAGCGCCAGTGCCACGACACAACCTGAAACGTCGTTTAATTAAATATGGCCATTTTTAAATAAATAAAAATGGCGAAAAATCGTTATAAAATATTATAAGTAGCATCGAATGGAAATAAACCAATTTTTCTTGGTTCACTTGATATTTGATGGTTGTATGTGTTTGACATGAAAATTATACTAAAGAACTGAAATGTGAATGTCAAATAATATAACCATGGAAAGAATTGAATTGAATTCTAATTATACGTGAATTATTTGAAAAGGCCGAGCTAACCCTCATTTCAAATAATTGATCGAACGATTCAAAGTCGAAAATACGAAGACGGTTCAAGACCAACGATCTTCGTATCGGATGGATGGGCGCTGCTGAAGTTCCTGATTGGAGTAGCTACCTTGAAGGGACGGAAGTAGTAGTCGTCTGGACGTATGTGTTGATCGTACGGATATGCGAGGAATATGGTGCCTCCGGTTTCGTTCAGACCTAGAACGGACTTGTAAATGGACTGTGTGTCAGACATTGAACTTTATTCTGTACTGATTTATCTCTGTTAAATATATATCTGTTTGGCGGCGGAGAATTTATTCTCTTGCTTAACGCCCTTCTCTGGGACGTACGAGCTCAGAGGTTATATATCGATAGAAATCAGTCGTATGGAGTGGATTGCCCATGTGGCATGCCAAGATGCAGTGATCAAGGCTTCTGTTGCAAAGCAAAGTCTTGTGGTTGATGATCAAAGAACGACCTGCGTGGCCTGGCTTTGTGCATAGCATGGATTTGCGAGCCTCACACCTCGGTATGAGTCAAAAACGGGATAAGGACCGCTGGGAGAGCACGACGTTTCTTTCTAGTTTTGATGGTGTTAGTGCTTAAACTGGCTGACATTTATATTACTTTTATCTTTGTGGTTGTTGGAATGCGAGGCGCCTCGATTTTAGGTCTGTAAGGACCGGGAAATGTGTGTTCAGGAATTGCCAATCCTCAAACGTAATGGAGGATCAGCCCAGCCGATTCCAAGGGTTACCCAGAGTGTGTAGTCCTGAGGCATTTGCTAGAGTGTCTCGAAGCGAAGAGGAGCTTGCCCCTTGCCTTGACTCATGATGGAATCCCAATTTCCAATACGAGATAATGGATTTGATTGTAGAACTAGTATGGCGACATAGTATATAGTAGTTATGCCGCCTATGATTGATATTTATGATGATATTCGTTTTTGAAACATATATGCACTAGTAATAATATCAAGTGATTTAGCTTTGCACGTATTAAGCATATTTTGGCCATTATAAAGTAAAACTCTATCCTCCGGTTTGCGTTGCATTGTGTGTTGGGACTTGAGTCTTATAATGGCCTCATTCTTTTTAAAAGCATTGCGTTGTTTTAAAGAATTTACTTTGTTTTAAATGCACTGGCAATCACTGGAGTAAACCCGTTCCGCGAAAGTGGCGTGGTCATATGATTTGCCTTATTCTTGTTGTTTAACCAGTTAAGTAGATTTCTCATACTAGTCCCACGACTGACTCGTTGTTTGTTTCACTTTGCAAACTCGGGTCCCCTTATTTTCACACGGGCAGCCTAGTTGACATATGACAGGTTATTTTGGCTTAGCACTGCAGTACGGAGTGCGATTTTGGCTTGATGGCAAGGATTAGATTCACTTGTATTTTGGCTATTGACTTTCCTATATCCTTATCTTATGTATATGATTCCACCTATGGCGATGTAGACTGATTTACTTCCAGCATTTATTATCTTATGTATATGTACCGCCTCAGGCGATGTAGACTGATATCTTTATTATGTCTCAATGTATGTATATATTCCGCCTATAGCGATGTTGACTGATCATTCCCTTTTTATTCACTAAGTTATATCCTACACTGTGCTACTCTGATGTTGTTACATGTTATGATTCTGCTTTCATATCTATGTAAAATTATTCTATTTATTGTTTATGCTATTATCAGTACTCTGCTAATGATGATTAATGAGTTAAATTCCTATGATTATCCTTAACATCGTCATACGGGTTTCGAGATCGTTACAGTTGGTATCAAAATATCCCCTTTTTGGTCTAGTGTACTTTCATCCCTTCCCCGTACTCGTAACCTCTTTCATGTTTCACTTAGTAGTGGAGCAAACTGTATGTTTTGGCATGATATATGGTTTTACCAGCTTCCATTATCCTCTGTGTTCTCAACTCTTTATGTCAAATTAATCACTCTGATGTCTCTGCGGCAAGTATCCTTCATAATGGTATATTTGGTCTCTGTCCCGAAGGCTCTTTTGACACTCCTGTTCTAATGAATCTGTTTGCTATCAATGTTGTGCTCTCTGGAATCCATGTAGTTGATTCACCTGATTTCTACACATGGGCACTCTCTCCTTCAAAAGGCTTTTCTATTTCTTCATGCTATCGGTTCTTAAATCACTTAGGTAGATGTTTTGCTTTTGCTAGACTTTGGAAATGCAAAATTTCTCCTAAAATGTTGTTTCTTCAATGGTGCTTGATTCACTACAAAATTAATACCTGTAGCAAACTGTTTCGTTACAATATTGTTACCAACCCCAGCTGTGTCTTCTGTAATGAGCATGATGAAACTATCCAGCATTTTTTTATTGCGAGTTCTCTTATCCTATTTGGGTATCATATAGTATTCATCTATTGGGTCAGTCTCCAAATTTAACATCATTTTATGACTACTGGCAATATGAACCAATGGAGACGCAGAGGGATATTTTCATCGTGATTTATTATTGGTGTATCTGGAACCAACGCAATGATTTTGCATTTAATAAAAGAAAATGCAATGTTATGAGTGTTTGCAGGCAAATTGACTACTTGTTTTGTCTTTGGATAGGAACGCAGGTTTTTCCTTTCAATCTTGCTTTGCTGCAGCCATCTCCAGCAGAATCATTGGGAAGTAACTCTGTCAATTCAAGTCGTGAATTGATCTGAAGCTGTTTGTTCCTCTTGGTAGCTTGTTTAATATGAATGCATCCTTTGTAAATTATATTATGCTATGGTTTTTTCTGGTATCGTTGCTTGGCTTATCTATTTGTATGTCGATAGTTGTCGTTGTGCAGATTGAATCGCTTTCTTTTATCTACCAGTTGGGCTTGTCAACTGGATATTATCTATATTAATATAATATCATATTAACCGGCTATGTAGCTCCATGCTACACATCCGTTTGCTCAACAGAAAAAAAGGTCAAAGCTAGAACCCTCGCTAAAGGTGAATTAGTATTACGAAGAGTAATGGCCAACACCAAGACCCCAGCAGATGGTCCTCTCGGTCCGAATTGGGAAGGACTCCTAATTGTCCATTAAGAGGTCATACCCGATACATATCGGCTATGCAGACCCAATGAAGATCTTGTTCTAAGAACATGGAATTCCGAACATTTGAGGTCGTACTTCCCAACCATAAAGGAATAAAGGACATGGTTTTCCTCCCAAGAAAATATCGTACAACCAAGGGTATGGAAATCCTCCCGGTAACTCGAGAAAAACCCAAAAAGGGTCGGGCTGAAAAAGGGAAAAAGGATTGAATCGCTCGTCATCGCCAAATTGGCCGGGGAGAGGCATCCTCCGAAGGGGGACGATTGTGTGGTCTTTCTCCTTGCGCAAACCAGAGTGGGCAGGGTTAAAGCATCGAAAGCGTAAGCCACCGTTTCGCACCAGAGATGGTCGTGGAAGTGCATCTAAAAATTAGCATGCCCTGCCTCTTCTCGTAGAAGAGTACGCCCTTCCTCTACTAGAACTAAGCACATCCTACCTCTGATCACATAAGAGCATGTCCTACCTCTGCTTATGTTCTGTGTTACTTGAAGAAGAGAACACAAACCCCTATAATCGCCTACGATGGTCAGGATAGGGCACCCCTCGGAGGGGGTGGTGTATAAACCTCTATCAGAGCCTACGACAGTTCGTATAGAGTATCAAAAGAGAAAATTTTAGTTTAGTGTCTGCGATGGCCCCTTCTAAGTTTCTAAGCCCTTGTCATCGCCTACGATGGTCAGGATGAGGCGCCTCCTGGAGAGAGGTCAGGTAAGTCCTTGGGCCCTGCTTGTGGATAAGCTTGTCAAGCGCTCCGGACGCACAGGCCCAGAGAGTGGCCAACAAAGCACGTACATCCTCTGCTTTGACATCAAAAGCCCAAGGTGAGGCTCAAGAAGCACGTACAACCTCTGCTTCCCAAATTAAATCTAAAGGGGATGCTTACTTCATTAATGTTAGAAGGGTTTCTGGTCCTTAATCTTAAATACCTGAATCTGGGTGGATTCGGCTCTTCATTAATGCCGGAAGGGTTTCTGGTCCATAATCTTAAATACCCGAATTTGGGTGGACTCGGCTCTTCATTAATGTCAGAAAAGTTTCCGGTCCTTAATCTTAAATACCTTAATTTGGGTGGATTCGGCTCTTCATTAATGCCGGAAGGGTTTCCGATCCTTAATCTTAAAATCCTGAATCTGGGTGGATTCGGCTCTTTATTAATGTTAGAAGGGTTTCCGGTCCTTAATCTTAAATACCCGAATCTGGGTGGATACGGCTCGTCATTAATACCGGAAGGGTTTCCGGTCCTTAATCTTAAATACCTGAATCTGGGTGGATTCGGCTCTTCATTAATGCCAGAAGGGTTTCCGGTCCTTAGTCTTAAATACCCGAATCTGGGTGGATTCGGCTCTTTATTAATGCCGGAAGGGTTTCCGGTCCTTAGTCTTAAATTCCCGAATCTGGGTGGATTCGGGTCTTCATTAATGCCGGAAGGGTTTACGATCCATAATCCTAAATACCCGAATTTGGGTGGATTCGTCTCTTCATTAATGCTGGAAGAGGTTTCAGTCCTTAATCTTGAAATACCCGAACCTAGGTTGATTCGTCTCTTCATTTATGCCGGAAGGATTTATAGTCTCCAATCTTCAAACACCCTAATCTGGGTGAATTCGACTCTTTCATCTTAACACATCCGAGTCTGGATAATATTCGACTCACATCATCATTGGAAAGAATTTTCAATCTTCCATCAAGGCCTGAATCTAGATCAGTTCATTTCTCCATGAGGCGCCGAAAGCGAATCTCTTCAGCAAAAATTATGGCGTGACTAAGCATTGAAAAATAACCGACAAACAAATAGGAGAAAGCTCAAAAAAATAATTGATTTGGAAAGTATGCCTTCACTAAGGGGAAAATGTTACTACCAAAATGATCTCAGTGTAGGATGACAGTGAAGGGATCTCGAAGGAATATAAGGAAGAAGAATTCGAGAGCACCTCAGGCTCATACCCCTTTTTGAAAGGAAGGAGCCCGAAACCTACAGAGCTTCAGCGAAAGTTCATCCGGCATGGTCTACCCACCAGGAATTAACCGTGTAACGTCAACACATCGAAAGAAGAAGGATAGCGGGTCAGAGCATAAAGATGGTCCGTAACTAACTCCTGGAAAAAAAACGGGTCCATAGATAATGAAGAGGTTACCTTCGCCAGTAACATGGGCATCACCGAAAGCTACCTTCCAGGGAATCAAACCGGAAGGCTAAGTAAAGACACAAAGCAAGGATACAGGCTACATGTACTAATCCACCAAGCACCTGAACCATCAACAGTTCTAAATCGGTGGGTGTACACATACATCGTGAGGGCGGGCCCCTCTAGGTACCCATGATAAAGCCGAAAGTCTACATCCAAAAGTTTACGCCAAAGGACCGACACTTGGAAGCATCCGCTGAGAGGTTCGAAGCACCTCCACCACCGGTCTCAGCAACAAACTCCTTCTCACCTTGGGAAGGCTCCAATTCACCCGGGACCCTCGCATCGAAGACCATAACTGGCAACACAAGGATGATCGATAGCCCGATACCCAAGACCAAGAAAAATAGCCGCCGACAGGAATCATTCGGGCCAAACACCGAACTGGTAGAAGGAATCTGGATTCCCTATAAATAGGACCCTAGGGACTCCATAAAGGGGGACACACTTTTCATTTCTCAATTAAGTTCCTTTCTTTTCAAGAAGAGCAAATCATATATTCTTGTAATATATCTGAAAACTATTAATGGGGAATTCCAAGTCTCGCTCATCTTACGATTTGATAATCTTGTAGTATCATAATGATGAAACACGGAGTTAACACCAACCTTTCTGATGAGAAAATCAATCAAGGCACACCAGCGACGGAGGAAGAGGGCTTTGTGGGAACACGGAATCCCCTTCTTCTCGCCTAAAGGATCCACCATGATTGATCCATATCCTCATTATGAGCCTAATGCTTCCCGAACATTAATGTTAGGAGATCGCACATGAATTCCTACCCGATCACCGTCATTCTCTCTGGGGTAGACCTGACACGAAGGAATCATCGGAGTTAACGAATATAGCGAGGCCTTCATCCTTGAGCTCAAGGGAATTGTTAGCATATTTACTTCTTATTGGAAAACGTAATATCGTTATCATAGCTCAGAAGCTTATCAATTCCATGAAGCGTAACGACATCGAGTTCAGTAACTTTCCCCGGGGTTGAGTCGAAATACCATCGTGTAATACGTATGGTGTTCACCCTCCACGGGCAAGGCTAATCGCCACTAGGATCGAGAATTCTGATTCCCCAAGGAAGGTGATTCAGCTTAAAGTCAAAGGCCTAGGACCATATCTTAGAGGCTTTGAGTTATGACGACCATATATCTCATGAACGCATACATTACACACTATAATCCGGGTGTTAACGAAAAATATAGTTAATAGTTTGTTTCGTGTCCGTTTACCATATGGTAGTAGCAATATGACCCTTCTCTCTTGGCATAATTCTTGGGTTTCTTCTTTAATGATGGCCAAAAGTTCAACTCATGTCTAGTCAGGAAATAGATACCCTCAATCGATGTTGTGAGCTTACAACCCTTTGATAACCTTGATTCGAAATTCTTCTTCCACTGTTGCATTTTGGCCCTTTTATTACTTAATTTGGTCATTCCTTCTTTATCTCTACACTTCCTTTTAATTGCTTGTAACATCCCGGAAATTTTCGACCTTGATTATCCAATATACAACACATATCGAACATCAAGAGTTGAAAATACCGGATGGTTAATAGAAAGAAGTTAGAGGGTGAGAATAGATAAGATAGAACTAATAGAACAGAAGCAGAAGAAGAAGAAGAAGAAGAAGAAGAAGAACATACATCATAAGAGTAAACACGAATCTCATAGTGGAACAAATAAAATATAACATAACTTTTGAAATACAAACAGTATATGTATACAATAATATTGCAGAGTACAACACTTAGAACACAGCGGAAATAAACAATAGCTATAAAATCCTGAATCCTCCTACTCCAACCTCTCCAAATGTATCTGTAAAATCCCGACTACTTGACAGCCCCTACAAATTTAGGCACCCAAGAGTTTAGGGAAAACAAACAAATAAACTCCGGGTCAGTCATGGGACTGGTGTGAATAAAACTCCAAACACTTGGTTAAATAAAGGATATCTCATAAGACCAGGCTGTGAAAATGGAATGGGTTTTTCCCTATGAGAATCCAAACAACTTTAAAATCAATACTTGTCTGATATTATAATAATGTCTAGATCAAGTAAATAACAATCTAGCGGAACACTTGCATATCACGTTTCACATATATAATATAAAATCATAAACCGTAGGTGCTTATTGGAAAATGGATTTCCAACTATGACAAGGTATGGAACCACCTTCCGATCAGTGTACTCTAGGAACGATACACTGGAGTTCAACAAGAACATCTTGCAACTCAGCCACACATGACCGACCACTCATTTCGCTTGAGTGCATCGAATATATATGACCAACGGTTGGGATCAGCAACCGTTTCCCATATATATGGGACAGCATTGATAGATTAAAGAAGCAAATGAATATTCCTTAGACAGGTGATTATACACCCTATTTCGGAGCGACCGACTTAGCCATGCTGCCTGCCCGATTTCTGTCATTTACCGGATGTGAGGCTAGAAGCTACGCAAATCTTGTTACATATCATATCTACATTTACTTGGAATACCACATCGTCATACCCGCCAAATCATTTTCAATTTCCCTAACGGTATCACGGGTATGAAGCTAAGAGAAACAAATTCCTACGCCACCAAACGTGATACGTTTGAAGAGATCAACATATATGATTCGTTAGGAATACTCTGTCAAGCATTCGTCCATACAAGTTGTCCTGGGACTGGACAAACCGAAGGCACTATTCAGTACATCCATCTTAGGCAATCTTTACCTAAGATTTATACGATAGCCCTTGCACTTTTACTCCGTCTTCAATTATCCTTGGCATATATGATTTGCAACGCTTATGCCAATATAGAGTGGTTCTTTGGATAATAATCCAACCTGTCTCTCCATATTAACAACGTTAAAATGGTCGAAAACTTCAATAGTCGGTGAGTTAACTATCAAAGAAAAACACGTGTGCAAACAACGATATTATTTCCAAATGGAAATTATATCGATTAATCATCACTGAACACTTATCTCTTTAGTTCATTAATTTACTTATCTCATGTTTCCATATATTCAACATTTCTTATTATCTATTATTAGAAAATATTTCTGATTCTTATTTGGAAAGCATTTCCAAACTCCTTCACTGGATTTAAACTGATGTTTAAATAAAACATCGCTATGCCAACTCAAACCATTTACTAAATTCTATTAACCATCATTCACTATCAAACCTTACCATTCCTTAGATAAGAAGGAAGTCAATCAAGTTGGGGTATAATTACCTCTCAAACCTTAACTGAACAATATTTTAACTTCGAAATAGTCAAAGTTTATCTTTTAATCCTTTAACAACTTCCTTACGTAACTCTCGGATTCTATTTACGTATCCACTTCTTTATTGAAAACATTGATTATAATGATAACGTTAAAATCCCTACTTTCAAAATATCTAACTTCAGTTATAACTTTTATTCTTTAATGTGGATAAATAAATAAACACCTAATAAATAAATCTTGATTTAAACACCGAAAAGTATAAGTACTTTCCCGGAATTCGATAAAATTGAATTCGATGTATAACTCTCTTTTGAGTAATCTCTATTTGATTAACTCTTCTTCGAATAACCTATATTCGATTATCTTTCTTCGAATAACTTATTCGATTAACTCACCTCGAATTACTTATATTCGATAACTCTTTCTTTCGAATACATGATATTCGATAATCTCTCTTCGAATAACTAATATTCGATTGCTCGTTTTCGAATAACTAAATTCGATTAATTCCTTTCGATTTAACTAAAATTGATAACTCCTTTCGATTAAACAAATCGATAACTCCTTTCCTTTAACCCTATTTGAATAAACTATATTTGATAATCCTTTAACTCTATTCGAATAACTAATATTCGACTAAGTCCTTTCGATTAACTCATTTGGATTAACTCAGTTTGATTAACTCATCTTGACTAACTTAACTTAATTAACTCGATCTATTTAACTCAACTCGATTAATTCTATCGAATAACTAATATTTGATTTACTTTATTCGAATAACTATGCATGTTTTAACTTTATTTCGAATATCTAATATTCGATTTAACTCCATTCGCTTGACTCAAGATCGCAGCGATCACAATGGTTACGCATGATTCCCTCAGGAAACATCCGACTGCCTTAGGCTATTTACAGCCCTGCGAATTACGCTAGCAGTCGTACGAGATGGCAACTTATCCTGAATAACAATGTTTGACTAACTCTTCTTCAACTAACTTTATTTGATTAACTCTAGTTTGATTTAACTCTGATCGATTAACTCTAACTGATTTACTCTAACTGGTTAACTCTAACTGATTAACTCTAACTGATTAACTCTTATTCGAATAACTAATATTCGATTTACTAACTTTCGAATACCATATTCGATTAACTAACTTTCGAATAACATATTCGATTGACTCCCTTCGAATAACTAATATTCGATTACTTTATCGATTTATAAAGATTTCCCTTTTTATAATGTTTATTCATTTGAAAAGATTTACTTCCAATAACGGTTCTTCACTTTACAAATGATTTCCTTTTAATAGCGTTTTCCTTTTTATAACGGTTTCCTTTTTATAACATCATATTCCGTTATAAACAAATTTCCTTTTTATAACTCTATTTATCTTCTAAATATTTCCTTTTCAATTCTATTTGTAAATGTTTTACAAATATTCCCTTTCCAATTCTATTTGTAAATGGTTTCCATATATTTCCTTTTTATATCCATTCTATTTATTTTTGCAAATATCTTCCTTTGTGTTTGTCTTACAAATATATTTCCTTTATATTTGTTTTACAAATAATTTCCTTTTTAACTTTTTGATTTTATAATTATTTCCTTATATAAAATCCTTTTTCCTTTCATATATAAAATCCATTGATTTTATATAAATAATTTATTTTCAAATATACTTTGAAAATCCCCCTTTCTACATCCCAATATTTCTTACGGTATCTAAAATATAAAATCACAATGATCCATATCATTAAAACACACATAATCATCAACATATTATATACCACATCATATATTACAGTATATGAAAACAGTAAAATAAATGTTGAGGAATCCAGTTGGATTCCTCCAACCTTTTTCCCTGCATCCACAGATGTTAAACAATATAATAACATCGATTTCATTTCAATATGAAATATTCTGCTAAACAGAATCAACATTTGATTAACGATTTATATATATATATATATATATATCATTATCTATAATTTCAACCAATACATAAGCAATTCAACCAAACAGTTAACACACGTCAATCAACAGATAATTATCAGTTCTAAGAATATGTTATAAAAATATAACTGTTCAGAGTTGGTGAGTTTTACTCACTTTGGCAGTTCATCGTTAAAGAACGATAAACTGTTTGTTTGATTTGAATCAAACAATTTATTTCGCCATAAATTCGAACTAGGCTCCAATCCACTCCCAGTCAGTTCCATTGGGTAGTGTCCGTTCATACGATCCTGTCAGATCTTGTTTCATCCAATACTGACACCGTATGAAATAGATATACAGTTTTAAAGTTTGAACTAATCTAAAATAAAAAATAACTAGTTAAAACTTAAATGGCCTTTAACCTTTGAATCCTTACTGGCCCATCAACATAAAAAGCCTACCACCGCATTCCTTTCTTCCCAATTCATCGTGAGCTTCCAGTATACCACCGAACACAAAAATCCAACTTTGAACTCCCCTTTCCCTCTCAGCACATCACGGTTCGGTGCAAAATCACCACCGTTGAACTTCTCTTCTGAAATGCTCCATCATCATACCATTTTCATCCCATCTGCCCTCCTCCCAGTATTTGCGTCGATAGCCCAGTAACGACATAAAATGTCACCGAACCCCACAAGTTGAGCACAAAAGGTGTGGTTTTCAACCCCAAACCCAAATCCAGTGTTCGATTTACCCTTCATTGCCTCAAACCTTCAACAAACCGAACCCTAACTTTATTCGGTCCCCAAAAATGAACGTCGAACCCCAAATTTCTTATATAGAAATGAAGAGCTGAGCTATAGGAGTACAACGATATGAGTTCGAGGATTTATAGAATTTTACTTTGATTGTTTTGATTTTTCATTTGATCGAACTTTTTTCCTAGAAGAACAAAACCGACGGCGGGTTTTTGTTTGACCAACCAAATGAAATTAGGTTAAGGAAATTTTAATTTGGGGTATTTATAGAGGATTTAAATATTTTTATAATTATTATTATATTCGTTTTAAATCAAATTCTATCTACAATCGTCCTCTAAAATTCCTGTGATCACATACGATACCTTAAAATCCCGAAAATGGACATGTAGTTACAACTCGACATTACGGCCCCAACGAAACTGGTTTCGTCGAATTCCAACTTCGTATGCCCACACAACGTATTTATAACCATCAAAATATCGACTATTTCTCACTTTAAAAATCGGTATGGCCACATACTGATTTCAAAAATCACGGAAACTGAACTCTAGCAATAACTTAATATTACGGATCTAATAAAATTAGTTTCGTCGAATTCTGAGGTCGTTTGCAAAACTGGCTATTTTTAAAGCTCTAAATAACCATTTTAAATATATAAATATATTTAAAACAATTAAATTTAATATTTATAAATAAATATTATCGTATATATTCACAATGGAGTAACATACAGCTTCAGAATATCCTATATGAATTTCTAACTCGAATTTCAAATCCCGATTAAATCGATATTCGATTTATAATGAAATTCCTTTTTAAAATATAATTAAATCATTATAAATTATAAAGGAATTCCACAGCGACTTTTCTAAAATTTGATTTGGACATAAATCAAAATCTATACGATGAAATCTCGATTTTTCTCTTCCACTAGAAAAATATACTTCCCCAGCTCCACGCGTTTCTTGCAAAAATAAATAGAACGGATATAAAAAGGAAATATTTGTAAACCATTTACAAATAGAATTGGAAAGGGAATATTTGTAAAACATTTACAAATTGAATTGAAAAGGAAATATTTAGAAGATAAATAGAGTTATAAAAAGGAAATTTGTTTATAACGGAATAGGATGTTATAAAAAGGACACCATTATAAAAAGGAAAACGCTATTAAAAGGAAATCATTTGTAAAGTGAAGAACCGTTATTGAAATTAAATCTTTTCAAATGAATAAACGTTATAAAAATGGAAATCTTTATAAACCGATAAAGTAATCGAATATTAGTTATTCGAAGGGAGTCAATCGAATATGTTATTTGAAAGTTAGTTAATCGAATATGGTATTTGAAAGTTAGTAAATCGAATATTAGTTATTTGAATAAGAGTTAATCAGTTAGAGTTAACCAGTTAGAGTTAATCGATCAGAGTTAAATCGAACTAGAGTTAATCAAATAAAGTTAATTGAAGAAGAGTTAGTCAAACATAGTTATTCAGGATAAGTTGCCATCTCGTACGACTGCTAGCGTAACTCGCAGGGCTGTAAATAGCCTAAGGCGGTCGAATGTTTCCTGAGGGAATCAGGAGTAACCATTATGATCACTGCAATCTAGAGTCAAGCGAATGGAGGTAAATCGAATATTAGCTATTCGAAATAAAATTAAAACAGGCATAGCTATTCGAATATAAGTAAATCGAATATTAGTTATTCGATAGGAGTTAATCGAGTTGAGTTAAATAGGTCGAGTTAAGTTAGTCAAGATGAGTTAGTCAAGCCGAGTTAATCCAAATGAGTTAATCGAAAGGAGTTAGTCGAATATTAGTTATTCAAATAGAGTTAAAGGAGTATCGAGTATAGTTTGTTCAAATAGGGTTGAAGGAAAGGAGTTATCGGTTCGTTTAATCGAAAGGAGTTATCGATTTTAGTTAAATCGAAAGGAGTTAATCGAATTTAGTTATTCGAAAAGGAGTAATCAAATATTAGTTATTCAAAGAGAAATTATCGAATATCGTGTATTCGAAAGAAAGAGTTATCGAATATAAGTTATTCGAGGTGAGTTAATCGAATAAGTTATTCGAAGAAAGATAATCGAATATAGGTTATTCGAAGAAGAGTTAATCAAATAGAGATTACTCGAAAGAGAGTTACACGCCGAATTCAATTTTATCGAATTCGGGGAAAGTACTTATACTTTCCGGTGTTTAAATCAAGATTTATTTATTAGGTGTTTATTTATTTATCCATATTAAGGAATAAAAGTTATAATTGAAGTTAGATATTTCGAAAGTAGGGATTTTAACGCTATCATTATAATCAATGTTTTCAATAAAGAGTGGATACATAAATAGAATCCGAGAGTTACGTAAGGAAGTTGTTAAAGGTTTAAAAGATCAACTTTGACTATTTCAAAGTTAAAATGTTGTTCAGTTAAGGTCTGAGAGCTAACTATACCCCAACTTGATTGACTTCCTTCTTATCTAAAGAATGGTAAGGTTTGATAGTAAATGATGGTTAATTGAATTTAGTAAACGGTTTGAGTTGGCATAGCAATGTTTTATTTAAACATCAGTTTAAATCCAGTGAAGGAGTTTGGAAATGTTTTCCAAATAAGAATCAGAAATGTTTTCTGATAATAGATAATAAAAATGTTGAATATATGGAAACAAGAGATAAGCAAATTAATGAACTAAAGAGATAAATGTTCAGTGATGATTAATCGATATAATTTCCATTTGGAAATAATATCGTTGTTTGCACACGTGTTTTTCTTTGATAGTTAACTCACTGACTATCGAAGTTTTTGACCATTTTAACGTTGTTAATATGAAGAGACCGGTTGGATTATTATCCAAAGAACCACTCTGTATTGGCATAAGCGTTGCTGTGAAAACCCGTAACTTCCCCGTAAAGGAAAGCGTCGGATAGTTCGAGAACAAGCCACAACAAAACGCACACGGAAGAACATTTCATTGTATATTACAACAATGCATCAGATTACAAGAATATACAGAGTGTAAATGAATATTACACAGAAATATCAGAGATTTAAATTACATTTAAATACATAGCAGCGGAAAATAATACAATACACAACTAGAATGAGATATACGGATACAAAGCTTTCCGCATATCGTTCCAGCTGTAAACCAGGATCCTGTGAATATAAATCTGCAAAACCAAAACTACTAGCTGCCCGTGTCAAAATAAGGGCACCCAGAGTTTAGGTTAAAATAATAAACTCCAGGTCAGTCATGTGACTGGTGTGAGAACTAAAACAGTTAATCTTTATTTTAAAGTTAGGTAAATCAAGGGACCACGCCGTATAACACGGAACGGGTTTCCTCCCAAGAATACCAGTGCATAAAACAAACAGCGCAATGCTAAATAAAGAAAAATGAAGCTGTTATAAGACCCAGGTCCCGTCACACAATGCAACGCAGCCGAGGATAGGGTTTTCCCTTATAACAGCCAAAGAATGCTTGATACGTTTAAACCAAATCATTTGATACTATAATAAGTGCATAGTGTATAAAACAACTTCAAATCATAAGTATCAATCATAGGCGGCATGAATGGCCCATAACACTATGTCGCCATATATAAGTTTACAATCAAAACCGCAAGACGACGTATTGGAAGTTGGGTTATCATTTATGGTATGAACCGAGGCAAGGGGCAAGATCCTCTACCGATTCGAGACAATCTAGTCCATGTCTCAGGACCCAGACTCAGGTGGGCCTTGGATCGTCAGGGCCGGTCCACCGATGTGGATTATTATGTCTGAACACTACGTTTCTCCGCCCTTTGGGGCGTAAATCTGGCCCGTCAGCCGACCAGAAGCATCGGCCGAAACCGATATCACGAGGCGCCTCGCTTTTCAGCAAGTAATAATAAGTAACATCCACATGAGTCAAACTCGTCAGCCAGTTCAAGCACTGACGCCACTCCTAACTAGAAAGAAACGCATGTCCTCCCTGATGTCCGTTTCCCGTTTTTGATTCATACCGGGTGTGATACTCGCGAATCAACGTTACACAAAGCTACGCCACAAAGGCCGTGCTTCGATCATCACCACAAGACTTTGCTTTTCAACAGAAGCCTTGATCATTTGCATCTTAGCATGCCACACAGGCAATTCACTCCATGCGATTGATATCCATCAATATATAACCCCTGAGCTCGTACGTCTCAGAGACGGGCGTTAAGCAAGAGAATAAATTTTCCGCCGCCAAACAGATATATATTTAATAGAGATCAATCACACGGACTAAAATCCAATGTCAGACACACAGTCCAATTACAAGTCCGTTCTGGGTCTGAACGAAACCGGAGGCACCTAGTACCCCGCATATCCATCGATCTCCAAGTACGTCTGGACGATCACTAACTGTTTCCATCTTCTTGGGTGTACAGCCCAATCAAGATCATCAGTAATTACCCAAACGACGTGAAGACTTCCGGTCTTCGACCACCGTCTTCATCTTCGACTTATCGCCGTATCAATTATTCAGAATGGGATAAACCCGGTCTTTCCGAATAACTCGCGTATATTTTAAATAAGTGTTACACAAACACACATACGCCTCATTCCAATTCATTAGTCACTAACCGTAAATTAATCAAGAGAATAATCCCCCAAATATTAACCCCGAAGGCCGAAACCAACATCAGATCAATATCCAGAAAACCATTCTGCTTGGCTAACCGACAGTTAGTTTCTAAATTTCACATTCATAGGAAAAGGTTCCCATTAATTTTATCCAAGATAAATTCCTTGAATTTATTCTTTATTCTATTTTTGAATATCAATTCAAACTAGTCGGGATTAACGAACCTTACCGAAGTAATCATTTGTTTTAATTTCCCAATCCCAACCTATTCATCCCATGAAGTAAAACTGGTTATACTTCATATCTAACACCACGGTGTTATCGGTAAATTCAATTACCATTTCACGTTCAAATCTAATTAAAGATTTAACTATCGCCTGGAGCAAAACTGGTGATACTCCATTTCGATTATTTCAATCTAATTAAAGATTCATTAAAACTCCACTTTGTTTTAATCTTCGACTGGGTTAAAGAATCAGTGTCATTTAAAACACGGTTCACGATAAACCCAAAATCACATTCATTAATTATCGGGTTAAAGAACAAGTGTTATTTAAAACACTGTTCACGATAAACCCAAAAATCAATATCGATTCAATTCCAATTAAATGTTATTTAATTGGTACACTTCATTAAATCTAAATAAAAAGATTTAATCTTTTCTCAACTGGGTTCAAGAACAGTGTTAGTGAAGACACCATTCACGACAAACCCAAATCACATTCGATATTCAATACAAGGCTCTGAATAGAAAATATATCGGCTTATATTCAATATCAAATTCTACGACTAACAAATGTCGTATTGGAAATAACGATATATATATCTATATCTTTCAAATTTCCATAACCACAACTGCATAATCACGAAATCCAACATCGAAATATTCCGAAGACAATTTCGATTCAAATCCACTCCAATGCAATCATTGGATATTCTGGTTATTTTTAAAACCCTTTTCAAATTCAATTTATTTATTTAAAAATAAATAGAATTATATTCCTAGTTCAAAACTAGTTCATTTCGATAAAAATCTATTTTTATCTTTTCAAATATGGAGTTTTTCATCCCAAATTTTCCCAAATCATTTCTTATGATTTTACACAAATTATTACTATTTTTAATAATTTTATCAAGGCCCGTATAGTCGATTTCCATCAATGGCCATCGAACTGCACTTACAGCGACCTTTTTCAAATTTGATTTGGACATAATTCCAGATCCAACCGTTAGATTTCAAATTTCTAATATTCGTTAGAAAGCTCTTTTCGATACGAACCCAACGGTTCCGGTTTTAGGAGAATCCGACGGTCGGATCTCCCGTAATGTCTGTTTGAAATCAATGGTCGAAATTCGCGAACTGCCGCGGCGCGGCGCGTTCTATTCAGGCCATTATATTATATATATAATATATATAATATATATATTTCGTCGATTTCTATTTAAAACGAATTATATAAATAGTTTTAAAACTCGTTTCAAAAGCAATTTCAACTTCCTTTTCAATTCAAATCAAAATTGAATTCTTCTTTATAAATTCGTTTTATAAATTCATTTCTATTCAATTCAAATTTCAATTCAATTTGAATTCATTTCAATTCACTTCATTTCGAAATCGTTTTCAATTCGATTCATTTCGAAATCGTTTTCAATTCAATTCATTTCGAAATCGTTTTCAATTCAATTCATTTCGAAATCGTTTTCAATTCAATTCATTTCGAAATCGTTTTCGATTCAATTCATTTCGAAATCGTTTTCGATTCAATTCATTTCGAAATCGTTTTCGATTCAATTCATTTCGAAATCGTTTTCAATTCAATTCATTTCGAAATCGTTTTCGATTCAATTCATTTCGAAATCGTTTTCAATTCAATTCATTTCGAAATCGTTTTCAATTCAATTCATTTCGAAATCGTTTTCGATTCAATTCATTTCGAAATCGTTTTCAATTCAATTCATTTCGAAATCGTTTTCAATTCAATTCATTTCGAAATCGTTATATATTCAATTCATTTCGAAATCGTTATATATTCAATTCATTTCGAAATCGTTATATATTCAATTCATTTCGAAATCGTTATATATTCAATTCATTTCGAAATCGAATAAAATCGATATAAATATCGTTCACGTCAAAATGGCGTCAATCTAATCAACACGGCTTCATATATTTCTATTTCAAATATTTTATTTCAAATATTTCTTTTTCAAAATAGTTGTTATTATCAAAATATTTCGTTCAACACATGACCAATCTCAAAGGATGAGTACTGTCAACACATGAACCGTTACTTTATATTGATAAAGATGTAAATTTTATTATCAAAATATTTCGTTCAACACATGACCAATCTCAATGGATGAGTACTGTCAACACATGAACTTTTATTTTATAATATTCTTTATTTTCTAAATTGGAATGAGGCCCAATCAATCACCATATAAAATTAATTATATGGATTTTCATACAACACATGTATATAATAGCATTGAAAATAATCAACCATCAACTAAAGTGCACTACACTGTATAAGCATCAAATATAGATATTCAACGCTTATGACAGCCTGTCAATCAATCGATCGACACATTTAATCAATCAGGATGAGTGAACTTCAAATTTCATCCCAACACCCGTGTGGGGTTTCAAACAATCAAACGCATATTTTATTTGTGCAGTTGGGCGATGTGTAAAATTTATCGTCCCAATCAATGTCATTCAAATAGGTGTACATAAACAAACCGTCTGGTTTGTAAATGAATATTCTATTTTATTCACTTCACGTTAAAAATTATATTTTTAATGATAAAACATTTTATTTCAACCTATGAATTTCTATTAAGTTCATTCTTTAAATAAAATGATATTTTTATTTTTCTAACACATTTCAGAAAATTTCGGCGGCATAACGGCACGATACTAGAAACGGGACGAGGCCTAGCCTTATCCCCGGTCTAGTGAAGGCCCACGCCATTCACACATCAATCAATTCATTCATTTCACCAAACAATTCAATTTCAAATCAAATCATCTAACTAATCTATGCAACCAAACAATTTAACAAACAAGCCATCCATGGTCTGTGGATGACGGGTGTCGGGTGCTACTAAACACCGTCTGCATCCTAGTATATATATATAACTAGAAAAATTAAATTGAAAGGTGAGAAATTCTCACCAATAGCTATCCTAGCTCCACGGCACTTCTTTTTCAGAATTCTTCGTCGGTTCGCCTTTTTGTCATCTTCGTTGACCGTAGCCACTACATATGTAAAAAATCGAATTTTTACTTCAAAGTTCAATATATAAAAATCGAATTTTTACTTCAAAGTTCAATATATAAAAATCGAATTTTTACTTCAAAGTTCAATATATAAAAATCGAATTTTTACTTCAAAGTTCAATATATAAAAATCGAATTTTTACTTCAAAGTTCAATATATAAAAATCGAATTTTTATTTCGAAGTTCAATATATAAAAACCATATTTTTATTTCCCTCTTCATGTATATAAAAAAAATCGTATCTTTACGTATATAAAAATCTAAACTTCATGTTATATAAAAATATAAGCTTTCAAACTTTTCAAACAATAAAGATCCATTCTTTATATGCCATTCTAATAAACAAAAATCCAATTTATTTATGCTATACTTATATATAAAATTCTACTTTTTATATGCTATAAAATTTATAAAAATCTGTTTTCAGTTTTAACAAAAATCAGTTTCAGTTTAATCAAAAAATCAGTTTTCAGTTTAATCAAAAATCAGTTTTCAGTTTAATCAAAAATCAGTTTTCAGTTTTAACAAAAATCAGTTTCAGTTTAATCAAAAAAATCAGTTTTCAGTTTAATCAAAAATCAGTTTTCAGTTTAATCAAAAAAATCAGTTTTCAGTTTAATCAAAAATCAGTTTTAGTTTAATCAAAAATCAGTTTTAGTTTTAACAAAAATAATGTATATTTTCATTTTTTTAAGACAATATTTAACCAAAATAAACAATAATTGATAAAAGAAGGTATCAGCTCACAGTTTTAAGCTCTGGAACCCCGTTTTCCCATTGGAAACCCTTGACATCAGAAAGCCACCGCCGCTGCCAACACCCTTCGCCGGAGCAAGATCGGAGGCCCCCACCTGGTGCGCCTACACGCCATCCCCTTCCTCCCTGAATGCCGATGAAATCGGTGGTCCATCACGTCCTGAAAACGGGTGCGAAGTCACGGTCTTCAAACGGAGGAGGTAATCGGGTGGTTCGCTGCGAGAGGAGGAAGGCTGGAGGACGGCGGGTTAGGGCGCCGACGGAGGCGCTGCGCCTGGCGGAGGGGCGTCGATCGAGCAACGTTCTTCCCCCTTTTTTTTCTTTTTTCTTTTTTTTTACGATCTGAAAAGTGAAAAGGAGGAGAGAGAGTAGAGGGTAAGGGAAATATTATATATAATATTTATTTTATTTTAGTTTCAAAAAAGTTGACTTTCATACTAACTCGAAATCAAGTCCACCGACTGTCGTCCCTAGCGTTTTACCCCTATTCTGAACACAATGGGACATGTTTCGAATGTTGATTCGATCGTTACAATCAGTTTTCATTAAATTTACATTTAAATCACTATATTGAATTTTAAACGTACATTTCAAATTACCGGGGTCACATACTAACTAGAAAAATTCCAGAAAAATATTTTCTAGCTTCGTATTGACGATACGGTCCTAACAAAACTAGTTTCGTCGAATTCTGAGACCGTTGGAAAAATGGCCAATTTCCAGTCGATTAAAATCAATTGAAACCGGTCAAATGCGTTTTCCTTCGCCACGCTCACATATTGATTCGAAAAATTATGAAATTTGGAATCTAGCAATAACTTTACATCACGGACCCAACAAAAGTGGTTTCGTCGAAATCCGAGGTCGTTTGCAAAATTTCCATTTTTAAGGGCCTGAATTCCATAGCGACTATTCAGAAATTTCAACTGGACATATCTTTTGATTCCCGTTAGGAAATTTCGATTTTTCGGATTCGTTGGAAAGATATTATCAATTAGATCCCATTATCTTTGGTTTCACTAAAATCCGGATTGTTTTGCACCCGGTACATTCAATTGAAGTTTGAAATCGAATTATCGAACTACCGCGCCATTTTCAATTCTATTTATAATTATATATAAATATTTATATTCTAACGACGACGCGTATAATATATACGTTCGAATTATATTCAAAATAAATTTCTCGTCGATATTATTTAAAATAATTCATTTTAAATAATCAAAATTCGCTAAAATTGCCAAAATAAAAATTTCTAACTGGCTCGCATTTTACGGGTTGTTACAGTTGCGAATCATATATGCCAAGGATAATTGAAGACGGAGTAAAAGTGCAAGGGCTATTGTATAAATCTTAGGTAAAGATTGCCTAAGATGGATGTACTGAATAGTGCCTTCGATTTGTCCAGTCCCAAGACAACTTGTATGGACGAATGCCTGATAGAGTATTCCTAACGAATCATATATGTTGATCTCTTCAAAGGTATCACATTTGGTGGCGGAGGAATTCATTTCTCTTAACTTCATACCCGTGATACCGTTAGGGAAATCAAAAATGATTTGGCGGGTATGACGATGTGGTATTCCAAGTAAATGAAGATATGATATGTGAAAATATATTCGTAGCTTCTAGCCTCACATCCGGTAAATGACAGAAATCGGGCAGGCAGCATGGCTAAGTCGGTCGCTCCGAAGTAGGGTGTATAGTCACCTATCTAGAGAATATTCATTTGCTTCTTTAATCTATCAATGTTGTCCCATATATATACGGGAAACGGTTGCTGATCCCAACCGTTGGTGATATACATTCGATACACTCAAGCGAAATGAGTGGTCGGTCATGTGTGGCTGAGTTGCAAGATGTTCTTGTTGAACTCCAGTGTATCATTCCTAGAGTACACTGATCGGAAAGTGGTTCCATACCTTGTCATAGTCAGAAATCCATTTTCCAATAAGCGCCTGCGGTTTACGATTTTATATTATATATGTGGAACGTGAGATGCAAGCATTCCGCTAGATTGTTATTTACTTGTTCTAGACATTATTATAATATCAGACAAGTATTGATTTTAAAGTTATTTGGATTCTCATAAGGGAAAAACCCGTTCCGTTTTCATGGCGTGGTCTTATGAGATATCCTTTATTTAACCAAGTGTTTGGAGTTTTATTCACACCAGTCCCATGACTGACCCGGAGTTTATTTGTTTGTTTTCCCTAAATTCTTGGGTGCCTAAATTTGTAAGTGCAGTCAAGTAGTCGGATTTTACAGATACACTTGGAGGGCTTGGAGCATGAGGCTTTAGGATTTTGTAGCTATTGTTTATTTTCGCTATGTTGTAAGTGTTGTACTCTGCAATGTTATTGTATACATATACTGTTTGTATTTCAAAAGTTATGTTATATTTTATTCGTTCCGCTGTGAGATTCGTGTTTACTCTGATGATGTATGTTATTCTTATTCTTCTATTCTGTTAGTTCTATCTTATCTATTCTCACCCTCTAACTTCTTTCTATTAACCATCTGGTATTTTCGACTCTTGATGTTCGATATGTGTTGTATATCGGATAATCATGGTCGAAATTTCCGAGATGTTACAGTTGGTATCAGAGCTTAAGGTTAAGTATTACCTTGGCTCTGTGGCGTGACTCAGTAGAGATGGGGTAAGTAATACCCTAGATTGAGTTTGAGTGTATATATACAAGAGCGTATTTGTTATTTGATATAAAAATTGTTTTATATTGTGGAGATTTATTGGCTGAGTTGTTTGTGGATTCTGGTCGATCGGTTTGATCCACTGTATCGGTAGGGGTTTGTAAACACTTGAATACGATGGACCAACATAGTATGGATATGTGATATATTATCATATTTTGGATGTGTTGGTTGTGATTATAATCAGATAAAATTATAAAATGTGAAATGGTTATATATAACCAATCAGAATTTATATAAGTCAAATATATGGAATCGAAATGAATTAAATCTGAATTTAAATCAGAATTGGAATTAAAATCCCAGAATTTGGAAAAGTGTTTGTAAATGAATCGGGATTAAGTATAAGGAAATTTTAAAATCCTGGGAGATTTTAAATTGATTACAAACATTGAAAGGATATTTTGAATTGTATTTCAAAATGGAAGTGTTAGAAATGGTTTTGAAAGTGATATAGTATTTAACTCACTTATGTAGCTGGAAAATAATTCTGATGATGACGGCAGCATCATCAGTGTTCATTTTCGAGTTGCTAAGTGATAGATTACTACTAAGGATTTTTTTTTTCAATTGTTTGAGAAAAACAAGTTGTTAGAAATTCAGATGTTTTGAATTGGTATTTTGATTTCAAATTGATTTGAAATGAGCCCAGGAATTTAAATTCTGGAATTTAAATTTAACTTATAAAGTTAAATATATCGAGATGGTAAAAGTCAATAAAATTTAACTTGAATTAAGTTAAATAAGATCCGGATTTGATTATAGAACAATCTGAAACGGAATTGAGTTAATGAGTTTAGGATTTAAAAATCGAAAATGGAACTTTGATTTGAATTGGAATTCGACTTGGATATGAGCGAGTGATTTGGTTTGAGGATATAAACCAATTTGGAGTTTGATTGGGATGACATTGTTATGTGTTGAATTGATAGCAGGTGGAAATGATATAACGATATGCCCGACGAAAAGGTACAAGTCCATATTTGATATAAGCATGAGATTTATGAGCCGAATGGGCAAGCTGCTTGGCTGTTTGATTTTCTTTTGAGTTGGAGATGGCCCAGAGAGGCGAGTTGGAGTTTGAACTATTGACCAGTACAAAGGAGCTGCTGACGAAATTTTTCGAAAAGTTAAGGAGTTAGAATATTTTCAGAATTTTTGAAAATTTTCGTTGATGAGAATTAATTAATAATTTAATTGAAATTAAATCGGTTCAGTTGAAACTGAATTTAAGAAGTGAACAAATAAATTTTAAACCAGTCGATAGGCTTTATTTTCTACCTTAGCAATTTCGAGGACGAAATTATTTTAAGTGGGGAAGAATGTAATGACCCGTGTTTTCAGCAATATAATAATTAATATATTTAATTATTTAAATAGTGATTTAGAGAATTTAATGATCGTTTAATTAAATTATAGGGAATATTTAATTAAAATAATAATTAAATAATATATTTAATTCTGAAATAATCAGAATTGGCTGAAATGGAGATATGGTGTGAACTGGGCAATTCAAATTATATAATTCGGTTTAGAATTGAATTTGAATAACGAATATATTATTTAAACGAAGTTTGAATGTGTAATTATATTATAAATAAAATCGAGCTTGAAATGGCGCAGCAGTTCGCGATTTGGCGATTTGAACTTCAATTGAATGTACATGATTCGTTTTAAGCCGGATTTCTGTGACAAGAAATCCGACTTAAAACGAATCCTGTACATTCAGTTGAAGTTCAAATCTCCAAAACGCGAACTGCCGCGCCATTTCAAGCTCAATTTTAATTATAATATAATTACACATTCAAATATCATTTAAATAATATATTCGTTATTCAAATTCAATTCTAAACTGAATTATATAATTTGAATTGCCCATTTCACACCATATCGCCATTTCAGCCAATTCTGATTATTTCAGAATTAAATATATTATTTAATTATTATTTTAATTAAATATTCCTTATAATTTAATTAAACGATCATTAAATTCTCTAAATCACTATTTAAATAATTAAATAAATTAACTATTATATCGCTGAAAACACGGGTCATTACATTGCCTTTCGACATGGGGGTATATCTTTTTCAGACTTTATTTTGGTTAGGGGAATGGAAGTTTTCAATGCTTTGTTCAAATATGGTTCCTCTAGCCTTTAAGATGATGGCTTCTTTGGTGTGGAGAAAGGAGTTATATCTCTCCATCAAGGATCGGTAAAGGGAAAAATCAAAGTTGGTCCTATATGGAAGGGGTTAATGCTCCATCGATCAGGATCATAAAATTCTACATCTTTCTCTTGGATACGCAGGGTTTCTAATTTAAATCTTTTGATCGCCCATGGCTCATCAACATTTGCCCCAGCCATGAGAATCTCGCTAATGGCTGGTAAAGATCTTCTATCCATAATGTTTGCCTTCCTAATGTGACGATCCCAAAACCCTGTGACACAGTGTTAAGGATAATCATTGGAATATAACACATTAATCATCATTAGCAGATCACAGAAAATAGCATAAACAGAAAATAGAATAATTTACACACATATGACAGCGGAATCATATAGACATCATCACATCAGAGAAGCACAGTACAGGATACAACTTAGTGCATAATGATACATAATCAGTCACCATCGCCTGAGGCGGAATCATACATAAAGAGTACACAAAATAAATATCAGTCTACATCGCCAATGGCGGAATCATAATATAGATACAATAATGGCGGAGAAAATCCAAGTCAGCACGGTGTAGTCAAGCTTCGCCATGAGCCAAAAGGTGCGTCAGAAACCTATAACTAGGTTGCCCGTGTAAAAATGAGGACACCCGAGTTTGCAAGGTGAAACAACCTACGAGTCAGTCATGGGACTGGTATGAGAAATCTATTTAACTTATTAACAACAATGATAAGGCAAATCAAAGGACCACGCCACTTTCGCGGAACGGGTTTACTCCAATGAGTGCTAGTGCATGAAATAAAGTAAATGATTAAATCATCGCAATGCTTTTTATAAAATGAAGCCATTATAAGACTCAGGTCCCATCACACAATGCAACGCAAGCCGGAGGATAGAGTTTTTACCTTATAATGGCCAAAAATGCTTCATACGTATAAAACAGAAGTGTTTGATATTATTACTAGTGTATATATATATTTCAAAAGCGATTTCAATCATAAATATCAATCATAGGCGTAAATGACCCATACCACTATGTCGCCGTACTAGTAATACAATCACGTCCGCATATTTCGTATTGGAAATTGGATTCCTTCATGAGTCGAGGCAAGGGGCAAGCTCCTCTCCGATTCGAGACACTCTAGCAAATGTCCCAGGACCCCACTATGATCCTTGGATCTTCAGGGCCGGTCCTCTCTTACTTTTGAGGATTAGTTATTCCTGAACACACATTTCCCGGTCCTTACAGACCTATAATCGAGGCGCCTCGCATTCCAACAACCACACAGGTGAAAAGTATATATAATGTCAGGGCTGGTAGGTCACTGACACCACCTTAGCTAGAAAGAAACGTCGTGCTCTCCCTGCAGTCACACTCCCGTTTTTGACTCATACCGAGGTGTGAGGCTCGCGAATTCACGTTATACACAAAGCTACGTCACAAAGACCATGCTTTGATCATCAACCACAAGACTTTGCTTTGCAATAGAAGCCCTGATCATATGCCACTCAGGCGTGCCACACAGGCAATCCACTCCATGCGACTGATTTCCATCAATACATAACCTCTGAGCTTGTACGTCTCAGAGAAGGGCGTTAAGCAAGAGAATAAATTCTCCGCCGCCAAACAGATATACATTTAACAGAGATCAATCAACACAGAACAAAATCCAATGTCAGACACACAGTCCATTTACAAGTCCGTTCTGGGTCTGAACGAAACCGGAGGCACCAATTCCTCACATATCCGTACAATCAACAGTATGTTTGGACGGCTACTACTTCAGTTCCTTCATGGTAGCTACTCCAATCACGAGCATCAGTAGCGCCCATCCGTCCAATGTGAAGATCGTCGGTCTTCAACCGTCTTCGACTCTTCGACTTCTCAACGTCGATCGATTATTTGAAATGAGATAAACTTGGCCTTTTCAAATAATCCACGTATATTTAGATTTTCAAATCAATTTGTCACATAGTTGGTCTATTCAACATTCACTTTTCAGTTCTTTAGTTATAATTTTCATGTTAAATACATTCAAGCATCACATATCAAGCAAACACAACAAAATGGGATTATTTTCACTCTATATCGTTTATAGTATTTTATAATGATATATCGCCATTTTTATTTAATTTAAAACGGCCAAATTTAATTAAACGACGTTTCAGGTCGTATCGATGCACTGGCGCTGCTTTTCACTAATTTTGTTTTACACATATTCGAAAACCTAACCGTTGGATCTTCACAAATTTTATATCATTAGGAAGGTCATTTCAAAACGAATCCAACGGTTTCAGTTTTGGGGAAATCCGACAGTCGGATCTTCCACACTAGCCATTTGAAATTATGATTTCAATTTACGAACCGCAGCGTCGTTATTCGATTTAATTTAATTATATTTATATATAAAAATATATAATCATTTCTGGCGCTGTTTTTCTTCAGATTTGAATTAAACATTCCAGACAATCCAACCGTCGGATCTTCACAAAGTTGGTGCCGTTGGAAAGATATTTCCAAGGCGAACCCAACGGTTGCCGTTTCGGGAAAATCCAATGGTCGGATTTCCCGCACTTGTCGTTTGAAATCACGGTTTCAAAACACGAACTGCACGGCCACGTTTCGTTTTAATTTTATTTATATTTATATATTTATATAAATATAGTTCATTCAAAAATTCCCATATCGTTTTCACTTCAATTATTTCACTAACGCCTTTAAATTTTGGAAAATTTCGCCATAACCTCCTTTGTACGTGAGGGGCTGGGAAAATTCCCAAATAGCCACAAGGGCGTCTCATGTCAAAAAGAAAAAGAAAAAGCCAAACGGCTAGCCAACAGGCTCATAAAATCATCACCCAAACAAAACAGTAAATGTGTACCTATTTGTCGGGCACAAAATTTTATTCCTCTTCTCTAGCCCCTTTGTAATAACCTGTTCAATAAATATGCATGTACATATATACCATTTTTATCACTTATCATTTTCCATTCAACTTCATATTTGATTTACTTTGGTTTTAAAACACCATTCATTCTAATGTTGCATGCATAGGCTAAAATCATATCATTAGCTAATTAATGTATATTTCAACTCATGCACATTTATTTGAACAAGTGGCTATTTTTAACACTTCACATTTCAAAGATGATAATTTGGCGAACTAAAATAGATTTCAACACATGACTATTTTATTTAGTTCCTATGCATGTTAAAAATAATATTTCTTCACCAATATTTATTTCAACGTCCGCATATCTCTAACATATCACATATATGATAAAAATGATATTTTTATCATTTAAAATATTTTTTCGACAAATGGATGTTTTCAACACTTCATAGTTTCAATCAAAATGTAATTTTTATTGTTCGATCTTTTTATTCAACACATGAACTTTTCCACTACACACACTTTTCAACACATGAGCATTTCCACACATGAATATTTTATTTATGTTGTTCATATAAGAAAGATAGAATTTTTATTTTTGAAACTATTTATATATAAGGTGAATATTTTTTATACTTCATATATATTATAAAAAAGTGATTTTTATTGTTTAAACACTTCATTCATTCACAAATGAACTTAATTTTCACACATCACTTTTCAACACATGAACATTTCCACACATGGATATAGTTTCAACACATGACTTTAATTTCAATGCATGAAGATAATTTCAACATATGAAAATAATTCTAACACACAAAGATTATTCAAAATTTCGGCAGCATAACAGCAGGGTAGTTAAAACCGGCACCGTCCCTAGTACGGCTCCTCGCTCTACCTTAAAACCTTGCGGTTTTTGACAATGGGGATTCATGCATCTAATTTGCACGTAGGCGGAATGTTTTATTTTTATTTCCACAAATATTTCCAATTCATTTCAATCACCAATGGGTATTTTTCAACCACAACCAAACAATATCAACCACAAACAATTATTCAACCATTCGTATTTTTCATCGAATATTTCACACCAATTCACAACAATAAATATCGTCCATGGTTTGTGGACGAGGGGAGTATACATATATATATATATATATATATATATATATTTAATATAATTGCTGTATTTCACTTGCATTTCAACACATATATCAATTATTCTATACATGTAAAATTCATACTTCACTTATATAGCTTACACTACGCATGTACATGAGGTATACAACACGTGTGTAATTTATATTTCGCTAATATAATTTATACACGACATTTTCCATTCAAATTCTTTTAATTTAGATTTCTCACATTGGTTTTCGGAGTGCTAAAAATCGTAGATGACTCAGAAAAATCTGCGGCTTCTTCTATTGGGTAGAGAGCTTCCTTGCGGTCCCGATGTTTCCTGTTTCATCGAATTTCGTCAACACACCAAAAAGATATGATTTTTCAAAGTGTAAACATCAAAAAGAACTCACCTTTCACGATGGTTCAAAACTAGGTTTGCGGTTTTCGCGAGAACCGAGGCACGAGGGGACGATCAGCGAGTTGGACGTGGAAGATGGAAGAGAGGGCTTCATGTCAGTGGTGGTTTGATGGCGTTTGGTGGTCGGGATCGTCGGCGGCGGCTCCAAAAAGGTCGTAACTTTCTGGCCTCGATTCAGGCGGAGGAGGCCTCGAGGGTGGTCGAGCTGGGGTCGGATCTGACGAGGGGGCGGAGGCGAAGCGAACGGCGGTGGTGGCGGCGTCTGGAAGCGGCCGTAGCGGCGGCGATTGGGCCTGGAAGGGGGGAACGGGTTTCGCCGTTGGTTCTGGGGTTTTTTTTTTAAAAAAAAAATAATGAATGGAGAAATATGATTGGTCGATGGTTTTAATAAATTTTTAAATAGTGTTTTCTCAAACGAACTCCTTTTCTAACCCAACGACTGTCGCCCCTAGCTAAATAACCTCATTCCGTACACAATGGGATATGTTTCGTTAGCCAATTCGACTGTTACAGTCAGTTATTTTTCAAATTAAAGTATAAAACATTTAATTTTTAACTTTGAACGTACATTTCAATTTGCCAGGGCCACAAACTGATTCGAAAAATTCCAGAAAAATAAATCTAGCTATGTTTTGATACTACGGTCTCAACAAAACTAGTTTCGTCGAATTCTGAGATTGTTTGAAAAATGGCCATTTTCTGGTCGATCCAATTTAACAGAAATTGACCAAACGCATTTTCTTTTGCCACGCTCACATATTAGCTTCAAAAATTATGAAATTTGAAACCTAGCCATAATTTGACATCCCGGACCCAACAAAAGTGGTTTCGTCGAATTCCGAGGTCGTATGCAAAATATCAATTTTCCAGGGCTATATATTCTATATAGCGACCATTCTGAAAATTCATCCGGCCATAACTTTTGATTCCCGTTATGAAACTTCGATTTTTCAGATTCGTTAGAAAGGTATTGACTAACAAATTTAGATATTTTTGGTTTCGCTAAAATCCGTTATACTCTCCACCCTGCACAGTCAGTCAAAGTTTGAATTCAAATTTTCAAACTGACTCACTATTTCTAATTCACTATTTTATTGAAATATTCTATTTCAATTGTTTAAATTCCTTTGAAATCACCAATTTAAAATTTTTAAATTGGCCCGTATTTCCCGGGTTATTACAATCCCCCCCACTTAAAACTTTTCATCCTCGAAAAGGAAACAACAGTAAAGTAGGAAACAAAATGTAAATGCAAAGTATTGTAAAGGTACCTTGCACCGGAGTTAGTCAGAGATGTCCACTCTGCAATTGGGGTAAGCTTGCTTAATGCTTTCCTCAGTTTCCCAAGTACAGTCTCTAGGATCACTACTCCACTACACTTTAACTAAATGAACCCTTTTGCTTCTTAGTTCTCTAGTTTCTTTGCCAACAATCTTTAATGGCTCTCTTCTGAGTGCTAATTCTGGAGTTATGTCTATATCCTGTTGCGCTGCTTCTTCTACAACAAGATATGGATCATGCACATGTCTTCTAAGTTGAGATATGTGAAATACATCATGCACTCCAGGCAACCAATCTGGTAATTGAACCCTATAAGCAAGAGTTCCAATTCGTTCAAGTATAGGAAAGGGACCAATAAATCTCGGTGCCAACTTCCCAGTTTTGCCAAATCTGATTACCCCTCTCATCGGAGAAACCTTCAAATAAACATGATCGCCAACAGCAAATGTCAAATCTCTTCTTCTAGAATCTGCATAACTTTTCTGTCGGCTTTGGGCGGTTCTCAAACACTTTTTGATGAAGTCGACTTTATCAGATGCTTCTTTAATCATATCGGGCCCTAACACAAGTCTATTGCCAGGTTCTACCCAACATGCTGGAGATCTGCAGGGTCTGCCATATAATGCTTCAAATGGCGACATTCCAAAACTTGCTTGATAGCTATTGTTATATGAGAATTCTACCAAATGCAAGTGATCTTCCTATGATCCACCAAAATCAATTATACAAGCCCGCAATAAATCTTCCAGAATTCTATTCACCCGCTCAGTTTGGCCATCTGTTTGAGGGTGATAAGCGGTGCTCATATTCAGTTTCGTTCCCAATTCTATCTGGAAAGCTTCCCAGAATTTGCTAGCAAATATCGGGTCTCTATCACTGACTATGCTGATGGGAATTCCATGCAGCTTAACAATTTCTTTGAAATATATCTGTGCTAGACTTTGAGCAGTTCTATTGGATCTGACATGTATAAAATGGGCAGTCTTCGTGAAGCGATCTACGATTACCCAAATGCTGTCATTACCTTTCCTGGTTCGCGACAAGCCATCTATGAAATCCATGGAGATCTGTTCCCATTTCCAACTTGGGACTTCCAACGGTTGCAACAACCCAGCTAACTTCTATTGGTCACTCTTGACCAATTGACAAGTAGGACATCTGCTAACATACAAAGAAATATCTCTTTTCATTGCCTTCCACCAGAAAGTGCGTTTAATATCGTTGTACATTTTACTCACACCAGGATGGATGCAAAATTTGGATTTATGGCATTCATCCAGCACCTCTCTTTTGAGCTCAGGAATGTCGGGGACACATATTCTTCTATTCAGCCTCAGAACTCCCTCACTATCCACTTGGAAACTGGAGCTTTCGCCCCTTTGAATCCTTTTTATCATCTCTTTAGCAAAATTGTCACTTTTCTGAAGAACAGATATTTTACCAATCAGTCCTGGTGTAATTATAAGATTGGCAATGATTGCGGTTTTCCTACTAAGCGCATCCGCTACTACGTTAGCCTTTCCTGGTGTATATAGGATATCAAGAACATACGCTACAAGAAATTCTAGCCAACGCTGCTGTCTCAAATTCAGATCTTTCTGGGTGTATAAATACTTCAATGATTGATGATCTGTGCATGGTATAAATTTCTCACCCAATAAATAATGTCTCCATATTTTCAATGCAAAAACGATGGCTAGCAACTCAAGATCATGAGTCACATAATTCTTCTCAAGCAGTTTCAGTTGGCGGCTTGCATAAGCGACTACTTGGCCTCTTTGCATTAACACTACACCAAGGCCTCTAATAGAAGCATCTGTCCAAACCGTTAAATCCTGATTGCCATCAATAATAGTTAACACTGGAGCAGTGGTTAGTTTTGATTTCAATTCCTGGAAAGCTTCTTCATAGTTGGAAGTCCACTTAAATTTCTCATGCTTCTTCGTGAGCTTCGTTAACGTACCGGATATCTTCAAAAAATCCTTAATGAACTTTTGATAATAACTAGCCAACCCCATAAAACTTCTAACTTCTGTGGGAGTAGTGGGTTGTTTCCAGTCTTGAATTGCTGTTATTTTGCTTGGGTCAACAGAAATTCCTTTCTCTGACACGACATGGCCAAGAAATTTGACTTCTTCTTGCCAGAAGACACATTTAGAGAATTTGGCTTTGAAGACGTTCTTCCTTAGAATCTCCAATACTTGTTCTAAGTGTTTTTCATGCTCGGGTTTTGATTTGGAGTAGATTAAAATATCATCGATGAAGACGAGGACAAATTTATTCAGAACTCCCCTGAACACTCTATTCATTAGATCGACAAAGTATGCTGGAGCGTTGCATAGGCCAAACGGCATTACTAACCATTCATAAAATATGTCTGGACCTCTGAAAGCTGTCAAAGGAACACACTCTTCTGCTATTCTCAATTGATGAAAACCTGTAGCTAGGTCCATTCGGGAAAATACTTTCGCCCCATTCAATTGGTCTAGCAAATCATCAATGCGGGGTAATGGATACTTGTTTTTGAGCGTCTGTTTGTTGAGGTCTCGGTAATCAACGCATAATCGAAGAGTACCGTCTGACTTTGGGACAAACACAACAGCTGCACCCCAATTAGAAAACTAGGTCTGATTAGACCCTTCCACAACAGTTGATGAGTTTGATCGCCTAATTCTTCTTTTTCCTTCGGCGTCATTCTGCGAATTGGATGCACCACTGGTCTGGCATTGGGAATTAGATCGATTCAGAATTCTATTTCTCTTTGCGGAGGTAAGTTTTCAACTTCTTCAAACACATCCGCATAGTTTCTAACAATCGGAATCTTTTCTATGGAAGTGGGGATAAGTTCTAATGCCGACCAAAATTCTTTTCTATCTGGATTCGAACCATGACAGGGTACCGTAATATATCCAAGCTTCATTCGAATTTTAACGATTCATTCTGCACAATTTACCTCAGCTTCGTATTTCGTTAACCAATCTAGCCCGAGAATGATATCGAATTCGGGAAAATCCATAACAATTAAATTAAAGGGAAACTTGTAGGAAGAATAAGAGACTGGCACTCTACAATATGAACTGAGAGTAATAGGACCCCCTATCAGGTTATGAACTTCCACTGATTCTTTGAGCTTTCTCTGTTTTAACTTTAATTTTTGCATTGTGTTATTAGCAATAAAACTGCGCGACGCACCTGTGTCAAACAATACAGAAACAGGAAATTTTTTAATTGTAGGGGTACCTCCCAAAACATCGGGTTTACCTGCTCCATCGGAAGCAGCTGGCGGGCTCGACCCGTCATAGACATGAGCTACTGTGGCTTTCTTCAGCAAAGGACAGTCTTTGACCAGATGATCGGTTTTGCGACAGTTGAAGCACGAGCGAGGGTTCTGGGAGCCCTGGCTCGAACCTTGAGAATTTGTCTTCTGCCTCTTCGGGGCTGTGCACACAATAGAGTAGTGCCCCGCTTTGCCACAGTTAAAGCAATTTCCTCTCGGTGGCTTTCCAGTCTGAGGGTTTGAAGATGCTGCTTGGCTTGACTCTGCTTGATTCGCGGCTGGCTTGCGTTTGTTCCCAGCTTGGCTTCTAGCGCGATCCTGCTCCAGATGCCTATGGTCAAGGTCTTCGTAGTTGCATGTCATTTCCACCAGTTCGTTGAATTCCAGCTTGACATTGGCCATGACTCTATCATGATACTGTCGCCTTAGCCCAAGGATAAACCTCTTATTTTTGGACTTTGCAGTAGCGACGAGCTCCGGAGCATAGGGCGAAAACAGTGTAAATTTATTCAGATAATCCTGCACGGAAAGATCCCCCTGCTGGAGGTTGGCGAAGTCATCGTGCATTCGTTCTAAAGCTTGTTCTGGGACATATTTCTCCTTGAAGAGCTCTTTGAACCCATCCCATGTTCTTCCAGCTTCTCTATTCCCGGCGGTGAGAGATTCCCACCATACTTTAGCTTGTTCCTGCATAAGCCAGGCGCCCATAATAGCTTTATCTTCGTCTCCAAGCCTTAGGCCTTCAAGAATTTTCTCGCATGTTTTGAGCCATGCAAGGGCCTCTATTACGGTGCCAGTTCCCGAGAAGGTCTTGCCTCCTAAGTTCTTATATCTCTTAGCTACACGGTCTAGCTCGAAATATTGAGCGGCCGGAGGTTGTATCAAAGGTCCTTCTTGAGCAGGGACTTCTCCCCTTCCTCGGCCTCGGCCGGCACGGCCTCCTCTAGCGGCTGCTGCTCTGGTAGCCATTTGTCAAATTCTGTATAAGCAAGAAAAGAGTCAGCTAACAGAAAGGATAGTTTATTGCGTAGTTAAGCAGAAAGTTTACGGAAAGATAACGATGGACTGATCAACTTGTTTTTGCTATTCTGCTCGGCTCATTCTAGGACTTTACTAGTCCTATCTCTAATGAGCGACTCGCCTTAGAATACTACTGATTCTATTTTGACGAAGTGTTTAATGTGTTAGACTCCAGAACTAAGGTTAACCAAAGCTCTGATACCAGCTGTGACGATTCCAAAACCCCGTGACATGGTGTTAAGGATAATCATTGGAATATAACACATTAATCATCATTAGCAGATCACAGATAATAGCATAAATAGAAAATAGAATAATTTACACATATATGACAGCGGAATCATATAGACATCATCACATCAGAGAAGCACAGTACAGGATACAACTTAGTGCATAATGATACATAACCAGTCACCATCGCCTGAGGCGGAATCATACATAAAGAGTACACAAAATAAATATCAGTCTACATCGCCAAAGGCGGAATCATAATATAGATACAATAATGGCGGAGAAAATCCAAGTCAGCACGGTGTAGTCAAGCCTCGCCATGAGCCAAAAGGTGCGTCAGAAACCTATAACTAGGCTACCCTTGTAAAAATGAGGGCACCCGAGTTTGTAAGGTGAAACAAACTACGAGTCAGTCATGGGACTAGTATGAGAAATCTATTTAACTTATTAACAACAATGATAAGGCAAATCAAAGGACCACACCACTTTCGCGGAACGGGTTTACTCCAATGAGTGCTAGTGCATGAAATAAAGTAAATGATTAAATCATCGCAATGCTTTTTATAAAATGAAGCCATTATAAGACTCAGGTCCCATCACACAATGCAACGCAAGCCGGAGGATAGAGTTTTTACCTTATAATGGCCAAAAATGCTTCATACGTATAAAACAGAAGTGTTTGATATTATTACTAGTGTATATATATTTCAAAAGCGATTTAAATCATAAATATCAATCATAGGCGGCATAAATGACCCATACCACTATGTCGCCGTACTAGTAATACAATCACGTCCGCATATTTCGTATTGGAAATTGGATTCCTTCATGAGTCGAGGCAAGGGGCAAGCTCCTCTCCGATTCGAGACACTCTAGCAAATGTCCCAGGACCCCACTATGATCCTTGGATCTTCAGGGTCGGTCCTCTCTTACTTTTGAGGATTAGTTATTCCTGTACACACGTTTCCTGGTCCTTACAGACCTATAATCGAGGCGCCTCGCATTCCAACAACCACACAGGTGAAAAGTATATATAATGTCAGGGCTGGTAGGTCACTGACACCACCTTAGCTAGAAAGAAACGTCGTGCTCTCCCTGCATTCACTCTCCCGTTTTTGACTCATACCGAGGTGTGAGGCTCGCGAATTCACGTTATACACAAAGCTACGTCACACAGACCATGCTTTGATCATCAACCACAAGACTTTGCTTTGCAACAGAAGCCCTGATCATATGCCACTTAGGCGTGCCACACAGGCAATCCACTCCATGCGACTGATTTCCATCAATACATAACCTCTGAGCTCGTACGTCTCAGAGAAGGGCGTTAAGCAAGAGAATAAATTCTCCGCCGCCAAACAGATATATATTTAACAGAGATCAATCAACACAGAACAAAATCCAATGTCAGACACACAGTCCATTTACAAGTCCGTTTTGGGTCTGAACGAAACCGGAGGCACCAATTCCTCACATATCCGTACAATCAACAGTATGTTTGGACGGCTACTACTTAAGTTCCTTCATGGTAGCTACTCCAATCACGAGCATCAGTAGCGCCCATCCATCCAATGTGAAGATCGTCGGTCTTCAACCGTCTTCGACTCTTCGACTTCTCAACGTCGATCGATTATTTGAAATAAGATAAACACGGCCTTTTCAAATAATCCACGTATATTTAGATTTTTAAATCAATTTGTCACATGATTGGTCTACTCAACATTCACTTTTCAGTTCTTTAGTTATAATTTTCATGTTAAATACATTCAACCATCACATATCAAGCAAACACAACAAAATGGGATTATTTTCACTTTATATCGTCTATAGTATTTTATAACGATATATCGCCATTTTTATTTAATTTAAAACGGCCAAATTTAATTAAATGACATTTCAGGTCGTATCGATGCACTGGCGCTGCTTTTCACTAATTTTGTTTTACACATATCTGAAAATCTAACCGTTGGATCTTCACAAATTTTATATCATTAGGAAGGTCATTTCAAAACGAATCCAACGGTTTTAGTTTTGGGAAAATCCGACGGTCGGATCTTCCACACTAGCCATTTGAAATTACGATTTCAATTTACGAACTGCAGCGTCGTTATTCGATTTAATTTAATTATATTTATTTATTTATATATATATATATATATATATAATCGTTTTTGGCGTTGTTTTTCTTCATATTTGAATTAAACATTCCAGACAATCCAACCGTCGGATCTTCACAAAGTTGGTGCCGTTGGAAAGATATTTCCAAGGCGACCCCAACGGTTGCGGTTTCGGGAAAATCAAATGGTCGGATTTCCCGCACTAGTCGTTTGAAATCACGGTTTCAAAACACGAACTGCACGGCCATGTTTCGTTTTAATTTTATTTATATTTATATATTTATATAAATATAGTTCATTCAAAAATTCCCATATCGTTTTCACTTCAATTATTTCACTAACGCCTTTAAATTTTGGAAAATTTCGCCATAACCTCCTTTGTACGGGAGGGGCTGGGAAAATTCCCAAATAGCCACACGGGCGTCTCATGTCAAAAAGAAAAGGAAAAAGCCAAGCGGCTAGCCAACAGGCTCATAAAATCATCACCCGAACAAAACAGTAAATGTGTACCTATTTGTCGGGCACAAAATTTTATTCCTCTTATCTAGCCCCTTTGCTATAACCTGTTCAATAAATATGCATGTACATATATACCATTTTTATCACTTATCATTTTCCATTCAACTTCATATTTGATTTACTTTGGTTTTAAAACACCATTCATTCTAATGTTGCATGCATAGGCTAAAATCATATCATTAGCTAATTAATGTATATTTCAACTCATGCACATTTATTTGAACAAGTGGCTATTTTTAACACTTCACATTTCAAAGATGATAATTTGGCGAACTAAAATAGATTTCAACACATGACTATTTTATTTAGTTCCTATGCATGTTAAAAATAATATTTCTTCAACAATATTTATTTCAACGTCCGCATATCTCTAGCATATCACATATATGATAAAAATGATATTTTTATCATTTAAAATATTTATTCGACAAATGGATGTTTTCAACACTTCATAGTTTCAATAAAAATGTAATTTTTATTGTTCGATCTTTTTATTCAACACATGAACTTTTCCACTACACACACTTTTCAACAAATGAGCATTTCCACACATGGATATTTTATTTATGTTGTTCATATAAGAAAGATAGAATTTTTATTTTTGAAACTATTTATATATAAGGTGAATATTTTTCATACTTCATATATATTATAAAAATGTGATTTTTATTGTTTAAACACTTCATTCATTCACAAATGAATTTAATTTTCACACATCACTTTTTAACACATGAACATTTCCACACATGGATATAGTTTCAACACATGACTTTAATTTCAACGCATGAAGATAATTTCAACATATGAAAATAATTCTAACACACAAAGATTATTCAAAATTTCGGCAGCATAACGGCAGGGTAGTTAAAACCGGCAACGTCCCTAGTACGACTCCTCGCTCTACCTTAAAACCTCGCGGTTTTTGACAATGGAGATTCATGCATCTAATTCGCACGTAGGCGGCATGTTTTATTTTTATTTCCACAAATATTTCCAATTCATTTCAATCATCAATGGGTATTTTTCAACCACAACCAAACAATATCAACCACAAACAATTATTCAACCATTCGTATTTTTCATCGAATATTTCACACCAATTCACAATAATAAATATCGTCCATGGTTTGTGGATGAGGGGAGTATACATATATATATATATATATTTAATATAATTGCTATATTTCACTTGCATTTCAACACATATATCAATTATTCTATGCATGTAAAATTCATACTTCGCTTATATAGCTTACACTACGCATGTACGTGAAGTATACAACACGTGTGTAATTTATATTTCGCTAATATAATTTATACATGACATTTTCCATTCAAATTCTTTTAATTTAGATTTCTCACATTGGTTTTCAGAGTGCTAAAAATCGTAGATGATTCAGAAAAATCCGTTGCTTCTTCTATTGGGTAGAGAGCTTCCTTGCTGTCCCGATGTTTCCTGTTTCATCGAATTTCGTCAACACACCAAAAAGATATGATTTTTCAAAGTGTAAACATCAAAAAGAACTCACCTTTCACGATGGTTCAAAACTAGGTTTGCGGTTTTCGCGAGAACCGAGGCACGAGGGGACGATCAGCAAGTTGGACGTGGAAGAGGGAAGAGAGGGCTTCCTGTCGGTGGTGGTTTGGTGGCGTACGGTGGTCGGGATCGCCGGCGGCGGCTCCAAAAAGGTCGGAACTTTCTGGCCTCGATTCAGGCGGAGGAGGCATCGAGGGTGGTCGAGCTGGGGTCGGATCTGACGAGGGGGCGGAGGCGAAGCGAACGGCGGTGGTGGCGGCGTCTGGAAGCGGCCGTAGCGGCGGCGATCGGGCCTGGAAGGGGGGAACGGGTTTCGCCGTTGGTTCTGGGGTTTTTTTTTTTTTAAATAATGAATGGAGAAATATGATTGGTCAATGGTTTTAATAAATTTTTAAATAGTGTTTTCTCAAACGAACTCCTTTTCAAACCCAACGACTGTCGCCCCTAGATAAATACCCCCATTCCGGACACAAGGGGATATGTTTCGTTAGCCAATTCGATTGTTACAGTCAGTTGTTTTTCAAATTAAAGTATAAAACATTTAATTTTTAACTTTGAACGTACATTTCAATTTGCCAGGGCCACAAACTGATTCGAAAAATTCCAGAAAAATAAATCTAGCTATGTTTTGATGCTACGGTCTCAACAAAACTAGTTTCGTCGAATTCTGAGATTGTTTGAAAAATGGCCATTTTCTGGTCGATCCAATTTAACAGAAATTGACCAAATGCATTTTCATTTGCCACGCTCACATATTAGCTTCAAAAATTATGAAATTTGAAACCTAGCCATAATTTGACATCCCGGACTCAGCAAAAGTAGTTTCGTCGAATTCCGAGGTCGTATGCAAAATATCAATTTTCCAGGGCTATATATTCTATATAGCGACCATTCTGAAAATTCATCCGGCCATAACTTTTGATTCCCGTTATGAAACTTCGATTTTTCAGATTCGTTAGAAAGGTATTGACTAACAGATTTAGATATTTTTGGTTTCGCAAAAATCCGTTATACTCTCCACCCTGCACAGTCAGTCAAAGTTTGAATTCAAATTTTCAAACTGACTCACTATTTCTAATTCACTATTTTATTGAAATATTCTATTTCAATTGTTTAAATTCCTTTAAAATCACCAATTTAAAAAATTTAAATTGGCCCGTATTTTCCGGGTTATTACACCTAAGGTTTAGTCCAGTCTGGGATGGAATAGCTTAGGTGGGTATGTGGAGAGGTTAACTAAAGGATCGTAGGTTCAGGTCCTCCATCTAGTGCCAAAATGTTAACGATATTTTTCGTCAACACTGGGGATAGGTCAATGGGAATGGATTTAAGGGAGAGAAATTGGTTATTTATCTTTTGCATGCTTGAATTGGTTCTCCGTCCCTAGATGTCGGAGTTTTTAGAAAGGATGGTTACTATCTGTTGCCCTTGACAAAGGATTTTAATGGCGGATAACGAGGGACTCCACACTGAGCTCCCTATGAGATCTAAACATGTGGGGAGGGCAAAGCTCAAGGGGTTTGATTCTACAGGAAAGGGTGTTCCCTTCAACAGTAAGAAGATCCGGACTAGAATTCAAGCATTTGCTGGAAATACACAATAAACTACGACAATCAATGATTAAGAAAAAAAGTATGACAAAATCATAGTAAGATGCCATAGATATGGATGAATACTTTATTAATCTTGGATTTAGAATACATGACCATAATAGAAGAACTTCTTTTGATTGGTTCGGGTTTGAGGGTTTTAAGAGAGTAAATACAAAAATTAGCCAAACTAACAAAAAAATGAGACCCCCCCCCCTCAAATGTTACCCTTGGAGTCTTATTTATAGAAAACTTGAAGCTTCTTTCGATATTGGTCCATTGGGCCTTCAGGTTCTTTGTCGGATGCCTTTTTCTTTAGTCTCAGGTATTTTTGCTTCCGGCCGCTTTTTGGTGCTAATTATGGCTTTCTCGATGAAGGCTTCAGCTAGTCGAGAGCATCTTCAAGGGGAATATATGCTTGCTATAAAGGAAACTTCCCGGAATGTATGTTGAGCTTCTGTGTGTATGCTTTCGGTCATATTCTTTCGGATATAGGCTTTCGGTTTTCCGTGAATACTTAGAGGAGCCTGCTCTCATTGTGTTTGTGGTTAGTTACTGGTTCGGAGTCACTATGGCATCTATTCTAAGTAGACTAGTGTGGATAGCTTGTTTCCCTTCTGATATTCCAATTCGCATTTCGGGGCAATTTCCGGGTGTAGCCTGATCTTTCAGAAGGTTGCTCCAGGTGATTCCCCTGTTATTTTATCAATGCGATCTCTCGGTATTTGTACGATAAGCATTACGAAAACGGGTTCCAAACAATCTTCATGCGCTCCAGTCTTTGATGCTCTTGAAGTCTTAGCTCCTCAACGTATCGGTATTAGGCAGGTTAATACCGAAGGTTCCCTAAGACTTCATCTGAAGGACTTCTTGTTTTTATACTTCTTGGTTTTGGATCAGGATGACTTTATGACGTAGTGTCTCCTATCGGGTTGACGTTGTTACAAGGATTTTGTCGGATTAATCCTATCGGATAGGTCATGTCGGTTATATCCTGTATTTTTACAATCCTTTCTCCTATGAAGGTTTCGGTTGATACCGCTTTCAAATCATTCTCCCTGCTTTTGGCTCCTTTTAGTGTTTGACCTTACTTTCTAAAGAATTTTCGTGAGCTTTCGGTCATCCGATGCCCCTTCACCGCCAGCTTATCTCACTGTTAATTTTGGTAATAACAATCACTAAACAACCCTTACTAAAAGGACTTAATGGATGATGGAAAGGAATACTCTACCAAATTCGCTGAAAGATCTATGCTCGTAGGAAGGGTTTAAGCATATAGGAAGGGGTGTTTCATCTGATCTGCAGAAAGTTTGGATAAGGATCCACGCATAAGCAGGAAATAAACAGTAAATTGTAGCAACAACAATTAAGAAATAGTATGATAAACTCACAAAGAAATACTACAAGCGTAGATCCATTCTTTATTAATATTTCATTTAGAGTGCATGAACATAATAGGAGAAACTCTCCAATTGATCAAAGTATTAGAGTTTATTCTAAAGAGAAAGTGTATAGGATTTAGAAGAATGAGAGTGCCCCTCGCAAATGTGACCCTTGGGGCCTTATTTATAGAGGATTTGGGGCCCCTTCCGTTGTTGGGCCATTGGGCCTGCAGGTACTTTTGTCGATCACCTTTTTCTTCGGTTTTAGTTGCTTTAGGTTTTAGCCGCTTTGAGGTGCGGGTGATAACCTCCGGAGGGAAGATCCCGGCCAACCGGGACTTCTTTGCGAGTGATATGAGCTTGTTGATGTGGTAGTTTTCCAGAAAGTATTTGAGCCTCTGGTTGTATGCTCTCAGTTATAGGCCCCCGGATGCATGCTTCCGATTCTATTAATAATACTAAGAGGAGCTTGTCCTCAAGATGTATGTAGATGGTTATCAGTTCGGAACCACTGTCGATGTCTATACTAAATAGACTAGTATGGATAGCCAGTGTCCTTTCTTGGATTCCGGTTTGTCTTCCGGTGAAGTCTCCGGGTACGCCCTAGTCTTCCGGAGGGCCGCTCCCGGTGACTTGTTTGTGGTCTTATAAATATAACCCTTCAACGTTTATGCAGTAGATGTGTCGGAAGCTGGCTCCGGGTAATTTTTATGCACCTTCGGCTTGGTATTCTTGATGTCTTCACATCTTGGTGTGTCAGTATTAAGCGGGTTATGCCGACAACCCTTCCTCTATACTAGGTTTCTGTTAGTGGAACCCTTACTTCTTTCTTTCTTAGCTTCTGACTTAGATGACCTTTCGCTAAAAAACACCCTGTCGGATAGACTGTGTCGGCACTCCGTAGGTTTTGAGCTCCTTTCCCTTAAGAAGGTATTGGTTTTCATAGGTTTCGTATTATTCCTTTGTGTTATGTTTATTGAATACCCCTTCACCATTAGCTGGTTTCGGAGTTAATTTTGGTAGTAACACAACCCACACCAGAAATGGTCGTGATGGAGCATCTAATTAGAATGCCCTGCCTCTTCTATGAACTAAGCATGTCCTACCTATGTTCTTAGAAGAGCATGTCCTACCTCTGCTTATGTTTCGCGTTACTCGCAAAAGGGAACGCAAACCCCTATCATTGCCTACGATGGTTACGACAGGGCACCCCTTGGAGGGAGTGGACTGTAAGCCTCTACCACTGCCTACGATGGCCAGGTTAGAGCATTAAGAGAGTAAGCCTTAATTCCATGTCTACGATGGCCCGGTTTAAGCATCTAAGACCTTATCACTGCCTTCAATGGTCAAGATAAGGCACCTCTTAGAGGGAGGTCGGGTAAGTCCTTGGGCCCTGCTTGTGGATAAGCTAGCCAAGCGCACTGGATGCACAGGCCTAGAGAATAGCCAACAAAGCACATACATCCTCTAATTTGGTAACTAAGAGCCCATAGAGTGGCTCGAGAAGCACGTACATCCTCTACTTCACAAAATTACACCCAAAGAAGGTTAACGAAACTCATACCAGAGATGGTCTTTAGTCTTCTATCTTAATACCTAAATCTGGGTTGATTTAAGTCCCGAGTATTACCCAAGGTGGATTTCCGGTCCTATCTTAACACCCGAATCTGGGTAAGTTCGGAATATAGCTAATGACCAACAATGAGTTCCCGGTCCTATCTAATACCCGAATCTGGGTCAGTTCAAGATTTCAATCATAGCCAAAGAAGGACATTTGGTTCTCTTAAATACCAGAATCTTGGTTGATTCCAAACATATATTACTACCAGAGGCGAATTGTTAGTTGTACGCCTTAATCTAGGAGTTGAATCAAAGTTCCATTACTACCAGAAGGATATTTCTGGATTCCTATTTTTAATACCCTAACCCAAGTTGCAAGGTTCTAAAACTCAAAGAATGGATATACTAATGAATTCCATAGCTGGGGCCTAGTACCCAAGAGGCCTTTAAGCAAGGACAGGAACCTTTTGTATTGCTCAGGAAGTTTCCTTAACGCATACATACGTTAATTCATTATTCACTATGCCAAATACATATTATTGCACAACACTAGAAAACAGATTCAGGCGAAAGCTCAAGTGTGTATCTTAGGTTCCCTTCAATAAAACCCTAGAATAGGAGTTTCGTTTTTTCTTAAAAATACCATTGAGGGAGATTTCCTGGAAGTACGTTTTACGCTAGATGACTTTCACTAATGCATAAAGTGTGGATAGACTCGTTAATCATTCGTACCTTTAATATCATGATGTTATTAATTTCAATAAAAGTAGGGAATACATCGAAGGTACCTTATGAGCTGACACGTAATAGAACAGATCAATTTTTTTTAGAATAGCACAATAAGATTTTGAAAAAAAATGTCCCCAGTCGAGGAAAGGTATCACATACCATGTGTTACAAACACAATGCGTAAACATATTTACGTAAAGCTACATCATAGGTTGCCACATACACAAAACCACTACTTTAAAGGTTCTACATTAAGGACACTTGGAGATAGTGCCACATTTTGGCATACAGAGGATTATGGCAACCTCCTTCAATCTGAGTCAGGATTTTGCAAAGAAAATTTTAGAGAGGCATAACCTGCCGTTGTTTTCTCCAATTCAATCTATAACTCATCAATTCGATGATATAGTTTGCCTACCTCAACATCCGATCTGGTGAAGGGACTAAATTTTAGCTGGAGTTGTAGCTCGTGAATAGTCTCGTCCATCTCCTTAAGTTGGTTCTCTAAATAGGATACCTACTCCTTAAGGTGTTTGACGAAAATCTTTCCTTGAAAATACATTCTTTCCCATCCCAAAAGAGGAGCATCATCAAAGATATCCTTGCGACTAGTGATGGCTAAGGAAGAGGAGGGGGTCTGGAATTGGTCCTCCTAGTCACGGATAAGAAGAAGTATAACAGTATGCGATATATAATTGCCAAATAATGATGCTAATAATGCCACACATGTTAAAGGAGAGTAATCACATGAACTTTTACCATGTGAATCCTAGATTATTTCAACAAACATACACATCCACAAGATCATGATAGCACAAATCTGTTAATCAGTAAACGTATCATCCACATTGTGCGTATTAATACTACAACTGATCATAAGTATTATGAGAATTAAACCACAATCCACTAAGAAGTTAAAAATGTTCTATGCAAAATTTCTAAGCCTTTCTACTAGATGATTTCCTGTAGATTTACAAAACGAGCCCTCTGAAAGCCCTTTGTAGCTAAGAACAAGGGACATAAAGAATTACTACGGCTTACATCTTCGGAGAAGCAAGGGTTTGCCACAGCATGAGAAATCTAATTATTGATACAAAATCAAGGAGGGAAAATCTTTTGAAAGAGAGGACCATACATGTGTGATAGAAATGTCAGGCTGAACAGAAGCTTCTTTACTCTTTTGCTTCAAAGAGCCACCTTCCTTGGGAGGAGATATAATTGGACCTCGAGCAGGTGGGGTGTTCAAGGAATCAGTAGCGATCCCCTCAAGGTCAGCTAACACCATGGCAGCAGAAGTAGAGTCTCCATCATCCTTGCCAGATTCATTCCGCAAACCCTCGTCTCCTCCTGTATCCTCGTCAATAATCGCGTCCTCTTCTTCCTCATTATTAGAATCCTCGAGAAATTCTTCAATGAACAGAAAAGACTCGGGTTTTATCTTGCCCTTCGGAAGAACTTCACTTTCTTTCCTAACCTACTTGATTCTCTCCACAAGTCTGGTCTTGACAGAGGGGTGCATGGAAGTAAAGTCAATCCCCTGGAATTTCTTATAGTTGTCACAGAAAGTGAGGAAGATCATAGTATTCCATAACAATTTTGTTAAGAAGAACTTTTAGAAATTCGGATATCCTATCACTAGTCTCATAAATTATTCGTTTTGCAATGGAAAGCTTGTTGTTCATCATGTCCAGTTCAATAGCCTGATCAATTTACATCTCTGACTTCTAATTCTTCAAATCCTCGACCTGATTCAACAACATGTCCTTAGCCTCCTTCTCCTCCTTCAACAAGACCTCTAGTATCCTACATTCACTATCGCTTTGTTCCTTCTCCCGCGATAGAATGTCAACCTTGTCTTTTAGAGCCTTGTTCTCTTCTTCGAGGGAAGTAACCTCAGTAGAAGATGAAGAAGCCACTCCCCTGGATAAGAACCATCTTTTCATCACCTAAGATAAAAGAAAAAAGAACAAAGTGAGTTCTATATAAAGGCAACATAATGAAAAAGAAGATGAAGGGAGTGAGTCAATACCAAGTGTTGGTCCTTGAATAATTGTCGACAAAAGTCCTCTGAGTCCAAAGACAATGAAGTTTGTGAAATGTTAGCAAATTCAGCGGACGAAAGAGCAAGGGTAACAAGCTGATCAAAATCTAAAGTCGATGGAGGCAGAGCAAGAAAAATAGCACACTGAGAAGAGGAAAGCATAAATGAGCTACGATCTCTAACATCTGGTTCTCAAGGAGAAATAGGTGGTGCAGAACTGCTTATAGTTTTGCCACTTAGAGAGTCATCGGGGGAAATATCAATGTTAATAACATCATCAACATTGGAAGCGATAGGGTCAAAAGTTGTCTGTATTTTTGTTATGGTATCAATATCCTTGGAAAAATGCACCGACGTGGCATGTTTCGGTCTTTGGGTGATGACTCCGTACCGGAATCGGCAATCCTTTTTAGAGCTTTAACATTAGATTGGTCAAAAACATTAGGAGCGGAGGAGTTCTTGGAAGCCATGGATCCTGAACAGAAAGTGCTATATCAAAAAAGCTAAGAACAAGAAGATTAATTGGTAAAAGTGAAAAAAGCCTTGTCCAAACATAAGGGAAATTTCGTTTAAATTACCCGAAAATATAGGAGATGTTGCATTAAATGTCTTAGAATTCAACGACAAATCTTTAGTGCTGGAAAACTGGATGGGCGGTTGTCCCAAAATCATTTGCCCCTGAGGAAGGATGCCATATTGATGGAGCTTATCGACAGTAAGCAAAGATGCCTAACATCTAAGATCCTCTAGTGCATTGAAGACATCCTCAACGACTTGAGTCTCCTCTTCAGACAAGGTTACTCTCTTAGAATAAGGCTCTACGTAAAATCAAGGATTAAACAAGAGATACAAGCATAGCATAATTGCTTTCGAAGGACAAGAAGCTTACCGCATTCTATGAACTTTCCCGGTATACCAATAGGGCACTTAAAAAGAAAAAACTGATCCTCCCAAGGTTTAGTCTTGCTAATGCTGTCTCTTATTAGCCTCTTAATAGGATTCACATGCCAAATGGGCGACTCTGCACTCTTAGAAAATCGTATCATGAGACGAATAAGCTTGGGGCTAAGAGAACCTTGATTTGATGCAAGCGCCAAAACTTCTAAGCACAAAATCAGGGTATAAGTGTTGGGTGAGAGCTGGATAAGAGGAAATCCTAGGTCACACAAAAGCCTTCGTGCCAAATATGGATTGCTGAGTATGCAAAATACCCTTCTGGAGGGTACTAAAGGGAGTCTTGTGAAGAGGCAGCAATGGCATCTATGCTAGTTATTCCAAAACTATCAAGAATGGTCTTCACCTTATCTTGAGAGGTGATTAAATAAGACTTTGAAGCGAACTCCTTCTTGGCTCGAGGAGTATTGGAGCCTTTAGCCTCTGTTTTGATGGGACTCTTTTTGCTAGCCATAAAACTGCCAAGTGATACCATTTCATAACATATATGGTTAACATGATACATTCTTTCTACGTAAAAATGCGTGTGACATTCATGGGTAGATCTAACAACAGTATACTTTGTTAGAGTAAAAGGCTGAATTTGTTGTATAACTAATCGATCTTAGGATTCAATCTTAAAAAGGTTGGCACATGGTTAACCTATTTGAAACCAATGCCTTTGGTGATGATAAAATTGGCTATCCTGACATCGAAATTTAAAAAGATGAAAGGCATATGCCTAGCAAAATCAATTCGTCAATGGAACATAATGATTGTGCAACTGAGACCAGATAGTTTGATGTCACCACCGAAAGCCTAAGTGGTTCCCAAACCCGGTAGAGTTAAATTAAAGATCAGGACATTCTGTTGAATTAAGTTGCAAAGCCTTTTTGACACCTTCAAACTAATCCGGTACCCTGAGACGGAAGTTGAATAAATACAAATAACAGTGTCGGTGAGGCCATAAGATAACTAAAGTGACAATAAGGGTGCTTAAGCTAACTCGTACCGATAGCATAACATTTAACTTCGTGGATAATTTGACTTCTTCACATAACCAGTTTTGCATGTTGAAATTCTTAAAAAGCGCATTTCGCAAATAAGTAGCTTACCCTTTCATCCATTAATTATTATTGAAGTTGTTGCTATTGATTAAACCCGTATTGAGTACAACGAAGTCTTGGTCGATTTTCTAATCGATCTAAATGCATAATTTAGATTACAACTTGTAGTAGGAATAAGAGATACTCACGAAGAATCAAACTTGGAATTCTGAAAGGAAAAGCTTAGGTAGTTATTGAAAGAAGTGATAATCTGGCTCGAGAATTTGATTTGCAGGTGAAAGGCGGAGATGAAGAAGAAGGGGCACTTATAGTGAGCTCCCTTGTAAATTTGAGTCGTACAGGTAGAAACCCATTAACGGACCTGACTGAAGGTTGCCAAGAGACACAGGGCCAACATACCGAAAGAGAACAAAATAGTTTGACTTGAAAAGTCAAATATACCCCTTCACTAGGGGGAATGTTACTACTAAAATAAAGCACTGAAGCAAGCTAATGGTGAAGGGGTAACGGACCGCCACCAACATAAAGGAATCATCCGTAATCAAAAGCCAAGCACAAGGTAAAGCCGACAGCATAAGGAAACAATCTGGTTGTTGTGAAACCGACACCATCATTAAAGAAAAGAGCTCAAAATCTATACAAAGAAAGGATACCGATAGGGAGTTTCTAGCATGATGAACAAATAACGGAAGGTCACCCAAAGCCATAAGCCAATGGAGGGAAAGGCTAAGAATCCTACAAACTGAAACCCAGAAGGATGAAAGGGCTATTAAAATTAACTTTCTTAATACTGATACATCAAGGGACGGAAGCATCAAAGATACAAAGTTTGAAGCATATGGAAATTATTTGGGAACTGGCTACCGAGATCCCCATTAGATGGTTACCGAGAGGATACTATAATAAGTAACTAACAAAGCACTGGAAGCAACATTCCGGAAAGCTAGGATATACTTCAAGAATCTACCGAAAGGCAAGCGAAAACCCCGATGAGAGACAAGCTATCTGCACTAATCTGCTTAGTGTCGATACCGATAGAGGTAGCGGACTCCGCAACCATTCACTTGAATCATATTTTCAAGCTCCTCAAAGTGTTAATAACAAGACCAGAAGTCCATATCCAGAAGCCTACATCCATAAGCCAAGATCTTTCGTAAGCCATTCACACCAACATGATCGGGATCAATACAAAGTAGATGGGAAAACAATCAAAAAGGAGTTTCAGAGATTGGGACCATCCGTCCTAGAGCTAGAACCGGTAATTTAAAGAACAACAGGCAAAGCCAAAAGAGCGGTCCAAAGCTAAAGCACCCTGGGACCAAAAGAAAAAGCGGCCGATAATGGCTTCTGCTGGCCCAATAGCAAAAGGAGCCCCAATTTATCTATAAATAAGACTCTAGGGGTCTCGTTTTCAAGGCAATTTTCTCATTCTTGCATTGTTTTTCTCTAGAGTAAACCCTAATTTCTAAATCAAATTGGGTATTTCAGTTGTAATCACTTATGTATTCCAAATCAAAGATCAATAAAGAGTGGATCAACACTTAGTACATTTCCTTATGAGTTTCTCGTGTAATTTCTTAGCAATCACCAATGCAACATGTTATTTTCTTTCTACATGCAAACAAGCTCCTACCCAATCCTAGACCCCTTTCGCAAAGTTAGTGCGAAACCCTATCCTACAAGTTGTTTAGCCTTATCAAAGGTTGTGCTTAGGGAACCCTTGTCCCGAGATAACTATTGGTTCTTGAGTCGCTTAAGCGTGATGCTCACCCCATTGAGGAAGGTGTAACTAATCTTTTGGGCTCTAAACCTTGATATCTAGGAAACGGTGAATTAACCCAAACTCGTGAAAGCCAAAAAAAAAACAATTTTCCCCTTAGGTCCACTTTCTTAGACCTATCTTCGGTGTTAACGAAAAATATTGTTAACATGGATGTTAATAAACTATAACATTAGAAGACACGATTGCAAAATTGCACAAAACATTCATTAATAATCATTTCATTCATACATCCCTTTCGTATAACCCATTCAGAGAAAATATATGTTATAACAAAATAAACTCCGAAAGCAACATATGACAATGCTGCCCCCTCCCGTTGATTAGAGTCTAGATATATAAGAAATTACATGTTTTCCGATGCATAAAACAAAAGACAAAACAAAATAGCGAAACTGCTAAATAGTTATACCCTCTTGCTCACCTCCGGAAGCATATTCGAAGAAGAGACCTGAAAGACCTTTACCCTTAGCCTACTCATATGAGCCCCCATGAGTTAAAGGGGAAAGTAAAACTTCGGGTCAGGCACCAGACTAGTGTGAATAATAATCTTTTATAATCGACACAAAATATCTAGTGGAACCACATATTGTAGAATGGGTTTCCCACTCGCTAGTATCAAGCTATAACCGGAACCAACCCTATGCTTATGCACTGCAATGGTTAGTACGAAGGCCATAATAACACAAGTGACAACATAAATGTGTAATATGCAAACAGAAATTGGATTCCCCATCCTCGTATTTTCGATTTTCCATCTCAACAATTTCTAATCAATCCCCATCATTTTCATTCTTTATTTCGGTTCCCTTTCCATGCTTCGTAAAGTACCTCCTCACTAGCAATGGAACCAATACATTTGGGTATCCGCACTGTGCAACTCAAGATAACCCCTTTTTAGGCAGTGGAACTATTACCTCTTTTGATCCCCCTCCCACGCGTTGCAAGGTAACCCCTTGCTAAAAACGCGACCAAAAGCTCATCCTTTTATCATTTAAATTAATTGATTTCCCCAATTTAATCCACCCATTGGTTCCCTCACCGTACCCCACAATTGCAAATGTCATGTCGACGATTAGCCACCAAATAACATGTGCAACTTTCAATGTTGTTCTACCAAATTTAACAATCAATCATTTCTAATAGTCAAACCCTTTTGACTTTATATGATAAACAGTCATTTAGTCCGAAAGTAATTCTCCAACGCTATACAGTTCCTCCGAAAGGTACCCTTTCCGGATCCATACAGCCAATCAAGACCTGACATCCAACGGATATGACTCCCTTTTTGGTTTCCCCGAAAGGTGTAAAGTTCTTTAAACAAAGCAGTTCTTTCTTATAAAAGATACCCCTTTGTGCCTCATGAAAGGGTGGAGGCGAAAGCATTTAGGGAGTGGTTACTTTCAAAATATATAAGTACTAGAACCAAAACCCATCCGAAAGGTAAGAGCCGGAAGTCGAAATACTTTCCATACCAAACTTGTGATATGTCAAGTATCCAGTGCTATCGAAAGGTTGCTTCTAAAAGTATCCAAAACATTTCCTCTGGAAAAGGTAGTGCCACTACCAGTAAATACGGGTAAAGTTGGCATATTTCGTTATGTATTAATACTTTATACCCACTCCACCATATTTGTTGAATTCTTACTGGCTTACAAAATAAAATAATGTTTGTATACAATCCTTTTATATCACTTTATACCAGCCAATTATAAGTAATTTATATGCATATATTAATCAATCTAATTGACATATAGACTTTTCTGAAGCGATTCAAACTTAGAAAAAACATAACTAAATCATACAATCATGGAAAATTATGAAATTTAAAACCAATCACCAAAATCATATAGCAAACATCATACCAAAATTCCATGGAATTCAGATATTTATAACTATAAAGTTGGATCTAAAACCTCTCCATTTTCATGTATATTAAACACATAAATGGTATTAACATAGCTATTGATTAACCATTAAATAACATCATTTGTATCATGAAAATCCATCATGAACACACGCAACACTTTTGAATATAACCAAATAACCAAAATACATGGGTAAGGGTGTTATTGACCTTGATTAACAGAGCTTGTGAGAATTGTTGATGTAGTTTCCAAGCTTTAAATCCTAGCTTTTCGTTCTTTTTCTTTTCTTTCCTAGCTTTAGTGGTTGGCCTCCTTATTTTCTTTAGGTTTTTAGAAAATGAATGAGAAAACAAAACAAAATTAGTGGGATATAAGATATATATTAGGGTCGAAAGTTTACTGCACCCCTCTCATATGCCCTTCCTTCTGCTTATTTTAGTTGATTTGTTTCTAATTCCAACCAACTAGTTAATTTATTAATAGCTAATCTCATTTCCTCTTTAATCACATTACTCTCATTTGATGTGTTTTTTATTTTGTAAATTTCTAAGTTTACAAGAATTTCCTAAATTTAATTACAAGCTAATTATTACGGAAAACATTAATTAACGGGTTTAATTAATTATTTTGGACTTCAAATTTTTTTTAAATGATAAAGTATGGTATATTCTCAAACCAATGAATTTCTGGGATTTTTCCCACATAAGGATTATTTGATATAAGTTTTCTAAGTTAGCTAGACTTAGGGTGAAATTAACACTAATTGTGATATTAATGCTATTAATTAGCATTTTCTACTTTCGAAAAGTAAATAGCGAAAAATTATGCATATGACCAATAACCTTTTGTATAAACCAATGAGATTTCAAGAATTATGTTGGAATTGATGAAAAATGCATCTATAAAAGGAAATAAATCAGTTTTATCTATATTTACTACCTTTGTCATCACCTTTATTTAGAAACCATCCTTCGTACCTTTCGTAACACTCGCGAGCACCTTCCGCTTTCTCTTGTAAGCTTCGGATGCTTGTAATATCACATATTGGTAAATGAAGTATTCAGATTTCCGCCTTCATATATAAGGCTTCTGCCCCAACCTTTCATTTCGGGTCATAAACATGAGGCTACAGTCTCAATGCTTATCGAGGGGACTGAAAGGGCGTGTTGTAACCTAACTTTATTTTACGAATTAAGAGAGGTTGTCACCTCATTTTCCTTCGACGAAACGAAGGGGATTGTTTTCTGAACAATTAATTTTAAAGAGTATGAGGCCATTTCCTTTATACCTTTCGGTGGAACTAAAAAGGATGTTTTGAACATTAGGCCTTAACGAGTTAAACAAATGATTGTTGAGCATTTACTTAGGCTTGTTTATTTGCATTGGTTTTTGCTTGTACTTTGTTTTCATGGAGTTATACCATGTTGCTTTCGACACCTGGTGAAGAAGTAGAAATAAGGTTTTGCGTCATAGGGATTTCGAACCTAATATGCATGCATGATGCTTTTGGCAGGGAACCATTTCATCATTTTAACTGCAATTACTTGTTTGTCAAAGGCCAGAGTTTTTGACTTAAACATGGTAGGGAACCACATTTTGCTTTCGCACTTGCTTTAACACATTCTAGGTACTAATAGGACGGGTTAATCGGATGATTTAAGGGTTCTTAGTAATCCTATAGATAAACTGACATATGTATGGTGTTCCACAACATATGATGATAAATGAAGTTTGAACATCTACATCGTGTTAACCGACCTATGTCAAAAGGTTCTTAGTCATCCTATGGATAAAACGATGACACATATAGGGTGTTCCCCAGCATGTGTTGATAGTTTCGTGGCCATCCTACGGATAAAACTATAGCAAATGTATGGTGTTACGTAACATGTGTTGACAAACGAAAGGTATAGCTATATCGAAGGGTATATATGTAGGGTGTATCCCAGCATATGGAGATAGAGGTTCATAGTCATTTAAAGGGTAAAACTATAGGGTGTGTTGTGGTGATCCATACTTTGTTGCACATTCGCACACCTTTTATGTTGTTCTAACCATTGTGGATGCAGGGTCACAAGGATGGTTAGGTTATGAAAGATATTAACGAGAGGATTCTCGTTCCGCTAAGCGGCGTGGTCTCGCTAGATATCTTTTTGAATCATGTAGATAAATTATTACGCATACCAGTCTGTTGACTAATACGAAGTTTTTGTTTTTTTTCCTTACACTCTCAAGTACAAATATTTGAGTAGATCGAGGATTGAGATTTTTAAGGTTTCACTTCTATGGATAAGCTTCCGAAGGCGTGCAAGAGGCACTAGTTATTCTATGAGTCATTTTTCATTGTTTGTTATATCATTTATGAATGTAAAGGTAGGAATGTTGGTGCTTATATATTTGAATATGATCAACCAAAGAGGCATCTTCATTTGTCGCTCTTAAAATTTTTATACTGTAATAATAGTATTTTGATCTAAATGAAATTGTGAAAGGGAATTACAATGAATGTATTCTGAATTTTTTTAATGTTTTTTTATTCTTTGATGTTATGATTTATAAAAATATTCGTTTTTTATCATCAAAAGTTAATACTATAGATGACTACAACATCTGTAACGCTTAGCGTTAAACTTTAAAAATTGGGCTGTTACATTAGTAATTTTGGATAATTAGCTGGTATTACTAATAATGCAGGCTATGGCATTCATTTATAAGCCAAAATAGTCCCTAACAAGCTGAACCAATACATTAGTATCCGACCACCAACTCAAAATCAACTTTGTTGATCAAGCTTTTCTGCCATGGTGAAAAGCCTACATTCTCCCAAGAGGAAGAAAAAAAAAAGGAAAGGAAAGGAAGAAGAAGAAGAAGAAAGACACACGTGCATCATAATTTATATATTATTACACATAAGAAGAACAAAAACATTGCCTTGCCAAAAAATAAAATTGCCTCGTGAAAACATGAAAACATTCTCTTACATGTGTTTTTGCATCAAATGATTCTTCCATTAAAAAAAGGAGATTTTTGAGCTCATGCCCTAAGAACTCAACAATAGCGTCCATACACAGTGAAGAATGAAGATGTAGAAATCTAACCACATAGTATTAAAATTATGAATGAAAATCTAACAAATAATTTCAGTTAGGGATGAATCTCGTACAACTTACATCACCTGCATATCATGTAGTTAAGCAGTAGTAGTGTATAAACAATAACAAAGTTAACATATTCACCTAACTTGCCAAAAAACCACGCAAGATGTGCCCATATAAAACTGACCCCAAATGTATTCCAATTCACAGACAACAGCCGCCCAAGCAACAACCAAAAAAAAAAAAAAAAACATGAACAAACCTGCAGCAAACACTTGCATTTACTCTCAATCTGACATATTATCATTATTATTATGAACTTATTAAGATTGTACATTCAAGCGCTAGAGTAAAAACTAACTACAGGTGCACGTCAACAATCAACTTATCAATCATATGCAGCGCTGAAGTAATTTTCAGTAACATTGTCACACAGTATCTGCAGCACCTTACCGTTGGAGTGCCCTACACATCTAGGTGTCTTGAACTGACTTACAGCCGCCCCTAGACTAAGATAGTGGACCAGAATTTGGTGGAAGGTGCCTTCACGAAGTACTCTGAGCTCTAATGGGCCGATGGCCTTGCCTTTTCTCTGACCAACATAGCCAGGGTCCACAAAGGCCCGGTCCAGACAGTCGCAGCAGCTGCTTAACACTTCTTTGCTGGCATCACCGCTTAACTCCCAGAATATGACGTAGTGTCCGGGCTCTGTGCTCATGTCAACATAGCTTGAGAAGTCCACCACTTCGAGTTTCTCCGCTGCTAGCAACTTGTTTGCTTCTTCTACTGCTATTTGAAGGTCCTTTTCTGTGTTTTTGTCTATGTTTACACTTAACAGCAGGCTCCTTCGGCATACAAATTGCAGTTTTGGGGTTGAGTTGTGGAAGCCGGCCACTCGGACTATGTCACCTAATCTGTATCTATACAAACCTGCAATGTTGTTTTTATTCAGGAATTTTTGTAAAAACGTATGTTTTAAGTTTTAAAATAAATAATTACCACTTTTCATAAACAAGTTCTAATAAAAGCTCGTATTTTTATTTTCAGCAAAACTGCGGTGTAAGCTGCAAATATTTGAACTTTTGCAAGAATATTTTGGAAAATAATGTTTAGTTTTGATCATATTAGCTTTAAGTGCAGACTTGCTTTTTAAGATAAGTGGAAAAATAATTTAAGGAGTTAAGTTATAATCTATTTAGGGATGGGGGCTAATTTCCACTTTATTATATAATATTTCTGTTAATAACTGTACTTGGGTTATTTAAACATGTGGGGGGCACTGGTCATTTTTTAAGGTTCATTTATTAGACAAAAACACAAGAATTCATTGCAGAAAATGGCAACTTTAATCTTTAAATACTGATAAATGTGGAATTAGAACAGATAATTTGTAGCATTTATAACGTAATGGTAAGGTACTAAAGTACTCCATTATAACAGTCTGCGTACATCGGAGTAGCCAGCTTTGTTTAAACAGAAGTATAGCAAGGTCCATTTCATTGATTCATATAATATTATACTCTCTAATCATATCTTCATTAATCATTGTTTATTGGAAGAGGGCTAGCTATAAGCCATAAAACTTGCACATTGTCACCATCTAGTTGGTTAAATAATGTTATAATCTGTCCAATTTAATGTTTGCTAACTCAGCAATCCAATAAAACTTGGTAAAAACAAACAGTCGGCAAATTAATAAGTATACTAGAAAGATTAGGATCGTGATCATTCAATTAAAAAAAATTAATGACACCGCAGACATTGTCTTATAGTTGCAACTAAGTTTTGTTTAGTACTTTGAGATTACCAGTCTTTTTAGTAGGTTTAAATTTCATCCAGAAGATAATCCAACTTAACCACCTTTGTCTTCCAGAGAGACTTACTTTGTTTTATTCCAGTCTTAATTGTCCCCTTTCTATTATTCTAACTACTACCCAGGACCTGCTTTATAAAAAAGGGCTAACTCTTCCAACCTCATACAAGAAGAGAAAAGTATAACTAGGAGTTTTCTAAAAACTATCATAAAAAACCACTCCACTAGTGACATATTCGGATTACACTTTAAAGTACTGATTTTTCAAGAATATAGTAAGTTTAGTGCAGCAATAAGCAAACAAGTATTTTTACACAATGGTAAAGTGCGTTAGCAGTAAGTACAAACTTATAAAGGTAAAAGGTACCTGCAAAGCTAGTGAGAACAATCTCATACTCTTCACCGACCTCTACTTCAGTAAGGCCAACTGGCTCCAATTCTTTATATTGGCAACTTGTGGCAATTTTCTCCAGACCCAAAATTTCAGCTTTCTCCCTTAGTGGTATGAACTCAAAATACCCGATATTCGGTAAAACAGCAAAAGTCACCAACTCTGGAGGCAGTTCAGGATCGATATTTACTCCAATCCAGCCCTCTGATGATCCATAATCTGCACTCATCAATGGCATGTTTCCAGCATAATGCCTCAGTTTTTTAAGGTAAGGCTCCATCGATCCAGTCATTATTCCACAAACATATTTAGCATTAGGCCATAATTCAGGGATCACACCATACCAGCTACTTAAACCAGCACACTTATTGTAAATTGAATCTGCTAATTCAGGATTAGGGCGCAGGAGTTTAGAGACCGCTGTCCTAATGGTGGGTGCAGTGACCCGGCTTGACAGAACCCCGGTTCTTATATCATTACAAATTTCTTCCCATACCTTTTCGAATGTTCTAAATGCATGCACTATGCTATGAGCAAACGTTGAAAATACAAACTGCACTTCATTAGAGTAAATTAACCCGCATAGGAGATGACAGTACAAGGACTGATGGAAATCGGGTCCGAAAATTACTTCTTCTGGACTTGTACATTGAGAACTCATGTCTTTCATTGCATATTTGAATTGTTCGCTTCTGTACACGTTGGTTGTCGCGGTTGTAGCTATAAGACCCCCTTTGGTTTTGAACTGTTTGCTACCATAGATAAACTGTAAAGCTTTTCCATTGCCAATAGAGAATGCCCTGCATAATCCACAATTTTATTCTTATTTAGATCATACAATTAGTCCAAATTTGTGATAGACTAAACGCAGCAAGCTATATTTCAATCTCACAGTATTAAAGCTAGCAAATACTTCACACTAATGTATAGAAACAAACATATAGCACAATCTCAAACAAGTTTTTTATTATCCAAAAAAAAAAAAAAAGAGAGAGAGAGAGAGAGAGAAGAAAACAACACTTAGGATAAATGCGCAAGACAAACAAAACAACCCACCAAACTGTGGCAATGTGCCAACATCAACATCTTACGGTGAATACCAAGTACAAACTTCATAAAAAAATGAAAAGAGAAAAATTGGTCAACATAGGGGACAAACATGTATGTGCCCACTGCATAGTCCACTGAGAAGCACTAGATAAACTATGTGCTCCTATCCGACATACCTAAAGACTTCGTCATCCATCATAAAACAGAAATAATTGCAAAGTTAATTCAGAAAGAGGTTGGATTATATATGATTAGTGTTCCAGAACAGTTTTTTTTTTTCCTTTTTCTCTCAATTTTGAGTACATAACACCTATGTCTCCCAATTATGGAGCTATGACAAGAACGTCATGCACATCATCAGTTCTACTTGGATAGTCAGTCAAAAAACATAAAACTTCAGAAATGAAGAATAAATGATGATAATAAAAGGAAATTTTGATATGATATAAAGCACATGACTGTTTTCTGCCATACAATGAAAAATGAGCAACCAGGCCATTTTTGATATCATATAACACATATGCACCAACTTCTAACAAAAGCAAAGTATAATAAAAAAGAACTATGTGAAAATCAACTATTTTCCCTTCCTTTCTCCATGCATCATAAAAGAATTCAAATCCAAACCTGTTTCTAAAAGCAAAAGATGTCTTGAAAATCTGCATAGTTGAACCCACCAACTCATCGTTGAAAGGAACAAACTTTGGCTTCCCTTTTGTAGTACCAGAGCTGTAAAACACAAGTGCATAATTTTTCAATGATTAAAATACACCGTAATTTGACAAAACTTAAATGCAATGACGAAAAATAACCAATACAAACACAAACCTCAACGAAAGTGATGTCAATGGAGTTCCAGTTAAAATCGGTGAACGATCTCCATCGATAATCCTTTGTATATAAGGATTCAAGTCATCGTGAGACACCAATGGAACACATGCTTTGAAACTTTCAATATCATTTCTATCTCCAAGACCCAAATTTTGCAAATACTCGGCGTCTTTATTCATTTCTAATATCTTTTTCAATGTTTCTTTCTGAACTTTTTCTGCATCTTTTGTGATTTCTTCAAATTCTTTTATAACCGACTGAATACAGAAGTTATTCTTTTTGTCTAACATCGCCACAAGATAGCTTTAGTTTTGCAGAATTTTGAGGAGGTCTGCTGAAAACATTTTAGCTTTTAAAAGGATTGATCTTTACAACCATAAACAGACCAAGAGATCTATTTATAGAAGCAACTGAATAAGTCAAAGGGAAACATAAAGTAGCCCAAATTCATTTCACCCAATCCAATAAGTACTAACACTCAGTACATACTCAAATACCTAAAATTTAAGGCGTAACTTCTATTGAAATACAGAATCGAGTGAAGCCGTCTTGTCTAATAGGTAGACAATGGCTAGAAGTACAAGTAGTCACCTTAGCGGTCGCTCTCAAACCCACTACTTGGGTGACGAAAGTCAGATATCTTCTTTATTTGAACATATGAAAGAAGAAAATTAAATGAAAACAGAAACCATGACTAGAATCGCTCGTATGTAGGTAGAAGATATGTGAACAAAACAGGAAACGAATATCGAAGTAAATGGAGTATCGATTTGTCTAGCTTTTTTCCAGAAAGATACTGAGTACAAAGAAAATTGTAGAAAACCCCAAAAAATGCAAAATTTAAAAGAAAAACTCACAGAACGAAAGGAGAGAGCTTTTAAAGAATCGTCGTCCTCATAATTTGAAGGAGCAGTGATGAGTGATGTGTGAGCGAATTGAAAATACGATGAGTGTACTTATAATATAGTGAAGTAAACGCTAAATAATGTTGAAATAGCCTGCATTTTACAAACATTCCTTTCCAACCCAAAAAAGCCGAAGCAGTTGAAAAAATAAAGAAGCTTTGGTTAAGTGGGTTTTTGAGAGGGAAATTTTAACAATTTTGCTATGTGATCCGTTGTTTATGGTATTCTTTTTTTGTTAGCCACGTCATTCAGACCGACAGTTATGAATGGGGCTTCCTTTTTGTTTTTTTTTTTTTTTTTTGGTTTAGGGCTGGTGGCCATGCGGTTTGTGTGAATCCTGTAAAGTTGGAATGTCTAAACATAGAGAAGTTTTATTATTTTGAACCAATGAACATGTATTAAAAACTTTGCATAATTTGTCAAACTTATTTGGCATAAGCATAAAGCATCCATTATGTGCCGAATCTTACTACAAGTACATTAATTTTGTGGAAACTTTGTTAAATTTGTTTAAGACAAAAAACAAAAATTGTGAACTATTAATGTGAACTTAGCGCCTTCACATATATGAAATGAGGTTTATTTCTTTATTCTCTTTTCACATGAAGTCAAGAACTTTATGGTTTACACTTCCGTTGATTCTTCAAATAACTTGATTAAAGCACTTATATAAGGTTAGGTGTCGATAAATAAAATGAAAACAACTATATTTTTGGTACTTCTAAAATACTATGGGTGTTTATAATATGTAACCATGATATTTATCCAAATATAAAAAGTAATGCATTAATTTTGAAGAGTGCTACTATTCACACTCCGGTTTACACTTCCGGCCACCTTTATAAATTTAATATAAACGAATATTTTTTATATTCTTCTGACCACCATGTATTATTCCTTCACTCAGTTGTTCACCACTATACTTCTCCTAAAAAACACGTACTTTTGTACAATTTCAAACCTTATACCCTAACAAAAGCAAATATATTTTTTTGCCGAATAAAGATGGAAGATGAAGATTAAAAAGCGGTTAACATTGCCCGATTTTTATTGTTTTCTATTATGTTATAGAACATGTTGTTGTTTTTTTTAATGGATAGGGTTTTCCATCGCGTTTTAGGATATATATATATATATATATATATATATATATATTTTCGCTCCATTGGAAATTTCAAGCTTGGAGGACAATAAATTTGACGATGTTATAATAGAAAATGGCAATGTAAGTTTTGAATTGTTGGGTTTAATCGGTACAACTTACGTATCTTATTTGACAAATCGATACATTAATTTTTTTTGTCGTTTGATAGATGAAGTATTTGAATGATGATAAATTGGACGATAAACACGATGATTTTGATAATATGATGCAAGATGTTCAATCAAATGACTCAAACGACATAAATGTTGATTTGATGAATCATTTCACAACCGACGAAGTAAGTACTCATTTATAAAAATTAAAATTGCTAATGTGTTATGCAAATGTTTTGGTGGCCTCTTCATTTTTAAGTTATTAATTTAGACGGTGGCCAGCAGAGAGAAATTGAAAATTTTGGGGTGCTTTTAGTTTTGGTGGCCGGAAGTGTAAACCGGTGTGTGAATAGTAACGCCCATTTTGAAAGTTAATAAAATTTTCAAACTTTAACATGGGTATCGTTACTTTAATGAATTTTCACATTGATTTCTCTATGATAATAGTGAAATTAACTAACCTTAATTTTACTTTACATCACACACACACACACACAAACACACACACACACACACACACACACATACACACACACACACATATATATATATATATATATATATGTATGTATGTATGTATGTATGGTAAACTCTATTTAGACACAAAGTGATGACACAAAATTGCACACAATAAATCTCAACCATTGGATCCTCTCATGAATTCCACTCTCCACACAAAGACAAACAAATCCAACGGTGATATAGAAAGTATTAATGAGGTTCTGTGCAGTTAAAGCGGTAGAGGTCAAGCTCATGCCAACTAAATTCAAGGCATTAAATGGTTCTAGTTTTAGTCGATTCCTTAACAGTCAAACATACATTTATATAACTTCTTGTTGATGTTTGTATGCTTGTTTTTATGTTGCTGACTCACATTAGATGAAGTCAAGGTTGAAAATCAAAGGAAATTTGAAGATCTAGAGCAAGTGAATACAAAATTCAGTTGTTTTAAAGTGTAAACTAATGTACCATCTTGAGCTGCTACCCAAAAATATGAAAAAACCAAAGATATCAACAATTAATAGTTCGAAAAACACTAAAGTGATACTTGTGCAGATCTATTCTATTATATATGAAGTTCAGTCTCTTACAATTTATTTCCACTTCTCGTATTCACTCTCAATCCAAATATTGAAATCTCCTTCTGTCCAATGACTTTTTACGCATGGCACCTTAATATATGTTCTCAACCTCTCCTCGTTTTAAATTAAATTTCTTATTTCATGTTCAAAACCTTTGCATTTTAAATCGCTTTCCTTTTCTCTTAAATATATTAATAATTACATTCGTCACTTTATTATCATTATCCTTGTCAAAAATATTAACTGTCCTTCCACATTTATTTACTTTATTATTGTAAAAGAAAACATATAAAAATTTGGGGTAGTTTGGTTATGTCCCCATTAAGTTTTAAAATACAAAAAACATCCTTACCAAAAGTAAATAAATTAGGTCCTCTTTTTTGAAAATCATTAAAAAAAATCAGAAAACAACTTTAAGAATCAGCAAATTCCAAAAAATATTTCAGTTTATATTTATCTTCGTATTTATATCTAGAAAAATAAAAAAAAATTGATGAAGAATGAAAACACAAAAACAGTAAGCTACAATAGTAATTGCAAAAGTGTGTGCAATTAATCAAAAATTGTTAATATACAAGCAACTAAAATCAATAGTTGTATAATTTTATGCAATTATTTGATGAGTAACTGTACATATTTTTGCATTCGTTCAAAACATACCACTTTATGTGAAAAATTGCAAATGAATTTGCGAATTTATAGAATAATGGCTTACATTTCTGCAATTTTTTCCGACATCAGCAAATATTGACTTATCGAGTGGGTATTTGGAAATGTGTTTAGAGTTGTTAAGTGAATATTTTTCTCTATGTCTGCTATATTTCTCAACAAGTTCAGACAACTTTGCACTTGTTTGTTGTTTTTATCAAGTTGCCTAGTTTTAATATTTAGAATTTTATGAATTTTTTCTTTTTAGACAATGAAACCAAAAAATACAAAATGAATTTGGAACAATAAACTACTGTAATTTATTTCTTATTTATCATCAAATCTAAAGTCGTATACTCATGCCTCCTTGATTCGAGTAAGCAATTTCTAATTATCCCTTTGATTTTATTACTAATCACGATCCATTTAGCAATTTTATTTTATAGTTGTTTGTACTTTTTTTCATATTCATTCAAAAAAACATACCATGCACTTCTTCTTAATTTAGACAATACTTTAGTGTTTTGGTATTTCCATAGTTTCTTCAATTTCATCTTTCATTCTTAATTTCTAATTATGAGAATGTTATGATAAGTGTATGATCCAATGCTTTTAATTTTGAAATCTGTAAATTTTGACGTGTGTTGACCTTCCTTTCGACAAGACCGTCAAGTTCTTGGAGACTCGTATTCAAGGCTATTCTAAGTCAGAAGCAACTTCAACTCACCACAAAATCAAGTTCAACCTAACTCCGGATCAGTCAAGCAAGTTGAAAGCAAAACCCGGTTCGACAATACATCCGGTTTGGCCAAGTAGAAGAGTGATGTTTTGGATCGACTAAAGCCCAGTTCGACAAACTAAATGAAGGGGATTCCAGTTCAACCATGTCGAACCGGATGGATAGTTACCAATGATGTGGCCCACTTCCTCCATTACTTCTATTTTCTCGTGCATGTTATATGCCGAACCGGATCTGTACCTCAGCTACAAATATCCCTCGGGACATTTGGAAAGAGTCTTTTGACTTCTCTTATGCCATTTATTTACTTTAATTATGTTGAACTTGGGATTCCTTTATTCCCAACTCTTGTAATCTCCATTTTAAGTAAGAATTAGGAGAATTATAAAGTGGATGTAGGAAATGTTAGAGTTTGTGCCTTAGAGGCAATCTATTTGATATTATTGAATAACATTGTTGATGTTTTATTTTATTTGAATAAAAGATTTTATTATGTTATATTTACTGCGTAATATAAATATTAACATAATAGAAGTCCTTGGAATAATAATATAGAATTATATAGTTTCAAGTAAGTAACTTGAACATGAGATTGTATAATATAATCAGTACTGTGATTCTTAAAAGTCTCTAGTCAAGTTTTGTTGTAAACAGGATGACAATGAAACATTGAGACTAGTATGTTGATTGACTGATTATCATTGATCATTAATATATGTGATATTAATGTCAATACATAAATACCACTACAACAAAACAGTATTATTATAACGGGCAATGCCTGTTGTAATATGTGTTTCACAACGGGCAATATGCCTGTTGTAATAGGCCACGTTGTAATAGATCATATTTTACAACATGCATTGCCCGTTGTAATACATGTCTATTACAACTATTATTGCCCATTGTTAAAAAATACATAAAAAAATGCCAAAGTAATGCATAATAGTAAGAGACTATACAATACACATCCAAAGCATTGATGCATATTACGTAACCCAATAAAAGTCAGTCAATATGCAAAGAAACACCAAAGTAATCAAAAATCTACTTCCATATAAGTTCTTGCTGTCTCATATTTTCTTTATAAAATAATAGTACATTGTTATTACATTAAAACTGTAACTCAAATTCAAATTATATTAGATAATAGAACTTGCGAACAATTGCAAAGCCAAACTCTTAGTATAATGTCTCCAGTGTCTACTCTTCAGTTTTATTACTTTAGTCTCCAACCTTATTTTTTACGCCCCAGGCCTAGCCAAACAAAAGTGATCATTCATATCAACAACCTGCACTGGAACTGATTTGGATCATGCAAACCTGACCTCTGATCATAACAAAAAAGAAAGTTCTAATATTGCTTCAGGTACAACTGAATCCAAGTTCTGCAAAATCAAATGAACTTATTTTGCAAGTAACCTGGTTTTACTTAAAATAGGTACAACTACAAAGTCAAAGATACTTCGAGAGTGTCATTTTAACTACTGCATAGTGGTCCATTTTCAGTGGTTTCATCCAAATCCGTCCAAAACATAAAACTGTCAACAAATCTCAATATCAACACTATGCCATAGATGGCCTATCGCAACGAAAATCCATGGTGTTGCTAGCTACAATGTTGCCTTTGCTACGTTGGATTTTGTCTATTGCAACGCACGCTTTAATGTGTTTCCATATATATCAATGATCGTCGATTTCCTATAAACTAGAAAAGCGCGATTTATGAAATAAACACTGCAAGCGCACAGATCGTATAGTATGCAGGTCGAATCACAGGGAGGTAAATTAAATCAAACTATTTAAATAATTTCTTGGGCGAGTTAGATGAAGCTTGGGGATTGATTTTGAAAAACAATAAAACTATTATTGAATTGAGTACAAATCTGAATCTAATCAAATCTATATTCAACCCAATATGACCTAAGAACGCAACTAAAAAAAGAAATTAAAACTGCAGAAATTGAAATAACAAACATGAATTAAAATTAGGATTACCGCTGAATCTAATCAGACGGTCAATCACTAATGAAAATAAATGTAAAATACAACTAGTACTCTACCAAATCTAATTGTGTAGAAGGCACTATTTGCTAAGAAATAGAAAATTGCAGAAAATAAAACGAAGAAGAAGGACTATATTAATGGAGAAGAAATAGAAAATGGGATGGTGGCTATAATGATATTACAAGGGTATTTATAGGAGATAACTAAACCCTAACCCTAACCCTAATTACAAATGGGCCTAGCTATTTCAAGTAAGTTTTAGGCCTTTTGTCATTTGGAACAGGTTCTAGGCCTTTTCTCCTTTTCTCTTGCAAGCCTCCTTTAATTTGAGATGTGCGTGGCCTTTTTATCAATCATTTTCTTGTCCAACAGCAATTAGATATGAGATCTTCATCTACAATTCTTCAAAATGTAAATATATAGCAATCTGGTCTCCATTTCTCTACTTTTCTGGTTGCATGCGGGCTAGGTTGAAATATCTGTAAAAGTGACAAAACAATACCCAAGTAATATTTATTTACATACAAAAGATAAGATACAAGAGCATAAAATAAACATATTTCTATGTTAATCAAATACCCCCACACTTATCTTTTACTCGTCCTCGAGTAAAACAAGAAATTAAAAACTAAACTAGATAGGTCACACTTTCGTAGGGAACATGATTGCATTGAGCGTATGCAACAAGCCGTTAAACCTCTAGGTGTCCCTAGTAGGACGAGTGGTGTCTCGTGAGGGTTTTCAGTGGATACTACCCACAAAATCCAAATGCAGTATGATATGGTTCTAATGTAACTACATGAATGCAGAGGACATATGCAATTGAAAACAAAAAAAAATGAAAACACGACTTGTTTCAGGAAAGTGGTACAACAATTTAAGTTAACAAATTTTAATCAGTTGATTTTATTTTAGATACCTCAACTTGTCACAAATTTTCAATATAATTCAAGTTTTCAATGCTAAACTCTAGTTTGGCCAGTTGGTTCAGTCGATAACATAGTGCAGCCATGAAATAAATTCTTAGTTTGCTGGGCACAGTTTGTAAAGTGGTATTCTACTTTCCTTGTGTATGGCTAGTCAAATCAATAAGGTCAAGAAATGTTTGGGCATCATCGCTTATTCTCAATCTCTATAAAAGTTAAAATTTATGATTAAGTACATACACCTTACTTAGAAGACCAAGGTTTACCACCCATGCACTGCCTTGCGGACTAACGGATAGTAGGTAAAGAGCTTGGCGGATTGTGCAGACCGACTTTGACTTTGTCAACAACGTGTCGGTAATCCTTAGGTGTCCAATCTCATAAAATGAGACCAAGATATTCCAACGCTGACTTTGTCAACAACATGTGGGATATAGCTTGGCGGGTTTGCACACCAACGCTTGATATACAAGCAATGTTGGATACCCTTGGATTACTATTATTATTATTGAAAATATAAGCACAAAAGAGAGATACGTGAATTCAACTTAACATAACTTAGTTTTAAAGATTCGAAAAGCCAATATAAGTATTTTAAGTCCTCCACTCATTTAAACAAAGACTACAATATAGAATAGACTTCAAGACCATCACCTAAGAATCTCCCTATGTACCGGTTACACTATTATCCCTCAAAATTAAACTTTTCATTATATTTCTTATTCGATCTAAGTCGAGAGAAAAAAAATACTATCAACTGACTAATAATTGTTAACTTATTTTGTTGTATCAATCTAAAATGAGTCGTATTTTCAAAAAAAAAAAATTGGTATGTTACTACGATCTAGAATGTATGTTGGTCCTACTTGAATGATGAAGATGAACAAATTAAAAAGGATGCAATGCAGACTCCCCCCACACTAGAACTAAGCAGGGTCCACACTGTAAACGTTTCCTAAATTTGAAAGATCGTACCCAAAGGTGAATGAGATGCAAAATTATTTGAAGAATGAAATGCAATCTAACTATATGTAAGAATGGATCATATGTACAATGATATAAGTGTTTACGATGCATGCGATGCAAAGAATGCCACGAAATTTTCCCCCCACACTTGGTTCTAGCCCGATGAATCTCATTCCCACTATGTCTAGGCATGTTTTCTAATAAGCAAAGGGTTTTGAAAACCATCTCATCTTTATACCTAGATTTATAGTCCAGTAGATAAATGTCCAGGGTCATCCTAACATGAAGTTTTTCAAGCAAGCCAGCATTCCAAAAATAATTCATGTGTTCCAAAATTTATCAGTGTAATTGTTCAAAAATTTGTGATCGTATATAAACTCAGTTGCAATCGTAAAATTTAAATTTTGAGTGTTGTTCAAGATTATGTGATCACATTTCTTAATTTGATTCATTGACAACGTACTTTTGACACTGGCAACTTCAAATTCATTGGAAGTTTCCTCAAAGTTAGAATTTTCAAACTTGGATTCGTGGCCTGATTCTATTTCATCCTCATTTGGCAACTCATCCTCATACAATCCAAAAAATTCATGATCACTAAAATTCTTCTCCAAATTTGAATTGAAAAATTCAACATTTTCTTTTTGTTCAATTTCAAAAATTTTAAATTTCTCGCAGTTTGAAAGAGAAAGATCAAAATCCAAACTTAAATCTTTTTCCTAAAAAGAATCGAAGTCCGAATCATTTGTTGAATTTTTAACAACTTCATTTAGATCGTTATTCTCAATTTCCAAAGTTGTTATTTGAAAATTTTTACTATCAGTAAAGAATGGATTATTTCCTGATTCATCGCATGTTTGAATTTGATTTTGATGCTCGAGTTATTCTTTAAAAGACGTCATTAAACAAAGAAGTTTATCAAGCTGTCTATCTTTTTCATCAAGCTGTCTATCTTGATTTTCTACTCTCTCTCTAAGAATGTTAAGATGGTATTCTTCAGAGTCGTTGATTTGAGAGCTCTCATTTTGGATTTCTTGATTCTCAAAATTATAGTCCACATCAGTTTCACAATCAATATTATTTCTAATGTGGTGGTTGTTTGAATTTTCAGAAGAATGACAATGATATTGGAAATCATTTTGATCATAGAAATTATGTTTGTAACCAAAAGTATTAAAATTCGAGTGAAAACTGCAATTTTGGTTATTTTTAAGATGTTTATACGGACTATAATTTTGGTTCACAACCCCATATTGATGTGGATGAAAGCTATATTGGGATTCAAAGCTATATTTATGTGGATGTGGCCCATAATCGAAATTATTGAAATTTGAGTTGAAATCGTAATTTCGACCATATCCATGATTTTGAAAATGTTGGTCATTTGGAAAATTTTGAAAATTGTTGGCATTGGGCTCACGAAATTTTAGAAAATCTTGTCTCATGAGTTGTAATTCGTACTCATACTCTTCAAGCGGACCTCTACTCCGACTATTATCCCACAATTCTCTCAATGATTTTTTTGAATCAGACATTTGAATGAAGTCAACAATTATTCTCACTTCAAACTAGTATAAAATACCGAGTTGTGCTCTATTAATTAACTGGCTCAATTAGAAGGGGGAAGAGGGTCTTATGGTCGTTCACGTATAGTATAAATACTAAGGGATACGACCAATGTTTTACGGGTAGTATGCAACCTCTTTTGCTAATAGTTCAATAAATTGAACTACAATATATCCGCAATCCAATTGTACGAGACAATCAACTTCAAAAAGCACCACTTTTCAATTATATTATTTTTCATTGTCTATTTTTATTGTTGAAAACGATGAGAATGAAGATTTCAATTATGGAAATTTCAGCCAATCAGAAAAATCAGGCAATAATAACTGCACAAATAAATTAAAACTGTACAAGCAAGCCGCTGCCCCTGTAGAAGATTTTTACAAGCAATTTCTATGTTTTTCAAACAGCTGCAGAACCTGTAGAGTTTAGAAAGTTTTACAGTGGGATATGGCGGTCCGTCCAAAACATTTGAGTAGCTTCAGCGATTAAAATCTCGGTGCTTGCAAATTGTTCGACCTCAAATTACTTGTTTGTCACTTGAATTCTGTTCACTTTGGTTCTTGATATTTGGCTATTTTTTTTTTTGAACAGAAAAGAATTAAGATTGCAAATTGAAAATGAAATTAGAGAGGAGGGAAAAAAACTACTACTAAAATAACAGGGACGATTCAACAAGTAAGAATTCAGTCAAAGCAACTCAAATAATCGATCAACAAACCACAGTGAAAGCATGCAGAACAATTAGCAAAAAGAAATAAATCCTAAAGGATTCACAATCATTAAAGAGAACCCTTTTTCCCTTTTTATTTTTTAATATCCTCCTCTTTATAAGACCTCACGCAACCCTTCAGGACACGCTCAACTCTAGATTAAAAAAAAACACTCACCGTCCTCTAGAAAACCAAAATCTAATCGAAAACAAAAACAAAATCAAATCGAATCGCAACTCTCTCTTTTTAAATTTTGACCAAACCTAAGGACAAAAGAATTTGGATACAAAGATGAGATGGTTTTCGATAGGGTTTATTTGTTCAACTATTTGAGGTTGGGGTTTTTGCAGCGATTTCGGATTTCTGAACAAGGTTTGGTGAAGTCGAAATTGGGTTCTATCTCTTCGGTTTTGGAGCGGATGTGTGGTGATGATCTGTGTTAACGTGAGTTGCGTTTTGGAAGAAGGCAGTTTGGAATATGGTAATCCGTACGTTGAAAGAATTTTGGTGAGGAGAAGGGTTGAACGTGATGATAGTGAGGGAATTTTGGAGACTGTGGTTTCTGATTACTAAGGGATGGTTTGAAGTGATGGTTATGAAGAGGGTGGATCTGATGGAGACTGCGAAGTGGGTTTTGAGTTTGGACGGTGCGAGGTGTGGTGGAGGAACGTGGTTTGTGGCAACGCTGTATGGTTTGAGAGGCAAGGGTTTGATGAGGGAGAACTGATATTGTTGCGTTACGGTGGGGTGAAGGAGTTGCGGGATCTGGATGCGATGGTGTACGAACTGATGATGTGGTTATGGTGGTAATAGCAGATCGAATGTTTTGGGGACAATTGTGGCAGATGAGGATGTGGGATTGAGAAGAATTTGTTGGTAATGGACGTGAAAATGAGTCGATGGGCGTTTGCAAGGAAGATATGTGTTTTTTTTTCTTTTTGTTTTTTTTTTTGAACTTGTAGAAGAAGAACAAGTAATTGTAATGAAAATTGAAAAGGAAGAATAGAGAGAAAAGAAATCAAAAGAAAGTTTTTATTTATTTATTAATTGTGAAAGTAGAGAATAAGAAAGAAATAAATGAAAAAAAAATGGAAAGAGATATTGTAGGAGGTGAAAGAGAATAGTAATTGGAAAGAAATCAAAAAAAATGGTGAGTTTTTGCTTTTTTTTCTCTTTTTTTTAAACAAAATTTGTACAGGAAGAAAGGGAAAGAAATGAATGGGAGAGGGGAAACAAAAAGGAAAGGAGATTGAAATGAGAAAGGAAATAAGGAAAAATGGAAAGAATTTTTTTTCTTCTTAACAAATAAAAATAAAAACTAACACGAATCAGAAATTAAATAAATAATAAAATTTAATTGTTACCTCCTCGGCAACGACGCCAAAAACTTGATCGTCGATTTCCTATGAACTAGAAAAGTGCGATTTATGAAATAAATACTGCAAGCACACAAATCGTGTAGTATGCAGGTCGAATCACAGGGAGGCAAATTAAATCAAATTATTTAAATAATTTCTTAGGCGAGTTAGACGAAGCTTGGGGATTGATTTTGAAAAACAATAAAACTATTATTGAATAATTGAGTACAAATCTGAATCTAATCAAATCTATATTCAACCCAATATGACCTAAGAACGCTATAAAAAAAAGAAATTAAAACTGCAGAAATTGAAGTAAAAAACAAGAATTAAAATTAGGATTACCGCTGAATCTAACCAGACGGTTAATCACTAATGAAAATAAATGTAAAATACAACTAGAATTCTACCTAATCTAATTGTGTAGAAGGCACTAGTTGCTAAGAAATAGAAAATGCAGAAAGTAAAACGAAGAAGAAGGACTATATTAATGGAGAAGAAATAGAAAATGGGATGGTGGCTACAATGATATTACAAGGGTAATTATAGGAGATAATTAAACCCTAACCCTAACCCTAATTACAAATGGGTCTAGCTATTTCAAGTAAGTTTTAGGCCATTTGTCATTTGGAACAAGTTCTAGGCCTTTTCTCCTTTTCTCTTGCAAGCCTCCTTTAATTTGAGATGTGCATGGCCTTTTTATCAATCATTTTCTTATCCAACAGCAATTAGATGTGAGATCTTCATCTACAATTCTTCAAAATGTAAATATATAGCAATCTGATCTCCATGTCTTGGCTTTTCTGGTTGCATGCGGGCTGGGTTGAAATATCTGTAAAAGTGACAAAACAATACCCAAGTAATATTTATTTATATACAAAAGATAAGATATAAGAGCATAAAATAAACATATTTCTATGTTAATCAATCAACCATGTGTTGCAGTTGCCGCGTGAATAAAATTATCAATCCGCGTCAACACGATCCAACGGTCTACGCTACTAATCCGTGTCAATTTGATTTTTCTTCATCGCCTCAGCTCCTTTGCCACCAAATTTTCATTTTGCTCCCAGAACAAAATTCACCCTATTTTCACTTCAAACAAAACAAAGTCGGCTTCCGCTTTAATGGTCTAGGGTTTTGCCAACTTCAGCTTTATTAATTTCTTTTTTAATTGCTTTTTTAATTGGAGATATCCTTTGATTGTTGCTCCTCTCGTCTTTCATACGGTCGAAGAAAGATCCAAGTCCAGATCCACAATAACGGAAGGTTCCATGCTCTTCGAATCATCAAGATTCTCTGACTATTTTCCCAATTCCACCCTAAGATAATCGGATCTAGTAGCTTCTTCAAATTCTGCTGATCGAGACAACAAAGAAAGGGTATTTCACCGAAAATGGTCCGACTTTTAAACAACTCATGCTAAAGATCTTGTTTCTATAATTGCATTCATATTTGAGTTCTAGCCTTCAATATTGATATTTTTGCGGAATACCACTCATATTTTGTCGTATATACTGTTTGTTGTTTGATAACCATACTGCCATAATTCTATGTTCATTATAGCTGTCATGGAAAAGCCCGGGTAAGGAGCCCATTGTTCTTCTTATTGATTGCATATTTGTTCTTGCTCATCCTGCGCCCGATGGACAAACTCTTACAATATGATATTTTTTTTTCTTTCTTTTACTAGCCAGCCCGTTTTGAAGTATGTAATCTGTGTATGTTATTGACTGAATTTCTTAAAATGTTAATTAGGGAGAAGATAGACACAAGATATTTAAAGCCAAACTCCAACAAATCGAGGTACACCTTCAACTGGTTTTTTTCCTTAACATTTTATGCAATTTGCAGTAGGTTTTTAGCAGAATATGTTTAATATATATATCACTTTCTAGTTTATTAGATAGGAAGGTGAATCAGCCCCAGATTTACATGTCATACGATCTGAAGTACAATCACTTTCTAGTTTATTAGATAGGAAATTTTGAGCACTCTGTGAACTGTGCCTAAAGCCAGTTCGATTGTGGGAGTAAGGGGTTGCAGTGATAGCATTTTGTCATACCTGTTTGTGAATAAAGTTGGCATTGCAACTACTTGTCGTTGTTCAATGATTAAAATATTGCCCTTTATCCATTTATAAATATTTAGCAGTGCTGATCCGGGTTTGAACTAGGTCCAAAGCTGGATTGTCAAAAGCCTTTATTGTTAACTTGTATTCACATAACAACCAAATGCAAAAAAAGAATGGAGTTAGAAATTAGCTATGCATTTGGTATTTTATAATTATTTACAATGTACACAAGAAAAGAAAATTAGTATTGCTTCTAAAAACCTAGTTAGCTTCCAGTTTAATAGAAAAACTACTGTTATATCTATCAGTATAGAGTTTAGATAGTGATGCTCACATTTGTATGCACCAATTTTGGCTCAGCATTTAATAAGTATTAAGTAGATTGCTTGTGTGAATATTCATGCTTTTCAGGTAGAACTACACCTTCTCATTTGCTGAGGGAAGAAGAAACGATGATGGGCTAGCAACTACCTAAACGAAGATACACTACAACAACAAAAAACCATATAAGTTGATCGAGCACTGCAAAATGCATTGGGGCGAAGAGGTTCATGACTTTGAGCAGGAGCTCGAAACCATGAAAATCAGCCCGGTTATCATAAAAGCTACAAGATCTCTGATGGTTAGGACATTACCATTGGGGAAAAGTGGTTCATTTTCCCTGAAGTGCTTTTCAATCGTTCATGATTGGAATGGAGGTTGCAGAGATACATGAAACCATCATATTAAACCACCAAGTGCAAATAAGTTTAGATGTTGCTGGTAATTTACTCTTTTGTTGACAATTTTGAATCAATGATGTTGCTGGTAACTTACAAAGAGGTTTAAGAGATGGCTTAAGTTAAATTTTACTTTAGCAACAGTTTTCATGCTTATAAAAATGCATACTTCAATTTGATTAGTAGGTGGTTGGTTCGAGGCAGTGGTCATTAATTTCAAGATACAGCTCTTCTGATTCATTGATTGCCTTCGAGTGCTGAATATTTACATCAGTTTCATTTAAGGTATCACTTTGATTATTATTATAGCAAAAGTTACTAAGCATAGTATAATATTGTTGTTGTTTCACTTTACAACACTATATGGGTGCATCAACTTGAGTTACTATAGAAACATATTAGTCGGAACAAAGTAGAAGATAGATTTGGAAATCTATGTTTACATGATTCTCAGTTTTTGTTTTGTTTTTGCTTTATCTTTATCAAAAAAGATGAAGAAAAGAAAACGAAAAGCTAAGACGCTTCAAGTCAAGCATTCTAAAATGAAGGTTAACATTTTTTCCAATTTACAACAAATTTTGAATAACCAGCAAATTTTGAATGCCATTTTTTGTTACAGGATCCATAGCACTAAGATTTGAACAGATTATTATGATTATTGTTATATAATCATATTTCTATATTTTTTTCTTGCTTATGGATGTATGTGTGAGTTTGTACATGATTGAATCGAGTGATAATGTAGTGAGGAATGTATGTAAATATAAATGATTGTGTAATATATGAGTGAATATACGATAGTTGAGTCCAAAAATTTTACCATTTAAAATATTGAAATAAAATATTTATTTGAATAAAATACTGCGTTATAATAGTATTTATTATAATATTACGAAATCTTTGATTAATACCAATTTAGGTGTAATTACTTTTAACAGTTCTAAAACAAAATTTAACAACTGCTAGAAACAGTTGTAAAAAAGGTTGACTTTATTACAATTGCCAGCTGTACTAAACATATTACAACTGTTTTTGGCAGTTATGAAAGGGTATTTTTTTTGTTCTAGTGGTACCTGTGGCAACACATGTACTAATGTTACCATAGGGTCGCAGAGGTGTTGCCTTTGACTCTAAGGCAACGCGGAAAAAGGCAACCCTAAGAAAGTGTTGTCGCATGTCATTTTTTGCCTATAGCAACACTTTTTGGCACCTACTGCGTCACTTCTCTGGGGTTGGCATAGGCCATCTATGGTGTAGTGCAACCAATAGAAGTCTCAGAGTGCATCCTAAGGTTCATGTTACAAGCCCATATTGAGCATATTATCTATAGCTTAATATTACAGATTCCACAATAAACTGGAAAAAACCCAGTAGTTTATTAGAAAAAAGCATTCATTAAACATGCTTTAGTGTTAATGTGGAAGCTCTTTATGTTTCCACCTGCTAAAAGATTTGAAGAAGGTAGGGGAATACTTCGTAAAAGAACAGATGGATGATGATGTATCTATTTATCAATTGGTAGGTGGAAGTTTTAACTTCCATGCACTACAAGGGAAGAAAGAAAATGAGTTCATTTAATATAAGATGAAGGATATCTGCTTTCATCAAATGGTCCAGTCAGATGTGCTTATACAACTTTTCATCAGTAACCTACATATTGATTATTGCAGCGTATAATGCTTTTATGTTTAGGTCAGCAGTGAAATGGTGAATCTGTAACTCCAGCAATGCTAGTATTTATTGAGACCTAGGACTGAAAAGTTGGATGAAACATTTTGATTTGCCTGGAAAAAAGTATACTGCAACAAAGTATGAATTTCATCATATTAATAAACATAAATACTTACATGAATATGAATTAGTGAACATACAACTATCCATTAAACATAACATATTTCACTAAAGAAAAATAAGCATTAGACAGATCATACCTCATTTAGAGCAGGAGCATCATTCATTCCATCATCGGTAACTGCAACAACATGTCTTATTCTTTTAAAAGATTGCATAAGCAAAAGTTTGTCATTTGGAAAAGATAGCCCCATTACCTATCCGTTATACTTTATTAGTAAATCAACATCTTTTAAAAAATTGTAAAAGTAATTCAATAAAAATGTTAGCGACTATATGTTAGTTGTTTCGTTGCGCTAATTAACAACCATGAACCATGATCAATAAAGAATGATATCAAGATTGATATAAACTGATTGTTTTATTCAGAGACTCATAGTGTTTGGCATTATCCATGGCATTTGCAAAAAATAGTAATTTACACATATGAGATTATCAACAAATGTTAGCATCTGTTATGTACCTTTTCCTTTAAATCAGCCAGGAGCTCACCGGTTTAGCATCAAATATCACCTAAATTAAACAAACTAGACAATAAATATGTGCTTCAAGTAACTCTTAGATTTCTAAATGAAAAATGGTGTGCTCCATTAAAAAAGCATTTTGAGAATCAATTCCGCGGTACCTAAAATCGAATAACCAATTAAAAGCATCCTACATATGTAAAAGAATGCAGACAACATCAATATACACTGTAGTACACTGTAGCGCAAATAACATTAATATTCACTTACATAATCTTGCCTTTAGGCAAAATTACATGCACCCAACATCTATTACAGTCTTGAAGGTGAGCATTTTAACATTTATTTCAAGCATCCATAGTGATACCTACTCAAGTCATCTCGACAATCAAAGGCTGCGGCTTTTGCAGAGTTCCAACTCCAATTGATGATGCGGCTGTCTCTGCAGTTCCAACTCCATTCGACGGTGCGGCAATTTCTGCTGTTCTAACTCCGACGATTCGGTCTTCAACCTAACATGGTCAAGATCTGGAGTGCAATCAAAAACCAAGTTTCATCTCTTTTTGGGAGATCGATTCAGCAAGAAAAATTGATTATCTTAAGTGGAGGACATGATGGGAAGTCTAGGATACAGTCTTAATAAATCCCTCGAGAATCCTATTTACCCTCTCAGTCTGTCCATCCATCTGAGGGTGATAGGAGGTGCTAAGTTGTAATTGTGTCCCTAGTGCCTCCTGCAAACTCCTTCAAAACTCACTCATAAAGGTAGGGTCATGGTCACTAACGATACTAAAGGGTACCCCAAGAAGTTGAACGATCACTCTAACGTATACCGACGCTAGATAAGCTGTTGTCCTCTTGCTCTTGATTGGGATAATGTGAGCACTCTTAGTCAATCTGTCTACCATAACCCATATATTGGTGTTTCCCTTCCTCGATCTGGAAAAACCATCAATAAATTCCATAAAGATGCTCTCCCACTTCCACTGTGGAATGTCTATGGGCTGAAGTAATCTGCCAGGTTTACTCTATTCAACCTTCACTTGCAGGCAAGTCAAACATAGGCCACAAACTCTACAACATCCTTCTTCATACCAGTCCAACGAGAAACTCTTTTCATGTCTTGGTACATCTTATCACCGCCTAGATGGATAGTCATCCGAGAGTGATGAGCCTCCTCAAGAACTGATCTCAACATATCTCCAACTCTGGGAATAGACAATCCCCCATCTCGACGTAAACACCCTCTCTCGCCCACAGAATATCTAGCAAGGAGACTAGAGGTCTCTCCTCTACTAAGTCTATCCAAAATACCCACTAACTGGTCATACTCACACTGAGTAGATCCAGTATGCTCCAAAAGAGTAGGTCGCACCTCCAATGATGCCAACAAACCAGGTGTAAAATTCATAGATGGTCTAAATTCAAAGGTCAAGATAAATTCCAAGCTTTTTCGTTCTACGAATAGAGTACTCAAGGTCATCCTCTTCCTACTCAATGCGCCCGCAACCACATTCCTCTTTTCTTGGGTATATGCTATCTCAAAATCATAGGACGCAAGGAACTCCATCCAACGTTGATGTCGTAAATTGAGATCTTTTTGCAAGAACAAATACTAGATCGACTTGTAATCCATGTTAAGCTCGAACGTTTCACCAAGTAAAGTGTCTCCAAGAACTGAGTGTGAATACTATCGCTGCCAACTCCAAATCGTGGGTGGGGTAGTTCTTCTCATAAACCCTCAGCTGCCTACTTCCATAGCAGACCGCCCTACCTTCTCGCATCAACACAACACCTAAACCCATGCCACAAGCATCCGTGTAAACGGTAAACATCTTGGAACCATCAAGAAGAGTTAGAATAGGGTTTGATGTAAGAGCCTTCTTTAACCTCTGGAAAGCATCCTCGTAATCGAAATCCCAAGCGAAAACCAGACTCTCCTTCGTTGGACGGGTGAGCGGAGCTGAGATCCATGTAAAGTCCCTAATGAATTTTCTGTAATAACCCGCCAACCCCAAGAAACTCCTAACCACTTTTGCATTCTTAGGGACTTTCTAATCTTGAACTACGATAACATTAACAGGTTCCACTGCTATTCCGTCCTTGGAGACAACATGCCCTAGGAACCTTACTTCCATTCGCCAGAAATGACACATAGAAAACTTAGCCTTAAGCTGATGAGATCTGAGAGTGCGGAGAACCTCTCCTAAGTGTACGGCATGCTCTTCCTCATTCCTTGAGTAAACCATAATATCATCCACGAAAACCACTATAAACATATTCAGGTACTCCCTAAACCCCCGATTCATTAAATCCATAAAGCATGCGGGTGCATTGGTCTGCCTAAAAGGCATAACCAACCACTCAAAGAATCTGTCTGGAGTCCTGAAAGTAGTCTTGTCTATATTGTCGTATGCTACCCTCAGCTGATGCAAACCGATGGCTAGATCCAACTATGAGAAAAACGATGTTCCCACTAACTGGTCAAACAAGTCATCTATCTTTGGGAGTAGATGCCTATTCTTCTTGGTGAGCTTATTAAATTACCTATACTCCACGCATAAACGGAGAGAGCCATCTACCTTGATCGTAAAGATAACTGGATCTCCCCACTTGGAAATGCTCCATTTAATGAATCCATTCTCAAATAACTCACCACTTGACCACTTGTTTGCTAAGCTCTCTCCTCTCTTTAGGAGCCATGTGGGGGCATTAGTAAAGCGATAGTTTCACGTTCTCCACCAAGTAAATTCGAAAATCTATTTCTTATCCCGGAGGTAATCCTCTAACCTCATCGAACACGTCCGTGAAATATCTGACTATGAGTACTGATCTAAGACCGTCAATAGAAGCATCATGGAATTGTAGGAAACTGAGCATAACTGACCCCCGTGGGTCACAAAGAAATCTCGAGAGTTCTACCATGGCACGTCAGAAGCTTAACAACTCTTTTATCACAATCTTAAATGGCACCTTACATTGCTAGAATATCCATTCCTTGAATAAGCCCATAAACCATAAAGTCAAGAACGTATGCATTGAACTCAAACTCGACGCCCATAACTGAAATTATCAAATCCCTACATATCATAGACAGGTGATCTATGCCACTTATGGGATTTGAGACCACAACGAGATCAGAAACTGTACAAGTATTTAGGTCTAGACTATCTACCACATAATTGATATGAATGAATGAGAAGCTCTGGAATCAAACAAGGTCCTAATAGAAGAGACAGAAATAGAAATCAAACCTTCTACAGAGACTTTCCTTCCTCGATCGGATCTGCCGGCCTGAGCTGTCTCTAGTGCATGAACTTGCCCTCCTGGTGATATTGCCTTCTGACCTTGCTTGTTTGGGCACTACTTGGTGTAATGTCCAACTTGATCGCAACTGAAACAAACATTCTTGGTCTTCTTATGGTCTCTAACATAGTGCGCCATATTTCCACCGCCATGACACTTAACCTCTGTCTTGGTTTTTGCATTATCCGATTTTCCACCATTCTTTGCTGCCCCCTTCTTGGGCCACCACTTATTCTTTTCAGTCTTGGGCTTGTCCTCTTCAGTCTTCTTTCATGCCCTCTTTCCCGTCCTCATGCATCGAAGCCATATCCACAAGCCTCTCAAAAGTCGTTCTCATAGGAATATGTGTCATTGCTAGTCATAGAGTGGTTAATTCAACCCTCTCACGAATCTTAAAGCCTTCTTGTGAGAAGTGTTCACCAAATCCAAGCCAAATCATGCCAACTGATTAAAGCTATTAACATATTCCTTCATCGTCACACTTCCTTGCTTCAAACCCAAGAACTTCTCCATTTGCATTCCTTGCTCAGCTTGTGATAAGAACTTTATCTCAAATCTATTCTTAAACTCATCCCAAGTGGCCACTACCTTCCCTACCTGAGTCACCTCCCATCAATATAATGCTTCTCTTTCAATTTCTAGACAGCCAACTGAATTTCCTCCTATCGTCTAGCTCCAACAATCCAATCACGTTCTTCATCTCCCTAACCCAATTGCGAGCCTCCATATACCTCTCCATACCACAAAACGGCTTGCTTCCCATCGCACAAAAATCCTTACAAAGCTCAGAAAAGTTGACTACAGGATTAGGTGGAACTACTACGGCTATAGCTAGGGTTGGGACATTTGCTTACACTTCGGCAGGTGTCGTGACCTCTACGTATCTACGGAACCATGTCGAAATGAAAATGCCCTCAGAGAAATTAGGAACCCCAGACATGCTGAAAAGAGAAGAAAGAAGGATTCAAAATGAGATCGAAGGAATATTGTAAATGGCTTAAGGGGATATATTTTTCAAAAATAGGTTTTACTTGAAAATCTTTTCTTTGAGAATACCTTTTCAAAAGCTTTTTCTCTAATCTTGTAACCTTAGGCTCTAATATCAAATGTGACACACTGCGTCCCTTAATGTCACCTATATGAGGATGGATTAAGTTTTGTGAAGTGCAATAGGTATAAAGTAGTAATTCAGAGGCTAAAATTCATAAGACATAATATAAAATGTGGCGGAAAACTTTTCAAACTTTTATTATTAAACCAAGTATGACATTACAGTTTCAAATACGATATAGTCACAGTCATAAAACATCTGTCTCATGGAAACATAAACTATTAGAGTACAAGTAAAAAACCATAAAAATAATATCCCTAATGAGTCATAACAATAATCATAGAACAGAATTCGAAACAATACATTGAGTAAGAAATAGTCCAAGTCCAAGCTGAATCAAAGAATCACGGGAACTGCTACAATCCACCACCCCGAGAATGTGGAGGGCAAGGAAGAGAGAGAAGAAAAACAAAATAGGTCAAACATAAAGTCTGGCAAGTTCCAGTGATTTTTAGCATAAGCATAAGCCTAAGATAAAGAAGTATCAAGACAGATCAATAATACTGGACATGAAAATACGGTAAAGCATACAAGTATGAAACAAACGAGATAAGGCAAGATCGATTAAGCTTCTCATTCGTATCCCAGAACAGAATTTCTGAACCAACTATCAGAATATCAATATTAGGTTTACCCAAATTACTACCCAACGATTGACTCCCTAACATAAGCGAATAACCTGTGCCAGCCATGGCAGTCGGGGATATCAGTCCTGAACCCATCAATTTTAAAAGACACAGCCCTATCCACTGGTATTACATTGTCTTATCTTCCCCCATCGAACCCATACACACTCATGACTCCACCGGAACACGCACTTACCCACCTCCAGAATTTGAACCTCTTACAATCATCCATCAGTAAAGCGTGCCCTAGTCCCTACCTAGTGCGGGACTCGTTTGATAACATGAGGGTACTGATTGATATAGATTCCAAGCAAACAACTGATTGATATAATCCACCCCTAGGCTTGGCCCCTAAGTAAACTAGGATTTTGAGAGTCCCCCAAAATTAATAATAGCAGACATGGACCTCTTATGCTTATTAATAAAACAGGTTTTAACATAGTAGGTTTAAGTTCATTAACAAACTTAATATAACCCTATGTTATATTCCAAGGTTGTAAATGACATTTATTAAATGTAACAACCCTTCTCCAAATCAAACAGGCACCTGCTCAGATGTTTACAGATTACAGTAACATGTTTTATTTAATTTACATCTGATTCACATAACATGTTCTACTTAATATAAAATTAAGTCCAACCTATTCAGATTTACATTTTATTCCTTTATAATTATCCCAATTATATAGTCAATGGTTCTCATATTCCAATTTGTCCAAATCTCCTTTTTATTGACATTACATACTATTCCAATTTATCCCAATTTTACACAATTCTAATGGAAAAAGCCTAGGCTCTCATTGGCCTAGGCTCAGTGCAAAATAAAAGAAAAAGGAGAAATGTAACCAAACCCATACATGAATACGACTTTAAATAAAAACAGTGATAGAAAGGGGATAAGGAAGAAAGATGTACATATAAACAGGTAATAAATGAAAATGAACAGGTAGTTGACATTATTAAAATAACATATAAGAATAAATTTATAAACATTGTCACTTCTCAGATCCAATATATATTTTCTATTAAAATCCTTTTTAAATTGCAAATCTAAAAATAACTTGAAACTCACAGAGATATGTGTTAGATCCAGAAAAGGCCTTTGAAATAGTTATAAAAGAATTATCCTTTCAATCTATATTCTGACAACACCATAACCATTTTCTTATTTTATTTCAAAACATAGCTTTGTGGAGGAAGAAGATGAAGAAATGTTTGTGTAAGAAAATAGTGAGGGTTGTTATCCGATTCATAGATATGCTAGGATAATGTAAACCATAGGATCTTAGGCTTTTAAATGAAATGTAGAATACACATCACCACTGAGTCAGCATAAGAATAAAACCAGAAAATCAATCCAGGTACATTCACGTTGTCAAGTCGAAGGTGGGTCGAACCACCTCTAACCTAGGTCGACACAAAGGCCAACCCGTGTTAGGTCGGGTCGCCCAGTGACCATTGCTTTTTCTGAGTTTATTTATTTAATTTATTTTAATTTAGTTCAAACTTATTTTGATCATAACTTGCGCATACTTAGTCCGATTTACTAAAACCAAAAGTCTATCTGAATCAGATTTCGTAACAAACATAACAATAAAGTCTAATTTACCCTATTCTGATTATTTTATAAATTAATATTCATTTTATTATCTCCTTTAGTTATTGTGTATTAAAATATTGGGTATTACACTATAAATCATAATATGATTAAAATAGAAATATAACACAATGCAATTACATTAGTGCTTACAACATATAATCCGTGAACATGAATTATTGTTAGATATATAACATAAAAAAAATTTGAAACATTAGAAAGTTCAACATAAGTAGAACAAAAAATAGATAATTTTATAGGTAACATGTTTGTAAAAAAGACGTATATAAAAATCATTAGCATCGTAGAACATATACGAACATACTATATGGTCATTTAACATACATAATATTAAATAGTACGAGATTATCATGGCTAGATTTCAGTTTTTTAATTATTGTTTTGGTTCAAGCATGGATTCAAATTTTAACTAGAAAACCCAAGATTTCGGACGAGATACCTGTATCTCGTCTTGGTCGATATATCATTCGATATTGCAATATCTCAAGCAATATATTCGAAAGGAAATTAACAGTGATATTTGATGTTTTATTTCGAAAGGATCCCAAAATGAGATCTCGGACAATATTTTTGAAATCCGGAGTAGTGGACGTGATCATTGTCGTCCATATCTAATAGTCCACATTTTGAACACAATGGAACAAGTTATGAGAGATAATTCAATCATACGCAAAATCTGGATGTTGAGAACATATTATAATATTATAATGTTATATTGTTTATTGACATGAGTTCATATCACATAGATCACATGATAACTCCAGTCGATATGATATTTGGTATCCTGCAATAATAAATTAGTTTTGCTAAATTCAATGAAATTAGTTTTGCTAAATTCCGAGATCATTTGCAAAATGGTTGTCTTCATGTGTTAACGAAATCGAGCAATAATAAATCGATTTTCAAACACTTATATTTATTGATAATATTTATTATTGTTGTTCACATTTAAATATATTGATAACCTAACTTCAAACAAATTTAGTTTCACATTAAATTCAAGATTCACAATTTTTAGTTCATTTCAATATTCAAATTCTCTAAATTTAATTCAAGTCATTAAATGGAAATTTATGTCATTTTAATATTTAAATATTCAACATTCAAAATCTAGGTCATTATATCCTCCACCTTAGTAAGATTTAAACATCGAAATCATAATCAGAGAAACTCCAAAAATATGTCAAATCATATTAAATTTTCTAACACTTGAAATTATGGAAAATTTCGGTATTACCTCCTTTGTGCATCCTGAAAAAACAACCTGAATATATGCTAATTTCTAAGACCACCCATATTCAGGGAGAAAAAGAAATATTATATATTAAATGTTATACTTATAGAGTGTGTATGTCACATAGCATACACACCCATTAAGCGTCAACATGTACCATTTGTCGGGTAAACAGTTTTTCCTTATGAAACCAGAAGCCATATGCAAGCTAGCAAGCTTTTGCTATATACTTGCATAACCCAAAAAAGAGTTAAGCAAATAGAAAAGTGATGCGATAACTACAATAATATGCGTAAACAACATAGCAATCATATGCAACAACCAAAAATGATGCAATTGGCAATGATGATGTAAATATGGAACCAAAACAAATGTAATATAACGTTACATGTAAGCATAAGCAACCAACAGATAACAATATCATAAAATGCTATTAACATAAATAGCTATAACTATAACTCATAGTCCATTCAGGTTACTAACCTCATCATCACACAAGAATGATAAATAATCTATTAAATGTCACCATTCGCTCAATAGCCTAAGGTTATTACTTAATCGGTGATTCATGCTACCTCAAAAATTCCAAGATTCTAATCCCAAATTAACCACAAGTCAATATACCTAACATGTATATTTTATTCATTAAACTTCGTCATTCAATAATTCAAAATTTTCCATTTCAATTAATATTTTCTTTTAGTCAATGAATTACCAAAACTGCAATTTTTCTAAAAATTTGATTTCGACTTAACTCAAAATCTACAGGATGAAATTTAAAATTTTCACACATAACCTGCTTAATTTTAGAGAACCTTTTGAATGAATGGAACTCTAGATAAACATGACCACATATAAAAATGGCACATGTTTTTCCCTTGCCATAACCGAAACATTTCTAGGAAATCAAGTGGTATTATTATAATGTCTACCTTGGGATAAAACACATAAAGTATATCAAATCAACTTGAAATTTGTTTCCATTATTAAATTCTATGCCATTAATAAGGATCTATGTACAAATTGTTAGGTTTGTAGTAGGAATGGATTCCATCAATGGCAAGGTAAGTGACTACGTCTCAGTACTATACACCTCTAGAGGTATGTAGCTAGCAAGGACCACTACCTCTACCTACCGAGGATCCCGCATATCCCACTTCTCAACATAAAATGAGAAATCTAGAAGGGCAATGAATGTCTCACAATGGACGCTATGCATGTAAAAAAAGGTTCTTGAATGAGGTATTTAACTCTAGAGATGAATCGAAAATGAAATCTTTATTAGTTCTACCTCCTCTTTTTTATGAGGAGAATGAATCTTTTTATTGAACGATCAAAAAAAAACTATTGCTCCTTGCTATGTCCCTTGTTTTTGCTAACTCCGGTTGCTGAGGTTGAGAGGCTACGATTACCTTACAGTAGAGAATTTCTTCACTTTGGACGCATTATTTCATTCCATCTGTAATGACCCGCCTTTTTCCCGGTTTTCGCCAGTAGTTAAACCAACTTAAACCGTTCATAAAGACGGATTGTTATGTGTACTTACACATTTGCACAAAAGTGAAAGAACTTTTCCATTATCATTACAATAATATTACATCAGATTTACAAGAGATACATCATAGTACATTGATTACACAACGAAAAAGATGCAAAACTCAATGAAAGAGTATGAATATTTCAAGATATAATAGCACCAGCTAAACCAGCATCCTGCTCCAACCAACTCCAAGACTAAATCTGCAAACCAAACTACTGGGCTACCTATGTAAAAATTATGGGCACCCAGAGTTTAGGTGTGGGAACAATAAACTTCAGGTCAGTCATGGGACTGGTTTGAGAATCAAAACAGTTGTTTTTAGTGTTTATTTTAAAGTTTGGTAATTCACTGGACCACGCCGCTAACGCGAAAAGGGTTTACTCCATGTGAATTCCAATGCATAGAAATTCGCAATGACTTTGGAAAAATGAAGCTATCATAAGCTCGTCCCACATCACACAATGCAAGCGCACACTAGATGGGCGAGTTTTGCCTTATGATAACAAAAAATGCATTCATACATGAAAATCCTCTTTTAATACTATTATATAGTGTGAAAAATCATTTTGCAAATAAATGTGTGACTTCTTGCCAGCATAATACCCATTATACTGACGTAATCCTACCAGTAACCAACAGGCTATATAATCAAAACCATACGGGCTCGTAGTGGAGATTGGTTTTCCAACATGATGGTTCCTAGTACGAAAGATCATTCGTGGGATCACAAACTTCCTTGCGCACATCTTCCCAGCACTCGCGGATAACTTCCAGACTCAGACTCCGTTATACTAACCCACCATACATGAGTTAGAGTAACCAACAAATAGCGTCGTAGACCGGGGACCATAGTACCCTTTCATCATTACATCCCGGCGCATCGAACATATGAAATGAACATAAAAATCTAACTACTAGTTACCATCAGTCCAGTATATGAGTGGTAACACTGTTAAAACACAGTATGAAGCACTGGATCGGTCAGCAATAACGGATTGGGTCAGTTAGTTGCAAGCCACCGGGTCGGTCAGTTCCAAAATCGGATCGCTCACAATGAAGAATGGCAACTCAACTCTATAACACCAGTAAATCCGCAAAGTGGAATGTAACATGTTAACATGCAACACATGTTAACTGACATGGAACAATACACTTATGATTGGCAATAAACAAAAGAGTGCCACTTCAGCATAAAAGGGGAAATGCTTGTAACTTGCATATAGTAATACAACACAATGTGTAAACATCCAAGGAATGATGCAGGTTCTAGTTTGCATGTAATGGAGAATAACATGAATTGGACATGCAAAGGACATGGGCCATATAACATATAACAGATCAGTACTAATGTATTAACATGAATTTGGATCAGATCGTCCACAAAGGAGAACACGTGGAATCATTTGGGTCGGTAAAGAGGATTGGTATACTTTGTGATAACATGCAAACGGGATAGCAGCTTCAGTAAAGACCACGCGGAAAGCAGATTGGTCCCATCTTACATAAGCTGGATCGGGTCGGGACATTATAAAAGAAAGTGGATTGGTAACTTATGTTGCTGTCAGTGGATGGTGCTTTACAATACAATAGCCTGGAACGGTGTGTAAAACATAGTTGGATCGGCCAGTGGAAAATATGCAGAAGCAACAAGGTGGGTCGAGTGCTTTGATTAGCGATGACATCCCTGTAAATAACTCACGCCCGATCCAAACTACCCCGATCCAAACTACCCCGATCCAAGTCTACCCCGATCCAAGCCTACCCCGATCCAAATACAAAAAGCAGTGGCAGAACTATAAATACGGACCATGACAGCTGTACAAAGCTGTAAAGCTGACCAGTGGCATTTCAGTAAATAGTGTTTAACCCGAGTCAGATCTGTGCCCGAGTCAAACCCTGCACTCCGAAATTATGAAACTGCCATCGCCTCCAAACTTCTTCTATGAATAGCCCCTTACTCCACAATTCAAGGGACCGATTTATGGACCCCGAAGGTCTGCATAAACCATTCATACACCTCTCTAAAAGCTTCAAAAACATCATTAATGGCTTCCTAACTTTGCTTTATCATTCTCCAACAACATGAAGATCAAATCAATTCATTTCTAAGTTCAAAGTTGATCTAACTCGAATCTAATGCTCTTTAATCGCCATTAGCTATCTGTAAAATTCGGATCTATCACAAACTTCATCAACAAATCGAGGAAAAGCACCAACATGCTAAAGTGATCGACGATTCATATATTCTCCATCATGAAGCTAGAAATCTAACAATTCCTTGCCAAATTCAAGTGTAATTAGGTCATAAAGATGAGAGAAGTGAGAATTGAATGTATGAGAATTTTCATGAATGTTGTAAAGCAAAAGTCCATAATGAGAAGAGATTGAAAAGTGGACGTGGATTCATAGAGAATCGAACCACTATAAAAATTCCTTTGTCTTATTATTGCTTTTACTTTTATTTTGTGTTCGTGGCTTCACAATTTCATACCATTTACTTGGTGACGTGATTTTCTTGCATCTTTTGGTGTTTGACCATTTTCGATTAAAACATTTGGTGCCCACCGTGGGGCCGCGTTCGCATCTCCTTCCTTCACATTGAAGTTCTAAGTCTACTTCTACCATAGATTCCTCAAATCTAAGATCTAGGCCAGTCGACGAATTATCTTCCAAATTCAAGGCCTTATCCGAGATCATGGAAAAGTCTAAGAAGACCACTAGCATGACCATGGTAGAAGCAGATAATGTTATCAATGAAGAAACACCGCTCGCAAATCGCTTTGAAGTTGGCGAAAATTCAGAAAGCGGAGCCGGTGTGACTAGAAAAGAATTAAAAGTCGATATTGCCAATGATAACAACCGAATGGATGCCTCTACTAAAATGATGATAGAGAAACTTGACGCCATTCTTAATGCTCGATCAAATCCAACCCCTCCAAACGTGCATGTGGATCTCGAAGAGTATGATAAATCGCTTGCTTCTGATCATAACCACAACGACAATATGGAAGACGATTATGATTGGGCAAGTGACAGGGACGATGCTAACATCGAAGTATTGAGATCAAAAGCTAAGAATCATTCTGATGTGGATGTTTGAAAGGTCGCTAACCCTACCACGGGGGTACCCCCTCGCCGAGAAGGAAAAGCACCCAAACCCTCTAATCGAGATCGTATGCCTAGGCGAACATATGGTAAGGAGCTCAGCTTCATAGAGCGTCATAACACCGAAGAATACATTTCCGATATGATAGAACGAGCCATGAAAAAGAATCAAGCTATCAAAGACGATGAAAGAGAATGGGACTTCTCCCCCGATAGGACTCCATTCACCGAAAGGATCCTCGAAGCAGAATGTCCAAAGAAATTTAATCCTCCTACTTTTCCTCCGTACAACGGTCTTATTGATTCGAACTACTTCCTATTCAAATATGAGTGGCATATGAGTGCATCCAAAGCGAATGATGAGATGAGATGCACGTATTTTCCTCTCTACTTAGAAGGTACTGCATCACTATAGTTCACGAAGCTACCACCCAAATCCATTGATCGATTCTCTGATCTAACCAAAAAGTTCAAGGAGTAGTTCCGCTTATATGCTACCAAAGCCAAGGACGCTATAACTCTCTCAGCAATGAAGTAGAAGCCAGGGTAAACTGTCAAAGCCTTCCTTAGTCGATTCAATATTGCTTTGTCTGAAGTAAGGAACCCGGAACCTTGCATAGTCCTCATGGCTTTACTCGATGCTATAGACAAAACGAGCGAATTCGGAAGATGCATAAAGATGAAGGAACCGACTATGCTTGACAAATTCTATAAGAAAGCGGAAGAGTACATGAGAGTGGACGATAATCCTGTACCTCTTCAGATCATTGGCGGAAACCAACTCCTTGAAGCTCCTAAGAGTGCGGCTATTCAACCTAGTTAGAAGAATACTCAAGGGCAGAAGCGAGCTAATGACGGAAACAACAACAAAGCTAATAAAAAGTTTCACCCTCTTGACTCGTTTAATCTAACACCTCTGAATGATACTCCAGAGAACATATACCTTGCCACAAAGGATGCAGAAGATTATTCAGAACCTTGGCCAATGAGAGTGAATGACCATCTGACCAAATCTGGGAAATTTTGTAGGTATCATAATCAACCAGGCCACAACACCAACGAGTGCAGACAACTAAGATCATTGATTGAAGAGCTGATTAAGAAGAACCGTTTGCAACAGTATGTGAAAAATCCTCAAGATGCAAATCCTTCTACGACTACCCAGGGGCAAGGGACATCAAATGACCAATCCGGTCCAAGCAACATTGCTTCTGCTCACATTATGCCAAGCCTGATAATCAACTGATGACTGTTGATGATGATCTAATATCTACAACTCAAAATAAGTGATCTCTATCGCATTTACTTTACTTCTCGCATTACTTTACTTTCCGCTATGTTCTACTTTCTTGTATAGATTGTGTAATGATTTGCATGCATTGTACCGAACAATGGCATTTTGAATGAAGTATTACCTACCTGTATAAATCTCTGTCTTGCGAAATTTATATTAAAATTTGCTAACAGATAATTTCTCTTTACAGGCTATCCAACAAGCGCTTGCTTTCTCACAACCTGACTAAGTGAGGCAATTCCGGTAATACCGATTCAATGGTAGATCGAGAAAGTCCCGATGAGTCAAATGCACGATAAAGAAGCAAGCAAGCCTGGATTCAAAAACTCATCCCCAAAGGTTTGCGGGAGTCTACAGCACGTCAGTCGGGCAGCGATCACTTACCAAAGTTAAGTGACTCCGACCGATGACTGACGTTTGCTATGTGGATCGATGCGAACTCACCTTACCTTATGGTTCATGGAGGTCCAGGTACTTCAGTCGGGCAACGATCACTTACCAAAGTTAAGTGACTTCGACCGATGGCTGATGCCCGCTCCGTGGATCAACCCAACCTAACCCCATGGTTCATGGAGGTCCAGGTGCTTCAGCCGGGCAGCGATCACTTACCAAAGTTAAGTGACTCCGACCAATGGTTGATGCCCGCTCAACCCAACCTTACCTCATGGTTCATTGAGGTCCAGGTGGTTCATCCGGGCAGCGATCACTTACCAAAGTTAAGTGACTCCAACCGATGGCTGATGCCCGCTCCGTGGATCAAAACAACCTTTACCTCATGGTTCATAGAGGTCCAGGTGCTTCAGCCGGGCAGCGATCACTTACCAAAGTTAAGTGACTCCGACCGATGGCTGATGCCCGCTCCTTGGATCAAAACAACCCTTACTTCATGGTTTATGGAGGTCCAGGATGCTTCAGTCAGGCAACGAACACTTACCAAAGTTAAGTGACTTCGACCAATGACTGACACTCGCTCCATGGATCGATATAGCCTTAATCAAAGGTTCGCGGGAGCCCAAGGCACCTCAGTCAGGCAGCGATCACTCACCGAGTTAAGTGACTCCGACTGATGACTGATGTTCGCTCTGCGGATCGATGCAACCCCACTCCTCACCCAAACTTCGCGGGAGTTAGCATTGCAAAACGATACGACAACCAAAAAATCTTTTCCATAGAAAATAAACTTCTCCTTAGCAGAGATCAACATTCAATGAACTCTACAATGTCAAGTCAGTCAACTGGAGAAGACGAACGTTGGATTAAAATGACCTCTCCAAAACACGGGGCATCCAATGGAATATCAAATTCAAAACTGATCAACAAAGCAAACAAAAATTGAGCTATAGAAAAATTATCCTCATAATGAAGACCGGTGATGAACTCCTAAGCCGGGGCACCAATAATCCAAGACTTCTCCAAAGAGAAGCAGAGGATAATCACAAATATGTACTTCTCAAATGCGAAATATCTTATACCATCATATAAGTCATAAAACAATAATGTCTGAAATCCACAGTAGACTCTAGTTGATTAGCTTATTCTAAGCATTAAATGCAAATTCGAATCCGAATATCGTATTTGTACAGATAATATTCGGTGAGTTATAAACCGCTGAGTATAGCAATTTCGTGCAGATACTTTATTCAGTTCAAAATAAAATTCGCAATATTTCATTCTCTAATGATTAACTAATCCACTATCGATATGGACGACCGATAATGAAGCATAAGTCCAAAACCGTGCAATTGCTTGTTTTAATTACAGGACAGGTGAAAAGAAGCACATGAATTCAAAGTATGGTTGGCCATAGCGGACAAAAAGCTATAACTGAACCTCAGTGCAGAATATATCAACAGCAATGTTTATTTCGAAGCATGCATTTCTCGCAAGCAAAAAATTCAAACTTCGAGGGGCAAATGTTAACACTGTTAAAACACAGTTTGAAGTACTGGGTCGGTCAGCAATAACAGATCGGGACGATCAGTTACAAGCCACCGGGTCGGTCGGTTCCAAAATCGGATCGTCACAATGAAGAATGGCAACTCAACTCTATAACACCAGCAAATCCGCAAAGTGGAATGTAACATGTTAACATATAACGCATGTTAACAGATATGGAGCAATACACTTATGATTGGCAATAAACAAAAGAGCGCCACTTCAGCATAAAAGGGGAAATGCTTGTACCTTGCATATAATAATACAACACAAAGTGTAACCATCCAAGGAATGATGCAGGTTCTAATTTGCATGTAATAGGAGAATAACATGAATTGGACATGCAAAGGACGTGGGCCATATAACATATAACGGATCGGTACTAATGTATTAACATGAATTTGGATCGGGTCATCCACAAAGGAGAACACGTGGCATCATTTGAGTCGGTAATGCGGATTGGTATCATTTGTGATAACATGCAAACGGGATAGCAGCTTCAGTAAAGGCCACGAGGAAAGCAGGTTGGTCCCATCTTACATGAACTGGATTGGATTGGGACATTATAAAAGAAAGTGGATCGGTACCTTGTGTTGCTGTCATGTGGATGGTGCTTTGCAATACAATAGCCTGGAATGGTGTGTAAAACATAGTTGGATTGGCTAGTGGAAAATATGCGGAAGCAACAAGGTTGGTCAGGTGCTTTGATTAGCGATGGCATCCCTGTAAATAACTCACGGCCGATCCAAACTACCCTGATCCAAACTACCCCGATCCAAGTCTACCCCAATCCAACCTACCCCGATCCAAACTTACCCTAAGCCAAGTTTAGCCCGATCCAAATACAAAAACAGTGGCAGAACTGCAAATACGGAACATGACAGCTGTACACAACTGTAAAGCTAACCAGTGTCATTTCAGTAAATAGTGTTTAGCTCGAGTCAGATCTGTGCCCGAGCCAAACCCTGCACTCCGTAATTACGAAACTGCCATCACCTCCAAACTTCTTCTATAAATAGCCCCTTATTCCACAATTCAAGGGACCGATTTCTGGAACCTGAAGGGCTGCCTAAACCATTCATACACCTCTCTAAAAGCTTCAAAAATATCATTAATGGCTTCCTAACTTTGCTTTATCATTCTCCAATAACATGAAGAACAAATCAATTCATTTCTCCATTCAAAGTTGATCAAACTCGAGTCTAATGCTCTTTAATCGCCATTAGTTATCTCTAAAATTCGGATCTAGCTCATACTTCATCAATAAATCGAGGAAAACACGTACATGCTAAAGTGATTGACGATTCATATAATCTCCATCACGAAGCTAGAAATCTCAACAATTCCTTGCCAAATTCAAGTGTAATTAGGTCATAAAGATGAGAGAAGTGAAAAATGAATGTATGAGAGTTTTCATGAATGTTGTGAAGCAAAAGTCCATAATGAGAAGAGATTGAAAAGTGGACGTAGATTCATAGAGAATCGAACCACTATAAAAATTCCTTTGTCTTCTTATTGCTTTTACTTTTATTTTGTGTTCGTGGCTTCACAATTTCATACCATTTACTTGGTGACGTGCTTTTCTAGCATCTTTTGGTGTTTGACCATTTTCGGTTAAAACATTTGGCACCTAATGTGGGGCCGCGTTCGCATCTCCTTCCTTCACATTGAAGTTCTAAGTCTACTTCTACCATAGATTCCTCAAATCTAAGATCTAGGCCAGTCGACGAATTATCTTCCAAATTCAAGGCCTAATCCGAGATCATGGCAAAGTCTAAGAAGACCACTAGCAAGACCGTGGTAGAAACCGATAATGTTGTCAATGAAGAAACACTGACCGCAAATCGCTTTGAAGTTGGCGAAAATTCAGAAAGCGGAGCCGGTGTGACCAGAAAAGAATTAAAAGTCAATATTGCCAATGTTAACAACCGAATGGATGCCTCTACTAAAATTATGATGGAGAAACTTGATGCCATTCTAGCGATCTATCAAATCCAACCCCTCTAGAACTGCATGTGGATTTCGAAGAGAATGATAAATCACTCGCTTCCGATCATAACCACAACGAAAATATGGAAGACTATTATGATTGGGCAAGTGACAGGGACGATGCTAACATCGAATTATTGAGATCAAAAGCTAAGAATCATTCTGATGTGGATGTTCGAAAGGTTGCTAACCCTACCACGGGGCACCCCCTCCCCTGTCGAGAAGGCAAAGCACCCAAACTCTCTAATCGAGATCGTATGCCTAGGCGAACATATGGTAAAGAGATCAGCTTCATTGAGCGCCATAACACCGAAGAATACATTTCCGGTATGATAGAACGAGCCATGAAAAAGAATCAAGCTATCAAAGACGACAAAAGAGAATGGGACTTCTCCCCCGATAGGACTCCATTCACCGAAAGGATCCTCGAAGCAGAATGTCCAAAGAAATTTAATCCTCCTACTTTGCCTCCGTACAACGGTCTCGTTGATCCGAACTACTTCCTATTCAAATATGAGTGGCATATGAGTGCATCCAAAGCGACTGATGGGATGAGATGCACGTATTTTCCTCTCTACTTAGAAGGTGCTGCATCACTATGGTTCACGAAGCTACCACCCAAATCCATCGATCAATTCTCTGATCTAACCAAAAAGTTCAAGGAGCAGTTCCGCTTATATGCTACCAAAGCCAAGGACGCTATAACTCTCTCAGCAATGAAGCAGAAGCCAGGGGAAACTGTCAAAGCCTTCCTTGGTCGATTCATTATTGCCTTGTCTGAAGTAAGGAATCCGGAACCGCGCATTGTCCTCATGGCTTTACTCGATGCTATAGACAAAACGAGCGAATTCGGAAGATGGATAAAGATGAAGGAACCGACTACGCTTGGCAAGTTATATAAGAAAGCGGAAGAGTACATGAGAGTGGAAGATAATCCTATACCTCTTCAGATCATTGGCGGAAACCAACTCCTTGAAGCTCCTAAGAGCGCGTCTATTCAACCTAGTCAGAAAAATACTCAGGGACAGAAGCGAGCTAATGACGGAAACAACAACAAAGCTAATAAAAAGTTTCGCCCTCTTGACTCGTCTAAACTAACGCCTCTGAATGATACTCCAGAGAACATATACCTTGCCATAAAGGATGCAGAAGATTATCCTGAACCTCTGCCAATGAGAAAGAAGATTGTTTCCCAAAGAAATGTTACAATAGCATTTCAAAAGCGCTGCAAATGTGTTACAAAACAAAACAATTATCTTAACTACTTTGTTCAAAATATCGTTTATCTTAGCCAAAACTTAATATTTACAATTCAAAACATTTTACATAATTTATAATAATTTTACCAAATTTTTTTCAATATTTTTTAGACATTTAAAATGGCTATTTATAGTTAAGGTCGATGAACTACTCTAATAGCGACCTTTTCCAAAACAGTTTTAAACATAACCTGAAAATTATAAGTCAAAATTAAAATATTCTTTCACTATTTGAAATCTCTTGTTAGGAAATAAAACATTTTTCGTTTCGTGGAAATCCGGTTTAAATTACAAAAGTTATAAGTGTTTAATGTTTGTAACTAAAATACGTGAACTGCCGCTGTGCAACAAGCTCTATTTTAACCGTAATAAAAATTATTTTGCGATACTTTAACATACTTATATAAACCATTTAAAATCATTTAAATCAATTTAGATTATTCTTCCAAATTATTTTGGTTTTATAATTCAACTTTTAATTTTATAAATAAAAATATTAAATTAAATTTTAAATTAACCACCTTGTCTGTCGGATCGGTTAGGGATAGCAAGGGAGACCAGGAAACTATATTTTCCAAACTCAAGCCTAGACACTATCCTCTCTGTCATCCTAGAACGTTCCAATATTTATTTATTTATTTAACGACACTTTGTTAATATATATGAATTCATACATATGTGTCTTTTCCCATTATTAACCTCCAATTTCAATAATAGTATTGCCTAATTACGAATGAGCTTTATCGATCACCAGTGTAGTATCATAATTGTTGTGTCATATTGTGTGCGAAACAACATTAACAACGATTATAAACATCCATATCAACCATTATCGACATAATTAAATACATCATAACTATGCACAAGCGTTATAATACTAACGCTAAATAGTGTGTGTGTTCTAAAATACGCAACCATCCATCACAAACAACATCAACCATCATTAACCACTAATAATTCATCACTATATTTAAATTAGTCTTAAATACTAGTTAAATCTATAAATTGTGGTTAAAGAGTTCTCACCCAACAGCTTTCCACAATGGGAGAGCCTAGCAGAGTGAACCGTCGGACAGTATTTCGGTGCATCTCTTCTTCACCAAAATATATATAATAAAATATATACTAATCTCTCTCTTTTCTATTGTAAGAGAATGAGGATGATGAACTTTAGCAAGGTGGTGGTGAAGGAAAAATGGTGGAAAAGAGGAAGATTTATGCCATGAAAATCATGGCTTTAAGATTAAGAAGAAGAAGGGAGGTAGGAAAAATGAAAATGAATGATAAAAAGTGAGGTAAAGGGCTACTTATATAGGAAAGGAGGAGCAAGGAGGTAAGTACACATAAGGGGGAAAGTGGAAACAATGCATGAAAGGTTGCATGTATAAAGACATTTGTCCTAACACTTGTCTTAAGGAGGGAAAGTGAACTTTTGGTAGCATTTTCCCTTAAATCCTATGAAAACTAAGGGCAACACTTAATTCTAATGCTACTAATTCATGTTATGGTTTGACAAATCCAATCGAACGACAAAGATTATTAATAAACCCAGACTTATTAATAATCATTCCCATCCATTATATTTACAATTCAAATAAAATCTATCATTTAACTTATCAAAAATATTAAATATTCTTAACCATATATATTTATGTCAAATTCAAATTTAAATCAAATTAAATTTATTTTATATATTCAGAAAATTCAAATTGAGTATTAAAAATTCCAATTTTAATTTGGTAAAAAATTAAGGATCATTACATTCAACGCTCCTTAAAACTTTTCATCCCCGAAAAGGAAAGTGAATCGTAACTACCCATCCGACAATTCGTGGACTTACAAACTCAAGATTGAAATTCTTTGTATCAAAGCTCCCAGTTCTCATAATGTATATATTGGGTAGAATATTCTAACACACATATTTACGGACAACCATATCTACTATGTCCTCTAACGATAACTTCCAATTAACCATTATGTTCGATCCATCGTTTACTGGGCCAATTACTTATACTCAACAATTTACCACTTTCAAGAAAAATCAAAGTTATAAATTATTCTCTTAGATCTTATCTCTCAAATACAATGGTTATGAAACTTATCCCGTTTCAGTTCCCCAAATTACTATTATTCTTTACACAGAAAACTTGATCATCTCAGAACTCAACTTATCTAAACGTTTCAGTTTAGGTAATATCTTCTTACTACTCCTGCTTGTCAAATATCCTTCAATTGTGAAACTTAATTCACAAGGTATTCTTGATTACTTAAACAGTTCCTTTTGTTGCTACAATATACTTCAAAACTTATCGACTGTCCAAAATTGCTACTAATTCCATATTTTAATTCCTTATATTGTTTAAGTTTGACTATCCTTATTAATCATTCCAAATTCAAGGTTACAAAATCTTTCCTTCAAACTTTTGAGAAATCACTCAGATATATCATTATAAACTGTTTTAACCAATGTAGTCCTTAACCAAAATATCATCAAATATCTTATCGTCATATTGAATTCTCAAGATATTCACATTTTAAATTTAATCAGTTGGTGAGGACTAATTATAAGACATCATGATTGATTAATTCCAATTTCGCATTTAATTCATTTTCCAAACATTTTTTCTATACTTGTATTGCTTATGTAAATTACATCTTTACATAAACATATTTTAATCAACTGAGAAAATTCCAACCAGAAGATGTCCATGCTCAAGTTTTAAAATTTCAAGTATTTTCAAAGATCTTTTCCTTTATATTCAAAATATATTCTTTCAGTTTTTTATAGAAAGCAATTGCCAATTATTTCTCAAAATTTTGATTTGAGTTTCAAACTATATAGCTTTTCAAAACCTTTGTACCACAAATACACTTTCTCATGTGCTCTCTATTAAATTTACTGGCTTATCCTTATTACGGGTTTACCTAGTATAATTCTTACAACTTTATCAAATTTTCAAGATCTCGCTTACTTATTCTAATTCACATTAATTTACCAAACATTTTCAAACACTTATCTAAATGGGTTTAAGTATATATTCATGTTTTAATTCGAATCATATAGTCATTCCACTTTCGAAACTCGAAAATACGCACTGATGTTGCTGTAGTCATCAACGGAATCATCTTCAAGCGATTAGAGTGTGATTCTATATCTTCCTAGTATGCTTAAGACTTCGTATATACGTTGATCAGACGTATATGCAAAATCTTCTTATACTTGATAGTCTAGCCTCAACATCGAATAAAATACGCAAACTCTTATTATTTATTTTGATTTCTAACCATATTGATTAATATCTTTAGAAGAGAATTACCTTAACAATTTTGACCCAAGTTTATCCCTTAACATGAATTCTAATATATTAATATCCCAAACTTAATTCATTTTACTTGGAAGGCGCTCTCTCAAATGCTTTGTATAAACCAAAGCTCTGATGCCACTTTGTAACGACCAACCATTTTTCCTGGTTTTCACTAGTAATTAAACCAACTTAAACCGTTCATAAAGATGGATTGTTAGGGGTACTTACACATTTGCACAAAAGTGAAAGAACTTTTCCATTATCATTACAATAATATTACATTAGATTTACAAGAGATACATCAGAGTACAATGATTACGCAGTGGAAAAGATACAAAACTCAATAGAAGAATATGAATATTTCAAGATATAATAGCTCCAGTTAAAACCAGCATTCTGCTCCAATCAACTCCAAGGCTAAATCTGCAAATCAAACTACTAGGCAGCCCATGTAAAAGTTATGGGCACCCAGAGTTTAGGTGTGAGAAAAATAAACTCAAGATCATTCATGGGACCAGTGTGAGAACTCAAAACAGTTTTTGAGGGTTTATTTTAAAGTTGGGTAATTCATCGGATCACGCCGCTAACGCGGAACGGGTTTAACCCATGTGAGTTTCTGTGCATAGAAATTCGCAATGACTTTGGAAAAGTGAAGCTATCATAAACTTATCCCACATCATACAATGCAAGCGCACGCCAGATTGGCAAGTTTTGCCTTAAGATAACCAAAAATGCCTTCATATGTAAAAATCCTCTTTTAATACTATTATACAGTGTGAAAAATCATTTCGTAAATAAATGTATGAATCCTTGCCAGCATAATTCCCCATCCCATTAGACTGACGTAATCCTGCCAGTAACCAGCAGGCAATACAATCAAAACCGTATGGGCTCGTAGTGGAGATTGGGTTTCCAGCATGATGGTTCCTAGTACAAAAGATCATTTGCAGGCTCACAAACTTCCTTATGCGCATCATCCCAGTACTCTCGGATAGCGTCCAGATTCGGACTCCGTTATACTAACCCACCATAAATGAATCAAAGTACCCAACAAATAGCGTCCTAGACTAGGGACTTGTAGTACCCTTTCATCATCACATCCCAGTGTACCGAACATACGAAATGAGCGTAAAAATCTTACCACCAGTTTACCTTCAATCCGAGGTGTGAGGTTCGTCGATGTAACAACACGGAAAATAAGAACCAATTTAAATTTTTTATTCTGGCAATTTTAATGAATTTTGAATATTTAAAATGATTTATTTTAAATAATTACGAGGGGAAATTTATTTTGAATAGAATTATAACGTATATATTTATTTGAATCGACGTTAGAATATAAATATTTATTTTAATTATAAAAGGAATTGAAAATGGCGCGGTAGTTCAAAATTTCGATTTCAAATTTCTAATGAATGTGCATGATTCAAAATAAACCGGATTTTAGCGAAACCAAAAATATTAGAATCTGTTTGAAAATATATCTCCAACGAATCCGAAAAAATGAAATTTCATAGTAGGAATAAAAAGTTATACCTAGTTGAAAATTCTGAATAGTCGCTATAGAAATATGGCCCTTAAAAATAGCGATTTTGCAAACGACCTCCGTTTTCGACGAGACCACGTTTGTTGGATTCGGAATGTCAAATTATTGCTAGATTCCAAAATTCATAATTTTTGGAATCAATATGTGAGCGTGGCGAAGGAAAACGTGTTTTGTCAGTTTTAGTCAATTTGGTCGACCAGAAAATGGCCATTTTTCAAACGGTCTCCAAATTGGACGAAATTAGTTTTGTTAGGACTGTATCGTCAAAGCATAGCTAGATTTATTTTTCTGGAATTTTGGAGTCAGTATGTGGCCCCAGTAAATTAAAATATGCGTTAAAATTCAATATATTGATTCATATTTTAATTTTGAGAAAAACTAACGGAAACAGTCGAATTGGCTTACGAGACATAACCCATTATGTTAAAAATGGGGGTAATTTGATGGTGACGCCAGTCATTGAGTTCGATTTGGAGTTAGAATGAAAAAGTAACTTTTTGGAATTAAATAATTATATAAAGTCAACCCTCACCTTCTCTCTTCCTCACAATTCAATCCGTCATGAAACAAAAAAAAGAAGAAAAAGGAACGAACCACGCTCATGCTCCAGCCCCTCCCCATGCGCCACCACCACCTCAGGCCTCTCCCCTCCTCCTTCTCCTCCTCCTCTTTCTCCTCTCGTGTCTCTCCTCCTCTTTCTCTCTTCAAATTGAAAACCCTAGGCTCCAAATCACCAAACCCCGCTGCCGTGGGCCACCACTACCGCGCCACCACCTTGCTGCATCCTCCCCACGCTCATCAGACCCGCCGCTGTCGTTGGCCGCCCTCCTCTTGGCCGTGGGCCCCAAAAATCCAAAATCTCTCTTTTCAACAAAAAAAAATACCGTTTTGCATAACACACCCTATCACTGTTTCGCCAATAACTCTCAAATGGTGAGCTTCTGGCCAAAACTCCACATTACCAAAATCGAAGAGCACGATTTTCTCTTCGATTTGAGTATATGTAAGTCATATTTTGGACTGTGGAGTTGTTCAGAAAACGCGTCCAAAGTCTGCTGTCCAAATACTGTCTTTTTGCGATTTCCGACGAAATGACACATTTTCGGAAGGAAGACCACTAGACGAAAGTTGTCCGGAATGGCGCATATAAGCTTAAAAAAATGGTGTGAAGATTGGAGCTCGTTTGCAGATTCTAGAACCAGAACAGCAAATCCGGACGATAGAAAATATGTGAGTTTTCTCCGCTTTAAAGCTTCTATGATTTTTGACGTATGAAGTATGTAAAGTTATGATTTTTACCTATGTACTAGCGTTAAAAATTATGATTTTTGTCTATGTAGTAGCGTTATAAAAATATGATTTTTACCTATGTAGTAGCGTTATGAAAATATGATTTTTATGTACATGTAGCGATGTTAAAAATATGATATATATATATATATATATGATAGCTACATAAAATTGTGATATATATATAATCGATTAAGAATGTGATTTTTAAAAATATAATATCGTTGATTAAAAATATGATTTCTAATGTATAAACATCATATTAAAATTGTGATTTTTAATATGAACAGCATGGAAAAGAGTGCGATGAAGCTGACTGAAAGCAAAATGGAATCCAAACCGTTCAGAAATAAAGAATGACGGAGTGGATCCCAAAGGTGAGAACTCCTCATTTTTATTTTATTTTCTAGTTAGAAATATATACTAGGATGCAGACGGTGCTTAGCAGCACCCGACACCCGTCGTCCACAGAACATGAACGACTTGTTTGTTTGATTGTGTTGTGAAAAATGATTGTATATTGTGGAATGGAATAAAATATTTTATAGTTAAAAATATAATTTTTAACATGTATATGAAAAAAATATTCATTAACAAATCGGACGATTTGTTTATGTACACTGATTTGACTGATATAGATTGGGGCGATAAATTTTACACGTCGCCCAACTGCACAAATAAATCTGTGTTTGTTGTTTGAAAACCCCACATGGGTATTGGGATGATATATGACATACACTAGTCCCAATAATTAGTTGTATGTCGATCGATTGATTGACAGGCTGTTGTAAGCATTAAATATTTATATTTGATGCTTATGTAGTGTAGAATGCACTTTGGATGATGGTTGACTGTGTTTGATTGTTGTATATATGTATAAACGAAATCCATATAAATCAAATTATATGGTAATTGACTGTGTTTGATTGTTGTTGTATACATGTGTGTACGTAATCCATATAAATCAAATTATACGGTAATTGACTGTGTCTGAATCTAGTTCAGAAAGAATGAATATTTTAAAATAACGATTATTTTAAAATAACGAATATTTTAAAATAATATTCAGTAATGGATCAAAATATGATTTTGATGTACGATTTGGGAAGGACATGAAAATATTTAAATGTATAAAGCCGTGTTGATTCGATATGCGCCATTATGACATGAACGATATTTATATCGATTTTATTCATTTTTATAATGAATATCGAAAAAGAATTGATTTCAAAGTCTAATGTTTTGAAAATACTATCATTTATATATCGACGATATGGAATATTCAATTTTGATTAGAAATTGAATATGAAGTAGAAATCGTTTGAAAATGAATTTAAAACGATTTATAAAATACGTTCGAAATATATATAATATTATATATATATATATAATGGCCTGAATAGAACGCGCCGCGCCGCGGCAGTTCGTGAGTTTCGACCATTGACTTCAAACGGGCATTACGGGAGATCCGACCGTCGTATTCTCCTAAAACAAGAACCATTGGGTTCGTATCGAAAAGATCTTTCTAAAAAATATTAGAGATTTGAAATCTAACAGTTGGATTTGGAATTATGTCCAAATCAAATTTGGAAATGGTCGCTGTAAGTGCAGTTCGATGGCCGTTTATGGAAATCGACCGTACGGGCCATGATAAAATTAATAAAAATATTAATTATTTGTGTAAAATCATAATAAATGATTTAGAAAGAATAAGTGTGAAAAATTCCATATTTGAAAAGATAAAATTATATTTTTATCAAAATGAACTAGTTATGAACTAGAATTATAATCCTATATTTTTAAATAAATAAATTGGATTTGAAGTGGTTTTAAAAGTAACCAGAATTTCCAATATATGAATTGGAATGGATTTGAATCGAAATTATCTTTGGAATATTTCGATGTTGGATTCCGTGATTATACGGATATTGTGGTGGAATTTGGAAGATATATATGTATATCGTTGTTCCGATACGCTATTTGTTGATTCTAGAATTTGATATTGAATATAAGCCGATATATTTTCTATTCAGAGCCTTGTATTTAATATCAAATGTGATTTTGGGTTTGTCATGAATGGTGTCTTCATTAACACTGTTCTTGAACCCAGTTGAGAAAAGATTAAATCATTTTATATAGATTTAATGAAGTATACCAATTAATTAATATTTAATTGGAATTGAAATTGGTTTTTGGGTTTATCGTGAACAGTGTTTTAAATAACACTTGTTCTTTAACCCGATTAACAATGGAATGAGATTTTGGGTTGTCATGAATGGTATCTTTAATAATACTGTTCTTAGACCTAATGGAGTTAAGAAAATCAGAAACTAACTGGACATTAGTTAAGTTGAATGGTTTCCTGGGTGTTGATCTGATGTTGGTTTCGGCCTTCGGGGTTAATACTCAGGGAATTGTTCACTTGCTAATTTACGGTTAGAGGCTGATGGAATGGAATGTAATTTTGGGTTTATCGTGAACTGTGTTTTAAATGACATTGGTTCTTTAACCCAGTTAAAGATAGGATATGATTTCCCAAGTTAAATAATCATTAATATTGATTTTTGGGAAGATTAAAACCAAGTGGAGTTTTAATGAATCATTAATTAGATTGATATGATCGAGAATGGAGTATCACCAGTTTTTCTCTAAGCGATAGTTAAATCTTTAATTAGATTTGAACGTGAAATGGTAATTAATTTTACCGATAATACCGTGGTGTGTGATACGGAATATTACCAGTTTTGCTTCATGGGATGAATAGGTTGGGATTGGGAAATTAAATAAATGATTACTTTAGTGTGGTTCGCTAATCCGGACTAGTTTGGAAAACCATAATATGGTTTGAATTGAAATCCAAAGGAAGATTAAAGAATAAATTTTAAAGAATTTATCTTTGATAAAATTAATGGAAACCTATCCCTAAAGAATGTGAATATTTGAATAAAAGAATATTCAGAATTGGAATGAGGCATATATTGTGTTTTTATAGCACTTGTTTATTATATACGGGAGTTATTCGGAAAGGCCGGGTTTATACCCATTCTGAATAATTGATTCGACGATAAATCGACGATGAAGACGGTGGTTGAATACCGAAGATCTTCACATCGTTTGGATGATAACTGATGTCTTGATTGGGCTATACACCCAAGATGAGGTAATAAGTGGTGATCGTCCAGACGTACTTGGAGATCGACGGATATGCAAGGGCCTCTCTCCTGTATTGGACATACGGGATGAGGAATAAGGTGCCTCCGGTTTCGTTCAGACCTAGAACGAACTTGTAAATGGATGTGTGTCTGAAATTGGATTTTATTCAGTGTTGATTAATTTCTATTAAATATATATCTATTTGGCGGCGGAGAATTTATTCTCTTGCTTAACGCCCTTCTCTGAGACGTACGGGCTCAAAGGTTATATATCGATAGTCATCAATCGCATGGCGTGAACTGCCTGTGTGGCATGCTGAGGTGCAAATGATCAAGCCTTATGTTGAAAAGCAGAGTCTTTTGGTTGATGATCAAAGCGTGGCCTTAATTGGCATAGCTTTGTGTATAACGTGGATTCACTAGCCTTACACCTCGGTATGAGTCAAAAACGGGATCAGACGGTTGGGATAACATGACGTTTCTTTCTAGCTAGGGGTGGTGTCAGCGTTTTACATGCCCTGACATTTATATTATTTTTACCTATGTGGTTGTTGAATTGCAAGGCGCTTCGGTTATATCGTTCTCTACGGAGCCGATGGATAGGTCCGATAGGACCAGGAAACGTGTGGTTAGGAATTGTCAATCCTCAAACGTAACGGAGGATCAGCCCAGCCGATCAAAGGGTTACCTAGAGTGTGTAGTCCTGAGACATTTTGCAGAGTGTCTCGAAGCAGTGAGGAGCCATTCCTGGCCTCGACTCATGACGGAAATCTAATTTCCAATACGTGACATTTCGGTTTTGATTGTAGAGCCTAGTATTGGTGACCTGATAGATGGTACCCATGCTGCCTATGATTAATACATTTATATTTGAAGTTGGTTGGACACTATGCACTTATAATACTGTTAGATCCAAAATTGGCTCCAACACTCAAGATTTTCAATTGCGCAGAGATTAATATAAGAAAAAATGCAAGAAAAACAAGAAAGACACGAGATTTATAGTGGTTCAGCGTTAACGAGCCTACGTTCACTTTATATCTATGATTATACTTAAATTTTAAATACAATCGATGATTTATCCCTCAACCTAACTTTTACAATGTTGATTCGCTCAATAAATTCGAGACAACTCTGAATAATAATAGAGATGTAATAATGGTGGAGTCAGAACTCAAAATTGCCAAAAAGATCCTGAAAAATGCCGAGTTCGGGGCTATTTATAGCTGATACTTGCAGATGGATCGCGGTCATACGTGGCGCAAATCCCGAAGATCTCGGGCTAGTTCGTGGCTTACTGAAGAATTGGTCAAAATGGCAGTTATGGACAGATGTCACGAGATCCTGCATTCTCGGATCATCGTAGACTTAGTTCCGACCTTCATCTTAACTTCTGGGACTTGGATCGTGAAGAGGCAGAAGGTACGGATCGGATCGCTCTGCTATGGACGGATCGGGTCTCGAAGCTCTGACGAGGACGGGTCAAGATTAAAGGGATGGATTGGATCGCGAGACATGGGGGCGATCACGATCCGTGGAAGGTAGGGTGATCCGATCGGGTCTTCGAGGGCTAAAGGCATGAAGTTTCATATTTTCCTCGTGAGTACGAACCTTGGTGGCTTGGTCAAAAAGCTGGCCAACATTTTTCCCCCTCGAAGTATGTTTCATCAGAGACGGAACATGCTTTGAAATTACTAAGATATCTTTTCATGAAGTGATGCAAATCAAAGGTCGTATCTGCTTGAAACATCGTACGGTTCCAGGGAGTTGTGTCTCTTGATTTGTATAAATATCCAGTTAAATCTTCCATCATTTCTTTGTTCATTAGGTAATTTTCATCTCTTGAATTTCGGAGGAAATAAAAATCAGCTTATCAGGTATGTTTGTAAATTTTTGCACGTATTTTCACTTCTTTTGTTTCGCAATCGTTCTCGTGTTTGGTTCCACGTGGTTCGCTACTAGGATGGATGTCACGGACTGATCAAGTGAAGGGATCGCCGCGTTAGCCCTGATGGGCCTTTTCCAACACTCGCGGCCCATGGGCTTCTATGGACTGAGTCGTGATAAAGAAGGGGAGATAAAGAGTCACCCACTCATCTATATAAATTGGGCTTCCCCCTACATTACGTTCTTTCTCTTCTTACTACCGCCGCCTGTTTCTTCTTCGACCCAAGCCCTACGTCGTGATATTCAAAGAATTAATTCATCCCCTTGTTCAAATTGAAGAGGTAATTATACTAGGAATGTTTCCGTGTAATTTCGTTTTTGTCTTCTTTTGCTCTACCCAAATTTTTGCTGGTATGCGTGGTGGAGCTTTGTGAGAGCGACGAGGGCATAATGGGTTCATCAGCTTGTGTTCATTAGTGGAGAGGAGAGAGGAAGAACGCGAAGAAGTTGACCAGTTTGGATCGTTGGCGAGGTTCGGGTTCGGATCGCGGTACCACTGGGATGGAGTAGATGAGGTGTAGTCGATGTCTATAGATCGAGTCGTGGTATTAGGGGAGCATCGGTTCGTGGTGATAGCGAGGTAGAAGGATAAAGGATGGAAACAGAGTGTTAAATTGGATAGCGGTTCGGGTCGTGAGAAACAAGAAGTAAAGTGGATCGTGGGGATATTGTCATGATCCGTTCAGGTAATGGATCAGGAGCTTGAGTGTCCCACGATCCGATCCCTTTCCACGAGCTGATGCTTTCCCACGTATCGGATCCTACTCCATGAGCCAATTTGGCATCACGAGCTGAGCCTTGTCTCTTGATCCAGCTTGACCAACGATCCGATACACATGTTGACTAAAAGATACAATGTAATTCTGATATACCAATGGACAGTTAGGTTAGAGCCCTCGAGATGAACTTTTTGAACTGGGCAACAGCATAACTCAACAGCGGACCATTGCCAATATCCTGCTTATCTGATTAACTTCATGTTTTTATTAATGTGTGCACATGCACACACTTACACTTACACATATGGGAACGGGTAACTATGTTCTAATTTTTGCTTGCCAACACAGCTATGTCGGATAAACAAGTGACTGAGACATCGAGTGGAAGTACCGAATCAGAGACATTAATACATCATAATCCTGACGTGTTTTCCTCAGATTCAAATGAGGAAAAATCCAATCCTGATTACGAAACAAGGACCGATATAGAATCAACAACTTCTGAAAGCATGTCCCTTCAAGATGAGAATGATCGAGCTCCCGATGAAATTCCAGGTGCTAAGGAGATAGAAAAGTTCACAGATTCCTTACCCTCTGCTAGACGATATAAAACTTAAGAAGATATGTTTAAGACATGGAATTCCCTGGGACGACGTGAAAGTTCCAGAAAACAAAGATATACCTCATTCTGCCCCAGAGGGGTACATGACCATTAGTCGACTCATGTGCTGGGTAGGGGCCATTCCTTCTTTTCCTCCATTTTTCGTTGATCTTTTGAGACAGTTACAGATTGCCCCCATGCAACTCCACCCGAATGTTTATGCGGCTTTGTATACTCTGTACATTGCTTATATGGAGATCCTGCGGACCGAACTTACTCTTAAAGATTTGAAGTTCTATTACCATTTCAAACATCGTTCCGCAGGGGCTCCCAATTTCACTTTCTTCGAATCGGTCGCTAATAGAAAAGTTGTGACAGATGGTTATAGCAATATAGGGGATGTCAAGTCTGACTGGTTCTATATAAAACATCAGGCCGGATGTGCGAGGAGGTGGCTACAAGCGAGTACGTTTCCAACTTTTCCGCGTTTAATTCGAAAGCATAACTTTTAGTGCTAACGAATCATTTTGTTCCACACAGATCACAACTTTGAGAGAACAGAAGGATCGATATACGAAGATCGAATGTCCTGCCTCCTCAAGAGTAACTCAGATTTCTTAAGGATTAAGAAATGTATCACTAACGAAAACCTTCATAAACACCGTCTCTTGGACAAAAGGTTCGGACTTGGAGCGGGCGCTAAACCTTACAAATATATGCCTCCGACTGAAGGAGAAGGAACTTCTCAATTTGTAAAAACAACCACTCTTCGCAAGAGTCCTTCGTCGATGATTAATCTAGATGACAAGGATTTAAACGTATACAAAGGAGATGAGGAACGAGACGATGAATCAAAGGAGGTTCCATCCTATGAGGGGTAGTCTCCCTTAAGAACTTCATCGCCAGTTGAGTCTGTCGCCCAAGACGAATTGACGGAGGAACAAATTCTCGGGGAATTAAATAAAATTCCTTTACCAGACGATATTTATGCTCAAGAAGACTTCGAAGGGGAACCAATTTTTCCTATCTCCGAAGAGACGAGTGCCCCAGTTAGAGAAAAAGAAGTCACTCAAACAAGCCTAACTCCGGGCCCGGGTCCGTTTAAAAAGGGGATTTCACGGGATGAACAAATCACATGCATCATTTGTCATAACACCCTTTTGCTACTATGGTTAATAGTTATAATACGCACTTGTTTCCTTTGTAGGAAAAATGTCTCGTAAACGGTCTTATTCTTACCGTTCCCTTCGCGAAGGCACACCAAGCCTCCTTGCAGATCCTGAGCACACTCGTAGCGATAGTCGGGGAAGGGATAGTCGTCGGCCCTGGGATTCTCATCAATCTTATTCTGCACGACCTCAATCTCCACCGAAGCAAGGTTATGGAAAGCCACATAGTCGTCCATTGCCACCAACTGGGGGAAAGCAACTTCCCAGAGATTTAACCCCTCCAAAAAGCACTCCTTCTCATGCCAAATCCTCCAAAAGACACCCCGAGCTAGAGGACAAAAACAAAGATGAGGGCAGGATTATGGAAAAGGGGAAGACAGTTCATGCTTCCTCTAGTGAGCGTGGCTTGGATACTACTGCTGTAAAAGATGTTGCCCCAAATTCTGAGATTATGGCCAGGCTAGAGCACTTATGAAAACAATTTACTGGCATTTACTTTGAGAGAATGGTGTTCGTCCCAGATCTTGAGCCTGTCCCTGAGGATTGCGACACAGAGGTGATAGGGTATGTATGCCATGCAACTAAACACTACGGGGTAATGAAGAAGCATGCTGCTACACTCTCTACTATCATCTGCCCGATGGAGATGGACGCGGCCAGGGCCAGAGTAAAGATTGATAATGTTGCTAGGGCTAGGTGCAAAATGGAAAAAGAACTAGAGGATGCACAGGCCCAACTGGCTTTAGCTCGACGAGACGCAGAGAATTACAGATCCGTGTTGGAGAGTGCTAGGGAGCGTTTTTGCAACGAGCTCGACTTAAATAGCCAGGAGCGGGTGGCTCTGAGGAAGGAAGTAGAAGATCTCAGGGCGGTTAACACCGAACCGAAGATAGTACATGATCGCTTTTCTGCTGAGAAAGAGGCCTGGGAGAAAGAGAAGGCGAGCTTAAAAGATGACCTTGCCCTCGCTAAGAAGGAGAAGGAGGTTTTAAATGATCAACTTGCTCAAGCTGAGGAGCGTGTAGCTCTCGTCGAGAGCAACGCCAATAGCGCTCTTGAGTCAGCAGCTGCTGCGGCCGATAAGCTCGCCGAAAGAGAGAAAGACATAGATAGTTTTGACGAACTACTGTTCGATTTCTTTGGTCAAGTCATCAAGAATCGAGACATCTCTTGGATTCCAGACTACCATGTTACCTTGGCCAATGTATGGGATGCAATTGTCGAGGGCGAGAAGCGGCGACTGGGGTCGACGAGATTGATGAAAGCCAGCTGATGCAGAACTTTCTCAGAGGTGAAGAACCCGAGGCTTTGGAGGAAAGTAAACGCCTGATCCATGAGGAAATGGAGAGGGAGAAGAGCAGGCTCAAGGGCAAGGATAATGTAACAACCCGGAAAATCTGGGCCAGTTTGAAAATTTTATTTTGGCAATTTTAGCGAATTTTGATTATTTAAAATGAATTATTTTAAATAATATCGACAATAAATTTATTTTGAATATAATTCGAACGTATATATTATACGCGTCGTCGTTAGAATATAAATAATTATATATAATTATAAATAGAATTGAAAATGGCGCGGTAGTTCGATAATTCGATTTCAAACTTCAATTGAATGTACCGGGTGCAAAACAATCCGGATTTTAGTGAAACCAAAAATAATGGAATCTAATAGTGAATATCTTTCCAGCGAATCCGAAAAATCAAGATTTCATATCGGGAATCAAAAGATATGTCCAGTTGAAAATTCTGAATAGTCGCTATGGAATTCAGGCCCTTAAAAATGGACATTTTGCAAACGACCTCGGATTTCGACGAAACCAGTTTTGTTGGATCCGCAGTGCCAAGTTATTGCTAAATTCCAAATTTCATAATTTTTCGAATCAATATGTGAGCGTGGCAAAGGAAAACGCGTTTGACCTGTTTCAGTTGATTTTAATCGACTGGAAATTGGCCATTTTTCTAACGGTCTCAGAATTCGACGAAACTAGTTTTGTTAGGACCGTATCGTCAATACGAAGCTAGAAAATATTTTTCTGCAATTTTTCTAGTTAGTATGTGACCCCGGTAATTTGAAATGTACGTTTAAAATTCAATATAGTGATTTAAATGTAAATTCAAAGGAAACTGATCGAAACGGTCAAATCAGCTTGCGATACATGTCCCATTGTGTTCGGAATGGGGGTGAAACGCTATGGACGACAGGCGGTGGGCCTCGTTTCGAGTTCGTATTTAAAGGTCAACCTTTTTTCGAATAAAATAATTAAAATAATAATAATAATAAAAAAAAAAAAAAATATATATCTTCTTTCCCTTTTATACGTTGGCCCCCCCCCTTCTGCAGATCGAATAAAAATAAATAAAAAAAAAACCCCCAAAGAAAATCGCGCCTCCCTCCTCCTGTCGGCGCCACCCTTTGCCAGAGCCGACCGCCGCCTCCGCCGAGTCCACCTCCCCCTCGCGCCCATCCTCTGATGAACCCCGCTCGAGCCTCGCGACCCCTGGACCCCAACCCCAAATCGCCACGCCCAGCAAACCACCGCAAATCGAAACCCTAGCCCCCAAGCCACTGTCGCCTCGCGGCTGCCCACCGCCGACCTCCGATGCTCGCTCCCCTCTCCCTATCCTCTGTTGACCAAAGACTGTAAGTTTAGTTTTGTTTTATTTGTTTATTTTCTTTTATCTGTAAATTTTATTAATGTTTAAAAACTGTTTTATTAAAAATTGAAAAACTGATTTTAGTTAAATAGAAAAAAAAACAGTGAGCATTTTTAATATGACATTATTTATAAAATCAGTTTTCTTATATATATATATCTTTTTAGAAAAGTTTAGAAATTGATTTTGTTAACAAGCGAAAAGATTTGATTTTTGGTTAACTTTTATATATGTATATCATTATTTTTGAAATACAAGACATGAGTTGTTTTTGAAAATAAAGTTAGCGATGTTTTTAAAATATAAAGAAAGGATTTTTAAGATGTATAAAGTTGGGATTTTTAGAATTAAAAATAGGTTTTTTATTTATTAAACTTCGAACTAAAAATTCGATTTTTATCTATTAAACTTCGAACTAAAAATTCGATTTTTATCTATTAAACTTCGAACTAAAAATTCGATTTTTATCTATTGAACTTTGAAATAAAAATTCGATTTTTATCTATTGAACTTCGAACTAAAAATTCGATTTTTATCTATTGAACTTCGAACTAAAAATTCGATTTTTATCTATTAAACTTTGAAATAAAAATTCGATTTTTATATATTGAACTTTGAAATAAAAATTCGATTTTTATATATTGAACTTTGAAATAAAAATTCGATTTTTATATATTGAACTTTGAAATAAAAATTCGATTTTTATATATTGAACTTTGAAATAAAAATTCGATTTTTATATATTGAACTTTGAAATAAAAATTCGATTTTTATATATTGAACTTTGAAATAAAAATTCGATTTTTATATATTGAACTTTGAAATAAAAATTCGATTTTTATATATTGAACTTTGAAATAAAAATTCGATTTTTATATATTGAACTTTGAAATAAAAATTCGATTTTTATATATTGAACTTTGAAATAAAAATTCGATTTTTATATATTGAACTTTGAAATGGAAATTCGATTTTTATATTTATTGAATAACATAGTAAAAATTCGATTTTTACATATGTAGTGAAAGCGGACAACGAAGGTGACAAAAATGGCGAAACGACGAAGACTTCTGCAAATGAAGAGCCGTGGAGCTAGGATAGCTATAAGTGAGAATTTCTCACCTTTCAATTTATTTTTCTAGTTATATATATACTAGGATGCAGACGGTGCTTAGTAGCACCCGACACCCGTCCACAGACCATGGACTTGTTTGTTTGACTGTTTGGTGATTGATTGTGATATTGGTTTGAATGTGGTTTGTGGTGTGAAAAATCGAATCGATAAATTGGTTAGGATTAGACGTGCGCCGTTATAAGGCGAAGGAGTAAGGCTAGGTTAGACCCTTACTCCAAAGTTTGTGGTTTGCATAACGAATTGATTTGATTGATGTGTGAATGGCGTGGGCCTTCACTAGACCGGGGATAAGGCTAGGCCTTGTCCCGTTTCTAGTATCGTGCCGTTATGCCGCCGAAATTTTCTAAAATAAGTTAGAAAAATAAAATTAGCATTTTATTTAACGAATGAACTGAATATAAATTCATATGTTAAAATAAAATGTGTTATCGTTAAAAATATAATTTTTAACGTGAATGTGAATAAATAAATATTCATTTACAAACCAGACGGTTTGTTTATGTACACCTATTTGAATGACGTTGATTGGGTCGATAAATTTTACACATCGCCTAACTGCACAAATAAAATATGTGTTTGATTGTTTGAAACCCCACACGGGTGTTAGGATGAAATTTGAAGTTCACTCATCCTGATTTATTAAATATGTCGATCGATTGATTGACAAGCTGCTATAAGCGTTAAATGTCTATATTTGATGCTTATACAGTGTAGTGCACTTTGGTTGATGGTTGATTATTCATCGTTGTTGATATATACATGTGTTGTAGAAAATCCATATAATTAACATTATATGGTAATTGATTGGGCCTCATTCCAGTTTCGAGAAAAATAGAAATATTTGAAATAGAATATTTGAAAATAGAAATATGTGAAGCCGTGAGGATTAGATTGACGCCATTTTGACGTGAACGATATTTATATCGATTTTATTCATTTTAAAATGAATATTGAAACGTGATTTCGAAATCGAATATTTTGAAATGAATTGAATTGAAAACGATTTCGAAATGAATTGAATTGAAAACGATTTCGAAATGAATTGAATTGAAAACGATTTCGAAATGAATTGAATTGAAAACGATTTCGAAATGAATTGAATTGAAAACGATTTCGAAATGAATTGAATTGAAAACGATTTCGAAATGAATTGAATTGAAAACGATTTCGAAATGAATTGAATTGAAAACGATTTCGAAATAAATTGAATTGAAAACGATTTCGAAATGAATTGAATTGAAAACGATTTCGAAATGAATTGAATTGAAAACGATTTCGAAATGAATTGAATTGAAAACGATTTCGAAATGAATTGAATTGAAAACGATTTCGAAATGAATTGAATTTTAAAACGATTTCGAAATGAATTGAATTGAAAACGAATTCAAATGGAATTGAAAGCGAATTGAAATGAATTCAAATTGAATTGAAATTTGAATTGAATAGAAATGAATTTTGAAACGAATTTATAAAGAAGAATTCAATTTTGATTTGAATTGAAAAGGAAGTTGAAATTGCTTTTGAAACGAATTTAAAACCATTTATATAATTCGTTTTAAATAGTAATCGACGAAATATATATTATATATATTATATATATAATATAATGGCCTGAATAGAACGCGCCGCGCTGCGGCAGTTCGCGAATTTCGATCATTTGTTTCAAACGGACATTACGGGAGATCCGACCGTCGGATTCTCCTAAAACCGGAACCGTTGGGTTCGTATCGAAAAGAGCTTTCTAATGAATGTTAGAAATTTGAAATCTAACGGTTGGATTTGGAGATACGTCCAAATCAAATTCGAAAAAGGTCGCTGTAAGTGCAGTTCGATGGCCGTTAATGGAAATCGACCGTACGGGCCTTGATAAAATTATTAAAAATAGTAATAATTTGTGTAAAATCATAAGAAATGATTTGTGAAAGTTTGGGATGAAAAACTCCATATTTGAAAAGATAAAAATAGATTTTTATCGAAATGAACTAGTTTTGAACTAGAATTATAATTCTATTTATTTTTAAATAAATAAATTGAATTTGAAATGGTTTTGAAAATAACCAAAATTTCCAATGATTGCATTGGAGTGGATTTGAATCGAAATTGTCTTCGGAATATTTCGATGTTGGAATTCGTGATATTACAGGTGTTGTTATGGAAATTTGAAAGATATATATGTATATCGTTATTTCCAATACGACATTTGTTAATCGTAGAATTTGATATTGAATATAGGCCGATATAGTTTCTATTCAGAGCCTTGTATTGAATATCGAATGTGATTTGGGTTTGTCGTGAATGGTGTCTTCACTAACACTGTTCTTGAACCCAGTTGAGAAAAGATTAAATCTTTTTATTTAGATTTAATGAAGTGTACCAATTAAATGATATTTAATTGGAATTGAATTGATATTGATTTTTGGGTTTATCGTGAACAGTGTTTTAAATAACACTTGTTCTTTAACCCGATAATTAATGGGATGTGACTTTGGGTTTATCGTGAACCGTGTTTTAAATGACACTGATTCTTTAACCCAGTCACAGATTAAAACTAAGTGGAGTTTTAATGAATCTTTAATTAGATTGAAAAGATCGAGAATGGAGTATCACCAGTTTTGCTCCAGGCGATAGTTAAATCTTTAATTAGATTTGAATGTGAAATTTAGAAACTAACTGGCGGTTAGCCAAGCAGAATGGTTTTCTGGATATTGATCTGATGTTGGTTTCGGCCTTCGGGGTTAATATTTGGGGAATTATTCTCTTGATTAATTTACGGTTAGTGACTAATGAATTGGAATGAGGCGTATGTTGTGTTTGTGTAACACTTTTATAATATATACGCGAGTTATTCGGAAAGACCGGGTTTATCCCATTCTGAATAACTGATACGACGATAAGTCGAAGATGAAGACGATGGTCGAAGACCGGAAGTCTTCACGTCGTTTGGGTGATAACTGATGATCTTGATTGGGCTGTACACCCAAGAAGATGGAAACAGTTAGTGATCGTCCAGACGTACTTGGAGATCGATGGATATGCGGGGTACTAGGTGCCTCCGGTTTCGTTCAGACCCAGAACGGACTTGTAAATGGACTGTGTGTCTGACATCGGATTTCATTCTGTGTGACTGATATCGGTTGCATAGGATGGCTTGCCTGTGTGGCATGCTAAGATGCAAATGATCGAGGCTTCTGTTGAAAAGCAAAGTCTTGTGGTGATGATCAAAGCACGGCCTTTGTGGCGTAGCTTTGTGTAACGTTTACCTCGCGTGTTTCACACCCGGTATGAACCAAAAACGGGAGACGGACCTCAGGGAGGGCATGCGTTTCTTTCTAGCTAGAAGTGGCGTCAGTGGTTTTACACGCCCTGACGAGTTTGACTTATGTGGTTGTTGCTGTTGCGAGGCGCCTCGGTTATATCGGTTTCGGCCGAATGCATTCTGGTCGGCTGACGGACCAGACTTACACCCCATAGGGTGGGGAGACGTATTGTTCAGGCATAATAATCCACTCCGTGTGGACCGGCCCTGACGATCCAAGGCTTGCCTGCGCGCTTGCCTGAGACATGGGCTAGATTGTCTCGAATCGGTTGAGGACTATCTTTTGCCTCGGTTCATAGATGGAAACCCAATTTCCAAATACGAGACTTTGCGGTTTTGATTGTATATCCTATATATGGCGACATAGTGGGATGGGGCGCTCATGCCGCCTATGATTGATACTTATGATTTGAAGTGTTTTATATACTATGCACTTATAATAGTATCAAATGATTTGTTTTAAACGTATCAAGCATTCTTTGGCTGTTATAAGGGAAAACCCTATCCTCGACTGCGTTGCATTGTGTGATGGGACCTGGGTCTTATAACAGCTTCATTTTTCTTTATTTAGCATTGCGCTGTTGGTTTTATGCACTGGTATTCTTGGGAGGAAACCCGTTCCGTGTTATACGGCGTGGTCCCTTGATTTACCTAATGATTTGAAATAAAGATTAATAACTGTTTTAGTTCTCACACCAGTCACATGACTGACCTGGAGTTTATTGTTTTAACCTAAACTCTGGGTGCCCCTATTTTCGACACGGGCAGCTAGTAGTTTTGGTTTTGCAGATTTATATTCACAGGATCCTGGTTTACAGCTGGAACGATATCCGGAAAGCTTTGTATCCGTATATCTCATTCTAGTTGTGTATTGTATTATTTTCCGCTGCTATGTATTTAAATGTAATTTAAATCTCTGATATTTCTGTGTAATATTCATTTATACTCTGTATATCCTTGTAATCTGATGCACTGTTGTAATATTCAATGAAATGTTCTTCTGTATGCGTTCTGCTGTGGCTTGTTCTCGAACTATCCGACGCTTTCCTTTACGGGGAAGTTGCGGGTCTTTAAAGTTGGTATCAGAGCTTTGGTTTACAAAGCTCAGAGAACAAGGCACATTAGAACCATACGAAAGAATTCATCAGATATTGGATTAGTAATATCCAATTAGAATGACTCGTTAGAGATGGGATCAGTAGTATCCTAGAACGAGTGTGAAGAGTATATTTTTTTCAAGTGAAAACAAATTTTGTTTTGAAAATTTAAATCAATCATTCGTATTTGATTTTCTATTTATATTGAGTTGGACAATCCAGTATATATAGATTTTGCGTATACGTCTGATCCGCGTGTATTCGAAGTTTTAATATATTGGATAGATATAGAATCACACTCTAGTCGCCCGGAGAAGGTACTGATGATAGCACGTGCATCATCGGTATTTATGTTCGTGTCTCGAAGGTGTGATTTTCTATATATTTCCATTAGGCTGGTGTGAGAACCCAAAACTTATATATAGCTAGAATACATTGTTGTGAATTGGCATCAAAAACATGATTTTTGTATATGTATCAAAATTATGAATTTGAAACTCTAATTCACTAATTGATTGATGTTTGTGTTGTTTGTTGAATTGTTTGATAATTTTTAACCAATTAGCCTGATTGAATCATATATTGACTTATATTGAAAATTGGTCGCATTTGCTTGCATACATGTATATCTTTTGGAACAGGTCATAGCAAGGAGGCTAGAGCCAGAGAATAAAATTTGTTTGCCCGACAAATAGGTACATGTTTACTACATAATTTCCTGTTTTGTTTGGGTGATGATGATTTTGTGAGCCTATTGGCTAGCCGCTTGGCTTTTTCTTTTTCTTTTTGAGATCTGAAGGACCGGGGAAGCTATTTGAAATTCCCCGATGCTCCCATTGCAGGGGAGGTTATGGCGAAATTTTTCGAAAATTTAGGGTGTTAGCCAAATTTTTGAAATTTTAGAAGTTCTCAGAAACTGAAAAGTTGGAGAATGGAAGCCAAATCGAACGTAGAGCTGAATAATCAAACCACTTTCGACTTTGTTCCTTTTCGAGGACGAAAAGTTTTAAGTGGGGGAGATTGTAACAACCCGGAAAATCTGGGCCAGTTTGAAAATTTTATTTTGGCAATTTTAGCGAATTTTGATTATTTAAAATGAATTATTTTAAATAATATCGACAATAAATTTATTTTGAATATAATTCGAACGTATATATTATACGCGTCGTCGTTAGAATATAAATAATTATATATAATTATAAATAGAATTGAAAATGGCGCGGTAGTTCGATAATTCGATTTCAAACTTCAATTGAATGTACCGGGTGCAAAACAATCCGGATTTTAGTGAAACCAAAAATAATGGAATCTAATAGTGAATATCTTTCCAGCGAATCCGAAAAATCAAGATTTCATATCGGGAATCAAAAGATATGTCCAGTTGAAAATTCTGAATAGTCGCTATGGAATTCAGGCCCTTAAAAATGGACATTTTGCAAACGACCTCGGATTTCGACGAAACCAGTTTTGTTGGATCCGCAGTGCCAAGTTATTGCTAAATTCCAAATTTCATAATTTTTCGAATCAATATGTGAGCGTGGCAAAGGAAAACGCGTTTGACCTGTTTCAGTTGATTTTAATCGACTGGAAATTGGCCATTTTTCTAACGGTCTCAGAATTCGACGAAACTAGTTTTGTTAGGACCGTATCGTCAATACGAAGCTAGAAAATATTTTTCTGCAATTTTTCTAGTTAGTATGTGACCCCGGTAATTTGAAATGTACGTTTAAAATTCAATATAGTGATTTAAATGTAAATTCAAAGGAAACTGATCGAAACGGTCAAATCAGCTTGCGATACATGTCCCATTGTGTTCGGAATGGGGGTGAAACGCTATGGACGACAGGCGGTGGGCCTCGTTTCGAGTTCGTATTTAAAGGTCAACCTTTTTTCGAATAAAATAATTAAAATAATAATAATAATAAAAAAAAAAAAAATATATATCTTCTTTCCCTTTTATACGTTGGCCCCCCCCCTTCTGCAGATCGAATAAAAATAAATAAAAAAAAAACCCCCAAAGAAAATCGCGCCTCCCTCCTCCTGTCGGCGCCACCCTTTGCCAGAGCCGACCGCCGCCTCCGCCGAGTCCACCTCCCCCTCGCGCCCATCCTCTGATGAACCCCGCTCGAGCCTCGCGACCCCTGGACCCCAACCCCAAATCGCCACGCCCAGCAAACCACCGCAAATCGAAACCCTAGCCCCCAAGCCACTGTCGCCTCGCGGCTGCCCACCGCCGACCTCCGATGCTCGCTCCCCTCTCCCTATCCTCTGTTGACCAAAGACTGTAAGTTTAGTTTTGTTTTATTTGTTTATTTTCTTTTATCTGTAAATTTTATTAATGTTTAAAAACTGTTTTATTAAAAATTGAAAAACTGATTTTAGTTAAATAGAAAAAAAAACAGTGAGCATTTTTAATATGACATTATTTATAAAATCAGTTTTCTTATATATATATATCTTTTTAGAAAAGTTTAGAAATTGATTTTGTTAACAAGCGAAAAGATTTGATTTTTGGTTAACTTTTATATATGTATATCATTATTTTTGAAATACAAGACATGAGTTGTTTTTGAAAATAAAGTTAGCGATGTTTTTAAAATATAAAGAAAGGATTTTTAAGATGTATAAAGTTGGGATTTTTAGAATTAAAAATAGGTTTTTTATTTATTAAACTTCGAACTAAAAATTCGATTTTTATCTATTAAACTTCGAACTAAAAATTCGATTTTTATCTATTAAACTTCGAACTAAAAATTCGATTTTTATCTATTGAACTTTGAAATAAAAATTCGATTTTTATCTATTGAACTTCGAACTAAAAATTCGATTTTTATCTATTGAACTTCGAACTAAAAATTCGATTTTTATCTATTAAACTTTGAAATAAAAATTCGATTTTTATATATTGAACTTTGAAATAAAAATTCGATTTTTATATATTGAACTTTGAAATAAAAATTCGATTTTTATATATTGAACTTTGAAATAAAAATTCGATTTTTATATATTGAACTTTGAAATAAAAATTCGATTTTTATATATTGAACTTTGAAATAAAAATTCGATTTTTATATATTGAACTTTGAAATAAAAATTCGATTTTTATATATTGAACTTTGAAATAAAAATTCGATTTTTATATATTGAACTTTGAAATAAAAATTCGATTTTTATATATTGAACTTTGAAATAAAAATTCGATTTTTATATATTGAACTTTGAAATAAAAATTCGATTTTTATATATTGAACTTTGAAATGGAAATTCGATTTTTATATTTATTGAATAACATAGTAAAAATTCGATTTTTACATATGTAGTGAAAGCGGACAACGAAGGTGACAAAAATGGCGAAACGACGAAGACTTCTGCAAATGAAGAGCCGTGGAGCTAGGATAGCTATAAGTGAGAATTTCTCACCTTTCAATTTATTTTTCTAGTTATATATATACTAGGATGCAGACGGTGCTTAGTAGCACCCGACACCCGTCCACAGACCATGGACTTGTTTGTTTGACTGTTTGGTGATTGATTGTGATATTGGTTTGAATGTGGTTTGTGGTGTGAAAAATCGAATCGATAAATTGGTTAGGATTAGACGTGCGCCGTTATAAGGCGAAGGAGTAAGGCTAGGTTAGACCCTTACTCCAAAGTTTGTGGTTTGCATAACGAATTGATTTGATTGATGTGTGAATGGCGTGGGCCTTCACTAGACCGGGGATAAGGCTAGGCCTTGTCCCGTTTCTAGTATCGTGCCGTTATGCCGCCGAAATTTTCTAAAATAAGTTAGAAAAATAAAATTAGCATTTTATTTAACGAATGAACTGAATATAAATTCATATGTTAAAATAAAATGTGTTATCGTTAAAAATATAATTTTTAACGTGAATGTGAATAAATAAATATTCATTTACAAACCAGACGGTTTGTTTATGTACACCTATTTGAATGACGTTGATTGGGTCGATAAATTTTACACATCGCCTAACTGCACAAATAAAATATGTGTTTGATTGTTTGAAACCCCACACGGGTGTTAGGATGAAATTTGAAGTTCACTCATCCTGATTTATTAAATATGTCGATCGATTGATTGACAAGCTGCTATAAGCGTTAAATGTCTATATTTGATGCTTATACAGTGTAGTGCACTTTGGTTGATGGTTGATTATTCATCGTTGTTGATATATACATGTGTTGTAGAAAATCCATATAATTAACATTATATGGTAATTGATTGGGCCTCATTCCAGTTTCGAGAAAAATAGAAATATTTGAAATAGAATATTTGAAAATAGAAATATGTGAAGCCGTGAGGATTAGATTGACGCCATTTTGACGTGAACGATATTTATATCGATTTTATTCATTTTAAAATGAATATTGAAACGTGATTTCGAAATCGAATATTTTGAAATGAATTGAATTGAAAACGATTTCGAAATGAATTGAATTGAAAACGATTTCGAAATGAATTGAATTGAAAACGATTTCGAAATGAATTGAATTGAAAACGATTTCGAAATGAATTGAATTGAAAACGATTTCGAAATGAATTGAATTGAAAACGATTTCGAAATGAATTGAATTGAAAACGATTTCGAAATGAATTGAATTGAAAACGATTTCGAAATAAATTGAATTGAAAACGATTTCGAAATGAATTGAATTGAAAACGATTTCGAAATGAATTGAATTGAAAACGATTTCGAAATGAATTGAATTGAAAACGATTTCGAAATGAATTGAATTGAAAACGATTTCGAAATGAATTGAATTTTAAAACGATTTCGAAATGAATTGAATTGAAAACGAATTCAAATGGAATTGAAAGCGAATTGAAATGAATTCAAATTGAATTGAAATTTGAATTGAATAGAAATGAATTTTGAAACGAATTTATAAAGAAGAATTCAATTTTGATTTGAATTGAAAAGGAAGTTGAAATTGCTTTTGAAACGAATTTAAAACCATTTATATAATTCGTTTTAAATAGTAATCGACGAAATATATATTATATATATTATATATATAATATAATGGCCTGAATAGAACGCGCCGCGCTGCGGCAGTTCGCGAATTTCGATCATTTGTTTCAAACGGACATTACGGGAGATCCGACCGTCGGATTCTCCTAAAACCGGAACCGTTGGGTTCGTATCGAAAAGAGCTTTCTAATGAATGTTAGAAATTTGAAATCTAACGGTTGGATTTGGAGATACGTCCAAATCAAATTCGAAAAAGGTCGCTGTAAGTGCAGTTCGATGGCCGTTAATGGAAATCGACCGTACGGGCCTTGATAAAATTATTAAAAATAGTAATAATTTGTGTAAAATCATAAGAAATGATTTGTGAAAGTTTGGGATGAAAAACTCCATATTTGAAAAGATAAAAATAGATTTTTATCGAAATGAACTAGTTTTGAACTAGAATTATAATTCTATTTATTTTTAAATAAATAAATTGAATTTGAAATGGTTTTGAAAATAACCAAAATTTCCAATGATTGCATTGGAGTGGATTTGAATCGAAATTGTCTTCGGAATATTTCGATGTTGGAATTCGTGATATTACAGGTGTTGTTATGGAAATTTGAAAGATATATATGTATATCGTTATTTCCAATACGACATTTGTTAATCGTAGAATTTGATATTGAATATAGGCCGATATAGTTTCTATTCAGAGCCTTGTATTGAATATCGAATGTGATTTGGGTTTGTCGTGAATGGTGTCTTCACTAACACTGTTCTTGAACCCAGTTGAGAAAAGATTAAATCTTTTTATTTAGATTTAATGAAGTGTACCAATTAAATGATATTTAATTGGAATTGAATTGATATTGATTTTTGGGTTTATCGTGAACAGTGTTTTAAATAACACTTGTTCTTTAACCCGATAATTAATGGGATGTGACTTTGGGTTTATCGTGAACCGTGTTTTAAATGACACTGATTCTTTAACCCAGTCACAGATTAAAACTAAGTGGAGTTTTAATGAATCTTTAATTAGATTGAAAAGATCGAGAATGGAGTATCACCAGTTTTGCTCCAGGCGATAGTTAAATCTTTAATTAGATTTGAATGTGAAATTTAGAAACTAACTGGCGGTTAGCCAAGCAGAATGGTTTTCTGGATATTGATCTGATGTTGGTTTCGGCCTTCGGGGTTAATATTTGGGGAATTATTCTCTTGATTAATTTACGGTTAGTGACTAATGAATTGGAATGAGGCGTATGTTGTGTTTGTGTAACACTTTTATAATATATACGCGAGTTATTCGGAAAGACCGGGTTTATCCCATTCTGAATAACTGATACGACGATAAGTCGAAGATGAAGACGATGGTCGAAGACCGGAAGTCTTCACGTCGTTTGGGTGATAACTGATGATCTTGATTGGGCTGTACACCCAAGAAGATGGAAACAGTTAGTGATCGTCCAGACGTACTTGGAGATCGATGGATATGCGGGGTACTAGGTGCCTCCGGTTTCGTTCAGACCCAGAACGGACTTGTAAATGGACTGTGTGTCTGACATCGGATTTCATTCTGTGTGACTGATATCGGTTGCATAGGATGGCTTGCCTGTGTGGCATGCTAAGATGCAAATGATCGAGGCTTCTGTTGAAAAGCAAAGTCTTGTGGTGATGATCAAAGCACGGCCTTTGTGGCGTAGCTTTGTGTAACGTTTACCTCGCGTGTTTCACACCCGGTATGAACCAAAAACGGGAGACGGACCTCAGGGAGGGCATGCGTTTCTTTCTAGCTAGAAGTGGCGTCAGTGGTTTTACACGCCCTGACGAGTTTGACTTATGTGGTTGTTGCTGTTGCGAGGCGCCTCGGTTATATCGGTTTCGGCCGAATGCATTCTGGTCGGCTGACGGACCAGACTTACACCCCATAGGGTGGGGAGACGTATTGTTCAGGCATAATAATCCACTCCGTGTGGACCGGCCCTGACGATCCAAGGCTTGCCTGCGCGCTTGCCTGAGACATGGGCTAGATTGTCTCGAATCGGTTGAGGACTATCTTTTGCCTCGGTTCATAGATGGAAACCCAATTTCCAAATACGAGACTTTGCGGTTTTGATTGTATATCCTATATATGGCGACATAGTGGGATGGGGCGCTCATGCCGCCTATGATTGATACTTATGATTTGAAGTGTTTTATATACTATGCACTTATAATAGTATCAAATGATTTGTTTTAAACGTATCAAGCATTCTTTGGCTGTTATAAGGGAAAACCCTATCCTCGACTGCGTTGCATTGTGTGATGGGACCTGGGTCTTATAACAGCTTCATTTTTCTTTATTTAGCATTGCGCTGTTGGTTTTATGCACTGGTATTCTTGGGAGGAAACCCGTTCCGTGTTATACGGCGTGGTCCCTTGATTTACCTAATGATTTGAAATAAAGATTAATAACTGTTTTAGTTCTCACACCAGTCACATGACTGACCTGGAGTTTATTGTTTTAACCTAAACTCTGGGTGCCCCTATTTTCGACACGGGCAGCTAGTAGTTTTGGTTTTGCAGATTTATATTCACAGGATCCTGGTTTACAGCTGGAACGATATCCGGAAAGCTTTGTATCCGTATATCTCATTCTAGTTGTGTATTGTATTATTTTCCGCTGCTATGTATTTAAATGTAATTTAAATCTCTGATATTTCTGTGTAATATTCATTTATACTCTGTATATCCTTGTAATCTGATGCACTGTTGTAATATTCAATGAAATGTTCTTCTGTATGCGTTCTGCTGTGGCTTGTTCTCGAACTATCCGACGCTTTCCTTTACGGGGAAGTTGCGGGTCTTTAAAGATAAGGTTGGCGAGAGCTCGAGCTTGGTGGTAGAGCCCAAAACCTCTGAAGTTGAGGGATATAACCTCGATGATCCATTGATCCCCTTGGCACCTACTCCTCCGATTTTCGGGACCACCAGTACAAATCTGGGAGATGAGTCAGCTGAAGGTATCTCCATATTGTCTCCACAGTTCATTAAAGCAATCGTAACCTGTCGTCGTCTTACGGGACAGATAACTGACATGGCCATATCTCCTCCTGATAAACTAACCTTTGCTTCTCATGGTGTACGTATCAAAGCAGCCGAAAAGGATGTAAGGGAGAAAACACTGGCGGAGAAAGTTGATGTTCCTCCGGGTTCTAGTGTTGAAGTTTCCGAGATTCCGAAGCAAACTGAGGGCACAACGAGTGATAGATTTACAGAAGCACCTACGGAATCCGGTACCGGCGCTCCTGCAGATGCTGAGATTACCGCTGCTTTGCATGACACGAGTGGCGGTCACGAAGACGAGGAAGAGGAGGTAGAAATCATTGACGAGGCCAAGGGTGATGATAGCGAAACCTTGGCCGACATACAAGCTAGGAAAGAGAAGCAGTTGGCTCTTAGGAGGGAGGAATAGAATCCTGTGTTTGTGACCCTATTTCTGAAATCGACCCCAAAACTGGGTTGGTCATAAGATTCTCTTCTAAATCGATAACTTCACAGCTTGCCTCCGAACCTTCCAGTCCTTCTCCGGAGCCTCTTGTCGATAAGAGGAAGAGGAAGAAAAGCGACCGCTCCGGTATTGATAAAGAGGAGTTGGAGAAACAGAAGAGCGACAATAAATCAAAGCCATCTCCCAAGCGTAAATAGAATGCAGTTATTAGCTTATATTTTAGTTTTAGGATTTCCTTTTGCCAAAAGATGTAGTCGTGAGAGTGGCCCTCACTTTTTGTTTAGTTTCTCATTTTTTGTAAATCTGCTTCCAGTAAATAAAGATCCATTCCTTTTGCACCATTGTGTTCCTGCAACTTCATCATGTTAGCAGAGTTTAAGTAATCATAACTGAAACTTTTATAGTTAAATATTAAGTAACGATCATTAATCATAACGAAAACAATCATCGGGAAATACACGTGCTAAGTAAATGTGTAGTGATGCACGTATATACTCCTAATTAATCGTCATTATAGTCCCTGGCCAGGGCTTATTGGTGATCGATTAGGATTATATCCGTACTATCCCGATCATTCAGTGGGGTAATGTTTCTTGCGGCGCTAAGTCTCTAGCACCTTTATACTCTCCCAATCCTTCAGCGGGTAAGAGTTCGTGTGGTGCTAAGTCTCTAGCACCTTTATACTCTCCCGATCCTTCAGCGGGTTAGAGTTCGAGTGGTGCTAAGTCTCTAGCACCTTTATACTCTCCAGATCCTTCAGCGGGTTAGATTTCGAGCTCATTTTTTGGTCTGCTCACCGATCCTTCAGCGGGGCAGGAGTTCTGGGGGCGTTAAGTCTCTAGCGCCTTTATACTCTCCCGATCCTTCAGCGGGTTAGAGTGTTGTCAAGGCGGTTTTATCATGGTGCACGTTCACGCCTTGGGGACGTTATCTTCGCGTCCTTTATACTCTCTCCCTGATCTCGGGAGTTAGAGTGCAACTTGTAGTGCGATTTACCTCGCATCACCTTTTGGAACTTTAATTACCGCGAGGCTCCCGATTTGATGGACGGCGTTTTGAATTAGCTGTTTTGAGATTACTGCATAAATTTAAAACAAAGCTCGAAGCGGTAACGGTATATATGAACCAAACATAAAAGAGTAGATAAGAAATGGTGCAGTGAACGTAAATGACACACAGTATTTTTATAGTGGTTCGGTCAAATAATGACCTACGTCCGCTTTATAATCTTTTGTTCAAATAACCGGACTGTTCTAGGCAAGTCAAGCCTTTTTACATGGTTCTTAAAACAAAAGAGTAAAACTGACACTTTTATGTCAGATAAAGCCGCAAATGCTGGGCATTCCACACTCTGGGGATTTCATTTCCATCTACGGTCGCTAGCTTAAAGGTTCCATTATCAAGCCTTCGTAAAATGGAGTACGGTCCTTCCCATTTCGGGCCCATATGTACCGGGGGCGGAAAGACGCGCTTCAGAACCAAGTCTCCGGGTTCGAATGTCCGAGCTCGGTCTCTTCTGTTGTAGTACCGAGCTATTTGTTGTTTGTGTCTCAGGGCACGTAAGTCGGCTTCGTCCCTTTTTTCCTTAACCATGTCTAGGGATTCAAGGAGCAACTCATTGTTGGTCATCGAATCGTAATAAATAGTTCGATGAGATGGTACTTCTAACTCGACCGGAATAACTACTTCAGCTTCGAAAGCAAGGGAAAACGGGGTGTGACCCGTCGCCGACTTGTACGTTGTTCAATAGGCCCATAGTCCTAGGGGTAATTCATCAACCCACATAGCTTTGGCCCTTTTTAATCTTTTCTTTAGAATGGACTTGATCACCTTGTTTGCCGCTTCAACTTGTCCGTTCGATTGCGGATGTGCCACAGAGGTGTATCTTTTCTCGATGTGATACTTCCGACAGAAATCTTGAAATTCCGTGCTGTCGAATTGGGTCCCATTATCGGTTATGATGACTTTTAGAATCCCGAATCGACAGATAATGTTCTTAATGACAAAGGTGATCACTCGCTTGGTTGTGATCGTGGTCAAAGGCTCCGCTTCTACCCATTTAGTAAAATAACCCACGGCCACAATAGCGGACTTTGCTCCGCCTTTTGCTAGGGGAAGGCTCCCAATAATGTCAATTCCCCACATGGCGAAAGGCCACGGGCTTGTCATTGTCTTCAACTGGCTAGGTGGCGCCCTAGGAATCTTGGAGAATTTCTGGCAAGCATCACAACGCCGTGCATACTTGGCTGCGTCCTTGTTTATGGTGGGCCAAAAATAGCCATACCGCAATATCTTCTTTGCCAGTGTTTGCCCCCCGGCGTGATCATCGCATTCGCCTTCATGGACCTCTTCCAGCACACGCTTGATGTCTTCGTGAGCGATGCACCAGAGGAGGGGCATCGAGAAGCCTTGTCTGTATAGGACATTGCCCTGCAACACATATCGGGAAGCCTTCCGTATAACTGCACATCTCTCACTTTTCTTTGACGGGAGCATTCCATTTATCAAAAAATTCTTTAGGGGGGTCATCGATGACTCCCTTTTAGGTTCAATCTCTAGTACTGGATCAACTTCCATCTGATCCACGCTAGGGAACTGTAATACTTCAATCGGAACTAGCTCCGTATGTTCTGGATTATCAGAACTAGCCATCTTCGCTAACTTGTCCGCTCTTTGATTCTTCGTTCGAGGAATGTGAGATATACTGTGGTAATCAAAACCATCCAGCAACTTCTTCACTTTTTCCAAATATGATATCAACCTTGGACTCTTAGCCTGAAACTTATCATTAACTTGGTTCACGACTAAATTGGAGTCACAAAAGATGTCCATCTTTGTTATGCCTAGTTCCTTTGCAAGCTTCAACCCGACAATTAGAGCTTCATACTCGGAATCATTATTAGTTGCGTGGAAATCCAATCTAAGAGCGTAATATATTAGTTGTTTCTCTGGAGTCTCAAGAACCACTCCGGCACCTGATCGCCTGTCATTTTTAGCTCCATCAGTGTATAGTTTCCAGGCATTAAGGTCAAGGAGTAGCTTCGGCTCGTCTTCCTCGGTTACCGCATCATCCTCTCGGATGGTAAATTCTGCTATAAAGTCTGCAAGTGCCTGCCCTCTTATCGATCTCCGGGGTTGGAAGTTCAGGTCGAATTGACTCAGCTCAATGTTCCATTTGAGCAACCTTCCCAATGCTTCTGGCTTTTGTAGGACTTACTTAAGCGAGTGATCAGTATAAACAGTGATGGGATGAGCTTGGAAATAGTGACGAAGTTTCCTAGATGCAATCAGCAAACTGTACGCAAGTTTTTCTATTTTTGGGTAATTTCGTTCTACAGCTGCCAGTTTCTTACTTACATAGTACACCGGTCTTTGCACCTTATCCTCTTCTCTTACCAAAGCCGAACTAATTGCGTGGGATGACACTGCCAAGTACACAAATAAATCCTCGTGATCCACGGGCTTAGACAGTATCGGAGGTCTTTCCAGATGGCCCAACAGATTCTGGAATGCTTTTATACAATCAGGAGTCCATTTAAAGTTGCGCTTGCCTCGCTTTATTAGCTCGAAAAACGGGATGCATTTATCTGTAGCTTTTGAGAAAAATCTGCAAAGCGCTGCCACTTTTCCCGCAAGCCTTTGCACATCTTTATTCTGCTTTGGTTCTTGGATATTTTGGACTGCTGCAATTTGTTCTGGATTGATCTCAATTCCGCGCGAGCTTACAATGAACGTTAGTAATTTTCCAGATGCTACCCCAAATGAGCATTTCAAAGGATTCAATTTCATCCCATATTTTCGGATGATTTGAAACATCTCTGCTAAATCTTGGGTATGATCGGGCGACTGTGTGAACTTTACCAACATATCGTCGATGTATACCTCCATTGTTTTCCCGATTTAGTTGTAGAACATCCTATTTACCAATCGCTGATATGTAGCGTCGGCATTTTTCAGACCAAAAGGCATCACCACATAGCAGTATAATCCCAAATTTGTGATGAAGCTGGTATGCTCATGGTCTGGGACATGCATGGGGATCTAATTACACCCCGAATAGGAATCCATAAAAGAAAGAAGCTCATTACCTGCGGTTGAATCTACTAATTGATCGATTCTAGGCAATGGGAAGCTATCCTTCGGACATGCCTTGTTTAGATCAGAGAAATTGATGTATGTACGCCACTTTCCATTGGCCTTTTTTTACCAAAACCGGGTTTGAAATCCAATCAGGGTATGTCAAATCTTTAATAAATCCATTACTCTTCAGTTTTTCGACTTCTTCTTTCAAAGCGGCAAACCTTTCTAGACGCAGCATTCGCCTTTTCTGCTTGACAGGAGGATGTTTCAGGTTAATGCTTAGCGAATGACTCATAATCAAGGGAGATATCCCACACATGTCCGCATGGGTCCAGGAAAATACATCCAAGTTAGCTTTCAGAAAATTTGTTAATTCCTTGGCTCGAATGGGATCCAACTGGGATCCAATCTTTAGGACCTTCTCTAGGTCACTACTATCGATTGGTACATCCACAGTTGCTTCATTGGGAGTTGCCATTCTGCCCTAGGCTCTTCATCCTCTCTGGGATCTATGTCCTCGAGCAACTCTTTGGGCGACCCTCCCAAAGGTATTTCCTTTAGTTGCTATGATGATTCCTCCCTTGGAGGGGACGAACCACCTTTTGCCTCTACATCTCTTCCTTTACGGAGCAATTTCAATTCTGCAATATAGCATGCTCGTGCAACAACTTGATCTCCTCTCACAACACCCACACCGGAATCCGTTGGGAATTTCAACAAAAAGCACCAGGGTGCAATACAGGCCCTAAATTTGGCTAGGGCCGGTCGGCCTAAGAAGGCATTGTATGGCAATTCAATGTCCAGGACCACGAAGGGAAGGATCCTCACTCTCTGGCGTACTCCTTCCCCAAGGGTTACTGATAATTCCACGTACCCTATCGGAGCAGTCAAGGCCCCATTAAATCCACGTATCCAACCTTCACATAGCTTCAAATCCTTCGGCTCGAGTCTCATTTGGTCGAACGTTTTCTTGAACAAAATGTTGACTGAACTCCCGTTATCTACCAAGACTTTGTGAACTATAGCTGGGCCGATGGTGACGGTGATCACCAACAGATCTTCACTTGGGGAGTGTAATCCAATACTCTCTCGCTCGTGAAATATGACATCATCGGACATCGTTATTTGTTGCTTAATCGGAGCATTGTCCTCGAGGTTACTACATTCCCCCACTTTGAAATGCTGTTTAGTTGCATTTGTGTATTGATCCATAGCTCTGAAATTGTGCCCTGCCAGGTGAAGCCCACCAATTATGTTATTGATAACGATATTTTCCCCTTTTTGTTGAGCCGTCGGTTTGGCAGTAGGTTGGCTTTGGTTCGGGGCTTGTACGGCTTGCCCCTTGTCCCTAGGAGTCACCTTATACTCATCGAGCTTCCCTTCTTGGAGCAGCCTTTCAACCACGTCTCTCAAGTGATGACATTCGTTTGTGGAATGACCATGGATCTGATGGAAAAGACAGAATTTTCCAGTTTCACGCTCTTTCTCTGTAGAATCTCTCGGAGGAGGTCTTTTGTGCTGGAGGATATTATATGTATCCAGGAAGATGTTTTCCAACGTGTCGTTTAACGGTGTAAAGCTCTCAAGCGGTCTGGGCCGGGATCTCCTCCGAGAGTCATTTCCTCAATTTCTTTTTCGATTATTGTTATTATTCCCTGATTGGCGACCGCTGCCTTGATTTTTGTTTCCAACGTTAACTTCAAATTTTCTTGAGCTATCTCCCGTTTGCTTGATGGCCACGTTGCTTTGGATATCTTCCTTATCAGTAGCCTTTCTTTTTCGATTAGCGTATATCTCCTCCCGACGCAGGCGAACATTGGCTTTTTCATAAAATATTTCTCTGGTTGGGGGTGGTTTGCCGGCCAGATATCTTCCAAATTCGATGCCTTTATCGACGCCATCGATCAAGGCCATTAACACAGTTTGCTCATGCTGGTCTTTGGCTTCTGTGACAGCCAAGTTAAAACGATCCAAATATGATCTCAGGCTTTCGTCCGGTCGTTGTTTAATAAGGGATAGTTCAATCACATTCTTAGACCTCTGGGCATGAAGTCGGAATTGGTTCACGAATTTCTCACTTAATTCCCTGAAGCTGGATATTGACCATGCTGGCAGGCGGGTAAACCACAATAACGCCACATCTTCCAAGAATATAGGGAATGCTTTACATTTTACCGCGTCTGTAGCTGCAGCGGCATTCATTGACCAGGAGTATCGCATTAAATGCTGGATAGGGTCAGTCCTGCCCGTATAGCGATTCATGGTTGGCATATTGAAGCACCTCGGGAATGTAACATCCAGTATGTCGTCAGTAAAAGGCGTGTGACTGCGATCTGTGCCCCAATATTCATTCCTCTGTCCACGGCTATCTACCATGACTTGCCTAATCATTGCTTCAACCTCTGCATGGGTCAGGGTAGATTCGGGATCAGCACTTCTTGCCCGACGACCTCCTCCAGCATTTCTTTGACGTGCTGCTACAAAATCTGGGCCCTGAGCAGAACTCCCTTGGCCCCTATTGTTGCGGTCGATCATGCGACGAGTAGGAGGCACGCCGTTTCTTGGTGGTAGAGCGGGCTCATTTAAGTTACGGTTATTAGTTCCCTGGTTAAGCGCCTCTTCTTCACAAGATGGAAGTGACCCAAATCGAAGCTGCTCTATATTCTCGGGCCTTTCTAAAGGGGGCCATCGTCGGTTCCTTCGGGGCGCTTCGAACGACGACATATGTTCCAGAGAGAAAGGGTGAGCTGGAGGTGGTGTAACCTATCTTTGAATATCCGTCAATTCTTCTGCCTATAGCAGTAATGTTTTGACGCAACAACGAGCTCTCCTGGCTTTGAGCAGCCAGTTCATCAGTTTGGCTGTCCAATGCTTCAAGTATTCGAGTCAGATGTCCTTCGGTAACTGGGGCAGAAGGGTCGAACTGGTCATCTTCTCTAATACGCAAGGAACTTGAACTGGGTTGAGCAGAAGTTCCAGCACGAGTAGAACGAGCCATGATTTCCTTCCCGGGTCGGGTAGTAGTCTGATTATCGGTCCGGATCGTGGTCCTCCTAGGTTGGTGGCTTGTGGTAGTTCCCTGGGATTGGATCGCAGAAGGGTTAGTAGGGGGGATGGCGACGTTACCTTGGGATCGGGTCGTGACACCCTCAGCTGGTCGGATTGCCATACCTTCATCGGGTCGGATCGCCCCCTCTTCACCACGATCCGGGGAAAGAACTTCGATCCGCTCCTGAACGCTCTCTTCAGCCGCTTCGTTCGTAGCTTCAGTCGCTTGGGAAGCTCGTACTTCCTTAGACTTCTTTCCAACCATGATATCTGAGCTTTACTAAAATCTTTCAAAAGTCGAAACAGTGGTGTTTTGGACCGTTTTCTTCGAACTTGATCGTCCGAATAATAGAACTACAATCCGGTATGTCAAGACCTTGTTCTCAGTGAAAGCACCAAAAATTTTAGATCCAAAATTGGCTCCAACACCCAAGTTGTTCAATTGCGCAGAGATAAATATCAGAAAAAATGCAAGAAAGACACGAGATTTATAGTGGTTCGGCATTAACGAGCCTACGTCCACTTTATATATATGATTATACTTAAATTTCAAATACAATCGATGATTTATCCCTCAACCTAACTTCTACAATGTTGATTCGCTCAATAAATTCGAGACAACTCTGAATAATAATAGAGATGTAATAATGGTGGAGTCAGAACTTAGAATTGCCAAAAAGATCCTGAAAAATGCCAAGTCCGGGGCTATTTATAGCTGATACTTGCAGATGGATCATGATCATACATGGCGCAAATCCCGAAGATCTCGGACTGGTTCGTGGCTTGATGAAGAATTGGTCAAAATGGCAGTTATGGACAGGTGTCACGAGATACTGCATTCTCGGATCGTCGTAGACTTAGTCGTGACCTTCATCTTAACTTCTTGGGCTTGGATCGTGAAGAGGCAGAGGGTACGGATCGGATCTCTCTGCTATGGACGGATCGGCTCTCGAAGCTCTGACGAGGACGGCTTGAGACGAAAGGGACGGATCAGATCGTAAGACATGGAGGCGATCACGATCCGTGGAAGGTAGGGCGATCTGATCGGATCTTCGAGGGCTAAAGGCGTGAAGTTTCATATTTTCCTCATGAGTACGAACCTTGGTGGCTTGGTTAAAAAGCTGGCCAACAAATAGTATCAAATGATTTGTTTTAAACGTACCAAGCATGTTTGGCTATTATAAGGGAAAACCCTATCCTCCGGCTTGTGTTGCATTGTGTGATGGGACCTGGGTCTTATAATAGCTTCATTTTTTCAAAAAGCATTACGTTGTTTATTCTATGCACTAGTATTCTTGGGAGGAAACCCGTTCCGTGTTATACGGTGTGGTCCCTTGAATTACTCTCTTTTAAAGTAAAGTTTTTAAATAACTGTTTTAGTTCTCACACCAGTCACATCGCTGACCTGGAGTTTATTGTTTTAAACTAAACTCCGGGTGCCCCTATTTTCCACGCGGGCAGCTATTAGCTTTGGTTTTGCAGATTTATATTCACAGGTTCCTGATTTACAGGTGGAACGATATCAGGAAAGCTCTGTATCCGCTTATCTCTTTCAGTTGTGTTTTGTATTATTTTCCGCTGCTATGTAATGTAATTTGAATCTCTGATATTTTTTTGACGTATAATATTTATTCGTGCTCTATATATTCTTGTACTCTGATGTAAATGGTTATAATAAGCAATGAAATGTTCTCCTGTTTGTGTTCTGATTTGTCTTGTCCTCAAAGCAATCCAGGCCTTCCTTCACGGGGAATTTCGGGTCGCCACATTTGGTATCATAGATTTGGTTTACAGAGCTCAAGAACAAGACATATTAGAACCGAACGAAAGAATTCATCAGAGATTGGATTAGTAATATCCAATGAGAATGACTTGTTAGAGATGGGATTAGTAGTATCCTAGAACGAGTGTGAAGAGTAGTGTTTTTAAAATAAAAATGAAAACGAATTTTGTTTTGAAAAATTAAACCATTTATATGTATTTGAATATTTATTTTATATTAAATTTAGACAATCCAATATATAAAGATTTTACATATTCGAAGTTTTAATATACTGGATAGATATAGAATCACACTCTAGTCGCCCGGAGATGATACTGGTGACAGTACGTACATCATTAGTATTTAGTATTTGAGTTTCGAAAGTGGGATATCTATATGATTCCAATTGACTGGTGTAAGAACCAAAACTAGATAGGTTATTGTTGCGATTTCGCATCAAAAATATGATTTTTGAATATTTATTAAAGTTATGCATTTGAAAAACTAATCAACTAATTGATTGTTGGTTGTGTTGTTTGATTATTGGTTGATTTAATAAAATTTAGAACCATTAAGCCAAATTGAACCAAATATTGAACTGTATTGAAAATTATTTGGAAATGCATGCATGTACATATATATATATATATATATATATATATGTGTGTGTGTGTGTGTGTGTGTGTGTGTGTGTGTGTGTGTGTGAACATGTCATTGCAAGGAGGCTAGAGCAGAGGAATAAAATTGTATGCCTAACAAAAAGGTACATGTTTACTAATTTATTAGGTTTGGATGATTTTATGAGCCGATTGGCTAGCCGCTTGGTTTTTTCTTTTCCTTTTTGAGATGAGAGGGCCTACGTGGCAGTTTGGGGATTTTCTCCGTGCTCCCGTACAAAGGAGGTTATGGCGAAATTTTTCGAAAATTTAGGGTGTTAGCCAAATTTTTGAAGAATTGGAAAATTCTTAGAAACTAAAAAGATAAAGAATGAAAGCCAAATTGAAAGTTGAGTTGATTAATAAAACAACTTCCAGCTCCGTTCCTTTTTGAGGACGAAAAGATTTTAAGTGGGGGAGATTGTAACAACCCGGAAAATCAGAACCAATTTAAAATTTTTATTTTTGCAATTTTAATGAATTTTGAAAATTTAAATTGATTTATTTTAAATTATTACAAAGGGAATTTTTTTTTTGAATAGAATTAGAACCTATATATTTATTTGAATCGATGTTAGAATATAAATATTTTTTTTAACTATAAATGGAATTGAAAATGGCGCGGTAGTTTGAAATTTCGATTTCAAATTTCAAATGAATGTACAGGATTCAAAATAAACCGGATTTTTGCAAAACCAAAAATATTAGAATCTATTTGAAAATATCTTTCCAACAAATCTGAAAAATTGAAATTTCATAGCGGGAATAAAAGTTATGCCCAGTTGAAAATTCAGAATAGTCGTTATAGAAATATAGCCCTTAAAAATAGCGATTTTGCAAACGACCTCCATTTTTGACGAGACCACTTTTTTTGGATCTGGAATGTCAAATTATTGCTAGATTCCAAAATTCATAATTTTTGGAATCAATATGTGAGCGTGGCGAAGGAAAACGTGTTTTGTCAGTTTTAGTCAATTTGGATCGACCAGAAAATGACCATTTTTCAAACGGTCTCCAAATTGGACGAAATTAGTTTTGTCGGGACCATATCGTCAAAGCATAGCTAGATTTATTTTTCCGGAATTTTCGGAGTCGTATGTGGCCCCAGTAAATTAAAATGTACGTTAAAATTCAATATATAGATTCATTTTTTAATTTTGAGAAAAACTGATGAAAACATTCGAATTGGCTTATGGGACATATCCCATTGTGTCTAGAATGGGCGTAATTAGCAAGGACGTCAGTCGTTGAGTTCGATTTGGAGTTAGAATGAAAATGTAACTTTTTGGAATTAAATAATTATATAAAGTCAACCCTCACCTTCTCTCTCCCTCACAATTCAATCCACCGTGAAACAAAAAAAGGAACGCACCACGCTCACGTTCCAGCCCCTCCCCGCGTGCCGCCGCCACCTCAGTTCTCTCCCATCCTCCTCCTCCTCTCCTCCTCTTTCGCTCTTCAAATTGAAAACCCTAGGCCCCAAACAACAAACTCCGCTACCGTGGGCCACCACCACCACGCCACAACCTTGTTGCAGCCTCCCCACGCTCCATCAGGCCTGCCGCCACTGCTGGACGACCTCCCCTTGGCTGTGGGCCCCAAAAATGCAAAATCTCTCTTTTCAACAAAAAATCCCGTTTTGCATAAAACACCCTATCACTATTTGGCCAATAACTCTCAAACGGTGCGCTTCTGGCCAAAACTTCACATTACCAAAATCGAAGAGCACGATTTTATCTTCAATTTGAGTATACGTAGGTCATATTTTGGACTGCGGAGTTGTTCAGAAAACGCGTCCAAAGTCTGCTGTCCAAATACTGTCTTTTCGCGATTTCCGGAAAAATGGCACATTTTCAGAAGGAAGACCACTAGACGAAAGTTGTCTGGAATGGCGCGTTTAAGCTAGAAAAAAGATGGTGTGAAGATTGGAGCTCGTTTGCAAATTCTGGAACCAGAACAGCAAATCCGGACGATAGAAAGTATGTGAGTTTTCTCCGCTTTAAAGCTTCAATTATTTTTGACATATGAAGTATGCAAAGTTATGATTTTTACCTATGTAGTAGTGTTATAAAAATATGATTTTTATCTATGTAATTGCATTATAAAAATATGATTTTTACCTATGTAGCAGCGTTATAAAAATATGATTTTTATGTACATGTAGCGATATTAAAAATATGTTTTTTATATATATGATAGCTACATAAAAATGTGATATATACATATATATATGAGTGATTAAGAATGTGATTTTTTAAAATATAAATATCGTTGATTAAAAATATGATTTTTAAAGTATAAACATAATATTAAAAATGTGATTTTAATATGAACAATGTGAAAAACAGTGCAATGAAACTGACTAAAAGCAAAATGGAATCCAGACCGTTCAGAAATAAAGAATGATGGAGTAGATCCCAAAGGTGAGAACTCCTCACTTTTATTTTATTTTCTAGTTAGAAATATATACTAGGATGCAGACGGTGCTTAGCAGCACCCGACACCCGTCGTCCACAGACCATGGACGACTTGTTTGTTTGTTTGATTGTGTTGTGAAAATTGATTGTGTGTTGTGGAATGGAATAAAATATTTTATAGTTAAAAATATATTTTTTAACATGTATATGAATAAAATAAATATTCATTAACAAATCAAACGATTTGTTTATGTACACTGATTTGACTGATATAGATTGGGATGATAAATTTTACATGTCGCCCAACTACACAAATAAATCTGTGTTTGTTGTTTGAAAACCCCACACAGGTATTGGGATGATATATAACATACACTAGTCCCAATAATTAGCTGTATGTCAATCGATTGATTGACAGGCTGTTGTAAGCGATAAATATTTATATTTGATGCTTATGCAGTGTAGAATGCACTTTGGATGATGGTTGACTGTGTTTGATTGTTGTTGTATACATGTGCGTATGAAATCCATATAAATCAAATTATATGTTAATTGACTGTGCCTGATTCCAGTTCAGAACGAATGAATATTTTAAAATAATGATTATTTTAAAATAACGAATATTTTGAAACAATATTCAGTAATGGATTAAAATATGATTCTGATGTCCGATTTGGGATGGACACGAAAATATTTAAATATACAAAGCCGTGTTGATTTGATATGCGCCATTTTGACGTGAACGATTTTATATCGATTTTATTCATTTTTATAATGAATATCGAAAAAGAATTGATTTCAAAATCTAATGTTTTGAAAATACTATCATTTATATATCGATGATATGGAATATTCAATTTTGATTAGAAATTGAATATGAAGTTGAAATCGTTTTGAAAATGAATTTAAAACGATTTATAAAATACGTTTTAAATGTATATCGACGAAATATATAAAATATATATTTATTATATATATAATGGCCTGAATAGAACGCGCCGCGTCGCGGTAGTTCGTGAGTTTCGACCATTGACTTCGAACAGACATTACGGGAGATCTGACCGTCGGATTCTCCTAAAACCGGAACCTTTGGGTTTATATCGAAAAGAGCTTTCTAACAAATATTAGAGATTTGAAATCTAATGGTTGTACTTGGAATTATGTCAAAATCAAATTTGGAAAAGGTCGATGTAAATGCAGTTCAATGGGCGTTTATGGAAATCGACTGTACGGGCCTTGATAAAATTATTAAAAATATTAATAATTTGTGTAAAATCATAATAAATGATTTAGAAAGAATTAGTGTGAAAAATTCCATATTTGAAAAGATAAAATATATTTTTATCAAAATGAACTAGTTATGAACTAGAATTATAATCCAATATTTTTAATTAAATAAATTGGATTTGAAGTGGTTTTAAAAATAACCAGAATTTCCAATATATGAAATGGAATGGAGTTGAATCGAAATTATCTTCGGAATATTTCGATGTTGGATCCATGATTATATGGATATTGTGGAGGAATTTGGAAGATATATATATCGTTATTCTGATACGGTATTTGTTGATTCCAGAATTTGATATTGAATATAAGCCGATATATTTTCTATTCAAAGCCTTGTATTTAATATCAAATGTGATTTTGGGTTTGTCGTGAATGGTGTCTTCATTAACACTGTTCTTGAACCCAGTTGAGAAAAGATTAAATTTTTTTGTATAGATTTAATGAAGTATACCAATTAATTGGAATTGAATTGAAATTGGTTTTTGGGTTTATCGTGAACGGTGTTTTAAATAACACTTGTTTTTTAACCCGATTAACAATGGAATGAGATTTTCTGTTGTCGTGAATGGTATCTTTATTAATACGGTTCTTAGTCCTAATGGAATTAAGAAAATCAGAAAATAACTGGAGATTAGTTAAGTTAAGTGGTTTCCTGGGTATCGATCTGATGTTGGTTTCGGCCTTCAGGGTTAATACTTAGGGAATTGTTCACTTGCTAATTTACAGTTAGAGGCTGATGGAATGGAATGTGATTTTGGGTTATCGTGAACCGTGTTTTAAATTACATTGGTTCTTTAACCTTGTTGAAGACAGGATATGATTTCCCAAGTTAAATAATCATTAATATTGATTTTTGGGAAGATTAAAACCAAGTGGAGTTTTAATGAATCTTTAAGAAATGATGGAGAATGGAGTATCACCAGTTTTCCTCCAAGCGATAGTTAAATCTTTAATTAGATTTGAACAAGAAATTATAATTAATTTTACCGATAACACCGTGTTGTTAGATATGTAGTATTACCAGTTTTGCTCCATGGGATGAATAGTTTGGGATTGGGAAATTAAATAAATGATTACTTCAGTGTGGTTCGCTAATCCAGACTAGTTTGGAAAACCGTAATATGGTTTGAATTGAAATCCAAAGGAAGATTAAAGAATAAATTTTAAAGAATTTATCTTTGATAAAATTAATGGGAACCTATCCCTAGAGAATGTGAATATTTGAATAAAAGAATATTCAGAATTGGAATGAGGCATATGTTGTGGTTTTATAGCACTTGTTTATTATATACGCGAGTTATTCAGAAAGGCCGGGTTTATACCCATTCTGAATAACTAATTCGATGATAAGTCGACGATGAAGACGATGGTTGAAGACCGGAGGTCTTCACATCGTTTGGATGATTACTGATGTCTTGATTGGGCTGTACACTCAAGACGAGGTAATAAGTGGTGATCGTCCAGACGTACTTGGAGATTGACTAATATGCGAGGGCCTCTCTCCTGTATTGGACATACGAGACGAGGAATAAGGTGCCTCCGGGTTCGTTCAGACCCAGAATGAACTTGTAAATGGATGTGTGTCTGACATTGGATTTTATTCTGTGTTGATTGATTTCCTTTAAATATATATATGTTTGGCGATGGAGAATTTATTCTCTTTCTTAACGCCCATCTCTGAGACGTATGAGCTCAGTGGTTATATATCGATAGACATCAGTCGCATGGCGTGGATTGCCTATGTGGCATGCTGAGATGCAAACGATTAAGGCTTCTGTTGAAAAGTAGAGTCTTGTGGTTGAAGATCAAAGCACGTCCTTAAATGGCATAGCTTTGTGTATAACGTTGATTCACGATCCTTACACCTTGGTATGAGTCAAAAACGGGATCAGACCGTTGGGTGAACATGACGTTTCTTTCTTGCTAGGGGTGGTGTCAGCGTTTTACATGCCCTGACATTTATATTATTTTTACCTATGTGATTGTTGGATTGCGAGGTGCCTCGGTTATATCGGTCTCTACGAAGCCGATGGATAGGTCCGATAGGACCGGGAAACGTATGTTCAGGAATTGCCAATCCTCTAACGTAACGGAGGATCGGCCCAGCCGATTCCAGGGGTTACCTAGAGTGTGTAGTCCTGAGACTCTTGCTAGAGTGTTTTGAAGCGGTGAGGAGCCATCTTTAGCCTCGACTCATGACGGAAATACAATTTCCAATACGTGACATTTCGGTTTTGATTGTAGAGCCTAGTATTGGCGAGATGGTAGATGGTACCCATGCCGCCTATGATTAATGCATTTATATTCGAAGTTTTTTTGACACTATGCACTTATAATAGTATCAAATGATTTATTTTAAACGCACCAAGCATGTTTGGCTATTATAAGGGAAAACCCTATCCACTAGCTTGCATTGCATTGTGTGATGAGACCTGGGTCTTATAATAGCTTCATTTTTTCAAAAACCATTGTGTTGTTTATTCTATGAACTAGTATTCTTGGGAGGAAACCCGTTCCGTGTTAAATGGCGTGGTCCCTTGAAATAATCTCTTTTAAAGTAAAGTTTTTAAATAACCCGTTTTAGTTCTTACACCAGTCACATGACTGACCTGAAGTTTATTGTTTTAACCTAAACTCCGGGTGCCCCTATTTTCCACATGGGCAGCTAGTAGTTTAGGTTTTGCAGATTTATATTCACAGGATCCTGATTTATAGCTGGAACGATATCCGGATAGCTCTGTATCTGTTTATCTCTGTCAGTTGTGTTTTGTATTATTTTCCGCTGCTATGTAATGTAATTTGAATCTCTGATATTTTTCTGATGTATAATATTTATTCATGCTCTGTATATTCTTGTACTATGATGTAAATGGTTGTAATAAGTAATGAAATGTTCTTCTGTTTGTATTCTGATTTTCCTGGTCCTCAAAGCAATCCGGGCCTTCCTTCACGGGGAAGTTCGGGTTGCCACAGTCGATGTCATGATATACAAAAAGCTAAGCATAAATAAGCCATGCTTAGATCATCCATAGCTATCAAATAACTTAAGTATGCCACATTATCCATTCACGAAGCATCACCGATTCCCATCAATATATAACCTATAAGCTCATACGTCTTAGTGGACGGTGTTAAGTTAAGAGAATAAATTCTCCGCTACCAAGAAGATATATATTTAACAGAAATCAGTGCAACGCATTCAATTACAATGTCAGATACACAATCCATACGTGTCCGTTCTGGGTCTAAACGAAACAACAATCCGAAATTCGTTCACATATATTCGGGCTTCTTGCCACTTACTTGATATAAAATCCATTTGCAAATGGGAGAGACCCATTCAAGACATTCAGCAAGACATCCTTATGATATGAAGGGTCTTGGTCTTCAATATCATCTTCAATGCCTTCAGTTGCTTCACAACGTCGCATTATTACTTGGAATGGTTTTCGAACATAAATTCGACCCCGGTCTTTCCAAATAATAACAGCAGTTTAAAAAAAACAATTATGAAACACATAGGCTTTCACACAAATCTCCCTCCATCTTGGATTTTTTAAATTCAGCTTCTTTAAATTCGTTTTCATATTATATCAAAATCCATATTTAACCTTTCTCTTTTAAAACACATCCCTTAAATCAAAGATAATTTAGCCTCAAAGCCTTAAATTAATTTTTTGTTTGATAACTCATTATCGAAATCCAGTTTCCTTTGAAAATTCTTAATCCATATTTCAACCATAGTTTCCAATTAAAACGATTTCCCAACATTCAATTCTTTAATCTTAATTGAAAAATTATACTTCCTTCCTAACTTCTTACTTTCAATTTAATCAAGTCAAAGATTTGATTTAAATCCTCAAACTACGATATAAATTTCCACAACTCAGTCTCATTGGGTTTCAAGAATGATATTATTGAAGACACCATTCACAACAAAATCCAAATCAGATGATATTGAACATAAGTTACATAGAAATTCTATCTACTTATATTGATACCAATTCTTATAATCAATGAACACCATAAGTGGAATGACGATATAATAATATCTTCCAAATTCCTCAAATAGTATATGTTTACAAAACGTAATTTCATATCAAATATCCGAATATTATTTCTATCCAACTTATCTTAATTAAATTGAGATATCTGTATCTTAATAAAAAGATTATCTAAATCTTTGACATTAGATCTGGATAGAAATACCATTAACTTATCCGCAATATTAATCTCCGTACCCAACTCACACTATAAGCAAAATAACAGTGAACTACCTTATAAATTCCTTAAATAGTATGCTCATCATCTACTGGATTAATATCAAACATCCGAAGATTTATCTCCAAACATATCCAATTATTTAAAATTGAAAAACCCGTTTTAATGTTAAATAATCAATTTAAATTCCATATAAAATATTTCAATACTTTTAATCTTTGAAAACATTCCTAAAATCATTTAAAAATTATTACTTATAGTTTAGAAAACAATTTACAGATTAAACCTTTCGAAACAGATTGTTTCCAAAAAGAAATGTTACAATAGCATTTCAAAAGCGCTGCAAAAGTGTTACAAAATAGTTATCTTAACTACTTTGATTAAAATATCATTATCTTAGCCAAAACTAAATCTTTACAATTCAAAACACTTTTACATAATTTATAATTTTTTTACCAAAAAAAATCCATATTTTTAAAACATTTAAAATAGCTATTTATAGTTTACGGTCGACAAACTGCACTTACAACGACCTTTTCCAAAATGGTTTTAAACATAACTTGAAAATTATAAGTCAAAATTAAAATCTTCTTTCACTCATTTGAAAGATCTTGTTAGAATAAATCAAACATTTTTCGCTTCGTGGTAATCCGATATAAATTGCAAAAGTTATAAGCGTTTAATATTTGTAACTAAAATACGTGAATTGCCGCTTTGCAACAATCTCTATTTTTACCATAATAAACATTATTTTGCGATACGTCAAAATACTTATATAAACCATTTAAAACCATTTAAATTGATTTTCCAAATTATCTCGGGGTTAAAATTCAACTTTTATTTTTATTAACAAAAATATTAAATTAAATTTTAAATTAACCATCCCGTCCGTCAGATCAATTAGGGGTAGTCAGGGAGAGCGGAAAACTATATTTTCAAACTCAAGTCTAGACACGACCCTCTCTATCATCCTAGAATGTTCCGGTATTTATTTATTTAAGGAGACTTTATCAATATATATGAATTCATACATATGTGTCTTTTCCCATTACTAACCTCCAATTTCAATAATAATGTGGCTTCTAATTATGAAGGAGATTTGCCGATCACCAATGTAATACCATAATTGATGTGTCATAGTGTGTGCGAAATAACATCAACAACCATTATAAACATCCATAACAACCATCATCAACATAATTAAATACATCATAATTGTGCACAAGCGTTATAATACTAACGCTTAATAGTGTGTGTGTTCTAAAATACGCAATAATCATCCATCACGAACAACATCAACCATCATTAACCACTAATAATTCATTATTAAATTTAAATTAGTCTTAATTACTAATTAAATATATAAATTGTGGCTGAAGAGTTTCACCTAACAACTTTCCACAATAGACGAGCCTAGCTGAGTGAACCGTCAGACAGTATTTTGGCGCACATCTTCTTTACCTAAATATATATAATATAATATATACTGATCTCTCTCTTTCTATTATAAGAGGAGGAGGAGGATGACAAACTTTGGCAAGACGATGGTGAAGGAAAAATGGTGGAAAAGAGGAAGATTTATGCCATGAAAACTATGGCTTTAAGCTTATGGAGAAGAAGGGAGGTAGGAAAAATGAAAATGAATGATAAAAAATGAGGTAAAGGGCTCCTTATATAGGAAAGGAGGAGTAAAGAGGTAAGGACACATAAGGGGGAAACTGGCAACCATGCATGAAAGGGTGCATGCGTAAAGACATGTGTCCTAACACTTGTCTTAAAGAGGGTAGGTGAAATTTTGGTAGCATTTCCCCTTAAATGCTACGAAAAATAAGGGCAACACTTAATCCTAATGCTACTAATTCATATTATGGTTTGAAAAATCCGATTGAACGAAAAATAATATTAATAAATCCAAACTTATTAATAATCATTCCATCCATTAAATTTATAATTCAAATAAAATCTTTCATTTAACTTATCAAAATTATTAAATATTCTTAACCATATATATTTATGTCAAATTCAAATTTAAATCAAATTAATTTTATTTTATATTCAAAAAATTCAAATTAAGTATTAGAAATTCTAATTTTAAATTAGTCAAAAATTTTGGGTCGTTACACCATCGATCACAAATTAACTTCCACAAAAATACAAACTCTAAACTTATACGTCTCAAAGAAGGTTATTAATCCATGGGAAGTTTCCTTCTCCTCCACCAAACATATTAATGTTCATAATCTAAGAAATGAAATGTCGTCCATCTATACAAGTTGTCCAGGAATAGAACAAACCAAAGGAAATCTTTTAACACATCCTATTGGGTATCAATGCTAGGATTAGTAATTAGAAATCCTTGCACCTTGTAGATCTCTAAAACACATGGACCACTGCTAAAAGTATGAAATATAACCCTAAGAGAAAACCATTACATCAACCAAAAGTCCTTTCTGCCTTGAAGGTGTATGCCTACACTTCATAGATATAAGTACAATTTTTAGGTCCCTTGCATAATAGTTTTGGGCATACGCCAATTCGAAGTGGTTTAAGATCCAGTTCTGATCCTGGTTCCTCGAACCAACACGTTATAAGTTAAAAGAGAACCTTGGTGATAGTCGGTTAATTATATTTGTAGACACAGTCATTTTACTTAAATCCTTCACTAAAATCATTCCATTAGACCTAAAAAATTGATCTCATATAGAATAAAAATTGATCTCATATTGATCTCATTAAAATCACTCCACACACTTATCTTAATATAATAAAAGTATTCACAAATCATAGTTCTCATACTTCGAAAACTTAACTACACTAAACATAATGGTGTAAGTATATTCATAAATCATAGATGGGTCAAAAACAATGTCATATCATACATCATTTCCAATAAAACCCAAAATACTTAGTACTAAATCCAAACATGAAGTGTAATGATAATACTTCATACCAACCTCCAAATTCCGCTTATAGTATTAGTTGGGTAGTTGTGATAACACCTTCCTAGTTTGTCCAAATAGTACGAGCTTCGTATTTGGAATTCAATACAAGTCAAATCAAAATATTACGAATACTCTAATTCCAAATGTGTTAAGTTTTGGAAATTTCAAATCTTATAAAATTCTTCTTTGATAATAAATCAAATCATTTAGAACTTAGCTTGCAAATCGAATTCAGATCCTTTAAAAGTTATTGTTTAGATTTCTAAACTTCATAAAGTCTTCATTTCTAAGTTCCAACGTCATTTATATGCTTCTTAAATTTTCTTCCGTCATTTATAAAACTTGATTCAAACACCAAGAAATCAATTATAAAACTCCATTTTTATATAACTTCATAAACTTCTTATAAACTTGATTAGGTTTAAATACTTGCAAATCTTATTATAAAACTATTTATAAATCCCGAACTCTCTGTCAATTCAATTTATTTTTTTGTAAAACTTCATTTCATACAATTTATAAAATTGATTTAAAAAGTTACTTTTGTTATAAAATAATTATAACTTAGAAACTTAGAAATTTCACCTTACGACCAATTTTTATATTAAAAAACTTGAATTTACGCCTTTTGCCACCAATCACTTAACCAATACTGATTTGGTAATTATTATCATAATATATTGAATTTCATTCAAAACCGTCATCGAAACCTGGTTTTAGTGATACTTAGCTTAGTCAGTCATAGTTGTGCACAATGAAACCGATTAACATCCAAAACATTAAGGAATCTTATTGGATCCCTCCAGTCTATCCCTCAGCCTCATAGCTCATATATCCAGACATATAGGTATATTAATTATATGTAATAAACTACTTCATATGAGATGAATCTTCTTCTTAAGCAAGTAGTGTCAAATTTTATCCACTCTATAGTCGAAAAAATATAAATAACTCAAACAAACAAAATAATCAGTAAGTCATCCAAACAAATAATCATACAAACAAAAAGGTATACAACATATTATATTGTTATATTCTATAAACATATTCCAGAAGGTGTAAATTTTAACTTAGGGACATAAAAAGAGCATGTGAGAATTAACTCATCATCCTCCAATCAATGATTTTGGTCGTGTTATATAATTTTAAACAGACATTTGAAATTATCCAAAACTCAAAATACCTCCAAATCAGTCCAGCCCAACTCTTATGCACTAGTTACCCAAATGCGAATGCAACAGAACTTGTCACGTCATATTCAACCTTGTATGAATAAGATACATGTGTTATAAGATTTAACTTGAATTAAAATCAATTTAATAAACTAATAATATAATTAAATAACCTTATTGACTTTATTGGCCTAAGTTAATCACGTCCCTAATCTTCGCTATATTCCCAAGTTTCATTGGAATCCCTTCTCCACCAAAAACTTCATTGTTGCTCACTTCGTAGACAATGGACGCCGCCACAACCTAGCTAACGCCATCTTCTTGACGAGATGACCCAACTCAGTAGCAATGAATCATGACTCCACTTAGATTCGCCATAAATCACATTTGAATGGAAACCATTTAACCCCAGATCACACCGTTGTCTAAATTGTTTAGGATTGCAGAATGGATCATTAAGGCAAAACTAACGCTAGAGGGGGGTGAATAGTGTTTTTGAGAAATTAAACAAAATCTAAAACATATATGATCTACTATATGAATCATACACCACAGAAACAATCATAGACACATAATCAAATACAAAGACAAACAAAAATAAAATGCAGAAAAGGAATGAACACACTGGATTTTATACTGGTTCGGATTACTCCTCCGTCCAGTCCCATGCAATGTTGGATTGCACAGAGTTTTATTACTGTATAAATATCCAAGTACAACCCCTTGATTTCACGGCTACAAGGTTAACACTGATTCAAAACACCCTTGATCAAGTATATTCCCATTGGTTCCACGGCTACAAGGTTAACACCGCTCCGGTTCCTTGATTTTGAGGCTACAAGGAATCACCTTTTTCCTAAACACTTCCCAAACAATCACAACAGTCATGTAACTCTTCAATAACACTTTGAGAAGAGATGAAGTTCTATGTAAATACAAGGGAATTCGGCAGAGTATAAGTGTAGAAATCATAAAAATAAGAAATAATAATGGTGTAGAGAAAAGGGATGAAGATGGAGAAGATGAATAATAAAAAAATCGAAATCATCCCCTATTTATAAGATTTGAAAGGTTCCAATGCTTCTGGAATGATAAAAATAGTGAAAAGACACTTCCTTTCAAAATCAAAAATATGACAGTTATATGTCGACATAGGCAATAATGTATGTTGACATATCCCTTTGTAAAATATTGAATTTTGAGCAAAAGTGTTCTAATATATATACTCTAGAAATCCTTGAATTAAAACATAGTGATATAAATAAATATTATGAAGTAGAAAAACATATGAAATCACACATATAGAATATATGAACATATTTATAAAATTATAGAGTTTAAAACTATATAAATATAAAGTATATATAAACTTATAATCTGTTGAAGCCAAAATTTGACCATAACACCAAAGGTGCTCTTAAAGCACTTCACCAAACTGTAAGACTTAAAATTACGGAGCCATAAATACAAAATAAAAAGAAAAGAAGTAGAGAACACAAACTTTTAGAGTGGTTCGGCTTTAGAAATAGCCTACATCCATTATAGGAGTAACTTTGATTATCACTTTTAGATTCACAAAGCACAAATTCTCTCTTATTAGATCCCTTCTCTCTCTCACAAATATTTCTCTTCGATGTATTCAAATTAGCCAAGGAACTTGTTGGAATCCTCTAAATGTGGTGAGTTGTGATGTAGATCTACAACTTCTCAGACGTTTGAGTGATTTTAGATGATTCCAACGCGAATTTAATGCTACATCTTCGTTTGGGGATGATTAATAAAGACAGAATCACTTTAGAACGGTGGAGAAAGTAGTTGGATAACACTTCGTGAGTTTGAAAATCTATCGCCATTAAAGTGGCGGTCATGATCTATTATAGGTGAAGGTCAAATGGAGTGGAAGACAGAAATATAGTGTGCAGGTTTTGGGTCGGTCTCAAAGTTATTTATGAAAATGCCACTGCCAGTTATTGCCAGTTATCACCTTTCCTTACTGACCCATGTGATACCGACCGAGCCAAATGAGACCGACCGACACATATTTCGTCTGCCTGACCGACCCACTATCTCTGTACCGACCAACCAGACCCTGTGAAATGGACTGACCCACTGCCTTGTTTACCAAACCGAACGGTTTGGCTTTGTTTCTGACTGACCGACCCATTGACTATATTTCATACTAACCGACTCATGTAAGATGAACATGACCGTCCCATAACAAAATATTCAAGCCGACCGACCCATATCATTCCTTAGGCTTTATGTTTGACCAACGACCTACTACCTTTGTACCGACTTGTACCATTACGACGTGACCGACCCAGATGCAACATGTCAAACAGATCTATAACTTCTTTGAGACCGACCGATGGTTTTAATTAGATAACCGACCCAACATTTACACTCTGACTTTCAGTAGATTAACATTTGCCCCTCGGAGTTTACAGTTTTTGTTTACAGGAAATTGTGAGCTCTAAAATAAATACTTTAAATTCATTACACCTTAATGGGCCATCCACGTTGCTTTGCAAACTTCAATCACGGGTCGGTTGCAGTTTGAGTAATATGGATCGGGTGCGTCGCATTTCGTGGGTCGATGCTATATCTCTATGGACCGGGTCGGCTAGCTTATGACGGGTTGAGTCGGCCCAACACACACAGCCGCGATATAATCCTATTTAGCCCTTTGCTCTTCTTCACTTTCATTCCTTCAAACAAAGAGCATCTCTAATGGCGGTCAAAGTCTTTTGAGGGAAATCCGGCTTGGTTAAAACATCTAGCTTCAAATCAAATTAAGTTAATCCTCTTCTCTGATTGGAATCGCATCGTCAATCGTTTGGAGCTTTGAAGTCATCTTCAAACCCAACATATACCGCTGATCCTTATCAAACCCAAACCAAATCAAGGTATTTCTTCTAATTTTGTGGCGTTGCTCTCATTGTAGTCGATTGCTTCACCTTAGTTTTGCATCAAACTATTTTGGTAGTAGTAAGGGTTTCGAATTGGATTGATATTAAGGCTAAGATGCATACTCGTGCATATGAAATTTTAGGTTGTAAATTTTGGTATCAAAACCACTTGAAATGGGATTGGATTTAATTGAAATGGGATTAGGGTTGTACGTGAAGAATTTGAATTGTATAGAATCTCCGAAACTTTGATTTCTATACGATGAACACAAGGTGTTTGCCAAAATGTCTGAGTGTTGAAATCCTTGTATACTTAGTTGTAATTGGATTCCAGTGAGCTGAGTACTGGTCTTCGAGTTTGAGATGTATGCAATGTCTTTGCATTCTTTTTTTCCATCAAAACGATATATAATTTTGTTTGTTCTGTGTTGTATATTTGTTGTGCTGGCCTTGCCGAGTCGAAAATCGCAAATTATGGTGTACTAGTTGCCAAGCCGAAGGTCACAAGTTGAGGCCGACCCATTATAGGTTAGCTGGGGCTGATCCATTTTGAGTTAGCAGAGGCCGACCCATTCTGGGTCATTTGAAACTGGTCCTTCTACACCTTGACTGTGGCTTTTGTGTGTTTAATGTCATGTAACACAAACACTAGTTTTGGGCAAATATACTCTGTTGTTGATTGCCCGTATCGACAACAAGTTAGGTATTTATTTAGAGAATTTATATACCACACTATATGGCTTATGCTTGAATGATATGTTGGCGTTGGAGTGCCTTGTTGATCATTTTTTAATTTATTTGCACATCTCTTACACAGACTTAAACACTCGAGCATAAGTTCATAGTCAATCTTGGAATTGATTAACCAATTTTCATGGATTATAGATCATAAATCCTTCTTTCATATAGTTGTATATAACATTTCTTACTTTAGGAATCGTGCACCTGTAGCTTGCTTTCAGGGACGATTACTTGTATAGAAATGGAAACTAGACTGAAATTATGCCAACAACTTGAGGAAGCATCTAAATCCACTCGAGCTGCGACTTTTGCTCAAGTTTCAGATATTGTCATGGCTGATGCCCCTAGGTAAGAGTTAATCCATAATTTCTTGTGCATCGACTTTTTACCAAAGTACCCAGCGAGAGAAAATCGACCCAGCTTTCTGAGCACTCATATAAGAGCTTACATGCTCAGTTTATGATTCTAGAAACTAAAGCATAATTCCTAGAAAAGATTGAATTTGTGGATTCCCCCCTGGGTATGTTTTAGTCAATCGACGCATGTTAGCAATGGAAGTCGTCCCTCCTTTTAATCCATTTTTGGAAATGATCGTTAAGCGCTTAGCTATCGCCCCCACACAGCTGCACCCAAATGGCTATGCTATTTTAACCGGTCTTTATGTGCTTTTCAAGAGGGTTAAACAGCATGCGCCCACCTTTCAAGAAATCTATTCCTTATATTTTTTTTAAAAGAGGCAAGATAATCCATCAATTATTTTTATCGAAGGAAGGTATCCCAAGATTATACCCGATTTGCTGAAAAGCGTTAAGGGATTTGCAGATCATTATTGCTATATATGATGCCCAGACAATTTTTACGGAAAGTGGATGGAAGGAGGTGAGAATCAACTACCCAATACGCCTTTATTTCTTCCTATACTTAAGATCTAAGTATTGAATCCCTTCTTTGTTTTACAGAACTTCCATCTTCTAATCCAGAAGATACCGTTTGTAATACCCCATAATTTTAAAGAGCGCTACAATGATAAACTAAAGAATACTTACTTAAATATTTGGAATTAAGTAAAATGGACTGTGCCATTGTGTTCGTCTCATAATTCTACTTAAGATAGACTCCGAGTTTGCGTAAAACTGAGATCGTATGAAGAAGATATTAAGGTTTGAAATTTTTATACATATAAGTAAAATATATATAAGCAAATCAAGTCCAGAAAATCAAAAATCGAAGAGTGGGAAAGGGTAGGAAATCGACATGTTAGGGGTCGAACCCGTGGCCCATGGGTGTCAACCCATACATCGACTCCTACAGGGGGGTGTCGACCCTAGGGTCGACCACGGGGTCGACCCCACCCAGATCTGGGGCAGATCCATTTGTGAACCAGGACTTGTTTCTTGACCAGATTCGTTGATTGCAGGCTATAAATAGGACCTCATTTCTATTGTTCTATTCATAAAAAACAATGGAGACAACAAGGTGCTACCCCAACTCAGATTGAATTAGCTTATTCTTCTACAACAACAACTTATACATATACAAGAATCTCTACTACAACATCAACAGTCGTTTCTCTGTTCTTTAGATCCAGTCACAGTGAGTTTATGTTTCTTTTAGATAAGAATATTTAATAAGCAATCCTGGTATGTTTATAAGTTTGGATCAAAACCTATGCCTGTTATTAACCTGAATCATAACTATACAAATCTGCTATTACTTGTACACCCGATCTATTGTTTAGTTTTCATAAGCCTAATTCTATCATCATATGCCCATTTTATTGCTATGCCTATTTATGTCATCATATGCCTATTTTGTTATTATGTCTGTTTCTGTTTTCTTCTCTCCTTCCTTCCCTTTTTATTTTTCTAGCCAGGCTACCTTCGAGCATAGGCCTACCGCTAAAACATGCAAACGAACGAAATTGGGAATGGTTGGGAATGATAAATTGTGGCATAACTGGTACTGTAAAATGTTATTGGGATTTGGGGGCATCATCTATACCTTGATCTAAAACTTTAATATGGGGGCATAAGTTGTAACGTGAATCATATTGGGATTTGGGGGCATAACCTTTGATAAACATGAAAAATTGTTTAAGAATGAACATGCCTAAATTTACAGTAAATAAAAACTGTAACTGCATTTAGACACGAGGTTAATTACACTTATGGTAGAAGTCTGCCCGGAACTGCCCGACAAATCCAACATCCACAAGTGGTTAATCTAATGTGAGAGGTCTAGTGCGTAATTGTACACGAAATGGTTCTAAAACACGAGGTTAAGTCCGACTTGTGGTAGAAGTATGCCCGGAACTGCACGACATATCCAGCATCCACAAGTGGTTGACTTAATGTAGGAGGTGCATTAACGTGCATAAACGAGAAATGATAATAACCTTTTAACTTGTAATACTTTACCTATTTAAATCTGTAGGGGTTACATGAACTTGTCAAAATTGTGTAAGGGTTAAGTAAACTTGCTTGAATCAATGTAGGGTTAAATAAATCTGTTAAATCTATGAGGGGTTATATAAACCCGACAAACTTAACTTGTTTTATACGGTGGGGTTATGCAGGCTTGTTAATATATTAGGCATAACCTATCAAAATACTAGTGGTGGGGATGCAATCCGATGGGGTGGCTTGTATCATCTATTTTGTAGGACCCGTATCAGTTAGCAACCCATCTTGGTATCAAAAGGGGGACCCCGAACTAGGTAGGGGTCAGGGCGCGCTTACTGAGCTGATTATAAGTAGCTTCATCTGAATGGGGGTGTTGAAAGTGCATTCCGATGGACTCATATGCGTGCATGAATCCACTTGCTTGGTATAATAAAATGTCGTGACATCAGTAGATATGGCTGTGCCTTTAGAAAAAAAGGGTTGCCACTTTAGGAAGTGATATATGCTACTGTGGGGATAGCACAGAGTATCTACAGGATAGGGAAACGATCGATTGGGGTAGTAATTAGGTTACATCTAGTCTTTCTTGCTTAGGAGCCCATTATTATTGTTGGGGATAACACCTGTAATTCCGGTTTTTGCTGCCTGTTATTATTGTTGGTGGTAAAACCTGTTACTAGAAGTACACCTAAGTCTACCATCTGTTCTTGTTGTGATCATTCCATTTCTGTTATACTAGTATTTCTATAGAGAAAAGTACTTGAGAAGCGTAATATATTTTGTTCTGTTTATCCTGCTCATTCTATTATACTTGCCTTATGATACTGTTATCTCTCTCATCCAGTTTATATGCCTATCATGATTCTTTTACTTATTTGTGTGCTAAAAGTAACTGGACTCGCTAGACTTTATGTATGACCTGTTTTGTTTCCTTCTCTCTCTCTTCCTTCCCCCCAAGGTTGTCAGGGTGGGAATACTCAGGCTTGATTAGGGTTCCCTCTTTCGTTCTGCTAGGAGCTGCTTAGATGTACCGCTTTGATTGCCTATCTATCTTGCTATGGCTATTTTTTGGGACTATGATTTTATATTACTGTACTTTGATTATTTTAGTAGAAGGAAGATATTTTAATTTTATGTAATGGGTTTTCTGCATTTCAGACTTATGGTGTAACTAGATTTCGGTCCATGATGTTTTCTATTTGGAAAATAAAGTTTTAAATTCTGCTGTTATTTTATATCTATCTTGTGATGTTTCTGTTTCTGTTTACCTATAACGCTTCACGAAATGTAATTCATTCTGTTAAAGAGTGACATTAACAGACGTGGGGTGTCACATTTGGTATCAGAGCTGACAGTTACCAGATCCGATAAAAGGTTTTGAAAATTGTTTTCAAAAGGATTTAAAAGAAAGCATTTTCAAAATAAAAATATGTTTTGAAAAACATATTCCCCTAAGCCATATAAATTATCTCTCGATTCAATGTTTGAATCCTTCTTCCTTTTCGTTTCAGCATGTCTACGGAACTGAATATTCCCAAGGGCATTCAAGTATCGGATTGGTTCTCTAGGTATCTTAAGAATATGGCACCTACTAGGAGCCAAGGAGACGTCCCTCCCCAAGCTGTAACCGTTGTTCCTCCACCATCGTGAGTAGGTAAATCCTCTAAGAAATGTCATGGTTGTAAGTGGTAGGGTCATTTGAGCAAATATTGCAGAAAAAGGAATGCTTATTTCCAATGTGGAGAGGTTAGACACCTTATTAAGGATTGCCTTAAGAAGCAAGGACAGGGCCAAATGCCAGGATCTTCTAGAGGGTAGATGCATGCTCTCATAGCTAGTGTACCTGATAGAGGTAGGAAATTTTCTGTTGAAGGTATTATTTTTCTTTCCGATCATCCTATTAGAACACTTTTTGATTTTGGCGGTTCACATTCTTTTATATCTGATTCTGTGGTTGACTCTTTGCACCTTGGTACTAGTATGGTTTTGGATCACGTTGTCTCAAACCCCTTTGGGGGTACGACTCATCTATCTATGATTTGTCGGGGTTTGAGAATATCTGTGTTGGGCTTCGAGTTAGAGTGTGATGCATATGTGCTTGGTTTCATAGGTTATGGTTTGATTCTAGGGATGGATTGGCTAGCCATGTATGGTGCCATTCTGGATTATGAGAGGATGGTCGTTAGACTTTTGACTTGCCATAAGAGGACTCTCTAGATTTCTTGTGACCCAAAAGGGTATGTCATGCTTAGTTTCCTAGAATCACTTAATGCAGTTATCGATGACTTGCGGTCTGTACCGGTAGTCTGCGAGTATTAAGATGTTTTTGAGAAGGTTCGAGGCTTACCTCCGAGGCGCGAGATTGGTTTCTGGATATACTTGGTGGACAGTGCAAAGCCATTTGCGTTACCTGTGCGCCATATGGCTCCGAGAGAAAAGAAGGGAGCTCAGCAAGTAAGTAAGGGAGCTACTTAAGAAAGGATTTATTAGGCGAAGCATATACGAATGGTGCGCTCCAGCAATATTCTCCACTAAGCTAGATGGTTCGCTTCGCTTATGCATGGATTACAAGGAGTTAAATAAGCTCAATAAGAAAAATTGGCACCCACTTCCAAGGATAGACGATCTGTTTTACCAGCTTGTTGGTGCATTGTTCTCTCTCAGTTGGACTTGGCCACAGGGTCTCATTAGTTGAGGGTGGACGAGGATAGTATAGACAAGACTGCTTTTAGAACTCCAAATGGTTTCTTCAAGTGGCTTGTCATGCCTTTTGGGTTGACGAATGCACCTTCCTATTTTGTGGATCTGATGAGTGGGGGTGTTTCAGCGTTTCTAAATAAGTTCGTTGTGGTCTTTGTTGATGACATCTTGATTTTCTCGAAGAACGAGGAAAAGCATGCCCTATATTTAAAGGAGGTTTTGAAGACACTCCAAGGGCATCAGCTTAAGGCAAAATTCTCCAAATGTCATTTTTGCAGAAAGGAAGTGAGATTTCAAGGGTATGTGATCTCTAAAGATGGGATAATAGTGGATCCTGCGAAAGTAAGTTCAAGATCGGAAGATTCCAAAGAATGCAACAGAGGTGAGGAGTTTTCTCGGTTTAGCGAGCTATTATAAGATGTTCATTAAGGACTTCGCAAAGATATCAGCAACACTCACCAAACTAGCAAAGAAGAATTTAACCTGTTCTTGAGGTGTTGACTATGAAGATGCTTGTCTGTGATTGAAGAGGGCTCTGACAACAGCCCCGGTCATGACTTTGCCTGACGGGAACAAAGTGTTCACGGTATATATTGATGCATGGGATACAAAACTCAGTGTCGTCTTGATACAAGAGGGAAGGGTAGTATGTTATGGTGGTAGACAGTTGAGAGTTCATGAAAGGAACTACCCTATTCATGTTTCAGAAGTAGCTGCTATAGTATTCGCGCTTAAGACTTGGCAGCAGTATCTCACTGCAAGAATAATGTTTTTTTTGCAAAAATCAGTGATGTTTATTTGTAAATGCAAGAAAAAGTGTTTTCACTCATATTATAAATGCGGCAAAAAAAATTTCACTTCCCCGCCTAATAAAAATTAGTCGCATGGTCAAAAAATAAAATGTGACCACCTATTTTCTACTCCTATCCAGTTCATACTTCGAATTTTTTTACCCTTGTTCCCTTTCCCCCAAATCCCTCTACCAAAAATTTCCTTTCCCCCAAGTTGCTCTCTGCCGAAGAAATCACACCGATTAATGTTCCTCGTGTCATCGTCAACTCCGTCGTACTCCACTCAACAATGTCGAGGAAGCCAACAAAAATCTCAATCACGTTATAGGTAAATTTAGATACGAATTCTTCAACTCGATTTTGTGATTCTATTCAGATTGTGTATGAAATTTTTGAATGCATTCTATTTTCTCATCTCCTATCTTACTAGGGTTTGGTTATGGTGTAGCTGATTAACCCTAATTGCAATCGTTCTTTGATCTGTATTCCGTCGTTTTTGATTTTCTCATCTCCTATCTTGCTTGGGCTCGATTATGTTATAACTGGTTGATTTTCATGTTCTATTTGGATGCTTTTCTGATAGGTTATTTTCATGTTGTACGCTTTTGATGTGATGGAATTCTCTTTAGTTATGGGGAGTAATGAGACATGAAAACCATTCAGGAGTTTCGAATAGACAAATTTCCTATCTTATATGTGAATCTAGGATCTGTGAGATCTGGTTAATGTACAATAATAAGCTGATGATATCAAGTATGGTGTACATGGGTATAAGCAGTAGTGTACGCACTCACACTAATCGATACCATGTCTTATATGAGAATCCAGGACTTTTCTAGATTTCATATTTTGAATAGTGTGGCTAATTTCTATGGATTTTCATATATCTCGTTTAGTAAAAGTAATTAACCAGGCACCACTCTCTAAACTTTTTCATAGCTAAGCCTTACTAATTTTCATAGTCAAAATTACTTTCAGAAACATAAATAAAAGTAATTTTTTTGATAAGTTTCCACTTGAACTAGCCTAGCTCGCAATCACACTAATCGACAATGGTTGTGACCAGATTAAATTTCCTACTTTTGCCTCGTCCTAGGCTTTGATAATCCAAGCCTGTACTTCTTACTAGCTCCTTGTTGCCTTATAATTGTAAATGAGATATTATTGAGTTTTCCCTTTTCTAATTTTTTTTTGGTTCACTGGCCTTATGTAAATCATGCAAAGGCTTTGGCAGATAAGATACTCATATCTCAAACCTTTGTTTGCTCTTTATGACTTTATCCTATATGGTTCTAAGCAATATGTAATTGTCTAATTCTCTTCAGTTGACTTGGACTTATTCAAATCTCCTGTAACATTTTGGAGATAAGATATTCATATTTTTTTTATTCTTTCATAAATATTCTTGCAATTTAAATGTATTAGTTTCAGAATATAAATTCATTCCATTATATTGCTTATTTTTCTTGATTGTTGTCGTCTTTAGATGGGCACACTTATTTAGTATTTTAATGGAGATTTGTACTATTACAGGTGATAATAGCACTAGTACCGCAACACCCCGTATTTCAATAACACTAAAGAGGATAAATTAAAGAATAATTAATTTAATATTCATAATTAAGGGAAACGAACTATGTTATTGTGTCCATCTCCAAATTCTAGTCAAGATAGACAACTGGTTTGCGTAAAACGAATAACGTATGAAGAAGTTATGGATGATAGAAGTTTGACGATGAGAGCAGGATAAACTGGCGCACTTGACAAGTGCGCCAAGGTACTTGTGCACTGGCGCACCTGTAAAGTGCGCCCATGTTAAATTTTGGGCATTCAGACGCAAGTGGGTGTCGGCCCATGGCTCGATTCCTCCTAGGGCTGAGGTAGCGGTCGAATTCTGGACGCTTGCAGCTATAAATATGCCCTCATTTCTCTTGTTTTCTAATACTGAAAACAATGGGGGCCAAATGTTGTCAGTTCCTGAACTGAATCTAATCCATTCTTCTTCTACAAATCAAGTTTAAAGATTCAAGTGTTTCAAGAATAGATGTGAGATTCAACACCAACAATTTCTTTTCTATCTTCTAAAATCCGAACACTGCGAGGTAGTTACTTTTAGATTTAAATGATTAAAAGTAAACGTGATATGACTGTGATTTGGAATTGTTATAAATTGTGAATCTATGACATTCTTGGATCTTAAACTTTATCATGCTAGATCTACCTTTATAGATCTAATTCACTTGTGGTTAATTTATCATGTCACATTTGTGGATCTTAAACTTTATCATGCTAGATCTACCTTTACAGATCAAATTCACTTATGGATAATTTATCATGTCACATTTGTGGATCTTAACCAATATCATGTTAGATCTATTTTTTTTATTATTATAGATCTAATTCTATTTAGATCATTTTGTACCTAGCATGTTGTAGTCGATTTGGATCTTAATCGTTATCATGTCAAATCTACTTTTGATTATGGATCTAATTCTTTTATATCATTTCGTACCTATCATATCAAGGTTATTTTGGATCTTAACCTTATTTATGTTAAATCTAGTTTTGATTATGGGTCTAATTTTTTAAAATCATTTTGTACCTATCATGTTGAGGTTATTTTGGATCTTAACCTAATTTCTGTCAGATCTAGTTTTGATTATGGATCTAATTCACTTTTTAGATCATTTGGTACCTATCATGTTGTGGTTATTTTGGATCTGTCATTAGTTGGACATGTTTTAGATTTAGATCTAAACTTTCACCCAATTGTCTTGACAATACTACCTCGGTTTCACTGTTTAGATTACCTTGTTCCTATCATGTTGCGGTTAAATAGGATCTATTATTAGTTTGACATATAAATTATTATTTAGATCTTATCATGCCAGTTATGACATCCCTATCATGTTAAGATTGATTCGAATATCACGTGTTCAGTAGATCCGTTCATATATGTCCACCTTATCATTATGTCGTTATATGATTATGCCACCACATGTTTATGTCAATCTTGTTAGAATAATCATTTCTTTCACCCTATCCCTTTTATTTTAGTCCAGCTACCTGCTATCCTAGGCATGACGTTAAATTATGCGAATACGTTAAAATGGGAAGGAAGGGAAAAATAGTATAAAATTAGACATAATTTGTAAATGGAAAGTTTGGCATAACTTAATGTTTATGAACATGAATTTGCGCATATAATTAATTGTGAACATAATTGGGGAAAAAGAGGCATGAACACCTATAAAGACATAGGTATAATTAATTAATAATTGAAATGCCTAGGATTACAGTAATCAGAAACTGTAATGGCACTTATGACATGAGGTTAGATTGCACTTGCGGTTGAAGTCTGCAAGGAACCGACAGACATATCCAGCGACCGCAAGTGGATAATCTAATGTGAGAGGTCTAAGTGCACAAATATGAGATGTGCTAAGACACGAGGTTAAGCCCGATTTGTGGAATAAGTCTGCCCGGACCCGCATGGCATATCCACCATCCACAAGTTGTAGGCTTAATGTGGAAGGTCTAGCACATTATAACCATAAATAGATAAACGGTAATGAATTGGAATAAACAAGGAATGATAGTAACCTATTATCATTAATTACTTTAATGAAGAATTTTATATAATAGGTAGACTTGTCCTAGGGACAAGTGGAAATTATAACAAGTGTTATAATAAAAAGGAAAGGAAGCTTATTAGTAAACCTTAGTTAAGAAAACTAAGTTAATAAGTAAACAAAGTCAAGTTGTAGTGATATGTTAAAAAGAAAACAGGTGAACTGAGATGTAGTATACTTAATTACATATTAAGTAAAACATGTTATTGTAACTACGGAATCAGACAATGAATAATACAATGGGATTGTAAGATTACTTCTGTTAATTACAATTCGAGGGTGAAAATTGTAAGATTACTCCTGTTAATTACAATATAAAGGATATCATGTAATGAGGTTTATTAATGAATTTAAATGGATTAAGTTATATTTATATGAAATTAATAAGCAAGTGGAATTTTGGCAAGTGAAAAGAAGTCAATGTGAATGGGGATAACCTGTTAGTCTATAATACTTAACCTAGCTGAATCCATAGGGATTGTATGAACATGAACTTGAAAAAGGGTTAAGTAAGTTTGTTTGGACAGTGGGTGGGTTAAGAAAATCTGATGGGGTGGGTAATATTTATATATAGGCCCACAAACTTAACCTGAGGGTGTTATGTAATTAAAGACACCAATAGGCATACATAACCTATGGAAATCCTAGTGGGGATACAAGACAAGGGGGAGAGCTTGTATCATTTTTTATGGGGATCCGTTTCGGTTAGTAACTCATATAAATAATCAAAATGAGTACTCCGTCCTAGGTCGGAGTTGGGGAACACTTACTAGGCTGATTGTAAGAGATCAAAACATGGAGGATGGTGTGGGCGGCGCAAACTGATCGGGGCATGAGCGTGCATGTGCCAAGCAGAGGGGGATAAGACGACCAAAACACTTGTAGATATGGGGCTGTGCTTATCAGTGAAGGGTTGCCACTTTAGGACATGATACATCCTACGGTGGGCTCGGCATAGATTATCTACACGGATTAGGGAGCCAACGATTAGTGTAATAACCCGGAAATCTGAGCCAATTTAAAATTTTTATTTTGGCGATTTTAATGAATTTTGAATATTTAAAATGAATTATTTTAAATAATAACAACGAAAAAATTATTTTCGATGAAGTTAAAGCGAATAATTTTATTTTAATTATAATTCGAGCCTGAAATGGCGCGGCAGTTCAAAAATTCGATTTCGAATTTCAAATGAATATACATAATTCAATATAAGTCGGAATTGAACGAAACAAGAAATATTTGAATCTGTTTGACGATATCTTTCTAACGGATGTAAGAAACTGAGATTTCTTTTTAAAAGTTGAGAGTTACGTCCAGTTGAAAATTCAGAAAAGTCGCTGTGGAATTTATATATATTTTAATATATATAAAGGCCTCAAAAATAGAAATTTTACAAACGACCTTCGTTTTTGATGAAACCACTTTTGTTGGATTCGTGATGTCAAGTTATTGCTAGATTCCAAAATTCGTAATTTTTTCGAATCAATATGTGAGTGTGGCGAAGGAAAACATGTTTGACCAGTTTCAGTTGATTTTAATCGACTGGAAAATGGCCATTTTTCAAACGGTCTCAGAATTTGATGAAATTAGTTTAGTTAGGACCGTATCGTCAATACGAAGCTAGAAAATATTTTTCGGGAATTTTTAGGGACTGTATGTGGCCCCGGTAAATTGAAATGTGCGTTTGAATTGAATATGTATAGATTTATATTTTAATTTGAACGGAAACTGATTGAAACAATTGAATCAGCCTACGATACATATCCCATTGTGTTCGGAATGGGGATAATTAACTAGGGGCGACAGTCGTTGGGTCTTGATTGGAGTCCGAACAAAAAGTCAACCCTAGTTGAAAATAAAGTAAAATAATATATATTTTTTATATAACCCCCTACCCCTTTCCTTCTCTCTCCCTCCTCCCTTTTCTAATTGACATAACGAATAAGAGAAAAAAAAGAAAAAAAAAAGAAAATCAATCGCTCGACGGAGGGGAGGCAACCCACCGCTGCGCCGCCCTCCAGGCGACCCACCGCCTCCCTGTGCACCTGCGAGCCCCCCCCTCTTCTTTTCCTCCTCGAGTCGCGATACCCCCCTCCCAGAAACCCTGACGAGCCTCGCCACCGCCCCATCCTCCGTTCCCTCGACCTTCACCTCCCCCGAGCCCCTAGCAACGCACAACAACCCCCCCCCCCTCAGCCACCTCCTCTTGTAAGTTTTTAATTAATTTATTTTATTTGCTGTAATTTGTTTATTTATGTTAAAAAAATATGTTCTTCATATAGATAATTTTAGAAAAGAAATATAGTTTTATTTATACATAATAGCGAAGGAAGATTATATTTTTAATCATAGAAAAGATAGGATTTTTATTACTCTAAAGGTTGGATTTTTATTGATCTAAAGATTGGATTTATATTTATGTAAAGATGAGATTTTTAGCGATGTAAAGGTAGGATTTTTAATCGAATAAAGAAGTGATTTTTACCATATAGAGATTTGGTTTTTACATAAGGAAAAGATATGATTTTGAAATGAAAGATGAGATTTTTATTGTATAAGAAGATTAAAGAGGTAATTTTTATATGATAGGAAGATTAAAAATATGATTTTTATAAAGTAGAAGTATTAAAAATACGATTTTTATATTATATAGATAGTAAAAATTTGATCTTTATATATGTAGCGAAATAAAAATCTGATTTTTATTATATATATGTTGAAATAAAAATGGGATTTTTATAGCGATGATATAAAAATTCGATCTTTATATTATAAGTAGATATAAAAATATAATTTTTATACAGGAAGAAGCGTTATAAAAATATATTCTTTATTGGAAGAAGAGTAGTATAAAAATATAACTTTTATCTATATAGTAGCGGTATAAAAATGTGATTTTTATCCATATAGAGCGAATTAAAAATGTGATTTTTATATAAATAGCAACAATATAAAAATGTGATTTTTATATATGTAGTGGCTACGGACAACGAAAGTGACAAAGGGCGAGAACGGCGAAGACTTCTACATATGAAGAGTCATGGCAGTTGGTTTAGCTAGTCGGTGAGAACTCCTCACTTTTATTTTTATTTCTAGTTGAAATATATACTAGGATGCAGACGGTGCTTAGCAGCACCCGACACCCGTCGTCCACAGACCATGGATGACTTGTTTGTTTGGTTGCTATGTTGTGAAATTTGATTGTGTGATGTGGAATGAAATAAAATATTTTATAGTGGAAAATATGATTTTTAACGTGTATATAAAATAAATATTTATAAACAAATCGGAGATTTGTTTATATACACTGATTTGATTGATATTGATTGGGACGATAAATTTTACACATCGCCCAACCTCACAAATAAAATATGTGTTTGTTGATTTGAAACCCCGCACGGGTATTGGGATGATATTTGACGTACACTAATCCCGATTGTTTAGTTGTATGTCAATCGATGGGTTGACAGACTGTGTAAGCGTTAATTATTTATATTCAATGCTTATGCAGTTGTGTGGTGCACTCTGGATGATGGTTGATTATTTATCGTTGCTATTATATACATGTGTTGTAGAAAATCCATATAATTCACATTATATGGTAATTGATTGGGCCTCATTCCAATATATAAAATAAATTCATGTGTTGAATAGAAAATAAATTCATGTGTTGAATTGAAAATAAATTCATGTGTTGAATAGAAAATAAATTCATGTGTTGAATAGAAAATAAATTCATGTGTTGAATTGAAAATAAATTCATGTGTTGAATAGAAAATAAATTCATGTGTTGAATAGAAAATAAATTCATGTGTTGAATAGAAAATAAATTAATGTGTTGAATTGTAAAATATTCATGTGTTGAATAAAAGCCGTGTTGATTAGATGGACGCCATTTTGCTGTGAACGATATCTATATCGATTTTATTCATTTTTATAATGAATATAGAAAAGGAAGTGATTTCAAAATATAACGTTTTGAATATTATCATTTGTATATCGATGATGTGGAATATTCAATTTTGATTCGAAATTGAATATGAAGTTGAAATCGTTTTGAAAACGAATTTAAAACGATTTATAAAATATGGTTTAAAAGGAAATCGATGAAATATATATAATATATATATTATATATAGAATGGCCTGAATAGAACGCGCCGCGCCACGGCAGTTTGCAAATTTCGACCATTGGCTTCGAATGGATGTTACGGGAGATCCGACCGTCGGATTCTCCTGAAACCGGAACCGTTGGGTTCGTATCGAAAAGGGATTTCTAACGAATATTGGAAATTTGAAATCTAACGGCTGGATTTGGAATTATGTCCAAATCAAATTTGGAAAAGGTCGTTGTAAGTGCAGTTCAATGGCCGTTGATGGAAATCGACTGTACGGGCCTTGATAAAATTATTAAAAATAGTAATAATTTGTGTAAAATCATAAGAAATGATTTGTGAAGAATTGGGATGAAAATTTCCATATTTGAAAATATAAAAATAGGTTTTTATCGAAATGAACTAGTTTTGAACTAGAATAATAATTTATTTATTTTTAAATAAATAAATTGGATTTGAAATGGTTTAAAAAGTAACCAGAATTTCCAATAATTTAATTGAAATGGATTTGAATCGAAATTATCTTTGGAATATTTCGATGTTGGATTTTGTGATTATACAGATATTGTTATGGAAATTTGAAAGATATATTTATATCGTTATTTCTAATACGATATTTGTTGGTCGTAGAATTGATATTGAATATAAGCCGATATATTTTCTATTCAGAGCCTTGTATTTAATATCAAATGTGATTTGGGTTTATCGTGAACGGTGTTTTAAATAACACTTGTTCTTTAACCCGATAATTAATGGAATGTGATTTTGGGTTTATAGTGAACCGTGTTTTAAACGACATTGGTTCTTTAACCCAATTAAATGCAGGATATGGTTTCCCAAGTTAAACAATCGTTGATATTGATTTTTGGGAAGATTAAAACTAAGTGGAGTTTTAATGAATCTTTAATTAGATTGAAGTGATCGAGAATGGAGCGTCACCAGTTTTGCTACAGGCGATGGTTAAATCTTTAATTAGATTTGAACGTGAAATGGTAATTGAATTTACCGATAACACCGTGGTGTTAGATATGAAGTATTACCAGTTTTACTTCATGGGATGAATAGGTTGGGATTGGGAAATAAATTAAATAATTACTTCGGTGTGGTTCGCTAATCCCGACTAATTTGAATTGATATTCAAAAGGAGATTAAAGAATAAATTTAAAGGATTTATCTTTGATAAAATTAATGGGAACCTTTCCCAAAGTATAAGAATATTCGAATAAAAGAATATTCTGAACTGGAATGAGGCGTATGTTGTGTTTGTGTAACACTTGTTTATTAAATACGCGAGTTATTCAGGAAGACCGGGTTTATCCCATTATGAATAGCGGATTCGACGTGGTGTCGAGGATGAAGACGGCGGTCGAAGACCGGAGGTCTTCACGTCGTTTGGGTGATTACTGATGATCTTGATTGGGTCATACACCCAAGAGGAGGGAATCAGTTAGTGATCGTCCAGACGTACTTGGAGATCGATGGATATGCGAGGTACAAGGTGCCTCCGGTTTCGTTCAGACCCAGAACGAACTTGTAAATGGACTGTGTGTCTGACATTGGATTTTATTTTGTGTGATTGATTTCTATTAAATATATATCTGTTTAGCGGCGGAGAATTTATTCTCTTGCTAAACGCCCTTCTCTGAGACGTACGAGCTCAGAGGTTATATATTGATGGATATCAAACGCATGGAGTGAATTGCCTGTGTGACATGCCTAAGTGTCAATATGATCAAGGCTTCTATTGAAAAGCAGAGTCTTGTGGTTGATGATCAAAGCACGACCTGTGTGGCATAGATTTGTGTAGCATTGATTCGCGAGCCTCACACCCCAGTAGTGGACCAGAACGGGAGAGGACTTCAGGGAGGGCATGCGTTTCCTTTTAGCTAGAAGTGGCGTCAGTGGTTTTACACGCCCTGACGAGTTTGACTTATGTGGTTGTTGATGTTGCGAGGCGTCTCGGATATATCGATGACTGTGTGGAGCCGATGGAGTCATTTGGCTCATTTATGCCCCCATAGGGCGGGGAAACGTAGTGTTCAGGCATTTTAATCCACATCGGTGGACCGGCCCTGACGATCCAAGGGTCGATACGTTTTGTCCCTGAGACATGGGCTAGATTGTCTCGAATTCGGTAAGGACGATCCCTGGCCTTGGTTCACAGATGGAAATCCAACTTCCAATACGTGACTTTGCGGTTTTGATTGTAGAGCCTAGTATGGCGATATGATATATGGTACCCATGCCGTCTATGATTGATATTTATGATTGAAATTGTTTCGACACTATACACTTATAGTAATAATAAAACATGAAGTTTAGCGTATCAAGCATTCTTTGGCTATTATAAGGTAAAACCCTATCCTCTGGCTTGCGTTGCATTGTGTGATGGGACCTGGGTCTTATAATAGCTTCATTGTTCTTTATTTAGCATTGCGTTGTTGTTTTATGCACTGGTATTCTTGGGAGGAAACCCGTTCTGTGTTATACGGCGTGGTCCATTGATTTACTTAACTTTAAAATAAAGATTAATAACTGTTTTAGTTCTCACACCAGTCACATGACTGACCTGGAGTTTATTGTTTTAACCTAAACTCTGGGTGCCCTTATTTTCCGCACGGGCAACTAGTAGTTTTGTTTTTGCAGATTTATATTCATAGGAACCTGGTTTGCAGCTGGAATGATATCCGGAAAGCTTTGTATCTGTATATCTCTTTCAGTTGTGTATTGTATTATTTTTCCGCTGCTATGTAATGTAATTTATTGTAATCTCTGATATTTTCTGTGTAATATTTATTCATACTCTATATATTCTTGTATTCTGATGGAATTGTTGTAATATACAATGAAATGTTCTTTTGTGTGCGTTCTGGTTTGTCGTGTTCTCAAAACAATCAGGGGTTTCGAACAGTCCTGGTCGGTTTAGCGATCGATTCGGATCAAGCGAAATTCCCGGTCATTACAATTAAGGTAGTAGTTAGGGTACATCTAGATGTACGCCTAAGTCTACCACCTTATGGTGGAAGGGATCATCTCGTTCTAGTTATACTAGTAGTAATGCAGAGTAATCATAAGAGAAGCGCATACACTCTATCCTGTTTACCTTGTCATACCGGCCTTTTATGTATTTATCTCTCTTATCCACTTTATATGTCTGTCATGCAAAATTTACTTATTTACTTTCTAAAAGTAATTGGACTCACCAGACTTTATGTCTGACCCTTTTTGTTTCCCTTCTTTCTTCCGTTTCCCCCCAAGTTCTCAAGGAGGGAATCCTCAGGCTTATCATCTTGGTTGGAGCAGCTTCTGAAGTATTGCTCAAGTTCTTGTCTCTACTATGACTTTGTCTCTTTTTGGGGAATTATGCTTTTTATGTACTCTGATGGAACAAGACAGAAAGTTTCATATTTTTGTAATGGCTTTTATGTAGTTTCAGACTTATGTTATTATGGACCAAGATGTTATGATTTATGTTTGAAATAAAAATTTAAATTCCGTTGTTGCTTTTATATCTGTTTTATAATATTTCTGTTTTTGTTTACCTATAATGCTTCACGAAACTCAATGCATTCCCTTAGGAGTGACATTAGCATACGTGGGGTGTCACACTTGGTATCAGAGCTGAAGGTTACCAGATTGGATAGAAGTTTTTGAAAATTATTTTCAAAAAGGTTTTAAAAGAAAGTCTATTTTGAAGAACATATTCGCCAAATCCATATGTAATATCTCTCGATCTCCATTCGATTCCTTTTTCTTTTAGTTTGGGAAACCAATCCTTCCCAAAAGGTATCCCCATTGCGGCGTAGTTCTGTAGGCATGTTAGGACTACGGCACATGTCGAAGGGAAATGAAGTGCCTAACCTCCATCTATAGCCGCAGTAGTTTCACCTACAGCTAACTTTTTCGAGCTTTGTAAGGATTTCCGTACGATGAAAGCTGCTTTCAAGGGACTAGTTAGCTTGTTACACAAAGACAGCAAAAAATAGGAGAATATGGAAGTTAAGACTGAGGAAACAACACAAAATAAGAAGGTATGGCCCAAGAAAGGACAATAACAACAACAGAAGAAGGGCGGAAAGAATGACAAGGCTAAGGATAAGAAGAAGTGACATAGTTACGGACGAGAGGGTCACTTAGTGAAAGACTGTAAAAGAAGAAAGAATTCTTGCTTCAATTGTGGGGAGGTAGGACACTTTGCTAGGGAGTGCCCAATGAAACAGGGACAAGGTCAATGGGTAGGAGCTTCTAGAGGGCAGGTGCATGCTCTTACGATCAGTGCTCCAGATAGAGGTAGGAAAGTTTCCGTCGAAGGTTTGATTTCTCTTTCCAGTCACCCTATTAGAACTCTTTTTGATTTCGGTGCTTCACATACATTTATTTCTAGTTCCGTGGTTGAATCTCTACACTTAAATGCTAGTATGGTAGTGTATCCCGTAGTTGTTTCAAACCCTATTGTGGCTCGGCTCATTTATCCATGAGTTGTTAGGGTTTGAAAATATCTATCTTTAGGCGTCGAATTTGAATGCCATGCGTATGTGCTTGGTTTTATGGGCTACGGATTTATTCTAGGGATGGACTGGCTAACCACGTACGGTGCCATTCTCGATTGTGAGAGGAGGGTCGTTAGACTTTTGAATTGCCATAGGAGGACCCTCGAGATTTCTTGTGACCCAAAAGGGTCTGTCATGCTTAGTTTCCTAGAATCTATTGATGCATTTATCGATGATTTATGATTTGTTGTCGTAGTCCGTGAGTATCTATATGTTTTTGAGGAGGTTTGGGGTTTATCTCCAAGGCGCGAGATCGATTTTCGTATATATTTGGTAGACAATGCAAAGCTAGTTGTATTACCCGTGCGCCATATGGCTCCACGAGAAAGGAGGGAGCTTAGCAAGCAAGTAGGGGAGCTGCTTGAGAAAGGGTTTATTAGGCAAAGCATATCTGAATGGAGTGCTCCGGTGGTATTCGCAACTAAGGCGTATAGCTCGCTTCGCATATATGTGGATATTCATAATGTTTTTCCTCATTTCATCATCATTGAAGTGTCTACACGATACAACAGAGGCAGTTGAGCCGAAAATGCATGAGGAATTAGAGGTAGAACGGGAGGCGACAATTAGACAAGTTCCTACCCATATACTTGGATCAGATGTTAAGAAACTGCGCAATAGAGAGGTTAGGTTAATAAAAATGCAACGGGGAGAAGACACAAGGATGCGACTTGGGGGATTGAAGACAAGGATCACTCTTCATACCCTTTCCTTTTTAGGACTATGTTCTTAACTTCTTTTTCCAAAGCTTTTGTCCGCACTTGCTTTTATCTTCTGAATATATCCTATCGATTGAATATTTGACATTTAGGTAGGAAATCCCATGATTGTAAACTTGTGTTTGAGACATGTTATGTTTGATGAATGCAAGTGGATGCAGGTGGTTTCTAGTGGTTGCTCGTCCGTGCATACACACACATTACGCACTAGATCGGCTCAATCACTCTCATACTGCATATGGATGTGTGTTGTAACATCCCGAACTTCCCCGTGAATGAAAGCCCGGATTGAATTGAGGACAAGACGAATCAGAACACAAACAGAAAAACATTTCATTTCTTATTACAACAATTTCATCAGAATATACAGAGTATAAATAAATATTATATATCAGAAAAATATCAGAGATTTACAAATTACAATGCAGCGGAAAATAATACAAAACACAACTGAAAGGAATATATGGATACAGCGCTTTCAGAATATCATTCCAGCTGTAAACCAGGATCCTGTGAATATAAATCTGCAAAACCAAAACTACTAGCTGCCCGTGTGGAAAATAGGGGCACCCAGAGTTTAGGTTAAAACAATTAACTCCAAGTCAGTCATGTGACTGGTGTGAGAACTAAAACAGTTATTAATCTTTATTTTAAACTTAGGTAAATCCAGGGACCACGCCGTATAACATGGAACGGGTTTCCTCCCCAGAATACCATTGCATAAAACAACAGCGCAATGCTAAATAAAGAACAATGAAGCTATTATAAGACTCAGGTCCCATCACACAATGCAACGCGAGCCAGAAGATAGAGTTTTTTTTTTACCTTACAATAGCCAAAAATGCTTGGTACATGAAATTTCATCTTTTATTATTACTATAAGTGTATAGTGTCAAAACAATTTCAATCATAAGTATCAATCATAGACGGCATAAGTGCCCCATACCACTATGTCGCCATATATAGGTTTACAATTAAAACCGCAAAATGTCATATTGGAAGTTGGATTTCCATCTGTGAACCAAGGCAAGGGATCGTCCTTACCGCTTCGAGACGCTTTAGCCCGCCCCTCAGGATCAGAGCTCAAATGACCCTTGGATCGTCGGGACCGGTCCACCTAGAGTGGATTAAAATGCCTGAACATGCGTTTCCCCGCACTATGGGGCGTCAATGAGCCAAATGACTCCGTCGGTCCCAGATCGACCGATACAACCGAGGCCCTCGCAATCCATCATCCACATAAGTAAAATGTCAGGGCTAGTAAAACGCTGACACCACACCTAGCTAGAAGGAAACGCATGCCCTCCCTGAGGTCCTCTCTCATTTCTGGTTCACACCGGTGTGTGAGGCTGGCGAATTAACGCTACACAAAGCTACGCTATATTAAAGCCGTGCTTTGATAATCAACCACAAGACTCTGCTTTTCAACAGAAGCCTTGATCATTTGCATCCCAGCATGCCACACAGGCAATTCACGTTATGCAACTGATGTCTATCAGTCACACAGAATGAAATCCGATGTCAGACACACATCCATTTACAAGTTCGTTCTGGGTCTGAACGAAACCGGAGGCACCTTATTCCTCCCCCATATGTCCAATACAGGGGAGAGGCCCTAGCATATCCGATCGATCTCCAAGTACGTCTGGACGATCAACACTTATTACTTTGCCTTGGGTGTACAGCCCAATCAAGACATCAATAATCATCTAAACGATGTGAAGACCTCCGGTCTTCAACCACCGTCTCCATCCTTGACACATCGTCGAATCAGTTATTCAAAATGGGATAAACCCGGTCTTTCCGAATAACTCGCGTATATAATAAATAAGTGCTATAAAAACACAACATATGCCTCATTCCAATTCAGAATATTCTTTCATTCAAATATTCTTATACTTTGGGAAATGTTCCAATTAATTTTATCAAAGATAAATTCTTTAAATTTATTCTTTAATCTTCCTTTGGATATCATTTCAATCTAATTAAAGATGCATTAAAACTACACTTGGTTTTAATCTTCCCAAAATCAATATTTACGATTGTTTAACTTGGGAAATCATATCCTATCTTTAACTGGGTTAAAGAACCAATGTCATTAAAACACGGTTCACGATAAACCCAAAATCACATTCAATTCCATCAGCCTTTAACCGTAAATTAGCAAGTGAACAATTCCCTAAGTATTATCCCCGAAGGCCGAAACCTACATCGGATCAATACCCAGAAAACCTTTCAACTTAACTAATCTCCAGTTAGTTTCTGATTTTCTTAACTCCGTTGGGTCTAAGAACAATATTATTAAAGATACCATTCACGGCAACCCAAAATCTCATTCCATTAACAATGGAATCTTCATGGAAAACAAATCGATATATGTAATCGATATAAACTTCCATATCCAACCGATAATATAGATGGAATAATGACAAGGCCTTTTAAATTCCATATATATTAACCGTCTTCCTCTATAGGAGCTTACTTCGATTATTACCAAAACGAATTCCATTCAATTCCAATTTAATATGTTAAATTGGAAAACTTTACTTTGGAAAATCTCCTTTAAATCTTAACAAAAGATTTATAAATTCCAAATCCCATTCAGTGTAAATCGGGTCAAAGAACAAATGTCGCTAAAACACAGTTCACAACAAACACAATCCACATTCCATCAGTCTCTAATCGTAAATTAGTAGGAGAATAATTCTCTAAGTGTTAACCCCAAAGGCCTAAACCAACATCAGATCAATACCCAGGAAACCATTCAACTTAACTAATCTCCAGTCAGTTTTTAAATTTCTTAACTCCATTGGGTTTAAGAACAGTATTATTAAAGATATCATTCACGAAAACCCAAAATCCAATTTGATATTAAATACAAGGCTCTGAATAGAAAATATATCGGCTTATATTCAATATTAAATTCAAAAATCAACAAATATCATATTGGAATAACGATATTTCTGTATCTTCCAAATTCCTTCACAATATCCGTATAATCACGGAATCCAATATCGAAATATTCCGAAGATAATTTCGATTTAAATCCATTGCAATTCATATGTTGGAAATCCTGGTTATATTTAAAACCATTTCAAATCCAATTTATTTATTTAAAAATATTGGATTTTTAAATTTAGTTCAAAACTCGTTCATTTCGACAAAAATATATTTTTATCTTTTCAAATATGGAATTTTTCATCCCATTTCTTTCCATATCATTTATTAAGATTTTACACTAATTATTGATATTTTTAAAAAATTTATCAAGGCCCGTACAGTCGATTTCCATAAACGACCATCGAACTGCGCTAACTTCCAAATTTGATTTGGACATAATTCCAAATCCTACCATTAGATTTCAAATCCCTAGTATTCATTAGAAAGCTCTTTTCGATACGAACCCAACAGTTCCGCACAACAACAAAAAGAACTTTTCGCAACAGGCAATATTTGTTACAGTAAACCAATTGCAACAGACCCACGCCTGTTGGTATAGCCGAAGTTGCAAAAAGTTCCCAACATTTTTCGCCTGTTGCAATAAGATGTTGCAGTATACTTTTTTGAAACGGTTATTTCCTGTTGCGGTAGACTTTTTTGCAACAGGCTTTTGCTGTTGCAACAGTATATGCCCGTTGCAATAGACTTATAAATCTATAAAAAAAATACAGCTTATAAATACTACACAGTAAATGTATTCATTTCAGTAATAGTGTATATCACAAAATGAAATAAACAAATAAAAAATTCATTTCAACAAATTTTAATAGTATAACCAATTGCAACAAATTATTTTACAATTTTTATACAATATTCATATATAATGATCATCATTTTTCTACAGAAAAATGCTGCTGCTAACCAAAACAATCATCAATTTCATAAAGAATGCGCACTTCACAGAAGCACTAGCAAACCTCCAAGCAATGCTTCAGAATATGAGCGCACCTTGATTAAACATATGTAGTGTTTTAATTCTTTTTTCTTTATCCGCAATGCTTCAGAATATGTTTGCATCTTTTTTTTTCTTTATCCGCAAAATCCCATAGCCAAGAAGTTTTTTTCCTACCTAAATCAAATAAATAATGAAAACATTATAAATAAGCAAGCGAGAATTTCACAACATATTTAAGTAGTGTTTTAATTCCTTACCTGCTGTAGCAACAATTGATCTGAATGATTTAGTTTGATTTGTAGGTAATGGTGCATGTTCATCCATGCTATCAACGTTATCACCTAGACTTGACTGTGCCGATGTCATATCTTAAAGTATAACTTGACAAAATATCACGAAAGGATTTCTGCAAAAAATAACATTGAGAAATGTAATCAAGTTAGAGTTTCATCATATTATTAATAGGCATGTCAAACGGGTCGGGTCGGGTCGGGTCATAAATGGATCGAGTAGAATTTAACCCGACATAATTAAGATACAAATAAACCCAACCCGTTTTACCCGTTTAATAAACGGGTTGAACCAACCCGATCCAACCAATAAAAGGGTTGATCCGACCCGAACCATTAACAAAAACTACAACTTAAGCACTAAGATCACCATTAAAAGAATTAATTGAAAAACTGCACCTTCTATTATCAATTCTGCATGGAAAAAACAAAAACTGCACTATTATATTGTCATTTCTACACAAAACCCCAATTTTTCTCCAACAAATAAGAAAACCGAACTAGATATTACAACAACTTGAATATTTAAAAGTTCTGCATCATACACTTACAAACTCCAACACTAAAACTAGATTCAGAATTATATTGAACATCCAAAAATGAAACTAAAGTGTTCCAGTGCAAACTCACAGTAATGAAACTGAAGTGTTCCAGTGCATATATTGTAACATACGTAAATAATTACATACTCAAAGAGAAAAGGAACGGTGGCATAACTTCATCTTCAAGATAATGGAATGGTGTATTTTTATCCTTGCTTTCAAGCTTACATAAAAGATGTGGAATTTGGATGATGATTTCTAGACCTTAGAAGAAAATGGATTCCCTGTTATTAAATTTGGCAAGGTAGAAGGATGCACTAGAGTTCTCAACGGTATCATACATATATGATCAAAAAATAGGACGATGAAGAAGTGAAGTCCAAAAATCCAATTGTCTAAAGAGTTTCTCTAGCCTGTCTCTATCTGGATTAGCCTACGTACTTCTTAACCATAGCTCACATATGATGTATTATTCTTCTTTCAAAATTTATGTAGTTACAATTTACTTTCGATTTTCCACTATTATATAACTACATCAATTACATTCCTCCCTACATCATGTTAAATGTGTAATGCATGATAAGTCATTCATTTTTTTGTTCCACCTTTTTACCAGGAATGTGGTCCTTTTTGTTATTATGAAATTGACTGCACTTTTGTATGTGACACATTTCTCTTTTCAGACATGTTTCCTCTATCCCTCTCAAAATTTGTTCCATACTATTATAGAAATGATAATGAATATCATAACCTATTTTGCAGTTATGCTATGTTGTGGAACAAAATTATAATAGTCAACTAACATGATGCAACATATCTTACATTAAAATAGTAAAATACACAAAGGAATATATTTTACTTTCATTCTTACTATGTGTTCATGGATTAACTGTTGCATGTTGTAAATAGGCTTACCTGTTTCTGGGCTTAGGAGAATAGGGTGCAGTAATTTTCGATACCAACGGATAAATATAACTTTCTGTATCAGAATAGTTCAATAAATGGTTAGATGCTTATTGTAATTATTTAATGCGGATATTTTTTGTGCATGGTTTATGTGACAAAAGCTTATTTCAACATTCAGGCTTTGCCTGAACTCCATCCAAACTCTAAAGTTAATCTTAGTGACCAACGTTTTGCTCCACCTCGAGCGGCATAGTTTTTACCTAATCAGTTTGAATCCAACCCGATCATATACCATATTGAAGAATTAACTTTTGAGTGCTACTGTCGTTTAGGAGCTTAGATTTCATCACTATGCAGTTTGTAAAAATTATTTATATACCACAGCTAAAATGGTTATGACATCAACAATTCAGATTGAGTACGTGATTTCTACCCAGCGAGCATCAAAAGCTTGATAAGCTAGATTCAAGTAATGAGATTAAGTTACTGCCAAAACATTTTTCATCTTTAACCACTAAAATATTCAAAACTGACAATGTAAATTTATTTTGTTCCCCTAAAACATAAACCTGTTTTATCATCTTAATTAAATTAAAAATAATAAAATTGATTGTTCAGTTGAAGTGTTGGAAAATACTCTCTTTAGCCATGTAAATTCATTAAACTTCATCATATCTTCTGAATTGAAAATCTGAAGTGAATTGACATGAATTACGAAAAGATGAGCAATTTCAATTTATGCCAAGCTCAATCTTTAAATGCAATAAACAATGAAATTAACACTCTTAGTAAAATAAACTTTGAATTTTGAATCTTAATCAAGCATACTGCATACATTATACTCTATCAAGTGTTGATCAAACATATCCTATTGAAGTATCAGTTAAACACAAACTTAGTTCGGAAGTAGCTAAAGTGGTACGTAAGTATTTGTTTATATTAAGCTAGGAAATAGGCAATGTGGACTCCTTCGAACTGATCTCGTGATCTCAAGGAATAATTGAGCATGTATAAAATGCTCATAAATCTATATAATACATACGTACTCGCTCTAGTGGAAGGAAAAAAGCAGAAGAACTTGATGATTTACTTCTGGCATTCCATGAAACTGCTCTTCCTTGGCAATCAATAACAGGGGACCCACTTGAACAACCTTTGGTTCCCGATGCAGCCTGCAATTGCAAAATAAAACATCACGAAGTTGATATATGCTAAATAAAATTTATTCATTTGTTGGCTCTGAAAGATGAATAACAGCATGACTGCACATGAATTTAAGAAATAACATATTTACTAATTAACAGAAACACCGAATGGAAGATTCATCAAGTATGTATGTTACAGTCAATTGCACAGCTTTGTTTGAATTTTGAAGCACTTAATTTAGAGTATGTTTTGTTCACGAAGAAAGATTGTTTATCATTTATATGTCAGCTTGATTAATCCTCTCAGCTATCTACTTGATACGTTCAATTTCACAAAAAAAATCCTTACTCCTAAGAAAACTAACTCATAAGAACTCTCGGTTCTTAGAACAATTTCTTTTTAACCGCTTCATTGAAATAATTTTCAACATTTTGGCAAATAGGCTCAATAATGATCTGGACAACCTGACAAACAAATCTCAAACAGCTTCTGTGGTTCTAAAAGGCATAGAACAATTATAAGCAGTTTATTGTTTTGTACTAACAACACTGAACACAAACCCACAACAAATTAAAATGATCTTCTCATTTGAAGATAAGGTAAAAAGAAAGCTACACTCCAAACCCACAATTTATTGTTTTGTACTTTTACAAATACACTGATGTTTAAATAATCCATCTAAAAAATCGAAGCACCTCCCAAAAAGTTCGTATAAATTGAAGCATCTGAAGACAGGAATAAAAAATGATGAAGGTGCTGGTGGAATTTGAAAACGATGCCAAATGCAGAAAGCACAAGAACTACAAACATACCCGTCTAAATGACATTAAGCATCAGCAAATCGAGGTTCTGGAAGGAAGAAGAAAAGGTAGCGCGGAGACAAAGGGAATCGGTTTGAAGCCAGGAAGGAGGCAATCGTCGGTGATCTGAACGGCTTGGTATTTGCTCCTCGAAATCGAATCGTTAGTTTGTTGTGTGACGGTTAGATGAAGGACGAGCTCGTCGAAATTCTGAAAATCTATCAATTGCGATTTGCGAGAACCTAAAACTTGGATTAGGCGTAAATGGGCTATTGGGTTTCACGGTTTGGGACCGATAATGAACCGTCCATTTGATTGTTTAAACGGATTGGTCGGAAAAATAGAAATGGTAAAAGGATCAAACCCAGCATTTTTAATATTAGGGTGAACGGGTCGGTTAAAAGGGTTAGGGTCAACTTTGACGGGCCTAACCATATATGCAATTCTAACTGATAAGTCTTCCTACATCCACCATATGTCGATAGTGGGTTTAGGCATTGAAAGGTAATGCCAAAAAAATAAAAAATAAAAAAAAAGCACACAATCTTTCATGGGGAAATAACAGGTGTGCACTATAATATAGGGACGTAAAGAAGTGTTTGTATCAGAACCATACTCAAGCACACAACGAACCTGAACCAAAGTTAACAGAACTATTCTACACTGTTAGTTACACAACTATTCTACACTGTTAGTTACAGACAACAAATGCTAGTACATATATCCTTCAATAAATTTTTTATCTATAGAAAAATGGAATATAGATGCACCTAGCAGTTGTTGCATGCAAAAAAGTTCCTTTTTCTCACTCACACCCTTGTATAGTTAACATTTTGGAGTTGAAATGAAAACGTAGCATATGAGGACATATTTTTAATCCACTTGTTAGTAAATAATATTAGGACCTAGCATAGATAATTAGATGACACCCCATGCAACACCTAATTTAGTATCAACTATGAGCGAAGGTAGGGAGAAAAGAAGACCATCAATCATATTTCGTTATCGCAAAAGTTATACAACTGTTTGCGTTAAGGCATTTATGGTTATGGTATACATTTTATAGAAGAGCTATGTGAAAATAAGAAATATAAAAATGATTTCATATGGATAGACGGGTGGAAAATCGTACAAGTATGCATATTGAATACAACGATGGCTAACAAAACATAGAAATAGACATGACCAAGTAGGTGCATGTGATTAAGTAGATCTGGTGCATTGACTAACCAAACACTAGAGAGAAGCACAGACTGACTAATGTAATCTTATGTTATTTGATGCACAAACAAATTGATCTCTGTTTCGGTAAATGAAATCACACATCACACTACAAATTAATAAAAACCTAAGTTAGGATTTCTGCATAGTAAATGTATGTTCTGAGTCATAAGTTCACAATCTAACTGATGACCATTGACGCAAATAACCATTGACATAGGCAGTTCATGTAATTATTTAAAAGCCATATGAAAAAATTATAACAGTAGAGTTGTTGAAATTTCCATGCTTGAATGATTCATCATTCATAACGTTTAATAAGAACGCCAACACAATAAACAATCACATTTCCAATTCAGTAAACTAAACAAGCATACATGTTCAAATTGACCAAATATCTATTTGAGCAGATATTGTCACATGGATATCCCCTTGTAATTATCATTTCATGGCATATGCTTTACAATCAAACACTATAATCGATACTTAGACATCTCGAGCTGCCTATTTTTCCAAAAATCAACATACTGCTAGCACACTTAAAGCTCATTGACCATAAAATGCTAATAATAACTTTTTCATAAAGAAAACTGTTTGCATTTTCTGAAGTTTTCATGGTTCAGACATTGTTCTCCAATTATCAATTTCCCTCTAATTATCCAATCTTATTTCAGTGATACAAGAAATTATCCTTGCAAGTTATATGATTTATCTAATAAATTTGCTACTTTGATGCAATCATATAAAAGATTTTTTTTTTAATTACAGTTGTAATTTCAAACCAAATAGTTGATTGAAGGCTCCTTTTTTATCACTTGTTAGGACTGTATATGTGGTCTAAGGGTAAGTCCAGCATGAATATATGGTCTAAGGTAAGCTCGGCATTAATATCAATGTTGCAAATAATGTGGAGTGTCTGATGATAAAATTAATGTTCTGAATCACAGTATAAGAAGAAGAAAAATCATAGGTGAAAAATCAATACCATAATTTGGTAATTATGGTAATTGTTTGACTAAAGAACTTGCGTTGACTATTACACAGAAAGTTTCTTGAGCTTTGCGATAAATAGACCACTAGTTTAGGATTTTTTTGGGACCAAATCGCAATGATTTTGGACCAAAAGGAAGAATGAAAAAAAAAAGGATAAACTCAAGAACAAAATCAGAAAGGAACAAAATCAGGAAGGATTAACATACCAGATAAGTACCCATCAGCACTCTTCCAGCCTTGTCCGATACCCGGCTAACTAAATCAGAAAGGAACAAAACCGGCTAATGTCCTCTCCAGCTCTGTTCTAGTCAAATCATCAACTGTTCCCCTCTCTCTCACCACCGTCCTGTTCCTCCTCTGGACGCCCCTCCTGATTCCGTTCCCCGTCCATCGCCTCTTGTTCCCCCACCCGATCCCAAATCTCGTCGTTGGCTCGTCACGAACCCAATTTCAGATCCTAACCTGCAACCACTTCTTGCTCCTCTCCCCTTCTTCGCTTTTCCTTCCGCCGAGTTGCGAATGTTTATCTAGTTCTATTATGGATTATTTTAGTTGAGCTAGAGAATCGATGACTTTGAACTAGATCTAGAATGAACGAGATGGGAAAAAGAAGTGAAGCGGGCGTGAAATATTAGCTGCGAAGCGGTCCTCAAATTTTCGAGAGCCCGCCTTTTTTTGAGTCTGCCTAAATTATTAACAGAACGGAATTTAGATCCCTTACCATCATAAATAGTTTATAATTGTTGGTTTTTGAACTTTTGCAGGCGAAGAAAAAAAAAGCGTGACTTGAATTTTGTACCGTGGACCGTTGCTAAGCATCTGAAAGTAATGTTTGTTATAAATTAATATTTGCAAATGTTATGTAAGAAAAGTTATTAAATAGTAAATTAACCAGTAAATTAATTATTGAACTATGATAAATATTAATTACTAATATATTAAATTATTTAAATGTTAATCATTAATGTATTAAATTAAATGCATATTATTTATTGGGAGCGGCTATTGAGACACAAAATTGCACACAAAATTAAACACACAAAATTTGGACCATAAGATTAGTTTGTCTTTCTGTGTGAGGTGTAATTCAGGGAGAGATCTAATGGCTCAGATTGTGTGTGTTTAATTTTGTGTCCACATTTTGTGTCCATATAGACTTTCCCTTATTCATTAAACATTAATTTTAATATTTGTTAATTGTTGACTATTATTATTATTTGTTAATTATTAATTATTGTTATTTAATTATCAAATATAAATATCACTTTATAATACTTAAATTTTATTATTAACTATTAAATCGGGTATTAAATATATATATATATAGTAGTTGTTTAACATTAAATACTAATTGTAATTACTAAATAAATAATTTTTAATGATATAATATTAATTATATTTGCCAATTATTAATTGTATATATATGTATATGTGTGTGTATATGTATGTATGTATGTATACTACTATGCTTATACTTCTTATATTATAACCGAATGTTACTTGGGGAAAAATAATTTTTAAAAGTACGTTTTTTGCAAGTGGCTTTACCTGTTGCAAAAAAAATGCAGTTATTGCAACTGGTGAAAACAGTTGCTAAATATATAATTTTTGCAACTGGATTGAAAGTGTAGTTGCAAATAATATGTCTATTGCAAAAGGAATTAAAGAGCAGTTACTAAAAGTATGTTTTCTCAACAGCCATGAAAGCGCTATTGCGAAAAATATTCTTTTCGCAACAGGAAAGAAAAGCATGTTGTTAAATCTTATCTATTGCAACAGCTACGAAAGGTCTGTTGCTAAATATCATTTACTGCAACTAACATTTGAGGCCTGTTGTGAATAACTAGTTGCAATAGAGTATTTTTCTTGTGCCGGTTTCAGGAGAATCCGACGGTCGCATCTCCCGTAGTGTCCGTTCGAAGTCAATGGTCGAAATTCGCGAACTATCCCAGCGCGGCGCGTTCTATTCACGCCATTTTATATATATAATATATATATCGTCGATTTCCATTTAAAATGTATTTTCAAATCGTTTTAAATTCGTTTTCAAAACGATTTCAACTTTATATTCAATTTCAAATCAAAATTGAATATTCCATATCATCGATATATAAATGATAATATTTTCAAAACATTATATTTTGAAATCAATTCCTTTTTGATATCCATTATAAAAAAAGAGTAAAATCGATATAAATATCGTTCACGTTAAAATTGCATTAATCTAATCAACACAGCTTTATTTATTTAAATATTTTCGTGTCCATCTGAAATCGGACATCAAAACCAAATTTTGATTCTTTACTGAATATTATTTGAAAATATTCGTTATTTTAAAATAATCGTTATTTTCAAATATTCATTCTTTCTGAACTGGAATCAGACATAGTCAATTACCGTAAAATTTGATTATATGGATTTCATACAATGCATGTATACAACAACAGCGATAAATAATCATCCATCATCCAGAGTGCATTCTACACTGTATAAGCATTAAATAAAAATATTCAACGCTTATAACAGTCTGTCAACCAATCGATTGACATACAACTAAATATTGGGATTAGTGTATGTCTAATGTCATGCCAATACCTATGTGGGGTTTCAATCAATTGAACACAGATTTTATTTGTGCAGTTGGGCGATGTGTAAAATTTATCGTCCCAATCAATATCAGTCAAATGTGTGTACATAAACAAATCGTCCAATTTGTTTATGTATATTTATTTTATTCATATACATGTGAGACGACCCGATTTCCCGTTCTCACGGAAACAAGGTTATCTTTGGAATATAACACAGAAACAGATAATAGCAGAACAGAATTAAATAAATACACCAGAATGAACAACAAAATATGCTGGATAAAAGTAATCATCAGAGTTACACAGTATACAGGATCTTACTTAGTACAAATACAGTTCAGCTATACATAAATGTCTACAGCGGAAATAAACAAAATATGTACAATAGGAGCTGAACAGCATAAAAGGAAATAAATGATAGAATCCATCTTCAGCTCCAGCTATCCAGAAAGAACCAGCTAAACCTGAATACAAGGCTGCCCGTGTAGAAAAAGGGGCACCCGAGTTTGAGAGTGAAACAAACTACGAGTCAGTCATGGGACTGGTATGAGAAATCTACTCAACACATATATAATTGGCTAATCACAGGACCACGCCACTTTCGTGGAACGGGTTTACTCCATTGGATTGCCAGTGCTTTAAAACAAATCTTTCTTTTAAACATCGCTATGCTTTTTATAAAAATGAAGCCGTTATAAGACTCAGTTCCCATCACACAATGCAACGCAAACCGGAGGATAGAGTTTTTACCTTATAACGGCCAAAATATGGTTGATACGAATAAAACAAAGGCATTTGATATTATTGCTAGTGTTTATATGTTTTGAAAACAATTTCAAATCATAACTATCAATCATAGACGACATGAGCGTCCCATGCCACTATGTCGCCAAATATATATATACAACTGAAATCGCATCGTCACGTATTTGGAAATTGGATTTCCGTCCTGAACCAAGGCAAAAGATAGTCCTTACCGAATTCGAGACGCTCTAGCCCGTGTCTCAGGCAAGCGCGCAGGCAAGCCTTGGATCGTCAGGGCCGGTCCACCGATGTGGATTATTATGCCTGAACAATACGTTTCCCCGCCCTTTGGGGCGTCAACGAGCCAACGAATGACTCCATCGGACCCGGATCGTCCGATCAAACCGAGGCGCCTCGCAACAGCAACAACCACATAGGTGAAAAGTATATAAATGTCAGGGCTGGTAGGTCACTGACACCACCCTAACTAGAAGGAAACGCATGCCCTCCCTGAGGTCCTTCTCCCGTTTTAGGTTCATACCGGGGTGTGAGGCTCGCGAATCTACGTTATACACAAAGCTACGCCACACAGGCGATGCTTTGATCATCACCACAAGACTTTGCTTTTCAACAGAAGTCCTGATCACTGCATCTTAGCATGCCACACAGAATAAATCCTATGTCAGACACACAGTCCATTTACAAGTCCGTTCTGGGTCTGAACGAAACCGGAGGCACTAAATACCTCGCAAACCCTTCGACCAACACGTACGTCTGAACGATCACCACTCATTATCCATATTTCGGGATGCCTCCCAATCAGGACCTCGGTTACCATCCAAACGAGGTGAAGATCTCCGGTCTTCGACCATCGTCTTCATCTTCGAATTTCAATCGTCGGTCGATTATTCGAAATGAGAATTAACTCGGCCTTTTCAAATAATTCACGTATATTTAGAATTTCAAATCGATTTATTTCAATGGTTAAATTATTCGACAACACTAATTGTGTTCTTTATATAGTTTTCACACCAAACACATTCAACCATCAAACATCACATAAATCAAGCAAATTCAGTTTATTTCCATTCCATATCGCTTATGGTATTTTATAACTATTTATCGTTATTTTTATTTATTTTAAAATAGCCATTTATTCAAAACGACGCTTCGGACCATAAGGCGGCCGTGGCGCTGTTTTTCTTCAGATTTGATTTACACATATCTGAAAATCTAACCGTTGGATCTTCACAAAATTTACTTCATTAGAAAGGTCTTTTCAAAACGAATCCAACGGTTCCAGTTTCGGGAAAATCCGACGGTCGGATCTCCCGGTACAATCGTTTGAAGTTTCGATTTCAAAATACGAACTGCAGCGTCGTTATTCGATTAAATATAATTATATTTATATATATAAATAAATATAATCGTTTCTGGCGCTGTTTTTCTTCAGAATTGAATTAAACATTCCAGACAATCCAACCGTTGGATTTTAACAAGGTTGGTGCCGTTGGAAAGATTATTCCAAGGCGAACCCGACGGTTGAGGTTTCGGGAAAATCCAATGGTCGGATTTCCCGTACTAGTCGTTTGAAATCACGGTTTCAAAATACGAACTGCACGGCCTCGTTTCGTTTTAATTTTATTTATATTTATATAGTTATATAAATATAGTTCATTCAATGATTTCTATATCGTTTTCACTTCAAAAAATTTTCTAACACCTGAAATTTTGGAAAAATTTCGCCATAACCTCCCCTGCACCGGGAGCGTCGGGAAATCGCAAATAGCGTCCCGGTCCTTCTAATCTCAAAAAGAAAAAGAAAAAGCCAAGCGGCTAGCCAACAGGCTCAAAATCATCACCCAAACAAATCAGTAAATGTGTACCTATTTGTCGGGCACAAAATTTTATTCCTCTTCTCTAGCCCCTTTGATATAACCTGTTCAATGAATATGCATATACATATATATACAGTTCTTATCATTTATCCTTTTCTATTCGACTTCATATTTGATTTCTATTTGGTTTAAAAACTCCATTCATTCTAATGTTACATAAATAGGTGCAAATCATTTCATTAGCTAATTAATGAATATTTCATCTCATATATGTTTATTTTGAACAAGTGGCTATTTTTAACTTTTCACATTTCAACGATTTATGCATACAATAAAAATGTGATTTTTATTGTAAAACAATTCATTTCAAAACACTATTTTTCTATATAGTTCAAGTTGGTGATAAAAATGAAATTTTTATCATAAAACAATTTCTTTTAAATCGAGGTTATTTTACATAGTTCATATAGTCGATAAAAGGTGATTTTTATTATCAAACAGTTTATTTCAAAATATGAATACCATTCAACACATGAATTTCTAAACAACGAATGAATATCAATTCAACACATGAATGTTTTCAATAGTTTTTAGATATAGATAAAAATGTGATTTTTATTATCAAACAATTTATTTCAAAATATGAATACCATTCAACACATGAATTTCTAAACAACGAATGAATATCAATTCAACACATGAATGTTTTCAATAGTTTTTAGATATCGATAAAAATGTGATTTTTATTATCAAACAATTTATTTCAAAATATGAATACCATTCAACACATGAATTTCTAAACAACGAATGAATATCAATTCAACACATGAATGTTTTCAATAGTTTTTAGATATCGATAAAAATGTGATTTTTATTATCAAACAATTTATTTCAAAATATGAATACCATTCAACACATGAATTTCTAAACAACGAATGAATATCAATTCAACACATGAATGTTTTCAATAGTTTTTAGATATCGATAAAAATGTGATTTTTATTATCAAACAATTTATTTCAAAATATGAATACCATTCAACACATGAATTTCTAAACAACGAATGAATATCAATTCAACACATGAATGTTTTCAATAGTTTTTAGATATCGATAAAAATGTGATTTTTATTATCAAACAATTTATTTCAAAATATGAATACCATTCAACACATGAATTTCTAAACAACGAATGAATATCAATTCAACACATGAATGTTTTCAATATAAGGAATAAATATGGTTTAAGCATATGAAAATAATTCAAACACACAAATATTATTCAAAATTTCGGCAGTATAACGGCAGGGTAGTTACACCGGCACCGTCCCTAGTACGGCTCCTCGCTCTACCTTAAAACCTCGCAGTTTTTGACAATGGGAAACACGCATCTAGTTCGCACGCAGGCGGCATGTATATATTTATTTCATTACCACAAACTAATCCTATGTGGTTTCCACCAAATATTTCACAACCACAAATGGGTATTTTTCAACCACAATCAACCAATATCAATCACAAACAATCCCAAACAATCAATCGCTATCAATCAATTTTCACCTCAATTTCAACCAATATATATCGTCCATGGTTTGTGGACGAGGGGGCGTATATATATATATAGATATTTATATATAGCTATTCACTTTCATTTTCAACACATGTATATATATTTTTAAATCAGAAATCTCACCAATAGCTATCCAACTGCGAGACTCTTCTTAATAGAAATCTTCGCCTATTTGTTGCTTTCACCCGTATTTTCTGCATATGTAAAAATAGAATTTTTACAATGCTATTCAATATATAAAAATCGAATTTTGACTTCGCTTTTCAACATATAAAAATATGTTTTTTTTTTTCCTTTTGCTTTCAACATATAAAAATATGTTTTTTTTTTTTTTTTTTTTTTTACTTTTGCCTCAAAAACAGTTTTATTTCTTTTTAAAAAATTCAGTTTTAAACTTTATAAAAATTTCTGTTTTAACTTTAACAAAATCGGTTTTTAAATTTTAAACAAATCAGTTTTTAACTTTAAAAACATAAAACAGTTTTTATTTTAAACATAAAACAGTTTTTAACTTTATTTTTAAAACAGTTTTTCTTTATTTTTAAAAATGCAGTTTGCCTTTTTCAAAATGCAGTTTTTTTTTTTATTCTTTTTTTAAAAATGCAGTTTTTAAATTATTCTTTTTAAAATGCAGTTTGCCTTTTATAATTTCTGTTTTTATTTTTAAACTAAATCAGTTTATATATTTAATAAAAATAAAATAAATAAAAATAAAATTAAATTAAAACTTACAGAGGAGCGGGGGGGGGGAAGGTCTTCGCCGATGGTCGGAGGCAGCTTCGAGGGGGACTCGCGAATCAGCGTCGCGAACTGGGGGGGGGGGTCTCGAATCGTTCGCGATGGAGGGAGGGGCCTCGGGTCTTCGTCGATGCAGGGCTTCGGGGTTCGAACGAGGGGCGGGAGGTCGAGGTACGGCGGCGATGACTGGAGGGAGGGGCGGCGATCCGATTTAGGTTTTTAGGGTTTTTTGTTTTTTTTTTCTTCTGAAAATAAAAGGGAACGGGGGGGGGGGGGGGGCCAGTGAAGATAAAGGGAGGGAAAGGGAATTAAAAGATTTTTTTTTTTTATTTAATTATTTAATTTCGCAAATAGGTTGACTTTTACATATGACCTCGAAACGAGGCCCACCGCCTGTCGTCCATAGCGTTTTACCCCCATTCCGAACACAATGGGATATGTATCGCAAGCTGGTTTGATCATTACAATCGGTTTCTTTTTGAATTTACATTTAAATCACTATATTGAATTTTAAACGCACATTTCAAATTACCGGGGTCACATACTAACTAGAAAAATTCCAGAAAAATATTTTCTAGCTTCGTATTGACGATACGGTCCTAACAAAACTAGTTTCGTCTAATTCTGAGGCCGTTTGAAAAATGGCCAATTTCCATTCGATTAAAATCGACAAAAACTGGTCAAACGCGTTTTCTTTTGCCACGCTCACATATTGATTCGAAAAATTATGAAATTTGAAACCTAGCAATAACTTGACACTGCGGACCCAACAAAAGTGGTTTCGTCGAAATCCGAGGTCATCTGCAAAATTGCTATTTTTAAGGGCCTTATATATATAAAAATATATATAAATTCCACAGCGACTATTTCTAATTTTAAACTGGACATATCTTATCATTTCTAAGATGAAATCCCAGTTTGTTAACTTCGTTATAAAGATATAGTTATACAGATTCAAATATTTCTTGTTTCGTTCAATTCTGACTTATATTGAATTCTGTATATTCATTTGAAATTAGAAATCGAATTTTCGAACTACCGCGCTATTTTCAATTCTATATATAATTATAATTAATTATATTTGTTTTCAAATGTCGATTCAACTCAGTTTTCATCGCCATTACTTAAAATATTTATTTTAAATATTTAAAATCCATTATTTTAGCCAATTAAAAATTTTTAAATTGGTTCAGATTTTCTGGGTCGTTACAATCTCCCCCACTTAAAACTTTTCGTCCCCGAAAAGGAATAAAGTCGAAAGTGGTTTGATAAATCTACAATCCCACAATACAACAACCAATTTGTTTTTAATATTCAGAGTATAGAATAAACAATGCACATCCATGGGAAGAAAATAGCAACAGAATAGAGAATTAAAAGGTAATGCAAGGTAGGTTAAATGTACCTTGCACCAGAGTCAATCAGAGATATCTACTCGGCATCTAGGATAAGCTTTCTGAATGCTCTCCTCAGTTTCCCAAGTACAATCTCGCGGATCTCCACTCCATTGCACTTTGACTAAGTGAACCTTCTTGTTTCTCAGCTCTTTGGTTTCTTTGCCGATAATCTTTAGCGGCTCACGCCTCACAGCTAGTTCTGGAGTAATTTCAATATCCTGCTGAGCTGCTTCTTCCACGATCAAGTCTGGATCATGAACGTGCTTTCGAAGTTGAGATATGTGAAATACATCATGAACTCCAGGCAACCAGTCAGGCAGTTTGACCCTATAAGCGAGAGTTCCAATCCGTTCCAGAATAGGAAACGGACCAATGAATTTAGGCGCTAACTTCCCAGTTTTACCGAACCTGATAACTCCTCTCATCGGCGATACTTTCAAATATACATAGTCGCCAACCTCAAAGGATATATCTCTTCTTCTTTTATCGGCATAGCTCTTTTGTCGGCTTTGAGCGGCGAGTAATCGCTTCTTGATAAAATCAACTTTGTCGGCAGCTTCTCGAATCATATCGGGACCCAATACAAGTCTATTTCCAGGCTCGACCCAACAAGCAGGAGATCGGCACGGTTTACCATACAATGCTTCGAATGGCGACATTGTCAGACTCGCCTGGTAGCTGTTATTATAAGAGAATTCAGCCAAATGCAGATTGTCTTCCCATGATCCACCGAAATCTATAACACAAGCCCGCAATAGATCTTCTAGAATGCGATTCACCCTCTCAGTCTGACCGTCTGTCTGAGGATGATAAGCGGTGCTTAGGTTTAACTTCGTTCCTAGCTCGACTTGAAATGCTTCCCAGAATTTGCTAGTGAATATTGTATCTCTATCACTTACTATACTGAGCGGCACTCCATGTAGTCTAACTATTTCCCTGAAGTATATCTGCGCCAGACTCTGAGCGGTTCTATTTGACCTGACAGGTATGAAATGGGCGGTCTTCGTGAAACGATCCACGATCACCCAAATACTGTCATTCCCTTTTCTGGTTCTGGGCAAACCATCAATGAAATCCATAGAAATATGTTCCCACTTCCAGCCAGGAACTCCTAGTGGTTGTAATAATCCAGCCAATTTCTGTTGGTCGCTTTTAACTAGCTGGCAAGTAGGACATCGACTAACATATATTGAGATGTCTCTTTTTAGCGACTTCCACCAGAATGTGCGTTTGATGTCGTTATACATTTTATTCACGCCTGGATGGATACTGAGCTTAGATTTGTGACATTCATCAAGCACCTCTCTTCTGAGTTCAGGAATTTCTGGAACGCAAATTCGTCCTTCTAACCTCAGAATCCCTTCGCTGTCTAACTGGAAATCCGAAGCATTGCCTTCACGAATTCGCTGACTTATTCCTTTGATAAATTGGTCGTCCTTTTGGAGAGCCGATATCTTATCAATCAATGAAGTCGCAATGATGAAACTGGCGATCATTTCATTCTTTCGGCTTAACGCATCGGCCACGACATTGGCTTTCCCTGGAGTATATATAATTTCAAAGTCATATGCTGCAAGAAACTCCAGCCAACGTTGCTGCCTCAAATTCAAGTCCTTCTGAGTGAACAGATACTTTAACGACTGGTGATCTGTAAACAGTTCAAATCTCTCGCCCAGAAGATAGTGTCTCCAGATTTTCAAAGAGAATATGATAGCCAATAACTCAAGATCATGAGTTACATAGTTTTTCTCGTGCGGTTTCAGTTGACGGCTAGCATAAGCAATTACTTGGCCTCTTTGCATTAACACTGCGCCGAGGCCTTCTCTAGACGCATCAGTCCACACTTTTAAATCCTGGTTGCCATCTATAATGGTTAACACTGGAGCTGTTGTTAATCTCAACTTCAGCTCTTCGAAAGCCTCCTCACTCTCTTGAGTCCATTTGAACTTAGAATGCTTCTTTGTAAGCTTCGTTAAGTGGCCAGATATCTTCGAAAAGTCTTTAACGAACTTTCGGTAATAGCTTGCCAATCCGAGAAAACTGCGGACTTCAGTGGGAGTACTGGGCTGTTTCCAATTTTGAATAGCCGTGATTTTGCTTGGATCCACAGCGATTCCATCTTTCGATACTACATGGCCCAGAAATTTCACTTCATCTTGCCAGAATATACATTTGGAAAACTTGGCTTTCAATACATTCCTTCTGAGGATTTCTAACACTTGTTCCAGATGCTTTTCATGTTCGGCCTTTGATTTAGAGAAGATTAGAATATCATCAATAAAAACCAGAACAAATTTATTCAATACTCCTCTGAATACTCGGTTCATCAGATCGACGAAATAAGCTGGAGCGTTACATAAGCCGAATGGCATTACTAACCACTCGTAGAATAAGTCGGGGCCTCTGAACGCTGTCATTGGAACACACTCTTCGGCAATTCGAAGTTGATGGAATCCTGTAGCTAGGTCCATTCTTGAGAATACTTGTGCTCCATTTAATCGATCTAACAAATCATCTATTCGCGGCAATGGATATTTATTCTTTATTGTCTGTTTGTTCAAATCACGATAATCCACACATAGACGTAGAGTACCGTCAGATTTTGGGACAAATACCACAGCTGCACCCCAATCAGAGAAACTAGGTCTGATCAGACCTTTCCATACTAGCTGTCTTGTTTGATTGTCTAATTCCTCTTTCTCTTTCAAGGACATTCTTCGAATAGCGTGAACTACCGGCCTTGCATTTGGAATTAAAGCAATTCTGAAATCTATTTCTCTCTGCGGAGGTAAGCGAACAACTTCCTCGAACACATCCGCATAATTCTTGACGACAGGAATATCTTTGATGAGGTCAGGAATATTTTCAGTGATTTCAGGGATATTTTCTACTTGGGCTGGAGAAACATTCAAAGCTGCCCAGAAGTCTTTTCTATTAGCATTCTGACCTTCACAGGGAATGGTTATATAATCACCTGATTTAATCTTTGCCTTTACGACTCTCTCGGCGCATTTGACTTCAGCTTCATATTTGGTCAACCAGTCTAACCCCAAGATAAGATCAAACTCTTTGAAATTCATGACGACTGCGATGGTAGGAAACCGATAACGAGAGAAAGAAACCGGCACTCCGCAAACCCAACTGAGATCAATGGAACCCCCAACTGGATTCTGGACAGTCATTGGTTCCTTGAGCTTTTTCAAATTCAAATCCAGTTTCTTAGCTGCATCTTTGGCAATGAAACTTCGTGACGCGCCTGTGTCAAACAGTACTTTGACTGGAATGTTTTTGACAGTAAGCGTGCCTTCTAAAACATCAGCCCTTTCCTGATCAGACGAAGATGCAGGCAATTCGGCCACTTCATTTACCTGAGTTTCTTTGGCCCTTTTTAACAGCCAGCAATCTCGCTTTATATGACCGGACTGATGGCAGAGATTGCATTTTCTATTCGCTTGAGATCCTTCTTTGGATCGAAGTCTACCTCTTAATTGTTTCTTTAAAGGCCCGCAGTTTATCGACAAATGCCCTTTCAGATGGCAGTTATTGCATACGGTGGTCGTTACCGGTTCTTTCCCAGATTCAGCCCTTTTTCTCTTGGCACTGGGCTTCTTATTGACTTCAGACCTTGCACTGGCTTCAGGAATATCAGTTTCCGACTCTGCTATGTCACTAGAACTGACTTCTTCTTCGTCGCATAACATTCCTTTCTTATGAAGATCTTCATATTGATAAGCCATATAAATCATTTCTGAAAAAGGAAGCTTCACATGCCCCAATACTTTATTCTGGTATTTCCTTTGAAGGCCATGAATAAATCTCAGATTTTTCCTCTTTGGGTCTTGAATTAGGTGAGGAGCAAAGTGAGAAAGTTCATTGAATTTCTTATGATATTCGGGAATGGTCATGTCACCTTGTATTAGATAAGAAAATTCATCACATAGTCGTTCGGTTGCTTCGGGAGGAGTAAATCTTTCTAAGAAAATCACTTTGAATCTGTCCCAGGTGATATCACCTTCTGGATTATCCTTAACAACAGAATCCCACCAGAACAAAGCTTCATCTTCGAGTGCCCAGGAGGCCAGTAATCTTTTCTGGTCATCCCTAAGCTTTAATGCTTCGAATATTTTCTCAACCGAACGAATCCAAGCTTGGGTTCTCATAATAGATTCTTCGCCCGAGAACGACTTTCCACCCAGATTTCTATACTTCATGAATAGAGCTTCAATATCCAGGCTAGTATTACTTCTTCTGTTTCTGGCACTCATTTTCTAGTTCTTCTGCAAATAGCAGATCAAGTGTCAGGTCAACAGAAAAGGTATTTCAAAATATAGAGACAAATACTTATGTGTAAATGGGTCTATCGAAGTGTATTCATTCTGCTTTACTCATACTAGGATATTGCTGATCCTATCTGTATTGAGTTACCCGTCCTAGAACACTACTGGTTCTATTTCTGACGAGTTCGTTCAAATGTTATATTCCAGAACTAAGCTTAACCAAAGCTCTGATACCACGTTGAGACGACCCGATTTCCCGTTCTCACGGAAACAAGGTTATCTTTGGAATATAACACAGAAACAGATAATAGCAGAACAGAATTAAATAAATACACCAGAATGAACAACAAAATATGCTGGATAAAAGTAATCATCAGAGTTACACAGTATACAGGATCTTACTTAGTACAAATACAGTTCAGCTATACATAAATGTCTACAGCGGAAATAAACAAAATATGTACAATAGGAGCTGAACAGCATAAAAGGAAATAAATGATAGAATCCATCTTCAGCTCCAGCTATCCAGAAAGAACCAGCTAAACCTGAATACAAGGCTGCCCGTGTAGAAAAAGGGGCACCCGAGTTTGAGAGTGAAACAAACTACGAGTCAGTCATGGGACTGGTATGAGAAATCTACTCAACACATATATAATTGGCTAATCACAGGACCACGCCACTTTCGTGGAACGGGTTTACTCCATTGGATTGCCAGTGCTTTAAAACAAATCTTTCTTTTAAACATCGCTATGCTTTTTATAAAAATGAAGCCGTTATAAGACTCAGTTCCCATCACACAATGCAACGCAAACCGGAGGATAGAGTTTTTACCTTATAACGGCCAAAATATGGTTGATACGAATAAAACAAAGGCATTTGATATTATTGCTAGTGTTTATATGTTTTGAAAACAATTTCAAATCATAACTATCAATCATAGACGACATGAGCGTCCCATGCCACTATGTCGCCAAATATATATATACAACTGAAATCGCATCGTCACGTATTTGGAAATTGGATTTCCGTCCTGAACCAAGGCAAAAGATAGTCCTTACCGAATTCGAGACGCTCTAGCCCGTGTCTCAGGCAAGCGCGCAGGCAAGCCTTGGATCGTCAGGGCCGGTCCACCGATGTGGATTATTATGCCTGAACAATACGTTTCCCCGCCCTTTGGGGCGTCAACGAGCCAACGAATGACTCCATCGGACCCGGATCGTCCGATCAAACCGAGGCGCCTCGCAACAGCAACAACCACATAGGTGAAAAGTATATAAATGTCAGGGCTGGTAGGTCACTGACACCACCCTAACTAGAAGGAAACGCATGCCCTCCCTGAGGTCCTTCTCCCGTTTTAGGTTCATACCGGGGTGTGAGGCTCGCGAATCTACGTTATACACAAAGCTACGCCACACAGGCGATGCTTTGATCATCACCACAAGACTTTGCTTTTCAACAGAAGTCCTGATCACTGCATCTTAGCATGCCACACAGAATAAATCCTATGTCAGACACACAGTCCATTTACAAGTCCGTTCTGGGTCTGAACGAAACCGGAGGCACTAAATACCTCGCAAACCCTTCGACCAACACGTACGTCTGAACGATCACCACTCATTATCCATATTTCGGGATGCCTCCCAATCAGGACCTCGGTTACCATCCAAACGAGGTGAAGATCTCCGGTCTTCGACCATCGTCTTCATCTTCGAATTTCAATCGTCGGTCGATTATTCGAAATGAGAATTAACTCGGCCTTTTCAAATAATTCACGTATATTTAGAATTTCAAATCGATTTATTTCAATGGTTAAATTATTCGACAACACTAATTGTGTTCTTTATATAGTTTTCACACCAAACACATTCAACCATCAAACATCACATAAATCAAGCAAATTCAGTTTATTTCCATTCCATATCGCTTATGGTATTTTATAACTATTTATCGTTATTTTTATTTATTTTAAAATAGCCATTTTATTCAAAACGACGCTTCGGACCATAAGGCGGCCGTGGCGCTGTTTTTCTTCAGATTTGATTTACACATATCTGAAAATCTAACCGTTGGATCTTCACAAAATTTACTTCATTAGAAAGGTCTTTTCAAAACGAATCCAACGGTTCCAGTTTCGGGAAAATCCGACGGTCGGATCTCCCGGTACAATCGTTTGAAGTTTCGATTTCAAAATACGAACTGCAGCGTCGTTATTCGATTAAATATAATTATATTTATATATATAAATAAATATAATCGTTTCTGGCGCTGTTTTTCTTCAGAATTGAATTAAACATTCCAGACAATCCAACCGTTGGATTTTAACAAGGTTGGTGCCGTTGGAAAGATTATTCCAAGGCGAACCCGACGGTTGAGGTTTCGGGAAAATCCAATGGTCGGATTTCCCGTACTAGTCGTTTGAAATCACGGTTTCAAAATACGAACTGCACGGCCTCGTTTCGTTTTAATTTTATTTATATTTATATAGTTATATAAATATAGTTCATTCAATGATTTCTATATCGTTTTCACTTCAAAAAATTTTCTAACACCTGAAATTTTGGAAAAATTTCGCCATAACCTCCCCTGCACCGGGAGCGTCGGGAAATCGCAAATAGCGTCCCGGTCCTTCTAATCTCAAAAAGAAAAAGAAAAAGCCAAGCGGCTAGCCAACAGGCTCAAAATCATCACCCAAACAAATCAGTAAATGTGTACCTATTTGTCGGGCACAAAATTTTATTCCTCTTCTCTAGCCCCTTTGATATAACCTGTTCAATGAATATGCATATACATATATATACAGTTCTTATCATTTATCCTTTTCTATTCGACTTCATATTTGATTTCTATTTGGTTTAAAAACTCCATTCATTCTAATGTTACATAAATAGGTGCAAATCATTTCATTAGCTAATTAATGAATATTTCATCTCATATATGTTTATTTTGAACAAGTGGCTATTTTTAACTTTTCACATTTCAACGATTTATGCATACAATAAAAATGTGATTTTTATTGTAAAACAATTCATTTCAAAACACTATTTTTCTATATAGTTCAAGTTGGTGATAAAAATGAAATTTTTATCATAAAACAATTTCTTTTAAATCGAGGTTATTTTACATAGTTCATATAGTCGATAAAAGGTGATTTTTATTATCAAACAGTTTATTTCAAAATATGAATACCATTCAACACATGAATTTCTAAACAACGAATGAATATCAATTCAACACATGAATGTTTTCAATAGTTTTTAGATATAGATAAAAATGTGATTTTTATTATCAAACAATTTATTTCAAAATATGAATACCATTCAACACATGAATTTCTAAACAACGAATGAATATCAATTCAACACATGAATGTTTTCAATAGTTTTTAGATATCGATAAAAATGTGATTTTTATTATCAAACAATTTATTTCAAAATATGAATACCATTCAACACATGAATTTCTAAACAACGAATGAATATCAATTCAACACATGAATGTTTTCAATAGTTTTTAGATATCGATAAAAATGTGATTTTTATTATCAAACAATTTATTTCAAAATATGAATACCATTCAACACATGAATTTCTAAACAACGAATGAATATCAATTCAACACATGAATGTTTTCAATAGTTTTTAGATATCGATAAAAATGTGATTTTTATTATCAAACAATTTATTTCAAAATATGAATACCATTCAACACATGAATTTCTAAACAACGAATGAATATCAATTCAACACATGAATGTTTTCAATAGTTTTTAGATATCGATAAAAATGTGATTTTTATTATCAAACAATTTATTTCAAAATATGAATACCATTCAACACATGAATTTCTAAACAACGAATGAATATCAATTCAACACATGAATGTTTTCAATATAAGGAATAAATATGGTTTAAGCATATGAAAATAATTCAAACACACAAATATTATTCAAAATTTCGGCAGTATAACGGCAGGGTAGTTACACCGGCACCGTCCCTAGTACGGCTCCTCGCTCTACCTTAAAACCTCGCAGTTTTTGACAATGGGAAACACGCATCTAGTTCGCACGCAGGCGGCATGTATATATTTATTTCATTACCACAAACTAATCCTATGTGGTTTCCACCAAATATTTCACAACCACAAATGGGTATTTTTCAACCACAATCAACCAATATCAATCACAAACAATCCCAAACAATCAATCGCTATCAATCAATTTTCACCTCAATTTCAACCAATATATATCGTCCATGGTTTGTGGACGAGGGGGCGTATATATATATATAGATATTTATATATAGCTATTCACTTTCATTTTCAACACATGTATATATATTTTTAAATCAGAAATCTCACCAATAGCTATCCAACTGCGAGACTCTTCTTAATAGAAATCTTCGCCTATTTGTTGCTTTCACCCGTATTTTCTGCATATGTAAAAATAGAATTTTTACAATGCTATTCAATATATAAAAATCGAATTTTGACTTCGCTTTTCAACATATAAAAATATGTTTTTTTTTTCCTTTTGCTTTCAACATATAAAAATATGTTTTTTTTTTTTTTTTTTTTTTTTTTTACTTTTGCCTCAAAAACAGTTTTATTTCTTTTTTAAAAATTCAGTTTTAAACTTTATAAAAATTTCTGTTTTAACTTTAACAAAATCGGTTTTTAAATTTTAAACAAATCAGTTTTTAACTTTAAAAACATAAAACAGTTTTTATTTTAAACATAAAACAGTTTTTAACTTTATTTTTAAAACAGTTTTTCTTTATTTTTAAAAATGCAGTTTGCCTTTTTCAAAATGCAGTTTTTTTTTTTATTCTTTTTTTAAAAATGCAGTTTTTAAATTATTCTTTTTAAAATGCAGTTTGCCTTTTATAATTTCTGTTTTTATTTTTAAACTAAATCAGTTTATATATTTAATAAAAATAAAATAAATAAAAATAAAATTAAATTAAAACTTACAGAGGAGCGGGGGGGGGGAAGGTCTTCGCCGATGGTCGGAGGCAGCTTCGAGGGGGACTCGCGAATCAGCGTCGCGAACTGGGGGGGGGGGTCTCGAATCGTTCGCGATGGAGGGAGGGGCCTCGGGTCTTCGTCGATGCAGGGCTTCGGGGTTCGAACGAGGGGCGGGAGGTCGAGGTACGGCGGCGATGACTGGAGGGAGGGGCGGCGATCCGATTTAGGTTTTTAGGGTTTTTTGTTTTTTTTTTCTTCTGAAAATAAAAGGGAACGGGGGGGGGGGGCCAGTGAAGATAAAGGGAGGGAAAGGGAATTAAAAGATTTTTTTTTTTTTATTTAATTATTTAATTTCGCAAATAGGTTGACTTTTACATATGACCTCGAAACGAGGCCCACCGCCTGTCGTCCATAGCGTTTTACCCCCATTCCGAACACAATGGGATATGTATCGCAAGCTGGTTTGATCATTACAATCGGTTTCTTTTTGAATTTACATTTAAATCACTATATTGAATTTTAAACGCACATTTCAAATTACCGGGGTCACATACTAACTAGAAAAATTCCAGAAAAATATTTTCTAGCTTCGTATTGACGATACGGTCCTAACAAAACTAGTTTCGTCTAATTCTGAGGCCGTTTGAAAAATGGCCAATTTCCATTCGATTAAAATCGACAAAAACTGGTCAAACGCGTTTTCTTTTGCCACGCTCACATATTGATTCGAAAAATTATGAAATTTGAAACCTAGCAATAACTTGACACTGCGGACCCAACAAAAGTGGTTTCGTCGAAATCCGAGGTCATCTGCAAAATTGCTATTTTTAAGGGCCTTATATATATAAAAATATATATAAATTCCACAGCGACTATTTCTAATTTTAAACTGGACATATCTTATCATTTCTAAGATGAAATCCCAGTTTGTTAACTTCGTTATAAAGATATAGTTATACAGATTCAAATATTTCTTGTTTCGTTCAATTCTGACTTATATTGAATTCTGTATATTCATTTGAAATTAGAAATCGAATTTTCGAACTACCGCGCTATTTTCAATTCTATATATAATTATAATTAATTATATTTGTTTTCAAATGTCGATTCAACTCAGTTTTCATCGCCATTACTTAAAATATTTATTTTAAATATTTAAAATCCATTATTTTAGCCAATTAAAAATTTTTAAATTGGTTCAGATTTTCTGGGTCGTTACAATCTCCCCCACTTAAAACTTTTCGTCCCCGAAAAGGAATAAAGTCGAAAGTGGTTTGATAAATCTACAATCCCACAATACAACAACCAATTTGTTTTTAATATTCAGAGTATAGAATAAACAATGCACATCCATGGGAAGAAAATAGCAACAGAATAGAGAATTAAAAGGTAATGCAAGGTAGGTTAAATGTACCTTGCACCAGAGTCAATCAGAGATATCTACTCGGCATCTAGGATAAGCTTTCTGAATGCTCTCCTCAGTTTCCCAAGTACAATCTCGCGGATCTCCACTCCATTGCACTTTGACTAAGTGAACCTTCTTGTTTCTCAGCTCTTTGGTTTCTTTGCCGATAATCTTTAGCGGCTCACGCCTCACAGCTAGTTCTGGAGTAATTTCAATATCCTGCTGAGCTGCTTCTTCCACGATCAAGTCTGGATCATGAACGTGCTTTCGAAGTTGAGATATGTGAAATACATCATGAACTCCAGGCAACCAGTCAGGCAGTTTGACCCTATAAGCGAGAGTTCCAATCCGTTCCAGAATAGGAAACGGACCAATGAATTTAGGCGCTAACTTCCCAGTTTTACCGAACCTGATAACTCCTCTCATCGGCGATACTTTCAAATATACATAGTCGCCAACCTCAAAGGATATATCTCTTCTTCTTTTATCGGCATAGCTCTTTTGTCGGCTTTGAGCGGCGAGTAATCGCTTCTTGATAAAATCAACTTTGTCGGCAGCTTCTCGAATCATATCGGGACCCAATACAAGTCTATTTCCAGGCTCGACCCAACAAGCAGGAGATCGGCACGGTTTACCATACAATGCTTCGAATGGCGACATTGTCAGACTCGCCTGGTAGCTGTTATTATAAGAGAATTCAGCCAAATGCAGATTGTCTTCCCATGATCCACCGAAATCTATAACACAAGCCCGCAATAGATCTTCTAGAATGCGATTCACCCTCTCAGTCTGACCGTCTGTCTGAGGATGATAAGCGGTGCTTAGGTTTAACTTCGTTCCTAGCTCGACTTGAAATGCTTCCCAGAATTTGCTAGTGAATATTGTATCTCTATCACTTACTATACTGAGCGGCACTCCATGTAGTCTAACTATTTCCCCTGAAGTATATCTGCGCCAGACTCTGAGCGGTTCTATTTGACCTGACAGGTATGAAATGGGCGGTCTTCGTGAAACGATCCACGATCACCCAAATACTGTCATTCCCTTTTCTGGTTCTGGGCAAACCATCAATGAAATCCATAGAAATATGTTCCCACTTCCAGCCAGGAACTCCTAGTGGTTGTAATAATCCAGCCAATTTCTGTTGGTCGCTTTTAACTAGCTGGCAAGTAGGACATCGACTAACATATATTGAGATGTCTCTTTTTAGCGACTTCCACCAGAATGTGCGTTTGATGTCGTTATACATTTTATTCACGCCTGGATGGATACTGAGCTTAGATTTGTGACATTCATCAAGCACCTCTCTTCTGAGTTCAGGAATTTCTGGAACGCAAATTCGTCCTTCTAACCTCAGAATCCCTTCGCTGTCTAACTGGAAATCCGAAGCATTGCCTTCACGAATTCGCTGACTTATTCCTTTGATAAATTGGTCGTCCTTTTGGAGAGCCGATATCTTATCAATCAATGAAGTCGCAATGATGAAACTGGCGATCATTTCATTCTTTCGGCTTAACGCATCGGCCACGACATTGGCTTTCCCTGGAGTATATATAATTTCAAAGTCATATGCTGCAAGAAACTCCAGCCAACGTTGCTGCCTCAAATTCAAGTCCTTCTGAGTGAACAGATACTTTAACGACTGGTGATCTGTAAACAGTTCAAATCTCTCGCCCAGAAGATAGTGTCTCCAGATTTTCAAAGAGAATATGATAGCCAATAACTCAAGATCATGAGTTACATAGTTTTTCTCGTGCGGTTTCAGTTGACGGCTAGCATAAGCAATTACTTGGCCTCTTTGCATTAACACTGCGCCGAGGCCTTCTCTAGACGCATCAGTCCACACTTTTAAATCCTGGTTGCCATCTATAATGGTTAACACTGGAGCTGTTGTTAATCTCAACTTCAGCTCTTCGAAAGCCTCCTCACTCTCTTGAGTCCATTTGAACTTAGAATGCTTCTTTGTAAGCTTCGTTAAGTGGCCAGATATCTTCGAAAAGTCTTTAACGAACTTTCGGTAATAGCTTGCCAATCCGAGAAAACTGCGGACTTCAGTGGGAGTACTGGGCTGTTTCCAATTTTGAATAGCCGTGATTTTGCTTGGATCCACAGCGATTCCATCTTTCGATACTACATGGCCCAGAAATTTCACTTCATCTTGCCAGAATATACATTTGGAAAACTTGGCTTTCAATACATTCCTTCTGAGGATTTCTAACACTTGTTCCAGATGCTTTTCATGTTCGGCCTTTGATTTAGAGAAGATTAGAATATCATCAATAAAAACCAGAACAAATTTATTCAATACTCCTCTGAATACTCGGTTCATCAGATCGACGAAATAAGCTGGAGCGTTACATAAGCCGAATGGCATTACTAACCACTCGTAGAATAAGTCGGGGCCTCTGAACGCTGTCATTGGAACACACTCTTCGGCAATTCGAAGTTGATGGAATCCTGTAGCTAGGTCCATTCTTGAGAATACTTGTGCTCCATTTAATCGATCTAACAAATCATCTATTCGCGGCAATGGATATTTATTCTTTATTGTCTGTTTGTTCAAATCACGATAATCCACACATAGACGTAGAGTACCGTCAGATTTTGGGACAAATACCACAGCTGCACCCCAATCAGAGAAACTAGGTCTGATCAGACCTTTCCATACTAGCTGTCTTGTTTGATTGTCTAATTCCTCTTTCTCTTTCAAGGACATTCTTCGAATAGCGTGAACTACCGGCCTTGCATTTGGAATTAAAGCAATTCTGAAATCTATTTCTCTCTGCGGAGGTAAGCGAACAACTTCCTCGAACACATCCGCATAATTCTTGACGACAGGAATATCTTTGATGAGGTCAGGAATATTTTCAGTGATTTCAGGGATATTTTCTACTTGGGCTGGAGAAACATTCAAAGCTGCCCAGAAGTCTTTTCTATTAGCATTCTGACCTTCACAGGGAATGGTTATATAATCACCTGATTTAATCTTTGCCTTTACGACTCTCTCGGCGCATTTGACTTCAGCTTCATATTTGGTCAACCAGTCTAACCCCAAGATAAGATCAAACTCTTTGAAATTCATGACGACTGCGATGGTAGGAAACCGATAACGAGAGAAAGAAACCGGCACTCCGCAAACCCAACTGAGATCAATGGAACCCCCAACTGGATTCTGGACAGTCATTGGTTCCTTGAGCTTTTTCAAATTCAAATCCAGTTTCTTAGCTGCATCTTTGGCAATGAAACTTCGTGACGCGCCTGTGTCAAACAGTACTTTGACTGGAATGTTTTTGACAGTAAGCGTGCCTTCTAAAACATCAGCCCTTTCCTGATCAGACGAAGATGCAGGCAATTCGGCCACTTCATTTACCTGAGTTTCTTTGGCCCTTTTTAACAGCCAGCAATCTCGCTTTATATGACCGGACTGATGGCAGAGATTGCATTTTCTATTCGCTTGAGATCCTTCTTTGGATCGAAGTCTACCTCTTAATTGTTTCTTTAAAGGCCCGCAGTTTATCGACAAATGCCCTTTCAGATGGCAGTTATTGCATACGGTGGTCGTTACCGGTTCTTTCCCAGATTCAGCCCTTTTTCTCTTGGCACTGGGCTTCTTATTGACTTCAGACCTTGCACTGGCTTCAGGAATATCAGTTTCCGACTCTGCTATGTCACTAGAACTGACTTCTTCTTCGTCGCATAACATTCCTTTCTTATGAAGATCTTCATATTGATAAGCCATATAAATCATTTCTGAAAAAGGAAGCTTCACATGCCCCAATACTTTATTCTGGTATTTCCTTTGAAGGCCATGAATAAATCTCAGATTTTTCCTCTTTGGGTCTTGAATTAGGTGAGGAGCAAAGTGAGAAAGTTCATTGAATTTCTTATGATATTCGGGAATGGTCATGTCACCTTGTATTAGATAAGAAAATTCATCACATAGTCGTTCGGTTGCTTCGGGAGGAGTAAATCTTTCTAAGAAAATCACTTTGAATCTGTCCCAGGTGATATCACCTTCTGGATTATCCTTAACAACAGAATCCCACCAGAACAAAGCTTCATCTTCGAGTGCCCAGGAGGCCAGTAATCTTTTCTGGTCATCCCTAAGCTTTAATGCTTCGAATATTTTCTCAACCGAACGAATCCAAGCTTGGGTTCTCATAATAGATTCTTCGCCCGAGAACGACTTTCCACCCAGATTTCTATACTTCATGAATAGAGCTTCAATATCCAGGCTAGTATTACTTCTTCTGTTTCTGGCACTCATTTTCTAGTTCTTCTGCAAATAGCAGATCAAGTGTCAGGTCAACAGAAAAGGTATTTCAAAATATAGAGACAAATACTTATGTGTAAATGGGTCTATCGAAGTGTATTCATTCTGCTTTACTCATACTAGGATATTGCTGATCCTATCTGTATTGAGTTACCCGTCCTAGAACACTACTGGTTCTATTTCTGACGAGTTCGTTCAAATGTTATATTCCAGAACTAAGCTTAACCAAAGCTCTGATACCACGTTGAGACGACCCGATTTCCCGTTCTCACGGAAACAAGGTTATCTTTGGAATATAACACAGAAACAGATAATAGCAGAACAGAATTAAATAAATACACCAGAATGAACAACAAAATATGCTGGATAAAAGTAATCATCAGAGTTACACAGTATACAGGATCTTACTTAGTACAAATACAGTTCAGCTATACATAAATGTCTACAGCGGAAATAAACAAAATATGTACAATAGGAGCTGAACAGCATAAAAGGAAATAAATGATAGAATCCATCTTCAGCTCCAGCTATCCAGAAAGAACCAGCTAAACCTGAATACAAGGCTGCCCGTGTAGAAAAAGGGGCACCCGAGTTTGAGAGTGAAACAAACTACGAGTCAGTCATGGGACTGGTATGAGAAATCTACTCAACACATATATAATTGGCTAATCACAGGACCACGCCACTTTCGTGGAACGGGTTTACTCCATTGGATTGCCAGTGCTTTAAAACAAATCTTTCTTTTAAACATCGCTATGCTTTTTATAAAAATGAAGCCGTTATAAGACTCAGTTCCCATCACACAATGCAACGCAAACCGGAGGATAGAGTTTTTACCTTATAACGGCCAAAATATGGTTGATACGAATAAAACAAAGGCATTTGATATTATTGCTAGTGTTTATATGTTTTGAAAACAATTTCAAATCATAACTATCAATCATAGACGACATGAGCGTCCCATGCCACTATGTCGCCAAATATATATATACAACTGAAATCGCATCGTCACGTATTTGGAAATTGGATTTCCGTCCTGAACCAAGGCAAAAGATAGTCCTTACCGAATTCGAGACGCTCTAGCCCGTGTCTCAGGCAAGCGCGCAGGCAAGCCTTGGATCGTCAGGGCCGGTCCACCGATGTGGATTATTATGCCTGAACAATACGTTTCCCCGCCCTTTGGGGCGTCAACGAGCCAACGAATGACTCCATCGGACCCGGATCGTCCGATCAAACCGAGGCGCCTCGCAACAGCAACAACCACATAGGTGAAAAGTATATAAATGTCAGGGCTGGTAGGTCACTGACACCACCCTAACTAGAAGGAAACGCATGCCCTCCCTGAGGTCCTTCTCCCGTTTTAGGTTCATACCGGGGTGTGAGGCTCGCGAATCTACGTTATACACAAAGCTACGCCACACAGGCGATGCTTTGATCATCACCACAAGACTTTGCTTTTCAACAGAAGTCCTGATCACTGCATCTTAGCATGCCACACAGAATAAATCCTATGTCAGACACACAGTCCATTTACAAGTCCGTTCTGGGTCTGAACGAAACCGGAGGCACTAAATACCTCGCAAACCCTTCGACCAACACGTACGTCTGAACGATCACCACTCATTATCCATATTTCGGGATGCCTCCCAATCAGGACCTCGGTTACCATCCAAACGAGGTGAAGATCTCCGGTCTTCGACCATCGTCTTCATCTTCGAATTTCAATCGTCGGTCGATTATTCGAAATGAGAATTAACTCGGCCTTTTCAAATAATTCACGTATATTTAGAATTTCAAATCGATTTATTTCAATGGTTAAATTATTCGACAACACTAATTGTGTTCTTTATATAGTTTTCACACCAAACACATTCAACCATCAAACATCACATAAATCAAGCAAATTCAGTTTATTTCCATTCCATATCGCTTATGGTATTTTATAACTATTTATCGTTATTTTTATTTATTTTAAAATAGCCATTTTATTCAAAACGACGCTTCGGACCATAAGGCGGCCGTGGCGCTGTTTTTCTTCAGATTTGATTTACACATATCTGAAAATCTAACCGTTGGATCTTCACAAAATTTACTTCATTAGAAAGGTCTTTTCAAAACGAATCCAACGGTTCCAGTTTCGGGAAAATCCGACGGTCGGATCTCCCGGTACAATCGTTTGAAGTTTCGATTTCAAAATACGAACTGCAGCGTCGTTATTCGATTAAATATAATTATATTTATATATATAAATAAATATAATCGTTTCTGGCGCTGTTTTTCTTCAGAATTGAATTAAACATTCCAGACAATCCAACCGTTGGATTTTAACAAGGTTGGTGCCGTTGGAAAGATTATTCCAAGGCGAACCCGACGGTTGAGGTTTCGGGAAAATCCAATGGTCGGATTTCCCGTACTAGTCGTTTGAAATCACGGTTTCAAAATACGAACTGCACGGCCTCGTTTCGTTTTAATTTTATTTATATTTATATAGTTATATAAATATAGTTCATTCAATGATTTCTATATCGTTTTCACTTCAAAAAATTTTCTAACACCTGAAATTTTGGAAAAATTTCGCCATAACCTCCCCTGCACCGGGAGCGTCGGGAAATCGCAAATAGCGTCCCGGTCCTTCTAATCTCAAAAAGAAAAAGAAAAAGCCAAGCGGCTAGCCAACAGGCTCAAAATCATCACCCAAACAAATCAGTAAATGTGTACCTATTTGTCGGGCACAAAATTTTATTCCTCTTCTCTAGCCCCTTTGATATAACCTGTTCAATGAATATGCATATACATATATATACAGTTCTTATCATTTATCCTTTTCTATTCGACTTCATATTTGATTTCTATTTGGTTTAAAAACTCCATTCATTCTAATGTTACATAAATAGGTGCAAATCATTTCATTAGCTAATTAATGAATATTTCATCTCATATATGTTTATTTTGAACAAGTGGCTATTTTTAACTTTTCACATTTCAACGATTTATGCATACAATAAAAATGTGATTTTTATTGTAAAACAATTCATTTCAAAACACTATTTTTCTATATAGTTCAAGTTGGTGATAAAAATGAAATTTTTATCATAAAACAATTTCTTTTAAATCGAGGTTATTTTACATAGTTCATATAGTCGATAAAAGGTGATTTTTATTATCAAACAGTTTATTTCAAAATATGAATACCATTCAACACATGAATTTCTAAACAACGAATGAATATCAATTCAACACATGAATGTTTTCAATAGTTTTTAGATATAGATAAAAATGTGATTTTTATTATCAAACAATTTATTTCAAAATATGAATACCATTCAACACATGAATTTCTAAACAACGAATGAATATCAATTCAACACATGAATGTTTTCAATAGTTTTTAGATATCGATAAAAATGTGATTTTTATTATCAAACAATTTATTTCAAAATATGAATACCATTCAACACATGAATTTCTAAACAACGAATGAATATCAATTCAACACATGAATGTTTTCAATAGTTTTTAGATATCGATAAAAATGTGATTTTTATTATCAAACAATTTATTTCAAAATATGAATACCATTCAACACATGAATTTCTAAACAACGAATGAATATCAATTCAACACATGAATGTTTTCAATAGTTTTTAGATATCGATAAAAATGTGATTTTTATTATCAAACAATTTATTTCAAAATATGAATACCATTCAACACATGAATTTCTAAACAACGAATGAATATCAATTCAACACATGAATGTTTTCAATAGTTTTTAGATATCGATAAAAATGTGATTTTTATTATCAAACAATTTATTTCAAAATATGAATACCATTCAACACATGAATTTCTAAACAACGAATGAATATCAATTCAACACATGAATGTTTTCAATATAAGGAATAAATATGGTTTAAGCATATGAAAATAATTCAAACACACAAATATTATTCAAAATTTCGGCAGCATAACGGCAGGGTAGTTACACCGGCACCGTCCCTAGTACGGCTCCTCGCTCTACCTTAAAACCTCGCGGTTTTTGACAATGGGAAACATGCATCTAGTTCGCACGCAGGCGGCATGTATATATTTATTTCATTACCACAAACTAATCCTATGTGGTTTCCACCAAATATTTCACAACCACAAATGGGTATTTTTCAACCACAATCAACCAATATCAATCACAAACAATCCCAAACAATCAATCGCTATCAATCAATTTTCACCTCAATTTCAACCAATATATATCGTCCATGGTTTGTGGACGAGGGGGCGTATATATATATATATATAGATATTTATATATAGCTATTCACTTTCATTTTCAACACATGTATATATATTTTTAAATCAGAAATCTCACCAATAGCTATCCAACTGCGAGACTCTTCTTAATAGAAATCTTCGCCTATTTGTTGCTTTCACCCGTATTTTCTGCATATGTAAAAATAGAATTTTTACAATGCTATTCAATATATAAAAATCGAATTTTGACTTCGCTTTTCAACATATAAAAATATGTTTTTTTTTTTCCTTTTGCTTTCAACATATAAAAATATGTTTTTTTTTTTTTTTTTTTTTTTACTTTTGCCTCAAAAACAGTTTTATTTCTTTTTTAAAAATTCAGTTTTAAACTTTATAAAAATTTCTGTTTTAACTTTAACAAAATCGATTTTTAAATTTTAAACAAATCAGTTTTTAACTTTAAAAACATAAAACAGTTTTTATTTTAAACATAAAACAGTTTTTAACTTTATTTTTAAAACAGTTTTTCTTTATTTTTAAAAATGCAGTTTGCCTTTTTCAAAATGCAGTTTTTTTTTTTATTCTTTTTTTAAAAATGCAGTTTTTAAATTATTCTTTTTAAAATGCAGTTTGCCTTTTATAATTTCTGTTTTTATTTTTAAACTAAATCAGTTTATATATTTAATAAAAATAAAATAAATAAAAATAAAATTAAATTAAAACTTACAGAGGAGCGGGGGGGGAAGGTCTTCGCCGATGGTCGGAGGCAGCTTCGAGGGGGACTCGCGAATCAGCGTCGCGAACTGGGGGGGGGGGGGTCTCGAATCGTTCGCGATGGAGGGAGGGGCCTCGGGTCTTCGTCGATGCAGGGCTTCGGGGTTCGAACGAGGGGCGGGAGGTCGAGGTACGGCGGCGATGACTGGAGGGAGGGGCGGCGATCCGATTTAGGTTTTTAGGGTTTTTTGTTTTTTTTTTCTTCTGAAAATAAAAGGGAACGGGGGGGGGGGGGGGCAGTGAAGATAAAGGGAGGGAAAGGGAATTAAAAGATATTTTTTTTTTATTTAATTATTTAATTTCGCAAATAGGTTGACTTTTACATATGACCTCGAAACGAGGCCCACCGCCTGTCGTCCATAGCGTTTTACCCCCATTCCGAACACAATGGGATATGTATCGCAAGCTGGTTTGATCATTACAATCGGTTTCTTTTTGAATTTACATTTAAATCACTATATTGAATTTTAAACGCACATTTCAAATTACCGGGGTCACATACTAACTAGAAAAATTCCAGAAAAATATTTTCTAGCTTCGTATTGACGATACGGTCCTAACAAAACTAGTTTCGTCTAATTCTGAGGCCGTTTGAAAAATGGCCAATTTCCATTCGATTAAAATCGACAAAAACTGGTCAAACGCGTTTTCTTTTGCCACGCTCACATATTGATTCGAAAAATTATGAAATTTGAAACCTAGCAATAACTTGACACTGCGGACCCAACAAAAGTGGTTTCGTCGAAATCCGAGGTCATCTGCAAAATTGCTATTTTTAAGGGCCTTATATATATAAAAATATATATAAATTCCACAGCGACTATTTCTAATTTTAAACTGGACATATCTTATCATTTCTAAGATGAAATCCCAGTTTGTTAACTTCGTTATAAAGATATAGTTATACAGATTCAAATATTTCTTGTTTCGTTCAATTCTGACTTATATTGAATTCTGTATATTCATTTGAAATTAGAAATCGAATTTTCGAACTACCGCGCTATTTTCAATTCTATATATAATTATAATTAATTATATTTGTTTTCAAATGTCGATTCAACTCAGTTTTCATCGCCATTACTTAAAATATTTATTTTAAATATTTAAAATCCATTATTTTAGCCAATTAAAAAATTTTAAATTGGTTCAGATTTTCTGGGTCGTTACAACATGTTAATAATTATATTTTTAACTGTAAAATATTTTATCTATAAAATATTTTATTCTATTCCACATCACACAATCAACTTCCGCAACATAACTAAACAAACAAGTCGTCCATGGTATGTGGACGACGGGTGTCGGGTGCTCCTAAGCACCGTCTGCATCCTAATACATATTTTAACTAGAAAATAAAATTCAAAGTGAGAAGTTCCCACCCTGGGGATCCACTCCGTCGTGCTTTGATTGTCGATCTATGTAGTGTACCTACGTTAAAAAATTATATTTTCAACCAATCAGTAATTATTTTTTTGTATGATTTTTTACAAATAACATACAGAGGCTCAAAATTATATTTTTATCTTTCTAAAAATAATTTCATATTTTTATAACAACGCTGCATAGATAAAATCACATTTTTACATTGCTACTATATAGATAAAAATCACATTTTTACATCATCACTTCATATATAAAACCATATTTTTATCCTATCGCTACAAATATAAAGATCAAATTTTTATTATCTATATAATATAAAAATCATATTTTTATTATTGCTATAATATAAAAATCAAATTTTTATTATCTCTATAATATATAAATCATATTTTTTATTACTCTACTCGTTTAAAAATTACATTTCAAAATCAAATCTTTATTCTATTAAAAATCGTATCTTTATATATTTAAAAATATAATCTTTATATAAATTAAAATCTAAGCTTTACTTAAATAAAAATCAAAGCTTTTTATTGTTACAAATCAAGGCTTTTCATAAATAAAATCTCTAATTGTATATGAAGGATAATAATTTTACATACGTAAAAATCACATTTCATATCGCTATTCTGTGTTAAAACTGAAAATTAAAATCGAAGTTAATAAAACTCACTGTTTTTTTTCTTTGAAGAAGGGGGGGTCTGCGTCAATCGAGGGAGGAGGAGGCGTTGTTGCTCGCGGTGGCTTGCAGGGGGGTGACTCGACCTCTAGCGGCAGAGGCAGGTGGTGCGGCGGGCTTGGTTTGGGCGCCTTGGGGTTTTGGGGGATTGGGGTCGCGGTTTGAGGGTTGGGGTGCTCGAACGAGGCAAGGCGGAGGGTGGTCTACGATGGAGGCACCGGCGAGAGGGGATGGGGGGATGATGGCAGCGGCGGCGGGAAAAAGGAGGGGGCGACGGGTAAAGGTGCGATTTCTTTTTTTTCTCTCATCTGGAATTGAACGATAGGGGAGGGGAGAGAGATAAAGGAGTTGACCAAGTTTAATAATTTATATATTTAATTTATTTTAAATCCAAAAAGTAATTTTTTTCTTTCGAACCTTGAATCGAACCCACCAACTGTCGCCCCTAGCTAATTACCCACATTCCGAACACAATGGGATATGTTTCGCAAGCCAATTCGGGTTTTACGATCAGTTTTCGTTAAAATTTCAATATAAATCAATATTACAGTCAGTATGGAATTTAACGTACATTTTAATTTACTGAGGCCACATACTGACTCTGAAAATTCCAGAATAATTATCTCTAGCTTCGTATTGACGATACGGTAGTAACAAAACTAATTCCGTCAAATTTGAAGACCGTTTGAAAAATGACCATTTTCTGGTCGATCCAAATTGATTGAAACTGTTAAAACACGTTTAACTTCGCCACACTCACATACTGACTTCAAAAATTACGATAATTGGAATATTGCAATAACTTGACATCCCGGATCCAACAAAAGTTGTTTCATCGAAAAAGGAGGTCGTTTGCAAAATTTCCATTTTTAAGGTCCAAAATTCCAAAGCGATTATTCTGAATTTTCAACTGGGCATAACTTTTTATTCCCGCTATGAAATTTCAGTTTTTCGGATTCGTTGGAAAGATATTTAAAATAGATTTAACTATTTTTGGTTTCGCTAAAATCCGGTTTATTTTGAATCCTGTACATTCATTTGAAATTTGAAATCGAATTTTCGAACTACCACGCCATTTTCAATTCCTTTTATAATTAAAATAAATATTTATATTCTAACATTGATTTAAATAAATATATACGTTCTAATTCTATTCAAAATGAATTTCTCGTTGTAATTCTTTAAAATAATTTCATTTTAAATATCCAAAATTCACTAAAAGGGCCAAAATCCATTTTCCGGGTTGTTACAATCTCCCCAACTTAAAATCTTTTCATCCTCGAAAAGGAACGGAGCTGAAAGTTGTTTTACAAACCAACTAAACTTTCATTATTTTCATTACGGCTTAAGTTCTTCAACTTTTTAGTGTCTAAGAACTTTTCAAAAAATTGGCTAACACCCTAAATTTTCGAAAAATTTCGCCATAACCTCCCCTGTACGGGAGCACCAGGAAAATCCAGAAATCGCCACACAGGCCTTCTCGTCTCAAAAAGAAAAAGAAAGAGCCAAGCGGCTAGCCAATCGGCTAATAAAATCATCAGAAAACCCAAAGAAATACAATAAACATGTACCTATTTGTCGGGCAAACAATTTTATTCCTCTTCTCTAGCCTCCTTGCTATGACCTATTCAATTTATATACATGTACATGTATGCAAATGCGATAAATTTTCAATACAGTTCAATATTTGGTTCAATTTGGTTATATGTATCGTTCTTTCACATAATGGTTTTATAACATAACAAATAATCGTACAACACAATCATCAATCAATTAATGAATTAACATTTCAAATTCTCAATTTTGATACATATACAGAAAATCATGTTTTTGATGCCAAGTCACAACAAATAAGCCCTATCTAGTTTTGGTTCTCACACCAGTCAATTGAAATCATACAGACATCCCACTTTCGAAACTCGAACATAAATACTGATGATGTGGCCGCATCACCAGAATTATCCCCCGGGCGACTGGAGTGTGACTCTATATCCATCTAGTATATTGGAGACTTCAAATACACGTGGATCAAACGTATATTAAAATCTCTATATACCTGATAATCCAAATCAATATAAAAATAATATTCAAATACGAATAATATAATTTAAATCTTCAAAACAAAATTTGTTTTCACTTTTATTTCAAAAATGACACCCTTCCGGCTCATTCTAGGACAATACTGGTCCCATCTCTAACGAGCCATTCTCATTGGATATTACTAATCCAATCTCTGATGAATTCTTTCGTTTGGTTCTAACGTGTCTTGTTCTCCGAGCACTGTCAACCAAACCTCTGATACTAAAGTGTAACATCCCGAACTTCCCCGTGAAGGAAAGTCCGGATTGAATTGAGGACAAGACGAATCAGAACACAAACAGAAGAACATTTCATTGCTTATTACAACAATATCATCAGAATAAAAGAATGTACAGAGTACAAAAAAATATTATACATCAGAAAAATATCATAGATTTACAAATTATAATGCAGCGGAAAATAATACAAAACACAACTGAAAGGAATATACGGATACAGAGCTTTCTGAATATCATTCCAGCTGTAAAACAAGATCATGTGAATATAAATCTGCAAAACCAAAACTACTAGCTGTCCATGCGGAAAATAGGGGCACCCAGAGTTTAGGTTAAATCGATAAACTCTAGGTCAGTCATGTGACTAGTGTGTGAACTAAAACAGTTATTAATCCTTATTTTAAAGTTGGGTAAATCCAGGGACCACGTCGTATAACACTAAATGAGTTTCCTCCCCAGTATACCAGTGCATAAAACAACAACGAATGCTAAATAAAGAACAATGAAGCTATTATAAGACTCAGGTCCCATCACACAATGCAATGCAAGCCGGATGATAGAGTATTTTACCTTATAATAGCCAAAAATGCTTGATACGTGAAATTTCATCATTTATTATTACTATAAGTGTATAGAGTCAAAACAATTTCAATCATAAGTATCAATCATAGATGGCATAAGTGCCCCATACCATTATGTCGCCATATATAGGTTTACAATCAAAACCGCAAAATGTCGTATTGGAAGTTGGATTTCCATCTATGAACCAAGGTAAGGGATCATCCTTACCGCTTCGAGACGCTCTAGCACGCCCCTCAGGATCAGAGGTCGAATGACCCTTGGATCATCAGGGCCCGTCCACCCGGAGTGGATTAAAATGCCTGAACATGCGTTTCCTTGCCCTAAGGGGCGTCAATGAGCCAAATGACTCCATCGGTCCCAGATTGACCGATATAACCGAGGCACCTCGCAATCCATCATCCGCTTAAGTAAAATGTCAGGGCTAGTAAAACGCTGACACCACACCTAGCTAGAAGGAAACGCATGCCCTCCCTGAGGTCCTCTCTCGTTTCTGGTTCACACCGGTGTGTGAGGCTGATGAATTAACGCTACACAAAGCTACGCTATATTAAAGCCATGCTTTGATAATCAACCACAAGACTCTGCTTTTCAACAGAAGCCTTGATCATTTGCATCTCAGCATGCCACACAGGCAATTCACGTTATGCAACTGATGTCTATCAGTCACACAGAATGAAATCCGATGTCAGACACACATCCATTTACAAGTTCGTTCTGGGTCTGAACGAAACCGGAGGCACCTTATTCCTCCCCCATATGTCCAATACAGTGGAGAGGCCCTAGCATATCCGATCGATCTCCAAGTACGTCTGGACGATCACCACTTATTACCTTGCCTTGGGTGTACAGCCCAATCAAGACATCAATAATCATCTAAACAATGTGAAGACCTCCTATCTTCAACCACCGTCTCCATCCTCGAAACATCGTTGAATCAGTTATTCAAAAAGGGATAAACCCGGTCTTTCCGAATAACTCGCGTATATAATAAACAAGTGCTATAAAAACACAACATATGCCTCATTCCAATTCAGAATATTCTTTCATTCAAATATTCTTATACTTTGGGAAAGGTTCCAATTAATTTTATCAAAGAAAAATTCTTTAAATTTATTCTTTAATCTTCCTTTAGATATCATTTCAATCTATTTAAAGATGCATTAAAACTGCACTTGGTTTTAATCATCCCAAAATCAATATTTACGATTGTTTAACTTGGGAAATCATATCCTATCTTTAACTGGGTTAAAGAACCAATGTCATTAAAACACGGTTCACGATAAACCCAAAATCACATTCAATTTCATCAGCCTTTAACCGTAAATTAGCAAGTGAACAATTTCCTAAGTATTACCCCCGAAGGCCGAAACCTACATCGGATCAATACCCAGAAAACCATTCAACTTAACTAATCTCCAGTTAGTTTCTGATTTTCTTAACTCCGTTGGGTCTAAGAACAATATTATTAAAGATACCATTCACGGCAACCCAAAATCTCATTCCATTAACAATGGAATCTTCATGGAAAACAAATCGATATATGTAATCGTTATAAACTTCCATATCCAACCGATAATATAAATGGAATAACTACAAGGCCTTTTAAATTCCATATATATTAACCGTCTTCCTCTACAGGAGCTTACTTCGATTATTACCAAAACGAATTCCATTCAATTCCAATTTAATATGTTAAATTGGAAAACTTTACTTTGGAAAATCTCCTTTAAATCTTAACAAAAGATTTATAAATTCCAAATCCCATTCACTGTAAATCGGGTTAAAGAATGAATGTCGCTAAAACACAGTTCACAACAAACACAATCCACATTCCATCAGTCTCTAATCGTAAATTAATAGGAGATCAATTCTCTAAGTGTTAACCCCAAAGGCCTAAACCAACATCAGATCAATACCCAGGAAACCATTCAACTTAACTAATCTCTAGTCAGTTTCTAATTTTCTTAAATCCATTGGGTTTAAGAACAGTATTACTAAAGATACCATTCACGAAAACCCAAAATCCAATATGATATTAAATACAAGGCTTTGAACAGAAAATATATCGGCTTGTATTCAATATCAAATTCAAAAATCAACAAATATCATATTGGAATATCGATATTTCTATATCTTCCAAATTCCTTCACAATATCCGTATAATCAAGGAATCCAATATCCAAATATTCTGAAGATAATTTCGATTTAAATCCATTCCAATTCATATGTTGGAAATCCTGGTTATTTTTCAAACCATTTCAAATCCAATTTATTTATTTAAAAAATATTGGGTTTTTAAATTTAGTTCAAAACTAGTTCATTTCGACAAAAATATATTTTTATCTTTTCAAATATGGAATTTTTCATCCCATTTCTTTCCATATCATTTATTAAGATTTTACACTAATTATTGATATTTTTAAAAAAAAATATCAAGGTCCGTACAGTCGATTTCCATAAACGGCCATCAAACTGCACTAACTTCCAAATTTGATTTGGACATAATTCCAAATCCTACAATTAGATTTCAAATCCCTAGTATTCATTAGAAAGCTCTTTTCGATACGAACCCAACAGTTCCGCACTACAACAAAAAGCACTTTTCGCAACAGGCAATATTTGTTGCAGTAAACCAATTGCAACAGACCCATGTCTGTTGGTATAGCCGAAGTTGCAAAAAGTTCGCCATATTTTCCGCCTGTTGCAATAAGATGTTGCAGTATACTTTTTTGCAACGGTTATTTCCTGTTACGGTAGACTTTTTTGCAACAGTCTTTTGCTGTTGCAACAGATCATTTTGCAACAGTATATGCCCGTTGCAATAGATTTATAAATCTATAAAAATAAATACAGCTTATAAATACTACACATTAAATGTATTCATTTTAGTAATAGTGTATATCACAAAATGAAATAATTAAATAAAAAATTCATTTCAACAAAGTTTTAATAGTACAACCAATTACAACAAATTTTTTTACAATTTTTATACAATATTCATATATAACGATCATCATTTTTCTACAGAAAAATGCTGCTGCTAACCAAAACAATCATCATTTTCATAAAGAATGCGCACTTCGCAGAAGCACTAGCAAACCTCCAAGCAATGCTTCAGAATATGAGTGCACCTTGATTGAACATATGTAGTGTTTTAATTGTTTTTTTTTTATCCGCAATGCTTCAGAATATGTTTGCATCTTTTTTTTTCTTTATCCGCAAAATCCCATGGCCAAGAAGTTTTTTTCCTACCTAAATCAAATAAATAATGAAAACATTATAAATAAGCAAGCGATAATTTCACAATATATTTAAGTAGTGTTTTAATTCCTTACCTGCTGTAGCAACAATTGATCCGGATGATTTAGTTTGATTTGTAGGTAATGGTGCATGTTCATCCATGCTCTCAACGTTATCACCTAGACTTGACTGTGCCGATGTCATATCTAAAAGTATAACTTGACAAAATATCAAAAAAGGATTTCTGCAAAAAATAACATTAAGAAATGTAATCAAGTTAGATTTTCATCATATTTAGGCCTGTCAAACGGGTCGGGTCGGGTCAGGTCATAAATGGATCGAGTAGAATTTAACCCGACATAATTAAGATATAAATAAACCCACCCGTTTTACCCGTTTAATAAACGGGTTGAACCAATCTGACCCGACCAATAAAATGGTTGATCTGACCCGAACCATTAACAAAAACTACAACCTAAGCACTAAGATCACCATTAAAAGAATTAATTGAAAAACTGCACCTTCTATTATCAATTCTGCATGGAAAAAACAAAAACTGCACTATTATATTGTCATTTCTACACAAAACCCCAATTTTTCTCCAACAAATAAGAAAACCTAACTAGATATTACAACAACTTGAATAGTTAAAAGTTCTGCATCATACACTTACAAACTCCAACACTAAAACTAGATTCAGAATTATATTGAACATCAAGAAATGAAACTAAAGCGTTCCAGCGCAAACTCACAGAAATGAAAATATTTTCACCGTTGCAATTCTTCATACTCAAAGAGAAAAGGAACGGTGGCATAACTTCATCTTCAAGATAATGGTGTTCCAATATCTTCACCGTTGCAATTCCATCCACCCACTGTATTTTTCAGAAAAAAGTGCGCCAAAATGCCTATTCCAGTAAAGATTTGGTGGGAGAACAGTGAAACAATTCCATTATATTGCCTTTATGTCTATGCCTTTTTATCCTTGCTTTCAAGCTTACATAAAAGATGTGGAATTTGGATGATGATTTCTAGACCTTAGAAGAAAATGGATTCCCTGTTATTAAATTTGGCAAGGTAGAAGGATGCGCTAGAGTTCTCAACGGTATCATACATATATGATCAAAAAATAGGACGATGAAGAAGTGAAGTCCAAAAATCCAATTGTCTAAAGAGTTTCTCTAGCCTGTCTGTATCTGGAATAGCCTACGTACTTCTTAACCATAGCTCACATATGATGTATTATTCTTCTTTCAAAATTTATGTAGTTACAATTTACTTTCGATTTTCCACTATTATATAACTACATCAATTACATTCCACCCTACATCATGTTAAATGTGTAATGCATGATAAGTCATTAATTTTTTGTTCCACCTTTTTACCAGGAATGTGATCCTTTTTGTTATTATGAAATTGACTGCACTTTTGTATGTGACACATTTCTCTTTTCAGACATGTTTCCTCTATCCCTATCAAAATTTGTTCCATACTATTACAGAAATGATAATGAATATCATAACCTATTTTGCAGTTATGCTATGTTGTGGAACAAAATTATAATAGTCAACTAACATGATGCAACATATCTTACATTAAAATAGTAAAATACACAAAGGAATATATTTTACTTTCATTCTTACTATGTGTTCATGGATTAACTGTTGCATGTTGTAAGTAGGCTTACCTGTTTCTGGGCTTAGGAGAATAGGGTGCAGTAATTTTCGATACCAACGGATAAATATAACTTTCTGCATCAGAATAGTTCAATAAATGGTTAGATGCTTATTGTAATTATTTAATGCGGATATTTTTTGTGCATGGTTTATGTGACAAACGCTTATTTCAACATTCAGGCTTTGCCTGAACTCCATCCAAACTCTAAAGTTAATCTTAGTGACCAACGTCTTGTTCCACCTCGAGCGGCATAGTTTTTACCTAATCAGTTTGAATCCAACCCGATCATATACCATATTGAAGAATTAACTTTTGAGTGCTACTGTCGTTTAGGAGCTTAGATTTCATCACTATGCAGTTTGTAAAAATTGTTTACATACCACAGCTAAAATGGTTTTGACATCAACATTTCAGATTGAGTATGTGATTTCTACCCAGCGAGCATCAAAAGCTTGATAACCTAGATTCAAGTAATGAGATTAAGTTACTGCCAAAACATTTGTCATCTTTAACCACTAAAATATTCAAAACTGACAATGTAAATTTATTTTGTTCCCCTAAAACATAAACCTGTTTTATCATCTTAATTAAATTAAAAACAATAAAATTGATTGTTCAGTTGAAGTGTTGGAAAATACTCTCTTTAGCCATGTAAATTCATTAAACTTCATCATATCTTCTGAATTGAAAATCTGAAGTGAATTGACATGAATTACGAAAAGATGAGCAATTTCAATTTATGCCAATCTCAATCTTTAAATGCAATAAACAATGAAATTAACACTCTTTGTAAAACAAATTCTGAATTTTGAATCTTAATCAAGCATACTGCATACATTATACTCTATCAAGTGTTGATCAAACATATACTATTGAAGTATCAGTTAAACACAAACTAAGTTCGGAAGTAGCTAAAGTGGTATGTAAGTATTTGTTTATATTAAGCTAGAAAATAGGCAATGTGGACTTCTTCGAACTGATCTCGTGATCTCAAGGAATAATTGAGCACGTATAAAATGGTCATAAATCTACAGCCTACATGCACTGAATTCTAGACATGAAACTATATAATACATACGTACTCGCTCTAGTGGAAGGAAAAAAGCAGAAGAACTTGATGATTTACTTCTTGCATTCCATGAAACTGCTCTTCCTTGGCAATCAATAACAGGGGACCCACTTGAACAACCTTTGGTTCCCGATGCAGCCTGCAATTGCAAAATAAAACATCACGAAGTTGATATATGCTAAATAAAATTTATTAATTTGTTGGCTCTGAAAGATGAATAACAGCATGACTGCACATGAATTTAAGAAATAACATATTTACTAATTAACAGAAACATCGAATGGAAGATTCATCAAGTATGTATGTTACAGTCAATTGCACAGCTTTGTTTGAATTTTGAAGCACTTAATTTAGAGTATGTTTTGTTCACGAAGAAAAATTGTTTATCATTTATATGTCAGCTTGATTAATCCTCTCAGCTATCTACTTGATACGTTCAATTTCACAAACAAAATCCTTACTCCTAAGAAAACTAACTCATAAGAACTCTCGGTTCTTAGAACAATTTCTTTTTAACCGCTTCATTGAAATAATTTTCAACATTTTGGCAAATAGGCTCAATAATGATCTGGACAACCTGACAAACAAATCTCAAACAGCTTCTATGGTTCTAAAAGGCATAGAACAATTATAAGCAGTTTATTGTTTTGTACTAACAACACTGAACACAAACCCACAACAAATTAAAATGATCTTCTCATCTGAAGATAAGGTAAAAAGAAAGCTACACTCCAAACCCACAATTTATTGTTTTGTACTTTTACAAATACACTGATGTTTAAATAATCCATCTAAAAAATCGAAGCACCTCCCAAAAAGTTCATATAAATTGAAGCATCTGAAGACAGGAATAAAAAATGATGAAGGTGCTGGTGGAATTTGAAAATGATGCCAAATGCAGAAAGCACAAGAACTACAAACATACCTGTCTAAATGACATTGAGCATCAGCAAATTGAGGTTCTGGAAGGAAGAAGAAAAGGTAGCGCGGAGACAAAAGGAACCGGTTTGAAGCCAGGAAGGAGGCAATCGTCGGTGATCTGAACGGCTTGGTATTTGCTCCTCGAAATCGAATCGTTAGTTTGTTGTGTGACGGTTAGATGAAGGACGAGCTCGTCGAAATTCTGAAAATCTATCAATCGCGATTTGGGAGAACCTAAAACTTGGATTAGGGTAAATGGGCTATTGGGTTTCACGGTTTGGGACTGATAATGAACCGTCCATTTGATTGTTTAAACGGATTGGGTCGGAAAAATAGAAATGGTAAAAGGATCAAACCCAGCCTTTTTAATATTAGGCTGAATGGATCGGTTAAAAGAGTTAGGGTCAACTTTGACGGGCCTAATCATATATATAATTCTAACTGATAAGTCTTCCTACATCCACCATATGTCGATAGTGAGTTTAGACATTGAAAGGTAATGCCAAAAAAATAAAAAAAGCACACAATCTCTCATGGGGAAATAACAGGTGTGTTATAATATAGAGACGTAAAGAAGTGTGTGTATCAGAACCATACCCAAGCACACAACGAACCTGAACCAAATTTAACAGAACTATTCTACACTGTTAGTTACAGAACTATTCTACACTGTTAGTTACAGACAACAAATGCTAGTACATAGATCCTCCAATAAATATTTTATCTATAGAAAAATGGAATATAGATGCACCTACCAGTTGTTGCATGCAAAAAAGTTCCTTTTTCTCACTCACACCCTTGTATAGTTAACGTTTTGGAGTTGAAATGAAAACGTAGCATATGAGGACATATTTTTAATCCACTTGTTAGTAAATAATATTAGGACCTAGCATAGATAATTAGATGACACCCTATGCAGCACCTAATTTAGTATCAACTATGAGCGAAGGTAGGGAGAAAAGAAGATCATCAATCATATTTCGTTATCGCAAAAGTTATACAACTGTTTGCGATAAGGCATTTATGGTTATGGTATACATTTTATAGAAGAGCTATGTGAAAATAAGAAATATAAAAATGATTTCATATGGATAGACGGGTGGAAAATCATACAAGTATGCATATTGAATACAACGATGGCTAACAAAACATAGAAGTAGACATGACCAAGTAGGTGCATGTGATTAAGTAGATCTGGTGCATTGAGTAACCAAACACTTGAGAGAAGCACAGACCGACTAATCTAATCTTATGTTGTTTGATGCACAAACAAATCGATCTCCGTTTCGGTAAATGAAATCACACATCACACTACAAATTAATAAAAACCTAAGTTAGGATTTCTGCATAGTAAATGTATGTTCTGAGTCATAAGTTCACAATCTAACTGATGACCATTGATGTAACACCCCGTATGTTGAATAACTTGTTATGATATAAATCAGGGCTGAATTAAATTTTAAGATCTGAATCAGGGGAAACAGGCTATGCCATTGCGTTCGTCTCGGAAAAATACGCGAAATAGAGTCTGAGTTTTCGAAAATCGGAGTCCGTATGGCCCAGTTAAGGCCCGAAGAAGTTTTCAGAAAATTCAAATTTTCAAAAACAGATTTCAAATGCAGAAATGGAGCTGGGCGAGAAAATTCCCGCCAGCCGCCCCAAGTCGACTGGGGAGTCGACTTGGGAGTCGACACAGCAAGACCCAAGTCGACTGCCCTGTCGACTTGGGAGTCGACACAGGTGGCCGGGCAATTTTGCCTGGTGCACCATTTGAGGGAGATTGGTCAGGTTTGGGCTGTGTTTGGTAGCTTGTGACGAGATCTGATGGCTCTAAACTATCCTAGGTTTAATCCTATGGCCTAAAACACTTAACTAATCTATAAATACACCCTAAGACTACCCTAATCCATGCTAAAAATAGATACAATGCCATCATGCCGTCAAAATGCAACTTGAAGGAGCCTCCATCAAATTAAAGAGGAAGATAGCTTCTCAAATCAACTTCTAATCAACTCTAGCAACTTAATCTTCTTCATAGGAGTGCTAATCAACAAGTTGTGAGTTTCTATGCCTTTAGCAAGCAATTGCTAAACTAATTATGATAGGATATAATGAGGTTATGGTTATGTATGTGGATCAATGCAAGTTATGCTATCATATGCTATGTGTTCATGATGCTAGTTATGCAAGTTTTATGCTATATGTTCATGATGCTAGTTATGCAAGTTTTATGCTATGTGTTCATGAAGCTAGTTATGCAAATCACTATGATAAACATTGATCCATTATGACACCATGTTATGCAAGTTTGGTGTTTGATTATATGCAAGTTCATATATGACATGTTATGCAAGTTTGGTGTTTGATTATATGCAAGTTCATATATGACATGTTATGCAAGTTTGGTGTTTGATTATATGCAAGTTCATATATGACATGTGATGCAAGTTTGATGTTTGATTATATGCAAGTTCATATATGATATGTTATGCAAGTTTGGTGTTTGATTACATGCAAGTAACATGTGCAAGTTTACACCTTTGTATGATATGCATACATATGCAAGTTAACCCCTTTGTATGTCATACATACATATGCAAGTTTACCCCTTTGTATGACATAAGTAACTATGCAAGTTACCATCTTTATGACATATGTGATTCATGCAAGTTTGGGTTGGTTATTTATGCTAGTTGGGTTTGATGCTATGGTCATATATGCAAGTTGACACCTTTAAAACCCATGTTGATGCTAATGTTATGCTAAGTTGAACCCATTGTATTTGTGATGAATCTTCCCTTTTAAGTATGTCATGTTAGCGTATTACGTGGGGAACGATGGGGTTAATATTCATGTTAACAAAATTGTGGTGAAATTAGTATGATGTGGCATACCATAAGTGGATGGACATAATTGAGTCAATTATGTACATCATTAAATTGGAATTAATTAGGGAAAATTAATTCAAGATTTGGGGTGATTAATTAGGTGTAATTAATCGACTAAGACACGCAGTTGGACCCTTTTGTAGCATAAGACTGCCCGGACCCGACCGGCAAATCCAGCGGCTACAAATGATTGGCCCAATGTGAGAGGTCTTAGGCATAAACTAAATACGTGACAAGTGTAAAGACACGAGGTTAGACTCGGTTACGGCGTAAGGCTGCCCGGACCCGACCGGCAAATCCAGTTGCCATAAAAGATAGTCTAATGTGAGAGGTCTTTACAAAGGTTACGTTCTTAATCAATTAAGAAACACTTAACCAAAAAAGCATGTAGTAGGGCATGAGGGGTTAAGTGGGTGCTTTGGGTGGCATGTGGAAATCAAGTAAGTGCTTTGGGTGGCATGTGGAAATCTAGTGGGTTGCCTTGGGTGGCAATAGAAAATACGATTAGAATACTTAACCAAGTGGAAACATGTAATTAAACATGATTAAAGGGTTAAATGGGATGCACTAGAAAAGGGACAAGCTTAGGCGGGTAGCTTGTGGGGGCCCATTTCAACCAGTAACCCAAAACGTATCTTTGTGGGCTCGACCCATGTCGAGGACGGGACACGCGTACTGGGCTTGACTATAAGAGGCCAAAACGGGTTAGCGGTGGCAACGCAAGTCCAACGGGTTTCATATGCGTGTGTGGGTCCGGGCTGGTAGGTGAGACGTTGTTGCATCGTGTAGGTATAAGCCGTGCACCGTTGGTTGTATCAGGTTGCCACTTTGGGGAGTGATACACCCCACTGTGGGGCCAGCACGGGTATCTACGTTAGGGAGCCGATCGCTTGGGGAATAGTGGGTACACCTAGTGGAGATAAGGGCAGACGGCACCTATGTGGTCAGCTAGGGGTACACGAAACTACTAGTTAAATTTTCTATGTCCTTGGGTGGGATCAACCTTTAAGTAGGAATGACTGGTGTGGTGCAGTGTAGTAATTACCCTTGGGTGGGTAGATGCGTCTTTACCGATATCTTAGTTCATTCTATGTCTAGTTGGCTGCTTAGTGTAGTCATTTATCCCCAGTCATTACCGTACCAAGTTTATATCATACCCTAATTACTTTAATGATTGTATTGTTAAAGTTATAGGACTCACTCAGACTTATGTCTGACCCCGTTGTTTTTATCTTTTTCCCAACCCTCAGGTTCTCAGAGTGGGCCTAGCACTAGTGGGCTTTGATCAGATTGCTTTATCTATCTTTTGGAGCTTGGACCGTTGATGTAAAGCTCAGCTTATCTTTTCTATTATGGCTATTAGTTATATAGTGGGATTATGTACTTATGTTTTTATCAGGATGGATATTTAGTACTTGACTCTTGTTTTAGTTGGTTTTGGTATTGTAACCAAACATGTTTATCTTCTGCTGCAATGAAATGATGTTTTAGATTTTCAAGTATTATTTATATCTGTCTTGTTGTAATTTTTCTATTCTATATTCACTTAAAATATTCCACCGAAGTTAAGGCATTCCCTTAGTGAGTGACCTTAGCGGGTGTGGGGTGTTACAATTGACGCAAATAACCATTGACATAGGTAGTTCATGTAATTATTTAAAAGCCATATGAAAAAATTATAACAGTAGAGTTGTTGAAATTTCCATGCATGAATGATTCATCATTCATAACGTTTAATAAGAACGCCAACACAATAAACAATCACATTTCCAATTCAGTAAACTAAACAAGCATACATGTTCAAATTGACCAAATATCTATTTGAGCAGATATCGTCCCATGGATATCCCTTTGTAATTATCATTTCATGGCATATGCTTTACAATCAAACACTATAATCGATACCTAGACATCTCGAGCTGCCTATTTTTCCAAAAATCAACATACTGCTAGCACACTTAAAGCTCATTAACCATAAAATGCTAATAATAAGTGTTTCATAAAGAAAACTGTTTGCGTTTTCTGAAATTTTCATGGTTCAGACATTGTTCTCCAATTATCAATTTCCCTCTAATAATTATCTAATCTTATTTCAGTGATACAAGAAATTATCCTTGCAAGTTATATGACTTATCTAATAAATTTGCTACTTTGATGCAATCATATAAAAGATTTTTTTTAAATTACAGTTGTAATTTCAAACCAAATAGTTGATTGAAGGCACCTTTTTTATCACTTGTTAGGACTGTATATGCGGTCTAAGGGTAAGTCCAACATGAATATATGGTCTAAGGTAAGCTCGACATTAATATCAATGTTGCAAATAATGAGGAGTGTCTGATGATAAAATTAATGCTCCGAATCACAGTATAGGAAGAAGAAAAATCATAAGTGAAAAATCAATACCATAATTTGGTAATTATGGTAATTGTTTGACTAAAGAACTTGCGTTGACTATTACACAGAAAGTTTCTTGAGCTTTGCGATAAATAGACCACTAGTTTAGGATTTTTTTTGGGACCAAATCGCAATGATTTTGGACCAAAAGGAAGAATGAAAAAAAAAGGATAAACTCAAGAACAAAATCAGAAAGGAACAAAATTAGGAAGGATTAACATACCAGATAAGTACCCATCAGCACTGTTCCAGCCTTGTCTGATACCCGGCTAACTAAATCAGAAAGGAACAAAACCGGCTAATGTCCTCTCCAGCTCTGTTCTAGTCAAACCGTCAACTGTTCCCCTCTCTCTCACCACTGTCCTGTTCCTCCTCCGGACGCCCCTCCTGATTCCGTTCCCCGTCCATCGCCTCTTGTTCCCCCCACCTGATCCCAAATTTCGTCGTTGGCTCGTCATGAACCCTATTTCAGATCCTAACCCGCAACCACTTCTTGCGCCTCTCCCCTTCTTCGCTTTTCCTTCCGCCGAGTTGCGAATGTTTATCTAGTTTTATTATGGATTATTTTAGTTGATCTAGAGAATCGAGGACTTTGAACTAGATCTAGAATGAACGAGATGGGAAAAAGAAGTAAAGCGGGCGTGAAATATTAGCTGCGAAGCGGTCCTCAAATTTTCGAGAGCCCGCCTTTTTTTTGAGCCCGCCTAAATTATTTAGCAAAACGGAATTTAGATCCCTTACCATCATAAATAGTTTAAAATTGTTAGTTTTTGAACTTTTGCAGGTGAAGAAAAAAAAAAGTGTTACTTGAATTTTGTACCATGGATCATTGCTAAGCATCTGAAAGTAATGTTTGTTATAAATTAATATATGCAAATGTTATGTAAGAAAAGTTATTAAATAGTAAATTAACTAGTAAATTAATTTTTGAACTATGATAAATATTAATTACTAATATATTAAATTATTTAAATGTTAATTATTAATGTATTAAATTAAATGCGTATTATTTATTAAACATTAATTTTAATATTTGTTAATTGTTGACTATTGTTATTATTATTTGTTAATTATTAATTATTATTATTTAATTATCAAATATAAATATCACTGTATAATACTTAAATTTTATTATTAACTATTAAATCGGGTATTAAATATATATATAGTAGTTGTTTAACATTAAATACTAATTGTAATTACTAAACAAATAATTTTTAATGATATAATATTAATTATATTTGCCAATTATTAATTGTATATATATGTATATATGTGTGTGTATATGTATGTATGTATGTATGTATACTACTATGCTTATACTTCTTATATTATAACCGAATGTTACTTGGGGGAAAAATAATTTTTAAAAGTATGTTTTTTGCAAGTGGCTTTACCTGTTGCAAAAAAATTGCAGTTATTGCAACTGGTGAAAACTGTCGCTAAATATATAATTTTTGCAACTGGTTTGAAAGTGTAGTTGCAAATAATATGTCTATTGCAACAGGAATTAAAGAGCAGTTACTAAAAGTATGTTTTCGCAACAGGGATGAAAGCGCTGTTGCGAAAAATATTCTTTTCGCAACAGGAAAGAAAAGCCTGTTGTTAAATCTTATCTATTGCAACAGCTACGAAAGGTCTGTTGCTAAATATCATTTACTGCAACTGACATTTGAGGCCTGTTGCGAATAACTAGTTGCAATAGAGTATTTTTCTTGTGCCGGTTTCAGGAGAATCCGACGGTCGCATCTCCCGTAGTGTCCGTTCGAAGTCAATGGTCGAAATTCGCGAACAGTCGCAGCGCGGCGCATTCTATTCATGCCATTTTATATATATAATATATATATTATATATATTTCATCGATTTCCATTTAAAACGTATTTTACAAATCGTTTTAAATTCGTTTTCAAAACGATTTCAACTTTATATCCAATTTCAAATCAAAATTGAATATTCCATATCATCGATATATAAATGATAATATTTTCAAAACATTATATTTTGAAATCAATTCCTTTTTTATATTCATTATAAAAAAAGAATAAACTCGATATAAATATCGTTCACGTCAAAATTGCATTAATCTAATCAACACGGCTTTATTTATTTAAATATTTTCGTGTCCATCCGAAATCGGACATCAATACCAAATTTTGATTCTTTACTGAATATTATTTGGAATTATTCGTTATTTTAAAATAATCATTATTTTCAAATATTCATTCTTTCTGAACTGCAATCAGACACAGTCAATTACTGTAAAATTTGATTATATGGATTTCATACAATGCATGTATACAACAACAGTGATAAATAATCATCCATCATGCAGAGTGCATTCTACACTGTATAAGCATTAAATAAAAATATTCAACGCTTATAACAGTTTGTCAACCAATCAATTGACATACAACTAAATATTGGGATTAGTGTATGTCCAATATAATGCCAATACCCGTGTGGGGTTTCAATCAATCGAACACGGATTTTATTTGTGCAGTTGGGCGATGTGTAAAATTTATCGTCCCAATCAATATCAGTCAAATGTGTGTACATAAACAAATCGTCCAATTTGTTTATGGATATTTATTTTATTCATATACACGTTAATAATTATATTTTTAACTGTAAAATATTTTTAACTATAAAATATTTTATTCTATTCCACATCACACAATCAACTTCCGCAACATAACTAAACAAACAAGTCGTCCATGGTATGTGGACGACGGGTGTCGGGTGCTGCTAAGCACCGTCTTCATCCTAATATATATTTTAACTAGAAAATAAAAGTCAAAGTGAGAAGTTCCCACCCTGGGGATCCACTCCGTCGTGCTTTGATTGTCGATCTATGTAGTATACCTACGTTAAAAAATTATATTTTCAACCAATCAATAATTATTTCTTTGTATGATTGTTTTACAAATAACATAAAGAGGCTCAAAATTATATTTTTATCTTTCTAAAAATAATTTCATATTTTTATAACAACGCTACATAGATAAAAATCACATTTTTACATTGCTACTATATAGATAAAAATCACATTTTTACATCGTCACTTCATATACAAAACCGTATTTTTATCCTATCGCTACATATATAAAGATCAAAATTTTATTATCTATATAATATAAAAATCATATTTTTATTATCGCTATAATATAAAAATCATATTTTTATTATCTCTATAATATAAAAATCTTATTTTTTATTACTCTACTCGTTTAAAAATTACATTTCAAAATCAAATCTTTATTCTATTAAAAATCATATCTTTATATATTTAAAATATAATCTTTATATAAATAAAAATCTAAGCTTTACTTAAATAAAAATCAAAGCTTTTCATTGTTACAAATCAAGGCTTTTCATAAATAAAATCTCTAATTATATTTGAAGGATCATAATTTTACATACGTAAAAATCACATTTCATATCGGTATTCTATGTTAAAACTGGAAATTAAAATCGAAGTTAATAAAACTCACTGTTTTTTTGTTTGAAGAAGGGTGGTCTGCGTCAATTGAGGGAGGAGGTGGCGCTGTTGCTCGTGGTGGCTTGCAGGGGGGTGGCTCGAACTCTAGCGGCAGAGACAGGAGGTGCGGCGGGCTTGGTTTGGGCGCGTTGGGGTTTTGGGGGATTGGGGTCGCGGTTTGAGGGTTGGGGTGCTCGAACGAGGTAAGGTAGAGGGTGGTCTACAGTGCAGGCACCGGCGAGAGGGGAGGGGGGAATGATGGCAGCGGCGGCGGGAAAAAGGAGGGGCGACAGGTAAAGGTGCGATTTCTTTTTTTCTCTCGTCTGGAATTGAACGATAGGGGAGGGGAAAGAGATAAAGGAGTTGACCCAGTTTAATAATTTATATATTTAATTTATTTTAAATCCAAAAAGTAATTTTTTCTTTCGAACCTCGAATCGAATCCACCAACTGTCGCCCCTAGCTAATTACCCCCATTCCGAACACAATGGGATATGTTTCACAAGCCAATTCGGGTTTTACGATCAGTTTTCGTTAAAATTTCAATATAAATCAATATTATAGTCAGTATTGAATTTAACGTACATTTTAATTTACTGAGGCCACATACTGACTCTGAAAATTCCAGAATAATTATTTCTAGCTTCGTATTGACGATACGGTCGTAACAAAACTAATTCCATCAAATTTCAAGACCGTTTGAAAAATGACCATTTTCTGGTCGATCCAAATTGATTGAAGCTGTTAAAACACGTTTAACTTCGCCACACTCACATACTGACTTCAAAAATTACGATAATTGGAATATTGCAATAACTTGACATCCTGGATCCAACAAAAGTGGTTTCGTCGAAAACGGAGGTCGTTTGCAAAATTTTCATTTTTAAGGACCAAAATTCCAAAGCGATTATTCTGAATTTTCAACTGGGCATAACTTTTTATTCCCACTATGAAATTTCAGTTTTTCGGATTCGTTTGAATGATATTTTAAAATAGATTTAAATATTTTTGGTTTCGCTAAAATCCGGTTTATTTTGAATCCTGTACAATCATTTGAAATTTGAAATCGAATTTTGGAACTACCACGCCATTTTCAATTCCTTTTATAATTAAAATAAATATTTATATTCTAAGATTGATCTAAATAAATATATACATTCTAATTCTATTCAAAATGAATTTCTCGTTGTAATTCTTTAAAATAATTTCATTTTAAATATCCAAAATTCACTAAAAGGGCCAAAATCCATTTTTCGGGTTGTTACAATCTCCCCAACTTAAAATCTTTTCATCCTCGAAAAGGAACGGAGCTGAAAGTTGTTTTACAAACTAACTGAACTTTCATTATTTTCGTTACGGCTTAAGTTTTCAACTTTTCAGTGTCTAAGAGCTTTTCAAAAAAATTCAAAAAATTGGCTAACACCCTAAATTTTGGAAAAATTTCGCCACAACCTCCCCTATACGGGAGCACCGGGAAAATCCAGAAATCACCACACGGGCCTTCTCGTCTCAAAAAGAAAAAGAAAGAGCCAAGCGGCTAATAAAATCATCAAAAAACCCAAAGAAATACAATAAACATGTACCTATTTGTCGGGCAAACAATTTTATCCCTCTTCTCTAGCCTCCTTGCTATGACCCAATCAATTTGTATACATGTACATGTATGCAAATGCGATAAATTTTCAATACAGTTCAATATTTGGTTCAATTTGGTTATATGTATCGTTCTTTCACATAATGGTTTTATTACATAACAAATAATCATACAATACAATCATCAATCAATTAATGAATTAACGTTTCAAATTCTTAATTTTGATACATATACAGAAAATCATGTTTTTGATGCCAAGTCACAACAAATAAGCTCTATCTAGTTTTGGTTCTCACACCAGTCAATTGAAATCATACAGACATCCCACTTTCAAAACTCGAACATAAATACTGATGATGCGGCCGCATCACCAGAATTATCCCCCGGGCGACTGGAGTGTGACTCTATATCCATCTAGTATATTGGAGACTTCAAATACACGTGGATCAAACGTATATTAAAATCTCTATATACCTGATAATCCAAAACAATATAAAAATAATATTCAAATACGAATAATATAATTTAAATCTTCAAAACAAAATTTGTTTTCTCTTTTATTTCAAAAATGACACCCTTCCGACTCATTCTAGGACAATACTGGTCCCATCTCGAACGAGCCATTCTCATTGGATATTACTAATCCAATCTCTGATGAATTCTTTCATTTGGTTCTAACGTGTATTGTTCTCCGAGCTCTGTAAACCAAACCTCTGATACCAAAGTGTAACATTCCGAACTTCCCTGTGAAGGAAAGTCCGGATTGAATTGAGGACAAGACGAATCAGAACACAAACAGAAGAACATTTCATTGCTTATTACAACAATATCATCAGAATAAAAGAATATACAGAGTATAAATAAATATTATACATCAGAAAAATATCAGAGATTTACAAATTATAATGCAGCGGAAAATAATACAAAACACAACTGAAAGGAATATACGGATACAGAGCTTTTTGAATATCATTCCAGCTGTAAAACAGGATCATGTCAATATAAATCTACAAAACCAAAACTACTAGTTGTCCGTGCGAAAAATAGGGGCACCCAGAGTTTAGGTTAAAACAATAAACTCCAGGCCAATCATGTGACTAGTGCGAGAACTAAAACAGTTATTAATCCTTGTTTTAAAGTTAGGTAAATCCAGGGACCACGTCGTATAACGCTGAACGGGTTTCCTCCCCAGAATACCAGTGCATAAAACAACAGCAATTGCTAAATAAAGAACAATGAAGCTATTATAAGACTCAGGTCCCATCACACAATGCAATGCAAGCCGGATGATAGAGTATTTTACCTTATAATAGCCAAAAATGCTTGGTACGTGAAATTTCATCATTTATTATTACTATAAGTGTATAGTGTCAAAACAATTTCAATCATAAGTATCAATCATAGATGGCATAAGTGCCCAATACCACTATGTCGTCATATATAGGTTTACAATCAAAACCGCAAAATGTCGTATTGGAAGTTGGATTTCCATCTATGAACCAAGGTAAGGGATCATCTTTACTGCTTCGAGACGCTCTAGCCCGCCCCTCAGGATCAGAGGTCGAATGACCCTTGGATCGTCTGTGCCCGTCCACCCGGAGTGGATTAAAATGCCTGAACATGCATTTCCTTGCCCTATGGGGCGTCAATGAGCCAAATGACTCCATCGGTCCCAGATCGACCGATATAACCGAGGCGCCTCGCAATCCATCATCCGCATAAGTAAAATGTCAGGGCTAGTAAAATGCTGACACCACACTTAGCTAGAAGGAAACGCATGCCCTCCCTGAGGTCCTCTCTCATTTCTGGTTCACACTGGTGTGTGAGGCTGGCGAATTAACGCTACACAAAGCTATGCTATATTAAAGCCGTTCTTTGATAATCAACCACAAGACTCTGCTTTTCAACAGAAGCCTTGATCATTTGCATCCCAGCATGCCACACAGGCAATTCACGTTATGCATTTGATGTCTATCAGTCACAAAGAATGAAATCCGATGTCAGACACACATCCATTTACAAGTTCGTTCTGGGTCTGAACGAAACCGGAGGCACCTTATTCCTCCCTCATATGTCCAATACAGGGGAGAGGCCCGAGCATATCCGATCGATCTCCATGTACATCTGGACGATCACCACTTATTACCTTGCCTTGGGTGTACAGCCCAATCAAGACATCAATAATCATCTAAACGATGTGAAGACCTCCGGTCTTCAACTGTAACACCCCGTATGTTAAATAACTTGTTATAATATAAATCAGGGCAGGATTAAATTTTAAGATCTGAATCAGGGGAAACGGGCTATGCCATTACGTTCATCTCGGAAAAATACGCGAAATAGAGTCCGGGTTTTCGAAAATCGGAGTCCGTATGACCCAGTTAAGGCCCGAAGAAGTTTTCAGAAAATTCAAATTTCGAAATACAGATTTCAAATGCAGAAATGGAGCTAGGCGGGAAAATTCCCGCCAGCCACCCCAAGTCGACAGGGGAGTCGACTTGGGAGTCGACACACCTGGACCCAAGTCGACTGCCCTGTCGACTTGGGAGTCGACACAGGTGGCCGGGCAGTTTTTCCTGGTGCACCAATTGAGTGAGTTGGTCAGGTTTTGAGCTGTGTTTGGTGGCTTATGACGAGATCTGATGGCTCTAAACTATCCTAGGGTTAATCCTATGGCCTAAAACACTTAACTAATCTATAAATACACCCTAAGACTACCCTAATTCATACTAAAAATAGATACAATGCCATCATGCCGTCAAAATGCAACTTAGAAGGAGCCTCCACAAATTAAAGAGGAAGATAGCTTCTCAAATCAACTTCTAATTAACTCTAGCAACTTAATCTTCTTCATAGGAGTGCTAATCAACAAGTTGTGAGTTTCTATGCCTTTAGCAAGCAATTGCTAAACTAATTATGATAGGATATAATGAGGTTATGGTTATGTATGTGGATCAATGCAAGTTATGTTATCATATGCTATGTGTTCATGATGCTACTTATGCAAGTTTTATGCTATATGTTCATGATGCTAGTTATGCAAGTTTTATGCTATGTGTTCATGAAGCTAGTTATGCAAATCACTATGATAAACATTGATCCATTATGACACCTTGTTATGCAAGTTTGGTGTTTGATTATATGCAAGTTCATAAATGACATGTTATGCAAGTTTGGTATTTGATTATATGCAAGTTCATATATGACATGTTATGCAAGTTTGGTGTTTGATTATATGCAAGTTCATATATGACATGTTATGCAAGTTTGGTGTTTGATTATATGCAAGTAACATGTGCAAGTTTACACCTTTGTATGATATGCATACATATGCAAGTTAACCCCTTTGTATGTCATACATACATATGCAAGTTTACCCCTTTGTATGACATAAGTAACTATGCAAGTTACCCTCTTTATGACATATGTGATTCATGCAAGTTTGGGTTGGTTATTTATGCTAGTTGGGTTTGATGCTATGGTCATATATACAAGTTGACACCTTTAAAACCCATGTTGATGCTAATGTTATGCTAAGTTGAACCCATTGTATTTGTGATGAATCTTCCCTTTTAAGTATGTCATGTTAGCGTATTACATGGGGAACGATGGGGTTAATATTCATGTTAACAAAATTGTGGTGAAATTGGTATGAAGTTGCATACCATAAGTGGATGGACATAATTGAGTCAATTATGTACATAATTAAATTGGAATTAATTAGGGAAAATTAATTCAAAATATGGGGGTGATTAATTAGGTGTAATTAATCGACTAAGACACGAGGTTGGACCCTTTTGTAGCATAAGACTGCCCGGACCCGACCGGCAAATCCAGCGGCTACAAATGATTGGCCCAATGTGAGAGGTCTTAGGCATAAATTAAATACGTGACAAGTGTAAAGACACGAGGTTAGACTCTGTTATGGCGTAAGGCTGCCCGGACCCGACCGGCAAATCCAACTGCCATAAAAGACAGTCTAATGTGAGAGGTCTTTACAAAGGTTACGTTCTTAATCAATTAAGAAACACTTAACCAGATAAGCATGTAGTGGGGCATGAGGGGTTAAGTGGGTGCCTTGGGTGGCATGTGGAAATCAAGTAAGTGCCTTGGGTGGCATGTGGAAATCTAGTGGGTTGCCATGTGCGGCAATAGAAAATACGATTAGAATACTTAACCAAGTGGAAACATGTAATTAAACATGATTAAAGGGTTAAGTGGGATGCACTAGAAAAGGGACAAGCTTAGGCGGGTAGCTTGTGGGGGCCCATTTCAACCAGTAACCCAAAACGTATCTTTGTGGGCTCGACCCATGTCGAGGACGGGACACGCGTACTGGGCTTGACTATAAGAGGCCAAAACGGGTTAGCGGTGGCAACGCAAGTCCAACGGGTTTCATATGCATGTGTGGACCCGGGCTGGTAGGTAAGACATTGTTGCATCGTGTAGGTATAAGCCGTGCATCAGTGTTGGTATCGGGTTGCCACTTTGGGGAATGATACACCCCACTGTGGGACCAGCACGGGTATCTACGTTAGGGAGCCGATCACTTTGGGGAGTAGTGGGTGCACCTAGTGGAGATAGGGGCAGACGACACCTATGTGATCAGCTAGGGGTACACGAAACTACTAGTTAAATTTTCTAAGTTCTTGGGTGGGATCAACTTTTAAGTTAGGAATGACTGGTGTGGTGCAGTGTAGTAATTACCCTTGGGTGGGTAGATGCGTCTTTACCGATATCTTAAGTTCATCCCATGTCTAGTTGGCTGCTTAGTGTAGTCATTTATCCCCAGTCATTACCGTACCAAGTTTATATCATACCCTAATTACTTTAATGATTGTATTGTTAAAGTTATAGGACTCGCTCAGACTTATGTCTGACCCTGTTGTTTTTATCTTTTTCCCAACCCTCAGGTTCTCAGAGTGGGCCTAGCACTAGTGGGCTTTGATCAGATTGCTTTATCTATCTTTTGGAGCTTGGACCGTTGATGTAAAGCTCAGCTTATCTTTTCTATTATGGCTATTAGTTATGTAGTGGGATTATGTACTTATGTTTTTATCAGGATGGATATTTAGTACTTGACTCTTGTTTTAGTTGGTTTTGGTATTGTAACCAAACATGTTTATCTTCTACTGCAATGAAATGATGTTTTAGATTTTCAAGTATTATTTATATCTGTCTTGTTGTAATTTTTCTGTTCTATATTCACTTAAAATACTCCACTGAAGTTAAGGCATTCCCTTAGTGAGTGATCTTAGCGGGTGTGGGGTGTTACACGTGGTATCAAAGCTGAAGGTTACCAGAACAGATAAATTTTTTAGAAAAACTATTTTTCTAAAAACATTTTTGGAAGAAATATTTTCAAAAACATGTCTTTTAAGAGAAAAGTTTTTGAAAGAAAAGCGTAATCCCCAATAGCCATATCTTTATCTTTCGAATTCTCCGTTTTGAATCTTTCCTTTTTTTCGTTTCAGCATGGCTGAAGATCTTAACTTTCTGGAGGGTGTAGCGATACCAGTATGGTATAGGCGATTGATGGAGGCTAGGGCCACCGCTGCGGGTCCAGCAAATGTTCCTCCACCACCAGTTGCACCCGATCTTCCACCCCCTCCTCCTCCTCGAGCGGATACTTTTGCTAAGACTTGCAAGGAATTTAAGGCTATGGGAGGGAAACCTTTTCAAGGATCAGAAACTTTTGTGGAAGCTAGGGATTGGATTAAGGAGGTGGAAGAGTTGATAGATATCTTTGAGATGGAAGAAGGAAAGAAAGTCAAGTTAGCTGCTTGGTTAATGAAGGGAGAGGCCTCGTTCTGGTGGGAGGTCACTAATGGAGAGCGCCCTGTTGACTCTTGGGCGGATTTCAGACAAAGGTTTGTGGCAAAGTTTCTTTCAAGGGCGGAAGAAAATCTGTGTATGGAAAGGTTCTTGACGCTAAAGCAAGGAAACCTATCAGTGAAGGAATATGTCAACAAGTTTAATCAGCTGGCAAGGTTTGGCATAGACATGGTGAATACACCGGAGAAGAAGGCTTTGAGGTTCATTAAGGGCTTGAATGAACCGATGCATGGATTGGCTATGACTCACATCCCTATGGGGGCCACCTTTGAGAAGCTAGTAGACATGGCACTTATGCATGAGGAAGAGAAGGGTCCCAATGCTAATAAGGCACCCGAGAAGAAAGGAGATCGGAAGAGACCTCAACAGCAACAGCAAAACAAGGGCGGGTGTAACAACCCGTATTTTCAATAACCTGTTATAACGTAAATCGAGGCAGAATTTAATTTATAAATCTGAATCAAGGGAAACGGGCTATGCCATTGCGTTCGTCTCGGAAAAATACGCGAAATAGAGTCCGAGTTTTCGAAAATCGGAGTCCGTATGACCCGATTAAGGCCCAGTGAAGTTTTCAGAAAATTTCAAGTTCAAAACAGATTTGAATTTTAAGTTCAAATTTCGAATTTCGAATTTCGGGCCTGGAAGGCTAGGCGGGAAATTTCCCGCCAAGCCAACCAAGTCGACAGGCCTGTCGACTTGGCAGTCGACTTGGTTGGACCCAAGTCGACAGCCCTGTCGACCTGACTGTCGACTTGGTTCAGCCGGGCAGTTTTGCCTGGTGCACCATTTTGGGGTTTTGGTTAGGTTTTGGGGCCAGATTCGATTTTAAGGTCTGAGATTGGAATTAGGGTTTAATCCTAAGGTTGAAACTAATCCTAATCTCTATAAATAAGCCCCTAACCTAACCCTAAATTATCATTATTCGACCCTACAACTAAACTATGGCAAAATTATTCCTCTCATGGCCTCCACTCTCTTCATAAAATTTCTAAGTTATTTCTATGAGAGATTTTCCATGCATACAAGTGTTTTCAAGCTTGTATGAGTGTCATTAGCTTGCATTCAAGTCAAGTTTCCATATTTACATCATAAAGCAAGGGTTTTGATCATTTTGGCTCAAGGGTTTTTCTATTGGAGCTTACATTTTGGGTTTATTTGATTGCATAAGGGCTTTGTCTCAATCTATATATATTTTTTGTGTCTTCATAAGCATTGTAAGTCCTTTTCTACTTTCATATTTAAACTCTAAAGTTAAATGAATGATGCAAGTTTGGTTGATCATTATGATATGCAAGTTTGCCATGATATGCAAGTTTACTATGTCATGTTATGCAAGTTTGATATGTTATGATATGCAAGTTTGCCATGTTATGTTATGCAAGTTTGTCATGTTATGATATGCAAGTTGTCATGTTATGTATGCAAGTTTGGGTGGATCATTTTACTCATGTTATCATGTTATGCAAGCTTACCTTGAGTATATGAACATAAAGCTTCAAGCTTTATGCTAATGGTTGCATTTTGGCAACATGTAAGTTATCATATCTCTTATGATAACTTGCATGTGAGGCTAAATGCAAACTTATGGCCATTTCTACATGTCATTTATCACCATGTATCACCAATATGCTAAGTTTGGTTTTATGCATGCTTTTGAGGCCTAAAAATGTAATATGCAAGTATATGAACATATGTACATTTCATATGCCACCATGTTAAACTTGTGGCTTCAACACCTTTATGTCATGATTATGCCAAGTTCCCTCTTTCTATCCTTTATGCGCTATTGCGATATGTAAGCGATGGGATTGCGTTTGGGGTTGGGTAAACTTAAAAGACATAAAAACATAAGATTGGGAATTTACCTATTAAGTTAGATCTACCCAAATGCTTGAAAACTTGTAATATGTTTTGGAAACATAATGGACATGACACTTAGAAAATATAAGTGTGACCAACTCGAGGTTGGGTTGAGTTTGTAGCGTAAACCTACCTAGAACCGACCGGCTTAACTAGTTGCTACAAACAATAGGACCCAATGTGAGAAGTTGGTCATGTTGTACCTTGAACCCGAGGTTAGACCAAGTTGTGGTGTAAAGCTACCCGGAACCGACCGGCTTAACTAGTAACCGCAACAAAGTCTAATGTGAGAGGTTAAGGCACATTAATTAATTAATGCCTCATGATTAGGGTTAAGTCATGGTCCACTTAATACTTAACCAATTTGGACTTGGTGGATTAATCGAGGTTAAGTCGTGAACCCATCGTTACACTTAACCAAGTTAACCCATGATTAGTAAAAGGGTTAAACCGTACTTAACCCACTAGAAAATCCTAGCAAAGGGGGTCCACTCCAGCAGTAATCCCAAGTTTGTATCATCATGACCCTAGGGACTAGGCTAGGGTGGGGCACGATTACTGGACTGGTATAAGCGACCAAAAACGACGGCCGGGTGGTACGCCGATGTAGTTCCGGACGGACTATGGTCGTGCACGTAGTCCGTATTTGGAGAAGTCACCCATGGGTACCAGTAGATCGAGACTGTGCACTCATATTTATGGTGTCCAGGGGTTGACACCCTAGGGCTTGATACACCCGAAGGGTGGACCCAGCACAGTCCGACTACAATCATGTTTAGGCCGTATTGACACCAACACGTGACGAGTTAGGCTTATAGGGAGCCGATCGACTAGACCGTTTGGTTGGACCTCGTATTAGGGTCGCTTCATGTTATTGGACCTCGTATTAGGGTCACTTCATGTTATTGGACCTCGTATTAAGGTCACTTCATGTTGTTGGACCTCGTATTAGGGTCACTTCATGTTATTGGGCCAAAGCTTGGGCCAAGGGATCAATACTTGTTTATTCAAATCATGTTAGTTTGCTAGTACACCTGTGGTACAAAAACCTTAACCCTGATTATGCGATGACACCTTTTATCTATCATGCCAGTATGTAGTTATCCTTATGTTCATCTCAGTTTTCATCATGTCAGTTAACTTTATTAGTTTATAGACTGATGGTAGTAGGGCTTACTCAGTCTTTTTGACTGACCTGTTTTCTTTCGCCTCTTTTCTTCCGTTCCCCCCCCCCCCCAGGTTCTCAGTGTGGGAATATTGGAGCTTAGCTTGGATTTCGGATCGCTTGCTTGTGGGATTTTAGCTCATGTACGGTTTTGACATGAAGCTAGCTATGGTTATAACTTATTTTGGGGATAGTACTTATGTATTTCAGTTTTTCAGTTGATGTTGTTTTTATCTAGACTTGTTTATTTGGAAAGTTGACATTATGTTGTACCAGACTTGTTTTGAAATAGTTTGAAATCTTCCGCTGTTTTACTTATCTTATTTACTCTGTTTACATATATACATATGTTATGTTCTGCCTTGATATATCATTATGCATGTTTACCCGGTACAAACGCCCCTCCAAAGTCAGAGTGCTTGCAAGAGCCACCCTGGCGGAGGTGGGGTGTTACATTTGGTATCAGAGCGTATGGTTTACGAGAAGGAACAAAAAGGTTTTTAAAACTTTTGGAAAACTATTTTCAAAACCAAGTATAAAGTATTTTCCAAAGAAAAGTCTAGTTTATTTTAAAGGCTATTCCCCAAAAAAAAAGCCATTAGCAAAAATTCCTTCGTTTTTCTCCATTCTGAATCTATCTTTTTTCTTCGTTTTCAGTATGACTGATAACTTTGCTATTCCGGAGGGAGTACACGTACATGTTTGGTATAGGAGACTTTTGGAGGCTAGGGCGACCGAAGCCGGCCCCGCCGATGTTCCTCCTCCTCCTCCTCCGGTAGTTAATGTTCCTCCTCCTGTCGCTGAGGTTCCTCTTCCTCCTCCCCCTCAGCATCCACAAGAGGATTTCGCGGAGATTTGCAAAGACTTTAAGGTGATGGGTTGCAAGAATTTTGTTGGGATGGAGACTTCTGTTGAGGCAAGAAACTGGTTAAAGGAAACTGAAAACCTCTTTACTATCTTAGATATAGAAGATCGTAGGAAAGTTCTGTTGGCGGTATGGTTATTGAAAGGGGAAGCTGCTTATTGATGGGTAGTCACCACCACTACTAGACCAATTGAGACTTGGGATGAGTTTAAAAGAAGGTTTGGACTGAGGTTTTTATCGTCAGCAGAGGAGAACCTCCAGACGGAGAGGTTCCTATCACTAAAGCAAGGGGACATGACCATTAGGGAATACGTGGATAAGTTTAATCAACTTGCTCGGTTCGGTTTAGACTTGGTTAACACAGCTCAGAAGAAGGCCATGCATTTTGCTCTAGGACTAAACGAGCCATTGCGCGGTTTGGCCATATCTCATATACCCATCGGAGCGACCTTCGAGAGTTTGGTGAATGTGGCCCTACTCAATGAAGAGAATAGGAGTGACAAGAAGGAAATCAAGGTGAATGAGTCCCAAAACAAGAAAACGGGGCCCAAAAAGGAAATGAAAAAGAAGGAGGAGAAGTCTAAAGATAAGAAGGAAAAGAAGTGCTTTACTTGTGGAAGTTCGACTCATCTTATTAAGGATTGTAAGAAGAGGAAAAGGAAGAATGGTGAATGCTTTTTCTGCGGTGAGACTGGACACTTCATCAAAGATTGCCCGAAGAAGCAAGGGCAAGGTCAGACTCAGTGTGCAAGACCGTCTGAAGGGCGAGTTCATCCCCTCAACATCGTTCTTCCAGCTTATGAACGAGGTAGTGTTTCTGTTAAAAGTCTTGTTTACATTTCTGATTTTCCTGTTTGTACTTTTTTTGATTCTGGCGCATCGCATAGTTGTTTCATCTGATCTAGTTGAAAATTTGCACCTAAGTACTAGTCTAGTTTATGATCCCGTGTGTGTTTCAAATCCAATTGGGGTTTACGCCCATTTGTCTATTATCTACGTGGATTTGAAAATCTCTATCTTGAGTGTAGAGTTCTCGTGTGATGCTTATATTCTCGGTTTCATGGGGTATGGGTTGATTTTGGGCATGGATTGGTTGTCCAGTTTTGGAGCCATCCTTGATTTTTGAGCATAGGGTTGTGAGGCTCATGACTCGCCACGGTAATACCCTAAATTTTTTTTTTCTTGTAACCCTATGAGTCCCGGCATGTTGTGTTATCTTGAATCCCTCAATTCGTCTATCGATAGTTTGCAATCTATGAGGGTGGTCCGAGAATATCCTGATATCTTAGGTGAAGTGAAGGGGTTACCTCTAAACGCGAGTTTAATTTCTGCATTTATCTGGTGGATAATGCAAAGCTGGTTTCTTTGCCCGTTCGGCACATGGCTCCGCGTGAAAGATGGGAGCTAAGTAAGCAAGTGAAGGAGTTGCTTGAGAAGAACTTCATTCGATGAAGCATTTCTGAGGAAGGTGCTCTAGTAGTATTCGCTACTAATGTGGACAGTTCGCTTCGCCCGTGTGTTGATTATCGTGAGTAGAACAAGAAGAATAGACAACCATTACCAAGGATCGATGATTTGTTTGATCAGCTTGTAGGAACATCTGTTTTCTCTTGATCTTGCTACTGGATTCCATCAGCTCAGAGTAGCTGAGGATAGTATAGACAAAGCTGCGTTCAGAATTCCAGATGGATTCTTAGAATGGCTGGTTATGCCATTCGGTTTGACTAATGCACCCGCCTACTTTGTGGACTTGATGAGTAGGGTGTTCAAGGAGTTCTTGAACAAGTTCGTCGTGGTCTTCGTAGATGATATTCTGATCTTTTCTAAGGATGGGGAAGAGCACGCAAGGCATCTCGTGAAGGTGATGGATACGCTTAGAGCCCATCAGTTGGAAGCCAAGTCCTCCAAATGTCATTTTGGAGAAAAGAAGTTAGATTTCTTGGGCACATAGTTTCTAAGCAAGGCTTAGCGGTGGATCCCGCTAAAGTGGTCGCGGTTCAAGACCGGAAAGCTCCGATGAGGACAAGTGAAGTAAGAAGCTTTCTCAGTTTAATTAATTAGTTAGCGTCCCTTGAGCTTAGACCTACCCTTCTGGATCAAGTAGGGACTTCACAGAAAGAAGACCCGCAGTTAGTCGAGATCATGGACAAGTTGATTCGAGGCGAGATGTTAAGACACCTCGCTATAGATGACAAGGGATGGCTAAGACGTAATGAGAGAAAGAAGGCTCTTGAAGATGCACATCACTCGAGGAGGTGGCCGAGTTTGTCCCAAGGTGCATGTTGTGCCAACAGATTAAGGCCGAGTCATAAAAAGCCCGGTGGGCTATTACATCCATTGGAGGTCCCCGCAATGGAAGTAGTAAAGCGTCACGAAGGATTTCGTGGATGGACTGCCTAGATCAAGGAAAGGGAATACGAGCATGTGGGTCATAGTAGGTAGACTCACGAAGAGTGCTCATTTCACTCCGGTGAAGAGCGAAAGGACTGCATCATAGCTAGCGACAGTTTACTTTCAAGAAATAAAGCGGTTGCACGAGGTTCCCTAAAGTATAGTTAGTAACCATGACTCAATCTTCACTAGCCAGTTTTGGGATAGTCTACGGGAAGTCATGGGCAAGCAATTGAATCTAAGTACGGCCTATCATTTGCAGGCGGATGGTTCATTTCGTTCAAGCATGAGTTATAGAAAATCACGTTAGTAAGAGCAATTGGCAACGTGGATTGGTATTTCCAAGAAAAGTTCTGCTACGTGGAATACTTTATAGTAAGTAAACGAGATCCAGGATTCACTGGTGAATTTTGGGGAGCTTGTATGAAACCATGAGGTCATAGTTATGTTTAAGCCAAGAATGATAGAAGAGTAAGTGAAAGAGGAAGACGAGAGGCGACAATGAAATGGGTTCCAACTCATATTGGGAAATAAGAGTTAAGAAGCCAAGAAATCATGAGGTAAAAGACGGTCAAAACATAGTGGAGTCAAGCTCAAGGAAACGTGACTTAGAAGACTGAAGGCTAGATACGCGCATCATATCTCTTTCTAAGAGTATATCCTTGATCCTTGTTTTCCGATGGAACTTACTTGCATGTTATCTTTTACATATATCCTCTCGGTCCCATTTTTGTTGTAAACTCCATAAGGGGGTGTGACTCATCGGTTAGTAATACATGTCAAGGTTTAAAGGGGTCCGTTAGGTTGACTAAACCTTTTGGGCTTTTATAGAATATGGGTCGGGTCAGGAAGGGATTTCTTGTAATCCAAAAGGAGTATATCTTGCTTTTCTTCCCGGTCTCTTTGTAGCATATCTTTCTTTTGCTATCTATATCATGTTAATCTTGTCATGAGAACCTTAGGTAGAAACCCTTTGGATGAAACATGTGTTTGAAACATGTTATGCTTGATGTTTGCAAGTGGTTGCAAGTGTTTGCAAGTGGTTACTCGTGGATGCATTATACACATTAGGCACTAGATTGGCTCACACACTCCTCATATTGCATATGCATGACTGTTTACGCTTATTCATGGATGAAATTTTTTGTGTTATCACATGGATGTTGCATATGGATGTATTTTATGTGCACACATATAGATGTTATACATTATGATTAGGAATTGCATACATATGGATTCATTTCACTAACATAATTTTCATTGATGATATTTGCATTAGATAAGTACATATACACACACCTTTGCATATGTTCATACAACATTTAGAGTCTTGTAAGGACAATGATTGCTCGTGGATGATGTTTTGAGTAGATGGATGTTGGATGGTAGGATACGTTCTTCCTAACTTGAAGATTTCGGGGACGAAATCCTTTAAGGAGGGGAGAATGTAACAACCCGTATTTTCAATAACCTGTTATAACGTAAATCGAGGCAGAATTTAATTTATAAATCTGAATCAAGGGAAACGGGCTATGCCATTGCGTTCTTCTCGGAAAAATACGCGAAATAGAGTCCGAGTTTTCGAAAATCGGAGTCCGTATGACCCGATTAAGGCCCAGTGAAGTTTTCAGAAAATTTCAAGTTCAAAACAGATTTGAATTTTAAGTTCAAATTTCGAATTTCGGGCCTGGAAGGCTAGGCGGGAAATTTCCCGCCAAGCCAACCAAGTCGACAGGCCTGTCGACTTGGCAGTCGACTTGGTTGGACCCAAGTCGACAGCCATGTCGACCTGGCTGTCGACTTGGTTCAACCGGGCAGTTTTGCCTGGTGCACCATTTTGGGGTTTTGGTTAGGTTTTGAGGCCAGATTCGGTTTTAAGGGCTGAGATTGGAATTAGGGTTTAATCCTAAGGTTGAAACTAATCCTAATCTCTATAAATAAGCCCCTAACCTAACCCTAAATCATCATTATTCAACCCTACAACTAAAGTATGGCAAAATTATTCCTCTCATGGCCTCCACTCTCTTCATAAAATTTCTAAGTTATTTCTATGAGAGATTTTCCATGCATACAAGTGTTTTCAAGCTTGTATGAGTGTCATTAGCTTGCATTCAAGTCAAGTTTCAATATTTACATCATAAAGCAAGGGTTTTGATCATTTTGGCTCAAGGGTTTTTCTATTGGAGCTTGCATTTTCGGTTTATTTGATTGCATAAGGGCTTTGTCTCAATCTATATATATATTTTTGTGTCTTCATAAGCATTGTAAGCCCTTTTCTACTTTCATATTTAAACTCTAAAGTTAAATGAATGATGCAAGTTTGGTTGATCATTATGATATGCAAGTTTGCCATGATATGCAAGTTTACTATGTCATGTTATGCAAGTTTGATATGTTATGATATGCAAGTTTGCCATGTTATGTTATGCAAGTTTGCCATGTTATGATATGCAAGTTGTCATGTTATGTATGCAAAGTTTGGGTGGATCATTTTACTCATGTTATCATGTTATGCAAGCTTACCTTGAGTATATGAACATAAAGCTTCAAGCTTTATGCTAAAGGTTGCATTTTGGCAACATGTAAGTTATCATATCTCTTATGATAACTTGCATGTGAGGCTAAATGCGAACTTATGGCCATTTCTACATGTCATTTATCACCATGTATCACCAATATGCTAAGTTTGGTTTTATGCATGCTTTTGAGGCCTAAAAATGTAATATGCAAGTATATGAACATATGTACATTTCATATGCCACCATGTTAAACTTGTGGCTTCAACACCTTTATGTCATGATTATGCCAAGTTCCCTCTTTCTATCCTTTATGCGCTATTGCGATATGTAAGCGATGGTATTGCGTTTGGGGTTGGGTAAACTTAAAAGACATAAAAACATAAGATTGGGAATTTACCTATTAAGTTAGGTCTACCCAAATGCTTGAAAACTTGTAATATGTTTTGGAAACATAATGGACATGACACTTAGAAAATATAAGTGTGACCAACTCGAGGTTGGGTTGAGTTTGTAGCGTAAACCTACCCGGAACCGACCGGCTTAACTAGTTGCTACAAACAATAGGACCCAATGTGAGAAGTTGGTCATGTTGTACCTTGAACCCGAAGTTAGACCAAGTTGTGGTGTAAAGCTACCCGGAACCGACCGGCTTAACTAGTAACCGCAACAAAGTCTAATGTGAGAGGTTAAGGCACATTAATTAATTAATGCCTCATGGTTAGGGTTAAGTCATGGTCCACTTAATACTTAACCAATTTGGACTTGGTGGATTAATCGGGGTTAAGTCGTGAACCCATCGTTACACTTAACCAAGTTAATCCATGATTAGTAAAAGGGTTAAACCGTACTTAACCCACTAGAAAATCCTAGCAAAGGGGGTCCACTCCAGCAGTAATCCCAAGTTTGTATCATCATGACCCTAGGGACTAGGCTAGGGTGGGGCACGATTACTGGACTGGTATAAGCGACCAAAAACGACGGCCGGGTGGTACGCCGATGTAGTTCCGGACGGACTATGGTCGTGCACGTAGTCCGTATTTGGAGAAGTCACCCATGGGTACCAGTAGATCGAGACTGTGCACACATGTTTATGTTGTCCAGGGGTTGACACCCTAGGGCTTGATACACCCGAAGGGTGGACCCAGCACAGTCCGACTACAATCATGTTTAGGCCGTATTGACACCAACACGTGACGAGTTAGGCTTATAGGGAGCCGATCGACTAGACCGTTTGGTTGGACCTCGTATTAGGGTCACTTCATATTATTGGACCTCGTATTAGGGTCACTTCATGTTATTGGACCTCGTATTAGGGTCACTTCATGTTGTTGGACCTCGTATTAGGGTCACTTCATGTTATTGGGCCAAAGCTTGGGCCAAGGGATCAATACTTGTTTATTCAAATCATGTTAGTTTGCTAGTACACCTGTGGTACAAAAACCTTAACCCTGATTATGCGATGACACCTTTTATCTATCATGCCAGTATGTAGTTATCCTTATGTTCATCTCAGTTTTCATCATGTCAGTTAACTTTATTAGTTTATAGACTGATGGTAGTAGGGCTTACTCAGTCTTTTTGACTGACCTGTTTTCTTTCGCCTCTTTTCTTCCGTTCCCCCCCCCCCCCCCCCCCAGGTTCTCAGGGTGGGAATATTGGAGCTTAGCTTGGATTTCGGATCGCTTGCTTGTGGGATTTTAGCTCATGTACGGTTTTGACATGAAGCTAGCTATGGTTATCACTTATTTTGGGGATAGTACTTATGTATTTCAGTTTTTCAGTTGATGTTGTTTTTATCTAGACTTGTTTATTTGGAAAGTTGACATTATGTTGTACCAGACTTGTTTTGAAATAGTTTGAAATCTTCCGCTGTTTTACTTATCTTATTTACTCTGTTTACATATATACATATGTTATGTTCTGCCTTGATATATCATTATGCATGTTTACCCGGTACAAACGCCCCTCCAAAGTCAAAGTGCTTGCAAGAGCCACCCTGGCGGAGGTGGGGTGTTACAGCGGGAAAGGCAACGGTGGCAAGGGAAAGAAGAAGTGCTTCATTTGCGGGACACCAGGCCACCTAAGAAAAGATTGTCGGAAGAAGAAGAAGACTGGCTGCTTCCACTGTGGCGAAGCAGGGCATCTAGTGAAGGACTGCCCTAAGAAGGGGCAGAGGACGTGATCTACCTCAGGGGGACAGGTGCAAGCTCTTATGGCACCAGGTCAGGCAAGGGGGCAAGTTCAGGCTCTCGCGGTTCCACCGATTCAGGAAAGAGGTAGAACTATTTCCGTTGAAAGTCTGGTTTTTCTGTTTGATCATCCTGTCCGTACTTTATTCGACTCTGGCGCATCGCATTCGTTTATCTCATCATCATTAGTTGAGTCACTGCACTTAGACACCAGTCTAGTAGATGATCCCTTGGTTGTTTCAAACCCAATTGGGAGCTCCACTTATTTGTCCATGATATGTTTGGATTTGAAGATTTCTATACTTAGCGTTGAGTTTAGATGTGATGCTTTTGTTTTGGGCTTCACGGGCTATGGGTTGATTTTGGGCATGGACTGGTTATCCAGTAATGGTGCCGTTCTTGATTGCGAAAGGAGAGTTGTTAGGCTCATGACCCGCTTGGGGAACACTCTCGAGATCTCTTGTGATCCCATGAATTCTGTTATGCTAAGTTATCTTGAATCGCTTGACGCTTCGGTCGAGAGTTTGCGATCTATTAGAGTGGTCCGGGAATACTCGGATGTGTTTGAGGAGGTGAAGGGCTTACCTCCGAAGCGGGAGATAGACTTCCGAATATATCTGGTGGACAATGCTAAGCCAGTATCTTTGCCAGTGCGCCACATGGCTCCTCGTGAGAGGAGGGAACTCCATAAGCAAGTAGGGGAGTTGCTTGAGAAGGGGTTCATAAGACGAAGTATATCGGAGTGGGGTGCTCCAGTAGTTTTTGCCACGAAGGCGGATGGGTCCCTCAGACTTTGTGTAGACTATAGAGAACTTAACAAGCTTACAAAGAAGAATAGACACCCATTGCCGAGGATTGATGATCTCTTTGATCAGTTGGTTGGCGCCTCAGTGTTTTCGCAGTTGGACTTAGCCACGGGGTTTCATCAGTTGAGAGTGGCTGAGGATAGCATAGACAAGACTGCCTTTAGGACTCCGGATGGTTTCTATGAGTGGCTGGTGATGCCATTTGGTTTGACGAACGCCCCTGCATACTTTGTTGATTTGATGAGTAGGGTGTTCAGGGAGTACCTTAATAAGTTCGTGGTGGTCTTTGTAGATGACATCTTAGTCTTTTCTAAGAGTGAAGAAGAGCATGCCCTACATCTCAGGGAAGTGTTGGAGACTCTTCGAGCGCATAGCCTTAAGGTTAAATTCTCTAAATGTCACTTTTGGAGGAAGGAAGTGCGGTTCTTAGGGCACGTGGTCTCTAAGGAAGGGATAGCTGTGGATCCCGCGAAGGTAGTGTCCATCCAAGATTGGAAGGTTCCGAAGAATGCTACCGAGGTGAGGAGTTTCTTGGGGTTGGCTGGCTACTATAGGAAGTTTATCAAGGACTTCGCGAAGATATCAGCCCCATTAACTCGCTTGACAAAGAAGAATCTAGTCTTCACATGGGACGTAGATTGTGATGATGCGTTCCAACGGTTAAAGAGAGCTTTAACCACAACTCCAGTCTTAGTGTTGCCAGATGGGAGTAACCCATTTGTTGTTTATACCGATGCTTGTGGGACAGGACTAGGCGCAGTCTTAATGCAAGAGGGAAGGGTAATAGCCTATGGGGAAGGCAGTTGAGAGTGCATGAGAAAAATTACCCTACACATGATCTAGAGTTGGCCGCTATTGTTTTTGCGCTTAAGACTTGGCGCCATTATCTTCTTGGCGAGAGGTTCGAATTGTTCACCGACCATAAATCTTTGAAGTACTTGTTTTCTCAGAAGGATTTGAACTTGAGACAGCAAAGACGGATGGAGTTCTTAGCATCCTATGATTTCGAGATAGCGTATACCCCTGGCAAGGGTAACGTGGTGGCGGACGCCTTAAGCAGAAAAAGGTTGTCCTTGAGTCCGTTGTTCGTGGAACGACGAAGCTTGGAATTTATCTCGATGTTTGATTTCATACCTTCCGTTGACTTTGTACCCGGTTTGCTAGCATCCTTAGAGGTCAGACCTACTCTTTTGGGGCAGATTGGCGAGGCACAGCAGGACGACCCACAGTTGGTTGAGTTAGTAGAGAAGCTCATAAGGGGGGAGCCGTCCAGCCATTTGAGTGGGTACACCCTAGATGATAGGGGGTGGTTGCGTAGAGACGGTAGACTTTGTGTACCGCAAGACGAGGGTTTGAGGAAGGCTATTCTTGATGATGCACATCGTTCAAAGATGACCATTCATCCCGGTGGGGACAAGATGTACCAAGACATGAAGCGAGTTTTCTTTTGGGCCGGTATGAAGAAAGATGTGGCCGAGTATGTCGCTAGATGCTTGGTGTGCCAACAAGAAAGTGGAGCAAAAGAAACCTGGTGGGTTGCTTCACCCATTGGAGGTTCCGCAATGGAAGTGGGATAGTGTCTCGATGGATTTTATTGATGGCTTACCGAGATCGAGGAAGGGTAATACGGGAATTTGGGTTGTGGTAGACAGACTTACTAAGAGCGCCCATTTCATGACCGTGAAGAGTAAGAGGACTGCTCCATGGATAGCTTCAGTTTACCTTCGAGAGATAGTTTGGTTGCATGGTGTACCTTCTAGCATAGTGAGTGATCGAGATCCCGTCTTCACTAGCGAGTTTTGGAAGAGTTTGCAAGAGGCGGTAGGGACTCAGTTGTGTTTGAGCACCGCATATCATCCTCAGACGGACGGCTAGACCGAGATGGTGAATCGTGTTCTAGAAGACCTTTTGAGGATATGCATCTTAGATTTTGGAGGTACATGGGAAGAGCATCTTCCACTGATGGAGTTCGCGTATAATAACAGCTTTCAGTCTAGTATTGGTATGGCTCCTTTTGAAGCTCTTTATGGAAGGCCTTGTCGATCACCTACATGTTGGTGGGAATCTACGGATAAGATCTTGCTTGGGCCCGATATGGTTAGAGAGACTTCGGAAAAGATTGATTTGATTCGAAGAAGGATGAAAGCAGCGCAAGATAGGCAGAAATCTTACGCGGATAAAAGGAGGACGGATCTTGAGTTTGATGTTGGGGACATGGTCTTTGTTAAAGTATCTCCATTACGGAATGTTGTTCGCTTTGGGTCCGTTGGAAAGTTAGCACCAAGATTTGTAGGACCGTTTCCTATTAAGGAAAGGATTGGACAAATGACATATAGAGTGGATTTGCCCGACAGACTTAGTGGTGTATATGATGTATTCCATGTGTCACATTTGAGGAAGTACTTACATGAGACCACAGAGGTGGTAGAGCCGAGCTTGCTTAGAGAAGTGGAGGTAGAGCGTGATGCGACGATTCGACGAGCTCCTACTCGCATCCTTGGGTCAGAGATTAGGAAGTTGAGAAATAGAGAGGTTCAACTAGTCAAAGTGCAATGGAGAGATGATGAGAGCAACGCCACTTGGGAGACAGAAGCGAAGATGCGTTAACTGTACCCATTCCTTTTTGAGGGTATGTCTTTTAACTTCTCCTTTATCGTTTGTCTAGTACTTATCTTATCTTTAGTATGTCCTCTCGTTAGTACCTTTGACCTTTAGATAGGGTAAACCTATGGTTGAAACATGTGTTTGAGACATGTTATGATTGATGGATGCGTGTGGATGCAAGTGTTTGCTAGTGGTTGCTCGTGGATGCATATACACACACTTTAGACACTAGATTGGCTCAGTCACTTCATATTGCATATTGCATATAATTGTGTGTAGGTAGCTATATTAATGGATGTATAATGGTTGTGTTATCATATGGATGATGCATTTTGGTGTATGGTTGTGCACACATGTAGAAATAGTATGTGTCGATAGGGTTCTTTCGCATACATATTGGATGCATGGCACTATTATGGTTTGCATTAAGGAGGTCAACTCAATTAGTAGACCGCCTGATTTTGCATTAGACAGGGAACATATACATACACTTTTTGCATATGTTCATACAGCATTAGAAATTTTAAGGACAATGGATGCCAGTGTTTGATGGTTTAGTAGATGGTTGTTTGGTTGGCAGGATACGTTCTTCTTGACTTAGAGATTTCGGGGACGAAATCCTTTAAGTAGGAGAGAATGTAACACCCCGTATGTTAAATAACTTGTTATAATATAAATCAGGGCAGAATTAAATTTTAAGATCTGAATCAGAAGAAACGGGCTATGCCATTGCGTTCGTCCCATAAAAATACGCAAAATAGAGTCCGAGTTTCCGAAAATCGGAGTCCGTATGACCCAGTTAAGGCCCGAAGAAGTTTTCAGAAAATTCAAATTTCGAAAAACAGATTTCAAATGCAGAAATGGAGCTAAGCGGGAAAATTCCCGCCAGCCACCCCAAGTCGACAGGGGAGTCGACTTGGGAGTCGACACACCTGGACCCAAGTCGACTGCCCTGTCGACTTGGGAGTCGACACAGGTGGCCGAGCAGTTTTTCCTGGTGCACCAATTGAGTGAGTTGGTCAGGTTTTGAGCTGTGTTTGGTGGCTTGTGACGAGATCTGATGGCTCTAAACTATCCTAGGGTTAATCCTATGGCCTAAAACACTTAACTAATCTATAAATACACCCTAACACTGCCCTAATTCATACTAAAAATAGATACAATGCCATCATGCCGTCAAAATGCAACTTAGAAGGAGCCTCCACAAATTAAAGAGGAAGATAGCTTCTCAAATCAACTTCTAATCAACTCTAGCAACTTAATCTTCTTCATAGGAGTGCTAATCAACAAGTTGTGAGTTTCTATGCCTTTAGCAAGCAATTGCTAAACAAATTATGATAGGATATAATGAGGTTATGGTTATGTATGTGGATCAATGCAAGTTATGTTATCATATGCTATGTGTTCATGATGCTACTTATGCAAGTTTTATGCTATATGTTCATGATGCTAGTTATGCAAGTTTTATGCTATGTGTTCATGAAGCTAGTTATGCAAATCACTATGATAAACATTGATCCATTATGACACCTTGTTATGCAAGTTTGGTGTTTGATTATATGCAAGTTCATAAATGACATGTTATGCAAGTTTGGTATTTGATTATATGCAAGTTCATATATGACATGTTATGCATGTTTGGTGTTTGATTATATGCAAGTTCATATATGACATGTTATGCAGGTTTGGTGTTTGATTATATGCAAGTAACATGTGCAAGTTTACACCTTTGTATGATATGCATACATATGCAAGTTAACCCCTTTGTATGTCATACATACATATGCAAGTTTACCCCTTTGTATGACAAAAGTAACTATGCAAGTTACCCTCTTTATGACATATGTGATTCATGCAAGTTTGGGTTGGTTATTTATGCTAGTTTGGTTTGATGCTATGGTCATATATACAAGTTGACACCTTTAAAACCCATGTTGATGCTAATGTTATGCTAAGTTGAACCCATTGTATTTGTGATGAATCTTCCCTTTTAAGTATGTCATGTTAGCGTATTACGTGGGGAACGATGGGGTTAATATTCATGTTAACAAAATTGTGGTGAAATTGGTATGAAGTTGCATACCATAAGTGGATGGACATAATTGAGTCAATTATGTACATCATTAAATTGGAATTAATTAGGGAAAATTAATTCAAAATATGGGGGTGATTAATTAGGTGTAATTAATCGACTAAGACACGAGGTTGGACCCTTTTGTAGCATAAGACTGCCCGGACCCGACCGGCAAATCCAGCGGCTACAAATGATTGGCCCAATGTGAGAGGTCTTAGGCATAAATTAAATACGTGACAAGTGTAAAGACACGAGGTTAGACTCTGTTATGGCGTAAGGCTGCCCGGACCCGACCGGCAAATCCAGCTGTCATAAAAGACAGTCTAATGTGAGAGGTCTTTACAAAGGTTACGTTCTTAATCAATTAAGAAACACTTAACCAGATAAGCATGTAGTGGGGCATGAGGGGTTAAGTGGGTGCCTTGGGTGGCATGTGGAAATCAAGTAAGTGCCTTGGGTGGCATGTGGAAATCTAGTGGGTTGCCTTGGGTGGCAATAGAAAATACGATTAGAATACTTAACCAAGTGGAAACATGTAATTAAACATGATTAAAGGGTTAAGTGGGATGCACTAGAAAAGGGACAAGCTTAGGTGGGGAGCTTGTGGGGGCCCATTTCAACCAGTAACCCAAAACGTATCTTTGTGGGCTCGACCCATGTCGAGGACGGGACACGCGTACTGGGCTTGACTATAAGAGGCCAAAACGGGTTAGCGGTGGCAACGCAAGTCCAACGGGTTTCATATGCGTGTGTGGACCCGGGCTGGTAGTTAAGACGTTGTTGCATCGTGTAGGTATAAGCCGTGCATCGGTGTTGGTATCGGGTTGCCACTTTGGGGAATGATACACCCCACTGTGGGACCAGCACGGGTATCTACGTTAGGGAGCCAATCAATCTGGGGAGTAGTGGGTACACCTAGTGGAGATAGGGGCAGACGGCACCTATGTGGTCAACTAGGGGTACACGAAACTACTAGTTAAATTTTCTAAGTCCTTGGGTGGGATCAACTTTTAAGTTAGGAATGACTGGTGTCGTGCAGTGTAGTAATTACCCTCGGGTGGGTAGATGCATCTTTACCGATATCTTAAGTTCATCCCATGTCTAGTTGGCTGCTTAGTGTAGTCATTTATCCCCAGTCATTACCGTACCAAGTTTATATCATACCCTAATTACTTTAATGATTGTATTGTTAAAGTTATAGGACTCGCTCAGACTTATGTCTGACCCCGCTGTTTTTATCTTTTTCCCAACCCTCAGGTTCTCAGAGTGGGCCTAGCACTGGTGGGCTTTGATCAGATTGCTTTATCTATCTTTTGGAGCTTGGACCGTTGATGTAAAGCTCAGCTTATCTTTTCTATTATGGCTATTAGTTATGTAGTGGGATTATGTACTTATGTTTTTATCAGGATGGATATTTAGTACTTGACTCTTGTTTTAGTTGGTTTTGGTATTGTAACCAAACATGTTTATCTTCTGCTGCAATGAAATGATGTTTTAGATTTTCAAGTATTATTTATATCTGTCTTGTTGTAATTTTTCTGTTCTATATTCACTTAAAATACTCCACCGAAGTTAAGGCATTCCCTTAGTGAGTGACCTTAGCGGGTGTGGGGTGTTACATCAACCACTGTCTCCATCCTCGACACATCGTCGAATCAGTTATTCAAAATGGGATAAACCCGGTCTTTCCGAATAACTCGCGTATATAATAAACAAGTGCTATAAAAACACAACATATGCCTCATTCCAATTCAAAATATTCTTTCATTCAAATATTCTTATACTTTGGGAAAGGTTCCAATTAATTTTATCAAAGACAAATTCTTTAAATTTATTCTTTAATCTTCCTTTGGATATCATTTCAATCTAATTAAATATGCATTAAAACTGCACTTGGTTTTAATCATCCCAAAATCAATATTTACGATTGTTTAACTTGGGAAATCATATCCTATCTTTAACTGGGTTAAAGAACCAATGTCATTAAAACACGGTTCACGATAAACCCAAAATCACATTCAATTCCATCAGCCTTTAACCGTAAATTAGCAAGTGAACAATTCCCTAAGTATTATCCCCGAAGGCCGAAACCTACATCGGATCAATACCCAGAAAACCATTCAACTTAACTAATCTCCAGTTAGTTTCTGATTTTCTTAACTCCGTTGGGTCTAAGAACAATATTATTAAAGATACCATTCGCGACAACCGATAATATAAATGGAATAACGACAAGGCCTGTTAAATTCCATATATATTAACCGTCTACCTCTACAGGAGCTTAATTCGATTATTACCAAAACGAATTCCATTCGATTCCAATTTAATATGTTAAATTGGAAAATTTTACTTTGGAAAATCTCCTTTAAATCTTAACAAAAGATTTATAAATTTCAAATCCCGTTCACTGTAAATCGGGTTAAAGAACGAATGTCGCTAAAACACAGTTCACAACAAACACAATCCACATTCCATCAGTCTTTAATCGTAAATTAGTAGGAGATCAATTCTCTAAGTGTTAACCCCAAAGGCCTAATCCAACATCAGATCAATACCCAGGAAACCATTCAACTTAACTAATCTCCAGTCAGTTTCTAATTTTCTTAACTCCATTGGGTTTAAGAACAGTATTATTAAAGATACCATTCACGAAAACCCAAAATCCAATTTGATATTAAATACAAGGTTCTGAACAGAAAATATATCGGCTTATATTCAATATCAAATTCAAAAATCAACAAATATCATATTGGAATATTGATATTTCTATATCTTCCAAATTCCTTCACAATATCCGTATAATCGCGGAATCCAATATCGAAATATTCTGAAGATAATTTCGATTTAAATCCATTCCAATTCATATGTTGGAAATCCTGGTTATTTTTAAAACCATTTCAAATCCAATTTATTTATTTAAAAATATTGGATTTTTAATTTTAGTTCAAAACTAGTTCATTTCGACAAAAATATATTTTTATCTTTTCAAATATGGAATTTTTCATCCCATTTCTTTCCATATCATTTATTAAGATTTTACACTAATTATTGATATTTTTAAAAAAATTATCAAGGCCCGTACAGTCGATTTACATAAACGGCCAACGAACTGCACTAACTTCCAAATTTGATTTGGACATAATTCCAAATCCCTAGAATTCATTAGAAAGCTCTTTTCGATACGAAGCCAACAGTTCCGCACTACAACAAAAAGCACTTTTCGCAACAGGCAATATTTGTTGCAGTAAACCAATTGCAACAGACCCATGCCTGTTGGTATAGATGAAGTTGCAAAAAGTTCGCAATATTTTTTGCCTGTTGCAATAAGATGTTGCAGTATACTTTTTTGCAACGGTTATTTCCTGTTGCGGTAGATTTTTTTGCAACAGGCTTTTGCTGTTGCAACAGATCATTTTGCAACAGTATATGCCCGTTGCAATAGATTTATAAATCTATAAAAAAAATACAGCTTATAAATACTACACATTAAATGTATTCATTTTAGTAATAGTGTATATCACAAAATGAAATAAACAAATAAAAAATTCATTTCAACAAAGTTTTAATAGTACAACCAATTGCAACAATTTTTTTTACAATTTTTATACAATATTCATATATAACGATCATCGTTTTTCTACAGAAAAATGCTGCTGCTAACCAAAACAATCATCATTTTCATAAAGAATGCGCACTTCACAGAAGCTCTAGCAAACCTCCAAGCAATGCTTCAGAATATGAGCGCACCTTGATTAAACATATGTAGTGTTTTAATTATTTTTTCTTTATCCGCAATGCTTCAGAATATGTTTGCATCTTTTTTTTTTCTTTATCTGCAAAATCCCATAGCCAAGAAGTTTTTTCCTACCTAAATCAAATAAATAATGAAAACATTATAAATAAGCAAGCGATAATTTCACAATATATTTAAGTAGTGTTTTAATTCCTTACCTGCTGTAGCAACAATTGATCCGGATGATTTAGTTTGATTTGTAGGTAATGGTGCATGTTAATCCATGCTCTCAACGTTATCACCTAGACTTGACTGTGCCGATGTCATATCTAAAAGTATAACTTGACAAAATATCAAGAAAGGATTTCTGCAAAAAATAACATTAAGAAATGTAATCAAGTTAGAGTTTCATCATATTATTAATAGGCCTGTCAAACGGGTCGGGTCGGGTCGGATCATAAATAGATCGAGTAGAATTTAACCCGACATAATTAAGATATAAATAAACCCAACCCGTTTTACCCGTTTAATAAACGGGTTGAACCAACCCGACCCAACCAATAAAAGGGTTGATCCGACCCGAACCATTAACAAAAACTACAACTTAAGCACTAAGATCACTATTAAAAGAATTAATTGAAAAACTGCACCTTCTATTATCAATTCTGCATGGAAAAAACAAAAACTGCACTATTATATTGTCATTTCTACACAAAACCCCAATTTTTCTCCAACAAATAAGAAAACCGAACTAGATATTACAACAACTTGAATATTTAAAAGTTCTGCATCATACACTTACAAACTCCAACACTAAAACTAGATTCAGAATTATATCGAACATCCAAAAATGAAACTAAAGCGTTCCAGTGCAAACTCACAGTAATGAAAATATAGAAAGTTCTACTGCTTTTGTCCAGCATATATTTTAACATTTGTAAATAATTACATACTCAAAGAGAAAAGGAACGGTGGCATAACTTCATCTTCAAGATAATAGAATGGTGTATTTTCTGGCAATGGTGTTCCAATATCTTAACCGTTGCAATTCCATCCACCCACTGTATTTTTCAGAAAAAAGTGCGCCAAAATGCCTGTTCCAGTAAAGATTTGGTGGGAGAACAGTGAAACAATTCCATTATATTGCCTTTGTGTCTATGCCTTTTTATCCTTGCTTTCAAGCTTACATAAAAGATGTGGAATTTGGATGATGATTTCTAGACCTTAGAAGAAAATGGATTCCCTGTTATTAAATTTGGCAAGGTAGAAGGATGCGCTAGAGTTCACAACGGTATCATACATATATGATCAAAAAATAGGACGATGAAGAAGTGAAGTCCAAAAATCCAATTGTCTAAAGAGTTTCTCTAGCCTGTCTCTATCTGGATTACCCTACGTACTTCTTAACCATAGCTCACATATGATGTATTATTCTTCTTTCAAAATTTATGTAGTTACAATTTACTTTAGCTTTTCCACTATTATATAACTACATCAATTACATTCCTCCCTACATCATGTTAAATGTGTAATGCATGATAAGTCATTCATTTTTTTGTTCCACCTTTTTACCAGGAATGTGGTCCTTTTTGTTATTATGAAATTGACTGCACTTTTGTATGTGACACATTTCTCTTTTCAGACATGTTTCCTCTATCCCTCTCAAAATTTGTTCCATACTATTATAGAAATGATAATGAATATCATAACCTATTTTGCAGTTATGCTATGTTGTGGAACAAAATTATAATAGTCAACTAACATGATGCAACATATCTTACATTAAAATAGTAAAATACACAAAGGAATATATTTTACTTTCATTCTTACTATGTGTTCATGGATTAACTGTTGCATGTTGTAAGTAGGCTTACCTGTTTCTGGGCTTAGGAGAATAGGGTGCAGTAATTTTCGATACCAACGGATAAATATAACTTTCTGCATCAGAATAGTTCAATAAATGGTTAGATGCTTATTGTAATTATTTAATGCGGATATTTTTTGTGCATGGTTTATGTGACAAGCGCTTATTTCTACATTCAGGCTTTGCCTGAACTCCATCCAAACTCTAAAGTTAATCTTAGTGACCAACGTTTTGCTTCACCTCGAGCGGCATAGTTTTTACCTAATCAGTTTGAATCCAACCCGATCATATACCATATTGAAGAATTAACTTTTGAGTGCTACTGTCATTTAGGAGCTTAGATTTCATCACTATGCAGTTTGTAAAAATTGTTTATATACCACAGCTAAAATGGTTATGACATCAACATTTCAGATTGAGTATGTGATTTCTACCCAGCGAGCATCAAAAGCTTGATAATCTAGATTCAAGTAATGAGATTAAGTTACTGCCAAAACATTTGTCATCTTTAACCACTAAAATATTCAAAACTGACAATGTAAATTTATTTTGTTCCCCCAAAACATAAACCTGTTTTATCACCTTAATTAAATTAAAAACAATAAAATTGATTGTTCAGTTGAAGTGTTGGAAAATACTCTCTTTAGCCATGTAAATTCATTAAACTTCATCATATCTTCTGAATTGAAAATCTGAAGTGAATTGACATGAATTACGAAAAGATGAGCAATTTCAATTTATGCCAATCTCAATCTTTAAATGCAATAAACAATGAAATTAACACTCTTTGTAAAACAAATTCTGAATTTTGAATCTTAATCAAGCATACAGCATACATTATACTCTATCAAGTGTTGATCAAACATATCCTATTGAAGTATCAGTTAAACACAAACTAAGTTCGGAAGTAGCTAAAGTGGTATGTAAGTATTTGTTTATATTAAGCTAGAAAATAGGCAATGTGGACTTCTTCGAACTGATCTCGTGATCTCAAGGAATAATTGAGCACGTATAAACTGCTCATAAATCTACAGCCTACATGCACTGAATGCTATACATGAAACTATATAATACATACGTACACGCTCTAGTGGAAGGAAAAAAGCAGAAGAACTTGATGATTTACTTCGGGCATTCCATGGAACTGCTCTTCCTTGGCAATCAATAACAGGGGACCCACTTGAACAACCTTTGGTTCCCGATGCAGCCTGCAATTGCAAAATAAAACATCACGAAGTTGATATATGCTAAATAAAATTTGTTCATTTGTTGGCTCTGAAAGATGAATAACAGCATGACTGCACATGAATTTAAGAAATAACATATTTACTAATTAACAGAAACATCGAATGGAAGATTCATCAAGTCTGTATGTTACAGTCAATTGCACAGCTTTGTTTGAATTTTGAAGCACTTAATTTACAGTATGTTTTGTTCACGAAGAAAAATTGTTTATCATTTATAGTCAGCTTGATTAATCCTCTCAGCTATCTACTTGATACGTTCAATTTCACAAACAAAATCCTTACTCCTAAGAAAACCAACTCATAAGAACTCTCGGTTCTTAGAACAATTTCTTTTTAACCGCTTCATTGAAATAATTTTCAACATTTTGGCAAATAGGCTCAATAATGATCTGGACAACCTGACAAACAAATCTCAAACAGCTTCTATGGTTCTAAAAGGCATAGAACAATTATAAGCAGTTTATTGTTTTGTACTAACAACACTGAACACAAACCCACAACAAATTAAAATGATCTTCTCATTTGAAGATAAGGTAAAAAGAAAGCTACACTCCAAACCCACAATTTATTGTTTTGTACTTTTACAAATACACTGATGTTTAAATAATCCATCTAAAAAATCGAAGCACCTCCCAAAAAGTTCATATAAATTGAAGCATCTGAAGACAGGAATAAAAAATGATGAAGGTGCTGGTGGAATTTGAAAACGATGCCAAATGCAGAAAGCACAAGAACTACAAACATACCCGTCTAAATGACATTAAGCATCAGCAAATCGAGGTTCTGGAAGGAAGAAGAAAAGGTAGCGCGGAGACAAAGGGAATCGGTTTGAAGCCAGGAAGGAGGCAATCGTCGGTGATCTGAACGGCTTGGTATTTGCTCCTCGAAATCGAATCGTTAGTTTGTTGTGTGACGGTTAGACGAAGGACGAGCTCGTCGAAATTCTGAAAATCTATCAATTGCGATTTGCGATAACCTAAAACTTGGATTAGGCGTAAATGGGCTATTGGGTTTCACGGTTTGGGACTGATAATGAACCGTCCATTTGATTGTTTAAACGGATTGGGTAGGAAAAATAGAAATGGTAAAAGGATCAAACCCAACCTTTTTAATATTAGGGTGAACGGGTCGGTTAAAAGGGTTAGGGTCAACTTTGACGGGCCTAACCATATATGCAATTCTAACTGATAAGTCTTCCTACATCCACCATATGTCAATAGTGGGTTTAAGCATTGAAAGATAATGCCAAAAAAAAAAAAAACAAAAAAAAAAAAAAAAAAAAAAAAAAAAAGCACACAATCTTTCATGGGGAAATAACAGGTGTGCACTATAATATAGGGACGTAAAGAAGTGTTTGTATCAGAACCATACTCAAGCACACAACGAACCTGAACCAAAGTTAACAGAACTATTCTACACTGTTAGTTACACAACTATTCTACACTGTTAGTTACAGACAACAAATGCTAGTACATATATCCTCCAATAAATTTTTTATCTATAGAAAAATGGAATATAGATGCACCTAGCAGTTGTTGCATGCAAAAAAGTTCCTTTTTCTCACTCACACCCTTGTATAGTTAACATTTTGGAGTTGAAATGAAAACGTAGCATATGAGGACATATTTTTAATCCACTTGTTAGTAAATAATATTAGGACCTAGCATAGATAATTAGATGACACCCCATGCAACACCTAATTTAGTATCAACTATGAGCGAAGGTAGGGAGAAAAGAAGACCATCAATCATATTTCGTTATCGCAAAAGTTATACAACTGTTTGCGTTAAGGCATTTATGGTTATGGTATACATTTTATAGAAGAGCTATGTGAAAATAAGAAATATAAAAATGATTTCATATGGATAGACGGGTGGAAAATCGTACAAGTATGCATATTGAATACAACGATGGCTAACAAAACATAGAAATAGACATGACCAAGTAGGTGCATGTGATTAAGTAGATCTGGTGCATTGACTAACCAAACACTAGAGAGAAGCACAGACTGACTAATGTAATCTTATGTTATTTGATGCACCAACAAATTGATCTCTGTTTCGGTAAATGAAATCACACATCACTCTACAAATTAACAAAAACCTAAGTTAGGATTTCTGCATAGTAAATGTATGTTCTGAGTCATAAGTTCACAATCTAACTGATGACCATTGACGCAAATAACCATTGACATAGGCAGTTCATGTAATTATTTAAAAGCCATATGAAAAAAATTAAAGCAGTAGAGTTGTTGAAATTTCCATGCTTGAATGATTCATCATTCATAACGTTTAATAAGAACGCCAACACAATAAACAATCACATTTCTAATTCAGTAAACTAAACAAGCATACATGTTCAAATTGACCAAATATCTATTTGAGCAGATATTGTCACATGGATATCCCCTTGTAATTATCATTTCATGGCATATGCTTTACAATCAAACACTATAATCGATACTTAGACATCTCGAGCTGCCTATTTTTCCAAAAATCAACATACTGCTAGCACACTTAAAGCTCATTGACCATAAAATGCTAATAATAACTTTTTCATAAAGAAAACTGTTTGCATTTTCTGAAGTTTTCATGGTTCAGACATTGTTCTCCAATTATCAATTTCCCTCTAATTATCTAATCTTATTTCAGTGATACAAAAAATTATCCTTGCAAGTTATATGACTTATCTAATAAATTTGCTACTTTGATGCAATCATATAAAAGATTTTTTTTTTTAATTACAGCTGTAATTTCAAACCAAATAGTTGATTGAAGGCTCCTTTTTTATCACTTGTTAGGACTGTATATGCGGTCTAAGGGTAAGTCCAGCATGAATATATGGTCTAAGGTAAGCTCGGCATTAATATCAATGTTGCAAATAATGAGGAGTGTCTAATGATAAAATTAATGCTCTGAATCACAGTATAAGAAGAAGAAAAATCATAGGTGAAAATTCAATACCATAATTTGGTAATTATGGTAATTGTTTGACTAAAGAACTTGCGTTGACTATTACACAGAAAGTTTCTTGAGCTTTGCGATAAATAGACCACTAGTTTAGGATTTTTTTGGGACCAAATCGCAATGATTTTGGACCAAAAGGAAGAATGAAAAAAAAAGAAGAAGGATAAACTCAAGAACAAAATCAGAAAGGAACAAAATCAGGAAGGATTAACATACCAGATAAGTACCCATCAGCACTCTTCCAGCCTTGTCCGATACCCGGCTAACTAAATCAGAAAGGAACAAAACCGGCTAATGTCCTCTCCAGCTCTATTCTAGTCAAATCATCAACTGTTCCCCTCTCTCTCACCACCGTCCTGTTCCTCCTCTGGACGCCCCTCCTGATTCCGTTCCCCGTCCATCGCCTCTTGTTCCCCCACCCGATCCCAAATCTCGTCGTTGGCTCGTCACGAACCCAATTTCAGATCCTAACCTGCAACCACTTCTTGCTCCTCTCCCCTTCTTCGCTTTTCCTTCCGCCGAGTTGCGAATGTTTATCTAGTTCTATTATGGATTATTTTAGTTGAGCTAGAGAATCGATGACTTTGAACTAGATCTAGAATGAACGAGATGGGAAAAAGAAGTGAAGCGGGCGTGAAATATTAGCTGCGAAGCGGTCCTCAAATTTTCGAGAGCCCGCCTTTTTTTGAGTCTGCCTAAATTATTAACAGAACGGAATTTAGATCCCTTACCATCATAAATAGTTTATAATTGTTTGTTTTTGAACTTTTGCAGGCGAAGAAAAAAAAAAGCGTGACTTGAATTTTGTACCGTGGACCATTGCTAAGCATCTGAAAGTAATGTTTGTTATAAATTAATATTTGCAAATGTTATGTAAGAAAAGTTATTAAATAGTCAATTAACCAGTAAATTAATTATTGAACTATGATAAATATTAATTACTAATATATTAAATTATTTAAATGTTAATCATTAATGTATTAAATTAAATGCATATTATTTATTGGGAGCGGCTATTGAGACACAAAATTGCACACAAAATTAAACACACAAAATTTGGACCATAAGATTAGTTTGTCTTTCTATGTGAGGTGTAATTCAGGGAGAGATCTAATGGCTCAGATTGTGTGTGTTTAATTTTGTGTCCACATTTTGTGTCCATATAGACTTTCCCTTATTCATTAAACATTAATTTTAATATTTGTTAATTGTTGACTATTATTATTATTATTATTTGTTAATTATTAATTATTATTATTTAATTATCAAATATAAATATCAATTTATAATACTTAAATTTTATTATTAACTATTAAATTGGGTATTAAATATATATATAGTAGTTGTTTAACATTAAATACTAATTGTAATTACTAAATAAATAATTTTTAATGATATAATATTAATTATATTTGCCAATTATTAATTGTATATATTTGTATATGTGTGTTTATATGTATGTATGTATGTATACTACTATGCTTATACTTCTTATATTATAACCGAATGTTACTTGGGGAAAAATAATTTTTAAAAGTACGTTTTTTGCAAGTGGCTTTACCTGTTGCAAAAAAATTGCAGTTATTGCAACTGGTGAAAACAGTTGCTAAATATATAATTTTTGCAAGTGGTTTGAAAGTGTAGTTACAAATAATATGTCTATTGCAACAGGATTTAAAGAGCAGTTACTAAAAGTATGTTTTCTCAACAGCCATGAAAGCGCTGTTGCGAAAAATATTCTTTTCGCAACAGGAAAGAAAAGCATGTTGTTAAATCTTATCTATTGCAACAGCTACGAAAGGTCTGTTGCTAAATATCATTTACTGCAACTGACATTTGAGGCCTGTTGCGAATAACTAGTTGCAATAGGGTATTTTTCTTGTGCCGGTTTCAGGAGAATCCGACGGTCGCATCTCCCGTAGTGTCCGTTCGAAGTCAATGGTCGAAATTCGCGAACTTTCGCAGCGCGGCGCGTTCTATTCATGCCATTTTATATATATAATATATATATATATATCGTCGATTTCCATTTAAAATGTATTTTCAAATCGTTTTAAATTCGTTTTCAAAACGATTTCAACTTTATATTCAATTTCAAATCAAAATTGAATATTCCATATCATCGATATATAAATGATAATATTTTCAAAACATTATAATTTGAAATCTATTCCTTTTTTATATTCATTATAAAAAAAGAATAAAATCGATATAAATATCGTTCACGTTAAAATTGCATTAATCTAATCAACACAGCTTTATTTATTTAAATATTTTCGTGTCCATCCGAAATCGGACATCAAAACTGTTAGATCGAAATTTGGACCTAACACCCAAATTGTTATGAACTGTAGAGAATTCTAAATGAGGAACAAGGGAAAAGAAAATAACACTCAGAATTTATAGTGGTTCGGCGTTAACGAGCCTACGTCCACTTTATATCTTATTGATTATGCTTTAAAAGCTAGTACAACAGTGATTTCTCCCAATATTTCAGTGGTTTGACAACAATGGCGGACTCAGTATTCACTATTGCCAAAAAGATCCCGAAAAATGCCAAGCTCTGGGCTATTTATAGCTGATTTTGTCAGGCGGATCGCAGACACGTGGCACGAATCCCGAGATTTTCGGATCGCATCGCCACCATTGAAGAAACAGTCAAACTAGCCGTTGTGAACAGGTGTCGTCAGATCCGTGCGACTCGGATCGCTGAAGACCAGCTCGTGGCCGAACGGGTCAGAGGATTCAGTTCGTTACAAGGGATCAGATCGCCTGGAGGTGACGTTCGTCGACGTGACGGGAGCGATCCGTTCCTGGGCGAGTCGATAGAGCGCGATCCATCCCTGAGCGAGACGATGACGTGCGATACGTTCCCGGGCGAGACGATGACGTGCGATCCATTCTTCCGCTTTCTTGGGGGACTTGGTTTCCTGATTTCCCTTTATGAATGGTCCTGGATGGCTTGGTCAACAAGCGAGCCAACATTTTGCCCCCTCGAAGTATGTTGTATTGATGATGGAACATGCTTCGAAGATGCTTATTGACTCTCTCCTGAAGGGATGCAAGTTTACAGTCGCATTGGTTCAAATTGACACATGGATGAATCGGATCGCCATAGGACGACACGGTCCGATTTGGTCATCTGCTCGTCGCATGCTGAGTTCCTATTGTCTTGTGCGATACGGGGCGCATCTTCCTTCGAGTCGTATCGGGCTCTGAGTTTTGTGGGCCATCATTTCAAAGCGGTCCGTGGGCTTCTTTGCGATTCCATTTCTGGATCGTGGCCTGTGGGGCGCTTCGTGGATCGAATAAGACAAAGGAGGGGAGACAAACGGTCACCTTCTTTGCCTATATAAGCCGACGCTCCCCTCTTCATTCTCCTTCTTTTTCTTCTCTGCTGAATCGTCTCGCGCGAGCTATCGAAAAACGAATCCAATCTTTTAAAATTTTCGAAAATCCAAGAACTCTCTCAGCTTTTAGAAAGGTAACTTTATAGAAAGCACTCTCATACTACTCTCCTGAATTTCTACGGCTGATTCCAGAGAGAAACAAAATAAATCCGCTACTTTCCGAATAAATCACCAAGTCGCCATGGCCATTGAGTGTGGAGCTCAGAGCTTGAGGATGGGAAGGAGATGAGGAAGAAGAAGGATGCAGAAGGAGAAGGAAGGCCGACTCGGATCGTGGTCAATGATTGAGGACGGAAGCAAATGGCGAGACGAAAGATTGAGATGGCAACCAAGGGCCGTATCACGGCAGTCGCAACGGTTCGTGAGGGAGCCTTCCCTTCGTCCGGCGATTCGATGAGGGGCGAACTCTCTGCTCTACGATTCGGAAAGGGGCGATCCCTCTGCCATGCGAGTCGAAGGGGGGGCGATCCCCCTGCTGTGCGAGTCGAAGGGGGCGATCCCTCTGCTATGCGATCCGTCTCACGGCTGGTGATACGAAGAAATTTCAGTCTTTAATCAGCGCCTTATCGCTACAAAACTCTGGACAGTTAGGATAGAGCCTTGACGTTGATCTCTCTGGACTAAATGACTTCATGATTTGACTGCATATGACGACTAATGACCTTTAATAACCTCGACTGCTTTCATGTTTTATTATCGTTTTTAATAATGCGCACACACAAGCACACACAGCAGCACTTGCACACACGGGGAACGGGTAGTGTTGATCTTATCGTTCATATTTTCTCGTCCTAGCAGCAATGTCGAACGACCACTCTTCCTCAAGATCTGTAGCCGAAACGGAATCCGAGACTTCTGAACAGCATAATCCTTAAATTCCTCCAATCAATCCAGGAGGTGAAGATTCTGGGTCTGAATATGAAGCCACAGAATCAGATCCGACAGAAAGCACGTCATCCAGCAACAACTCCGAGTCTGACGAGCGAGCTCCGGACGAAATTCCAGGCGCAGTCGGGATAGATAAATTCTCTGACTCTTTAGCGTCCAAGCTCGACGAGATAAAACTCAAGAGAATCTGCTTAAGACACGGCATTCCTCGGGACGATGTCTTAACACCTGGAAGCGAAGACAGACCCCATCTAGCACCGGAAGGGTATATGTCGATCAGTCGGACAATGTGCCTAGTAGGAGCTATTCCTCCGTTCCCTCCAATTGTCATTGAAACTCTGAGACGATTAGGCATTGCCCCGATGCAGCTTCATCCAAACGCCTACGCGTCTCTATACTCTTTATATGTTGCTTATGCGGAAATCTTGCACGCCGAACTCAAATTCAGAGACCTGGTGTTCTTCTTTCTCTTCAAGCACCGTTCTTCTGCAACTCCCAACTTTTCCTTTTTTGAATCAGTGGCGAACAGGAAAGTTCTGTATGACGGATACAGCAACATCGGGGATCCTAAGTCTGACTGGTTTTACATAAGAAGACAGGCTGGATGCTCACGGAGATGGCTCAAATCAAGTAAATTTTGATCGCCTAGTTGAATATCTTGCTTGGGGAGTCTAAGTAATAACATCCTTCCGCTTTTTCCTTTGTCTTAAACAGATCATGTCTTCCCGAAAACAGAGGGTGCATTATACAACAACCGGTTATCCATTCTTTTGCAAAGCAGATCCGACTTTTTAAGGATTAAAAAATGCATTACGGATGACAACCTTCACAAGCATCGCCTCTTGGATAGGAAGTTTGGACTTGGAACCGGCGGCAAACCTTATAAATATGTGCCCCCGACGGAAGGAGAGGGAACTTCACAAGCGGTGGAGACAACCAAATTTCACAAAAGTCCTTCTCCGATAGTCATCCAAGACGACGAAGACTTGAATGTATACAGGGGGGATGAGTCCCGTGGTGATGCGTCGAAGGAAATCACTACCTCTGCTCCAATGGAAACTGTCGGTGATGACGAATTGACAGAAGAACAGTTATTCGACGAGCTGAATAAAATCCCTCTGCCCGACATTGAATACACGGAAAAAGACTTCGGCGAGGAGCCTTTCTTTTCTGCTCCCGAAGAGGCGGCTGATTCAACAAGGGGACATGAAACGGGCCAGACGAGCCTGTCTCCAGGCCCGGGTCTGTTAGGGGGAATTATATGGGATGCACACCTCACACACACTGCCTGACCGTGCACTATTATGTCGTGGATATTCAATGTGATAATATGCTCTTCTTTTCTTTTTTGCAGGAGCGATGTCGCGCAGGAAATCTTATTCGTACCGCTCTCTCCGCGAAGGCACCCCCAGCCTTCGTTCGGGTACTGAGCGCCCTCGCGGTTCCTCTCATAAGCCGAGCTCTTCGCAACCTCGATCTCCACCCAAATCAACTTCTACCAGGCCTCCGAGTCATCCAACAATTCCGACCGGGGGGAAGACACTTCCAAAAGAGTTGACTCCTCCAAAGAGTGCGCCTTCCCACAGTCGGTCGTCCAAAAGGCGTCACGAATCCAAAGATGGGGACAGAGATTCATCCAAAGACACTGAGCAAGAGAGAAGTAACATTGTCCCCACCAGCCAACCAGAATTAGCTGCCTCCGGTTCACGGGACTACGTTCACGGTCCTGAAATCCAAGGTAGGCTGGAAAAGCTACGGGAACAATTTCCAGGAATGTTCTTCGATAGGATGGTCTTTGTTCCTGCCTTGGAACCAGTTCCTAAAAATTGGGATAAAGAAGTTATCGGGCATATCCGTCACGTGGCCAAGCAGTACGAGGCGATGAAAAAGCACGCACTTAATCTTTCGGAGGTCATCCGAACACTCGAAATAGAAGCTCACAGGTCTAAAGCAAGACTCGAAAATAATGAAAGGGCTAGGACAAAATTAGAGAAGGACCTGGAAAACGCCCAAGCCCAGCTCGCTTTGGCACAGAGAGACGCCGCGAACTATAAAACTGAATTAGAAAATGCCAAGCAGCGCTTTCATTCAGAACTGGATTCCAATAGCCAGGAAAAAATGGCCTTAAAAAAGGAAGTTGAAGACCTCAGAATGGCCAACATCGAATTGGTAACGGCACAAGGCCATTTTTTGATGGAGAAGGCTACTTGGGAGGCGGAAAAAGCGAGCCTAAAAGAAAGGTTGGCTCTGGCAGAGGCGGAAAAAGCGAGCCTAAAAGAAAGGTTGGCTCTGGCAGAGGCGGAAAAAGTGATTTTGAATGATCAGGTGGCAGACGCGGAGGGACGGGCAGCTCTTGCCGAAAAGAACGTCGATAGCGCCATTGAAATGGCCACTGCCTCCAACAACAAACTCCTTGAAAGAGAGAAAGAAATCGAGGGGTTTGAGGAGATGATCTTTGATTTCCTCGGTCAGGTTCTCAAAACTCGCAATATCTCATGGATCCCGGATTATCATGTTACTTTGGCCAACTTATGGGATGCCATCGTGGAAGGCGAAAAACATAGACTAGGGGTCGAAGAGATCGATGAAGATGAATTGATGAAAAGCATCCTAAGGGACAACGAGCCTGAGGATCTGGCAGAGGGCCGTCGCTTAATCCTGGCGGAAATGGAGAAGGAGAGAACCATGGCTAAAGGCAAAAGCAAAATTGACGAAGGTTCCAGCTCCGCCGCCAAGTCTAAAACCTCCGAAGTCGAGGAGTATCACCCTGACGATCCGCTAATTCCTTTAGGCTTAACTCCCGTGGTTGTTGGAGCATCCGGATCTACTCAAGAGGGAGTGTCTGCTGAAGGTACCTTTCTCTTTTCCCAACAATTTGCTAAAGCGATTGCGAATTGTCGTCGTCTAACAAGACAACCCATTGAATTAGAAACGTGTGTCTCTCATAATGCAGGTGGCGAGCCCGCTGACAAGGGTGTTGGAAAAGAGAGAGAAGTGGAGGAGGGGACCGTCCTGCCGGGTGCTGAAATCGATGTTTCAGAGCGAGTCGAGGCCGCAACAGCTGAAGGAAGCATCTCGGTGCCTAGCGCCGACGTATCCAAAGATGCTGAGACTATCGAGGCTTTAAAAGACTTGGATGGTCGGCACGTGGATGACGAAGAGGATACCACCGGCACCAAGAAGGCTGACGATGATGATGATGATGAGGAACCCCTAGCCAGCCGAAAAGCCAGACAAGAGAAAGAGTTGGCTTTGAAGAAGGGGGGAGATGAGGCTTTGGACGTGGTCCCTCTTGCAGAGTTCGACCCCAAAACTGGGTTGATTATGAAAATCCAGTCCAAGTCCATCAGCCGGCAACTTCACTTTGCAAACCCTGATGACTTCCCGGCTTCCCTCTCTGGCAGAAGCAAGGGAAAAGATGGGGGAGAGGAGACCTCAGGGGAGTCAGATGCTCCCCTCGTGGACAAGCGGAAAAGGAAGAAGGGGGATCCATCTGAAGCCGACAAGGAGAGGCTGGAGAGGCAGAAGCGAGAGAAGATATCAAAGCATAAATAGGATGTTTATTGATATTTTGTCCTTTAAAGCTTCCCACTGGCCAGGAAGTGTAATTGTGAGACTGGCCCTCACTTTTGTTTCTAACTTGTTTTCACTTTGCTGATTGGCAGTACATAAACAAGGATTTGTTTCTTCTTACATCATTGTGTACTTGTATTCATAGAAACTTTCCGCGTTTAGTCGTTAGCCAACTATTAATAATTATAAGTCAGTCAGTCAACAGGAAGAAGAATGTTCATGCTATGTTACACTTGTTATATCAAAGTTTAGTGTTCGCATAGGAGCGCGTGGTGCCCCTATAATCAATTGTTAGAGTTTTATGCTTGGCGGTTCGTTCGCTCCCCGATCCTTCAGCGGGGAAGGAGCTACTTCTCAGCGCTCAATCGGAGACGCTTTTATACTCTCTCTCTCTCTGGAGAGTTAGAGTTCGAGCTCAGCGATTCATTCGCTCCCTGATCCTTCAGCGGGAAAGGAGCTCTTTCTCAGCGCTCAATCGGAGACGCTTTTATACTCTCTCTCTCTCGAGAGTTAGAGTTCGAGCTCAGCGATTCATTCGCTCCCCAATCCTTCAGCGGGAAAGGCGCTCTTTCTCAGCGCTCAATCGGAGACGCTTTTATACTCTCTCTCTCTCTGGAGAGTTAGAGTTGGGACTCAGCCGTCTGCGATCATGCATGCTCCTCAAACTCGTCTCAGGTTTACGTTTTAATCCAAGCTCCGAGGATTAAAACCAGTCGGACAAGCATCTAGAGCATTTACCAAGGCTTTGGGTTCCTCTGATTAGTTTATGAGAGGAACTGTCGGCACCGGACTTCAGGTACCTGCATTATTCACACTGAGTTTCATAGGCAAATAAATAAAGATGCAATAAAGGTAAATGACACACAGTATTTTTATAGTGGTTCGGTCGAATCATGACCTACGTCCACTTTATAATCTCTTGCTTTAAAGAATCAGACTGTTCTAGGCGAGTCATGCCCTGTACATAGTTTTTTTTTTTTTTTAACAAAGCAAAAGAATAAGTTTGAAGCCTCTCATGTTAAATATGGCCGTAGATGTTGGGCATTCCACACTCTGGGGATTTCCTTTCCATCTACGGTTGCCAGCTTGAAGGTTCCATTATCAAGCTTGCTGAGAATAGAGTACGGTCCTTCCCACTTCGCTCCCATATGAGTTAGGGGTGGAAAGACACGTTTCAGAACCAAGTCTCCGGGTTCCAAGGTTCGGGTTCGGACCTTTTTGTTGTAATATCGGGCGACCTGTTGTTTGCATCTCAGAGCACGCAGGTCGGCTTCATCCCTCTTTTCTTCGATCATATCCAGGGACTCAAGGAGCAATTCATTATTGGACATTGGATCATAATAGGTCACCCGATGAGAAGGTACCTTTATCTCAATCGGGATGACTACTTCCGTTCCAAAAGCAAGGGAGAACGGGGTATGTCCTGTCGCTGATTTATATGTCGTCCTGTAGGCCCATAGTGCCAAGGGCAATTCGTCAGCCCACATGGCTCTAGCCCGCTTCATTCTTCTTTTCAGAATGGACTTAATTACTTTATTTACAGCTTCGACTTGCCCGTTCGATTGTGGGTGTGCCACGGAGGTGTATCGATTCTCGATGTGGTATCTTTGGCAGAAGTTTCTGAATTCAGCACTACCAAATTGAGTTCCGTTGTCTGTTATCACAATTTTTGGAATCCCGAATCGACAGATGATGTTTCTCACGATGAAGTTGATCACCCGTTTAGTTGTGATTGTGGTTAGTGGTTCTGCCTCGACCCACTTAGTGAAATAATCTACAGCCACAATGGCGAACTTTGCTCCGCCCCTCGCTATCGGGAGACTTCCTATGATATCAATTCCCCACATAGCAAAAGGCCATGGACTCATTATTGTTTTTAACTGGCTCGGAGGCGCCCTAGGAATCTTTGAAAACCTCTGGCACGGATCACATCGTCGTGCATATTTTACTGCATCCTTGTTCATGGTAGGCCAGAAGTAACCATGACGCAATATCTTTTTCGCCAAAGTTTGCCCCCCAGCATGGTCGCCACATTCGTCTTCGTGGACTTCTTGCAGCACACGTTTGATGTCATCGTGGGCTATGCACCGAAGGAGGGGCATTGAATACCCTTGTCTATAAAGGATTTCGCCTTGCAGCACGTATCGGGCGGCTTTACGAATCACTTTACGCCTCTCGCTTTTCCTGGTCGGAAGCGCTCCATCCATTAGGAAATTCCTTATAGGAGTCATCCACGACTCCTTTTCTGGTTCCGTCTCCATTGTAAGGTCGATTTCCATCTGATCAATACTGGGAGACCGAAGTACTTCAACGGGGGCTAGCCCTATCACCTCAGGATCGTTAGAACTAGCCATCTTTGCCAACTTGTCTGCCTGCTGATTTTCTGACCGCGGAATATGAGATATGCTGTAGTGATCAAACTCATTCAGCAGCTCTTTCACTTTCTTCAAGTATAGAATCAATCTTGCACTTTTAGCTTGGAATCTCCCAGTAACTTGGTTCACAACTAACTTGGAATCGCAGAAGATGTTCAGTTTTGTGACTTTTAGCACCTTTGCAATCTTTAATCCGGCTATCAGAGCTTCATATTCAGAATCGTTGTTAGTGGCCTGAAACTCCATTCGGATGGCATAAGTTATCAATCGTTTCTCGGGGGTTTCAAGCACTATTCCAGCGCCGGATCTTTCGTTATTTCTAGCACCATCAGTATATAATCTCCAGACATTGGGGTCGAAAAGTAACTTTGAGGGTTCCACTTCTTCGTTTGCTATGTCTTCTTCAGGAACATTGAATTCTGCTATGAAGTCAGCTATCACTTGCCCCCGAATTGATCGTCTGGGCTGAAAGTTCAAGTCAAATTGACTTAACTCAATATTCCATTTGAGTAATCTCCCAGACGCCTCTGGCCTCTGTAGAACTTGCTTGAGTGGGTGATCAGTATATATGATAATAGGATGTGCTTGAAAGTAGTGCCAAAGTTTTCTGGAGGCAACTAGTAAACTATACGCCAGTTTTTCTATCCGTGGGTAATTACGCTCTGCCGCTGTTAATTTTTTGCTCACGTAATACACAGGTCTTTGGACCTTTTCCTCTTCCCTTACCAATGCTGAGCTGATGGCATGAGATGATACTGCCAAATACACGAATAAATCCTCGTGGTCTATTGGTTTAGATAGAATTGGAGGCTTCTCCAAGTGTCTGAGCAAATTCTGAAACGCTTCCACGCAGTCAGGTGTCCATTTAAAGTGGCGTTTTCCTCGCTTTATTAATTCGAAGAATGGGATGCACTTATCCGTAGCCCTGGAGATAAATCTGCTTAGTGCGGCCACTTTTCCGGCAAGGCTTTGCACATCCTTAATCTGCCTAGGTTCCTGAATGTTCCTGATTGCCGTGATCTGGTCCGGATTAATCTCGATACCGCGCGAACTGACAATGAATCCTAAGAATTTTCCAGAAGCAACACCGAATGAACACTTGGTGGGATTGAGTTTCATCCCATACTTCCGAAGAATGCCGAACATCTCTGCCAAGTCAGTGGTGTGTTGAAGGGATTGCTTGGATTTAACCAACATATCGTCGACGTATACTTCCATTGTTTTCCCGATTTGGTTATAAAACATTCTGTTGACCAAACGTTGGTACGTAGCGCCTGCATTCTTCAAACCAAAGGGCATTACTACGTAACAATATAATCCCAGATCAGTGATAAAGCTAGTATGCTCTTGGTCCGGAACATGCATCGGAATCTGATTGTATCCTGAATAAGCATCCATGAATGAGAGAAGCTCATGACCCGCCGTCGAATCTACCAACTGGTCAATTCGAGGTAATGGGAAACTATCTTCGGGACAAGCTTTGTTTAAATCCGAGAAGTCGATACACGTTCGCCACTTCCCATTGGCCTTCTTTACCAGGACTGGGTTCGAAATCCAATCTGGGTAAGTTGAATCTCTGATAAATCCATTACTCTTTAGCTTTCCTACCTCTTCTTTCAAGGCAGCGGACCTCTCTGGGCCCAGCACTCGCCTTTTTTGCTTTACTGGAGGATGTTTGGGGTTAATGCTCAAAGAATGGCTCATGATTGATGGGGATATCCCGCACATGTCCGCATGGGTCCAAGCGAATACATCCAAGTTGTTCTTTAAGAAAGTCGTCAATTCTTCGGCAAGAGTCGGACTTAACTGGGATCCAATCTTAAGGACCTTCTCCGGATCACTGTCATCGATTGGCACATCCACAGTTGCTTCGTTGGGAGTTGCCGTTCTGCTCCCGGGTTCTTGATCCTCTTTGGGATCTATATCCTCGGGCATCACTCTAGGCAACTCTCCAACAATTATCCTCTTTGATTGCTATAAGGTTTCCGCCCCCAAAGGGGGAGGAGTGCCTTTAGTTTCGATATCCCCGCTGTTGCGAAGCAACTTTAATTCGGCAACATAACATGCTCGCGCAGCAACTTGATCCCCTCTGACGATACCAACGCCTGCTTCTGTGGGGAACTTCAATAGCAAGCACCAGGGGGCTATACAGGCTCTGAATTTTGCGAGGGCCGGCCGGCCCAAGAAGGCATTGTATGGCGATTCGACATCCAAAACCACAAAGGGAAGGATTCTCACTCTCTGGCGCTCTCCTTCCCCAAGTGTAACTGGCAATTCTACGTAACCCATAGGTGCGGTGGATGCTCCGTTGAATCCACGAATCCATCCTTGGCAGGGCTTCAAGTCTTTTATCTCAAGATTCATCTGGTCAAAGGCTTTTTTGAAAAGGATATTGACGGAACTCCCGTTGTCCACCAGTACCTTATGAACAGTGGCTGGCCCAATGGGTATCGTGATTACAAGTGGATCTTCAGTTGGAGCATGGACCCCAATGCTTTCTCGCTCTCGGAAAACAACATCATCAGTCATCATCTTTTGTTGCTTCACCGGAACACTGTCCTCTGGGTTGCTACATTCCCCCACTTCGAGGAGTTGTTTGGCTGCGTTGACATATTGATCTAAAGCTTTGGAACTGTGCCCAGCAAGGTAAAGTCCACCGATCACGGTGTTGATTACAATATTCTTTCCCTTTTGCTGAGCAATTGGCCTAGCAGCAAGTTGATTTTGATTTTGTTTCGGGGCTTGCACTGCTTGCCCCCTGTCCCTAGACGTTACTCTGTATTCGTCTAGCTTCCCTTCTCAAAGCAACCTTTCGACTACGTCCCTCAGGTGACGGCATTCATTCGTCGAATGGCCGTGAATTTGATGAAAGAGGCAAAACTTCCCTGTCTCACGCTCTTTTTCTGTTGACTCTCTAGGAGGTGGCCTCTTATTCTGGAGGACTTCATACGCATCCATGAAGATATTCTCCAGAGTATCATTTATGGGTGTATAACTTTCAAAGGCCCTGGGACGAGTCCTTCTCTGGGAGTCGTTCCCTCGGCCCCTCTTCCGGCTGTTGCCATTAGCATTGTTATTGTTGTTACCCGGTCGGCGACCACCCTGGTTCTAATTTCCGACGTTAACCTCAACTTTCCCCGAGTTGTCTCCAGTCTGTTTGATGGCGACATTGCTCTGAACTTCTTCCTTATCAGTTGTTTTAAGCTTTCGGTTCGCGTACACCTCTTCCCGGCGTAGATGTACATTGGCTTTCTCATAGAATAATTCTCTGGTGTGGGGTGGTTTGCCTGCCAAGTACCTCCCGAATTCAGTGTCCTTATCCACTCCGTCAATTAGTGCTGCGACAATGGTCGGCTCATGAGGATCTTTGACCTCAGTGGAGGCCAAATTGAAACGATCCAGGTACATCTTTAGACTCTCGCCGGGTCGCTGTTTGACAAGAAATAGATCGATCACGCTTTTCGTCTTCTGTGCGTAGATACGGAATTGCTCTACGAACTTCTCGCTTAGTTCCCTGAAGCTGGAGATCGATCTTGCCGGCAGGCGAGTAAACCATAGCAAAGCCACGTCTTCCAGGAATATGGGAAACGCTTTACACTTAACTGCATCAGAAGCGACGGCAGCAGTCATCGACCAAGAGTATCTCATCAGGTGTTGAACAGGATCAGATCTTCCTGCATATCGGTTCATCTGTGGCATGTTGAAACGCCTTGGAAAAGTTGCATCCAAAATATCGTCAGTAAAAGGAGTATGACTACGGTCAATCCCCCAATCCCCGTTCCGCTGTCAACGGCTGTCGGCCAAAATCTGGTGAACCATGGCTGCAACGTTTGCACTAGTCAAAGGAGGTTCAGGATCAGTGCCTCTGGCCCGACGAGGCTCTCTGATCTCTCTTCGGGGAGTAGCCACAAAATCTGGGGCTTGGACGGGGCCTCGCTGCCCCCTGTTATCATGAGTATGTGTACGGCGACGAGGCTGAGGTGGCCTGTCATGCACAGGACTGTTCACGCCTCGAGTCCTGAGGGTCGTTGCTTGACCATCCATATTACGGTTTGTGGGTCTTTCCCCTAGTTCTTCTTCTTCTTGTGAGGGCAGGGTCCCGAACTGGAGCTGTTCTATGTTTTCGGCTCTTTCATACGGTCACCGCGGAGGTCTCGGCGATTCTTCAGATGAAGAGGAATATGCTGGGGTGAGTGAACGAACTGGCGATGTTCTTTGCCTTGTTAGCTCATCAAGTCTTCTATCCATAGCCGTCAGGTTTTGCCGTAGGATAGAACTTTCCTGCCTTTGGGCGGCTAACTCATCAAATAACCTATCCCACATTTCGACAAAACGGGAAAGATCCCCCTCAGTAACAGGAGCAGCAGGATCATAATGGTCATCATCACCCTCTCTTATGGGCATAGTGCTCGGACCGGGTCGAGCAGAGGTTCCAGGACGATAGGAGTGGGTCATGGGTTCTTTTCCAGGTCGAGTTGTGTTCTGACCATCAGTTTGGGTAGCTGCGGTTCGTGGAGGGCGGTTCGCTGCGCCCCCCTGGGATCGACTCGTGGTCATGGTGCGCGGAGGCTGCGAGGTGTTGCCCCGGGATCGAGTAACAACCCCTTCAGTAGCGCGGATCATCTCGTTCTCATCGACTCGGAATGAGGTGTTTTCATCGGATCGGATCGCCCCCTGTGCTCCGCGATCCACAGTCTCTTCGTTGCCCAGTTCGTGCACACTCTCCTCGATCGTTTCGTTGGTCTGCGAAACTCTAGATCTTCTTCCAGCCATGATATCCGAATCGCTGGAATCTTCAAGAAAACGAATGACGAAACTTTAAGGCTGAGGTTCTCAGTGAAAGCACCAAAAATGTTAGATCGAAATTTGGACCTAACACCCAAATTGTTATGAACTGTAGAGAATTCTAAATGAGGAACAAGGGAAAAGAAAATAACACTCAGAATTTATAGTGGTTCGGCGTTAACGAGCCTACGTCCACTTTATATCTTATTGATTATGCTTTAAAAGCTAGTACAACAGTGATTTCTCCCAATATTTCAGTGGTTTGACAACAATGGCGGACTCAGTATTCACTATTGCCAAAAAGATCCCCAAAAATGCCAAGCTCTGGGCTATTTATAGCTGATTTTGTCAGGCGGATCGCAGACACGTGGCACGAATCCCGAGATTTTCGGATCGCATCGCCACCATTGAAGAAACAGTCAAACTAGCCGTTGTGAACAGGTGTCGTCAGATCCGTGCGACTCGGATCGCTGAAGACCAGCTCGTGGCCGAACGGGTCAGAGGATTCGGTTCGTTACAAGGGATCGGATCGCCTGGAGGTGACGTTCGTCGACGTGACGGGAGCGATCCGTTCCTGGGCGAGTCGATAGAGCGCGATCCATCCCTGAGCGAGACGATGACGTGCGATACGTTCCCGGGCGAGACGATGACGTGCGATCCATTCTTCCGCTTTCTTGGGGGACTTGGTTTCCTGATTTCCCTTTATGAATGATCCTGGATGGCTTGGTCAACAAGCGAGCCAACAAAAACCAAATTTTGATTCTTTACTGAATATTATTTGAAAATATTCGTTATTTTAAAATAATCGTTATTTTCAAATATTCATTCTTTCTGAACTGGAATCAGACATAGTCAATTACCGTAAAATTTGATTATATGGATTTCATACAATGCATGTATACAACAACAGCGATAAATAATCATCCATCATCCAGAGTGCATTCTACACTGTATAAGCATTAAATAAAAATATTCAACGCTTATAACAGTCTGTCAACCAATCGATTGACATACAACTAAATATTGGGATTAGTGTATGTCTAATGTCATGCCAATACCTATGTGGGGTTTCAATCAATTGAACACAGATTTTATTTGTGCAGTTGGGCGATGTGTAAAATTTATCGTCCCAATCAATATCAGTCAAATGTGTGTACATAAACAAATCGTCCAATTTGTTTATGTATATTTATTTTATTTATATACATGTTAATAATTATATTTTTAACTGTAAAATATTTTATCTATAAAATATTTTATTCTATTCCACATCACACAATCAACTTCCGCAACATAACTAAACAAACAAGTCGTCCATGGTATGTGGACGACGGGCGTCGGGTGCTGCCAAGCACCGTCTGCATCCTAATATATATTTTAACTAGAAAATAAAATTCAAAGTGAGAAGTTCCCACCCTGGGGATCCACTCCGTCGTGCTTTGATTGTCGATCTATGTAGTGTACCTACGTTAAAAAATTATATTTTCAACCAATCAGTAATTATTTTTTTGTATGATTGTTTTACAAATAACATACAGAGGCTCAAAATTATATTTTTATCTTTCTAAAAATAATTTCATATTTTTATAACAACGCTACATAGATAAAATCACATTTTTACATTGCTACTATATAGATAAAAATCACATTTTTACATCGTCACTTCATATATAAAACCATATTTTTATCCTATCGCTACATATATAAAGATCAAATTTTTATTATCCATATAATATAAAAATCATATTTTTATTATTGCTATAATATAAAAATCAAAATTTTGTTATCTCTATAATATATAAATCATATTTTTTATTACTCTACTCGTTTAAAAATTATATTTCAAAATCAAATCTTTATTCTATTAAAAATTGTATCTTTATATATTTAAAAATATAATCTTTATATAAATAAAAATCTAAGCTTTACTTAAATAAAAATCAAAGCTTTTTATTGTTACAAATCAAGGCTTTTCATAAATAAAATCTTTAATTGTATATGAAGGATAATAATTTTACATACGTAAAAATCACATTTCATATCGGTATTCTATGTTAAAACTGAAAATTAAAATCGAAGTTAATAAATCTCACTGTTTTTTTTCTTTGAAGAAGGGGGGGTCTGCGTCAATCGAGGGAGTAGGAGGCGTTGTTGCTCGCGGTGGCTTGCAGGGGGGTAACTCGACCTCTAGCGGCAGAGGCAGGTGGTGCGGCGGGCTTGGTTTGGACGCCTTGAGGTTTTGGGGTATTGGGGTCGCGGTTTGAGGGTTGGGGTGCTCGAACGAGGCAAGGCGGAGGGTGGTCTACGATGGAGGCACCGGCGAGAGGGGATGAGGGAATGATGGCAGCGGCGGCGGGAAAAAGGAGGGGGCGACGGGTAAAGGTGCGATTTCTTTTTTTTCTCTCATCTGGAATTGAACGATAGGGGAGGGGAGAGAGATAAAGGAGTTGACCAAGTTTAATAATTTATATATTTAATTTATTTTAAATCCAAAAAGTAATTTTTTTCTTTCGAACCTCGAATCGAACCCACCAACTGTCGCCCCTAGCTAATCACCCCCATTCCGAACACAATGAGATATGTTTCGCAAGCCAATTCGGGTTTTACGATTAGTTTTCGTTAAAATTTCAATATAAATCAATATTACAGTCAGTATTGAATTTAACGTACATTTTAATTTACTGAGGCCACATACTGACTCTGAAAATTCCAGAATAATTATTTCTAGCTTCGTATTGACGATATGGTAGTAACAAAACTAATTCCATCAAATTTGAAGACCGTTTGAAAAATGACCATTTTCATGTCGATCCAAATTGATTGAAACTGTTAAAACACGTTTAACTTCGCCACACTCACATACTGACTTCAAAAATTACGATAATTGGAATATTGCAATAACTTGACATCCCGGATCCAACAATAGTTGTTTCATCGAAAACGAAGGTCGTTTGCAAAAATTTCCAATTTTAAGGGCCAAAATTCCAAAGCGATTATTCTGAATTTTCAACAGGGCATAACTTTTTATTCCCTCTATGAAATTTCAGTTTTTCGGATTCGTTGGAAAGATATTTAAAATAGATTTAACTATTTTCGGTTTCGCTAAAATCCGGTTTATTTTGAATCCTGTACATTCATTTGAAATTTGAAATCGAATTTTCGAACTACCACGCCATTTTCAATTCCTTTTATAATTAAAATAAATATTTATATTCTAACATTGATTTAAATAAATATATACGTTCTAATTCTATTCAAAATGAATTTCTCGTTGTAATTCTTTAAAATAATTTCATTTTAAATATCCAAAATTCACTAAAAGGGCCAAAATCCATTTTCCGGGTTGTTACAGTCTCCCCAACTTAAAATCTTTCCATCCTCGAAAAGGAACGGAGCTGAAAGTTGTTTTACAAACCAACTAAAATTTCATTATTTTCATTACGGCTTAAGTTCTACAACTTTTTAGTGTCTGAGAACTTTTCAAAAAAATTGGCTAACACCCTAAATTTTCGAAAAATTTCGCCATAACCTCCCCTGTACGGGAGCACCGGGAAAATCCAGAAATCGCCACACAGGCCTTCTCGTCTCAAAAAGAAAAAGAAAGAGCCAAGCGGCTAATAAAACCATCAAAAAACCCAAAGAAATACAATAAACATGTACCTATTTGTCGGGCAAACAATTTTATTCCTCTTCTCTAGCCTCCTTGCTTTGACCTATTCAATTTATATACATGTACATGTATGCAAATGTGATAAATTTTCAATACAGTTCAATATTTGGTTCAATTTGGTTATATGTATCGTTCTTTCACATAATGGTTTTATTACATAACAAATAATCATACAACACAATCATCAATCAATTAATGAATTAACGTTTCAAATTCTTAATTTTGATACATATACAGAAAATCATGTTTTTGATGCCAAGTCACAACAAATAAGCCCTATCTAGTTTTGGTTCTCACACCAGTCAATTGAAATCATACAGACATCCCACTTTCGAAACTCGAACATAAATACTGATGATGCGGCCGCATCACCAGAATTATCCCCCGGGCGACTGGAGTGTGACTCTATATCCATCTAGTATATTGGAGACTTCAAATACACGTGGATCAAACGTATATTAAAATCTCTATATACCTGATAATCCAAATCAATATAAAAATAATATTCAAATACGAATAATATAATTTAAATCTTCAAAAAAAAATTTGTTTTCACTTTTATTTCAAAAATGACACCCTTCCGGCTCGTTCTAGGACAATACTGGTCCCAACTCTAACGAGCTATTCTCATTGGATATTACTAATCCAATCTCTGATGAATTCTTTCGTTTGGTTCTAACGTGTCTTGTTCTCCAAGCTCTGTAAACCAAACCTCTGATACCAAAGTATAACATCCCGAATTTCCCCGTGAAGGAAAGCCCGGATTGAATTGAGGACAAGACGAATCAGAACACAAACAGAAGAACATTTCATTGCTTATTACAACAATATCATCAGAATAAAAGAATGTACAGAGTATAAATAAATATTATACATCAGAAAAATATCAGAGATTTACAAATTATAACGCAGCGGAAAATAATACAAAACACAACTGAAAGGAATATACGGATACAGAGCTTTTTGAATATCATTCCAGCTGTAAAACAAGATCATGTGAATATAAATCTGCAAAACCAAAACTACTAGCTGTCCATGCGGAAAATAGGGGCACCCAGAGTTTAGGTTAAAACAATAAACTCCAGGTCAGTCATGTGACTAGTGTGTGAACTAAAACAGTTATTAATCCTTATTTTAAAGTTGGGTAAATCCAGGGACCACGTCGTATAACACTGAACGAGTTTCCTCCCCAGTATACCAGTGCATAAAACAACAACGAATGCAAAATAAAGAACAATGAAGCTATTATAAGACTCAGGTCCCATCACACAATGCAATGCAAGCCGGATGATAGAGTATTTTACCTTATAATAGCCAAAAATGCTTGATACGTAAAATTTCATCATTTATTATTACTATAAGTGTATAGAGTCAAAACAATTTCAATCATAAGTATCAATCATAGATGGCATAAGTGCCCCATACCACTATGTCGCCATATATAGGTTTACAATCAAAACCGCAAAATGTCGTATTGGAAGTTGGATTTCCATCTATGAACCAAGGTAAGGGATCATCCTTACCGCTTCGAGACGCTCTAGCACGCCCCTCAGGATCAGAGGTCGAATGACCCTTGGATCGTCAGGGCCCGTCCACCCGGAGTGGATTAAAATGCCTGAACATGCGTTTCCTTGCCCTAAGGGGCGTCAATGAGCCAAATGACTCCATCGGTCCCAGATTGACCGATATAACCGAGGCACCTCGCAATCCATCATCCGCTTAAGTAAAATGTCAGGGCTAGTAAAACGCTGACACCACACCTAGCTAGAAGGAAACGCATGCCCTCCCTGAGGTCCTCTCTCGTTTCTGGTTCACACCGGTGTGTGAGGCTGATGAATTAACGCTACACAAAGCTACGCTATATTAAAGCCATGCTTTGATAATCAACCACAAGACTCTGCTTTTCAACAGAAGCCTTGATCATTTGCATCTCAGCATGCCACACAGGCAATTCACGTTATGCAACTGATGTCTATCAGTCACACAGAATGAAATCCGATGTCAGACACACATCCATTTACAAGTTCATTCTGGGTCTGAACGAAAACGGAGGCACCTTATTCCTCCCCCATATGTCCAATACAGTGGAGAGGCCCTAGCATATCCGATCGATCTCCAAGTACGTCTGGACGATCACCACTTATTACCTTGCCTTGGGTGTACAGCCCAATCAAGACATCAATAATCATCTAAACAATGTGAAGACCTCCTATCTTCAACCACCGTCTCCATCCTCGACACATCGTTGAATCAGTTATTCAAAAAGGGATAAACCCGGTCTTTCCGAATAACTCGCGTATATAATAAACAAGTGCTATAAAAACACAACATATGCCTCATTCCAATTCAGAATATTCTTTCATTCAAATATTCTTATACTTTGGGAAAGGTTCCAATTAATTTTATCAAAGAAAAATTCTTTAAATTTATTCTTTAATCTTCCTTTAGATATCATTTCAATCTATTTAAAGATGCATTAAAACTGCACTTGGTTTTAATCATCCCAAAATCAATATTTACGATTGTTTAACTTGGGAAATCATATCCTACCTTTAACTGGGTTAAAGAACCAATGTCATTAAAACACGGTTCACGATAAACCCAAAATCACATTCAATTTCATCAGCCTTTAACCGTAAATTAGCAAGTGAACAATTTCCTAAGTATTACCCCCGAAGGCTGAAACCTACACCGGATCAATACCCAGAAAACCATTCAACTTAACTAATCTCCAGTTAGTTTCTGATTTTCTTAACTCCGTTGGGTCTAAGAACAATATTATTAAAGATACCATTCACGGCAACCCAAAATCTCATTCCATTAATAATGGAATCTTCATGGAAAACAAATCGATATATGTAATCGTTATAAACTTCCATATCCAACCGATAATATAAATGGAATAACTACAAGGCCTTTTAAATTCCATATATATTAACCATCTTCCTCTACAGGAGCTTACTTCGATTATTACCAAAACGAATTCCATTCAATTCCAATTTAATATGTTAAATTGGAAAACTTTACTTTGGAAAATCTCCTTTAAATCTTAACAAAAGATTTATAAATTCCAAATCCCATTCACTGTAAATCGGGTTAAAGAATGAATGTCGCTAAAACACAGTTCACAACAAACACAATCCACATTCCATCAGTCTCTAATCGTAAATTAGTAGGAGATCAATTCTCTAAGTGTTAACCCCAAAGGCCTAAACCAACATCAGATCAATACCCAGGAAACCATTCAACTTAACTAATCTCTAGTCAGTTTCTAATTTTCTTAAATCCATTGGGTTTAAGAACAGTATTACTAAAGATACCATTCACGAAAACCCAAAATCCAATATGATATTAAATACAAGGCTTTGAACAGAAAATATATCGGCTTGTATTCAATATCAAATTCAAAAATCAACAAATATCATATTGGAATATCGATATTTCTATATCTTCCAAATTCCTTCACAATATCCGTATAATCAAGGAATCCAATATCCAAATATTCTGAAGATAATTTCGATTTAAATCCATTCCAATTCATATGTTGGAAATCCTGGTTATTTTTAAAACCATTTCAAATCCAATTTATTTATTTAAAAAATATTGGGTTTTTAAATTTAGTTCAAAACTCGTTCATTTCGACAAAAATATATTTTTATCTTTTCAAATATTGAATTTTTCATCCCATTTCTTTCCATATCATTTATTAAGATTTTACACTAATTATTGATATTTTAAAAAAAAATTATCAAGGCCTGTACAGTTGATTTCCATAAACGACCATCGAACAACACTAACTTCCAAATTTGATTTGGACATAATTCCAAATCCTACAATTAGATTTCAAATCCCTAGTATTCATTAGAAAGCTCTTTTCGATACGAACCCAACAGTTCCGCACTACAACAAAAAGCACTTTTCGCAACAGGCAATATTTGTTGTAGTAAACCAATTGCAACAGACCCATGTCTGTTGGTATAGCCGTAGTTGCAAAAAGTTCGCCACATTTTTCGCCTGTTGCAATAAGATGTTGCAGTATACTTTTTTGCAACGGTTATTTCCTGTTGCGGTAGACTTTTTTGCAACAGTCTTTTGCTGTTGCAACAGATCATTTTGCAACAGTATATGCCCGTTGCAATAGATTTATAAATCTATAAAAAAAATACAGCTTATAAATACTACACATTAATTGTATTCATTTTAGTAATAGTGTATATCACAAAATGAAATAATTAAATAAAAAATTCATTTCAACAAAGTTTTAATAGTACAACCAATTACAACAATTTTTTTTACAATTTTTATATAATATTCATATATAACGATCATCATTTTTCTACAGAAAAATGCTGCTGCTAACCAAAACAATCATCATTTTCATAAAGAATGTGCACTTCGCAGAAGCACTAGCAAACCTCCAAGCAATGCTTCAGAATATGAGTGCACCTTGATTGAACATATGTAGTGTTTTAATTGTTTTTTCTTTATCCGCAATGCTTCAGAATATGTTTGCATCTTTTTTTTCTTTATCCGCAAAATCCCATGGCCAAGAAGTTTTTTTCCTACCTAAATCAAATAAATAATGAAAACATTATAAATAAGCAAGCGATAATTTCACAATATATTTAAGTAGTGTTTTAATTCCTTACCTGCTGTAGCAACAATTGATCCGGATGATTTAGTTTGATTTGTAGGTAATGGTGCATGTTCATCCATGCTCTCAACGTTATCACCTAGACTTGACTGTGCCGATGTCATATCTAAAAGTATAACTTGACAAAATATCAAAAAAGGATTTCTGCAAAAAATAACATTAAGAAATGTAATCAAGTTAGATTTTCATCATATTTAGGCCTGTCAAACGGGTCAGGTCGGGTCAGGTCATAAATGGATCGAGTAGAATTTAACCCGACATAATTAAGATATAAATAAACCCACCCGTTTTACCCGTTTAATAAACGGGTTGAACTAATCTGACCCGACCAATAAAAGGGTTGATCTGACCCGAACCATTAGCAAAAACTACAACCTAAGCACTAAGATCACCATTAAAAGAATTAATTGAAAAACTGCACCTTCTATTATCAATTCTGCATGGAAAAAACAAAAACTGCACTATTATATTGTCATTTCTACACAAAACCCCAATTTTTCTCCAACAAATAAGAAAACCTAACTAGATATTACAACAACTTGAATAGTTAAAAGTTCTGCATCATACACTTACAAACTCCAACAATAAAACTAGATTCAGAATTATATTGAACATCCAGAAATGAAACTAAAGCGTTCCAGCGCAAACTCACAGAAATGAAAATATTTTCACCGTTGCAATTCTTCATACTCAAAGAGAAAAGGAACGGTGGCATAACTTCATCTTCAAGATAATGGTGTTCCAATATCTTCACCGTTGCAATTCCATCCACCCACTGTATTTTTCAGAAAAAAGTGCGCCAAAATGCCTATTCCAGTAAAGATTTGGTGGGAGAACAGTGAAACAATTCCATTATATTGCCTTTATGTCTATGCCTTTTTATCCTTGCTTTCAAGCTTACATAAAAGATGTGGAATTTGGATGATGATTTCTAGACCTTAGAAGAAAATGGATTCCCTGTTATTAAATTTGGCAAGGTAGAAGGATGCGCTAGAGTTCTCAACGGTATCATACATATATGATCAAAAAATAGGACGATGAAGAGGTGAAGTCCAAAAATCCAATTGTCTAAAGAGTTTCTCTAGCCTGTCTGTATCTGGAATAGCCTACGTACTTCTTAACCATAGCTCACATATGATGTATTATTCTTCTTTCAAAATTTATGTAGTTACAATTTACTTTCGATTTTCCACTATTATATAACTACATCAATTACATTCCACCCTACATCATGTTAAATGTGTAATGCATGATAAGTCATTCATTTTTTTGTTCCACCTTTTTACCAGGAATGTGATCCTTTTTGTTATTATGAAATTGACTGCACTTTTGTATGTGACACATTTCTCTTTTCAGACATGTTTCCTCTATCCCTATCAAAATTTGTTCCATACTATTACAGAAATGATAATGAATATCATAACCTATTTTGCAGTTATGCTATGTTGTGGAACAAAATTATAATAGTCAACTAACATGATGCAACATATCTTACATTAAAATAGTAAAATACACAAAGGAATATATTTTACTTTCATTCTTACTATGTGTTCATGGATTAACTGTTGCATGTTGTAAGTAGGCTTACCTGTTTCTGGGCTTAGGAGAATAGGGTGCAGTAATTTTCGATACCAACGGATAAATATAACTTTCTGCATCAGAATAGTTCAATAAATGGTTAGATGCTTATTGTAATTATTTAATGCGGATATTTTTTGTGCATGGTTTATGTGACAAACGCTTATTTCTACATTCAGGCTTTGCCTGAACTCCATCCAAACTCTAAAGTTAATCTTAGTGACCAACGTCTTGTTCCACCTCGAGCGGCATAGTTTTTACCTAATCAGTTTGAATCCAACCCGATCATATACCATATTGAAGAATTAACTTTTGAGTGCTACTGTCGTTTAGGAGCTTAGATTTCATCACTATGCAGTTTGTAAAAATTGTTTACATACCACAGCTAAAATGGTTTTGACATCAACATTTTAGATTGAGTATGTGATTTCTACCCAGCGAGCATCAAAAGCTTGATAACCTAGATTCAAGTAATGAGATTAAGTTACTGCCAAAACATTTGTCATCTTTAACCACTAAAATATTCAAAACTGACAATGTAAATTTATTTTGTTCCCCTAAAACATAAACCTGTTTTATCATCTTAATTAAATTAAAAACAATAAAATTGATTGTTCAGTTGAAGTGTTGGAAAATACTCTCTTTAGCCATGTAAATTCATTAAACTTCATCATATCTTCTGAATTGAAAATCTGAAGTGAATTGACATGAATTACGAAAAGATGAGCAATTTCAATTTATGCCAATCTCAATCTTTAAATGCAATAAACAATGAAATTAACACTCTTTGTAAAACAAACTCTGAATTTTGAATCTTAATCAAGCATACTGCATACATTATACTCTATCAAGTGTTGATCAAACATATACTATTGAAGTATCAGTTAAACACAAACTAAGTTCGGAAGTAGCTAAAGTGGTATGTAAGTATTTGTTTATATTAAGCTAGAAAATAGGCAATGTGGACTTCTTCGAACTGATCTCGTGATCTCAAGGAATAATTGAGCACGTATAAAATGCTCATAAATCTACAGCCTACATGCACTGAATGCTAGACATGAAACTATATAATACATACGTACTCGCTCTAGTGGAAGGAAAAAAGCAGAAGAACTTGATGATTTACTTCGGGCATTCCATGAAACTGCTCTTCCTTGGCAATCAATAACAGGGGACCCACTTGAACAACCTTTGGTTCCCGATGCAGCCTGCAATTGCAAAATAAAACATCACGAAGTTGATATATGCTAAATAAAATTTATTAATTTGTTGGCTCTGAAAGATGAATAACAGCATGACTGCACATGAATTTAAGAAATAACATATTTACTAATTAACAGAAACATCGAATGGAAGATTCATCAAGTATGTATGTTACAGTCAATTGCACAGCTTTGTTTGAATTTTGAAGCACTTAATTTAGAGTATGTTTTGTTCACGAAGAAAAATTGTTTATCATTTATATGTCAGCTTGATTAATCCTCTCAGCTATCTACTTGATACGTTCAATTTCACAAACAAAATCCTTACTCCTAAGAAAACTAACTCATAAGAACTCTCGGTTCTTAGAACAATTTCTTTTTAACCGCTTCATTGAAATAATTTTCAACATTTTGGCAAATAGGCTCAATAATGATCTGGACAACCTGACAAACAAATCTCAAACAGCTTCTATGGTTCTAAAAGGCATAGTACAATTATAAGCATTTTATTGTTTTGTACTAACAACACTGAACACAAACCCACAACAAATTAAAATGATCTTCTCATCTGAAGATAAGGTAAAAAGAAAGCTACACTCCAAACCCACAATTTATTGTTTTGTACTTTTACAAATACACTGATGTTTAAATAATCCATCTAAAAAATCGAAGCACCTCCCAAAAAGTTCATATAAATTGAAGCATCTGAAGACAGGAATAAAAAATGATGAAGGTGCTGGTGGAATTTGAAAATGATGCCAAATGCAGAAAGCACAAGAACTACAAACATACCTGTCTAAATGACATTGAGCATCAGCAAATTGAGGTTCTGGAAGGAAGAAGAAAAGGTAGCGCGGAGACAAAAGGAACCGGTTTGAAGCCAGCAAGGAGGCAATCGTCGGTGATCTGAACGGCTTAGTATTTGCTCCTCGAAATCGAATCGTTAGTTTGTTGTGTGACGGTTAGATGAAGGGCGAGCTCGTCGAAATTCTGAAAATCTATCAATCGCGATTTGGGAGAACCTAAAACTTGGATTAGGGTAAATGGGCTATTGGGTTTCACGGTTTGGGACTGATAATGAACCGTCCATTTGATTGTTTAAACGGATTGGGTCGGAAAAATAGAAATGGTAAAAGGATCAAACCCAGCCTTTTTAATATTAGGCTGAATGGATCGGTTAAAAGGGTTAGGGTCAACTTTGACGGGCCTAATCATATATATAATTCTAACTGATAAGTCTTCCTACATCCACCATATGTCGATAGTGAGTTTAGACATTGAAAGGTAATGCCAAAAAAATAAAAAAAGCACACAATCTCTCATGGGGAAATAACAAGTGTGTTATAATATAGGGACGTAAAGAAGTGTGTGTATCAGAACCATACCCAAGCACACAACGAACCTGAACCAAATTTAACAGAACTATTCTACACTGTTAGTTACAGAACTATTCTACACTGTTAGTTACAGACAACAAATGCTAGTACATAGATCCTCCAATAAATATTTTATCTATAGAAAAATGGAATATAGATGCACCTACCAGTTGTTGCATGCAAAAAAGTTCCTTTTTCTCACTCACACCCTTGTATAGTTAACGTTTTGGAGTTGAAATGAAAACGTAGCATATGAGGACATATTTTTAATCCACTTGTTAGTAAATAATATTAGGACCTAGCATAGATAATTAGATGACACCCTATGCAGCACCTAATTTAGTATCAACTATGAGCGAAGGTAGGGAGAAAAGAAGATCATCAATCATATTTCGTTATCGCAAAAGTTATACAACTGTTTGCGATAAGGCATTTATGGTTATGGTATACATTTTATAGAAGAGCTATGTGAAAATAAGGAATATAAAAATGATTTCATATTGATAGACGGGTGGAAAATCATACAAGTATGCATATTGAATACAACGATGGCTAACAAAACATAGAAGTAGACATGACCAAGTAGGTGCATGTGATTAAGTAGATCTGGTGCATTGAGTAACCAAACACTTGAGAGAAGCACAGACCGACTAATCTAATCTTATGTTGTTTGATGCACAAACAAATCGATCTCCGTTTCGGTAAATGAAATCACACATCACACTACAAATTAATAAAATCCTAAGTTAGGATTTCTGCATAGTAAATGTATGTTCTGAGTCATAAGTTCACAATCTAACTGATGACCATTGATGTAACACCCCGTATGTTGAATAACTTGTTATGATATAAATCAGGGCAGAATTAAATTTTAAGATCTGAATCAGGGGAAACGGGCTATGCCATTGCGTTCGTCTCGGAAAAATACGCGAAATAGAGTCCGAGTTTTCGAAAATCGGAGTCCGTATGGCCCAGTTAAGGCCCGAAGAAGTTTTCAGAAAATTCAAATTTTCAAAAACAGATTTCAAATGCAGAAATGGAGCTATGCGGGAAAATTCCCGCCAGCCGCCCCAAGTCGACTGGGGAGTCGACTTGGGAGTCGACACAGCAAGACCCAAGTCGACTGCCCTGTCGACTTGGGAGTCGACACAGGTGGCCGGGCAGTTTTGCCTGGTGCACCATTTGAGGGAGATTGGTCAGGTTTGGGCTGTGTTTGGTAGCTTGTGACGAGATCTGATGGCTCTAAACTATCCTAGGGTTAATCCTATGGCCTAAAACACTTAACTAATTTATAAATACACCCTAAGACTACCCTAATCCATACTAAAAATAGATACAATGCCATCATGCCGTCAAAATGCAACTTGAAGGAGCCTCCATCAAATTAAAGAGGAAGATAGCTTCTCAAATCAACTTCTAATCAACTCTAGCAACTTAATCTTCTTCATAGGAGTGTTAATCAACAAGTTGTGAGTTTCTATGCCTTTAGCAAGCAATTGCTAAACTAATTATGATAGGATATAATGAGGTTATGGTTATGTATGTGGATCAATGGAAGTTATGCTATCATATGCTATGTGTTCATGATGCTAGTTATGCAAGTTTTATGCTATATGTTCATGATGCTAGTTATGCAAGTTTTATGCTATGTGTTCATGAAGCTAGTTATGCAAATCACTATGATAAACATTGATCCATTATGACACCATGTTATTCAAGTTTGGTGTTTGATTATATGCAAGTTCATATATGACATGTTATGCAAGTTTGGTGTTTGATTATATGCAAGTTCATATATGACATGTTATGCAAGTTTGGTGTTTGATTATATGCAAGTTCATATATGACATGTTATGCAAGTTTGGTGTTTGATTATATACAAGTTCATATATGACATGTTATGCAAGTTTGGTGTTTGATTATATGCAAGTTCATATATGACATGTGATGCAAGTTTGATGTTTGATTATATGCAAGTTCATATATGACATGTTATGCAAGTTTGGTGTTTGATTACATGCAAGTAACATGTGCAAGTTTACACCTTTGTATGATATGCATACATATGCAAGTTAACCCCTTAGTATGTCATACATACATATGCAAGTTTACCCCTTTGTATGACATAAGTAACTATGCAAGTTACCATCTTTATGACATATGTGATTCATGCAAGTTTGGGTTGGTTATTTATGCTAGTTGGGTTTGATGCTATGGTCATATATGCAAGTTGACACCTTTAAAACCCATGTTGATGCTAATGTTATGCTAAGTTGAACCCATTGTATTTGTGATGAATCTTCCCTTTTAAGTATGTCATGTTAGCGTATTACGTGGGGAACGATGGGGTTAATATTCATGTTAACAAAATTGTGGTGAAATTGGTATGAAGTTGCATACCATAAGTGGATGGACATAATTGAGTCAATTATGTACATCATTAAATTGGAATTAATTAGGGAAAATTAATTCAAGATATGGGGGTGATTAATTAGGTGTAATTAATCGACTAAGACACGAGGTTGGACCCTTTTGTAGCATAAGACTGCCCGGACCCGACCGGCAAATCCAGCGGCTACAAATGATTGGCCCAATGTGAGAGGTCTTAGGCATAAACTAAATACGTGACAAGTGTAAAGACACGAGGTTAGACTCGGTTACGGCGTAAGGCTGCCCGGACCCGACCGGCAAATCCAGCTGCCATAAAAGATAGTCTAATGTGAGAGGTCTTTACAAAGGTTACGTTCTTAATCAATTAAGAAACACTTAACCAAAAAAGCATGTAGTGGGGCATGAGGGGTTAAGTGGGTGCTTTGGGTGGCATGTGGAAATCAAGTAAGTGCTTTGGGTGGCATGTGGAAATCTAGTGGGTTGCCTTGGGTGGCAATAGAAAATACGATTAGAATACTTAACCAAGTGGAAACATGTAATTAAACATGATTAAAGGGTTAAGTGGGATGCACTAGAAAAGGGACAAGCTTAGGCGGGTAGCTTGTGGGGGCCCATTTCAACCAGTAACCCAAAACGTATATTTCTGGGCTCGACCCATGTCGAGGACGGGACACGCGTACTGGGCTTGACTATAAGAGGCCAAAACGGGTTAGCGGTGGCAACGCAAGTCCAACGGGTTTCATATGCGTGTGTGGGTCCGGGCTGGTAGGTAAGACGTTGTTGCATCGTGTAGGTATAAGTCGTGCACCGTTGGTTGTATCAGGTTGCCACTTTGGGGAGTGATACACCCCACTGTGGGGCCAGCACGGGTATCTACGTTAGGGAGCCGATCGCTTGGGGAATAGTGGGTACACCTAGTGGAGATAAGGGCAGACGCACCTATGTGGTCAGCTAGGGGTACACGAAACTACTAGTTAAATTTTCTAAGTCCTTGGGTGGGATCAACCTTTAAGTAGGAATGACTGGTGTGGTGCAGTGTAGTAATTACCCTTGGGTGGGTAGATGCGTCTTTACCGATATCTTAGTTCATCCTATGTCTAGTTGGCTGCTTAGTGTAGTCATTTATCCCCAGTCATTACCGTACCAAGTTTATATCATACCCTAATTACTTTAATGATTGTATTGTTAAAGTTATAGGACTCGCTCAGACTTATGTCTGACCCCGTTGTTTTTATCTTTTCCCAACCCTCAGGTTCTCAGAGTGGGCCTAGCACTAGTGGGCTTTGATCAGATTGCTTTATCTATCTTTTGGAGCTTGGACCGTTGATTTAAAGCTCAGCTTATCTTTTCTATTATGGCTATTAGTTATATAGTGGGATTATGTACTTATGTTTTTATCAGGATGGATATTTAGTACTTGACTCTTGTTTTAGTTGGTTTTGGTATTGTAACCAAACATGTTTATCTTCTGCTGCAATGAAATGATGTTTTAGATTTTCAAGTATTATTTATATCTGTCTTGTTGTAATTTTTCTATTCTATATTCACTTAAAATATTCCACCGAAGTTAAGGCATTCCCTTAGTGAGTGACCTTAGCGGGTGTGGGGTGTTACAATTGACGCAAATAACCATTGAAATAGGCAGTTCATGTAATTATTTAAAAGCCATATGAAAAAATTATAACAGTAGAGTTGTTGAAATTTCCATGCATGAATGATTCATCATTCATAACGTTTAATAAGAACGCCAACACAATAAACAATCACATTTTGTGACGAGAAGGAATTTCGCTCGGTCCGAACCAGTCGCTAAACCGACCCAGACCGTTCGAAAACGCCTTATCGTTTGAGAACAGGACAAAACAGAACGCATACAGAAGAACATTTCACTATATATAACAACAGTGCATCAGATTACAAGAATATACAGAGTAGAAATGAATATTACACAGAAATATCAGAGATTTAAATTACATTTAAATACATAGCAGCGGAAAATAATACAATATACAACTAGAAGTAGATATACGGATACAAAGCTTTCCGGATATCGTTCCAGCTGTAAACCAGGATCCTGTGAATATAAATCTGCAAAACCAAAACTACTAGCTGCCCGTGTCAAAATAAGGGCACCCAGAGTTTAGGTTAAAACAATAAACTCCAGGTCAGTCATGTGACTGGTGTGAGAACTAAAACAGTTATTAATCTTTGTTTTTAAAGTTAGGTAAATCAAGGGACCACGCCGTATAACACGGAACGGGTTTCCTCCCAAGAATACCAGTGCATAAAACAAACAGCGCAATGCTAAATAAAGAAAAATGAAGCTGTTATAAGACCCAGGTCCTATCACACAATGCAACGCAAGCCGGGGGATAGGGTTTTCCCTTATAACAGCCAAAGAATGCTTGATACGTTTTAAAACAAATCATTTGATACTATAATAAGTGCATAGTGTATAAAACAACTTCAAATCATAAGTATCAATCATAGGCGGCATGGGTACCATATATCATGTCGCCATATATAGGTTTACAAATCAAACCGCAAAGTCACGTATTTGGAAATTGGATTTCCTTCTATGAACCGAGGCAAAAGATAGTCCTCAACCGATTCGAGACGCTCTAGCCCGTGTCTCAGGCAAGTACTCAGTCAAGCCTTTGGATCGTCAGGGCCGGTCCACCGATGTGGATTAAAATGCCTGAACACTACGTTTCCCCACCCTTTGGGGTGTCAATGAGCCAACAAATGACTCCATCGGTTCGAGAACGACCGATCAATCCGAGGCGCCTCGCAACAGCAACAACCACATAAGTCAAACTCGTCAGGGCGTGTAAAACCACTGACGCCACTTCTAGCTAGAAAGAAACGCATGCCCTCCCGGACGTCCTCTCCCGTTTTTGGTTCATACCGGGTGTGAAACACGCGAGGTAAACGTTACACAAAGCTACGCCACAAAGGCCGTGCTTTGATCATCAACCACAAGACTTTGCTTTTCAACAGAAGCCTTGATCATTTGCATCTTAGCATGCCACACGGGCAAACCATCCTATGCAACCGATATCAATCACACAGAATGAAATCCGATGTCAGACACACAGTCCATTTACAAGTCCGTCCTGGGTCTGAACGAAACCGGAGGCACCTAGTACCCCGCATATCCATCGATCTCCAAGTACGTCTGGACGATCACTAACTGTTTCCATCTTCTTGGGTGTACAGCCCAATCAAGATCATCAGTAATTACCCAAACGACGTGAAGACCTCCGGTCTTCGACCATCGTCTTCATCTTCGACTTATCGTCGTATCAGTTATTAAGAATGGGATAAACCCGGTCTTTCCGAATAACTCGCGTATATATTATAAAAGTGTTACACAAACACAACATACGCCTCATTCCAATTCATTAGTCACTAACCGTAAATTAATCAAGAGAATAATTCCCCAAATATTAACCCCGAAGGCCGAAACCAACATCAGATCAATATCCAGAAAACCATTCTGCTTGGCTAACCGACAGTTAGTTTCTAAATTTCACGTTCAAATCTAATTAAAGATTTAACTATCGCCTGGAGCAAAACTGGTGATACTCCATTCTCGATCTTTTCAATCTAATTAAAGATTCGTTAAAACTCCACTTAGTTTTAATCTGTGACTGGGTTAAAGAATCAGTGTCATTTAAAACACGGTTCACGATAAACCCAAAGTCACATTCCATTAATTACCGGGTTAAAGAACAAGTGTTATTTAAAACACTGTTCACGATAAACCCAAAAATCAATATCCATTCAATTCCAATTAAATATTATTTAATTGGTACACTTCATTAAATCTAAATAAAAAGATTTAATCTTTTCTCAACTGGGTTCAAGAACAGTGTTAGTGAAGACACCATTCACGACAAACCCAAATCACATTCGATTAATTATCGGGTTAAAGAACAAGTGTTATTTAAAACACTGTTCACGATAAACCCAAAAATCAATACCAATCCAATTCCAATTAAATATCATTTAATTGGTACACTTCATTAAATCTAAATAAAAAGATTTAATCTTTTCTCAACTGGGTTCAAGAACAGTGTTAGTGAAGACACCATTCACGACAAACCCAAATCACATTCATTAATTATCGGGTTAAAGAACAAGTGTTATTTAAAACACTGTTCACGATAAACCCAAAAATCAATATCAATTCAATTCCAATTAAATATCATTTAATTGGTACACTTCATTAAATCTAAATAAAAAAATTTAATCTTTTCTCAACTGGGTTCAAGAACAGTGTTAGTAAAGACACCATTCACGACAAACCCAAATCACATTCGATATTCAATACAAGGCTCTGAATAGAAAATATATCGGCTTATATTCAATATCGAATTCTACGACTAACAAATGTCGTATTGGAAATAACGATACAAATATATATCTTTCAAATTTCCATAACAACACCTGTAATATCACGAATTCCAACATCGAAATATTCCGAAGACAATTTCGATTCAAATCCACTCCAATGCAATCATTGGAATTTTGGTTACTTTTAAAACCCTTTTCGAATTCAATTTATTTATTTAAAAATAAATAGAATTATAATTCTAGTTCAAAACTAGTTCATTTCGATAAAAATCTATTTTTATCTTTTCAAATATGGAATTTTTCATCCCAAACTTTCACAAATCATTTCTTATGATTTTACACAAATTATTACTATTTTTAATAATTTTATCAAGGCCCGTACAGTCGATTTCCATCAACGGCCATCGAACTGCACTTACAGCGACCTTTTTCGAATTTGATTTGGACATAATTCCAAATCCAAACGTTAGATTTCAAATTTCTAACATTCGCTAGAAAGCTCTTTTCGATACGAACCCAACGGTTCCGGTTTTAGGAGAATCCGACGGTCGGATCTCCCGTAATGTCCGTTTGAAATAAATGGTCGAAATTTACGAACTGCCGCGGCGCGGCGCGTTCTATTCAGGCCATTATATTATATATATAATATATATAATATATATTTCGTCGATTCTATTTAAAACGAATTATATAAATAGTTTTAAATTCGTTTCAAAAGCAATTTCAACTTCCTTTTCAATTCAAATCAAAATTGAATTCTTCTTTATAAATTCGTTTTAAAATCCATTTCTATTCAATTCAAATTTCAATTCAATTTGAATTTATTTCACTTCGCTTTCAATTCGATTCGAATTCGTTTTCAATTCAATTCGTTTCGAATTCGTTTTCAATTCAATTCATTTCGAAATCGTTTTCAATTCAATTCATTTCGAAATCGTTTTCAATTCAATTCATTTCGAAATCGTTTTCAATTCAATTCATTTCGAAATCGTTTTCAATTCAATTCATTTCGAAATCGTTTTCAATTCTATTCTATTCGAAATCGTTTTCAATTCTATTCTATTCGAAATCGTTTTCAATTCATTTCTATTCGAAATATTCGATTTCGAAATCGTTTTCAATTCAATTCATTTCGAAATCGTTTTCAATTCTATTCATTTCGAAATATTCGATTTCGAAATCACGTTTCAATATTCATTTTAAAATGAATAAAATCGATATAAATATCGTTCACGTCAAAATGGCGTCAATCTAATCAACACGGCTTCATAAATTTCTATTTTCAAATATTCTATTTCAAATATTTCTATTTCAAATATTTCTATTTCAAATATTTCTTTTTCAAATATTTCTATTTCAAATATTTCTTTTTTTTCGAAACTGGAATGAGGCCCAATCAATTACCATATAATGTTAATTATATGGATTTTCTACAACACATGTATATATCAACAACGATGAATAATCAACCATCAACCAAAGTGCACTACACTGTATAAGCATCAAATATAGACATTCAACGCTTATAACAGCCTGTCAATCAATCGATCGACATATTTAATCAATCAGGATGAGTGAACTTCAAATTTCATCCCAACACCCGTGTGGGGTTTCAAACAATCAAACACATATTTTATTTGTGCAGTTAGGCGATGTGTAAAATTTATCGACCCAATCAACGTCATTCAAATAGGTGTACATAAACAAACCGTCTGGTTTGTAAATGAATATTTATTTATTCACATTCACGTTAAAAATTATATTTTTAACGATAACACATTTTATTTTAACATATGAATTTCTATTCAGTTCATTCGTTAAATAAAATGCTATTTTTATTTTTCTAACTTATTTTAGAAAATTTCGGCGGCATAACGGCACGATACTAGAAACGGGACAAGGCCTAGCCTTATCCCCGGTCTAGTGAAGGCCCACGCCATTCACACATCAATCAAATCACTCTCGTTATGCAAACCACAAAATTTGGAGTAAGAGTCTAACCTAGCCTTACTCCTTCGCCTTATAACGGCGCACGTCTAATCCTAACCAATTTATCGATTCGATTTTTCACACCACAAACCACATTCAAACCAATATCTCAATCAATCACCAAACATCCAAACAAACAAGTCCATGGTATGTGGACGGGTGTCGGGTGCTTCTAAGCACCGTCTGCATCCTAGTATATATATATATAACTAGAAAATAAATTGAAAGGTGAGAAATTCTCACATATAGCTATCCTAGCTCCACGGCACTTTATTTGCAGAAGTCTTCGTCGTTTCGCCTTTTTGTCACCTTCGTTGCTGCTTTCACTACATACGTAAAAATCGAATTTTTACGTTGTTATTCAATATATAAAAATCACATTTTTATTCTGAAGTTCAATATATAAAAATAAAGTTTTCGCCTTTATAAAAATAAAGTTTTCACCTTTATTAAAAATAAAGTTTTCACCTTTATAAAAATTACCACTTTATCTCAACGTATATAAAATAAAAATCAGATTTTTATTTCGCTACACATACAAAGATGATATTTTTATATTCCCTATCCTATAAAGATTATATTTTTAATACTTTAAAAATATAAAAATCATATTTTTATTACTTCTATTCAATAAAAATTCCGCCTTTTCTATTTTAAAGTTTAAACCTTTTAAAAATAAAATCAGTTTTACTTTCTAAAATAATATCAGTATTACTTTCTAAAAAAAAAAAACCTAATCAGTTTTTATATTTTCCGAAAAATCAGTTTTTCATATTTTTTTCTATCAGTTTTCTTTTTATTAAAAACAAAAATCAGTTTTTCCTTTACTTCAAAAACCAGTTTTTAATTTTATATAAATTTCTGTTTTTAATACTTAGAAAAAAAAAAATTCAGTTTTAACTAACTAAAAAAAAAATTTCAGCTTTTACATTTTAAAAAAAAACTCAGTTTTATTCTTTTAAAAAAAAACTCAGTTTTTTTCTTTTTACAATAAACAGTTTTAATTTTCTGTTTAAAAATCGAATTTTTTTTTTTTTGATTAAAAAAAAATAAAAAAAAATGAAATAAAATCAAGATCGTACCTGCGAAGGGGGAGGGGTCGATTCGCCTTCGTCGGCGGCAAGGCGGCGCTTCGGGGGGGGGCTGCTTCGTGCTTCGGGGTTCGATCGGTGGAGAGGCGTCTTCGTCGCCTCGGGGTTCGATCGGTGGAGAGGGCGCCTTCGTCGGCGTCAAGACGAGGGGGGGCGTCGCGATTTACTGCTAGGGTTTTGTTTTGTTTTTTTTTTTTCTTCTTTCTATTTTCTGATAACTGAAACGGGGGGGGGGGGGGCAAGCAGAAGAATAAAAGGGAGGGAGGGAAATAAATTTTTTTTTTTTTTTATTATTTAATTTTGCAAATATGTTGACCTTTACATACGACCTCGAAACGAGGCCCACCGCCTGTCGCCCATAGCGTTTCACCCCCATTCCGAACACAATGGGATATGTATCGCAAGCTGACTTGATCGTTACAACCAGTTTCCGTTTGAATTTACATTTAAGTCACTATATTGAATTTTAAACGCACATTTCAAATTACCGGGGTCACATACTAACTAGAAAAATTCCAGAAAAATATTTTCTAGCTTTGTATTGACGATACGGTCCTAACAAAACTAGTTTCGTCAAATTCTGAGACCGTTTGAAAAATGGCCAATTTCCAGTCGATTAAAATCAACTGAAATGGTCAAAACACGTTTTCCTTTGCTACACTCACATATTGATTCGAAAAATTATGAAATTTGAAACCTAGCAATAACTTGACCCTGCGGACCCAACAAAACTAGTTTCGTCGAAATCCGAGGTCATTTGCAAAATGTCCATTTTTAAGGGCCTGAATTCCATAGCGACTATTCAGAATTTTCAACTGGACGTATCTTATCATTCCTAAGATGAAATCTCGGTTTGTTAACTTCGTTAGAAAGATATTCACTATTAGATTCCATTATTTTTGGTTTCACTAAAATCCGGATTGTTTTGCACCCGGTACATTCAATTGAAGTTTGAAATCGAATTATCGAACTACCGCGCCATTTTCAATTCTATTTATAATTATATATAAATATTTATATATTCTAACGACGACGCGTATAATATATACGTTCGAATTATATTCAAAACAATTTCACGTCGATATTATTTAAAATAATTCATTTTAAATAATCAAAATTCGATAAAATTGTCAAAATAAAAATTTTAAACTGGCCCAGATTTTCCGGGTTGTTACAATCTCCCCCACTTAAAACTTTTCGTCCCCGAAAAGGAACAAAGTCGAAAGTGGTTTGACTAATCAACACTACGCTCGATCTGACTTCCATTCTCCAACTTTTCAGTTTCTGAGAATTTTCAAAATTTCAAAAATTTGGCTAACACCCTAAATTTTTGAAAAATTTCGCCATAACCTCCCCTGCACCGGGAGCATCGGGGAATTTCAAATAGCTTCCCCGGTCCTTCAGATCTCAAAAAGAAAAAGAAAAGCCAAGCGGCTAGCCAATAGGCTCACAAAATCATCATCACCCAAACAAAACAGGAAATTATGTAGTAAACATGTACCTATTTGTCGGGCAAACAAATTTTATTCTCTGCTCTAGCCTCTTTGCTATGACCTGTTCAATGATATATATATGTATATGCAAGCAAACGCAACCAATCTTCGATATAATTCAATATTTGGTTCTGTTAGGCTAAATGGCTAAAAATTAGCAAACAAATAAACAAACAACACAATCATCAATCAATTAGTGAATTAGAGTTTCAAATTCATAATTTTGATACATGTGCAAAAATCACATTTTTGATACCAATTCACAACAATAGGTTCTAGCTATATAAGATTTTGGGTTCCCACACCAGTCTAATGGAAATATATAGAAAATCACACCTTCGAAACTCGAATATGAATACTAATGACGACTAGTCAATCATCAGAATCATCTTCGGGCCACTAGAGTATGATTCTATATCTATCCAGTATATTAAAACTTCGAATACACGCGGATCAGACGTATACGCAAAATCTATATATACTGGACTGTCCAACTCAATATAAATAGATAATCAAATACGAATAATTGATTTTAAATTTTCAAAACAAAATTTGTTTTCACTTTAAAAATATACTCTTCACACTCGTTCTAGGATACTACTGATCCCATCTCTAACGAGTCATTCTAATTGGATATTACTAATCCAATATCTGATGAATTCTTTAGTATGTTTCTAATGTGTCTTGTTCTCGAGCTTTGTAAACCAAAGCTCTGATACCAAATGTGACGAGAAGGAATTTCGCTCGGTCCGAACCAGTCGCTAAACCGACCCAGACCGTTCGAAAACGCCTTATCGTTTGAGAACAGGACAAAACAGAACGCATACAGAAGAACATTTCACTATATATAACAACAGTGCATCAGATTACAAGAATATACAGAGTAGAAATGAATATTACACAGAAATATCAGAGATTTAAATTACATTTAAATACATAGCAGCGGAAAATAATACAATATACAACTAGAAGTAGATATACGGATACAAAGCTTTCCGGATATCGTTCCAGCTGTAAACCAGGATCCTGTGAATATAAATCTGCAAAACCAAAACTACTAGCTGCCCGTGTCAAAATAAGGGCACCCAGAGTTTAGGTTAAAACAATAAACTCCAGGTCAGTCATGTGACTGGTGTGAGAACTAAAACAGTTATTAATCTTTGTTTTTAAAGTTAGGTAAATCAAGGGACCACGCCGTATAACACGGAACGGGTTTCCTCCCAAGAATACCAGTGCATAAAACAAACAGCGCAATGCTAAATAAAGAAAAATGAAGCTGTTATAAGACCCAGGTCCTATCACACAATGCAACGCAAGCCGGGGGATAGGGTTTTCCCTTATAACAGCCAAAGAATGCTTGATACGTTTTAAAACAAATCATTTGATACTATAATAAGTGCATAGTGTATAAAACAACTTCAAATCATAAGTATCAATCATAGGCGGCATGGGTACCATATATCATGTCGCCATATATAGGTTTACAAATCAAACCGCAAAGTCACGTATTTGGAAATTGGATTTCCTTCTATGAACCGAGGCAAAAGATAGTCCTCAACCGATTCGAGACGCTCTAGCCCGTGTCTCAGGCAAGTACTCAGTCAAGCCTTTGGATCGTCAGGGCCGGTCCACCGATGTGGATTAAAATGCCTGAACACTACGTTTCCCCACCCTTTGGGGTGTCAATGAGCCAACAAATGACTCCATCGGTTCGAGAACGACCGATCAATCCGAGGCGCCTCGCAACAGCAACAACCACATAAGTCAAACTCGTCAGGGCGTGTAAAACCACTGACGCCACTTCTAGCTAGAAAGAAACGCATGCCCTCCCGGACGTCCTCTCCCGTTTTTGGTTCATACCGGGTGTGAAACACGCGAGGTAAACGTTACACAAAGCTACGCCACAAAGGCCGTGCTTTGATCATCAACCACAAGACTTTGCTTTTCAACAGAAGCCTTGATCATTTGCATCTTAGCATGCCACACGGGCAAACCATCCTATGCAACCGATATCAATCACACAGAATGAAATCCGATGTCAGACACACAGTCCATTTACAAGTCCGTCCTGGGTCTGAACGAAACCGGAGGCACCTAGTACCCCGCATATCCATCGATCTCCAAGTACGTCTGGACGATCACTAACTGTTTCCATCTTCTTGGGTGTACAGCCCAATCAAGATCATCAGTAATTACCCAAACGACGTGAAGACCTCCGGTCTTCGACCATCGTCTTCATCTTCGACTTATCGTCGTATCAGTTATTAAGAATGGGATAAACCCGGTCTTTCCGAATAACTCGCGTATATATTATAAAAGTGTTACACAAACACAACATACGCCTCATTCCAATTCATTAGTCACTAACCGTAAATTAATCAAGAGAATAATTCCCCAAATATTAACCCCGAAGGCCGAAACCAACATCAGATCAATATCCAGAAAACCATTCTGCTTGGCTAACCGACAGTTAGTTTCTAAATTTCACGTTCAAATCTAATTAAAGATTTAACTATCGCCTGGAGCAAAACTGGTGATACTCCATTCTCGATCTTTTCAATCTAATTAAAGATTCGTTAAAACTCCACTTAGTTTTAATCTGTGACTGGGTTAAAGAATCAGTGTCATTTAAAACACGGTTCACGATAAACCCAAAGTCACATTCCATTAATTACCGGGTTAAAGAACAAGTGTTATTTAAAACACTGTTCACGATAAACCCAAAAATCAATATCCATTCAATTCCAATTAAATATTATTTAATTGGTACACTTCATTAAATCTAAATAAAAAGATTTAATCTTTTCTCAACTGGGTTCAAGAACAGTGTTAGTGAAGACACCATTCACGACAAACCCAAATCACATTCGATTAATTATCGGGTTAAAGAACAAGTGTTATTTAAAACACTGTTCACGATAAACCCAAAAATCAATACCAATCCAATTCCAATTAAATATCATTTAATTGGTACACTTCATTAAATCTAAATAAAAAGATTTAATCTTTTCTCAACTGGGTTCAAGAACAGTGTTAGTGAAGACACCATTCACGACAAACCCAAATCACATTCATTAATTATCGGGTTAAAGAACAAGTGTTATTTAAAACACTGTTCACGATAAACCCAAAAATCAATATCAATTCAATTCCAATTAAATATCATTTAATTGGTACACTTCATTAAATCTAAATAAAAAAATTTAATCTTTTCTCAACTGGGTTCAAGAACAGTGTTAGTAAAGACACCATTCACGACAAACCCAAATCACATTCGATATTCAATACAAGGCTCTGAATAGAAAATATATCGGCTTATATTCAATATCGAATTCTACGACTAACAAATGTCGTATTGGAAATAACGATACAAATATATATCTTTCAAATTTCCATAACAACACCTGTAATATCACGAATTCCAACATCGAAATATTCCGAAGACAATTTCGATTCAAATCCACTCCAATGCAATCATTGGAATTTTGGTTACTTTTAAAACCCTTTTCGAATTCAATTTATTTATTTAAAAATAAATAGAATTATAATTCTAGTTCAAAACTAGTTCATTTCGATAAAAATCTATTTTTATCTTTTCAAATATGGAATTTTTCATCCCAAACTTTCACAAATCATTTCTTATGATTTTACACAAATTATTACTATTTTTAATAATTTTATCAAGGCCCGTACAGTCGATTTCCATCAACGGCCATCGAACTGCACTTACAGCGACCTTTTTCGAATTTGATTTGGACATAATTCCAAATCCAAACGTTAGATTTCAAATTTCTAACATTCGCTAGAAAGCTCTTTTCGATACGAACCCAACGGTTCCGGTTTTAGGAGAATCCGACGGTCGGATCTCCCGTAATGTCCGTTTGAAATAAATGGTCGAAATTTACGAACTGCCGCGGCGCGGCGCGTTCTATTCAGGCCATTATATTATATATATAATATATATAATATATATTTCGTCGATTCTATTTAAAACGAATTATATAAATAGTTTTAAATTCGTTTCAAAAGCAATTTCAACTTCCTTTTCAATTCAAATCAAAATTGAATTCTTCTTTATAAATTCGTTTTAAAATCCATTTCTATTCAATTCAAATTTCAATTCAATTTGAATTTATTTCACTTCGCTTTCAATTCGATTCGAATTCGTTTTCAATTCAATTCGTTTCGAATTCGTTTTCAATTCAATTCATTTCGAAATCGTTTTCAATTCAATTCATTTCGAAATCGTTTTCAATTCAATTCATTTCGAAATCGTTTTCAATTCAATTCATTTCGAAATCGTTTTCAATTCAATTCATTTCGAAATCGTTTTCAATTCTATTCTATTCGAAATCGTTTTCAATTCTATTCTATTCGAAATCGTTTTCAATTCATTTCTATTCGAAATATTCGATTTCGAAATCGTTTTCAATTCAATTCATTTCGAAATCGTTTTCAATTCTATTCATTTCGAAATATTCGATTTCGAAATCACGTTTCAATATTCATTTTAAAATGAATAAAATCGATATAAATATCGTTCACGTCAAAATGGCGTCAATCTAATCAACACGGCTTCATAAATTTCTATTTTCAAATATTCTATTTCAAATATTTCTATTTCAAATATTTCTATTTCAAATATTTCTTTTTCAAATATTTCTATTTCAAATATTTCTTTTTTTTCGAAACTGGAATGAGGCCCAATCAATTACCATATAATGTTAATTATATGGATTTTCTACAACACATGTATATATCAACAACGATGAATAATCAACCATCAACCAAAGTGCACTACACTGTATAAGCATCAAATATAGACATTCAACGCTTATAACAGCCTGTCAATCAATCGATCGACATATTTAATCAATCAGGATGAGTGAACTTCAAATTTCATCCCAACACCCGTGTGGGGTTTCAAACAATCAAACACATATTTTATTTGTGCAGTTAGGCGATGTGTAAAATTTATCGACCCAATCAACGTCATTCAAATAGGTGTACATAAACAAACCGTCTGGTTTGTAAATGAATATTTATTTATTCACATTCACGTTAAAAATTATATTTTTAACGATAACACATTTTATTTTAACATATGAATTTCTATTCAGTTCATTCGTTAAATAAAATGCTATTTTTATTTTTCTAACTTATTTTAGAAAATTTCGGCGGCATAACGGCACGATACTAGAAACGGGACAAGGCCTAGCCTTATCCCCGGTCTAGTGAAGGCCCACGCCATTCACACATCAATCAAATCACTCTCGTTATGCAAACCACAAAATTTGGAGTAAGAGTCTAACCTAGCCTTACTCCTTCGCCTTATAACGGCGCACGTCTAATCCTAACCAATTTATCGATTCGATTTTTCACACCACAAACCACATTCAAACCAATATCTCAATCAATCACCAAACATCCAAACAAACAAGTCCATGGTATGTGGACGGGTGTCGGGTGCTTCTAAGCACCGTCTGCATCCTAGTATATATATATATAACTAGAAAATAAATTGAAAGGTGAGAAATTCTCACATATAGCTATCCTAGCTCCACGGCACTTTATTTGCAGAAGTCTTCGTCGTTTCGCCTTTTTGTCACCTTCGTTGCTGCTTTCACTACATACGTAAAAATCGAATTTTTACGTTGTTATTCAATATATAAAAATCACATTTTTATTCTGAAGTTCAATATATAAAAATAAAGTTTTCGCCTTTATAAAAATAAAGTTTTCACCTTTATTAAAAATAAAGTTTTCACCTTTATAAAAATTACCACTTTATCTCAACGTATATAAAATAAAAATCAGATTTTTATTTCGCTACACATACAAAGATGATATTTTTATATTCCCTATCCTATAAAGATTATATTTTTAATACTTTAAAAATATAAAAATCATATTTTTATTACTTCTATTCAATAAAAATTCCGCCTTTTCTATTTTAAAGTTTAAACCTTTTAAAAATAAAATCAGTTTTACTTTCTAAAATAATATCAGTATTACTTTCTAAAAAAAAAAAACCTAATCAGTTTTTATATTTTCCGAAAAATCAGTTTTTCATATTTTTTTCTATCAGTTTTCTTTTTATTAAAAACAAAAATCAGTTTTTCCTTTACTTCAAAAACCAGTTTTTAATTTTATATAAATTTCTGTTTTTAATACTTAGAAAAAAAAAAATTCAGTTTTAACTAACTAAAAAAAAAATTTCAGCTTTTACATTTTAAAAAAAAACTCAGTTTTATTCTTTTAAAAAAAAACTCAGTTTTTTTCTTTTTACAATAAACAGTTTTAATTTTCTGTTTAAAAATCGAATTTTTTTTTTTTTGATTAAAAAAAAATAAAAAAAAATGAAATAAAATCAAGATCGTACCTGCGAAGGGGGAGGGGTCGATTCGCCTTCGTCGGCGGCAAGGCGGCGCTTCGGGGGGGGGCTGCTTCGTGCTTCGGGGTTCGATCGGTGGAGAGGCGTCTTCGTCGCCTCGGGGTTCGATCGGTGGAGAGGGCGCCTTCGTCGGCGTCAAGACGAGGGGGGGCGTCGCGATTTACTGCTAGGGTTTTGTTTTGTTTTTTTTTTTTCTTCTTTCTATTTTCTGATAACTGAAACGGGGGGGGGGGCAAGCAGAAGAATAAAAGGGAGGGAGGGAAATAAATTTTTTTTTTTTTTTATTATTTAATTTTGCAAATATGTTGACCTTTACATACGACCTCGAAACGAGGCCCACCGCCTGTCGCCCATAGCGTTTCACCCCCATTCCGAACACAATGGGATATGTATCGCAAGCTGACTTGATCGTTACAACCAGTTTCCGTTTGAATTTACATTTAAGTCACTATATTGAATTTTAAACGCACATTTCAAATTACCGGGGTCACATACTAACTAGAAAAATTCCAGAAAAATATTTTCTAGCTTCGTATTGACGATACGGTCCTAACAAAACTAGTTTCGTCAAATTCTGAGACCGTTTGAAAAATGGCCAATTTCCAGTCGATTAAAATCAACTGAAATGGTCAAAACACGTTTTCCTTTGCTACACTCACATATTGATTCGAAAAATTATGAAATTTGAAACCTAGCAATAACTTGACCCTGCGGACCCAACAAAACTAGTTTCGTCGAAATCCGAGGTCATTTGCAAAATGTCCATTTTTAAGGGCCTGAATTCCATAGCGACTATTCAGAATTTTCAACTGGACGTATCTTATCATTCCTAAGATGAAATCTCGGTTTGTTAACTTCGTTAGAAAGATATTCACTATTAGATTCCATTATTTTTGGTTTCACTAAAATCCGGATTGTTTTGCACCCGGTACATTCAATTGAAGTTTGAAATCGAATTATCGAACTACCGCGCCATTTTCAATTCTATTTATAATTATATATAAATATTTATATATTCTAACGACGACGCGTATAATATATACGTTCGAATTATATTCAAAACAATTTCACGTCGATATTATTTAAAATAATTCATTTTAAATAATCAAAATTCGATAAAATTGTCAAAATAAAAATTTTAAACTGGCCCAGATTTTCCGGGTTGTTACACATTTCCAATTCAGTAAACTAAACAAGCATACATGTTCAAATTGACCAAATATCTATTTGAGCAGATATCGTCCCATGGATATCCCTTTGTAATTATCATTTCATGGCATATGCTTTACAATCAAACACTATAATCGATACCTAGACATCTCGAGCTGCCTATTTTTCCAAAAATCAACATACTACTAGCACACTTAAAGCTCATTAACCATAAAATGCTAATAATAAGTGTTTCATAAAGAAAACTGTTTGCGTTTTCTGAAATTTTCATGGTTCAGACATTGTTCTCCAATTATCAATTTCCCTCTAATAATTATCTAATCTTATTTCAGTGATACAAGAAATTATCCTTGCAAGTTATATGACTTATCTAATAAATTTGCTACTTTGATGCAATCATATAAAAGATTTTTTTTTTAAATTACAGTTGTAATTTCAAACCAAATAGTTGATTGAAGGCACCTTTTTTATCACTTGTTAGGACTGTATATGCGGTCTAAGGGTAAGTCCAACATGAATATATGGTCTAAGGTAAGCTCGGCATTAATATCAATGTTGCAAATAATGAGGAGTGTCTGATGATAAAATTAATGCTCCGAATCACAGTATAGGAAGAAGAAAAATCATAAGTGAAAAATCAATACCATAATTTGGTAATTATGGTAATTGTTTGACTAAAGAACTTGCGTTGACTATTACACCGAAAGTTTCTTGAGCTTTGCGATAAATAGACCACTAGTTTAGGATTTTTTTTTGGGACCAAATCGCAATGATTTTGGACCAAAAGGAAGAATGAAAAAAAAAGGATAAACTCAAGAACAAAATCAGAAAGGAACAAAATTAGGAAGGATTAACATACCAGATAAGTACCCATCAGCACTCTTCCAGCCTTGTCTGATACCCGACTAACTAAATCAGAAAGGAAGAAAACCGGCTAATGTCCTCTCCAGCTCTGTTCTAGTCAAACCGTCAACTGTTCCCCTCTCTCTCACCACTGTCCTGTTCCTCCTCCGGACGCCACTCCTGATTCCGTTCCCCGTCCATCGCCTCTTGTTCCCCCCACCCGATCCCAAATTTCGTCGTTGGCTCGTCATGAACCCTATTTCAGATCCTAACCCGCAACCACTTCTTGCGCCTCTCCCCTTCTTCGCTTTTCCTTCCGCCGAGTTGCGAATGTTCATCTAGTTTTATTATGGATTATTTTAGTTGATCTAGAGAATCGAGGACTTTGAACTAGATCAAGAATGAACGAGATGGGAAAAAGAAGTAAAGCGGGCGTGAAATATTAGCTGCGAAGCGGTCCTCAAATTTTCGAGAGCCCGCCTTTTTTTTGAGCCCGCCTAAATTATTTAGCAGAACGGAATTTAGATCCCTTACCATCATAAATAGTTTAAAATTGTTGGTTTTTGAACTTTTGCAGGCGAAGAAAAAAAAAAGTGTTACTTGAATTTTGTACCATGGATCATTGCTAAGCATCTGAAAGTAATGTTTGTTATAAATTAATATATGCAAATGTTATGTAAGAAAAGTTATTAAATAGTAAATTAACTAGTAAATTAATTATTGAACTATGATAAATATTAATTACTAATATATTAAATTATTTAAATGTTAATTATTAATGTATTAAATTAAATGCGTATTATTTATTAAACATTAATTTTAATATTTGTTAATTGTTGACTATTATTATTATTATTTGTTAATTATTAATTATTATTATTTAATTATCAAATATAAATATCACTGTATAATACTTAAATTTTATTATTAACTATTAAATCGGGTATTAAATATATATATAGTAGTTGTTTAACATTAAATACTAATTGTAATTACTAAACAAATAATTTTTAATGATATAATATTAATTATATTTGCCAATTATTAATTGTATATATGTATATGTGTGTGTGTATATGTATGTATGTATGTATGTATACTACTATGCTTATACTTCTTATGTTATAACCGAATGTTACTTGGGGGAAAAATAATTTTTAAAAGTACGTTTTTTGCAAGTGGCTTTACTTGTTGCAAAAAATTGCAGTTATTGCAACTGGTGAAAACTGTCGCTAAATATATAATTTTTGCAACTGGTTTGAAAGTGTAGTTGCAAATAATATGTCTATTGCAACAGGAATTAAAGAGCAGTTACTAAAAGTATGTTTTCGCAACAGGGATGAAAGCGCTGTTGCGAAAAATATTCTTTTCGCAACAGGAAAGAAAAGCCTGTTGTTAAATCTTATCTATTGCAACAGCTACGAAAGGTCTGTTGCTAAATATCATTTACTGCAACTGACATTTGAGGCCTGTTGCGAATAACTAGTTGCAATAGAGTATTTTTCTTGTGCCGGTTTCAGGAGAATCCGACGGTCGTATCTCCCGTAGTGTCCGTTCGAAGTCAATGGTCGAAATTCGCGAACTGTCGCAGCGCGGCGCGTTCTATTCATGCCATTTTATATATAATATATATATATATTATATATATTTCATCGATTTCCATTTAAAACGTATTTTACAAATCGTTTTAAATTCGTTTTCAAAACGATTTCAACTTTTTATCCAATTTCAAATCAAAATTGAATATTCCATATCATCGATATATAAATGATAATATTTTCAAAACATTATATTTTGAAATCAATTCCTTTTTTATATTCATTATAAAAAAAGAATAAACTCGATATAAATATCGTTCACGTCAAAATTGCATTAATCTAATCAACACGGCTTTATTTATTTAAATATTTTCGTGTCCATCCGAAATCGGACATCAAAACCAAATTTTGATTCTTTACTGAATATTATTTGAAATTATTCGTTATTTTAAAATAATCATTATTTTCAAATATTCATTCTTTCTGAACTGCAATCAGACACAGTCAATTACTGTAAAATTTGATTATATGGATTTCATACAATGCATGTATACAACAACAGTGATAAATAATCATCCATCATGCAGAGTGCATTCTACACTGTATAAGCATTAAATAAAAATATTCAACGCTTATAACAGTTTGTCAACCAATCAATTGACATACAACTAAATATTGGGATTAGTGTATGTCCAATATCATGCCAATACCCGTGTGGGGTTTCAATCAATCGAACACGGATTTTATTTGTGCAGTTGGGCGATGTGTAAAATTTATCGTCCCAATCAATATCAGTCAAATGTGTGTACATAAACAAATCGTCCAATTTGTTTATGGATATTTATTTTATTCATATACACGTTAATAATTATATTTTTAACTGTAAAATATTTTTAACTATAAAATATTTTATTCTATTCCACATCACACAAACAACTTCCGCAACATAACTAAACAAACAAGTCGTCCATGGTATGTGGACGACGGGTGTCGGGTGCTGCTAAGCACCGTCTTCATCCTAATATATATTTTAACTAGAAAATAAAAGTCAAAGTGAGAAGTTCCCACCCTGGGGATCCACTCTGTCGTGATTTGATTGTCGATCTATGTAGTATACCTACGTTAAAAAATTATATTTTCAACCAATCAATAATTATTTCTTTGTATGATTGTTTTACAAATAACATAAAGAGGCTCAAAATTATATTTTTATCTTTCTAAAAATAATTTCATATTTTTATAACAACGCTACATAGATAAAAATCACATTTTTACATTGCTACTATATAGATAAAAATCACATTTTTACATCGTCACTTCATATACAAAACCGTATTTTTATCCTATCGCTACATATATAAAGATCAAAATTTTATTATCTATATAATATAAAAATCATATTTTTATTATCGCTATAATATAAAAATCATATTTTTATTATCTCTATAATATAAAAATCTTATTTTTTATTACTCTACTCGTTTAAAAATTACATTTCAAAATCAAATCTTTATTCTATTAAAAATCATATCTTTATATATTTAAAATATAATCTTTATATAAATAAAAATCTAAGCTTTACTTAAATAAAAATCAAAGCTTTTCATTGTTACAAATCAAGGCTTTTCATAAATAAAATCTCTAATTATATATGAAGGATCATAATTTTACATACGTAAAAATCACATTTCATATCGGTATTCTATGTTAAAACTGGAAATTAAAATCGAAGTTAATAAAACTCACTGTTTTTTTGTTTGAAGAAGGGTGGTATGCGTCAATCGAGGGAGGAGGTGGCGCTGTTGCTCGCGGTGGCTTGCAGGGGGGTGGCTCGAACTCTAGCGGCAGAGACAGGAGGTGCGGCGGGCTTGGTTTGGGCGCGTTGGGGTTTTGGGGGATTGGGGTCGCGGTTTGAGGGTTGGGGTGCTCGAACGAGGTAAGGTAGAGGGTGGTCTACGGTGGAGGCACCGGCGAGAGGGGAGGGGGGAATGATGGCAGCGGCGGCGGGAAAAAGGAGGGGGCGACGGGTAAAGGTGCGATTTCTTTTTTTCTCTCGTCTGGAATTGAACGATAGGGGAGGGGAAAGAGATAAAGGAGTTGACCCAGTTTAATAATTTATATATTTAATTTATTTTAAATCCAAAAAGTAATTTTTTCTTTCGAACCTCGAATCGAATCCACCAACTGTCGCCCCTAGCTAATCACCCCCATTCCGAACACAATGGGATATGTTTCGCAAGCCAATTCGGGTTTTACGATCAGATTTCGTTAAAATTTCAATATAATTCAATATTATAGTCAGTATTGAATTTAACGTACATTTTAATTTACTGAGGCCACATACTGACTCTGAAAATTCCAGAATAATTATTTCTAGCTTTGTATTGACGATACGGTCGTAACAAAACTAATTCCATCAAATTTCAAGACCGTTTGAAAAATGACCATTTTCTGGTCGATCCAAATTGATTGAAGTTGTTAAAACTCGTTTAACTTCGCCACACTCACATACTGACTTCAAAAATTACGATAATTGGAATATTGCAATAACTTGACATCCCGGATCCAACAAAAGTGGTTTCGTCGAAAACGGAGGTCGTTTGCAAAATTTTCATTTTTAAGGACCAAAATTCCAAAGCGATTATTCTGAATTTTCAACTGGGCATAACTTTTTATTCCCACTATGAAATTTCAGTTTTTCGGATTCGTTTGAATGATATTTTAAAATAGATTTAAATATTTTTGGTTTCGCTAAAATCCGGTTTATTTTGAATCCTGTACAATCATTTGAAATTTGAAATCGAATTTTCGAACTACCACGCCATTTTCAATTCCTTTTATAATTAAAATAAATATTTATATTCTAAGATTGATCTAAATAAATATATACGTTCTAATTCTATTCAAAATGAATTTCTCGTTGTAATTCTTTAAAATAATTTCATTTTAAATATCCAAAATTCACTAAAAGGGCCAAAATCCATTTTTCGGGTTGTTACAATCTCCCCAACTTAAAATCTTTTCATCCTCGAAAAGGAACGGAGCTGAAAGTTGTTTTACAAACCAACTGAACTTTCATTATTTTCATTACGGCTTAAGTTTTCAACTTTTCAGTGTCTAAGAGCTTTTCAAAAAAATTCAAAAAATCGGCTAACACCCTAAATTTTGGAAAAATTTCGCCACAACCTCCCCTATACGGGAGCACCGGGAAAATCCAGAAATCACCACACGGGCCTTCTCGTCTCAAAAAGAAAAAGAAAGAGCCAAGCGGCTAATAAAATCATCAAAAAACCCAAAGAAATACAATAAACATGTACCTATTTGTCGGGCAAACAATTTTATACCTCTTCTCTAGCCTCCTTGCTATGACCCATTCAATTTGTATACATGTACATGTATGCAAATGCGATAAATTTTCAATAAAGTTCAATATTTGGTTCAATTTGGTTATATGTATCGTTCTTTCACATAATGGTTTTATTACATAACAAATAATCATACAATACAATCATCAATCAATTAATGAATTAACGTTTCAAATTCTTAATTTTGATACATATACAGAAAATCATGTTTTTGATGCCAAGTCACAACAAATAAGCTCTATCTAGTTTTGGTTCTCTCACCAGTCAATTGAAATCATACAGACATCCCACTTTCAAAACTCGAACATAAATACTGATGATGCGGCCGCATCACCAGAATTATCCCCCGGGCGACTGGAGTGTGACTCTATATCCATCTAGTATATTGGAGACTTCAAATACACGTGGATCAAACGTATATTAAAATCTCTATATACCTGATAATCCAAAACAATATAAAAATAATATTCAAATACGAATAATATAATTTAAATCTTCAAAACAAAATTTGTTTTCTCTTTTATTTCAAAAATGACACCCTTCCGACTCATTCTAGGACAATACTGGTCCCATTTCGAACGAGCCATTCTCATTGGATATTACTAATCCAATCTCTGATGAATTCTTTCATTTGGTTCTAACGTGTATTGTTCTCCGAGCTCTGTAAACCAAACCTCTGATACCAAAGTGTAACATCCCGAACTTACCTGTGAAGGAAAGTCCGGATTGAATTGAGGACAAGACGAATCAGAACACAAACAGAAGAACATTTCATTGCTTATTACAACAATATCATCAGAATAAAAGAATGTACAGAGTATAAATAAATATTATACATCAGAAAAATATCAGAGATTTACAAATTATAATGCAGCGGAAAATAATACAAAACACAACTGAAAGGAATATACGGATACAGAGCTTTTTGAATATCATTCCAGCTGTAAAACAGGATCATGTCAATATAAATCTACAAAACCAAAACTACTAGTTGTCCGTGCAAAAAATAGGGGCACCCAGAGTTTAGGTTAAAACAATAAACTCCAGGCCAATCATGTGACTAGTGTGAGAACTAAAACAGTTATTAATCCTTGTTTTAAAGTTAGGTAAATCCAGGGACCACGTCGTATAACACTGAACGGGTTTCCTCCCCAGAATACCAGTGCATAAAACAACAGCAATTGCTAAATAAAGAACAATGAAGCTATTATAAGACTCAGGTCCCATCACACAATGCAATGCAAGCCGGATGATAGAGTATTTTACCTTATAATAGCCAAAAATGCTTGGTACGTGAAATTTCATCATTTATTATTACTATAAGTGTATAGTGTCAAAACAATTTCAATCATAAGTATCAATCATAGATGGCATAAGTGCCCAATACCACTATGTCGTCATATATAGGTTTACAATCAAAACCGCAAAATGTCGTATTGGAAGTTGGATTTCCATCTATGAACCAAGGTAAGGGATCATCTTTACTGCTTCGAGACGCTCTAGCCCGCCCCTCAGGATCAGAGGTCGAATGACCCTTGGATCGTCTGTGCCCGTCCACCCAGAGTGGATTAAAATGCCTGAACATGCGTTTCCTTGCCCTATGGGGCGTCAATGAGCCAAATGACTCCATCGGTCCCAGATCGACCGATATAACCGAGGCGCCTCGCAATCCATCATCCGCATAAGTAAATTGTCAGGGCTAGTAAAACTCTGACACCACACTTAGCTAGAAGGAAACGCATGACCTCCCTGAGGTCCTCTCTCATTTCTGGTTCACACCGGTGTGTGAGGCTGGCGAATTAACGCTACACAAAGCTATGCTATATTAAAGCCGTTCTTTGATAATCAACCACAAGACTCTGCTTTTCAACAGAAGCCTTGATCATTTGCATCCCAGCATGCCACACAGGCAATTCACGTTATGCATTTGATGTCTATCAGTCACAAAGAATGAAATCCGATGTCAGACACACATCCATTTACAAGTTCGTTCTGGGTCTGAACGAAACCGGAGGCACCTTATTCCTCCCTCATATGTCCAATACAGGGGAGAGGCCCGAGCATATCCGATCGATCTCCATGTACATCTGGACGATCACCACTTATTACCTTGCCTTGGGTGTACAGCCCAATCAAGACATCAATAATCATCTAAACGATGTGAAGACCTCCGGTCTTCAACTGTAACACCCCGTATGTTAAATAACTTGTTATAATATAAATCAGGGCAGGATTAAATTTTAAGATCTGAATCAGGGGAAACGGGCTATGCCATTACGTTCGTCTCGGAAAAATACGCGAAATAGAGTCCGAGTTTTCAAAAATCGGAGTCCGTATGACCCAGTTAAGGCCCGAAGAAGTTTTCAGAAAATTCAAATTTTGAAATACAGATTTCAAATGCAGAAATGGAGCTAGGCGGGAAAATTCCCGCCAGCCACCCCAAGTCGACAGGGGAGTCGACTTGGGAGTCGACACACCTGGACCCAAGTCGACTGCCCTGTCGACTTGGGAGTCGACACAGGTGGCCGGGCAGTTTTTCCTGGTGCACCAATTGAGTGAGTTGGTCAGGTTTTGAGCTGTGTTTGGTGGCTTGTGACGAGATCTGATGGCTCTAAACTATCCTAGGGTTAATCCTACGGCCTAAAACACTTAACTAATCTATAAATACACCCTAAGACTACCCTAATTCATACTAAAAATAGATACAATGCCATCATGCCGTCAAAATGCAACTTAGAAGGAGCCTCCACAAATTAAAGAGGAAGATAGCTTCTCAAATCAACTTCTAATTAACTCTAGCAACTTAATCTTCTTCATAGGAGTGCTAATCAACAAGTTGTGAGTTTCTATGCCTTTAGCAAGCAATTGCTAAACTAATTATGATAGGATATAATGAGGTTATGGTTATGTATGTGGATCAATGCAAGTTATGTTATCATATGCTATGTGTTCATGATGTTACTTATGCAAGTTTTATGCTATATGTTCATGATGCTAGTTATGCAAGTTTTATGCTATGTGTTCATGAAGCTAGTTATGCAAATCACTATGATAAACATTGATCCATTATGATACCTTGTTATGCAAGTTTGGTGTTTGATTATATGCAAGTTAATAAATGACATGTTATGCAAGTTTGGTATTTGATTATATGCAAGTTCATATATGACATGTTATGCAAGTTTGGTGTTTGATTATATGCAAGTTCATATATGACATGTTATGCAAGTTTGGTGTTTGATTATATGCAAGTAACATGTGCAAGTTTACACCTTTGTATGATATGCATACATATGCAAGTTAATCCCTTTGTATGTCATACATACATATGCAAGTTTACCCCTTTGTATGACATAAGTAACTATGCAAGTTACCCTCTTTATGACATATGTGATTCATGCAAGTTTGGGTTGGTTATTTATGCTAGTTGGGTTTGATGCTATGGTCATATATACAAGTTGACACCTTTAAAACCCATGTTGATGCTAATGTTATGCTAAGTTGAACCCATTGTATTTGTGATGAATCTTCCCTTTTAAGTATGTCATGTTAGCGTATTACGTGGGGAACGATGGGGTTAATATTCATGTTAACAAAATTGTGGTGAAATTGGTATGAAGTTGCATACCATAAGTGGATGGACATAATTGAGTCAATTATGTACATCATTAAATTGGAATTAATTAGGGAAAATTAATTCAAAATATGGGGGTGATTAATTAGGTGTAATTAATCGACTAAGACACGAGGTTGGACCCTTTTGTAGCATAAGACTTCCCGGACCCGACCGGCAAATCCAGCGGCTACAAATGATTGGCCCAATGTGAGAGGTCTTAGGCATAAATTAAATACGTGATAAGTGTAAAGACACGAGGTTAGACTCTGTTATGGCGTAAGGCTGCCCGGACCCGACCGGCAAATCCAACTGCCATAAAAGACAGTCTAATGTGAGAGGTCTTTACAAAGGTTACGTTCTTAATCAATTAAGAAACACTTAACCAGATAAGCATGTAGTGGGGCATGAGGGGTTAAGTGGGTGCCTTGGGTGGCATGTGGAAATCAAGTAAGTGCCTTGGGTGGCATGTGGAAATCTAGTGGGTTGCCATGGGTGGCAATAGAAAATACGATTAGAATACATAACCAAGTGGAAACATGTAATTAAACATGATTAAAGGGTTAAGTGGGATTCACTAGAAAAGGGACAAGCTTAGGTGGGTAGCTTGTGGGGACCCATTTCAACCAGTAACCCAAAACGTATCTTTGTGGGCTCGACCCATGTCGAGGACGGGACACGCGTACTGGGCTTGACTATAAGAGGCCAAAACGGGTTAGCGGTGGCAACGCAAGTCCAACGGGTTTCATATGCGTGTGTGGACCCGGGCTGGTAGGTAAGACGTTGTTGCATCGTGTAGGTATAAGCCGTGCATCAGTGTTGGTATCGGGTTGCCACTTTGGGGAATGATACACCCCACTGTGGGACCAGCACGGGTATCTACGTTAGGGAGCCGATCACTTTGGGGAGTAGTGGGTGCACCTAGTGGAGATAGGGGCAGACGGCACCTATGTGATCAGCTAGGGGTACACGAAACTACTAGTTAAATTTTCTATGTCCTTGGGTGGGATCAACTTTTAAGTTAGGAATGACTGGTGTGGTGCAGTGTAGTAATTACCCTTGGGTGGGTAGATGCATCTTTACCGATATCTTAAGTTCATCCCATGTCTAGTTGGCTGCTTAGTGTAGTCATTTATCCCCAGTCATTACCGTACCAAGTTTATATCATACCCTAATTACTTTAATGATTGTATTGTTAAAGTTATAGGACTCGCTCAGACTTATGTCTGACCCTGTTGTTTTTATGTTTTTTCCAACCCTCAGGTTCTCAGAGTGGGCCTAGCACTTGTGGGCTTTGATCAGATTGCTTTATCTATCTTTTGGAGCTTGGACCGTTGATGTAAAGCTCAGCTTATCTTTTCTATTATGGCTATTAGTTATGTAGTGGGATTATGTACTTATGTTTTTATCAGGATGGATATTTAGTACTTGACTCTTGTTTTAGTTGGTTTTGGTATTGTAACCAAACATGTTTATCTTCTGCTGCAATGAAATGATGTTTTAGATTTTCAAGTATTATTTATATCTGTCTTGTTGTAATTTTTCTGTTCTATATTCACTTAAAATACTCCACTGAAGTTAAGGCATTCCCTTAGTGAGTGACCTTAGCGGGTGTGGGGTGTTACACGTGGTATCAGAGCTGAAGGTTACCAGAACAGATAAAAAATTTTGAAAAACTATTTTTCTAAAAACATTTTTGGAAGAAATATTTTCAAAAACATGTCTTTTAAGAGAAAAGTTTTTGAAAGAAAAGTGTAATCCCCAATAGCCATATCTTTATCTTTCGAATTCTCCGTTTTGAATCTTTCCTTTTTTTTCGTTTCAGCATGGCTGAAGATCTTAACTTTCCGGAGGTTGTAGCGATACCAGTATGGTATAGGAGATTGATGGAGGCTAGGGCCACCGCTGCGGGTCCAGCAAATGTTCCTCCACCACCAGTTGCACCCGATCTTCCTCCCCCTCCTCCTCCTCGAGTGGATACTTTTGCTAAGACTTGCAAGGAATTTAAGGCTATGGGAGGGAAACCTTTTCAAGGATCAGAAACTTTTGTGGAAGCTAGGGATTGGCTTAAGGAGGTGGAAGAGTTGATAGATATCTTTGAGATGGAAGAAGGAAAGAAAGTCAAGTTAGCTGCTTGGTTAATGAAGGGAGAGGCCTCGTTCTGGTGGGAGGTCACTAATGGAGAGCGCCCTGTTGAATCTTGGGCGGATTTCAGACAAAGGTTTGTGGCAAAGTTTCTTTCAAGGGCGGAAGAAAATCTGTGTATGGAAAGGTTCTTGACGCTAAAGCAAAGAAACCTATCAGTGAAGGAATATGTCAACAAGTTTAATCAGTTGGCAAGGTTTGGCATAGACATGGTGAATACACCGGAGAAGAAGGCTTTGAGGTTCGTTAAGGGCTTGAATGAACCGATGCATGGATTGGCTATGACTCACATCCCTATGGGGGCCACCTTTGAGAAGCTAGTAGACATGGCACTTATGCATGAGGAAGAGAAGGGTCCCAATGCTAATAAGGCACCCGAGAAGAAAGGAGATCAGAAGAGACCTCAACAGCAACAGCAAAACAAGGGCGGGTGTAACAACCCGTATTTTCAATAACCTGTTATAACGTAAATCGAGGCAGAATTTAATTTATAAATCTGAATCAAGGGAAACGGGCTATGCCATTGCGTTCGTCTCGGAAAAATACGCGAAATAGAGTCCGAGTTTTCGAAAATCGGAGTCCGTATGACCCGATTAAGGCCTAGTGAAGTTTTCAGAAAATTTCAAGTTCAAAACAGATTTGAATTTAAAGTTCAAATTTCGAATTTCGAATTTCGGGCCTGGAAGGCTAGGCGGGAAATTTCCCGCCAAGCCAACCAAGTCGACAGGCCTGTCGACTTGGCAGTCGACTTGGTTGGACCCAAGTCGACAGCCCTGTCGACCTGGCTGTCGACTTGGTTCAGCCGGGCAGTTTTGCCTGGTGCACCATTTTGGGGTTTTGGTTAGGTTTTGGGGCCAGATTCGGTTTTAAGGTCTGAGATTGGAATTAGGGTTTAATCCTAAGGTTGAAACTAATCCTAATCTCTATAAATAAGCCCCTAACCTAACCCTAAATTATCATTATTCAACCCTACAACTAAACTATGGCAAAATTATTCCTCTCATGGCCTCCACTCTCTTCATAAAATTTCTAAGTTATTTCTATGAGAGATTTTCCATGCATACAAGTGTTTTCAAGCTTGTATGAGTGTCATTAGCTTGCATTCAAGTCAAGTTTCCATATTTACATCATAAAGCAAGGGTTTTGATCATTTTGGCTCAAGGGTTTTTCTATTGGAGCTTACATTTTGGGTTTATTTGATTGCATAAGGGCTTTGTCTCAATCTATATATATTTTTTGTGTCTTCATAAGCATTGTAAGTCCTTTTCTACTTTCATATTTAAACTCTAAAGTTAAATGAATGATGCAAGTTTGGTTGATCATTATGATATGCAAGTTTGCCATGATATGCAAGTTTACTATGTCATGTTATGCAAGTTTGATATGTTATGATATGCAAGTTTTCCATGTTATGTTATGCAAGTTTGCCATGTTATGATATGCAAGTTGTCATGTTATGTATGCAAGTTTGGGTGGATCATTTTACTCATGTTATCATGTTATGCAAGCTTACCTTGAGTATATGAACATAAAGCTTCAAGCTTTATGCTAAAGGTTGCATTTTGGCAACATGTAAGTTATCATATCTCTTATGATAACTTGCATGTGAGGCTAAATGCAAACTTATGGCCATTTCTACATGTCATTTATCACCATGTATCACCAATATGCTAAGTTTGGTTTTATGCATGCTTTTGAGGCCTAAAAATGTAATATGCAAGTATATGAACATATGTACATTTCATATTCCACCATGTTAAACTTGTGGCTTCAACACCTTTATGTCATGATTATGCCAAGTTCCCTCTTTCTATCCTTTATGCGCTATTGCGATATGTAAGCGATGGGATTGCGTTTGGGGTTGGGTAAACTTAAAAGACATAAAAACATAAGATTGGGAATTTACCTATTAAGTTAGGTCTACCCAAATGCTTGAAAACTTGTAATATGTTTTGGAAACATAATGGACATGACACTTAGAAAATATAAGTGTGACCAACTCGAGGTTGGGTTGAGTTTGTAGCGTAAACCTACCTAGAACCGACCGGCTTAACTAGTTGCTACAAACAATAGGACCCAATGTGAGAAGTTGGTCATGTTGTACCTTGAACCCGAGGTTAGACCAAGTTGTGGTGTAAAGCTACCCGGAACCGACCGGCTTAACTAGTAACCGCAACAAAGTCTAATGTGAGAGGTTAAGGCACATTAATTAATTAATGCCTCATGATTAGGGTTAAGTCATGGTCCACTTAATACTTAACTAATTTGGACTTGGTGGATTAATCGGGGTTAAGTCGTGAACCCATCGTTACACTTAACCAAGTTAACCCATGATTAGTAAAAGGGTTAAACCGTACTTAACCCACTAGAAAATCCTAGCAAAGGGGGTCCACTCCAGCAGTAATCCCAAGTTTGTATCATCATGACCCTAGGGACTAGGCTAGGGTGGGGCACGATTACTGGACTGGTATAAGCGACCAAAAACGACGGCCGCGTGGTACGCCGATGTAGTTCCGGGCGGACTATGGTCGTGCACGTAGTCCGTATTTGGAGAAGTCACCCATGGGTACCAGTAGATCGAGACTGTGCACTCATGTTTATGGTGTCCAGGGGTTGACACCCTAGGGCTTGATACACCCGAAGGGTGGACCCAGCACAGTCCGACTACAATCATGTTTAGGCCGTATTGACACCAACACGTGACGAGTTAGGCTTATATGGAGCCGATCGACTAGACCGTTTGGTTGGACCTCGTATTAGGGTCACTTCATGTTATTGGACCTCGTATTAGGGTCACTTCATGTTATTGGACCTCGTATTAGGGTCACTTCATGTTATTGGACCTCGTATTAAGGTCACTTCATGTTGTTGGACCTCGTATTAGGGTCACTTCATGTTATTGGGCCAAAGCTTGGGCCAAGGGATCAATACTTGTTTATTCAAATCATGTTAGTTTGCTAGTACACCTGTGGTACAAAAACCTTAACCCTGATTATGCGATGACACCTTTTATCTATCATGCCAGTATGTAGTTATCCTTATGTTCATCTCAGTTTTCATCATGTCAGTTAACTTTATTAGTTTATAGACTGATGGTAGTAGGGCTTACTCAGTCTTTTTGACTGACCTGTTTTCTTTCGCCTCTTTTCTTCTGTTCCCCCAGGTTCTCAGGGTGGGAATATTGGAGCTTAGCTTGGATTTCAGATCGCTTGCTTGTGGGATTTTAGCTCATGTACGGTTTTGACATGAAGCTAGCTATGGTTATCACTTATTTTGGGGATAGTACTTATGTATTTCAGTTTTTCAGTTGATGTTGTTTTTATCTAGACTTGTTTATTTGGAAAGTTGACATTATGTTGTACCAGACTTGTTTTGAAATAGTTTGAAATCTTCCGCTGTTTTACTTATCTTATTTACTCTGTTTACATATATACATATGTTATGTTCTGCCTTGATATATCATTATGCATGTTTACCCGGTACAAACGCCCCTCCAAAGTCAGAGTGCTTGCAAGAGCCACCCTGGCGGAGGTGGGGTGTTACAGCGGGAAAGGCAACGGTGGCAAGGGAAAGAAGAAGTGCTTCAATTGCGGGACACCAGGCCACCTAAGTAAAGATTGTCGGAAGAAGAAGAAGACTGGCTGCTTCCACTGTGGCGAAGCAGGGCATCTAGTGAAGGACTGCCCTAAGAAGGGGCAGAGGACGGGATCTACCTCAGGGGGACAGGTGCAAGCTCTTATGGCACCAGGTCAGGCAAGGGGGCAAGTTCAGGCTCTCGCGGTTCCACCGATTCAGGAAAGAGGTAGAACTATTTCCGTTGAAAGTCTGGTTTTTCTGTTTGATCATCCTGTCCGTACTTTATTCGACTCTAGCACATCGCATTCGTTTATCTCATCATCATTAGTTGAGTCACTGCACTTAGACACCAGTCTAGTAGATGATCCCTTGGTTGTTTCAAACCCAATTGGGGGCTCCACTTATTTGTCCATGATATGTTTGGGTTTGAAGATTTCTATACTTAGCGTTGAGTTTAGATGTGATGCTTTTGTTTTGGGCTTCACGGGCTATGGGTTGATTTTGGGCATGGACTGGTTATCCAGTAATGGTGTCGTTCTTGATTGCGAAAGGAGAGTTGTTAGGCTCATGACTCGCTTGGGGAACACTCTCGAGATCTCTTGTGATCCCATGAATTCTGTTATGCTAAGTTATATTGAATCGCTTGACGCTTCGGTCGAGAGTTTGCGATCTATTAGAGTGGTCCGGGAATACTCGGATGTGTTTGAGGAGGTGAAGGGCTTACCTCCGAAGCGGGAGATAGACTTCCGAATATATCTGGTGGACAATGCTAAGCCAGTATCTTTGCCAGTGCGCCACATGGCTCCTCGTGAGAGGAGGGAACTCCATAAGCAAGTAGGGGAGTTGCTTGAGAAGGGGTTCATAAGACGAAGTATATCGAAGTGGGGTGCTCCAGTAGTTTTTGCCACGAAGGCGGATGGGTCCCTCAGACTTTGTGTAGACTATAGAGAACTTAACAAGCTTACAAAGAAGAATAGACACCCATTGCCGAGGATTGATGATCTCTTTGATCAGTTGGTTGGCGCCTCAGTGTTTTCGCAGTTGGACTTAGCCACGGGGTTTCATCAGTTGAGAGTGGCTGAGGATAGCATAGACAAGACTGCCTTTAGGACTCCGGATGGTTTCTATGAGTGGCTGGTGATGCCATTTGGTTTGACGAACGCCCTTGCATACTTTGTTGATTTGATGAGTAGGGTGTTCAGGGAGTACCTTAATAAGTTCGTGGTGGTCTTTGTAGATGACATCTTAGTCTTTTCTAAGAGTGAAGAAGAGCATGCCCTACATCTCAGGGAAGTGTTGGAGACTCTTCGAGCGCATAGCCTTAAGGTTAAATTCTCTAAATGTCACTTTTGGAGGAAGGAAGTGCGGTTCTTAGGGCACGTGGTCTCTAAGGAAGGGATAGCTGTGGATCCCGCGAAGGTAGTGTCCATCCAAGATTGGAAGGTTCCGAAGAATGCTACCGAGGTGAGGAGTTTCTTGGGGTTGGCTGGCTACTATAGGAAGTTTATCAAGGACTTCGCGAAGATATCAGCCCCATTAACTCGCTTGACAAAGAAGAATCTAGTCTTCACATGGGACGTAGATTGTGATGATGCGTTCCAACGGTTAAAGAGAGCTTTAACCACAACTCCAGTCTTAGTGTTGCCAGATGGGAGTAACCCATTTGTTGTTTATACCGATGCTTGTGGGACAGGACTAGGCGCAGTCTTAATGCAAGAGGGAAGGGTAATAAATAGCCTATGGGGAAGGCAGTTGATAGTGCATGAGAAAAATTACCCTACACATGATCTAGAGTTGGCCGCTATTGTTTTTGCGCTTAAGACTTGGCGCCATTATCTTCTTGGCGAGAGGTTCGAATTGTTCACCGACCATAAATCTTTGAAGTACTTGTTTTCTCAGAAGGATTTGAACTTGAGACAGCAAAGATGGATGGAGTTCTTAGCATCCTATGATTTCGAGATAGCGTATACCTCTGGCAAGGGTAACGTGGTGGCGGACGCCTTAAGCAGAAAAAGGTTGTCCTTGAGTCCGTTGTTCGTGGAACGACGAAGCTTGGAATTTATTTCGATGTTTGATTTCAGACCTTCCGTTGACTTTGTACCCGGTTTGCTAGCATCCTTAGAGGTCAGACCTACTCTTTTGGGGCGGATTGGCGAGGCACAGCAGGACGACCCACAGTTGGTTGAGTTAGTAGAGAAGCTCATAAGGGGGGAGTCGTCCAGCCATTTGAGTGGGTACACCCTAGATGATAGGGGGTGGTTGCGTAGAGACGGTAGACTTTGTGTACCGCAAGACGAGGGTTTGAGGAAGGCTATTCTTGATGATGCACATCGTTCAAAGATGACCATTCATCCCGGTGGGGACAAGATGTACCAAGACATGAAGCGAGTTTTCTTTTGGGCCGGTATGAAGAAAGATGTGGCCGAGTATGTCGCTAGATGCTTGGTGTGCCAACAAGAAAGCGGAGCAAAAGAAACCTGGTGGGTTGCTTCACCCATTGGAGGTTCCGCAATGGAAGTGGGATAGTGTCTCGATGGATTTTATTGATGGCTTACCGAGATCGAGGAAGGGTAATACGGGAATTTGGGTTGTGGTAGACAGACTTACTAAGAGCGCCCATTTCATACCCGTGAAGAGTAAGAGGACTGCTCCATGGATAGCTTCAGTTTACCTTCGAGAGATAGTTCGGTTGCATGGTGTACCTTCTAGCATAGTGAGTGATCGAGATCCCGTCTTCACTAGCGAGTTTTGGAAGAGTTTGCAAGAGGAGGCAGGGACTCAGTTGTGTTTGAGCACCGCATATTATCCTCAGACGAACGGCTAGACCGAGATGGTGAATCGTGTTCTAGAAGACCTTTTGAGGCTATGCATCTTAGATTTTGGAGGTACATGGGAAGAGCATCTTCCACTGATGGAGTTCGCGTATAATAACAGCTTTCAGTCTAGTATTGGTATGGCTCCTTTTGAAGCTCTTTATGGAAGGCCTTGTCGATCACCTACATGTTGGTGGGAATCTACGGATAAGATCTTGCTTGGGCCCGATATGGTTAGAGAGACTTCTGAAAAGATTGATTTGATTCGAAGAAGGATGAAAGCAGCGCAAGATAGGCAGAAATCTTACGCGGATAAAAGGAGGACGGATCTTGAGTTTGATGTTGGGGACATGGTCTTTGTTAAAGTATCTCCATTACGGAATGTTGTTCGCTTTGGGTCCGTTGGAAAGTTAGCACCAAGATTTGTAGGACCGTTTCCTATTATGGAAAGGATTGGACAAATGGCATATAGAGTGGATTTGCCCGACAGACTTAGTGGTGTACATGATGTATTCCATGTGTCACATTTGAGGAAGTACTTACATGAGACCACAGAGGTGGTAGAGCCGAGCTTGCTTAGAGAAGTGGAGGTAGAGCGTGATGCGACGATTCGACGAGCTCCTACTCGCATCCTTGGGTCAGAGATTAGGAAGTTGAGAAATAGAGAGGTTCAACTAGTCAAAGTGCAATGGGGAGATGATGAGAGCAACGCCACTTGGGAGACAGAAGCGAAGATGCGTTAACTGTACCCATTCCTTTTTGAGGGTATGTCTTTTAACTTCTCCTTTATCGTTTGTCTAGTACTTATCTTATCTTTAGTATGTCCTCTCGTTAGTACCTTTGACCTTTAGATAGGGTAAACCTATGGTTGAAACATGTGTTTGAGACATGTTATGATTGATGGATGCGTGTGGATGCAAGTGTTTGCTAGTGGTTGCTCGTGGATGCATATACACACACTTTAGACACTAGATCGGCTCAGTCACTTCATATTGCATATTGCATATAATTGTGTGTAGGTAGCTATATTAATGGATGTATAATGGTTGTGTTATCATATGGATGATGCATTTTGGTGTATGGTTGTGCACACATGTAGAAATAGTATGTGTCGATAGGGTTCTTTCGCATACATATTGGATGCATGGCACTATTATGGTTTGCATTAAGGAGGTCAACTCAATTAGTAGACCGCCTGATTTTGCATTAGACAGGGAACATATACACACACTTTTTGCATATGTTCATACAGCATTAGAAATTTTAAGGACAATGGATGCCAGTGTTTGATGGTTTAGTAGATGGTTGTTTGGTTGGCAGGATACGTTCTTCTTGACTTAGAGATTTCGGGGACGAAATCCTTTAAGTAGGAGAGAATGTAACACCCCGTATGTTAAATAACTTGTTATAATATAAATCAGGGCAGAATTAAATTTTAAAATCTGAATCAGGGGAAACGGGCTATGCCATTGCGTTCGTCCCGTAAAAATACGCAAAATAGAGTCCGAGTTTTCGAAAATCGGAGTCCGTATGACCCAGTTAAGGCCCGAAGAAGTTTTCAGAAAATTCAAATTTCGAAAAACAAATTTCAAATGCAGAAATGGAGCTAAGCGGGAAAATTCCCGCCAGCCACCCCAAGTCGACAGGGGAGTCGACTTGGGAGTCGACACACCTGGACCCAAGTCGACTGCCCTGTCGACTTGGGAGTCGAAACAGGTGGCCGGGCAGTTTTGCCTGGTGCACCAATTGAGTGAGTTGGTCAGGTTTTGAGCTGTGTTTGGTGGCTTGTGACGAGATCTGATGGCTCTAAACTATCCTAGGGTTAATCCTATGGCCTAAAACACTTAACTAATCTATAAATACACCCTAACACTGCCCTAATTCATACTAAAAATAGATACAATGCCATCATGCCGTCAAAATGCAACTTAGAAGGAGCCTCCACAAATTAAAGAGGAAGATAGCTTCTCAAATCAACTTCTAATCAACTCTAGCAACTTAATCTTCTTCATAGGAGTGCTAATCAACAAGTTGTGAGTTTCTATGCCTTTAGCAAGCAATTGCTAAACTAATTATGATAGGATATAATGAGGTTATGGTTATGTATGTGGATCAATGCAAGTTATGTTATCATATGCTATGTGTTCATGATGCTACTTATGCAAGTTTTATGCTATATGTTCATGATGCTAGTTATGCAAGTTTTATGCTATGTGTTCATGAAGCTAGTTATGCAAATCACTATGATAAACATTGATCCATTATGACACCTTGTTATGCAAGTTTGGTGTTTGATTATATGCAAGTTCATAAATGACATGTTATGCAAGTTTGGTATTTGATTATATACAAGTTCATATATGACATGTTATGCAAGTTTGGTGTTTGATTATATGCAAGTTCATATATGACATGTTATGCAGGTTTGGTGTTTGATTATATGCAAGTAACATGTGCAAGTTTACACCTTTGTATGATATGCATACATATGCAAGTTAACCCCTTTGTATGTCATACATACATATGCAAGTTTACCCCTTTGTATGACAAAAGTAACTATGCAAGTTACCCTCTTTATGACATATGTGATTCATGCAAGTTTGGGTTGGTTATTTATGCTAGTTTGGTTTGATGCTATGGTCATATATACAAGTTGACACCTTTAAAACCCATGTTGATGCTAATGTTATGCTAAGTTGAACCCATTGTATTTGTGATGAATCTTCCCTTTTAAGTATGTCATGTTAGCGTATTACGTGGGGAACGATGGGGTTAATATTCATGTTAACAAAATTGTGGTGAAATTGGTATGAAGTTGCATACCATAAGTGGATGGACATAATTGAGTCAATTATGTACATCATTAAATTGGAATTAATTAGGGAAAATTAATTCAAAATATGGGGGTGATTAATTAGGTGTAATTAATCGACTAAGACACGAGGTTGGACCCTTTTGTAGCATAAGACTGCCCGGACCCGACCGGCAAATCCAGCGGCTACAAATGATTGGCCCAATGTGAGAGGTCTTAGGCATAAATTAAATACGTGACAAGTGTAAAGACACGAGGTTAGACTCTGTTATGGCGTAAGGCTGCCCGGACCCGACCGGCAAATCCAGCTGCCATAAAAGACAGTCTAATGTGAGAGGTCTTTACAAAGGTTACGTTCTTGATCAATTAAGAAACACTTAACCAGATAAGCATGTAGTGGGGCACGAGGGGTTAAGTGGGTGCCTTGGGTGGCATGTGGAAATCAAGTAAGTGCCTTGGGTGGCATGTGGAAATCTAGTGGGTTGCCTTGGGTGGCAATAGAAAATACGATTAGAATACTTAACCAAGTGGAAACATGTAATTAAACATGATTAAAGGGTTAAGTGGGATGCACTAGAAAAGGGACAAGCTTAGGTGGGTAGCTTGTGGGGGCCCATTTCAACCAGTAACCCAAAACGTATCTTTGTGGGCTCGACCCATGTCGAGGACGGGACACGCGTACTGGGCTTGACTATAAGAGGCCAAAACGGGTTAGCGGTGGCAACGCAAGTCCAACGGGTTTCATATGCGTGTGTGGACCCGGGCTGGTAGTTAAGACGTTGTTGCATCGTGTAGGTATAAGCCGTGCATCAGTGTTGGTATCGGGTTGCCACTTTGGGGAATGATACACCCCACTGTGGGACCAGCACGGGTATCTACGTTAGGGAGCCGATCAATTTGGGGAGTAGTGGGTACACCTAGTGGAGATAGGGGCAGACGGCACCTATGTGGTCAGCTAGGGGTACACGAAACTACTAGTTAAATTTTCTAAGTCCTTGGGTGGGATCAACTTTTAAGTTAGGAATGACTGGTGTCGTGCAGTGTAGTAATTACCCTCGGGTGGGTAGATGCATCTTTACCGATATCTTAAGTTCATCCCATGTCTAGTTGGCTGCTTAGTGTAGTCATTTATCCCCAGTCATTACCGTACCAAGTTTATATCATACCCTAATTACTTTAATGATTGTATTGTTAAAGTTATAGAACTCGCTCAGACTTATGTCTGACCCCGCTGTTTTTATCTTTTTCCCAACCCTCAGGTTCTCAGAGTGGGCCTAGCACTGGTGGGCTTTGATCAGATTGCTTTATCTATCTTTTGGAGCTTGGACCGTTGATGTAAAGCTCAGCTTATCTTTTCTATTATGGCTATTAGTTATGTAGTGGGATTATGTACTTATGTTTTTATCAGGATGGATATTTAGTACTTGACTCTTGTTTTAGTTGGTTTTGGTATTGTAACCAAACATGTTTATCTTCTGCTGCAATGAAATGATGTTTTAGATTTTCAAGTATTATTTATATCTGTCTTGTTGTAATTTTTCTGTTCTATATTCACTTAAAATACTCCACCGAAGTTAAGGCATTCCCTTAGTGAGTGACCTTAGCGGGTGTGGGGTGTTACATCAACCACTGTCTCCATCCTCGACACATCGTCGAATCAGTTATTCAAAATGGGATAAACCCGGTCTTTCCGAATAACTCGCGTATATAATAAACAAGTGCTATAAAAACACAACATATGCCTCATTCCAATTCAGAATATTCTTTCATTCAAATATTCTTATACTTTGGGAAAGGTTCCAATTAATTTTATCAAAGACAAATTCTTTAAATTTATTCTTTAATCTTCCTTTGGATATCATTTCAATCTAATTAAAGATGCATTAAAACTGCACTTGGTTTTAATCATCCTAAAATCAATATTTATGATTGTTTAACTTGGGAAATCATATCCTATCTTTAACTGGGTTAAAGAACCAATGTCATTAAAACACGGTTCACGATAAACCCAAAATCACATTCAATTCCATCAGCCTTTAACCGTAAATTAGCAAGTGAACAATTCCCTAAGTATTATCCCCGAAGGCCGAAACCTACATCGGATCAATACCCAGAAAACCATTCAACTTAACTAATCTCCAGTTAGTTTCTGATTTTCTTAACTCCGTTGGGTCTAAGAACAATATTATTAAAGATACCATTCACGACAACCGATAATATAAATGGAATAACGATAAGGCCTTTTAAATTCCATATATATTAACCGTCTACCTCTACAGGAGCTTAATTCGATTATTACCAAAACGAATTCCATTCGATTCCAATTTAATATGTTAAATTGGAAAATTTTACTTTGGAAAATCTCCTTTAAATCTTAACAAAAGATTTATAAATTTCAAATCCCATTCACTGTAAATCGGGTTAAAGAACGAATGTCGCTAAAACACAGTTCACAACAAACACAATCCACATTCCATCAGTCTTTAATCGTAAATTAGTAGGAGATCAATTCTCTAAGTGTTAACCCCAAAGGCCTAATCCAACATCAGATCAATACCCAGGAAACCATTCAACTTAACTAATCTCCAGTCAGTTTCTAATTTTCTTAACTCCATTGGGTTTAAGAACAGTATTATTAAAGATACCATTCACGAAAACCAAAAATCCAATTTGATATTAAATACAAGGTTCTGAACAGAAAATATATCGGCTTATATTCAATATCAAATTCAAAAATCAACAAATATCATATTGGAATATTGATATTTCTATATCTTCCAAATTCCTTCACAATATCCGTATAATCGCGGAATCCAATATCGAAATATTCTGAAGATAATTTCGATTTAAATCCATTCCAATTCATATGTTGGAAATCCTGGTTATTTTTAAAACCATTTCAAATCCAATTTATTTATTTAAAAATATTGGATTTTTAATTTTAGTTCAAAACTAGTTCATTTCGACAAAAATATATTTTTATCTTTTCAAATATGGAATTTTTCATCCCATTTCCTTCCATATCATTTATTAAGATTTTACACTAATTATTGATATTTTAAAAAAAATTATCAAGGCCCGTACAGTCGATTTACATAAACGGCCAACGAACTGCACTAACTTCCAAATTTGATTTGGACATAATTCCAAATCCTACCATTAGATTTCAAATCCCTAGAATTCATTAGAAAGCTCTTTTCGATACGAAGCCAACAGTTCCGCACTACAACAAAAAGCACTTTTCGCAACAGGCAATATTTGTTGCAGTAAACCAATTGCAACAGACCCATGTCTGTTGGTATAGCTGAAGTTGCAAAAAGTTCGCAATATTTTTTGCCTGTTGCAATAAGATGTTGCAGTATACTTTTTTGCAACGGTTATTTCCTGTTGCGGTAGATTTTTTTGCAACAGGCTTTTGCTGTTGCAACAGATCATTTTGCAACAGTATATGCCGGTTGCAATAGATTTATAAATCTATAAAAAAAATACAGCTTATAAATACTACACATTAAATGTATTCATTTTAGTAATAGTGTATATCACAAAATGAAATAAACAAATAAAAAATTCATTTCAACAAAGTTTTAATAGTACAACCAATTGCAACAATTTTTTTTACAATTTTTATACAATATTCATATATAACGATCATCATTTTTCTACAGAAAAATGCTGCTGCTAACCAAAACAATCATCATTTTCATAAAGAATGCGCACTTCACAGAAGCACTAGCAAACCTCCAAGCAATGCTTCAGAATATGAGCGCACCTTGATTAAACATATGTAGTGTTTTAATTATTTTTTCTTTATCCGCAATGCTTCAGAATATGTTTGCATCTTTTTTTTTTCTTTATCTGCAAAATCCCATAGCCAAGAAGTTTTTTTCCTACCTAAATCAAATAAATAATGAAAACATTATAAATAAGCAAGCGATAATTTCACAATATATTTAAGTAGTGTTTTAATTCCTTACCTGCTGTAGCAACAATTGATCCGGATGATTTAGTTTGATTTGTAGGTAATGGTGCATGTTCATCCATGCTCTCAACGTTATCACCTAGACTTGACTGTGCCGATGTCATATCTTAAAGTATAACTTGACAAAATATCAAGAAAGGATTTCTGCAAAAAATAACATTAAGAAATGTAATCAAGTTAGAGTTTCATCATATTATTAATAGGCCTGTCAAACGGGTCGGGTCGGGTCGGATCATAAATAGATCGAGTAGAATCTAACCCGACATAATTAAGATATAAATAAACCCAACCCGTTTTACCCGTTTAATAAACGGGTTGAACCAACCCGACCCAACCAATAAAAGGGTTGATCCGACCCGAACCATTAACAAAAACTACAACTTAAGCACTAAGATCACTATTAAAAGAATTAATTGAAAAACTGCACCTTCTATTATCAATTCTGCATGGAAAAAACAAAAACTGCACTATTATATTGTCATTTCTACACAAAACCCCAATTTTTCTCCAACAAATAAGAAAACCGAACTAGATATTACAACAACTTGAATATTTAAAAGTTCTGCATCATACACTTACAAACTCCAACACTAAAACTAGATTCAGAATTATATTGAACATCCAAAAATGAAACTAAAGCGTTCCAGTGCAAACTCACAGTAATGAAAATATAGAAAGTTCTACTGCTTTTGTCCAGCATATATTTTAACGTTTGTAAATAATTACATACTCAAAGAGAAAAGGAACGGTGGCATAACTTCATCTTCAAGATAATGGAATGGTGTATTTTCTGGCAATGGTGTTCCAATATCTTAACCGTTGCAATTCCATCCACCCACTGTATTTTTCAGAAAAAAGTGCGCCAAAATGCCTGTTCCAGTAAAGATTTGGTGGGAGAACAGTGAAACAATTCCATTATATTGCCTTTGTGTCTATGCCTTTTTATCCTTGCTTTCAAGATTACATAAAAGATGTGGAATTGGGATGATGATTTCTAGACCTTAGAAGAAAATGGATTCCCTGTTATTAAATTTGGCAAGGTAGAAGGATGCGCTAGAGTTCACAACGGTATCACACATATATGATCAAAAAATAGGACGATGAAGAAGTGAAGTCCAAAAATCCAATTGTCTAAAGAGTTTCTCTAGCCTGTCTCTATCTGGATTAGCCTACGTACTTCTTAACCATAGCTCACATATGATGTATTATTCTTCTTTCAAAATTTATGTAGTTACAATTTACTTTCGCTTTTCCACTATTATATAACTACATCAATTACATTCCTCCCTACATCATGTTAAATGTGTAATGCATGATAAGTCATTCATTTTTTTGTTCCACCTTTTTACCAGGAATGTGGTCCTTTTTGTTATTATGAAATTGACTGCACTTTTGTATGTGACACATTTCTCTTTTCAGACATGTTTCCTTTATCCCTCTCAAAATTTGTTCCATACTATTATAGAAATGATAATGAATATCATAACCTATTTTGCAGTTATGCTATGTTGTGGAACAAAATTATAATAGTCAACTAACATGATGCAACATATCTTACATTAAAATAGTAAAATACACAAAGGAATATATTTTACTTTCATTCTTACTATGTGTTCATGGATTAACTGTTGCATGTTGTAAGTAGGCTTACCTGTTTCTGGGCTTAGGAGAATAGGGTGCAGTAATTTTCGATACCAACGGATAAATATAACTTTCTGCATCAGAATAGTTCAATAAATGGTTAGATGCTTATTGTAATTATTTAATGCGGATATTTTTTGTGCATGGTTTATGTGACAAGCGCTTATTTCTACATTCAGGCTTTGCCTGAACTCCATCCAAACTCTAAAGTTAATCTTAGTGACCAACGTTTTGCTTCACCTCGAGCGGCATAGTTTTTACCTAATCAGTTTGAATCCAACCCGATCATATACCATATTGAAGAATTAACTTTTGAGTGCTACTGTCATTTAGGAGCTTAGATTTCATCACTATGCAGTTTGTAAAAATTGTTTATATACCACAGCTAAAATGGTTATGACATCAACATTTCAGATTGAGTATGTGATTTCTACCCAGCGAGCATCAAAAGCTTGATAATCTAGATTCAAGTAATGAGATTAAGTTACTGCCAAAACATTTGTCATCTTTAACCACTAAAATATTCAAAACTGACAATGTAAATTTATTTTGTTCCCCTAAAACATAAACCTGTTTTATCACCTTAATTAAATTAAAAACAATAAAATTGATTGTTCAGTTGAAGTGTTGGAAAATACTCTCTTTAGCCATGTAAATTCATTAAACTTCATCATATCTTCTGAATTGAAAATCTGAAGTGAATTGACATGAATTACGAAAAGATGAGCAATTTCAATTTATGCCAATCTCAATCTTTAAATGCAATAAACAATGAAATTAACACTCTTTGTAAAACAAATTCTGAATTTTGAATCTTAATCAAGCATACTGCATACATTATACTCTATCAAGTGTTGATCAAACATATCCTATTGAAGTATCAGTTAAACACAAACTAAGTTCGGAAGTAGCTAAAGTGGTATGTAAGTATTTGTTTATATTAAGCTAGAAAATAGGCAATGTGGACTTCTTCGAACTGATCTCGTGATCTCAAGGAATAATTGAGCACGTATAAACTGCTCATAAATCTACAGCCTACATGCACTGAATGCTATACATGAAACTATATAATACATACGTACACGCTCTAGTGGAAGGAAAAAAGCAGAAGAACTTGATGATTTACTTCAGGCATTCCATGGAACTGCTCTTCCTTGGCAATCAATAACAGGGGACCCACTTGAACAACCTTTGGTTCCCGATGCAGCCTGCAATTGCAAAATAAAACATCACGAAGTTGATATATGCTAAATAAAATTTATTCATTTGTTGGCTCTGAAAGATGAATAACAGCATGACTGCACATGAATTTAAGAAATAACATATTTACTAATTAACAGAAACATCGAATGGAAGATTCATCAAGTCTGTATGTTACAGTCAATTGCACAGCTTTGTTTGAATTTTGAAGCACTTAATTTAGAGTATGTTTTGTTCACGAAGAAAAATTGTTTATCATTTATAGTCAGCTTGATTAATCCTCTCAGCTATCTACTTGATACGTTCAATTTCACAAACAAAATCCTTACTCCTAAGAAAACCAACTCATAAGAACTCTCGGTTCTTAGAACAATTTCTTTTTAACCGCTTCATTGAAATAATTTTCAACATTTTGGCAAATAGGCTCAATAATGATCTGGACAACCTGACAAACAAATCTCAAACAGCTTCTATGGTTCTAAAAGGCATAGAACAATTATAAGCAGTTTATTGTTTTGTACTAACAACACTGAACACAAACCCACAACAAATTAAAATGATCTTCTCATCTGAAGATAAGGTAAAAAGAAAGCTACACTCCAAACCCACAATTTATTGTTTTGTACTTTTACAAATACACTGATGTTTAAATAATCCATCTAAAAAATCGAAGCACCTCCCAAAAATTTCATATAAATTGAAGCATCTGAAGACAGGAATAAAAAATGATGAAGGTGCTGGTGGAATTTGAAAATGATGCCAAATGCAGAAAGCACAAGAACTACAAACATACCTGTCTAAATGACATTGAGCATCAGCAAATCGAGGTTCTGGAAGGAAGAAGAAAAGGTAGCGCGGAGACAAAAGGAACCGGTTTGAAGCTAGGAAGGAGGCAATCGTCAGTGATCTGAACGGCTTGGTATTTGCTCCTCGAAATCGAATCGTTAGTTTGTTGTGTGACGGTTAGATGAAGGACGAGCTCGTCGAAATTCTGAAAATCTATCAATCGCGATTTGGGTGAACCTAAAACTTGGATTAGGGTAAATGGGCTATTGGGTTTCACGGGTTGGGACTGATAATGAACCGTCCATTTTTGATTGTTTAAACGGATTGGGTCGGAAAAATAGAAATGGTAAAAGGATCAAACCCAGCCTTTTTAATATTAGGGTGAATGGATCGGTTAAAAGGATTAGGGTCAACTTTGACGGGCCTAATCATATATGCAATTCTAACTGATAAGTCTTCCTACATCCACCATATGTCGATAGTGGATTTAGGCATTGAAAGGTAATGCAAAAAAAATATTAAAAGCACACAATCTCTCATGGGGAAATAATAGGTGTGCACTATAATATAGGGACGTAAAGAAGTGTTTGTATCAGAACCATACCCAAGCACACAACGAACCTGAACCAAAGTTAACAGAACTATTCTACACTGTTAGTTACAGAACTATTCTACACTGTTAGTTACAGACAACAAATGCTAGTACATATATCCTCCAATAAATTTTTTATCTATAGAAAAATGGAATATAGATGCACCTAGCAGTTGTTGCATGCAAAAAAATTCCTTTTTCTCACTCACACCCTTGTATAGTTAACATTTTGGAGTTGAAATGAAAACGTAGCATATGAGGACATATTTTTAATCCACTTGTTAGTAAATAATATTAGGACCTAGCATAGATAATTAGATGACACCCTATGCAGCACCTAATTTAGTATCAACTATGAGCGAAGGTAGGGAGAAAAGAAGACCATCAATCATATTTCGTTATCGCAAAAGTTATACAACTGTTTGCGTTAAGGCATTTATGGTTATGGTATACATTTTATAGAAGAGCTATGTGAAAATAAGAAATATAAAAATGATTTCATATGGATAGACGGGTGGAAAATCTTACAAGTATGCATATTGAATACAACGATGGCTAACAAAACATAGAAATAGACATGACCAAGTAGTGCATGTGATTAAGTAGATCTGGTGCATTGAGTAACCAAACACTGGAGAGAAGCACAGACTGACTAATCTAATCTTACGTTGTTTGATGCACAAACAAATTGATCTCCATTTCGGTAAATGAAATCACACATCACACTACAAATTAATAAAAACCTAAGTTAGGATTTCTGCATAGTAAATGTATGTTCTGAGTCATAAGTTCACAATCTAACTGATGACCATTGACGCAAATAACCATTGACATAGGCAGTTCATGTAATTATTTAAAAGCCATATGAAAAAATTATAACAGTAGAGTTGTTGAAATTTCCATGCATGAATGATTCATCATTCATAACGTTTAATAAGAACGCCAACACAATAAACAATCACATTTCCAATTCAGTAAACTAAACAAGCATACATGTTCAAATTGACCAAATATCTATTTGAGCAATATCGTCACATGGATATCCCTTTGTAATTATCATTTCATGGCATATGCTTTACAATCAAACACTATAATCGATACCTAAACATCTGGAGTTGCCTATTTTTCCAAAAATCAACATACTGCTAGCACACTTAAAGCTCATTAACCATAAAATGCTAATAATAAGTGTTTCATAAAGAAAACTGTTTGCGTTTTCTGAAGTTTTCATGGTTCAGACATTGTTCTCCAATTATCAATTTCCCTCTAATTATCTAATCTTATTTCAGTGATACAAGAAATTATCCTTGCAAGTTATATGACTTATCTAATAAATTTGCTACTTTGATGCAATCAGATAAAAGATTTTTTTTTTTTTTAATTACAGTTGTAATTTCAAACCAAATAGTTGATTGAAGGCTCCTTTTTTATCACTTGTTAGGACTGTATATGCGGTCTAAGGGTAAGTCCAGCATGAATATATGGTCTAAGGTAAGCTCGGCATTAATATCAATGTTGCAAATAATGAGGAGTGTCTGATGATAAAATTAATGCTCCGAATCACAGTATAAGAAGAAGAAAAATCATAGGTGAAAAATCAATACCATAATTTGGTAATTATGGTAATTGTTTGACTAAAGAACTTGCGTTGACTATTACACAGAAAGTTTCTTGAGCTTTGCGATAAATAGACCACTAGTTTAGGATTTTTTTGGACCAAATCGCAATGATTTTGGACCAAAAGGAGGAATGAAAAAAAAAAAAAGGATAAACTCAAGAACAAAATCAGAAAGGAACAAAATCAGGAAGGATTAACATACCAGATAAGTACCCATCAGCACTCTTCCAGCCTTGTCCGATACCCGGCTAACTAAATCAGAAAGGAACTGTAATAACCCGGAAATTCTGAACTAGTTTAAAAATTTTGTTTTGGCAATTTTAGCGAATTTTGAATAATTAAAATAGATTATTTTAGATAATATCGACGAAAATTTATTTTGAATATAATTAGAACGTATATATTTATACGCGTCGTCGTTAGAATATAAATAATTATATATAATTATAAAAGGAATTGAAAATGGCGCGGTAGTTCGATAATTCAATTTCAAACTTCAAATGAATGTACCGAGTGCAAAACAATCCGGATTTTAGTGAAACCAAAAACATTAGAATCTAACTGATAATATCTTTCCAACGTATCCGAAAAATCGAAATTTCATAGCGGGAATCAAAAGATATGTCCAGTTGAAAATTCTGAATAGTCGCTATGGAATTCAAGCCCTTAAAAATAGACATTTTGCAAATGAACTCGGATTTCGACGAAACCACTTTTGTTGGGTCCGTGATGTAAAATTATTGCTAGGTTTCAAATTTCGTAATTTTTCGAATCAATATGTGAGCGTGGCAAAGGAAAACGTGTTTGACCAGTTTCAGTTGATTTTAATCGACTGGAAAATGGCTATTTTTCCAACGGTCTCGGAATTCGACGAAACTAGTTTTGTTAGGACCGTATCGTCAATACGAAGATAGAAAATATTTTTCGGGAATTTTTCTAGTTAGTGTGTGGCCCCGGTAATTTGAAATGCGCGTTCAAATTCAATATATTGAGTTATATGTCAATTTTAACGGAAGCTGATCGAAACGATCGAATCAGCTTGCGGGACATATCCCATTGTGTTCGGAATGGGGGTAATTAGCCAGGGGCGACAGTCGTTGGGCTTCGTTTGGTGTTCGAATTTAAAAGTTACTTTTCGGAGATTAAATTAAATAATTAATTATATAAATATACACTCACTCTATACCCACTTCTCTCTCCTCACAACCCTAATCCTCTAAAATAAAACCCGTCGTTCAAAAGGGGGGAAAACCCGCCTCCCTCCCCAAATCCCTCCGCCCAGACCTGGCGATCACCGTCGCCGTCTGTGGCGAGGCCCCTCCCTCCTTCTCCGATCTTTCTCCTCCTCCCCTGTCCTCTCCCGCTTCATTCTCCTTCCCCCCCTTTTTTCTTCGAGACCCGCGGGACCCAGCACCCGCGCCAACGCCCAGGACCCTAGCCCGACCACCGCATCCCCAGCTCCCTCTCTCTCCTCTCGTTCTGCGTGAAGCCCTCCCTAGAACCCTGAGCCACCAAAACCGCCGCCTACTGGAGGAGCCACCACCACCAGCGAACAAGAAAGCCCCCCTCCGCTCCTCCTTAAAGCAATGTAAGCCCTTCCATTTATTTTGTTTTGTTCAATTAATTTTAGCAATTAAAAATCTTAAATTTTATATTGAAGGAGGATGAAAATATAATATTTTATATTGTAAAAAGATAAAAATATAATTTTTACATGATAGGAATATTAAAAATAGCATCTTTATATGTGCAGCAAAATAAAGCTTGACTTTTATAAGACGATATTTTTAGATATGAAAAGACGATATTTTGAGATGAGTAGTGAAGTAAAAATATGATTTTTACTTCGAGAAAAATATAATTTTTATATTATAGAAAGGCAAACCTTTATTTGAAAAGACGAGATTTTTATAAATGAAAAGATTAGATTTTTAAATTTGAAAGGGCGAAATCTTTATATATTGAATAGCGAAGTAAAAATTCGATTTTTATATATTGAATAGCGAAGTAAAAATTCGATTTTTATATATTGAATAGCGAAGTAAAAATTCGATTTTTATATATTGAATATCATAATAAAAATTCGATTTTTATATATTGAATAGCGAAGTAAAAATTCGATTTTTATATATTGAATAGCGAAGTAAAAATTCGATTTTTATATATTGAATAACAAAGTAAAAATGTGATTTTTATATATGTAGTGAATACGGGCAACGAAAGCGACAAAAGGCGAGAATGGCGATGATTTCCCTAAATGAAGTGTCGTGAAGTTGGATAGCTAGTCGGTGAGAACTTCTCACTCTAAACTTCTTTTTCTAGTTATATATATATATACTAGGATGCAGACGGTGCTTAGCAGCACCCGACACCCGTCATCCACAGACCATGGATGACTTGTTTGTTAAATTGTTTGGTTGTGTAGTTGGTTAGTCTATTTGGTTTGAATTGAATTGTTTGGTGAAATGAATGGATTTGATTGATGTGTGAATGGCGTGTGCCTTCACTAGACCGGGGATAAGGCTAGGCCTCGTCCCGTTTCTAGTATCGTGCCGTTATGCCGCCGAAATTTTCTAAAATATGTTAGAGAAATAAAAATATCATTTTATTGAATAATTGAACTGAATAGAAATTCATGTGTTGAAATAAAATATTTTATCGTTAAAAATATAATTTTTAACGTGAAGTGAATAAAATAAAATATTCATTTACAAACCGGACGGTTTGTTTATGTACACCTATTTGAAGGACAATGACTGGGACAATAAATTTTACACATCGCCCAACTGCACAAATAAAATCTGTGTTTGATTGTTTGAAAACCCCACACGGGTGTTGGATGAAATTTGAAGTTCACTCATCCTGATTGATTAAATATGTCGATCGATTGATTGACAGACTGTGTAAGCGTCGATTATTTATATTTGATGCTTATGCAGTTGTGTGGTGCACTTTGGATGATGGTTGATTGTTTATCATTGCTATTATATACGTGTGATGTATGAAAACCCATATAATTAACATTATATGGTGATTGATTGGGCCTCATTCCAATCGGGAAAATAATGAATATTATAAAAGAAAATTCATGTGTTGAATATAAAAATAGTCATGTGTTGACGATGTTCATGTGTTGAAAATATTTATGTGTGGAGTAAAATATTTTAACAATAAAAGATACATCTTTATCATATTTAAAATTAGAACTACTTCCCAGTAGAAGTCTAATTAAAAATCAAACGATAGATACCATAATTTTATAAAATATTTTACATAACAAAAATAGTGATGTGTTGACAGTACTCCTGTGTTGAGATTAGTCGTGTGTTGAAAGAGATATAGATTCATGTGTTGAATGGGATAAATATTCATTTGTTGAATAGAATCAAGAAGTTTTTGAAAAATATAAAGCCGTGTGGATTAGAGATGGGCTATTTTGACGTGAACGATATTTATATCGATTTTATCCGTTTTACAATGAATATTGAAAAGTGATTTCAAAATCTAATATTTTGAAATGAAATTCAAATTGAATTAGATAAAAATTCAAATTGAAATTTTATTGAAATCAATTTGAAATGAATTCGAATTGAATAGAAAACGAATTAGAATTTGAATTGAATTGAAACGAATTTGAATTCAAATTAAATAAAATTGTAATGAATTCGAGTTGAATTGAAATCAAATCGATTTGAAATTGAATATAGTGTTGAAATGGTTTTGAAAACGAATTTAAAACGATTTGGAAAATACGTTTTAAAAGGGAAATCGGTGAAATATATAATATATATATATATATATATTATATATATATAATGGCCTGAATAGAACGCGCCGCGCAGTGGCAGTTCGTGAATTTTGACCATTGACTTCGAATTGACGTTGCGGGAGATCCGACCGTCGGATTCTCCTAAAACCGGAACCGTTGGGTTCCTATCGAAAAGAGCTTTCCAATGAATATTAGAAATTTGAAATCTAACGGATGGATTTGGAATTATGTCCAAATCAAATTTAGAAAAGGTCGCTATAAGTGCAGTTCGATAACCGTTGAGGGAAATCGACCGTACGGGCCTTGATAAAATTATTAAAAATATATATAATTTGTGTAAAATCATAAGAAATGATTTGGGAAAAATTGGGCTGAAAAATTCCATATTTGAAAAGATAAAAATAGTTTTTTATCGAAATGAACTAGTTTTGAACTAGAATTAAAAGCAATTTATTTTTGAAATAAATAAATTGAATTTGAAAGTGATTTTAAAAATAATCAATATTCCCAATACGTGAATTGGGCTGGAGTTGAATCGAAATTATCTTCGGAATATTTCGATGTTGGATTTCGTGACTATATAGATATTGTTATGGGAATTTGAAAGATATATTTTATATCATTATTTCCAATACGATATTTGTTGGTTTCAGAATTTGATATTGAATTTAAGCCGGTATATTTTCTATTCAGAGCCTTGTATTTAATATCAAATGTGATTTGGGTTTGTCATGAATTGTTGTAACACCCCACGCCCGCTATGGTCACTCACTATGGGAATGCCATAGCATCGGTGGAGTATTTTAGTGAATATAGAACAGAAAAATTACAACAAGACAGATATAAATAGTACTTGAAATTTAAAATATCATCTCATAACAGCGGAAATAAACATGTCTGGTTACATCATAAAACCACAATAAAAGTCAAGTACAATATCCATCAAAATAAAGAAGTACATAATCTCACTCTCTCATACAATAGCCAGAACAAAAGAAAAGATAACCGGATAACTGGAGCTTTACATCTACCCAAGCTCCTAAAGACTGGAACAGCAATCCGATCAAGCTCTACTACCGCTAGGATCCACCGTAGGACCTGAGGGTTGGGAAAAAGATAAAAACAACGGGGTCAGACATAAGTCTGAGTGAGTCCTATAACTTTAACAAGACAATCATTAAAGTAACCAGAGAAGACATAAACTTGACCTATGGTAATATCTGGGGATGAATGGCTACACTAAGCAGCTTGGTAGACTTAGGATAAACTAAGATAACCGTCAGGATGCATCTACCCACCCAAGGATAATTACTAACTGCACCACACCAGTCATTCCTACTTAAAGGTTGATCCCTCCAAGGACTTAGAAAATTTCCCCAGTAGTTTCGTGTACTCCTAGCCCACTACATAGGTGCCGTCTGCCCCTATCTCCACTAGGTGTACTCAGTAATTCTTACCCAGTAGTTTCGTGTACCCCTACATAGGTGCCGTCTGCCCCTATCTTTATTAGGTGTACCCACTACTCCCCATCGATCGGCTCCCTACCGTAGATACCCGTGCTGGTCCCACAGTGGGGTGTATCACTCCCCTAAAGTGGCTACCCAATACTATCAACGGTGCACAGCTTTATATCTACAGATGCAAAAACGGCTTATCTACCAGCCCGGGCCCACACACGCATATGAAACCCGTTGGACTTGCGTTGCCACCGCTAACCCGTTTTGGCCTCTTATAATCAAGCCCAATATGCGTGTCCCGTCACTCGACATGGGTCGAGCCCACAAAGATACGTTTGGGATATTGGTTGAAATGGGCCCCCACAAGCTACCCACCTAAGCTTGTCATATATCTAGTGTATCCCACTTAACCCTTTAATCATGTTTAATTACATGTTTCCACTTGGTTAAGTATTCTAATCGTATTTTCTATTGCCACCCAAGGCAACCCACTAGATTCCACATGCCACCCAAGGCAACCACAAAATTTCTACATGCCACCCAAGGCACCCACTTAACCCCTCATGTCCCACTACATGCTAATATGGTTAAGTGTTTCTTAATTAATTAAGACCGTGATCTCCCATAAAGACCTCCCACATTAGACTGGCTGTTATGACCGCCTGGTTAAGCCGGTAGAGTCCGGGCAGTCTTACGTCATAACAGAGCCTAACCTCGTGTCTTTACTTTAATCACGTATTTAATTTATGGCTAAGACCTCTCACATTGGGCTGACATTTGTAGCAACTGGTTAAGCCGGTCTGGTCCGGGCAGTTTTACACTACAAATGAGTCCAACCTCGTGTCTTAGTCGATTAATTACACCTAATTAATCACCCCCATATTAATCATCCCTAATTAATATCAAGTTTTCCATAACATGGGTAGACCTAACTCAATAGGTAAATTCCCATGGGGTAGACCTAACTCAATAGGTAAATTCCCACTTATGGTAATTTATTTTTATGGTATGCTTAATCATACCCAATCATACATTTATTAACATATCTACCAACCCCATCGTTCCCCACGTAAATCGTTCTCATTTCATGACATAATAAAGGGGAAGATCTATCACAAATATCATGGGTTTAGCATATAACTTTGTCATGGGTTAAGAGGATGTCAACTTGCATATATGAGCATATATTAACCCAACTACATTTAACCCAAACTTGCATATTATCATACACATGATTTGCATAACATGTTGCATATGAGCTTGCATATTATCATACACATATCTTGCATAACATGTTGAACTTGCATATAAGCATTCTCATAACTTGCATAACATGTTAAACATGCATTTAAGCATACACATAACTTGCATAAGCATCCACATACTTGCATAAGCATGCATAACTTGCATATCACATTAAACTTACATTTAAGCATATACATAACTTGCATAAGCATCCATATACTTGCATAAGCATGCATAACTTGCATATCACATTCAACTTGCATTTAAACATATACATAACTTGCATAAGCATCCATATACATGCATAAGCATGCATAACTTACATATCATGTTAAACTTGCATTTAAACATATACTTAACTTGCATATGAACTTGCATAACTCACTTTGTTAAACATGCATAAATCCACTTATTAAATATGCATAAACCCACTTGTTAAACATGCATAAACCCTCTTGTTAAACATGCATAAACCAACTTATTAAGCATGCATAAGCCAACTTATCAAACATGAATAAACCCAATTATGCATAATCATAGTAAAACATAGAGTAACATATCATTACAAATGATTCAAACTCACTAATCCGCATTTAAGACCATAAGTCTCATTACACCCAATCTACTTACTTTAACAATTGATGTTAAAGTGATAGAAACTCACCAAACCCAAAATTAACCCACTTATGAAGTGGAATTAGTTGCTAAATATGAAGATGGTGATGATTAGAGAATGATTTGAGAGGGATTAGCTTGCAACTTCCTTCTTAGATTAGTGGAGACTCCTTCTAGGATTTAATTTGGCGGCATGAGGCCTTCATTTCTATTTTTAGTATGGATTAAGGTAGGTTTAGGGTGTATTTATAGATTAGGAGAGTGTTTTAGGCCCTTAGATTAACCCTAGATTAGATTAGGTCCGTTAGATTTAGGAAATCTCTAGAACCCAGCCCAGCCCTAGCCAGAAAACCAGATCTGGTGCACCCAAGCACCATGGTTCGACACGCCGTGTCGACAGGCAAGTCGACAGGCAAGTCGACACCCCTGTCGACAGCCCTGTCGACATGCCTAGGGCGGGAGTCTTCCCGCCTGGCCCCACTGGTTCTAATTTAAAATCTAAATTTAAATTTCTAAATCTGTTTTTAGCCTTAAATTTTCTGCAAACTTCTTTGGGCCATAACCGGGCCATACGGACTCCGATTCTCGAAAACTCGGACTCTATTTCGCGTATTTTTCCGAGACGAACGCAATAACGCAGCCCGTTACCCCCAATTCCCACGTCTGTGATTATTTATCCTGTAACTAGTGAATTTTAGTATTAACTAAAATTCGGGGTGTTACATTCTCCCCTCCTTAAAGGATTTCGTCCCCGAAATCTCTAAGCTAAGGAGAATGCATATCCTACCATCCAAACAACCATCTACTCAAATCATCAACCACGGGCATCCATTGTCCTTAAACAGTTTCTAATGATGTATGAGCATATGCAAAAAGTGTGTGTATATGTTCCCTATCTAATGTATGAACATATGCAAACCATGATAGTGCCATGCATCCATTATGTATGCGAGAGAACCCTATCGACACATACAATATCTACATGAGTGCACAATCATTCACCAAAATGCATCATCCATGTGATAACACAACCATTATACATCCATAAATATATCTTCCTACACACAATATGAAGTGACTGAGCCGATCTAGTGCCTAGAGTGTGTGTATATGCATCCACGAGCAACCACTAGCAAACACTTGCATCCACTTGCATCCATCAACCATAACATGTCTCAAACACATGTTTCAACCATAGGTTTACCCTATCTAAAGGTCAAAGGTACTAACGAGAGGACATACCGAAGATAAGATAAGTACTAGACAAGCGATAAAGGAGAAAGTAAAGACATACCCTCAAAAAGAAATGGGTACAATGAACGCATCTTCGCTTCCGTCTCCCAAGTTGCGTTGCTCTCATCTTCTCCCCATTGCACTTTGACTAGTTGAACCTCTCTGTTTCTCAACTTCCTAGTCTCTGACCCAAGGATGCGAGTAGGAGCTCGTCGAATAGTCGCATCACGCTCTACCTCTACATCTCTAAGCAAGCTCGGCTCTACCACCTCTGCCGTCTCATGTAAGTACTTCCTCAGATGTGATACATGGAATACATCATGAACACCACTAAGTCTGTCGGGCAATTCCACCCTATATGCCATCCGTCCAATCCTTTCCTTAATAGGAAACGGCCCAACAAACCTCGGTGCTAACTTCCCAACGGATCCAAAGCGAACAACATTTCTCAACGGAGATACCTTAACAAAAACCATATCCCCAACCTCAAACTCAAGATCCGTCCTTCTCTTGTCCGCATAAGATTTTTGCCTATCCTGCGCTGCTTTCATCCTTCTTCGAATCAAAACGATCTTCTCTGAAGTCTCCCTAACCATATCAGGCCCAAGCAAGATCTTATCCGTAGATTCCCACCAACATGTAGGTGATCGACAAGGCCTTCCATAGAGAGCTTCGAAAGGAGCCATACCAATACTGGACTGAAAGCTGTTATTATATGCGAACTCCACCAATGGAAGATGCTCTTCCCATATACCTCCAAATCTAAGATACAAAGCCTCAAAAGGTCTTCTAGAACACGATTCACCCTCTCAGTCTGGCCGTCTGTCTGAGGATGATATGCGGTGCTAAGACACAATTGAGTCCCCACTGCTTCTTGTAGACTTCTCCAAAACTCACTAGTGAAGATAGGATCTCGATCACTCACTATGCTAGAGGGTACCCCATGCAATCGAACTATCTCTCGAAGATATACTGAAGCTAGCCATGGAGCAGTCCTCTTGCTCTTCACAGGTATGAAATGGGCGCTCTTAGTAAGTCTGTCTACCACCACCCAAATTCCTGTATTACCCTTCCTCGACCTGGGTAACCCGTCAATAAAATCCATCGAGACGCTATCCCACTTCCATTGCGGAACCTCCAATGGGTGAAGCAACCCACCTGGTTTCCTTTGCTCCGCCTTCACTTGCTGGCACACCAAACATCGAGCGACATACTCGGCCACATCTTTCTTCATACCGTCCCAGAAGAAAACCCTCTTCATGTCTTGGTACATCTTGTCCCCACCGGGATGAATGGTCATCCTAGAACGGTGTGCGTCATCAAGAATAGCCTTCCTCAAACCCTCGTCTTGCGGTACACAAAGTCTACCATCTCTACGCAAGCACCCCCTATCGTCTAGGGTGTACCTACTCAAATGGCTGGACGACTCCCCCCTTATGAGCTTCTCTACTAACTCAACCAACTGTGGGTCGCCCCTCTGTGCTTCTCCAATCCGCCCCAAAAGAGTAGGTCTAACTTCCAAAGAAGCTAGCAAACTGGGTACATAGTCAACGGAAGGTCTAAAATCAAACATCGAGATAAATTCCAAGCTTCGTCGTTCTACGAACAGTGTACTCAAGGACAACCTCTTTCTGCTCAAGGCGTCCGCCACCACGTTACCCTTGCCAGGGGTATACGCTATCTCGAAATCATAAGATGCTAAGAACTCCATCCACCTTTGCTGTCTTAAGTTTAAATCCTTCTGAGAGAATAAGTATTTCAATGATTTATGGTCAGTGAACAACTCGAATCTCTCACCAAGAAGATAATGGCGCCAAATCTTAAGCGCAAAAACAATAGCGGCCAGCTCTAGATCATGGGTAGGGTAATTTTTCTCATGTGCCCTCAACTGCCTTCCACCATAGGCTATTACCCTTCCCTCTTGCATTAAGACTGCGCCAAGTCCTGTCCCACAGGCATCGGTATAGACAATAAATGGCTTGCTCCCATCTGGCAACACTAAAACTGGAGCGGTGGTTAAAGCTCTCTTTAACCGTCGGAACGCATCATCGCAATCTACGTCCCATGCAAAAACAAGATTCTTCTTTGTTAAGCGGGTTAATGGGGCTGATATCTTCGCGAAGTCTTTAATAAACTTCCTATAATAACCCGCCAACCCCAAGAAACTTCTTACTTCGGTAGCATTCTTCGGAACCTTCCAATCCTGAATTGATACTACCTTCGCGGGATCCACAGCTATCCCTTCCATGGAGACCACGTGCCCCAAGAACCGCACTTCCTTCCTCCAGAAGTGACATTTAGAGAATTTAGCCTTAAGGCTATGTGCTTAAAGAGTCTTCAACACCTCCCCAAGATGTAGGGCATGCTCTTCTTCACTCTTAGAAAATACTAAGATATCATCCACAAAGACCACCACAAATTTATTAAGGAACTCCCTGAACACCCTACTCATCAAATCAACAAAGTATGCAGGGGCGTTCGTCAACCCAAATGGCATCACCAGCCACTCATAGAAACCATCCGGAGTCCTAAAGGCAGTCTTGTCTATGCTGTCCTCAGCCACCCTCAACTGATGAAACCCCGTGGCTAAGTCCAACTGAGAAAATACTGAAGCGCCAACCAACTGATCGAAAAGATCATCAATCCTCGGCAATGGGTGTCTATTCTTCTTTGTGAGCTTGTTGAGTTCTCTATAGTCTACACAAAGTCTGAGGGACCCATCCGCCTTCGTAGCAAATACTACTGGAGCACCCCACTCCGATATGCTCCGTCTTATGAACCCCTTCTCAAGCAACTCCCCTACTTGCTTATGGAGTTCCCTCCTCTCACGAGGAGCCATGTGGCGCACTGGTAAAGATACCGGTTTAGCATTATCCATCAGATATATTCGGAAGTCAATCTCCCGCTTCGGAGGTAAGCCCTTCACCTCCTCAAACACATCCGGATATTCCCGGACCACTCTAACAGATTGCAAACTCTCGACCGAAGCGTCAAGCGATTCAAGATAACTTAGCATAACAGAGTCCATGGGATTACAAGAAATCTCGAGAGTGTTACCCAAGCGGGTCATGAGCCTAACAACTCTCCTTTCGCAATCAAGAACGGAACCATTACTGGATAACCAGTCCATGCCCAAAATCAACCCATAGCCCGTGAAGCCCAATACAAAAGCATCACATCTAAACTCAATGCTAAGTATGGAAATCTTCAAACCCAAACATATCATGGACAAATAAGTGGAGCCCCCAATTGGGTTTGAAACAACCAAGGGATCATCTACCAGACTGGTGTCTAAGTGCAGTGACTCAACTAATGATGATGAGATAAACGAATGTGATACGCCTGAATCAAACAATGTACGGACAGGATGATCAAATAGAAAAACCAGACTTTCAACGGAGATAGTTCTACCTCTTTCCTGAATTGGTGGAACTACGAGAGCCTGTACTTGCCCCCTAGCCTGACTCGGTGCCATAAGAGCTTGCACCTGTCCTCCTGAGGTAGACCCCGTCTTTTGCCCCTTCTTAGGGCAATCCTTCACTAAATGCCCTGCTTCGCCACAGTGGAAGCAGCCAGTCTTCTTCTTCTTGCGACAATCCTTGCTTAGGTGGCCAGGTGTCCCACAATTGAAACACTTCTTCTTCTTGCCCTTGCCACCGTTGCCTTTCCCACCTTTGCTTTGTTGTTGTTGCTGAGGTCTCTTTTGATCTCCCTTCTTCTCGGGTGCCCTATTAGCATTGGGACCCTTCTCTTCTTCATACATGAGTGCCATGTCAACTAGCCTCTCAAAGGTGGCCCCCATAGGGATATGAGTCATAGCCAACCCATGCATCGGTTCATTCAAGCCTTTCACGAACCTCAAAGCCTTCTTCTCTGGTGTATTCACCATGTCTAGGCCAAACCTTGCGAATTGATTAAACTTATTGACATATTCCTTCACTGAGAGATTTCCTTGCTTTAGAGTCAAGAATCTTTCCATATACAAGTTTTCCTCCGCCCTTGAGAGAAACTTTGCCACAAATCTTTGCCTAAAATCCGCCCAAGAGTCAACGGGGCGTTCTCCATTAGTGACCTCCCACCAGAATGAGGCCTCTCCCTTCATTAACCAAGCAGCCAACTTGACTTTCTTCCCTTCTTCCATCTCAAAGATATCTATCAACTCTTCCACCTCCTTAAGCCAATCTCTAGCCTCCACAAAATTTTCAGATCCTTGAAAAGGTTTCCCTCCCATGGCTTTAAATTCCTTGCAAGTCTTAGCAAAAGTATCCGTGCGAGGAGGAGGGGGAGGAGGAAGATCGGGTGCTACGGTTGGTGGAGGAACATTTGCTGGACCTGCAGTGGTGGCCCTAGCCTCCATCAATCTCCTATACCATACTGGTACCGTCACACCCTCCGGAAAGTTAAGATTCTCGGCCGTGCTGAAACGAAAAAGGAAAGATTCAAAACGAAGGATTCGAAGGATATAGATATGGCTATTGGGGATTATGCTTTTCTTTCAAAAACTTTTCTCTTTAAAGACATGTTTTTGAAAATATCTCTTCCAAAAATGTTTTTAGAAAAATAGTTTTCTAAAAATTTTATCTGTTCCGGTAACCTTTGCTCTGATACCACGTGTAACACCCCACGCCCGCTATGGTCACTCACTATGGGAATGCCATAGCATCGGTGGAGTATTTTAGTGAATATAGAACAGAAAAATTACAACAAGACAGATATAAATAGTACTTGAAATTTAAAATATCATCTCATAACAGCGGAAATAAACATGTCTGGTTACATCATAAAACCACAATAAAAGTCAAGTACAATATCCATCAAAATAAAGAAGTACCTAATCCCACTCTCTCATACAATATCCAGAACAAAAGAAAAGATAACCGGATAACTGGAGCTTTACATCTACCCAAGCTCCTAAAGACTGGAACAGCAATCCGATCAAGCTCTACTACCGCTAGGATCCACCGTAGGACCTGAGGGTTGGGAAAAAGATAAAAACAACGGGGTCATACATAAGTCTGAGTGAGTCCTATAACTTTAACAAGACAATCATTAAAGTAACCAGAGAAGACATAAACTTGACCTATGGTAATATCTGGGGATGAATGGCTACACTAAGCAGCTTGGTAGACTTAGGATAAACTAAGATAACCGTCAGGACGCATCTACCCACCCAAGGATAATTACTAACTGCACCACACCAGTCATTCCTACTTAAAGGTTGATCCCTCCAAGGACTTAGAAAATTTCCCCAGTAGTTTCGTGTACTCCTAGCCCACTACATAGGTGTCGTCTGCCCCTATCTCCACTAGGTGTACTCAGTAATTCTTACCCAGTAGTTTCGTGTACCCCTACATAGGTGCCGTCTGCCCCTATCTTTATTAGGTGTACCCACTACTCCCCATCGATCGGCTCCCTACCGTAGATACCCGTGCTGGTCCCACAGTGGGGTGTATCACTCCCCTAAAGTGGCTACCCAATACTATCAACGGTGCACGGCTTTATATCTACACGATGCAACAACGGCTTATCTACCAACCCGGGCCCACACACGCATATGAAACCCGTTGGACTTGCGTTGCCACCGCTAACCCGTTTTGGCCTCTTATAATCAAGCCCAATATGCGTGTCACGTCACTCGACATGGGTCGAGCCCACAAAGATACGTTTGGGATATTGGTTGAAATGGGCCCCCACAAGCTACCCACCTAAGCTTGTCATATATCTAGTGTATCCCACTTAACCCTTTAATCATGTTTAATTACATGTTTCCACTTGGTTAAGTATTCTAATCGTATTTTCTATTGCCACCCAAGGCAACCCACTAGATTCCACATGCCACACAAGGCAACCACAAAATTTCCACATGCCACCCAAGGCACCCACTTAACCCCTCATGTCCCACTACATGCTAATATGGTTAAGTGTTTCTTAATTAATTAAGACCGTGATCTCCCATAAAGACCTCCCACATTAGACTGGCTGTTATGACCGCCTGGTTAAGCCGGTAGAGTCCGGGCAGTCTTACGTCATAACAGAGCCTAACCTCGTGTCTTTACTTTAATCACGTATTTAATTTATGGCTAAGACCTCTCACATTGGGCTGACATTTGTAGCAACTGGTTAAGCCGGTCGGGTCCGGGCAGTTTTACACTACAAATGAGTCCAACCTCGTGTCTTAGTCGATTAATTACACCTAATTAATCACCCCCATATTAATCATCCCTAATTAATATCAAGTTTTCCATAACATGGGTAGACCTAACTCAATAGGTAAATTCCCATGGGGTAGACCTAACTCAATAGGTAAATTCCCACTTATGGTAATTTATTTTTATGGTATGCTTAATCATACCCAATCATACATTTATTAACATATCTACCAACCCCATCGTTCCCCACGTAAATCGTTCTCATTTCATGACATAATAAAGGGGAAGATCTATCACAAATATCATGGGTTTAGCATATAACTTTGTCATGGGTTAAGAGGATGTCAACTTGCATATATGAGCATATATTAACCCAACTACATTTAACCCAAACTTGCATATTATCATACACATGATTTGCATAACATGTTGCATATGAGCTTGCATATTATCATACACATATCTTGCATAACATGTTGAACTTGCATATAAGCATTCTCATAACTTGCATAACATGTTAAACATGCATTTAAGCATACACATAACTTGCATAAGCATCCACATACTTGCATAAGCATGCATAACTTGCATATCACATTAAACTTACATTTAAGCATATACATAACTTGCATAAGCATCCATATACTTGCATAAGCATGCATAACTTGCATATCACATTCAACTTGCATTTAAACATATACATAACTTGCATAAGCATCCATATACATGCATAAGCATGCATAACTTACATATCATGTTAAACTTGCATTTAAACATATACTTAACTTGCATATGAACTTGCATAACTCACTTTGTTAAACATGCATAAATCCACTTATTAAATATGCATAAACCCACTTGTTAAACATGCATAAACCCTCTTGTTAAACATGCATAAACCAACTTATTAAGCATGCATAAGCCAACTTATCAAACATGCATAAACCCAATTATGCATAATCATAGTAAAACATAGAGTAACATATCATTACAAATGATTCAAACTCACTAATCCGCATTTAAGACCATAAGTCTCATTACACCCAATCTACTTACTTTAACAATTGATGTTAAAGTGATAGAAACTCACCAAACCCAAAATTAACCCACTTATGAAGTGGAATTAGTTGCTAAATATGAAGATGGTGATGATTAGAGAATGATTTGAGAGGGATTAGCTTGCAACTTCCTTCTTAGATTAGTGGAGACTCCTTCTAGGATTTAATTTGGCGGCATGAGGCCTTCATTTCTATTTTTAGTATGGATTAAGGTAGGTTTAGGGTGTATTTATAGATTAGGAGAGTGTTTTAGGCCCTTAGATTAACCCTAGATTAGATTAGGTCCGTTAGATTTAGGAAATCTCTAGAACCCAGCCCTAGCCAGAAAACCAGATCTGGTGCACCCAAGCACCCTGGTTCGACACGCCGTGTCGACAGGCAAGTCGACAGGCAAGTCGACACCCCTGTCGACAGGCCTGTCGACAGCCTTGTCGACATGCCTAGGGCGGGAATCTTCCCGCCTGGCCCCGCTGGTTCTAATTTAAAATCTAAATTTAAATTTCTAAATCTGTTTTTAGCCTTAAATTTTCTGCAAACTTCTTTGGGCCATAACCGGGCCATACGGACTCCGATTCTCGAAAACTCGGACTCTATTTCGCGTATTTTTCCGAGACGAACGCAATAACTCAGCCTGTTACCCCCAATTCGCACGTCTGTGATTATTTATCCTGTAACTAGTGAATTTTAGTATTAACTAAAATTCGGGGTGTTACAATTGTGTTTTAGAAGATATTGGTTCTTTAACCCAGTTAAAGACAGAATATTGATTTTTGAGAAGATTAAAACTGAGGGGAGTTTTAATGAATCTTTAATTAGATTAAAATGTGAATTGATAATTTAAATTATCAAACCTGAAAAGTGATCGAGAGTGGAGTATCACCAGTTTTGCTCCAAAGCGATAGTTAAATCTTTAATTAGATTTGAACGTGAAATGGTAATTAATTTTACCGATAACACCGTGGTGTTAGGAATGGAGTATCACCAGTTTTGCTCCATGGGATATATAGGTTGGGATTGGGAAATAAAATAAATAATTACTTCGGTGTGGTTCGCTAATCCCGACTAGTTTGGAAAACCATAAAATGGTTTGAAATGATATCCAAAGGAAGATTATAGGATAAATTTAGAAGAATTTATCTTGGATAAAATTAATGGCAACATTTCCCTAAGAATGTGATTTTGTGAATAAAAGAATATTCTGAATTGGAATGAGGCGTTTGTTGTGTTTGTGTAACATTCGTTTATTATATACGTGGGTTATTCAGAAAGGCCGGGTTTATACCCATTCTGAATAACCGATTCGACGAGATGTCAAAGATGAAGACGGTGGTTGAAGACCGGAAGTCTTCACATCGTTTGGGTGATTACTGATGATCTTGATTGGGCTGTACACCCAGGATGAGGGAATCAGTTGGTGATCGTCCAGACGTACTTGGAGATGGATGGATATGCGAGGAAAGTGCCTCCGGTTTCGTTCAGACCCAGAGCGAACTTGTAAATGGATTGTGTGTCTGACATCGGATTTTATTCTGTGTTGATTGATCTCTATTAAATATACATCTGTTTGGCGGCGGAGAATTTATTCTCTTGCTCAACGCCCTTCTCTGAGACTTACGAGCTCAGAGGTTGTATATCGATGGACATCAGTCGCATGGAGTGAATTGCCAGTGTGGCACACATAAGTGGCAATTGATCAAGGCTTTTGTTGAAAAGCAAAGTCTTGTGGTTGATGATCAAAGCACGGCCAGTGTGGCGTAGCTTTGTGTATAACGTGAATTCGCGAGCCTCACACCTCGGTATGAGTCAAAAACGGGATACGGACCCAAGGAGTGCACGACGTTTCTTTCTAGCTATGGTGGTGTCAGTGACCTACCAGCCCTGACATTTATATACTTTTCACCTGTGTGGTTGTTGGATACGAGGCGCCTCAGATATAGGTCTGTAAGGACCGGGAAACGTGTGTTCAGGAATTGCCAATCCTCAAAAGTAAGAGAGGACCGGCCTTGGAGGTTCCAAAGGATCATAGTGGGGTCCTGAGGCATTTGCTAGAGTGTCTCGAACGCGGAGAGGAGCTTGCCCCTTGCCTCGACTCATGACGGAAATCCAATTTCCAATACGTGTGTTTCGGTTTTATTTGTAGAACCTAGTATGACGACATAGTGGTATGGGTCATTCATGCCGCCTATGATTGATATTTATGATTGAAATTGTTTTGACACTATACACCTGTAATAGTATCAAATAATGTGCCTTAAACGTATCAAGCATGCTTTGGTTGTTATAAGGTAAAAACTTTATCCTCCGGCTTGCGTTGCATTGTGTGATGCGACCTGGGTCTTATAACAGCTTCATTTTTCTTTATTTAGCATTGCGCTGTTTGTTCTATGCACTGGTATTCTTGGGAGGAAACTCGTTCCGTGTTATACGGCGTGGTCCCTTGATTTACCAAACTTTAAAACCAATATTAATAACTGTTTTAGTTCTCACACCAGTCACATGACTGACCTGGAGTTTATTGTTTTAACCTAAACTCTGGGTGCCCCTCTTTTCGACACGGGCAGCTAGTAGTTTTGTTTTTGCAGATTTATATTCACAGGGTCCTGATTTACAGTTGGAACGATGCTCGGAAAGCTCTGTATCCGTGTATCACTTTCAGTTGTGTTTTGTATATTTTTCCGCTGCTATGTAATTTATTGTAATCTCTGATATTTATCGAATGTAATTTATTCATTTATACTCTGTATATTCTTGTATCTGATGGAATTGTTGTAATAACAATGAAAGTTCTTCCGTCTGAGTTCTATTTTGTCTTGTCCTCAATTCTATCCATGCTTTCCTTCACGGGGAAGTTCGGGTCGTCTCAGGAACAAAACCGGCTAATGTCCTCTCCAGCTATGTTCTAGTCAAACCGTCAATTGTTCCCCTCTCTCTCACCACCGTCCTGTTCCTCCTCCGGACGCCCCTCCTGATTCCGTTCCCCGTCCATCGCCTCTTGTTCCCCCACCCGATCCCAAATCTCGTCGTTGGCTCGTCACGAACCCTATTTCAGATCCTAACCCGCAACCACTTCTTGCACCTCTCCCCTTCTTCGCTTTTCCTTCCGCCGAGTTGCAAATGTTTATCTAGTTTTATTATGGATTATTTTAGTTGAGCTAGAGAATCGAGAACTTTGAACTAGATCTAGAATGAACGAGATGGGAAAAAGAAGTGAAGCGGGCGTGAAATATTAGCTGCGAAGCGGTCCTCAAATTTTCGAAAGCCCGCTATTTTTTGAGCCCGCCTAAATTATTTAGCAGAACGGAATTTAGATCCCTTACCATCATAAATAGTTTAAAATTGTTTGTTTTTGAACTTTTGCAGGCGAACAAAAAAAAAGCGTGACTTGAATTTTGTACCGTGGACCATTGCTAAGCATCTGAAAGCAATGTTTGTTATAAATTAATATTTGCAAATGTTATGTAAGAAAAGTTAGTAAATAGTAAATTAACTAGTAAATTAATTATTGAACTATGATAAATATTAATTACTAATATATCAAATTATTTAAATGTTAATTATTAATATATTAAATTAAATGCATATTATTTATTAAACATTAATTTTAATATTTGTTAATTGTTGACTATTATTATTATTATTTGTTAATTATTAATTATTATTATTTAATTATCAAAAATAAATATCACTTTATAATACTTAAATTTTGTGCGTTGCTAAGGGCACCGCGATTTGTGCTAGGGGCTACCGCGGTGCCCTTCGGTCGGCGGTTAACCGCCGGCCAAACAGTGGTTTGATCGGCGGTTGTCCACCGACCGAGCCTCGGTCGGTGGACAACCGCCGATCAAACTACTGTTTGGCCGGCGGTTAACCGCCGACCGAACACCCCGTTGGTAGCCCCTAGCAACCAGCGGGGTGCCCTTAGCAACACACTAAAATTTATTATTAACTATTAAATCGGGTATTAAATATATATATAGTAGTTGTTTAACATTAAATACTAATTGTAATTACTAAATAAATAATTTTTAGTGATATAATATTAATTATAGTGAAAATTAGTGTCACATCCCTATTAAGTTTCAAAATTAGGCTCACATCCGGTCACAAACTTATTATAAATTTTGTCCCTGTTTTCATTTTCACGTGTTATTCATAATATTTGCATACATGTATGAAAATATTCTGAATGAATATTTGCATACATTTATGGAAATATTTTGAATTTTTGCATACATGTATGCAACTATTCTGATGAATAGTTGCATATATGTATGCAAATATTCTGAACGAATAGTTGCATACATGTATGCAAATATTCAAAATAGTTGCACACATGTATGCAACTATTCTGAGCGAATATTTACATACATGTATGCAAATATTCAAAAATTTTGCATATTTGTATGCAACTATTCTGAACGAATATTTGCATACATGTATGCAAATATTTTTTATTTTTGCATACATATATGCAACTATTCTGATGAATATTTGCATACATGTATGCAAATATTCTAAATTTTTGCATACAAGTATGCAACTATTCTGAACGAATATTTGCATACATGTATGCAAATATTCGTTCAGAATAGTTGCACACATGTATGTAACTATTCAAAATATTTGCATACATGTATGCAACTATTCTGAACGAATATTTGCATACATGTATGCAACTATTCTGAATGAATATTTGCATACATATATGCAAATATTCCGAATTGGTGCATACATGTATGCAAATAAAGTTGAACTAATGTTGATGAATTGTTGCATAAATGTATGCAATTTTTCTAAATAGAAAAATAGGGACCTAATTTACAATAAGTTTATGACCGGACCTGAGCCTAATTTTGAAACTTAATAGGGACCTGTGCCAAAAGGACCCTTAATTATATTTGCCAATTATTAGTTGTATATATATGTATATGTGTGTGTATGTATGTATGTATGTATGTATGTATACTACTATGCTTATACTTCTTATATTATAACCGAATGTTACTTGGGGAAAAATACTTTTTAAAAGTACGTTTTTTGCAAGTGGCTTTACCTGTTGCAAAAAAATTGCAGTTATTGCAACTGGTGAAAACTGTTGCTAAATATATAATTTTTGCAACTGGTTTGAAAGTGTAGTTGCAAATAATATGTCTATTGCAACAGGAATTTAAGAGCAGTTACCAAAAGTATGTTTTCGCAACAGGCATGAAAGCGCTGTTGCGAAAAATATTCTTTTCGCAAGAGGAAAGAAAAGCCTGTTGTTAAATCTTATCTATTGCAACAGCTACGAAAGGTCGGTTGCTAAATATCATTTACTGCAACTGACATTTGAGGCCTGTTGCGAATAACTAGTTGCAATAGAGTATTTTTCTTGTGCCGGTTTCAGGAGAATCCTACGGTCGCATCTCCCGTAGTGTCCGTTCGAAGTCATTGGTCGAAATTCGTGAACTGTCGCAGCGCAGCGCGTTCTATTCAGGTCATTATATATATATATTATATATTGTATATATTTCGTCGATTTTCATTTAAAACGTATTTTACAAATCGTTTTAAATTCGTTTTCAAAACGATTTAAACTTTATATTCAATATCAAATCAAAATTGAATATTCCATATCATCGATATATAAATGATAATATTTTCAAAACATTATATTTTGAAATCAATTCCTTTTTGATATTCATTATAAAAAAAGAATAAAATCGATATAAATATCGTTCACGTCAAAATTGCATTAATCTAATCAACACAGCTTTATTTATTTAAATATTTTCGTGTCCATCCGAAATCGGACATCAAAACCAAATTTTGATTCTTTACTGAATATTATTTGAAAATATTCATTATTTTAAAATAATCGTTATTTTCAAATATTCATTCTTTCTGAACTGGAATCAGACACAGTCAATTACCGTAAAATTTGATTATATGGATTTCATACAATGCATGTATACAACAACAGTGATAGATAATCATCCATCATCCAGAGTGCATTCTACACTGTATAAGCATTAAATAAAAATATTCAACGCTTATAACAGTCTGTTAACCAATCGATTGACATACAACTAAATATTGAGATTAGTGTATGTCCAATATCATGCCAATACCCGTGTGGGGTTTCAATCAATCAAATACAGATTTTATTTGTGCAGTTGGGCGATGTGTAAAATTTATCGTCCCAATCAATATCAGTCAAATGTGTGTACATAAACAAATCATCCAATTTGTTTATGGATATTTATTTTATTTATATACACGTTAATAATTGTATTTTTAACTGTAAAATATTTTTAACTATAAAATATTTTATTCTATTCCACATCACACAATCAACTTCCGCAACATAACTAAACAAACAAGTCGTCCATGGTATGTGGACGATGGGTGTCGGGTGCTGCTAAGCACCGTCTGCATCCTAATATATATTTTAACTAGAAAATAAAATTCAAAGTGAGAAGTTCCCACCCTGGGGATCCACTCCGTCGTGCTTTGATTGTCGATCTATGTAGTATACCTACGTTAAAAAATTATATTTTCAACCAATCAATAATTATTTCTTTGTATGATTGTTTTACGAATAACATTAAGAGGCTCAAAATTATCTTTTTATCTTTCTAAAAATAATTTCATATTTTTATAACAACGCTACATAGATAAAAATCACATTTTTACATTTCTACTATATAGGTAAAAATCACATTTTTACATCGTCACTTCATATATAAAATCGTATTTTTATCCTATCGCTACATATATAAAGATCAAATTTTTATTATCTATATAATACAAAAATCATATTTTTATTATTGCTGTAATATAAAAATCATATTTTTATTTTCTCTATAATATAAAAATCATATTTTTTATTACTCTACTCGTTTAAAAATTACATTTCAAAATCAAATCTTTATTCTATTAAAAATCGTATCTTTATATATTTAAAAATATAATCTTTATATAAATAAAAATCTAAGCTTTACTTAAATAAAAATCAAAGCTTTTCATTGTTACAAATCAAGGCTTTTCATAAATAAAATCTTTAATTATATATGAAGGATCATAATTTTACATACGTAAAAATCACATTTCATATCGCTGTTCTATGTTAAAACTGGAAATTAAAATCGAAGTTAATAAAACTCATTGTTTTTTTGTTTGAAGAAGGAGTTCTGCGTCAATCGAGGGAGGAGCAGGCGCTGTGGCTCGCGGTGGCTTGCAGGGGGGTGGCTCGACCTCTAGCGGCAGAGGCAGGTGGTGCGGCGGGCTTGGTTTGGGCGCGTTGGGGTTTTGGGGGATTGGAGTTGCGGTTTGAGGGTTGGGGTGCTCGAACGAGGCAAGGCGGAGGGTGGTCTACGGTGGAGGCACCGGCAAGAAGGGATGGGGGAATGATGGCAACGGCGGCGGGAAAAAGCAGGGGGCGATGGGTAAAGGTGCGATTACTTTTTTTCTCTCGTCTGGAATTGAACGATAGGGGAGGGGAGAGAGATAAAGGAGTTGACCAAGTTTAATAATTTATATATTTAATTTATTTTAAATCCAAAAATTAATTTTTTCTTTCGAACCTCGAATCGAACCCACCAACTGTCGCACCTAGCTAATTACCCCCATTCCGAACACAATGGGATATGTTTCACAAGCCAATTCGGGTTTTACGATCAGTTTTCGTTAAAATTTCAATATAAATCAATATTACATTAAATATTGAATTTAACGTACATTTTAATTTACTGAGGCTACATACTGACTTTGAAAATTCAGAATAATTATTTCTAGCTTCGTATTGACGATACGGTCGTAACATAACTAATTCCATCAAATTTGAAGACCGTTTGAAAAATGACCATTTTCTGGTCGATCCAAATTGATTGAAACTGTTAAAACACGTTTAACTTCGCCACACTCACATACTGACTTCAAAAATTACGATAATTGGAATATTGCAATAACTTGACATCCCGGATCGAACAAAATTGGTTTCGTCGAAAACGGAGGTCGTTTGCAAAATTTCCATTTTTAAGGGCCAAAATTCCAAAGCGATTATTCTGAATTTTCAACTGGGCATAACTTTTTATTCCCGCTACGAAATTTCAGTTTTTCTGATTCGTTGGAAAGATATTTTAAAATAGATTTAACTATTTTTGGTTTCACTAAAATCCGATTTATTTTGAATCCTGTACATTCATTTGAAATTTGAAATCGAATTTTCGAACTACCACGCCATTTTCAATTCCTTTTATAATTAAAATAAATATTTATATTCTAACATTGATTTAAATAAATATATACATTCTAATTCTATTCAAAATGAATTTCTCGTTGTAATCCTTTAAAATAATTTCATTTTAAATATCCAAAATTCACTAAAAGGGCCAAAATCCATTTTCCGGGTTGTTACAATCTCCCCAACTTAAAATCTTTTCATCCTCAAAAAGGAACGGAGCTGAAATTTGTTTTACAAACCAACTGAACTTTCATTATTTTCATTACGGCTTAAGTTCTTCAACTTTTCAGTGTCTAAGAACTTTTCAAAAAAATTCAAAAATTTGGCTAACACCCTAAATTTTCAAAAAATTTCGCCATAACCTCCCCTATACGGGAGCACCGGGAAAATACAGAAATCGCCACACAGGCCTTCTTGTCTCAAAAAGAAAAAGAAAGAGCCAAGCGGCTAGCCTATCGGCTAATAAAGTCATCAAAAAAACCCAAAGAAATACAATAAACATGTACCTATATGTCGGGCAAACAATTTTATCCCTCTTCTCTAGCCTCCTTGCTATGACCTATTCAATTTATATACATGTACATGTATGCAAATGCGATAAATTTTCAATATAGTTCAATATTTGGTTCAATTTGGTTATATGTATCGTTCTTTCACATAATGGTTTTATTACATAAAAAATAATCATACAACACAATCATCAATCAATTAATGAATTAACGTTTCAAATTCTTAATTTTGATACATATACAGAAAATCATGTTTTTGATGCCAAGTCACAACAAATAAGCCCTATCTAGTTTTGGTTCTCACACCAGTCAATTGAAATCATACAGACATCCCACTTTCGAAACTCGAACATAAATACTGATGATGCGGCCGCATCACCAGAATTATCCCCCGGGCGACTGGAGTGTGATTCTATATCCATCTAGTATATTGGAGACTTCAAATACACGTGGATCAAACGTATATTAAAATCACTATATACTTGATAATCCAAATCAATATAAAAATAATATTCAAATACGAATAATATAATTTAAATCTTCAAAACAAAATTTGTTTTCAATTTTATTTCAAAAATGACACCCTTCCGGCTCATTCTAGGACAATACTGGCCCCATCTCTAACGAGCCATTCTCATTGGATATTACTAATCCAATCTCTGATGAATTCTTTCGTTTGGTTCTAACGTGTCTTGTTCTCCAAGCTCTGTAAACCAAACCTCTGATACCAAAGTATAACATCCCGAACTTCCCCGTGAAGGAAACCCCGGATTGAATTGAGGACAAGACGAATCAGAACACAAACAGAAGAACATTTCATTGCTTATTACAACAATATCATCAGAATAAAAGAATGTACAGAGTATAAATAAATATTACACACCAGAAAAATATCAGAGATTTACAAATTATAATGCAGCGGAAAATAATACAAAACACAACTGAAAGGAATATACGGATACAGAGCTTTCTGAATATCATTCCAGCTGTAAAACAGGATCATGTGAATATAAATCTGCAAAACCAAAACTACTAGCTGTCCGTGCGGAAAATAGGGGCACCCAGAGTTTAGGTTAAAACAATAAACTCCGGGCCAGTCATGTGACTAGTGTGAGAACAAAAACAATTATTAATCCTTATTTTAAAGTTGGGTAAATCCAGGGACCACGTCGTATAACACTGAACGGGTTTCCTCCCCAGTATACCAGTGCATAAAACAACAGCGAATGCTAAATAAAGAACAATGAAGCTATTATAAGACTCAGGTCCCATCACACAATGCAATGCAAGCCGGATGATAGAGTATTTTACCTTATAATAGCCAAAAATGCTTGGTACATGAAATTTCATCATTTATTATTACTATAAGTGTATAGTGTCAAAACAATTTCAATCATAAGTATCAATCATAGATAGCATAAGTGCCCCATACCACTATGTCGCCATGTATAGGTTTACAATCAAAACCGCAAAATGTCGTACTGGAAGTTGGATTTCCATCTATGAACCAAGGCTAGGGATCATCCTTACCACTTCGAGACGCTCTAGCCCGTCCCTCAGGATCAGAGGTCGAATGACCCTTGGATCATTAGGGCCCGTCCACCCGGAGTGGATTAAAATGCCTGAACATGCGTTTCCTTGCCCTATGGGGCGTCAATGAGCCAAATGACTCCATCGGTCCTAGATCGACTGATATAACCGAGGCGCCTCGCAATCCATCATCCGCATAAGTAAAATGTCAGGGCTAGTAAAATGATGAGACCACTCCTAGCTAGAAGAAAATGCATGCCCTCCCTGAGGTCCTCTCCCGTTTCTGGTTCACACCGGTGTGTGAGGCTCGCGAATTAACGCTATATAAATCTAGGCTATATTAAAGCCATGGTTTGATCACCAACCACAAGACTCTGCTTTTCAACAGAAGCCTTGATCATTTGCATCTCAGCATGCCACTCAGGCAATTCACGCTATGCAACCGATGTCTATCACTCACACAGAATGAAATCTGATGTCAAACACTCATCCATTTACAAGTTTGTTTTGGGTTTGAGCGAAACCGGAGGCACCTTATTCCTCCCCCATATGTGCAATACAAGGGAGAGGCCCTCGCATATCCGGTCGATCTCCAAGTACGTCTGGACGATCATCACTTATTACCTTACTTTGGGTGTACAGCCCAATCAAGACATCAGTAATCATCCAAATGATGTGAAGACCTCCAGTCTTCAACCACCGTCTCCATCCTCGACACATCGTCAAATCAGTTATTCAAAATGGGATAAACCCGGTCTTTCCGAATAACTCGCGTATATAATAAACAAGTGCTATAAAAATACAATATACGCCTCATTCCAATTCAGAATATTCTTTCATTCAAATATTCTTATACTTTGGGAAAGGTTCCCATTAATTTTATCAAAGATAAATTCTTTAAATTTATTCTTTAATCTTCCTTTGGATATCATTTCAATCTAATTAAAGATGCATTAAAACTCCACTTGGTTTTAATCTTCCCAAAAACCAATATCTACGATTGTTTAACTTGGGAAATCATATCCTATCTTTAACTGGGTTACAGAACCAATGTGATTAAAACACGGTTCACGATAAACCCAAAATCACATTCAATTCCATCAGCCTTTAATCGTAAATTAGCAAGTGAACAATTCCCTAAGTATTAACCCCGAAGGCCGAAACCAACATTAGATCAATACCCCGAAAACCATTCAACTTAACTAATCTCCAGTTAGTGTCTGATTTTCTTAACTCCGTTGGGTCTAAAAACGGTATTATTAAAGATACCATTCACGGCAACCCAAAATCTCATTCCATTAACAATGGAATCTTCATGGAAAACAAATCGATATATGTAATCGATATAAACTTCCATATCCAGCCGATAATATAAATGAAATAACGACAAGGCCTTTCAAATTCCATATATATTAACCATCTTCCTCTACAGGAGCTTATTTCAATTATTACCAAATCGAATTCCATTCAATTCCAATTTAATATGTTAAATTGGAAAATTTCACTTTGGAAAATCTTCTTTAAATCTTAACAAAAGATTTATAAATTCCAAATCCCATTTCACTGTAAATCGGGTTAAAGAACGAATGTCGCTAAAACACAGTTCACAACAAACCCAATCCACATTCCATTAGTCTCTAACCGTAAATTAGTAAGAGAACAATTCCTTAAGTGTTAACCCCGAAGACCGAAACCAACATCAGATCAGCACCAAGGAAACCATTCAATTTAAGTAATCTCCAGTCAGTTTCTAATTTTCTTAACTCTATTGGGTTTAAGAGCAGTATTATTAAAGATACCATTCACGAAAACCCAAAATCCAATTTGATATTAAATACAAGGCTATGAATAGAAAATATATAGGCTTATATTCAATATCAAATTCAGAAATCAACAAATATCGTATTGGAATAACGCTATATCTATATCTTCCAAATTCCTCCATAATATCCGTATAATCACGGAATCCGATATCGAAATATTCCGAAGATAATTTCGATTTAAATCCATTCCAATTCATATATTGGAAATCCTGGTTATTCTATTTCAAATCCAATTTATTTATTTAAAAATATTGGATTTTTAATTCTAGTTCAGAACTAGTTCATTTCGACAAAAGTATATTTTTATCTTTTCAAATATGGAATTTTTCATCCCAATTCTTTCCAAAACATTTATTATGATTTTACGCTGATTATTGAATTTTTTTTTAAATTGTCAAGGCCTATACAGTCGATTTCCACAAACGGCCATCGAACTGCACTTACAACGACCTTTTCCAAATTTGATTTGGACAAAATTCTAAATCCAACCATTAGATTTCAAATCACTAATATTCATTAGAAATCTCTTTTCGATACGAACCCAATGGTTCTGGTTTCAGGAGAATCCGACGGTCGGATCTCCCGTAAAGTCCGTTCGAAGTCAATGGTCGAAATTCGCGAACTGCCGCAGCGTGGCACGTTCTATTCAGGCCATTATATATATAATATATATATTATATATATTTCGTCGATTTCCATTTAAAACGTATTTTACAAATCGTTTTAAATTCGTTTTCAAAACGATTTCAACTTCATATTCAATTTCAAATCAAAATTGAATATTCGATATCATCGATATATAAATGATAATATTTTCAAAACTTTATATTTTGAAATCAATTCCTTTTTGATATTCATTATAAAAAAATCGATATAAATATCGTTCATGTCAAAATGGCGTTAATCTAATCAACACGGCTTTATATTTTTAAATATTTTCGTGTCCATCCCAAATCGGACATCAAAACCAAAATTTGATTATTTACTGAATATTATTTGAAAATATTCATTATTTTAAAATAATCGTTATTTTAAAATATTCATTCTTTCAGAACTGGAATCAGACACATTCAATTACCATATAATTTGATTATATGGATTTCATACAATACATGTATACAACAACAGTGATAAATAATCATCCATCATCCAGAGTGCATTCTACACTGTATAAGCATTAAATAAAAATATTCAATGCTTATAACAGTCTGTTACCAATCGATTGACATACAACTAAATATTGGGATTAGTGTATGTCCAATATCATCCCAATACCCATGTAGGGTTTCAATCAATCAAACACAGATTTTATTTGTGCAGTTGGGCGATGTGTAAAATTTATCGCCCCAATCAATATCAGTCAAATGTGTGTATATTAACAAACCATTTGATTTGTTTATGGATATTTATTTTATTCATATACATGTTAAAAATTATATTTTTAACTATAAAATATTTTATTCCATTCCACATCACACAATCAATTTCCGCAACATAATCAAACAAACAAACAAGTCGTCCATGTTCTGTGGACGACGGGTGTCAGGTGCTGCTAAGCACTGTCTGCATCCTAGTATATATTTTAACTAGAAAATAAAATTCAAAGTGAGAAGTTCCCACCTTGGGGATCCACTCCGTCGTGCTTTAATTGTCGATCTATGTAGTATACCTATGTTAAAAAATTATATTTTCAACCAATCAATAATTATTTCTTTGTATGATTATTTTACAAATAACATACAGAGGCTAAAAATTATACTTTTATCTTTCTAAAAATAATTTCATATTTTTATAACAACGCTACATAGATAAAAATCACAATTTTACATTGCTACTATATAGATAAATATCACATTTTTATATTGTCACTTCATATATAAAAACCGTACTTTTATCCTATCGCTGCATATATAAAGATCAAATTTTTATTATCTATATATTATAAAAATCATATTTTTATTATTGCTATAATATAAAAATCATATTTTTATTATCTCTGTAATATAAAAATCATATTTTTATTAGTCTACTCGTTTAAAAATTACATTTCAAAATAAAATCTTTATTCTATTAAAAATCGTATCTTCATATATTTAAAAATATAATCTTTATATAAATAAAAATCTAAGCTTTACTTAATTAAAAATCAAAGCTTTTCATTGTTACAAATCAAGACTTTTCATAAATAAAATCTCTAATTTATATATGAAAGATCATAATTTTACATGCATAAAAATCACATTTCAAATCGCTATTCTATGTTAAAACTGAAAATTAAAATCAAAGTTAATAAAACTCAATGTTTTTTTTGCTTGAAGAAGGGGGGTCTGCGTCAATCGAGGGAAGAGGAGGCGCTGCTGCTCGCGGTTTCTTGCAGGGGGGTGGCTCAACCTCTAGCGGCGGAGGCAGGTGGTGCGGTGGACTTGGTTTGGGTGCGTTGGGGTTTTGGGAGATTGGGGTCACGGTTTGAGGGTTGGGTAGCTCGAATGAAGCAAGGGGGAGGGTGGTCTACGGTGGAGGCACCGGCTAGAGGGGGGTGGAATGATGGCAGCGGCGACGGGAAAAAGGAGGGGACGACGGGTAAAGATGCGGTTTCTTTTTTTTCTCTCGTTTGGAATTGAGCGATAGGGGAGGGGAGAGAGATAAAGGGGTTGACCAAGTTTAATAATTTACATATTTAATTTATTTTAAATCCAAAAAGCAACTTTCTCTTTCGAACCCCGAATCGAAACCACCGACTGTCGCCCCTAGCTAATAACCCCCATTCCGAACACAACGGGATATGTTTCGCAAGCCAATTTGGCTGTTACGATTAGTTTTCGTTAAAATTTCAATATAAATCAATATTACAGTCGATATTGAATTTAACGTACATTTTAATTTACCGGGGCCACATACTGACTCTGAAAATTCCAGAAAAATTATTTCTAGCTTCGTATTGACGATACGGTCCTAATAAAACTAATTTCATCAAATCTGAAGACCGTTTGAAAAATGACCATTTTCTGGTCGATCCAAATTGACTAAAACTATTAAAACACGTTTAACTTCACCACATTCACATACTAACTTCAAAAATTACGAAAATTGAAATCTAGCAATAACTTGACATCTCGGATCCAACAAAAGTGGTTTCATCGAAAACAGAGGTTGTTTGCAAAATTTCCATTTTTAAGGGCTAAAATTCCATAGTGACTATTCTGAATTTTCAACTGGGCGTAACTTTTTATTCCCGCTATGAAATTTCAATTTTTCGGATTCGTTGGAAAGATATTTTCAAATTGATTTAAATACTTTTGGTTTCGCTAAAATTCAGTTTATTTTGAACTATACATTCATTTGAAATTTGTAATCGAATTTTCGAACTACCGCGCCATTTTCAATTCCTTTTATAATTAAAATAAATATTTATATTCTAACATCGATTTAAATAAATATATATGTTCTAATTCTATTCAAAATGAATTTCTCGTTGTAATTATTTAAAATAATTTCATTTTAAATATCCAAAATTAACTAAAAGGGCCAAAACAAATTTTTTAAATTGGCTCAGATTTTCCGGGTTGTTGCATGTGTGCATTTTTCTTTCTTTTAATAGATGAAAATGGATGTATCATCATATGGATGTTGCATTTGAACGGATAATTGTGCAAACGTGTAGAACTTACATGTTATAATAGGATTATTTGCATACATGTTGGATTCATGACACTAACATACATTGCACTAAGGAGGACGACTAAATCAATAGACCGCCTGATCTTTCGCATTAGTATTGGGACATATACATAGTACACCATTGCATATGCTCTTATAAGCATTAGAAAATTTTAAGGACAATGAATGCCTGTGATTGGTGGATGAGTATGTGGATGATGGATGGTAGAATACATTCTTCCTAACTTGGAGATTTCGGGGACGAAATCCTTTGAGTAGGGGAGAATGTAACACCCTGTATTTCAACTACACTAAAGAGGATAAATTAAAGAATAATTAATTAAATATTTAGAATTAAGAGAAATGGACTACGTCATTGCGTCCGTATCGAAATTATGGTCAAGATACACACCTGGTTTGCGTAAAACGAATAACGTATGAAGAAGTTATGGATGGTAGAAGTTTGACAATGAAAACAGGATAAACTGGCGCACTTGACAAGTGCGCCAAGGTATTTTTGCACTGGCGCACCTGTAAAGTGCTCCCATGTTAAATTTTGGACATCCAGACCCAAGTGGGTGTCGACCCATGGCCCGATTCCCCCTAGGGCTGAGGTGGCAGTCGAATTCTGTAGGCTGGCAGCTATAAATATACCCTCATTTCTCTTGTTTTCTCATACTGAAAACAATGGAGGCCAAATGTTGTCAGTGCCTGAACTGAATCTAATCCTTTCTTTTTCTATAAACCAAGTTTAAATATTCAAGTGTTTCAAGAATAGATTTGAGATTCAACACCAACAATTTCTTTTCTATCTTCTAAATTCCAAACACTGTGAGTTAGTTATTTTTAGAATTAAATGATTAAAAGTAAATGTGATATGACTGTGATTTGGATTTTTATAAATTGTGAATCTATGACATTCTTGGATCTTAAACTTTATCATGCTAGATCTACCTTTATAGATCTAATTCACTTATGGATAATTTATCATGTCACATTTGTGGATCTTAACCGTTATCATGTTAGATCTATTTTTTTATTATAGATCTAATTTTATTTAGATCATTTTGTACCTATCATGTTGCAGTCGATTTGGATCTTAACCGTTATCATGTCAAATCTACTTTTGATTATGGATCTAATTCTATTTAGATCATTTTATACCTATCATGTCATGGTTTTTTTGGATCTTAACCTTATTTATGTCAGATCTAGTTTTGATTATGGATCTAATTCTTTTTAGATCATTTTGTACCTATCATGTTGAAGTTATTTTGGATCTTAACCTTATTTATGCAAGATGTAGTTTTGATTATGGATCTGATTCACTTTTTAGATTATTTGGTACCTATCATGTTGTGGTTATTTTGGATCTGTCATTAGTTGGACATGTTCTAGATTTAGATCTAAACTTTCGCCTAATTCTCATGACAAGACTACCTCAGTTTCACTGTTTAGATTACGTTGTTCCTACCATATTGCGGTTGAATATGATCTATTTTTAGTTTGACATCTAAATTCTTATTTAGACCTTATCATGCCAGTTATGACATCCCTATCATGTTAAGATTGATTCTAATATCATATGTTCACAAGATCCATTCATATATGTCCACTTTATCATTATATCGTTATATGATTATGCCACCACATGTTTATGTCAATCTTGTTAGAATAATCATTTCTATCACCATGTCCCTTTTATTTTAGCCTGGCGACTTTCTAGCCTAGGCATGACATTAAATTATGTGAATACGTTAAAATGGGAATGAAGGGAAAAACGGTATAAATTTGGACATAATTTGTAAATGGAAAGTTTGACATAACTTAATGTTATAAACATGAATTTGAGCATATAATTAATTATGAACATAATTGGGGGAAAAAGAGGCATGAACACCTATAAGGACATAGGTATAATTAATTAATAATTGAAATGCCTAAGATTACAGTAATCAAAAACTATAATGGCACTTATGACACGAGGTTAGATTGCACTTGCGGTGGAAGTCTACAAGGAACTGACCGGCATATCCAGCGACTGCAAGTGGAGAATCTAATGTGAGAGGTATAAGTGCACAAATACGAGATGTGCTAAGACACGAGGTTAAGCCCGATTCGTGGAATAAGTATGCCCGGACCCACCCGACATATCCAGCATCCACAAGTTGTAGGCTTAATGTGGGAGGTCTAGCACATTATAACCATAAATGGATAAATGGTAATGAATTGGAATAAACAAGGAATGATAGTAACCTATTATCATTAACTACTTTAACGAAGAATGATATATAATAGGTTGGCTTATCCTAGGGACAAGTGGAAATTATAACGAATGTTATAATGAAAAGGAAAGGAAGCTTATTAGTAAACCTTAGTTAAGAAAACTACGTTAATAAGAAAACAACATCAAGTTGTAGTGATATGTTAAAAATAAAAATGGTGAACTGAGATGAAGCATACTTAATTACATATTAAGTAAAACATGTTATTGTAACTACAGAATCAGACAATGAATAATACAATGGGATTGTAAGGTTACTTCCGTTAATTACAATCCAAGGGTGAAAGAATGCAAGATTACTATTGTTAATTACAATATTAAGAATAACATGTAATGGGGATTATTAATGAACTTAAATGGATTAAGTTATAATTATATGAAATTAATAAGCAAGTGGAATTTTTGCAAGTGAAAAGAAGTCAATGTGAATGGGGATAACCTATTAGTCTGTAATACTTAACCTAGTTGAACCATAATGATTGTATGAACATTAACTTGAAAGGGGTTAAGTAAATTTGTTTGGACAGTGGGTGGGTTAAGTAAATCTGAGAGGGTGGGTAATATTTATATGTAGGCCCACAAACTTAACTTGAGGGGTTATGTAATTAAAGACACCAATAGGAATACATAACCTATGGAAATCCTAGTAGGGATACAAGATAGGGAGGAGAGCTTCTATCATTTTGTGTGGGGACACGTTTTAGTCAATAACCCATATAACAATATCAAAATGAGTACTCCGTCCTAGGTCGGAGTTGGGGCACACTTACTGGGTTGATTGTAAGAGATCAAAACGTGGAGGACAGTGTGGGCGGTGCATACCGACCGGGGCATGAGCGTGCATGGGTCGGGCAGAGGGGTATAAGATGACCGTGACACCTGTAGATATGAGGCTGTGTATATCATTGAAGGGTTGCCCTTCAGGACATGATACATCCTACGGTGGTGTCGGCATACAGTATCTACGTGGATTAGGGAGCCAATCGATTAGGGTAGTAGTTAGGGTACACCTGGACGTATGCCTAAGTTTGCTAGCTTATAGTGGAAAGGATCATCTCATTCCGATTATACTAATTGTAGTGCAGAGTAATCATTAGCGAAGCGCATACACACTATCATGTTTACCTTGTCATACCTTCCTTTTATGTAGTTGTCTCTCTTATCCACTTTATATGACCCTCATGCTACTTTTACTTTTTACTTGCTAAAAGTGACTGGACTCACCAGACTTTATGTCTGACCCTTTTTGTTTCCTCCTTTTTCTTCTGTTTCCACCCTTGGTTCTTAGGGAGGGAATTCTCAGGCTTGGTCAGGACTCGGTTATCGTCTTGGTTGGATCAACTTATGATGTATTTCTCAAGTTCTTGTCTCTACTATGGCTTTATCTCTTTTTGGAGAATTATGCTTTTTATGTACTCTGATGGAACAAGACAGAAAGTTTCATATTTTTGTAATGGCTTTTATGTAGTTTCAGACTTGTAATATTTTGGACCATGATGTTATGATTTTTGTTTGAAATAAAAATTTAACTTCTGTTGTTGCTTTTATATTTGTCTTGTAATATTTCTGTTTCTGTTTACCTATAATGCTTTACGAAACTTAATGCATTCCCTTAGTGAGTGACATTAACAGATGTGGGGTGTCACAGGTACCTATAGTTAGTGGCTTCAACTGAATGATATAGTATTGCTACACCAGGTTTAGTGCTAAGTTGAGAACAATTCATTAAGAAGCATAGGTTCATCTAGCACTGAATTTTAAAATATAATTGACAACTCTGCAAAGATAATAGAGGTGTTGGAACTTCTTTTCCTTCTCTCTTATAATTATTCCTAGCAGATTTGTATTTGAACATATAATCATATTCGCTGAAGTAGAATTAGGTAGTTGGTGCATCATTTATAAGATGTTTGGATGTCTTTTGGGTAAAAACTTCAATGTGTAGTTAATTTTATTTTTGTAACAACAGATAACCAATTTATACGTCAAAGATTGGAAACTCATTTGCCTTCATAAGTCGATGATGGAAAAAGATTGGATTTTTTTAAACAAGAGATAAAACAATGCTTAAATTAATACATATTTTGAGATTTAGAACATACAATCTAATACTAAACTAAATGTTTTATGTTTTTACTTTTATTATAGAACTAGTATAAAGTACCGATAAGGGACAGTGAATTTTGTGCATGATGCAAAGAGGAACGTAAGAAATGTAGAAAAAAAAATTATGCCCTTTGCAGAGAGTGTCGGAATCTTAGCCGCCATGATGACCAAACTATTGTTGACTATTTAATTATAAAAGGAATGGATCCTAGATATATTGATGGTGAATGGTTTAATCATGGTGAAGAGATAAATGTAGAGAAGAAAACAAATACGTTTGACGTATACGATCTATTCCAGATGGTTCACTATGAAGATGAAGATTTTATGAATAATGATTTTTTTTGATGATGATAAAGATAATGTTGATTTTCGTAGAAAAGAGAATGAGTTACTCAAGAACATGGAAGATGCAGAAACTCCATTATATCCTGGTTGCATAGACCACACAAAATTATCTGTTGTCACCATCTTGTATAATCTTAAATGCGAGACTGGCTTGTGTGATAGTGGGTTTGATAAGCTTTTAGCTATGCAACATCTATTTCTGCCGAAGGATAACATTCTTCCTAAAACCTTATATAAAGTCAAGAAATTTCTTTAAGCGTTCGACATGGGTTTTGAAAAGAAACACGCATGTGAGAATGACTGTTGCCTTTTCAGAAAAGAATACTAAGATTTAGAAAATTTTCCAAAATGTGGTTCTTCGAGATGGAAGAAAAATAAAGATACCAAAGAGGTTATACAAGGTGTTCCAGTTAAAGTATCGAGATATTCCCTAATCATTCTGAGATTTAGAAAAATGTATAGATCTCAAAATATGGCAGAATATTTAAGATGGCATTTTACTAATAAAAGTAATGATGGAAAAATGCGTCATCCCGTGGATTTTATGACATGGAAAATGGTGGATGAAAAATATAAATCGTTTTCATCTGATCCACGCAATCTTAGGCTTGGATTTTCTACAGATGTATTCAATCCATTTTCCATGTTGAGTTCGAAATATAGTTGCTGGCTAGTAATGCTTGTGACATACAATCTCTCCTCTATGTTGTGTATGAAGAAGGAAAATATTATGTTAACTTTACTTATTCCAGGCCTGAAGCAACCCGGGAATGTTATAGATGTATATTTGGCGCCTTTGTTGGAAGATTTGCATCACTTGTGTCTTATGGAGTTAATGCTTATGACGCATTTAGCAAAAATTTATTTAAATTGAATGCAATTTTGCTATGGATGATTACAGATTTTCCTGCTTATGGAAATCTTGCTGGATGTCGTGTGAAAAGGGAAAAAGCTTGCCCATTATGTGGTGTCAATACCCATTCTCACTGGTTGAATCATAGTCGGAGAGTTCACCTACATGGGTCATAGAAGATTTCTACTTCCTTCAGATTCACATAGGAAAAAAGGCATTTTTTGATAACAACATAGAGAAAGATAGTGCTCCTAGATTGCTTACTGGGGGAAACAAGTATACATTGTTGAAGGATTATCCAAATGCTTTTGGAAAAGGAATAGAAGACAAAACTAATAAGAGAAAGTGTTTTTATGCTGAAGAAGATGAAATTGATGATACTAACACTTCCACGAAAATGGAGATACCACGGTGTAAAAAAAGACCAGTTTTCTTTGATTTGCCTTAGTGGGAGGTTAGTGGTTAACATGTTTATATTTTACTGTTTTAGTATAAGGAAAATCCAATAATGCATTATAGTTATGGTTTTCGCAGGAACTTCCATTACATCACAATATAGATGTGATGCATGTGGAGAAGAACATTGGTGAAAGCCTATTGGCCACAATGTTGCATGGTAATAAATACAAAGATGGAACCAACTATAAGAAGGATTTAGAGGATTGTGGAATTCGACGTGAGCTTCATACACAACCTCATGGGAACAAAACATATCTTCCACCGGCTCCATATTTTATCCAAATCCGTGTGAAAAATATTTTGCAAAAGATTGTACGATTTCAAAGGACCGAATGGCTACTGTTCAAATTCAAAAAATCGGATTTCATTGTCGGATTATAAAATTAGTGGATTTAAGTCACATGATTATCATGTGTTAATGCAACATTTTTTGCCATAGCATCGAGAGGATTAGTGGCAAAGAAGGCAAGAAAAACAATAATTTGCTTATTTTCTTTTTTCAAAAAATTATGTCAACATATTCTTGATAGAGAGAAGGTAGAACAAATCAGTGTTGAGATTATTGAAGTTTTATGTGAGCTTGAAATTTTTTTCCCACCATCTTTCTTTAATAAAATGGTTCATTTATCCATTCATCTTGGAAAAGAAGCACTAGCGTGTGGACCCGTTCATTTTTGTTGGATTTACCCGTTCGAAAGATATATGAAAACACTCAAAGATTATGTCATAAACTTTGCACGACCAGAGGGATGTATTGTAGAATCCTATCTAGCAGCAGAATGCATGTTGTTCTTCAATGAATTTTTGAAAAAAACAGGACAAATAGAGGATAAAGGATCCGAAAATGAAGAGTATGAAAGTAGTGTAATACTCGAGGGACGTCTAAGTTCAACATCGAAGATAATTACATTGCCGGCTAATAAGAAAGAAATGGCTCATTTAGCTGTGTTAATGAATATGGGCACGGTGGAACCATTTATGGAGTAAGTTTATGTTATATATTGTTTTAATTATTTTTATGTATTTGTAATGATATATGTCACTTATAATCAAATGTTCAATACTAGTTCGCATTTGGAGGAATTAGAAAATTCAGACTAGTGCATTAAAAAAAAATGCAACCTTACTTTGGGAAACAAATACCAAAATTTTTGCTGTTTGGATCAAAAGGAAGGTTAGTTAGATTTCAAATATATTTTCCTATGACTATTAATATACTATAAAATTTACATGCTAGATGAAATTCGTTGTAGATACCTATTACCTCCAAGGATCATAAAGACATGTTGAAATGGATTGCTTACGGTTCGAAGAATGATGCGGTGTCTTACAAATGATATGTCATCAATGAGCAACGTTCTCATGTAAAAGATTTACGGAGACAAACTCAGAATTATGGGGTGACTTTTGATGCGACTACTATGTGTAGAGCAAGTGCAAGAGATATGTTCCAAGTGGTTGATGTGGTCACTTATTATGGAATATTAACAGATATAATTTTATTAGATTATCATTTGTTCTATATTCCAGTTTTTAAGTGTCGTTGGGTGTATAAAGGAAATGGAGTAAAGGTTGATGATGATGGGTTCACTCTTATTAACTTACGTCAAGCATCTTTTTCACGAGACCCATACATACTCGCATCTCAAGCTAAACAAGTATTTTATTCAAGAGAGAACGATGATTCTAATTGGTATGTGGTAATGAATGCACCATCAAAAAGTTTTATTGATTTAGAGGATCTTGATTGCATTGAGGAAGATAGCCGAAGTGGATGATGATGATTCTAGCTATGTTACAGAGGATTGCAGGGCATATTTGAGTAGATTATATGTCCTACTTGAGCATCGTTATTCATTTGCAGTAGTGTTGGTTGGTCATTGTACTCGTACAATTTTCTGTAGTTTTGGTAGTTCATTGTACTCATATTGATTTTCTGTAGAGTTGGTTATACATTGGTGTTGCACCTGAAACTATATTATATACATTTGTGTTGTACTAGAATTTCTGGCATTTCGTGGCCATGCGGTCTGACCTATTTTTCATATTAAACACACATGCACTAGTACATTGTGTTGCCTTATCTGGTCTGTTCTTGCGTTTCTTTACATGTGTATACTTTATATACATATATCTGTATATACATATACATTGTGCTACCTTGTCTGGTCTTGCATTTCTTTACATCAAACCACACAATTTAAATTATATATGTATATTTATGACTGTATATACAAATCAAATTATGTATTTTGTTTCATTTGCAGAAAAAGATGTCGACGAGCAATGTACGTACTCGCAACAAGATAAAGGCTTCAAAGGAATCCCAAAAGAATAAGCCAGATCAGAAGCGTAAGTCAAAGCTATAGCGTAACGTTCAATGGGAAGAAAAACTAGTCAATGTTAATAAGAAGCAAACATTGTTCGCAATGAAGGCGAAGAATAAACTGCCCAGAATGACCAAAATAAAGGACTACGCTCTGAAAATCAAACCTGTCATGAACAAACTGACGATGCTGAGGTGGAAATTGGGAAACAAAATGCAGCTGAAATCAGAAGTATATCTCGGAGAAGAGGCGGTAGAGGTCCAGCAAAAGCAAAAAGGCTCCCGTTGTGTAGTCAGGATCGAATTGAAGATGAGTTCAATGATGTAGGTATAACGATAGGGCATATGTCTTTATATTTATCCTCTTTTCTTGGACCGCTTGTATGGGAGCAGGTTCCATACATTATCGATGATTGGCAGAATATAAATGATGATTAAAAGAAGTTTAGTGGCAACCAGTTTAGGTATGAATTCATACTTAATTTTGGTTACTTAACTACATGATATAAATCTCAGAATTCACGCAACAAATTTTAATATTCTAAAGCTAAAGTATACTCTAATTCGGACCATATGCATAGGTGATGGTTTTAATATCATGTTTTCATGTACTGGTTCAGGTTAGATTTAAACTGATAGAAGAATGGAAAAGAAAAGCCATATTTAAACAAATAGGAGTACTGTGGAGATCGTCAAAAAGCAAATTGGTTCGAACTTTGCAAACAGCGGAGTGTGAAGAGGAAAGACTTAAACTGAAACCTACCGACATCAAAACCATGAACGAATGGAGAAAGGTTGTGAAGGCGAAAGGAAATGTGGAGTTTAAGGTAAATCTAAGATAAAATTAAATACTTCAATAGAAAATCATTCCTATGCTAACCTCTGTTAGTATGATAGTTTTAACGTCTTTCTATATTTCCAGCAAAAGATTGAGAAATATTCGATCCTTAGGTACACACAACCTCCACATAAAACCGGTCGTAAGGGAATAGCTAGAATGACCAAAGACTTGGTTAGTTAAATAACCATAGCTTTATTTAATATTATTTTATACCTGTCAGTTTACTTATTTAATGTTATCCTAAATTTAGAAAAACGAAGTGTAGATCCATCGTCCGTAACTAGAGCTGATGTGTGGATCAAATCTCACATTACAAAAATGATCAACTGGTGTCCATGGAAGCTGCAAATACTATTGTATAATTGTTTTTTATTTTATCGGTATTTTTTTGAAACTGTGATATTTTTACCACTGTACATCGTCTATGTGTTTTTATTTACGTAGGAGGAGGTTAAAAAGTTTGGTAGCATATCCCAGTCTAGCTCTATGACGGCCCACCCGAACCATCCGACATTTCCCTGAAATGCGATGTACCAATGCCCGACTAGCACGGGACGGTCGTCAAGGAAAAGGGATTTGAAACAATGAATCATGTAACATCACATATTTTTTTAAACATTAAAAGAGGATAAATTAAATAATAATATTCAGAACTAAGGGAAACGGACTACGCCATTTCGTCCATCTCAAAATTTTGGTCCAGATAGACTTTTGGTTTGCGTAAAACAGACACTGTATGAAGAAGTTATGAGGATTTTAAGTTTATATACGCGCAGAAAATATATATATATATATATATATATATATATATATATATATGAGTCAGAACCTTATCCAAAATCGTTCAAAAATACAAAATACGGAAGCTGGCAAATTTCTCGCTCTAAGGGGTCGACCCTCCTAGAGGGGCGTTGACACCGGGGTCGACCCCCCTTAAGGTGTGTCGACACCAGGGTCGACCCCGTATAGGGGTGTTGACACCCCTAGGGCTAACGTGGCAGTTGGTTTCAAAGGGGCTGGCGGCTATAAATACATGGTCATTTCTCTTGTTTTCTTCATTGAAAATCATGGAGGCCAAATGCTACCGGTGTCTGAACTGAGACGAATTTGTTCTTCACCAACGATCAACTAAAGCTAATCAAACTTAGAGATTCGAGAGTAGATCCAACATCAGCTATTTTCTACCTTTTCTTTTAATCCAACATTGTGAGTTTTAGGTTACTTTTAGATTTAAATGATTAAAAGTAAAACGTGATAGTACCGTGATTTGGATCGGTCGTGAATCATGAATCTATGTTATTCTTGGATCTCAAACTTTATTATGCTAGATCTATTCTTGTAGATCTAATTCACCTGTGGTTAGTTTATCATGTCACCTTTGTAGATTTGAACTTTTGTCAAGTTTGTGGTTAATTTGGGATTATCATTATATGGATAATTGAACCTTTGTTTAGATCTATATCATCATACTGTGATTAATTGAGATATGTCATAATTGGACATATGAATTCTTATTTGGATTTGTTCATCCTAAGTATGTTGGATCTAGTTTTATCATTACCCTTTTCACTAGATCTGTTTTTATGTCCACCTTATTATGCCAATCACTTGTCTATGCCAGTATATATATGTTTATGTCACTTTTGTTAGAATGATCACTATTGTCATTTTTCCCATCGTCTTTCCCTTTTATTTTTTATGGCAAGGTTACTTTCTAGCCTAGACACTGCCAAATATATACGAATGCATTAGTGAGGGAACGGGGGAAAATACTAGAATTGGCATAACCTGGTTAATAGATATGAATGTGGACATATAATTCACTTTGTATAAAATTAGGGAAAAAGAGGCGTAATCACCTAAAAAGACATAGGTGAGAATTTGGATTATAATGAAATGTCTAAGATTACAATTAGAATTTGTAATTGCACTTATGACACGAGGTTAAGTTGCATTAGTGGTGGAAATCTGCCCGAACCCGACCGGCATGTTCAACAATCACTAATGTTGAACATAATATGAGAGGTCTAAGTGTGCAAATACGAGACGGGCTCAGACACGAGGTAAGGCCCAACTGTTGGAATAAGTCTGCTCGGATCCGACCGGCATATACAACATCCACAAGTTGTAGGCCAAATGTAGGAGGTCTAGCCCATTATAACCATAAATGGACATGGTAATGAATTGGAGTAAGCAAGGAATGATAATAACCTATTATGATTAGTTATTGAAAATGTTGTATATAATAGGTAGGCTTGTCCTAGGGACAAGTGGAAATTATAACATAAGTTATAATAAATGGAAAGAAAGCTTATTAGTAAACCTTAGTTAAGGAAACTAAGTTAATAAGTAAAGAAAATCAAGTTGTACTGATATGTTAAACAGGAAATAGGTGAACTGAGAAGAAGTATACTTAATTAAATATTAAGTAAAACATGTTATTGTAACTATGGAAACAGATAATACAAAAGGGATTGTAAGATTACTTCCATTAATTACAATCATGGGTGAAAGATTGTAAGATTACTTCTGTTAATTACAATCTAAAGAATAACATGTAATGGGGCTTATTAACGAACTTAATGGATTAAGTTATATTTATATGAAATTAATAAGCAAGTGAAACTTTGGCAAGTAAAAAGCAGTCCATAGGGATAACCTATTAGTCTGTAATACTTAACCTAGTTGAATCCATAGGGATTGTGTGAACCAAACATGAATATGGGTTAAGTAAATCTTGGGTAGGGGTAATATTAGTATATATAGGCCCACAAACTTAACCGTTAAATAAACATGCTGAATCGGTGAATAGGGGTTAGTAAATCTTAGGTAGGTGGGTAATATTAGTATATATAGGCCCACAAAATTAACCGTTAAATAAACATGCTTGAATCAGTGAATAGGGGTTAAGTAAATCTTGGGTATGTGGGTACTATTAATATTTACATATAGGCCCACAAACTTAACCCGATAAGGTTATGTAACTAAAGACACCTAGTGGTATACATAACCGATGGAAACAATAAAGATATGTAATTAAAGACACCTAGTGGTATACGTAATCAAATGGAAAACCTAGTGGGGGATACAAGACAAAGGGGAGAGCTTGTATCATATTGTGTGGGACCCGTTTCAGCCAGTAACCCGGAGTAGGTATCAAACATATACTCCGAACTAGGTCGGGGAAGAGGCATGCTTACAGGACTGATTGTAAGAGATCCAAACGTGGAGGACGGTGTGGGCAGCGCAAACCGACCGGACTATATGCGTGCATGAGCTTGGCAGAGGAGGATAAGACGACCGTGAAATCAGTAGATATGGTTGTGCACATCTTGAAAGTGAAGGGTTGCCACTTTAGGAAGTGATACATCCTACTGTGGGGCCAGCACATGGTATCTACGGAGTAGGGAGCCGATCGATTAGGGTAGTAGTTAGGGTACATCTAGACTCTAGTAAGTTTAGGAGTCCGTTATTGGGGCTGCCTGTGGATTGTATGGGGTTAAAACCTCTCACCAGAAGTACGCCAAAGTCTACCATTTCATACATCTTGGGGATCATCTCATTCTGGTTATACTAGTAATAGTGCAGAGTAATCATTAGTGAAGCGTATACACCTTATCCTGTCTACCTTGTCGCACTTGCCTTTTATGTAGTAATCTCTCTTATCCACTTTATATGCCTGTCACGCTACTTTTATTTATTTACTAGTTAAAGTAACTAGACTCGCCAGACTTTATGTATGACCCTTTTTGTTTCCTCTTCTTTTTTCCATTCATCCCCTAGGGTTCTCAGGGTTGGAATACTCAGGCTTAGTCAGGACTCGGTTATCATCTTGCTAGGAGCTGCTTTCGAAGTATGGCTCAAGTTCTTATCTCTACTATGTCTTTATCTTTTTTTGGAGAATTTTGTTTTCTTTTAAGTATTTATGTACTCTGATAGAACAAGACAGTAGCTTTTATGTTGTACTGGGTTTTTGTATTTCAGACATGTGAATTTTAGGACCACGGTGTTTTATGATAAATAAAGTTCTTATTCCGCTGTAATTTTATATATCTGTCTTGTAATATTTATGTTATGTTTACTTATAATGCTTCACGAAACTTAATGCGTTCCCATTGTGAGTGACATTAATGGACGTGGGGTGTCACAAATAACCAAGAACCCATAGTATATCTCACAACCCATGGAATAAAATATAATAGTAACACACTTGACATAAAACAGGCGAGACAGTGAACTTAACCATCATAACAGCAGAATCCAAAATACAGCTTATGATCCAAACCATCATAATTACAACTTCAAAATACCATCTCTAAAGAAATCTAGAAAAGGTAAGCTACTAATGCCCAAAGCAGTGACCAGCAACAACAAAGGGAGAATATATATAAATAGTACGCGGAAGCCTCTTGCTCTTCTCTGGACAGCTACTCGTGCATAACCACCTAACCTGTCTCTAGTCTGCTCGTTTAGGAGCACCCAGAGTAATAAGAAGAGACATAAAACTCTTGATCAGACAAAAGTCTGGTACGAGTGATAGCAGCAAAATAAAAAAATAACAGGTACCATACCTGAACCTCGATCCGCAACCAATAAATTTGCAAAACAAGATGTACAGTACTCTAAGGTAACACTAACATATAGTGTAAAAATGGGAGTGTGCGTGTCAAGGTGATAGCAAACATTAAACATAGCAATCATCCTCATGTCTCTTACTCAGTGCGTTAAGCGTACAATATCCACCGCTTTGATCACCAAATCTATTGGGGCCATGACGGCAACTTCGTACAACTATTGTTATGACCACACTTCCCTGTCTATAGTCAATAACCCTACCCAATCAACACATCCCTGGCTTTAGGTTAAGGGCCAACCAGTCCACACTGCCCTGGCTCTGGTTCGTCTATATGCCTCCTATCTTCAATGGTGAAACAAAGTTATAGGTATCGATAACAGCTTTGCACATGTCCCGCCGAAAAGCCCAACTTTAGATGTTAGCTCGTCGGTTCCCACCTGGATCCTAAGTAATAACTTCTCATTTAGGCTTCCTTTGCATCTCGGGTTCTAGTTGAATTAGAGTCGATCTTCAGAAGAGTTCATGGTCATCGTCGTTTCTTTCGCTGTCCAGGCTCGAAGACCGGCTCGTGGTCCTCCCTTGTCCATCGACTCGTGATTCCCCCTTTGGCTCGAGGTTCGTGGCATCGTGGTCCGCTCGTGGTTCGTGGCCCCCAAGCTCCAGTTCGTGGCTCGCCCCTTTCGGCTCATGGTCCTCCTAGGTCCGGTTTGTTACTTGCTTCATGGTTCGAGCTCGACTGGTTCATGAGGGGGGGGGGTGCTCCACGAGTGGAGTCGGATCGTGAGTGAATGGTCATGATCGGGGTCTTGTACTATTTCCTGCAACTTTCCAACAAGCTGTTTATGCCATATGGCGGCGTTTTCGACCATTCTAACTTTCCTATACAATCTCAAAGCATACCAAACAACAGTAATAACATGTGTAATCAATCACAACCATTAAAACATCAAGCATACAGTTTTTTGATCAAATATACCCAAAAAGCATGATTACAACCATTAAAACACCAAGCATACAGGTTTTTTGATCAAAATACCCAAAAAGCATGATTTTCCCCTTAATCCCCTTAACAATATTTAAATATAGGATTAGGAAACTTAATCCAAATTAACCCAAATTTATATCAGTGACATAAAATAATATTTTAGAATTTCTACATTTTCCCCGATTTTTATGATGCCTAATTTCGCTAATTATTACTAGTATCCCCTAGTTAGCCGTAATTAGTGAATAAAAGTGCAAATCACTCACCTTAGCCACAAATAAATTATAGATCTAAAAACTTCACTGATTTGGGTTGAATTCCTATGTGTTCCAGTAGCTGTATCTCAATTTTGATGATAATCCATCTTAATTTGATGTAGTTTTGCTTAATTTGTGATAAGGAAGTGATAAGGGATGAATTTGGAAGGTGGAGGCCATTCCTATGGTTAGAGGAAGGTAAGTGGCGGCTGAAAAAATGAAAATGAATCATCCTCTAACTCTTTTCTGCCCTCCCATAACCCTAATCCCGAAATGGGTTATGGGCCTAACCACTAATCACCTAATTAAGCCCGGTTAAGTTGCTTTTCCATCTTCAAACTTTATTTCAGCCATCTCTCCCAAATGGTAAGTCCGTTTGGTTAATGTGACCACTCTACAAAAAGATAAACCATCATCCGAATCCAATGGAAGTGGTTTTAGGTCAAAATGTCATACCAAAAAAAAGTTATAGGCGAAACAAGATTCTCTAAGGGCAAAACGATCATTTAAAATTCAGCAAAAATCATGAACATGGGAAATGACCCTAATAGTCATTTCCCAAAGTTATACGACCATATGACTTCGTATGAAAATGAAATAAATATTCTATGATCCTCTGATGCGTAAAATGTGGGTCGTTACACTCTCCCCCCTTAAGAAATTTCGCTCCCGAAATTCCTTAACTTAGAAAACATATAATGGTGGCCCGCATGCCTATCAACCATTTACAAACAATCAAACGTATATAATAACACAACAAGCCTATCCTAGCATGTAGTTTATTAACACGGGAGTAACTATATAGCGATTAAAATCTTACCAGGCAAAGAGTTCTGGATATGACTTTCTTATGCTTTCCTCAGCTTCCCAAGTACAATCGTTCTCATTGTTGCCCCAATGGATCTTAACCAGTCTCACTATCTTCCTCCGAAGTACCTGTCTGACAATACGAATCGTTTTATTGCTCTCAACTGCTTCAGATTCTACCTTGATATCATCCAACTAATCTGGTGAAATAGTCATATCATAATCATGCACGAACTTCCATAACCAGGAAACATGAAATACGTCGTGCACTCCCGTCATCTTGTCTGGTAATCCAAGTTTATACGCTAAATTTCCAACTTGCTCGAGAACTGGAAATGGACCAGCAAACATTGGTACCAACTTACCTCTCCTACCAAATTGAATCACACTCTTTAACGGAGAAATCTTTATAATACTAAGTCGCCAATGAAGAACTTCAAATCTCTTCATCTTTTATCAGCATAACTCTTCTGCCAATCTTGGGTAGCCTTCATTAGCTGTTGGATAACCTTGATTTTATTAGAAGTTTCTCTTATTACATCTGGCCCAAGAACAAATTTGTCACCGGTTTCCAACCAACATGACGGGAGTAGCACGGTCTTCCGTACAAAGCTTCAAATGGAGCTATACCAATACTGGAATGATAACTATTATTATATGCGAACTCAACCAGATGCAAATGGTCATCCCATGATCACCCAAAATCCAATATACAAGCACTCAAGAGATATTCCAATACATGATTCACCCTCTCTATTTGACCATCGGTTTGATGATGGTACGCAGTACTGAGATGTAATTCTGACCCTAAAGCCTCTTGTAAGCTCTTCCAAAACCCACTAGTAAATAATGGATCTTGGTCACTCACAATACCTTTAGGAATTCCATGAAATCTCACTACCCACTTCATATACAGTTCTGCTAACTTAGTTGCCGTTCTGTTCGACTTGACCAGTACAAACCTTGCACTTTTGGTCAGTCGATCCACAATCACCCAAATACTATCATGACCAGATCTAGTCCTTGGTAAACCATCAATGAAATCCTTTGAGACTTGTTAAGATTTCCATTTGGGAATTTCCAGCGGTTGTAACAAACCACTAAGCTTCTTTTGCTCGGCTTTAACTAGCTGGCAGTTTATACTCTTTGATATAAACTTCTCAACATCTCTCTTTATCCGTTCCTAATGGCAGGTCTGCTTCACGTCTCGATACATCTTGTTATCACTGGGATGTATAGTCAGTTTCGAGCAATGACACTCTCTGAGCGCTTCATCTTTTAATCCATTTACATTGGGTATAACCAACCTCTCATTCTTTCGAAGCCATCCTTCTCTATCAAGTCCATACTTGTTCTTCTTCTCATCATCGATACCCATCTCTACCTTAGAGATGATTTCCTATAGGTTAGGATCATCCCGCTGAGTGGAACCAATCCGCTTAATCAAAGTCGGTCTGATCGTCAAACTTGCTAACATCTCTGGATCCAATTCGCACTTAGGTCTGAAATCATATCCTGCAATGTATTCTATTTGCTTCCATTCCAGAAACATAACCCCCTAAACTGGCATGTCTCTTACTTATGCATTAGCTACCGCATTGCCCTTCCCAGGTGTGTACGCTATATTGAAATCATATGAAGCTAAGAACTCTAACCATATCTGCTGACGAAGATTTAAATCCTTTTGAGAGAAAAGATACTTTAATGACTTAAGATTAGTAAACAACTCAAATCTTTCTCCCAAGAGATAGCGTCTCCACATCTTTAACGTGAACACGATCGCTTCCAATTCCAAATCAGGTGTAGGATATTTTTTCTTATGCGGTTTCAGTTGTCGACTAGCATAAGCTACAACCCTACCTCCTTGCATTAGTACAACACCTAGTCCGGTACCACAGGCATCCGTGTATACCGTCATTTCTTCGTTCCCTTTAGGAATAACTAACACTGATACACACATTAACTTTTCCTTTGGGCTCTTAAATGCGTTCTCACACCTTTCATCCCAGACGAAAGCTTGATTCTTCTTGGTCAACTGAGTTAACGGTGTCGCTATCTTGGAGAACTCTTGAATGAACTTACGATAATATCCCCTTAATCCTAAGCAAATTCTCGCATCCGTTGCATTCTTGGGCTTAGACCACTCTTGCACCGTAGCCACCTTCATAAGATCTACGGCAATACAATTTTCTGAAACAACATGGCCCAAGAATCTCACTTCGCTCCTCCAGAAGTAACACTTAGAAAATTTCGCTTTCAATTGGTGTTACCTCAACACCTCCATCAATGTCCTCAAATGTTCCTTGTGTTCTTCCTCTGTCCTCGAGTCAACCAAGATATCGTCCAGCAGCACAGGAACAAACTTATTTAATTGATCCTTGAAAATCCTATTCATAAGATCAACGAAATATGCGGGTGCATTGGTCAACCCGAATGGCATGAACAACCACTCATAGAATCCAGACGGCGTCCGAATTATCGTTTTAGATATACTATCAATTGCTACTCGGAGCTGATGAAAACCTATCGCGAGATCCAACTAGGAAAACACTCTTGCTCCATTCAGTTGATCAAGCAAATTATCTATCCGTCGAAGAGGATACTTATTCTTACTAGTCACCTTGTTCAGCTCACGGTAGTCTACACATAAGCAAAGGGAACCATCTTCCTTGGTAGCAAATACAACTGGTGCTCCCCACTTGGAAACACTCCTTCGAATAAATACCTTCTTCAAAAGATCACCTACTTGCACCTCGAGCTCTCGCTGCTCCCTTTGCGCCATACGACAAAGAGGCATTACTGTAGGTCTGGCATCGTTCACTAAATCAACCTGAAACTCGATCTCTCGGTGTGGTGGAAGTCCGGTCACTTCCTCAAAGATGTCTGGATACTCGCCAGCAATAGGCTCATTTGATAACTCATCCTACGGGATGTCGAGGGAATGTAGAAAACTAGCCATCACCTCATCACTAGGTAGGCAACCCAATACCACCCTCCGCCCATCATCCTTTTTAATGGTCACCGAAGACCCCTCACAGTCTACCACCACCCCGTATCTTTGGAGCCAACTGACTCCCAAAATAATGCCAAACCCAGTAAATCCCAAAACAAAGCAATCACAAGCAAACATACATCCATTACTGATAAGACCAAATTACGACAAATCATGCAAAGTCTAGTCGAACTACCATTCGAGTTCGTCACAACTAAAGGTCTATCGACAATCTCGGGTTCCAATCCCAACCTATCTACCAGGTCAATAGATACGAAGGAATGGGAAACCCCGGTATCAAACAACACTCGAATAGAAATATCATAAATAGAAAGCATACCTTGATTAACGACACCTTTTCCCTTCTGCGCCGCAGTTGGGGCATTCGGCGAAGAAGGAACAACATTGATAGCATATGCTTTCACGATCTGCTTCTTTTTAGGAGGTTGTGGACATTCATTCTTAAAATGTACCACTTGGCCATAGTTGAAGCACTTCTTTTCCTCAGGTTTTGCTCGATAATTGCTGGCATAGTGGCCTTACTTGCCACAACTAAAGCACTCGATACCTTTCTTATTCTTCTTTTTCTGACCATCCTTGGTCTGATTCTGCTTCCTCTTATTCTGGGAATTATTTTTGCCTCCACTGCTTGCCTTCGGCTTTGGCTCCTCTGTAGATGTTACAGCAACCTCGGTCTTTGACTTAGGGTAAAGGCTCTCAGATCTCAATGCTTTTCCCATAATAGATTCGAAAGTCTCATCGATATAGTTTATGAGTCTTTCCCCCAGGTACTCATCTAGGTCAGTTATGAACCTTCCATTCTTCTTCTTAGCAGTATTGATAAGTGATAATCCATACTTCATTAAAGTAACGAACTCAACAATATATTCCGAGTTTGCCCTACCATTCTACTTCAGCTCCAAAAAAATTCTAAACAATTCTGATTTCTGAGCGGCTGGAATAAACTTATCACTGAAGCAAGTCTTAAACTAATCCCAAGTAACTTGATCCTCGGGAGTAGCAACTTTAATAGAATTCCACCAATTCATTGCCCATCCTTGAAGCGGACGCGATGCTAACTTTCTCTTCATTGCATCATCGATCCCTAAATCCTCGAAGATACGCTCACAACTATCAAGCCAATCATGAACCTCTGTACCCGACTCCGTTCCATGGAATGACTTCCCACCAAGACTAGTATAATCCTTGCGGAGCTTGGCGAAATCGGCTTTAGGTGCCTATGCTACAGCACCACCACCATTAGCAACATTAGCAACTGCTCCCTGAACATCCTTAAAGCATCTCTCGCATGAAGGTAGTAAACGTCATCCTCATATCAGGGACATTCCTATCATTGGCCTCTGAACCCGTACTCGTATTTCAGCTCATCGTTCAATCTGTAAAGAGAAAACGATTAACCATCTCCTTAGTGGTTCCAATGCAGTGCGACTTCTTCCTTAGATATCTAATAGTATATATATTTATAGTTTTTGAAAACCAAAATATCACAAATACGCGCTCTCATATATGCATACTATCTCTCCCTGAAGTCTTCCCCTAGGCTAACTACGTGGCCTAGGCTCTGATACCAAGTGTGATGGCCTACCCCGAACCGGCCGACATTTCCCTAAAATGCAATGTAACAATGCCCAACTAGCACAAGACGGTCGTCAAGGAAAAGCGATTTGAAACGATGAATCATCAAGAACTTGTAGTATATCTCACATAGCATGGACTAAAATATAATAATAACATACTTGACATAAAATAGGCGAGAAAGTGCATAAGCTGAAAACTAAACCATCATAACAGCGGAATCAAAAATACAGCTTATGATCCAAACCATCATAATTACAACTTCAAAATATTGTCTCTAAAGAAAAATAGAAAAGGTACACTACAAATGCCCAAAGCAGTGACATGCAACAACACAAGGAGAATATATGTAGATAGTATGTGGAAGCCTCCTGCTCGTCTCCGAACTGCTACTCGTACATAACCACCTAATCTGCCTCTAGTCTGCTTGTTTAGTAGCACCCAGAGTAATAAGAAGAGACATAAAACTCAGTGTCAGACAAAAGTCTGTATCAGCGATAGCAGCAAAATAGAATAATTACAAGTATAAATAATTATACCTGAACCTGGACCTGCAATCAAAGAGTTAGCACAACTTAATGTACAGTACTCTAAGGTAACACTAACATGTAGTGTAAAAATGGGAGTGTGCGTGTCATGGTGATATCAAACATAGCAATCATCCTCATGTCTCTCACTCAGTGTGTAAAGCATACGATATCCACCGCTTTGATCACTAAATCTATTGGGGTCGTGACGACAATCCGTACAACTATTGCTATGACAACACTTCCTTGGTCTATAGCAAATAACCTTACCAGTCCACACAATCCTAGCTCTAGGTTAAGGGCCAACCAGTCCACACTTCCCTGCTTCTTGTTCGTCTACATGCCCCCTCTCTTCAATGGTGAACCAAAGTTATAGATGTTGGTTCTTGTCTGGATCCGGAGTAATAACTTCTCATTTGGACTTCCTTTGCACCTCGGGTTTTGGTTGAATTGGATTCGATCTTCAGAAGAGTTCACGGTCATCGTCGTTTCTTTCGCTGTCCAGGCTCGAAGACCAACTCGTGGTCCTCCCTTGGCCATCGGCTCGTGGTTCCCTCTTCGGGTCGCGACTCGTGGCATCATGGTCCGCTCGTGGTTCGTGGCCCCGAAGCTCCAATTCGTTGCTTGTCCCCTTCGGCTCGTGGTCCTCCTAGATCCGGTTCATGACTTGCTTCATGGTTTGAGCTCAAGTGATTCGTGAGGAGGGGTGCTCCACGAATGGGGTCGGATCGTGAGTGGATGGTCACGATTAGCGTCCTGCAGTATTTCCTGCAACTTTCCAGCAAGCTATTTACGCCATAGGGCGGCAGTTTCGACCATTCTAACTTTCCTATAAAATCTCAAAGCATACCAAACAGCATTAATAACATGTGTAATCAATCACAACCATTAAAACACCAAGCATATAGGTTATTTAGATCAAAAATACCCAAAAAAGCATGATTTTCGCCTTAATCCCTTAACCATGTTTAACTATAGGATTAGCAAACTTAATCCAAATTAACCCAAATATATACAAGTGACATAAAATAATATTTCTGAATTTCTACATATTTTTCCCGATTTTTATGATGCGTAATTTCACAAATTATCAATAATCACCCTCTAATTAGCCTTTATTAGTAAATAAAAGTGAAATCACTCACCTTAGCCACAAATAAATTATATATCTGAAAACGCCACTGATTTGGGTCGAATTCCTGTGTGTTCCAGTAGCTCTATCTCGATTTTGATGCTAATCCGCCTTAATTTGATGTAGTTTTGCTTAATTTGTGATTACGAAGTGATTAGGGATGAATTTAGAAGTTGGAGGCCATTACTAGGGTTAGAGGAAGGTAAGTAGCCACTGGAAAAATGAAAATGAATCATCCTCTAACTCTTTTCAGCCCTCCCATAACCCTAATCCTGAAATGGGTTATAGGCCTAACCACTAATCACCTAATTAAGCCTGGTTAAGCTGTTTTTTCATCTTCAAACTTTATTTCAGCCATATCTCCCGAACGATAAGTCCGTTTGATTAATGTGACCACTCTATGAAACAGTAAACCATCGTATGAATCCAATGGAAGTGGTTTCAAGTCAAAACTCCTTACCATTCAAAAGTTATAGGCAAAAAAAGATTCGCCTAGGGCAAAATGGTCATTTAAAATTCGGCAAAAATCGTGAACATGGGAAATGACCCCAATAGTCATTTCCCAAAGTTACACTACCATATAACTTCATATAAAAATAAAATAAATATTCTACGAACCCTGGATGCGTAAAATGCGGGTCGTTACAAGCTCGTCATAGATCAATAGAGATGCTCTTGTACATGTATTGGGAGAAGACAGACCGGGAAGGTTAGGGCATTGGGAAGGGGCTGCACTTTAACCACAAGCTAACTATAGCTCGGTCCAAAGATAAACAAGTCTCACGGTGTCAAAAGTAAATATCAGGATTGAAGGGAATGATACAGACTCTGATGGACCAGAAGGTAAACTTTTAAAACTAATTTTTATTCATTAAATACAATATTAGCACAATCTATAATTTAAAATACTAAGAAGAATAAATTTTGGTGCTTTACTACAGGGTAAAGAAAGTTTGCAATGGAGCACACATGAAATGGTAAAATTAATAATTGTATTACTCAATAAATATTTTGATCCAGTAATGTTTTATTTTAAATATTGTGGCATCCACTTGAGTACTCCTTAAATTAAAATATCGTGATATTTGTGCTTTCCAGCAGGGTAAAGAAAGTTCAGGAAAGATCTTGCCTGAATCAGTAAGAATAATTATTATGTTACTCAATAATTAAAATTTATATTTTAAATTTTTAATCCAGTATTTGATATAATTTTTGTCTGAATAATTGTAGAGTCATGACGAAGTATGTTCTTTGTTGAATTGGGATGGAACCTCTGCAGTTGTCGCCTATGGGAGGCTGTTGTCCTTGGACCTAAATGACGTTGTCAATGACATTTGTCTTGGACAAAATGCTGCGAGCGTTCTTGTAAATTCTGGGGATAAACCAGATACTTATTTATGGAGGCCTACACCTAAAATGACAGTATTAGCAAATGCTATGAATAAGCTAGTTGCTTGGCCATCAGTTTGCGTCAAGGTATTGAACTTTGATGAAGCCAATACGGTAAAATTTACACTTCTCATATTATATTTATAGTTATTTAGTGTGTGTATAGAATAAAGGAACCACGAATATTTATTTACAGTTACGTATGAAGCTACTAGTAGCAGCTACATAGAAATAATACAATATTATCTTGTTTTGATACTATCATGACTGGAAGTATAATTGCTAATATTGAAGTATATTCTCATTTTTAGAGTACCAACAACATCCACAATAATTGCAAGATTTATGGTTGGAATAAGGGTGAAGGTGTAGATGCCGAAGGAAGAATCTATGCCGATGATCCAAAATATACCGTTAATGGTATTCCGCTCGATCCTTCTGTTGTTGTGATTTGAGAGGACAACTTAATAAATAAAGATACTTATTTGTGGAGACCCACATCTGATATGTCGTGCATTGGAGATGCAATTATTAGGAAAGTAGCATGGCCAAGATCAAAACTAGAAGCAGACAAAGAAAATCCAACTGAGAGTCATGATGATAGTGAAAATCATGCGACTTCTCCCTCGAAATCTTCATATGTGTTCATGAATAAATCGAAACATGTAAGTATTAATTTTCAACATTGATCACTGTGTAAGCATATATTAACACATATGTATATATATTCTGCATAATAATCTTTTTTCTGTCAGCCGATTGCAAACATGAAAAAAGATGCCAAATGCAAGTTGATAGATGTAGGTGGAACAGATGTGGTGACCGAAGGAACTATTGCATCAATTGATCCGATAGCGAAGGTCCAATTGTCGTCCATTAGGAAAGGATGCTGTAAAGGTTTGGGTTGAACATGTGACAGTTCCAACTGCAGATCTATGGAGACCAACATCAGCTCTAACGTGCATGGAAGATGCCTTCGACGCTCCCATAGCTTGGCCAGTGAAAAAAAATCACTATTGACACAAAATGAAAGGTATGTAAATATTTTTTAATAAACATTTATGAGTTACTACGTTATGGAAGATGCCTTATAGGCCGATAGAGTTCTGGAACATGATCTATGTTTCAAAAACCACAGACATGATCAAATATAAGGCATCTATTATACTTTGATATAAAAAAACGGTGAACTGAGGTTCAACCTACGATGGAATTATGTAGTTAAAATTCTCAAGACATAGCATTAACACATGTACTTTTTTCTTTCAGTCAAAATTATTTTGCTGCCATTATTATACGCATTGGACATTGGTTAGGCAAAAATTGAGGTTGAGAAAAAAATCAGGTGTATATACTTAGCATATCCATAGTGTGCTTATCCAGCATTTGTTTTGGAAAATGGCGATTTTCAGAGTAAAATCCAAGCATATCCATTGTGTGTATGAAAATGAGTGTGTCTGAAAGGTCTATGTTATGTAGTGTTACATTTAGAGTATGTGTCTGAAAGATTTATGTTATGTAGTGTCTGAAAATGGTGAACTAAGGTTCAACTTGCTATTTCTATTCTTAAGTTATGTTTTTTTCTTTGTTTTATAGGTAGATTAACAATATTTCAGTTGTTTTGATGACAACAGCACTACAATATTTGATCGGTAACTTGATTATTTCAGGTTTTTATTTCAGTTTTTATTGTACTTGGTTATGACAATGTTACTGGTAGTCTGGTTGTGTATGTTGTGGTTATGAAAATTATTGGTAGTTTGGTTGCGATAGTTATGGATGTTTGAATTTGTGGATGTTTGTATGATTATCTTGTGGATATTTGAAGGTGTATGTTGTGGTTCTTTAGTATGTTATGTTCAAAAATGTATGTGTTTGTGGATTATGTTATTTAATTGGCGGCAAAATTATGGGTAGGAATAGAATATTACAATACAAATTTGGCAACAAATGGTGGCGGGGGAAAATGCTATGGAATATTAGATTTAATCGTAGTGTTTAAAAACCACTACAAGTTAATTATTATATAACACAAAAAATTTATGGTGGCGTGTTTTAAACGCTATGAGTAAGCTAAAAGAATGCAATAAGAAAAGACCCGTAATATAGAAACCCTTTCGGTGACATTTATTAAATGCCGCAGAAAACCATTTGTAACGTTAAAAAAGCGCCATGAAAATGATTTTTTAGTATCATTTAAATAAAATGCAACAAAAAAAAATTACTTTTAATGGCATGTTTTCTCATAACAATTATCGAAACGCCACCAAATATACTTAGTGGCGATCATTAGGTGCTACAAAAAATCATTTTTCTTGTAGTGTCTGCTTACACGGACTATAAGTCGCATAAATATCCGTTCTCGCAGAAGGATTTCAAATTGAGATAGTAGAGATAGGCTTCTACTTGGACCTGAGACGATTAGAGAAACTTCAGAAAAGATTGATCTTATCCACAGGCACATGAAGACTGCTCAGGGAAGGCAGGAGTCATACGCAGATAAGGGAAGGACCGATATTGATTTTGAGGTGGGAGACATGGTTTTCATCAAAGTGTCTCCTTTGAGGAATGTGGTTTGCTTTGGATCGGTAGGGAAATTGGCGCCAAGGTTTGAAGGGCCATTTCCCATAGTGGAAAGAATATTTCAAATGGCATATAGAGTAAAGCTAACAGAAAGATTTGCGGAAGTTCATGACATTTTCCACGTTTCTCATTTACGGAAGTGCATGCATAATATCGCAGTAGTAGTTGAGCCGAGTGTGCTTGAGGAAGTAGAGGTGGAATGGGAGGCGATAGCTAGATGAGTTCCTACAGATATTCTTGGATCAGAGGTGAAGAAGCCACGCAACCGAGAGGTCAAGTTGATGAAAGTTCAGTCGGGAGAAGACCATCAGGATGCAACTTGGGAGACTGAAGACAAGATTCGTGCTTCGTACCCTTTTCTTTTTCAAGGGTATGTTCTTAACTTCTTTTCCTAAAGCTTTTATTCATACTTTCTTCTGTCATTTAAGTATATCCTATCGATCGAATCTTCGACCTTTAGGTAGGGAACCAATGGACGTAAACATGTGTTTGAGACATGTTATGTTAGATGGATGCAAGTGGATGCAAGTGTTTGCTAGTGGTTGCTCGTGGATGCATATACACACACACTAGGCACTAGTTTGGCTCAATCACTTTCATACTGCATTGGATGCTTGTGTATTTTTATTTTTTTATGGATGAAAATGGGTGTATCATTATATGAATGTTGCATTTGGATGGATGATTGTGCACACGTATAGAGTTCACATGAGATTCTAGGAATATTTGCATACATGTTGGATTCATGGCACTAACATGCATTGCATTAAGGAGGTCAACTAAATCAGTAGACCGCCTGATATTTCTCATTAGTATAGGGACATAAAGACACACCTTTGCATATGTTCATATAAGCATTAGAAATATTTTAAGGACAATATATGCCTGTGATTGGTGGATGAGTAGATGGATGATGGATGTTAGGATATACATTCTTCCTAACTTAGAGATTTCGGGGATGAAATCTTTTAAGTAAGGGAAAATGTAACACCCCATAATTTTAAAGAGTACTATAATGATAAACTAAATAAAAATTAATTAAATATTGGAAATTAAGCAAAACGGACTGTGCCATTGCGTTCATCTTGGAATTCTACTTAAGATAGACTCCAAGTTAGCGTAAAACGGACTTCGTATGAAGAAGATATTAAGGTTTGAAGTTTGTATACATATAAGTAATATATATATATATAAATAAATCAAGTCCAGAAAATCAAAAATCGAAGAGCGGGAAAGGGAAAGAAATCGGCTCGTTAGGGTCGAATCCTACAAAGGGGTGTCGACCCCACCTAGATCTGGGGCAGATCCATTCTATGAACTGGGACTTATTTCTTGACTAGTTCCATTGACGGTATGCTATAAATAGGACCTCATTTCTATTGTTCTCATAAAAAACAATGGAGATTATGAGGTGCTGCCCTAACTTAGATTGAACTATCCTGTTCTTCTGCAATAACAACTTATGCGTATACAAGAATCTCTACTACAACATCAACAGTCATTTCTCTGTTCTTTAGATCCAGTCATAGTGAGTTTATGTTGCTTTTAGATATAAATATTTAATAAGTTATCCTGACTATTTATTAGTTTGGATCTAAACCTATGCCTGTTATTAACATGAATCATAACTAAACAAATCTTCCATTACTTGTACATCAGATCTACTGTTTAGTTCCAATATGCCTAATTCTATCATCATATGCCCATTCTACTGTTATGCCTATTTCTGTCATCATATCCCTGTTTTGTTATTATGCCTATTTCTGTTTTCTTCTCTCACTCCCTCCTTTTTAATTTTTTTAGCCAGACTACCTTCGAGCCTAGGCCTACTGATGAAATATTTAAACGAACAAAATTCGGAATGATTGGGAATGATAAATTGATGCATAGCTGGTACTGTAAAACGTGATCGGGAATTGGGGGTATAACCTGTACCTTGATCAAAAACTTTAATTTGGGGGCATAACTTGTATCATGAATCAGACTTGGATTTGGGGCATAACCTTTGATAAACATGACTTTTTTTAAGATTGAACATGCCTAATTTATAGTAAATAGAAATTGTAACCGCAATTAGACACGAGTTTAGATTACATTTGTGGTAGAAGTCTTCCCAGAACCGCCCAACAAATCCAGCATCCACAAGTGCTTAATCTAATGTGAGGGGTCTAGTGCATAATTGTATACGTAATGGTGCAAAGACACGAGGTTAAGTCCGACTTGTGGTAGAAGTCTGCCGGAACCGCCCGGCATATCCAGCATTCAAATGTGGTCGACTTAATGTGAGAAGTCTTGTGCTTTGAAATGCATAAACGGGAAATGATAATAACCCATTAACTTGTTATACTTAACCTATTTAAATCTGTAGGGGTTATATGAACCTGTCAAAATTATGTAAGGGTTAAGTAAACTTGCTTGAATCAATGGGGGGTTAAGTAAATCTGTTAAATCTATAGGGAGTTATATAAACCTGATAAACTTAACATGTTTTATATGGTGGGGTTATGCGGGTTTGTTAATCTGGTAGGCATAACATATCAAAATCCTAGAAATGGGGATGCAAGCTTGGGGTTGGCTTGTATCATCTGTTGTATGGGACCCGTATCAATCAGTAGCCCATCTTGGTATCAAAGAGGACCTGAACTAGGTATGGGTCAGGGCACGCTTACTGAGCTGATTATAAGAGGTTTATCTGAATGGGGGTGTTGACGGCGCATTCCGACGGACTCATGTGCGTGCATGAATCCGATTGCTTGGGATAATAAGGCACTGTGACATCAGTAGATATGGTTGTGCCTCTCGAAAAAATGGGTTTCCACTTTAGAAAGTGATACATCCTACCGTAGGGCTAGCACAGGTTATCTATAGGATAGGGAGCTGATCGATTATGGTAGTAATTAGGGTACATCTAGTCATGCTTGTTTAGGAGCCCGTTATTATCGTTGGGCGTAACACCTATCATTCCTGTTGGGCTACCTGTTATTATATTTGGGGGTAAAACCTATCACTAGAAGTACACCTATGTCTACCATATGTTCTTGTTGAGATCATTTTGTTTCTGTTATACTAGTATTGGTGCAGAGAAAAATAATTGAGAAGCGCAATATATTATGTTCTCACTACAAGAAAACGATACATTGATGACAAGTATGGATGACACGAAACATTATCTTGCAGTAGTTAAGTATACTAGTCATTAGTTAGGATAAACCATGACTTTGAACATTAAGCCATGACATTGACCAGTGCAATAGCAAGTTAGTCAACGGTTTGATAAGTAATCAATGACATAGACTTTGTGCAATAGGGCATAAATTTTGGCCGCCCTAATTTTCATCGTCCCTCCCAATTTTGGCCGCTAAAATCTGCTTTTCAGGTTCTTCACAAAATTAATTTCCATCGCTCCCTCCAATTTTACCCTTCCCTCCAATTCACTCCCTCCCTCCAACAAAATCGAATTCACAAAATCCAAATTCATGCATTTCCTCCCTTCGAATATACGGAATCGATTCCTAGTTTGCTCGCTTCCCTGTGGTTGTCTACGAAGTTCATTCCGCATCGATTCTTCGACCATCGCTCAATTTTAGGTATTAATCTACGTTTTTCTAGATTTCATTGATACAGTTCCTCCATGAATTTTCCTTTTGGTCTATTTGTTTGCCTCTATATAAAAAAACGGGGAGATAAAAATTTCATTTGCATTCGAAAATTTTCAGTATGGTTTCAGTAGTAGTAAATGTCTACATCTGTATATCCATTCTATCAGTTCGAATTTCCTTTTGGTTTCAGTATGGTTTCAGCAGTAGTAAATATCTGCATTCGAAAATTTCATTTTGGTCTATTTCAAGCTGACTATGACTATCAGTTCTCACTCTATAAATTGATACTTGATTCATGTGTCTGTAGATCCATTCAGAAGTAGTAAGCTGTTAGTTTTATTGTGGCCCTGCAAAATAGAATTTTTATTAACTGGAAGAAAGTCTGCAAATATAATAGCAATATGCTTGTTACTGGCATATTATGAACTTGCTACTGGCATATTATTAACTTAAGGCCGCCTAAAAGCCATTGTATTCGGATAAACAAAAATGTTGCCTTTAGTATAAACATGTATTACAGTTTGATACTTTGAAACTTATCACGTAGATTGGTTTAGCTTACTCATAAACATAGCACTGTTGGGTAGTTTTAGAATTATAACTGAAAATGGAATTATTTACCTTATTGTCTACATCAATATTATGATTCAACGATGAGTAGGCTTCAATGTTCAATACCGATCTTAGACTGATGATGAATTTTAAGTTTTTGCTTATTTCATACCGATTTTAGACCGACGCTTTTCAGCTCATTCATAGTGATGACTGTATTCATCAACATCCAGCAATTTTATGTCAATGTTCAATAAATGTTTTTTCAAGCCTTGCAATTACTACTCGTCTGATTTGTTAACTGTTAATGTTTTTTCAAGCCTTGCAATTAACTGCTCGTCTAATTTCGAACTAGAGATGAAGTAGTGGGAGATGCGGATGTCGAAACACAAGTTCATAATGGAGGAAATGAAAACTGCAGTGTTACAATTAAAAAATAATGGGTAATGCTTGTGTGAGTGATTTGTTTGCACTTTTGTTGAGTTAGTGTAAATGTGACATAACACTAAAGTATTTTTTTTTCTTTTAAAACAACCATAACAAACGAAGATTTTGAACACTTGGTCATGATGGAGAAAACATTAGGTCCTTCGCCCCAACACGTGCTTTGAAAGGCCGAGCATGTGATAATTTTTTAGTACTTAGGGTAATTGTCTGCGATTTCATGTATTTATTTTGGTATTTCCCCCCTCAAGTCGGCATGCCAATAAATATATTAGGGGGGGTCGGTTGAATTGGCCAGAAGTTGCTGCATCAAGGCGCAGTATAAAAGCAGAATGATATGCTTTAAGCACCTAACCATTATTACCGGAAAAAAATTGATGCTACCAATTTTATTTATCTGATATTAGCCAACAAAAGCAACAGTTGTTTAAAGCAGACATGTAGATATTATCACTTAATTTATAAAGTCTACATATTGAATTTTGATTCCTCTTATTTTGAAAATTCGGCCCAACCCTATTGATTCATTATGATGTAATTCATTTTCCAGTATCCTAGAATTTGTATACTGTTAATAGGATCACTATTTGATTCTATCATGACAATGTCTAAAAATTTTAGAGTTCTTTTACTGTTTTACATTTGTCAATCATCCAACGCAATACTATTTGCTGCTTATCTAGTACAACAATACTGATTAAATATATTGTGAAAAGTTTGAAAAGTAACCTAGAACAGAAGGAGAAACTTCAGCTTTGAAATATTTAAGAAGGCAATATAACCATTTTCTTTACCTTTTTAGCGTAGAATCATATTTCTTTTTAGCTATGTACTAAGTTTCAGCCAATACGATGTTTCATTATCAAGAAAGAATTACATATGCCTGGTCTAAATGAAAATAGAAATCCAGTATTTGGACATAATGCAATTACTTTGAAATTTTATTTTCTTATGATGCAAGATGAGATTTATATATTTTAATAAAAATATTTTTTAGTAAACAATATGCATATGTATTTATGTACAGGTTAATTCTTAATGTTCCTTGATTAATCTTTAATTATCATGTACAAGAAAAAAGACTACACAATGTAGTAATAAGCTTTTGAAATAGTTCCACCTATTTAATTTAATTGCAACAACATTATTCATTCATTTGTTTCTACAAAACATCCATCACAAACAATATATAGTTTCATTCACTGTCATACAGGTTGAATTCATACGATTAGAGATGGCGTACATATCGTTCTTCAGATTGGTATGGAAGATTGCAATTCAAGCAATGTCCAACTGTAAAAAGTATTTGACTGATGTTCACTGTTAACTTCCTGTATGGTGGAGATAACAACAGCTCAGTTCATTATAGGGTCAGGTAACAAGTAGCTTTGACATGCACACGCAACATGTAGAATGTGTATAAAATAGAAACATACACAAATACTTTCATATGTTCAGAATTATTTTATTTGCCCCAGATGTTGCCACTTTCCACCTACAATTGTACATAACTTACTTTGTGTAACCCATAATAGTTATTTTTTTAATAGAAATTTGCTTGTTGCAATATTGTATATGGCAATGGAAAAAGATTGGGTGCATTTACATAGGTAAAATTGCACTTTTAGCTTAAAATTTAACTTAAAGTTTATAATAATGATTTTTTTCATTGAGTATTTTATTTTCACTGTAGAACTAGTAGGGAGTACGAATAAGGAGCAAGGAATTTTGTGCATGTAGCAAAGAAGAATTCAGGAAATCTGGAAAAAAACTGTGTCCTTGCTCGGATTGTCGAAATCTTACTCATCATTATGATAACATTATCGTTGAGCACCTGATTATAAGAGGAATGGATCCTTTGTACAAGTGCAGTAAGTGGTATAGTCATGGTGAGCAAATAAATGTAGCTAAAAAGTGAAGTTGGATGAGACATATGACTTACTACAAGCTATTCACGTTGAAGACGAAGATTTTGTTAATCATACTTTTTTGTTAGATGATAAACAGAATGATGATGCATAAAGGCGAACAGATGATTTCAATAAAAATTTGGAAGATGCAGAAACACCACTGTACCCTAATTGCGTAGATCAAACGAAATTATCTTCTACCACTGCATTATATAATCTTAAATGTGAAACTGGATTATCTGATAATGGTTTTGATAAGCTTCTAAGTGTGCAACAATTGTTATACCCAAAAATAATGTCCTTCTGAAGACTTTATATGAACTAAAGAAGTTTCTCAAAGTATTTGACATGGTATTTGAGAAGATTCACGCCTGCAGGAATGATTGTTGTCTTTTCAGGAAAGAGCACAAAGATTTGAATGCATGTCTGAAATGTGTTTCTTTGAGATCAAAGATAAATGAGCGAACGGAAGAGATAATGCAAGGTATTCCGGCCAAAGTATTGCGATATTTTCCAATTATTGCAGGATTCAAAAGAATGTTTAGATCCCAACAGATGAAAGAAGATCTAAGGTGGCATTCAAGTAATAAAAGAAATAATGATAAAATGCGTTATCCTGTGGATTCTTTGGCATGGAGCATGGTGGATGATAAATGGAAACCATTTTCAAGTGATCCACGTAACCGTCGGCTTGGTCATTGTAATGACCCGCATTGGCAGAGGTATTATAATTAATTTATTTAATTATATAAATGGTGATATTGTGAATTAAATGGTCGTGGAATTAAATAATGATGAATATTTAATTAAATAATAAATTAAATAATATATTTAATTCTGAAATAATCAGAATTGGCTGAAATGACAATATGGTGTGAACCGGATCATCTGTGATATTTAATTCAGCTTGCAATTGAATTTGAATAACGAATATATTCAATCGTCGACAGTTTGAACGTATAATTATATTATAATTAAAATAGAGCTTGAAATGGCGCGGCAGTTCGCTATTTGGCGATTTGAACTTCAATTGAATGTACAGGATTCGTTTGAAGCCGGATTTCTGTGAAACAAGAAACGTGTGGAGCTGGTGGAGTATATCTTTCTAGTGGAAGAGAAAAATCAATATTTCGTCGTGTAGATTTTGAGATATGTCCAAATCAAATTTTAAAATAGTCGCTATAGAATCGTTTATCGACCGTATCGGTTTATTCGATATAACTAGAGATCGGGTTTGAATTTAGACAAGATTCTTTTGAGACATAGCGATAATTTAATTTTTAGAATTTTACTGTAATTTTTAATTAATTAAATAAGCAACTTTTTATTTGGAGTGTTTTACACCCTAAATCAGTATTTCGGGGTTTCACAGAATAAGTCAACGGACCTATATTATTATATTTTTGGGATCCTCACACAACGCTGATTACAACGTTATGTTAAATTATGTCTATGGCGGTCCATAAAACAAATGAACCGTGTGTAATGAAGCGCGTACAACTTCACTTTGGAAACAAGGCATACCATGCCAACGAACCATAAATATATATATGTCATAACGTTAAGACTACATTCATTTGTTTGGTACCACGTAGCACTAAGGAAATGAGGGAAAAATGTATTTGAGACATCTCTTTTAACGCAGACGTACTACAAATATTTATTTTTAATTTCGTTACTTAAAAGCCAAGTTCCATGCAAATCCACGTCACTTCAAAACATTATCCTATCGTATAGACTACCGTGTGCTACCGTGAAGCCACATCAATTAAGTGGATATTATAAAGAAGACGTGCGACATTCCTTAACCACTAAATTTTCAAATGCTATATATACACAGAACTACATACTTCTCCATCTTTTGAAAAGGAAACCAACGAAAAACAAATAAAAGAATCCCCTCAACCTTATACAGTTTTCTCGTTCAACCTCAACTACTGAACCGTGAGTGTTTTGAGCCTCCTCAGTCTTTCTCATTCGAGCTCAACTATATAGATCCAACCAAATCTCCAGTTAACCACGTTTCAGACATGAGGAGCGATGAAAGGAGAGAACATACGTGATAATTTTCATGGGAATACGGTAGCAAGTTTGTATGATGTTTTTTTTTCGAGCAGCAGTAACTGATGGCAGAACATACTGGATTGAGGGGGGGCTTCATACTCCGAGAACAAACATCGAAGTGAAGTTCTATGGTGAAACGGGTTGGCAAGTTTGTGGAGTAATGGTGTAAAGGGTCACAACATTGGGTTGGGGTGGTGACAGCAAGCCGTGCGAGGCTTTGCATGCATGAGGCGTAAGAGAAGTGGGAGTTGAAGTGGTGTTCACGCATATGAAGAGAAGAAGTAGCAGGGAGATGCGAGATGGCTACCTGCGTATGGAAAGAAGGAGAACGAAGATGTGGCGTGAAGCAGGAAAGTACTATGCATGGTTAATAGAAGGTCACGACATCTGGTACTGTGGGAGAGGAAGAGCAGGCTGAAAACGTGAGTGGCAGCACTAAAAAGGAGAAATCGAGTTCGAGGGTTCATAGGAAGTTGCGGAAATATGGGTAGCTGCTGTCCATCGCATTGGAGAGGAAGGTTTAGGAAAGTGTTGATGGTTTTAGTTTTGAAACATGTTGGAGGAAATGGAAGAAAAAGGATGTACGGTGTGTGTGTTGGCCATTGAAAGTTGCGGGTTGCTGTAAATAACGAGAGGGGAAGAAAGGTACTGTAGCTTAACGATGATGGGCTTGCGGGTTTGGTTTATTGGGCCAATCAATTAAAATAGAGGTGAGCCCATATAATCAAGTAAATTAAGTTATTTTAATTTAAATTGGTTCAAACTTTAAAGATGTGTATCTATTTCATACGGTGTCAGAATTCCGAACGGTCAGATCCGATAGGATCATAGGGACGAGGGCTACACGTTGGAACTGACTGGAAGTTCATCGGAGCTCGTTACAATTTATGGAGAAATAAATTGTCCGTCTGAATCAAATCGAGCGATGGTTATCGTTATCAACGATGATCGTCCAATGTGAGTAAAACTCGCCAACTCTGTACAGTTATATTTTTACAACGTATTCTTAGGACTGTTAATTATTGTCTGATTGACTGTATGTTGACTGTTTGATTGAACTGCTAGTCAGTTAGTTAAATTTTCTATATTGATTCTGTTTAACAGAATATATCATATGGAACTGAAAAGTGATGTTATCTATATTGTTTAACATCTGTGATGCAGGGAAACAGGTTGGAGGAATCCAATTGGATTCCTCAACATTTATTTTACTGTTTTCATATATTGTGATATATGATGTGTTATATAATCTGTTATGGATTATGTGTGTTAGAATGATATTGATCATTGTTATTCGATATTTTTAAATATCATAAAAGACCCTGGGATGTAAAAAGAATTATTTCAATGTATATTGAAATAAAGGGATTCTATAAAATCAACAGATTTTATTAAAGGAAGTATTTCGAAAGTAAATAAAAGGGGAAAAGGTTTTTAAAAACGAATAGAGTTTTATAAAAGGAAAATCAATTGTAAAGTAAAGAACTGTTACTGAAAGTAAATCTTTATAAATGAATAATTTATTCGAAGAGAGTAAAAGGAGTTACTCGAATATAGTTATTCGAGTAGAAAGTAAAAGGAGTTAATCGAATATAGTTTATTCGAATAGAAAGAAAAAGGAGTTAACCGATGTTAGTTAATCGATTAGTGTTAATGTAAAAGGAGTTAATCGATATTAGTTTAATCGATTAGAGTTAAAGTAAAAGGAGTTAATAGAATATAGTTTATTCGAATAAAGTTAGTAAATCGAATATAGTTTATTCGAAAGGGTTAAGTGAATAGAGCAAATCAAAAAGAGTAAATCAAATAGAATAAATCGAATAGAGATTTATTCGAACGAGAGTTAAGTAAGGAAGTTAGTTAGAGAAATATAAAGTGAACTTTGTCTATTTCAAAGTTAGAAATGTTGTTCAGTTAAGGTCTGAGAGGTAGTTCTACCCCAACTTGATTGGCTTCATTTTTAACTAGGGAATAGTTAAGGTTCGGCAGTAAAGGAAATGGTTTGAGTTGGCATAGCGATGTTTGTTTAAACATCTGTCTAAGTCCAATGAAGGAGCTTTGGAAATGTTTTCCAAATAAGAAACCAGAAATGTTTTCTAATAAAGAAAACAAGAAATGGAAATGTTTTCCATTGTTAATAACGTATATTTTCTAAATTTAGAAAATAGCAAATGTTGAATATAGGGAAACAGGAGATAAGTAGATTAATGAAATAAAGAGATTAATGTTGAATGATGTTTGATCGATATAATTTCCATTTGGAAATAATATCGTTGTTTGCACACCTGTTTTTATTCGATAGTTAAATCACAGACTATCAAAGTTTTGACAATTTTAACGTTGTTAATATGGAGAGACCGGTTGGATTATTATCCAAAGAACCACTCTGTATTGGCATAAGCGTTGCGAATCATATATGCCAAAGGAAATTGAAGACGGAGTTATGCAAGGGCTATCCTGTTTACAGAATAGTGCCTTCGGTTCATCCTATTCCTAGATGACTTGTATGGACGGATGTCTGACAAAGTATGTCCAGACGATCACGTATATTGATTTCTCCAATCGTACCAAGAGTGGAAGCGGAGAAGGAAACTTCTTTTAGCTAACACATAATGTATGGTTGAGGACGTCAATCGGTGATTTGATGGATTTGACGATGTGACATTCGAAGTGAATCTGGTATGATGATAAAGCGTAGCTTCTAGCCTCATCATCCGGTAAGTGACAGAAATCGGGCAGGCAGCATGGCTAAGTCGGTCGCACCGAAGTAGGGTGTATAATCACCTGATCTAGAGTTTCATTTACTTCTAAAAATCTATTGTTAATGCTGTCCCATTCGGGAAACGGTTGCTGATCCCAACCGTTGGTGATATACATTCGATACACTCAAGCGAAATGAGTGGTCAGTCATGTGTGGCCGGGTTGCAAGATGTTCTTGTTGAACCCAGTGTATTCCTCTCTAGAGGTACACGAGCGAAAGGTGGTTCCATACCTTGTCATAGTTGGAAATCCATTACCCAATACGTGCTTGCGGTTTTGATTGTATACTATATATGTAGAACGTGAGATGAAAACGTTTCTGCTAGATGATTATATATATACTGTGGTTAATAGACATTATTAAAATATCAAAAGGTTTTTGATATAAAGATATTCTGGATTCTCATAAGGGAAAAACCCGTTCCGTTATGCGGCGTGGTCTTATGAGATATCGTTTACTTGTTCGAACTGTTTTTAAACTGTTTTACTCATACCAGTCCCATGACTGACCCGGAGTTTATTTTGTTGTTTTCCCTAAACTCTTGGGTGCCTAAATTTGTACGGGCAGTCAAGTAGTCGGGATTTACAGATATACTGGAAGAGCTTGGAGCAGGAGGCTTCAGGATCATATAGCTATAGTTATTTCCGCTGTGTTGTAAGTGTTGTACTCTGATAATGATATGTATATTCAAGTACAGATTTGTATTTCAAAGTTATGTTATGAAATATATTTATCCGTTCCGCTGTGAGATTCGTGTTACTCTGATATTGTGTTCTTCTTCTTCTTCTATTCTAAGTTTCTATCTTATCTTTCCTCACCCTCTAATTTCTTTCACTAATTACCAGGATTTTTCGGTGTTTTGGTTATCGACATCGTGTTTATGTCGATAACCAAAGTCGCTCAAAATCCGGGTCATTACAGTTGGTATCAGAGCTTAAGTTAAGAATTACTTGCCTCTGTGGCGTGACTCGGTAGAGATAGGGTTAGTAATACCCTAAATTGAGTTTGAGTGTATATATACGAGTGAACGTATTTGTATATCGATATAAAAATTGTTTTATATTATGGAGATTCATTGGTTGAGTAGTTTATGAGTTCTGGTCAATCAGTTTGATCCACTGTATCGGTAGGAGTTACTAAACACTCGAATATGATGGGTCGGCACGATATGTTTTGAAAGAGGGTAAATAAAAATAATTTTACCCAAAGTATATTTGATACATATTGGATATATTGGTTGTTATTATAGTCGAGTAAGATTATAAATTTAATGGTTATGTAAATAACCAATCAAAATTCATATAAGTGAAATACGTGAAATCAGATGAGTTAAATCTGAAATTTAAACCAGAAATTGAAGTTAAAACTCTGGAGAATTGGATAAGTGTTTGTAAATGGATTTGGATTAAAAATAAGGAAAATTTAAGATCTTGGGAGATTTTAAATTGTTTTACAAGCAGTGTGAATTATATTTTGAAATGAATTTCAAAGTGGAAATGTTTAGAAATGGTTTTATAGTATTGAACTCACTTCGATCGCTGGAAAATAGATTCTGATGATGACGGCTGCATCATCAGTATTCATTTTCGAGTTGTAAGTGACGAATTACAACCAGAGATACTGTTTTGAATTTGTTTTGGGAAAGACAAGTTGTGTTGAATTTCAAAATGGGATTTTTTTGAATAGATTTGAAATATTAACTTGTTTTAAAGGAAATAAAACGAGAAGTCGCTTTATAAATGAAGTTAATAAATAGTTCTTTTATAAATAAAGCTTATAAATGAAGTGAGAAGAATTATCATTGGATAATTCAGAAATAAAAATACAAGTGTGAAATTGAAAGGGGAATCTATTTTCCAAAGGTAGAAATATCGATTTCAAAAGGAATGGAAATCGAAACTTATTTAAAGAATAAATAAAGTTTGAAAAGGAATTTGAATAAAGGAAAATTCAAAGAGGATTTGAATATATAAAATTCAAAGGGGATTTGAATATATAAATTCAAATGAGATTTGAATAAAGAAGATTTAAATAATGGAAAATTGAATATAGAATTCATATAGAGAAATAATGAAATTTGAATATATAATTCAAATAGTTTGAAATGGAATTTGAATATGGAATTCAAATAGTTTGAAATGGAATTTGAATATAGAATTCAAATAGAGTTGAAATGGGAATTGGAATATATAATTCAATGGGAATTGGAATATATAATTCAATGGAGTTTGAATAGAGGATTTGAATATAGAAAATTCAAAGAGGATTTGAATATAGAAATTCAAAGGGAGTTTGAATATATGAAATTCAATGGAATTGAAATAGGATTTGAATATATAGTATTTGAATAGAATTTGAATAGAGTTTGATAAATAGATTTGAATATAAGAATTCAAATGGAGTTTGAAAATAGATTTGAATAATGAAATTCAAATATAGTATTTGAATAAGTGAATTGAAATGAAATTCAAATATAGAATTTGAATAAGAGAATAAAAATGGAATTTGAATATAGGAAATTCAAATAAAATTGAAATGGAATTCAATTAGTTGATAAGCAAGTTAAAATATATTTGAACATGTCATGTTCAAATATAAAAGTGGAATAGACTAAAGAGTTAGTTAACAAATTAATTAACTAATTGAGTTATAACGATCAGGTATAGCTAAAATAGATTGGGCAGGTATAAATATACATGAGATATGTATGGATAAGGTATGAAGGTATATAAATAGAATGCTCGACGAAAAGGTACGTATTTAATTCATATATATGAGATTTTATGCGCCGTGTCGGCTAGCCGCTTGGCTTTTTCTTTTTCTTTTGGATTGGTAAGGGCCATGGGAGGCTATTTGAAATATCCCGATGCTCTTAGTACAAAGGAGGTTATGGCGAATTTTTCCGGAAATTTAAAAAGTTAGAATATTTTTAAGATAATTTGATAGTTAGAAATCAACGTATCGATATATATGTAGAAGTCGATAAGGAAACGAACTTAGAAATAGAATAGTATAATCAAAAAGGAAGTCTAGAATAAAATCTAGTGAGAATAGAAAGAGGAAGTGTATACGTGTTTAAAAGTGAATCAGCAGTTGTATGGTATTGGTTATTCGAGTAAGTAGTCATATCTGTTTTTACGTTATAAATGTTATTCAGTCAAGGTCTGAGAGGTAGTTATACCCCAAGTTGATTGATTTCATTATTAACAAATAAATAGTAAGCTTTCAGGCTCGAAGATCAATGTTGAATAAGAGTTAGTTGAATATAGTAATTGGGTTGTCGTAACGATGTTTTACACAACATCCGTTTTAACCCAAATAAGTGTAGCTTGGAAATAGATGTTAAATATTTCCTAAGTATAGAAAAAATGAGATTGGAAAAGAGATAAGTAATTGGAATATTTTCCAATTATAAATAGCATATATTTTCTAAAGTTTAGAAAATAAAGGAAGGCGATATTCGGAAATGTTTTCCAAATAACATAAAAGGGCCAATATGGTTATTGCAAATATTTGGTTAACAAATATTGACAAAGAAATAGAGAAGTGATTTAACTAATGGAATATTAATAAAGGGCTCAGTGACATGTTCAAAACGAAAATTTGATTTTTGAAAAAAGTAAACTGTTTAAAATTCCCAGTAAGAGACGGTTTAAATTAAAAACAAATTTAACAGAAATTTGTGAAAGCAAAATTGAATTAAAACAAAGTCAGTTAAGTGGTAACTGAAGTTGAATTGAAATCGAATAAATTGGATTTGTGAAATTTGAATCCGAAATGGTATTGGATTGAGGAGTTAAGGAATTGAAAATCAAGAATTGAACTTGAGTTGAAATGGGATTTGGCTTGGATATAAGCGAATGGTTGTGTTTGAGATAAAACTGATTTGGAGTTTGATTGGCATGACATTGGTATATGCTGAATTGATAGCAGATGTGAGGGATATAACGATATGCCCGACAAAAAGGTACCAGTTTATATTTGATATAAGATTTTTTGAGCCGAATTGGCGAGCCGCTTGGCTGTTTGATTTTCTTTTGGGATGGAGATGGCCCAAAGAGGCGAGTTGGAGTTTGACCGATTGGCCGGTACAAAAGGAAGTGCTGGCGAAATTCTTCGAAGAGTTAAAGTGTTAGAAAATTTTCAGGATTTTTGAAAATTTTCGTTGATAAGAATTAATTAATAATGTAATTGAAATTAAATTGGTTCAGTTGAAACTGAAGTTAAGGAGTGAACAAATATGTTCTAACCAGTCGATAGGGTCGTCTTCTAGCTTTAGCAATTTCGAGGACAAAATTATTTTAAGTGGGGAAGATTGTAATGACCCGCATTGGCAGAGGTATTATAATTAATTTATTTAATTATATAAATGGTGATATAGTGAATTAAATGGTCGTGGAATTAAATAATAATGAATATTTAATTAAATAATAAATTAAATAATATATTTAATTCTGAAATAATCAGAATTGGCTGAAATGGAAATATGGTGTGAACCGGATCATCTGTGATATTTAATTAAGCTTGGAATTGAATTTGAATAACGAATATATTCAATCGTCGACAATTTGAACGTATAATTATATTATAATTAAAATAGAGCTTGAAATGGCGCGGCAGTTCGCTATTTGGCGATTTGAACTTCAATTGAATGTACAGGATTCATTTGAAGCCGGATTTCTGTGAAACAAGAAACGTGTGGAGCTGGTGGAGTATATCTTTCTAGTGGAAGAGAAAAATCGATATTTCGTCGTTTAGATTTTGAGATATGTCCAAATCAAATTTTAAAATAGTCGCTATAGAATCGTTTATCGACCGTATCGGTTTATTCGATATAACTAGAGATCGGGTTTGAATTTAGACAAGATTCTTTTGAGACATAGCGATAATTTAATTTTTAGAATTTTGCTGTAATTTTTAATTAATTAAATAAGCAACTTTTTATTTGGAGTGTTTTACACCCTAAATCAGTATTGCGGGGTTTCACAGAATAAGTCAACGGACCTATATTATTATATTTTTGGGATCCTCGCACAACGCTGATTACAACGTTATGGTAAATTCTGTCTATGGCGGTCCATAAAACAAATGAACCGTGTGTAATGATGCGCATACAACTTCACTTTGGAAACAAGGCATACCATGCCAACGAACCATAAATATATATATGTCATAACGTTAAGACTACATTAATTTGTTTGGTACCACATAGCACTAAGGAAATGAGAGAAAAATGTATTTGAGACATCTCTTTTAACGCAGACGTCCTACAAATATATATTTTTAATTTCGTTACTTAAAAGCCAAGTTCCATGCAAATCCACGTCACTTCAAAACATCATCCTATCGTATAGACTACCGTGTGCTACCGTCAAGCTACATCAATTAAGTGGATATTATAAAGAAGACGTGCGACATTCCTTAACCACTAAATTTTCAAATGCTATATATACACAGAACTACATACTTCTCCATCTTTTGAAAAGGGAACCAACGAAAAACAAATAAAAGAATCCCCTCAACCTTATACAGTTTTCTCGTTCAACCTCAACTACTGAACCGTGAGTGTTTTGAGCCTCCTCAGTCTTTCTCGTTCGAGCTCAACTATATAGATCCAACCAAATCTCCAGTTAACCACAATTCAGACATGAGGAGCGATGAAAGGAGAGAACACACGTGATAATTTTCATGGGAATACGGTGGCAAGTTTGTATGATTTTTTTTTTTCGAGTAGCAGTAACTGATGGCAGAGCATACTGGATTGAGGGGGGCATCATACACCGAGAACAAACATCGAAGTGAAGTTCTATGGTGAAACGGGTTGGCAAGTTTGTGGAGTAATGGTGTAAAGGGTCACAGCATTGGGTTGGGGTGGTGACAGCAAGCCGTGCGAGGCTTTGCATGCATGAGGCGTAAGAGAAGTGGGAGTTGAAGTGGTGTTCATGCATATGAAGAGAAGAAGTAGTAGGGAGATGCGAGATGGCTACCTGCGTATGGAAAGAAGGAGAACGAAGATGTGGCGTGAAGCAGGAAAGTACTATGCGTGGTTAATAGAAGGTCACGACATCTGGTACTGTGGGAGAGGAAGAGCAGGCTGAAAACGTGAGTGGCAGCACTGAAAAGGAGAAATCAAGTTCGAGGGTTCACAGGAAGTTGCGGAAATATGGGTAGCTGTTGTCCATCGCGTTTGAGAGGAAGGTTTAGGAAAGTGTTGATGGTTTTAGTTTTGAAACATGTTGGAGGAAATGGAAGAAAAAGGATGTACGGTGTGTGTGTGTTGGCCATTGAAAGTTGTGGGTTGCTGTAAATAACAAGAGGGGAAGAAAGGTACTGTAGCTTAACGATGATGGGCTTGCGGGTTTGGTTTATTGGGCCAATCAATTAAAATAGAGGTGAGCCCATATAATCAAGTAAATTAAGTTATTTTAATTTAAATTGGTTCAAACTTTAAAGATGTGTATCTATTTCATACAGTGTCAGAATTCCGAACGGTCAGATCCGACAGGATCATAGGGACGAGGGCTACACGATGGAACTGACTGGAAGTCCATCGGAGCTCGTTACAATTTATGGAGAAATAAATTGTCTGTCTGAATAAAATCGAGCGATGGTTATCGTTATCAACGATGATCGTCCAATGTGAGTAAAACTCACCAACTCTGTACAGTTCTATTTTTACAACGTATTCTTAGGACTGTTAATTATTGTCTGATTGACTGTATGTTGACTGTTTGATTGAAATGCTAGTCAGTTAGTTAAATTTTCTATATTGATTCTGTTTAACAAAATATATCATATGGAACTGAAAAGTGATGTTATCTATATTGTTTAACATCTGTGATGCAGGGAAACAGGTTGAAGGAATCCAACTGGATTCCTCAACATTTATTTTACTGTTTTCATATATTGTGATATATGATGTGTTATATAATCTGTTATGGATGATGTGTGTTAGAATGATATTGATCAATGTTATTCGATATTTTTAAATATCATAAAAGACCCTGGGATGTAAAAAGAATTATTTCAATGTATATTGAAATAAAGGGATTCTATAAAATCAACAGATTTTATTAAAGGAAGTATTTTGAAAGTAAATAAAAGGGGAAAAGGTTTTTAAAAACGAATAGAGTTTTATAAAAGGAAAATCAGTTGTAAAGTGAAGAACTGTTACTGAAAGTAAATCTTTATAAATGAATAGTTTATTCGAAGAGAGTAAAAGGAGTTAATCGAATATAGTTATTCGAGTAGAAAGTAAAAGGAGTTAATCGAATATAGTTTATTCGAATAGAAAGAAAAAGGAGTTAACCGATGTTAGTTAATCGATTAGTGTTAAAGTAAAAGGAGTTGATCGATGTTAGTTTAATCGATCAGAGTTAAAGTAAAAGGTGTTAATAAAATATAGTTTATTCGAATAAAGTTAGTAAATCGAATATAGTTTATTCGAAAGGGTTAAGTGAATAGAGCAAATCAAAAAGTGTAAATCAAATAGAATAAATCGAATAGAGATTTATTCGAATGAGAGTTAAGTAAGGAAGTTAGTTAGAGAAATATAAAGTGAACTTTGTCTATTTCAAAGTTAGAAATGTTGTTCAATTAAGGTCTGAGAGGTAGTTCTACCCCAACTTGATTGGCTTCATTTTTAACTAGGGAATAGTTAAGGTTCGGCAGTAAAGGAAATGGTTTGAGTTGGCATAGCGATGTTTGTTTAAACATCTGTCTAAGTCCAATGAAGGAGCTTTGGAAATGTTTTCCAAATAAGAAACCAGAAATGTTTTCTAATAAAGAAAACAAGAAATGGAAATGTTTTCCACTGTTAATGACGTATATTTTCTAAATTTAGAAAATAGCAAATGTTGAATATAGGGAAACAAGAGATAAGTAGATTAATGAAATAAAGAGATTAATGTTGAATGATGTTTGATCGATATAATTTCCATTTGGAAATAATATCGTTGTTTGCACACCTGTTTTTATTCGATAGTTAAATCACAGACTATCAAAGTTTTGACCATTTTAACGTTGTCAATATGGAGAGACCGGTTGGATTATTATCCAAAGAACCACTCTGTATTGGCATAAGCGTTGCGAATCATATATGCCAAAGGAAATTGAAGACGGAGTTATGCAAGGGCTATCCTGTTTACAGAATAGTGCCTTCGGTTCATCCTGTTCCTGCATGACTTGTATGGACGGATGTCTGACAAAGTATGTCCAGACGATCACGTATATTGATTTCTCCAATCGTACCAAGAGTGGAAGCGGAGAAGGAAACTTCTTTTAACTAACACATAATGTATGGTTGAGGACGTCAATCGGTGATTTGATGGATTTGACGATGTGACATTCGAAGTGAATCTGGTATGATGATAAAGCGTAGCTTCTAGCCTCATCATCCGGTAAGTGACAGAAATCGGGCAGGCAGCATGGCTAAGTCGGACGCATCGAAGTAGGGTGTATAATCACCTGATCTAGAGTTTCATTTACTTCTAAAAATCTATTGTTAATGCTGTCCCATTCAGGAAACGGTTGCTGATCCTAACCTTTGGTGATATACATTCGATACACTCAAGCGAAATGAGTGGTCGGTCATGTGTGGCCGGGTTGCAAGATGTTCTTGTTGAACCCAGTGTATTCCTCTCTAGAGGTACACGAGCGAAAGGTGGTTCCATACCTTGTCATAGTTGGAAATCCATTACCCAATACGTGCTTGCGGTTTTGATTGTATACTATATATGTAGAACGTGAGATGAAAGCATTTCTGCTAGATGATTATATATATACTGTGGTTAATAGACATTATTAAAATATCAAAAGGTTTTTGATATAAAGATATTCTGGATTCTCAAAAGGGAAAAACCCGTTCCGTTATGCGGCGTGGTCTTATGAGATATCGTTTACTTGTTCGAACTGTTTTTAAACTGTTTTACTCATACCAGTCCCATGACTGACCCGGAGTTTATTTTGTTGTTTTCCCTAAACTCTTGGGTGCCTAAATTTGTACGGGCAGTCAAGTAGTCGGGATTTACAGATATACTGGAAGAGCTTGGAGCAGGAGGCTTCAGGATCATATAGCTATAGTTATTTCCACTGTGTTGTAAGTGTTGTACTCTGATAATGATATGTATATTCAGGTACAGATTTGTATTTCAAAGTTATGTTATGAAATATATTTATCCGTTCCGCTGTGAGATTCGTGTTACTCTGATATTATGTTCTTCTTCTTCTTCTATTCTAAGTTTCTATCTTATCTTTCCTCACCCTCTAATTTCTTTCACTAATTACCAGGATTTTTCGGTGTTTTGGTTATCGACATCGTGTTTATGTCGATAACCAAAGTCGCTCAAAATCCGGGTCATTACAGTCTTGTTACTGATGGTTTCAACCCATTTGACATTAAGAGTTCCAAGTATAGTTGCTGGCCAGTGATGCTTGTGACATATAATCTCTCGCCTATATTGTGTATGAAAAAAAGAGAATATTATGTTAACATTATTGATTCCTGGCTAAAGCAACCTGGGAATGATATTGATATATATTTGGCTCCTTTAATAGAAGACTTGTAGCATTTATGGAGTAATGGGGTAAAGATATATAATGCATTTAGCAAGATGCTTTTTAACTTAAAAGCAATTTTGTTATGGACTATAAATGATTTTACAGCATACGGAAATCTGGCTGGATGTTGTGTAAAAGGAAAAAAATATTGTCCATTATGCGGGGTTAATACTCATCATCAATGGCTAAATCATAGTCGAAAAAATGTCTATATGGGACACAAAAGATTCTTGCCTTTGTCAGACCCATTAAGAAAACAAAAGGCTTGTTTTGATAACAAAGTGGAAAAGGTAACAAACCAAGAATTCTTACAAGTAGAGACATTTCTATTATTTTGAGAGATTTTCCAAATGATTTTGGAAAAATTGAAAAAGTTGAAAAAAAGGCAAGAAGATAAAGAAAAGAAAATGCGCTGCCTATGAAGAAGACAGAAATGATCCTGCAAAAATAGAGCTATCAAGGTGGAAAAAAGATCAATTTTATTTGAATTACCATATTGAGAGGTTCGTGCTCAAAATTTATTTCATTTCGTAATAATCTAGCTATAAAATTATATAATATTAAATTTTTATATTAATGATATTATAGGAACTTCCACTCCGCCACAATTTAGATGTGATGCATGTTGAGAAAAATGTTGGCAAAAGTTTACTCGGCACAATGTTGCATGATAGCAAATCAAAAGATGGTATTAATTCCAAAAAGGATTTAGAGGATTGGGGAATTCGACATGCTTTATATGGAAAACCTCGTGGGAAGAGAACATATCTTCCACCAGCTCCTTACACTTTGTCTGATTCCAAATTTTTTTTGTAAAAGATTGTATGACTTCAAGGGGCCTGATGGTTACTGCTCAAATTTCAAAAGATACGTGTCGTTAGAGGATTGCAAAGTTAGTGGACTGAAGTCGCATGATTATCATGTTTTAATGCGACAAATGCATTCAGTTGCAATGAGAGGATTGCTCCCAAATAAATCCAAGGAAAGCAATAACTCGTTTGTGTACATTTTTTAATAAAATATGTCAGCATGTTCTTGATAGAAAGAAGTTACAACAAATGGATGATGAGATTATTAAAATTTTATGTGATCATTAAAGATATTATCCACCTTCATTTTTGGACATAATGATACATCTAAAAGTTCATCTTAATAGAGAAGCTCGATTATGTGGAACGGCTTATTTTCGATGGATGTACCCTTTCGAAAGATATATGAAAACACTTAAAGACTATGTAAGGAACTATGCATGACCTGAAGGATGCATTGCCGAAAATTATCTAGCAAAGGAATCCATGAGATTCTTTGGCTTCTACAGAAATCATTAGAATTTGGGGAGAATGATGATGCAATACTCAAAGGACGTCCAATATCAACATGCATGACTATTATGTTGACGACTAATGAGAAGGAAGTTGCTCATTTGGCCACGCTAATGAACATGGCTATAATATAGCCGTATTTAGGGTAAGCACATTTAATTTTTATTGTCTTAACATATGTGTAATTATAAATGTAACTTAACATCTTTTATATAATGCTAGTATGCATTTGGAAGAGTTACAAAGTCCGGACAAGCGCATAGAAAAAATGCTACACTGCTATGGAAAAATCATACAAAAAACTTTAACGACTGGATTAAAAAAAGGGTTAATTAAATATTTTAAATTTCATTTATAATTTTGAAAATATTATTTTCGACTATATTGAATGAATTGAGTTTTTTCCAGATATGTATTAATTCAAGTGAACATGAGGAACTATTAAAATGGATTGTCTATGGTCCAAGTAGCACTGCTTTGTCCTGCACATGATATATAATTAACGGGTTACGTTTTATACAAGAGATGTTGAGAGAGTAACTTAGAGTTCTGGAGTGACTTACGATGCTACCACCATGTGTAGAGAAAGTGCGAAAGATGTCTCTCAAGTAGCAGACGTGGTCACTTATTATGGGATTTTGACCAACATAATTTTGTTAGACAAAGTAACTTAGAGTTCTGGAGTGACTTACGATGCTACCACCATGTGTAGAGAAAGTGCGAAAGATGTCTCTCAAGTAGCAGACGTGGTCACTTATTATGGGATTTTGACCAACATAATTTTGTTAGACAACCACAAATTTTATATTCCAATGTTCAAGTGTCATTGGGCAAACATTTAAATGGGGTGAAGGTCGAAGATGGATTTACTATTGTTAATTTGCATTAAAATCAAGTTTCATTTTCAAAGGATCCGTATATCCTTGCATATCAAGCTAAAAAAATTTTTTATTCAAGAGAGGACGACTCCTCTAATTAGTATGTTGTAATGAAGGCACCGCCAAGAGGTTTTTATGAATTAGAGACAGTCGATTATATTGAAAACACAAGCAGTGTTGTCCAAGATTGTGAAGAAAATGAGATGAATGTCGATTTTTTGGAGGATTCTAGCTATGTCTGGGAGGATTGTGTAGGCATATTTGAGAAAAATTCTAAAAAAACGTCGTTGATTGCGCTTGGAAACTATAGGTGAAAAAATTATTTTGTTTATAACAACTCACCTTTATTTAGTAGACCAAAGGTGGTGACAATTCTTGAAATTGAAGCTAATAACAACTCACCCTTATTTATTAACAGATTTATCAATGCATTGTTCTTGAAGATGAAGTTGAAGTTGAAGTTGAGAGAACCCAGTGATTATGCTGTCCACAGAAAATACTAATATTATCCAAAGATGAAAATGCTAATATCCAAAGACATGCTTGTATTTTTTTCTTAAAGGCTTTAATTAGAATCAAATTAAAGTTGATTGTCAATTTTTGTGTACATTTTTCATTATTGATAGTCTGTGTCTGACATTACCAGTAAGGCTTATTTTGTTTTCATCCACCATTTTTGTTAGTTGATTCACACTTGAGTTCATCCACACCTAATTTATTAGTATATCCACATGCGGATGTGGTTACAAATTTATTACTTTATTCACATGTGTATGAATCTAATAATTATTTTATTATCATTTTGAGGGTTGAAGGACAAGGCATTCTTAGTAAGATCTTCAACAACACAGAATTAAATTGTGAGATATACACATGCATCTTTTTTTAAAATAGAGCAGGTAAAAAATTGGGAATCGAACATATGAGAGGATCAATGAAGTCATGTAAGTGAACGGCGTATACATCACAAAAATTGAAAACCATGTAAATACCTGTCACATTCTCGTCAGTTTACCTTTACAGGTGGTTCAAAGCACATATTAACAATGCTTTCCACTCTTAAACCTTTTAAAGTCAAAATTCTCTAATTTTGTGTAACTGAAAATATTTAACTAGTTAATACAACTTTAATTTTTCCTTTTAATTTGCAGTTTTCTGTTCACTCCTTGGTTTCAATCTTAGTTTGTTCCAGCTTAATATATTTCACACCACGTTAATTATTAAAGTGTAGAAAAGGCTGTCAATATTTCAAGGTAGTTAATTATCCAATCTTTGTGGATGATAGTTAAAGTATATCCTGCATCATTGAGTATAGTATATCTAGATTTGACCTGCCATAAACTGAGATTTTAATATTTCATGCTCTTTTTTTATGGAAGGGCTAATCGATGATTTATGAAGCATGCTTGTTTCCGAGCTTCATCTCTCATTTATTGTCACATGATCATCCTTTCTTCTTTTATCCTTAATCTTGAGTTTTCTGTTTGGTATTTTTTAGAAAAGAAAAAAAGAAAAGAAAAATCTTTCTTGATATGCTTCAGCCTTGTAGTTTTAATGATAACCCGTGTAATCAAAACATTCTCATAACGTGGGATGATGTAATTTATGTTCGTATATTATGTGCTATTTTGAGCGATACATCACTAGAATATGCGAGTTTAAGAAGATGTTTTCTTAGACTATAATAATTTAGGTTAGACGTTAGAGTAATAAATAATCTTGTGATGCTATGGGTTATTTATCACTTGAAGTAGGCCTGAATCCTAAAATTTGCTTTAGCAGTCCCCTCTTCCCTCTTTATCCTGCAAGCTTGTTATTTTTTTTAACCTATTACCTGTATGGAAAGATGATCAGTAGATGAAGAAGATTGCCTATGTAAGGTGATAAATGTGAATAGTTACCATGTTTGTTGCATTTATGGAACCTTTTGGCTTTTTGTTCACTCTGCAACCACATATTTTTCATATATTCAGTGTGTTTGTGTACGTACCTGTGTATCATTTTCGTTGTATGTTTACTTTTTAAACGCATTCCAATCTTTGGCTGGGGTAGGTCAAGGTAGCTTATACAGAAGTATGAAATCTCCTGCATTGTATTATTATGCATGAATAGTATATATTTTCGATTAAAGTATTGATATCGACCGTATTGGATGCATCTCGCTCTATATATATGCGCTGATGTATTTAATTAGTTTTAGGGATTTTCTAATTTAGTTTCAGAACATTATCTGGATTGAGTTTGAATATTCAGGCTTGATTTGTTCATGCCAATGCAAATAGTGTCTTCATGCTTACGCGTTTCATACTTCAGTGCAAATTGTGTATTATGCATGAATAAGAATGACCTGTTATGACGTTTTTTAGCTATTGCGTATTTTGCAGAAAATGAATAAAAGGAAGAGAGATGCTAAAAATGGCTAAAAATAATCGAAGAATCCACCACATCCAATGATAATGCTAAAGGCAGTTATAATGTTTTCAGATATAGTTTTTTTTTTATCGAACTCTGTTTCGGCATAAATTGCATTTCTCATGATTGTTCGTGTTATTTTTCTCTTTTGATAGGTCGACACTATTTATGAATGAAAGATTCATAATATTAACTATAAGATTATACAATTGATCATGATAATTAATCATGGTATTGAACTCTGCTTACATATTTGTTTTTTATAAGTTAGGATTTGTTAATTTTATTATTGGGGTTTGTCAGAATAGTGTAAGGAATTGTAATTGAACACTACGGTGTCATGATTATTTAGTTTTAATGTTTGTTTAATAGTAATTATCTTTTTTTCTTGCTTTTATTTATATTTCAAGCTGTTTCGAAAATACTTCTATAGTTCGAGGTGAAGCATTTTCGACTATTTCGAAAATGACCACATCTACAAACCAATTGCATATTCTTTGTAAGGATATATTAGTCATTCATAATTGTTTTTCACTTTCCACTATCGCCATTTCTCCTCATTTTTCTCAATCCACTTTATTCTATTACTCATATTATAAAGGACTTTTTACGTATTTGAGCCTGTTTTTGTAAAATATAACACTAATGGACCCGTTTCAAAATTAATAACACAAATATGCCTGTTTTGGTCTGTTTGGCTTCCGAAGGCGAGTTTTGAAAACTCGCCTTCGGAAAAATACGAAGGCGAGTTTCCAAAACTCGCCTTCGTTATTATTCCTGCACACAAAACACCCCAACCCGAGACCTTCTTCCCCATTTTCATTTCACTTTCCTCTTATCTCTTCTTACTCACTGCTGCGAAAATAAAAAAAAACCTTAAATCAACTCCATTTTCGCCCATTTTTCATCCAATCCATTCGTAAAAGACAACAATGGCTAGCACATCCGGCGTACAACACGAAATCGGTAAGATTCGAAACCCTAATTTTCAATTTTGGTTGGTTGGTTATACATGTTCAATTTTGTGGCTGGTTATGGTTGGTTATGGGTGTCATACATGTTCAGTTTTGTGTACACAACATTGAAATTAGGTCATACATGTTCAATTTTGTGTACATTGTTCACATTTACAATTTGGGGGTTTTGGTGCATATATTGTTGACATTATTGAATTGGGTCATGCAGAGTATGTGGAGATGGAGCCCGGACCAGTAGATTAAAAGAGACCACAACACAGAAACTAGTACTAAAACTCAGGAAGAAACATATGGTAACACGAGACTAGATACTATAGCTTACGATACAACAAATGCTAATTAGGAAAATAGTAAGATAACCAAACTACATCTGATGTTCATGCTCTTGGGATGTGAAGCTGCTTAATCATCACGGTTAAGCCGCAACTGTTCAAAAACGTTACAGAGTTGTCTATTCTGTTGTTCGAGTTCGTTTGCATATGTTATTCCCCTTGGCCCTATCGGTTCGTCTATCCATTCCGTGTAATTGTACCCATTCGGATAGGCTGGATATTGCAGAATGCGACGACCAATATCATTGCCATCTGCTCGAACCACAACTTCAACTGGATAACCGCAGTAGCAACAAACTTGATAAGAGTCACCTTCCTGTTCAGTAGGAATTGGAACATGTGGTACTTGATAAGAATGAACTTCTTGTCGTGGTACAACGACGGACTGTTCATGCGTGTGTTGAACGTTTGGTACTTGGGCTTGATGTGGAGGTTGGACGGACCGTTGTTCGGATGGTGGTCCAAGCCGAGAGTTCAGTTCGTTTAGAAACTCGAGTTCATCTGCAATCGCAGGAAGTTCCATCTGTTCATATGCCTCTTCCTCAAAGTCTGGAGATAATGGCCAAGAAGGCATAGTTGTGGTAAAGAACAGAGTGGTTGGAAACTAAGTTGTTGGAGTGAGATAAGTTGTGAGTAATTTGATAGAGATATATAGCTGCGTAGTGTACAAGTGAATAAAGGGTAAAACAAAGAATGATGTAAAAGGTCACAGATACACTTTGCTTTACGCGTTGCACAACACTGTTTCGTCTGGCGTAATACTGTAGGGAATATGACTAGTCGTATCAGGAGTGATTCAGCACTACTTGGTTTAAGGGGTCATCACATGCACACTAAGTTTGCAACAAGGTTTATGGTTTTTATCAGCAATATTCATACTTCTGGGAATTTTAATATATTGCATTACAGAATTGAGAATTTTACGACGACAATGATTACAACATTAAAAACTCCTCAAACTACAATCATACGAACTACAACAAAGGAACACACGAACATCAAATTCGAAGTAAAATAAAACACATTAAGGTAGTTTCCACATACTCCTACCACGGACGTGGGTAAAATCTAGGTCTAGGTGACTGAACACCACTTTCACACATCGGAGGGTCAATCCACTGCTTAAAGTAACAACAATCAATTTCAGCAGGAAAAACCTTGTGGTCCTCAAAGGCTTCACAGCCGAAATATCGACGACCAGCATTTTTTTTTGTTTTGGAAACAACCACGACCGATGCTTCTCCACAACGACAAATAGGGTTGGATCCACCAGGAATCAGTGGCTCGACAACACGCCCCGAAACTACCCTTTCTTTTCCTGGTCATTGATTTACTATCAATTTATCGTCGTTTTCCAATTTGTCCACGGTGGAGCCCATAATTTCTTTTCCCTGTTTCGATATGGTGAAAGAGGAAGGAGGAGGCGGCTAGAAGAAAAGAAATTGTGAATGAGGGTTTGAATGGATTCAGAAAAGCCGCTATATATAACGGAAAACAGGGTCGTTCCCATCCACATATAATTTAAACATTTCAATACAATACATAAAGGAGTTAAAAAATAGGGTCGTCCCCGTTCACATGAACATTATTGTTGACAAATGCCTAGGAACTAGCAACATGTCAGGCCAAAATGTGCATAGATGGTTACAGTGTAGATTCTCTATCATACCATCTAACTTAATAGCAGTGCTACAGTGTTTCTAATGGGACAATTTCTGAAGTGACTAGTCGTATTAGGAGAGAATCTGTTTTACATACTCTTTTTACCCTGCACTGACTAGTCGTATCAGGAGAGAATCTGCTTTCGTCTGACGTATTACTGTAAAGAATCTGCTTTATGGAGATGTAATATTGCTATTTCGTAGATGTTTCAAACCAGCATTTCTTCCTCTCTCCCTTATTAATGACCAACAAACCTCTCTTCCTCTCTTCATCACTCCTTGGTTTTTTGTAGAGTAGTTCACTGTCAAAATGGCAAACTTGGCAGACGACGACGATACCATGGTTCAAATGTACAATGAGTACGAAAGTGGTAAACAACCCGTACAAGATGTCGAATTTGTGCTCGAAACGCAAATGGGAGTCCAAATAGATGCCACAGAGGTCGAGTCTGAACTTTTTAGTGCAACGCAACCAAACGTTGCAGTCCAGTTCATCGGGCCGGTTCAAAAATCCCTCAATGCTCAGTTGAGGGAAGTTATTGCTAGACAAAACCCCGATAGTTCAAGCTCCAGCATGACGGGTCGTTCAGTCCTTTGCTATTGCGGAGTCGAATGTAATGTGCTTGTTTCTAAAAGTCAAACGAATGCAGGTCATCGTTTTTATGGTTGCAAAGCGTACATTCATGCACAAAACCGCCAAGGGTTGCAGGGTTGTAATTTTTTTCATGGTACGATCCACCTTTAACGGAGAGAGGTGTCCAGTACGCACTTGAGATGCAAGCTGAGGTTAATCGCTTGGAAAGAATGAATGTGGCAATTAAGAATGAAATGCTTCATGGGTGCTACGGTTCAGTCCGAAGCTATGGGTCGTAGTTACGTTGTATTGGGTTGTGGTTATATTGTATCATTGGGTCGTGGTTATGTTGTATCGTTGGGTCTAAGTTATGTTGTATCGTTGGGACTAAGTAATGTTGTATCGTTGGGTCTAAGTTATGTTGTATCGCTAGGTCTAAGTTATTCCGTGTCCTATTTATGTTGTAATGGGTCATACTAATATAATTTATATCTTTATATAATATAATTATATGTCATATGCTTATACATTATAATGTGTATTATTAAATAATAGCAAAAATTATGAAAAATATATAATTTTATAATTATAAAATTATATAACATATAAATTATATAATGTATAAATCATATTAATATATTAAATAAAGTATAATGTATTTATCTCTATTTAACAACTTTAATTTATAATTAATATTTACAACTACATTAGTAAATACATTACATAATCAAGTAAGGGTTTATTTGAAGGCGAGTTTTCAAAACTCGCCTTTGTATTTTAATGCAGGCGAGGTTTGAAAACTCGCATTCAGACAGAAACAGGTCTATATCCATAATTATTTTTGGAACATGGCTATTTGTGTTATTATTTACATAAACAGGCCTAAGATTGTGAATTGTCCTATTATAAACCATTGCATGTCATCAGTAACTACTTCTCATATGTTCTCTCTTCTTTTAATTAATTATGAGATTCAATTAATTTTTGTATTTTGATAATTGGTATTTAGTTGAATTCTGTCCAGTTACATATATAGTTTTTATAAAATTAAATCACACATTTTCTAAGCTGGCACGTAGATTGATAGCTAAAATAGGTTGTTATACATGCATATGATTGGAATTTCAGCTGCTAAGCAATTATATGGCAAATGCTGTCATTAAATTTGTATCCAAATGTTTTTGAACTGGTGTTAATTAATATGCTGAAAAACAATGTAGGAACCTGAAACTTTGAAGCTGTGTATGACAATAGATGGACAAAAAAAATCCAAAATTACTATTTTTTTATTGCATACAAAACTGAGTGTAATAGATGGAAAAAAAAATCCAAAGCTGTGTATTCAAATGTTTTATTTACCAGAACTTGCTTTTTTTTCAATTAAATTTAGGTAACATAAATACTAACCATGTTTCACCTGTACTTTTGTCATTATCACATTATACCATGTTAAAACTATGAAAACATATTCCTTTATTCAACATATCATAATGGTGTCTTATCCACAAAATGAGAGCAAAATGTAACAATTTATGGGGCCTTTCTGTTTGATGCAGTCTTTAACTTAGACCTACTTCCGTCTGTGATTATCTGTTATACGACATGAATTTATAAACTAAGTCTGTACGTGTCTGCATATATCTTTGTCCACATATTATGGCATATATGCCTTTGAGCCTCTCCTTTTCTTTGACACTTCCTACAATTTATTTTCCTCCCATTATTCAATGCATGCAGCAGATATGCTTTTGTCACAAAAAGACCATTGACATGGGTTATGTTTATTCTGTAATGAGATAACATACATCATCCATTATTTTGTATATACAAGAAAATATTTTAGTTTCATTAACGAGTTTATAGTTTAATGACATCAGTACTATTTGAAATCCTAATGTATCTGTTCTCATATAAGGGTTTTCTATGCCTATGAGAGATGATTTTCGTGCATCGTGAGTTGTTTCCTTTCTGCATTTCACCAAGTTGTTTTAAATGAAGAAGATGATAACTAGTTATTTAATCTTGCTTTATCATTTCAGTTCTTTTACCTTTATGTCTTAATTTTTATCCCTTTTCAGTTTTCTCCTTGCAAAATAAAAATGCCCTTGCTTCCTAATCTACCTGTCACTATACTTGACTTGCATTTTAACATGTCCTTGCAAATTAATACTAACACGATATTTGACTTGAAGCTCTATGCCTTTAAATATTGCAGGTTACATTTAAATTAGATGAAGAATGGAAAAAAGCGTGCATATTTCATCAAATGGGATGCATCTTTAGAGGTTCAAAATCTCGATTAGTTCGCAAAATAACAAAAGCAAGGAGCGTAGAAGAAAGAAATAGGTTAAAACCAGGCACTCTATGTATGGATAAGTGGAAAAAGTTTGTCAAGTCCAAAACGACTCCAGAGTTTAAGGTAATAGTTACACATTTATATTGATGAGATGTGAAAATCAATAATTAAATTTTTAATGCATGTTTTCATTTTATTCTCGGGAATTGAGTCAGAAATATCAAGCTATTAGAGATAATCAGATACCTCATACATGTAGTCGTAAAGGAATTACTCGAGTGGCTGGTGATTTGGTAAGAATTACTACCTTATATACCATAATATTTATTTGCTAATTAGTCATTGTGATGTGTTGTAAAAAATATTCTATAAACATAGAAAAAGACGATCCTCACCCATCTTCTGTCCGTTGAGCTCAAGTGTGGATCAAATCGCACATACGAAAAAATGACGAGCCATTAAATTCGATTTCCACAGATGCAATTGTAAGTTCTTTGAAATTTTATTAGATAACAATAGGTTTTTTATTATTATTGTTCAAATGCGTATAATATGCATGTATGACAACATGTGTAGGAAAAAAATTAAACAAATACAGAGTGAATCAAATTCCAACTCAACAACTGATTACAAAAACGATGCACTTGCAAGAGTATTGAGGCAGGATAAGCCAGGGAGATTGAGAGCAATGGGAAGGGGTATGACCTATACCAAGGCAATGTGGTCACAAATAAGGGATAAACAAACGGTCGAGATGCAAAATAAAATTTCAGAATTAGATACGATTGTTCGTATGCTTGTGAAAAATTAGGTATTTTTTATTTCACGACATATGTTTTTAACTCACGTCAAATACAACTACTGTGATTCTTGAACAAGTGCTGGTATCGGTTTAACGCTCATCTCAAAAATTATAAATGTGACAGCCCGCCCGCACCAGCCGACATTTCCTTCGAAAGTGCGCTGTACACATGCCCGACTAGCACGGAACGGTCGCCAAAGAAAGGAAAGAAGAGAATGAACTAATCGGAAACCCTGTAGAATGTCTCACAGCGCATGGAACAAAATATAATAATAATGTACTTGACATAAAATGGGTGAGACAGTGCATAAGCTGATAACTAAAACCAACATCAACATCATCATCAGAGTAGCGGAAATCCAAATACAGCTTTCCAAATTACTGTCTCTAAACAAAAGAAAGAAAGGTACACCACTAATGCCCAAAGTAGTGACCGCAACAACACAGGGAGAATGTCTATATATATATATATATATATATATATATCATACATGGAAGCCTCCTGCTCGTCTCCGGTACTGCTACTCGTGCATACCACCTAACCTGTCTCTAGTCTGCTCGAGAGAGCACCCAGAATAATAAGAAGAGACATAAGACTCTGGGTCAGACAAAAAGTCTGGTATGAGTGATAAGCAGCTAAACAGAACAATAATAGGTATACTAAACCATACCTGAACCTGGACCTGTAACCAAAGAGTTAGCACTACATACCGTACAATACTCTAAGGTGCCACTAACACATGGTATAAAGAATACGGTGGTGCGGGTGTGCATGTCATAGTGATGGCAATCAAATCAAACATAGCAAGCATCCTCACTTCTCTCACTCAGTGCGTAAAGCATACGATATTTACCGCTTCGATCACAAGACCCATCGAAGTAGTGATGGAGTTCGACTTGTACAACTACTGCTACTACCAAGCTCACCACATGGAGTCATGACCAATCTTTACAAATGACCCCACTTCATTGGTCTATAGCCCTTTAGTCGTACCTAGGCCACTATGGTCCTGAATCCATTCACATACCCCCTACACATAGTGATCCAAAGTTATAGACATCGACAACCCCTTAGCACACGTCCCGCAGCAAAGCCCAATCGTGAAGTTCACTCGTTGGTTCCCATCTGGATCTTGAGTCAAAAGTACTCATTTGGACTACCTTTGCATCTCGGGTTTTGGTCATCATCTCCAGATCAATCTTCATTCAGTTCGTGATCGTCATCTAGGCTCGGATTCCTATCGGTTCGTAGCACCCTCTCCAGATCGGTTCTGATCGTAGTAACCTTCCTCCAGCGGTTCGGATCGGGGCCCAACACTCCTGGCTTCATGGAGAACTCCTCTGGTTCGGTCCTTCTTCCTAAGCACTCCGGATCGGGTCGGGTCTCTCAAGTCCATTCACGGCGCATCGGTTCGGGTCGGAGTGGCACACGAGAGGCGGATCGGGTCGTGGGTTCGGGTCCAGATCATCTCGTGGATACAATAGCTTGGAGGGGCGGTTCGGTTCGGGCTCCTTCCTCCGATCCGATCCGGATCGACCAAATTCCTGCACTTTTTTCCAGCGACTGTTTACGCCATTCGACGGCGTTTTTGACCAATCTAACTATTCTAAACAATCACAATTCATACCAAACAGTCATAGGAACATATAACATCAACCATAAACATCAAAACAATAACTTGATAGGTTAAAATAGATCAAACATAGCCAAAACCCCATATTTTCCGTTAATTGTGCTTAAGCAAAACTAATGATAAGATTAACAAATCTTAACCAAATTAGCCAAATTTTCTAACAGAGCTCTAAAACAATATTTCCGAATTTATGAATATTTTTCCACAATTTTATCATGTCCAATTTCGTTAACCTTCACTAATTACTCTTAATTAACCGTAATTAGTGCAAAACTATGCAAATCACTCACCTTGGCCACAAATAAAACCTTTAGAACTGAAACTCTACTGTTTGGACGCGAATACCAATGCAAACGCAGCAGCTCTACCTCGATTCTTATGCTAATCCGACTTGATTTGATGTTGCTAAGCTTAATCCTTGATTAGAAAGTGATTTGGAGGTGTTTTAGAGGTTGGAGGTCATTGTTAGGGTTCCTAAGAGGTAAGTGGCGGCTAGAAAACTGAAATAGAATGAAAACCTAACTCATTTCAGGTTAAAACTTCTTTCCAATCAAAAGTTATGGCCAAAACAAATCAGCTAGGGGCAAAACAGTCATTTAAAAATCGGCAAAAACCATGAACATGGGAAATGACCCCAATAGTCGTCTCCCAAAGTTACATGACCATACGACTTCGTATGTGAAAGAAATAAATATTCTACGATCCTTCGATGCGTAGAATGCGGGTCGTTACAATAAACATCATACATTCTTCCACTTTGTCTTCAAAAACATACCAGTAATCTAAACATCAATGCAACTGTTGCAACTTCACTGGATGTAATAGTGAAACCGATATTGACATATCAAAAAATTACAATAATATTTGTCTTCAGCACTACCAATGTTGGTGATCAAACTTTGTACTGTCCTTTTTTTCTCTATCGTGGCATTATATACAAAACTAATCACAATCCATGCTGCGATAAACATTCCTTCATAATAGATTACCAACTTTTCTTACCTCGGTAAATTAATTACCCAGCGTGACGCATTATTTTCTCATTTATCCATCCTTCTGTATATTTTGATTTTGTAAAATAAGTTAGATTCCAGGTGTACTCCTGACATTCTTTGCACTAAACAATTAAATTCGATATGTTTTATTAGAATTGCATCGCTCGTCTAGAACAAACTTCCAGGAGGAAAACAGAATTGTGAAGTGTAAATGTGGGAAGCAATGCTAAAATGTGAAATAGAGAATGAGATAGCTGAGTTGGTTCAACATACATGAAAAAAGACCCATTTCAAAATATATGGAAACTTCCAATATTTTGTTAGTCAAATAATCTATTTCAAAATATATGGAAACATCCAATATTTTGTTAATCAAATATTTTAAAGATCTTTTTATGTGTTAAAATTTTGTAAAACAATTCCTTTTTTGGAAAAGATAATGCAATTTTGTTTAGGTACCTATCTTACATTAAAGATTGAAAGATATAATTTTAAAAATGCTCAAAAAATTTAAAACATTAAATAAATTTCAAATTTTTTGTTTGAATTCATAGTCATTCAAGAGTTTTGAAAAGTTTACAAATACTTTCCATCTTTTTATTTAAATCTACTTTAAAAAACATTTTTTTAATCTGTCATTTTTCAAGCAATTAAATAATTATCGAAGAATCTAATATAAATTAAATTAAATTATTTTATAAATGTTTTGAACCTGTATCACTTTACATTTTTTACGCTAGGTAGTATTAATAGAATGTGGGGGAAGATAACATATGATCCCAGTAACCATGAAAACAGGATTCCAATTTTAACAGTTTTTATTTCATTTATTTGTTGTTTATTTCTGTTGTTAATAAAATTTCTTAGTTTTTGAATTAATTTATGGAAGTCGTTTCTTTGTCTGGTTTTCTAGTGAGCACACGATGTGTTATAATGTATTTGACCATAACATTTGATTCGTAGCACCAGTTCTTAAGAATATTATAATGATCTATAGTGGATGCAATCCTCATTTACTATAGTGGATGCAGTCCTCATCTGTTATATATACAGCCAGCTCATAAGAGAATAATAGTAGTATATAAACATTATTGGTCATTTGAATAGGTAGATAACAATAAACGTAAGTACATCGACCATTAAGTATGTATAAACTCCTACTAGCTTAAGGGCTTTAATAGCATAACTTTGCATGAACTCAAAATACTGGTAGTCAAAGTTTTCAACACTACCATATGAATTTGGAATGCCTTTTTATTTTTCCTTTTTTTCCTGCTATGAAAATACTGATGTTCAAGCTCAATGTATATTGTTCTTCAATATAAAACCGTCGGTTGAATATTTGTGTTAAATCCATGATGTACATACAGAATGTACACTAATGTTATCAAAATTAAATGGCCATAAATTGTATTCAACTGCATTAATAACATACACACACCAAATTAAATTTTGCTGTCCTATATAAATGTGCTGATTGTCGTATGTAAATGCACTATTTTTTTTTGTTTGACAGAGAAAAGAAAGCCAGGATGAAGCAAATGTGCATTAAGTGGTAAAAATTATTTATAGTAATAGTATGCTATCATTATGTTTGACATTGAATTTCATTATTAATATAATCTGTTTATGTATAATAGAACAAACATGGTGAACAATATGACACATGTGACTTATTGGATTGGAGTGGGACAGACGAAATTGTTGAGGAAGGAAGAGTTGTGCCAAGTAACCCAAAAGAGATTTTTCAACAAATCACCTTAGGGTTTGATGCGAAGAAAATTAAAATAAACACTGTGAGAAAACCAGATGCTTTCTTGTGGAGACCTACACTTTATTTGACACACATTGAAGGCGTTGTTTGTCAGATAGTAGCATGGCCAGTTACTAGAGTTGTTATGCACAACGTCGATAACTTTGAAAACAAAGACAATGGGTAAGCTTTCATTTTTTTACTAATTATTTTTTAGTTTTCAATGTACAAAAATAATAATATGTCCTTTTTTATTAGAGTAAAAGTAAAGAGAAGATCATAAATGCAAATTAATCGATTGGCGCACATGGACGACTGCATTTGAGTGATCCAAAAGAACTTGTGAATGATCTTCCTCTTGGTCCGGCTGCCATTGCAGTTTGCATAGATAATCCAAAAATCGAAGATGCTTTTCTATGTAGGCCTACTACAGGATTGACAGGAGTTGGAGAAGCCATCGGTATCAAAGTTGCATGGCCTGAATCAAAAGTTGTTATCGAGACAATTTACACATCATCATCAAATAATCCTACGAGTAATGTCGGAGATGTTGAGAAGGTAGGTATCAAATTTATTTACATGTGATTCAGTTAATTTTTTATAGGACAAATTATTGAAGCACATACTAAAACAATCTTTTTGTTCAATTGATAGAGTAAAAATTTATGGAGAAAAGTAAATGTGAGTTGATTAACTGGTCGGGAAAAAGAGAAATAGTTGCACTAGGCCGCGTATCTTCAGCCGATCCAACTTCAATGGTTCATTGTGTCCCTTTAGGCGTAAACGCAGTTAAAGTTTGGGTAGATATTGTAAAAATTCCAAAAGCGCGTCTATGGTGATCAATGTCCGATTTAAAAGTCATTGAAGATGCTCTTGGTAATACGATATCTTGGTCTACTGTGAACATTACAACAGAATCAATTTCCAGTAAGTATAACTCAAGCTTTGTTTGGATACTATCTATTTCACTGTTTTGTCCTAAGTGCAAACCCTTATGTGTATATCCTGCATGAAAAACATAAGCATAATAACTAAAGAGAGTTACTGCATGGTATCCTGGAAATTCGTTTTTTAGTCACACTTGATTCACTTGTCTACTCGATTGGTTTAAACATTTGTTAAGCTTGGCTGCCATTTAGTGAGTGGTGGTTGCACAATACTGGGATGAGTATCCAACTGAGTTTGCATTTGTTATAGTTATATATGTTAATAACCTACGGTGCTGCAGTCAACTGTACATTTTTAACATGTGCACTATAATCCGACAAATATGTAGCAAGGTCATCGTAATGATCCGGGCCTCCTCGGTATCAAAATCAACGCCATCTAAATCTAATACGGCATCACCAAATGGCCTGTTAGTAGATTGATGACCTAGGTAGTTATTCCATATGTATACGACCATTTGTTGTGCATTATCTTTTATTATGATAATTTATAACCCTGCGCCGCCTCCAATTGACAATATGACTTTTGGTACCTAAAGCGGAAAGTGAAAAAAGGCATTTTTTATAAACGCTAATGTATGAGAAGACCAGAAGTTAAATATTTCTCGAATTCATCAACATATGGTAAAAAATCCGAGAGTCCAGGACTTTTTAATCTGTATCCAACAACAACTGGAACACAAACATGGAACGGAAGATAATGTGTTATACTCATAATTTAATTCTTTTGGGCATGGCTGACATCCAATTTTTGAATCTGTTGATATCCCATCTTTCTCATTTGTGACAGCAAACTGAAAAAACCGATCTACGTCAAGTTGATTTGCTAACGCACACATAGGATTCCCATACAACCTAAATATAGTTGAAAAAAATCAACGAAAATTAGGGTGTTATTTTATACTAATAAATATGAAATAATTATCAAAAAAACATCCCTGACTTGGTTGAGTACACATGTTATAGGTTACATTTACAATGGTTATACAACAAATGGGTTTTAAACACATTTTGCATTAAGATTTGAATATATTTCTACAGTGTTCATTAATACAATGGCGATAATTTTGAAGGTTCAGATTAGCATTTTAATACTTGCTGATTTTGGAAACCAACTGTGGAGAAGAAATATCCTTGTCTTTTGAATCTACTTTTTGACTTTATTTAAAAGTGGATTTTTGTTCCTAGGTTAAATTTGTTAGATAAATTTGGCTGTCGTGTACCCTTTATTTAATTACTTATTTAATTTAAGTAATGAATGTGTGTGTCAAAAAGAAGGGTAACTACAAAACTCACCTCCTCCTCCTTTATCTCCTGGATTTCAAGCAATACAAGTACATACAATAAAATTAGAGCATAATCAAATTAATAAATTACTGATCGAATACGAAGACTGAACACAATATATCGTTAGTGTTGTCCATGATTGGCTGCTGTCCTTATTTTGTTTACCTCGCTGCTTTCATAAGGCGTGTATGGAAGCTGGCTGCGGGGTACTTTTTTGACAGTAGATTGGTTTTATTGAAGAAATGGTTGTCTGACATTTGCGCAGTGTTATATAATCTTCGTGTTTAGGTGGATCTTGATATTTCTGAGGAACTGTGGGATCCAGACATTATTTATGCAATCACCACTATTATTGTTGTCCCGTTGGGGTTAAATAGTTGAACGGCGAAGCCTGCTAATCAATTTTCTCAAGTTTTAGTCGAAACTTGTGCGCCGTTTAGTTATCCCCAATCTATCAGTGTCGACTTCTTTAACGATAAGTCCGTCTGCGTTCCCATTGTCTACTCCTACAAGCCTCCCTGCTGTGCTTCTTGCAAGGTTTCCGGCCATGACTAGTCACAATGCAGCCTCTTCAAAGCTGTCCAGTTTCCTACTTCGCATGGTGCTTCGCCTGTTGTTGATTCTCTGACTCTCTTCTGCTGGTCCGGCTGTCCCTAACGCTTTCCCATTGCCCATGTTTCTGTCTCTCGATATCAGTGCGTTAACTAATGATTGAATGTGACATGCGCTTTTATTTTCTGGTGCAATAACTTACCTTTATGCTAGAAATATATCAGACTGATTTTCATCTACTAGTGTAATTATAACTTATAAGCATGATATAGGATATAAATTTGTATGAAGTTAAGAGTTAAATACTCAAATGGTTGATGTCATTGTGTGCATCAGTTTGGATACTTGTTGTCAAAATTACTTATAAATATTTAAATTTGGAACTTGGGTTTACTTTCGTGACTACATCAATTGATTGCTGATAGTTGCAGAAATAATTGACTAGCTTGTTTTCACTTAATTGGTTAGTGAAAATATAACTCTAAAAGCTCATCATTTTTGTATCTATGTTGGAGTTTAATGCACAGAATAGCTTCAATATGCTATTCCAAAATGTTTGTTGGCATACTCTATGCTGGGGTTTAATGCATTTAATTGGTTATATGCCTATGTTTCTTGGTGCCTGACATTTGTGCAATGTTCTCTTCTATTTGTTTTTGTTGGCATACTCCAGGCATATCTTACCTGCACTACACGTATGGATAGATATGCATTTACCCTCATGAACACCCTTATTCAAGTAGAGCTGGGTCATCTTTATGCTAGAGACTAGAGTACAAAAATCATAGCCAGTTGATTGTACTTTTAGCAAATCCATATAAGATGATACCCCTACATATACATAGGCAATAAAATATTCATCATGCACACACATGTAATTCTGATGACGTGACTGTTCGGTTGAACAGAAATGCAAGAAGTGCAGGGTTCAAATATTAATTACAATGCATACACCCTTTGTAACACCCCATGTTTGTTTATGTCCCTCAAAAAGGAATGCATTAAGTTTCGTGGAGCGTTATAAGTAAACAGAACATAATATTACAAGACAGATACATAAAATAACACTTGAAAAATTAATAACTTTATTGCAGCGGAAACAAAAATAAGTTTGGTTACATTTTCAAACCCATCGCACCAAAACCGAGTACATAATATCAGACTTGTACAAAAGCCATCAGAGTACATAATTTTTTAAAACAATAATCCCCAATCCAAAATTCCATATGAAAGAGGAACAAAGCTAAGCATTACTTTCAGCACTTCAAGCAGGAAAGTCCGAATCAAGCTGCAACGCTCCCACATCAAGAACCGGGGGGGGGGGGGGAGGAAAGAAAAGAGGCGAAACAAAAAGGGTCAGACATAAAGTATGGCGAGTCCAGTGACTTTAATAGTATAATTAGTAAATCAACATGATAAGAATATAAACTGGATATAAGAGAAGACTATAACATAAGCAGATATGACGAGGTAACAAGATATAACGTTGACTGTGCCTCTAACTTCTATAAGATATTCTCTGCACCGCACCAATACTAGTTTCATACTAAAAGATGATCCCTCTTATCTAACTAGAATGATGATAGTTTCGTTTACTTCTAGCTACCATCATAGGTAATCAACGTGCACCTATCACCACTAGATGTATCCACTATCCTACTTCTTCGATTATGTACCCCTAGCTGCTATCATAGGTAACCAATATGCACTTATCACCACTATATGTACCCTCCCTATTCAATTATGTACCTCTAGATGCTATTATAGGCAACCAATATGCACTTATCACCACTAGATGTACTCTCCCTATTCAATTATGTACCTATAGCTGCTATCATAGGTAACTAATATGCACCTATCACCACTAGATGTACCCACTACCCTTCCCATTCGATCGGCTCCCTAATCTCGTAGAAATCTGTGCTGGTCCCACAATAGGGTGTATCACTCCCTAAGGTGGCAACCCCAATAATACTGAAATGCACAACTTATACCTACACGATGTAACAACGTCTTACCGAGCAGCCCGAACCCACGCACACACATGACTTCGTTGGACTTTCACTGTCATCGCTAACTCTTTATTGACCTCTTACAATCAATCCCAGTAAGTGTATCCCTGCCCTCGACCTAGTTCGAGCTCATATAGATATTGAAATGGGTTACTGGTTGAAAAGGGTCCACACACTTGACACAAGCTTCCACTCTTAAGCCTGGTCCCCACTAGGAATTCCCACTTAACCCCTTTTTATCCCATGTCTTATCACATGTCTCATCTTGGTTAAGTGCTTTTATTATGTTTCACATGCTACCCATGTCACCCACTTAACCCTTTATTATTCTCATGTCTTACCACATATCTTATCGTGGTTAAGTGCTTTTAATTATGTTTCACATGCTACCCATGTCACCCACTTAACCTTTTATTATTCCCATGTCTTACCACATGTCTTATCTTGGTTAAGTGTTCATTAATTCATTGTAACTGTAATCTTGCAAGACCTCCCACATTAGATTACCATTTTTGGTTGCTGGATATGCCGGGCAGTTCCGGGCAGGCTTATACCGCAATCCGAATCTAACCCCGTGTCTTTGCATTATTATGCATCTAATTTCTGCCTTTGACCTCTACATTTTACCAAATTGCGGTTGCTGGATATGCCGGGCGGTTCCAGGCAGGCTTATACAGCAATTCGAATCTAACCTCTTGTCTTAGGCGTTCATTATCACTTTCTTGGTTCAAGTCCCAATTTCAAATCTTGGATTATAATGATTTCCAATTACCCATAAATTCCAATCCAATTTATGCTTATAATTCTAATCCAATTTATAACTATAATACCATGTATACGAGTTATACCAAATTTTACCCAAATCAATTTGCATTCATTGTTATTAACAATTTATGCCAAGTCTCATGTATACAAGTTATAATTAATTATGCCCAACCCAGTTTATGCCAAACCTCATGTATACAAGTTATACTCAATTATGCTCAACAATTTATGCCAAATCTCATGTATACAAGTTATACTTGATTATGCCCAAACCAATTTCCATATTCATGAACAATTTATGCTAAATCTCATTTATTTGCATATTTCCCAAACTTTTCTCAATCGTTCCAATGTTATTCGTACGTAAATCTCAACGCAATATGTTAGGCTCGAAGTTAGCCTAAGCACATAAAGAAAAAGGAAAAGAAGAAGGGAAGAGAATAAAAACTAGCTTAAAAATATAAATGAGCATATGAAATGAATAACGACAAAGTAGATCAGATAGGCATATGATAATAGTAATTGGGTATGAATTTAAAGAATAAAAAATTATAGAACTTGATATGATTCATCTTATTTACAGGCATATACATCCGATCCAATTTACAATCCTATCATAATTACTTATTAATTCAATTATATGTGAAAGTAACATAGACTCACAGTGACAGGATTCTTAGAAGTGAGAATTAATCATTGTGGTTGCAATTCTGATCTTGAATAATCTTCTAATTTGATTATTTAAGAAGAACTATCTCTAAATCTCTACTTTGATTTTGGTTGAGAAGAAAGGCAAGGTTAATTTAGATTAGAGCAACATGGAGGCGCCATGAATTAGTGTAATGAAATTAGGGTTAGGTTTAGGTGCTTATTTATAGGTGTATAGGGTGAACTAGGACCTTTAGATTAGACTAGGATCCATCATAACCATTCAAAACATAAAAACACGTCATCTGGAAGCTATCCAAAAATTTCCGTCCGGATCTGGAAAGGGGTTGACACCCCCTAGGGGCTTCGACACCAGTGTCGACACCCCTCCATGGGGGTCGACACCCTTGGGCGGGATTTTTCCCACTCTCTCTATTTTTTTTTGGGTTTTGAATTTTGAATTATTTATTTTAATTATGCTTATCTTCTAAATCTTCCGAGCCTCATAACTTTTTCATACGGTGTCCGATTTACACAAACTCGGACTCTATCCCAAGCAGAATTCCGAGACGAACGCAATGGCGCAACCCATTTTACTTAATTCTTATTTTAAAAACTAAGTGTTCTTAAATTTATTAATTTTAATGTTTTAAAATTACAGGGTCTAACATTCTCCCCCACTTAAAGGATTTCGTCCCCGAAATCTCCAAGTTAAGAAGAATGTATATCCTACCATCCATCTATTCATTCATCATCCACAAGCATCCATTGTCCTTAAAAGATTTATAATGCTATATGAAAAAATGCAAAAGTGTGTGTATATATCCCTTATCTAATGCAAAGATCAGGCAGTCTACTGATTGAGTTGGCCTCCTTAATGCAAAACATGATAGTGCCATGTGTCCATTATGTGTGCAAAAGAATCCTAATGATACATATCATTTCTATATGAGTGCACAACCATTCATTCAAATGCAGCATTCATACGATAACACATTCAATATACATCCATTAACTTAAATATGCACACTCATTCATATGCAATATGAAAGTGATTGAGTCGATCTAGTGCCTAATGTGTGTGTAAATGCATCCATGAGCAACCACTAGCAAACATTTACATCCACTTGCATCTACCAAACATAACATGTCTCAAACACATGTTTATAATCTTCTTCCTAAAGGTCGAAGATATAATCGAGAGGATACACTAAACGATAGAACAAGTATAAACAAAGCGGTAGAAAAAGGAGAAGTTAAGAACATACCCTCAAAAAGGAAAGGGTACGACGCGCATATCTTGTCTTCAGTCTCCCAAGTCGCGTCTCCTTGATCATCTCCCCATTGTACTTTAACCAACTTGACCTCTCAGTTGCGTAATTTCTTGACCTCCGATCAAAGGATGCATGTAGGAACTCATCTAACCATGGCATCTCGCTCTACTTCCGCTTCTCTAAGCATGCTCGGCTCTGCTACTTTTGCGGTATCGTGTAAACACTTCCTAAAATGCGACACATGAAATATGTCATGAACACCACTAAGCTTCTCAGGCAACTTCACTCTGTAGGCCATCTGTCCAATTCTTTCTGTAATGGGGAGTGGCCCTACGAAACTTGTTGCCAATTTCCTTACAGATCCAAAACGAACTACATTCTTCAATAGTGACACTTTAATAAAAACCATGTCTCCAACATCGAACTCAAGATCGGTTAATCTCTTATCAGCGTATGACTTTTGTTGGTCTTGTGCCGTCTTCATGTGCCTTCAAATCAAGTCTATTTTCTCCGAGGTTCCCCTAACCATTTCGGGCCCAAGCAAAATCTTATCCGTAAACTCCCACCAACAAGTCGGTGATCGGAAAGGTCATCCATATAGAGCTTCAAAAGGTGCCATGCCAATACTAGTCTGATAGCTGTTGTTGTAGGCGAGCTCTACTAATGGAAGATGTTCCTCCCATGTCCCTCCAAAGTCCAAGATGCATAATCTTGAAAGATCTTCTAGAATCCAATTCACTCTTTCTGTTTGGCCGTACGTCTAAGGGTGATAAGCGGTGCTCAAACACAATTGCGTTCCTACCGCCTCTTGCAAGCTCTTCCAAAACTCACTAGTGAAAATGGGATCTCAATCGCTTACGATGCTAGAAGGTATGTTGTGTAGACGAACTATCTCTCGGAGATAAACAGATGCTAACCATGCCGCTGTTCTTTTACTCTTAACGGAAATGAAATGGGCACTCTTGGTAAGTCTATCTACTACTACCCAAATCCCCGTATTACCCTTCCTTGACCTCGACAACCCATCGACGAAGTCCATGGAAACACTTTCCCATTTCCACTGTGGAACCTCTAAAGGGTTAAGCAAACCACCAGGCTTCTTTTGCTCAGCCTTGACTAGCTGGCACACTAAGCATCTAGAAACGAACTCAGCCACATCCTTGTTCATTCCGGCCTAAAAGAAAACTTGCTTCATGTCCCTATATGTAACGACCCAGATTTTCGGCGACTTTGGTTATCGACATAAGCACGATGTCGATAACCAAAACATTGAAAAATCCCGGTAATTAATGAAAGAAATTAGAAGGTGAGAATAGATAAGATAGAAACTTAGAATAGAAGAAGAAGAAGAACACAACATCAGAGTAACACGAACCTCACAGCCGAACGAATAACATATAATAGATAACATAACTTTGAAATATAACAGTAATGTATACAATAGCACTTATCAGAGTACAGCACTTACAACACAGCGGAAATAACTATAGCTATATGATCTTGAAGCCTCCTGCTCCATGCTCTTCCAGTATATCTGTAAATTCCTGACTACTTGACTGCCCGTACAAATTTAGGCACCCAAGAGTTTAGGGAAAATAGAACAAATAAACTCTGGGTCAGTCATGGGACTGGTGTGAATAAAATAGTTTAAACAGGTATATGAACAAGTAAACGATATCTCATAAGACCACGCCGCAGAACGGAACGGGTTTTTCCCTTATGAGAATCCAAAATATCTTTATATCAAAAACCTTTTGATATTATAATAATGTCTATGTACAAATAGATATCAACTAGCAGAAACGCTTTCATCTCACGTTCTATATATATAACATACAATCAAAATCGCAAGCACGTATTGGACAATGGATTTCCAACTATGACAAGGTATGGAACCACCTTCCGATCAGTGTACTCTAGGAACGATACACTGGAGTTCAACAAGAACATCTTGTAACTCAGCCACACATGACCGACCACTCATTTCGCTTGAGTGTATCGAATGTATATCACCAACGGTTGGGATCAGCAACCGTTCCCGTATATATATATATATATGTATATATATATATATATATATATGTATATGGGACAACATTGATAGATTTAAGAAGCAAATGAATATTCTCTAGATAGGTGATTATACACCCTACTTCGGTGCGACCGACTTAGCCATGCTGCCTGCCCGATTTTTGTCATTTACTGGTTGATGAGGCTAGACGCTATGCTTTATCATCACATCAGATTCACTTCGAATGCCACATTGTTAGGTCCATCGAAAATCACTAATTGACGTCTACAACAGTACATTACGTGTTAGCTAAAGAAGTTTCCTTCTCCGCTTCCACTCTTGGTACGGTTGAAGAAATCAATGTATGTGACCTTTCGAGAAATACTCTGTCAGACATTCATTCATACAAATCATCATCATTCACTTAGAATGTCACATCGTCATACCCGCCAAATCACAAATTGACTTATCCAAAAATAACACGGGTATACAGCTAAGAGAAACGAATTCCTCCGCCACCAAACGTGAATACGTTTGAACAGATCAACTTACGTGATCCATTGGATATACTCTGTCAGACCTTTGTCCATACAAGTTGTCCTGGGACTGGACAAACCGAAGGCACTATGCTGTGAACAGGATAGCCCTTGCATTTTACTCCGTCTTCAATTTTCTTTGGCATATATGATTCGCGACGCTTATGCCAATACAGAGTGGTTCTTTGGATAATAATCCAACCGGTCTCTCCATATTAACAACGTTAAAATGGTCAAAACTTCGATAGTCTGTGAGTTAACTATCAAAGAAAAACAAGTGTGCAAACAACGATATTATTTCCAGATGGAAATTATATCGAACAAACATCATTTAACATTAATCTCTTTAGTTCATTTATTTACTTATCTTCTGTTTCCCTATATTCTAAATTCTTATTTTCTTTTATCAGAAAACATTTCTGATTCTCGTTTGGAAAACATTTCCAAAACTCCTTTACGATCAAACCTTACCATTTCTTAGTTAAGAAGGAAGTCACTCAAGTTGGGGTATAATTACCTCTCAGACCTTAACTGAACAACGTTATAACTTCGAAATGGTCAAAGTTTATCTTTTAATCTTTAACAACTTCTTTACGCCTTTCTCGGATCCAATTTTACTAATCCACTTCTATATTTAAAACATTGGTTATAACGATAACGTTATAATCCCTCCTTTCGAATTATCTAACTTTAATTATAACTTCTATTCTTATTAGTGAATAATTAACCTAACACTTATTTATTTATAAATAAATAAATCTCTATTTAAACACTGGAAAGTACAAGTACTTTCCCGAATTCGATATAGTCGAATTCACCGATTTACTCTCTTCGAGAAATCTCTATTTGATTAACTCTTCTTCGAATAACCTATATTCGATTAACTTCTTCTCGAATAAACGATATTCGATAATCTCTCTTCGAATAACTAATATTCGATAACTCTTCCTATTCAAATATCTCATATTTGAAAATCTCACTTCGATTAAACTATAATCGATAACTCCCTTCGATGAAACTAACATCGATAACTCCTTTCGATGAAACTAACATCGATAACTCCTTTCGATGAACTAACATCGATAACTCCTTTCGATGAAACTAACATCGATAACTCCTTTCGATTAACTTCGACTAATTCACTTTGATTAACTTAACCAATTCACTTAGTTTTTACTTAACTAATTCATTTTGATTTACTTAACCATAAATATTCCTTTGGTTTAACTATATTTACTTAACAAATAATATCTCCTTTATTCTATTTATTCAAATAAATAAATGTCATCCTTATTCTATTTATTTAATCCCTAAATAATTAAACCCTTATTCTATTTATTCAAATGGTTTACAATATTTCTCTTCTTATATATTTGACAAATATATTCCTTTATATTTGATTTACAAATATATATATCCTTTATATTTGTCTTCACAAATATGTTTATCCTTTATATTTGATTAACACATAAATTCCTTTATACTCGATTAACAAGTATTTTTCCTTTATACTTGATTAACAAGTATTTTCCTTTATACTTGATTAACAAATATTTTCCTTTATACTTGATTAACAAATATTTTCCTTTATACTCAAAATCCCCTTTTCTTTATAATATAAAATCCATCGATTTTATATAAATAAATTATTTTCAAATTATGGTTTGAAAATCTCTTTTCTACATCCTGGTATTACTTATGGTATTTAACACACCATATAACAATGATAAATATCATCTAAATACACATAATCACAATAGATTACATATATCACTTTTTATATCACAATGTATAAATCATAGTAAAATAACTGTTGAGGAATCCAGTTCCCCTGCACCATAAATGTTAGACAATACGATTAACATCGATTTCACTTTGATATGAATTATTCTGATAGCAGAATCACATATATAAGTATTTATCGATTTATATATATATATATATATATATATATATATATATATATATAATTTCCACTAACTGACTAGCAGTTCAATCAAACAGTCAACACACAGTCAGACAGACAATATTTAACAGTTCTAAGAATATGTTGTAAAAATAGAACCGTGCAAAGTTGGTGAGTTTTACTCACCTTGGACTGTTATCGTTAAAAACGATTAATTGTCTTTGATTTAGACGGACAATTTATTTCGCCATAAATTGTAACGAGCTCTGATTCGCTCCCAGTCAGTTCCATTGTGGAGCTCTCGTCTATATGATCATGTCGGATCTTGTTTTTGTCGGATTCCAATTCGCCACCAGTCCAAATGAATTTATCCGCACCCACTTGCTTCCTTCTTCTACACCTTCTACTCACACCATTTAAAATCAACTCGGACTCCTCCTTTGAAACCCGCGACTCAAACCCGATGGCCACGACCAACAAAACCGTGACCTCATTGGCACAGTACTTCTCCCCCTCCTTATCAATGAAACTCAATTATAATTACCATAGAGTTTTCATCAATCCCATCTTATAATCTAACTAACTAAAACAACTCCTTCTCCTCACAGTAATACACACACAATCCTCCAGTACACCTCTTCACGCTCAAAATACCATAACCGAAGTTCCTCCTTACCATTCTCCTTCACATCAGTTAAAACAAAAAAAACCAACCTCAGTTAAAACCAAAAACTCACGATTAACACCTGCTAATACTTCTCTTTCCCGAACCGCAAATACGTTGGCCTCTCCTATGACCGCACTTCTCTCAGACCATCTTACAACCATCGACTACACCTCGAACACCATAAATCGCAACTCCCATCACAACTCCCTCTCGGTTAACGCAAAATCCCAACACTTCTCAGCTTGCTCACGGCGACAGCCTCACTCCTCAGTTGCTACAGGAACACCGAAGTATTTTTCCCATTTGACTTCCAGCATATCGAAACATGCCATTACCTGCTTCAAAAGAACAAGATTCCTCACAATCGCACAGTAAAAGCATACAGGAAAAACCCCTTTTCCGTTGAAAAAAAATCAGACCGCCTCGTCCTGCTTTAAGGCGTCCCACCTCCACCAGAAAGATTGGCTGACCGAGCACCTCATCTTCCGACCCTCTTCACCAAATTCCGACACCTTATACTGACCGCGATACGCTTGCCTCACCGCTGCAGTCAATCCATGTTACGACGGAAATTGATTCGAATTTCCCAAAGCTTATATGGTAGAGAAGCCCATACGTTTTGAGTTCCAGAAATTCAACTTTAGCATTTTAGGGATTTGTTTGAAATTTCTATGAATTTATGAAGGTGGAATTTGTTTACAGGAAGTAAGAACGATGGCGGCTTGAATTGTTTGAGGATTAGGTTAAAAAGAATGGTGTATTTATAGTGTTGATAAAATATCTAGATATTTTTGTTTTTTTTCACTTGAACCGATCTGTGTGGCTGAAATGAATGGATCGTGGCTCTCCTTAGGTCCAGAAAGAACTTTAGGATATTTTGTTTTAAGTTGTAAACTTTTAACATACTTCGTTAAATAAAATTATATCCACATACGAGCGTTGCGGACTGAGATAAATATACCATTGAGATGTGCTCGGTGTCACGATTCCAAAAATGTAAAAATATCGGTAGATGGACTCATATTTTGAAACTTCAAAATGTTGATTTCAGGGTGCGAAATACTTCAAATAAAAAGTCACTTATTAAATTAATTAAAAATTACAGTAAAATTCTAAAAAATATTTTATCACTATTTCCCAAAAGAACCTTGTCTAAATTCAAACCCGATCTCTAGTTATATCGAATAAACCGATACGGTCGATAAACGATTCTATAGCGATTATTTTAAAATTTGATTTGGACATATCTCAAAATCTACACGACGAAATCCCGATTTTTATCTTCCACTAGAAAGATATACTTCACCAGCTCCACACGTTTCTTGTTTCACAGAAATCCAGCTTAAAACGAATCCTGTACATTCAGTTGAAGTTCGAATCGCCAATTTACGAACTGCAGCGCCATTTCGAGCTCGATTTTAATTATAATATAATTATATGTTCAAACTGACGTCGATTGAATATACTCGTCAATATAATTCAAGTCTAAGCTAAACTAAATCTCGGGGATGACCCCGTTCACATTATATTGTCAATTCACTATTTTTGGTTATCCCTGAATTAAATATATTATTCTATTATTTAAATTAATTAAATAATCTCTTTATTTTAATTAAACGATGATTTAATCCACTATATCATGATATATATAATTAAATAAATTAATTATAATACCCCTGACAGTGTGGGTCATTACAATCTTCCCCACTTAAAAAAAATTCGTCCTCGAAATTGCTAAGTTAGAGGACGACCCTATATATTGGAACTCCTAATATTTGTTTACCCCTTATTTCTGATTTCAACTTAACCAATTAATATCGACTAAAATATTTATTCATTCTGACTAACTAAAATTTTCAAAAATTCTGAAAATTTTCTAACACTTGAAATTTTCGAAAAATTCCGCCATTACCTCCTTTGTACAGCCCTATCGGTAAAACCACAACTCGCCTCTCTAGGCCTTCTCCAACCCAAAAGAAAATCAAACTATTTCCCAGCTTACGCTTATTTGGATTAAAACGGATGTTGTGTAAAACATCGTTACGACAACCCAAATACTATATTCAACTAACTCTTATCCAACATTGATCTTCGAGCCTGAAATCTTACTATTTATTTGTTAATAATGAAACCAATCAAGTTGGGGTATAATTACCTCTCAGACCTTGACTGATTAACATTTATAATGTCAAAACAGATAAGACTACTTACTCAAATAATCAATACCAAAGAACTAATTATTCACCTTTAAACACGTATACTCTTTCTCTTTTAAGTTCGTTTCCTTATCGACTTCTCTATATATACTGATACATAGAATTCTACTTATCAGATTTTCTCAAAATATTCTAACTCCTTAAATTCCCGGAAAAATTCGCCATAACTTCCTTTATACCAGGAGCATCGGGATATTTCACATAGCCTCCCATGGCCCTCACCAATCCCAAAAGAAAAAGAAAAGCCAAGCGGCTAGCCGATACGGCTCATAAATCTCATGCTTATATCAAATATAAACTTGTACCTTTCATTGGCATATTAACTTTATAACTTTCACCTGTTATCAATCCACATATACCAATGTATTTCCAATCAAACTCTGATCAATTAATCCTCAACACAACCATTCGCTTATACCTAAGTCGAATTCAATTTCAAATCAAATTTCCATTCTGGATTTCAAATTCTTACTTACCAGTCCAATAGAATTCCAGATTATCTCTAATCAAGTCTAATTCTACTTGACACTAATCTATTTTAAATGATTTTCACTTACTGGCTTTTAATTCAATCTCCATTCTATTGGATTTTTACAAATTTTACTTTAATTTGTTTAAATTCAAACAACCCTTTTCTTCCTGGAAGTTTTAAACAGTTTACCTCTTTCGAAAAATAAAATTTTCCTTTTTGAAATTCAACACAACTTGATTTTCTAAATAATTTCAAAAACAATCTCTTTGGTAGTAATCCGTCACTTATACCCTCGAAAATGAACACCGATGATGTCTAGCTCATCATCGGAATCTATTTCCCAGCGATCAAAGTGAGTTCAATACTATATCACTTTTCAAACCCATTTTCCAACATTTTCACTTTGGAATATATTTCAAATACCCTTCGCAATACTTTAAACCAATTTAAAATCTCCTAGGATTTTAAAATTTCCTTATACTTAATCCAGATTCAATTTCAAACACTTTTCCAATTTCTGGGATTTAAGTTCCAATTAATTCTGATTTAAATTTCCGATTTACTCATCGGATTCCACGTATTTTACTTATATGTATTCTGGTTGGTTATTTACATACCCATTTCAACTATAATCTTACTTGATTATAATTACAACCGATATATCTAATATATATTTCCTTTATATCAGGATATACTCTGGGTAAACTTATTTTAATTTACCCTCTTTACAAAACATATCGTGTCGACCTATCGTATTCGAGTGTTTACAAACTCCTACTGATACAGTGGATCAAACCAATCGATCAGAACCCATAAAAAACTCAACCAATGAATCCCCACTATATAAAACTACTTTATATCAAATTACAAATACGTTCACTCATATATATATACACACTCAAACTCAATCTAGGGTGTTACTAACCCTATCTCTACCGAGTCACGTCACAGAGCCAAGTAATTCTAAACTTAAGCTCTGATACCAATTGTAACGACCAGGATTTTCGGCGACTTTGGTTATCGACATAAGCACGATGTCGATAACCAAAACATCGAAAAATCCCGGTAATTAATGAAAGAAATTAGAAGGTGAGAATAGATAAGATAGAAACTTAGAATAGAAGAAGAAGAAGAACACAACATCAGAGTAACACGAACCTCACAGCGGAACGAATAACATATAATAGATAACATAACTTTGAAATATAACAGTTATGTATACAATAGCACTTATCAGAGTACAGCACTTACAACACAGCGGAAATAACTATAGCTATATGATCTTGAAGCCTCCAGCTCCATGCTCTTCCAGTATATCTATAAATTCCTGACTACTTGACTGCCCGTACAAATTTAGGCACCCAAGAGTTTAGGGAAAACAAAACAAATAAACTCCGGGTCAGTCATGGGACTGGTGTGAGTAAAATAGTTTAAACAGGTATATGAACAAGTAAACGATATCTCATAAGACCACACCGCAGAACAGAACGGGTTTTTCCCTTATGAGAATCCAAAATATCTTTATATCAAAAACCTTTTGATATTATAATAATGTCTATGTACAAATAGATATCAACTAGTAGAAACGCTTTCATCTCACGTTCTACATATATAGTATACAATCAAAATCGCAAGCACGTATTGGACAATGGATTTCCAACTATGACAAGGTATGGAACCACCTTCCGATCAGTGTACTCTAGGAACGATACACTGGAGTTCAACAAGAACATCTTGTAACTCAGCCACACATGACCGACCACTCATTTCGCTTGAGTGTATCGAATGTATATCACCAACGGTTGGGATCAGCAACCGTTCCCGTATATATATATGGGACAACATTGATAGATTTAAGAAGCAAATGAATATTCTCTAGATAGGTGATTATACACCCTACTTCGGTGCGACCGACTTAGCCATGCCGCCTGCCCGATTTTTGTCATTTACTGGTTGATGAGGCTAGAAGCTACGCTTTATCATCACATCAGATTCACTTCGAATGCCACATTGTTAGGTCCATCGAAAATCACTAATTGACGTCTACAACAGTACATTACGTGTTAGCTAAAGAAGTTTCCTTCTCCGCTTCCACTCTTGGTACGGTTGAAGAAATCAATGTATGTGACCTTTCTAGAAATACTCTGTCATACATTCATTCATACAAATCATCATCATTCACTTAGAATGTCACATCGTCATACCCGCCAAATCACAAATTGACTTATCCAAAAATAACACGGGTATACAGCTAAGAGAAATGAATTCCTCCGCCACCAAACGTGAATACGTTTGAATAGATCAACTTACGCGATCCATTGGATATACTCTGTCAGACCTTCATCCATACAAGTTGTCCTGGGACTGGACAAACCGAAGGCACTATGCTGTGAACAGGATAGCCCTTGCATTTTACTCCGTCTTCAATTTTCTTTGGCATATATGATTCGCGACGCTTATGCCAATACAGAGTGGTTCTTTGGATAATAATCCAACCGGTCTCTCCATATTAACAACGTTAAAATGGTCAAAACTTCGATAGTCTGTGAGTTAACTATCAAAGAAAAATAAGTGTGCAAACAACAATAATATTTCCAGATGGAAATTGTATCGAACAAACATCATTTAACATTAATCTCTTTAGTTCATTTATTTACTTATCTCCTGTTTCCCTATATTCTAAATTCTTATTTTCTTTTATCAGAAAACATTTCTGATACTCGTTTGGAAAACATTTCCAAAACTCCTTTACGATCAAACCTTACCATTTCTTAGTTAAGAAGGAAGTCACTCAAGTTGGGGTATAATTACCTCTCAGACCTTAACTGAACAACGTTATAACTTCGAAATGGTCAAAGTTTATCTTTTAATCTTTAACAACTTCTTTACGCCTTTCTCGGATCCAATTTTACTAATCCACTTCTATATTTAAAACATTGGTTATAACGATAACGCTATAATCCCTCCTTTCGAATTATCTAACTTTAATTATAACTTCTATTCTTATTAGTGAATAATTAACCTAACACTTATTTATTTATAAATAAATAAATCTCTATTTAAACACTGGAAAGTACAAGTACTTTCCCGAATTCGATATAATCGAATTCGCCGATTTACTCTCTTCGAGAAATCTCTATTTGATTAACTCTTCTTCGAATAACCTATATTCGATTAACTTCTTCTCGAATAAACGATATTCGATAATCTCTCTTCGAATAACTAATATTCGATAACTCTTCCTTTTCAAATATCTCATATTTGAAAATCTCACTTCGATTAAACTATAATCGATAACTCCCTTCGATGAAACTAACATCGATAACTCCTTTCGATGAAACTAACATCGATAACTCCTTTCGATGAAACTAACATCGATAACTTCTTTTGATGAAACTAACATCGATAACTCCTTTCGATTAACCTCGACTAATTCACTTTGATTAACTTAACCAATTCACTTAGTTTTTGCTTAACTAATTCATTTTGATTTACTTAACCATAAATATTCCTTTGGTTTAACTATATTTACTTAACAAATAATATCTCCTTTATTCTATTTATTCAAATAAATAAATGTCATCCTTATTCTATTTATTAAATCCCTAAATAATTAAACCCTTATTCTATTTATTCAAATGGTTTACAATATTTCTCTTCTTATATATTTGACAAATATATTCCTTTATATTTGATTTACAAATATATATATCCTTTATATTTGTCTTCACAAATATATTTATCCTTCATATTTGATTAACACATAAATTCCTTTATACTCGATTAACAAGTATTTTTCCTTTATACTTGATTAACAAGTATTTTCCTTTATACTTGATAAACAAATATTTTCCTTTTTACTTGATTAACAAATATTTTCCTTTATACTCAAAATCCCCTTTTCTTTATAATATAAAATCCATCGATTTTATATAAATAAATTATTTTCAAATTATGGTTTGAAAATCTCTTTTCTACATCCTGGTATTTCTTATGGTATTTAACACACCATATAGCAATGATAAATATCATCCAAAAACACATAATCATAATAGATTACATATATCACTTTATATATCACAATGTATAAATCATAATAAAATAACTGTTGAGGAATCCAGTTGGATTCCTCCAACCTGTTCCCCTGCACCACAGATGTTAGACAATACGATTAACATCGATTTCACTTTGATATGAATTATTCTGATAGCAGAATCACATATATAAGTATTTATCGGTTTAGATATATATATATATATATATATAATTTCCACTAACTGACCAGCAGTTCAATCAAACAGTCAACACACAGTCAGACAATATTTAACAGTTCTAAGAATATGTTGTAAAAATAGAACTGTGCAAAGTTGGTGAGTTTTACTCACCTTGGACTGTTATCGTTAAAAACGATTAACTGTCTTTGATTTAGAAGGACAATTTATTTCACCATAAATTGTAACGAGCTCTGATTCGCTCCCAGTCAGTTCCATTGTGGAGCTCTCGTCTATATGATCATGTCGGATCTTGTTTTTGTCGGATTCCAACTCGCCACTAGTCCAAATGAATTTGCCCGCACCCACTTGCTTCCTTCTTCTACACCTTCTACTCACACCATTTAAAATCAACTCGGACTCCTCCTTTGAAACCCGCGACTCAAACCCGATGGCCACGACCAACAAAACTGTGACCTCATTGGCACAGTACTTCTCCCCCTCCTTATCAATGAAACTCAATTATAATTACCATAGAGTTCTCATCAATCCCACCTTATAATCTAACTAACTAAAACAACTCCTTCTCCTCACATTAATACACACACAATCCTCCAGTACACCTCTTCACGCTCAAAATACCATAACCGAAGTTCCTCCTTACCATTCTCCTTCACATCAGTTAAAACAAAAAAAACCAACCTCAGTTAAAATCAAAAACTCATGATTAACACCTGCTAATACTTCTCTTTCCCGAACCGCAAATACGTTGGCCTCTCCTATGACCGCACTTCTCTCAGACCATCTTACAACCATCGACTACACCTCGAACACCATAAATCGCAACTCCCATCACCACTCCCTCTCGGTTAACGCAAAATCCCTACACTTCTCAGCTTGCTCACGGCGACAGCCTCACTCCTCAGTTGCTACAGGAACACCGAAGTATTTTTCCCATTTGACTTCCAGCATATCGAAACATGCCATTACCTGCTTCAAAAGAACAAGATTCCTCACAATCGCACAGTAAAAGCATACAGGAAAAACCCCTTTTCCGTTGAAAAAAAATCAGACCACCTCGTCCTGCTTTAAGGCCTCCCACCTCCACCAGAACGATTGGCTGACCGAGCACCTCATCTTCCGACCCTCTTCACCAAATTCCGACACCTTATACTGACCGCGATACGCTTGCCTCACCGCTGCAGTCAATCCATGTTACGAAGGAAATTTATTCGAATTTCCCAAAGCTTATATGGTAGAGAAGCCCATACGTTTTGAGTTCTAGAAATTCAACTTTAGCATTTTAGGGATTTGTTTGAAATTTCTATGAATTTATGAAGGTGGAATTTGTTTACAGGAAGTAAGAACGTTGGCGGCTTGAATTGTTTGAGGATTAGGTTAAAAAGAATGGTGTATTTATAGTGTTGATAAAATATCTAGATATTTTTGTTTTTTTCACTTGAACCGACCTGTGTGGCTGAAATGAATGGATCGTGGCTCTCCTTAGGTCCAGAAAGAACTTTAGGATATTTTGTTTTAAGTTGTAAACTTTTAACATACTTCGTTAAATAAAATTATATCCACATACGAGCGTTGCGGACTGAGATAAATATACCATTGAGATGTGCTCAGTGTCACGATTCCAAAAATGTAAAAATATCGGTAGATGGACTCATATTTTGAAACTTCAAAATGTTGATTTCAGGGTGCGAAATACTTCAAATAAAAAGTCACTTATTAAATTAATTAAAAATTACAGTAAAATTCTAAAAATTATTTTATCACTATTTCCCAAAAGAACCTTGTCTAAATTCAAACCCGATCTCTAGTTATATCGAATAAACCGATACGGTCGATAAACGATTCTATAGCGATTATTTTAAAATTTGATTTGGACATATCTCAAAATCTACACGATGAAATCCCGATTTTTATCTTCCACTAGAAAGATATACTTCACCAGCTCCACACGTTTCTTGTTTCATAGAAATCCAGCTTAAAACGAATCATGTACATTCAGTTGAAGTTCGAATCGCCAATTTACGAACTGCAGCGCCATTTCGAGGTCGATTTTAATTATAATATAATTATATGTTCAAACTGACGTCAATTGAATATACTCGTCAATATAATTCAAGTCTAAGCTGAACTAAATCTCGGGGATGACCCCGTTCACATTATATTGTCAATTCACTATTTTTGGTTATCCCTGAATTAAATATATTATTCTATTATTTAAATTAATTAAATAATCTCTTTATTTTAATTAAACGATGATTTAATCCACTATATCACGATATATATAATTAAATAAATTAATTATAATACCCCTGACAGTGCGGGTCATTACACTATACATCTTGTCACTACCGGGATGTATGATCATCTTAGAACGATGTGCTTCTTCAAGAATTGTCCTTCTCAAATTCTCGTCTCGTGATACGCAAAGTCTCCCATCTCTACACAACCAACCTTTGTCATCTATAGTATACCTACTAAGATGGCTCGAAGACTCCCTTCTTATGATCTTGTTAGCTATCTCTATCAATTGTGGTCATCTCGCTGTGCCGCACCTATCTATCCCAAAATTATAGGTCGTACCTCTAACGATGCAAACAAACCGGGTACATAATCGATAGCTGGTCTAAAGTCAATGGTAGAGATATACTCTAAATTCTGCCACTCGACAAATAAAGGACCCAAAAGTCAACATCTTTCTACTCAAGGCATCAGCTACAATGTTAACCTTGCCAGGGGTATATGCAATCTCAAAATCGTAGGATGCTAAGAACTCCATCCACCTCTGTTGCCTTAAGTTTAGATCTTTTTGAAACAACAAGTATTTTAGTGACTTATGGCCTGTATACAACTCAAACCTCTCTCCAAGAAAATAGTGACGCGAAGACTTAAACGCAAAAACTATGACAGCTAACTCTAAGTCGTGGGTAGGGTGATTCTTCTCATGGACCTTTAATTGCCTTCCACCATAGCATATCACCCTTCCCTCTTGATCAAAACTGCGCCAAGCCCTATCCCGCAAGCATCGTTATACACCGTGAACGGTTTACTCTGATACAACAAAACTAAAACGGGAGCTATCATCAATGCCCTCTTCAAACGTTGGAAAGAATCGTCACAGTCGACATCCCAAGAAAATGTCAAATTCTTTTTCGTCAACTGTGTAAGTGGGGCTGATATCTTTGCAAAGTCCTTGATGAACTTTCTGTAATAGCCCGCCAAACCAAGAAAACTTCTTACTTCCGCTGTGTTCCTAGGAATCTTCCAATCTTGGATTGCTTCCACCTTCGCGGGATCCACTGCTATCCCTTCCTTAGAGACCACGTGCCCTAAGAACCTCACTTCCTTTATCTAAAAATGACATGTGGAGAACTTAGCTTTGAATTGATGTGCTCGAAGGGTCTCTAAGACTTCCCTAAGATGTAGGGCATGTTCTTCCTCGCTTCTAGAGAATATCAAGATATCATCCACAAAGACCACCACGAACTTGTTTAGAAACTCCCTAAACACCCAACTCATCAAGTCAATGAAATAGGCGGGTGCATTCGTCAAACCAAAAGTCATGACGAGCCATTTGAAGAAACCATCGGGAGTCCTAAAAGCAGTCTTATCTATACTATCCTCAGCTACCCTGAACTGATGAAATCCTATAGCTAAGCCCAACTACGAAAAAACTGAAGCACCAACCAACTGATCGAACAAATCATCTATCCTAGGCAATGGGTGTCTGTTCTTCTTCGTGAGCTTATTCAGCTCCCTATAGTCCACGTACAATCTAAGCGAACCATCAGCCTTCGTAGCAAAAACAACAGCAACACCCCACTCCGAGATACTTCTTCTTATGAACCCTTTCTCAAGCAACTCTTTCACTTGTTTACTAAGCTTCCTCCTTTTTCTTGGGGCCATGTGGCGCACAGGCAATGCAACTAGCTTTGCATTGTCCATCAAATATATATGGAAATCTATCTCGCGTTTTGGAGGTAAGCCCCTAACCTCCTCAAAGACATCTGCATACTCACGGACTACTCGAACAGATTGTAAATCATCAATAGTTGTGTCAAGAGATTCTAGGTAGATAAGCATAACAAGACCCTTAGGATCGCATGAGATATTGAGAGTATCACCCAAACTAGTCAATAGTCTAACTACCCTCTTTTCACAGTCGAGAATGGCACCATACATGGCTATCTAATACATTCCTAGAATCAACCCATAGCCCGTGAAGCCAAGCACATAAGCGTTTCATTCGAACTCAACGCTATACACATATATTCTCAAATCCCAACATAACATAGAAAGATGAGCCGTACCCTAAATAGGATTTGAGACAACAATGGGATCCACTACTATACTAGTATAAAGGTGTAGAGACTCAATAACAGAATCAGATATAAATGAATATGAAGTGCCGAAATCAAACAAAGTACGTACAGGATGATCGAAAAGGAAACTTAAACTTTCAACATATATGTTTCTACCTCTCTCTTGTTTAGGTGCCATGAGAGCATGAACCTGCCCTCCAGAAGTAGATCTTGTCCTCTGTCCTTGCCCTTGTCCTTTCCTCCTCGTGCAGTCTTTAATCATATGTCCTGCCTCACCACATTGGAAGCAACCCGTCTTCTTCTTCTTCCTACAATCCTTCTTTAAATGGCCAGGTATTCCACAATTGTGACACTTCCTTTTCTCTGAACCCTTGTTATCCTTGCCGCCCTTCTTTTGTTGTTGTTGTGCCTTCTTTGGATCCCCTTTCTTATCCTGTGCCTTATCTACATTATCACCTTTCTCCTCTTCATGTATCAATGCCATATCAACAAGATTATCAAAAGTATCCCCCATAGATATGTGGGACATAGCCAACCCGTATAATGGTTCATTCAAACCCTAGGCAAATCTCAAGGCCTTCTTATGTGGTTTATTAACTAATTTCATACCAAATCTTGCTAACTGGTTAAACTTGTTAACGTACTCCTTCACCGACAAACTCCCTTGTTTCAAAGCCAAGAACCTCTCCATGTATAAATTCTCCTCTGCTTGTGAAAGAAATTTCAGCTCAAACCTTCGTCTAAAATCCGCCCAAGTCTCCTCTAGACGTCCTCCATTAGTTACTTCCCACCAAAAGGAAGCTTCATCCTTCATCAACCAAGCAGCTAGCTGACCTTCCTTCCCTCGTCTATCTCAAAGATACCAAACAAATCCTCCACTTCCTTAAGCCAATTCTGAGCCTCAACAAACGTCTCAGTCCCACAAAACGGTTTTCCGCCCATCGCACGGAAGTCTTTGCATATCTTAGAAAAAGCATTTACACAGGGAAGAGGAGGAGCGGCTACAGTTGGGGGAGGAGGAACGTTTGCTGGGCCTGCGGTAGTAGCCCTAGCCTCCAGATACCTTCTAAACCAGCCTGGTGTCTGTACGCCCTCGGGTATAACGGATTCCCCAGACATGCTGAAAGGAAAAGGAAGAGATTCAAAACAGAGAATCGAAAGATAGATATATGGCTTTTTGGGGATTATGTTTTTCATAATAAACTTTCCTCTTGAAAATACCCTCTTTAAAACATGTTTATGAAAATACTTCTTTCTAAAAAATGCTTTTGAAAATGGTTTTCAAAATCTTTTATCTTTTCTGGTAAATTTCAGCTTTGATACCACGTGTAACACCCCACTTCCGTTAATGTCACTCACAAAGGGAATGCATTAATTTCGTGGTGCGTTATAAGTAAACAGAACATATTATTACAAGACAAATACATAAAATAGTACTTGAAAAATTTATAACTGTATTGCAGGGGAAACAGAAATAAGTTTGGTTACATCTTCAAACCCATCGCACCAAAACAGAGTACATAATATCAGTCTTGTACAAAAGCCATCAGAGTACATAATTTTTTAAAACCATAATCCCCAATCACAAAATGCCATATGGAAGAGGAACAAAGCTAAGCACTACTTTCAGCACTTCAAGAAGGAAAATCTGAATCAAGCTTCAACGCTCCCACATTAAGAACCCGGGGGGAGGGGAGAGGAAAGAAAAGAGGCGAAACAAAAAGTGTCATACATAAAGTCTGGCGAGTCTAGTGACTTTAACAATATAATTAGTAAAGCAACATGATAAGAACATAAACTGGATATAAGAGATGATAAAAACATAAGCAGATATGACAAGGTAACAAGATGAACAAGATGTAACGTTGACTGTGCCTCTATCCTCAATAAGATATTCTCTGCACCGCACATATACTAGTTCCATACTAAAAGATGATCCCTCTTATCTAACTAGAATGATGATAGTTTTGTGTACTTCTAGCTGCCATCATAGGTAATAAACGTGCACCTATCACCACTAGATGTATCCACTATCCTCCTTGTTCATTATGTACCCCCAACTGTTATCATACTAGATGTACCCTCCCTATTCAATTATGTACCTCTAGCTGCTATCATAGGCAACCAATATGCACCGGTCACCACTTGATGTACTCTCCATATTCAATTATGTACCTTTTGCTGCTATCATATGTAACCAATATGCATCTATCACCACTAGATGTACCCACTACCCTTCACATTCGATCGGCTCCCTAACCTCGTAGATACCTGTGCTGGTCCCACAATAGGGTGTATCACTCCCTCAGTTGGCAACTCCGACACTACTGAAATACACAGCTTACACCTACATGATGCAACAGCGTCTTACCTAATAGCCCGGACCCATGCACGCACATGACTCCATTGGACTTGCACTGTCATCGCTAACTCTTTTTGACCTCTTACAATCAACCCCAGTAAGCGTGTCCCTGTCCTCGACCTAGTTCGAGCTCATATAGATACTAAAAGGGGTTACTGGTTGAAAAGGGTCCACACACTTGACACAAGCTTCCCTCCTAAGCTTGGTCCCCACTAGGAATTCCCACTTAACCCCTTTTTATCCCCATGTCTTATCACATGACTCATCTTGGTTAAGTGCTTTTATTATGTTTCACATGCTACCCATGTCACCCACTTAACCCTTTATTATTCCCATGTCTTACCACATGTCTTATCTTGGTTAAGTGTTTTTAATTATGTTTCACATGTTACTCATGTCACCCACTTAACCCTTTATTATTCCCATGTCTTACCACATGTCTTATCTTGGTTAAGTATTCATTAATTCATTGTAACTGTAATCTTGCAAGACCTTCCACAATAGATCACCGTTTGCGGTTGCTGGATATGTCGGGCGGTTCCGGGCAGGCTTATACCGCAATCCAAATCTAATCTTGTGTCTTTGCATTATTACACATCTAATTTCTGCTTTGACCTCTTACATTAGATTACCAAATTGCGGTTGCTGGATATGCCGGGCGGTTCCGGGCATGCTTATACCGGAATTCAAATCTAACCTCGTCTCTTAGGCATTCATTATCAATTTCTAGATTCAAGTACCAATTTTAAATCTTGGATTATAGTGATTTCCAATTACCCATAAATTCCAATCCAATTGATGCTTATAATTCTAATCCAATTTCTACCTATAATCCTAATGTATACAAGTTATACCAAATTATACCCAAATCAATTTGTGTTCATTGCTATTAACAATTTATGCCAAGTCTCATGTGTACAATTTATAATCAATTATGCCGAACCCAATTTGTGTCAAACCTCATGTATACAAGTTATACTCAATTATGCTCAACAATTTATGCCAAATCTCATGTATACAAGTTATACTTGATTATGCCCAAACCAATTTCCATATTCATGAACAATTTATGCTAAATCTCATTTATTTGCATATTTCCCAAACTTTTCCCAATTGTTCCAACGTTATTCGTACGTAAATCTCAACGCAATATGTTAGGCTCAAAGTTAGCCTAATCTCATAAAGAAAAAGGAAAAGAAGAAGGGAAGAGTATCAAAACTGGCATAAACATATAAATGAGCATGTGAAATGAATAACGACAAAGTAGATCAGATAGGCATATGATAATAGTAATTGGGTATGAATCTAAAGGATAACAAATTATAAAACTTGATATGATTCATCTTATTTACAGGCATATACATCAGATCCAATTTACAGTCCTATCACAATTACTTTTTAATTCAATTATATGTGAAAGTAACATAGACTCACAGTGATAAGATTCTTAGAAGAGAGAATTAATCGTTGCGGCAAAAATTCTGATCTTGAATAATCTTCTAATTTGATTATTGAAGAAGATCTCTAAATCTCTACTTTGATTTTGGTTGGAGAAGAAAGGCTAGATTAATTTAGATTAAAGCAGCATGGAGGCGCCATGAATTAGTGTAATGAAATTAGGGTTAGGTTTAGGTACTTATTTATAGGTGTATAAGGTGAACTAGGACCTTTAGATTAGATTAGGAGCCATCAGAACCATTCAAAACAGAAAAACACGTCATCTGGAAGCTGTCCAAGAATTTCCGTCTAGATCTGAAAAGGGGTCGACACCCCCCTAGAGGTGTCGACACCGCTGTCGACACCCCCCATGGGGGTCAACACCCCTGGGCAAGATTTTTCCCGCTCTCTTTTTTTTTCTGGGTTTTGAATTTTGAATTATTTATTTTAATTCTACTTATCTTTTAAATCTTCTGAGTCTCATAACTTTTCATACAGTGTCTGATTTACGCAAACTCAGACTCTATCCCAAGCAGAATTCCGAGATGAACGCAATGGCGCAACTCAGTTTACTTAATTCTTCTTTTAAAAATTAAGTGTTCTTAAATTTGTTAATTTTAATGTTTTAAAATTATGGGGTGTTACACCCTTTGATTTACTTGAGTGTACCGTGCTTGAGTTTTAAACGTGCAGTTATTATATGTGTTTATATTAAACATCTGATTTGTTTTCTTATTTCCCCGCTTCAGCCTTAAATAATGAAGCAGTAATATTGAAAGTTTGGTAGCCATTTTGAAGTAGATAATTTGTTTAGTTCTTTCTTATTTTACATATACTGACTAACATACGTATGTGTGCTTCTTTTTAGCAGGTATTATATGCGATTTTGAGGTTGATACAAGATGTCCCTCCATCTTCTTCAAATTGATCATGCTTGTCCACATTTATGAAAAAGTTTTTAGTACGTAACCATTTACGTTTTGCTACACTCGTATGTATTGTTAATTTTTATCATAGATGTCTATGTTTATTTCTTTATGTATGAAATATTATGGATATATATATATATATATATATATATTGTGATTTGGCTTATGACTCCATTTTTCTATGTACATTAATGTGGTTTCTTGAATTGTTATAATATAATAGTAGAATTGAAAATTAGTTATCGCAGCAAAAATGTGCAATAGAAATATTTTTGTTAGTTTTGTTATACTATAGCATCGTGCTAGTGCTATAGAAAATATTTTGCAAGAAGTAAGTAGTTTTTATAGCAATAAAATAATGCTGTAATAAATAGTAATGAATTTTCTATAACCTATCATCGCATCATAAAAGCTTCATGCGACGATCCCATAGCATGCTTAGATGCCATAATAATTTGGCATGCTAACATATTATAGCAACCAAATAACGTCATAAATAGTTCTATAGCACGTTTCATAACGTCATAGAAAAGTAGTTGCATCAATATGGTTTGTTTAAGATTGCAACAAAAGTACGTTTTCTATTGCAAGAATTACACGTCATAATATCTACCAGACTTTTAACAACATGTTGAACTATGATGTTTATAGAATCGTCATAGAATGTTCTTATGGTAGTTTTTAAACATCATAAACAGGTATTTTTGTTGTAGCGTCTTTTTGTTCTGTTTATCCTTCTCATTCTATTATACCTGCCTTATGATACTATTATCTCTCTCATCTAGTTTATATGCCTGTCATGATGCTTTTACTTATTTGTATGCTAAAAGTATCTGGACTCGCTAGACTTTATGTCTGATCCGTTTTGTTTCCTTTTGTCTCTCTTCATTCTCCTCCAAGGTTCTCAAGGTGGGAATACTCAGGCTTCATTAGGTTTCTCTCTTTTGTTATGCTTGGAGCTGCTTAAATGTACCACTTTAATTACCTGTCTATCTTGCCATGGCTTTTTTTGATGACTATGATTTATATTACTGTACTCTGATGATTTTAGTACAAGCCAGATATTTTAGTTTGATGTAATGGGTTTTCTGTATTTTAGACTTATGATGTAACTGGATTTTGGACCACGATGTTTTCTATTTGGAAAATAAAGTTTTAAATTCCACTATTATTTTATATCTTTCTTTTGATGTTTCTGTTTACCTATAATGCTTCACAAAACTTAATGCATTCTATTAAAGAGTGACATTAACGGACGTGGGGTGCCACAACGTTGGTTAGGAGTTGTTTGATGCTTTGAAAGCTATTGATAAGGGGGAGAGAAGTAGAAAATTCTTAATCACGAACAGTTTCTTCGTCAATACCACCTGCTTGACCCTTCTCGTACTCTTATATTAGACTCGGATTTTAAGAAAGAAATTGCCAGCAAATCCCCTCTAAGAAAGCTCCTTTAAAGAAGTGCTCAGACCCCATGGGCAGTAGTAAGACACTGCCTATGTCTTAGCTGGCATTTATTGAAGAAGAGGGGTTCCAACAACGTGAGGGTAAGAGTCTTATGACTTTTCTGGACAAATTGAAAAGGAGGGTACTACCCTGGATTCCACAGAGGAAGCTGAGCGGGCTGAGGGCGATAAAATTGCTTTAGAAACCACTTCGGACCCGTTAAATGAGACCAAACAATCTGGAGATGCCAAAGCACTTTCCAAGGATAATGTAGATGCTGATAAGGTTAATGAGAACCCTATTACTCAAGTTACTCAAGGTGAGAGTTCTGTGGATACTTATAAGGGTTTGAGTGATCTCAGTTCAGCCAGAGATATCGTCCACGATGATATCATCATCCAATCTCCAAAACTTCAAGCCAAAGAAATAGGGATTAATATAGCTGAAGCCCCCATCATCTTACCAGGAAAAATGCTTGTGAATCTAGGGATTTTCTTAGAATCGACTATGAAAATTTGTTCGTTGTAGGATACATATTGGAAAATATCTTACTTATGCTATGAGTTTATAATTTGTTGCATCAGTTTTTGAACTTTCCCCGGTATTTTTTTTACTATGAGTACTGAACTTCTGCTTTGTCTCTTTTCGCAGGTCCAGAGATGAAGCTCTCGTTTATGGAGGATTTCAATGAAATGTCAAGCCAGATTAATCCAAAGTATCTTGTAAAAAATACTCGTCCTTCACAACACTCTCAATGATCTCATCATTCTCAGCGTCTACAACCTTCCCATAAATCTCGGCTAACTCTTGAGCTTCCTGAAAATAATGAGCAAAGGATGTGGAGGCATGACCATGTGGCTAGGCTAGAAGCACATAAGAGGAAGGAAGAGGAAAAACAGAAAAATAAAGGAGGGAAAAAGAGAGATAAAGGCGACTGAACCAAGAATGACTCGGAAACGTCATAAGCCTGACAACTTTCAATGCCATACATTCAAATTACCTTCAATCAACCGTCCTTGGCTTCTTCATCCATCACTCCCACTCCTACTGACCTTTAGAAAATTATAAAAATGCCTCGATATACTCCTGGACTAGCCAACTTTAGCCTTGCTGGTCTATTCCCGAGGTGGTGTTTAAGAGGAATGTACCTAAATTTAGACATTTATCCTTCTGACGAGTGGGACATTCTCGAACCTTCCGATAATTTGAAGGGTCGCATGTTTACACAACTGGGCACTACCATGAGTCGGCTCGAGGTTCAGTTAGATACAGTTAGAGGCCATGTTGAGAAGCAGCTATGCTAATAATATGTTTTTCCTCACGAAATGCAGAGGCTAAATGGAATCAATATTGGCCGAATTGCCACATTAGAGAATGACAAGGTCGAGCTAATTAAGGTCCTTTAATCTGAGGGAAATACCATTTCTTCTTTCTCTCAAAAGAAGTATAGAACTAGTAGGTTTAGAGGCCGAAAATAAGAGGATTAAATAAGAGCTTGCTGCCACAAAACAGAAACAGAATATACTAACAACATAAGCTCCAGAGGCTCAATCTGCTTGACAAATCCTGAGTCTCTAGCTACGGAAAAGAATTCTTCCGATGCTCATCAGCAAGAAAATACTATTCTTCAGGAAAATTCCACCTCACAAAGTGCGGCTCTTTCCATGGCACAAGCCGGTAATAAAATTCTTGAGCAAAATAAGCTTAAAGCTGTAGCTGCCCTCGAAAAAGCTTAGATAGATTTTGATGCTTCCTTGTTTAATTTTTATGTCTATAGCATTATGATTCGGGGGAGTTTGCATTATCTTGGAGATAAGTTCGCAATCATTTTGTCCCTTGTCTAGGAACGAATACTTAAGATCGATGAAGGGGATCACAAGATGATCTTATTGAAGATCTTTTAGATGGAGGATGTAACAACCCGAATTCCGACAGACCAATTTTTTTTTCAAAATTCTAATCTACCGAAACTCATGTTGGTTTGCTCTGGTATCCTGCAGAATAGACAGAGACATAAAATATGTCAGAGCTCAGAAAATATCTCATAGCGGAATGGATAAAATATAATTTAATCAAAGTATAGCCTTACCGTATTAATTATATTGCCTAACCAGTATCCAAAGCTATATTGGCTCTGTCACGAGTCTAAACTGCGAGTATGTTATAAGGAGGGGTTAGAACAAAAGTTCTGGTGACTTGACTTAAACTATACACTTTGGATAATCCTACATATACCGTTCAATCACATTTTCTTATTTATTAGGTTACTTAGGTTAATAGCACTTGAGGCTTACACACACGTCGTACCCATTTAATGTAACATCCTGATATTTTAGCAACACTGAAATATGATAAATTAAATAATAATTAATTTAATATTCAAAATTAAGGAAAACGAACTGCGCGATCGCATCTGTCTCTAAATACGGTCAAAATAGACATTTGGTTTGCGTAAAACAAACACCGTATGGGGAAGTTATGAGTGTTTTAAGTTTGTATACATGTAGAAAGAATATAGATATACACACACACATGAGTCAGAGATGAGTCAGAATTTTATCCAGAACAATTCGAATTCGAAAAATGAAAAGTGGCGGCTGATTTTCCGCTCTAGGAGTTTGACCAGCCTAAAGGGGTGTTGACATCGGGGTCAACCCCCATTAAGGGGTGTCAACCTATGGGTCGACCCACCCTCAGGGGTGTCGACACCCCTACGGCAGAGGTGGAAGTCGGTTTTAGAGGGTTTTGCAGATATACATACATGGCTATTTCTCATATTTTCTTCATTGAGAATTCGTAATGGCCAAACTCTACTGGTGTCTGAACTGAACCCATTATCTTCTACAACTATCAGTTTTGCAAATCAAATCTAGAGATTCAAGATCCATTATTTCTATATTTTCTAATCCTAACGCTGTGAGTTTCTAGTTGCTTTTAGATTTGAATATTTAAAAGTAAATATGGCACGACTATGACTTGGATTTGTTCATAAGCCTAAGTTATATTAGAACCAATGTAAATCATGAACATATGTCATTCTAAGTTGGTTAGGATTTGGATCTAAATCTCTATCTTGTTGGATCTATTGTAACCTTTGTGGCATTCTATGGTTTGTGATATATCTATTTTAACTATTAATCTAAATCTCTATCTTGTTAGATCTATGGTAACTTCTATGACATGCTATAACGTGAACCTTAAACCTTATTTGTGTAGATCCACTTTTAAACTGTTGGATCTAAATCATGTGGACATTTAAATTGTTAATCAGATCTAGTTTATCTCCTTGTGCTTATCATACTAGATCCAAATCAGTTGGACATCTAATTTGTTAATTTAGATCTAATTATGCTTATTGTGACATCATAGTTATGTTTGAATCAATTGACTGCCACAAGTTCATTAGTTTTATGCCAATATGTCCACCTAATCACCACGCTAGTTTATGTTTATGCCAAGTTATGTTAAAACATTCACTTTTTCCTTATTCCTATTATTTTCCATTTTATCGTTTATGACTAGGCTATTATCTACCCTAGGCATGCGGCCAATTTATTAGTGTGCTTGTTAGTGAATGGGGGAAAAAGGGTTAATATGGACATAATTTGAATGTAAACATCGCTGCGCATAATCACCTATTAAGACATAGGTAAGAATTGAATAAAAAATGGAATGTCTATTAATTACAATTAGGAATTGTAATTGCACTTATGACATGAGGTTAGGTTGCATTAGTGGTGGAAGTTTGCCCGGACCTGACTGGCATATCCAGCAGCTGCTAATGTTGAACCTAGTATGAGAGGTTTAAGTGCGCAAATATGAATCGGGCTAAGACACAAGATTAGGCCCAATTGTGGAATAAGACTGCCCGGCCCGACCAACATATTCAAAATCCATAAGTTGAAGGCCTAATATGGGAGGTCTAGCCCATTGTTAACCATAAATGGACATGGTAATAAATTGGTCTACTTAAACAAATCTAATCCATTAGGATTGTATGATTATGAACTAAAGTTAGGGTTAAGTAAAATTTGTTGGATAGTGGATGGGTTAAGCAAATCTGGAAGGGGTGGCTAATATTTACATATAGGCCCACAAACTTAACCCGATGAGGTTATGTAATTAACGTCACCTAGTGGTATATATAACCAGAGGAAATAATACATTTATGTAATTGAAGACACCTTTAAGGTAAGCATAACTTGTAGAAAGATTGGGGTTATATAATTAAAGACACCTTAGGGTAAGTATAACCTGTGGAAAACCTTGTGGGTGATACAAGACAAAGGGGAGAGCTTGTATCATATTGTGTGGGACACGTTTCAGTTAGTAACCAGGAGTATGTATCGAGTAAAGAACAATGAGCTAGGTTGGAGGTGGGGCACGCTTACTTACTTGTTGTAAGAGATCCAAACGTGGAGGCAGTGTTGGCGGCGTAAACCGACCAAGCCATGTGCATGCATGAGCAAGGCCGAAGGGGATAAGACGACCGTGACTATAGTAGATATGGGGCTATGCATATCATTGAGTGGTTGCCACTTTAGGATGTGATACATCCTACTATGGGGCCGGCATAGATATACGGAGTAGGGAGCTAATCGATTAGGGTAGTGGTTAGGGTACATTTGGACATATGCCCTGAGTCTACCGCCTTATAGTGGAAGGGATCATCTCATTCTAGTTATACTAGTAATAGTGCAAAGTCATCATCAGAAGCATATACACCTTATCTTATCTACCTTGTCACACATGTCATTTATGTAGGGGTCTCTTGTCCACTTTATATGCCTGTCATGCTACTTTTATTTATTTACTTACTAAAAGTCACTAGACTCGCCAGACTTTATGTATGACCCTCTTGTTTCCCCTTCTTTCTTCCGTTCCCCCCCTCACATTTTCAGGGAGGAAACACTAAGGCTTAGTCAGGACTCAGATATCGTCTTGCTTGAGCTGCTTTCGAAGTATGTCTCAAGTTTTTATCTCCACTATGGCTTTGTCTCTTTTATTTGGGGAATTATGTTTTCTTTTAAGTATTTATGTACTCTGATGTTAAAAGACAGAATTTATGTTGTTGTAATAGTTTTTGAGACTCATGGTATTCTGAACCACGCTCTATGATCTATGTTTGAAATAAAATTTAAATTTCCGCTGCTATCTTATTTATGTCTATCTTGTAAAATTCTATGTTTGTTTACCTATAACGCTTCACGAAACTTAATGAATATCCTTTGTGAGTGACACTAACGAACGTGGGGTGTCCTACTTGGTATCAAAGCTGAAGGTTACTAGATTGGACAAAGTTTTTGAAAATTATTTTCAGAAGGGGTTTAAAAGAAAGCATTTTCAAAAATAAAAGTCTATTTTGAAAAACATTCCTCAAAAAGCCATATGTAATATCCTTCGGTCCTTTGTCTAAATCTCTTCCTTTTCCTTTTTCATCGTGTCCGGCGAACAAAACATTCCTAATATCCCAGAGGGCGTCACAATACATGGATGGTTCCTTAGGTATCTGGAGGCCACGGCATTTGCCGAAGGCCAGGGAAATGTTCCTACCCTAGCTGCACCAGTCATTTCTCTTCATCCTCCTCCTCCTCTAAGAGAAGATAACTTCTCCAAGATCTGTAAAGACTTCCATGTTATGGGTAGGAAGCCATTCCATGGGAATGAGACATTCGTAGAAGAGCGAAATTGGCTCAAGGAGTTCGAGGATTTGTTCGTAATCTTTGAATTAGAGGATAGAAGGAAGGTTCAATTAGCCGCCGGGCTACTGAAGGACGGAGCCTCATTTTGGTGGGAAGTTACCCAAGCTGGACGATTGGTGGAAACTTTGGAAGATTTTAGATAGAGGTTCGAAATGAAATTTCTCTCCCAAGCTGAGGGAAGCATGCAGATGGAGAGGTTATTAGCACTCAAACAAGGAAACTTGATGGTGAAAGAGTATGTGAATAAATTCAACGAGCTAGCAAGGTTCAGGTTAGACTTGGTTGATATCCCGCACAAAAGGGATTTGCGGTTTGCTAAAGGGCTGAATGAGCCTCTACATGGGTTAGCCATGTCCCATATTTCAATGGGAGCCACTTTTGAAAACCTTGTCGATATGGTCCTATTGCATGAGGAAGACAAGGGAGAAAGGATGAAAGTAAAGGCTGAGGAGACATTGCAAAATAGGAAGGTGTGGCCCAAGAAGGGCCAGCAGAAGAAACATCAACAGCAGAAGATAGAAGGGAAGAATGAAAAAGGCAGGGATAAGATAAAATGTCACAATTGTGTGAAGGAAGGACACTAGATCAAAGGTTGTAAGAGAAGGAAGAACTCTTGCTACCATTGTGGAGAGGTCGGACAATTCGTTAGAGAGTGCATGAAGATACAGGGATCATAGGGGCAGGGTCAAAGGACATGGACTTTTAGAGGGAAGGTGCATGCTCTCGCGATCAGTGCTCCTGATAGAGGTAGAAAAATTTCTGTAGAAGGTTTAATTTCTCTTTCAAACCATCCTATTAGAACACTTTTTGGTTCTGGCGCATCACATTCATTTATATCAAGTTCTGTAGTTAAATCTTTGCACTTAACTACTAGTATGGTAGTGGATCCCATAGTTGTTTCAAACACCATTGGTGGTTCCGCTCATTTATCTATGATTTTTCGGGGTTTGAAAATATTTGTGTTAGGCGTTGAGTTTGAATGCGATGCGTATGTGCTCGGGTTTATAGGCTATGGGTTGATTCTAGGAATGGATTGGCTTACCACATATGGTGCCATTACAGATTGTGAAAAGAGGGTTGTTAGGCTTCTGACTTGTCATGGGAGGACCCTCGAGATTTCTTGTGACCCACAAGGGTTGGTTATGCTTAGTTTCATAGAGTCTCGTGATGCATTTATCGATGACTTGGAATCTATTCTAATAGTCCGGGATTATTTTGATGAGGTTCATGGATTACCTCTGTGGTGTGAGATCGACTTTCGTATATATTTAGTAAACAATGCAAAGCCAGTTGCATTGATTGTGTGCCACATGGCTCCGAGGGAAAGAAGGGAGCTGAGTAAGCAAGTAGGGAAGCTATGTGGGAAGGGGTTTATCATACGAAGCATATCTGAATGGGGTGCTACAGTAGTATTCGCGACTAAGGCGGATGGTTCGCTTTGTTTGTGTGTTGACTATAGAGAGCTGTATAAACTCACTAAGAAGAATAGCTACCCGATTCCGAGGATTGATGATTTATTTGATCAGCTTATTCGTGCCTCGGTATTTTCTCAGTTAGACTTGGCCACAGGGTTCCATCAGTTGAGGGTGGTTGAGGACAGCTTAACTTCGGACGTTTTCTTTGAATGGCTAGTGATGCCTTTTGGGCTGACAAATGCACCCGCCTATTTTGTCGATCTGATGAGTTGGGTGTTTCGGGAGTTCCTAAATAAATTTGTTGTAGTCTTTGTTGATGATATTTTGAACTTCTCCAAAAGAAAAAGGAGCATGCCTAACATTTGAGAGAAGTTTTGAAAACTCTTCGTGACCTTCAGCTTAAGGGGAAGTTCTCCAAATTCCATTTTTGGAGAAAAGTAGTGAGATTCTTAGGGCATGTGGTTTCCAAAGAAGGGAGAGCTGTAGATCTCGCGAAGTGGTTGTTGTGCACGATTGGCAGATTCCTAAAAATGCAACCGAGGTGAGGAGCTTTCTGGGCTTGGCAAGTTATTATAGGAAGTTCATTAAGGACTTTGCAAAGATATCTGCCCCACCCACTACGCTGACGAAGAAGAACTTGGCATTTTTGTGGGACGTAGACTGTGATGTTGCATTCCAACGACTAAAGAAGGCTCCGACAACAGCCTCAGTCTTGACCTTGCCTGATGGAAGTAAGGTGGTTACCGTTTACACTGATGCATGTGGTACAGGGATTTGTGTGGTTCTGATGCTAGAAGGGAAAGTAGTATGTTATCGGGGTAGATAGTTGAGAGTTCAACAAAAGAACTATCCCACACATGATCTAGAGCTAGCTACCATAGTATTCACGTTAAAGATGTGGCAACATTATTTACTTGGAGAGAAGTTCGAGTTATACACCGATCATAAATCTCTCAAGTATCGCAGAAAGACCTCAATTTAAGGCAACAACGGTGGATGGAGTGTCCAGCTTCTTATGATTTTAAGATCACTTATACTCCTGGCAAGTGCAATGTGGTGGCAGATGCACTAAGTAGGCAGAGAATGGGCCTGAGTCCTCTGTTTGTGGAAAGAAAGAACTTGGAGTTCATATCATATTTTGATTTTAGACCCTCCATCGAGATTTTGCCTAATTTGTTTGCATCCTTGGAGCTTCGCAACAAGGTGACCCACATATTTTAGGCATTATGGGAAAGCTCAGAAGAGGGGAGACTTCTTGTCACCTCAGTAGATATGCCATAGATAAAAAGGGGTGGTTGTGACAAGATGGAAGGATTTGTGTTCCTCAAACTGGAAGCTTGATAAAGGCAATCCTAGAAGAAGCCCACTATTCTAAGATGACCATTCATCCAGGCGGTGATAAGATGTACAGAGACATGAAGAGGGTTTTCTTTTGGGCTAGGATGAAGAAAGATGTGGCTGAATTTGTTTTTCAATGTCTAGTTTTCCAGCAAGTTAAAGCCGAGCAAAAGAAGCTCGGTGGGTTACTTCATCCTTTGGAGGTTCCTCAGTGGAAATGGGAGAGCGTCTCTATGGATTTCATAGATGGTTTGCCTAGATCGAAGACAGGCAACACCAGTATCTGGGTTGTGGTAGATAGACTCACTAAGAGCGCTCACTTTATTCCAGTTAAGAGTAAGAGGACGACATCATGGTTGGTAACAAATTATGTTTGTGAGATAGTTCGTCTCCATAGGGCACCTTCTAGCATCGTAAGCGATCGCGAGCCTATTTTTACCAGTGAATTTTGGAGGAGCTTGCAAGAAGCATTAGGTACACAGTTAGGTTTGAGCACCGCTTATCATCCTCAGACCGATGGAAAGATGGAGAGCGGGAACATAATTTTTGAAGATCTTTTGAGGCTGTGTATCCTAGACTTTGGAGGGACTTGGGAATAGCACCTTCCTTTAGTAGAATTTGTCTATAACAACAGCTACCAGTCCAACATCAACATGGAACCCTTCGAAGCATTGTACGGATGACCTGTAGATCACTAACTTGTTGGTGAGAATCTACACAAAGATTATTACTTGGACCAGATAAGGTTAGAGAAACGTCCAAAAAGATTAACATCATTCAACGGCGGATGAAGACAATCAAGATAGACAGAAGTCCAATGCAGACAAGAGAAGGACTGACATCGAGAAGTGGGAGACTTAGTTTTTATCGAAGTATCACCTCTGAGGAATGTGGTTCGCTTCGGATCGGTAGGGAAGTTGGCACCTAGGTTTGTGGGACCATTTCCCATAACCGAGAGGATTGGCCAAATGGCCTATAAAGTAAAGCTCCCAGAAAATCCATCCAGTGTTCATGATGTTTTCCATGTTTCTCATCTGCTGAAGTGCCTGCATGACGCCGCAAGAATTGTTGATCCGAGTGTGTCGGAAGAGGTAGAAGTGGAACGGGAGGCGACAGTCAGGCGAGTTTCTTCCCGTATTCTTGGATCAAAAGTTAAGAAGCTGCGCAATAAAAAGATCAAGTTGCTAAAGGTTCAATGGGGAGATAACGCAGAGGATGCGACTTGGGAGATGAAGACAAGATTCATGCTCCGTACCCTTTTCTTTTCAAGAGTATGTTCTAAACTCCTTTTTCAAAGTTTTATTTGTGCTTGTTTCTATCACTTGAGTATATCTTATTCATAGTATTTTTCGACCTTTAGATAGTAATCCTATAGATGTAAACATGTGTTTGATACATGTTATGTTTGATACATGTTATGTTTGATGGATGCAAGTGGATTCAAGTGTTTGCTAGTGGTTGCCTATGGACGCATATACACACATTAGGCACTAGATCCACTCAATCACTCTCATACTGCATATGGATGTGTGTGCATTTTTTTCCCTTTTATGTATGGAAATGGATGTATTTCCACATGGATGTTGCATTTGTACGAATCAGTGTGCATATATAGAGCTTACATGTTATAATCAGATTATTTGCATACATATTGGATTCATGGCACTAACATACGTTGCATTAAGGAGGTCAACTGAATCAGTAGACCGCCTAATCTTCGCATTAGTGTTGGGATATATACATGCACCTTTGCATATATTCATATAAGCATTAGAAATCTTTAAGGACAATGGATGTCAGTGATTGATGGATGAGTAGATGGATGATGGATGGTAGGATGTGCATTTTTCTTAACTTGGAGATTTTGGGGACGAAATCCTTTAAGTATGGGAGAATGTAACACCCCGAAATTTTAAAGACATTAAAAGAGGGTAAATTAAATAATAATTAATTTAATATTCAGAATTAAGGAAAAGGGACTGCGCCATCGCGTCTGTCTCGAAATCCTGGTCAAGATAGACATATGGTTTGCGTAAAACAGACACCGTATGGGGGAAGTTATGAGAGTTTTAAGTTTGTATACGCGTAGAAAGAATATATATACACATGAGTCAGAGATGAGTCAGAATTTTATCCAGAACGGTTCGAATTCGAAAAATGAAAAGTGGCAGCAGATTTCCCACTCCAGGGGGTCGACCACCATAGAGGGGTGTCGACACCGGGGTCGACCCCCCTTAAGGGGTGTCTACCTATGGGTCGACCAACCCTAAGGGGTGTCGACACCCTTAGGACTAAGGTGGCAGTCGGTTTCATAGGGTTTTGCAGCTATATATACATGGCTATTTCTCATATTTTATTTGTTGAGATTCATGGTGGCCAAACTGTGCTGGTGTCTTAACTGAACAAGTTATCTTATACAACTATCATTTTTGCGGATCAAATCTAGAGATTCAAGATCCATTCTTTCTCTATTTTCTAATCTTAACGCTGTAAGTTTCTAGTTGCTTTTAGATTTGAATATTTAAAAGTAAATATGACACGATTATGACTTGGATTTGCTCATATGCCTAAGTTATATCAGATCCATTGTAAATCATGAACATATGAAATTCTGAATTGGTTATGATTTGGATCTGAATCTCTATCTTATTGGATCTATTGTAACCTTTGTAGCATTCTATGGTTTGTGCTAGATCTATTTTATCTATTGATCTATATCTCTATCCTGTTAGATCTATGGTAACTTCTACTACATGCTATGATGTGAACCTTAAACCTTATTTGTGTAGATCCACTTTTAAACCGTTGGATCTAAATCATATGGACATTTAAATTGTTAATCAGATCTAGTTTATCACATTGTGCTTATCATATTAGATCTAAACCAGTTGGACATATAGATTTGTTAATTTAGGTCTTATTATTCTTATTGTGACATCATAGTTATGTTAGAATCAATTGGCTGCCACATGTTCATCAGTCTTATGCCAATATGTCCACCTTATTACCATGCTAGTTTATGTTTTTGCTAAGTTATGTTAAAACATTCACTTTTGCCATATTCCTATTATTTTTCCTGTTTATCGTTTATGACTAGGCTATTATCTAGCCTAGGCATGCCGCCAATTTATGAGTGCGCTAGTTAGGGAACGGGGGAAAAAGGGTTAATATGGACATAATTTGAATATAAACATCATTGGGTATATAAATCAAATTAAAGGGGAAAAGTGGAGACATAATCACCTATTAAGACATATGTAAGAATTGAATAAAAATGGAATGTCTACTAATTACAATTAAGAATTGTAATTGCACTTATGACATGAGGTTAGGTTGCATTAATGGTGGAAGTTTTCCCGGACCCGACCAGCATATCCAGCAGCCACTAATGTTGAACCTAATGTGAGAGGTCTTAGTGTGCAAATACGAGTTGGGCTAAGACACATGGTTAGGCATAACTGTGGAATAAAACTGCCCGGACCCGACCGGCATAACTAGCATCCACAAGTTGTAGGCCTAATGTTGAAGGTCTAGACCATTATAAACCATAAATGGACATGGTAATAAATTGGACTACTAACCAAATCTAATCCATAGGGATTGTATGATTATGAACTAAAGATAGGGTAAAATAAAATTTGTTGGATAGTGGATGGGTTAACCAAACCTGGAGGGGGTGGGTTATATTTACATATAAGCCCACAAACCTAACCCGATAAGGTTATGTAATTAAAGACACCTAGTGGTATACATAACCGAAGGAAATAATAAAGTTATGTAATTAATGACACCTTTAAGGTAAGCATAACTAGTCGAAAGATCGGGGGTTATATAGTTAAAGACACCTTAGGGTAAATATAACCTGTGTAAAACCTAGTGGGGGATACAAGACAAAGGGGAGAGCTTGTATCATATTGTGTGGGACCCGTTTTAGTCAGTAACCCGGAGTATGTATCGAGTAGAGAACTACGAGATAGGTCGGAGGTGGGGCACGCTTACTGATTGATTGTGAGAGATCCAACGTGGAGGCGGTGTTGGTGGTGCAAACCGACCGGGCCATGTGCGTGCATGAGCCAGGCCGAAAGGGATAAGACGACCGTGGCACCAGTAGATATGGTGTTATGCATATCACTGAGGGGTTGCCACTTTAGGATGTGATACATCCTACTATGGGTCCGACACAGAGTATCTACGAAGCAGGGAGTTGATCAATTAGGGTAGCGGTTGGGGTATATTTGGACATATGCCCTAAGTCTACCACCTTATAGTGGAAGGGATCATCTCATTCTGGTTATACTAGTAATAGTGCAGAGTCATCATCAGAAGCATATACACCTTATCCTATCTACCTTGTCACACCAGTCATTTATGCAGGGATCTCTCTTATCCACTTTATATGCCTGTCATGCTACTTTTATTTATTTACTTGCTAAAAGTCACTAGACTCGCCAGTTTTTATGTCTGACCCTCTTGTTTCTTTTTCTTTCTTCCGTCCCCCCAAGGTTCTCAGGGTAGAAACACTAAGGCTTAGTTAGGACTCGGATATCATCTTGCTAGAGCTTCCTTCGAAGTATGACTCAAGTTTTCATCTCCACTATGGCTTTGTCTCTTTTATTTGGGGAATTATGTTTTCTTTTAAGTGTTTATGTACTCTGATGTTAAAAGATAGAAGTTATTTTGTTGTAATGGTTTTTGAGACTCATTGTATTTCGAACCACGTTGTATGATGTGTGTTTGAAATAAAATTTAAATTTCCGCTGCTATCTTTTTTATGTCTGTCTTGGAAAAAATATGTGTCTGTTTACCTATAACGCTTCACGAAACTTAATGCATTCCCTTTGTGAGTGACATTAATGGACGTAGGGTGTCGCACTTACTTACCAGTGGATTAACCTAATACAGTATACATGTAGCTACCCCCAATATTAAGGTACACCCCATGGTACCCCACTCGCACGGTCTCCACCGTAATACCACCGAAATATATGAAGTCCCTCATCCTTCGCCGGAGTGACGTATGTATCTCTATGTAACAATGTTACGTTCCGCATATATCTGTTAATTATACGCTACCTAAGCGTACGGACTACCACCATCAATCGAATCAGATCCCATATTAGAGTAATGTTGTCAAGTCTACGGTACGCCACCCAGATCAGACATGCATGTATCTAGACTTTCCCACATACGCATCGTCAATTGTAGCACGATACCTTAACCGCACGTCCTCTAATGTGCACCAAGTTCCACGGTAGGGCAATACAAGAAACACGTAAATCGGTCGGGAGTTTTTCCATATATGTATATGCCCTCCTTTAAGAGCCTCAAAATACAGATATTCATAGGGTCTGTTTTTCATGGTGGCTATGGACTCACCTTGGCCCTACCCTCAACTAGTAAAGATTACAAGAGCTAAGCGACATGCCCCAAACAACAAGCAATCTAAACTTCCAGTAGGCACCTCCTCTCAACCATCGTACCTCGATAGTGAAAGGTGAATGGTCTATTGGGTTTAGTACTAGTCTTTTCGCATCCCACTTGCTGCCGATGACATGTATCTGATGATCCACTATCCTTGTTGGTCGTGACCCTCTGCCTCCCCATTGAGGCGACCGCCGAATCACCCAAGTGTTACCTCGTCACAACATTCTGACTGCAAAGATACTTCTACATTAAAGGCCCGCCCACCTGGTAGTTACGCGCAGGCCCAACCTATGAGAGAACAACCTAAACATCTGCCACCACACAAAGGACTACCAAGAGCACCTTACGTACCTCAGGAAGCAGCTTGCTTGCCCTTCCAGTCCATCGGAGCCGACAGAATAATCAGATGAGTGTGCACTCCCCTTGTGCCTTATAACACCACGATGATCTACCCCTTGGGTTATTCACCCTCAAATGTGTGGACTGGTCAAAGCGCCTCATTTTAATATGTTATTAGACCAGGTCTAAACATTCTTTTATGCGCTTGCTTTACCTCATTAAGTTCCCATTTAACTTGGTTATCATCTTAACATTTTTATTCAGGTTACCAAGTTCTGTCTAGCCCCTTATATCTCTAAGGAATGTGTAACACCCCACGCCCGCTATAGTCACTCTCTAAGGGAATGCCATAGCATCGGTGGAGTATTTTAGTGAATATAGAACAGAAAAATTACAACAAGACAGATATAAATAGTACTTGAAATTTAAAACATCATCTCATAACAGCGGAAGTAAACATGTCTGGTTACATCATAAAACCAAAATAAAAGTCAAGTACAATATCCATCAAAATAAAGAAGTACATAATCCCACTCTCTCATACAATAGCCAGGACAAAAGAAAAGATAACTGGGTAGCTGGAGCTTTACATCTATCCAAGCTCCTAAAGACTGGAACAGCAATCCGATCAAGCTCCACTACTGCTAGGATCCACCGTAGGACCTAAGGGTTGGGAAAAAGATGAAAACAACGGGGTCAGACATAAGTCTGAGCGAGTCCTATAACTTTAACAATACAATCATTAAAGTAACCAGAGAAGATATAAACTTGACCTACGGTAATGTCTGGGGATGAATGGCTACACTAAGCAGCTTGGTAGACTCAGGATAGACTAAGATAACTGTAAAGACGCATCTACCCACCCAAGGATAATTACTAACTGCACCACACCAGTCATTCCTACTTAAAGGTTGATCCCTCCCAAGGACTTAGAAAATTTCCCCAGTAGTTTCGTGTACCCCTAGACCACTACATAGGTGCCGTCTGCCCCTATCTTTATTAGGTGTACCCACTACTCCCCAGCGATCGGCTCCCTACCGTAGATACCCGTGCTGGTCCCACAATGGGGTGTATCATTCCCCAAAGTGGCCACCTGATAATATCAACGGTGCACGGCTTTATATCTACACGATGCAACAACGGCTTATCTACCAGCCCGGGCCCACACACGCATATGAAACCCGATGGACTTGCGTTGCCACCGCTAACCCGTTTTGGCCTCTTATAGTCAAGCCCAATATGCGTGTCCCGTCACCCGACTAGAGTTGAGCCCACAAAGATACGTTTGGGATATTGGTTGAAATGGGCCCCCACAAGCTACCCACCTAAGCTTGTCACTTATCTAGTGTATCCCACTTAACCCTTTAATCATGTTTAATTACATGTTTCCACTTGGTTAAGTATTCTAATCGTATTTTCTATTGCCACCCAAGGCAACCCACTAGATTTCCACATGCCACCCAAGGCACCCACTTAACCCCTCATGTCCCTCTACATGCTAATATGGTTAAGCGTTTCTTAATTAATTAATTAAGATCATGACCTCATAAAGACCTCTCACATTAGACCGTCTTTTATGACTGCTGGATATGCCGGTTGGTTCCGGGCAGACTTCTGTCATCAAAAGGGTCTAACCTTGTGTCTTTACTTTGATCATGTATTTAATTTATGACTAAGACCTCTCACATTGGGCCAATCATTTGTAGCCGTTGGATGGCCGGTCGGTTCCAGGCAGACTTCCGCTACAAAAGGGTCCAACCTCGTGTCTTAGTTGATTAATTACACCTAATTAATCACCCCCATATTAATTATCCCTAATTAATATCAAGTTTTTCATAACATGGGTAGACCTAACTCAATAGGTAAATTCCCATGGGGTAGACCTAACTCAATAGGTAAATTCCCACTTATGTTAATTTATTTTTATGGTATGCTTAATCATACCCCATCATACTTTTATTAACATATTTATTAACCCCATCGTTCCCCACGTAAATCGTTCTCATTTCATGACATAATAAAGGGAAGATCCATCACAAATATCATAAGTTTAACCAAATCTTAGCATATAACTTTGTCATGGGTTAAGAGGATGTCAACTTGCATATATGAACATATATTAACCCAACTACATTTAACTCAAACTTGCATATTATCATACACATATCTTGCATAACATGTTGAACTTGCATATAAGCATTCTCATAACTTGCATAACATGTTAAACATGCATTTAAGCATACACATAACTTGCATAAGCATTCACATTCTTGCATAAGCATTCACATACTTGCATAAGCATGCATAACTTGCATATCATGTTAAACTTGCATTTAAGCATATACATAACTTGCATAAGCATTCACATACTTGCATAAGCATGCATAACTTTCATATCATGTTAATCTTGCATTTAAGCATATACATAACTTGCATATGAACTTGCATAACAACCTACACATAACTTACATAACATCATACACATAACTTGCATATGAACTTGCATAACTCACTTGTTAAACATGCATAAACCCACTTATTAGATATGCATAAACCCACTTATTAAACATGCATAAACCCACTTGTTAAACATGCATAAACCAACTTATTAAACATGCATAAACCCACTTGTTAAACATGCATAAACATAGGAAAACATAGAGTAGCATATCATTACAAATGATTCAAACTCACTAATCCGCATTTAAGACCATAAGTCTCATTACACCCAATCTACTTACTTTAGCAATTGATGTTAAAGTGATAGAAACTCACCAAACCCAAGATTAGCAAACTTATGAAGTGGAATTAGTTGCTAAATATGAAGATGGTGATGATTAGAGATTGATTAGAGAGTGATTAGCTTGCAACTTCCTTCATAAACTAGTGGAGCCTCTCTCAAGTTTGATTTTGGCGGCATGAGGCCATCATTACTATTTTTAGTATGGATTAGGGTAGGTTTAGGGTGTATTTATAGATTAGGTGAGTGTTTTAGGCCCTTAGATTAACCCTAGGTTAGATTAGGTCCGTTAGATTTAGGAAATCTCTAGAACCCAGCCCTCCAAGCCAGCCTAAAACCCAACCTGGTGCACCCAGGTTCTCTGGACGCCGCGCCCAGGTCGATAGGCAAGTCGACAGGCAAGTCGACTCCCCAGTCGACAGGCCTGGCGACAGCCCTGTCGACATGGGTAGGGCAGGAAATTTCCCGCCTGGCCCCCTGCTGGCTCCAATTTCGAAATCTAGTTTTGCATTTCTAAATCTGTTTTTAACTTGATTTTTCTGCCAACTTCATTGGGCCATAACTGGGCCATACGGACTCCGATTTACAAAATTTCGGACTCTATTCTGCGTATTTTTCCGAGAGGAACGCAATGACGCAGCCCGTTTCCCCCAATTCTCAAATTTGAGATTATTTATCCTGTAATTAGTGAATTTTAGTATTTACTAAAATTCGGGGTGTTACATTCTCCCCTCCTTAAAGGATTTCGTCCCCGAAATCTCTAAGCTAAGGAGAATGCATATCCTACCATCCAAACAACCATCTACTCAATCCATCAAACACGGGCATCCATTGTCCTTAAAACAATTTCTAATGATGTATGAGCATATGCAAAAAGTGTGTGTATATGTTCCCTATCTAATGTATGAACATATGCAAACCATGATAGTGTCATGCATCAATTATGTATGCGAGAGAACCCTATCGACACATACAATATCTACATGAGTGCACAATCATTCACCGAAATGCATCATCCATATGATAACACAATCATTATACATCCATAAATATAGCTTCCTACACACAATTTTATGCAATATGAAGTGATTGAGCCGATCTAGTGCCTAGAGTGTGTGTATATGCATCCACGAGCAACCACTAGCAAACACTTGCATCCACTTGCATCCATCAACCATAACATGTCTCAAACACATGTTTCAACCATAGGTTTACCCTATCTAAAGGTCAATCAGTACTAACGAGAGGATATACTAAAGATAAGATAAGTACTAGACAACGATAGAGGAGAAAGTAAAGACATACCCTCAAAAAGAAATGGGTACAATGAACGCATCCTCGCTTCCGTCTCCCAAGTTGCGTTGCTCTCATCTTCTCCCCATTGTACTTTGACTAGTTGAACCTCTCTATTCCTCAATTTCCTAGTCTCTGACCCAAGGATGCGAGTAGGAGCTCGTCGAATAGTCGCATCACGCTCTACTTCCACTTCTTTAAGCAAGCTCGGCTCTACCACCTCTGCGGTCTCATGTAAACACTTCCTCAAATGGGACACATGGAATACATCATGTACACCACTAAGTCTGTCGGGCAACTCCACTCTATATGCCATCCGTCCAATTCTTTCCTTAATGGGAAATGGCCCTACGAACCTTGGTGCTAACTTCCCAACAGATCCAAAGCGAACCACATTTCGTAACGGAGACACTTTGACGAAGACCATGTCCCCAACTTCAAACTCAAGATCCGTCCTTCTCTTGTCCGCATAAGATTTTTGCCTATCCTGCGCTGCTTTCATTCTCCTTTGAATCAAGTCAATCTTCTCAGAAGTCTCCCTAACCATATCAGGCCCAAGCAAGATCTTATCCGTAGATTCCCACCAACATGTAGGTGATCGACAAGGCCTTCCATAGAGAGCTTCAAAAGGAGCCATACCAATACTGGACTGAAAGCTGTTATTATATGCGAACTCCACCAATTGAAGATGCTCTTCCCATGTACCTCCAAAATCTAAGATACAAAGCCTCAAAAGGTCTTCTAGAACACGATTCACCCTCTCAGTCTGGCCGTCCGTCTGAGGATGATATGCGGTGCTTAGACACAATTGAGTCCCCACTGCTTCTTGCAAACTTCTCCAGAACTCGCTAGTGAAGATAGGATCTCGATCACTCACTATGCTAGAGGGTACCCCATGCAATCGAACTATCTCTCGAAGATATACAGAAGCTAGCCATGGAGCGGTCCTCTTGCTCTTCACAGGTATGAAATGGGCGCTCTTAGTAAGTCTGTCTACCACCACCCAAATTCCTGTATTACCCTTTCTCGATCTGGGTAACCCGTCAATAAAATCCATCGAGACGCTATCCCACTTCCATTGCGGAACCTCCAATGGGTGAAGCAACCCACGTGGTTTCTTTTGCTCCGCCTTCACTTGTTGGCAGACCAGGCATCGAGCGACATACTCGGCCACATCTTTCTTCATACCGGCCCAGAAGAAAACCCTCTTCATATCTTGGTACATCTTGTCACCACCGGGATGAATGGTCATCCTAGAACGGTGTGCATCATCAAGAATAATCTTCCTCAAACCCTCATCTTGCGGTACACAAAGTCTACCGTCTCAACGCAAGCACCCCCTATCGTCTAGGGTGTACCTACTCAAATGGCTGGACGACTCCCCCCTTATGAGCTTCTCCACCAACTCAACAAACCGTGGGTCGTCCCTCTGTGCTTCTCCAATCCGCCCCAAAAGAGTAGGTCTAACCTCCAAGGATGCTAGCAAACCGGGTACATAATCAATGGAAGGTCTGAAATCAAACATCGAGATAAATTCCAAGCTTCGTTGTTCCACGAACAATGGACTCAAGGACAACCTTTTTCTGCTCAAGGCGTCCGCCACCACGTTACCCTTGCCAAGGGTATATGCTATCTCGAAATCATAGGATGCTAAGAACTCCATCCACCTTTGCTGTCTCAAATTCAAATCCTTCTGAGAAAACAAGTACTTCAATGATTTGTGGTCAGTGAACAATTCGAATCTCTCACCAAGAAGATAATGGCGCCAAATCTTAAGCGCAAAAACAATAGCGGCCAACTCTAAATCATGGGTAGGGTACTTTTTCTCATGCACTCTCAACTGCCTTCCACCATAGGCTATTACCCTTCCCTCTTGCATTAAGACTGCGCCTAGTCCTGTCCCATAAGCATCGGTATAGACAACAAATGGCTTACTCCCATCTGGCAACACTAAAACTAGAGCAGTGGTTAAAGCTCTCTTTAACCGTCGGAACGCATCATCACAATCTACGTCCCATGCGAAAACAAGATTCTTCTTCGTTAAGCGGGTTAATGGGGCTGATATCTTCGCGAAGTCTTTGATAAACTTCCTATAGTAACCCGCCAACCCCAAGAAGCTTCTTACTTCGGTAGCATTCTTTGGAACCTTCCAATCCTGAATTGATACTACCTTCGCGGGATCCACAGCTATCCCTTCCTTGGAGACCACGTGCCCCAAGAACCGCACCTCCTTCCTCCAGAAGTGACATTTAGAGAATTTAGCCTTAAGGATATGTGCTCGAAGAGTCTTCAATACCTCCCCAAGATGTAGGGCATGCTCTTCTTCACTCTTAGAAAATACTAAGATATCATCCACAAAGACCACCACGAATTTATTAAGAAACTCCCTGAACACCCTACTCATCAAATCAACAAAGTATGCAGGGGCGTTCGTCAACCCAAATGGCATCACCAGCCACTCATAGAAACCATCCGGAGTTCTAAAGGCAGTCTTGTCTATGCTATCCTCAGCCACCCTCAACTGATGAAACCCCGTGGCTAAGTCCAACTGAGAAAATACTGAAGCGCCAACCAACTGATCGAAAAGATCATCAATCCTCGGCAATGGGTGTCTATTCTTCTTTGTGAGCTTGTTGAGTTCTCTATAGTCTACACAAAGTCTGAGGGTCCGCCTTTGTAGCAAATACTACTGGAGCACCCCACTCCGATATACTCCGTCTTATGAACCCCTTCTCAAGCAACTCCCCTACTTGCTTATGGAGTTCCCTCCTCTCACGAGGAGCCATGTGGCGCACTGGTAAAGATACAGGTTTAGCATTATCTACCAGATATATTCGGAAGTCAATCTCCCGCTTCGGAGGTAAGCCCTTCACCTCCTCAAACACGTCCGAATATTCCCGGACCACTCTAACAGATTGCAAACTCTCGACCGAAGCGTCAAGCGATTCAAGATAACTTAGCATAACAGAATCCATGGGATTACAAGAAATCTCGAGAGTGTTACCCAAGCGGGTCATGAGCCTAACAACTCTCCTTTCGCAATCAAGAACGGCACCATTACTGGATAACCAGTCCATGCCCAAAATCAACCCATAGCCCGTGAAGCCCAACACAAAAGCATCACATCTAAACTCAATGCTAAGTATAGAAATCTTCAAACCCAAACATATCATGGACAAATAAGTGGAGCCCCCAATTGGGTTTGAAACAACCAAGGGATCATCTACAAGACTGGTGTCTAAGTGCAGTGACTCAACTAATGATGATGAGATAAACGAATGCGATGCGCCTGAATCAAACAATGTACGGACAGGATGATCAAATAGAAAAACCAGACTTTCAACGGAAATAGTTCTACCTCTCTCCTGAATCGGTGGGACTGCGAGAGCCTGTACTTGCCCCCTAGCCTGACCTGGTGCCATAAGAGCTTGCACCTGTCCTCCTGAGGTAGACCCCGTCCTTTGCCCCTTCTTAGGGCAATCCTTCACTAAATGCCCTGCTTCGCCACAGTGGAAGCAGCCAGTCTTCTTCTTCTTGCGACAATCCTTGCTTAGGTGGCCAGGTGTCCCACAATTGAAACACTTCTTCTTCTTGCCCTTGCCACCGTTGCCTTTCCCACCTTTGTTTTGTTGTTGTTGCTGAGGTCTCTTTTGATCTCCCTTCTTCTCGGGTGCCTTATTAGCATTGGGACCCTTCTCTTCTTCATGCATGAGTGCCATGTCAACTAGCTTCTTAAAGGTGGCCCCCATAGGGATATGAGTCATAGCTAACCCATGCATTGGTTCATTCAAGCCTTTCGCGAACCTCAAAGCCTTCTTCTCCGGTGTATTCACCATGTCTAGGCCAAACCTTGCCAATTGATTAAACTTGTTGACATATTCCTTCACCGAGAGATTTCCTTGCTTTAGAGTCAAGAACCTTTCCATATACAAGTTTTCCTCCGCCCTTGAGAGAAACTTTGCCACAAATCTTTGCCTAAAATCCGCCCAAGAGTCAACGGGGCGTTCTCCATTAGTGACCTCCCACCAGAATGAGGCCTCTCCCTTCATTAACCAAGCAGCTAACTTGACTTTCTTCCCTTCTTCCATCTCAAAGATATCTATCAACTCTTCCACCTCCTTAAGCCAATCTCTAGCCTCCACAAAAGTTTCCGATCCTTGAAAAGATTTCCCTCCCATAGCTTTAAATTCCTTGCAAGTCTTAGCAAAAGTATCCGTGCGAGGAGGAGGGGGAGGAGGAAGATCGGGTGCTACGGTTGGTGGAGGAACATTTGCTGGACCCGCAGTGGTGGCCCTAGCCTCCATCAATCTCCTATACCATACTGGTACCGTCACACCCTCCGGAAAGTTAAGATCCTCAGCCATGCTGAAACGAAAAAGGAAAGATTCAAAACGGAGAATTCGAAGGATATAGATATGGCTTTTGGGGATTATGCTTTTCTTTCAAAAACTTTTCTCTTTAAAGACATGTTTTTGAAAATATCTCTTCCAAAAATGTTTTTATAAAAATAGTTTTCTAAAAATTTTATCTGTTCCGGTAACCTTTGCTCTGATACCACGTGTAACACCCCACGCCCGCTATGGTCACTCTCTAAGGGAATGCCATAGCATCGGTGGAGTATTTTAGTGAATATAGAACAGAAAAATTACAACAAGACAGATATAAATAGTACTTGAAATTTAAAACATCATCTCATAACAGCGGAAGTAAACATGTCTGGTTACATCATAAAACCAAAATAAAAGTCAAGTACAATATCCATCAAAATAAAGAAGTACATAATCCCACTCTCTCATACAATAGCCAGGACAAAAGAAAAGATAACTGGGTAACTGGAGCTTTACATCTATCCAAGCTCCTAAAGACTGGAACAGCAATCCGATCAAGCTCCACTACTGCTAGGATCCACCGTAGGACCTGAGGGTTGGGAAAAAGATGAAAACAACGGGGTCAGACATAAGTCTGAGCGAGTCTTATAACTTTAACAATACAATCATTAAAGTAACCAGAGAAGATATAAACTTGACCTACGGTAATGTCTGGGGATGAATGGCTACACTAAGCAGCTTGGTAGACTCAGGATAGACTAAGATAACTGTAAAGACGCATCTACCCACCCAAGGATAATTACTAACTGCACCACACCAGTCATTCCTACTTAAAGGTTGATCCCTCCCAAGGACTTAGAAAATTTCCCCAGTAGTTTCGTGTACCCCTAGCCCACTACATAGGTGCCGTCTGCCCCTATCTTTATTAGGTGTACCCACTACTCCCCAGCGATCGGCTCCCTACCGTAGATACCCGTGCTGGTCCCACAATGGGGTGTATCATTCCCCAAAGTGGTCACCTGATAATATCAACGGTGCACGGCTTTATATCTACACGATGCAACAACGGCTTATCTACCAGCCCGGGCCCACACACGCATATGAAACCCGATGGACTTGCGTTGCCACCGCTAACCCGTTTTGGTCTCTTATAGTCAAGCCCAATATGCGTGTCCCGTCACCCGACTAGAGTCGAGCCCACAAAGATACGTTTGGGATATTGGTTGAAATGGGCCCCCACAAGCTACCCACCTAAGCTTGTCACTTATCTAGTGTATCCCACTTAACCCTTTAATCATGTTTAATTACATGTTTCCACTTGGTTAAGTATTCTAATCGTATTTTCTATTGCCACCCAAGGCAACCCACTAGATTTCCACATGCCACCCAAAGCACCCACTTAACCCCTCATGTCCCTCTACATGCTAATATGGTTAAGTGTTTCTTAATTAATTAATTAAGATCATGACCTCATAAAGACCTCTCACATTAGACCGTCTTTTATGACTGCTGGATATGCCGGTTGGTTCCGGGCAGACTTCTGTCATCAAAAGGGTCTAACCTCGTGTCTTTACTTTAATCATGTATTTAATTTATGACTAAGACCTCTCACATTGGGCCAATCATTTGTAGCCGCTGGATGGCCGGTCGGTTCCGGGCAGACTTCCGCTACAAAAGGGTCCAACCTCGTGTCTTAGTTGATTAATTACACCTAATTAATCACCCCCATATTAATTATCCCTAATTAATATCAAGTTTTTCATAACATGGGTAGACCTAACTCAATAGGTAAATTCCCATGGGGTAGACCTAACTCAATAGGTAAATTCCCACTTATGTTAATTTATTTTTATGGTATGCTTAATCATACCCCATCATACTTTTATTAACATATTTATTAACCCCATCGTTCCCCACGTAAATCGTTCTCATTTCATGACATAATAAAGGGAAGATCCATCACAAATATCATGGGTTTAACCAAATCTTAGCATATAACTTTGTCATGGGTTAAGAGAATGTCAACTTGCATATATGAACATATATTAACCCAACTACATTTAACCCAAACTTGCATATTATCATACACATATCTTGCATAACATGTTGAACTTGCATATAAGCATTCTCATAACTTGCATAACATGTTAAACATGCATTTAAGCATACACATAACTTGCATAAGCATTCACATTCTTGCATAAGCATTCACATACTTGAATAAGCATGCATAACTTGCATATCATGTTAAACTTGCATTTAAGCATATACATAACTTGCATAAGCATTCACATACTTGCATAAGCATGCATAACTTGCATATCATGTTAATCTTGCATTTAAGCATATACATAACTTGCATATGAACTTGCATAACAACCTATACATAACTTACATAACATCATACACATAACTTGCATATGAACTTGCATAACTCACTTGTTAAACATGCACAAACCCACTTATTAGATATGCATAAACCCACTTATTAAACATGCATAAACCCACTTGTTAAACATGCATAAACCAACTTATTAAACATGCATAAACCCACTTGTTAAACATGCATAAACATAGGAAAACATAGAGTAGCATATCATTACAAATGATTCAAACTCACTAATCCGCATTTAAGACCATAAGTCTCATTACACCCAATCTACTTACTTTAGCAATTGATGTTAAAGTGATAGAAACTCACCAAACCCAAGATTAGCAAACTTATGAAGTGGAATTAGTTGCTAAATATGAAGATGGTGATGATTAGAGATTGATTAGAGAGTGATTAGCTTGCAACTTCCTTCATAAACTAGTGGAGCCTCTCTCAAGTTTGATTTTGGCGACATGAGGCCATCATTACTATTTTTAGTATGGATTAGGGTAGGTTTAGGGTGTATTTATAGATTAGGTGAGTGTTTTAGGCCCTTAGATTAACCCTAGGTTAGATTAGGTCCGTTAGATTTAGGAAATCTCTAGAACCCAGCCCTCCAAGCCAGCCTAAAACCCAACCTGGTGCACCCAGGTTCTCTGGACGCCGCGCCCAGGTCGACAGGCAAGTCGACAGGCAAGTCGACTCCCCAGTCGACAGGCCTGTCGACAGCCCTGTCGACATGGGTAGGGCGGGAAATTTCCCGCCTGGCCCCCTGCTGGCTCCAATTTCGAAATCTAGTTTTGCATTTCTAAATCTGTTTTTAACTTTATTTTTCTGCCAACTTCATTGGGCCATAACTGGGCCATACGGACTCCGATTTACAAAATTTCGGACTCTATTCTGCGTATTTTTCCGAGACGAACGCAATGACGCAGCCCGTTTCCCCCAATTCTCACATTTGAGATTATTTATCCTGTAATTAGTGAATTTTAGTATTAACTAAAATTCGGGGTGTTACAGAATGGGCCCCTCTTGCTTATTAATTTCAGTCATATAACTTAACCCATTTAAGTTTATTAATAATCCCACAACATGTTATTCTCTAGGTTGTGATCCAGGGTTTGTAATACAAAATCCATTTTATATTCTTGTTTGATTTTAAGGTTACAATAACATGTTCTACTTAATATGCAATTAAGTGTATCTCAATTTACATGTCTTCTAATTAATATGTTACTTCTCAATTATGATTAAATATAACTTATTTCATTTCATAAGTTTGCCTCATTCTTTTTCATTTAATCATAATTTCCCCTTATACCGCCACTACAAAGTATCGTTGTTTACTTATTAACTTAGTTCTCTTAACTAACGTTTACTAATAAGTTTCCTCTCCATTTGTTATAACCTATGTTATAATTTCCTCTTGTCCCTAAGACAAGCCTAAACATGTTATTCTTATCCGCAGATTTCAGACTTCTAAGTTTTCAAATTACTTAATTTATAATTAAGCACAACTTCTTACATTTCATAAATTTCCCCCCTTTTCTCTGCTTATAACAAACAACTGGTTTCAAGCTTCCCCGTTTACTGATTTCTTAATTTACAATTAAGTGCCACTTATCTCATTTCACTAGTTATCTCATTTTTTTTTACTTGTTTATTATAACCTAAGTTATAATCTTCACTTGTCCCCAGGACAAGTCTACCTATTATACGACATTCTCATTAATGTAATATATTTACAATAGTTTATTATCATACCCCGCTCATTCCCATTTCCTTTTGCTGCTGTAATCATCTTTCATTATATTCCATTCATTTCCATTAATTACGATTAATTCCATTTACGAGTCCTACTGTTTACATATATTCATATATATATATATATATATATATGCACTAGACCTCTCACATTAAGTCTACACTTGTGGATGCTGGATTTGCCGGGCGGTTCCGGGTAGACTTCTTCCAAAATTTGACTTCACCTCATGTCTTAGCACCATTACATGTTTTATTTATGCACTTAGACCCCTCACATTAGATTTACCACTTGTGGATGCTGGATATGCCAGGTGGTTCCGGCTGACTTCTACCACAAGGGTAATCTTACCTCGTGTCTAAGCGCAGTTATAGTTTCTTATTTACTATAAATCTTGTATATAATTTATGCATGTCTATTCTTTCAAATTTCCCCTGTAATTTATATCTTACATGTCATCATATTATGCATATTTTATGCCATATGTTCTATTTAACATATAATCAATTCTATTCTATCATGTAATCAATTAATCAGGTAATTGTTAAAATTTAACCATAACATTTGATCGTCAAATCATGTAATTTTTCTAACTTAACATGTAATTTTCTCAATTTCTATCGTTAATGGTCCAGTACAAAAATGTCACAAGTTAACATGGAATTGAGACAACAGTAATTGCTACGCATATTTTAGCAACTTTTCCAACATATTAATACCTCAGCATATTAATATTCCAAAATTCCATATTCGTCACTTTAATCCTTTTTAACATATGTTTAAACATTTCAACTATCATATTTAAACATGCCATAATAACATTTCAATGCTTTAAATTCACATTGTACAATAACGGGGAATATTAAACAATAATATATCAGTATGAAAAATGATATAACTTAAATCCACTCACCTTATTTGCTTTCCAAATCCTGGATCTGGTCCAAATCAAGCATTCCACGGTTTTCCCTTAATTGGATTCAGAACCTAACAACCATGGATTCAAAAATTTTACTAAAAGAAAATGGGAAGAAAGAGGAAGAAAATTGAATATACTAGATCTAGAAAATTACCTTACTTCGCATTTGATTCTGAACACCTTTTTATTAGTGTTAATTCTTTTCCTACAGATCCTGATTAACTATTTTTCCTAAACTAATAATCTTAATTTTCTGAAGAGATTTGAGAAGGAAGAAGAAAGAGAGAGTATATAAGTCGTCTTAGAAATTTGAGATTTAGCTAGTGTAACACCCCGTAATTTTCAATATTAATGTTCACAAATTAAAGAATAACTAATCTCAGATGTGAGAATTAAGGGAAACAGGTTGCGCCATTGTGTTCGTCTCGGAATTCTAGTTGAGATAGAGTCCGAGTTTGCATGAATTGGACTTCGTATGAAGAAGTTATGGCCATCGGAAGTTTCACTAAAATTTAAACAGATTTCAAAAATTCGAATTTTAGAGTCAGATTGGGCTAGGCGGGAAATTTCCCGCCAGGGCCAGGTCGACCAGGGTGTCGACCTAGGGTTCAACCTACCCAAACAGGTCGACTAGGGTGTCGACCTGGGGGTCGACCTGCCCCCCGGGCAGATTTGTTTGGTGACCTTTTAATGACTGTATGCTGAGTCATTAGGGTTTCTGATCTGGTTTGAATGGCTGGGGTTAATTCTGGGTTGATCAGACGGCCTAAATTAACCCTACACTATATAAAAACACATGTAGACTCAAAATCTAAAATCAAATAAAAATTTGAATCATAGCCTCCATGCAGTCATCTTGCAACCTAGAATAGCCGCCACCAATTAGATAGGAAGAAAAGCTAATCAGATTCAATTCTAATCTAAACCGCAACAAATTGTCTTCTTCAAAGGAAAGCTAAATCAATTTCAGAACTCAGATTTCAGAACTCAAGACCTTCTTTGAGTTGTGAGTTCGATTTCTTTAATAAGATAATTAACAATTTAATTGGATTGAGTTATAATTTGGATTATATGGTTATGTGGTGAATCATTGACCGTATGTTATTATCTATGTTGTAAATTCTATGATGTTATCATCTATGTTGCAAATTCTATTATGTTATTATCTATGTTGTAAAGCTGTGATGCTATCATCTATGTTGTAAATCTATGATTCATGATGATGTTTCATATGCTAGTTTGGTTATGTTGTTGGAACTAATTCATATGTTAAATCATATGTATGTATGCAAGTCTAGATGTTAATTTAGATCTGAAGCATATGAAAGTTAATGAAAATTATGTACAACCTTACATGTTTCATGACATCTATTTTATGTGTAAATTGGATCTAAAGTTAGCTATGACATGTGCAAGTTATATGCTAGTATACAAAATTCTATATGCTAGTTTACATGTTTAGATGTAAGTTTACACCATCGTTATGTTGCATAAATCACATATGCAACTATATATATATATATATATGTATATATATATATATATGTTTGGAGTATAAATCATGTAATGTAAGTTTGTGGTTATTGCCTATGCAAATTTACACCTTTAGATTTAGATCTATGACATACATGGTTTATGCAAGTTTTTGACTATTACCTAAACAAGTTTACCCCTTTAGATTTAGATCTATGACATATGTAGTTTTATGCAAGTTTGTGACTTTGGCCTATGCAAGTTTTAGATGAAGAACCTCATTCACACATGCAAGTTCACCCGTTATGTTTAGATCTAGTTTTATTTATATGTATGTTGTGATGTTTTCTCATTATTCCATAAGTTAGACTATTCGAGTCTAACGAATATCTTACGTTAAACAAACGAACGTACAATGTGGGGGCAATGGGATAATATTAAAAGATTTAATATTGAGAACTGGCATAAATGCCTTAAATGGCATAAAATAAATTGATGATGATAATTGGTATAATTTTGCATACTATAAATAGATGGACATAATTGAGTCAATTATGGACATAGTTAAATTTGGAATTAATTGATAATTTGAATAGGGAAATTAATTCAAATTGGGGGATAATTAATTATGTGTAATTAATCGCCTAAGACACGAGGTTAGGCTCTTTTGTGGTGTAAGACTGCCCGGACCCGCCCGGTAAATCCAACTGCCACAAATGCTAGTCTAATGTGGGAGGTCTTAGGCATAAATTAAATGCGTAACAGTTGTAAAGACACGAGGTTAGGCTCGTTTATGGTGTAAGACTGCCCGGACCCGCCCGAAAAATCCAGCTGCCACAAATGCCAGTCTAATGTGGGAGGTCTTTTCAAGGTTACGGTGTTAATAAATTAAGGAACACTTAACGAGATAAACATGTGGTGGGACATGGGGGTTAAGTGGGTGCCTTGAGTGGCTTGTGAAATACGATTAGAAACATTTAACCAAAATTGAAACATGTAAGTGAACATGAATAAGAAGAAGGTTAAGTGGGATGTACTAGAGGGGACCAAGCTTAGGTGGATAGCTTGTATCAAGTAATGAGGCCCGTTTCAACCAGCAACCCATAAGTATCTTTGTGGGCTCGACCAAAGTCGAGGACGGTACATGGACACTGGGCTTGACTGTAAGAGGCCAACACGGGTTAGCGGTGGCAACGCAAGTCCAACGGGTTCATGTGCGTGTGTGGGCCCGGGTTGGTAGGTAAGACGTTGTTGCATCGTGTAGGTATAAGCCATGCATTGTTGGTGGTATCGGGTTGCCACTTTGGGGAGTGATACACCCCACTGTGGGGGCCAACATGGGTATCTACGAGTCAGGGAGTTGATCGCATGGGGATTGTAACAACCCGAAAATCTGGGCCAGTTTAAAATTTTTGTTTTGGCAATTTCGACGAATTTTGAATATTTAAAATAGATTATTTTAAATAATAGCGATGAGAAATTTATTTTGAATATAATTCGAACGTATATATTTGTACGTCGTCGTTAGAATATAAATAATTATATATAATTATAAAAAGGAATTGAAAATGGCGCGGTAGTTCGATAATTCGATTTCAAACTTCAATTGAATGTACCGGGTGCAAAACAATCCGGATTTCAGTGAAACCAAAAATAATAGGATCTATTTGAGAATATCTTTCCAACGAATCCGAAAAATTGAAATTTCATAGCGGAAATCAAAAGATATGTCCAGTTTAAAATTCTGAATAGTCGCTATGGAATTCAGGCCCTTAAAAATAAGAATTTTGCAAACGACCTCGGATTTCGACGAAACCACTTTTGTTGGATCCGAGAAGTCAAATTATTGCTAGATTCCAAATTTCATAATTTTTCGAATCAATATGTGAGTGTGGCAAAGGAAAACGTGTTTGACCAGTTTCAGTTGATTTTAATCGACTGGAAAATGGCCATTTTTCTAACGGTCTCAGAATTCGACGAAACTAGTTTTGTTAGGACCGTATCGTCAATACGAAGCTAGAAAATATTTTTCTGGAATTTTTCGAGTTAGTATGTGACCCCAGTAAATTGAAATGCATGTTCAAATTCAATATATAGAGTTATATGTTGGTTTTGGTGGAAACTGATCGAAACGATCGAATCAGCTTACGATACATGTCCCATTGTGTTCGGAATGGGAGTGAAACGCTATGGACGACAGGCGGTGGGACTCGTTTAGAGGTCGTATGTAAAAGTCAACTTTTTGAAAAAAAAAAAATTAAATAAAAAAATTAAAACCCTCTTCCCCTTAAATCCCTCTGCCCCCCCCCCCCCTCGTTCACGTTTCAATTCAGAAGAAAAAAAACGAATCGCTCCACCAGCGAGACCACCGCCGCCTCCAGGCGTTCGCCGCCGCCAACCCCCGCCCTAGCACCACCACCCTAGCTCCGGCGAGCCTCTCCCCAACGCAGGCGCCACCCTCGTCGAGCCCCCCAAGACCCGACGCAGCCCTCCGAGCCATCCAAATCCGACGCAGTCGCCACAACCTCCCCTGAACCCCCTGCTCCGCCTGCGCCCAGCCACTCCGCGCCGCTCCTCCTCCACGCGAGCCTCCCACTTGAGACCCTGACCTCCTCTTGCAACCGACGCACAACACTTCATCCCCTTAGAAGGAAATAAAAGTGAGTTTTTATTTAACTTTGATTTTAGTTTTCAGTTTTAATATGTAATGACATTTTAAAATTTTGATTTTTATTTAAAACTTTGAATTTTATTATAAAAAGTTTGAATCTTTACATAGGAAAAAGTTTGAATTTTTATATAGAAAAGGCTCGGATTTTTATTCATATGAAAGCGTAGTAATTCTGAGATTTTTACAATGGAAAAGACGAGATCTTTACATACGAAAAGAAGTGATTTTCAATAATAAAAATATGATTTTTATATTTTTAGAAGTATTAAAAATATAATCTTTATTATGTAGAAGATGTAAAAATATGATTTTTGTTTATGCAGAGAATTAAAAATATAATTTTTACATGATAGGAATATTAGAAATATCATCTTTATATGTATAGCAAAATAAAAATGTGATTTTTATAATGATGAATTTGAAAAGGCGAAATCTTTATATTTGAAAAGGAGAAATCTTTAAATTTGAAAAGGCGAAATCTTTAAATTTGAAAAGGAGAAATCTTTATATTTGAAAAGGAGTAATCTTTATAGTTGAAAAGGCGAGATCGTTATATAGAGAATAGCGAAGTAAAAATAGAATTTTTATCTATATGATAACGATATAAAAATAGAATTTTTTTCTATATAGTAGCAGTGTGAAAATAGAAATTTTATCCATATAGCGTGATTATAAAAATAGGATTTTTATATACATAGCAACAAAGTAAAAATTCGATTTTTATATATTGAATAACAAAGTAAAAATTCGATTTTTATATATTGAATAGCAAAGTAAAAATTCGATTTTTATATATTGAATAGCAAAGTAAAAATTCAATTTGTACATATGTAGTGGCTATGGGCGACGAAAGTGATAAGAGACGGGAACGACGAAGAATTCTACTTAAGAAGTGTCGTGAAGTTGGGATAGCTTTTGGTGAGAATTTCTCACTCTTCAATTTCTTTTTCTAGTTATATATATATATACTAGGATGCAGACGGTGTTTAGTAGCACCCGACACCCGTCATCCACAGACCATGGATGGCTTGTTTGTTTAATTGATGTGATGTGAATTTGTTTGTGTTGTTGATGTGAAATCGATAATATAAATTAATGTATTGAAAGGAAATAAAATATTTGTATAGTTAAAAATATTTTATCGTTAAAAATATAAATTTTAACGTGAAAGTGAATAAATGAATATTTATAAACAAATCGGCCGATTTGTTTATATACACTGATTTGACTGATTGATTGGGATGATAAATTTTACACATCGCCCAACTACACAAATAAAATCTGTGTTTGATTGTTTGAAACCCCACACGGGTATTGGAATAAAATACGGTATACACTAATCCCGATAATTAGTTGTATGTCGATCGATGGATCGACAGGCTGTTATAAGCATTAGATATCTATATTTGATTCTTATACAGTGTAGTGCACTTTGGATGATGGTTGACTATGTATCGTTGCTATTATATACATGTGTTGAATGGAATCCATATAATTAACTTTATATGGTGATTGATTGGGCCTCATTCCAATTTAGAAAATAAAGAATATTATAAAATAAAGGTTCATGTGTTGACCGTACTCATCCGTTGAGATTAGTCATGTGTTGAACAAAATATTTTAACAATAACATTTACATCTTTATCATTAGAAAATAAAGGTTCATGTGTTGACCGTACTCATCCGTTGAGATTAGTCATGTGTTGAACGAAATATTTTAACAATAAGATTAAATAACAAAAAGAGTCACACGTGGACAGTACTCATTCGTTGAGATTAGTCGTGTGTTGACAAAAATATAGATTCACGTATTGAATAGGATAAATATCCAATTATTGAATAGAATAACGGAATTATTGAAATATATAAAGCCGTGTTGATTAGAGATGTGCTATTTTGACGCGAATGCTATTTATATCGATTATATTTGTTTTTATGTTTGAATAGAATCGAATAGAAAACCAATTTGAATCGAATTTGATTTGATTAGAAAATGAATTTGATTTGATTAGAAAACGAATCGAATTTGATTTGATTAGAAAATGAATTTGATTTGATTAGAAAAAAAATCGAATTTGATTTGATTAGAAAATGAATTTGATTTGATTAGAAAACAAATCAAGTTTGATTTGATTAGAAAATGAATTTGATTTGAATAGAAAATGAATTTGATTTGAATAGAAAATGAATTTGATTTGATTAGAAAACGAATTTGATTTGATTAGAGAACGAATTGAATTTGATTTGAATAGAAAACGAATTTGATTTGATTAGAAAAAAAAACGAATTTGATTTGATTAGAAAACAAAACGAATTTGATTTGATTAGAAAACAAAATGAATTTGAATTGATTAGAAAACGAATTGAATTTGAATTGATTAGAAAACGAATTTGATTTGATTAGAAAACGAACTTGATTTGATTAGAAAACGAATTGAATTTGATTTGAATAGAAAACGAATTTGATTTGATTAGAAAATGAATTTGATTTGATTAGAAAACGAATCGAATTTGATTTGATTAGAAAACGAATTTGATTTGATTAGAAACGAATTGAATTTGATTTGAATAGAAAACGAATTTGATTTGATTAGAAAATGAATTTGATTTGATTAGAAAATGAATTTTATTTGATTAGAAAATGAATTTGATTTGATTAGAAAACGAACTGAATTTGATTTGAATAGAAAATGAATTTGATTTGATTAGAAAACGAATTTGATTTGATTAGAAAACGAATTGAATTTGATTCTAATAGAAAACGAATTTGATTTGATTAGAAAACAAAATGAATTTGATTTGATTAGAAAACGAATTGAATTTGAATTGATTAGAAAACGAATTGAATTTGAATTGATTAGAAAACGAATTTGATTTGATTAGAAAACGAATTTGATTTGAGTAGAAAACGAATTGAATTTGATTTGAATAGAAAACGAATTTGATTTGATTAGAAAACGAATCGAATTTGATTTGATTAGAAAACGAATTTGATTTGATTAGAAAACGAATTTGATTTGATTAGAAAACGAATTGAATTTGATTTGAATAGAAAATGAATTTGAATCGAATTAAAATCGATTTGAATTGAAATCAAATAGAAATGAAAGTAAAAAGGATTTATAATAGAAAATTCAATTTTGATTTGAATTTGAAATAAAGGTTGAAATTGTTTTTTGAAACAAATTCAAAGCTATTTATAAAATTCGTTTTAAATAGAAATCGACGAAATATATATTATATACATTATATATATAATATAATGGCCTGAATGGAACGCGCCGCGCCGCGGCAGTTCGCGAATTTCGACCATTGATTTCGAACGGACATTACGGGAGATCCGATCGTCGGATTCTCCTAAAACCGAAACCGTTGGGTTCGTATCGAAAAGAGCTTTCTAACGAATATTAGAAATTTGAAATCTAACGGTTGGATTTCGAGATACGTCCAAATCAAATTTGGAAAAGGTCGTTGTAAGTGCAGTTCGATGACCGTTGATGGAAATCGACTGTACGGGCCTTGATAAAATTATTAAAAATAGCAATCATTTGTGTAAAATCATAAGAAATGATTTAGGAAAAATTGGGATGAAAAACTCCATATTTGAAAAGATAAAAATAGATTTTTATCGAAATGAACTAGTTTTGAACTAAAATTAAAACCCATATATTTTAAATAAATAAATTGGATTTGAAATGGGATTTAAATAGAATTGATCTGTGGGTTTATCGTGAAGGGTGTTTTAAATAACACTTGTTCTTTAACCCGATAATAAATAGAATGCGATTTGGGTTTGTCGTGAACTGTGTTTTAAAAGACATTAGTTCTTTAACCCAGTAAAAGGAGTTTTAATGAATCTAATTAGATTGAAATGTGAATTGATAATTAAAATTATCAACTTTAGAAAGTGAGCGAGAATGGAGTATCATCAGTTTTGCTCCAAAGCGATAGTTAAATCTTTAATTAGATTTGAACGTGAAATGGTAATTAATTTTACCGATAACATCGTGGTGTTAGATATGGAGTATTACCAGTTTTGCTTCATGGGATGAATAGGTTGGGATTGGGAAATAAAACAAATAATTACTTCGGTGTGGTTCGCTAATCTCGACTAGTTTGGAAAACCATAATTTGGTTTGGAAGGACATCCAAAGGAAGATTAAAGGATAAATTTTAAAGAATTTATCTTGGATAAAATTAATGGGAACCTTTCCCTAAGAATATGAAATTTAGAAACTAGTTGTAGGTTAGTTAAGAAGAATGGTTTCCTGGGTATTGATCTGATGTTGGTTTCGGCCTTCGGGGTTAATATTTGGGAAATTGTTCTCTTGCTGATTTACGATTAGTGGCTGCTGAATTGGAATGAGGCGTATGTTGTGTTTGTGCAACATTTGTTTTTAATATACGTGGGTTGTTCGGAAAGGCCGGGTTTATACCCATTCTGAATAACCGATTCGACGATAAGTCGAAGATGAAGACGGTGGTTGAAGACCGGAAGTCTTCACATCGTTTGGATAATTACTGCTGATCCTGATTGGGCTGTACACCCAAGAGGATGGAAATAGTTGGTGGTCGTCCAGACGTACTTGGAGATCGATGGATATGCGAGGAAAGTGCCTCCGGTTTCGTTCAGACCCAGAACGAACTTGTAAATGGATTGTGTGTCTGACATTGGACTTTATTCTGTGTTGATTGATCTCTATTAAATATACATCTGTTTAGCGGCGGAGAATTTATTCTCTTGCTTAACGCCCTTTTCTGAGACGTACGAGCTCAGAGGTTGTATATCGATGGACATCAGTCGCATGGCTTGAATTGCCTGTGTGGCATGCTGAGTTGCATGGATCAAGGCTTCTGTTGAAAAGCAAAGTCTTGTGGTTGATGATCAAAGCACGACCTACGTGGCAGCTTTGTGTATAACGTGAATTCGCGAGCCTCACACCTCGGTATGAGTTAAAAACGGAATAAGGACTGCAGGGAGAGCATGACGTTTCTTTCTAGCTTTGGTGGTGTCAGTGACTTACCAGCCCTGACATTTATATACTTTTCACCTATGTGGTTGTTGGATGAGGCGCCTCGACTTTAGGTCTGTAAGGACCGGGAAACGTGTGTTCAGGAATAAATAATCCTCTAACGTAAGTGAGGACCGGCCCTGAAGCATCCAGGGTTACCCAGAGTGTGTAGTCCTGAGGCATTTGCTAGAGTGTCTCGAAGCGGAGAGGAGCTTGCCCCTTGCCTCGACTCATGACGGAAATCCAATTTGCAATACGTGTATTCCGGTTTTATTTGTAGAGCCTAGTATGGCGACATGATAGATGGTACCCATGCCGCCTAGGATTGATATTTATGATTGAAAATGTTTTGACACTATACACTTATAATAGTATCAAATGATTTGTTTTAAACGTACCAAGCATGTTTGGCTATTATAAGGGAAAACCCTATCCTCCGGCTTGCGTTGCATTGTGTGATGGGACCTGGGTCTTAAAATAGCTTCATTTTTTGAAAAAGCATTGCGTTGTTTTCTCTATGCACTGGTATTCTTGGGAGGAAACCCGTTCCGTGTTATACGGCGTGGTCCCTTGAATTACTCTCTTTTAAAGTCAAGTTTTAAATAACTGTTTTTAGTTCTCACACCAGTCACATGAATGACCTGGAGTTTATTGTTTTAACCTAAACTCTGGGTGCCCTTATTTTCCGCACGGGCAGCTAGTAGTTTTGGTTTTGCAGATTTATATTCACAGGATCCTGATTTATAGCTGGAATGATGCTCGGAAAGCTCTGTATCCGTGTATCACCTTCAGTTGTGCTTTGTATTTTTTTTTCCGCTGCTATGTAATTTATTGTAATCTCTGATATGTATCGAATGTAATTTATTCATTTATACTCTGTATATTCTTGTATCTGATGGAATTGTTGTAATAGCAATGAAATGTTCTTCCGTCTGCGTTCTGATTTGTCCTGTTCTCAAAACGATCAGGGGTTTCGAACGGTCTTGATCGGTTTAACGACTGATTCGGATCGAGCGAAATTCCCGGCCATCACATTTGGTATCAGAGCTTTGGTTTACAGAGCTCGAGAACAAGACACATTAGAACCATACGAAAGAATTCATCAGATGTTGGATTAGTAATATCCAATTAGAATGACTCGTTAGAGATAGGATCAGTAGTATCCTAGAACGAGTGTGAAGAGTATATTTTTCAAATGAAAACAATTTTGTTTTGAAAATTTAAACCATTTCATAAGTATTTGATTATTTATTTATTTTGATTTTGGACAATCCAATATATAAAGATTTTGCATATACGCGTCATGAACGTATATTCGAAGTTTTAATATACTGGATAGATATAGAATCATACTCTAGTGGTCCGAAGATGATTCTGATGGTTGAGTACTCGTCGTCAGAATTTATATTCAAGTGACGAAGGTGTGAATTCTATATATTTCCATTAGACTGGTGTGAGAACCAAAACTAATATAGATAGAATACATTGTTGTGAATTGGCATCAAAAACATGATTTTTGACTATATATCAAAATTATGAATTTGAAACGTTAAATTCACTAATTGATTGATGTTTGTGTTGTTTGTTTATTTGTTTGACAATTTTGAACCATTTAGCCTAATTGAATCAAATATTGAATTGTATTGAAAATTGGTCGCATTTGCTTGCATATACATATACTTACATTGAACAGGTCATAGCAAGGAGGCTAAAGCAGAGAATAAAATTTGTTTTCCTGACAAATAGGTACATGTTTACTATAATTTACTGTTTTGTTTGGGTGATGATGATTTTATGAGCCTATTGGCTAGCCGCTTGGCTTTTTCTTTTTCTTTTTGAGATCAGAAGGCCTGTATGGCAATTTCGGGATTTTCCCATGGCTCCCGGTGCAGGGGAGGTTATGGCGAAATTTTTCGAAAATTTAGCGTGTTAGCTGTGACGGCCCGCCCCGCACCAACCAACATTTCCTCCAAAGGTGCGCTGTACACATGTCCAGTTAGCACGGGACGGTCGTCAGAAGAAAAAGGGAAGAAGGAAATGAACTAATCAAGGAACCTGTAATATGTCTCACAGCGCATAGAACAAAATATAATAATAACATACTTGACATAAAACAGAAGAGACAGTGCATAAGCTAAAAACCAGAACTGAGCATCATAGCAGCGGAAATCCAAAATATAGCTTATTACAACTTTTCAAACTGTCTCAAAACAAAAGCAAGATAAAGGAGGTACACGACAAATGCCTAAGTAGTGACCACCAACGACACAGGGAGAATATCTATATATCATACGTGGAAGCCTCCTGCTCGCCTCCGAATCAGCTACTCGCGCATCACCAGCTAACCATAACCTGTCTCTAGTCTGCTCGTGTGAGCACCCAGAGTAATAAGAAGAGACATAAAACTCTGGGTCAGACATAAATCCTGGTATGAGCGATAAGCATCAAAACATAACAATAACAGGTATAATCCAATCATACCTGAACCTGGACCTGCAACCAAAGAGTTAGCACTACATACTGTACAACACTCTAAGGTGCCCATTCAAATGGTGTAAAGATAACGGGGGTGGGGGTGTGCATGTCATAGTGATGTCAAACAATCAAACATAGCAAGCATCCTCACATCTCTCACTCAGTGCGTAAAGCATACGATACCCACTACCTTGGTCCTCTAATCCTTTGGGCCATGACGGAATCCAATCCCGTGTAACTATCACTACAAGCCCACTATCCATCTCTCAGTGGTGGACCAAAGTTATGAATACCGACAACCCCTTTGCACACATCCCGCATCAAAGCCCAATCATGAAGTGAACTCATTGGTTCCCAACTGGGTCCGGGATCCTGAGCTCTAACTTCCATTTGGACTACCTTTGCATCTCGGGTTTTAGTCATCATCCTCCGGATCGGTCTTCATTCAGTTCTCTTCGCTTCAGGTCGTGGTCTTCTTTCAGGTTCAGATCGTGCTCCGCCCTCCAACGGTTCGGGTCGCACCACCCTGGTTCGGTTCGCAGTCACTAGCTCGTGGTCACCCTCTGTTTTGGATCGTGCGCTCGCCTCCAGATCGATTCGTGACAAGCTCCTTCAGCTCGGATCGTGGTCATCTGAATACGGTTCGGATCGTGGTATGATCTCCAGGTCGGATCGTGACCAGCTTCGGATCGCGACTCGTGGATCGTGGGTGCATCGGATCGGGTTCCATCTCCACGCGGATCGGGTCGTAATGCTCATTCGCGATCCGGATCGAAGTACTTCAGTTTGGGTACGGCGCTGCATCGATTCGTCTCGTGGGTCTAACCACGATCGGGTCGGGTCGTGGGAGGAGTAAGCGATCCGATCTGGGTCAACTTCCAGCGACGGTTTACACGCCTCTCGACGGCGTTTTCGACCATTCTAACTATTGAAATCAATCAAAAACATACCATACAGTCATAGCAACACATACAAGTGACCTCAAACACCAAAACAACAATATGATAGGTTTAAATAGATCAAACATAGCCAAAACCCCATATTTTCCATCAAGCATGTTTAGGTGAAACTAACCATATGATTAACAAAACTTAACCAAATCAACCCAAATTCATATCAAAGGTCTAAAACAATATTTCAGAATTTATGAATATTTTCCCAGATTTTTAACATGCACAAATTCGCTAATTATCACTAATTACCCCTTAATCCCCCAAATTCCGGGATTTGCAAAATTAGTCGAAATCAACCCAAATTCATATCAGAGGCATAAAATGATGTTTTAGAATTTTGGGAATTTTTCTAGATTTTTCTGAGCCATAATTTCGCTAATCTTCGCTAATTACCATAATTAGCCATAATTAGCGAGGAACTATGCAAATCACTCACCTTAGCCACAAACAAACTAAGATCTGAAATAAATCTCTGATTTGGATCCAATCCCTATGTGTTCCAGCAGCTCTCTTGCTAATTTGGTGAAGATCTTCTTTGATTTGATGTAGATTAGGCCAAAACTTGATTAGAAGGTGATTAGAAGGTGATTTGGGTGTTGGAGGCCATTGCTAGTGCTTGAAAGAGGTAAGTGGCGGCTGGAAAAATGAGTCTAAAACCGAAATCCTAACCCTAGCAGCCCTTAAATACCCCAAATCCCGAAATCCCCCATTGGGCCTAGTTGCTAATCACCCGGTTAAGCCCAATTAGCTGAAAATAACCCTTTAAACGTTAATTCAGCTATATCTCCCAAACGGTAAGTCGGTTTGGCTAATGTAACCACTCTACGGAAAGAGAAACCATCATTCAAATCCAATGGAAGTGGTTTCAGAACAAAATTCCTTTCCAGTCAAAAAGTTATGGCCAAAACAGTACCAACTAGGGGTAAAACGTCATTTAAAAATCGACAAAAATCATGAACATGAGAAATGACTCTAACGGTTGTTTCCCAAAGTTACATGACCATACGACTTCATATGAGAAAGAAATAAATATTCTACGATCCTTCGATGCGTAGAATGCGGGTTATTACATTCTCCCCCCTTAAGAAATTTCGCCCCCGAAATTCCCTAACCAGAACACACAAAGGGTCCCGCATGCCTATCAACCATAAAACAACAATCAACATGCAAAACAAGTCTATCCTAGCATGCGGTTTACTAACAAGGGAAGGAACTATCACTACCAAAACCTTACTAGGCAAAGAGTTCTGGATACTTCTTCCTTATATCCTCCTCTGTTTCCCAAGTACAGTCTTTCTCATTCTCACCCCACTGGGCTTTGACTAGTTTCACCGCCTTCCTTCGAAGCTGCTTCGTATCGTTCCCAACAATACGCATAGACTTGCGGTTCCCAACCGCCTCGAGTTCAACTTCGATGTTATCCAACTGATCAGGTGAAATAGCCACACTAGGGTCGTGCACGAATTTCCTTAACTGGGAAACATGAAATACGTTGTGAACTCCCGCCATCTTGTCAGGTAGCTCTACCTCATACGCCAAATTCCCAACTTGCTCGAGGACTGGGAATGGGCCAACAAATCTTGGTGCTAACCTACCTCTCCAACCAATCCGAATCACATTCTCTATGGAGAGATCTCGACGAACACCAAGTCGTTAACGAAGAATTCCAAATCTCTTCGTCTCTTATCGAGATAAGCCTTCTGCCTATCTTTATCCTTTCCCAGTAGTAGATCTGCTCTATGTCTCAATACATCTTGTTACCACTGGGATGTATAATCAATTTCGAGTGATGATATGCTCTAAGCACTTCACCTCTCAGTCCATCTACGTTGGGTACAACTAGTCCCTTATTCTTTCGAAGCCACCCTTCTCGATCAAATCCTTACCTGATCATTCTCTTTCCATCGATACCCATCTCTACCCTAGAGATGGTTCCCAATAGATTAGGATCGTCCTTCTAACTGGAAACAATCCACTCAATCAAAATCGATCTAATCGTCAAGCTTACTAGCGTTTCTGAATCCAATTCAGTCTTGGGTCTGAAATCATATCCTGTGACATACTCTAGTTGCTTCCATCCTAGAAACAAAACCCCTAAACTGGCATGTCTCCTACTCAATGCAACTAGTACTGCACCCAAATCCTTTACTATGATCACTCTGCCCCATGGAGTCATGGCGACTCCACTGCACTGATCCATAGTCACTAGTCCTTTGCTATGTCCACTCTGCCCCATGAAGTCATAACAATTCCACTGCACTGGCTCATAGCCTTACTAATCCTTTACTATGTCCACTTTGCCCCTCGAGTCATGACGACTCTAATGCACTGGCTCATAGTCCTACTACAATCACTTTGTTCCCCATCGCTGGAACCCTACAGGTGATAGTCTACTCAAGAGAAGAAAGATAGGAACAAACATAACAACCATAACATCCATCAAACAAATCCTATCTATCACCTGCTAAAGTCATAAACACATCGACACCTACATGATTGGTCTAACCAATCCCAATATGTCGATTCCAATCTGTCTGGTCCAACCAACATCAATAACTAATGGAAGCCCAGCCTCCATACATACACCGATGCCTACTTGACTGGTCCAACCAATCCCAGGCCAATGGAAGCCCCGCCTCCCTTCGAACTACCGTATGTCCAACATACGTTTATCCTCCAAGGATAATTAAACTAATGGAAGCCCAGCCTCCAATCGGACTACCGTACGTCCAACGTACGTTTATCCTCCAAGGATAACTAGATCACGTCCAACGGATCCAAGGTAACGGGCGTCCCCAGATACCCCTGCTTTTAGTCCTCCTAAAATACTTGAGTCCAACCCAAGTCTATCCATTATCTTGCTGCCCTCTCGAGTCCAACTCGAGCTGTATCCAATTCCTTGCAGCCTTCTCGAGTCCAACTCGAGTCATTCTATAACTCAGACCCAGTCTTGAGTACCGACAAACTCTAGTCCAACGTGAGTCGTCTCCCTATTCGTTGCATCTCCAAGATCAACGAACACCTATTTTCTTTTACGAGTTCAAGTCCAACTTGAATCGCCCTAACCTTCGCTGTATCTTCCATGATCAACGAACACATCCTATTCCTTCAAAGTTCTACTATCCAATAGAGAACATCACATAGGGTCCTAAACAATCCATTACTTTGCATCTTTCCCGAGTCCCACTCGAGCAATCTCGTAACCCTATCGAGTCTAACTCTGGGCAGTCTATACCATTGAACAGTCTCATCATGTTCCGTCTGCCCATCACTCCTCGAGTAAACCAAGATATCATCCAATGAAAAATCACTACAACTATTTACCCCTTACGCAACCCATCCTAGTCGAAATTGACATTCCCCAAGCACAAGCCCCAAAGGCCTAAACCGATATCAGACAAGCACCCAAGGAATATCTCCTTCGAATTCGGACAATCCACATGAGGTGATACTAGCAAAACAATCTAGCACTGGAGTACTCATTTGCCTCCCAGAGACAACTAGAACTTATTACAACGATAACCTCTTAGCTTCCTTAACTCCAGTTACCCTTGTCATCACTAGGTAGGTACCTAATACCACCCTATTCCTTTGGAGTAGATCGACTCTCCAAAATAATGCTAAACCCAGTAATGCCCAAAACAAAGCAATCACAAGGAAACATACATCCATGACTCGATAAGACCACATTAACAAATCATGCCAAAACTAGTCGAACCACCAATCGGGTTCGTCACTACTAAAGGTCTATCGACTAACTCAGGTTTGTCAAACAAAACCCGATCAAAACATCTTAAATAGAAAGCATACCTCGAATAACGACACCTTTTTCCTTCTGCGCCGCAGTTGGGGCATTTGACGAAGAAGGAACAGCGTTGATAGCATACGCTTTCACAATCTGCTTCTCCCTAGGAGGTTGTGGGCAATCATCCTTGTGATGTCCCGCCTGGCCGCAATTAAAGCACTTCCTTTCCCCAGGCTTTTCTCAACAATCTCTGGCGTAATGGCCCTTCTTGCCACAACTAAAGCATTCGCCATCTTTCTTATTTTTCTTATCCTGACCATCCTTGGTCGGGTTCTGCTTCCTCTTGTTCTGAGAATTCTTCTTGCCTTCACAGCCTGCTTGCGGCTTTGGCTCCTCTGCAGATGCCGCAGCAACTTCGGCCTTCGACTTAGGGAAAAGGCTCTCTGACCTTAATGCCTTTCCTACAATAGACTCGAACGTCTCATCGATATGATTTATAAGTCTTTCCCCCAAGTACCCATCCAAGCCAGTTATGAACTTCTCGTTCTTCTTTTCGACTGTATCGATAAGGGACCATCCATATTTCGATAAAGTGTCGAATTCAGCGATATACTCCGAGACTGCTCTACCGTTCTGCTTAAGCTCCAAGAACTTCCTGAACAGTTCCGATTTATGAGCAGCTGGAATAAACTTATCACAAAAGCGAGTCTTAAACTGATTCCAAGTAACTTGATCTTCTGGAGTAGCTGTTCTAATGACATTCCACCAATTCATCGCTCGCCCTTGCAGCTGACGAGACGCTAGCCTTCTCTTCATCGCATCCTCAAGACCCAAGTCGTCGAAGATACGATCACAGCTATCCAACCAATCCTGAACATCTGTGGCCGACTCCGTTCCGTGGAACGGCTTCCCACCAAGGTTAGTGTAATCCTTGCACAACTTGGCGAAATCGACCCTAGGCGCCTGCACCACTGGACCACCACCATTTCCGGGATTGGGAACTGCTCCCTGAACATCTCTAAGCATGTCTCTCATGAGGTCGGTAAACATCGCCCTCATGTCGGCTGCATTCCCATTATTGGCTCCCCTACCAGCACCGCTAGCATATCGGCTCATCGTTAATCTGTAAAAGGGGAAACGATTAACGACCCCATAGTGGTGCTAGTGCAGTACAACTTCATTCTTATACTACCAATAGTATATATAGCTTTTGAAAACCAAAGTAATCACAAATACGCGCTCTCATATACGTACTAACTCTCCCTAGTGTCTTTCCCTAGGTTAACTACGCAACCTAGAGCTCTGATACCAAGTGTGACGGCCCGCCCCGCACCAACCAACATTTCCTCCAAAGGTGCGCTGTACACATGTCCAGTTAGCACGGGACGGTCGTCAGAAGAAAAAGGGAAGAAGGAAATGAACTAATCAAGGAACCTGTAATATGTCTCACAGCGCATAGAACAAAATATAATAATAACATACTTGACATAAAACAGAAGAGACAGTGCATAAGCTAAAAACCAGAACTGAGCATCATAGCAGCGGAAATCCAAAATATAGCTTATTACAACTTTTCAAACTGTCTCAAAACAAAAGCAAGATAAAGGAGGTACACTACTAATGCCCAAGTAGTGACCACCAACGACACAGGGAGAATATCTATATATCATACGTGGAAGCCTCCTGCTCGCCTCCGAATCAGCTACTCGCGCATCACCAGCTAACCATAACCTGTCTCTAGTCTGCTCGTGTGAGCACCCAGAGTAATAAGAAGAGACATAAAACTCTGGGTCATACATAAAGCCTGGTATGAGCGATAAGCATCAAAACATAACAATAACAGGTATAATCCAATCATACCTGAACCTGGACCTGCAACCAAAGAGTTAGCACTACATACTGTACAACACTCTAAGGTGCCCTTTCAAATGGTGTAAAGATAACGGGGGTGGGGGTGTTCATGTCATAGTGATGTCAAACAATCAAACATAGCAAGCATCCTCACATCTCTCACTCAGTGCGTAAAGCATACGATACCCACTACCTTGGTCCTGTAATCCTTTGGGCCATGACGGAATCCAATCCCGTGTAACTATCACTACAAGCCCACTATCCATCTCTCAGTGGTGGACCAAAGTTATGAATACCGACAACCCCTTTGCACACATCCCGCATCAAAGCCCAATCATGAAGTGAACTCATTGGTTCCCAACTGGGTCCGGGATCCTGAGCTCTAACTTCCATTTGGACTACCTTTGCATCTCGGGTTTTAGTCATCATCCTCCGGATCGGTCTTCATTCAGTTCTCTTCGCTTCAGGTCGTGGTCTTCCTTCAGGTTCGGATCGTGCTATGCCCTCCAACGGTTCGGGTCGCACCACCCTGGTTCGGTTCGCAGTCACTAGCTCGTGGTCACCCTCTGTTTCGGATCGTGCGCTCTCCTCCAGATCGATTCGTGACAAGCTCCTTCAGCTCGGATCGTGGTCATCTGAATACGGTTCGGATCGTGGTATGATCTCCAGGTCGGATCGTGACCAGCTTCGGATCGCGACTCGTGGATCGTGGGTGCATCGGATCGGGTTCCATCTCCACGCGGATCGGGTCGTAATGCTCATTCGCGATCCGGATCGAAGTACTTCAGTTTGGGTACGGCGCTGCATCGATTCGTCTCGTGGGTCTAACCACGATCGGGTCGGGTCGTGGGAGGAGTAAGCGATCCGATCCGGGTCAACTTCCAGCGACGGTTTACACGCCTCTCGACGGCGTTTTCGACCATTCTAACTATTGAAATCAATCAAAAACATACCATACAGTCATAGCAACACATACAAGTGACCTCAAACACCAAAACAACAATATGATAGGTTTAAATAGATCAAACATAGCCAAAACCCCATATTTTCCCTCAAACATGTTTAGGTGAAACTAACCATATAATTAACAAAACTTAACCAAATCAACCCAAATTCATATCAGAGGTCTAAAACAATATTTCAGAATTTATGAATATTTTCCCAGATTTTTAACATGCACAAATTCGCTAATTATCACTAATTACCCCTTAATCCCCCAAATTCCGGGATTTGCAAAATTAGTCGAAATCAACCCAAATTCATATCAGAGGCATAAAATGATGTTTTAGAATTTTGGGAATTTTTCTAGATTTTTCTGAGCCATAATTTCGCTAATCTTCGCTAATTACCATAATTAGCCATAATTAGTGAGGAACTATGCAAATCACTCACCTTAGCCACAAACAAACTAAGATCTGAAATAAATCTCTGATTTGGATCCAATCCCTATGTGTTCCAGCAGCTCTCTTGCTAATTTGGTGAAGATCTTCTTTGATTTGATGTAGATTAGGCCAAAACTTGATTAGAAAGTGATTAGAAGGTGATTTGGGTGTTGGAGGCCATTGCTAGAGCTTGAAAGAGGTAAGTGGCGGCTGGAAAAATGAGTCTAAAACCAAAATCCTAACCCTAGCAGCCCTTAAATACCCCATATCCCGAAATCCCTCATTGGGCCTAGTTGCTAATCACCCGGTTAAGCCCAATTAGCTGAAAATAACCCTTTAAACCTTAATTCAGCCATATCTCCCAAACGGTAAGTCCGTTTGGCTAATGTAACCACTCTACGGAAAGAGAAACGATCATTCGAATCCAATGGAAGTGGTTTCATATCAAAATTCCTTTCCAGTCAAAAGTTATGGCCAAAACAGTACCAACTAGGGGTAAAACGGTCATTTAAAAATCGACAAAAATCATGAACTTGGGAAATGACTCTAACGGTTGTTTCCCAAAGTTACATGACCATACGACTTCATATGAGAAAGAAATAAATATTCTACGATCCTTCGATGCGTAGAATGCGGGTTGTTACATTAGCCAAATTTTTGAAGAATATGAAAATTCTCAGAAACTGAAAAGTTAGAGAATGGAAGCCAGATCGAAGGTAGAGTTGATTAATCAAACCACTTTTGACTTTGTTCCTTTTCGGGGACGAAAAGTTTTAAGTGGGGAAGATTGTAACAACTCGAAAATCTGGGCCAGTTTAAATTTTTTGTTTTGGCAATTTCGACGAATTTTGAATATTTAAAATAGATTATTTTAAATAATAGCGGCGAGAAATTTATTTTGAATATAATTCGAACGTATATATTTATACGTTGTCGTTAGAATATAAATAATTATATATAATTATAAAAAGTAATTGAAAATGGCGCGGTAGTTCGATAATTCAATTTCAAACTTCAGTTGAATGTACTGGGTGCAAAACAATCCGGATTTTAGTGAAACCAAAAATAATAGGATCTATTTGAGAATATCTTTCCAACGAATCCGAAAAATTGAAATTTCATAGCGGAAATCAAAAGATATGTCCAGTTGAAAATTCTGAATAGCCGCTATGGAATTCAGGCCCTTAAAAATAGGAATTTTGCAAACGACCTCGGATTTCGACGAAACCACTTTTGTTGGATCCGTGATGTCAAATTATTGCTAGATTCCAAATTTCATAAATTTTCGAATCAATATGTGAGCGTGGCAAAGGAAAACGCGTTTGACCAGTTTTAGTTGATTTTAATCGACTGGAAAATGACCATTTTTCTAACGGTCTCGTTTAGAGGTCGTACGTAAAAGTCAACTTTTTGAAAAAAAAATAATTAAATAAAAAAATTAAAACCCTCTTCCCCTTAAATCCCTCTGCCCCCCCCCCCCACTCGTTCACGTTTCAATTCAGAAGAAAAAACAAGAAAAAAAAACGAATCGCTCGACCAGCAAGACCGCCGCCGCCTCCAGGCGTTCGCCGCCGCCAACCCCCACCCTCGCACCACCACCCTAGCTCCGGCGAGCCTCTCCCCAACGCTTGCGCCACCCTCGTCGAGCCCCCCAAGACCCGACGCAGCCCTCCGAGCCACCCAAATCCGATGCAGTCGCCACAACCTCCCCTAAACCCCCTGCTCCGCCTGCGCCCAGCCACTCCGCACCCCTCCTCCTCCACGCGAGCCTCCCACCTGAGACCCCGACCTCCTCTTGCAACCGACGCACAACACCCCATCCCCTCAGAAGGAAATAAAAGTGAGTTTTTATTTAACTTTGATTTTAGTTTTCAGTTTTAATATGTAATGACATTTTAAAATTTTGATTTTTATTTAAAACAATGAATTTTATTATAAAAAGTTTGAATCTTTACATAGGAAAAAGTTTGAATTTTTATATAGAAAAGGCTCGGATTTTTATTCATATGAAATCGTAGTAAATCTGAGATTTTTACAATGGAAAAGACGAGATCTTTACATACGAAAAGAAGTGATTTTCAATAATAAAATTATGATTTTTATATTTTTAAAAGTATTAAAAATATAATCTTTATTATGTAGAAGATGTAAAAATATGATTTTTGTTTATGTAGAGAATTAAAAATATAATTTTTACATGATAGGAATATTAGAAATATCATCTTTATATGTGTAGCAAAATAAAAATGTGATTTTTATAATGATGAATTTGAAAAGGCAAAATCTTTATATTTGAAAAGGAGAAATCTTTAAATTTGAAAAGGCAAAATCTTTAAATTTGAAAAGGAGAAATCTTTATATTTGAAAAGGAGAAATCTTTATAGTTGAAAAGGTGAGATCTTTGTATAGAGAATAGCGAAGTAAAAATAGATTTTTTATCTATATGATAATGATGTAAAAATAGAATTTTTATCTATATAGTAGCGGTGTGAAAATAGAAATTTTACCCATATAGCGTGATTATAAAAATAGGATTTTTATATACATAGCAACAAAGTAAAAATTCGATTTTTATATATTGAATAGCAAAGTAAAAATTCGATTTTTATATATTGAATAGCAAAGTAAAAATTCGATTTTTATATATTGAATAGCAAAGTAAAAATTCGATTTTTACATATGTAGTGGCTACGGGCGACGAAAGTGATAAGAGACGAGAACGACGAAGATTTCTACTTAAGAAGTGTCGTGAAGTTGGGATAGCTTTTGGTGAGAATTTCTCACTCTTCAATTTCTTTTTCTATTTATATATATATATATATACTAGGATGCAGACGGTGTTTAGTAGCACCCGACACCCGTCATCCACAGACCATGGATGGCTTGTTTGTTTTATTGATGTGATGTGAATTTATTTATGTTGTTGATGTGAAATCGATAATATAAATTAATGTATTGAAAGGAAATAAAATATTTATATAGTTAAAAATATTTTATCGTTAAAAATATAATTTTTAACGTGAAAGTGAATAAATGAATATTTATAAACAAATCGACCGATTTGTTTATATACACTGATTTGACTGATTGATTGGGATGATAAATTTTACACATCGCCAAACTGCACAAATAAAATCTGTGTTTGATTGTTTGAAACCCCACACGGGTATTGGGATAAAATACGGTATACACTAATCCCAATAATTAGTTGTATGTCGATCGATGGATCGACAGGCTGTTATAAGCGTTAGATATCTATATTTGATGCTTATACAGTGTAGTGCACTTTGGATGATGGTTGACTATGTATCGTTGCTATTATATACATGTGTTGAATGGAATCCATATAATTAACTTTATATGGTAATAGATTGGGCCTCATTCCAATTTAGAAAATAAAGAATATTACAAAATAAAGGTTCATGTGTTGACCGTACTCATCCGTTGAACGAAATATTTTAACAATAAAATTTACATCTTTATCATTAGAAAATAAAGGTTCATGTGTTGACCGTACTCATCCATTGAGATTAGTCATGTGTTGAACGAAATATTTTAACAATAAGATTTACATCTTTATCATATATAAAATATATTAAATAACAAAAAGAGTCACACGTGGACAGTACTCATTCGTTGAGATTAGTCGTGTGTTGACAAAAATATAGATTCACGTATTGAATAGGATAAATATCCAATTATTGAATAGAATAACGAAATTATTGAAATATATAAAGCCGTGTTGATTAGAGATGCGTTATTTTGACGCGAACGATATTTATATCGATTATATTCGTTTTTATGTTTGAATTGAATCGAATAGAAAACCAATTTGAATCGAATTTGATTTGATTAGAAAACGAATTTGATTTGATTAGAAAACGAATCGAATTTGATTTGATTAGAAAACTAATCGAATTTGATTTGATTAGAAAATGAATTTGATTTGATTAGAAAACGAATCGAATTTGATTTGATTAGAAAATGAATTTGATTTGATTAGAAAACGAATCGAATTTGATTTAATTAGAAAATGAATTTGATTTGAATAGAAAATGAATTTGATTTGAATAGAAAATGAATTTGATTTGATTAGAAAACGAATTTGATTTGATTAGAAAACGAATTGAATTTGATTTGAATAGAAAACGAATTTGATTTGATTAGAAAACAAAACGAATTTGATTTGATTAGAAAACAAAATGAATTTGATTTGATTAGAAAACGAATTGAATTTGAATTGATTAGAAAACGAATTGAATTTGAATTGATTAGAAAATGAATTTGATTTGATTAGAAAACGAATTTGATTTGATTAGAAAACGAATTGAATTTCATTTGAATAGAAAATGAATTTGATTTGATTAGAAAATGAATTTGATTTGATTAGAAAACGAATCGAATTTGATTTGATTAGAAAACGAATTTGATTTGATTAGAAAATGAATTTGATTTGATTAGAAAACGAATCGAATTTGATTTGATTAGAAAATGAATTTGATTTGATTAGAAAACGAATTTGATTTGATTAGAAAATGTATTTGATTTGATTAGAAAACGAATTTGATTTGATTAGAAAACGAATTGAATTTGATTTGAATAGAAAACGAATTTGATTTGATTAGAAAAAAAAATGAATTTGATTTGATTAGAAAACGAATTGAATTTGAATTGATTAGAAAACGAATTGAATTTGAATTGATTAGAAAACGAATTTGATTTGATTAGAAAACGAATTTAATTTGATTTGAATAGAAAACGAATTTGATTTGATTAGAAAATGAATTTGATTTGATTAGAAAACGAATCGAATTTGATTTGATTAGAAAAAGAATTGAATTTGATTTGAATAGAAAATTAATTCGAATCGAATTAAAATCTATTTGAATTGAAATCAAATAGAAATGAAGGTAAAAAGGATTTATAATAGAAAATTAAATTTTGATTTGAATTTGAAATAAAGGTTGAAATTGTTTTTTGAAACAAATTCAAAGCTATTTATAAAATTCATTTTAAAAAGAAATTGACGAAATATATATTATATATATTATGTATATAATATAATGGCCTGAATAGAACGCGCCGCGCCGCGGCAGTTCGCGAATTTCGACCATTGATTTCGAACGGACATTATGGGAGATCCGATCGTCGGATTTTCCTAAAACCAAAAACGTTGGGTTCGTATCGAAAAGAGCTTTCTAACGAATATTAGAAATTTGAAATCTAACGGTTGGATTTGGAGATACGTCCAAATCGTATTTGGAAAAGGTCGTTGTAAGTGCAGTTCGATGACCGTTGATGGAAATCGACTGTACGGGCCTTGATAAAATTATTAAAAATAGCAATAATTTGTGTAAAATCATAAGAAATGATTTGGGAAAAATTAGGATGAAAAACTCCATATTTGAAAAGATAAAAATAGATTTTTATCGAAATGAACTAGTTTTGAACTAAAATTAAAACCCATATATTTTAAATAAATAAATTGGATTTGAAATGGGTTTTAAATAGAATTGATCTGTGGGTTTATCGTGAAGGGTGTTTTAAATAACACTTGTTCTTTAACCCAATAATAAATAGAATGTGATTTGGGTTTGTCGTGAACTGTGTTTTAAAAGACATTAGTTCTTTAACCCAGTAAAAGGAGTTTTAATGAATCTTCAATTAGATTGAAATGTGAATTGATAATTTAAACTATCAACTTTAGAAAGTGAGCGAGAATGGAGTATCACCAGTTTTGCTCCAAAGCGATAGTTAAATCTTTAATTAGATTTGAACGTGAAATGGTAATTAATTTTACCGATAACATCGTGGTGTTAGATATGGAGTATTACCAGTTTTGCTTCATGGGATGAATAGGTTGGGATTGGGAAATAAAACAAATAATTACTTCGGTGTGGTTCGCTAATCTCGACTAGTTTGGAAAACCATAATTTGGTTTGAAAGGACATCCAAAGGAAGATTAAAGGATAAATTTTAAAGAATTTATCTTGGTTAAAATTAATGGGAACCTTTCCCTAAGAATATGAAATTTAGAAACTAGCTGTAGGTTAGTTAAGAAGAATGGTTTCCTAGGTATTGATCTGATGTTGGTTTTGGCCTTCGGGGTTAATATTTGGGAAATTGTTCTCTTGCTGATTTACGATTAGTGGCTGCTGAATTGGAATGAGGCGTATGTTGTGTTTGTGCAACATTTGTTTTTATTATACGCGGGTTGTTCGGAAAGGCCGGGTTTATACCCATTCTGAATAACCGATTCAACGATAAGTCGAAGATGAAAACGGTGGTTGAAGACCAGAAGTATTCACATCGTTTGGATAATTACTGATGATCCTGATTGGACTGTACACCCAAGAGGATGGAAATAGTTGGTGGTCGTCCAGACGTACTTGGAGATCGATGGATATGCGAGGAAAGTGCCTCCGGTTTCGTTCAGACCCAGAACGAACTTGTAAATGGATTGTGTGTCTGACATTGGACTTTATTCTGTGTTGATTGATCTCTATTAAATATACATCTGTTTGGCGGCGGAGAATTTATTCTCTTGCTTAACGCCCTTCTCTGAGACGTACGAGCTCAGAGGTTGTATATCGATGGACATCAGTCACATGGCATGAATTGCCTGTGTGGCATGCTGAGTTGCATGGATCAAGGCTTCTGTTGAAAAGCAAAGTCTTGTGGTTGATGATCAAAGCACGGCCTACGTGTCATCTTTGTGTATAACGTGAATTCGCGAGCCTCACACCTCGGTATGAGTTAAAAACGGGATAAGGACTGCAGGGAGAGCACGACGTTTCTTTCTAGCTTTGGTGGTGTCAGTGACTTACCATCCCTGACATTTATATACTTTTCACCTATGTGGTTGTTGGATGAGGCGCCTCGACTTTAGGTCTGTAAGGACCGGGAAACGTGTGTTCATGAATAAATAATCCTCTAATATAAGTGAGGACCGGCCATGAAGCATCCAGGGTTACCCAGAATGTGTAGTCCTGAGGCATTTGCTAGAGTGTCTCGAAGCGGAGAGGAGCTTGCCCCTTGCCTCGACTCATGACGGAAATCCAATTTGCAATACGTGTATTCCGGTTTTATTTGTAGAGCCTAGTATGGCGACATGATAGATGGTACCCATGCCGCCTTGGATTGATATTTATGATTGAAAATGTTTTGACACTATACACTTATAATATTATCAAATGATTTGTTTTAAACGTACCAAGCACGTTTGGCTATTATAAGGGAAAACCCTATCCTCCGGCTTGCGTTGCATTGTGTGATGGGACCTGGGTCTTATAATAGCTTCATTTTTTGAAAAAGCATTGCGTTTTTTTCTCTATGCACTTGTATTCTTGGGAGGAAACCCGTTCCGTGTTATACGGCGTGGTCCCTTGAATTACTCTCTTTTAAAGTCAAGTTTTAAATAACTGTTTTTAGTTCTCACACCAGTCACATGACTGACCTGGAGTTTATTGTTTTAACCTAAACTTTGGGTGCCCTTGTTTTCCGCACGGGCAGCTAGTAGTTTTGGTTTTGCAGATTTATATTCACAGGATCCTGATTTACAGCTGGAATGATGCTCAGAAAGCTCTGTATTCGTGTATCACCTTCAGTTGTGCTTTGTATTTTTTTCCGCTGCTATGTAATTTATTGTAATCTCTGATATGTATCAAATGTAATTTATTCATTTATACTATGTATATTCTTGTATCTGATGGAATTGTTGTAATAACAATGAAATATTCTTCCGTCTGCGTTCTGATTTGTCCTGTTCTCAAAACGATCAGGGGTTTCGAACGGTCTTGATCGGTTTAACGACTGATTCGGATCGAGTGAAATTCCCGGCCGTTACAGGGGTAGTGGGTATACCTAGTGGAGATAGGGGCTGGCGGCATCTATGAAGGCAACTAGGGGTACACGAAACTACCATTATCATTATTAAAGTCTTGTAGGCGGTGTAATGACCTGGATTCTTATGGGATAATTTTAAATATTGGGTGGATAATATAAATGAATATTTATATTAAGTTATTAGTTTAATAATCAATTTCGATTTAATATCGAATATATTAAATCATCGTTATGCAAAAATATAATTCAGTTCGAGATTTTTAAAACTAAATTTAATATAGTTCAGACTTCTGTTTGAATTCGAATAATAATATTAATTTATTTTCGAGGAGATTAATTGTTGTGAAATTAATTTATGTTGATTAATATCACCTCAAGATGATCAAATTGGACTTCGTGACCTATCCCAGTGTGTTCAAAATAGTGTTATAACCCTAGGGACGACCGTTGTTGGGTTCAGAAAGGTGTTCAGAATCAGGGGTATTTAAATAAAAGGATACGATTAAAAACTAATTAAAATAAAATTTCATATTTAGAAAATCCCTTCTTCCCTTTGTGGACAAAATCAAAACAACAAGGAGGAAATAACTGCCCATGCTGTTCATTTCCAAACCGCAAGATCAAACACAACCCGTGGCTTCTTTTCTCCCATTCGTTCCCTTTATAAATCGAGCCTCTTTACAGCTACTCAGTAAGAATCCAAATCAAAAAGCTTCACAAATTAAAATGGCGATGGTCCAGGCGATGCTGGTGGTCAAATTCCGAGCAACTGTGGTTTGAAAAGGGGTCGCGATTGAAGGACCTCGCAAATGCTGTCTGAAGCATGATGACCGGATTGAAGGCACTCGCGTTCGAAATGGTGCTGACGGTCAACTTAAAGCAGCGTCCTAGGGCAACGAGGCTCAGATTTGGAGTTCGATCCTTTGTATGTCAATGAAGGATAAAAAAGGTGTTGTTGCTCTTCGGTTACAGGCAGAGGGGAATTGAACGACACTGATTGAGGAGTTCGATGATGGTATGGGGAAATAGGAACTGCGAGGGCCTCTGACAATTCTGGAGTTAGGGGTTCATCGCGATTTGCAGGGAAGGGAATTACCACGAGTTCAGGGATCGACGCAGTGAGGTTGACCATCGTAGTTGGGTTTGGTGGCTTTTAGGAGGAGGCGGGCGATTTTAGAAGTCGATTTGTGGAGTATGGAAGTGCTAGAGAGGATGTTGGTCTCGTTGATGGGGCTGTTGGAGTGTGGCATGACTGCAGTGACGATGGAGTGAGTATAGATGGTGCAGCAGTTTAATGGTGAAGAGTAGGTGGTGGAATCAAATGGGGTAGAGTCGCCTGGAAATTGTTCGATGAAATGCCATATTGGACAGTTTCAGTTTTAGGGCTGTTTGCACTAGTCCGAATTGTCCGGGGATTTCTGCGTAAATTAATCAGGTGGATAATTTATTCAAGAAATTCGAGACGATTCGTAACTGAGACAATATGGAAATTTACAGAATATCAGCAAAGGAAAATCTGGTGAGTAAACCTCACTCACCATTTTATTTAGAAATTATTTTTATATAGTTAAAAATAATTGTCTATGCTTGTTTGAATGCTGTCTGATTGTTTTAAAATATATATTAGTTATTTAGGATATATATATATTGGGTTGATGATTGGTTGGATTCCCGCGGTTTCATTAGCGGATGCCCGCGGTTTCATTAGCGGATGATTACCCTATACGCCCCACGCTATGATTAGTGGATGACCTTCTATACCGCGATATCCTGCCTCGAAGCAGGATGGGTATTATTTATGTGCTAACGTCTGTGGATGCAGGAAAATAGGTTGGAAGAATCCAACTGGATTCATCAAAAATATATTATCTGTTGTTGTTTGTTTGATTTCATATATATTCATATATGATGTGTTAAAAATCAAATGATTGAAAATTGGTTGATTTGATTGTTTAAATATCACTGGGGCTTGGGATATTGATTTATAAAATACCCTGAAAGGGTATTTGAGATTTAAAAATTGAATTCTATTTTTATAAATAGGATTTGAATTTTTAATGAACTATAGGAAATATTTACTTGTTTTGAAGATATATAAAACGAGTATAGAATGTATAAACTTTGTTTATAAAGGAAAATATGGGATTTGAATCGAATTTATAAACTTTGTTTATAAATGAAAATATGGGATTTGAATTGATTTTATAAACGTTGTTTATAAATGGAAAGGTGGGATTTGAATTGAAGTTATAAACGTTGTTTATAAATAATGCAGAGAATTCAAATGGACTTTAAACTATAGAATTTGAATAGAGAATTCAAATGGACTTTAAACTATAGAATTTGAAAATAGAATTCAAATGAAGTTTAAATAAAGAGAATTCAAATAGAATTGAATTGGAATTTGAATAAGAAGTCGATAAGGAAACGAGAGTATGAGTATAATTAGAATTTTTTAATATGCAAGTTAAAATATATTTGAACATGTCATGTTCAAATATGAAGGTGAAATAGACTGAAGAGTTAAGTAACAAATTTATTTAACAAATTTAGTTAAAATGATTGGTATAGTTAAAATAGATTGGACAGGTATAAATATATAGGAGACAGGTTTGGAATAAAGTGTTAGAAGGTATATAAATAGATTGCTCGACAAAAGGTACGTATTTAATTCATATACGAGATTTTATGCGCCGTATCTGCTAGCCGCTAGGCTTTTCTTTTTCTTTTTGATTGGAGAAGGCCTGTGTGGCAGTTTGGGGATTTTCCCGATGCTCCCGGTACAAAGGAGGTTATGGCGAATTTTTCCGGGAATTTAAGGAGATAGAATATTTTTAAGATAATTTGATAGTTAGAAATAACATATCAAAATATATAGAAGTCGATAAGAAAACAAACTTAGAAATAGAATAGAAAGTGAAAGTGTATACGTGTTTAAAGGTGAAGAAGTAGTTGTATGTTATTGATTATTCAAGTAGTCTTATCTGTTTTGACGTTATAAATGTTATTCAGTCAAGGTCTGAGAGGTAGTTATACCCCAACTTGATTGATTGCATTATTAAAAAATGAACAGTAAGATTTCAGGCTCGAAGATCAATGTTAGATAAGAGTTAGTTGAATATAGTATTTGGGTTGTCGTAACGATGTTTTACACAACATCCGTTTTAACCCAAATAAGTGTAAGTTGGGAAATAGAATAATAAATATTTCATAAGTATAGGAATAAACGAGATTGAAAAGGAGATAAGTAATTGGAATATTTTCCAATTATAAATAACATATATTTTCTAAAGTTTAGAAAATAAAAGAAGGCGATATATGGAAATGTTTTCCAAATAACGTAAAAGGCCAACATGGTTATTGAAAATATTTGGTTAACAAATATTGATAAAGAAATAGAGAAGTGATTTAGTTAATGAAATATTAATTGAAGGCTCACTGATTGTTGGATGTTTGGATGAACACTTGTTTTATTCGATAGTTAAATCATCGACTATCGAAACACTTGTTTTTATTCGATAGTTAAATCACATAATATCGAAGTTTTGTCCATCGTTGTCAATATGGAGAGACCAGTTGGATTATTATCCGAAGAACCACTCCGTATTGGCAGTAGCGTGCGAATCAGATTATATAAAGATAATCGAAGACGGAGTAGAGTGCAAGGACTTTTTCTATTAATAGAAATAGTACCTTCAGTTCATCCTGTTCCTGGGTGACTCGTATGGATGATTGTCTGACAGAGTATTTCCAGAAAGGTCACGTACATTGATTTCTTCAACCGTACCAAGAGTGGAAGCGGAGAAGGAAACTTCTTTTAGCTAACACGTAATGTACTGTTGAGGACGTCAATCGGTGATTTGATGGATTTGACGATGTGGCATTCAAAGTGATTCTGGTGTGATGATAAAGCGTAGCTTCTAGCCTCATCAACCGGTAAATGACAGAAATCGGGCAGGCAGCATGACTATGTAGGTCGCACCTATTAGGGTGTATAATCACCTGATCTAGAGTTTCATTTACTTCTAAAAATCTATTGTCGATGCTGTCCCATTTGGGAAACGGTTGCTGATCCCAATCGTTGGAGATATACATTCGATACACTCAAGCGAAATGAGTGGTCGGTCATGTGTGGCTGAGTTGCAAGATGTTCTTGTTGAACTCGGTGTATTCTCCTCTAGAGATATACCAGCGGAAGGTGGTTCCATACCTTGTCATAGTTGGAAATCCATTACCCAATACGTGCTTGCGGTTTTGATTGTATATATATGTGGAACGTGAGATGCAAACGTTCCACTAGATTGTTATTTACTTGATTTAGACATTATTATAATATCAAAAGAGTTTTGATATAAAGATAAGTCAAGTGTTTGGATTCTCATAAGGGAAAAACTCGTTTCGTGTTATACGGCGTGGTCTTATGAGATATCAGTTAGTTTTCTGAAACTGTTTTAAACTGTTTACTCATACCAGTCCCATGACTGACCCGGAGTTTATTTGTTTTGTTCTACCTAAACTCTTGGGTGCCTAAATTTGTACGGGCAGTCAAGTAGTTCAGGATTTTACAGATCTATCTAAAGGAGCTTGGAGCAGGAGGCTTCAGCGTTAGTTATATAGAGTTTTGTTCCGCTGTGTCGTAAGTGTTGTACTCTGATAAGTGTATGTTAAACAGTTGAGATTTTGTATTTCAAAGATATGATATATTATATTTTGTTCCGCTGCGATGTGAGATTCTGTGTTGTTATTTCTGTTCTTCTTCTACCTCTTTCTTCTAAAAAAAATGTTTCGTATTTTCGTGATATTTGGGTTGGACGTATGATGTATATAGTCCGCTCTGATGTTACGGAAATCTGGGTCATTACAGGCGGGATCAACTTTTAGGGTGTTTGGTGTGGTGCAGTGTAGTAATTATGTCATAGCGACTAGGTGCGCCTTTAACGTTATCTTTGTTCATCTTATTTCCTTTGGTTTGCTCTGCCATACCTAATTGTTCACAGTCATTTCCTTATTTTCCAACTTATGCGTTAGCCTAGTTATTTTGGTAATTATATTGTTAAAGTTATCGCACTCGCCAGACTTTATGTCTGACCCCTTTGTTTCCACCTCTTTTCTTCCTTTTCCCCCTAGGTGCTCAGGGTGGAACTAGCTCTAGTGGAGCTTGATTTTGGACAGCTGTATCTCTTGCTCTTAGAAGTTGCTTGGATCGCTGAAGTAAAAGTTCAGCCTATCTTATTTATGGCTATTTTGTGTTGGGGATATGTCTTTCAATTTATGTACTCTGATTTAGTCAAGATGGATATTATGTACTTTGACTCTGGTTTTTGATGATGTAATCAAACCTATGTGTTTACCGCTGCAATGAATAATTTTTTTAATTTTTAAGTACTGTTTATATCTGTCTTGTTGTTAAGTTTCTGTTCTATACACACTTAAAACGCTCCATTGAAGTTAATGCATTCCCTTTGTGAGTGACATTAATGGACGTGGGGTGTTACACGTGGTATCAGAGCTGAAGGTTACCAGAAAAAATTTTAATTTTGGAAAAATGTTTTTCAAAAACACTTTTATAAAGAAGTACCTTCAAAAGTATGATTTAAGGAAAGTATTTTCAAGAGAAAAGCTTATTTTAGAAAGCATAACCCAAGAGCCATATATCTTTCCTTCGGTTCTTTTGTATTGAATCTTTCCTTTTTCGTTTCAGCATGTTTGGAATTCCCGAGATACCCGAGGGGATACCGATACCAGGATGGTTTAGGAGGTATTTGGAGACTAGGGCCACCACCGCAGGTCTAGCAAATCCTCCTCCTCCTCCTCGTGTCGATACTTTTGCAAAGATATGTAAGGACTTTCGGGCAATGGGTGGAAAACCTTTTCACGGGACGGAGACATTTGTTGAAGCTCGAAATTGGCTAAAGGAGGTGGAAGAATTGTTTGGGATCTTTAAAGTGGAAGATGGTAGAAAGGTCCAGTTAGCTGCCTGGCTAATGAAGGATGAGGCCTCGTTTTGGTGGGAGGTCACTAATGGAGAGCGTCCAATTGATACATGGCCAGATTTCAGGCGGAGGTTTGAGGCAAAGTTTCTCTCACGGGCTGAAGAGAATTTATATATGGAAAAAAATTTGGCGTTGAAGGAAGGGAATCTATTAGTGAAAGAATACATCAACAAATTCAATCAGTTGGCGAGATCTGGCTTGGACTTTGTGAATACACCAGAAAAGAAGGCCTAGAGGTTTGATAAGGGTTTGAACGAGCCGCTTCATGGGTTAGCTATGACCCACATCCCCATGGGGGCTACCTTTGAGAGACTAGTTGACATGGCACTTATGCATGAAGAAGAGAAGGGCGCCAATGCTAATAAGGCACCCGAGAAGAAAGGGGATCAAAAGAAACCGCAACAGCAACAACAGAACAAGAATGGTGGTAAGGGCAACAATGGTAAGGGAAAGAAAAGATGCTTTAACTGTGGGACACCAGGCCATCTAAGCAAAGATTGTAGGAAGAAAAAGAAGACTGGCTGTTTCCACTGTGGCGAAGGGGGGGCATCTGATTAAGGACTGCCCAAGGAAAGGGAAGAGGGCAGGGTCTACCTCGGGAGGACAGGTGCAGGCTCTTATGGCACCAGGGCAGGCAAGGGGCAAGTTCAAGCTCTCATGGTCCCACCGCTGCAAGGATGAGGTAGAATGATTTCTGTTGAAAGTTTAGTTTTTCTGTTTGATCATCATGTCCGTACTTTATTCGATTATGGCGCATCACATTTGTTTATCTCTACATCATTAGTTGAAACACTGCACCTAAATACTAGTTTAGTTATAGATCCCTTAGTAGTCTCAAATCCTGTTGGTGGTTCGGCTCATCTTTCTATGATTTGTCGGGATTTGAGATTGTCTATCTTGGGCGTTGGGCTTGAATGCAACGCCTTTGTTCCTGGCTTCATGGGCTACGGCTTGATTCTAGGTATGGATTGGCTAACTAGATACGGGGCCATCCTAGATTGTGAAAGAAGGGTAGTTAGATTGTTGACTCGTTGTGGAAAGACCCTTGATATTTCTTGCGACCCTAGAGGTCCAGTAATGCTTAGCTACCTAGAATCCCTTGACACATCCAATGATGATTTACATTCTGTTCGTATAGTCCGTGAATATGTTGATGTCTTCGATGAGGTGAGGGGTCTACCCCCAAAACGTGAGATAGACTTTCGAATATATCTAGTAGATAATGCAAAGCCAGTTGCATTGCTAGTGCGCCACATGGCTCCAAGAGAGAGAAGAGAACTCAGTAAGCAAGTGAAAGAATTGCTTGAGAAGGGGTTCATAAGACATAGTATATCGGAGTGGGGTGCTCCAGTAGTATTTGCCATGAAGGCAGATGGGTCCCTTAGACTTTGTGTGGACTATACACTACACCATAATGGCCATTTGGCAACTCTTATTTTTTTCAACTGCCAACACTTATATGTGCTGTAGACTAGCGACACTAATTTGTGTTTCTATAGCAAAAATGTGTCACCAAAAAAATGCTAACACTTGTATGTGTTGATAGGCCTAGTCAACTCCTCTTTTCTAAGGGCAAAAGGGTAAAGTAATCATACATAACCCTAATCAGCTAACAATGTACCTCAACGCTTATTCCAGAACACTTATTCCTTTCACGGCCGCATCATAAGCAAATAAAAAATGGAATTCGAAGAACTTATACCATCGATTAGCTAATCCTCTCTCCATTACTTCGAATCCTCTCAAATCCTCTCTCCATTACTTCGAATTGGGGCTTCTAGGAATCACGACTTCTAGGAATTGGGTCTTCGCAACTCGTTTCTCAATCCTCGACTTCGAACTGGGGCTTCTAGGAATCACGATAATAGGTAAAAAAATCGATTTCACTTTGGTTGTGTTTGGACTATACGATATTAGGTTAAAAAATCGATTTCATCTAGTTTCCCTGAGTACCTTCATATTGATTTCTTATCTGACGTGTGTTTAATGGTGGATGGCAGCGAAAATCATTGCATAGATTAGTCATTGAGTAATTTTTGGTAAAGGGATCTTGAATCTTTCGTTTGAGATTAAAGGGTCTTGTTTATGAAATTTTGTGGTGCTTTGTTGATCACAGGTTTATGTTGGAGTTACCCTTGTGATTTATGGAGTGTTGGTTGCATATGAAATTTTGTGGTGCTTTGTTGATCACAGATTTAGGGTGGAGTGTTGGTTGTTATCATTGAGTAATTTTTTCTTCAAATTAATTCATATTTAAGTCTTTCATAGTAAACTTAATTTACCATTAAATTAAACGTAAAGCTATTCAGTTCATATGCTAAAAAGCTTTAAATAAATGGAAGGGAGGAGTAACTGAATCAGAATTAACCTGATAGGTGCTACTTAACAACAGTGCATTGAACTATGACCCTAATTTTTAAACATACTATTACTAAAAACCTTAAGGCAAGCCCTTCTGATTGCTTCTGGAATCAAACATTTGTACAGCTTTTTTGTGTGTGCATGTTTTAGAAATAAAAAGACCAAACATTTCATGTCTGTGTTGGATTGTTTTTTCCTTTTTCAAATTAAAGCGTATTTAGATCAAAAAGAAAACCAACATGATACAACAATCCAAGATCTTTTAGTATTAACTATATACCTTCCTTCATTACCTTTTTGCAATATAAATGCTAGACATCTCACTGAAGATTTCACACTTTTTTTAAACCTTAAGGTTTCATAATGAAAATCTTTCTCAACTCAGGTATGGGGGCAAACCCTTTATTTCTTGATTTCTTTTACAGTGATCAATATATTATAATATACTTTTATAATAAACATGATTCACTGTAAAATAAAGCATAAGCAAAAAGTCCTATGTTAAAAAAGCTTAAAAGCTTGAGATTCATTGCAACATCAATAAATTTTGGTGAATGTAATGTTTTTAGTACCAGAAGTGGAGGGAAGGGATCGATTTCTTTGTTGCCTTACTGAAATTTCTTTCATTGTAATTCATATCAGACTGATTACCTCCACGTGAAATCAGAATGCATGCATTTGGTTTTTTTAAGACTTTGAAACAACAGTTCTTACTCAATCAGGGTGGATTTGAAATGATTTGCAATGGAAGGGATATGATTGAAACACCAGAGCAGGTATGTACTTTATGCATTGTTTACCTAGCAAAGATGTATGCCTCGAAGATGATCTGCATTATGGAGGAGCATCATTTTATTATTCTACCTTATTCTTTCCTTTTCAGTTTAAACAAGCTGAAGTATGCAACACTACTCATCTGTCGGTGTTTATATAAACTTAAGTTCCGTTGTACATTTGTGTACTAATAAGGATGCGCCTAACAAAAATATAGGCATGACTTTTGATTTATCAGTTCGAATTTGATAGTTCCTTTTCCAATTAAAAGGCCTAATATAGAAAAAACATCAACGCTTGTCACTTTTGAATTTTCCGTAGTTTATAATACTGAAGTGTGTTTGCAGACGCATTCAAAATTCTGTCCATATACGAAATCCTAAGCCATACAAAAATTAATCTGAACTATCTTGAGCTTATATAATGCACTATTGCTCGAGGCCTATTTGTTGTCTGATTCTATAAGTGCATGTAAACGTAGATAGAAGACAATTTAGTGAAATCAAATCAATAATTTAAATTCGAACTGAGCCTATCTGTCTCAGTTTCGGATTCGAAACTGAGTCAGGAGGGTTCAGTTCTAAACTGAGCCACTTTCCGGCTCAGTTTCGGATTCGAAACTGAGACGGAAAGGCTCAGTTTCTGAAAACTGAGCCTGGACTGGCCAGTTTGTAGAAACTTGCCTTCCCGGCTCAGTACTGAGCCTATCCGTCTCAGTTTCGGATTCGAAACTAAACCGGGAAGGTTCAACTCAGAACTGAGCCGGAACCGAGCCAGAAAGGCTCAGTTTCTGAAAACTTATCACCTGTTGCAGTTGTAGCAATATACCAAGTAAATAGTTTCTTTTTCTCAGCTCAGTTTAAACTATGCACTGATGTGTCGGTAAAAACCTTTGGCTAATGATTGATTCATAAATATGCTTATACATGTGATTACACTTTATAAAATACCTTTGGATAATGATTCAACCATGGCATGAGGTCTTAGTTGACACCTTGGAATTCTGGATTTTCTTGTGGGGTTGTTGCAAAATATTCCATCTGACACTTGGCTTTGTGGTACCTGCTTATCATAGATGTTTAGTCATGTTTAACAATTTGCTTTTATCTGCAATGAATATAAATGGGTGATTTTTTTTAGCTAAATTTAATACCAATTTTGGCTAAACAAGGTAATTTAATTGAGTGAATATGTTGAATGAATGATATAAACTTTCCAAGCTTAGCATTTTAACTATCATTTCAGGTCTTCTTATGAATTCACAAGACTCTCCAGACCACATTGTTACATGATGAAGAATCTTCATGTGAAATTTTTTATGATTATAATTTATCTTCTTTATTTTATATCATTTCAAAATTTTCTTATGAATACATAAGACTTTTTGGACCACATTGTTACATGATGAAGAATCTTCATGCGACACAGTAATATGTTAGCACACTGATCCCACTATGTGCCATGACCAGAAAGTTATCATGTTAGCACACTGGAGAGTATGTCTGATTTTTTGGTGGATCTATCCTGCCATCAACCATCTTTTCGAATCTCGATATATTGTCTATCTATTACACTGTCGTCGCTTGCAAGTCCCTTAGTTTCGCAGCTTCTCAAAATCTTACTTTTGCTGATTCGTTTCATATCCTGGTATATATTTTGTTCAAAAATGTTAATTTTGGTGTATTCTCGCAGTTCTGTTATAGCTTCCTTTGTAGTTTCTTACTGTCTGTGTGAGTGTGTTTTCAATGGATCTTAAGTTTATTAGTAAGCTGTGTATTTCCCATGTAGTTTCTATGCAACGTCTCCAAGGGAACAAATGGAGCATCTGACCAAAAGTTATTAGAAAGAATAGTAAATTAGTACTATGTTAAGTCCATTATTCTATTATACAATTTAATTGCATTATGTGCTTGATTTCTACGACATTTATAGGATACAAATTTAATATAATATAAATTCAGTGCTGTATAATGAATAATAAAAGGAAACGTCTCCATAAATTAAGTATGCAATTCTTCTAACATGCCATGTTGTACATATTCCAGGTTAGTTCATTTTTTTTTAAATGATTAGTAAAGAAATGCTTTGCTTAGACTTTGTACATGACAACAAAATCTAAATCTTATTTCTGAGTTTGATAATGTCCATACTCATAATGGTCTCACTTTGTTTTATCTCACATTTGGAATTCTTAAATTTTTCATACTTCTGGAAATTTCAATCTTTAGCATTTTGTTTTGCTTTTAATGACGGTTAGTAGCTACTATGGTCAAAATATATCTGAATTTAATGAGGAAGAGATTACTTTATGAATTATTCGCAAGAGGGATTTAACGTTATATATTCCTTCTATTTTCACCTAAAATCTTTATAAGAAAATACCGTCAAATTTAAACCATTTATATTAAATATCTAAAATATAACTATTTCTTTTGTTACCTGGTCAACGGTAATTCTTTATTGAGGCTTTGAAACTGAAAAAAATATGGAAAACATGAGGCTCTACCAGTGGGATATGAAATCTTAATGGATAAAATTCAGTTTCTGAGAATTTTAATTTTGATTTTACTTACTTACATGTACTTCTTGCAGTTATACAATTTGAACAACATAGTATCGTGTTTTCTTTATCCCATCAATATTGCTCGAATTTTTTTAATATAGAGCAAAAAATTTGACTACAAATACTCCCTTATCATTTATCCCATCATGAACATGTATAAGTCTTGCAATTTATTTCTCTATTTGTAATAAATTCCCAAGAGATGACGTGTGTTTTGTGAATGCAGATGCACATAGTGTCGAGATACACATGGCTGTTTTACTTAAGGCTCATTAAGTATTTCTCGCTGAAGGCTATTGATAAGATTGTGCTTTTTCTTTGTTATTTGAAGTATGGTGATACGTCAAAGTTCTGCATTCGGAAGCCAGCCCATGGACTCTTTCATCATAAAGAAAATAATCCAATTTATCCTGTTATGGACCCTGGAACGTTTCAGAAAATAAAGACAGGAGAAATCCAGGTTTCCTTAAACGTTTATACATATTGTTATTAATCAAATATAAACATCTGAAGCATGCACCATTTATGAAAGTTCAACAAAACGCAGGTATTGCATTCTCTGAAAAGCATAGAAGGCAACGTTGCAACATTTTCTGATGGAAAATTTCACTGTTTTGATGTCATAGTTTTGGCAACCGGCTACAGGAGCAAGATTAACAACTGGCTTAAGGTACACTTTCAATGATATTAAAATACTTCAATAACACTTTCAATGATATAGATGAGGTGTTTAATATTCTAGTGAAGTAAACTGCATTATGATTAAAATGACAATAAGAATTTAAACATTAATAGAATAATCATTGATTAGTAAAATCAAGGTGCCACTGAACCTAGGGATAGTGGAATTTGGGATCTGTCCCTTATTATTGATCTGTTTATCAACTACTAGATTTCAATTATGGATAATAGAATTTGGGATCTGAACCTAGGGACAGATCCCAAATCAACTAGGTATTTAAACATTAATACAATAATCATTGATTGTTGTATCAACAACTAGGTGCATTATGATAAGAAATTTCTCTGTATTGAGTTGATAATAAGGGACAGATCCCAAATTCCACTATCCATAATTGAACCTAAACATTGAACACAAACAAATATTTATTTCCAGTAAATATTACCTATCACAACATCTTATACCATCCCAATTCCACACTTTAGATTGCATGAAATGATGTATTCATCATTATTTGGAAGAACTTAAAACATTAAAATTTCATGTTCCATTTTGCTTATGTTTCCATCTAATGTGTACAACACATCTAATGCGTACAACATATCTAATGCGTACAACACATTGAAATGATGTCTTCACTACTGTTGTGTGTATGCAAACCTAAGAGCATTGTGTCCATTGATGTTTGCAGCCTCGGCTCAGTTTTTGCCAAAACCGAGCGGGCTCAGTTTTCGCGCAAACTGAGCTTCTTAGTTTTACTAAGCCGGGGCTCAGTTTTTGCCATAACTGAGCGGCTCAGTTTTCACAAAAACTGAGCCTTGGCTCAGTTTGCACAAACTAAGGCATGCTAAAACTGGGCCGAGGCTCAAATCTTATATTGAATTTATCAGTTTTGCAATTCAGTTGTTATTTGTCAGTTTTGGAATAATAACTTGTTATTTATCAGTTTTGCAAATACACTTGTTATTTATTAGTTTTGCAATTTTTTATTTTTGTAAAAATGAATGCATTTATATTTTGTAGGCACTTGTGGAGGAGGAAAAAAAACAGAATTTGGAATGTAATGGCAACAGGAAAGCAAATATGTTTTCGGATGGAGGCTTTGTGATATGGTCCATGTTTCACCTTCATAATATCTAAAATTCTATGTATCTTTAGTAAAACTTTGTATTATTTTTTGTAATTTGAACTTGATATTACGGTATTTTGAAATTGGAAGCATTATACAAAAGTGACATTATTGAATTTGAAATATGAAAGTGTATCAAATACTTTTATTTGAATTGATATGTTGAACTATATATGTGATTGAAAATCATAAAAATATGATATATAAGTGTTAGAAATTTATGTATGCCAACATTTATAGGAGTTAGTAGGATTATGATACTGGCGTTTATAAGTGTTACCATATCTTATGGTTCCAACAGTTATAAGTGTTAGCAATGAATATGTTTGTAACTCTTATAAGTGTTACCATCTCTTATAGTTCCAACATTTATAAGTGTTAGCAATGAATATGTCTGTAACTCTTATAAGTGTTACCATATATTATAGTTCCGACATTTATAAGTGTTAGCAATAAATATGTTTGTAACACTGGTAAGTGTTAGCAGTTACTCTGTTTGTAACACTTATAAGTGTTAGCAGTTGGTCTTCTTGTAACACTTATAAGTGTTAGCAGTTACTCTTCTTGTAACACTTATAAGTGTTAGCAGTTACTCTGCTTGTAACACTTACAAGTGTTACAGGAAATTCCTCACAGGCTGTTAGTGACACATAAAAGTGTTACGGAAATTATTTGTAACACCTATACTTGTTGGGAATCCACTGTTTTGGTGTAGTGATAGAGAACTTAATAAGCTTACTAAGAAGAATAGGCACCCACTGCCGAGGATTGACGATCTCTTCGATCAGTTAGTTGGCGCCTCAGTGTGTTCGCAGTTGGACTTAGCCACGGATTTCCATCAGTTGAGAGTGGCTGAGGATAGCATAGACAAGACTTCCTTTAGGACTCCGGACAGCTTCTTCGAGTGGCTTGTGATGCCCTTCGGTTTGACAAACGCCCCCGCATACTTTGTTGACTTGATGAGTAGGGTGTTTAGGGAGTACCTTAATAAATTCATGATAGTATTTGTGGACGACATCCTGGTCTTTTCTAAGAGCGAGGAAGAGCATGCCCTACATCTTAGGGAAGTGTTGGAGACCCTTCGAGCGCATAGCCTTAAAGCTAAATGTTCTAAATGTCACTTTTGGAGAAAGGAAGTGCGATTCTTAGGGCACGTGGTTTCCAAAGAAGGGATAGCTGTGGATCCCGCGAAGGTAGTAGCCATCCAAGATTGGAAGGTCCCTAAAAATGCTACCGAAGTGAGGAGTTTCTTAGGGTTGGATGGCTACTATAGGATGTTTATCAAAGACTTCACAAAGATATCAGCCCCATTAGCACGCTTGACGAAGAAGAGCTTAGTTTTCACATGGGACGTAGATTGTGATGATGCGTTCCAACGTTTAAAGAGAGCTTTGACCACAGCCCCAGTCTTAGTGTTGAAAGATGGGAGTAAGCCATTTACCACTTATATCGATGCTTGTGGGACAGGACTAGGCGCAGTCTTAATGCAAGAGGGATGGGTAATAGCCTATGGAGGAAGGCAGTTGAGAGTGCATGAGAGAAATTACCCTACACATGACCTAGAGTTGGCCGCTATTGTTTTCGCGCTTAAGTCTTGGCGCCATTATCTTCTTGGCGAGAAATTCGAATTGTTCACTGACCACAAATCGCTAAAATACTTGTTCTCTCAGAAGGACTTGAACTTAAGGCAGCAAAGGTGGATGGAATTCTTAGCATCCTACGATTTCGAGATAACATATACCCCTGGCAAGGGTAACGTGGTGGAAGACTCATTAAGTAGGAAAAGGTTGTCTTTGAGTCTGTTGTTTGTTGAGCGGTAAAGCTTAGAGTTCATCTCTACGTTTGACTTTAGATCTTCCATTGACTTTGTACCCAGTTTGCTAGCATTCTTAGAGGTCAGACCTACGCTTTTGGGATGGATTAGTGAGGCATAGCGAGATGACCCACAGTTGGTTGATTTAGTAGAGAAGCTCAAAAGGGGGGAGTCATCGAGCCATCTCGGTACGTATACCTTAGATGATAAGGGTTGGTTACATAGGGACGGTAGACTTTGTGTACCACGGGACGAGAATTTGAGGAAGGCCATTCTTGATGATGCACATCGTTCGAAGATGACCATCCATATCGGCGGGGACATGATGTACATGGACATGAAACGAGTTAACTTTTAGGCCGGTATGAAGAGGGATGTGGCCGAGTTTGTCGCTAGATGCTTTGTGTGCCAACAAGTAAAAGCAGAGCAAAAGAAGACCGGTGGGTTGCTTCACCCATTGGAGGTCTTACAATGGAAGTGGGAAAGTGTATCGACGGACTTTATTGATGGGTTACCGAGATCGAGGAAGGGTAATACAGGGATTTGGGTCATGGTAGAAAGACTTACTAAGAGCGCCTATTTCATTCCCGTGAAGAGTAAGAGGACTGCTCCATGGTTAGCCTCTATATACATTCGAGAGATAGTTCGTTTGCACGGTGTTCCTTCTAGCATAGTGAGCGACCGCGATCCTATCTTTACTAGCGAGTTTTGGAAGATCTTGCAAGAGGCGGTAGGGATTCAGTTATGTTTGAGCACCGCATATCATCCTCAGACGGACGACCAGACCAAGAGGGTGAATCGTATTCTAGAGGACCTATTGATGTTGTGTGTCTCAGACTTCGGAGGTACATGGGAGGAACATCTTCCATTGGTGGAGTTCGCATATAATAATAGCTTTCAGTCTAGCATTGGCATGGCACCGTTCAAGGCTCTTTATGGACGGCCGTGTCGTTCGCCTACATGTTGGTGGGAATCTACAGATAAAATCTTGCTTGGGCCCGATATGATTAGAGAGACTTCAAAAAAGATCGATTTGATTCGAAGGAGGATGAAGACGCGTAAGTTAGGCAGAAATCTTATGCGGACAAGAGGAGGACAGATCTTGAGTTTGATATTGGGGACATGGTCTTTGTCAAGGTGTCTCCATTACGGAATGTTGTTCGCTTTGGGTCCATTGGGATGTTAGCACCAAGGTTCGTAGGACCGTTTCCTATTAAGGAGAGGATTGGACAGATGGCATATAGAGTGGAGTTGCCCGAGAGACTTAGTGGTGTACATGATGTATTCCATGTATCACATTTGAGGAAGTGCTTGCATGAGACCCGGAAGTGGTAGAGCCGAGATTGCTTAAAGAGGTGGAGATAGAGCGTGATGCGACGATTCGACGAGCTCCTACGTGCATTCTTAGGTCAGAGATTAAGAAGTTGAGGAATCGAGAGTTCAAGCTAGTCAAAGTGCAATGGGGAGATTATGAGAGAAACACTACTTGGGAGACGGAAGAGAAGATGCTTTCATTGTACCTTTTTCTTTTCAAGGGTATGTCCTTTTAATTTCTCCTTTATCGCTTAGCTTGTACTTGCTTTATCTTTAGTATGTCCTCTCGCTAGTATCTTTGACCTTTAGATAGGGTAGTCCTATGGTTGAAACATGTGTTTGAGATATGTTATGTATGATGGATGCATGTGGATGCAAGTGGTTGCTAGTTATTGCTCGTGGATACATATACACACCTTTAGGCACTAGATCGGCTCAGTCACTTCATATTGCATATTGCATATTGCATATTGCATATAAATGTGTGTGCATATTTAAGTTAATGGATGTATAATGGTTGTGTTATCATATGGATGCTGCATTTTGGTGAATGGTTGTGCACACATGTAGAAATAATATGTATCGATAGTATTCTTTTGCTTAAATAATGGACGCATAGCACTATCATGGTTTGCATTAAGGAGGTCAATTGAATCAGTAGACCGCCTGATTTTGCATTAGATAAAGAACATATACACACACTTCTTGCATATGTTCATACAGCAATAGGAATTTTATAAGGACAATGGATGCCTGTGTTTGATGGTTGAGTAGATGGTTGTTTGGATGTTAGGATATGCATTCTCCTTAACTTGGAGATTTCGGGGGCGAAATCCTTTAAGGAGGGGAGAATGTAACACCCTGTAATTTTCAATATTAATGTTCACAAATTAAATAATAACTAATCTCAGATGTGAGAATTAAGGGAAACGGGTTGCGCCATTGTGTTCGTCTCGGAATTATGGTTGAGATAGAGTCCGAGTTTGCGTGAATTGGACTTCGTATGAAGAAATTATGGCCATCGGAAGTTTCACTAAAATTTAAACAAATTTCAAAAATTTGAATTTCAGAGTCAGACTGGGCTAGGCGGGAAATTTCCTGCTAGGGCCAGGTCGACCAGGGCTCGACCTGGGGGTCAACCAGGAGGTCGACCTGGGGGTTGACCTACCCAAACAGGTCGACCAGGGGATCGACCTGGGGGTCGACGTGTCCCGCCCGGGCAGATTTGTTTGGTGACCTTTTAATGACCGTATGCTGAGTCATTAGGGTTTCTGATATGGTCTGAATGGCTGGGGTTAATTCTGGGTTGATCGGACGACCTAAATTAATCCTAAACTCTATAAAAACACATGTAGACTCAAACCCTAAAATCAAATAAAAATTTGAATCATGGCCTCCATGCCGTCACCTTGCAACCTAGAATAGCTGCCACCAATTAGAGAGGAAGAAAGGCTAATCAGATTCAATTCTAATCTAAACCGCAACAAATTGTCTTCTTCAAAGGAAAGCTAAATCAATTTCAGAACTCAGATTTCAGAACTCAAGACCTTCTTTGAGTTGTGAGTTCGATTTCTTTAATACGATAATTAACAATTTAATTGGATTGAGTTATAATTTGGACTATATGGTTATGTTGTGAATCATTGACCATATGTTATTATCTATGTTGTAAATTCTATGATGTTATCATCTATGTTGCAAATTCTATGATGTTATTATCTATGTTGTAAAGCTGTGATGCTATCATCCATGTTGTAAATCTATGATTCATAATGATGTTTGAAATGCTAGTTTGGTTATGTTGTTGGAACTAATTCATATGTTAAATCATATGTATGTATATATGTATGTATGCAAGTCTAGATGTTAATTTAGATTTGAACCATATGCAAGTTAATGAAAATTATGTACAACCTTACATGTTTCATGACATCTATTTTATGTGTAAATTGGATCTAAAGTTAGGCTATGACATGTGTGAGTTATATGCTAGTATACAAAATTCTATATGCTAGTTTACATGTTTAGATGTAAGTTTACACCATCGTTATGTTGCATAAATCACATATGCAAGTGTATATATATATATATATATATATATATCTGTGTGTGTGTGTGTGTGTGTTTGGAGTATAAATCATGTAATGTAAGTTTGTGGTTATTGCCTATGCAAGTTTACACCTTTAGATTTAGATCTATGACATACATGGTTTATGCAAGTTTGTGACTATTACCTAAACAAGTTTACCCCTTTAGATTTAGATCTATGACATATGTAGTTTTATGCAAGTTTGTGACTTTGGCCTATGCAAGTTTTAGATGAAGAACCTCATTCACACATGCAAGTTCACCCCTTATGTTTAGATCTAGTTTTATTTATATATATGTTGTGATGTTTTCTCTATATTCCATAAGTTAGACTATTCGAGTCTAACGTATATCTTACGTTAAACGAACGAACGTACAACGTGGGGCAATGGGATAATCTTAAAAGATTTAATATTGATAATTGGCATAAATGCCTTAAATGGCATAAAATAAATCGATGATGATAATTGGTATAATTTTTCATACCATAAATAGATGGACATAATTGAGTCAATTATGGACATAGTTAAATTTGGAATTAATTGATAATTTGAATAGGGAAATTAACTCATATTGGGGGATAATTAATTATGTGTAATTAATCGCCTAAGACACGAGGTTAGGCTCTTTTGTGGTGTAAGACTGCTCGGACCCGCCAGACAAATCCAGCTGCCACAAATGCCAGTCTAATGTGGGAGGTCTTAGGCATAAATTAAATGCGTAACAGTTGTAAAAACACGAGGATAGGCCCGTTTGTGGTGTAAGACTTCCCGGACTCGCCCGGAAAATCCAGCTGTAACAAATGCCAGTCTAATGTGGGAGGTCTTTACAAGGTTACGGTGTTAATAAATTAAGAAACACTTAACCAGATAAACATGTGGTGGGATATGGGGGTTAAGTGGGTGCCTTGAGTGGCTTGTGAAATATGATTAGAAACACTTAACCAAAATTGAAACATGTAAGTGAACATGAATAAGAAGAGGGTTAAGTGGGATGTACTAGAGGGGACCAAGCTTAGGTGGATAGCTTGTGTCAAGTAATGGGGGCCCGTTTCAACCAGTAACCCATAAGTATCTTTGTAGGCTCGACCCAAGTCGAGGACGGGACACGCATACTGGGCTTTCCTGTAAGAGGCCAAAATGGGTTAGCGGTGGCAATGCAAGTCCAACAGGTTCATGTACGTGTGTGGGCCCGGGCTGGTAGGTAAGACGTTGCTGCATCGTGTAGGTATAAGCTGTGCATTGTTGGTGGTATCGGGTTGCCACTTTGGAGAGTGATACACCCCACTGTGGGGCTAGCATGGGTATCTATGAGTTAGGGAGCCGATCGCATGTGGGTAGTGGGTATACCTAGTTAGGGGCAGGCGGCACCTATGAAGGCAACTAGGGGTACACGAAACTACCATTATCATTATTAAAGTCTTTTAGGCGGGATCAACTTTTAGGGTGTTTTGTGTGGTGCAGTGTAGTAATTATCTCACAGCGACTAGGTGCGCCTTTAACGTTATCTTTGTTCATCTTATTTCCTTTAGTTTTCTCTGCCATACCCAATTGTTCATGGTCATTTCCTTATTTTCCAACTTATGCCTTAGCCTAGTTATTTTGGTAATTATATTGTTAAAGTTATCGCACTCGCCAGACTTTGTGTCTGACCCCCTTTATTTCCACCTCTTTTCTTCCTTCCCCCCCCCCCCAGGTGCTCAGGGTGGAACTAGCACCAGTGGAGCCTTATTTTGGACAGCTGTATCTCTTGTTTTTAGAAGTTGCCTGGATCGCTGAAGCAAAAGTTCAGCCTATCTTATTTATGGCTATTTTGTGTTGGGGTTATGTCTTTCAATTTATGTACTCTGATTTTGTCAAGATGGATATTATGTACTTTGACTCTGGTTTTTGATGATGTAATCAAACCTATGTGTTTACCACTGCAATGAATAAATTTTTTAATTTTTAAGTACTGTATATATCTATCTTGTTGTTTAGTTTCTGTTCTATACACACTTAAAATGCTCCATAGAAGTTAATGCATTCCCTTTGTGAGTGACATTAATGGACGTGGGGTGTTACAGCTAGGCTCTGCTAGCGTATTTATAGGTGTTTAGGATCTTATCATACATGCAGCGCTGAGTCAGCAACGAACCTTTTTAAGAAACGGTCCAGATTCAGGGGTGTCCTGATAAAGTGTTGGGTCAGCATTAAGCAGTTTTGGCGTAGAAATTTGAATTTCGAATGTTTGAATTTTCTGGAAATTATTTATCTGTTATATTCACACGTAATTTTCTTATACATATACAATTCTTCTAACGATCATTTTACATGTATATATATATATATATGCACAATTTTCGTTTCGTTTTCAAAATTCAAACGGTGTTGCACCTTATTTGATTCTTGCCATATTTCATTGATTGTAGCCTTATCTTGAATTTTATCTCTTGTATACATATATTTCTGCACTTATATACATACATATTCTTATATATATACATATATTTTCCTTATTTTGTACACGCAGCGCTGAATCAGCAACGAACCTTTTTAAGAAAACGGTCCGGATACCGAGGTGTCAAGATACAGTGCTGGGTCAGGATTTAGCAGTTTTGGCGTAGAAATTTGAATTTCGAATGTTTGAATTTTCTGGAACTTATTTATCTTTTATATTCACATGTAATTTTCTTATACATATACAATTTTTCTAACGATCCTTTTATGTGTATATACATATATACGCACAATTTTCGTTTCGTTTTCAAAATTCAAATGGTGTTGCATCGTTATTTGATTCTTGCCACATTTCGTTGATTGTAGCTGTATCTTGTATTTTATCTCTTGTATACATATATTTTTGCACATATATACATATATATTCTTATATATATGTATATATTTTCTTTATTTCCTTATTTGTGCATTCTTATCCTTTCAAATTTTGAATTTGTATGCGTACATATATTTGTATGTTCAATTGGCCCTCTCTAAAACAAAGATAAAAATTATGTCGCCGCCGGGTTTCGAACCTCTGACCTCTATGTAACATATCCAACGCCTTAACCAACTGAGCTATGTTGCCTTTTGTTAATAAGTTTAGAAACAATGGTAATCATTATTCTCCTTCTTTTACCTTATTTTCATGTTTTGCTACCATACTTCATTTAAAGGTATTTCTTTCATCTTAAATCAGTTTTCTGTAATCCACAGGTCTATATTGACCAGAAATTTGCCACAAACGCAATGACGCTAATACCATGGCCAAATTCTGGAAGCTCTTCAAAATTTTCTTTTCTTTTTAACATATGCATTTTAATTACATTGCATTTCTTTTATTTCTTTTATTATTAATGCATAATCAGTGCATGCAACTTATTTACACTGCATGCAACCTATCCTTTCTTTTTCTATGCATACAATACATTTTTATTTGCTTTAATATTTTCTTCTTTTAAATATATATGTCAATGCATATATATACACATATACATTGTTTAATTATTTCATTATTACAAAATGCGAGGTGTTACATTCTCCCACCCTTAGGAAATTTTGTCCTCGAAATTTGATAAGGGTAAAAGAAATCAATTAACCCCTCGCATAATGTACACCCATCATGTTTGCGTCCAATTTTTGCAAACATTGTGCACTTGTGCAAAGTGAAATACAACATAATAATAATACATGTATGCCTAAGCGGTACCTCCTATATATATATATGCAAATTTTGAAAAATCCTTTAAAAACATGATGCTTACATCCTAAATATATTGGCAGTTCTACGTGAATGCAATATTTTGAAAATCAAAAATGCTTTTTCATCCAAAGTTTCCCACACTCTTACTATGCAAGATCGTAGTTAATCCAATTTTCGCATCCAAAACATTACCAAACAACTTTATCTTTTGAATTTCAGAAAAAAATAATTTTCTAAATTCGATTTCTTATGTTACAAATGTGACGGCCCGCCCCGCACCAGCCGACATTTCCAATGAAACGCGCTGTGCCGACGTCCAACCAGCACGGGATAGTCGTCAAAAGAAAGGAAAGGGAGGGAATTTGGAACTATATATCATCAAAGAACCTGTAGGATATCTCACAACGCATGGAAAAAAAATATAATAATAACATAACTTGATATAAAGCAGGCGAGACAATACATAACTGAAAACTAAACCATCATAGCAGCGGAAAGATTCAAAATACAGCTTATGATCTAAACCGTCATTATTACAACTTTTAAAACTGTCTCTAAAGCAAAATAGGAAGGTACAATACTAATGCCCTAAGTAGTGACCAGCAACAACGCTGGGAGAATATATGGGAACAAGACGTGTAAGCCTCATGCTCGTCTCTGGACAGCTACTCGTGCATAACCAGCTAACCTGTCTCTAGTCCGCTCGTTTAGGAGCACCCAGAGTAATAAGAAGAGACATAAAACTCTTGGTCGGACAAAAGTCTAGTATGAGTGATAAGCAGCAAAAACAGAGCAATAACAGGTATACATAATCATACCTGAACCTAAGACTGCAACCAAAGAGTTAGCACAACAGGATGTACAATACTCTAAGGTGACACTAATACATGGTCTGAAAGTACTAGGGAGGGAGTTGCATGTCATGGTGATAGCAAACATCAAACATAGCTATCCTCCTCACATCTCTTACTCAGTGCGTAAAGTGTACAATATCTACCACTTTGATAACCTAATCCTTTGTTACGATCACTCTGCCCCATGGAGTTATAACGACTCCACTGCACTGATCCTAACCACTAATACTTTTCTATGTCCACTCCGCCCCCATGGAGTCATGACAACCCCGCTGCACTGGCTTATAGCCTTACTACGATCACTTTTCCCCCATGGAGTTATGATGACCCCATTGCACTGATCCATAGCCAATATCCGTCTCTCAGTGGTGAGTTAATGCTATAGACATCGATAACCCCTTTGCACACATCCCGCAGCAAAGCCCAACTCATGAAGTTAACTCGTTGGTTCCCATATGGATCCTGAGTTCTAACTTCCTATTTGGACTACCTTTGCATCCCGGGTTTTGTTCATCATCCCTGTTCGTGACTCTTCAGTTCGGCATGTGATCCTCCCTGTCGGTTCATGGTGCTTCACCTTAGTCCGGCTCGTGGCCAGCTTCCTCGGTTCGTGGTTCGTGGTGCCAGTAGCTTCGGTTCGTGGTTTGTCCTCCGGCTCGTGGTACTCCTCTTCTGGTCGAATCGGTTCGTGGGTGACCACCTGGGTCAGGTCAGGCTGCTTCACGAGTGGATCATGACACCATGGTCACGAGTGGAGGGTTGGTTCGTGAGTTGGCTATAGGGTCGTGATGCACTAGTCACGAACGTGTCTGACCAATTTTTCTGCAACTATTTCTAGCAAGCAGTTTACGCCATACGACGGCATTTTTAACCAATCTAACTTCACTAAGAAATCAAAAAACATTCCGAGTAATAATAACAACATAGGGAATCGACCATAAACACCAAAACAACAATTATAACATGTCAAAATGGATCAAACATACACAAAACCTATGTTTCCCCCTTAATCATATTTATACATAACTAATGATAGGATTAGCAAAACATGTCCAAATTAACCCAAAATCATGTCAGAACCCTAAAATAATATTTTAGAATTTCTAAATACTTTTCCAAATTTTTAACATGCATAATTTCGTTAATTATCACTAATCACCCCTAATTAGCCATAATTAGTGAAAAACTATGCAAATCACTCGCCTTAGCCATAAATGAATTATAGATATGAACTTCTCTACTGTTTTGGGCCGAATTTCTATGCAACATAGTAGCTACAACTCTGAGTTGGTGTTGGTTTTCCTTGATTTGATGTTGATTAGGCTAATTTATGCTTAAACGGTGATTTGGGAGTGATTTAGAAGGTAGAGCCATTGTTAGGGTTGAAGAGAGGTAAGTGGAGGCTTAGAAAATAAAAAACAAAACATTTCCTAACTAATTTTAGCCTTCCCATAACCCTAATCTAGAAATGGGTTATGGGTCTACCTGCTACTCACTCTAATTAGGCCCGATTAAGCTGTTTTTCACTTCCAAACCTTATTTCGGCCATATCTCACAAGCGGTAAGTTCGTTTGATCAATGTGACCACTCTACGGAAAGCTTAACCATCATCTGAATCCAATGGAAGTGATTTCAGGTCAAATCTCCTTACCAATAAAAAGTTATAGGTGAAACAAGATTCGCTAGGGGCAAAACACTCATTTAAAAATTAGCAAAAATTGTGAACGTGGAAAATGACCCCAATAGTCGTTCCCCAAAGTTACACGACCATACGACCTCATACAAAAATGAAATAAATATTCTACGATCCTTCGATGCGTATAATGTAGGTTGTTACATTCTCCCCTCTTAAGAAATTTCACCCCCAAAATTCCTTAACTAAGAAACAATAATGGGTCCCGCATGCCTATCAATCATTTGCAACAATCAAACATACATAGCAAGATAACAATCCTATCCTAGCATGCGGTTTACTAACAAGAGGATAAATAAATGGTCGTTAAAATCATACCAGGCAAAGAGTTCTGAATACGTCTTCCTTATGCCCTCCTATGTTTCCCAAGTACAGTCATTCTAATTCTCGTCCCACTAGACCTGTAACAACTCGCATTTTACATATCAGAAGATCGTAAAATATTTTTATTTCATTCTCTGAGGGTTGGATCATTCTCATCTTTTAATATGTTGTTTATGGGATGTGAGACATGTCCATAATTTTTACCTATTTTGTTTGTGACCATTTTGCCCCTATCAGGATTGTACAGGGCATAACTTTTGACTCAGGTCAAATCAGAGGGTAAGACCTGTGCCACTGGAAAGGAATTGATGATAGCCTTTCCATAGAGTGGTTACATTAAGGATTTGGCTCAGCGGTTTGGGAGAAATCGCTGTTTTAAGGTTTTTCGGTTGACTATTCAGGTTTTGGAGCCTTAGTGGAATCCTATAAATAGGGGGTGAGAGTGGAGGGAAAAGGTTTATTTTTTCCATTCTCTTATTTGGAGGCATTGATCTCCTTCTTCCTCCTACACCTTTCCACCACTAAAATTCCAAATCTAAGGTAGGAAATCGAAGATCTACACCATCCAAGGCAAGATCTACATCAATTCAAAGGTGAATTCATCGGATTGAGGGGTTTGATTCAGAGTGCTCGCTGTCCGGATTCTTATTTCTATCGTTTTAGATTGTTTCGGCAAATCAGTGAGTGATTTACATCTCTCACATGAATGTAATGAAGTATATGAGTGTCTATGCATGTTTCTCAGCAAATTGGGATGTTTTACCATATATTTACATCATTACAAGTTCATTTTCGTATGCATCACCCTATGATCTAATCTAACAAGTTTACATCGTTAATTCTATGTCATATTAGTTAGATCTCTCATTTTGATCATATGTTCATTTTAATGGTTTTTGGTGAGATTTACATCATTTTTGTGGTAATCGTCATATTCATGTTGTTAGTAATGTTTATGATTGTGTTCGATGATTTTTGTAGTGTCGGTTTCATCGGATTCGTCGTTTGCCGAAGTTTTGGTCGAAATCGAAGTTGAATTGCAATATGCAGAAATTGGCTCGGTCATAGGTTGAATCGGCCAGAAATTGGCTCGGCCATAGGTTGAATCGGCCAGAAATTGGCTCGGCCATAGGTTGAATCGGCCAGAAATTGGCTCGGCCATGAGATGACTCAGCCATAGATTGAATCGGCCAGAAGTCGGATCGAAATGAAACTGGATCGGACAGGAGTGGATCGGACCGGGTCATATTTAGGTCAGGTCATATTCGGATCGGGTCATATTTGGACTGGGTCATAATTGGATCCGGTCGGTCATATAGGTGATTGGATCGGGTCGGTCGTGTTGGTTGGATCGGTCGCATTTGAACCCAGAAGGGCGCTGGATCGGGCCGGCCTAGTTTGGTTCGGGTTGGTCTGAAAGGGGGTGGATCGATCATGTTTTTAGCAGCGTTTTTAAACGTTGTGGTTGATAGTGATGATGGTATGGTTGGTTTCCAACGGGGTCATTTTCTGAAGAAGTACGTTTTTCGGGTACGACTCAGATTTGGAGAAAAGGTCTGAAAAAATATATTTTTCGGGGGCAACCCCCCGAACCCTAGCCGCAGCGCAGTGGTGTAATTGGCTCGGTAATGATGTGACTTTGAAGTAAATTCAAGTTGGAAGGTTCGAAGTATTGAATGTGTTCGTTGATCAAGGTGGAACAACCAATGAGGTGGAAACTCAAAGGTTATGAGTTGGTAGATAGTGGTTGCTCGAGAAGGTTGCTTGAGCTATGAAATGTCGTCAAGGTTGGATGACTAGATATGCAAAGGCCGAGAAGTCATCGTTGTCGTAAGTTCTAGCAGGCTCAAAGCAGGGGTACAATGGGGCACCCAATAGACCGGAAGGTTGCTGGTCGAGTACCTTAGGTACCGTTGAAAGGCCTAGTTGTCAAGGTTGGACATATGGAGTTCATGCTAGAACTAGGGTTACCAATAGCCCTTGACATATGGCAAGGTTGGCTGCCATACGATTAACGATGGTTTCAAAGCAGGATTGGCGGTGATAGCCAGAGTCGGTCATGGATGATTGGTTGTTCTGTTTGTACTACCTCACATAGATTATCCAAAGTCAAGAGAGATGTTCTTTAAGTGCTCAACTGATATTGGTTTAGGCCTCTGGGAAGAGTACTGGGGTATATTAAACTCAATTAGGGTTGTCTATGTGAGACTTATATAATCTGGATGTTATGTGTGTTTTCCACGATTGAATGGTTGTTTTGGTTTCCATGTATGAATTGTTATTCCTTTGGTTGAATAGATTGTAAAGGCTATCACTGTCCGATGTGGGGAAGATAAGTTTGAGTTCTTCTCTGGTGTTGTGGGTAGATTAGTATGTTTATCTATCCCCTCTCATACACTTCATTGTTGAAGTTGTTAGTTGTTTTATCGCTCACTAATACTGTTGTCTGACTCAAGGTTTTATGTATCCTCTTTTTACCTTGGCCTGTTCATCCGATTGGGGATGGGCAGACTAAAAAATAGGTGGTAGGTAATGCTTTAGTGAGGACGACGATGTTGATCGATGGCGAGCAGGAGGCTCACGTACCAGTTTTACTACTAGCTAATAATTGGATTTTCGATGTTTGCTTTTCTGAGTGATGTAGTGAGGCAACTTTGTTTAAACACTTTATCCAAGCTTGTGGATCTTACTTTCTAGTTGTATGGAAGTCCAGTGTTTCTGCTTTAGTATTACTACCTGTTGTATATGTTCTATTATATTTTATCCTTGCGCTGTGTGTTTTACGACAGGTTCCGCTTGTGTTTACTACTTTGATAATCGTCCATGGCAGCCTTGCGCATCTTTCAACGCATTATTTCTCTTGTATAGTGGGGGAGTTATGGGTGGTCATCTCAGAACCTTTACCAGTTTCATCGCCTTCCTTCGAAGTTGCTTCGTGTCATACTCGACAATACGGATCGGCTTGCGGTTCCCAACCGCCTCGGGTTCTACTTCGATGTCATCTAACTGATCAGGTGAAATAGCCATATCGAGGTCATGCACGAACTTCCTTAACTGGGAAACATGAAATATGTTGTGGACTCCTGCCATCTTGTCAGGTAATTCAACTTTATATGCTAAATTCCCAACTTGTTCGTAAACTGGGAATGGACCAATAAATCTTGGTGCTAACTTTCCTCTCCTACCAAATCGAATCACACTCTTTAATGGAGAGATCTTGATGAATACTAGGTCGCCAACGGAGAATTTCATTTCTCTTCGTCTCTTATCAGCACAACTCTTCTGCCTATCTTGGGCAGTCTTCATTCGCTGTTGAATAACCTTGATCTTATCTGAAGTTTCTCTTATTACATCCGGCCCAAGCATAAACTTCTCACCGGTCTCTAACCAACATGACGGTGAATTGCATGGTCTTCCATACAAAGCTTGAAATGGAGCCATACCAATACTGGATTGATAACTTTTATTATATGTGAATTCAACCAGATGTAAATGGTCATCCCATGACTCTCCAGAATCTAATATGCAAGCTCTCAAGATCTTCTAATACTCGATTCACCCTTTCTGTTTGACTGTCGGTTTGAGGATGGTACGCGGTACTAAGATGTAATTCTGACCCTAAATCCTCTTGTAAGCTCTTCCAAAATCCACTAGTAAACAACGGATCTCGGTCGCTCACAATGCCTTTGGGTATTCCATGAAATCTCACTACCCACTTCATATACAGTTCTACTAACTTAGCTGCTATTCTATTCGACTTGACGCGTATAAACCTTGCACTCTTGGTCAATCGTTCCACAATCACCCAAATACTATCATGGCCTGATCTAGTCCTTGGTAACCCATTAATGAAATCCATTGATACTTGTTCCTATATCCATTCTGGAATTTCTATCTGTTGCAGCAAACCACTAGGCTTCTTTTGCTCGATTTTAATTAGCTGGCAATTCATGCATTTGGATATAAACTTCTCAATGTCTCTTTTCATCCCTTCCCAGTAGTAGGCCTGCTTCATGTCTCAAAACATTTTATTACCACCAGGATGTATAGTCAGTTTTGAATGGTGACATTCTCTAAGCATTTTATCTTTCAATCCATTGACATTAGGCACAACTATTCTCCCATTCTTTCTAAACCATCCATCTCGATCAAGCCCATACTTGTTCATCTCCTTGTCGATTCCCATTTCTAACATGGAGATGATCTCTAATAGATTAGGATCGTCCCTCTGATTGGAACCAATCTGCTCAATCAAAGTGGGTCTGATTATTAAACTTGCTAACATCTATGGATCCAATTCACACTTTGGTCCGAAATCGTACCCTGCGATATACTTCAGTCGCTTCCATTCAAGAAACATAGCCCCTAAACTGGAATGTCTCCTACTCATGGTATCAGCTACCGCATTGCCTTTTCCTGGTGTATATGCGATATCGAAATCATAGGAAGCCAATAATTCTTACCATCTCTGTTGACGGAGATTTAAATCCTTCTGAGAGAAAAGATACTTTAACGATTTATGATTGGTAAACAACTCGAATCTCTCTCCCAAGAGATAATGTCTCCACATCTTCAACGCGAACACGATCGCTGCCAATTCCAAATCATGGGTAGGATATCTTTTCTCATGCGGTTTCAGTTTCCGACTAGCATAAGCTACAAACCTACCTCCTTGCATCAATACAAAACCTAGTCCGGTACCACAGCCATCCGTGTATACAATCATCTCTTCATTCCCTTTAGGAATGACTAACACTGGCGCACGCGTCAACTTTTCCTTTAGACTCTTGAATGCATTTTCACACCTTTCATCCCATACGAAAGCTTGATTTTTCTTGGTTAACTGAGTTAACGGTGCCACTGTCTTGGAGAAGTCTTAGATAAACTTACGATAATATCCAGCTAATCCCAAGAAACTTCTTATGTCTGATGCATTCTTAGGTGTAGACCAATCTTGTACCATAGCCACCTTCGCAGGGTCCATGGCAATACCATTCTCTGAAACAACATGGCCCAAGAATCTCACTTCCCTCCTCCAAAAGTGACACTTAGAAAACTTCACTTTCAATTGGTGTTTTCTCAACACCTCCATCACTACTCTCATATGTTCCTTGTGTTCTTCCTCTCTCCTCAAATAAACAAGTGTATTGTCCACAAACACAAGAACAAACTTATACAATTGATCTCGGAATACTCTATTCATATGATCCACAAAATATGCTGGTGCATTGGTCAACCCGAATGGCATGACCAAGCACTCATAGAATCTAGACGGCGTCCGAAATGCCATTTTAGGAATACTCTCTGCTGCTACTCGGAGCTGATGAAATCCTATTGCGAGGTCCAATTGGGAGAACACTCTTGCTCCCTCCAGTTGATCAAACAAATCATCTATCCGCGAAAGAGGATACTTATTTTCATCTCCCGATAGTAAATACATAAACGAAGGGAAGCATCTGCCTTGGTAGCAAATACAGCTGGTGCTCCCCAGTCGGAGACACTACTTCAGATAAATCCCTTCTTCAAAAGATCGCTCACTTACACCCCAACCTCTCGCTGCTCCCCTGGCGCCATATGACGAAGTGGCATTACTATAGGTCTGGCATCTTTCACTAAATCAATACGGAACTCAATCTCTCGCTGTGGTGGAAGTCCGGTCGATTTCTCGAAGATATCCGGATATTAGCCAACAACAGGAACCCCTGATAACTTGTCCTATGGGATGTCGAGGGAATTTAAAAAACTAGCCATCACCTCATCACAAGGTAGGCCACCAAACACTACCCTCCACCCATCATCCGCCCTAATAGTCACCGAAAATCCCTCACAGTCTACCACCACCCCATATATTTGGAGCCAATCGGCTCCCAAAATAATGCCAAACCCAATAAAGCCCAAAAAAAGCAATCACAAGCAAACATCCATCCATGACTCGATAAACCAAGTTTCGACAAATCATACTAAGTCTAGTCGAACCACCAATCGGGTTCGTCAACACTAAAGGTCTATCGACAATCTTGGGTCCCAATTCCAAGTTATCTACCAGGTCACTAGATATGAAGGAATGAGAAGCCCCAATATCAAACAATACTCGAACAGGAACATCATAAATAGAAAGCATACCTTGAATGACGACATTCTTTCTTTCTCCGTCGCAGTTGGGGCATTCGAATAAGAAGTAACAACATTAATAGCATATGCTTTCACAATTTTCTTCTCTTTGGGAGGTTGTGGACACTTATCCTTGTGATGTTCGACTTGGTCATAGTTGAAGCACTTCCTGTCTGCTGGCTTTGCTCGACATTCTTTAGCATAACGGCCCTACTTTCCATAGCTAAAGCTCTCTACATCTTTCATGTCTTTCTTTTCCATACCATCCTTAGTCTGACTCTTCTTCCTTTTATTCTGAGAATTATTCTTGCCTCCACCGCTTGGCTGCAGCTTTGGCCCCTCTACAGATGCAACATCGACTTTAGTCTTGGGCTTAGGATAAAGGCTCTCTGATCTTAATGCTTTTCCAATAATCGATTCAAAAGTCTCATCAATATGGTTTATAAGCCTTTCCCCCAAGTAATGATCTAAGCCTGTTATGAACTTCTCATTCTTCTTCTCGGGAGTGTCAATAAGGGATAATCCATACTTCGATAAAGTATCGAATTCAGCAATATACTCCGAGACTGCCGTCCCATTCTGCTTAAGCTCCAAGAACTTCATAAAAAATTCTAATTTCTGAGCAGTTGGGATAAACTTATCTCTGAATTGGGGCTTGAACTAATCCCAAGTAACTTGATCCTCAGGAGTAGCTGCCTTAATAGCATTCCACCAATTCATAGCCCGTCCTTGCAGTTGACGCGATGCTAGCTTTCTCTTCATCGCGTCACTGATCCCTAAGTCCTCGAAGATGTGCTCACAACTATTGAGCCAATATTGAACTTCCATAGTCAATACCATTCCGTGGAACGGCTTCCCACGAAGACTAGTGTAGTCCTTACAGAGCTTGGCAAAATCGGCCTTAGGCGCCTGCACTACTGCACCACCACCGTTAGCAACATTAGGAGCTGCCCTCTGAACGTCCCCAAGCATTTCTCTCATGAAGTCAGTGAAAATCATCCTTATATCAGAAGCATTCCTATTATTGGTTCCTGAACCAGTACTCCTCATATATTGGGTCATTGTTCAATCTGTAAGGAGAAGACGGTTAACCATCTCTTTAGTGGTGCTAGTGTAGTGCGACTCCATACTTAGATATACTAATAGTATACATATAGCTTTTAAAAACCAAAATATTACAAATATGCGCTCTCATATACATGCTATCTCTCCCTGATGTCTTTCCCTAGGTTAACTACGCAACCTAGAGCTCTTATACCAAGTGTGATGGCCACCCCGCACCAACCAACATTTCCAATGAAACGCGTTGTGCCGACGTCCAACCAGCTTGGGACGGTCGTCAAAAGAAAGGAAAGGGAAGGAATTTGAAACTACGTATCATCAAAGAACCTGTAGTATATCCCACAGCGCATGGAACAAAATATAATAATAACATAACTTGATATAAAAAAGACGAGACAGTGCATAAGTTGGAAACTAAACCATCATAGTAGCAGAAAGATTCAAAATACAACTTATGATCTAAACCATCATTATAACAACTTTTCAAACTGCCTCTAAAGCAAAATAGGAAGGTACACTACTAGTGCCCAAAGTAGTGACCAGCAACAACACAGGGAGAATATATGGGAACAATACGTGTAAGCCTCCTGCTCGTCTCCGGAAAGCTACTCATGCATAACCAGCTAACCTGTCTCTAGTCTGCTCGTTTAGAAGCATCCAGAGTAAAAAGAAGAGACATAAAACTTTAGGTCAGACAAAAGTCTGGTATAAGCGATAAGCAGCAAAAACAGAACAATAAAAGTAATACATAACCATACTTGAACTTGGACCTGCAACCAAAGAGTTAGCACAATAGGATGCACAATACTCTAAGGTGACACTAACACATAGTGTGAAAGTAATGGGGAGGGGGTGTGCATTTCATGGAGATAGCAAACATCAAACATAACAATCATCCTCCCATTTCTCACTCAGTGCGTAAAGTGTACGATATCTATCACTTTTATCACTCAATCCTTTGTTACGATCACTCTGCCCCATGGAGTCAAAATGGCTCCACTGCACTGATCTGTAACCACTAATACTTTGATATGTCCAATCTGCCCCATGGAGTCATGACAACTCCACTACACTGGCTCATAGCCCTGCTACGATCACTTTGCCCCATGGAGTCATGACAACCCCACTACACTGATCCATAGCCAATATTCGTCTCTCAGTAGTAAGTCAATGCTATAGACATTGTTAAGCCCTTTGCACACGTCCTGCAGCAAAGCCCAACTCATAAAGTAAACTCGTTGGTTCCCATCTGGATCCTGAGTTCTAAATTCCTATTTGGACTACCTTTGCATCTCGGGTTTTGGTCATCATCCCGGTTCGTGACTCTTCAGTTCGGCTCGTGATTCTCCTTGTCGGCTCGAGGTGCTTCACCTTGGTCCGGCTCGTGGTCAGCTTCCTCGGTTCGTGGTGTCAATAGATTCGGTTCATGGTTTGTCCTATGGCTCGTGGTGCTCCTCTTCTGGTCGAATCGGTTCGTGGGTGACCAGCTGGGTCAGGTCGGGGTGCTTCAAGAGTGGATCGTGACCCTATGGTCACGAGTGGAGGGTTGGTTCGTGAGCTTGCTTCCGGGTCATGATGAACTAGTCACGAACGGGTCTTACCAATTTTCTACAACTATTTCCAACGAGCAATTTATGCCATACGACAGCGTTTTCAACCAATCTAACTTACTAAGCAATCACAAAACATTCCAAGCATAAATAGCAACATAGGGAATCGACTATAAACACCAAAACAACAATTATAAAATGTCAAAATGGATCAAACCTACCCGAAACCCATGTTTCCCCCTTAATCATATTTATCCATAACTAATGATAGGATTAGCAAAACATGTCCAAATTAACCCAAATTCATGCCAGAGCCTTAAAATAATATTTAAGAATTTCTACGTATTTTCCAGATTTTTAACATGCCTAATTTCGCTAATTATCACTAATCACCCCTAATTAGCCATAATTAGTGAAAAACTATGCAAATCACTCACCTTAGCCACAAATGAATTATGAATCTGAACTTCTCTACTGTTTTGGGTCGAATTCCTATGCAACATAGTATCTCAAACTCTTATTTGGTGTTGATTTTCCTTGATTTGACATTGATTAGGCTAATATATGCTTGAACGGTGATATGGGGGTGATTTAGAAGGTGGAGGCCATTGTTAGGGTTGAAGAGAGGTAAGTAGCGGTTGAGAAAATGAAAAATTAATCATTTTTTAACTGATTTCAGCCTCCTCATAACTTTAATCCCGAAATGGGTAATGGGCCTAGCTGCTAATCACCCTAATTGGGCCCAGTTAAGCTGTTTTTCACCTTCCAAACATTATTTCAGCCATTTCTCCCAAACGGTAAGTCTGTTTGATCAATGTGAACACTCTACAGAAAGCTAAACCATTATTCAAATCCAATGGAAGTGGTTTCAGGTCAAAACTCCTTACCAATAAAAAGTTATAGGCGAAATAAAATTCGCTAGGGGCAAAACAGTCATTTAAAAATCGGCAAAAATCGTGAATATGGAAAATGACCCAATATTCGTTCCCCAAAGTCACACGACCATATGACCTCATATGAAAATGAAACAAATATTCTACGATCCTCCGATGCATAGAATGTGGTTCGTTACAACAAAAAAGGTGAAAAACGGAAAACTTCACATCTTCTAGCTCGCAAACTCTGATTAATCCTCCTGATGCTCTCAAAGAAAAGGATACAATTGCTGAGGAACATAATATTGAGGGAGGCATCACTAAGGAACATAATGAAGACGGTGAGGGAGATGATAATGATGTAGACAACTTTGAGGTCGACTAAAGAAATGTTCAAGCGAATCTTGAAGCCATAGGTAAAACTGAAATTGTCCAAGCTATGTTATACTTAGAATTCTTATGCCCTTCACTTGGGACAACTGCATTCTATGCTTATTATTCATCTGTTTTAGGTTTAATAACACCACAACCTTCTCCCACTGTAGGCAAGACAACTGGGGTTATTATCACTGATTCAAATTTGATGTCACTTCCTCTTGCCCCAGTTACTACTACTACTCTAGGTGATGTGTAACAACCCGTATTTTTGAATAACATGTTATAACATAAATCAAGGCAGAAGTAAACTGTAAAATCTGAATCAAGGGAAACGGGCTATGCCATTGCGTTCGTCTTGGAAAAATACACGAAATAGAGTCTGAGTTTTCGAAAATCGGAGTCCGTATGACCAAGATATGGCCTCGCGAAGTTTCACGAAAAATTCAAATTCAAAACAGATTCAAAAATTTCAATTTTCAGAAGTGGCAGGAAAATTCCCGCCAGACCCAGGGGGTCGACCTTGGGGTCGACTGGGGAGTCGACCTCCCCCCCCTAGGTCGACTGGGGAGTCGACCCTAGAGTCGACCTGGGGGTCGACCTCCCTGGTCGGCCAGGTCGGCCTGGTGCACCTGTTTTGGCTGTTTGGACCTGTTTTGGAGGCTTGTGACGGGATTTGATGGCTTGGATTGAATCTAGGGTTAATCCTATGGCTAATACTATCCTAATCTTCTATAAAAAGGACCTAACACCTAGCCTAAATCATTATTATTCATTCCTACAACTAAACTATGCCAAAATGATTCTTGATCATGGCCTCCATCTTCATATCATGGCCTCCATCCTCTTCATGAAAGTTTAAGTGTCCTAAGCTAGTTAAAGAGCCACCTTTCTTAAGCAAAACAAGCATCTTTCTTTGTCTTTGGGTTATTCCTTCTTGTTCTCAAGTCTTGAAGTGGAGTTTATTGTCTTTGGTTGCGGATTTGCTAGTGTGGCTTCGTCTCAATCTTTAAATATATTAATTCTAGTCTTCATAGCATTGTAAGCCCTATACTACTCTTAGATTCTAACTATGAAGTTAAATGTGATATGTTGCAAGTTGAGTTTGGGCCTAAGTATGATATATGCTTTGATCTTATCATGTTATGTATGAATATATTCTATGCATATTTGAAAACCTATCACCTTGACCTTGTGGGCTAAAAGCTTCAAGCTTTATATTAAAGGTTGCATTTTGGCAACATGAAAGTTATCATATCCCTTATGATAACTTGTATGTGAGGCTAAATGCGAACTTCTAGCAACTTCTACATGTCATTTATCACCATGTATCACCTATATGCTAAGTTTGGTTTTATGCATACTTTTGAAGCCTAGTAATGCTATATGCGAACTTTTAGCCATCATCCTATGTCCTTCATGATCATGTTTCACCTATTTGCTTAAGTTGATATTATGCATGTTTTGCGGCCTATGATGTAATATGCAAGCTTATGAACCTATTTATGCCTCATATGCCACCATGTTTAACTTATGGCCAAAGCATCCTTATACGAACTTGTGGCCAAATCACCTTATGCTATTTGATATGTATGAGGCCAAGTCACCTTGTATGCTATCATACATGTTGAGGCCATATGCTAGTATGTTGAACCCCTTTGGCCTCAAATATCGCCATGTTTAATTTGTGATAGATTTTCCCATCTTATGCCCACCTTGTCATATATAGTTATGTTCCCTCTTTTGATCTATGTTATGCGAAACGTACATGCGAGGGGAATGCGTTGGGTTTGGGTAATATTAATGACATGAAACATGATTTTGAAATATGATATGAACGTGGACTTGTGATTATGTTGTAAACATAATAATGGAAATGACATGTAGAAAACATGAGAATGGCCAACTCGAGGTTGGGTTGAGTTTGTAGCATAAATCTACCCGGAACCGACCGGCTTAACTAGTGGCTACAAACAATAGGACCCAATGTGAGTAGTTGGTCATGTCGCACTTAAAACCCGAGGTTAGACTAGGTTGTGGTGTAAATCTACCCGGACCCGCCCGACTTAACTAGTAACCACAACAAAGTCTAATGTGAGAGGTTGGGGTGCATTAAGTTAATTAATGCCACATGGTAGGGTTAAGTCATGGACTACTTGAATACTTAACCAATTAAACACGACGGATTGGTAGGGTTAAGTCATGGACTACTTGAATACTTAACCAATTAAACACGACGGATTGGTAGGGTTAAGTCATGGACTACATGAGTATACTTAACCAGTTGAACACGATGTATTGATAGGGTTAAGTCATGAACTGCCTGGACACACTTGACCGACTTAATACATGGTTAGGATAGGGTTAACCACATTTAACCCGCTTGAAACCCTAGTTGCGTGGTCCTTTTCAGCAGTAACCCTCTTGGTAGTATCATAAGACCCTAGGGACTAGGCTAGGGTGGGGCACGATTACTGGGCTGATTGTAAGAGACCAAAAGAGACAGCTGAATGGTGCACCGGTTGTTCAGGCGGACCATGATCGTGCACATTAAGTCCGGAGTTGAACATGGGCACCGGTAGGTTTAGACTGTGCATCCTGGAATCGTGTCTGAGGGTTACACCGTAGGGCCGGATACACCCTAGGGTGGACCCTGCACAGTCAACTACATTTCATGATTAAGCCGTATGAAACCGATACACGACGAGTTAGGCTTATAGGGAGCCGATCGACTAGACCGAGTAGTTGGACCTTGATTTAGGTCATCTCATGATGTGGGCCAGCTTTGGGCCAAGGGATCATTTCTTGATTATACTTGACATGGATTGGAATACTAGTACACACCTGGTGCAACTTAACCTTGTATATGCGATGCCACACTTGATCTATCTTGTTAACTTTTCACCATGCTAGTTATCACCCTATGTTTCATCTCTGCTTCACATGACCAGTTAACTTTATTAGTTTTTATACTAATAGTAGATAGGACTTACCAGTCTTTTTGACTGACCCGTTTTCTTTCGCCTCTTTTCTTCCGTTCCCCCCCCCCCCAGGTTTACAGGGTGGGAATCCTGGTACTTAGCTTGGATCTTTAGCTGCTTTTCTGGATTTGCTCATGTACGGTTCCGGACATTGAGCTTGCTATGGTTTATCACTTCACTTTGGGGATAGTACTTTATGTATTTTAGTTTTTCAGTTATGCTTTTATCTAGACTTTGTTTATTGGAAAATAATGACCAAGTACTTTGTTGTAACTTAACTATGGTTTTGAAATGCTAGTTTTATCCGCTGCTTTACTACTCTGTTTTACTTATATGTTCTGTCTTGTGATATCTGCATGCATGTTTACCTCGTTTAATGCCCCTCCAAAGCTAATGTCCTTGCAAGAGTGGCATTGGCGGAGGTGGGGTTTTACATTTGGTATCAGAGCATAAGGTTTACAAGATTTGAGCAAAAGTGTTTTTAAAACTTACCTTTTGAAAAACTATTTTCAAAACCAATTAAGTATTTTCCAAGAAAAGTCTAGTTATTTTAAAAGGCTATCCCCCAAAAGCCACTTGCACTATCCTTCGTTTCTTCATTCTGAATCTATCCATCTTTTTCTTCGTTTCAGAATGGCCGATAATTTTGCCATCCCGGAGGGTGTACCAGTACCTATTTGGTTTAGAAGGTACATGGAGGCAAGGGCAAATGAAGCCAGCCCCGCGGATATTCCTCCTCCCCCTCAGCATACACAAGCGAATTTCGCGGAGCTTTGCAAGGACTTTAAGGCGATGGGATGCAAGAATTTTGTCGGAATGGAGACTTCTGTGGAGGCAAGAAACTGGTTAAAGGAGACTGAAGACCTCTTTGCTATCTTTAGTGTGGAAGATCGTAGGAAAGTTCTGTTGGCAGTATGGCTATTGAAAGGGGAAGCTGCTTATTGGTGGGTAGTCACCACCACTACTAGACCAATTGAGACTTGGGCCGACTTTAGGACAAGATTTGGACTAAAGTTTCTATCATCGACAGAAGAGAACCTTCAGATGGAGAGGTTCCTATCTCTAAAGCAAGGGGACATGACCGTTAGGGAATACGTGGATAAGTTTAATCAACTTGCTCAGTTCGGTCTAGAATTGGTAAACACCGCTCGGAAGAAGGCCCTACACTTTGCTCTAGGATTGAATGAGCCATTTCGCGGTTTGGCCATATCTCATATACCCCTGGGGGAGACCTTCGAGAGTTTGGTGAATATGGCCCTACTTCAAGAGGAAGATAAGGGTGGCAAGAAGGAGGTCAAGGAAAATGAGTCCTAAGGCAAGAAGGAAGATTCCGGAAAAGGAGGCAAGAACAACAACAGCAAGGACAACAACTCAAGAAAGAAGAGGAAGTGCCACTTCTGTAGGATCACTGGACACATAGCTCAGGACTGTAGGAAGAAGAAGAGGAAGTTGGGAGGATGCTTTCATTGCGGAGAGTCTGGACATTTTAGCAAGAATTGCCCGAAGAAGCAAGGACAAGGGAAAAGGCAAACTCAGCAAGCAGGACCCTCTAGAGGGCAGTTGCAGGCTCTCCTCACTCTTCCAGCTTTTGATCGAGGTAGTGTTTCTGTATAGAAAGTCATGTTTACATTTCTGATTTCCCTGTTCATACCTTATTTGATTCTGGCGCATCGCATAGTTTTATTTCGGACATTGTTGAAAGTTTGCACCTAAGTACTAGTCTAGTTGAGGATCCCGTTTGTGTTTCAAATCCAATTGGGGGTTCCGCCCATCTATCTATGATTTGTGTGGATTTGAAGATTTCTATCTTGACCGTAGAATTCACGTGTAATGTTTATGTTCTCGGGTTCACGGGCATGGGTTGGTTGTCCAGTTATGGAGCCATTCTCGATTGTGAGCATAGGGTGGTGAGGCTCATGACTCGCCTCGGTAATACCTTAGAAATTTCTTGTAACCCTAGAGGTCCCGTCATGTTATGTTATCTTGAATCTCTTGACTCGTCCATCGATGATCTGCAATCTGTAAGGGTGGTTCGAGACTATCCTGATGTCTTTGAAGAAGTAAGGGGGTTACCCCCAAAGCGAGAGATAGATTTCCGCATTTATCTGGTTGATAATACCAAGCCAGTTACATTTCCCGTTAGGCACATGGCCCCGCGAGAAAGAAGAGAGCTTGGTAAGCAAATCAAGGAATAGCTTGAGAAATATTTCATTAGGCGAAGCATTTCAGAACGGGGTGCTCCGGTGGTATTCGCTACTAAGGCGGATAGTCCATTTTATTTAAGCATGGGTTAGAAAAATCACCCTAGTAAATACAATTGGCAACGTGGATTGGCACTTGTTTTCAAGAGATAGTTTTCTGCATGGGATACCGTATAATATGTAAACGAGATCCAAGATTCACTAACGAATTTTGGAAAGCTTGCATGAAACCATGAGTACGCAGTTATGTTTAAGCCAAGTATTTTAGGCAAAGAATAAGTGGAAGTGGAACGAGAGGCAACGGTGAAATGAGTTCTAACTCATATTTTGGAAATAAGAATTAAGAACTACGGAATTGTGAAGTTAAAAGACGGTCAAGGCACGATGGGATTAAGCACAAGAAAATGCGGCGTAGAAGATTGAAGACTAGATACGCACATTAAATCTCTTTCTAAGAGTATATCCTTGATCCCTATTGTTCCGTAGAGCTTACTCGCATGCTATCTTTTAAGTATATCCTCTCGGTCCTATCCTCAATCTTAGTTCTGTTGCAAACCCCCTAAGGAGTATGGCTAGCCTATTTGTGATATATGGTTGGGCTGAAGAAGTTCGTCACCAAACTATTTGGGTTTTATGGGCTATGGGTAATAATTGATAGACTTACGAAGAGAACCCATTTTATTTCGGTGAAAAGCAAGAGGACCGTATCATGGCTAGCATCTGTTTATCTTCGAGGGATAGTATGGTTGCATGGAGTTTCTTCTAGCATAGTTAGCGATCGTGACCCAATTTTTCACTAGCCGGTTCTGGAATAGTTTGCAAGAAGCGAGGGGTATGCGATTGAATCTGAGTACAGCCCATCACCCCCAGACGGATGGCCAAATCGAAAGGGGTGAATAGAGTGCTAAAAGATCTTTTTGATACTTTGTGTTCTTGACTTTGGTGGTACTAGGGAAGACCGCCTTCCTCTTGTAGAGTTTGCTTATAATAACAGCTACCAAGCAAGCATAGGAATGGCACCATTCGAAGCTTCGTATGGGAGGCCGAGCAAGCCACCAACATGTTGGTGGGAAGACGACGGATAAGCTTATAATTGGGCCCGACATGATAAGGGACACATCCGAGAGGGTTGAATTGATTAGAAGATGGATGAAAACGGCCCAAGACAGGCAGAAATCCTATGCAGACAAGCGAAGGACAGACTTAGAATTTAAAGATTGGAGATATGGTCATTGTGAAGATTACTCCTCTGCGAAATGTGGTTCATTTTGGGCAGCTGACACCAAGAATCGTAGGACCCTTCCCTACTATAGAAAGAGTTGGGAAGATGACTTATAAGGCGGAATTGCCCGAGAAGCCGGCCGGAGTGCAGAATGTCTTTCATGCCTCGCATCTCCGGAAGTGTTTGCACAGATCCGCCGAAGTGGTTGAACCAAGTATTCTTGAAGACATGGAGGTAGAGAAAGAGGCGACCCTGAGACGAGCTCCGATTCGTAACATGGAAACGGAGACAAAGAAGCTAAGAAGCGAAGAAGTTAAGCTTGTTAAGGCGCAATGGAGTGAAACAGAGGAAGACGCAACTTGGGAAACCAAGGAGAAGATGCGTGTGCTTTATCCATTTCTTTTTAAGGATACATTTTCAATCTCTTTTCCTAGTTGGTATATCTTTCTTTTGTTATCCATGCTTATCTAGTTTACCTTGTTTCGTAAATCTTGTCATGAGAACCTTAGGTAGAAACCCTTGGTTGAAACATGTATTTGAAACATGTTATGCTTGATGTTTGCCAGTGGTTGCAAGTGTTTGCAAGTGGATACTCGTGGATGCATGATACACGTTAGGCACTAAGATCGGCTCACACACTCTCATACCGCATATGCATGAGTGTTTATGCTTATTCATGGATGAAACTTGTATGCTATCACGTGGATGTTGCATATGGATGAATGTTATGAGCACTCATGTAGAGATCATAAATTATGTTAGGAATTTGCATACATATGGACTCATTTCACTAACATATTTTGCATTAAGGGGGTTTACTGAATCAGTAACCTCCTGATTTTTCGCATTAGATAAGTACATATACACACCTTTGCATATGATCATACAGCATTTAGAATCCTTTAAGGACAATGACTGCACGTGTATGATGCTTTGAGTAGATGGATGATGGATGGTAGGATACGTTCTTCCTAACTTGGAGATTTCGGGGACGAAATCCTTTAAGGAGGGGAGAATGTAACAACCTGTATTTTTGAATAACATGTTATAACATAAATCAAGGCAGAATTAAACTGTAAAATCTGAATCAAGGGAAACGGGCTGTGCCATTGCGTTAGTCTCGGAAAAATACACGAAATAGAGTCCGAGTTTTCGAAAATCGGAGTCCGTATGACCAAGATATGGCCTCGCGAAGTTTCACGAAAAATTCAAATTCAAAACAGATTCAAAAATTTCAATTTTCAGAAGTGGTGGGAAAATTCCCGCCAGACCCAGGGGGTCGACCTGGGGGTCGACTGGGGAGTCGACCTCCCCCCCCCCTCCCCCAGGTCAACTGGGGAGTCGACCCTAGGGTCGACCTGGGGGTCGACCTCCCTGGTCGGCCAGGTCGGCCTGGTGCACCTGTTTTGACTGTTTGGACCTGTTTTGGAGGCTTGTGACGGGATTTGATGGCTTGGATTGAATCTAGGGTTAATCCTATGGCTAATACTATCCTAATCTTCTATAAAAAGGACCTAACACCTAGCCTAAATCATTATTATTCATTCCTACAAATAAACTATGCCAAAATGATTCTTGATCATGGCCTCCATCTTCATATCATGGCCTCCATCCTCTTCATGAAAGTTTAAGTGTCCTAAGCTAGTAAAAGAGCCACCTTTCTTAAGCAAAACAAGCATCTTTCTTTGTCTTTGGGTTATTCCTTCTTGTTCTCAAGTCTTGAAGTGGAGTTTATTGTCTTTGGTTGCGGATTTGCTAGTGTGGCTTCGTCTCAATCTTTAAATATATTAATTCTAGTCTTCATAGCATTGTAAGCCCTATACTACTCTTAGATTCTAACTATGAAGTTAAATGTGATATGTTGCAAGTTGAGTTTGGGCCTAAGTATGATATATGCTTTGATCTTATCATGTTATGCATGAATATATTCTATGCATATTTGAAAACCTATCACCTTGACCTTGTGGGCTAAAAGCTTCAAGCTTTATATTAAAGGTTGCATTTTGGCAACATGAAAGTTATCATATCCCTTATGATAACTTGTATGTGAGGCTAAATGCGAACTTCTAGCAACTTCTACATGTCATTTATCACCATGTATCACCTATATGCTAAGTTTGGTTTTATGCATACTTTTGAAGCCTAGTAATGCTATATGCGAACTTTTAGCCATCATCCTATGTCCTTCATGATCATGTTTCACCTATTTGCTTAAGTTGATATTATGCATGTTTTGCGGCCTATGATGTAATACGCAAGCTTATGAACCTATTTATGCCTCATATGCCACCATGTTTAACTTATGGCCAAAGCTTCCTTATACGAACTTGTGGCCAAATCACCTTATGCTATTTGATATGTATGAGGCCAAGTCACCTTGTATGCTATCATACATGTTGAGGCCATATGCTAGTATGTTGAACCCCTTTGGCCTCAAATATCGCCATGTTTAATTTGTGATAGATTTTCCCATCTTATGCCCACCTTGTCATATATAGTTATGTTCCCTCTTTTGATCTATGTTATGCGAAACGTACATGCAAGGGGAATGCGTTGGGTTTGGGTAATATTAATGACATGAAACATGATTTTGAAATATGATATGAACGTGGACTTGTGATTATGTTGTAAACATAATAATGGAAATGACATGTAGAAAACATGAGAATGGCCAACTCGAGGTTGGGTTGAGTTTGTAGCATAAATCTACCTGGAACCAACCGGCTTAACTAGTGGCTACAAACAATAGGACCCAATGTGAGTAGTTGGTCATGTCGCACTTAAAACCCGAGGTTAGACTAGGTTGTGGTGTAAATCTACCCGGACCCGCCCGACTTAACTAGTAACCACAACAAAGTCTAATGTGAGAGATTGGGGTGCATTAAGTTAATTAATGCCACATGGTAGGGTTAAGTCATGGACTACTTGAATACTTAACCAATTAAACACGACGGATTGGTAGGGTTAAGTTATGGACTACTTGAATAATTAACCAATTAAACACGACGGATTGGTAGGGTTAAGTCATGGACTACTTGAATATACTTAACCAGTTGAACACGATGTATTGATAGGGTTAAGTCATGAACTGCCTGGACACACTTGACCGACTCAATACATGGTTAGGATAGGGTTAACCACATTTAACCCACTTGAAACCCTAGTTGCGTGGTCCTTTTCAGCAGTAACCCTCTTGGTAGTAACATAAGACCCTAGGGACTAGGCTAGGGTGGGGCACGATTACTGGGCTGATTGTAAGAGACCAAAAGAGACGGCTGAATGGTGCACCGGTTGTTCAGGCGGACCATGGTCGTGCACATTAAGTCCGGAGTTGAACATGGGCACCGGTAGGTTTAGACTGTGCATCCTGGAATCGTGTCTGAGGGTTACACCGTAGGGCCGGATACACCCTAGGGTGGACCCTGCACAGTCAACTACATTTCATGATTAAGCCGTATGACACCGATACACGACGAGTTAGGCTTATAGGGAGCTGATCGACTAGACCGAGTAGTTGGACCTTGATTTAGGTCATCTCATGATGTGGGCCAGCTTTGGGCCAAGGGATCATTTCTTGATTATACTTGACATGGATTGGAATACTAGTACACACCTGGTGCAACTTAACCTTGTATATGCGATGCCACACTTGATCTATCTTGTTAACTTTTCACCATGCTAGTTATCACCCTATGTTTCATCTCTGCTTCACATGACCAGTTAACTTTATTAGTTTTTATACTAATAGTAGATAGGGCTTACCAGTCTTTTTGACTGACCCGTTTTCTTTCGCCTCTTTTCTTCCGCTCCCCCCCCCCCCAGGTTTACAGGGTGGGAATCCTGGTACTTAGCTTGGATCTTTAGCTGCTTTTCTGGATTTGCTCATGTACGGTTCCGGACATTGAGCTTGCTATGGTTTATCACTTCACTTTGGGGATAGTACTTTATGTATTTTAATTTTTCAGTTATGCTTTTATCTAGACTTTGTTTGTTGGAAAATAATGACCAAGTACTTTGTTGTAACTTAACTATGGTTTTGAAATGCTAGTTTTATCCGCTGCTTTACTACTCTGTTTTACTTATATGTTCTGTCTTGTGATATCTGCATGCATGTTTACCTCGTTTAACGCCCCTCCAAAGCTAATGTCCTTGCAAGAGTGGCATTGGCGGAGGTGGGGTGTTTCATGATGCATCTTTGCTTGGTTCTAAGACCTCAGGATCACAAGATACTCAAATTGGTGTGATTTCCAACTTGGATGATGATGCCGATTATATCCCCATTGAAGAGGATTTTGACCACACCGCCGAGACCCCAAGAAAAGAAGATGAGGATCCAGAGAAGCAAAAAATCAAGTCTTTAGCAACTTTAGGTCATAGGAGAAGAAAGCATTCTGTTGGGAAGAAAGGGATTATCACTGTATCTTCCCAAGAGATTCCTAGCGGCCTGGTAATCAAAGATGGAAACCAACCAGCTAGTGCTCCTCCTCCTTTTTCTGTTACTGGATTTAGACCATTTGCATATGCGAGTGTCGGCCCTCGCTTATCGCTTTATCCATATTTTTGTTTGAAACTTTTGTACTTGACTTGTGATTGACTTGTGTTATTGATGTGGTGAAAGTGTGCTCTGCTTGTTGTACTTAAGCCTTTTACCTTAGCTTTATTGTACTTTTCTTATTTGCATCCTGCACTCCTTTCTTTTTACACTTATATTATAAGTCTTCTATATCAAAATCCCTTTGTTGTTGCAATGCCCACTGCTATAGTGATCTTGTGGTACATTTTGTAAATAATGGTTTTTCCAGTTGTAGCTGCATTGCTTTCATATCATAGATCATTACTAGCTGGGTCTACTTGATCAACTTCATTGAAATCTTTTAGTTTTGACTAAGCTGGCACTTGAGACTTCTTTTCTGTGAGTAACCACTTTTTGGGTTTACTATTGTGTTGAATTCTCCGAGCTTTCCTTAGCCATTTCATGAAATTCAACTTTGTTGATTGGAGTATTCCTTACACCCCTAAAGCCTTCTTGTTTGGTGTAAAGCTGTGACGGGGTTGTGGTATGTTTTTGTGAGCATTATTGATTTTTCTTTGTGTGGTGGTGATACCCCCATACCAAAGTTCATCACAGACTTTTATAGGCTTGGTGTGATCGACTATATCTAAAATCTCTTGGTTATGGCTAAAACACTGAATTCCTGCGGTAATGGCTAAATCTATTGCTTATGCCATCACATTTGGGATTTCTTAGCTTGCTCATGACCCAATGATTTTTAGCTTGGTTGATTAGACTCATGCCTTTTAATGAAAGGGAATTTTTTGTTTTTGTGCCACTGCTTAAGAGGTCTTATATATTTGGGCCCAATGCTTAACCTTTTCCAACTAGTTAATTCAAACATAGGAGATTTATCTGCAACTATGCTAATGTATTCTAGCGTTGGTGATTTCGTTGGGTGTCTTCAGAGAGGTCTTTGAAATTCGTTATTCGTTGTGCCTGAATAATTCAAACACTTGTCGAATTTGTCAGATGCCCCAAGAGGTCTTTTGAGTCCGTTGATCATCGAATCTAGGATGATCAGATCATTGTCTAACCGGATTCCCCCGCAAGGGTCTTTTGCCAACATAGAGGTCTTTGAAGACCAATGTTTATTGCAATTGGACCAGGTAATTCCTGGTACTAATGATCGATTGGGGTACCCCCGAAGAGGTCTTTAGCCTTCAAAGGGGTCTTTTGGGACCTGTTAATCGTTGAGTTTGTGATCAGTAGACACTAACGAATTAATTAGGTGCCTCGTAAAAGGTCTTTGTAACCCGCTGATTGCCGAGTATGTGATCAGCTGACCCTAACAAATTGATTGAGTGCCTCGAAGAGGTCTTTAATTAGCTTCATTATATGGGGCTTGGTTATTGCATAGTTCTATATGGGAGACGCCAGTACCATTACCGGATGCTTGTCGTAACAAGCTATCCTAATATGGAGCTAGGGATTTAGTCTCCCTATTCTAGAGTTTCCCCTTTCGTGAAACTTGCAATTTCCCTGTCTTTTAATTTGATGTTGCACCATTTAACTGTCTGAATCTCGGTGGCTTTAATTTTTCCTGGCAAGGTAGTGCTTTACACCTTCGTATTTGCTGCAAATGGTGTTTGTGGCACACATTGCTTAAGATGTCCCTATTGGGATCTGCTGTGGAAGTCACCAATTTTTTTTCAGGTCATTCGATGGCTTGTAATCAAAAATTATTTTTTATCAACTTTGAACGATTAATCAAAAATTTTCACCTAAAAGATTTAGGCAAGCAACTTCACTTCTTCATTTATATGTACACAGAGTTTAACTACAGTGCATGAAAAGTATTTACAACTTTTATAGAAACATGAATGAAAAATTAAGTGTAATAGTGTCATAGATGAATGTTGTTCCACCCTCTTAGGGTTATTGCTCCATCTATTTTCTTGAATTTGAAAGTAACTTCCAAGAGTTTCTGACTTATAATAAAGAGCCTTTCCCCGTTAGGTCTGGAAACTCCAGTCCTAACCATTATCTTTTTCAATAACAGATCTTCCACTCCAAAGGTTCTCTGTCTGACTTTTGAATTGAAGTGCCTAGCAACCCTCCTTTGGTGGGCAGCGACTCTAAGTTCTGCTTCAGTTCTCCTTCCTCAAGTAGGTCAAGTGCTTCGAGTTGCAAATTATCATTCTCTGCTTGGATGAAATGAATTCTGCGGTGAGTAGGTACTTCTAGCTTTAACGGAATCATAGCTTTCGACCCAAAGGCAAGGGAGAACAGAGTATGCCCTATCCCAGTTTTTTGAGTCGTGCGATACGCCCATAGTGCTAGTGGAAGCTCCTCTATCAAACCACCTTTAACTTTTTCAAGACACTTCTTGATAGCTGATTTTATGATTTTATTCATGGCTTCCCGTTGGCCTGCTGATGAGCAACTGCTGAGAAACTCTTTTGAATCTTGTACTTGGTAAGGAAGCTTTTGAACTCGTCACTTTTGAACTATGTCCCATTGTTTGTGATTATCTTATGTGGCACAACGAATCTTCATATGATATTTTTTGAGATGAAATTGATCACGTTGTTTGAAGTGATGGTGGCCAGTGGCTTTGCTTCAGCTCACCTAGTAAAGTAATCAAAAACTACAATAGCATATTTGAAGTTGGAATTTTCTGCAGGAAGTACTCTGATTAAGTCGATGCCCCAGATTACAAATGGCCACGGACTGACCATTTGAGTCAATTCTGTAGCCGCTGCTCCAGGAATCTTTGCGAACCATTGACATCGATCACATTTCTTGGTATAAGTTATGGAGCCAAGTTAATGCCAGGCCAGAAATAGCCGTATCCCAGAATTTTCTTGGATAATGTCTATCCCCCTGTATGACCTCCACACTCTCCTTCATGAAGTTCTACTAAGATTTCACTAGATTTCTCTTAGTCATACATCGGTGTAGGGGCATAGATAAGCCTCTATTATATCGTCCTAAATGAGATATAAAGATGCTTTCCAGGGCAATTTCTTCCGTTTCTTTGAATCATCTGAGAGTTCTCCCATGAGGAGAGAGTTTTGGATCGGAGTCACCCATGAATCTGGCTCCATGGCGGTTTCCATGATCCAGTCTTTGTCATTATCGTCATACTGGGATTTACGAGGACTTTGATAGTAACTAGTCCCACCATTTGAGCATCTCCTGAAATGGAAATTTTAGCAAGTGAATCTGCTTTCATGTTTTATTCTCTTGGAATGTGAGATATCATGTAGTACTCTAGGTCATTGACAAGTTCCTTAGACTTGGATAGATAAGCTGGAAGATTTCCTCCTTTGGTTCGGAACTCTCCTCGAACCTGATATAGCACTGGCTGTGAGTCGCTGAAGATTTGTAACTCGTTCAAGCTAAACTCTTTTGTGATTCTTAGCCCAATGATTAGTGCCTCATACTCTGCCTCGTTGTTAGTTTTAGGGAACTCCAAACTTAGGGCACAACATGATGATCGGCCTTCAGGAATTTCTAGAACTATCCCTACCACAACACAATAATCATTTTTTGCCCCATCGATAAACAACTTCCATATAGTGGCTGCTTCAATAGGTTCTTCCTTTTCTTCCCCTCTATTTGTGAACTCTACGATGAAATCCACTAAAGCTTGCCCATTGATTGCTCTTCGAGGATGGTAAGTGATGTCATATTGGCTAAGTTCAATATTCTACTTTAACAATCTTCCCGAAGTTTCTGGGCGGAATAAGACCTGCTTTAGAGGTTGATCCGTGAGGACTTTGATAGAGTGGGCTTGAAATTACAACTGGAGTTTCTTTGAGGCGATGCATAGACTGTACATAAGCTTCTCCAATTTTGGGTAATTCAGTTCTACCTCGGTAAGTCGCTTACTAATGTAATATACCGGCCATTGAACCTTATCGTCTTATCGAACTAAAGTTGCACTTAAGGCATAGGATGAAACAGCCAGAAATAAAAATAAGCTCTCTCCATCTTTAGGCTTAATAACATCAGTGCTGATTCCACGTGTCTGGTTATTTCCACGAAAGTTGCTTGGAACTTGGGAGTCCATCGGAAATCCTTCTTCTTCTTTTTTAATGCATTAAATAGTGGATTGCACGTGTCTGTCTCTTTTGAGATGAATCGACTCAAAGCAGCTACCTTCCCGTTTAGGCTTTGAAGTTCTTTCTTTGTTTTCGGAGCGCACATCTCTCGCAAAGATGAGATCTGAGTCGGATTGGCTTTGATGCCCCTGGCATTGACCATAAACCCAAGAAATTTTCCATATGCGACTCCAAAGGAGCATTTGAGTGGGCTTAACTACATTCCATACTCCCTGAGAATGTAGAACATTTCAGCGAGATTCTCTCAATGATCTTCTGCTTTCTTTGACTTAACCAACATGTTGTCAGCATATACTTCCATGGTTCTTCCAATTTATGCTATAAACATTGCATTTACAAGACATTGGTAAGTCGCTCTCGCGTTCTTCAATTTGAACGACATGACTTGTAACAATATAAGCCTAGATCCGTTATGAAACTCGTGTTTTCCTGGTTTGGCTTGTGAATCATTATTTGATTATACCCCGAATAATCGTCCATGTAAGATAGAAGCTCGTGCCATGCGGTTACGTCAACATGTTGATCGTTCCTGGGCAGTGGAAGACTGTCATTTGGGTATGCTTTTTTGAGATCAAAATAGTCAATACACTCTCACCATTTGCCGTTGGATTTATTAACAAGTACCAGATTAGAAACCCAATTTGGATATGTGGATTCTCTTATGAGGTTATTCTCGAGTAACCTATCCACTTCCTCTTTGAGTGCTCTAGATCTTTCAGGTCTTCGGGTTTGCCCTTTCTGTTATATTGGAGTCATGCTTGGATTGATATTTAACTTGTGTACTTGTACATCAGGAGAAATTCCACACATATAAAAATGATTCCAAGAAAAAAAATCCATATTTTCTTTCAAGAACATAGTCAACTCCTTTTGCAGCTTGAGCCCCAGCTAAGAGCCTATCTTTAACACCTATCTGGATTATCATCATGAACTGGGTTTAAAATTGTCGCTTCAACTAGTGTTGCTCGGCCCTCCCCTGTACAGGTCTTCCTTGGATCCATCTCTTCTTGGGCCACGCTATGTTCACCAGTACAGGAGCCCCGCCCTAATTAATATAAGGATGTGTCGCAAATGTGGAGGGAATCCCCTGCATTTTTTATCATTCGTTTCTTCTTAGCTTCAACCAACTCTGCCATATAGCATTCCCTAGTCGTATTATGATCACCATTAACGACACCAACCGCCTTTCAGTCAGAAATTTCAAGAATAGACACCATGGTGCCAGTGCAATTTTAAAAGCGGTCAGGGCTGACCTTCCAAGGAATGCATTATAAGCTGAATGTTCGTCCACCATGACAAAAGTCTACATCATTGCAACCTTCTACTCACTTTTTCCAAGCTCCACACGGAGATCTATCACGCCAACTGGTTGAGTAGGTTGCCCGGTTAATCCATGTATTTTATTTGGGCTGGCCCGCATATGTGTCATAGGAATATTCATTTTACAAAATGCATTGATGAAAAGCACATTGACGGATGCTCCACTTTCGACCAACACCTTTTTTACTGTAGAAGGACCAATGTCGATGGTGACCACTATGGGATCGACCATTCGCATTAGCAACCCTTTAGAGACCCGATCCTTAAACACTACATCCTCGCTTGAAGTCTTCGGGATCTTAACTGGAAATGCTTTGCTTAGGATCGTGCAATCTACCTCTTCTGAAGATTTTTTTAACTCATTAGCATACTTCTCCATATTCCCCCAACTTCCTCCAGCTGGATGAGGACCTCCTAAGATTGTATTGATGACTGGTCGAGGATTAACAGGTGGCGGGGCCTCTCTCCTAATCCAGATTGGTCCTTAGGAGTGTTTTCCCCCTGAACATCTAGATCATTTTGTGGATTTCTCACATACTTCTATGGTCTACTTTTCTGGATTAATTCCTCAACCAAGTATTTTAAGTGCCTACAATCATTCGTGTTATGACCTGGCTAGTTATGGAAGTGACAGAACCTTCTCGAACTCATATTAGAATCATTGACCTTTACTAGCTTTAGCTACGGATAATCTTCGGTATCTTTAGTAGGAAGAAACACATTTTCCAAATTATCAGTAAACAAAGTCAATTCTAAATTTTTGAAAAAGTCGGAGCTTCTTGTTATTCCAATTATTCTTAGCATTGTTGCCCCTCTTCTGGCCACCGAAGTTCTTTTGATTATCTGGAACATTGTTCTCCTTCTTTGACAGTGCCTCACTTCCCTCTGCTAGTCCATGGCATGGGACGGGTCATCTTCCACATCGACATATTCCTCGGATTTTGCATAGAAACTCTCCAAGGTTTTTGGCTTTTTCATTTTGAGCCACTTCCCAAACTTCAACTTCTTGATTATAGTGCCTTTCAATGCCATTAGAACTAATCGCGGTTCCGGATCTGCCACTTCGGCCACTACAGTATTGAATCGAGCAAGGAAACCTTTGGTTGATTCACCTGTCCTTTGCTCCATGTCATTTAATGACATCACATCTTTGACTTTTGTAGATTGCAACCTGAACTATTCCCTAAATTTCTTAGCCAAAAAGGAAAAGTCATATATTGATCTTGGTGGGAGCTTTGTGAACTAGAGTGAAGCTACCGCCTTCAAGTACACAGGGAAGTAGAGACACTTAAGCTCATTCATGGCCCTTATCCCATCCATGTGATGGTCATATTTATACAGGAAAAGGTTAAGATCTGTAGTTCCATTATAAGCTTGGATTGTTGGAGGGTTGAACTTGCGTGGGAACTTGGTGAACCTGATCCTTTCTGTGAGTGGAGTTTTAGATGGAGCAGACTCCCACTCTTTTTCGTAATCCTTCTGATCATAACTCCATTTCATGATCTGTTGGAGCATATCTTCGAGTCGCTCCTTCTCATTGCGTTAATCCGCGGGGCGAACACCATTACCTTCACCGAATGTTCGCTTACACAAACGATCTTGGCTACAGATCTAGGGCCCAATGCCTCCCTCATGGAGAGGTGCCCCTTTGGCGGAGCTTGTTGCCTTGTGAGAAGTTGCTTTCTCATATGGTTCCGAGAAGGCGATTCTGAATCTTCATGATTGACTTCGTCCGAATCATCAATCTCATGAACGGATTGATTTCGATCTGGATTAGAGGCAGAAGAATTAGCAACTTCAGTACACATGGCATTGGTAGTAACTTTTGCCGTGGCGGCTTGAAGAGAGAACATGGTTTCTAGTTTCTTCATCATATGATTTGTTGAAATTTCAATTTGACTTGTCAATCTAGCGACAACTTTATCCCACTCTTCACTAGTTACATCAACTCCGACGCAAGAGGATTCACTAAATTCAAAGTGGTTAGTAAGTGGCGTAGCTTCGTTGGTAACATTGTCAATTTCTTTAATGGTTTTACTTGCAGTTTTCTTCGTTCTTCCCATAATTTCGATAAGGTTTAAATCTTTGAAGAGGGTTCGTTAGTTGGACGAACTTTAGATTTGAAGGATTTATAGTGGGAACGAGCTCCAAACACTATCTCCACAAAGCGCACGGCGCCAAATGTTGAAGCCAAAATTTGACCACAACACCAAAGGTGCTCTTAAAGCACTTCACCAAATGGTAAGACTTGAAATTACGGAGCCACAAGCATAAAATGAAGTGCAAAAAGTAGAGAACACAAACTTTTAGAGTGGTTCGGCTTTAGACATAGCCTACATCCACAATAGGAATATCTTTCATTATCACTTTTAGATTCAAAAAGCACAAATGCTCTCTCATTATATCCCTTCTCTCTCTCACAAATATTTCTCTCTGGCCTTGTAATGACCCGAAATTTCAGTACCAGAATATTTAATTTGTTTAAGTATGAATGTACTTAAACTAGAAGTTTAATAATTTGAATTCGGAATATACGAGTTATTAAATATAACTGAATCAAATCTAGAATTCAAAATGGAATTAAGTTAATTTCAAAGCTTTAAAAAAAAATCAAATTTGAATTTGATTAATAATATTAATTTCCTATTGAAGAATCGAATTGTTTGAAATTGAATAATTATAAATTTGATTTTAATAATGCATAAAATAATATTTTTGCAAATAGTATCGGAATTCGATGAGACCAGCTTCATCGAGTCCCAAATATTTTTGTGTCGCAGGATATCAAATTTCGGATATTCGGGTTTGATATGAAGTCGTACAAGCTTATAATGTGTGACGCGATTATAATGGAATATAAAAATAAAAATATCTAGATATTTATGCTCACTATAAATATCCCCCCTTCGGCTTAAGATGTAAACAAGCCATCTTCTTCCGTTAAATAAAAGTGAGGCCGCCACTTTCATGAATCCTTCAAACGATTAAATCTAGAGCAACACTTAGTGAAATCAAACAATAGAATATGGGATAAACTCGTGCACATATGAGCTTCATGGAGGTGTACTTCTTACGGGGCATGATGGAATTTTCCTGGAGCTCGACATGAAGCCGCACGACTAGGGCTGGGATCGGATTTCAGTTGGCAACGTCGGAGGTATGGTGGGTGGTACGGGCGAACTCGTGAAGGCCGTAAGAGTGATTTAGTGTTGGCGACGCAGTGTTCAATAGCTTGAGGTGAAATGCATCACCTATAGTGACGATGTGAAGAGAAGCAGGTTGGTCGATAGGGGGGACCTCGAATTCAGGGCTGAGGTTACTGACTAGTGGAGATTTCCAAGCTGAGTCATTTGAAAGTGGTTGCGGTGGAGATTGGGGGACGAGCGGGCGGAGGACAGTGGTCAACGGTGGGGTCAAAGTTTTGGGAACGTTACTGGAGGGAGCAGATTTTAAATGGACGAAAGGGATAAAGAGGGTGGGCGCACGTATTATACGGTTCATGGAGTTTTTATTTTATTTTAGTTAAGTTTAATTATATTTTAATTGCAAACTAACTTGTAAAACCCGTATCTAGTTCGTACGACGTCCGTTTTACAAACCGTCAGTGATGTTGGGTTCGTGATGAAGAATACTATGCATCTGCAATGGATTGGTATTGTTCTGTATTGTTTGGAATCTTATCTAATTTCAAATTCCAGTTTGAAATTAAATAAATTAGCGTGAAATCGACGATTGGAATGGATGGAGAGTTTAACTCATGCTTATTGCTATACTATTGTACCATATAATAGTATTGACTGTTTATTAACATATTTATATGTACAATTGATTGCCTGGGTGATTTACTGCTTTAATAGTGGTTGTCGATATATTTACTTTCCGTCTATGAATGGATGATCCTTTGACACCACCTACGCTAGCAGAAGATTCATCTTATATGAATTAGTATAGTTTGAAATGTATTACATATATATATGTGTGTTGGTATATGAGCTATGATGCAGAGGGACAGGTTGGAGGAATCCAATAGGATTCCTCAATATGATTGTTACCATATTTATATTCAAATGTTGTATTATGAATTGAATGTGTGTTAAACCTGACTGTGGACCTCATTGATTATAAAACGTTGTTATATGTGAAATTGTCGTGAAGGGAATATATTATTTTATATAATATAATGAGTTTGTCTATTTCACACAAATTGGTGTGTTTGGCATAAATGGACAGATTTGGGAAATAATACGAATTGGGATGGGAATCGGGAAATTGAAAGAAAGGGTTTTGGAATAAAACAGTCTTATAAATTCTTTTATTTTAAAAACAATTTAGCAGTTTTATTATATATACCTTTTTATCCCTTTTATTTTAAACATGTTTTTCACTTAATTATTTTATCCTTTTATTTATAAATCAATTTTTAAGTTATTTCAATGTATATATATTTTGAAATGAAATAAACTTGTTTTATAAGATTTAGATGTGATGATTGGGTTATAACACATCAGTTATAACCAATGAGTTTGAAATCACAGTATTTCATCGTACTGAATATTTATCTATATTTACATCTTTAAAAGACTATCTTAAAGATGTGAATATATATAGAAATGGTTTTGGGTTTGTCGTGATAATGTGTTAATAACATTTGTCTTTAACCCACTAAAATTTTATCATCGAAGTTAGTATAATCGAACCATTAACCGAACGTTTAAAGGTGATTATGAAGGAATCGTTTTGGGTTTATTATAAATAGTGTTCTAGCAACACTTTATTTTAAACCCATGGAATATAGTTAAAATGGAATATATAGTTTTAACGAGTCTGAATATATTTTGATCTTTAATAATGAATTTTAAAGATAGAAACAAGTATCGGAAACTTTCAGGATAATGATGTTGAGTAAGATGTTTAACTTATAAAAGAGAAGAGGTTCTTCATTAAATAATGGTTTTAACCTCTTAGATTGTATTTTAAGAAATCTTAGAAATGAATTAGTTATACTTATAACGAAGGGATAAGTATATGAATACATTTTGAAATATTGAAGTTAGAAAGGAAATCTTGAAAATGATATGTGATTATACTTATACTAGAGGTTTAAGTATTAATATACCTTTTTAAGTATTTAAGACTAAAGGAACAGTAAATTAGTAGAATATATACATATACACCTTTTATATGTATAAGTTGAATATATACACTAGTATATAAAGGAATATTAATCGAGTATGAGTATTAATTAATAAATGATGTCTTATTAGATAAGTAAAGTCTTATTTGACAAATGAAGTTTTATTAGTTAAAAGTTTTACTAATAAAAGAAGTTTTAATTAGTGAAAGATTAATTAAATGGGAAAGGGATCTGAAGCCGTTTATATGAGTTAACCGTGCTTCAACTGTTTATCATGCTTCGTGATCTTGATAGTGCCTCAAATATCCATTCTATTGTTATGGAAATCAAGGGAGGCCGTTTTACATATACAATTATTTATTGTATCAATTATAGTCGGTTAATCGACTATAGAGCTTGACCTTTAAATCTAGCGACTTGTTTTGAGGAGGCTGGGATTGGTTTATGTTCTACTTATCGAAAACCTCTTCAAAACTAGTATACAGGTTCCATGTTTCGAAAGAGGTTGTGAAGTGGAGGCTATGTGGCGATTCGAGTTCTTTTGAGATGATCAAACACATGTAGTGATTCTATGATCTATGAACGAATCTATATGTGATTCTAAGATCTATTGATATACTGGAATCTATTTGTCATTCCGAGATCTGTGAAGGAATCTATGTGTGTTTCCAAGATCTATTGAGCTATGGGATTCCATCTAGGAACTCTTGTTCTGTTCGAGTGATAAAGACTTATGTGAAGATTCCGAACGAAACCTCGACATCGGAAATGGATAAAAATAGAATAGGAGCACAATATGAGGTTTTCCTAACCTTTGACAGGATATATTGACTCTATATCTAGTGTATGCTTATTATCGAATCGTTGCAGTAGCTCTTTGAAGTTGCGCATGGGAGTTGGGTTTATTTGGTTCCACGTGGTGCACTTCGGTGTTTTTGTGCGTGGGCCAGTTGTGTTTATCTTCTGGTATATTTTATCTAGAGATATACGATGCTCAGAGTTACTTTCTGACCCTTGTGCATGGAGTTTTGATCTGTATTAAGAGATCTCTGATGAAAAACCGAATACGCGAACTTGCCTTATCGGTTTTGTTTATACACTTAATATTTGTCAAATGTAACCAATGTAACCATTCCTTCTATGTGAATTTATTTATATTCTACAACCTAGATATTATCTATTATACAACTATACTTATCTTAATAAATGGTTGGATGATATTGAGGGGATAAGCGTTATGGACATGTGTACGGCCTCATATTGTATTGATATGTGTTACTTAAATGTTGAGTTATCTCACATGGTTGCTTAGCCTGATCCGGGTGTTATTTTGTGATAATGCTAGGGTCAGACCGAGTACATTTGCATATTGGATTTGGATTGCTTTGGAGCTTTAGAAGTGGAGTTGCTGACGAGACATATACTCGTGTTCTTTTATTTATTCCTTTGTGTGTGTCGTATGTATCAGCAATTGTAAGGACATGTTGTTATAACTGTTCAGGCTGATTCATTGTGTACTCTGATTTATGTTTTTTTATTTAAAGTTTTCCGCTTTTTATAAAGAGCACTCTTATTATTATATATTATTCGTTTGATTATGTTCTGTATCTTCTTTCTTCTATCCTTATATCTTCTTTCTTCTATCCTTTTATCTTCCTTCTTTTCCCATAACTCTCTGACTTTCTAGCACATGATTTGAGATACATGAATATAGAGGATGTATTAGTGTTGATTTTCGAGAGCCGAAAAGTTGGTTCATTACATTTGGTATCGGAGCCAGGTTTAGCAAACACCTAAGCTTGTATAGGGTTATATCTCACTAGAGATAGGGTTAGTAACAACCTAGATTGAGTTCTGAGAGTATATATATTATATATATGAGAGCATACTTGTTAGTGAATACAAAATATTTTTAATTGGGTGATTCGATTTGTAAGTCTGAATTCTGAATCCGAACCAATCGACTGATCGTCGTTTTGATGAAGATTCCGAAACATTCGAACAAGTCATTTTATTTTATATTTTTTCGAATTTGGTAAATGAAATAAGTTACCAAGAAGTATATATTTTACATATAAAGAATGTTTTCATAGCTAAATTTAGTTATGTGGATCAGTTGTTTGTTAAGAATAATGATACATAATTATTATCATTTATTGGTTGATTTGTAGTTATACCAACCAGTTTATGGGTTTTGACTACTGTGTTTGGATAAGAGTAATTTTATCCATTTGCTTGCATCAGATTGGTAGATTTATAATGTGGGAACATTGAAAACGAACACCTTGTGAATTCAGTTTCACGATTTGACTATAAGGCATTGGGTAATGATATTAGGTAAGTATTCAATCTGAATGTGAATTTTTTAAAATGAATTTAAAAGAGGATGTGTAATTTATAAATAATATTTATAAATATAAAATAGATTCGTTAAGTTTGAAATTTCTAAAAGAGGATGTGTAATTTATAAATAATATTTATAAATATAAAAGAGGCATTGACTATAAGGACTTGGAATTTCGGTAAGTTTGAAATTGATTTTCAAAGCTTGAAATATATATATATATATATAGAGAGAGAGAGAGAGAGAGAGAGAGGTTAGTTTGAAAGTGTTTAAGGGTTTTAAATGATTTTTAAAAGATAGAATAGTATTGATCTTACTCGAGTCGCCGGGAAATAATGTTGATGATGATGGCAGCTTCAACGAAATTCATTTTCGAGTTTCTAAGTAAGAACTTGCTACCATGGATAATAGTTTGGATTAGAATATATTTCTATTTTAAATTCAGATTATTTGTGGTATAAAACCCGGGATTTCAATTTTGAAGTTTTCAATTAAGTTATATATGGGTGCTTATAGCATTATATAGGAGTTATATAATTTTGCATCTCAGTTGATTTGATGTTTGGTAGATTTCATCTATTAGTGGAATGGAAAGTTCGACGGTTTTGGATAGTCGGTATTTTCAAGTTGGAATGTTTAACTACTTATATGAAACATAAGAAAACAGGTTTATAATTTATAAACGTAACGAAGGCTAAATGAATTAATTAGATTTAATTAAAACGAGCTTGTCGCGTAGCGGTAGTTCATGATTTTCCAAATTGAAATTTAAATGAATGTATAGGGTCCAATATAAGTAATAATTCTTTGAAATAGGAATCATCCGGATCTATTGGATTATAGTTTTCTAATGGAAGAGAAAATTCTAGATTTCGTCTTGCAATTTTTGATTTATGGAAAATTCTATTTTTCAGGAAAATCACGGTATGGTAGTCCCAATATAAACTAAAATAGAAGTGAAATCGAAGTTATATAATACTGAATTTGATAATATTAAGTTTAACAGTTTTGAAATTTCGAACCAGTTGAGTTGAGGAAAATTTGGAACAGTTTGGTGTTTATAAACTTAAAATATAAAAATAGTTGGAAATCTTAATATTAGTGTTGAGTGGATTATAAACGTATGTGGAATCATGTATATCTATGATAAGAATTTAAGTAAGAAAATTTATAATTTGGTAAATATGCTTGTTTAGGTAAAATAAATTTGTCGTTTGTATATACTCTTAACTTATATAATGGTTAATAACTTGAAGTATTATGAAATGATTCAGAAATGATATTAGTATAGAATAATATACTAAAAACTAAGAACGAAGATGAATAAAATAATTGGAATATTTATAAACCAATTGGAATAAGTACCTAAGATTTACGTAGGTTGTTTTATTCACTTTGCGATTAGATCTAGATTCGCATATATGATTTAGTGATAGCTTATACCAAACCAAGTTGGTATTTTTCACTTGATTCTTGACAACGGAGTTGGATACATGATTTTTGATAAGATCCTGGAATTCTCTATCGTAGTATATGGCTATGTAAGGAGAATGAAGGTTTCTAATCAAGAAACCAGTTCTGAGTCTGAACTAGATGATCAAACAAGAGATACTGGTTTGGAAATAAAATCATGTGATTGAGTGATTGATTGAATTCGATATTGCGTATGAATGGCTTATGTATATCGTATGGGCTTTAAAAACGATTCATGCTATGCTGTTAACTTTTGGATAATTTGGGAATTGAATCTTTGAATTGTTTAAGGTAGCATGAATTGTTTGGTTAAGTGTTAACCTGAGGTTGTTGAGCATAAGGTGATGCTTGACGGATTGATTATCATCCTTATGTGATGATGGGGTTTTAAAACCTGAATGAATCGTGAGTTATGATTGTTAGTGATTATGATACTATGTGATATAGTTATATGATTGTTGCATATGGATTTGCACCATTATTACCAGTTGCATCATACTTCGATTTTCGCATGGGATTGTTATGTTATTTATGCATATGTTGGAGTTTTCATGTTAATTGTCTATTTTGCTTAACACTCTTTTGGGTTATGTAAGTATATATATGTTTATGAATGCAAATGGCACTAATTTCTTTTTGATTTCATAAATGAAGACTTGTTTGCCCGACAAATAGGTGCACATTCATGTTATTGATTGGGTTTGATGGATTTTATGTCCTGGATATGGGTAGCCGAATGACTTTTTTTTCTTTTTGGATTGAGCAAGGCCCTGCGTGGCATTTGGGATTTTTCAGATCGAGCCATATAAAGGAGGTGCTAGCGAAATTTTCCGTAATTTTCGGGTAATAGAAAATTTAACATGATTTTGAAATTAAATGTTTGAAGTAAATTTGGTGGGTTTATTTATATTCGACTTAACTTGGGATTTTGGGATGAAATCCTTTTAGAGGGAATGACCCGGAATTTCAGTTGCAGAATATTTAATTTTTTTAAATATGAATGTGCATAAATTAGAAGTCTAATAATTTTAATTCGGAATATACGAGTTATTTAATATAACTGAATCAAATCAAGAATTTAAAATGGAATAAAATTAATTTCAAAGCTTTAAAAAAAATCAAATTTGAATATGATCAATAATATTTATTTATTTTGTGAATCGAAGTATTCGAAATTGAATAAATATAAATTCATTTTTTATAAACATAAAATAATATTTTTGCAAACGGTATTGGTATTCGATGAGACTAGCTTCATCGAGTCCGAAATATTGTAATGTCGCAGGATATCAAATTTCATGATATTCGGGTTTGATATGAAGTCGTACGAGCTTATAAAGCATGACGCGATTGTAATGGAATATAAAGATTAAAATATCTAGATATTTATGTTCACTATAAATATCTACCCTTCACCTTAAGACCTAAACAAGTCGTCATCTTCCATAAACTAAAAGTGAGGACGCCACTTTCATCAATTCTTTAAATGATCAATTCAAGAGCAAAATTTAGTGAAATCAAACAATAGAATATGGGTTAAACTCATGCACAAGTGAGCATCATGAAGGTGTGCTTCTTACGTGGTGCGATGGCATTTTCCTGGAGCTCGAGGCTGAGATCGGATTTTAGTTGGGAGCAGAGGAGGTATGGCGGGTGGTATGGGTGAATTGGTGATGGCCTATTGAGTGATTTGGTGGCGGCGAGGAAATGTTCGGCACCCTGAGGTGAAATGCGTCACCTGTAGTAACGATGTGAACAGAAGCAAGTCGGTCGACATGGGGGAGCTCGAACTCAGGGTTAAGGGTACTGCCAGGTGGATATTTCCAAGTTGAGATATTTGAAAGTAGTGGTTGCGGTGGAGATTGGTGGACGAGCGGGCGGAGGACAGCGGTCAACAGTAGGGTCAAAGTTTTGGGAACGTTACTGGAGGGAGCAGATTTTAAATGGAAGAAAGGGATAAAAAGGGAGGGCACACGTGTTATACGGGTGAGGGATACTTTAATCGTAAACTAACTTGTAAAACCCGTATCTAACTCGTACGACGTCCGTTTTACAAACCGTCAGTTGCCTTGGGTTCATGACGAAGAATACTACGCATCTGCAATGGATTGTAATTATTCTAGATTATTTAGAATTAAATCTAATTTCAAACTCCAGTTTGAAATTAAATAAAACAGCGTGAAATCGACGATTGGAATGGATGTGAACTTAACTCACGCTTATTGCTATACTATTGTACCATATAATCGTACTGACTATTTATTTATGTATTTATATGTACAATTTATTGTTTGGGTGATTTACTACATATTGGCAGTTATCGATATATTTAATTCCCGTCTATGAACGGATGATCCTTTGACACTACATGCGTTAGCAGAATATTAATCTTATATGAATTAGTATAATTTGAACTGTATTACATATTTATGTGTTGATATATGAGCTATAATGCAGGGGGATAGGTTGGAGGAATCTAACAGGATTCCTCAATATGATTGTTACCGTATTTGTATTCATATTTTATATTATGAATTGATTGTGTGTTAAACCTGACTGTGGATCCCATTGATTATATACCATTGTTATATGTTAAATTATCATGAAGAGAATATATTGTTTTTTATAATAAATTGAGTTAGTCTATTTCACACAAATTGGTGTGTTTGGCATAACTGGACTGAATTGGGAAATAATACAAATTGGAACGGGAATCTGGAAATTGAAAGAAATGGTTTGGAATAAAACAGTCTTATAAATTCTTTTATTTCAAAACCAATTTAGCAATTTTATTATATGAACCTATTTATCCTTATTATTTTAAACTTGCTTTAAACTTAATTATTTTATCCTTTTATTAAAAAATCAATTTTCACGTTATTTTACTCTATATATATTTTGAAATGAAAGACGCCTATTTTATAAGATTTAGAAGTGATGATTGGATTATAACACATTAGTTATAACCAATGATTTGGACATCACAGTATTTCATCGTATTGAATATTTATCGATATGTACATCTTTAAAGGACTATTTTAAAGATGTGAAAATATGTAGAAATGGTTTTGGGTTTGTCGTGATAATGTGTTAATTACATTTGTCTTTAACCCAGTCGGATTTTATCATCGAAGTTAATATAATTGAATCATTAAATGAACGTTTAATGGTGATTATAAAGGAATTGTTTTGGGTTTGTTGTAAACAGTATTTTAGAAACACTTGTTTTTAAACCCATGGAATATAGTTAAACTGAAATATATAGTTTTAATGAGTCTGAGTATACTTAGATCTTTAATAACGGATTTTAAAGATAGAAACAAGTATAGAAATCTATCTGGATAAAGATGTTGAATAAGATGTTTAACTTATAAAAGAGAAGAGGTCCTTCATTAAACAATGGTTTTAACCTGTTTGATTATATTTCCAGAAATCTTAGAAATGAATTATTTATAATTATACCAAAGGGATACGTATATGAATATGATTTGAAATATTGAAGTTAGAAAGGAAATCTTGAAAATGATATGTGATTATACTTATACCAGAGGGTTAAGTATTAATATACTTGTTTAAGTATTAAGGAGTAAAGAAATAGTGAATTAGTAGAATATATACATACACACCTTTTATATGTATAAGTTGAATATATACACTAGTATATAAAGGGATATTAATCAAGTATGAGTATTGATTAATAAATGATGTCTTATTAATAAGTGATGTCTTATTAGATAAGTGATGTCTTATTTGACAAATGAAGTTTTATTAGTTAAAAGAAGTTTTACTAATAAAAGAAAATTTAACTAGTGAAAGATTAATTAAATGGGAAAGGGTTTCGAAGCCGTTTATATGAGTTAACCGTGCTTCAACTGTTTATCATGCTTCATGATCTTGATCGTTCCTTGAATGTTTATTCGTTTGTTATGGAAATCAAGCGAGGCTATTTTTGATATACAATCGTCTATTGTATGAACTACAGTCGGTTAATCGACTATATAACTTGACCTTAAATCTAGAGAATGGTTTTGAGGAGACCAAGATTGATAAGTCTTCTACTTATCGAAAACCACTTCAAAATTAGTATATGGGTTCTATGTTTTGGAAGCGGTTGTGAAGTGAAAGCTATGTGGCGATTCGAGATTTGTTGAGATGCTCGAACACATGTAGTGATTCTAAGATCTATGAAGAAATCTATATATGATTCCAAGGTCTGTTTGTGTATCAGAATCAATGTGTGATTCCGATATTTGTGAAGGAATCTATGTGTGATTCCAAGATCGATTGAGTTGTGGCAATCAATCTGGGAATTCTTGTTCTGTTCGAGTGATAAAGACTCGTGTGAAGATGCTGAATGAAACCTCGACATCGAAAATGGCTAAAAATAGAGTAGGAGCACAATTTGAGGTTTTGCTGACCTGTTGCAGGATATAATGACACCATATCCAGTGTATGCTTATTATCGAATCGTTGCAGGAGCTCTTTGAAGTTGCGCATGGGAGTTGGGTATATTTTGTTCCATGTGGTGCTCTTCGATGTTTTCGAGCATGGGTCGGTTTTTTTTACCTAATGTTATATTTTATATAGAGATATACAATGCTCGGAGGTACTTTCTGACCCTTGTGCATGGAGTTCAGATCTGTATTGAGAGATCTCTAATGGAAAATCCAATATGCAAACGTGCCTTATCGGTTCTTTTTATACACTTAATATTTGTCGAATGTAACCATTCCTTCTATGTAAATTTATTTATACTCTACACCCTTGATATTATCTATTATACAACTATACTTCTCTTAATAAATGGTTGGATGTATTAAGGGGATAACCGGTTCGGACATACGTACGACCTTAGATTGTATTGATATGTGTTACTTAAATGTTGAGTTATCTCATGCGGTTGCCTAGCCTGATCAGGGTGTTATTTTGCAATAATGCTTGGGTCAAACCGAGTATATTTGCAAATTGGATCGGGATTCCTTTAGAGCTTCAGAAGAGGAGTTGGTGATGAGACGTATACTCGTATTCTTTTATTTATTATGTTGTGTCTGTTGTATGTATCAGCAATTTTAAGGAGAAGTTGTTATAACTATTAAGGCCGATTCATTGTGTACTCAGATTTACGTTTTTTCAATTTAAAGTTTTCCGCTTTTTGTAAAGAGCCCTGTTATTATTACAGATTATTCATTCCGTTGTGAGATTCTATTCTATATCTTCTTTCTTATATCCTTTTATCTTATTTCTTCGATCCTTCTATCTTCTTTATTTTCCCCTAACTAATAGACTTTCTGGAACTTGATTTGAGATATATGAATACAGAGGATGTATTAGTGTTGATTTTCGAGAGCCGAAAAGTCGGGTTGTAATGACCCAGATTTCGTAGCCGTTAAGTTTGAATATTTATAATTTGTTTTGATGTTAATTTGGAATTTCAATAAGAATTTTATTAAATAAAAACGAAGTTAAACGTATTCTAGTGCACAATCTAATTTGAATGATTTGTTCACTACTTTGAGTTAAATGGAACACCAGAGAACCAATTTTCTACTACAATAATCATAAACATTAGCAACTTCAGTGGGTTCGACTCCAAGGTACAATAATTTTCTAAATTATAGACAGCATACTTAAAATTGAAATGATACGGCTAAATATGACTCATTCGCACAAATATTTAAAACAAAAATTGAAAATCAGTTTGGTAGGAGCTTATAAACAATGTTATATACATCCCTAAAGTTTAATCTTCTCACATGTACATTATAAACTGGTCCATTATCTAATTCATTTGGATGTGGTGCTTACAATTATAAAATGTTCTGTAGAACATGCAACCTGAACTAGTACGTAAAGACAATGCAGTGCAAGGACATGAAGTCAAAGTAATATAAATTTAATACTCTATATATATCCTTGCCTCTCAAACTTTTAACCCGTGCGTGACAAGCTGAAGTTACCGTAATTACCAAGCTATTTTTGTTTCGTGAGTGCCAAGATATCAATTCCTTGCTCTCCAAACTGTCTGATATTGTGCGTGCCTAATAAACCAAATGCCTTGTTTCTCAAACAAATACAAAGCCGTGCTTCCCACACCATTTGTTACCGTGCATTCCAAGGAAAATTCATCTCCGTGCAAGACAAGGTATTGTTCCCTTTATAAATCCTATACACCTTTTCATTCATGAGCAAACACAAGAAAGGATTTCTCCAACTAAAAAATGGAGCTTCAGTAATGGATTTAAATTCGAAATTCCATGAAAAATTGCAAACCCAAATTCCTTTAAATCTCTAAGATGAGAGCTCTTTCTCGTGTTAATCCCGTTTGGTGCGATGACCGTTTGGACCAGCGATGTCCTAGGGAGAAACTTCGATTTTGATTGGGGAATTTGATAGCCGTGGAGTCAGCCAAGGCTATGGGCGCCTCAGGCGGTGACGACAGCGAAGAGATCTTGCAGTGAAGGGAAGCAGGAGTCTTTTGAGGGGTTCGGTGTGGTTGACGGTGGGTACCTGTAGCTGAGGGGATGCAGTATCGGTTTCAAAGACAGTGATCGGAAGGCCTGTGATGAAGATGGTTGCGGAGTAGTTAGGGAAGTGGACAGAAAAGCAACGGTAAAGGTTTTGAAAGCCATCAGGAAGAAATTTGGTATTTTTTTGGAGTGTTTCTTTTGGAATAACAAGGGAGTTCACTAGAAATGGCTTGTATGTTTGTGGAGTAAGAAGATTTAACTGAAGGAGGTTCTGAACTGAATAGCGAGATGGTTAAGTGAAGTTAATGAGTAATTTTTGGTCTGGATTTTTGGGGTTATTTACGTTAATAAGTAAGTTGATGGGGTCAACGTGGAATTAAGGGAAAGGTGGAAACTTGATGGCATTATCAGCAGGGGTATGTTGAGTTGCGTTTTGTAGTAAGGGATGAGGAGTAATGAAGGATGTTGGGTTCATATTTAGCTTGGGAAGAGACCGTATTTTACACTGTACAGAGAAGAAGGATATAAATAGTAAGTGTGGATCAATATTTTTATTAAGGAGTGGTCTATGTATTTTGGAGGGACAGAAGGATTGCTTTGGAGGGTAGCTCACGGCATTTGTAAAGAAGAAGAAGGGAGCGTTGCGTAGTCTGATGAGGTTGAACCCGTTTCATGAAGTAGTAAGATGATGGAGTGTTATTGGTTGATGTACGGGGCATTTCGTGGATAGCGTGGAGTACAGGTGGTGTATGGATGGACTTTAATTTTTGTTTACTATGAAGAAGGTGAAGAAATATGTGTACAGTTTGGGAAGCAGTATCCGAGGTATACATTTGGTGGCAAACGTGATACACATGAAGCACCATTTAACAAGAGTTGTTAATACTGAATGAAGGAAGAGAGAGCACCGTGTTCATCTGTTAAGGGGATTGGTGGCTTTGAAATGACCAACAGCGGTTTCACATTGACAGAGGAGGAGAAAGACTCGGTGTGGTGAACAATAGAAGTAACGTGGAGCAACAACGTGCAAAAACCAATGAGTTACCGCCCGGGTCTTGCAAGCAAAGAGCAGTATATGGAAAATGAAGAGGAATGGCCTGAAACCGCATCACCCTCGGTAATGATAAGTAATTAAATAAATTTATTTTGTGATTATGAAACTAATTTGTTAATATAATTTATATTTAAGGATAAATTATTCCAATCAAAACATGAACGCCTATAATTGTATAATTTCTACATATGTTAAAAGAATTCGACCAAACCGATCATAACGAGAAAATCTACATTATAGTACTAATGTGGCTAGGAACTGGGCTACTGGAATTTCAGGAGAAAGTCAAAAACTTTTTGATTTTAAACGAAAAAAAGAGAGAAAAGAAGCAGAATCATCAACCGAAGAACAAGGTGAGTAAACTGACTAACTCTGCCTCGTTTATATTTTTATATAAACGAGTTTTAAATTTATTTTATACTGTGTGATGGTTGCTTGGTTGAATAGTTGATAAAATTGGTGGATAGGATTACATCGTTGATCTATTAATAGGTCGGTTATTTCATATTGATGTGAAATAATATTATAAATGTTATTAACATCTGTGGATGCAGGGAAACAGGTTTGAGGGACCCAACTGGGTTCCTCAATATTTATATTGCTGTGTTTCCTTGGTTGTGATGTATGATATATATAATCAGTAATTGACTTTGTTGTGTTTTGAGCTACCCTGACCTAGAGTTTTGGTAGTTAAATACCATAAAATATTTTCAGATATCGAAAAGGAAATTGGAGTGTTAAAAAGGAAACTTATTTTCAGAAATAGAGATTTAATTTTGAATAGAGTTGAAAATAGAAAACTTGTTCGAAGGTATGAATCAAGGATTTGTTTATGAATGAGAACATATATTTATTGAATTATTTATCATTGGATATATTGAAATATAAATTCAAATTTGAATTTATATGGAGAAGCGGAAATTGGTTTTAAAGCCAATAGTTGAAATGAGATTTAAAACTTAGCTATTATCAAGGAATTGTTAAACGAGATTTTAAACGATTAAAATAAAAAAAGAAATGAGACTTATGTGAGTAGTTTTGAATAGAGGTCATAAATAGAATTTGGGTTTAAGATATTATTTTTATGTATGAAAATCAAATTGATTTGATTATATATAAAAGGAATATATTTACGATTAATATGAATAATGGGTTAAAGAAAATATTTTGCAAATGAATTATCAATAAAGGAAATTTAGATTGGAAATATAAATCTAAATTGTAACTTAAATGAGGAAGGGGAAATGGGTAATCGTTTTAAAAGAAAGCGATGAGTATTATCTCAAAATTGGGAATAGAAATCGAATATAGATTATTCAAGAGAAAGTTGTTTGTTGGAATTCGATTATATCGAATTAAGGGAAGTAGTTACTTTTACTTTCCGTTTCAAATCAAATTTAGTTATTTAATTATTTGATTATTTACTTATTAATAGAAGTAATAAGTACACGTATGTTTTTATATAAACCAAATGTTTGAAAATAGTGATTTTAGCGCTGCCATTATAATTAATGTCTTGTTAATCAAATATTTGGAAAAACAGCGATTATAATGCTGCTATAGTAAATGTTTTGTAAACCTAAATAGCGATTTTTAACGCTGCCGTTGTAATAACTGTTTTGTAAATCTAAACAGCGATCTTAATGCTATGGTTATAATAAGTGTTCTATAATGCTAGATAGCGATTGTAACGCTGTTGTCAAAAGCAAGGTTTTATAAATCAAATATTTGGAAATAACGATTATAACGCTACCGTTACAATCAATATTTTTCTGCAAAGGAAGTGTGTTCTTAGATCGAATCCGAGAGTCGCGTCAGCGACGGGTTGTTTAAAATGGTGAGCTTTGACTATTTCAAAGTTGAGAATGTGGTTCAATTAAGGTCTAAGAGATAATTATACCCCAACTTGATTGACTTCATGATCGATGGAGGAATGGTTAAGGTTCGATGGTGAAACTTGGTTAAGCAATATGGTTAGCTAATAAATGATTAGTGGGTTGAGTTATAATAACGATGTTTTAGAACATCGCATTAATTTGAAATGTTTTCCCAAATAAAATGAGAGTTGTTTTCTACACATAGAAATGAAATGAATTGTCAGCGAGGAATTAAGAGACAGGAATTGGAAATAATAATTTAATAAGGAATTAAATAAAAAGGGGCCGAGTGTTGTTTGATGCTTGATCGGTAGAATTTCCAATTGGAAATAAGACCGTTGATTTGTATCGATGTTTCTTTGATAGTTAAATCACCGACTATCAAAGTTTTGATTTATTTTATACCTTCGTTGTCAATATGGAGAGACCGGGATCAGATTTAATATCTGAAAACCACTCTGTATTGATATAAGCGTTATGGATCATCTTATGATGAAAATAATTGAAGACGGAGTTATGCAAGGGCTATCCTGTTAGGGGATAGTGCCTTCGGTTTGTCCAGACCCAGAACAACTTGTACGGACGAGTGTCTGACAGAGTATTTCCAAAGGGATTACGTACGTTGATTCTTTCAAACATACGAAGTTGGTGGAATAGAAGGGAAACTTCTTTAGCCTCACAAACTGAGTATTTTTGTGGGAATCAATTCGTGATTTCCGATGGATCTGATGATGTGGCATTCAAAGTGAATGGTGGCTAGATGTTCTGGAAGATAATTCAAACCTCAAGCCTCACACCCGGGAAATGACAAAAATCGGGCAGGCAGCATGGCTATGTGGGTCGCACCCATTAGGATGTATAATCACCTATGTAGAGAAATTCCATTTGTTCTTTAATCTATCGATGCTATCCCTTTCGGGAGACGGTTGCTGATCCCAACTGTTGGTGATATACATTTGATACACTCAAGCGAAATGAGTGGTCGGTCATGTGAGGGCCGGGTTGCAAGACGTTCTTGTTGAACCCAGTGTATTCGTCTCTAGAGATACACTATCGGAAGGTAGTCCCATACCTTGTCATGTTGGAAATCCAATCTCCAATAAGCGCCCTACGGTTTTCGATTTTATATTATATATGGAGCGTGAGATGCAAGCGTTCCGCTAGATTCTATTTATTTGATGTAGACATTATGATAATATCACTAGATTTTGATATCAAAATATTTTGGTTATCGTAAGGTAAAAACCATCCGTGTTTATGTGTGGATCGGTCTTACGATTATCATTTTCTTTCGAAAGAAATTTGAAAGTTAAACAAATGGTTGGAGTTTACTCACACCAGTCCCATGACTGACCCAGAGTTTATTTTGTGTATTTACCCTAAACTCTTGGGTGCCCAAATTTGTACGGACAGTCAAGTGGTCGGGATTTTTCAGATTCACTTGGAGGAGCTCGAAGCAGGAGGCTTCACCAGCTAGCTATAGCTATCATATTTTCCACTGTGTATTTTGTTGTATCTGGAAACAGGTGTTTTATAACTGTTCCAGAGATAACAGTTGTGCTCTGATGATGGTATGTATATATATACAGTTACTGATTTGTATTTCAAAAATTATGTCATATAATATATTTTATTCGTTCCGCTGTGAGTTGTGATCTTCGTTTTCTTCTATTCTAATATTTCTTTCTTTCTATTTTTCATCCTCTAACTTCTTTCTACTAATGATTCGTGTTTCTGTGAAATTTGGCTTGGACATGTGGTGTTATTAGCCGACTCAAAGAGTACGGAAATTCGGGTTGTTACAGTTGGTATTAGAGCGAGATTGAGTGATAACCTTGGCTCTGTAGCGTAACTCAATAGAGATGGGGTTAGTAATACCCTAGATTGATTTTTAATGTACATATATGAGAGCGCATTTGTAGATTTTATATAAAAATTGTTTTATATTGTGTTGGCTGATTTGTTGAGTGGTTTATGAATTTTGGTCGATACAGGAATTATAACTGTATCGATAGGTGTTTCTAAACTCTCGAACAAAACAATTCGGCATGGTATTGTTTTAAAGATGGGTAAATGATATAATTTTGCCCAAAGGATATTTTTGATATAAAAGTGATAATTTTCTGAAATATATGAATGTGTTGATTGTTATTACAATCAAATGAAATTATAAAATATAAAAATGGTTATATAACCAAGATGAACTAGAATTAAATTCAAATCGGAATTTGGATTTAAAATCCTGGGAGTTTAGAAATATTTTCTGAAGTATTTTTAAAGTAATCTAACATTACTTTGAAGAATTTTTGAATAAAAATGATTTTAAATGAATTTTAAAAGTGATTAAGCACTGAAATCACTTCAGTGACGAGAAAATAATTCTGATAACGGATCGCGACATTATCAGTATTCATTTTCAAGTTTTTGAGTGACGGATTGGTACCTTAAAGTTGGTTATGAATTGCTTTGAGGAAAGAAAATCATGATTTGATTTAAATTTCCAAATGAGATTTGATATTTAATCGATTTCAAACTGATTTTGAAATAAAACCCGGAAATTTAAATTCTGAATTTAGATCTAACTTATGAAGATAAATAGATTTAAAAGGTGGAAGTAAACAAAATAAAGTAAAATTCACCCTGAGTTAAGTTAAAAGAAACTCGATTCGATTAGATATAATCGTGGGTGAAATATAGAGAAAAGAAGGATATGAATTATTAAGATGAATTCGACGTATGAATAAACAAGTTGAATATATATTGGATGTTGTTGTTTGGAATTAAACTGTGATGGAATTGAACTCAAACAGGATAAGGGGGTTGATTTTTGAAAATAGAACTCAGTTTAGATTAGTGAATGGAAGTGAACTAATCAGAAGTTGATTAGAGATTTAAAAACTGGAAGTTGGATTGGTTTGAAACCAACTGGAAATGGATATATGTATGCTGAGCAAATATTGAATGGAAGCAAATGCAAGAGATAGAATTATGCTCGACAAAAAGGTACATGTTTACAATATTACTTGGGTTTAATGGTTTTATGAGCCTATGGGGCAAGCCACTTGGCTTTTTGATTTTCTTTTGGATTGGAGAAGGCTTAGAAAGGCGAGTTGTGGTTGCACCGACTGAGCCGTGTAGAGGAGATGCTGCCGAAATTTTTCGGAATTTATGGTATTAGAGAAATTTTAGAATTTTTGAAAATTTTAGTTAGTAAGGATAAATTAATTGAGATAAATTGGTCCAATTAATCTGAAATTAAGAAGTGAACAAAAAGAGATTTTTGGACTTAGTCAATAGGGTATGTAGCATCTATCCCTACCTTAGCAATTTCGAGGACGAAATTATTTTAAGGAGGAAGGAATGTAACGACCCAGATTTCGTAGTCGTTAAGTTTGAATATTTATAATTTGTTTTAATGTTAATTTGGAATTTCAATAAGAATTTTATTAATTAAAAACGAAGTTAAACGGATTCTAGTGCACAATCTAATTTGAATTATTTGTTCACAACTTTGAGTTAAATGGAACACCAGAGAACCAATTTTCTACTACAATAATCATAAACATTAGCAACTTCATTGGGTTCGACTCCAAGGTACAATAATTTTCTAAATTATTGACAGTATACTTAAAATTGAAATGATACGGCTAAATATGACTCATTCGTGCAAATATTTAAAACAAAAATTGAAAATCAGTTCGGTAGGAGCTTATAAACAATGTTATATACATCCCTAAAGTTTAATCTTCTCACATGTACATTATAAACTGGTCCATTATCTAATTCTTTTGGATGTGGTGCTTACAATTATAAAATGTTCTGTAGAACATGCAACCGGAACTAGTACGTAAAGACAATGCAGTGCAAGGACATGAAGTCAAAGTAATATAAATTTAATACTCTATATATATCCTTGCCTCTCAAACTTCTAACCCGTGCGTGACAAGCTGAAGTTACCATAATTACCAAGCTATTTTGGTTTCGTGAGTGCCAAGACATCAATTCCGTGCTCTCCAAACTATCTGATATTGTGCGTGCCTAATAAACCAAATGCCTTGTTTCTCAAACAAATACAAAGCCGTGCTTCCCACGCCATTTGTTACCGTGCATTCAAAGGAAAATTCATCTCGGTGCAAGACAAGGTATTGTTCCCTTTATAAATCCTATACACCTTCTTTTCATTCGTGAGCAAACACAAGAAAGGATTTGTACAACTAAAAAACCAAGCTTTAGCAATGGATTTAAATTAGAAATTCCACGAAAAATTGCGAACCCAAATTCCATTAAATCTCTAAGATGAGAGCTCTTTCTCGTGTTAATCCCATTTGGTGCGATGAACGTTTGGACCAGCGATGTCCTAGGGAGAAGCTTTGATTTTGATTGGGGAATTTAATAGCCGTGGGGTCGGCCAAGGCTATGGGCGCCTCAGGCGGTGACGGCAGCGAAGAGATCTTGCAGTGAAGGGAAGCAGGAGTCTTGTGAGGGGTTCGGTGTGGTTGAAGGTGGGTACCTATAGCTGAGGGGATGCAGTATCGGTTTCAAAGACAGTGATCGGAAGGCCTGTGATGAAGATGGTTGTGGAGTAGTTAGGGAAGTGGACAGAAAAGCAACAGTAAAGGTTTTGAAAGCCATCAGGAAGAAATTTGGTATTTGTTTGGAGTGTTTCTTTTGGAATAACAAGGGAGTTCACTAGAAATGGCTTGTATGTTTGTGGAGTTAGAAGATTTAACTGAAGGAGGTTCTGAACTGAATAGCGAGATGGTTAAATGATGTTAATGAGTAAGTTTTGGTTGGATTTTTGGGGTTACTTACGTTAATAAGTAAGTTGATGGGATCAACGTGGAATTAAGGAAAAGTGGAAACTTGATGGCGTTATCAGCAGGGGTATGTTGAGTTGCGTTTTGTAGAAAGGGATGAGGAGTAATGAAGGATGTTTGGTTCATATTTAGCTTGGGAAGAGATCGTATTTTACACTGTACAGAGAAGAAGGATGTAAATAGTAAGTGTGGATCAATATTTTTATTAAGGAGTGGTCTATGTATTTTAGAGGGACAGAAGGATTGCTTTGGAGGGTAGCTCACGGCATTTGTAAAGAAGAAGAAGGGAGCGTTGCATAGTCTGATGAGGTTGAACCCGTTTTATGAAGTAGTAAGATGATGGAGTGTTATTGGTTGATGTACGGGGCATTTCGTGGATAGCGTGGAGTACAAGTGGTGTATGGATGGACTATAGTTTTTGTTTAATGTGAAGAAGGTGAAGAAATATGCGTACAGTTTGGGAAGCAGTATCCGAGGTTTACATTTGGTGACAAACGTGATATACATGGAGCACCATTTAACAAGAGTTGTTAATACTGAATGAAGGAAGAGAGAGCACCGTGTTCATCTGTTAAGGGGATCGGTGGCTTTGAAATGACCAACAGCGGTTTCACATTGACAGAGGAGGAGAAAGACTCGGTGTGGTGAACAAAAGAAGTAACGTGGAGCAACAACGTGCAAAAACCAATGAGTTACCGCCCGGGTCTTGCAAGCAAAGAGCAGTATATGGAAAATGAAGAGGAATGGCCTGAAACCGCATCACCCTCGGTAATGATAAGTAATTAAATAAATTTATTTCGTGATTATGAAGCTAATTTCTTAATATAATTTATATTTAAGGATAAATTATTCCAATCAAAACATGAACGCCTATAATTGTATAATTTCTGCATATGTTAACAGAATTCGACCAAACCGATCATAATGAGAAAATCTACATTATAGAACTAATGTGGCTGGGAACTGGAATTTCAGGAGAAAGTCAAACACTTTTTAATTTTAAACAAAAAAAAGAGAAAAGAAGCAGAATCATAAACTGAAGAACAACGTGAGTAAACTGACTAACTCTGCCTCGTTTATATTTTTATATAAACGAGTTTTAAATTTATTTTATATTGTGTGATGGTTGCTTGGTTGAATAGTTGATAAAATTGGTGGATAGGATTACATCATTGATTGATTATTAGTTCGATTATTTCATATTGATGTGAAATAATATTATAAATGTTATTAACATCTGTGGATGCAGGGAAATAGGTTGGAGGGACCCAACTGGGTTCCTCAATATTTATATTGCTGTCTTTCCTTGGTTGTGATGTATGATATATATAATCAGTAATTGACTTTGTTGTGTTTTGAGCTACCCTGACCTAGAGTTTTGGTAGTTAAATACCATAATATATTTTCAGATATCGAAAAGGAAATTGGAGTGTTAGTAAGGAAACTTATTTTCAAAAATAGAGATTTAATTTTGAATAGAGTTGAAAATAGAAAACTTGTTCGAAGGTATGAATCAAGGATTTGTTTATGAATGAGAATATATATTAATTGAATTATTTATCATTGGATATATTGAAATATAAATTCAAATTTGAATTTATATGGAGAAGCAGAAATTGGTTTTAAAGCCAATAGTTGAAATGAGATTTAAAACTTAGCTATTATCAAGGAAATGTTAAACGAGATTTTAAACGATTAAAATAAAAAAAGAAATGAGATTTATGTGAGTAGTTTTGAATAGAGGTCATAAATAGAATTTGGGTTTAAGATATTATTTTTAAGTATGAAAATCAAATTGATTTGATTATATATAAAAGGAATATATTTACGATTAATATGAATAATGGGTTAAAGAAAATATTTTGCAAATGAATTATCAATAAAGGAAATTTAGATTGGAAATATAAATCTAAATTGTAACTTGAATGAGGAAGGGGAAATGGGTAATCGTTTTAAAAGAAAGCGATGAGTTTTATCTCAAAATTGGGAATAGAAATCAAATATAGATTATTCGAGAGAAAGTTATTTGTTGGAATTCGATTATATCGAATTAAGGGAAGTAGTTACTTTTACTTTCCGTTTCGAATCAAATTTAGTTATTTAGTTATTTGATTATTTACTTATTAATTGAATTAATAAGTACACGTATGTTACTATATAAACCAAATGTTTGAAAACAGCGATTTTAGCATTGCCATTATAATTAATGTCTTGTAAATCAAATATTTGGAAAAACAGCGATTATAATGCTGCTATAGTAAATGTTTTGTAAACCTAAACAGCGATTTTTAACGCTGCCGTTGTAATAACTGTTTTGTAAATCTAAACAGCGATCTTAATGCTATGGTTATAATAAGTGTTCTATAATGCTAGAGAGCGATTGTAACGCTGTTGTCAAAAGCAAGGTTTTATAAATCAAATATTTGGAAACAGCGATTGTAACGCTACCTTTATAATCAATATTTTTCTGCAAAGGAAGTGTGTTCTTAGATCGAAGCCGAGAGTCGCGTCAACGACGGGTTGTTTAAAATGGTGAGCTTTGACTATTTTAAAGTTGAGAATGTGGTTCAATTAAGGTCAGAGAGGTAATTAGACCCCAACTTGATTGACTTCATGATCGATGGAGGAATGGTTAAGGTTCGATGGTGAAACTTGGTTTAGTGGGTTGAGTTATAATAACGATGTTTTATAACATCGCATTAATTTGAATTGTTTTCCCAAATAAAATGAGAGTTATTTTCTACACATAGAAATGAAATGAATTGTCAACGAGGAATTAAGAGACAGGAATTGGAAATAATAATTTAATAAGGAATTAAATAAAAAGGGGCCCAGTGTTGTTTGATGCTTGATCGGTATAATTTCCAATTGGAAACAAGACCGTTGATTTGTATGGATGTTTCTTTGATAGTTAAATCACCGACTATCAAAGTTTTGATTTATTTTATACCTTTGTTATCAATATGGAGAGACCGAGATCAGATTTAATATCTGAAAACCACTCTGTATTGATATAAGCGTTATAAATCATCTTATGATGAAAATAATTGAAGACGGAGCTATGCAAGGGCTATCCTGTCACAAGATAGTGCCTTCGGTTTGTCCAGACCCAGAACAACTTGTACGGACGAGTGTCTAACAGAGTATTTCCAAAGGGATTACGTACGTTGATTCTTTCAAACGTACGAAGTTGGTGGCATAGAAGGGAAACTTCTTTAGCCTCACAAACTGAGTATTTTTTTCGGGAATCAATTAGTGATTTCCGATGGATCTGACGATGTGGCATTCAAAGTGAATGGTGGCCAGATTTTCTGGAAGATAATTCAAACCTCAAGCCTCACACCTGGGAAATGACAAAAATCGGGCAGGCAACATGGCTATGTGGGTCGCATCCATTAGGATGTATAATCACCTATCTAGAGAAATTCCATTTGTTCTTTAGTCTATCGATGCTGTCCCTTTCGGGAGACGGTTGCTGATCCCAACCATTGGTGATATACATTTGATACACTCAAGCGAAATGAGTGGTCGGTCATATGAGGGCCTGGTTGCAAGTCGTTCTTGTTGAACCCATTGTATTCGTCTCTAGAGATACACTATCGGAAGGTGGTCCCATACCTTGTCATGTTGGAAATCCAATCTCCAATAAGCGCCCTACGGTTTTCAATTTTATATTATATATGGAGCGTGAGATGCAAGTGTTCCGCTAGATTCTATTTATTTGATGTAGACATTATGATAATATCACCAGATTTTGATATCAAAATATTTTGGTTATCGTAAGGTAAAAACCATCCGTGTTTATGTGTGGATCGGTCTTACGATTATCATTTTCTTTCGAAAGAAATTTGAAAGTTAAACAAATGGTTGGAGTTTACTCACACCAGTCCCATGACTGACCCAGAGTTTATTTTGTGTATTTACCCTAAACTCTTGGGTGCCCAAATTTGTACGGGCAGTCAAGTGGTCGGGATTTTTCAGATTCACTTGGAGGAGCTCGAAGCAGGAGGCTTCACCAGGTAGCAATAGCTATCATATTTTCCACTGTGTATTTTGTTGTATCTGGAAACAGGTGTTTTATAACTGTTCCAGAGATAACTGTTGTGCTCTGATGATGGTATGTATATATATACAGTTACTGATTTGTATTTCGAAAATTATGTCATATAATATATTTTATTCGTTCCGCTGTGAGTTGCGATCTTCGTTTTCTTCTATTCTAATATTTCTTTCTTTCTATTTCTCATCCTCTGACTTCTTTCTAATAATGATTCGTGTTTCTGTGCAATTTGGGTTGGATATGTGGTGTTATTAGCCGACTCAAAGAGTACGGAAATTCGGGTCGTTACACGGGTCACTACAGATCTGTTTAAATTACCCAAGGAACATGTTAGAATCATCTAAATGTGGTGATAGGTGATGTAGATCTACAACTTCTCGGACATTTGTGTGATTTTAGATGATTCCAAAGCAGATTTGATGCTAGATATTCGTTTGGAGATGATTAGTGAAGACAGAATCACTTAAGTATAGTGGAGAAAGTGGTTGGACAACACTCCGTGAGCTTGGAAATTGATAGCCATTAATGTGGAGGTCATGATATATTTATAGGTGAAAGTCAAATAGAGTGGAAGGCTGAAATATAGTGTGTAGGTTTTGGGTCAGTATCAAAGTTATTTAAGAAAATTCCACTTCCAGTTGTCACCTTTCCTGACCGACCCAGATACCGACCAAACCAAATAGGACCGACCGACACATATTTCGTCTCTCTGACTAACCCATTGTCTCGGTACCGACCGACCAGACCCTGTGAAATGGACCGACCCACTTCCTTGTTGCCCAGACCGAACGGTTTGGCTTTGTTTCAGACCGACCGACCCATTGACTATGTTTCATACCAACTGACTCATGTAAGATGAACATTACCGTCCCATAACAAAAGATTTAAGCCGACCGACCCATATCATTCCTTCGGCTTCATCTTTGACCAACCGACCCACTGCCTTTGTACCGACCTATATCATTGCGATGTGATCGAACCAGATGTAACATGTCAGACAGATCTATAACTTCTTTGAGACCGGCCCATGGTTTTAATTGGATAATAGACCCACCATTTACACTCTGATTTTCAGTGGATTAACATAACCTTGAAGAATTGAATTTAAAATCAAAAGTAAGATAGAAAAATTAGTTAGAATTAGAATAGAATTGAAAATAGAATTTGAAAATCTGAATAGAATTTGAAAATAGAATTTGGAATTTGAAAAGCAGAAATAGAATTTGAATTTGAACATGGAGTGTTATTCAGAGTCTTACATAAACTGGACTATATTGATATATTTGTCTTGAAATCTTGAACTCTTTAAATCTTGATTTCTCATGAGTCTTGAATCAACTATTAATTCTGAACCTCGAAAAGGTCTTAAATTGTATAGTCTTCAGTATTGATTCCTGCATCTAGATAAAAGACAACCTCAGTTTATAAAATATCAAAAAAAACTTCCCCATATTTTATAGTCGATTAATATTGAGATAAGGTTGTTGTCATAAAAACTCCATTCACGAACAATCTCCCCTTTTTTTATGATGACAACCTTAGTTTATAAAATATCATACTTGTTCATACCTGTTGATGGTGATCCTTCTAATAATCCCCATGTCTATATGAATCCTATAAATTATGCTTAAACTAAGTCTATATTTTATCATTTCTCCCCCTTTGGCATTATCAAAAAGAAACTCTAAAAATGTTCCCCCTAAATCTATACCATAAATAACTATCCTATATCCATCTATCTATTCTGAAGTTATAATGGTCAATTCTATACTAGTATACATGACTCCCCCTTAATTCATGCTATCCTAATTCTGTATATAATCCCCCTAAATTTATAACTCTCCTTTAATCTATAATTCTCCTTATATCTATAAATTTCCATAACTTCCCCTAAATTATGACTATGCTAGTCTAATAAGCTAAATAAAAGAATAATAAACTAAGCAAACCAATCAATATTTATAATTAATTCAAAAAACAAACAAACAAATAATTCAAACTTATTAACTCCAAATGCATAAGTATTTTTTTAACAAACCTATCAACTACTATTGAAATTTAACCATGTCAAATTTATTTTATTATTTTATTAATTATAATTTAATTATTACTATTTTGAATTTCAAAATCCAAATTCAAATTTTAAATTTCAAGTTTGAATTTAAAGTTTTAAATTTCAAATTCAAAGCAAAGAAAACAAGCAAGATAATCAAAGAATCTATTCAACCAAAAAAATTTAAAAATTAATTAAAGCTTATTATTTTTGCAATCCTTCCTTTTGTTGGCATTCCATTGTCATGAACCATGCATTGACATCTTCCCGAATTTGATGATGAAATCTTCTCTATTGCGACGGGCTCCTTTTTCTGATCAGGATAGTAAATTCATTTGTTGAATTTGAACATCCTATGAGAAAGATATTGAAGATTTAGTAGTTCAATCAACTTGGCGCAAAAATTTTGAATTTGAATGAAAAGACATTTCAGCCATTATAAATAGACCCAAACGTCATGTCTCTTCATAATCTTTTCTCTTTATCATCTTCTTCTCGTTTCTCACTTACAATTAAACTTTCATAAGGCATAACTTCTTTGTTTCTTAACGGAATTGGACTAAATCAGCGGAAATCGAAGAGGAATGCAAAGATTATGCTCTAGTAATAATTTGGGAATGAGTTTGGATGGTATTGGGGTGTAGCAAGTCGAAACAGTAAGAGGAAAATAGAAAATCCCGTAATAGTTTTTCTGTTTTGGATAGTCAACTTTGAATTGCCATTTCTCACTCAATTTTTATCAGAATTTGATGATCTACATATCAAAACGATCGTGAGAACGAAAAGTACAATCAAGGAAAGGATTTCGGACAACTAACATGTGGATGCAGTTTGAAGATAATTGTCGGCAGTTTTGATTTCCTTCTCTCTTTATTCGCAAAAACTTCATTTGATCATTACTCGGTCAATTCTTGACGGATTCACATGAAACTAGTGACATTACAAAGAAAACGAAGAGAAGTACATTATGAAGATAAGTTGTAGATGAAAATCCAAAGTTATAAATTGATCTGGTACCCATTTCTTTGTTGATTTACATTATATATCCATTTCTTCTTGATGTCTATTCACCAATCGTCATTACTCTTCTCCTCTTTTTGATTTCTACCATGTGTTCATAAGAATTTTGAATTCCAAAAAGCCTTGTAATAAGCCATTTCGTAAATTGAATTTTCAATAGCCACTTCAACCATCTTTTCAGAGATTGAATATCCAATAGCCATATAACACATCTTTTCCTGTAAAAAACGCAACTTTTCAAATAATCAAATGACTTTTTAAATAACTAACTACAATTTTATACAATGATGGTTTTGTAACATATCCATATAACAAAAATTTCAAATTTCAAAAGTTTAAATTAAAAAAAATATTCAAAAATCAGATTATGAGTTTAAACTAGTGTTATAAATAATTTCAAAATTTTCCATTTAATATTTTCAAAAATCAGATTATGAACTTTTTGAAAGACCTTGCCCCAATACCAATTGTTAGTGATTGCGGAATGGATCGTTAAAGCAAAACTAACATTAAAGGGGGGTGAATAGTGTTTTTGAGAAATTAAACAAAATCTAAAACTTATATGATCTACCATATGAATCATACACCACGAAAACAATCACAGACACATAATCAAACACGAATACCAACATAAACAAAAATAAAATGCAGAAAATGAAAGAACACACCAGATTTTATACTGGTTCAGATTTCTTCTGTGTCTAGTCCCACGCAACGTTGGATTGCGCAGAGTTTTATTACTATATCAATATTCAAGTACAACCTCTTGATGTCACATCTCAACGTTAACACTGATTACAAACACCCTTTATTAAGTGTATTCCCCTTGATTTCACGTCTATATGGTTAACACCGCTCCGGTTCCTTGATTTTGAAGCTACGAGGAAACACTTTTTTCCTAAACATTTCCCAGACAATTAAAACAACCCTATAACTCTTCAATGGTACTTTGATTCAGAGAGTAATTAGTAGAGAATGAGAAGAGAAGAAGATTTATGTAAATAGAATTGAATACGGCAGAGTATAAGTGTAGAAATTAAGAAAATAAGAAATAATAATGGTATAGTGAAAGGGGATGAAGATGGACAAGAAGAATAATGAAAAAAATTCGAAATCAGTCCCTATTTATAAAAATTGTAAGGTTGCAACGCTTCTAAAATGTCACAAATAGTGAAAAGACACTTCCTTTCAAAATCAAAATTATGACGGTTATATGTCGACACAGGCAATAATGTATGTCTACATATCCCTTTGAAAAATTAAATTTTAAGCATTTTTGTAGTGTTTTAATATATATATATATATATATATATATATATAGATCTGTAAATTCTTAAACCAAAACATAGTGATACAAATAAATATTATGAAGCAGAAAAACATATTGTGGCGACCCACCCCGAACCAGCCGACATTTCCCCGAAAATGCACGGTGCCAATGCCTGACTAGCACGGGACGGTCGTTAAAAGAAAAGAAGCAATATGATGAATCATCAAAGAACCTATAGTATATCTCACAACACATGGAATAAAATATAATAGTAACAGAGCTTGACATAAAACAGGCGAGACAGTGCATAAGCTGAAAACTAAACCATAACCGTCAGAGTAGCGGAAATCAAAATACAGCTTATTACAACTTCATAATACTGTCTCTAAAACAAAAGAAAGAGGTGCACTACTAATGTCCAAGTATTGACCAGCAACAACACAGGGAGAATATGTGTAAAATAATACGTGAAAGCCTCACGCTTGTCTCCGGACAGCTACTCGTGCACAATCACCTGACCTTTCTCTAGTCTGCTCGTTTAGGAGCACCCAGGGTAATAAGAAGAGACATAAAACTCCAGGTCAGACAAAAGATTGGTATGAGCGATAATAGTAAAGTAAAACAATAACAGGTATAAATAGTCATACCTGATCCTAGACTTACAACCAAAGAGTTAGCACAACAAGATTTACAGTACTCTAAGGTAACACTAACATAAAGTGTAAAAATCGGAGTGTGAATGACATGGTGATGGCAAATATCAAACATAGCAATCATCCTCACATCTCTCACTCAGTGCATAAAGCATACGATATCCACCACTTTGGTCACCCAATCTTTGTTGCGATCACCTTGCCCTTGGGAGTCATAATGATCTCATTGCACTGATCCACATCCACTAATTCTTTGCTATGTCCACTTTGCCCCTTTGGAGTCATGACGACTCCATTGCACTGGCTCATAGCCACACTACAATCACTTGCCCTTGGGAGTCTTAACGGTCCCATTGCGCTGATCCATAGCCGCTAATCCGTCTATCGGTGGTGAACCAAAGTTATAGATCTCGACAACCCTTTTGCACACGTCCCGCAGCAAAGTCCAATCATGAAGTTAACTCGTTGGTTCCCATCTGGATCCTGAGTTCTAACTTCCCGTTTGGACTACCTTTGCATCTCGGGTTTGATTATAATCCCGATTTGGTTCGAATTCAACTCCGCAAAGTCTCGGTTCGTATGTGCATAAGGCTCCAAACTCCTTGTAGTTTGTGACTTCAGCCCGGGTCGTGGTCCTCATCTAGCTGCTCATATGATGCTCTGGTTCGTGAGGGTGCTCCCCTGGAGGTTCGTGCTAATGCTTCCTGAGTCTGGTTCATGAGTCGTGGCCAATGTTCTAAGGTGCACTCGTGACGAGTGGCTCGGCTCATGGTGAAGGGTGCTCCACGGCTCGTGAATAGCTCATGTTCGTGTCGTGACTCCAAACTCCTGGTCAGCTCACGGTTCTCGAAGTGGAGCAGTTCATGATGATGCGGGCGGCTCATGGGAGGGGTGTCACGATTGGCTCGGGTCATGGCATATGCTTCACGGGGGAGGGGGAGGTCTGACCAATTCTGCAACTTTACCAGCAAGCTATTTACGCCGTACGATGGCGTTTTCGACCATTCTAACTTGACTATACAACCACAAAGCATTCCAAACAGTAATACAGCATGAATAATCAGCAATAAACACCAAGACAACCATATAACATGTTAATATGGATCAAACATACCCAGAACCCATGTTTTCCCCCTTAATCTCCTTAATCATGAATTAATCATACAATTAGCAAAACATGTCCAAAATTAACCCAAATTCCTAACAGAGGAATAAAATAATATATAAGAATGTCTATGTTTTTTTTCAAATTTTTATAATGCATACTTTCGTTAATTAACACTAGTCACCCCTAATTAGTGAAAAACAATGCAAATATCTCACCTTAGCCATAAATAAATCTCAGATCTGAAAATATCTCTGATTGGGGTTGAGTCTCTATGCAACATAGCAGCTCTATCTCGATTTCTGTGCTAATCCACTTTAATTTGATGTTGATTTAGCTAATACGCGATTAAAAAGTGATTAAGGATGAATTTAGAAGGTGGAGGCCATTGCTAGGTTTCAAGAGATGTAAATGGCAGCTAGAAAAAAAAACTGATTTTCCAAACCCTATCAGCCTCCCCATAATCCTATTCCCGAAACGAGTTATGGGCCCATATGCTAATTACCCTAATTTGGCTCGGTTAAGCTTTTTTTCACCTTCCAACCCATATTTCATCCATATCTCCCAAACGTTAAGCCCTTTTGATTAACGTAACCAGTCTACCAAAAGGTAAACCATCATCTGAATCCAATGAAAGTATTTTCAGGTCAAAACTCCTTACCAACCAAAAGTTATAGGCAGAACAAGATTCTCTAGGGGCAAAACGGTCATTTAAAATTCAGCGAAAATCATGAACATGAGAAATGACCCCAATAGTCATTCCCCAAAGTTACATGACTATACGACCTCATATAAGAATGAAATAAATAATATACAATCCTCTGATATGTAGAATGCGGGTCGTTGCATTCTTCCTCCCTTAAGAATTTTCGCCCTCGAAATTTCTTAACCAAAACATACAAAGGTGCTTTGCATGCCTATCAGCCATTCACAAACAATTAAACATACATAATAGCACAACAATTCTATCCTAGCATGCGTAATAACTAAATCGCAGTTAAAACCTTATTAGGCAAAGAGTCTGGATATGACTTCTTTATGTTCTCTTTTGTTTCCCAAGTAGAATCGTTCTCATTATCACCCCTATTAGACCTTCACTAATTTCACCGTCTTCCTCTGAAGCTGCTTCGTATCGTACTCAACAATACGAATCGACCTGCGGTTTCCAACCGCCTCGGGTTCTACCTCTGTATCATCCAACTGATCTGGTGAAATAGTTATACCAGGGTCGTGCACGAACTTCGTTAGCAGGGAAACATGAAATATGTCGTGAACTCCCGCCGTCTTGTCAGGCTACTCAACTTTGTATGCCAAATTCCCAACTTGCTCGAGAACTGAAAATGGACCAACAAACCTTGGTGCCAACTTGCCTCTCCGCTTAAATCAAATCACATTCTTTAGTAGAGAGATCTTGATAAATACTAAGTTTGCAATGGAGAATTTCTGTTCTCTTCGTCTCTTATCAACATAACTCTTCTGCCTATCTTGGGCAGCCTTCATTCGCTGTTGAATAACCTTGATCTTATCTAAAGTTTCTTTTATTACATCTGGCCCAAGCACAAATTTCTCACCTATTTCCAGCAAACATGATGGTGAGTTGCACGGTCTTCCATACAAAGATTCAAATGAATCCATACCAATACTGGATTAGTAACTATTATTATACATGAATTCAACTAGATTCAAATGGTCCTCCCATGATCCACCAAAATCCACTATTCAAGCCCTCAAGAGATCCTCTAATACACGATTCACCCTCTCTGTTTGACCGTCGGTTTGAGGATGGTATGCGGTATTGAGATATAATTCTGACCCTAAAGCCTCTTGTAAGCTCTTCCAAAACCCACTAGTAAATAACGAATCTCGGTCACTCACAATACTTTTAGGTATTCCATGAAATATCACTACCCACTTCATATATAGTTCTGCTAACTCAGCTGCTGTTCTATTTGACTTGATCGGTATAAACTTGCACTTTTGGTCAATTGATCCACAATCACCCAAACACCTTCATGACCCGATCTCATCCTTGGCAACCCATCGACGAAATCCATTGAAACTTGTTCCCATTTCCATTTTGGAATTTCCAATGTCTGTAACAAACCACTAAGCTTCTTTTGCTCATCTTTAACTAACTGGCAATTCATGCACTTAGATATAAATTCCAAATGTCTCTTTTCATACCTTTCCAGTAGTAGGTCTGCTTCATGTCTCAATACATTTTGTTACCACTGGGGTGTATGGTTAGTATTGAGTAATGACACTCTCTAAGCACTTTATCTCTCAATCCATTAACATTGGGTACAACCAACCTCCAATTCTTTCGAAGCCATCCATCTCGATCAAGTCTATACTTGCTCATCTCCTCACTGTCGATGCCCATCTTCACTCTGGAGATGATTTCCAATAGGTCAGGATCGTCCCTCTGACTAGAACCAATCCGCTCAATCAAACTCGGTGTGATCGTCAGACTAGCTAACATCTCTGGATCCATTTCGCATTTAGGCCTGAAACTATATACTGCAATATATTCCAGTTGCTTCCATTCTAAAAACATAGCCCCTAAACTGGCATGTCTCCTACTCAAGGCATTAGCTACCTCATTGCCCTTCCCAGGTGTGTATGCGATATCAAAATCATATTGAGCCAAGAACTCTAACCATCTCTGCTGACGAAGATTTAAATACTTTTGGGGGAAAAGGTACTTCAACAACTTGTGATCGGTAAACAACTCGAATCTTTCTCCCAAGAGATAATGTCTCCACATCTTTAACGCGAACACTATCATTGCCAATTCCAAATCATGGGTAGGATACCTTTTCTCATGCGGTTTTAGTTGCAGATTAGCATAAGCTACAACCCTAACTCCTTGCATCAGTATAGCACCTTGTCCGGCACCACAGACATCCGTATATACCGTCATCTCTTTGTTCCTCTTAGGAATAACTAACACTGGTGTACAAGTTAACTTCTCCTTTATACCCTTAAATGCATTCTCACACCTTTCGTCCCAAACGAAAGCTTGATTCTTCTTGGTTAACTGAGTTAATGGTGCCGCTATCATGGAGAAGTCTTGAACAAACTCAGATGATATCCAGCTAACCCCAAGAAAATTCTTACGTTTGTTGCATTCTTGGGCGTAGACCAATCTTGCACCGTAGTCACCTTTGCAGGGTCCACGGAAATACCATTTTCTGAAACAACATGGCCCAAGAATCTCGCCTCCCCCCTCCAGAAGTGACAGTTAGAAAATTTTGCTTTCAATTGGTGTTTCCTCAACACCTCCATTACTATCCTCAAATGTTCCTTGTGTTTTTCCTCTGTCCTCGAGTAACCCAAGATATCATCCACGAACATAAGAACAAACTTATTTAATTGATATCTGAAAACACTATTCATAAGAACCACAAAATATGCGGGTGCATTGCTCAAACCGAATGGCATGACCAACTACTCATAAAATCCTGACGGCGTCCGAAATGCCGTTTTAGGTATACTCTAAGCCGCTACTTGAAGCTAATGAAAACTTGTCGCGAGATCCAACTGGGAAAACACTCTTGCTCCATTCAATCAATCAAACAAATCATCAATCCGTGGAAGAGGATACTTATTCTTTGTAGTCACCTTCTTCATGTCACGGTAATCAACACATAAGCAATGGGAAACGTCAGCCTTCATAGCAAATACAACTGGTGCTCCCCACTTGGAAACACTTCTTCTGATAAATTCCTTCTTCAAAAGATCGCTCATTTGCACCCCGAGCTCTCGCTACTCCCTTGGCACCATACGACGAAGAGGCATCACTATAGGTCTGGCATTTTTCACTAAATCAATTCGAAACTCAATCTCTCGGTGTGGTGGAAGTCCGGTCACTTCCCCGAAGATGTCCAGATACTCGCCAGCAATAGGCACATCTGACAACTCATCATGCGGGATGTCGAGGGAATCTAAAAACTAGCCATCACCCCATCACTACGTAGGCTACCCAACAGTACCCTCCGCCCATCATCCACCCTAACGGTCATCTATGACGCTTCACAGTCCACCACCACTTCATACCTTCGGAGCCAATCGACTAACAAAATAATGCCAAACCAAGTAAAGCCCAAAACAAAGCAATCACAAGTAAACATACATCCATGATTCGATAAGACCACATTACGACAAATCATATTAAGGCTAATTGAACCACCAATCGGGTCATCACAACAAAAGGTCTATCGACTATCTCAGGTTCCAATTCCAACCTATCTACCCGGTCACTAGATATGAAGGAATGAGAAGCCCTGGTATCAAACAACACTCGAACCAGAATATCATAAACAGAAAGCATACCTTGAATCACGATATTCTTTCCATTCTGCACTACAGTTGGGGCATTCGACGAAGAAGGAACAACACTGATAGCTTTCACGATCCGCTTCTCTTTAGGAGGTTGCGGACATTTATCCTTAAGATGTCCCACATGGGCACAGTTGAAGCACTTCTTTTCTGCTGGCTTAGCTCTACAATCATTGGCATAGTGGCCCTTCTTGCCACAGCTATAGCACTCGTCATCTTTCTTATCCCTCTTTTTCTGACCATCCATGGTCTGATTCTTCTTCCTCTTATTCTGAGAATTATTCTTGCCTCCATCGCTTGTCTGCGGCTTAGGCTCCTCTGCAGATGTAATAGCGACCTCGATCTTTGGCTTAGGGTAAAGGCTGTCTGATCTCAATGCTTTCCCCATAATAGATTCGAATGTCTCATCATTGCAGCTTATAAGTCTCTCTTCCGAGTACCCATCTCAACCAATTATGAACTTCTCGTTCTTCTTTTCGGAAGTAACGATAAGGGATAATCCATATTTCGATAAAATATCGAACTCAGTAATATATTCCGAGACTGCCCTACCATTCTGCTTTAGCTCCAAGAATTTCCTAAACAATTCTGATTTCTGAGCAGCCGGAATAAACTTATCACTGAAGCGAGTCTTAAACTAATTCCAAGTGACTTGATCTTCAAGAGTAGCTACTTTAATAGCATTCCACCAATTCATAGCTCATCCTAAAAGCTGACGAGATGCTAGTTGTCTCTTCATTGCATCTTTGATCCCCAAGTCCTTGAAGATGCGCTCACAACTATTTAGCCAATCCTGAACATCCGTAGCCGATTCCATTCCGTGGAACAGCTTCCCACCAAGACTAGTATAATCCTTGCATAGCTTGGAGAAATCAGCCCCAGGCGCCTGCACTACCGCACCACCACCGTTAGCAGCATTAGGCACTTCCCCCTGAACATCTCTAAGAATCTCCCTCATGAAGGTGTTAAACATTGCCCTTATATTAGGAACATCCTATTATTTGCTCCTGAACCTGTGCTTCTCATATTACAGCTCATCGTCAAGTCTATAAAGAGAAAAGGATTAACCATCTCCTCAGTGGTGTCAGTGCAGTGTGACTTTTTCCTTAGATATACTAATAGTATATATATACCTTTGAAACGAAAATGCCACAAATACGCGCCCTCATTTACGTAAAGTATCTCTCCCTGATGTCTTCCCCTAAGTTAACTATGCAACCTAGAGCTCTAATACCAAATGTGACGACCCACCCTGGGCCAGCCGACATTTCCCCGAAAATGCGCAGTGTCAATGCCTGACTATCACACGACGATCGTCGAAAGAAAAGAAGCAAGACAATGAATCATCAAAGAGACTGTAATATATCTCACAACTCATGGAATAAAATATAATAGTAACATAGCTTGACATAAAATAGGTGAGACAACGCATAAGCTGAAAACTAAACCATAACCATCAGAGTAGTGGAAATCAAAATACAGCTTATTACAACTTCATAATACTGTCTCTAAAACAAAAGAAAAGGTATAATACTAAAGACCAAGAAGTGTCCAGCAACAACACATGGAGAATATGTGTAAAATAATACGTGGAAGCCTCCTGTTTGTCTCCGGGTAGCTACTCGTGCACAATCACCTGACATGTCTCAAGTCTGCTCGTTTACGAGCTCCCAGAGTAATAAGAAGAGAAATAAAACTATGGGTCAGACAAAAGTCTGGTATGAATGATAGCCGTAAAGTAAAACAATAACAGGTATAAATAACCATACTTGAACCCGGACCTACAACCAAAGAGTTAGCATAATAAGATGTACAGTACTCTAAGGTAACAATAACATAAAGTGTAAAAATGGGAGTGTGCATGACATGGTGATAGCAAACATCAAACAAAGCAATCATCCTCACATCTCTCACTCAGTGCATAAAGCATATCATATCCACCACTTTGGTCACCCAATACTTTGCTGCGATCACCTTGCCCTTGGGATTCATAACGATCCCATTGCACTTATCCACAGCCATTAATCCTTTGCTATGTCCACTTTTCCTCTTTGGAGTCATGACGACCCCACTACACTGGCTCATAGCAATGCTACAATCACTTGCCCTTGGGAGTCTTAACGGTCCCATTGTGCTGATCCATAGCTGTTAATCCGTCTCTCAGTGGTGAACCAAAGTTATAGATCTCGACAACCCCTTTGCATACGTCCCACAGCAAAGTCCAATCATGAAGTTAACTCGTTGGTTCTCATCTGGATCCTAAGTTCTAACTTCCCATTTGGACTACCTTTGCATCTCAGGTTTGGTCATAATCCCGGTTCGATTCGAATTCAACTCCTCTAAGTCTCGGTTCGTATGTGCATAGGGCTGTAGACTCCTCGTAGTTCGTGACTTCAGCTCGGGTCACGGTCCTCATCCTACAACTCGTGATGACGCTCCGGTTCATGAGGGTGCTCCCCTGGCGGTTCTTGCTAATGCTTCTCGAGTCTGTTTCATGAGTCGTGGCCTATGTTCTAAGGTGCACTCGTGACGAGTGGCTCGGCTCGGGGTGAAGGGTGCTCCGCGGCTCGTGAATGGCTCATGTTTGGGTCATTACTCCAAACTCCAACTCAGCTCATGGTTCTCGAAGTGGAGCGGTTCGTGATGATGCAGGCGGCTCGTGGGAGGGGTGTCAAGATCGGGTCGGGTCATGGCATATGCTTCACGAACCCGAGGAGGGGGGGTGTCTAACGAATTCTGCAACTTTTCCAGCAAGCTATTTACGCCATACAACAGTGTTTTCGACCATTCTAACTTGACTATACAACCACAAAGCATTCCAAACAGTACTAGAAACGTGTATAATCAACCATAAACACCAAAACAACCATGTAACATGTTAATATGGATCAAACATACCCAGAACCTATGTTTTCCCCCTTAATCTCCTTAATCATGAATTAACCATATGATTGGCAAAACAAGTCAAAAATAACCCAAATTCCTAACAGAGGCGTACATTAATATGTAAGAATTTCTTCATATTTTTCCAAATTTTTATATTGCATAATTTCGTTAATTAACACTTATCAACCCTGATTAGCTGTAATTAGTGAAAAACAATGCAAATCACTCACCTTAGCCACAAATAAATCTCAGATTTAAAAATATCTCTGATTGGGTTCGAATCTCTATGCAACATAACATCTCTATCTCAATTTCTATGCTAATCTGCTTTATTTTGATGTTGATTTGGCTAATACGCGATTAGAAAGTGATTAAGGATGAATTTAGAAGGTGGAGGCCACTGCTAGGTTTCAAGAGATGCAAATGGCGGCTAGAAAAATGATAAAAACTGATTTTCCAAACCCTATCAGCCTTCCCATAACCCTAATCCTGAAATGGGTTATGGGCCCATAAGATAATTACCCTAATTAGGCCCAGTTAAGCTATTTTTCACCTTCCAACCCTTATTTTAGCCATATCTCCCAAACGATAAGCCCGTTTGGTTAGTGTGACCACACTATAGAATAGTAAACCATTATCCGAATCCAATGGAAGTGGTTTCAGGTCAAAACTCCTTACCAATCAAAAGTTATAGGCGAAACAAGATTCGCTAGGGGAAAAATGGTCATTTAAAATTCGGCAAAAATCATGAACATGGGAAATGACCCATATAGTCGTTCCCCAAAGTTACACGACTATACGACTTCGTATAAGAATCAAATAAATATTCTACGATCATCCGATGCATAAAATGTGGGTCGTTACTCATATGAAATCATAAATATAGAATATGTGAACATATTTATAAAATTATAAAGTTCAAAACTAAATAAATATAAAGTATATATAAACTTATAATCATAAAGACTTGAATTTAAAATCAAAAGTAAGATAAAAAATTAATTAGAATTAGGATAGAATTGAAAATGGAATTTGAAAATCAGAATAGAATTTGAAAATCAAAATAGAATTTGAAAATAATATTTGGAATTTGAAAATTAGAAACAAATGTTGAATTTGAACCCGAAGTGCTATTCAGAGTCTTACATAAACTAGACTCTATTATTATATTTTTCTTGAACTATTGAAATCTTGATTACTCATGAGTCTTGAATCATCTCTGAAGTCTAAATCTCTAAAAGCTCTTAAACTGTACTGCCTTCAGTATTAATTCCTGCATATAAATCCTACATCTAGATGAAAGTGTTAGTATACATTTAATAATCAATTAATACTGAAATAAGGTTGTTATCATCAAAGCTCCATTCTCCAACATAAACCCCAACATTGACCAAACCAATTCTAAAAGGTCGAGCACCTCCTCCTTTATAACCTCCGTTCAAGTGCCTCTGACTACCTCATGACATGGCGCGAGGTACAAGCAAAAATACGAAAGTAACCCATGTCGGGTTTTGTCCAGATTCCATCAAATTTGGATTCCAGATCGATGCCAACACTGATGAGTTGTATTGTTGATTTGGACAACTTTCATATTGAGAGTTTTAGTTAATTGTACACGGATTAAAACGAACAATTTCTTCCTTTGATTATTAAATGGAGGCTAGGATTTACTAAATGAAGGAGTTGATTTATATTTATAGCCTCCAACAAAGCATTATTCATCGAGTCAACAAATTTCGAACTCAGAAAGGGACATGCTCACTCTCTTCCATTACTAATAGCCTACATTTTGGACATAATGAAACTAACTTGAAATGCTAATTTGATCGTATGCAAAATCTAGCTATTGAAATTTTATTGTAGTATTATTATTTTATATCGTTTTTTGACATATGTTTATATCGTGCACGATGAAAAGATAACTTCAATCGATATGAACTTTGCAATCTAACAATAATTTACCATTATGGATTGAATGAAACTATCATCAAATTCTAAGATCGTTTACAAAATGGCAATTTTCATGTGTTAATAAAATCAAGTAATAATAAATCGATTTCGAAACACTCGCATTTATTGACACTAATTTATTATTATCGTTCACATTCAAATATAATTGTAATTAAACTTCAAATCAATTTAATTTCATAATAAATTCAAGATTAGGAATTATTACTTCATTCCAATATTAAAATTCTCAAAAAATTTAACTCAAGTTATTGAGTTTCAATTTTAGAAGTTCTAATATTTAAATTCTTTAAATATTTAATGTTCAAAAATATGAATTTTTACATTCTCCCCCTTAAAAGGATTTCATCCCGGAAATCACAAAGAAGGAGAATGCCACAAACCATTAAAGTTGTTCTTAAAAAGAATTTCAAATCATGTTAAATTTTTCCAGAACTTGAAATAGTAGGACATTTCGGCAGTATCTCCTTTGCACGGCTAGGTCCGAAAAATCAAAATATTAATATAAACTCATTTCTAAGACCTCCTGTAACGTCCTGTATTTTTGGCAGTTAGATATTTAATTTATTTTATTATATTAAATTTTGATTTAGAATTTTAAATGGATTTAAAATACACAATTCTTTTATTAAATGAAGTTTAAATGTTTAATTTATATATAAATATAAATCGAGCTCATAACATCGCGATAGTTCGTAATATTGAGTTTTGAACTTCAATTGAATATATCGGATCCGACATAAGTCGGATTTCTATGAAATAAGAAACATTTGAATCTTGTTAATTATAATTTTCTAATGGAAGAGAAAACCGGAGAATTCATATTATAGATTGTAAGTTATGTCCAATTCAAATTTTCAAATAGTCGCTATGGAATTATTTATAAATTATAACGCTTAATTTAATTCGATTTAATAGGATTTCTATACGTAACTTGAGATAACAATCGAATTAAGCCACGAAATGAATTCCATTAAATTTGTATTGATGATTAAAGTCAAGACAGATACATATTTTGGCATTTTTGGAGACCGGGTAATTTTGTTGTCCATATTAGCATTGTTTTATGCGTAAAATAGGATTAACGGATATGCAAATGAACTCATTTTCTGCGAAACTAATTTTATTAAATCCATAGTGATGAGGTGTTGTAGTGTTTCAAGTTATTTGAATTTATTTTTTGATCATGGCAAATTTAAATGCGTGTTTTCACCTATGATTTATAAAAGACTTTTTACAGATGATGTCGGAATTCAGCGAAACCTGTCCCATCGGGTCCGGAATATTTTTCTATGCTAGGATTAGGAGTTTCATCTCAACTGGAGTTCATACATGATAGTTTCAACGCGTTACTTCACGACGAATTTTTGATAGAATATAATATTAATAAATTCTTCCTTATAACTACCCCATATGAAATGGTCAAACCCTTAAAATCTATCACGCACAGTCAACAGAAATGTGCGCCTCCACTTAAAAATCTAAATGGCCATTTTCGTTCCAAACTCTTCCCTCAGAAATCTCAAAATATGTTCATCTCTACGCAATAGTTCCAACTACATTATTGGAGAGTACTTCGAGACTGTTCTATTGAATGGTGATGATAAACATCGGAACTATGAAAGGGTCGGAATTTCGTTATAAAGCTGCGACTGTCGAAGGCAAACGAAGACAAAGGATGTTTAGCCATTTCAGAAAACGTTTAAAGAATGAATACAGTGGAACGCGAAGGCAGGTGGGAAATAAACATGTAGCAGTGAGGAGCTTGGAGATCTGACACCATTTGGGCAGTGTGGATATAAAGGAGTCGGCATTTCTTTCTACTGGAAAATAAAGTAGGGAACGAAGCATTATGTGAAAAAAAATAAAACAATGAGAGAGGAAGAATCGGGTTGATATGTATGACACAATAGTTCAAAAATTTGTAAGAGTAAAGCAAATAACCAAATGTCAGGAAGAAGTAGTTACGATGGAGATGTTTGAATGGACGTTTGGATATGAAACAACATGTTAATTGAGGAAGGGGAGCATGCTGGAACGAAGTAAGTTGGCGCATGTGTGAGCAGTGGAGTAATAAAAAGAGCTGGGTCGAACGTTTTAATTTGTGAAGCAAAAGTATCATGCATGGGAACAGAAGAACTGGGAACGAGCAGAAGAAGGTATCGGTAGATTAAATAAAAAGATAACGTGTGCCAAATTTCAATTAATTAGTTTAATAATAATGTGATTAATGGAAGTGCAGACAGAAGCATTTGAACAAGGCGCATGGAACAAAGGGACAGAGCACAAGAAAACGGGTAGATTTCTATAGTAGTAGATGAAAGGATTTAATCAGGTTTCCATTTGTCTAACACAGTGAAGAATTCGCGGTTTGAAGAACAAAGAAATAAATTTTGAATGGACCCAATTATTCAAATGTAAAGAAATATTTTTAATTAAGTTAAGTAAGGTTAGCTAGAAATAATAAAATTCTATAACTTAAAACTTGAAAAACCCTTTATTCTTTGAATAGAATTACATCAAACGAGTTACGCTAGGATTGTGGTGGCGAACACCACATTATGGACTGATTGGAAATTTCAGGAGATAGCAGAAATTTATAGTTAAATTAAACGGTTGTTTAATTTAATTATAACCGAACTGTTTTAGAAATAAATGGAATCAATGTGAGTATAACTCACTCGGTTTTACCCACTTATATTCCATATAATTTGGGATTTATTTTGTGTGCTATGGTTGATAATTCTTTTATATGCACTAAATAATATTTAAATATTGAATGAGTTAGTTGAATTAAACGTTCATTTATGTCAAACAAAATAAAAACGTTATTTTAACGATTTATTTCCAAACAAGGTAACTTTCCTTGTTGTTTACATTTATAATAATATAAACGTAATGATTTAAATATGAGTGCTTGAATTTTTGTTATTGGTTATTTATTAAATATTATATCTGTTTTTGAAATTATATAATATTATTTGAGATAACGTATTTGGATGCAGGGAAACAGGTTGGAGGGATCTAACTGGATTTCTCAAATTTATTATTATTTTCATATAATCATTATATGAACTATTCACCCAATATGGATTGGGCAAACTGGTTTATTTGTTGATTGGAATTCAATGCTTGTGTATTTTTGACCAATTGGAAGTATTTGTTGAGTAATTAGCATTAAATGGCTTGAAAATCAATTGTTTTATAAATATGGATTTATCGTTGGCAAATCTACATAAACAAAGTTATAAAATTTATTTTGTAACTGAAGATGGATTTTTCAGTCTATTACTTGAAATGAAAGTTTTCAAAAAGAAATAAATAATAAATAATTATTATTTATTATTTAATTTTAAGTAATTATTTATTTAATGAAATTAAAAAGTAAAATCTAATGTTATAAGATTGGTAAGTAGAAATTAACCTAAGGGTTAAGAATTTCATTAAGTGTTATCAAGAGTTAATTATATGGAAGCATTTAAATTAATTATATTATATTAATTAATTTAAAGGAAAGACAAATTGGATTTAATTAACGAGATAAATGTGTTTTGAGTTGGCTAAGTCAATTGTTTTGTTTGAAATTGTTATCTAATTAAATGTTTATTTAACCTAATGGGAATGGTTAACAAATAGTTGTTTAATTTTTATAAGGCTTTTAAAGGAAATTTATTATTTATTTTATACAATAAAGTAATTAACTACTTTTACAGTAGTAAATGTTGAAATAAATGTATTGTTTTAATTTAAGTAATTACTTCTTAAATGGAATCCATTTAAAATGTAATCAAATTTTGCAATGAAGAATAATTGAATTTTGAAAGGAGTTTATGATCGGGTTTATATTAAAACCCGAGTTTTGTGAATGAAGTTATAAAGAGATTTCAGCAAAAACTATAGCTTAAAACGAAATGTTTACTTAACATTTAGATTAAGTAAAAAGAAATCGAGATATATAAAAGGGTTTATATTAAACTTGAGATTATAAATAAGATTTATAAGAGGGTGTGAAACTAAAACGTTGACTTTTGAAACGACAATACTTAATAATGAAATTATGTGAAGTGAATGTAATTGAAAAGAGATTTTTAAAGTAGAAATGGTTGAGGGGATTTGAAATGGAATAACATGAGTCGATCTGAGTTAAGATAAGAATTAGAACCTAACTGGAGATTAGTTGAGTTCTATGATTTTTTGAGTGTTAATCGGATGTTGATTTTTGTCTTCGGGGTTGATACTTGGGATATTATTCACTTACAAATTTACGGTCAAGGACTAAGGGAGGTTGAAGTAAGAAATGTAATGTTGCTTTCCAAATACTGGAATATTTTAATTAATCATTTATCTAATTATTTTTAATTAAATAAGACAAATGATGCTGAGTACTAAACCTGTAAATATATTTTTATTTTATGATTGAATGGTTGTTTATTTGATAGTTAACTAATCGACTATCAAATTAGGCCAATACGAATGTTGGTACGGAAAGCCTAGGATCAGATTTATATTCGAATACTTCCGACCAACAAATACGAAAATATAGAAGATATCAGATGCCAATAGAGATGGAGAAATCGAAGACCGTTGATCTTCATGAAATGGAAGAACCACATAAATCTCTGATTCAACTCAAAGATATACTAGGGATCTATTGTGGTTGAAATGTACGGATTTGCAAGGACTACTAGTTACTGATCTATAAGGTGATACCAATGATGCAGTAGGAGGGTACCTTTGGTTCATCCTATTCCTGGATGACATGTGTGGACGAATATTTGATAGAATATTTCTTAAGAATCACGTACGCTGATTTTTACAAATGTATTTCTGTTAGTGGCGGAGAACGGTCGTTCACTTAGCTTAACGACCAGAGTATTATTGTGGATGCAATCAGTGATTTGGTGGATCTGACGATGTGGCATTCAAAGTGAATGGCGATGTAATGTTCTAAAGGTAGTGTTAAACTTCTAGCCTCTTCCACCAGTACATGACAAAAATCAGGCAGGCAGCATGGCTAAGTGGGTCGCTCCCAAGTACGGTGTACAATCACCTATCTAGAGAAAATTCATTTCATTCTTTAATATATTCCAATGTTGTTCGTTTTCGGGAAATGATGGGTAGTCCCAACCGTTGGTGATATACATTCGATACACTCAAGCGAAATGAGTGGTCGGTCATGTGTGGCCGAGTTGCATGATGTTCTTTTTGAACCTAGTGTATTCACCTCTAGAGATACATTATCGGAGGGTGGTTCCATACCTTGTCATAGTCAGAAAATCAATCTCTAATAAGAGCCCACGGTTTTGATTATATACTATATATGTGGGGCGTGAGATGTAAGTGTTCCGCTAGAATGTTATTTATTTGTGTTTAGACACTATTATAATATCATAATAAGATATGATTTCAAAAAGAAATGGTATGACTTAAAAATCAAGTTGGATGATGTTTATAAAATTAGTGAGTTTTCTCACTTTGGTTCACCAGACCGATCCAGCATTTGAAATGCACGGGTTAGACCGGGTTTTAAGGTTTGGGTTTTGGATGCTATGAATTCAAAAGACATGCTGGAGTAGTTCAGACTTATGATATCTAGTGTGTGTTCCGCTGTGTGTTGTATATGAGGACAGATTATTATACTGTCCAGATGTATTGATATACACTGATGATTGTAAGTTTTATTTCAAAGCTCTCAATAAAGTTTTATTTCTATATTATATTTTGTTCCGCTGTGATGTGAGACTGATGTTGTTGTGTTCTTCTTCTTCTATTCTAATATTTCTTTCTTCGTTATCTCACTGTAACACCCCACCTCCGCTAGGGTCACTCACAAAGGGAATGCCCTAGTTTTGGAGGGGTATTATCTAGTAAACAGGCACAGAGATAACACATGTAACACCCCACGTCCATTAATGTCACTCACAAAGGGAATGCATTAACTTCCATGGAGGTTTTAAGTGAATATAGAACAGTAAAATTACAACAAGACAGATATAAAATAGTACTTGGAAATTCAAAAACTTTATTTCATTGTAGCAGAAGTCAAAACATGTTTGATTACATCATAACACCATATTCAATGTCAAGTACAATATCTATCTTGATAAAACAAGTACATAATCCCATTACATGAATAGTCATTAAAAAGAAAGATAACAAGCTGGACTTTACTTCAGCAGTCCAAGCTTTCCAGTAGATAAGCGATCCAACTAGACTCCACTAGAACTTGGCCCAACCTGCGGACCTGAAGGGAGAAAAAGGATGGAAAAGAGGGGGTCAGACATAAAGTCTGGTGAATATGATAATTCTACAATACTATTACCAAAATAACTGGACTAAGGCATAAGCTGGAAAACAAGAAAATGTCTATGAAGAGCAGATTAAGGACATAGACAATCGCTAAAGGCAACGTTATAGGCGCTCCTAAATACTAAAGGATAAACACTATACTGCACCACACCAGTCACCCTAAAGATTCATCCCACTTAGCTTCACTTAGAAACTTTCCCAATGGCTTTACGTACCCCTAGCTGACTACATAGGTGCCGCCTGCCCCTATCTCCACTAGGTGTACCCTACTTCCCATTATTCGATCGGCTCCCTAACTCGTAGATACCCGTGCTGGCCCCACAGTGGGGTGTATCACTCCCCTAAAGTGGCAACCTGATACAACGGACATGCACGGCTTATACCTACACGATGCAACAACGTCTTACCTACCAGCCCGGGTCCACACACGCATATGAAACCCGTTGGACTTGCGTTGCCACCGCTCCCTGTTTTGGCCTCTTATAGTCAAACCCAGTATGCGTGTCCCGTCCTCGACTTGGGTCGAGCCCACAAAGATACGTTTTGGGATACTGGTTGAAATGGGCCCCCACTATTTACCACAAGCATTCTACCTAAGCTTGTCCCCATTAGTCCATCCCACTTAACCCACTTAGTCATGTTCATTTACATGTGTGTTTGGTTAAATCTAATCGTATTTCAAATGCCTCTAAAGGCAACCACCAGATTCCTCATGCCACCCAAGGCACCTACTTAACCCCCATGTCCCACCTTACATGATTATCTGGTTAAGTATTTCTTAGTTCATTAAGGCCATAACCTCATAAAAACCTCTCACATTAGACTGGCATTTATGGCAGCTGGATTTGCCGGGCGGGTCCGGGCAATCTTACACCATAAAAGAGTCTAACCTCGTGTCTTTACAACTGTTATGCTTTAGTTTGGGCCTAGGACCTCTCACATTGGGCCGACATTTGTGACTACTGGATTTGCCGGGCGGGTCCGGGCAGGTTTACATCACAAACGGGTCCAACCTCGTGTCCTAAGCATTGATTATTAATAATAATCCACTTTCCCCCAATTTTAATAATTCCCTACTTGAATTATTAATTACTTCCAATTTTTAACAATGTCCATAATTGACTCAATTATGGACATCCATTCATGGTATGCAAAATCTTACAAAATTGCACCCAATTTATTAATTCCTAATATTACCCCTACCCCACGTTTGAACGTTTATTCGCAAAATATATGTTAGACTCGAATAGCCTAACTCATAGCATAAAAGAGATTATCATAATAACAACATGTATATGTGACCAAATGAATCATAATAAGGGGTGAAACTTGCATATGTCCAACTTGCATAGATTATACATGTCATGGACCTAAAGGTGTCAACTTGTTCAAAATCCACCTAATATAATCTCAATCAATTTTCATAAACTTACATATGAACATGTGTGAATCAACATCATCTAATTTTTTAACAACATGGTTTTATATGGGTACACCTAACTCAATAGGCAAATTCCCATAATCAAGTTTTATTTAATTATAGTTTCAAGTTTATGGGTACACCTAACCTAATAGGCAAATTCCCATAAACAAGATCCATTTAAATTAAAAAAAAACATAACTTTAAGCATGTTCCAACAACATCATGATTTTACAACATAATATAGCATGATTTATAACATGGCATAGTATGATAGTATAACATAGCTTGACATGATTCTCAACATAGCACGACATAGCATAAGAGAATTTACAACATAGCATGACATAGCATATATAATTTACATCATACGACAACATAATAACATAATAAGAGATCCACAATATATAGAATTTACAATTACAAATCACATCACTTTCTTGTGATCCATTCATAACTGAGTCAAATTAGTTTGTAATAGTCTTGTGAGAATCATCATACTCACCAACAAAAGAAAAGAATTAGAGAAAGAGAGATCTTTTGATTTGATTTGTGTAGATTTAGTTGTAGATGATTAGGCTTCCTCTTCTTAGTTTGTGACGGCTATGCTGAACTCCATGGCAGCAGCATGACGGTAGCTTCTCTAATTTTACAAGTGATTTAGGTCTAGGGTCTACCCACTTATTTATAGATTTTAGAATGCATTTAGGCCATTAGATTTAACCTAGAAATAACCGCAGCCGTTCAGACAAGATGGGGTTTATCTTGTTGACTCAGCAATGAGTCAGAAGTGACTCAGCAAACACTCAGCATATTAATAAACTTCTATTCATGTCATAAATATATATATATTCTACAATGTACACATTAGATACATCCCCCCCTTTTACACACTTATTATTGTTTTAGCAACTTTAGTGTTAATAGAAAATTCGGGGTGTTACATTCTCCCCTCCTTTTAGGATTTCGTCCCCGAAATCTTCAAGTCTGGAAGAATGTATATCCTACCATCCTAACGTCCATCTACTCATCCATCATACACAGGCATCCATTGTCCTTAAAAGACTTCTAATGCTTTATGATCATATGCAAGTGTGTGTACATGTCCTTACCTAATGCGAAATCAGGCGGTCTACTGATTCAGTTGACCTCCTTAATGCAAATTATGTAAGTGTCATGAATCCATTATGTATGCAAAAGATCCTAATTGCTTACATACTACTTCTATATGCGTGCACACCCATTCAACCGAATGCAGCATCCATATGATGGTACAACCATTATACATCCATTATACTAAATACATCCATATATATGCAATATGCAATATGAAGTGACTGAGCCGATCTAGTGCCTAAAGTGTGTGTGTATATGCATCCACGAGCAACCACTAGCAAACACTTGCATCCATTTTGCATCCATCATACATAACATGTCTCAAACACATGTTTCAACCATAGGATTATCCTAACTAAAGGTCAAAGATACTAATGAGAGGACATACTAAAGATAAGATAAGATAAGCTAAACGATAAAGGAGAAATTAAAAGACATACCCTCAAAAAGAAAAGGGTACAACGAACGCATCTTCTCTTCTGTCTCCCAAGTTGCGTTGCTCTCATCATCTCCCCATTGCACTTTAACCAGTCTGACCTCTCGATTCCTCAACTTTTTGATCTCCGACCCAAGAATGCATGTAGGAGCTCGTCTAATTGTTGCATCACGCTCTATTTCCACCTCTTTAAGCAAGCTCGGCTCTACCACCTCCGCGGTCTTGTGCAAACACTTCCTCAAATGTGATACATGGAATACGTCGTGTACTCCACTAAGTTTCTCAGGCAACTCCACCCTATATGCCATCTTCCCAATCCTGTTTTTTACAGGAAACGACCCTACAAACCTTGGTACTAATTTCCCCACGGACCCAAAGCGAACAACATTCTGTAACGGAGATACTTTGATAAAAACCATGTCCCCAATGTCAAACTCAAGATCTGTCCTCCTCTTATCAGCATACGATTTTTGCCTATCTTGTGCTGCTTTCATCCTCCTTCGAATCAACTCAATCTTCTCCGAGGTTTCCCTAACCATATCGGGCCCAAGTAGGATTTTATCGGTAGATTCCCACCAACATGTAGGCGAACGGCAAGGCCTTCCATAAAGAGCTTCGAAAGGTGCCATGCCAATACTAGACTGAAAGCTATTATTATATGCGAATTCTACTAACGGAAGGTGCTCTTCCCATGTACCCCCAAAGTCTAGGATACAAAGCCTTAAAAGATCCTCTAGAATGCGATTCACCCTCTCGGTCTGGCCGTCTGTCTGAGGATGATATGCGGTGCTCAAACATAGCTGAGTCCCTACCGCCTCTTGTAAACTCTTCCAAAATTCGCTAGTAAAGATGGGGTCACGGTCGCTTACTATACTAGAAGGAATACCGTGCAAACGAACTATCTCCTTAATGTATACAGAAGCCAACCACGGAGCAGTCCTCTTACATTTCACGGGAATAAAATGGGCGCTTTTAGTAAGTCTATCTACTATAACCCAAATCCCCGTGTTACCCTTCCTTGATCTTGGTAATCCATCCACAAAATCCATTGAGATGCTTTCCCATTTCCATAGTGGAACTTCTAATGGGTGAAGCAACCCACCGGGTTTCTTTTGTTCTGCTTTAACTTGTTGGCACACCAAGCATCTAGCGACGTACTCGGCCACATCCTTTTTCATACCGGCCCAAAAGAAAACCCGCTTCATATCTTTGTACATCTTATCCCCGCTGGGATGAATGGTCATTTTTGAGCGATGAGCATCATCAAGAATGGCCTTCCTTAAGTCTTCGTCTTGCGGTACACAAAGTCTATTATCCCTTCGTAACCAACCCTTATCGTCTAGGGTATACCTACGAAGATGGCTTGACGACTCCCCCCCTTTGAGCTTTTCTACTATCTCAACCAACCGTGGGTCGTCTCGCTGTGCCTCACCAACCCGTCCTAGAAGTGTAGGTCTAACCTCCAAGGATGCTAACAGACCGGGTACTAAGTCAACGGAGGGTCTAAAGTCAAACATAGAGATGAATTCTAAGCTTTGTCGTTCAACAAACAACGGACTCAAGGACAACCTTTTCCTACTTAAGGCGTCTGCCACCACGTTACCCTTGCCCGGGGTATATGCTATTTCAAAATCGTAGGAGGCTAAGAATTCCATCCACCGTTGCTGCCTTAAATTCAAATCCTTCTGAGAGAATAAGTATTTTAATGATTTGTGGTCAGTGAACAGTTCGAATTTCTCACCAAGAAGATAGTGACGCCAAGACTTAAGCGCGAAAACAATTGCGGCTAGCTCTAAGTCATGCGTGGGGTAATTCTTTTCATGAACCCTCAACTGCCTTCCACCATAGGCTATTACTCTTCCCTCTTGCATGAGGACCGCGCCAAGTCCCGTCCCACAAGCATCAGTATAGATGGTAAACGGTTTATTCCCGTCTGGCAGCACTAAGACTGGGGCTGAAGTTAAGGCTCTCTTTAAACGTTGGAACGCATCATCGCAATCTTTGTCCCACGTAAAAACCAGGTTCTTCTTCGTTAACCGTGTTAATGGAGCTGATATTTTTGCGAAGTCTTTGATAAACTTCCTATAATAGCCAGCCAACCCCAAGAAACTTCTTACTTCGGTTGCATTTTTAGGGACCTTCCAATCTTGGATGGCCACCACCTTTGCGGGATCCACTGCTATCCCTTCTTTGGAAACCACGTGCCCTAAGAACCGTACTTCCTTCCTCCAGAAGTGACACTTAGAAAATTTTGCCTTAAGGTTATGTGCTCGAAGGGTTTCCAACACTTCCCTAAGATGTAGGGAGTGCTCTTCTTTATTCTTAGAAAAGACTAAGATGTCATCCACAAAGACTACCACGAATTTGTTAAGGTATTCCCTAAACACCCTACTCATCAAATCAACAAAATATGCAGGGGCGTTTGTCAAACCAAAGGGCATCACTAGCCATTCATAGAATCCGTCAGGAGTCCTAAAAGCAGTCTTATCTATACTATCCTCGGCCACTCTCAGTTGATGAAAGCCAGTGGCTAAGTCCAACTGCGAAAACACTGAGGCGCCAACTAACTGATCAAAGAGATCGTCAATCCTCGGCAGTGGGTGTCGATTCTTTTTGGTAAGCTTGTTTAGTTCTCTATAGTCCATACAAAGTCTAAGAGACCCATCCGCCTTTGTGGCAAAAACTACTGGAGCACCCCACTCCGATATACTACGTCTTATGAACCCCTTCTCAAGCAACTCCTTTACTTGCTTATTGAGTTCCCTCCTTTCACGAGGAGCCATGTGGCGCACTGGCAAAGATACGGGTTTAGCATTATCCACAAGATAAATTCGAAAGTCTATCTCCCGCTTTGGAGGTAAGCCCTTCACCTCCTCAAACACATCCGGATATTCCCGGACCACTTCTACCGATCGCAGGTTCTCCACAGACGCGTCAAGCGATTCAAGATAACTTAGCATAACGGAATTTATGGGATTACAAAAGATGTCGAGAGCATTACCAAGGCGAGTCACAAGCCTAACTACTCTCCTTTCACAATCAAGAATGGCCCTATTTCTAGACAACCAATCCATTCCTAAAATTAGCCCATAGCCCGTGAAGCCCAATACATAAGCATCACATCTTAATTCAACGCTAAGTATAGAGATTTTCAAATCCAAACATATCATGGTCAAATGAGCCGAACCCCCAATTGGATTTGAAACGACCAAGGGATCCTCTACTAAACTGGTGTTCAAGTGCAGTGATTCAACTAATGATGCAGAGATAAACGAATGAGATGCGCCAGAATCGAATAAGGTACGGACAGGATGATCAAACAGAAAAACTAAGCTTTCAACAGAAATTGTTCTACCTCTTTCTTGCAGCGGTGGGGCCGCAATAGCCTGAACTTGCCCCCTTGCCTGCCCTGGTGCCATAAGAGCCTGCACCTGTCCTCCCGAGGTAGACCCTGCCCTCTGCCTCTTCTTTGGACAGTCCTTCACTAAATGTCCCGCATCTCCACAATGAAAACAACCAGTCTTCTTTTTCTTTCTACAATCTTTGCTGAGATGGCCAGGCGTCCCACAATTGAAGCATTTCTTCTTCCCTTTGCCATTATTGTTTTTACCACCCTTCTTATTTTGCTGTTGGGGTTTCTTCTGATCCCCTTTCTTTTCAACTGCCTTATCCTCATGCATAAGTGCCATTTCTACTAGCTTTTCAAAGGTGGCTCCCATAGGGATGTGGGTCATAGCCAACCCTTGCAACGGTTCATTCAAGCCTCTAACGAACCTCAAAGCTTTCTTCTCTGGCGTGTTCACCAACTCCAAGCCAAACCTTGCTAACTGATTAAATTTATTGACATATTCCTTTACTGATGAGCTCCCTTGCTTTAGTGCCAGGAATTTTTCCATATTAAATTCTCCTCTGCCCTTGAAAGAAACTTTGCCTCAAACCTTCGTCTGAAATCCGCCCATGAATCAACTGGACGTTCCCCGTTAGTGACCTCCCACCAAAACGAGGCCTCTCCCTTCATTAACCAAGCAGCTAAACGGACTTTCCTCCCATCTTCCACTTCAAAGATATCCAACAATTCCTCAGTCTCCTTAAGCCAATCTCTGGCCTCCACAAACGTCTCAGTCCCTTGAAAAGTTTTTCCTCCCATAGCCTTGAATTCCTTGCACGTCTTTGCAAAAGTGTCAACACGAGGAGGAGGAGGAGGAGGAATGGGTGCAACTAGGGGTGGAGGAGTATCCGCTGGGCCTGCAGTGGTGGCCCTAGCCTCCAAGTATCTCCTAAACCACCCTGGAATCGTCACGCCTTCTGGGAGATTAAGATCTTCAGCCAAGCTGAAACGAAAAAGGAAAGATTCAAAATGGAGAATTCGAAAGATAAAGATAAGGATATGGCTATTTGGGATTATGTTTTTCATAAAAACTCTCTTAAAATAACATGTTTTTTTTTTTTTGAAAGCACTTCTTCCAAAAATACTTTAGAAAAAAATATTTTTCTAAAAATTTTTTTTTATCTGTTCTGGTAACCTTATGCTCTGATACCACGTGTAACACCCCACGTCCATTAATGTCACTCACAAAGGGAATGCATTAACTTCCATGGAGGTTTTAAGTGAATATAGAACAGTAAAATTACAACAAGACAGATATAAAATAGTACTTGGAAATTCAAAAACTTTATTTCATTGTAGCAGAAGTCAAAACATGTTTGATTACATCATAACACCATATTCAATGTCAAGTACAATATCTATCTTGATAAAACAAGTACATAATTCCATTACATGAATAGCCATTAAAAAGAAAGATAACAAGCTGGACTTTACTTCAGCAGTCCAAGCTTTCCAGTAGATAAGCGAACCAACTAGACTCCACTAGAACTTGGCCTAACCTGCGGACCTGAAGGGAGAAAAAGGATGGAAAAGAGGGGGTCAGACATAAAGTCTGGTGAATATGATAATTCTACAATACTATTACCAAAATAACTGGACTAAGGCATAAGCTGGAAAACAAGAAAATGTCTATGAAGAGCAGATTAAGGACATAAACAATCGCTAAAGGCAACGTTATAGGCGCTTCTAAATACTAAAGGATAAACACTATACTGCACCACACCAGTCACCCTAAAGATTCATCCCACTTAGCTTCACTTAGAAACTTTCCCAATGGCTTTACGTACCCCTAGCTGACTACATAGGTGCCGCCTGCCCTTATCTCCACTAGGTGTACCCTACTTCCCATTATTCGATCGGCTCCCTAACTCGTAGATACCCGTGCTGGCCCCACAGTGGGGTGTATCACTCCCCTAAAGTGGCAACCTGATACAACGGACATGCACGGCTTATACCTACACGATGCAACAACGTCTTACCTACCAGCCCGGGTCCACACACGCATATGAAACCCGTTGGACTTGCGTTGCCACCGCTCCCTGTTTTGGCCTCTTATAGTCAAACCCAGTATGCGTGTCCCGTCCTCGACTTGGGTCGAGCCCACAAAGATACGTTTTGGGATACTGGTTGAAATGGGCCCCCACTATTTACCACAAGCATTCTACCTAAGCTTGTCCCCATTAGTCCATCCCACTTAACCCACTTAGTCATGTTCATTTACATGTGTGTTTGGTTAAGTCTAATCGTATTTCAAATGCCTCTAAAGGCAACCACCAGATTCCTCATGCCACCCAAGGCACCTACTTAACCCCCATGTCCCACCTTACATGATTATCTGGTTAAGTATTTCTTAGTTCATTAAGGCCATAACCTCATAAAAACCTCTCACATTAGACTGGCATTTATGGCAGCTGGATTTGCCGGGCGGGTCCGGGCAGTCTTACACCATAAAAGAGTCTAACCTCGTGTCTTTACAACTGTTATGCTTTAGTTTGGGCCTAGGACCTCTCACATTGGGCCGACATTTGTGACTACTGGATTTGCCGGGCGGGTCCGGGCAGGTTTACATCACAAACGGGTCCAACCTCGTGTCCTAAGCATTGATTATTAATAATAATCCACTTTCCCCCAATTTTAATAATTCCCTACTTGAATTATTAATTACTTCCAATTTTTAACAATGTCCATAATTGACTCAATTATGGACATCCATTCATGGTATGCAAAATCTTACAAAATTGCACCCAATTTATTAATTCCTAATATTACCCCTACCCCACGTTTGAACGTTTATTCGCAAAATATATGTTAGACTCGAATAGCCTAACTCATAGCATAAAAGAGATTATCATAATAACAACATGTATATGTGACCAAATGAATCATAATAAGGGGTGAAACTTGCATATGTCCAACTTGCATAGATTATACATGTCATGGACCTAAAGGTGTCAACTTGTTCAAAATCCACCTAATATAATCTCAATCAATTTTCATAAACTTACATATGAACATGTGTGAATCAACATCATCTAATTTTTTAACAACATGGTTTTATATGGGTACACCTAACTCAATAGGCAAATTCCCATAATCAAGTTTTATTTAATTATAGTTTCAAGTTTATGGGTACACCTAACCTAATAGGCAAATTCCCATAAACAAGATCCATTTAAATTAAAAAAAAACATAACTTTAAGCATGTTCCAACAACATCATGATTTTACAACATAATATAGCATGATTTATAACATGGCATAGTATGATAGTATAACATAGCTTGACATGATTCTCAACATAGCACGACATAGCATAAGAGAATTTACAACATAGCATGACATAGCATATATAATTTACATCATACGACAACATAATAACATAATAAGAGATCCACAATATATAGAATTTACAATTACAAATCACATCACTTTCTTGTGATCCATTCATAACTGAGTCAAATTAGTTTGTAATAGTCTTGTGAGAATCATCATACTCACCAACAAAAGAAAAGAATTAGAGAAAGAGAGATCTTTTGATTTGATTTGTGTAGATTTAGTTGTAGATGATTAGGCTTCCTCTTCTTAGTTTGTGACGGCTATGCTGAACTCCATGGCAGCAGCATGACGGTAGCTTCTCTAATTTTACAAGTGATTTAGGTCTAGGTTCTACCCACTTATTTATAGATTTTAGAATGCATTTAGGCCATTAGATTTAACCTAGAAATAACCGCAGCCGTTCAGACAAGATGGGGTTTATCTTGTTGACTCAGCAATGAGTCAGAAGTGACTCAGCAAACACTCAGCATATTAATAAACTTCTATTCATGTCATAAATATATATATATTCTACAATGTACACATTAGATACATCCCCCCCTTTTACACACTTATTATTGTTTTAGCAACTTTAGTGTTAATAGAAAATTCGGGGTGTTACAACACAAGACAGAACATAGATAAAATAGAGTGTATAAAGCAGCGGATATAAATTTTAAAACCAAATCTCATCACTGAAAAATAGAGTCAAAACCTCTTACATCAAAATGCCAAGTCATTATTTCATTACATCAAGTTCTAAAGAAGCAAAGTACTTAAAACAACATAAGTAAAATATTATTCCCCAAAAAGTGCACGAGTGCAGCCATAGCATAGCTCAAGACCAAACCATACATGAGCTGTCAGAAAGCAAGCAAAGTCCAAGCTAAGAGCTAGAGTCTCCTCCCTGAGAACCTGGGGGGAACGAAAGACAAAGAGGCGAAAGTAAACGGGTCAGTCAAAAAGACTAGTAAGCCCTAGTGACTATCAGCATAGAAACTAGTAAAGTTAACAAGACATGAATAAACTGGAGTTAAACATAGGAATGATGATAAGTCTGACGTGATAACTAAGCTAACAAGATAACTCAAGTCTAACATTGCGTATTCAAGGTTCGCCATATCAACTATATTGGTATACTAATCCCGTGTCAACTATAAATCAAGAAATAATCCCTTGGCCCAATATCGTGAAGTGACCCAATTCGAGGTCCAACGGTACGATCTAATCGATCGGCTCCCTACAAGTCTAGCTCATCGTGTGTCTGTGTCATACGGCCCTATCACGAATGTAGTCACCTGTGCCAGGTCCACCATAGGGTGTATCAAGCCCTATGGTGCCAACCACCGACACGAATCAAGAATGCACAGGTAATCCTACTGATGCCCAATGCCTGCTTTTTCAACTCCGAACTAAATGCACGACCCTAGTCCGCCTGAACCTACAATGGCGCACCAACTCAGCCGTCGTTCCGGTCGCTTACAATCAGCCCAGCAATCGTGCCCCACCCTGCCTAGTCCCAAGGTACCGTGATACATCTAGTGGGTTACTGCTGAAAAGGACCGCGTAACTAGGGTTTCGTTCAGCAGGTTAAGTTGTCATTTAAAATCGAGACTTAACCCCATCTACGTATCATGTCAAATTGACTAAGTGTGTCGTTCTAGTTCAAGACTTAGTCCTACGAATCATGTGTCAGGTTGGTTAAGTGTGTTCAAGCGGTTCATGACTTAACCCTATCCAATCTACATGTCAAATTGGTTAAGTATATTCAAGTGGTCCATGACTCAACCCTATCCAGTGGCATTAATTTACTTAATGCACCCCTAACCTCTCACATTAGACTTGGTTATGGTTACTGGATGTGCCGGGCGGTTCCAGGTAGATTTACACCATAACCTAGTCTAACCTCGGGTTTCGAGTGCGATATGACCAACTACTCACATTGGGTCCTATTGTTTGCAGTTACTGGATTCGCCGGGCGGTTCCAGGCAGATATATACTGCAAACTCAACCCAACCTCGAGTTGGCCACGTTCAAGTTATCTAAGTGTCATGTCCATGCTTAATTTTTCATGTCAAGTTCAAGTTCGTGTTAACCATGTTCATGATTCAAGTTTTCAAGTATAATTTCATGTCAAGTTTACATGTCATGTTTTCATGTCATATCATGTTAATTTTATAGCCAATTTCAAATTTGCCTAATCTACCCAAAACGTATCCCCAACGTATGTAAATTCGCATCTACACAAGATATCAAGATAGGGAATAACACAAAAAGGATAGTCATAGGATGGCAAAGGTGTTTACAAGTTAAGCATGATGATTATAACATTTCAGGCATATGAATAAGGGTCTCAACATCAACTTGGCAGAATATGGTGATAGACATGGTAATGGATTGACATAAGATAATACCCCCAATAATAGTTTCAACATCACAGGTAATGTTTAGATAAAGGTCATGAGAGGTTTTAGGTTAATAACATGAATATGTCCCAAATCAAGTTCATACAATAATCCACAAGTCAAAGTTTCACATGAATAGATCTAGGGTGTACAAAATTAGATCTAAAATAGTAGGTCTAAGAAGGATAGTCATAGGTCAAGGATTTACAACGATAGATCCAACCTAGTTATCATGTTTAGGCATAATTTCAGTTTACATCGTGTTCATGTTAAATTTACAGTTTAGATCTAAGAGTAACTGGGGCTTACAGATCATGGTTTTTGAGAACTAAGAACAAAAATTGTCGTAGGATCGTTGTAGAAGCTTCAATCTCTAGTTTGAATTGAGTTGCCTAGGTTGATGTTGATTAGCTTCTAGTTTTGATTCCAGCAGAGTAACGATGCCATTTTTATTTTTATTTAGAACAGAGGCAGAATAGAAGCAGAATAGAATTTTGTGTAGAGAAGGCTAGGTTTAGGGCTGTTTAAATAGATTTAGGCAGATGAATCTGGATAGAAATCGGACTAGATACATCAGAACGAATACTGGCCCAAAAATGGGCTCGGGGACCATGTCGACACCCAAGTCGACTGCGCAGTCGACCTGGTCCTGGGGGTGTCGACTGCCCAGTCGACTCCCCAGTCGACCTGGGTCTGGGCGGGAAATTTCCCGTCCAGTCTGTTCTGCGTTTGAAATTCGAATTTTGAATTCGAATTCGAGCTGTTTTTGAACTCTGAATATTTCTAAAACTTTGGGGAGCCATAACTTGGTCATACGGGCTCCGATTTTCGAAAACTCGGACTCGATTTCATGCAGAATTCCGAGACGAACACAATGGCGCAACCCGTTTCCCTTGGTTCTTATTTTAAAATTTAATTCTTCCTAGATTTATGGTTATAACATATTATCAAAATACGGGTTGTTACATTCTCCCCTCCTTAAAGGATTTCGTCCCCGAAATCTCTAAGTTAGGAAGAACGTATCCTACCATCCATCTACTCAAAACATCATCCACAAGCAAACATTGTCCGTAAGAGATTTCTAATGCCGTATGAGAATATGCAAAAAGTGTGTGTATATGTTCCTTATCTAATGCAAATGATCAGGCCTGATTGATCTTTCTAATGCAAAATATGTTTAGTGTAACAGCCCGCACCTCCGTTTACGCAAGATATTGTCCCCAACTTAGTCACCGTATAGGTGTGGGGTTTTGTTTCTCAAAAGGCCTCGGCGTTAGTAAGAGATGAGCTCTATTAGTTAAGTATCCACTTCACACAGGCTTCCACGATGTGGGACTTAGGGGTGTTACATTCTCCCCTCCTACAGAGCCCAACGTCCCCGTTGGCTCACAAACACCTCACCCAGGCACTGTGGTCCACAGAGGAGTCACAATTCCGGCTGGGTATTGGCTCTGATACCACTGTAACAGACCGCACCTCCGTTCGCGCAAGATATTGTCCCCAACTTAGCCACCGTATAGGTATGGGGTTTTGTTCCTCAAAAGGCCTCAGCGTTAGTAAGAGATGAGCTCTACTATATAAGTACCCACTTCACACAGGCTTCCACGATGTGGGACTTAGGGGTGTTACATTTAGTGTCATGAATCCAACATGTATGCAAATAATCCTAGTCACGTAAGCACTATATGTGTGCACAAACATTCATCCATATGCAACATTCATATGATGACACATTCAATTTCATCAATAAATAAGTATAAACACTCATGCATATGCAATATGAAAATGTGTCTGAGCCGATCTAGTGCCTAATGTGTGTTATGCAACCACGAGCAATCACTTGCAACCATTCGCAAACATCAAGCATAACATGTTTCAAATACATGTTTACATTCATAGGATTCTACCTAAAGTTCTCAAGACAGGATCGAAAGGATATACAAGATAAAACAGAGTATCTAGGGAAAAGAAGTTAAAGATGTACCCCTAGAATGTCCTTCTTGCAGGGCTTGCCCTTGTTTCTTAGGGCAGTTCTTGCTGATGTGTCCAGTTTCACCGCATTGAGAACATGCTCCTATCTTCATCTTCTTCTTCCTATAGTCCTGGACTATATGCCCGTCAATACCATAGAAGTTGCATTTTCTTTTCTCACGTGACTTGTCATTCTTGTTGTTGCTGTTCTTTCCTCCTTTCTCGGAGTCTACCTTCTTGTCTTGAGACACATTCGCCTTGACCTTCTTCTTGCCATTCTCATCTTCTTCATGAAGTAGGTCCATATTCACCAAGCTTTCAAAGTTCGCGCCCATGGGTACATGAGTCATGGCCATAGTGTGGAGTGGCTCGCTCAATCCTCGAGCAAAGCGTAGAGCCTTCTTCTCAGCCGTGTTACTAAGTCCAAACCGAGCAAGCTGATTAAACTTATTCACGTATTCCCTAACTGACATGTCCCCTTGCTTGAGTAACAGGAACCTCTCCATCTGAAGGCTCGCTTCTGCGGATGATAAAAACTTAAGCCCAAACCTCTCTCTAAAGTCTGCCCAAGTCTCAATTGGCCTGGTAGCGTTGGTGACTTCCCACCAAAATGCAGCTTCCTCTTTCAACAACCATGTTGCTAACTGAACTTTCCTCCGATCTTCCATATCGAAAATAACAAACAAGTCTTCAGTCCCTTTTAGCCAGTTTCGCGCCTCAACGAAGGTTTCAGTTCCAACGAAGTTCTTGCCGCCCGTTCCTATAAAGTCCTTGCATATTTTGGCGAAGGCGGTACCCGGAGGAGGAGGAGGAGGAACCGCGGCCACCGGGGGAGGAGGAGGAGGGATATCTGCCGGGCCCGCGTCGTTGGCCCTAGCTTCCAAGTATCATCGGAACCAGCCAGGTATGGGTACTCCCTCAGGAAGGTTAAGATCAGACATGCTGAAAAGCGAAAAAGAAAAAGATTCAAATGAGGAAACAAAGGAAAGTGCTAATAGCTTTTGGGGAATAGCCTTTTCTTAAAAATAAAACTTTTCTTGAAAAATGCTTCTTTATAAATGGTTTTGAAAATAGTTTCAGAAGGTTTTAAAACTTTTGCCCAGTCTGGTAACCTTCTGCTCTGATACCAAATGTAACACCCCACCTCCGCTAGGGTCACTCACAAAGGGAATGCCCTAGTTTTGGATGGGTATTATCTAGTAAACAGGCACAGAGATAACACAAGACAGAACATAGATAAAATAGAGTATATAAAGCAGCGGATATAAACTTTAAAACCAAATCTCATCACTGAAAAATAGAATCAAAACCTCTTACATCAAAATGCCAAGTCATTATTTCATTACATCAAGTTCTAAAGAAGCAAAGTACTTAAAACAACATAAGTAAAATATTATTCTCCAAAAAGTGAATAAGTGCAGCCATAGCATAGCTCAAGACCAAACCGTACATGAGCTGTCAGAAAGCAAGCAAAGTCCAAGCTAAGAGCTAGAGTCTCCTCCCTGAGAACCTGGGGGGGAAACGAAAGACAAAGAGGCGAAAGAAAACGGGTCACTCAAAAAGACTGGTAAGCCCTAGTGACCATCAGCATAGAAACTAGTAAAGTTAACAAGACATGAATAAACTGGAATTAAAGATAGGAATGATGATAGGTCTGACGTGATAACTAAGCTAACAAGATAACTCAAGTCTAACATTGTGTATTCAAGGTTCGCCATATCAACTATACTGGTATACTAATCCCGTGTCAACTATAAATCAAGAAATAATCCCTTGGCCCAATATCGTGAAGTGGCCCAATTCGGGGTCCAACGGTACGATATAATCGATCGGCTCCCTACAAGTCTAGCTCGTCGTGTGTCTGTGTCATACGGCCCTATCACGAATGTAGTCACCTGTGCTAGGTCCACCATAGGGTGTATCAAGCCCTATGGTGCCAACCACCGACACGAACCAAGAATGCACAGATAATCCTACTGATGCCCAATGCCTTCTTTTTCAATTCCTGACTAAGTGCACGACCCTAGTCCGCCTGAACCTACAATGGCGCACCAACTCAGCTGTCGTTCTGGTCGCTTACAATCAGCCCAGCAATCGTGCCCCACCCTGCCTAGTCCCAGGGTACCGTGATACATCTAGTGGGTTACTGCTGAAAAGGACCGCGTAACTAGGGTTTCGTTCAGCAGGTTAAGTTGTCATTTAACATCGAGACTTAACCCCATCTACGTGTCATGTCGAATTGACTAAGTGTATCGTTCTAGTTCAAGACTTAGTCCAACGAATCATGTGTCAGGTTGGTTAAGTGTGTTCAAGCGGTTCATGACTTAACCCTATCCAATCAACGTGTCAAATTGGTTAAGTATATTCAAGTGGTCCATGATTTAACCCTATCCAGTGGCATTAATTTACTTATTACACCCCTAACCTCTCACATTAGACTTGGTTATGGTTACTGGATGTGCCGTGCGGTTTCGGGCAGATTTACACCATAACCTAGCCTAACCTCGGGTTTCGAGTGCAATATGACCAACTACTCACATTGGGTCCTATTGTTTGCAGTTACTGGATTCGCCGGGCGGTTCCAGGCAGATTTATACTGCAAACTCAACCCAACCTCGAGTTGGCCACGTTCAAGTTATCTAAATGTCATGTCCATGCTCAATTTTTCATGTCAAGTTCAAGTTCGTGTTAACCATGTTCATGATTCAAGTTTTCAAGTATAATTTCATGTCAAGTTTACAGTCATGTTTTCATGTCATATCATGTTAATTTTATAGCCAATTTCAAGTTTGCCTAATCTACCCGAAACGTATCCCCAACGTATGTGAATTCGCATCAACACAAGATATCAAGACAGGGAATAACAAAAAAAGGATAGTCATAGGATGGCAAAGGTGTTTACAAGTTAAGCATGACGATTATAACATTTCAGGCATATGAATAAGGGTCTCAACATCAACTTGGCAGAATATGGTGATAGACATGGTAATGGATTGACATAAGATAATATCCCCAATAATAGTTTCAACATCACAGGTAATGTTTAGATAAAGGTCATGAGAGGTTTTAGGTTAATAACATGAATATGTCCCAAATCAAGTTCATACAATAATCCACAAGTCAAAGTTTCACATGAATAGATCTAGGGTGTACAAAATTAAATCTAAAATAGTATGTCTAAGAAGGATAGTCATAGATCAAGGATTTACAATGATAGATCCAACCTAATTATCATGTTTAGGCATAATTTTAGTTTACATCGTGTTCATGTTAAATTTACAGTTTAGATCTAAGAGTAACTGGGGCTTACAGATCGTGGTTTTTGAGAACTAAGAACAGAAATCGTCGTAGGATCGTTGCAGAAGCTTCAATCTCTAGTTTGAATTGAGTTGCCTAGGTTGATGTTGATTAGCTTCTAGTTTTGATTCCAGCAGAGTAGCGACGCCATTTTTATTTTTATTTTTATTTAGAACAGAGGCAGAATAGAAGCAGAATAGAATTGTGTGTAGAGAAGGCTAGGTTTGGGGCTGTTTAAATAAGTTTAGGCAGATGAATCTGGACAGAAATCGGACTAGATACATCAGAACGAATACTGGCCCAATATTGGGCTCGGGACCAGTCGACACCCAAGTCGACTGCGCAGTCGACCTGGTCCTGGGGGTGTCGACTGCCCAGTCGACCTGGGTCTGGGCGGGAAATTTCCCGCCCAGTCTGTTCTGCGTTTGAAATTCGAATTTTGAATTCGAATTCGAGCTGTTTTTGAACTCTGAATATTTCTGAAAATTTGGGGAGCCATAACTTGGTCATACGGGCTCCGATTTTCGAAAACTCAGACTCGATTTCATGCAGAATTCCGAGACGAATGCAATGTTGCAACCCGTTTCCCTTGGTTCTTATTTTAAAATTTAATTCTGCCTAGATTTATGGTTATAACACGTTATCAAAATACGGGTTGTTACACTCACCCTCTATTTTATTTCATTAACTATCTGGTGTTTTCGATACTTGAGTCCTGGCAAGTAGTACGGGTTATGTATTATTGTTGGAATTCAAGATTTGAAATCCCTGGGTCATTACAGTTGTATCGGAGCCAGGTTTAGTAATAATCTTGGTTTTGTGGCGTAACTCGATAGAGATGGGGTTAGTAATACCCTAGATTGAGTTGAGTGTATATATATGAGGGCGTCTTTGTAAATTTTATTTGAAATTGTTTTGTATTGTGCTATTTGATCAGTTCGATTTTGAATTAGCAACTGACTCGATATTGTTTTGTAAAGAGGGAAAATTAAATAATTTTGCCCAAATTATATTTCACTATAGAAAAGAAATAATTATTTAGATATTAGTTTGTTGGATTGATTTGAACGGAATTCAAATTAGATTTCGAATTGTTTAATATTTACCAAAGAGATTTCAGATATGGAATTCATAAATGAGAATTTAAGTTGGAATTAAATATGATAAACTTGGAATTGAATTAACATTGATTGATTGGAAATCAATCGAATATTAATCAATTGATAATTATAGTCTGTAAAACCCAAATAAATATTAATATTGAATATAAATTCACTTAAATGATTGGCTTATGTTGACTGTGTATCGTTTGTTGATTCTGTGTTAGATGGGTCGAATATAATTCATATATGGATTAATAAGAAGGTAATGAATTAAAAGCTAAGCGAATGAATTCCAGTATATTAAATTGGAATTGAATCAAATATGAATTGAAGCCGAATGAGTTAACCCTGTATTTGCAAGTAAATGATATGCTTATTTTTGGGATTTTGTGTTGTTAAACTTGTTGATTAATGAAATGTTATTTGTTATTACATGTAAGTGTTACTTACATGTTGAATGGAGTTAAGTACAGGTAGCTGAAAACTATAAGATTAGGTTTTGATTGCGTATATCACATATAAATTGAGTAAGTATATATATATGATTTTGTTTTTCAATCATGTTGGTCGATGTATATATATGATTTGTTCCTGCGATATCCTAGAAGTCACTCCGTACAAGGGAGACTCTGTCAATTTTTTCCGGGAATTTAAAGTGATAGAATTTTTTTTGAGAAGTTTATTTACAATGATGAATCTGTTTTCAATTGAAAATAAATTGGAGTTTTGAAAAGTTAATTGGTTGTAACATTTCTTCTATCTTAGTAATTTCAGGGACGGGTTTCTTTTAAAGGGGAAGGAATGCATCGTCCTGTATTTTTGGTAGTCAGATATTTAATTTATTTTATTATATTAAATGTTGATTTGGAACTTCAAATGGATTTATAATATATAATTCATTTATTAAATGAAATTTAAACGTTTAATTAATATATAATTATAAATCGAGCTCGTAACGTCGCGGTAGTTCATAATATTGAGTTTTGAACTTCAATTGAATATACATGATATGATATAAGTTGGATTTATATGAAACAAGAAATGTTTGAATCTTGTTGATTATAATTTTCTAATGGAAGAGAAAAATGGAGATTTCATGTTATAGATTGTGAGTTATGTTCAATTCAAATTTTCAAATAGTCGCCATGGAATTATTTATAAATTATAATGATTAATTCAATAATATAATTTGATTTAAAAGGATATGCGTACGTAACTCGAGATAATGATCGAATTAAGCCACAAAATGAATTACGTTGAATTTGTATTTACCATTAGTCAGGATAGATATATGATTTGTTATTTTTGGAGACCGGTAATTTTGATGTCCAAAATAGCGTTGTTATACGTGTAAAATAGGATAACGGATATGTAAACGAACTCCTTTTTTGTAGACCTAATTTTTTTAAATCCGTAATAATGAGGTGTTGTAGTGTTTCAAGTTTTAGGTTATCTAGATTTATTTTGTCATCGTGGGAAATTTAAACGCATGTTTTCACCTATGATGTATAAAGAACTTTTTACAAACGATGTCAGAACTTCATGAAACTTGTCCCATCAGGTCCGGAATATTTTTCTATGCTGGGACTAGGAGTATCATCTCGATTGGAGATCGTACATGATAGTTTCAATGAGTTACTTCACGAAAAAAATCTCGATATAATATAATCTATTACCTATATCAGAAAGCAAAATAGTGATTTGCTGATATGGAACGCTGGTTTTAGTTCAAATCCAACGTGTCGTAATTTTAAGCATGTTGCGCAAGTACAATGGTTTTAAAAAAAGCAACCCCATCCGACAGTTTACTTACTATCACCGGTTACGGTAACTTCCTTCCTCTTTCCCTTCTCCACTCCCAAATTCAACGGTGTATCACGAAATTTATCAGACCACAAAAATCGACTACCATTTTTAACCTCTAATCTTTAACGCAGTGTTTGGTTCGTCGGACTTATTTTCGTCCCTGCTTCCTCCGTTTTTCGATTTTGTCCTCAGGTACTTGGTTCTCAAAATTATTCACATTTCCCTTACTCTGTCCGTCAACCGCCGGTATTTTTTCTGATCAAGTCTAGTGGTTACTCTTATGCATTTATATTTTTCTTTTCTATTCCGTGATTTCATCCCTGTATATGTAATGCATGTTCACCGCTGTCCGTATTTTTTTTACTGCAGAATCTCTTTCCCTCACAAATTTATAACTCCAACCAATTGTTCTTTAGTTTTGACTTATGGGAACCATTCAATCATTCTGAATACCTTTAAAACTATCATCCAGTACTGGTCTTTAGTTGTCACTATCAGGTTTGTCCACTTTTTTTAATTTGTAACACAGCTTCATCTTTGTGCGCTTCCATTTGTTGTTCATACGAACGTTTATACGTCAAATAGGGATTGAGTGACAGTGAAAACATATTCCAGCTTGTATCTATGTTATTATTAACTCATTGTTCATATGGCTTTAAAATTGGTAATCATTAGTCCATGTATTGTCGGACTTCATTCCGTGTTATTAATAACTCATTGTTCGTAAGGTATAACAGAAATCTATGTCCCATGTATTGTCTGACTTCATTCCGTAATTGTTCAAGTCAAGGGGAATTTTCTACATATAATTTGAGGGCCATATCATCTAAGACACATTCTCAGCATGACCATGGCAAGCATAAGACGATTGTTTTGCCAAATGTACAACATATAGGTACATCGTATGCATGGTTAACATTATTCGCGTGTACACACACGAATTCTTCAATGTTACGTGCTATGTTTATATACACTCTTATTTTTCATTTCTAGGAATACATGATTTCATTACCTTAAATGATTGTTGTTACGCACGTGTTTGTGTGTTAGTAATAAAGGTGTGAAATATACATTACGACAACTGCCCATGTGTGTCCACCGGTTGTAAGTTATTGTTTTCATGAACGTTCTGCTTGTCCAACTGCAAGTGCGTTGTTGTAAAAAAGATTGAGGATAGTTTTCTTACTCAATTTTCGCAACACCATTACTAGGTTGATACAATTTTAAATCCTTTTTTCCCTGATAACAGTTTTTGTTGTAGAATGGACATATACTTCCCCCTATATTTATACAATTTTCGCCGACTTATCACAACGAGTGGGAAATCTTATACCACTTTATCTGATATCATGTTTATAATTGGTTACCGTATATATTGCGCTTATATTTTCAAATTTAATGAGTTCCTCAAATCCGTATTTCAATATTCATGTTTTCAGCAACCACATACCTATTAGAAACTATGGTTACCTACCTCCTTATTATATTATATTTTCACCTTATATCCAGTAAAATGTCTGTTATCTTTTCTATGAGTTACATTCAAATGATGTTCTGCTGAATCTATGAAACCAACGATCTTATCGGTGTAATTACCAATATTCATATCATTTTTTAATTTTCCACTGAATTAATGACAAGTTAGTTATACATTTGTTTTTACTCAGTTTTGATTTTTATGCTTTTCTATGCATAACCAACCGTTCAACCCATATGGTGTTTTCTACCAGTATGCCTGTGGGCGTAAAAAGTAGTCTGAAAAGAGACTCCTATGGTGTTTTCTACCAGTATACCTGAGATATGTCACCACTGATCAGCATCTCCTGCAACCTGAATTGTTTAACTATTTGCTTATGGAAGTTTCAGTTAATCCGTGATTGATATATCACTGGCATGCTAGGGTTAATTGAGAATTATGTCGATTGTTATGGAGTTCGAACTTTTTTGGATCATTACGCTTGCACAATTTAAAATATCAACATATAATATGTATATTAAGTGCACATATAACATAGGTACAACAGTCGATCATATGGGATTCATTGTAATTCAATATTTGATTAATACGAATTTAACAATCAAACTGACCTTAGCATCAGATTGATTGATGAATTTAGAGAACATTGACTTGAAAAAATATGGAGTATAGCAATGACAAATAATGTGAAATGTACTGAGTTATTTAAAGGATAAGATATGATAATTGACATGTGGAGCAGTAGTAATAATGTGGAACAAAAATATAGGAACAACTGCCGAACAAAGGAAACTGAGTAGGCATAATTGAGATAGAAAATAACAAGGAAAATGAATTGTGAACTAATTCTGTAGCAACCCGGAATTTTGGGGCCAATTTAAAATTTTTATTTTAGAAATTTTAATGGGATTTTAAATAGTTAAAATGATTTATTTTAAATAATAACGATTAAAAATTTATTTTAATTGAAGTTAGAATGAATAAATTTATTTTAATTATAAATAAAGTTTAAAATAGCGCGGTAGTTTGAAAATTTGAATTTGAACTTTGACTGACCGCACAAGATGAAAAATAAATCGGATTTCGGTAAAACAAGAAATATTTGAATCTGTTTAATCATATCTTTCTAACGAATGTAAGAAACTGAAATTTCACATTAAAAGTTGTAAGTTATGTCCAATTTAAAATTTAGAAAAGTCACTATAGAATTTATATATATATATTTTAATTAAATATATGGCCCTTAAAAAGAGCCATTTTCAAACGGTCCCAGAATTCGACGAAATTAGTCTTATTAGGACCGCAACGTCAAAACATAACCGGAAAAAAAATTCCCAGAATTTTTAGAGTCCGTATGTAGCCCCGGTAATTTAAAATGTACGTTTGAATTTAATATAAATTGATTTATATTTAAATTTTGAAGAAAAACATATCGTAATAGCCGAATTGAGTTATGAAACATATTCCAGAGTGTCCGGGATGGGGGTTATTAGCTAGGGGCGACACTCGTTGGGTTTGGACTTCGTATGGATAAACATGAATTTTTGAAATAAATGAATTAAATAAAAAGGAAAATACACGTATAAATACACTGTACTATACCCTAACCCTAAAAACTATATACGCAGCCGTCGTATGTTTCAATTCAATGGCCATGGCGTTCCCAAATTCAAACCAACTTTTCTCCAAATTCGTGAAATGATTTCAGAAACTTCCAAAGCAAAATCAAAGTACTAGGAGTGTTATACAATACCAACGGTCGTGATTGAGTTTAGTAAAGCAGGATGGCGGAATTATGGCCACAAAGGCGCTGCGTTTGGAGCAGTTTCCAGGGTGGTGGGGACCACCGAGCTCGCTATCGGTGTTGGTGAAGGAGGAGGACGCCGAGGCCTTGCGTGTGGTCATCTCCGATCGTCGGTCTGGTGAACGTAGTGGCGGCGCGAGTTAACCCTAAGGCAATGGGTTTCGGTTTCACGAGGGCTTCTGGTTCCAGGAAGAAGATTAGGAAGTAATTAGCTAATCTAATTATTAATTAATTATTCCATAATATAGTTGATCTTTAAAACATCGTATCTCTTTCATACGAGCTCAGAAATTCGCAAATTCTGTCTCGTTGATATCATGAAATCCAGACCTACAATATGAAACAGACCAAAGAGCAAACGGAGCATGTTGAAAATTCAGACAAAAACCACTATGAAATTTTTGTTTTATAATTTAAAAATAAATTGTTACTGAAATGAGAAGTTATATTTATTTCGTATAAAGTTCGGTGTATATATTTATTCAGTGTTCGTTGTTTTATGATTGATGAATTATTGAATTGATTGGTGTGTCTCATATTTGTTAGAATATGATTGTTTAAATTAATTGTATCATGTTTGTTAAACTTTGATTAACGATAAAATTTCACTTTTATCGTTAGCATGAAGCTATTGTTTGTCATTAGAATTGTAAAACAGTTAGGTGGACAAAAATGTCCTTTTTTATATTGTCATTATAATTATAGGAAATGACATGTGAAAGAAAAATATAAAATAATTCTGTTGTTTGTCATTAGAAATTGTATGCGAATAAAATACTCTTTTATTTGTGATATAATAACATCACTTGGATATACATGTTACGTTAGATTGAAAATGTAAATTTTTTGAAAAATGTTTAGTTATATTTAAAATGTCATTTCATTAGAAATGTGATATTAGATAAGAAATAACATTTTGTATGAAATGTTGCCTTAGAATAGGGATAACACTTCTTGTTATAAAATATTGCACTATAAAAGAAGTAACCATTTTTGGTAATGAAATGAACATTAGAAATAGAAATTACATTTTTATGTAAAATGCGATACTGGATTAGAAATTAGATTTTTATGTAAAATGTTACATGAGATTGGAAATTACATTTTCGTATAAAATGTTGCATTAGAAAAAGAGATAACATTTTCATAGTAATGTTAAATTAGCAAAGGAATAACATTTCTACTTTAATATGTGGCATTAGAGAAAAATAACATTTTTATTATTAAATGTTACATGAGGATTAAAATAACATTTTTGTTAAAGAATGTACATTGGGCTAAACTAACACTTTGTTATCAAATGTGACATTAGATTAAAATAAAACCTTGTTATAAAAATTGACATTAGAAAGAAATAACATTTTTAGTTTAAAATGTTACATAATTAAGAAATATAACATTTTCATTTTAAATGTTGCATTTCTCATGTAAATAAAACCTGTAAATAGAAAAGTGTGAAAAATAAAATGTTCATTTTGTATAAATAGAAAAGTGTGAGAAACAAAATATCCATTTTGTTAAATAGGAAAGTGTTAAGATTGATGAAAATAACATTTTAGGTATAAAATGCTAAGATGGATGAAAATAACATTGTAGTTATAGAATGTTAAGATGGATGAAAATACCATTTTAGGTATAAAAGGCTAAGATTGATAAGATAACATTTTAGTTATAAAATGTTAGGATTGGTTAAAATACCATTTAGTTATCAAATGTTAAGTTAGACAAAATATCACCTTTATTTGTTTTGTTTAATTTAAGTTGTCGACAAAACAAATATATTACTTTTATACGTTTATTGAAATAGAATTGACGACAAAAACAAAGCTATCATTTTAATTGTTTTTGTTGAAATGTAACATTTTAGATATAAAATTTTAAGGTGAATAAAAATAACATTTCCAGTTAAAAATGTTGAGTGATGAAAATATCACTTTTTATTTGTTTTGTTGAGTTAGAATTGACAACAAAACAAATATATCACTTTTATGTGTGTTTTGTTGAATTAGAGTTGTCGACAAAACAAATATATAACTTTTATACTTTTTTGTGTTTTGTTGTATTCGAGTTGTCGACAAAACAAATATATAACTTTTATGTGTTTTTGTTGAAATAGAATATTTTAACATAGGAAAATATCCTTTTATATAATACTAGAATAAATAGAAAATGTTAACATAGGAAAATATTCTTTTATATAACATTAGATTTTAAATGGTACATTTTAATGTCATTCTAAATGTAATAAAAAGAATATAACTTTGGTTCGAACTTGTTAACATGAAAATTACATTTTTATATAAATGATTCATTAAAAAGAATATAACTTTGGTTAGAACTTGTTAAGATGAAAATTACATTTCTATGTAATTGGGATTCATTAAAAGGATTTAACCAAAATAGACATTTTTGGTTCATTAAAAAGATTAGAAAAAAATATTTTTGTTCATTTAAAAGAAATAAACATTTTTGTTCAGTGAAAAGGATTAGACCAAGATAAACATTTTTGTTCATTCAAAGGGATTAAACAAAAATAGACATTTTTGTTTATCAAAAAGGTTTAAAACAAGAATGTACATTGTTGTCATGAAAAAGTACATTTTTATTCACATTTTAGATGTGAATAAAAACTTGAATTAAAAGTTGCATTTTTGTTTACATTTTAGATGTGAATAAAAGATTGAATTAAAAAGTTGTATTTTTATTTACATTGTAGATGTGAATAAAAACTTGAATTGAAAAGGTGTATTTTTATTCACATTTTAGATGTAAATAAAAATTAGAAATAAAAAGTACATTTTTATTAGCAATTTAGATGCTAATTAAAACATGATTTAAAAGTGCCCTTTTATTTAAGAATTTAGATGCTAATAAAAACATGATTTAAAAGTGCCCTTTTATTTAATATTTTAGATGCTAATAAAAACATGTATTAAATAAAAAAATGAAAGTTTATCTTATTTACTTTTTACATGTAAATAAAATAAAACATGATGAAAAAGAAAATGTATATCTTATTTACATTTTACATGTAAATAAAAGGCACGAATAAAGAAGTATATCTTATTTACATTTTATATGTAAATAAAAGACTTGAACTAAAAGGGTATATTTTATTCACATTTTAGATGTGAGTAAAAACATGAATTTATAAAGGATATTTTATTTACATTTTAGATGTAGGTAAAAACATAGAAATAAAAGTGACAACCTAGATTTACATTTTAGATGTAATCAAAAAGATAGTTAATGTATATTTTTATTGTCAAAATAGAGACAATAAAAAGATTAGAATTAAAAAGTACATTTTTATTTACATTTTTAATGTAAATAAAAGAAGAGATTTAAAGGCGACATTTTTATTGATATTTTATATTCAATAAAAAGATCAGATTTATAAGAAACATTTTTATTGTCATTCTAGGGACAATAAAAAGAGTAGATTTAGAAGTGACTTTTTATTGATGTTTTATACTCAATAAAACGAATATATTTTAATGTTATGTTTTTATTGACATTTTAGATGCGATAAAAAGAATTGATCTTAATAGATGAAATCGCCAAACGATTTACATTTATATATATATATATATATATTAAAATTAAACGAATCGAGCTGCTGCAGTTCCCTGAATTGAAATCGTAACATTAAACGATTATACCATAGGATCTGACCGTCGAATTTTCCCAAAACTAGAACCGTTACGACCGCTTTGGGAAGATCTTTCCAACAATATAAATTTTGTTAAAACCCAATGGTTAGATTTCGAGATAAGTGGAAATCAAATTCGGATAAAATAGCGCCAGGGCCGCCCATCGACCCGAAGCGTCGTTAAATTAATTGAGCAATTTTTATATATATAAAAATATCGGTAAATCATTATTTAAAGATTAATAACGATACGAAATGATTTTAAAATATACATATACGCGAGGGTCAATTGAAAAGTCCGAGTTCAATCTCATTTCAAATGATTATACGACAATCTAAGTCAAAGAGTTGAAGACGGTGATTGAAGACCGACGATCTTCATGTCGGATGAATGACTTACCACTGACTCCCATGATTGGAGTAGCTACCTTGAAGGTGCTATAGTGGTGGCCTTCCGGACGTACTTGTTGATTGTTCGGATATGCGAGGAATAAGGTACCTCCGATTTCGTTCAGACCCAGAACGGACTTGTAAATGGATGGTATGTCTGACGTTGTATTCCTTTATGTTGTATTCGTTGATCTCTGCTATATATATATCTGTTTGGTGTTTAACACCCTTCTCTGAGACGTACGAGCTTAGAGGTTATATATTGGTAGGAATCAATGGTATGATATGGATTGACAATGTGGCATGCTAAGATGCATGGATCAAGGCTTTTGTTGAAAAGCAGAGTCTTGTGGTTGATGATCAAAGCATAGCCTGGTTAGGCGTGGCTTTGTGTATAGCGTTACTTCGCGAGCCTCACACCCCGGTATGAGTCAAAAACGGGAGTAGGACTGCAGGGAGTGCACACGTTTCTTTCTAGCTAGAGTGATGTTAGTGACGAACCAGACCTGATATTTTAGTTATGTGGATGACGGATTATGCGGTAGCTCGGATTTATAGGTTGTTAGTAGCCATATGGAGGTTCAAAGGAACCGGGAAGCATGTGTTTAGGCATAACTAATCCACTACCGTAAGGTTGGGACCGGCCCTGAAGATCCAAGGGTTGCCATAGGTGTGATCCTGAGGCATTTGCTAGAGTGTCTCGAATCGGAGAGGACGATCCCTAGCCTCGATTCATGATGGAAACCCAACTTCCAATATGACACCATGTGGTTTTGATTGTAGAACTAGTATGGCTACATAGTATATGGTGGCTATGACGTCTATGATTGATACATTATGATTGATATGTTTTTGAAACACATATACACAGTAATATTAAATCCGTTTTATCGTCTCAAGCATCTTTTGACCATTATAAGGTAAAACTCTATCCTCCGGTTTGCGTTGCATTGTGTGATGGGACTTGTGTCTTATAATGGTTTCATTTTTCAAAAAAAAAAAAGAATTGCTTTGTTTAACGATTTACCTTATTTTATGCACTGACAATCCAATGGAGTAAACACGTTCCGCGTTAGCGGCATGGTCCTATGATTAGCCTTATTATTAGATTAGGTAAGTTAGATTTCTCATACAAGTCCCATGACTGACATGTAGTTTGTTTCACTGGCAAACTCGGGTGCCCATATTTTCCACATGGGCAGTCGAGTAGCTTTTTGCAGATACTTATCTATTTAGCAGGATCCTGGATAGAAGCATAAAGTTGTGTCCGGAGCTTTTGATAGTCTTCCGCTACAATGTATTAATTCATTGTAATTTATCTTCCACTGTAAATTTATTTCGATGTACTCTGATATTCTGTACTCTGATGTAACATTATTGTAATGTAATAAAAGTCTGTTGTTGTTGTTTTAATGTGTCGTATTCCCAAAGTTAAATTATTCGAAGATTTCCAACTTTTGGGTCAGACCTGTGTGGTTTATGGTCGATTCAAAGGGCAGGAATTTTCGGGTCTTTACAGTTGGTATCAGAGCTCTGGTTAGCTCAAATCTTTGGGGTACATCTCATTAGAACTAAACAAAAGACTCATCATAGGTAGGATTAGTAAAATCCTATAAAAGAATACTCATTAGAGATAGGATCAGCAGTATCCTAGAATGAGAAAACTCATTAGAGATTGGGTTAGTAATGCCCTAGAATGAGTTCAGAGCGAAACGTTTATAAATAACGTATTTGTGATTATAAATATAATCCGATCTTAGAAAATATGATTTTTGAATATATAATAGTTATTTATATTTGATAAGCTAATCACCTAATAAAATTATTGAAATTAAAATTGAATTGGGTAATTAAACAACTTTTAGCCTCGTTCCTTTTCGAGGACGAAAAGATTTTAAATGGAGGAGATTGTAACAACCCGGAATTTTGGGGCCAATTTAAAAATTTTATTTTAGAAATTTTAATGGGATTTTAAATAGTTAAAATGATTTATTTTAAATAATAACAATTAAAATTTTATTTTAATTGAAGTTAGAACGAATAAATTTATTTTAATTATAAATAGAGTTTAAAATAGCGCGGTAGTTTGAAAATTTGAATTTGAACTTTGACCGACCGTACAGGATGAAAAATAAATCGGATTTCAGTAAAACAAGAAATATTTGAATCTGTTTAATCATATCTTTCTAATGAATGTAAGAAACTGAAATTTCACATTAAAAGTTGTAAGTTATGTCCAATTTAAAATTTAGAATAGTCGCTGTAGAATTTATATATTTTTTTAATTAAATACATGGGCCTTAAAAATATCCATTTTTCAAACGGTCTCAGAATTCGACGAAATAAGTCTTGTTAGGACCGTATCGTCAAAACATAACCGGAAAAAAAAGTTTTTGTAATTTTTAGAGTCCGTATGTAGCCCCGGTAATTTAAAATGTACGTTTGAATTTAATATAAATTGATTTATATTTAAATTTTGAAGAAAAACATATCGTAACAGTCGAATTGAGTTACGAAACATATTCCAGAGTGTCCGGAATAGGGGTTATGAGCTAGGGGCGACACTTGTTGGGTTTGGTTTGGAGTTCGTATAGATAAACATGAATTTTTGAAATAAATGAATTAAATTAAAAGGAAAATACACGTATAAATACACCATACTATACCCTAACCCTAGAAACCATACAAGCAGCCGCCGTATGTTTCAATTCAATGGCCATGGCATTCCCAAATTCAAACCAAGTTTTCTCCCAATTTGTGAAATGATTTCAGAAACTTCCAAAGCAAAATCAAAGTACTAGGAGTGCTCTACAATACCAACGGTCGTGATTGAGTTTAGTAAAGAAGGATAGCGGAATTATGGCCACAAAGGCATTGCGTTTGGAGAGGTTTCCAGGGTGGTGGGGACCACCGAGCTCGCTCTTGGTGCTGGCGAAGGAGGAGGACGCCGAGGCCGTGCGTGTGGTCATCTCCGATCGGTGGTCTGGTCAACATAGTGGCGGCGCGAGTTAACTTTAAGGCGACGAGTTTCGGTTTCACGAAGGCTTATGGTTCCAGGAAGAAGATTAGGAAGTAATTAGCTAATCTAATTATTAATTAATTATTCCATAATATAATTGATCTTTAAAACATCGAATCTCTTTCATACGAGCTCAGAAATTCGCAAATTCAGTCTCGTTGAAATCGTGAAATCCGGATCTACAATATGAAACAGACCAGAGAGCAAACAGAGCATGTTGAAAATTCAGAAAAAAAACCACAGTGAGATTTCTATTTTATAATTTGAAAATAAATTATTACTGAAATGAGTAATTATATTTATTTCGTATAAAGTTCATGTTGATGTGGTGTATATATTTATTCAGTGTTCGTTGTTTTATGATTGATGAATTATTGAATTGATTGGTGTGTCTCATATTTGTTAGAATATGATTGTTGAAATTAACTGTATCATGTTTGTTAAATTTTGATTAACGATGAAATTTCACTTTTATCGTTAACATGAATCTATTATTTGTCATTAGAATTGTAAAACAGTTAGGTGGACAAAAATGTCCTTTTTATATTGTCATTATAATTATAGGAAATGACATGTGAAAGAAAAATATAAAATAATTTTGTTGTTTGTCATTAGAAATTGTATGCGAATAAAATACTCTTTTATTTGTGATATAATAACATCACTTGGCTATAGATGTTACGTCAGAATGAAAATGTCAATTTTGTGAAAAATGTTTAGTTATGTTTAAAATGTCATTTCATCAGAAATGTGATATTAGATAAGAAATAACATTTTGTATGAAATGTTGCCTTAGAATAGGGATAACACTTCTTGTTATAAAATGTTGCACTATAAAATAAGTAACCATTTTTGGTTATGAAATGAACATTTGAAATAGAAATTACATTTTTATGTAAAATTTGATACTGGATTAGAAATTACATTTTTATGTAAAATGTTACATTAGATTGGAAATTACATTTTCGTATAAAATTTTGCATTAGAAAAAGAGATAACATTTTCATATAAATGTTACATTAGCAAAGAAAATAACATTTCTATTTTAAGATGTGGCATTAGAGAAAAATAACATTTTTATTATAAAATGTAGCATGAGGATTAAAATAACATTTTTGTTAAAGAATGTACATTAGGCTAAACTAACACTTTGTTATCAAATGTGACATATTATATTAACATAACATCTTGTTATAAAAAGTGACATTAGAAAGAAATAACATTTTTAGTTTAAAATGTTACATAAGTAAGAAATATTACATTTTCATTTTAAATGTTGCATTTCTCATGTAAATAAAACCTATAAATAGAAAAGCGTTAAAAACAAAATGTTCATTTTGTTTAAATAGAAAAGTGTGAGAAACCAAATATTCTCTTTGTTAAATAGGAAAGTGTTAAGATTGATGAAAATAACATTTTAGGTATAAAATGTTAAGATGGATGAAAATAACATTGTAGTTGTAAAATGTTAAGATTGATGAAAATACCACTTCAGGTATAAAAGGGTAAGATTGATAAGATAACATTTTAGTTATAAAATGTTAGGATTGGTTAAAATACCATTTAGTTATCAAATGTTAAGTTAGACCAAATATCACCTTTATTTGTTTTGTTGAATTTGAGTTGTCGATAAAACAAATATATTACTTTTATATGTTTGTTGAAATAGAATTGTCGACAAAAACAAAGCTAGCTTTTTAATTGTTTTTGTTGAAATGTAACATTTTAGTTATAAAATGTTAAGGTGAATAAAAATAACATTTTCAGTTATAAAATGTTGAGTGATAAAAATATCACTTTTTATTTGTTTTGTTGAGTTTGAATTGACAACAAAACAAATATATCACTTTTATGTGTGTTTTGTTGAATTAGAGTTGTCGACAAAACAAATATATAACTTTTATATGTTTTTGTTGAAATAGAAAATGATAACATAGGAAAATATCCTTTTTTATAATACTAGAATAAATAGAAAATGTTAACATAGGAAAATATCCTTTTATATAACATTAGATTTTAAATGGTACATTTTAATGTCATTTTAAATGTAATAAAAAGAATATAACTTTGGTTACAACTTGTTAACATGAAAATTACATTTTTATGTAAATGATTCATTAAAAATAATATAACTTTGGTTAGAACTTGTTAACATGAAAATTGAATTTCTGTGTAATTGGGATTCATTAAAAAGGATTTAACCAAAATAGACATTTTTGGTTCATTAAAAAAATTAAAACAAAAATAAATATTTTTGTTCATTTAAAAGAAATAAACATTTTTGTTCAGTGAAAAGGATTAGACCAAGATAAACATTTTTGTTCATTTAAAGGGATTAAACAAAAATAGATATTTTTTGTTTATCAAAAATGTTTAAAACAAGAATGTACATTGTTGTCATGAAAAAGTACATTTTTATTCACATTTTAGATGTGAATAAAAACTTGAATTAGAATTTGTATTTTTATTTACATTGTAGATGTGAATAAAAACTTGAATTGAAAAGGAGTATTTTTATTCACATTTTAGATGTGAATAAAAACTATAAATAAAAAGTACATTATTATTAGCAATTTAGATGCTAATAAAAACATGATTTAAAAGTGCCCTTTTATTTAAGAATTAAATGCTAATAAAAACATGATTTAAAAGTGCCCTTTTATTTAAGATTTTAGATGCTAATAAAAACATGTATTAAATGAAAAAAGAAAGTTTGTCTTATTTACATTTTACTTGTAAATAAAATAAAATATGAAGAAAAAGAAAATGTATATCTTATTTACATTTTTCATGTAAATAAAAGGCATGAATAAAGAAGTATATCTTATTTACATTTTATATGTAAATAAAAGACTTGAACTAAAAAGGTATATTTTATTCACATTTTAGATGTGAGTAAAAACATGAATTTATAAAGGATATTTTATTTTCATTTTAGATGTAGGCAAAAACATAGAAATAAAAGTGACACCTTAGATTTACATTTTAGATGTAATCAAAAAGATAGAATTTAATGTATATTTTTATTGTCAAAATAGAGACAATAAAAAGATTAGAAATAAAAAGTACATTTTTATTTACATTTTTGATGTAAATAAAAGAAGAGATTTAAAGACGACATTTTTATTGATATTTTATATTCAATAAAAAGATTAGATTTATAAGAAACATTTTTATTGTCATTCTAGGGACAATAAAAAGAGTAGATTTAGAAGTGACTTTTTATTGATGTTTTATACTCAATAAAACGAATATATTTTAATGTTATGTTTTTATCGACATTTTAGATGCGATAAAAAGAATTGATCTTAACAGTTGAAATCGCCAAACGATTTATATATATATACAAATTAAAATTAAACGAATCGAGCTGCTGCAGTTCGCGATTTGAAATTGCAACTTTAAACGATTATACCGTAGGATCCGACCGTCGGATTTTCCCAAAAATGGAACCGTTAGGACCGCTTTGTGAAGATCTTTCCAACGATGTAAATTTTGTTAAAACCCAATGGTTAGATTTCTAGATAAGTGTAAATCAAATTTGGATAAAACAGCGCCAGGGCAGACCATCGACCTGAAGCGTCGTTAAATTAATTGAGCTATATATATATATATATATATATATATCAAAATAGCGATAAATCGTTATTTAAAGATTAATAACGATAAGAAATGATTTTAAAATGTACATATATGCGAGGGTCATTTGAAATTCCAACAATCTCATTTCAAATGATTATACGACGATCTAATTCGAAGAGTTGAAGACGTTGATTGAAGACCGACGATCTTCATGCCAGATGGATGAGTTACCACTAACGCCCGTGACTGGGGTAGTTACCTTGAAGGGTTACACGGGTGGCCGTCCGGACGTACTTGTTGATTGTTCGGATATGCGAGGAATAAGGTGCCTCCGGTTTCTTTCAGACCCAGAACGGACTTGTAAATGAATGGTATGTCTGACGTTGTATTCTTTTATGCTATGTTCGTTGATCTCTGCTATATTTATATCTGTTTGGTTTTTAACACCCTTCTCTGAGACGTACGAGCTTAGAGGTTATATATTGGAAGGAATCAATGGTATGGTATGGATTGACGATGAGGCATGCTAAGATGCATGGATCAAGGCTTTTGTTGAAAAGCAGAGTCTTGTGGTTGATGATCAAATCATAGCCTGGTTAGGCGTGGCTTTGTGTATAGCGTGTCTTCGCGAGCCTCACACCCCGTTATGAGTCAAAAACGGGAGTAGGACTGCAGGGAGTGCACACGTTTCTTTCTAGCTAGAGTGATGTCAGTGACCTACCAGCCCTTATATTTTACTTATATGGATGATGGATTATGAGGTACCTCGGATTTATAGGTTGTTAGTGGTCATATGGAGGTTCAAAGGAACTGGGAAGCGTGTGTTTAGGCATAGCTAATCCACTACCGTAAGGTGGGGACCAGCCTTGAAGATCCAAGGGTTGCCCATAGGTGTGATCCTGAGACATTTGCTAGAGTGTCTCGAATCGGAGAGGACGATCCCTAGCCTCGATTCATGATGGAAACCCAACTTCCAATACGACACCATGCGATTTTGATTGTAGAACTAGTATGGTGACATAGTATATGGTAGTTATGTCGTCTATGATTGATACATTATGATTGATATGTTTTGAAACACATATACACACTAATATTAAATCCATTTTATCGTATCAAGCATCTTTTGACCATTATAAGGTAAAACTCTATCCTTCGGTTTGTGTTGCATTGTGTGATGGGACTTGAGTCTTATAATGGTTTCATTTTTCAAAAAAAAAAACATTGCGTTGTTTAACGATTTACCTTATTTTATGCACTGGCAATCCAATGGAGTAAACCCGTTCTGCGTTAGCGGCGTGGTCCTGTGATTAGCCTTATTATTAGATTAGTTAAGTTAGATTTCTCATACCAGTCCCATGACTGATCTTTAGTTTGTTTCACTAGCAAACTCGGGTGCCCATATTTTCCACATGGGCAGTCGAGTAGCTTTTTGCAGACACTTATCTCTTTAGCAGGATCTTGGATAGATGCTTAAAGCTGTGTCCGGAGCTTTTGATAGTCTTCCGCTGCAATGTATTAATTCATTGTAATTTATCTTCCGCTGTAAATTTAATTTGATGTACTCTGATATTCTGTACTCTGATGTAACATTATTGTAATGTAATAAAATTCTGCTGTTGTTTTTTTAATGTGTTGTATTCCCAAAGTTAAAGTATTCGAAGATTTCCAACTTTTCGTTCAGACCAGTGTTGTTTATGGTCGATTCAAAGGGCGGGAATTTTCGGGTCTTTACAAATTCGCAGGGTGAAAAGGAACGGAAATTAAATGCGCAACCATTGAAATTGAGAAGAACAGTTAAATTTTTATTGCATTAAGGCGGAGATGAGATTAAAGTGGGAGAAAATTAACCCGACGTAAAATTGCAAAGGAGAATGTAAAGGTAATGAAATGATTGCTTCCAAAATCCGTCAGACACATAACATTGTCCACTAGGCTTTTTTTTTATGAATAGACAATATCATCACTTTGAAAATTAAAAACTTATATATTATTTATGTTCAGTATTTGAAGAATATGTGATAAATAATTTTTTATTGATAATTTGAAGATAAATAATACAGAAAAAATGAATAATTTCTCAAAATTTATTGGATGAAATCTTTCCGTGTACTTCAAGAGGGATTCACGACCTCCAAGTTGTATCATGAGGTTCGTCCATCACAGCAAGTCTGATTGCATATAATTATTTAATAATCTCATCTGATCTCTGGTATTCTTTGTTTATCCTTGATGCTTTTCTGTCTTTGATCTTTATTACCACATCATCTTCTTTTAGTCCTGCCCTTTTGATTGTCTTTTCGCTCGATTGAAGCAGTAAGCGTTGGCAACTTGAAGGCATCAATTGAAGAACAGTTAAAGAGTTTCTAATTTCTTTCTTAGTTGCATACATAGATTCCATCCTTTTCTCCTACTTTTTCCCCTTGTGAGTATGAAGAAGATCGTTAATTAATCGTTGAGACTTGGATAAAGCAGCTAACAATACTGTTGTGTGTAATAACCCGGAAATCCGAGCCAATTTAAAAAATTTATTTTGGCAATTTTGGTGAATTTTGAATATTTAAAATGAATTATTTTAAATAATAACGATGAGAAATTTATTTTGAATAGAAATATAACGTATATATATATTTGAATCGTCGTTAGAATATAAATATTTATTTATATATTTAAAAGGAATTGAAAATGGCACGGTAGTTCGATAATTCGATTTCAAATTTCAAATGAATGTACATGATTCAAAATAAATCGGATTTAAGCGAAACCAGAAATATTAGAATCTATTTGTGAATATCTTTCCAACGAATCCGGGAAATTGAAATTTCATAGCGGGAATCAAAAGATACATCCAGTTGAAAATTCAGAATAGTCGCTATGGAATTTGGGCCCTTGAAAATGGAAATTTTGCAAATGACCTCGGTTTTCGATGAAACCACTTTTGTTGGATCCGTGATGTCAAGTTATTGCTAGATTCCAAAATTCATAATTTTTCGAATCAATATGTGAGCATGGAAAAGGAAAACGCGTTTGATCAGTTTCAGTTGATTTTAATCGACTGGAAAATGGTCATTTTTCAAATGGTCTCAGAATTTGACGAAATTAGTTTTGTTAGGACCGTATCGTCAATACGAAGCTAGAAAATATTTTTTGGGAATTTTTCAAGTTAGTATGCGGGCCCGATAAATTGAAATGCGCGTTCAAATTCAATATATATAGATATATTTTGATTTTGACGAAAACTGATCGAAACGATCGAATCATCTTGCGAAACATATACCGTTGTGTTCGGAATGGGGGTAATACGCTAAGGACGACAGTCGGTGGGTTCGATTCTGAGTTCGAACGAAAAAATTACTTAAAAGAAGTAAATAAATTAATTAAATAAATATTAAATGGGGTCAACCCCCCTTTTTTCTCCTATACACACGATCAGCCCCCCCTCGTTCATTTCAAATCAAATAAAGAAAAAAATGGCGCTCGACGCCATCGCCTGAGCCACCCACCGACAGTGAGCCTCGCCACACCACCTCCCCCAATCGCCTCCACTTCCTCTCCTCTCCCCGTCGATCCTCTCACTCTCCCTCCTCTACAAAACCGCAAGACCCAATCGATGAAAACCCGACGCCCTGAGACCCTAGAGCCATCCGCCCCACCTCCGATCGGTCGACGCCTCCCCAATCCCCTCCACCTCGCGAGCAACTTCCGGCCCCCCTCTTTAGCCTAGTTCGACGGAAAACAGAAAGATAGGGGTGAGTTTTTATATTTTTTTTTCTTTATATAAAAACTGATTTTTCCTTTATATAAAAACTGGTTTTTCCTTTATATAAAAACTTATTTTTAGGTGATATAAAAACTGATTTTTATTAGTTAAAGATTAGATTTTTAGACAAGAAAAGATGTGATTTTTGAATTAGAAATGTTAGGATTTTTACAGATATGAAAGCTAGAAGAAAATATGAACTTTATTTATATGAATAACATAAAAAGATTCGATTTTTAATTACATATGAAAAGAGCGATATAATAATATTATTTTTATATTATAGAAAGGTTAAAAATATGATTTTTATATTGTAGAAAGAATAATGATACGATTTTTATATTATATAGATAGTAAAAATATAATCTTTATATTTGTAGCAGAATAAAAATCTGATTTTTCTTATATATATGTTGAAATAAAAATGTGATTTTTGTAGCGATGATATAAAAATTCGATCTTTATATATGAAGTAGAAATATAAAAATATAATTTTTATACTGAAAGAAGCGTTGTAAATACATATGAAGTAGAAATAAAAATATAATTTTTATTTATTGAAATGAAGTGATAACAATATAATTTTTATTATGAACAGCGAGAAAGGACTGCATTAGAATTGCAAACAGATCCAGACGATTCAGCAGTTCAGTAGCAAAGCACGGCGGAGTGGAACCCTCTATGAGAACTCCTCACCTTTAATTTAAATATCTAGTTAAAAATATATACTAGGATGCAGACGGTGTTTAGTAGCACCCGACACCCGTCGTCCACAGACCATGGACGGCTTGTATGCTTGTTTGTTTGATTTTGATGTGTAGTTGATTGTGTGATGTGATGTGAAATGAAATAAAATATTTATACAGTTAAAAATATTTTATTGTTGAAAATAGAATTTTTAACGTGTATTTAAAATAAATTAATATAAACAAATCGGACGATTTGTTTATATACACACATTTGACTGATATTGATTGGGACGATAAATTTTACACATCGCCCAACTGCACAAATAAAATCTGTGTTTGATTGTTTGAAAACCCCACACGGGTATTGGGACGATATATGACATACACTCATCCCAATAATTAGTTGTATGTCGATCGATTGATTTACAGACTGTTATAAGCGTTAAATATTTATATTTGATGCTTATACAGTGTAGAATGCACTTTGGATGATGGTTGATTATTTGTCATTGTTGATATATACATGCGTTGTATGGAAATCCACAGAAATAAAATATATGGTAATTGATTGGCCCTCATTCTAGTTTTGAAATAAAATATTTGAAACAAAATATTTGAATAAAATATTTGAAACGAAATATTTGAATAGAATATTTGAAATAGAAATATATAAAGCCGTGTTGATTAGATATGCGCTATTTTGACGCGAACGATATTTATATCGATTATATTCGTTTTTATAATGAATATTGAAAAGTGATTTCAAAATTGAATATTTTGAAATGAAATTCGAATTAAATTGAATTGAAACGAATTAGAATTCGAATTGAATTGAAAATAGAAATGAATTCGAATTGAAATTGAATAGAAATGAATTCGAATTGAAATTGAATAGAAATGAATTCGAATTGAAATTGAATAGAAATGAATTCGAATTGAAATTGAATAGAAATGAATTCGAATCGAAATTGAAAATAAATTAATTCAAATTGAAATTAAATGGAAATCAAATTGAAATGAATTTAAAAAGAATTTATATTGGAAATTCAATTTTGATTTGAATTTGAAATGGAAGTTGAAATTGTTTTTGAAATGAATTTAAAACGATTTATAAAATTCGTTTTAAATGGAAATCGACGAAATACATATAATATATATTATATATATAATAGCCTGAATAGAATGCGCCGCGCCATGGCAGTTCGTGAATTTCGACCATTGACTTCGAATGGATATTACGATAGATCCGACCGTCGAATTCTCCTAAAACCGGAACCATTGGGTTCGTATCGAGAAGAGCTTTCTGACGAATATTAGAAATTAGAAATCTAACAATTGGATTTGGAATTATATGCAAATCAAATTTGGAAAAGGTCGTTGTAAGTGCAGTTCGATGGCCATTGATGGAAATCGACTGTACGGGCCTTAATAAAAATATTAAAAATAGTAATAATTTGTGTAAAATCATAAGAAATGACTTGGGAAGAATTGGGATGAAAAACTCCATATTTGAAAAGATAAAAATAGATTTTTATTGAAATGAACTAGTTTTGAACTAGAATAATAATTTATTTATTTTTAAAATAAATAAATTGAATTTGAAAAGGGTTTTAAAAGTAACCAGAAGTTTAAATAATTGAATTGGAATGGATTTGAATCGAAATTGTCTTCGGAATATTTCGATGTTGGTTTTCGTGATGATACAGATATTGTTATGGGAATTTGAAAGATATATTAATATCGTTATTTCCAATACGATATTTGTTGGTCGTAGAATTTGATATTGAATATAAGTCGATATACTTTCTATTCATAGCCTTGTATTTAATATCAAATGTGATTTGGGCTTGTCGTGAATGGTGTCTTCATTAACACTGTTCTTAAACCCAGTTGAGAAAAAAGATTAAATCTTTTTATTTAGATTTAATGAAGTGTACCAATTAAATAATATTTAATTAGAATTGATTTGCTATTGATTTTTGGGTTTATCGTGAACAGTGTTTTAAATAACACTTGTTCTTTAACCCGATAATTAATGGAATGTGATTTTGGGTTGTCGTGAACGGTATCTTCAATAATACTGTTCTTAGACCCAACGAAGTTAAGAAAATCGGAAACTAACTGGAGATTAGTTAATTTGAATGGTTTCTTGGGTATTGATCTGATGTTGGTTTCGGCCTTCGGGGTTAATACTTAGGGAATTGCTCACTTGCTATTTTACGGTTAAAAGCTGATAGAATGGAATGTGATTTTCGGTTTATCATGAACCGTGTTTTAAATGACACTTATTCTTTAATCCAGTTAAAGATTAAAACTAAGTGGAGTTTTAATGAATCTTTAATTAGATTGAAAAGATCGAGAATGGAGTATCACCAGTTTTGCTCCAGGCGATAGTTAAATCTTTAACTAGATTTGAACGTGAAATGGTAATTGAATTTACCAATAACACCGTGGTGTTAGATATGAAGTATGACCAGTTTTACTTCATGGGATGAATAGGTTGGGATTGGGAAATTAAAACAAATGATTACATCGGTAAGGTTCGTTAATCCCGTCTAGTTGAATCGATATTCAAAAGAAGATTAAAGAATAAATTTGAGGAATTTATCTTTGATAAAATTAATGGGAACCTATCCCAAAGAATGTGAAATTTAGCAACTCACTGAAGATTAGTTAAGATGAATGGTTTCCTGGGTATTGATCTGATGTTGGTTTCGGCCTTCGGGGTTAATATTTGGGGAATTGTTCCCTTACTAATTTACAATTAGTGACTGATGAATTTGAATGAGGCGTATGTTGTGTTTGTGTAACACTTGTTTATTATATACGCGGGTTATTCAGAAAGACCGGGTTTATCCCATTCTGAATAACTGATTCGACGATGAGTCAAAGATGAAGACGGAGGTCAAAGACCGGAGGTCTTCCCGTCGTTTGGGTGATTACTGATGATCTTGATTGGGCCGTACACCCAAGAGGAGGGAATCAGTTAGTGGTCGTCCAGACGTACTTGGAGATCGATGGATATGCGAGGTACTAGGTGCCTCCGGTTTCGTTCAGACCCAGAACGGACTTGTAAATGGACTGTGTGTCTGACATTGGATATCATTCTGTGTGATTGATGGATATCAGTTGCATGGAGTGGTTTGCCTGTGTGGCATGCTAAGATGCAAATGATCAAGGCTTCTGTTGAAAAGCAGAGTCTTGTGGTTGATGATCAAAGCACATCCTGTGTGGCACAGCTTTGTGTAGCGTTAATTCGTGAGCCTCACACCCCGGTTGTGAACCAGAAACAGGAGAGGACTGCAAGTAGGACATGCGTTTCCTTCTAGCTAGAAGTGGCATCAGTCGTTTTACACGCCCTGACGAGTTTGACTTATGTGGTTGTTGCTGTCGCGAGGCACCTCGGATATATCGGTTGTTCTCGAACCAATGGAGTCATTCGTTGCCTCATTTACGCCCCATAGGGCAGGGAGACGTAGTGTTCAGGGTTTCGTCTAATCCACATCGGTGGACAGGCCCTGAAGATCTAAGGCTCGATGCGTTCTGATCCTGAGACATGGGCTAGATTGTCTCGAATCGGTAGAGGACTATCTTTAGCCTCTGTTCACAGACGGAAATCCAACTTCCAATACGTGACGTTTCGATTTTAGTTGTAATCCTATATATGGCGACATAGTGGGATGGGGCGCTCATGCCGCCTATGATTGATATTTATGATTGTATATAAAATCAGAAACTAACTGGAAACGAGTTAAGATGGGTGGTTTCCTGGGTATTGGTGTGATGCTGGTTTCGGCCTTCGAGGTTAATACTTAGGGAATCGTTCTCTTGCTAATTTACGGTTGGGGTCTGATTAAGAATTAGAACATGAAATTTAGCGTATCAAGCATTCTTTGGCTATTATTAGGTAAAACCCTATCCTCCGGCTTGTGTTGCGTTCTTCATTGTTCTTTATTTAGCATTGCGCTGTTGTTTTATGCACTGGTACTCTTAGGAGGAAACTCGTTCCGTGTTATATGGCGTGGTCCCTGGATTTACCTAACTTTAAAATAAAGACTAATAACTGTTTTAGTTCTCACACTAGTCACATGACTGACCTGGAGTTCATTGTTTTAACCTAAACTCTGGGTGCCCTTATTTTGACACGGGCAGCTAGTAGTTTTGGTTTTGCAGATTTATATTCACAGGAACCTGGTTTATAGCTGGAATGATATCCGGAAAGCTCTGTATCCGTATATCTCCTTCCGTTGTGTTTTGTATTATTCACCGCTGCTATGTAATGTATTGTAATCTCTGATATTTTTCTGATGTATATTATTTGTTTATACTCTGTATATTCTTGTAATCTGGTGAATTGTTGTAATTAACAATGAAATGTTCTTCTGTTTGTTTCCCGATATGGCTTGTTCTCAACTCAATCCGGGCTTTCCTTACCGGGGAAGTTCGGGTCGTTTCATTTGGTATCAGAGCTTTGGTTTACAGAGCTCGGAGAACAAGACACGTTAGAACCAAATGAAAGAATTCATCAGAAATTGGATTAGTAATGTCCAATGAGAATGACTCGTTAGAGATAGGATCAGTAGTATCCTAGAACGAGTGTGAAGAGTATATTTTTAAAATGAAAACAAGTTTTGTTTTGAAAATTTAAATCAATTATTCGTAATTGATTATTGATTATATTTGAATTGGGACAATCCAGTATATATAGATTTTGCGTATACATCTGATCCGCGTGTATCTGGAGTTCTAATATACTGGATAGATATAGAATCACGCTCTAATCGCCCGGAGATGATTCTGATGATTGACTAGTCGTCATCAGTATTCATGTTCGAGTGACGAAAGTGGGATTTCTATATATTTCCTATTGACTGGTGTGAGAACCAAAATTAAATAGGGCTTATTGTTGTGATTTGGCATCAAAAATCTGATTTTTTGACTATATATCAAAGTTATGAATTTGAAATGATAATCAACTAATTGATTGCTGGTTGTGTTGTTTAATTATTGTTGGAATTAATTATATGTTGAACCTTTAGCCAAATTGTACCAAATATTGAGTTGTACTGAAAATTAGTCGCATTTGCATGCATATACATGTACTTACATTGAACAGATCATAGCAAGGACGCTAGAGCAGAAGAATAAATTATTTGCCTGACAAATAGGTACATGTTTATTGTATTTATTGGGTTTTGGATGATTTTGTGAGCCGATAGCCGCTTGGCTTTTTCTTTTTCTTTTGGACTGAAGAAGGCCATGGGAGGCTATATGAAATATCCCGAAGTCCCCGGTGCAGGGGAGTTATGGAAAAAAAATTCGAAGATTTAGGGTGTTAGCCAAATTTTTGAAAAATTCTTAGAAACTGAAAATTTGAAGAACTTAAGCCGTAATGAAAATAATGAAAGTTGAGTTGATTTGTAAAAAAACTTTCGGCTTCGTTCCTTTTCGGGGACGAAAAGTTTTAAGTGGGGGAGATTGTAATAACCAGGAAATCCGAGCCAATTTAAAAATTTTATTTTGGCAATTTTGGTGAATTTTGAATATTTAAAATGAATTATTTTAAATAATAACGAAGAGAAATTTATTTTGAATAGAAATAGAATGTATATATTTATTTGAATCATCGTTAGAATATAAATATTTATTTATATATTTAAAAGGAATTGAAAATGGCGCGGTAGTTCGATAATTCGATTTCAAATTTCAAATGAATGTACATGATTCAAAATAAATCGGATTTCAGCGAAACCAAAAATATTAGAATCTATTTGTGAATATCTTTCCAATGAATCTGGGAAATTGAAATTTCATAGCGGGAATCAAAAAATACATCCAGTTGAAAATTCAGAATAGTCGCTATGGAATTCGGGCCCTTGAAAATGGAAATTTTGCAAATGACCTCGGTTTATGACGAAACCACTTTTCTTGGATCTGTGATGTCAAGTTATTGTTAGATTCCAAAATTCGTAATTTTTCGAATCAATATGTGAGTGTGGCAAAGGAAGATGCGTTTGACCAGTTTCAGTTGATTTTAATCGACTGGAAAATGGTCATTTTTCAAATGGTCTCAGAATTTGACGAAATTAGTTTTGTTAGGACCGTATCATTAATACAAATCTAGAAAATATTTTTTGGGAATTTTTCAATTAGTATGTAGGCCCGGTAAATTGAAATGTGCATTCAAATTCAATATATAGAGTTATATTTTGATTTTGATGAAAAATGATCGAAACGATTGAATCAGCTTGCGAAACCTATCCCATTGTGTTCGGAATGCGGGTAATACGCTAGGGACGATAGTCGGTGGGTTCGATTCTGAGTTCGAACGAAAAAATTACTTTAAAGGAGTAAATAAATTAATTAAATAAATATTAAATGGGGTCAACCCCCCCCCCCTTTTTTTCTCCTATACCCACGATCAGCCCCCCCTCGTTCATTTCAAATCGAATAAAGAAAATAAAAAAAAATGGCGCTCAACGCCATCGCCTGAGCCACCCACCGACGGCGAGCCTCGCCACACCACCTCCCCCAATCGCCTCCACTTCCTCTCCTCTCCCCGTCGATCCTCTCACTCTCCCTCCTCTACAAAACCGCAAGCCCCAATCGATGAAAATCCAATGCCCTGAGACCCTGGAGCCATCCACCCCACCTCCGATCGGCCGACGCCTCCCCGGTCCCCTCCACCTCGCGAGCAACTTCCGACCCCCCTCTTCAGCCTAGTTCGACGGAAAACAGAAAGATAGTGGTGAGTTTTTTTTCTTTATATAAAAACTGATTTTTCCTTTATATAAAAACTAATTTTTAGGTGATATAAAAAGTGATTTTTATTAGTTACAAAAAGTTTTGATTTTTAGACAAGAAAAGATGTGATTTCTGAATTAGAAATGTTAGGATTTTTATAGATATGAAAGCTAGAAGAAAATATGAACTTTATCAATATGAATAACAGAAAAAGATTCGATTTTTAATCACATATGAAAAGAGCGATATACAAATATAATTTTTATATTATAGAAAGGTTAAAAATATGATTTTTATGTTGTAGAAAGAATAAAGATACGATTTTTATATTGTATTGATAGTAAAAATATAATCTTTATATATGTAGCAGAATAAAAATCTGATTTTTCTTATATATATGCTGAAATAAAAATGTGATTTTTATAGCGATGATATAAAAATTTGATCTTTATATATGAAGTAGAAATATAAAAATATAATTTTTATATTGAAAGAAACGTTGTAAATACATATGAAGTAGAAATAAAAATATAATTTTTATTTATTGAAATGAAGTGATACCAATATAATTTTTATTATGAACAACGTGAAAGGACTGCATTAGAATTGCAAACAGATCCAGACGATTCAGCAGTTCAGTAGCAAAGCACGGCGGAGTGGAACCCTCTATGAGAACTCCTCACCTTTAATTTAAATATCTAGTTCAAAATATATACTAGGATGCAGACGGTGTTTAGTAGCACCCGACACCCGTCGTCCACAGACCATGGACGACTTGTATGCTTATTTGTTTGATTTTGATGTGTAGTGGATTGTGTGATGTGATGTGAAATGAAATAAAATATTTATATAGTTAAAAATATTTTATTGTTGAAAATAGAATTTTTAACGTGTATTTAAAATAAATAAATATAAACAAATCGGACGATTTGTTTATATACACACATTTGACTGATATTGATTGGGACGATAAATTTTACACATCGCCCAACTGCACAAATAAAATCTATGTTTGATTGTTTGAAAACCCCACACGGGTATTGAGATGATATATGACATACACTAATCCCAATAATTAGTTGTATGTCGATCGATTGATTTACAGACTGTTATAAGCATTAAATATTTATATTTGATGCTTATACAGTGTAGAATGCACTTTGGATGATGGTTGATTATTTTTCATTGTTGATATATACATGCGTTGTATGGAAATCCATAGAAATAAAATCTATAGTAATTGATTGGGCCTCATTCCAGTTTTGAAATAAAATATTTGAAACGAAATATTTGAATAAAATATTTGAAACGAAATATTTGAATAGAATATTTGAAATAGAAATATATAAAGCCGTGTTGATTAGATATGCGCTATTTTGACGCGAACGATATTTATATCGATTATATTCGTTTTTATATTGAATATTGAAAAGTGATTTCAAAATCGAATATTTTGAAATGAAATTCGAATTAAATTGAATTGAAACGAATTAGAATTCGAATTGAATTGAAAATAGAAATGAATTCGAATTGAAATTGAATAGAAATGAATTCGAATTGAATCTGAATAGAAATGAATTCGAATTGAAATTGAATAGAAATGAATTCGAATTGAAACTGAATAGAAATGAATTCGAATAGAAATTGAATAGAAATGAATTCGAATTGAAATTGAATGGAAATCAAATTGAAATGAATTTAAAACGAATTTATATTGGAAAATTCAATTTTGATTTGAAATTGAAATGGAAGTTGAAATTTTTTTTGAAATGAATTTAAAACGATTTATAAAATTCGTTTTAAATGGAAATCGACGAAATATATATAATATTATATATATATAATGGCCTGAATAGAACGCGCCGCGCCACAGCAGTTCGTGAATTTCGACCATTGACTTCGAATGGATATTACGGGAGATCCGACTGTCGGATTCTCCTAAAACCAGAACCGTTGGGTTCGTATTGAGAAGAGCTTTCTAAAAAATATTAGAAATTAGAAATCTAACGATTGGATTTGGAATTATGTCCAAATCAAATTTGGAAAAGGCCGCTGTAAGTGCAGTTCGATGGCCGTTGATGGAAATCGACTGTACGGGCCTTGATAACATTATTAAAAATAGTAATAATTTGTCTAAAATCATAAGAAATGATTTGGGAAGAATTGGGATGAAAAAAATCCATATTTGAAAAGATAAAAATAGATTTTTATCGAAATGAACTAGTTTTGAACTAGAATAATAATTTATTTATTTTTAAAATAAATAAATTGAATTTGAAAAGGGTTTTAAAAGTAACCAGAAGTTTCAATAATTGAATTGGAATGGATTTGAATCGAAATTGTCTTCGGAATATTTCGATGTTGGATTTCGTGATGATATAGATATTGTTATGGGAATTTGAAAGATATATTAATATAGTTATTTCCAATACGATATTTGTTGGTCGTAGAATTTGATATTGAATATAAGCCGATATATTTTCTATTCAGAGTCTTGTATTTAATATCAAATGTGATTTGGGCTTGTCGTGAATGGTATCTTCATTAACACTGTTCTTAAACCCAGTTGAGAAAAAAGATTAAATCTTTTTATTTAGATTTAATGAAGTGTACCAATTAAATAATATTTAATTGGAATTGATTTGGTATTGATTTTTTGGTTTATCGTGAACAAGGTTTTAAATAACACTTGTTCTTTAACCCAATAATTAATGGAATGTGATTTTGGGTTGTCGTGAACAGTATCTTCAATAATACTGTTCTTAGACCCAACGGAGTTAAGAAAATCAGAAACTAACTGGAGATTAGTTAAGTTGAATGGTTTCTTGGGTATTGATCTGATGTTGGTTTCGGCCTTGGGGGTAATACTTAGGGAATTGCTCACTTGTTATTTTACGGTTAAAAGCTGATAGAATGGAATGTGATTTTGGGTTTATCGTGAACCGTGTTTTAAATGACATTGATTCTTTAACCTAGTTAAAGATTAAAACTAAGTTGAGTTTTAATGAATCTTTAATTAGATTGAAAAGATCGAGAATGGAGTATTAGCAGTTTTTCTCCTGGAGATAGTTAAATCTTTAATTAGATTTAAACGTGAAATGGTAATTGAATTTACCGATAACACCGTGGTGTTAGATATGAAGTATGACCGGTTTTACTTCATGGGATGAATAGGTTGGGATTGGGAAATTAAAACAAATGATTACTTCGGTAAGGTTCATTAATCCCGACTAGTTGAATCGATATTCAAAAGAAGATTAAAGAATAAATTTGAGGAATTTATCTTTGATAAAATTAATGGGAACCTATCCCAAAGAATGTGAAATTTAGAAACAAACTGAAGATTAGTTAAGATGAATGGTTTCCTGGGTATTGATCTGATGTTGGTTTCGGCCTTCGGGGTTAATATTTGGGGAATTGTTCCCTTACTAATTTACGGTTAGTGACTGATGAATTGGAATGAGGCATATGTTGTGTTTGTGTAATACTTGTTTATTATATATGCGGTTTATTCAGAAAGACCGGGTTTATCCCATTCTAAATAACTGATTCGACGATGAGTCGAAGATGAAGACGGTGATCGAAGACCGGAGGTCTTCCCATCGTTTGGATGATTACTGATGATCTTGATTGGGCCGTACACCCAAGAGGAGGGAATCAGTTAGTGGTCGTCCAGACGTACTTGGAGATCGATGGATATGCGAGGTACTAGGTGCCTCCGATTTCGTTCAGACCCAAAACGGACTTGTAAATGGACTGTGTGTCTGACATTGGATATCATTCTGTGTGATTGATGGATATCAGTTGCATGGAGTGGTTTGCCTGTGTGGCATGCTAAGATGCAAATGATCAAGGCTTCTGTTGAAAAGAAGAGTCTTGTGGTTGATGATCAAAGCACAGCCTGTGTGGCACAGCTTTGTGTAGCGTTAATTCGCGAGCCTCACACCCTGGTCGTGAACCAGAAACGGGAGAGGACTGCAGGGAGGACTTGCATTTCCTTCTAGCTAGAAGTGGCGTCAGTGGTTTTACACGCCCTGACGAGTTTGACTTATGTGGTTGTTGCTGTTGCGAGGCGCCTCGGATATATCGGTCATTCTCGAACTGATGGAGTCATTTGTTGGCTCATTTACGCCCCATAGGGCGGGGAGACGTAGCGTTCAGGGTTCCGTCTAATCCACATCGGTGGACCGGCCCTGAAGATCCAAGGGTCGATGCGTTCTGATCCTGAGACATGGGCTAGATTGTCTCGAATCGGTAGAGGACTATCTTTAGCCTCAGTTCACATATGGAAATCCAACTTCCAATATGTGACGTTTCGATTTTAGTTGTAATCCTATATATGGCGACATAGTGGGATGGGGCGCTCATGCCGCCTATGATTGATATTTATGATTGTATATAAAATCATAAACTAACTGGAAACGAGTTAAGATGGGTGGTTTCCTGGGTATTGATCTGATGTTGGTTTCGGCTTTCGGGGTTAATACTTAGGGAATCGTTCTCTTACTAATTTATGGTTGGTGTCTGATTAAGAATTAAAACATGAAATTTAGCGTATCAAGCATTCTTTGGCTATTATAAGTTAAAACCCTATCCTCCGGCTTGTGTTACATTGTGTGATGGGACCAGGGTCTTGTAATAGCTTCATTGTTCTTTATTTAGCATTGCGTTGTTGTTTTATGCACTGGTACTCTTGGGAGGAAACCCGTTCCGTGTTATACGGCGTGGTCCCTGGATTTACCTAACTTTAAAATAAAGACTAATAACTGTTTTAGTTCTCACACCAGTCACATGACTGACCTGGAGTTTATTGTTTTAACCTAAACTCTGGGTGCCCTTATTTTGACACGAGCAGCTAGTAGTTTTGGTTTTGCAGATTTATATTCACGGGAACCTGGTTTACAGCTGGAATGATATCCGGAAAGCTCTGTATCTGTATATCTCCTTCCGTTGTGTTTTGTATTATTCTCCGCTGCTATGTAATGTATTGTAATCTCTAATAATTTTCTAAATGTATATTATTTGTTTATACTCTGTATATTCTTGTAATCTGGTGAATTGTTGTAATTAACAATGAAATGTTCTTCTGTTTGCGTCCTGATGTGGCTTGTTCTCAACTCAATCCGGGCTTTCCTTACCGGGGAAGTTCAGGTCATTTCATTGTGTGCAACTCATCGCATATTGCGCTTTCAAATTATGAACAAAACTTAGCAATTCAGTACAGAGTTTTCTTTGGACTGCATACATGTCAATATAAACAACATCGAAAGTGACATAAACACTTGAATGGCCGAAATGACTAAAATCATAAGAATTTATTCCATAAACATACATGCCACATTTTCCTTCAATTCTACGCTTAAACAATTCCAATGATTTAAACATTCTATTGTATACGTTGGCCAGGTTTGTTGGCTGTAGAAGTAGAAATTTTTCTGTAATGTGTATGATACAATGAGTACTTTTGATGCTTCGTCTTTGAACGGAGGAGTAAAGATGAAAAGAGGAATAGTTTACAGTTCAATAAATATTTATTTACAAGTAAAAATAGTGGAAATACAATGAATAAATCAGTAAACCTTATTTGTACCTTTTATTTCCAATCTAGCTTTTATATATTTCATATTACTATTTGAATCATAACATTATATCCACACAATTTGCAAATCGCGTAAATATAAATTAACTAATATAGCATAATAAGTTAGTTGTTATAACCATCTTTGCAGGTCAACAAGAACAAGACAACGTTCACTGGTAATATGAAAATAAATTTAGTGGCTTCTTCAACATATGATTCAGCATACTGATGGATCAATGGAAAATGGTAAAAACGGAAATAAGCTAATGGATAAACGAAAAATGTTCTTTATTGATTTAGTTGTTGAACAAACCTAATTCGGTACCATTTAATTCATCGTACTATGCACTCACTTCCATAATATTAGATTATTATTCATATTTTTAACTAGGCTGAATTAATGTCAGTTATAACTGTAGTACATAAAAATTTCCAAATTTCAATGATTGACTGAACTTACCATCACGTCCAAAACCTTTGGTTCAACTTTTTTAAGACTTATTTATCACCACACTGCTGGTACGTTTCTAAAATGAAATGTATACTACATTGGTAGTAACAGAGAATATTATTTTTTTTATTTTTTTATTACTGCGAATGTAGTAGAATAGTTGTCATCTAAACATGCGTCCCTTTGGTTGTATGTGACTGTGACGTACTCAATGTTAACTGGTATATGTTATTTTTCCAATCCAAATTTAAGGGTGTGGATACAAATTAATTAACGCTTTTTAATTTTACCATTAATGCATAATATTTCTTAACGTTGATACTGTAGAATTAGAGGTTGGCAATATTAAAAGATATGCACGACTTAAAAGAAAGCTCCACGTCATGGAGCGCCACACTGCGGCAAAGAAGCGTGATAACCGACGTCTTTGTGGAAACAAAAAATTGAGGCCTAATTCAACTGGTCATGGTGCGGACATGGATGTTGACACGCATAACTCAATTCTTCCTCAATCTGTACTTAATGAAGGTAGTACATAGTAATTGTATTTTTCACTACTCCTGTGTCAACTAGGAAGATTAATTATTTTATCTTAAATTTCAGCAACACGATGTCATCGTGCACACCGCGCACTTGCCTTACACAAAAAAGTTGTAGAATAAGTCAAGGTAACCAAAATTATTTATCTGCATATCCCATTTTGTAGGCATGTACCAGGTTTTGAGTACGTGTAGACTTGCAAAAAATTTTATTTTGTTTCAACACTCCAAGCAGAAAGCCAACAATCTGATCATACAGAAGCTACGACAAATGAATTTAATCACAATATGACTGTTGTACATGACCGTATTACGTTGAACATTTCTGAAGCGCAAGGTGTAACAGATTAGATTGATGGTCTAGGTAGCAGCAGTATTAGCAAGTCTAATTACAGAGGAAAACATGCATTATTAACTTTATTTATGTACTGTTTAAACTGCGTATGTCAATTGCAACATGGAGGGTATTTAAAGAATGGAATTTTGGTGCACCATGCCATGTTTGTCCAGATTGCAGAGCGGTAATGTGGTATGAGGAAAGAAATACAAAGTCCACAACTCCAGATAACCCGCATTTCTCGATATGTTGTCAGCTTGGTAAGGTTAAATTACCTGCATATAGACGTTATCCCGATTACTTACACAGTCTACTAGAATACAATGGTGAGAGAGATAGCAGGAAATTCAGGAATAATATTTGTTTATATAACTCAATATTTGCATTCACGTCAATGAGAGGGATATATAGATCACTCTGTCAACAATGGTCGAGGACCCTATGTGTTCAGGTTGAATGGACAAAATCACCATGAAATAGGTTTACTGCTTCCCATGGATGGAGATCCAAAATTTGCTCAGTTGTACATTTAGGATACTAATAACGAGGTAAGAATTAGGATGGGAATAAAGGGAAGTACGTACGAAAAAAAATTAGATGCTAAAATAGTGGAGAATTTTATATTCATGTTCGATGATTGCAATGAGCTGGAAAAAATATTCAAGAAGGCAAGAGATCGATTTAAAGGGAGCACTCAACTACCTATTACCATTACACTATTGGAATGGAGGGTGAGAGATGGAAGACAATATAACCTTCCAACCACGTCGAAAATTGCTGCTTTGTCAATCGGTCGAACTATACATACCATTGGATTTAGAGACATTGTAATTGAGGAAAAGAGTGGACTCTTGTGAAGAATCAATGAGAAGCATCCAAGTTTCATGGCAATGCATTATCCAATTCTTTTTCCCTATGCAAAAGATGGATTTAGGCCGAACATTAGTTATGTAATGGAAAAGGTTCCCAAATCTTCCAAACGCACAACTATGACCATGTGCGAGTACTATGCTTATGTAATATAATTTTGAGATGATGATGGACAAACATTACTGAATGGGGGAAAATTATTTCAATAATTCTTAGTTGATGCATACACATCCATTGAGGAAGACAGACTAAGATGGATTCAAAGCAACTAACACCACATTCGATCCGAAATATACCGAGGCTTACGGGATGCAGTAACTGCAGGGGACACTTCTCCAATTTCCATTGGTAAACGTATGGTTCTTCCTTCATCATTCACAGGTGGTCCTAGATATATGGTGCAGAATTATCAAGATGAAATGACAATTTGTCATTGGGCAGGATCTCCATATTATTTTTTGACATTTACATGTAATCCCAAATGGCAAGAGATAAAAGAATATTCAAAATGCATAAAGGGGCAGATGGTTGAAGATAGGCCAGATATTGTTGCATGCGTATTTCGTATTAAATTGTTGCAACATTTGATAGACATGAAGAAAGGTTTTTTTTTGGACGTGTTAAAGCAGGTTTCTTCTGCAGTGCCCTTTTTTTTAATTTCACTTCCATGTTTTTTTAAATACAACTGATTACCATACTTTTATTTTATAGTTCTTTATACAATCGAGTTCCAAAAAAGAGGACTTTCTCATGCACAAATTCTTATATTTCTTCACAATGAAGACAAGCCAAGGACAATTGAACACATCGATCAATTTGTAAGTGCAGAAATTCCTAATAAAGCGGCCGACTCTCTTGCTTATGCCTCTGTATCCCAATTTATGGTTCATGGGCCTTGTGGGGTACTAAATACAAAATAACCTTGTATGATTGATGGTCGTTGCTCAAAGCACTATCCTAGAAGATTTGTAACTGAAAAAACATTTGATAAAATGGGTTTTCCACTATATAGAAGATGAGATACAAGCAATATTTTTCAAGTTACACGTGATATAAAATTAGACAATGGCTGGGTTATTCCTCATAATGTACATTTGGTCACTAAGTATCAGACACACATTAATGTTGAAGTGTGCAATGGAGTGAGATCAATTAAATATTTGTTTAAATACATAAACAAAGGGCACGATAGAACAACTATGATAATAGAGGAAAATAATGTCACTGATCAAAACTATGTGAAACCAGGGGATGAGGTTAAAACATATTTAGATTGCAGGTACATATTTGCAGCGGAATCATGTTGGAGAATATTTGAATTTGAAATTCAGTATCGCAGTCCAGCCGTGGAAAGATTACAGTTTCATTTGCCTGAAAGCATTTGTTTTTTTTTTTTGGACTGAAGAATAATTTGAAAGATGTGTCAAATCGTCCTAATGTAGAACTTACCATTTTCACATAGTGGATGGAAATAAATAAATTGTGTTCAGAAGCACGGAAACTAACATATGCGATTTTCCTACTAGGTGGATGTGGAACAAGACGATGAAGAAATGGACACATAGGAAAAAATGTACGACAATAGGGAGAATATATTATGCACATCCTACTTCTGGCAAAAGATTTTATCTACGGATGTTGTTAAATATTGTAAAAATCCCATGTACATTTGATGATATTCGAACGGTTAACAATGTGGTTTATGATTCTTTCAAAAATGCATGTTTAACGAGAGGGCTTCTTGAAGATGATAATGAATGATCTGATGCAATCTTCGAAGCAAGGAATTGGTCTTCTGCCTCCCATTTAAGAGAATTGTTTGTAATGATGTTATTGTTCTGTGAACTAGCTGATCCGGTAAAGATATGGGATAAACATTGGGAATTGATGTCAGATGACATAATGTGGAGACAAAATCGTGTTTGTCCTGATGAAACGCATGAGCTTACCAAAGTTCAAGTTAAAGGACTGACATTAGAGGAGGTAGAGAAAATAATGCGTAGAAACAACCATTCCTTATCTGAATTTTCATCTGCTTTTACTTCTACTTTTGTTGATAACTCCTCTTAAAACAACATTCTACTTAGAGAAGAGCAAAACTATGATATTGATAGATTAGAAATTGAGTTGCAAACTACCATATCAGCGTTGAATTTGGAACAAAAACTTGTGTTTTGATGTTATAAACTAGGATGTTGTAGGCGGCGAAGGTGGATTTTTTTGTCTATGGAAGTGGTGCTACTGAGAAAACATTTTTGTGGAAGGCTATAATAAATAGTTTACGACCAAAAGGTATGATTGTCCTAGCTGTGGCTTCATCTAGAATAGCTTCATTACTTCTTCTGGGAGGTAAAATGGCTCATTCCAAATTTAAAACACAGATAACATTGGAAGATAATTCAGTCTATAGTATATCAAAGCAATCATCATTAGCTAATCTATTACGAAAAACTGATTTCATAATCTGGGATGAGGCTCCCATGGTACATTGAAATGCATTAGAAGCATTTAAGAAAACGATGACAGACATAATGACAACGCATGATAAATACGGTGAAACCAAAATATTTGGTGGTAAAACGGTTTTGTTAGGTGGTGATTTCAGGAAAACATTACCCGTTGTTGCACATGGAACAAGACAAATGATTGTACAAGAAGATATTAACCATTCAAGCCAATGGAGTAGATGCACCGTTTTTGAGCTTAAGGAAAACATGCGTTTAAGAAATAATGATGTGAGTATAGAGGAGAAAAAGAAAATTGCAAATTTTTGTAAGTGGGTCTTAGATGTAGGTGAAGGTAACATTGAAAGCATAACTTCACAGTCTAATAGTGAGCAATCATGGATACCGATCCCGATATAATATCTTATTCCTCACGGCATGGATGAAATTAAAAAAAATTGGAGTATGTGTACCCTGATTTAGGGAAAAGACTGGCAGAGATAAACTATCTTCGCAACATGTGTATTTTAACTCCTACAAATGAAGCAGTTGAGGTAATTAATTCTTTTGTAATTTCAAGTTTGGAAGGAAATGTTGTAACTTATTTTAGGGCAGATTCTATAAGCCCATTAATAGAAGTATCCGATGATTAAAATTTGATATACCCAACTGAATTTTAAAATAGCTTACAAGTTTCCGGTATTCCAAATCATAAGTTGGAGATCAAAATAGATGTTCCCATTATGCTATTAAGAAATCTTAATCAAGGGTCGGGGCTTTGCAATGGTGCTCGATTAGCTGTCACACGGCTTGGAAGTCGAGTCATAGAGGCTCAAATTATAACTGGAAACAGCAGCGGGAGAAAGGTTTTAATTCCATGAATAATACTGATATCTATTGAAACAAAATGACCTTTTGTCCTCCGAAGACGCCAATTCCCCATCAAAGTTTGTTTTGCAATGACCATTAAAAAAAGTCAGGAGCAGACTTTGGAAACTGTTGGAGTATATCTTACACAGCCGGTGTTTGCACATGGTCAGCTATATGTAACAATTTCTAGAACTACTTCGTACCGTGGATTGAAACTTTTAATAAGAAATCCAAATACCAGACCATCTGATCATACATAGAATATTGTGTATAAAGAAATATTCAGATCTTTGATAGGTTGGTCAGTGTATATCTCTTCAGTGGTAAGTTGGGAACTATTTTTTTTATGGCATGTTAATATGATTTGTTTTAAACTTCATCACGTTTTACGAATGGAAGTAAAAGAGTAGAAAACATTGACGAAATATGATTACAACTGCGGGAAGGGTTACAGTGTTTGTTCTTCGACTAGCAAGCTATGACCTGTGAACCTGTGATCGTGTGAACCTGCATAATTTGTTATTTATACTGTCATTGGTTATTGTTTGTCATTGATCTGTACATCTTAACTGCTAACTTAAATTTAACTCCACTCATTTCACTTATTATGCTTTGTCAATGTATGATTAATAGTTTGTTGTGTTGTATATGCCCTTTCATTGTTTAATCGCATTATCGACATTGTAATTTAACACTCTACATTTTGCTCTCTACCCTGCAGTGATTTTGCGGTTTTTTCCTTAAATCATTAACTTTGTGTCAATTTTTATGTAACAACCCAGAAAATCAAAACCAATTTAAAATTTATATTTTGGAAATTTTAATGAATTTTTAATATTTGAAATAATTTATTTTAAATAATGACAACTAAAAATTTATTTGGATCGAAGTTATAGCGGATATATTTATTTTAATTATAAAACAAAGCCTAAAATGGTGCGGAAGTTTGAAAATTTGAATTCGAACTTTGACTGACTATACATGATGCAAAATAAACCGGATTTTAGTGAAACCAAAAATATTTAAATTTGTTTAGAAATATCTTTTTTTCAAATATGAAAAATCAAAATTTCATAGCGGGAATAAAAAATTATGTCCAAATGAATTTTTAGAAAGGTTGTTATAGAATAAATATAGCCCGTAAAAATAGACATTTTGCAAACGACCTCCGTTTTCGACGAAACCACTTTTTTTGGATCCGGAATGTCAAATTATTGCTAGATTCCAGTTTTCATAATTTTTGGAATTAATATGTGAGCGTGACAAAGGAAAACGTGCTTGGTTAATTCTTGTCAATTTGGATCGACATGAAAATGGTCACTTTTCAAACGGTCTCAAATTCGACGAAATTAGTTTTGTTGGGACTGTATCGTCCAAACATAGCTAGATTTATTTTTCTGGAATTTTTGTGATCAGCATGTGGCCCTGGCAAATTAAAATGTACGTTCAAATCCATATTTGAATGTTTTATATTTTAATTTGAAGAAAAACCGACTAAAACAGTCGAATGGGCTTACGAAACATATTTCATTATGTTCGGAATTGGGGTATTTAGCTAGGGATGACAGTCGTTGGGTTTGATTTAGAGTTCGGATAAGGAAACACTATTTTTGAAATAAACATATATATCGGCGAATAGGAAAATTTCTTTCATAATTAAAAAAACCACGCATTTTCTCTCACCCCGACCTGTGCAACAACGGAAACCCGATCCCCCCTTCTCTCCTCGATATTCCATATCCACTCAATAAAAACATATGGCCCTTTGGAGAATTTAGTGGAGCTTAAAGAGATCTTCAAATCCCTATCAAGTTTGGATTTTTTTCGTGGCTTGAATCATTCGGATCGACGCCGGGACGTTGCGAACTTCAGAGCGTCGCTGCCCCTCCACCACTGCATCAAACGGAGCGGCACCACCCTATGTCTGCGCATCGCTCCTCCCCCTTCCACGTGGCAGTGGCCGATCGTCTCCTAGCGCATCCGTTTGCGCGAATATCAAAGACCTAGTTTTGAACCTCTTCTGAAAGGTAACGACTTTGAATTTCTAAACTAATTATAGCACTTTAAAGCGCTATGAATTATGATTTTACAATAAAAATCTTATCTTTTTGCTATGTTGTCGAAATCCAGTGAAACAAGAGACATTGGACTCGTGGCAACGTCGTCTACATTCTAGAAGAGACTGGAGAATTTTTGGAGCTTCCTACAATTTTTGAAGGAGTGGAAACCAAAAGTGTGATCTTCTCACTTTAATTTACTTTCTAGTTAAAAATATATAGTAGGATGTAGACGGTGCTTAGCAGCACCCGACACCCGTCGTCCACAAACCATGGGCGACTTGTTTGATTATGAAGTGTTGTGAAAATTGATTGTGATGTGGAATGATAAAATATATTCATATGTTGAATGGAAATATATTCATGTGTTGAATGGAATAATATTCATGTGTTGAATGGAATAATATTCATGTGTTGAAATAAAATATTTTATCGTTAAAAATATAATTTTTAACGTGTATATGAATAAAATAAATATTCATTTACAAATCAGACGATTTGTTTATGTACACTCATTTTACTGATATGAATTGGGACGATAAATTTTACACATCGCCCAACTACACAAATAAAATATGTGTTTGTTGATTGAAAACCCCACACAGGTATTGGGATGATAATTGACGTGCACTAACCCCAATTGTTTAGATGTATATCAATCGATGGGTTGACAGATTGTTGTAAACGTTAATTACTTAAATTAATGCTTATGTAGTTGTGTAGTGCACTTTGGATGATGGTTGATTGTTTATCATTGTTATTATATACATATGTTGTATGGAATCCATATAATAACATTACATGGTAATTGATTAAGTCTCATTCCAATTTGGAAAATGAAGAATATTTTAAAATAATATCCAGAAAAGGATTAAAAATATTCATGTGTTGAAAGAATATTCATGTGTTGAATAAAATATTTAAACAATAAAAATATCATTTTTATTGAATGTATAAACCGTTAAAAATATTCATGTGTTGAATAAAAGCCGTGTTGATTAGATATGCGCCATTTTGACGTAAACGATATTTATATTGATTTTATTCATATTTATAATGAATATTGAAAAGGAAATGATTTCAAAATATAGTATTTGAAAATATTATCATTTATATATATTGATGATATGGAATATTCAATTTTGATTGGAAATTGAATATGAAGTTGAAATCGTTTTAAAAACGAATTTAAAATGATTTATAAAATACGTTTTAAATGGTAATCGATGAAATATATATATAATATATATATATATATATATTATATGTATTTAATGGCCTGAATAGAATGCGCTACGCCGCGGCAGTTCGCGAATTTCGACCATTGACTTTGAATGGACATTATGAGAGATCCGACCGTCGGATTCTCCTAAAACCTGAACCATTGGGTTCGTATCGAAAAGAGATTTACAATGAATATAAGAGATTTGAAATCTAACAGTTGGATTTGGAATTATTTCAAAATCAAATTTGGAAAAGGTCGCTGTAAGTGCAGTTCGATGACCGTTTATGGAAATCGACTACACAGGCCTTGATAAAATTATTAAAAATATCGATAATTTGTGTAAAATCATAATAAATGATTTGGAAAGAATTGGGATTAAAAATTCCATATTTGAAAAGATAAAAATATATTTTTATCGAAATGAACTAGTTACAAACTAGAATTAAAAATCCAATATTTTTAAATATATAAATTGGGTTTGAAATGGTTTTAAAAATAACCAGAATTTTCAATATATGAATTGGAATGGATTTGAATCGAAATCATCTTCGGAATATTTCGATATTAGATTCCGTGATTATACGGATATTGTGGTGGAATTTGGAAGATATATATATCGTTATTCCAATACGATATTTGTTGATTTGAGAATTTGATATTGAATATAAGCCGATATATTTTTTATTCAGAGCCTTGTATTTAATATCAAATCAGATTTTGGGTTTGTTGTGAATGGTATCTTTAATAATACTATTCTTAAACCCAATGGAGTTAAGAAAATTAGAAACTAACTGGAGATTAGCTAAGTTGATTGGTTTCCTGGGTATTGATCTGATGTTGGTTTCGGCCTTCGGGATTGATACTTGGGGAATTATTCTCTTACTAATTTACAGTTAGAGACTGATGGAATGTGATTTTGGGTTTATTGTGAACTGTGTTTTTAACGACATTCGTTCTGTAACCCGATTTACAGTGAAATGAGATTTGGAATTTATAAATCTTTTGTTTAAGATTTAACGGGAATTTTCCAAAGTAAAGTTTTCCAATTTAATATATTAAATTGAAATTGAATGGAATTCGGCTGATAATAATCGAAGCGCACTTCTGTGGAGGAAGACTGTCAATACATATGGAATTTAAAAGGCTTTGTCGTTATTCCATTTATATTATTAGTCGGGTACAGAAATTGATATCGATTATATATTGATTAGTTTTTCCGTGAAAATCCCATAATTAAGGGAATGAGATTTGGGTTTGTCGTGAACTGTGTTTTAAATGACATTAGTTCTTTAACCCGGTTAAAGGCAGGATTACATGTCTATAATTGTATTTCAAATTGTATGGTTGATCTCTGCTAAATATATGTCTGTTTGGTGGCGGAGAATTTATTCTCTTGCTTAACACCCTTCTTTGAGACGTACGAGCTTAGAGATTACATATCAGCAGAAATCAATTGTACGATGTAGATTGTCGATGCGACATGTTTGTTTTTCCAAGTTAAATAATCATTAATATTCACTTTTAGGATGATTAAAACTAAGTGTAGTTTTAATGAATCTTTAATTAAATTGAAATGTGAATTGGTAATTTAAATTATCAAATTTGGGAAATGATCGAGAATGGAGTATCGCCAGTTTTGCTCCTAGCGATAGTTAAATCTTTAATTAGATTTGAACGGGAAATGATAATTAAATTTTACCGATAACTCTGTAGTGTTAAATATGGAGTATGATTAGTTTTTCTCCATGGGATGAATATGTTGGGATTGGGAAATTAAACAAATGATTACTTCGGTAAGGTGCGCTAAACCCAACTAGTTTGGAAAACCTTAATTTGGTTTGAATTGATATCCAAAGGAAGATTAAAGAATAAATTTTAAAGAATTTATATTTGATAAAATTAATGGGAACTTATTCCCTAATGATGTGAATATTTGAATAAAAGAATATTCTGAATTGGAATGAGGCGTATGTTGTGCTTGTGTAGCACTTGTTTACAATATATGCGAGTTATTTGGAAAGGTCGGGTTTATACCCATTCTGAATAACTGATTCGACGATTTGTCAACGATGAAGACGGTGGTTGAAGACCGGAGGTCTTCACATCATTAGGATGATTACTAATGTCTTGATTAGGCAGTACACCCAAGACAAGGTAATAAGTGGTGATCGTCCAGACGTACTTGGAGATCGACGGATATGCGAGGGTCTCTCTCCTGTATTGGACATATGAAACGAGAAACATGGTGCCTCTGGTTTCGTTCATACCCAGAACAAACTTGTAAGTGGATGTGTGTCTGACATTGGATTTTATTCTGTGTTGATTGATTTCTATTAAATATATATCTGTTTGGCGGCGGAGAATTTATTCTCTTGCTTAACGCTCTTCTCTGAGACATACGAGCTCAGAGGTTATATATCGATAGACATCAGTTGCATGGCGTGAATTGCTTGTGTGGCATGTTGAGATGCAAATGATCAAGGCTCCTGTTGAAAAGCAGAGTCTTGTGGTTGATTATCAAAGCACGACCTGTGTGGCATAGTTTTGTGTATAGCCTTAATTCGCGAGCCTCACACCTCGGTATGAGTCAAAACCAGGATCGTGACCGCAGGGAATGCACGATGTTTCTTTCTAGCTATGGGTGGTGTCAGCGTTTTACAAGCCCTGACATTTATATTATTTTTACCTGTGTGGTTGTTGGAATGCAAGGCACCTCAGATATATCGGTCTCTACGGAGTCGATGGATAGGTCCTGTAGGACCGAGAAACGTGTGTTCAGGTATAACTAATCCGCTATGTGTGGACCGGCCCTGAAGATCTAAGGATTCGCCAACGTCCGAATCCAAAGGCATTTGCTAGAGTGACTTGAAGCGGTGTGGAGCCATCCCTGGCCTCGACTCATGACGAAAATCCAATTTCCAATACATGATATTTCGGTTTTGATTGTAGAGCCTAGTATGACGACATAGTGGGATGAGGCACTATGCCGTCTATGATTACTACATTTATATTTGAAGTTGTTTTCATACACTTTACACTATAATAGTATCAAAATGATTTGTTTTAAACATACAAAGCATGTTTGGCTATTATAAAGTAAAACTCTATCCTCCGTCTTGCGTTGCATTATGTGATGGGACTATAAGTCTTATAATAACTTCATTTTTCTAAAAAGCATTGCGCTGTTTGTTTTATGCACTAGTATTCTTGGGAGGAAACTCGTTTGTGTTATACGGCATGGTCCCTTGATTTACTTTATTTTTAAAGTAAAGATTAAATAACTGTTTTAGTTCTCACACCAGTCATATGACTGACCTGGATTTTATTGTTTTAACCTAAACTCTGAGTGCCCTTATTTTCCACACGGGCCGCTAATAGTTGGATATTGCAGATATTATATTCATAGGATCCTGAAATACAGCTAAAGCGATATTCGGAAAGCTCTGTATCCGTGTATTACTTTCAGCTGTGATTTGTATTATTTTTCCACTGCGATAAATTTAAATGTAATTTAAATCTCTGATATTTATCAAATGTTTAATATTTGCTCATACTCTGTTATATTCTTGTACTCTGATGGAAATTGTTGTAACAAGCAATGAAATGTTCTTCTGTTTGTGTTCTGATTTGTCGTGTTCTCAACTTAATCCGGGCTTTCCTTTACGGGGAAGTTCCGGTCGTCACATTTTTCATACGTTGGTTTATACGTGTAACATATTGCTGTAAAGTTATAACAGTCCCACCGTACATCTACGTTTCTGTTTGGTATTGTCTAGGTTTATTTTCCACCTTTGAAATACTGCCCTTTTTTCAGAGGTAATAATATGTGCATTACCTTCTTTTACAACTGTACTCGTATGTTCCTACCTAGCCATCTACGCGATGTGCACTTCATTTGTATAACTTACCATTTACAGTAGCTGCAGCAGAACAGGTTGGAAACAAGAAAATTTTACACCGCTTAATTTTTCATGTTTAATGAAGTATATTCCAGATCATACCCATATTTGATGCAGACAAAAATCTGGGTGAGCTAATGTGGATAGTTAAGTTTGTATTACCACAACACGTTAAAACCACCTCCTGTGAATCTGTTGACAAATGCATAAAGGATACACAAAAGCATCAGTTAGCTAACCTCATTTCCGAAGCAATGAAACAGGAAATGATTTGCCGTTGCAATCCAACGGTTAGAACCATAGTTTACTTTATTGCAGTACTGGTGCGTTTGTCGGTTCAAATGCTACTCAGTTATTTTTCTGTCCTCTACATACAAAGCTATACTGGTACTGCCAAAGTGCTATTCTTTATGTTGATAATTTAAATAATTAACTAGTGGTTACTTTCTACCAGTTGAACAGGTTCCACTACAGTCGTGCATCTGATATACAACATGTCATATGATAACAAGCAGTATGATGCTGTTGATATGGTGCAGATCTTCAACTACGGAATATCACTGTAAATTCTAATGTTAACAGCCATACATCTTATTCAAGACTGAAAAATATATTGGTTCTATATACATTTTCATAATATTTTCCTATGTTCACAGTTTTATGTTGTTTGATTTAGAAATTTGAGACGATGTGCAGGACGGATGTTTGAAATTTGGTCTGCTGAAGCATATTTTCTATTGATAAGTATGCATTTACTGCCTTTTTTAACAGATTACTATCAATCATTATAATATAGTCTTCATCAATATAATCTTTTTAAATTTGGTCTGCTGCAGCATATTTTCTATTGATAAATACATCTCCCTACAATGGCTATAACATAAATAAAGATACTTGTGTTAAAACCCAATAAAAAAATTTGTCAGTAAATAACGCATCGATAATTTAACACTGCCAATATATTAACCCTAAATTTTACAATGAACACAGGACAATGTGAAAATTTATTCCAAGTATAGGCTATAGTTTACTGGATTGCGTTAAATTGGCCGATGTTTATTGACAATCCATGGACTTTTCAGTGCAACCTGTGCATCCATGCAAATAGCATGAAACCCAAGCATATGTAACTATTGCATGGGTTAAATACTTAGGATATTATTTATGATTATTCCTGTTATTAAAATATATATTAAAGCTAGTATTGCTCATCGTATTTTGCTTTTCTGTCACCAGTAAAAGAAAATTGAAATCCATATGCACATAATAGATATGATTATTTAATATGCATATATTTAGTGTTAAACGAGAAAAGTTAACATCAACTAGACGACAAGGAAGAAATCCAAAAGAAAAAACGACATTGAACCTTTTGTCATGAATGAATGAGAAAGATATAGTGTTTACAAACAAAACGCAAGGTAATTTAATGCACAGAAGATCCACCAAAATGAAATATTTGCACTATATCATATACAAAATAAAATTATTAATATATCATTGCTCTGAATGATGTAATGAAAATATTTGACCGTTATTTCAGTATTTTAAATCTACTTATTAATAACATTTATTGGTGCAACAGATATTACTTACTATTGTAGAAGGGAGTAAAAAATTATAATGGTCAACTGAAGTCTTAATTTTGTTCCTATGAATAGTAAAAGTTAACCTCAGTTATTTGCAAGTCTAAAAATATTAGTCTAATCACACAAATTGGACAACTGTACTAAATGTATGATGTAATTATATTCAAATATTAGCAAAGGGTTGCTTATGTAAAAATAAATTTATTATAATAACTAAGATCTTTTATATTTTCATCATGCGTTGATGATAACATACATATAAAATATATCGTTAATATTCTTACGTTTCTTTTATCATTGAATACTTAAAAATAAATAAGAAATAGGGTACATGGTATAGCAGATAATGATAATTGCGTAAGTAAATGGTTTATGTCATTCCAATAGCCTGCTACTTTATTAATCAACTTTAGCTAAGCTTATCCCTTGTATATGCCATGCTTCCTCTTCATTATAATTGTATAAATGAGAGTTAATTGCCTTCATAAGCTCCAATAGTTTAAACAGTGCACTTTACCTATAAAAAAGTTGGCATGTATTACCAATTAAAGGTCGGGCCCTTTTTTGAAAGGTGAAATAAAAGAAGATTCAACAGAGTGCAATCCCAAAATAACATATCAAAATGATTAAGAAAACAAAGTAAGCATGCTTAGCTGTGAGCAGAAAGACATATCATCGCATGTGCATGTCATGTAATAATTTTGAGCACTTAATACTCACATATTCATCAAAATAAATATGTATTAAGTTACCAAATACACATTCTACTAGAATCCTAGAGATTTTACATTAACCATGCACCCTGGTTAGCTTGATCATGCCTCATCCTTACACCACTTACTTGGTCGATAACATTATAGAAAAGAGAACAAATGACCACGTCTCGATAACTTAAAGATAATGATAATGTTGCCCATTATATCCTCAATAGTTTGCATTTCAATTAATTAATATGTAATTTTTATTCTAATCCACGGTTTTAATAAGTTAATCCACCATTTTACTTTAATAAGTTAATCCACAACTATTTGGTAAGTTAATCCACCAGTGGATTAACTTAAAGATTTCACCCTATTATATAGCTAATAATCGACTTTGTGCTTCTTGTTTCACAATTATGATTTATTTCACAATTCTCATATCAGATTAATAATAATAATCCAACTAGCCTAAAATCAAGATCTCATATCGGATTAATTATCTGGAAAAAAATACATATTATATCGTAATGTGACATAGATAACATATAAATCTATTGTATGCAACATGTTTCTATCAATTTTTTAAGATTTCGGAAAATAGCTAACTACAATTATATGTGATAATGGTGATATAAAAATAATAATCCAATTTTGTATATAATTAATCAACTTAAAAAAAAACTACTTACTGTTATTATGATGAATTACTCCGTTTAACGCTTATGCTTGGATTTAGATGCTAGGATTCTAGAATCAAGAAGACGCACTGAAGACGACTGAGAAGAAGAGAAATTACGTACGTTTTTTTTGTGGATACACTGATTAAAATTATAATTTTAGTAAAAGTCAACGATCCTATAAAATATGATGGATTAACTTACTAATGTTGCGGATTAGAATAAAAATTATCTAATTAATAATATAACCACAAAATATTTGTTGCAAGAAGGAATTTGAAACGAATTTTTACATGTGTCCTATGCCTGTGGGTAAGAAGTAATTGCAGTTCTCGGAGGAAAAAAATAATCGACGTAATTTAATATTTAACTAAGGTTGTATGCTCTATAGTCAAATCTATGGTAACCATATATAATCAAATATATGGTGACTAATCAACTATGTTTGTGAAATCGGTTCACAATCCTAAACTTCGTTTACATTTTTAAACTCTTTGCTCAACTGAATATCTAAATCAGTTATTAAATTTGTGTTCAAAACTCAATTTGGTTTTTAACTCATTTACAAATTAAGCTATTACATGGTAACTGAGTTTTAACTCAGTCTAATACTGAGTTTTAAATTTAGTAGTTTATCAACTTCAACATTATTCTTTTAATGTAAATTTGTCAACTGAATTTATATCAACTGGTATAAAGCCACAATGACCCAAGTCATTAGAAGTAATTTATTATATCTTAATATTGAAGATATACCATGGCAACTTCAACTGTCGTGCATTCATGCACATCAATTGTAATCCAGTCTTCGTTATACTTTAGTGTTGGTTATATAATTAACCAAAAAGTAGTAAAAAATTAGCCTACATTGTTACCGATCCTTTCACTACAAAAGGCAGCTTAAATAGCGACGGGGTGGGGCAACGGTTAGCGAAGGCTAAAAAAGCGTGCAAGGCTATTGATTTTCAGCGAGGATATAGGAAGTCCGTGGAGCAGGAGACTATAGCTCAGTTGAAGGAGCAACTGGAAGAGATGAACGATTGGAGAAGAAGCCAGCTGGCTCAGGAGATAGACGAGCGCATTGCACGCTATTATGACGAGCATGGATCGATGCCAGACGAGGACGATGGCGGGGATGCTACAAGCGAAGAAGAAGAAGACGACGAGTAGTTTGTTTGTTCTTGTGCTTGGGTATGTATATACACTTACTTTTTTATTTGCTTTATGTACGTACGATGATATTTGATGACGGTAGTGTGTAGTTTGATGTATTTTGATGTTTTGTGATGATGGGACGATGATATACGGTGATGATATTGTTTTTTGGATGTATGACGATGGTATGTTATGGTATTGTGATGAATTTAGTAATGTTTTGGATATATTGATGGATTTGGAATGATATTGATGGATTTGGAATGATATTGATGGATTGGTAGTGGATTGGGTTTGATGTGGAGGTTTGTTGGAAAGGTATTGCTGTGTAGTGCAGAAAAAATGCTCCAGATTTGCGACGGCTAGTAACGGGTAGCGACGGAATTTTGGTCATTACTTTGCGACGGCTTGCAACAGATAGCGACGGCTAACAACAAAGAAAAGCGACGGATAGCGACGGCGTTTTGGACAAAAATGGCCATGGCTTTTGCAACGGCTTCGCGGCAAAAAAACCACTTGACTTCTGATGGTGCCACGTGGCAAGTATCCGTTGCAAGCCGTTACTAATCGAGCGACGGAACCGTCACTTTTTCCTCTCGCGACGACATTAAAAGCGACGGCAAATAGCGACGGCGTGCGACGGTTAGCGACGGCCGCCAACGCCTATTTGCCGTCGCTATTCACTGTTCCTTTTGTAGTGTTTATTCTTCGATACAAAATGCTTTAAAGCATGAGAAAAAAAAATGCCCCAAATTTATGTAGCATTACTTGAATTAGAGTCTGATATAAAATGAAATAATGATGGAAAGAAAATAAAACTATGATGGAAAGCCTGCCTCTCATATAAAATATAAACCATTTAAACATGCTAAACTGTAATTGAACCACGATATTCCTGGTAGAAACTATATAGCAGTAGTAAGCTGTATAGTGTTAAAAATAAAAATACAGTTTATCTACATGCTCATATAAGTTGGACCGTACTAGCTCATAATTGATTATCGAGGATACTAACATAATATTAATTTCTCAGTTGACACAGTAATGCCGGTTAATTTGTATGGTTTGATTAACTGATGGCAGCATCAAGCTTTGTGCGAGTATTGTAAGTGAGGTGGTTTACTGGAATTCCAATTTCTGCCACATTTATGGTTAGTTTTTTAAGCTATTTCATGTAAAGAGTAACACATATAGATTATTTATTTGGAATTTTCATGCTCATGGTATTTTTACATACCATGTGAATATGAAATTACACTCAGCAATGGAGGTTGATGCATGTTGTAGCTGTTCCAAATTTATAGTTATCAATGCTATGATGAATGTAATATGCAGCTAAATGATGAAACAATTCTTTCATTGGTAATTGAAATCATGTTGATTTGAAAAATCTTTATTAGCCTTTTCTATGTTAACTAAGACATAAGTGAGAAGCAACATACATATCTCTCTTTTTTAGGTTAGTTCATGATTGGTTCGTGTCTAATTCATGGGTGATACAATTAGGTTTTTTTTATAGAAGGACTAATGCATGATTCTATTAATGATAATTGTAGGGTTATGGACAAATATGAAAGGATTTCATTGGAACATCCGTTGATAATATTAGATGTTTCCAGGTATGATGACTGAATGAAGCGGCGATTAATTGGGTGATACTTAGTTAATTAAGTTTTATCCAATCACATGGCTATCAGATTTGCACCAATCTTTTCCATCTACATCTCTGTTTGAAAGATGATAGTCTCATCTGCATTCTTCAGAGGTAATAGCTTATTTCCTATTAATGCATTTTCCTATGATACATGTTGTTTTAGGCAATGCTAGCGTATGGTATTTATTTGAATTGGAGTTTTGCATAATTAATTTGGACAAAATGAAATTAGCAGAGATGGCAAAAAACGGACGTCATAGTAATATAATGGTGTCATGCTGTGCATGTGCCAGTGAACCTTTTCCACTTAATATAACATGAAACACATGACTGGTATGGAAATGTTGCTTAGTAGAATTGAACTCAAAAGTTGAAGAAATGATGTATTACCTTTAATGATTCAGGACATATGTTACTTCCGCATACGTGTTGGTTTTTAATTTTTTTTTTTTTTTACTGATAAAATAATCTTTTGTCAAGTTTTCCAGCGAGTTGGAGATCCGAACAACAAATTTCATACTCCATTGGAACTCCGGGGCTCCCCCATGATTTGCGTCCTCCTGTCCGCGTCCTACCTATCCAACATCTCACATCACCAGAGGGGTATGGACCCTCCATGGATCCGGACATTGAACAACTTTCTTTTGTGAGTACAAGATGCCTCCCTCTACTGCATATTAAAATACAGAACCTTGCTACGAGGCCCGAAAATAGGGTACGATTTTAAGCCCGAAACATTATTGACCATTGGATTGCAGGCATTGAATTCAGGGAGGCCATGAATACTATTTTCGCACAAAATTCTGGCCTACTTTTCGGGCTTCACGGCAGTTTCGTAAAATACAAGCCTATTTTCAACTTTATTCACTTTTAATGCTTGTGTCACTTTTCCTTTTTAAAAGGGGCAAAAACTTTATTTTCAAAACATCATGACATTGAATAAAATGTAGGAGGAAACACTTCCTTATTCGATACTTATAATACGTTTGTATCTTCGTATTACAGCATCGCCTAACTACAACAAAAATATAAAATTGAGACAAAATCTAGAGACCTATCATATTTTTGTCGTTAAACAAGGTCTAATTTGATACATAATAATTGGGTCACTGTTCTTTATTACAAAGACCAAATCAAAGTATTAAATGGGTCCCAATTAATACAAACCCACACGAAAAAAGCTTGATTCATTGTGTCCTTTAATCATTCCTTTACAGCCCACGTTTTCAGCTATAAACGCGTGCCTCTCTATTAATGTGAAATAACTTCTCCCCTAAACATACAATTCCTACATCATCTTCTCACAAAATAAACTTCTTCTCCGGAAAAAAATGGTAAAATTCATTGCATCCGCAAATTTGATTAAAGACAACAGTGGTTAGTTTTCTCTTCCCTAATCTATTTATAAATCTATATGATTTCTGATGTATAATCGGTTTTTGTAGTTGTTTTGCACTATCTTTTAATACTGCTGGATGAAGTGGGTGAGAAGGAGGTTAGGGGGAAGGGGAAAGGCTCACACATGCGAAGGAATGGTTGAGATGCAAAAGACTGGGAAAGAAGGCAGATCTAGGATCTTATATGGCCAGAGAACAGATGGTGCTGGTGTTAGATGTGGATCTTTTGAGAAATCAGAAAATGTTGAAGGATCTGAACTAAATAATTCTGGTAGTGCATCTGAATGAGCTGTTTTCTATGGCGGAGAAAACTGCACAAGGTTGGACTGAAAAGAGTTGAGGGCTGAGCTATAGTGCGAGCAACAGTAATGCGTAAAATTGAATTCAGTGACTGTATCAATATGGATGTGTAGATTGTAATAGATGATGAGGATTAGAAACGAGTAGCGGCTGAGCAGAGGATTTACTTTTGCAAAGTGGTTGCAAAGTGTTGTAGCATGATTTCATCTTCTGTAATTTTTTATTTTGGATTTTGACATGGATTTACGGTTGTAGGACTCAAGATTTCCGGATTTAAAATAATGTAATTAAATTTTATGGTTCAGCAAATGATGTTTGGTGTTTTTATTTGTGCATTCATTCTGCTATTGTTGTTACAGAATTTGCAATCTAACATTTAAGAATCATTGGCAACGCAAATATTTACGTTGATGTCCAACTTTAAACTGTATGAATGATGCCTTGAAGATCTGTATATTGATTTGTGTATATGTATATTTCAGTTTTCATAACGCATGTATATTCTAGCTTTCATAATAATTTTTATTTTATAAACATTTTTGAAACCCACGACATGGACCTCAATCCAAAATTATTCACTAATTTGAGACAACTGTTTTGGTCTGTGATGTTTTTGAGACAAATGCTTGTGGTTACTAATTTTTTTGAGACACGAATTTAAAGACAGTATTATTTGTTACTAATTTGTATCAATTAAGAATTAGGGACAAAATATTCTAATTTGATACTAAATAAAGTTGTCTCTACCCAGCTTTATTTTTGTAGACCGGCTTCTGTTTTTTTTTATTAGTTCATGCAATTGGAGCATTACATGCAAAGTATAATATCGTGCTTGCAAATTTAAATTCCTTTCACGATTTTGTGATATTAGTTATTGCCTAGTTTGGCAATCAATTACCAATGAAAGCGTCATTTATATTCTATCTCTCCTAACAATTGCAGGTGGCGATTATAGTTTCAAAAAAAAGTAGATAAACAAAAATTTAAACTTAGTCATCAATTGGAATATTTTTCTGCATATCTCTTTTCCACAACATAAATTGTACATCCAATATTCATTTCCAGGTTATTATATCTCAAAAACTTGGTTTATTCATTTACATACCTGTCTTAAAACTAATAATTTCATTTATTGCCAGTTTAGGCCTCATAAACACATTTACTGCAACTTATATCACTGGCAACACTAACAGGGATAACACGAATATTTTCAGAAGTGATTGCATGGAAATTTAGGTAACCCAAATTATGCTACGCAAACAGCGTATATGTTATATTTCCCTGTATTCATTGAATTTTTAGTTTAAGTTTAAACTTAGCTGTATATTGCTTCAACATTCAGGCTGGGTCATATAATAAGGTTTGCGGCAAACAAAATTATGATGTGGATAATAATTTGACGATCTGATTGATTTAAAATTGGCTGAAAGTAGATTCATGACCTGCAGATAAGAAGGTATGTATTTTTATTGTTTTTGTTATGTTTTCCTAGATTACTTTTAAAACAAATTGATTTACAACATCGTTTTAGCTGTTTACAGCATTAAGACAGCAGTTATTTCAACATTGACCTGACATAATTTAGGCTGTACTTGGAACTTCTGAAGATCGTTATATACTGATGCATGCGTGAATAATCAAAATCGTTAATATTTTGATCATTACTGTATCAAATTCATATGTTAATTTTTTTTCTATTTTCCTAAATCAGTATATTTTTATGAATGTTTTTACCAAGTCCCTTTTTGGTCTGCATTCAATACTATTTGTTTCAACCACTTTAACCTGATCCAATTTCATTCTCAACTTGTAATTTCATCTCTATTTTTTAATCTGAGTTATTCCAATACCTTCTCCTAAATCTTATAAGCTTTTGACTTACAATTTCTTTCAGTTTAGGGATGTGCATTTTTATAAAATATTTCTGTTTATTAACAAAAATTATGATCTAAATTTCTGCTTTAAATCAAAATTATTTTCATTCCTTTCAAAAACTAAATATAATTTGATGCATATCGCATTTACGTAAAACTTCAGTTGTTATATCCATATCCAATTACGTTTGTATAAGTATTTCTTTTATGTTGACAACCATATTTTTTAAACTACCAACTTTTTTAAAAAATATTACTTATTTTTTTGGTTTACTCTTATGAACCTTTGCGTATAAAATGCTGGTCTGATTGAGTCCAAATTTTACAAACGTAGAATTATGACCAGTAGAATAGACCGTATGTATTTTTTTTTTCTTCTTATATTATTTAGTATTACTGTGAAAAAAATTATTTGTCACATCACTTACTTTTAATATACTATGTTTTATGGATGAGTAGTTAAGGTGCTATTTATTAATTTGTAATATGATTCAATGCAGGATGTAATTCAAGTGGATGAATATTTTTTCTTACTTGGTTACCGTCAGCATGGACATGCAATTGCTCAAGTCAGCATGCTTGAAATGAATTAAATTTCTGTTGCTTCTGAGTTTATGGTGCAAATTGTGTCTACAAACCAAGTATTGTTGACACAGCTACTATAAATGCTACTGCTGACGCTGATTGTCATACTGGTTGACACAGGATAAATAATGGACAAGTTATCGAATCAAGTTATTTTTTGAATTATTTTTCGTTAAGTTTTCCTCTTTTCCTATTCATGTTGCTTTTATGTGCCATAAATGATACACACATATGGACTAATAATTAAATTGTATTTTCAAGTTGTTTGTTTACTGTACTTATATTACCAGATTCCCTGGAATTACTTAATATTTAGTAGACAATGCAACAATGATCATACCTCAAAATAAAAGACGCATTTTCAATGCATTTATGAAATTAATTACATCTTATGTAATAGAAGTTTGCTGCTGCATTCATACTACATTTGGTTACAATATTTTTTTCGTCTTTGTGATTACCAATATGCAGCAATTTTTTACCATTATATAAGTAACAGGAATTTAGTATTATAATTGGACTATACCGCTATTACGGTTGAACCATTTAACCATCAAACCATACTACCGGCTAACCCGATTAACGTCATGTGTGATAACGACGATGACAATGTTTGGGAAGTTATATAACCGCTTTAAAATAAACCAAACACACATGATTTTTTTAATTCATAAAACAACATGTCTTCTAATAACTATTACTACATAAATAACACACACACACACACACACACACATATATATATATATATATATATTATTTGTGTTTTTATTTACAGACAAATGCAAATTGATGTTTTTTTTTTTTTTTTTTGAGCAAACGGATGTGTAGCATGATGGTACACAGCCGGTTAATATTATATTAATATAGATAATATCCAGTTGACAAGCCCAACTGGTGGCCAAAAAGTAAGGTATTTAAGCTGCTCAACGACAGCTACCCATATACATACAACTAGTCAAGCCACTGAACAACTAAAACCATAGCATAATATATTTTACATATACTGCAGTATAATAAGCAGACTACCAAGGAAATCAAACAGCATCAGACGAGCTCACGACTTGAATTATCAAAGTTGCTACCCACTGATTCTGCTGGAGATGGCTGTGGCAAAGCAAGATTAAAGGGAATAACTTGCAATCATGTCCAAAATCGATAAAAGTAATCAATTTGCCAGCAAACACTCAGAACATTGCCTTTTCTTTTGTTAAAACCAAAATCATTGTGTTGCTTCCAAATACACCAACAATATATCGCAATGAAAGTACCCCTCTGCATGTCAGTTGATGCATATTGCCAGTAATCATAAAGTGATGTTATATTTGGTGTGAGAACCAACAGACACATTCAGAAAACAAGTTCTGAACAGTTTCATCATGTTCATTACAGAAGACACAACTAGGATTAGGGAAAATACTACAACGAAACAATTTGCTACGAGTATTGATTTTGTTGTGAATCAAGCACCACTGAAGAAACAACATTTTAGAAGTTTTGCATTTCCAAAGTCTAGCAAAAGAAAAACATCTCCCAGTATGACTTAAAAACCGATAGCATGAAGCAAAAGAAAAATCTTTAGAAGGAGAGAGCGGCCAAAAATAGTGATCTGGTGAATCAACAACTTGGATACCAGAAAGCGCATCATTGATGGAAAACAAATTCTTGAGAACAGAGGTGCCAAATGAACCTTGTGGACAATGACAAACAATACCAGCATCAAGGGTACTAGCCACCGAGAGAAGAGAGTGGTTAATATGTGAATAAAGAGTTGAGAACACAGATGATAAAGGGACCTGGCCATACTAGATATCATGCCAAAACAGACAGTTCACACCATCTCCAGTAGATACATGAAAGAGATTACGAGTACGAGGAAGGGATGCAAGTACACCAGACCAAAAAGGGGACACCTTAAAATCAGGCCTCATATAAAGAACAAGGAATGGGTTAGACCTGCAATAACGAGTTAAAATCCATTCTTTCCAAATGAAATACCCTGGAGTAATTAATCGCCAAATCCATTTTGATAGCAATGAAAGGTTGAATAAAGAAAGATTTATAACACCCAAACCCCCCTGATTCTGATGAAGGCAAACAGTTTGCCAGTTAACCAATTTCTTGCATTTTCTACCATTCCATAAAAAAGAGCTCCTAACTGAATCAATTTTATTAATTACCCAAGCTGGTAATTTATGAAATGACATCCAATAAGTAGGGAGAGTTGAGACCGATTTAACTAACACCAAACGACCCATGGATGAAAGAGAATTAGCTTTCCATGAAGCAAGTCTAGACTCAATTTTGTTAATAAGAGGATACCAATCAGCTTTACAAAGCTTTGTGGGCTTAAGTGGAGCACCAAGATAAGTTAAAGGGAAACTAGACACTTGACAATTAAGAATGGAGGAGATAAGTTTGCTAAGATGATTAGATTTTCCAAGCATTATAACGGAACTCTTGCTAAAATTGATTGAAAGACCAAAAATATGTTCAAAAACATATAGTAGCACTTTAAGACCGTGAACATGATTAAGATCAGTTGATGATAAAATAATGGTGTCATCAGCAAACTGCAAATTGGAAATGGACATGCTTGTGTTTGGAAGAGAAATACCTGCTAAGAAACCTCAATGCGTAGCTTTCTTAGCCATTTGATTAAACACATCAGCTACTAGCACAAAAATGAAAGGACAAAGGGGATCACCTTGTCTAAGACCCCGTTTTGATTTGAATAAACTACCAGATTTACCTCTTACAGTTATAGATGAAAAACAGGTAGTGAGAACATTTTCAATCCACTTACACCATTTATCAGAAAAACCCCTGTGTTTCATCAAACTGAGAACAAAGACCAGTTAACCGAGTCAAATGCCTTGGAAAAGTCAAGTTTAAGAAGAAAACCAGGTGTGGAAGAGTTATGACGGAAAAAATGGCTTCTTGAGTTGCGGCTACACAATCCATAATGTTTCATCCCAAAATAAAAGCTGACTTCTCTGGACCAACTAAATTTGTTATGACCGATTGAAGGCGATTGGCTAGGACCTTAGTGATAATTTTGAGAGTTGTATTCAAAAGACTGATGGGTCTGAAAGAGGATAAATTGTTAGCCCCTATATGCTTTGGTAAGAGGATGATATTAGCATAGTTAATTCTAGCAATGGAGGAAGGATCATGCTGAAATTCATCGCACATTTGTAAAACATCATTTTTGACTAAAGCCCAAAAATATTTGAAGAAAATTAGGCAAATCCATCTGGCCTAGGAGCCTAATCATCAGCTAAGTCATTCAATGCAGCCCAAATTTCATGTTCAGTGAATGGGTGATCAATATCAAATGATTGAGGTTTAGGATAAAGAGAAGACCAATCGATATCAGGGATTCGGAAAGAAGATTTACCAAGGATAGAACGATAATAATCAGAGAAAAGACGAAGGATATCATCATGATCAGAATACACCTGATCATTATGAATGACTTCAGATAAGTGAGATGGTCTACGACGACCATTGGCTAAACGATGAAAATATGAAGTATTTTTGTCCCCCTCTTCAAGCCATTTTGCTTTCGATCTTTGCTTCCAGCCTATCTCTTCTTGTTTGATAAGCTTTTCTAACTCTTTTTCAAGGTCAGACAAATTGTTTTTTTCAATTGGAGATAGGGGACGGGACTCTTCAAGAATGTTAAGACCAATAATATCATTTTGAATCAAAGAAATGCGAGTACGAATAGAGCCCCATACTGATTTAGCCCAAGGCTTTATAATTTTCCTCAATGATCTCAATTTCAATACGATACGATGGGTAGCCGAAGAGGAATTGAATTGTTGGTACCGGATTGAGTGAATAAAATCATCAAATGAAGGTTCAAGAAGCCAAAGCCTTTCAAATCTGAAAGGCCTTTTGGAAAGAGAAAGAAGATCAGAGTTAAGTAAGATAGGGAAATAATCAGAAATTGTGGTAGCAAGGCCATGGACAGTGGTTAAAGGATGGGAATCATCCCAGTCACAATTATAGAGAAAACGATCAAGTTTAGCTAAAGATGGAAAAAAAATCTTGCATTGGAGCATGTATAAACCCGATTACTAATGGGTGGGTCGATCAACGAGCAATAAAAAATAAACGAATTAAATGCATCTGAATAAGGGGAAATATTACCAGAATTTCTATCACAAGAAACTCTTTTTGTGTTAAAATCCCGACCCATTACCCATGGACCAAAAAACTGGGATGCTACAACTCGACATTCAGACCAAAGATGGATTATATCATGAACATTCTGTGGTCCATAGACGTTAGAGAAATAATATGTTTTATTTGATGGGAGATGACAAAGTGCTGCATGCAAAACAGAAGTGCTAGAGCAAGACCAAAGTAGAGACCAAACAGACTCATCCCATGCTGTAATTAAACCACCTTTAGTATCAATAGCATTAACATGACGCCAACCCGTTAAAAAGATCTACCAATGAGTTTAAAATGATATTGAGAAGGGTTATGAGGTTTAATTTCTTGTAAGAAAAGGATATCAACTTTCAAAGTGGCAAGAATCACATTAATTGCGTGACATTTAGAAAAATCCCTTAATCCTCTTAACATTCCATGATACCAATTTCATTGGGGATCATTGATATGCTCCTTTTCGAGTTCTTGCATGGCTAAATAATTCACGTCATGCCCCATGCAACAAGAAATTTTTTTATTCGAACTTTTATTATGAGATGAAAAAATAATAGGAGTAAAAAAGCTACCCGAGCCTTTAGGACGAGATTCCATTTTGTTGTTCCTAGCACTTCGACGGACCATCACTGGAGAAAGAAATTGAGGCCATTCAACCTCCATGTCCGTCTGAGGTGCATCCAAAGGGGGTAAAATTTGTTCAATGGGCATGTTGAGATGAGGGGAAGAAGGATTAACAGGATACACATCAGGTTGAGGTACTTCGAGATTGAAAGGAATGAATTGTGGGATTGTAGCAAGTTGCATAGAAGCAGGAGGCATCAAACTATCTTCTTGCATGTCATTAAAGTTATGTTGAATCTCATCAGTGTCAACCTCACCATTAATTTCATTTTGCAGATCTACTTCATGCTGATGATGTTCACTAGCTATGAGATTGGCTTGATTAACAACATGCAAAGCTGCTTCATCCACCATAACATCATGGTACTCTTCAGAACATGGATGTAGCAAATCTTCATGAATGCACGAGATTATCTGTTCTTTAAAGTTTCCAACAAATAGGGTTTCAGGTTTAGTACCAGGGTTCTCATGAACGCATCGTTCCACCTTAAGAAGATGAATTTTTTCATTAATGTTTGCTGCGAACTTAGTACCAGATCTAATTCCTTCATAAAATGCAACTTAAACTAGTAGAGAGCTGTAATCATAGTGCGCCCAGTCACAATCATCCAACGCAAGAACTATACCAATGGGTTTGAGAATCTCCTTTATTACTATTGCATTATATCTCAAAAACTCTGGAAACCCCTCCACTTTAGCACAAGATTCGATTTCTAAAGCTGGAGGGGGTTCATGTTCACCTTCGTTCCAAGGTTCAAAGTACATAGCACCACCAGGTTTAGCCAAAAAATTTAAACATAGGGCCAAGTCCCTCATTTCACTATTTGGACATGATATCAGGAATGAGTTGTTGGCGAAAATCCACATAGGCCATTTCTAATGATTCAGGGTTACATAGAGACAGTATGAAAGTGAGTCTACATTTCAATTGCCGGTGAGAACAGTTCCGACAATGTAAAGAGAAGGATCTTCCATTAAGAAGCGGTTCAAATTTTCCGCTTGAGAAGGAGAGGGAGGGGATGGAGAGCTTATATGAGTGTGAGATGGGTGCTCCGATTGTTGACAAGTGGAAATTTTTTAAAGCGACATATGATTTGAAGGAATTTCAGTTGAAGTGCTGCCTCGAGGGACCCACTTGGCTGACGCAGCAGAATTCCAGGAGACACCTTTTCGCATATGTTTTGAAGCCTTCTAGTTCATTCGATTTGTATTACTATATGGGCTCGAGTGACCTTAAAAACCACAATAACAACAAATTTTGGGTTCTCTACAAACTTTTTCCACGTGTCCTTTACATGCACACAAAAGACAACGACGTTCCCTCTTTAGAAAATTGACTGTATCTGAAATACTTTTGAATTTTGGGAGAGGGGCTTTCCTTTTCTTAGGATTGGTTTTGGTGGAACCAACGGTGCAGATGATGCTACTTGAACATAAGATTTGAATTGTGGCTCAGATTGACTGACAACAAGAGGCTCAAAACAATTGTGACATTGCAACTTGGGGGCTAGAGGTTGATGAGAACGAGATTGAACATGAGAAGGTGATGGAAGGATAGGATCGCTGATGGAAGGAGGATCCGCTGGACAGTTAGCAGATACATCAACTGGAACTGGACGATTAGGAGGAATTGAACCAAGTGAAGCACGAGAGATATTGGGAAGGTTAGATTGACGAAGCGATTGAGAGAGCGCACAAGGAGGAAAAGAGACACGTGGAGGCTGAGAGAGGTGAGCAGAAGTGTAACGACCCAGATTTCTATGGATTTATTTTAAATATTTAATATGACTTTAAAATTTTAATTAATGATATAAAAGAATTTTTATATTGAATTATCGATTTAAAACTCGAAACAAGGTTTATTTCGAATATATATAATTATCGAAATACGAGAACTGAAATAATTCAAATTCGAAATTAAAACAAAGTCCGATTAGTTCAAATAATGTATAAAATTCTATTTGGATATATAAATAATAATATTAATTTATTATCAGAAAATTAATGGTTAAATAATAATATTAATTTATTATCAAAAAATTAATGGTTTTGAATTTAATTTATATCAGTTTAAACTAATATCTCCTCCATATGGTCGAATTGAGTTTCGATACATGTCCAGTGTGTTCAGAATAGCGATTTTAATTTAGGAATGTCGGTCGTTGGGTTCAGGGAAGAATTCGGAATCAAGGAGTATTTTAATATAAAAGATACCGGTTCAAAACAAATTAAAATAAAATATAAAAGAAATTCCTAAGCTAATTATGCATGGTCTATAACAATGCAACGTCTCCCCCCTTTTTAACCATTCATTTGTGTTCTTCTTCACATGGATGGTAAGCTTCCAGCAAACCAAAATAAATGGCCTTGCTGTTCATTTTGATACCGCACCCTTCCTCTATAAAATCGCGCTTCCTTCCTCCTTTGCCATTTAATTCTCCTTAAGAATGCGATAATCTCAGGAAAAATAAAATTAACCATTCCCTTTACAAATAGTTCCACTCAACCTCTAAATCCAAGCCATGCCTTTTAATCGTTTATTTCCTCAACGCAATTCAAATCAGCATCGCGAGATGCTTGTAGCTCGAAGTCTGGGACTGGCATCTCGAATCAAGGTAGTCTGGGTGTCATTCGAAGGATAAGGCGTTCGTGGTCAATACTCGATTTCAGTCCGTGAGCGTGAGGTGATTTGGGGTTGGGGTGCAAACTAAGGTTGAGGGATGCTGTCAGCGTGAGGGGTATAAGGTAAATGAGAAGCGTCTTTGGATTTTCGGCATCAGGATACATTGTTCGTGGTGGTTCGAAGTGCTACGGCGCTTCAAGAAAAACGCGATAGAGGAGGATGCACCACAGTTTAGGTCGCGACAAGGAAAGTTGTTCGAGCTGGGCACTCTGATGTCCTGTGGAAAAGGGATCGTTGTGGAATTGAGTGGTGGAGGCGACAGTGTTGAGGATGGTCGTTGTGTTGTCACATTTAATTGATGGTGTGGTGTAGGGTACTGAGAGATAAAATACAAGAGGCGATGTTGTGTGATTAAGAGGGATGGACTGTGGTTGAAAACAGAAAATCAGTTTGGGATGGTGGATTTTGGTTCAATAGTAGGGTGACCATTGTTTGAAGATACTGTTAAAGTTGGGAATTCGAACTGGATAATGATAAGTGAGGACTGATGGTGTTGAGATATTTTAGTTTGATCATGGTTCGATAGTTTGGTTTGATAGTAATAGTGGGTGAGACGAAGTCGAAATAATTTACATTTGGAGTATCGGAAAGATATATGTTCTTATTTAATTTAAAATTCATAGAATTTATTTATTTATTTGATAAGTTAGTTTAAATAAATAAATCATTTAATTGATAAATAAAATTAATATTCGTAGGTAAAAGGTGAATTTGACTTGAATAGATTCAGCTGATGATGACTCGATTACATTTATAAATAACGATACGACATTTAAATGGGGTGTCGACAGATAAAAACCTTGGTGAGTAAATCTGACTCATTAATTTATTTTTAGTATTTAAAATAAATTATTGATTGTTTGGTTGCATTTAAATAATACAGTGGCTATTTTAAATATATATTAGTTATTTAGGCTTGGCTATTATATATATATATATATATATATATATATATATATTGGTTTGGTGATTTGATTGTTCCCGCAGTCTCAATAGCGGATGCCCGCGGTACCATAGCGGATGATTTCCCTATGCGCCTCACAAATATACATTAGTGGATGACCTTCATACCGCGATATCCTGCTATGAAGCAGGATGGGTATTATTTCTGTTGACTAACGTCTGTGGATGCAGGAGAACAGGTTGGAGGGATCCAACTGGATTCCTCAAAATTTTATTAATTGTCTGTTTTCACATATTATTATATATATAATGTGTTGATTGAAAATTGGGTTGTTTGATTGTTTAAATATCATTGGGGCCAAAATGTTGATATATAAATATCAGGGAAAAGGATATTTGAAATTTAAAGGGAGAAATCTATTTTTCTAAAATAGAAATCGAATTTCAATTGGGTTATAAATATATTAACTTCTTTTGAATATATAAAACAAATAGTGAATTTATAAATGTTGTTTATAAATTAGTAAAGCAGAGAATTGAAATGAATTTATAAACAGTGTTTATAAATAAAGTGGTAAAATTATCATTTGATAATTCGAATATTTAAATTCAAATGTGAATTTAAAAGTAGAAATAGGGAAATCGTTTTAAAGAAATAAACGAGGGAATTAATTATGATGTTCAGAATATAAATTGAACTAAAATAAATCCATAAGGATTTATGATTTTGAATTCGGTTAATTCGAATTTATTCAAATAGAATTTGAGTATATAGAAATTAAAATATAATTCAAATAGGATTTGAATATAGAGACTTCAAACAGAATTTGTATATCGAGAATTCAAATAGAACTTGAATATAGAAATTTCAAAGAGAATTGATAATAGAATTTGAAAATAGAAAGCTGAAATCATTTCGAAATGGGAACGACGAAATATATTTCAGAATGCGGATTTTTAAATAGAACAGAAATTAAATCCAAAGGATTTAAAATTTGTAAAAGGAATTGGAATTTAACATAGAAGATCGAAGTATAAATAAAAATATTACCGAGTTAGAAAAAATCGACAATTTTAAATCGGAAATATGATGTTGAATTGGGAAACTGATTTGATATATATTAAAAATATATCATAATGGAGTTGAATTTATTATAAACAAAGTTTAAACGTTTATATATATAAATACAATTAAAACGAACTCGCCGCAGCGTTGCAGTTCGTAAATTGGCGATTCAAACTTCAATTGATTATATAAAACTCAATTTAAATCGGAATTCTTTGAAAAAAGAATCGGCAGGACTGATTTGATAATAGTTTTCTAATGGAAGAGAATAATCTGAATTTCGTCTTATAGATTTTGTGTAATGTCCAAATCAAATTTTCAGAAAACAGCGCCTGAACCGTTATAAAGCCATAACGGTTTATTTAAATGAATAAAAGGATTTTAAGGAAATAAAAATCCGAATTGCCATTAAATAAATCTAGAATGCAGATTTAAAATAAATATGAACTCCAGTGAAGTAAGTGAAATGATTTTTGAAAGAAAAATCAGATTTTTAGTTATTAAATAGATTTAACTAATTTGAAGAATAAATAGTTAATCGAGTTTTGAATCGAAATTGGCGTTGGATAAGTAAATTGGTTTTGTGGATTCATATTTGAAATCGAATTTTAAACTCAAGTTAGAAATGAAATTCTACTTGTTTATAAGCGAATCAAAATATATTTGAACATGATATGTTCAAAATAAAGGGATTTGGCAAAATAACTAATTAAAGAATAAATTAGCAAATTGAGTTAGGAATGACAGGATTGAGTTGGGATAAATTGAAGAACAGGTGAACATAGATTAAACAGGTTTGGAATGAAGTATATGAAGATTATAATTTGTGTGCCCGATAAAAAGATACGTATTTAAATTGAATATGAGATTTTATGCGCTGTATCGGCTAGCCGCTTGGCTTTTTCTTTTTCTTTTTAATTGGAGAGGGCCTGTGTGGAGGTTTAGGGATTTTCCCGATACTCCCGGTACAAATGAGGTTATGGCGATTTTTTCCTAAAATTTAAGGAGTTAGAATATTTTTAAGATAGTTTGATAGTTAGAAATCAACGTATGTATATATATATATTTAATTCGATAAGGAAATGAACTTAAAAATAGAATAATATAAACAAAAAGGAAATATATAAATTTGATTTGTTAAAAATAGAAAGAGAAGCATATACGTGTTTTAGGAACGGAAAATTGGTTTAATATGGTGTTGATTATTTGAGTTAGTGGTCTTGTCTGTTTTGAAGTTAATGATGTTTTCAGTCAACGTCTGAGAGGTAATTATACCCCAACTTGATTGATTTCATTATTAGCTGATAAATAGCAAGATTCAGTCTCGAAGAGAAATGTTTAAAGAGATTTAGTCCAATGCAGTATTTTGGGTTGTTGTGACGATATTTTACATAACATTCATTTTAACCCGAAGAAGTGAAAGTTTGGAAATATAATAATAAATATTTCCTAAGTATAGAAATGAATGGTCATGAAAGAGTTTAGTAATCGGAATATTTTCCAATTATTATTAGAAGATATTTTCTAAACATAGAAAATAAAAGAAGTTAATATTTGGAAATGTTCTCCAAATAGTGTAAGAGGCCGAGATGATTATTGAAAATATTTGGTTAACAAATATTGACAAGGAAATGGAGAAGTGCTATAATTAATAAAATATTAATAAAGGGGCCCAATGATTGTTTGATGTTTTGAATGGATGTTTGTTTTTCTTTGATAGTTAAATAACCGACTATCGAAGTGTTTGCCAATATCGTTGTCAATATAGAGAGATCGGTTGGATTATTATCCGAGAACCACTCCGTATTGGCAATAGCGTTGCAAATCATATTATATGAAGATAATCGAAGACGGAGTAAAGTGCAAGGGATTTTTCAATTAATGGAAATTTTGCCTTCAGTTTCGTTCAATCCCAGAACGAAAGTATATGGACGAATGTCTGACAAAATATTTCCAATTATTGAATATTTTGGACTATACAAATATATTGGTGGCAATGGATTTATTCCCTTAGCATAACACCCAGAATATATTTGTGCAAATCAGTTAATGATTAACGGATCTGACAATGTGGCATTCAAAGTGATTGTGCTATCAATGAATGGCAAGTACGCGTAGCCTCAGGCCTCAGCAACTGGGAATTGACAAAAATCGGACAGGCAGCATGGCTATGTGGTTAGCTCCCATTAGGGTGTATTATCACCTATTTGGATATTCATTTAATTCCTTATTCTATTCGATGATGTCCCATTCGGGAAACGGTTGCTGATCCCAACCATTGGTGAAATACATTCGACACACTCAAGCGAAATGTGTGGTCGGTCATGTGTGGCCAGGTTGCAAGATGTTCTTGTTGAACCCAGTGTATTCTCCTCTAGAGATACACTATCGAAAGGTGGTTCCATACCTTGACATAGATGGAAATTCATTACCCAATAAGTGCTCGCGGTTTTGATTGTATATTATATATGTGGAACGTGAGATGCAAACGTTCCACTAGATTGTTATTTATTTGATTTAGACACTATCATAATATCAAAAGAGTTTTGATATAAAGATTATCATTTCTTTCAAAAGGAATTATAAATTTAAATCAAGTGGTTTGGATTCTCATAAGGGAAAAACATGTTCCGTGTTATACGGCGCAATCTTATGAGGTATCATTTAGTTTCTGAAACTGTTTTAAATTATTTACTCATACCAGTCCCATGACTGTCCTGGAGTTTATTTTGTTTTGTTTTACCTAAACTCTTAGGTGCCTAAATTTGTACGGGCAGTCAAGTAGTTCAGGATTTTTCAGATTTATTTGAAGGAGCTTAGAGCAGGAGGCTTTAGTGTTAGTTATGTAGAGTTTTGTTCCGCTGTGTTGTAAGTGTTGTACTCTGATAATGATATGTGTATACAGTACAAATTTTGTATTTCAAAAGTTATGATATATTATATTTTGTTCCGTTTTAATGTGAGATTCTGTGTTATTGTTTCTGTTCTTCTTCTATCTTTTTCTTCTAAAAAAAATGAATCGTATTTTCGTGATATTTGGGTTGGATGTATGATGTATGTAGTCAACTCTGATATTATGGATTTGCAGGACGTTACAGTTGGTATCAGAGCTTAGGTTGAGCGAATACCTTGGCTGTGGTGTTGTGCTCATTAGAGATAGGGTCAGTGATACGCTAGAATGAGTTGAGCATATACATATGAAAGCGCGTATTTGTAAATTGATATAAAAACTATTTTATATTGTGTTGGCTAGTCTGTTGAGTGGTTTATGAATTCTGGTCGAATCGTGGGACGCCACGACGTCGATAAGAGTTTATAAATACTTGAGTAGAAGATTGAACACGATACTGTTTATAAGTGGGTAAATGAAACAATTTTACCCAAAATTCTACTTGGATAGAAAAGGAATATTTTTCTTAAATTATTATAATATATGGATGAGTTGATTGATATTATTATAATCAAATTAGATTATAAAAATTGGAATGGTTATATATAACCAAAATAGAATTTGTATATGAATAGTATATACAAATGAGATGAATTAAAATTGAATTCAAACCAGAATTTGGAATTTTAAATCCTGGGAAGTTTGAAAATATTTTTGAAGTATATTAACATAATATAGCTTTGTTTTGAAGGGATTTTTGGATAAAAATCATCTTGAAATGAGTTTTGAAATTGTTAAAGCATAGAACTCACTTCAGTGGCTGGGAAATAATTCTGATGATGACCGCATCAACATCATCAGTGTTTATTTTCGAGTTTCTAAGTAATGGATTGCTACCTTAGAAAAGTTTTTGATGGAAATTTGTTTGAAAGAAAACAAGTTTAGTTGGAAAATTCAAATGTTTTGAATTTGAAAAGATTATAAATATATGTATATAATTATGTGATTTCAAAATGATTTGGAATGAAATCCCAGGGAATTGAATTCTGAAATTTTAAAAATTTAACTTAACCAAGTTAAATAGATCGAAATGAGTACATTAAGTAAAATCAAATTGGATGGAATATGAATTAGATGTGAATGTATTGATTGTAGATCATTCAAATTAAATGAATGAAAACCAAAAGTTCTGGTGGAATTAAATTTGTTGAAATTTGAAGAGTTTAGTTTCAACATAAGTGAGTTTGAAAATAAATTGGTTTAAGCCATTTTTCCTACCTTAGTAATTTCGGGGACGAAATTCTTTTAAGAGGAGAAGAATGTAATGACCCAGATTTCTATGGAATTATTTTAAATATTTAATATGAATTTAAAAATTGAATTAATGATATAAAAGTATTTTTATATTGAATTATTGATTTAAAAATCGAAACACGGTTTATTTCGAATATATATAATTATCGAAATACGAAAACTGAAATAATTCAAATTCAAAATTAAAACGATGTCCGATTAATTCAAATAATGTATAAAAATTCTATATGGATATATAAATAATAATATTAACTTATTATCAGAAAATTAATGGTTTTGAATTTAATTTATATTAGATATAATTATTATCTCCTCCAAATGGTCGAATTGGGTTTTGATACCTGCCCGAATGTGTTCAGAATAGCAGTTTTACCTTAGGAATGTCGGTCGTTAGGTTCAGAGAAGAGTTCGGAACAATGGAGTATTTTATATTAAAAGTTACCAGTTCAAAATAAATTAAAATAAAACATAATAGATCTTCCTAAGCTAAGTATGCATGGTCTATAACAACGCAACGTCTCCCCTTTTTTAACCATTCATTTGCGTTCTTCATCAAATGGATGGTATGCCTCCTGCAAACCAAAAATAAATGGCCTTGCTGTTCATTTTGATACCGCACCCTTCCCCTATAAAATTGCGCTCCTTTCCTCCTTTTCCATTTCATTCTCCTTAAGAATGCGATAGTCTCAGGCAAAATAAAATTGACAATTCCCTTTACAAATAGTTGCACTCAACCTCTAAATACAAGCCATGCCTTTTAATCGTTTATTTCCTCAACGCAATTCAAATCAGCATCGCGAGCTGCTTGTAGCTCGAAGTCTGGGACTGGCATTGTGAAAACCCGTAACTTCCCCGTAAAGGAAAGTGTCGGATAGTTCGAGAACAAACCACAACTGAACGCATACAAAAGAACATTTAATTGTATATTACAACAATGCATCAGATTACAAGAATATACAGAGTATAAACAAATAAATACTACACAGAAATATCAGAGATTTAAATTACATTAAATACATAGCAGCGGAAAAATAATACAATACACAACTAGAAGTAGATATATGGATACAAAGCTTTCCGGATATCGTTCCAGCTGTAAACCAGGATCCTGTGGATATAAATCTGCAAAACCAAAACTACTAGCTGCCCGTGTCAAAATAAGGGCACCCAGAGTTTAGGTTAAAACAATAAACTCCAGGTCAGTCATGTGACTGGTGTGAGAACTAAAACAGTTAATCTTTATTTTAAAGTTAGGTAAATCAAGGGACCACGCCGTATAACACGGAACGGGTTTCCTCCCAAGAATACCAGTGCATAAAACAAATAGCGCAATGCTAAATAAAGAAAAATGAAGCTATTATAAGACCCAGTTCCCATCACACAATGCAATCGCAAGCCGGAGGATAGGGTTTTTACCTTATAATAGCCAAGAATGCTTGATACGTTGAAAACAAATCATTTGAAGCTATTATAAGTGCATAGTATATAAAACAACTTCAAATCATAAGTATCAATCATAGGCGGCATAAGTGCCCCATCCCACTATGTCGCCATACTAGGCTCTGCAAATAAAACCGCAAATGTCACGTATTAGGAAATTGGATTTCCGTCTATGAACCGAGGCAAAAGATAGTCCTCTACCGATTCGAGACAATCTAGCCCATGTCTCAGGTCCCAGACTCAGGTGGGCCTTGGATCGTCAGGGCCGGTCCACCGATGTGGATTATTATGCCTGAACAATACGTCTCTCCGCCCTATGGGGCGTAAATGAGCCAACAAATGACTCCATCGGACCCGGATCGTCCGATCAAACCGAGGCGCCGCGCAACAGCAACAACCACAACCACATAAGTCAAACTCGTCAGGGCGTGTAAAACCACTGACGCCACTTCTAGCTAGAAAGAAACGCAAGTCCTCCCTGATGTCCTCTCCCGTTTTTGGTTCATACCGGGTGTGAAACTCGCGAAGTAAACGTTACACAAAGTTATGCCACACAGGCTGTGCTTTGATCATCACCACAAGACTTTGCTTTTCAACAGAAGCCTCGATCAATTGCCACTTAGGCATGCCACACAGGCAATTCACTCCATGCGTTTGATATCCATCAATATATAACCCCTGAGCTCGTACATCTCAGAGAAGGGCGTTAAGCAAGAGAATAAATTCTCCGCCGCCAAACAGATATATATTTAATAGAGATCAATCACACGGACTAAAATCCAATGTCAGACACACAGTCCATTTACAAGTCCGTTCTGGGGCTGAACGAAACCGGAGGCACCTAGTACCCCGCATATCCATCGATCTCCAAGTACGTCTGGACGATCACTAACTGTTTCCATCTTCTTGGGTGTACATCCCAATCAAGATCATCAGTAATTACCCAAACGACGTGAAGACCTCCGGTCTTCGACCATCGTCTTCATCTTCGACTTATCGTCGTATCAGTTATTCAGAATGGGATAAACCCGGTCTTTCCGAATAACTCGCGTATATTTTAAATAAGTGTTACACAAACACAACATACGTCTCATTCCAATTCATTAGTCACTAACCGTAAATTAATCAAGAGAATAATTCCCCAAATATTAACCCCGAAGGCCGAAACCAACATCAGATCAATATTCAGAACCATTCTACTTGGCTAACCGACAGTTAGTTTCTAAATTTCACATTCATAGGGAAAGGTTCCCATTAATTTTATCCAAGATAAATTCCTTGAATTTATTCTTTAATCCATTTTTGAATATCAATTCAAACTAGTCGGGATTAGCGAACCTTACCGAAGTAATCATTTGTTTTAATTTCCCCATCCCAACCTATTCATCACATGAAGTAAAACTGGTAATACTTCATATCTAACACCACAGTGTTATCGGTAAATTAAATTACCATTTCACGTTCAAATCTAATTAAAGATTTAACTATCGCCTGGAGCAAAACTGGTGATACTCCATTTTCGATCATTTCAATCTAATTAAAGATTCATTAAAACTCCACTTAGTTTTAATCTTTGACTGGGTTAAAGAATCAGTGTCATTTAAAACACGGTTCACGATAAACCCACAATCACATTCCATTAATTATCGGGTTAAAGAACAAGTGTTATTTAAAACACTGTTCACGATAAACCCAAAAATCAATACCAATTCAATTCCAATTAAATATCATTTAATTGGTACACTTCATTAAATCTAAATAAAAAGATTTAATCTTTTCTCAACTGGGTTCAAGAACAGTGTTAGTGAAGACACCATTCACGACAAACCCAAATCACATTTGATATTCAATACAAGGCTCTGAATAGAAAATATATCGGCTTATATTCAATATCAAATTCTACGACTAACAAATGTCGTATTGGAAATAACGATATAAATATATATCTTTCAAATTTCCATAACAACATCTGTATAATCACGAATTCCAACATCGAAATATTCCGAAGACAATTTCGATTCAAATCCACTCCAATGCAATCATTGGAAATTTTGGTTATTTTTAAAACCCTTTTCAAATTCAATTTATTTATTTAAAAATAAATAGAATTATAATTCTAGTTCAAAACTAGTTCATTTCGATAAAAATCTATTTTTATCCTTTCAAATATGGAGTTTTTCATACCAATCCTTTCTAAATCATTTCTTATGATTTTACACAAATTATTACTATTTTTAATAATTTTATCAAGGCCCGTACAGTCGATTTCCATCAACGGCCATCGAACTGCACTTACAGCGACCTTTTTCAAATTTGATTTGGACGTAACTCCAAATCCAACCGTTAGATTTCAAATTTCTAATATTCGTTAGAAAGCTCTTTTCGATATGAACCCAACGGTTCCGGTTTTAGGAGAATCCGACGGTCAGATCTCCCGTAATGTCCGTTTGAAATAAATGGTCGAAATTCACGAACTGCCGCGGCGCGGCGCGTTCTATTCAGTCCATTATATTATATATATAATATATATATAATATATATTTCGTCGATTTTCTATTCAAAACGAATTATATAAATAGTTTTAAAATCGTTTCAAAACCTATTTCAACTTCCATTTCAATTCAAAGCAAAATTGAATTCTTCTTTATAAATTCGTTTCAAAATTCATTTCTATTCAATTCAAAATTTCAATTCAATTTGAATTCATTTCAATTCGCTTTCAATTCAATTTGAATTCGTTTTCAATTCAATTCATTTCGAAATCGTTTTCAATTCAATTCATTTCGAAATCGTTTTCAATTCAATTCATTTCGAAATCGTTTTCAATTCAATTCATTTCGAAATCGTTTTCAATTCAATTCATTTCGAAATCGTTTTCAATTCAATTCATTTCGAAATCGTTTTCAATTCAATTCATTTCGAAATCGTTTTCAATTCAATTCATTTCGAAATTGAAAAAAAAAATCGATATAAATATCGTTCACGTCAGAATGGCGTCAATCTAATCAACACGGCTTCATATATTTCTATTTTCAAATATTATATTTCAAATATTTCTTTTTCAAAATAGTTGTTATTATCAAAATATTTCGTTCAACACATGACCAATCTCAATGGATGAGTACTGTCAACACATGAACTTTTATTTTATAATATTCTTTATTTTTCAAATTGGAATGAGGCCCAATAAATTACCATATAAAGTTAATTATATGGATTTCATACAACACATGTATATAATAGCATTGAAAAATAATCAACCATCAACCAAAGTGCACTACACTGTATAAGCATCAAATATAGATATCTAACGCTTATAACAGCCTGTCAATCGATCGATCGACATATTTAATCAATCAGGATGAGTGAACTTCAAATTTCATCCTAACACCCGTGTGGGGTTTCAAACAATCAAACAAATATTTTATTTGTGCAGTTGGGCGATGTGTAAAATTTATCGTCCCAATCCATATCAGTCAAATGGGTGTACATCATCAAATCGTTTTGATTTGTAAATGAATATGTTATTTTATTCATTTCCAATAAAAATGATATTTTTATTTTTCTAACATATTTTAGAAAATTTCGGCGGCATAACGGCGCTATGCTAGAAACGGGATAAGGCCTAGCCTTGTCCCCGGTCTAATAATGGCCACCGCCATACCCATATCAATCAAATCACTTTCGTTATGCAAACCACAAAATTTGGAGTAAGAGTCTAACCTAGCCTTACTCCTTCGCCTTATAACGGCGCACGTCTAATCCTAACCAATTTATCGATTCGATTTTTCACACCACAAACCACATTCAAACCAATATCGCAATCAATCACCAAACAGCCAAACAAACATGTCCATGGTCTGTGGACGATTGTGTCGGGTGCTACTAAACACCGTCTGCATCCTAGTATATATATATATATATATGTGTGTATATATATATATATATATAACTAGAAAATGAAATTGAAAGGTGAGAAATTCTCACCGAAAGCTATCCAAACTCCACGGCATTCCTAATGCAGGAAATCTTCACTGCTCTCGTCTATATCACTTTCTTTGCCCATAGCCACTACATATGTAAAAATCACACATTTTTATATTTTGATGTCTTTTAAAATAAAAATCACATTTTTATTTATTCATGATAAAGATAAAGTTCACATTTTTATTTAACTTCATACACTTATAACGCTTCATTCTATATAAAAATTATATTTTTATATTTCTACTTCTTATATAAAGATCGAATTTTTATTATCTATATAATATAAAAATCATATTTTTATAATCTCTACTATATAAAGATAATATTTTTAGCCTTCATATAATATAAAAATTATATTTTTAACCTTCCTGTATAATAAAAATTATATTTTTACTAAGCAAAGGTCATATTTTTATACAAACAAAAACATCTCCTCTCCTATTTGCCACATATATGAAGATTTCATATTAAAAATCAATTCTTTATATGATAAAAATAACTAAACTTATCGTTATAATAATCCTACCTTCATATAAATTAAAAATCAGAATTTTAAATAAAAATCAGAATTTTATATTAACAAACAACAACAAAAAAAACTAAAAACTCACTGTTCAATGAGGGAGGAGGCGATAGGGTTCGTCGGAGGTATTTCGCGATGGGTTCTCCGGCTGTGGGGGACTTCAACGAGGCGGAGAGAGGAGCTGGACAGTCGGTGTTGCTGCAGGCCGGAGGAGGAGAGGAAGGGGAGATCGGTGGCGGCGCAAGGAGGGGTGCGAGGTAGGGTGCTGTTCGATTTGGGGTTGGGGTGATCGGAAATGGGAGAGAAGAGAGAGGAAGCAGGCGATAGAGGGGGAAGGAGGTTCGTCAGCGGCGCTGGGGTGAGGCGCGCCTCCGGTGGCGACGGAGGTGGGTAGTACGACGAGGTGGAGATCCCGTTTCTCTCTTCTTTTTTTTTTTTTTTTTTTTTTGAATTTGATTTCTAATTAAATCGGGGGGGGGGGGCAGAAGATAAGAGAAAAAGGGGTTTTTTTTATTATTATTTAATTATTTTAATCGCAAAAATTGACTTTTACATACGACCTCGAAACGAGGCCCACCGCCTGTCGTCCATAGCATTTTACCCCCATTCCGAACACAATGGGATATGTATCGTAGGTTGATTTGATCGTTACAATCAGTTTCTGTTAAATTTACATTTAAATCACTAAATTGAATTTTAAACGTACATTTCAAATTACCGGGGTCACATGCTAACTCTAAAAATTCCTGAAAAATATTTTCTAGCTTCGTTTTGACGATACGGTCCTAACAAAAGTGGTTTCGTCGAAATCCGAGGTCGTTTGCAAAATTTCCATTTTTAAGGGCCTGAATTCTATAGCGACTATTCAGAATTTTCAACTGGACATATCTTTTGATTCCCGCTATGAAACTTCGATTTTTCGGATTCGTTGGAAAGATATTATCAAATAGATTCTATGATTTTTGGTTTCACTAAAATCCGGATTGTTTTGCACCCGGTACATTCAATTGAAGTTTGAAATCGAATTATCGAACTACCGCGCCATTTTCAATTCCTTTTATAAATATAAATAAATATTTATATTCTAACGACGACGTATATAATATATACGTTCTAATTCCATTCAAAATAAATTTCACGTTGTTTTTATTTAAAATAATTCATTTTGAATAATCAAAATTCGCTAAAATTGCCAAAATAAAATTTTTAATCTGGCCCAGATTTTCCGGGTTATTACAATCTCCCCCACTTAAAACTTTTCGTCCCCGAAAAGGAACAAAGTCTAAAGTGGTTTGATTAATCAACTCTACGTTCGATCTGGCTTCCATCCTCCAACTTTTCAGTTTCTGAGAATTTTCAAATTTTCAAAAATTTGGCTAACACCCTAAATTTTTGAAAAATTTCGCCATAACCTCCCCTGCAATGGGAGCATCGGGGAATTTCAAATAGCTTCCCCGGTCCTTCAGATCTCAAAAAGAAAAAGAAAAAGCCAAGCGGCTAGCCAATAGGCTCATAAAATCATCATCACCCAAACAAAACAGTAAATTATGTAGTAAACATGTACCTATTTGTCGGGCAAACAAATTTTATTCTTCGGCTCTAGCCTCCTTGCTATGACCTGTTCAATGTAAGTATATGTATACGCAAGCAAACGCAACCAATTTTCAATATAATTCCATATGTGATTCAATTAGGCTAAATGGCTAAGAATTAGCAACCAATAAACAAACAACCAAAACATCAATCAATTAGTGAATTAGAGTTTCAAATTCATAACTTTGATACATATAAAGAAAATCATGTTTTGATGCCAAATCACAACTATGTATTCTCGCTATATTAGTTTTGGTTCTCACACCAGTCTAATGGAAATATATAGAAAATCACACCTTCGAAACTCGAACATAAATGTTGATGATGCGATCGCTATCATCAATATCATCTTCGGGCGACTAGAGTGCGATGCTATATCTATCCAATATATTAAAATTTTGAATATACGTTTGCAAGGCGTATATGCAAATTCTTTATATACTGAATTGTCCAAAATCAATATAAACAAATAATCAAATACGAATAGTTGATTTAAATCTTCAAAACAAAATTTGTTTTCATCTGAAAAATATACTCTTCACACTCGTTCTAGGATACTACTGACCCCATCTCTAACGAGTCATTCCCGTTGGATATTGCTAATCCAATATCTGATGAATTCTTTCGTACGGTTCTAATGTGCCTTGTTCTCTGCTTTGTAAACCAAAGCTCTGATACCAACTGTGAAAACCCGTAACTTCCCCGTAAAGGAAAGTGTCGGATAGTTCGAGAACAAACCACAACTGAACGCATACAAAAGAACATTTAATTGTATATTACAACAATGCATCAGATTACAAGAATATACAGAGTATAAACAAATAAATACTACACAGAAATATCAGAGATTTAAATTACATTAAATACATAGCAGCGGAAAAATAATACAATACACAACTAGAAGTAGATATACGGATAAAAAGCTTTCCGGATATCGTTCCAGCTGTAAACCAGGATCCTGTGGATATAAATCTGCAAAACCAAAACTACTAGCTGCCCGTGTCAAAATAAGGGCACCCAGAGTTTAGGTTAAAACAATAACTCCAGGTCAGTCATGTGACTGGTGTGAGAACTAAAACAGTTAATCTTTATTTTAAAGTTAGGTAAATCAAGGGACCACGCCGTATAACACGGAACGGGTTTCCTCCCAAGAATACCAGTGCATAAAACAAACAGTGCAATGCTAAATAAAGAAAAATGAAGCTATTATAAGACCCAGTTCCCATCACACAATGCAATCGCAAGCCGGAGGATAGGGTTTTCACCTTATAATAGCCAAGAATGCTTGATACGTTGAAAACAAATCATTTGAAGCTATTATAAGTGCATAGTATATAAAACAACTTCAAATCATAAGTATCAATCATAGGCGGCATAAGTGCCCCATCCCACTATGTCACCATACTAGGCTCTGCAAATAAAACCGCAAATGTCACGTATTTGGAAATTGGATTTCCGTCTATGAACCGAGGCAAAAGATAGTCCTCTACCGATTCGAGACAATCTAGCCCATGTCTCAGGTCCCAGACTCAGGTGGGCCTTGGATCGTCAGGGCCGGTCCACCGATGTGGATTATTATGCCTGAACAATACGTCTCTCCGCCCTATGAGGCGTAAATGAGCCAACAAATGACTCCATCGGACCCGGATCGTCCGATCAAACCGAGGCGCCTCGCAACAGCAACAACCACATAAGTCAAACTCGTCAGGGCGTGTAAAACCACTGACGCCACTTCTAGCCAGAAAGAAACGCAAGTCCTCCCTGATGTCCTCTCCCGTTTTTGGTTCATACCGGGTGTGAAACTCGCGAAGTAAACGTTACACAAAGCTATGCCACACAGGCTGTGCTTTGATCATCACCACAAGACTTTGCTTTTCAACAGAAGCCTCGATCAATTGCCACTTAGGCATGCCACACAGGCAATTCACTCCATGCGTTTGATATCCATCAATATATAACCCCTGAGCTCGTACGTCTCAGAGAAGGGCGTTAAGCAAGAGAATAAATTCTCCGCCGCCAAACAGATATATATTTAATAGAGATCAATCACACGGACTAAAATCCAATGTCAGACACACAGTCCATTTACAAGTCCGTTCTGGGGCTGAACGAAACCGGAGGCACCTAGTACCCCGCATATCCATCGATCTCCAAGTACGTCTGGACGATCACTAACTGTTTCCATCTTCTTGGGTGTACATCCCAATCAAGATCATCAGTAATTACCCAAACGACGTGAAGACCTCCGGTCTTCGACCATCGTCTTCATCTTCGACTTATCGTCGTATCAGTTATTCAGAATGGGATAAACCCGGTCTTTCCGAATAACTCGCGTATATTTTAAATAAGTGTTACACAAACACAACATACGCCTCATTCCAATTCATTAGTCACTAACCGTAAATTAATCAAGAGAATAATTCCCCAAATATTAACCCCGAAGGCCGAAACCAACATCAGATCAATATTCAGAACCATTCTACTTGGCTAACCGACAGTTAGTTTCTAAATTTCACATTCATAGGGAAAGGTTCCCATTAATTTTATCCAAGATAAATTCCTTGAATTTATTCTTTAATCCATTTTTGAATATCAATTCAAACTAGTCGGGATTAGCGAACCTTACCGAAGTAATCATTTGTTTTAATTTCCCCATCCCAACCTATTCATCACATGAAGTAAAACTGGTAATACTTCATATCTAACACCACAGTGTTATCGGTAAATTCAATTACCATTTCACGTTCAAATCTAATTAAAGATTTAACTATCGCCTGGAGCAAAACTGGTGATACTCCATTTTCGATCATTTCAATCTAATTAAATATTCATTAATACTCCACTTAGTTTTAATCTTCGACTGGGTTAAAGAATCAGTGTCATTTAAAACACGGTTCACGATAAACCCACAATCACATTCCATCAATTATCGGGTTAAAGAACAAGTGTTATTTAAAACACTGTTCACGATAAACCCAAAAATCAATACCAATTCAATTCCAATTAAATATCATTTAATTGGTACACTTCATTAAATCTAAATAAAAAGATTTAATCTTTTCTCAACTGGGTTCAAGAACAGTGTTAGTGAAGACACCATTCACGACAAACCCAAATCACATTTGATATTCAATACAAGGCTCTGAATAGAAAATATATCGGCTTATATTCAATATCAAATTCTACGACTAACAAATGTCGTATTGGAAATAACGATATAAATATATATCTTTCAAATTTCCATAACAACATCTGTATAATCACGAATTCCAACATCGAAATATTCCGAAGACAATTTCGATTCAAATCCACTCCAATGCAATCATTGGAAATTTTGGTTATTTTTAAAACCCTTTTCAAATTCAATTTATTTATTTAAAAATAAATAGAATTATAATTCTAGTTCAAAACTAGTTCATTTCGATAAAAATCTATTTTTATCCTTTCAAATATGGAGTTTTTCATACCAATCCTTTCTAAATCATTTCTTATGATTTTACACAAATTATTACTATTTTTAATAATTTTATCAAGGCCCGTACAGTCGATTTCCATCAATGGCCATCGAACTGCACTTACAGCGACCTTTTTCAAATTTGATTTGGACGTAACTCCAAATCCAACCGTTAGATTTCAAATTTCTAATATTCGTTAGAAAGCTCTTTTCGATACGAACCCAACGGTTCTGGTTTTAGGAGAATCCGACGGTCGGATCTCCCGTAATGTCCGTTTGAAATAAATGGTCGAAATTCACGAACAGCCGCGGCGCGGCGCGTTCTATTCAGGCCATTATATTATATATATAATATATATAATATATATTTCGTCGATTTTCTATTCAAAACGAATTATATAAATAGTTTTAAAATCGTTTCAAAACCTATTTCAACTTCCATTTCAATTCAAAGCAAAATTGAATTCTTCTTTATAAATTCGTTTCAAAATTCATTTCTATTCAATTCAAAATTTCAATTCAATTTGAATTCATTTCAATTCGCTTTCAATTCAATTTGAATTCGTTTTCAATTCAATTCATTTCGAAATCGTTTTCAATTCAATTCATTTCGAAATCGTTTTCAATTCAATTCATTTCGAAATCGTTTTCAATTCAATTCATTTCGAAATCGTTTTCAATTCAATTCATTTCGAAATCGTTTTCAATTCAATTCATTTCGAAATCGAAAAAAAAATCGATATAACACGTCAGAATGGCGTCAATCTAATCAACACGGCTTCATATATTTCTATTTTCAAATATTATATTTCAAATATTTCTTTTTCAAAATAGTTGTTATTATCAAAATATTTTGTTCAACACAAGACCAATCTCAATGGATGAGTACTGTCAACACATGAACTTTTATTTTATAATATTCTTTATTTTTCAAATTGGAATGAGGCCCAATAAATTACCATATAAAGTTAATTATATGGATTTCATACAACACATGTATATAATAGCATTGAAAAATAATCAACCATCAACCAAAGTGCACTACACTGTATAAGCATCAAATATAGATATCTAACACTTATAACAGCCTGTCAATCGATCGATCAACATATTTAATCAATCAGGATGAGTGAACTTCAAATTTCATCCTAACACCCGTGTGGGGTTTCAAACAATCAAACAAATATTTTATTTGTGCAGTTGGGCGATGTGTAAAATTTATCGTCCCAATCCATATCAGTCAAATGGGTGTACATCATCAAATCGTTTTGATTTGTAAATGAATATGTTATTTTATTCATTTCCAATAAAAATGATATTTTTATTTTTCTAACATATTTTAGAAAATTTCGGCGGCATAACGGCGCTATGCTAGAAACGAGATAAGGCCTAGCCTTGTCCCCGGTCTAATAATGGCCACCACCATACCCATATCAATCAAATCACTTTCGTTATGCAAACCACAAAATTTGGAGTAAGAGTCTAACCTAGCCTTACTCCTTCGCCTTATAACGGGGCACGTCTAATCCTAACCAATTTATCGATTCGATTTTTCACACCACAAACCACATTCAAACCAATATCGCAATCAATCACCAAACAGCCAAACAAACAAGTCCATGGTCTGTGGACGATTGTGTCGGGTGCTACTAAACACCGTCTGCATCCTAGTATATATATATATATATATATATATATATATATATATAACTAGAAAATGAAATTGAAAGGTGAGAAATTCTCACCGAAAGCTATCCAAACTCCACGGCATTCCTAATGCAGGAAATCTTCACTGCTCTCGTCGATATCACTTTCTTTGCCCATAGCCACTACATATGTAAAAATCACACATTTTTATATTTTGATGTCTTTTAAAATAAAAATCACATTTTTATTTATTCATGATAAAGATAAAGTTCACATTTTTATTTAACTTCATACACTTATAACGCTTCATTCTATATAAAAATTATATTTTTATATTTCTACTTCTTATATAAAGATCGAATTTTTATTATCTATATAATATAAAAATCATATTTTTATAATCTCTACTATATAAAGATAATATTTTTAGCCTTCATATAATATAAAAATTATATTTTTAACCTTCCTGTATAATAAAAATTATATTTTTACTAAGCAAAGGTCATATTTTTATACAAACAAAAACATCTCCTCTCCTATTTGCCACATATATGAAGATTTCATATTAAAAATCAATTCTTTATATGATAAAAATAACTAAACTTATCGTTATAATAATCCTACCTTCATATAAATTAAAAATCAGAATTTTATATTAACAAACAACAACAAAAAAAACTAAAAACCCACTGTTCAATGAGGGAGGAGGCGATAGGGTTCGTCGGAGGTATTTCGCGATGGGTTCTCCGGCTGTGGGGGACTTCAACGAGGCGGAGAGAGGAGCTGGACAGTCGGTGTTGCTGCAGGCCGGAGGAGGAGAGGAAGGGGAGATCGGTGGCGGCGCAAGGAGGGGTGCGAGGTAGGGTGCTGTTCGATTTGGGGTTGGGGTGATCGGAAATGGGAGAGAAGAGAGAGGAAGCAGGCGATAGAGGGTGAAGGAGGTTCGTCAGCGGCACTGGGGTGAGGCGCGCCTCCGGTGGCGACGGAGGTGGGTAGTACGACGAGGTGGAGATCCCGTTTCTCTCTTCTTTTTTTTTTTTTTTTTTGAATTTGATTTCTAATTAAATCGGGGGGGGGGGGGGGGCAGAAGATAAGAGAAAAAGGGTTTTTATTTTATTTTATTATTATTTAATTATTTTAATCGCAAAAAGTTGACTTTTACATACGACCTCGAAACGAGGCCCACCGCCTGTCGTCCATAGCATTTTACCCCCATTCCGAACACAATGGGATATGTATCGTAGGTTGATTTGATCGTTACAATCAGTTTCTGTTAAATTTACATTTAAATCACTAAATTGAATTTTAAACGTACATTTCAAATTACCGGGGTCACATGCTAACTCTAAAAATTCCTGAAAAATATTTTCTAGCTTCGTTTTGACGATACGGTCCTAACAAAAGTGGTTTCGTCGAAATCCGAGGTCGTTTGCAAAATTTCCATTTTTAAGGGCCTGAATTCTATAGCGACTATTCAGAATTTTCAACTGGACATATCTTTTGATTCCCGCTATGAAACTTCGATTTTTCGGATTCGTTGGAAAGATATTATCAAATAGATTCTATGATTTTTGGTTTCACTAAAATCCGGATTGTTTTGCACCCGGTACATTCAATTGAAGTTTGAAATCGAATTATCGAACTACCGCGCCATTTTCAATTCCTTTTATAAATATAAATAAATATTTATATTCTAACGACGACGTATATAATATATACGTTCTAATTCCATTCAAAATAAATTTCACGTTGTTTTTATTTAAAATAATTCATTTTAAATAATCAAAATTCGCTAAAATTGCCAAAATAAAATTTTAAACTGGCCCAGATTTTCCGGGTTATTACAGGCATCACGAGTCAAGGTAGTCTGGGTGTCATTCGAAGGACAAGGCGTTCGTGGTCAATACTCGATTTCAGTCCGTGAGCGCGAGGTGATTTGGGGTTTGCGGTGCAAACTAGGGTTGAGGGATGTTGTCAGCGCGTGGGTTATAAGGTAAACGAGAAGCGTCGTTGGATTTCCAGCATCAGGATGCATTGTTCGTGGTGGTTCGAAGTGCTCCGGCGCTTCAAGAAAAATTGAGACAGAGGAGGATGCACTACAGTTTAGGTAGCGACAAGGAAAGTTGTTCGAGCTAGGCACTCTAATGTCCAGTGGAAAAGGGATCATTGTGGAATTGAGTGGTGGGGGCGACAGTGTTGAGGATGGCCATTGTGTTGTCACAGTTAATTGATGGTGTGGTGTAGGGTACTGACCGATAAAATACAAGAGTCGATGTTGTGTGATTAAGAGGGATGGATTGTGGTTGAAAACAGAAAATCAGTTTGGGATGGTGGATTTTGGTTCAATAGTAGGGTGACCATTAGGGCTGCACATGACCCGACCCAACCCACATAAACCCAACCCAACCCATACTAGTTCGGGTCGGATATGGGTTACAATTTGCAACCCATACTGTATACGGATCGGGTTTGATATTTTGTTCAATCCAACCTTATTTTAACCCAACCCAACCCTATATTAAAAAACTAATTTAATATCAATCCACTTAAAATTAGAATAATATAATCCTAGAATAATGTTTTTCCGTTCTATAGTAAATATACAAAAAACAAATATAATGTCAATCCAAACTAGATAGAATTTGGCAAATATATTTTAAAGAGCATTTTAATGTATCTTAAAATTAAACACCTTGTTCTACTATGTAGTAAATTAATTTCATACGATGTGTTTTACAATAATATTTTAATAATATATGTCTTATAATGAATCAGTTATTTTAAATGAATCATGCTAGCAAAAATATGATATATTATGCTGAATATTTTAATATTATTTTTACAAAAATTCTTTCATGTTCTCATTTTTTATTATAATAAAACAACCCAACCCAACCCTACTAAACCCAACCCAACCCAACCCATACTTCAACCCAACCCATATCCAACCTCATATAGGGTCAGATACGGGTTGAACTACCTTAAACCCGTACTTATACGGGTCGGATGTAGTATTTGGTCCAACCCGACCCAACCCATACTTTGTGCAACCCTAGTGGCCATTGTTCGAGTATACGTTAAAGTTGGGAATTCGAACTGGATAATGAGAATTGATGACTGATGGTGTTGAGATATTTCAGTTTTGATCATGGTTCGAGAGTTTGGTTTGATAGTAATAGTGGGTGAGAGGAAGTCGAACTAATTTACATTTGGAGTATCGGAAAGGCATATGTTCTTATTTAATTTAAAATTCATAGAATTTATTTATTTATTTGATAATTTAGTTTAAATAAATAAATCGTTTAATTATTAAATAAAATTAATATTCGTAGGTAAAAGGTGAATTTGACTTGAATAGATTCAGTTGATGATGACTCGATTACATTCGTAAATAATGATACGACATTTAAATGGGGTGTCGGCAAATAAAAAACCTAGTGAGTAAATCTCACTCATTAATTTATTTTTAGCATTTAAAATAAATTATTGATTGTTTGGTTGCATTTAAATATTATTGTGGCTATTTCAAATATAAATTATTTATTTAGGCTCGACTATTATATATATATACACATATTGGTTTGGTTATTTGATTGTTACCACAGTCTCATTAGCAGATGCCCGCGGTACCATAGCGGATGATTTCCCTATGCTCCCCACAAATATATATTAGTGGATGACCTTCATACTGCGATATCCTTCCACGAAGCAGGATGAGTATTATTTCTGTTGATTAACGTCTGTGGATGCAAGAGAACAAGTTGGAGGGATCCAATTGGATTCCTCAAAATTTTATTAATTGTCTGTTTTCACATATTATCATATATATAATGTGTTGATTGAAAATTGGGTTGTTTGATTGTTTAAATATCATTGGGGCAAAAATGTTGATATATAAATATCAGGGAAAAGGATATTTGAATTTTAAAGGGAGAAATCTATTTTCCTAAAATAGAAATCGAATTTCAATTGGGCTATAAATATATTAACTTGTTTTGAATATATAAAACAAATAGTGAATTTATAAATGTTGTTTATAAATTAATAATGCAGAGAATTGAAAAGAATTTATAAATAGTGTTTGTAAATAAAGTGGAAAAGTTATCATTTGATAATTCGAATATTTAAATTCAAATGTGAATTTAAAAATAGAAATAGGGGAATCGTTTTAAAGAAATAAACGAGGGAATTTATTCTGATGCTCACAATATAAATTGAACTAAAATAAATCCGTAAGGATTTATGATTTTGAATTCGATTAATTCGAATAGAATTTGAATATATAGAAATTAAAATATAATTCAAATAGGATTTGAATATAGAGAATTCAAATTGAATTTGTATATAGAGAATTCAAATAGAATTTGAATATAGAAATTTCAAAGAGAATTTAAAATAGAATTTGAAAATAAAAAGTTGAAATCATTTCGAAATGGGAAAAACGAAATATATTTCAAAATGAGGATTTTTAAATAGAATAGAAAATAAATCCAAAGGATTTAAAATTTGTAAAAGGAATTGGAATTTAACATAGAAGATCGAAGTATAAATAAATATATTACCGAGTTAGGAAAAATCGACAATTTTAAAAAATCAGAAATATGATGTTGAATTAGGAAACTGATTTGATATATATTAAAAATATATCAGAATGGAGTTGAATTTATTATAAAATAAGTTTAAACGTTTATATATATAAATATAATTAAAACGAACTCGCCGCAGCGCTGTAGTTCGTAAATTGGCGATTCGAACTTCAATTGAGTATATAAAACTCAATTTAAATCAGAATTCTTTGAAACAAGAATCGTCAGGACTGATTTGATAATAGTTTTCTAATGGAAGAGAAAAATATGAATTTCGTCTTATAGATTTTGTACTATGTCAAAACCAAATTTTCAGAAAAACAGCGCTAGAACCATTATAAAGCCATAACGATTTATTTAAATGAATAAAAGGATTTTAAGGAAATAAAAATCTGAATTGCCATTAGAAAAATCTAGACTGGAGGTATAAAATAAATATGAACTCCAGTGAAGTAAGTGAAATGTTTTTTGAAACAAAAATCAAATTTTTAGTTATTAAATAGACTTAACTAATTTGTAGAATAAATAGTTAATCGAGTTTTGAATCGAAATTGGCGTTGTATAAGTAAATTAGTTTTGTGGATTCATATTCGAAATCGAATTTGAAACTCAAGTTAGAAATGAAATTCTACTTGTTTATAAGCGAATTAAAATATATTTGAACATGATATGTTCAAAATAAAGGGATTTGGCAAAATAGCTAATTAAAGAATAAATTAGCAAATTGAGTTAGGAATGACCAGATTGAGTTGGGATAAATCGAAAAACAGGTGAACATAGATTAAACAGGTTCGGAATGATGTATATGAAGATTAAAATTTGTGTGCCCGACAAAAAGGTACGTATTTAAATTGAATATCAGATTTTATACGCCATATCGGCTAGCCGCTTGGCTTTTTCTTTTTCTTTTTGATTGGAGAGGGACTATGTGGCGGTTTCAGGATTTTCCCAATGCTCCCGGTACAAAGGAGGTTATGGCGAATTTTTCCGGAAATTTGAGGAGTTAGAATATTTTTAAGATAATTTGATAGTTAGAAATCAACGTATCGATATATATAGAATTCGATAAGGAACTGAACTTAAAAATAGAATATTATAAACAAAAAGGAAATCCATAAATTTGATTTGTTAAAAATAGAAAGAGAAGCGTATACGTGTTTTAGAAATGGAAAATTGGTTTAATATGGTGTTGATTATTCGACTTAGCGGTCTTGTCTGTTTTGAAGTTAATGATGTTTTCAGTCAAGGTCTGAGAGGTAATTATACCCCAACTTGATTGATTACATTATTAGTTGATAAATAACAAGATTCAGTCTCGAAGAGAAATGTTTGAACAGATTTAGTCCAATGCAGTATTTTGGGTTGTTGTGACGATGTTTTACATAACAATCGTTTTAACCCGAAGAAGTGAAAGTTTGGAAATATAATAATAAATATTTCCTAAGTATAGAATGAATGGTCATGAAAGAGATTAGTAATTGGAATATTTTCCTATTATTATTAGAAGATATTTTCTAAACATAGAAAATAAAAGAAGTTAATATTTGGAAATGTTCTCCCAATAGCGTAAGAGGTCGAGATGATTATTGAAAATATTTGGTTAACAAATATTGACAAGGAAATGGAGAAGTGATATAATTAATAAAATATTAATTAAGGGGCCCAGTGATTGTTTGATGTTTTAAATGGATGTTTGTTTTTCTTCGATAGTTAAATAACCGACTATCGAAGTGTTTGCCAATATCGTTGTCAATATGGAGAGACCGGTTGGATTATTATCCGAGGACCACTCCGTCTTGGCAGTAGCTTTATGAATCAGATTATATGAAGATAATTGAAGATGAAGTAAAGTGCAAGGGCTTTTTCTATTAACGGAAATTGTGCCTTCAGTTTCGTTCAATCCCAGAATGAATGTATATGGACGAATGTCTGACAAAGTATTTCCAATGATTGAATATTTTGGACTGTACAAATATATATGGTGGAAACGGATTTATTCCCTTGGCATAATATCCAGAATATATTTGTGCAAATCAATTAATGATTAACAGATCTGTCAATGTGGCATTTAAAGTGATTGTGCTATCAATGAATGGCAAGTAAGCGTAGCCTCCAGCCTCAACAACCGGGAAATGACAAAAATCGGGTAAGCAGCATGACTATGTGGTTAGCTCCCATTAGGGTGTATTATCACCTATCTAGAGACTCATTTAATTCCTTATTCTATTCGATGCTGTCCCATTCGGGAAACGGTTGTTGATCCCAACCGTTGGTGATATACTGAAAACAGCCCACCTCTATTAAGGTCACTCACAAAGGGAATGCCTTAACTTTGGTGAAGGTTTGTAAGTAAAAGTCATAGATAAAACACAAGACATATATAAACACATATAAATAAGCAGCGGAAAACAAACAGACTTTTTATTTCATAAATACGTGTTCATACAAAACATTTCTATAATTGTCACATAATAACTTACAAAACATTACATCATCATTTCTGTCTAGGTTATTAAATAAAGAAGCACAAAACATAATTAAAACTGCATAAATCCCCATAGAGTGTGTCCAACAGCCATAATCAAGGAAAGAGAGTCCAAACCGTACATCTATTATCTTGAAACTTGCAAAGAGTCTGACTAAGCTGGGTTGTTTCCTCCTTGTGGACCTAGGGGGGAAACGGAAGAAAAGAAGACGAAAAAATAGGGTCAGACATAAAGCCTGGTAAGTCTAGTGACTCTTCAGTATGAGAATAAGAAAAAGAGCATGATAGGTATAAACTGGAAATATGAAGTATCAAAAACTAAGATAAAGTAGTTTTGAAACGAATACACTATCGCACCCCACACTATATCTCTGCACCTACTTGCATTGTCTCAACTGGCACCCCATGATCAGGGTGAAGTGATCCCCATTTCTAAAGATTTGCTCCTACTCGCAAAATCATATGTGTCATACGACCCCCAATTATTGTATATACCTATGCTGATCCCACCATGGGGTGTATCAAGTCCCATGGTGGCGGCCCGACACAATCCTTAGAATGCATAGGTTATACTACTGGTGCCCCTAGTGCCCTGTTTGTCTGCTCCGAAGTGTGTGCACGCCTGCACTTCGTTAGAACCCACACTATTGCACCCACCGCCGTCGCTTTTGACTGCTTACAATCAGCCCAGTAATCGTGCCCCACCCTGCCTAGTTTCAGGGTACTATGATACCTAATTGGGTTACTGCTCAAATGGGTCCCCATTACTAGGGTTTTCTGGTCAAACATGTTAAGTGGTTAAGTGTCTGCATTTACCTAACCCCACCCATCAGTTTAATTAACATGTTGAATTGGTTAAGTGTTTTAGTTAACTTAACCCTACCATTCTGACTTGTCTGTCCTTAGCTTTTTAAAGCACCGACCACTCACATTATACAGGTATTGTTACGATTACTGGATGTGCCGGTAGGTTCCGGGCAGGTTTACACCGTAACTTAGTCTAACCTCGGGTCTTTGTTGGGCTCAATGCTTAACTACCCACATTGGATAGTGTTAGATCAAAATTTGGACCTAACACCCAAATTGTTCTGATTCGTAGAGAATTATAACTGGAGAATGGAGAAAAGGCAGAAAACACACAGAATTTATAGTGGTTCGGCGTTAACGAGCCTACGTCCACTTTATATGTTATCGATTATACTTTGAATGCTAGTACAATCAATGATTTCTCTCAAACTCACTCTTACAATTATGATTTCTCTCAGTAATCTCGAAGTAAAACTGATAAGAAATAATGGTATGACAGTAATGGTGGAGTCAGTGCTCAATACTGCCAAAAAGATCCTGAAAAATGCCAGTCTCTGGGCTATAAAATAGCTGATTCTGTCGGGCGGTTCGCGGTCACACGTGGCGCAAATCCCGAGAATATCGGATCGGATCGAGCAATGAGGAAGAATTGGTCAATGTGACAGTTGTGGACACATGTAGCTGGATCCATGTATTTCGGATCGCTGAAGACCAGTTCGTGGTTGAACAAGTCAGGAGTTTCGCCACGTAGCCGGGGATCGGATCGGAGTGAGGTGGTGGCATAGGTGCGGATCGGGTCGTGCTCCCATGGGCGGATCGGGTCGTGCCCCCATGGACGGATCGGGTCGCGTTCTGCGCTGGTGATCCGAGGGGTGCGATCCGCGTGTGCGATCTGCTGGTGCGATCTGGCCTTTCATGAACTAGAGGAACAAAGCTTCATACTCTCTTCTTGTGTGTAAACCTTGGTGGCTTGGTCAAAAAGCTAGCCTACAGATAGGTATTGTTGTGACTACTGGACAGCCGGGCGGGTCCGGGCAGGTTTACATCACAACTCAATCCAACCTCGTGTTAAGCATACTCATATTTTCTAAATTTACATATTTGTCTCTATTACTTGTTATATGTAAATTTGCTAACAATTAAATGTTATGGCCCACTTTCCAAATTTAACATTTTTGATATAAGAATTTATACCATTCAAGTGCCACCAATTTTGGCATGTGACAAACATGCCAATTTCATATATTTTCACCAACTTATGTCAAGTTTCCTATAATTACCAATTTATCCCAACGTTACCCTGTCTAATTATTAGGCTAAGAATCTTAGCCTAATTTTTCGTTCGCATGATTTTTAACATATAATATTAGGCTAAAAACTTAGCCTAATTTAGCGTACACAAAATTGGCATTCATTAACATAAACATAACATAGGTGTAGACTTGGCATTTTTGGCATAGTCAATATGAACATCATAGGTGTGAACTTGCAAAGTAGTCAACATGAATATCATAGGTGTGAACTTGCAACGTGAACTGAATCAACATACACATATGTGAATTTACAACATAGACTAAATCATGGGCTTCAACTTGTCATGTGAACTTGCAATGAAAAGGGAAATCTAAATAAACAGATGTCACATGAATTAACATATGATTTAGACAACATAAGCCTAAACATGTTTAGATCTAGGCATAACATCGAACATCACTAGCATATGACAAGAATATAACATGTCTATAAAATATGAATAATTTCATCGCATGTGTGAACTAGATCCAATCATGTTTACTACTATAACATGAAACTTGTATTAAAATGGATCTTGGCATGGATCCAATTATGAACTTTGCAACTTTTGTATAAACATATGAGCATGTATATGAACTTAATCATTTAGGCATAGAGATTTTTGCATAAAGTATATACATGAGATCTTAACTTGGAAATATCACATACAACTTATAAACACATAGGTGTAGATTACAACATGAACTATACAACTTGTATGTGATGTTGTTTTCATTTGAATGGATCCAACACCAAGTAAATTTAACCACAAGCATTCCAACCATTCACAATACAACCATTCTAATACATATATATGAATTATCATCATCGATATACAATAACACAACTCCATTTCCAATTTACATCGAATAAAGTCTTAATTTTTATTCACATCGGAAAAAATCACTATACTTACAACAAACGGCGGTCTTGTTTTCTGATTTCTGAGTTCTGAATTTGCAATGCTTTCCTTTGGGTAGACAAACGCAATTTGATTCTTGTTTTACTCTAGTTTTGGCTCGTCCCTAAGCTTTCTCTAACTGACGGCTACTCTTAATTTCCTCCCAGCAGCATAACGACTCTAGTTCTATATTATTTGTGTGAATTTAGGTTGAGTGTTGATTTGTATTTATAAAATTTCAGATTGATTTGAGCCGTCAGATGATCATAGAGTGAATCCAGGCCATACACACCAAGAGAAGCCAATCAGAAAGTGACAACTCAGCCCTTGTGACACAGTCAAGCTCAGAAATTCGACCAGGCCAGCCAGGGCCAAACCAGGCCGACTGGGCAGGTCGACCCCCAGGTCGACCTGGTTACCCGAAGGTCCACCTGATGCCTGGACGGGAATTTTCCCGCCCAGCCCAGTTTGGGTCTGTTTTTCAAATTTCGAACTGAATTTGAACCGTTTGAATTTTAAATTGAATTCTGAAACTTCCGGAGGTCATAACTCCTTCATACGGAGTCCGATTCACGCAAAATCGGACTTTATCTCAAGTAGAATTCCGAGACGAAGGCAATGGTGTAACCCGTTTCCCTTAATTCTTTCATTTAGAATTAACTATCACTACAAAAAAAATCTACATTTAGTTACAATTATTGGTAGCGTTTACAGTGTGACTGTAACTAATGCTATTTTTACAAATTTTTTATCCCTTAGTTTTATTTTATGGACGATGCAAAATTTTACTGCCTTCCCGCCCACAGCTAAATTCCTATTCACGTTTTCCCTCTTCATGCCCTAATACTTTTTGTTTCACCTTCTCTCTGTTTGCTCCTCTAAGTTCTCCCTCTCGCTTTTCCCTTTTCCCTTGTTTTTCCCTTATTTTATTTTACTCTAAACTCTCTCGCTCATACTGCCACGTTTGCTCTTCTCAGTTCTCACGCTACTTCTCTCCGTCTATTTCTCCCTCTTTACTTCATCGATCCACTGGTCCTTCAATCTGGCCCTGTTTACTTCGTTGAGATTTGTTCTCAAGCCCTAAATCAGCAAATCAAGGTAAGCGCAAATACCCTAATTCGGCTGAGGTAATTTAATTTTTGTACTACGTTGTTGGTACTACATGAACCCTATTTACTATATTTTGCTATTATCATTAAAAGTGACAGCGAAGAAATATCTGTAAAATCAATCATGGATCTTGCTTTTCTTCCCATGAGATTAAAGTACTACGATTTTTTTCTCAACTGTCAGTTAGTTTTGTTTTATCACCATGCTCTTCCATTTGTTGTGCACTTTATATGCTTGCATCTGAATGTATCGTTGGATGATGTTGTGATAGTTAACAAGTGAAATGTTTTAATGTGTTTATTTATCTTCTTCTCTATTTAATTTTCAACGATGTGGGTATATATGCAGTAGCCATGCTTGTATCATATATTCATAGTGCGACGGCCAATGTAAATTACATCTTATATATGCTTAATTAAATAAATTAGGAAGCTCAATAGTAAGACATGTGGGAGCATGATTTCATTTGACTTTGTAGGTTTCCATCTTAAGCCAGAGACCAGGTTGTTAATGCCATCAGGGCTGAAGTAATAGGAGTTGTAGATGGGTTGTGGTTGATTAAGTACGTAGCAGTAGTCATAGGTGGTCTAATGGGTGAAGGAGCGGAGTTTCTAGGCTGGGACTTAGGATGTAGGCCAATATTATGGTATTCATATTTAGATTGCTGGAAAAAAAGCAAGTGGCGCGGCTGAGGGTATGTACGTAGGTATAATAAGAAATACCGAATTACTTGGATTTAAAGGGAAAATATTCGATTTACTTCGATTTAAGTATTATAAATAAATTCAGTGTGAATTACTTGGATATAAGACTCATTATTTAAGCCTTAAAAGTAGGCCATTCTTTTATGACCTGCTCGAAGTTGAATTTTCCTTCTAATACGTAGTGTAATTTGTCCATATCTGTTTTATTTTTAATTTGTATTTGTTAATATTGAAATTAACTTATTTCTATATAGTGTAAAACATAGGTGTCTTTGAAGATTTTAATTATGAGCTACTGCTTGGTGATAAAACTGGGGCTAATGTTTTCCCGTTTAATCATCTTGCAAGCTTATCGTGAAAGCTAAATGCTGCAACATTAATCACATCTCTATCTCCTTGTAAGACTTGTTTAATAGAGTATGAGGTTTAACATCAAATGATGGTTGGGATAACCAATCCTCTAACCAAATTTTGTCTAGCTTCGATGATGGTAAGCTTATTAATTTTTTTTCTATTTCTGTTTGACTTCCCTTGGGCTAAACAAGAGAGGTCTGAGTATAAATTGTAACGATTCATATTTCTGTTTGACTTCGTTGAGATAAATTTGATATTCTCGTCAATTTAATAATTTAGCACTGATTTGGTATTATCTGCATCTCACTTATATTTGCAATATAATAATGGCAAGACAACCGATAGAATGTAATATTTTGTTTGCCTCATAATTATAAGCTTATAAAGCACTTACATGTTCACATAAAGTAATTGAAAAGCTTGCTCAACTTTTTGTATTGTCTGAAATGTCAATGGTAGGGTGGTAGCAGCTACCTTCCATGTCTTAGCTACGTGTTAGCTTTCAATTGAAATTAGATGCAGAAACTAATATGCCTGTAGCTAACAGAAAAAGTGGGAATAAACTATAAAAAGATATTTGATAGAATAAACGAGAACTCTGAAGTCATGAAAGTATGTGTATCATCGCACTTACATAAGTGCAGACATTGGTACCATTCAAGCTGAATTTTATATTTTGTTTTCACGCACGATATTATTTCTAGGAGTCTTATTCAAAGATAATCTCAAAAGTTCAAGCATCAACAGCTCGCAGCATATCCTAGTTATATATTATATTATTGCTGTTAGAAATTTAATGAGTGACATAGTACTACTGCATTTAGTACTGATTTCATAATTTATATTTGATATTTACTGCCATAGATTAAATGACATGGTCTTCCGTATTTCAAATGCCTAACTCTAAATTTGCTTTTGAAGTGGTAAAAGGATTCCTGAGCTTGCTCAATCAGTTGAAAAGAGCATCGAAGGTCTGCGCGGCCTCACTATAAGATTGTTGGAGCTCCAACTTCATTGAATATTCACTAGATACAACTCAAGCAGGTAAATCAATTCTTTCATCTTTCCTCATATTTCACAAAATATTATGGTGTTATCTTGGTTTGTTTTATACGATTATAAGATTTTAATTTGATGTTTCATTTCGCTACAGGTTACAAAACACAAAATGGTTTTCATAACAAATTTGAAGTAGCTACGAATGAAGATGCATATTGGGGGGAGGGGGTTGTTGGTTGCATCAGGTGTGAAAGGGGGTTGGATTCAGGAGAAGGAAGCAAGAGCCCTCAAGTTTCCTTCCGCAGAGTAAGCAATAGCCCATGTTATTGATTCAGCAGGCACAACGTTAGGTCATATACAATTTTCAATGAGTGACCACTGGCCAGTCTGAATGAATCATATCAGGCAAGGTATGTTCAATGTATCAGTATGTTTAACAAATAATATGACCACAATGCTAACTTATTCTCCCTAATATCTTACAATAACCAAAAATTTAAATTAACTTGACTTTCATTCTTAGTTAAATTCCACCTAACGATGCATACTTTAGGAGCCTATGCATATCAGTTTCTTATATGAAAAAAACTATAGTTCCAACAAATGGGCTTCTGAATTCAGTTTCATAGACACCCATCGTATGATTCGAATCATTTCAGAATATTCCTTATGTGACTATACATATGGTACAAAATGCTTTAGTGATTCACGTAGACTGTTTAGATTGACTGTGAAATGTTAAACTATAATTATTTTTATGGCGCGTTCACCACTGAAATCCCGGATGTTGGGATTTACATTAAATCAGCAATATGCAATTTTTTCTCTCTAACATTAACAAAGCAGACCATGATGTATACAATGTTTTCTTAGTGAATATACATGTGAGACAAATGCAATGAGTTGTTGTCCTTACAGAGCAAAATAACACTAAAAGGAAAATGAATGTAGTCATGACGTTCTGTTTCTAAAAGCACGTGTCATATAATAACATCTTTTTTATTTGTGTAGGCTTTTATAATAGCAGCAGTCAAATATCAGCATGTGATTGTGCTAGTGAAGATTCACATGTGTACATTTTGAGAAACGATTCATATTCTTAACTAAACAGTTCCAGGTCAGTTCCCTTTTAGACTAAGAGAGTAAATGCACAATCTATTTGCTTTTGCCTCTGCTTTTCTTAGATAATGGCTCATAGGTTGTCATTTTCTTTTCTTCCTTGTTTCCCCTTAACTATCGATAACTAAGTTGCTTAAGCATGACTGGCTAGGATAAAAGACATTTGGCATGGGATGATGTCCCAATTCCCATGGGATATGCTTAAAATCCTGTTGTAACCTTTTTTCTTTATTCTGCAAAGCTGGATAAATCGGTTACTCGGGTTCTATATTTAGACCACCAAGGTCCCTCTATACACCCTTACTAATGGTGCACAAAATTGCAGACCTAAGTTGGTACTGCTTTTGTTGACAAAAAAAAGTTGGTAGTGCTTTTTTTGTTTTTGTTCTTTTGTTTCTTTTAAAGAAACATGCATCATTTGATATATAGGACATATATCAGATAGTTTACTTTTGTCATTTGGTAAATGAATTTTGATTAATAGTAGTAACGAGGAACGCTCTTTATGTTGAACCGATATTTAAACTTGGTTGACAGACCAGCGTTTGGGTGCGTAAATTGTAAACACTTTTTTCTCAGTAACATCAAATCGATGTTTTATAAATGTTATCTTAGGAGTCCTATGCTGCAATAGAGAGAACAATAAGATCCTTGGCTTGCTTCTACTCAAAAGCCGGCCCTTTTGCAATGCTCTTTGAAGAAGCTAGGAAAAGTATCTTTGATGACTTGAATGTTGCTGAAGAAAATCTGTGAAATGCTCCTGGTATGCAGTCATACATACACGTTTTTCAAGTTACTAGTTTTGCTTTTGGAGATTTTATGTTAACATGCCATTCTAGTTGATATTGTCTTTATATAATTTTTTTTGCTATATCAAGCTAGCTGTAAGAAATTTTTGTTTAAATTGGGATACAAAATAATCCAGGTATTAATCTCTTTAATGAAACTTTCATTACCTCACCTCTGCATCGCGCTCAGGTAAGCTTCCATTGTTTTTCTCCTCGTGAATGGACAACTTTGTCCAGTTAGCAATTTTCTTACTCAAGCCATTGAGAGTTTTGCATGAGTTAAAAAATAGCTGCATTTTGCTGAATAAAAAAGGAGCATGAGTTAAATATAGGTTAATGTTGTTGATAATTTTACTCGATTTCATTTAGATAAATAAGTTGATTTGTATAAGAGCCAAAATTGGGTTGATATTTAAAATAATAGGATTATTGGACGTTCTTTCCTAATTTGTTTATTATTTTTAAAGCAAAATCAACAGTTACTTCAAAATATAAAATTCTACAAAAACACACATTAGGAACATGATTGAAGTTACCTGACTGGACTTTTTACAAGTACAGATAAAATTGGGCATATCGGATTCTTATTCACCCCAGCTTTAAAAATGAGAAGAAAACCTCTAGAATAACACAAAAACAGACAATGTATAAATATAGATACATAATTTTTGGATATAGCTTAGTAGGTGTAACCCTTCTGGAACATTCCGGTTTTGGCTTCTTCACTCTCGCCTGCAGCAGAGTACCGACCAAGCAGAGTACCGACCAAGCTGAGTTGGCATTAGCACGCACCAAGCAAGGCCCCATGCAACCTCTTTGACTGCAAATGCAGAAGGACAACAAGGAATGCTAAATACTGTTCTCCACTTTGCAAAATGTGCCCCTTGCTTTTAATATTCAGCAGTTCTTGAGGCTACTCCATCCAATCCTTGGCACCATGGTTCATTGTTTGATCCAGGCAGTGGTACTAACCCTTATCAACTTTGATACCAGGAAAGATCTTTTTGATCATGCAGGCAGTCCACAAATGTTTTTCCATCAGTTGTAGATCGATAAAGCATCTCTTCAAAGAGAATGGCACCTGAGATGTATTCACCCAAGCCAGGGGCAGTCAACAACAGCTGTCTATAAGCTTGACGGTTAGTTTCTGTGTTTTCCAAGTCAATTGAATCCAGCCTTTTGCCGCATGTGGCGTTTGATTCATCAATTGCAATAATTCCACGCCTAGGGGAAGCAATGGTTTTAGCTGTTTTGATGAGCTCGTCGGTGTAAGATCCAGCACGGATCGACATGGAAACACGCCGAACAGATTGTCGGCCTGAAGCTCCAGTTCGATCAAATTGTCGGCAGACCCCGGTGAAGTGGGTTGATGGAGCGGCGATCTTGAGTGAAGCCATTAACTTTTATTCGCGCTCACTGGAGTTAAGATTGTGATTGTCAATTTTGGGGAGAAGATGATCGAAGATGTTTGGTTTTGACCCTGAATTTGAACGTTCTTTCCTTAGTTAAGGATGGAATTGTAAATGCTTTTCAGTCCTCATATAAGGTTCTCTTAAATTTGAATTCAAATTCAATATGTATTCTTGTTCTTCTAATCTTTGTCAGATTGTTTTTACATGATAAATTAACTATTAGTGCTACATAATGTGAACAAAGTAACCTCTGTCATTAATATATCAATGTATGAGTATGTTGTAATTATTGCATTGCATTAAATTTGACAGGTAGGATCAAATGAATGTGTCAGAAAAAGGAAAATGTTATATTCTAGGACTGTGTGTTGGTCATCTGAATGTCGATTCTACAGTTTTTGGTCTTGGATCATGTAGGAGCAGCCTCACAGCATTATAAATAGAATATCCAAGCAGTTAATCAACGATATTCCATGTAGTTGCTTTGCCTGCCGATGCTTTTATATTCCAGGTATGTCTTGGATTTCATGTATGAGTTGAGTATGTTGTTTGTTATATTCAAGTTACCTACGATTTCTTTTGATTTTTACTAAAACTGGGAATAACGATGAATTGTTGCTCAACTCGTTTGAGATATGAAAATTTAGCTTTGGTATTTTTTGACATTGGCTTTCATAATATTAATTTTAGGTGTTTAGTTAATTAGTGAATGTTGTCGTTATCAATATAAATTAGTCATTGTTGTTAACTGGATTTCGGTAGTCAGTTCAAATATAGCTGTTTTAGAGTAGTGAAGTATGTTATGCCCCTCCACTGAATGGATGGCCGATTTTAGATTCGTCTGTGGTCTGTCTAAGAAGGTTCGTAGGCGGCGGAGGCACAAGTTGCCCCGTCGTTTGTTATCGGTGAGTCGGCCTGTTGTGCCTGTTCCTGTGTTTTTTTGAGGCTGTAGTGGTTACTGGCGGTTCACTTTCCCTTGCACTGCCGCCCATTTGTTTGCTAAATTTGTTTGAGCCCCTTAGGCTAGTTGATAAACATGATGTTTGTGTAAGTTCGATGGCAGCACCTCCTTGCAAAAATCCTGGTTATAGCAGCAAGGCCGTGCTTAGTTAAATGGGAGTGAATATAGAAGTCATGTCATTTTCCTGTTTGAGTTTTCCAGGGTAGGGCAGTAACTAATCAAATGTGTTTGACTTTAATTAAAAAACAGCCGTAATCTTCTTAGAGATTGATTTGGTTTGCTCATGGTAAATGTGCTGACCTACATTGATTTCTGTTATCCTACATTCAGTAAACTAAAGTGGAGCATATCCTAAACTTAGGATATACAACCTTCCTACTTTAATAGATGGTCACTTTATTTTTTAAGGCTCTTTTAAATTAAAAAGACCGAATGATAATCAGATGCGAGAAATCTAGATTGAAAATAGAAAAAAAATGTCATGTTGTTTATATGTTTGTGTAATGATTCGCATGCTTTTGCTAACATGTTGAACTGTATTATTGCTCAAGCAGTTTCTTAACATATGTTTAAAGGGCTTGGTGGCAGCTTATATTTTTAATGGGAAAATTACATAAGTTTCACAACTATTTGGACATGAGTACGCATATTGATAATATAGTTTAATGTTTATTTTTGTCCCTATATTTTATTGTGTGTATACTTACTGAGGCGCTTGGTCTTTTCATGTGCCCATGTTTCTTGGATATTGATTTTGTCCTTAAAAAGCTTTTTACGACTCTTTTATTACCATTATTTTTGCGTTCTGTGCCTATACGCTGATATCCTTTAGTTCCTTTGCATTATTGTTGTCTTCCATTTCTATTTATTATTTGTTGAGTTAAGCGTCAGGGTTATGATTTTTTTTTTTTTTTTTTTTTTTTGGTGGTTTGTAGTGGTGCTATCTATTAAATAATAGTAAAGCAGAAGCTTTTCAAGCTATCTCCTTAATTCTCTCAATTATTTCTATTCCCCTTAATTCTCTCAGTTCTCTCAATTCCCCTTAATTCTCTCAAGATACTTTTATCAAATCAAAATCATACAACAATATCAATCTATCTATTAAATAATATTTAATAGTAAAGCAGTCGTCACTTTTTTATTTTATTTTTGTATCCTGCTCTTCGCTTCCTTCGTTGTAAACTCTAGCCCTAATATTAACACCCTTGCCTTCTCCCATCTGACAACATTGAACGCCCCCTTCTATGTCATAGTCAGTTGTTCAACACCAAATCTTCCCTGGACCCCGTTCTTCTTCTTCATTTTAAGTATCTCAAAGCAATTCGAAACTCCATCAGCTTTTTGGACCAGCTTGGATAGGTCATACAATTAAGGTATTCTATTTTTTATTTCTTATCAATCTCCTGTATATCTTCAAGAATATTTCCTATTAATCAATTATTTCCTCTAATCGAGTTCGTTTGGATTTTATATTTATGTGCTTCTTTGATTGAATGATTAGCAATTATCAATTGGAATGACAGATGATGGGATGCAAAAGTTTCATATTGATTTTCATGGCCCAAGGGTAGTATGTTTTTTTTTTGTTACACCAACTTTTTCTCTTCTTTCTTACTTATTTTAAATGAATTTACCTGCTGTTATTTGAAAATCATGTATAATTGGTATGAGTATAATTGATTATGAAGCTTTATATGAAGTTGATGTTTAGAAAGTTAGGGTTCATGGTTTAGATTCTTACAATTGTCTAATTTGTTCATTTTCCATGTTTTGATATGGGTTGTTTTGATGCATTTAATCAGACTTGGAAGCCCGATATTTGGTAAGCATCGTTACCATATGGGTAGTTTTTCCAGTGCAAGTGTAAAAGACAATTATTTTCACTGTGTAAGTCTAAAATAAGCCATTACAGCACTTATTTTCGTTTAGTTATTTTATTTGTTATACAGTTAGTTTTTCTGACATGCTTGAATACCTCAATCAGAGAACGATCCAATATTTGTGGTCATTTTACATTTAAAAACATGTGTTTGGGTATGGATTTCAATATCTAGATTTGGAGCTTGCCTTTGATTGTTCTTCCATTGTCGCACTACATACAGGTTTGATATTATAAACTTTTCAATTTTTTAACTTACACCTATATGCAATCCACCATCCTTATATTTTGCACTATCATGTTAGAGTGTTTTTTAAAGACATACTTATACATATTAAAAGGCTATTAATTGAGCGTACATGATTTCTATTCATGTGTTTGCAGTATCAAATAGGAAAAATGGTCTGTCCATGTTCGAGAGAACTGTATGAGGTTTTTCTATATAGTTTCGTAATTTTATGAAATTTAAGCTTAGACATCTATTTAGGGCACTCTACTCTCATAATGCGCTGCATTTATGCAGTCCTGTGCCATAGGCTTACCTTCACAGAGCAGTAACTAATTTCTCTCCATAAATACAGTTTCTACCAGATCCATTTTTGATATGTCATCCATTAAAATAATATTGATGATTATGTTGCAGGCATATTATGGATTGTAGGACCATTGAAATATATATGTTATTAGTATAACATTTTAAAAGGAAACATTCATCTTTCAATAAGCACCAACATCCATTAGTAAACTTGAAAATATATTTCCTACATTGTCAGGCTAAAAAACTATCCATTTTAAAAATAAACAAAGATTATACTTATAGGATTTGGACACTATTTTAGATTTGATCCTGCTAATATAATTTTAGACAACTGTAGATCCATTTCAATGTTATTAGTATAACATTTCGAAAGGAAACATTCATCATTAAGCACCAACATCCGTTAGTAAACATGAAAATATATTCCCTACATTGTCAGGCTAAAAAACTATCCATTTTAAAAATAAACAAAGATCATACTTACAGGATTTGGACACTATTTCAGATTTGATCCTGCTAATATAATTTTAGACTACTGTAGATCCATTTCAATGTTTAGACATTGTTTCACAATTTTTGGATATTCAGCGGAATTATATGTTTGTTTTTATCTAAAAAGATAATTACATTTAGACTTTTCATTAGAATGATAATCAGAGAAACAAGTAGATGATTTCACTTTATCCCAAAAAATAATAACTTATGCAATCACTTTCTAAATGATAAAAATATTTATAGTACAATTCAAAGACCTTCCTATTATATAATATAAAGTAAGGTCTATTTTAGAAATTCAATTGAATTGGCCTAAAAGTTAAAGACAATTGAGTTACATTTCTCTTAATCATCTACACTCCAACCCTAACACCTCGGTCATACAAATCATTTGCTTAAGATCCATTTCAATGTCATAAATTTTGTATCTCCTTCTAATTAATTAGGAGATGGATTGTAATCTCAAGAAATGATAGACAATTGATACCGAGGAAGGGATTTGATTTTTCTAAAGTTGGACAAATCTACTAATAATTAGCCAAGTGAAATCCAATTAATGTATTTTGCTTGATGTCTTTCTGGTGTTTGATAGGGCTCTTTTACAATTTGTTCACTGAAATTTGCTACAAAGGCCTGCATAGGTAACAACACTTACCTGACTATGTACGGAACCTTGGTTATTGTAAGCTTTAAGAACGAACTACATGGATATGCCTTTCAAAGATGAAAATGTCAGTATTATCTAAAAAAACTAATCTATTTAACCTTAGTATCGTAATTCTGCTTTTATACTTAGTGTTTCTAGTTCAATGTTTTGCAGTACGTATCACATTAATGTGTAAATAGATTGCTTTTACTCTATGCCGAATGAACTATGTATTTGTGCATCAAAAACTAGATGGTGCATAGAGGCCTGGTCCATCAATACTTAATATTTGACATTTACATTTGATAGCTCATACATCAGTAACTTTTAATAATTTAATATGTAGGCGAAGGTCCAAATAGTGTCTCTTTGTGTTCTTTTTCGTTACTAAAAGCTTACATGAAAGAGGCAAGCAAACTATTTTTCAGACCAAATCTGGACCCATTTCTCCTGCAGCACGGGTAAACTGTTACTTAATAGAAATTATATATCCTAATGTTACATATTTTTTGTAGACGATCTACTTTAAATGATATTTATAAAATTAAATTAAACTTTTTTGTGCACCGATACAATTTGAAACACAAAGTAATTATATATTGAAAATTCAATTTTTGATCGAGATCGTTTAAAGTTGGGACGGACTAAATTGTACTGTCAGCAACTTTAGGGAGTCAATTAGTGAACAAACAACTCCTTGACGCATTTTTAGTTTACAAAATCTATTGCAGATTTGAATGACCATGTGATAATGAAGTTAAATCGTTTTGTATCATTGTGTGTTGATTTGAGATTCAAAAGGCAAAAATTAACTGTGATTTATACTCAGATTACATTTTACGACAAACTGCTTTTGAAGAAAAATATCAATTTTAGATTCAGTTAATGTTTCTGTTTTTCCCTTTTGACTGATTCGTGATTTGTTTACCTTTTCCAAACACGAGGTTCAAAGCTTTTGCAGTGACAATTTTCTAGCTTTTGAGGAAATAAAATTTCATCCACTAACCGTTGATTTCTTTTACGCAAATAGGTACTGGAGATGGCATAAGTAGAAACACAACCGAGAAGAAAGGAACTCAAGAATGGTGATCGGTTAGTTTATTTAGCCTGCAGTGGAACTGCTTTATGTTGTAGTGCATGGCCAACAATTTGGCAAAAAGAAAAGTAATTAACATAATTAGAACTTTCATGCACGTTCACTTCTTCTTAAATGGATACAAGAGTATAAGACATAAAGAAGTGCCTTCCATCTATATTTCTGTTTATTTTATGCCAACTTACTACTGTTTGACCAACTTTTTGGGACAAAATTCTTTATCATTTTGTACTGACTAATAGATGTCTATCCATATATGTGTGATTGTGTGTGCGTGTGTAGGGGGGGGGGTGTATATACGGGGGATTGAGCGCTATAATTTCATCCTAAGCTTTATTGTTAATAAAATTGTTCCAATCAGTCCATATTCTACCACTAAAATGATCTTATTTGATGTCTTTACTTTAAATAATTAAGCATAGCCTATGTTTTTCATTGACTCTAAAGTAATTTTTGTGTGTGTGTGTGTACACACAAGTACATATTAATCAAAACATAATGATCAGAAATTCTGAATATCAACAGGTTGTGCAATAGTTCTCATTTTGAGCTCTTTTCTTTCTTCATGCTATTCAATAAAATCATATAAACTCAATCACCATCGTCATGTTTTTAATATGTAAGATATAAAGTTCACCAACTCAAACTATCCTCTGAATTTCAATTTTTTTTTAAAAATGTTAAATTTCAACTAATAAACCCCGTGAAATTTTACTTTCACTTAGAACTACCAAATGTCAAAAGTATAAAGTTGAATAACTAATATAATACTATGTACATATGAATTTATTTTCCTTCTTTTCTAAAAAGAAAATCCAACCATCTTAACATTTCATGAAAATTCAAGCTTCTCAATTTTTTTCAAACAAAAAGCTTAATAAGACAGTAGGTAACTCAAAATTCATGAATTTGTTTGTTTACTAACAGACAAGCTTCTTTTTTATATTTCTTTTCTCGCTTCCACTTTTATTTTATGTATACAATCCGAATCTCTCTCAAAATTATTTATATTTTTATAATTTTAAAATGTAAATACTCAGTTCTCCTTAATTTGTTATACACCTGAGAATGTCACAAGTTCGAATATCACTAACCATGCATATGTTTATTATATATTTGAATTACTCTACTTCTCTAAATTTACTTTATTTCCAAGCATGTAAGTTCGAACTTATCAACATCATTTACTTAATATATTTTGGATCCACTTAATTCTCTTACAAAAAATTCTTATTAAGTTTTTTTTTACTTATAAATCCTGTCACAACCAAGTTATTATCATATGCATATGACCTTATATATTTTATTTGTTTTCACTAAATGAGCATGATTTGTATTCGAATTTCATTGATATTATTATTAGCAACTAAATCAAACGGAAGGAATATCTCTAGATTATTCACGAGAAGGTTTTAAAATCCTTGCAGGTATATAAGGATTATTTTTAGATAATTTGAAAAACTTAGGTCAATATCCGCTAATTTTTTTTAGTGTTCATAGGATCATGTAAAATTATGCAAACTATTTGGATTGGTTATGCTACAGATCGAAGTGTTAAAGCAAATCAGTTCATGGTAGAAAATATATCGCTTTTTTTGTACATTTTATTTGAAGTTTTTTTTTTTTTGATTTGCAACAATTTCCAATGACGGGCTGAAATTTTACCTTTTTTTAATACATCTATTAGTTGTTGAGAATCTTGGTAGCTGTATAGAATTGGTAGATTTTTTTTAAGCTCACACAAGAGGTGTGAGATATAAGGAGAGGAAAAGATGCGATCTTGGTTTTATTTTAGGAAATAGCAAATAATTAAACTTTTTATACGATATGGATGCAAATTAACTAGGATTCTATATGGATGAATTCAACAACAAAGTATTAGAGTTGCATGGACCTCATCATGTAGATAATAACGTCAAGTAACATCACATTTTCATATGATTTATGTATCATGTATGCAATTAATTTTAAGGAATTGATATCTATATGATGTATTTTTTCTGACTATGGTTATTACGGTTTTACTTATTGGTAACACGACCACATTATTTGCAAAAGGATTGAAAGCCTGAGGACTCCAAAGAAGAATGAAGGGCATGCATGCTTATAGACTGCAGTGGTACATGGACTTTTTATTCTACTGGATATGCATATCAATTTTCCTAAGGTATGTTGTCTTTTCATTTGTTATTTTTACTATCTAGATATATAGACATCTGAATTCATTTTTTCAGTTCAGATTCCAAACTATTCAAATATCGCCATGTTAAGATCCATTTTTTATATTACTTTCAATTTTAAAAATATGGAACCAGTGTACGTATATGCTGCGACCGAATGAATACCTCTTGAAATATATAAGCCTTTCTTGAGTTACTAACTTTAAAGTTTAAATCTAAATGCTACCAAAACCTCTACAAAGTAAAGGTTCGGACATACTACCTGCTCTTTAGGAATCCAACAATTTGTCAAATCTCATAATTCGGTAAGAATTTATGTTATATCTTCAGAAGCATTGTTATCAGCCTTAATAATACAATTGTTCGTATGATTATTTGACTTAAAAACGTTGATAATAATAAAAAAAATACCGTCAGACTACGCACTATACCTTGTGCTAGTACTCTTTTGGCTGCTCCGAAAGTAGTTTCATAGTTGAAATTCAAAAGAAAAAGAAATTTCAGGGTACAATACGACCAAATACAAAGGATAAAGATGGGTAATAATGAATAATTAATTTATGATATGAAAATTGCATATCATAAATGTAATATATTATGCAAACTAAAATAAGCATTGTCAAAGAAGAGTTTATCTGTACATGTAATGAAAATCTTTTTGTGGAATGTGTTATATCCAAACTACCCTAATTGAGGAAGCTTTTTTGAAGAAAGGAAATTATTCTATAGATATAGTTATCAACACTCTAATAATTTATACAAATATCAACCCTTCACTAAGATTATATAACTACCTGGGTAATGAGTACCATAGTGGAATGTGTGATTTTCCAAATTCATGTCCTACTAATATGATTTTTTTTTCATCTTCCTTTCAACTTTAATTGCTATTTAGTGTATAAGAAGGATGACTTTATATCTTATGTTACGTTACCAAAACCTTTTCTAACTCTTGGAGAATATAATATTATCACCTTCATGTTTGTCTCTCCTATCATTACCGTTTCATATATGTCCAATTTGGTTGTTGTTACTTTCATCTGTATACCTTTTACATGGAGAGTGGGTGTTTATGTTATCTATATAAGATGGACCAAGAGATTATTCGAGTGGTTCTATTTTGTTTAATACCAGTGGTTCATAATTTCGTATTTATTGGTTTCTTATGTGCATTTAAACTAATTTTGGATGAATGGTCCCAAGTTTTATATATGTGTGTAAATATATTTGTGTGTCTGTAGTTGTTTATTATATTTTAGTTTAGGAAAAATAAGTTCTGTATAACGTTTTCTTCAATGTACATACAATTCACAAATAGTTATGTCACCTATCCCAGTTATCCTTGGAACAGACGTGAACAATAGAAAAAATGGTTGTTTGCTCTTTGATAGTTCTACCTGACTCCAAAAAGGTTTTTTTTTCCCACTAAGATAAATGATAATCTATTTGTTTGTTTTGCTCTACCCATGATGAACGACTGCAATGTTTGTGTACCTCCATAACGCACCTTTATATGAGTTCTAGGTGGGGGAGGCACTACAAGCAATATCATGTTTAAGCATCTTCTGACAACCAAAATTAGATCCTTTATTAAATAAAATGAAAGGTATACACGAGATCTCTATGATGATACTTTTGTCAATGAAAAAGAATTACTAACGATTGTAAAAGATAAATATAACTTAAACTTAAGATTGAGCTACCTCTCAAATTCGAACCGTCCATGGTGTATATTATTTGATGTATGATTTAAATTCACTGGTGTGTTCTCTTATTATTTCATATTGGTTAACAATTTTTGATATTGGTGTATATTATTTGATGCTATTTTTGCTTCATACTAATATCTTTGCTCATTTCTGTATTGATAATTTGAAGTCACCATTGATCAAATGTAGGATCATGGCAACGCTGTACCAGCAGGTGTTATATGACAATAAAAGTGAGTTGTTAAAAATCTATATGTATTGTTATCATATTGTTTTTGTGCAGGTTCGTTTCAGATCACATGTGTATAGATTATTGAATTTTTAAGCAATTTTCTTAAGCACACATTTTTGGTGACATATTTTTGTACTCAGTGCATTTCATTCAGCTGCAATGATTGATCTAAATGTACTATGCTTTTATACATTGGAGATTATGATCCCTAGATGTACTTGAGTTTGACGGCTGTTTATTCTGCATTTTTTTTTTTTTTTTTTTTGACTTTGACTACCTATACCACTTAGCCTGTGACAGTAATGCCTTTAACTTGAAAATAGAGATTTCCTTTCTTACGTATCAGTTAAACGTGAATGATATTATCTATAGTGAATTGATGCCTCTATACTTAATTCTGCTTGCATCGTGAAATAGATTTATGAAAGTAAATAACATTTTAAGTAATTTGCTATAAATTAATTAACGTTTCATGTAACTTGCTATCCCATGTAAATGTACTATTTTCAATTATGTTTTCGCTATTATCTAATATAATTTTTGGGTTAAATAAATACATACATGATACGTTAACTAAGAGCTCCATGTTCAGATAAATAAAAAAAAAATTCAAACAGTGCATCATCAACTGCTAAATCAAAGTCTGCATCCCAATTATATGTATGTTCAAGGATGGCATTGCTCAACATTCTTTCAACTCTTTTATATCTCAGTTTCACTTTGATAGATCAATCTTCATGTTTCTAAAACAATTAAAATATATCAGTTTAACATGAATATTTTCTCATAGTAATAAGATCAATAAAATTTTGTTTAACTTCAAAGAAAGACTTAAGTACATAACACATATCATATATAAACAACACCAACAACAACGATAATTTATAATATATTTATTTTGTCGAATTCATGTATGTTACATTATAAAATTCCAATTTTGACATTAAAATTTTAAATGCTATATTTATAACGTTATCGTGTGCAACGCACGAGTTACACACTAGTTATGGGTAGAAGAGGAATAACTACCCTTTATTAGCAATTTAACAAAAATGATAAAAATAAAAAAATAATCGATCAACTCTGGAGGTCGTATACGGTGCGATAGGTGGACAAAATGGTATGAAATAAATTGGACAAGCTATTGAAAATTTGCTTGTCTTTGAGCATTTGCATGTCATATCTGTTGATGAAAGCATTCAACAAAAGTAAATTTCCACTCATTTAGTTTTCTAGTGGGGTTGCAACAACAATAGATAGCATTTTATTCTTTTGTAATAAAGCACTATAATTGAACTATATTTATTTTGGTATTATATTAATAAAAGCTTATTTAGAACATTATTTTTACTAATGAAGATGTTTACAGATAGGGGATAGCTAGACAATATCATTTTTGATGCCTTCAAAGTATGGCGATAGCTAGCCGCTGTCAAAGGGTACGTCTGTACGGATAGAAATGTTCCAAAAAAAGACTTGCTGCGGTTGTTTTCTTTGGTTATTTTTTTACCTGTGTTCAAAATAGTGATTTAGTTTGATTAAGTTTTATAAAGCTGTCTGATATCTTCATCGGTGCATAGTTTATTTTTGCGTGATTCTAATATGAGCATTTGAAACTTCTGAAAATGGATCTAAAATGTATTAAAAGTTTGATATGAATACAAAATTGATATGTGTATATGAAAATTAACGCATACTCTGAAACTTAGTCCATTTGAAATTGATGTATAGTAATTTACATGTATGTAAAATGTAATTCTAATTGTTGACCATTATACATGTGGACAGGTAATTAGCATTTCCGAAGTGAAGAACAACCACATCATAGAACTGTCGGTAATTAAGCCATGAACAAGCTTTATGTATTGTAATATTTTATTCGTATTAGTTGTGTAGACTTGTTTCTAACTGTTGTGGTATGTGGATTTGCTTACTTTATCGAAATACTATTGAAATGATTATGGATATTATACTGGATTATGCGACTAATATGATATTTTAATTATTCTGATAGTGTTATCATCGATGTTGATTTGAAAAATGATAATTATGTGATTATTTGTTTCCATATGACTATTGTATATAAACGATTATTGGAAATGATACAAGTTGTTAAAGTAAATAACCGTGATTAATTGAAAAATATATAGTAGGAAAGGAAAAACGCTACAAATTTTTTTTAGTAGCATAAAAAAAAAAAAGAGTGCAAGTACCAGTTTGGTTGCATTTTTAAGACGCTACCAAAAAACCTTTCGTAGGGTTTCAGAAACGCTACAATATTGTCTTTATTGGTAGCGTTTACTATTACACAACAAAAAATTTCAGACTTTTAGTTGCATGTCGTGTCGCAGCATTTACTGAAACGCTACTAAAAGCTTTAGCAGCGTTTTTTCAATGCTACAAAAGGCCTTTTTTGGTGTAGTGTATACTTTAATTTGTTAATTTACAGTTAACAGAAAATTTCGGGGTGTTACATTCTCCCCTCCTTAAAGGATTTCGTCCCCGAAATCTTCAAGTCTGAAAGAACGTATATCCTAACATCCAATCACCCATCTACTCAACCAATAAACACATGCGTCCATTGTCCTTAAAAGACTTCTAATGCTTCATGATCATATGCATAGTGTGTGTACATGTTCTTACCAGATGCAAAATCAGACAGTCTACTAATTCAGTTGACCTCCTTAATGCGAATCATGTAAGTGTCATGAATCCATTATGTATGCAAATTTTTCCCTACTCATAATCCTACATGAGTGTGCAAACATTCATACGAATGCGACATCCATATGACAACATATCAAGTTTCAACCACATACAAATATGAATGCATATATGCATATGCAGTATGAAGTGACTGAGCCAATCTAAAACTTAGGTTGTCTATGTATATGCATCCACGAGCAACCACTAGCAACCACTTGCAGCCATCAACCATAACATGTTTCAAATGCGTGTTTACATCCAAAGGGGTTTCTACCTGAGGATAAAGGATAATATCGAGGAGATATACCTAAAAAGATAGATACAAGCACAACTTAAGGAAAAAGAGAGATCAAAGATATACCCTCAAAAAGAAAAGGGTAAGCCGCGCGTATTCTGTCCTCAGTTTCCCAAGTTGCGTCTTCCTCGGCGTCGCTCCACTGAACCTTAACGAGCTTGACTTCGCGATTGCGTAGCTTTTTCACTTCAGTTCCTACGATTCGAGTTGGAAATCTCCTCACAGTTGCTTTGCGTTCCACTTCGGCTTCTTCTAGAATGCTTGGCTCCACCACTTCCGCAGATTCATGTAGACATTTCCGGAGATGAGAGTCGTGAAAGACGTGAATTCCAGCCAACCTTTAAGGCAGCTCTACTCTATAAGCCATCTTCCCAATCTTCTCGATGATAGGGAACGGTCCTACGAATCTTGGTGCTAGCTTTCCTGTGGATCCAAAGCGAACGACGTTCCTTAAAGGGGATACCTTAAGGAAAATCCTGTCCCCAACCTCAAACTCAAGGTCGGTCCTTCTTTTGTCTACGTAGGATTTTTGTCTATCTTGGGCGGTCTTCATTCTCCTTTGTATCAAGTCCACTTTTTCTGAAGTCTCTCTATTCATGTCTGGCCCAAGTATAAGCTTGTCAGTAGACTCCCACCAACAAGTCGGTGATCGGCACGGTCTTCCATATAGAGCTTCGAAGGGCGTCATGCCGATAGTGGCTTGGTAGCTGTTGTTGTAAGCGAATTCCACTAAAGGAAGATGATCCTCCCATGTCCCTCCGAAGTCAAGAACGAACAGTCTTAGAAGATCTTCTAGTACTCTGTTCACCCTTTCCGTCTGACCATCAGTTTGGGGGTAATAGGCCGTTCTCAAGCATAACTGTGTGCCTACAGCATCTTGCAGACTCTGCTAAAATTCGCTCGTAAAGATGGGATCTCTGTCACTCACTATGCTGGAGGGTATTCCACGGAGTCGAACTATTTCCTTGAGATAAAGAGAAGCTAGAGACGAGGTAGTCCTTCTACTCTTGATAGGTATAAAGTGAGCGCTTTTTATGAGCCTATCCACTATCACCCAAATGCTAGTATTGCCCCTTCTTGACCTAGGCAACCCATCAATGAAGTCCATTGGGATGCTATCCCATTTCCACTGTGGGACTTCTAGAGGATGAAGCAGTCCTCCAGGCTTCTTTTGTTCTGCCTTGACCTGTTGGCATGTCACGCACATAGAAATGAAATCTGCCACGTCCTTCTTCATGTCGCTCTAATAGAAAACTCTCTTTACGTCCTTGTACATCTTGTCCCCACTTGGGTGTATTGTCATCTTGGAATGATGTGCTTCCTCGAGAACCATCTTTACTAAATCCCTTGCTTGTGGGACGCATAGTCTTCCATCTCGCCTCAGCCAACCCTTATCATCGATGGAGTACCTATCGAGGTGACTGGAAGTTTCACCCCTAATTAGTTTATCAATCACATCTACAAGCTGAGGTTCTTCACGTTGTGCGGCCCCTATTGAGTCTAAAAGAGTAGGCCGTACTTCTAGTGATGCCAATAAACCCGTTACAAAATCAGAGGAGGGCCTAAAGTCAAAACTGGCTATATACTCCAAGCTTTGCCTTTCTACAAAGAGAAGGCTTAGGGTCAGCTTCTTTTTGCTCAACGCGTCTGCTACTACGTTGTCTTTGCCAGGGGTATAGGAAATCTCAAAATCATACGAGTCAAGGAACTCCATCCACCTTTGCTGCCTCAAGTTAAGATCTTTCAGCAAGAAAAGATACTTCAACGATTTATGGTCAGTATATAATTCGAACTTCTCACCTAGGAGATAATGGCGCCAAGACTTAAGCGCAAAGACGATGGAGGCCAACTCAAGATCGTGGGTTGGGTAGTTCTTTTCATGAACTTTCAATCATCTTCCACCATAAGCTACTACCTTCCCTTCTTGCATCAGAACAGCGCCTAGTCCCGTACCACAAGCATCCGTGTATACGGTGAACATCTTGCTTCCATGTGGCAAAGTCAGAACTGGGGCTGTTGTGAGAGCCCTTTTTAATCGTTGGAAAGCAAACTCGCGATCCAAATCCCAAGCGAACACCAGATTCTTCTTTGTTAGCCTTGTGAGTGGAGCTGAGTTTTCCGCGAAAACCCTAATGAACTTTCGGTAAAAACCGGCTAGCCTGAGAAAGCTTCGGACTTCAGTTGCATTTCTTGGTGTCTTCCAATCTTGCACTGCCACTACTTTCGCGGGGTCTACAGCTAACCCCTCTTTGGACACTATATGTCCAATAAATCTTACTTCTTCTCTCCAAAAGTGGCACTCAGAGAACTTGGCTTTTAGCAGATGAACTCGAAGAGTTTCCATGATCTCCTTCAGATGCTGAGCATGTTCTTCCTCATTCTTCGAGAAGATCAAAATATCGTCTGCGAAGACCACCACGAACTTATTGAGGAATTTTCTGAACACCCTGCTCATTAGGTCCACGAAATAAGCGGGTGCGTCTGTCAAGCCAAAAGGCATGACAAGCCATTCGAAGAAACCGTCCGGGGTTCTGAACGCCGTTTTATCAATACTATCTTCAGCTACCCTTAGCTGATGGAATCCAGTAGCCAGATCAAGTTGGGAGAAGACTAACGCACCTACAAGATGATCAAACAAGTCGTTTATTTTGGGAAGCGGGTGTCTATTCTTTTTAGTCAGCTTGTTTATCTCCCTATAGTTCACACAAAGACGTAGTGAACCATCTGCTTTGGTGGTGAACACCACTGGAGCGCCCTATTCCGAGATACTTTTCCTTATAAACCTCTTCTCGAGAAGCTCCTTAACTTGCTTACTGAGCTCCTTTCTCTCCTTTGGAGCCATGTGTCTAACAGGTAAAGCTACGGGATTTGCATTATCAACAAGATATATGCGAAAGTCTATTTCCCGCTTCGGAGGTAAGCCTTTCAACTCTTCAAAGACATCCGGATATTCCCGGACCACTCTAACCGATTGCAAATTCTCGACAGAAGCGTCAAGTGACTCTAGATAATAAGCATAACAGCATTCAAGGGATTACAAGAAATTTCTAGAGTGTTACCGAGCCGAGCCAAGAGTCTAACCACTCTTTTCTCACAATCAAGAATGGCACCATTACTGGATAACCGGTCCATGCCTAAGATCAGTCCATATCCTGAGAAGCCCAAAACAAAGGCGCTACATCTAAATTCAACACTTAGAATAGAGATTTTCAAATCCAAGAAAACCATCGACAAATAAGCCGAGCCCCCAACTGGATTTGAAACAACCAAGGGATCTTCTACCATACTAGTGTCTAGGTGCAGAGATTCTACTAAAGTAGATGAAATAAAGGAGTGTGATGCACCAGAATCAAAGTGAGTGCGAACCGGATGATCATAAAGATAAACTAAGCTTTCTACAAAAATATTTCTACCTCATTCCTGTGGAGGTGCCACCAGCGCGTGAACCTGTCCCCCTGAGGTGGATCCAGTCCTCTGTCCCTGCCCCCGCTTCTTTGGGCAGTCCTTAGCCAAGTGCCCAGTCTCTCCACAATGGAAACATGCACCATTCATCTTTGCCTTCTTCTTTCTACAGTCTTTTGCTATATGTCCAACAATGCCACAGTAATTGCACCTTCTCTTTTCACGGGATTCGTTGTTCTTCCCGCGTTTCTTGATGTCTGTTTTCTTAGCCTGTAAACCCTCTTTCTTTTCCTGAGGCACTTCCACCATTGCCTCTTTCTTTCCTTTATCTTCCTCGTGTAGCAGCGCCATGTCCACCAAGCTTTCACAGGTCGCTCCCATGGGTATATGGGTCATTGCAAGGCTGTGTAGAGGCTCATTTAGACCTTTGACGAAGCGAAGGGCCTTCTTGTGTTGGGTGTTTACTAAATCTAGCCCAAATCTGGCCAGCTGATTAAACTGATTGACGTACTCCTTGATTGTCATATTTCCTTGTTTAAGAGTTAGGAACTTCTCCATCTGCAGGCTTCTTTCGGCTTGGGAGAGGAATTTCATGTCAAACCTCATCCTGAAATCTTCCCAAGTTTCCACTGGCCCCTCAGCATGGGTAACTTCCCACCAATAGGAAGCTTCATCTTTAAGCAACAACACTGCTAGTTGTATCTTTTGCCTGTCGTCAACTTCAAAGATGACAAACAAATCTTCGGTCTCCTTCAGCCAGTTCCTTGCTACTACAAAGGATTCAGTCCCATAAAAGTCCTTCCCATCCATAGCCTTGAAGTTCTACATGTGTTAGCAAAAGTATTTCCACGAGGAGGAGGAGGAGGAACCGCAGCCACTGTGGGAGGAGGAATGTCTGCTGGGCCCGCACAATTGGCCCTAGCCTCTAGGTACCTTCGGAACCAGCCGGGTATTGGTACTCCTTCCGGAAGGTTGATATCTCCAGACATGCTGAACAAAAAGGAAAGTATTCAAGACAAAGGATAGAGAGATAGTGCATATGGATTTGGGGAATTATGCCTTTTAAAAATAACACTTTTCATTGAAAAACAATGCTTCTTTAAACTTCATTTTTGAAAATAGTTTCAAAAGCTTTTATCTAGTTTGGTAAATCTGTGCTCTGATACCAAGTGAAACACCCCACCTCCATTAAGGTCACTCACAAAGGGAATGCCTTAACTTTGGTGGAGGTTTGTAAGTAAAAGTCACAGATAAAACACAAGACAGATATAAACACATATAAATAAGCAGCGGAAAACAAACAGACTTTTTATTTCATAAATACGTGTTCATACAAAACATTTCCATAACTCTCACATAATAACTTACAAAACATTACATCATCATTTCTGTGGTGGTTATTAAAGAAGCATAAAAAACAGCATAAATCCCCATAGAGTGTGTCCAACAGCCATAGCCAAGGAAAAAGAGTCCAAACCGTACATCTACTATCTTGAAGCTTACATAGAATCTGACTAAGCTGGGTTGTTTCCTCCATGTGGACCAGGGGGGGGGGGGGGGACGGAAGAAAAGAAGACGAAAGAAAATAGGGTCAGACATAAAGCCTGGTAAGTCTAGTGACTCTTCAGTATGAGAATAAGAAAAAGGGCATGATAGGTATAAACTGGAAATAGGAAGTATCATAAACTAAGATAAAGCAGTTTTGAAACGAATACAGTATCGCACCCCACACTATATTTCTGCACCTACTTGCATTGTCTCAATTGGCACCCCATGATCAGGGTGAAGTGATCCCCCTTTCTAAAGATCGGCTTCTACTCGCAAAATCACATGTGTCATACGACCCCCAATTATTATAGATACCTATGCTGGTCCCACCATGGGGTGTATCAAGTCCCATGGTGGCTGCCCGACACAATCCTTAGAATGAATAGGTTATACTACTGGTGCCCCCAGTGCCCTGTTTGTCTGCTCCGAAATGTGTGCACGCCCGCACTCCGTTAGAACCCACATTGTTGCACCCACCGCCGTCGCTTTTGACCGCTTACAATCATCCCAGTAATCGTGCCCCACCCTGCCTAGTTTCAGGGTACCATGATACCTAATTGGGTTACTACTGAAATGGGTCCCCGTTAATAGGGTATTCTGGTCAAACATGTTAAGTGGTTAAGTGTCTGCATTTACCTAACCACACCCATCCGTTTAATTAACATGTTGAATTGGTTAAGTGTTTTAGTTAGCTTAACCCTACCATCCTGACTTGTCTGTCCTTAGCTTTTTAAAGCACCAACTAATCAAATTAGACATGTATTGTTACGGTTACTAGATGTACCGGTCGGTTCCGGGCAGGTTTACACCGTAACTCAGTCTAACCTCGGGTCCTTATTGTAACGACCCGGAAAATCTGAACCAATTTTTTTTTTAAATTGGCTAAAATAGTGGATTTTAAATATTTAAAATAAATATTTTAAATAATAGCAATGAAAAGTGAGTTTGAATCGACGTTTGAAAATGAATATAATTAATTCTAATTATAAACAAGGCCTGAAATGGCGCGGTAGTTTCAAAATTTGAATTCAAACTTTGACTGACTGTACCGGGTGCAAAACAAAACAAATTTGAGTGAAACCAAAAATATTTAAATCTGTTAGTGAATACCTTTCTAACGAATCTGAAAAATCGAAGTTTCATAGCGGAATGCAAAAGTTATGGCCAAATGAATTTTTAGAAAGGTCGCTATGAAATTATATAGCCCGTGAAATTGGCCTTTTTACAAACGACCTCGGAATTCGACGAAACCACTTTTGTTGGATCCGGGATGTCAAATAATTGCTAGGTTTCAAATTTCATAATTTTTGAAGCTAGTATGTGAGCGTGGCAAAGGAAAATGTGTTTTGGTCAATTATGGTTAAATTGGATCGACCAGAAATGGGCCATTTTGCAAACGACCTCAAAATTCGACGAAACTAGTTTTGTTGGCACCGTATCGTCAAAACGTAGCTAGATTTATTTTTCGGGAATTTTTAGAATCAATATATGGCCCCGGCAAATTGAAATGTACGTTCAAATTAAATATTGAATGTTTTATATTTTAATTTGAATGAAAACTGACTGAAACAGTCGAATAAACCTGCGAAACATATCCCATTGTGTTCGGAATGGGGGTAAAACACTCGGGACGACAGTCGTTGGGTCTGGATTGGGGTTCGTGAGTGAAAGAGGATATTTTAGAGATTTAAAAATATATAAAATAATAAAAAATTATATTGGTCCACTTCAATCCTCTCTCCCCGTATTCACTTCTGAAACCCCAGATCGAACGACGATAGTTCTTCAACCCTTCTCCCCACTTTTTGTCTCCGATCTCGCATCAAATCACGTCGGTCCAGTTAGGGTTTTTGAAGAGGGTCCTCCAAGCTACAAATCCATATAAGGTTTGCCAATTTCCACTGAGAATTCGAGGAGATCTGACCCTCGAAAGTCATCGACTTTCAGCCGCCGCCGTGACTTCTGGGGGCCATCGATTGGAGCGCCACCTACTGGTGAATGTGTGCCCTTCCAGTCTCTTCGACATCGTATAACCTGATCCACGTATCGTGCAACGATTCACGAGAAAAATCAAGACCTAGTTTTGAACAGAAACTGAAAGGTATCGGCCTCGTTAATTTCAACTGTTCTCAACTTCTTAAAGTGTTGCTATTTATGATTTTGGTATAAAAATCGTATCTTTTTCGTTTGTGGTCGAAATTCAGTGAAACAAGAGACGCCGGGACCATGAGGACGTCTTCTACATTTTAGAAGAGACCGCATATTTTTTTGAGCCTTCTGCTATTTTTGGTGGAGTGGAACCCAATGTGAGATTTCTAATTTATAAACGATATGGAAAACGACGATGTATAAATTATATAATCGATGTATGAGTTATATAAGCGCTGTTTCACCGCTTGTATAAGCGTTGTATAAGTTGTACGTTTGATGTATAAGTTGTATATGCGTTGTAAAAATTATATATGTGTTGAAATAGAAGTGAATAGCTATATATATATATATATATATATATATATATATATATATATATACACGCCCCTCGTCCACAAACCCTGGACGATATTTATTGGTTGTGATTGGTGTGAAAATTGATTGATAACGAATGGTTGATTGAAATTGTTTGTGGTTGAAATTGATTGATTGTGGTTGAAAAATACCCGTTTGTGGTTGAGAAATATTTGGTTGAAACCACATAGGATTAGTTTGTGGAAATTGAAAAAAAATATACATGCCGCCTGCGTGCGAACTAGATGCATGTTTCCCCATTGTCAAAAGCTGCGAGGCTTTAAGGTAGAGCGAGGAGCCGTACTAGGGACAGTCCCGATTTTAACTACCCTGCCGTTATGCTGCCGAAATTTTGAATAATATTCATGTGTTAGAATTATTTTCCTGTGTTGAAATTATATTCGCCTGTTGAATAGAAAACCTCCATGTGTTGAGTAAAAATTCATTCGTTGAATCATACCCATGAGTTGAATGGTATTCGTGTTTTAAATATAAAAATTACCCTTTTTATCTATATATACAAACTATATAAAACCTTCATGTGTTAAATCGAAATTCATTCGTTGATTTGAAATTCATGTGTTGAATGGTATTCATATTTTGAAATAAATTGTTTTATAATAAAAATCCCATTTTATCATCAATATGAACTATATAAAATAATCTGGTTTTGAAATAAATTGTTTTATAATAAAAATCCCATTTTTATCATCAATATGAACTATATAAAATAATCTGGTTTTGAAATAAATTGTTTTATAATAAAAATCCTATTTTTATCACCTATATTAACTATATAAAATAGTCGTGTTTTGAAATAAATTGTTCTACATTAAAAATCACATTTTTACTATATACATGAATTGTTAAAAATAGTGAAGTGTTGAAATAGAAGACAGTTAGATAAAAAATATCATTTTTATCAAATGTATGAAAATCATATAGTTTTGAAATCGAAGAATCGATATATATATATATATATATAAATAGAATTGAAATATATCGAATAACGAAGCTGCAGTTCGTATTTTGAAACCGTGATTTCAAACGATTAGTGCGGGAGATCCGACCATCGGATTTTCCTGAAACCGCAACCGTTGGGTTCGCTTTGGAAATATCTTTCCAATGGCACCAACTTTGTAAAAATCCAACGGTTGTATTGTCTGGAATGTTTAATTCAAATCTGAAGAAAAACAACCCCATCATCGATTATATTTATATATATAAATATAATTATATTAAATCGAATAACGACGCTGCAGTTCGTATTTTGAAATCGAAACTTCAAACGATTATACCAGGAGATCCGACTGTCGGATTTTCCCGAAACTGGAACCGTTGGATTCGTTTTGAAAATATCTTTCTAATGATGTAAATTTTGTGAAGATCCAACGGTTAGATTTTCCGATATGTGTAAATCAAATCTGAAGAAAAACAGCGCCACGGCCGCGTTATGGCCCCAAGCGTCGTTTTAAATAAATTGACTATTTTAAAATAAATAAAAATAGTGATAAATCGTTATAAAATATTATAAACGATATGGATGTGAAATTTAGAAACTAACTGAAGGTTGGCTAAGTCGAATGGTATCTTGGGTATTGATCTGATGTTGGTTTCGGCCTTCGGGGTTAATATTTGGGAAATCGTTCTCTTACTGATTGACGGTTAATGACTAATGAATTGAAATGATGCGTAGTAGTGTTTGTGTAGCACTTGTTTATTATTACGCGAGTTGCTCAGAAAGTCCGGGTTTATCCCATTCTGAATAACTGAATCGACGATAAGAAATCGAAGATGAAGATGGTGGTCGAAGACCGGAGATCTTCACCTCGTTTGGATTTTAACCGAGGTCCTGATTGGGAGGCATCCCGAAATATGGATAATGAGTGGTGATCGTCAAGACGTACGTGGTGATCGATGGGTTTGCGACGTATATAAGGCCTCCGGTTTCGTTCAGACCCAGAACGGACTTGTAAATGGACTGTGTGTCTGATATTGGATTTTATTCTGTGTTGATTGATCTCTATTAAATATACATCTGTTTGGCGGCTGAGAATTTATTATTTTGCTTAACGCCCTTCTCTGAAACGCACGAGCTCAGAGGTTGTATATCGATGGACATCAGTCGCATGGCATGAATTGCTAGTGTGGTATGCCTAAGTGGCAAATGATCAGGGCTTCTGTTGAAAAGCAAAGTCTTGTGGTGATGATCAAAGCACCGCCTGTGTGGCGTAGCTTTGTGTATAACGTGAATTCGCGAACCTAACACCCCGGTAAGAACCAAAAATGGGAGAAGGACCTCAGGGAGGGCATGCGTTTCTTTCTAGCTGGGAGTTGTGCCGGTGTTTTTACACAGTCTGACATTTTACTTATGTGGATGATGGATAGCGAGGCGCCTCGGATATATCGGTCGATCCGGGACCGATGGAGCCATTCATTGGCTCATTTACGCCCCATAGGGCGGGGAAACGTATTGTTCAGGCATAATAATCCACATCGGTGGACCGGCCCTGATGATCCAAGGGGCAGTTGCGGCTATTCCCGAGGGGAGGGCTAGAGCGTCTCGAATTCGGTAAGGACTATCTTTTGCCTTTGTTCATGACGGAAATCCAATTTTCAAATACGTGACTGTGCGGTTTTGATTGTATATATATATATATGGCGACATGATATATGGTACCCATGCCGTCTAGGATTGATAGTTATGATTCAAAATTGTTTTGAAACATGTAAACACTAGTAATAATATCAAATGCTTTTGTTTTATTCATATCAAGCATATTTTGGCCATTATAAGGTAAAACTCTATCCTCCGGTTTGCGTTGCATTGTGTGATGGGAACTGAGTCTTATATTGGCTTCATTTTTATAAAAAGCATTGCGATATTTAAAAGAATAATTTGTTTTAAAGCACTGGCAATCCAATGGAGTAAACCCGTTCCACGAAAGTGGCATGGTCCAGTGATTAGCCATATTTTAAATGTGTTGAGTAGATTTCTCATACCAGTCCCATGACTGACTCGTAGTTTGTTTCACTTTCAAACTCGGGTGCCCCTTTTTCTACATGGACAGCCTTGTATTCAGGTTTAGCTGGCTTTATCCGGATAGCTTGAGCTGAAGATGGATTCTATCTTTATCTCTTTTTATGCTGTTCAGCTCCTATTGTACATATTATGTTTGTTTTCCACTGTAGACATTTATGTATAGCTGAACTGTATTTGTACTAAGTATGATCCTGTATACTGTGTAACTCTGATGATTACGTTTATCCAGTATATTCTATTGTTCATTATCTGGTGTATTTATTTATTTCTGTTCTGCTATTATCTGTTTCTATGTTATATTCCAAGGATTACCCTTGCCACCGTCAGTACGGGGTTTGGGGTCGTCTCAATTTGGTATCCGAGCATTTGTTAAACTTAGTTCTGGAATATAACATATTAACGAACTCGTCAGAAATAGAACCAGTAGTGTTCTAGGACGAGTAGCTCATTACAGATAGGATCAGTAATATCCTAGTATGAGTAGCAAAATGAAATAACACCTAGATAGACGCATTTACATTCAAGTATTTGTCTCTATATTTTGAAATATCTTTTCTGTTGACTTGATACTTTGTCTGCTAATTGCAGACGCTCTAGAAAATGAGTGCCAGAAACAGAAGAAGTAATACTGACCCGGATATAGAAGCTCTATTTATGAAATATAGAAATCTGGAGGGAAAACCCTTCTCGGGCGAAGAATCTATTATGAGAACACAAGCATGGATTCGTTCGACTGAGAAAATCTTTGAAGGATTAAAGCTGAGGGATGACCAGAAAAGATTACTGGCCTCTTGGGCACTCAAAGACGAAGCTTTGTTCTGGTGGGATTCAGTTATTAAGGATAATCCAGAAGGTGATATCACCTGGGATAGATTCAAAGTGATTTTCCTGTAAAGATTTACTCCTCTTGAAGCAACTAAATGGCTATGTGATGAATTTTCTTATCTGATACAAGGAGATATGACCATTCCCGAATATCATAAGAAATTCAATGAACTTTCTCACTTTGCCCCTCATCTAATTGAAAATCCGAAGAGGAAGAATTTGAGATTTATCAACGGGCTTCAAAGGAAATACCAGAATAAGGTAATGGGGCATGTGAAGCTTCCTTTTTCAGAAATGATTTATATGGCTTACCAGTACGAGGATCTCGACAAGAAAGGTATGCTACAGTACGAAGAGGAAGTCAGCTCTAGTAATAAAATTGAGTCTGAAACCGATTGTCCTGAGGCCAGTACGATGTCTGAGGTCAGTAAGAAGCCTAAAGTGAATCGGAAAAGGGCCAGATCTGAAAAATAACCAGCAACGACCGCCGTATGCAATAACTGCCATAAGCAAGGGCATTTGCAGGGAAAATGCAGATCTTTAAAGAAACTAAAGAAGATTGAACCTAAATTTAAGAGCAAGTTTCCTGTAACTTGAGAGTGTAATCTGTGTCATCAGGCTGGTCATATAAAGCAAGATTGATGGCTGTTAAAAAAGACCAAAGAGGCTCAGGTAAATGAAGTAGCAGAAACTTTTGAGCCCTCATCTATTCAGGAAAGGCCAGATGTTTTGGAAGGAACGCTTACTGTCAAAAACATTCCAGTTAAAGTACTGTTTGACACAAGCACGTCACAAATCTTTATTGCAAAGAATGCAGTTAAGAAGTTGGATTTGAAATTGAGGAAGCTTAAAGAACCAGTGACTGTCCAAAATCCGGTCGGGGGTTCCATCGATCTCAGTTGGGTTTATGCAGTACCTGTCTCTTTTTCCTGCTACAAATTCCCTACTATCTCTATCGTCATGAATTTTACTGAATTCGATCTTATTTTGGGATTGGATTGGCTAACCAAATATGAAGCAGAGGTTAGATGAGAGTTGTTAGGGCTAAGATTAAATCAGGGAATTATATAACCATTCCCTGTGAAGGTCAGAATTCTAATAGAAAAGACTTCTGGGTAGCTTTGGATGTTTCTCCTGCTCAAATAGAAAATATCCCTAAAGTCACAGAGAATATTCCCGACCTCGTAAAAAATATTCGTGTCGTCAAGAATTATGCGGATGTGTTTGAAGAAGTTGTTCGCTTACCTCCGCAGAGAAAATTGATTTCAAGATCGCTCTAATTCCGAATGCAAGGCCGGTAGTTCACGCTATTCGAAGAATGTCCTTGAAAGAGAAAGAAGAACTTGACAATCAAACACGACAGCTAGTATGAAAGGGTCTGATCAGGCCTAGTTTCTCTGATTGGGGAGCAGCAGTGGTGTTTGTCCCAAAATCAGACGATACTCTGTGACTATGTGTGGATTATCGCGATTTGAACAAGAAGACAATAAAGAACAAATATCCATTGCCGCGAATTGATGATTTATTGGATCGTATGAATGGAGCACAAGTATTTTCCAGGATGGACCTAGCTACAGGCTTCCATCAGCTTCGAATTGCCGAAGAGTGTGTTCCTATGACAACATTCAGGGGTCCAGACTTATTCTATGAGTGGTTAGTAATGCCGTTCGGCTTATGTAACGCTTCAGCATACTTCGTCGATTTGATGAATAGAGTGTTCAGAGGAGTCTTGAATAAATTTGTTCTGGTTTTTATTGACGATATTCTAATATTCTCTAAATCAAAAGCCGAAAATGAAAAGCATTTGGAACAGGTTCTGGAAATTCTCAGGTGGAATGTATTAAAAGCCAAACTATCCAAATGTATACTCTGGCAAGATGAAGTGAAATTTCTGGGCCACGTCGTATCGAAAGAAGGAATTGTTGTGTATCCAAGTAAAATCACATCTATTCAGAACTGGAAACATCCCAGTACCCCTACAGAAGTCCGCAGTTTTCTCGGATTGGCTAGTTATTACCGGAAGTTCATTAAAAACTTTTCGAAGATATCTGGTCATTTAACGAAGCTTACAAAGAAGCACTGTAAATGCAAATGGACTCCAGAAAGTGAAGAGGCTTTTGAAGAGCTAAAGTTAAGATTAACGACAGCTCCAGTGTTAACCATCATTGATGGCAATCAGGATTTGAAAGTCTGGACAGATGCCTCTAGAGAAGGCCTTGGTGCAGTGTTAATGCAAAGGGGACAAGTGATTGCTTATGCTAGCCGTCAGCTGAAGCCACATGAAAAGAACTACGTAACTCATGATCTTGAGTTATTGGCTATAGTATTCGCTTTGAAAATCTGGAGGCATTATCTTCTGGGTGAGTGATTCGAACTGTTTACAGATCACCAATCGTTGAAGTATCTGTTCACCCAGAAAGACCTGAATCTGAGGCAGCAACGTTGGCTAGAGTTCCTTGCAGCATACGATTTTGAGATTATGTACACTCCAGGGAAAGCCAATGTCGTGGCCGATGCGTTAAGCCGAAAGAATGAAATGATCGCCAGTTTCATTATCACGACTTCATTGATAGATAAAATATCTACTCTTCAGAAGGATGATCACTTCATTCAGAAGATCAGAGAGATAATTCAACAAGGCGAACCCTCGAGTTTTTGAGTTGATAATGAGGGGATTCTAAGGCTGAAAGGTCGAATTTGTGTTTCTAACATTGCTGAGCTCCGAAAGGAAGTACTGGATGAATGCCACAAGTCAAAACTTAATATCCATCCGGAAGTAAGCAAAATGTATAATGACATCAAACACACTTTCTGGTGGAAGTCGATGAAGACGGACATTTCTTTATATGTTAGCCAATGCCCTACTTGCCAGCTAGTCAAAAGCAACCAACAGAAACTGGCTGGATTGTTACAACCGCTGGACGTTCCTGGTTGGAAGTGGGAACATATTTCCATGGACATCATTGATGGTTTGCCCAGAACCAGAAAAGGAAATGACAGTATTTGGGTGATCGTAGATCGCTTCACGAAGACCGCCCATTTCATACCTGTCAGATCAAACAGAACTGCTCAGAGTCTGGCGCAGATTTACTTCAAGGAAATAGTTAGACTACACGGAGTGCCGATCAGTATAGTTAGTGATAGAGATACAATATTTACTAGCAAATTCTGGGAGGCATTTCAAGTAGAGATGGGAACAAAGCTGAACCTAAGCACCTCCTATCATCCTCAGACAGATGGTCAAACTGAGAGGGTGAATCGTATACTAGAAGATCTATTGCGGGCTTGTGTTCTAGATTTTGGTGGATCATGGGAAGACCATCTGCATTTGGCTGAATTCTCATATAACAACAGTTACTAGGCGAGCCTGACAATGTAGCCATTCGAAGCATTGTATGGTAGACTGTGTCGATCCCCTGCTTGTTGGGTAGAACCTGGTGATAGACTTGTTTTAGGGCCTGATATGATCCGAGAAGCTGCAGACAAGGTCGATTTCGTTAAGAAACGATTACTGGCCGCTCAGAGCCGACAAAAGAGTTATGCCGATAGGAGAAGAAGCGATACATCATTTGCGGTTGGCGACTTTGTATATTTGAAATTATCGCCGATGAGAGGAGTTATCCAGTTCGGTAAAACTGGGAAGTTGGCGCCCAAATTCATTGGTCCGTTTCCTGTTCTAGAACGGATCGGAACTCTCGCTTATATGGTTAAATTGCCTGATTGGTTGCTGGGAGTACATGATGTATTTCACATATCTCAACTTCGAAAGCACATTCATGATCCAGACTTGAACGTGGAAGAAGCCGCTCAACAGGATATTGAAATTACTCCAGAACTAGCTTTGAGAAGAGAGCCGCTAAAGATCATCGACAAAGAAACCAAAGAGCTGAGGAACAAGAAGGTTCACTTAGTCAAAGTGCAATGGAGTGGAGATCCGCGAGATTGTACTTGGGAAACCGAGGACAGCATTCAGAAAGCCTATCCTAGATGCCGAGTGGATATATCTGATTGACTCCGGTGCAAGGTACATTTACCATACTTTGCATTACCAAATAGTTCTCTACTTTGTTGTTATTTTCTTTCCATGGATGTGCACTTTTAATTCTATAGTCTGAATGATTTTAAAAGAGTATAGAAATTGATTATTATATTTTTGAAGAGTTAAAAACAATTTGATTGTTGTTTGTGTTGTGTGATTGAAGATTTGATTAATTAAATTATTAAAACGATAGTTATTTTAATCAATAATAGAATAATGGTAGAATTTATTCATTTAAATCACACATTGAACTGATTAGAAAATAGATTGAAATATATACTTGTGTATTATATATGTTTGAACAGGTAACTGGATAGTTGTTGAGTAAAGATTTTATTTGCGTGCCCGACAAATAAGTAAACCTTAATGAGTTGGATGCAAAATATTATTATATCAACTCCTGTGAATGCCATTGGATGCGGAGTGCTGGTTATTCTGTGTGAAATAATAAACATCGCCATAGGATAATAACAATTAATTTTGAACTACACTGCATGACATACTTCTAAAGATAGGCATACTTCATCATATACCACATAAGCATTTGGAGCTTGTGTGACGAGGTGGAAGATTTACCATACGAGCGAGAGGCTTGTATGGCGATGACTATATTTCACAGGTTGAACTGATGACTGATATGGACTATTTATATTGTAACGATAAAATTTCCAGATTAATAAAAACCCCACACGGGTCTGGAGTTGACAATAATCACGTCACTCTAGTTATTAGATATGGCACATGGACTATTTATTTCCCACACGGGACGAGGTGACGAGGATTTATTCTCTAGAGCAATTAAAATACACACTCCCTCAGGCTTTGATAGGATGACGAGAATTTATTCTCTGGAGTTATTATCTATACACGCTCCCCTGTAAACACCAGAATATATCACTATAAATATGTGTATGCTTATTAGGATTTATTGGGTACCTCATACGGCCCAATAAATTTCCAAACCTCTCCCCGTACAAAGGAGGTTATGGTGAAATTTTTCGAAAATTCCGGGTGTTAGCCAAAATTTTGAAGAATTTGAAAATTCTCAGAAACTAAAAAGTTGGAGAATGGAAGCCAGATCGAACATAGAGTCGATTAATAAAACCACTTTCGACTTTGTTCCTTTTCGGGGACGAAAAGTTTTAAGTGGGGGAGATTGTAACGACCCGGAAAATCTGAACCAATTTAAATTTTTTAAATTGGCTAAAATAGTGGATTTTAAATATTTAAAATATATATTTTAAATAATAGCAATGAAAAGTGAGTTTGAATCAACGTTTGAAAACGATTATAATTAATTCTAATTATAAACAAGGCCTTAAATGGCACGGTAGTTTCAAAATTTGAATTCAAACTTTGACTGACTGTACCGGGTGCAAAACAAAATGGATTTGAGTGAAACCAAAAATATTTAAATCTGTTATTGAATACCTTTCTAACGAATCTGAAAAATCGAAGTTTCATAGCTGAAACCAAAAGTTATGGCCAAATGAATTTTCAAAAAGGTCGCTATGGAAATTATATAGCCCGTGAAATTGGCCATTTTGCAAACGACCTCGAAATTCGATGAAACCACTTTTGTTGGATCCGGGATGTCAAATAATTGCTAGGTTTCAAATTTCATAATTTTTGAAGCTAGCATGTGAGCATGGCAAAGGAAAATGTGTTTTGGTCAATTATAGTTAAATTGGATCGACCAGAAATGGGCCATTTTGCAAACGACCTCAGAATTTGACGAAACTAGTTTTGTTGGGACGTTATCGTCAAAACATAGCTAGATTTATTTTTCGGGAATTTTTAGAATCAATATGTGGCCCCGACAAATTGAAATGTACGTTCAACTTAAATATTGAATGTTATATATTTTAATTTGAATGAAAACTGATTGAAACAGTCGAATGGACCTACGAAACATATCCCATTGTGTTCGGAATGGGGGTAAAACGCTAGGGACAATAGTCAATGGGTCTGGATTGGGGTTCGTGAGTGAAAGAGGGTATTTTAAAGATTTAAAAATATATAAAATAATAAAAAATTCTATTGGTCCACTTCAATCCTCTCTCCTCGTATTCACTTCCGAAACCCCAGATCGAACAGCGATAATTCTTCAACCCTTTCCCCTCTTTTTCTCTCCGATCTCACATCAAATCGCGTCGGTCCAGTTAGGATTTTTGAAGAGGGTCCTCCAAGCTACAAATCCATATAAGGTTTGCCAATTTCCACTGAGTATTCGAGGAGATCTGACCCTCGAAAGTCATTGACTTTCAGCCGCCGCCGTGACTTCTGGGGGCCATCGATTGGAGCGCCACCTACTGGCGAATGAGCGCCCTTCCAGCCTCTTCAACACCGTATAACATGATCCACGTATCATGCAACAATTCGCGAGAAAAATCAAGACCTAGTTTTGAACAGAAACTGAAAGGTATCGGCCTTGTTAATTTCAATTGTTCTCAACTTCTAAAAGTGTCGCTATTTATGATTTTGGTATAAAAATCGTATCTTTTTCGTTTGTGGTCGAAATTCAGTGAAACAAGAGACGCTGGGACCGTGAGGACGTCTTCTACATTTTAGAAGAGACCGCAAATTTTTTTGAGCCTTCTGCTATTTTTGGTGGAGTGGAACCCAATGTGAGATTTCTAATTTATAAACGATATGGAAAACGACGATGTATAAATTATATAATCGATGTATGAGTTATATAAGCGCTGTACACCTCTTGTATAAGCATTGTATAAGCGTTGTATAAGTTTTACATTCGATGTATAAGTTGTATATGCGTTGTAAAAATTATATATGTGTTGAAATAGAAGTGAATAGCTATATATATATATATATACACACACCCCTCGTCCACGAACCATGGACGATATTTATTGGTTGTAATTGGTGTGAAAATTGATTGATAATGAATGGTTGATTGAAATTGTTTGTGTTGAAATTGATTGATTGTGGTTGAAAAATACCCGTTTGTGGTTGAGAAATATTTGGTTGAAACCACATATGATTAGTTTGTGGAAATGGAAAAAAAATATACATGCCGCCTGCGTGCGAACTAGATGCATGATTCCCCATTGTCAAAAGCTGCGAGGCTTTAAGGTAGAGTGAGGAGCCGTACTAGGGACGGTCCCGGTTTTAACTACCCTGCCGTTATGCTGCCGAAATTTTGAATAATATTCATGTGTTAGAATTATTTTCCTGTGTTGAAATTATATTCGCATGTTGAATAGAAAACCTCCATGTGTTGAATAGAATTTCATTCTTTGAATCATATTCATGAGTTGAATGGTATTCGTGTTTTAAATATAAAAATCACCCTTTTTATCTATATATACAAACTATAGAAAACCTTCATGTGTTGAATCGAAATTCATTCGTTGAATTGAAATTCATGTGTTGAATGGTATTCATATTTTGAAATAAATTGTTTTATAATAAAAATCCCATTTTTATCATTAATATGAACTATATAAAATAATATGGTTTTGAAATAAATTGTTTTATAATAAAAATCCCATTTTTATCATCAATATGAACTATATAAAATAATCTGGTTTTGAAATAAATTGTTTTATAATAAAAATCCTATTTTTATCACCTATATTAACTATATAAAATAGTCGTGTTTTGAAATAAATTTTTCTACATATCACATTTTTACTATATACATGAATTGTTAAAAATAGTGAAGTGTTGAAATAGAAGACAGTTAGATAAAAATATCATTTTTATCAAATGTATGAAAATCATATAGTTTTGAAATCGAAGAATCGATATATATATATATATATATAAATAGAATTGAAATATATCGAATAACGAAGCTGCAGTTCGTATTTTGAAACCGTGATTTCAAACGATTAGTGCAGAAGATCCGACCATCGGATTTTCCCGAAACCGCAACCGTTGGGTTCGCTTTGGAAATATCTTTCTAACGGCACCAACTTTGTAAAAATCCAACGGTTGGATTGTCTGGGATGTTTAATTCAAATTTGAAGAAAAACAGTGCCAGAATCGATTATTTATATATATATATAATTATATTAAATCGAATAACGACGCTGCAGTTCGTATTTTGAAATCGAAACTTCAAACGATTATACCAGGAGATCCGACCGTCGGATTTTCCCAAATCTGGAAACGTTGGATTCGTTTTGAGAAGATCTTTCTAATGATGTAAATTTTGCGAAGATTCAATGGTTAGATTTTCAGATATGTGTAAATCAAATCTGAAGAAAAACAGCGCCACAGCCGCGTTATGGCCCGAAGCCTCATTTTAAATAAATTGGCTATTTTAAAATAAATAAAAATAGAGATAAATCGTTATAAAATATTATAAACGATATGGATGTGAAATTTAGAAACTAACTGAAGGTTGGCTAAGTCGAATGGTATCTTAGGTATTGATCTGATGTTGGTTTCGGCCTTCGGGGTTAATATTTGTGAAATCGTTCTCTTACTGATTGACGGTTAATGACTAATGAATTGAAATGATGCTTAGTAGTGTTTGTGTAGCACTTGTTTATTATATACGCAAGTTGCTCAGAAAGATCGGGTTTATCCCAATCTGAATAACTGAATCGACGATAAGAAATCAAAGATGAAGATGGTGGTCGAAGACCGGAGATCTTCACCTCGTTTGGATGGTAACCGAGGTCCTGATTGAGAAGCATCCCGAAATATGGATAATGAGTGGTGATCGTCCAGATGTACGTGGTGATCGATGGGTTTGCGAGGTATATAGTGCCTCCGGTTTCGTTCAGACCCAGAACGGACTTGTAAATGGACTGTGTGTCTGACATTGGATTTTATTCTGTGTTGATTGATCTCTATTAAATATACATCTGTTTGGCGGCGGGGAATTTATTCTTTTTCTTAACGCCATTCTCTGAAATGTACAAGCTCAGAGGTTGTATATCGATGGACATCAGTCGCATGGCATGAATTGCTAGTGTGGCATTCCTAAGTGGCAAATGATCAGGGCTTCTGTTGAAAAGCAAAGTCTTGTGGTGATGATCAAAGCACCGCCTGTGTGGCGTAGCTTTGTGTATAACGTGAATTCGCGAGCCTCACACCCCGGTATGAACCAGAAACGGGAGAAGGACCTCAGGGAGGGCATGCGTTTCTTTCTAACTAGGAGTTGTGTCGGTGTTTTTACACGACCTGACATTTTACTTATGTGGATGATGGATAGCGAAGCGCCTCGGATATATCGGTCGATCCAGGACCGATGGAGCCATTCGTTGGCTCATTTACGCCCCATAGGGTGGGGAAACGTATTGTTCAGGCATAATAATCCACATCGATGGACCGGCCCTGACGATCCAAGGGGCAGTTGCGGCTGTTCCTGAGGGCCGGGCTAGAGCGTTTCGAATTCGGTAAGGACTATCTTTTGCCTTGGTTCATGACGGAAATCCAATTTCCAAATACGTGACTGTGCGGTTTTGATTGTATATATATGTATGGCGACATGATATATGGTACCCATGTCGTCTAGGATTGATAGTTATGATTCAAAATCGTTTTGAAACATGTAAACACTAGTAATAATATCAAATGCTTTTGTTTTATTCGTATCAAGCATATTTTGGCCATTATAAGGTAAAATTCTATCCTCCAGTTTGCGTTGCATTGTGTGATGGGAACTGAGTCTTATATTGGCTTCATTTTTATAAAAAGCATTGCGATATTTAAAAGAATGATTTGTTTTAATGCACTGGCAATCCAATGGAGTAAACTCGTTCCATGAAAGTGGCGTGGTCCAGTGATTAGCCGTATTTTAAATGTGTTGAGTATATTTCTCAAACCAGTCCCATGAATGACTCGTAGTTTATTTCACTTTCAAACTCGGGTGCCCCTTTTTCTACACGGGCAACCTTGTATTCAGGTTTAGCTGGCTTTATCCGGATAGCTGGAGCTGAAGATGGATTCTATCATTTATCTCTTTTTATGTTGCTCAGCTCCTATTGTACATATTATGTTTGTTTTCCGCTATAGACATTTATGTATAGCTGAACTGTATTTGTACTAAGTATGATCCTGTACACTGTGTAACTCTGATGATTACGTTTATCCAGTATGTTCTATTGTTCATTATCTGGTGTATTTATTTATTTCTGTTCTGCTATTATTTGTTTCTGTGTTATATTCCAAGGATTACCCTTGCCACCGTCTGTACGGGGTTTGGGGTCGTCTCACTTATTGGGCTCAATGCTTAACCACTCACATTGGATAGGTATTGTTGTGACTACTGGACAGCCGGGTGGGTCCAGGCAAGTTTACATCACAACTCAATCCAACCTCATGTTAAGCATGCTCGTATTTTCTAAATTTACATATTTGTCTCTATTACTTGTTATATGTAAATTTGCTAACAATTAAATGTTATGGCCCACTTTCCAAGTTTAACATTTTTGGTATAAGAATTTATACCATTCAAGTGCCACCAATTTTGGCATGTGACAAACATGCCAATTTCATATAATTTCACAAATTTATGTCAAGTTTCCTATAATTACCAATTTATACCAACGTTACTCCGTCTAATTATTAGGCTGACAATCTTAGCCTAATTTTTCATTCGCATGATTTTTAACATATAATATTAGGCTAAAAACTTAGCCTAATTTAGCGTACACAAAATTGGCATTCATTAACATAAACATAAACATAAACATAAACATAACATAGGTGTAAACTTGGCATTTTTGGCATAGTCAATATGAACATCATAGGTGTGAACTTGCAAAGTAGTCAACATGAATATCATAGGTGTGAACTTGCAACGTGGACTGAATCAACATACATATATGTGAATTTGCAACATAGACTAAATCATGGGCTTCAACTTGTCATGTGAACTTGCATTGAAAAAGGGAAATCTAACTAAACAGATGTCACATGAATTAGCATATGATTTAGACAACATAAGCCTAAACATGTTTAGATCTAGGCATAACATCGAACATCACTAGCATATGACAAGAATATGACATGTCCATAAAATAGGAATAATTTCATCGCATGTGTGAACTAGATCCAATCATGTTTACTACTATAACATGAAACTTGTATTAAAATGGATCTTGGCATGGATCCAATTATGAACTTTGCAACTTTTTATAAACATATGAGCATGTATATGAACTTAATCATTTAGGCATAGAGAATTTTGCATAAAATATATACATGAAATCTTAACTTGGGCATATCACATACAACTTATATAATCACATAAACAAATAGGTGTAGATTACAACATGAACTATACAGCTTGCATGTGATGTTATTTTCATTTGAATGGATCCAACACCAAGTAAATTTAACCACAAACATTCCAACCATTCACAATACAACCATTCCAATATATAGATATGAATTATCATCATCGATATACAATAGCACAACTCCATTTCCAATTTACATCGAATCAAGTCTTAATTTTTATTCACATCGGAAAAATCACTATACTTACAACAAACGACGGTCTTGTTTTCTGATTTCTGAGTTCTGAATTATCAATGCTTTCCATTGGGTAGACAAATGTTGTTTGATTCTTGTTTTAATTTAGTTTTGGCTCGTCTCTATGCTTTCTCTAACTGACGGCTACTCTTAGTTTCCTCCCAGCAGCATGACGACTCTAGTTCTATATTATTTGTGTGAATTTAGGTTGAGTGTTGAGTTGTATTTATACAATTTCAGATTGATTTGAGCCATCAGATGATCATAGAGTGAATCCATACCATTCACACCAAGAGAAGCCAATCAGAAAGTGACTACTTAGCCCTTGTGACACAACTAAGCTATGAAATTCGACAAGAAACCGACCAGGCTAGCCAGGGCCAAACCAGGTCGACTGGGCAGGTCGACCCCCAGGTCTACCCTATGGTCGACCTGGTTACCCAGGTCGACCCCTAGGTCGACCTGGTGCTTGGGTTGGAATTTTTCCGCCCATCCCAGTTTGGGTCTGTTTTTCAAATTTCGAACTGAATTTGAACCGTTTGAATTTTAAATTGAATTCTGAAACTTCCGGAGGTCATAACTCCTTCATACGGAGTCCGATTCACACAAATTCGGACTCTATCTCAAGCAGAATTCCGAGATGAACGCAATGGCGTAACCCGTTTCCCTTAATTATTTCATTCAGAATTAATTATACTTTAATTTGTTAATTTACAGTTAATAGAAAATTTCGGAGTGTTACATATACATTCGATACACTCAAGCGAAATGAGTGGTCGGTCATGTGTGGCCGGGTTGCAAGATGTTCTTGTTGAACCCAGTGTATTCTCCTCTAGAGATGCACTATTGGAAGGTGGTTCCATACCATGTCATAGTTGGAAATTCATCACCCAATAAGTGCTCGCGGTTTTGATTGTATATTATACATGTGGAACGTGAGATGCAAATGTTCCCCTAGATTGTTATTTATTTGATTTAGACACTCTCATAATATCAAAAGAGTTTTGATATAAAGGTTATCATTTCTTTCAAAAGGAATTTTAAAGTTAAATTAAGTGGTTTGGATTCTCATAAGGGAAAAACCCGTTCTGTGCTATACGACGTGGTCTTATGAGATATCATTTAGTTTCTGAACTGTTTTAAATTGTTTACTCATACTAGTCCCATGACTGACCCGGAGTTTATTTTGTTTTGTTTTACCTAAATTCTTGGGTGCCTAAATTTGTACGGGCAGTCAAGTAGTTCAGGATTTTTCAGATTTATCTGAAGGAGCTTGGAGGAGGAAGCTTTAGTGTTAGTTATATAGAGTTTTGTTCCGCTGTGTATTAAGTGTTGTACTCTGATAATGATATGTGTATATAGTAAAAATTTTGTGTTTCAAAAGTTATGATATATTATATTTTGTTCCATTGCAATGTGAGATTCTGTGTTGTTGTTTCTGTTCTTCTTCTATCTTTTTCTTCTAAAAAACTGATTCGTATTTTCGTGATATTTGGTTTGGATGTATGATGTATGTAGTCAACTCTGATATTACGGATTTGCAGGATGTTACAAGAAGCGAGTCGAGAGGAACGAGGAGGATGAGAAAGATGAACGGAAGAAAATGGAGATGAACGATGATGAAAAGAAGAATGATATTTAAATGGAACAGGGAAGCGAAAGGAGAGATCCGCCATTACCGAACATGTCTGTTTTTATGTGATGATGCCAGTTTATGTTTTGTTTCTTAGTTAAACAAAATAATTCTTAACATAAAAGCAAGACCTTCAATTATTTACACATACTATTGTGTATTTACAGTATTGCTTGCTATAACGCGTAGCAGGCTACGATAATAGTTATATAACTGACTAACTGTCAACCACTGTTGTTGTTACGGTCGGCGGTAAAATTGATGTTAGCCACAACCGTAACACGCCTAATACCAAGAACCGTTACATGACTACTTACAACTGAACCATTCAAACGCCAAACCGTATTAACTGGTTACACGGTTACCGGTTAATACCGTAACAATCACGCTAACGGTTGTGGATTTTCGTAACCGCAGTTAAACATATGAACCGCATATGAATTTTTTGTGGTATTTCATATTTTTTTTAAATAACTAAACCTAGATAAAAAAACATATGTACAAAATAATTGCCTTTTTAATTACATACAACATGCACATGATTGTTTCTTTAAATATATACGTAAAATAATTGTTAACAAAAAAGAATAACATGAATCATTTATGCATATCAATATAAATTTACGGTAACGCTTGACGTAGCGATTAAATGGTTATGGTTACAATTATACAATTCGCTTACCATCCGCAACGGTTGACTTTAATATTGAAAGTAAAATTTACGATTGTCGTAACCGTAACACCCATAATTAACCAACTAAAATTAATTACCACTTGCGCTTACTACATACAAAGTTTTTACAAAATAAAAATGGCAAAATAGAAGAATAAAGAAGAGTATGTAATTATATACATAACGGTTATCATTACAGTTTGATAAATACAGTTACAATTTTTACTAGTACGTCACAATTAGTTACCCTTGTGTTATCGATCAACCGATACACCAAACACTGTTATATCGATATTCTGGTAATCGTCACTTTGGAAAATTACCATTTGTCAACCAATTTTTGTATAATAACCTTTTTTTCATACTGCATCTTCATTATACTATATGTCATATAACTTTATTATACCATTTTAACTGGTATACCGATTTCTAACAAAAATGATTATTGATCGACTATTGATTGTATACTAATGGTAAATTTTGCCATTACCATAACAGATATAAGTCAATATCTGTATTGAACTTTCACATTTGTACACTTTCCGCAGATTCTGATCATCAATATTCCTTCTAGCTTTCTGCATACTAGACGAAATTCAAGCCTTCGAATACATATACAACACAACTATTCCGCAAATTGTTCACCGCATTATTATTGCACGCTTTAGGGAGTACGGACACTGTTATATAAAATTATGGCAATAAAATATGGTATTTATTTGTACTCATATCCAAGCATATAATATCTTTTTACACTGATTTACATACTTCACTTGAACTTACTCCCATCAGCCCATGCATTAAATTTATTCATGCAACTGGTATATATACAGCATGCATGAGTCAACCTAGTAAACATTGTATTTTAAACCTTTTTCATGCAATAACAGAACTGCAGATTTCTCACATCTTTCTTCACGATTATTCACATCTTTCTTCACACTTATTTACTTATGGCAACTAAACATTTGCTAATGCACATATTATTTGTTTCAACTAAAACCTATTTTTAAATCTGGACTATACAATATCATCATTTCCCTCACAATAGCACTGAATTCCATGTTCAACTTCCTCCCTTGCATTTAACTTTTCCATTTCAGGTTTTGCTCCACGCAAAAGTACAACATGTTCATGAGACACGAATCAGAATTAAAAAGTCATACTATTATTGTATTTATATGTTCACCTCTTATAACGTACGCATTGTTGTACTTTTAAAATTTCATCTGCTGATCATATATGAAACCTGTATGGCAAGCACCCTTAGCAACTGTTCCCTCCATATCCCTGTCCCCTCATTAGTTTTGACCCTGGGAAACTGACAGTTTGTAACCTATCAACTTTCTCTCCGACAGATACATTTTTAAAACTATATGTCTCTATCCATAACAGTTCCTACAACCGTGAAACAACCCACCTCCATTAAGGTTACTCACAAAGGGATTACATTAACTTTTGTGAAGCATTTTAGGTAAAAGGCACAGATAATTTACAAGACAGGCATATAAACAGCGGAAAACAGAAATCATTTCATAAATAGCATGGTTCAGTCAAAACATTACAAGCATTATCTCAAAACCCAACTTCTAAATTATTACAGTAAAAACATCTGTCTTGATTTAGAACTTCCAAGTACATAAAGAAGCATAAATCAGTAGTAAAGTAGCATAAATCCCCAATAAAAGTGTAACCACAGCCATAGCCCAAGAAAAGAGAATCCAAGAAATACATCTACTCTCTTCAAGCTAGAAAAGGTCTGCACTAAGCTGAAGTATTCCCTCCCTGGGGACCTGAAGGGGGGAAACGAAAGAAAAGAAGGCGAAAGAAAATGGGTCGGACATAAGTCTGGTAAGTCCAGTGATTATTCCGCCTGTAAACAGGTAAAAGGATCATCACATGAATAAACTGAATATAGGACAATACCATAGAAATAAGATAACATAAGATAAGGCAAGATAAACTGAATATACTATCGCACTCATTTCCATTTCTCTGCACCTACTAATGAAAGTTCCAACTACCATCATGTGTTCATAACAAAGTGATCCCTTTTCCGATCGGCTTCTACTCACGTTCAATTATTACTTGTGTCATTCGGCCCTGCTTGATTGTAAATACCTGTGCTGGTCCCACCATAGGGTGTATCAATTCCTAAGGTGGCAACCGACACAAATTCTAGATGCACAGTGTACACTGCTGTTACCCAGTGCCTGCTTTATCCACTTCGGAGTATATGCACGCTTATACTCCGCCGAAACCTACACTGTTGCACCACCCGCCGCTATTTTGACCGCTTATAATCAACCCAGTTGTAGTGACGCGTATTTTAGCAAGATAATAATTTATTAATTTAATTATATAAATAGTGATTTAAAGAATTAAATGGCCATTAATTTTATAATAGTGAATATTTAATTAAAATAATAAATTAAATAATATATTCAATCCAGAAATAATCAAAAATATTGGACATCACAATATTCTGTGAACGGGGTCATCCCTTGAATTTAATTCAGCTTAGAGTTGAATTATATTGACGAATATATTCAATCGACGTCAGTTTGAATGTATAATTATATTATAATTAAAATCGAGCTTGAAATGGCGCTGCAGTTCGCGATTTGGCGATTCGAACTTCAATTGAATGTACAGGATTCGTTTTAAACTGGATTTCTGTGAAACAAGAAACGTGTGGAGCTGGTGGAGTATATCTTTCTAGTGGAAGAGAAAGATCGGGATTTCGTCGTGTAGATTTTGATTTATGTCCAAATCAAATTTCAGAAAAGTCGCTGTAGAATTCCTTTATAATTTGCGATGCTTTATATACGTTATAAAAGGGGTTTTCAATGTAAATTGAATATCGAGGTAATCGGGAATCTGAAATATCAAACTGTATATTCTGATATGATATTCTGGAGCTGTACAATATCATATGTGAAGATATACGATAATATAAATTTATTTATATTTAATTCAATAATATTTAAATATATTTATATATTTAAAAGGGTTAGTTCAGCGCTTGAAAAATAGCCGGTTTTTCATACGACCTCCGTTTTCGACGAAACCAGTTTTGTTGGATCCGCAATGTCAAATAGTTGATAGATTCCAAGTTTCGTGATTTTTAGAGTCACTGTGTGGTCGTACGGATTTTCAGAGTGAAAAACAATCGATAATTTGACCTTTAAAAATACGATGTGTGAGCAAACAGAGTCGGAGTTCGACGAAACCAGTTTCAGTGTGCCTGAAATGTCAAACTCTAGTTGTATGTCCATTTTCATGATTTTTGGATACTGTATGTGATCGTGGGAATTTTTAGAGCGATAGATGAATAAAAATCAAATAAAGTCTATTGGAAAAAAACAAACTCCCTATAAATAAGAATTTCCCTTTCCTTAACCCTACCATTTTTCACTCCGAGGTCTTCAGTATTTCGAGCCGCCACAAAATATTTCTCAAACCAAAATCGGTGGTCTTCAAAAATCAAAAGAATTCGTATAAAATTCTATAAATCAAAAAGCTTAGTTCTTTGAGATCATGGGGGCTTAAGCTTCGATCTGGTACGCGTTTGGTCAAGTTCGATTGTTTCTGGGATCGCTGATTTCCAGCGTGAGCTAGGGTTAACCCCTATGGTCGTTTGTTTGCGATTTGGAGCCTGGATCCTGGTTCTTTACATCAAATAGCTTCATTGGGGAAGTTTGGGTAGTTTTGGCAGCAAAGTAGTTCGGTACCTGTAGTGCTATTGAGGTTTGGGTGTTCGAACGCGATGGAGAGGTTGAGTGCGAGCTTGACCAGACGATGTTAAGGTGATGTAGTTTCAGCGTGGAGTTGTTACGGTGGGAGTTTTGCTGGAACAGGGTGTAGGCTTCGGAGAAGAAGAGGCTGTTTGGGTTGGGGTTTGACACTGCTGTTAAAAGCAGTAGCGGGGGAGAGGAAGAAGGAGTATTGCAGTAGCAGGTTGGGATTGTATTGGCTGAAGTAGGATGCGGGTGTTGGTTCTGTGAAAATGATGGAGTTCTGTTTTGCGGTAATGGCTTGAAAGTGAAAAGGGAGGTACTGTAGAGCAAGTGGCATGGTGAGGTCTGACAAGTATAAGGGACCGGCTCCTGTAGCTATGTTATTTGGTTGAGGAAGCACGCACCATGAAATGGGGTTGGAATGTCGACCATGTATACGAGAGTTAGGGGTTGTGGAGTGAGAAGATTGGCTTGTGTAGTTGGCTTCAAGTAGGAACAAAATCTGAAGAGAGGGAAGGAAGTTGATAACATGGATTTTAGTTAAAAGGTGATTATGGTAATTAATCCGCCTGTGCATTTAAAGAAACAAAGTATATTATAACTTAGCAAATAATAGTGTCATATTAAATTGTCTTAGTACTTGAGGATTGGACTTTCATTCGTTAGAAGGAGAAGACATTATCAGGTTATTTCCATTGACCTAGAAGGAAACGAGGTTTAGCTGAAGAAAAAAAAAACTAAACAGAACTATTGAATTTTGTGATAAAGTCAAACGCATGTTTGATTTTAATGAAAACAAAAGCAGGATCATCAACTACAAAACAATGTGAGTAAATCTCACCAACTCTGAACAGTTTATAATTTCATGTTGTATATTTAGAACTGTTAGAAATTGTCTGATGTACTGTGTGTTGATTGTTTGATTGAACTGCTAGTCAGTTAGTTAAATTTCTATATTGATTCTGTTTAACAGAATATATCATATAGAACTGAAAGTGATGTTATCTATACTGTCTAACATCTGTGATGCAGGGAAACAGGTTGGAGGAATCCGACTGGATTCCTCAACAGTTATTTTATTGTTTTTCATATATTTTGATATATGATGTGAATTATAACCTGTTGTTGATTGTGTGTGTATGGACGATATTGAACATCGTGATTTGATATGATTGAATACCATGACATACCGGAATATGGATAAAGGAGATTTTTCAAAGTGATATTGAAAAATAGAATATTTATAAAGTGGAATATTTATAAATAAGGAATATTTATAAATTGGGATATTTATAAATAGGAGATATTTAAAAAAAAGAAATAATTTCAAACCATTTTCTTTTTGAATGGAAAGGCCTGTGTGGCGAGTTTGGGGATTTTCCCGATGCTCCCGATACAAAGGAGGTTATGGCGGATTTTCCCGGGAATTTAAGGAGTTAGAATATTTCAAGAATAAATTTGAAAAGGGAATATTTGTAAACCATTTACAAATAGAATTGGAAAGGGAACATTATAAAAAGGAAATCATTTTTAAAGTATAGAACCGTTATTTAAAAGTAAATCTTTTCAAATGAATAAAACGTTGTTAAAAAGGAAATCTTTATAAGGTGGATAAAGTAAATCGAATATAGACATTCGAAAGGAGTTAATCGAATATGGTATTCGAAGTTAGTTAATCGAATATGGTATTCGAAAGTTAGTTAATCGAATATGTTATTCGAAAGGGGTTAGTCAAGTCGAGTTAGTCAAAAAGAGTTAACCAATAGAGTTAACCAATAGAGTTAACCAGTTAGAGTTAATCAGTTAGAGTTAATCAGTTAGAGTTAACCAGATAGAGTTAACCAGTTAGAGTTAACCAGTTAGAGTTAATCAAATAGAGTTAACCAGTTGGAGTTAATTAGTTAGAGTTAATCGATTAGAGTTAAAACGAACTAGAGTTAATCAAATATAGTTATTTGAGACAGAGTTAGTCAAGTTAGTCGAGCCTAGTTAATCGAATCGAATTGGTCGAACCAAGTAAGTCGAGCTAAGTTAGTCGAGCCTAGTTAATCGAATCGAATTGGTTGAACCAAGTAAGTCAAGTTAGTCGAGTTAAGTTCGTCGAGTTAAAGTTATCGATCATAGTTTCATCGAAAGAAGTTATCGATGTTAGTCCATCGAAAGGAGTTATCGATGTTAGTTTCATCGAAAGGAGTTATCGATGTTAGTTTCATCGAAAGGAGTTATCGATGTTAGTTTCATCGAAAGGAGTTATCGATGTTAGTTTCATCGAAGGGGGTTATCGATTATAGTTTAATCGAAGTGAGATTTTCAAATATGGGATATTTGAAAGGAAGAGTTATCGAATATTAGTTATTCGAAGAGAGATTATCGAATATCGTTTATTCGAGAAGAAGTAAATCGAATATAGGTTATTCGAAGAAGAGTTAATCAAATAGAGATTTCTCGAAGAGAGTTAATCGGCAAATTCGATTATATCGAATTTGGGAAAGTACTTATACTTTCCAGTATTTAAATAGAGATTTATTTATTTATAAATAAATAAATGTTAGGTTAATTATTCACTAATAAGAATAGAAGTTATAATCAAAGTTAGATAATTCGAAAGTAGGGATGATAACGTTATCGTTATAACCAATGTTTTAAATATAGAAGTGGACTAGTAAAATTGAATCCGAGAAAGGCGTAAAGAAGTTGTTAAAGATTAAAAGATAAACTTTGACCATTTCGAAGTTATAACGTTGTTCAGTTAAGGTCTGAGAGGTAATTATACCCCAACTTGAGTGACTTCCTTCTTAACTAAGAAATGGTAAGGTTTGATCGTAAAAGAGTTTTGGAAATGTTTTCCAAGCGAGAATCAGAAATGTTTTTTGATAAAAGAAAAATAAGAATTTAGAATATAGGGAAACAGGAGATAAGTAAATGAATGAACTAAAGAGATTAATGTTAAAAGATGTTTGTTCGATATAATTTCCATTCTAGGAATAATATCGTTGTTTGCACACTTGTTTTTCTTTGATGGTTAAATCACAGACTATCGAAGTTTTGACCATTTTAACGTTGTTAATATGGAGAGACCGGTTGGATTATTATCCATAGAACCACTCTGTATTGGCATAAGCGTCGCGAATCATATATGCCAAAGATAATTGAAGACGGAGTAAAATGCAAGGGCTATCCTGTTTACAGAATAGTGCCTTCGGTTTGTCCAGTCCCAGGACAACTTGTATGGACGAAGGTCTGACAGAGTATATCCAATGGATCGCGTAAGTTGATCTGTTCAAACGTATTCACGTTTGGTGGCGGAGGAATTCGTTTCTCTTAGCTGTATACCCGTGTTATTTTTGGATAAGTCAATTTGTGATTTGGCGGGTATGACGATGTGACATTTCTAAGTGAATGAAGATGGATGTCTGACATAGTATTTCCAGACGGTCACGTACATTGATTTCTTCAACTGTACCAAGAGTGGAAGCGGAGAAGGAAACTTCTTTAGCTAACACGTAATGTCCTGTTGTAGACGTCAATTAGTGATTTTCGATGGATCTGACAATGTAGCATTCGAAGTGAATCTGATGTAATGATAAAGCGTAGCTTCTAGCCTCATCAACCGGTAAATGACAGAAATCGGGCAGGCAGCATGGCTAAGTCGGTCGCACCGAAGTAGGGTGTATAATCACCTATCTAGTGAATATTCATTTGTTTCTTAAATCTATTAATGCTGTCCCATATATATACGGGAACGGTTGCTGATCCCAACCGTTGGTGATGTACATTCGATACACTCAAGCGAAATGAGTGGTCGGTCATGTGTGGCTGAGTTGCAAGATGTTCTTGTTGAACTCCAGTGTATCGTTCCTAGAGTACACTGATCGGAAGGTGGTTCCATACCTTGTCATAGTTGGAAATCCAATAATCCAATACGTGCTTGCGGTTTTTGATTGTATACTATATATGTAGTAACGTGAGATGCAAGCGTTTCTGCTAGATTGATATTTATTTGTACTTAGACATTATTATAATATCAGAATGATATTGCTTCGAAAAGTTATTTGGATTTTCATAGGGGAAAAACCCGTTCCGTATTCACGGCGTGGTCTTATGAGATATCATATACCTGTTTTAAATGATTTGAGTTTACTCATACCAGTCCCATGACTGACCCGGAGTTATTTGTTTTGTTTTCCCTAAACTCTTGGGTGCCTAAATTTGTACGGGCAGTCAAGTAGTCGGGATTTGCAGATACATTGAAGAGCTGGAGCAGGAGGCTTCAGGATCATATAGCTATTATTATTTCCGCTGTGTTGTAAGTGCTGTACTCTGATAAGTGCTATTGTATACATATACTGATGTTATTTCAAAGATATGTTATGTTATATTTTATTCGTTCCGCTGTGAGATTCGGGTTTACTCTGATGATGATGTTCTTCTTCTTCTTCTATTCTACAAGTTCTATCTTATCTATTCTCACCTTCTAATTTCTTTCATTAATTACCGGGATTTTTCGATGTTTTGGTTATCGACGTCGAGCTTACGTCGATAACCAAAGCCGCTCAAAATCCGGGTCACGACAGTAATCGTTCCCTATCCTGCCTAGTTCAGGGTATTGTGATACATCTATGTGGGTTACTGCTGAAATGGGTCCTTGTTACTAGGGTTTCCTAATCAACATGTTATAATGGTTAAGTGTTCTCAAATTTACCTAACCCCACCCATCTGTTTAATTAACATATTATATTGGTTAAGTGTTGCTTTAATTAACTTAACCCTACCATTCTTAGTCTATCTGTTCCTTAGCTTTAATTCATTCATTAAAGCACCAACCTCTCACATTAGATCTATATTGTTGCAGTCGCTGGATGTGCCGGGAGGTTTCGGGCAGTCTTACACCGCAACTCAATCTAACCTCGGATTTTTAGGGCTTAATGCGCTAACCTCTCACATTAGATCTATATTTTTGCGGTTGCTGGATGTGCCGGGCAGTTCCGGGCAGTCTTACAATGCAACTCAATCTAACCTCAGGTTAGGCATGTTCATATTTAGCCGATTTACATATTTTTCATATGTGTCCAAATTTATGTCTTTTTATGCCAATATTCCCCCAAGTGTAGTCAATTCAAGTTTTATGCCACATTCACTTGCTATGCCCAAAGTTTACTAAATTAAATTATACCCAATTTTCCCGTATTATAATCGCACGTACAACGAGATTTAATCTAAGTTTCGAATGAACATAGTATTCACAAAAGAAAATAAAAAGGGGAAAAATAGAGAAGGAACTTAAGAATTGGCATAAGGAAAAATAGTTATGTAAAGGTGTACCCGGTTCAAGAATCATGTTTCAGTGTTGTACATTAACAATAGGTGTGGACAAGCTAAGCAATTTACACCATAGGTATAAAGATTAGACAGAATTGGACTTAAGAGAATCACTAATTTTGATGTACAACATGATAAGTCCCATTATATCAATCACAATAGTCTCATAGGCATAGGATGTACAACATGATAAGTTCCATCATAACAATCACAACAATCTCATAAGCATGACAGGTTCCATTATGTCAGTCTCATAGGCATGATAGGTTTCATTATGTCAGTCATAACAGTCTCATAGGTATGATAGGTGTCATTACATCAATCTAAATAGTCTCATAGACATAGGCAATTCAGATTTGACAAAGGGTTAGGCATGAATCAGAAGTAGGCATTGTTCTAGATCCGAGTATTATAGTCATGATTTCTATTAGGTGTTTAAATCTAAATAATAACTGAACTTATAGAAAAAGGATGGATCTTGTATTATGGGATCTGATTTCTGAATTTGTTTAGCTATCCTTTGATGTAGACATTTGATTCTCTATTTTGGATTTTTTTGGAGCTTTCTAACTTGATTTATAACTTGGAGAAGATGGAGACTAGGCTAGTGTAGGGATGGACAGCTTGATGGCTTCATAGAATGAGATTGTGAGGTCTAGGGTTGAGGTTTTGGGTGATTATATAGAAGTCTAGGATTAATTATAGCCTTTATATTAGTCTAGGAGAAATCAGAGCCGTCAAACAAAAGAGATGTGTCATCCAGCCAACCATAGCACGACACATAAGCCCTAATACCATAGAAATTAGTCATCGGCCAATCGAGGAAGGCCACATCATCTCAGGGCTATAAAAATTCGTCATAGGAATTGGATCTCAATGCGGTCGATTCCCTACAAGGGGGGTCGACACCTATGTCGACACCCCTATAGGGGTGTCGGCACCTATGTCGACTCCACTGGGGGGTCGACACCCCTGGGCGTGAAATTTCCCGTTCAACTGTTCTGGCCGAATTTCGAATTTCAAACTGAATTTGTTATTTAATTATTATTTTCTGTTTACACTAGAAATCTTCTAACCTCCATAACTTCTTCATATGGAGTCCGATTCACGCAAACTCGGACTCTATCTCAAGCAGAATTCTAAGACGAACGAAATGGCGTTACCCGTTTCACCCAATTCATCTTTTAAAAATTAAGTGTTCTTTGATTTGTTAATTTTAATATTTATAGAAAATACGGGGTGTTACAAACCGTTTGATAGTCTTATCCTTACGATACAGTTTTTTCCCCAATTTTTCCTCTTGTCTTCACTCCCTTAGTTTACCAGTTAGGACGAACCGCACATACTACTCCACACATACAAATATATGTCTCTTTCGTATCTTCATACCAATCAAATCGACTCCTTTCTTCTTCTCCATACTCTGCTTTCATATCTTTCTAACAGCCAGTGATGGAGGAAATTTATCATCCTCTCTCCCATCTTACTTTGGGCAAAAATTTGGTCCGGATCAAAGTTAGGATTGGTCGTATTTGGCACTTTGTCCAATATGAAAGCAAAGAAGCTTATAGCCTAAACTTACAGCTTTTAGACGTAATGGTTTGTACTTCTTCCTCATCCACAACATTGATTCTGCTATCCCATTCAACATTTAATTCAAGTTGTTGTCATTCTTAACTGGGAAATCAAAAGTTGGCCATTGTGCCAAAACCATTGCTTCAACGATATGGACCTCTCTGCAATGAACAAGATTTATACGAAATTGAAACTTTCAATGTTATCAAATCTGATGATAACCATCTTGCACTTGACGATGAGATAACCATTCTCATATGTTCGAATACTATTGTCACTAAACTCAACCAGACAGGCGCTGCAATCCCGAGATATAAATTTTCTATCGTCAACGAATACATACTTGCTTCAAGGGTCGATAAGACAGAACTTCTTACGGGTATGCAGTTTTCTATTATTTTTCAAATATTTCACACATTTATTCTTCATCTTACTATAGAACTCTAACATACAATCTTGCTTCCCTAACAAACACAGATGTATCCAAAGTACTTAGGGGAATCTCTAACGTCACTCCATTAGCTACTTCAAAAGGCTTACAAACAGTCAAGAGGGATTTACAAATTCTGTGTGGAAGGTAAGTAGATTTACTTCAACTTTACCTTGACTTTTAATAACATTTATCTTAATTGAATCCATACAGTTTTGCTGGTAATGGAAAATTGATAGTTGCAAATCTTTGGTCTGACAAAACTAAATTTAATTGACGAATTGGTGACAGACATGAAAGATCAGCCTATTACAATAGTTATAACATCTACCATTATCAAACTATGTTGAGGTTTCTCACTTTGCTTTCTACTACTAAATTCACACTTCTACTCCACTACTTAGTGATGTGTTTATTTGAAGGAGAATTATGATTTAACTCAACAAACGCGACAAAAGTTTACATAAATATTGATGAGCCTTAAAGTAAACAATTACTGACATGGTATTTACTTGTATGTCATTACATACGAGATTTACTTAAATTACTAAACTGTGTCGACTATTTCCAATGAATAGGAAGCTTAACTCTGGCTTGCAGTCCAACTCTATGGTCCAACTAAATGGCTTTACCTCAAATGTTACTTCACCACTTCGTCAGCCAATATCTGAAGTCCTGACTAATATCAAAAACTCAAACTCCTCGGTAACCCACTGCTCATATTAAGTACACACATGTTTGTTATCATACACTAACAAGGCATCCATTTACTATTTTGCTTGGGTGCGCGTTATTCCTTTATGGCTACAATTATGAATGTAAACCTAAGTGGTCGATAGTTCTACATATCATGTACTGACTGCAAAAAGACAGTTAAAGATGAAAGCAACAATTTCTTCTGTCCAAAATGTTGCAAAATAGTACAGACTCCAATAAACAAATTCCGTAAGCCTTCGGATGTTTTTGACAACACCGCTTCTACAACCGTCGTTGCTTTTGACAAGGAGGCTGAAAATTTGATAAAACACTCAACTGATTACATAGTTGGGTTACTTAACGAGACTAATGGTGAAGCACAGATTGAAACTATATTTGACTCTGTCTGCGGAATACAAGCTGAGATTGAAATAAAGATAACAGAATATGATCTTTCCAACAAAAAGGGAAATTTCACCGCCTCTAAAGTTAAGTTGCTCCATGGCTCTTCCTCCGCAACGCTAACTACGACAAAACAAGAGGTAGCCACTCCAAAACACACATTGGACACTGATGGTCATAAAAAATTAGCTATTTCAAAAGGAAAAAAAAAGTAGCCCCACTTACTGAATGTGATCATCAATCAAAAACAATGAGGTGCAGCAAGGCAAGAGGAAAAATTAAATCAACAAAGGGAATTATAATCAACGAGCCAGAAGAAAATGAAATTGCTGTTTACAAATCTGGTGGTTCCAAGGAAGGCCAAAGAAAAAGACTATCAAATACTGATCAACTTCGCTTTCCCATCTTTGAACATGTTTTTTATGTTTATGTTAAGTTCCTTCCATGTTTGACTGCGTGCATAACTATATTTTTCCCTTTGTTTCCCTTCCTAACCTTACTAAGTTGTACCTGCTATGTAATGAACTTTCATTGTAACTGATGTGTAATCTACTACGTTGTAACTAATGTGTAACGTACTACGTTGCAACTGATGTATAGTGTATGTTCATATTTCATTCTTGTGTTTTCGTATAACGTATGTTCACATTTATTTCCCATTCACAATTTATGGCAAAATGTGACATAATATTTTAATTTCTATCACATCTAAATTAATTTACCATAAAACTCTTAATCTTTAAATAAGAAAACTTGCTGATCAACGACATATCGTATGTACTACACGTTTGATTTTTTTTTTCCTTTTTTTAAAACTCTGATTTAAATAGTGCAAACGACCAAGTAAATATAATTCAAAAGGTGTTGATTAAACAAAAAAACTAAGAAAACAAAATTTAAAAATGCTATTTACTGCACAACATATCTAACAAATTGTAACTTCTGACACATTTACGCATTACATGAACATCATTTTTTTTGTATGAAAGCTATATACAAATATATACATACATATATATATTCATATATGTATATACATACATACATACATACGTACATACATACATACATATATATATATATATATATATATATATATATAGTTATACACACATATACATATAGCGAGCGTCTATTGGGACACAAAAATAAACACAAAACTAAAGACACAAAATCTAGCCCGTAGGATATTTTTGTCTTTATACGTGACATGGAATTCAAGGAAGGATCTTATGGTTCAGATTGCTGGTGTCAACATTTGTGTCAATATTTTGTGTCTAAATAAACTTTCCTATATATATATATACATACATACATATATACACACACATACAGACAATACAAATCACGTAAACACAAGGTCAAGTACACAAATAAAGTTTACTCTTACTTATACCTACCTCACTACATATACAACTTTACAAACGCGCAAAAACTACCTTACTTCCTCCTCCACTGTACCCTTCCCTGTTTTTTTCTTCCACTTGCAACCTCATCACACCACGATTTATGTGTTTATTCATGTGCGTAGCATGGGCTCAAATCTAGTCTTAATAAATATTTTCATATAAATACTTTATATGAAAAGGTCAAACCCTAAAAATCTAATATGCATAGTCAATAGAAATGTGCGCCTCCACTTAAAATCCTAAATGGGCATTATCGTTCCAAACTCTTCCCCAACAAATCTCAAAATTTGTTCATCTCTACGCAATAGTTCCAACTACATTATTGGAGAGGACTTCGAGGCCGTTCTATTGAGAGGTGATGATCAACGTTGAACTTTGAAAGGGTCGGAATTTCGTTATAAATCTGCGACTCTCGAAGGCAAATAAAGACAAAGGAAGTTTAGCCATTTCTGAAAAAGGTTGAAGAATGAAGAAAGTGGAAGTGGAACGCGAAGGAAGGTAGGAAATAAACGCATATGGGAGATAAAAAAAGTCGGACATATATGCGCTGTATAGCGTGATTGGTCTTGGGAAGAAGTAGTCACGAAGGAGACGTTTGAATGGGCATATGGACGTTAAGCAGCATGCGAATGGGGGAAGGGAGCATGCTGGTACGAAGTAAGTTGGCACATGTGTGAGCTGTGGAGTAATAAAAAGAGATGGGCACATTTTAATTTGTGAAGCAACAATATCATGCATGGGAATAGAAGAACTAGGAACGAGCAGGAGAAGGTACCGGCAGATTAGAAAAAAAAAGAAAATGTGTGCCAAATTCAGTTAACTAATTAATTAGTCTAACAATAATGTGATTAACGGAATCGTAGAGCAAAGTATTTGAACAAGACGCATGGAACACAATGAAACAGGCAGATTTCTTTATTAGTAGATGGAAGGATTTAATCAGGTTGCCAGTTGTCTAAAACTGTGAAGAATTCGCGGTTTGAAGCACGAAGAAACAAATTTTGAACGGACCCGATTATTCCAATGTAAATAAATATTTTTAACTAAGTTAAGTAAGGTTAGCTAGGAATAATAAAATTCTATAACTTAAAACTTGAATTACCTTTTATTCTATGAAAAGAATTGCACCAAATGAGTTGCGCTAGGATCTTGGTGGCGAACACTACAATATGGACTGATCTGGACATTTCCGGAGACAGTGGAAATTAATAATTAAATTAAACGGCTGTTTGATTTAATTATAACCGAACCATTTCAGAAACAAATGGAATCGAAGTGAGTATAACTACTCAGTTTTACCCATTTATATTTTTTATAAGTCGGGATTTATTTTGTGTGCTATGGTTGATAATTGTTTGTTGTGTGCTGAATAATATTTATATATTGATTGAATTGGTTGAATTAAATGTTCGTTTATTTCAAATGAAATCAAAACATTATTTTAACGATTTATTTCCAAATGAGGTAACTCATCTTGTTGGTTACGTTTATAATAATACAAACGTATTGAATTTAAATATGAGTGCTTGAATTGTTGTTATTGGTTGTTTATTAAATATTATATCTTTTTATTAAATTGGATAATATTATTTGAAATAACATATTTGATACAGGGAAACTGGCTGGAGGGATCTAATTGGATTCCTCAAATTTATTATTATTTTCATATTACCATTATAAGAACTATTTACCAAATATGGATTGGATAAGTTAATTTTGTTGTTGACTAGAATTCAACGGTTTTGTGTTTTTAACTAATGGGCAGTATTGGCTGAGTAACTTACATCAGATGGCTTGAAAATCAATCATTTTACAAATATGGATTTATCACTGGTAAATCGATAGAAACAAAGTAATATAATTTATTTTATAACTGAAGATGGATTTTTAAATCTATTATTTGAAATGAAAGTTCTTAAGAAGAAATAAATAATAAATCATTATTATTTATTATTTAAGTTTAAATAATTATTTATTTAATGAAATTATAAAATAAAATCATATGTTATGAGATTGGTAAGTTGAAATTAACCTAAGGTTTAAGAATTTCATTAAGTTTTATCAAGAGACAATTATATGGAAGCATTTAAATTAATTATATTATATTAATTAATTTGAAGGGAAGACAAATTGGATTTGGTTAACGAGATAATCGTGTTTTGAGTTGGCTAAGTGAACTGTTTTGTTTGAAACTGTTATCTGATTAAATTGTTTTAATTAATCTAATGGGAATGGTTAACGAATAGTTGTTTAATTTTTTAAGGCTTTAAAAGGAAATTTATTATTTATTTTAGTTAATAAAGTAGTTAACTACTTTTACAGTAGTAAATATTGAAACAAATGTAATGTTTTAACTTAAGCAATTACTTCTTAAATGGAATCCATTTAAATAACTAATCGAATTTTGCAATGAAGGATAATTGAATTTTTGAATGGAGTTTACGATCGGGTCTATATAAAAGCCTGAGTATTGTGAATGAAGTTATAAAGAGATTTAAGTGGAAAAGGTAGCTTAAGAAAAAATGTTTACTTAACACTTGGATTAAATAAGAAGAAATCGAGATATATAAAAGGGTTTGTATTAAGCCTGAGATTATAAATAAGATTTATAAGAGGGTGTGAAATAAAAACGTTGATTTTTGAAATAGTGATACTTAATAATGAAATTAAGTGAAGTGAATGGAATTGAAACGTGATTTTTAAAGTAGAAATGTCGAAGGGGATTTGAAATGGAATAACATAGGGCGATCAGGAGTTAAGATAAGAATTAGAACCTAACTGGAGATTGGTTAGGATGAGTTGAGCGATTTTCTGAGTGTTAATCTGATGTTGATTTCAGTCTTCGGGGTTGATACTTCGGAAATTATTCTCTTACAAATTTACGATCAAGGACTAAGGGAGGTTGAAGTAAGAAATGTAATGTTTTTTTTCCAAATATTGGAATATTTTAATTAACCGTTTATTGAATTATTTTTAACTAATTATGCCAAATGATGCTGAGTACTAAACCAGTAAATATATTTATATTTTATGATATAATGGTTGTTTATTTGATATTTAAATAACCGACTATCAAATCTAGCCAATACGATTGTTGGTACGGAAAGACCGGGATCGAATTTATATTTGTATACCATTCCGACATCAAATACGAAAATATAGAAGATATCAGATGCTAATCGAAATGGAGAAATCGAAGACCGCAGATCTACATGAAATGGAAGAACCATTTGAAAACTGTATTTGACCCGGAGATATACTGGGGTTCTGCTGTGGTTGAAATCTATGGATTTGCAAGGACTACTCGCTATTGACCTATAGGGTGATACCTATGATGTAGTAGGAGGGTACCTTCGGTTCATCCTATTTCTGAATGACTTGTATGGACGAATGTCTGATAGAATATTTCTTAAAAATCACATAAGTTGATTTTTACAAACGTATTTCTGTTTGTGGTGGAGAACGGTCGTTCTCTTAGCCTAACGAACAGAGTATTTTTGCGGACGTTAATAAGTGATTTGGCGGATCTAACGATATGGCATTCAAAGTGAATAGCGATGTGATGTTCTAAAAGTATTGTTAAACCTTAAGCCTCTTCAAGTGGTAAATGAAAAAAATCGGGCAAGTAGCATGGACAAGTGGGTCACTCCTAAGTTGGGTGCATAATCACCTATCTAGAGAAAATCCATCTCATTATTTTATCTATTTCGATGTTGTCCCTTTTCAGGAAACGGTGGGTAGCTCCCTACCGTTGGGGATATACATTCGATACACTCAAGCGAAATGAGTGGTCGATCATGTGTGGCTGGGTTGCAAGATGTTCTTGCTGAACCTAGTGTATTCGTCTCTAGAGATACATTATCGAAATGTGGTTTCATGCCTTGTCATAGTTGGAAATCCGATCTCCAGTAAGAGCCCATGGTTTTCATTGTATACTATATATATATGGGGCATGAGATGCAAGCGTTCCGCTAGATTGTTATTTATATGTGTTTAGACATTATAATAATATCAGAATAAGATATGATTTCAAAAAGAAATGGTTTGACCTAAAAATCAAGTTGGATGATGTTTATAAACTTAGCGAGTTTTCTCACTCTAGTTCACCAGAGTAATCCAACATTTGAAATGCTCAAGTTAGACCGGGGTTTTCAGGTTCTAGATGCTACGAATGCCAGAAGATGTGATGAACGTTCAGGTGTATGATATCTAGTGTGTGTTCCGCAGTGTGTTGTATATGAGGACATATTACTGTACTGTCCAGATGTATTGATATACTCTGAGATTGTAATTTTATTTCAAAGCTCTTAGTAAAGCTTTATTTCTATATTACGTTTTGTTCTGCTGCGATGTGAGACTCTTATGTACTTGTGTTCTTCTTCTTCTTCTTCTTCTTCTTCTATTCTAATATTTCTTTCTTCCTTATCTCGCCCTCTATTTTCTTTCATTAACTATCTGGTGTTTTCGATACTTGAGTCCTACCAAGTAATACAGGTTATGTATTATTGGTGGAATTCAGGCATTGAAATCCCCGTGTCGTTATAGTGGTATCGGAGCCAGGTTTAGTAATAAACTTGGCTCTTTGGCATAAATCGATAGAGATCGGGTTGGTCATACCCTAAATTGAGTTGAGAGTATATATATGAGAGCTTATTTGTAAATTTTATTTGAAAATGTTTTGTATTGTGCTATTTGATCGGTTCGATTTTGAATTAGCAACTCACACGATATTGTTTTGTAAAGAGGTAAATGAAATAATATTGCCCAAATTGTGTTTTTTTTATAGAAAAGAAATAATTATTTCGATATTGTTTGTTGGATTGATTTGAATGGAATTCAAATTGGATTTTGAATTTGAACAGTTTAATATTTACTGGAGATATTTCAGATATGGAATTCGTGAATGACAATTTTAAGTTTGAGTTAAATAAGATAAATTTGGGATTGAATTAACAATGATTGAGTGGAAATCAATCTAACATTAATCGATTGATAATTATAGTCTATAAAACCCAAGTAAATATTAATACTGAATATAAATTTCACTTAAATGATTGGCTTATGTTGATTATGTATCGTTTGTTGACTACGTGTTAGATGGGTCGAATATAATTCATATATGGGTATATAAAAGGTAATGAATTAAAAGCTAAGAGAATGAATTCCAGTATAATAATTTGGAATGTAATCAAATGTGAATTGAAACTGAATGAGTTAACCCTGTATTTACAAGTAAATGATGCCATTGTGTTGTTAAACTTGTTGTTTAATGAAATGTTATTTGATATTACATATAATTTTTACTTACATGTTGAATGGAGTTATGTACATTTAGCTGAAGACTATAAGGATAGGTTTTGATTGCATATGTCGCATATAAATTGGGAAAGTATGCTTAATAGCACTGCATAAGGTACGCTTACACGAAAATATAAATTTCTGGTTTTTGAATTTTGTTTTTCAACCGTGTGGGTCGATGTATATGTAGTATTTGCTCCTGCGATATAGTAGAAGCCACCCCATACTGGGAAGACTCTGCCAAATTTTTCCGAGAATTTAATGTGGTTGAATTTTTTTTGAGATTTTTTGAGAAGTTTATTTACAATGATGAATCGGTTTTTAATTCAAAATAAATTGGAGTTTTGTAAAGTTAATTGGTCTTCTACCTTAGTAATTTTGGGGACAAATTTTTTTTAAGGGGGAAGGAATGTAACATCCCGTATTTTTGGTAGTTGGATATTTATTTCGTTATATTAAATATTGATTTTGAATTTTAAAAGGATTAGTTGTCAAGAATAATCTGAAGTTTAACGTGTCTTCCCATAATAATCCCAAGTTTGGACTATCGAATAATCCGAACTTTGGGGTAGTGTCTTCCCATATTAATCCCATTTACATGGTTTTTTCCCATATTAATCCAAAGTTTGCGGGTGTCTTCCCATATTTAACCCAAAATAACACGTCAAAAAGTCATCGGGATCATTATGGGAAGACACCCCCAAACTTTGGATTATTCAGAAATAGTCCAAACTTGGGATTATTATAGGAAGACATGTTAAACTTCGGATTATTCTTGACAATTAATCCTTTAAAATATATAATTCATTTATTAAACGAACTTTAAATGTTTAATTTATATATAATTATAAATCGAGCTCTTAATGTCACGGTAGATCGTAATATTGAATTTTGAACTTTAATTGAATAAATAGGATCCGATACAAGTCAGATTTCTATAAAACAAGAAACGTTTGAATTTTTTTGATTATAATTTTCTAATGGAAGAGAAATATGGTGATTTCATATTATAGATTGTGAGTTTTGTCCAATTCAAATTTTCTAATAGTCGCTATGGAATTATTTATAAATTATAGCGATTAATTTAATAATTTAATTCGATTTAAAAGAGTTTGTGTATGTAACTCGAGATAATGATTGAATTAAGATGTGAAACAAATTCCGTTTAATTCATATTGATGATTAGATTCAGGATAGATATATAATTTGTTATTTTTGGAGATCGGGCGATTTTGATGTCCAAAATAGTGTCATTTTAGGCGTAAAATAGGATAACAAATATGCAAATGAACTTAGTTTTCAGTGAAACTAATTTTATTAAATCCGTGATGATGAGGTTTTGTAGTGTTTCAAGTTTCAAGTTGTAACACCCCGAATTTTCTGTTAACCTTATAATAACGAATTAAACAATACTTAATTTCAAATGTGAGAATTAAGGGAAATGGGTTACGCCATTGCATTCATCTCAGAATTCATCTTGAGGTAGAATCCGAGTTTGCATGAATTGGACTTCGTATGAAGAAGTTATGGCCTTCATAGTTTCAGAAATTCAAATAAATTCAAACAGCTCAAAACCGGATTCAAAATTCAAAACAGAAGCCAGAAGCGGGCTGGGCGGGAAAATTCCCGCCCAGGACCCAGGTCGACCAGGGGGTTGACCCCAGTGTCGACCTCCCCCTATAGGTCGACCTGCCCCCCGACCAGATCTGAACTTTGACGACTTATGACTTGTTGCTGAGTCACTAGGGTTTCTGGATAGTTCTGATCTAGTCTGAATGGTTGAGGTTAACTCTAGGTTCATCCGGCGGCTCTAGTTAAATTGAAATTCTATATAAACAACCTAATACTCAACCTAAAATCTCACAAAAATGATCTTGGAACTGTCATGCCATCGATAGAGAACTTGGAGTAGCCGTTACCGCTTTCAATTCAAAGACGAGATAAAAGCCTACATCAAATTCAAATTAAAATTAATCTAATTCGACGATCTACATCAAAGGCGAGCATTTCAACTTCAGAATTTAGATTCCAGAAATCAAGAATTCCTTTTTGTTTGTAAGTTGGTTATTATGTGGATTTAAACATTCTTTTAATTGAAATCATGACATGTTGTAACTCGAATATAGAATGATGCTTGTGTATAAGATAAATAAAGTATGATTCTCATTTATCTTAAATTACCGTTTCGGTTGATCATGCCAATATGTTTGTGGTGATGAACGTACCATATTGTATGTTATTGGAATCTATTATGATTGGGTAATGAACTTATTATGCCAACTTAGTGATGAACATGCCGTGTTATAATTTGGTGATTACTTGCAAGTTCATGATCTAAATCACATGCCTACATGTTAGATCAACATTTATGTTTAGAACTATGTTAAGTTGAACCTATTTATGTTGCTAGATTGGATTTGTGGCCCTCTTATGTTTTAACACACATAAGTTATCATGCTAAGTTGTGATTTAAATATGTTTATAGTAGCCTTCTTATGTTTTCACATACATAAGTTAATATGCTAAGTTGTTGTTTAAAATTGTATTTATATGTTAAACCTCCATGATTAAACCTATATCAAGTTTACATGATAATTAGATCCAACTTAGCCACAAGTTCACCTGTACTTGTTTAATTAAGTTAGCGGTCCTTCTATGCCAAGTTACACATGATAAGTTAAAAGTATGTTATTGTATGCTTATTTCATGTCCCTTGTTTGTTACCCTTTTTGTTTATGGGTTTGGGATAATTTACTAGTCCAATATTTTATGTAATTTATGCAAACTTACCACGGGGATAGCGTTGGGAAAACATGAAAATTTCATGGCATAGATTGGTTCATGAAATGGTATATTTGGTATACCATTTATTGTGAGCATAATCAAAAGGATAATTATGGCATGATTAAATTAAGATTAATTTACATATAAAATTAGACATATATAGAAAATATGTGAATTTAGAAAAGACGAGTATGCCTAACTCGAGGTTAGACTGAGTTGTGGTGTAAAACTGCCCGGAACCGACCGGCACATCCAGTGACCACAACAAGACCTGTTTAATGTGGGTGGTTAGTGCATCAAGCCCAAAAATGACCTGAGGTTAGACTGAGTTGTGCTGTAAAACTGCCCGGAACCAACCGGCACATTCAGTGACCACAACAAGACCTGTCTAATGTGAGTGGTTGGTGCTTTAATGAATAAATTAAAGCTAAGTCAAGATTGGTAGGGTTAAGTCAATTAAAGAAACACTTAACCGATTCAACATGTTAACTAAACTGATGGGTGGGGTTCGGTAAACTTGGACACTTAACCAGTTAAACATGTTGATTAGAAAACCCTAGTAACGGGGACCCATTTCAGCAGTAACCCACATAGATGTATCATGGTACCCTGAACTAGGTAGGGTGGGGGCACGAATACTGGGCTGATTATAAGCGGTCAAAAACGTCGGCGGTTGGTGCATCAGTGTAGGTTCCGACGGAGTACGGGCGTGCACGTACTCCGATGTGGAAAAAGCAGGCACTGGGCATCAGTAGTATACACTGTGCATTTTGAATCGTGTTGGGTTGCCACCATAGGGACTGATACACCCCATGGTGGGACCAGCACAGGTATCTACAATCAAGTAGGGCCGAATGACACAGGATGTGAATGCATGCGAGTAGGAGCTGATCATTAAGGGGATCGTTCATTATGAACACATGAGGCTGGTTGAACTAATGGTTAGTTGGTGCAGAGACTATAGTAATGGGAACGATCACATGTTCATCTTATCTTATATTAGGGTGTTGTCCTATGTTCTGTTATTACTGTCATGATCCCTTTCCTTGTTTAAATACTAGTAATCACTGAACTTACCAGACATATTGTCTGACCCATTTTCTTTCGTCCTCTTTTCTTCCGTTCCAACCCCCCCGGTTCATAGAGAGGGAATACTCCAGCTTAGTCAGACTTTTTGCAAGCTTCAAGAAAGTAGATGTATGATTGGGACTCTCTTACCTTGGCTATGGCTTTTGGACACTACACTTGGGGATCTATGCAGTTTTATTTATGGTTTATGCTTCTTTATTAAATAATCAAGACAGAAATTATGATGAAATGTTTTGGAAGTTAATTTGAGACAATTTTGCTGTAATGCTTTTGTATTGAACCACGTATGCAACAAATGTTTGATTTTCGCTGCTTATATTTATATGTCTTGTACTTATAACCCTCCATCAAAGTTAAGGCATTCCCTTTGTGAGTGACCTTAACGGAGGTGAAGTGTTTCACAAGTTATTTGGATTTATTTTGTGATTGTGGGAAATTTAAACACGTGTTTTTCACCTCTGATTTATAAAGGACTTTTTACAGACGATGTCGGAATTCAACGACACCTATCCCATTGGGTCCAGAATATTTTTTATGCTAGGACTAAGATTTTCATCTCGATTAGAAATCATACGTGATAGTTTCAATGTGTTACTTCACGACGAAGTTTTGATATAATATGATATTAATAAATTCTTTCTTATAAATACCCCATATGAGAAGGTTAAACCCTAAAAATATAACACCCACAGTCAATAGAAATGTGTGCCTCTACTTTAAAATCTAAATGACCATTATTTTTCCAAAATCGCCAATCAAAAATCTCAAAATCTGTTCATCTCTATGCAATAGTTCCAATTACATTATTCAAGAGGGCTTTGAGACTGTTCTATTGAACGGTGATGATCGACATTGGAACTCTAAAGGGGTCGGAAATTCGTTATAAAGCTGCTACTGTCGAAGGCAAATGAAGACAAAGGAGGTTTAGCCATTTCTGAAACGATTGAAGAATGAAGACAGTGGAACGCGAAGGCAGGTGGGAAATAAACACGTAGCGGTGAGAATCTTGGAGATCTAACACCATTTGGGTAGTGTGGATACAAAGGAGTCGACATTTCTTTCTATTGGAAAATAAAGTGGGGAACGAAGCATAATTTGAAGAAACTAAAATGGTGTGCGAAGAAGAATCGGGTTGAGTTGTATGGCACAGCAACTCGAAATTTGTAAGAGTAAAGAAAATGTAACAACCCGGAATTTGTGAACAAATTTAAAATTTTATTTTAAATATTTTAACGGATTTTGAATATTTAAAATGACTTATTTAAAATAATAATGATTAAAAATTTATTTAAATTGAAGTTAGAACATATAAATTTATTTTAACTACATAACGAGCCTGAAATGGCGTGGCAGTTTGAAAATTTGATTTTAAATTTCAACTGAATGTACAGGATTCAAAATTAATCGGATTTCAGTAAAACTAGAAATATTTGAATTTGTTTAATTATATCTTTATAATGAATGTGAAATTTTTAGATTTCATAACGGCAATAAAAAGTTATGTCTAGTTTAAAATTTAAAATAGTAGATATTAAATATATATATATATTTTTATATATTATGTAGTCCTTAAAAATATCCATTTTTCAAACGACCTCCGTTTTCGATGAAACAACTTTTTTGGATTCGGAATGTCAAATTATTGCTAGATTCCAATTTTCATTATTTTTTGAATCAACATGTGAGCGTGGCAAAAGAAAACGTGTTTGGTCAATTTCAGTTGAATTGGATCGACCAGAAAATGACCATTTTTCAAATAATCTCCAAATCCGACGAAATTAGTTTTTTCAGGACCGTATTGTTAAAACAATGCTAGAAATAATTTTTCTGGAATTTTTGCTATAAGTGTACGTTTTAAAATGTAAGTTTAAATTGAATATATAATGATTTATATTTTAATTCTGATAAAAATGATCAACATTATAGAATTGGCTTATAAAACTTGTCCTATTGTGTACGGAATGGGGGTATTTAGCTAGGGACAATAGTCGTTGGGCCTCATTTGGAGTCCGGACCGATAAGCAAGTAATTTGTGAATTAAAAATTATATTAATATATATATATATATATATATATATATATATATATATATTAGTTTTTTTGGAAAACCCTAATTTTCTTAAACCCTTCCAGCTGCCTCCAAGCTGATGAATGGCTGAAAACCTCTGATTTCAAATCCCCTACTTCTCCCAAAAAAATTCGAATTACAACCTTAATTCAAAACAAATAACAAAGAGATTTCCATCCTCTTCAGTTTCATACGGGTGAGATAGAGAATGGGTGTTTATTTTGTTTGATTTAGTGGTGCAAAGAGCAGCCGATTAGGCTCAATTTTTGTGTCCAGGGGACCACCGAGCTGCACCAGGTGGCCGACGTCGATGGAGGTGGCGAGCGGATTCAACGTGGTGATGATGGATCACGGTGGCAGGCAGCGTAGAGATTGGCGGTGGAGATTTCCTTTATCGAGCATTAATTTTTGGTGCTCCACATAGTTACAACGTGAAGAAGAAAGGTTAATAACCTTAATTATGTAGTTAGTGTGTAATTAGGAATAATTAATTTAGTTTAAATGAAATATTATACAATGTTTAAAATATGGTATCTTTGCCATACGGTATCAGAAAATTGCAAACTAGGGCTCATAGGAATCAGAGCAGAAAACTCTACACAATGAAACAAACTGGGATGGAATCTGGAGCTACTGGAATTCTTGATAAAATCAAACACATGTTTAGTTTTATTTATATAATCGTTATTTAGCGATTTCCAAACCAATCAAGGTGAAAACTCCTCACTATAAATTCTGCACAGTTTTTTATTTATTCATTCATTTTCATAACTAAAAAATATATAAATTTGCCAGTGTAGATTTTTATCAGTTTAATCATTAAAAATTGTATACGGTGCCTGTTAGGTCACCTCCCTCGTCCACAAACCATGGACGATTTGAATTAACTGTATTTTGTGTTGTTCGTGATGATGAAATGTTTAACGTACTAAAAATAATGTTAACATTAATGTGGTAGTTGAAATTAAATTATAAATACTTATTTATAATTTAAAAAGTGAAAATTGGTTAAGTTAAAAATAATTCTATCTGAATTAGAATTGGTTAGATTTGTTAATCAATAATTTATTTAAATTCACAGTTGTTGTTTGAAAATCTCACACGGGTAATGGGTTGATATTTCACATACACTAGTCCCAATATTTAGTTGTATGTCAATCAATGGTTTGACAATCTGTGATGAGCGTTATTTATTATTTTGATGCTCACACAGTTGTAAATTTCACTCCAAATGTGAATGGGCTGTTTGATGATTATTTATCGTTATTGTTGCATACATGCGATGTATGAAATCCATATAACTGAAATTATATGGTAATTGATTGTGTTGCATTCCGATTCAGAAATAAAAGACATTTCATAATAAAAGACATTTTATAATAAGGAACATTTTATAAAAAAAGACATTTTATAATTAGGAATATTTAATAAAAAAGAAATTTTATAATAAGGAACGTTTTATAATAAAAGACATTTTATAATGAAAGACATTTTGTAATAAAAGACATTTTGTAATAGAAATACATTTTATAATAAAAGACATTTTGTAATAAAAAGACATTTTGTAATAAAAGACATTTTGAAATAAAAAACATTTTATAATAAGGAACATTTTATAAAAAAAAGTCATTTTATAATAAGAAATATTTTATAATAAAAGACATTTTGTATTAAAAGATTTTTTGTAATAAAAGTCATTTTATAATAAAAGTCATTTTGTAATAAAAGACATTTTGTAATAAAAAGAGATTTTATAAGAAGGAACATTTTATAAAAAAGACATTTTATAATAAGTATCATTTTGTAATAAAAGACATTTTGTAATAAAAGATATTTTGTAATAACAGATATTTTGAGATAAAAGAAATTTTATAATAAGGAACATTTTATAATAAAAGACATTTTGCAATAAGGAACATTTTATAATAAAAGACATTTTACAATAAAGAACATTTTATAATAAAGGACATTTAAAAAAAAGAATATTTTAAAATTAAAAGTTTTAACAATAAAAATCACATTTTTATTTCATGTATAAATAATAAAAGAAACATATGTTAAAATACATTTTTGTTTAGATAAAAAATGTCATTTTTAATATGTTAATGAAGGAGAAAAATAATCATATGTTAAAATATTTTCGTTAGATAAAAATATTGTTTTTATCATGTTAGTGAAGTGAATTAAATATGAATTAAATTTTTGAACAATAAAAAATCATTTTTATTGAATGTATAAACTATAGTCATGTGCTGAATAAAATGTTTGAACATAAAAAAATATAGTTATGTAGTTAAACGATGTTTTAACCCGAACAGGTTTATCAATCAATTTTATTTATTCTATAATTAATATCGAAAAGAAGTGATTTCAAAATCAAAAGTTTTGAAAATATTATCATTCTAATATGATAAAGATATAGAATATTCAATTTTGATTTAAACTTGAAAATGGAGTTGGAATCGTTTTAAAACGAATTTGTAAATATTTTATAAAATATGTTTTAAATGGAAATCAACGATATTATATATATCTATATATATATATATATATATATATATATATATATATAATGGCTTGAATAGGACGCGCCGCGCAGCGACCGTTCGCGAATTTTGACCATTAACTTCAAATTGATGTAACGGGAGATCCAACCATCGGATTCTTCTAAAACTAGAACCGTTTGGTTCGTATCGAAAAGTGCATTCCGATGAATATAATAGATTTGAAATGTAACGGTTAGATTTGGAGATAGCTCCATTTGAAAAAGGTCACTATGGATGTAGTTCGGTGGCCGTTATTGGAAACCGACTGTACGGGCCTTAATAAAATTACTAAAAATATGGAAAAATTAAGTAAAATCATAATTAATAATCTGGAAAGATCTTGGATGAAAAATTCCATATTTGAAAATATAAAAATATATTTTTATCGAAATGAACTAGTTACTAACTATAATAAATCTTTGATTTAGATTTAATGAAGTTTTCCAATTGATTAATATTTAATTGGAATTAAATAAAATAAATTAGATTTTGGGTTTGTCATGAATGGTGTCTTAAATAACACTATTCTTAAACCCCATGAGAAAAAAATAAATCTTTTGATTTGGATATAGTGAAGTTTTTCAATTAATTAATATTTAATTGGAACTGAATAAAAGAATTGGATTTTGGGTTTGTCGTGAATGAGGTCTTAAATAACACTGTTCTTAATCCCCTTGTGTAAAGAATAGATCTTTTAATTAGGATTTAGAAGTTTACTAATTAATTAACGTTTAATTAGAATTGAAACGAAATTTGATTGTGGGTATGTCGTGAACTATGTTTTAAATGACACTTGTTCTTTAATCCCAATTAGCAGCAAAAATATAATTTGGAATTTATAAATCTTTTATTAAGATTTAAATGGAAATTTTTCCAAAGTAAAGTTTTCCAATTTAACAGAATAAATTGGAATTGAAGCGAATTCGATTTAATAATAATCGAGACAAGTTTCTGTAAAAGAAGTCCATTACTATATATGGAATTTGAAAGGCCTTGCCGCTATTCCATTTATATTATTGGTTTAATACGGAAATTTATATCGATTATATATATATATATATATATATATATATATTGATCTGTTTTTCATGAAGATTCCATAGTTAATGGAAGATGATTTGGGTCTATCATGAACTGTGTTTTAAATGACATTAGTTCTTTAACCCATTTATAAAAAAAGATTAATTTCCTAAATTTGAATAGTCATAAAGTAATGATTTTTGATAATAAAACCAAATTGGAGTTTTAATAAATATCTAATTAGATTGAAATGGGAATGAGATAATTTAATTTATCGAATTCTTGAAATGATCGAGAATGGAGTACCACCAGTTTTACTCCAGGCAATAGTTAAATTCTTTAATTGGATTTAAACGTGAAATGGTAGTTAAATTTATCGATAACACTGTAGGTGTTAGATATGGAGTGAACTAGTTTGCTCCAAGGGATGAATAGGTTGGGATTGGGATAATAAATAAAAATAAATGATTACTTCGGTAAGGTTCGATAATCCCGACAAGTTGGTAAAATCTTTTGAAATTGACATCCAAGGGAAGATTAAAGAATAAATTTAAAAGAATTTATCTTTGATAAAATTAATGGGAACCTTTCCCTTAAAATGTGAATATTGTAATAAAAGAATATTCGGAATTGGAATGAGGCGTGTGATGTGTTTTTATAGCACTTGATTATAAAATACGCGAATTATTCGGAAAGACCGGGTTTAACCCATTCTGAATAATTAATACGACGACCAAGAGTCGAAGATGAAGACGGTATTTGAAGACCGGAGTTCTTCATATCATTTGGATGATTACGGATATCTTGATTGGGCTGTACACCCAAGACTAGGTAGTAAGTGGTGATCGCCCAGACGTACTTGGAGATCGACTGGATATGCGAGGATCTCTTTCATGCATTGGACATATAGAACGAGGAATAAGGTGCCTTCGGTTTTGTTCAGACCCAGAACGGACTTGTAAATGAATGGTTGCCTAACATTGGATTTCATTCTGTATAAATTGATTTCAATTATATATATATATATATATATATATCTGTTTGGTGGCAGAGAAATAATTTTCTTGCTCAACACCCTTCTCTAAGATGTATGAGCTTAGAGGTTATATATTGATAGACATCAGTTGTATGGCATGAATTGTCAGTGTGACATGCCAAGATGCAAATGATCAAGGTTTTTGTTGAAAAGCGGAGTCTTGTGGTTGATGATCAAATCACAACTTTAAATAGCATAACTTTGTGTATAGCTTTACATTACGAGCCTCACACCCCGGTATGAACTAGAAATGGGAGAAGGACCCCATGGAGGACATGTGTTTCTTTCTAGCTAGAAGTGGTGTCATGGTATGGCGCCCAAACATTTTTTTTTACTTATGTGGATGATGGAAAGCGAGGTACCACGGATATTGAGTCCCTAGTGGCTCAGATTTTATGCCCCGTATGACAAGGAAACGCATTGTTCAGGAATTACTAATCCACTAAAGTACTTGTGGACCGGCCCTGGCGCTCCTAGGTGCAGTTGCGGCTGTATCCTGAGACATGGTAGGCTAGATTGTCTCGAATTCTGTAAGGACAATTCCTTTCCTTGGTTCATAGATGGAAATCCAACTTCCAATATGACATTGTGCAGTTTTGATTGTAAAACTAGTATGGCGACATGATATATGGTATTCATGCCGTCTATGATTGATACATTTATATTTGAAGTCGTTTTTGACTCTATACACTTATAGTAATATCAAAATAATTTGTTTTAAATGTACTAAGCATGTTTGGCTATTATAAGGGAAAACTGTATCCTCCGGCTAGCGTTGCATTGTGTGATGGGAACTGAGTCTTATAACAGCTTCATTTTTCAAAAAGAATTGCGTTGTTTTGTTTTAACCTAAGATTCATGTGGAGTAAACCCGTTTCGTGTTATACGGCAAGGTCCCATGATTTTTCCCACTTTAAATTAAAGATTAATAACTGTTTTAGTTCTCACACCAGTCCCATGACTGACCTGGAGTTTATTGTTTTTAACCTAAACTTTGGGTGCCCGTATTTTCCACACGGGAAACTAGTAGTTTTGGTTTAACAGATATTATATTCATAGGATCCTGGTTTACAGCTGAAGCGATATTCAGAAAGCTTTGTATCCATGTATTTCCTTCAGTTGTATTTTTTATTATTTTTCCGCTGCTATTTAAATGTAATTTAAATATCTGATATTTTTCTAATGTATGTTATTTATTCATAGTCTGTTATATTCTTCTACTCTGATGTAAATTGTTGTAATAACAATTAAATGTTTTTCTATTTGTGTTCTGATTTGTCGTGTTCTCAACTCAATCCAGGCTTTCCTTTACGGGGAAGTTTGTTTCGTTTCGGTTTGGTATTAGAGCTTTGGTTTACAGACCTCGAGAACAAGGCACATTAGAACAAAATGAAAGAATTCATCATAGATTGAGTTAGTATTATCCAATAAGAATGACTCATTAGAGATGGGATCAGTAGTATCCTAGAACGAGTGTGAAGAGTGTTATTTTAAAAAAAAAATTGAAAAAAAAATTATTTTGAAAATTTAAACCTTATATACATATTTGAGTATTTTATTTTATATTGATTTTGGGCAATCCAATATATCGAGATTTGCATATACGACTAGCTAGCGTATGTACGAAGTCCTAAATATATTGGACAAACATAGAATAATACTCTAGTCGCCCGGAGATGATTCTGATGATTACTCGAGTATCATCAGAATTTATGTTCGAGTTTCAAAAGGGGGATATCTATATATTTCCAATTGACTGGTGTGAGAACCAAAACTTAGATAGGGCTCATTGTTGTGATTTGCACTAAAAATATGATTTTTGATTATATATAAAAGTTATATATATTTGAAAACTGAATCACCTAATTGATTGCTGGTTGTGATGTTTGATAATTAGTTTAACTAATTAAAATATTGGAATAACAATTAATTTAACCAGTATAAGAATTAAAGGAAAATTTAGACAAATTAAACATAATTTGAAGTGGATTGAAAATTGAGTAGAATTGCATACATGTGTGTGTGTATGTGTGTGTGTATATATATATATATATGTGTGTGTGTGTGTCTGTGTGTGTGAACAGGTCATAACATGGAAGCTAAGAAGAGGAATAAAATTGTATGCCCAACAAATTGGTACATGTTTACTAATTTATTGGGTTTGGATGATTTTATGAGCCGATTGGCTTTTTCTTTTGGATTGATGAGGGCCCCGTGAGGTAAGTTGCGGTTTTAAAGTTCTCCTTGTACAAAGGAGGTTATGGAGATTTTTTTTGAAAGTTTAGGGTGTTAGCCAAATTTTTTAGAAATTATAAAATTCTTAAAAACTAAAAAGTTGAAGAATGAAAGCTAGAACGAAAGTTGAGTTGGTTAGTTAAACAACTTTCAGCTCCATTCCTTTTCGAGGATGAAAAGATTTTAAGTGGGGGAGATTGTAACAACCCGGAATTTTTGAACAATTTGAAATTTTATTTTAACTATTTTAATGGAGTTTGAATATTTAAAATCATTTATTTTAAATAATAACTATTAAAAATTTATATAAATCAATGTTAGAACGTATAAATTTATTTTAATTATATAGCGAGCCTGAAATGGCGCGGTAGTTTGAAAATTCGATTTTAAATTTCAGTTAAATGTACATGATTCGAAATAAATAAGGTTTCAGTAAAACCATAAATATTTGAATCTGCTTAATTATATCATTATAACGAATGTGAAAAATTTAGATTTCATAACGGGAATAAAAATTTATGTTCAGTTTAAAATTTAAAATAGTCGCTATGAAATTTATAAATATTTTATATAATATATAGCCCTTAAAAATATCCATTTTTCAAACGACCTCTGTTTTCGACGAAACCACTTTTGTTGGATCTGGAATATCAAATTCTTTCTAGATTCTAATTTTCACAATTTTTGGAACCAATATGTGAGCATGGCAAAAGAAATCGTGTTTGGTCAATTTCAGTTGAATTGGATCGACTAGAAAATGGCCATTTTTCAAACGCTCTCCAAATTCGACGAAATTAGTTTTGTTAGGATCGTATCGCTATAACAAAGCTAGAAATATTTTATTTTTTTGGAATTTTGGGATTCAGTATGTGGCCTCAATAAATTAAAATGTAAATTTAAATTGAATATATAACGATTTATATTTTAATTCTAATAAAAACTGATCAAAATTTTAGAATTGGCTTAAGAAACATATCCCATTGTGTTCGGAATGGGGGTATTTAGCTCGGGTCGACAGTCATTGGGCCTCGTTTGGAGTCCGGACCGATAAGCAAGTAATTTGTGAATTAAAAATTATATTAATATATATTAGTTTTTCTGGACAACCCTAATTTTCTTAAACCCTTCCAGCCATCTCCAAGCCGATGAATGGATGAAAAACTCCGATTTTAAATCCCCAACTTCTCCCAAACGAATTCAAATTGCAACCTGAATTCAAAACAAATATCAAAGAGATTTCCATCCTCTTCAGTTTCATATGGGTGAGATCGAGAATGGGTATTTATTTTGTTCGATTTAGTGGCGCAAAGAGCTGCCGATTGGGGTTAATTTTCGTGGCCAAGGGACCACCAAGCTGCACCTGGCAGCCGGTGTCGATGGTGGTGCCGAGCGGCTTCAACGTGGTGATGATGGATCACGGTGGCAGGCGGCGTAGAGAGGGGCGGTGGCGATTTCCTTTATCGAGCATCAGTTTTTGATGCTCTAGATAGTTACGACGCGAAGAAGAAAGGTTAATAATCTTAATTATGTGATTAATTTGTAATTAGAATAATTAATTAATTTAGTTTAAATTAAATATTATACAATGTTTAAAATAAGGTATCTTTGCCATCGGTATAAGAAAATTGCAAACCAGGGCTCGTTGGAATCGCAGCGGAAAATTCTACTCAATGACACAAACTGGTTTGCAAACTGTAGCTGTTGGAATTGTTGATAAAATTAAACACATGTTTAATTTTATTTAAATAATCGTTATTTAGCGATTCCAAACCAATCATGGTGAAAACTCCTCACTATAAATTCTGCACAGTTATTTATTTATTTTCATAACTGAAAAATATATAAAATTGCCAGTGTAGATTTTTATCAGTTTAATCATTATAAATTATATATGGTGCCTATTAGATCACCTCCTTCGTCCACAAACCATGGACGATTTAAATTGACTGTAATGTGTGTTGTTTGTGATGTTGAATTGTTTAACGTATTAAAAATAATGTTAACATTAATGTGGTAGTCGAAATTAAATTATAAATACTTATTTATAATTTAAAACAGTGAAAATTGGTTAAGTTAAAAATAATTCAATCTGAATTAGAATTGGTTCGATTTGTTAATCAATAATTTAGTTAAATTCACTGTTTTTGTTTGAAAACCTCACATGGGTATTGGGATGATATTTGACATAAACTAGTCCCAATATTTAGTTGTATGTCAATCGATGGATTGACTGTCTGTGATGAACGTTATTTAATATTTTAATGCTCAAACAGTTGTAAATTTCACTCTAAATGTGAACAGACTGTTTGATGTTTATTTATCATTATTGTTGCATACATGTGATGTATGAAATCCATATAACTGGAATTATATGATAATTGATTGAGTCGCATTCTGATTCAGAAACAAAAGATATTTTATAATAAGGAACATTTTATAAAAAAAGACATTTTATAATAAGGAACATTTTATAAAAAAAGTCATTTTATAATAAGGAACATTTTATAATAAAAGATATTTTATAATAAAAGATATTTTGTAATAAAAGACATTTTGTAATAAAAAGACATTTTATAACAAAAGACATTTTGTAATAAAAAGACATTTTATAATAAAAGACATTTTGTAATAAAAAGACATTTTATAATATTTTTTTTAATAAGGAACATTTTATAAAAAAAGACATTTTATAATAAGGAACATTTTATAATAAAAGACGTTTTGTAATAAAAGACATTTTGCAATAAAAGACATTTTATAATAAGGAACATTTTATAATAAAAGACGTTTTGAAATATAAAATATTTTATAATAAAAGACATTTTATAATAAGGAACATTTTATAATAAAAGACATTTTATAATAAGGAACATTTTACAATAAAGGACATTTTAAAATAAAGAATATTTTAAAATAAAAGTTTTAACGTTAAAAATCACATTTTTAACATGTTAATGAAGGAGAAAAAGAATCAAATGTTAAAATATTTTTGTTAGATAAAAATATTATTTTTAACATGTTAAAGAAGTGAATTAAATGGTCGTGTATTGAATGAAATTTTTGAACAATAAAGATATCTTTTTTATTGAATGTATAAACTATATAAAATATTCTTGTGTTGAATAAAATGTTTGAACATAAAAAAAATATAGTTATGTAGTTAAACGATATTTTAACCTGAACGGGTTTATCAATCAATTTTATTTATTTTATAATGAATATCGAAAAGAAGTGATTTCGAAATCTACTGTTTTGAAAATATTATCATTCTAATATGATAAATATATAGAATATTCAATTTTGAATTAAAACTGAAAATGGAGTTGGAATCGTTTTAAAACGAATTTATAAATATTTTATAAATTACATTTTAAATGGAAATCGACGATATTATATATATATATATATATATATATATGTTTATTTCTTTAATGGCCTGAATAGAATGCGTTGCGCAGCGACCGTTCGCGAATTTCGACTTCAAACTGATGTAACAGGAGATCCGACCTCGGATTCTCCTAAAACCGGAACCATTGGGTTCGTATCGAAAAGAGCTTTCCAATGAATATAAGAGATTTGAAATCTAAAGGCTAGATTTGGAGATAGGTCCAAATCAACTATCAAAAAGGTCGCTATGGATGTAGTTCGGTGGCTGTTATTGAAAACCGGCCGTACGTGCCTTACTAAAATTATTTAAAATGTGGAAAAATTATGTAAAATCATAATTAATAATCTAGATATATTTTGGATGAAAAATTCCATATTTGAAAAGATAAAAATATATTTTTATCAAAATGAACTAGTTATTAACTAGAATAAATCTTTAATTAAGATTTAGTGAAGTTTTCCAATTAATTAATATTTAATTGGAACTGAATAAAATAAATTAGACTTTAGGTTTATCGAGAATGGTGTCTTAAATAACACCGTTCTTAAACCTTGTGAGAAAAGAATAAATCTTTTAATTAAGATTTAGTGAAGTTTTCAAATTAATTAAATTAATTAATATTTATCCGGAATTGAATAAAAGAATTGGATTTTGGGTTTGTCGCGAATGGTGTCTTAAATAACGCTGTTCTTAAACCCCATGTGGAAAGAATAAATCTTTTAATTAAGATTTAGAGAAGTTTACTAATTAAATAATGTTTTGTAACACCCCGTGTATTTTATAACTGTGAAATTCATAAATTAAACTATAAATAATTTTAAATCAAAGAATTAAGGGAAACGGGATATGCCATTGCATTCGTCTCGGAATTCTGCTTGAGATAGAGTCTGGGTTTGCGTAAAACGGATATCGTATGAGGAAGATATGGACGAACGAAGTTGGGCGAAAAACCGGAAAACGGGTCAGAATGCATTGGCGCACTTGGGAAGTGCGCCAGAACAAAAATGCACTGGCGCACTTGGGAAGTGCGCCAGTACATTTTTGACCTGGCGCACCTGCCAAGTGCGCCCAGGCCAAAAATGACCTGCTGGCCAGGTCTGGTCAAGTCCTGGCTGGCCAAGTCTGTGTTTGGTCGATTTTCTGAGCCTTGCCTTGTCACTAGGGCTAGGTGTCATCTCCTGGTTGGTCTCTCCTTCAAACGAACGGCTATTATTGAACCAAGCTTCATCGACGGTCTAAATTAACTCACAAACTCTATAAAAAGGACCTAAGTCTAACCCTAATTCACATAAACTAAAATGGAGATGAGACCGTCATACTGCTGAGGAGAGACTGAAGATAGCCGTCAGAAATAGAGAGACAACTAGGGGATAATTCAAAGCTTAAAGCAACGCTAATCAAATCAAAGCAACGCCTACAACAAAGGATAGCATCTCCAAATTCAGAATTCAGATTTCTGAATTGAAGATTCGCCATACGCTGTAAGTAGAGTGCTATTCCGATATGAATTAAATAATTGTGTTGATTTGTGTAATGTAAGAAATGCAATTGTGGCGAAAATAATCTATATTTGTATGTTGCTTTGATGCAAAACGATTTGGGAATATTATGGTATACGATTGGATATTTGCAAGTACGCGATTTGCGTTGGAAACGAAATGGAATTGTGGCAATAATGACTTATATTTGTATGTTATTTTGATTCTAAACGATTTGGCAATGCTATGGTTTGATTCATACAAGTATGTGGCTTATGTTGACAACCACATGTTGTGGAATTTTGATTGGGACTTATGCAAGCATATGATTCATATTGAAAACTACATGTTTGTGGTAGTTATTTACAACACCCATTTGGTAAATGCAAGTATAAGATTCATGTTGAAACAACAACTATATGTTGTAATAGTTTATTTTGAAATTCATGCAAGTCTATGATCTATTGTTATGACAACATGATGTAAAATTCTATGGTCATCTTTAGTGTAATTTGATTCACCTAAGTATTATGGTTCATATGAAGGTTATGTTGAAATTGGCATCATAGTTCAAGTATAAAAATCATGATTTTGTGATGGTGACGAAAGCAAGCGTCGTTGTAAGCTTGTATTAATTTTATGAACATGTCTAAGCTATGTTTGTTATTATGCCTAGTTAAAAACATGTTTTCTAAGCTTATGTTGTTATCTTAATCATATGATAATATATTTTTGGCACATAAGTTACATTAGAAATTTACACTAGAATTGCATCCCCTTACAAGTTACATAGATTGGACAAAAACCCATGATTATATGAATAATAGGATTCATAATCAATTATGTTTATGCCATGACCATATAAGGACTCATGTTCAATTATGATTATGCCATAATTATATGATTAGAGTGGTTCATGTTTAAGTACTATTTATGCCAAGACTACATGTTTCGTTTACACCATGATTTTGTGAATAGAATGATTCATGTTTAAGTATTGCTTATATTATATGTTGTTACAATTGCAAGTTCACATATGCCTATCTTATGATAATTAGATCGTATGTTGCAAGTTCATGCGTTCACACTCCCCTTTTTATGTCACCTTATAAACATCATGTTATAGCCTCCCCTTTTTATATGGCTAAAATTGGGTTTAAGTATTAAACCCAACACACCTTACATTGGAACGAACGAATAAAACGGGGGAAATGACGTTTGGGTTAAAAATATAGAACATATGTGTTGGCTTGTTTGACGCACGCCAATAACTTTGAAAAACAATTAAGTGGCACAAATAAATCTTAACCAATAAAGATGAATTTGAATAATGGGCCGCAAATATTTACATATAAAAAGAAGAAAGACAAAATATGTAAATGTAGAAAATACGATGTGTTTAACCCGAGGTTGGATTGAGTTGTGATGTAAACCTGCCCGGAACCGCCCGGCTGTCCAGTAGTCACAACAATACCTATCCAATGTGGATGGTTAAACACGGAGCCCAATAAGGACCCGAGGTTAGACTGAGTTGTGGCGTAAGACTGCCCGGACCCAACCGGCAACATGCAGCCACAACAATACCTGTCTAATGTGAGAGGTCAAGGCTTTAATAAGACAATTAAGGCTGAGTCAGGATTGATAGGATTAAGTAAATTATATTAATACTTAATCAAAATGGAACATGCTAAACTAAACAGACTGATTGGGGGTTAGGTTTATAAAACACTTAACCAACTTAGCATGTTGGCTAGAAATAGAAAACCTAGTAGCGAGGGACCCTTTTCGCAGTAACCCTACAAGGTATCATGATACCCTGAAACTAGGCAGGGTGGGGCACGATTACTGGGCTGATTGTAAGAGGTCAAATCGACGGCGGTGGTGCAACAGTGTAGGTTCTAACGGGGTGCGGGCGTGCACACACTCCGGCGCAGAAAAATAAGGCACTGGGCATGAGTAGCATACCTGTGCATTCTAGGATTGTGTCGGGCCGCCACCATGGGACTTGATACACCCCATGGTGGGACCAGCATAGGTAACTACAACATCGGGGGCCGCAAGACACATGTAACTATGCGAGTAGGAGCCGATCATCATAAAATGGATCACTTTACCCTGATTATGGGGTGCCTGTTAGGAACCAGTTTATATGGGTACAGAGATTAATATGGGGTACGATAGTATATTCGACCCTAGACAACTTAACTAAGTTTATGGTGCATTCCCATTTCTAGTTTATACTTATCATACCCAGTTCTTTATTCATAGACTGAATAGTCCTAGACTTACTCAGGCTTTATGTCTGACTCTACTTTTCTTTCGTCTTCTTTTCTTCCGTTCCCCCCCAGGTCCACAGGGAGGGAATACCGCAGCTTGACCAGCCTTCATATCCCGCTTGAAGAGGAAGAATGTATTGCTTGGATCTTTTCGTTTTGGACTATGGCTTTGGACATCAACTATGGGACTTTTGCAGTTTATTTATGTTTTCTTTATGCTTCTTTAAATAATGTAATCAAGACAGTTATGAAGATGTTATGTTTTTTTGAAGTATTGTAAGACAATTATGGTATGGTTGGTGTAACACGTATTTTATTGAAATAAAAGTTGTTGTTTTCCGCTGTTCAAAAATATGTGTTCTTATATTTGTCTTGTATATCTATGACTTATACTTATAAACCTCCACCAAAATTAGGGCATTCCCTTTGAGAGTGACCCTAACGGAGGTGGGGTGTTTCACTTGGTATAAGAGCATAGGTTTACCAGATAAGATAAAAAGTTTTGAAAATTTATTTTCAAAAAAGAAATTTAAAGAAGCATTTTTAAAAGAAAAATATTATTTTATTTTTTTTTTAAAAAAAAGCAAAGTCCGCCCCAAAGCCATAGGTACTATCTCTTATCCTTCGTTTTGAATCTATCCTTTTTGTTTCAGCATGTCCGAAGAACTTAACTTGCCAGAGGGTGTACCAATACCTGGTTGGTTTAGACGGTTCTTAGAAGCAAGGGCCACTCAGCCAGGTCCTACCGTTCCTCCTCCCCCAGCTGCAGGAAATCATCCAGCTACAGCAGCACCTCTTCCTCCACCTCCTCCACGGGGAAACACGTTTGCTAAGATATGTAAAGATTTTAAAGCTATGGGAGGAAAGGATTTTCATGGAACTGAGTCTTTCGTGGCAGCTAGAAATTGGCTGAAAGAAACCGAGGACTTATTCATCATCTTTAAGGTAGAAGATAGACAGAAAGTACAACTGGCAGTATGGCTACTAAAGGGCGAGGCTTCCTACTGGTGGGAAGTCACTAATGCAGAAAGACCAGTAGAGACATGGGAGGACTTTAGGGCAAGGTTTGAGGCTAAATTTCTCTCAGATGCGGAAAGGAGTTTGCAGTTGGAAAAATTCTTATTTCTTAAGCAAGGGAACAAGACAGTCAAAGAGTATGTTAATCAGTTCGATGAGCTGGCTAGGTTTGGGCTGGACCTAGTCAACACCCCGCACAAGAAGGCTCTCCGTTTCGTCAAAGGGTTGAATGAGCCATTACACAGTTTGGCCATGACCCATATACCCATGGGAGCTACATATGAAAGGTTGGTACAAATGGCATTGCTGAACGAAGAGGATAAGGGCAAGAAGGAGACAAAGGCAGAAAGCTCTCAAGGGAAGAAAGAGGGTTTGCAGCCTAAGAAGACAGACTTTAAGAAGGGCGGAAAAGGCAACAAAGAGAAGAGGAAGAGTAATTTCTGTGGCAAAGTGGGGCACTTAGTGAAAGATTGCCGGAAAAAGAAGGCCAAGGAGAATGGTGGGTGCTTTTCTTGCGGTGAGACAGGCCACAGGGCTAAGGACTGCCCAAAGAAACGAGGACAGGGGCAGAGGGCTGGATCCACCTCAGGGGCACAAGTTCATGAGCTAGAAGCGCCACCTCTGCAACAGCGAGGTATAAATACTTCTATAGAAAGTGTAGTTTATCTTTATGATCACCCCGTTCGCACTTTATTTGATTCTGGTGCATCACACTCCTTTATCTCGTCTGCTTTAGTAGAATCTCTGCACCTAAAAACTAGTATGGTAGAGGACCCCTTAATTGTTTCAAACCCAATTGGGGGCCCAGCTCATTTTTCTATGATCTGTTTGGGATTGAAAAATTCTATTCTAAGCGTAGAATTTCAATGTAGTGCCTTTGTTTTGGACTTTTCGGGATATGGTTTGATTTTGGGCATGGATTGGCTATCCAGTAATGGGGCCATCCTTGATTGTGAGAAAAGGGTTGTTAGGCTCCTAACCCAGCTCGGTAATACTTTGGAAATTTCTTGTAATCCCTCGTATGCGGTTATGCTTAGTTACCTTGAATCGCTAGATGCCTCTGTTGAAAATTTGCAATCAGTTAGAGTGGTCCGGGAATATCCGGATGTCTTCGAAGAGGTGAAGGGCTTGCCTCCGAAGCGGGAGATAGACTTCCGCATATACCTTGTAGATAATGCAAAGCCCGTTGCGTTGCCCGTTAGACACATGGCTCCACGGGAAAGGAAAGAGCTCAGTAAACAGATTAAAGAGCTTCTAGAAAAGGGGTTCATTAGGAGGAGCATTTCAGAATGGGGCGCTCCAGTGGTGTTCGCTACAAAGGCGGATGGTTCACTCCGTCTATGTGTTGACTATAGGGAGCTCAACAAGCTAACGAAAAAGAATAGGCACCCTCTCCCCAGAATTGACGATTTGTTTGATCAGCTTGTAGGAGCGTCTGTTTTCTCCCAACTCGATTTAGCGACCGGTTTTCATCAGCTAAGGGTGGCTGAAGATAGTATCGATAAAACGGCATTCAGAACCCCAGACGGCTTCTTTGAATGGCTTGTTATGCCTTTCGGCTTGACAAATGCACCTGCTTACTTCGTGGACCTGATGAGTAGGGTATTCAGAGATTTCCTCAATAAGTTCGTAGTGGTCTTCGTGGACGATATCCTTATCTTCTCAAAGAGTGAAGAGGAACATGCTCAACACTTAAGGGCAATCATGGTAACTCTGCGAGTCCATCAGCTAAAAGCCAAATTCTCCAAATGCCACTTTTGGAGAGAAGAGGTGAGGTTCCTTGGGCACATAGTATCCAAACAAGGGTTAGCAGTGGACCCTGCTAAGGTAGTGGCGGTACAGGATTGGAAGACACCAAGGAATGCAACTGAGGTCCGAAGTTTTCTAGGACTAGCAGGTTTCTATCGAAAGTTCATAAGGGATTTTGCAAAAATCTCAGCTCTGCTCACAAAGTTGACCAAGAAGAATCTAGTGTTCAATTGGGACTTGGATTGCGAGTTTGCTTTCCAGCGACTGAAAAGGGCTCTTACAACAGCCCCAGTTTTGACGTTGCCAGATGGAAGCAAGATGTTCACTGTTTATACAGATGCATGTGGGACAGGGCTAGGTGCCGTCTTAATGCAAGAAGGAAGGGTAGTAGCTTATGGCGGGAGGCAGTTGAAAGTGCACGAAAAGAACTACCCGACCCACGATCTTGAGTTAGCTGCCATCGTCTTTGCATTCAAGTCTTGGCGACACTATCTCCTAGGTGAGAAGTTCGAACTTTACACTGACCATAAATCGTTGAAATATCTTTTCTCATAGAAATATCTTAACTTGAGGCAACAAAGATGGATGGAGTTTCTTGCCTCGTACGATTTCGAGATCTCCTACACTCCGGGCAAAGGCAACGTAGTGGAAGACGCGTTGAGCCGAAAGAAATTGACCCTAAGCCCGCTGTTTGTTGAAAGACAAAGCCTAGAGTTTATAGCCAGCTTCGACTTTAGGCCTTCCTCCGATTTTGTACCAGGCTTGCTAGCATCTCTCGAAGTGCGCCCGACTTTAGTGGACTCAATAGGGACAGCACAACGCGAAGACCCTCAGCTTGTGGAAACGATCGATAGGCTAATTAGGGGTGAGACTTCAAGTCACCTCAACAGATACTCCATCGACGATAAGGGTTGGCTAAGGCGAGACGGAAGACTATGCGTCCCACAGACAAGGGATTTAGTAAAAAGGGTTCTCGAGGAAGCACATCACTCCAAGATGACGATACACCCAGGCGGAGATAAAATGTACAAGGACATAAAAAGAACTTTCTTCTGGAATGGCATGAAAAAGGACGTGGCAGAATTCGTTTCTAAGTGTATGGTGTGCCAACAGGTTAAGGCGGAACAGAAAAAGCCTGGCGGTCTGCTACATCCGCTAGAGGTCCCGCAGTGGAAGTGGGATAGCATCTCAATGGACTTCATCGAGGGGCTGCCTAGGTCTAGGAGAGGCAACACTAGCATTTGGGTAATAGTGGATAGGCTTACTAAAAGCGCCCACTTTTTACCTGTCAAAAGTAAAAGAACTGCCTCATCCCTAGCATCTCTTTACCTCAAGGAAATCGTTCGACTCCATGGAATACCATCCAGCATTGTTAGTGACCGAGACCCTATCTTCACCAGTGAGTTTTGGCGGAGTCTACAAGAAGCAGTAAGAACGCAGTTATGCTTGAGCACAGCCTATCATCCCCAAACCGACAGCCAAACAGAAAGAGTGAACAGTGATTTGGAGGACCTTCTAAGACTGTGCGTCCTTGACTTCGGAGGGACATGGGAAGACCATCTTCCTTTGGTGGAATTTGCCTACAACAACAGCTATCAAGCAACCATCGGGATGGCGCCCTTCGAAGCTTTATATGGAAGACCGTGCCGATCGCCCACTTGTTGGTGGGAGTCTACTGATAAACTCATACTTGGACCAGATATGATCCGAGAGACTTCAGAAAAAGTAGACTTAATACGAAGAAGGATGAAGACGGCTCAAGACAGACAAAAGTCCTACGCCGACAAGAGGAGGACCGACCTTGAATTTGAGGTTGGAGACAGAGTTTTTCTTAAGGTATCTCCGCTAAGGAACGTTGTTCGTTTTGGAACCACAGGAAAGCTAGCACCAAGGTTCGTAAGGGCCATTCCCTATCATCGAGAAAATTGGGAAAATGGCCTATAGACTAGAGCTACCCGAAAAGCTGGCCGGAGTTCACAACGTTTTTCACGTTTCACATCTCCGATAATGTCTACATGAGTCTGCTGAAGTGGTAGAGCCAAATATCCTAGAAGAAGCTGAAGTGGAACGCGAAGCAACCATAAGAAAAGTTCCAACCCGCATATTAGGAACGGAAGTGAAAAAGCTACGCAACCGAGAAATCAAGCTCGTCAAAGTTCAGTGGAGCGACGCCGAAGGAGATGCAACTTGGGAAACTGAAGCTAGAATACGCGCTGCCTACCCTTTTCTTTTCGTGGGTACATCCTTGATCTTTCTTTTTCCTTAAGTTGCGCTTTTATCTATCTTTTTAGGTATATCTCCTCGACCTTATCTTTTAGGTAGAAACCCTTTGGATGAAAACATGTAATTGAAACATGTTATGGATGATGGTTGCAAGTGGTTGCAAGTGATTGCTAGTGGTTGCTCGTGGTTGCATATACACACACAATCTAGGTTTTAGATCGGCTCAGTCACTTCATATTGCATATGCATATATGTTTGCATTCGTATATGGTTGAGCTTTAATGTGTTGTCATATGGATGTTGCATGTGTATGAATGATTGTGCACTCATGTAGAATCATGAATAGGAGGATTTGCATACATAATGGATTCATAGCACTTACATAAATCGCATTAAGGAGGTCAACTGAATCAGTAGACCGCCTGATTTTGCATTTAGATAAGTACATGTACACACACACTTCGCATATGATCATGAAGCATTAGAAGTCTTTTAAGGACAATGGATGCTCGTGTTTGATGGATGAGTAGATGGATGTTTGGACGTTAGGATGTACATTCTTCCTGAACTTGAAGATTTCGGGGACGAAATCCTTTTAAGTGGGGGAGAATGTAACACCCCGTGTATTTTATAACTGTGAAATTCATAAATTAATCTATAAATAATTTTAAATCAAAGAATTAAGGGAAAAGGGATACGCCATTGCGTTCGTCTCGGAATTCTGCTTGAGATAGAGTCTGAGTTTGCGTAAAACGGATATCGTATGAAGAAGATATGGACGAACGAAGTTGGGCAAAAAACCGGAAAACGGGTCAGAATGCACTGGCGCACTTGGGAAGTGCGCCAGAACAAAAATGCACTGGCGCACTTGGGAAGTGCGCCAGTACATTTTTGACCTGGCGCACCTGCCAAGTGCGCCCAGGTCAAAAATGATCTGCTGGCCAGGTCTGGTCAAGTTCTGGCTGGCCAGGTCTGTGTTTGGTCGATTTTCTGAGCCTTGCCTTGTCACTAGGGCTAGGTGTCAGCTCCTGGTTGGTCTCTCCTTCAAACGAACGGCTATTATTGAACCAAGCTTCATCGACGGTCTAAATTAACTCACAAACTCTATAAAAAAGACCTAAGTCTAACCCTAATTCACATAAACAAAAATGGAGATGAGACCGTCATGCTGCTGAGGAGAGACTGAAGATAGCCGTCAGAAATAGAGAGACAACTAGGGGATAATTCAAAGCTTAAAGCAACGCTAATCAAATCAAAGCAACGCCTACAACAAAGGATAGCATCTCCAAATTCAGAATTCAGATTTCTGAATTGAAGATTCGCCATACGCTGTAAGTAGAGTGCTATTCCGATATGAATTAAATAATTGTGTTGATTTGTGTAATGTAAGAAATGGAATTGTGGCGATAATAATCTATATTTGTATGTTGCTTTGATGCAAAACGATTTGGGAATATTATGGTATACGATTGGATATTTGCAAGTACGCGATTTGCGTTGGAAACGAAATGGAATTGTGGCAATAATGACTTATATTTGTATGTTATTTTGATTCTAAACGATTTGGCAATGCTATGGTTTGATTCATACAAGTATGTGGCTTATGTTGACAACCACATGTTGTGGAATTTTGATTGGGACTTATGCAAGCATATGATTCATATTGAAAACTACATGTTTGTGGTAGTAATTTACAACACCCATTTGGTAAATGCAAGTATAATATTCATGTTGAAACAACAACTATATGTTGTAATAGTTTATTTTGAAATTCATGCAAGTCTATGATCTATTGTTATGACAACATGATGTAAAATTCTATGGTCATCTTTAGTGTAATTTGATTCACCTAAGTATTATGGTTCATATGAAGGTTATGTTGAAATTGGCATCATAGTTCAAGTATAAAAATCATGATTTTGTGATGGTGACAAAAGCAAGCGTCGTTGTAAGCTTGTATTAATTTTATGAACATGTCTAAGCTATGTTTGTTATTATGCCTAGTTAAAAACATGTTTTCTAAGCTTATGTTGTTATCTTAATCATATGATAATATATTTTTGGCACATAAGTTACATTAGAAATTTACACTAGAATTGCATCCCCTTACAAGTTACATAGATTGGACAAAAACCCATGATTATATGAATAATAGGATTCATAATCAATTATGTTTATGCCATGACCATATAAGGACTCATGTTCAATTATGATTATGCCATAATTATATGATTAGAGTCGTTCATGTTTAAGTACTATTTATTCCAAGACTACATGTTTCGTTTACACCATGATTTTGTGAATAGAATGATTCATGTTTAAGTATTGCTTATATTATATGTTGTTACAATTGCAAGTTCACATATGCCTATCTTATGATAATTAGATCGTATGTTGCAAGTTCATGCGTTCACACTCCCCTTTTTATCTCACCTTATAAACATCATGTTATAGCCTCCCCTTTTTATATGGCTAAAATTGGGTTTAAGTATTAAACCCAACACACCTTACATTGGAACGAACGAATAAAACGGGGGAAATGACGTTTGGGTTAAAAATATAGAACATATGTGTTGGCTTGTTTGACGCACGCCAATAACTTTGAAAAACAATTAAGTAGCACAAATAAATCTTAACCAATAAAGATGAATTTGAATAATGGGCCGCAAATATTTACATATAAAAAGAAGAAAGACAAAATATGTAAATGTAGAAAATACGATGTGTTTAACCCGAGGTTGGATTGAGTTGTGATGTAAACCTGCCCGGAACCGCCCGGCTGTCCAGTAGTCACAACAATACCTATCCAATGTGGGTGGTTAAACACGTAGCCCAATAAGGACCCGAGGTTAGACTGAGTTGTGGCGTAAGACTGCCCGGACCCAACCGGCAACAGGCAGCCACAACAATACCTGTCTAATGTGAGAGGTCAAGGCTTTAATAAGACAATTAAGGCTGAGTCAGGATTGATAGGATCAAGTAAATTATATTAATACTTAATCAAAATGGAACATGCTAAACTAAACAGACTGATTGGGGGTTAGGTTTATAAAACACTTAACCAACTTAGCATGTTGGCTAGAAATAGAAAACCTAGTAGCGAGGGACCCTTTTCGCAGTAACCCTACAAGGTATCATGATACCCTGAAACTAGGCAGGGTAGGGCACGATTACTGGGCTGATTGTAAGAGGTCAAATCGACGGCGGTGGTGCAGCAGTGTAGGTTCTAACGGGGTGCGGGCGTGCACACACTCCGGCGCAGAAAAATAAGGCACTGGGCACGAGTAGCATACCTGTGCATTCTAGGATTGTGTCGGGCCGCCACCATGGGACTTGATACACCCCATGGTGGGACCAGCATAGGTAACTACAACATCGGGGGCCGTAAGACACATGTAACTATGCGAGTAGGAGCCGATCATCATAAAATGGATCACTTCACCCTGATTATGGGGTGCCTGTTGGGAACCAGTTTATATGGGTACAGAGATTTATATGGGGTACGATAGTATATTCGACCCCAGACAACTTAACTAAGTTTATGGTGCTTTCCCATTTCTAATTTATACTTATCATACCCAGTTCTTTATTCATAGACTGAATAGTCCTAGACTTACTCAGGCTTTATGTCTGACTCTACTTTTCTTTCGTGTTCTTTTCTTCCGTCCCCCCCCCCCAGGTCCATAGGGAGGGAATACCGCAGCTTGACCAGCCTTCATATCCAGCTTGAAGAGAAAGAATGTATTGCTTGGATCTTTTCGTTTTGGACTATGGCTTTGGACAGCAACTATGAGACTTTTGCAGTTTATTTATGTTTTCTTTATGCTTCTTTAAATAATGTAATCAAGACAGTTATGAAGATGTTATGTTTTTTTGAAGTATTGTAAGACAATTATGGTATGGTTGGTGTAACACGTATTTTATTGAAATAAAAGTTGTTGTTTTCCGCTGTTCAAAAATATGTGTTCTTATATCTGTCTTGTATATCTGTTACTTATACTTATAAACCTCCACCAAAATTAGGGCATTCCCTTTGAGAGTGACCCTAACGGAGGTGGGGTGTTTCATGTTTAATTAGAATTGAAATGAAAGTTGATTGTGGATTTATCATGAACTATGTTTTAAACGACATTTGTTCTTTAATCCCAATTAACAGAGAAAATATAATTTGGAATTTATAAATCTTTTATTAAGATTTAAATGGAAAGTTTTCCAAAGTAAACTTTTCCAATTTAATAGAATAAATTAGAATTGAAGGGAATTCGATTTAATAATAATCGTGATAAGCTTCTGTAAAAGAAGACCGTTACTATATATGGAATTTGAAAGGCCTTGCCGTTATTCCATTTATACTATTAGTTTGATATGTAAATTTATATTGATTATATATTTATTGATCCGTTTTCCGTGAAGATTCCATAGTTAATGGAAGATTGATTCGGGTTTACCGTGAACTGCGTTTTAAATGACATTAGTTCTTTTACCCAGTGAAAGATAAAGATTAGTTTCCAAAATTTAAATAATCATAAAGTAATGATTTTTGATAATAAAACCAAATTGGAGTTTTAATAAATATCTAATTAGATTGAAATGGGAATGAGATAATTTAATTAATCGAATTCTTGAAATGATCGAGAATGGAGTACCACCAGTTTTACTCCAGGCGATAGTTAAATACTTTAATTGGATTTAAAGGTGAAATGGTAATTAAATTTACCGATAACACTATGGGTGTTAAATATGGAGTGGTACTAGTTTTGCTCCATGAGATGAATAGGTTAGGATTGGGATAATAAATATAAATAAATGATTACTTCGGTATAGTTCGATAATCCCGACTAGTTAATAAAATCTTTTGAAATTGATATTCGATGGAAGATTAAAGAATAAGTTTAAAAGAATTTATCTTTGATAAAATTAATGGGAACCTTTCCCTTAAAACGTGAATATTGGAATAAAAGCATATTTATTCTAAATTGGAATGAGGCGTGTGATGTGTTTTTATAGAACTTGATAATAAAATACGTGAATTATTCGGAAAGACCAGGATTAACCCATTTTGAATAATTAATACGATGACCAAGAGTCGAAGATGAAGACGGTGGTTAGAGACCGGAGTTCATCACATCGTTGGATGACTACTGATGTCTTGATTGGGCTGTACACCCAGGACAAGTTAATAAGTGGTGATCGTCCAAACGTACTTGGGGATCGACCGGATATGCGAGGACCTCTCTACTGTATTGGACATATGGGACGAGGAATAAGGTGCCTTCGGTTTCGTTCAGACCCAGAACGGACTTATAAATGGATGGTTTTCTGACATTGCATTTCATTTTGTAAAAATTGATTTCTGTTAAATATATATATATATATATGTTTGGTGGCGGAGAATTTATTCTCTTGCTTAACACCCTTCTCTGAGACGTACGAGCTTGGAGGTTATATATTGATAGACATCAGTTATATGGCGTGAATTGTCAGTGTGACTTACTAAGATGCAAATGATCAAGGCTTCTGTTGAAAAGTAGAGTCTTATGGTTGATGGTCAAAGCACAGCTATAAATAGCATAGCTTTGTGTATAGCGTTACTTCGTGAGCCTCACACCCCGGTATGAACCAGATACGGGAGAAGGATCCCAAGGAGGACATGCGTTTCTTTCTAGCTAGAAGTGGTGTCATGGTATGGAGCCCAGACATTTTTTACTTATATGGATGATGGAAAGCGAGGCACCTCGGATATTAAGTCCCTAGTGGCTCAGATTTTATGTCTCATAGGGCAAGGAAACGTATTATTCATGAATTACTAATCCACTAAAGAATTTGTGGACTGGCCCTGGCCCCGCCGCTCCTAAGTGAAGTTGCGGCTGTATCCTGAGAAATGGTAGGCTAGATTGTCTCGAATTCGGTAAGGATAATCCCTTGCCTTGGTTCATAGATGGAAATCCAACTTTCAGTACGACATTGTGCGGTTTTGATTATAGAACTTGTATGGCGACATGATATATGGTACCATGCCGTCTATGATTGATATATTTATATTTGATGTTGTTTTTGACACTATACACTTATAGTAATATCAAAATAATTTGTTTTAAACGTACTTAGCATGTTTGGCTATTATAAGGGAAAACTCTATCCTCCGGCTTGCGTTGCATTATGTGATGGGACCTGAGTCTTACAATAGCTTAATTTTTCAAAAAGCATTGCTTTGTTTTAATTTAGCCTAAGATTCATGTGGAGTAAAACCGTTTCGTGTTATATGGCGTGGTCCCATGATTTCCCCCCTTTTAAATTAAAGATTATTAACTGTTTTAGTTCTTACATCAGTCCCATGACTGACCTGGAGTTTATTGTTTTTAATCTAAACTCTGGGTGCCCCTATTTTCCACACGGGCATCTAGTAGTTTTGGTTTTGCAGATATTATATTCACAGGATCCTGGTTTATAGCTAAAGCGATATTCGGAAAGCTTTGTATCCGTGTATTTCTTTCAGTTGTGTTATGTATTATTTTCCGCTACTATTTAAATGTAATTTAAATCTCTGATATTTTTCTGATGTATGTTATTTATTCATACTCTGTTATATTCTTGTACTCTGATGTAAATTGTTGTAATAACAATGAAATGTTCTTCTGTTTGTGTTCTGATTTGTTGTGTTCTCATCTCAATCCGAGCTTTCCTTTACGGGGAAGTTTGGGTCATTTCAGAAAATAACATAACGTTGAGAAGATATGCGTTGTACAACGTTATTGGCCTTGGAAAGAAGTAAGCACGTATGAGATAATTAAATCGGCATTTGGATGTGAAGAAGCATGCGAATGGGGGAAGGGAGAATGCTTGAACAAAGTAAGTTGGCATATGTGTGAGCAGTGGAGTAATAAAAAGAACTGGGCATATTTTAATTTGTGAAGCAACAGTATCATGCGTAGGAAAAGAAGAAGGGGGAACGAGCAGAACAAGGTATTAGTAGATTAAATAAAAAGAAAATGTGTGCCAAATTTCAGTTAACTATTTAATTAGTCTAATAATAATATGATCAACGGAAGTGCAGACCAAAATATTTGAACAAGATGCATGGAACAAAGGATCGGAGTACAAGAAAACAGTCAGATTTCTATAGTAACAGATGGAAGGATTTAATCAGGTTGCCAATTGTCTAACACGGTGAAGACTTCGCGGTTTGAAGCCCGAAGAAACAAATTTTGAATGGAACCAATTATTACAAAGTAAATAAATATTTTTAATTAAGTTAAGTAAGGTTAGCTAGGAATAATAAAATTCTATAACTCAAAACTTGAATAACCTTTTATTCTCTAAACATAATTGCAGCAAACGAGTTATGCTAGGATCGCGGTGGCGAACATTACATTCTGGACTGATCTAGACATTTCAGGAGACAGTGGAAATTTATAGTTAAATTAAACGGTTGTTTAATTTAATTATAACCAGAACCGTTTCAGAAACAAATGGAACCAAAGTGAGTATATTTCATTCGGTTTTACCCACTTATATTTCATATAATTCGGGATTTATTTTGTGTGCTATGGTTGATAATTCTTTGTTGTGTGCTGAATAATATTTATACATTAAATGAGTTGGTTGAATTAAACAAACTTTTATTTCAAACGAAATCAAATCGTTATTTGAACAATTTATTTCCAAACGAGGTAACTTACCTTGTTGGTTACGTTTATAATAATATAAAAGTATTGAATTTAAATATGAGTGCTTGAATTGCTGTTATTGGTTGTTTATTAAGTATTGTATATGTTTATTAAATTGGATAATATTATTTGAAATAACGTATTTGGATGTAGGGAAACTGGTTGGGGGGTTCCAACTGGATTCCTCAAGTTTATTATTATTTTCATATTACTATTATATGAACTGTTTACCCAGTATGTATTGGACAAATTGATTTTGTTGTTGATTGGAATTCAATGGTTGTGTGTTTATAAATAATGAGCAGTATTGGCTGAGTAACTGGCATCAAATGGCTTGAAAATCAATCATTTTTTAAATATGGATTTACCGTCAGTAAATCGATTTAAACAAAGTAATAAAATTTATTTTAAAACTGAAGATGGATTTTTAAATCTATTATTTGAAATGAAAGTTTTTAAAAAGAAATAAATAATAAATTATTATTATTTATTATTTAAGTGTAAGTACTTATTTATTCAATGAAATTATAAAGTAAAATCTTATGTTATAAGATCCGTAAGTAGAAATTAACCTAAGGGTTAAGAATTTCATTAAGTGTTATCAAGAGATAATTATATGTAAGCATTTAAATTAGTTATATTATATTAATTAATTTAAAAGAAAGACAAATTGGATTTTGGTTAACGAGATAACCGTGTTTTGAGTTGGCTAAGTCAATTGTTTTGTTTGAAATTGTTATCTGATTGAATTGTTTTAATTAATCTAATGGGAATCGCTAACGAATAGTTGTTTAATTTTTTGTAAGGCCTTAAAAGGAAAATATTTATTTATTTTAGTTAATAAAGTAATTAACTACTTTTACAGTAGTAAATGCTAAAATAAATCTATTATTTTAATTTAAATAATTACTTCTTTAAAGAAATCCATTTAAATAAGTAATCGAATTTTGCAATGAAGGATAATTGAATTCTTGAAAGGAGTTTACGATCGGGTTTATATAAAAACCCGTGTTTTGTGAATGAAGTTAAAAAGAGATTTAAGTGGAAAAGATAGCTTGAAACGAAATGTTTACTTAACATTTAGATTAAGTAAAAAGAAATCGAGATATATAAAAGGGTTTATATTAAGGGTGCGTTTTTTAGAGGTCCCTATCAAGTTTCAAAATATAAAAAAACCCGGTCATAAACTTATTGTAAATTAGGTCCCTATTTTCTGAAAATTCATCAAAAAAATATAAAAAAATCACATAAATTCGTATTTAAATAAAACATGTAAACGCTAAAAAATTCAGAACAAAAGACCATCAAACAAGGCGTCAAAAATAAAAAAACAGAAAAAAACGAAATTTGCAGTTAAATGCATAATAGTATGCAGATATATCATTTTCTTGTATACATCTATGCTTATTTTTCACTACATTCATCTTCGTTGATTTTTATTCATGCAAATACATGCTTACATGTGTGCAAATATTTCAAATACTTGCACACATTTGTGCAGGTTTATTTTCAGATTTCCAAACCGAACACAGCTTACGGAAAAGTTGCATACAAATATGCAATTATCAGTAATAATTGCATAAATGTATGCAACTAATTTTTTTATTTCCGTGAAATCCTGAAATTATTTCCAGATTTTAGATTTTTTTTTATGAAGAACCGCACAATTTTTTTTTTTAAAAAAAGGCGAAACTCAGAAAATAGAGGGTGGGTTTTAATTTTAATTTTTTTTTTTTTTTAATAAATTAGGTCCCTACTTTTAGCTAACGTGTTATCCTATAAAAATGTTGCACACATGTATGCATGTTTTCTGAGATATTTGCACATTTGGATGCAAATAAAAATGAACTGAAATATGCAGTTAAATCTAGGCGCTGTAAGAACTGTAATAATTGCACATATGTATGCAATAAACTCAAAAAGGTGCATAATATTATGCATTTAACTGCAATTTTTTCTGTTTTTTTGTTGTTTTCTTCTTTCTGACATGATTTTTGTTGTTTTTTGAACTGAATTTTTTGTATAATGCATAATTTATTTTATTACTAATTTACGAATTTTTTTTAATTATTATTTTATAAGTTTTGAAAACAGGGACCTAATTTATAATAAGTTTATGACCGGATGTGAGCCTAATTAAGTTTCAAAATAGGGATGTGAGCCTAATATTCACTTATATTAAACCTAAGATTATAAATAAGATTTATAAGAGGGTGTGAAACTAAAACATGGATTTTTGAAATAGCAATATTAATGATGAAATTAAATGAAGTGAATGGAATTGAAATGAAATTTTAAAGTAGAAATGGTTGAGGGGATTTTAAATGGAATAAAATGGATCAATCAGAGTTAAGATAAGAATTACAACCTAACTGGAGATTTGTTGAGTTGAGTGATTTCCCGAGTGTTAATCTGATGTTGATTTCGGTCTTCAGGGTTGATACTTGAGAAATTATTCTCTTACAAATTTACGGTCAGGGACTAAGGGAGGTTGAAGTAAGAAATGTAATGTAGTTTTCCAAATATTGGAATTTTTCAATTAACCATTTATCTAATTATTATTAATTAAATAAGCCAAAGATGTTGAGTACTAAACCAGTAAATATATTTATATTTTTTGATTGAATGGTTGTTTATTTGATAGCTAAAAAGCCGACTATCAAATTTGGCCAATACGATTATTGGTAAGGAAAGATTGGGATCGAATTTATATTAGAATACCACTCTGACCAGCAAATACAAAAATACAGAAGATATCAGATGCAAATCGAGATGGAGAAATCAAGGACCGTAGATCTTCATGATATGGAAGAACCACTTAAAATCTATCATTCGACCCGGAGATATTCTTAGGTTCTGTCGTGATAGAAATCTACGGATTTACAAGGACTACTCGTAATCTACAGGGTGATACCTATGATGTAGTAGGAGGGTACCTTCGGTTCATCCTGTTCCTTGATGACTTGTATAGACGAATGTTTGACATAATATTTCTTAAGAATCACGTTAGCTGATTTTTACAAACATATTTTTATTAGTGGCAAATAATGGTCGTTCTCTTAACTTTATGACCAGAATATTTTTGTGGATGTCAAGTAAGTGACAAAAATCGGGCAGGCAGCATGGCTAAGTGGGTCGCTTCCAATTAAGGTGTATAATCACCTATCTAGAGAAAATCCATTTCATTCTTTAATCTATTTCGATGCTGTCCCTTTTTGGGAAACAGTGGGTAGCTCCTAATCGTTAGTGATATACATTCAATACACTCAAGCAAAATGAGTGGTTGGTCATGTATGGCCAGGTTGCAAGATGTACTTGTTGAACCCAATGTATTTGCCTCTAGAGATACACTATTGGAAGGTGGTTCCATACCTTGCCATAGTTGGAAATCCAATCTCGAATAAGAGCCCACAGTTTTGATTGTATACTATATATGTGGGGCATGAGATGCAAGCGTTCCAATAGATTGTTATTTATTTGTGTTTAGACACTATTTTATTATCAAAATAAGATATGATTTCAAAAAGGAACGGTTTGACTTAAAACTCAAGTTGGATGATGTTTATAAATTTAGCGAGTTTTCTCACTTTGGTTCACCAGACTGATCCGGCGTTTGAAATGATCGGGTTAGACTGGGTTTTTCAGGTTCAGATTTTATATGCTATGAATTTCAAAAGCCGTGCAGGAGGAGTTCAGACTATCTAGTATGTGTTCCACTGTGTGTTGTATATGAGGATAGATTATTATACTGTCAAGATGTATTGATATACTCTGATGATTGTAATTTATATTTCAAAGCTCTTAATAAAGTTTTATTTGAATATTATATTTTATTCCGCTGCAATGTGAGACTCTGATGTTGTTGTGTTCTTATTCTACTTTTATTATAATATTTCTTTCTTTTCTCACCCTTTATTTTCTCACCCTTTATTTTCTTTCATTAACTATCTGGCATTTTTGATACTTGAGTCCTGGCAAGTAATAGAGGTTATGTATTATTGTTGGAATTTGGGCATCGAAATCCCTGGGTTGTTATATCTCCCATATCAAAGGCTACAACAAATTGTATATAGTGCATATTAATACATGTGGAGTGTGTATGTCACATAGCTACCATATGAAACAATAAAAAATGATGCAACCGACAATAATAATGCAAATATGCAAACAACACAAATGTAAACTTAACATCACATGCAAGCATTCATATGCTCCCTCAATAATTCCAAGATTCTAATCTCAAATTCACTATAAGTCAATGTACCTAGCATGCATATTTTATTTATTAAACTTCAAAATTTTACAATTCAAAAACTTCCATTTTAATTAATATTTATTTTTTGTCAATGAATTTTCGAGCGATATTTTCTAAAAATTCTATTTTTAACATAATCTAAAATCCAGAAGATGAAATCTAAACTTTCCTAATTTATTAGAAACTATATTCCAATAGGCCAAGTAGATTCTTGTTTTAATGAATTCTGACTTATATTGGATCCTATATATTCATCTGGACATCAAAAAGGAAAATTATGAATTGTAGCAACACGTTGAGTTCATTTTAATAAAATTTAAGTAATTCGTTCAACCTTCGTTAAATTTATTAATACGAACTTGTTCTTTTACATTTTCTCACAAACATACTAATTATTTAAATTAAATTTTGAAAATCGACTGTTCGAAATCATCGAATATTCTATATATGTTCATTCTTGTTTACATTCATTATTGAACAACTTTATTTAGATTATATTCCTATCAGACCTATATAGGAAAATGATAAGATTACTCTTATCCAACCATAGTTATCGATATCCATAAGCTATACCAACATAATTACAAACCAATCAACAATAGTCAATACTCAAAAGAGAAGGAGCATAACCAATCGATTAATGATAATAATAATTACATAACATCATTTCCTATAAAACTAATCAACCATAAAAACATTTTTAGTTTGAAAACTTTCTTTATATATATTAACATATGAAATCTTCGTAAAATTATTTCATTTACCACATTTTAGAACAACTCAAAAAAACTTAAAATTCAATAACAGTTACGCTCTCATATTTAGATATATGCACTCAAAAAACTCAATCTGGAGCACTGCTAATTCCATCTATAATCAATTATTGTCAATCGAACTTTGATTTTCACTAAACCAAAGCTCGGATACCAAATGAGATGACCTGGCTCCGATCATCATGCACATCTCAGCAACCGAATGGGGAAACGGATTGAAAAGTGTACGAAAAAAAATTAGAGGGTGAGAAAGAAGGTATAAAACAGAAGACAGAAGAAGACCAGAACATCAGAATCGGATTATACACAAAATATCACGGTGGAATGAGAAAATGTAATATAACAACACTCTTTCTCCTAAAAGAGTAAACTATATACATGACCATATATATATATATATAAACATACATAATTATAGTACAACAAATAAATCAGGACAATCATAATTACTTGTCCTCACAAATGCTGATACATGCAACACATAGCACAACGAGAATATAATATAAATCATCATAACAATGTGGAAAATAGATGATACATGAAATACGAGGATACATCCTGAATAGAGCACCACTCCTACGCTCTAAGCAAATTCAAAGCTAATTCGAAAAATATACTCGATCTGACCTGAGCATTAAAGAAAACAATGCATAAACCTATTCAGAGACCCGAGTGAGAAACTCACATTACAAACAACTTGGTTAGCTTTAGAAATATTTTGAAAGAGTGGAAGTCTTGTTAAACATGACCACACGTAAACATAGCACACGTTTTTCCATTGCAATAACCAAAATATTTATTGGAAATCTAGTGATATATTATAAAATCAGTCTTGGCGTAAAGCACGTATAGTAAATCAACTCAATCCACGAAATTATTACCATCATTAAATTTCGCGCTCTTAATTTGGCTTTACATTTAAATTGGTAGGTTCTTAGTGGGAATAGATTTAATATGATGGCAAGGCAAGGGAATACCTCTCTATATGGTACACCTCATAACATATCCTATTTCTGCCAACTCTGATTGTTAAGGCTAAGAGGCTATGATTATTGTACACCAGAAAATTTCTTCACTTTGGGTGCCATATTGCCATTCCATATATCACAAATTAACTTCCATAAAAATACAACCTTGGTGCTCATACGTCCCAGGGAATGGCATTAAACTAAGAGAAGTTGCCTTCTCCACCATCAAACTGACATGTGTTTGTAAAAATCGGTGTTAATGATCTAAGAAATGCAATGAGAGACATCCATTTATACAAGCTGTATAGGAATTGGACAAACTGAAGGAAGTCTTTAACCACATCCTTTTGGGCATCAACCCAGGATAAGTAATAAGACATCCATGCACCATATAGATCTCTAAAAAGTACCCTGAGAGCCAAGTAGGACATCAACCAGCATTCCTTTCTAGCCGAATTTCTACGCCTTCATTTATATGTATAAGTATAGCCTTTAGTCACCTACATAACAGTTTCAAACATAATCCTGTTCGAAGAGGTCTACATAAAATCTCCATTTCTAAATTCTAACATCATTTATAAGCTTATAACAAGTTCTTATGTAATTTTATAAATCTTAGTTTAAGCACTTATCAATTAGTTATAAAATTTAATCCTTTTTAAAACTTTATTTCATAAACTTTTTATCAACTCGATTAGGTTTAAACTCTTGTAAATCATATTTATAAAACTTGTTTATAAATGTTGAACTTGTTAATAAATCATTTTATAATTTCTTTTATAATCCATTATAAATCTTGATTTATTTATAAACCTGCATTTTATATAATTTAAAAAATCGATTCAAAATTTTACTTTTATTATAAAATAGTTGTAACTTCAAAACTTAGAAATTTCACGCATGGTGAATCATATATTCAAAATCCTAAATTTGGGCCTTTTTCCACCAATCAGTAAAAGAATACAAATTTATTGATTAACACGTATTGTGCTAAATTTAATTATAGCAATCATCATTTAAATTCTGTTTTAGTGACACTTAGGTTAGATACTCATGGACGTATAAACCGAAATAGAATAACATCCTAAATATTGAGGGGTCCTGTTGGAACTCTTCAGCTTTTCCCCGTATATCACTGATCATATATCAGCACATATAGGAATATAAATCATGTGTAGTAGACTAGTTCATATAAGTTAAATCTTCCACTTTAAGTAGGTAGTTTCAATAGGCTTACGCTCCAAAGACGGTAATATATAAATAACCAAAAACAATTATATAAGAAATTTTTGACATGCATTTTGGTAAAGCTATCAAACATCAAGATTCTAATTAGCGACGTGGTCAAGCATCGAGAACGTCGTCAGAAAACATAAAGAAATTTGGTTAAGTAGCGACGTATTCGAAAAAGGTTGGAAATGGTGTCAATTCGTGAAATCGTCATCGATAGACTTTGAAAAACAAGCATGGTAAAAATACGTAATCAACTCGATTCGAACTGCTCAAAATGCTTGAGCGTGTAGGTTCGTTCACGTTGCAAAACTTGTTATGGAAAAATATATGGATTTTGGTAAAATGTAGTGCCGTGCACTCAAAATGGATGATCGACACATGTCGATCATGAAAAATGGCTTGCGCAGCTCGCGACACTCAAACTTGGCAATCTGGAGAGATTTTACCGACAGATGGATTTTCACATACCTATCACCTCAAAACAGCTGATCGGCATGATTGGATCAGGCAAAAATATCGGATCTGGCACTTGGTTAGAATCAAATTTGACACAAATGCCTCATCGGCCCGGTGAAATAGCTCCGGATTACATGTTTTACTCCTCCCCGGCAAGTTCAGAAATTCGTCCTGGATTCTTAGTTTGGCAAGTTGGGATTTTGCAACCCAACATTTTGGATCCTAGAAAGATGTGAAAAACCATTGACCACATCGTGCCCAGCTCCGAAATCCACGTGTACAAGTCAAAAGGAAGGGATTAGAAAACTTAGCTTGGCATAGAGGGATGTGAAATCCTAGCATAACTCGGGATATGAAAATCCTTTGCCGACATGGTAGGGGTTATAAATTTCCTAAGTATGGAGCAGATTCAAAATTTGGCAAGGTAGAGGGATTCAAAATTGGTGATGCGAGTTGGTGATGAGCAACAAGGAGCGGATATGATTTTCAATGGATGCGAGACGGTGGTTCAGATGCGAAATCTGGACTTGGCATCATATATGAAAAAAGGGAATGTGCCAAAAGATTTGGCATGGCTTTTCAGCATGCAGAACACCTATTTCTGCTTGATCAGCATGTGTTTTTCGTATAATTTCGGGATACGAAAATTCAATTTCCTAAGATGTGAAATTTCAAGATCAACATGGTTTTTTGGATTCAAATTTTGCATCCCTTTGGGATGTGAATTCTTGTAGCTACCCCCTAAAACTTACCTATAATTACCTTTAGAGGGGTTGGCTTATTTGTACTCTTCCTACACATTGGTCTACGAGATTGAAGCTCTCAAGCACCATTAATGGTTGCCTTCATCTTCCCTATGGATTTTGGACTTCCAAACATTGCAAAAATGTTTCCCTACAATATTCGGACCTTTACATTGCTTCTGGACCGCTTTGGACATCTTTGGATTTTCTTGGACATTGAAGCTACTTTTGGGTCATTGCTCCTTATTTTTTCTTAATGAAGAAGAAGATTATTTTGGTTAAAGTTAAGAATTTACAAATTTTTAGTTGTCCTATTGTAACACTTTGCACACAAATATTGTCTGAACTTGTATAACAATTGTAATCAGCTATTATATGATGAATGATTACTATAAAGTGGATGTAGGCACTAGTACGGAACCGTGTTAACCCTGCATTTCATTACTCTAGATTTGGATTATTGTTTTTCTTCAAAACATACACTCGGGCATTGGTGTGCGAGAATAGCGAAAATTCCCCATGTCAACAGTTTCATGCGCCAGGTGAGGGGGGCGCGCACAACTTTAACTTCCTCTTTGGGTTGGATTCTCGGATTTGTCTTTGGAATTCGTCATCGGATTTGGTTTTCGACTTTGACTTTGTTACTCGCCTTTCATCATGATTAATTGAAAGAAGCTCGACACTATTGCTAAACCTCAAGGTGTAGGATGTGAAGGAAGTCAGGAACTTTCTCTGATTGGAGTTCCCTCGAATTACATCACTCGTGAAGACGTTGACTGGCCAGTAAGATATTATTGGAACAAGTACCATTGTTCCTCAAGCTACGACTCGATACTTGGGGGCAACCACGCAAACTTATCAACAAGCCGATGCTGATCTTCGGACTGGTGTCGATACGCTACCCTATAGGGAAACCCTAATCTCGATATCGATCTAGCTTATGATGCTTTGGTTGGTCAGGTTACTGGCTCCGCTATTGGTAATGCTGTTTATGCGCCACTATTGGTAGTGCTCCCATGGTTCCAAGAGTCAAGATGGTGCCCAATGCAGACCCTCAGGTTGGATTTCAACTGAATATTCTTTCCGTTAATCAACCGATTCCTAATTTGGAATTAAAAATTGGGGGAACCAGTGTCGCTTTGGATAACTAAATCAGTTGCTTGCTTTAGGTAATGGTTCTTAGATTGTGGATGTTATACATATATTCACTCGAGGCGGTGCCTCTTCTCTGGACTTGAAGTGTGTTACTCGTAATCCATTCTCTTTAGTTATAAGGAATTTTCGTAACCCACTGGACTTGAAACTTCCGATGTTGGAAGCTTATGATCTTTGAAAGAATGACACCACTCATTTGACTGATACTGCTGCTATGTGTTTCAGGAAAATGGAGACAGACTGTATCACTTCTTGGAATGCTTTGGTTGGTAGGTTTGTGGAATATTTTAGAGTCAACATCGCTCGTCCCAAAATCGTTATGACTCTAAATGGTACTAAGTAGAAGTCCTATGAGATTCTACACAAGTTCTTGAAATAATTTAATGTTGCAATGGGTTCTATCGACAGACCTGATCCGTCGATGGTTTTGATGGCCACAGTTTCTAGTATTTTGGATAAATCTGACTTCAAGACTTCCTCAAACCTAGACCCTTTGGCGAGTTCTATTTTGAAGCTGAGAGATTCCTTTGGGAAGAGGATGCAAGAACTGATAAAAAGGCTCTCGAGGCAAATATGGTTAAGGGCGGGCTACTGTAATACCCCACGTCCATCAATGTCACTCACTAAGGGAATGCATTAATTTACATGGAGCATTATATGAGTATAAAACGAAACATCACAAGATAGATATATAAAATGGTACTTAAAATTTCAAAATTTATTCATTGCAGTGGAAAATAAAAACATGTCTGGTTACAACATCAAAACAATATGCTAAAGCCAAGTACACAAATATCCATCTTGACAAAATTATTATCAGAGTACATAAAAGCAAAACCATAATCCCATTCCAAATAGCCTGTAACACCCCGTATTTTCTGAGAATATTAAAATAACAAATTAAAGAATAATTAATTTGAAAAAGAAGAAATAGGTGAAATAGGTTGCGCCATTGCGTTCATCTCTGAATTCTGCTCGAGAAAGATTCCGAGTTTGCGTAAATCGGACTCCATATGAAGAAGATATCTTTAAATTAAATATTACAGCAAAACATGAAAAAAGAAGAATGAGAAAAGAATAATGTTTAGCATTGTTCTAAGGTTTGTAAGCAAAAGAATTAGTATCTCATTTGGTCAGAACATGTGACTTGCATACAAGAGGTACAGAGTTCGATACTCGCCAGCGCCATATTTTTGTTTTAGGGAAATGGCTAAAAAGTGGCTTAGTGTGAATACAGTTCAAAAAGTGGTTTTGTGTGAAAATGGTTAGTTGGGAAGATAGATAAAAAGAAAAAAAAATACATATATAGAATAAATAAATAAATAAATATATATATATATGACGTGTACGCATCATGTGGCGCACGTGGCGCATTTTTTTGTTGGTCAAGGATTGTCTTTTTTGCGTGGCCTTCTCTGATTGGCTTTGTGACAAATTCTGAGGTGTTAAGGCTTATGTATCATGCTATGATTGGCTGAGTGACACACTGCTTTAGTTGGATTGCTCTGAATGCTCCTAGAATGATCTAATAGCTCACATAAGATTAAACTTCTACAAAACCAACCCTAATCCTCAAACCCTAAATCACACTAATTCATTCCAAGGAGCCACCATGCTGTCAATGAACGTTCTAGCCTAGCCACCATTTCTTCTTCAATTAGAAAACAAGTTAAAGCATCGAATCAAAACTACCTTAGAGAATTGATAGTCTTCTTCAAGGGATTGCTTTTCAAATTCAGAAAACAGATCCTAGAAAACAAGACTTTCTTTTCTTTGTAAGTCCTACTATTATATAGATGTGAACGATTAAAAGTTGTGATTTGTATTATGTTTAGATTCACATTTTGATCTATGAAAATTGGATCCAAGATTAAAGTTCACACTCACATGCCTTATTAAACTTGTGTAAAACCATATGCTTAGGATTCTTGTTTGTTGGATCCAAAATAAAAGTTCGTATTTAGATGCCTTGCTAAACTTGTGTAAATTCATATGTTTAAGATTCATGATTATTGGATCCAAATTAAAAGTTCACAATCACATGTCTAGTTGAACTTGTGTAATTCTATATGCTTAAGGTTTATGCTTAGTTGTACCCAAATTGCAAATTTACATTCACATGCCTAGTTGAACTTGTGAAATTCTATGTGCTTAAGATTTATATTTATTTGGATCCAAATTGCAAGATTACGTTTACAAGCCTAGTTGGATTTGGGTAATTTCATATGCTTAGACCCATGTTAATTGGATCCAAAATTGCAAGTTCATTATTTTATGCCACATTTTCATGACACATGTTTAGTTAGATCCTTACCATTTTATGTTGTGTGACTGGTGCATGCTCCCATCTTTTCCCCTTTTTGTATATAAGTTAGGCTAAGTTACGATCTAAAATCCTATGTGAATTTTGCGAACGTATGACGGGGTAATGTTGGGAAAACCTTAGAAATTATTATTATTAGCATAATTTGGCCAATAAATAAATGAATGGTTAGTGCCATAAAATTGGTATAATTTATATACCAAAAATTGAAAATATGATTTAGAGGGTAAATGGGGCATGACTTCAATGGCAATAATTTTGGATAATTTACATATAAATTTGAATGATAAATATGTAAATTAAGAAAAAGACGAATATACCTAACCCGAGATTAAATTGAGTTGTGGTGTAAAACTGCCCGTAACCGCCCGGCATATCCAGTAACCACAACAACACATATCTAATGTGAGAGGTTAGAGCATCATGCCCAAGGAAAACCCGAGGTTAGATTGAGTTGTGGTGTAAAACTGCCCGGAACAGCCCGGCACATCTAATAACCGCAACAACACATATCTAATGTGAGAGGTTGGTGCATTAATAAATCAATTAATGCTAATGAACAAGACGAATGACTAGGTTTAAGTTAATGAGAAACACTTAACCAATATAACTTGATTTGTGGTAAGGTTAAATTAAAACAAGAGGACAACACTTAACCAATATAACTTGATTTGTGGTAGGGTTAAGTTAACACAAGAAGGCAACACTTAACCAAAGTAGCATGACAAGTAGGTGGGTTAAGTAACTTGAATTGATTGATGACACTTAGCCAATGCAACATGATGAACATGTGGGGTTAACTTAACAAGAAACACTTGACCAATACAACTTGATGGACGAACGGGGTTAAGTTAATAGGAAACACTTAACCAATCCAACATGATAAGTAAGGAGGGTTGAGTTAATAAGAAACACTTAACCAACATGACATGATGAATGGGTGGGTTAAGTTAACATGAATGGACAACGCTTAACAAATAAGACATAATGTACGGGAGGGTTACGTACATATCGAGATGGTGGGTAATATTAGTAAATATAGGCCCACAAACTTAACCATTAAATAAACATGCATGAATCGATGGGAGGGTTGAGTACGTCTCATGTAGGTGGGTAATATTAGTACATATAGGCCCACAAACTTAACCACTGAGTAAAGGTGCTAGAATCGGTGGGAGGTTTAAGTACACCTCGTGTAGGTGGGTAATATTTGTATATATAGGCCCACAAACTTAACCAATAGGAAACCTTAGTAACGGAGACCCATTTCAGCCGTAACCCACATAGATGTATCATGGTACCCTGAAACTAGGCAGGGTGGGGCACGATTACTTAGTTGATTATAAGTGGTCAAAACACTGGTAGGGAGTACGTTAGTGTAGTTCATACGGTTTATGGGCGTGCACGTACTCCGGAGTGGGAAAAAGCAGACACTGGGTACCAATAGTTATACACTGTGCATCTTGAATCGTGTTGGGTCGCTGTCATAAGGATTGATACACCTTATGGTGGGACCAGCACAGGGTATCTACAAGCAATAGAGGGCCGATTGACACAGACATATGGAACATTAATGCAAGTAAGGAGCCGATCGATAGGGTAGTAAGGGTACATCTTACACATTCATGGCAATTAGGCAGATTGAGGTGGAATCCTCATAATAGATGTACACCTGAAGGCTACCAAAATTGCGGGGATTGGGATCATGTTATCATATGATCATTTTATATAGATTACTAGTTGGGACACTAGTTAGGTGGTGCAGAGAAGTAAAATGGGTGTGATAGCATATTCAGCCTTATTATCTTATTTCTAGGGTGATGTCCTAGATTCAGTTTATTCATGTCATAACCCTTTTCTTGTTTACATGCTAAATATTCACTGGACTTACTAGACTCATGTCTGACCCATTTTCTTTCGTCTTCTTTTCTTCTGCCCCCCCCCCCCAGGACCGCAGGGAGGGAATACATCAGCTTAGATCAGATCATTTCCAGTGAACAAAGTAGATGTATTACTTGGAATCTTTTTCCTTGGGCTATGGCTTTGAATACTCTCTTATTGGGGATTTATGCTACCTTACTGTTGTTTCAATGCTTCTTTATGATTTAATTCACGATAAAGATTTTGTTATAATAATTTGGAAGTTGGTCTGAGACAGTTGTTGTAATGTTTTAACTAAACCACGTATTTATGAAATAAATTTAGTTTTTCCGCTGTTTATATGTTTGTCTTGTTAATTATCTGTATCTTTTACCTATAATGCTCCACCGGAGTTAAGGCATTCCCTTTGTGAGTGACCCTAACGAAGGCGGCGTGTTTCACCTGGTATCAGAGCTGAAGGTTACAGGATAAGATAAAAGATTTGAGAAATTATTTTCAAAACGGTTTTAAAAGAAACATTTTCAAAAGAAAAGTTTTGTTGTAAAGGCATATTCCCCAAAGCCATAAGAACTATCTTTAGATCCTCTGTTTGAATCATTGTTTCCTTCTTTCCTGAGTCTCCAGGGCTCCTGGCTTTCTAGGAGGTAACCTCATTGTGACATGGTTCCATAGGCTCGATGAGACTACGACACCTGTCAAATGGTGAAGAAGTGCCCAACCTCCATCCATAGTCATAATAGTTTCACCTACGGCTAATTATCTTCCAAGCTTTGTCGGGTTTCCCGTGCGATGGAGTCAACATTCGAATGGCTTGTCAACATGGTTCACAAAGGAGGTAAAAAGAAAGAGGCCAAAGGGGAAGAATCACAAACAAGGGATTGGAATATAAGATGGGCAAAGGAATAATAGATCCCGCAATAAGAGGAAGTATCTTTTCTGCGGTATAGCGGGTCATTTAATTATAGGAAGTAAAATACAAGTGGTTGTTTTCAGCATGGTGAGGCAGGGCATCTTATCAAGGATTGCCCGGAGGACAAGGAGAAGGGAAAAGGACAGGATTTTCAGGAAGGCAAGTGCATGCTTTCACTGCCAGCATACCTGAGAGAAAGATAGTAAAGTTTAGTTTTTTTTTTGATCATCCTGTTAGTACTCTTTTTGATTTCAGCGCTTCACATTTGCTTATATCTGCTTTCGTAGTTGGGTCTCTGCACCTTAGTACTAGTATAATAGAAGATCCCATTATTTTCTCAATTCCGGTTGGTGGTTCGGCTCATTTATCTTTGGTTTGTAAGGATTTGAGAATATCTATATTAAGGATTGAGTTTAAGTGTAATGCTTATGTTTCTGGTTTCATGGGCTATGGTTTGATTCTAGGCATGGTTTGGTTAGCTAGAAATTGTGAAATGAGGGTAGTTAGACTTTTTACTTGCCTCGGGAGTACCCTCGAGATGTCGTGCGATCCTGAGGGGATCAGTTAGGCGTGGCTACCTAGAATCACTTGATGCATCTATCGATGATTTGCGATCCGTTAGGGTAGTCCATGAGTACGCAGATTTTTTTGATTAGGTAAGGGATTCTCCCCCTAAAACTCGAAATAGACTTCCACATATATCTTGTTGACAACGCAAAGCCAGTTATGCGATCAACGATAGTTTTGGAGCAAGATTGGCGAGGATAGCCAGAGTCGTTTAAGTGCTCAATTGTTTGATTGTTTTGCTAGTATCATCTCACATAGATCGTCCAAATTTGGAGGAGGTATTCCATGGGTGCTTGTATGATATTGGTTTAGGCCTTTGGGGGCTTGTACTTGAGGGATGTCGAGTTCGACTAGGATGGTTCGCGTGAGAAATAAATGGTTGTGGCAGGCGTCCTAAAGTAAGACTGACCTTATGAGAGGTAAAAAGTACATAGAAACCTTTAGCTTTAGACCCTCAGATTTGTGACATGATGGATAAGCTAAGTAGAGGAGAGACCTCTAATCATCTTAGTATAAGCACTTGGTATCATGGCTCACACCTGTTTATCTTGGAAAGATAGTTCGACTACATTGGATACTCTCTAGCATAGTAAGTGATCGAGGTCCTATCTTTATTAGTGAGTTTTGGAAATGGAGGTCAAGATGCTTCGCAACTGTGAAGTTAAATTAGTTAAGGTACAGTGGAGTGAAGCTCAAGAAGACGCGACGTGGGAGACTGAAAATAAGACACGCGCATCATACCCTTTTTCTTGAGGGTATATCCTTGATCTCTTTTTCTAGGAATTCTATGCATGTTTGTTTCTATATTTTTTAGGTATATCCTCTAGGTCATATCTTTAATCCTTAGGTAGAAGCCAATGGATGTAAAAATGTGTTTGAAACATGTTATGGTTGGTGGTTGCAAGTGGTTGCTATTGGCTGCTCGTGGATGCATATACACACATTAGGCACTAGATCGGCTCAGTCACTTTCATATTGCATATGCATGAGTGAAATTTTATATATGAAGTGTTACTTAATGTGTTATCATATGGAGGTTGCATTTGTATTAATGATTGTGCACTCATGTAGAAGTTATAAAGTACGATTAGGAATAATTGCATACATGATGGACTCATGGCACTGACATAATTCGCATTAAGGAGGTCAACTGCATCAGTAGACCACCTGGTTTTGCATTAGATAAGGACATGTACAAAAACTATGCATATGATCATGAAGGAATTAGAAATATTTTTAAGGAGAATGGATGCCTGTGTTTAATGGTTGAGTTGATGGATGATTGGATGGTAGGATATGCATTCTTCTTAACTTGAAGGTTTCGGGGATGAAATCCTTTAAGTAAAGGAGAATGTAGCACCTCGTGTTTTCTGAGAATATTAAAATAAAAAATTAAAGAATAATTAATTTTAAAAAGAAGAAATAGGTAAAACGGGTTGCGCTATTGCGTTCATCTCAAAATTCTGCTTGAGATAGAGTCCGAGTTTGCGTAAATCGGACTCTGTATGAAGAAGATATCTTTAAATTAAATATTGCAACAAAACATGAAAAAAAAAAGAATGAGAAAAGAATAATGTTTAGCATTGTTCTAAGGTTTGTAAGCTTAAGACTTCGTGGCTCATTTGATTAGAACATGTGACTTGCATACAAGAGGTACAGAGTTCGATCCCCGCCAGCGCCATATTTTTGTTTTAGGGGAATGGCTAAAAAGTAGCTTAGTGTGAACGCAGCTCAAAAAGTGGTTTAGTGTGAAAATGGTTAATTGGGAAGATAAATAAAAAGATATATATATATATATATATATGACGTGTACGCATCATGTGGCGCACGTAACACATTTTTTATTGGTCAAGGACTATCTTTTTTGCATGGCCTTCTCTGATTGGCTTTGGGACAAATTCTGAGGTGTTAAGGCTTATATGTCATGCTATGATTGGCTGAGTGACACATTGCTTTAATTGGATGGCTCTGATTGCTCCTAGAACGATCTAACGGCTAACATAAGATTAAACTTCTATAAATCAACCCTAATCCTCAAACCTTAAATCACACTAATTCATTCCAAGGAGCCACCATGCTGTCAATGAACGTTCTAGCCTAGCCACCATTTCTTCTTCAAATAGAAAACCAGTTAAAGCATCAAATCAAAATTAACTTAGAGAATTGATAGTCTTCTTCAAGGGATTGCTTTTCAAATTCAAAAAACAGATCCTAGAAAACAAAACTTTCTTTTCTTTGTAAGTCCTGTTATTATTTAGATGTGAACGATTAAAAATTGTGATATGTAATAAAATGAAAACTAGAGTAATTCCTAGTTGTAAGATAACAACGATGCTGATTAATGCCTATTCTTGTAACGATTTTATCGTATATGCTTGTGAGATTATTGTGGTTATTATGTTGATGTTAAACCAATTGTATATTATGTAAATTTGGTGAACTTTTTTTTTTCATGTTATGTAACATGCAAGTTGTTTAGATCAACATTTAGATCTATGTTTACTGAAACATGCAAGTTGTTTATATCTACATTTAGATCTATGTTTATTGAATCATGCAAGTTGTTAGGCTAAGACATGTATTATGTTTAGATCTACATTTAGGTCTATGTTTATTGAATCATGAAAGTTGTTTAGATCTACATTTAGATCTATGTTCATTGAATCATGCAAGTTGTTTAGATCTACATTTAGATCTATGTTTATTGAATCATGCAAGTTGTTAGGCTAAAACATGTATTATGTTTAGACCTACATTTAGATCTATGTTTATTGAATCATGCAAGTTGTTAGGATAAGACATGTATTATGTTTAGATTCACATTTAGATCTACGAAAATTGGATCCAAGATTAAAGTTCACACTCACATGCCTTATTAAACTTGTGTAAAACCATATGCTTAAGATTCATGTTTGTTGGATCCAAAATAAAAGTTTGTATCTACATGCCTTGTTAAACTTGTGTAAATCCATATGTTTAAGATTCATGATTATTGGATCCAAATTAAAAGTTCACATTCACATGTCTAGTTGAACTTGTGTAATTCTGTATGCTTCAGGTTTATGTTTAGTTGGACCGAAATTGCAAATTTACATTCGCATACCTAGTTGAACTTGTGAAATTTTATGTGCTTAAGATTTATATTTATTTGGATCCAAATTGCAAGATTACATTTAAAAGCCTAGTTGGATTTGGGTAATTTCATATGCTAAGACCCATGTTAATTGGATCCAAAAATGCAAGTTCATTATTTTGTGCCATATTTTCATGACATATGTTTAGTTAGATCCTTACTATTTTATGTTGTGTGAATGGTGCATGCTCCCATCTTTTCCCTTTTTTGTATATAAGTTAGGCTAAGTAATGAGCCTAACATCCTATGTGAATTTTGCGAACGTATGACGGGGGTAACGTTGAGAAAATCTTAGAAATTATTATTATTAGCATAATTTGGCCCATAAGTAAATGAATGGTTAGTGCCATAAAATTGGTATAATTTATATACCAAAAATTGAAAATATTATTTAGAGGGTAAATGGGGCATAACTTGAATGGCTATAATTGTGGATAATTTACATATAAATTTGAAAGATAAATATGTAAATTAAGAAAAAGACGAATATGCCTAACCCGAGGTTAGATTGAGTTGTGGTGTAAAACTGCCCGGAACCGCCCGACACATCCAGTAACCACAACAACTTCTATCTAATTTGAGAGGTTAGTGTATCATGCCTAAGAAAAACCCGAGGTTAGATTAAGTTGTGGTGTAAAACTGCCCGTAACCGCCCGGCACATCCAGTAATCGCAACAACACATATCTAATGTGAGAGGTTGGTGCATAAATAAATCAATTAATGCTAATGAACAAGATGAATGACTAGGTTTAAGTTAATGAGAAACAATTAACCAATATAACTTGATTTGTGGTAAGGTTAAGTTAAACAAGAGGACAACACTTAACCAATATAACTTGATTTGTTATAGGGTTAAGTTAACACAAGAAGGCAACACTTAACCAAAGTAGCATGACAAGTAGGTGGGTTACGTAACTTGAATTGATTGATGACAGTTAACTAATACAACATGATGAACACATGAGGTTAATTTAACAAAAATACTTGACCAATACAACTTGATGGACGAACGGGGTTAAGTTAATAGGAAACACTTAACCAATCCAACATGATAAGTGAGGAGGGTTGAGTTATAAGAAACACTTAACTAACATGACATGATGAATGGGTGGGTTAAGTTAACATGAATGGAAAACACTTAACCAATACAACATAATGTACGAGAGGGTTAAGAACGAATCGGGCTGGTGGGTAATATTTGTAAATATAGGCCAACAAACTTAACATTTAAATAAACATGCTTGAATCGATGGGAAGGTTAAGTACATCTCGTGTAGGTGGGTCATATTAGTACATATAGGCCCACAAACTTAACCATTGAGTAAACATGCTGTAATCGGTGAGAGGGTTAAGTGCATCTCATGTAGGTGGGTAATATTTGTATATATAGGCCCACAAACTTAACCAATAGGAAACCTTAGTAACGGAGACCCATTTCAGCAGTAACCCACATTGACGTATCATGGTACCGTGAAACTAGGCAAGGTGGGGCACGATTACAGGCTGATTATAAGCGGTCAAAACATCGATTGGGGTACGTCAGTGTAGGTTCTGATTGTTTACGGGCGTGGACGTACTCCGGAGTGGGAAAAAGCAGGCACTGGGTACCAGTAGTTATACGCTGTGCATTTTGAATCGTGTCGGATCGCCGTCATAAGGATTGATACACCTTATGGTGGGACTAGCACAGGGTATCTACATGCAAGAGAGGGCCGATTGACACAGACACATGGAATGTTAATGCAAGTAAGGAGCCGATCGATAGGGTAGTAAGGGTACATCTAACACATTCATGGCAATTAGGCAGATTAAAGTGGAATCCTCATAATAGATGTACACCTAAAGGCTACCACAATTGCGGGGGATTGGGATCATGTTATCATATGATCATTTTATAAAGATTACTAGGTGGGACGCTAGTTATGTGGTGCAGAGAAGTAAAATGGGTGCGATAGCATATTCGGGCTTGTTATCCTATTTCTAGGGTGATGTCCTAGATTCAGTTTTTTCATGTCATAACCCTTTTCTTGTTTACATGATAAATAGTCACTGGACTTACCAGACTCATGTCTGACCCATTTTCTTTCGTTTTCTTTTCTTCCATCCCCCCCACCCCCAGGTCCGTAGGGAGGGAATACTTCATCTTAGATCGGATCATTTCCAGCTTGAAGAAAGTAAATGTATTACTTGGAATCTTTTTCCTTGGGCTATGGCTTTGGATATTCTCTTATTGGGGATTTATGCTACCTTACTGTTGTCTTAATGCTTCTTTATGATTTAATTCAAGACAGAGATTTTGTTGTAACAATTTGGAAGTTGGTTTGAGACAATTGTTGTAAAGTTTTAACAGAAACTAGTATTTATGAAATAAATTTAGTTTTTCCGCTGTTTATATGTCTATCTTGTTAATGATTTGTATCTTTTACCTATAATGCTCCACCGAAGTTAAGGCATTCCCTTTGTGAGTGACCTTAACGAAGGCGGGGTGTTTCATAGCCATAATGAAAAAGAGATAAAGCCGAGCATTACTTTCAACACTTCCAAGCGCTTCCAGAAGAAAGAAATCCGAGTCAAGTTTCAGTGTTTCCTCCCTGAGAGCCTGGGGGTGGGGGGGGGGGGTAACAGAAGAAAAAGAGGCGAAAAAAAGGTAAGACATAAAGCCTGGCGAGTCCAGTTACTTTCAGTATGAAAATAAGTAAAGAAATATGACAGGAATAAACAGGATGGAAAGTATAACCATGACATAAGGTAAAGCTGGATAATTGGATGAATATAAAGGAATGTCAAGTGCGCTTCCCAGATTTCTTACTTAATTTAATTCTCTGCACCATTTATTAGTAATTCTTAATGAAATGATCCCAACCCCGCAATTGGTAGCCCTTAAGCTTAACATCTAGTAAGAGGTGTCTGCCCCCATACAATCCTTGAAAGCCTACTTGCCCATAATCGATACTAGATGTCCCTATACCACCCCTAATCGATCGGCTCCCTAACCTGTAGATACCTGTACGGGTCCCAGCTTAGGGTGTATCACTCCCTAAGTGGCAACCTGTGGTTGCACAGCTTTATACCTACTGATGTATAGTTGCTAAATCTTCCAATGCCAGGAACACCTTGTGCATGCTTAACGAACCTGTCGGAACCTTCACTGCTACACCCTCGCTCTTATTTGAACGCTTATAATCAGCTCAGTAAGCGTGCCCTAACCCTGCCTAGCTCAGGTTTCCCGATACCTCTTAGTGGGTTACTGTCTGAAAATGGTCCTACCGCTACTAGGTTTTTGCCAATGTTTTATCCTAACCCAACCTATACTGGTTAAGTGTTGTCTATTCGCCCAGTTGACTTAACCCCTTCCACTTATCAAATCAATATGTATTATTGGTTAAGATTTCCTTAACCCTATCCACTTTGTTCATGTAATATTGGTTATGTTGTCATCTCACACAGGTTAACTTAACTCCACCCACCTAACATGTTTTAGGTATCATATTCATCTTTGATCAGCATTAATTAGTTATTAATGCACAGACCTCTCACATTAAGTCGATGGCTTGTGGCTACTGGATGTGTCGGGCGGTTCCGGGTAGACTTCTACCACAAGCCAGACTTAACCTCGTGTCTAAGCATCTTTCAATTATGCCTACGACCTCTCACATTAGAATTGCCATTTGCGGTTGCTGGTTAGGCCAACTGGTTCTAGGCAGGCTTCTACCGCAAACGGAGTCTAACCTCGTGTTTCGGCATGCTTATCTTAGCCAATTTATTTATTTGCAGTTTATGCCAATTTCATGTTAATTACGCCATTTACCCAAAATCCCCAATTTCGTATCATGCCAAAATTTAACATTAATCATGCCCAAATTAACCCAACATATATTATGCTATATTTCCCAACGTTCCCTAGATTACCATTCGTACTTTCATCTCTACGAGATTTGGCCTAGACTCGAAAGTAGCTTGGCTATAAAAATGAAAAGGGAAGGAAGAAGGGAAGAGATACAGAACAGACATAATAATAACAATAAAATAGGCATAAGGATGAACTGATTATAAAGATATGATAAAACTGATGATAATATCAACATGGGCATATAAGAATCATGAATCTGATTTATAGGCTAAGATAAAACTGATGAGATTAGATCCTATTATCATGTTTAATTTCCAACTCCAATTTACAACATGTCAGAGTTGCTTTTGTACTATTTAAATTTAAAAATAATCAATGGAATCACTGAGATTGGATTTAGGAAGAGAATTAGGCGTTGTCGTAGCAATCCTGACTTGAATAATCTTATAATTTGCTTGTTGAAGAAGAACTATCTCTATATCTCTACATTGATTTTGGTTGGAGAAGAAAGGCTAGGTTAATTTAGATGAGAGCATCATGGAGGCGCCATGAATTAGTGTAATGAAATCAGGGTTAGGTTTAGGTGTTTATTTATAGATTTATTAGGTGAATTAGGGCCTTTAGATTAGATAAAAGATCATCTGATCAGAAAAACACGTCATCCAGCTAATCCCCGAAGGACATGTCATCAGAGTACTCTCCAGAATTCTGTGCAGATTTGGCCTCGGCATGGGCACACTTCCCAGGTGTTCCAGTGCATTTTTGTTCTAGTGCACTTTACAAGTGCGCCAGTTATCCCAGCCTATTTTCGGATTTTTCTGCCCAACTTCTATTGTCCATAATTTCTTTATACGATATACGTTTTATGCAAACTCGGAATCTATCTCAAGCACAATTCCGAGACGAACGAATGGTATAACCCGTTTCACCGAATTCTTCTTTTAAAAATTAATTATTCTTTAATTATCTCTTATGTCATGTTTTAAAATTACGGGGTGTTACATTCTTCCCTCCTTAAAGGATTTCGTCCCCGTAATCTTCAAGTTAAGAAGAATGTATCCTACCATCCAATCATCCATCTACTCATCCATTATCCACAAACATCCATTGTCCTTAAAAGATTTCTAATGCTATATGAACATATGCAAAAGTGTGTGTATATGTTCCTTATCAGGCGGTCTATCGATTCAGTTGACCTCCTTAATGCAAAACGTTATAGTGCCATGCGTCCATTATGTATGCAAAAGAATCCTATTGATACATATCATTTCTATCTGAGTGTACAACCATTCATTCAAATGAAACATCCATATGATAACACATTCAATATACATCCATTAACTTTAATATGCACACTCATTAATATGCAATATGAAAGTGATTGAGCCGATCTAGTGCCTAATGTGTGTGTAAATGCATCAACAGGCAACCACTAGCAAACACATACATCCACTTATATCCACCAAACATAACATGTCTCAAACAGATGTTTACAACCATAGAATTTTCTACCTAAAGATCAAAGATATAATCGAGAGGATACACTAAATGATAGAACAAGTATAAACAAAGTGGTAGAAAAAGGAGAAGTTAAGAACATACCCTCAAAAAGGAAAGGGTACGACGCACGTATCTTGTCTTTAGTCTCCCAAGTCGCGTCTCCTTGATCATCTCCCCACTGGTCTTTAACCAACTTGACCTCTCCATTGCGTAATTTCTTGACCTCTGATCTAAGGATGTATGTAGGAACTCGTCTAACTGAGGCATCTCGTTCTACTTCCATTTCTCTAAGCATGTTCGGCTCCACTACTTCCATGGTATCATGTAAACACTTCCTCAAATTTGACACGTGAAACACGGTATGCACAACACTAAGCTTCTCAGGAAGTTTTACTCTGTAGGCCATCTGTCCAATTCTTTCTGTAATATGGAACGGCCCTACGAACCTTGGTGCCAATTTCCCTACAAATCCAAAACTGACTGCATTCCTCAATGGTGACACTTTAATAAAAACCATGTCTCCAACATTGAACTCAAGATCGGTTCGTCTCTTATCAGTATGACTTCTTACGGTCTTGTGCCATCTTCATGCGTCTTCGAATCAAGTCTATCTTCTCCGAAGTTTCCCTAATCATCTTTGGCCCAAGCAAAATTTTATTTGTAGACTCCCACCAACAACTCAGTGATCGACAAGGTCATCCATATAGAGCTTTAGAAGGTATCGTGCCAATGCTAGTATGATAGCTGTTGTTGTAGGCAAAATCTACTAATGGAAGATGTTCCTCCCATGTCCATCCAAAGTCCAAGATGCATAATCTCAAAAGATCTTTTAGAATCTGATTCACTCTTTCTGTTTGGCCATCCGTTTGTGGGTGATAAGCGGTGCTCAAACACAATTGCGTTCCTACCACCTCTTGCAAGCTCTTCCGTAACTCACTGGTAAAAATCGGATCTCGATCGCTTACGATACTAGAAGGTATGCTGCGTAGATGAACTATCTCTCGAAGATTAACAGATGCTAACCATGCCGCTGTTCTTTTACTCTTAACTGGAATGAAATGGGCGCTCTTGGTAAGTCTATCCACTACTACCTAAATCCCTGTATTACCCTTCCTTGACCTCGACAACCCGTCAAAAAAATCCAAGGAAAAACTTTCCCATTTCCACCGTGGAACCTCTAAAGGGTGAAGCAAACCACCAGGCTTCTTCTGCTCAACCTTGACTTGCTGGCACACTAAGCATCTAGAAATGAACTCAGCTACACCCTTCTTTATTCTGGCCCAAAAGAAAACTCGCTTCGTATCCCTATACATCTTGTCACCACTGGGATGTATGGTCATCTTAGAATGATGTGCTTCTTCAAGGATTGTCTTCTTCAAATTCTCTTCTTGAGATACGCAAAATCTCCCATCTCTAGGAAACTAACCTTTGTCATCTATAGTATACCTACTAAGATGGCTCGAAAACTCCCCTCTTATGAGCTTGTCCACTATCTTTATCAACTGTGGGTTATCTCGCTGTGCCGCGCCTACCTATCCTAAAAGAGTAGGTCGTACCTATAACGATGCCAACAAACCGGGTACATAATCAATAGAGGGTCTAAAGTCAAAGGTAGAGATATACTCTAAACTCTACCGCTCGACCAACAAGGGACTCAAAGTCAACTTCTTTCTACTTAAGGCGCCAGCTACAACGTTACCCTTGCTTGGGGTATATGCAATCTCAAAATCGTAGGATGCTAAGAACTCCATCCACCTCTATTGTCTTAATTTTAAATCTTTTTGGGAGAACAAATATTTGGTGACTTATGGTATGTATATAACTCAAACCTCTCTCCAAGCAAATAGTGACGCCAAGACTTAGGCGCAAAAACTATGGCAGCTAATTCTAAGTCGTGGTAGGGTAATTCTTCTCATGGACCTTTAACTACCTTCCACTATAGCATATCACCCTTCCCTCTTGCATCAAAATTACGCCAAGCCCAGTCCCGCAAGTATCGGTATACACTATGAATGGTTTATTTCCATCCAGAAAAACTAAAACTGGAGTTGTCGTCAATGCCCTCTTCAAACATTGTAAAGCATCGTCACAGTCAACATCCAAAGAAAATGTCAAATTCTTTTTCGTCAACCGTGTAAGTGGGGCTGATATCTTAGCAAAGCCCTTGATGAACTTTCTATAACAGCCCGCCAAACCAAGAAAACTTCGTACTTCCGTTGCATTCTTAGGAACCATCCAATCTTGGATTGCTACCACCTTCGTGGGATCCACTTCTATCCCTTCCTAAGAGACCACGTGCCCTAAGAACCTCACCTCCTTCCTCAAAAAATGATATTTGGAGAACTTAGCTTTGAGTTAACGTGCTCGAAGGGTCTCTAAGACTTCCCTAAGATGTAGAGCATGTTCTTCCTCGCTTCTAGAGAATATCAAGATATCATCCACAAAGATTACCAAGACTTGTTTAGAAGCTCCCTAAACACCCCACTCATCAAGTCTATGAAATATGCGGGTGCATTCGTCAAACCAAAAGGCATGACAATCCATTCGAAGAAACCATCGGGAGTCCTAAAAGTAGTCTTATCTATTCTATCCTCAGCTACCCTCAATTGATGAAATCCCGTAACTAAGTCCAACTGCGAGAAAACTAAAGCACCAACCAACTGATCGAACAAATCATCTATCCACGACAATGGGTGTCTGTTCTTCTTCGTAAGCTTGTTCAGCTCCCTATAGTCCACACACAATCTAAGTGAACCATCAGCCTTCGTAGCAAAAATAAATGGATCACCCCACTCCGAGATACCTCTTCTTATGAACCCTTTCTCAAGCATCTATTTCACTTGTTTACTAAGCTCCCTCCTTTCTCTAGGAGCCATGTGGCGCATAGGCAATGCAACTGGCTTTGCATTGTCCACCAAGTATATACAGAAATCTATCTCGCATTTTGGAGGTAAGCCCCTAACCTCCTCAAAGACATATGCATACTCACGGACTACTCGAACAGATTGCAAATCATCAATAGATGTGTCAAGCGATTCTAGGTAGCTAAGCATAATAGAACACTTAGGGTCGCACGAGATATCGAGAGTATTACCCAGACTAGTCAACAGTCTAACTACCCTCTTTTCACAGTCGAGAATGGCACCATACCTGGCTAGCCAATCCATTCCCAGAATCAACCCATAGCCTGTGAAACTAAGCACATAGGTGTTGCATTCGAACTCAACGCCATACACATGTATTCTCAAATCCTGACATAACGTAGAAAGATGAGTCGTATCCCTAATAGGATTTGAGACAACAAAGGGATCCTCTACTATACTAGTATCTAGGTGCAGAGACTCAACAACAGATGCAGATATAAATGAATGTGAAGTGCCAGAATCAAACAAAGTACATACAGGATGATCGAAAAGGAAAATCAAACTTTCAAAAGAAATGTTTCTACCTCTCTCTTGCGTAGCTGCCATGAGAGCATGGACCTACCCTCAAGAAGTAGATCCTGTCCTCTGTCCTTGCCTCCTTGGGCATTCCTTAATCGTATGTCCTACCACAACACATTGGAAGCAACCAGACTTTTTTGCCTTCTTCTTTCTACAATCTTTAGTTGTATGACCTCGTATACCACAGAAATGGAATTTCCTTTTATCTCGAGGTTTCCCACTCTTCTTAGGATCCACTTTCTTGTCCTGTGCCTTATCTACCTTAGCACCTTTTTCCTCTTCATGTATCAATGCCATATCAACAAGATTCTCGAAATTAGCCTCTATAGGAATGTCAGACATAGCCAACCCGTGTAATGGTTCATTCAGACTCTTGGAAAATCTCAAGGCCTTCTTATGTGGTGTATTAACTAATTCCATACCAAATCTTGCTAACTGGTTAAACTTGTTAACGTACTCCTTCACAGAAAAACTCCCTTGTTTCAAAGCCAAGAACCTCTCCATGTATAGACTCTCCTCTGCTTGTGAAAGAAATTTCAACTTGAACCTTTGTCTAAAATCCATCCACGTCTCCACTGCACGTCCTCTATTGGTTACTTCCCACTAAAATGAGGCTTCATCCTCCATCAACCAAGCAACTAGCTGAACTTTCCTTCCATCGTCTATCTCAAAGATACCAAACAAGTCCTCCACTTCCTTGAGCCAATTCCAAGCCTCGACAAACGTCTTAGTTCCATAAAGTGGTTTTCCACCCATCGCACAGAAGTCTTTTCATATCTTAGAAAAAGCGTCTACACAGGGAGAAGGAGGAGGAGCTGCAGCTGGGGGAGGAGGAACATTGGCTGGGCCTGCAGTAGTAGCCCTAGCCTGCAGATACCTTCTGAACCAGCCTGGTATTGGTACGCCCTCGGGTATATCGAGTTCCCAGACATGTTGAAAGGAAAAAGGAAGAGATTCAAAATAGAGAATCGAAATATAGATATATGGCTTTTGGGGATTATGATTTTCGTAATAAACCTTTCTCTTGAAAATACTTTCTATAAAACATGTTTTGAAAAGACTTCTTAGAAAAATTCTTTTGAAAATGGTTTTCAAAATCTTTTATCTTTTATGGCAACCTTCAGCTCTGATACCACATGTAACACCCCACGTCCATTAACGTCACTCACTAAGGGAATGCAGTAATTTTCATGGGGCATTATATGAGTACAGAATAGAACATCACAAGACAGATATATAAAATGGTACTTAAAATTTCAAAATTTATTCATTGCAGCGGAAAAGAAAAACATATCTGGTTACAACATCAAAACTATATACTAAAGCCAGGTACACAAATATCCATCTTGACAAAATTATTATCAGAGTACATAAAAGCAAAACCATAATCCCGCTCCAAATAGCCATAATGAAAAAGAGATAAAGCTGAGCATTACTTTCACCACTTCCAGAAGAAAGAAATTCAAGTGAAGTTTCAGTATTTCCTCCCTGAGAACATAGGGCGGGGGGGGGGGGGGGAAGAAGAGAAAACAAAAGGTTCAGACATAAAGCCTGGCAAGTCCGGTTACTTTTAGTATGAAAATAAGTAAAGCAATACGACAACAATAAACAGGATGGAAAGTACAACCATGACATAAGGTAAAGCTGGATAATATGATGAATATAAAGGAATGTCTAGTGAGCTTCCCACATTTCTTACTTAATTTAATTCTCCGCACCACCTACTAGTAATTCTTATCGAAATGATCAGAACCCCGCAATTGGGAGCCCTCAGGCGTAACATCTAGTAAGAGGTATCCACCCCATACAATTCTTGAAAGACTATTGCCCATAATAGATACTAGATGTCCCCACACTACCCCTAATCGATCTGTTCCCTAACTTGTAGATACCTGTGCGGGTCCTAGCTTAAGGTGTATCACTCCATAAGTGGAAACCCGTGGTTGCACATCTTTATACCTACTGATGTACAGTGGCTAAATCTTCCGATGCTGGGAACACCTTGTGCACGCTTAACAAAACCATCAGAACCAGCACTGCTGCACCTTCGCTCTTATTTGACTGCTTTTAATTAGCCCAGTAAGCGTGCCCCAACCCTGCCTAGCTCAGGGTCCCTGATACCTCTAAGTGGGTTACTGTCTGGAAAGCGTCCCTACCGCTACTAGGATTTTTCCCCAGGGTTTATTCTAATCCAACCTATATTGGTTAAGTGTTGTCTATCTGCCCAGTTGATTTAACCCCATCCACTTATCAACTCAATATGTATTATTGGTTAAGCTTGCCTTAACCCTATCCACTTTGTTCACATAATATTTGTTAAGTTGTCATCTCACACAAGATAACTTGACCACACCCACCTAACATTTGTTAGGTATCATATTCATCTTTGATCAGCATTAATTAGTTATTAATGCTCATACCTCTCACATTAAGTCGATGGGTTATGGCTGTTGGATGTGTTGGGCCGTTACGGGCAGACTTCTACCACAAGCCAGACTTAACCTCGTTTTTAAGCATCTTTTAATTATTCCTACGACCTCTCACATTAGAATGGCTGTTTGCGGTTGCTGGTAATGGCGGTTTGTTCCGGGCAGACTTCTATCGCAAATGGAGTCTAACTCGTGTCTCGACATGCTTATCTTGGCCAATTTATTTATTTGCAGTTTATGCCAATTTCAGGTTAATTATGCCAATTGCCCAAAATCCCCAATTTCGTATCATGCCCAAAATTTAACATTAATCATGCCCAAATCAATCCAACATATATTATGCCATATTTCCCAATGTTCCCTAGATTACCATTCGTACGTTCATCTGTACGAGATTTGGCCTAGGCTCGAAAGTAGCCTGGCTATAAAAATAAAAAAGGAAGGAGGAAGTGTAACACCCCGTATTTCCTATGAATATTAAAGGAACGAATTAAAGAATATTTAATTTTAAAATTGGGAATTAAGGAAAACTAGTTATGCCATTGTGTTCGTCTCGGAATTCTACTTGAGATAGATTCTGAGTTTGCGTAAATCGGACACCGTGTGAAGAAGTTATAAGCCTTAGAAGTTTGTATACGCCCAAGGAATTATATATATACATATAAAATAATTCTAAAATTCAAAACAGGGTTCAAATCTCGAATTTGGGTCAAAGAAGGCTGAGCGGGAAATTTCCCGCTCAGAGGTGTCGACCCCCCCCCCAGGGGGAGTCGACATAGGTGTCGACCCTCTATAGGGGTGTCGACATAGGTGTCAACCCCCCTATTGAGGATTCGACCCCTGTTGGCCCAGATCTGGCCGATGACGTGTTTCGCCACGTGTCGCTTTCTGATTCGTTGTGTGACGTGGTATTCTGCTCTACACAATTCTGATGACTTCTAGACTGATCTGAAGGCTCTAAATCTCCCTATACACCTATAAAGACCCCTAAACCCATTGTTTTCTCCACACAAATTCATAGGCATTTATATGCTGTTAAAACATGAAGTGACCTAGCCTCCACGTTAATCAATCAAATTAGAGTTTTCAAGTTAACATTCAAAGTCTACATCAAAGGAATAACTAATCAAATTCCGAAACAAGATCCTAGAATTCAAGACCGTTCTATAATTTTCAAGTTCATGTTACTTTCAGAAATAATTTAATTATGATTCTGACATTGAAATAAATCTGAATCTGAGATTATGCTTATTTCTATCTGTCTTTCTATATCCATTGGATCTATCTCATTGATATTATTATGTCCATTCTTTGTCTCTTCTTTCCTTCTTCCCTTTTTGTTTTTATAGCCAGGCTACTGCGAGCGTGAGCCAAATCTCATAAGAGATGAATGTATGTTGGAAAAAAAATTGGGCATAATATATGATTTGGACATGGCCAGCGCTAAAATTGGGAAAAGTATTAAATTATGTATAATTGGGCATAACTAATTTGTAATGGATTTGAGGACATAACACATGTTGTATTTAAAGCATAAAGTGTATCGAACATATGACTTGAGATTTGAGGCATAAAGAATATTGGACATATGACTTCACTACAACAAACTTGACTTTTTGCGACGCTTTAATATGTCACGGAAAATTCAACTTGCGTCCCAAGAAATAAATAGCGACAGTAAAATTAGCATCGCGCAAGTGTTGCAAATGATGAAGACACAAATGAAACTTTTCGACAAAAATAAACATCGCAAAAAATTAATTTATCGCGACACAAAATATGTTACCAAAAACGGTTTGTGCCGCAAATGGTCTGCGTCGCCAATGTTGTTGTTTCTAGTGTCTTTATTTGCGACACGACATTAAAGTCGTTAAAATGTGTCAAGCGCGACATAAATTTACGTTGCAAAAAACTTACAATTTTATTCCTACCTTGTTGCATTGAATCAAATTTTTAACAACACGTATATACGTCGCCGGTATTATTTGCATTTATGACATTCACATATGCTATTAAAGTTGTTCGGTATTAGCAATGTTTAAATCAAAAGCTTTTCCATTCACGATATATCAAATCGTTGATAATTGTTGCTAAATGACCATTTTATACATTGCAAAAGATATTCAACACTCATAACATTTTCCTTTTCGGTTGTTATATATTAACATTTTCCAAGCAATTAATTGCACTTTCAAGTTTTCTAATATCAAATATATAACAATAAAACAAATAATATGAAGAATAGAAAATAATCTTTAAAAATTAATTTTTCATCATTCACTTTTTTTACAGAATAAGCGTGCCACCCTAACCATCACTTCAACTAACATTTATTACCGCTTAAAAGGTTGTATTTTGTTTTTCATTTTCTACTTTTTTTCCCAATGATCGTAATTGCTGGTAATTCATCTTTCCTAAAGCAAACTTTAATTGCACTAAATTACATCTGCATACAAGTAAATCTCGCATGTGGAATTGGAATTTATACCAGTAAATATATAATTGATTTTCAGGACAAACAATAGCAAACACACATTTCATGTCAAACTCCATAAACTTTGAAAGTTTACATTATCAACATACACTGCAGCTTCACTATATGCAAGAAACATCAAAGGTAAAACTCACCTAATAAACATTTAAATATCATAACTTCAAAAACATTGCAGCTCCAAAGTAAGTCTAGCAGCGTACAAATAACTTGAATGTAGAATTCTTCTCCATCATCTTCCTTGATTAATATCTTCTTTGTCATCCAATGTCACCACTGATTCCATCTTTCTTGTCCTGACCTTTTTGTTGGCATGACTTTAGACTTTGCTTTTGGAGCCACTACTATAAAAACGAAAGAATAAAAACATTGTTTTTTTCATATTCTATTGACTGGCATTTTCTACACATTTTACAAACCAAGAGCAACATACTTCCAGCTAAAGTGACTTCTTATAAACTAGGAAGACGCAGTTTTGCGATACTAAATTTTACAAAAGCGAAATTTTTACTAATTTCCATCAATTTATAAATACAAAATCTCATTATGCAACACAACTAACTAAAGCATACCAGGCTTATACAGGTAGTGCAAGTAATACAATACAAGTAATAAAAAATCTCACTATGCAACACCACTAACTGAAGCTAACTTTGCACAATTTTTCTCAATACCAGAGTCAGCATGATACTTCCATCATGTTATAGCTCTTGTATACGTAATACAATTTTAAAAGGAGTATCATTACACTAAGAAAATCACATAGCTGCTAATCAAAGTTAGTCATTGTTAACTGTACGAAAGTTCACATAAATTAGTTCCACTATATACCACATAGTTGTTATCCTAACAATAATTCCCATTAAAAAATAATTATTTATTTTAATATTTATGATTGTAGCAGATTAATGAAAATGAAACCGATGAAAATGACAGTGTCATTATATGTTCTGCGACTGTAATAGTCAGTTGACATAAAAATTAATAATGAAAATCAAACTTCATCATTTGACATTGCCAAGGACGTTATAATTTTATAAGTGATTTTTGTGCATATGTAAGAGAAGTGGCGAGCAACATTTAACGCTGTCAACAACAATACGTTTCCATTATTCCTTCGGCATTCAGTTCTACAGCTAAAAATAATGCCAGACTAATTGAAGTATTCCCACGCTAATGCATATGGATAAAACTCGACCTTTTGCTAAAATTCATAATTCAAAGTTCCTGTTGCTGAATATTTCAGTAATATAAGATTTGATATAAAACTCTTTCTTGAAAACAGCACAAAAATATGTTTTCAGCTAATATAAGAAGTGAAAATGAATATCACTTTACTTAGAAATTAGAACAGTATTATACATTATTATACTTATGGATTATTGCTAACATATGAAAGAAAGAGAAAAACAACAAGTTGATCAGTTAAAATTTTTGTTTTAGCAATGGACACACCATATATAAAAATATAATCCTAAGACTTTATAGTAATGGACGCACCATATATGGTTGGGATTCTACAACTAAGTCGGATATGATTCAACCCATGATACAAACATGATTACTTATGTATAAATAAACAAGATGCGATGTCAGCGGTCATTCTACTGTAATCACCGAATATGCATTCCTTTATTTCTCGGAAGTTACCCCACAGCAATAAAACCGTCACCTTTTCAAGCAAATTTCCAGTAACTGTTACCTCATGATATATGTGGCCCATTAAAAACTAATGAATAAACATATTCAAACCTGAAACTTGAAAGACAGTCTTTATTTTTCCATGTAACTAAATAATAATATTTAGTTACATGGAAAAATTATAATAGAACACACATATCATGTTTATAAACTGTGGTATTATAGAAGCACGAACCTTAAGCTACAAATTTATGAAATCAATCATCAAATAGAATGTACATTATTGATTTGGACTCCATAGCTGAAACCATCGATCTTCAAATCAGTTATTAACTATGGAATGGACTAAAATTAAGTAGATTATAGTTTGATTTGAACGATAACAGTGGTCGAGGGGAAAATTACAAAGGCAAGCAAAAAATACAGAAGCTTATTAAAAAAATAAAAAAATAACTACTTTCAATATAACTCTCTTGATTACTTAGGTGCCATTTTGATCAGATGCAACAAAAAAATATAGGACAGCTTATGTACAATAAAAAATATATATCAAATTTCTGAATCTACTGAATTCTGATACATGGATGATCAAAGGTTTCTTCTGTGTATGAAGGTAGTAAATTACATCACAATCTAGGCTGTACAAAAGCATTATTTTCCCCTATGTTATATATAATAAAAATATACAATCTAATTAAAATATATCTTATATAATCATCATATGATTTACCTGGATGGACCTTACAGGAAGTTTGTTTATCTTATGTAAATGCTTGTTGATCGTAACAAACCATGGTAAGGAAACAATTTTCTGTTGTTCTGTGCAACAGCTCCATCAAGAGTTAAGTGATTCTGCAAATTTTGAAGCTGGAATGCACCGATACTTCCTTATGTTGCTAGCCCAATATTTATCTTGACCCACTTTAAAATTGACCTAATAAAAAAATAATGGAATTTACATAAACAATGTTATGCAGTCGATGCTAATGAACACTTATCTAGCTGTGAGACATCTAATATGAGTTGCTAGACATCTTTTATTTGATAACCTAGGCATGCACATTCAAAAAAATTATGAGAATGAAAAATAAAAATAAAACTAATTATTATATGCATATATGGCATATTTCTGTGCATGGTTCCAAGCATGGAGTAGTATGGAGTGTGCAAATGTTCCAACAATGGTTTACATTATCTTGAGCTTAATGCTCAAATGGGATCAAGATTTTTTTTATTTCACATGACTATTAAATCGATATAGCTAGAAATTCACATGATTATATGATGTTAAAAAAATTACATAACAAAAAAAGCATTCAATCCTAAAGAGATGGACAACAAAACAATTACAAAAGAAAGCACACCACTACTAAGTTATCACTTCTTTATTTTATTACAATTTCTCTAGATATACAAAATTAATGATTTTCTAACAATGTATGGTGAATTATTATTTTCTTTGGAGATAGGTAGTATCAGGTTAAATAAATCATTATTATACCTGCCCTAAAACTCTTAAGACATAAAGAAACGTGCATCAAACATATTCCCACTAGAAAAAAAAGAGGCTTAATTAAATGCATATGAAAAGATTTGCAAACTTATATCTTGAGGAAAGACAATAATGCAATTTTGTGTAAGACAGATTAATATAATTTCAAAGCTTAACCTTTAGAATATGCTCATGTACATGAGCTAGGTCCATATTTCCCTAAATTTACTCCAAAGGAGATATCTAATATAATCTATCCAACATACGATCAGACAACCTATAATGTTGTGTACTGAACCTTGATATACCATAGCAGCGGGAATGAAGTACAGAGTATCACTAAAAAGTTGATTTGAAGGGAAAAGAAATAACCTTAGTAGGATAGAACCATAATATAGTGCATATATGGACAAAATCATATATGTACTGAGTAGGTAGACAGTTAGGTAAAAGGCAAGCCATAAATAATCATGTAACTATGCAAGAAATTAAAGTGCAGCGGACAAAGGAAAGAGAAACACGAGAACATGCAAATATTATGAAAAACATGCCACCTTAAAATAATATATATATATATATATATATATGTATGTGTGTGTGTGTGTGTATGTACACACACACATACATGCTCAAATAACAAGAACTGGCATGAATGTGAACGAAACACCAACCCGCTATAATACTCAAATCGCAATGTTTTGCTGAATAAAAGGAGACCCTATAACAATTTCAGAACTGTCGTGTACATCAAGATTACTATTAATATACATCCTAATAGTTAGTACATGTTTGTTACTTCCATCAAATTCAATCAGATAATATGACTTAACGTTCCTAAAGCAAATTTACCCATCCGTCACTGGTGTAGAATTAGCCCAATATCCAACATCCAACGCTGAAAATTTAGTCTATAAATTTACATTATTAGATACATAAGATGTTCTAACTTTGAACCTCGTAGAAGATGATGAATTAGTTAGTTTTTTAAGAGATAAGATGAATATATGTGTAAACAGAAAATTGTTTTGTATAATTTGATTTATAGAAATAGTTATGTCATGCATACATAGAAACAGTTAATCAAAATTTTCCATTACCCATTAGCAATTTAGAAAAGTATCATTCTGGATGAAAACTAAACTGATACTCAAATTTGTGATATGTACTCGAAAATGATCTTTCATTGATGCTTAATCTTCCTACATGTTCACACCATTCATTCACTTCTAGTTTTCTTACAATGGAATACTTTTTGCCAATTTTCTTTTGGAACAACCATTTCATCAAAAAATCTCTTTAAAATTTCTTTAAGATGTAAAAATATTCCAGTATTTGATCTTTCGAACAGTAACAATGTTGGCTGCAATTTGAAAATGATTATTAAGATTTAGAAAATAATAGTATTTAAATTTTGAAAACCAACATTCTTTTGATTTCATCAAGTATGAAAGCAAAGAGTTCCATCAACGTAGAAAACAGAATCGTTTTGATTGTTTTGCACTCTACATTTGTTCGAGTGTTAGAAACATTATTCTCAATCAACCAGTAGATTCAACAATGGCAATAGGGGAGAGACCTACATTGTTAACACTTGACACCACATGAAACAAAATCGAATATGACTTACATTCAAAAATATATGAACTTTGGAATCCAATATAAAATAAAAGCTAAATTCTCAATTTTATTAAAAGCATTAAATTGCGTTCACTGTGTAATTCTGGTTCACTGCCAATATTAACATTTTTTCAATCAAGCACATCTTCATCATCTAAGATATTTCTTACTTTAAAGTAAACTATAAGCTTGTTTTCTTCGATTATACTAAAAGTATAAAACTTTGCATCTTTTTTCATGGTTGTATTTCTGGGGAAAACAATCTAGTTGTCGTTGTTTGACTCATAAAATGTTTAAATTTGTAATTCAAAGATAACTTATTGTTATTTCATAAGTGGTAAATATTTAAAAACGAATAGTGTCCTGTGTTAGGAAAATAAGATATTACTTCAAGTATTTTGAGATGTATGCAAATTATCATCTCATAAGAACTTAGATATGCATCAAAATTTCCTAGGTTTATTCTTTTTATTTAAAGTAGATCGATCTTGTGGATAACAATTACAACAAGAATTATTAAGAAAACACACAACATGGGGAACAAATTCTAGTAGGCTAATTTGATAATAGTCCAAAATTATTTGTGTACAACAAAATTTAAACTATACTATACATAAAAAACTGACATAATTTAGACATATGTCAGTAAAAGATGATTTAAAGAGATGCAAATGCAATTTCCAATACTATCTTCTAGAATCTCCTTTTTATTTTTACTTTAACAAAAAAACATCAAACAACTTATGCATAACAAAATGATCAAATGTTGTAAGCATTGCAGAAATGGTAACATTTGAAACTCATATTCCCCTTAATCCATGCCAACTTCAGTCAAGATGTGAAAACCCGTAACTTCCCCGTGAAGGAAAGCGCGGATAGTTCGAGAACAAGCTACAACATAGAACGCAGACGGAAGAACATTTCATTGTATATTACAACAATGCATCAGAATACAAGAATATACAAAGTATAAATGAATATTACACAGAAATATCAGAGATTTCAATTACATTTAAATGCATCGCAGCGGAAAATAATACAATACACAACTAGAAGAAGATATACGGATACAAAGCTTTCCGGATATCGTTCCAGCTGTAAACCAGGATCCTGTGAATATAAATCTGCAAAACCAAAACTACTAGCTGCCCGTGTCGAAATAAGGGCACCCAAAGTTTAGGTTAAAACAATAAACTCCAGGTCAGTCATGTGACTGGTGCGAGAACTAAAACAGTTAATCTTTATTTTTAAAGTTAGGTAAATCAAGGGACCATGCCGTATAACACGGAACGGGTTTCCTCCCAAGAATACCAGTGCGTAAAACAACAACGCAATGCTACGTAAAGAAAAATGAAGCTATTATAAAACCCAGGTCTTATCACACAATGCAACGCAAGCCGGGGGATAGGGTTTTTACCTTATAATAGCCAAGAATGCTTGATACGTTTAAAAGAAATCATTTGATACTATTATAAGTGTATAGTGTATAAAACAACTTCAAATCATAAGTATCAATCATAGGCGGCATGAATGCCCCATACCACTATGTCGCAATATAGAGGTTATACAATCAAAATCGCAAAGTCACGTATTTGGAAATTGGGTTTCCATCTATGAACCGAGGCAAAAGATAGTCCTCAACCGATTCGAGACTCTCTAGCCCGAGCCTCAGGCAAGTACTCAGTCAAGCCTTTGGATCGTCAGGGCCGGTCCACCGATGTGGATTAAAATTCCTGAACACTGCGTTTCCCCGCCCTATGGGGCGTAGGTGAGCCAACGAATGACTCCATCAGACTTGGATCGTCCGATCAAACCGAGGCGCCTCGCAACAGCAACAACCACATAAGTCAAACTCGTCAGGGCGTGTAAAACCACTGACGTCACTTCTAACTAGAAAGAAACGCATGTCCTCCCTGAGGTCCGTCTCCCGTTTTTGGTTCATACCAGGTGTGAAACTCGCGAGGTAAACGTTACACAAAGCTACGCCACAAAGGCCGTGCTTCGATCATCAACCACAAGACTCTGCTTTTCAACAGAATCCTTGATCATTTGCACCTTAGCATGCCACACAGGCAAACCATTCTATGCAACCGATATCAGTCACACAGAATGAAATCCGATGTCAGACACACAATCCATTTACAAGTCCGTTCTGGGTCTGAACGAAACCGGAGGCACCTAGTACCCCGCATATCCATCGATCTCCAAATACGTCTAGACGAACACCAACTGTTTCCATCTTCTTGGGTGTACATCCCAATCAAGATCATCAGTAATCACCCAAACGACGTGAAGACCTCCGGTCTTCGACCACCGTCTTCATCTTCGACTTATCGTCGTATCAGTTATTCAGAATGGGATAAACCCGGTTTTCCGAATAACTCGCGTATATTTTAAATAAGTGTTACACAAACACAACATACGCCTCATTCCAATTCATCAGTCACTAACCGTAAATTAATCAAGAGAATAATTCCCCAAATATTAACCCCGAATGTAACGACCCACAAATCTGAGCTATCTGAGTTGACTAAATACAACACACGTCCAACCCAAATAACACAGAAATACGAACCATTAATAGAAAGAAGATAGAGGATGAGAAATAGAAAGAAAGAGATATTAGAATAGAAGAAGAACGAAGATCACAACTCACAGCGGAACGAATAAAATATATTATATAACATAAGCTCCGAAATACAAATCTGTTTTGTACATATATACATACCATCATCAGAGTACACATGACATTTGATTCAGCGGAAGTAACTCTAAATAACTAACGTTGAAGCCTCCTGCTTCAAGCTCCTCCCAGTGTATCTGTAAAAGCCTGAACACTTGACTGCCCGTACAAATTTGGGCACCCAAGAGTTTAGGAAAAACAAAACAAAACAAACTCTGGGTCAGTCATGGGACTGGTGTGAGTAAACTCCAACCACTTGTTTAACTTTAAAAATCCTTTCAAAAGAAAAGATAATAGTAAGACCAGCCTACACATAAACACGGACGGTTTTTACCTTACTATAACCCAAAACACTTTGATATCAAACCCAATGATATTATAATAATGTCTACATCAAGTAAATAACCAAATAGCAGAACGCTTGCATCTCACGCTCCACATATATAGTATAAAATCAAAAAAACCGCATGGCGCTTATTGGAGATTGGATTTCCAACATGACAAGGTATGGAACCACCTTCCGATGATGTATCTCTAGAGGCGAATACACCTGGGTTCAACAAGAACATCTTGTAACCCGGCCCACACATGACCGACCACTCATTTCGCTTAAGTGTATCGAATGTATATCACCAACGGTTGGACTCAAACCACCGTTCCCGAATGGGCAGAATCGATAGATTTAGAAACAAAAGGAATTTCTCTAGATAGGTGATTATACACCCTAATGGGTGCGACCCACATAGCCATGCTGCCTGCCCGATTTTTGTCCTTTCCCGGTTGTTGAGGCCTGAGGCTACGATTACTTACCATTCCTTGATAACACAATCACTTTGAATGCCACATTGTCAGATTCGTTAATCACTAGTTGAGTTTGCACAAATATTCTGGATATTATGCTAAGGGATAAATCCGTTGCAACCATATATATTCATACAGACCAACCCATTTGATCATTGGAAATACTTTGTCAGACATTCGTCCATTTACGTTCGTTCTGGGATTGAACGAAACCGAAGGCACTATTTCTATAAATAGAAAAGCCCTTGCACTTTACTCCGTCTTCAATATATTCAGCATACTTGGTTCGCAACGCTTATGCCGATACGGAGTGGTTCTTCGGATAATAATCCAACCGGTCTCTCCATATTGACAACGATGGTCAAAAACTTCGATAGTCTGTGATTTAACTATCGAATAAAAACAAGTGTTCATCCAAACATATCAAACAAATCACTGGGCTCTTTAATTAATATTTCACTAATTAAATCTCTCCTCCATTTCCTTATCAATATTTGTTATCCAAATATTTCAATAATCAATCTTGGCCCTTTTCGCTATTTTTGATTTCGTTTCCTTATCGAATTCTATATATATCGATATATAGGTTTCTAATTGTCAAATTTCTTAAAAATATTCTAACTCCTTAAATTCCCGGAAAAATTCGCCATAACCTCCCCTGTATCGGGAGCATCGGGAAGTTTCAAATAGCTTTCCCGGTCCTTCTAATCTCAAAAAGGAAAAGAAAAAGCCAAGCGGCTTGCCGATACGGCGCATAAAACTCATATATGAATTTAAACATGTACCTTTTGTTGAGCACATTATTTATATACCTGCATTATCCTTGTCCCATACCTGTCTCCTGTATGTCTATACCTGTCAAATTTATTTCAACTTCACACACTCGTTTTGACCCAACTCGTTAATTAACTCGTTAATTAACTCGTTGGTCTATTTCGCTTGTATATTGGAATATAACATATTTCAAATATATTTCAACCTACTTATCAAATAATTGAATTCAAATTTCAATTTAAGCGCTATGTTCGATTTCGAATATATATATTTACGAACGCCAAATTTACTTTTCAAGGTTCGACTTTAGTTCAAACTCGGTTAACTAATTTCTACTTGACTTAGTTAATCCTAAATAATCAAAATAGGGTTATTGTTTCAAAAATCTCTGTACTTACTTCACTTGAGCTCGCCTTTATTTTCTAACTCAAGATTAGGCTTTTAAAATGGGACTTTGGATTTTTATTTGCTTAAAAATCCTTATATTTATATATAAAATCCATTATGGTTTATAATGGTTTCTGGCGCTGCATTTTTGAAATTTTGATTTTGACATAACTCAAAATCTATATGACGAAATTCAGATTTTTCTTCTTCATTAGAAAACTATTATCAAACCAGTCCTGACGTTTCTTGTTTCGAAGAATTTCGACTTCAATTGCGTTCTGTATACTCAATTGAAGTTCGAATCGCCAATTTACGAACTACAGCGCTGCGGCGAGCTCGTTTTAATTATATTTATATATATAAACTTTTAAACTTTCGTTAAAATGAATCCAACTCCATTTTAACTCCATTCGAATTTCTAATATTCAAACTCCATTTTCCTTTATTTGAATTTCTTGATTCAAATTCCAATCTCACTTTTGAATTATATTTTCAAATCCCAATTTCTTTGATATTCAACTTCAGTACTTGAATTTCTATTTCCAATCTCTATTCGAACTTCATATTTAATTCTATTTGAGTTATATATTCAAACTCTATTTCGATTATATTTGAAGTTTATATTCAATTCTTCTTCGAATTCTAAATTCAAATCCATATTCAATTCTCTTGAATTCGATATTTCAAATTTCATTACAATTCTACCTTGCAATTCTATATTCAAATTCATTTATTCAAATTCTATTTGAATTGCTATATTCAGACCCCATATTTGAATTCTATTTGAAATTCAAATATTCAAACTCCCTTTAAATTCTATTGGGAATTCTAAATGTTTCAAATTCCACTTTCTCTTCTTTGAAATTCTCAATATTTCAAATTACATTTCTTTTATTTGAAATTCCATTTTTGAATTTCCTTTATTCCAATCCCATTTGAATTCCTTTGAATTCAAAATCCTATTTCAATTCCCTTGAATTCAAATCCCATATTTAAATTCCTTTGAATTCAAATCCTATATTTGAACCCCTTTTGAATTTCTATAGTCAAATTCTCTTTCCATTATATTTGAATTCAAATTTCATTGCAATTCTATTTTTGAAATTCTATTTCAAATTCTATTTCAAATTCTCTTTTGAAAATTCTGGTTTGAAATTCTATTTCAAATTCTATTTGGAAATTCTATTTCAAATTCTCTTTGGAAATTCTATTTCAAATTCTCTATATTCAAACACCATTTGAAAGTTCTATATCCAAATCCACTTTGGATTTTCTATTTGAATTCTAAATTCAAATTTCCATTTCCTTTTCTATTATTCAAATTCTATATTTAAATTTCCTTTTGAATCATATTTTCAAAAACACTTGGATTTCTATTTCTGAATTATCAAATGATAATTCTTTTCACTTCATTTATAACTTCGTTATAAAAGAATTATTTATGAATTTCGTTTATAAAGGAACTACTTGTTTTATTTTTCAAAAACAAGTTTATATTTTTATTTCCATTTAAAATTCAAATTCTATTTAAAAATAGAATTTCCCTTTTTAAATCTCCAATATCCTTCCCCGATAGTTTTTTTTTAAATATCATTACTTAAGCCCAGTGATATTTAAACACACAAAGCAACGAATTATTTATTTTTCTAACACATCATATATAACAATATATATGCAACCAAATAACAAACAGATAATATATTTTTGAGGAATCCAGTTGGATTCCTCCAACCTGTTTTCCTGCATCCACAGATGTTAGCACATAAATAATACCCATTCTGCTTCGTGGCAGAATATCGCGGTATAGAAGGTCATCCATTAATCATAGCGTGGGGCGTATAGGGTAATCATCCGCTATGAAACTGCGGGCATCCGCTAATGAGACTGCGGGAATCCAACCAATCAATCAACCCAATATATATATAATAGCCTAAATAACTAATATACATAAAACAAGCAGAAAAATCCAAACAAGCAACAACAATTATTTTTAATGAAATAAAAATAATTCTAAAGGTGAGTGAGATTTACTCACCGTGATCTTTAATCTGCGATCCATTCCAAATTTGAATTTAAACTGATCGTCCCAACTAAACTAGAAAAATCCTGCTGACTCCAACACACTTCAATCTAGTTCATTTGTATAGAGCCCCGTCCTTTTGAATCTAACATAATTTGATTTGTTCCAATCTAACATCATATAAAGGAGTAACAAATTTATTTGCTATTGATTTTTAAAAAAAAATCATGAATGAACAATCCACTTACCTAACCCTTTACTTCTTCCTCGTTTTAAATCATACAGGACTTCTCCAGTAAAAACAATATGGCCGCATACCACAACAACCTTCCCTCACGAACAAATACATGAGCTCCAATTCTCGAAGACCCATCGAAAACCAGAACCCATGAAATCAACTCGTCCTTACATCACCTTCGTACTCTGAAACGCATCGCACACACCCAGTCTTCACGACTCCAACTCCCCCAGTACAGGCATGCGACACCAGCTATTGATCGACACACCCTATCGATTTCATCTCCGACATCACTGGCTCCCAAAACCGTGCCCTAGCGTCGCAGCAAAAATGAGAACTCGAGCAACTGTCATGCCTCTTTCTTCCCTAATCGTGAGGGCTTTCTGCTAACATCGAGCTTCTGCGCCTTCCAGGATTTCACGCCGCGGTGTCGGATTTCGATCCTCTGCGATAGCTCATCGCGACACCACTAACCCTACTGGTTCAAGAGGGATTCGAATTGGGTTTTTCTTTTTTTGAAGGATCCGGGCTTCGGTCGTTTGATTCTGAAATGGGAAAAAGTTGATTTTGGTTTTTGATGTTTACGGTTTTATAAATGAACTGAAAGGAATCACAGTTATAAAGGGAGAAGAACGAAGGGAAATGAAATGAACTGATCCTAGAATGGGAAAGTAAAGCGATGATGTCGCCATTTATATATACACAATTGGGGAAACAAAGAGTACGAGCCATTAAAATTATGTCTACCTGATAGTGAAGCTTGGAGACAAAGCTGTTGGCTCGAGATGAATGAAGTCTGCGCTGATGACAAATTTTAGGGTGGCGCTTAGTTTTTAGGTCGGCTTGATTTAACTGATTATATTATAATGTTTCCAAATATTTTGTGAGCCCTAATTTGCAACCACGGACCCCTATTTTAACATAACCACTGTTATTTCAATAGTGTAACACTATTCTGAACTAACTGAATATATTTTGATATTTAATTCTAGCGTATATACCATATTAAATTAATATAGTATAATTTAAATTCATAATTAATTAATTCGCTGGTAAAATTTTTATTTCCTATTATCGACTATATTCAAACAGAATTTTATACCAGTCTTCTGAACTGTTTGATTCGGTTTTTCAACTTCGATTCAAATTTTATTTCGCATTACTATAAATTTATAAATATTTTTTTTTCTTATCAAGAAAATATTTAGAACGATATTAAATATTTAAAATAAATCAATAAAAATTTCGGGTCGTTACACCGAAGGCCGAAACCAACATCAGATCAATATCCAGAAAACCATTCTGCTTAGCTAACCGACAGTTAGTTTATAAATTTCACATTCATAGGGAAAGGTTCCCATTAATTTTATCCAAGATAAATTCCTTGAATTTATTCTTTAATCTTCTTTTGAATTTTGATTCAACTAGTCGGGATTAACGAACCTTACCGAAGTAATCATTTTTTTAATTTCCCAGTCCCAACCTATTCATCCCATGAAATAAAGCTGGTAATACTTCATATCTAACACCACGGTGTTATCGGTAAATTCAATTACCATTTCACGTTCAAATCTAATTAAAGATTTAACTATCGCCTGGAGCAAAACTGGTGATACTCCAATCTCGATTATTTCAATCTAATTAAAGATTCATTAAAACTCCACTTAGTTTTAATTTGTGACTGGGTTAAAGAATCAGTGTCGTTTAAAACACGGTTCACGATAAACCCAAAATCACATCGCATTTCAATCAGTCCCTAACCGTAAATTAGCAAGTGAGCAATTCCCTAAGTATTAACCCCAAAGGCCGAAACCAACATCAGATCAATACCCCAGAAACCATTCAACTTAACTAATCCCCAGCCAGTTTCTGATTTTTTTTAACTCCTTTGGGTCTAAAAACAGTATTATTGAAGATACCGTTCACGACAACCCAAAATCACATTCTATTAATTATCGGGTTAAAGAACGAGTGTTATTTAAAACACTGTTCACGATAAACCCAAGAATCAATTCGAATTCAATCCCAATTAAATATTATTTAATTGGTACCCTTCATTAAATCTAACTAAAAATATTTAATCTTTTTCTCAACTGGATTCAAGAACAGTGTTAATGAAGACACCATCCACGACAAACCCAAATCACATTTGATATTAAATACAAGGCTCTGAATAGAAAATATCCCGGCTTATATTCAATATCAAATTCTACGACCAACAAATATCGTATTGGAAATAACGATAAATATATCTATATCTTTCAAATTTCCGTAACAACATCTGTATAGTCACGAAATCCAACATCGAAATATTCCGAAGAAAATTTCGATTCAAATCCATTCCAATATAATTATTGGAAATTCTAGTTATTTTCAAAACCATTTCAAATCCAATTTATTTATTTAAAATAAACAGAATTATAATTCTAGTTCGAAACTAGTTCATTTCGATAAAAATCTATTTTTATCTTTTCAAATATGGAGTTTTTTCATCCCAATCCTTTCTAAATCATTTCTTATGATTTTACACAAATTATTACTATTTTTAATAATTTTATCAAGGCCCGTACAGTCGATTTCCATCAACGGCCATCGAACTGCACTTACAGCGACCTTTTTCAAATTTGATTTGGACATAATTCCAAATCCAACCGTTAGATTTCAAATTTCTAATATTCGCTAGAAAGCTCTTTTCGATACGAACCCAACGGTTCCGGTTTTAGGAGAATCTGACGGTCGTATCTCCCGCAATATCCGTTCAAAGTCAATGGTCGAAATTCGCGAACTGCCACGACGCGGCGCGTTCTATTCAGGCCATTATATTATATATATAATATATATAATATATACTTCATCGATTTCAATTCAAAACGTGCTTTATAAATCGTTTTTAAATTCATTTTCAAAACGTTTTCAACTTCATATTCAAATTCAAATCAAAACTGAATTTTCCCTTTCAAATTCGGTTTAAATTCATTTCAAATTGATTACAATTCAAATCGATTTTTAATTCAATTTCGATTCGTTTTCAATTAACTTTCGATTCGTATTCAATTCTATTAAATTTCAATTCGAATTCATTTCTATTCGAATTTCAAATCATTTCAGTGTATTTCGAATTTCAAATCAATTCAGTGTATTTCGAATTTCAAATCAATTCAATTTAATTCGAATTTCAATTCACTTTAAATCTAATTCGAATTTCAATTCATTTCAATATAGTTCGAATTTCAAATCTATTCAATTTCAAATCTATTCAATATTCATTGAAGAATGAATAAAATCGATATAAATATCGTTCACGTCGAAATGGCGTCAATCTAATCAATACGGCTTCATATATTCCTATTTCAAATATTTCTTTTTCAAATATTTCTATTTTAAAACTGGAATGAGGCCCAATCAATTACCATATAATGTTAATTATATGGATTTTCTACAACACATGTATATATCAACAGCGATGAATAATCAACCATCATCCAAAGTGCATTCTACACTGTATAAGCATCAAATATAAATATTCAACGCTTATAACAGCCTGTCAATCAATCGATCGACATACAACTAAACAATCGGGATTAGTGTACATCAAATATCATCCCAATACCCGTGTGGGGTTTCAAGCAATCAAACACAGATTTTTATTTGTGCAGTTAGGCGATGTGTAAAATTTATCGTCCCAATCAATGTCCTTCAAATAGGTGTACATAAACAAACCGTCCTATTTGTAAATGAATATTTATTTATTCACATTCACGTTAAAAATTATATTTTTAACGATCAAACTATTTTATTCAACCTATGAATATTCTATTCGGTTCATTTATTAAATAAAATGTTATCTTTATTTTTCTAACTTATTTTTAGAAAATTAGGCGGCATAACGGCACGATACTAGAAACGGGACAAGGCCTAGCCTTATCCCCGGTCTAGTGAAGGCCCACGCCATTCACACATCAATCAAATCAATTTCATTTCACCAAACAGTTCAATTCAAACTAAATAATCTAACCAACTACACAACCAAACAATTAAACAAACAAGCCATCCACGGTCTGTGGATGACGGGTGTCGGGTGCTACTAAACACCGTCTGCATCCTAGTATATATATATATAACTAGAAAAAGAAATTGAAGAGTGAGAAGTTCTCACTGATAGCTATCCCAACATCACGACACTTCATTTATAGAAATCTTCGCCGTTCTTGCCTCTTGTCACTTTCTTTGCCCGTATTCTCCACATATATAAAAATCGAATTTTTACTTCGTTATTCAATATATAAAAATCGAATTTTTACTTTGCTATTCAATATATAAAAATCGAATTTTTTACTTCGCTATTCAATATATAAAAATCGAATTTTTACTTCGCTATTCAATATATAAAAATCGAATTTTTACTATGGTATTCAATATATAAAAATCGAATTTTTACTATGCTATTCAATATATAAAAATCGAATTTTTACTATGCTATATACAAGGAAAAATTATATATATATTTTTTATAGCTACTTCATACGGTCAAAAATCCCACCTTTTCACTAATAAAAATCGAATCTTCTAAATGATAAAAATCTAATTTTTCCTATGTTAAAAATCATAGCTCTCATCAATAAAAATACTATCTTTTTATATTTAAAAATCTTATCTTTTTACTAACAAAGAAATTTCTTTTTTTTCTTTTTTTCTAGCTAAAGAATTTAACAAAGTCAGAAAGAAAAGAAGAAGAAAAAAACTTACTTTGATTTTGGTCTTCGAGGGGGGGGGGGGGGTGGGGGTGTTTCTTCGATCGTTGGAGGAAGGGGGGAGGAGGAGGTCGCAGTCGGAGAAGAAGGAGTGCAGGAGGAGGAGAAGAAAGGAGGCGGCGGAAGGAAAGGGGGGGTTGTTCTTCGATCGCGCAGCATAGGGTTGGGGGGGGGGGGTTTCTTCGATCGCACAGTGGCGCGGGGGGGGGGGGGGGGGGAGGGCATCGGCTCGGCGGCGGCGCGATGGCCCAGGGCGGCGGCACGATGGTCGATGGGGGGGCGGCGTTGATTTTTTTTTCTTCTTTCTGGAATGAATCGAACGGGGGGAGGGGGGGCAGAGTATAAGGGGAGAGGAGAGAGAAGGATATTTTTTTATTTTATTTAATTATTTAATTCAAAATGTTGACTTTTACACACGACCCCTAAACGAGGCCCACCGCCTGTCGTTCATAGCGTTTCACCCCCATTCCGAACACAATGGGATATGTATTGTACGCTGATTCAAACGTTTCGATCAGTTTTCGTTAAAACCAACATATAACTCTATATATTGAATTTGAATGTGCATTTTAATTTACTGGGGTTATATACTAACTCGAAAAATTCCAAAAAAATATTTTCTAGCTTTGTATTGACGATACGGTCCTAATAAAACTAGTTTCGTCGAATTCTGAGACCGGTGGAAAAATGGCCATTTTCCAGTCGATTAGAATCAACTGAAATTGGTCAAACGCGTTTTCCTTTGCCACGCTCACATATTGATTCGAAAAAAATATGAAATTTGAAACCTAGTAATAATTTGACATCACGAACCCAACAAAAGTGGCTTCGTCGAAATCCGAGGTCGTTTGCAAAATGTCTATTTTTAAGGGCCTGAATTCTATAGCGACTATTCAGAATTTTCAACTGGACATATCTTTTGATCCCCGCTATGAAATTTTGATTTTTCGGATTCATTGGAAAGATAGTCACAACTAGATCCCATTATTTTTGGTTTCACTAAAATCCGGATTGTTTTGCACCCGGTACATTCAAATGAAGTTTGAAATCGAATTATCGAACTACCGTGACATTTTCAATTCCTTTTATATTTATATATAATTATTTATATTCTATCGTCGATCTATATAACTATATACGATTGAATTTTATTCAAAATAAATTTCTCATCGATATTATTTAAAATAATCGATTTTAAATAATCAAAATTCGCTAAAATTGCCAATTTAAAAATTTTAAACTGGCCCAGATTTTCGGGTTGTTACACAAGACTAGAATGATTACATACTAATTTTTTGTGTTAGAACAAGGGTGTATTCATGTGTTATTAGTTATAAACGTACGGCATAGGATATTGCTCTACAAAAGTAATACGGTGGTTTTGTGAGCACAATTTGTTTTCTTATATTCTAAACCTTAATCCTTGAGCATAACTAGCAAAAGTCGTGCATTACTGCTTCGTTACTTAGCCCTTAGAAATCATTGTTGATTTACACGTGATTAAAACAAATTTTAATTTTTTTATTTAAGGAAACTTTAAAGCCTTCTTTTCATTTTCAAATTGTTTCTAGTCATCTTTCTTTCATCAAAGAAGATTATGATCACCTTAAGTCATGTAATAGAACAAATTTGTAGACTATAGTATGATTCTAAATGAAATTAAATGATTTTCATTCTGCTAAGATAAGAAAATTGTGGCCTTTACCCTATTATTCATAAACTGCAAAAGAAGCAAAAACAGAAATTGGACAAATCAACGATTCGAAGTTTAATCATACAGAAGAAACAAGAGGAAATAAAAAAAGGATAAACATAAACTGAAACAAACCTAAGAAATTAGTTGAACAATTGCTGACGAAGGGTTGCAATGATGAGAAACTTGCTGTTGGGAAGAAAACAAGCGCGATTGATTTGAGAGGATGCAGACGCCGAAAGAAGTTGCAAAACCCTATAGATGAGCAGCTGCGATTTCTGGAATGTTTTCTCGTAAAGAAACGCGCTGATCTATTTTTTTTGGTAAATTTTAGCGAAGCCCCTCGCATAAAACAAAGTAGAAAGTTACGGTGTAAATTGTTTTTAAGTGTATAGGTCCACAAAAGAAAAAAGAAATTTTTGTTCACTTCTACTAAAACAAAGTGTACTGTTATAGATTTTGAAAACTCCGGTGTGGTTAGTATTGAATTTAGTAAAGTCATTTAGTACTTTCCAAATAAAAAATGTGAATGCAAGGAAAAATACCATATTTTGAGTTGCATTACGTTAACAATGCATTTTGTAGCAAAAATTGAAATAAAAGATTTAAAATGTTTGTTAAGTAAAACTCATTACCCAACACAAAAAAATATAACGACATATAAAATATTGTTAATATTGACTCCTAGTGACATAAAGTAATGTAGCTAATGAGAAAGATAGAATCATTTTCTTTTTGCGATGCTTTTAATATGTAGTAAATGAATACAATTTTGAATGAATATTATTATTTTTGTTTATGTGGTTATTTACGACGTATAATAGAATCACAAGTAATTAGAAGTGCTCTGATGAAGCATTCACTACCTATAATAGTTGCATCGTAATTATGCGTCGTAAATATTGGTTTTTTACGACATATAATTTTACATCGCAAATATATGCATAGCTAAAGAGTAATTTTGTTGTAGTGCTTGGGATTTGGGGCGTAAATTGAACTGTAAACTTGTAAGGCATAGTACATGTTGTGGTTTATAACCTAAAATTAGGGCATATACATATATATACATACACATATATATATACATATGTATACATATACATATATATATATGTATACATATATATACATATATATATATATGTATATATATATATGATAGTTTATGACTTGGAAGAAGGAGATTATTGCATATGGTGATGTATGGCTTAGGCATGAAAACCTATAGTAAGATAGGGATAACTGTTAAATGTGAACACGCCTAAATTGGAATTTGGGGTAATTGGCATGCATTGTAATTAAAGGCTATAATTTGGCATAGTTTATACTGTGAATCATGATTGGGGGTTTTTGGAGAATATTTTGTATGGTACAATATGACTAAATCTTAGGGCATGTGTCGTAAATATTGGTTTTTTACGACATATAATTTTACATCGCAAATATATGCATAGCTAAAGAGTAATTTTGTTGTAGTGCTTGGGATTTGGGGCGTAAATTGAACTGTAAACTTGTAAGGCATAGTACATGTTGTGGTTTATAAACTAAAATTAGGGCATATACATATATATATATATACATATATATATATATACATATATATATATATATATGATAGTTTATGACTTGGAAGAAGGAGATTATTGCATATGGTGATGTATGGCTTAGGCATGAAAACCTATAGTAAGATAGGGATAACTGTTAAATGTGAACACGCCTAAATTGGAATTTGGGGTAATTGGCATGCATTGTAATTAAAGGCTATAATTTGGTATAGTTTATACTGTGAATCATGATTGGGGGTTTTTGGAGAATATTTTGTATGGTACAATATGACTAAATCTTAGGGCATGTGTTATATTGTGATTTTTGAGGCATGACTATTATTGCAAATTTAGGAAAATTGGGTGTGTAACCTATTTTGCGTAATAACTTGAATTTGAATTTGTGGGGCATAACTTGCATTCAGCTTTGTTGGGGTATAACTTGAGAACTGGAACATGACTAGTTTTGTGAATTTGGGATGATTAGCATATAAAATCTAGACTTGGACATGTATGGTAAATACGCTGAAAGATAAACATGCCTAACCAGAGGTTAGATTGAGTTGCAGTGTAAAACTGCCCGGAACCGCCCGACACATCCAGTAACCGCAACAACATAGATCTAATGTGAGAGGTTAGCGCATTTAGTCCAAAACCCGAGGTTAGAATGAGTTTGCGATAGAAGTCTGCCCGGAACCACCCGGCACATCCAGCAACCACAAACAACAGTTCTAATGTGAGAGGTTAGGGCATTAATAAATTAATTAATGCCAATAAACAGATATGCTAAGAATGGTATGGTTAAGTAAAATTTAGAACACTTAACCATTATAACATGTTAATTAGACAAGAAGGTAGGGTTAAGTAAATTTAGAACACTTAACCGTTATAACATGTTAATTAGACATGTGAGCAGGGTTAAGTTAACCTATATGACATGTTGAATGAGTAGGGTTAAGTTAATAAGAAACACTTAACCAATATGACATGACGAATGAGTAGGGTTAAGTTAATAAGAAACACTTAACCAATATGACATGATGAATGGGTAGAGTTAAGTTAAAACAAAAGAGCAACACTTAACCAATATAACATGATGCGTGGAAGGGTTAAGTTAACACAAGAAGGCAACACTTAACCAATGTAACACAACAAGTGGGTGAGTTAAGTTAACTTGAATTGATTAATGACACTTAACCAATACAACATGATGAACGCATGAGGTTAAGTTAATAAGAAACACTTAACCAATGTAACTTGATGAACGAATGGGGTTAAGTTAATGGGAAATACTTAACCAATATAACAAGATGAATGAATGTGGTTAAGTTAATAGGAAACACCTAATCAATCCAACATGACGAGTGAGAAGGGTTAATAAGAAACACTTAACCAACATGACATGGTGAGTGGATATGTTAAGTTAACATGAATGGACAACACTTAACCAACATGACATAATGTGTGGGAGGGTTAAGTAGATATCGGGTTGGCAGGTAATATCTATCTATTACTTATATGGAGAGGAGAAACCAGATCATTCCGATGTCGACACGTGTCCTTGCTTAAATTGTGCTTCTTCTTAACACTTTATGATTACTTCTGAAATTATTCTCTCCCGAAACTGTCATTTAGAATCTCGAAGCCGTATTTCTTTTTCTTCTTTCCACTTCATTCACCATGCTTGAAAAACCCTTCTGCCCTCTTTCTTTCTTTTCCTATCGACTAAACTTACACCAAAATACTATACAGTGGAGTTGTCGTTCGGTTGTTTCATGAAGCAGAATTGGGGATATACTCAAATTAGGTCAGCAATTTGTTGATATTTATCGCTAGAATTAGGGATTTCGTCGAATTAGTTCGGTTATTTGTTATTTATCGCTCGAATTAGGGTTTTACTCGAATTACACCGGTTGTTTGTTGAATTTTTTTGCTCGAATTAGGGATTTACTCGAAGTCAGTCGGTAATTTGTTTATATTACTGCCAAAATTGATAATTTTTGCATATTCGAGCACATACCTCCTAGGATATGTACTAAAACTTAAATCGATTATTTATTCTTTCAAATCTGTGCTGCAGTCCCTTGATTTCATTATCTGAACACATAGTTTTGTTATTTTGGTAACTAGATCATTCATACAATTTTATCTATTTTCACAAAGATGTGAAGACTGAAATGAAAAAACTTTGAAAATTAGAAGCACCTATATTTATTTATTTTATTCGTCGGATGAACTAAAAACCATCTACATAGTAGTTAGATGAAATCGTAGGGAATATAATCCATAATGTTGGACTAACTGATGAATGTATAGAGAACCAATTAGTAGTGAGTTTTTTTTTATTATTAGAAACAGTAAAGTTTTGGGAAAACAAGAGGCAAAATAGAACTGATCCACTTGAGAAATTTGAATTTGTTAACAATCAACGTTCAGGACTGAAGAGGAGAGGGGGGAGAAAACTGACATTTTGAGAAGTTGTAGTGCAAATTTAAGTTAGTATAGTTCATTAGACTTCATAAATTTTGTTTCAAATTTTATCACCAATTGCTTTCTTCTCTGAATAATCACCTTCCTTTTTATTCAATCTCTTTAATTTTCGACCCAGCATCTGTCTATAACTTATACAGGAAAGCAGAAACCAGTTATCTAAAATTCTTACACGTGTTATTTACAAGTTTCCAGATCTTCATTTAATATTTTCCATGTTTTCCAACCATACAGTTCACATTTTCTGCATGTTCAGGGTCTGCACCATCCACGATTTACTATTAGCTATTTTGCTATTCAATCCCATTTTTCCTTCCTCTATGGCCACTTCCTCTTCCTCTACTCTGCACTCTTCTCTCTCGATTTAAAAAACCATTTTTTTTTTAATCTGATAATCACAATTGCAAGTACGCTCTACTCACCGATTTTTCAGTTCTATTACGTTTTACGACTTTTCTCCATTATTGCTATGTTGGATCTGTGCATTTGAGGTTAATCCCATTGTAAGGTATGAAAAATAATATTTTATATAGAAGCATTCTTTGAATGATGTTAGAACTGTAATAATTTTTAGGATTGTTGTTTCTGTGGTACCAACATATATGTTAATTAAGTTTCATATTTAGGTTATTGAATTCAATCAGAGTAATAACTTTTTGATTGGGGATTCAAGTGTTGTAGGAGAAGGTGGTCAGAAATTCTGAGAACTTTTACACCAAATATGGTGAATCTAGAAAGGTTGTTCTACTAGGTTATTATAGCATAAAAACCCGAAAACACAAATCATACTATTTTTCTCCAAAAGCCAAAACGGCATGTTTGTTTTCTACTGAATCATATAATACTTGAAGCGAGGATGTCAATTAATAAAATGGTGTACAGATACTGGTAGTCCCTGTCTACCTTTGAACAGTGCTATAGTTGAATGTTCTATGTATGAAAGATATCACGCTTTTGATTCCACGCAGTCATTTCAAAATTGATTCCCTATAGTTGTTCTAAAACCCATGCTTTACTAGAGGTAGTTCATAATTGGATTATTTTTGTAGGTCATTGATTACTATCAAAAATTATAAAAAAGAATTTTGATATCATGCATCCTCTCATTTGTTTTATATGTCTAATCATTGTTAAGTCAAATTATACATGCATAATTGCTTACTTCAAATTACTTTTATATAAATTATTGTCTTTTAGCTTGCAAAGCATCCAAATTACTTCTTTATTACTTTATGGTTATATAATTTTGTGTGTAGTTAAAGCATTTATAGTAATTTGAAATTTCATAATAATTTATAAGTTATAGTATATTCATTTGAACGAAACACTCAACTGTTTACAGCCTGGCTGTTTAGCTTAACTTGAGTATGAAAATGATTCCATATGTAACTTGGTAGATTATGAGCATAATATAATTGATGAATGTGCTTTAGTAAGACCATGTCTCACATATTCAGAACTGGCACTAGGAAGAAGTACACATGTTTTACTGGTTATGATTACGAAGAAATACAAATTGTTTTACTGGTATTTTTGCATGCTTGATAATTAAATGATAGTATATTGGTACCATATTACTACCATGTACTTTGGCCGTGCATGACAGTTGAGCTTTGTCATGTAGAATTGGCAGTTCATATTTATTATGTATTGCAATTCATGCTATAAAAAAAAAGTACTTGAAGTTCTTATTTATTATGTATTGCCTTTTATTCTATAATATAATATTTTTGGGCGCATGTCCAATTGTAATATATAAGGTAAAAAACTTATAAATATTCTCATTGCTGCTGTCACCCATGATAGTTGGACAATGTTCACAAATAAGTTTCCCATAGTGATCGACCTGTCTATTTCATTTTAGTTATAATTCAGCAAGTTCAATGATTTACTGGCAGTTAATCTGTCCCATGAAGTACATGGATAAAAGAATCTAAATTTTAGTTTTAACCATTTTATACCTTTGTATCAACTAAACGATTTATGTATTAGTAAAAACCTTCTACTGTCATGACACAAAAGTTGCTAATGGTTCACCGTCTAAGTTATATGGATTCAATTAGGATATGAGCATCTTAGCCTAGAATTGTGTCATGACACAGATAGCTTACTTGCATATCTCTTTTCTTAATATGCTTTGAAAACGACACGACGATGTCGAAAAAAGGTGAACTATAAAGGGATACTCTAAATATGGTCTATATGAATGAGAACATTTACTTAAAGTCGTAATCTAGAGAAAAAAGGTATAGGTCTTTATAACTGATCACAGTTAGGATCTGATAGTTACACAAGCACAATATTAACTAGATGGCAATAACAATTTCTCATGCCTTTTTGTCCACACTTTGTAATGAAAGTATTGGAGAGTTAAACATTTAATTGCAAACTGATCTAGAAATAATTTGGCTTCTTCATGTAAAAATTGTGTATTTGCTATAAATTAATAAGTATAAGTCAAAATCAACCTTTTTATGGTGGTCACAAGCCTAGGTCAAAGCATGTGTGGATATCTAGGTTTGTATTCTAACAAAATGTTGATGAATGGATCATGAAATGTTTTTTTTGGGAAAACGACATTGAAAATGGTTGTAGTGGAGTCAATGAGAATGGTTCTGGGTGGAACTGAGTGTAAGCAGATTAGTCAACATTTGATTAGTTCTTTTATCACAATATTACACTATAACACCAACTGTGTGCGTAATTTTATCAATTGCAGTACTACAAATTTCAGATTTACTATAATTTAGTAATCCATTTTTTCCTCCATTTGTTTTTACATTTCTCCTCAAACCGGTGGATCTGAAAATTTCGTATTTTATAATTTTTTGAGAAAATGGACGTGACACGTTCTTCACAAATAATCCTAGATGCAAAATTGGCCACCCCTACATTGCAATCGCCATCCCAAAATCCTGCCATCCCGACGAACTCATTGATCGAACGATGCCACTGTCGCACCCAATCGCATGTTCATCTTCTCTACTTCTGCTTGAATGTACCTACTCTATAAATTATATTTCCAACTTTGTTGCTTAATCGAGCACCTCAATCTACATTCTCTACCATGTGAAACTAAATGATGATAGTACACCAAGTCGGAAAAAAAAAATTGATGCTCAAGAAATAGAGAGCTTCTATCAGCAATACTATGAAAACCATGTCCGTGCTTTGGTAAGGGTGACAAAACGGATAGGTACATATACTTACTTTCCCATATGAATTTTACATAATAACACTACGTACGTAGGATCCAAACATGAATCTTTTGCATATTGTTACATTTGTTTAACAGTTGCAGAATAGTTTTCTACTCCTGCAAGTAAAAGAAACACAATATTTGATTTTGATCATATATACAGATGTGTTATTTCATAGCCATCATTGTTTGTGTGCGCACAATTAATGAATCATTTTCTTTTGTTTTATTGGGATGGTGGCTTAAATTAATAAAAGAATGGTTACTTTATGTGGAACTGTAACTGCATAGAAGTATATGATTTGCTGTTTACTCCGTATTTTGTCAAAGTGGAGCTATATTGACGTTTGAAAACACAAGATAGACCAAGTCACCGGAAAGTTCAATCTATTTGCATTTTTGGTAAGTAGACTTGAAAGAAAGAACAGACGAAGCCAAAATTTACGCTGTAAATAGATCACACGAGGTGCAGGTGCTTTCACCTGTGCCGCCAGAAAGCATGATCAATTGGTTCGATTATAAAATAGTCCTAGGTTTTTCATTTTGAGTAACCAAGGTTTAAATTATTATGTTTTTCTTTGCTTGAAAAATGTAGGTAGTCAGATTTCATATTTGGTTCTTTCTCAATGAAAAAGAAAATTTTATTTACTTAATATGTTTAGCATCATATGTTTAATCTTCATGTTAATGACAGATTAATGTAATTTGTCATACAATATGTGTGTCTCTCTGTGTGTGTGTGTGTATATTCATGGATGACATGAATTTGTATGGTGACAGTTACAAAAATAATGCCATGTCTTGTTAAATCTATATGAACAAAAAGTAAAGACCATGGCTTTATTTTTAATGTGAGAGAATAAAAACCAATGTCAGTGGACAATTAACGCATAGGAACCAATCTAATATATGCTAAGAAGTTGTCAATGAAAAAGAAGATACAACACTTCTATCTTCGATCTTTTGATATAAAATTATTTGTTCACTGACTCAACTTCTGAGATACTTTCTATTCAACTTTAAATTTATTTCTGGCCGAAGATTTTAGTGTTTCTCACCTCTTTCTTTTTCTATGAGTTCATAGATATTTTCTCATGGCTGGAAGTATTTATTTCATTATTTCTATTTTATTACATTCCTATTTTTGTGCCCTGTCCCACTATATGTTTCTTATCCTCTACAAGTTGATTATTTCTTACTCGCCAGTTTTTTTGATGTTGTAGAAGCATCTTAATCTCCTATCATTTCATGGAGGATATTGATGTCTACAAGTAATATAATTTGTTAGAAGGAATTTGAGATGAGATGGCATGTTCATACTATCCTGATCTAGCAAATTTAGGAGAACTAAAAGTTATGAAGTGTCCATCAATGAACACAGCTTTTAATCCTTTGTTGCAGTTGTAGAAATTGTTGATCTTAAATGCTCTAGGAGGTTTTTATAGAATAAAACAAAGGGAGGAGAGGGATAGTCGATAATATTTGCAAGTACTTACGAGCTCCAATGCGCATCCACATATACAAAGAGCTAGAAGGATCTGCTTATGTTAGAGTATGCCTTGGAGGTTTTGTGGATCTTTAAAACTAATGGCAGATTAATTTTTCGACATATTTTTGATTTCTATATTTCTAATAATGCAAGGAAAATTGCATGAGAATTGATGTGCTGTTGTATTTTTATGTACCTTCTGTATGACAATAAATGTTTACCGTTTTGTCAGTAAATTGCATTAGTAGGGGAGACCAACAAAGGTTCAAACATAAGACAGTATTTTCCTAATTTCCCAGCGGTTCTAGCGGGCAATATTGTGACCGTTAACAGTTATTTTTATTCAGCATTCTTGACTTATTTGAGCTTACTTACAGGTTTTCAAATTCATTTCATATATGTATTAAACTTTCACAATTACCAATACTTGGTACCATATAATCAACATGCGGTGATGGAGGGGTATGTTGTTTAAAAAAGAAAATGGTTTAGTAGCTGCATAATCAAACGCATGCTAATCACTCACCTGCATGGTCGTATTTTTAAACTTAAACTAGACGCTCTTACTTCATATGCCAATCAATATTTCCAATAAAAGAAAATATTTATTCAGCGTACACTTAATAAACTCCTTTACTAGCTTTTGTGAAGAGAACATCAGCCTTTTGTACTCTTTTACACTATTTATTTGATAATGGTTCTCAAAATAGCATTAACATAATATTTCAATCGGTTCTCTATCCTCAAATAGCAGTTTAAGTTAGGTAAACATTTGATTGAACCTCGATTTATTATCATAAATGATTTAAATCATATCATTATTCTTCATTTAAGTTAACATATTTTCTTTTACAAAAAAATTATTCTTAAAATTAGTCGCATTTTTTAATAAAAACAAATCTTTTAAAATTTTCTTGAATCAATGCAAATACTAGCGGAGAACTCTGCATTCTACGCAAATAATTACAGTTTAGAAACTTCAATTATTTACAAATTTTCTGTAATATTTGTAGAGTTGTATGCAAATATTTGTTGATATTTTCGCTATCGCAAAAATTAGTAATATGTGACATTTGATTAACATTGTATTTTTTTTATATAAATTTTTGCTCTTTATTTTAAAATTGTAGAGGATGATTTTATGGAAGTTCCTTTAAACAATATGCATATACATAGACATTAGGTACATTAATTAGCATGAGAAAGTTTTACAGATTGATTAGTTATAAGTTATCTACAGTTCTATAATAACAAACTTCCACACACATTTTTAGAATAATCAATAAAACATAATAGGTATGTTTAGGTGGGTAATATTCTTTCTATTTAAAGGGTTCCTGAAGTAGAGAAAACAAGAGGTAGAAAGAACAAATACCTATATTGTTTAACATTTTGAGTCGCATGCAGGAGTAATCAACATGATAGTTTTTTTCTTACACCAATTTCAGTCCAAATTAATTATCATCCACAGTTAATGTTATAAAATAAGATTGGAACCATTTGGTAAACTTTTTTTTCCTAAGAGAAACTATTGTGTAGCGTGGCATTTGGTAAACATGTTAATTATACCTTGAAGTTCACTATCTTAATATTCTTAAATTTTGATCATCAATTTTAATATTGCATATGCTTTGGATGCTTCATTATGTTTGCCTATTTGTAATCATTATTGTACGAATTTTATTGATTTAAACTCATGTAAAATTATATTTCTATTTCAAAAACAATATTCGTCTAACACAATATTCATGTAATGTAGTATCTTTGAAAAGGTTAATGATTGGCTGGCTTCTAAACACTGAAAACTTATTGGTTTCACTGTAAAATATGCTTTTTTAGGTGCCATTAAACTACTTTCACTGAAATTGCATTCTTAAACATTTACTCATGGTCAAGTGATATAAAATACAAGAGGAAGTGATAAGTACCTTCCCAACTATTACATCATATAATCTCATGTCTTATTAGACAGCGATGCTTCAATAAACTCTATTTTAATATTCTTATCATGAATTATAATATAAACATAAGATGTAAAATGTCCATTCTTCAACCTACAAGTTTGAAGTTGGATTGAGTAGTTACGGCAAATAAGTTTACTTCTGGTAAATTATGGTGTATTCCGCTAAAATACAAAATACAGCCAGTAAGACATATGTTAAACTGCGCTAGCGAAAATTGTAAAACAAATGGATAAATAACTTTATAACTTCAACTATCTTTGCAACTCGACTGCCCGTGTGCGTAGCACGGGCCACACATTTGTTGTAAGGTAAAACTCTATCCTCCGGCTTGCGTTGCATTGTGCGATGAGACCTGAATCTTATAATAGCTTCATTTTTCTTTAATTAGCATTGCTCTGTTTGTTTTATGCACTGGTATTCGTGGGGGTATGTAACAACCCGTATTTTTCGATAACGTGTTAAGACGAGAATCAAGGCAGAATTTAATTTTAAATTCTGAATCAAGTAAAACGGGCTATGTCATTGCGTTCGTCTCGGAAAAATACGCGAAATAGAGTCTGAGTTTTCGAGAATCGGAGTCCGTATGACCAAGATATGGCCTCGCGAAGTTTCACGGAAAATTCCCAAATTAAAGTATACTTAATTAAGTGAAATGGGTTGTGCAGAGAAATATATATATATTGATATATATATATATATATATATATATATATATATATAATTGAAAATTAAATAAATAAATATGCAAAAATGTTCAAAACAGCGAATTGGGAGAGGGGAATAACCGAACCGGCCGATTTTTGAGGTCGACCCGAGCCCGCTGGGTCGACTAGGGGTTAATCCAGGGTGTTTGGCTGTCAACCCGTGGGCCGATTCGCTCAAATGCAGATTTTGCATTTGGATGGTTCTCATGGTTCATCTTTAATCTAAAGGCCCTAGATGGTTCCTACACTTGACTTCTTCCCCAAGACATGCTTTGATGGCTTGGATTGAATCTAGGTTTATGTAACAACCCGTCATTTTGATCGCCCCGAATCGGTGATTAAGCCAACTCGAAGCGCTCAAAACGACGGATTGTTATTAGCTTAAAAGGTTTAAAAATGGAATATAACACAGAATCACAAAGTACAATAATCGCGATGGAATAAGGTTTCATTAAAATATAAGAGTGTACAATATTTACATAGCAGAAAAATATATTCATACATTAATTCCTTTAAACAAATTTACCGTTTCGTCGAACTTTGCACGTGCATGCGTCTTCCCGAGCCTCTTCTCTTTAAAAGCTGAAATCTTTGTATCTGGAACACTTGGGTAAACACATAAATATAACCAGTTTAACCTCCACAAATTATAAAATAGCCATTGTGGACCCGTGCTTTGCACACGGGAAGTTGCTACATTGTATTTGCAACTGTCATTGAGTTCTCTTTTTTTTTTATTGTATTTTTTTTTTCAAAACAAAAAGGTCACATTTGGGTTATACTAGGTGACCACAAAACTTGGTTGGCATACAAGACATTACATGCAAATACACCTATACGGAGAAACATAGTGAAAGTAACAGGGTGTAAGTTCAAACTAATAAAATTGATAACTTTCTACTCCACTGTTGCTTTGATGTTTTGAATTAGAGGTCGAGTGGGAACTTCCTGTTGCTCTTATGACCTCTAAAAGGTGCTATGATTCCACTGAAATAAGATGATTGTAAATTGATACCAATATATTTTCCTTTAACAAATAAAAAGCTTAAAATAGTGACAAGAGCTAGCAGAAAGAGGATACATTTCCATGGCCAGTTGCAAACGAGCTCATATTTAAATGGCTAGTAGTGAACAGATTGGCTGTCGGCAACTGTCGCATATATTATCATGCCAAAGAATTAATATGAAGTGCTGCTATGTATATAGAGATAATAGGCGCAGGCCATATAATCTTCAACTAGGACCATATACAAGAATTCAACATCAACTTTTCCCTATTGCTGTCATATTGTTGATCTCCATTAACCAAATTCATTAACCAACCATTACCTAAATTTAACATAACAATAGTTTTACCCTCCTATGATTTTTTCCATACGTGTCATGTTCTTGTAATTTAATACTTAATAATGATTTCTATGCATGTAAGGATCTGCATGTATGAAATAAGCTTTTAAAGACACATTTACCATTAAATTTACAATTCAATAATTGCATTTGACTTCAAAATATGGGAACACGTTATATCCAGGAGCTAATATACATTCACCACTTTCAAACATTACATAAACATTCTTTTGTTATTTATTGTTGGTAACAACAATTAATATTCTTTATGGTTCCATCCAAAAGGGTGTATAAGTGAATGTAATGCGGATCACTTAAGTGTTTAAGCTTTAAAAACCAAAGGTAACCGCCCAACACACACTGCATATTTACAGCGGTTTAAATACTTAAGTAATACAATAAAAACACACCACACTCTCCTGCTACACACTTTACACGCTGACAAAATGCAAAATTGCATGACGGCAGCACCCTCACTTAACATAGTCATAGCAACAAACTATCTAATACATTTATTTTGCATGACAGCAGCACTCTCATTTACTTTTCAAAACCACATATATATGCATACTCAGCATGCATGCAATGCATGTACCCAAAGGAGAAAACGCTTGCAAGAATAAAATAAGGAAAAAGGAAAAGCAGGTGCTGCTTGAAGAATAGAGAAATCTGGCAAATAAAATGAATGCTTGCGTCCCTTTGTTTCCAGAGTGAACATATAGGAAAAGTACTCAAAACAAAATGAATGAATGAATGCTCGTTATTAATGATGCATTAATGCTCAGAACAATTACAACTGGATATAGGATAGTTCAATATGCATGAACCAAAAATTCTTCTTTATATATATATATATATATATATATATATATATATATATATATATATATATAAGTTGAACCAAATCCTACCCATGTCCTAAGGAAATCAATTCAAGCAATACAAATGATGTAAGAAAATAATAGATTCGTACAAATGCATGGATGCTTCTCCTCGTTAAAACTAATTTGTATTCATGTGCGTAAAAAGGTAGTGTACATGCATTTCAGGTGAAACATCTATATTCATAGCAAGTCTTAAGTAGGTTGTTTAAACTTATGTGCTAACATGAACTCTGTCCAGCATTGAAAATATATTACAAATATAGAATAACAATAGGGTGTCTGTTATTTTCCTTCGGTAAACACATAACGGGGAAACATTTAATATCTACATGTAGACATTATAAATTTTAACTAGTTGTGGAGATACTAATTAATTGTTCATGGCATCGTTTGACGCATGTTGGCATGTTGCTACCATTAAGTATTAAGTCAGAGCAGCTCCAAGACAGCATGATGCGTGCATCAGCTACTAGTGGCAGGACAGGGATAAGCCAAGCAACAAATATAAAGACTACAGTTAATTTTATTGATACATGATATGGCTTTCAACTTCTGTACAGTTCAGAAGCGAGCAAAAATTGAAAGGGAAGCAGACATAACAGACTGCCATAGATTTGTAAAATGACAAATCAAAAATGCCAACCTGAATAATATATTTTGTAGCTACTGTTTGTGTTAAATAAATAATAATAACAATAAAAATAAAATAAGACACAAAAGTACTGTTCTATGTTGCCATGCTATTGCTTGCTGTGTCCCCTTTTTCTCGAATTCAACTAATTATTTTATGTATTTGTGTACACTGTCATTCGAAAACTAACCTGTGTGCATTATGGTGCTTATAGCGAAAATAATGCTAAGTGAACAGAAATTCCGTACTAAAACAGTATTGAAGTAGCTGATAGGCCTAAATTGTGCAATATGTGAAGGACTCCCGACTTTGGGGAATTAAGCAAACAATAGTGACATTTATACCGGATCAACTTTGCAGGAAATACAAAACAGTTCAATGCATAAAAACAAAGAAACAACAAACCAAAGTTTTCAGTCAAATAGAATGAACAAAATTTTAGATGAGGCCTCATAAAGAAGAATTTAATCATAGGCCGGTAATTGAAAAAGATCAAGAAACTTATTAAAAAAAAAGATTAAATAAAGAAACACATAGCAGTTTTTCAACCACAGATGTGCGATTAAAGGAAGAGCAATTCCAACCACTCTAAGCACAATTCATTCAACCAAAAGAGAGAGATTAAGACTGCAACTAATACTACCTCAAAGTAAATACAGACTGGAAGATGTGTGAAATGATCAACAAAAGTACATAGTTTGCAAGGAAACAGGCATTGATTGGTGCTAATACTAGTACTGCATCAAGCTTTCAAGGATGCCAGGAAGCAAAGCAACCCACACGCTCAGTGTATATAAAAAAGTTTCAAGAAAACAAATCAAACTGAAACTAATTCAAACAAAAATATTATCATGTTTGCATGCGGCATCAGTTTCATAAATTTGTTTCTTTCCTTTGCTCGAAGTAACTATTATAGCTACTACTGTTTCATCTATACAGTAAAAAGCTATTCTTGTTAAGATATATAAAAAAAAGACTATTTAGCACCTTCTACTGTTCACGGTGCATGTACTTACCATACTTACCATACACCAGATGGTGAACATAGTCATTGTTTAGTACCTTACTTACTGATAAGTCAAGTGTCAAATATAATTGATATAAACATCTTTCCACAGCCAGCTAGAAGATAAGCTTCAGCTCCTGATTGAGGCAATTCCCACCTTGGAATAACGATTAATACAGGCATCGTTGCCACTATGGCCTTAGCCAATTGCTATTTCACAGCCATGGTTTTGCACCACTCACTACAGCTGCTTCTAGAGTCATACACATCGCCACACCCTATTACATTGCCAAATCTATTTCAATTGCCGATGTCTCTGCCTCCACCACCTCACACACTCTTCTCCCTAGCTCAGCGTCTCTTTCTTTCGCAGGAGTATAGGACAGAGGCGGGTTTCGGGTCTTGGTGCGCAGGGAATCAGAGACGAGAAAGGGCTATGGAGGTTCGAGCGGAGGTGAAGCGGCTCGTGGTTAGGGTGAAGCAGCTCCATCAGTGATGAGGCGAACGTTGGGTCGACGGTGAAGACCATGGGTTTACTCGTTTAGAAAAGTAATTGATTATTGGGGGTAAAAGAATTTTTGATGAGAGGAATAAAAATAAAATGAAGTTCCTCCCCCCTTTTCTGAAAAGGGTACGCCACTTATATATTATAACGCAAAGAAAGGGGAGAAGCCGAGAACAATCTGGACTATTCCCACTCCAACAGTGGCAAACCCACAGATATACTTTAAGTGTGTACTATTAGAATTCTCTAGATGTACACATTACTACCCCATACAACCAAAACCAATGTATTTGTTCATTTTCAAACACAATAAAAAATTAATTGCTTTATAAACCAATTTAAATCTGAATTAAATTATAAGACAAATTCTCAAGTTAAATAAAATAAAAATTAAAATTTGAATAAATAAATTAGTTTATAATTTTTATCAATAAATTTATCAAACATTAAATTATATGAATGTTAACATTTAATTTCAAATTCAGGTTCAAAAATAATTAAATTAACGCGAACGCAATACACGCATATTTTAATATGCGATTACACTTAATAAATTTTCGCAGTAATGCTTTAGATTCCACCCATTTTAATTTTTCACTTAAAATCTTAATTTACTTCTAAATTCCAAAATTTCCTAAGCTATAACAACCCACTACTAAAAATCCGGGTTGTTACAGACTTCCCCCCTTAAAAAATTGCGTCCTCGCAATTTACAACATTAACAAATTTCAACGTCGCACCTCAACTTCTTCCCCGATAGAAAACTTGATTATTTAATTGTAAGAATTTCAATTCTTATCCCAGCTAAAATACATATTTTGGGACACCCACTCTCCGTTTTCAATATACAAGTATCGTATATCAACTGATACGCTTTCACTTATAAAATTTCAGAAAATATGATTAAAAAAATATATTAGATTAGAGTATCACTTGTAAATCAAAACGATACTCGTAATGAATACAATGAGAGGGTAAAACAAACAATAATGGAATAATATATATAACCCAGATATTTCATGACATTTATCATATATAAAGCAATATGATAAAATAAATTAAGTCAGAGTATCATATAAAGCAATAAGATACTCATAATACTCTTTATATACATAAGACAATGTGATCAAAACGGAGTATAAATGAATACGATATTCATAACAAATTCCAAATTAATAATAAATTGGTAAGTGCAAACTATAACAGAGTACCATACATAAATCAATACGATACCCATAACAAGTGCAATGAAACGGTAAGAGTACCACATAAACTAATATGATAAAACGAATCAAAACAGAGTACCACATATAAATCAATGCGATACTCATAATAAATATCTTATGATAATTAATCAGGTAAAATAAATCTTCATGGCTCTTATCATATGTAAAAGCAATATGATCAAGTCCGAGTATTATATGTAAATCAATACAATACTCATAACAATTATCATATGTAAATCAATATGATAAAATGAATCAAAACAAAGTATCACATATAAATCAATGCGATACTTGTAAATATCTTAGGATAATCAATCAAGTCGATAAAATCTTCATGGCATTTATCATTTGTAAAAATAATATGATGGAATAGACCAAATTAGAGTATCATATATAAATCAATACAATACTCATAACAATTATCATATATAAAATCAATATGATAATATAATCAAATCAGAGTATCATATATAAATCAATACGATACTCATAACAATTATCATATATAACAATTATCATATATAAAATCAATATGATAGTATAATCAAATCAGAGTATCATATATAAATCAATACGATACTCATAACAATTATCATATGTAAATTAATATGATAATATAAAATTAATCAACTATAGTAAAATATTAGGGGATTATGGGATAAATGTAACTTGACTCATAACGACCAAATAAACAGACGCTAGTATTGTAAAATCACAGTGGTAGAGCTCGAGCGCGCATCGAGACATCTGCACCGTAATCCACTCATAGCGCCATGACGACACCTGGCGATCAACCCAGGATAACCAAGACGGTCTAAGGCGAAGGCCGTATGCTACCCGTTCACGGCACTACACGTGGCACACCCACGCCTCCATCTGATGTAGTTCGTGACCCGCCGATCAGGAATCCCGATCAAAACAACAAAATTGCCCAATGTAGCAGACCGTTTGACCTTTGGTGGTATGTGGGCGAAATTTAAAACCACCAAGATTCAGGTAGCGAACCTGAATCAGGTCGACCAAGATGGAGTTTTGGCCCATTGGTACAACAGAGTCCAATCTATCCCAACCCCAAAATGAAAGTATTTTTTTCGAATATTATATTTTATAATATATATATATATATATATATAATGTGCCATGAAGTTCAAAGTGTTTATAACATCAAAACACTTTATAATCTTAATCATGCTTTGAAAATATATTATCATATGCAAAAAAAATATTAATCCCAACCTGAATTAAACAAAACAAAGCTGATACTCAATTTTATCATATAAAAAGACAATATGATAAAATAAATCAAGCCAGAGTATAACATATAAATCAATGTGATACTCATAAGGAATATCAGATATAAAACAATATGACAAAATAAACCAAATCACAATAGTTGTGAAAGAGAACAAAAAGCATCGTCCTGAAAGCATGTGAACTTAGAAAACACTTCAGTTCAGTAATTATAGTATGCTTTCAAACAGTAACACATGCTCTTTTACCGCTTTATGTTACCGATATATTTCAGAACCGAAAGTACAAAAACAACCGAATATTCCATATGAAAAGTCAAGAGAGTAACCAGAAAAGTATCACCAAACGTCCCATACCTCTTGGTATTACTAACCCGTTTACTCAAAATCCTCATCATACAGAATATCTCAATGGAAATTGTACTCGATTCAAACCATATATCTATCAAAGAAAAATAACTAATTTACTTTTAGTTGTTTGTATTATTTATTTATTATTACCGGTATTCTTACTTTACTTCAAATACTGATCTGAGCCAATTTCAAAACTAATTCAGTTCTTGTTTAACAACCATTTTAAATCAGACATCGCTTGAATCCCATTTAGACAATTTCGAAGTATTTTTCAAGACCCCAAATCACGCTCTCTCAAGAGTGATTCTATATCAATCCCGCTCATTCTAGGGTATTTCCACCCTATCTCTAATGAGTTTTAAACCCAATAAGCCTAGTTTTAGAAAAACCATAGCTCTGATACCAAATGTAACAACCCGTCATTTTGATCGCCCCGAATCGGTGGTTAAGCCAACTCGAAGCGCTCAAAACGACGGATTGTTATTAGCTTAAAAGGTTTAAAAATGGAATATAACACAGAATCACAAAGTACAATAATCGCGATGGAATAAGGTTTCATTAAAATATAAGAGTGTACAATATTTACATAGCGGAAAAATATATTCATACATTAATTCCTTTAAACAAATTTACCGTTTCGTCGAACTTTGCACGTGCATGCGTCTTCCCGAGCCTCTTCTCTTTAAAAGCTGAAATCTTTGTATCTGGAACACTTGGGTAAACACATAAATATAACCAGTTTAACCTCCACAAATTATAAAATAGCCATTGTGGACCCGTGCTTTGCACACGGGAAGTTGCTACATTGTATTTGCAACTGTCATTGAGTTCTCTTTTTTTTTTTATTGTATTTTTTTTTTCAAAACAAAAAGGTCACATTTGGGTTATACTAGGTGACCACAAAACTTGGTTGGCATACAAGACATTACATGCAAATACACCTATACGGAGAAACATAGTGAAAGTAACAGGGTGTAAGTTCAAACTAATAAAATTGATAACTTTCTACTCCACTGTTGCTTTGATGTTTTGAATTAGAGGTCGAGTGGGAACTTCCTGTTGCTCTTATGACCTCTAAAAGGTGCTATGATTCCACTGAAATAAGATGATTGTAAATTGATACCAATATATTTTCCTTTAACAAATAAAAAGCTTAAAATAGTGACAAGAGCTAGCAGAAAGAGGATACATTTCCATGGCCAGTTGCAAACGAGCTCATATTTAAATGGCTAGTAGTGAACAGATTGGCTGTCGGCAACTGTCGCATATATTATCATGCCAAAGAATTAATATGAAGTGCTGCTATGTATATAGAGATAATAGGCGCAGGCCATATAATCTTCAACTAGGACCATATACAAGAATTCAACATCAACTTTTCCCTATTGCTGTCATATTGTTGATCTCCATTAACCAAATTCATTAACCAACCATTACCTAAATTTAACGTAACAATAGTTTTACCCTCCTATGATTTTTTCCATACGTGTCATGTTCTTGTAATTTAATACTTAATAATGATTTCTATGCATGTAAGGATCTGCATGTATGAAATAAGCTTTTAAAGACACATTTACCATTAAATTTACAATTCAATAATTGCGTTTGACTTCAAAATATGGGAACACGTTATATCCAGGAGCTAATATACATTCACCACTTTCAAACATTACATAAACATTCTTTTGTTATTTATTGTTGGTAACAGCAATTAATATTCTTTATGGTTCCATCCAAAAGGGTGTATAAGTGAATGTAATGCGGATCACTTAAGTGTTTAAGCTTTAAAAACCAAAGGTAACCGCCCAACACACACTGCATATTTACAGCGGTTTAAATACTTAAGTAATACAATAAAAACACACCACACTCTCCTGCTACACACTTTACACGCTGACAAAATGCAAAATTGCATGACGGCAGCACCCTCACTTAACATAGTCATAGCAACAAACTATCTAATACATTTATTTTGCATGACAGCAGCACTCTCATTTACTTTTCAAAACCACCTATATATGCATACTCAGCATGCATGCAATGCATGTACCCAAAGGAGAAAACGCTTGCAAGAATAAAATAAGGAAAAAGGAAAAGCAGGTGCTGCTTGAAGAATAGAGAAATCTGGCAAATAAAATGAATGCTTGCGTCCCTTTGTTTCCAGAGTGAACATATAGGAAAAGTACTCAAAACAAAATGAATGAATGAATGCTCGTTATTAATGATGCATTAATGCTCAGAACAATTACAACTGGATATAGGATAGTTCAATATGCATGAACCAAAAATTCTTCTTTATATATATATATATATATATATATATATATATATAAGTTGAACCAAATCCTACCCATGTCCTAAGGAAATCAATTCAAGCAATACAAATGATGTAAGAAAATAATAGATTCGTACAAATGCATGGATGCTTCTCCTCGTTAAAACTAATTTGTATTCATGTGCGTAAAAAGGTAGTGTACATGCATTTCAGGTGAAACATCTATATTCATAGCAAGTCTTAAGTAGGTTGTTTAAACTTATGTGCTAATATGAACTCTGTCCAGCATTGAAAATATATTACAAATATAGAATAACAATAGGGTGTCTGTTATTTTCCTTCGGTAAACACATAACGGGGAAACATTTAATATCTACATGTAGACATTATAAATTTTAACTAGTTGTGGAGATACTAATTAATTGTTCATGGCATCGTTTGACGCATGTTGGCATGTTGCTACCATTAAGTATTAAGTCAGAGCAGCTCCAAGACAGCATGATGCGTGCATCAGCTACTAGTGGCAGGACAGGGATAAGCCAAGCAACAAATATAAAGACTACAGTTAATTTTATTGATACATGATATGGCTTTCAACTACTGTACAGTTCAGAAGCGAGCAAAAATTGAAAGGGAAGCAGACATAACAGACTGCCATAGATTTGTAAAATGACAAATCAAAAATGCCAACCTGAACAATATATTTTGTAGCTACTGTTTGTGTTAAATAAATAATAATAACAATAAAAATAAAATAAGACACAAAAGTACGGTTCTATGTTGCCATGCTATTGCTTGCTGTGTCCCCTTTTTCTCGAATTCAACTAATTATTTTATGTATTTGTGTACACTGTCATTCGAAAACTAAGTGAACAGAAATTCCGTACTAAAACAGTATTGAAGTAGCTGATAGGCCTAAATTGTGCAATATGTGAAGGACTCCCGACTTTGGGGAATTAAGCAAACAATAGTGACATTTATACCGGATCAACTTTGCAGGAAATACAAAACAGTTCAATGCATAAAAACAAAGAAACAACAAACCAAAGTTTTCAGTCAAATAGAATGAACAAAATTTTAGATGAGGCCTCATAAAGAAGAATTTAATCATAGGCCGGTAATTGAAAAAGATCAAGAAACTTATTAAAAAAAAAGATTAAATAAAGAAACACATAGCAGTTTTTCAACAACAGATGTGCGATTAAAGGAAGAGCAATTCCAACCACTCTAAGCACAATTCATTCAACCAAAAGAGAGAGATTAAGACTGCAACTAATACTACCTCAAAGTAAATACAGACTGGAAGATGTGTGAAATGATCAACAAAAGTACATAGTTTGCAAGGAAACAGGCATTGATTGGTGCTAATACTAGTACTGCATCAAGCTTTCAAGGATGCCAGGAAGCAAAGCAACCCACACGCTCAGTGTATATAAAAAAGTTTCAAGAAAACAAATCAAACTGAAACTAATTCAAACAAAAATATTATCATGTTTGCATGCGGCATCAGTTTCATAAATTTGTTTCTTTCCTTTGCTCGAAGTAACTATTATAGCTACTACTGTTTCATCTATACAGTAAAAAGCTATTCTTGTTAAGATATATATAAAAAAGACTATTTAGCACCTTCTACTGTTCACGGTGCATGTACTTACCATACTTACCATACACCAGATGGTGAGCATAGTCATTGTTTAGTACCTTACTTACTGATAAGTCAAGTGTCAAATATAATTGATATAAACATCTTTCCACAGCCAGCTAGAAGATAAGCTTCAGCTCCTGATTGAGGCAATTCCCACCTTGGAATAACGATTAATACAGGCATCGTTGCCACTATGGCCTTAGCCAATTGCTATTTCACAGCCATGGTTTTGCACCACTCACTACAGCTGCTTCTAGAGTCATACACATCGCCACACCCTATTACATTGCCAAATCTATTTCAATTGCCGATGTCTCTGCCTCCACCACCTCACACACTCTTCTCCCTAGCTCAGCGTCTCTTTCTTTCGCAGGAGTATAGGACAGAGGCGGGTTTCGGGTCTTGGTGCGCAGGGAATCAGAGACGAGAAAGGGCTATGGAGGTTCGAGCGGAGGTGAAGCTGGCTCGTGGTTAGGGTGAAGCAGCTCCATCAGTGATGAGGCGAACGTTGGGTCGACGGTGAAGACCATGGGTTTACTCGTTTAGGAAAGTAATTGATTATTGGGGGTAAAAGAATTTTTGATGAGAGGAATAAAAATAAAATGAAGTTCCTCCCCCCTTTTCTGAAAAGGGTACGCCACTTATATATTATAACGCAAAGAAAGGGGAGAAGCCGAGAACAATCTGGACTATTCCCACTCCAACAGTGGCAAACCCACAGATATACTTTAAGTGTGTACTATTAGAATTCTCTAGATGTACACATTACTACCCCATACAACCAAAACCAATGTATTTGTTCATTTTCAAACACAATAAAAAATTAATTGCTTTATAAACCAATTTAAATCTGAATTAAATTATAAGACAAATTCTCAAGTTAAATAAAATAAAAATTAAAATTTGAATAAATAAATTAGTTTATAATTTTTATCAATAAATTTATCAAACATTAAATTATATGAATGTTAACATTTAATTTCAAATTCAGGTTCAAAAATAATTAAATTAACGCGAACGCAATACACGCATATTTTAATATGCGATTACACTTAATAAATTTTCGCACTAATGCTTTAGATTCCACCCATTTTAATTTTTCACTTAAAATCTTAATTTACTTCTAAATTCCAAAATTTCCTAAGCTATAACAACCCACTACTAAAAATCCGGGTTGTTACAGACTTCCCCCCTTAAAAAATTGCGTCCTCGCAATTTACAACATTAACAAATTTCAACGTCGCACCTCAACTTCTTCCCCGATAGAAAACTTGATTATTTAATTGTAAGAATTTCAATTCTTATCCCAGCTAAAATACATATTTTGGGACACCCACTCTCCGTTTTCAATATACAAGTATCGTATATCAACTGATACGCTTTCACTTATAAAATTTCAGAAAATATGATTAAAAATATATATTAGATTAGAGTATCACTTGTAAATCAAAACGATACTCGTAATGAATACAATGAGAGGGTAAAACAAACAATAATGGAATAATATATATAACCCAGATATTTCATGACATTTATCATATATAAAGCAATATGATAAAATAAATTAAGTCAGAGTATCATATAAAGCAATAAGATACTCATAATACTCTTTATATACATAAGACAATGTGATCAAAACGGAGTATAAATGAATACGATATTCATAACAAATTCCAAATTAATAATAAATTGGTAAGTGCAAACTATAACAGAGTACCATACATAAATCAATACGATACCCATAACAAGTGCAATGAAACGGTAAGAGTACCACATAAACTAATATGATAAAACGAATCAAAACAGAGTACCACATATAAATCAATGCGATACTCATAATAAATATCTTATGATAATTAATCAGGTAAAATAAATCTTCATGGCTCTTATCATATGTAAAAGCAATATAATGTGAAGACCCGCAACTTCCCCGTAAAGGAAAGCGTCGGATAGTTCGAGAACAAGCCACAACAGAACGCATACAGAAGAACATTTCATCGTATATTACAACAATGCATCAGATTACAAGAATATACAGAGTAAAAATGAATATTACACAGAAATATCAGAGATTTAAATTACATTTAAATACATCGCAGCGGAAAATAATACAATACACAACTAGAAAGAGATATACGGATACAAAGCTTTCCGGATATCGTTCCAGCTGTAAACCAGGATCCTGTGAATATAGATCTGCAAAACCAAAACTACTAGCTGCCCGTGTCAAAAATAGGGGCACCCAGAGTTTAGGTTAAAACAATAAACTCCAGGTCAGTCATGTGACTGGTGTGAGAACTAAAACAGTTAATCTTTATTTTAAATCATTAGGTAAATCAAGGGACCACGCCGTATAACACGGAACGGGTTTCCTCCCAAGAATACCAGTGCATAAACAAACAGCGCCATGCTAAATAAAGAAAAATGAAGCTGTTATAAGACCCAGGTCCTATCACACAATGCAATCGCAAGCCGGGGGATAGGGTTTTCCCTTATAACAGCCAAAGAATGCTTGATACGTTCTAAAACAAATCATTTGATACTATTATAAGTGCATAGTGTATACAACAACTTCAAATCATAAGTATCAATCATAGGCGGCATGAGCGTCCCATGCCACTATGTCGCCATATATAGGTTTACAAATAAAACCGCAAGTCACGTATTTGGAAATTGGATTTCCGTCTATGAACCGAGGCAAAAGATAGTCCTCAACCGATTCGAGACAATCTAGCCCATGTCTCAGGCAAGTACTCAGTCAAGCCTTTGGATCGTCAGGGCCGGTCCACCGATGTGGATTAAAATGCCTGAACAATACGTCTCTCCGCCCTATGGGGCGTAAGTCTGGTCCGTCAGCCGACCAGAATGCATTCGGCCGAAACCGATATAACCGAGGCGCCTCGCAACAGCAACAACCACATAAGTCAAACTCGTCAGGGCGTGTAAAACCACTGACGCCACTTCTAGCTAGAAAGAAACGCAAGTCCTCCCTGAGGTCCGTCTCCCGTTTTTGGTTCATACCTGGTGTGAAACACGCGAGGTAAACGTTACACAAAGCTACGCCACAAAGGCCGTGCTTTGATCATCACCACAAGACTTTGCTTTTCAACAGAAGCCTTGATCATTTGCATCTTAGCATGCCACACAGGCAAACCATCCTATGCAACCGATATCAGTCACATAGAATGAAATCCGATGTCAGACACACAGTCCACTTACAAGTCCGTTCTGGGTCTGAACGAAACCGGAGGCACCTAGTACCCCGCATATCCATCGATCTCCAAGTACGTCTGGACGATCACTAACTGTTTCCATCTTCTTGGGTGTACAGCCCAATCAAGATCATCAGTTATCACCCAAACGACGTGAAGACCTCCGGTCTTCGACCATCGTCTTCATCTTCGACTTATCGTCGTATCAGTTATTCAGAATGGGATAAACCCGGTCTTTCCGAATAGCTCGCGTATATTTAAATAAGTGTTACACAAACACAACATACGCCTCATTCCAATTCATTAGTCACTAACCGTAAATTAATCAAGAGAATAATTCCCCAAATATTAACCCCGAAGGCCGAAACCAACATCAGATCAATATCCAGAAAACCATTCTACTTAGCTAACCGATAGTTAGTTTCTAAATTTCACGTTCAAATCTAATTAAAGATTTAACTATCGCCTGGAGCAAAACTGGTGATACTCCATTCTCGATCTTTTCAATCTAATTAAAGATTCATTAAAACTCCACTTAGTTTTAATCTGTGACTGGGTTAAAGAATCAGTGTCATTTAAAACACGGTTCACGATAAACCCAAAGTCACATCCCATTAATTATCGGGTTAAAGAACAAGTGTTATTTAAAACACTGTTCACGATAAACCCAAAAATCAATATCCATTCAATTCCAATTAAATATCATTTAATTGGTACACTTCATTAAATCTAAATCAAAAGATTTAATCTTTTCTCAACTGGGTTCAAGAACAGTGTTAGTAAAGACACCATTCACGACAAACCCAAATCACATTCATTAATTATCGGGTTAAAGAACAAGTGTTATTTAAAACACTGTTCACGATAAACCCAAAAATCAATATCAATTCAATTCCAATTAAATATTATTTAATTGGTACACTTCATTAAATCTAAATAAAAAGATTTAATCTTTTCTCAACTGGGTTCAAGAACAGTGTTAGTGAAGACACCATTCACGACAAACCCAAATCACATTCATTAATTATCGGGTTAAAGAACAAGTGTTATTTAAAACACTGTTCACGATAAACCCAAAAATCAATATCAATTCAATTCCAATTAAATATTATTTAATTGGTACACTTCATTAAATCTAAATCAAAAGATTTAATCTTTTCTCAACTGGGTTCAAGAACAGTGTTAGTGAAGACACCATTCACGACAAACCCAAATCACATTTGATATTCAATATAAGGCTCTGAATAGAAAATATATCGGCTTATATTCAATATCAAATTCTACGATTAACAAATGTCGCATTGGAAATAACGATATAAATATATATCTTTCAAATTTCCGTAACAACATCCGTATAATCACAAATTCCAACATCGAAATATTCCGAAGACAATTTCGATTCAAATCCACTCCAATGCAATCATTGGAAATTTTGGTTATTTTCAAAACCCTTTTCAAATTCAATTTATTTATTTAAAAATAAATAGAATTATAAATCTAGTTCAAAACTAGTTCATTTCGATAAAAATCTATTTTTATCTTTTCAAATAGGGAGTTTTTCATCCCAATTCTTTCTAAATCATTTCTTATGATTTTACACAAATTATTACTATTTTTAATAATTTTATCAAGGCCCGTACAGTCGATTTCCAACAATGGCCATCGAACTGCACTTACAGCGACCTTTTTCGAATTTGATTTGGACGTATCTCCAAATCCAACCGTTAGATTTCAAATTTCTAATATTCGTTAGAAAGCTCTTTTCGATACGAACCCAACGGTTCCGGTTTTAGGAGAATCCGACGGTCGGATCTCCCGTAATGTCCGTTTGAAATAAATGGTCGAAATTCGCGAACTGCCGCGGCGCGGCGCGTTCTATTCAGGCCATTATATTATATATATAATATATATAATATATACTTCGTCGATTTCTTTTTAAAACGAATTATATAAATAGTTTTAAATTCGTTTCAAAAGCAAATTCAACTTCCTTTTCAATTCAAATCAAAATTGAATTCTTCTTTATAAATTCGTTTCAAAATTCATTTCTATTCAATTCAAATTTCAATTTGAATTCATTTCAATTCGTTTTCAATTCAATTCATTTCGAAATCGTTTTCAATTCAATTCATTTCGAAATCGTTTTCAATTCAATTCATTTCGAAATCGTTTTCAATTCAATTCATTTCGAAATCGTTTTCAATTCAATTCGAATTCGTTTTCAATTCAATTCATTTCGAAATCGTTTTCAATTCAATTCGAATTCGTTTTCAATTCAATTTGAATTCGTTTTCAATTCATTTCATTTCGAAATCGTTTTCAATTCAATTCATTTCGAAATCGTTTTCAATTCAATTCATTTCGAAATCGTTTTCAATTCAATTCATTTCGAAATCGTTTTCAATTCAATTCAAAATATTCGATTTCGAAATCACTTTTCAATATTCATTTTTAAGATGAATAAAATCGATATAAATATCGTTCACGTCAAAATGGCGTCAATCTAATCAACACGGCTTCATAAATTTCTATTTTCAAATATTTCTATTTTAAAACTGGAATGAGGCCCAATCAATTACCATATAAAGTTAATTATATGGATTTTCATACAACACATGTATATAATAGCATTGAAAATAATCAACCATCAACCAAAGTGCACTACACTGTATAAGCATCAAATATAGATATTCAACGCTTATAACAGCCTGTCAATCAATCGATCGACATATTCAATCAATCGGGATGAGTGAACTTCAAATTTCATCCCAACACCCGTGTGGGGTTTCAAACAATCAAACACATATTTTATTTGTGCTGTTGGGCGATGTGTAAAATTTATCGTCCCAATCAATGTCATTCAAATAGGTGTACATAAACAAACCGTCTGGTTTGTAAATGAATATTCTATTTTATTCACTTCACGTTAAAAATTATATTTTTAACGATAAAACATTTTATTTCAACCTATGAATTTCTATTCAATTCATTTATTCAATAAAATGATATTGTTATTTTTCTAACATATTTTAGAAAATTTCGGCGGCATAACGGCACGATACTAGAAACGGGACGAGGCCTAGCCTTGTCCCCGGTCTAGTGAAGGCCCACGCCATTCACACATCAATCAAATCAATTCGTTATGCAAACCACAAACTTGGAGTAAGAGTCTAACCTAGCCTTACTCCTTCGCCTTATAACGGCGCACGTCTAATCCTAACCAATTTATCGATTCGATTTTTTTTCCACACCACAAACCACATTCAAACCAATATCGCAATCAATCACCAAACAGTCAAACAAACAAGTCCATGGTCTGTGGACGATTGTGTCGGGTGCTACTAAGCACCGTCTGCATCCTAGTATAAATATATAACTAGAAAAGAAATAGAAAGGTGAGAAATTCTCACATATAGCTATCCTAGCTCCACGGCACTTCTTTTGCAGAAGTCCTCGTCGTTTCGCCTTTTTGTCACCTTCGTTGCTGCTTTCACTACACACGTAAAAATCACATTTTTACTACGCTATTCAATATATAAAAATCGAATTTTTAGTTCAAAGTTCAATATATAAAAATCGAATTTTTAGTTCGAAGTTCAATATATAAAAATCGAATTTTTAGTTCAAAGTTCAATATATAAAAATCGAATTTTTAGTTCGAAGTTCAATATATAAAAATCGAATTTTTAGTTCGAAGTTCAATATATAAAAATCGAATTTTTAGTTCGCTATTCAATATATAAAAATTGAATTTTTAGTTCGCTATTCAATATATAAAAATTGAATTTTTACTTCAAAGTTCAATATATAAAAATCGAATTTTTACTTCAAAGTTCAATATATAAAAATTGAATTTTTAGTTCGCTATTCAATATATAAAAATTGAATTTTTACTTCAAAGTTCAATATATAAAAATCGAATTTTTACTTCAAAGTTCAATATATAAAAATTGAATTTTCATTCTAAGTTTAACATATAAAAAATAGATTTTCCATTCGAAGTTCAACATATAAAAAATTAGATTTTCATTCGAAGTTCAACATATAAAAAATTAGATTTTCCATTCTAAGTTTAACATATAAAAAATTAGATTTTCCATTCGAAGTTCAACATATAAAAAATTAGATTTTCCTTCTATAAAAATCAGTTTTCTATTTATTAAAAATCAGTTTTCTATTATATAAAAAAACAGTTTTCTATTTATTAAAAATCAGTTTTTAAACTTATAAAAAAAATCAGTTTTTAAAATATCAGAAAAATCAGTTTTCAATACTTTTTTAAAATCAGTTTTTAAATACATAAAAATAAATTAAACAAACAAGAAAAACTTACAGGAGGGGGGGGGGGGGTTTCTCGTCACCGCGCAGCAGCAGCAGGGGGGGGGGGGGGGTTCCTCGCCATCGAGCAGCAGCAGCAGGGGGGGGGGGGTTCTCGTCACCGCGAGGGGGGGGGGGGGTTCTCGTCACCGAGCAGCAGCAGCAGGGGGGGGGGGTTCTCGTCACCGCGAGGGGGGGGGGGTTTCAGTCGGCCGTGGGGGGATCGATCGGAGGAGCGACGAGCTCCTCCGCCCCCTTTTCTCTCGCCTCTCCTCTTTTTTTTTTTTTTTTTTTTTAGTCGGATCTGAATCGATTTAAAATGAAGAAAGGGGGGGGGCCATCAGCGGGTTAAAGGGGAGGGAGATATTCTTTTTTTTTTTATATATTATTTAATTTCAATATTTTATTCACATTCAGCAACTTTTTCTACCTACCTCGAAACGAAGCCTACCGCCTGTCGTCCCTAGCAATTTACCCCCAGTCTGAACACAATGGGATATGTATCGCAAGCTGATTTGATCGTTTCGATTAATTTCCGTTGAATTTACATTTTAAATCACTGTATTGAATTTTAAACATACATTTCAAATTACCGGGGTCACATACTAACTAGAAAAATTCCAGAAAAATATTTTCTAGCTTCGTATTGACGATACGGTCCTAACAAAACTAGTTTCGTCGAATTCCGAGACCGTTGGAAAAATGGCCAATTTCCAGTCGATTAAATTCAACTGAAATGGTCAAAACACGTTTTCCTATGCCACGCTCACATACTGATTCGAAAAATTATGAAATTTGAAATCCAGCCATAACTTAACATCACGGACCCAACAAAACTGGTTTCGTCGAAATCCGAGGTCGTTTGCAAAATTGCTATTTTTAAGGGCCTTATATATATATAAATATATATAAATTCCACAGCGACTATTTCTAATTTTAAACTGGACATATCTTATCATTTCTAAGATGAAATCTCAGTTTGTCAACTTCGTTACAAAGATACTGTTATACAGATTCAAATATTTCTTGTTTCGTTCAATTCTGACTTATATTGAATTCTGTATATTCATTTGAAATTAGAAATCGAATTTTCGAACTACCGCGCCATTTTCAATTCTATTTATAATTATATATAAATATTTATATTCTAACGACGACGCGTATAATATATACGTTCGAATTATATTCAAAATAAATTTCTCGTCGATATTATTTAAAATAATTCATTTTAAATAATCAAAATTCGCTAAAATTGCCAAAATAAAAATTTTAAACTGGCCCAGAATTTGCGGGTTGTTACAATCTCCCCCACTTAAAACTTTTCGTCCCCGAAAAGGAACAAAGTCGAAAGTGGTTTGATTAATCAACTCTACGCTCGATCTGGCTTCCATTCTCCAACTCTTTAGTTTCTGAGAATTTTCAAAATTTCAAAAATTTGGCTAACACCCTAAATTTTCGAAAAATTTCGCCATAACCTCCCCTGCACCGGGAGCATCGGGGAATTTCAAATAGCTTCCCCGGTCCTTCAGATCTCAAAAAGAAAAAGAAAAAGCCAAGCGGCTAGCCAATAGGCTCATAAAATCATCATCACCCAAACAAAACAGTAAATTATGTAGTAAACATGTACCTATTTGTCGGGCAAACAAATTTTATTCTCTGCTCTAGCCTCCTTGCTATGACCTGTTCGATATAAGTATATGTATACGCATGCAAATGCGACCAATTTTCGATATAATCCAATATTTGATTCAATTAGGCATAATGGTTCAAAATTAGCAAACAAATGAACAAACAACACAAACATCAATCAATTAGTGAATTTAAAGTTTCAAATTCATAATTTTGATACATATACTAAAATCGTGTTTTTGATGCCAATTCACAACAAAGTGTTCTAACTATATTAGTTTTGGTTCTCACACCAGCCTAATGGAAATATATAGATATCACACCTTCGTCACTCGAAAATAAATACTGGTAACGCTGCAGCATTATCAGAATCATCCCCGGGCAACTAGAATGTGATTCTATATCTACCCAATATATTAAAACTTTGAATACACGCGGATCAGACGTATACGCAAAACCTATATATACTGGATTGTCCAACTCAATATAAATAGATAATCAAATACGTATAATTGATTTAAATTTTCAAAACAAAACTTGTTTTCATTAGAAAAAAATATACCCTTCACACTCGTTCTAGGATACTACTGATCTCATCTCTAACGAGTCATTCCCGTTGGATATTGCTAATCCAATATCTGATGAATTCTTTCTTACGGTTCTAATGTGCCTTGTTCTCTGCTTTGTAAACCAAAGCTCTGATACCAAATGTGAAGACCCCCAACTTCCCCGTAAAGGAAAGCGTCGGATAGTTCGAGAACAAGCCACAACAGAACGCATACAGAAGAACATTTCATCGTATATTACAACAATGCATCAGATTACAAGAATATACAGAGTAAAAATGAATATTACACAGAAATATCAGAGATTTAAATTACATTTAAATACATCGCAGCGGAAAATAATACAATACACAACTAGAAAGAGATATACGGATACAAAGCTTTCCGGATATCGTTCCAGCTGTAAACCAGGATCCTGTGAATATAGATCTGCAAAACCAAAACTACTAGCTGCCCGTGTCAAAAATAGGGGCACCCAGAGTTTAGGTTAAAACAATAAACTCCAGGTCAGTCATGTGACTGGTGTGAGAACTAAAACAGTTAATCTTTATTTTAAATCATTAGGTAAATCAAGGGACCACGCCGTATAACACGGAACGGGTTTCCTCCCAAGAATACCAGTGCATAAACAAACAGCGCCATGCTAAATAAAGAAAAATGAAGCTGTTATAAGACCCAGGTCCTATCACACAATGCAATCGCAAGCCGGGGGATAGGGTTTTCCCTTATAACAGCCAAAGAATGCTTGATACGTTCTAAAACAAATCATTTGATACTATTATAAGTGCATAGTGTATACAACAACTTCAAATCATAAGTATCAATCATAGGCGGCATGAGCGTCCCATGCCACTATGTCGCCATATATAGGTTTACAAATAAAACCGCAAGTCACGTATTTGGAAATTGGATTTCCGTCTATGAACCGAGGCAAAAGATAGTCCTCAACCGATTCGAGACAATCTAGCCCATGTCTCAGGCAAGTACTCAGTCAAGCCTTTGGATCGTCAGGGCCGGTCCACCGATGTGGATTAAAATGCCTGAACAATACGTCTCTCCGCCCTATGGGGCGTAAGTCTGGTCCGTCAGCCGACCAGAATGCATTCGGCCGAAACCGATATAACCGAGGCGCCTCGCAACAGCAACAACCACATAAGTCAAACTCGTCAGGGCGTGTAAAACCACTGACGCCACTTCTAGCTAGAAAGAAACGCAAGTCCTCCCTGAGGTCCGTCTCCCGTTTTTGGTTCATACCTGGTGTGAAACACGCGAGGTAAACGTTACACAAAGCTACGCCACAAAGGCCGTGCTTTGATCATCACCACAAGACTTTGCTTTTCAACAAAAGCCTTGATCATTTGCATCTTAGCATGCCACACAGGCAAACCATCCTATGCAACCGATATCAGTCACATAGAATGAAATCCGATGTCAGACACACAGTCCACTTACAAGTCCGTTCTGGGTCTGAACGAAACCGGAGGCACCTAGTACCCCGCATATCCATCGATCTCCAAGTACGTCTGGACGATCACTAACTGTTTCCATCTTCTTGGGTGTACAGCCCAATCAAGATCATCAGTTATCACCCAAACGACGTGAAGACCTCCGGTCTTCGACCATCGTCTTCATCTTCGACTTATCGTCGTATCAGTTATTCAGAATGGGATAAACCCGGTCTTTCCGAATAGCTCGCGTATATTTAAATAAGTGTTACACAAACACAACATACGCCTCATTCCAATTCATTAGTCACTAACCGTAAATTAATCAAGAGAATAATTCCCCAAATATTAACCCCGAAGGCCGAAACCAACATCAGATCAATATCCAGAAAACCATTCTACTTAGCTAACCGATAGTTAGTTTCTAAATTTCACGTTCAAATCTAATTAAAGATTTAACTATCGCCTGGAGCAAAACTGGTGATACTCCATTCTCGATCTTTTCAATCTAATTAAAGATTCATTAAAACTCCACTTAGTTTTAATCTGTGACTGGGTTAAAGAATCAGTGTCATTTAAAACACGGTTCACGATAAACCCAAAGTCACATCCCATTAATTATCGGGTTAAAGAACAAGTGTTATTTAAAACACTGTTCACGATAAACCCAAAAATCAATATCCATTCAATTCCAATTAAATATCATTTAATTGGTACACTTCATTAAATCTAAATCAAAAGATTTAATCTTTTCTCAACTGGGTTCAAGAACAGTGTTAGTAAAGACACCATTCACGACAAACCCAAATCACATTCATTAATTATCGGGTTAAAGAACAAGTGTTATTTAAAACACTGTTCACGATAAACCCAAAAATCAATATCAATTCAATTCCAATTAAATATTATTTAATTGGTACACTTCATTAAATCTAAATAAAAAGATTTAATCTTTTCTCAACTGGGTTCAAGAACAGTGTTAGTGAAGACACCATTCACGACAAACCCAAATCACATTCATTAATTATCGGGTTAAAGAACAAGTGTTATTTAAAACACTGTTCACGATAAACCCAAAAATCAATATCAATTCAATTCCAATTAAATATTATTTAATTGGTACACTTCATTAAATCTAAATCAAAAGATTTAATCTTTTCTCAACTGGGTTCAAGAACAGTGTTAGTGAAGACACCATTCACGACAAACCCAAATCACATTTGATATTCAATATAAGGCTCTGAATAGAAAATATATCGGCTTATATTCAATATCAAATTCTACGATTAACAAATGTCGCATTGGAAATAACGATATAAATATATATCTTTCAAATTTCCGTAACAACATCCGTATAATCACAAATTCCAACATCGAAATATTCCGAAGACAATTTCGATTCAAATCCACTCCAATGCAATCATTGGAAATTTTGGTTATTTTCAAAACCCTTTTCAAATTCAATTTATTTATTTAAAAATAAATAGAATTATAAATCTAGTTCAAAACTAGTTCATTTCGATAAAAATCTATTTTTATCTTTTCAAATAGGGAGTTTTTCATCCCAATTCTTTCTAAATCATTTCTTATGATTTTACACAAATTATTACTATTTTTAATAATTTTATCAAGGCCCGTACAGTCGATTTCCAACAATGGCCATCGAACTGCACTTACAGCGACCTTTTTCGAATTTGATTTGGACGTATCTCCAAATCCAACCGTTAGATTTCAAATTTCTAATATTCGTTAGAAAGCTCTTTTCGATACGAACCCAACGGTTCCGGTTTTAGGAGAATCCGACGGTCGGATCTCCCGTAATGTCCGTTTGAAATAAATGGTCGAAATTCGCGAACTGCCGCGGCGCGGCGCGTTCTATTCAGGCCATTATATTATATATATAATATATATAATATATACTTCGTCGATTTCTTTTTAAAACGAATTATATAAATAGTTTTAAATTCGTTTCAAAAGCAAATTCAACTTCCTTTTCAATTCAAATCAAAATTGAATTCTTCTTTATAAATTCGTTTCAAAATTCATTTCTATTCAATTCAAATTTCAATTTGAATTCATTTCAATTCGTTTTCAATTCAATTCATTTCGAAATCGTTTTCAATTCAATTCATTTCGAAATCGTTTTCAATTCAATTCATTTCGAAATCGTTTTCAATTCAATTCATTTCGAAATCGTTTTCAATTCAATTCATTTCGAAATCGTTTTCAATTCAATTCGAATTCGTTTTCAATTCAATTCATTTCGAAATCGTTTTCAATTCAATTCGAATTCGTTTTCAATTCAATTTGAATTCGTTTTCAATTCATTTCATTTCGAAATCGTTTTCAATTCAATTCATTTCGAAATCGTTTTCAATTCAATTCATTTCGAAATCGTTTTCAATTCAATTCATTTCGAAATCGTTTTCAATTCAATTCAAAATATTCGATTTCGAAATCACTTTTCAATATTCATTTTTAAGATGAATAAAATCGATATAAATATCGTTCACGTCAAAATGGCGTCAATCTAATCAACACGGCTTCATAAATTTCTATTTTCAAATATTTCTATTTTAAAACTGGAATGAGGCCCAATCAATTACCATATAAAGTTAATTATATGGATTTTCATACAACACATGTATATAATAGCATTGAAAATAATCAACCATCAACCAAAGTGCACTACACTGTATAAGCATCAAATATAGATATTCAACGCTTATAACAGCCTGTCAATCAATCGATCGACATATTCAATCAATCGGGATGAGTGAACTTCAAATTTCATCCCAACACCCGTGTGGGGTTTCAAACAATCAAACACATATTTTATTTGTGCTGTTGGGCGATGTGTAAAATTTATCGTCCCAATCAATGTCATTCAAATAGGTGTACATAAACAAACCGTCTGGTTTGTAAATGAATATTCTATTTTATTCACTTCACGTTAAAAATTATATTTTTAACGATAAAACATTTTATTTCAACCTATGAATTTCTATTCAATTCATTTATTCAATAAAATGATATTGTTATTTTTCTAACATATTTTAGAAAATTTCGGCGGCATAACGGCACGATACTAGAAACGGGACGAGGCCTAGCCTTGTCCCCGGTCTAGTGAAGGCCCACGCCATTCACACATCAATCAAATCAATTCGTTATGCAAACCACAAACTTGGAGTAAGAGTCTAACCTAGCCTTACTCCTTCGCCTTATAACGGCGCACGTCTAATCCTAACCAATTTATCGATTCGATTTTTTTTCCACACCACAAACCACATTCAAACCAATATCGCAATCAATCACCAAACAGTCAAACAAACAAGTCCATGGTCTGTGGACGATTGTGTCGGGTGCTACTAAGCACCGTCTGCATCCTAGTATAAATATATAACTAGAAAAGAAATAGAAAGGTGAGAAATTCTCACATATAGCTATCCTAGCTCCACGGCACTTCTTTTGCAGAAGTCTTCGTCGTTTCGCCTTTTTGTCACCTTCGTTGCTGCTTTCACTACACACGTAAAAATCACATTTTTACTACGCTATTCAATATATAAAAATCGAATTTTTAGTTCAAAGTTCAATATATAAAAATCGAATTTTTAGTTCGAAGTTCAATATATAAAAATCGAATTTTTAGTTCAAAGTTCAATATATAAAAATCGAATTTTTAGTTCGAAGTTCAATATATAAAAATCGAATTTTTAGTTCGAAGTTCAATATATAAAAATCGAATTTTTAGTTCGCTATTCAATATATAAAAATTGAATTTTTAGTTCGCTATTCAATATATAAAAATTGAATTTTTACTTCAAAGTTCAATATATAAAAATCGAATTTTTACTTCAAAGTTCAATATATAAAAATTGAATTTTTAGTTCGCTATTCAATATATAAAAATTGAATTTTTACTTCAAAGTTCAATATATAAAAATCGAATTTTTACTTCAAAGTTCAATATATAAAAATTGAATTTTCATTCTAAGTTTAACATATAAAAAATAGATTTTCCATTCGAAGTTCAACATATAAAAAATTAGATTTTCATTCGAAGTTCAACATATAAAAAATTAGATTTTCCATTCTAAGTTTAACATATAAAAAATTAGATTTTCCATTCGAAGTTCAACATATAAAAAATTAGATTTTCCTTCTATAAAAATCAGTTTTCTATTTATTAAAAATCAGTTTTCTATTATATAAAAAAACAGTTTTCTATTTATTAAAAATCAGTTTTTAAACTTATAAAAAAATCAGTTTTTAAAATATCAGAAAAATCAGTTTTCAATACTGTTTTAAAATCAGTTTTTAAATACATAAAAATAAATTAAACAAACAAGAAAAACTTACAGGAGGGGGGGGGGGGTTTCTCGTCACCGCGCAGCAGTAGCAGGGGGGGGGGGGGGTTCCTCGCCATCGAGCAGCAGCAGCAGGGGGGGGGGGGTTCTCGTCACCGCGAGGGGGGGGGTTCTCGTCACCGAGCAGCAGCAGCAGGGGGGGGGGGTTCTCGTCACCGCGAGGGGGGGGGGGGGTTTCAGTCGGCCGTGGGGGGATCGATCGGAGGAGCGACGAGCTCCTCCGCCCCCTTTTCTCTCGCCTCTCCTCTTTTTTTTTTTTTTTTTTTTTTTTTTTTTTAGTCGGATCTGAATCGATTTAAAATGAAGAAAGGGGGGGGCCATCAGCGGGTTAAAGGGGAGGGAGATATTCTTTTTTTTATATATATTATTTAATTTCAATATTTTATTCACATTCAGCAACTTTTTCTACCTACCTCGAAACGAAGCCTACCGCCTGTCGTCCCTAGCAATTTACCCCCAGTCTGAACACAATGGGATATGTATCGCAAGCTGATTTGATCGTTTCGATTAATTTCCGTTGAATTTACATTTTAAATCACTGTATTGAATTTTAAACATACATTTCAAATTACCGGGGTCACATACTAACTAGAAAAATTCCAGAAAAATATTTTCTAGCTTCGTATTGACGATACGGTCCTAACAAAACTAGTTTCGTCGAATTCCGAGACCGTTGGAAAAATGGCCAATTTCCAGTCGATTAAATTCAACTGAAATGGTCAAAACACGTTTTCCTATGCCACGCTCACATACTGATTCGAAAAATTATGAAATTTGAAATCCAGCCATAACTTAACATCACGGACCCAACAAAACTGGTTTCGTCGAAATCCGAGGTCGTTTGCAAAATTGCTATTTTTAAGGGCCTTATATATATATAAATATATATAAATTCCACAGCGACTATTTCTAATTTTAAACTGGACATATCTTATCATTTCTAAGATGAAATCTCAGTTTGTCAACTTCGTTACAAAGATACTGTTATACAGATTCAAATATTTCTTGTTTCGTTCAATTCTGACTTATATTGAATTCTGTATATTCATTTGAAATTAGAAATCGAATTTTCGAACTACCGCGCCATTTTCAATTCTATTTATAATTATATATAAATATTTATATTCTAACGACGACGCGTATAATATATACGTTCGAATTATATTCAAAATAAATTTCTCGTCGATATTATTTAAAATAATTCATTTTAAATAATCAAAATTCGCTAAAATTGCCAAAATAAAAATTTTAAACTGGCCCAGAATTTGCGGGTTGTTACATATGATCAAGTCCGAGTATTATATGTAAATCAATACAATACTCATAACAATTATCATATGTAAATCAATATGATAAAATGAATCAAAACAAAGTATCACATATAAATCAATGCGATACTTGTAAATATCTTAGGATAATCAATCAAGTCGATAAAATCTTCATGGCATTTATCATTTGTAAAAATAATATGATGGAATAGACCAAATTAGAGTATCATATATAAATCAATACAATACTCATAACAATTATCATATATAAAATCAATATGATAATATAATCAAATCAGAGTATCATATATAAATCAATACGATACTCATAACAATTATCATATATAACAATTATCATATATAAAATCAATATGATAGTATAATCAAATCAGAGTATCGTATATAAATCAATACGATACTCATAACAATTATCATATGTAAATTAGTATGATAATATAAAATTAATCAACTATAGTAAAATATTAGGGGATTATGGGATAAATGTAACTTGACTCATAACGACCAAATAAACAGACGCTAGTATTGTAAAATCACAGTGGTAGAGCTCGAGCGCGCATCGAGACATCTGCACCGTAATCCACTCATAGCGCCATGACGACACCTGGCGATCAACCCAGGATAACCAAGACGGTCTAAGGCGAAGGCCGTATGCTACCCGTTCACGGCACTACACGTGGCACACCCACGCCTCCATCTGATGTAGTTCATGACCCGCCGATCAGGAATCCCGATCAAAACAACAAAATTGCCCAATGTAGCAGACCGTTTGACCTTTGGTGGTATGTGGGCGAAATTTAAAACCACCAAGATTCAGGTAGCGAACCTGAATCAGGTCGACCAAGATGGAGTTTTGGCCCATTGGTACAACAGAGTCCAATCTATCCCAACCCCAAAATGAAAGTATTTTTTTTCGAATATTATATTTTATAATATATATATATATATATATATATAATGTGCCATGAAGTTCAAAGTGTTTATAACATCAAAACACTTTATAATCTTAATCATGCTTTGAAAATATATTATCATATGCAAAAAAAATATTAATCCCAACCTGAATTAAACAAAACAAAGCTGATACTCAATTTTATCATATAAAAAGACAATATGATAAAATAAATCAAGCCAGAGTATAACATATAAATCAATGTGATACTCATAAGGAATATCAGATATAAAACAATATGACAAAATAAACCAAATCACAATAGTTGTGAAAGAGAACAAAAAGCATCGTCCTGAAAGCATGTGAACTTAGAAAACACTTCAGTTCAGTAATTATAGTATGCTTTCAAACAGTAACACATGCTCTTTTACCGCTTTATGTTACCGGTATATTTCAGAACCGAAAGTACAAAAACAACCGAATATTCCATATGAAAAGTCAAGAGAGTAACCAGAAAAGTATCACCAAACGTCCCATACCTCTTGGTATTACTAACCCGTTTACTCAAAATCCTCATCATACAGAATATCTCAATGGAAATTGTACTCGATTCAAACCATATATCTATCAAAGAAAAATAACTAATTTACTTTTAGTTGTTTGTATTATTTATTTATTATTACCGGTATTCTTACTTTACTTCAAATACTGATCTGAGCCAATTTCAAAACTAATTCAGTTCTTGTTTAACAACCATTTTAAATCAGACATCGCTTGAATCCCATTTAGACAATTTCGAAGTATTTTTCAAGACCCCAAATCACGCTCTCTCAAGAGTGATTCTATATCAATCCCGCTCATTCTAGGGTATTTCCACCCTATCTCTAATGAGTTTTAAACCCAATAAGCCTAGTTTTAGAAAAACCATAGCTCTGATACCAAATGTAACAACCCGTCATTTTGATCGCCCCGAATCGGTGGTTAAGCCAACTCGAAGCGCTCAAAACGACGGATTGTTATTAGCTTAAAAGGTTTAAAAATGGAATATAACACAGAATCACAAAGTACAATAATCGCGATGGAATAAGGTTTCATTAAAATATAAGAGTGTACAATATTTACATAGCGGAAAAATATATTCATACATTAATTCCTTTAAACAAATTTACCGTTTCGTCGAACTTTGCACGTGCATGCGTCTTCCCGAGCCTCTTCTCTTTAAAAGCTGAAATCTTTGTATCTGGAACACTTGGGTAAACACATAAATATAACCAGTTTAACCTCCACAAATTATAAAATAGCCATTGTGGACCCGTGCTTTGCACACGGGAAGTTGCTACATTGTATTTGCAACTGTCATTGAGTTCTCTTTTTTTTTTTATTGTATTTTTTTTTTCAAAACAAAAAGGTCACATTTGGGTTATACTAGGTGACCACAAAACTTGGTTGGCATACAAGACATTACATGCAAATACACCTATACGGAGAAACATAGTGAAAGTAACAGGGTGTAAGTTCAAACTAATAAAATTGATAACTTTCTACTCCACTGTTGCTTTGATGTTTTGAATTAGAGGTCGAGTGGGAACTTCCTGTTGCTCTTATGACCTCTAAAAGGTGCTATGATTCCACTGAAATAAGATGATTGTAAATTGATACCAATATATTTTCCTTTAACAAATAAAAAGCTTAAAATAGTGACAAGAGCTAGCAGAAAGAGGATACATTTCCATGGCCAGTTGCAAACGAGCTCATATTTAAATGGCTAGTAGTGAACAGATTGGCTGTCGGCAACTGTCGCATATATTATCATGCCAAAGAATTAATATGAAGTGCTGCTATGTATATAGAGATAATAGGCGCAGGCCATATAATCTTCAACTAGGACCATATACAAGAATTCAACATCAACTTTTCCCTATTGCTGTCATATTGTTGATCTCCATTAACCAAATTCATTAACCAACCATTACCTAAATTTAACGTAACAATAGTTTTACCCTCCTATGATTTTTTCCATACGTGTCATGTTCTTGTAATTTAATACTTAATAATGATTTCTATGCATGTAAGGATCTGCATGTATGAAATAAGCTTTTAAAGACACATTTACCATTAAATTTACAATTCAATAATTGCATTTGACTTCAAAATATGGGAACACGTTATATCCAGGAGCTAATATACATTCACCACTTTCAAACATTACATAAACATTCTTTTGTTATTTATTGTTGGTAACAGCAATTAATATTCTTTATGGTTCCATCCAAAAGGGTGTATAAGTGAATGTAATGCGGATCACTTAAGTGTTTAAGCTTTAAAAACCAAAGGTAACCGCCCAACACACACTGCATATTTACAGCGGTTTAAATACTTAAGTAATACAATAAAAACACACCACACTCTCCTGCTACACACTTTACACGCTGACAAAATGCAAAATTGCATGACGGCAACACCCTCACTTAACATAGTCATAGCAACAAACTATCTAATACATTTATTTTGCATGAAAGCAGCACTCTCATTTACTTTTCAAAACCACCTATATATGCATACTCAGCATGCATGCAATGCATGTACCCAAAGGAGAAAACGCTTGCAAGAATAAAATAAGGAAAAAGGAAAAGCAGGTGCTGCTTGAAGAATAGAGAAATCTGGCAAATAAAATGAATGCTTGCGTCCCTTTGTTTCCAGAGTGAACATATAGGAAAAGTACTCAAAACAAAATGAATGAATGAATGCTCGTTATTAATGATGCATTAATGCTCAGAACAATTACAACTGGATATAGGATAGTTCAATATGCATGAACCAAAAATTCTTCTTTATATATATATATATATATATATATATATATATATATATATATATATAAGTTGAACCAAATCCTACCCATGTCCTAAGGAAATCAATTCAAGCAATACAAATGATGTAAGAAAATAATAGATTCGTACAAATGCATGGATGCTTCTCCTCGTTAAAACTAATTTGTATTCATGTGCGTAAAAAGGTAGTGTACATGCATTTCAGGTGAAACATCTATATTCATAGCAAGTCTTAAGTAGGTTGTTTAAACTTATGTGCTAATATGAACTCTGTCCAGCATTGAAAATATATTACAAATATAGAATAACAATAGGGTGTCTGTTATTTTCCTTCGGTAAACACATAACGGGGAAACATTTAATATCTACATGTAGACATTATAAATTTTAACTAGTTGTGGAGATACTAATTAATTGTTCATGGCATCGTTTGACGCATGTTGGCATGTTGCTACCATTAAGTATTAAGTCAGAGCAGCTCCAAGACAGCATGATGCGTGCATCAGCTACTAGTGGCAGGACAGGGATAAGCCAAGCAACAAATATAAAGACTACAGTTAATTTTATTGATACATGATATGGCTTTCAACTACTGTACAGTTCAGAAGCGAGCAAAAATTGAAAGGGAAGCAGACATAACAGACTGCCATAGATTTGTAAAATGACAAATCAAAAATGCCAACCTGAACAATATATTTTGTAGCTACTGTTTGTGTTAAATAAATAATAATAACAATAAAAATAAAATAAGACACAAAAGTACGGTTCTATGTTGCCATGCTATTGCTTGCTGTGTCCCCTTTTTCTCGAATTCAACTAATTATTTTATGTATTTGTGTACACTGTCATTCGAAAACTAAGTGAACAGAAATTCCGTACTAAAACAGTATTGAAGTAGCTGATAGGCCTAAATTGTGCAATATGTGAAGGACTCCCGACTTTGGGGAATTAAGCAAACAATAGTGACATTTATACCGGATCAACTTTGCAGGAAATACAAAACAGTTCAATGCATAAAAACAAAGAAACAACAAACCAAAGTTTTCAGTCAAATAGAATGAACAAAATTTTAGATGAGGCCTCATAAAGAAGAATTTAATCATAGGCCGGTAATTGAAAAAGATCAAGAAACTTATTAAAAAAAAAGATTAAATAAAGAAACACATAGCAGTTTTTCAACCACAGATGTGCGATTAAAGGAAGAGCAATTCCAACCACTCTAAGCACAATTCATTCAACCAAAAGAGAGAGATTAAGACTGCAACTAATACTACCTCAAAGTAAATACAGACTGGAAGATGTGTGAAATGATCAACAAAAGTACATAGTTTGCAAGGAAACAGGCATTGATTGGTGCTAATACTAGTACTGCATCAAGCTTTCAAGGATGCCAGGAAGCAAAGCAACCCACACGCTCAGTGTATATAAAAAAGTTTCAAGAAAACAAATCAAACTGAAACTAATTCAAACAAAAATATTATCATGTTTGCATGCGGCATCAGTTTCATAAATTTGTTTCTTTCCTTTGCTCGAAGTAACTATTATAGCTACTACTGTTTCATCTATACAGTAAAAAGCTATTCTTGTTAAGATATATAAAAAAAAGACTATTTAGCACCTTCTACTGTTCACGGTGCATGTACTTACCATACTTACCATACACCAGATGGTGAACATAGTCATTGTTTAGTACCTTACTGATAAGTCAAGTGTCAAATATAATTGATATAAACATCTTTCCACAGCCAGCTAGAAGATAAGCTTCAGCTCCTGATTGAGGCAATTCCCACCTTGGAATAACGATTAATACAGGCATCGTTGCCACTATGGCCTTAGCCAATTGCTATTTCACAGCCATGGTTTTGCACCACTCACTACAGCTGCTTCTAGAGTCATACACATCGCCACACCCTATTACATTGCCAAATCTATTTCAATTGCCGATGTCTCTGCCTCCACCACCTCACACACTCTTCTCCCTAGCTCAGCGTCTCTTTCTTTCGCAGGAGTATAGGACAGAGGCGGGTTTCGGGTCTTGGTGCGCAGGGAATCAGAGACGAGAAAGGGCTATGGAGGTTCGAGCGGAGGTGAAGCTGGCTCGTGGTTAGGGTGAAGCAGCTCCATCAGTGATGAGGCGAACGTTGGGTCGACGGTGAAGACCATGGGTTTACTCGTTTAGGAAAGTAATTGATTATTGGGGGTAAAAGAATTTTTGATGAGAGGAATAAAAATAAAATGAAGTTCCTCCCCCCTTTTCTGAAAAGGGTACGCCACTTATATATTATAACGCAAAGAAAGGGGAGAAGCCGAGAACAATCTGGACTATTCCCACTCCAACAGTGGCAAACCCACAGATATACTTTAAGTGTGTACTATTAGAATTCTCTAGATGTACACATTACTACCCCATACAACCAAAACCAATGTATTTGTTCATTTTCAAACACAATAAAAAATTAATTGCTTTATAAACCAATTTAAATCTGAATTAAATTATAAGACAAATTCTCAAGTTAAATAAAATAAAAATTAAAATTTGAATAAATAAATTAGTTTATAATTTTTATCAATAAATTTATCAAACATTAAATTATATGAATGTTAACATTTAATTTCAAATTCAGGTTCAAAAATAATTAAATTAACGCGAACGCAATACACGCATATTTTAATATGCGATTACACTTAATAAATTTTCGCACTAATGCTTTAGATTCCACCCATTTTAATTTTTCACTTAAAATCTTAATTTACTTCTAAATTCCAAAATTTCCTAAGCTATAACAACCCACTACTAAAAATCCGGGTTGTTACAGTTTAATCCTATGGCCTAAAACACTTGCCTAATCTATAAATAAGACCCTAACCTATCCTAAATCCTCATTATTCATTCATGCAACTAAACTATGGCAAAATTTTACCTCTCATGGCCTCCTTTCTCTTCATAAAATTTCTAAATGGTTTCTATGAGAGATTTTCCATGCATACAAGTGTTTTCAAGCTTGTATGAGTGTCATTAGCTTGCATTCAAGTCAAGTTTCTATCTTTGCATCATAAAGCAAGGGTTTTGATCATTTTGGCTCAAGGGTTTTTATGTTAGAGCTTGCATTTTGGGTCCATTTGATTGCATAAGGGCTTTGTCATATCTTTTGTGCCTTCATAGCAATGTAAGCCCTTTCCCTACTCTTAGATATTAACTATGAAGTTAAATGTTCATGTTGCAATTTTGGGTTTGATCATTGAGTATGATACATGCTATCATGTCATGCAAGTTTATGAAGTCATTATCTTGATCTTGTGAGCTAAAAGCTACAACCTTTATGTTGAAATGTTGCATTAGGCAACATGAGAACCCTCATAACCTTTATGTCAACTTGCATATGAAGTCATAACCCTTATATGATGATATATGCGAGTTACTAGTCATCATTCCATATCTTTTGTCACCATGATTCGCTTATGTGCCAAGTTTGGGTTTATGCATGTTTTGAGGCTTAAGAATGTAACATGCAAGTTAATGAACACATTTGTGCCTCATTTGCCACCATGATTAACTTGTGGCTTAATATCCATTTTTGTCATGCCTTTGCCAAGTCTCTTCTTTTAATCCATTACGTTGTCGCGAACGTATATGCGAGTTTAAAAGCGTTGGGTTATGTTATGGGTAATTTCTAATGACATGAAAATACAACTTGAAAACATGACTTGAAATATAACATGGAAGTTGACATGTAAGTATGCATAAAAACATAAGCTTGAGAATTTACCTATTAAGTTAGGTCTACCCTTTGGGAATTTACCTATTAAGTTAGGTCTACCCAAATGCTTGAAAACTTGTAACATGTTTTGGGAAACATGATGGACATGACACTTAGATAATATAAGTGTGGCCAACTCGAGGTTGGGTTGAGTTTGCAACGTAAAACTACCCGGAACCGACCAGCCTAACTAGTAGTTGCAAACAATAGGACCCAATGTGAGAAGTTGGTCATGTTGTGCTTGAACCCGAGGTTAGACCAAGTTGTGGTGTAAAGCTACCCGGAACCGACCGACTTAACTAGTAACCACAACAAAGTCTAATGTGAGAGGTGAAGGTGCATTAAGTAATTAATGCCACATGATAGGGTTAAGTTAATTTGATTAATGACTCTTAACCAAATATGACATGGACAAATGGGTTAAGTAATTTGATTAGGCTAATGATACTTAACAAAACATGACAAGGTTGGGTAGGTTAAGTAACTTGATTTGCCTAATGACACTTAACCATTTTTATATGACTAGTGGATGGGGTTAAGTTAACCAACACTTAATCAATCCAACGCGATAACTTGGTAAGGTTAAGTAAGTTTTCTTAATGACGCTTAACCGAAAAATACGGTTAACGAATGGGGTTAAGATTAGACTCAACTAGTCTAAACATGGAAATCGGATGGGGTTAAGTTAGCCTAGACTTAATTAATCCCACTTGGTAGTTTAATGGGGTTAAGTTAAACACTTAACTAATCTAAACATGATGAATTGATGTGGTTAAGTGACATATACTTAACCAATCTAACTCGTGAATTTATTGAGGTTAAGTTAACCTATACTTAACCGATCTAACGTGAAAACATGATAAGGCTAAGTCACGAATCGCTTGAATACACTTGACCGATTTGACTGAGTAAATTGATAGGGTCAAGATAATATATACTTAACCAATCTAGAATGATAATTGGACGAGGTTAAGTCGTGAATTGCTTAATACATACTTAACCAACGTGAGCATGGTTTGTAGGGTTAAGTCTTGGACTTGGGTACTTAGCCAATTTTGACATGATTTGAAGACGGGTTAAGTCTTGGACTTGGATACTTAGCCAGTTTTGACATGATTGGTAGACGGGTTAAGTCATGAACTTAAGTGACACGTAATCCATCATGTAAACCCTAGTTCTGAGGATAGGGGATAACCGTAGTTAACAAGGATAACGGGAATAAGGCTAAGTGGTAAACCTTAGTTGAGGAATAACTATGTAATGATTCTTAGTCAAGGAAATTTAGACCAGTTCATAGATAGATGAGTAACCTGATATGGTAGGTCATCGTTTAAGTATACGAGTAGGAGCAAGTATCTGATTTAGATAAAGGCTCCAGCGAACTGGGTAACGAAGCAGCGGCTTCGGGGAACGTGAGGGTATTCTTGGTATCCCTCTATGAGCTGTCAGGTGATTATACTAGGCTCATGAGAGGTTAAGGTCTGCGTTAGAAGAACCAAGAGTATGCCTTGGTTGCTATGCGAGCGACCTAAAGACGGGGATGGATAGGGGATAGTCGACGATACACGGTCGTACCCTAGATAGCATTTCGTCAGACTACCTACCATCTTTGGTCAAGCGTGTACGTACGGAAAGGCAGAGAACACCCAATAGACCATAATTGCTATCTAATTATGGTTGCGGTAAGGCTAGGATTGTGGGTTGGCCAGTAGTGTGTTCTCATACAGGATTTATCATGTCTTGTCTTTCACTAGTTGAGGGAGGGGTCGCGTGGGACCATAGCCACATATAGAAAAACAGACCTTAGCATCTGCATCGGCAGATAAATCGAAAGCTCCCGACCGAGTCCTGTATTTCTCGATCTGCCCTGTGACAGGACTCGGATGGCACGATGTGATACATGTGCATACAGTCATGGAAAACGATTCACGATGAATGCGTGGGAAAAAGGGCGCGGTTGACAGTTAGCGTAAATCCCAGTGGCCCTGGGTGGTTGAACCAAAACCAAGATACGAAAACGTGCAATAGGTAAGCGTAATCCCTAGTGGCCCTAGGTAGCATAAGTCCTAGTTGTACAAACGATAATTCATGTTGGAAGACCCTAGCTAGGTTTAGGGTAACAGTCCAAACCGATCTTAAGGATCATGGAACTATGTTAAAGTAATGTAGAATCTCATGGGAAAGCCCGTATGGTCTACGGCAAGGGACTGAACATTTACATGGAATAAAACATACAAGTTGAGTAACCTATATATGCGATATATTAGGTTGACATGGACCATTACACGACTTTTGAGTGAGGGTCATTCTTGGTTAACACATGATACGGTGGGGATACTAGTACGGTAGGTGCAGAGCTAAAATGCAGGATAGATATCATGGGACGTTATACGTGATAGATATCTTGGGGATATTATACTTGATAGAAACCTGACGATGTGATACCTTGTTTTATCTTGACATCGTAATTTATCATGACACCTTAGTTTATCTGAGTTCAGTAGTTCGTCCTGTTATTTTGATTTAGCTTATCTATCTTGTCATCATGCTTATGTTCATCTCAGTTTCTCATGTCAGTTAACTTTACTAGTTTTTATGCTAATAGTAGATAGGGCTTACTCAGTCTTTTTGACTGACCCGTTTTGTTTCGCCTCTTTTCTTCCGTTCCCCCCAGGTTACAGGGAGGAAATACTGTTGTTTAGTTCGGACTTCTTCTGCTTGAATGTCATCATGGATGGCTTGGACTTTTCTTGGCTAATGGCTACTTTACTGTTTTTACTTGGGGAATAATTTATGAAAATGTCTTTATGCTTCTTTACTATTGCAAGACAGGTTTTGATGTACTCTGATGTAAAAGGCTTTAGATCTTATTTATTCATGTTATGAAAGTTTGATTTTACTTCCGCTATTTTTATATGTTCTGTCTTGTGATATTTCTGTGCATGTTTACCAATAATGCCCCTCTAAAGCTAGTGCATTCCTTTGCGAGTGACCCTAGCGGAGGCGGGGTGTTACACGTGGTATCAGAGCAGAAGGTTACCAGACTGGGCAAAAGTTTTTAAAGACCTTCTGAAAACTATTTGAAAATCGTTTACAAAGAAGCATTTTTTTCAAGAAAATTTTCTTTTAAAAGAAAAAGGCTATTCCCCAAAGGCCATTAGCACTATCCTTGTTTCCTTAATTGAATCTCTTCTCCTTTCTTTCCTCCATCTGTAGTCACAGTGGTTTTAACTGCGACTAGTCTTTTCTATCTACGAAAGTGCTTTCCATGCGATGGAGGTGGTTCTCGAGAGACCAGTGGCCGCGTTATAAGAAAGGATAGCGAGAAAGAGAATAAAGGATACGAGCTTAAGGATGAGCAACTTGTTGGTATGGCTCAACCCATAACGAAAAAGTATCTTTGGTATGGTGAAACGGGATGGATAGTTAAGTATTGTGGGACAAGGACAAGATCATCGTGAAGATAATTGTATACCCTCACTAGAGTACCTGAGTAGGGGGATAACATCCTTGTTGAAGATCTAGTTATTCTTTTCTATCATCCCGCCAAGACTTTGTTTTGATCCCCGCATCATTTAGGTCCGCTTCGGTAGTTGAGTCTCTGCACCTTAAGTACTAGCGTAATAGAGGATCCCATTTTTGTCTCAAAGTCCTATTGGAGAATCAGTCCATTTATACATGACCTGTTTGGATTTGAGAATGTTTATGCCAAGTGTTGAATTTGGAAATAATGCTTATGTTTATAAGCTATGGATGGATTCTAGGGATGAAGTGGTTATCCAGTAGGGGGTGCCACTCTCGGTTTTGATAGGAGGGTAGTTAGACCTTTTGACTAGCCTTGGTAATGCCCTCGAAGTATCGGGTAACCTTTTTGAGGTTCTGTCATGACTAGTTACTTAGAATCCCTTGATGCCTTTATTGGAAATTTGAAGCCCGATCGAGTGGTGTTCGCCAATAAGACGGATGGTTTACTTCATTTATGCATGGGTTATAGAGATCACCCTAGTAAGTGTGCATGATAACCTGATTGACATCTGTTTACTTTCAAGAGAAAGTTCTTCTACATGGAATGCCTTATAGTATATAAACGAGATCCAAGATTCACTAGTGAATTTTGGAAAGCTTGCATGAGATCATGAGTACGCAGTCATGTTTGCGCCAAGTATTCTAGAAAAAAGATAAGTGCAAGTGGAACGAGAGGCGACGAAGAAATGAGTTTCAGCTCATGTTATGGAAGCATGAAATAAGAAGCTACGAAATCGCGAAGTTAAAGGGCGGTCAAGGCACAATGGAAGTAAGCCCGAGGAAATACGACTTTGATGGTCAAAGACTAGATACGCGCATGATATCTCTTTTTGGGAGTATATCCTTGATCCCTGTTTCTGTAGAGCTTACTTGTAGGTTATCTTTTGTGGACATCCTCTCGGTCCTACTTTCTGTTACAAACCCCGTAAGGAGTTTGTCTTGTTTATCTTCTCGGCCCTGTTTCAGGGAATTCTCGGTAGAACCCTATGGATGTAAACATGTATTTGAAACATGTTATGATTGATATGGTTGCAAGTGGTTGCTCGTGGATGCGCGAATACACATTAGATACTAGCTCGACTCGGTCACATTTCATATTGCATATGCACGAGTATTTATACTTGTTTATGGATGAAATCGAATGTATTATCATGCGGTTGTTGCATATGAATGAATGATTGTGCACGCATATAGTATCTATATGACTAGGACTATTTGCATACATGCTGGATTCATGGCACTATACATATTTTGCATTAGAAAGATTATTCAGGCCTGATCATTAGCATTAGCTAAGGAACATGTACACACACGTTTTGCATATATTCATACAGCATTAGAAATCATCTAAGGACAATGGTTGCTTGTGGATGATGTTTTGAGTAGATGGATGATGGATGGTAGGATATGTTCTTCCTAACTTGGAGATTTCGGGGACGAAATCCTAAAAGGTGGGGAGAATGTAACAACCCGTATTTTTCGATAACGTGTTAAGATGAGAATCAAGGCAGAATTTAATTTTAAATTCTGAATCAAGTAAAACGGGCTATGCCATTGCGTTCGTCTCGGAAAAATACGCGAAATAGAGTCTGAGTTTTCGAGAATCGGAGTCCGTATGACCAAGATATGGCCTCGCGAAGTTTCACGGAAAATTCCCAAATTAAAGTATGCTTAATTAAGTGAAATGGGTTGCGCAGAGAAATATATATATATTGATATATATATATATATATAATTGAAAATTAAATAAATAAATATGCAAAAATGTTCAAAACAGCGAATTGGGAGAGGGGAATAACCGAACCGGCCGATTTTTGAGGTCGACCCGAGCCCGCTGGGTCGACTAGGGGTTAATCCAGGGTGTTTGGCTGTCAACCCGTGGGCCGATTCGCTCAAATGCAGATTTTGCATTTGGATGGTTCTCATGGTTCATCTTTAATCTAAAGGCCCTAGATGGTTCCTACACTTGACTTCTTCCCCAAGACATGCTTTGATGGCTTGGATTGAATCTAGGTTTAATCCTATGGCTTAAACACTTGCCTAATCTATAAATAAGACCCTAACCTATCCTAAATCCTCATTATTCATTCATGCAACTAAACTATGGCAAAATTTTACCTCTCATGGCCTCCACTCTCTTCATAAAATTTCTAAATGGTTTCTATGAGAGATTTTCCATGCATACAAGTGTTTTCAAGCTTGTATGAGTGTCATTAGCTTGCATTCAAGTCAAGTTTCTATCTTTGCATCATAAAGCAAGGGTTTTGATCATTTTGGCTCAAGGGTTTTATGTTAGAGCTTGCATTTTGGGTCTATTTGATTGCATAAGGGCTTTGTCATATCTTTTGTGCCTTCATAGCAATGTAAGCCCTTTCCCTACTCTTAGATATTAACTATGAAGTTAAATGTTCATGTTGCAAGTTTGGGTTTGATCATTGAGTATGATACATGCTATCATGTCATGCAAGTTTATGAAGTCATTATCTTGATCTTGTGAGCTAAAAGCTACAACCTTTATGTTGAAATGTTGCATTAGGCAACATGAGAACCCTCATAACCTTTATGTCAACTTGCATATGAAGTCATAACCCTTATATGATGATATATGCGAGTTACTAGTCATCATTCCATATCTTTTGTCACCATGATTCGCTTATGTGCCAAGTTTGGGTTTATGCATGTTTTGAGGCTTAAGAATGTAACATGCAAGTTAATGAACACATTTGTGCCTCATTTGCCACCATGATTAACTTGTGGCTTAATATCCATTTTTGTCATGCCTTTGCCAAGTCTCTTCTTTTAATCCATTACGTTGTCGCGAACGTATATGCGAGTTTAAAAGCGTTGGGTTATGTTATGGGTAATTTCTAATGACATGAAAATACAACTTGAAAACATGACTTGAAATATAACATGGAAGTTGACATGTAAGTATGCATAAAAACATAAGCTTGGGAATTTACCTATTAAGTTAGGTCTACCCTTTGGGAATTTACCTATTAAGTTAGGTCTACCCAAATGCTTGAGAACTTGTAACATGTTTTGGGAAACATGATGGACATGACACTTAGATAATATAAGTGTGGCCAACTCGAGGTTGGGTTGAGTTTGCAAAGTAAAACTACCCGGAACCGACCGGCCTAACTAGTAGTTGCAAACAATAGGACCCAATGTGAGAAGTTGGTCATGTTGTGCTTGAACCCGAGGTTAGACCAAGTTGTGGTGTAAAGCTACCCGGAACCGACCGGCTTAACTAGTAACCACAACAAAGTCTAATGTGAGAGGTGAAGGTGCATTAAGTAATTAATGCCACATGATAGGGTTAAGTTAATTTGATTAATGACTCTTAACCAAATATGACATGGACAAATGGGTTAAGTAATTTGATTAGGCTAATGATACTTAACAAAACATGACAAGGTTGGGTAGGTTAAGTAACTTGATTTGCCTAATGACACTTAACCATTTTTATATGACTAGTGGATGGGGTTAAGTTAACCAACACTTAATCAATCCAACGCGATAACTTGGTAAGGTTAAGTAAGTTTTCTTAATGACGCTTAACCGAAAAATACGGTTAACGAATGGGGTTAAGATTAGACTCAACTAGTCTAAACATGGAAATCGGATGAGGTTAAGTTAGCCTAGACTTAATTAATCCCACTTGGTAGTTTAATGGGGTTAAGTTAAACACTTAACTAATCTAAACATGATGAATTGATGTGGTTAAGTGACCTATACTTAACCAATCTAACTCGTGAATTTATTGAGGTTAAGTTAACCTATACTTAACCGATCTAACGTGAAAACATGATAAGGCTAAGTCACGAATCGCTTGAATACACTTGACCGATTTGACTGAGTAAATTGATAGTGTCAAGTTAATATATACTTAACCAATCTAGAATGATAATTGGACGAGGTTAAGTCGTGAATTGCTTAATACATACTTAACCAACGTGAGCATGGTTTGTAGGGTTAAGTCTTGGACTTGGATACTTAGCCAATTTTGACATGATTTGAAGACGGGTTAAGTCTTGGACTTGGATACTTAGCCAATTTTGACATGATTGGTAGACGGGTTAAGTCATGAACTTAAGTGACACTTAATCCATCATGTAAACCCTAGTTCTGAGGATAGGGGATAACCGTAGTTAACAAGGATAACGGGAATAAGGCTAAGTGGTAAACCTTAGTTGAGGAATAACTAAGTAATGATTCTTAGTCAAGGAAATTTAGACCAGTTCATAGATAGATGAGTAACCTGATACGGTAGGTCATCGTTTAAGTATACGAGTAGGAGCAAGTATCTGATTTAGATAAAGGCTCCAGCGAACTGGGTAACGAAGCAGCGGCTTCGGGGAACGTGAGGGTATTCTTGGTATCCCTCTATGAGCTGCTAGGTGATTATACTAGGCTCATGAGAGGTTAAGGTCTGCGTTAGAAGAACCAAGAGTATGCCTTGGTTGCTATGCGAGCGACCTAAAGACGGGGATGGATAGGGGTTAGTCGACGATACACGGTCGTACCCTAGATAGCATTTCGTCAGACTACCTACCATCTTTGGTCAAGCGTGTATGTACGGAAAGGCAGAGAACACCCAATAGACCATAATTGCTATCTAATTATGGTTGCGGTAAGGCTAGGATTGTGGGTTGGCCAGTAGTGTGTTTTCATATAGGATTTATCCTGTCTTGTCTTTCACTAGTTGAGGGAGGGGTCGCGTGGGACCATAGCCACGTATAGAAAAACAGACCTTAGCATCTGCATCGGCAGATAAATCGAAAGCTCCCGAACGAGTCCTGTATTTCTCGATCTGCCCTGTGACAGGACTCGGATGGCACGATGTGATACATGTGCATACAGTCATGGAAAACGATTCACGATGAATGCGTGGGAAAAAGGGCGCGGTTGACGGTTAGCGTAAATCCCAGTGGCCCTGGGTGGTTGAACCAAAACCGAGATACGAAAACGTGCAATAGGTAAGCGTAATCCCTAGTGGCCCTAGGTAGCATAAGTCCTAATTGTACAAACGATAATTCATGTTGGAAGACCCTAGCTAGGTTTAGGGTAACAGTCCAAACCGATCTTAAGGATCATGGAACTATGTTAAAGTAATGTAGAATCTCATGGGAAAGCCCGTATGGTCTACGGCAGGGGACTGAACATTTACATGGAATAAAACATACAAGTTGAGTAACCTATATATGCGATATATTAGGTTGACATGGACCATTACACGACTTTTGAGTGAGGGTCATTCTTGGTTAACACATGATACGGTGGGGATACTAGTACGGTAGGTGCAGAGCTAAAATGCAGGATAGATATCATGGGACGTTATACGTGATAGATATCTTGGGGATATTATACTTGATAGAAACCTGACGATGTGATACCTTGTTTTATCTTGACATCGTAATTTATCATGACACCTTAGTTTATCCGAGTTCAGTAGTTCATCCTGTTATTTTGATTTAGCTTATCTATCTTGTCATCATGCTTATGTTCATCTCAGTTTCTCATGTCAGTTAACTTTACTAGTTTTTATGCTAATAGTAGATAGGGCTTACTCAGTCTTTTTGACTAACCCGTTTTGTTTCGCCTCTTTTCTTCCGTTTCCCCCCAGGTTACAGGGAGGAAATACTGTTGTTTAGTTCGGACTTCTTCTGCTTGAAGGTCATCATGGATGGCTTGGACTTTTCTTGGCTAATGGCTACTTTACTGTTTTTACTTGGGGAATAATTTATGAAAATGTCTTTATGCTTCTTTACTATTGCAAGACAGGTTTTGATGTACTTTGATGTAAAAAGCTTTAGACCTTATTTATTCATGTTATTAAAGTTTGATTTTACTTCCGCTATTTTTATATGTTCTGTCTTGTGATATTTCTGTGCATGTTTACCAATAATTCCCCTCTAAAGCTAGTGCATTCCTTTGCGAGTGACCCTAGCGGAGGCGGGGTGTTACAGGGTAAACCCGTTCCGTGTTATGCGGCGTGGTCCCCTGATTTACCTTACTTTAAAATCAAATTAATAACTGTTTTAGTTCTCACACAAGTCCCATGACTGACCTAGATTTTATTGTTTTAACCTAAAATTTAGGTATTTATATTTTCCACATGGGCAGCTAGTAGTTCTGGTTTTGCAGACATTACATTCACAGGATCTTGGTTTACAGCTAGAGATATATTCAAAAAGCTCTACATCCGTGTATTTATTTCAGTTGTGTTATGTATTATTTTTCTGTTGCTATGTATTTAAAAGTAATTTAAATCACTGATATTTTCTGGTGTAAATTATTTATTCATACTCTGACATATTCTTGTACTCTGATGTAATTGTTGTAATAACAATGGAATGTTCTATTGCTTGTGTTCTGATGCTTCGTGTTCTCAACTCCATTCGGGGTTTCCCGAAAGGGGAAGTTTGGGTCGTTTCAGTTGGTATCAAAGCTTTGGTTTACAGAGCTCGAGAACTGTAACAACCCAGAAAATCAGAACCAATGTAAAAATTATATTTTAGCAATTTTAATGTATTTTGAATATTTAAAAAGGTTTATTTTAAATAATAATGACTAAAAAATTATTTTAATCGAAGTTATTTTAATTATAAAATGAGTCTGAAATGGCACAGTAGTTTGAATATTTGATTTCTAGTTTCAATGGAATATACAAAATTCAATAAAAGTCAGAATTGGATGAAACAAGAAATATTTGAATCTGATCGACAATATATTTCTAACAAATGTAAGAAATTGAGATTTCAATTTATAAATTGAAAGTTATGACCAATTTAAAATTCAGAAAAGTCGCTGTGGAATTTATATGTATTTTAATATAATATATAGCCCTTAAAAATAGTCGTTTTGCAAACGATCTCCATTTTCGACGAAACCACTTTTGTTGGATTTCGAATGTCAAATTATTGCTAGATTTCAATTTTCATAATTTTTGGAATTAATATGTGAGCGTGGAAAAAGAAAACGTGTTTTGTCAATTTCAGTCAAATTGGAACGACCAGAAAATGACCATTTTTCAAACAGTCTTCAAATTTGATGAAATTAGTTTTATTTGGACCGTATCGTCAAAACATAGCTAGATTTATTTTTTGAGTATTTTTGGAGTCAGTATGTGACCCCGGTAAATTAAAATGTGCATTCAAATTCAATATATATTGATATATATTTTAATTTTGAGAAAACTTAATTTAAACAGTCGAATTGGCTCACGAAGCATATTCCATTGTGTTCGAAATGTGAGTATTTAGTTAGGGCGACAGTCGCTGGGGTACGTTTGGAGTTCGGAGCCATATTGAAACAATTGGAGAATTAAATATTAATTTATATTATAATATAGTGATAATTAGGCACACATCCCTAAAACGAAACTTAATTAGGCTCACATTCGGTCTAACTTTTCATAAAAATTAGGTCTCTATTTTTCAAAAACATATAGAAAAATTTAAAAAAATATAGGAAAATCATGAAAATTCATTATTAAATAAAACATGTTAACGCCAAAAAAATAGGTGGAAAAACAATCGATAAACAAGTCAAAATAAAAAAATACACAAAACAGCGGAATATGTAGTAAAATGCATGAAAACAAGCACATATTTCAAATATTTGCATACGTGTATGCACATATTGCCATGCCCTCTGCCTTTCAACGCATTACTGCATACAAGTATGTAGCTATTCTAAATAGCAGCATATTTCTATGCAAATATTCAGCAGGTTTGCGGTTTTTTTGCATGTGTATTTAAATAGTTGCATACATGTATGCAACTTTTTTTTTTATTTGCATGGACTGAGGGGAATACTTCCAAATTTTAGAATTTTTTTTAATGCAAGAGCGCATTTTTTTTTTGTGAAAAAATGGGAAAGGCGAAGTGGAAGGAGGTGGAACGCGGAAGGGACAAAAATTATTAGGCGGTAGCACAAAAAGAGGGGGCGGAAACAAATGGGAAACTTTGCCCCTTTTTTTTGTTCGGCCTTTTCTTTATATTTAAAAAAAAAAGCGCTACAATGTTAAAAAAATAAAAAATTTCTAAAATCTGGAAATATTAATAGAAGTTCGTGGAAATTATAAAAAACATGCATACATGTATGCAACTATTTGAAATACTTGAACACATATATGCAAGTATTGCATGTAAAAATATGAAGTGAAAATTTTGCCTGAAAATTGTTGCACACTTGTATGCATTAATCTGTTTACCTTGCATACGTGTACGCAAAAAAATAAATGCAAATTCAACATTTGAAATACTTGAACAGATGAATGCAAGTATTGCAAATATGTGCATGATTTGATGCAAATTACAACATTTTTCGCTGTTTTATTGTATTTTTTGATTTTGATGCATTTTTTTATTTTTTTTACAAGCTGTTTTTTTGGGTGAGTACATGTTTGATTTAAATACGAATTTTCGTGATTCTTTTTTATATTTTTTTTTGTTTTTAGTCTATTTTTGAAAAATAGGGACTAAATTTACATGAAAAGTTGGACCGGATGTGAGCCTAATTTTGAAACTTAATAGGGACCTGTGGCAAACGGACCCTATAATATATTTAAATAAATACGTTTAAAACCCTAGTCTCTTCCCTCAGAATACAGCCGCCACCTTTCACGTTTGAAGGGCCAGGAACCTCCTAAATCCTCTCAACCCTATTGATTTGAACTCCAGTTTCAAAACAATAATCTAAGGGCTTTGTTTGATCGTTGAATCCATATGGGCGAGATCGGTTTTTGGGGAGCAGGGCGTTCGATTTTTGGGCTCGAAGTCGCCGACTTGGAGGCCGCTTTTACGGCACTGGAGGGGGCAAGTTCGCCTGAACAGGAGGCCGCAGAGGAAAACTTGAAGGCGAAGGGCGAGGGGGGGGGGGGAGGGTGGGTCTCCGATCATCAATTGGCGCAAGTAACTGGGTGCAATTTTGAACCCTAAATGTTGAATGGGGTTCGGTGTAATTCGCTTTTACCTAGACAGAGGAAGATGAGTAGAAAAGGGGATTAGGAATTTTAAATTAATTAATTTATTAATTATTTCAATTAATGTAATGAAATGTGAAAATAACTATATCTTCTTCATATTAGATCGGAATTTGATGGTTTCAATGCCGTTGGAATCGTGATTGCGAACACTACATTTCAGAACTGACTAGGACAGAAATGGAGCAAGTTAGAATTTTGGGCAAAATCAAATCCAAACCGTTTAGAAATTCAGAAATAAAAAATGACGGAGTGGAAATGAACGTGAGAACTTCTCTCACTATAAATTTTTGTATTGTTATTTATTTTCTGTTAGATCACCTCCTAGTCGCCCACTGATCATGGACGATTTATTTGATTGTGTTATGATTGTGATTGTGATGTACAAATATATATATAAATAAATGCTATGTTAATATAATATATATATATATATATATATATATGAAATGTGAATAATATATATATATATATATATATATATATATGAAATGTGAATAAAATATAAATATGCGTTGTGAAAATATATATATATATATACGCATTGTGAAAACAAAATATATATATATATATATGCGTTGTGAAAATTATATATATACGCGTTGTGAAAATAATATATATATATATGCGTTGTAAAAATTATATATATACGCATTGTGAAAATAAAATATACATATGCGATGTGAAAATAATATATACATGGAATGTAAAATATATATATATATATATATATGTATATATATATGGAATGTGAATAACATATATATATATATATGAATAATATATATACGATGTGAAAATAATATATATATATATATATATATATATATGAAATGTGAATAATATATATACGATGTGAAAATAATATATATACGAAGTGGAAAATATATATATGCGATGAGATTATATATATATACGATGTGAAAGTATATATATATATATATATGCAATGTATAAAATTTATATTTGCGATGTGAAAGTATATATGCGATATATAAAATGGTCGTGTATTGAAATGGTTATTAGATTGTTAAAAATATAATTTTTAACATATACGTGCACTGTACAAAATTGTCATATAATGGAATATTCAATTTTGATTTAAAATTAAATAGAAGCTGAAATCGTTTTTGCAACGAATTTAAAACGATTTATAAAATATGTTTTAATTGGAAATCGACGAAATATATATAATATATATCTTTAATAATAGTTGGAATAGGTTTGGTGTCACACTTTTTTGGTGTACACGCAAACTACCGAAGATGCCCCTTAAAATAAAAATGCCCCTTAAAATATTTGGAAAAAATCATACTAACTTCGTAATATATTGCATCAGCGACATAATAGGTCAATTTAACATAATATTGCATCGGCATTACTTACTCTATCTTACCCAAGAATACAATTACCAGCATAATAGAATTTGTTTCCTTTAATTACTCTATCTTATCCAAGAATACCACAATCAGCGTACTAGAATTTATTTCCTTCGTTGCCGCAAATTTGTAATTGGGATAAAAAAGCAACTTGTTTGCATACGCACTAATTTGTTTCCTCCTTTGCTACCGCAAATTGTTTACTTACGCACTAATTTGTTTCCTCCTTTTTTGCCGAGTCATCGTATTTTCAAATATTTTCAATAAAACCCTGTGAAATAACTCTCAATTATAGATACAGAGTCCCCTCTTCTTTTCCTCAATCGCACAAGCCAACTTCTCCATTCTTTCTTTTCAGTCTTCGAGCTATCACGCAAAAGCTTCTCAATTAAGGAAAATTTAACTTTATATTTTAGTTTTTCACTTTATGCTCTACTTTCTTCCTCCCTATCTTGCTAAACTTTTCATATGTACTAGATTTTACGTTATATAAGTCAATTAGTATGTCCATTTTTTTAATCCCAGATAGCATAAACTTTACAAATGTTTGAAATGTTTGGCTTTGATTCATTGAAATAGATTTGGAATTTTATTATCTTTGAGGTAACTCTTTCCATAATGGTAATCCTACACATAACCTCTATTTAACTTCAAAGTTGATGAAGATCTTTGTTATCCTCTAAATTGCAATTATGTAACCTATAAATTTACACGGTACTATTATAGTTTTGTTTTCTTTAATTCCAAATTTGTATTCAATTTCTTTCAAAAAATTTACTCCACATTTAGTCCTTTATACGTTCTGCTTAATTTATTAAGGTAATTCTATGCATTCTTTAGTAGTTTTTAATTCATATGTAACATATCAATCCTACTTTATAGTAGTATATGTAATGGATAAACAAGGAATATGAAATTAGGCAAGCTTGGAATTTATGGAAAAAATTCAAAGAAAAAAAACCCTGATTAGAATATGAAATGAGGAAACTCTTTCCATAATGGTAATCCTACACGTAACCTCTATTTAACTTGAAAGTTAATGCAGATTGTAACAATCCGCTCGTTCAACGATTTTAGATTTAAATATTTTATTTAAATATATCGTCATATCCGATATGTCGCTCAAAAAGTCATTTTTCGTAAATGATAAATTAGGACTCGGGACCCCTTCCGTTGCATCCGGATCCTCGTTCACGACCATTTTGACTATAAGCATTGATATGTTCCAAGATTCGGAAATTTGGCACTTTGGGTTGGGTCTTGATTGGGCTAGCCTAGCTAACCATATAACCCTAAATCATCGTGCTTCTCTTCATTCATTCTCCAAACACTTAAGAAAAATAGAAAATGGAGAGAGGAAAGGGGAAATAGAAATTCCTAAGCTTGGTTTTTCAGTTTAAAGCTCAAATTAAAGGGGAAATTAAAGAGGTGACCTTGATCAGCTTCTCCATCTTCTTCTTCATTTTCTCTACCTTATTTCCTCTTTGATTTCTATGATTTCCTATGACCTAACTCCTAGGAAATTCATTTGTTTGTGTTTAGATTGGTGATCTTCATGCAATATTGGAAGAGAGGTTGTTCTTGCCAAGCTTTGTGTTGATTTCTTGCTTTTAGCAAGAAAAGGTGAGTTCTTTTTTTTACTCACATTTATGCCACAAGCCAATGGCTTGTACAAGTGTAATTTATTGTTTATATGAGTTTGCATGTGCTTGTGAATTGGTTAGGTTAGTGTAGCTTATCTTATTTCATGTATTTATGTTTCATTAAGTTGACGATTATGATAAGGATTGTTCATACGATCTATTGTATATGATATGAGTTGATTTAGTGATGTTGTGAAGCTCCATTGTCCCCCGACAAGTTCTAAGTCCTCACAAGTCGCTTGAATTGCTTTAATATGCTTTTGTTTGTTCATTTGAAATAGAGATTATGACATGTGTTATTCACACAATATATGCACATGATTTGAACCAATTAAGTGGTGTTGTGAAGTACCATTGTCGCACCCGGCAAGTTCTAAGACTTCACAATTCGCTTGCATCGCGTTTATTCGTTTTGGTTTGGAAATTTGGTTCGTTTAGAACCTATGATCGAATTCTTTGCATTTTACCTTTGCGAGTCGATACGGTGGATCGGAGAGGTCTTGTTGATGCCTCGAAGAAGTCATGAGTCATGACGATCGATGGCGGGCACTCACGGCGGGGGGGGGGGGGGGGGCGAATCCCCCTAGGTTCGACCTGGGAAATGGCCCAGGTCGGGACCGGTCGACCGACCAAAATAGGGGTGGTCGACGCTTTTATGTTTGTTGCCGAACGGTCGACCGCCCCTTTTGGACCGGTCGGCCGGTCCCGGTGAATCTGGGTTGTTTTATCCAGGTTCGACCCAATCTTGATCGTGCACTTCAGTGCACGATCCGTTTGTTTCTTGACTCCTTTTTGGCTCTTCCGTGCGTGTCGATGGTCTACGAATCCACCGGTGATCGTGCGTTCTAATTCGTATATCGAATTTATTCGATACTCTTGTTAAGATGATTCACGCCATTAAAACGTAAATTAACGACTTGATATCCTTCTAGCCTATTCCGATTAGTTTAAAAACTTCGGGTGCTAGTCTGGGATTTCGAATCTTTAGTTGATTCAAAATACGACCATCATCCCTTGGTTTCTTGTATGTTGTTGTAGTGTGAGTTTATGTTTCATGATGTCTTTGTTCTATTCGCTACGACGACGGTTTTCACGAATATTTGAACCACAATGGATAATGGGGTTTTATATTGTCAACTGGCATCGAACCAACGTTTAATAAGTTTTTAAATTCAAATCCTTTTAAAATAAATTCTCTTTATAAACCCGGTTCTGAATTTATTGATTTATATACGATTCCTTATCCTATCGATCGGACGAGAAATTAAGTTAATTTACTTAGTAAAACTGAGGACTATGACCCCTTATATGTTTATTTCGGTGAATAACTCTTGGAATATTGTGTTCGAACATGTATTGTGATTTTCCCTGTTTTGAGTATGAACCAACAACGGGTCCGTAAATATTCGAGAATAGCGAGTGGTTATGGGACATTTAACTATTTTCTTATATTAACTATCTCGGTGTAATTTGTATTCACCGGATCGATGCAGTCCTTTTATGCCTTGTGTTTTGTGGTCCCCGATCGCCTGAGAGGGATTTACGATTCTTGGATTCCAATTTTGGGACTTCAGTCCAACTTATATGATATATGATTTTATGGTCCTCGATCGCCCAAGAGGGATTTACGATTCTTGGATTTCACTTCTGGGTCTTCGGTCTAACTTATATGATTTATGTTTTTGTTGTCCTCGATCGGCCAAGAGGGATTTACGATTTTTGGATTTCACTTCTGGGACTTCTGTCCAACTTATATGATTTATATTTTTGTGGTCCTCGATCGCCCGAGAGCGATTTACGATTCTTGGATTTCACTTCTGGGACTTCGGTCCAACTTATATGATTTATGTTTTTGTGGTCCTCAATTACACGAGCGGGATTTACGATTCTTGGATTTCACTCTATGGGGTCATAACCCGGCTTCGTGGGGAGCTTCGGCTCAAACCATGGGTTTGCTACCAAGAGATCGTTTCTCACCTTTTTATGATGGTTCTAGATTTCTAAATGATTTCTGATTCTTGATAACTTTGATGCGATGCGCGTCAATTTGATTTTTGTTTGGCAGTTATTTGTCAATTCTGATTATTATATGCTCATTTCTTGCCATGAGATTTATTTCCTCTATCTTTTCCTGTTGGGTGCTATTACCTGAATGTTGCATTCTACATTAGCTAGGATATTATGTCGAGATAATTGTGTACTGACATTCCATTGTCATTTCCTGATTGTGTTGACGTGCCATGTTTCATATTTATTTATGATTAGATCGTATTATTAGAATCATGTCATCCTACGTTATATCTCTTATTATCTTAGTTTATTTGATAAGTACAGCTAGACTGATCCGTTTATTGTTTACTTTCTTATAAATAATACTCGGGTCAGGCCGAGTCATTTTAGGTGCTCCTTTGGGTCTCATCGCAGGATTGATCTTCCGCCTTTAGCTTGCTACTCCATCTCCGCAGTTTTATGTACTTTTATAACTATGACATTATCTTTCGTTGTGTACATAGTCTTTTATTTAGATCATGGTACATGTATCTTTTCTTTCGGGGGATTGGTGGATCTTTGTTGATCACTAGCCTGTTGTATACATTATTGGTTTATTCATATCTATTCCACCTTTGTGATATGATTATTCTGTGTCTGGCTGAGATATACCATATTTATATTATTGTTGTAGTCTATTTTATACTGCCTTCCAGATTACATCTAGCCGTTGTGTAGTTGCCTTACGTGCTGAATGGTCATGTCGAAATTTTAATTGGTATCAGAATTCGATGTGCGTTTCTCACATGGAGTAATCATACAATCGGTCGCTCTTCACAAACCTCATTCTCTGTTATGTTCTGTGACATTGCTCTAAAATGAACCGGACGATAGTGGGTATAGAGGCGGGGCATTACAGTTTGGTATCAGAGCCACTTTCCGGAACAGTGTAAGATAGTATGACGATCGTATTGTCTTAAGTCTCTCTTGGGAATCTTGATTAAGGGTTTTAGTTAGAGTCTTATGACTCTTCATAGCTTATATTTCTATACGATTCCATTTTGATTGAATTCACATTGTTTGAACTCAACTTGTGACTAACTTTTTCCTCCTCCTTTTTCCTTAAAGAAGTGAAATAGTTGGTCGTGGCCGTGAAAGTGCCGGATCACCCGGTGTACCTCCTACGTGAGGAGTGATTATGTCTCAAGTGGCATATTTTTAGTCTTTTAGAATAGTTGTCAACTCATTTTCCTTCGGGTTGATTTCTATAGTCCATCTAGGGACCGTGTGCTCTGGTGGTGCTTCTGTTTCATACTTTGACTTGAGTTGCTAATCGATGTCTATTTTTGTATAAATTACGTTATTAAAATGTAAATTTCAAGTTGTTAATTGCTTCGTGTATCCCACTTATCTTGTTGATCATTTATTATCCTTGTAGTTGATTCATCATTGGATATCTTGCCTGTGCGTCGTTACACACGTTGTAAGCATCTTTGATCATGACATTTCTTTATTTCTAGTTAAGATTGTTTCATACGTCGTTACGTACATAGCATGGTCTATTGATCACTTGTCGATCGATATGGAGATACCATGTCTTTGTGACTAGACCAACTCCCTTGTTGTTAGCTAAATAGTTCTAGTTCGGTGTGAGTTCACCAAGCCTTCGGGCTAAAACAACTCATTTGTTTCCTCGTTGCGCCGGTGTGAGTCACCAAGCATTTGTGCTAAATTAACTCAACAAATGTATCGTTGCATTCCAAACTCAAGATCAAGAACGAGGGAAAGCATCTCACTTCTTGTGATCCCTCTTCTTGAGTCAAGGTACGTGTCATTAATTCCTTGATGTCATTTACCTTGTTCAGAGATTATTTTATTTGTGTTCTTTTGATATACGTCGACCGTGTTCTTCGTTATCAAAAGATATCATTTGTGTTTTATTCGTAAGTTGATAAAGGAATTTTATTATTTATTGAATTTTTATATTTTTGTGAGATCTGCGTGAACATTTGAAATTGTGAGGACTTTCTTGTGTTAACTTGTCCGTCGGGTGCGTTAAGGATCTCGAACGAGATATGGGACGCCATGTTGTAGTTCGGAATTCCTAAACACAATTATGTGACAACCCGACATTTGAAATTATCCCTAAAATTAAATTAACCATTAATAAGTTAATCAAAATAATAATATTTTGGTTTTTGTGATTTTTCGTAATCGTTTGTTATTTTTCTAGATAATTTATTTCTAGATTTCCTTGGAGCAATTTCAAGAATTTGAGTGATTTAAGATTTTCAATTAGAAATTACCTTGAATTGTTTCTTTGAGTAAATTAAATAACTCCAGGAACAACCCAAAAAGTTATATATTTATGTCTTCTATTTTTGGATTTTAGATCTTTGATTTTTGAGAAATCTTAGTGATTGAGAATCTCATTTAATTCTTAATCCTTGTTTTGATTTGCTAAAGAGAATTTATTATTCTTATGATTCCATGGGTCTCCTTATTTTCTCTAGTGAACGACCAGTCGAGGCAATGGGAGTTCCCATTAAGGAGGGAAGATTTGGGTTTTTAGATCCACGGCAAACTCTATAATTCCTTTCTTCGAATCTATGATCTAGTCGATCATCCGGAAGTGCTAGAGTCAATTCACTTATGGACATAGCCTTGCGTTGTTCTTAGAAATGAATATCGAAAGGATTGACAATTTTCTCTGCAGTTTGTGAACCCTTGTCAATCGAATCTTTGGGGATTTTGCCCTCTTTTGTTTAATCTCATCTTGTTAGGGAAATTGTTTATTGCTTCTTTGATTAGTTGCTGATGTTTTTGGCGGAAAATTATCTTAAATCATGTTGTTCCGAAGTGGTAAGTTGTGCACTACTGATCCATCATCTTCTCGATGTTTCTGATTTTCTAGAACAGATACTCGAGTTCCTGAATATTGGGAATTTTGTAGAATTCCTAATGATACGTCCTTATGGTTACTAAATGAGATTTAGTGTAACACCCCACGTCCATTAATGCCACTAACTAAATGAATGCATTAACTTTCATGGAGTATTATAAGAGTATAAAATAGAATATCACAAGAGAGATATATAAAATGGTACTTAAGAAAATTCAAAATTTATTCATTGCAGCGGAAAAACAAAACATGCTTAGTTACAACATCAAAACCACATACTAGAGCCAAGTACACAAATATCCAAATTGAACAAATTTATTATTATTGAATTACATAAAAGTAAAACCATAATCCCACTCCAAATAGCCATTATGGAAAAGAGATAAAGCTGAGCGTTACTTTCAACACTTCCAAGCACTTGAAGAAGAAAGAAATCCGAGTCAAGCTCCACTAGTCCCACCCTAAGGACCTGGGAGGGGGGAAGAAAGATAAGAGGCGACACAAAAGGTCAGACATAAGTCTGGTGAGTCTAGTGACTTTAACAATGTAATCAATAAAGTAACAGGATAAGAACATAACTAGATATAAGAGATGATTGTAACATAAGAAGATATGACAAGGTAACAGATTGATAGGATGTAACATTGACTACGCTTCCAACCACTATAAGATATTCTCTGCACCGTACAAACATACTAGAAGATGATCCCTCTTAAACAAATATAACGATGGTAGCTTCGTGTATCTCTAGTTCCTATCATAGGTGCCAACTTGCTCCTATCCCCACTAGTTGTACCCACTACCCTTCCCATTTGATTATGTACCTCTAGCTGCTATCATAGGTATGCACCTATCACCACTAGTTGTACCCTCCTATTCGATCGGCTCCCTAACTCGTAGATACCAGTGCTGGTCCCACAATAGGGTGTATCACTCCCTAAGGTGGCAACCTCGATACTACTGAAGTGAACAGCTTATATCTACATGATGCAACATTATCTTACCTACCAGCCCGGAACCACACACGACCATGACTCCGTTGGGCTTGCACTACCATCGCTACTCTTTATTGACTTCTAACAATCAACCCGAGTAAGTGTGTCCCTGTCTTCGACCTAGTTCGAGCCCATATAGATACTAAAATGGGTTAAAAGTTGAAAAGGGTCCATGCACTTGACACAAGATTCCCACCTAAGCTTGGTCCCCACTAGGAGTTCCCACTTAACCCCTCTTTATCCCCATGTCTAATCACATGTCTCATCTTGGTTAAGTGCTTTAATTAGGTTTCACATGCTACCCATGTTACCCACTTAACCCTTCTATCATTCCCATGTCTTAGCACATGTCCTATCTTGGTTAAGTGTTCATTAATTCATTATAACAGTAATATTGCAAGACCTCCCACATTAGATAACCGTTTTGCGGTTGCTGGATTTGCCGGGCAGTTCTGGGCAGGCTTATCCGCAGTTTGAATCTAACCTCGTGTCTTTGCAATATTACGCATCTAATTTCTGCCTTTGACCTCTCAAATTAGAATGCCGTTTGCAGTTGCTGGATATGCCGGGCGGTTCCGGGCAGGCTTACACCGCAAACCAATCTCCCCTCTTATCTTAGGTGTTCATTATCTTTTCCTTAGTTCAAGTCCCAATTTCAATTCTTGGATTATAGTGATTTCCAATTACCCATAAATTCCAATTCAAATTTATGTGACAAATTCTAACCTAATTTATGCTTATAATCCCATGTATACAAGTTATACCAAATTATACCCAAACAAAATTTCATGGTTATTAATAATTTATGCCAAACCTCATATATACAAGTTATGTCCAATTATGCCCAATCCATAGTCATCAACCATTTATGCCAAATTACATATTATTCAATATTTTCCAAACTTTTCCCATAACGTTCCCACGTCATTCATACGTATAATCGAACGTAATATAATTAGGCCCGAAGTTAGCCTAATCTAAAAAATAAAAGGAAAAGAAGAGAAGAAGGGTAGAGAACCATGATATCCAAACTGGCATAAATATAGACATATGAAATATGAAATGGCATAGAACAACAAAATAGATCTAACACGCATCCGATAACAAAAATTTGGGTATAAATCCGAAAGATAAGAATTTACAAAACTTGATATGATTCATCTTACAGGCATGTTCATAAAATCCAATTTACGATCCTATAATAATCACTAATTTATTTATTTAATTATATGTGAAAGTAACATAGACTCACTGCGACAGGATTTAGAAGAGAGAATAGATCTGAATTCCGTATTCTGAATTTGATTTGCTAAACCGTTGTTGTAGAATTTGATTCTTATCTTCCAATTTGAATACTCCTATTCTGATTTTCTTTGGTGGAGAAGAAAAGCTAGGTTAATTTATATTTGCGAAGCGTGGAGGCGCCATGGATTAGTGTAATGAAATTAAGGTTAGGTTTAGGTGTTTATTTATAGGAGTACAAGGTGTATTTGGACATTTAGATTAGACTAGGAACCATCTGAACCATCCAAACCAGAAAAACATGTCATCCAGCCAATCCCAGAAGGACACATCAGCCATAGACCACCAAAACACGTCAGCCAGATCTGGGACGATGGGGGTCAACACCCCTATAGGGGTGTCGACACCCCCTATCGGTGGTTGACACTCATGTCAACAGCCCTGGGGGGTCGACACCCACGAGCGGGAATTTTCCCGCTCAGCCCTTTTTGCTGATTTAAAATTTCGAATTCATTTTTGATTTTTAATTATTATTATAATTTAAATTCTGCTTTAAACTGAAATCTTCTAAGCTTCATAACTTCTTCATAATTTATCCGTTTTACACAAACTCGGACTCTATTCCAAGTAGAATTCTGAGATGAACACAATGGCATAGCCCGTTTCCTTTAGTTCTTCTTATAAAAATTAAGTACTCATTAATTATACCTTATGTCATGTTTTAAAATGACAGGGTGTTACATTCTTCCCTCCTTAAAGGATTTCCTCCCCGAAATCTTCAAGATAAGAAGAATGCATCCTACCATCCAACATCCATCTGCTCATCCATCATCCACAAGAATTCATTGTCCTTAAAAGATTTCTAATGTTATATGTGTTAGAGTTTATGCCCTAGAGGCAATCCATTTGATGTGATTAATAACGTTATTGTTTTATTTGGAATAAAAATATTCTGTTATATTATATTTACTGCGTAATATAAATAATAATTTAATAGAAGTCCTTAGAATAATAATACGGAATTATATAGTTCGAGTAAGACTGAACTTGAGATTATATAATGTGATAAGTATTATAATTCTTAAATGTCCCTAGTCGAGTTTTATTGTTTATATAGGACAACAATAAAGCGTTGAGACTAGTATATTGATTGACTGATGATCAGATCTCATTGATGATTAATATACGTGATATTAAAGTCAAGATATAAATACGTATTGGAGAATAGCGTATTGGGCTGACCCACCATGAGATAACTACATGGAATATAATCAACAGTATCATAAGTTGTTCTCATAGTGACAGTGATGTAATGGTCCTTAGACCTGAAATCATTATAATTTTATTCGAGGATATTTGTGTTTTGATATCATCTAAAGTTATTTCGTAACAGAGTAATGATAACGGTGATTATTGTATATATCTCGAATCGAATGAAAATTATGAATGATCTAGATGGAATTTAACCCTACGATATATTCGTAGTGATATCCATGGGCCTTTTGATTGAGTGAGACTGTGAAATGCATGGCCGTGCTCAAATATTGATTTGTTTTAAACAGTTTACTCATCGATCAAGAAATATGGATTAAATTATAACGAGGATGATATGATCCATGCCTCTGGTTTAATCCTGGATATATCGGTTAAAAGGATTATATTGCATTGATACACTGGTCACGGAAAGGTTGTATCGAATCAATAATTTTATTATAACTTGGGTAGCAGCGACGCATTGCTAGATGCCAATCACTGTTTATGGCTTTTAAATACGATTTAAAAACCATTGCCAACGTTGTAATAACCTATAGGGTCACACAATTGAATGTTACGAAGGAGAAACTATTTTCTAGATAAATAAAACATCAATTTGTTGATATTTTATTTGGAGTTTGAATCGGTATTTGGATGATTCATATTCTTTGGTCAAAGCCTAGATTTAAAGGGGATATTTTGATTTCCCTTTTAATTCTTATCACTAGGCAATACCATATATAAGGATATAGGGATCAAAAGAAAGTAGGACCGACCAAAAAAAAATATATATCAGATATTATTCCTTAACCCTAGAAAATCACTCATGGCGGCTGGCGACGCATCTCCTTCTTTCTTCTTCAATTCAGATCGAAGAAGTAAACATTCAAGTGGATACATATAGAGGCGCGGCAAATCGTTGTGCTATGTGGTTCGATTCAACACAGATTCGTCTATGAATCTGGATGCTTAAAACCCTAGGTATGATTCGGTTCTTGATTTATTGTTTCTCGTAATAGATCAATTTAGGGTTTTTTTTTGTAATCCGCTGCAAAATCCTCTTTTGAAACCCTAAATTTACTAACAATGGTATCAGAGCCAGAGGATTTACGAGATTAATAGATTGAGTTTAATTGGAATTATGGGTGAATCACTTGATTATTGAATCTGGATTGGTGATTTAGGATTTTCGATTTAAACCAAAATCTAAGTATTGACTGCAGATTTATTTTGTGATTCTGTGCATATTCATTGGACTTTCAAATTCTGATTTTGGTTTGTACTTGTTTGAATACCTGATTAATCGATTGTATTGCATATAAAATTTGTGAATTAGATTCTTTGATGTTTGATTAAGTCAGATGGATGAAATTATTTATGAAATAAAAGGATTTCATTCAAATCTGAATCAATATCAGATATTAATTCTATTCGAAGAATACTGGATTTCAGATTATTGAATCTTGAATACATGGATTTGACATAAAACTCTGTATTAATCCGTTTATATGATAAACAGTATTGAATTCGTAATCAAAATGTTTGATTGGTAAATATATTTGAACTTAGATCTGGAACGATGATTTAGTTGCTTTACTTAATTATGTTTTATGAAGGACTATGTGTTGAGAACACTGATACTATCAATTAAAGATTTGAAAACATATTTTGTTCTGATGTAAATTGTTTCAAACAGGACAAGATCTTTGTGTTTGATTTAAATTCGAAAGCAATTTAAAATTTAATATTGGATATCAATGTTGACTCTAACTTGCATTCTATTAATCCAATCAAATGGATTAATTATAATGATAAGAATGAAATTCTGGGTTTGCTTCCGAATCGAAACTCATGTTGAAGGCAATCGTAACAGTTCATGTTATAGTTCAGATATCAATGAGTTCAATTTTGTCAAATTGTTATTTAGGATTGATTATACAGATTAGAATTTTTTTTTTAAGGTTGAATCCTTTTATTATGTACAATCCTTAAGATATGCCTGGTTCTATTTAATCCATTAAATAGATCTTTAGGATTGAACATCCATGGTGACTAAATGTGTTAGTTCGTATTTATATTAAACTTGACCTTGGTTAATAAGCTGAGTCAATATATGAATTCATTTTGGTTTTATTACCGAAGTTTATATTGATAAACTGATTGTTTAAAAGTATTTTACATCATGAAAAAGGTCATATTGTTAATGTGTAACAGTTAAGATCATTATGGGAATTCAAGCAATAGTTGAATTTCCGTAAACATCCTTTCTCTTTTAAATTGATACTGATCAATTTATGCTTCATGATGGTGATGCTGTTATAAATGAATTGACTCATGAATCATTTCAATTGCTTTTATCAGAAAATCTTATGTTATGCTAGTTTAAGCAATGTTATGTTTAAAATTCAGATTTCATATTGATCAGTTTTGTTAAAACTGTCGAGGGTTGGCCACATATAAGTCTATTTGCTTAAAGTATTTTGGTGTTTGAAATTCATATGTATTCCCCATGATTTTATACTAACATATATAACATGATTTGTAGAATCTGTAACATATCTGGTATGTTTTTTTATCTGACTACATATATATGGGGCATATGTGTATTGACACAGATGTTATTAACTTGTCATCTAAAACAGCCTTTTAGGCTTAATATACTGAATATATATATATATATATATATATGATTTATAATGATAAAATTTATGATATATTCAGGTTTCTAATATTATAGGAAATGCGATTCCCTATTCATTTTCAACCTTATAATACTGGTGTAAATAATTCAATCCTCTATTATATAATTGATCACAAATATGATTTGTGATACCAATGGTTATTTTTCTTTTGGTTGCATGTATTAGATAAAACTGCAGACCATTTATATGTATATATTTTGAGATATACGTATATACAGTTTTTTTTCCAGCTTATATACATAAAGACAGATATATATGTATATAAATAGAAGTCAATCCTCGTATTATGTTAAATATGATTTATTGATGAATATGTTTCATCAAAATGGTGTATATCTGAAAGATAAGTCTGTTGAACATTTGGTTGTATCATTAACACCTTAGCTAAAACATGTTTTGGTGAAATCATGTAAAGTCATATGTGCATATGATCCAACACAGTTCTAGATTAGTTTAAAGAAAGTAATTGTTCTTGTTAGAAACTGATTACATACAAATACATGTTTGAATAATTAGTTATTTTTGACTAACTTTAAACATTATTAATCTTATATCAGCAATAGTTTGTTCATATAAGATTATTACTGTAACTAGAATTTTGATCAAGTTTGACTACATTTGCATAATATGCAATGATTAATATATATATATGTGGCCTCTTATTCAAACAGCAGAGAAGTCTGGTTTGTTTCACTCTATATATATGCGTATAGATATATGTAGATAAATTCACACCTTCACATGTTCAAAAGTCCACATCGTTTTAAATAATTGTTATGTTATAAACTGGATAGATATTATGATAAGATCTGGATAGTTTAGTCACTCACCAGAGCTGGTTATCATGATAAATATCACCTTAACAGATTATAGCATCCAATTAGATACAGCATGAATACTATAAAAGGGGAATATTGATTCCTGAATGAACATACACCAGACAGGAAACATTAATTGTCCACAACAATACAAATCTGTTTGTATCATTACTCACATACATATACATTTGATATATATGTTTGAATATTGCAGATCCATCCTTTGATGCTGGGCTCAGTGAGACTGAACCTTTACGCAAATGGGTGGACACACTGATGCAATATAACAATGACTTCCTGAAGCATGTATAGTTTTGAATCTTAGCAGTTTGACTGCATTTTATAGTAATAAAATTGTGTTTACATGTTTTGATGAATTTGACTGATTGTACATGTATGCATACTGTATATACTGTTTGCACGTTTATCTGGATAACTGGATACTGATCTATTTTGTATTGCTTATATGTATATGTATTACTGAGATGTCAGTATATTAAAATGCCTGTAGTTGTAACAAACATTATTTATCTGCATTTGAAATATGGTCTGACCGTATACAAGTCCAGAATATGTTCAATTTGTAATGCATCAATCTGTAATGTTGTAATTCAATCCCTATAATTTATTGCCTGCCTAATGTATGCTCATTTAGTTTTGAATTCATATTATGATTCATGATACAAACATGTACATATGACCATGTTTACTAAGAGCTGCATGTATAGATACAAGTCCCTGTGTATATATATATATATATTAATCTGAGTATATATATATTTAGTTCTGAACGCACAAATCGGAAGCATTGTATGATTTGAGAACATATTTATGGAATGAGTATTGGTTAATTAATTTTATATTAAGTTTGAATGTAGCCTCTGATTGTAAAGAAAAATTAAAGGGGTTTTGAAATGTTCAAAAGAAAATATGTAGGTATAATATCTATATATTATTGAATTTAAATATATATAAATATATATATATATATAATTCATATTTTATTTAAATCCAATTTATATTATGAATATAAAATACATATATTTTGATATGTGTAAATAACTCTAATATAGGTTTCCATTACGAGTTATAAATTCCCTCTAAATGCAAATTTTGTTATATTAAATCATGGTGATGTCTTCCAATAATATACTCATCACTGTCCAAAATCACTGGATGTAACTAACGCCAAAGCGTTGTGCACCTTTTATTTTGGTTATATGCGATGGAGTAAAATGTGGTGCTCCAATCTATTATTGGGTCTGACTTAACTAGGCTGCATAATACGATTATGGCCTTAGAGACAAAAGCATGAATTATTCTACATTTTGAGCAAATGAATAATACTGAACAAAATGTTCAACATGCGATCCAAGAGTTATATATAGAAAATATAATTGACATAAGATGTCTACCTAAAAGGTTGTGTTTTGAATTTAGCCAAAGCTGGGTCAAGGCATGACTAGATATGGATCTTGGAACACCATTATATGTATATAATGATTTACATATATAAACAGAGGGATGTTAATTTGAGTGGGAGCGTATTTTAGTTTAAAAATTATACATTTATGTTAATATAAATTTTGATTGTCGAAATTTGTATTGAATAAATATTATAGAATCAGTTATTATTATCTACTGTAGATATTAAATAATAAATAACTCCAATAATTTAAATTAATCCTCAAGAAGGATAAATTTAATTAAATCAAATTTCTTGACTAACATTGAAATTTGAGGATTGTCCTCAAGCCAAATTAAAAGTGTAATTGTTCTAACAAATATAGAGGATCTAAAATAAAAGTTAAAGTGTGACTTCAACTGAATAAAATATAAATGTTATAATAATCTACTTGTACGTTTCTAGTATTAGATACTAGATATAAATCACATAAATGTATGTTGATTTATAGAAATAGCAAAATAAGTAGAAATTTAATAAAAAGGAACAAGTGGACTTACGATTGGAAATAAAGCAAATGTTGTTAGATTATCCATAGGAAGTTGATTCTTGTTCAATATATACTGGCTTAATTAAATGAAATAATTGTTATTATGAAATTCCATGTAAAATAAATGTTATTATGAATCTTGTTCAGACAAGTTTGAATTTCATTTATAATAAAAGAACAATTGTTATTCATTTTATTTAAATGAAATAATTAATGGAATTTCGCGAATAGTTAATGAATTTTATAAATTGTTAACTATAATGTACTTGAATAATTAAAGAGTGGATTAAATTTTATGATTTGAATCCAGCATACCTTTAGCATTACCAGTTAGAATATATAAATAAGAAAGTATATTAAAAATCCATAATGATGGAATTTTAAAAATCATTTGATTTTGAATCATATGAAAATGCAAATCTTGTTTATTAGGCAAAATAGCTGAATTGCCATTCACTTGACACAGCGAATGAGTGATAAGTATCAGGTCTCGTACATAATGATGTATATGGAGCAATGAATCCACAAGCTAGAGGCAAGTTTTGTTACTTCATTATGTTTACTGATGATATCAGTAGATACAAATATGTGTATCTTATAAAACACATATCAGAATCCTTTGAAAAGTTCAAAGAATTCAAAGTGGAGATAGAAACCAATTTTAATAGAAAATAAATACTTTTCGAACAGATCGAAAAGAATATTTAAGCCAACTATTTAATGACTGTCCATATGAGTTTGAAATTGTTTCGTAATTCACTCCATCTAGAATACCATATTGGAATGGTGTATCTGAAAGGAGAAATCACACCTTATAAGATATAGTACGATTAATGATAAGTCATATAAATCTTCTAATAAATTGAAATAGAACAATTGCATTTAATCCCACTAAAACGATTTAAAGACGCCATATAAGGTATGGACTAGGAAATGTCCCAGTGTGTCTAATACTATGATTTGGGATGTAAGGCGTTTGTTAAACGTTCTTCCTCTGATAAGATCAGACCCAAATCAGATAACTATTTTGTGTAATATCCACAAGAAACAAATGGATATTAATTTTATAAATCCTCTAAGAATAAAATGTTTATTGCTCGAATTGGTATTCATTTAAAGGAGAGTCAGTCTCTAAGATACCGATGGGAATGAAATAAAATTCGAAATGTCTCGGAAAACCACAAAATGCCATTAAATCTTGGGTAGACAAGAAGTTCAGTGGGAGTGAGACAATAATTCTAATGTCATTTGATAACACATTGATTACTGTAAATAATGTTAGTTTCAAAACAAGAAATAAATTCTGATTCTAAGAAAGAAAATGTTTGGATTGAAAGTTCATAAGTTGAACTTAATTCATTGTTGATCCAATGATTTATATTGAGATAACAATGTGGTTATTGCTCAGGCCTAAAACGTTAAACTCGTAATCGATCCAAACATATATTTATGAAATATGATTCTTATGTGAAATTGTTCACAGAGGATATGAACATATCTGCAAAGTTACAAAAGCTGTAATGTTGCAGACCTACTGAATTAAACATTGTCGCATCAGAAGTTTAATAGTCACACTAGTTTCATGGGTATATGATACATGAATGATTGACTCTAGTGCAAGTGGGAGATTGTTAGAGTTTATGCCCTAGAGGCAATCCATTTGATGTGATTAATAACGTTATTGTTTTATTTGGAATAAAAATATTCTGTTATATTATATTTACTGCGTAATATAAATAATAATTTAATAGAAGTCCTTAGAATAATAATACGGAATTATATAGTTCGAGTAAGACTGAACTTGAGATTATATAATGTGATAAGTATTATAATTCTTAAATGTCCCTAGTCGAGTTTTATTGTTTATATAGGACAACAATAAAGCGTTGAGACTAGTATATTGATTGACTGATGATCAGATCTCATTGATCATTAATATACGTGATATTAAAGTCAAGATATAAATACGTATTGGAGAATAGCGTATTGGGCTGACCCACCATGAGATAACTACATGGAATATAATCAACAGTATCATAAGTTGTTCTCATAGTGACAGTGATGTAATGGTCCTTAGACCTGAAATCATTATAATTTTATTCGAGGATATTTGTGTTTTGATATCATCTAAAGTTATTTCGTAACAGAGTAATGATAACGGTGATTATTGGATATATCTCGAATCGAATGAAAATTATGAATGATCTAGATGGAATTTAACCCTACGATATATTCGTAGTGATACCCATGGGCCTTTTGATTGAGTGAGACTGTGAAATGCATGGCCGTGCTCAAATATTGATTTGTTTTAAACAGTTTACTCATCGATCAAGAAATATGGATTAAATTATAACGAGTATGATATGATCCATGCCTCTGGTTTAATCCTGGATATATCGGTTAAAAGGATTATATTGCATTGATACACTGGTCACGGAAAGGTTGTATCGAATCAATAATTTTATTATAACTTGGGTAGCAGCGACGCATTGCTTGATGCCAATCACTGTTTATGGCTTTTAAATACGATTTAAAAACCATTGCCAACGTTGTAATAACCTATAGGGTCACACAATTGAATGTTACGAAGGAGAAACTATTTTCTAGATAAATAAAACATCAATTTGTTGATATTTTATTTGGAGTTTGAATCGGTATTTGGATGATTCATATTCTTCGGTCAAAGCCTAGATTTAAAGGGGATATTTTGATTTCCCTTTTAATTCTTATCACTAGGCAATACCATATATAAGGATATAGGGATCAAAAGAAAGTAGGACCGACCAAAAAAAAATAAAATATCAGATATTATTCCTTAACCCTAGAAAATCACTCATGGCGGCTGGCGACGCATCTCCTTCTTTCTTCTTCAATTCAGATCGAAGAAGTAAACATTCAAGTGGATACATATAGAGGCGCGGCAAATCGTTGTGCTATGTGGTTCGATTCAACACAGATTCGTCTATGAATCTGGAAGCTTAAAACCCTAGGTATGATTCGGTTCTTGATTTATTGTTTCTCGTAATAGATCAATTTATGGTTTTTTTTTTGTAATCCGCTGCAAAATCCTCTTTTGAAACCCTAAATTTACTAACAATATGAACATATGCAAAAGTGTATATGTCCATTATCTTGTGCAAAGATCAGGCTGTCTACTGATTCAGTTGACCTCCTTAATGCAAAACATGATAGTGCCATGTGTCCATTATGTATGCAAAAGAATCCTAATGATACATATCATTTCTATATGAGTGCAAAACCATTCATTCAAATGCTGCATCCATATGATAACACATATAATATACATCCATTAACTTAAATATGCACACTCATTCATATGCAATATGAAAGTGATTGAGCCGATCTATTGCCTAATGTGAGTGTAAATGCATCTACAAGCAACCACTAGCAAACACTTACATCCACTTGCATCCATCAAACATAACATGCCTCAAACACATGTTTACGACCATAGGATTTTCTACCTATAGGTCGAAGATATAATTGAGAGGATACACTAAATTACAGAACAAGTATAAACAAAGTGGTAGAAAAGGAAAAGTTAAGAATATACCCTCAAAAAGGGAAGGGTACGACATGCGTATCTTGTCTTCAGTCTCCCAAATCGCGTCTCCTTGATCATCTCCCAATTGAAATTTAACTAACTTGACCTCTCGGTTGTGTAATTTTTTGACCTCCGATCCAAGGATGCATGTAGGAAGTCGTCTAACCGTGGCATCTCGCTCTACTTCCGATTCTCTAAGCATGCTCGTCTCTACAACTTCCGCGGTATCATGTAAACACATCCTCAAATGCGACACGTGAAATACGTCATGAACACCACTAAGCTACTCAGGCAACTTCACTCTGTAGGCCATCTATCCAATTCTCTCTATGATGGGAAATGGCCCTACAAACCTTGGTGCCAACTTCCCTACAGACTGAAAGCGAACTACATTCCTCAATGGTGATACTTTAATAAATACCATATCCCCAACATCGAACTCAAGATCGGTTCATCTCTTATCAGCGTAAGAATTTTGCCAGTCTTGTGCCGTCTTCATGCGTCATCGCATCAAATCTATATTCTCTGAAGTTTTCCTAACCATTTTAGGCCCAAGCAAAATCTTATTTCTAGACTGTCACCAACAAGTCGGTGATCGGCAAGGTCATCATACAGAGCCTCAAAAGGTGCCATGCCAATACTAGTCTGATAGCTGTTGTCGTAGGCGAACTCTACTAATGGAAGTTGTTCCTTCCATATCCCTCCAAAGTCCAAGATGCATAACCACAAAAGATCTTCTAGAATCCGATTCGCTCTTTCTATTTGTCCGTTTGTCTAAGGGTGATAAGAGGTGCTCAAACACAATTGCGTTCCTACCGCCTCTTGCAAGCTCTTCCAAAACTCACTAGTGAGAATGGGATCTCGATCGCTTACAATACTGGAAGGTATACCATGTAGACGAACCATCACTCGAAGATAAACAGATGCTGACCAAGCTGTTGTTCTTTTACTCTTAACGAGAATGAAATGGACGCTCTTGGTAAGTCTATCTACTGCTACCCAAATCCCCGTATTACCCTTCCTTGACCTTGGCAACTTGTCGACGAAATCGATGGAAACACTTTCCCATTTCCAATGTGGAACCTCTAAAGGGTGAAGCAAAACACCGGGCTTCTTTCGCTCAGCCTTGACTTGCTAGCACATTAAGCATCTAGAAACGAACTCAGCTACATCCTTCTTCATTCCGACGCAAAAGAAATCTCGCTTCATGTCCTTATACATCTTGTCACCACTAGGATGTATGGTCATCTTAGAACGATGTGCTTCTTCAAGGATTGTCCTCCTCAAACCCTCGTCTTGTGATACGCAGAGTCTCCCATCTCTACGCAACCTACCTTTGTCATCTATAGTATATCTGCTAAGATGGCTCGAAGACCCCCTTTTATGAGCTTGTCTACTATCTCTATCAATTATGGGTCATCTCGATGTGCTGCACCTATCTGGCCCAAAAGCGTATGTCACACCTCTAACGATGCCAATAAACCGGGTACATAATCGATAGAGCATCTAAATTCAAAGGTAGAGATATACTCTAAACTTTGCCGTTTGAGAAACAAAGTACTCAAAGTCAACCTCTTTCTACTTAAGGCATCGGCTACAACGTTACCCTTGCCAGGGGTATATGCAATCTCAAAATCGTAGGATGCTAAGAACTCCATCCATCTCTTTTGCCTTAAGTTTAGATCTTTTTGAGAGAACAAGTATTTTAGTGACTTATGGTCTGTATACAACTCAAACCTCTCACCAAGCAAGTAATGGTGCCAAGGCTTAAATGTAAAAACTATGGCAGCTAATTCTAAGTCGTGGGTAGGGTAATTCTTCTCATGGACCTTCAACTGCCTTCCACCAAAACATATCACCCTACCCTCTTGCATCAAAACCGCGCCAAGCCCTGTCCCGCAAGCATCGGTATACACGGTGAACGGTTTACTCCCATCTGGCAAAACTAAAACTGGAGCTGTCGTCAATGCCCTCTTCAATCGTTGAAAAGCGTCATCACAGTCAATGTCCCAAGAAAATGTCAAATTCTTTTTTGTTAACCGAGTAAGTGGGGCTGATATCTTAGCAAAGTCTTTGATGAACTTTCTATACTAGCCCGCCAAACCAAGAAAACTTCTTACTTCTGTTTCATTCTTAGGAACCTTCCAATCTTGGATTGCCACTACTTTCGTGGGATCCACTGCTATCCCTTCCTTAGAGGCCATGTACCCTAAGAACATCACATCCTTCCTCCAAAAATGAAATTTCAAGAATTTAGCTTTGAATTGATGTGCTCGAACTGTCTCTAAGACTTCTCTAAGATGTAGAGCATGCTTTTCCTCGCTTCTAGGGAATATCAAGATGTCATCCACAAAGACTACCATGAACTTGTTTAGAAACTCCCTAAACATCCCACTCATCAAGTCTACGAAATATGCGGGCACACTCGTCAAACCGAAAGGCATGACGAGCCATTCAAAGAAACCGTCGGGAGTTCTAAATGTAGTCTTATCTATGCTATCCTCAGCCACACTTAGCTGGTGAAATCATGTAGCTAAATCCAACCACGAGCAGACCGAAGCACCAAAAAATTGATCAAACAATTCATCTATCCTCGGTAATGGGTGTCTGTTCTTTTTCATGATTTTATTCAGCTCTGTTTAGTCCATGCACAGTCTAAGCGAACCATTAACCATCTTAGCAAAAACAACCGGAGCACCCACTCCGAGATACTTCTTCTTATGAACCCTTTCTCAAGCAACTCTTTCACTTGTTTATTGAGCTCCCTCTTTTCTCTAGGAGCCATGTGGCGCACAGGCAATGCAACTGGCTTTACATTGTCCACCAAGTATGTACGGAAATCCATCTCACGTTTTGGAGGTAAGTCCCTAACTTCCTAAAAGAAATCTGCATACTCACGGACTACTCGAACAGGTTGTAAATCACCAGTAGATTTGTCAAGAGATTCTAGGTAGCTAAGCATAACAGATCCCTTAGGATCGCGTGAGATATCAAGAGTATTACCCAAACTAGTCAACATTCTAACTACCCTCTTTTCATAGTCGAGAATGGCACCATACCTGGCTAGCTAATCCATTCCTAGAATCAAACCATAGCCCGTGATGCCAAGCACATAAGCGTTGCATTCGAACTCAACGCCATACACATATATACTAGTATCTAGGTGCAGAGACAACAACAGGATCCACTACTATACTAGTATCTAGGTGCAGAGACTCAACAACAGAAGCATATGTAAATGAATGTGAAGCTCCAAAATTAAACAAAGTACGTATAGGATGATCAAAAAGGAAAATCGAACTTTCAAAAGAAATGTTTCTACCCCTCTCTTGTCTAGGGGACATGAGAGCATGAACCTGCCCTCCAGAAGTAGATCCGATCCTGTCCTTGCCCTTGCCCTTGCCTCCTTGGGCAGTCTTTAATCATATTTCCTTCCTCACCACATTCGATGCAACCAACCCTCTTCTTCTTCCTACAGTTCTTCTTCTTCAAATGTCCAGGTATTCCACAATAGTGACACTTTCTTTTCTCTGAACCCTTGTTATCCTTACAGCCCTTCTTCTGTTGTTGCTGTGCCTTCTTTGGATACCCTTTCTTATCCTGTGCCTTATCTACATCAGCACCTTTCTCCTCTTCATGTATCAACGCCATATCAACAAGATTCTCGAAAGTATCCCCCATACGAATGTGGGACATAGCCAACCCGTGTAAAGGTTCATTTAGACCCTTAGAAAATCTTAAGGACTTCTTGTGCGGTTTATTAACTAATTCCATACCAAATCTTTCTAATTGGTTAAACTTGTTAACGTACCCATTCACAGATAATCTCCATTGTTTCAAAGCCAAGAACCTCTCCATGTATAAACTCTCCTCTGCTTGTGAAAGAAATTTCAACTCGAACCTTTGTTTAGAATCCATCCACGACTCTTCTGCATGTCCTCTATTAGTTACTTCCCACCAAACGCACCTTCATCCTTCATCAACCAACCAGCTAGATGAACCTTCCTTCCATCGTCTATCTCAAAGATACCAAACAAGTCATCCACTTCCATGAGCCAATTTCGAGCCTCCACATACGTCTCAGTCTAATAAAACGGCTTTCCGCCCATCGCACGGAAGTCTTTGCATATCTTAGAAAAAGCGTCTAAATGGGGAGGAGGAGGAGGAGCGGCTGCAGCTAGGGGAGGAGGAACGTCTACTAGGCCTGCGGCCGTAGCCGTAGCCTCCAGATACCTTTTGAACCAGCATGGTATCTGTATGCCCTCAGGTATAACGGGTTCCCTAGACATGCTAAAATGAAAAAGGAAGAAATTCAAAACAAAAAATCAAAAGATAGATATATGGCTTTTTGGGGATTATCCTTTTTCATAATAAACTTTTCTCTTGAAAATACCCTCTTTAAAACATGTTTTTGAAAATACTTCTTTCTAAAAATGCTTTTGAAAACAATTTTCAAAATCTTTTACCTATTCTGGTAACCTCGCTCTAATACCACGTTTAACATCCCACATCCATTAATGTCACTCACTAAGGGAATGCATTAACTTTCATGGAGTATTATAAGAGTATAAAATAGAATATCACAAGACCAAGGTTTTAAATCACAGATTTTGGCCAATATCTCTGAAAAAATCTTGAGTATCTCGGGCGATATTTGAAACACTTATTACTAAACTAGCTATCAAATCTCGGATTTTGGCTAATATCTCGTGATTTTCATCTCGGCAATCTCGAGGAGATTTAAAATCCTTCATAAGACAGATATATAAAATGGTACTTACGAAAATTCAAAATTTATTCATCGTAGCGGAAAAACAAAACATGTTTGGTTACAACATCAAATCCACATACTAGAGCCAAGTACACAAATATCCATCTTGAATAAATTTATTATAAGAGTACATAAAAGTAAAACCATAATCCCACTGCAAATAGCCATAGTGGAAAAGAGATAAAGGTAAGCATTACTTTCAACACTTCCAAGCGCTTCAGGAAGAAAGAAATCCAAGTCAAGCTCCACTAGTCCCACCCTGAGGATCTTTGGGGGGGGGGGGGGAAGAAAAGAGGCGAAATAAAAAGGTCAGACATAAGTCTGGCGAGTCTAGTGAATTTAACAATATAATCATTAAAGAAACATGATAAGGACATAAAATGGGTATAATTGATGACTGTAACATAAGTAGATATGACAAGGTAACAAGATTAATAGGATGTAACATTGACTGTGCTTCTAACCATTATAAAATATTCTCTGCATCGTACAAACATACTAGAAGATGATCCCTCTTAAACAAATATAATGATGGTAGCTTCATGGATCTCTAGTTACTATCATAGGTGCCAACTTGCTCCTATCCCAACAAGTTGTACCCACTACCCTTCCCATTTGACTATGTACCTCTAGCTGCTATCATAGATATGCACATATCACCACTAGATGTACCCTCCTATTCCATCGGCTCCCTAACTCGTAGATACCTGTGCTAGTCCCACAATAGGGTCTATCACTCCTTTAGGTGGCAACCCCGTTCTATTGAAATGCACAGCTTATATCTACACGATGCTACATTGTCTTACCTACCAGCCCGGACCCACGCACACACATGACTATGTCAGACTTGCACTGCCATTGCTACTCTTTATTGACCTCTTAAAATCAACCCCAGTAAGCGTGTCCCTGTCCTCGACCTAGTTCGAGCTTATATAGATACTTAAATGGGTTACTGGTTGAAAAGGGTCCACACAATTGACACAAGCTTCCCTCCTAAGCTTGGTCCCCACTAGGAATTCACACTTAACCCCTCTTTATCCCCATGTCTAATCACATGTCTCATCTTGGTTAAGTGCTTTAATTATGTTTCACATGCTACCCATGTTACCTACTTAACCCTTCTATCATTCCCATGTCTTACCACATGTCTTATCTTGGTTAAATATTCATTAATTCATTATAACCGTAATCTTGCAAGACCTCCCACACTAGATTACTGTTTTGTGGTTGCTAGATTTGCCGGGCGGTTACGGGCTGGCTTATACCGGAATCTGAATCTAATCTCGTGTCTTTGCATTATTACACATCCAATTCCTGCTTTTGACCTCTCACATTAGACTGCAGTTTGCGGTTGCTGGATATGCCGGGCGGTTTCGGGAAGGCTTATACCGCAAACCAAACTAACCTCGTGTCTTAGGCGTTCATTATCTTTTTCTTAGTCCAAGTCCCAATTTCAATTCTTGGATTATAGTGATTTCCAATTACCTATAAATTCCAATTCAATTTTATGTGACAAATTCTAACCCAATTTATGCCTATAATCCCATGTATACAAGTTATACCAAATTATACCCAAACCAAATTTCATGGTTATTAATAATTTATTCCAAACCTTATGTATACAAGTTATATCCAATTATGACCAATCCATATTCAACAACAAATTATGCCAAATTACATATTATTCAATATTTTCCCAACTTTTCCCAGAACGTTCCCATGTCATTCGTACGTATAATCCAACATAATATAATTAGGCTTGAAGTTATCCTAATCTCAAAAATAAAAGAAAAAAAAGAGAAAAAGGGAAGAGAACCATGACATCCAAACTGGATTAAAAATAGGCATATGAAATATGAACTGGCATAGAACAATAAAATAGATCCAATAGGCATTTGATAACAGAAATTTGGGTATGAATCCGAAGGATAAGAATTTAGAAAACTTGATATGATTCACCTTACATGCATGTTCATAAATTCCAATTTACAATCCTATCACAATCACTTTTTTTTTATTTAATTATATGTGAAAGTAACATAGACCCACACCAACTGGATTTGGAAAGAGAATAGATTTGAATTTTGTATTCTGAATTTGATTAGCTAAACCGTTGTTGTAGAATTTGATTCTTATCTTCCAATTTGAGTACTCCTATTCTGATTTTCTTTGGTGGAGAAGAAAGGCTAGGTTAATTTAGATTTGAGAAGCATGGAGATGTCATCGATTAGTGTAATGAAATTAGGGTTAGGTTTAGGTGTTTATTTATATGAGTACTTGGTGTATTTGGACCTTTAGATTAGACTAGGAACCGTATGAACCATCCAAACCAGAAAAACACGTCATCCAGCCAATCCCAAAAGGACACATCAGCCCTAGACCACCAAAACACGTCGGCCATATCTGGGCCGATTTGGGTCGACATCCCTAAAGGGGGGTCGACACCAATGTTGACACCCCTAAAGGGGGGTCGACAACCACGGGTGGGAATTTTCCCGCTCAGCCCTTTTAACTGATTTCGAATTTCGAATTCCTTTTTGATTTTTAATTATTATTTTAATTTAAATTCTACTTCAAACTAAAATCTTCTAAGCTTCATAACTTCTTCATACGATATCCGATTTACGCACACTCAGACTCTATTCCAAGAAGAATTCCGAGATGAACGAAATGTAATAGCCTGTTTCCCTTAATTCTTCTTATAAAAATTAAGCATTCTTTAATTATCCCTTATGTCATGATTTAAAATTATGCGGTGTTACATTTAGTACCTGTTTAGAAATCGATTTCCCCGAGTAGTTCATTAGTATTCCGTTACCAACCTTGAATCATTGATATTAAAATTGGTTATTCCTTCGAGAATTGCTCTCTTTAGCTAAATTCATTGGAATCTCTATGTTGTGCTTTTGTTGGTGTCAGCCACCTTGTCGTAGGACTAAAGTGCTGAAGATCGGTGTTCGCTACGTCGTGATTGAGTATTGGGAAGGGGGTAGTCAACCACCGTAAATTCCCATTTCATATCCTAAGAGAAATATCTACTATTGATATCTCGCACCTGTAAGATGCAGTCCCGTTGCTTCTTGAAATTCCAAATTAGATTCACATGGTTTTTGTGCATTCTATCGATTCTCATTCCCTTGAGAATCATACTAAGAAAGGCGAGTCTATTTGAATTCATAGCGCTTATGAATTTTTCCAGAATTATTTTACCCTTTTGAGACTACTACCCTCATGGATAATGGAGTTCAAGAATTGAACTCTATTTTTTATGATCTTGCGAGACGAAATTGGGATCTCACCTAGCCGTTGGTGCGATCTTATCATTTCGTGTCGATTCTTATTGTACCACTTCGTGGTATTATTTTTTGTTATTACTTATTACTTATTACTTCATTCTAAAGGATTTATGGGGACGCAATTCTTTTAAGGGGGAAGCCTGCAACAACTAGCTCATTTGACGATTTTATATTTAAATATATCGTCGTATCCGATATATCACTCAAAAAGTCGTTTTTCACAAATGATAAAATTAGGACTCAAGACAACTTCCATAGAGTCCGGATCATTGTTCACGGCCTTTTTGACTATAAGCATCGATATGTTCAGAGATTCGGAAATTTGGCACTTTGGGTTGGGTCTTGATTGTGCCAGCTAAGCTCACCACATAACCCCAAATCATCCTCCTTCTCTTCATTCATTCTCTAAACATTTAGAAAAATAGAAAATGGAAAGAGGAAAGGGGAAATAGAAATTCCTAAGCTAGATTTTTCAATTAGAAGCTCAAATCAAAGTAGAAATTGAAGAAGTGACCTTGGTAAGCTTCACCATCTTCTTCTTCATCTTCTCCACCTTGTTTCCTCTTTGATTTCTATGATTTCCTATGACCTGACTCCTAGGAAATTCATTTGTTTGTGTTTAGATCAGAGATCTTCATGCCATATTGGAAGAGAGGTGGTTCTAGCCAAGTTTGGTTTGATTTATTTCTTTTAGCAAGCAAAGGTGAGTTCTTTTTGAACTCACATCTTTGCCACAAGTCACTGGCTTGTACAAGTGTAATTTAGTGTTCATATGAGTTTGTCTGTGCTTGTGAATTGGTTAGGTTAGTGTAGCTTAGCTGATTTCATGTATTTATGTTTTGTTAAGTTGACAATTATGATAAGGATTGTTCATACGATCTAAGGTATATGATATGTGTCGATTTAGTGATGTTGTGAAGCTCTGTTGTCCCCCGACAAGTTCTAAGTCTTCACAAGTCACTTGAATCGATTTGATATGCTTTTGTTTGTTCATTTTGAAACAGAGATTATGACATATGTTATTCACACGATCGATGCACATGATTTGAACCGATTAAGTGGTGTTGTGAAGTACCATTGTCGCACCCGGCAAGTTCTAAGAATTCACAATTCATTTATATCGCGTTTATTCGTTTTGGTTTGCAAATTTGGTTCGTTTAGAACCTATAATCAAATTCTTTGCATTCGAGTTCTGCAAGTCAATACGGTGGATCGGAGATGTCTTGTTGGTGCCTCGAAAAAGTCACGAGCCTTGACGATCGACGGCGGACGCTAGCGGGGGGTCCAACCCCCCTAGGTTGGACTTGGGCAATGGCCCAGGTCATGACCGGTCGACCTTCCAAAATATGGGCGGTCGACCGGTTTTATGTCTGTTGCAAAACGGTCGATCGCCCCTTTTGGACCGATCGATCTGTCTTGGTGAACCTGGGCTGTTTTTCCCAGGATCGACCCAATCTTGATCGTGCACTTCCTTGCATGATCCCGTTTGTTTCTTTACTCCTTCTTGGCTCTTCCATGCGTGTCGATGGTCTATGAATCCACCGGTGATCGTGCGTTCTAATTCGTATATCGAATTTATTCGATACTCTTGTTAAGATGATTCATGCCATTAAAACGTGAATTATCGACTTGACATCCTTCGAGTCTTTTCCGACGTAGTTTAAAACCTTCGGGTGCTAGTCTGGGATTTTGATTCGTTCGTTAATCAAAATCACGACCTTTATCCCTTGATTTTGTGTATGTTGTTGTAATCTGAGTTTATGTTTCACGATGTTTGTGTTCTATTCGCTACGGCGACGATTTTCACGAATATTTGAACCACAATGGATAATGGGGTTTTATTTTGTCAACGGGCGTTGAACCAACCCTTAATCAGTATTTAAATTCAAATCCTTTTAAAATAAATTCGGTTTCTAAACCCAGTTCTAATTTTGTTGATTTATATACGATTCCTTATCCTATCAATTGGACAAGAAATTTAGTTTATTTACCTTAGTAAAAATGAGGACTAAGAACCCTTATATCTTTACTTTGGCCAATAACTCTTGGACTCGTGCGTTCGAACATGTGCGGTGATTTTCATTGTTTTGAGTATGAACCAACAATGGGTTAGTAAATATTCGAGAATAACGAGTGGTTATGGGACATTCAACTATTTTCTTATATTAACTATCTGGTGTAATTTATACTCACCGAATCGATGCTGTCCTTTTATGACTTGTGTTTTGTGGTCCTCGATCGCTCGAGAGGGATTTATGATTCTTGGATTCCACTTCTGGGACTTCTGTCCAACTTATATCATTTATGTTTGAGCGATCCTCGATCACCCGAGATGGATTTACGATTCTTGGATTTCACTTCTGGGACTTCGGTCACACTTATATGATTTAGGTTTTTGTGGTCCTTGATCACTCGAGAGGGATTTATGATTCTTGGATTCACTTCTGGGACTTCGGTCCAACTTATACGATTTATGTTTTTGTGGTCCTCGATCACCCGAGAGGGATTTACGATTCTTGGAGTTCACTTCAAGGACTTCGGTCCAACTTATATGATTTATGTTTTTGTGGTCCTCGATCTCCCGAGAGGGATTTACGATTATTGGATTTCACTCTCCGAGGTCATGAACCGACTTCGTGGGGAGCTTCGGCTCAAACCATGGGTTCGCTACCTAGAGATCGTTTCACACCTTTTTATGATGTTTCTGGATTTCTAAATGATTTCTGATTCTTGATTACTTTGATGCGATGTGCGTCAAATTGATTTATGTTTGTCATTTATTTGTCAATTCTGATTATTATATGCTCTTTTCTTGCCATGAGATTTATTTCCTCTATCATTTCCTGTAGGGTGCTATTATTTGAATGTTGCATTCTACATTAGCTAGGAGATTATGTAGAGATAATTATGTGCTGACATTCCATTGTCATTTCCTGATTATGTTGACATGTCAAGTTTCATATTTATTTATGATTAGGTCTTATTATTAGAATCATGTCATCCTTCGTTATATCTCTTATTACCTCAGTTTATTTGATAAGTACAGCTAGACTGATCCGTTTATTGTTTATTTTCTTGTAAATAATACTCAGGTTCTGCCCGAGTCATTTTAGGTGCTCCTTTGGGTCTTATTGCAGGATTGATCTTCCGCCTTCAGCTTGCTACTCTGTCTTCGCAGTTTTATGTACTTTTGTAACTATGACATTATCTTTCGTTATGTCCATAGTCTTTTATTTAGATCATGGTACATGTATCTATTCTTTTGGGGTTAGTGGATCTTTGTTGATCACTAGATTGTTGTAGACATTCTTGTTTTATTCATATCTATCCCGCCTTTGTGATATGATTATTCTGTGTTTGGCTGAGATATACCATATTTATATTATTGTTGTAGTCTATTCTATACTGCCTTCCGGATTACATATAGTCGTTGTGTAGTTGTGCTATGTGTCGAATGGTCAAATCGAAATTTTATCGATATCAGAATTCGATTTTCATTCCTTACATGGATTAATCATACAATCGGTAGCTCTTCAAAAACCTCACTCTCTGTTATGGTCTATGACATTTCTCTGAAATGAACTGGATGATAGTGGGTATAGAGGCGGGGCATTACAAAGATCTTTGTTATCCTCTAAATTGCAATTATGTAACCTATAAAATTATAAGGTACTATTACAGGTTTGTTTGCTTTAATTCCAAATTTGTATTCAATTTCTTTCAAAAAAATTACTCCACATTTAGTCCTTTTGCTTATACGTTCTACTTAAATTATTGAGGTAATTCTATGCATTCATTAGTAGTTTCTAATTCATATGTAACATATCAATCTTACTTTGTAGTAGTATATGTAATGGATAAACAGGGAATATGAAATTAGGCAAGCATGGAATTTATGGAAAAAATTCAAAGAAAAAATAGTCTTGATTAGAATATGAAATGAGGCAACTCTTTCCATAATGGTAGTCCTACACGTAACCTCTATTTAACTGGAAAGTTGACATAGATCTTTGTTATCCTCTAAATTGCAATTATGTAACCTATAAAATTACAGGGTACTTTTACAGTTTTGTTTGCTTTAATTCCAAATTTTTATTCAATTTCTTTCAAAAAATTTACTACGCATTTGGTCCTTTTTCTTATATGTTCTACTTAATTTATTGAGGCAATTCTATGCATTCATTAGTAGTTTTTAATTCATATGTAAAATATCAATCCTACTTCGTAGTAGTATATGTAATGGATAAACAGGGAAAGTGAAACTAGGCAAGTTTGGAATTTATTGAAAAAATCCAAAGAAAAAATCTTGATTAGAATATGAAATGAGGCAACTCTTTCCATAATGGTAATCCTACACGTATCCTCTATTTAACTTAAAAGTTGATGCAGATTTTTGTTATACTCTAAATTGCTGTTATGTTACCTATAAAATTACAAGGTACTATTACAGTTTTGTTTGCTTTAGTTCCAAATTTGTATTCAATTTCTCTCAAAAAATTTACTACACATTTAGTCCTTTTTCTTATACGTTCTACTTAATTTATTGAGGTAATTCTATGCATTCATTAGTAGTTTTTAATTCATATGTAACATATCAATCCTACTTTGTAGTAGTATATAATGGATAAACAAGGAATATGAAATTAGGAAAGCTTGGAATTTATGCAATAAAATTCAACGAAAAAAAAATCTGATTAGAAATAGGGAAACTGCTTCCATGTCAAAGACTAATTGAATGACTAATCTTTTAAACCTCACACCCTCAACCTGCATTTATCCAGAGTGAACTACCTTTATACTTCATAAAATTAACATCCACTGCATTTTATATTTGCATATAATTATCTAATGTAAGTTTGCAGTAATGATAAATTTAACATATTTTAATATTAAACTTTTTTATTCTTTAGTTTGTTACCACTTACGACGACAAAATTTTACGTTATGTAAGTCAATTACAATTTATTTTCTTAAGCACTTTCTTTATTTGCAATGCGAGGGAGCATGAGCAAACAGTATCGCCTCAATTCTTATCAGCTACTTTTTTGGGTTATATATTATTTTCATGGTTTTTTTACACAATATATATACTATAGTAGACTAAAATATAAATTAACTTTTTTCGATATGAGGTTTAATAGGTTTTTGATATATTTAAGTGATTTTTGTTGGACTTAATTTGGTTTAGTATACTAATACTTCATATTTATGGTGCTTGGTAAACTTTGTAAGCCTGTGTCCTGTGTTCCTAATGTCGTTAAAAGATGTTAAGCCATTTGGTTTAGCTTACTAATGCTGCATATTTATGGTGCTTGGTAAACTTTATAAGCCTGTGTTCCTAATGTCCTTAAAAGTAGTAAGTTTACCATCTATTTGTAAAAGGGTATTTCAAAGATGCATGTCCACAAATTGGGATGTGATTATGTGAACAAAAAATAGGATGTGACTATGACCAAAAAAGTGATAGTGCACCACCTACTAAAATAGAGAAATCTACGGATAATTAATTTAAAACCAAACGCATGCAAATAAAGTAACAAAATTTTTCTAATAAAAACATGTACTTCATGTAGCATGGAAAATTTGATGTCTCTTAACAAAATGCTTAAATACTTTATACCGTTTTACAATTGCTACATGTAATTTTTAGTGAATGTGTTTTATTTACTCAACGACTTATTTAAATAACATATGTCAATATTGTTTAAACTGAAGAAAATAATTGTCAGTGCATGTGCAATATTGTTATTTTTATTTACATGCAATTTTTAGTACATGTGCAATTTTCAGTGCATATGTTTTATTTACTCAACAGCTAATTTCCAGTGCATGTACTTAAATATTACCGGATACTACAGACACACCATTAGTTAATAATGTCACAAACAATTTTGGTAATTAAAATATTTCATTTTTATTAAAAGGATTAGATTGTAAATTGCAAACAAATTGTAGACCAAACAATGGATGCTAAACAATCCAATAAACAAAAATTGCTTCACGATAATACAACACGATCCAAAGATGCACCGGTGGAAAACAATAACAATGTGCAAGAGCAACTGCCCAACAATCAGCAGACCCCGGTAATAGATGAGTATGGTTGGGATGCAGCTTTCATTTCTGCTGTAACACACCGTATTTTCTGTAAACATTAAAGTTACGAATTAAAGAATAATTAATTACAAATATGAGAATTAAGGGAAGCGGGTTACGCCATTGCGTTCGTCTTGGAATTCAGCATGAGATAGAGTCTGAGTTTGCGTAAATCGGATTCCATTTGAAGGAGTTATGACCTTCAGAAGATTCAAGAATTTAAATAAACAGCTCAAAATAAAGTTCAGAAAATTTAAAATTCAAAATCAAAAGCAGAAGCGGGTTGGGCGGAAAATTTCCCGCCCAAGGCCAGGTCGACCAGGAGGTCCACTAAGGGGTCGACCTCCCCCATACAGGTCGACCTGGGGGTCGACCTCCCCCTTGGGTCAGATCTGAAATCTGACGTGTTTTCTCCTGTGACGAATTTGTAACACCCCGTATTTTTAATATAATTAAAAATAAAATAAAATATATAAAAATATGCTTATGATGGGTAAATAATGGTGATGCATAAAAAGAATTAATTAATACATGGAAGAGAAGAAAAATTAGTTCGACAACGATGTATGTAACGGAAAAGATAGTAAAATAAGGATAATTAATTTAAGAATCAGGAATTAGGTAAAATGGACATCACCATTGCGTTCCTCTCGGAAAAATACGCGAAATAGAGTCCGAGTTTTCGAAAATCGGAGTCCGTATGACCAAGATATGGCCAAAACAAGATTTCAGCAGATTTTCTAGCAGACTGACCCAGGTCGACCTTAGTGTCGACACTATAGTCGACCTGCCCCCCCAGGTCAACTATAGTGTGAACCCCCCTCTGTACAGGTCGACCTGGTCAGCCTGGGGTGGTCCAGAACCCATTTTTGAGGCCCGGAACGAGTTTTGATGGTCCGGATGGGATTTAGGGTTAATCCGATGGCTGAAATGAATTGCTACACCTATAAAATAACACCTAGACCTAGCCAAACTCACACAAATTCATATGACACCAAAATGCTGCTAAAATCTCTCTTGAGCCATGGTCGCCGTCTCCAAATTAAAGCTTAAGCGTCCAAACTCAAATCAAATCAAAGATCAATGCTTCTACAACAAATTCAAGGGGATATATCAATGACACTGCAACTTTCTACGACAAATTCACTCCCTAATTCATATGCCGTTCTGTGTATGTTCTAGTTGCTTTCCGATTTAAATATTTAATTATAATGTGGCCATGAATTAAAGTGGAATTGGATTAAGTATGTTTATCGATCCAGATCTATTCTTGTTTCTTCTTGGACCTTGGAAACTTTTCTATTTTCACTCTCATGTCTAGTTCATGATCTATTAAGCCTGTTGTAATCTTAATATGCCTGTGATGATGTTTTTTCTCCGATCTTCTTTTGATGCAAAATTCTACCTTTCCCTTATTTGTTTTCTTTTGATGAACCTTGGTCAATTTCGGACCTAGGCCTAAACTGCGATTTGCGTACGATTGAATACAGGGGAAATATTGGGATATTGCCTTGTTGGATATATGTGTTTGGTAAAATCGAAGGCATAATATGAAAACTGGATACTTGGGTACTATTATTGCCATTAACACGAAATTTGAATTTGGGTATTATCGTTATAATTGAAGTTTTGCTAGCTTGGGTAAATTGGGGTAAACATGGAATACATGTAGTTGGTATGAAACTTGACCTATGTAAAATATGGAAAGAATATTGATACATATATTTGGCTAAAAATTGATCTTTGTGAATTGGGCATAGCTTTGTAAACATGTAAACTATGAATCTTGTATATGTATAAAAAGGCATTAAACTTGGTATATATGTAAATTGTCTAAGATTAGGCATATATAAATTTGGCATACATGTAAACAGGCATGAATTGAACAAATGTAGATTTGGTATGAATTGGGCATATGTAAAACTGATATGTAATCTAGAACTTGGGCATATGTTAATTATGTGAGATTTGTAGTTGAAACACATATGATAATTTATGTCTTGAAAAAAGGCTAATATGAACACGCCTAAGTGGGTTTTGGGTAGTTGGCATGTAATAGCCTTAAAGGAGGGATAAATATAAATTGAGATAAGTTGCCTTTAATGGCCTAAGACAAATTATGGTAAAATTGGTATGATTTTGCATACCATTAATTGATGGACATAATTGAGTCAATTATGGACATCGTTAAATTAGGAATTAAATGATAATTTGAATAGGGGAAATAAATTCAAATTGGGGTAAAAGATTATAAGTGATAATCAATGCTTAGGACACGAGGTTGGACTCGTTTGTGACGTAAACCTGCCCGGAACCGCCCGGCGAATCCAGTAGTCACAAATGTCAGCCCAATGTGAGAGGTCCTAGGCCCAAATTAAAAGCGTAATAGTTGTAAAGACACGAGGTTAGACTCTTTTATGGTGTAAGACTGCCCGGACCCGCCCGGCAAATCCAGCTGCCATAAATGTCAGTCTAATGTGAGAGGTCTTTATAAGGTTACGACCTTAATGAATTAAGAAATACTTAACCAGATAAACATATGGTGGGACATGGGGGTTAAGTGGGTGACATGTGGAAATACGAATAGTAATACTTAACCAACGTAACATGGTAATTAGACTAGTGGGTAGGGTTAAGTAAATAAGAACACTTAACCAATATGGTATAAATGGGTGGGTTAAGTAATATGATTAGGTTAATCTGGACACTTAACAAATTTAATAAGTTGACTACGGGAGTGGGTAAGGTTAAGCAAATGTTTAACCATTATAACATGATTAAACTGGACTAGAGAGTGAGGTTAAGTTAATGAGAACACTTAACTAATACAATGGGTTAATTAGACAAGTGGTTGCGATTAAGTAGTAACACTCAACCAACATAACAGGACAAGCGGGTGGGTTAAGTTAACTTGAATAAGTTGATAACACTTAACCATTATAATATGACTAGTGGATGGGGTTAAGTTAACATGCACTTAACCAATCTGATGTGATGCGTAGTAGGGTTAAGTAACACATGGGGTTAAGTTAACAAGAAAATTCTTAACCAATGTAACCAGATAGACTAACGGGGTTAAGTTAATAAACCACACTTAACCAATCAAACATAATAAGCGAGAAAGGTTAAGTTAACTAAGATAAACTCTTAACCATGGTAACATAATGAGTAGAAGGGTTAAGTACATATCGGGTTGGTGGGTAATATTAGTAAATATAGGCCCACACACACTTAACCATTAAATACACATGCTTGAATCAGTAGCGGGGTTAAGTACACATCAGGGTTGGTGGGTAATATCAGAGAGTATAGGCCCACAGACTTAACCATTAGAAAAACCTAGTAACGGGGACCCATTTCAGTAGTAACCCACATTAGGTATCAACGGAACCCTGAGCTAGGCAGGGTGGGGCACGATTACTGGGCTGATTATAAGAGGTCAAATTAGCGGCGGTTGGTGCAGCAGTGCAGGTTCTAACGGAGTGCGGGCGTGCACATACTTTGGCGCAGAAAATTTAGCCACTGGGCATCAGTAGGTATAAAGCTGTGCATCTTGATTGTGTCAGGGTTGCCACCATGGGACTTGATACACCTCATGGTGGGACCAGCACAGGTATCTACAAGTAGGGGGCCGTGTGACACAAACGAGAACTAGGTCAAGTAGGGAGCCGATCGATAAGGTAGTAAGGGTGCATCGAATATATACATGGCCATTGGGGTGATCGAGGTGGAATCCTAAAAATCGATGTACACCTGAAGGGTACCATAATTGCAGGGATTGGGATCACGTTGTAATTATTATATAACCCCGGCTACTAGTTGGGACACTAGTAGGGGGTACGGATCCTTGTTGCACAGGACACTAGTTGGGATACTAGTAGGAGTACAGATCATTCCATGTAAGACACTTATGAGGATGCTAGTTAGGTGGTGCAGAGCAAATAAATATCGTTTTAATTGTAAAGCTTAGAAACCTTGCAACATTACTCTTGATAGAAACCATGCGGTGGGATACTTGATAGGAATTATGGGATGTTATACTTGTTTCATCGTGCCCGAAGTTTATCTTGTTACCTTAGTTTATCTTGTTATCATAGTTTATCTTGTTATCTTAGTTTATCTTGCCTACCTTGTCATCATGCTTATGTTTACTTTCAGTTTATTCATGCCATGTTATCTTTACTCATTTTTATGCTGAAAGTCACTAGGACTTACTCAGTCTTTATGACTGACCCGTTTTGTTTCGCCTCTTTTTCTTCCGTTTCCCCCCCCCCCAGGTTCACTAGGTGGGAATACAGCTTAGTTCGGATCTTACCAAGCTCCAAGGCTCTTTCATGTATGGCTTGGATTTCTCTTGGCTATGGCTTGCTTTGCTTTATTGGGGAATACTGTAGTTTGTTTTTATGCTTCTTTGTTTTTGAGCAAGACAGATATTTTAACTATGAAATTGGGTATTGAAAGTTGATGGGCTTTTCTTGTAAACATTTATATTTAATAAATGATTTGAAGTACTTCCACTTTATTTTCCGCTGTTTTATATATGTCTGTCTTGTAATATTTTTGTTCCAGTACCCATAATACTCCATTGAAGTTAAGGCATTCCCTTTGTGAGTGACCTTAATAGATGGGGGTGTTACATTTGGTATCAGAGCAGAAGGTTACCAGACTGGGCAAAAGCTTTCAAAAACCTTCTGAAGTTATCTTCAAAACATTTACAAAGAAGCAAATTTTCAAGAAATTTTTTTTTGATTAAAAGGCATATTCCCCAAAGCCATATGCACTATCTTTTGATTCTCTCTTGAATTCTCTTCTCTCTCTTTTCACCATAGTTTCGTAGGCATCCGACACAGATCGGAGGGCAAAGGAGTGACCAACCTCCATCTGTAGCCGCAGTAGTTCCATCTTCGTCTAATCTTATTTCAAGTTGGGTAGAGTTGCCGTGCGTTGGAGGTAGCTTCGAGAGACTTGTCAACAAACTATACAAGGACGGTAAGAACAAGGAACTAGTTGTTATAGCTTAATCCACGAAGGAGGAATAAGGTGAGAGGAAAGAGGCCAAAGTGAAAGAATAGTAAAACCCATGAGAAGAGAGAGTATCTTTAGTGAGAAGGGACATGTAGTTAAGTATTATAGGACAAGGGCAATGGACAAGATCGTCGATAGGGCAATTATATGCTCTCACTACAAGAACTTTGTTAAAAGTTTAGCTTTTCCTTTCTATCATCCCACTAGAACTTTGTTTTTGTACATCGCATCCTTTGAATTCTGCTTTGAAAGTTGAGTCTCTGCACCTTAGTACTAGCATAATAGAGGATCCCATTTTTGTCTCAAGTCATGTTGGGGAAATCGGCTCATTTATTCATGACTTGTTTGGATTTGAGAATGTCTATGCTAAGTGTTGAGGCTATAAGTAATGTTTATGTTTTGGGCTATGGGTTGATTCTAGCGATGGAGTGGTTATCCAGTAAGGGTGACCTTCTCGGTTTTGAAAAATGGGGTAGTTAGACTCTTAACATGCCTCGGTAATACCCTCGAAGTCGCATGTAACCTTTAGGGTTCTATCATGATTTGTTACCTGGAATCTCTTGAGACATTCATTGGTAATTTGTAATCCGCTCGAGTAGTGTTTGTCACTAAGGAGGATGGGTCATTTTGCTTATGCATGAGTTGTAGAGAATCACATTAGTAAGTACATTTGGCAGCATGGTTGGCATTTATTTTCAAGAGATAGTTCTTCTACGTGGAATACCTGATAGTAAGTGGATGAGATCCAAGATTCACTAGTGAATTTTTGGAGAGCTTGCATGAAACCATGAGTACGCCGTTATGTTTGAGCCGAGTATACTAGAAGTAGAGTAAGTGAAAGAGGAACGAGAGGCAACAGTGAAACAGATTCCAACTCATATTTTGGAAACAAGAATTAAGAAGCTACGAAATTGTGAAGTTAAAGACGGACAAAGCACAATGGAGTTAAGCTCAAGGAAATGCGACTTAGAAGATTGAAGACTAGATTCATGCATCATATCTCTTCTTAAGAGTATATCCTTGATCCCTCTCTTCCTGTAGAGCTTACTTGCATGCTATCTTTTGTGTATATCCTCTCAGTCCCATTCTCAATCCAATTTCTATGCAAAACCCCATAGGGAGTATGACTCATCTATTAGTAACACATGTTGGGGCTTGAGGGTGTTCGTTGGTTTGACTAAACTTTTTGGGTTTTATAGGATATGGGTTGGTCTTAGGAAGGGATTCCCTTGTGACCTAAAAGGAGTCCATCATGCTTAGTTTTCTAGAATCATATATATTGGTTGGGTTGAGAAATTCTTTGGGTGTCAGTCTGATGTTGATTTCGGTCTTCGGGGCTGATGCTTAGGGAGTTCTTCTCCTAATCAGAATATATGTGGCGTAGACTTCCAGTTTTGACATTGCCTAATGGGAACGATATTTTTACTTGCTTCTGTCATTCGACTTTATCTTTAGATAGGAACATTTGGGTGTAAACATGTGTTTGAGACATGTTATGATTGATGGTTGCAAGTGGCTGCAAGTGGTTGCTAGTGGTTGCTCGTGGACGCATTTACACACATTAGGCACTAGATCGGCTCAGTCACCTTTCATATTGCATATGCATGAGTGTTTACACTTGTTTGTGGATGAAATTGAATGTGTTATCATGTGAATGTTGCATATGGATGGATGTTTGTGCACACATATAGTGTTTATGTGACTAGGACTATTTGCATACATGTTGGACTCATGGCACTAAACATATTTTGCATCTAGAAGATCAATCAGGCCTGATCATTTGCACTAGACAAGGAACATATACACACGCTTCTTACATATGTTCATACAGCATTAGAAATCTCTTAAGGACAATGAATGCCTGTGATTGATGATTGAGTAGATGGATGATGGATGGTAGGACACATTCTTCTTAACTTGAAGATTTCGGGGACGAAATCCTTTAAGGAGGGGAGAATGTAACACCCCGTATTTTTAATATAATTAAAAATAAAATAAAATATATAAAAATATGCTTATGATGGGTAAATAATGGTGATGCATAAGAAGAATTAATTAATACATGGAAGAGAAGAAAAATTAGTTCGATAACGATGTATGTAACAGAAAAGATAGTAAAATAAGGATAATTAATTTAAGAATCAGGAATTAGGTAAAATGGACATCACTATTGCGTTCCTCTCGGAAAAATACGCGAAATAGAGTCTAAGTTTTCGAAAATCGGAGTCCGTATGACCAAGATATGGCCAAAACAAGATTTCAGTAGATTTTCTGGCAGACTGACCCAGGTCGACCTTAGTGTCGACACTATAGTCGACCTGCCCCCCCTAGGTCGACTATAGTGTCGACCCCCCCTCTGTACAGGTCGACCTGGTCGGCCTGAGGTGGTCCAGAAAACTCTTTTTTAGGCCCGAGACGAGTTTTGATGGTCCGGATGGGTTTTAGGGTTAATCCGATGGCTGAAATGAATTGCTACGCCTATAAAATAACACCTAGACCTAGCCTAACTCACACAAATTCATATGACACCAAAATGCTGCTAAAATCTCTCTTGAGCCATGGCCGTCATCTCCAAATTAAAGCTTAAGCGTCCAAACTCAAATCAAATCAAAGATCAATGCTTCTACAACAAATTCAAGGGGATAGATCAATGACACTGCAACTTTCTACGATAAATTCACTCCCTAATTCATATGCCGTTCTCTGTAAGTTCTAGTTGCTTTCCGATTTAAATATTTAATTATAATGTGGCCATGAATTAAAGTGGAATTGGATTAAGTATGTTTATCGATCCAGATCTATTCTTGTTTCTTCTTGGATCTTGGAAACTTTTCTATTTTCACTCTCATGTCTAGTTCATGATCTATTAAGCTTGTTGTAATCTTAATATGCCTGTGATGATGTTTTCTCTCCGATCTTATTTTGATGCAAAATTCTACCTTTCCCCTATTTGTTTTCTTTTGATGAACCTTGGTCAATTTCGGACCTAGGCCTAAACTGCGATTTGCGTACGATTGAATACGGGGGAAATATTGGGATATTGCCTTGTTGGATATATGTGTTTGGTAGAATCGAAGGCATAATATGAAAACTGGATACTTGGGTACTATTATTGCCATTAACACGAAATTTGAATTTGGGTATTATCGTTATAATTAAAGTTTTGCTAGCTTGTGTAAATTGGGGTAAACATGGAATACACGTAGTTGGTATGAAACTTGACCTATGTAAAATATGGCAAGAATATTAATACATATATTTGGCTAAAAATTGATCTATGTGAATTGGGCATAACTTTGTAAACATGTAAACTATGAATCTTGATATATGTATAAAAAGGCATGAAACTTGGTATATATGTAAATTGTCTAAGATTAGGCATATATAAATTTGGCATACATGTAAACAGGCATGAATTGAACATATGTAGATTTGGTATGAATTGGGCATATGTAAAACTGATATGTAATCTAGAACTTGGGCATATGTTAATTATGTGAGATTTGTAGTTGAAACACATATGATAATTTATGTCTTGAAAAAAAGGCTAATATGAACACGCCTAAGTGGGTTTTGGGTAGTTGGCATGTAATAGCCTTAAAGGAGGGATAAATATAAATTGAGATAAGTTGCCTTTAATGGCCTAAGATAAATTGTGGTAAAATTGGTATGATTTTGCATACCATTAATTGATGGACATAATTGAGTCAATTATGGACATCGTTAAATTAGGAATTAATTGATAATTTGAATAGGGGAAATAAATTCAAATTGGGATAAAAGATTATAAGTGATAATCAATGCTTAGGACACGAGGTTGGACTCGTTTGTGACGTAAACCTGCCCGGAACCGCCCGGCGAATCCAGTAGTCACAAATGTCAGCCCAATGTGAGAGGTCCTAGGCCCAAATTAAAAGCGTAATAGTTGTAAAGACACAAGGTTATACTCTTTTATGGTGTAAGACTGCCCGGACCCGCCAGGCAAATCCAGCTGCCATAAATGTCAGTCTAATGTGAGAGGTCTTTATAAGGTTACGACCTTAATGAATTAAGAAATACTTAACCAGATAAACATGTGGTGGGACATGGGGGTTAAGTGGGTGACATGTGGGTGACATGTGGAAATACGAATAGTAATACTTAACCAACGTAACATGGTAATTAGACCATTGGGTAGGGTTAAGTAAATAAGAACACTTAACTAATATGATATAAATGGGTGGGTTAAGTAATATGATTAGGTTAATCTGGACACTTAACCAATTTAATAAGTTGACTACGGGAGTGGGTAAGGTTAAGCAAATGTTTAACCATTATAACATGATTAAACTGGACTAGAGAGTGAGGTTAAGTTAATGAGAACACTTAACTAATACAATGGGTTAATTAGACAAGTGGTTGCGATTAAGTAGTAACACTCAACCAACATAACAGGACAAGCAGGTGGGTTAAGTTAACTTGAATAAGTTGATAACACTTAACCATTATAATATGACTAGTGGATGGGGTTAAGTTAACATGCACTTAACCAATCTGATGTGATGCGTAGTAGGGTTAAGTAACACATGGGGTTAAGTTAACAAGAAAATTCTTAACCAATGTAACCAGATAGACGAACGGGGTTAAGTTAATAAACCACACTTAACCAATCAAACATAATAAGCGAGAAAGGTTAAGTTAACTAAGATAAACTCTTAACCATGGTAACATAACGAGTAGAAGGGTTAAGTACATATCGGGTTGGTGGGTAATATTAGTTAATATAGGCCCACATACACTTAACCATTAAATACACATGCTTGAATCAGTAGCGGGGTTAAGTACACATCAGGGTTGGTGGGTAATATCAGAGAGTATAGGCCCACAGACTTAACCATTAGAAAAACCTAGTAACGGGGACCCATTTCAGCAGTAACCCACATTAGGTATCAACGGAACCCTGAGCTAGGCAGGGTGGGGCACGATTACTGGGCTGATTATAATAGGTCAAATTAGCGGCGGTTGGTGCAGCAGTGCAGGTTCTAACGGAGTGCGGGCGTGCACACACTTCGGCGCAGAAAATTTAGCCACTGGGCATCAGTAGGTATAAAGCTGTGCATCTTGATTGTGCCAGGGTTGCCACCATGGGACTTGATACACCCCATGGTGGGACCAGCATAGGTATCTACAAGTAGGGGGTCGTGTGACACAAACGAGAACTAGGTCAAGTAGGGAGCCGATCGATAAGGTAGTAAGGGTGCATCGAATATATACATGGCCATTAGGGTGATCGAGGTGGAATCCTCAAAATCGATGTACACCTGAAGGCTACCATAATTGCGGGTATTGGGATCACGTTGTAATTATTATATAACACGGGCTACTAGTTGGGACACTAGTAGGGGATAAGGATCCTTATTGCACCGGACACTAGTTGGGATACTAGTAGGAGTACATATCATTCCATGTAAGACACTTATGAGGATGCTAGTTAGGTGGTGCAGAGCAAATAAATATCGTTTCAATCGTAAAGCTTAGAAACCTTGAGACGTTACTCTTGAAGGACACCATGCGGTGGGATACTTGATAGGAATTATGGGATGTTATACTTGTTTCATCGTGCCCGAAGTTTATCTTGTTACCTTAGTTTATCTTGTTATCATAGTTTATCTTGTTATCTTAGTTTATCTTGCCTACCTTGTCATCATGCTTATGTTTACTTTCAGTTTATTCATGCCATGTTATCTTTACTCATTTTTATGCTGAAAGTCACTAGGACTTACTCAGTCTTTATGACTGACCCGTTTTGTTTCGCCTCTTTTTCTTCCGTTCCCCCCCCCCCCCAGGTTCACAGGGTGGGAATACAACTTAGTTCGGATCTTACCAAGCTCCAAGGCTCTTTCATGTTTGGCTTGGATTTCTCTTGGCTATAGCTTGCTTTGCTTTATTGGGGAATACTGCAGTTTGTTTTTATGCTTCTTTGTTTTTGAGCAAGACAGATATTTAAACTATGAAATTGGGTATTGAAAGTTGATGGGCTTTTCTTGTAAACATTTATATTTAATAAATGATTTGAAGTACTTCCACTTTATTTTCCGCTGTTTTATATATGTCTGTCTTGTAATATTTCTGTTCCAGTACCCATAATACTCCATTGAAGTTAAGGCATTCCATTTGTGAGTGACCTTAACAGATGTGGGGTGTTATAGAATGGCTGTGTCATTAGGGCTTGCATGGCAAGTTCTGGTTGGTTCTCTTAGGCTTGAATGGCTTTGATTTTTTATAGGTTAATCCGACGGCTCCTATTAAATAAAACTTCTATATAAGCATCCTAAATCTAAACCCTAAAGCCAAACAAAAATATTCCTAAGACCGTCATGCTGTCAGTACTTAGCCTAGAGTAGCTATCATTCTCATTCAACTAGAAAGCAAGTAGGAATTACAAATCAAATCTAATTCAACTAAGAGAATTCAACGTCTACAACAAAGGAGAGCTATTCAATTTCAGAATACAGATCCCAGAACTCAAGAATAGTCTCCTTTTTGTAAGTCCAGTTATCATTTAGGTACCCAGGGAGGGAATAGCTCAGCTTAATTTGGGTACCCAGGGAGGGAATAGCTCAGCTTAATTTGGACCGTTCATGTTTCCAAGCTTGAAGACTCTGTGATGTATAGCTTGGAACCTTTTACCTTTGGCTATGGCTTTGGAAACACTACTACTTGGTGATTTATGTAGTTTTATTTTGTTTTATGCTTCTTTATGTAATAATCAAGGCAGAGATTTGGAAGTTGGTTTGAAATAGTTTGTTGTAATGTTTTGTTATGAAGCACTTTTGAAATAAAGTTAGTTTTTCCGCTACTATATCCGTCTTGTAAATTTTCTGTGTCTTTTACCTATAATGCTCCACCAAAGTTAAGGCATTCCCTTTGTGAGTGACCTTAATTGACGTGGGGCGTTTCACTTGGTATCAGAGCAAAGGTTTAGTAGATCAGATAAAATTGTTGAATGTTTTACAAAAAGAAGTTTAAAGAATCAATTTTCAAGAAAAAGTGTTTTATTTTAAAAAGGCATAATCCCCCAAAGCCATATGCACTATATTTTTATTCTTTGTTTTGAATCTTTCATTTTTGGTTTCACCATGTCTGGGGATCTTAACGTTCCAGAGCGCGTGCTGGTACCTGGCTGGTTCAGAAGGTACCTAGAGGCTAGGGCTAATGCCGTAGACCCAGCAGACGTTCCTCCTCCCCCAGCTGATGCGGTTCCTACTCCTCCTCGTGCAAATGCTTTCTCAAAAATATGTAGGGACTTTCGAGCCATGGGTTGAAAGAACTTCAATGGAAATGAATCCTTCGTGGAAGCAAGAAATTGGCTCAAAGAAACTGAGGATTTGTTCGATATCTTCGAAGTCGATGATAGGCAGAAGATACAGTTGGCCGTATGGTTGCTCAAAGATGAAGCTTCCTATTGGTTGGAAGTCACTAATGCTGAAAGACCAGTTGAAACTTGGATGGATTTTAGAACGAGGTTTGAAATGAAATTCCTCTCACAAGCTGAATGAAGCCTACAGATGGAGAAGTTCTTAGCTCTCAAACAGGGGAGTATGTCGGTCAAGGAATACGTTAACCAGTTAAACCAACTGGCTAGGTTCGTATTGGAGTTAGTAAATACTGCACATAAGAAGGCTCTCTGTTTTGTTAAAGGATTGAATGAGCCATTGCACAGTGTAGCTATGTCCCACATACCTATGGGTGCAACTTATGAGAGACTGGTGGACATGGCACTGTTACAAGAAGAAGATAAGGCTGGCAAGAAAGAGTCAAAGGTGGAAGTACCTCAAGATAAGAAAGGGGAAGGATCACAAAGAAAGAACACAGATTCCAAGAAGGGAGGGAAGAACAACAAACCCCATGACAAGAGGAAGTGTAATTTTTGTGGCATTCCTGGACATGTGGAAAAGGACTGCAGGAAGAAGAAAAGGAAGATGGGCCGCAATGTAATTATCTATCTTGTAATTTTTGTCGCACTCTTTTATATCTATTGCTTTAGTTGATTCTCTACACCTAGACACCAGCTTAGTAGAGGATCCCTTGGTTGTTGCAAACCCAATTGGGGGCTAAACTTATTTGTCAATGATTTGTTTGGATTTGGAAATTTCTATACTAAGTGTGGGGTTTAGATGCAATGCCAATGTTTTAGGCTTCACGGGCTATGGGTTGATTCTAGGAATAGATTGGCTAAGTGATTAGACTAATGACTCGCCTTGGTAACACTCTCGAAATATCTTGTAATCCCATTAACTCTGTTATGCTTAGCTATCTAGAATCTCTTGATGCGTCAATTGAGAATTTGCAGTCTGTTAGAGTAGTTGTAGCAACCCGAATTTTAATAACATGTCAAAACCATAAATCAAGATAGAGTTAATTTTTAAAATAAGAATCAAGGGAAATGGGTCGCACCATTGTGTTCTTCTCGAAATTCTGCTTGGAAACAAGTTCGAGTTTTCGAGAAATGGAGTCCGTATGAGGGAGATATGACCCTCCGAAATTTCAAGGATTTTCAGAACAGAAAAACAGCTCGAATTCGAATTCGAAATTCGAATTCAAACCCCAGCACAGACTGGGCAGGAATTTTCCCACCTAGGACCATGTCGACCTGGGGGATCGACACTATTGTCGACCTCCCAGGGACCAGGTCGACCCTACGGTCGACCTGGGGGTCAACCTGGTGCTGAAATCCTGTTTTGAGCCTGAGTTCATTCTGATGTTTCTGATCTCGTTTTCAGTCTAGATTCATTCGCCTAATCCTATATAAACAGCCTCTAGCCCCATTCTCTTTACACCATTCTTCTCTAACCTTATTCTGCACAAATTCTTGATGGACATAGCTTCCTCTTCTTCTTCAAAATTAGATAATTGAAATAAGTAAATTAAAATAAAAAACGAAGACTATTTCTTGAAGACTACAGCTAGGAATTGCATATTGGGGATTTTCTTCTACAATCAAATCAAGATTCAATGATTCAACCATTCGACGACTAGTTTCTAGATTCAACTTCTGCATCTCAATTTCTTTGTCCACGATCTGTAAGTTCTAGAAACTTTGAGATTTAAACTTGTTAATTATAATTTGGACATGAGATAAAGTGAAATTGGGCTTAAGTATGATAATCGATTCACATCATGTTGGATCTAGACATTTGGGAATATTGCTTTGAAATCAATTTGGACCTATTCATGTTGTAAATCAAACTCTTTCATGTCTATAACATTAACATGCCTGTGATGTTGAATCAGTCTATTATTTACAAGTTTGGGACTATCACCTTATGCCATGACTATCACCTTATTATGCTAGATTTGAGATCCTATTTTTCTCTATATGCCAGTGATGTTGTAACCAATTATCTCAAATTATATCATGCTAGTCTTGTAATCCCTTTTATCACTTTATGCTTGTCCTTTGTGCCTGTCATAATTTTGATGTTATTCCCTTTATTTCTGGATTTGGATTTACTTGTAATTTAGATCGATTCACGTTTACGTGCGATGGGAATACGATTTGGGTAGATTAGGCAAAACATGAATTAGTTATGAACATGAATCGTGAACTTGATAATAGGCATAAGTTGAAACATGAAAATTGGCATGAAACTTGACATGAAACTTGCCATGAAACTTGACATGAACTTGACATGAAATTTGAACATGGACATGACACTAGAATGAACTAGAAAATGGCCAACTCGACGTTGGGTTGAGTTTGCAGTGTAATTCTGCCCGGAACCGCCCGGCAAATCCAGTGACTGCAAACAATAGGATCCAATGTGGGTAGTTGGTCATATCGCGCTAAAAACCCAAGGTCAGACTGAGTTGTGGTGTAAATCTTCCCAGAACCGCCTGACATATCCAGTGACCACGACAACAGGTCCGATGAGAGAGGTTGGGGTGCATTAATGAATTAATGACACATGATAGGGTTAAGTCATGAACATGAAAGACAACACTTAACCAACTTGGTACATGATTAGTGGGGTTAAGTCATGAAATTGAAAGACAACACTTAACCAACATGACATGCTAGACTAATAAGGGTGAAGTCACAAATTTAAATGACAACACTTAACCTATTGGATGGTAACCTTAGTTACGCGGTCCATTTCAGTTGTAACCCACTAAGATGTATCATGGTACCCTGGAACTAGGCAGGGTAGGGCACGATTACTGGGCTGATTATAAGCGACCAGAAGAACGGCTGAGTTGGTGCGCAAGTATAGCTCAGGAGGACGATGGTCGTGCACGTAGTGCGGAGTTGAAAAAGCCGGCATTGGGCATCAGTAGGTTTACACTGTGCGTACTTGATTCGTGTCGGTGGTTGGCACCCTACGGCTTGATACACCCTATGGTGGACCTAGCACAGGTGACTACATTCGTGATAGGGCCGTATGACACAGATACACGATGATCTAGAACTTGTAGGGAGCCGATCGATTAATGGATCGTTCTGTGGGACCCCAAAATGGGTCATTCATGATATTGGGCCAAGGGATCATTTCATGGTTAATATATGACATGGGTTTGGGATACTAGTACAGTTGGTGCAGCGAATCTTGAACCTGCGACGCTATACTTGATTTATCCTGTTATCTTAGTCTATCTTGCCCATCTCGTCGTCATCATTATGTTTACTTTCAGTTTATACATGTCATGCTACCTTTACCTATTTTTAGGCTGAAAGTCACTAGGGCTTACCATTCTTTATGACTGACCCATTTCCTTTCGCCTCATTTTCTTTCGTTTCCTCCCTGGTTCTCAGGGAGGAAACTCTAGACTTAGCTTGGATTTCGCTTTCTTTCAGTTCAGCTCATGTACGGTTTGATCCTGAGCTATGCTATGTCTGCATTTCTGCTACCTTTGGGGAATTAAGCTACATTTGTTGTTTTAAGTTTTATGCTTCTTTATTTATTCAAGGCAGAACTTGTTGTAATGGGAAATGATAGTTGGTACTTTGGATGTAAAAGGTTTTGACACTTTTTGAAAGTAATGAAATTTAGCATTTGATCCTTTCGCTGTTTTATTTATGTTCTGTTTTGTAATATTTTTGTGTTTGTTTACCTCGATAAAGCTCCTCCAAAACTAGTGCATTCCCTTTGTGAGTGACCCTAGCGGTGGTGGGGTGTTACACTTGGTATCAGAGCAGAATGTTACCAGACTGGGCAAAAGTTTTTAAAACCTTCTAAAACTATTTTCAAGACCGTTTACAAAGAAGCATTTTTCAAGAAAAGTTTTGTTATAATTAAAGGCTATTCCCCAAAAGCCATTAGCACTATCCTTTGTTTCCTCGTTTGATTCTTCTTCTTTTTCATTTCAGCATGTCTAGGAATCTTAACCTTCCAGAGGGTGTGCCAATACCTGACTGGTTCAGGAGGTACATACAGGCTAGGGCCAACGATGCAGACCCAGCAGATATCCCTCCTCCAGCTGCAGCGGTTCCTCCTCCTCCTCCTCCTCATGCAAATGCTTTCTCAAAGATCTGTAGAGATTTTAGGGCCGTGGTTGGAAAGGATTTCAAGGGAACTGAATCATTAGTAGAAGCGAGGAACTGGCTCAAAGAAACGTAGGTTATGTTCGTTATCTTCGAGATGGACGATAGGAAGGAGGTACAGTTGGCAGTATGGTTGCTCAAAGACGAAGCTTCCTATTGGTGGGAAGTCACTAACGCTGAAAGACCTGTTGACACATGAATGGATTTCAGTATAAGGTTTGGGATGAAATTCCTTTCGCAAGCTGAACGAAGTCTACAGCTGGAAAAGTTCTTATCTCTTAAGCAAGGAAGTATGTCGGTCAAGGAGTACGTCAATCAATTCAATCAGCTGGCCCACTTTGGACTGGACTTAGTGAATATTCCTTATAAGAAGGCTCTCCGTTTTGTCAAGGGATTGAATGAGCCACTTCACAGCTTGGCTATGACCCACATACCTATGGGGGCTACTTACAAAAGGTTAGTAGACATGGCACTCTTAAGTGAGGAAGATAAGGGCAAGAATGAGGCAAAGGCAGAAGTGCCTCAAGATAAGAAGGTGGAAGGGTCGCAGAACAAGAAAGCTGATCCAAAGAAAGGCGGGAAGAACAACAAACCCCGTGAAAAGAGAAAGTGTAATTTCTGTGGCATTCCTGGACATCTGGTCAAAGACTGCAAGAAGAAGAAAAGGAAGATGGGTGGCGGTTCCCACTGTGGTGAGACAATACACATGGCTAGGGCCTGCCCAAGGAAGCAAGGGCCGGGAGCTGGACCTTCTTCTAGAGGACAAGTCCACGCTCTCACAGTACCTCCGTAAGAACGAGGTAGAAATATTTCTGTCGAAAGTTTAGTCTATCTTTTTGATCATCCTGTTCGAACCTTGTTTGATTCTGGCGCATCTCATACTTTTATTTCTTCTGATATTGTTGAAACTCTGCACCTAAGTACTAGTCTAGTTGAGGATCCCGTCAATGTTTCAAATCCAATTGTGGCTCCGCTCATTTGTCAACGATTTGTGTGGATTTGAGGATTTCTATCTTAAGCATAGAATTCACGTGTAATGCTTATGTTCTCGGATTTATGGGATACGGTTTGATTCTAGGCATGGATTGGCTGTCCAATAATGTTGCCATTCTCGATTGTGAACGAAGGGTAGTTAGAATCGTGACTCGCCTTGGTAATACCCTTGAAATTTCTTGTAACCCTATGGGTCCTGTCATGTCGTGTTATCTAGAATCTCTTGACTCGTCTATCGATGATTTGCAATCAGTAAGGGTAGTCCGAGAATATCCCAATGTCTTTGATGAGGTTAAGGGGTTACCCCCAAAACGCGAGAAATATTTCTGTATATATCTTGTTGATAATGCTAAGCCAATTGCTTTTCCCGCTAGACAAATGGCCTCGCCAGAGAGAAAAGAGCTTAGTAAGTAAGTTAAGGAGTTGCTTGAGAAGAATTTCATTAGGCAAAGCATTTCTGAATGGGGTGCTCCGGTGGTATTTGCTACTAAGGCAGATGGTTCGCTTCGTCTATGCGTAGATTATCGTGAGTTAAACAAGCTGACTAAGAAGAATAGTCACCCACTACCGAGAATCGACGACTTGTTCGACCAGCTTGTAGGAGCGTCTGTTTTCTCTCAATTCGATCTAGCTACAGGATTCCATCAGCTTAGAGTTGCTGAGGATAGCATTGACAAGACTGCATTTAGGACTCCGGATGGCTTCTTTAAATGGCTCGTCATGCCGTTTGGTTTAACGAATTCACCCGCGTACTTCGTAGACTTGATGAGTCGGGTGTTTAGGGAGTTCCTTAACAAATTTGTAGTGGTCTCCGTGGACGATATTTTGATCTTCTCAAACGATGAGGAAGTACATGCTAGACATCTCAAGGAAGTCATCGATACGCTTATAGCACACGAGTTAAAGGCTAAGTTCTCCCAATGTCATTTTTGGAGAAAAGAAGTTCGGTTTCTTGGACATGTAGTTCCTAAGAGGGGTATAGCTATGGACCCCGCAAAGGTAGCTGCATTGCAAGACTGGAAAGTTCCTAAGAATGCAACGGAAGTGAGAAGCTTTTTCCGTTTGGTGGGCTACTATAGGAAGTTCATTAAGGACTACGCTAAGATTTCAGCCCCTCTTACAAGGTTAACGAAGAAGAACCTAGCTTTTGCATGGGACATAGAGTGTGATGTTGCTTTTCAAAGGCTTAAGAGAGCCCTCACCACAACTCTGGTTTTTGCATTACCCGACGGAGGTAAGATGCTTACGGCGTACACATACGCGTGCGGCACGGGATTAGGCGCTGTCCTAATGCAAGAAGGGAAAGTGATATGATATGAGAGTAGACAACTTAAAGTTCATGAGAAAAACTATCCCACATATGACTTGGAATTGGCCACGATTGTTTTTGCGCTTAAGTCTTGGCGCCACTATCTTCTAGGTGAGAATTTCGTGTTGTATACCAATCACAAGTCGCTTAAGTACCTCTTTTCGCAAAAAGATTTGAATCTAAGGCAATAGAGGTGGATGGAATTCTTGGCATCGTATGACTTCGATATAGCTTATACCCCTGGCAAGGGTAACGTGGCGGCGGATGCACTAAGTAGGAAAATTTTGACTTTGAGTCCTTTTTTTGTTGAAAGGAAAAGTCTAGAGTTTATAGCAACTTTTGATTTCACACCTATTGTTGAGTCGTTGGCTAGCACGTTTGCATCTCTTGAGTTAAGGCCTATGCTTCTAGACCAAGTAGGGACTTCACAGAAGGAAGACCCACAAATAGTCGAGATCATGGACAAGTTGATTAGAGGTGAGATGTCAAGTCACCTATGTAGGTATGTTATAGATGACAATGGATGGCTAAGGAATGATGGTAGACAATGTGTCCCGCAAGTGGGAGACATAGTAAAGAGAGTTCTCGAAGAGGCGCATCACTCAAAGGAGACTATACATCCTGGAGGGGATAAAATGTACAAGGATATGAAGCGCATTTTGTTTTGGAACGGGATGAAAAAGGATGTGGCAGAATTCGTTTCTAAGTGCATGGTGTGCCAACAAGTAAAGGCCGAGTCAAAAATGCTCGGTGGGCTATTGCATCCGTTGGAAGTTCCGCAGTGGAAATGGGAGAATGTCTCGATGGATTTCGTGGATGGATTGCCTAGGTCACGGAAGGGCAATACTAGCATATGGGTTATAGTAGATAGACTCACGAAGAGCGCTCACTTCATTCCTGTGAAGAGAAAGAGGACCGCATCATGGCTAGCGTCTATGCACCTTCGAGAAATAGTACGTTTGCACGGAGTTCCTTCTAGTGTAGTTAGCGATCGTAACCCGATTTTCACTAGAAAATTTTGGAAAAGTTTGCAAGAAGCAATGGGTACACGACTAAGTTTAAGCACGGCCTATCACCCACAGACGGATGGACAAACCGAAAGGGTAAATAGGGTACCAGAGGATTTTTTGAGACTATGCTTTCTTGATTTTGGTGGTACTTGGTAAGATCACCTACCTCTCGTTGAGTTCGCGTATAATAATAGTTACCAAGCTAGCATAGGAATGACACCATTCGAAGCTTTATATGGAAGACCGTGCAAGTCACCAACTTGTTGGTGGGAGTCAACAGACAAGCTCATACTTGGACCCGACATGATAAGGGACACTTCCAAGAAGGTTGAGTTAATACGAAGACGGATGAAAACGGCCCAAGATAGACAGAAATCCTACGCGGACAAGAGAAGGACAGACCTAAAGTTCGAAGTCGGGGATATAGTCTTTATAATAGTTTCCCCTTTACGCAATGTGGTTCGCTTTGTAGTGGTTGGAAAGTTAGCACCGAGGTTCGTAGGACCGTTCCTATCATCGAGAGGATTGGAAAGATGGCCTATAAGGTAGAGTTACCTGAGAGGTTGGCCAGAGTACACAATGTCTTTCACGTTTCGCATCTCCGAAAGTATTTACATGAGTCTGCTGAAGTGGTTAAGCCAAGCATCTTTGAAGGCGTAGAAGTGGAAAGAGAAGCAACATTGAGACGAGTTCCGATTCGTATCTTAGGAACAGAGTTCAAGAAGCTAAGGAATCGAGAAGTCAAGCTAGTGAAAGTACTGTGGAGTGAAGCCCAAGAAGACGCAACTTGGGAAACCGAAGAGAAGATACGCGCGCTATACCCATTTCTTTTTTAGGGTACTTTCTCGTTCTCTTTTTCCTATAAGTTTACATACCTTCGTATCATGTACATGCTTTTGGTATCCATGGGAGCCTTAGGTAGAACCCTTTTGGAAGAAAACATGTGATTGAAACATGTTATGGTTGATGATTGCCAGTGGTTGCAAGTGGTTGCTCGTTGTTGCATAACACACATTAGGCACTAGATCGGCTCAGTCACATTTTTCATGTTGCATATGCATGAGTGCTTATTCTTGTATATTGGTAGAAACTTGATATGCTATCGTTTGGATGTTGCATATGAATGAATGTTTGTGCACTCATGTAGAGATTATAAAGTTTGTTAGGAATTTGCATACATGTTGGACTCATTACACTAACATACTTTGCATTAAGGAGGTCTACTGAATCAGTAACCGCCTGATCTTTTGCATTAGATAAGTACATATACACATACTCTGAATAAGTTCATACAGCATTAGAATTTTTTTAAGGACATTGGTTGGTTGTGGATAATGGTTGAGTAGATGGTTGATTGGATGATAGAATTCATTCTTCTTAACTTGAAGATTTCGGGGACGAAATCCTTTAAGGAGGGGAGAATGTAACAACCCAAATTTTAATAACATGTTAAAACCATAAATCAAGGTAGAATTAATTTTTAAAATAAGAATCAAGGGAAACAGGTTGCTCCATTGTATTCGTCTCAAAATTCTACTTGGAAACGAGTCCGAGTTTTCAACAAACGGAATCTGTATGAGGGAGATATGACCCTCCGAAGTTTCAAGGATTTTCAGAACAAAAAAACAGCTCGAATTCGAATTCAAAATTCGAATTCAAACCCCAGCGCAGACTTGGCGGGAATTTTCCCGCCCAGGACCAGGTCGACCTGGGGGTCGAAACTATGGTCGACCTCCCAGGGACCAGGTCGACCTGGGGGTCGACCTGGTGCTGAAACCCTGTTTTGAGCCTGGGTTCATTCTGATGTTTCTGGTCTTGTTTTCAGTCTAGATTCGTTCGCCTAATCCTATATAAACAACCCCTAGCGCCATTCTCTTTACACCATTCTTCTCTAATCTTATTTTGCAAAAATTCTTGATGGACATGACTTCCTCTTCTTCTTTAAATTTAGATAATTGAAATAAGTAAATTAGTATAAAACAAAAAGACTATTTCTTGAAGACTATGGCTAGGAATTGCATATTGGGGATTTTCTTCTACAATCAAATCAATATTCAACGATTCAACCATTCGACGACTAGTTTCTAGATTCAACTTCTGCCTCTTAATTTCTTAGTCCACGATCTGTAAGTTCTAGTTACTTTGAGATTTAAACTTGTTAATTGTAATTTTGAACATGAGATAAAGTGAAATTGGACTTAAGTATGATAATCGATTCACATCATCTAGGATCTTGACATTTGGGAATATTGCTATGAAATTAGTTTGGCCTATTCATGTTGTAAATTAAACTATTTCATGTCCATAACATTACCATGCCTATGATGTTGAATCAGTCTATTATTTACAAGTTTGGGATTATCACCTTATGTCATGACTATCACCTTATTATGCTAGATTTGAGATCCTATTATTCTCTATATGCCACTGCTGTTGTAACCAATTATCTCAAGTTATACCATGCTAGTCTTGTAATCCCTTTTATCACTTTATGCTTGTCCTTTGTGCCTATCATAGTTTTGATGTTATTACTTTATTTCTGGATTTGGATTTACTTGTAATTTAGATCGATTCACGTTTACGTGCGATGGGAATATGATTTGGGTAGACTAGGCAAAACATGAATTGGTTATGAACATGAATCATGAACTTGATAATAGGCATAAGTTGAAACATGAAACTTGGCATGAAACTGGACATGAAACTTGCCATGAAACTTGACATGAACTTGACATGAAATTGGAACATGGACATGAGACTAGAATGAACTTGAAAATGGCCAACTCAAGGCCGGGTTGAGTTTGCAGTGTAATTCTGCCCGGAACCGCTCGGCAAATCCAGTGACTGCAAACAATTTAATCCAATGTGGGTAGTTGGTCATATCACGCTTGAAACCCAAGGTCCGACTGAGTTGTGGTGTAAATCTGCCCGAAACCGCCCGACATATCCAGTGACCACAACAACAGGTCCGATGTGAGAGGTTGGGGTGCATTAATGAATTAATGACATATGATAGGGTTAAGTCATGAACATGAAAGACAACACATAACCAACTTGATACATGATTAGTGGGGTTAAGTCATTAAATTAAAAGACAACACTTAACCAACTTGACATGCTAGACTGATAAGGGTTAAGTCATGAATTTAAATGACAACACTTAACCTGTTGGACGGAAACCATAGTTACGCGGTCCATTTCAGCAGTAACCCACTTAGATGTATCATGGTACCCTGGAACTAGGCAGGGTAGGGCACGATTACTGGGCTGATTATAAGCAACCAGAACGACGGCTGAGTTGGTGCGCCAGTGTAGGTTCAGGCGAACTATGGTCGTGCACGTAGTCCGTAGTTGAAAAAGCAGGCATTGGGCCTCAGTAGGTTTACACTATGCATACTTGATTCATGTCGGTGGTTGGCACCCTAGGTCTTGATTCACCCTATGGTGGACCTAGAACAGGTGACTACATTCGTGAAAGGGTCATATGACACAGACACACGACGAGCTAGAACTTGTAGGGAGCCGATCGGTTAATGGATCGTTCCGTGGGACCCGAGATGGGTCTTTCATGATATTGGGCCAAGGGATCATTTCATGGTTAATATATGACATGGGTTTGGGATACTAGTACAGTTGGTGCAACTAATCTTGAACATGCGATGCTATACTTGATTTATCCTGTTATCTTAGTCTATCTTGCCTATGTCGTCATCATCCTTATTTTTACTTTCTGTTTATACATGTCATGTTACCTTTACCTGCTTTTAGGCTGAAAGTCATTAGGACTTACCAGTCTTTATGACTGACCCATTTTCTTTCGCCTTTTTTCCTTTCGTTCCCCCCTCCCCCCAGGTTCTCAGGGAGGAAACTCTAGCACTTAGCTTAGATTTCGCTTGCTTTCGGTTCAGCTCATGTACGGTTTGATCTTGAGCTATGCTATGGCTGCATTTCTGCTACCTTTGGGAATTAAGCTACTTTTGTTGTTTTAAGTTTTATGCTTCTTTATTTATTCAAGGAAGAACTTGTTGTAATGGAAAATAATAGTTGGTACCTTGGATGTAAAAGGTTTTGACTCTTTTTGAAATTAATGAAATTTAGCTTTTGATCCTTCTGCTGTTTTATTTATGTTCCGTCTTGTAATATTTCTGTGTTTGTTTACCTCGATAACGCTCCTCCAAAACTAGTGCATTCCCTTTGTGAGTGATCGTAGCAGAGTTGGGGTGTTACAGTAGTCCGTGAATGCTTGGAAGTCTTTGAAGAGGTGAAGGGGTTACCTCCGAAGCAGGAGATAGACTTCCGCATATACCTCGTTGATAATGCAAAACCCATTGCTTTACCCATTAGACACATGGCTCCAAAGAGAGGAAATAACTCAACAAGCAAGTTAAAGAGTTGCTTGAGAAGGGGTTTATAAAGCTGAGTAAATCTGAATGGGGTGCTCCATTAGTATTCGCAACCAAAGCAGACGGTTCTCTTCGCCTATGCATTGATTATAGAGAGCTAAACAAGATGACCAAGAAGAATAGGCACACACTCCTAAGAATAGATGACTTGTTCGATCAGCTTGTAGGTGCATCGGTTTTCTCCCAACTAGATCTAGCTCCCGGGTTTCATTAGCTAAGAGTGGCTGAAGACATCATTGATAAGACCGCATTCTGAACTCCCGATGGTTTCTTCGAGTGGCTTGTCATGACTTTTGGCCTGACAAATGCACCCGCTTACTTCGTTGATTTGATGAGCAGGGTGTCCACGGTGTTCCTCAATAAGTTTGTGGTGGTCTTCGTAGATGACATTTTGATTTTCTCAAAGAGTGAGGAAGAGCATGCTCAGCATTTAAAAGAAGTCATGGATACTTTCCGAGCATAGCAGTTGAAAGCCAAATTCTCCAAATGCCACTTCTGCAGAGAGGAAGTAAGATTTCTTGAACATGTGGTATCCAAGGAAGGATTGGCTGTGAACCCCGCAAAAGTAGTTGCGGTGTAGGATTGGAAGGTTCCACGGAATGCGACCGAAATCCGAAGCTTCCTCAGGCTAGCTAGCTTTTACCGAAAGTTTATCAAAGACTTTGAGAAAATCTCAGCTCCACTTGCAAAGTTGACGAAGAAGAACCCAACTTTCAATTGGGATTTGGATTGCGATATTGCTTTCCAATGATTAAAGAGAGCTCTAACAACAGCCCCAATTCTGACATTGCCGAATGGGAGCAAGTTGTTTACCGTATATGCAGATGCATGCGGTATGAGACAAGGTGCTGTCTTGATGGAAAAAGGGAAGGTTGTAGCTTATGGAGGCAGACAGTTGAAACTACATGAGATAAAATACCCAACCCACGATCTAGATTTGGCTGCCATTGTCTTTACGCTTAAGTCTTGGTGCCATTATCTCCTAGGTGAGAAATTTGAATTGTATACTGACCATAAATCGTTGAAGTACCTTTTCTCGCAGAAAGATCTTAACTCGAGGCAACAAAGATGGATGGAATTCTTGGCATCCTATGATTTCGATATTTCCAATACCCCTGGCAAGGGCAACGTAGTAGCAGATGCCTTGAGTAGAAAGAAGTTGACCTTAAGCCCTCTCTTTGTAGAAAGGCAGAGCTTGGAATACATAGCCAACTTTGAATTTAGACCCTCCATCGATCATGTGACTGGTTTGTTAGCATCGCTAGAGGTGCGGCCGACTCTTTTGGACTCAATAGAAGCTGCACAATGTGAAGACCCTCAGCTAGTTGATGTGATGGATAAGCTAATTAGGGGTGAGACTTCTATTCAACTCAATAGATACTCCATCTATGATAAAGGTTGGCTAAGGCAAGATAGAAGGCTGTGCATCGCACAAGCAAGGGATTTGGTGAAAAAGGCTCTCGAAGAGGCACACCATTCCAAGCTGAACATACATCCAAGTGGAGACAAGATGTATAAAGATGTAAAAAGGGTTTTCTTTTGGAATGGCATGAAGAGTTATGTAGACGAGTTCGTCGCTAAGTGTTTGATATGCCAACAAGTCAAGGCAGAGCAAAAGAAGCCTGGTGGTTTGCTTCATCCTCTAGAGGTCCCATAGTGGAAATGGTATAGCATTTCAATGGACTTTATTGATGGGCTGCCTAGGCCAAGAAGGGGCAATACCAGTATTTGGGTAATAGTGGACATGCTCACATAAAGCACTCACTTTATACCCGTTAAAAGTAAAAGGACTGCCTCATCTTTAGCATCCATTTATCTTAAAGAGATAATTTGACTCCATGGAATACCCTCCAACATTGTGAGTGACTGAAATCCAATCTTTATGAGCGAGTTTTGGAAGAGCTTGCAAGAGGTTGTAGGCACATAGCTATGCTTAAACACGACCTATCACTACCAAATCGATAATTAGACGGAAAGGGTGAACAGAATATTAGAAGACCTCTTGAGATTATGCATTCTTGACATCGGAGGAACATGGGAGGATCATCTTCCTTTGGTGGAGTTTGCCTACAACAATAACTACCAAGCCACCATAGTCATGTCACCCTTCGAAGCTTTATATGGAAGACAATGCCGATCACCAACTTATTGGTAGGAGTCTACAGACAAGCTCATACTTGGACTAGATATGATTAGAGAAACTTCAGAGAAAGTGGACTTGATACGAAGAAGAATGAAGACTGCCCAAGATAGACAGAAGTCGTACGCATATAAAAGAAGGACCGACCTTGAGTTTGAGGTTAGGGGCAGGGTTTTCCTTAAATATCACCTTTGAGGAACGTCGTTCGCTTCGGATCCGTAGGAATGTTGGCACCAATATTTGTAGGGCCGTTTCCTATCATTGAGAAGATTGGGAAGATGGCTTACAGAGTAGAGCTGCCCGAAAGATTGGCTGGTGTTCATAATGTCTTTCACGTTTCTCACTAACGAAATTTCTTACATGAGTCTGCGGAAGTGGTGGAAACAAGCATATTAGAGGAAGTAAAAGTAGAATGAGAGACGACTGTGACAAGAATTCCAACTCGTATCTTAGGTACAGAAGTCAAAAAGCTACGCAACCGTGAAGTCAAACATGTTAAAGTTCAATGGAGTGACGCTGAGGAAGACACGACTTGGGAGACTGAGGCCAAGATACATGCAGCCTACCCTTTTCTTTTTGACAGTACATCTTTGATCTCTTTTTCCTTAAGTTTTTTCATGCTCGTATCTATCTTTTTAGTATTTTCCTCAGTGCTGTTCTCGATCCTTAGGTAGAAACCAATGGATGTAAAAATGTATTCGAAACATGTTATGATTGATGGATGCAAGTGGTTGCAAGTGAATGCTAGAGGTTGCTCGTGGATGCATATACACACATTAGGTATTAGATTGGCTCAGTCACTTTCATATTGCATATGCATATACTTACGTGTATATGATTGAAACTTGATGTGTTATCATGTGGATGTTGCATTTGTATGAATGATTGTGCACTCATGTAGAATTATGATTAGGGAATATTACATACATAATGGATGCATGAAACTGACATAATTTGCATTAAGGGGGTCAACCGAATCAGTAGACCGCCTAATTTTGCATTAGATAAGGACATGTACACACACTATGCGTATGGTCGTGATGCATTAGAAGTCGTTTAAGGACAATGGACGCCTGTGTTTGTTGGTTGAGTAGATGGACGATTGGATGGTAGGATATACGTTCTTCTTGACTTGAAGATTTCGGGGACGAAATCCTTTAAGGAGGGGAGAATGTAACACCACGTATTTTCTGTAAACATTAAAGTTACAAATTAAATAATAGTTAATTACAAATATGAGAATTAAGGGAAGCGGGTTACGCCATTGCGTTCGTATTAGAATTCTGCTTGAGATAGAGTCCGTGTTTGCGTAAATCCATATGAAGGAGTTATGACCTTTAGAAGATTCAAGAATTTAAATAAACAGCTCAGAATAAAGTTCAGAAAATTTAAAATTCAAAATCAGAAGCAGAAGCGGGCTGGGAGGGAAATTTCCCGCCCAAGGCCAGGTCGACCAGGAGGTCGACCATGGGGTCGACCTCCCCCTATACAGGTGGACCTGGGGCTCGACCTCCCCCTCGGGTCAGATCTGAAATCTGACGTGTTTTCTCCTGTGATGAATTGTTGTGTCATTAGGGCTTGCATGACAAGCTCTGGTTGGTTCTCTTAGGCTTGAATGGCCTTGATTTGCCCTTGGTTAATATTACGGATCCTATTAAATCAAACTTATATATAAGCAACCTAAATCTAAAACATAAAGCCACACAAAAATATTCCTAAGACCGTCATGCTGTCAATACTTAGGCTGGAGTAGCCGCCATTCTCATTCAGCTAGAAAGCAAGTAGGAATTACAAATCAAATTTAATTCAACTTGGCGAATTCAATGTCTACAAAAAAGGAGAGCTATTCAATTTGGGAATTTTATGCAAGTTCAGCCATGTTCACATATATGGCCAAAACTACATGCTAATATGATTAGGTTCATGTTAGATTTGATCCAACTAATTTGCAAAGTTCAGAACTACATGTCTAATTTAAAGTTTATGTAGTTCTATGAAAAACCATTATTTCATGATTCATGTTGAGTAGATCTAAATTTTCAAGTTCATAATTGAATGTATTTTTTTCTATGCGAAGTTCATATGATACATGTGTAGATAGATCCATATTTTTATGATGTTGGAATTGTTACATGTTCCTCTTTTTCCCCTTTTGAGTATAAGTTTGATTATGTATCAAGCCTAACATTTTATGTGATTCATGTGAATGTTTAACGGGGGTAACGTTGGGGGAAAAATATGAAATTGTATATAATTGGCTTATTTGGCTCATGAACATGTAATTGTTTTATGTCATAAAGTGGTATAAATTTTCATACCAAAAATTATGAACTTGATTTAAAAGAGAAAGTGGGGCTAGACTTAAATGACAATAATTTGCATATAAATATAAAAAGGTAAATATGTAAATTTAGAAAAGATGAATATGCCTAACCCGAGGTCAGATTGAGTTATGGTGTAAGACTGCCCGGACCCGCCCGGCACGTCCAGCAAAGATAACAATATATATCTAATGTGGGAGGTTAGTGTATCGAGCCCAAAAGAACCCGAGGTTAGACTGAGTTGCGGCGTAAAACTGCTTGGACCCAACCGGCACATCCAGTAACCACAACAATACTTGTCTAATGTGAGTGGTTGGTGCTTTAATAAATAAATTAAAGCTATGTTAGGAATGGTAGGGTTAAGTTAATTAAGACAACACTTAACCAATACAACATGTTAACTAAACGGATGGGTGGGGTTAGGTTAACTTGGACACTTACCCAAATTTAACATGTTGACTAGGAAACCCTAGTAACGGGGACCCATTTAAGCAGTAGCCCACATAGTTTTTTCATGGTACCCTTAACTAGGCAGGGATGGTTACGATTACTGGTTTGATTATAAGCGGTCAAAAAAACGGCGGTTGGTGCGTCAGTGTAGGTTCGACGGAGTACGGGCGTGCAAGTACTCCGGAGTTGAAAAAGGAGGCACTAGGCATCAGTAGTTATACACTGTGCATCCTGGATCATGCCAGGTTTCCACTATAGGAATTGATACACCCCATGGTGGGACCAGCACAGGTATCCACAATCGAGCGGGGCCGTAGGACACAAGTAGTAAATGCGTGCGAGTAGGAGCCGATCAATAAAAAGGGATCACTGGGTTTTAAACTCACGATAAAGGCTGAAATATCTAATAGGTAAAGAGAATTTGGACATGAGTGTGATAGTATGAATAGTTTATCTTGCCTTATTTATCTTTCCTTGTTTAGCTTACCTTATCCTATGTTACCTTATTTCCTTGTTATTGTCCTATGTCTAGCTTATTCAAGTCATGGTTCTCTTATCAGTTTACATGCTGAATAATCACTTGACTTACCAGACTTATGTCTGACCCATTTTCTTTCGCTCTCTTTTCTTCCGTCCCCCCCTCTCAGGTACCCAAGGAGGGAATAGCTCAGCTTAATTTGGACCATTCATCTTTCCAAGCTTGAAGACTCTGTGATGTATAGCTTGGAACCTTTTACCTTTGGCTATGGCTTTGGACACTCTACTACTTGGGGATTTATGCAATTTTATTTTGTTTTATGCTTCTTTATGTAATAATCAAGACAGAGATTTTGATGTAATGATTTGGAAGTTGGTTTGAAATAGTTTGTTGTAATGTTTTGTTATGAACCACGTTTGAAGTAAAGTTAGTTTTTCCGCTGCATATATATCTCTGTCTTGTAAATTATCTGCGTCTTTTACCTATAATGCTCCACCAATGTTAAGGCATTCTCTTTGTGAGTGACCTTAACGGAGGTGGGGTGTTTCATCTGCGGTGGTTAGTGCATACAAATATATATTTTTCAAAATACAAAAATATTCATTATTTAATTGTATTATCTAAACTTCTTTATTTCACAGATAAAGCATATGGAGGAAAATAGATGGTGACAAAGAAGATAACCAACCAGAAATATTTTATTAATAAATACATTTTATCATTTTTAGTATGACAATTTTATGTTTTTAGCGTTATCATAATTGTACTTTATATATGGACTTTTTTCCATTTACATCTGCATTAATTAAGGACTGATATGATCTTTCTATTTTTCTGTCATTAATGTTCGGTTGATAAATTAGTGCACAGTTGATAAAGTTAGAGTCATATTATTAAAGATATTTGTATTTATAACATAGTTGTATACCAAAAATGAATGGCCAAAGAAGGCAAAATAGAAGAGCTAATGCTTCAACCGTTGAACAAAGAGAACGTAATAGGTTAAGAGCGAGAGAAAGACGACAAAATATGACATCGGAGGAAAGGCAGGCATACCTATCTTGACGTCATCATGCTTATAGATTACGGCAAGAAATGCTTCAAAATATGTCTTCAAGTGGCAATTCAAATGAAATGATGGTTATAGAGACAAATAACTCAAGTAACAAAAATGGTCATATAAGTGAGGAGTATCATCATTACCGCCAAGAGAGAAGTCGTTAAACACAAAGAGAACAAAGCAAAACAACGTCTACAGAATAAAGAGAAAAAAATCTAGCTCGACGTCGAGATCGTTATCAACAAAGGCTACAAAATACGGAAAATGATAGTCAAATACAAAGCCGACTACCAAGGCGAACACATATAAGAACTCATAACGTTGCAAAGAATTTCAAAGACCACGTTGAATTTCGAAAACATTCATCACAACAACCAAAATTTTGTCTACACTGCTCAGCAAAAATATTTGAACATGTAACATAACCTCGATGTTGCGAGAATGAGCAAATTATGCTACCCCTGTTGTACTCACCAATTGAGCTCTTCAACCTTTACACAGATACAAGTAATGATGGTGTACACTTTAGAGGAAATATTCAATCATACAATCATGCATTTTCATACACTTCAATGGGAGTTCATATTGATGAAAATTTGGCAAATGGAAGAGCTAGGTCTACACTTTCCGTGATCAAGGATGTATATATCACAATATCGATAGTTTATTGCCCCCAGAAGGAAGTAGGCCAAAGTTTTTGCAATTGTATATATATGACACTGATCATGATATTGAAAATCATATAGCAGAAAACGAGGGGCTAGATAGAAGAATACTGGAAATTTTACAATATATATTAGACGAAAATAATAATTTTGTTCAAAATTTTTGTCGAGTTTCATAGCTTCCTTCAATTCATGATTGTAGATTTATAATTAAGGAACAACCATTACAGCAACAATATTCACTTCCAACAGCTTCGTAAGTTGCAGTAATAGTTGTAGGCGATGAGAGAAATATCATAAATGGTAGAGATATAGTTGTGCAAACATTATCGGGACATTATATGAGATTACTAGAGACACACAACTGTTATGATCCTTTACTGTATCCGCTTTTATTACCATATGGAAATAATGGTTAGGATCTACATAGTCATAATGAGAATGATACTCATGTTACATGCCGAGAGTATTTTGCATATCTCTTACAAGTACGAAAATTGATCATTAATTAATTTATATTCTAGCCAAATAGACTACTTTAGTATCATTGCAGATTTGACCAGAGAGTACATATCCTTTACTACTCAGTGGACATTTGTTGCAGCAGTATGTTGTGGATAATTATGTAAAAATTGAAAGTAGCAGAATGAGATGGTTCTACGAAAAACAACATCATATTAGGTTAGAATTATATGTTTGTTCACAAGATGCATTGAATGTTGGAGAGAACGATGCTGGTATATAAAAAGTTATTTACATGTCCCAATAAAAAAGTCAATATATGCAATATATTACACACATACACACACATATATTTTCACCATCATCCTAAACATGACTTGAAAATTAAATGTAGGAAACATCGAAAGAAGTACAATATTGCCCGCTTCATTTAACGGAAGTCCACGCAACTTGTACCAACGCTATCAAGATGCTATTGCTTTGGTGCAGAAGTTTGGAAAGCCTGACATTTTTATTACGATGACATGCAATCCTTCATGGGATGAAATCACTTCGGAACTACTACATGGACAATCATCTCAAGATCATCCAGATCTTACTGACAAGAACATTTCGTGCAAAATATGAACAACTAAAAGACGACATTTATAAGAAATTCTTTGTTCAGTTGCAGCACATGTGCATGTTATAGAATTTCAGAAAAGAGGACTCCCTCATGCTCGTATTCTTATGACATTAGACGATGAAGATAAACTCCACAGCCCGGATTGTTATGATGCAGTGGTAAGAGCAGAAATCCCAGACCGTGATGAAGAACCAGAATTATACAGTTGTGTAATAAAATGGATGGTTCATGGGCCATGCAGAAGACATCTACCAAATGAATCATGTATGAAAGATGGAAAATGCAAAAGGGATTATCCAAAACAATTTTCACCAACTACTCTTCAGGGCAATGATTCGTATCCTATATACCATAGATGAGATAATGGTATAAGGATTCCGTAGATAATGATTTTACTATTGATAATCATTGGTTTGTCCCATATAATCAATGGTAATTAAAAAAATATGATTGCCAAATTAATGTTGAAGTTTGTAGTAGTATCAAATCTGTCAAACACTTATATAAATATGTTTATAAAGGTCCAGATCGTGTGGCAGTTGAAGTTTGTCCAAGAAGAAACTATGATGAAATTCAAAAGTTTGTTGATGCAAGCTGGATATGTCCTCAAGAGGCCTTTTGGAGAATTTCTGAATTTTCATTACATACAATTTATCCTTCTGTTCAACGATTACAAATACACTTAACAACTAGACAGCAAGTCACGTATCACTCAAATCAAGCCGTGTCCGATATATTGTTAGACGAAAGCCTCTCTACATCGATGCCGATTGAATTCTTCAATACAAACTCACAAGATCCTGAAGCAAGGCAATATTTATATCGTGAATTTCCAAAGAAATATAGATGGGTAATAGATACAAAAAAATGGAGACGTAGCACTTCAAAAAAAAAAATCATAAGACGGATTTACAGTTTTTCACCATCAGAAGGGGAACGTTACTACTAGAGAATTCCTTGAATCATGTAAAAGGCCCAACTTCTTTTGACGATCTTCTCACAATAAATGGTGTTAAATATCCAACATTTAAGGTAGCAGCAGAGAAGAAGGGACTTTAAGAGGAGGATCAAAGTGTTAGAGCATGTTTGCAAGAAGCAATAGCTACAAAAATGCCATCAACTTTGCAAAGACTGTTCGCTACATTCTTGGTTTATTGTACACCAACAGGCATTAGAAGATTGAGGGATGAATTTTTTTGCTATATGATCAAAGAATATTCAAATTCAAGTATAACAAGTCGAGTTATACTTGAAAATCGTCTCCTAAAAGATCTCAATTTTTTATTGATGAATCGTTATAAAAAAAATCTGATTATGACCTTCCAACAATTAGAGATGACATAGATCGTTCATTAACTTCAAGATTGTTGCATTAGGAATATTCAATTAAAAACCAGAAGATGATTTAACCTTTGCTAGCAAGTTGAATGATTCTCAATTGCATGCGTATACTATGATTTTGAATGCTATTAAAAGTAAAGAGAGCATAATTTATTTCATTGATGGTCCTGGTGGAACGGAAAGACATTTCTTTATTGATCAATACTTGCCATGCTTCGACAAGAAGTTTTGATTGCACTTGCAACAACAACATCTGGGATTGCTTCGACTATTCTACCAGGTGGTCTAACGGTGCATTCAAGATTTAAAATCCTACTTTAATCCAATGTCTAAATCAACATGTACGATATCTAAACAATCAGAATTAGCAAATCTTTTGTGTCAAGCATCTATTCTTATTTGGGATGAAGCAACTATGACTCATAGATATGCTTTGGAAGCACTTGATAGAACTCTTAAGGATATTATGGGAAATAACTTGCCATTCGGAGGAAAAATTCTTATTCCTAGAGTGAATTTCCGGCACGTCTTACCAGTTGTGCAAAATGGTACAATAGCAGAGCCAATTGACGCATGCATTGTTGAATCACCATTATGGAATCATGTAGAAGTCATCCAACTTACTCAAAATATTAGAGCCTAAGAAGATTCTTTCTGCTCGGATTTTCTACTACGTGTTGGTAACAGAGATGAAATGCATACGGATGACGACTTGATTCGAGTTCCAGATGATACGATTATATCATGGAAAGATGAAAGTTTAATAGCTACTTTTATAAATACAATATTTTCATATTCATATGAAAATGCATTCCAAAGGGAATATATTGTGATAAAAGCTTGGATTACTCCTTTTAATGAATGTGTCGATAAGTTGAATAACCAAGTTATTGATTTATTCCCTGGAGAATTGCATACATACTACTCATTTGATTATGTTGAAGATGATACAAGAAATATATACCAACTTGAATACCTTAACTCAATTGCCCTAAGTAGTTTGCCTCCACATAAGTTGGTGGAACACCCCACCTCCGTTAATATCACTCACAAAGGGAATGCATTAACTTCAGTGAAGCGTTATGGGTAAGAGATGCAGATAAATTATAAGACAGACAAATAAAGCAGCGAAAACTGATGTCATTTTATAAGCAACGTAGTTCAATCAAGCTTTTACAACAGTGGACTCAATCATACTTAAAAGTATTACATAAAACTTCTGTATTGATTCAAAAACATCCATGTATATAAGAAGCATAAAACATAGCAAAGTAGCATAAGTCCCCAAATTAAAGTGCAATCACAGCCATAGCCAAAGATAAGAGGTTCCAACCCATACATCACAGAATCTCCAAGCTTTCAAAGAGAAACGATCCAAACTAAACTGAGTTATTCCCTCCCTAACTACCTTGTGTGGGGGGGAGGGGGGGGGGACAGAAGAAAATAAGAGGAAAGAAAACAGGTCAGACATAAGTCTGGTAAGTCCAGTGATTTTTCAGCATGTGAACAAGATAAAGGATCATGACATGAATAAACTTAAAATAGGACAATACTATAAAACAAGATAACTTAAGACAGGATAAGGCAAGGTAAACAAAATGCGCTTCTACTCTTTCTTTCCTTTGCTACTACCCTGTTATTCTGATTTCTATATCTCCACACCGCCTAACTAGTGTCCCAACTAGTAATATGTATAAAATGATAATATTACAACGTGATCCCAGTCCCCGCAATTGTGGTAGCCTTCAGGTGTACATCTAGTATATGGATCTTACCTCAATCAGTTAATTGCCATGAAGATGTTGGATGTACCCTTACTACCCTATCGATCGGCTCCTTACTTGTATTAATGTTCCATGCGTCTGTGTCAATCGACCCTCTCTTGCGTGTAGATAACGGTGCTGGTCCCGCCAAAAGGTTTATCAATCCTTATGATAGCTACCCGACACGATTCAAGATGCATAGTGTGTAACTACTGGTACCCAGTGCCTGCTTATTCCCACTCCAGAGTACGTGCACGCCCGTAAACCATCAGAATCTACACTGACGTACCCCTTGCCGCTATTTTGACCGCTTATAATTAGCCCAGTAATCGTGCCCCACCCTGCCTAGTTCAGGGTACCATGATACATCTATGTGGGTTAGTGTTGAAATGGGTCCCCGTTACTAGGTTTTCCTACTGGGTAAGTTTGTGGGCCTATATACACAAATATTACCCACCTACACGAGATGTACTTAACCCTCCCACTAATTCAAGCATGTTTATTTAACAATTAAGTTGGTGGGCCTGTATATACTAACATTACCCACCTACACGAGATGTACTTAACCCTCCCACTGATCAAGTCAATACGTATTATTGGTTAAGCTTGCCTTAACCCTATCCGCTTCGTTCATGTAATATTTGTTAAGTGTTGTGTTAACTTAACCCACCCACACATCATGTTGTATTGGTTAAGTGTTTTCTATTAACTTAACCCCACTCGTTCATCATGTTATATTGGTTAAGTGTTGCACTCTTGTGTTACTTAACCCTATCATACATCATGTTATATATTTTTTAAGTGTTTCCTTATTGTGTTACTAAACTGTAACAACCCATATTTTTATAACGTGTAATAACCATAAATCAAGGAAGAATTAATTTTTAAAATAAATCTAATTAGGGAATAACATAAAAAGGGACGGGTATAAGGTGGCAAAAGTGATTACTAGCATAGCACGGTATAACTTGAGATAAATGATATAACATTACTTGCATATGGAATGTTGGCCTCAAACATAAAGATTTCAAATCTAACAAGACAAGGTACTAGTAAAGATAACAGTTGTCATAAGGTGATAGTATAGTCATGGTAACAATTGACATAAGGTGATAGCATAATCATAGTAACGATTGACAAAAGGTGATAGTCATAAACTTGTGACTAATAGCAGATTCAACATGATAATATGAGGGGTTTTCTTTTTGATTTATAACATGAATAGGCCCTAAATCAATGTCATAGTAATATCCAAGAGTCAAGATCCAAGATGAACAAGAATGGGTGTTACATTTGGTATCAGAGCAGAAGGTTACCAGACTGGGCAAAATTTTCTTAAAACCTTCTGAAATTATTTTCAAAACTGTTTATAAAGAAGCATTTTTCAAGAAAAATCTTGTTTTATTTAAAGGCTATTCCCCAAATCCATATGCACTATCTTTTGATTCTCTCCTTGAGTCTCTTCTACCTTTCTTTTTCACCATAGTTTGTAGGCATGCGACGCATGTCGGAGGGCAAAGTAGTGTCCAACCTCCTTCTGTAGCCGCAGTAGTTTTACCTGCGACTAATCTTATCTCAAGCTTTGTAGGGTTGTCGTGCGATGGAAGTAGCTTTTGAGTAACTTTACCAGGATAGTAAGAATGAGGATAAAGAACACAAGCTTAAGGATGAGAAACTTGTTGATATGGCTTAATCCACGAAGGAAGAAAAGATGAAAGGAAAGAAGCCAAAGTGAGAGAATAGTAAAACCGATAACAAGAGAGAGTATCTTTAGCATGATAAAAAGGGACATGTAGTGAAGTATCATAGGACAAGGACAAGGGCAAAGAACAAGATCGTCGAGAAGGCAATTGTATGCTCTCACTACTAGCATACCTAAGAGAGGTGGTAACGTTTATGTTAAAGGTTTAGCTTCTCCTTTCTATCATACCGTGGGAACTTTGTTTTTATACACTGCATCCTTTTGATTCTGCCTCGATAGTTGAGTCTTTGCACCTTGGTACTAGCGTAGTAGAGGATCCCATTTTTGTCTCAAATCCTATTGGGTAATCGGCTCATTTATTCATGACTTGTTTGGATTTGAGAATGTCTATGCTAAGTGTTGAGTTTAGAAGTAAAGCTTATGTTTTTGGGCTATTGGTTGATTCTAGTGATGGAGTGGTTGTCCAGTAATGGTGCCATTTTCGAGTATGAAAAGAGGGTAGTTAGACGCTTGACTTGCCTTGGTAATGCCCTATCAGTCTAGTGTAACCCTTAGGATTCTACCATGTTTAGTTACCTAGAATCTCTTAATACATTTATCGATCCGCTCGAGTAGTGTTCGCCACTAAGGCGGATGGTTCATTTCGCTTATGCATGAGTTATAGAAAATCACCTTAGTAAGTACACTTGGCAACATGGTTGGTATTTGTTTATTTTCAAGAGATAGTTCATTTATGTGTAATACCTTTTAGTAAGTGAATGAGATCTAGGGCTCACTAGTGAATTTTGGAGAGCTTGCATGAAACCATGAGTACGCAGTTATGTTTAAGCCGAGTATACTAGAAAGAAGAATAAGTAAATGTGGAACGAGTGGCAATAGTGGAATGAGTTCCAACTCATATTTTGGAACAAGAATTAAGAAGCTACGAGAATTGTGAAGTTAAAGACGGTGAAAGCACAATGGAGTTAAGCTCAAGGAAATGCGACTCAGAAGATTGAAGACTAGATACATGTATCATATCTCTTTTTAAGAGTATATCCTTGATCCCTCTGTTCCTGTAGAGCTTACTTGTATGCTATCTTTTAAGTATAACCTCTCGGTCCTATTCTCAATCCTATTTCTGTTGCAAAACCCCATGGGGATCATCTGTTAGTAATACATGTTGGGGCTTGAGGGTGTCCGTTGGGTTGAGTATTTCTTTGGGTGTCAGCCTGATTTTGATTTCGGTCTTCAGGGCTGGTGCTTAGGGAGTTCTTCTCCTATTCAGTATATATGTGATGTAGATTTCCAGCTTTGACATTGCCTAATAGGCACAAAGTTTTTACTTGCTTCTATCGTTCGACTATACCTTTAGGTAGGAACAATTGGGTGAAACATGTGTTCGAGACATGTTATGATTGATGGTTGCAAGTGGTTGCAAGTGGTCGCAAGTGGTTGCTCGTGGTTGCATAACACACATTAGGCACTAAATCGGCTCAGACACATTTTCATATTGCATATGCATGAGTGTTTATACTTGTTTATAGATGAAATTGAATGTGTTATCATGTGAATGTTGCATATGGATGGATGTTTGAGCACACATATAGTGTTTATATGATTAGGGCTATTTGCATACATTTTGGACTCATGGCACTAAACATATTTTGCATTAAGAAGATCAATCAGGCCTGATCATTTGCATTAGATAAGGAACATATACACACACTTTCTGCATATGTTCATATAGCATTAGAAATCTCTTAAGGACAATGGATGCCTGTGATTGATGATTGAGTAGATGGATGATTGGATGGTAGGACACATTCTTCTTAACTTGAAGATTTCGGGGACGAAATCCTTTAAGGAAGGGAGAATATTACAACCCGTATCTTTATAACATGTTAAAACAAGGAAGAATTAAATTTTAAAGTCAGAATCAGGGGAAAGGGTTGCACCATTGCGTTCGTCTCGAAATTCTTCTTGGAAACGAGTCCGAGTTTGCGGGAATCGGAGTCCGTATGAGGGAGATATGACCCTCCGAAGTTTCAGGAATTTTCTGAATCAAAAACAGCTCGAAATTCAAATTCGAAATTCGAATTCAAACCCCGCAGCAGGCAGGGCAGCAAAATTCCCGCCCATAGGCCAGGTCGACCTGGGGATCGACCATAGTGTCGACTTCCCAGGGACTAGGTTGACCATAGTGTCGACCTGCCTCCCGAACCCGCTTCTTGAACCAGATGCATCCTGACGTATTTAGGCTCGTTTTCTGACCAGATTCGTCTGCCTAACCCTATATAAACAGCCCCCTAGCCTCATTCTCTCCACACCATTTCTTTCTGTCCTTATGCTGCTTCTAAGATAACCAAAATAATAAGATAAAAAGGAAGAAAAAGGACTGCTCCTTCTCCATTAAGACTACGCTTAGGGATTTGCAAATTGGGGGATTTAAATTGGAACACAATCGATCAAATAGCGATTCAACAATCAAGTTCTGCTTTCTAATTCTCGATCCACGCAATGTAAGTTCAAGTTACGTTTATATAAAAGCTGTAAACGTAATATCCATGTTGTAAATTGGAATTGGATCTATGTATGGTAATTGATTCGTATATATTCTTGTTCGTCTTGGATCTTGACTTTCGTGAATATTGCTTTGGACTTATTCATGTTGTAAATCAAACTCTCTAGTGTCTATAACCTTAACATGCCTATGACGTTGAATCTATTGTTAATGGACAAGGACTGTGACTGAGAACATAAGACCGCCTATGACTAATATGACTATGCCAATGATTATGACGATGAACATAAGACTGCCTATGACTAATAAGACTAAGCTTATGCCTATGACGGTGAACGGAAGACTGTTGTCTATGACTATGACAAGGACAATTGTGGCTAATCAACTATGACTCTTGACTATGAGAATTATTATCTATGATTATGAGCATAAGGCCATTATCTATGACCATGACCTTGAAACTATTACTGTTAATTGCCTATGACTATTGCCTAGAACTATTTTGGATAATTAACCATGACTATTATGATTAAACGCTTAGGATTCTTAATTATGAGATTTCTACCTATGACCATGACTAAGACTATCGAGATTAATTACTTGGGACTATTATAGTTGATTGAAACCCATGTTGTATACCGAATTCGCAGTTTGTTGGATCTCATACCAAGGGTGCGACTTGCTTAGTTTATTCACTATTATGTACACTAAAACCTTGGATCCATTTTTCTTGTATTTGTCTTGCCTTTGCATGCCTATTATTTTATGTCAGCGTTTACCATGACTATCACCTTATCTTGCTAGATTTGAAATCCTATATGCCAGTGACGTTGTAACCAATTATCTCAAGTTATGTCATGGTAGTCTTGTAACCCCTTTTATTGCTTTATGCTAGTCCCTTTTGCCTATCATAGTTTTGATGCTATTCCCTCTATTTCAAGATTTGGATTTATTTGTAGTGGAGACCGATTCACGTTCATGTGCGAAGGGAATACGATTTGGGTAGATTAGGCAAAACATGAATTGGTTATGAACAAGAATTCTGAACTCGATAATAGGCAAAACTTGAAACATGAACGCTGTTATAACTTGAACCTGGATATGGACATGAACCTAACATCGACTTGATATGAAACTTGCCTTGAAAATTTGACAAGATTTGACATGAAACATGACATGAAAACTCGACATGAATTTTGACACGAAAACTTGAATGTGGGCATGACAATTAGATAAACTTGAAAATGGCCAACTCGAGGTTTGGTTGAGTTTGCAGTGTAAATCTGCCCGGAACCGCCCGACAAATCCAGTGGCTGCAAACAATAGGATCCAATGTGGGTAGTTGGTCATATCGCACGTAAAACCTAAGGTTAGACTATGTTGTGGTGTAAATCTACCCGGAACCACCCGGCAAATCCAGTAACCACAACAGTTAGTCTAATGTGAGAGATTCGAGTGCATTAATGAATTAATGCCACATGATAGGGTTAAGTCATGAACCACTTGAATATACTTAACCAATTTAACATGATGACTTGATAGGGTTAAGTCCTGAACCACTTGAATATACTTAACCAATTTGACACGATGACTTGATAAGTTTAAGTCCTGAACCGCTTGAATATACTTAACCAATTCAACACGATGATTTGATAGGGTTAAGTCATGAACCGCTTGAATATACTTAACCAACTTGACACATGATTCGTAGGGCTAAGTCATGAAGTTAAATGACAACACTTAGCCAATTTGACATGACACGTAGACGGGTTGAGTTACGAACTTGAATGACAACACTTAACCAACTTGACATGATAGACCGATGGGGTCAAGTCTCGAATTTAAATGAAAACACTTAACCTACTAGACGGAAACCCTAGTTACGCGGTCCGTTTCAGCAGTAACCCACTAGATGTATCATGGTACCCTAGAACTAGGTAGGGTGGGGCACGATTACTGGGCTGATTGTAAGCGACCAGAACGACGGCTGTGTGGGTGCACCAATGTAGGTTCTAACGGAGTGCGGGCATGCACAAACTCCGGAGCAGAGAAAGCAGGAATTGAGCATCAGTAGGTTTATCTGTGCGTGCTTGATTCTTGTCGATGGTTGGCACCATAGGGCTTGATACACCCTATGGTGGACCTAGCACAGGTGACTACATTTCGTGATTGGGCCGTATGACACAGACACATGAACGAGCTAGGACTTGTAGGGAGCCGATCGATTAATAAATCGTTACGTGGGATTCGTTAGGTAGCATAATCCCTAGTGGTCCTAGGTGGCATAAACCCTAAACGAATCTAGTAAAAGTTCAATAGGTAGCATAATCCCTAGTGGTCCTAGGTGGCATAAATCCTAGTTGAACACGCAATAGTTCATGATAAGGAAACCTAGCCAGAACAAGGGTGGCAGTCCAAACGATTCCAAGAATGGTAGCACTACGTTGAAGTAGTTTAGAAATGCATGATGAAACCCGTACAATATACAACAAGGGACTGTACATATACATGGAAGGGATGATATGGGTCGGGGTACTAGTACAGTTGGTGCAGAGAATGTTAAACATGCAATGCTATACGTAGCTTATCTTGTTACCTTAGTTTTCTTGTGACCTTAATTTATCTTGTTACCATAGTTTATCTTGTTATCTTAGTTTAACTTGCCTATCTTGTCATCATCCTTATGTTTACTTTCAGTTTATACATGTCATGTTACTTTTACTTGTTTCTGTGCTGAAAGTCACTAGGACTTACTCAATCTTTATGACTGACCCGTTTTCTTTCGCCTCTTTTTCTTCCGTTTCTCCCCCCTTCCCCAGGTTCGCAGGGTGGGAATACAGCTTAGTTTAGATCTTACCAAGCTCTAAGGTTCTTTCATTTACTGCTTGGATTTTTCTTGGCTATGGCTTGCTTTGCTGCTTTATTGGGGAATGATTTATGACTATGGTTTTATGCTTCTTTACTATTGCAAGACAGATTTTGATGTAATGGGTTTAATAACATTTTGATGTAAAAGGCTTTAGACCTACTAGATTTTAAAGAAATGAAATTTGGTTCTTCTTCCATTGTTTTATATGTTCTGTCTTGTAATATTTCTGTGTATGTTTACCTAGATAATGCTCCACCAAAGCTAGTGCATTCCCTTTGTGAGTGACCCTAGCGGAGGTGGAGTGTTACATTTGTTACTTAACCCTACCATACATCATGTTATATCGGTTAAGTGTTGCCTTAGTTAACTTAACCCTATCATTTGTTTAATTAACATGTTGTACTGGATAAGTGTTGCCTTAGTTAACTTAACCCTACCATTTGTTTAATTATCATGTTGTAGTGGTTAAGTGTTGCCTTAGTTAACTTAACCCTACCATTCTTATCATGTCTTGTTCATTAGCATTAATTGACTTATTAATGCATCAACCTCTCACATTAGATCTGTGTTGTTGCAGTTACTGGATGTGCCGGGCGGTTCCGGGCAGTTTTACACCACAACTCAATCTAATCTTCGGTTTTTCATGGGCATAATGCACTAACCTCTCACATTAGTTGGTGTTGTTGTGGTTACTGGATGTGTCGGGCGGTTCCGGGCAGTTTTACACCACAACTCAATCTAACCTCGAGTTAGGCATGTTCATCCTTTATTTAATTTACATATTCGTCATTTATGTCAAGTTTATATGTAAATTATCCACAAGTGTTGTCATGTCACATTTACTATTTAAATTATGTTCATAATTAATGGTATACAAATTATACCATTTCATGTTATTAATCATTTACATGATTATGAGCCAATCTATGCCATTAGCATGTAATTTAATGTTTTCCCCAATATTTCCCTCGTTATTCGTTCACATAATTTACATAGAACGTTAGGCTCACAAATTAGCCTAACTCATAAACAAAAAGGAAAAGAAAGGAACACGTAGCATTCGAACAACACAAAATAATATGATCCAACTAAGCATGCGTAATACAAATTTTTCATGAACAATATAAACTTAATCAAGCATACCAATGTGAACTTGTACTTGAGTTAGATCTAATTAACATAGATCTCAAGCATATGAACAGAAATTTAGATAGATCTTAAACATATGTATTAACTTGGATCTAAACATGTAAGCATGTAGTTCTAAACATATAAGAATATATGAACATGACTTAGTTTATGAACATGTGGATAACATAACATAAAAGTAAGCATATAGATCTAAACATATAAGCATATATGAACATAACTTAGCTTATAAACATGCACATAACATAACATAAAAGCATCAGCAAATCAATATTCAATATGATAGGCCCAATTGTATAAATCACAATAATCTCATAGGCATAGTTAATTTCAGATTTGTCACAAGGCTTAGCATGAATCAGAATCACAATTAGGTACAGATCTAGATGCGATTTATTTCAAATCATGACTTTTATATATTTAAATATGAAGTATAACTGAACTTACAAAAAAAGAATAGTTCTTGTATTCTGGAATTTGATTTCTGAATTTATTAAGCTATTCCTTTGATGTAGACTATTGATGTCCTTCTAATCTAAATCCAGTTGAAGAAGTTATTCTAGTTTAAAGAAGATGGAGGCTACGCTAGTTTACAGAGAAACAACATGACGGCTTCACAGAATGTGTTTATGTGTTTTAGGTTTAGGGTTTGAGTTGATTATATAGAAGTCTAAGATTAATTCTAGCCTTTAGATCAGTCTAGGAGTAATCAAAGCCATCCAATCCAAAGAGATTTGTCACTCAGCCAATCACAGTATGACACATAAGCCCTAATACATCAGAATTCATCACCGGGCCAATCAGAGAAGGCTACATTAGCTCAGAACTACAGAAATCGTCACAGGAACTGGATCTCGAAGGGTGTCTACCCCCATTAAGGTGGGTCAACACCTATGTCTACGCCCTTTAAGGGGGGTAGACACCTATTTCGACCCCCCTTAAGAGGGGTCCGCACCATTTGAGCGGGATCTTTCCCGCTCACTAGTCTTTGACATATTTTGGTTTTGGAGATGATTTTGTGTATATATATACTTCCTTGCACGTATACAAACTTCTATGGCTTATAACTTCTTCATATGTTGTCCGATTTACGCAAACTCGGACTCTATCCCAAGCAGAATTCCGAGATGAACGTAATGGCGTAACTCCTTTCCCTTAATTCCAAATTTTAGAATTAAGTATTCTTTAATTCGATACTTTAACATTCACATAAAATAAGGGGTATTACATTCTCCCCTCCTTTAAAGGATTTTGTCCCCGAAATCTCTAAGTTAAGAAGAATGTATCCTAACATTCAACATTCATCTACTCAACCATCAATCACAGTCATCCATTATCCTTAAAAAGTTTTCTAATGATTTCATGATCATATGCATAGTGTCTGTACATGCCCTTATCTAATGCAAGATCAGGCAGTCTACTGATTCAGTTGACCTCCTTAATGTAAATTATGTCAGTGCTATGAGTCCATCATGTATGCAATTATTCCTAATCATATTTTATAACATCTACATGAGTGATCAATCATTCATACAAATGCAACATCCATATGATAACACATCAAGTTTCAATCCATAAATATACACATGTATGCATATGAAATATGAATGTGACTGAGCCGATCTAGTACCTAGTATGTGTGTATATGCATCCACGAGCAACCATATAACAACCTAAATTTTTAATAACGTGTTAAGACAAGAATCAAGGCAGAATTAAATGTTAAACACTGAATCAGGAGAAACGGGCTATTCCATTACGTTCGTCTCGGAAAAATACGCGAAATAGAGTCCGAAATTTCGTAAATCGGAGTCCGTATGGCCGAGATATGGCCTTCGGAAGTTTCACGAAAAATCAGAATTCAAAACAGATTTCAAAAACACAGAAATCAGAGTAGGCGGGAAAAATCCCGCCCAGGCAGGTCGACAGGGGGGTCGACACTAGGGTCGACCTCCCCCCCAACCAGGTCGACACTAGAGTCGACCTAGGGGTCGACCTGGGTGTCGACCTCCCTGGTCGGCTAGGTCGGCCTGGTGCACCTGTTTTGGCTCCTGGGTCCTGTTTTGGAGGCTTGTGACGATTTTTGAGGGCTTGGATCTATCCTAGGGTTAATCTAACGGCCTAAAACTACCCTAATCTCTATAAAAACACCCCTAGACTTGCCTAAACCCTCACAAATCACTCTTGCCACGAAGTGCTGCCCAAATGCCAAGTGATCATGGCCTCCATATCCAACCCCAAGAGACTATGCCTTCAAATTGGATCCGAATCAAAAGGTGCAAGATTGCTACACCAAATCGAGGCCAAATCAACGTTGCTATGGCGATTTCATGACGGTTCTTCATCAAAGGAGCCACCTTTCTTCGTCAAAACGATTCATGCTCCTAGCCCTCTTGCTACACTATGTAAGTTCTAGCCACTTCGAGATGTTAACGGTAGTTTAATCATGGCATGGAATAAAATGTGGTTAAACCTGAATGCTATAACCTATGCGAGCCTAGTTTACTCCTTTAACATGAACATATGACTTTGGGTTATGTTTTAGCGACTAAACCATGCTATTCATGTTGCATTGGACTTAGTTTGCCATGCAAGATTGGACCTTTACTTGTAGTATGATAACATGAACACTTAGAGCCACTTTGACTTGTGAAACAGTTGCATAAATTGGACTTTGGGGCTTATGCATGTAAATGAAACCAACCCCCTTATGATATCATGTTTATGTAAGGTCAAATCCCGTTATGATAATATGCAAATTTGTGGCCAAATCCTTTATGACATTATGCATGGTTGTGGCCAATCCCCTTCTATGTTATGCATGCTTATGGCCAATCCTTATATGACACTATCGTTCATGTTTTAAGGCCAAACCCCCTTATGATACCATGCATGTTTTGGGGTCTACATGTAGCCATAGTATACCTACTATGTTGACTCGCTTTTACTCAAGTGAAAACATGATTTTGGCGTAGTTAGACAAACGTGAACGTGACGCGAAAACTTGACTTGAAAGTGGCACGGAAACTTGACATGGGGTTGCATGAAAATGTGACACTCTTGAAACACTTAAACATGAACATGACACATACGAAAACATGGAACTTGAAACTAGACGCGGGGGTTGTAAGTGTGATATGACACTAGACCAAACATGAAAGTGGCCAACTCGAGGTTGGGTTGAGTTTGTAGCATAAATCTACCCGGACCCGCCCGACTTAACTAGTGGCTACAAACAATAGGATCCGATGTGAGAAGTTGGTCATGTCGCGCTTAAGACCCGAGGTTAGACTAGGTTGTGGTTTAAAACTACCCGGACCCGCCCGACTTAACTAGTAACCACAACAAGGTCTAATGTGAGAGGTTGAGAGTGCATTAATTAAATTAATGCCACATGATAAGGTTAAGTAAGTTTGACTAATGACCCTTAACCGATATGACACGAATGGGTAGGTTAAGTGGGACCGGGCTTGATTTCACAATGACACTTAACCATACAAGACAATTAGGGGATGGGGTTAAGTAATTTACACTTAACTAATCCGACTTGGTAATTAGATGGGGTTAAGTAACTTAGACTTAACTAATCTAAACACGGTAATTAGATGGGGCTAAGTAACCTACACTTAACTAATCTAAACACGGTAATTAGATGTGGTTAAGTAACCTACACTTAACCAATCTAAACGCGGTAATTCGATGGGGTTAAGTTAAACACTTAACCAATCTGAACTTGGTAATTCAATGAGGTTTAGTGACCAATACTTAACCAACTTAACATGATAATTTAATGGGGTTAAGTAACTTATACTTAACCAATTATACATGATGATTTGATGAGGTTAAGTAACCTATACTTAACCAATCTAATATGCGGACCTGATAGGGTTAAGTCACAAGACCTTTTAAATAAACTTAACCATTGTAATACGATTAGTGGATGGGGTTAAGTTAACCTATACTTAACCAATCTGACTCGATAATCTGATGGGATTAAGATAATCTATGCTTAATCAATCTAACATGATAATCTGATAGGGTTAAGACAAATAAATACTTAACCAATTTGACTTGATAAGGTTAAGTCATGAGTTTCTTAGTACACTTAACCAACTTGTAGGGCTAAACCTTGAACTTAAATACTTAGCCAATCTTGACATGATTCGTAGACGGGCTAGGTCATGAACCTGAATAACAACACTTAGCCCAATAGACAAAACCCTAGTGAGAGGAACTAGGTAAAAAATCGTGGTTAATCAAGGGTAAGGGGGAAATGAAACTAAGTGGTAAACCTTAGTTAAGTATAACTAAGTAATAATTCTTAGCCAAGGACATGGGACTAGTTCATGAATAGATGAGTAACCCAGTACGGTAGGTCATCGCTTAAAACACGAGGAGGAGCAAATTATCTGACCTAGATAAAGGCTCCAACGAACTGGGTAACGAAGCGGTAGCTTCGGGGGACGTGAGGGTACTCTTGGTATCCCTCTGTGAGGTGGCAGATGGTCCATGAAACCCGGCCTCACAGGGGTTAAGGTCTGCGGTAGAAGAGCCAAGGGTATGCCTTGGTTGCTATGCGAGCGACCTAAAGACTGGGATGGATTAGCGTGGAGTCGACAATACTCGATTTTGCCCTGGATAGCACGTCGCCGACTACATACCATCTTTAGTCAATCGTGTACGAACGGAAGGGCAGAGAACTCCCAACAGCCCATGTTCTTGCTATCGAGTCATGGGTGAGGTTGGCCCATAGGAAAGTGGGGCTATAGTGGGGCCGGGATGTAGTTATCATACATTATTTTTCTTGGATTGCCTTTCAGTAGTTGAGGGAGGGGTCACGTGGGACCATAGCCACGGGTACAAAAACAGGCCTTGATATCTGCATCTGCAGATGACTTAAAGCTCCCGACCGAGTTATGTATTTCTTGATTTGCCCTTGCACGGAACTCGGATGGCACATTGAGGAACATGTGCGTCTAGACATGGAAAATGATTCACGATACATACGCGGGATAAAGGGCGCGGTTGACGGGTGGCATAATCCCTAGTGGCCCTAGGTGGCTGAACCCAAACCTAGACACGGAAACGTTCATTAGGTAGCATAATCCCTAGTGGTCCTAGGTGGCATAAATCCTAAGTGAACACGCGATAGTTCATGGTAAGAAAACATAACTTGATCAAGGGTAGCAGTCCAAAACAACATCGAGGATAAAATGGTACTACGTGAGGTGGTATAGATTTACATGGGAAAGCCCGTACGGCCTACGACAAAGGACTGAACTTATACATGGGAAGAAACATACGAGTTGAGAAACCTACATATGCTATATATAGGTTGGCATGGACGATTACACGACATTGGGCAAGGGACATTCATAGTTAACACATGACGCGGGTTGGGATACTAGTACGAGAGGTGCAGAGCAAATATACATGATAGATACGGTGGGATGTTATACATGATAGATACCTTGTGATAGTATACTTGATAGAAACCTGACGATGTGATACCTTGATTCTTGACACCATAGTTTATCATGATACCTTAGTTTGCCTTGCTACAGTAGTCCATCCAGTTATCTTGGTTTAGCTTATCTATCTTGTTGTCATCCTTATGTTTACTTTCAGTTTATGCATGTCATCTTACCTTTACCTGTTTTTATGCTGGAAGTAGATAGGACTTACCAGTCTTTATGACTGACCCCGTTTTCTTTCGCCTCTTTGTCTTCCGTTTCCCCCCTCCAGGTTTTCAGAGAGGAAACACTGTTATTTAGTTCGGACTTCCTCTGCTTGAAGGTCGTCATGCATGGCTTGGACTTTTATTGGCTATGTCTACCTTACTGTTTTATTTGGGGAATAATTTATGAAAAGGTTTTATGCTTCTTTACTATTGCAAGGCAGGTTTTGATGTATTCTGATGTAAAAGGCTTTAGACCTTATTTTATAAGGTAATGAAATTTGTTTTACTTCCGCTGTTTTATATATATATGTTCTGTCTTGTAATATTTCTGTGCATGTTTACCTCGATAATGCTTCACCAAACCTAGTGCATTCCCTTTGTGAGTGACCCTAGCGGAGGTGGGGTGTTACAAACCACTACCAACCACTTGCAACCATCAATCATAACATGTTTCAAATACATGTTTACATCCATTGGTTTTTACCTAACAATCGAAGATTGGACTGAGAGGATATACTTAAAAGATAAAGACTAGCAAATAAACTTTACAGAAAAAGAGAGATCAAAGATGTACCCTCAAAAAGGGTATGATGCACATATCTAGTCTTCGGTTTTCTAAGTCGTATCTTCTTGAGATTCACTCCATTTTTCTCTGACTATCTTAGCTTCATGATTGCGTAGCTTCTTAATTTCTGTTTCCATTATATGCGTTGGAACTCATTTCACTGTCGCCTTTCATTCCACCTTTTCTTCTTACAGTATACTTAGCACTACAACTTCTGCCGTGTCATGCTAACATTCCCAGAACTATCACTTGAAAATAAACATATGTTAACCATGTTACTTTGTGTATATACTAAGATGATTAGAGGTCTCACCTCTACTTTGATTACACATCATGTTACAAATCTGAGGGTCTTCATGCTACGCCGCACCTATCCAATCCAAGAGCATAGGCCACTCTTCTAGCGATGCTAACTAACTTAACGGAAGGTTTTAAAATCAATGGTTGATATGTATTCTGAACTTTTCCTTTCCACATGAAGAGGACTTGAAGTCAACCTTCTTACTTCTTAAGGCATTCGCTACGACCTTACCCTTCCTTCTTACATAAAAATGACGCGTAGTCCCGTGCCGCATGCGTCCGTGTATACCGTAATCCTTTCTGCTACCGTAAGGTAAAAGCCAAAACTGGGGCCATTGTAATATCCCTCCTCGATCATTGGAAAGCGACATCACAACCAATATCCCAAGCAAAGGTTAGATTCTTCTTCGTCAACCTTGTAAGTGCGGCTAATACCTTCGCCAAGTCCTTAATGAACTTCCTGTATTAGCCCGCTAGTCCAAGAAAGCTTCTTATTTCTATTGCATTCCTTCGGACCTTCCAGTCTTGCACCGCAACTACTTTTGCGGGATCTACTGCTATCCCTTCTTTGGACGCCACATGTCCTAGAAATCTTCTTCTCTCCAAAAATGACATTTTTGGAGAACTTCGCCTTAAGTTGATGCGCTTGGAGGGTATCCGAGACTTCCCTTAGATGCAAAGCATGTTCTTCCTCATTCCAAAATATCATCTATGCACAAGCGAAGTGAATCGTCCTCCTTTGTAACAAAAACGACTAGAGCACCCCATTTTGAAATACTTCACCTTACGAACCCTTTTTCAAGTAACTCTTTTAATTGTTTACTGAGCCCTTCCTTTCCCTCAGATTCATGTGTCGTACAGGTAATGCAATTGGCTTTGCATTCTCAACTAGATATATGCGTAAGTCTATCTCGTGTTTTAGGGGACAAACCACTAACCTAATCAAAAACATCTACGTACTCATGGACTACTCGTATCGCAAATCGTCGATAGATGCATCAAGTGATTCTAGGTAGCTAAGACAAACTGATCCCTTAGGATCACACAAAATCTTGAGGGTATTCCCGAGGCAAGTCAAAATTCTAACTATCCTCCTTTCACAATTACTAGCTAACCTATCCATGCCTAGAATCAACCCATAGCACATGAAACCAAAAATGTAAGCATTACACTTAGACTCAATACTTAACATAGCTATTCTCAAATCCTTACAAACCAAAGATAAATGAGCCGAACCACCAATTGGATTTGAGACAATAATGGGATCTTCTACTATACAAGCACTAAGGTGCAGAGACTCAACTATGGAAGCAGATATAAACGAATGTGAAGCGCTTAAATCAAAAAGAGTACTAACAAGATGATCAAAAAGAAAAACTAGACTTTTTCAACAGAAACCTACTACCTCTTTCTCAGGTACGCTGGCGGTGAGAGCATGCACTTACCCTCCTGAAAATCCTGTCCTTTGTTCTTGCCCTTGTCCTTAATTATATGACCCGATATACCATAATAATGACACTTTCTCTTGTCTTAGATTTTTCTATTCTTTCCTCCTTCATGAACCAAGTCCATGTCCATGAGTTTCTCATCCTTGGGTTGTGTTCCTTAGCCAAGCCCCTTATTCTCATCTTTGCCAACTTTGTGTAACTTGTTGACAAGTCTCTTAAACTGCCTCCATCACACGGAAAACCTTACAAAGCTTGAAAGAAAATTAGCCGCAGGTGAAACTACTGCAGCTACATATGGAAGTTGGGCATTTCTTCTCCCTTTGACAGGTGTCATAGTCTCATCAAGCCTATGGAACAATGCCACGATGAGGTTACCTCCCAGAAAGTCAGGAGCCCAGGAGACTCAGTAAAGAAGGAAAATAATTATTCAAACAGAGGATCAAAGGATAATGCATATGGATTTCGGGAATATGCCTTTAAAACAAAACTTTTCTTTAGAAAATGCTTCTTTCAAAACCGTTTTGAAAATAATTTTTCAAATCTTTTATCTAATCTAGTAACCTTCAGCTCTAATACCAAGTGAAACACCCGACCTCCGTTAATGTCACTCATAAAGGGAATGCATTAACTTCAGTGAAGCGTTATAGGTAAGAGATGCAGATAAATTACAAGACAGGCAAATAAACCAGTGGAAAATGAAGTCATTTTATTAGCAACGTAGTTCAGTCAAGCTTTTACAACAATTGACTCAATCATACTTAAAAGTATTACATAAAACTTCTGTCTTGATTCAAAAACTTCCAAGTATACAAGAAGCATAAAACATAACAAAGTAGCAAAAGTCACCAAATTAAAGTGCAATCACAGCCATAACCAAAGATAAGAGGTTCCAAGCCATACACCACAGAATATCCAAGCTTGGAAAGAGAAACGGTCCAAACTAAGCTGAGCTGTTCCCTCCTTGACTACCTCGGGGGGGGGGGGGGGGGGGGAGGGAACGGAAGAAAATAAGACAAAAGAAAATAGGTCAGACATAAGTCTGGTAAGTCCAGTGATTTTTCACCATGTGAACAAGATAAAGGATCGTGACATGAATAAACTGAAAATAGGACAATACCATAAAACAAGATAACTTAATACAAGATAAGGCAAGGTAAACTGAATGCACTTCTACTCTTTCTCTGCTTCGCTACTAACCTGTTATTCTGATTTTTATATCTCTGCACCGCGTAAATAGTGTCCCAACTATTAATCTGTATAAAATGATAATATTACAACATGATCCTAATCCCCGCAATTGTGGTAGCCTTCAGGTGTACATCTCGTATGGGGATCTTACCTCAATCAGCCTAATTGCCATAAAGATGTTAGATGTACCCTTACTACCCTATCGATCGGCTCCCTACTTGTATTAATGTTCCATGTATCTGTGTCAATCGGCCCTCTCTTGCGTGTAGATACCCTGTGTTGGTCCCACCATAAGGTGTATCAAACCTTATGACAACAACCTGACATGATTCAAGATGCACAGTGTGTAACTACTGGTACCCAGTGCCTGCTTTTTCCCACTCCGAAGTACGTGCACGCCCGTAAACCGTCGGAACCTACACTGACGTACCCCTTGCCACTATTTTAACCGCTTATAATCTGCCGCGTAATCGTTCCCGACCCTTCCTAGTTCAAGGTACCATGATACATCTATGTGGGTTACTGCTGAAATGGGTCCTCGTTACTAGGGTTTCCTACAGGTTATGTTTGTGGGCCTATATACACAAATATTACCCACCTACACGAGATGTACTTAACCCTCCCACCGATTCAAGCATGTTTATTTAACGGTTAAGTTTGTGGGCCTATATATACTAATATTACCCACCTACACGAGATATACTTAACATTCCCACTGATCAAGTCAAAACGTATTATTGGTTAAGCTTTCCTTAACCCTATCTGCTTCGTTCATGTAATATTGGTTAAGTGTTGTCCATTCATGTTAACTTAATACATCCACACATCATGTTGTATTGGATAAGTGTTTTCTATTAACTTAACCCCACTCGTTCATCATATTATATTGGTTAAGTGTTGCACTCTTGTGTTACTTAACCCTATCATACATCATGTTATATATTTGTTAAGTGTTTCCTTATTGTGTTACTTAACCCTACCATACATCATGTTATATCGGTTAAGTGTTGCTTTAGTTAACTTAACCCTACCATTTGTTTAATAAACATATTGTACTTGTTAAGTGTTGCGTTAATTAACTTAACCCGACCATTTGTTTAATTATCATGTTGTAGTGGTTAAGTGTTGCCTTAGTTAACTTAACCCTACCATTCTTATCATGTCTTGTTCATTAGCATTAATTGACTTATTAATGCATCAACCTCTCACATTAGATCTGTGTTGTTGCAGTTACTGGATGTGCCGGGCGGTTCCGGGCAGTTTTACATCACAACCCAATCTAATCTTCGGTTTTTCATGGGCATAATGCACTAACCTCTCACATTAGATAGGTGTTGTTGTGGTTACTGGATGTGATGGGTGGTTCCAGGCAGTTTTACACCACAACTCAATCTAACCTCGGGTTAGGCATGTTCATCCTTTATTTAATTTACATATTCATCATTTATGTCAAGTTTATATGTAAATTATCCAAAAGTGTTGTCAAGTCACATTTACTATTTAAATTATGTTCATAGTTAATGGTATACAAATTATACCATTTCATGACATTAATCATTTACATGATTAAGAGCCAATCTATGCATTAGCATGTAATTTAATGTTTTACTCCAATGTTTCCCGCGTTATTCGTTCGCATAATTTTCATAGAACGTTAGGCTCACAAATTAGCCTAACTCATAAACAAAAGGGAAAAGAAAGAAAAATGTAGCATTCCAACAGCACAAAATAATATGAATCTAACTAAGCATGTATAATACAAATTTGTCATGAACAATATAAACGTAATCAAGCATATCAATGTGAACTTGTACTTGAGTTAGATCCTATTAACATAGATCTTAAGCATATAAACAAGAATTTACATAGATCTTAAAGACATGTATTAACTTGGATCTGAACATGTAAGCATGTAGATATAAACATTTAAGCATATATGAACATGACTTTGTTTATGAACATGTGCATAACATAACATAAAAGCAAGCATGTAGATCTAAACATATAAGCATATATGGACATGACTTAGCTTATGAACATGTACATAACATAACATAAAAGCATCACCAAATTAATATACAATATGATAGGTCCAATTGTATAAATCACAATAGTCTCATAGGCATAGTTAATTTCATATTTGTCACAAGGATAAACATGAATCAGAATCATAATTAGGCGCAGTTCTAGATTCGATTTATTTCAAGTCATGACTTTTATATATTTAAATCAGAAATATAACTGAACTTACAGAAAGAACAGTTCTTGTATTCTGGAATCTGATTTCTGAATTTGTTAAGCTATTTCTTTGATGTAGACTATTGATGTTCCTCTAATTGATTTCTAGTTGAAGAAGATATTCTAGTTTTAAGAAGATGGAAGCTACGCTAGTTCAGAGAAAGACAACATGACGGCTTCATAGAATGTGTTTATGTGTTTTAGGTTTAAAGTTTGATTTGATTATATAGAAGTCTAGGATTAATTCTCGACTTTAGATCAGTCTAGGAGTAATCAGAGCCATCCAAACCAAAGAGATGTGTCACTCAGCCAATCACAGTACGACACATAGGCCCTAATACATCATAATTCGTCACTGGGCCAACCAGAGAAGGCCACATCATCTCAGAACTAGAGAAATCGTCACAAGAAGTGGATCTCGGAAGGTGTCTACCCCCTTAAGGGGGGTCGACACCTATGTCTACCCCCCTTAAGGGGGGGGGGGTCGACACTTATGTCGACCCCCCTTAAGAGGGGTCAACACCATTTGAGCGGGATCTTTTCCGCTCACTCGTCATTGACTTATTTTGGTTCTGGTGATGATTTTGTGTATATATACACTTCCTTGCGCGTGTACAAACTTCTATGGCTTATAACTTCTTCATATGTTTTCCAATTTACGCAAACTCAGACTCTATCCCAAGCAGAATTCTGAGATGAACACAATGGCGTAACCTGTTTCCCCCAATTCCTACTTTTAGAATTAAGTATTCTTTAATTCGTTACTTTAACATTCACAGAAAATATGGGGTGTTACAGTAGGTCTTAAAGAAAGGAGCCCCAATCATGCTACTTCAAAATCTTGATCCAATGAATGGATTATGTAGCAGTACCAGACTCATATGTCCTAAATTTTCTAGAAATATTATAGACGGAGAGATTTCCATTGGACAATTTGCAGGAGATCGAGTTTTCTTACCAAGAATACCTATGAAGTCTTCCGAAGATATTCGTTTTCCATTCACATTATTACGCAAACAGTTTCCTATAAGACCGAGTTTTGCCCTCCCAATTAATAAAGCGCAAGGACAGATAGTTTGAAATATAGGAATCTACTTGCCTCAACAAGTATTTGGACATGGTCAACTTTATGTTGCATTATCAAGAGGAGTTTCAATGAAAAACACAAAAGTTTTGATAAAAGATGGCAATGTCAATCGAAAATCGGGAACTTATACTAAAAATGTTGTTTATAGAGATGTTCTAATATCTGCTAAAAGGCAAAATAATTGAATGATATTTTGTGATCATTACATTTGAATTTATTTACATTGCTTATTATTTTATCTTGAGGTGACAGTTTATTGATCATGCATAACATTAGTACAAGTTATTTTTCCTTGCATATGTAAAATACATAACATATAAGGAATAAAAATCCATGCACGAAGCGCGTGTCATGTGCATGCGCGAAGCGCATACCTTGACGCTCATATTACATATATTAAATGGCCTAAATAAAACGCGCCGTGCAGCGACCATTCTTGAATTTCGACTATTGACTTCAAATGGACGTAACGGGCGACTATCGGATTCTCCTAAAACTGGAACCATTGGGTACATATTGAAAATGGATTTCCAACATATATAAGAGATTTGATATCTAACAATTGGATTTGGAATTATGTCCAAATCAAATAAATGTTTTGGAATTTCTTTAAGTGCAGTTCGGTAGCCGTTATTGGAAACCAACTGTATGGATGTGAAAAAATTATTAAAAATATTATTAATTTCTGTAAAATCATAATAAATGATTTGGAAAGAATTTGTATGAAAAATTCCAATTATAAAGATAAAAATATATTTTTATCGAAATGAACTAGTTATTCACTAGAAATAATAATTCACTAATTTTATATAAATAAATTGGATTGAAATGGTTTTAAAATAACTAGAATTTTCCAATGTATGTATTGGAATGGATTTGAATGGAAATAATCTTCGGAATATTTTGATATTAGATTCCATGATTAAACATATATTGTGGAGGGGTTAGGAAGATATATATATTACTATACCTAATATGATATTTGTTGATTTTAGAATTTTATATTGAATATAAGCCTATATTATTTTCTATTCAGAGCCTTGTATTTAATATCAAATTGGATTATGGGTTTGTCATGAATGGTGTCTTCATTAACAATGTTCTTAAAACCAATTGAGAAAAGATTAAATTTTCTAACTAGGATTTAATGAAGTTTACCAATTAATTAATACCTAATTGGAATTGAATTGAAATTGGATTTTGGGTTTGTCGGGAACTGTGTTTAATTGTCATTAGTTCATTAATCCGATTAAAAGCAGGATTAATTTCTAGAAAGTTGAACAATCAATAAGAAATGACTTTTTGGATTAAAACCAATTAGAGTTTGAATTAATATTTAATTAGATTGTGAATGAATAAATGGTAATTGAACTTACCAGAAAAAGTAATGTGATTAAACCAAATTTACTTGGTTGTTGATATTCATGATTGTGATTGATTGTTTGGATTGTGCTCGACTAGTTTATGAGCAAGATATGCTTTTACATTTAACATTAGGTTGGGTAGAAATACTAGTACGCTAACATCTTGTGAAACACTTACGATTTGACTATGAGATGTGTACCGATGTTGTTGTGTTCATTTCAAATTTAATGAATTAATTTGAAATGATATTTTTCTTAAGTGAAAAGAAATGTATTCACGATTTTGGACAGGGAACATTTTATAAAAATGTTTTATAAAACATAGAGGATTTCCAGGCCTAAGCCCGATGATTTCTAAAATGATTTAGAAATGTATTATGTGTTACATTGTAGTTCAACATATAACCGATTAGTTTCTATTGATGATATGTCTATTTGGTGGCGGAGAAATTATTCTCTTGCTTAACACCCTTCTTTGAGACGTATGAGCTCAAAGGTTATGTGATAAATAGTGACTAATCATATGTGTGAATTGCTAATGTAAAGTACTATATTTTGGAAAGTACATGTGATAATTATGTTGTGAAATGACTTTCCCCACTTCGGGATATAAAATGATTTAGCAAGTATATGGCTAAAGATCCGGTGACTTGGACGACTAAAAGTATGGGCTGGATCCAGGACCTTAGGGTGAGTGGTTAGCATGTAGCCTGCTCCATAATGGGAGGTGCACATTTATATATCGAGTTGGAGAGGCGCGTACCTCCTTGTTTGAGGGAACATGACCGATGTTTGGTTTGCATAATTGTTTGTATGCTTTGTTATGTTTTGGAATTTATAATTCCAAAGATTTTTGTTTGAAATCCCGAAGTAAAATCTACTTTGATATAAAGCTATATATATATTTTAAAGGATTTGAAATAAGAATCGGGAAATAAAGTCAAAAGGAATAATTTCTGTAAAGTGAATTGGATTTTAAAAATCTAAATTTGGGATTAAGCCTAAATGAATAAATTGAGGAATTGCATGTTGTATGATGCATTGTAGATCCATATGACTAGTATAAGTTATTGTTTATGCACTGGTATTCATGGGGTGGACCCGTTCCATGTTATACGGCATGGTCCTATAATACCCGGTATTTTTATAACATGTTAAAACCATAAACCAAGATAGAATTTATTTTTAAAATAAGAATCAAGGGAAACGGGTTTCGCCATTGCGTTAGTCTTGAAATCTGCTTGGAAACGAGTCTGAGTTTTCGAAAAAAGGATTCCGTATGAGGGAGATATGACCCTCCGAAGTTTCATGGATTTTCAGAACCGAAAAACAGCTCGAATTCGAATTCAAATTCGAATTCGAAATTCGAATTCAAACCCCAGAGCAGACTGGGTGGGAATTTTCCCGACCAGGTCGACCTGGGGGTCGAAAATATGGTCGACCTCCCAGGGGCTAGGTCGACCCTATGGTCGACCTGGGGGTCGACCTAGTGCTGAAACCCAGTTTTGAGCCTGGGTTCATTCTGATGTTTTTGGTCTCGTTTTCAGTCTAGATTTGTTCGCCTAATCCTATATAAACAGCCCCCTAACCCCATTCTCTTTACACCATTTTATTCTCTCCTTATGCTGCCTCTGAAATAATTGAAATAAATAAATTAAAATAAAACACGAAGACTATTTCTAGAAGACTATGGCTAGGAATTGCATATCGGGGTTGTTCGACTAGAGCTTCGATTTTGCTTTCTAAATTCTCGATCCGCGCACTGTAAGTTCTAGTTACTTTTAGATTTAAACTTGTTAATTGTAATTTGGACATGAGATAACGTGAAATTGGACTTAAATATGATAATTGATTCACATCTATTCTAGTTTCCATCTTGGATCATGACATTTGGGAATATTGCTATGAAATCAGTTTGGACTTATTCATGTTGTAAATCAAACTCCTTCATGTCCGTAGTATTATCATGCCTGTGATGTTGAATCAATCTACTTTTCACAAGTTTGGATTATCACCTTTATCATGACTATCACCTTATTATGCTAGATCCGTAATCCTAATGCATTGGAACTATTATTCTATATGCCAGTGATGTTATAACCAATTATCTCAAGCTATACCATGCTAGATTTATCACCTTGTGCTCGATCTTTTGCCTATCATAGTTTTGATGTTATTCCCTTTTATATTGGGATTTGGATTTACTTGTAATCTAAGATCGATTCACGTTTACGTGCGATGGGAATATGATTTGGGTAGATTTGGCAAAACATGAATTGGTTATGAACATGAATCATGAAACTTGACATGAAACTTGCCATGAAACTTGACACGGACTTGACATGAAACTTGAACATGGACATGACACTAGAATGAACTTAAAATTGGCCGACTTGAGGTTGGGTTGAGTTTGCAGTGTAATTCTTCCCGGAACCGCCCGACAAATCCAGTGACTACAAACAATAAGATCCAATGTGGGTAGTTGGTCATATCGCGCTTGAAACCCGAGGATAAACTTAGATGTGGTGTAAATCTATCCGGAACTGCCCGACATATCCTTGGACCACAACAATAGGTCTGATGTGAGAGGTTGGGGTGCATTAATGAATTAATGCCACATGATAGGGTTAAGTCATGAACATGAAAGACAACACTTAACCAACTTGACACATGATTAGTGGGGTTAAGTCATGAAATTGAAAGACAAAACTTAACCAACTTGACATGCTAGACTGATAAGGGTTAAGTCACGAATTTAAATGACAAAACTTAACCTGTTGGACGGAAACCCTAGTTACGCGGTCCATTTCAGCAGAAACCCACTTAGATGTATCATGGTACCCTGGAATTAGGCAAGGTGGGGCACGATTATTGGGCTGATTGTAAGCGACCAGAACGACGGCTGAGTTGGTGCGCCAGTGTAGGTTCAGGCGGATTTTGGTCGTGCACGTAGTCCGGAGTTGAAAAAGCAGGCATTGGGCATCAGTAGGTTTACACTGTGCATGATTGATTCGTGTCAGTGGTTGGCACCCTAGGGCTTGATACACCCTATGGTGGACCTAGCACAGGTGACTACATTCGTGATAGGGCCGTATGACATAGACACACGACGAGCTAGAACTTGTAGGGAGCCGATCTATTAATGGATCGTTCCGTAGGACCCCGAAATGGGTCATTTCATGATATTGGGCCAAGGGATCATTTCATGGTTAATATATGACATGGGTTTGGGATACTAGTATAGTTGGTGCAGCGAATCTTGAACATGTGATGCTATATTTGATTTATCATGTTATCTTAGTCTATCTTACCCATCTTGTCATCATCCTTATGTTTACTTTCAGTTTATACATGTCATGTTACCTTTACTTGTTTTTATGTTGAAAGTCACTAGGACTTACTAGTCTTTATGAATGACCCGTTTTCTTTTGCCTCGTTTTCTTTCTTCCCCCCTAGGTTCTCAGGGAGGAAACTCTAGCACTTAGCTTGGATTTCGCTTGCTTTCGGTTCAGCTCATGTATGGTTTGATCTTGAGCTATGCTATGGCTGCATTTCTAGTACGTTTGGGGAATTAAGCTACTTTTGTTGTTTTAAGTTTTATGCTTCTTTATTTATTCAAGGCAGAACTTGTTGTAATGGAAAATGAAAGTTGGTACTTTGGATGTAAAAGGTTTAGAATCTTTTTGAAAGTAATGAAATTTAGCTTTTGATTATTCCGCGTTTTATTTATGTCCTGTCTTGTAATATTTCCATGATTGCTTACCTCGATAACGCTCTTCCAAAACTAGTGCATTCCCTTTGTAAGTGACCCTAGCGGAGGTGTGGTGTTACACTTGGTATCAGAGCAGAAGGTTACCAGACTGGGCAAAAGTTTTTAAAACCTTTTAAACTATTTTCAAAACCGTTTACAAAGAAGCATTTTTCAAGAAATGTTTTTGTTTTATTTAAAGGCTATTCCCCAAAAGCCATTAGCACTATCCTTTGTTACCTCATTTTGAATCTCTTCTTTTTCATTTCAGCATGTCTGTGAATCTTAACCTTGCAAAGGGTGTGCCAATACCTGGCTGGTTCAGGAGGTACTTAGAGGCTAGGGCCAACGATGCAGGCCCATCAGATATTCCTCCTCCTCCTCCTCGTGCAAATTCTTTCTCAAAGATCTGTAGAGTTTTAGGGCCATGGGTGGAAAGGATTTCAAGGGAACTAAATCATTCGTAGAAGCGAGGAACTGGCTCAAAGAAACTGAGGATCTATTCGTTATCTTCGAGGTGGACGATAGGCAAAAGGTACAGCTGGCAGTATGGTTGCTCAAAGACGAAGCTTCCTATTGGTGGGAAGTCACTAACGCTGAAAGACCTGTTGACACATGGATGGATTTCAGGATAAGGTTTGAGATGAAATTCCTCTCACAAGCTGAACGAAGTCTACAGCTGGAAAAGTTTTTATCTCTTAAGCAAGGAAGTATGACGGTCAAGGAATACGTCGATTAATTCAATCACCTGGCCTGGTTTGGACTGGACTTAGTGAATACTCCTCATAATAAGGCCCTCCGTTTTGTTAAGGGACTGAATGAGCCACTTCACAGCTTGGCTATGACCCACATACCTATGGGGGCTACTTCCGAAAGGTTAGCAGACATGGCACTCTTAAATGAGGAAGACAAGGGCAAGAATGAGGCAAAAGCAGAAGTGCCTCAAGATAAGAAGGGGGAAGGGTCACAGAACAAGAAGGTTGATCCAAAGAAAGGCGGGAAGAACAACAAACCCCATGAAAAGAGAAAGTGTAATTTCTGTGGCATTCCTGGACATCCGGTCAAAGACTGCAGGAAGAAGAAAAGGAAGATGGGTGGTTGTTTCCACTGTGGTGAGACAGGACACATGGCTATGGCCTGCCCAAGGAAGCAAGGGCAGGGAGCTGGACCTTCTTATGGAGGACAAGTCCACGCTCTCACGGTACCTTCCAAGAACGAGGTAGAAATATTTTTGTCGAAAGTTTAGTCTATCTTTTTGATCATCCTGTTCGAAACTTGTTTGATTCTGGCGCATCACATACTTCTATTTCTTTTGATATTGTTGAAACTCTGCACCTAAGTACTAGTCTAGTTGAGGATCCCATTATTGTTTCAAATCCAATTGGTGGCTCCACTCATTTATCTATGATTTTTGTGGATTTGCGGATTTCTATCTTAAGCGTAGAATTCACGTGTAATGCTTATGTTCTTGGATTTATGGGATACGGTTTGATTCTAGGCATGGATTGGTTGTCCAATAATGGAGCCATTCTCGATTGTGAACGAAGGGTAGTTAGACTCGTGACTCGCCTCGGTAATACCCTTGAAATTTCTTATAACCCTATGGGTCCTGTCATGTTATGTTATCTAGAATCTCTTGACTCGTCTATTGATGATTTGCAATCAGTAAGGCTAGTCCGAAAATATCCCGATGTCTTTGATGAGGTTAAGGGGTTACACCCTAAGCGCGAGATAGATTTCCGTATATATGTTGTTGATAATGCTAAGCCAGTTGCATTGCCCGTTAGACACATGGCCCAGCGAGAGAGAAAAGAGCTTAGTAAGCAAGTTAAGGAGTTGCTTGAGAAAAAATTCATTAGGCAAAGCATTTCTGAATTGGGTGCTCCGGTGGTATTTGCTACTAAGGCAGATGGTTCGCTTCGTCTATGCGTAGATTATCGTGAGTTAAACAAGCAGACTAAGAAGAATAGGCAGCCACTACCGAGAATCGACGACTTGTTCGACCATCTTGTAGGAGTGTCTGTTTTCTCTCAACCTGATCTAGCTACAAGATTCCATCAACTTAGAGTGGCTAAGGATAGCATTGACAAGACTGCGTTTAAGACTCCGGACGGTTTCTTCGAATGGCTCGTCATGCCATTTGGTTTGACGAATGCACTCGCGTACTTCGTAGACTTGATGAGTAGGGTGTTTAGGGAGTTCCTTAACAAGTTTGTGGTGGTCTTCGTGGATGATATTTTGATATTCTCAAAGGATGAGGAAGAACATGCTGGACATCTCAAGGAAGTCATGGATACGCTTAGAGCACACGATTTAAAGGCTAGGTTCTCCAAGTGTCATTTTTGGAGAAAAGAAGTTTGGTTTCTTGGACATGTAGTTTCTAAGCAAGGTATAGCTGTGGACCCCGCAAAGGTAGCTGCGGTGCAAGATTGGAAAGTTCCTAAGAACACAACGGAAGTGAGAAGCTTTCTCGGTTTGGCGAGCTACTATAGGAAGTTCATTAAGGACTTCGCTAAGATTTCAGCCCCTCTTACTAGGTTAATGAAGAAGAACCTAGCTTTTGCATGGGACATAGAGTGTGAAGTTGCTTTTCCAAGGCTTAAGAGAGCCTTTACCACAGCTCCAGTTTTGGCATTACCCGACGGAGGTAAGATGTTTACGGTGTACACAGGTGCGTGCGACACAGGATTAGGCGTTTTCCTAATGCGAGAAGGGAAAGTGATATGCTACGGGGGTAGACAACTTAAAGTTCATGAGAAAAACTATCCCACACATGACTTGGAATTGGCAGCGATTGTTTTTGCGCTTAAGTCTTGGCGCCACTATCTTCTAGGTGAGAAGTTCGAGTTGTATACCAATCACAAATCGCTTTAGTCCTCTTTTCACAAAAAAATTTGAATCTAAGGCAACAGAGGTGGATGGAATTCTTGGCATCGTATGACTTCGATATAGCTTATACCCCTGGCAAGGGTAACGTGGTGGCGGATGCGCTAAGTAGGAAAAGGTTGACTTTGAGTCCTTTGTTTGTTGAAAGGAAAAATCTAGAGGTTATAGCAACCTTTGATTTCACACCTGTTGTTGAGTCGTTGGCTAGCACGTTAGCATCTCTCGAGTTAAGGCCTACACTTCTAGACCAAGTAGGGACTTCACAGAAGGAAGGCCCACAGATAGTCGAGATCATGGACAAGTTGATTAGAGGTGAGATGTCAAGTCACCTCAGTAGGTATGCCATATATGACATGGGATGGCTAAGGCGTTATGGTAGACTATGTGTCCCACAAGTGGGAGACTTAGTTAAGAGAGTTCTCGAAGAGGCGCATCACTCGAAGATGACTATACATCCCGGTGGGGATAAAATGTACAAGGATATGAAGCGCATTTTCTTTTGGAACGAGATGAAAATGGACGTGGCGGAATTAGTTTCTAAGTGCATGGCGTGCCAACAAGTAAAGGCCGAGTCGAAAAAGCCCAGTGTGCTGTTGCATCCTTTGGAGGTTCCGTAGTGGAAATGGGAGAGTGTCTCAATGGATTTCGTGGATGGATTGCCTTGGTCAATGAAGGGAAATACTAGCATATGGGTTATAGTAGATAGACTCACGAAGAGCGTTCACTTCATTACTGTGAAAAGCAAGATGACTGCATGATGGCTAGCATTTATATACCATCGAGAAATAGTACGGTTGCACAGATTTCCTTCTAGTATAGTTAGTGATCATGACCCAATTTTCACTAGCGAATTTTGGAATAGTTTACAAGAAGCAATGGGTGCACGACTAAGTTTAAGCACGGCCTATCACCCACAGACGGATGGACAAAATGAAAGGGTAAATAGGGTACTAGAGGATCTTTTGAGACTATGCATTCTTGACTTTGGTGGTACTTGGGAAGATCACCCACCTCTTGTTGAGTTCGCGTATAATAATAGTTACCAAGCTAGCATAGGAATGGCACCATTCGAAGCTTTATACGGAAGACCATGCAAGTCACCAACTTGTAGGTGGGAGTCGACAGACTAGCTCACACTTGGACCCGACATGATAAGGGACACTTCCGAGAAGGTTGAGTTGATACGAAGACAGATGAAAACGGCCCAAGATAGACAGAAATCCTGTGCGGACTAGAGAAGGACAGACCTAAAGTTCGAAGTTGGAGATCTGGTCTTTATAAAAGTTTCTCCTTTACGCAATGTGGTTCACTTTGGAGCGGTTGGAAAGTCAGCATCGAGATTCGTAGGACCGTTTCCTATCATCGAGAGGATTGGACAGATGGCCTATAAGGTAGAGTTACCCGAGAAGTTGGCCGGAGTACACAATTTATTTCCCGTTTCGCATCTCCATAAGGGCTTACATGAGTCTGCCGAAGTGGTTGAGCCAAGCATCCTTGAAGACGTAGAAGTGGAAAGAGAAGCAACATTGAGGCGAGTTCCGATTCGTATATTAGGAACATAGATCAAGAAGATAAGGAATAGAGAAGTCAAGCTAGTTAAAGTACAATGGAGTGAAGCCCAAGAAGACGCAACTTGGGAAATCAAAGAGAAGATACGTGCACTGTGCCCAATTCTTTTTGAGGGTACATTCTCGATCTCTTTTTCCTATAAGTTTACATACCTTCGTATCATGTACATGCTTTTGCTATCCATGTTTGTATTGTTATTTTCTCGATCCTATCTTGATAACCTTAGGTAGAACCCTTTTGGATGTAAACATGTAATTGAAACATGTTATGGTTGATGATTGTAAGTGGTTTCAAGTGGTTGCAAGTGGTTGCTCGTGGTTGCAGAACACACATTAGGCACTAGATCGGCTCAGTCACATTTTTCATGTTGCATATGCATGAGTTCTTCTACTTGTACATAGATGGAAACTTGATATGCTATCATTTGGATGTTGCATATGAATGAATGTTTGTGCACTCATGTAGAGATTATAAAGTATGTTAGGAATTTGCATACATGTTGGACTCATTACACTAACATATTTTGCATTAAGGAGGTCTACCGAATCAGTAACCGCCTGATCTTTTGCATTAGGTAATACACATACACACTCTCTTGCATAAGTTCATACAACATTAGAAATATTTTAAGGACAATGGTTGCTTGTGGATGATGGTTGAGTAGATGGATGTTGGATGGTAGGACACATTCTTCTTAACTTGGAGATTTCGTGGACGAAAACCTTTAAGGAGGGGAGAACGTAATACCCAGTATTTTAATAACATGTTAAAACCATAAATCAAGGTAGAATTAATTTTTAAAATAAGAATAAAGGGAAACGGGTTGCGCCATTGCGTTCGTCTCAAAATTCTTCTTGGAAATGAGTCTGATTTTTCGAAAAACGGATTCCGTATGTGGGAGATATGACCCTCCGAAGTTTCAAGGATTTTCAAAACCGAAAATAGCTAAAATTCAAATTCGAAATTCAAATTCAAACCCCAGTGCAGACTGGGATGGAATTTTCCTGCGCATGACCAGGTCGACCTGGGTGTCGACACTATGGTCGACCTCCCAGGGGCCAGGTCGACCCTATGTTCGACCTGGGGGTCGACCTGGTGCTAAAACCCAGTTTGGAGCCTGGGTTCATTCTGATGTTTTTGGTCTTGTTTTCAGTCTAGATTCGTTCGCTAAATCCTATATAAATAGCACCCCAACCCCATTATCTTTACACCATTTTATTCTCTCCTTATGCTGCCTCTGAAATAATTGAAATAAATAAATTAAAATGAAACACAAAGACTATTTCTTGAAGACTACGGCTAGGAATTGCATATCCGAGTTGTTCGACTAGAGCTTCGATTCTTCTTTCTAAATTCTCGATCTGCACACTGTAAGTTCTAGTTACTTTGAGATTTAAACTTGTTAATTGTAATTTGGACATGAGATAAAGTGAAATTGGGCTTAAGTATGATAATCGATTCACATCTATTCTAGTTTCCATCTTGGATCTTGACATTTGAGAATATTGCTATGAAATCAGTTTGGACCTATTCATGTTGTAAATCAAACTCCTTCATGTCCATAGTATTATCATGCCTGTGATGTTGAATCAATCTACTTTTCACAAGTTTGGATTATCACCTTTATCATGACTATCACCTTATTGTACTAGATCCGTAATCCTAATGCTTTGGGACTCTTATTCTATATGCCAGTGATGTTATAACCAATTATCTCAAGCTATACCATGCTAGATTTATCACCTTGTGCTCGTTCTTTTGCCTATCATGGTTTTGATGTTATTCCCTTTTATTTTGGGATTTGGATTTACTTGTAATCTAAGATCGATTCACGTTTACGTGCGATGGGAATACGATTTGGGTAGATTAGGCAAAACATGAATTGGTTATGAACATGAATCATGAAACTTGACATGAAACTTGCCGTGAAACTTGACACGGATTTGACATGAAACTTGAACATGGGCATGACACTAGAATGAGCTTGAAAATGGCCAACTCGAGGTTGGGTTGAGTTTGTAGTGTAATTCTGCCCGGAACCGCCCGACAAATCCAGTGACTGCAAACAATAAGATCCAATGTGGGTAGTTGGTCATATCGCGCTTGAAACCCGAGGTCAGACTGAGTTGTGGTGTAAATCTGCCGGGAACCGCCCGACATATCCAGTGACCACAACAACAGGTCTGATGTGAGAGGTTGGGGTGCATTAATGAATTAATGCCACATGATAGGGTTAAGGCAGGAACATGAAAGACAACACTTAACCAACTTGACACATGACTAGTGGGGTTAAGTCATGAAATTGAAAGACAACACTTAACTAACTTGACATGCTAGACTGATAAGGGTTAATTCACGAATTTAACTGACAACACTTAACTTGTTGGACGGAAACCCAAGTTACGCGGTCCATTTCAGCAGAAACCCACTTAGATGTATCATGGTACCCTGGAATTAGGCAGGGTGGGGCACAATTACTGGGCTGATTGTAAGAGACTAGAACGACGGCTGAGTTGGTGCGCCAGTGTAGGTTCAGGCGAACTATGGTCGGGCACGTAGTCCAGAGTTGAAAAAGCAGGCATTGGGCATCAATAGATTTACATTGTGCATGCTTGATTCATGTCGGTGGTAGGCACCCTAGGGCTTGATACACCCTATGGTGGACCTAGCCCAGGTGACTACATTCGTGATAGGGCCATATGACACAAAGACACGACGAGCTAGAACTTGTAGGGAGCCGATCGATTAATGGATCGTTCCGTAGGACCCCGAAATGAGTCATTTCATGATATTGGGCAAAGGGATCATTTCATGGTTAATATATGACATGGGTTTGGGATACTAGTACTGTTGGTGCAGCTTATCTTGAATATGCGATGCTATATTTGATTTATCATGTTATCTTAGTCTATCTTGCCCATCTTGTCATCATCCTTATGTTTACTTTCAGTTTATACATGTCATTTAACTTTACCTGTTTTTATGCTGAAAGTCACTAGGACTTACCAGTCTTTCTGACTGACCCGTTTTCTTTTGCCTCCTTTTCTTTCGTTCCCCCCCGGTTCTCAGGGAGGAAACTCTAGCACTTACCTTGGATTTCGCTTGCTTTCAGTTCAGCTCATGTACGGTTTGATCTTGAGCTATGCTATGGTTGCATTTCTACTACCTTTGGGGAATTAAGCTACTTTTATTGTTTTAAGTTTTATGCTTCTTTATTTATTCAAGGCAGAACTTGTTGTAATGGAAAATGGTAGTTGGTACTTTGGATGTAAAATGTTTTGACTCTTTTTGAAAGTAATGAAATTTAGCTTTTGATTCTTTCGCTGTTTTATTTATGTTCTGTTTTTTAATATTTCTGTGATTGTTTACCCCGATAACGCTCCCCCAAATCTAGTGCATTCCCTTTGTGAGTGACCCAAGCGGAGGTGGGGTGTTACAGGTCCCATGAGATGCCTTATTTAAAATCATGTTAAAAATTGTTTTAGTTCTCATACCAGCCCCATAACGGACCTAGAGTTTATTACTTTAACCTAAACTCTGGGTGCCCCTATTTTCCACATGGGCATCTAGTAGTTTGGTTTTGTAGATTATTTCCTCTAGCAGGATTTTGGACCAAATCTTAAAGCTGTGTCCAGAGCATTGATAGTCTTCCACTGTGTTATTTTATTTTTTTCCGCTGCATTGTATTACATTTATTGTAAATTAATCTTCCACTGTAATTTTTTTTTGTTGTACTTTGATATTCTGTACTCTGATGTAACATTATTATGATGTTTATAAAAATCTTCTGTTATCTGTTCTGGTTTGTTGTATTCCCAGAGTTAGCGTATGTGGGATTCAAATGATCTTGGTCGGTTTAGCGATCGATTAGGTCTGGGAGAAATCCGTATTGTTACATATGGTATCAGAGCCTTGATTAACTCAAATCTTTGGGGTGCAACTTGTTAGAACAGAATAAAATACTCATCAAAGATTGGATTAGTAATATTCTATTGAAGAATCCTCATTAGAGATAGAATCAGTAGCATTCTAGAATGAGTGACTCATTAGAGATGGGGTTAGTAATGCCCTAGAGTGAGTTGACGGTTATATGTTTATAAATAATGTATTTGTGATCGTATATATACTATAGTTTTAAAAATATGTTTTTTGAGTATATAAAAAAATTATTATGAATTTGAAAAGCTAATTCACAAAATGATTACTGGTTGTGTTGTTAGATTACTAGTTTGATTAATAAAAATATGGGATTGATAATACCAATAAGGGAAATATAGACAACTCAAGTCAAATATTGAACTGAATTGAAAATTGATTGCAAATGCATACATGTACATATATGTAATATATGTGTGAACAGGTCATAGCAAGGAGGCTAGAGAAGAGGAATAAAATTGTATGCCTGATAAATAGGCACATGTTTACTAATTTCTTAGGTTTGGATGATTTTATGAGCCGATTGGCTAGCCGCTTGACTTTTTCTTTTTCTTTTGGATTTATGAGGGCCCTGCATGGCTAACTGAGGTTTTAAATGTCTCTCCGTAGAGAGGGGGTTATGGCGAAATTTTTCAAAAATTTATGGTGTTAGCCAAAATTTTCAAAAATTGTAAATTCTTAGAAACTGAAAAGTCATATAATGAACACTAAAATGAAAGTTGAGTTGATTAGTTAAACAACTTTCAGCCCCGTTCCTTTTCGAGGACGAAAAGATTTTAAGTTGGGGAGATTGTAACAACCCAAAAAATGAGAACCAATTTAAAATTTTTATTTTAGCAACTTTAGTGTAGTTTGAACATTTAAAATGGTTTATTTTAAATAATAACGACTAAAAATTTATTTTAATCAAAGTTAGAACGTATAAATTTATTTTAATTATAAAACGAGCCTGAAATGGCGCGGTAGTTTAAAAATTCATTTTCTAATTTCAAGAATTCAATATAAGTCAGAATTGGACGAAACAAGAAATATTTGAATCTGATTAACAATATCTTTCTAACAAATGTAAGAAACTGAGATTTCACTTTATAAATTGAAAGTTATGGCCAATTTAAAATTCAGAAAAGTCGCTGTGGAATTTATATATAATATAATATATAGCCCTTAAAAATAGTCATTTTGCAAACGATCTCCGTTTTTGACGAAACAACTTTTATTGGATTCGGAATGTCAAATTATTGCTAGATTCCAATTTTCATAATTTTTGGAATGAATATGTTAGCGTGGCAAAGAAAAACGTGTTTTGTCAATTTCAGTCAAATTGGATCGACCAGAAAATGACCATTTTTCAAACGGTCTCCAAATTTGACGAAATCATTTTTGTTAGGATTGTATTGTTAAAACATAGCTAGATTAATTTTTCAAGGATTTTTGGACTCAATATATGGCCCCGGTAAATTAAAATGTGCATTCAAACTCAATATATATTGATTTATATTTTAATTTTGAGAAAAACTAATTTAAACAGTTGATTTGGCTTACGAACCTTATTCCACTGTGTCCGGAATGTGGGTTTTTTGTTAGGGGAGATAGTCATTGGGGTTTATTTGGAGTTCGGAGCCATTTCGAAACAGTTGGAGAATTAAATATTGATTTGTATTATAATATATTTATATAAATACATTTAAAACCCTAGTCTCTTCCCGCAGAATACAGCCGCCGCCTTTCACGTTTAAAGGGCCAAGAACTTCCAAAAATAAAATCCCAAATCCTCTCAATCCCTATCGAATTAAACTCCAGTTTCAAAACAATAATCGACGGGCTTTGTTTGATCGTTGAATCCATATGGGCGAGATCGGTTTTCGGGGAGCAGGGCATTCGATTTTTGGGCTAGAAGTTACCGACTTTGAGGCCGCTTTTACGGCGCAGGAGGGGGGCGAGTTCGCCTAAACGGGCGGCGGCGGAGGATCACTTGAAGGCGAAGGGCGGGGGTATCTCCAATCATTAACTAGCGTAAGGAACTGGGTGCAATTTTGAACACTAAATGTTGAAAGGAGTTCGGTGTAATTCGCTTTTACCTGGACAGAGGAAGATGGTCAAAAAAGGGAATTAGGAATTTTAAAGTTATTAATTTTCTAATTATTTCAATTAATGTAATGAAATGTGAAAATAACTATATCTTCTTCATATTAGATTGGAATCTGACAATTTCAAAGCCATTGGAATCGTGGATGTGAATACTACATTTCAGAACTGACTAGGACCGAAATGGAAAACATTAGAATTTTGGGCCAAATTAAATCCAAATCATTCAGAAACTTAGAAATAAAGAATGAAGGAGTGGAAACGAACGTGAGAACTTCTCTCACTATAAATTTTTGTACAGTTATTTATTTTTTGTTGGATCACCTCCCTGTCGTCCATAGACCATGGACGATTTATTTGATTGTGTTGTGATTGTGATGTACAAATATATATATATATATATGAAATGTGAATATAATATATATATGAAATGTGAATAAAATATATACATGCGTTGTGAAAATAATATATATACGCATTGTGAAAATAATATATATATATATATATATGCGTTGTGAAAATTGTATATATACGCGTTGTGAAAATAAAATATATATATGCGATGTGAAAATAATATATATATATATATATGGAATGAGAAATACACACACACACATATATATAATTTTAAAATATAAATATATATATGGAAAGTGAATAATATATATATATATATATATGTATGAAATGTGAATAATATATATACGATGTGAAAATAATATATATATATATATATATATATATATATATATATATAATGTGAATAATATATATACGATGTGAAAATAATATATATACGAAGTGGAAAATATACATATGCGATGAGAATATATATATATATGTACGATGTTAAAATAATATATACGATGTGAATATATATATATATATATATATATATATATATATATATGTATATATATGTATATGCAATGTATAAAAGCTATATTTGCGATGTGAAAAATATTTTCTCAATGAAAAAATTATTTTTAGCTTATATATGCGATATATAAAATGGTCATGTATTGAAATGATTATTAGATTGTTAAAAATATAATTTTTAACATATACATGCACTGTATAAAATTGTCATGTAACGGAATATTCAATTTTGATTTAAAATTAAATGGTAGTTGAAAATGTTTTTGAAACGAATTTAAAACGATTTATAAAATACCTTTTAAATGGAAATCGACGAAGTATATATAATATGTAAACATATTATATATATTAAATGGCCTGAATAGAACGCGCAGTGACTGTTCGTGAATTTCGACCATTAACTTCAAATGGACGTAACGGGAGATCCGACCGTTAGATTCTCCTAAAACTAGAACCATTGGTTTCGTATCAAAAAGAGATTTACAATGGATAGATGAGATTTGAAATCTAATGGCTGGATTTGGAATTATGTCCAAATCAAATTCGGAAAAGGTCGCTGTAAGTGTAGTTCTGTGATCGCTATTGGAAACTGACTGTACGGACCTTGATAAAATTATAAAAAATGTTATTAATTTATGTAAAATCATAATAAATGATTTGGAAAGAATTTGGATGACAAAATTTCAATTTTGTAAAGATAAAAATATATTTTTGTCAAAATTAACTAGTTATTCACCAGAAATAATAAACCAATAACTTTATATAAATAAACTGGATTGAAATGGTTTTAAAATAACCAGAATTTTCCAATTTATGAATTGAAATGGATTTGAATGGAAATAATCTTCAGTATATTTCGATATTGGATTCCGTGATTATACGGATATTGTGGAGGGATTTGGAAGATATATATATATATATCATTATACCCAATACGATATTTGTTTATTTCAGAATTTGATATTGAATATAAGCCTACATTATATTATATTCAGAGCCTTGTATTTAATATCAAATTGGATTTTGGGTTTGTCGTGAATGGTGTCTTCATAAACACAGTTCTTAAACCTAATAAAAAAAGGTTAAATCTTTTAATTAAGATTTAATGAAGTTTACCAATTAATTAATATTTAATTGGAATTGAAATTGGATTTTGGGTTTGTCCTGAACTGTGTTTAAATGACATTAGTTCTTTAACCCAAGTAAAAGCAGGATTAATTTCCAAGAGGTTGAACAATCAATAAAAAATGATTCTTGGGATTAAAACCAATTGGAGTTTGAATAAATCTTTAATTAGATTGTTATTGAATAAATGTTGATTGAATTAACCAAAACACGTGATGTGATTAAACCAAATTTACTTGGTTGTTGATATTCATGATTGTGATTGATTGATTGTTTGGATTATGCTCGACCAGTTTATGAGAAAAATATGTTTTTAAATTTAGCATTGGGTGGGTAGAAATATTGGTATGCTAACGTCTTGTGGAACACTTCACAATTCGACTATGGGATGTGTAGCGATGTTATTGTGTTCATTTCAAATTTATTGAACGATTTTGAAATGATATTTTTCTTAAGTGAAAAAAATGTATTCCTTGTTTTGGACAGGGAATGTTTTATAAAAATATTTTATAAAATAGAAAGGATTTGGAGGCCTAAGCCCGATGATTTCTAAAAGGATTTAGAAATATATTATGTGTTACATTGTAGTTCAATACATAACCGATTAGTTGCTATTGATGATATATCTGTTTGGTGGCGGTGAATTTATTCCCTTGCTTAATACCCTTATTTGAGACATACGAGCTCAAAGATTATGTGATTAATAGTGACTGATCATATGTGTGAATTGCTAATGTAAAGTACTATATTTTGGAAAGTACTTGTGATTATTATGTTGTGAAATGATTTTCCCCACTTCGGGATATAAAATGATTTTGCAAGTATGTGGCTAAAGATCGGGTGACCGGGACGACTAAAAGTATGGGCTGGAACCAGGACCTTAGGGAGAGTGGTCAGCATGTAGCCTGCACCATAGTGGGAGGTGCACATTTATATATCGAGTTGGAGAGGCACGTACAAACTTGTATGAGGGAACATGAGCGATATTTGGTTTGCATACTTGTTTGTACGCGTTGTTATGTTTTGGAATTCATATTTCCAAAGATTTTGGTTTGAGATTCTGAAGTGAAATGTACTTTGATATAAAGCTAGATATGCATTTCAAAGGATTTGAAATAAGAGTCGGGAAATAAAGTCCAAAGGAATAATTTCTGTAAAGTGAATTGGACTTGAAAAAACTAAATTTGGGATTAAACCCAAATGGGTAGATTGAGGAATTGCATGTTGTATGGTGCATTGTAGATCCATATGACTATTATTATTTATAGTTTATGCACTGGTATTCATGAGTGTGAACCCGTTCCATGTTATACGGCGTGGTCCCATGAGATGCCTTATTTAAAATCATGTTAATAATTGTTTTGGTTCTCACACTAGTCCCATGACTGACCTGGAGTTTATTGTTTTAACCAAAACTTTGGGTGCCCCTATTTTCCACACAGATTGCTTGTAGTTTTGGTTTTGCAGATTATTGCACTTAGCAGGATTCTGGACCGAAGCATAAAGCTATGTCCAAAGCATAGATAGTCTTCCGTTATGTTATTTTATTTATTTTCCCTGCATTGTATTACATTTATTGTAAATTATTCTTCTGTTTTTTTTTGATGTACTCTGATATTCTGTACTCTGATGTAACATTATTATGATATTTATAAAAGTCTTATATTACCTTTTCTGATGTGTAGTATGCATAGAGTCAGCGTATGCGAGATTTGAACGATCCTGGATGGTTTAGCGATTGATTATGTAGACACATTAGAATCGAACGAAAGAATTCATCGGAGATAGGATTAGAAATATCCTATAAGAATAACTCATTAAAGATGGGGTTAGTAATACCCTAGAATGAGTTTGAAGAGTATTATTTATTAAAAAAACAAATTTAGTTTTGAAATTTTAATAACTATTATACATATTTGAGTATATTATTTTGCATTAAATGTTGGACAATCGAGTTGCATATATGCCTAGCTAGCGTGTATACGAACTCTCAAATATACTGGATAGATATAGAATCACACTCTTGTCGCCCGTGGAGAATTTTGATGATGACAACTTCATCATCAGTATTTATGTTCGAGTTTCGAAAGTGGGATATCTATATATTTCCAATTGACTGGTGTGAGAACAAAGCTTAGTTAAGGTTTATTGCTATGATTTGCGCTAAAAATATGATTTTTGACAATATATTAAAGTTATATATATTTAAAAATTTATTCAATTAATTGATTGTTGGTTGTGTTGTTTGATTATTAGTTTAACTAATAAAAATATTGGAATGATAATTAATTTAACCAATATGAGAATAAATGGTAAAGAAAGCACAAATGAAGATATTTGTTAAGTGAAAAATAACATTATCCCTCTTGATGAAATCATAAAATATTATATAGGATATGGGCGACTATGGCTTATCTTGTATTGAATTCTAGATGACTCCAAAACAAGCGAGAAGGGCTCACCAACAAGCCGAAAAAGAAAGGGAGTTGGACTTAGGAACGTACGTGGGTATTTATTACCATATATGCAGAGAAGAAGGGCATTATGCAGTTCAGTGCCCCGAGAGAAAGAAGAGCAAGGAGGAAGATACAAGAATGGACATAGTTTGTTTCAAGTGCAAAGAGACGGGACATTTTGTACATAAGTGTCCAAAAGTAAAGAAGAAACCCAAAAATCTAGGAAAGGTGTAACGAACCGGGATTTTCGACTCCGAAAATCAACATCAAACTACCATGTTGACCATTCAGACATCGAACATTCCAGATCATTAATAGAAAGAAGTTAGAGGGTGAGAATAGATAAGATAGAAATATTAGAATAGAAGAAGAAGAAACAACACAACCCAGAGTCTCACATCGCAGCGGAACAAAATATAATACAGAAATAAATCTTTATTGAGAACTTTGAAAATACTTACAATATCAGAGTACATCAACATCTGGACAGTGATAATCTGTCCTCATACAACACACAGCGGAATACTAGTAATATCATACGTCTGGACTCTTCCAGCTTGTCTCTTCATAGCAGTCGATAACCTGAACCTGTACAACCCGGCCTAACCCGAGCATTTACAAAACACCGGGTCAGTCTGGTGAACCAGAGTGAGATAAACTCGCACAGTAATAAGGGTGAATCATCCAATCATGATTTTAAAGTTCAAAATCTTTTCAAAGGAAAAGGATAATCGTAAGACCAAATCCACACATAAATACGGACGGTTTTTACCTTACGATAACCCAAAACAGTTTTGAAACCAATATCTTGTCTGATATTATAATAATGTCTAAATACAAGTAAATAGCAATCTAGTGGAACGCTTGCATCTCACGCTCCACATATATAGTATACAATCAAAACCCGCAGGCGCTTATTGGAGATTGGATTCCAACTTGACAAGGTATGGGTCCACCTTCCGATAGTGTATCTCTAGAGACGAATACACTGGGTTCAACAAGAACTTCTTGCAACCCGGCCCTCACATGACCGACCCCTCATTTCGCTTGAGAGTATCGAATGTATATCACCGACGGTTGGGATCAGCAACCGTCTCCCGACAAGGGACAGCATCGAAACATAGATTTAAGAAACAAATAGGATTTCCTCTAGATAGGTGATCATACACCCTAATGGGAGCGACCCACATAGCCATGCTGCCTGCCCGATTTTTGTCATTTCCCGGTTGATGAGGCTTGAGGCCAGAATTAACTCTTGACATCTGGTCGCCATTTACTTTGAATGCCACATCGTCAAATCCGTCAGATATCACTAATTGACGTCCACAAAAATACTCTAGCAGTTAAGCTAAGAGAACGGCAAATCTCCGCCAACAACTATCGTACGTTTGAAGAAATCAACGTACGTGATCCTTTGGAAATACTCTTTCAGACACTCGTCCATATACGTCATCCAGGAACAGGATGAACCGAAGGCACTTTCCTACCGCATCCAATATATAGGAATCACCCCATGGATCAGTAGCGAGAAGTCCTTGCAACCCGTAGAATCCAACTACGACAGAATCACAGTTTATCTCTGCTTGCCAGGCCGAGAATATTAGTGGTTCTTCCGTGTATGAAAATCCACAGTCTTCAATGCTCCATCTAAATCATCTTCTGAGATCGTCACGTATTCGTTGGTCGGAATGGTTTTCGAATATAAATTCGATCCCGGTCTTTCCATACCAACAATCGTATTGGCCAGATTTGATAGTCGGTGTTTTAACTATCAAAATATTCAGTGTTTCAATCATGACACTCCAATGAGTTCACTGGTTCAGTATTCAGCATCACTTGGCCTTTAACAAACTGATTTACTTTTAAAAACTTCTAATTCCAATCTTTGAAAATACGATAATTGAATAACTCTAATTTGATTTAACTATGATCGATTAACTAATATTCGACTTCACTCCATTCGCTCGACTCTAGATCGCAGCGATCACAATGGTTACGCCTGATTCCCTCAGGAAACATCCGACCGCCGTAGGCTATCTGCAGCCCTGCGAATTACGCTAGCAGTCGTACGAAACGGCAACTTAGCCGAATAATTATGTTTGGCTAATTCTATCATGAATAGCTATATTCAATTTCCCATTTTGAAATCTCATTTAAAATTCTCCCTTTTTACTAGATCTCGTTTTCAAATAACGTTAATGTAAAATTAACGTCTTAACACTTTGAAACTTACTTAACCTCTGGTTTATAATAAACCCTTTTTATCGTAATCTCCTTTCACTTAATTCATATAATTGAGTACGTTTATTTCCTTTCACCATTCAATTGGCTTGCATCTCACATTCGGTAACTTTTTAAATGAATTCCCATTTAAAAATATATTCCTAAATTCATCATTAATTAAAATAATAACTTATTTCAAACATTAACTACTTTAGTAGTTAATCCCTTTATTAACTAAATTAAATATTAAATCCCTTTTAAATCCTTATTTAAATTCAAACAATATTCATTTAACTATTTTAGTCAAAACACCTTAACTTGATAAACAATTCTAATTCCAAACGGTCGATTTAATTAACTCAAAAACTCGATTATCTCATTAACCGATTTCAACAATCCTCGCTTTAAATTAATTAAAAATATAATTAACTTAGATAGATTCTAATTATTTGTTTCCTTTACAAAACAATGATTAAAGTTTAACCCTTTCGATTCATTTCTTATCTTCATACTTGAAAATCCGATTAACATCAGCATATACTTATAAAATAAACCAACCATAAATCAAGGTCTTAAATAAATAAAATATTTATTTAATTCCCTTTTATACTTTATTCAAATAATATATTTCAAGATCTGAGTCCAGTTATAAAATAAACTTTATAACTTCACTTTTATCGACTCACCTAACGGTGAATCCATATCTATAAACCGATTGATTTTTAAAGGCCATACTCTGCCAAACACTTAACCAATATCACCTATTGGTTCAAACCAAACAGATGTTGAATATTCAATTAATAATCAACCATCAAATCAATCACACAAACATATCAGGAAATGAATAATACATTTGAGGGATCTGGTTGGGTCCCTCCAACCTGTTCTTCCCTGTATTCAAATGGTTATCACAAACCAGACGGTTCAGTTTTGTTTAACTGATAAACTAATATAACAACCATTCAACATTAACCACAAGCAATTCAACCATTTAAACACGTTTATACATAAACGTGACCAACCAAGGTGAGTTACCTTTATTGGAACCAATCGTTAAAAATAACGATTTGATATTCGCTGAAATTAAACACAGTTTAATTTCATCGGTTAAATCAACAGATCAATGTATAACTAGCAAAATAGTCAATCATTTGCAAGCAGAGCACACAAAATAAAAATACCCAATTTATATAAAATATAAAAAGGGTAACTGAGTGAGTTTAACTCACCTTGATTTGATTAGTCGTTGGATCAGTTTGGTTACAGTTAAATTAAACAATTTAACTGTAAATCATGTTGTCGCCATTCTGTTCAGGACAGCCCCATGATGTCGAGCTCGTCGCCATGACCCTAATGCTTTTTATTTGGTTCAATTCTGTTCACAGAATGGAAAGTTATACACATTTGAGTAATTACTATTTTATCAATATAATTAACTTCTTAACTATATATTATATTTTGGTTAATTACTTTGTCAAATAAACTAGCTAGCCCTGCTCTCCTCTCGTTTTACTTCCTACGTCCACCTGCTTCCCTTGGGTATTCATTTCGAAATTCAACACCAGGCAAAGACTCATGCTGGCACTTCAAAGGACCACCGCTCCTCCATCCATTCCTCCGCATGCGGCTCATGCTACCAACCGCACTTCCCCTCTTCGTTTATATTTTTTTTTCTTTTGAGAGCCTGGCCCAAGTTCACAAATATGAACAGCCCACCGAAATGATCCCCTCCCTCCTCTCGCATACATCAGAAATTCCCTTTATACTTTCACATTGCCCCATTCCGCGGCTCCTCGAAACGAAGACGACCCTTCACCATTCACCACGTCCGAGTCCCACTGGTCTCTCAATACGCCCCCACTATTTTCCTATATATAACTCATTTATTTTCTTACAGGAGGAAGTTCCGTTTTTTTTTTAACTGAAATTATTGAAAATGGCGCAAGGTACATGGGTTTTCAAGAGTGTATTTATAGTCGAAGGGTACTTGGCACCAAAGGAATTAACAGTAAGCTGTGTGCGGGTAGGATGTAGGATTGCAGAAATTAGCATGTGCAATTACTGCGGATGTTGCTTTCATTAATCGTTCCTTTGTCGGCAAGGTTTCACACATATCGTTTTCAATTGCATACAAAGGACGTGTACTCAGAGGAGAAGAAAAGAAATCGCATACCGTAGGCATGTGGTAGGATTGCAGAGGTATTAAGTTTGATGGATGGTTGCATGTGAAAATGTACGCTGTGTTACTTTTGCATGTGCGCGGATTGTTTAGGATAGACAACCCTATGTGTAGCCTGTGAAGATAGTTTGAGCTGCATGAGTTGTTTGGTCCTAGGGTAGCACGGTTGGTATATTTGAGTAGCATGATTTGAGCGAGCGTACAGGGAAACAAAGAAGCTAAAGTAGAAAAGAGGATGGATTTATTAATATAAAATTATATGAAAACCTCGTCACCGAGAAATCGTATTAAAAATCACTATATATGACTTCTGTCTTCTGATAAAAAGGCTATTCTTAGTGTAAAAAGGTATTCCGAATCCAATGGGACAAGTTTCGTCGAAATCCGAGGTCGTATGGAAACATTTCCTTTATGAAACCGGAAATGAACACGCATTTAATTTTTCCACGGTCACTAGATAAATCAAATCAACTTGAAACTGCGAGTATCGATAATAACTTTTCGATACGAACCCAACGGCACTAGTTTCGTCGCATTCTGAGACTGTTGCCCCGGTAGGCTGTTTTTACCCCGAACCGCCCTACCCTTTTTAACGCCAAATTTCTCGATCTCTAAAAATAACAAACTATATACTTATTCTGACTCTAATCGACGATACGAACTCAACAGAACTGGTTTCGTGGCCTAATTCGATCGTCTTCTCAAGTTACACTCAATTACCCCTTTATTTATTTAAATACGCGCTATAGAATTTGAATGGGCGTTTATGGTTGCTGTGGTCATATACGACATCGGTTTTCCACGCCACTCACCACCGTACAATAATTTAACGATACGGTTCTAATGAAACTGGTTTTGTCAAAGTCTGAGTCCGTTTGCAAAACGGCTATTTTAAAGGCCTATAATTTAATAACGATTTTCCTTAGCGACTATTTCAAAATTTGATTTGGCCATAAATATCAAACTATAACACGAAATCTGGATTTTTCTCTTTCATATGAAAATTATTGTCAACATGCTCCCAACGTTTCTTGTTTCACAGAAATCCGACTTATATCGAATCATGTATTCTCAGTTGAAGTTCAAAACTCTAATTTACGAACTGCACGCCATTTTCAAGCTCGATTTATATTATATATATAAATTATAACGTTCAACTTTGTTTTTAATAACGAATTCAATATTAAATTCCATTAATATTCCCAACATAATATTTAAAACTAATTTAAATATTCATATTCACATGGTCGAAAAACACGGGTCGTTACATTCTTCCCCCCTTAAAATAATTTCGTCCTCGAAATTGCTAAGGTAAGGAAGAACGTTATAACTCATTAATTTCAAATCCAATTTTACTATAAATTGAAACTCAATTCAGTATCGTAAATAAATATTTTCAAAAATATTGAAAATTTTCTAACACATTAAATTTTCGAAAAATTCCGCCAGCACCTCCTTTGTACGGCTCAATCGGTACAACAACCACTCGCCTCTCTGGGCCTTCTCCAATCCAAAACAAAACAAAACAGCCAAGCGGCTTGCCAAACAGGCTCACAAATCACCAAACCCATATAAAATAAATGTGTACCTTTTTGTCGGGCATATCATTATATCCTTCCCATCTGCTGCCCTGTCAGCATATACACAGGCACTTCCAACAAAATTCCAATTTCATCCTTCGAACTAAATTCTTCACGTGTCCAAGCCAAATTCCATTCTTGACTCAATTTCCATCCATCATCAATTTCAACTCTTAGCTTACCAGTCCAACACCATTTCAAATTCCTGTCTCCAAATTTCAAAAATCTGATTCTACTCGATGTAATATATCTCGATTTAATTTCCAGTTAACTGGTTCCAATTCGATTCATATTTGCTTGCACAAATTTCTATCAAATTTTGTTTTTGGTTCAACAATTTTTCTTGGGAGTTTTTAAACAGTAGCTCAAAAGTCAAATATTCCTTTTTAGGATCCAAAACAACTTGTTTTTCTCAAAGCAATTCAAAACAAAATCTTTGGTAGTAATCCGTCACTTAGAACTCGAAAATGAACACCGATAATGGCGCGCACATCATCGGAATCTATTTTCCAGTTATCGAAGTGAGTTCAATACTATATTACTTTCAAAATCATTTCTAAACACTTCCATTTTGAAATCAGTTCAAAATATCCTTTGCAAGGCTTGTAAAACAATTTAAAATCTTCCAGGATTGTAAAATTCTCATATATTCGATTCAAGTTTATTTACAACACCTTTCCCACTTTTGGGAATTTTAATTCCAATTTTGATTTAGATTTCAGATTTATTTCATCTGATTCCATATTATACGAATTAAAAATGGTTATTTTTATAACCATTTCAATTATAATCAAGCAACACATCCAATATGCCATAATATATCAAATGTTAATCATTCTTTTATATTCAAATACCATTTGGGTAAAATTATTTCATTTACCCTCTTTCAAAAACATACTGTGTCGAATTATTCTGTTCAAGAGTTTAGAAACACTTATCGACACAGTTTGCATTACTGTATCGACCAGAATTCATAAACTACTCGGCAAACCAATCAACACAATATAAACAGTTTTTATATCAATTTACAAATACGCGCTCATATATATACACTCAAACTCAATCTAGGGTGTTGCTAACCCCATCTCTACTGAGTCACGCCACAGAGCCAAGGTAATTACTTAACCTTCAGCTCTGATACCACTGTAACGGACCGGGGTAGTGGGCTAACCTCCCACCGTGGCTTACAGAGATACCTCAGAACTGCTTTTACGGCCAGCCTCTCGACTCGACCAACCCACATTGTCGGGAGATGTAGGGGTAAGAGTCTCCCGTTCGCCACCAAACGCGAAGCGAGAACCCCCTATCATCCGTACCAATTAAGCAACCAGCTCTGATACCACTGTAACGAACCGGGATTTTCGACTCCGAAAATCAACATCAAACTACCATGTTGACCATTCAAACATCGAACATTCCAGATCATTAATAGAAAGAAGTTAGAGGGTGAGAATAGATAAGATAGAAATATTAGAATAGAAGAAGAAGAAACAACACAACCCAGAGTCTCACATCGCAGCGGAACAAAATATAATACAGAAATAAATCTTTATTGAGAACTTTGAAAATACTTACAATATCAGAGTACATCAACATCTGGACAGTGATAATCTGTCCTCATACAACACACAGCGGAATACTAGTAATATCATACGTCTGGACTATTCCAGCTTGTCTCTTCATAGCAGTCGATAACCTGAACCTGTACAACCCGGCCTAACCCGAGCATTTACAAAACACCGGGTCAGTCTGGTGAACCAGAGTGAGATAAACTCGCACAGTAATAAGGGTGAATCATCCAATCATGATTTTAAAGTTCAAAATCTTTTCAAAGGAAAAGGATAATCGTAAGACCAAATCCACACATAAATACGGACGGTTTTTACCTTACGATAACCCAAAACAGTTTTGAAACCAATATCTTGTCTGATATTATAATAATGTCTAAATACAAGTAAATAGCAATCTAGTGGAACGCTTGCATCTCACGCTCCACATATATAGTATACAATCAAAACCCGCAGGCGCTTATTGGAGATTGGATTCCAACTTGACAAGGTATGGGTCCACCTTCCGATAGTGTATCTCTAGAGACGAATACACTGGGTTCAACAAGAACTTCTTGCAACCCGGCCCTCACATGACCGACCCCTCATTTCGCTTGAGAGTATCGAATGTATATCACCGACGGTTGGGATCAGCAACCGTCTCCCGACAAGGGACAGCATCGAAACATAGATTTAAGAAACAAATAGGATTTCCTCTAGATAGGTGATCATACACTCTAATGGGAGCGACCCACATAGCCATGCTGCCTGCCCGATTTTTGTCATTTCCCGGTTGATGAGGCTTGAGGCCAAAATTAACTCTTGACATCTGGTCGCCATTTACTTTGAATGCCACATCGTCAAATCCGTCAGATATCACTAATTGACGTCCACAAAAATACTCTAGCAGTTAAGCTAAGAGAACGGCAAATCTCCGCCAACAACTATCGTACGTTTGAAGAAATCAACGTACGTGATCCTTTGGAAATACTCTTTCAGACACTCGTCCATATACGTCATCCAGGAACAGGATGAACCGAAGGCACTTTCCTACCGCATCCAATATATAGGAATCACCCCATGGATCAGTAGCGAGAAGTCCTTGCAACCCGTAGAATCCAACTACGACAGAATCACAGTTTATCTCTGCTTGCCAGGCCGAGAATATTAGTGGTTCTTCCGTGTATGAAAATCCACAGTCTTCAATGCTCCATCTCAATCATCTTCTGAGATCGTCACGTATTCGTTGGTCGGAATGGTTTTCGAATATAAATTCGATCCCGGTCTTTCCATACCAACAATCGTATTGGCCAGATTTGATAGTCGGTGTTTTAACTATCAAAATATTCAGTGTTTCAATCATGACACTCCAATGAGTTCACTGGTTCAGTATTCAGCATCACTTGGCCTTTAACAAACTGATTTACTTTTAAAAACTTCTAATTCCAATCTTTGAAAATACGATAATTGAATAACTCTAATTTGATTTAACTATGATCGATTAACTAATATTCGACTTCACTCCATTCGCTCGACTCTAGATCGCAGCGATCACAATGGTTACGCCTGATTCCCTCAGGAAACATCCGACCGCCGTAGGCTATCTGCAGCCCTGCGAATTACGCTAGCAGTCGTACGAAACGGCAACTTAGCCGAATAATTATGTTTGGCTAATTCTATCATGAATAGCTATATTCAATTTCCCATTTTGAAATCTCATTTAAAATTCTCCCTTTTTACTAGATCTCGTTTTCAAATAACGTTAATGTAAAATTAACGTCTTAACACTTTGAAACTTACTTAACCTCTGGTTTATAATAAACCCTTTTTATCGTAATCTCCTTTCACTTAATTCATATAATTGAGTACGTTTATTTCCTTTCACCATTCAATTGGCTTGCATCTCACATTCGGTAACTTTTTAAATGAATTCCCATTTAAAAATATATTCCTAAATTCATCATTAATTAAAATAATAACTTATTTCAAACATTAACTACTTTAGTAGTTAATCCCTTTATTAACTAAATTAAATATTAAATCCCTTTTAAATCCGTATTTAAATTCAAACAATATTCATTTAACTATTTTAGTCAAAACACCTTAACTTGATAAACAATTCTAATTCCAAACGGTCTATTTAATTAACTCAAAAACTCGATTATCTCATTAACCGATTTCAACAATCCTCGCTTTAAATTAATTAAAAATATAATTAACTTAGATAGATTCTAATTATTTGTTTCCTTTACAAAACAATGATTAAAGTTTAACCCTTTCGATTCATTTCTTATCTTCATACTTGAAAATCCGATTAACATCAGCATATACTTATAAAATAAACCAACCATAAATCAAGGTCTTAAATAAATAAAATATTTATTTAATTCCCTTTTATACTTTATTCAAATAATATATTTCAAGATCTGAGTCCAGTTATAAAATAAACTTTATAACTTCACTTTTATCGACTCACCTAACGGTGAATCCATATCTATAAACCGATTGATTTTTAAAGGCCATACTCTGCCAAACACTTAACCAATATCACCTATTGGTTCAAACCAAACAAATGTTGAATATTCAATTAATAATCAACCATCAAATCAATCACACAAACATATCAGGAAATGAATAATACATTTGAGGGATCCGGTTGGGTCCCTCCAACCTGTTCTTCCCTGTATTCAAACGGTTATCACAAACCAGACGGTTCAGTTTTGTTTAACTGATAAACTAATATAACAACCATTCAACATTAACCACAAGCAATTCAACCATTTAAACACGTTTATACATAAACGTGACCAACCAAGGTGAGTTACCTTTATTGGAACCAATCGTTAAAAATAACGATTTGATATTCGCTGAAATTAAACACAGTTTAATTTCATCGGTTAAATCAACATATCAATGTATAACTAGCAAAATAGTCAATCATTTGCAAGCAGAGCACACAAAATAAAAATACCCAATTTATATAAAATATAAAAAGGGTAACTGAGTGAGTTTAACTCACCTTGATTTGATTAGTCGTTGGATCAGTTTGGTTACAGTTAAATTAAACAATTTAACTGTAAATCATGTTGTCGCCATTCTGTTCAGGACAGCCCCATGATGTCGAGCTCGTCGCCATGACCCTAATGCTTTTTATTTGGTTCAATTCTGTTCACAGAATGGAAAGTTATACACATTTGAGTAATTTCTATTTTATCAATATAATTAACTTCTTAACTATATATTATATTTTGGTTAATTACTTTGTCAAATAAACTAGCTAGCCCTGCTCTCCTCTCGTTTTACTTCCTACGTCCACCTGCTTCCCTTGGGTATTCATTTCGAAATTCAACACCAGGCAAAGACTCATGCTGGCACTTCAAAGGACCACCGCTCCTCCATCCATTCCTCCGCATGCGGCTCATGCTACCAACCGCACTTCCCCTCTTCGTTTATATTTTTTTTTTCTTTTGAGAGCCTGGCCCAAGTTCACAAATATGAACAGCCCACCGAAATGATCCCCTCCCTCCTCTCGCATACATCAGAAATTCCCTTTATACTTTCACATTGCCCCATTCCGCGGCTCCTCGAAACGAAGACGACCCTTCACCATTCACCACGTCCGAGTCCCACTGGTCTCTCAATACGCCCCCACTATTTTCCTATATATAACTCATTTATTTTCTTACAGGAGGAAGTTCCGTTTTTTTTTTTTTAACTGAAATTATTGAAAATGGCGCAAGGTACATGGGTTTTCAAGAGTGTATTTATAGTCGAAGGGTACTTGGCACCCAAGGAATTAACAGTAAGCTGTGTGCGGGTAGGATGTAGGATTGCAGAAATTAGCATGTGCAATTACTGCGGATGTTGCTTTCATTAATCGTTCCTTTGTCGGCAAGGTTTCACACATATCGTTTTCAATTGCATACAAAGGACGTGTACTCAGAGGAGAAGAAAAGAAATCGCATACCGTAGGCATGTGGTAGGATTGCAGAGGTATTAAGTTTGATGGATGGTTGCATGTGAAAATGTACGCTGTGTTACTTTTGCATGTGCGCGGATTGTTTAGGATAGACAACCCTATGTGTAGCCTGTGAAGATAGTTTGAGCTGCATGAGTTGTTTGGTCCTAGGGTAGCACGGTTGGTATATTTGAGTAGCATGATTTGAGCGAGCGTACAGGGAAACAAAGAAGCTAAAGTAGAAAAGAGGATGGATTTATTAATATAAAATTATATGAAAACCTCGTCACCGAGAAATCGTATTAAAAATCACTATATATGACTTCTGTCTTCTGATAAAAAGGCTATTCTTAGTGTAAAAAGGTATTCCGAATCCAATGGGACAAGTTTCGTCGAAATCCGAGGTCGTATGGAAAAATTTCCTTTATGAAACCGGAAATGAACGCGCATTTAATTTTTCCACGGTCACTAGATAAATCAAATCAACTTGAAACTGCGAATATCGATAATAACTTTTCGATACGAACCCAACGGCACTAGTTTCGTCGCATTCTGAGACTGTTGCCCCGGTAGGCTGTTTTTACCCCGAACCGCCCTACCCTTTTTAACGCCAAATTTCCCGATCTCTAAAAATAACAAACTATATACTTATTCTGACTCTAATCGACGATACGAACTCAACGGAACTGGTTTCGTGGCCTAATTCGATCGTCTTCTCAAGTTACACTCAAATACCCCTTTATTTATTTAAATACGCGCTATAGAATTTGAATGGGCGTTTATGGTTGCTGTGGTCATATACGACATCGGTTTTCCACGCCACTCACCACCGTACAATAATTTAACGATACGGTTCTAATGAAACTGGTTTTGTCAAAGTCTGAGTCCGTTTGCAAAACGGCTATTTTAAAGGCCTATAATTTAATAACGATTTTCCATAGCGACTATTTCAAAATTTGATTTGGCCATAAATATCAAACTATAACACGAAATCTGGATTTTTCTCTTTCATATGAAAATTATTGTCAACATGCTCCCAACGTTTCTTGTTTCACAGAAATCCGACTTATATCGAATCATGTATTCTCAGTTGAAGTTCAAAACTCTAATTTACGAACTGCACGCCATTTTCAAGCTCGATTTATATTATATATATAAATTATAACGTTCAACTTTGTTTTTAATAACGAATTCAATATTAAATTCCATTAATATTCCCAACATAATATTTAAAACTAATTTAAATATTCATATTCACATGGTCGAAAAACACGGGTCGTTACAAAAGGAAAAGAAGTGCTTTTGATGCAAAGAAGTAGGGCACAACTTCCTCGGAAGTTATGCAAGAAGTGCTTTTGATCCAAAGGAAAGGAGTTATCTACTTTGGAAATTATGCAAGAAGAGGGCACGACTTCCTAGGAAGTTAAGTTCTAATATAACGAACTAGCATTTTGGATATATGCATGAACGTATGGTTATTTATGTTATCCCACCTTTTGTACTGAAATATATCAGTACTGTATGATAAAACCAATATAAGAGCGAGTAATTCAATTGGGTTAAGTTAATTTTCGCGATAGTGTTAAATTGAAAATTTATTTGAATTGCATATATGCACATGTATATATATAAAATGAACAGGTCATGACATGGAAGTTAAGAAGAGGAATAAAACTGTATACCTGACAAACAGGTAGGTGTTTACCATTTTCTTGGGTTTTGATGATTTTATGAGCGGATTGGATAACCGCTTGGCTTTTTCTTTTTCTTTTTGGACGATGAGGGCCCTATGAGACAAGTTGCGGTTTTAAAAATCTTCCCACACAAAGGAGGTTAGGGTGAAAATTTTCGAAAATTTAGAGTGTTAGCCAAATTTTGGAGAAATTAGAAAATTCTTAGAAACTGAAAAGTTGAAGAATGAAAGCCAGAATAAAAGTTGAGCTGATTGATTAAACAACTTTCGGCTCTATTCCTTTACGAGGATGAAAAGATTTTAAGTGGGTGAGATTGTAACAACCCGGATTTTTAGAACCAATTTAAAATTTTCATTTTAGCTACTTTAATGGATTTTGATTACTTAAAATGATTTATTTTAAATAATAACGACTAAAAATTTATTTTAATCGTAGTTAGAATGAACAAATTTATTTTAATTATAAAACGAGCCTGAAATGCCGCGGTAGTTTGAAAATTCGATTTCTAATTTCAATCGAGTATACAGAATTCATTTTAAATCTAAATTGGATGAAACAAGAAATATTTGAATCGATTTAACTATATCTTTCTAATGAATGTAAGGAACTGAGATTTGATGTAACAACCCAGAAAATCGGAACCAATTTAAAATTTTTATTTTAGTCATTTTAATGAATTTTGAATATTTGAATTGATTTATTTTAAATAATAATGATTTGAAATTTATTTAAATCGAAGTTAGAACGAATAAATTTATTTTAATTATAAAACAAGCCTGAAATGACGCGGTTGTTTGAAAATTTGATTTCTAATTTCAAATGAATATAAAGAATTCAATATAAGTCAGAATTGGACGAAACAAGAAATATTTGAATCTATTTGAAAATATCTTTTCAACGAATGTGAAAAATCCAGATTTCAAAATGGGAACAAAAAGTTATGTCTAGTTGAAAATTTGGAATAGTCGCTAGGGAATTTATATAATATATGACCCTTAAAAAAATAGCGATTTTGCAAACGACCTCCATTTTCGACGAAACCACTTTTGTTGGACCCGAATGTCAAATTATTGCTAGATTCCAATTTTCATAATTTTTGGAATCAAAATGTGAGCGCGGTGAATTTAAACGTGTTTGGTAATTTCAATTTGAATTTAATTGACTGGAAAATGACAGTTTTCAAACGGTCTCCAAATTCAACGAAATTAGTTTAGTTAGGACCATATCGTCAAAACACAGCTAGATTTATTTTTCTGGAATTTTTGGAGTCAGTATGTGGCCCCGGTAAATTAAAATGTACGTTGAAATCAATTTTGAACGTTATATTAATTTATATTTTAATTTCAACGAAAACTGAATGAAACAGTCGAATTGGCTTACGGGACATATCTCATTGTATCTGGAATGGGGGTACTTAGCTGGGGGCGACAGTTATTGGGTTCGATTTGGGGTATGAATGAAAAAGTTACTTTTTGGAATTTAATATAATTAAATATATAAATTAGTAAACTTGGTCAACCCTTCCTCCTCTCCACTCACATTCATTTCAGAAAGAGAAAAAAACTGACATTCCTCAGCCCCCTTACCACGTTGCCGCTCCCTCCCCCTAGCGTCACCGTCTTCTCCTCCTCCTCCCCTTCTTCTCCTCTCTCTCCTCCTCTTTCTCCCTTTGAATTTCAAATCCCTAAACCCCAAATCACCACCAACTACCTCCTCCGGCCCCACCGCTGCACCACCACTGCCACCCATCGCCTCCCCAACCCCAGTCAGGTCCGGCTCCACCTTTGGCCACCCTCCCCTGGGCCGTTGGCTCCCCTGGTCACCAAAAACCCATATTCTCCAAAATTCCCGTTTTGCATTTAACCACTTGTCACTCTTTTTCCAATAACACCCAAGTCGTGCGTTTCTGGTGAAAACTCCACAACACAAAAATCGAAGATGTCATTTTTCTCTTTGATTTGAGTATATGGAAGTCCAATTTTGGATTGCAAAGCTGTCTGGAAAACGGGTCCGAAGATCGCGGATCTACTGCTATTTTTCACGATTTCCGCCGAATTGGTGCGGTTTTGAAAGAAATTCCGCAAGGCAAATGTTGTCCGGAATGGCGCGTTTACGCTAGTGACAAAGTTTTGTGAAGATTGGATGCCATATGCAAATTCTAGAGCCAAAGAGGCGAATTCAAGTGCGGGGAACGACAAAAGCGAGTGCGGCGACAAGAACTTTCTACATTAGAAGAATCGCGATGAATTGGTTTAGCTTCTGGGTGAGAACTTCTCACTCTAATTTTTTTTCTAGTTAAATATATACTAGGATGTAGACGGTGCTTAGTGGCACCCGACATCTTTGTTTGAAACCATGGATGTTTGGTTGTTTGTTTTTGATTGATAAATTGGTTGAATTTGATTTGGGATGTGAATGGAATTGATTGAATTTGGTTGTGTAAGGCGCGAACCATTATTAGGCGAGGGATAAGGCTAGACCATATTCCGGTGCTAGTATCGCGTCGTTATGCTGCCAAAATTTTCTAAAATATGTTAGAATAGTAAAAATATCATATTTATTGTATAAATGAACCAAATAAAATATTCATGTGTTGAAATAAATATTTTATCGTTAAAAATATAACTTTTAACAGGTATATGAATGAAAATAAATATCCATTTATAAACCGAACGATTTGTTTATGTACACACATTTAACTGATATGGATTAGGACGATAAATTTTACGCACCAACTGCACAAATAAGATCTGTGTGTGTTGATTGAAACCCCACACGGGTATTGGGATGATATTTGACACACACTAATCCCAATTATTTAGTTGTATATCAATCGGTTGATTGACAGACTGTTGTAAGCGTTAATTATTTATATTTAATGCTTATGCAGCTATGTAATGCACTCTAGATGATGGTTGACTGTGTTTGATTATTGTTGTGTGCGTGTGTGTGTGAAATCCATATAAATAAAATTATATGGTAATTGACCGTGTCTGATTCCAATTCGGAAAGAACGAATATTTTAAAATAACAAATATTTTAAAATGGTGAATAATGAATATTTTAAAATAATATTCAGTAATGGGTCAAAATATGATTTTGATGTCCGATTTGGGATGGACACGAAAATATTGAAATATATATGAAGCCGTGTTGGTTAGACGTGCGCCATTTTGACATGAACAATATTTATATCAATTTTATTCATTTTTATAATGAATATAAAAAAGGAAGTGATTTCAAAATCTAATGTTTTGAAAATATTATCATTTATATATTAATGATATGGAATACTCAATTTTGTTTTAAAATTGAATAAGAAGTTGAAATCGTTTCTAAAACGAATTTAAAACGATTTATAAAATACGATTTAAATGGAAATCGATGAAATATATAATATATATATATATATTATACCTATTAAATGGCCCGAATAAGCCGCGCCGCGACCGTTCGTGAATCTCGAACATTGACTTCGAATTCATATTACAGGAGATCCGACTGTCAAATTCTCCTAAAACTAGAACCGTTGGGTTCGTATCGACAAGAGCTTTCAAAAAGAATATAAGAGATTTGAAATCTAATGGTTGGATTTAGAATTATGTCCAAATCAAATTTGGAAAAGGTCGATGTAAGTGCAGTTCGATGACCGTTTATGAAAATCGACTGTACGAGCCTTAATAAAATTATTAAAAATATTAATAATTTGTGTAAAATCATAATAAATGATTTGGAAAGAATTTGGATGAAAAATTCAATGTTTGTAAAGATAAAAATATATTTTTATCAAAATGAATTTGTTATGAACTAGAATTATAACTCAATATTTTTAAATAAATAAATTTGATTTGAAATGTTTTTAAAAATAACCAGAATTTCCAATTTATGAATTGAAATGAACTTTGAATCAAAATTATCTTCGGAATATTTCGATATTGGAATCCGTGATTATATGGATACTGTGGATTAATTTGGAAGAAATATATATATATATATATATCATTATTCCCAATACGATATTTGTTGATTTTAGAATTTGATATTGAATATAAGCCGATATAATTTCTATTCAGAGCCTTGTATTTAATACTGAACTGGATTTTGGGTTTTTCATGAATTGTGCTTTAAATTACACTGTTCTTAAACCTTGTTGTGAAAAGAATAAATCTTTTAATTAAGATTTAAAGAAGAATTACCAATTAATTAACATTTAATTGGAATTGAAAATGGAATGTGAATTGGGTTTATTGTGAACTTTGTTTTTAACGACATTTGTTCTTTAACCCGGTCTACAGTAAAATGTGATTTGGAATATATAAATCTTTTATATAGATTTAATGGGATTTTCCAAAGTAAATTTTTCCAAATTAATAAATATTTAATTGGAATGGAATGGAATTCGATTTGATAATAATCGAAATGAACTTCTGTGGAGGAAGACTGTTAATATATATATATGTAATTTAAAAGGCTTTGTCGTTATTCCATTTATATTGTTAGGAGGATACGAAAATTGATATCGATTATATATTGATCTGTTTTCTGTGAAGATTCCATAATTAATGGAATGTGATTTTGGGTTTATTGTGAACTGTGTTTTAAATGACATTGGTTCTTTAACTAGTTAAAGACACGATTACATGTCGATCATTGTATTTCAAACTGTATGGTTGACCTTTGCTGAATATATATCTGTTTGGTGGCTGAGAATTCATTCTCTTGCTTAACACCCTTCTCTGGGACATATGAGCTTAGAGGTTACATATAGGAAGAAATCAACAGTGTGGTGTAGATTCTTAATGTGGGATGTTTGATTTCCCAAAGTTAAATAATCATTAATATTGATTTTTGGGAAGATTAAAACTATGTGGAGTTTTAATGAATCTTTAATTAGATTGAAATGGGAATTTGATAATTTAAATTATCAAATTCGAGAATGGAGTATCACCAGGTTTTCTCCAAGCGATAGTTAAACCTTTAATTAGATTTGAATGGGAAATGGTAATTAATTTTTACTGATAACATAGTGGTGTTAGATATGGAGTATCACCAGTTTTTCTCCATGAGATGAATAGGTTGGGATTGGGAAATAAAACAAATGATTACTTCAGTAAGGTGCGCTAATCCCGACTAGTTTGGATAAACCTTAATTTGGATTAGCAATGATATCCAAAGGAAGATTAAAGGATAAATTTAAAGAATTTATCTTTGATAAAATTAATGGGAACCTTTTTCAAAGGATGTGAATATTTAAATGAAAGAATATTCAGAATTGGAATGAGGTGTATGTTATCTGTTTATATCACTTGATTATAATATACGCGAGTGTTGGCTTGCTTTTTCGACCAAGCCATCCAGGGTCAATCGTGAAAGGAAATCAGGAAACCAAGTCCTCCAGGAAAATGGAAGAATGGATCGCGCGCCATCGTCTCGCCCGCTCGGATCGCACGCCATCGTCTCGCCCCGCTCGGATCGCACTCTATCGACTCGCCCAGGGAACGAATCGCTCTCGTCTCGTCGACGAACGCCACCTCTAGGCGATCCGATCCCCTGCAACGAATCGAACCCACTGACCCATTCAACCATGAGCTGGTCTTCGGCGATCCGAATCGCATGGACCTGACGACACCTGTTCGCAACGGCTAGTTTGACTGTTTCTCCAATGGTGGCGATGCGATCCGAAAATCTCGGGATTCGTGCCACGTGTCCGCGATCCGTCCGACGAAATCAGCTATAAATAGCCCAGAACTTGGCATTTTTCGGGATCTTTTCGGCAATAGTGAATACAGAGTCCGCCATTGCTATCAAGCCACTGGAATATTGAGAGAAATCACTGTTGTACTAGCTTTTAAAGCATAATCAATAAGATATAAAGTGGACGTAGGCTCGTTAACGCCGAACCACTATAAATTCTGAGTGTTCTTTTCTTTTTCCATATTCCTCATTTAGAATTCTCTATAATTTATAACAATTTGGGTGTTAGGTCCAAATTTCGATCTAACATTTTTGGTGCTTTCACTGAGAAGTCTCAGCCTTAAAGTTTCGTCATTCGTTTTCTTGAAGATTCCAGCGATTCGGATATCATGGCTAGAAAAAGATCTAAAGTTTCGCAGATCAACGAGACGATCGAGGAGAGTGCGCACGAACTGGGCAATGAAGAGGTTCTGGATCGCGGAGCGCAGGGGGCGATCCGATCCGATGAAAACGCCTCGTTCCGAGTCGATGAAGATGAGACGATCCGCGCTACGGAAGGGGTTGTTACTCGATCCCGAGGCAACGCCTCGCAGCCTCCACGCACCATGACCGCGAGTCGATCCCAGGGGGGCGCAGCGAACCGACCTCCACGAACCGCAGCTACCCAGATTGATGGTCAGAACACAACTCGACCTGGAAAAGAACCCATGACCCACTCCTATCATCCTGGAACCTCTGCTCGACCCGGTCCGAGCACTGTGCCCATAAGAGAGGGTGATGATGACCATTATGATCCTACTGCTCCTGTTACTGAAGGGGATCTTTCCCGTTTTGTCGAAATGTGGGATAGGTTGTTTGATGAGTTAGCCGCCCAAAGGCAGGAAAATTCGATCCTACGGCAAAACCTGACGGCTATGGATAGAAGACTTGATGAGTTAACAAGGCAAAGAACATCGCCAGTTCGTCCCCTCACTCCAGCATATTCCTCTTCATCTGAAGAATCGCCGAGACCTCCGCGGCGGCCGTATGAAAGAGCCGAAAACATAGAACAGCTTCGGTTCGGGACCCTGCTCTCACAAGAAGAAGAAGAACTAGGGGCAAGACCCACAAACCGTAATGCGGACGGTCAAGCAACGACCCTCAGGACTCGAGGCATGAACAGTCCTATGCATGACAGACCACCTCAGCCTCGTCGCCGTACCCATACTCATGATAACGAGGGGCAGCGAGGCCCTGTCCAAGCCCCAGATTTTGTGACTGCTCCCCGAAGAGAGATCAGAGAGCCTCGCCGGGCCAGAGACACTGATCCTGAACCTCCTTTGACTAGTGCAAACGTTGCAGCCATGGTTCACCAGATTTTGGTCGACAGCCGTGGACAGCGGAACGAGGATTGGGGGATTGACCGTAGTCATACTCCTTTTACTGACAATATTTTGGATGCAACTTTTCCAAGGCGTTTCAACATGCCGCAGATGAACCGATATGCAGGAAGATCTGATCCTGTTCAACACCTGATGAGATACTCTTGGTCGATGACCGCTGCCGCCGCTTCCGATGCAGTTAAGTGTAAAGCGTTTCCCATATTCCTGGAAGACGTGGCTTTGCTATGGTTTACCCGCCTGCCGGCAAGGTCGATTTCCAGCTTCAGGGAACTAAGCGAGAAGTTCGTAGAGCAATTCCGTATCTACGCACAGAAGACGAAAAGCGTGATCGATCTATTTCTTGTCAAACAGCGACCGGGCGAAAGTCTAAAGATGTACCTGGATCGTTTCAATTTGGCAGCCACTGAGGTCAAAGATCCTCATGAGCCGACCATTGTCGCAGCACTAATTGATGGAGTGGATAAGGATACTGAATTCGGGAGGTACCTGGCAGGCAAACCACCCCACACCAGAGAATTATTCTACGAGAAAGCCAATGTACATCTACGCCGGGAAGAGGTGTACGCGAACCGAAAGCTTAAAACAAATGATAAGGAAGAAGTGCAGAGCAATGTCGCCATCAAACAGACTGGAGACAGCTCGGGGAAAGTTGAGGTTAACGTCGGAAATCAGAACCAGGGCGGTCGCCGACCGGGTAACAACAGTAACAATGCTAATGGCAACAGCCGGAAGAGGGGCCGAGGGAACGATTCCCAGAGAAGGACTCGTCCCAGGGCCTTTGAGAGTTATACACCCATAAATGATACTATGGAAAATATCTTCATGGATGCGTATGAAGTCCTCCAGAATAAGAGGCCGCCTCCTAGAGAGTCGACGGAAAAAGAGCGTGAGACAGGGAAGTTTTGCCTCTTTCATCAAATTCACGGCCATTCGACGAATGAATGCCGTCACCTTAGGGACGTAGTCGAAAGGTTGCTCCGAGAAGGGAAGCTAGACGAATACAGAGTAGCACCTAGGGACAGGGGGCAAGCAGTACAGGCCCCGAATCAGAACCAAAATCAACTTGCTGCTAGGCCAACTGCTCAGCAAAAGGGAAAGAATATTGTAATCAACACCGTGATCGGTGGACTCTACCTTGCTGGGCACAGTTCCAAAGCTTTAGATCAGTATGTCAACGCAGCCAAACAACACCTCGAAGTGGGGGAATGTAGCAACCCCGAGGACAGTGTTCCGATGAAGCAGCAAAAGACGATGGCTGATGATGTTGTTTTCCGAGAGCGAGAAAGCATTGGGGTTCATGCTCCAACTGAAGATCCACTTGTAATCACAATACCCATTGGGCCAGCCACTGTTCATAAGGTGCTGGTGGACAACGGGAGTTCCGTTAATATCCTTTTCAAAAAAACCTTTGACCAGATGAATCTTGAGATAAAGGACTTGAAGCCCTGCCAAGGATGGATTCGTGGATTCAACGGAGCATCCACCGCACCTATGGGTTACGTAGAATTGCCAGTTACACTTGGGGAAGGAGAACGCCAGAGAGTGAGAATCCTTCCTTTTGTGGTTTTGGATGTCGAATCGCCATACAATGCCTTCTTGGGCCGGCCGGCCCTCGCAAAATTCAGAGCCTGTATAGCCCCCTGGTGCTTGCTATTGAAGTTCCCCACAGAAGCCGGCGTTGGCATCGTCAGGGGGGATCAAGTTGCTGCGCGAGCATGTTATGTTGCCGAATTAAAGCTGCTTCGCAACGGCGGGGGTATCGAAACTAAAGGCACTCTTCCCCCTTTGGGGGCGGAAGCCTTATAGCAATCAAAGAAGAGGGTTGTTGGAGAGATGCCTAGAGTGACGCCCGAGGATATAGATCCCAGAGAGGATCAAGAACCCGGGAGCAGAACGGCAACTCCCAACGAAGCAACTGTGGATGTGCCAATCGATGACAGTGATCCGGAGAAGGTCCTTAAGATTGGATCCCAGTTAAGTCCGACTCTTACCGAAGAATTGACGACCTTCTTAAAGAACAACTTGGATGTATTCGCTTGGACCCATGCGGACATGTGCGGGATATCCCCATCAATCATGAGTCATTCTTTGAGCGTTAACCCCAAACATCCTCCGGTAAAGCAAAAAAGGCGAGTGCTGGGCCCGGAGAGGTCCGCTGCCTTGAAAGAAGAGGTTGAGAAACTAAAGAGCAATGGATTTATCAGAGATTCAACTTACCCAGATTGGATTTCGAACCCAGTCCTGGTAAAGAAGGCCAACGGGAAGTGGCGAACGTGTATCGATTTCTCAGATTTAAATAAAGCTTGTCCCAAAGATAGTTTTCCTTTACCTCGAATTGACCAGTTGGTAGACTCAACGGCAGGTCACGAGCTTCTTTCATTCATGGATGCTTATTCATGATACAATCAGATTCCAATGCATGTTCCGGACCAAGAGCACACTAGCTTTATCACTGATCTGGGATTATATTGTTACGTAGTGATGCCCTTTGGCTTGAAGAATGCAGGCGCTACGTACCAACGTTTGGTCAACAGAATGTTTTATAACCAAATCGGGAAAACGATGGAAGTATACGTCGACGATATGTTGGTTAAGTCCAAGCAATCCTTTCAACACACTACTAACTTGGCAGAGATGTTCGACATTCTTCGAAAGTATGGGATGAAACTCAATCCCACCAAATGTTCATTCGGTGTTGCTTCTGGAAAATTCTTAGGATTCATTGTCAGTTCGCGCGGTATCGAGATTAATCCGGACCAGATCGCGGCAATCAGGAACATTCAGGAACCTAGGCAAATTAAGGACGTGCAAAGCCTTGCTGGAAAAGTGGCCGCACTAAGCAGATTTATCTCCAGGGCTACGGATAAGTGCATCCCATTCTTCGAATTAATAAAGCGGGGAAAATGCCACTTTAAATGGACTCCTGACTGCGTGGAAGCGTTTCAGAACTTGCTTAGACACTTGGAGAAACCTCCAATTCTATCTAAACCAATAGACCACGAGGATTTATTCGTATATTTGGCAGTATCATCTCATGCAGTCAGCTCAGCATTGGTAAGGGAAGAGGAGAAGGTCCAAAGGCCTGTGTATTACGTAAGTAAAAAATTAACAGCGGCAGAACGTAATTATCCACGGATAGAAAAACTGGCGTATAGTTTACTGATTGCCTCCAGAAAACTTCGGCACTACTTTCAAGCACATCCTATTATCATATATACTGATCACCCACTCAAGCAAGTTCTACAGAAACCAGAGGCGTCTGGAAGATTACTCAAATGGAATATTGAGTTAAGTCAATTCGACTTGAACTTTCAGCCCAGACGATCAATTCGGGGGCAAGCGATAGCTGACTTCATAGCAAAATTCACAGTTCCTGAAGAAGACATAGCAAACGAAGAAGTGGAACCCTCAAAATTACTTTTCGACCCGGATGTCTGGAGATTATATACTGATGGTGCTAAAAATGACAAAAGATCTGGCGCCGGAATAGTGCTTGAAACCCCCGAGAAACGGTTGATAACTTATGCCATCCGAATGGAGTTTCAGGCCACTAACAACGATTCTGAATATGAAGCTCTGATAGCCGGACTAAAGATTGCAAAGGTGCTAGAAGTCACGAAACTGAACATCTTCTGCGATTCCAAGTTAGTCGTAAACCAAGTTACTGGGAGATTCCAAGCTAAAAGTGCGAGATTGATTCTATACTTAAAGAAAGTAAGAGAGCTGCTGAATGAGTTTGATCACTACAGCATATCTCATATTCCGCGGTCAGAAAACCAGCAAGCAGACAGGTTGGCAAAGATGGCTAGTTCTAACGATCCTGAAGTGATAGGGCTAGCCCCCGTTGAAGTACTTCGGTCTCCTAGAATTGATCAGATGGAAATCGACCTAGTACTTGAGACGGAACCAGAAAAGGAATCGTGGATGACCCCTATAAAGGATTTCCTAACGAATGGAGCGCTTCCGACGAAGAAAAGCGAGAGGCGAAAAGTGATTCGAAAGGCCGCCCGATACGTACTGCAAGGTGGAATCCTTTATAGACAAGGGTATTCAATGCCCCTTCTTCGGTGTATAGCCCACGATGACGTCAAACGTGTGCTGCAAGAAGTCCACGAAGGTGAATGTGGCGACCATACCGGGGGGCAAACTTTGGTAAAAAAGATATTACGGCATGGTTACTTCTGGCCTACCATAAACAAGGATGCAGTAAGATATGCACGACGATGTGATGCATGCCAGAGATTTTCAAAGGTACCCAGAGCGCCTCCAAGCCAGTTAAAGACAATGATGAGCCCGTGGCCGTTTGCTATGTGGGGAATTGATATTATTGGGAGTCTCCCCATAGCAAGGGGTGGAGCAAAGTTCGCCATTGTGGCTGTAGATTATTTCACTAAGTGGGTCGAGGCAGAACCGCTAACTACGATCACAACTAAACGGGTGACCAACTTCATCGTGAGAAACATCATCTGTCGATTCGGAATTCCAAAAATTGTGATAACCGACAACGGAACTCAATTTGATAGTGCTGAATTCAGAAACTTCTGCCAGAAATACCACATCGAGAATCGATACACATCTGTGGCACACCCACAATCGAACGGGCAAGTTGAAGCTGTAAATAAAGTAATTAAGTCCATTCTGAAAAGAAGAATGAAGCGGGCTAGAGCTATGTGGGCTGACGAATTGCCCTTGGCACTATGGGCCTACAGGACGACATATAAATCAGCAACAGGACATACCCCGTTCTCCCTTGCTTTTGGAACGGAAGCAGTCATCCCGATTGAGATAAAGGTACCTTCTCATCGGGTGACGTATTATGATCCAATGTCCAATAATGAATTGCTCCTTGAGTCCCTGGATATGATCGAAGAAAAGAGGGATGAGGCCGACCTGCGTGCTCTGAGATGTAAACAACAGGTCGCTCGATACTACAACAAAAAGGTCCGAGCCCGAACCTTGGAACCCGGAGACTTGGTTCTGAAACGTGTCTTTCCACCCCCAACTCATATGGGAGCGAAGTGGGAAGGACCGTATTCTATTCTCAGCAGGCTTGATAACGGAACCTTCAAGCTGGCAACCGTAGATGGAAAAGAGATCCCCAGAGTGTGGAACGCCCAACATCTACGGCCATATCTAACATGAGAAGTTTCAAATCCATTCCTTTGTTTTGTTAAAAAAAAAAAAAAAAAACTATGTAACAGGGCATGACTTGCCTAGAACAGTCTGATTTCTTAAAGCAAGGGATTATAAAGTGGACGTAGGTCATGATTCGACCGAACCACTATAAAAATACTGTGTGTCATTTACCTTTGCTGCGTCTTTGTCTATTTGCCTATGAAAATCAGTGTGAATATTGCAGGTACCCGAAGTCCAGCGTTGACAGTTCCTATCGTAAACTAATCAGAAGAACCCAAAAGCCTTGGTAAACGCTCTAGCTGCTTGTCCGACTGGTTTTTATCCTCGGAGCTTGGATTAAAATGTAAACCTGAGACGAGTGTGGGGAGCGAACGAATCGCTGAGCTCGAACTCTAACTCTCCAGAGAGAGAGAGAGAGTATAAAAGCGTCTCCGATTGAGCGCTGAGAAAGAGCTCCTTTCCCGCTGAAGGATCGGGGAACGAATGAATCGCTGAGCTCGAACTCTAACTCTCCAGAGAGAGAGAGAGAGAGTATAAAAGCGTCTCCGATTGGGCGCTGAGAAAGAGCTCCTTTCCCGCTGAAGGATCGGGGAGCGAATGAATTGCTGAGCTCGAACTCTAACTCTCCAGAGAGAGAGAGAGTATAAAGGCGTCTCCGATTGAGCGCTGAGAAATAGCTTCTTCCCCGCTGAAGAATCGGGGGACGAACGAATCGCCAAGCATAAAACTCTAACAATTGATTAGGGGGCATCGCGCTCTCCTATGCGAACACTAAACTTTGATATAGCAAGTGTAACATAGCATGAACATTCTTCTTCCTGTTGATTCACTGATTTATAATTATTAATAGCTGGCTAACGACTAAATGTGGAAAGTTTCTATGAATACAGGTACACAATGATGTCAGAAGAAACAAACCCTTGTTTATGTACCGCAAATCAGCAAAGTGAAAACAAGTTAGAAACAAAAGTGAGGGCCAGTCTCACAATTACACTTCCTGGCCAGTGGGAAGCTTAAAAGACAAAGTATCATTAAACATCCTATTTATGCTTTGATATCTTCTCTCGCTTCTGCCTCTCCAGCCTCTCCTTGTCGGCTTCGGATGGGTCCCCCTTTTTTCTTTTTCGCTTGTCCACGAGGGGAGCGTCTGGCTCCTCTGAGGCTTCCTCTCCCTCATCTTTCCTCTCGCTCCTACCAGAGAGGGAAGCAGGGAAATCATCAGGGTTTGCAAAGTGGAGTTGCCGGCTGATGGACTTGGATTGGATTTTCATAATCATCCCAGTTTTGGGATCGAACTCTGCGAGAGGGACCACATCCAAAGCTTCATCCCCCGCCTTCTTCAGAGCCAACTCTTTCTCTTGCCTGGCTTTTCGGCTGGCCAGGGGTTCCTCATCATCATCATCGTCGTTGGCCTTCTTGGTGCCGGTGATATCCTCTTCATCGTCCACATGCCGACCATCCAAGTCTTTTAAAGCCTCGATAGTCTCGGCATCTTTGGGTACGTCGGCGCTAGGCACCGAGATGCTTCCTTCAGCTGTTGCGGCCTCGATTCGCTCTGAAACATCGGTTTCGGCACCCGGCAGGACGATCCCCTCCTTCACCTCTCTCTCTTTTCCAACACCCTTGTCGGCGGGCTCGCCACCTGCATTATGAAAGACACACATTACTAATTCAATGGGTTGCCCTGTTAGACGACGACAATTCGCAATCGCTTTGGCAAATTGTTGGGAATAGAGAAAGGTACCTTCCGCAGATACTCCCTCTTGGATAGATCCGGATGCTCCAGCTGCAACGGGAGTTAAGCCTAAGGGGATCAACGGATCGTCAGGATGATACTCCTCGACTTCGGAAGTTTTGGGCTTGGCGACGGAGCTGGAACCTTCGTCAATTTTGCTTTTGCCTTTAGCCATGGTCCTCTCCTTCTCCATCTCCGCCAAGATTAAGCGACGGCCCTCTGCCAGATCCTCAGGCTCGTTGTCCCTTAGGATGCTTTTCATCAATTCATCTTCATCGATCTCTTCGACCCCTAGCCTATGTTTCTCGCCTTCCACGATGGCATCCCACAAGTTGGCCAGAGTAACATGATAATCCGGGATCCATGAGATGTTGCGAGTCTTGAGAACCTGACCGAGGAAGTCAAAGATCATCTCCTCAAACCCCTCGATTTCTTTCTCTCTTTCAAGGAGTTTATGGTTGGAGGCAGTGGCCATTTCAATGGCGCTATCAACGTTCTTTTCGGCAAAAGCTGCCCGTCTCTCCGCATCGGCCACCTGATCATTCAAAATCACTTTTTCCGCCTCTGCCAGAGCCAACTTTTCTTTTAAGCTTGCTCTTTCCGCTTCCCAAGCAGCCTTCTCCGTCAGAAAATGGTCTTTAGCCGTTGCCAGTTCGATGTTGGCCATTCTGAGGTCTTCAGCTTCCTTTTTTAAAGCCATTTTTTCCTGGCTATTGGAATCCAGTTCTGCGTGAAAGCGCTGCTTGGCATTTTCTAATTCAGTTTTATAGTTTGCGGCGTCTCTCTGTGCCAGGGCGAGCTGGGCCTGAGCGCCTTCCAGATCCTTCTCTAACTTTGTCCTGGCCCTTTCATTATTTTCGAGTTTTGCCTTAGACCTGTGAGCTTCTATCTCGAGTGTCCGGACGACCTCCGAAAGGTTAAGTGCGTGCTTTTTCATCGCCTCGTATTGCTTGGCCACGTGACGGATATGCCCAATAACTTCTTTATCCCAGTTTTTAGGAACCGGCTCCAAGGCAGGGACAAAGACCATCCTATCGAAGAACATTCCTGGAAATTGTTCCCGTAGCTTTTCCAGCCTACCTTGGATTTCAGGACCGTGAACGTAGTCCCGTGAGCCGGGGGCAGCTAATTCTGGTTGGCTGATGGGGACTACGCTGCTTCTTGTTTGCTCAGTATCTTTGGATGAATCCCTGTCCCCGTCCTTGGATTCGTGGCGCCTTTTGGACGACCGACTGTGGGAAGGCGCACTCTTTGGAGGAGTCAACTCTTTTGGAAGTGTCTTCCCTCCGGTCGAAGATATTGGGTGACTCGGAGGCCTGGTAGAGGTTGATTTGGGTGGAGATCGAGGTTGCGAAGAGCTCGACTTGTGAGAGGGACCGCGAGGGCGCTCAGTACCCGAACGAAGACTGGGGGTGCCTTCGCGGAGAGAACGGAACGAATAAGATCTCCTGCGTGACATCGCTCCTGCAAAAAAGAAAGGAAGAACCTATTATCACATTGAATATTCACGGCATAGTAGTGCACGATCAGGCAGTGTGTGTGAGGTGTGCATCCCGTATAATTCCCCCTAACAGACCCGGGCCTGGAGACAGGCTCGTCTGACCCGTTTCACGTCCCCTTGCTAAGTCAGCCACCTCTTCGGAAGCAGAAAAGAAAGGCTCCTCGCCGAAGTCTTTTTCCGTGTATTCGATGTCGGGCAAAGGGATTTTATTCAGCTCGTCGAATAACTGTTCTTCTGTCAATTCGTCGTCACCGACAGTTCCCATTGGAGCAGAGGTAGGGATTCCCTTCGGCGCGTCACCACGGGACTCGTCCCCCCTGTACACATTCAAGTCCTCGTCGTCTTGGATGATTATCGGGGAAGGGCTTTTGAGAAATTTGGTTGTCTCCACCGCTTGTGAAGTTCCCTCTCCTTCTGACGGGGGCACGTATTTATAAGGTTTACCGCCGGTTCCAAGTCCAAATTTCCTATCCAAGAGGCCATGCTTGTGAAGGTTGTCATCTGTTATGCATTTTTTAATCCTTAAAAAGTCGGATCTACTTTGCAGGAGAATGGATAACCGGTTGTTGTATAATGCACCCTCTGTTTTCGGGAAGACATGATCTGTTTAAGACAAAGGAAAAAGCGGAAGAATGTTATTACTTAGACTCCCCCAAGCAAGATATTCAACTAGGCGATAAAAATTTACTCGATTTGAGCCATCTCCGTGAGCATCCAGCCTGTCTTCTTATGTAAAACCAGTCGGACTTAGGATCCCCGATGTTGCTGTACCCGTCGTACAGAACTTTCCTGTTCGCCACTGATTCAAAAAAGGAAAAGTTGGGAGTTGCAGAAGATCGGTGCTTGAAGAGAAAGAAGAACACCAGGTCTCTGAATTTGAGTTCGGCGTGCAAGATTTCCGCATAAGCGACATATAGAGAATATAGAGACGCATAGGCGTTTGGATGAAGCTGCATCGGGGCAATGCCCAATCGTCTCAGAGTGTCAATGACAATTGGAGGGAACGGAGGAATAGCTCCTACTAGGCACATTGTCCGACTGATCGACATATACCCTTCCGGTGCTAAATGAGGTCTGTCTTCGCTTCCAGGTGTTAAGACATCGTCCCAAGGTATGCCATGTCTTAAGCAGATTCTCTTGAGTTTTATCTCGTCGAGCCTGGACGCTAAAGAGTCAGAGAATCTATCTATCCTGACCGCGCCTGGAATTTCGTCCGGAGCTCGCTCATCGGAATCAGAGTTGTTGCTGGATGACGTGCTGTCTGTCGGATCCGATTCTGTGGCTTCATATTCGGACCCAGAATCTTCACCTTCGGGATTGATTGGAGGAATTTGAGGATTATGCTGTTCAGGAGTCTCAGATTCCGTTTCGGCTACAGATCTTGAGGAAGAGTGGTCGTTCGACATCGCTGCTAGGACGAGAAAATATGAATGATAAGATTAACACTACCCGTCCCCCGTGTGTGCGAGTGCTACTGTGTGTGCTAGTGTGTGCGCATTATTAAAAGCGATAATAAAACATGAAAGCAGTCGAGGTTATTAAAAGTCATTAGTCGTCATATGCAGTCAAATCATGAAGTCATTTAGTCCAGAGAGATCAACGTCAGGGCTCTATCCTAACTGTCCAGAGTTTTGTAGCGACAAGGCGCTGATTAAAGATTGAAATTTCTTCGTATCACCAGCCGTGGGGCGGATCGCATAGCAGAGGGATCGCCCCCCTCCGGATCGCATAGCAGAGGGATCGCCCCCCTCCGACTCGCACGACAGGGGGATCGCCCCCCTTCGACTCGCGTGGCAGAGGGATCGCACCCCTTTGTCGATCGCGGAGCAAAGAGTTTGCCCCTCACCAAATCGCCGGGCGAAGGGAAGGCTCCCTCGCGAACCGTTGCGACTACCGCGGTACGATCCTTGGTTGCCCTCTCGATCTGTCGTCTCGCCACTTGCTTCCGTCCTCGATCGTTGACCACGATCCAAATCAGCCTCCTTCCTCCTTCTCCATCCTTCTTCTTCCTCATCTCCTTCCCATCCTCAAGTTCCGAGCTCCACGTTCAATGGCCATGGCGATTTGGTGATTTCTTCGAAAAGTAGCGGATTTATATTGTATTTCTCTGGAATCAACCGTAGAAATTCAGGAAAGTAGTACGAGGATGCTTCCTATAAGGTTACCTTTCTAAAAACTGAGAGAGTTCTTGGATTTTCGAAAGTTTTAAAGGGTTGGATTCGTTGTTCAACAGCTCGCGCGAGACGATTCGGCAGAGAGGAGAAAGAAGGAAAGTGAAGGGGGGAACGTCGGCTTATATAGGCAAAGAAGGTGACCGTTGGCCTCCCCTCCTTTGTCTTATTCGATCCACGAAGCGCCCCGATCTGAAAACGGAATCGCAACGAAGCCCACGGACCGCTTCGAAATGATGGCCCACGAAACTCAGAGCCCGATACGACTCGAAGGAAGATGCGCCCTGTATCGTGCAAGACCCTAAGAACTCAGCACGCGACGAGCAGATGGCCAAATCGGACCGTGTCGACCAATGGCGATCCGATTCACCCCTGTGTCAATTTGAACCAATGCGACTGTAAACTTGCATCCTTTCCGGAGAGAATCAATGAATCTCGTCGAAGCATGTTTCATCATCTATAAAACATACTTCGAGGGGGCAAAATGTTGGCTTGCTTTTTCGACCAAGCCATCCAGGGTCAATCGTGAAAGGAAATCAGGAAACCAAGTCCTTCAGGAAAATGGAAGAATGGATCGCACGCCATCGTCTCGCCCGCTCGGATCGCACGCCATCGTCTCGCCCCGCTCGGATCGCACTCTATCGACTCGCCCAGGGAACGAATCGCTCTCGTCTCGTCGACGAACGCCACCTCTAGGCGATCCGATCCCCTGCAACGAACCGAACCCACTGACCCATTCAACCATGAGCTGGTCTTCGGCGATCCGAATCGCATGGACCTGACGACACCTGTTCGCAACGGCTAGTTTGACTGTTTCTCCAATGGTGGCGATGCGATCCGAAAATCTCGGGATTCGTGCCACGTGTCCGCGATCCGTCCGACGAAATCAGCTATAAATAGCCCAGAACTTGGCATTTTTCGGGATCTTTTCGGCAATAGTGAATACAGAGTCCGCCATTGCTATCAAGCCACTGGAATATTGAGAGAAATCACTGTTGTACTAGCTTTTAAAGCATAATCAATAAGATATAAAGTGGACGTAGGCTCGTTAACGCCGAACCACTATAAATTCTGAGTGTTCTTTTCTTTTTCCGTATTCCTCATTTAGAATTCTCTATAATTTATAACAATTTGGGTGTTAGGTCCAAATTTCGATCTAACAGCGAGTTATTCGTAAAGCCTGGGTTTATACCCATTCTGAATAACTGATTCGACGGTAAGTCAACGATGAAGACAATGGTTGAAGATCAGAGGTCTTCACATCGTTTGGATGATTACTGATGTGTTGATTAGGCTATACACCCAAGACGAGGTAATAAGTGGTGATCGTCCAGACGTACTAGGAGATCGACCGGATATGCGAGGACCTCTCTCCTATATTGGACTTATGGGACGAGGAATAAGGTGCCTCGGTGTAGTGTCCTAAAATTCCGGTACCATTTGAGCTGACCAAATAACACAAGTCCAACCCAAATTGCACTGGAAACCAGAAAACTAATAGAAAGAAAACAAAGGGCGAGAATAGATAAGATAGAAGCCTAGAATAGAATAAGAAGAACATACAACATCAGAGTAACACAAATCTCACAGTGGAACGAACAACATATAATAGATAACATATCCTTGAAATAAAATCAGTATATGTATATGGTAACATTATCAGAGTACAACACTTATAACACAGCGGAATAAACAATAGCTATATAATCCTGAAGACTCCTGCTCCAAGCCCTCTAATTATATCCGTAAAATCCTAACTACTTGACGGCACATATATAATTGGGCACCCAAGAGTTTAGGGAAAACAATATCTCATAAGTTTGATAACCTTATAAGAGAATCCAAATCAATTTAAAACAGTCTGAGCAATAAAACGATATCTCATAAGACCACGCCGTATAAGGGAACGGGTTTTTTCCTTATGAGAATCTAAATCAATTTGATTTAACTTTCAAATCATTTGGAAAGAAAAGATAATTTTTATATCAAAACCCTTTTGATATTGTAATAGTGTCTATTAACCACAATATAATAATCATCTAGCAGAAACGCTTTCATCTCATTTTCTACATGTATGTAGTATACAATCAAAATCGCGAGCACTTATTGGGTAATGGATTTCCAACTATGTCAATGTATGGAACCTTCCAATAATGTACCTCTAGAGAGGAATACACTAGGTTCAACAAGAACATCTTGCAACCCGGCCACACATGACCGACCACTCATTTCGCTGAGTGTATCGAATGTATATAACCAACGTTTGGGATCAACAACCATTTCCCGAATGGGACAGCATCAAATAGATTAAAGAATGGAATGAATATCTCTAGATATGTGATAATACACCCTAATTGGTAGCCAACCACTTAGCCATGCCGCCTGCCCAATTTTTATCATTTCTCGATTGTGAGGCTAGAGGCCACGCTTATCTCCGATAGATCACACAATTATTCACTTTGAATGTCACATCGTCATACCCGCCAAATCACAAATTGATTTTCCCCAAAAATACAATGGGTATACAGATAAGAGAAGCGAATTCCTTCGCCAGCAAACGTACATAATTTGAAGAGATCAACTTACGCGATCCATTAAATATACTCTGTCAGACATTTTTCCATACAGGTCGTCCTGGGACTGGACAAACCGAAGGTACTATTCTATAAATAGGACAGCCTTTGCATAACTCCATCTTTAATTATCTTCATCATATTTGATTACAATGCTTACGCCCATACAGAGTGGTTTTTCAGATAATGAATCTGATCCCAGTCTCTCCGTATTGACAACGGAAAAATGGTCAAAAACTTCGATAGTCGGTGAGTTAACTATCAAAGAAAAATACGTGTGCAAAAAAAGATATTATTTCCAGATGGAAATTCCATCGATCAATCATCATTTAACATTTAGCTCTTTAGTTCATTAACTTATTTATTTCCTGTTTCCATATACTCAACATTCCTTATTTTCTAAATTTAGAAAATATATGTTATTAATCATTAGAAAACATTTCCATCTCTTTTGCACATATCACTGTCATGCTAGTATTCTTTATCATTGAACATTTCATTTTCTAGGAGTAGAAAATATCTCTGATTATATTTGGAAAATGTTTCCAAAACTCATTCATTGGATTTAAACAGATGTTTAAATAAAACATCGCTATGCCAACTCGAAACATTAACACTTATTAACTAAATTCAATTAACTCCTCCACTATCGAACCTTAATCATTCCTTAGTTAAAAACAAAGTCAATCAAGTTGGGGTATAACTAGCTCTCAGACCTTAACTGAACAACATTTCTAACTTCGAAATAGACAAAGTTCACCCTTTAAATCTTTAATAAACTTCCTTACGTAACTTTCGGATTCAATTTACTCATCCACTTCTTTATTGAAAACAATGATTATAACTATAGTGTTATAATCCCTACTTCTGAAATATCTTACTTCCAAATATAACTTTTATTTATTACTTTGGATAAATAAACAAACAACAATTTATTAGTAAATAAATAAATCTTGATTAAAAACGAAAAGTGAATAGTACTTTCCCGAATTCGATATAATCGAATTTCTACGTATATCCTTCTTTCGAATAATCTGTATTCGATAACTCCTTTAACTCTATTCGAATAAACTCGATTTACTCTTATTTGATTAACTAATATTCGACTAACTCTTATTCGAATAACTAATATTCAATTAACTCTCTTCGAATAACAAATATTCGATTAACTCACTTTCGAATAACCAATATTTGATAACTCTCGTTCGAATAACCAATATTCGATAACTTTTTTTCGAATAACCAACATTAGATAAGTCTTTTTTGAATAACCAATATTGGATTACTCTCTTTCGAATAACCAATATTCGATGACTCATTTTCGAATAACCAATATTTGATAACTCTTTTTCGACTAACCAATATTCGATAACTCTTTTTCGAATAACCAATATTCAATAACTCTTTTTCAAATAAACAGTATTCGATAACCCTTTTTCAAATAACCAATATTCGATTAATTCCTTTCAAATAAACTATATTCGATTACTCCTTTTTAATTAACTCTATTCGATTTACTCTAATCGATTAACTCTATCAGTTAACTCTATTGGATTAATTCTAATTCGATCAACTCTATTCAATTAACTCTATTCAATAACTCTAATTGATAACTCTAATTGATTTACTTTATTCGATTAACTCTAATCGATAACTCTAGTTGATTAACACTATTCGATTAACTCTATTCAATTAACTCTATCGTTTAACTCTATCTTTTAACTCTATCGTTTAACTCTAATCGATAACTCTTTTTATCTCTTTAATTCCCTTTTATAATCCTATTTATTTTCCATATAAATATTCCTTTTATAATTTTATTTATTTAACAGATAAATATTTCCTTTTTAATTCCTTTTTAATTCTATTTGTAAATGTTTTACAAATATTTCCTTTTCAATTCTATTTGTAAATGTTTTACAAATATTTCCTTTTCAATTCTGTATATTTAACAAATAAATATGTCCTTTTCAGTTCTATTTATTTAACAAATAAATATTTCCTTTTATAAAATCCTTTGATTTTATAAATATTTTCTTTTCAATATACACTTTGAAAATTCCTATTATACATTCCAGTATTTCTTATGGTATTTGAAATACCAAATAACCATGATCAATATCGTCCAAACACACATAATCAACAACAGATTATATATCACATCATATATCACAATGTTTGAAAATAACAATATTATAAATATTAAGGAATCCAGTTGGATCCCTCCAATCGGTTTCCCTGCATCATAGATGTTAAACAATATAATTAACATCAACTTCATTTCAATATGAAATATTCTGATAAACAGAATCAATATTTGATTAATGATATATATATATATATATATATGTGTGTGTGTGTGTGTGTGTGTGTGTGTGTGTGTATCATTATCTATAATTTCAACCAATCGCTTAGCAGTTCAACCAAACAGTCAACACATAGAAATCAATCATCATTTATCAATTCTAAAAATACGTTATAAAATATGAACTGATAGAGTTGTTGAGTTTTTCTCACTTTGGTTCCGCAGTTGACAATTTTGCTTTTATTTAAAATCAAATGAGTGTTTGATTTAGATCACGAAATTCCGATAGCTCCGTCCTCAATGAAAATAGTTTTACAATGTAGATTTCGTCATCACGATCCTAACCGGTCTGATTCCTCATAAACTTCTTACACCGTCCGTCTTAAAACCGTCTCCTCTCTGTATAATCCACACACATTCTTCTTCCCCCATAACTCCATGCTTCATTTCCAAAAACCAAACGAACTTCAATGAACAATACAACACCCACCATTTGTATTTTGAAACCAGAAACTGCTAACAACTTCTAACCTTACTTCCTCTATCAATATCTTTGCAACCATGCTTTTCTTTTTCATGAAATACACAAACCAATACAAACGTTTTCACCCTTAACACTATAGCCCGCTCATCAATTTATTTTCAGTTCGAAGTACCCTTTCTAGTTCGAAGTACCCTCCGCAATTTCATGGACATATCTTTAAACATATCAGGCTTTATTAGCTTCAACAATTAATATATATATAAACCTAAATACTTCATTCACCATTTCCTTTAATCTCCCCCTGCTAATCTTATTTCTTCCCCGTTCCCTATGAATACAAGACTAGAATCACCGACTCCTTCTTCCCTTTCCAGTTCTACCCCTTGCTAAACACGCACTAATTCCAAAATTTGATCTTAACCACTCCTCGTTAGGACATCATCACCAATTCCTTTCTGGGGTCATCCACTGAAACGCGACTCCCAGCATCACGGTATTACACAGCCGTGAAACTCATGTGGAAACCCTAGATCCACCGTACTCACATACTACATCATCGGAGTCCACCCTCCAACTCCCATTGAAGCCCCTTCCCTTGGGCTGAGATGCCACGAACTCCATCCAACTCAAACTTGAATTGCAGCCCCCCAGTTCCTCCCATACCAACTTCGATAGTCAGCAGTAGTTGTTGCCGTTAGCAAATTTTGGGGTACCCAAAATCATGATCGCACCATAAGAAACGGATACGGATTTGAAGCCCATTCTTGCAGCAGCCCAAATATGCACATATGTTGTTTTATATATTTTTGTATGAATTTATATAAATTTTAAGAAATCATGAAATGTTTGCTGAAGAAAAATTTGTAGCGGCGTGATTTTGTCTCCCTGTCGACCAGGAAAAGAATTAGGTTAGTGTGAGAAGGGGTAAGGTATATTTATAGGTAAGTATAATATTTTTATATTCAATTTTTATATTGATTTCTATTTAAGCGTTAGTTCATGTGACGGCAAAGAATTTCGCTCGGTCCGAACCAGTCGCTAAACCGACTCAGACCGTTCGAAACGCCCTATCGTAACTTCCCCGTAAAGGAAAGCGTCGGATAGTTCGAGAACAAGCCACAGCAGAACGCATACAGAAGAACGTTTCATTGTATATTACAACAATGCACCAGAATACAAGAATATACAGAGTATAAATGAATATTACACAGAAATATCAGAGATTTAAATTACATTTAAATACATAGCAGCGGAAAATAATACAATACACAACTAGAAGAGATATACGGATACAAAGCTTTCCGGATATCGTTCCAGCTGTAAACCAGGATCCTGTGAATATAAATCTGCAAAACCGAAACTACTAGCTGCCCGTGTCAAAATAAGGGCACCCAGAGTTTAGGTTAAAACAATAAACTCCAGGTCAGTCATGTGACTGGTGTGAGAACTAAAACAGTTATTAATCTTTATTTTAAAAGTTAGGTAAATCAAGGGACCACGCCGTATAACACGGAACGGGTTTTCTCCCAAGAATACCAGTGCATAAAACAAACAGCGCAATGCTAAATAAAGAAAGATGAAGCTGTTATAAGACCCAGGTCCTATCACACAATGCAACGCAAGCCGGGGGATAGGGTTTTCCCTTATAACAGCCAAAGAATGCTTGATACGTTTAAAACAAATCATTTGATACTATAATAAGTGCATAGTGCATAAAACAACTTCAAATCATAAGTATCAATCATAGGCGGCATGGGTACCATATATCATGTCGCCATATATAGGTTTACAAATAAAACCGCAAAGTCACGTATTTGGAAATTGGATTTCCTTCTATGAACCGAGGCAAAAGATAGTCCTCAACCGATTCGAGACTGTCTAGCCCGAGCCTCAGGAACAGCCGCAACTGCCCCTTGGATCGTCAGGGCCGGTCCACACGGAGTGGATTATTATGCCTGAACAATACGTCTCCCCACCCTATGGGGTGTAAGTCTGGTCCGTCAGCCGACCAGAATGCATTCGGCCGAAACCGATATAACCGAGGCGCCTCGCAACAACCACAACCACATAAGTCAAACTCGTCAGGGCGTGTAAAACCACTGACGCCACTTCTAGCTAGAAAGAAACGCATGCCCTCCCTGAGGTCCGTCTCCCGTTTTTGGTTCATACCGGGTGTGAAACACGCGAGGTAAACGTTACACAAAGCTACGCCACAAAGGCCGTGCTTTGATCATCACCACAAGACTTTGCTTTTCAACAGAAGCCTCGATCATTTGCATCTTAGCATGCCACACAGGCAAGCCATCCTATGCAACCGATATCAGTCACACAGAATGAAATCCGATGTCAGACACACAGTCCATTTACAAGTCCGTTCTGGGTCTGAACGAAACCGGAGGCACCTAGTACCCCGCATATCCATCGATCTCCAAGTACGTCTGGACGATCACTAACTGTTTCCATCTTCTTGGGTGTACAGCCCAATCAAGATCATCAGTTATCACCCAAACGACGTGAAGACTTCCGGTCTTCGACCATCGTCTTCATCTTTGACTTATCGTCGTATCAGTTATTCAGAATGGGATAAACCCGGTCTTTCCGAATAACTCGCGTATATATTATAAAAGTGTTACACAAACACAACATACGCCTCATTCCAATTCATTAGTCACTAACCGTAAATTAATCAAGAGAATAATTCCCCAAATATTAACCCCGAAGGCCGAAACCAACATCAGATCAATATCCAGAAAACCATTCTGCTTGGCTAACCGCCAGTTAGTTTCTAAATTTCACATTCAAATCTAATTAAAGATTTAACTATCGCCTGGAGCAAAACTGGTGATACTCCATTCTCGATCTTTTCAATCTAATTAAAGATTCATTAAAACTCCACTTAGTTTTAATCTGTGACTGGGTTAAAGAATCAGTGTCATTTAAAACACGGTTCACGATAAACCCAAAGTCACATCCCATTAATTATCGGGTTAAAGAACAAGTGTTATTTAAAACACTGTTCACGATAAACCCAAAAATCAATATCAATTCAATTCCAATTAAATATCATTTAATTGGTACACTTCATTAAATCTAAATAAAAAGATTTAATCTTTTCTCAACTGGGTTCAAGAACAGTGTTAGTGAAGACACCATTCACGACAAACCCAAATCACATTCGATATTCAATACAAGGCTCTGAATAGAAACTATATCGGCCTATATTCAATATCAAATTCTACGATTAACAAATGTCGTATTGGAAATAACGATATACATATATATCTTTCAAATTTCCATAACAACACCTGTAATATCACGAATTCCAACATCGAAATATTCCGAAGACAATTTCGATTCAAATCCACTCCAATGCAATCATTGGAAATTTTGGTTATTTTCAAAACCATTTCAAATTCAATTTATTTATTTAAAAATAAATAGAATTATAATTCTAGTTCAAAACTAGTTCATTTCGATAAAAATCTATTTTTATCTTTTCAAATATGGAGTTTTTCATCCCAAACTTTCACAAATCATTTCTTATGATTTTACACAAATTATTACTATTTTTAATAATTTTATCAAGGCCCGTACGGTCGATTTCCATTAACGGCCATCGAACTGCACTTACAGCGACCTTTTTCGAATTTGATTTGGACGTATCTCCAAATCCAACCGTTAGATTTCAAATTTCTAACATTCATTAGAAAGCTCTTTTCGATACGAACCCAACGGTTCCGGTTTTAGGAGAATCCGACGGTCGGATCTCCCGTAATGTCCGTTTGAAACAAATGATCGAAATTCGCGAACTGCCGCAGCGCGGCGCGTTCTATTCAGGCCATTATATTATATATATAATATATATAATATATATTTCGTCGATTACTATTTAAAACGAATTATATAAATGGTTTTAAATTCGTTTCAAAAGCAATTTCAACTTCCTTTTCAATTCAAATCAAAATTGAATTCTTCTTTATAAATTCGTTTCAAAATTCATTTCTATTCAATTCAAATTTCAATTCAATTTGAATTCATTTCAATTCGCTTTCAATTCCATTTGAATTCGTTTTCAATTCAATTCATTTCGAAATCGTTTTAAAATTCAATTCATTTCGAAATCGTTTTCAATTCAATTCATTTCGAAATCGTTTTCAATTCAATTCATTTCGAAATCGTTTTCAATTCAATTCATTTCGAAATCGTTTTCAATTCAATTTATTTCGAAATCGCTTTCAATTCAATTTGAATTCGTTTTCAATTCATTTCGAAATCGTTTTCAATTCAATTTATTTCGAAATCGTTTTCAATTCAATTCATTTCGAAATCGTTTTCAATTCAATTTATTTCGAAATCGTTTTCAATTCAATTCATTTCGAAATCGTTTTCAATTCAATTTATTTCGAAATCGTTTTCAATTCAATTCATTTCGAAATCGTTTTCAATTCAATTCATTTCGAAATCGTTTTCAATTCAATTCATTTCGAAATCGTTTTCAATTCAATTCATTTCGAAATCGTTTTCAATTCAATTCATTTCGAAATCGTTTTCAATTCAATTCATTTCGAAATCGTTTTCAATTCAATTCATTTCGAAATCGTTTTCAATTCAATTCATTTCGAAATCGTTTTCAATTCAATTCATTTCGAAATCGTTTTCAATTCAATTCATTTCAAAATATTCGATTTCGAAATCACGTTTCAATATTCATTTTAAAATGAATAAAATCGATATAAATATCGTTCACGTCAAAATGGCGTCAATCTAATCCTCACGGCTTCACATATTTCTATTTTCAAATATTCTATTTCAAATATTTCTATTTCAAATATTTCTATTTCAAATATTTCTATTTCAAATATTTCTATTTCAAATATTTCTATTTCAAATATTTCTATTTCAAATATTTCTATTTTTCTCGAAACTGGAATGAGGCCCAATCAATTACCATATAATGTTAATTATATGGATTTTCTACAACACATGTATATATCAACAACGATGAATAATCAACCATCAACCAAAGTGCACTACACTGTATAAGCATCAAATATAGACATTTAACGCTTATAGCAGCTTGTCAATCAATCGATCGACATATTTAATAAATCAGGATGAGTGAACTTCAAATTTCATCCTAACACCCGTGTGGGGTTTCAAACAATCAAACACATATTTTATTTGTGCAGTTAGGCGATGTGTAAAATTTATCGACCCAATCAACGTCATTCAAATAGGTGTACATAAACAAACCGTCTGGTTTGTAAATGAATATTTATTTATTCACATTCACGTTAAAAATTATATTTTTAACGATAACACATTTTATTTTAACATATGAATTTATATTCAGTTCATTCGTTAAATAAAATGCTAATTTTATTTTTCTAACTTATTTTAGAAAATTTCGGCGGCATAACGGCACGATACTAGAAACGGGACAAGGCCTAGCCTTATCCCCGGTCTAGTGAAGGCCCACGCCATTCACACATCAATCAAATCAATTCGTTATGCAAACCACAAACTTTGAAGTAAGGATCTAACCTAGCCTTACTCCTTCGCCTTATAACGGCGCACGTCTAATCCTAACCAATTTATCGATTCGATTTTTCACACCACAAACCACATTCAAACCAATATCGCAATCAATCACCAAACAGTCAAACAAACAAGTCCATGGTCTGTGGACGATTGTGTCGGGTGCTACTAAGCACCGTCTGCATCCTAGTATATATATATAACTAGAAATAAAATAGAAAGGTGAGAAATTCTCACATATAGCTATCCTAGCTCCACGGCACTTCTTTTGCAGAAGTCTTCGTCGTTTCGCCTTTTTGTCACCTTCGTTGCTGCTTTCACTACATACGTAAAAATCACATTTTTACTTCGCTATTCAATTTATAAAAATCGAATTTTTAGTTCAAAGTTCAATATATAAAAATCGAACTTTTAGTTCGAAGTTCAATATATAAAAATCGAATTTTTAGTTCGAAGTTCAATATATAAAAATCGAATTTTTAGTTCAAAGTTCAATATATAAAAATCGAATTTTTAGTTCGCTATTCAATATATAAAAATCGAATTTTTATATACGTTACTTAATGGTAAAAATCATTCCTTTCCTTTTTATAAAAATAGAATCTATTCCATTTAAAAATCGAATCTTTTCTATTGTAAAAATCGCCTCTTTTCTATTGTAAAAATCACATCTTTTTTCTATTTTAAAAATCGCATCTTTATATGAAATAAAAATTAAAACTTTCTGCTTAATAAAAATCCGTCTTTTCTACTTTAAAGATCAAACCATTTTCTATTTAAAGTTTAAAATTTCCAAAAATCAGTTTTTATACTTCCTTTAAAACCTGTTTTTACTATTAAAACAAAATCAGTTTTATATTTTTAAATCAAAATCATTCTTATATTCTTAAATCAAAAATCAGTTTTATATTCTAATAAACAAAATCAGTTTTATATTCTAATAAACAAAATCAGTTTTTTTATCGTTTTAAAAATCAGAACTTACCTTTTTTTTTTTTTTAAATAAAACAATTCAGTTTTTTTTTAACGAATTAAAATAAATAAATAAAAAAAAAAAACAATAAAATACTTACGGGGGGGAGGGGTCACGGCAGGTCATTGGCGCCATCAGGGGTGGCGGTGGTTCTCTTCGGGTCTGTGGAGATGGGCGTCTCGATTTGGTGTGAGCGCGGTCTGGTGGAGGGCCTCGCGATGCAGAGGGGCGCGGTCTTCATGCGTGGCGCGCCTAGACGGAGCGGGGGTGGTGATAGGGAGCGGCGGCTTGGTCAGTTCAAGGTGGGGTGTTGGAGGGAAGAGAAGGATCGACGAAGGAGAAGGGTTGCGAGGGGGAGATGCTCGGGGAGGCTTGTTGACCAACCACGGTGGTGCGACGGATCGCAGGTGGCCATTTTTAAATTGGGGATCGGGTTTTTCTGATTGGGGAAAAGTAAAGACGGGGGGGGGGGGGGGGGGGCTTTAGTGTAAATGTTTATATTTTTATATTTTATTATTTTATTTTATATTTAATTTTTTTTTCCCAAACCCTAATTGTTGACTTTTCCTTCTAACTCGGAGTTTCACCCAACGACTGCCGTCCCTAGCGCAATACCCCTATTCCGAACACAATGGGATATGCTGCGTAAGCCAACTCGGACGTTACGACCAGTTTCCGTTAAATTTAAAATATAAATCTTTATATATTCAATTTAAACGCACATTTCAATTTACCGGGGCCACACACTAACTAGAAAAATTCCCGAAAATATTTTCTAGCTTCGTATTGACGATACGGTCCTAACAAAACTAGTTTCGTCGAATTCTGAGATTGTTGGAAAAATGGCCAATTTCCAGTCGATTAAAATCAACTGAAACTGGTCAAACGCGTTTTCCTTTGCCACGCTCACATATTGATTCGAAAAATTATGAAATTTGAAACCTAGCCATAACTTGACATCACGGACCCAACAAAACTGGTTTCGTCGAAATCTGAGGTCGTTTGCAAAATTGCTATTTTTAAGGGCCTTATATATATAAAAATATATATAAATTCCACAGCGACTATTTCTAATTTTAAACTGGACATATCTTATCATTTCTAAAATGAAATCTCAGTTTGTTAACTTCGTTACAAAGATATAATTATACAGATTCAAATATTTCTTGTTTCGTTCAATTCTGACTTATATTGAATTCTGTATATTCATTTGAAATTAGAAATCGAATTTTCGAACTACCGCGCCATTTTCAATTCCTTTTATAATTATATATAATTATTATATATTCTAACGACGACGTATATAATATATACGTTCTAATTATATTCAAAATAAATTTCTCGTCGATATTATTTAAAATAATTCAGATTAAATATTCAAAATTCACTAAAGTTGCCAAAATAAAAATTTCAAACTGGCTCGCATTTTACGGGTTGTTACAATCTCCCCCACTTAAAACTTTTCGTCCCCGAAAAGGAACAAAGTCGAAAGTGGTTTGATTAATCAACACTACGTTCGATTTGGCTTCCATTCTCCAACTTTTCAGTTTCTGAGAATTTTCAAAATTTCAAAAATTTGGCTAACACCCTAAATTTTCGAAAAATTTCGCCATAACCTCCCCTGCACCGGGAGCATCGGGAAATTGCAAATAGCGTTCCCGGTCCTTCAGATCTCAAAAAGAAAAAGAAAAAGCCAAGCGGCTAGCCAATAGGCTCACAAAATCATCATCACCCAAACAAAACAGGAAATTATGTAGTAAACATGTACCTATTTGTCGGGCAAACAAATTTTATTCTCGGCTCTAGCCTCCTTGCTATGACCTGTTCAAAGATATATATGTATATGCAAGCAAATGCGACCAATTTTCAATATAATTCAATATTTGGTTCAGTTAGGCATAATGGTTCAAAATTAGCAAACAAATAACCAAACAACACAAACATCAATCAATTAGTGAATTAGAGTCTCAAATTCGTAATTTGATATATATACGAAAATCAGATTTTTGATGCCAAATCACAACAATAGGCCCTATCTAATTTTGGTTCTCACACCAGTCAATAGGAAATATATAGAAATCTCACTTTCGTCACTCGAAAATAAATACTGGCGACAGTGCCCCATCACCAGAATTACTCCCGGGCACTAGAGGGATTCTATATCTACCCAATATATTAAAACTTCGAATACACGTTTGCAAGACATATATGCAAAACCTTTATATATCGGATTGTCCTAATCAATATAAAATAAATAATCAAATACGAATAATTGATTTAAATTTTCAAAACGAAATTTGTTTTCATTTGAAAAATATACTCTTCATACTCGTTCTAGGATACTACTGATCCCATCTCTAACGAGTCATTCCATTGGATATTACTAATCCAATATCTGATGAATTCTTTCGTATGTTTCTAATGTGTCTTGTTCTCTAAGCTTTGTAAACCAAAGCTCTGATACCAAATGTGACGGCAAAAAATTTCGCTCGGTCCGAACCAGTCGCTAAACCGACTCAGACCGTTCGAAACGCCCTATCGTAACTTCCCCGTAAAGGAAAGCGTCGGATAGTTCGAGAACAAGCCACAGCAGAACGCATACAGAAGAACGTTTCATTGTATATTACAACAATGCACCAGAATACAAGAATATACAGAGTATAAATGAATATTACACAGAAATATCAGAGATTTAAATTACATTTAAATACATAGCAGCGGAAAATAATACAATACACAACTAGAAGAGATATACGGATACAAAGCTTTCCGGATATCGTTCCAGCTGTAAACCAGGATCCTGTGAATATAAATCTGCAAAACCGAAACTACTAGCTGCCCGTGTCAAAATAAGGGCACCCAGAGTTTAGGTTAAAACAATAAACTCCAGGTCAGTCATGTGACTGGTGTGAGAACTAAAACAGTTATTAATCTTTATTTTAAAAGTTAGGTAAATCAAGGGACCACGCCGTATAACACGGAACGGGTTTTCTCCCAAGAATACCAGTGCATAAAACAAACAGCGCAATGCTAAATAAAGAAAGATGAAGCTGTTATAAGACCCAGGTCCTATCACACAATGCAACGCAAGCCGGGGGATAGGGTTTTCCCTTATAACAGCCAAAGAATGCTTGATACGTTTAAAACAAATCATTTGATACTATAATAAGTGCATAGTGCATAAAACAACTTCAAATCATAAGTATCAATCATAGGCGGCATGGGTACCATATATCATGTCGCCATATATAGGTTTACAAATAAAACCGCAAAGTCACGTATTTGGAAATTGGATTTCCTTCTATGAACCGAGGCAAAAGATAGTCCTCAACCGATTCGAGACTGTCTAGCCCGAGCCTCAGGAACAGCCGCAACTGCCCCTTGGATCGTCAGGGCCGGTCCACACGGAGTGGATTATTATGCCTGAACAATACGTCTCCCCACCCTATGGGGTGTAAGTCTGGTCCGTCAGCCGACCAGAATGCATTCGGCCGAAACCGATATAACCGAGGCGCCTCGCAACAACCACAACCACATAAGTCAAACTCGTCAGGGCGTGTAAAACCACTGACGCCACTTCTAGCTAGAAAGAAACGCATGCCCTCCCTGAGGTCCGTCTCCCGTTTTTGGTTCATACCGGGTGTGAAACACGCGAGGTAAACGTTACACAAAGCTACGCCACAAAGGCCGTGCTTTGATCATCACCACAAGACTTTGCTTTTCAACAGAAGCCTCGATCATTTGCATCTTAGCATGCCACACAGGCAAGCCATCCTATGCAACCGATATCAGTCACACAGAATGAAATCCGATGTCAGACACACAGTCCATTTACAAGTCCGTTCTGGGTCTGAACGAAACCGGAGGCACCTAGTACCCCGCATATCCATCGATCTCCAAGTACGTCTGGACGATCACTAACTGTTTCCATCTTCTTGGGTGTACAGCCCAATCAAGATCATCAGTTATCACCCAAACGACGTGAAGACTTCCGGTCTTCGACCATCGTCTTCATCTTTGACTTATCGTCGTATCAGTTATTCAGAATGGGATAAACCCGGTCTTTCCGAATAACTCGCGTATATATTATAAAAGTGTTACACAAACACAACATACGCCTCATTCCAATTCATTAGTCACTAACCGTAAATTAATCAAGAGAATAATTCCCCAAATATTAACCCCGAAGGCCGAAACCAACATCAGATCAATATCCAGAAAACCATTCTGCTTGGCTAACCGCCAGTTAGTTTCTAAATTTCACATTCAAATCTAATTAAAGATTTAACTATCGCCTGGAGCAAAACTGGTGATACTCCATTCTCGATCTTTTCAATCTAATTAAAGATTCATTAAAACTCCACTTAGTTTTAATCTGTGACTGGGTTAAAGAATCAGTGTCATTTAAAACACGGTTCACGATAAACCCAAAGTCACATCCCATTAATTATCGGGTTAAAGAACAAGTGTTATTTAAAACACTGTTCACGATAAACCCAAAAATCAATATCAATTCAATTCCAATTAAATATCATTTAATTGGTACACTTCATTAAATCTAAATAAAAAGATTTAATCTTTTCTCAACTGGGTTCAAGAACAGTGTTAGTGAAGACACCATTCACGACAAACCCAAATCACATTCGATATTCAATACAAGGCTCTGAATAGAAACTATATCGGCCTATATTCAATATCAAATTCTACGATTAACAAATGTCGTATTGGAAATAACGATATACATATATATCTTTCAAATTTCCATAACAACACCTGTAATATCACGAATTCCAACATCGAAATATTCCGAAGACAATTTCGATTCAAATCCACTCCAATGCAATCATTGGAAATTTTGGTTATTTTCAAAACCATTTCAAATTCAATTTATTTATTTAAAAATAAATAGAATTATAATTCTAGTTCAAAACTAGTTCATTTCGATAAAAATCTATTTTTATCTTTTCAAATATGGAGTTTTTCATCCCAAACTTTCACAAATCATTTCTTATGATTTTACACAAATTATTACTATTTTTAATAATTTTATCAAGGCCCGTACGGTCGATTTCCATTAACGGCCATCGAACTGCACTTACAGCGACCTTTTTCGAATTTGATTTGGACGTATCTCCAAATCCAACCGTTAGATTTCAAATTTCTAACATTCATTAGAAAGCTCTTTTCGATACGAACCCAACGGTTCCGGTTTTAGGAGAATCCGACGGTCGGATCTCCCGTAATGTCCGTTTGAAACAAATGATCGAAATTCGCGAACTGCCGCAGCGCGGCGCGTTCTATTCAGGCCATTATATTATATATATAATATATATAATATATATTTCGTCGATTACTATTTAAAACGAATTATATAAATGGTTTTAAATTCGTTTCAAAAGCAATTTCAACTTCCTTTTCAATTCAAATCAAAATTGAATTCTTCTTTATAAATTCGTTTCAAAATTCATTTCTATTCAATTCAAATTTCAATTCAATTTGAATTCATTTCAATTCGCTTTCAATTCCATTTGAATTCGTTTTCAATTCAATTCATTTCGAAATCGTTTTAAAATTCAATTCATTTCGAAATCGTTTTCAATTCAATTCATTTCGAAATCGTTTTCAATTCAATTCATTTCGAAATCGTTTTCAATTCAATTCATTTCGAAATCGTTTTCAATTCAATTTATTTCGAAATCGCTTTCAATTCAATTTGAATTCGTTTTCAATTCATTTCGAAATCGTTTTCAATTCAATTTATTTCGAAATCGTTTTCAATTCAATTCATTTCGAAATCGTTTTCAATTCAATTTATTTCGAAATCGTTTTCAATTCAATTCATTTCGAAATCGTTTTCAATTCAATTTATTTCGAAATCGTTTTCAATTCAATTCATTTCGAAATCGTTTTCAATTCAATTCATTTCGAAATCGTTTTCAATTCAATTCATTTCGAAATCGTTTTCAATTCAATTCATTTCGAAATCGTTTTCAATTCAATTCATTTCGAAATCGTTTTCAATTCAATTCATTTCGAAATCGTTTTCAATTCAATTCATTTCGAAATCGTTTTCAATTCAATTCATTTCGAAATCGTTTTCAATTCAATTCATTTCGAAATCGTTTTCAATTCAATTCATTTCAAAATATTCGATTTCGAAATCACGTTTCAATATTCATTTTAAAATGAATAAAATCGATATAAATATCGTTCACGTCAAAATGGCGTCAATCTAATCCTCACGGCTTCACATATTTCTATTTTCAAATATTCTATTTCAAATATTTCTATTTCAAATATTTCTATTTCAAATATTTCTATTTCAAATATTTCTATTTCAAATATTTCTATTTCAAATATTTCTATTTCAAATATTTCTATTTTTCTCGAAACTGGAATGAGGCCCAATCAATTACCATATAATGTTAATTATATGGATTTTCTACAACACATGTATATATCAACAACGATGAATAATCAACCATCAACCAAAGTGCACTACACTGTATAAGCATCAAATATAGACATTTAACGCTTATAGCAGCTTGTCAATCAATCGATCGACATATTTAATAAATCAGGATGAGTGAACTTCAAATTTCATCCTAACACCCGTGTGGGGTTTCAAACAATCAAACACATATTTTATTTGTGCAGTTAGGCGATGTGTAAAATTTATCGACCCAATCAACGTCATTCAAATAGGTGTACATAAACAAACCGTCTGGTTTGTAAATGAATATTTATTTATTCACATTCACGTTAAAAATTATATTTTTAACGATAACACATTTTATTTTAACATATGAATTTATATTCAGTTCATTCGTTAAATAAAATGCTAATTTTATTTTTCTAACTTATTTTAGAAAATTTCGGCGGCATAACGGCACGATACTAGAAACGGGACAAGGCCTAGCCTTATCCCCGGTCTAGTGAAGGCCCACGCCATTCACACATCAATCAAATCAATTCGTTATGCAAACCACAAACTTTGAAGTAAGGATCTAACCTAGCCTTACTCCTTCGCCTTATAACGGCGCACGTCTAATCCTAACCAATTTATCGATTCGATTTTTCACACCACAAACCACATTCAAACCAATATCGCAATCAATCACCAAACAGTCAAACAAACAAGTCCATGGTCTGTGGACGATTGTGTCGGGTGCTACTAAGCACCGTCTGCATCCTAGTATATATATATAACTAGAAATAAAATAGAAAGGTGAGAAATTCTCACATATAGCTATCCTAGCTCCACGGCACTTCTTTTGCAGAAGTCTTCGTCGTTTCGCCTTTTTGTCACCTTCGTTGCTGCTTTCACTACATACGTAAAAATCACATTTTTACTTCGCTATTCAATTTATAAAAATCGAATTTTTAGTTCAAAGTTCAATATATAAAAATCGAACTTTTAGTTCGAAGTTCAATATATAAAAATCGAATTTTTAGTTCGAAGTTCAATATATAAAAATCGAATTTTTAGTTCAAAGTTCAATATATAAAAATCGAATTTTTAGTTCGCTATTCAATATATAAAAATCGAATTTTTATATACGTTACTTAATGGTAAAAATCATTCCTTTCCTTTTTATAAAAATAGAATCTATTCCATTTAAAAATCGAATCTTTTCTATTGTAAAAATCGCCTCTTTTCTATTGTAAAAATCACATCTTTTTTCTATTTTAAAAATCGCATCTTTATATGAAATAAAAATTAAAACTTTCTGCTTAATAAAAATCCGTCTTTTCTACTTTAAAGATCAAACCATTTTCTATTTAAAGTTTAAAATTTCCAAAAATCAGTTTTTATACTTCCTTTAAAACCTGTTTTTACTATTAAAACAAAATCAGTTTTATATTTTTAAATCAAAATCATTCTTATATTCTTAAATCAAAAATCAGTTTTATATTCTAATAAACAAAATCAGTTTTATATTCTAATAAACAAAATCAGTTTTTTTATCGTTTTAAAAATCAGAACTTACCTTTTTTTTTTTTTTAAATAAAACAATTCAGTTTTTTTTTAACGAATTAAAATAAATAAATAAAAAAAAAAAACAATAAAATACTTACGGGGGGGAGGGGTCACGGCAGGTCATTGGCGCCATCAGGGGTGGCGGTGGTTCTCTTCGGGTCTGTGGAGATGGGCGTCTCGATTTGGTGTGAGCGCGGTCTGGTGGAGGGCCTCGCGATGCAGAGGGGCGCGGTCTTCATGCGTGGCGCGCCTAGACGGAGCGGGGGTGGTGATAGGGAGCGGCGGCTTGGTCAGTTCAAGGTGGGGTGTTGGAGGGAAGAGAAGGATCGACGAAGGAGAAGGGTTGCGAGGGGGAGATGCTCGGGGAGGCTTGTTGACCAACCACGGTGGTGCGACGGATCGCAGGTGGCCATTTTTAAATTGGGGATCGGGTTTTTCTGATTGGGGAAAAGTAAAGACGGGGGGGGGGGGGGGGGGGCTTTAGTGTAAATGTTTATATTTTTATATTTTATTATTTTATTTTATATTTAATTTTTTTTTCCCAAACCCTAATTGTTGACTTTTCCTTCTAACTCGGAGTTTCACCCAACGACTGCCGTCCCTAGCGCAATACCCCTATTCCGAACACAATGGGATATGCTGCGTAAGCCAACTCGGACGTTACGACCAGTTTCCGTTAAATTTAAAATATAAATCTTTATATATTCAATTTAAACGCACATTTCAATTTACCGGGGCCACACACTAACTAGAAAAATTCCCGAAAATATTTTCTAGCTTCGTATTGACGATACGGTCCTAACAAAACTAGTTTCGTCGAATTCTGAGATTGTTGGAAAAATGGCCAATTTCCAGTCGATTAAAATCAACTGAAACTGGTCAAACGCGTTTTCCTTTGCCACGCTCACATATTGATTCGAAAAATTATGAAATTTGAAACCTAGCCATAACTTGACATCACGGACCCAACAAAACTGGTTTCGTCGAAATCTGAGGTCGTTTGCAAAATTGCTATTTTTAAGGGCCTTATATATATAAAAATATATATAAATTCCACAGCGACTATTTCTAATTTTAAACTGGACATATCTTATCATTTCTAAAATGAAATCTCAGTTTGTTAACTTCGTTACAAAGATATAATTATACAGATTCAAATATTTCTTGTTTCGTTCAATTCTGACTTATATTGAATTCTGTATATTCATTTGAAATTAGAAATCGAATTTTCGAACTACCGCGCCATTTTCAATTCCTTTTATAATTATATATAATTATTATATATTCTAACGACGACGTATATAATATATACGTTCTAATTATATTCAAAATAAATTTCTCGTCGATATTATTTAAAATAATTCAGATTAAATATTCAAAATTCACTAAAGTTGCCAAAATAAAAATTTCAAACTGGCTCGCATTTTACGGGTTGTTACAGTTCAATTTACCGTTTAAAAATTCATATAATCACATACGAATCCCCTTTTTAGTGAAAATTGACATGCAACTATGGTTTGACATTATGGACCCAACGAAACTTTCTTCATCGAATTCTGACCCTGTTTGCTCACATAGCATATTTTTAATAGTCAAATTATCAACTGTTTTTTCACATTAAAAATCCATACGTTGACATACTGACTCCAAAAATCAAGAAACTTGAAATCTAACAATAATTTAATATTATGGATCCAACAAAATTAGTTTCATCGAAAACGGAGGTCGTTTGCAAAACTGGCTATTTTTGAAGCTCTAAATAACCCATTTAAATATATAAATATATTTAAAAATGATTAAATTAAATATAAATAATCGATATTTAATTTATATTGAAAAATCCTTTTATAATATACATAAATTGCTATAGTTTATAAAGGAATTCCATAGCGACTTTTCAAAATTTTGATTTGGTCATAAATCAAAATCTACACAATGAAATCCCGATTTTTCTCTTCCATTAGAAAAATATACTTCACCAGCTCCGAACGTTTCTTTTTTTTCATAGAAATCCGGCTTAAAACGGATTCTGCTTATTCGTTTAAAGTTCGATTCGCCAAAATACGAACTACTGCGCCATTTGGAGCTCGATTTTAATTATACTATAATTATACGTTCAAACTTTGTTTAAATAATATATTTGTTATTCTAAATCTAATTCCAAACTTAATTATAGCTTATATATGATCCAATTCGCATCGTATTGTAAATTCTACTATTTCCAACTATTCTGGAATTTAATCATATTATTTAATTGTTGTATTAATTAAATATTCCTTATTATTTTATTTTTGTCATTTTAAATTACTAAACCTATATTTAAATAATTAAATAAATTATTTATTATCCGTAAAAGTATGGGTCGCCGCATTCTTTTCCCCTTAAAATAATTTCGTCCTCGAAATTGCTAAGGTAGAGAAAACCCTATTAACTGGTTAAAAATTATTTTTACTTCTTTAACTTCAGTTTCATTATACCAATTAATTTCAATTAAATTATTAATTTATTCCTACTAATGAAAATTCCATAAACCCTAAAAAATTTCTAACATCCGAAATTTCTGAAAAATTTCTCCAGCACCTCCTTTGTATTGGTCAAAAACAACTAAAACTCGCCTTTCTAGGCCTTCTCCAACCCAAAAGATAATCAAACAGCCAAGAGACTTGCCAATTCGGCTCATAAATCTCATATCCAATAGGAATTTAAACTTGTACCTTTTTGTCGGGCATATCATTTACATCTGCTACCCATTCAGCATATACCAATGTCATCCCAATCAAACTCTAATTAGTTTTTATCACCAACAAAACCATTTGTTTATCCAAGCTAAATTCCATTATCAATCTCAAGTGTCATTCTTGATTTTCAATTTAGTTTCACCAATTTCCATCTAATTTTTTTTAACTCAAACAATCCATTCCTGGGAATTTTAAATAACTTAGCTTTTCAGAATCAAATATTCCTTTTCGGGATTCAAAACAACTTGCTTTTTCTCAAAACAATTCAAAAACAATTTCTTTAGTAATAATCTGTCACTTACCACTCGAAAATGAACACCGATGATGTCATGGTCATCATTAGAATCTATTTCCAGTTATCGAAGTGAGTTCAATAATATATCACTTTTAGAACCATATCTAAACCCTTCCATTTTGAAATTAATTTCAAAATACCATTTACAATGCTTTAAAACATTTTAAAATCTCCTGGGATTTTAAAATTCAGATATATTTAACCTAGATTCATTTACAAAACTTTTATAACCTTCTAGGGTTTAAATTCCGATTCTGATTTAAATTCAAATTTAATTCATCTGATTTCACGTATTTCAGTTATATGAATTCTGATTGGCTATTTACATAACCAGTTCACATTTTATAATCATATTCGATTATAATCACAACTAACACATCCAATATACTATAATACTTCAAATATCTATACTTTATTTACATCAAATATGGGTGACATTATTATATTTCCCCTCTTTTCAAAACATACTGTGTCGGTTCATCGTATTCGAGTGTTTGTAAACCCCTACCAATACAATGGATCAAACCGATCGACCTAAACCCATAAACAACTCAACCAAAAAATCCCATAATATAAAACCATTTTTTATATCAAATAACAAATAGCACTCATATATATACACTCAAACTCAATCTAGGATATTGCTGACCCTATCCCTACTGAGTCACGCCACAGAGCCAAGGTAATTACTTAACCTTAAGTTCTGATACCAACTGTAGTGTCTCGAAATTCCGGTACCATTTGAGCTGACCAAATAACACAAGTCCAACCCAAATTGCAATGGAAACCAGAAAAATAATAGAAAGAAAACAGAGGGTGAGAATAGATAAGATAGAAAACTAGAATAGAAGAAGAAGAAGAAGAACATACAACATCAGAGTAACACGAATCTCACAGCGGAACGAGCAACATATAACAGATAACATATCCTTGAAATAAAATCAGTATATGTATATAGTAACATCACCAGAGTACAACACTTACAACACAGCGGAATAAACAATAGCCATATAATCCTGAAGCCTCCTACTCCATGCTCTCCAAGTATATCTGTAAAATCTTGACTACTTGACTGCCCGTATAAAATTGGGCACCCAAGAGTTTAGGGAAAATAAAACGTAAACAAACTTTGGGTCAGTCATGGGATTGGTTTGAGTAAAACAGTTTAAAGCAGTTTGAGCAATAAAACGATATCTCATAATACCACGCCATATAACGTAACGGGTTTTTTCCTTATAAGAATCCAAATCAATTTGATTTAACTTTCAAATCATTTTGAAAGAAAAGATAGTCTTTATATCAAAACCCTTTTGATATTGTAATAGTGTCTATCAACCACAATATAATAATCATCTACCAGAAACGCTTTCATCTCACATTCTACATATATAGTATACAATCAAAATCATGAGCACTATTGGGTAATTGATTTCCAAGTATGACAAGGTATGGAACCACCTTACGATAGTGTACCTCTAGAGAGGAATACACTGGGTTCAACAAGAACATCTTGCAAACCGGCCACAGATGACCGACCACTCATTTCGCTTGAGTGTATCGAATGTACATCACCAACGGTTGGGATCAGCAACCATTTCCCAAATGGGACAGCATCGAATAGATTAATGAATGAAACGAATATCTCTAGATAGGTGATAATACACCCTAATTGGCAGCCAACCACTTAGCCATGATGCCTGCCCGATTTTTGTTGTTTCCCGGTTGTGAGGCTAGAGGCCATGCTTATCTCCGACAGATCACACAATTGTTCACTTTGAACGTCACATCGTCATACCCACCAAATCACAAATTGATTTCCCCAAAAATAAAATGGGTATATAGCTAAGAGAAACAAATTCCTCCACCACCAAACGTACATACTTTTGAAGAGAACGACTTACGCGATCCATTAAATATACTCTGTCAGACATGCTTCCATACAGGCCGTCCTAGGACTAGACAAACCGAAGGTACTATTCTGTAAATAGGACAGCCCTTTCATAACTCCGTCTTTAATTATCTTCATCATATTTGATTGCAACGCTAACGCCCATACATAGTGGTTTTTCAGATAAAGAATCTGATCCCGGTCTCTTCGCGTTGACGACGGAAAAATGGTCAAAAACTTTGATAGTCAGTGAGTTAATTATCAAAGAAAAACATGTGTGCAAACAATGATATTATTTCCAGATGGAAATTCTATTGATCAATCATGATTTAACATTTATATCTTTAGTTCATTAATTTATTTATTTCCTGTTTCCATATATTCAAAATTCCTTATATTCTAAATTTAGAAAATATACGTTATTAATCATTGGAAAACATTTCCATCTCTTTTCCACATATCACTGTCATTCCAGTATTCTTTATCATCAAACATTTCATTTTCTAGGATTAAAAAATGTCTCTGATTATACTTGGAAAATGTTTCCAAAACTCATTCATTGGATTTAAACAGATGTTTAAATAAAACATCGCTATGCCAAATCGAACCATTAACAATTATTAACCAAATTCAATTAACTCCTTCACTGTCAAACCTTCACCATTCCTTAGTTAAAAATGAAGTCAATCAAGTTGGTGTATAACTACCTCTCAGACCTTAACTGGACAATATTTCTAACCTAGAAATGGACAAAGCTCACCCTTTAAATCTTTAACAAACTTCCTTACGTAATGCTCGGATTCAATTTAAAAATCCACTTATTTATTGAAAACACTGATTATAACTATAGCGTTATAAACCCTACTTATGAAATATCTTACTTCCAATTATAAATTTTATTTATTACTTTTGATAAATAAATAAACAACAATTTTTAGTAAATAAATAAATCGTGATTAAAAATGGAAAGTGAATAGTATTTTCCCGAATTCGATATAATCGAATTTCTACATGTAACCCTCTTTCGAATAATCTCTATTCGATAACTCCTTTAACTCTACTCGAATAAACTATATTCGATTAACTCTTATTCGATTAACTAATATTCGACTAACTCTTATTCGAATAACTAATATTCGATTAACTCTCTTCGAATAACTAATATTCGATTAACTCTCTTTCGAATAACAAATATTTGATAACTCTTTTTCAAATAACCAATATTTGATAACACTTCTTCGAATAAGCAATATTTGATTACTCTCTTTGGAATAACCATTATTCGATAACTCTTTTTCGAATAACCAATATTCGATGACTCTTTTTCGAATAACCAATACTCGATAACTCTTTTTCGAATAACCAGTATTCGATAACTCTTTTTCTAATATCCAATATTCGATTAATTCCTTTCAAATGAACTATATTCGATTACTCCTTTTTAATTAACTCTATTCGATTTACTCTAATTGATTAGCTATATCAATTAACTCTATTGGATTAATTCTAATTCGATCAACTCTATTCAATTAACTCTATTCAATTAACTCTATTCAATAACTCTAATCGATAACTCTAATCGATTTACTCTATTCGATTAACTATAATCATTAACTCTAATTGATTAACACTATTCGATTAACTCTAATCGATAACTCTATTCAATTAACTCTATCTATTCAATTAACTCTATCCTTTAATACTAATTGATAACTCTTTTATATAACGTTAATTCCCATTTATAATCCTATTTATTTTCAAAATAAATATTCCTTTTATAATTTTATTTATTTCACAAGTAAATATTTCCTTTTCAGTTTTATTTGTAAATGTTTTACAAATATTTCCTTTTCAATTCTATTTATTTAACAAATAAATATTTCCTTTTCAACTCTGTTTATTTAACAAATAAATATTTCCATTTATATAATCCGCTGATTTTATAAATATTTTCTTTCCAATATACACTTTGAAAATTCCCATTATATATTCCAGTATTTCTTATGGTATTTAAAATAACAAATAACCATGATCAATATCATACAAACACACATAATCAACAACAGATTATATATCACATTATATATCACAATATATGAAAATAACAGTATTATAAATATTAAGGAATCCAGTTGGATCCCTCCAACCTGTTTCCCTACATCAAAGATGTTAAACAATGTAATTAACATCAACTTCATTTCGATATGAATTATTCTGATAAACAGAATCAATATTTGATTAACGATATATACGTGTGTTTATATATATATATATATCTTTATCTATAATTTCAACCAATCACTTAGCAGATCAACCAAATAGTCAACACGCAGAAATCAATCATCATTTATTAGTTCTAAAAATACGTTAGAAAAATATGAAGTGATAGAGTTGGTGAGTTTTACTCACTTTGGTTCCACAATTGACGATTTTGCTTTTATTTAAAATCAAGCGAGTGTTTGATTTAGATTACGAAATTCCAATAGCTCCGTCCTCAATGAAAATAGTTCTACAATGTAGACTTCTTCGTTACGATCCTAACCGGTCAGGTTCCTCATAAACTCTTCCACCATTTGTCTTAAAACCGCCTCCTCTCTGTATACTCCATACAAGTTCTTCTTCCCCCATAACTCCATGATTCATTTCCAAAAACCAAACGAACTTCACTGACATTACAACACCCACCATTTAGATTTTGAAACCTGAAACTACTAATAAGTTCCGACCTTACTTCCTCTATCAACACCTTTGCAACCGTGCCTGTCCTTTTCACGAAATACACAAACCAATACCAAACGTTTTCTCCCTTAACACTATAGCCCACTCATCAATTTGTTTTCAGTTCGGTGTACTCTTCTCAGTTCGAAGTTCCCCGCGCAATTTCATGGACATATCTTTAAACATATCAGGCTTTATTAGCTTCAACAATTAATATATAATTATAAATTAAATATTTAATTCACCGTTTCCTTTAATCTCCACCTGTTAATCTTATTTCTTCCCCGTTCCCTAAGAATTCCAAAGTAGAATCACCAACTCCTTCTTCCCTCTCCAGTTCTACCGCTTGTGTAATGGTAAGGAATTTCGCTCGATCCGAATCGATCGTTAAACCGACCAAAACCGTTCGAAGCCCCTGATCGTTTTGAGGACAGGACAAATTGGAACGCAAACAGAAGAACATTTCATTGTTTATTACAACAATTCCATCAGATACAAGAATATACAGAGTATGAATAAATATAATACAACAAAGAATATCAGAGATTTAAATACAGTACTGCAACAGAAAAATAATACAAAACACGACTAGAAGAGATATACGGATACAGAGCTTTCCGGATATCATTCCAGCTGTAAACCTGGCTCCTATGAATATAAATCTGCAAAACCAAAACTACTAGCTGCCCGTGCAGAAAATAAGGGCACCCAGAGTTTAGGTTAAAACAATAAAATCCAGGTCAATCATGTGAATGGTGTGAGAACTAAAACAGTTATTAGTCTTTATTTTTAAAGTTAGGTAAATCAAGGGACCACGCCGTATAACATGGAATGGGTTTCCTCCCAAGAATACCAGTGCATAACACAAACAACGCAATGCTAAATAAAGAAAAATAAAGCAATTATAAGACCTAGGTCCCATCACATAATGCAACGCAAGCCGGAGTGTAACGACCCACCTTTTTGCCCGGTTCTTGCCGGTAATTAAACCAACTTAAACCGTTCAAAAAGACGAATTGTTATGGGTACATACATACATTGAACAAAATAACAGAACTTTCCATTGCTCAAGAACAATATTTCATCAGAGTTACCTGAATATCAGAGTTACACATACATATATACTTTACAGCGGAAGAAAGAAATGTACTCTCATCGGAAGATGAAAAGACACAACAAAAACTTTAACTCCAACGAATGATAGCTGCAAAACTAAACTACTAGCTGCCCGTGTGAAAATTTAATGGGCACTCAGAGTTTAGGAAGGAATAATAAACTCCAGGTCAGTCATGGGACCGGTGTGAGAACATAAAACAGTTGTTTTTAGGATTTATTTTAAAGTTAGGACATTCACCAGACCACGCCGCTATCGCGCAACGGGCTTTTGCTCCATGTGAACACCCGTGCATATAAATACGAAATGATATTTTTAAAATGAAGCTATCATAAGCTCGTCCCACATCACACAATGCAAGCGCACACCAGATGGGCGTGGTTTATCTTATTATAACCAAACATGCTTTCATACGGAAAATCCTCTTTTCATATTATATATATAGTGTGGAAAAAAAAACCATTTCGCAAATAAATGTATTAATCCTAGACGGCATAATACCCCATCCTATTATGTCGCCATATATATAGATATACAAACAAAACCGTGTGGCACGTATTGGAGATTTGGGTTTCCAACTTGATGATTCCTGGCACGAAAGATCAATCGGAGTACAAACGAAATGTAATCACGGGTTTTTCATCCAGACGTGGACACCAATACAAATCGCGAGGCAGTTCAACGGTTTTCGACCAGACGCGGCCCCCCGAACATACCCTATTCCATCATTCATAAGTGGTTTCCCACTGCTGCAGCGGTCATCATCAATTAACATATATATACACAACCTAACCGCCAGTTTCTCATCATCCGGGGTGTGAGGTTTGTCGATGTCACGTCATACACAAAGCATGCCTAGAAAAGCAATGTCTTGATCATCACTAGCTCGTTCATAACTCGGGTATGCCACATTGACAATTCACGACATATCACTGATTTCAATCAATGCATACCCTCTAAGTTCATATGACTTAGAGATGAGGATAAAATATTTGCCACAAATCCGATATATATTAACAGAGATCAGTGCTATGCGGTAAATTTCAATGTCAGACACACCATCCATGCATGCCCGTCCTGGGTCTGAACGGAACGAAATCCGAAAGTTCTCCCATACGTTCGGACTTCCTTCCACTCCGGTAATAGGGGCATCTCTCTACTGTAGCTATTAGTAAAGAAACCAATCGGTAATCAGTCCGTTCGACATGAAGAACCGCGGTCTTCACTTGTCGATTCCAAGTCTTGAATTTGCTTCATGCGTCGTATTATTACTTGGAATGGTTTCGAAATTAAATCCGATCCCGGTCTTTCCAAGTAATAAGCGTATTCATAAAACAATGGTTAAGGACCACATAGAGTTCCAATTCAAATTTCCTTCCAAATCAATTTATTAAAATGTCAAGGTTGGATTTTCATAAATTCTGCTATCATTTAACTTCTCTTTGAAATCAAATATTCGATTTACCAACCCCTTTTATTTTAAACATACCTTCAATTTATATATCCAACATAATCCTTTGGTTCCTTAAGTCTTTAAGTTTACCAAATCTTTATTTGGATTACAATTCCAGTTACGATAATCCAAACAATTTATATTCGAACATAAGTTGAATCGAGTTAAACGACCTATATTCGATATAAATTCTCAACTCAATCAAACACTATCAGAATCCTAAGGTAAATATCTTCTAATGGTTCTGATAGTATTTGTTCAACCTTGGAATTACATTTCGAATATTCATCACAAACTCCATCCAACTCATTTTCTTTAAATCCCAATATTTAGAATTGAGAAATAACTCCATGTTCAATTATTTAAAATCCTTCTGAACCATTTCAATATTTTTAACCATTTAAATAATGGTTTACAAAATAAATTCAAACCCGTTTATCTTTGGGATTTAGATAATAACGTTTGAACGTTATTAAATGCTGCAGTAGCCATTTAATTTAAATAGATTCGAAATAAATTCAAAATTCAAATAATTCAGTTCGAGTCACTTTAAATTAATAAAGTAAGATTTAAATAAAATTTTAAAACAACTAAAATTTCAAAACCAATCAAAAATCATTTCTAAATCTCAATTTAAATTTAAATAAGTTATAAGCCATAGGAATTCATGAACCCCCTTTTTTTTAAATTTAAATTTAAATTTAAATTTTTACACAACTAAATTTCAAAACCAAGTATTCATATATTCCAGATCTTAAACTTAAATTTAAATAAGTGGTAAACCTTGGCAAGCAAAACCTTTATAATTAAATAGGTTGTAAACCATAGGAATTCAAAACCCTTTAAAATTAAATTTAAATTTTTAAATTTTAAACTTCAAAGATTTTAAAACAACTTCGAATTCAAATTCAAATTATATTTAAATTAATTGTTCCATCCGTCGGACCAGTTAGGGATAGCCAGGGAGAGCAGGAAACTGAATTTCCAAACCCAAGCCTAGACACCATCCTCTCTGTCGTCCTAGAACGGTCTGGTATATTATATTATAAAATATTATATTTAAATTTCCAAATCTCTTTCAAATTAAATTGGACTTAAATAATATTTTAATATTTGGAAAAATCAAGATTCACTTATATGGAAGGAAAATTGAATCGGTCATCTGTATAATTTCACAACCAGAGTATAGTGTGTGCATCATGCAACAAAATAATTCAACCATATAAGTCGGATGATCATGGATTATAATCATCGTCAATAAACAAACAATTTAGCTATGCACAAGCGTTACTGTCAATAACGCTTATCAGTGTTCAGTGTTTTATCTAATTACATGCACAATCATTCACACAGTAACATCCATATCCAACCAATCACCACATCACATTTTAATCACTACTAATTAAAATAAATGATTAAATTAATTGTTCTCACCTTAATGCCTCCAAAATCTTCATTAATGTCAATGAACCGTATCAACCACACACAAAACTCCAAATGTTCACATACCCTTTTCATGGACGCTCACGCCGCTTCTTTTGCCACTACGTGTATATATTACCGGTGTTAAATTATTTAATTAACATAATGATAAATTTCTAATTAACGCGACCAATCATAATTTACTTTCCATAAATTTGTTATTAAATAAATTATAACTAGTTACTAATATTATAAATTAAATTTAAGTGTTCTCACCCTTAGCTTTCCAGCACAGGTCCTGCTCCTCTGTCCTGGTACTCTCTTCCCGTGTCTTTCCTTTCATGCCTCTTGCGCTCGCCCTCTCTCTCTTTGACTCTCTCCTTCTTGCGTTCCTCTTTTTTTTCACAACAACGACAAAAGTTGGAGAGGCAAGAGATGTACTTATGCGGCAAAAGCTGGAATGCTGGCAAAAGCAGGCTTCTCCCGACCGCTTGCAGGCTTCTCGGCTTCTAACGATTCACATGCGGCTACTCACCTTTCCTTTTTAACGTCCATCTTTCTTTTCTTTCTAAATTATATATATATATATATATATATATATGCAGGGCGGAATAAGTAAAGTGTGGAGAGACAAAACTGGAAGATGGAGGACATGGGATGCTAAGTGCGGTAGGGTCTTTGCATGCAGTTCACGCCGGAGGGGAGAGGTACTGATGTGTGCGGTGATATTTGCAGGTGGTGAGGGTTGGAGTTGCATAAGGGTGGTGCAAGGCTGTTGGATTTGAATGGAGGGAAGGACGCTGGTTTAAGGGGAGAGTTGCGGCAAAGTGTGGAGTACATGAAGGCTTTTTTTTTCTTTACTTGAAATGGGCGCGTCAGCTTTGTGGTAAGGAGGAGACATAGGTGAAGAAGAAGAACACTAGGAAATAGGACAAGCGGGTTTAAGGGTTTAATTTATATATATATATATATATATATATATATATATATATATATAATGATACATGCAAAAGCTAGAAAAGTCGGAGAGCAAGGAAAATGGAGGAATGTGTTTAGTAATGGAGAGCAGAGAAGGATGGTAGTTTCAAATATTCAGTAGTTGACAAAGAGTAAAACAGGTGAATGTAAACAAAGAAGAGAGAACATGTGTACCCAAGACAAACAAATTAAGGGACACATGTCCATGCAACTTGTGTTTGTTTGAAACGCATGCAATTTTTTTTTCTTTTCTTTTTTTAATATATATAAAATGGCGAAAGGGGAAGACCAAGTGGGAGAGAAGAAAGGCACAAACTATCCTAAAGAGGAAAGTTTGGTGCACGTGTGAAGTTATTAACTAGGACAAGAGACAAGTGTCCACTTACTTGCTCTCTTTGTTTTACACGTTATTATCAAATAAAAGGAAAATTTTCTTTCTTTCTTATATGGCTATGCGTTAACATATACGCTAGGATGCATGTGTTCCATTGACATGTTTTTTTTTTTTCCATTTACAATTTGTACACCAGATTTTCATCCTTTCCAATTTCTTTCCGATTTAATTATCGATAACCATTAGCACCGAACTAACAATAAAATCTTGTATAATAATGTGTTACGATCCCATAACATTAATAAAATAGACGAGTTGACTGATTCTGTAAAGTGTCAAAAGGGACCACAGCTACCCTAAAATACGCTAGAAAAATATACGCTTATATTCCGAAATAAAATTTTCAATAAATTTCTATAAAATATTTTAAGACTACGTGAATTGAAACTGAACAAAAATTTGCGATGGATATTTAATTATAATTTAATTTCAACTCATAATCGTCTTTCGCGATTGAACTACCACTAAATTTCGAAAATTCGATTGATGATGAAACATTTTCTTCAAACAAAAATTGTTGTAACAAATTCTACAGTAAAATTTTATTTTCCATCATTTAAATATTATTATCACCTAAAAATCTGATTCAACAATCATTTAAACCTTCCAAATTTTATTTAAAATTCATATTAAATTCAAATTTTATTTTCAAAATCTTAGGTCGTTACATTCTCCCCCACTTAAGGCTTTTCTTCCTCGAAAAGGGGAGCTCGTGAAATTATAAATAAGAAAAATAAATTTTATTTATAATTTTTTTAAACTTATAAATTCTTATATTAAATCTAAATTTATTAATGCAACTTATAGGAAAATTTCATATTATTAAATTTGCCAAAACTTTTATATGGAAACTTATTAAAACAAAATTCATTTCATTATATTAGAAATGTATAATTTTGGGAAAGGTCAATTAAAGAAGTTGTGGTTTAACTATTATTACAAATCATAGTTTGCAAAGGACTTCAAAATGAATTCTCTTCAACCATTGAAATGTTATTTCATAATCATACTTTACTTTAGGATTCTCAAGACCAAATTTGCTTTCAAAGTTTCAAACATACTATGATCAGATCTATATGTTTTTAGTTCGAGAAGTTCATCCTCATGACAGGGCAACTGAGTACCACCCCTCATATGAGATCCATTCCCTCATCACACCCCAGTTTTAGTTATGGTTACTCAAACAAACCAAATCAATTCATATCCCGAAGTTGTAAACCAATGATTTCAAATACTTAACTATAATTTTGGTATTTCTAAATATTTTAAAAATATTGGGATTCAAATCATCGGAATTTCTTTTATAAACTATTCATCACATCCAATTGGTTTGGAAACCAAAATCGTTCAATAGAATTTTCGACTTCCAGGTATACAACTTTAGGTTTCATGTTTCGAAATCTATGATCGTATTTAAACCATTCGAGCCTTTCAAATCAATTTTTCATACAAATTCAAGCCTTCCTACATTCTAAAGTTTTTGAAAATCGTTTACACTTCATTTCTAATATCTTTGTATATCACAAGATATAGTATTTCAAGAGCCATAAGTCGAAATCTCAGAAATCTCTTTACGATTCATATAGTTGAACTTTTTTTTCCAAACCTACTCATTAAATCATCATTTACGCCATACTATAGGCTTAATATTCGTTCTTATTTCAAATATCAAAACGTGTTTGAAAAGGTTGCAATTTCCTATAGTTAGAAAACCCTTGAAACATTCTTTATCCAAATATACCATCACGCTTTCGCTGCGCACTCTGATTTAGTACGTGCATATTTCAAACCATCATTATTCAAAACATTAGAAATAAGTTTCAAAAATTTTAGAACCAATTCTTAAATTTCATCTTTCAAAATCCATTTTCCTTGCATAAATTGAATTCTATATTTCAAACACTTCCAATTTCTATGCAAAGCTCATTTGTTTATGTTTCGTTAACCTCGTGTCTTGGATAAATCAAAGTTATCTTGGTTGAACTAAATTTTGGTTTCATTCGATAATCGGCACAAAAGATATACATACATGGATCAAGTCAAATTTCACGTGTTCAAGACAAAAGCTCAATATTAAATGGGCATCAAAAGGTATAATGGCCTAAATCCAAAAGATGAACTACTCAAGGACAATAAGTTTGTTTTAAATTCTCTGTAACGACCCGCATTCTACGCATCATAGGATCGTAGAATATTTATTTCTTTCACATACGAAGTCATATGGTCATGTAACTTTGGGGGACGACTATTGGGGTCGTTTCCCATGATCATGATTTTTCTCGATTTTTAATTGACCATTTTACCCCTAGTTGGCACTGTTTTGGCCATAACTTTTGACTGGAAAGGAATTTTGACCTGAAACCACTTCCTTTGGCTCCGGATGATGGTTTCTCTTTCCGTAGAGTGGTCACATTAGTCAAACGGACTCACCGTTTGGGAGATATGGCTGAAACAAGATTCAGATGGTGAAAAACAGCTTAATTGGGCTTAACCGGGTGATTAGCAGCTAGGCCCACAGGGGAATTTCGGGTTTAGAGGTATAGGAAGACTGATTAGGGTTAGGTTATCACTTTCATTTCAGTTTTGAGCCGCCACAAACCTTCTTGAGACATTGGTAATGGCTTCCATCCTCTAAAATCACCCCAAAACACATTTTTAGTGAAGATTAAGCCTAAACTACATCAAAACAAGGCCAAATAGCAACAAAGCAAGGTTGGAACTGCTGCTATACATAGGAATTCGACCCAAACAGAGGATACTTCAGATTTGGTGTTTCATTTGTGGCCAAGGTGAGTGATAGCATCATTTTGACACTAATTACATTTAATTAAGGGTAATTAGTGAAGATTAGCGAATTTATACGTAAATAAATTCTGGAAAAATTCTTAAAATTCTAAAATAATGTTTTAAGGCTCTGTTAGAAATTTGGGTTAATTTTGATGTGTTTTGCTAATCGTATGCTTAAACATGATTAAGAGGGATTATAGGAAAATGTGAGGTTTTGGCCACTTTTGATCCCTTTTGATTCATTTGAATTGTTGTTTGCTGTTTGTGGTTGCTATTACATGTTGCTATGACTCTATGGTATGTTTTATGATTGATTAGAATAGTTAAATTGGTCGAAAACGTCGTCGAATGGCGTAGAAAGCTCGCTGGAAAGTTGCAGAAATGTACAGGTCCCGAACCGGTTCGGATCGGAGCAGGGGTCGGATCGGACTAGTGAACTGGCCAAGGGAATCCGAACTGGATTGGGACTTGGCACTAGAAGGAGTTTGGCAGGAAGGAAGGCCATTGCTTAGAGTTGGAGTTGGACAGAAGATCAGATCGGAGCAATAGAGCGGATCGGATCGGAGAAAGGGAACAAGACGGATCGGAGCAGGCAACAAGTCAAACAGAAGGAATCAGATCGGATGGACTACCTCCGAACCGAACTCAAGCAGAGACACTCGAACCGAACCGATATCTGAAGGGGGAGAATCACTGAACCGACCCGACCCGGAGGAAGACACGGACCCGACCCGGAGTAAGGTACCCGACCCGAACCGAATGGAAGATGACAAGGATGGAGGACCGACCCGAACCGACGCTACCGAACCGAACCGAATTCTAGGGCTGCTACGGCGCGACAACTCTTCTGAAGACCCACTCCAATTCGATCAAAACCCGAGATGCAAAGGAAGTCCAAATGAGAAGTTAGAGCTCAAGATTTAGATGGGAATCAACGAGTTCGCTTCATGGTTGGGCTTTGCTACGGGACGCGTGCCAAGGAGTTATCGACGTCTATAGCTTTGGACCACTATGGTAGGAGGTGCGAAGGCGGATTCAGGGCCATTATGGCATCGGTAGAACCAAGGGCTACGACCAATGAAGTGGGTCATTGAAATGTTTGGTCATGACTCCAAGTGTTTGGCTTGGTCACAGCAGGGTTTCTACAAGTCGGGATTCGTCGTTACCTCAGTTTGTCTAGTGTTCCAAAGTGGTAAATGTCGTACGCTTTACGCACTGAGTGAGAGATGTGAGGATGGTTGCTATGGATGATTTGTTTGCTATCATTGTGACATGCACACCCCACCCCCGTATTCTTACACTATCTATTATGGCACCTTAGAGCATTGTACGGTATGTGGTACTAACTCTTTGGTTGCAGGTCCAGGTTCAGGTATGGTTTAGTATACCTGTTATTATTCTGTTTAGATGCTTATCGCTCATACCAGGCTTTATGTCTGACCCAGAGTTTTATGTCTCCTCTTATTACTCTGGGTGCTCACACGAGCAGACTAGAGACAGGTTAGCTGGTGATGCACGGGTAGATGATCCGGAGACGAGCAGGAGGCTTCCACGTAATATATAGTATTCTCCCTGTGTTGTTGAAGATCACTGCTTGGGCATTGTTGGTGTATCTTCTACTTTAGCTTTCTTTTGTTCAGAGACAGTAAATTTGGAAAATTGTAATAAGCTGTATTTGGATTTCCGCTGCTTTGAGGATTGATGTTGATTTTAGTTATCAGCTTATGCACTGTCTCGCCTGTTTTATGTCAAGTATGTTATTATTATATTTTATCCCATGCGCTGTGAGACATTCTACAGGTTCTTTGATTAGTTCATTCCCTTCTTTCCTTTCTTATGGCGACCGTCTTGTACTAGTCGGGCATGTGTACAGCGCACCTTCGGAGGAAATGCAGGCTGGTGCGGGGCGGGCCGTCACACTTGGTATCAGAGCTCTAGGTTGCGTAGTTAACCTAGGGAAGTTATCAGGGAGAGATAATATACGTATACGAGGGAGCGTATTTGTGATTACTTTGGTTTTTAAAAGCTATATGTATATATATACTATTACTAGTATAAGGATGAAGTCGTACTGCACTAGCACCACTATGGAGTCGTTAATCGTTTCCTTTTTCAGATTGACGATGAGCCGATATACTAGAGGTACTGGTAGGGGAGCCAATAATGGGAATGCTGCTGACATGAGGACGATGTTTACTGACCTCATGAGAGAGATGCTTAGAGATGTGCAGAGGGCAGCTCCCAATGGTGGAAATGGTGGTGGTCCAATGGTGCAGGCGCCAAGAGTCGACTTCGCCAAGCTGAATAAGGATTATACTAGTCTTGGTGGGAAATCATTCCACGGAACGGAGTCGGCTACGGACGTTCAGGATTGGTTGGATAGTTGCGAACGTATCTTCGAGGATTTGGGTATCGAGGATGCGATGAAGAGAAAGTTAGCGTCCCGTCAGCTGCAAGGGCGGGCAATGAATTGGTGGAATGCCATAAAGGCAGCTACTCCCGAAGACCAGATTACTTGGGAGCAGTTTAAGGCTCGCTTTAGTGAGAAGTTCATACCAGCTGCTCAGAAGTCAATGTTGTTTAAGAAGTTCTTGGAGCTCAAGCAGAATGGCAGAGCTGTCTCGGAGTATATTGCTGAATTTGACACTTTGTCAAAATATGGGTTATCTCTTATTGATACCGCCGAGAAAAAGAATGAGAAATTCATAACTGGTTTAGATCAGTACTTGGGGGAAAAACTTATTAACCACATCGATGAGACGTTTAAATCGATTGTGGGGAAAGCGTTAAGATCAGAAATTCTCTACCCTAAGTCGAAGACTGAGGTTGCATCCGCAGATGAGACAAAACCACAAGCTAGTGGTGGAGGCAAAGGTGGTTCTCAGAATAAGAGAAAACAGAATCAGGCTAAGGACGGCCAAAAGAAAAAGAATAAGCAAGATGTGGAGTGCTTCAGCTGTGGTAAGAAGGGCCATTATGCTAGTAATTGTCGGGCCAAGCCAGCGGATAGGAAGTGCTTCAACTGTGGCCAAATGGGACATCACAAGGACAAGTGTCCACAGCCCCCTAAAGAAAAGCAAATGGTGAAAGCATATGCCCTTAATGCTATTCCTTCTTCGTCGAATGCCCCAACTGCGGCGGAGAAGGGAAAGAATGTCGTCATTCAAGGTATGCTTTCTGTTTATGATGTTCCTGTTAGAGTTTTGTTTGATACTTCTTTCATATCTAGTGACCTGGTAGATAGGTTGGGATTGGAGCCCGAAATTGTCGATAGACCTTTAGTAGTGACGAACCCGATTGGTGGTTCGACTAGCCTTAGCATGATTTGTCGCAATGTGGTCTTATCGAGTCATGGATGCATGTTTGTTTGTGATTGCTTTGTTTTGGGCTTTACTGGGTTTGGCATTATTTTGGGAGTAGATTGGCTCCAAAGATACGGGGTGGTGGTAGACTGTGAGGGCTTGTTGGTGACAGCTAGAGCGGATGATGGGCGGAGGATAGTGTTTGGTGGTCTACCCAGTAAGGGGGTATTGGCTAGTTTTCTAAACTCCCTCGACATTCCGCATAGTGAGTTGTCAGGTTTGCCTGTGGTTGGCCAGTATCCGGATGTTTTCGAAGAAGTGACCGGACTTCCACCATACCGAGAGATTGAGTTCCGTATTGATTTGGTAAAAGATGCCAGGCCTATAGTGATGCCACTTCGTCGTATGGCACCAAGAGAGCAGCGAGAGCTCGAGGTGCAAGTCAGCGATCTTTTGAAGAAGGGATTTATCAGAAGGAGTGTTTCTGAATGGGGAGCACCAGTTGTGTTTGCTACCAAGGCGGATGGTTCCCTTCGTTTGTGTGTAGACTACCGCGAGTTGAATAAAGTGACAAGGAAGAACAAGTATCCTCTACCGCGGATAGATGATTTGTTCGATCAGTTGAATGGCACGAGAATATTTTCTCAGTTGGATCTCGCGACAGGTTTTCATCAGCTTAGAGTGGAAGCTGAGAGTATAGCTAAAACGGCATTTCGAACGCCGTCTGGATTTTATGAATGGTTGGTTATGCCATTTGGGCTGACTAATGCCCCGGCATATTTTGTGGATCTTATGAATAGGGTATTCAGAGATCAGTTGAATAAGTCTGTTCTTGTGTTCGTGGATGATATTTTGGTCTATTCGAGGACAGAGGAAGAACACAAGGAGCATTTAAGAGTAGTGATGGAGGTGTTGAGAAAACACCAATTGAAAGCCAAGTTTTCTAAGTGTCACTTCTGGAAGAGGGAAGTGAGGTTCTTGGGCCATGTTGTATCAGAGAATGGTATTGCCGTGGACCCGGCAAAGGTGGCTACGGTACAGGATTGGCCTACGCCCAAGAACGCAACAGATGTAAGAAGTTTCTTGGGGTTAGCGGGATATTATCGTAAGTTTATCCAAGGCTTCTCCAAGATAGCAGCACCGTTGACTCAGTTGACAAAGAAGAATCAAGCTTTTGTCTGGGATGAAAGGTGCGAGAATGCATTCAAGAGTTTAAAGGACAAGTTGACAAGCGCACCAGTGTTAGTCATTCCTAAAGGGGATGAAGAGATGACGGTATACACGGATGCCTGTGGTACCGGACTGGGTGCTGTATTGATGCAAGGCGGTAGGGTTGTAGCTTACGCAAGTCGGCAGTTGAAACCGCACGAGAGAAGATACCCTACCCATGATTTAGAATTGGCAGCAATCGTGTTCGCGTTAAAGATGTGGAGACACTATCTCTTGGGAGAAAGATTTGAGCTGTTTACAGACCATAAGTCGTTAAAATATCTCTTCTCCCAGAAGGATTTAAATCTCCGTCAGCAGAGGTGGTTAGAGTTCTTAGCTTCCTATGATTTTGACATCGCATACACACCAGGAAAGGGCAATGCGGTGGCTGATGCATTGAGTAGAAGACATGCCAGCTTAGGGGCTATGTTCCTTGAATGGAAGCAACTGGAGTTTATCGCGGGGTTTGATTTCAGACCAAAGTGCGAATTGGATCCAGAAATGTTAGCAAGTTTGACGATCAGACCCACTTTGATTGAGCGGATCGGCTCTAGTCAGAGGGACGATCCTAACCTATTGGAAATCATCTCCAAGTTAGAGATGGGTATCGATGAGGAGATGAACAAGTATGGGCTTGATCGAGATAGATGGCTTAGAAAGAATGGAAAGCTTGTTGTACCCAATATCAATGGATTGAGAGATGAAGTGCTTAGAGAATGTCATCACTCAAAGCTAACTATACACCCCGGTGGTAATAAGATGTATCGAGATATGAAGCAGACTTACTACTGGGAAGGGATGAAAAGAGACGTTGGGAAGTTTATATCCAAGTGCATGAATTGCCAGCTAGTTAAAGCCGAGCAAAAGAAGCCTAGTGGGTTGTTGCAACCATTAGAAACTCCCGAATGGAAATGGGAGCAAGTCTCGATGGATTTCATCGATGGTTTACCAAGGACTAGATCGGGATATGACAGCATTTGGGTAATTGTAGATCGACTGACTAAAAGCGCAAGGTTTATACCAGTCAAATCGACCAGAACGGCAGCTAAGTTAGCCGAATTGTATATGAAGTGGGTAGTGAGATTTCATGGAATACCTAAAAGCATTGTGAGTGACCGAGACCCGTTGTTCACTAGTGGGTTTTGGAAAAGCTTACAAGAGGCTCTAGGATCAGAGTTACATCTCAGTACCACATATCATCCTCAGACCGACGGTCAGACGGAGAGGGTGAACCGTATTTTGGAAGATCTCTTGAGAGCATGTATATTGGATTTCGGTGGATCATGGGATGACCATTTGCATCTAGTAGAGTTTGCATATAATAATAGCTACCAATCCAGTATCGGTATGGCTCCGTTTGAAGCTTTGTACGGAAGACCATGCAACTCACCATCATGTTGGATAGAGACTGGCGAGAAGTTTGTGCTAGGACCAGATGTGGTGAGAGAAACGTCGGATAAGATCAAGATCATTCAACAACGAATGAAGGCTGCCCAAGATAGGCAGAAGAGTTATGCTGATAAGAGGAGAAGAGACTTAAAATTCTCCGTTGGCGACTTGGTGTTTGTCAAGATTTCTCCGTTGAAGAGCGTAATACGATTTGGCAGGAGAGGCAAGTTGGCACCAAGGTTTGTTGGCCCATTCCCTGTTCTTGAACTAGTCGGGAATTTGGCATATAGAATTGACTTGCCGGAGAAGATGGCGGGAGTTCATAACGTATTTCATGTTTCCCAACTAAGGAAGTTCGTTCACGACTCAGATATGACTACTTCACCTGATCAGTTAGAGAACTTCGAAGTAGAACCCGAGGCGGTTGGGAACCGCAAGCCGGCCCGTATTGTCGAGCACGACATGAAGCAACTTCGAAGGAAGGCGGTGAAGCTAGTCAAGGTACAGTGGAGCGAGGACGAGAGTGATTGTACTTGGGAGACAGAGGAGGACATTAGGAAGACACATCCAGAACTCTTTGCCTGGTAAGATTTTGACTTCGATTTAGTTTTCCGCATGCTAGGATAGGCTTGTTTGCTTGTTTTGCATGTTTGATTGTTTTATGTGGTTGTTAGGCATGCGGGATCCTTTGTATGTTTAGGGTTAAGGAATTTCGGGGACGAAATTTCTTAAGGGGGGGAGAGTGTAACGACCCGCATTCTACGCATCATAGGATCGTAGAATATTTATTTCTTTCACATACGAAGTCGTATGGTCATGTAACTTTGGGGGACGACTATTGGGGTCATTTCCCATGTTCATGATTTTTCTCGATTTTTAATTGACCATTTTACCCCTAGTTGGCACTGTTTTGGCCATAACTTTTGATTGGAAAGGAAATTTGACCTAAAACCACTTCCATTGGCTTCGGATGATGGTTTCTCTTTCCGTAGAGTGGTCACATTAGTCAAACGGACTCACCGTTTGGGAGATATGGCTGAAACAAGATTCAGATGGTGAAAAACAGCTTAATTGGGCTTAACCGGGTGATTAGCAGCTAGGCCCACAGGGGAATTTCGGGTTTAGAGGTATAGGAAGACTGATTAGGGTTAGGTTATCACTTTCATTTCAGTTTTGAGCCGCCACAAACCTTCTTGAGACATTGGTAATGGCTTCCATCCTCTAAAATCACCCCAAAACACATTTTTAGTGAAGATTAAGCCTAAACTACATCAAAACAAGGCCAAATAGCAACAAAGCAAGGTTGGAGCTGCTGCTATACATAGGAATTCGACCCAAACAGAGGATACTTCAGATTAGGTGTTTCATTTGTGGCCAAGGTGAGTGATAGCATCATTTTGACACTAATTACAGTTAATTAAGGGTAATTAGTGAAGATTAGCGAATTTATACGTAAATAAATTCTGGAAAAATTCTTAAAATTCTAAAATAATGTTTTAAGGCTCTGTTAGAAATTTGGGTTAATTTTGATGTGTTTTGCTGATCGTATGCTTAAACATGATTAAGAGGGATTATAGGAAAATGTGAGGTTTTGGCCACTTTTGATCCCTTTTGATTCATTTGAATTGTTGTTTGCTGTTTGTGGTTGCTATTACATGTTGCTATGACTCTATGGTATGTTTTATGATTGATTAGAATAGTTAAATTGGTCGAAAACGTCGTCGAATGGCGTAGAAAGCTCGCTGGAAAGTTGCAGAAATGTACAGGTCCCGAACCGGTTCGGATCGGAGCAGGGGTCGGATCGGACTAGTGAACTGGCCAAGGGAATCCGAACTGGATTGGGACTTGTCACTGGAAGGAGTTTGGCAGGAAGGAAGGCCATTGCTTAGAGTTGGAGTTGGACAGAAGATCAGATCGGAGCAATAGAGCGGATCGGATCGGAGAAAGGGAACAGGACGGATCGGAGCAGGCAACAAGTCAAACAGAAGGAATCAGATCGGATGGACTACCTCCGAACCGAACTCAAGCAGAGACACTCGAACCGATATCTGAAGGGGGAGAATCACTGAACCGACCCGACCCGGAGGAAGACACGGACCCGACCCGGAGTAAGGTACCCGACCCGAACCGAATGGAAGATGACAAGGATGGAGGACCGACCCGAACCGACGCTACCGAACCGAACCGAATTCTAGGGCTGCTACGGCGCGACAACTCTTCTGAAGACCCACTCCAATTCGATCAAAACCCGAGATGCAAAGGAAGTCCAAATGAGAAGTTAGAGCTCAAGATTTAGATGGGAATCAACGAGTTCGCTTCATGGTTGGGCTTTGCTGCGGGACGCGTGCCAAGGAGTTATCGACGTCTATAGCTTTGGACCACTATGGTAGGAGGTGCGAAGGCGGATTCAGGGCCATTATGGCATCGGTAGAACCAAGGGCTACGACCAATGAAGTGGGTCATTGAAATGTTTGGTCATGACTCCAAGTGTTTGGCTTGGTCACAGCAGGGTTTCTACAAGTCGGGATTCGTCGTTACCTCAGTTTGTCTAGTGTTCCAAAGTGGTAGATGTCGTACGCTTTACGCACTGAGTGAGAGATGTGAGGATGGTTGCTATGGATGATTTGTTTGCTATCATTGTGACATGCACACCCCACCCCCGTATTCTTACACTATCTATTATGGCACCTTAGAGCATTGTACGGTATGTGGTACTAACTCTTTGGTTGCAGGTCCAGGTTCAGGTATGGTTTAGTATACCTGTTATTATTCTGTTTAGATGCTTATCGCTCATACCAGGCTTTATGTCTGACCCAGAGTTTTATGTCTCCTCTTATTACTCTGGGTGCTCACACGAGCAGACTAGAGACAGGTTAGCTGGTGATGCACGGGTAGATGATCCGGAGACGAGCAGGAGGCTTCCACGTAATATATAGTATTCTCCCTGTGTTGTTGAAGATCACTGCTTGGGCATTGTTGGTGTATCTTCTACTTTAGCTTTCTTTTTTTCAGAGACAGTAAATTTGGAAAATTGTAATAAGCTGTATTTGGATTTCCGCTGCTTTGAGGATTGATGTTGATTTTAGTTATCAGCTTATGCACTGTCTCGCCTGTTTTATGTCAAGTATGTTATTATTATATTTTATCCTATGCGCTGTGAGACATTCTACAGGTTCTTTGATTAGTTCATTCCCTTCTTTCCTTTCTTATGGCGACCGTCTTGTACTAGTCGGGCATGTGTACAGCGCACCTTCGGAGGAAATGCAGGCTGGTGCGGGGCGGGCCGTCACATTCTCAAACAGGATCAAGACGAGGAAATCAAGGGCACCAAGGATACGAGTATAGGCGGTTCAATAGTACGATGATTCGAGTCAGGATATTTAACCAAGCTTAAATAAAAGAGGATGAACGACGCTACTCAACGGTTCGAATTAAACAATGGAACTAACTTAGGCCAAGCTAGGAAAAACGAGCGCATCTAAGGATATAGGCATAAGTAGTTTATTCTTGGGATATTCGTTTTTTTTCCATTAACTATCTCTTGAGTAAATCTTACTTCAAATTTCGTTTTCATTTACATCGTAAGCGGTTACTTTTTAATACTTTCTATTTGGATTGCTCATACAGTTTCAATTTGGGGAAAAGCAGTTTTCTCCCCCACTTAGATATTTGTTACAAAATTTAAATCATCTTTTTAACCAAATTATTAATTTAATTCAAAAATCATTTTTTTAGATTTCTTAAGTGGAGTTTTGATTTTTCCTACAAATATAATTTCAAGCAAAATGGTTTAACTTGCGCATTGTCATTTACAATTCATGTCGATTTCAAATCTATTACTTATATTCACACATCTATTATGACTTGTTTATTTTAGAATATGGGCAGTATTTTTGATACAATTTCTTTATGAATTTTCCTTACTACCAAATTTGCCTTCTAATCTTTAAGTGAAATTTAATTCAAAAATTCCTTTTGGTTATTATCAAATAGTTGGTTTTGCATTTATACATATCGTCCTTACATTAAACTCCCTCTTAATAGTTCTAACATATCGAAGTAGTTCAAGTATCCCTCGACGTCTTAACTAGAGTCATATAGTCATCCCACTTTCGAAACTCGAAAATGAGTACTGTTGATGTTGCAATCATCATCAGATTATCCCCGGGCGACTAGAGTGTGATCTGTATCTATTGCATATATATAAGGATTAGTACATACACCGGCCTTGCGCATATTCGAATCTTCATATATACCAATAGTCCTATCACGACGTCGCTTAAAATACTCGAACATTTATTATTAAAAGTTATCTTTCAACATGATTACGTTCTTTAAAACACTTTATTTTGTTTTGAAAATCTATTTTCAGAGTACGCTCTCTCGATCATAATACTCCGGAATCTCATTCTAGGGCATTTCTAACCCTATCTCTAATGAGATGCTATAACTCTGATGAGTCCTATCTTTTTTCAAATTTGTACGTACGCTATAGCTTTGTATAACCAAAGCTCTGATACCAACTGTAATGACACGCCTTTTTGCCCGGTTCTTGCCGGTAATTAAACCAACTTAAACCGTTCAGAAAGACGAATTGTTATGGGTACATACATACATTGAACAAAATAACAGAACTTTCCATTGCTCAAGAACAATATTTCATTAGAGTTACCTGAATATCAGAGTTACACATACATATATACTTTACAGCGGAAGAAAGAAATTTACTCTCATCGGAAGATCAAAAGACACAGCGGAAACTTTAACTCTAGCGTGCACACCAACTTAGAAAGTGCTTCGAACTTTGATCCAACGAATGATAGCTGCAAAACTAAACTACAAGCTGCCCGTGTGAAAATTTAATGGGCACCCAGAGTTTAGGAAGGAACAATAAACTCCAGGTGAGTCATGGGACTGGTGTGAGAACATAAAATAGTTGTTTTTAGGATTTATTTTAAAGTTGGGACATTCACCGGACCACGCCGCTATCGCGCAACGGGCTTTTGCTCCATGTGAACACCCGTGCATATAAATACGAAATGATATTTTTAAAATGAAGCTATCATAAGCTCGTCCCACATCACACAATGCAAGCGCACACAAGATGGGCGAGGTTTATCTTATGATAACCAAACATGCTTTCATACGGAAAATCCTCTTTTCATATTATATATATAGTGTGGAAAAAAAACCATTTCGCAAATAAATGTATTAATCCTAGACGGCATAATACCCCATCCTATTATGTCGCCATATATATAGGTATAAAACAAAACTGTGTGGCACATATTGGAGATTTGGGTTTCCAACTTGATAATTCCTGGCACGAAAGATCAATCGGAATACAAACGAAATGTAATCACGGGTTTTTCATCCAGACGCGGACACCAATACAAATCGCGAGGCAGATCAATGATTTTCGACCAGACACGGCCCCCCGAACATACCCTATTCCATCATTCATAAGTGGTTTCCCACTGCTGCAGCGGTCATCATCAATTCACATATATATACACAACCTAACCGCCAGTTTCTCAACATCCGGGGTGTGATGTTTGTCGATGTCACGTCATACACAAAGCATGCCTAGAAAAGCAATGCCTTGATCATCACTAGCTCGTTCATAACTCGGGTATGCCACATTGACAATTCACGACATATCACAGATTTCAATCAATGCATACCCTCTAAGTTCATATGACTTAGAGATGAGGATAAAATATTTGCCACAAATCCGATATATATTAACGGAGATCAGTGCTATGCGGTAAATTTCAATGTCAGACACACCATCCATACACATCCATCCTGGGTCTGAACAGAACGAAATCCGAAAGTTCTCCTCATACGTTCGGACTTCCTGCCACTCGGGAATAGGGGCATCTCTCTACTGTAGCTATCAGTAAAGAAACCAATCGGCAATCAGTCCGTTCGCTGTGAAGAACCACGGTCTTCACTCGTCGATTCCAAGTCTTGAATTTGCTTCATGCGTCGTATTATTACTTGGAATGGTTTCGAAATTAAATCTGATCCCGGTCTTTCCAAGTAATAAGCGTATTCATAAAACAATGGTTAAGGACACATAGAGTTCCAATTCAAATTTCCTTCCAAATCAATTCATTAAAATGTCAAGGTTGGATTTTCATAAATTCTGCTATCATTTAACTTCTCTTTGAAATCAAATATTCGATTTACCAACCCCTTTTATTTCAAACATACCTTCAATTTATATATTCAACATAATCCTTTGGTTCCTTAAGTCTTTAAGTTTACCAAATCTTTATTTGGATTACAATTCCAGCTACGATAATCCAAACAATTTATATTCGAACATAAGTTGAATCGAGTCAAACGACCTATATTCGATATAAATTCTCAACTCAATCAAACACTATCAGAATCCTAAGGTAAATATCTTCTAATGGTTCTGATAGTATTTGTTTGACCTTGGAATTACATTTCGAATATTCATCACAAACTCCATCCAACTCATTTGCTTTAAATCCCAATATTTAGAATTGAGAAATAACTCCATGTTCAATTATTTAAAATCCTTCTGAACCATTTCAATCTTTTTAACCATTTAAATAATGGTTTACAAAATAAATTCAAACCCGTTTATCTTTGGGATTTAGATAATAATGTTTGAACGTTATTAAATGCTGCAATAGCCATTTAATTTAAATAGATTCCAAATAAATTCAAAATTTAAATAATTCAGTTCGAGTCACTTTAAATTAATAAAGTAAGATTTAAATAAATTTTTAAAACAACTAAAATTTCAAAACAGATCAAAAATCGTTTCTAAATCTCAATTTAAATTTAAATAAGTTATAAGCCATAGGAATTCAAGAACCCTTTTTTTAAATTTAAATTTTTACACAACTAAATTTCAAAACCAAGTATTCATATATTCCAGATCTTAAACTTAAATTTAAATAAGTGGTAAACCTTGGCAAGCAAAACCTTTATAATTAAATTGGTTGTAAACCATATGAATTCAAAACCCTTTTAATTTTAATTTTTAAATTTTAAACTTCAAATATTTTAAAACAACTTCGAATTCAAATTCAAATTATATTTAAATTAACTGTTCCATCCGTCGAACCAGTTAAGGATAGCCAGGGAGAGCAGGAAACTGAATTTCCAAACCCAAGCCTAGACACCATCCTCTCTGTCGTCCTAGAACGGTCTGGTATATAATATTATAAATATTATATTTAAATTTCCAAATCTCTTTCAAATTAAATTGGACTTAAATAATATTTTAATATTTGGAAAAATCAAGATTCACTTATATTGAAGGAACATTGAATCGATCATCTGTATAATTTCACAACCAGAGTATAGTGTGTGCATCATGCAATAAAATAATTCAACCATATAAGTCGGATGATCATGGATTATAATCATCGTCAATAAACAAACAATTTAGCTGTGCACAAGCGTTACTGTCAATAACGCTTATCAGTGTTCAGTGTTTTATCTAATTACATGCACAACCATTCACACAGTAACATCCATATCCAACCAATCACCACATCACATTTTAGTCACTACTAATTAAAATAAATGATTAAATTAATTGTTCTCACCTTATTGCCTCCAAAATCTTCATTAATGTCAATGAACAGTATCAACCACACACAAAACTCCAAATGTTCACGTACCCTTTTCATGGACGCTCACGCCGCTTCTTTTGCCACTACGTGTATATATTACCGGTGTTAAATTATTTAATTAACATAATGATAAATTTCTAATTAACGCGACCAATCATAATTTACTTTCCATAAATTTGTTATTAAATAAATTATAACTAGTTACTAGTATTATAAATTAAATTTATGTTTTCTCACCCTTAGCTTTCCAGCACAGGTCCTGCTCCTCTGTCCTGGTACTCTCTTCCCGTGTCTTTCCTTTCACGCCTCTTGCGCTCGCCCTCTCTCTCTTTGACTCTCCCCTTCTTGCGTTCCTCTTTTTTTTTTTTCACAACAACGACAAAAGTTGGAGAGGCAAGAGATAGTACTTATGCGGCAAAAGCTGGAATGCTGGCAAAAGCAGGCTTCTCCCGTTCGCTTGCAGGCTTCTCGGCTTCTCACGTTTCACATGCGGCTACTCACCTTTCATTTTTAACGTCCTTCTTTCTTTTCTTTCTAATTTATATATATATATATATATATATATATATATATATATATGCAGGGAAGAATAAGTAAAGTGTGGAGAGACAAAACTGGAAGATGGAGGACATGGGATGCTAAGTGCGGTAGGGTCTTTGCATGCAGTTCACGCCGGAGGGGAGAGGTACTGATGTGTGCGGTGATATTTGCAGGTGGTGAGGGTTGGAGTTGCACAAGGGCGGTGCAAGGCTGTTGCATTTGAATGGAGGGAAGGACGCTGGTTTAAGGGGAGAGTTGCGGCAAAGTGTGGAGTACATGAAGGCTTTTTTTTTCTTTACTTGAAATGGGCGCGTCAGCTTTGTGGCGAGGAGGAGACATAAGTGAAGAAGAAGAACACTGGGAAAAAGGACAAGCGGGTTTAAGGGTTTAATTTAATTTATATATATATATATATATATATATATATAATGAAATAGGCGAAAGCTAGAAAAGTCGGAGAGCAAGGAAAATGGAGGAATGTGTTTAGTAATGGATAGCAGAGAAGGATGGTATTTTCAAATATTCAGTAGTTGACAAAGAGTAAAACAGGTGAATGTAAACAAAGAAGAGAGAACATGTATACCCAAGCCAAACAAATTAAGGGACACATGTCCATGCAACTTGTGTTTGTTTGACACGCATGCAATTTTTTTTTCTTTTCTTTTTTTAATATATATAAAATGGCGAAAGGGGAAGACCAAGTGGGAGAGAAGAAAGGCACAAACTATCCTAAAGAGGAAAGTTTGGTGCACATGTGAAGTTATTAACTAGGACGAGAGACAAGTGTCCACTTACTTGCTCTCTTTGTTTTACACGTTATTATCAAAAAAAAGGAAAATTTTCTTTCTTTCTTATATGGCTATGCGTTAACATATACGCTAGGATGTATGTGTTCCATTGATATGTTCTTCTTCTTTCTTTTTCATTTAGAATTTGTACACCAGATTTTCATCCTTTCCAATTTCTTTCATATTTAATTATCGATAACCATTAGCACCGAACTAACAATAAAATCGTGTATAATAATGTGTTACGATCCCAGAACAGTAATAAAACAGACCGGTTGACTGATTCTGTAAAGTGTCAAAAGGGACCACAGTTACCCTAAAATACGCTAGAAAAATATACGCTTCTATTCCGAAATAAAAATTTCAATTAATTTCTATAAAATATTTTAAGACTACGTGAACTGAAACTGAACAAAAATTTGCGATGGATATTTAATTATAATTTAATTTCAAATCATAATCGCCTTTCGCGATTGAACTACCACTAAATTTCGAAAATTCGATTGACGACGAAACATTTTCTTCAAACAAAAATTGTTGTAACAAATTCTACAGTAAAATTTTATTTTCCATCATTTAAATATTATTATCACCTAAAAATATGATTCAACAATCATTTAAACCTTCCAAATTTTATTTAAAATTCATATTAAATTCAAATTTGATTTTCATAATCTTAGGTCGTTACACGGAGGATAGGTTTTTACCTTATAATAGCCAAAGAATGCTTGGTACATTTAAAACAAATCATTTGATACTATTATAAGTGTATAGTGTCAGAACAATTTCAATCATAAATATCAATCATAGACGGCATTAATGACCCATACTACTATGTCGCCATATTAGGTTCTACAAATAAAACCGTAATGTCACGTATTGAAAATTGGATTCTATCATGAGTCGAGGCAAGGGGCAAGCTCCTCTCCGATTCGAGACACTCTAGCAATTGTCTCAGGACCCCACTATGATCCTTTGGAACCTCCAAGGTCGGTCCTCTCCTACTTTTGAGGATTGGAAATTTCTGAACACACGTTTCCCGGTCCTAACAGACCTTTATCCGAGGCGCCTCGCATTACAACAACCACACAGGTGAAAAGTATATAAATGTCAGCCAGTTTAACCACACATGTGAAAAGTATATAAATGTCACTGGCCGAGATGGGTGCGTCAGTTTTTTTCATAGGAAGAAGAAGAAGAAGGAGAGGAGTAAGTAGAGGAGGGCGGGGGTGCGAGCTCGGGGAAGGCGGCGGTGGCCCACCCCTTGGCGGCGCAGCGCGCTAGGGCTCCGCCCTTCTCTTTTTTTTCTTTAATCGAAACCGAAAATGACCGGGGGGGGGGGGGGGGCTGAAGGCATATAGGAGAGAGAGTTATATTTTTTTATTTTAGTTTCAAAAAGCAACTTTTTATTTCGACCTCGAAATCGAAACCAATGCCTATCGTCCATAGCTAATTACCCCCATTCCGAACACAATGGGATATGTATCATAGGCTGATTCGATTAGTTTTCATCAAAATCCAATTATAACTCTATATATTGAATTTGAACGTGCATTTCAATTTACTGGGGCCACAAACTAACTCTGAGAATTCCTATAAAATATTTTCTAGCTTCGTATTGACGATACGGTCCTAACAAAACTAATTTCGTCAAATTCTGAGACCGTTGGAAAAATGGCCATTTTCCAGTCGATTAAAATCAACTGAAACAGGTCAAACGCGTTTTCCTTTGCCACGCTCACATATTAATTCGAAAAATGAGGAAATTTGAAATATAGCAATAACTTGACATTCCGGTTCCAACAAAAGTGGTTTCGCCGAAAACCGAGGTCGTTTGCAAAATTTCCATTTTTAAGGATCTGAATTCAATACCGACTATTCATAATTTTCAACTGGACGTATCTTTTGATTCCCGCTATGAAGTTTCAATTTTTCAGATTCGTTGGAAAGATTTTCTCGATTAGATTCTAATATTTTTGGTTTCACTACAATCCGGTTTATTTTGAACCAGGTACATTCATTTGAACTTTGAAATCGAATTTTCAAACTACCGCGCCATTTTCAATTCCTTTTATATATATAAATATTTATATTCTAACGACGATTCGAATAAATATAATCATTCGAATTCTATTCATGAGTCGAGGCAAGGGGCAAGCTCCTCTCCGATTCGAGACACTTTAGCAAATGTCTCAGGACCCCACCATGATCCTTTGGAACCTCCAAGGCCGGTCCTTTCTTACTTTTGAGGATTGGCAATTCCTAAACACACGTTTCCTGGTCCTAACAGACCTATATCCGAGGCGTCTCGCATTCCAACAACCACACATGTGAAAAGTATATAAATGTCAGCCAGTTTAAGAACTGACACCACCACTAGCTAGAAAGAAACGTCGTGCACTCCTGTAACACCCCACCTCAGGACACTCACAAAGGGAATGCCTTAACTTTGGTGGAGCATTTTAGCAAACAGAACATAAAATTTCAAGACAGAAAAACAATACTTGAGAAATTATAAATTTATTACAACGGAAAATAGAAATCAGTATGGTTACATCTTTACCAAAAACTCAAGTAAATAAATATCAGTATTGTTCAGAAAGTCATCAGAGTAGAAAACTTTAAAATCATAATCCCCAAAAAAGATGTCCCAAGAAGTTAAGCCATACTTTACGCACTTCAAGTAGAAGAAACCCGGATCAAGCTACAGTATTCCCTCCTTGGAAAACCTGGGGGGGGGGGGGGAGACGGAAGAAAAAGGGGCGAAAACAAGCAAGGTAAGACATAAAGTCTGGCAGGTCCAATGACTTTCAGCATATGAACAGATAATAATAATTATGACATGAAAATAAGCTGGATAAGAAATAACAGTAACAGGAGCTGCAGATATACTTAGGTTAAACAGAAGAAACAGATTAATATTACTTTTCATTTCTCTGCACTAATACTAGTATAACAGGATTAGGTGTCACCCTAATGTCTAAACAGATGCAGAAACGGGAACAGAATAATTTCCACGGAAGAGAATTCTAGTAATGGGCCTTTACCTCCCCAACAGAAACAGACAGAAACAGAATGCTAATAATGGGCCTTTACCACTCGAACAGAAGGTACAAGAACATAAACAGATTAATCCCTACGGAAATAGAATATAGAATTAGGTGTGCACTAGTAAATGGGCTTTTACCACCCGAACAGACGGTATCATGCAGAAACAGACAGGTCTTGCCTCCCAATAGAAAACAGACGGTACCAACAGAAACAGACAGAACACAGTGTACCCTAAAATCCAACCCCAAGCGATCGACTCCTTAATACATAAATACCCTGTGTCGGCCCTACAGTAGGGTGTATCACTCCTTAAAGTGACAACCAATTGGCACAGACCTATTTACATATGTCACGGCGTCTTACATCCTCAGAGGCAGACCGGGATCCATGCACGCACATGACCCGGTTGGAACACACCATCAACACCCCTCACCATTATCAGAATGAACCGCTTATAATTAGTTCAGTAAGCGTGCCCGGACCCTACCTACTGTTGTGTCAAAGTTTTGATACCAGAAAGGGTTACTGACTAATATGGGTCCCAAACAACAGATGACACAAGTAATTTCCCTCCTAACCTTATGTCCCCAGACTAACAGATTTCAGATCAACTTGTTTACAAGTTCAGACATACAGAGTTCAGATCAACTAATTCATAGATCAGAAAAGTTTTCATACTAACGGATCAAAAATACGGATATAACAGATTTACAGATTTGTCTACTTTGTAATTGGGCCTACAGATTCACGAAATGGGTTTGTTAAATTCATTAGTCCAATTGGTTTAACCCTATCCACCCAACACATTTTAAACATCATATTTATCCCAGATTTGCATTAATTAAATATTAATGCACAGAACTCTCACATTAGGTCGGTAGCTTGTGGCCGCTGGATATGCCGAGCGGTTCCGGGCAGACTTCTGCCATAAGCCAGACATAACCTCGTGTATAAACATATTTTAGTTATGTCTACAACCTCTCACATTAGACTGACAGTTTGCGGTCGCTGGTTAAGCCGGTTGGTTCCGGGTAGGCATCTACCCCAAGCAGAGTCTAACCTCGTGTCATAGCCAATTCATTCCAATACAGATTTTTCAGATGTCAGACTAATTCTGTTTATTTAACAGATTAAACTTCTGTACAAGTTACTGCAGATTATTCGAGGTTCTATTAACAAGTTTTGCTCAATTTTAAATCGAGCCTAAAGATTCACATACTTCAAATTTCAGCATTTTAGTTCCAACATATTACGTCATTCAACAGATTATACAGATAACAGATCTTGCAGATTAGGCTATTTAGCAGATTTAGAAGATAAGGAAATTTAACATAATTAGCAGATTAGGCAATTCAATCTAATTAGCAGTTTACACAACATAACAGAACTAGCAGATTAGGCAATATAACAATTTAGCAGATTATATATATTATATCTTGCCTAATCATAAATTTAGCCAAAACTCACTTGCCAAATCATGGTCATAATGCATAATACCACATATGCTCCTAATTTTTAGTTAAACATTACGCAGTATAGAATATTCTCCATAAATGACGATAAACAATATGAATTATGCCAAATTATAGCCTATGATGCCAGATATCCAAAAACCCTTATTTAGGCGCATTCACATTAATAGTTATCCTGTTTTTGTATAGGTATTGTAACACCCCACACCCGCTACGGTCACTCACTAAGGGAATGCCATAACATCGGTGGAGTATTTTAAGTGAATATAGAACAGAAAAATTACAACAAGACAGATATATATAATACTTGAGAATTTAAAACATCATTTCATTGCAGCGGAAAGTAAAACATGTTTGGTTACACCAAAACCATAAACAAGAGTCAAGTACATAATATCCATCCTGATAAAACAAAAGTACGTAATCCCACTACATAACTTAATAGCCATAATAGAAAAGATAAACTGAGCTTTACATCCACGGTCCAAGCTCCAAAAGATAGATAAGGCAGTCTGATCAAAGCCCACTAGTGCTAGGCCCACTCTGATAACCTGAGGGTTGGGAAAAAGATAAAAACAACGGGGTCAGACATAAGTCTGAGCGAGTCCTATAACTTTAACAATACAATCATTAAAGTAACCAGAGTAAGACATAAGCTTGATATACGGTAACGACTGGGGATAAATGGCTACACTAAGCAGCCAACTAGACTTAGAATGAACTAAGATAACCGTAAAGACGCATTTACCCACCCAAGGATAATTACTACACTGCACCACCCCAGATCTACCCACCCAAGGGTAATTCCTACACTGCACCACACCAGATCTACCCACCCAAGGGTAATTCCTACACTGCACCACACCAGTTCTACCCACCCAAGGGTAATTCCTACTTAAGGTTGATCCCACTAAGTGTACTTAGTAATTTTTAATAGTAGTTTCGTGTACCCCTAGCTGACTACATAGGTGCCGTCTGCCCCTATCTCCACTAGGTGTACACACTGCTCCCCAAGCGATCGGCTCCCTAACGTAGATACCCGTGCTGGCCCCACAGTGGGGTGTATCATCCCCCAAAGTGGCAACCTGATAATATCAACGGTGCACGGCTTATACCTACACGATGCAACAACATCTTACTTACCAGCCCGGGTCCACACACGCATATGAAACCCGTTGGACTTGCGTTGCCACCGCTAACCCGTTTTGGCCTCTTACAGTCAAGCCCAATATGCGTGTCCCATCCTCGACTTGGGTCGAGCCCACAAAGATACGTTTGGGATATTGGTTGAAATGGGCCCCCACAAGCTACCCACCTAAGCTTGTCATTTCTAGTGAATCCCACTTAACCCTTTAACCATGTCCACTTACATGTTATAAATTTTGGTTAAGTCTTTTAATCATATTTTAATTGCCACTCAAGGCACCCACTAGATTTCCACATGCCACCCAAGGCACTTACTTGATTCCCACATGCCACCCAAGGCACTTACTTAACCCTTTAATCATGTTTAATTACATGTTCCACTTTGGTTAAGTATTCTAATCGTATTTTCTATTGCCACCCAAGGCAACCCACTAGTTTCCTCATGCCACCCAAGGCACCCCCACTAGTTACTACATGCCACCCAAGGCACCCACTTAACCCCTCATGCCCCACTACATGCTAATTTGGTTAAGTGTTTCTTAATTAATTAAGATCGTAACCTTTGTAAAGACCTCTCACATTAGACTGTCTTTTATGGCAGCTGGATATGCCGGTTGGTTCCGGGCAGCCTTACACTATAACAGAGTCTAACCTCGTGTCTTTACACTTGTCACGTATTTAGTTTATGACTAAGACCTCTCACATTGGGCCCATCATTTGTAGCCGCTGGATTTGCCGGTTGGTTCCGGGCAGTCTTATGCTACAAAAGGGTCCAACCTCGTGTCTTAGTCGATTAATTACACCTAATTAATCACCCCCATAATTTGTATTAATTATCCCTAATTAATTACCAATTTCAAGAATATGGGTAGACCTAACTCAATAGGTAAATTACCAATTCCATAATATGGGTAGACCTAACTTAATAGGTAAATTCCCAATTCCATAATATGGGTAGACCTAACTTAATAGGTAAATTCCCAATTATGTCCATTCACTTTATGTTATGCTTAAGCATACCCATTTCACACCATTTTATTAACATGCATATTAACTCCATCGTTCCCCACGTAATTCGTTCTCATAACATGACATAATAAAGGGAAGATTCATCACAAATGCCATGGGTTTAACCAATCATAGCATATAACTTTATCATGGGTTTAAAAGGTGTCAACTTGCATATATGAGCATACATTAAACCCAACTAGCATTTAACCCAAACTTGCATGAAGCACATATGTCACAAAGGGGGTAATCTTGCATATGATTCTTATGTCATACAAAGGTGTGAACTTGCATAGCATGTCACATGTTAACTTGCATATAACCAAACACATAACTTGCATAACATGTTACATATGAACTTGCATATAATCATGCACATAACTTGCATATAACCAAACACATAACTTGCATAACATGTTACATATGAACTTGCATATAATCATGCACATAACTTGCATATAACCAAACACATAACTTGCATAACATGTTATATATGAACTTGCATATAATCATGTACATAACTTGCATTACATGTTACATATGGCTTGCATATGTATGTATGACATACAAAGGTAAACTTGCATATGTTATGCATATCACTAATCCAAACAACTTGCATAGATTATGCATATTATAGATCCAAACTCATAGGTTAAACTTGCATGTCATGTCACTTATTTCACACATGATTCTAGCATACAACCAAGCATTTAACTTGCATAAAACCAAACACTTAGCATGCATAAAACCAAACACTTAGCATGCATAAAACCAAACACTTAGTATGCATAAAACCCACCACTTAACATGCATAAACCCAAACACTTAACTTGCATAAACATAGTGTCATCATGAATAAGTGTTAAACATAGTGATTAGCAAACTAGCATCATAACATATGACCTAAAACCCATTGATCCGCAAGCAAAACCATATGATCTCATCATATCTCATCTACTTAGTTTAGCAATTGGTTATTAAAGTGATAGAAACTCACAAACTCCAAGATTAGCTCCTTAGATAGTTGCTAGAGTTGAAGTAGAGGTGGATTAGTAGTTGATTAGCTTGCAATCCTCTTCACAAATTAGTGGAGGCTCCTTCTAAGTTGCATTTTGGCGGCATGATGGCATAGATTCTATTTTTAGTATGGATTAGGGTAGTCTTAGGGTGTATTTATAGATTAGGCAAGTGTTTTAGGCCATTAGATTAACCCTAAATTAGATTAGGACCATCAGATCTCGGAAGCTTCCAGAAAACAGCCCCAAAACACAGCCAAATCCTAAAATGGTGCACCAGGTCAAACTGGCCGAGCACCCCCTGTCGACACCCAAGTCGACAGTGCTGTCGACTTGGTCCTAGCCAAGTCGACTGCCCAGTCGACAGGGCTATCGACTTGGGTAGCTAGGCGGGAATTTTTCCGCCTGCGCCCAATGGCCCCAATTTCGAAATTTGAACCTGAATTTTAAATCTGTTTTAAACTTTGAATTTTCTGTAAACTTCATTGGGCCATAACTGGGCCATACGGACTCCGATTCTCGAAAACTCGGACTCTATTTCGCGTATTTTTCCGAGACGAACGCAATGATGCACCCCGTTTCCCCCAATTCTCACATCTGAGATTATTTATTCTGCAATTAGTGAATTTTAGCATTAACTGAAATTCGGGGTGTTACATTCTCCCCTCCTTAAAGGATTTCGTCCCCGAAATCTCTAAGCTAAGGAGAATGCATATCCTACCATCCAAACAACCATCTACTCAATCCATCAAACACGGGCATCCATTGTCCTTAAAACAATTTCTAATGATGTATGAGCATATGCAAAAAGTGTGTGTATATGTTCCCTATCTAATGTATGAACATATGCAAACCATGATAGTGCCATGCATCCATTATGTATGCGAGAGAACCCTATCGACACATACAATATCTACATGAGTGCACAATCATTCACCAAAATGCATCATCCATATGATAACACAATCATTATACATCCATAAATATAGCTACCTACACACAATTATATGCAATATGCAATATGAAGTGACTGAGCCGATCTAGTGTCTAGAGTGTGTGTATATGCATCCACGAGCAACCACTAGCAAACACTTGCATCCCCATGCATCCATCAATCATAGCATGTCTCAAACACATGTTTCAACCATAGGTTTACCCTATCTAAAGGTCAAAAATACTAACGAGAGGACATACTAAAGATAGATAAGTACTAGACAAACGATAAAGGAGAAGTTAAAAGACATACCCTCAAAAAGGAATGGGTATAGTGAACGCATCTTCGCTTCCGTCTCCCAAGTAGCGTTGCTCTCTTCTTCTCCCCATTGCACTTTGACTAGTTGAACCTCTTGATTCCTCAACTTCCTAGTCTCAGACCCAAGGATGCGAGTAGGAGCTCGTCGAATAGTTGCATCACGCTCTACCTCCACTTCTCTAAGCAAGCTCGGCTCTACCACCTCAGCGGTCTCATGTAGGCACTTCCTCAAATGTGACACATGGAATACATCATGTACACCACTAAGTCTGTCGGGCAACTCCACTCTATATGCCATCCATCCAATCCTTTCCTTAATAGGAAACGACCCTACGAACCTTGGTGCTAACTTCCCAACAGATCCAAAGCGAACCACATTTCGTAACGGAGACACTTTGACAAAGACCATGTCCCCAACTTCAAACTCAAGATTCGTCCTCCTCTGGTCCGCATAAGATTTCTGTCTGTCTTGCGCCGCTTTCATCCTTCTTCTAATCAAATCAATCTTTTCCGAAGTCTCTCTAACCATATCGGGCCCAAGTAAAATCTTATCCGTAGATTCCCACCAACATGTAGGTGATCGACAAGGCCTTCCATAAAGAGCTTCAAAAGGAGCCATGTCAATACTAGATTGAAAGCTGTTATTATATGCGAATTCCACCAATGGAAGATGCTCTTCTCATGTACCTCCAAAATCTAAGATACATAGCCTCAAAAGGTCTTCTAAAATGCAATTCACCCTCCCGGTCTGGCCGTCCGTCTGAGGATGATTTGTGGTGCTCAAACACAGATGAGTCCCTACCGCCTCTTTCAAACGCTTCCAAATACTCGCTAGTGAAGATAGGATCTCGATCACTCACTATGCTGGAAGGTACACCATGCAATCTAACAATCTCTCGAATGTAGATTGAAGCTAGCCATTGAGCAGTCCTCTTACTCTTCACGGGTATAAAATGGGCACTCTTAGTAAGTTTGTCTACCCCAACCCAAATTCCCATATTACCCTTCCTCGATCTTGGCAATCCATTGACGAAATCCATCGAGACACTATCCCACTTCCATAGCGGAACCTCCAATGGGTGAAGCAATCCACCGGGTTTCTTTTGCTCCGCTTTTACTTGTTGGCACACGAAGCATCTAGCGACATACTCGGTCGCGTCTTTCTTCATATCGGCCCAAAAGAAAACTCGCTTCATGTCTTGGTACATCTTGTCCCTACCGGGATGAATGGTCATCTTCGAACGATGTGCTTCATCAAGTATAGCCTTCCTCAAACCCTCGTCTTTCGGTACACAAAGTCTACCGTCTCTACGCAACCACCCCTTACCATCTAGGGTGTACCTACTCAAATGGCTGGACGACTCCCCCTCCTCATGAGCTTCTCTACTAACTCAACCAACTGTGGGTCGTCTCGCTGCGCTCCGCCAATCCGCCCCAAAAGAGTAGGCCTAACCTCCAAGGAGGCTAGCAAACCGGGTACAAAGTCAACGGAAGGTCTAAAGTCAAACATAGAAATAATCTCTAAGCTCCGTCGTTCAACGAACAATGAACTCAAGGACAACCTTTTTATACTTAAGGCGTCCGCTACCACGTTACCCTTGCCATGGGTATACGCTATCTCAAACTCATAGGATGCTAAGAATCCCATCCACTTTTGCTGTCCTAAGACTATGCGCTCGAAGAGTCTCCAACACTTCCCTAAGATGTAGGGCATGCTCTTCTCCACTTTTAGAGAAAACCAGGATATTACCCCATCCAAAATCATCACAACTGTCCATCTCTCACGCATACCACCCTAGTCGAACTCAACATCCCCCAAATGCAAGCCCCAAAGGCCTAAACCAATATCAGACAAACACACAAGGGATACCTCCTTCGAATTCAGACGACCTACCTGAGATGATACTAGTAAAAACGGCTAAATAATTAAGCCCTTGTCCAACTCTGGATGTCCTCGCCAGTCTCACTCCAAAACCACCGTTTATCCCATAACTGGCTTTGCTCAACCTATTGAGCACATACGAAAACTTATTGCGCTCCTAGAAAAGACCAAGATGTCATTTACAAAGACAATCACGAACTTATTTAGGTACTCCCTGAACACCCTTCTCATCAAATCAACAAAGTATGCGGGGGCGTTCGTCAAACCAAATGGCATCACCAGCCACTCATAAAAAACCATCCAGAGTCCTAAAGGTAGTCTTCTCTATACTATCCTCAGCCACTCTTAACTGATGAAACCCCGTGGCTAAGTCCTACTACGAAAACACTGAGGCGCCAACCAACCGATCAAAGAGATCATCAATCCTCGGCAATGGGTGTCTATTCTTCTTTTTTATCTTGTTAAACTCCCTATAATCTACACAAAGTCTGAGGGACCCATCCGCCTTCATAGCAAAAACTACTGGAGCACCCCACTCCGATATACTTCGTCTTCTAAACCCCTTCTCAAGCAAATCGCCTACTTGCTTATGGAGTTCCCTCCTCTCACGAGGAGCCATGTGGCACACTGGCCAAGATACTGGTTTGGCATTGTCTACCGGATATATTCGGAAGTCAATCTCCCGCTCCGGAGGTAAGCCCTTCACCTCCTCAAACACATCTTAGTATTCCCGGACCACTCTAACAGATCGCAAACTCTCGACCGACGTGTCAAGCGATTCTAGATAACTTAGCATAACAGATTCCATGGGATTACAAGAGATCTCGAGAGTGTTACCCAAGCGGGTCATAAGCCTAACAACTCTCCCTTCAAAATCAAGAACGACACCACTACTGGATAACCAGTCCATGCCCAAAACTAACCCATAGCCCGTGAAGCCCAAAAAGCATCACATCTAAATTCAACGCTAAGTATAGAAACTTTCAAACCCAAACACATCATGGAGCCCCAATTGGGTTTGAAACAACTAAGGGATCATCTACTAAACTGGTGTCTAAGTGCAGTGACTCAACTAACAATGATGAGATAAACGAACTCGATGCGTCAGAATCAAATAAAGTTCGAACTGGATAATAAAGAAATCCAAATTCCAACCTAGACGGTCCTATCCCCATCTGGTACACTAGCCGTGAGGGGATACAACTACCCTCCAGAAGATTTCGTACCTTGCCCTTGCCTCCTTGGACAATCCTAATAAGGTGTCCTATTCCTCCCAAAAGGATAACTACTAGCCTTCTTCTTCCCATTCTCCACTCGTAACCTCCCATCAATGAGGTTTCGTCCTTCATTAACCAAACAACTATTTGAGCCTTCCTCCCATCGTCTATCCCATAGGTACCTACAAGTCCTCCTCCTTCTTAAACCAACTTCTAATCCGACAAATGTCTAAGTCCCTTGAAGTGGTTTTCCATTCTTATCTATCTTAGAATAATCATCTATACACGGAGGGGAAACTCAAAACGAGAGAGGAAGAGATTCAAAACGGAGAATTCGAAAGATAAAGATATGGCTATTGGGGATTATGTTTTTCTTTCAAAAACTTTTCTCTTAAAAGACATGTTTTTGAAAATACTCCTTTCAAAAATATTCTTAGAAAATAGTTTTTCAAAAAATTTTATCTGTTCTGGTAACCTTAAGCTCTGATACCACGTGTAACACCCCACACCCGCTACGGTCACTCACTAAGGGAATGCCATAACATCGGTGGAGTATTTTAAGTGAATATAGAACAGAAAAATTACAACAAGACAGATATATATAATACTTGAGAATTTAAAACATCATTTCATTGCAGCGGAAAGTAAAACATGTTTGGTTACACCAAAACCATAAACAAGAGTCAAGTACATAATATCCATCCTGATAAAACAAAAGTACATAATCCCACTACATAACTTAATAGCCATAATAGAAAAGATAAACTGAGCTTTACATCCACGGTCCAAGCTCCAAAAGATAGATAAAGCAGTCTGATCAAAGCCCACTAGTGCTAGGCCCACTCTGATAACCTGAGGGTTGGGAAAAAGATAAAAACAACGGGGTCAGACATAAGTCTGAGTGAGTCCTATAACTTTAACAATACAATCATTAAAGTAACCAGAGTAAGACATAAGCTTGATATACGGTAATGACTGGAGATAAATGGCTACACTAAGTAGCAAACTAGACTTAGAATGAACTAAGATAACCGTAAAGACGCATTTACCCACCCAAGGATAATTACTACACTGCACCACCCCAGATCTACCCACCCAAGGGTAATTCCTACACTGCACCACACCAGATCTACCCACCCAAGGGTAATTCCTACACTGCACCACACCAGTTCTACCCACCCAAGGGTAATTCCTACTTAAGGTTGATCCCACTAAGTGTACTTAGTATTTTTAATAGTAGTTTCGTGTACCCCTAGCTGACTACATAGGTGCCGTCTGCCCCTATCTCCACTAGGTGTACACACTGCTCCCCAAGCGATCGGCTCCCTAACGTAGATACCCGTGCTGGCCCTACAGTGGGGTGTATCATCCCCCAAAGTGGCAACCTGATAATATCAATGGTGCACGACTTATACCTACACGATGCAACAACGTCTTACTTACCAGCCCGGGTCCATACACGCATATGAAACCCGTTGGACTTGCGTTGCCACCGCTAACCCGTTTTGGCCTCTTATAGTCATGCCCAATATGCATGTCCCGTCCTCGACTTGGGTCGAGCCCACAGAGATACGTTTGGGATATTGGTTGAAATGGGCCCCCACAAGCTACCCACCTAAGCTTGTCATTTCTAGTGAATCCCACTTAACCCTTTAACCATGTCCACTTACATGTTATAAATTTTGGTTAAGTCTTTTAATCATATTTTAATTGCCACTCAAGGCACCCACTAGATTTCCACATGCCACCCAAGGCACTTACTTGATTCCCACATGCCACCCAAGGCACTTACTTAACCCTTTAATCATGTTTAATTACATGTTCCACTTTGGTTAAGTATTCTAATCGTATTTTCTATTGCCACCCAAGGCAACCCACTAGTTTCCTCATGCCACCCAAGGCACCCCCACTAGTTACTACATGCCACCCAAGGCACCCACTTAACCCCTCATGCCCCACTACATGCTAATTTGGTTAAGTGTTTCTTAATTAATTAAGATCGTAACCTTTGTAAAGACCTCTCACATTAGACTGTCTTTTATGGCAGCTGGATATGCCGGTTGGTTCCGGGCAGCCTTACACCATAACAGAGTCTAACCTCGTGTCTTTACACTTGTCACGTATTTAGTTTATGACTAAGACCTCTCACATTGGGCCAATCATTTGTAGCCGCTGGATTTGCCGGTTGGTTCCGGGCAGTCTTATGCTACAAAAGGGTCCAACCTCGTGTCTTAGTCGATTAATTACACCTAATTAATCACCCCCATAATTTGTATTAATTATTCCTAATTAATTACCAATTTCAAGAATATGGGTAGACCTAACTCAATAGGTAAATTCCCAATTCCATAATATCGGTAGACCTAACTTAATAGGTAAATTCCCAATTCCATAATATGGGTAGACCTAACTTAATAGGTAAATTCCCAATTATGTCCATTCACTTTATGTTATGCTTAAGCATACCCATTTCACACCATTTTATTAACATGCATATTAAACCCATCGTTCCCCACGTAATTCGTTCTCATAACATGACATAATAAAGGGAAGATTCATCACAAATGCCATGGGTTTAACCAATCATAGCATATAACTTTATCATGGGTTTAAAAGGTGTCAACTTGCATATATGAGCATACATTAAACCCAACTAGCATTTAACCCAAACTTGCATGAAGCACATATGTCACAAAGGGGGTAATCTTGCATATGATTCTTATGTCATACAAAGGTGTGAACTTGCATAGCATGTCACATGTTAACTTGCATATAACCAAACACATAACTTGCATAACATATTACATATGAACTTGCATATAATCATGCACATAACTTGCATATAACCAAACACATAACTTGCATAACATGTTACATATGAACTTGCATATAATCATGCACATAACTTGCATATAACCAAATACATAACTTGCATAACATGTTACATATGAACTTGCATATGATCATGCACATAACTTGCATTACATGTTACATATGGACTTGCATATGTATGTATGACATACAAAGGTAAACTTGCATATGTTATGCATATCACTAATCCAAACAACTTGCATAGATTATGCATATTATAGATCCAAACTCATAGGTTAAACTTGCATGTCATGTCACTTATTTCACACATGATTCTAGCATAAAACCAAGCATTTAACTTGCACAAAACCAAACACTTAGCATGCATAAAACCAAACACTTAGCATGCATAAAACCAAACACTTAGTATGCATAAAACCCACCACTTAACATGCATAAACCCAAACACTTAACTTGCATAAACATAGTGTCATCATGAATAAGTGTTAAACATAGTGATTAGCAAACTAGCATCATAACATATAACCTAAAACCCATTGATCCGCCAGCAAAACCATATGATCTCATCATATCTCATCTACTTAGTTTAGCAATTGGTTATTAAAGTGATAGAAACTCACAAACTCCAAGATTAGCTCCTTAGATAGTTGCTAGAGTTGAAGTAGAGGTGGATTAGTAGTTGATTAGGTTGCAATCCTCTTCACAAATTAGTGGAGGCTCCTTCTAAGTTGCATTTTGGCGGCATGATGGCATAGATTCTGTTTTTAGTATGGATTAGGGTAGTCTTAGGGTGTATTTATAGATTAGGCAAGTGTTTTAGGCCATTAGATTAACCCTAAATTAGATTAGGACCATCAGATCTCGGAAGCTTCCAGAAAACAGCCCCAAAACACAGCCAAACCCTAAAATGGTGCACCAGGTCAAACTGGCCGAGCACCCCCTGTCGACACCCAAGTCGACAGTGTTGTCGACTTAGTCCTAGCCAAGTCGACTGCCCAGTCGACAGGGCTGTCGACTTGGGTAGCTAGGCGGGAATTTTTCCGCCTGCGCCCAATGGCCCCAATTTCGAAATTTGAACCTGAATTTTAAATCTGTTTTAAACTTTGAATTTTCTATAAACTTCATTGGGCCATAACTGGGCCATACGGACTCCGATTTTCGAAATCTCAGACTCTATTTCGCGTATTTTTCCGAGACCAACGCAATGACGCATCCCGTTTCCCCCAATTCTCACATCTGAGATTATTTATTCTGCAATTAGTGAATTTTAGCATTAACTGAAATTCGGGGTGTTACATTCTCCCCTCCTTAAAGGATTTCATCCCCGAAATCTCTAAGCTAAGGAGAATGCATATCCTACCATCCAAACAACCATCTACTCAATCCATCAAACACAGGCATCCATTGTCCTTAAAACAATTTCTAATGATGTATGAGCATATGCAAAAAGTGTGTGTATATGTTCCCTATCTAATGTATGAACATATGCAAACCATGATAGTGCCATGCATCCATTATGTATGCGAGAGAACCCTATCGACACATACAATATCTACATGAGTGCACAATCATTCACCAAAATGCATCATCCATATGATAACACAATCATTATACATCCATAAATATAGCTACCTACACACAATTATATGCAATATGCAATATGAAGTGACTGAGCCGATCTAGTGTCTAGAGTGTGTGTATATGCATCCACGAGCAACCACTAGCAAACACTTGCATCCCCATGCATCCATCAATCATAACATGTCTCAAACACATGTTTCAACCATAGGTTTACCCTATCTAAAGGTCAAAAATACTAACGAGAGGACATACTAAAGATAGATAAGTACTAGACAAACGATAAAGGAGAAGTTAAAAGTCATACCCTCAAAAAGGAATGGGTATAGTGAACGCATCTTCGCTTCCGTCTCCCAAGTTGCGTTGCTCTCATCTTCTCCCCATTGCACTTTAACTAGTTGAACCTCTCGATTCCTCAACTTCCTAGTCTCAGACCCAAGGATGCGAGTAGGAGCTCGTCGAATAGTTGCATCACGCTCTACCTCCACTTCTCTAAGCAAGCTCGGCTCTACCACCTCAGCGGTCTCATGTAGGCACTTCCTCAAATGTGACACATGGAATACATCATGTACACCACTAAGTCTGTCGGGCAACTCCACTCTATATGCCATCCGTCCAATCCTTTCCTTAATAGGAAACGGCCCTACGAACCTTGGTGCTAACTTCCCAACAGATCCAAAGGGAACCACATTTCGTAACGGAGACACATTGACAAAGACCATGTCCCCAACTTCAAACTCAAGATTCGTCCTCCTCTTGTCCGCATAAGATTTCTGTCTGTCTTGCGCCACTTTCATCCTTCTTCTAATCAAATCAATCTTTTCCGAAGTCTCTCTAACCATATCGGGCCCAAGTAAAATCTTATCCGTAGATTCCCACCAACATGTAGGTGATCGACAAGGCCTTCCATAAAGAGCTTCGAAAGGAGCCATGCCAATACTAGACTGAAAGCTGTTATTATATGCGAACTCCACCAATGGAAGATGCTCTTCTCATGTACCTCCAAAATCTAAGATATATAGCCTCAAAAGATCTTATAAAATGTGATTCACCCTCCCGGTCTGGCCGTCCGTCTGAGGATGATTTGCGGTGCTCAAACACAGCTGAGTCCCTACCTTCTCTTTCAAACTCTTCCAAATACTCGCTAGTGAAGATAGGATCTCGATCACTCACTATGCTGGAAGGTACACCATGCAATCTAACAATCTCTCGAATGTAGATTGAAGCTAGCCATTGAGCAGTCCTCTTACTCTTCACGGGTATAAAATGGGCACTCTTAGTAAGTTTGTCTACCCCAACCCAAATTCCCGTATTACCCTTCCTCGATCTTGGAAATCCATTGACGAAATCTATCGAGACACTATCCCACTTCCATAGCGGAACCTCCAATGGGTGAAGCAACCCACCGGGTTTCTTTTGCTCCGCTTTTACTTGTTGGCACACCAAGCATCTAGCGACATACTCGGCCGCGTCTTTCTTCATACCGGCCCAAAAGAAAACTTGCTTCATGTCTTGGTACATCTTGTCCCTACCGGGATGAATGGTCATCTTCGAACGATGTGCTTCATCAAGTATAGCCTTCCTCAAACCCTCGTCTTGCGGTACACAAAATCTACCGTCTCTACGCAACCACCCCTTACCATCTAGGGTGTACCTACTCAAATGGCTGGACGACTCCCCCTCCTCATGAGCTTCTCTACTAACTCAACCAACTGTGGTTCGTCTCGCGGCGCTCCGCCAATCCGCCCCAAAAGAGTAGGCCTAACCTCCAAGGAGGCTAGCAAACCGGGTACAAAGTCAACGGAAGGTCTAAAGTCAAACATAGAAATAAACTCTAAGCTCCATCGTTCAACGAACAATGAACTCAAGGACAACCTTTTTCTACTTAAGGCGTCCGCTACCACGTTACCTTTTCCATGGGTATACGCTATCTCAAACTCATAGGATGCTAAGAATCCCATCCACTTTTGTTGTCCTAAGACTAAGCGCTCGAAGAGTCTCCAACACTTCCCTAAGATGTAGGGCATGCTCTTCTCCACTTTTAGAGAAAACCAGGATATTACCCCATCCAAAATCATCACAACTGTCCATCTCTCACGCAGACCACCCTAGTCGAACTCGACATCCCCCAAATGCAAGCCCCAAAGGCCTAAACCAATATCAGACAAACACATAAGGGATACCTCCTTCGAATTCAGACGACCTACGTGAGATGATACTAGTAAAAACGGCTAAATAATTAAGCCCTTGTCCAACTCTGGATATCCTCGCCAGTCTCGCTCCAAAACCACCGTTTATCCCATAACTGGCTTTGCTCAACCTATTGAGCACATACGAAAACTTATTTCGCTCCTAGAAAAGACCAAGATGTCATTTACAAAGACCATCACGAACTTATTTAGGTACTCCCTGAACACCCTTCTCATCAAATCAACAAAGTATGCGGGGGCGTTCGTGAAACCAAATGGCATCACTAGCCACTCATAAAAAACCATCCGGAGTCCTAAAGGTAGTCTTCTCTATACTTTCCACAGCCACTCTTAACTGATGAAACCCCGTGGCTAAGTCCTACTACGAAAACACTGAGGCGCCAACCAACCGATCAAAGAGATCATCAATCCTCGGCAATGGGTGTCTATTCTTCTTTGTTATCTTGTTAAACTCCCTATAATCTACACAAAGTCTGAGGGACCCATCCGCCTTCATAGCAAAAACTACTGGAGCACCCCACTCCGATATACTTCGTCTTCTAAACCCCTTCTCAAGCAAATCGCCTACTTGCTTATGGAGTTCCCTCCTCTCACGAGGAGCCATGTGGCACACTGGCCAAGATACTGGTTTGGCATTGTCTACAGGATATATTCGGAAGTCAATCTCCCGCTCCGGAGGTAAGCCCTTCACCTCCTCAAACACATCTGAGTATTCCCGGACCACTCTAACAGATCGCAAACTCTCGATCGACGTGTCAAGCGATTCTAGATAACTTAGCATAACAGATTCCATGGGATTACAAGAGATCTCGAGAGTGTTACCCAAGCGGGTCATAAGCCTAACAACTCTCCCTTCAAAATCAAGAACGACACCACTACTGGATAACCAGTCCATGCCCAAAACTAACCCATAGCCCATAAAGCCCAAAAAGCATCACATCTAAACTCAACGCTAAGTATAGAAACTTTCAAACCCAAACACATCATGGAGTCCCAATTGGGTTTGAAACAACTAAGGGATCATCTACTAAACTGGTGTCTAAGTTCAATTACTCAACTAACAATGATGAGATAAACGAACTCGATCCGTCAGAATCCAATAAAGTTCGAACCGGATAATAAAGAAATCCAAATTCCAACCTAGACGGTCCTATCCCCATCTGGTAAACTAGCCGTGAGGGGATACAACTACCCTCCAGAAGATTCCGTACCTTGCCCTTGCCTCCTTGGACAATCCTAATAAGGTGTCCTATTCCTCCCAAAAGGATTACTACTAGCCTTCTTCTTCCCATTCTCCACTCGTAACCTCCCATCAATGAGGTTTCGTCCTTCATTAACCAAACAACTATTTGAGCCTTCCTCCCATCGTCTATCCCATAGGTACCTACAAGTCCTCCTCCTTCTTAAACCAACTTCTAATCCAACAAATGTCTAAGTCCCTTGAAGTGGTTTTCCATTCTTATCTATCTTAGAAAGATCATCTATACATGGAGGGGAAACTCAAAACGAGAGAGGAAGAGATTCAAAACGGAGAATTCGAAAGATAAAGATATGGCTATTGGGGATTATGTTTTTCTTTCAAAAACTTTTCTCTTAAAATACATGTTTTTGAAAATACTCCTTTCAAAAATATTCTTAGAAAATAGTTTTTCTAAAAATTTTATCTGTTCTGGTAACCTTAAGCTCTGATACCACGTGTAACACCCCACACCCGCTACGGTCACTCACTAAGGGAATGCCATAACATCGGTAGAGTATTTTAAGTGAATATAGAACAGAAAAATTACAACAAGACAGATATATATAGTACTTGAGAATTTAAAACATCATTTCATTGTAGCGGAAAGTAAAACATGTTTGGTTACACCAAAACCATAAACAAGAGTCAAGTACATAATATCCATCCTGATAAAACAAAAGTACATAATCCCACTACATAACTTAATAGCCATAATAGAAAAGATAAACTGAGCTTTACATCCACGGTACAAGCTCCAAAAGATAGATAAAGCAGTCTGATCAAAGCCCACTAGTGCTAGGCCCACTCTGATAACCTGAGGGTTGGGAAAAAGATAAAAACAACGGGGTCAGACATAAGTCTGAGCGAGTCCTATAACTTTAACAATACAATCATTAAAGTAACCAGAGTAAGACATAAGCTTGATATACGGTAACGACTGGGGATAAATGGCTACACTAAGCAGCCAACTAGACTTAGAATGAACTAAGATAACCGTAAAGACGCATTTACCCACCCAAGGATAATTACTACACTGCACCACCCCAGATCTACCCACCCAAGGGTAATTCCTACACTGCACCACACCAGATCTACCCACCCAAGGGTAATTCCTACACTGCACCACACCAGTTCTACCCACCCAAGGGTAATTCCTACTTAAGGTTGATCCCACTAAGTGTACTTAGTATTTTTAATAGTAGTTTCGTGTACCCCTAGCTGACTACATAGGTGCTGTCTGCCCCTATCTCCACTAGGTGTACACACTGCTCCCCAAGCGATCGGCTCCCTAACGTAAATAACCGTGCTGGCCCCACAGTGGGGTGTATCATCCCCCAAAGTGGCAACCTGATAATATCAACGGTGCACGGCTTATACCTACACGATGCAACAACGTATTACTTACCAGCCCGGGTCCACACACGCATATGAAACCCGTTGGACTTGCGTTGCCACCGCTAACCCGTTTTGGCCTCTTACAGTCAAGCCCAATATGCGTGTCCCGTCCTCGACTTGGGTCGAGCCCACAAAGATACGTTTGGGATATTGGTTGAAATGGGCCCCCACAAGCTACCCACCTAAGCTTGTCATTTCTAGTGAATCCCACTTAACCCTTTAACCATGTCCACTTACATGTTATAAATTTTGGTTAAGTCTTTTAATCATATTTTAATTGCCACTCAAGGCACCCACTAGATTTCCACATGCCACCCAAGGCACTTACTTGATTCCCACATGCCACCCAAGGCACTTACTTAACCCTTTAATCATGTTTAATTACATGTTCCACTTTGGTTAAGTATTCTAATCGTATTTTCTATTGCCACCCAAGGCAACCCACTAGTTTCCTCATGCCACCCAAGGCACCCCCACTAGTTACTACATGCCACCCAAGGCACCCACTTAACCCCTCATGCCCCACTACATGCTAATTTGGTTAAGTGTTTCTTAATTAATTAAGATCGTAACCTTTGTAAAGACCTCTCACATTAGACTGTCTTTTATGGCAGCTGGATATGCCGGTTGGTTCCGGGCAGCCTTACACCATAACAGAGTCTAACCTCGTGTCTTTACACTTGTCACGTATTTAGTTTATGACTAAGACCTCTCACATTGGGCCCATCATTTGTAGCCGCTGGATTTGCCGGTTGGTTCCGGGCAGTCTTATGCTACAAAAGTGTCCAACCTCGTGTCTTAGTCGATTAATTACACCTAATTAATCACCCCCATAATTTGTATTAATTATCCCTAATTAATTACTAATTTCAAGAATATGGGTAGACCTAACTCAATAGGTAAATTCCCAATTCCATAATATGGGTAGACCTAAATTAATAGGTAAATTCCCAATTCCATAATATGGGTAGACCTAACTTAATAGGTAAATTCCCAATTATGTCCATTCACTTTATGTTATGCTTAAGCATACCCATTTCACACCATTTTATTAACATGCATATTAACCCCATCGTTCCCCACGTAATTCGTTCTCATAACATGACATAATAAAGTGAAGATTCATCACAAATGACATGGGTTTAACCAATCATAGCATATAACTTTATCATGGGTTTAAAAGGTGTCAACTTGCATATATGAGCATACATTAAACCCAACTAGCATTTAACCCAAACTTGCATGAAGCACATATGTCACAAAGGGGGTAATCTTGCATATGATTCTTATGTCATACAAAGGTGTGAACTTGCATAGCATGTCACATGTTAACTTGCATATAACCAAACACATAACTTGCATAACATGTTACATATGAACATGCATATAATCATGCACATAACTTGCATGTAACCAAACACATAATTTGCATAACATGTTACATATGAACTTGCATATAATCATGCACATAACTTGCATATAACCAAACACATAACTTGCATAACATGTTACATATGAACTTGCATATAATCATGCACATAACTTGCATTACATGTTACATATGGACTTGCATATGTATGTATGACATACAAAGGTAAACTTGCATATGTTATGCATATCACTAATCCAAACAACTTGCATAGATTATGCATATTATAGATCCAAACTCATAGGTTAAACTTGCATGTCATGTCACTTATTTCACACATGATTCTAGTATAAAACCAAGCATTTAACTTGCATAAAACCGAACACTTAGCATGCATAAAACCAAACACTTAGTATGCATAAAACCCACCACTTAACATGCATAAATCCAAACACTTAACTTGCATAAACATAGTGTCATCATGAATAAGTGTTAAACATAGTGATTAGCAAACTAGCATCATAACATATGACCTAAAACCCATTGATCCACAAGAAAAACCATATGATCTCATCATATCTCATCTACTTAGTTTAGCAATTGGTTATTAAAGTGATAGAAACTCACAAACTCCGAGATTAGCTCCTTGGATAGTTGCTAGAGTTGAAGTAGAGGTGGATTAGTCGTTGATTAGGTTGCAATCCTCTTCACAAATTAGTGGAGGCTCCTTCTAAGTTGCATTTTGGCGGCATGATGGCATAGATTCTATTTTTAGTATGGATTAGGGTAGTCTTAGGGTGTATTTATAGATTAGGCAAGTGTTTTAGGCCATTAGATTAACCCTAAATTAGATTAGGACCATCAGATCTCGGAAGCTTCCAGAAAACAGCCCCAAAACACAGCCAAACCCTAAAATGGTGCACCAGGTCAAACTGGCCGAGCACCCCCTGTCGACACCCAAGTCGACAGTGCTGTCGACTTGGTCCTAGCCAAGTCGACTGCCCAGTCGACAGGGCTGTCGACTTGGGTAGCTAGGCGGGAATTTTTCCGCCTGCGCCCAATGGCCCCAATTTCGAAATTTGAACCTGAATTTTAAATCTGTTTTAAACTTTGAATTTTCTGTAAACTTCATTGGGCCATAACTGGGCCATACGGACTCCGATTCTCGAAAACTCGGACTCTATTTCGCGTATTTTTCCGAGATGAACGCAATGACGCAGTCCGTTTCCCCCAATTCTCACATCTGAGTTTATTTATTCTACAATTAGTGAATTTTAGCATTAACTGAAATTCGGGGTGTTACAGGTATTTATGCCTAAGTCACATATTCCTTTTACAAGTCATGAATTTTTACATAAAAGAATATGTCCAAAAATCTAGATTTTAAACTATGACATGTAGTATGTCCTCAACACGCATTATCATTCATGCATAGCATGTTGTAAATTATCTTTAAACTCTAACATCAGAGCTTGAGTTAAAACATGCATTATGTCCCCAAGTTTCAAGTTGTCCTATAATTCCCCTTCTCCCAAATAACAGATCATTGTACCTGGTATGAACAGATCTAGATCTAACATATGTTTATTTCTCTATAACTCACCAAATCTGATTGACTCGTAAATGGCGTCCGTCTCTTTCAATCCTCCGCCTCTCAACCACTCCCAACCTCTCAACCATCATCAGCCTCTCAGTCGCTCCCAGCATCTTGCCTCTAACCTCAATCATTCCTCCTCCTCCTCTTTCCCTCATCAACTGCCTGCCACCTCACCGCTGTTCTCCAACCATCCCCTTGACACTGACTCCCTCCCTATCCACCGCTTCTCTGCTAGTCCACCACCTGCGTCTTCCTCTTCCAGATCGTACGCATAGGTGGCTGCCTCGCCTCCGCCTCGCTCTCCCATTCTCTCCAATCCACCGCCCCTGAAGCGTAGAATCCTGCCGCCATTCACAACAGTTAGAAACATGATCGATTTTTTGAAATTTGAACGTCGGTGCCTGAGATGTGCAGATAAACGACACGTGGCAAGCCAGTGTAGAAACACATAGATTTGTTATTGCTGTTCGCTCTTTGGGCATGCAAGCCTGCGTTGTCCCGATAAAAGAAAATCCATCCAGCACAGCGCTGAGCTGTCGCTCCATCCCAAGGGTTCTCGAACATTGAAAGGCCGCGAGGCATTTAGGCTGCACGATCAGAACATTGGGACCTAGCGGTCTACTCCTATTTCAAATCGTAATTATAACTTGAATAATCCAAAAACAGGTAACCTCTTAAGCTTAACCCCCCTGCAAACAACTCATTACCCTCGTCCTCCTCTCCTTCTCCAAATCCACTCAAAAAAATTTCAATCTTGCTTGAAATGGCGGATGCTTATCGCTATCTCTCAGCAACCATTATCGATGGACTCTGGTCTATTGAACTTATCAGTCAAGCTCTTAATCTAGCCCTCGACGTTCACCTTGACTGTCCAATGTGGCATACCTCTGATAACACCTTTCTGATTTACTTCCCTGATTTGGATACAAAAAACTGTGCCCTTCAACTCAAATCCCTGACTAAGGAAGATGGAACTGTGTTCCTTTATCAAGCCCCCACCCTTTCTGAGCTCCTAGAACCAGCCTTTGAACAGGAATCCTGGGTGAAAGTCAGTGGCTTTCCCGAGTTTATGAGAACCTTTAATGCCATTAGTGAAGCCCTTAAGCCGATGGGACGCTTAATTGAAGAAGACTCTTGCGATTGGTCTCTGGTGGATCATCGCTATCTCTATGTGAAGATGCAGTTGTATGAGGGCATCACCACCCCTTGTACTTTCATTTCCCACCTTAACAATCATGATGTTAGGCTTTGTATCGAGCGTTGGGATCATGCCCACCTTCCGCAACGCCCTGAAACGCTCCTCCTTGGTATGGATTATAATCAAGATGGCTACATCTTCCAAACATTGGAGCAACATGACATGCAAATTGATAACAACAGATACGATATAATGACGGATGAAGCGGAGCGTTGGGTGCCTGGTCTCATTCCAACTCATGAGCAGGATCTAGCAATGTTGATTCATCACAATGTGGATCAGTTTGTGCCTCGTTGGGACCCTTTTGCAGATCTGGATCTTTCAATACCCCTCCACCTTCAGTTGATACCCCAGCAGGAGCATCAACATCAAGCTATTCAGGAAAACCTCGAGCATGTTGACAGCGAGCAACACCCCCAAGCTCCCCAGGAACATCAGGACTCAACTTCCCCTTTGGTGGTATCCTCTACAATCAGGCGGAGTGCCAGGATCAGCAGGCCACAATCCCTTCCGCCTGAAACCTCTGGTACCTTTTTTGTACCTGTTGTTTTTTCTTGTGCTAATAAGGCTTTAAATAAAAAACTTGCTAAATGCATGGGCGTGAGTCTGCATGATACACACTATTCTGCCATGCAAACCCTAGAACAGCAGCGTACTAACCAAATTAAATGAAGATTGTATCTTGGAACATTCGTGGGTCAGGGGACCCTACAAAAAATCGTGCTGTCAATCTAATCATTTCTCCTCTTCGTATTGATATCTTATTTATACAAGAATCTAAAGTCTCTAATCCACCCAACGCTCTTATTCGTCAACTCTGCGGCCCCCACCTCTCTGGTTGGTCCCACGTGGATGCAGTTGACTCACGTGGTGGACTTATTACTGCGTGGAACGAAAGTATCTGGAAGCTTTGCCACAACTCATATCACCCTTCTGTTTTGCACGTGATCCTCCTCCACAACCCCTCCAACACTTTCTTTCATTTCACCAATGTTTACGCTCCCAATGACCCTCACCTTAGATCAGAAGTTTGGCAATTCTGCCTCAACTTATCTCATAATATTAATGGCCCATGGATCATTGGTGGTGACTTCAACACTACTAGATTTTCCTTTAAACGTAATTCAGGAACCCCCTCCGCTGATTCTGACTCTTTTAACTCCCTCATCAATTCATGCCAACTCATCGACCCACCCATTAATAATCGTAGATTCACTTGGTCCAGCAGAAGAGACAATCCTTCTTTATCAAAAATTGATAGATTTTTCTTTAATTTAGCCTGGGAAGATCTCTTTCCCCTCTCCTTGGTCAACGGCCTCGCCACAACTATTTCTGACCATTGTCCAATTGTCCTTGACACTCAGGATAATGCTCCGATTAAGAGACCATTTAGATATGAGAGATTGTGGACACTTGAACCCTCCTTTGATGATTTCATCAAACACATTTTGTCTCAACCTTTGAATTGTAATTCGGCAACAACCAGAATGGTTTGTAAGCTTCGCTCTCTTCGCAAATTAATTCGCCCTTGGGCTAAGAACATTTGGAATTCTTTGAAATCCAGAATCTCATCCACTCAAGATGCCATTTTAAACTTAAACATCATTAAGGAGAGTCGTCCACTAACTGACCTGGAGAAACATATCTTGAAAAACCATGAATTGGAACTAGAGAGACTTATCAAACAAGAAGAAATTGGATGGAAACAGCGATCCAAAGCTAGATGGATCAATGAAGGGGATAAAAACACTGCATACTTTCACATTTTAGCTAATGGTCACCGACGTGCTTCATTCATTTCTGAAATAATTCACGCCAACAACTCATTTTCTGTTCCTAAAGAAATTTGCTCCCTGTTCACACAATTTTATAGAAGCATTATGGGTTCACAACCCCCTCCATCCCCTTCGATTAATTGGCACAATCTTTATACAAACCCTAAGCATATTGCCATTGATCATCGATTCACAGAAGGAGAGATTTGGGCCGCAATCAATGACATGGCAGCAGACAAGGCTCCTGGGCCTGATGGCTTTGGCCCATGTTTTTTCAAGCATTTTTGGCCCACCATCAAATTTGACATAATTGAGATGTGCTCTGAATTCTACACTGACCCATCTACTATTGCTAAACTTAACTATGCTAATATAATCCTCATTCCTAAATTCCCCGAAGCTAACACCCTTCCAGCATTTAGACCCATTAGCCTCCTCAATACTACTTTCAAAATCATCACCAAAATATTATCTAACAGACTCCAAAACCATATCTCTGAATTAGTAGGTATTGAACAATCCGCCTTCATTCTGGGAAGAAATATATTAGACTGTGTTGCTGCTACACAGGAGATCATCTCCTTCTGCCACACCACGAACTCCCCTAGAGTGCTTCTCAAACTTGATTTCTCTAAAGCCTTTGATTCGGTTAACTGGTTTTTCATCCTGGACCTTATGTCTCACAGAGGCTTTCCCATGAATTGGTGTAACTGGATCAAGCATATCCTATTCACTAACTATTCAATGATCAATATTAATGGAGAAATTGGCGGCAAAATTAAATCTAAAAGAGGCCTACGACAAGGAGATCCACTTTCACCTTTGCTTTTTGTCTTGATTGCTGATGTCTTTAATCAGATGGTGAAACTCTCATCAACTCACATTATCCTCTCTGGCATTTATCTTCCTAACTCCAATCTCTCCACAACCAACTTACAATTTGCGGATGACACGATTCTCTTTACCATTCCTTCACCCCAAAACATCCACAGCCTTAAAGTTCTCCTTTACACGTTCGAACTCATCTCTGGTCTTTCTATCAATTTCAATAAAAGTTCTGTTATTATGTTGGGAAATTGTTCTTCTCTTGGTGTCCCTATTGCCAAATGTCTAAATTGCAAGGTTGGTTCTTTCCCCATTACTTATCTTGGCATACCCCTTCGTCCTACCAAACTTCATAAATCATATTGGATTCCTCTTATTTCAAAGATTGAATCTAGACTTTCATCTTGGAAGGCAAATTCCTTGTCCTCTGCTGGTCGCCTTGTGCTTCTCAAGCATGTTCTCTCCTCAATACCAACGTACTGGATGTCGTTTCACAAATTACCCATCTGGGTTATCAACAAGATTGACTCTATTCGAAGTTCTTTCCTTTGGAATGGTGATAAGCTCAAAAGGCTAGTCAACTGGCATACAGTTTGTCTCCCTTACTCTCATGGAGGATTGAATGTCCCTCAGCTTGCCTCCTTCAACCAAGCTCTGTTGGCTAAATGGATTTGGCGTGCTCTTTCCCCTTCTCATTTCATATGGAAAGATTGGATCTTAATGCGGCTTTACAATGCAAACCCAGCCTTCATCCTTCACTTCAGTCCTGCCTCTAACCCATCTCCGTTCTGGAGGGGAGTTTTATCCTCCTTCGCGAGAATTAAACCGCTTTTCCATGTTAAAGTAAATAATAGTGAATCATGTTTGTTTTGGCAAGATATTTGGTTCGGAGAACTTCCTCTTTCCTCCTCCTTACCCAACCTTGGACCTATTTACATTCCTAACCCTCAGACAGTTGCTGAAGCCTTTAATTTGTGCCCATTGGGCTTGTTTCCCAGTTCCATATTTGGGCTGTCCAGTTTACAAGAGTTGGCTAAGATAGAAATACTCTTTAATTCTTTTCAACTCTCGCATGGGCCTGACTCTTTTTATTGGGCTTTGGGCTCTTCTCGAAAATTCTCAGTAAGTCTTGTTATGATTATTCGATCCATCCTGGACGATGTTATTCTTTCTCCAGAGTTTGGAACTGTCATCTCCCCCTTCGAATAATTTTCTTTCAATGGCTCTTAATCCACAATCGCATCAACTCAAAAGACAGACTATGCCGATTTGGGATCGATGTCAACCCCATTTGCGTTCTTTGCAACCTGAGTAATGAATCCCTCACCCATCTTTTCTTTGATTGTGACTTTTCTTTTTGCGGTCTGGGCCGCGGTTAGCTCATTTATTCTCGGGTTCGTCCCTTCTTTTGGCTCTTTCTTCGATTACTGGCAGCACAGTCCCCCTGACCCCTCGTCTGACTATCTGGTAGCGATCTTCTCCTGGTGTATCTGGTTAGAACGAAATGCATGCGTATTCGGAAGACCCAAAAAGCTATTATGGGGAACTTGTTTTCATATTCTGCATCTCTTCGAATTATGGACAGGCTCGGCCAGGCACGCTCGCTTCAGACTCTCCCTCCCCCAGCCTCGCTCGCTAGGATCTCACGAAAGCAGCTCGCTATTTCCTCTGTGATGTGGTTAGAACGAAGTTTAAGTATGTAGCTCAATTTTGGTAGTGTACTTATCACTCAGCTGTGTTGTGGTTGCAATATGTACATCTTATTAGTACTCTTTAGATTGTAATATATATGACCATCTTGGTCTGTTCTTAGTCTGCTACTGATTGGGCCTGTCAACCAGATATTATTACTAGCTCTTTTACATCTACGCGTAACCGGCTGTGTAGTGCCCGCTACACACCCGTTTTCCTCAAAACATATGTTTATTTCTCAAATTAAATACAGATCTGGATTACAACATGTACTATGTATCTAAATTAGTTTCATGTTTATGGTTAAATCTACGCCCCAAATCCCAAGTTATATGTCCAATATATTTTATGCCTCAATCTCAAGTCATATGTTAAATATGCCACATGTCCAATTATATGCCTGAGATTTTATGTCATGTCCTCGAATCAGTCCTATCCAATTATGTGTCATTCATTATTTGTTCCAAACATTTTAGTGTTAGTGCATTAATCTTTTATGAGATTTGGCTCAGGCTCGTGGTAGCCTGGCTATAGAACAGAAAGAAGAAAGAGATATAGAATAAGATAGATCTAAACAGAACAGAACAGACATAACCTCAAATTTAGATTTACAATTCATGTCACAATCATAATTAACGTTTATATCGGAAAGTAACTGTACTTGCCTTTCGTAGTTTTAAGAAAGGATAATAAACCTGTGTTGATGTAGAAATACTGAATTATTCCTCTTTAATTGTTGTTGTAGCTCTAAACTTTGATTTGAAATTTGATTTAGCTTTTAATTCTATTCAGGTTGGAAGAAGATGCATCAGTCCAAGTTTTGATTCCTACAAAGTAGCGACGCCATTTTTATTTTTGATTAGAATAGAGGCAAATTATAGACATAATTAAATTGTGTAGAGAAAATGAGGCTAGGGGCTGTTTATATAGGATTAAGCGGACAAATCTAGACAGAAAACGAGACCGGATACATCATAATGAATCAGGTACAAAAAGTGGGTTCGGGAGGCAGGTCGACCCCCAGGTCGACTCCCCAGTCGACCGGGTCATGGGGAGGTCGACACCCCAGTCGACTCCCCACTGGACCTGGTTGGGGGGGGGGGGGGTCGACTCCCCAGTCGACCTGGGTATATGGGCAGGAATTTTCCCGCCAGCCTTCTCTGGGTTTGAATTTCGAATTTCTGGCTTTATTTTCGAGCGGTTTTATTTTATTTAAATTCCTGAAACTTCTGAAGGTCACAACTTGGTCATACAAACTCCGATTTTCGAAAACTCGGACTAGATTTCATGTATAATTCCGAGAAAAACGCAATGGTGCAACCTTTTTACCGTGATTCTTATTTTAAAATTAATTATTCTCTGATTTGTTACTTATACGTTCACAGAAAATACGGGGTGGTACAACTCCTTGGGTCCTGATCCCGTTTTTGACTCATACCGAGGTGTGAGGCTCGCGAATTCACGTTATACACAAAGCTGCGTCACACAGGCCTTGCTTTGATCATCAACCACAAGACTTTGTTTTTCAACAGAAGCCTTGATCATCTTCCACTCAGGCGTGCCACACAGGCAATTCACTCCATGCGACTGATGTCCATCGATATACAATCTCTGAGCTCGTACGTCTCAGAGAAGGGCGTTAAGCAAGAGAATTAATTCTCCGCCGCCAAACAAATGTATATTTAATAGAGATCAATCAACACAGAATAAAATCCAATGTCCGAAACACAGTCCATTTAGAAGTTTGTTCTGGGTCTGAACGAAACCGGAGGCACTTTCCTCGCATATCCATCGATCTCCAAGTACGTCTGGATGATCACCAACTGATTCCCTCCTCTTGGGTGTACAGCCCAATAAATATCATCAGTAATCACTCAAACAATGTGAAGACTTCCGGTCTTCAAGCACCGTCTTCATCTTCGAATTATCATCGAATCGGTTATTCAGAATGGATATAAACGCGGCCTTTCCGAACAACCCGCGTATATAATAAACACGTGTTACACAAACACAATATACGCCTCATTCCAATTCAGAATATTCTTTTATTCAAATTTTCACATTCTTAGGGAAAGGTTCCCATTAATTTTATCAAAGATAAATTCTTCGAAATTTATTTTTTAATCTTCCTTTGGATGTCATTTCAAACCATATTATGATTTACTAAACTAGTCGGGATTAGCGAACCACACCGAAGTAATTATTTATTTTATTTCTCAATCTCAACCTATTCATCCCATGGAGCAAAACTGGTAATACTCCATATCTAACACCACGGTGCTATCGGTAATATCAATTACCATTTCACGTTCAAATCTAATTAAAGATTTAACTACCGCTTTGGAGCAAAACTGGTGATACTCTATTCTCGATCACTTTTCAGATTTGGTAGTTTAAATTATCTATTCACTTTTAATCTAATTAAAGATTCATTAAAACTCCACTTAGTTTTAATCTTCTCAAAAAAAAATATCCAGCCTTTAACTGGGTAAAAGAACCAATGTCACCTAAAACACGATTCACGACAAACCCAAATCACATTTGATATTAAATACAAGGCTCTGAATAGAAAATATATCGGCTTATGTTCAATATCAAATTCTAAAACCAACAAATATTGTATTGGAAGTAAAGATATAAATATATCTTTCAAATTCCCATAACAATATCTGTATAATCGCGGAATCCAACATCGAAATAATTCAAAGACAATTTCGATTTAAATCCACTTCCACTTTATATATATTGGAAATTCTGGTTATTTTCAAAACCAATTCAAATTCAATTTATTTATTTCAAAAATAACTTGATTTTAATTCTAGTTGAAAACTAGTTCATTTCGATAAAAATCTATTTTTATCTTTTCAAATATGGAGTTTTTCAACCCATTTCTTTTCAAACCGCATACTATGATTTTACACAAATTGTAGATATTTTTAATAATTTTATCAAGGCGCGTGCAGTCGATTTCCATCAACGGCCATCGAACTGCACTTACAACGACCTTTTTCCAAATTTGATTTGGACATAATTCCAAATCCAACCGTTAGATTTCAAATTTCTAAAATTCATTGGAAAGCTCTTTTCGATACGAACCTAATGGTTCCGGTTTTAGGAGAATCCGACGGTCGGATCTCCCGCAACGTCAATTCAAAGTCAATGGTCGGAATTCATGAACTGCCGCTGCGCGGCGCGTTCTATTCAGGCCATTATATATATATTATATGTTTCGTCGATTTCCTTTTAAAACGTATTTTATATATCGTTTTAAATTCGTTTTCAAAACCATTTCAACTCTATATTCAATTTCAAATCAAAATTGAATATTTCATATCATTACTATATAAATGATAATATTTTCAAAACGTTACATTTTGAAATCACTACCTTTCCTATATTCATTATAAAAATGAATATAATCGATATAAATATCGTTCACGTCAAAATAGCGCAACTCTAATCAGCACGGCTTCATATATTTCAATAAATTAGTTATTCTATTCAACAAATGAATATTTATTCTATTCAACACATGAATCTATATTTCTTTCAATACATGACTAATCTCAACACATGAGTACTGTCACCACATGACTATTTTTGTTATGTAATATATTTTATAAAATTATGGTATCTATCATTTGATTTTCAATCAGACTCCAACCGTAAGGTAGTTTCTAATCTTAAATACGATAAAGATGTAAATTTTATTGTTAAAATATTTTACTCAACACATGAATAGTTTCAACACATGAATATTCTCAACACATGACTATTTATATATTTATATATTCTTTATTTTCCCAATTGGAATGAGGCCCAATCAATTAACATATAACGTTAATTATATGGATTCCATACAACACATGTATAAAATAGCAACGATAAACAATCAACCATCATCCAATGTGCACCACACAACTGCATAAGCATCAAATATAAATAATTAACGCTTACACAGCCTGTCGACCAATCGATCGACATACAACTAATTATTGTGATTAGTATATGCCGTATTTTATCCCAATACCCGTGTGGGGTTTCAAATCAACAAACCCAAATTTTTATTTGTGCAGTTGGGCGACGTGTTAAATTTATCGTCCTAATCAATATCCTTCAAATGGGTGTACATAAACAAACCGTCCGGTTTGTAAATGAATATTTATTTGTTCACATCCTCTATATTCTTATTCACGTTAAAAACTATATTTTTAACGATAATTAATTTATTTCAACACATTCATATTATATTCTCCACTTCACATCAACATCACAAACAAACTTCACAACACAACAAACAAGCATACAAGCCGTCCATGGTCTGTGGACGATGGGTGTCGAGTGCTACTAAGCACCATCTGCATCCTAGTACATATATTTTAACTAGAAAATAGAATTTAAAGTGAGAAGTTCTCACCGACTAGCTAAACCAATTCACCATGACTCTTCATATATAGGAAATCTTCGTCGTGCTCGCCTTTTGTCAATTTCACTATCCGTAGCCACTACGTATATAAAAATCACATTTTTATATTGTTTCCATGTATATAAAAAATCTATTTTTATACCGCTACTATATAGATAAAAATTATATTTTTACACCGCTACTATATAGATAAAAATTCTACTTTTACACCGCTACTATATAGATAAAAATTCTACTTTTACACCGCTACTATATAGATAAAAAATCTATTTTTACACCGCTACTATATAGATAAAAATTCTATTTTTATTATTTTTATATTATAAAAATCATATCTTTCCTACGTCAAAGATGTAATCTTTTCGCTATTTCATTATAAAAATCATTTCTTTATCTCTTCTATGAATTAAAAATTGAATTTTTATTCTTTCTAAAATATAAAAAATCATATTTTTATAAATAAAAATATAATCTTTCTATATCAAATGCCTTATTTTCACACATAGAAACGCCATATCCTTATAGTTTAAAGATCACTTCTTTATCTTGTTTCCATTGGTATAAAAATCGCTCCTTTACTTTGTTTTCATTCAAATAAAATCTAAACTAAAATTGAAATTAAAATCAATGTAAATAAATAAATAAAAAGCTCACAGTTGGAAGAAGAGGGCGGGGGGGGGGGGGGGGGGGTGTAACAACCCACGCCCGCTTTGGTCACTCTCTAAGGGAATGCCATAACATCGGTGGAGTATTTTAGTGAATATAGAACAGAAAAATTACAACAAGACAGATATAAATAGTACTTGAAATTTAAAACATCATCTCATAACAGCGGAAATAAACATGTCTGGTTACATCATAAAACCACAATAAAAGTCAAGTACAATATCCATCAATATAAAGAAGTACATAATCCCACTCTCTCATACAATAGCCAGGACAAAAGAAAAGATAACTGGGTAACTGGAGCTTTACATCTATCCAAGCTCCTAAAGACTGGAACAGCAATCCGATCAAGCTCCACTACTGCTAGGATCCACCGTAGGACCTGAGGGTTGGGAAAAAGATAAAAACAACGGGGTCAGACATAAGTCTGAGCGAGTCCTATAACTTTAACAATACAATCATTAAAGTAACCAGAGAAGACATAAACTTGACCTACGGTAATGTCTGGGGATGAATGGCTACACTAAGCAGCTTGGTAGACTTAGGATAAACTAAGATAACTGTAAAGACGCATCTACCCACCCAAGGATAATTACTAACTGCACCACACCAGTCATTCCTACTTAAAGGTTGATCCCACCCAAGGACTTAGAAAATTTACCCAGTAGTTTCGCGTACCCCTAGCTCACTACATAGGTGCCGTCTGCCCCTACCTCCACTAGGTGTACCCACTACTCCCAAGCGATCGGCTCCCTACCGTAGATACCCGTGCTGGTCCCACAATGGGGTGTATCATTCCCCAAGGTGGCCACCTGATAATATCAACGGTGCACGGCTTTATATCTACACGATGCAACAACGACTTACCAACCAGCCCGGGTCCACACACGCATATGAAACCCGTTGATCCTGCGTTGCCACCGCTAACCCGTTTTGGCCTCTTATAGTCAAGCCCAATATGCGTGTCCCGTCACCCGACTAGAGTCGAGCCCACAAAGATACGTTTGGGATATTGGTTGAAATGGGCCCCCACAAGCTACCCACCTAAGCTTGTTACTTATCTAGTGTATCCCACTTAACCCTTTAATCATGTTTAATTACATGTTTCCACTTGGTTAAGTATTCTAATCGTATTTTCTATTGCCACCCAAGGCAACCCACTAGATTTCCACATGCCACCCAAGGCACCCACTTAACCCCTCATGTCCCTCTGCATGCTAATATGGTTAAGTGTTTCTTAATTAATTAATTAAGATCATGACCTCATAAAGACCTCTCACATTAGACCATCTTTTATGACTGCTGGATATGCCGGTTGGTTCCGGGCAGACTTCTGTCATAAAAAGGGTCTAACCTCGTGTCTTTACTTTAATCACGTATTTAATTTATGACTAAGACCTCTCACATTGGGCCAATCATTTGTAGCCGCTGGATGGCCGGTCGGTTCCGGGCAGACTTCCGCTACAAAAGGGTCCAACCTCGTGTCTTAGTTGATTAATTACACCTAATTAATCACCCCCATATTAATTATCCCTAATTAATATCAAGTTTTTCATAACATGGGTAGACCTAACTCAATAGGTAAATTCCCACTTATGTTAATTTATTTTTATGGTATGCTTAATCATACCCAATCATACTTTTATTAACATATTTATTAACCCCATCGTTCCCCACGTAAATCGTTCTCATTTCATGACATAATAAAGGGAAGATCCATCACAAATATCATGGGTTTAACCAAATCTTAGCATATAACTTTGTCATGGGTTAAGAGGATGTCAACTTGCATATATGAGCATATATTAACCCAACTACATTTAACCCAAACTTGCATATTATCATACGCATATCTTGCATAAAATGTTGAACTTGCATATAAGCATTCTCATAACTTGCATAACATGTTAAACATGCATTTAAGCATACACATAACTTGCATAAGCATTCACATTCTTGCATAAGCATTCACATACTTGCATAAGCATGCATAACTTGCATATCATGTTAAACTTGCATTTAAGCATATACATAACTTGCATAAGCATTCACATACTTGCATAAGCATGCATAACTTGCATATAAACTTGCATAACTCACTTGTTAAACATGCATAAACCCACTTATTAGATATGCATAAACCCACTTATTAAACATGCATAAACCCACTTGTTAAACATGCATAAACATAGGAAAACATAGAGTAGCATATCATTACAAATGATTCAAACTCACTAATCCGCATTTAAGACCATAAGTCTCATTACACCCAATCTACTTACTTTAGCAATTGATGTTAAAGTGATAGAAACTCACCAAACCCAAGATTAGCAAACTTATGAAGTGGAATTAGTTGCTAAATATAAGAAGATGATGATTAGAGGTTGATTAGCTTGCAACTTCCTTCATAAATTAGTGGAGGCTCCTTCTAAGATTTAATTTGGCGGCATGAGGCCATCATTTCTATTTTTAGTATGGATTAGGGTAGGTTTATGGTGTATTTATAGATTAGCTGAGTGTTTTAGGCCCTTAGATTAACCCTAGATTAGATTAGGACCCTTAGATTTCGGAAATTTCTAGAACCCAGCCCAGCCCTAGCCAGAAAACCAAATCTGGTACACCCAAGCCCTCTGGCTCGACACGCCGTATCGACAGGCAAGTCGACAGGCAAGTCGACCCCCCTGTCGACAGGCCTGTCGACAGCCCTGTCGACATGGTTAGGGCGGGAATTTTCCCGCCTGGCCCCGCTGGTTCTATTTTGAAATCTGAATTTGAATTTTTAAATCTGTTTTTAGCTTTAATTTTTCTGCAAACTTCATTGGGCCTTAACTGGGCCATACGGACTCCGATTTACAAAATTTCGGACTCTATTCTGCGTATTTTTCCGAGACGAACGCAATGACGCAGCCCGTTTCCCCCAATTCTCACATCTGAGATTATTTATTCTGCAATTAGTCAATTTTAGCATTAACTGAAATACGGGGTGTTACATTCTCCCCTCCTTAAAGGATTTCGTCCCCGAAATCTTTAAGCTAAGGAGAATGCATATCCTACCATCCAAACAACCATCTACTCAAACCATCAACCACGGGCATCCATTGTCCTTAAACAGTTTCTAATGATGTATGAGCATATGCAAAAAGTGTGTGTATATGTTCCCTATCTAATGTATGAACATATGCAAACCATGATAGTGCCATGCATCCATTATGTATGCGAGAGAACCCTATCGACACATACAATATCTACATGAGTGCACAATCATTCACCAAAATGCATCATCCATATGATAACACAATCATTATACATCCATCAATATAGCTTCCTACACACAATTTTTATGCAATATGCAATATGAAGTGACTGAGCCGATCTAGTGCCTAGAGTGTGTGTATATGCATCCACGAGCAACCACTAGCAAACACTTGCATCCACTTGCATCCATCAATCATAACATGTCTCAAACACATGTTTCAACCATAGGTTTACCCTATCTAAAGGTCAATCAGTACTAACGAGAGGATATACTAAAGATAAGATAAGTACTAGACAACGATAGAGGAGAAAGTAAAGACATACCCTCAAAAAGAAATGGGTACAATGAACGCATCTTCGCTTCCGTCTCCCAAGTTGCGTTGCTCTCATCTTCTCCCCATTGCACTTTGACTAGTTGAACCTCTCTGTTTCTCAACTTCCTAGTCTCTGACCCAAGGATGCGAGTAGGAGCTCATCGAATAGTCGCATCACGCTCTACTTCCACTTCTTTAAGCAAGCTCGGCTCTACCACCTCTGCGGTCTCATGTAAGCACTTCCTCAAATGGGACACATGGAATACATCATGTACACCACTAAGTCTGTCAGGCAACTCCACTCTATATGCCATCCGTCCAATTCTTTCCTTAATGGTAAATGGCCCTACGAACCTTGGTGCTAACTTCCCAACAGATCCAAAGCGAACCACATTTCGTAACGGAGACACTTTGACGAGGACCATGTCCCCGACTTCAAACTCAAGATCCGTCCTTCTCTTGTCCGCATAAGATTTTTGTCTATCCTATGCTGCTTTCATCCTTCTTCGAATCAAGTCAATCTTCTCAGAAGTCTCCCTAATCATATCAGGCCCAAGCAAGATCTTATCCGTAGATTCCCACCAACATGTAGGTGATCGACAAGGCCTTCCATAGAGAGCTTCGAAAGGAGCCATACCAATACTGGACTGAAAGCTGTTATTATATGCGAACTCCACCAATGGAAGATGCTCTTCCCATGTACCTCCAAAATCTAAGATACAAAGCCTCAAAAGGTCTTCTAGAACACGATTCACCCTCTCAGTCTGGCCGTCCGTCTGAGGATGATATGCGATGCTCAGACACAATTGAGTCCCCACTGCTTCTTGCAAACTTCTCCAGAACTCGCTAGTGAAGATAGGATCTCGATCACTCACTACGCTAGAGGGTACCCCATGCAATCGAACTATCTCTCGAAGATATACAGAAGCTAGCCATGGAGCGGTCCTCTTGCTCTTCACAGGTATGAAATGGGCGCTCTTAGTAAGTCTGTCTACCACCACCCAAATTCCCGTATTACCCTTTCTTGATCTGGGTAACCCGTCAATAAAATCCATCGAGACGCTATCCCACTTCCATTGCGGAACTTCCAATGGGTGAAGCAACCCACCTGGTTTCTTTTGCTCCGCCTTCACTTGTTGGCACACCAAGCATCGAGCGACATACTCGGCCACATCTTTCTTCATACCGGCCCAGAAGAAAACCCTCTTCATGTCTTGGTACATCTTGTCCCCACCAGGATGAATGGTCATCCTAGAACGGTGTGCATCATCAAGAATAACCTTCCTCAAACCCTCGTCTTGCGGTACACAAAGTCTACCGTCTCTACGCAAGCACCCCCTATCGTCTAGGGTGTACCTACTCAATTGGCTGGACGACTCCCCCCTTATGAGCTTCTCCACCAACTCAACCAACTGTGGGTCGTCCCTCTGTGCTTCTCCAATCCGCCCCAAAAGAGTAGGTCTAACCTCCAAGGAAGCTAGCAAACCGGGTACATAATCAATGGAAAGTCTGAAATCAAACATCGAGATAAATTCCAAGCTTCGTTGTTCCACGAACAATGGACTCAAAGACAACCTTTTTCTGCTCAAGGCGTCCGCCACCACGTTACCCTTGCCAGGGGTATACGCTATCTCGAAATCATAGGATGCTAAGAACTCCATCCACCTTTGCTGTCTCAAATTCAAATCCTTTTGAGAAAACAAGTACTTTAATGATTTGTGGTCAGTGAACAATTCGAATCTCTCACCAAGAAGATAATGGCGCCAAATCTTAAGCGCAAAAACAATAGCGGCCAACTCTAAATCATGGGTAGGGTAATTTTTCTCATGCACTCTCAACTGCCTTCCACCATAGGCTATTACCCTCCCCTCTTGCATTAAGACTGCACCAAGTCCTGTCCCACAAGCATCGGTATAGACAACAAATGGCTTGCTCCCATCTGGCAATACTAAAACTGGAGCAGTGGTTAAAGCTCTCTTTAACCGTCGGAACGCATCATCACAATCTACGTCCCATGCGAAAACAAGATTCTTCTTCGCTAAACGGGTTAATGGGGCTGATATCTTCGCGAAGTCTTTAATAAACTTCCTATAATAACCCGCCAACCCCAAGAAACTTCTTACTTCGGTAGCATTCTTCGGAACCTTCCAATCCTGAATTGATACTACCTTCGCGGGATCCACAACTATCCCTTCCTTGGAGACCACGTGCCCCAAGAACCGCACCTCCTTCCTCCAGAAGTGACATTTAGAGAATTTAGCCTTAAGGCTATGTGCTCGAAGAGTCTTCAATACCTCCCCAAGATGTAGGGCATGCTCTTCTTCACTCTTAGAAAATACTAAGATATCATCCACAAAGACCACCACGAATTTATTAAGGAACTCCCTGAACACCCTACTCATCAAATCCACAAAGTATGCAGGGGCGTTCGTCAACCCAAATGGCATCACCAGCCACTCATAGAAACCATCCGGAGTCCTAAAGGCAGTCTTGTCTATGCTATCCTCAGCCACTCTCAACTGATGAAACCCCGTGGCTAAGTCCAACTGAGAAAATACTGAAGCGCCGACCAACTGATCGAAAAGATCATCAATCCTCGGCAATGGGTGTCTATTCTTCTTTGTGAGCTTGTTGAGTTCTCTATAGTCTACACAAAGTCTGAGGGACCCATCCGCCTTCGTAGCAAAAACTACTGGAGCACCCCACTCCGATATACTCCGTCTTATGAACCCCTTCTCAAGCCACTCCCCTACTTGCTTATGGAGTTCCCTCCTCTCACGAGGAGCCATGTGGCGCACTGGTAAAGATACAGGTTTAGCATTATCCACCAGATATATTCGGAAGTCAATCTCCCGCTTCGGAGGTAAGCCCTTCACCTCCTCAAACACATCCGAATATTCCCGGACCACTCTAACAGATTGCAAACTCTCGACCGAAGCGTCAAGCGATTCAAGATAACTTAGCAAAACAGAATCCATGGGATTACAAGAAATCTCGAGAGTGTTACCCAAGCGGGTCATGAGCCTAACAACTCTCCTTTCGCAATCAAGAACGGCACCATTACTGGATAACCAGCCCATGCCCAAAATCAACCCATAGCCCGTGAAGCCCAACACAAAAGCATCACATCTAAACTCAATGCTAAGTATAGAAATCTTCAAACCCAAACATATCATGGACAAATAAGTGGAGCCCCCAATTGGGTTTGAAACAACCAAGGGATCATCTACCAGACTGGTGTCTAAGTGCAGTGACTCAACTAATGATGATGAGATAAACGAATGCGATGCGCCTGAATCAAACAATGTACGGACAGGATGATCAAATAGAAAAACCAGACTTTCAACGGAGATAGTTCTACCTCTTTCCTGAATCGGTGGGACCGCGAGAGCCTGTACTTGCCCCCTAGCCTGACCTGGTGCCATAAGAGCTTGCACCTGTCCTCCTGAGGTAGACCCCGTCCTTTGCCCTTTCTTAGGACAGTCTTTCACTAGATGCCCTGCTTCGCCACAGTGGAAGCAGCCAGTCTTCTTCTTCTTGCGACAATCCTTGCTTAGGTGGCCAGGTGTCCCACAATTGAAACATTTCTTCTTCTTGCCCTTGCCACCGTTGCCTTTCCCACCTTTGTTTTGTTGTTGTTGCTGAGGTCTCTTTTGATCTCCCTTCTTCTCGGGTGCCTTATTAGCATTGGGACCCTTCTCTTCTTCATGCATGAGTGCCATGTCAACTAGCTTCTCAAAGGTGGCCCCCATAGGGATATGAGTCATAGCCAACCCATGCATTGGTTCATTCAAGCCTTTCACGAACCTCAAAGCCTTCTTCTCCGGTGTATTCACCATATCTAGGCCAAACCTTGCCAATTGATTAAACTTGTTGACATATTCCTTCACCGAGAGATTTCCTTGCTTTAGAGTCAAGAATCTTTCCATATACAAGTTTTCGACCGCCCTTGAGAGAAACTTTGCCACAAATCTTTGCCTAAAATCCGCCCAAGAGTCAACGGGGCGTTCTCCATTAGTGACCTCCCATCAGAATGAGGCCTCTCCTTTCATTAACCAAGCAGCTAACTTGACTTTCTTTCCTTCTTCCATCTCAAAGATATCTATCAATTCTTCCACCTCTTTAAGCCAATCTCTAGCCTCCACAAAAGTTTCAGATCCTTGAAAAGGTTTCCCTCCCATAGCTTTAAATTCCTTGCAAGTCTTAGCAAAAGTATCCGTGCGAGGAGGAGGGGGAGGAGGAAGATCGGGTGCTACGGTTGGTGGAGGAACATTTGCTGGACCCGCAGTGGTGGCCCTAGCCTCCATCAATCTCCTATACCATACTGGTACCGACACACCCTCCGGAAAGTTAAGATCCTCAGCCATGCTGAAACGAAAAAGGAAAGATTCAAAACGGAGAATTCGAAGGATATAGATATGGCTATTGGGGATTATGCTTTTCTTTCAAAAACTTTTCTCTTTAAAGACATGTTTTTGAAAATATCTCTTCCAAAAATGTTTTAGAAAAATAGTTTTCTAAAAATTTTATTTGTTCCGGTAACCTTTGCTCTGATACCACGTGTAACACCCCACGCCCGCTATGGTCACTCTCTAAGGGAATGCCATAGCATCGGTGGAGTATTTTAGTGAATATAGAACAGAAAAATTACAACAAGACAGATATAAATAGTAATTGAAATTTAAAACATCATCTCATAACAGCGGAAATAAACATGTATGGTTACATCATAAAACCACAATAAAAGTCAAGTACAATATCCATCAATATAAAGAAGTACATAATCCCACTCTCTCATACAATAGCCAGGACAAAAGAAAAGATAACTGGGTAACTGGAGCTTTACATCTATCCAAGCTCCTAAAGACTGGAACAGCAATCCGATCAAGCTCCACTACTGCTAGGATCCACCGTAGGACCTGAGGGTTGGGAAAAAGATAAAAACAACGGGGTCAGACATAAGTCTGAGCGAGTCTTATAACTTTAACAATACAATCATTAAAGTAACCAGAGAAGACATAAACTTGACCTACGGTAATGTCTGGGGATGAATGGCTACACTAAGCAGCTTGGTAGACTTAGGATAAACTAAGATAACTGTAAAGACGCATCTACCCACCCAAGGATAATTACTAACTGCACCACACCAGTCATTCCTACTTAAAGGTTGATCCCACCCAAGGACTTAGAAAATTTACCCAGTAGTTTCACGTACCCCTAGCTCACTACATAGGTGCCGTCTGCCCCTACCTCCACTAGGTGTACCCACTACTCCCAAGCGATCGGCTCCCTACCGTAGATACCCGTGCTGGTCCCACAATGGGGTGTATCATTCCCCAAGGTGGCCACCTGATAATATCAACGGTGCACGGCTTTATATCTACATGATGCAACAACGACTTACCAACCAGCCCGGGTCCACACATGCATATGAAACCCGTTGATCCTGCGTTGCCACCGCTAACCCGTTTTGGCCTCTTATAGTCAAGCCCAATATGCGTGTCCCGTCACCCGACTAGAGTCGAGCCCACAAAGATACGTTTGGGATATTGGTTGAAATGGACCCCCACAAGCTACCCACCTAAGCTTGTCACTTATCTAGTGTATCCCACTTAACCCTTTAATCATGTTTAATTACATGTTTCCACTTGGTTAAGTATTCTAATCGTATTTTCTATTGCCACCCAAGGCAACCCACTAGATTTCCACATGCCACCCAAGGCACCCACTTAACCCCTCATGTCCCTCTGCATGCTAATATGGTTAAGTGTTTCTTAATTAATTAATTAAGATCATGACCTCATAAAGACCTCTCACATTAGACCATCTTTTATGACTGCTGGATATGCCGGTTGGTTCCGGGCAGACTTCTGTCATAAAAAGGGTCTAACCTCGTGTCTTTACTTTAATCACGTATTTAATTTATGACTAAGACCTCTCACATTGGGCCAATCATTTGTAGCCGCTGGATGGCCGGTCGGTTCCGGGCAGTCTTCCGCTACAAAAGGGTCCAACCTCGTGTCTTAGTTGATTAATTACACCTAATTAATCACCCCCATATTAATTATCCCTAATTAATATCAAGTTTTTCATAACATGGGTAGACCTAACTCAATAGGTAAATTCCCACTTATGTTAATTTATTTTTATGGTATGCTTAATCATACCCAATCATACTTTTATTAACATATTTATTAACCCCATTGTTCCCCACGTAAATCGTTCTCATTTCATGACATAATAAAGGGAAGATCCATCACAAATATCATGGGTTTAACCAAATCTTAGCATATAACTTTGTCATGGGTTAAGAGGATGTCAACTTGCATATATGAGCATATATTAACCCAACTACATTTAACCCAAACTTGCATATTATCATACGCATATCTTGCATAACATGTTGAACTTGCATATAAGCATTCTCATAACTTGCATAACATGTTAAACATGCATTTAAGCATACACATAACTTGCATAAGCATTCACATTCTTGCATAAGCATTCACATACTTGCATAAGCATGCATAACTTGCATATCATGTTAAACTTGCATTTAAGCATATACATAACTTGCATAAGCATTCACATACTTGCATAAGCATGCATAACTTGCATATCATGTTAAACTTGCATTTAAGCATATACATAACTTGCATAAGCATTCACATACTTGCATAAGCATGCATAACTTGCATATAAACTTGCATAACTCACTTGTTAAACATGCATAAACCCACTTATTAGATATGCATAAACCCACTTATTAAACATGCATAAACCCACTTGTTAAACATGCATAAACATAGGAAAACATAGATTAGCATATCATTACAAATGATTCAAACTCACTAATCCGCATTTAAGACCATAAGTCTCATTACACCCAATCTACTTACTTTAGCAATTGATGTTAAAGTGATAGAAACTCACCAAACCCAAGATTAGCAAACTTATGAAGTGGAATTAGTTGCTAAATATGAAGAAGATGATGATTAGAGGTTGATTAGCTTGCAACTTCCTTCATAAATTAGTGGAGGCTCCTTCTAAGATTTAATTTGGCGGCATGAGGCCATCATTTCTATTTTCAGTATGGATTAGGGTAGGTTTAGGGTGTATTTATAGATTAGGTGAGTGTTTTAGGCCCTTAGATTAACCCTAGATTAGATTAGGACCCTTAGATTTCGGAAATCTCTAGAACCCAGCCCAGCTCTAGCCAGAAAACCAAATCTGGTGCACCCAAGCCCTCTGGCTCGACACGCCGTGTCGACAGGCAAGTCGACCCCCCTGTCGACAGGCCTGTCGACAGCCCTGTCGACATGGTTAGGGCGGGAATTTTCCCGCCTGGCCCCGCTGGTTCTATTTTGAAATCTGAATTTGAATTTTTAAATCTGTTTTTAGCTTTAATTTTTCTGCAAACTTCATTGGGCCTTAACTGGGCCATACGGACTCCGATTTACAAAATTTCGGACTCTATTCTGCGTATTTTTCCGAGACGAACGCAATGACGCAGCCCGTTTCCCCCAATTCTCACATCTGAGATTATTTATTCTGCAATTAGTGAATTTTAGCATTAACTGAAATACGGGGTGTTACAGGGGGAGGGGGGGCTTGCGTGCTCGTCGGAGGGGGAAACCAGGCGAGGATCAGGGTGGTGGATGGTCAGGGGCGGCGGCGATAGGTGGGGACACAGTGGCGTTGGGGGGTCTCGTCATTGGACGAGATGGGTGCGTCAGTTTTTTCCGAGGAAGAAGAAGAAGAAGAACGAGAGGAGGAAGTGGAGGAGGGCGGGGGTGCGAGCTCAAGGAAGGCGGCATTGGCCCACCCCCGGCGGCGCGCTAGGGCTCCGCCCTTTTTTTTTCTTTAATCGAAATTGAAAATGACGGGGAGGGGGGACTGAAGGCATATAGGAGAGAGAGAGTTATATTTTTTATTTTAGTTTCAAAAAGCAACTTTTTATTTCGACCTTGAGATCAAACCCACCGTCTGTCGTCCATAGCTCATTACCCCCATTCCGAACACAATGGGATATGTATCGTAGGCTGATTCGATCATTTCGATCAGTTTTCGTCAAAATCCAATTATAACTCAATATATTGAATTTGAACGCGCATCTCAATTTACCGGGGCCACAAACTAACTCTGAAAATTCCTGTAAAATATTTTCTAGCTTTGTATTGACGATACGGTCCTAACAAAACTAATTTCATCGAATTCTGAGACTGTTGGAAAAATGGCCATTTTCCAGTCGATTAAAATCAACTAAAACTGGTCAAACGCGTTATCCTTTGCCACGCTCACATATTGATTCGAAAAATGATGAAATTTGATATCTAGCAATAACTTGACATTCCGGTTCCAACAAAATAGGTTTCGTCGAAAACCGAGGTCATTGCAAAAATTCCATTTTTAAGGACCTGAATTCCATAGCGACTATTCAGAATTTTCAACTTGACGTATCTTTTGATTCACAATATGAAATTTAAATTTTTCGGATTTGTTGGAAAGATATTCTCGATTAGATTCTAATATTTTTGGTTTCACAAAAATCCGGTTTATTTTGAACTAGGTACATTCATTTGAACTTTGAAATCGAATTTGCAAACTACCGCGCCATTTTCAATTCCTTTTATATATATATATAAATATAAATATTTATATTCTAACGACGATTCGAATAAATATAATCGTTCGAATTCTATTCAAAATAAATTTCTCGTCGATATTATTTAAAATAATTCATTTTAATTGTTCAAAATTCGCTAAAATTGCCTAAATAAAATTTTTAAATTGGCTCAGAATTTCCGGGTTACTACAATCTCCCCTACTTAAAACTTTTCGTCCCCAAAAAGGAACGAAGCCGAAAGTTGTTTAACTAATCAACCCAACTTCCATTATTTTCGTTACGGCTTAAGTTCTTTAACTTTTCAATTTCTAAGAACTTTTCAAATTTTTCAAAAAATTTGGCTAACACCCTAAATTTTCAAAATATTTCGCCATAACCTCCCCTGCACCGGGGACTTCGGGATATTTCATATAGCCTCCCATGGCCTTCTTCAATCAAAAAGAAAAAGAAAAAGCCAAGCGGCTAGCCAATCGGCTCATGAAATCATCATCACTAAAACAGAACAGTAAATTATGGTAAACATGTACCTATTTGTCGGAAAACAATTTTATTCTTCTGCTATAGCCTCTTTGCTATGACCTGTTCAATGTAAGTACATGTGTATGCATGCAATTTTAATCATTTTTCAATACAGTTCAATATTTGGTTCCATTAGGCATAAATGGTTTCAAAATTATCAAACAATTAACAAACAACACAACCATCAATCAATTAGTTGATTATCGTTTCAAATTCATAACTTTGATATATATATATATATATATATATATATATATATATATACAGAAAATCATGTTTTTGATGCCAAATCACAACAAATAATCCTATCTATTTTTGGTTCTCACACCAGTCTAATGGAAATAGGTAGATATCACACCTTCGAAACACGAATATAAATATTGATGATGTCTGGACATCACCAGAATTATCCCCGAGCGAATAGAGTGCGAATCTATATCTATCCAGTATATTAAAACTTCGAATATACGTTCATGATGTGTATATGCAAAATCTTTATATACTCGATTGTCCAAATTCAATGCAAATAAAATATTCAAATATGTATAAAATGGTTTAAATTTCAAAACAATATTGTTTTCATTTGAAAAATATACTCTTTACATTCGTTCTAGGATACTACTGATCCTATCTCTAACGAGTCATTCTAATTGGATATTACTAATCCAATATCTGATGGATTCTTTCGTTCGGTTCTAATGTGTCTTGTTCTCGTGCTCTGTAAACCAAAGCTCTGATACCAACTGTAACGGTAAGGAATTTCGCTCGATCTGAATCAATCGTTAAACTGACCAAGACCGTTTGAAACCCCTGATCGTTTTGAGAACAGGACAAATTGGAACGCAAACGGAAAAACATTTCAATGTTTATTACAACAAAGAATATCAGAGATTTAAATACAATACTGCAGCAGAAAAATAGTACAAAACACAACTAGAAGAGATATATGGATACAGAGCTTTTCGGATATCATTCCAGCTGTAAACCAGGCTCCTATGAATATAAATCTACAAAACCAAAACTACTAGCTGCCCGTACGGAAACTAAGGCCACCCAGAGTTTAGGTTAAAACAATAAACTCAAGGTCAGTCATGTGACTGGTGTGAGAACTAAAACATTTATTAGTCTTTATTTTTAAAGTTAGGTAAATCAAGGGACCACGCCGTATAACACGGAACGGGTTTCCTCCCAAGAATACCAATGCATAACACAAATAGCGCAATGCTAAATAAAGAAAAATGAAGCTATTATAAGACCCAGGTCCCATCACACAATGCAACGCAAGCCGAAGGATAGGGTTTTTACCTTATAATAGCCAAAGAATGCTTGGTACGTTTAAAACAAATCATTTGATACTATTATAAGTGTATAGTGTCAAAACTATTTCAATCATAAATATCAATCATTGACGGCATTAATGACCCATACCACTATGTCGCCATACTAGGTTCTACAAAAAAAATCGCAATGTCACGTATTGGAAATTTGATTCCACCATGAGTCGAGGAAAGGGGCAAGCTCCTCTCCGATTCGAGACACTCTAGCAAATGTCTCAGGACCCCACTATGATCCTTTGGAACCTCCAAGGCCGGTCCTCTCTTACTTTTGAGGATTAGCAATTTCTAAACACACGTTTCCCGGTCCTAATAGATCTATATCTAAGGTGCCTCGCATTCCAACAACCACACATGTGAAAAGTATATAAATGTCAGCCAGTTTAAGAACTGACACCACCACTAGCTAGAAAGAAACGTCGTGCACTCCTGTAACACCCCTCCTCTATTAAGGACACTCACAAAGAGAATGCCTTAACTTTGGTGGAGAATTTTAGTAAACAGAATAGAAATTTCAAGACAGATAAACAATACTTGAGAAATTATAACTTTATTACAACGAAAAACAGAAATCAGTATGGTTACATCTTCACCAAAAACTCAAGTACATAAATATCAGTCTTGTTCGGAAAGTCATCAAAGTACAAAACTTTAAAATCATATTCCCCATAGAAGATGTCATAAGAAGTTAAGCCATAATTTACGCACTTCAAGTACTTCATGCAGAAGAAACCCGGATCAAGCTAAAGTATTCCCTCCTTGGAAAACCTGGGGGGAAACGGAAGAAAAAGGGGCGAAAACAAGCAAGGACAGACATAAAGTCTGGCAAGTCCAGTGACTTTCAGCATATGAATAGATAATAATAATTATGACATGAAAATAAGCTGGATAAGAGATAACAGTAACAGGAGCAGTATATATACTTAGGTTAAACAGAAGAAACAGATTAATATTACTTTTCATTTCTCTGCACTAATACCAGTATAACAGGATTAGGTGTCTCCCTAATGTCTAAACTGAAATAGAAATGGGAACAGAATAATTACACAGAAGAGAATGCTAGTAATGGGCCTTTACCACCCTAACAGAAAAAGAATGCTAATAATGGTCCTTTACCACCCGAACAGAAACAGAAAGAAACAGAGTGCTAATAATGGGCCTTAACCACCCGAACAGAAACAGACAGAAACAGAATGCTAATAATGGGCCTTTACCACCCGAATAGAAGGTACGGAAACAGATTAATCCCTATGGAAACAGAATGTAGAATTAGGTGTACACTAGTAAATGGGCCTTTACCACCCGAACAGAGGGTACCACGCAGAAACAGACAGGTGTTGCCGCCCAACAGAAAACAGACGGTACCAACAGAAACAGAAAGAACTAAGTGTACCCTAAAATCCTTCCCCAAGCGATCGGCTCCCTAATACATAAATACCCTATGCCGGCCCCACAGTAGGGTGTATCACTCCCTAAAGTGACAACCAATTGGCACAGACCTAACACAGACACCCTCAAATCCTCCCTCAAAAACCCAATGTATGCATTACAATCGACTTGACACCTAACACAGATACCCTCAAATCCCAACCTACCACCAACTGATGAGTCGTAACCCCTATGGGGTTTGAGACTATAATCTAATCAGAAACAAGACTAGTATTAAAGTGCAGAGACTCGACTACAGAATCAGAATGCCATAATCGGAAAGAGTTCTAACTCAATAATCAGATAAGGAAACTAAACTCTCTACGGAAATTTTCCTACTTCTATCCTATCCACCAGCTATGAGAGCATTCGCCTGCCTTCCCAAAGTAGGTCATGTCCTCTATCCTTGCCCCCGTTTCTTCGGGAAGTCCCTAGTGAAGTGTCCCATCTCACCACAGTTGAAGTGAGTGTCCTTCCTCTTTCGGCAATCCTTGTTCAGATGAGTCAAGCTTCCATAAGTAAAGCACTTTTTCTCCTTCTTATCTTCAGACTTTTAATCCTTCTTTTGTGTTTCCTTTTAGCCTCCTTTGTGAACCAAGTCCATATCCATGAGTTTCTCATCCTTGGGTTGTGCTCCTTAGCCAAACTCCCTCATTCTCATCTTTACTATCTGTGTGTAACACGTTGACAAGTCCCTCGAAATCGGTCTTCATTGCACGGAAAATCCTACAAAGCTCGAAAGAGAATTAACCGTAGGTGAGACTACTACGGCTACAGATGGAAGTCGGGCGCTTATTTGCCCTTTGACCAGTGTCGTAGTCTTATCAAGCCTACAGAATCATGCCGCGATGAGGTTACCTCCCAAAAAGCCAGGAGCCCCGGAGAAAGAAGGAAACAAAGATTCAAACAGAGGATCAAAAGATAGATATATGGCTTTTGGGGATTATGTTTTTCATAAATAAGCTTTATTTTTGAAAATACTTCCTTTTAAAACCTTTTTGAAAATAGTTTTCAAAACTTTTTATCAAATCTGGTAACCTTCAGCTCTGATACCAAGTGTAACACCCCACCTCTATTAAGGACACTCACAAAGGGAATGCCTTAACTTTGGTGGAGCATTTTAGTAAACAGAACAGAAAATTTCAAGATAGATAAACAATACTTGAGAAATTATTACTTCATTACAACGGAAAACAGAAATCAGTATGGTTACATCTTCACCAAAAACTCAAGCACATAAATATCAGTCTTGTTCAGAAAGTCATCAGAGTACAAAACTTTAAAATCATATTCCCTACAGAAGATGTCATAAGAAGTTAAGCCATACTTTACGCACATCAAGTACTTCAAGCAGAAGAAACCCGTATCAAGATAAAGTATTCCCTCCTTGGAAAACCTGGGGGGGAGGAACGGAAGAAAAAGGGGCGAAAACAAGCAAGGTCAGACATAAAGTATGGCAAGTCCAGTGACTTTCAGAATATGAACAGATAATAATAATTATGACACGAAAATAAGCTGGATAAGAGATAACAGTAACAGGAGCAGCAGATATACTTAGGTTAAACAAAAGAAACAGATTAATATTGCTTTTGATTTCTCTGCACTGATACTAGTATAACAGTATTAGGTGTCACCCTAATGTCTAAACTGAAACAGAAATGGGAACAGAATAATTTCCACAGAAGAGAATGCTAGTAATGGGCCTTTACCACCACAACAGAAACCGAATGCTAATAATGGGCCTTTACCGCCTGAACATAAACAGACAGAAACAGAATGCTAATAATGGGCCTTTACCACCCGAACAGAAACTGACAGAAACAGAATGCTAATAATGGGCCTTTACCACCCGAACAGAAGGTATAGAAACAGAAACATATTAATCCCTATGGAAACAGAATGTAGAATTAGGTGTACGCTAGTAAATGGGCCTTTACTACCCGAATAGACGGTACCACGCAGAAACAGACAGGTGTTGCCACCTAACAGAAAACATACGGTACCAACAGCAACAGACAGAACTAAGTGTACCCTAAAATCCTACCCCAAGCGATCGGCTCCCTAATACATAAATACACTATGTCGGCCCCACAATAGGGTGTATCACTCCCTAAAGTGACAACCAATTGGCACAGACCTATTTACAGATGCCACGTCGTCTTACATCCTCAGAGGCAGACCGGGATCCATGCACACATATGACCCGGTTGGAATGCACCATCAACACCCCTCGCCATTATCAGAATGAACCGCTTATAATCAGTTCAGTAAGCATGCCCAAACCCTACCTAATGTTGGGTCAAAGTTTTGATACCAGAAAGGGTTACTGACTAATATGGGTCCCAAACAATAGATGACACAAGTAATTTCCCTCCTAACCTTGTGTCCCCAGACTAACAGATTTCAGATTAACCTGTTTACAAGTTCAGACATACAAAGTTCAGATCAACAAGTTCATAGATCAGACAAGTTTTCAGACTAACGAATCAGATATACGGATTTAACAGATTTACAGATTTGTCTAACTTTGTAATTGGGCCTACAGATTCACGAAACGGGTTGTTTAAATTCATTAGTCCAATTGGTTTAACCCTATCCACCCAACACATTTTAGACATCATATTTATCCCAGATTTGCATTAATTAAATATTAATGCACAGAACTCTCACATTAGGTCGGTAGCTTGTGGCCGCTGGATATGTCGGGCAGTTCCGAGCAGACTTCTGCCATAAGCCAGACCTAACCTCGTGTCAAAGCATATTTTAGTTATGCCTACGACCTCTCACATTAGACTGACAGTTTGCGGTCGCTGGTTAATCCGGTTGGTTCCGGGTAGGCATCTACCCCAAGCAGAGTCTAACCTCGTGTCATAGCCAATTCATTCCAATATAGATTTTTTAGATATCAGACTAATTCTGTTTATTTAACAGATTAAACTTTTGTACAAGTTACTGCAGATTATTCGAGGTTCTATTAACAAGTTTTGCTCAATTTTAAATCGAGCCTACAGATTCACATACTTCAAATTTCAGCATTTTGGTTCCAACATATTACGTCATTCAACAGATTATACAGATAACAGATCTTGCAGATTAGGCTATTTAGCAGATTTAGCAGATAAGGCAATTTAACATAATTAGCAGATTAGGCAATTCAATCAAATTAGCAGTTTAGGCAATATAACAGAACTAGCAGATTAGGCAATATAACAGATTTAGCAGATTATATATATATATATCATATCTTGCCTAATCATAAATTTAGCATAAACTCACTTTCCAAATCATGGTCATAATTCATAATACCACATATGCTCCTAATTTTTAGTTAAACATTACACAGTACAGAATATTCTCTATAAATCACGATAAACAATATGAATTATGCCAAATTATAGCTTATGATGCAAGATATCCAAAAACCCTTATTTAGGCGCATTCCCATTAATAGTTATCTTGTTTTTGTATAGGTCTTTACGCCTAAGTCACATATTCCTTTTTCAAGTCATGAATTTTTACACAAAAGAATATGTCCAAAAATCTAGATTTTTAAACTATTAGATGTAGTATGTCCTCAACACGCATTATCATTCATGCATAACATGTTGTAAATTATCTTTAAACTCTAACATCAGACCTTGATTTAAAACATGCATTATGTCCCCAAGTATCAAGTTGTCCTATAATTCCCCTTCTCCCAAATCATAGATCATTGTACCTAGTATGAACACATCGAGATCTAACATATGTTTATTTCTCAAATTAACTACAGATCTACATTACAACATGTACTATGTATCCAAATTAGTTTCATGTTTATGGTAAAATCTACGCCCCGAAACCCAAGTCATATGTCCAATATATTTTATTCCTCAATCTCAAGTCATATGTTAAATATGCCACATGTCCAATTATATGCCTCAGATTTTATGTCATGTCCTCGAATCAGTCCTGTCCAGTTTTGCATCATTCATTATTTGTCCCAAACATTTTAGCATTCGTGCGTTAATCTCTTATGAGATTTGGCTCAGGCTCGTGGTAGCCTGACTATAGAACAGAAAGAAGAAAGAGATATAGAATAAGATAGATCTAAACAGAACAGAACAGACAAAACCTCAAATTCAGATTTACAATTCATGTCACAATCATAATTAACATTTATATCGGAAAATAACTGTACTTTCCTTTCGTGGTTTTAAGAAAGGATAATAAACTGTTGTTGATGCAAAAATGCTGAATTATTCCTCTTTAATTGTTGTTGTAGCTCTAAACTATGATTTGAGATTTGATTTAGCTTTTAATTCTATTCAGGTTGGAAGAAGATGCATCAGTCCAAGTTTTGATTCCTACAAAGTAGCGACGCCATTTTTATTTTTGATTAGAACAAAGGCAGAGTATAGACAGAATGAAATTGTGTAGAGAAAATGAGGCTAGGGGCCTGTTTATATAGGATTAGGAAGACGAATCTAGATAGAAAATGAGACCGGATACATCAGAATGAATAAGGTTCAAAAAGTGGGTTCGGGAGGCAGGTCGACCTCCAGTCGACCTAGTCATGGGGAGGTTGACACCCCAGTCGACTCCCCAGTCGACCTGGTTGGGGGGGGGGGGGTCGACTCCCCAGTCGACCTGGGTATACGGGCAGGAATTTTCCCGCCAGCCTTCTCTGGGTTTGAATTTCGAATTTCTGGCTTTACTTTCGAGCTGTTTTATTTTATTTAAATTCCTGAAACTACTGAGGGTCATAATTTGGTCATACGAACTCCGATTTTCGGAAACTCGGACTCGATTTCATGTAGAATTCTGAGACGAACGCAATGGCGCAACCCGTTACCTCTGATTCTTATTTTAAAAATTAATTATTCTCTGATTTTTTACTTATACGTTCAAAGAAAATATGGGGTGTTACAACTCCTTGGGTCCTTATCCCGTTTTTGACGCATACCGAGGTGTGAGGCTCGCGAATTCACTTTATACACAATGCTGCGTCACACAGGCCGTGCTTTGATCATCAACCATAAGACTTTGCTTTTCAACAGAAGCCTTGATCATCTGCCACTTAGGTGTGCCACACAGGCAATTCACTCCATGCGACTGATGTCCATCGATATACAACCTCTGAGCTCGTACGTCTCAGAGAAGGGCGTTAAGAAAGAGAATTAATTCTCCGCCGCCAAACAGATGTATATTTAATAGAGATCAATCAACACAGAATAAAATCCAATGTCAGACACACAGTCCATTTACAAGTTCGTTCTGGGTCTGAACGCACTTTCCTCGCATATCCATCGATCTCCAAGTACGTCTGGATGATCACCAACTGTTCCCTCCTCTTGGGTGTACAGCCCAATCAAGATCATCAATAATCACCTAAACGATGTGATGACTTCCGGTCTTCAACCACCGTCTTCATCTTCGACTTATCATCAAATCAGTTATTCAGAATGGGTATAAACGCGGCCTTTCCGAATAACCGGTGTATATAATAAACACGTGTTACACAAACACAATATACGCCTCATTCCAATTCAGAATATTCTTTTATTCAAATTTTCACATTCTTAGAGAAAGGTTCCCATTAATTTTATCAAAGATAAATTCTTCTAAATTTATTCTTTAATCTTCCTTTGGATATCATTTCAAACCATATTATGGTTTTCCAAACTAGTCGGGATTAGCGAACCACACCGAAGTAATTATTTATTTTATTTCTCAATCTCAACCTATTCATCCCATGGAGCAAAACTGGTAATACTCCATATCAAACACCACGGTGCTATCGGTAATATTAATTACCATTTCATGTTCAAATCTAATTAAAGATTTAACTACCGCTTTGGAGCAAAACTGGAGATACTCCATTCTCGATCACTTTTCAGATTTGGTAGTTTAAACTATCTATTCACTTTCAATCTAATTAAAGATTCACTAAAACTCCACTTAGTTTTAATCTTCTCAAAAAAAAAAAAAAAAACAATATCCAGCCTTTAACTGGGTTAAAGAACCAATGTCACCTAAAACGATTCACGACAAACACAAATCACATTTGATATTAAATACAAGGCTCAAAAATATACCGGCATATATTCATTATCAAATTCTGAAACCAACAAATATCATATTGGAAATAACGATACAAATATATCTTTCAAATTCCCATAACAATATCTGTATAATCACGGAATCCAACATTGAAATAATCCAAAGACAATTTCGATTTAAATCCACTTCCACTTTATATACATTGGAAATTCTGGTTATTTTCAAAATCAATTCAAATTCAATTTATTTATTTCAAAAATAACTTGATTTTAATTCTAGTTGAAAACTAGTTCATTTCGATAAAAATCTATTTTTATCTTTTCAAATATGGAGTTTTTCATCTCATTTCTTTTCAAATCGCATATTATTATTTTACACAAATTATAGATTTTTTTAATAATTTTATCAAGGCCAGTACAGTCGATTTCCATCAACGGCCATCGAACTGCACTTACAGCGACCTTTTCCAAATTTGATTTGGACATAATTCCAAATCCAACCGTTAGATTTCAAATTTCTAATATTCATTGGAAAGCTATTTTCAATACGAACCCAATGGTTCTAGTTTAAGGAGAATCCGACGGTCGGATCTCCCGCAACGTCAATTCGAAGTCAATGGTCGAAATTCACGAACTGCCGCGGCGCGGCGCGTTCTATTCAGGTCAATATATATATATATATTATATGTTTCGTCGATTTCCTTTTAAAACGTATTTTATAAATCATTTTAAATTCGTTTTCAAAACCATTTCAACTCTATATTCAATTTCAAATCAAAATTGAATATTTCATATCATTACTATATAAATGATAATATTTTCAAAACGTTACATTTTGAAATCACTACCTTTCCTATATTCATTATAAAAATGAATATAATCGATATAAATATCATTCACGTCAAAATAGCGCAACTCTAATCAACACGGCTTTATATATTTCAATAAACTCGTTATTCTATTCAACAAATGAATATTTATTCTATTCAACACATGAATCTATATATCTTTCAACACATGACTAATCTCAACACATGAGTACTGTCACCACATGACTATTTTTGTTATGTAATATATTTTATAAAATTATGGTATCCATCGTTTGATTTTCAATCAGACTCCAACCGTAAGGTAGTTTCTAATCTTAAATATGATAAAGATGTAAATTTTATTGTTAAAATATTTTACTCAACACATGAACAGTTTCAACACATAAATATTCTCAACACATGACTATTTATATATTCTAATATTCTTTATTTTCCCAATTGGAATGAGGCCCAATCAATTACCATATAACGTTAATTATATGGATTCCATACAACACATGTATATAATAGCAACGATAAACAATCCACCATCATCCAAAGTGCACCACACAACTGTATAAGCATCAAATATAAATAATTAACGCTTACACAGCCTGTCGACCAATTGATCGACATACAACTACTTATTGGGATTAGTGTATGCCGTATTTTATCCCAATACCTGTGTGGGGTTTCAAATCAACAAACCCAGACTTTTATTTGTGCAGTTGGGCGACGTGTAAAATTTATTGTCCCAATCAATATCCTTCAAATTGGTGTACATAAACAAACCGTCTCGTTTGTAAATGAATATTTATTTGCTCACATTCACTATATTCATATTCACGTTAAAAATTATATTTTTAACGATAATTAATTTATTTCAACACATTCATATTACATTATCCACTTCATATCAACATCACAAACAAACTTCACAACACAACAAACAAGCATACAAGCCGTCCATGGTCTGTGGACGACGGGTGTCGGGTGCTACTAAGCACTGTTAGCATCCTAGTACATATATTTTAACTAGAAAATAGAATTTAAAGTGAGAAGTTTTCACCGACTAGCTAAACCAATTCACCACGACTCTTCATATGTAGGAAATCTTCGTCCTGCTCGCCTTTTGTCAATTTCATTATCCGTAGCCACAACATATATAAAAATAACATTTTTTATATTGTTGCCATGTAGATAAAAAATCTATTTTTACACTGCTACTGTATAGATAAAAATTCTATTTTTACACCGCTAGTATATAGATAAAAATTCTATTTTTACACCGCTACTATATAGATAAAAATTCTATTTTTATTATTTTTATAATATAAAAATCATATCTTTCCTACTTCAAAGATGTAATCTTTTCGCTATTTCATTATAAAAATCATTTCTTTATCTTTTCTATGAATTAAAAATCAAATTTTTATTCTTTCTAAAATATAAAAATCATATTTTTATAAATAAAAATATAATCTTTCTATATCAAATGCCTTATTTTCACACATAGAAACGCCATATCCCTATAGTTTAAAGATCATTACTTTATCTTGCTTTCATTCGTATAAAAATTGCCCCTTTACATTGTTTTCATTCAGATAAAATCTAAACTAAAACTGAAATTAAAATCAATGTAAATAAAAAAAAAACTCACAGCTGGAAGAAGAGGGGGGCGGGGCCTTGCGTGCTCGTCAGAGGGGGAAACCAGGCGAGAAGGAGGGTGGCGGATGGTCAGGGGCGGCGGCGATAGGCGGGGACACGTTGGCGTTGGGGGGTCTCGTCATTGGCTGAGATTGGTGCATCGGTTTTTTTCCGAGGAAGAAGAAGAAGAAGGAGAGGAGGAAGTGGAGGAGGGCGGGGGTACGAGCTCGGGGAAGGCGGCGGTGGCCACCCCTGGCGGTGCGGCGCGCTAGGGCTCCGCCCTTCTATTTTTTTTATTCTTTAATCGAAATCGAAAATGACGGGGGGAGGGGGGCTGAAGGCGTATAGGAGAGAGAGAGTTATAATTTTTTAATTTTAATTTCAAAAAGCAACTCTTTATTTCGACCTCGAAATCAAACCCACCGCCTGTCGTCTATAGCTAAATACCCCCATTCTGAACACAATGGGAGATGTATCGTTGGCTGATTCGATCATTTCGATCAGCTTTCGTCAAAATCCAATTATAACTCTATATATTGAATTTGAACGCGCATTTCAATTTACCGGGGCCACAAACTAACTCTAAAAATTCTTGTAAAATATTTTCTAGCTTCGTATTGACGATACGGTCCTAACAAAACTAATTTCGTCGAATTCTGAGACCGTTGGTAAAATGGCCATTTTCCAGTCGATTAAAATCAATTGAAACTGATCAAACGCGTTTTCCTTTGCCACGCTCACATATTGATTCGAAAAATGACGAAATTTGAAATCTAGCAATAACTTGACATTCCGGTTCCAACAAAGGTTGTTTCGTCGAAAACCGAGGTCATTTGCAAAATTTCCATTTTTAAGGACCTGAATTCCATAACAACTATTCAGAATTTTCAACTGGACATATCTTTTGATTCCCATTATGAAATTTCAATTTTTCGGATTTGTTGGAATGATATTCTCAATTAGATTCTAATATTTTAGGTTTCACTAAAATCCGGTTTATTTTGCATCCGTTACATTCATTTGAACTTTGAAATCGAATTTTCAAACTGCCGCGCCATTTTCAATTCCTTATATATATATATATATGTAAATAAATATTTATATTATGACGATGATTCGAATAAATATATACATTCGAATTCTATTCAAAATAAATTTCTCGTCGATATTATTTAAAATAATTCATTTTAAATATTCAAAATTCGCTAAAATTACCAAAATAAAAAATTTAAATTGGCTTAGAATTTTCGGGTTATTACACCTTGCTAAACACGCACCAATTCCGAACTTCGATCTTAACCCCTCCTCGTCAGGACATCGTCACCAATTCCTTTCTGGGGTCATCCACTGAAACTCGACTCCCACCATCGTGGTATTACACAGGTGTAAAACTCAAGCGGAAACCCTAGGTCCACCATACTCACAAACTACATCATCGGAGTCCGATCCTCCAACTCCCATCGAAGCCCCTTCCCTTGGGCTGCGATGCCACGAACTCAATTCAACTCGAGACTGAAGTGTGGCCCCCTAGTTCCTCCCATACCGACTTCGATAATCAGTAGTAGTTGTTGTCGTTAGCAGATTTTGGGGTACCTAAAATCATGATCGCATCATAAGAAATGGATACAGATTTGAAGCCCATTTTTGCAGCAGCCAAAATATAAACATATTTTGATTTTTATATTTTTTTATGAATTTATATAAATTTTAAGAAATCACGAACTGTTTGCTGAAGAAAAATTTGTAGTCGCGTGATTTTGTTTCCCTGTTGGCCAGGAAAAGAATTAGGTTAGAGTGGGAAGGGGTTAGGTATATTTATATGTAAGTATAATATTTTTATATTCAATTTTTATATTGATTTTTATTGAAGCATTAGTTTAGTTTATCTTTTAAAAATTCATGTAATCACATACGAATCCCCTTTTTAGTGAAAATTGACATGCAACTATGGTTTGACATTACGGAACCAATGAAACTTATTTCATCGAATTCCGACTCTGTTTACTCACACAGCATATTTTTAACCGTCAAATTATCGATTGTTTTTCACATTAAAAATCTGTACGGTCACATACTGACTCCAAAAATCACAAAACTTGAAATCTAACAATAATTATATATTACGGATCCAAAAAAATTAGTTTCGTCGAAAACGGAGGTCGTTTGTAAATCTGGCTAATTTTAATGCTCTAAATAACCCATTTAAATTTATAAATATATTTAAAAACAATTAAATTAAAAACAAATAAATATATATTATCGTATATATATATTCACATAGAATATCGTATAGCTCCAATTAGATTTATAACTCGATATTCAAATCCCGGTTGAATCGATATTTAATTCATATTGAAAAATCCTTTTATAATGTAAATAAATTGCTATAATTTATAAAGGAATTCCACAGCGACTTTTCGAGAATTTGATTTGGACATAAATCAAAATCTACACAATGAAATCCCGATTTTTCCCTTCCATTAGAAAAATATACTTCATCAGCTCCGAACATTCCTTGTTTCCAAGAAATCCAGCTTAAAACGGATTCTGTATATTCGTGTAAATTTCATATCGCCAAATACGAAATGTCGTGCCATTTAGAGCTGGATTTTAATTATAATATAATTATACGTTCAAACTTCGTTTAAATAATATATTCGTTATTCTAAATCAAATTCCAAACTGAATTATAGCTTATATATGATCCAATTCACATCGTATTGTGAATTATACTATTTCCGACTATTCTGGAATTTAAATATATTATTTAATTATCATATTAATTAAATATTCCTTATTATTTAATTCTGGTCATTTCAAATTACCAAACCTTTATTTAAATAATTAAATAAATTATTTATTATCCGCAAAAGTACAGGTCGTCACACTCCGGTTTATTTTGCACCCGGTACATTCATTTGAACTTTGAAATCGAATTTTCAAACTACCGCACCATTTTCAATTCCTTTTATATATATATAAATAAACATTTGTATTCTAATGACGATTTGAATAAAATATATACGTTCGAATTCTATTCAAAATAAATTTCTCATCGATATTATTTAAAATTATTCATTTTAATTATTCAAAATTCGCTAAAATTGCCAAAATAAAAATTTTAAATTGGCTCAGAATTTCCGGGTTATTACAATCTCCCCCACTTAAAACTTTTCGTCCTTGAAAAGGAACGAAGTTGAAAGTTGTTTAACTAATCAAATCAACTTCCATTATTTTCGTTACGGCTTAAGTTCTTCAACTTTTCAGTTTCTAAGAACTTTTCAAATTTTTCATAAAATTTGGCTAACGCCCTAAATTTTCGAAAATTTTCGCCATAACCTCCCCTACGCCGGGGACTTCGGGATATTTTATATAGCCTCCCATGGCCTTCTTCAATCAAAAAGAAAAAGAAAAGGCCAATCGGCTCATAAAATCATCATCACCAAAACAAAAGGTAAATTATGGTAAACATGTACCTATTTGTCGGGCAAACAATTTTATTCTTCTCCCATAGCCTCTTTGCTTTGACCTGTTCATTGTAAGTACATGTTTATGCATGCAATTTTAATCATTTTTCAATACAGTTCAATATTTGGTTCCATTTGGCATAAATGGTTTCAAAATTATCAAACAACTAAACAAACAACACAACCATCAATCAATTAGTTGATTATCGTTTCAAATTCATAACTTTGATATATATATATATATATATATATATATATATATACAGAAATTCATGTTTATGATGCCAAATCACAACAAATAATCCTATCTAATTTTGGTTCTCACACCAGTCTAATGGAAATATATAGATATCACACCTTTGAAACACGAATATAAATATTGATGATGTCCGAACATCACCAGAATTATCCCCGAGCGACTAGAGTGCGAATCTATATCTATCCAGTATATTAAAACTTCGAATATACGTTCATGACGAGTATATGCAAAATCTTTATATACTCGATTGTCCAAATTCAATACAAATAAAATATTCAAATACGTATAAAATGGTTTAAATTTCAAAACAATATTGTTTTCATTTAAAAAATATACTCTTTACACTCGTTCTAGGATACTACTGATCCTATCTCTAACGAGTCATTCTAATTGGATATTACTAATCCAATATATGATGGATTCTTCCGTTCAGTTCTAATGTGTCTTGTTCTCGTGCTTTGTAAACCAAAGCTCTGATACCAACTGTAATGGTAAGGAATTTCGCTCGATCTGAATCGATCGTTACACTGACTAAGAACGTTCGAAACCCCTGATCGTTTTGAGGACAGGACAAATTGGAACGCAAACAAAAGAACATTTCATTATTTATTACAACAATTCCATCAGATACAAGAATATACAGAGTATGAATAAATATAATACAACAAAGAATATCAGAGATTTAAATACAGTACTACAGCGGAAAAATAATACAAAACACAACTACAAGAGATATACGAATACAGATCTTTCCGGATATCATTCCAGCTGTAAACCAGGCTCCTGTGAATATAAATCTGCAAAACCAAAACTACTAGCTGCCCGTGCGGAAAATAACGGCACCCAGAGTTTAGGTTAAAACAATAAACTCCAGGTCAGTCATGTGACTGGTGTGAGAACTAAAATAGTTATTAGTCTATATTTTTTAAGCTAGGTAAATCAAGGGACCACGTCGTATAACACGGAATGGGTTTCCTCCCAAGAATACCAGTGCATAACACAAACAGCGCAATGCTAAATAAAGAAAACTGAAGCTATTATAAGACCCAGGTCTCATCACACAATGCAACGCAAGCCGGAGGATAGCGTTTTTACCTTATAATAGCCAAAGAATGCTTGGTACGTTTAAAACAAATCATTTGATACTATTATAAGTGTATAGTGTCAAAACAATTTCGATCATAAATATCAATCATAGACGGCATTAATGACCCATACCACTATGTCGCCTGTAACAACCCGAATTTTAACAACACGTTAAAACAAGAAATCAAGGCAGAATTAAATTTTAAAATTAGAATTAGGAAAAATGGACATCACCATTGCGTTCGTCTCGTAAAAATACGCGAAATTGAGTCCGAGTTTTCGAAAATCGGAGTCCGTATGACCAAGATATGGCCAAAACAAGATTTCAGCAGACTTTCTGGCAGACTGACCCGTGTCGACTGTAGTGTCGACACCCAAGTCGACCTGGCCCCCCTTGTGTCGACTGTAGTGCCGACTTCCCCCCTGTACAGGTCAACCTGGTCGGCCTGGGGTGGCCCAGAACCCATTTTTGAGGCCCGGGATGAGTTTTGATGGTCCGGATTGACTCTAGGGTTGATCTAAAGGCCCTAAATGGTTCCTACACTTGACTTCTTCCCCAAGACATGCTTTGGGTCTAGTTTGTTGGCTTGTGACGGATTTACATGGCTAGGATCTAAACTAGGGTTTATCCTACGGCCTAAACTATCCTAGTCTTCTATAAAAAGACCCCTAACCCTACCTTAAACCCTCATAAATTGATCCTACAACTAAACTATGCCAAAATTGCTAATGATCATGGCCTCCACTCAAGCCTCCATCCTCTTGTCATAAATTCTACCTTCATTCGCATGAGAGATTACATGATCATATGAGTGTATGAGAGTTTCTATGTTCATATGAGAGCTTCTAAACTTGATTTCAAGGCAAATCTTCATCAAAGCAAGGATCTTTCTTATTATTTTCTCAAGGGTTTTATTGGAGCTTATTGATTTGGGGTTTTTGCTAGTGTGGCTTCGTCTCAATCTTTTTATATATTGATTTGTGCCTTCATAGCATTGTAAGCCCCCTCCTACTCTTATATATTAACTATGAAGTTAAATGTTCATGTTGCAAGTTTTGGGTTTGAACTTGAGTAGGTTACATGCTTAGAAACTATCATGTTATATGTAGATATATCCTATGCATATTCGTAAAGTCATCACCTTGATTTCGTGGGCAAAAAGCTATAAGCTTTATGTTGAAATGTTGCATTATGCAACATAAGAAGTCTCTTATCCCTTAAGTTAACTTGCATAAAATGCTAGATGCGAACTTCTAGCCATTTTTCTATGTCATCTATCACCATGATTCACCTATATGCTAAGTTTTGGGGTTAAGCATGTTTTTGGGGCTTAATAATGTAACATGCAAGTTTGTGAACACATTATGTCTCATATGCCACCATGTTTAACTTGCGGCCTTATACCCCTTTTGTCATACCTTTGCCAAGTTCCTTCTTTTAATCCATTATGCGTTGTTGCGAATGTATATGCGAGTTTAAAAGCGTTGGGGTTACGTTATCTGTAAACTTTAATGACATGAAACATGATTTGGGTAAATTGGTATAAACATGACAACATGTAATTTTGGCTATGAACATGGGACTTGAAAACTTGACACGTATGGGTTGTAAGTGTAATAAGTCACTAGACCAAACATGAAAGTGGCCAACTCGAGGTTGGGTTGAGTTTGTAGCATAAATCTACCCGGACCCGCCCGGCTTAACTAGTGGCTACAAACAATAGGACCCAATGTGGGTAGTTGGTCATATAGCACTTAAAACCCGAGGTTAGACTAGGTAGTGGTGTAAATCTACCCGGACCCGCCCGGCTTAACTAGTAACCACAACAAAGTCTAATGTGAGAGGTTGGGGAGCATTAATCTAATTAATGCCACATGAAAAGGTTAAGTAATTTTGATTAATGACACTTAACCGATATGACACGAATGGGTAGGTTAAGTTAAACCGGACTTGGTTCCTTAATGACACTTAACCATATAAGACAATTAGGGGATGGGGTTAAGTAATTTACACTTAACTAATCCGACTTGGTAATTAGACAGGGTTAAGTAACCTACACTTAACTAATCTAAACACGTTAATTAGATGGGGTTATGTAATCCATACTTAACTAATCTAACACGGTAAATTCGATGGGATTAATTAATTTACACTTAACTAATCCGACTTGGTAATTAGATGGGGTTAAGTAACTTAGACTTAACTAATCTAAACACGGTAATTAGATGGGGCTAAGTAACCTTCACTTAACTAATCTAAGCACGGTAATTCGATGGGGTTAAGTTAAAAACTTAACCAATCTAAACTTGGTAATTTAATGAGGTTAATTAACCAATACTTAACCAACTTAACATGATAATTTAATGGGGTTAAGTAACTTATACTTAACCAATTATACATGATGATTTGATGAGGTCAAGGAACCTATAATCAACCAATCTAATATGCGGACCTGATAGGGTTAAGTCACAAGACCTTTTAACTTAGGCTTAACCATTGTAATACGATTAGTGGAAGGGTTAAGCTGACCCATACTTAACCAATCCGACTCGATAATCTGATGGGATTAAGATAATCTATGCTTAATCAATCTAACATGATAATCTGATAGGGTTAAGACAAATAAATACTTAACCAATTTGACTTGATAGGGATAAGTCATGAGCTTCTTGGTACACTTAACCAACTTGTAGGGCTAAGCCTTGAACTTGAGTACTTAGCCAATCTTGACATGATTCGTGGGCGGGTTAGGTCATGAACTTGAATGACAACACTTAACCCCTTTAGACAAAACCCTAGCTCAGGGGACTAGGTTGAAAATCGTAGTTAACAAGGATAGTGGGAAAAGAAGCTAAGTGGTAAACCTTAGTTAAGGATAACGAAGTAAAAATTCTTAGCCAAGGACATGGGACTAGTTCATAAATAGATACGGTAAGTCATCGCTTAGTATACGAGGAGGAGCAACTTATCTGACTTGGATAAAAACCTCCAGCGAAACGGGTGACGAAGCGGTAGCTTCGGGGGACGTGAGTGTACTCTTGGTATCCCTCTGTGAGGTGGCAGGTGGTCCATGAAACCCGGCCTCACAGAGGCTAAGGTCTGCGTTAGAAGAGCCAAGAGTATGCCTTGGTTGCTATGTGAGCGACCTAAAGACTGGGATGGAATAGCGTGGAGTCGACGATACTTGTTTTTGCCCTGGATAGCACGTCGCCGACTACCTACCATCTTTAGTCAATCGTGTATGAACGGAAAGGCAGAGAACTCTCAAAAGACCATGTTCTTGCTATCGAGTCATGGGTGAGGTTGGCCCATAGGAAAGGGGGGCTATAGTGGGGCCGGGATGTAGTTCTCATACATGATTTTTCTTGGATTGCCTTTCAGTAGTTGAGGGAGGGGTCACGTGGGACCATAGCCACGGATACAAAAACAGACCTTGGTATCTGCATCAGCAGACGACTTAAAGCTCCCGATCGAGTTCCGTATTTCTTGATTTGCCCTGGCACGGAACTCGGGTGGAACATTGAGATACATGTGCGTCTAGACATGGAAATGATTCACGATACATACGTGGGATAAAGGGCGCGGTTGACGGGTGGCATAATCCCTAGTGGCCCTAGGTGGCTTGAACCCAAAACACGGAAATGTTCATTAGGTAGCATAATCCCTAGTGACCCTAGGTGGCATAAATCCTAAGTGAACACGCGATAGTTCATGGTAAGAAAACATAACCAGATCAAGGGTAGCAGTCCAAAATAACCTCAAGGATAAAACGGTACTACTTTGAAGTGGTATAGATTTACATAAGAAAGCCCGTACGGCCTACGGCAAAGGACTGAACTTATGCATGGAAAGAATCATACGAATCAGGAAACCTACATATACGATATATTAGGATGACATGGACCATTACATGACATTGGGCAAGAGACATTCATAGTTAACACATGACGCGGGCCTGGATACTAGTACGGGAGGTGTAGAGCGAATATACATGATAGATACCTTGCGATATTGTACTTGATAGAAACCTGACGATGTGATACCTTGACTTATGTTGACACCGTAGTTTATCATGACACACTTGTTTATCTTGGTACAGTAGTTTATCCTGTTATTTTGGTTTAGCTTATCTATCTTGTCATCACTTATGTTCATCTCAGTTCCTCATGCCAGTTAACTTTACTAGTTTATATACTGATAGTAGATAGGGCTTACCAGTCTTTATGACTGACCCCGTTTTGTTTCGCCTCTTTGTCTTCCGTTTCCCCCCACCCCCCCAGGTTATAGGGAGGAAATGCTATTGTTAGTTCGGACTTCTTCTGTTTGAAGGTCATCATGTATGGCTTGGACTTTTCTTGGCTATGGCTACTTTACTGTTTCACTTGGGGAATAATTTATGAAAAGGTTTTTATGCTTCTTTACTATTGCAAGACAGGTTTTCATGTAAGAAATTCTCTGATGTAAAAGGCTTTAGACCTTATTTATTAATGATATGAAAGTTGGTTTTACTTCCGCTATTTTATATGTTCTGTCTTGTAATATTTCTGTACATGTTTACCAATAATACCCCTCTAAAGCTAGTGCATTCCTTTGCGAGTGACCCTAGCAGAGGTTGGGTGTTACATTTGGTATCAGAGCAGAAGGTTACCAGACTAGGCAAAAGTTTTTAAAACCTTCTGAAAACTATTTGAAAAACCGTTTACCAAGAAGCATTTTTCAAGAAAAGTTTTTAAAGGCTATTCCCCAAAAGCCATTAGCACTATCCTTTGTTTCCTTGATTGAATCTCTTTTCCTTTCTTTCCTCCATCTATAGTCATAGTAGTTTTAACTGCGACTAATCCTTGTCTAACTACGTGAGTGTTTTCCCCGTGCGATGGAGAAAGTTCTCGAGAGACCTGTTACCGAAGTTATAAGAAGGGATAATAAGAGCAAGGATAAAGGACACAAGCTTAAGAATAAGCAACTTGTTGGTATGGCTTGATCCACAAAGGAAGATAAGGACAAGATCAGCGAGAGGGCAATTGTATGCTCTCATTTCTAGCGTACCTAAGAGAAATGGTACCGTTTCTGTTAAAGGCTTAGCCTTTCTTTTCTATCATCCCGTCCAGACTTTGTATTGATCATCGCATCATTTAAGTCTGCCTCGATAGTTAAGTCTCTACACCTTAGTACTAGCATGGTAGAAGATCCCACTTTTGGCCCAAAAATCTGGTTGGAGAGTTGGTCCATTTGTTCATGACTTGTTTGGAATTGAGAGTGTAAATGTCAAGTGTTGAGATTAGAAGCAATACTTCTATTGTTGAGCTATGGATGGATTCTAGGGATGAAGTGGTTATCCAGTAAGGGATGCCATTCTCGGTTTTGAAAGGAGGGTAGTTAAACTCTTAACTTGCCTTGGTAATACCCTCGAAGTCTCGTGTAACCTTTTGGGTTCTTTCATGGTTAGTTACCTAGAATCTCTTGATGCATTTATCAGAAATCTCTGATCCGATCGAGTAACGTTCGCCACTAAGGCGGATGGTCCATTCCGCTTAAGCATGGGTTATAGGAATCACCCTAGTAAGTGCATGTGGTAACATGGATTGGCATTGGTAAACGAGATCCAGAATTCACTAGTGAATTTTGGAGAGCTTGCATGAGTACGTAGATATGGTTGAGCCAAATATACTAGGGAAAGAATAAATGAAAGTGAAACGAGAGGCGACAGTGAAAAGAGTTCCGACTCATACCTTGGAAATAGGAATCAAGGAGCTACAAAATCATGAAGTCAAAGGTAGTCAAGGCACACTGGAATTTAGCTCAAGGAAATGCGGCTTAGACGCGCGCATCGTGTCTCTTTGTAAGAGTATATTGTTGATCCCTGGTTTTCCTGTAGAGCTTGCTTGCATGCTATCACTTGGTGGATATCCTCTCGGTCCAGTTTCTGTTGCAAACCCCATAAGGAGTTTGTCTTGTTTATCTCCTCGATCTTATCTTGGTAACCTTAGGTAGAACTCTATGGATGTAAACATGTATTTGAAACATGTTATTATTGATATGGTTGCAAGTGGTTGCTCGTGGATGCGCGAATACACGTTAGATACTAGATCGACGCACTCACATTTTGCATTGCATATGCACGAGTATTTATACCTGTTTGAATGTTAATGTGTTTTCATGCGGATGTTGCATATGAATGAATTTTTGTGCATGCATGTAGTACTTATATGACTAGGATTATTTGCATACATGTTGGATTCATGGCACTAAACATACTTTGCATTAGAAAGATCATTCAGGCCTGATCATTAGCATTAGCTAAGGAGCATATACACACACGCTTTGCATATGTTCATATGGCATTAGAAATCATCTAAGGACAATGGTTGCCTGTGGATGATGTTTTGAGTAGATGGATAATGGATGGTAGGATACGTTCTTCCTAACTTGGAGATTTCGGGGACGAAATCCTTTATGGAGGGGAGAATGTAACAACCCGAATTTTAACAACACGTTAAAACAAGAAATCAAGGCAGAATTAAATTTTAAAATTAGAATTAGGTAAAACGGACATCACCATTGTGTTCGTCTCGGAAAAATACGCGAAATAGAGTCTGAGTTTTCGAAAATCGGAGTCCGTATGACCAAGATATGGCCAAAACAAGATTTCAGCAGACTTTTTGGCAGACTGACCCGTGTCGACTGTAGTGTCGACACCCAAGTCGACCTCCCCCCCCCCCCCCCGCCCCTTGTGTCGACTATAGTGTCGACTTCCCCCCTGTACAGGTCAACCTGGTCGGCCTGGGGTGGCCCAGAACCAATTTTTGAGGCCCGGGATGAGTTTTGATGGTCCGGATTGACTCTAGGGTTGATCTAAAGGCCCTAAATGGTTCATACAATTGACTTCTTCCCCAAGACATGCTTTGGGCCTAGTTTGTTGGCTTGTGATGGATTTAGATGGCTAGGATCTAAACTAGGGTTTATCCTACGGTCTAAACTATCCTAGTCTTGTATAAAAAGACCCCTAACCCTACCTTAAACCCTCATAAATTGATCCTACAACTAAACTATGCCAAAATTTCTAATGATCATGGCCTCCACTCAAGCCTCCATCCTCTTGTCATAAATTCTATCTTCATTCACATGAGAGATTACATGATCATATGAGTGTATGAGAGTTTCTATGTTCATATGAGAGCTTCTAAACTTGATTTCAAGGAAAATCTTCATCAAAGTAAGGATCTTTCTTATTATTTTCTCAAAGGTTTTATTGGAGCTTATTGATTTGGGTTTTTTGCTAGTGTGGCTTTGTCTCAATCTTTTTATATATTGATTTGTGCCTTCATAGCATTGTAAGCCCCCTCCTACTCTTAGATATTAACTATGAAGTTAAATGTTCATGTTGCAAGTTTTGGGTTTGAACTTGAGTAGGTTACATGCTTAGAAACTATCATGTTATGTGTAGATTTATCCTATGCATATTCGTAAAGTCATCACCTTGATTTTGTGGGCTAAAAGATATAAGATTTATGTTGAAATGTTGCATTATGCAACATAAGAACTCTCTTATCCCTTAAGTTAACTTGCATAGAATGCTAGATGCGAACTTCTAGCCATTTTTCTATGTCATCTATCACCATGATTCACCTATATGCTAAGTTTTGGGGTTATGCATGTTTTTGGGGCTTAATAATGTAACATGCAAGTTTGTGAACACATTATGTCTCATATGCCACCATGTTTAACTTGCGGCCTTATACCCCTTTTGTCATACCTTTGCCATGTTCCTTGTTTTAATCCATTATGCGTTGTTGCGAATGTATATGCAAGTTTAAAAGCGTTGGGGTTACGTTATGGGTAAACTTTAATGACATGAAACATGATTTGGGTAAATTGGTATAAACATGACAACATGTAATTTTGGCTATGAACATGGGACTTGAAAACTTGACACGTATGGGTTGTAAGTGTAATAAGACACTAGACCAAACATGAAACTGGCCAACTCGAGGTTGAGTTTGTAGCATAAATCTACCCGGACCCGCTCGGCTTAACTAGTGGCTACAAACAATAGGACCCAATGTGGGTAGTTGGTCATATAGCACTTAAAACCCGAGGTTGGATTAGGTTGTGGTGTAAATCTACCCGGACCCGCCCGGCTTAACTAGTAACCACAACAAAGTCTAATGTGAGAGGTTGGGGTGCATTAATCTAATTAATGCCACATGAAAAGGTTAAGTAATTTTGATTAATGACACTTAACCGATATGACACAAATGGGTAGGTTAAGTTAAATCGGACTTGGTTCCTTAATGACACTTAACCATACAAGACAATTAGGGGATGGGGTTAATTAATTTACACTTAACTAATCCGACTTGGTAATTAAATGGGGTTAAGTAACCTACACTTAACTAATCTAAACACGGTAATTAGATGGGGTGAAGTAATCCATACTTAACTAATCTAACACGGTAAATTCGATGGGGTTAAGAAATTTACACTTAACTAATCCGATTTGGTAAGTAGATGGGTTTAAGTAACTTAGACTTAACTAATCTAAACACGGTAATTCGATGGGGCTAAGTAACCTTCACTTAACTAATCTAAGCACGGTAATTCGATGCGGTTAAGTTAAACACTTAACCAATCTAAACTTGGTAATTTAATGAGGTTAAGTGACCAATACTTAACCAACTTAACATGATAATTTAATAGGGTTAAGTAACTTATACTTAACCAATTATACATGATGATTTGATGAGGTTAAGTAACCTAAATTTAACCAATCTAATATGCGGACCTAATAGGGTTAAGTCACAAGACCTTTTAACTTAGGCTTAACCATTGTAATACGATTAGTGGATGGGGTTAAGCTAACCCATACTTAACCAATCCGACTCGATAATCTGATTGGATTAAGATAATATATGCTTAATCAATCTAACATGATAATCTGATAGGGTTAAGACAAATAAATACTTAACAATTTTGACTTGATAGGTGTAACAACCCGTATTTCTAATAATCTGTTATAACATAAATTGAGGCAGAATTAAATTATAAAATAGGAATCAAGGGAAACGGGCTATGCCATTGCGTTCGTCTCGGAAAAATACGCGAAATAGAGTCCGAGTTTTCGAAAATCGGAGTCCGTATGGCCCAGATATGGCCTGTCAAAGTTTTCAGAAAATTCAAGGTTTAAAATCAGATTCAAATTTAAAGAATTGGGCCAGCTGGGCCAAGGCGGGAAAAATCCCGCCAGGACCCCATGTCGACAGGCCTGTCAACAGGGGTCTTGGCATGTCGACTGCCCTGTCGACAGCCCTGTCGACAGGGGGTGGCCGGGCTACTTGGCCTGGTGCACCATTTCTGATTTGGGCTTGATAGGAGGGCTTGGTTCTAGAGAGTTCCGGGATCTGATGGACCTAATTGAATCTAGGGTTAATCCTATGGTTCAAATCACTAACCTAATCTATAAATAAGACCCTAACCTACCCTAAATCATTCATTATTCATCCTAGTAACTAAACTATGGCAAAATCAAAACTCTCATAGCCTCCACCCTCTTCATACAACTCCTAAGCAAATCCCTAAGAGATTTCCATGCATACAAGTATATTTAGGCTTGTATGATCCTCCTTAGCTTGCATTAAAGGCTTGTTTTTCTATTGGCATCATAAAGGAGGAGTCTTGATCAAGTTTGCTTGCATTTGGGGGTTTTAATTAGTTGCATAAGGGGTTTCTTGCATTCGTTATACTCATTTGAGTCCGCATAAGCATTGTAAGCCCTCTTACCTTCACTTTACAAACTCTAAAGTTAATATGTGGTGAAAGTTGAGATTTATGTGAGTATAGTTGATTATGCATGCTTATGCGAACTCACTATGCCATGTTTTATATGTTTCATAAGTTATGCATGTTTATGCATGTATACTAAGCCATGATTTGCAAGTTTAACAAGTTATGCATGTTTATGCAAGTGTACTAAGCCATGATTTGCAAGTTAATTGAGTTATGCATGTATACTAAGCCATGATTTGCAAGTTTAACAAGTTATGCATGTTTATGCAAGTTTGCTAAGCCATGATTTGTATGTTTATTGAGTTATGCATGCTTATGCAAGCTTAAAATGACAAGTTGTGCATGTTTTGACAAGTTATGCATGATTATGGTAATATGCAAGTTCACTATGCTAAGTTATGCAAGTTTAACATGTTATGCATGTTTATGGTAATATGCAAGTTCACTATGTTAAGTTGTGTATGTTTTGACAAGTTGTGCATGTTTATGCAAGTTTAAAATGACAAGTTGTGAATGTTTGACAAGTTATGCATGATTAAGGTAATATGTAAGTTCACTATGCTAAGTTATGCAAGTTTAACATGTTATGCATGTTTATGGTAATATGCAAGTTCACTATGCTAAGTTGTGCAAGTCTAACATGTTATGCATGATTGTTGTGCAAGTTTATCATGTATGTTGTGCCAAGTTCCCTCTTCCTATCCTTTATGCGTTACTACGAATATGTAAGCGATAGAATGACGTTGGGGGTTTTGGGGTAAACTTAAAATACATGAAAATATAAGATTGGGAATTTACCTATTAAGTTAGGTCTACCCCTTGGGAATTTACCTATTAAGTTAGGTCTACCCAAGTAATTGTTTGACTTGTGATTATGTTTTGAAATGAAGTGGACATGACACTTAGAAAACATAAGTGTGGCCAACTCGAGGTTGGGTTGAGTTTGTAGCGTAATCCTACCCGGAACCGACCGGCTTAACTAGTGGCTACAAACAATAGGACCCAATGTAGGAAGTTGGTCATGGGGTGCCAAGACCCGAGGTTAGACCAAGTTGTGGTGTAAAGCTACCCGGACCCGCCCAGCCTAACTAGTAACCACAACAAGGTCTAATGTGAGAGGTTAAGGTGCATTAAGTTAATTAATGCCTCATGATTAGGGTTAAGTCAGGGTCCACTAATACTTAACCAATTTGGGGATTCAAGGGATGAAAATGGGGTTAAGTTACACTTAACCAATTTAATCAATTTGGGGATACAAGGGATTGGATGGGGTTAAGTGGTGAACCGTTGTTTACACTTAACTAATTTAATCCATGATTAGTGAAAGGTTAAATCACACTTAACCTTCTTAGGAAACCCTAGCAGCGGGTCTGTTCCGGCAGTAATCCCAGTTTGGTATCATCACAACCCTAGAGACTAGGCTAGGGCGGGGCATGATTACTAGACGGATGTAAACGACCAAAGGGCGATGGCCGAGTGGTACAGCGGTGCGGGTCCGGCGGGCTACGGACGTGCACGTAGTCCGATGTTGGACAAACTCGAGGCACGGGTACCAGTAGGTTAGGGTTGTGCATTATTGCTCAAGTGTCCGGGGTTGACATCCGAGGGCTTGATACACCCAAAGGGGGACCCAACACAGTCTAACTACAACCATACGTGGGCCATATGGACACCAACACTTGACGTGTTAGGTTTATAGGGAGCCGATCGACTAGACCGTTGGGCTGGACCTTGTATTAAGGTCACTTCATGTTATTGGGCCAAAGTTTGGGCTAAGGGATCAATATCTATTATGTTGGTTTGCTAGTACACCGTGGTGCAAAAACTTGACCATGTTTATGCGATGACACCTCTATCTATCTTGTAGTTAATTTACCATGCCAGTATGTCGTTATCTATGATGTTAACTTTATTAGTTTATAGACTGATCGTAGCAGGGCTTACTCAGTCTTTTTGACTGACCTGTTTTCTTTCGCCTCTTTTCTTCCGTTCCCCCCCCCCCCAGGTTCTCAGGGAGGGAATACAGGAGCCTAGCTTGGATCTTGCTGCTTTCTTGGATAGCTCATGTATGCTTTGGACTTGAGCTCGCTATGGTTTCTTCCACTTTGGGGATAGCTACTTTTATGTTTTTTTTTTCAGTATCAGCAGATGTTATTTTATGTACTAGACTTGTTAACTTGGGAAATTGACATTATGATGTAGCAGACTTGTTTTTGAAATAGTTTAAAAGTCTTCCGCTGTTTTATTTACTTACTCTGTTTATTTATATATATATATGTCATGTCCTGCCTTACTATATCATTATGCATGTTTACCAATAATGCCCCTCCAAAGCTAGTGCATTCCTTTGCGAGTGACCCCTGGCGGAGGTGGGGTGTTACATTTGGTATCAGAGCATATGGTTTACGAGAAGGGATAAAAAGGTTTTTAAAACTTTTGAAAAACTATTTTCAAAACCAAGTATAAAGTATTTCCAAAGAAAAGTCTAGTTGTTTTTAAAGGCTATTCCCCAAAAGCCATTAGCACTATCCTTTGACTCCTCGTTTGAACTCTTTTCTTTTCGATTCCAGCATGTCTGATAATCTCATCTTGCCCGAAGGAGTAACGATACCCGATTGGTTTCATCGGTACTTGGAAGTCACGGTACCGGTCCCGGGTGTCCCTAATGTTGTCTCCCCAGTCGAGGCCGCTGTTCCTCCTCCTCCTTCCGTAGCTGATGTTCCTCTTCCCCCTCAGCCTCCACAAGCGGATTTCGTGGAAACTTGCAAGAACTTTAAGAGGATGGGTGGCAAGAATTTTAATGGAACAGAGACTTTTGTAGAAGCAGGGAATTGGTTGAAAGAGACCGAAGATCTTTTAGCCACCTTTGATATAGGTGACCGCAGGAAAGTTTTATTAGCAGTATGGTTGCTAAAGGAAGAAGCTGCACGTTGGTGGGTAGTCACCACCGCAACCAGGCCAATTGAGACTTGGGATGACTTTAGAGGAAGGTTTGGACTGAGATTCTTATCACTGAAGCAAGGGGACATGACTATTAGGGAATACATAGATAAGTTTAATCAACTGGCTCAGGACGATTTAGACTTGGTTAATACAGCTCAGAAGAAGGCCCTACACTTTGCTCTAGGATTAAACGAGCCATTACGTGATTTGGCCCTGTCTCATATACCCTTGGGGGCGACTATCGAGAGTTTAGTGAATTTGGCCCTACTTCAAGAAGAAGGTAGCAATGACAAGAAAGAGGTCAAGGCGAATGAGTCTCAAGGCAAGAGAGTAAATTCCGGGAAACGGGGCAAGAATATGAAATGTAACTTCTGTGGTGCAGTTGGACATATAGCCAGGGAATGTAGGAAGAAGGAGAAGAGAAAGCGGGGCGAATGCTTTGATTGTGGTGAGTTTGGACATTTCAGCAAGGATTGCCCGAGGAAACAAGGGCAAGGTCAGACTCAGTGTGCAGGACTATCTGGAGGGCGAATTCATCCCCTCAACCCCGTTCTTCCAGCTCATGATAGAGGTAGTGTTTCTGTTGAAAACCTTGTTTACATTTTCTGATTTTCCCTGTTTGAACTTTGTTTGATTCTGGCACATCGCATAGTTTTATTTCATCTGATCCAGTTGAAAGTTTTGCACCTAAGTACTAGTGTAGTTGATGATCCCGTATGTGTTTCAAATCCAATTGGGGGTTCTGCCCGTTTGTCTATGGTCTGAGTGGATTTAAAAATTTCTATCTTAAGTATAGAATTCTCGTGGGATGTTTATATTCTCGGTTTCAGGGGATATGGGTTGGTTTTGGGCATGGAATGGTTGTCCTGTTTTGAAGCCATTCTTGGTTTTTGTATATAGGGTTGTGAGGCTCATGATCCGCCTCGGTAATACCCTAGAAATTCCTAGTAACCCTATGGGTCCCGTCATGTTACGTTATCTTGAATCCCTCAACTCGTCTATCGATAGTTTGCAATCTGTGAGGGTGGTCCGAGAATATCCTGATATCTGGGGATAGATTTCCGTATTATCTGGTTGGTAATGCCAAGCCAGTTTCGTGGCCGATTAGGCACATGACCTCACGAAATGAGAGTTAAGAAAGAAAGTCAAGGAGTTGCTTGAGAAGAACTTCCTGAGACGAAGCATTCTCGAGTAGGGTGCTCCAGCATTATTCGTTACTGATGTGGACAGTTTGTTTTGCTTATGTGTTGATTATCGTGAGAGGAATAGATAACCGTTACCAAGGATCAATGATTTGTTTGATCAGCTTGTAGGAGCATCTGTTTTCTTTTAATCTAGCTATCGGATTCCATCAGCTTAGGATGGCTGAGGATGGAATTGACAAGACTGCGTTTAGGACTCTAGATGGATTTTTAGAATGGCTAGTCATGCTATTTGGCTTGACTAACGCACCCACATATTACGTGAACTTGATGGGTAGGGTGTTTAAGGAGTCCTTGAACAAGTTTGTCGTGGTCGTCGTAGACGATATTTTGATTTCCTCAAAAGAACGAGGAAGAACATGCTATACATCTCAAGGAGGAGATGGATACGCTTAGAGCCACTAGTTGAAGGTCAAGTTCTCCAAATGTCACTTTGGAGGAAAGAAGTTGGATTTCTTGGGCACATAGTTCCTAAGTAAGGCTTAGCGGTGGATTCCGCTAAAGTGGTTGCGATTTAAGACCGGAGAACTCTGAGGAAGGCAATTGAAGTAAGAAGCTTCCTCCGTTTGGCTAGTTAGTTAGCATTCCCTGAGCTTAGACTTCCTCTTCAGGATCAAGAAGGGGGTTTCACAGAAAGAAAGACCTACAGTTAGTCAAGAACGTGGACCAGTTGATTCGAGGCGAGATGTTAAGTCACTTCGCTAGATATATCGTGGATGACAAAGGAAGACTAAGGCGCGATGAGAGAGTATGTGTTCCTCGAGTGGAAGACTTGGTAAAGAAGGTTCTTGAAGATGCGCATCACTCGAGGAGGTGGCCGAGTTGGTCCCAGGATGCCGGTTGAGCCACCAGGTTGAGGCCAAGTCATAGAAGCCCAGTGGGCCATTACCTCCATTGGAAGTTTCGCAAGGGGAGTGTGAAAACATCTCGATAGATTAGGCGGATAAATTACCTAGATCAAAGAAAGGGAATACGGGTAGGTGGGTCATAATAGGTAGACTCACGAAGAGTGCTCATTTCAGAGCGAGAGAACTGCATCATGGTTAACAGCGGTTTACCCTCAAGAAGTTGGCCAGTTTTGAAATAACCTACAGGAAGCCATGGGTAGGCAACTGAATCTAGGTATGACCTATCACTCATAGGCGGATGGTTCATTTCGATTAAGTATAGAAAATCACGTTTATAAGGGCAATTGGCAACAAAAGTTCTGCTGCGTGAAATACTGTATAGTGAGTGGACGAGATCCAGGATTCACTAGTGAATTTTGGAGAGCTTGCATAAAATCATAAGATTATAGTATGTTTAAGCCAAGTATACAGAAAGAATAATAAGTGGAAGAGAAAGACGAGAGGCGATAATGAAATAAGTTCCAACTCGAATTTAGGAAAATAGGAGTTAGGAAGCCAAGGAATCATGAAGTGAAGGATAGTCAAAGTACAGTTGAGTTAAGCTCAAGGGAACGTGACTAAAAAGAGTGAAGACTAGATACACGCATCATATCTTTTTAAGAGTGCATCCTTGACCCTTGTTTTCCTGTGGAGCTTGCTTGCAAGTTATCTTTTGTATATATCCTCTCGGTCCCATTCTCGATCTTATTTCTGTTATGAACTCCATAAGGGGGTTAAGACTCATCGGTTAGTACTATATGTCAAAGTTTGAATGGATTTCTTGTAATCCAAAATGGAGTTTGTCTAGTTTATCTAGTTTATCGTGTCTATCTTGTCATGAGAACCTTAGGTAGAAACCCTTTTGGTTGAAACATGTGTTTGAAACATGTTATGCTTGATGGTTGCAAGTGGCTGCAAGTGTTTGCAAGTGGTTGCTCGTGGATGCATTATACACGATTAGGCACTAGATCGGCTCACACACTCCTCATATTGCATATGCATGAGTGTTTATGCTTATTCATGGCTGGAAATTGTGTGTTATCACATGGATGTTGCATATGGATGAATGTTATGTGCACTCATATAGATACCATAAATTATGTTAGGAATTCGCATACATATGGATTCATTTCACTGACATACATATGCATTAAGGAGGTTTACTGTATCAGTAACCGCCTGATTTTCACTGATATACATATGCATTAAGGAGGTTTACTGTATCAGTAACCGCCTGATCTTTGCATTAGATAAGTACATATACACACACTTTTGCATATGTTCATACCACATTTAGAATCTTTTAAGGACAATGATTGCTCGTGGATGATGCTTTGAGTAGATGGATGATTGGATGGTAGGATACGTTCTTCCTAACTTGAAGATTTCGGGGACGAAATCCTTTAAGGAGGGGAGAATGTAACAACCCGTATTTCTAATAATCTGTTATAACATAAATTGAGCCAGAATTAAATTATAAAATAGGAATCAAGGGAAACGGGCTATGCCATTGCGTTCGTCTCGGAAAAATACGCGAAATAGAGTCCGAGTTTTCGAAAATCGGAGTCCGTATGGCCCAGATATGGCCCGTCAAAGTTTTCAGAAAATTCAAGGTTTAAAATCAAATTCAAATTTTAAAGAATTGGGCCAGCTGGGCCAAGGCGGGAAAAATCCCGCCAGGACCCCATGTCGACAGGCCTGTCAACAGGGGTCTTGGCATGTCGACTGCCCTGTCGACAGCCCTGTCGACAGGGGGTGGCCGGGCTACTTGGCCTGGTGCACCATTTCTGATTTGGGCTTGATAGGAGGGCTTGGTTCTAGAGAGTTCCGGGATCTGATGGACCTAATTGAATCTAGGGTTAATCCTATGGTTCAAATCACTAACCTAATCTATAAATAAGACCCTAACCTACCCTAAATCATTCATTATTCATCCTAGTAACTAAACTATGGCAAAATCAAAACTCTCATAGCCTCCACCCTCTTCATACAACTCCTAAGCAAATCCCTAAGAGATTTCCATGCATACAAGTATATTTAGGCTTGTATGATCCTCCTTAGCTTGCATTAAAGGCTTGTTTTTCTATTGGCATCATAAAGGAGGAGTCTTGATCAAGTTTGCTTGCATTTGGGGGTTTTAATTAGTTGCATAAGGGGTTTCTTGCATTCGTTATACTCATTTGAGTCCGCATAAGCATTGTAAGCCCTCTTACCTTCACTTTACAAACTCTAAAGTTAATATGTGGTGAAAGTTGAGATTTATGTGAGTATAGTTGATTATGCATGCTTATGCGAACTCACTATGCCATGTTTTATATGTTTCATAAGTTATGCATGTTTATGCATGTATACTAAGCCATGATTTGCAAGTTTAACAAGTTATGCATGTTTATGCAAGTGTACTAAGCCATGATTTGCAAGTTAATTGAGTTACGCATGTATACTAAACCATGATTTGCAAGTTTAACAAGTTATGCATGTTTATGCAAGTTTGCTAAGCCATGATTTGTATGTTTATTGAGTTATGCATGCTTATGCAAGCTTAAAATGACAAGTTGTGCATGTTTTGACAAGTTATGCATGATTATGGTAATATGCAAGTTCACTATGCTAAGTTATGCAAGTTTAACATGTTATGCATGTTTATGGTAATATGCAAGTTCACTATGTTAAGTTGTGTATGTTTTGACAAGTTGTGCATGTTTATGCAAGTTTAAAATGACAAGTTGTGCATGTTTGACAAGTTATGCATGATTAAGGTAATATGTAAGCTCACTATGCTAAGTTATGCAAGTTTAACATGTTATGCATGTTTATGGTAATATGCAAGTTCACTATGCTAAGTTGTGCAAGTTTAACATGTTATGCATGATTGTTGTGCAAGTTTATCATGTATGTTGTGCCAAGTTCCCTCTTCCTATCCTTTATGCGTTACTACGAATATGTAAGCGATAGAATGACGTTGGGGGTTTTGGGGTAAACTTAAAATACATGAAAATATAAGATTGGGAATTTACCTATTAAGTTAGGTCTACCCCTTGGGAATTTACCTATTAAGTTAGGTCTACCCAAGTAATTGTTTGACTTGTGATTATGTTTTGAAATGAAGTGGACATGACACTTAGAAAACATAAGTGTGGCCAACTCGAGGTTGGGTTGAGTTTGTAGCGTAATCCTACCCGGAACCGACCGGCTTAACTAGTGGCTACAAACAATAGGACCCAATGTGGGAAGTTGGTCATGGGGTGCCAAGACCCGAGGTTAGACCAAGTTGTGGTGTAAAGCTACCCGGACCCGCCCGGCCTAACTAGTAACCACAACAAGGTCTAATGTGAGAGGTTAAGGTGCATTAAGTTAATTAATGCCTCATGATTAGGGTTAAGTCAGGGTCCACTAATACTTAACCAATTTGGGGATTCAATGGATGAAAATGGGGTTAAGTTACACTTAACCAATTTAATCAATTTGGGGATACAAGGGATTGGATGGGGTTAAGTGGTGAACCGTTGTTTACACTTAACTAATTTAGTCCATGATTAGTGAAAGGTTAAATCACACTTAACCTTCTTAGGAAACCCTAGCAGCGGGTCTGTTCCGGCAGTAATCCCAGTTTGGTATCATCACAACCCTAGAGACTAGGCTAGGGCGGGGCACGATTACTGGACGGATGTAAACGACCAAAGGGCGATGGCCGAGTGGTACAGCGGTGCGGGTCCGGCGGGCTACGGACGTGCACGTAGTCCGATGTTGGACAAACTCGAGGCACGGGTACCAGTAGGTTAGGGCTGTGCATTATTGCTTAAGTGTCTGGGGTTGACATCCGAGGGCTTGATACACCCAAAGGGGGACCCAGCACAGTCTAACTACAACCATACGTGGGCCATATGGACACCAACACTTGACGTGTTAGGTTTATAGGGAGCCGATCGACTAGACCGTTGGGCTGGACCTTGTATTAAGGTCACTTCATGTTATTGGGCCAAAGTTTGGGCTAAGGGATCAATACCTATTATGTTGGTTTGCTAGTACACCGTGGTGCAAAAACTTGACCATGTTTATGCGATGACACCTCTATCTATCTTGTAGTTAATTTACCATGCCAGTATGTCGTTATCTATGATGTTAACTTTATTAGTTTATAGACTGATCGTAGCAGGGCTTACTCAGTCTTTTTGACTGACCTGTTTTCTTTCGCCTCTTTTCTTCCGTTCCCCCCCCCCCCCCCAGGTTCTCAGGGAGGGAATACAGGAGCCTAGCTTGGATCTTGTTGCTTTCTTGGATAGCTCATGTATGCTTTGGACTTGAGCTCGCTATGGTTTCTTCCACTTTGGGGATAGCTACTTTTATGTTTTCTTTTTCAGTATCAGCAGATGTTATTTTATGTACTAGACTTGTTAACTTGGGAAATTGACATTATGATGTAGCAGACTTGTTTTTGAAATAGTTTAAAAGTCTTCCGCTGTTTTATTTACTTACTCTGTTTATTTATATATATATATATATGTCATGTCCTGCCTTGCTATATCATTATGCATGTTTACCAATAATGCCCCTCCAAAGCTAGTGCATTCCTTTGCGAGTGACCCCTGGCGGAGGTGGGGTGTTACAATAGGGATAAGTCATGAGCTTCTTGGTACACTTAACCAACTTGTAGGGCTAAGCCTTGAACTTGAGTACTTAGCCAATCTTGACATGATTCGTGGGCGGGTTAGGTCATGAACTTGAATGACAACACTTAACCCCTTTAGAAAAAACCCTAGCTCAGGGGACTAGGTTGAAAATCATAGTTAACAAGGATAGTGGGAAGAGAAGCAAAGTGGTAAACCTTAGTTAAGGATAACAAAGTAATAATTCTTAGCCAAGGACATGGGACTAGTTCATAAATAGATAGGGTAAGTCATCGCTTAGTATACGAGGAGGAGCAACTTATCTGACTTGGATAAAAAGCTCTAGCGAACTGGGTGACGAAGCGGTAGCTTCGGTGGACATGAGTGTACTCTTGGTATCCCTCTGTGAGGTGGCAGGTGGTCCATGAAACCCGGCCTCACAGAGGTTAAGGTCTGCGGTAGAAGAGTCAAGAGTATGCCTTGGTTGCTATGCGAGCGACCTAAAGACTGGGATGGATTAGCGTGGAGTCAACGATACTTGTTTTTGCCCTGGATAGCACGTCGCTGACTACCTACCATCTTTAGTCAATCGTGTACGAACGGAAAGGCAGAGAACTCCCAACAGACCATGCTCTTGCTATCGAGTCATGGGTGAGGTTGGCCCATAGGAAAGTGGGGCTATAGTGGGGCCGGGATGTAGTTCTCATACATGATTTTTCTTGGATTGCCTTTCAGTAGTTGAGGGAGGGGTCACGTGGGACCATAGCCACAGATACAAAAACAGACCTTGGTATCTGCATCAGCAGACGACTTAAAGCTCCCGACCGAGTTCCGTATTTCTTGATTTGCCCCGACACGGAACTCGGGTGGCACATTGAGATACATGTGCGTCTAGACATGGAAACGATTCACGATACATACGTGGGATAAAGGGCGCGGTTGACGTGTGGCATAATCCCTAGTGGCCCTAGGTGGCTTGATCCCAAAACACAGAAACGTTCATTAGGTAGCATAATCCCTAGTGAACCTAGGTGGCATAAATCCTAAGTGAACACGCGATAGTTCATGGTAAGAAAACATAACCAGATCAAGGGTAGCAGTCCAAAATAACCTCAAGGATAAAACGGTACTACGTTGAAGTGGTATAGATTTACATAAGAAAGCCCGTACGGCCTACGGCAAAGGACTGAACTTATGCATGGAAAGAATCATACGAATCAGGAAACCTACATATACGATATATTAAGATGACATGGACCATTACATGACATTGGGCAAGAGACATTCATAGTTAACACATGACGCGGGCCGGGATACTAGTACGGGAGGTGTAGAGCGAATATACATGATAGATACCTTGCGATATTGTACTTGATAGAAACCTGACGATGTGATACCTTGACTTATCTTGACACCGTAGTTTATCATGACACACTTGTTTATCTTGGTACAGTAGTTCATCCTGTTATTTTGGTTTAGCTTATCTATCTTGTCATCATACTTATGTTCATCTCAGTTCCTCGTGCCAGTTAACTTTACTAGTTTATATACTGATAGTAGATAGGGCTTACCAGTCTTTATGACAGACCCCGTTTTGTTTCGCCTCTTTGTCTTCCGTTTCCCCCCAGGTTACGGGGAGGAAATGCTATTATTAGTTCGGACTTCTTCTGTTTGAAGGTCATCATGTATGGCTTGGACTTTTCTTGGCTATGGCTACTTTACTGTTTCACTTGGGGAATAATTTATGAAAAGGTTTTTATGCTTCTTTACTATTGCAAGACAGGTTTTCATGTAAGAAATTCTCTGATGTAAAAGGCTTTAGACCTTATTTATTAATGATATGAAAGTTAGTTTTACTTCCGCTATTTTATATGTTCTGTCTTGTAATATTTCTATACATGTTTACCAATAATACCCCTCTAAAGCTAGTGCATTCCTTTGCAAGTGACCCTAGCGGAGGTTGGGTGTTACATCGCCATACTAGGTTCTACAAATAAAACCGCAATGTCACGTATCGGAAATTGGATACCATCATGAGTCGAGGCAAGGGGCAAGCTCCTCTCCGATTCGAGACACCCTAGCAAATGTCTCAGGACCCCACTATGATCCTTTGGAAACTCCAAGGCCGGTCCTCTCTTACTTTTGTGGATTTGCAATTCCTGAACAAACGTTTCCCGGTCCTAACAGACCTATATCCGAGGCGCCTCGCATTCCAACAGCCACACAGGTGAAAAGTATATAAATGTCAGCCAGTTTAAGAACTGACACCACCACTAGCTAGATAGAAACGTCGTGCACTCCTGTAACACCCCACCTCAGGACCCTCACGAAGGGAATGCCTTAACTTTGGTGGAGCATTTTAGCAAACAGAACATAAAATTTCAAGATAGATAAACAATACTTGATAAATTATAACTTTATTACAACGGAAAACAGAAATCAGTATGGTTACATCTTTACCAAAAACTCAAGTAAATAAATATCAGTCTTGTTCAGAAAGTCTTCAGAGTACAAAACTTTAAAATCATAATCCCCACAGAAGATGTCATAAGAAGTTAAGCCATACTTTACGCACTTCAAGTATTCAAGTAGAAGAAACCCAGATCAAGCTAAAGTATTCCCTCCTTGGAAAACCAGGGGGGGCGGAAGAAAAAGGGGCGAAAACAAGCAAGGTCAGACATAAAGTCTGGCAGGTCCAGTGACTTTCAGCATATGAACAAATAATAATAATTATGACATGAAAATAAGCTAGATAAGAGATAACAGTAACAAGAGCAGCAGATATACTTAGGTTAAACAGAAGAAACAGATTAATATTACTTTTCATTTCTCTACACTAATACTAGTATAACAGGATTAGGTGTCACCCTAATGTCTAAACTGAAACAGAAACGGGAACAGAATAATTTCCACAGAAGAGAATGCTAATAATGGGCCTTTACCACCCCAATAGAAACAGATAGAAACCGAATGCTAATAATGGGCCTTTACCACCCGAACAGAAACAGAAAGAAACAAAATGCTAATAATTTGCCTTTACCACCCGAACAGAAACAGATAGAAACAGAATGCTAATAATGGGCCTTTACCACCCGAACAGAACGTACGGGAACAGAAACAGATTAATCCCTAAGGAAATAGAATATAGAATTAGGTGTACACTAGTAAATGGGCCTTTACCACCTGAACAGACGGTACCACGCAGAAACAGTCACGTCTTGCCACCCTATAGAAAACAGACGGTACCGACAGAAACAGACAGAACACAGTGTGTAACACCCCACTCCCGCTATGATCACTCACTAAGGGAATGCTATAGCATCGGTGGAGTATTTTAGTGAATATAGAACAGAAAAATTACAACAAGACAGATATAAATAGTACTTGAAATTTTAAAACATCATCTCATAACAGCGGAAGTAAAACATGTCTGGTTACATCATAAAACCACAATAAAGGTCAAGTACAATATCCATCAAAATAAAGAAGTACATAATCCCACTCTCATACAATAGCCAAACAAAAGAAAAGATAACTGGATAACTGGAGCTTTACATCTATCCAAGCTCCTAAAGACTGGAACAGCAATCCGATCAAGCTCCACTACTGCTAGGATCCACCGTAGGACCTGAGGGTTGGGAAAAAGATGAAAACAACAGGGTCAGACATAAGTCTGAGCGAGTCCTATAACTTTAACAATACAATCGTTAAAGTAACCAGAGAAGACATAAACTGATATACGGTAACATATAGGGATGAATGGCTACCCTAAGCAGTCAACTAAACGAAGATAAAGGATAAAGACGCATCTACCCTCCCTAAGGTAAATTACTAAACTGCACCACACCAGTCGTTCCTAACTTAAAGGTTGATCCCACCCAAGGACTTATAAAATTTACTAATTAGTACCTGCGTACCCCTAGGTGACCAAGTAGGCGCCACGGGGCCCTACAATCCACTAGGTGTACACACTACTTCCCATTCGATCGACTCCCTAACGTAGATACCCGTGCTGGCCCCACCGTGGGATGTATCATTCCCCAATGTGGCAACCTGATGAAACTAAAGGTGCACGGCTTATATCTACTCGATGCAACAACGGCTTACCTACCAGCCCGGGCCCACTCACGCATATGAAGCCCGTTGGACTTGCGTTGCCACCGCTAACCCGTTTGCCTCTTACAGTCAAGCCCAGTATGCGTGTCCCGTCCTCGACATGGGTCGAGCCCACAAAGATACGTATGGGTTACTGGTTGAAATGGGCCTCCACAAGCTACCCACCTAAGCTTGTCCCTTTTTCTAGTATATCCCACTTAACCCTTTAATCATGTTTTAATTACATGTTCCATTTTGGTTAAGTATTCTAATCGTATTTTCTATTGCCACCCAAGGCAACCACTAGATTTTCTCATGCCACCCGAGGCACCCACTTAACCCCTCATGTCCCTCTACATGCTAATGTGGTTAAGTGTTTCTTAATTAATTAATTAAGAACGTAACCTTTGTAAAGACCTCTCACATTAGACTGTCTTTTATGACCGCTGGTTAAGCCGGTTGGGTCCGGGCAGCCTTATGTCATAACAGAGTCTAACCTCGTGTCTTTACATTAATTACGTATTTAGTTTGTGCCTAAGACCTCTCACATTGGGCTAACATTTGTAGCAACTGGTTAAGCCGGTTGGGTCCGGGCAGTTTTACGCTACAACTGAGTCCAACCTCGTGTCTTAGTCAATTAATTACACCTAATTAATCACCCTCATAATTTTATATTAATTATCCCTAATTAATCAAGTTTTCTTAACATGGGTAGACCTAACTTAATAGGTAAATTCCCATGGGGTAGACCTAACTCAATAGGTAAATTCCCAACACATAGTATGGGTACACCTAACCAAATAGGCAAATTCCCATACTATGTTTATTTATTTTGTGTTATGCATAATTATATTAATTTCACACAATCTTATTAACTTATGCATTTAATTACCCCATCGTTCCCACGTAATTTCGTTCATGATATAACACATATAAAAGGTGTCAACTTGCATATGAATGAACATGTTTCAAAGGTGCCATCTTGCATATTAACAAACACATAACTTGCATATGAACTTGCATAACATGTCACATAACTTGCATATAATATGTCACATAACTTACATATTCATTTTGCATAACAAACTTGCATATTAGCTTATAGACTTGCATAATGTGTCATCATGAACTTGCATATTAATAAACATGTAACTTGCATATTTACATACATGTAACTCGCATATTAACAAACATGTAACTTGCATATAAAGAAACATGTAACTTGCATATTTACATACATGTAACTTGCATATTAACAAACATGTAACTTGCATATTAACAAACATGTAACTTGCATATTTACATACATGTAACTTGCATATTAACAAACATGTAACTTGCATATTAACAAACATGTAACTTGCATAGCATATTACCATGAACTTGCATAACATGCATATGATTACATAGCCCACAACTTGCATATTTAGCATCATGCAAACATAACATACATCATATTAAACTTGCATAAGCTTACATACTCAACATGCATAAACATAAGATTAATGCTAACATCATATCATATGATTCAAAGCTCATTAACCCACATACAAAACCATAAATCTCATCACATCTCATCTAATTAGTTTACCAAAAGATCATCAAAGTGATAGAAACTCACAACTAGCAACTTTGAACACCAAATGAAGAAGATTAAGATGCTAAGAAGGGATTAGAAGTTGATTAGAGAGTGATTAGTATGCAACCCTCTTCATAAAATTAGTGGAGGCCATGAGAGCTAGCATTTTGCCATAGTTTAGTCACTAGGTTTAATTATGAATGAATTAGGGTAGGTTAGGGTCTTATTTATAGATTAGGCAAGTGTTTTAGGCCATAGGATTAACCCTAGATTCAATCCAAGCCATCAAAGCATGTCTTGGGGAAGAAGTCAAGTGTAGGAACCATCTAGGGCCTTTAGATTAAAGATGGACCATGAGAACCATTCAAATGCAAAATCTGCACTTGAGCGAATCGGCCCACGGGTTGACAGCCAAACACCCTGGATTAACCCCTAGTCGACCCAGCGAGCTCGGGTCGACTTCAAAAATCGGCCGGTTCGGTTATTCCCCTCTCCCAATTCGCTGTTTTGAGCATTTTTGCATATTTATTTATTAAATTTTCAATTATATATATATATATATATCAATATATATATATATATATATATCTACACAACCCATTTCACTTAATTAAGTATACTTTAATTTGGGAATTTTCGTGAAACTTCGCGAGGCCATATCTTGGTCATACGGACTCCGATTTTCGAAAACTCGGACTCTATTTCGCGTATTTTTCCGAGACGAACACAATGGCATAGCCCGTTTCCCTTGATTCCCATTTTAGAATTAAATTCTGCCTCGATTTATGTTATTACAGGTTATTGAAAATACGGGTTGTTACATTCTCCCCTCCTTAAAGGATTTCGTCCCCGAAATCTTCAAGTTAGGAAGAACGTATCCTACCATCCAATCATCCATCTACTCAAAGCATCATCCACGAGCAATCATTGTCCTTACAAGATTCTAAATGCTGGATGGATATATGCAAAAGTGTGTGTATATGTACTTACCTAATGCGAAAATCAGGCGGTTACTGATACAGTAAACCTCCTTAATGCAAACCATGATAGTGCCATGCATCCAATATGTATGCGAAACCCTATTGACACATACAAATTTCTACATGCGTGCACAACCATACACAAAAATGCATCATCCATATGATAACACAGCCATGATACATCCATCAATCTAACTACCACATCCATTTATGCAATATGCAACATGAAGTGACTGAGCCGATCTAGTGCCTAATGTGTGTGTATATGCATCCACGAGCAACCACTAGCAAACAATTGCATCCATATGCATCCATCAACCATAACATGTTTCAAACACATGTTTCAACCATAGGTTTTACCCTATCTAAAGGTCATAGGTATTAGCGAGAGGATATACTAAAGATAAGATAAGTACTAGACAAGCAATAAAGGAGAAGTTAAAAGACATACTCTCAAAAAGAAATGGATACAAAGAACGCATCTTTGCTTCCGTCTCCCAAGTAGCATTGCTTTCGTCATCTCCCCATTGCACTTTAACTAGCTGAACTTCTCTGTTCCTCAACTTCCTAGTTTCTGACCCAAGGATGCGAGTAGGAGCTCGTCGAATCGTCGCATCACGCTCTACCTCTACATCTCTAAGCAAGCTCGGCTCTACCACCTCCGCGGTCTCATGTAAGCACTTCCTCAAATGTGATACATGGAATACATCATGAACACCACTAAGTCTGTCGGGCAACTCCACCCTATATGCCATCCGTCCAATCCTTTCCTTAATAGGAAACGGCCCAACAAATCTCGGTGCTAACTTCCCTACGGACCCAAAGCGAACAACATTTCTCAATGGAGATACTTTGACAAAAACCATGTCCCCAACCTCAAACTCAAGATCCGTCCTTCTCCGATCCGCATAAGATTTCTGTCTATCTTGCGCTGCTTTCATCCTTTTTCGAATTAAATCAATCTTCTCTGAAGTCTCTCTAACCATATCCGGCCCAAGCAAGATCTTATCCGTAGATTCCCACCAACATGTAGGAGATCGACAAGGCCTTCCATAAAGAGCTTCGAAAGGAGCCATACCAATACTGGACTGAAAGCTGTTATTATATGCGAACTCCACCAAAGGAAGATGTTCTTCCCATGTACCTCCAAAATCCAAGATACAAAGCCTCAAAAGATCTTCTAAGATACGGTTCACCCTCTCGGTCTGACCGTCCGTCTGAGGATGATATGCGGTGCTCAAACACAACTGAGTCCCTACCGCCTCTTGCAAACTTCTCCAAAACTCACTAGTGAAAATAGGATCTCGATCACTCACAATGCTGGATGGTACGCCATGCAATCTAACAATCTCTCTAACATAGACTGAAGCAAGCCATGGAGCGGTCCTCTTACTCTTTACGGGTATAAAATGGGCACTCTTGGTAAGTCTGTCTACCACAACCCAAATTCCCGTATTGCCCTTCCTCGATCTCGATAACCCGTCGATGAAATCCATCGAGACACTATCCCACTTCCACTGTGGAACTTCCAATGGGTGTAGCAACCCACCGGGTTTCCTTTGCTCCACTTTAACTTGTTGGCACACTAAGCATCTAGCCACATACTCGGCCACATCTTTCTTCATACCGGCCCAGAAGAAAACTCTCTTCATGTCTTGGTACATTTTGTCTCCACCGGGATGAATAGTCATTCTTGAACGATGTGCATCATCCAAAATAGCCTTCTTCAAACCCTCATCTTGCGGTACACAAAGTCTACCGTCTCTATGCAACCATCCCTTATCATCTATGGTGTATCTACCCAAATGGCTAGACGACTCCCCTCTTATAAGCTTCTCTACCAACACAACCAACTGTGGGTCGTCTCGCTGAGCCTCGCCAATCCGTCTCAAAAGAGTAGGTCTAACCTCCAAGGATGCCAACAAACCAGGTACAAAATCAACAGAAGGTCTGAAGTCAAACAAAGAAAGAAACTCCAAGCTTCGTCGTTCCACGAACAATGGACTCAAAGATAGCCTTTTTCTACTTAAGGCGTCTGCCACCACGTTACCCTTACCAGGGGTATACGCTATCTCGAAATCATAGGATGCTAAGAACTCCATCCACCTTTGCTGTCTTAAGTTTAAATCCTTCTGAGAGAATAAGTACTTCAATGATTTATGGTCGGTGAACAACTCGAATCTCTCACCAAGAAGATAATGGCGCCAAGACTTAAGTGCGAAAACAATCGCGGCCAACTCTAGATCATGGGTAGGGTAATTCTTCTCATGCACTCTCAATTGTCTCCCTCCATAGGCTATTACCCTTCCCTCCTGCATCAAGACTGCGCCTAATCCTGTTCCACAAGCATCGGTATAAACAACAAACGGCTTACTCCCATCCGGGAGCACTAAAACTGGAGCGGTGGTCAAAGCTCTCTTTAACCGTCGGAAAGCATCATCACAATCTACATCCCACGAGAAAACCAGATTCTTTTTCGTCAAGCGGGTTAATGGGGCTGATATCTTCGCGAAGTCTTTGATGAACTTCCTATAATATCCTGCCAACCCCAAGAAACTTCTTACCTCGGTAGCATTTCTAGGAACTTTCCAATCCTGGATAGATACTATCTTTGCGGGATCCACAGCTATCCCTTCCTTAGAGACCACATGCCCTAAGAATCGCACTTCTCTTCTCCAAAAATGGCATTTAGAGAATTTAGCTTTAAGACTATGCGCTCGAAGAGTCTCCAACACTTCCTTGAGATGTAAGGCATGCTCTTCTTCATTCTTGGAAAAGACCAAGATGTCATCCACAAAAACTACTACAAACTTATTCAGATACTCTCTGAACACTCTACTCATGAGATCAACAAAGTATGCGGGGGCGTTTGTCAACCCAAATGGCATCACTAGCCACTCATAAAAACCATCCGGAGTCCGGAAAGCAGTCTTCTCTATACTGTCCTCCGCCACTCTTAACTGATGAAACCCTGTAGCTAAGTCCATCTGCGAAAATACTGACGCGCCAACCAACTGATCAAAGAGATCATCTATCCTCGGTAATGGGTGTCTATTCTTCTTCGTGAGCTTATTAAGTTCTCTATAATCCACACAAAGTCTGAGGGACCCATCCGCCTTCGTGGCAAACACTACTGGAGCTCCCCACTCCGATATACTTCGCCTTATGAACCCCTTCTCAAGCAACTCCCCTACTTGCTTATGAAGTTCTCTTCTCTCACGAGGAGCCATGTGGCGTACTGGCAAAGACACTGGTTTGGCATTATCCACCAAATAAATTCGGAAATCTATCTCCCGCTTCGGAGGCAAACCCTTTACTTCTTCAAACACATCCGGATATTCCCGGACTACTCTGACAGAACACAAACTCTCGACCGAAGCATCGAGAGATTCAAGATAACTTAGCAAAACAGATTCCATGGGATTGCAAGAGATCTCGAGAGTGTTACCCAAGCGGGTCATGAGCCTGACAACTCTCCTTTCGCAATCAAGAACGGCACCATTACTGGATAACCAGTCCATGCCCAAGATCAACCCATAGCCCGTGAAGCCCAATACAAAAGCATCACATCTAAACTCAACGCTAAGTATAGAAATCTTCAAACCCAAACATATCATAGACAGATATATGGAGCCCCCAATTGGGTTTGAGACAACCAAGGGATCATCAACTAGACTGGTGTCTAAGTGCAGTGACTCAACTAACGATGATGAGATAAAAGAATGCGATGCGCCAGAGTCAAACAAAGTACGAACTGGATGATCAAACAGAAAAACCAGACTTTCAACGGAAATAGTTCTACCTCTCTGCTGAATCGGTGGAACTGAGAGAACCTGAACTTGCCCCCCTGACTGAGGTGGTGCTATAAGAGCTTGCACCTGGCCTCCTGAGGTAGACCCCGTCTTCTGCCCCTTCTTTGGGCAGTTTTTCACAAGATGCCCTGCTTCACCACAATGAAAGCAACCGGTCTTCTTCTTTTTGCGACAATCCTTACTAAGGTGTCCTGGTGTTCCACAATTGAAGCACTTCTTCTTCGTCTTCTTTTTGTCACCATTGCCTTTTCCGCCCTTGCCTTGTTGTTGCTGTTGCGGTTTCTTCTGATCCCCCTTTTTCTCTGGTGCCTTAGAATTCTTATCATCCTCATGCATAAGTGCCATGTAGACAAGCTTCTCAAAAGTGGCCCCCATAGGAATGTGAGTCATAGCTATTCCTTGCAATGGTTCGTTCAAGCCTCTAACGAACCTCAAAGCCTTCTTCTCCGGTGTATTCACCAACTCTATGCCAAACCTTGCTAATTGATTGAATTTGTTGACATATTCTTTCACCGTGAGATTCCCTTGCTTCAAATTCAAGAACTTCTCCATAAACAGATTCTCTTCCGCCCTTGAGAGAAACTTAGCCCCAAACCTTTGCTTAAAATCTGCCCAAGAGTCAACAGGGCGTTCTCCATTAGTGACCTCCCACCAGAATGAGGCCTCTCCCTTCATTAACCAAGCCGCCAACTTGACTTTCTTTCCCTCTTCCACTTCAAAGATATCTAGCAACTCTTCCACTTCCTTAAGCCAATCTCTAGCCTCTACGAAAGTCTCTGAACCAAGAAAAGGTTTTCCTCCTATAGCCTTGAACTCCTTGCAAACCTTAGCAAAATTATCCACTCTAGGCTGAGGAGGAGGAGCGGTTGTCTCTGGTGTTGTAGCATTGGCCGGACCCGCAGCCGCGGCCCTAGCCTCTTGCAACCTCCTATACCATAGTGGTATAACTAAACCCTCCGGGATGTTAAGATCTTCAGCCATGCTGAAACGAAAGAGGAAAGATTCAAAAAGGAGATTCCGAAAGATAAAGATATGGCTATTGGGGATTATGCTTTTCTTTTTCAAAAACTTTTTCTCTTAGAAGACATGCTTTTAAAAATACTTTCTTCGAAAATACTCTTAGAAAGTAGTTTTTCTCAAAAATTTTATCTGTTCTGGTAACCTTAAGCTCTGATACCACGTGTAACACCCCACTCCCGCTATGATCACTCACTAAGGGAATGCCATAGCATCGGTGGAGTATTTTAGTGAATATAGAACAGAAAAATTACAACAAGACAGATATAAATAGTACTTGAAATTTTAAAACATCATCTCATAACAGCGGAAGTAAAACATGTCTGGTTACATCATAAAACCACAATAAAGGTCAAGTACAATATCCATCAAAATAAAGAAGTACATAATCCCACTCTCATACAATAGCCAAACAAAAGAAAAGATAACTGGATAACTGGAGCTTTACATCTATCCAAGCTCCTAAAGACTGGAACAGCAATCCGATCAAGCTCCACTACTGCTAGGATCCACCGTAGGACCTGAGGGTTGGGAAAAAGATGAAAACAACAGGGTCAGACATAAGTCTGAGCGAGTCCTATAACTTTAACAATACAATCGTTAAAGTAACCAGAGAAGACATAAACTGATATACGGTAACATATAGGGATGAATGGCTACCCTAAGCAGTCAACTAAACGAAGATAAAGGATAAAGACGCATCTACCCTCCCTAAGGTAAATTACTAAACTGCACCACACCAGTCGTTCCTAACTTAAAGGTTGATCCCACCCAAGGACTTATAAAATTTACTAATTAGTACCTGCGTACCCCTAGGTGACCAAGTAGGCGCCACGGGGCCCTACAATCCACTAGGTGTACACACTACTTCCCATTCGATCGACTCCCTAACGTAGATACCCGTGCTGGCCCCACCGTGGGATGTATCATTCCCCAATGTGGCAACCTGATGAAACTAAAGGTGCACGGCTTATATCTACTCGATGCAACAACGGCTTACCTACCAGCCCGGGCCCACTCACGCATATGAACCCCGTTGGACTTGCGTTGCCACCGCTAACCCGTTTGCCTCTTACAGTCAAGCCCAGTATGCGTGTCCCGTCCTCGACATGGGTCGAGCCCACAAAGATACGTATGGGTTACTGGTTGAAATGGGCCTCCACAAGCTACCCACCTAAGCTTGTCCCTTTTTCTAGTATATCCCACTTAACCCTTTAATCATGTTTTAATTACATGTTCCATTTTGGTTAAGTATTCTAATCGTATTTTCTATTGCCACCCAAGGCAACCACTAGATTTTCTCATGCCACCCGAGGCACCCACTTAACCCCTCATGTCCCTCTACATGCTAATGTGGTTAAGTGTTTCTTAATTAATTAATTAAGAACGTAACCTTTGTAAAGACCTCTCACATTAGACTGTCTTTTATGACCGCTGGTTAAGCCGGTTGGGTCCGGGCAGCCTTATGTCATAACAGAGTCTAACCTCGTGTCTTTACATTAATTACGTATTTAGTTTGTGCCTAAGACCTCTCACATTGGGCTAACATTTGTAGCAACTGGTTAAGCCGGTTGGGTCCGGGCAGTTTTACGCTACAACTGAGTCCAACCTCGTGTCTTAGTCAATTAATTACACCTAATTAATCACCCTCATAATTTTATATTAATTATCCCTAATTAATCAAGTTTTCTTAACATGGGTAGACCTAACTTAATAGGTAAATTCCCATGGGGTAGACCTAACTCAATAGGTAAATTCCCAACACATAGTATGGGTACACCTAACCAAATAGGCAAATTCCCATACTATGTTTATTTATTTTGTGTTATGCATAATTATATTAATTTCACACAATCTTATTAACTTATGCATTTAATTACCCCATCGTTCCCACGTAATTTCGTTCATGATATAACACATATAAAAGGTGCCAACTTGCATATGAATGAACATGTTTCAAAGGTGCCATCTTGCATATTAACAAACACATAACTTGCATATGAACTTGCATAACATGTCACATAACTTGCATATAATATGTCACATAACTTACATATTCATTTTGCATAACAAACTTGCATATTAGCTTATAGACTTGCATAATGTGTCATCATGAACTTGCATATTAATAAACATGTAACTTGCATATTTACATACATGTAACTCGCATATTAACAAACATGTAACTTGCATATAAAGAAACATGTAACTTGCATATTTACATACATGTAACTTGCATATTAACAAACATGTAACTTGCATATTAACAAACATGTAACTTGCATATTTACATACATGTAACTTGCATATTAACAAACATGTAACTTGCATATTAACAAACATGTAACTTGCATAGCATATTACCATGAACTTGCATAACATGCATATGATTACATAGCCCACAACTTGCATATTTAGCATCATGCAAACATAACATACATCATATTAAACTTGCATAAGCTTACATACTCAACATGCATAAACATAAGATTAATGCTAACATCATATCATATGATTCAAAGCTCATTAACCCACATACAAAACCATAAATCTCATCACATCTCATCTAATTAGTTTACCAAAAGATCATCAAAGTGATAGAAACTCACAACTAGCAACTTTGAACACCAAATGAAGAAGATTAAGATGCTAAGAAGGGATTAGAAGTTGATTAGAGAGTGATTAGTATGCAACCCTCTTCATAAAATTAGTGGAGGCCATGAGAGCTAGCATTTTGCCATAGTTTAGTCACTAGGTTTAATTATGAATGAATTAGGGTAGGTTAGGGTCTTATTTATAGATTAGGCAAGTGTTTTAGGCCATAGGATTAACCCTAGATTCAATCCAAGCCATCAAAGCATGTCTTGGGGAAGAAGTCAAGTGTAGGAACCATCTAGGGCCTTTAGATTAAAGATGGACCATGAGAACCATTCAAATGCAAAATCTGCACTTGAGCGAATCGGCCCACGGGTTGACAGCCAAACACCCTGGATTAACCCCTAGTCGACCCAGCGAGCTCGGGTCGACTTCAAAAATCGGCCGGTTCGGTTATTCCCCTCTCCCAATTCGCTGTTTTGAGCATTTTTGCATATTTATTTATTAAATTTTCAATTATATATATATATATATCAATATATATATATATATATATATATATATATCTACACAACCCATTTCACTTAATTAAGTATACTTTAATTTGGGAATTTTCGTGAAACTTCGCGAGGCCATATCTTGGTCATACGGACTCCGATTTTCGAAAACTCGGACTCTATTTCGCGTATTTTTCCGAGACGAACACAATGGCATAGCCCGTTTCCCTTGATTCCCATTTTAGAATTAAATTCTGCCTCGATTTATGTTATTACAGGTTATTGAAAATACGGGTTGTTACACAGTGTACCCTAAAATCCTACCCCAAGCGATCGACTCCCTAAAACATAAATACCTTGTGTCGGCCCCACAGTAGGGTGTATCACTCCCTAAAGTGACAACCAATTGGCACAGACCTATTTACAGATGTCACAGCGTCTTACATCCTAAGAGGCAGACCGGGATCCATGCATGCACATGACCCGGTTGGAACACACCATCAACACCCCTCGCCATTATCAGAAGGAACCGCTTATAATTAGTTCAGTAAGCGTGCCCGGAACCTACCAACTGTTGTGTCAAATTTTTGACACCAGAAAGGGTAACCGACTAATATGGGTCCCAAAAAACAGATGACACAAGTAATTTCCCTCCTAACCTTATGTCCCCAGACTAACATATTTCAGATCAACTTGTTTACAAGTTCAGACATACAGAGTTCATATCAACTAATTCGCAGATCAGAAAAGTTTTCAGACTAACGGATCAGAAATACGGATATAACAGATTTACAGATTTGTCTAACTTTGTAATTGGGCCTACAGTTTCACGAAACGGGTTTGTTAAGTTCATTAGTCCAATTGGTTTAACCCTATCCACCCAACACATTTTAAACATCATATTTATCCCATATTTTCATTAATTAAATATTAATGCACAGAACTCTCACATTAGGTCGGTAGCTTGTGGCCGCTGGATATGCCGGGTGGTTCCGGGCAGACTTCTGCCATAAGCCAGACCTAACCTCGTGTCTAAGCATATTTTAGTTATGCCTACGACCTCTCACATTAGACTGACAGTTTGCGGTCGCTGGTTAAGCCGGTTGGTTCCGGGTAAGCATCTACCCCAAGCAGAGTCTAACCTCGTGTCATAGCCAATTCATTCCAATATAGATTTTTTAGATATCAGACTAATTCTGTTTATTTAACAGATTAAACTTTTGTACAAGTTACTGCAGATTATTCGAGGTTCTATTAACAAGATTTGCTCAATTTTAAATCGAGCCTACAGATTCACATACTTCAAATTTCAGCATTTTAGTTCCAACATATTACGTCATTCAACAGATTTTACATATCTTGCAGATTAGGCTACTTAGCAGATTTAGCAGATAAGGCAATTTAACATAATTAGCAGATTAGGCAATTCAATCTAATTAGCAGTTTAGGCAATATAACAGAACTAGCCGATTAGGCAATATAACAGATTTAGCAGATTATATATATCATATCTTGCCTAATCAAAAATTTAGCCTAAACTCACTTGCCAAATCATGGTCATAATTCATAATACCACATATGCTCCTAATTTTTAGTTAAACATTACACAGTACAGAATATTCTCCATATATGACGATAAACAATATGAATTATGCCAAATTATAGCCTATGATGCCAGATATCCAAAAACCCTTATTTAGGCGCATTTACATGAATAGTTATCCTGTTTTTGTATAGGTATTTTACGCCTAAGTCACATATTCCTTTTTCAAGTCATGAATTTTTACATAAAAGAATATGTCCAAAAATCTAGATTTTTATACTATGACATGTTGTATGTCCTCAACATGCTTTATCATTCATGCATAACATGTTGTAAATTATCTTTAAACTCTAACATCAGACCTTGATTTAAAACATGCATTATGTCCCCAAGTTTCAAGTTGTCCTATAATTCCCCTTCTCCCAAATAACAGATCATTGTACCTAGTATGAACAAATCTAGATCAAACATATGTTTATTTCTCAAATTAACTACAGATCTAGATTACAACATGTACTATGTATCTAAATTAGTTTCATGTTTATGATTAAATCTACGCCCTGAATCCCAAGTCATATGTCCAATATATTTTATGCCTCAATCTCAAGTCATATGTTAAATATGCCACATGTCCAATTATATGCCTCAGATTTTATGTCATGTCCTCGAATCAGTCCTGTCCAATTATGCATCATTCATTATTTATCCCAAACATTTTATTGTTCGTGCGTTAATCTTTTATGAGATTTGGCTCAGGCTCATGGTAGCCTGGCTATAGAACAGAAAGAAGAAAGAGATACATAATAAGATAGATCTAAACAGAACAGAACATACATAACCTCAAATTCAGATTTACAATTCATGTCACAATCATAATTAACGTTTATATCGGAAAATAACTGTACTTGCCTTTCGTGGTTTTAAGAAATGATAATAAACTGTTGTTGATGTAGAAATAATGAATTATTCCTCTTTAATTGTTGTTGTAGCTCTAAACTTTGATTTTAGATTTGATTTAGCTTTTAATTCTATTCAGGTTGGAAGAATGTGCATCAGTCCAGGTTTTGATTCCAACAAAGTAGCGACGCCATTTTTATTTTAGATCAGAACAGAGTAAACGTATAGACAGAATGAAATTATGTAGAGAAAATGAGGCTAGGGGGCTGTTTATATAGGATTAGGCGGACAAATCTAGACAGAAAATGAGACCGGATACATCATAATGAATCAGGTTCAAAAAGTGGGTTCGGGAGGTCGGTCGACCCCCAGGTCGACTCCCCAGTCGACCTGGTCATGGGGAGGTCGACATCCCAGTTGACTCCCCACTGGACCTGGTTGGGGGGGGGGGGGGGTGGGTCGACTCCCCAGTCGACCTAGGTATATAGGCGGGAATTTTCCCGCCAGCCTTATATGGGTTTGAATTTCGAATTTCTGGCTTTATTTTCGAGCTGTTTTATTTTATTTGATTTCCTGAAACTTCTGAGGGTCATAACTTGGTCATACGAACTCCGATTTTCGAAAACTCGGACTAGATTTCATGTAGAATTCCGAGACGAACGCAATGACGAAACCCATTTCCACTGATTCTTATTTTAAAAATTAATTATTCTCTGATTTGTTACTTATACATTCACAGAAAATACGGGGTATTACAACTCCTTGGGTCCTGATCCCGTTTTTGACTCATACCGAGGTGTGAGGCTCGCGAATTCACGTTATACACAAAGCTGCATCACACAGGCCGTGCTTTGATCATCAACCATAAGACTTTGCTTTTCAACAGAAGCCTTGATCATCTGCCACTTAGGCGTGCCACACAGGCAATTCACTCCATGCAACTGATGTCCATCGATAAACAACCTTTGAGCTCGTACGTCTCAGAGAAGGGCGTTAAGCAAGAGAATTAATTCTCCGTCGCCAAACAGATGTATATTTAATAGAGATCAATCAACATAGAATAAAATCCAATGTCAGACACACAGTCCATTTACAAGTTCATTTTGGGTCTGAACGAAACCGGAGGCACTTTCCTCGCATATCCATCGATCTCCAAGTACGTCTGGATGATCACCAACTGATTCCCTCCTCTTCGGTGTACAGCCCAATAAAGATCATCAGTAATCACTCAAACGATGTGAAGACTTCCGGTCTTCAAGCATCGTCTTCATCTTCGACTTATCATTGAATCGGTTATTCAGAATGGGTATAAACGCACCTTTCCGAATAACCCGCGTATATAATAAACACGTGTTACACAAACGCAATATATGCCTCATTCCAATTCAGAATATTCTTTTATTCAAATTTTCACATTCTTAGGGAAAGGTTCCCATTAATTTTATCAAAGATAAATTCTTCTAAATTTATTCTTTAATCTTCCTTTGGATATCATTTCAAACCATATTATGGTTTTCCAAACTAGTTGGGATTAGCGAACCACACCGAAGTAATTATTTATTTTATTTCTCAATCTCAACCTATTCATCCCATGGAGCAAAATTGGTAATACTCCATATCTAACACCACGGTGCTATCGGTAATATTAATTACCATTTCACGTTCAAATCTAATTAAAGATTTAACTACCGCTTTAGAGCAAAACTGGTGATACTCTATTCTCTATCACTTTTCAGATTTGGTAGTTTAAATTATCTATTCACTTTCAATCTAATTAAAGATTCATTAAAACTCCACTTAGTTTTAATCTTCTCAAAAAAAAAAATCTAGCCTTTTAACTGGGTTAAAGAACCAATGTCACCTAAAACACGATTCACGACAAACCCAAATCACATTTGATATTAAATATAAGGCTCTGAATAGAAAATATATCAGCTTATATTCGATATCAAATTCTGAAACCATCAAAATCGTATTGGATATAAGGATATAAATATATCTTTCAAATTACTACAACAATATCTGTATAATCGCGGAATCCAACATTGAAATAATCTAAAGACAATTTCGATTTAAATCCACTTCCACTTTATATATATTGGAAATTCTGGTTATTTTCAAAACCAATTCAAATTCAATTTAATTATTTCAAAAATAACTTGATTTTAATTCTAGTTGAAAACTAGTTCATTTCGATAAAAATCTAATTTTATCTTTTCAAATATGGAGTTATTCATCCCAGTTCTTTTCAAATCGCATATTATGATTTTACACAAATTATAGATATTTTTAATAATTTTATCAAGGCCCATGCAGTCGATTTCCATCAACGACCATCGAACTGCACTTACAGCGATCTTTTTCCAAATTTGATTTGGACTTAATTCCAAATCCAACCGTTAGATTTCAAATTTCTAATATTCATTGGAAAGCTCTTTTCGATACGAACTCAATGGTTCCGGTTTTAGGAGAATCCGACGGTCGGATCTCTCGCAACGTCAATTCGAAGTCAATGGTCGGAGTTCATGAACTGCCGCGGCGCGGCGCGTTCTATTCAGGCCATTATATATATATATATATATATATATATATATATATATATATATATATAATATATGTTTCGTCGATTTCCTTTTAAAACGCATTTTATAAATCATTTTAAATTCATTTTCAAAACCATTTCAACTCTATATTCAATTTCAAATCAAAATTGAATATTTCTTATCATTACTATACAAATGATAATATTTTCAAAACGTTACATTTTGAAATCACTACCTTTCCTATATTCATTATAAAAATGAATATAATCGATATAAATATCGTTCACGTCAAAATAGCGCAACTCTAATCAGCACGACTTCATATATTTCAATAAATTCATTATTCTATTCAACAAATGAATATTTATTCTATTCAACGCATGAATCTATATTTCTTTCAATACATGACTAATCTCAACACATTAGTACTGTCAGCACATGACTATTTTTCTTATGTAATATATTTTTATAAAATTACGGTATCTATCGTTTGATTTTCAATCAGACTCCAACCGTAAGATAGTTTCTAATCTTAAATATGATAAAGATGTAAATTTTATTATTAAAATATTTTACTCAACACATGAATAGTTTCAACACATGAATATTCTCAACACATGACTATTTATTTATTTATATATTCTTTATTTTCCCAATTGGAATGAGGCCCAATCAATTACCATATAACGTTAATTATATGGATTCCATACAACACATGTATAAAATAGCAACGATAAACAATCAACCATCATCCAAAGTGCACCACACAACTGCATAAGCATCAAATATAAATAATTAATGCTTACAGAGCCTGTCGACCAATCGATCGACATACAATTAATTATTGGGATTAGTGTATGCCGTATTTTATCCCAATAACCGTGTGGGGTTTCAAATCAACAAACCCAAATTTTTATTTGTGCAGTTGGGCAACGTGTAAAATTTATCATCCCAATGAATATCCTTCAAATAAGTGTACATAAAAAACCGTCCGGTTTGTAAATGAATATTTATTTGTTCACATTCGCTATATTCATATTCACATTAAAAACTATATTTTTAATGATAATTAATTTTCAACACATTCATATTATATTATCCACTTCACATCAACATCACAAACAAACTTCACAACACAACAAACAAGCATACAAGCCATTCATGGTCTGTGGACGACGGGTGTCGAGTGCTACTAAGCACCGTCTGCATCCTAGTACATATATTTTAACTAGAAAATAGAATTTAAAGTGAGAAGTTCTCACCGACTAGCTAAACCAATTCACCATGACTCTTCATATGTAGGAAATCTTCATCGTGCTCGCCTTTTGTCAATTTCACTATCCGTAGCCACTACGTATATAAAAATCACATTATTATATTGTTGTCTTGTATATAAAAATTCTATTTTTATACCGCTACTATATAGATAAAAATTCTATTTTTACACCGCTACTATATAGATAAAAATTCTAATTTTACACCGCTACTATATAGATAAAAATTCTATTTTTACACCGCTACTATATAGATAAAAATTCTATTTTTATTATTTTTATAATATAAAAATCATATCTTTCCTACTTCAAAGATGTAATCTTTTCGCTATTTCATTATAAAAATCATTTCTTTATCTCTTCTATGAATTAAAAATCGAATTTTTATTCTTTCTAAAAATATAAAAATCATATTTTTATAAATAAAAATATAATCTTTCTATATCAAATGCCTTATTTTTCACACATAGAAACACAATATCCTTATAGTTTAATGATCACTTCTTTATCTTGTTTTCATTCGTATAAAAATCGCTCCTTTACTTTGTTTTCATTTAAATAAAATCTAAACTAAAACTGAAATTAAAATCAATGTAAATAAATAAATAAAAAGCTCACAGTTGGAAGAAGAGGGGGGGCGGGGCCTTGCGTGCTCGTCGGAGGGGGAAACTAGGCGAGGAGGAGGGTGGCGGATGGTCAGGGGCAGCGGCGATAGGCGGGGACACGGTGGCGTTGGGGGGGGTCTCGTCATTGGCCGAGATAGGTGCGTCAGTTTTTTTCAGAGGAAGAAGAAGAAGAAGAAGGAGAGGAGGAAGTGGAGGAGGGCAGGGGTGCGAGCTCGGGGATGGCGGCAGTGGCCCACCCCCTGGCGGCGTGGCGCGCTAGGGCTCCGCCCTTCTCTTTTTTTTTCTTTAATCGAAATCTAAAATGATGGGGGGGGGGGGACTGAAGGCATATAGGAGAGAGAGAGTTATTTTTTTTTATTTTAGTTTCAAAAAGCAACTTTTTATTTCGACCTTGAGATCAAACCCACCGCCTGTCGTCCATAGCTAATTACCCCCATTCCGAACACAATGGGATATGTATCGTAGACTGATTCGATCATTTTGACCCGTTTTCGTTGAAATCCAATTATAACTCTATATATTGAATTTGAACGCGCATCTCAATTTACCGGGGCCACAAACTAACTCTGAAAATTCCTGTAAAATATTTTCTAGCTTCGTATTGATGATACAGTCCTAACAAAACTAATTTCGTCGAATTCTGAGACTGTTGAAAAAATGGCCATTTTCCAGTCGATTAAAATCAACTAAAATTGGTCAGACGTGTTTTCCTTTGCCACGCTCACATATTGATTCGAAAAATGACGAAATTTGAAATCTAGCAATAACTTGACATTCCGGTTCCAACGAAAGTGGTTTCGTCGAAAACCGAGGTCATTGCAAAATTTCCATTTTTAAGGACCTGAATTCCATAGCGACTATTCAGAATTTTCAATTGGACGTATCTTTTGATTTCCGCTATGAAATTTCAATTTTTCGGATTCGTTGGAAAGATATTCTCTATTAGATTCTAATATTTTTGGTTTCACTAAAATCCGGTTTATTTTGAACTAGGTACATTCATTCGAACTTTGAAATCGAATTTTCAAACTACCGCGCCATTTTCAATTCCTTATATGTATATATATCTAAATATTTATATTCTAACGACGATTCGAATAAATATAATCGTTCAAATTCTATTCAAAATAAATTTCTCGTCGATATTATTTAAAATAATTCATTTTAACTATTCAAAATTCGCTAAAATTGCCAAAATAAAATTTTTTAAATTGGCTCAGAATTTCCGGGTTATTACAATCTCCCCCACTTAAAACTTTTCGTCCCCGAAAAGGAACGAAGCCGAAAGTTGTTTAACTAATCAACTCAATTTCCAATATTTTTGTTACGACTTAAGTTATTCAACTTTTCAGTTTCTAAGAACTTTTCAAAATTTTCAAAATAATTGGCTAACACCCTAAATTTTCGAAAAATTTCTCCATTACCTCCTCTGCACCGGGGAGTTCGGGATATTTCATATAGCCTCCCATGGCCTTCTTCAATCAAAAAGAAAAAGGAAAAGCCAAGCGGCTCTTAAAATCATCATCACCAAAACAAAACAGTAAATTATGGTAAACATGTACCTATTTGTTGGGAAAACAATTTTATTCTTCTACTATAGCCTCTTTGCAATGACCTATTCAATGTAAGTACATGTTTATGCATGCAATTTTAATCATTTTTCAATACAGTTCAATATTTGGTTCCATTAGGCATAAATGGTTTCAAAATTATCAAACAACTAAACAAACAACACAACCATCAATCAATTAGTTGATTATTGTTTCAAATTCATAACTTTTATATATATATATACAGAAAATCATGTTTTAGATGCCAAATCACAACAATTAATCCTATCTAATTTTGGTTCTCACACCAGTCTAATGGAAATATATAGATATCACACCTTCGAAACACGAATATAAATATTGATGATATCCGGACATCACCAGAATTATCCCCGAGCGACTAGAGTGTGAATCTATATCTATCCAGTATATTTAAACTTCGAATATACGTTCATGACGCGTATATGAAAAATCTTTATATACTCGATTGTCCAAATTCAATACAAATAAAATATTCAAATACATATGAAATGGTTTATATTTCAAAACAATATTGTTTTCATTTGAAAAATATACTCTTTACATCCGTTCTAGGATACTACTGATCCTATCACTAACGAGTCATTCTAATTGGATATTACTAATTCAATATCTGATGGATTCTTTCGTTCGGTTCTAATGTGTCTTGTTCTCGAGCTCTGTAAACCAAAGCTCTGATACCAACTGTAACGGTAAGGAATTTTGCTCGATCCGAATCAATCGTTAAACATACCAAGACCGTTCGAAACCCCTGATCGTTTTGAGGACAGGAAAAATTGGAACGCAAACAGAAGAACATTTCATTGTTTATTACAACAATTCCATCAGATACAAGAATATACTGATTATGAATAAATATAATACAACAAAGAATATCAGAGATTTAAATATAGTACTGCAGCGGAAAAATAATACAAAACACAACTAGAAGAGATATACGGATACAGAGCTTTCCGGATATCATTCCAGCTGTAAACCAGGCTCCTGTGAATATAAATCTACAAAACCAAAACTACTAGCTGCCCGTGCGGAAAATAAGGCCACCCAGAGTTTAGGTTAAAACAATAAACTCCATGTCAGTCATGTGACTGGTGTGAGAACTAAAAAATTTATCAGTCTTTATTTTTAAAGTTAGGTAAATCAAGGGACCACGCCGTATAACACGGAATGGGTTTCCTCCCAAGAATACCAGTGCATAACACAAACAGCGCAATGCTAAATAAAGACAAATGAAGCTATTATAAGACCCAGGTCCCATCACACAATGCAACGCAAGCCGGAGGATCGGGTTTTTACCTTATAATAGCCAAAGAATGCTTGGTACGTTTAAAACAAATCATTTGATACTATTATAAGTGTATAGTGTCAAAACAATTTCAATCATAAATATCAATCATTGACGGCATTAATGACCCATACCACTATGTTGCCATACTAGGTTCTACAATTAAAATCGCAATGTCACGTATTGGAAATTGGATTCCACCATGAGTCGAGGAAAGGGTCAAGCTCCTCTCCGGTTCGAGACACTCTAGCAAATGTCTCAGGACCCCACTATGATCCTTTGGAACCTCGAAGGCCGGTCCTCTCTTACTTTTGAGGATTGGCAATTCCTGAACGCACGTTTCCCCGTCCTAACAGACCTATATCCGAGGCGCCTCGCATTCCAACATCCACACAGGTGAAAATTATATAAATGTCAGCCAATTTAAGAACTGACACCACCACTAGCAAGAAAGAAACGTCGTGCACTCCTGTAACACCCCACCTCTATTAAGGACACTCACAAAGGGAATGCCTTAACTTTAGTGGAGCATTTTAGTAAACAGAACAGAAATTTCAAGACAGATAAACAATACTTGAGAAATTGTAACTTTATTACAACGGAAAACAGAAATCAGTATGGTTACATCTTTACCAAAAACTCAAGTAAATAAATATCAGTCTTGTTCAGAAAGTCATCAGAGTACAAAACTTTAAAATCATAATCCCCACAGAAGATGTCATAAGAAGTTAAGCTATACTTTACGCACTTCAAGTACTTCAAGTAGAAGAAACCCGGATCAAGATAAAGTATTCCCTCCTTGGAAAACTAGGGGGGACGGAAGAAAAAGGGGCGAAAACAAGCAAGGTCAGACATAAAGTCTGGCAAGTCCAGTGACTTTCAGCATATTAACAGATAATAATAATTATGACATGAAAATAAGCTGGATAAGAGATAACAGTAACAATAGCAGCAGATATACTTAGGTTAAACAGAAGAAACAGATTAATATTACTTTTCATTTCTCTACACTAATACTAGTATAACAGGATTAGGTGTCACCCTAATGTCTAAACTGAAACAGAAACGGGAACAGAATAATTTCCACAGAAGAGAATGCTAGTAATGGCCCTTTACCACCCCAACAGAAACAGAAAGAAACCGAATGCTAATAATGGGCCTTTACCACCTGAACAGAAACAGACAGAAACAGAATGCTAATAATGGGCCTTTACCACCCAAACAAAAACAGACAGAAACATAATGCTAATAATGGGCCTTTACCACCCGAACAGAAGGTACAGAAATAGACTATTCCCTACGGAAACAGAATGTAGAATTAGGTGTACACTAGTAAATGTGCCTTTACCACCCGAACAGACGGTACCACGCAGAAACAGACAGGTGTTGCCACCCAATAGAAAACAGACGGTACCAACAGAAACAAACAGAACTAAGTGTACCCTAAAATCCTACCCCAAGCGATCGGCTCCCTAATACGTAAATACCCTATGTCGGCCCCACAGTAGGGTGTATCACTCCCTAAAGTGACAACCAATTGGCACAAACCTATTTACAGATGTCACAACGTCATACATCCTCAGAGGAAGACCGGAATCCATGCACGCACATGACCCTGTTGGAACGCACCATCAACACCTCTTGCAATTATCAGAATGAACCGCTTATAATTAGTTCAGTAAGCGTGCCCGGACCCTACCTACTGTTGGGTCAAAGTTTTGATACCAGAAAGAGTTACTGACTAATATGGGTCCCAAACAACAGATGACACAAGTAATTTCCCTCCTAACCTTATGTCCCCAAACTGACAGATTTCAGATTAACTTGTTTACAAGTTCAGACATACAGAGTTCAGATCAACTAGTTCACAGATCAGACAAGTTTTCAGACTAACGGATCAGATATACGGATTTAACATATTTATAGATTTGTCTACCTTTGTAATTGGGCCTACAGATTCACGAAACAGGTTTGTTAAATTCATTAGTCCAATTGCTTTAACCCAATCCACCCAACACGTTTTAGACATCATATTTATCCCAGATTTGCATTAATTAAATATTAATGCACAAACCTCTCACATTACGTTGGTAGCTTGTGGCCGCTGGATATGCCGGGCGGTTCTGGGCAGACTTCTGCCACAAGTCAGACCTAACCTCGAGTCTAAGCATATTTTAGTTATGTTTACGACCTCTCACATTAGACTGACAGTTTGCGGTCGCTGGTTAAGCCGGTTGGTTCAGGGCAGGCTTCTACCGCAAACAGAGTCTAACCTCGTGTCATAGCCAATTAATTCAAATACAAATTTTTCAGATATCAGACTAATTCTGTTTATTTAACAGATTAAACTTCTGTACAAGTTACTGTAGATTATTCGAGGTTCTATTAAAAAGTTTTGCTCAATTTTAAATCGAACCTACAGATTCACATACTTCAAATTTCAGCATTTTAGTTCCAACAGATTACGTCATTCAACAGATTATACAGATAACAGATCTGGCAAATTAGGCTATTTAGCAGATTTAGCAGATAAGGCAATTTAACATAATTAGCAGATTAGGCAATTCAATCTAATTAGCAGTTTAGGCAATATAACAGAACTAGCAGATTAGGCAATATAACATATTTAGCAGATAACAGATTTAGCAGATTATATATATCATATCTTGCCTAATCATAAATTTAGCCTAAACTCACTTGCCAAATCATGGTCATAATTCATAATACCACATATGCTCCTAATTTTTAGTTAAACATTACACAGTACAGAATATTCTCCATAAATCACGATAAACAATATTAATTATGCGAAATTATAGCCTATGATGCCAGATATCCAAAAACCCTTATTTAGGCGCATTCACATTAATAGTTATCCTATTTTTGTATAGGTCTTTACGCCTAAGTCACATATTCCTTTTTCAAGTCATGAATTTTTACATAAAAGAATATGTCCAAAAATCTAGATTTTTAAACTATAACATGTAGTATGTCCTCAACATGCATTATCCTTCATGCATAACATGTTGTAAATTATCTTTAAACTCTAACATCAGACTTTGATTTAAAACATGCATTATGTCCCCAAGTTTCAAGTTGTCCTATAATTCCCCTTCTCCCAAATCACATATCATCGTACCTAGTATGAACAGATCTGGATCTAACATATGTTTATTTCTCAAATTAACTGCATATCTAGATTACAACATGTACTATGTATCCAAATTAGTTTCATGTTTATGGTTAAATCTATGCCACGAATCCCAAGTCATATGTCCAATATATTTTATGACTCAATCTCAAGTCATATGATAAATATGCCACATGTCCAATTACATGCCTCAGATTTTATGTCATGTCCTCAAATCAGTCCTGTCCAATTATGCATCATTCATTATTTGTCCCAAACATTTTAGCGTTCGTGCATTAATCTCTTATGAGATTTGGCTCGGTCTCGTGGTAGCCTGGCTATAGAACAGAAAGAAGAAAGAGATATAGAATAAGATAGATCTAAACAGAACAGAACAGACATAAACTCAAATTCAGATTTACAATTCATGTCACAATCATAATTAACGTTTATATCGGAAAATAACTGTACTTGCCTTTCGTGGTTTTAAGAAAGGATAATAAACTGTTGTTGATGCAGAAATGCTGAAATATTCCTCTTTAATTGTTGTTGTAGCTCTAAAATTTGATTTGCGATTTGATTTAGCTTTTAATTCTATTCAGGTTGGAAGAAGATGCATCAGTCCAAGTTTTGATTCCAGCAAAGCAACGACACCATTTTTATTTTTGATTAGAACAGAGGCAGAGTATAGAAATAATGAAATTGTGTAGAGAAAATGAGGCTAGAGGGCTGTTTATAGAGGATTAGGTGGACGAATCTAGACAGAAAACGAGACCGGATACATCAGAATGAGTCAGGTTCAAAAAGTGGGTTCGGGAGACAGGTCGACCCCCAGGTCGACTCCCCAGTCGACCTGGTCATGGGGAGGTCGATACCCCAGTCGACTCCCTAGTCAACCTGGTTGTGGGGGGGGGGGGGTGGAGGGGGTCGACTCCCCAATCGACTTGGGTATATGAGCGGGAATTTTCCCGCCAGCCTTCTCTGGGTTTGAATTTCGAATTTCTGGCTTAATTTTCAAGATGTTTTATTTTATTTAAATTCCTGAAACTTCTGAGGGTCATAACTTGGTCATACGAACTCTGATTTTCGAAAACTCGGATTCAATTTCATGTAGAATTCCGAGACAAACGCAATGGCGCAACCCGTTTCCCCTGATTCTTATTTTAAAATTTAATTATTCTCTGATTTGTTACTTATATGTTCACAGAAAATACGGGGTGTTACATTCTCCCCTCCTTAAAGGATTTTGTCCCCGAAATCTTCAAGTTAAGAAGAATGTGTCCTACCATCCAGTCATCCATCTAATCAACCATCATCTACAAGCATCCATTGTACTTAGAAAACTTCTATTGTTGTATGAACATACGCAAAAGTGTTTGTATATGTTCCTTATCTAATGCAAAGATCAAACGGTCCACTGATTCGGTTGACCTCCTTAATGAGAACTATGTCAATGTCATGAGTCGAACATGTATGCAATTTTCCTATTTGATACATATCATTCTTAAATGAGTGACAACCATTCATTCATATGCAACATCCATGTGATGAGTCAATCATTTTGCTTCCACAGAAATTGAAAATGCTCACACATCCATATGCAATATGGGAGTGTATTCGAGCCGATCTAGTGCCTAGTGTGTGTATATGCATCCACGAGCAACCACTAGCAACCACTTGCATCCACTTGCAACCATAAAAAATAACATGTCTCAAACACATGTTTACAACCATTGGTTTCTACCTAAAGTTTGAAGATTCGATCGATAGAATATAGTCGAATGATAGAAGCGAGTACAGATAAAACAAAAACTTGGTTCCCATTAGACATAGGTTGAGAGACTAATTCCCCTAAGTATCAAACCTGAAGACCGAAATCAACATCAGATTGACACCCAGAGGATTACCCTCTTTAGACAATGTCAAAACTGGAAATCTTAACCTTTTCAGAAATATCCAGATGCTTACAGACTACTAGTACAGATCAGATTATCGAATGATTCTTAGAAAACTAAGCATGGGAAAATCCCACCATATCCCTCAAAAACCCAATGTATGCATTACAATCGACTTGACGCCTAACACAGATACCCTCAAACCCCAACCTACCACCAACTGAGTCGTAACCCCTATGGGGTTTGAGACTATAATCTAATCAGAAACAAGACTAGTATTAAAGTGCAGAGACTCGACTATAGAATCAGAATGCAATAATCGGAAAGAGTTCTAACTCAATAATCAGATAAGGAAACTAAACTCTCTACAAAAATTTTCCTACTTCAATCCTATCCACCCTCTATGAGAGCATTCGCCTGCCTTCTCGAAGTAGGTCATGTCCTCTGTCCTTGCCCCCGTTTCTTCGGGAAGTCCCTAGTGAAGTGACCCATCTCACCACAGTTGAAGTGAGTGTCCTTCCTCTTTCGGCAATCCTTGTTCAGATGAGTCAGGCTTCCATAAGTAAAGCACTTTTTCTCCTTCTTATCTTCGGACTTTTCATCCTTCTTTTGTGTTTCCTTTTAGCCTCCTTTGTGGACCAAGTCCATATCCATGAGTTTCTCATCCTTGGGTTGTGATCCTAAGCCAAACTCCCTCATTCTCATCTTTACTATCTGTGTGTAACACGTTGACAAGTCCCTTGAAATCGGCCTTCATTGCACGGAAAATCCTACAAAGCTCGAAAGAAAATTAACTGTAGGTGAGACTACTACGGCTACAGATGGAAGTCGGGCGCTTATTTGCCCTTTGACCAGTGTCGTAGTCTTATCAAGCCTACAGAATCATGCCGCGATGAGGTTACCTCCGAAAAAGCTAGGAGCTCCGGAGAAAGAAGGAAACAAAGATTCAAATAAAGGATCAAAAGATAGATATATGGCTTTTGGGGATTATGTTTTTCAAAAATAAGCTTTAATTTTGAAAATACTTCCTTTTAAAACCTTTTTGAAAATAGTTTTCAAAACTTTTTATCAAATCTGGTAACCTTTAGCTCTGATACCAAGTGTAACACCCCACCTCTATTAAGGACACTCACAAAGGGAATGCCTTAACTTTGGTGGAGCATTTTAGTAAACAGAACAGAAAATTTCAACACAGATAAATAATACTTGAGAAATTATAAATTTATTACAACAGAAAACATAAATCAGTATGGTTACATCTTCACCAAAAACTCAAGCACATAAATATCAGTCTTGTTCAGAAAGTCATCAAAGTACAAAACTTTAAAATCATAATCCCCACAGAAGATGTCATAAGAAGTTAAGCCATACTTTACGCACTTCAAGTACTTCAAGCAGAAGAAACCCGGATCAAGCTAAAGTATTCCCTCCTTGGAAAACCTCGGGGGGATCGGAACGGAAGAAAAAGGGGCGAAAACAAGCAAGGTCAGACATAAAGTCTGGCAAGTCCAATGAATTTCAGCATATGAATAGATAATAATAATTATGACATGAAAATAAGCTGGACAAGAGATAACAGTAACAGGAGCAGCAGATATACTTAGGTTAAACAGAAGAAACATATTCATGTTGCTTTTCATTTCTTTGCACTAATACTAGTATAAAAGTATTAGGTTTCACCCTAATGTCTAAACTGAAACAGAAATGGGAACAGAATAATTTCCACAGAAGAGAATGCTAGTAATGGGCCTTTACCACCACAATAGAAACCGATTGCTAATAATGGGCCTTTACCACCCGAACAGAAATAGAATGCTAATAATGGGCCTTTACCACTCGAACAGAAACTGAAAGAAATAGAATGCTAATAATGGGCCTTTACCACCCGAACAGAAGGTACAGAAACAGAAACAGATTAATCCCTACGGAAACAGAATGTAGAATTAGGTGTACGCTAGTAAATGGGCCTTTACCACCCGAACAGACGGTACCACGCAGAAACAGACAGGTGTTGCCACCTAACAGAAAACAGACGGTACCAACAGCAACAAACAGAACTAAGTGTACCCTAAAATCCTACCCCAAGCGATCGGCTCCCTAATACATAAATACCCTGTGTCGGCCCCACAGTAGGGTAAAGTGACAACCAATTGGCACAGACCTATTTACAGATGCCACGTCGTCTTACATCCTCAGAGGCAGACCGGGATCCATGCACGCATATGACCTGGTTGGAACGCACCATCAACACCCCTCGCCATTATCAGAATGAACCGTTTATAATTAGTTCAGTAAGCATGCCCGGACCCTACCTACTGTTGGGTCAAAGTTTTGATACCAGAGAGGGTTACTAATTAATATGGGTCCCAAACAACAGATGACACAAGTAATTTCCCTCCTAACCTTGTGTCCCCAGACTAATAGATTTCAGATTAACTTGTTTACAAGTTCAGACATACAAAGTTCAGATCAACTAGTTCATAGATCAGACAAGTTTTCAAACTAACGGATCAGATATACGGATTTAACAGATTTACAGATTTGTCTAACTTTGTAATTGGGCCTACAGATTCATGAAATGGGTTGTTTAAATTCATTAGTCCAATTGGTTTAACCCTATCCACCCAACATGTTTTAGACATCATATTTATCCCAGATTTGCATTAGTTAAATATTAATGCACAGAACTCTCACATTAGGTCAGTAGCTTGTGGCCGCTGGATATGCCGGGTGGTTTCGGGCAGACTTCTGCCATAAGCCAGACCTAACCTCGTGTCTAAGCATATTTTAGTTATGCCTACGACCTCTCACATTAGACTGACAGTTTGCGGTCGCTGGTTAAGCGGGTTGGTTCCGGGCAGGCTTATACCGCAAACAGAGTCTAACCTCGTGTCATAGCCAATTTATTCCAATATAGATTTTTCAGATATCAGACTTATTCTGTTTATATAACAGATTAAACTTCTGTACAAGTTACTGCAGATTATTCGAGGTTCTATTAACAAGTTTTGCTCAATTTTAAATCGAGCCTACAGATTCACATACATCAAATTTCGGCATTTTAGTTCCAACATATTACGTCATTCAACAGATTATACAGATAACAAATCTTGCAGATTAGACTATATAGCAGATTTAGCAGATAAGGCAATTTAACATAATTAGCAGATTAGGCAATTCAATCTAATTAGCAGTTTATGCAATATAACAGAACTAGCAAATTAGGCAATATAACAGATTTAGCAGATAACAGATTTAGCAGATTATATATATCATATCTTGCCTAATCATAAATTTAGCCTAAACTCACTTGCCAAATCATGGTCATAATTCATAATAGCACATATGCTCCTAATTTTTAGTTAAACATTACACAGTATAGAATATTCTCCATAAATCACGATAAACAATATGAATTATGCCAAATTATAGCCTATGATGCCAGATATCCAAAAACCCTTATTTAGGCGCATTCCCATTAATAGTTATCTTGTTTTTGTATAGGTATTTATGCCTAAGTCACATATTCCTTTTTCAAGTCATGAATTTTTACATAAAAGAATATGTCCAAAAATCTAGATTTTTAAACTATGACATGTAGTATGTCCTCAACATGCATTATCATTCATGCATAACATGTTGTAAATTATCTTTAAACTCTAACATCAGACCTTGATTTAAAACATGCATTATGTCCCCAAGTTTCAAGTTGTCCTATAATTCCCCTTCTCCCAAATCACAGATCATTGTACGTAGTATGAACAGATCTAGATCTAACGTATGTTTATTTCTCAAATTAACTACAGATCTAGATTACAACATGTACTATGTATCTAAATTAGTTTCATGTTTATGGTTAAATCTATGCCCCGAATCCCAAGTCATATGTCCAATATATTTTATTCCTCAATCTCAAGTCATATGTTAAATATGCCACATGTCCAATTATATGCCTCAGATTTTATGTCATGTCCTCGAATCAGTCCTGTCCAATTATGCATCATTCAGTATTTGTCCCAAACATTTTAGCGTTCGTGCGTTAATCTTTTATGAGATTTGGCTCAGGCTCATGGTAGCCTGGCTGTTGAACAGAAAGAAGTAGGAGATACAGAATAAGATACATCTAAACAGAACAGAACAGACATAACCTCAAATTCAGATTTACATTTCATGTCATAATCATAATTAACATTTATATCGGAAAATAACTGTACTTGCCTTTCGTGGTTTTAATAAAGGATAATAAACTGTTGTTGATTTAGAAATGATGAATTATTCCTCTTTAATTGTTTTTGTAGCTATAAACTTTGATTTGAGATTTGATTTATCTTTTAATTCTATTCAGGTTGGAAGAAGATGCATCGGTCCAAGTTTTGATTCCAACAAAGTAGCGCCGTCATTTTTATTTTTGATTAGAACGGAGGCAGAGTATAGAAAGAATGGAAATGTGTAGAGAAAATGAGGCTAGGGGGCTGTTTATATAGGATTAGGCAGACGAATTTAGACAGAAAACGAGACCGGATACATCAAAATGAATAAGGTTCAAAAAGTGGGTTCGGGAGGCAGGTCGACCCCCAGGTCGACTCCCCAGTCAACCTGGTCTTGGGGAGGTCGACACTCCAGTCGACTCCCCAGTCGACCTGGTTGGGGGGGGGGGGGTCGACTCCCCAGTCGACCTGGGTATACGGGCATGAATTTTCCCGCCAGCCTTCTCTGGGTTTGAATTTCGAATTTCTGGCTTTATTTTCGAGCTATTTTATTTTATTTAAATTCCTGGAACTTCTGAGGGTCATAACTTGGTCATACGAACTCCGATTTTCGAAAACTCTGACTCGATTTCATGTAGAATTCTGAGACGAAAGCAATGGCGCAACCCATTTCCCCTGATTCTTATTTTAAAATTAATTATTCTCTGATTTGTTACTTATACATTCAAAGAAAATACGGGGTGTTACAACTCCCTTGGTCCTTATCCCGTTTTTGACTCATACCGAGGTGTGAGGCTCGCGAATTCACGTTATACACAAAGCTGCGTCACACTGGCCGTGCTTTGATCATCAACCACAAGAATTTACTTTTCAACAGAAGCCTTGATCATCTGCCACTTAGGCGTGCCACACAGGCACTTCACTTCATGCGACTGATGTCCATCGATATACAACCTCTATGCTCGTACGTCTCAGAGAAGGGCGTTAAGAAAGAGAATTAATTCTCCGCCGCCAAACAGATGTATATTTAATAGAGATCAATCAACACAGAATAAAATCCAATGTCAGACACACAGTCCATTTACAAGTTCGTTCTGGGTCTGAACGAAACCGGAGGCACTTTCCTCGCATGTCCATCGATCTCCAAGTACGTCTGGATGATCACCAATTGATTCCCTCCTCTTGGGTGTACAACACAATCAAGATCATCAGTAATCACCCAAACGATGTGAAGACTTCCGGTCTTCAACCACCGTCTTCATCTTCAACTTATCGTCAAATCGGTTATTCAGAATGGGTATAAACGCGGCCTTTCCGAATAACCCGCGTATATAATAAACATGTGTTACACAAACACAATATACGCTTCATTCCAATTCAAAATATTCTTTTATTCAAATTTTCACATTCTTAGAGAAAGGTTCCCATTAATTTTATCAAAGATAAATTCTTCTAAATTTATTCTTTAATCTTCCTTTGGATATCATTTAAAACCATATTATGGTTTTCCAAACTAGTCGGGATTAGCGACCCACACCGACATAATTATTTATTTTATTTCTCAATCTCAACCTATTCATCCCATGGAGCATAACTGGTAATACTCCATATCTAACACCACGGTGCTATCGGTAATATTAATTACCATTTCACGTTCAAATCTAATTAAAGATTTAACTACTGCTTTGGAGCAAAACTAGTGATACTCCATTCTCGATCACTTTTCAGATTTGGTAGTTTAAATTATCTATTCACTTTCAATCTAATTAAAGATTCATTGAAACTCCACTTAGTTTAAATCTTCTCAAAAAAAAAAATCCAGCCTTTAACTGGGTTAAAGAACTAATGTCACCTAAAACGATTCACGACAAACACAAATCCCATTTGATATTAAATACAAGGCTCTGAATAGAAAATATACCGGCTTATATTCAATATCAAATTCTGAAACAAAAAATATCATATTGGAAATAATGATATAATATATCTTTCAAATTCCCATAACAATATCTGTATAATCACGGAATCCAACATCGAAATAATCAAAAGACAATTTCGATTTAAATCCACTTCCACTTTATATATATTGGAAATTCTGGTTATTTTCAAAACCAATTCAAATTCAATTTATTTATTTCAAAAATAACTTGATTTTAATTCTAGTTGAAAACTAGTTCATTTCAATAAAAATTTATTTTTATCTTTTCAAATATGGAGTTTTTCATCCCAGTTCTTTTAAAATCGCATATTATGATTTTACACAAATTATAGATTTTTTTAATAATTTTATCAATGCCAGTACAGTCGATTTCCATCAACGGCCATCGAACTGCACCTACAGTGACCTTTTCCAAATTTGATTTGGACATAATTCCAAATCCAACCGTTATATTTCAAATTTCTAATATTCATTGGAAAGCTCTTTTCGATACGAACCCAACGGTTCCGGTTTTAGGAGAATCCGACCGTCGGATCTCCCGCAAAGTCAATTCAAAATCAATGGTCGAAATTCACGAACTGCCGCGGCGCGGCGCGTTCTATTCAGGCCATTATATATATATATATATATATATATTATATGTTTCGTCGATTTCCTTTTAAAACGCATTTTATAAATCATTTTAAATTCATTTTCAAAACCATTTCAACTCTATATTCAATTTCAAATCAAAATTGAATATTTCATATCATTGCTATATAAATGATAATATTTTCAAAATGTTACATTTTGAAATCACCACCTTTCCTATATTCATTATAAAAACGAATATAATCGATATAAATATCGTTCACGTCAAAATAGCGCAACTCTAATCAACATGGCTTTATATATTTCAATAAATTCGTTATTCTATTCAACAAATGAATATTTATTCTATTCAACACATGAATCTATATTTCTTTCAACACATGACTAATCTCAACACATGAGTACTGTCATCACATGACTATTTTTGTTATGTAATATATTTTATAAAATTATGGTATCTATCCTTTGATTTTCAATCAGACTTCAACTGTAAGGTAGTTTCTAATCTTAAATATGATAAAGATGTAAATTTTTTGTTAAAATATTTTACTCAACACATGAATAGTTTCAACACATGAATATTCTCAACACATGACTATTTATATATTCTAATATTCTTTATTTTCCCAATTGGAATGAGGCCCAATCAATTACCATATAAGGTTAATTATATGGATTCCATACAACACATGTATAAAATAGCAACGATAAACAATCAACCATCATCCAAAGTGCACCACACAACTGCATAAGCATCAAATATAAATAATTAACGCTTACACGGCCTATTGACCAATCGATCGACATACAACTAATTATTGAGATTAGTGTATGCCGTATTTTATCCCAATACCTGTGTGGGGTTTCAAATCAACAAACCCAGATTTTTATTTGTGCAGTTGGCGACGTGTAAAATTTATCGTCCCAATCAATATCCTTCAAATTGTTGTACATAAACAAACCGTCCGGTTTGTAAATGAATATTTATTTGTTCACATTCACTATATTCATATTCACATTAAAAATTATATTTTTAACGATAATTAATTTATTTCTTCACATTCATATTATATTATCCACTTCATATCAACATCACAAACAAACTTCACAACACAACAAACAAGCATACAAGCCGTCCATGGTCTGTGGACGACGGGTGTCGGGTGCTACTAAGCACCGTCTGCATCCTAGTACATATATTTTAACTAGAAAATAGAATTTAAAGTGAGAAGTTCTCACCGACTAGCTAAACCAATTCACCATGACTCTTCATATGTAGGAAATCTTCGTCCTGCTCGCCTTTTGTCAATTTCACTATCCGTATCCACTACATATATAAAAATAACATTTTTATATTGTTGCCATGTAGATAAAAATTCTATTTTTACACCACTACTAATAGATAAAAATTCTATTTTTACACCGCTAATATATAGATAAAAATTCTATTTTTATAATTTTTATAATATAAAAATCATATCTTTCCTACTACAAAGATGTAATCTTTTCGCTATTTCATTATAAAAATCATTTCTTTATCTCTTCTATGAATTAAAAATCAAATTTTTATTCTTTCTAAAAATATAAAAATCATATTTTTATAAATAAAAATATAATCTTTCTATATCAAATGCCTTATAGAAACGCCATATCCCTATAGTTTAATGATCACTCCTTTATCTTGCTTTCATTCGTATAAAAATCGCTCCTTTACTTTGTTTTCATTCAAATAAAATCTAAACTAAAACTGAAATTAAAATCAATGTAAATAAAAAAAACTCACAGTTGGAAGAAGAGGGGGCGGGGCTTTGTGTGCTCGTAAGAGGGGGAAACCAGGCGAGGAGGAGGGTTGCGGATGGTCAGGGGCGGCGGCGATAGGTGGGGACACGGTGGCGTTGGGGGTCTCGTCGTTGGCCGAGATGGGTGCATCGTTTTTTTTCAGAGGAAGAAGAAGAAGAAGGAGAGGAGGAAGTGGAGGAGGGAGGGGGTGCGAGCTCGGGGAAGGCGGCGGTGGCCCACGCCCTGGCGGTGCGGCGCGCTAGGGCTCCGCCCTTCTCTTTTTTTTTCTTTAATCGAAATCGAAAATGATGGGGGGAGGGGGGCTGAAGGCATATAGGAGAGAGAGAGTTATAATTTTTTAATTTTAATTTCAAAAAGCAACTTTTTATTTCGACCTCAAAATCGAACCCACCGCCTGTCGTCCATAGCTAATTACCCCCATTCCGAACGCAATGGGATATGTATCGTAGGCTGATTCCATCATTTCGATCAGCTTTCGTCAAAATCCAATTATAACTCTATATATTGAATTTGAACGCGCATTTCAATTTACCGGGGCCACAAACTAACTCTAAAAATTCCTGTAAAATATTTTCTAGCTTCGTATTGACGATACGATCCTAACAAAACTAATTTCGTCAAATTCTGAGACCATTGGAAAAATGGCCATTTTCCAGTCGATTAAAATCCACTAAAACTGGTCAAACGCGTTTTCCTTTGCCACGCTCAAATATTGATTCGAAAAATGACAAAATTTGAAATTAAGCTATAATTTGACATTCCGGTTCCAACAAAGGTGGTTTCGTCGAAAACCGAGGTCGTTTGCAAAATTTCCATTTTTAAGGACCTAAATTCCATAGCAACTATTCAGAATTTTCAACTGGACATATCTTTTGATTCCCATTATGAAATTTCAATTTTTCGGATTCGTTGGAAAGATATTCTCACTTAGATTCTAATATTTTAGGTTTCACTAAAATCCAGTTTATTTTGCATCTGGTACATTCATTTGAACTTTGAAATCGAATTTTCAAACTACCGCGCCATTTTCAATTCCTTATATATATATATGTAAATAAATATTTATATTCTGATGACGATTCGAATAAATATATACATTCAAATTCTATTCAAAATAAATTTCACGTCGATATTATTTAAAATAATTCATTTTAAATATTCAAAATTCGCTAAAATTGCCAAAATAAAAAATTTAAATTGGCGTAGAATTTCCGGGTTATTACACCTTGCTAAACACGCACCAATTCCAAACTTCGATCTTAACCCCTCCTCATCAGGACATCATCACCAATTCCTTTCTCGGGTCATCCACTGAAACTCGACTCCCAACATCGTGGTATTACACAGGTGTAAAAATTATGTGGAAACCCTTGGTCCACTATACTCACAAACTACATCATCGGAGTACGATCCTCCAACTCCCATCGAAGCCCCTTCCCTTGGGCTGTGATGCCACGAAATCCATTCAACTCGAGCCTGAAGTGTGGCCCCCCAGTTCCTCCCATACCGACTTCGATAATCAGCAGTAGTTGTTGCCGTTAGCAGATTTTGGGGTACCTAAAATCATGATCGCATCATAAGAAATGGATACGGATTTGAAGCCCATTCTTGCAGCAGCCAAAATATAAACTTATTTTGATTTTTATATTTTTTTATGAATTTATATAAATTTTAAGAAATCACGAACTGTTTGCGGAAGAAAAATTTGTAGTCGCGTGATTTTGTTTCCCTGTTGGCCAAGAAAAGAATAGGTTAGAGTGGGAAGAGGTAAGGTATATTTATATGTAAGTATAATATTTTTATATTGATTTCTATTGAAGCATTAGTTCAGTTTATCTTTTAAAAAATCATGTAATCACATACGAATCCCCCTTTTAGTGAAAATTGACATGCAACTATGGTTTGACATTACGGAACCAATGAAACTTATTTCATCGAATTCCGACTCTGTTTACTCACACAGCATATTTTTAACCGTCAAATAATCGATTTTTTTTCACATTAAAAATCTGTACGGTCACATACTGACTCCAAAAATCACAAAACTTGAAATCTAACAATAATTAAATATGACGGATCCAACAAAATTAGTTTCGTCGAAAACGGAGGTCGTTTGTAAATTTGGCTAATTTTAATGCTCTAAATAGCCCATTTAAATTTATAAATATATTTAAAAACAATTAAATTAAAAACAAACAAATATATATTATCTTATATATATATATATTCACATAGAATATCGTATAGCTCCAATTGGATTTATAACTCGATATTCAAATCCCGGTAGAATCGATATTTAATTCATATTGAAAAATCCTTTTATAATGTAAATAAATTGCTATAATTTATAAAGGAATTCCACAGCGACTTTTCGAGAATTTGATTTGGACATAAATCAAAATCTACACAATGAAATCCCGATTTTTCACTTCCATTAGAAAAATATACTTCATCAGCTCCGAACGTTTCTTGTTTCAAAGAAATCCAGCTTAAAATGGATTCTGTATATTCGTGTAAATTTCATATCGCCAAATTACGAAATGTCACGCCATTTAGAGATGGATTTTAATTATAATATAATTATACATTCAAACTTCGTTTAAATAATATATTCGTTATTCTAAATCAAATTCCAAACTGAATTATAGCTTATATATGATCCAATTCACATCGTATTGTGAATTATACTATTTCCGACTATTCAGGAATTTAAATATATTATTTAGTTATCATATTAATTAAATATTCCTTATTATTTAATTCTGGTCATTTCAAATTACCAAACCTTTATTTAAATAATTAAATAAATTATTTATTATCTGCAAAAGTACAGGTCGTCACACTCCGGTTTTGTTCAAACCCAGAACAAACTAGTAAATGGATGTGCATCTGACATTGAATTTTATTCTGTGTTGATTGATCTCTATTAAATATATATCTGTTTGGAGGCGGAGAATTTATTCTCTTTCTTAATGCCCTTCGCTCAGACTTATGAGCTCAGAGGTTATATATCGATAGACATCAGTTGCATAGCGTGAATTTCCTGTGTGACATGCTAAGATGCAAATGATCAAGGCTTTTGTTGAAAAGTAAGTCTTGTGGTAGATGATCAAAGCACGGCTTTAATATAGCATAGCTTTGTGTATAGCGTTAATTCGCGAGCCTTAGACCTCGATATGAGTCAAAAACAGTATAAGGGACCCAAGGAGGACATGACGTTTCTTTCTAGCTATGGGTGGTGTCATGGTATGGAGCCTAGACATTTATTATTTTTACCTATGTGGTTGTTTGATTGTGAGGCACCTCAGATATATTGGTTACTACAGAGGCAATGGATATAGGTCCTATAGGACCGGGAAACATGTGTTCATGAATACTAATCCACAAACGTAAGTGTGGACCAGCCTTGGAGGATCCAGGGGTCTTCTGGTGGAGATCCAGAAGCATTTTCTAGAGTGTCTCGAAGCCAGCGAGGAGTACATCCCTTGCCTCAACTCATGACGGAAATCTAATTTCCAATACGTGACATTTCGGTTTTAATTATAGAGCCTAGTATTAGCAACATGATATATGGTACCTATGCTGTATATGATTGATACATTTATATTTGAAGTTGTTTTATACACTATGCACTTATAATAGTATCAAATGATTTGTTTTAAACGCACCAAACATGTTTGTGTTCTGATTTGTCGTGTTCTCAACTCAATCCGGGCTTTCCCATAAAGGAGAGTATGGGTTGTGTCATTTCACTTTATAATTTGTAAGTTATGTCCAGTTTAAAATTTAAAATAGTCGCTGTAGAATTTATATATTCAATATAATATATAGCCCTTAAAAAAGCCATTTTGCAAATGATCTCCATTTTCGATGAAACCATTTTTGTTAGATCCGGAGTGTCAAATTATTGCTAGATTCCAATTTTCATAATTTTTGGAATTAATATGTGCACGCAATGAATTTATACGTGTTCGGTCAATTTCAATTCAAATTGGATCGACTAGAAAATGGCCATTTTTCAAACGGTATCCACATTCGACGAAACTAGATTTGTTAGGATCGTATTGTCAAAACATAGCTAGATTTGTTATTCTAGAATTTTTAGAGTCAGTATGTGGCCCAGATAAATTAAAATGCGTGTTTAAATTCAATATACATTGATATATATTTTAATTTAGAAAAAAACTAATCGCAACAGCCGAATTGGGTTACAAAATATATCCCATTGTGTTCGTAATGGGGGTGAGTAGCTACAGGGCGTCAGTCGGGTTTGATTTGGAGTTCGGATGGATAAACAAGGTATTTTAAAATAAAATAAAATAAATAATTAATATATAAATCTTTCCATTGGTCAAACCCCTAGAAATAAACACGCATGGTCAAACCTCCCCTCTCCCGCGCCAGATAATTTCTGCCGCTCCTCTCAGAAGAACAAACACCCCATTCGATCCTTCCTCCATCTCGTTTATTCAGATGAAAAAAAAGAAAAGAACCCTCCTCCCCCCTCCTCCCCCTCCCCCCCCCCCCCGTTCCTCCACATCGCGACAACCACCACCGCGCCCTCGGGTCTGACGCTGCCACCATCGTCTCTTCTTTTCCCCCCGCTCCCCTTCGATCAAAACCATAAAATGTAAGTTTTGATTATTATTTATTTTAGTCTGAATGTATATGTTTTTTATCACAGAAAAGTCATGATTTTTATCATAGAAAAGTTATGATTTTTATTGTAGAAAGCTATGATTTTTATGAATTTGCGAGCTATGATTTTTCATGGTAAATAAATATGATTTCATTGTTTATGACAATATAATTTCATTGTTTATGAAAATAAGATTTCATTGTTTATGGAAATATGATGTCGTTGTTTATGCAAATATGATTTCATTGTTTACAGAAATATGTATCATTGTTTATGGAAATATGATTTCATTGTTTATGAAAATATGATTTCATTGTTTATGGAAATATGATTTCATTGTTTATGGATATATGATTTCATTGTTCATGGATATATGATTTCATTTTTTATGGATGTATGATTTCAATGTTTATGGAAGTATGATTTCATTATTTATGAAGATTTCATATTATATGGAAATATGATTTCATTGCTTATGGAAATATGATTTAATTGTTTATGAAAAAATGATTTCATTGTCTATGAAAATATGATTTTTCATTGTTTATGAAAATATGATTTTTCATTGTATAGAAAAATATGATTTTCCATTGTACAAAAAAATATGATTTTTCATTATATAGAAAAAATGATTTTTCATTGTATTGAAAAATATTATTTTTCATTGTATAGAAAAATATGATTTCATTGTTTATGAAAATATGATTTCATTGTTTATGAAAATATGATTTTTCATTGTATAGAAAAATTTGATTTCATTGTTTATGAAAATATGATTTTTCATTGTTTATGAAAGTATGATTTTTCATTGTATAGAAAAATATGATTTTCCATTGTATAGAAAATATGATTTTTCATTATACAGAAAAAATGATTTTTCATTGTATTGAAATTTTTTGTTGAAAAATATGATTTTTCATTGTATAGAAAATATGACTTTTCATTTAATAGAAAAATATGATTTTCCATTGTATAGAAAAATCTGATTTTTCATTGTATAGAAAAATATGATCTTTCATTGTATAGAAAAATATGATTTTTCACTATATAGAAAAATATGATTTATACATATAGAGATGAAATAAAAATATGATTTTTATATATATTGTAGTATTATAAAAATGTGAATATTTTATATGTTGTAGCGGTATAAAAATCTCATTTTTCATCATGTATTGCTTAGATAAAAATGCGATTTTTAAATATATAAACATCACGTTAAAAATGTGATTTTTACTATGAACAACATGAAAAAGACTGCGTTGGAATTTCAGGAAAATCCAAACTAATCAAAAATTCAAAAATAAAACTGGAGGAGTGGAAACCAAAGGTGAGAACTTCTCACTTTAATTTTGTTTACAGTTAAATATATACTAGGATGCAGACGGTGCTTAGTAGCACCGGCACCTTTGATTGAAACCATGGATGTTTGGTTGTTTGTTTGATTGATTTATTTGTTTGAATTTGGTATGGGATGTGAATCGAATTAATTGAATTTGGTTTGTGTATGGCGCACATAGTCTTAGGTGAGGGATAAGGCAAGACCTTATTCCGAATCTAGTATCGCGCCGTTATGCTGCCAAAATTTTCTAAAATATGTTAGAATAATAAAAATTTCATTTTTATTGTATAAATGAACTGCATAAAATATTAATGTGTCGAAATAAATATTTTATAGTTTAAAATATAATTTTTAATGTGTATATGAATAAAATAAATATTCATTTACAAATCGAATGATTTGTTTATGTACACCCATTTAACGTATATTGATTGGGTCGACAAATTTTACACGTTGCCCAACCACACAAATAATATTCAGTATTTATTGGTTGAAACCCCACACGGGTATTGGAATGATATTTGACATATACTAATTCTAATTGTTTAGATGTATGTCAATCGATTGGTTAATAGACTATTGTAAGCGTTAATTATTTATATTTAATGCTTATACAGTTATAAAATGCACTCTGGATGTTGTACGAATTTTTAATGATTGTTTATCATTATTGTTGTATACATGCGATGTATGAAATCCACATAACTGAAATTATATGTTAATTGATTGAGTCGCATTCCGATTCAGAAATAAAGAATATTTTAAAATAAAGAATATTTTAAAATAACGAATATTTTAAAATAATATTCAATGAAGAATAAAATTATGATTTTGATGTCCGATTTTGGATAGGCACAAAAATATTGAAATGTGAAGCCGAGTTAAGTAGCAAACGCCATTTTAACCCGAACGGGTTTATCGATCCAATTTTATTCATTTTAAAATGAATATCGAAAGAAGTAATATCAAAATCTAATATTTTGAAAGTATTATCATTTTAATATGATAAAGATATAGAATATTTAATTTTGATTTAAAATTGAAAATGAAGTTGAAATCATTTTAAAATGAAATAATAAAAAATTTATAAAATATGTTTTGAATGGAAATCGATGAAATATATATTATATATTTAATGCCCTGAATAGAACGCGGCGCGTAGCGATCGCTTGTGAATTTTGATCATTAACTTCAAATTGGCATAATGGGAGATCTGACCGTCGGATTCTCCTAAATCCAGAATTATTTAGTTCGTATCGAAAATAGCTTTCCAACAAATATAAGAGATTTGAAATCTAAAGGTAATATTTTAGTATATATCCAAATCAAATTTGGAAAAGGTCGCTATAGATGCAGTTCGGTGGCCATTGTTGGAAACCGATTGTACGGGCCTTAATAAAATTATTAAAAATATGAACAAATTATGTAAAATCATAATTAAAAATATGGAAAGATTTTGGATGAAAATTTTTAAGTTTCAAAAGATGAAAATATATTTTTATCGAAATGAACTAGTTATTAAATAGAATAATAATCCAATTATTTTAGAAATAACAAATTAGATTTGTAATGGTTTTAATATAACCAAATTTTCCAACGTATGACTGGGAATGGATTTGAATAAAAATAATCTTTGGAATATTTCGATATTGGGTTTCATGATTATACGGATATTGTTGAGGAACTTGGAAGGTATATATATATATATCGTTATTCCCAATACGATATTTGTTGTTTTTAAAATTTTATATTGAATATAAGCTGATATAATTTCTATTCAGAGCCTTGTATTTGATATCAAATTAGATTTTGGGTTTGTCTTGAATGGTTTCTTTAATAATGCTATTGTTAAACCCAGTTGATAAAAGAATAAATCTTTAAATTAAGATTTAGTGGAGTTTTCCAATTAATTAATATTTAATTGGAAGTGAATAAAAGAATTGGATTATTGGGTTTATCGTGAACGATGTTTTAAATAACACTTATTCTTTAACCCAATTAACAGTGAAAAATATGGTTTAGAATTTATAATCTTTTAATTAAGATTAATGGAATTTTCCAAAGTAAAGTTTTCCAGTTTAATATGTCAAATTGGAATTGAATGGAATTCGATCTGGTAATAATCGAGATGAGCTTCTGTGGATGAAGACCGCTACTATATATGGAATTTAAAAGGCCTTGCCACCATTCTATTTATATTATTAGTCTGATACGGGAATTTATATCGATTATACATTGTTATGATTTTCGTGTAGATTCTAATTTGATGGAAGCTGATTTTGGGTTTATCGTGAACTGTGTTTTAAATGACATTGGTTCTTTAACCCAGTTAAAAATAAGATTAATTTCTTAAATTCGAATGATCATCAAGTAATGATTTTTGAGATTAAAACTAAACTAGAGTTTTAATGAATCTTTAATTAGATTGAGATGTGAATGAGGGGAATTTATGAAATGATTGAGGATGGAGTACCTCCAATTTTACTCCATGCGATAGTTAAATCTTTAATTAAATTTGAACGTGAAATGGTAATTAAATTTACCAATAACACCAAGAGTATTAAATATGGAGTATTACCAGTTTTGCTCCACGGGATGAATAGGTTGGGATTGGGATAATAAAATAAATGATTACTTCGGTAAAGTTCGCTAACCCCAGCTAGTTTGGAAAACCTTAATTTGGTTAGAATTGAAAAGATAAAATAAATCTTTTGAATTAATATCAAAAGGAAGATTAATGAATAAATTTAAAAGAATTTATCTTTGATAAAATTAATGGGAACCTTTCCCTAAAAATGTAAATATTTGAATAAAAGAATATTCTGAATCGGAATGAGGCGTATGATGTGTTTTTATAGCACTTGATTATAAAATACGCGAGTTATTCGGAAAGACCGGGTTTAATCCATTCTGAATAACGATTACGACGACTAACAGTCGAAGAAATTGAAGACAGTGCAAAACCGACGATCTTCACATCGAATGGATGAGTTGCTCCTAATGCCCATGATTGGATTAGCTAACTTGAAGGGGCTACAGTGGTAGCTGTCTGGACGTATTTGTTGATTGTTCGGATATATGAGTCCTCTCTCCTGTATTGGATATACGGGACGAGGAATAAGGTGGCTCCGGTTTTGTTCAGATGGAGAACAGACTTGTAAATGGATTGTAACACCCCGTGTATTCTATAACAGTGAAATTCAAAAATTAAAGTATAATTAATTTCAAATCAAAGAATTAAGGGAAACGGGATACGCCATTGTGTTCTTCTCGGAAAAATACGCGAAATAGAGTCCGAGTTTTTGAAAAACGGAGTCCGTATGAAGAAGATATGGCCTCCGGAAGTTTCAGAATTCAGGTTAAAATTCAAAACAGACGAAAACAGCTCAGAAAAACAAGTTTAAAATTCAAAATCGGGCCCAATTGGCCAGGGCGGGAAAATTCCTGCCTAAGGCACCCAGGTCGACTAGGCAGTCGACCTGGGCTAGAGGTCGACAGGGCTGTCGACACCCGTGTCGACTGCCAAGTCGACACGGTGTCGACTGGGTTGTCGACCTGGCCCTAGAGCCAGGTCGAACCCAGCCCACCCTGGCTGGCCTGGTCTATGTTTAGTCGATTTTCTGAGCCTTGCCTTGTCACTAGGGCTAGGTGTCAGCTCCGGATTGGCCTCTCCTTCAAACGAACGGCTATTATTGAATCAAGCTCCATCGACGGTCTAAAACAACTCACAAACATTATAAAAAGGACCTAAGACCTAGCCTAAATCATACTATCTCATTTTAGCCTCAGGCCGCCGCCATTAAACCTTGAGCTCTGAATTAAAAATACAAAGAATAAAATTATAGAAGATAGAGGACGATTCTTGAAGGCTACAACTAGAAGCTACAACAACTACGACGCCTTAGACAATGAATTTGGGACTATTTGATTTGGGATTTTTATTTGGGTTATTTGCTTCATATTGTAAGTTCTATGTTACTTTTTAGGCAAAAACGCTAAAACAATATGGACATGCCATGAATTGAAACCGGATTTAGGAACTATTGTAAATCCATTGTTTATATTGTTTATATTGTTTATCTTTGAAATATAATTTGGGGATATTGCTATGGCAACGTTGCAAGTTAAACTTGTCATGATTTTGATGTTGTTATGAATCACTTGGGCTTAATTGTTTGGCAAGTTGGACTAATACATGTCCATGGAATCGCTATGTTTATTGAAATCTTTATGTTGATTAAACCATGCCTATGGTACTAATTAAACCATGGCTATGACTATTGATGGAATTATGCCTGTGATGTTAATATACGCATCATGATTAATGAAAAGTTGGGTATTGCTAGGTTATGATGAAAAGTTGGAATTATTATGTTTATAATGTTAGATATGTTAAAAACGCTAAATTGGAATCATTATGTCTATGAGAATTATTATGTTAAAAATGCTAAATTGGAATCATTATGTCTATAATGTTAGTTGAGAATCATTATGTTAAAAATGCTAAATTGGAACCGTTATGTTTATAATGTTAGTTGAGAATCATTATGTTAAAAACGCTAAATTGGAATCATTATGTCTATAATGTTAGTTGAGAATCATTATGTTAAAAATGCTAAGTTGGAACCATTATGTTTATAATGTTAGATGAGAATCATTATGATAAATTGGAATCATTATGTCTATGAGAATTATTATGTTAAAAATGCTAAATTGGAATCCACTATGCCTATTAGGATTACTATGCCTTTAATGTTTCATGTTTATAATAAAATTATTATTATGCCCGCAATGATTATTATGCCTATGATGTAAAGTTGAAATCATCTTGTTAAATTAAGTTGGAATCATTACTATGCCAAGTTATCATCATACTAGTATTGCAACCATGTGATATGTTATAGCCTGTTTATTATGCAAGTGATGTTGGAATTGTCACATATGCCTATCACATGTTTGGTGTTATTCCCCTTTATCTCTTGAATTGTTTATGCTTGTGAACGAAGTGCGTTTATATACGTTGGGGATACGATTGGGTAGAATAGGCAAAACTTGAATTAATTATAAGCATAAACTGTGAAATTTGGCATGAGTAGAACATGAAATATGGCACGGAAACTTGACTTGAACATGCCATAACTTGACTTTAAACATGCCTTAGTTGGGCATGAAGTTGACATATGAACATGATGTGGAAATAGCAAAATCTGATAAGAACATGGGCATGACTTTAGAAAACAAGAAGGTGGCCAACTCGAGGTTGGGTTGAGTTTGTAGTGTAAATCTGCCCGGAACCGCCCGGCAAATCCAGTTGCTACAAACAATAGGATCCAATGTGGGTAGTTGGTCACATCGCGCTTGAAACCCGAGGTTGGGTTGAGTTCGTAGCGTAAACCTGCCCGGAACCGCCCGGCAAATCCAGTGGCTACGAACAACAGGATCCAATGTGAGTGGTTCGGTGCATTAACGAATCAATTAATGCCAATTAGGGTTAAGTCATGAACATGAAAAAACAACTTAACCAACTTGAACACGGTTTGTAGGGCTAAGTCATGACCTTGAAAATGACAACACTTAGCCAACTTGACATGACACGTAGGCGGGTTAAGTCGCGAACTGAAATGACATACTTAACCATCTTGACATGACTAGACTAGAAAAGGATTAAGTCATGAATTACATGACTTAATCTGTTAGGCAGGTTAGGTCACGAATTACATGACCTAATCTATTAGGCGAAAACCCTAGACACGACCCCTTTCAGTAGTAACCCTCTAGATGTATCAAGGTACCCTGGGGCTAGGCCGAGTGGGGCACGATTACTGGGCTGATTGTAAGAGGTGAACGACGGCAGTAGGGTACGCCAGTGTAGGTTCGGCGGACTACGATCGTGCACGTATCCGGGGCAGACACTGGGTATCCGTAGATTTATCTGTGCATCTTGAATCGTGTCAGGGGTTGACACCCTAGGGCTGATACACCCGAAGGTGGACCTAGCACAGGTGACTACATTCGTGATTAGCCGTATGACACAGACACTTGACGAGATAGAACTTGTAGGGAGCCGATCGACTAGATAATCGCTCCGTAGGACCCCGTACTTGGGTCAGACCCCGTTTCAGGGTCATTTCATGACATTGGGCCGTGGGATTTATTTCGTGATTAACTTGTGATATGGGCTTAGTATACTAGTACAGTCGATGCAACGAATCTCGAACATGTGATGCTTTACTTGACTTGTCTTGACTTATCCTGATCACCTTAGTCTATCTTGTTCACCTTGACACCATTCTTAAGTTTAGTTCCAGTTCATACATGATAGGTTGTTTTAACCGTTTCTACACTGAAAGTCACTAGAACTTACTCAGTCTTTATGACTGACCCTTTTCCTTTCGCCTCTTTTTCTTTCGTTCCCCCCCCCCCCAGGTTCTCAGGGAGGGAATACCGCAGCTTGATCAGTTTTCACATCCAGCTTGAAGAGAAAGAATGTATTGCTTGGATCTTTTCCATTTTGGACTATGGCTTTGGACAGCAATTAGGGGACTTTTGCAGTTTATTTATGTTTTCTTCATGCTTCTTTAAATAATGTAATCAAGACAGTTATGATTTTGGGAAGTATTATGGCATGGTTTGTGTAACACGTATTTTGAAGAAATAAAAGTTGTTATTTTCCGTTGTTCAATAATATGTGTTAATATATCTGTCTTGTATATCTGTGACTTATACTTATAAACCTCCACCAAAATTAGGGCATTTCCTTTGAGAGTGACCCTAACGGAGGTGGGGTGTTTCACTTGGTATCAGAGCATAGGTTTACCAGATAAGATAAAAAGTTTTGAAAATTTATTTTCAAAAGAAAATTTAAAGAAGCATTTTTAAAAGATAAAATATTATTTTATTTTAAAAAGGCAAAGTCCCCCAAAGCCATAGGTACTATCTCTTATCCTTCGTTTTGAATCTATCCTTCTTGTTTCAGCATGTCCGAAGAACTTAACTTGCCAGAGGGTGTACCAATACCTGGTTGGTTTAGACGATTCTTAGAAGCAAGGGCCACCCGGCCAGGTCCTACCGTTCCTCCTCCCCCAGCTGCAGGAAATCATCCAGCTGCAGCAGCACCTCTTCCTCCACCTCCTCCGCAGGGAAACACTTTTGCTAAGATATGTAAAGATTTTAAGGCTATGGGAGGAAAGGACTTTCATGGAACGGAGTCCTTCGTGGCAGCTAGAAATTGGCTGAAAGAAACCGAGGACTTATTCGTCATATTTGAGGTAGAAGATAGGCAGAAAGTACAACTGGCAGTGTGGCTACTAAAGGGCGAGGCTTCCTACTGGTGGGAAGTCACTAATGCAGAAAGACCAGTGGAAACATGGGAGGACTTTAGGGTAAGGTTTGAGGCTAAATTTCTCTCAGAAGCTGAAAGGAGTTTGCAGTTGGAGAAATTTTTATTTCTTAAGCAAGGAAATATGACAGTCAAAGAGTACGTTAATCGGTTTGACGAGCTGGCTAGGTTCGGACTAGACCTAGTCAACACCCCGCACAAAAAGGGTCTCCGCTTTGTCAAAGGGTTGAATGAGCCATTACACAGTTTGGCCATGACCCATATACCCATGGGAGCTACGTACGAAAGGTTGGTGCAGATGGCATTGCTGAACGAGGAAGATAAGGGCAAGAAGGAGACAGAGGCAGAAAACTCTCAAGGGCAGAAAGAGGTCAAGCCTAACGATTCTAAGAATAAGAAGGTAGACTCCGAGAAGGGAGGCAAGAACAACAACTTACGCGATAAAAGGAAATGCAATTACTGTGGTACGGAAGGGCACATAGCCAAGGATTGTAGAAAGAGGAAGAGAAAACAAGGTGAATGTTTTCATTGTGGGAAGACTGGAAACATCAGCAAAGACTGCCCTGAGAAGCAGACCGGACCTTCTGGCGGTACATCGTTAACCTATTCTAGATGCTTTGTTTTATATTATTTCTCTCCTCGATCCTATCTTGAGAACCATAGTTAGAATCTTTTTGGATGTAAACATGTAATTGAAACATGTTATGATTGCGAAATGGTTGCAAGTGGTTGCTCGTGGATGCATGAATACACATTAGGCACTAGATCGGCTCAGACACATTTTCATGTTGCATATGCATGAGTGTTTATTCTGGAAACTTGGTTGTGCTATCATTTGGTTGTTGCGTATGATTGAATGTTCGAGCACTCATGTAGAAATTATGAATTATAATAGGAAAAATTTGCATACATATTGGATTCATTTCACTAAACATGTTTTGCATTTAGAAGATCAATCAGGCCTGATCATTAGCATTAGCTAAGGAACATATAAACACACTTCGCATATGATCATAAAGCATTAGAAGTCTTTTAAGGACAATGGATACTCATGTTTGATGGATGAGTAGATGGATGTTTGGATGTTAGGATATATATTTTTCCTAAACTTGAAGATTTCGGGGACGAAATCCTTTTAAGTGGGGGAGAATGTTACACCCCGTGTATTATATAACAGTGAAATTCACAAATTAAAGTATAATCAATTTCAAATCAAAGAATTAAGGGAAATGGGATATGCCATTGTGTTCGTCTCGGAAAAATACGCGAAATAGAGTCCGAGTTTTCGAAAAACGGAGTCCGTATGAAGAAGATATGGCCTCCGGAAGTTTCAGAATTCAGGTTAAAATTCAAAACAGACGAAAACAGCTCAGAAAAACAAGTTTAAAATTCAAAATCGGGCCCAATTGGCCAGGGCGGGAAAATTCCCGCCTAAGGCACCCAGGTCGACTTGGCAGTCGACCTGGGCTAGAGGTCGACAGGGCTGTCGACACCCGTGTCGACTGCCAAGTCGACACGGTGTCAACTGGGTTGTCGACCTGGCCCCAGAGCCAGGTCGAACCCAGCCCACCCTGGCTGGCCTGGTCTATGTTTAGTCGATTTTCTGAGCCTTGCCTTGTCACTAGGGCTAGGTGTCAGCTCCGGATTGGCCTCTCCTTCAAACGAACGGCTATTATTGAATCAAACTCCATCGACGGTCTAAAACAACTCACAAACATTATAAAAAGGACCTAAGACCTAGCCTAAATCATACTATCTCATTTTAGCCTCAGGCCGCCGCCATTAAACCTAGAGCTCTGAATTAAAAATACAAAGAATAAAATTATAGAAGATAGAGGACGATTCTTGAAGGCTACAACTAGAAGCTACAACAACTACGACGCCTTAGACAACGAATTTGGGACTATTTGATTTGGGATTTTTATTTAGGTTATTTGCTTCATATTGTAAGTTCTATGTTACTTTTTAGGCAAAAACGCTAAAACGGTATGGACATGCCATGAATTGAAACCGGATTTAGGAACTATTGTTAATCCATTGTTTATATTGTTTATCTTTGAATTATAATTTGGGGATATTGCTATGGCAACGTTGCAAGTTAAACTTGTCATGATTTTGATGTTGTTATGAATCACTTGGGCTTAATTGTTTGGCAAGTTGGACTAATACATGTCCATGGAATCGCTATGTTTATTGAAATCTTTATGTTGATTAAACCATGCCTATGGTACTAATTAAACCATGGCTATGACTATTGATGGAATTATGCCTGTGATGTTAATATACCCATCATGATTAATGAAAAGTTGGGTATTGCTAGGTTATGATGAAAAGTTGGAATTATTATGTTTATAATGTTAGATATGTTAAAAACGCTAAATTGGAATCATTATGTCTATGAGAATTATTATGTTAAAAATGCTAAATTGGAATCATTATGTCTATAATGTTAGTTGAGAATCATTATGTTAAAAATGCTAAATTGGAACCATTGTGTTTGTAATGTTAGTTGAGAATCATTATGTTACAAAAGCTAAATTGGAATCATTATGTCTATAATGTTAGTTGAGAATCATTATGTTAAAAATGCTAAGTTGGAACCATTATGTTTATAATGTTAGATGAGAATCATTATGATAAATTGGAATCATTATGTCTATGAGAATTATTATGTTAAAAATGCTAAATTGGAATCCATTATGCCTATTAGGATTACTATGCCTTAAATGTTTCATGTTTATAATAAAATTATTATTATGCCCGCAATGATTATTATGCCTATGATGTAAAGTTGAAATCATCATGTTAAATTAAGTTGGAATCATTACTATGCCAAGTTATCATCATACTAGTATTGCAACCATGTGATATGTTATAGCCTGTTTATTATGCAAGTGATGTTGGAATTGTCACATATGCCTATCACATGTTTGGTGTTATTCCCCTTTATCTCTTGAATTGTTTATGCTTGTGAACGAAGTGCGTTTATATACGTTGGGGATACGATTGGGTAGAATAGGCAAAACTTGAATTAATTATAAGCATAAACTGTGAAATTTGGCATAAGTAGAACATGAAATATGGCACGGAAACTTGACTTGAACATGCCATAACTTGACTTTAAACATGCCTTAGTTGGGCACGAAGTTGACATATGAACATGATGTGGAAATAGCAAAATCTGATAAGAACATGGGCATGACTTTAGAAAACAAGAAGGTGGCCAACTCGAGGTTGGGTTGAGTTTGTAGTGTAAATCTGCCCGGAACCGCCCGGCAAATCCAGTTGCTACAAACAATAGGATCCAATGTGGGTAGTTGGTCACATCGCGCTTGAAACCCGAGGTTGGGTTGAGTTCGTAGCGTAAACCTGCCCAGAACCGCCCGGCAAATCCAGTGGCTACGAACAACAGGATCCAATGTGAGTGGTTCGGTGCATTAACGAATCAATTAATGACAATTTGGGTTAAGTCATGAAAATGAAAAGACAACTTAACCAACTTGAACACGGTTTGTAGGGCTAAGTCATGAACTTGAAAACGACAACACTTAGCCAACTTGACATGACACGTAGGCGGGTTAAGTCGCGAACTGAAATGACATACTTAACCATCTTGACATGGCTAGACTAGAAAAGGATTAAGTCACGAATTACATGACTTAATCTGTTAGGCAGGTTAGGTCACGAATTACATGACCTAATCTATTAGGCGAAAACCCTAGACACGACCCCTTTCAGCAGTAACCCTCTAGATGTATCAAGGTACCCTGGGGCTAGGCCGGGTGGGGCACAATTACTGGGCTGATTGTAAGAGGTGAACGACGGCAGTAGGGTACGCCAGTGTAGGTTCGGCGGACTACGATCGTGCACGTATCCGGGGCAGACACTGGGTATCCGTAGATTTATCTGTGCATCTTGAATCGTGTCAGGGGTTGACACCCTAGGGCTGATACACCCGAAGGTGGACCCAACACAGGTGACTACATTCGTGATTAGCCGTATGACACGGACACTTGACGAGCTAGAACTTGTAGGGAGCCAATCGACTAGATAATCGCTCCGTAGGACCCCGTACTTGGGTCAGACCCCGTTTCAGGGTCATTTCATGACATTGGGCCGTGGGATTTATTTCGTGATTAACTTGTGATATGGGCTTAGTATACTAGTACAGTCGATGCAACGAATCTCGAACATGTGATGCTTTACTTGACTTGTCATGACTTATCCTGATCACCTTAGTCTATCTTGTTCACCTTGACACCATTCTTAAGTTTAGTTCCAGTTCATACATGACAGGTTGTTTTAACCGTTTCTACACTGAAAGTCACTAGAACTTACTCAGTCTTTATGACTGACCCTTTTCCTTTCGCCTCTTTTTCTTTCGTCCCCCCCCCCCCCCCCAGGTTCTCAGGGAGGGAATACCGCAGGTTGATCAGTTTTCACATCCAGCTTGAAGAGAAAGAATGTATTGCTTGGATCTTTTCCATTTTGGACTATGGCTTTGGACAACAATTAGGGGACTTTTGCAGTTTATTTATGTTTTCTTCATGCTTCTTTAAATAATGTAATCAAGACAGTTATGATTTTGGGAAGTATTATGGCATGGTTTGTGCAACACGTATTTTGAAGAAATAAAAGTTGTTGTTTTCCGTTGTTCAATAATATGTGTTATTATATCTGTCTTGTATATCTGTGACTTATACTTATAAACCTCCACCAAAATTAGGGCATTCCCTTTGAGAGTGACCCTAACGGAGGTGGGGTGTTTCATGGATGGTATGTCTGACGTTATATTCCTTTATGCTATATTCATTGATCTTTGCTAAATATATGTCTGTTTGGTGGAAGAGAATTTACTCTCTTGCTTAACACCCTTCTATGAGAACTATGAGCTCAGAGGTTATATATTGGACGAAATCAATGGTATGGTATGGATTGACAATGTGACATGCTGAGATGCATGGATCAAGGCTTTTGTTTAAAAGAAGAGCCTTGTGGATGATAAGCAAAGCACAGCTTTAATTAGCATACCTTTGTGTAGCATTATTTCACGAGCCTCACACTCCGGTATGATGGTGAACTGATGGTCAAGTCAGTATGCTTTCGATATGAGGATGGGTTCGGTCGACCGAGATAAGCTGAGTGTGGTCGGTCCATGCTCAGAAGGATAGGGCACACCCGCAGTTTCCCAAAGAGATAGAGTAAGCGGTGTTTTCTCTCACTGGGACGTAAGCTGCAGTGGTACTTAATTTCCCAAAATGGCAGATGTGCATTACGGTGTTTTCTCTAGCTGAGACGTAAGCCTTTGTGTATTGCACTACTCCATAGATCTTTCAACTCAGGAGCCATCAATATGGAAATCCAAACTTCCAATACGAAATTTTGCGGTTTTAATTGTAAACCTATATATGGCGACATAATATATGGTACCTATGCCGCCTGTGATTGATACATTTACTTTCAAAATTGATTTCTACACTGTACACTTATAGTAATAATAAAAGATAAATTTCGCGTACCAAGCATATTTGGCTATTGTGAGGTAAAACTCTGTCCTCTGGCTTGCATTGCATTATGTGATGGGACCTGAGTCTTATAATTGCTTCATTTTTCTTTAATTAGCATTACGCTGTTTGTTTTATGCACTGGTATTCTTGGGGGTAAACCCGTTCCGTATTATATGGCGTGGTCCCCTGATTTACCAAACTTTAAAATCAAATTAATAATTGTTTTACTTATCACACCAGTCCCATGACTGACTTGGAGTTTATTGTTTTAACCTAAACTCGGGGTGCCTATATTTTCCATACGGGTAGCTAGTAGTTTTGGTTTTGCAGATATTACATTCACAGGATCCTGGTTTACAACTGGAGATATATTCACAAAGCTCTATATCTGTGTATTTCTTTCAGTTGTGTTATGTATTATTTTTCCATTGCTATGTATTTAAATGTAATTTAAATCTCTGATATTTTGTACTGTAAATTATTTATTCATATTCTGACGTATTCTTGTACTCAGTTGTAATTGTTGTAATAATAATGAAATGTTCTACTGTTTGTATTCCGATGCGTCGTGTTCTCAACTCAATCCATAGTTTCCCGAGAGGGGAAGTTTTAGTAATTTCAGGTGACTTACCTTTTCGAGAGACTTCGGGGGAAGCATCAACATCAACCACCTATTCATCAGCTATATTATAAGGGTTAATAGTCTACCTTGCTTTTGGAGTAACAACGGTGTCTCTTGAGAAGCCAATTGGCTTCACACATTTAGACTTCTTCGATGAAGGAACAATGGCGAATTGTCTAAGCCTTTTCATGGCCAGGACACTGGACTGGCTATAAGCGACAAGGGTTGTTGCGTCTTGAGGGGCTGAAGATCCAAAACAAAAAGAAGGATGAATTAGAGAATGCAACAACTAGAAAATAAGAGAAAGAATGATGCATGTTGCCAAAAAAATGAACAAATCTCATCCAAATCACCTGGACTAATGGAAGATCCTGGTTTGAAGGAATTAGAGTTCAACAGTAATCCTTTAGAGCCATAGAATTGGATGGGAGGTTTCCCGAATATCTTTTGTCCGGAAGGAAGCAAGCCATATTTAGAAAGAATATTAGCAATCAAGAGAAATGACCGACACATGTGCTTCTCCGGTACTTGCAAGATAGCATTAACCACTCGAACCTCCTTCAAGGTTAAAATAATTCTTTAGTGGGGGTTCTGCGATAAGAGGAAGGCACTGATAAACTAGAACAAAACGTATGGAACATTTTACCTTCCAATATAAGAAACCTACCTCATTAACGAATTTGCCTGATATATCGGGGGGACATCTGACAAGAAAATATTGGTCCTCCCACGGCCTAGTTTTGTTAATATCATCACTAACCAGTCTACTCACGGGATTGGCCCTCCATATCGGCGACTTGGAGGTTTTGAAAATTGGATCATGTGACGGATGAGTTTAGGGCTTAAAGAGCCCTGACCCAAAACGAGCTCTAGAGCCTCCAAGCACAAGAGGGTTATGTATGTGTTAGGTGAAAGATGAATAGGGGCAACTTTCAAGTTAACCAACAACCTATGTAGAAAAGGGAGAAAAGGAAAACAACCTCCATGCCAAATATGAATTGCCAAATACGCAAAGTACCATTCTGGGGGATTCTAGAGAAAATTCGGAGAATCAACTATCATAAAATCCATATCCTTTATGCCAAAGCTATTCAATATGGTGTCCACAGAATGTTGAGAAACGATTAAGGACGGCTTGGGCATGAACGACTTCTTAGGACCGGAGGCCTTAGAATCTTGGATCTTCTCCTTAGTAGGCTTTTGTTAGATATTATTCTACCTGGTAACATCGTTCTATAATAATGCAATTAGTACGCATATACACATATCACAATCAAACATTAATAAGCACCATTACATCTTGTTTAACACAGGGGTCAGTTAGACGAAAATCCAAATCAAATCCAGATATGGGGTATTAGGAGGATTATATCTATTGTAATTAGCAAATATACGACTAGGCCAAACATAATCACCCCAAAACCAAGAAAAACCAACATAATCGATGAAGGAAAATTAGCTCTAATGATAGTGGGACCATTTCATTTCATGGCAACGGCATAAAACTTTAATTTATAAGAAAATCATTTCCTAATTAGCTCGTAAGGTGCCTACTTTCCTAAACAAGGAAACCTATGAAACAGGAAACCACTAGTATTGGACGTTAAGCACGATAGCAGAATGATTGACACCCAAACCTATTTTATAATCAACATAATCCTAGCCATCTTTCCAATCAATTTTGATGCGTGATTAAGATTGCGATTCACATAAGAAGTAAGAATACTCACAAAAAATCGAGCTTGGATCTTCAAAAAATGAAAATTTGAGTAGCTTCTTAGAGGAGCAGTAATCTTGTTCAAGGATTTGATTTGTAGGTAAAAGAAGGAAAAGAGGGAGAAGAAGAATTTATGTTCAAATTTCAAGATCAATCTGGGTTGTACAGGCGAAGATCAACAACGCTTCTAATCGAGGGAGATCAAAAGACCCTGAATTGAAACTTTGGAAAAGGCAAAAAAATAAGAGTTGACTTGAAAAGTCGAAAAACACCTCTTCACTAAAGGGGCAAATGTTACTACCAAAATTAACTCCAAGAATAGCTGGCAAAGAAGGGGTGTCGGAAGAATACAGGCACAGAAAAGTCTGCCGAAAACAAAAACCCAAGCAATAGATTGAACCGAAAGCCGGAGAGAGAGGTTGGAAAGCCGCATGAATCGTGTAACGACCCGGGTTTTCGTGATCTTGGATATCGACATACAACACCAGGTCGAGTATTCAAGCATCGGAAACACTGGATAGTCCATGAAAGAAATTAGAGGGTGAGAATAGATAAGATTGAAACTTAGAATTGAAGATGAAGAAGAACATACAACATCAGAGTAAACACGAATCTCATAGCGGAACGAACAATATATAATAGATACATATCTTTGAAGTAAAATCAGTATATGCATACAATAACATTATCAGAGTACAAAAGTTACATCACAGCGGAAACAAATAGTAGCTATAAAAACGCTGCTGAAGCCTCCTGCTCTAGCTCTTTCTAGTATATCTGTAAAAACCCTTACTACTTGACTGTCCGTACAAAATTAGGCACCCAAGAGTTTAGGGAAAACAAAAACAAAATAACTCCGCGTCAGTCATGGGACTGGTGTGAGTAAAACAACTTAAAAACAGTTTGAGAAATAAACGATATCTCATAAGACCACGCCGTATAACGGAACGGGTTTTCCCTTATGAGAATCCAAATTTATATTTATATCAAATTCTTCAGATATTATAATAGTGTTTATCAACCAAAATATAATAATCATCTAGCGGAACGCCTTCATCTCACGTTCCACATATATAATATAATCAAAACCGCGAGCTCTTATTGGGTAATGAATTTTCAACTATGACAAGGTATGGAACTACCTTCCGATAGTGTACCTCTAGAGAAGAATACACTGGGTTCAAGAAGAACATCTTGCAACCCGGCCACACAAGTTCGACCACTCATTTCGCTTGATTGTATCAAATGTATATCACCAACGGTTAGGATCAGCAACCGTTTCCCGAAAGGGATAGCATCGAATAGACTAAAGAAGTAAATGAAACTCTAGATCAAGTGAAAATACACCCTATTTGGAAGCAACCCACTTAGCCATGCTGTCTTCCCGATTTTTGTCATTTCCCGGTTGTCAGGCTAGAGGTCACGTCTATCTCTGACAGATCACACATTTATTCACTTTGAATATCACATCGTCATACCCGCCAAATCACAAATTAATTTCCCTAAAAATACCACGGGTATATAGCTAAGAGAAACGAATTCCTCCACCACCATACGTAAATATGTTTGAAGAGATTAGCTTACCCGATCTATTAAATATAATCCATCAGACATTCTTCCATACCGGTCGTCCTGGGACTGGACAAACCGAAGGCACTATTCTGAAAACAGGACAGCCCTTGCATAACTCCATCTTCAATTATCTTCATTGTATTTGATTCGAAATGCTAACGCCAGTACAGCGTGAATGAATCTGATTCCGGACTCTCCGTGTTGACGACGGAAAAATGGTCTAAAACTTCGATAGTCAGTGAGTTAACTATCAAAGAAAAACATGTGTGCAAACAACGATATTATTTCTAGATGTAAATTATATCGATCAATCATCATTTAACATTTATCTCTTTAGTTTATTAATTTATTCATTTTTCATTTCCTGTTTCTATATATTTAACATTTCTTATTTTCTAAATTTAGAAAAATATACGTTATTAACATTGGAAAACAATTCCATTTATTATTTTCTATATTAGGAAACATTTCTGATTCTTATTTGGAAAACATTTCCAAAAATCTTACATTTGGATTTAAACAGATGTTTAAATAAAACATCTCTATGCCAACCCAAAACATTACACTCATTAACTAAATTCACTTAACCTACCTTTACTATCGAACCTTAACCATTCCCTAGTTAAATATGGAGTCAATCAAGTTGGGGTATAACTACCTCTCAGACCTTAATTGAACAACATTTCTAACATCGAAATAGACAAAGTTCACCTTTTAAATCTTTAACAAACTTCCTTACGTAACTCTCTTTCAAATAATCTCTATTCGATAACTCTTTCCTTCAAATAAACTATATTCGATAACTCTTTTCTTTGAATAAACTATATTCGATAATTCCTGTTGAATAAGATGTATTCGATAATCTCTCTGGGAATAAACTATATTTGACTAACTCTAATTCGATTAACTAAAGTTCGATTAACTCTATTCGAAAAACTATTATTCGACTAACTCTATTCGAATAACTCTATTTCATTAACTATAAGTCGATTAACTCTAATTTGAGTAACTCTAATCGGTTAACTCTGATTCGATTAACTCTAATTGATTAAGTCTAATCAATTAACTTTAATTCGATTAACTCAATTCAATTAATTCTATTCAAATAACTCTATTGGAGAACTCTATTTCAAATAAATCTATTTTGATTAACTATATTTGATAACTTTATTTCGAATAGCTCTATTCGATAACTCTCCTTTGAATAACTCTACTTCGAATAACTCTATTCGATTAACTCTCTTTACACTACTAAGTTCACATTCGATTTCAAACACTGGTGTTGGAACCGATTTTTACTTCTCAATATAATTTTAGACTAATATATCCTATTTATCAAATGGTAAATATTTATTTAATTTATAAAACATTATTTATAAACTAACCTTCTCAGTTTATCTGTTAAAACTGATTCTATTTAAAATCTACTTTAAATAAATCTTTTTCATTTATCTTGTTGCAACAGATTTTCATTTAATCTTTATTTTAATTCTATATCATGTTACACCCGTGTGCGAAGCACGGGTCTAAACTGTCCTAACGTAAAATCCTCTTTTTATAAAATTCTTTTCATTTTTCAAATATTTCATTTTATAATTTTATTTATTTTCTAAATAAATATTCCTTTTATACTTATATTTATTTGCTATATAAATATTCCTTTTATCTTTCTTTTTATTTTCTAAATAAATATTACTTTTATCTTTCTATTTATTTTCTAAATAAATATTCCTTTTATAAAATCATTTGATTTTATAAATATTTCTTTTTCAATATAACATTGTAAATTTCCTTTTTAACATTGCAGTCTTCCTTTTGGTATTTAGCGTACCATATAACAATTATCGGTATCATTCAAACATACAAAACCAGCAACAGATTTCATATCACATCATATAACACAATATATGAAAAACAGTAAAATAATTATAATATAAATTATACGTTCAACTGACATTTATAAATAAAATCGTTAACATAATTAAATTCTAAACTGAATTATATATTCTACAATAGTCCAATTGTAATAACCCGGAAACCCGAGCCAATTTAAAATTTTTATTTTGGCAATTTTAATGAATTTTGATTATTTAAAATGAATTATTTTAAATAATAGCGACGAGAAATTTATTTTGAATATAATTAGAACTTATATATTTATTTGAATCAACGTTAGAATATAAATATTTTATTTTAAATATAAAAGGAATTGAAAATGGCATGGTAGTTCGATATTTCGATTTCAAATTTCAAATGAATGTATAAGATTCAAAATAAATCGTATTTTAGTGAAACCAAAAATATTAGAATCTAATTGAGAATATCTTTCCAACAAATCCGAAAAATTGAAATTTCATAGCGGGGATCAAAAGTTACGTCCAGTTGAAATTTCAGAATAGTCGCTGTGGAATTCTGGCCCTTAAAAATGGGAATTTTGCAAACGACCTCGGTTTTCGATGAAACCACTTTTGTTGGATCCGTGATGTCAAGTTATTGCTAGATTCCCGAATTCGTAATTTTTCGAATCAATATGTGGGCGTGGCAAAGGAAAACGCGTTTGACTAGTTTCAGTTGATTTTAATCGACTGGAAAATGGCAATTTTTCAAATAGTCTCAGAATTTGACGAAATTAGTTTTGTTAGGACCGTATCGTCAATAGGAAGCTAGAAAATACTTTTCGGGAATTTTTCTAGTTAATATGTGGCCCCGGAAAAATAAAATACGTGTTCAAATTCAATATATAGAGTTATATTTTGATTTTGACGAAAACTGATCGAAACAGTCGAATCAACCTGCGATACATATCCCATTGTGTTCAGAACGGGGGTAACTACCTACGGACGACAGGCGGCGGGTCTTGTTTCGAGGTCAAAATAAAAGGGTAACTTTTTGAAATAATTAAATAAAAAAAAACACCTTACCCTCTCTATACTCTCAGCCCCTCTCCTTCACTTTCCCGTTCGATTTTATAAAATAAAAAAAATAAAAAACAAAAAGGGGGCGGAACCCTAGCCGCCGCTTCCCCTGTCGCGGCCCCCCCGGTGGCGCGCCCTCCTCCCCCAGCCTCTCCACCTTCTCTCTCCACACTCCTTCTCCCCTTCCGCCGTCCCTCTCCCACCTTCCTCAAACGAATGCGCCCCTCCCCCTTTCTTCTTCCAGCACACCCTCTCCGCCTTCCAGACCACCCCCGACCCCTCAGCGAGCCTCCTCCGCCCTATCAACACTGATGTGGGCCCTCCAGCATCGAAGACTTGGTTTTTACACGAAGAAGTGAGTTTTTAAGTTAAATTAATTTAATTTAATTACATAATTCAAGCAGTTTTTGATTTATATATAATATAGTGTAAAAGATTTGATTTTGTCTATTTGAAAAGATCGGATTTTTATTTATATATATAGAAGGTAAAGATTAGATTTTTACCATGTTTTCATGAAGATAAAAATTCAACTTTTATATATACGAAATAAAAATATAATTTTTATATTATAGAATGATTAAAAATAAATTTTTTATATATGTAGAAAGAATAAAAATATGATTTTTATATTATAGGAAGATTAAAAATATGATTTTTATATCATAGGAAGAATAAAGATATGATTTTTATTCACGTAGAGTAATAAAAATATAATTTTTATTATATTACTAGCAAGGTAAAAATTGAATTTTTATCTATATAGCAACAATATAAAAATTTGATTTTTATATACATAGCAACAATATAAAAATGTGATTTTTATATATGTAGTGGCTACGGACAATGAAATTTACAAAAGGCGAGCACGGCGAAGATTTCTACATATGAAGAGTCGTGGCGTTTGGTTTAGCTAGTCCATGAGAACTTCTCACTTTTAATTTATCTCTAGTTTGAAATATATACTAGGATGCAGACGGTGCTTAGCAGCACCTGACACCCGTCGTCCACACACCATGTATGACTTGTTTGTTTGATTGTCGTGCAATGAAATTTGATTATGTGATGGTGAATGAAATAAAATATTTTATAGTGGAAAATATTTTATAGTTAAAAATATGATTTTTAACGTATATATAAAATAAATATTTATAAACAAATCGGACGATTTTTTTATAAACACTGATTTGACTGATATTGATTGGGACGATAAATTTTACACATCGCCCAATTGCATATATAAAATGTGTGTTTGTTGATTTGAAACCCCACACGGGTATTGGGATGATATTTGACGTACACTAATCCCGATTGTTTAGTTGTATGTCAATTGATGGGTTGACAGACTGTGTAAGCGTTAATTATTTATATTTAATGCTTATGCAGTGGCGTGGTGCACTCTGGATGATGGTTGATGATTTATCGTTGTTGTTATATACATGTGCTGCCGAAAGTCCATATAATAAACTTTATATGGTAATTGATTGGGCCTCATTCCAATTTAGAAAATAAATTCATGTGTTGAACTGAAAATAAGTTCATGTGTTGAATAGAAAATAAATTCATGTCTTGAATTGAAAATGAATTCATGTGTTGAATTGAAAATAAGTTCATGTGTTGAATTGAAAAATATTCTTATGTTGAATAAAAGCCGTGTTGATTAGATTGACGCCATTTTGACGTGAACGATATTTATATCGATTTTATTCATTTTTATAATGAATATAGAAAAGAAAGTGATTTCAAAATATAATGTTTTGAAAATATTATTGTTTGTATATCGATGATGTGGAACAATCAATTTTGATTCGAAATTTAATATGAAGTTGAAATCGTTTCGAAAACGAATTTAAAACGATTTATAAAAAACGTTTTAAAAGGAAATCGACGAAATACATATAATATATATATTATATATATAATGGCCTGAATAGAACGCGCCGCGGCAGTTCGCGAATTTCGACCATTGACTTCGAATTGACGTTGCGGGAGATCCGACCGTCGGATTCTCCTAAAACTGGAACCGTTGGGTTCGTATCGAAAAGAGCTTTCTAACGAATATTAAAAATTTGAAATCTAACGGTTGGATTTGGAATTATGTCCAAATAAAATTTGGAAAAGTTCGATGTAAGTGCAGTTCGATGGCCGTTGATGGAAATCGACTGTACGTGCCTTGATAAAATTATTAAAAAATAGTAATAATTTGTGTAAAATCATAAGAAATGATTTGTGAAGAATTGGGATGAAAAACTCCACATTTGAAACGGTAAAAATAGATTTTTATCGAAATGAACCAGTTTTGAACTAGAATTACAATTCTATTTATTTTTAAAATAAATAAAGTGGATTTGAAATGGTTTTGAAAATAACCAGAAATTCCAATATTGAATTGGAATGGATTTGAATCGAAATGGTCTTTGGATTATTTCGATGTTGGATTTCGTGATGATATAAATATTGTTATGGGAATTTGAAAGATATATTTATATCGTTATTTCCATTACGATATATGTTGGTCATAGAATTTGATATTGAATATAAGCCGATATATTTTCTATTCAGAGCCTTGTGTTTAATATCAAATGTGATTTGGGTTTGTCGTGAATGGTGTCTTCATTAACACTGTTCTTAAACCCAGTTGATAAAAAGATTAAATCTTTTTATTTAGATTTAATGAAGTGGACCTATTAAATGGTATTTAATTGGAATTGAATTTGAATTGATTTTTGGGTTTATCGTGAACGGTGTTTTAAATAACACTTGTTCTTTAACCTGATAATTAATGGAATGTGATTTTGGGTTTATAGTGAACCGTGTTTTAAAAGACACTGGTTGTTTAACCCAGTTAAAGACAGGATGTGATTTCACAAGTTAACTAATCATTGATAGTGATTATTAGGAAGATTAAAACTAAGTGGAGTTTTAATGAATCTTTAATTAGATTGAAGTGATCGAGAATGGAGTATCTCCAGTTTTGCTCCAAGAGATAGTTAAATCTTTAATTAGATTTGAACGTGAAATGGTAATCGAATTTACGATAACACCGTGTTGTTAGATATGGAGTATGACCAGTTTTACTTCATGGGATGAATAGGTTGGGATTGGGAAACAAAATAAATGATTACTTCGGCGTGGTTCGCTAAACCCGACTAGTTTGAATTGATATTCAAAGGAAGATTAAAGAATAAATTTATAGAATTTATCTTTGATAAAATTAATGGGAACCTTACCCAGAGTATAAGAATATTTGAATAAAAGAATATTCTGAATTGGAATGAGGCGTATGTTGTGTTTGTGTAACACTTGTTTATTATATACGCAAGTTATTCAGAAAGACCGGGTTTATCCATTTCTGAATAGCTGATTCGACGTGGTGTCGAAGATGAAGATGGTGGTCGAAGACTGGAGGTCTTCACGTCGTTTGTGTGATTACTGATGATCTTTATTTGGTCGTACACCCAAGAGGATGGAATCAGTTAGTGATCGTCCAGACGTACTTGGAGATCAATGGATATGCGGGGTACTAGGTGCCTCTGGTTTCGTTTAGACCCAGAACGAACTTATAAATGGACTGTGTGTCTGACAATTGATTTTACTCTGTGTGATTGATTTCTATTAAATATATATCTATTTGGTGGCGGAGAATTTATTCTCTTGCTTAACGCCCTTCTCTGAGACGTACGAGCTTAGGGGTTATATATTGATGGATATCAAACGCATGGACTGAATTGCCTGTGTGGCATGCCTAAGTGGAAAATGATCAAGGCTTCTGTTGAAAAGCAAAGTCTTGTGATTGATGATCAAAGCATGGCCTTTGTGGCATGGGTGATGATCAAAGCAAAGTCTAGCGAGCCTCACACCCCAGTTGTGAACCAGAAACGGGAGAGGACATCAGGGAGGGTGTGCGTTTCCTTCTTGCTAGAAGTTGCAACAGTGGTTTTACACGCCCTGACGAGTTTTACTTATGTGGTTGTTGCTGTTGCGAGGCGCCTTGGATATATCGGTCGATCCGGGACCAATGAGTCATTGGACTCATTAACGCCCTAAAGGGCGGGGAAACGCAGTGTTCAGGTATTTTAATCCACATCGGTGGACCGGCCCTGACGATCCAAGAGCCCACCTAAGTCTAGCTGAGTCTCGGGCTAGACAGTCTCGAATCGGTAGAGGACTATCTTTTGCCTCGGTTCACAGATGGAAATCCAACTTCCAATATGTGACTTTGCGGTTTTGATTATAGAGCCTAATATGGCGACATGATATATGGTATCCATGCCGTCTATGATTGATATTTATGATTGAAATTAATTTGACACTATACATTTATATTAATAATAAAACATGAAATTTAGCGTATCAAGCATTCTTTGGCTATTATAAGGTAAAACCCTATCCACCAGCTTGTGTTGCATTGTGTGACGGGACCTGGGTCTTATAATAGCTTCATTGTTCTTTATTTAGCATTGTGCTGTTGTTTTATGCACTGGTATTCTTGGGAGGAAACCCGTACCATCTTATACGCCGTGGTCCCTTGATTTATCTAACTTTAAAATAAAGATTAATAACTGTTTTAGTTCTCACACCAGTCACATGACTGACCTGGAGTTTATTGTTTTAACCTAAACTATGGGTACCCCTATTTTCCGCATGGGCAGCTAGTATTTTTGGTTTTGCAGATTTTTATTCACAGGAACCTGGTATACAGCTGGAATGATATCCGGAAAGCTCTGTATCCTTATATCTCTTTCAGTTGTGTTTTGTATTATTTTTCCGCTGTGATGTATTTAAATGTAATTTAAATCTCTGATATTTTCTGTTGTATAATATTTGGTTATACTCTGTATATTCTTGTATTCTGATGATATTGTTGTAATATACAATGAAATATTCTTCTGTTTGCGTTCTAATTTGTCATGTTCTCAAAACAATCAGGGGTTTCGAATGGTCTTGGTCGGTTTAGCGACTGACTCAGATCGAGCGGAATACATGGTTGTTACATCGTGGTATTAGAGCTTTGGTTTACAAAGCTCAAGAACAAGGCACTTTAGAACCATACGAAAGAATTCATCAGAGATTGGATTAGTAATATCCAATGAGAATGACTCGTTAGAGATAGGATCAGTAGTTTCCTAGAACGAGTGTGAAGAGTATATTTTTAAAATGAAACAAATTTTGTTTTGAAAATATAAATCAATTATGAGTATTTGATTATTTATTTTATATTGATTTGGACAATCCAGTATATAAAGATTTTGCGTATACGTCTGATCCGCGTGTATTTGAAGTTTTAATATACTGGATATATATATAATCACACTCTAGTCGCCTGGAGACGATTCTGATGATAGTCTAGACATCAATAGGATAGCTATTCGAGTTTCGAAGGTGTGGTATCTATATATTTCCATTAGACTGGTGTGAGAACCAAAACTACATAGGGCTTATTGTTGTGATTTGGCATCAAAAATCTGATTTTTGGAATATGTATCAAAATTATGAATTTGAAACGTTAATTCACTAATTGATTGATGGTTGTGTAGTTTGATTATTCGTTGATTAATTAAAATGTTGAACCTTTAGCCAAATTGAACCTAATAGTGAATTGTATCGAAAAAAAATTCCATTTGCATGCACATACATGTACTTACATTGAACATGTCATAGCAAGGAGGCTAGAGGAAAGGAATAAAATTGTCTGCCCGACAAATATGTATATGTTTACAAATTTATTGGGTTTGGATGATTTTATGAGCCGATTGGCTGTTTCTTTTCCTTTTTGGATTCGAGAGGGCCATGGGTGGCTATTTGAAATATCCCGAAGACCCCGGTGCAGGGGAGGTTATGGCAAAAAAATTCGAAAATTTAGGGTGTTAGCCAAATTTTTGAAACATTTGAAAAGTTCTTAGAATCTAAAAAGTTGAAGAACTTAAGCCGTAATGAAAATAGTGAAAGTTGAGTTGATTAGTTAAACCATTTTCGGCTTCGTTCCTTTTCGGGGATGAAAAGTTTTAAGTCGGGGAGATTGTAATAACCCGGAAATCCGAGCCAATTTAAAATTTTTATTTTGGCAATTTTTATGAATTTTGATTATTTAAAATGAATTATTTTAAATAATAGCGACGAGAAATTAATTTTGAATAGAATTAGAATGTATATATTTATTTGAATCGTCGTTAGAATATAAATATTTTATTATAAATATAAAAGGAGCTGAAAATTACGTGGTAGTTCGATATTTCGATTTCAAATTTCAAATGAATGTATAGGATTCAAAATAAATCAGATTTTAGTGATACCAAAAATATTAGAATTTAACTGAGAATATCTTTCCAACGAATCCGAAAAATTGAAATTTCATAGCGGGCATCAAAAGTTACGTCCAGTTGAAATTTCAGAATAGTCGCTATGGAATTCGGGCTCTTAAAAATGGGAATTTTGCAAACGACCTCGATTTTCGATGAAACCACTTTTGTTGGATCCGTGATGTCAAGTTATTGCTAGATTCCAAAATTCGTAATTTTTCGAATCAATATGTGGGCGTGGCAAAGGAAAACGCTTTTGACCAGTTTCAGTTGATTTTAATCGGCTGGAAAATGGCCATTTTTCAAATAGTCTCAAAATTTGATGAAATTAGTTTTGTTAGGACCGTATCGTCAATATGAAGCTGGAAAATATTTTTTGGGAATTTTTCTAGCTAGTATGTAGCCCCAGTAAAATAAAATGCGCGTTCAAATTCAATATATAGAGTTATATTTTGATTTTGACGAAAACTGATCGAAACGGTCGAATCAACTTGTAATACATATCGCATTGTGTTCTGAATGGGGGTAATTAGCTATGGACGACAGGTGGTGGGTCTTGTTTCGAGGTCAAAAAAGGGTACCTTTCTGAAATAATTAAATAAATAAATAAATAAATAATAAACACCTCACCCTCTCTATACTCAGGCCCCCCTCCTTCACTTTCCCGTTCGATTTCACAAAATAAAAAAATAAAAAATAAAAAGGGGGCGGAACCCTAGCTGTCGCTTCCCTTGTCACGGCCCCCTAGGTGGCACGCCCTCCTCCCCAAGCCCCTTCGCCTTCTCTCTCCACCCTCCGACCCTACTCCTCCCCTTCCACCGTCCATCACTCCCCCTTCCTCAAACGAACGCGCCCCTCCCCCTTTCTTCTTCCGGCACGCCCTCGCAGCCTTCCAGACCACCCCCGATGTGACAACCCGAAAATCTGGGCCAGTTTAAAATTTTTATTTTGGCAATTTTAGCGAATTTTGAACATTTAAAATGAATTATTTTAAATAATATCAACGAGAAATTTATTTTGAATAGAATTCGAACGTATATATCATATACATCGTCGTTAGAATATAATAATTATATATAATTATAAATAGAATTGAAAATGGCGCGGTAGTTCGATAATTCGATTTCAAAATTCAATTGAACATACCGGGTGCAAAATAAACTGGATTTTAGTGAAACCAAAAATAATAGGATCTAATTGGGAATATCTTTCCAACAAATCCGACAAATCGAGATTTCATAGCGGGAATCAAAAGATATGTCCAGTTAAAAATTTGGAATAGTCGCTATGGAATTCAGGCCCTTAAAAATTGAAATTTTGCAAACGACCTCGGATTTCGTAGAAACCACTTTTGTTGGATCTGTGATGTCAAGTTATTGCTAGATTCCAAATTTCATAATTTTTCGAATCAATATGTGAGCGTGGCAAAAGAAAACACATTTGACCAGTTTTAGTTGATTTTAATCGACTGGAAAATGGCCATTTTTCCAACGGTCTCAGAATTCGACGAAACTAGTTTTGTTAGGACCGTATCGTCAATACGAAGTTATAAAATATTTTTCTGGAATTTTTCGAGTTAGTATGTGACCCCAGTGAATTGAAATACGCGTTTAAATTCAATATATAGAGTTATATGTTGATTTTGACGAAAAATGATCGAAATGATCGAATCAGCTTATGATACATATCCCATTGTGTTCGGAATAGGGGTAATTAGCTATTGACGACAGGCAGTGGGCCTCGTTTAGAGGTCATATGTAAAAGTCAACTTTTTGAAATTAAAATAATAAAAAAATTAAATCCCCCTTCCCTCTCCTTATTCATTCTGCCCCCCCCCCCCCCTTGTAAATCATTTTGAATCAAAAAAACGAAAAAGGGGGAGGAGTCGCCGCTCCTCCCAGCAGCGCCGCCACGTGCCGCCATCAGGGCGGAGCCCCCTCTCGCGTCCCCCCCTCCATCGACCTGCTCCCTCTCCTCTTCTTTCTACTCCCCTTCTTCTTCCCGTCCGTTCTGCCTCGCGCCCAAACAGAGCCCCTTCCTGAAGACCTCCGACCACCGCTCCCCGCGTCGACGGCAGACCCCCCTTCCACCCTCTCGCACCCCACTCCATATCCGACATCCCCCAAATCGAGCCACCTCGACGTGAAGACTCGCAGCGCCCCATTCACCACCTGCCGCCAACCAAGGCTGCCGCCCGACGCCGAGACCACCCTAGCGCGCTCCACCCACGAAAACTGAGCATTCCCTGTCCTCCTATGCTTTCCTCAGTGAGTTTTTTTGGTTTTTTAATTTTCGTTTATGTTTTTAAAAATAGATTTCATGTTGGAAAAAATGTGTGATTTTTCATAGATAACATGATAAAAAGTTTTGATTTTTAATTTACAAAAGCCATGATCTTTGATTTGTATGAAGATGCGGTTCATAATATATAGAAGCGAGATTTATCATTTAAAAAGAATTGATTTCCTTTTTGTTTAACATGGTAATAAAGTTTTTATTTTTGAAAAGGCGAAATCTTTATATTTAAAAAGGCTAAATCTTTATATAGAGAATAGCGTGATAAAAATATAATTTTTTATCTATATAGTACCATTGTAAAAATAGAATTTTTATCCATATAGCGTGAAAGTAAAAATTCGATCTTTATATATTGAATAGCAAAGTAAAAATTCGATCTATATATATTGAATAACAAAGTAAAAATTCGATTTTTATATACTGAATAGCGAAGTAAAAATTCGATTTTTATATATTGAATAGCAAAGTAAAAATTCGATTTTTATATATTGAATAACGAAGTAAAAATACGATTTTTATACATTGAATAGCAATATAAAAATGTGATTTTTATATATGTAGTGGCTACGGGCAACGAAAGTGATGAAAGGCGAGAACAACGAAGATTTCTACTTAAGAAGAGTCGTGGTATTGGTTTAGCTTGTTGGTAAGAACTTCTCACTCAAATTTCCTTTTTCTAGTTATATATATATATATATATATACTAGGATGCAGACGGTGCTTAGCAGCACCTGACACCCGTCATCCACAGACCATGGATGGCTTGGTTGTTTAATTGATGTGTTGTGAATTTGTTTATGTTGTTAATGTGAAATCGATAATAAAATATAGATTAATGTATTGAAATAAATATTTTATCGTTAAAAATATAATTTTTAACGTGAATGTGAATAAATAAATATTTATAAACAAATCGGCCGATTTGTTTATATACACTGATTTGACTGATATTGATTGGGATGACAAATTTTACACATCGCCCAACCGCAAAAATAAAAATATGTGTTTGTTGATTTGAAACCCCACACGGGTGTTGGGATGATATTTGGGTACACTAATCCCAATTATTTAATTGTATGTCGATCGATTGGTCGACAAACTGTGTAAGTGTCGATTATTTATATTTGATGCTTATGCAGTTGTGTGGTGCACCTTGGATGATGGTTGATTGTTTGTCATTGCTATTATATACATGTGTTGTGTGGAATCCATATAATTAACATTATATGGTGATTGATTGGGCCTCATTCCAATCGGGAAAATAATGAATGTTATAAAAGAAAATTCATGTGTTGAATATAAAAATAGTCATGTGTTGACGATGTTCATGTGTTGAAAATATTCGTGTGTTGAGTAAAATATTTTAAATAATAAAAATTACATCTTTATCATATTTACAATTAGAATCTACTTCTCGGTGGAGTCTAATTAAAATCAAACGATAGATACCATAGTTTTATAAAATATTTTACATAACAAAAATAGTGATGTGTTGACAGTACCCATGTATCGAGATTAGTCGTGTGTTGAAAGAAAAATAGATTCAGGTGTTGAATAGAATAAATATTCATTTGTTGAATAGAATAACGAATTATTGAAATATAAAGCTGTGTTGATTAGAGATGCATTATTTTGACGCGAACGATATTTATTTCGATTTTATTCGTTTTATAATGAATATTGAAAAGTGATTTCAAAATTTAATATTTTGAAATGAAATTCAAATTGAATTAGATTAAAATTCAAATTGAAATAAAATCGATAATAAATTGAAATAAAATCGATAATAAATTGAAATAAAATTGAAATAAAATTGAAATAAAATTGAATAAAATTGAAATGAATTCGAATCGAATAGAAAATGAATTCGATTCGAATTGGATAGAAAGTGAATTTGAATTCGAATTGAATAGAAATGAATTCGAATTGAATTAGATTGAAATTGAATTAAAAACGAATGGAAATCGTTTTGAATGAAATTTAAAATGAACTAAAATTTAATTGAAATCAATTTGAAATGAATTCGAATTGAATTAAATAGAAGGTAAATTCAAATTGAATTGAATTGAAATGAATTAGAATTAGAATTGAATTGAAACGAATTTGAATTCGAATTAAATAAAATTGAAATGAATTCGAATTGAATTGAAATCAAATCGATTTGAAATTGAAGATGAAGTTGAAATTGTTTTTGAAACGAATTTAGAACTATTTATAAAATACGTTTTAAAAGGAAATCGACGATATATATATATATATATGTATGTATATATATATATATATATATATATTATAATGGCCTGAATAGAACGCGCTACGCCGCGGCAGTTCGTGAATTTCGACCATTGACTTCGAATGGACATTACGGGAGATCCGACCGTCGGATTCTCCTAAAACCAAAACCATTGGGTTCGTATTGAAAAGAGCTTTCCAATGAATATTAGAAATTTGAAATCTAACGGTTGAATTTGGAATTATGTCCAAATCAAATTTGGAAAAGGTCGTTGTAAGTGCAGTTCGATGGCCGTTGACGGAAATCGACTGTACGGGCCTTGATAAAATTAATAAAAATATTTATAATTTGTGTAAAATCATAAGAAATGATTTGAGATGAACTTGGATGTAAAATTCCACATTTGAAAGGATAAAAATATATTTTTGTCGAAATGAACTAGTTTTGAACTAGAATTAAAATCAATTTATTTTTGAAATAAATAAATTGAATTTGAAAGTGATTTTAAAAATAATCAATATTCCCAATACGTGGATTGAACTGGAGTTGAATCGAAATTATCTTCGGAATATTTCGATGTTGGATTTCGTGACTATATAGATATTGTTATGGAAATTTGAAAGATATATTTTATATCGGTATTTCCAATACGATATTTGTTGGTTTCAGAATTTGATATTGAATATAAGCCGGAATATTTTCTATTCAGAGCCTTGTATTTAATATCAAATATGTTTTGGGGTTTATCGTGAATCGTGTTTTAGATGACATTGGTTCTGTAACCCAGTTAAAGGCAGGATGTTGATTTTTGAAAAGATTAAAACTAAGTGGAGTTTTAATGAATCTTTAATTAGATTGAAATATGAATTGATAATTTAAATTATCAAATCCGAAAGGTGATCGAGAATGGAGTACCACCAGTTTTGCTCCAAAGCTATAGTTAAATCTTTAATTAGATTTGAACGTGAAATGGTAATTAATTTTACTGATAACAACGTGGTGTTAGATATGGAGTATTACCAGTTTTGATCCATGGGATGAATAGGTTGGGATTGGGAAATAAAATAAATAATTACTCCGGTGTGGTTCGCTAATCCCGACTAGTTTGAAATGATATCCAAAGGAAGATTAAAAAATAAATTTAGAAGAATTTATCTTGGATAAAATTAATGGGAACATTTCCCTAAGAATGTGATTTTGTGAATAAAAGAATATTCTGAATTGGAATGAGGCGTTTGTTGTGTTTGTGAAACATTTGTTTATCATATACGTGGGTTATTCAGAAAGGTCGGGTTTATACCCATTATGAATAACCGATTCGACGAGATGTCGAAGATGAAGACGGTGGTTGAAGACCGGAAGTCTTCACATCGTTTGGGTGATTACTGATGATCTTGATTGGGCTGTACACCCAAGATGAGGGAATCAGTTGGTGATCTTCCAGACGTACTTGGAAATGGATGGATATGCGAGGAAAGTGCCTCCGGTTTCGTTCAGACCCAGAACGAACTTGTAAATGGATTGTGTGTCTGACATTGGATTTTATTATGTGTTGATTGATCTCTATTAAATACACATCTGTTTGGTGGTGGAGAATTTATTCGCTTGCTTAACGCCCTTCTCTGAGACGTACGAGCTCAGGGGTTGTATATCGATGGACATCAGTCGCATGGAGTGAATTGCCAGTGTGGCACGCTTAAGTGGCAATTGATCAAGGCTTCTGTTGAAAAGCAAAGTCTTGTGGTTGAAGATCAAAGCACGGCATGTGTGGCGTAGCTTTGTGTATAACATGAATTCGCGAGCGTCACACCTCGGTATGAGTTAAAAACGGGATACAGATCCAAGAAGTGCACGACGTTTCTTTCTAGCTAGGGTGGTGTCAGTGACCTACCAGCCCTGACATTTATATACTTTTCACCTGTGTGGTGGTTGGATACGAGGCGCCTCGGATATAGGTCTGTAAGGACCGGGAAACGTGTGTTCAGGAATTGCCAATCCTCAAAAGTAAGAGAGGAACGACCTTGGAGGTTCCAAAGGATCATAGTGGGGTCATGAGGCATTTGCTAGAGTGTCTCGAACGCGGAGAGGAGCTTGTCCCTTGCATCGACTCATGAAGGAAATCCAATTTCCAATACGTGATAGTGCGGTTTTATTTGTAGAACCTAGTATGGCGACATAGTGGTATGGGTCATTAATGCCGCCTATGATTGATATTTATGATGTGAAATTGTTTTGACACTATACACTTATTGTAATATCAAAAAAATGTGATTAAACGTATCAAGCATGCTTTCGCTGTTATAAGGTAAAAACCCTATCCTCCGGCTTGTGTTGCATTGTGTGATGGGACCTGGGTCTTATAACAGCTTCATTTTTCTTTGATTAGCATTGCGCTGTTTGTTTTATGCACTGGTATTCATGGGACGAAACCCGTTCCGTGTTATACGGCGTGGTCCCTTGATTTACCTAACTTTAAAGTTTTAAATAACTGTTTTAGTTCTCACACCAGTCACATGACTGACCTGGAGTTTATTGTTTTAACCTAAACTCTGGGTGCCCCTATTTTCCACACGGGCAGCTTGTAGTTTTGGTTTTGCAGATTTATATTCATAGGGTCCTGATTTACAGCTGGAACGATGCTCGGAAAACTCTGTATCCGTGTATCACTTTCAGTTGTGTTTTGTATATTTTTCCGCTGCTATGTAATTTATTGTAATCTCTGATATTTTTCTGTTGTATAATATTTATTCATACTCTGTATATTCTTGTAATCTGATGGAATTGTTGTAATAACAATGAAATGTTCTTCCGTCTACGCTCTAATTTGTACTGTTCTCAAACGATCAGGGGTTTCGAACAGTCTTTGTCGGTTTAACGATCGATTCGGATCGAGCGAAATTCTTTGCCGTTACAGTTGGTATCAGAGCTTTGGTTTACAGAGCTCGGGAACAAGACACGTTAGAACCATACAAAAGAATTCATCAGATATTGGATTAGTAATATCCAATTAGAATGACTCGTTAGAGATAGGATCAGTAGTATCCTAGAACGAGTATGAAGAGTATATTTTTCAAATGAAACAATATTGTTTTGAAAATTTAATTTGTTTTAAAACGTATTTGATTATTTATTTATTTTGAATTTGGACAATCGTGTATATAAAGATTTTGCGTGTACGCGTCATGAACGTATAGTCGAAGTTTTAATATACTGGATAGATATAGAATCACATTCTAGACACCCAGGGATAATTCTGGTGATGTGGCCACATCACCAGTATTTATATTCATGTTTCGAAGGTGTGATTTCTATATATTTCCATTAGACTGGTGTGAGAACCAAAACTAATATAGCTAGAAAACATTGTTGTGATTTGGCATCAAAAACATGATTTTTGTATATGTATCAAAATTATCAATTTGAAACGTTAATCCACTAATTGATTGATGTTTGTGTTGTTTGTTTATTTGTTTGATAATTTTGAACCATTATGCCTAATTGTATCGAATATTAAATTGTATTGAAAATTGGTCGCATTTGCTTGCATATACATGTACTTACATTGAACAGGTCATAGCAAGGAGGCTAGAGCAGAGAATAAATTTTGTTTGCCCGACAAATAGGTACATGTTTACTATAATTTACTATTTTGTTTGGGTGATGATGATTTTATGAGCCTATTGGCTAGCCGCTTGGCTTTTTCTTTTTCTTTTTGAGATCAGAAGGCCTGTATGGCAATTTCGGGATTTTCCCGTGGCTCCTAGTGCAGGGGAGGTTATGGCGAAATTTTTCGAAAATTCCGGATGTTAGCCAAATTTTTGAAGGATTTGAAAATTCTCAGAAACTGAAAAGTTGGAGAATGGAAGTGAGATCGAACGTATAGTTGATTAACCAAACCACTTTCGACTTTGTTCCTTTTCGGGGGCGAAAAGTTTTAAGTGGGGGAGATTGTAACAACCCGAAAATCTGGGCCAGTTTAAAATTTTTATTTTGGCAATTTTAGCGAATTTTGAACATTTAAAATGAATTATTTTAAATAATATTGACGAGAAATTTATTTTGAATAGAATTCGACCGTATATATTATATACGTCGTCGTTAGAATATAATAATTATATATAATTATAAATTGAACTGAAAATGGCGCGGTAGTTCGATAATTCGATTTCAAACTTCAATTGACCATACCGGGTGCAAAATAAACCGGATTTTAGTGAAACAAAAAATAATAGGATCTAATTGGGAATATCTTTCCAACGAATCCGACAAATCGAGATTTCATAGCGGGAATCAAAAGATACATCCAGTTGAAAATTGGGAATAGTCGCTATGGAATTCAGGCCCTTAAAAATGGAAATTTTGCAAACGACCTCGGATTTCGACGAAACCACTTTTGTTGGATCTGTGATGTCAAGTTATTGCTTGATTCCAAATTTCATAATTTTTCGAATCAATATTTGAGCGTGGCAAAAGAAAATGCGTTTGACCAGTTTTAGTTGATTTTAATCGACTGGAAAATGGCCTTTTTCCAACGGTCTCAGAATTCAACGAAACTAGTTTTGTTAGGACTGTATCGTCAATACGAAGCAAGAAAATATTTTTCTGGAATTTTTTGAGTTAGTATGTGACCCCAGTGAATTGAAATACACGTTCAAATTCAATATATATAGAGTTATATGTTGATTTTGACGAAAATTGATCGAAATGATCGAATCAGCTTGCGATACATATCCCATTGTGTTCGGAATGGGGGTAATTAGCTATGGACGACAGGCGGTGGGCCTCGTTTAGAGGTCGTATTTAAAAGTCAACTTTTTGAAATTAAAATAATAAAAAATTAAATCCCCCTTCCATCTCCTTATTCATTCTGCCACCCCCCCCCCCCCCCCCCCGTGTAAATCATTTCGAATCAAAAAAAAGAAAAAGGGGGAGGAGCCGCCGCTCCTCCCAACAGCGCCGCCGTGCGCCGCCATCAGGGCGGAGCCCCCTCTCGCGTCCCCCCTCCATCGACCTGCTCCCTCTCCTCCCCTTCTTCTTTCCGTCCGTTCTACCTCGCGCCCAAACCGAGCCCCTGCCTGAAGACCTCCGACCACTGCTCCCCGCGTCGACGGCAGACCGCCCCTTCCACCCTCTCGCACCGCTCTCCATATCCGACATCCCCCAAATCGAGCCCCCTCGATGTGAAGACTCGCAGCTCCCCATTTACCACCTGCCGCCAGCCAAGGCTGCCGCCCGACGCCGTGATCACCCTGGCACGCTCCACCCACGAAAACTGAGCCTTCCCCATCCTCTTATGCTTTCCTCAGTGAGTTTTTTTGGTTATTTTTATTTTTGTTTATGTTTTTAAAAATAGATTTTCATGTTGGAAAAAATGTGTGATTTTTCATAGATAACATGATAAAAAGTTTTGATTTTTAATTTACAAAAGCCATGATCTTTGATTTGTATGAAGATGTGGTTCATAATATATAGAAGCGAGATTTATCATTTAAAAAGAATTGATTTCCTTTTTGTTTAACATGGTAATAAAGTTTTTATTTTTGAAAAGGCAAAATCTTTATATAGAGAATAGCGTGATAAAAATATAATTTTTTATCTATATAGTACCGTTGTAAAAATAGAATTTTTATCCATATAGCGTGAAAGTAAAAATTCGATCTTTATATATTGAATAGCAAAGTAAAAATTCGATCTTTATATATTGAATAGCAAAGTAAAAAATTCGATTTTTATATATTGAATAGCGAAGTAAAAATTCGATTTTTATATATTGAATAGCAAAGTAAAAATTCGATTTTTATATATTGAATAGCGAAGTAAAAATACAATTTTTATATATTGAATGGCAATATAAAAATGTGATTTTTATATATGTAGTGGCTACGGGCAACGAAAGTGATGAAAGGCGAGAACGACGAAGATTTCTACTTAAGAAGAGTCGTGGTATTGGTTTAGCTTGTTGGTGAGAACTTCTCACTCAAATTTCCTTTTTCTAGTTATATATATATACATATACATATACATATATATATATATATATACTAGGATGCAGACGGTGCTTAGCAGCACCCGACACCCGTCATCCACAGACCATGGATGGCTTGGTTGTTTAATTGATGTGTTGTGAATTTGTTTGTGTTGTTGATGTGAAATCGATAATAAAATATAGATTAATGTATTGAAATAAATATTTAATCGTGAAAAATATAATTTTTAACGTGAATGTGAATAAATAAATATTTATAAACAAATCGGCCGATTTGTTTATATACACTGATTTGACTGATATTGATTGGGATGATAAATTTTACACATCGCCCAACCACACAAATAAAAATATGTGTTTGTTGATTTGAAACCCCACACTGGTGTTGGGATGATATTTGGGTACACTAATCCCAATTATTTAATTGTATGTCGATCGATTGGTCGACAGACTGTGTAAGCGTCGATTATTTATATTTGATGCTTATGCAGTTGTGTGGTGCATCTTGGATGATGGTTGATTGTTTGTCATTGCTATTATATACATGTGTTGTGTGGAATCCATATAATTAACATTATATGGTGATTGATTGGGCCTCATTCCAATCGGGAAAATAATGAATGTTATAAAAGAAAATTCATGTGTTGAATATAAAAATAGTCATGTGTTGACGATGTTCATGTGTTGAAAATAGTCGTGTGTTGAGTAAAATATTTTAAATAATAAAAATTACAACTTTATCATATTTACAATTAGAATCTACTTCTCGGTGGAGTCTAATTAAAATCAAATGATAGATACCGTAGTTTTATAAAATATTTTACATAACAAAAATAGTGATGTGTTGACAGTACTCATGTGTCGAGATTAGTCGTGTGTTGAAAGAAAAATAGATTCAGGTGTTGAATAGAATAAATATTCATTTGTTGAATAGAATAACGAATTATTGAAATATAAAGCCGTGTTGATTAGAGATGCATTATTTTGACGCGAACGATATTTATATCGATTTTATTTGTTTTATAATGAATATTGAAAAGTGATTTCAAAATTTAATATTTTGAAATGAAATTCAAATTGAATTAGATTAAAATTCAAATTGAAATAAAATCGATAATAAGTTGAAATAAAATAGATAATAAATTGAAATAAAATTGAAATAAAATTGAATAAAATTGAAATAAATTCGAATCGAATAGAAAATGAATTCGATTCGAATTGGATAGAAAGTGAATTTGAATTCGAATTGAGAAGAAATGAATTCGAATTGAATTAAATTAAAATTGAATTGAAAACGAATGGAAATCGTTTTTAATGAAATTTAAAACGAACTGAAATTGAATTGAAATCAATTTGAAATGAATTCGAATTGAATTAAATAGAAGGTAAATTCAAATTGAATTGAATTGAAACGAATTAGAATTTTAATTAAATTGAAACGAATTTGTAACACCCCACGTCCATTAATGTCACTCACAAAGGGAATACATTAATTTCTATGGAGGTTTTAAGTGAATATAGAACAGTAAAATTTCAACAAGACAGATATAAAATAGTACTTGGAAATTTATAAACTTTATTTCAATTGCAGCAGAAGTCAAAACATGTTTGATTACATCATAACACCATAATCAAAGTCAAGTACAATATCTATCTTGATAAAACAAGTACATAATCCCATTACATAAATAGCCATTAAAAAGAAAGATAACAAGCTGGACTTTACTTCAGCAGTCCAAGCTTTCCAAGAGATAAGCCATCCAATCAGACTCCACTGGAACTTGGCCCAACCTGAGGACCTGAAGGGAGAAAAGGATGAAAAAGAGGGGGGGTCAGACATAAAGTCTGGCGAGTATTATAATTCTACAATACTATTATCAAAATAACTGGACTAAGGCATATGCTGGAAAATAAGGAAATGTCTATGAAAGAGCAGATTAAGGACATAGACAATCGCTAAAGGAAACGTTATAGGCGCTCCTAAATACTAAAGGATAAACACTATATTGCACCACACTAGTCACCCTAAAGATTGATTCCACTTAGCTTCACTTAGAAACTTTCTTAATGGCTTTACGTACTCCTAGCTGACTACATAGGTGCCGCCTTCCCCTATCTCCACTAGGTGTACCACACTTTCCATTTTTCGATCGGCTCCCTCCTCGTAGATACCCGTGCTGGCCCCACAGTGGGGTGTATCATTCCCCTAAAGTGGCAACCCGATATAACGGAGATGCACGGCTTATACCTACACGATGCAACAACGTCTTACCTACCAGCCCGGGTCCACACACGCATATGAAACCGTTGGACTTGCGTTGCCACCGCTCCCTGTTTTGGCCTCTTATAGTCAAACCCAGTATGCGTGTCCGGTCCTCGACTTGGGTCGAGCCCACAAAGATACGTTTTGGGATACTGGTTGAAATGGGCCCCCATTATTTCCCACAAGCATTCCACCTAAGCTTGTCCCATTAGTCCATCCACTTAACCCACTTAGTCATGTTCATTTACATGTGTATTTGGTTAACTCTAATCGTATTTCAAATGCCTCTAAAGGCAACCACTAGATTCCTCATGCCACCCAAGGCACCTACTTAACCCCCATGTCCCACCTTACATATTTATCTGGCTAAGTATTTCTTAATTCATTAAGGCCATAACCTCATAAAGACCTCTCACATTAGACTGGCATTTATGGCAGCTGGATTTGCTGGGCGGCTCCGGGCAGTCTTACACCATAAAAGAGTCTAACCTCGTGTCTTTACAACTGTTATGCTTTAGTTTGGGCCTAGGACCTCTCACATTGGGCCGACATTTGTGACTACTGGATTTGCCGGGCGGGTCCGGGCAGGTTTACGTCACAAACGGGTCCAACCTAGTGTCCTAAGCATTGATTATTATTAATAATCCACTTTCCTCAATTTTAATAATTCCCTACTTGAATTATTAATTAATTCCAAATTTAACAATGTCCATAATTGACTCAATTATGGACATCCATTTAAGGCATGCAAAATCATATCAATTGCACCCCAATTTATTAATTTCCTAATATTACCCCTACCCCACGTTTGAACGTTTATTCGCAAAATGTATGCTAGACCCGATTAGTCTAACTCATAGCATAAAAGAAATATTCACAACAAAAACCTATATATGTGACTAAATAAATCATAACAAGGGGTAAATCTTGCATACATTGCAACTTGCATAAGGTTATACATGTCATGGATCTAAGGGTGTCAACTTATTCATAATTCACATAATATGATTTTGATCAAATTTCATAAACTTGTATAGGACATTTGTGAATCAACATCATTAACAATATGGTTTTATATGGGTACACCTAACTCAATAGGCAAATTCCCAAAAATCAAAATTCATTTAATCATAGATTCATGTATATGGGTACACCTAACTTAATAGGCAAATTCCCATATTCAAGATCCAATTAATTTGTAGATTCATGCATATGGGTACACCTAAATCAATAGGCAAATTCCCATAATCAAGGTCTATTATAAAAAAAAACACATAAACTTTAAACATGATCCAATTCGTATAAATACTAACATCATGATTTTACAGCTTGTATGATTCAACACAACTTAACATGACATCATTATCATATAACATAAGTATTTCAAGATATGTGATAATATGAGATCTACAACATATATAAGATTTACAACATAGCATATCATAATTTGCAACATAGTATGATATGATTTACAACATAGCATAGCATGATTTACAACATGGCATAACATGATTTATAACATAGCATAGCATGATTAATCACATATGACATAGCATAGGATTATTTACAACATAATCACTACAACATAACAACATATATATGATAACATAATAGCATAAGAGATCCACAACATAATTTACAAATACATAACAATTCATATCACTTTCTTGTGATCCAATTCATAACTTAATCAAATTATTTTATAATAACATTGTGAGAATCAGCATACTCACAAAAAGAAGAGAAATAGAAAGAGTCTTTGATTTAATTTGTTTGTTGAGTAGATTTAGATGTAGGCTAGGCTTTCTCCTTCTTCTTTAGTTTGTGACGGCTATGCTGAACTCCATGGCAACGGCATGTCGGTAGCTCTCCAATTTTTCAAGTGATTTAGGGTTAGAGTCTACCCACTTATTTATAGAATTTAGGATTCATTTAGGCCATTAGATTTAACCAATAAATAACCGCAACCATTTAGACAAGATGGGGTTTATCTTATTGACTCAGCAATGAGTCAGAAGTGACTCAACAAACACTCAGCAAATTAATAAACTTCTATTCATGTTTACATTAACTGCCCATATATATATATATATATATATATATATATATATATATATATATATATATATATATATACACACATGCACCTATTCATGAATTTAAATAATGCAAATTAATTGCTTGCCTGAAAAAAAAGGAAATCGAGCATATAATTTAATTTCCCCTTTTATTTTTTCTCTACTTTCCTTGCAACATGCAAAATCAATGCATAATGAAGTTACCTACATACATACATATCTACTTATGCATAAATCTTTCCCTCCAAATAAATTGACTGTATTTATCTTCTCAATTATATATATATATATATACACATATATATATTCAATATATATATATATATATATATATATATATATATATATATATATATTTATTTTTGAACCGCGTTCACACTAAGCCGCTTTTTAGCCATTCCCCTAAAACAAAAATATGGCGTTGGCGGGGATCGAACTCTGCACCTCTTGTATGCAAGTCACATGTTCCAACCAAATGAGCTATTATGTCTTTTGCTTACAATTCTTAGAACAATGCTAAACATTATTCTTTTCTCATTCCTCTTTTTCCATGTTTTGCTGCAATATTTAATTTAAGGATATCTTTTTCATACGGAGTCCAATTTACGCAAACTCGGACTCTATCTCAAGCAGAATTCCGAGACGAACGCAACGGCGCAACCCGTTTCACCTAATTATTTTTCTAAAAATTAATTATATCTTGATTTTTTTTAATGTTCACAGAAAATACGGGGTGTTACATTCTCCCCTCCTTAAAGGATTTCGTCCTCGAAATCTTCAAGTTAGGAAGAATGTGTCCGACCATCCAATCATCCATCTACTCAACCATCAGGCACAGGCATCCATTGTCCTTAAGAGACTTCTAATGCTTTCATGTTTATATGCATAGTGTGTGTACATGTCCTTATCCAATGCAAAAATCAGGCGATCTACTGATTCAGTTGACCTCCTTAATGCGAACCATGATAGTGCCATGCGTCCATTATGTATGCAAAAGATTCCTAATGATACATATTATTTCAATATGCGTGCACAACCATTCATCTTAATGCAGCATCCATATGATAATACAACCACTATTCATTCATTAATTTAAATATGCACACATATTCATATGCAATATGAGAGTGACTGAGCCGATCTAGTACCTAAAGTGTGTGTATATGCATCCACGAGCAACCAGTAGCAAACACTTGCATCCACTTGCATCCATCAAACATAACATGTCTCAAACACATGTTTCAACCATAGGACTACCCTTCTAAAGGTCAAAGACTTAAACGAGAGGATGTACTAAAGATAGGACAAGTATAAGCTAGGCGATAAAGGAGAATATAAAAGACATAAACCCGAAAAGGAAGGGGTACAACAAACGAATCTTCTCTTCCGTCTCCCAAGTAGCGTCTCCTTGATCTTCTTCCCATTGCACTTTGACTAGCTTGACCTCTCGGTTTCTCAACTTCTTAATCTCCGACCCAAGAATGCATGTAGGAGTTAGTCTGATCGTGGCATCTCGCTCTACTTTGTGAAAACCCGTAACTTCCCCGTAAAGGAAAGCGTCGGATAGTTCGAGAACAAACCTCAACAGAACACATCCAGGAGAACATTTCATTGTATATTACAACAATGCATCAGATTACAAGAATATACAGAGTATAAACGAATATTACACAGAAATATCAGGGGTTTAAATTACATTTAAATACATAGCAGCGGAAAATAATACAATACACAACTAGAAGAGATATACGGATACAAAGCTTTCCGGATATCATTCCAGCTGTAAACCAGGATCCTGTGAATATAAATCTGCAAAACCAAAACTACTAGCTGCCCGTGTCAAAATAAGGGCACCCAGAGTTTAGGTTAAAAACAATAAACTCCAGGTCAGTCATGGGACTGGTGTGAGAACTAAAACAGTTATTATTCTTTATTTTAAAAGTTAGGTAAATCAAGGGACCACGCCGTATAACACGGAACGGGTTTCCTCCCAAGAATACCAGTGCATAAACCAAACAGCGCAATGCTAAATAAAGAAAAATGAAGCTGTTATAAGACCCAGGTCCCATCACACAATGCAACGCAGCCGAGGATAGGGTTTTCCCTTATAACAGCCAAAGAATGCTTGATACGTTTAAAACAAATCGTTTGATACTATTATAAGTGCATAGTGTATAAAACAACTTCAAATCATAAGTATCAATCATAGGCGGCATGGGTACCATATATCATGTCGCCATACTAGGCTCTACAAATAAAACCGCAAATGTCACGTATTTGGAAATTGGATTTCCGTCTATGAACCGAGGCAAAAGATAGTCCTCAAACGATTCGTGACTCTCTAGCCCGAGCCACAGGGTCAGAGCGCATCGACCCTTGGAGCGACAGGGCCGGTCCACCGATGTGGATTAAACTTAAACCCTGAACATGCGTTCCCCCGCCTTATGGGGCGTAAATGAGCCAACTAAATGACTCCATCGGTTCGAGAACGACCGATCGATCCGAGGCGCCTCGCAACAGCAACAACCACATAAGTCAAACTCATCAGGGCGTGTAAAACCACTGACGCCACTTCTAACTAGAAAGAAACGCATGCCCTCCCTGAGGTCCGTCTCCCGTTTTTGGTTCATACCGGGTGTGAAACTCGCGAAGTAAACGTTACACAAAGCTACGCCACAAAGGCCGTGCTTTGATCATCACCACAAGACTTTGCTTTTCAACAGAAGCCTCGATCAATTGCCACTTAGGCATGCCACACAGGCAATTCACTCCATGCGTTTGATATCAATCAATATATAACCCCTGAGCTCGTACGTCTCAGAGAAGGGCGTTAAGCAAGAGAATAAATTCTCCGCCGCCAAACAGATATATATTTAATAGAGATAAATCACACGGACTAAAATCCAATGTCAGACACACAGTCCATTTATAAGTCCGTTCTGGGTCTGAACGAAACTGGAGGCACCTAGTACCCCGCATATCCATCGATCTCCAAGTACGTCTGGACGATCACTAACTGTTTCCATCTTCTTGGGTGTACAGCCCAATCAAGATCATCAGTTATCACCCAAACGACGTGAAGACCTCCGGTCTTCGACCATCGTCTTCATCTTCGACTTATCGTCGTATCAGTTATTCAGAATGGGATAAACCCGGTCTTTCCGAATAACTCGCGTATATTTTAAATAAGTGTTACACAAACACAACATACGCCTCATTCCAATTCATCAGTCACTAACCGCAAATTAATCAAGAGAATAATTCCCCAAATATTAACCCCGAAGGCCGAAACCAACATCAGATCAATATCCAGAAAACCATTCTGCTTGGCTAACCGACAGTTAGTTTCTAAATTTCACATTCATAGGGAAAGGTTCCCATTAATTTTATCCAAGATAAATTTCTTGAATTTATTCTTTATTCTCTTCTTTTGAATTTCGATTCAACTAGCCGGGATTAACGAAACTTACCGAAGTAGTCATTTGTTTAATTTCCCAATCCCAACCTATTTATCCCATGAAGTAAAACTGGTAATACTTCATATCTAACACCACAGTGTTATCGGTAAATTCAATTACCATTTCCCGTTCAAATCTAATTAAAGATTTAACTATCGCCTGGAGCAAAACTGGTGATACTCCATTCTCGATTATTTCAATCTAATTAAAGATTCATTAAAACTCCACTTAGTTTTAATCGTTAACTGGGTTAAAGAATCAGTGTCATTTAAAACACGGTTCACGATAAACCCAAAATCACATTCATTAATTATCGGGTTAAAGAACAAGTGTTATTTAAAACACTGTCCACGATAAACCCAAAAATCAATATCAATTCAATTCCAATTAAATATTATTTAATTGGTACACTTCATTAAATCTAAATAAAAAGATTTAATCTTTTCTCAACTGGGTTCAAGAACAGTGTTAGTGAAGACACCATTCACGACAAACCCAAATCACATTTGATATTCAATACAAGGCTCTGGATAGAAAATATCCCGGCTTATATTCAATATCAAATTCTACGACTAACAAATATCGCATTGGAAATAACGATATATATATATATATATATATCTTTCAAATTTCCATAACAACATTTGTATAATCACGAAATTCAACATCGAAATATTCCGAAGACAATTTCGATTCAAATCCATTCCAATGCAACCATTGGAAATTTTGGTTATTTTCAAAACCATTTCAAATTCAATTTATTTATTTAAAAATAAATAGAATTAAAATTCTAGTTCAAAACTAGTTCATTTCGATAAAAATCTATTTTTATCTTTTCAAATATGGAGTTTTTCATCCCAATTCTTTCTAAATCATTTCTTATGATTTTACACAAATTATTACTATTTTTAATAATTTTATCAAGGCCCGTACAGTCGATTTCCATCAATGGCCATCGAACTGCACTTACAGCGACCTTTTTCGAATTTGATTTGGACATGATTCCACATCCAACCGTTAGATTTCTAATTTCTAATATTCTTTAGAAAGCTCTTTTCGATACGAACCCAACGGTTCCGGTTTTAGGAGAATCCGATGGTCGGATCTCCCGTAATGTCCGTTTGAAATAAATGGTCGAAATTTACGAACTACCATGGCGCGGCGCGTTCTTTTCAGGCCATTATATTATATATATAATATATATATAATATATATTTCATCGATTTCTATTTAAAACGAATTATATAAATGGTTTTGAATTCGTTTCAAAAACATTTTCAACTTCCATTTCAATTCAAATCAAAATTGAATTCTTCTTTATAAATTCGTTTCAAAATTCATTTCTATTCAATTCAAATTTCAATTCAATTTGAATTCATTTCAATTCGCTTTCAATTCAATTTGAATTCGTTTTCAATTCAATTCATTTCGAAATCGTTTTCAATTCAATTCATTTCGAAATCGTTTTCAATTCATTTCATTTCGAAATCGTTTTCAATTCATTTCATTTTGAAATCGTTTTCAATTCATTTCATTTCGAAATCGTTTTCAATTCATTTCATTTCGAAATCATTTTCAATTCAATTCATTTCGAAATCGTTTTCAATTCAATTCATTTCGAAATCGTTTTCAATTCAATTCATTTCGAAATCGTTTTCAATTCAATTCATTTCGAAATCGTTTTCAATTCAATTCATTTCGAAATCGGTTTCAATTCAATTCATTTCGAAATCGTTTTCAATTCATTTCATTTCGAAATCGTTTTCAATTCAATTTATTTCGAAATCGTTTTCAATTCAATTTATTTCGAAATCGATATAAATATCGTTCACGTCAAAATGGCGTCAATCTAATCAACACGGCTTTATAAATTGCTATTTTCAAATATTCTATTTCAAATATTTCTTTTTCAAAATAGTTGTTATTATCAAAATATTTCGTTCAACACATGACCAATCTCAATGGATGAGTACTGTCAACATATGAACCTTTATTTTATATTATTCTTTATTTTCTAAATTGGAATGAGGCCCAATCAATCACCATATAAAATTAATTATATGGATTTTCATACAACACATGTATATAATAGCATTGAAAATAATCAACCATCAACCAAAGTGCACTACACTGTATAAGCATCAAATATAGATATTCAACGCTTATAACAGCCTGTCAATCAATCGATCGACATATTTAATCAATCAGGATGAGTGAACTTCAAATTTCATCCCAACACCCGTGTGGGGTTTCAAACAATCAAACACATATTTTATTCGTGCAGTTGGGCGATGTGTAAAATTTATCGACCCAATCAATGTCCTTCAAATAGGTGTACATAAACAAACCGTCCGGCTTGTAAATGAATATTTATTTATTCACACTCACGTTAAAAATTATATTTTTAACGATAAAACATTTTATTCCAACATATGAATTTCTATTCAGTTCATTCTTTAAATAAAATGATATTTTTATTTTTCTAACATAATTTTAGAAAATTTCGGCGGCATAACGGCACGATACTAGAAACGGGACGAGGCCTAGCCTTATCCCCAGTCTAGTGAAGGCCCACGCCATTCACACATCAATCAAATCAATTCGTTATGCAAACCACAAAATTTGAAGTAAGAGTCTAACCTAGCCTTACTCCTTCGCCTTATAACGGCGCAAGTCTAATCCTAACCAATTTATCGATTCGATTCTTCACACCACAAACCACATTCAAACCAATATCGCAATCAATCACCAAACAGCCAAACAAACAAGTCCATGGTCTGTGGACGATTGTGTCGGGTGCTACTAAACACCGTCTGCATCCTAGTATATATATATATAACTAGAAAAATAAATTGAAAGGTGAGAAATTCTCACTTATAGCTATCCTAGCTCCACGGCTCTTCATTTGCAGAAGTCTTCGTCGTTCTCGTCTTTTTGTCATCTTCGTTGCCCGCGGCCACTACATATGTAAAAATCGAATTTTTATTTCGCTATCCAATATATAAAAATCATATTTTTATTTCGAAGTTCAATATATAAAAAATCCTATTTTTATTTCGAAGTTCAACATATAAAAATCCTATTTTTATTTCGAAGTTCAACATATAAAAAAATCCTATTTTTATTTCGAAGTTCAACATATAAAAATCCTATTTCAAAGATATAGATTCCGCCTTTTCAAAATTAAAGATTATATCTTTAATATTCCTACGATGTAAAAATTATATTTTTATTACTTTAAAAATATAAAGATCATATTTTACTTCGTCTACTTAATAAAAACTCCGTGTTTTCTATTCTAAAAATATGATCTTTTCTATTCTAAAAAAAATCTGATCTTTTTCTATTCAAAGTTCAATTTTTTTTCTATTCAAAGTTCAAATCTTTTCTTTGAAAAGTTCAAATCTTTTCTTTTAAAAGTTCAAAACTTTTCTTTTAAAAGTTCAAATCTTTTCTTTTAAAAGTTCAAATCTTTTCTTTTAAAAGTTCAAATCTTTTCTTTAAAAAGATTAAACCTTTTTCTATTTAAAGTTTTAAAATCAAATCAGTTTTAAACTCTTTTTTTTTTTTAAATCAGAATTTAAAAACATAAAAAAAATCAGTTTTTAAATTATAACAAAATCAGTTTTTAAATCATAACAAAATCAGTTTTTAAATCATAACAAAATCAGTTTTTAAATCATTTTAAAATCAGAATTTAAAAACATAAAAAATCATTTTTAGTAAGAAATAGAACTTACAGGGTTTTTTCAAGATGGAGGGGGTTTGGAAGAGCGGCGGACTGGAAGAAGGGAGGGCTCAGGTGATCGGCGGTCGGCGAGGGAGGTGGCTGCGATTCTGGTCAGGCGCAGGAGGCTTCGGCGTCGTATGGGGAAAGGCAATCGAGAGGAGGGGAAGGGTGTCGTCGCGGTTGAGGCCAGAGAGGGGGGGTGCGTGGGGCTAGGCGGCGCTCGCGAGGGGGCGGCATCCATAGACTGGGTGGAGCGCGATTTTGATCAACGGCTCTTTTTTTTTTCTGATCGATTAAAAGGAGAGGGGGGGCATAAATATAAAGGAGGAAAATATTTTTTTTATTTTATTAATTAATTTAATTGCATAAAGTTGACTTTTACCTACGACCTCGAAACGAGGCCCACCGCCTGTCGTCCATAGCGTTTCGCCCCCATTCCGAACACAATGGGATATGTATCGTAAGCTGATTCGACCATTTGAATCAGTTTCCGTTTAATTTTCATTTAAATCACTATATTGAATTTTAAACATACATTTCAAATTACCGGGGTCACATACTAAATCGAAAAATTCCATAAAAATATTTTCTAGCTTCGTATTGACGATACGGTCCTAACAAAACTAGTTTCATCGAATTCTGAGACCGTTAGAAAAATGGCCAATTTCCAGTCGATTAAAATCAACTGAAATGGTCAAAACACGTTTTCCTTTGCCACGCTCACATATTGATTCGAAAAATTATGAAATTTGAAACCTAGCAATAACTTGACATCACGGACCCAACAAAACTGGTTTCGTCGAGATCCGAGGTCATTTGCAAAATGTCCATTTTTAAGGGCCTGAATTCCATAGCGACTATTCAGAATTTTCAACTGGACCTATCTTTTGATTCCCGCTATGAAATCTTGATTTATCGAATTCAATAGAAAGATATTATCAATTAGATCCTATCCTTTTTGGTTTCACTAAAATCCGGATTGTTTTGCACCCGGTACATTCAATTGAAGTTTGAAATCGAATTATCGAACTACCGCGCCATTTTCAATTCTATTTATAATTATATATAAATATTTTATATTCTAACGACGACGCGTATAATATATACGTTCGAATTATATTCAAAATAAATTTTCGTCGATATTATTTAAAATAATTCATTTTAAATAATCAAAATTCGCTAAAATTGCCAAAATAAAAATTTCAAACTGGCTCGCATTTTACGGGTTGTTACAATCTCCCCCACTTAAAACTTTTCGTCCCCGAAAAGGAACAAAGTCGAAAGTGGTTTGATTAATTAACTCCACGCTCGATCTGGCTTCCATTCTCCAACTCTTTAGTTTCTGAGAATTTTCAAAATTTCAAAAATTTGGCTAACACCCTAAATTTTTGAAAAATTTCGCCATAACCTCCTCTGCACCGGGAGCATCGGGGAATTTCAAATAGCTTCCCCGGTCCTTCAGATCTCAAAAAGAAAAAGAAAAAGCCAAGCGGCTAGCCAATAGGCTCATAAAATCATCATCACCCAAACAAAACAGGAAATTATGTAGTAAACATGTACCTATTTGTCGGGCAAACAAATTTTATTCTCTGCTCTAGCCTCCTTGCTATGACCTGTTCAATGTAAGTATAGGTATATGCAAGCAAATGCGACCAATTTTCAGTATAATTCAATATGTGATACAATTAGGCTAAATGGTTCAAAATTAGCAAACAAATAAACAAACAACACAAACATCAATCAATTAGTTGATTAGCTTTTCAAATTGATAATTTTGATACATATACAAAAATCAAATTTTTGATGCCAAATCACAACAATAGGCCCTATCTAATTTTGGTTCTCACACCAGTCAATAGGAAATATATAGATATCACACGTTCGAAACTCGAATATAAATGTTGATGATGCGATCGCTATCATCAATATCATCTTCGGGCGACTAGAGTGTGATGCTATATCTATCCAATATATTAAAACTTTGAATACACGCGGATCAGACGCATACGCAAAATCTTTATATATTGGACTGTCCAACTCAATATAAATAAATAACCAAATACGAATAATTGATTTAAATTTCAAAACAAAATTGTTTTCATTTGAAAAATATACTCTTCACACTCGTTCTAGGATACTGCTGATCCCATCTCTAACGAGTCACTCTCATTGGATATTACTAATCCAATATCTGATGAATTCTTTCGTATGGTTCTAATGTGCCTTGTTCTCTAAGCTTTGTAAACCAAAGCTCTGATACCAACTGTGAAAACCCGTAACTTCCCCGTAAAGGAAAGCGTCGGATAGTTCGAGAACAAACCTCAACAGAACACATCCAGGAGAACATTTCATTGTATATTACAACAATGCATCAGATTACAAGAATATACAGAGTATAAACGAATATTACACAGAAATATCAGGGATTTAAATTACATTTAAATACATAGCAGCGGAAAATAATACAATACACAACTAGAAGAGATATACGGATACAAAGCTTTCCGGATATCATTCCAGTTGTAAACCAGGATCCTGTGAATATAAATCTGCAAAACCAAAACTACTAGCTGCCCGTGTCAAAATAAGGGCACCCAGAGTTTAGGTTAAAAACAATAAACTCCAGGTCAGTCATGGGACTGGTGTGAGAACTAAAACAGTTATTATTCTTTATTTTAAAAGTTAGGTAAATCAAGGGACCACGCCGTATAACACGGAACGGGTTTCCTCCCAAGAATACCGGTGCATAAACCAAACAGCGCAATGCTAAATAAAGAAAAATGAAGCTGTTATAAGACCCAGGTCCCATCACACAATGCAACGCAGCCAAGGATAGGGTTTTCCCTTATAACAGCCAAAGAATGCTTGATACGTTTAAAACAAATCGTTTGATACTATTATAAGTGCATAGTGTATAAAACAACTTCAAATCATAAGTATCAATCATAGGCGGCATGGGTACCATATATCATGTCGCCATACTAGGCTCTACAAATAAAACCGCAAATGTCACGTATTTGGAAATTGGATTTCCGTCTATGAACCGAGGCAAAAGATAGTCCTCAACCGATTCGTGACTCTCTAGCCCGAGCCACAGGGTCAGAGCGCATCGACCCTTGGAGCGACAGGGCCGGTCCACCGATGTGGATTAAACTTAAACCCTGAACATGCGTTCCCCCGCCTTATGGGGCGTAAATGAGCCAACTAAATGACTCCATCGGTTCGAGAACGACCGATCGATCCGAGGCGCCTCGCAACAGCAACAACCACATAAGTCAAACTCGTCAGGGCGTGTAAAACCACTGACGCCACTTCTAACTAGAAAGAAACGCATGCCCTCCCTGAGGTCCGTCTCCCGTTTTTGGTTCATACCGTGTGTGAAACTCGCGAAGTAAACGTTACACAAAGCTACGCCACAAAGGCCGTGCTTTGATCATCACCACAAGACTTTGCTTTTCAACAGAAGCCTCGATCAATTGCCACTTAGGCATGCCACACAGGCAATTCACTCCATGCGTTTGATATCAATCAATATATAACCCCTGAGCTCGTACGTCTCAGAGAAGGGCGTTAAGCAAGAGAATAAATTCTCCGCCGCCAAACAGATATATATTTAATAGAGATCAATCACACGGACTAAAATCCAATGTCAGACACACAGTCCATTTATAAGTCCGCTCTGGGTCTGAACGAAACCGGAGGCACCTAGTACCCCGCATATCCATCGATCTCCAAGTACGTCTGGACGATCACTAACTGTTTCCATCTTCTTGGGTGTACAGCCCAATCAAGATCATCAGTTATCACCCAAACGACGTGAAGACCTCCGGTCTTCGACCATCGTCTTCATCTTCGACTTATCGTCGTATCAGTTATTCAGAATGGGATAAACCCGGTCTTTCCGAATAACTCGCGTATATTTTAAATAAGTGTTACACAAACACAACATACGCCTCATTCCAATTCATCAGTCACTAACCGCAAATTAATCAAGAGAATAATTCCCCAAATATTAACCCCGAAGGCCGAAACCAACATCAGATCAATATCCAGAAAACCATTCTGCTTGGCTAACCGACAGTTAGTTTCTAAATTTCACATTCATAGGGAAAGGTTCCCATTAATTTTATCCAAGATAAATTTCTTGAATTTATTCTTTATTCTCTTCTTTTGAATTTCGATTCAACTAGCCGGGATTAACGAAACTTACCGAAGTAGTCATTTGTTTAATTTCCCAATCCCAACCTATTTATCCCATGAAGTAAAACTGGTAATACTTCATATCTAACACCACAGTGTTATCGGTAAATTCAATTACCATTTCCCGTTCAAATCTAATTAAAGATTTAACTATCGCCTGGAGCAAAACTGGTGATACTCCATTCTCGATTATTTCAATCTAATTAAAGATTCATTAAAACTCCACTTAGTTTTAATCGTTAACTGGGTTAAAGAATCAGTGTCATTTAAAACACGGTTCACGATAAACCCAAAATCACATTCATTAATTATCGGGTTAAAGAACAAGTGTTATTTAAAACACAGTCCACGATAAACCCAAAAATCAATATCAATTCAATTCCAATTAAATATTATTTAATTGGTACACTTCATTAAATCTAAATAAAAAGATTTAATCTTTTCTCAACTGGGTTCAAGAACAGTGTTAGTGAAGACACCATTCACGACAAACCCAAATCACATTTGATATTCAATACAAGGCTCTGGATAGAAAATATCCCGGCTTATATTCAATATCAAATTCTACGACTAACAAATATCGCATTGGAAATAACGATATATATATATCTTTCAAATTTCCATAACAACATTTGTATAATCACGAAATTCAACATCGAAATATTCCGAAGACAATTTCGATTCAAATCCATTCCAATGCAACCATTGGAAATTTTGGTTATTTTCAAAACCATTTCAAATTCAATTTATTTATTTAAAAATAAATAGAATTAAAATTCTAGTTCAAAACTAGTTCATTTCGATAAAAATCTATTTTTATCTTTTCAAATATGGAGTTTTTCATCCCAATTCTTTCTAAATCATTTCTTATGATTTTACACAAATTATTACTATTTTTAATAATTTTATCAAGGCCCGTACAGTCGATTTCCATCAATGGCCATCGAACTGCACTTACAGCGACCTTTTTCGAATTTGATTTGGACATGATTCCACATCCAACCGTTAGATTTCTAATTTCTAATATTCTTTAGAAAGCTCTTTTCGATACGAACCCAACGGTTCCGGTTTTAGGAGAATCCGACGGTCGGATCTCCCGTAATGTCCGTTTGAAATAAATGGTCGAAATTTACGAACTACCGTGGCGCGGCGCGTTCTTTTCAGGCCATTATATTATATATATAATATATATAATATATATTTCATCGATTTCTATTTACAACGAATTATATAAATGGTTTTGAATTCGTTTCAAAAACATTTTCAACTTCCATTTCAATTCAAATCAAAATTGAATTCTTCTTTATAAATTCGTTTTAAAATTCATTTCTATTCAATTCAAATTTCAATTCAATTTGAATTCATTTCAATTCGCTTTCAATTCAATTTGAATTCGTTTTCAATTCAATTCATTTCAAAATCGTTTTCAATTCAATTCATTTCGAAATCGTTTTCAATTCATTTCATTTCGAAATCGTTTTCAATTCATTTCATTTCGAAATCGTTTTCAATTCATTTCATTTCGAAATCGTTTTCAATTCATTTCATTTCGAAATCATTTTCAATTCATTTCATTTCGAAATCGTTCTCAATTCATTTCATTTCGAAATCGTTTTCAATTCAATTTATTTCGAAATCGTTTTCAATTCAATTCATTTCGAAATCGTTTTCAATTCAATTCATTTCGAAATCGTTTTCAATTCAATTCATTTCGAAATCGTTTTCAATTCAATTCATTTCGAAATCGTTTTCAATTCAATTCATTTCGAAATCGGTTTCAATTCAATTCATTTCGAAATCGTTTTCAATTCATTTCATTTCGAAATCGTTTTCAATTCAATTTATTTCGAAATCGTTTTCAATTCAATTTATTTCGAAATCGATATAAATATCGTTCACGTCAAAATGGCGTCAATCTAATCAACACGGCTTTATAAATTGCTATTTTCAAATATTCTATTTCAAATATTTCTTTTTCAAAATAGTTGTTATTATCAAAATATTTCGTTCAACACATGACCAATCTCAATGGATGAGTACTGTCAACACATGAACCTTTATTTTATATTATTCTTTATTTTCTAAATTGGAATGAGGCCCAATCAATCACCATATAAAATTAATTATATGGATTTTCATACAACACATGTATATAATAGCATTGAAAATAATCAACCATCAACCAAAGTGCACTACACTGTATAAGCATCAAATATAGATATTCAACGCTTATAACAGCCTGTCAATCAATCGATCGACATATTTAATCAATCAGGATGAGTGAACTTCAAATTTCATCCCAACACCCGTGTGGGGTTTCAAACAATCAAACACATATTTTATTCGTGCAGTTGGGCGATGTGTAAAATTTATCGACCCAATCAATGTCCTTCAAATAGGTGTACATAAACAAACCGTCCGGCTTGTAAATGAATATTTATTTATTCACATTCACGTTAAAAATTATATTTTTAACGATAAAACATTTTATTCCAACATATGAATTTCTATTCAGTTCATTCTTTAAATAAAATGATATTTTTATTTTTCTAACATATTTTAGAAAATTTCGGCGGCATAACGGCACGATACTAGAAACGGGACGAGGCCTAGCCTTATCCCCGGTCTAGTGAAGGCCCACGCCATTCACACATCAATCAAATCAATTCGTTATGCAAACCACAAAATTTGGAGTAAGAGTCTAACCTAGCCTTACTCCTTCGCCTTATAACGGCGCACGTCTAATCCTAACCAATTTATCGATTCGATTCTTCACACCACAAACCACATTCAAACCAATATCGCAATCAATCACCAAACAGCCAAACAAACAAGTCCATGGTCTGTGGACGATTGTGTCGGGTGCTACTAAACACCGTCTGCATCCTAGTATATATATATAACTAGAAAAATAAATTGAAAGGTGAGAAATTCTCACTTATAGCTATCCTAGCTCCACGGCTCTTCATTTGCAGAAGTCTTCGTCGTTCTCGCCTTTTTGTCATCTTCGTTGCCCGCGGCCACTACATATGTAAAAATCGAATTTTTATTTCGCTATCCAATATATAAAAATCATATTTTTATTTTGAAGTTCAATATATAAAAAATCCTATTTTGATTTCGAAGTTCAACATATAAAAATCCTATTTTTAATTCGAAGTTCAACATATAAAAAATCCTATTTTTATTTCGAAGTTCAACATATAAAAATCCTATTTCAAAGATATAGATTCCGCCTTTTCAAAAATAAAGATTATATCTTTAATATTCCTACGATGTAAAAATTATATTTTTATTACTTTAAAAATATAAAGATCATATTTTACTTCGTCTACTTAATAAAAACTCCGTCTTTTCTATTTTAAAAATATGATCTTTTCTATTCTAAAAAAAATCTGATCTTTTTCTATTCAAATTTCAATTTTTTTTCTATTCAAAGTTCAAATCTTTTCTTTGAAAAGTTCAAATCTTTTCTTTTAAAAGTTCAAAACTTTTCTTTTAAAAGTTCAAATCTTTTCTTTTAAAAGTTCAAATCTTTTCTTTTAAAAGTTCAAATCTTTTCTTTAAAAAGATTAAACCTTTTTCTATTTAAAGTTTTAAAATCAAATCAGTTTTAAACTCTTTTTTTTTTTTAAAATCAGAATTTAAAAACATAAAAAAAATCAGTTTTTAAATTATAACAAAATCAGTTTTTAAATCATAACAAAATCAGTTTTTAAATCATTTTAAAATCAGAATTTAAAAACATAAAAAATCAGTTTTAGTAAGAAATAGAACTTACAGGGTTTTTTCAAGACGGAGGGGGTTTGGAAGAGGGGCGGACTGGAAGAAGGGAGGGCTCAGGTGATCGGCGGTCGGCGAGGGAGGTGGCTGCGATTCTGGTCAGGCGCAGGAGGCTTCGGCGTCGTATGGGGAAAGGCAATCGAGAGGAGGGGGAAGGGTGTCGTCGCGGTTGAGGCCAGAGAGGGGGGGGGGGGTGTGTAGGGCTAGGCGGCGCTCGCGAGGGGGCGGCGTCCATAGACGGGGTGGAGCGCGATTTTGATCTATGGCTTTTTTTTTTCTTTCTGATCGATTAAAAGGAGAGAGGGGGGGGGGGGGGGGCAGAAATATAAAGGAGGAAAATATTTTTTTTATTTTATTAATTAATTTAATTGCATAAAGTTGACTTTTACCTACGACCTCGAAACGAGGCCCACCGCCTGTCGTCCATAGCGTTTCGCCCCCATTCCGAACACAATGGTATATGTATCGTAAGCTGATTCGACCATTTGAATCAGTTTCCGTTTAATTTTCATTTAAATCACTATATTGAATTTTAAACGTACATTTCAAATTACCGGGGTCACATACTAAATCGAAAAATTCCATAAAAATATTTTCTAGCTTCGTATTGACGATACGGTCCTAACAAAACTAGTTTCATCGAATTCTGAGACCGTTAGAAAAATGGCCAATTTCCAGTCGATTAAAATCAACTGAAATGGTCAAAACACGTTTTCCTTTGCCACGCTCACATATTGATTCGAAAAATTATGAAATTTGAAACCTAGCAATAACTTGACATCACGGACCCAACAAAACTGGTTTCGTCGAGATCCGAGGTCATTTGCAAAATGTCCATTTTTAAGGGCCTGAATTCCATAGCGACTATTCAGAATTTTCAACTGGACCTATCTTTTGATTCCCGCTATGAAATCTTGATTTATCGAATTCGATAGAAAGATATTATCAATTAGATCCTATCCTTTTTGGTTTCACTAAAATCCGGATTGTTTTGCACCCGGTACATTCAATTGAAGTTTGAAATCGAATTATCGAACTACCGCGCCATTTTCAATTCTATTTATAATTATATATAAATATTTTATATTCTAACGACGACGCGTATAATATATACGTTCGAATTATATTCAAAATAAATTTTCGTCGATATTATTTAAAATAATTCATTTTAAATAATCAAAATTCGCTAAAATTGCCAAAATAAAAATTTCAAACTGGCTCGCATTTTACGGGTTGTTACATACTTCCACTTCCTTAAGCGTGTTCGGCTCCACCACTTTCGCCGTATCATGTAAACACTTCCTCAAACTTTCGTCCCGTAATATACAAAGTTTACCGTCCCTACGCAACCAACCCTTATCATCTAGGGTATACCTACTAAGATGGCTAGACGACTCCCCTCCTTTGAGCTTTTCTACTATCTCAACCAACTGTGGGTCGTCTTGCTGTGCCTCAACAACTCATCCTAGAAGTGTAAGTCTAACCTCCAAGGATGCTAACAAACCAGGTACTAGGTCAACGGAGGGTCTAAAGTCAAACATGGAGATGAATTCTAAGCTTCCTCGTTCAACAAACAACGGACTCAAGGACAACCTTTTCCTACTTAAGGCGTCTGCTACCACGTTACCCTTGCCCGGGGTATATGCTATTTCAAAATCGTAGGAGGCTAAGAATTCCATCCACCGTTGCTGCCTTAAATTCAAATCCTTCTGAGAGAATAAGTATTTTAATGATTTGTGGTCAGTGAACAGTTCGAATTTCTCACCAAGAAGATAGTGACGCCAAGACTTAAGCGCGAAAACAATTGCGGCTAACTCAAGGTCATGCGTAGGGTAATTCTTTTCATGAACCCTCAACTGCCTTCCACCATAGGCTATTACTCTTCCCTCTTGCATGAGGACCGCGCCAAGTCCCGTCCCACAAGCATCAGTATAGACGATAAACGGTTTATTCCCGTCTGGCAGCACTAAGACTGGGGCTGAAGTTAAGGCTCTCTTTAAACGTTGGAACGCATCATCACAATCTTCGTCCCACATAAAAACCAGGTTCTTCTTCGTTAACCGCGTTAATGGAGCTGATATTTTTGCGAAGTCTTTGATAAACTTCCTATAATAGCCAGCCAACCCCAAGAAACTTCTTACTTCGGTTACATTTTTAGGGACCTTCCAATCTTGGATGGCCACCACCTTTGCGGGATCCACTGCTATCCCTTCCTTGGAAACCATGTGCCCTAAGAACCGTACTTCTTTCCTCCAGAAGTGACACTTAGAAAATTTTGCCTTAAGGTTATGCGCTCGAAGGGTTTCCAACACTTCCCTAAGATGTAGGGCATGCTCTTCTTCATTCTTAGAAAAGACTAAGATGTCATCCACAAAGACTACCACGAATTTGTTAAGGTACTCCCTAAATACCCTACTCATCAAATCAACAAAATATGCGGGGGCGTTTGTCAAACCAAAGTGCATCACTAGCCATTCATAGAATCCGTCAGGAGTCCTAAAAGCAGTCTTATCTATACTATCCTCAGCCACTCTCAGTTGATGAAAGCCAGTGGCTAAGTCTAACTGCGAAAACACTGAGGCGCCAACTAACTGATCAAAGAGATCGTCAATCATCGGCAGTGGGTGTCGGTTCTTTTTTGTAAGCTTGTTTAGTTCTCTATAGTCCACACAAAGTCTAAGGGACCCATCCGACTTTGTAGCAAATACTACTGGAGCACCCCACTCTGATATACTACGTCTTATGAACCCCTTCTCAAGCAACTCCTTCACTTGCTTATTGAGTTCCCTCCTTTCACGAGGAGCCATGTGGCGCACTGGCAAGATACGGGTTTAGCATTATCCACAAGATAAATTCGAAAGTCTATCTCCCGCTTTGGAGGTAAGCCCTTCACCTCCTCAAACACATCCGGATATTCCCGGACCACCTCTACCGATCGCAGATTCTCTACAGATGCGTCAAGCGATTCAAGATAACTCAGCATAACGGAATCTATGGGATTACAAAAGATGTCGAGAGTGTTACCAAGGCGAGTCACAAGCCTAACTACTCTCCTTTCACAATCAAGAATGGCCCCATTTCTAGATAACCAATCCATTCCTAAAATTAGCCCATAGCCCGTGAAGCCCAATACATAAGCATCACATCTAAATTCAACGCTAAGTATAGAGATTTTCAAATCCAAACATATCATGGTCAAATGAGCCGAACCCCCAATTGGATTTGAAACAACCAAGGGATCCTCTACTAAACTGGTGTTCAAGTGCTGTAATTCAACTAATGATGCAGAGATAAACGAATGAGATGCGCCAGAATCGAATAAGGTACGGACAGGATGATCAAACAGAAAAACTAAGCTTTCAACAGAAATTGTTCTACCTCTTTCTTGTAGCGGTGGGGCCGCAATAGCCTGAACTTGCCCCCTTGCCTGCCTTGGTGCCATAAGAGCCTGCACCTGTCCTCCCGAGGTAGACCCTGCCCTCTGCCCCTTCTTTGGGCAGTCCTTCACCAAATGTCCCGCATCTCCACAATGAAAACAACCAGTCTTCTTTTTCTTTCTACAATCTTTACTGAGATGGCCAGGCGTCCCACAATTGAAGCATCTCTTCTTCCCTTTGCCATTATTGTTTTTACCACCCTTCTTATTTTTCTGTTGGGGTTTCTTCTGATCCCCTTTCTTTTCAACTGCCTTATCCTCATGCATAAGTGCCATTTCTACTAGCCTTTCAAAGGTGGCTCCCATAGGGATGTGGGTCATAGCCAACCCTTACAACGGTTCATTCAAGCCTCTAACGAACCTCAAAGCTTTCTTCTCTGGCGTGTTCACCAACTCCAAGTCAAACCTTGCTAACTGATTAAATTTATTGACATATTCCTTCACTGATAAACTCCCTTGCTTTAATGTCAGGAATTTTTCCATATTTAAATTCTCATCTGCCCTTGAAAGAAACTTTGCCTCTTTGGACAATCCTAATAAGGTGTCCTATTTCTCCAAAACAACTAGCCTTCTTCTTCACATTCTCCATTCATGACCTCCCACCAAGATGAGGTTTCGTCCTTATTAACCTAACAACTATTTGAACCTTCCTCCCATCATCCATCTTAAAGGTTCCCACAACCCTCCACCTCCTTAGACTAACTTCTAGCCCGACAAACTTCTAAGTCCCTTGAAGTGGTTCTTCCGTCCTTCATACGGAAGTCCTTATTTATCTTAGAAAAAGCATCTATACGCGGAGGGGAAATTCAAAAAGAGAAAGAGGAAGAGATTCAAAACGGAGAATCGAAGGAATGATATATGGCTCTTGGGGATTATGTTCTCAAAATAAACCTTTCTTTCAAAAATACTCTTCTACAAACATATTTTTGAAAGTATTCTTTACAAAAATGCTTTTGAAAAATAGTTTTTCAAAATATCTTATCTTTTCTAGTAACCTTATGCTCTGATACCACGTGTAACACCCCACGTCCATTAATGTCACTCACAAAGGGAATGCACTAATTTCTATGGAGGTTTTAAGTGAATATAGAATAGTAAAATTTCAACAAGACAGATATAAAATGGTACTTGGAAATTTAAAAACTTTATTTCAATTGCAGCAGAAGTCAAAACATGTTTGATTACATCATAACACCATAATCAAAGTCAAGTACAATATCTATCTTGATAAAACAAGTACATAATCCCATTACATATATAGCCATTAAAAAGAAAGATAACAAGCTGGACTTTACTTCAGCAGTCCAAGCTTTCCAAGAGATAAGCAATCCAATCAGACTCCACTGGAACTTGGCCCAACCTGAGGACCTGAAGGGAGAAAAGGATGAAAAAGAGGGGGGTTCAGACATAAAGTCTGGCGAGTATGATAATTCTACAATACTATTATCAAAATAACTGGACTAAGGCATAAGCTGGAAAACAAGGAAATGTCTATGAAAGAGCAGATTAAGGACATTGACAATCGCTAAAGGAAACGTTATAGGCGCTCCTAAATACTAAAGGATAAACACTATACTGCACCACACCAGTCACCCTAAAGATTGATTCCACTTAGCTTCACTTAGAAACTTTCTTAATGGCTTTACGTGCTCCTAGCTGACTACATAGGTGCCGCCTGCCCCTATCTCCACTAGGTGTACCCCACTTTCCATTTTTCGATCGGCTCCCTACTCGTAGATACCCGTGCTGGCCCCACAGTGGGGTGTATCATTCCCCTAAAGTGGCAACCCGATATAAAGGAGATGCACGGCTTATACCTACACGATGCAACAACGTCTTACCTACCAGCCCGGGTCCATACACGCATATGAAACCCGTTGGACTTGCGTTGCCACCGCTCCCTGTTTTAGCCTCTTATAGTCAAACCCAGTATGCGTGTCCCGTCCTCGACTTGGGTCGAGCCCACAAAGATATGTTTTGGGATACTGGTTGAAATGGGCCCCCATTATTTCCCACAAGCATTCCACCTAAGCTTGTCCCATTAGTCCATCCACTTAACCCACTTAGTCATGTTCATTTACATGTGTGTTTGGTTAAGTCTAATCGTATTTCAAATGCCTCTAAAGGCAACCACTAGATTCCTCATGCCACCCAAGGCACCTACTTAACCTCCATGTCCCACCTTACATGATTATCTGGCTAAGTATTTCTTAATTCATTAAGGCCATAACCACATAAAGACCTGTCACATTAGACTGGCATTTATGGCAGCAGGATTTGCCGGGCGGGTCCGGGCAGTCATACACCATAAAAGAGTCTAACCTCGTGTCTTTACAACTGTTATGCTTTAGTTTGGGCCTAGGACCTCTCACATTGGGCCGACATTTGTGACTACTGGATTTGTCGGGCGGGTCCGGGAAGGTTTACGTCACAAACGGGTCCAACCTCGTGTCCTAAGCATTGATTATTATTAATAATCCACTTTCCCCAATTTTAATAATTCCCTACTTGAATTATTAATTAATTCCAAATTTAACAATGTCCATAATTGACTCAATTATGGATATCCATTTAAGGCATGCAAAATCATATCAATTGCACCCCAATTTATTAATTTCCTAATATTACCCCTACCCCACGTTTGAACGTTTATTCGCAAAATGTATGCTAGACCCGATTAGTCTAACTCATAGCATAAAAGAAAATATTCACAACAAAAACCTATATATGTGACTAAATAAATCATAACAAAGGGTAAATCTTGCATACATTGCAACTTGCATAAGGTTATACATGTCATGGATCTAAGGGTGTCAACTTATTCATAATTCACATAATATGATTTTGATCAAATTTCATAAACTTGTATAGGACATGTGTGAATCAACATCATTAACAATATGGTTTTATATGGGTACACCTAACTCAATAGGCAAATTCCCAAAAATCAAAATTCATTTAATCATAGATTCATGTATATGGGTACACCTAACTTAATAGGCAAATTCCCATATTCAAGATCCAATTAATTTGTAGATTCATGCATATGGGTACACCTAACTCAATAGGCAAATTCCCATAATCAAGGTCTATTATAAAAAAAAAACATAAACTTTAAACATGATCCAATTCGCATAAATACTAACATCATGATTTTACAACTTGTATGATTCAACACAACTTAACATGACATCATTATCATATAACATAAGTATTTCAACATATGTGATAATATGAGATCTACAACATATATAAGATTTACAACATAGCATATCATAATTTGCAACATAGCATGATATGATTTACAACATGGCATAGCATGATTTACAACATGGCATAACATGATTTATAACATAGCATAGCATGATTAATCACATATGACATAGCATAGGATTATTTACAACATAATCACTGCAACTTAACAACATATATATGATAACATAATAGCATAAGAGATCCACAACATAATTTACAAATACATAACAATTCATATCACTTTCTTGTGATCCAATTCATAACTTAATCAAATTATTTTATAATAACATTGTGTGAATCAGCATACTCACAAAAAGAAGAGAAATAGAAAGAGTCTTTGATTTAATTTGTTTGTTGAGTAGATTTAGTTGTAGGCTAGGCTTTCTCCTTCTTCTTTAGTTTGTGACGGCTACGCTGAACTCCATGGCAACGGCATGTCGGTAGCTCTCCAATTTTTCAAGTGATTTAGGGTTAGAGTCTACCCACTTATTTATAGAATTTAGGATTCATTTAGGCCATTAGATTTAACCTAGAAATAACCGCAGCCATTCAGACAAGATGGGGTTTATCTTATTGATTCAGCAATGAGTCAGAAGTGACTCAGCAAACACTCAGCAAATTAGTAAACTTCTATTCATGTTTACATTAATTGCCCATATATATAAATATATATATATATATATATATATACACACACGCACCTATTCATGAATTCAAATAATGCAAATTAATTGCTTGCCTGAAAAAAAAGGAAATCGAGCATATAATTTAATTTCCCCTTTTTTTCTCTACTTTCCTTGCAACATGCAAAATCAATGCATAATGAAGTTACCTACATACATACATATCTACTTATGCATAAATCCTTCCCTCCAAATAAATTGACGGTATTTATCTTCTCAATTATATATATATACACATATATATATATATTCAACATATATATATATATATATATATTTAATTTTTTCTTGAACCGCGTTCACACTAAGCCGCTTTTTAGCCATTCCCCTAAAACAAAAATATGGCGTTGGCGGGGATCGAACTCTGCACCTCTTGTATGCAAGTCACATGTTCCAACCAAATGAGCTATTATGTCTTTTGCTTACAATTCTTAGAACAATGCTAAACATTATTCTTTTCTCATTCCTCTTTTTCCATGTTTTGCTGCAATATTTAATTTAAGGATATCCTTTTCATACGGAGTTCAATTTACGCAAACTCGGACTCTATCTCAAGCAGAATTCCGAAACGAACGCAACGGCGCAACCCGTTTCATCTAATTATTTTTCTAAAAATTAATTATATCTTGATTTTTTTTCATGTTCACAGAAAATACGGGGTGTTACAGAATTTGAATTCGAATTAAATAAAATTGAAATGAATTCGAATTGAATTGAAATCAAATCGATTTGAAATTGAAGATGAAGTTGAAATTGTTTTTGAAACGAATTTAGAACTATTTATAAAATACGTTTTAAAAGGAAATCGACGAAATATATAATATATATATATATATATATATATATATATATATATATATATATATATATATATATAATGGCCTGAATAGAACACGCCGCGCCGCGACAGTTCATGAATTTCGACCATTGACTTCGAATGGACATTACGGGAGATCCGACCGTCGGATTCTCCTAAAACCAGAACCGTTGGGTTCGTATCAAAAAGAGCTTTCCAATGAATATTAGAAATTTGAAATCTAACAGTTGGATTTGGAATTATGTCCAAATCAAATTTGGAAAAGGTCGCTGTAAGTGCAGTTCGATGGCCGTTGATGGAAATCGACTGTACGGGCCTTGATAAAATTATTAAAAATATTTATTATTTGTGTAGAATCATAAGAAATGATTTGGGAAGAACTGGGATGTAAAATTCCACATTTGAAAGGATAAAAATATATTTTTGTCGAAATGAACTAGTTTTGAACTTGAATTAAAATCAATTTATTTTTGAAATAAATAAATTGAATTTGAAAGTGATTTTAAAAATAATCAATATTCCCAATACGTGGATTGGACTGGAGTTGAATCGAAATTATCTTCAGAATATTTCGATGTTGGATTTCATGACTATACAGATATTGTTATGGGAATTTGAAAGATATATTTTATATCGGTATTTCCAATAAGATATTTGTTGGTTTCAGAATGTGATATTGAATATAAGCCGGTATATTTTCTATTCAGAGCCTTGTATTTAATATCAAATATGATTTGGGGTTTATCGTGAATCGTGTTTTAGATGACATTGGTTCTGTAACCTAGTTAAAGGCAGGATGTTGATTTTTTGAAAAGATTATAACTAAGTGGAGTTTTAATGAATCTTTAATTAGATTGAAATGTGAATTGATAATTTAAATTACCAAATCTGAAAGGTGATCGAGAATGGAGTACCACCAGTTTTGCTCCAAAGCGATAGTTAAATCCTTAATTAGATTTGAACGTGAAATGGTAATTAATTTTACCGATAACACCGTGGTGTTAGAAATGGAGTATTACCAGTTTTGCTCCATGGGATGAATAGGTTGGGATTGGGAAATAAAATAAATAATTACTCCGGTGTGGTTCGCTAATCCCAACTAGTTTGAAATGATATCCAAAGGAAGATTAAAGAATAAATTTAGAAGAATTTATCTTGGATAAAATTAATGGGAACATTTCCCTAAGAATGTGATTTTGTGAATAAAAGAAAATTCTGAATTGGAATGAGGCGTTTGTTGTGTTTGTGAAACATTTGTTTATCATATACGTGGGTTATTCAGAAAGGCCGGGTTTATACCCATTCTGAATAACCGATTCGACAAGATGTCGAAGATGAAGACGGTGGTTGAAGACCGGAAGTCTTCACATCGTTTGGGTGATTACTGATGATTTTGATTGGGCTGTACACCCAAGATGAGGGAAACAGTTGGTGATCTTCCAGACGTACTTGGAGATGGATGGATATGCGAGGAAAGTGCCTCCGGTTTCGTTCAGACCCAGAATGAACTTGTAAATGGATTGTGTGTCTGACATTAGATTTTATTCTGTGTTGATTGATCTCTATTAAATATACATCTGTTTGGCGGTAGGAGAATTTATTCACTTGCTTAACTCCATTCTCTGAGACGTACGAGCTCAGGGGTTGTATATCGATGGACATCATTCGCATGGAGTGAATTGCCAGTGTGGCACGCGTAAGTGGCAGTTGATCAAGGCTTCTGTTGAAAAGCAAATGAGACGACCCGATTTCCCGTTCTCCCGGAAACAAGGTTATCTTTGGAATATAACACAGAAACAGATAATAGCAGAACAGAATTAAATAAATACACCAGAATGAACAACAAAATATACTGGATAAAAGTAATCATCAGAGTTACACAGTATACATGATCTTACTTAGTACAAATACAGTTCAGCTATACATAAATGTCTACAGCGGAAATAAACAAAATATGTACAATAGGAGCTGAACAGCATAAAAAGAATAAATGATAGAATCCATCTTCAGCTCCAGCTATCCAGAAAGAACCAGCTAAACCTGAAAACAAGGCTGCCCATGTAGAAAAAGGGGCACCCGAGTTTCAGAGTGAAACAAACTACGAGTCAGTCATGGGACTGGTATGAGAAATCCACTCAACACATATATAATTGGCTAATCACAGGACCACGCCACTTTCGTGGAACGGGTTTACTCCATTGGACTGCCAGTGCTTTAAAACAAGTCTTTCTTTTAAACATTGCTATGCTTTTTATAAAAATGAAGCCGTTATAAGACTCAGTTCCCATCACACAATGCAACGCAAACCGGAGGATAGAGTTTTTACCTTATAACAGCCAAAATATGATTGATACGAATAAAACAAAGGCATTTGATATTATTGCTAGTGTTTATATGTTTTGAAAACAATTTCAAATCATAACTATCAATCATAGACGGCATTAATGCCCCATACCACTATGTCGCCATATATAGGTATATAATCAAAACCGCACGATGTCGTATTTGGAAATTGGATTTCCGTCATGAACCAAGGCAAAAGATAGTCCTTACCGAATTCGAGACGCTCTAGCCCGCCCCTCAGGCAAGCGCGCAGGCAAGCCTTGGATCGTCAGGGCCGGTCCACCGATGTGGATTATTATGCCTGAGCAATACGTTTCCCCGCCCTTTGGGGCGTAAACGAGCCAACGAATGACTCCATCGGACCCGGATCGTCCGATCAAACCGAGGCGCCTCGCAACAGCAACAACCACATAGGTGAAAAGTATATAAATGTCAGGGCTGGTAGGTCACTGACACCACCCTAGCTAGAAAGAAACGCATGCCCTCCCTGATGTCCTTCTCCCGTTTTAGGTTCATACCGGGGTGTGAGGCTCGCGAATTCACGTTATACACAAAGCTACGCCACACAGGCGGTGCTTTGATCATCTCCACAAGACTTTGCTTTTCAACAGAAGCCCTGATCACTGCATCTTAGCATGCCACACAGAATAAATCCTATGTCAGACACACAGTCCATTTACAAGTCCGTTCTGGGTCTGAACGAAACCGGAGGCACTAAATACCTCGCAAACCCTTCGATCAACACGTACGTCTGAACGATCACCACTCATTATCCATATTTCGGGATGCCTCCCAATCAGGACCTCGGTTACCATCCAAACGAGGTGAAGATCTCCGGTCTTCGACCATCGTCTTCATCTTCGAATTTCAATCGTCGGTCGATTATTCGAAATGAGAATTAACTCGGTCTTTTCAAATAATTCACGTATATTTAGAATTTCAAATCGATTTATTTCAATGGTTAAATTATTCGACAACACCAATTGTGTTCTTTAATGTAATTTTCACACCAAACACATTCAACCATCAAAAGCCACATAAATCAAGCAAATTCAGTTTATTTCCATTCCATATCGCTTACGATATTTTATAACTACTTATCGCTATTTTTATTTATTTTAAAATAGCTATTATATTCAAAACGACGTTTCGGGCCATAACGTGGCCGTGGCGCTGTTTTTCTTTAGATTTGATTTACACATATCTGAAAATCTAACCGTTGGATCTTCACAAAATTTACATCATTAGAAAGGTCTTTTCAAAACGAATCCAACGGTTCCAGTTTCGGGAAAATCCGACGGTCGGATCTCCCGGTACAATCGTTTGAAGTTTCGATTTCAAAATACGAACTGCAGCGTCGTTATTCGATTAAATATAATTATATTTATATATATAAATAAATATAATCGTTTCTGGCGCTGTTTTTCTTCAGATTTGAATTAAACATTCCAGACAATCCAACCGTTGGATTTCTACAAAGTTGGTGCCGTTGGGAAGATATTTCCAAGGCGAACCCGACGGTTGAGGTTTCGGGAAAATCCAATGGTCGGATTTCCCGTACTAGTTGTTTGAAAACACGGTTTCAAAATACGAACTGCACGGCTTCGTTTCGTTTTAATTTTATTTATATTTATATATTTATATAAATATAGTTCATTCAACAATTTCAATATCGTTTTCACTTCAAATATTTTTCTAACACCTTAAATTTTGGAAAATTTTTGCCATAACCTCCCCTGCACCGGGAGCATCGGGAAATCGCAAATAGCGTTCCCGGTCCTTCTAATCTCAAAAAGAAAAAGAAGAAGCCAAGCGGCTAGCCAACAGGCTCAAAATCATCACCCAAACAAATCAGTAAATGTGTACCTATTTGTCGGGCACAAAATTTTATTCCTCTTCTCTAGCCCCTTTGCTATAACCTGTTCAATGAATATTGCATGTACATATATATACAGTTCATATCATTTTTCAATTTCTATTCGACTTCATATTTGATTTCTATTTGGTTTAAAAACTCCATTCATTCTAATGTTACATAAATAGGTGTAAATCATTTCATTAGCTAATTAATGAATATTTCAACTCATATATGTTTATTATGAACAAGTGGCTATTTTTAACACTTCACATTTCAACGATTCATGCATACAATAAAAATGTGATTTTTATTGTAAAACAATTCATTTCAAAAAACTATTTTTCTATATAGTTCATATAGTCGATAAAAGGTGATTTTTATTATCAAACGATTTATTTCAAAATATGAATACCATTCAACACATGAATTTCTAAACAACGAATGAATATCAATTCAACACATGAATGTTTTCTATAGTTTCTATATATAGATAAAAATGTGATTTTTATTATCGAACAATTTATTTCAAAATATGAATACCATTCAACACATGAATTTCTAAACAACGAATGAATATCAATTCAACACATGAATGTTTTCAATAGTTTTTATATATAGATAAAAATGCGATTTTTATTATCGAACAATTTATTTCAAAATATGAATACCATTCAACACATGAATTTCTAAACAACGAATGAATATCAATTCAACACATGAATGTTTTCTATAGTTTTTATATATAGATAAAAATGCGATTTTTATTATCGAACAATTTATTTCAAAATATGAATACCATTCAACACATGAATTTCTAAACAACGAATGAATATCAATTCAACACATGAATGTTTTCTATAGTTTCTATATATAGATAAAAATGCGATTTTTATTATCGAACAACTTATTTCAAAATATGAATACCATTCAACACATGAATTTCTAAACAACGAATGAATATCAATTCAACACATGAATGTTTTCTATACAATGAATAAATATAGTTTAAGCATATGAAATTAATTCAAACACACAAATATTATTCAAAATTTCGGCAGCATAACGGCAGGGTAGTTACACCGGGACCGTCCCTAGTACGGCTCCTCGCTCTACCTTAAAACCTCGCGGTTTTTGACAATGGTGATCATGCATCTAGTTCGCACGCAGGCGGCATGTATATTTTTTTTATTTCATTTCCACAAACTAATCCTATGTGGTTTCAACCAAATATTTCTCAACCACAAACGGGTATTTTTCAACCTCAATCAACCAATATCAATCACAAACAATCCCAAACAACCATTCGTTATCAACAAATTATCACAACAATTTCAACCAATAAATATCGTCCATGGTTTGTGGACGAGGGGCGTATATATATATATATATATATATATATATATATATATATATATATATATATATATATAGCTATTTACTTTCATTTCACACATATATAATATTTTTAAATCAGAAATCTCACCAATAGCTATCCAACTGCACGACACTTCACTTATAGAAATCTTCGCCTTTTGTCGCTTTCGCCCGTATTCTCTACATATGTAAAAATAGAATTTTTACTATGCTATTCAATATATAAAAATATGATTTTTAGTTCGACTTTCAACATATAAAAATATGATTTTTACTTCGACTTTCATCATATAAAAATATGATTTTTACTTCGACTTTCATCATATAAAAATATAATTTTTACTTCGACTTTCAACATATAAAAATATGATTTTTACTTCGACTTTCATCATATAAAAATATGATTTTTACTTCGACTTTCATCATATAAAAATATGATTTTTACTTCGACTTTCATCATATAAAAATATGATTTTTACTTTTAAATTTCTAATCTTCTTCTAGTTTATAAATCATTTTAAAATCAGTTTTTATATTCCTTTATAATTCAGTTTTTAAAATCTCAGAAAAATCAGTTTTTATATTTTTATAAATCAGTTTTTAATACTTATATAAAAAATCAGTTTTATTCTTTTACAAAATCAGTTTAAAATTCTTTTTTTTAAAAAAAATCAGTTTAAAATTCTTTTTTTTAAAATAAACAGTTTTAATCTTTATAAACAAATCAGTTTTCACCTCTTAAAAAAAATCAGTTTTAATCCTCATAAAAAAAACAGTTTAATCTTTATATAAAAACAGTTTCAATCTTTAAACAAAATCAGTTTCCTTTTCGAAATAAAATCAGTTTTTATAATTTAAACAAATCAGTTTATATATAAAATAAAAATAAAATAAATAAAAATAAAATAAAATTAAAAACTTACAGAGGAGCGGGGGGGGGGGGGGGGGGGGGAGGGGGTCGATGTCAGGGTCGGCGGTGGTCTTCTCGAGGGTGGCGCTCAGGGTTTGGTGGCGTCGCGATGGGATTCGACGTGGGGGGGGGGGGGGGTGCGTCGCGAGGGGTTCGAACGGGATGGCGGCTTCTGCTTCGAGGCGGCGGCTCGGAGTTCTTCGTCGGTGATGTCTCGAGGGGGGCGACGGCTACGGCGCTCGATCGATTTAGATTTTAGGTTTTTTTTTCTTTTTCTTTTTTTTCTTTTCTTACTGAAAATAAAAGTGAACGCGGGGGGGGGGGGGGGGGCAAGCAGAAGAATAAAGGGAGGGAGGGAATTAAAAAATATTTTTTTTATTATTATTTAATTATTCAAAAAGTTGACTTTTACATACGACCTCGAAACGAGGCCCACCGCCTGTCGTCCATAGCGTTTAACCCCCATTCCGAACACAATGGGATATGTATCGCAAGCTGATTCGATTGTTACAATCAGTTTCCTTTTGAATTTTCATTTAAATCATTATATTGAATTTTAAACGCACATTTCAAATTACCGGGGTCACATACTAACTAGAAAAATTCCAGAAAAATATTTTCTAGCTTCGTACTGACGATACGGTCCTAACAAAACTGGTTTCGACGAATTCTGAGACCGTTTGAAAAATGGTCAATTTCCATTCGATTAAAATCAACAGAAACTGGTCAAACGCGTTTTCCTTTGCCACGCTCACATATTGATTCGAAAAATTATGAAATTTGAAATCTAGCAATAACTTGACACTGCGGATCCAACAAAAGTGGTTTCGTCGAAATCCGAGGTCATCTGCAAAATGTCCATTTTTAAGGGCCTGAATTCCATAGCGACTATTCAAAATTTTCAACTGGACATATCTTTTGATTCCCGCTATCAAATTTCGATTGGTCGGATTCGTTAGAAAGATATTACCAATTAGATTCCATTATTTTTGGTTTCACTAAAATCCGGATTGTTTTTCACCCGGTATATTCAATTGAAGTTTGAAATCGAATTATCGAACTACCGCACTATTTTCAATTCTATATATAATTATAATTAATTATATTCGTTTTCAAATGTCGATTCAAACTTAGTTTTCATCGCCATTATTTAAAATATTTATTTTAAATATTTAAAATCCATTATTTTAGCCAATTTAAAAATTTTAAATTGGTTCAGATTTTCTGGGTCGTTACAATCTCCCCCACTTAAAACTTTTCGTCCCCGAAAAGGAACAAAGTCGAAAGTGGTTTGATAAATCAACAACCCCACAATACAACAACCAATTTGTTTCTAATATTCAGAGTATAGAATAAACAATGCACATCCATGGGAAGAAAATAGCAACAGAATAGAGAATTAAATGGTAATGCAAAGTAGGGTAAATGTACCTTGCACCAGAGTCAATCAAAGATATCTACTCGGCATCTAGGATAAGCTTTCTGAATGCTCTCCTCAGTTTCCCAAGTACAATCTCGCGGATCTCCACTCCATTGCACTTTGACTAAGTGAACCTTCTTGTTCCTCAGCTCTTTGGTTTCTTTGCCAATTATCTTTAGCGGCTCTCGCCTCACAGCTAATTCTGGAGTAATTTCAATATCCTGCTGAGCTGCTTCTTCCACGATCAAGTCTGGATCATGAACGTGCTTTCGAAGTTGAGATATATGAAATACATCATGAACTCCAGGCAACCAGTCAGGCAGTTTGACCCTATAAGCGAGAGTTCCAATCCGTTCCAGAATCGGAAACGGACCAATGAATTTGGGCGCTAACTTTCCAGTTTTACCGAACCGGATTACTCCTCTCATCGGCGATACTTTCAAATATACATAGTCGCCAACTTCAAAGGATATATCTCTTCTTCTTCTATCGGCATAGCTCTTTTGTCTGCTTTGAGCGGCGAGTAATCGCTTCTTAATAAAATCGACTTTGTCGGCAGCTTCTCGAATCATATCAGGACCCAACACAAGTCTATTTCCAGGCTCGACCCAACAAGCAGGAGATCGGCACGGTCTACCATACAATGCTTCGAATGGCGACATTGTCAGACTCGCCTGGTAGCTGTTGTTATAAGAGAACTCAGCCAAATGTAGATTGTCTTCCCATGATCCACCGAAATCTATAACACAAGCCCGCAATAGATCTTCTAGAATGCGATTCACCCTCTCAGTCTGACCGTCTGTCTGAGGATGATAAGCGGTGCTTAGGTTTAACTTCGTTCCCAGCTCGACTTGAAATGCTTCCCAGAATTTGCTAGTGAATATTGTATCCCTATCACTGACTATACTGAGTGGCACTCCATGTAGTCTAACTATTTCCCTAAAGTATATCTGCGCCAGACTCTGAGCGGTTCTATTTGATTTGACAGGTATAAAATGGGCGGTCTTCGTGAAACGATCTATGATCACCCAAATACTGTCATTTCCTTTTCTGGTCCTGGGCAGACCATCAATGAAATCCATAGAAATATGTTCCCACTTCCAGCCAGGAACTTCTAGTGGTTGTAATAGTCCAGCCAATTTCTGTTGGTCGCTTTTAACTAGCTGGCAAGTAGGGCATCGACTAACATATATCGAAACGTCTCTTTTCATAGCCTTCCACCAGAAAGTTCTTTTGAGATCGTTATACATTTTGGCCACACCAGGGTGGATACTCAGCTTGGACTTGTGACACTCGTCTAACACTTCCCTTTTTAGCTCAGGAACGTCAGGAACACAAATCCTTCCTTTTAACCTCAAGGTCTCGTCGTTATCTATTTGAAAACACGAGGGTTCGCCTTTCTGAATCCTTTTGATCATATCTTTTATAAAGTTATCCTCCTTCTGAAGAATAGATATTTTGTCAATCAAGGAAGTCGTGATAATAAAGCTGGCGATCATCACATTCTTTCGGCTCAGCGCATCTGCCACGACATTGGCTTTTCCTGGAGTATATATTATTTCAAAGTCATATGCTGCAAGAAACTCCAGCCAACGTTGCTGCCTCAAATTCAAGTCCTTCTGAGTGAACAGATACTTTAACGACTGGTGATCTGTAAACAGTTCAAATCTCTCGCCCAGAAGATAGTGTCTCCAGATTTTCAAAGAGAATATGATAGCCAATAACTCAAGATCATGAGTTACATAGTTTTTCTCGTGTGGCTTCAGTTGACGGCTAGCATAAGCAATTACTTGACCTCTTTGCATTAACACTGCGCCAAGGCTTTCTCTAGAAGCATCAGTCCAGACTTTTAGATCTTGGTTGCCATCGATGATGGTTAACACTGGAGCTGTCGTTAATCTCAACTTCAGCTCTTCGAAAGCCTCCTCACTCTCTTGAGTCCATTTGAATTTAGAATGCTTCTTTGTAAGTTTCGTTAAGTGGCCAGATATCTTAGAAAAGTCTTTAACGAACTTCCGATAATAGCTAGCCAATCCGAGAAAGCTGCGGACTTCAGTGGGAGTACTGGGCTGTTTCCAATTCTGAATAGCTGTGATTTTGCTTGGATCCACAGCGATTCCTTCTTTCGATACAACATGGCCCAGAAATTTTACTTCATCTTGCCAGAAGATACATTTGGAAAATTTGGCTTTCAATACATTCCTTCTGAGGATTTCAAGAACCTGTTCCAGATGTTTTTCATGTTCGGCCTTAGATTTAGAGAAGATTAGAAAATCGTCAATGAAAACCAGAACGAATTTATTCAGAACCCCTCTGAACACTCTATTCATCAGATCGACGAAATAAGCTGGAGCGTTACATAAGCCGAACGGCATTACTAACCACTCGTAGAATAAGTCGGGGCCTCTGAACGCTGTCATTGGAACACACTCTTCGGCAATTCGAAGTTGATGGAATCCTGTAGCTAGGTCCATTCGTGAAAATACTTGTGCTCCATTTAATCGATCCAACAAATCATCAATCCGCGGCAATGGATATTTGTTCTTTATTGTCTGTTTGTTCAGATCACGATAATCCACACATAGACGTAGAGTACCGTCAGATTTTGGGACAAACACCACTGCTGCACCCCAATCAGAGAAACTAGGCCTTATCAGACCTTTCCATACTAGTTGTCTTGTTTGATTGTCTAATTCCTCCTTCTCTTTCAAGGACATTCTTCGAATAGCATGAACTACCGGCCTTGCATTGGGAATTAAAGCAATCTTGAAATCTATTTCTCTTTGCGGAGGTAAGCGAACAACTTCTTCGAACACGTCCGCATAGTTTTTGACGACAGGAATATCTTTGATGAGGTCGGGAATATTCTCAGTGATTTCAGGGACATTTTCTATTTGGGATGGAGAAACATTCAAAGCTGCCCAGAAGTCTTTTCTATTAGCATTCTGACCTTCACAGGGAATGGTTATATAACTCCCGGACTTGACCTTAGCTCTAACAACTCTCTCGGCGCATCTAACCTCTGCTTCATATTTGGTTAGCCAATCCAATCCCAGAATAAGATCGAATTCATCAAAATTCATGACGACAGAGATAATAGGGAATTTATAGCAGGAAAAAGAGACGGGTACTGCACAAATCCAACTGAGATTGATGGAACCCCCGACCGGATTCTGGACAGTCATTGGTTCCTTGAGCTTCCTCAAATTCACATCTAGTTTCTTAGCGGCACTCTTGGCAATAAAGCTTCGGGACGCGCCTGTGTCAAACAGTACTTTGACTGGAATGTTTTTGACAGTAAGCGTGCCTTCTAACACATCGGGCCTTTCCAGAACATCTACGGGCCCAGAAGTTTCTGCTAGTTCATTTACCTGAACTGTTTTGGTCTTTCTTAACAGCCAGCAATCTCGCTTTATATGACCGGCCTGATGGCAGAGATTGCATTCTCTATTCGCTTGAAATCCTTTCTTGGGTGGGAACTTACTCTTTCTTTGCTGGTTCCAAGATTTGCAACTTATCGCCAAATGCCCTTTTCTATTGCAGCTTGAGCACGTGGCGGTCATTATTCATTCGTTCCCAGATTCAGCCCTTTTTCTCTTGGCACTGGGCTTCTTATTGATCTCCGACCTTGTACTGGCTTCAGGAATATCAGTTTCCGACTCTGGTATGTCACTAAAACTGACTTCTTCTTCATCTCGCAACATGCCTTTCCTGTCGAGATCTTCGTACTGATAAGCCATGTATATCATTTCAGAAAAAGGAAGCTTCACATGCCCCAATACTTTATTCTGGTATTTCCTTTGCAGCCCGTGAATAAATCTCATATTTTTACTCTTCGGATTTTGAATTAGATGAGGAGCAAAGTGAGAAAGTTCATTGAATTTCTTATGATATTCCGGAATGGTCATGTCACCTTGTATTAGATAAGAAAATTCGTCACATAATCTCTCAGTTGCTTCGGGAGGAGTAAATCTTTCCAGGAAAATCACTTTGAATCTGTCCCAGGTGATATCACCTTCTGGATTATCTTTAATGATTGAATCCCACCAAAACAAAGCTTCTTCTTTGAGTGCCCAAAACGCCAGTAATCTTTTCTGATCATCTCTCAGCTTCAAACCCTCAAAGATTTTCTCTGCAGAACGAATCCAAGCTTGTGTTTCCATAATGGACTCCTTGCCTAAGAATGGCGATCCACCAAGATTTCGAAATCTCTTGAATAGAACTTCTATATCGGATTCTGGCTGTGGGAGCACAACTGGCTCATTAGCTGGTCGAGCCATACGATTACTTCTTCTGTTCCTGTCACTCCTTTTCTAGTACTTCTGCAAATGGCAGATCAAGTGTCAGGTCACAGAAAAGGTATTTTAAAACATAGAAACATATACTTCAAATGTAAATGTGTCTATCAAGGTGTAATTTCATTCTGCTACTCATACTAGGATATTACTGATCCTATCTGTATAGAGTTACCCGTCCTAGGACACTACTGGTTCTATTTCTGACGAGTTCGTTTGAATGTTATATTCCAGAACTAAGCTTAACCAAAGCTCTGATACCATGTTGAGACGACCCGATTTCCCGTTCTCCCGGAAACAAGGTTATCTTTGGAATATAACACAGAAACAGATAATAGCAGAACAGAATTAAATAAATACACCAGAATGAACAACAAAATATACTGGATAAAAGTAATCATCAGAGTTACACAGTATACAGGATCTTAATTAGTACAAATACAGTTCAGCTATACATAAATGTCTACAGCGGAAATAAACAAAATATGTACAATAGGAGCTGAACAGCATAAAAAGAATAAATGATAGAATCCATCTTCAGCTCCAGCTATCCAGAAAGAACCAGCTAAACCTGAAAACAAGGCTGCCCGTGTAGAAAAAGGGGCACCCGAGTTTGAGAGTGAAACAAACTACGAGTCAGTCATGGGACTGGTATGAGAAATCCACTCAACACATATATAATTGGCTAATCACAGGACCACGCCACTTTCGTGGAACGGGTTTACTCCATTGGATTGCCAGTGCTTTAAAACAAGTCTTTCTTTTAAACATCGCTATGCTTTTTATAAAAATGAAGCCGTTATAAGACTCAGTTCCCATCACACAATGCAACGCAAACCGGAGGATAGAGTTTTTACCTTATAACAGCCAAAATATGATTGATACGAATAAAACAAAGGCATTTGATATTATTGCTAGTGTTTATATGTTTTGAAAACAATTTCAAATCATAACTATCAATCATAGACGGCATTAATGCCCCATACCACTATGTCGCCATATATAGGTATACAATCAAAACCGCACGATGTCGTATTTGGAAATTGGATTTCCGTCATGAACCAAGGCAAAAGATAGTCCTTACCGAATTCGAGACACTCTAGCCCGCCCCTCAGGCAAGCGCGCAGGCAAGCCTTGGATCGTCAGGGCCGGTCCACCGATGTGGATTATTATGCCTGAGCAATACGTTTCCCCGCCCTTTGGGGCGTAAACGAGCCAACGAATGACTCCATCGGACCCGGATCGTCCGATCAAACCGAGGCGCCTCGCAACAGCAACAACCACATAGGTGAAAAGTATATAAATGTCAGGGCTGGTAGGTCACTGACACCACCCTAGCTAGAAAGAAACGCATGCCCTCCCTGATGTCCTTCTCCCGTTTTAGGTTCATACCGGGGTGTGAGGCTCGCGAATTCACGTTATACACAAAGCTACGCCACACAGGCGGTGCTTTGATCATCTCCACAAGACTTTGCTTTTCAACAGAAGCCCTGATCACTGCATCTTAGCATGCCACACAGAATAAATCCTATGTCAGACACACAGTCCATTTACAAGTCCGTTCTGGGTCTGAACGAAACCGGAGGCACTAAATACCTCGCAAACCCTTCGATCAACACGTACGTCTGAACGATCACCACTCATTATCCATATTTCGGGATGCCTCCCAATCAGGACCTCGGTTACCATCCAAACGAGGTGAAGATCTCCGGTCTTCGACCATCGTCTTCATCTTCGAATTTCAATCGTCGGTCGATTATTCGAAATGAGAATTAACTCGGTCTTTTCAAATAATTCACGTATATTTAGAATTTCAAATCGATTTATTTCAATGGTTAAATTATTCGACAACACCAATTGTGTTCTTTAATGTAATTTTCACACCAAACACATTCAACCATCAAAAGCCACATAAATCAAGCAAATTCAGTTTATTTCCATTCCATATCGCTTACGATATTTTATAACTATTTATCGCTATTTTTATTTATTTTAAAATAGCTATTATATTCAAAACGACGTTTCGGGCCATAACGTGGCCGTGGCGCTGTTTTTCTTCAGATTTGATTTACACATATCTGAAAATCTAACCGTTGGATCTTCACAAAATTTACATCATTAGAAAGGTCTTTTCAAAACGAATCCAACGGTTCCAGTTTCGGGAAAATCCGACGGTCGGATCTCCCGGTACAATCGTTTGAAGTTTCGATTTCAAAATACAAACTGCAGCGTCGTTATTCGATTAAATATAATTATATTTATATATATAAATAAATATAATCGTTTCTGGCGCTGTTTTTCTTCAGATTTGAATTAAACATTCCAGACAATCCAACCGTTGGATTTCTACAAAGTTGGTGCCGTTGGGAAGATATTTCCAAGGCGAACCCGACGGTTGAGGTTTCGGGAAAATCCAATGGTCGGATTTCCCGTATTAGTTGTTTGAAAACACGGTTTCAAAATACGAACTGCACGGCTTCGTTTCGTTTTAATTTTATTTATATTTATATATTTATATAAATATAGTTCATTCAACAATTTCAATATCGTTTTCACTTCAAATATTTTTCTAACACCTTAAATTTTGGAAAATTTTTGCCATAACCTCCCCTGCACCGGGAGCATCGGGAAATCGCAAATAGCGTTCCCGGTCCTTCTAATCTCAAAAAGAAAAGGAAGAAGCTAAGCGGCTAGCCAACAGGCTCAAAATCATCACCCAAACAAATCAGTAAATGTGTACCTATTTGTCGGGCACAAAATTTTATTCCTCTTCTCTAGCCCCTTTGCTATAACCTGTTCAATGAATATTGCATGTACATATATATACAGTTCATATCATTTTTCAATTTCTATTCGACTTCATATTTGATTTCTATTTGGTTTAAAAACTCCATTCATTCTAATGTTACATAAATAGGTGTAAATCATTTCATTAGCTAAATAATGAATATTTCAACTCATATATGTTTATTGTGAACAAGTGGCTATTTTTAACACTTCACATTTCAACGATTCATGCATACAATAAAAATGTGATTTTTATTGTAAAACAATTCATTTCAAAACACTATTTTTCTATATAGTTCATATAGTCGATAAAAGGTGATTTTTATTATCAAACGATTTATTTCAAAATATGAATACCATTCAACACATGAATTTCTAAACAACGAATGAATATCAATTCAACACATGAATGTTTTCTATAGTTTCTATATATAGATAAAAATGTGATTTTTATTATCGAACGATTTATTTCAAAATATGAATACCATTCAACACATGAATTTCTAAACAACGAATGAATATCAATTCAACACATGAATGTTTTCAATAGTTTTTATATATAGATAAAAATGCGATTTTTATTATCGAACAATTTATTTCAAAATATAAATACCATTCAACACATGAATTTCTAAACAACGAATGAATATCAATTCAACACATGAATGTTTTCTATAGTTTTTATATATAGATAAAAATGCGATTTTTATTATCGAACAATTTATTTCAAAATATGAATACCATTCAACACATGAATTTCTAAACAACGAATGAATATCAATTCAACACATGAATGTTTTCTATAGTTTCTATATATAGATAAAAATGCGATTTTTATTATCGAACAACTTATTTCAAAATATGAATACCATTCAACACATGAATTTCTAAACAACGAATGAATATCAATTCAACACATGAATGTTTTCTATACAATGAATAAATATAGTTTAAGCATATGAAAATAATTCAAACACACAAATATTATTCAAAATTTCGGCAGCATAACGGCAGGGTAGTTACACCGGGACCGTCCCTAGTACGGCTCCTCGCTCTACCTTAAAACCTCGCGGTTTTTGACAATGGTGATCATGCATCTAGTTCGCACGCAGGCGGCATGTATATTTTTTTTATTTCATTTCCACAAACTAATCCTATGTGGTTTCAACCAAATATTTCTCAACCACAAACGGGTATTTTTCAACCTCAATCAACCAATATCAATCACAAACAATCCCAAACAACCATTCGTTATCAACCAATTATCACAACAATTTCAACCAATAAATATCGTCCATGGTTTGTGGACGAGGGGCGTATATATATATATATATAGATATTTATATATAGCTATTTACTTTCATTTCACACATATATAATATTTTTAAATTAGAAATCTCACCAATAGCTATCCAACTGCACGACACTTCACTTATAGAAATCTTCGCCTTTTGTCGCTTTCGCCCGTATTCTCTACATATGTAAAAATAGAATTTTTACTATGCTATTCAATATATAAAAATATGATTTTTACTTCGACTTTCAACATATAAAAATATGATTTTTACTTCGACTTTCATCATATAACAATATGATTTTTACTTCGACTTTCATCATATAAAAATATGATTTTTACTTCGACTTTCAACATATAAAAATATGATTTTTACTTCGACTTTCATCATATAAAAATATGATTTTTACTTCGACTTTCATCATAAAAATATGATTTTTACTTCGACTTTCATCATATAAAAATATGATTTTTACTTCGACTTTCATCATATAAAAATATGATTTTTACTTTTAAATTTCTAATCTTCTTCTAGTTTATAAATCATTTTAAAATCAGTTTTTATATTCCTTTATAATTCAGTTTTTAAAATCTCAGAAAAATCAGTTTTTATATTTTTATAAATCAGTTTTTAATACTTATATAAAAAATCAGTTTTATTCTTTTACAAAATCAGTTTAAAATTCTTTTTTAAAAAAAAAAAATCAGTTTAAAATTCCTTTTTTAAAATAAACAGTTTTAATCTTTATAAACAAATCAGTTTTCACCTCTTAAAAAAATCAGTTTTAATCCTCATAAAAAAAAAACAGTTTAATCTTTATATAAAAACAGTTTCAATCTTTAAACAAAATCAGTTTCCTTTTCGAAATAAAATCAGTTTTTATAATTTAAACAAATCAGTTTATATATAAAATAAAAATAAAATAAATAAAAATAAAATAAAATTAAAAACTTACAGAGGAGCGGGGGGGGGGGGGGGGGGGATGTCAGGGTCGGCGGTGGTCTTCTCGAGGGTGGCGCTCGGGGTTTGGTGGCGTCGCGATGGGATTCGACGGGGGGGGGGGGGGGGCGTCGCGAGGGGTTCGAACGGGATGGCGGCTTCTGCTTCGAGGCGGCGGCTCGGAGTTCTTCGTCGGTGATGTCTCGAGGGGGGCGACGGCTACGGCGCTCGATCGATTTAGATTTTAGGGTTTTTTTTTTTCCTTTTTCTTTTCTTACTGAAAATAAAAGTGAACAGGGGGGGGGGGCAAGCAGAAGAATAAAGGGAGGGAGGGAATTAAAAAATATTTTTTTTTATTATTTAATTATTCAAAAAGTTGACTTTTACATACGACCTCGAAACGAGGCCCACCGCCTGTCGTCCATAGCGTTTAACCCCCATTCCGAACACAATGGGATATGTATCGCAAGCTGATTCGATTGTTACAATCAGTTTCCTTTTGAATTTTCATTTAAATCATTATATTGAATTTTAAACGCACATTTCAAATTACCGGGGTCACATACTAACTAGAAAAATTCCAGAAAAATATTTTCTAGCTTCGTACTGACGATACGGTCCTAACAAAACTAGTTTCGACGAATTCTGAGACCGTTTGAAAAATGGTCAATTTCCATTCGATTAAAATCAACAGAAACTGGTCAAACGCGTTTTCCTTTGCCACGCTCACATATTGATTCGAAAAATTATGAAATTTGAAATCTAGCAATAACTTGACACTGCGGATCCAACAAAAGTGGTTTCGTCGAAATCCGAGGTCATCTGCAAAATGTCCATTTTTAAGGGCCTGAATTCCATAGCGACTATTCAGAATTTTCAACTGGACATATCTTTTGATTCCCGCTATCAAATTTCGATTGGTCGGATTCGTTAGAAAGATATTACCAATTAGATTCCATTATTTTTGGTTTCACTAAAATCCGGATTGTTTTTCACCCGGTATATTCAATTGAAGTTTGAAATCGAATTATCGAACTACCGCACTATTTTCAATTCTATATATAATTATAATTAATTATATTCGTTTTCAAATGTCAATTCAAACTTAGTTTTCATCGCCATTATTTAAAATATTTATTTTAAATATTTAAAATCCATTATTTTAGCCAATTTAAAAATTTTAAATTGGTTCAGATTTTCTGGGTCGTTACAGCAAAGTCTTGTGGTTGATGATCAAAGCACAGCCTGTGTGGCGTAGCTTTGTGTATAACGTGAATCCGCGAGCCTCACACCTCGGTATGAGTTAAAAATGGGATACGGACCCAAGGAGTGCACGATGTTTCTTTCTAGCTAGGGTGGTGTCAGTGACCTACCAGCCCTGACATTTATATACTTTTCACTCGTATGGTTGTTGGATACGAGGCGCCTCGGATATAGGTCTGTATGGACCGGGCGTGTGTTCAGGAATTGCCAATCCTCAAAAGTAAGGGAGGACCGGCCTTGGAGGTTCCAAAGGATCATAGTGGGGTCCTAGGGCATTTGCTTGAGTGTCTTGAACGCGGAGAGGAGCTTGCCCCTTGCCTCGACTCATGACGGAAATCCAATTTCCAATACGTGATAGTGCGGTTTTATTTGTAGAACCTAGTATGGCGACATAGTGGTATGGGTCATTAATGCCGCCTACGATTGATATTTATGATGTGAAATTGTTATGACACTATACACTTATAGTAATATCAAAATAATGTGTTTTAAATGTATCAAGCATGCTTTGGCTGTTATAAGGTAAAAACCCTATCCTCCGGCTTGCGTTGCATTGTGTGATGGGACCTGGGTCTTATAACAGCTTCATTTTTCTTTGATTAGCATTGCGCTGTTTGTTTTATGCACTGGTATTCTTGGGAGGAAACCCGTTCCGTGTTATACGGCGTGGTCCCTTGATTATTACCTAACTTTAATGTTTTAAATAACTGTTTTAGTTCTCACACCAGTCACATGACTGACCTGGAGTTTATTGTTTTAACCTAAACTCTGGGTGCCCCTATTTTCCACACGGGCAGCTTGTTTTGGTTTTGCAGATTTATATTCACAGGGTCCTGATTTACAGCTGGAACGATGCTCGGAAAGCTCTGTATCTGTGTATCACTTTCAGTTGGGTTTTGTATATTTTTCCGCTGCTATGTAATTTATTGTAATCTCTGATATTTTTCTGTTGTATAATATTTATTCATACTCTGTATATTCTTGTAATCTGATGGAATTGTTGTAATAACAATGAAATGTTCTTCTGTCTACGCTCAGATTTGTCCTGTTCTCAAACGATCAGGGGTTTCGAATGGTCTTTTTTCGGTTTAACGATCGATTCGGATCAAGCGAAATTCTTTGCCGTTACACCCGACCCCTCTGCGAGCCTCCTCCGCCCTGTTAGCACTAATGTGGGCCCTCTAGCATCGAAGACTTGGTTTTTACATGAAGAAGTGAGTTTTTAAATTAATTTAATTTAAATACATCGTTCAAGCAGTTTTTGATTTATATATAACATAGTGCAAAAGATTTGATTTTGTGTATTTGAAAAGATCGGATATTTATATATATATAAAGAAGGTAAAGACTCGATTTTTACCATGTTTTCATGAAGATAAAATTTCAATTTTTATATATACGAAATAAAAATATAATTTTTATGTTATAGAAAGATTAAAAATATAATTTTTATATATGTAGAAAGAATAAAAATAAATTTTTATATTATAGGAAGATTAAAAATATGATTTTTATATCATAGGAAGAATAAAGATATGATTTTTATTCATGCAGAGTAATAAAAATATAATTTTTATTATATTACTAGCAAGGTAAAAATAGAATTTTTATCTATATAGAAACAATATAAAAATGTGATTTTTATATACATAGCAACAATATAAAAATGTGATTTTTATATATGTAGTGGCTACGGACAATGAAATTTACAAAAGGCGAGCACGGCGAAGATTTGTACATATGAAGAGTCGTGGCGTTTGATTTAGCTAGTCGGTGAGAACTTCTCACTTTTAATTTATCTCTAGTTTGAAATATATACTAGGATGCAGACGGTGCTTAGCAGCACCTGACACCCATCATCAACAGACCATGGATGACTTGTTTGTTTGATTGTCGTGCAGTGAAATTTGATTGTGTGATGGTGAATGAAATAAAATATTTTATAGTTAAAAATATGATTTTTAACGTATATATAAAATAAATTTTTATAAACAAATCTGACGATTTGTTTATATACACTGATTTGACTGATATTGATTGGGACGATAAATTTTACACATCCCCAACTGCATAAATAAAATGAGTGTTTGTTGATTTGAAACCCCATACGGGTATTGGGATGATATTTGACGTACACTAATCCCGATTGTTTAGTTGTATGTCAATCGATGGGTTGACAAACTGTGTAAGCATTAATTATTTATATTTAATGCTTATGCAGCGGCGTGGTGCACTCTGGATGATGGTCGATGATTTATCGTTGATGTTATATACATGTGTTGTAGAAAGTACATATAGTAAACATTATATGGTAATTGATTGGGCCTCATTCTAATTTAGAAAATAAATTCATGTGTTGAACTGAAAATAAGTTCATGTGTTGAATAGAGAATAAATTCATGTGTTGAATTGAAAATGAATTCATGTTTTGAATTGAAAATAAGTTCATGTGTTGAATTGAAAAATATTCTTGTGTTGAATAAAAGCCGTGTTGATTAGATTGACGCCATTTTGACGTGAACGATATTTATATCGATTTATTCATTTTTATAATGCATATAGAAAAGAAAGTGATTTCAAAATATAATGTTTTGAAAATATTATCGTTTGTATATCGATGATGTGGAATATTCAATTTTGATTCGAAATTGAATATGAAATTGAAATTGTTTCGAAAACGAATTTAAAACGATTTATAAAATTCGCTTTAAAAGAAAATCGACGAAATACATATAATATATATTATATATATATAATGGCCTGAATAGAACGTGCTGCGCCGCGGCAGTTCGCGAATTTCGACCATTGACTTTGAATTGATGTTGCGGGAGATCCGACCGTCGGATTCTCCTAAAACCGGAACCGTTTGGTTCGTATCAAAAAGAGCTTTCTAACGAATATTAGAAATTTGAAATCTAACGGTGGATTTGGAATTATGTCCAAATCAAATTTGGAAAAGATTGTTGTACGTGCAGTTCGATGGCCGTTGATGGAAATCGACTGTACGGGCCTCGATAAAATTATTAAAAAATAGTAATAATTTGTGTAAAATCGTAAGAAATGATTTGTGAAGAATTGGGATGAAAAACTCCATATTTGAAAAGATAAACATAGATTTTTATCGAAATGAACTAGTTTTGAACTAGAATTATGATTCTATTTATTATTAAAAAAATAATGTGGATTTGAAATGGTTTTGAAAATAACCAGAAATTCCAGTAATTGAATTGAAATGGATTTGAATCGAAATTATCTTTGGAATATTTCGATGTTGGATTTCGTGATGGTATAGATATTGTTATGGGAATTTGAAAGATATATTTATATCGTTATTTCCAATACGATATTTTTTGGTCATAGAATTTGATATTGAATATAAGCCGATATATTTTCTATTCAGAGCCTTGTGTTTAAGATCAAATGTGATTTGGGTTTGTCGTGAATGGTGTCTTCATTAACACTGTTCTTAAACCCAGTTGGTAGAAACATTAAATCTTTTTATTTAGATTTAATGAAGTGGACCTATTAAATGGTATTTAATTGGAATTGAATTTTAATTGATTTTTGGGTTTATCGTGAACGGTCTTTTAAATAACACTTGTTCTTTAACCCGATAATTAATGTAATGTGATTTTGGGTTTATAGTGAACCATGTTTTAAAAGACACTGGTTCTTTAACCCAGTTAAAGACAAGATGTGATTTCCCAAGTTAACTAATCATTGATAGTGATTATTGGGAAGATTAAAACTAAGTGGAGTTTTAATGAATCTTTAATTATATTGAAGTGATCGAGAATGGAGTATCACCAGTTTTGCTTCAGCCGATAGTTAAATCTTTAATTAGATTTGAACGTGAAACGGTAATCGAATTTACCGATAACACCGTGGTGTTAGATATGGAGTATGACCAGTTTTACTTCATGGGATGAATAGGTTGAGATTGGGAAATAAAATAAATGATTACTTCGGCGTGGTTCGCTAAACCCGACTAGTTTGAATAGTTATTCAAAGGAAGATTAAAGAATAAATTTAAAGAATTTATCTTCAATAAAATTAATGGGAACCTTCCCCAAAGTATAATAATATTTGAATAAAAGAATATTCTGAATTGGAATGAGGCGTATGTTGTGTTTGTGTAACACTTGTTTATTACATACGCGAGTTATTCAGGAAGACCGGGTTTATCCCATTCTGAATAGCTGATTCGACGTGGTGTCGAAGATGAAGACGGTGGTCGAAGACCGAAGGTCTTCACGTTGTTTGTGTGATTACTGATGATCTTGATTGGGCCGTACACCCAAGAGGAGGGAATCAGTTAGTGATCGTCGAGACGTACTTGGAGATCGATGAATATGCGAGGTACTAGGTGCCTCCGGTTTCGTTCAGACCCAGAAAGAACTTGTAAATGGACTGTGTATCTGACATTGGATTTTATTCTGTGTGATTTATTTATATTAAATATATATTTGTTTGGCGGCGGAGAATTTATTCTCTTGGTTAACGCCCTTCTCTGAGACGTACGAGCTCAGGGGTTATATATTGATGGATATCAAACGCATGGAGTGAATTGCCTGTGTGGCATGCCTAAGTGGAAAATGATCAAGGCTTCTGTTGAAAAGCAAAGTCTTGTGGGTGATGATCAAAGCATGGCCTTTGTGGCATAGCTTTGTGTAGCGCTGATTCGCGAGCCTCACACCCCGGTTGTGAACCAGAAACGGGAGAGGACATCAGGGAGGGAATGCGTTTCCATCTAACTAGAAGTGGCGTCAGTGGTTTTACACGCCCTGACAAGTTTGACTTATGTGGTTGTTTCTGTTATGAGACGCCTCGGATATATCGGTCGATCCGAGACCAATGGATTTATTGGACTCACTTACGCCGTAAAGGAAGGGGAAACGCAGTGTTCAGGCATTTTAATCCACATCGGTGGACCGGCCCTGATGATCCAAGAGCCCACCTGAGTCTGGGTCCTGAGTCTCGGGCTAGACAGTCTTGAATCGGTAGAGGACTATCTTTTGCCTCGGTTCACAGATGGAAATCCAACATCCAATACGTGAATTTGCAGTTTTGATTGTAGAGCCTAGTATGGCGACATGATATATGGTACCCATGCCGTCTATGATTGATATTTATGATTGAAATTGTTTTGACACTATAAACTTATAGTAATAATAAAACATGAAATTTAGCGTATCAAGCATTCTTTGGCTATTAGAAGGTAAAACCCTATCCTCCAGCTTGTGTTGCATTGTGTGATGGGACCTGGGTCTTATAATAGCTTCACTGTTCTTTATTTAGCATTGCGCTGTTTTTTATGCACTAGTATTCTTGGGAGGAAACCCGTTCTGTGTTATACGGCGTGGTCCCTTGATTTACCTAACTTTAAAATAAAGATTATTAACTGTTTTAGTTCTCACACCAGTCACATGACTGACCTGGAGTTTATTGTTTTAACCTAAACTCTGGGTGTCCTTATTTTCCGCACGGGCAGCTAGTAGTTTTGGTTTGGCAGATTTTTATTCACAGGAACCTGGTATACAGCTGGAATGATATCCGAAAAGCTCTGTATCCGTATATCTCTCTCATTTGTGTTTTGTATTATTTTTCCGCTGTGATGTATTTAAATGTAATTTAAATCTCTTATATTTTCAGTTGTATAATATTTGGTTATACTCTGTATATTCTTGTATTCTGATGATATTGTTGTAATATACAATGAAATGTTCTTCTGTTTGCGTTCTAATTTGTCATGTTCTCAAAACAATCAGGGGTTTCGAATGGTCTTGGTCGGTTTAACGACTGACTCGGATCGAGGGGAATACATGGTCGTTACATCGTTGTATTAGAGCTTTGGTTTACAAAGCTCGAGAACAAGGCACATTAGAACCATACGTAAGAATTCATCAGATTGGATTAGTAATATCCAATGAGAATGACTCGTTAGAGATAGGATCAGTAGTTTCCTATAACGAGTGTGAAGAGAATATTTTTAAAATGAAACAAATTTTGTTTTGAAAATATAAATCAATTATTATTATTTGATTATTTATTGTATATTGATTTGGACAATCTAGTATATAAAGATTTTGCGTATACGTCTGATCCGCGTGTATTTGAAGTTTTAATATACTGAATAGATATAGTATCACACTCTAGTAGCCCAGAGACGATTCTGATGATAGTCTAGACATCAATAGAATTGCTATTCGAGTTTCGAAGGTGTGATATCTATATATTTCCATTAGACTGGTGTGAGAACCAAAACTACATAAGGCTTATTGTTGTGATTTGGCATCAAAAATCTAATTTTTGGACTATGTATCAAAATTATGAATTTGAAACGTTAATCCACTAGTTGATTAATGGTTGTGTAGTTTGATTATTGGTTGATTAATTAAAATGTTGAACCCTTAGCCAAATTAAACCCAATAGTGAATTATATCAAAAATTATTCTCATTTGAATGCATATACATGTACTTACGTTGAACAGGTCATAGCAAGGAGGCTAGAGGAAAGGAATAAAATTGTTTGCCCAACAAATAGGTACATGTTTACAAATTTATTGGGTTTGGATGATTTTATGAGCCGATTGGCTAGCCGCTTGGTTGTTACTTTTCCTTTTTGGATTCGTGAGGGCCATGGGAGGCTATTTGAAATATCCCGAAGTCCCCGGTGCAGGGGAGGTTATGGTGAAAATTTTCAAAAATTTAGGGTGTTAGCCAAATTTTTGAAAAATTTGAAAAGTTCTTAGAAACTGAAAAGTTGAAGAACTTAAGCCGTAATGAAAATAGTGAAAGTTGAGTTGATTAGTTAAACAACTTTCGGCTTCGTTCCTTTTTGGGGACGAAAAGTTTTAAGTGGGGGAGATTGTAATAACCCGGAAATCCGAGCCAATTTAATTTTTTTTTTTGCAATTTTAATGAATTTTGATTATTTAAAATGAGTTATTTTAAATAATAGTGACGAGAAATTTATTTTGAATAGAATTAGAACATATATATTTATTTGAATCGTCGTTAGAATATAAATATTTTATTTTAAATATAAAAGGAATTGAAAATGGCGTGGTAGTTTGATATTTCGATTTCAAATTTCAAATGAAAGTATAGGATTCAAAATAAATCGGATTTTAGTGAAACCAAAAATATTAGAATCTAATTGAGAATATCTTTCCAACGTATCCGAAAAATTGAAATTTCATAGCGGGGATAAAAAGTTACGTCCAGTTGAAATTTCAGAATAGTCGCCATGGAATTCTGGCCCTTAAAAATGGGAATTTTGCAAACGACCTTGATTTTCGATGAAACCACTTTTGTTGGATCCGTAATGTCAAGTTATTTCTAGATTCCAAAATTCGTAATTTTTCGAATCAATATTTGGGCGTGGCAAAGGAAAACGCGTTTGACCAGTTTTAGTTGATTTTAATTGACTGGAAAATGGCCATTTTTCAAACGGTCTCAAAATTTGATGAAATTAGTTTTGTTAGGACCGTATCATCAATACGAAGCTAGAAAAAAAAAATTCGGAATTTTTCTAGTTAGTATGTGGCCCCGGTAAAATAAAATGCGCATTCAAATTCAATATATAGAGTTATATTTTGATTTTTACGAAAACTGATCGAAACGGTCGAATCAACCTGCGATACATATCCCATTGTGTTAGGAATGGGGGTAATTAGCTATGGACGACAGGCGGTGGGTCTTGTTTCGAGGTCAAAACAAAAGGGTACTTTTTTGAAATAATTAAATAAAATAAAAATAAACACCTCACCCTCTCTATACTCTCAGGCCCCCTTCTCCACATTCCCGTTCGATTTCACAAAATAAAAAAAATAAAAAACAAAAAGGGGACGGAACCCTAGCTGCCGCTTCCCTTGTCGCGGCCCCACAAGTGGCACGCCCTCCTCCCAAAGCCCCTCTGCCTTCTCTCTCCACCCTCCGACCCTCCTTCTCCCCTTCCGCCATCCCTCTCTCCCCCTTCCTCAAACGAATGCGCCCCTCCCCCTTTCTTCTTCCGGCACGCCCTCGCCGCCTTCCAGACCACCCCCGATCCCTCAGCGAGCCTCCTCCGCCCTGTCAGCATTGATGTGGGCCCTCCAGCATCGAAGACTTGGTTTTTACACGAAGAGGTGAGTTTTTAAAATAAATTAAATTTATTTAATACATCGTTCAAGCAGTTTTTGATTTATATATAACATAGTGTAAAAGATTTGGTTTTGTCTATTTGAAAAGATCGGATTTTTATTTATATATGTAGAAGGTAAAGACTCGATATTTACCATGTTTTCATGAAGATAAAAATTCAATTTTTATATATACGAAATAAAAATATAATTTTTATATTATAGAAAGATTAAAAATATAATTTTTTATATATGTGGAAAGAATAAAAATATGATTTTTATATTATAGGAAGATTAAAAATATGATTTTTATATCATAGGAAGAATAAAGATATGATTTTTATTCATGCAGAGTAATAAAAATATAATTTTTATTATAGTACTAGCAAATTAAAAATAGAATTTTTATCTACATAGCAACAATATAAAAATGTGAGTTTTATATATGTAGTGGCTACGAACAATGAAATTTCCAAAAGGCGAGCACGACGAAGATTTGTACATATGAAGAGTCGTGGCGTTTGGTTTAGCTAGTCGGTGAGAACTTCTCACTTTTAATTTATCCCTAGTTTGAAATATATACTAGGATGCAGACGGTGCTTAGCAGCACCTGACACCCGTCGTCCACAGACCATGGATGACTTGTTTGTTTGATTTTCGTGTAGTGAAATTTGATTGTGTGATGGTGAATGAAATAAAATATTTTATATTGGAAAATATTTTATGGATAGAAATATGATTTTTAACGTATATATAAAATAAATATTTATAAACAAATCGGACGATTTGTTTATATACACTGATTTGACTGATATTGATTGGGACGATAAATTTTACACATCGCCCAACTACACAAATAAAATATGTGTTTGTTGATTTGAAACCCCACATGGGTATTGGGATGATATTTGACGTACACTAAGCCCGGTTGTTTAGTTGTATGTCAATCGATAAGTTGACAGACTGTGTAAGCGTTAATTATTTATATTTAATGCTTATGCAGTGGCGTGGTGCACTCTGGATGATGGGTGATGATTTATCGTTGCTGTTATATACATGTGCTGTAATAAATGTTATATGGTAATTTATTGGGCCTATTTCCAATTTAGAAAATAAATTCATGTGTTGAATTCAAAATAAATTCATGTGTTGAATAGAAAATAAATTCATGTGTTGAATTGAAAATGAATTCATGTGTTGAATTGAAAATAAATTCATGTGTTGAATTGAAAAATATTCATGTGCTGAATAAAAGCCGTGTTGATTTGATTAACATCATCTTGATTTGAATGATATTTATATCGATTTTATTCATCTTTATAATGAATATAGAAAAGAAAGTGATTTCAAAATATAACGTTTTGAAAATATTATCATTTTTATATCGATGATGTGGAATATTCAATTTTGATTCGAAATTGAATATGAAGTTGAAATCGTTCTGAAAACGAATATAAAAATATTTATAAAATACGTTTTAAAAGGAAATCAACGAAATATATAATATATATATATTATATATATATAATGGCCTGAATAGAACGCACCGCGCCGCGGCAGTTCGCGAATTTCGACCATTGACTTCGAATTGATGTTGCGGGAGATCCGATCATCGGGTTCTCATAAAAACGGAACCGTTGGGTTCATATCGAAAAGAGCTTTCTAACGAATATTAGAAATTTGAAATATAACGGTTGGATTTGGAATTATGTCCAAATCAAATTTGGAAAAGGTCGATGTAAGTGTAGTTCGATGGCCGTTGATGGAAATCGACTGTACTGGTCTTGATAAAATTATTAAAAATAGTAATGATTTGTGTAAAATCATAAGAAATGATTTGTGAAGAATTGGGATGAAAAACTCCATATTTGAAAAGATAAAAATAGATTTTTATCGAAATGAACTAGTTTTGAACTAGAATTATAATTCTATTTATTTTTAAAATAAATAAAGTGGATTTGAAATGGTTTTGAAAATAAACAGAAATTCCAATAATTGAATTGGAATGGATTTGAATCGAAATTGTCATTGGAATATTTCGATGTTGGATTTCATGATGATATAAATATTGTTATGGGAATTTGAAAGATATATTTTTATTGTTATTTCCAATACGATATTTGTTGGTCATAGAATTTGATATTGAATAAAAGCCGATATATTTTCTATTCAGAGCCTTGTGTTTAATATCAAATGTGATTTGGGTTTGTTGTGAATGGTGTCTTCATTAACACTGTACCTAAACCTAGTTGAGAAAAAGATTAAATCTTTTTATTTAGATTTAATGATGTGGACCCATTAAAGGGTATTTAATTGGAATTGAATTTGAATTGATTTTTGTGTTTATCGTGAACGGTGTTTTAAATAACACTTGTTCTTTAACCCGATAATTAATGGAACGTGATTTTAGGTTTATAGTGAACCGTGTTTTAAAAGACACTGGTTCTTTAACCCAGTTAAAGACAGGACGTGATTTCCTAAGTTAAATAATCATTGATAGTGATTACTGGGAAGATTAAAACTAAGTGGAGTTTTAATCAATCTTTAATTAGATTGAAGTGATCGAGAATGGAGTATCACCAGTTTTGCTCCTGGCGATAGTTAAATCTTTAGTTAGATTTGAATGTGAAATGGTAATTGAATTTACCGATAACACCGTGGTGTTAGATATGGAGTATGACCAGTTTTACTTCATGGGATGGATAGGTTGGGATTGGGAAATAAAATAAATGATTACTTCGGTATGGTTCGCCAAACTCGACTAGTTTGAATTGATATTCAAAAGAAGATTAAAGGATAAATTTAAAGAATTTATCTTTGATAAAATTAATGGGAACCTTCGCCAAAGTATAAGAATATTTTAATAAAAGAAGATTCTGAATTGGTATGAGGCGTATGTTGTGTTTGTGTAACACTTGTTTATTATATACGGGAGTTATTCAGGAAGACCGGGTTTATCCCATTCTGAATAGCTGATTCGACGTAGTGTCGAAGATGAAGACGGTGGTCAAAGACCTGAGGTCTTCACGTCGTTTGGGTGGTTATTGATGATCTTGATTGGACTGTACACCCAAGAGGAGGGAATCAGTTAGTGATCGTCCAGACGTACTTGGAGTTCGATGGATATGCAGGGTACTAGGTGCCTCCAGTTTCGTTCAGACCCAGAACGAACTTGTAAATGGACTGTGTGTCTGTCGTTGGATTTTATTCTATGTGATTGATTTCTGTTAAATATATATCTGTTTGGCGGCGGAGAATTTATTCTCTTGCTTAATGTCGTTCTCGGAGACATACGAGCTCATGGGTTGTATATTGATGGATATCAAACGCATGGAGTGAACTGCCTGTGTGGCATGCCGAAGTGGCAAACGATCAAGGCTTCTGTTGAAAAGAAAAGTCTTGTGGGTGATGATCAAAGCACGGCCTGTGTGGTACAGCTTTATGTAGCGTTGATTCGCGAGACTCACACCTCGGTTGTGAACCAGAAATGGGAGAGGACATCAGGGAGGGCATGCGTTTCCTTCTAGCTAGAAGTGGCGTCACTGGTTTTACACGCCCTGACGAGTTTGACTTATGTGATTGTTGTTGTTGCAAGGCGCCTTGGATATATCGGTCGATCCGGGACCGATGGAGTCATTGGACTCATTTTTGCCCCAAAGGGCAGGGAAACGCAGTGTTCAGGCATTTTAATCCACATCGGTGGACCGGCCCTGACGATCTAAGGGCCCACCTGAGTCTGGGTCCTGGGGCTCAGGCTAGACTGTCTCGAATCGGTAGAGGACTATCTTTTGCCTCGGTTCACAGATGGAAATTCAACTTCCAATACATGACTTTGCTGTTTTGATTGTAGAGTCTAGTATGGCGACATGATATATGATACCCATGTCGTCTATGATTGATATTTATGATTGAAATTGTTTTGACACTATACACTTAAAGTAATAATAAACATGAAATTTAGCTTATCAAGCATTCTTTGGCTATTACGAGGTAAAACCCTATCCTCTGGCTTGTGTTGCATTGTGTGATGGGACCTGGGTCTTATAATAGCTTCATTGTTCTTTATTTAGCATTGCGTTGTTGTTTTATGCACTGGTATTCTTGGGAGGAAACCCATTCCTTGTTATACGGTGTGGTCTCTTGATTTACCTAACTTTAAAATAAAGATTAATAACTGTTTTAGTTCTCACACCAGTCACATGAATGACCTGGAGTTTATTGTTTTAACCTAAATTCTGGGTGCCCCTATTTTCCGCACAGGCAGCTAGTAGTTTTGGTTTTGCAGATTTTTATTCACAGGAACCTGGTATACAGCTAGAATGATATCCGGAAAGCTCTGTATCCGTATATCTCTCTTTCAATTGTGTTTTGTATTAATTTTCCGCTGGGATGTATTTAAATGTAATTTTAATCTCTGATATTTTCTGTTGTATAATATTTGGTTATACTCCTTATACTCTTGTATTCTGATGATATTGTTGTAATATACAATGAAATGTTCTTCTGTTTGCATTCTAATTTGTCATGTTCTCAAAACAATTAGGGGTTTCGAATGGTCTTAGTCGGTTTAGCGAGTGACTCGAATCGAGCGGAATACATGGTCGTTGCACCAATTCACATAATATTGTGAATTCCGCTATTTCCGACTATTCTGAAATTTAAATATATTATTTAATTATTATATTAATTAAATATTCCTTATTATTTAATTCTGGTCATTTTAAATTACCCAACCTCTATTTATATAATTCAATTATTTATTATCCTTAAAAATACGGGTTGTTACATTCTTTCCCCCTTAAAATAATTTCATCCTTGAAATTGCTAAGGTAGAAAACGAACCCTATTAACTGGATAAAAATTATTTGTTCACTTCTAAATTTCAGTTTCAACTGAATCAATTTAATTTCAATTAAATATTTATTCATTTCTACTAACGAAAGTTTTCAAAAATCCTGAAAATTATGTAACACCTTAAATTTTCCAAAAATTTCGCCAGAACCTCCTTTGTAAGGGTCAATAGCTCAAATCTAACTCGCCTTTCTGGGCCTTCCCTAACCCAAAAGAAAATCAAATAGCCAAGTGGCTTGCCAATTCAGCTCATCAAAATCTCAAACCCATATATAATAAAAACTGGTACCTTTTTGTCGGGCATATCATTATGTCATTCCCACCTGTTACCAATTTTGCATATACCAATGTTATCCCAACCAAACTCCAATCACTTTTCTCTCCAACACAACCATTCGTTTATCCAAGCCAAATTCCATTATCAATCTCAAGTACCATTCTTGATTTTTAATTTAGTTTCATAAATTTCCATCTAATTTGTTTTAATTCAAACAATCCATTTTTGGGAGTTTTTAAACAACTTTGCTTTTCAAAAATCAAGTATCCATTTTGGAATATCAAAACTTGTTTTCTCAAAACATTTCCAAAAACAATATCTTTTGTAATAATCCTTCACTTACAACTCGAAAATGGACACCGATGATGGTCGACTTCATCATCGGAATTTATTTTCCAGCGATCGAAGTGAGTTCAATACTATATCACTTTCAAAGCCATTTCTAAACACTTCCATTTTGATATACATTTAATAATATCATTCACAATGCTTATAAAACAATTTAAAATCTCACAAGATTTTTAAAATTCCCATATTTTTAATTCTATTCCATTTACAAACACTTTTCATGTTTTCGGAATTTTAATTCCAAATTCTGATTTTAATCCAGATTTAATTCATCTGATTTCATATATTACGCTTATATGAATTCTGATGGCTATTTATATAACCATTCCAATTATATTCTCATTTGATTATAATAACAACTAACACATCCAGTATATTATAAAAATTATAATTATTTCATATCAAAATATATTTGGGTAAAAATTATTTCATTAACCCTACTTTCAAAACATACCATGTTGGTTCATCGTATTCGAGTGTTTATTAACTCCTACCGATATAGCGGATCAAACGACCAGAACTCAAAAACAAATCAATCAATAAATCTCCACAATATAAAATCATTTTATATTGAACAACAAATACGTGCTCATATATGTATACTCAAACTCAATCTAGGATATTGCTAATCCTACCTCTACTGAGTCAAGCCATAGTTCCAAGGTAATAAATTAACCATAAGCTCTGATACCACTGTGACGACCCGGGTTTTCAATAACCTGGATATCGAAATACAAAACATGTCGACTATTCAAGCATCGGAAACACCGGATAGTCCATGAAAGAAATTAGAGGGTGAGAATAAATAAGGTAGAAACTTAGAATAGAAGAAGAAGATGAACATACAACATCTGAGTAAACACGAATCTCACAACAGAACGAACAATATATAATAGATATTTATATTTGAAATAAGATCAGTATATATATACAATAACATTATCAGAGTACAACACTTACATCACAGCGGAAATAAACAATAGCTATAAAAATGTTGCTAAAGCCTCCTGCTCCAGCTCCTTCTAGTATATCTGTAAAAAAACCCGACTACTTGACTGCCCTTACAAAATTGGGCACCCAAGAGTTTAGGCAAAACAACAGCAAAATAACTCTGAGTCAGTCATGGGACTACTGTGAGTAAAACAACTTAAAAACTGTATAAGCAATAAAAGATGTCTCATAAGACCACGCCATATAACAGAACGGGTTTTCCCTTATGTGAATCCAAAATAATCTTAATATCAAAATTTTTTGATATTATAATAGTGTCTATCAACCACAATATAATAATCATCTAGCAGAATGCTTTCATCTCACGTTCCACATTTATAATATAATAAAAACCGCGAGCACTTATTGGGTAATGGATTTCCAACTACGACATGGTATGGAACCACCTTCCGATAGTATACCTCTAGAGAGGAATACACTGGGTTGAACAAGAACATCTTGAAACCGGGCCACACATGACAGACCACTCATTTCGCTTGAGTGTATTGAATGTATATCACCAACGGTTGGGATCAGCAACTGTTTCCCAAATGGGGAAACATCGAATAGATTAACGAATGAAATGAATATCTCTAGATAGGTGATAATACACTCTAATTGGAAGCCAACCACTTAGCCAAGTAGCCTGCCCGATTTTTGTCATTTCCTAGTTGTGATGCTAGAGGCTACGCTTATCTCTGATAGATCACACAATTATTCGCTTTGAATGTCACATCGTCATACCCACCAAATCATAAATTGATTTCCCAAAAAATACCACGGGTATATAGCTAGGAGAAACGAATTCCTCTACCACCAAACGTAAATAAGTTTGAAGAGATCAACTTACGCAATCTATTAAATATACTCCGTCAGACATTCTTCCATACAGGTCGTCCTGGGACTGGACAAACCGAAGGCATTATTCTGAAAATAGGACATCCCTTGCATAACTTTGTCTTCAATTATCTTCATCATATTTGATTCGCAATGCTAATGCCCATATAGAGTGCTTTTCAGATAATGAATCTGATCCCGATCTATCCGTATTGATGACGGAAAAATGGTCAAAACTTCGATAGTCGGTGAGTTAACTACCAAAGAAAAACATGTGTGCAAACAACGATACTATTTCCAGATGGAAATTATATCGATCAATCATGATTAAAATTTATCTCTTTAGTTCATTAATTTATTTATTTTTCATTTCCTGTTTCTATATACTTAACATTTCTTATTTTCTAAATTTAGAAAAATATATGTTATTGACATTGGATAACATTTCCATTTCTTATTTTCTATATTAGGAAACATTTCTGATTCTTATTTGGAAAACACTTCCAAAACTCCTACATTTGTATTTAAATAGATGTTTTAAATAAAACATCGCTATGCCAACTCAAAACATTACACTCATTAACTAAATTCACTTAATCTACCTTTACTATCGAACCTTAACCATTCCTTAGTTAAATATGGAGTCAATCAAACTGGGGTATAACTACCTCTCAGACCTTAAATGAACAACATTTCTAACCTCGAAATAGACAAAGTTCACCTTTTAAATCTTTAACAAACTTCCTTACGTAACTCTCTTTCGAATAATCTCTATTCAATAACTCTTTCCTTCGAATAAACTATATTCGATAACTCTTTTCTTCGAATAAACTATATTCGATAATTCCTTTCGAATAAATTATATTCAATAATCTCTCTATGAATAAACTGTATTCGACTAACTCTAATTCATTTAACTAATGTTCGATTAACTCTATTCGAATAACTATTATTCGAATAACTCTATTTCATTAACTCTAATTCGATTAACTCTAATTTGATTAACTCTAATCGACTAACTTTGATTCGGTTAACTCTAGTTGATTAACTCTAATCAGTTAACTTTAATTCGATTAATTCTATTCGAATAACTCAATTTGATAACTCTACTTCAAATAACTCTATTTCGATTAACTATATTTGATAACTTTATTTCGAATAACTCTATTCGATAAATCTTCTTTGAATAACTCAACTTCGAATAACTCTATTCGATTAACACTCTTTACAATGCTAAGTTCATATTCGATTTCAACCATTCATGTTGAAACCGATTTTTACTTCTCTATATAATTTTAGACTTATATATCCTATTTATCAAATGGTAAATATTTATTTAATTTATAAATCATTATTTATAAATAATCTTCTCAGTTTATGTGTTAAAACTAATTCTATTTAAAATCTACTTTAAATAAATCTTTTCCATTTATTTTGTTACAATAGGTTTCCATTTAATCTTTATTTTAATTCTATATCATGTTACACCCATGTGCGATGCACGGGTCTAAACTTTCCTAATGTAAAAATCCTCTTTTTATAAAATTCTATTCATTTTTCAAATATTTCCTTTAATAACTCTATTTATTTTCTAAATAAGTATTCCTTTTATAATTTTATATATTTGCTGAATAAATATTCCTTTTATCTTTCTATTTATTTTCTAAATAAATATTCCTTTTATCTTTCTATTTATTTTCTGAATAAATATTCCTTTTATAAAATCTTTTGATTTTATAAATATTACTTTTTCAATATAACATTGAAAATTTCCTTTCTAAAATTTCAGTATTCCTTATGATATTTAACATACCATATGACAACGATCGGTATCATTCAAACATACAAAATCAGCAACAAATTTCATATCGCATCATATAACACAATATATGAAAAACAGTAAAATAAATGTTGTGGAATCTAGTTGGATTCCTCCGACCTATTTCCCTGCATCTACAAATGTTACACAATATAATTCACATCGATTTCATTTCACAACGAAATATTCTGATAAACAAAATCAAAATTCAATTAACGATATATATATAACTATATCGATATTTTCAACCAATCAATTAGCAGTTGAACCAAACAGTTAACACAAAACAATCAATCATCATTTATCAGTTCTAAAAATACGTTATAAAAATATGAATTGATGGAGCTGGTGAGTTTTACGCACATTTGTCGGTTATCGTTATATAACGATAATCGATTGTCGATTCAGATCAGACAATTTACTTGGCTATTGTGACGACCCCAAACCCCATAAGCCGGTGGCAAGGGTAATCTTTGGAATATAACACATAAACAGATAATAGCAAAACAAAAATAAATATATACACCAGATAATGTACAATAGAATACACTGGATAAACATAATCATCAGAGTAACACAATATACAAGATCATACTTAGTACAAATACAGTTCAGCTATACATAAATGTCTATAGCGGAAAAGTAAACATAATATGTACAACAGGAGATGAACAACATAAAAAGAGATAAATGATAGAATCCATCTTCAGATCCAGCTATCCAGAAAGAGCACGCTAAACCTTGAATACAAGGCTGCCCGTGAAGAAAAAGGGGCACCCAAGTTTGCAAGTGAAACAAACTACGAGTCATTCATGGGGCTGGTATGAGAAATCTACTTAGCACATCTTACAATATAGCTGATCACAGGACCACACCACTTTTGCGGAACGGGTTTACTCCATTGGATTGCCAGTGCTTCAAAACAAGTAAATCTTTTAAACATCGCAATGCTTTTTATAAAAATGAAGCCATTATAAGACTCATTTCCCATCACACAATGCAACACAAACCGGAGGATAGAGTTTTACCTTATAATGGCCAAAATATGCTTGATATGAGCAAAAAAATTCATCTGATATTATTGCTAGTGTATATATGTTTCAAAAACAATTTCAATCATAACTATCAACCATAGACGGCATGGGTACCATGTATCATGTCGCCATATATATATATACAATCAAAACCGCATGGTGTCATATTTGGAAATTGGATTTCCATCATGAAACAAGGCAAAAGATAGTCCTTACCGGATTCAAGACGCTCTAGCCAGTCCCTCAGGATCAGAGCTCGAGTGACCCTTGGATCATTAGAGACGGTCCACCGATGTGGATTAAAATTCCTAAACACTGCATTTCCCCGCCCTATGGGGCATCACTGGTCATATCCGACCACACAATCGACTCCGAAGAGACCGAAGCAAACTGAGGCCTCTCTTTCCATCATCCGCATAAGTAAAATACCCGGGCGTGCAAAACCCAAAGCACTACCCCTAGCTAGAAGGAAACGCATGACCTCCTTGAGGTCCTTCTCCCGTTTCCGGCTCATACCGGGGTGTGAGGCTCGTGAAACAACGCTATACACAAAGCTATGCCACACATGCCGCGCTTTGATCATCAACCACAAGACTTTGGTTTACAACAGAAGCCTTGATCATCTGCCACTTAGGCGTGCCACACAGGCAATTCACTCCATGCGACTGATTTCTATCGTTATATAACCTCTGGGATCGTAGTTCTTAGAGAAGGGCGTTAAGTAAGAGAATAAATTCTCCGCTGCCAAACAGATATATATTTAATAGAGATCAATCAGCACAAAACAAAATCCAATGTTAGACACACAGTCCATTTACACGTTCGTTTGGGGTCTGAATGAAACCAGAGCCACTCAATACCTCGCATATGCGCACAATCAACAAGTACGTTCGGGTGGCTACTACTACAGCTCCTTTAAGGTAGCTACTCCTATCATGAGCATCAGTAGCACCCCTCCATTCGACGTGAAGATTATCGGTCTTGCACCGTCTTCATATCTTCGAATTTCACTCATCGAACAATTATTTGAAATGAGAATCAACTTGGCCTTTTCAAATAATTCACGTATATTTAGAATTTCAAATCAATTCATTTCAATGGTTAAATTATTCGATATCACTAATTCTGTTCTTTAATGTAATTTTCACACCAAACACATTCAACCATCAAATATCACATAAACCGATCAAATTCAGTTTATTTCCATTCCATATCATTTATAATATTTTATCATGATTTATCGCTATTTTTATTTATTTAAAAATAGCCAATTCATTCAAACGACGCTTCAGGCCAAAACGCGGCCGTGGCATTGTTTTTCTTCATATTTGAATTACACATATCTGAAAATCTAACCGTTGGATCTTCGCAAATTTTATATCATTAGAAAGATCTTTTCAAAGCGAACCCAACGGTTTCAGTTTTGGGAAAATCCGACGGTCGGATCTCCCGCACTTATCGTTTGAAGTTACGATATCAAAATACGAACTACAGCGTCCTTATTCGATTTAATTTAATTAGATTTATATATGTATAAATATAATCGATTCTGACGCTGTTTTTCTTCAGATTTGACATAAACATTCCAAACAATCCAACCGTTGGATCTTCACACAGTGGGTGTTGTTGGAAAGATATTTCCAAAGCGAACCCAATGGTTTCAGTTTCGGGAAAATCCGATGGTATGATCTCCCGCACTAATCATTTGAAATCATGATTTCAAAACACGAACTACAGCTTCGTTATTCACTATATTTTAATTATATTTATATAAATATATATAAATATAATTCTTTCTTTGATTTCAAAACCATATCCACTTTATATATTTGATAAAAATGATATTTTTATCATCAAAAATATTTATTTCACACATCACCATTTTTAACACTTCATATTCACAATAAAAATGTAGAATTTATTGTTCAATCTATATATTCAACACATGAACGTTTTCAACTTCACACATACGATAAAATATGATTTTTATCATTCTAGTCCTTTATTCAACCCACGAATATTTTCTATAGTTGATATATATAATAAAAATGTGATTTTTATTGTAAAACAATTTATTTCAAAACACAATTATTTTGTATAGTCTATACATAAGGGAAATATGTTAATTTTGGTGTTAAAATAATTTATTTAAAATTCTAATATTTTATATAGGCTATATATATGATAAAATGTGATTTTTATCTTTCAAATAATTTACTCAACAAATGAATTCATTCAACACATGAATTACTATTCAACACATGAATTTCTATTCAACACACGAATATAGTTTCAACACATGAAAATAATTCTAACACATGAATATTATTGAAAATTCCGGCAGCATAACGACAGGGTTGTTAAAACCGGGACCGTCCCTAGTACGGCTCCTCGCTCTACCTAAAAACCTCGCGGTTTTGGACAATGGTGATTTCATGCATCTAATTCGCACGCAGGCGAGCATGTTTATTTTTCTTTTCCACAAACTAATCCTATGTGGTTTCATCCAAAATAATTCTCAACCACAAACAGGTATTTTTCAACCACAATCAACCATTCATGATTTGAACCAAATTTCACATCAACCAATAATCCAAACAATATCATAACCAATATATATCATCCATGGTATGTGGAAGAGGGGAGTATATATATATATATTCGTATATAAATATATTTCGATTTTACTTCAATATCATTTCAATTTATTTCAATGCATATATCACTTTTACAACGCATATATAACTTATACATTGAATATACAACTTATACAAAGCTTATACATAAGGTGTACAACACTTATATAACTCATACATCGACTATATAATTTATACATCGTTGTTTTCCATATCGTTTACAATTTAGAAATCTCACATTGGGGTCCACTCCTCTAAAAATTGCAGAAGGCTCAGAAAAATATGTGGTTTCTTATAGAATGTAGAAGACATCCTCACGGTCCCGATGTCTCTTGTTTCATCTAATTTCGTTAAAACACGATAAAGATACATTTTTTCGAAGTTTGCAACACTTAAAAGTGTAAAATTCAGTTCAATTAAAACCAGTCTGTTACCTTCCTTAAAGCTTCAAAACTAGGTTTTGGTTTTGCGCTCAATCCAAAGCACTTCAGGCCGATCGGGTTTTACAGCGTCGTAGAGCTTCGAAGTAGCTTCCCAACGCCGGTGGTCTTGTTCAGATCGGCGGTCCCTGTAGCTCGTGGCGGAGCTCGAAAGGTTGGAGCTTTGAAGGCTCGGATCTCGGTGATGGCATGATGAAAGGAGGTGGAGCAAGTATGGATTTGAAGAGCTCGGGAAGATCTACAAAAAGATCAACTGGGTCATGGCGTTTTGGCGCGTGTGGAGGGAGAAAATGAGGAGAGAAGGAGGGGCGTCCTTTCCGTCGTCGCGCAGTAGATGATCGGGGAGAGAGAAAGAAAGCGTGTCGAGTGGTGATTGGCTGGGGGGGGGGGGGGTTATTTTAATTTATAATTTATTTAAAATCTGAAAATACCCCTTGTCACATACGAACTCCAATCCAAACCCAACGACTGTCGTCCCTAGCTAAATACCCCCATCCCAAACACAATGGGATATGTTTCGTAGGCCCATTCGACTATTTCTGTCTATTTCTCTTCAAATTAAAATATAAAACATTCAATATTGAATTTGAACATACATTTCAATTTGCCGGGGCCACATACTGATCCCAAAAATTCCAGAAAAATAAATCTAGTATGTTTTGATGATATGGTCCCAACAAAACTAGTTTTGTCGAATTCTGAGACCGTTTGAAAAATGGCCATTTTCTGGTCGATCCAATTTAACAGAAATTCACCAAACACATTTTCCTTTTCGACGCTCACATATTAACTTCAAAAATTATGAAATTTGAAACCTAGCAATAATTAGACATCCTGGATCCAACAAAAGTGGTTTCGTCGAATTCTGAGGTCGTTTGCAAAATGTCTATTTTCAAGGGCGATATATTCGCTATAACGAGCTTTCTGAAAATTCATTTGGCAATAACTTTTGATTCCCGCTATGAAACTTCGATTTTTCAGGTTTGTTAGAAAGATATTCACTAATGGATTTAAATATTTTTGGTTTCACTAAATTTTATTTTGCACCCGGTACAGTCAGTCAAAGTTTGAATTGAAATTTTGAAACTGCCGCGCAATTTCAAGCCTTGTTTATAATTTAAAATAATTATATTTATTTTCAAACATCGATTCAAACTTATTTTTCATCGTTATTATTTAAAATATTTATTTTAAATATTTAAAATTCACTAAAATAGCCAATTTAAAATTTATAAACTGGTTCAGATTTTCTGGGTTGTTACAATCCCCCCACTTAAAACTTTTCGTCCCCGAAAAGGAACAAAGTCGAAAGTGGTTTGATTAACCAACTTTACTTTCGATCTGGCTTCCATTCTTCAATTTTTAAGAATTTTCAAATTCTTCAAAAATTTGGCTAACACCCTAAATTTTCGAAAAATTTCGCCATAACCTCCTTTGTACGGGGAGGGGTTTGGAAATTTATTGGGCCCTATTAGGTAACCAATAAATCCTAACAAGCATGCACATATTTATAGTGATATATTCCAGTGTCCACTTGGGAGTGTGTATGGATCATAACTCCAAAGAATAAATTCTCGTCACCCTATAAATGGTTTTTGTGCCTTAATGACCAAAGAGACGTGTTTATTGTTGTTGGATCTAGATTAACACTAGAGGGGGGGTGAATAGGGTTAATTACAATTTTTACTAAGTTAAAATATTACGGGATAATAAACAAATCACAATTAATAGCAGAAACAGAAATGCAGAAAATAAATCACACACAAATATACCCAGCTTCGGCAAAACCCTGCCTACTGCTGCATTCCTAAGGTTTCTACTAGGTGATAGAACATATCCCGCATACAAGACCATGTACACTCGCAAACCCTGCTCCTATTCTAACCCTACGCTCAAAAACCTTAGGCTGATCGATATCCCCTCGATCAGATTTCCCCTAGTTACGACCCCGTAACCAGAATCCCAGATTTTACAGACTCTGTGAACTGTCAGTCAACATCCTGACTGAGACACCTAGAATTTTACAGACTCTAGAAAACTGTTCAGTCGATTTTTACACAACAAAATAAAAAAGCAAAACAAATTCAAAAAGGAAAACCCTAGGAGATAAAAAGGAGGGTTCATCCCCTTTTTAATTTAACCACTAAAGCCCTTTAGAAAAATTTGGCCAGCCCATTTCTTGAGTCCACCCTTATTCATTTGACCCGTCCTTTCTCTCTTTTCTCTGGGAATTAAAAATGGCGGCGTCGATGTGAAATTGCTAGGGTTTTTGAAGACTCCCCAAATCGATTCGATGCCTTCTGGAATTGATGAAACTGAGGCTCTCTTCTTTGTGGCTATGTGATTCTTCACGTTGGCTTTCTCTAATTTGGGAGTTAGGGTTTTCTACACTCCAAATCTCGAACGTATGCTTCTGGAGTTAAATCTCTGTTGCTTCGAAACTATGCATGGCTTTTGTACTTCGATTTGGATGTGGTTATGATCGAAAACTTGGTGAGTGTTTTAAGATATGATTTGTCTGATTTTCTCCTTGAATTTTTGGCTGCGTTTTTCGATATTGTGGGTTTGGTTTTCGATGATTGCCTGTGATGATGTGGTGTAGGTTATATAGGGTAAAATAGAATACCCTTAAACCCCTCTCTGATTTCATTATGTGGCTCGACTGATTTTGCGGTTTCCTCTTTTGGTATACCCGATTTGAAAAAGAATTTTCTTGCGTGTATTTTGCATGATGAGTTATTGAGATGAATCCAGTATTGTATTGCCCTTGCCATATATGAGATGCCGAAATTTTTTTCATTTAATCTGTTGCCTTGATTTTCTCTTTGTGATTTGCTGAGCATACATCATGTATGTTTATTTATAAATCTGGAAGCATATTAAATTTTGGCCCTTCTTGAAACATGATGCTCGATTTACAGAAAGTAAATTTCCTTACACTGACTTATGTAATTCTGGAAAGAAATCAAATTCGAAATAACTTTCTTGCCAAGTAATGATATTGGTCCCCTTATGTGATTGATTTTTCTTTCCAGGAAGGATTTTTCTTGCCAAATGTTAAAACTGGAAATACTTGCCACATATGTTTGTGCATGTGTGATTTTCTGGTCGATTGATTTCCATGACTTGTCTCCTGATATGTAGCTTGATATAAAACACTGAATTCATTTGCCATTTAATTTAATGCTTAGAACTGGAAATATTTCACCAAAGATTTTCGTGCCTAAAATTGATACTGCAAATTCTTTGATTAAAATGGAAAGCATCCCTGATCCCCTGTTGATCCACACAGATCCAATTTCTTGCATGCTTTCTGACTTCCTTGTGATTGTTTTCTTGTGTATGTTCATTTTTGCCTTCATGTACTACATGATGAAATCTTGACCCTTGCTTCAAAAAAAAAAACTGTTGTGCACATTCATGTTTATGAATTTGCACCTGACTTTGATCCATGTGTTCCTGTAAACTTGTTAACACCACTGCACAACAAACACTGCTGTTGCTAGCTTGTTTGCCATTAATCCTGAAACCATTCCTGAGCTTTGCTATTTGCTGCATATACTTGACTTGGCCTTGTGCTTGACGCTTTGCTCGACCCCATAACCATGCTGTGTTATTGTTGAACCACTTAGCTGCATGGCCACTCTTGTACATGCATTTGTATACAGACTTTGTTTAAACACCACTCATGCTGCTGTGACTTCCTGTTATATTGTACCATCCCTTTTTGCCATGCATGTACTTCATATAGCTGCACATCAATGTCCATGTATATGCTGCATCACTCATAAACTTGTCACCATTCATGCAATTGAGTTGACCATGCCATTATCTAGTGAGTTGCTCCATTGACTATACTGCACTACTTGTTTGCACCTGAAACTGTGTTGCAAAGATATTGGCAACACATTGTCATGTAGTCCATTTGCTTTGTGAACCTTGTCATGTACACCATTTTGTACCAATCTTGTACTTGTATGATATTGTTCATGCTGCAGCTTCACTATGCTTGAACTTGATGTGTTGTCTCGGCCATATGTGCTTGCATAACACTTGTGCTCGTACACTTGAATACTTGCATGTTGAAAATTTGCACACCACTTGTACATGTTCAACTGAGATGAAATCTGCTCCATATACTTTGCTGTTTTGATTGTTGAGTTTCCTTGACCACTTTATCTTGAGTTGACTATGTTGACTTTGTGTATTGCACTGAGTCGAGCAGGTCCATGTGGCTACTCCTCAGTTGCAATCTGATTGGCATGGCAGTGCACATATGTATATTTATACATTTGTGTATATGTAGCCATCAGTATAGATTTTCCAGTCCCTGCACTATAATATGTGTATATACATACACATGTGTGTGTATACATATATCGTGCGCATGCTACATTCACATATCAGATCGAGTCATGAAAAATGATGAGAAACACACCAAAATTCTGAGGCAAATAAATTTTTAAAATAAAAAATTATATCTGCTAGAATTTAGAATATTATTTCCGTTCCAGATACTGTGTGTGTTTTTGTATATGACAGGTACGAGGATGTTGACTGGACTGACTGTAGCAGTGAAGACAGAAGGCAGTAACATGAAAAGAATATCAGAGTATGTAACAGTGTAAAGATTGTATATATGAAAAATGTATATGAGTGAGCAGAGAACTATAGTGAGGAGCACTGTATATGGAACTGTATATGTATGAAATTTAAATGTGGTGTACAAAAGTTGTACTGTTTGAGTGTATGAAATAAAATATTTATATTTAAATAAAACACTGTTGAATATTTGAATTCGTGCATGGTCGTATTCTATTTAAATTTAAATATTATATCCCTGTCTGTGATGTGGATATGAAACAGTACAGTAACAAACACATTTAATAATAAAAATATATTTGGTTGTTATCATCAAACAAAAATCATATAATTGTGTATACAACACCGTTATATACAACAATCTCCCCCTTTTGATGATGACAAACAAATATGAAGATTTTGAATATAATAAATGTGTTTGACAGTGAATATTGAACTCCCCCTATTTATTAGCTCCCCTACAACAGACAACTCCCCCTTTAACTGTGCATGAGTGAAATGAATGAATAATAAATTTTCAAAATTAAAAATATTTATAAAATATTCACTCATAAATCAAAATCTCAATCCATTCTCCCCCTTTTGTTATCATCAAAAGGATATAGAATTTAAAATATAGATGAAAAATGGCTAACAAATACAATTAAGAGGAAGAATAGTCATCATAAATCTCAATCAGTCAAACAAAAATCATAATATTCTGAGAACAGATGGCATATTTCACATTGTAAAGAATGACGGATTTACGATGAATTTTATATAAAACGGGGAGAGTAAAAAAAACGAGTTCCAATTATTTTCCAAAGAATTTTTGTAAAAATGAGGTTCAAAAACAGAGATGGAATTTGGACAATAATTAATAATTCAATTTAAGTGACAAACTCGAATATTCTCAAATCCCAATACTCATCAATCAACAAATCATAATATTTCATAATATTTCAATACATTTCACAAATAGAAGATGGATTGATAGGCTGGTTTTTATACTCAGAGGAGAATTTCAGATTAATTTATATTTATAGAACATTTTTCCCTTTTTTTTTATTTAAGAGCACACTGACCACACATAACCAGAGCTTGGATTTTTAAATGGGATCAGTTGCAGCTTAAATTATAAGTTGTCTCTTAACCATGCATGACCAGAGCTTGGATTTTTAAATGAGGTTAGAGACACACTTATGTATTAATTATATATTTTATTGTTTTCAGCTTTAAATAGAAAAACTCCTTGGTATATACAACCAATATGAATGACAGAAATGTGGTAAGTACAGAAATGGACTGTGAAATAAATTTCTAAATTAATTATATTATGAAATATGATCAACTGTACCGAGATCAATGAAAAATTTCAGTTGTCACTAATTCTGAATAATAACATAACCACAATTCCATCACAAATATTTTCACTATTTATTCAAAAAGATTTTTTTTAAAAATATTAAACTCTGCACATTAATATAAAAGACACGATGGATGGCAGAAAGATGAAAGATAATGAAGATGGTCGTGAAATAATTGCCAATTCATAGATATTATAATAGCTGTTCAACCATCATGAGAATCTAAATAAAGTCTCCTCTTGTTGTGAAATATACTGCAGTCAAAATTCATCACAATTTCAAAATCTGATAATAATTTTGATGAATTATAAATACAGTTTAATTTGGATATTGATTTCAATTTCTGAATGAATAGTCAATAAATAATTTTAAAATTAAAAATCAATTACAAGAGGGATATGCTGATCTATACACAACAAGAGGGAAAAATGTGTGCAAGACAAAAAAAATGTGTGGATTTATACATGGTGAAGATTTGAATCTAAGTACAGACGGGTGAGACAAATATAAGGCGCTTCTGATACCACTTGGTGTCTCTATTAATGAGGATTATAATCACACCGGAGATATCTCAGATTACAGAAATTTCAAACACAAAGTCCAAACAGACAAGATTACAAATTTGGCACAATTATTTGAGCAGCAATCAGATTAAAGCAGGCAGTTATTTGAAAACAGTATCAGAGCAGCACAACAGAAACAGTTTCAAATCAGACTTATCAAGATAATGATTCAAAGATATATCTGTCGATCAAAAAAAAAATGATTCATGATCCAAGATTTAAAAACATAGTTTATTTTAAGTCATTTGATGAACATGAAGATATCAGAATTTAATGAATCGACCACACCAAATTATTAGTTTCACATTCAAGATATGTGTGTGATTCAGTAAATCAATAATTTTCAAATGATTTTAAACAAACATATATTCAAATCAAATAATCATGAAATAACAACGAGTTTCAAGACCGGATTTTCAAAGAAATCTTCACAAGTATTTCTGACAAGTGTGAGATTAAATTCAGATCATTTACATCAAATTTGAGAGGTATTCATGAACTAGAAAATTTAAAGTAATTTATTTGAAATCACTTGAATCAATGTCAAGTTATGGGATATAATGAATCAGTCACACAAGGTTGATAATTTCAAATTTAGGAGGTGTGTGAGATTCAAAATATCAGAAATTTCAGATGATTTCAAACAAACTAATTTCAACTGTACTAATCATGAAAAATGAATTTTAAGATGTATCACTGAGATAAGACATTTAAAAAATATATTCAAGCCTATCTGAAAATTACTGGAATCGTCACAACTGATAAATAACAGTGTGCTGTAATGAGTATAATATTTTGAGCTTTTCTAAAATGAATTAGAATAAACTTAGAACAGCAAAGGTGTGTGAATTTCCATATACTTTTCAGATCTTCAAAACAATTTAGAATTCAGATTAACAGTGTTCAAGATATGACATGAATACTTCAGCACTGTTATGAAATCAAAAAACAAAAAAAAAACTTCAAAACAGTTGCAGATATATACAAGTTCAAATTCAGGATATGGAAATGATTAACACACAATGATTTTATACAAGTAAGGCAAATTTCCAGAAAATCATGAATACTGCAAATGGAAGTTTAGAAAGTCCAAGAAGAAAAGAACATATGGCAGTGTCAAATAACAAAACAAAAAAATAGAAGAAGAGGTAGAAGAGGACATAAACAAAAAATATTTACAAAGATGAGATTAGAATTTATACCTGAAAACGATGTAAACCAGAATCTCTAACTCATCAGATGTGGCTAAGGAACTATGAATGATTCTGTGTTACGTAGCAGTTTGACTCCAGTTTTCCTTAAGCTATGCAGTTCCTCAGCCTCCTTCGGTACCTAACTGTTAAGAGGATTGAGTGGTCTAACAAAAGTAGTAAAACCACTCACAGTTATATTCGTACGTTTTGGTACCCAAACCTGTTTGTATAATAATCCATTCGAATCTATCTTCGTACCCTTTGGAACCCAAAACTGTTTGAATTTAATGAAGTTTGTTTTATTTCTTTTTGGGATCCAGGATTGTTTAAATGGATTATTATCAAACAAATTCACATCATGTTTTTGATTTAAAAATCCTTTGAAATTGTTAGAGTTCAAATTTTCAAAACAAACATTTCTAAAGCGGTTTGAAGGATTTTTAAAATCAATTGAATTCCCTTTTTCAAAATCATTTGTTTTTCCAAAACCGAGACCTTTTTTATTTCCATGAGATAACTGAGTATTCAAAAGCATATTCAAAGATTTTTCTCCGGATGAAAAACGTTTCAGACTCAACTCAAGATCATTGATTTTGGATTTCAGAAGATCATTCTCGTTTAAAAACTTCTCAATTTTGACTTTATATTCAGAAATCTCATAATCAAAGAGCTTTTGTTTTTCAATTTCAAAAATCTTGAAATTTTCAATTTCTTTTTCAAGTTCCTTCAAAGCAGATTCTGATTTCAACAAATTTTCCATTTCAAAATTTTCATGTTCGAAATTAACCTTATCCAACTCCTTCTGTAAAGCGTTATTTTTATGAATTAGCTCATCTTCTTGATTTTTCAAAATAAAAAATTCATTTTCAATCTTTCTAGAATTTTCATTAAGTTGAGCTAAATCAATTTTCAAGTTAAACAATTCTTACACTCAGAGTCTTCAAATTTTAATTTCAACATATTGTTATTGTGGGTCAACTCAGAATTTCAGATTTCAAAGACTTGTTTTTCCGTTTGAGACGATCAACATTTCTTGTTAATTTATTACAAAGAGATATCAAATCTTCATATGATAAGTCCACATCGTCTGAGTCGCAATGAATAGCTCCAGCTAAGCACAGATCTGAATCTGAGTTGGCAGTTGAGAGTTTTGAACGGCTGTCAGATTTTCCATACAACGTGTTGAGAGTCTTCCAGATATCCTGCGCGGTTAAACAATGAGAGATAAATTTTAATTGACCATTATCAAGACAGGAATAAATAATATGCATGACGTGAGCATTTAACACCTTATTCCTCTTGTCTAACAAGTCTCCCATATTTTCAATAATATTCCAATATTCAGAATTAACAGATTTTAAATATGATTCAAAATTTGATTTCTAAATTTGAAAATCTGTTCCATTGAAAATAAATGGAATATCACTGGACTGACTCTTAGAAGACTGACAGCAAGGGGAAAACATGATTCTAGAGTTAATCAAATAACCTGCTCTGATACCAATTGTTGGATCTAGATTAACACTAGAGGGGGGGTGAATAGGGTTAATTACAATTTTTACTGAGTTAAAATATTACGGGATAATAAACAAATCACAAATAATAGCAGAAACAGAAATGTAGAAAATAAATCACACACAGATATACCCAGCTTCGGCAAAACCCTGCCTACTGCTGCATTCCTAAGGTTTCTACTAGGTGATAGAATAGATCCCGCATACAAGACCATGTACACTCGCAAACCCTGCTCCTATTCTAACCTTACACTCAAAAACCTTAGGCTGATCGATATCCCCTCGATCAGATTTCCCCTAGTTACGACCCCGTAGCCAGAATCCCAGATTTTACAGACTCTGTGAACTGTCAGTCAACATCCTGACTGAGACCCCTAGAATTTTACAGACTCTAGAAAACTGTTCAGTCGATTTTTACACAACAAAATAAAAAAAGAAAAACAAATTCAAAAAGGAAAACCCTAGGAGATAAAAAGAAGGGTCATCCCCTTTTTAATTTAACCACTAAAGCCCTTTAGAAAAATTTGGCCGGCCCATTTCTTGAGTCCACCCATATTCATTTGACCCGTCCTTTCTCTCTTTTCTCTGGGAATTAAAAATGGCGGCGTCGATGTGAAATTGCTAGGGTTTTTGAAGACTCCCCAAATCGATTCGATGCCTTCTGGAATTGATGAAACTGAGGCTCTCTTCTTTGTGGCTATGTGATTCTTCACGTTGGCTTTCTCTAATTTGGGAGTTAGGGTTTTCTACACACCAAATCTCGAACGTATGCTTCTGGAGTTAAATCTCTGCTGCTTCGAAACTATGCATGGCTTTTGTACTTCGATTTGGATGTGGTTATGATCGAAAACTTGGTGAGTGTTTTAAGATATGATTTGTCTGATTTTCTCCTTGAATTTTTGGCTGCGTTTTTTGATATTGTGGGTTTGGTTTTCGATGATTGCCCGTGATGATGTGGTGTAGGTTATATAGGGTAAAATAGAATACCCTTAAACCCCTCTCTGATTTCATTATGTGGCTCGACTGATTTTGCGGTTTCCTCTTTTGGAATACCCGATTTGAAAAAGAATTTTCTTGCGTGTATTTTGCATGATGAGTTGTTGAGATGAATACAGTATTGTATTGCCCTTGCCATATATGAGATGCCGAAATTGTTTTCATTTAATCTGTTGCCTTGATTTTCTCTTTGTGATTTGCTGAGCATACATCATGTATGTTTATTTATAAATCTGGAAGCATATTAAATTTTGGCCCTTCTTGAAACATGATGCTCGATTTACAGAAAGTAAATTTCCTTACACTAACTTATGTAATTTTGGAAAGAAATCAAATTCGAAATAACTTTCTTGCCAAGTAATGATACATGATATTGGTCCCCTTATGTGATTGATTTTTCTTTCCAGGAAGGATTTTTCTTGCCAAATGTTAAAACTGGAAATACTTGCCACATATGTTTGTGCATGTGTGATTTTCTGGTCGATTGATTTCCATGACTTGTCTCCTGATATGTAGCTTGATATAAAACACTGAATTCATTTGCCATTTAATTTAATGCTTAGAACTGGAAATATTTCACCAAAGATTTTCGTGCCTAAAATTGATACTGCAAATTCTTTGATTAAAATGGAAAGCATCCCTGATCCGCTGTTGATCCACACAGATCCAATTTCTTGCATGCTTTCTGACTTCCTTGTGATTGTTTTCTTATGTATGTTCATTTTTGCCTTCATGTACTACATGATGAAATCTTGACCCTTGCTTCAAAAAAAAAAACTGTTGTGCACATTCATGTTTATGAATTTGCACCTGACTTTGATCCATGTGTTCCTGTAAACTTGTTAACACCACTGCACAACAAACACTGCTGTTAATAGCTTGTTTGCCATTAATCCTGAAACCATTCCTGAGCTTTGCTATTTGCTGCATATACTTGACTTGGCCTTGTGCTTGACGCTTTGCTCGACCCCATGACCATGCTGTGTTATTGTTGAACCACTTAGCTGCATGGCCACTCTTGTACATGCATTTGTATACAGACTTTGTTTAAACACCACTCATGCTGCTGTGACTTCCTGTTATATTGTACCATCCCTTTTTTGCCATGCATGTACTTCATATAGCTGCACATCAATGTCCATGTATATGCTGCATCACTCATAAACTTGTCACCATTCATGCAATTGAGTTGACCATGCCATTATCTAGTGAGTTGCTCCATTGACTATACTGCACTACTTGTTTGCACCTGAAACTGTGTTGCAAAGATATTGGCAACACATTGTCATGTAGTCCATTTGCTTTGTGAACCTTGTCATGTACACCATTTTGTACCAATCTTGTACTTGTATGATATTGTTCATGCTGCAGCTTCACTATGCTTGAACTTGATGTGTTGTCTCGGCCATATGTGCTTGCATAACACTTGTGCTCGTACACTTGAATACTTGCATGTTGAAAATTTGCACACCACTTGTACATGTTCAACTGAGATGAAATCTGCTCCATATACTTTGCTGTTTTGATTGTTGAGTTTCCTTGACCACTTTATCTTGAGTTGACTATGTTGACTTTGTGTATTGCACTGAGTCGAGCAGGTCCATGTGGCTACTCCTCAGTTGCAATCTGATTGGCGTGGCAGTGCACATATGTATATTTATACATGTGTGTATATGCAGCCATCAGTATAGATTTTCCAGTCCCTGCACTATAATATGTGTATATACATACACATGTGTGTGTATACATATATCGTGCGCATGCTACATTCAAATATCAGATCGAGTCATGAAAAATGATGAGAAACACACCAAAATTCTGAGGCAAATAAATTTTTAAAATAAAAAATTATATCTGCTAGAATTTAGAATATTACTTCCGTTCCAGATACTGTGTGTGTTTTTGTATATGAAAGGTATGAGGATGTTGACTGGACTGACTGTAGCAGTGAAGACAGAAGACAGTAACATGAAAAGAATATCAGAGTATGTAACAGTGTAAAGAATGTATATATGAAAAATGTATATGAGTGAGCAGAGAACTATAGTGAGGAGCACTGTATATGGAACTGTATATGTATGAAATTTAAATGTGGTGTACAAAAGTTGTACTGTTTGAGTGTATGAAATAAAATATTTATATTTAAATAAAATACTGTTGAATATATGAATTCGTGCATGGTCGTATTCTATTTAAATTTAAATATTATATCCCTGTCTGTGATGTGGATATGAAATAGTACGGTAACAAACACATTTAATAATAAAAATATATTTGGTTGTTATCATCAAACAAAAATCATATAATTGTGTATACAACACCGTTCTTTACAACAATTGTCATCTCCAGACCCGTGTGGAGTTTTTATTAGTCTTGCAATTTGCCGTTACATTTTATATAGTCCATATCAGTCATAAGTTCAACCTGTAAAATATAGTCATCGCCATACAAGCCTCTCGCTCATATGGTAAATCTTCAACCTCGTCACACAAGCTCCAAATGCTTATGCGGTATATGATGAAGTATGCCCATCTTCAAGAAGTATGCCATGTAGTGTAGTTCAAAATTTATTGTTACTATCCTATGGCGACATTTATTATTACACACAGAACAACCAGCACTCTGCATCCAATGGCATTCATAGGAGTTGATATAGGAATATAATCGCGCATCCAACTCATTAAGGTTTACCTATTTGTCGGGCACGCAAATAAATTCTTTACTCGACAGCTAATCCATTTACCTGTTCAAACATATATAATGTACATGTATATATTTCTATCTATTTTGTGTGATTTAATTCTATAAATCTACCATTCATTCTACTATAGATTAAATTACCTATCATTCTAATAATTTAATTAATCAAATCCACAGTCACCCAACACAAACAACAATCAATTTTATTTTTAACTTTTCAAAATCATACTAATTAATTCATACTTTCTTTTTAAAATAATTCGGACTATATGATTAAAAGTTTACATCAATGCAAAGAAAACAACGGCAAAGTAAAGAACAGAATGGAAATGCAAAATATGGTGAATGTACCTTGCACCAGAGTCAATCAGAGACATCCACCCTGCACTTAGGATAGACTTTCTTAATGCTCTCCTCATTTTCCCAAGTACAATCTCGTGGATCTCCACTCCATTGCACTTTGACTAAGTGAACCTTTTTGTTCCTCGGCTCTTTGGTTTCTTCGCCAATGATCTTTAGCAGCTCTCTTCTCATAGCCAACTCCGGAGTAATTTCTATATCCCATTGCGCTGCTTCTTCCACGATCAAGTCTGGGTTATGGACATGCTTTCGAAGTTGAGATACGTGAAACACATTATGTACTCCAGGCAACCAATAAGGCAATTGAACCCTATATGCGAGAGTTCCAACCCGTTCAAGGATAGGAAACATACCAATGAATTTGGGCGCCAATTTCCCTGTTTTACCGAACCGGATAACTCCTCTCATCAGAGATACCTTCAAATATACATAGTCACCAACAACAAATGATATATCTCTTCTTCTCTTATCGGCATAGCTCTTCTGTCGGCTTTAAGCGGCAAGTAATCGTTTCTTAACGAAATCGACTTTGTCTGTATCATCGCGAATCATATCTGGCCAGTCTATTACCAGCTTCTACCCAACAAGCAGGAGATCGTCACAGTCTACCATATAATGCCTCGAATGGTGACATTGTCAGGCTCTCTTGGTAGCTGTTGTTGTATGAGAACTCAACCAAATGCAAATGGTCTTCCCGTGATCCGCCAAAATCAATAACACAAGCCTGCAATAAATCTTCAAGAATACGATTCTCCCTCTCTGTTTGACCATCTGTTTGAGGATGATATGCAATGCTCAAGTTCAGTTTCGTTCCCAATTATGATTGGAATGCTTCCCAGAATTTACTAGCAAAAATTGGGTCACGATCACTAACGATGCTCATGGGAACTCCGTACAGTCTAACTATCTCTTTGAAATAAACCTGCGCCAGACTCTGAGCAGTTCTATAAGATTTGACAGGTATAAAATGGGCGGTCTTCGTGAAACGATCTACGATCACCCAAATACTGTCATTTCCTTTCCTGGTTCTGGGCAAACCATCTATGAAATCCATAGAAATCTGTTCCCACTTTCCACCTGGAACTTCTAAAGGTTGCAACAATCCAACGAGCTTCTGCTGATCGCTTTTGACTTGTTGACAAGTAGAACACCGGCTAACATGTAAAGAAATGTCTATTTTTATAGATTTCCACCAGAAAGTGCGTTTGATGTCATTGTACATTTTGCTCACCCTTGGATGGATACTAAACTTGCCTTTGTGACATTCATCCAATACTTCTCTCCGGAGTTCAGGAATGTTTGTCACACATATTCGGCCTTTTAACCTCAGAATCCCATCGTTATCGATCTGAAAACTTGGGCTCGCCTTTCTGAATTCTCTCTCTGATCTTCTGAATGAAGTGATCATCCTTCTGAAGAGCAGATATGTTATCAATCAATGAAGGCGCGATGATAAGACTGGCGATAATTACATTCTTCCTGCCAAGCGCATCAGCCACAACATTGGCTTTTCCCGGATTATATAAGATATCAAGATCATATGCCGTGAGAAATTCTAACCAATGCTGATGTCTCATATTCAGATCCTTCTGGGTGAATAAATATTTCAACAATTGATGATCAGTATATAATTCGAAATTTTCACCCAATAGATAATGCCTCCATATTTTCATAGCAAACACGATAGCTAGTAATTCAAGATCGTGAGTTACATAATTCTTTTCATGTGGTTTCAATTGACGGCTAGCATAAGCGACTACATGGCCTCTTTGCATTAACATTGCGCCAAGGCCTTCTTTAGAAGCATCGGTCCAGACTTTTAAATCCTTATTGTCGTCAATAATTGTGAGCACTGGAGCAGTCGTCAATTTTAACTTCAGCTCCTGGAAAGCTGCCTCACATTCGGGAGTCCAGTTTAATCTCGAATGTTTCCTAGTAAGCTTCGTTAAGTGACTGGATATCTTCGAAAAATTCTCAACAAACTTCCGATAATAACTAGCCAATCCAAGAAAACTCCTGACTTCTATGGGCGTACGAGGCTGTTTCCAATTCAGAATTGCAGTGATTTTACTAGGACCCACTGAAATTCCTTCTTCTGACACAATGTGGCCAAGAAATTTGACTTCTTCTTGCCAGAATATACATTTGGAAAACTTTGCTTTCAACATATTCTTTCACAAAATTTCTAACACTTGTTCCAAATGTTTTTCATGCTCGCTTTCTGATTTAGAGCAGATCAATATATCATCAATAAAAACCAGAACAAATTTATTCAATACTCCTCTGAATACTAGTTCATTAGATCGACAAAATAAGCTGGAGCGTTACATAAGCTGAACGACATTACTAACCACTCGTAGAATAAATCTGGACCTCTGAATGCTGTCAAAGGAACACACTCTTCGGCAATACGGGGCTGATGAAAACCTGTAGCTGGGTCCATTTGGGAAAACACCACTGCGCCATTCAATCGATCGAATAAATCATTAATTCGCAGCAATGGATTTTTTTTTTCAGCGTCTGCTTATTCAAGTCACGATAATCGACACACAGTCTGAGAGTACCGTCTGACTTTGGGACAAATACCACTGCTGCTTCCCAATCAGAGAAACTAGGCCTGATTAGACCTTTCCATACAAGCTGTAGAGTCTGATTATCTAACTCTTCTTTCTCTTTCAAGTTCATTCTTCGAATAGCGTGAACTACTGGCCTTGCATTCAGAACTAAAGAGATTTTAAAATCAATTTCTCTCTGCGGAGGTAAGCTAAAAACTTCTTCGAACACAACCGCGTAGTTCTTGACAACTGGGATATTTTCAATGTCGACCGGAATATTCTCGGGAACGACAGGAACAAGATCTATTTGAGCAGGAGAAACATCCAAATCTGCCCAGAAGTCTTTTCTATCAGAATTCTGACCTTCACAGGGAATGGTTATATAGTCACCTGATTTAATCTTCGCATTAACGACTCTGTCGGCGCATTTAACCTCAGCTTCATATTTTGTTAACCAGTCTAAACCCAAGATAAGATCAAATTCTGTAAAATTCATGACGATCGCGATAGTGGGGAACCGATAAAGGGAAAAAGAGATAGGCACTTCGCAAACCCAATTAACGTTAAGGGAACCCCCAACCGAATTATGAACAGTCATTGGTTCTCTGAGTTTCTTCAAATTTAAATCCAGTTTCTTAACCGCATTATTTGCAACAAAGCTTTGCGATGCGTCGGTATCAAATAATACTTTAATTAGAATATCTTTGACAGTAAGCGTGCCTTATAAAACATCTGGCCTTTCCTGACTAGTTGACGACGCAAGAACTTCTGCTACTTTATTTACCTGAACCACTTCAGATTTCTTGAATAGCTGGCAAGCCTTTGAGAGGTGACCAGTCCCGTGGCACTGACTGCATTTTCTATTCTCTCGAAACTTACCCTTGTGTTCAGATTTATCCTTATTTCTTTCGTTCCAAGATTTGCAATTTATTGCCAAATGTCCTCGCCTATTGCAGCTCGATCATGTGGCAGTCATTATTGGCACTTCCTCAGATTTAACTTTTCTCCTATTGAGTCTTGGCTTCTTTCTAACTAGATGTCGTATATGGCTCAACCTGCGTACTTAACTCTGGGCTATCAGTTTCAGTTTTCCTTTTGTTGCTCGAACTGACTTCCTCTTCATCGACTAAAAGACCTCGCTTATCTAGATCTTCATACTAATAAGCCATGTATATCATTTCAGAAAAAGAAAGCTTCACATGCCCCATTACTTTATTCTGGTATTTTCTCTGAAGACCATAAATAAACCTCACATTCTTCCTCTTTGGATCTTGAATTAGATGAGGGGCAAAATGAGAAAGTTCATTGAATTTCTTATGATATTCTGGGATATTCATATCCCCTTGTATCAAATAGTAGAATTCATCACATAACCACTCAGTTGCTTCTAGAGCAATAAATTTTTCATTAAAAAGCTCTTTGAATCTATCCCAGGTGATATCACCTTCTGGATTATCTTTAACAATCGAATCCCACCATAACAAAGATTCGTCTTTGAGTGCCCAAGATGCCAGTAATCTTTTCTGGTCACCTCTTAGATTTAAACCTTCAAAGATTTTCTCAGCAGAACGAATCCAAGCTTGTGTTTTAATAATAGATTCTTTTCCCAAGAATGGTACTCCACTTCTTAAGTAGAGCTTCTACATCTGTTTCCAACATACCTCTTCTACTTCTATCACTCATTTTCAATGTCTGCAAATAGCAGACAAAGTGTTATGCCAACAGAAAAGGTAATTTTAAAACATAGAGACATATACTTCAATATAAATGTGTCTACCGAGGTGTATTTCATTCTACTATACTCATACTAGGATATTACTTATCCTAACTGTAATGAGTTACTCGTCCTAGAACACTACTAGTTCTATTTCTGACGAGTTCGTTCATATGTTATATTCCAGAACTAAGCTTAACAAAAGCTCTGATACCACGTTTGTGATGACCCCAAACCCCATAAAACGGTGGCAAGGGTAATCTTTGGAATATAACACATAAACAGATAATAGCAGAACAAAAATAAATAAATAAATACACTAGATAATGTACAATAGAATACACTAGATAAACATAATCATCAGAATTACATAGTATATAGGATCATACTTAGTACAAATACAGTTCAGCTACACATAAATGTCTACATCGGAAAAGAAAACATAGTATGTACAAAAAGAGATAAATGATAGAATCCATCTTTAGCTCCAACTATCCAGAAAGAGCCTGCTAAAACCTAATACAAGGCTTCCCATGTAGAAAAAGGGGCACCCGAGTTTGCAAGTGAAACAAACTACGAGTCAGTCATGGGGCTGGTATGAAAAATCTACTTAACACATCTTACAATATGGCTAATCACAGGACCATGCCACTTTCGCGGAACGGGTTTACTCTACTGGATTGCCAGTGTTTCAAAACAAATAAATCTTTTAAACATCGCAATGCTTTTTATAAAAATGAAGCCATTATAAGACTCAGTTCCCATCACACAATGCAACACAAACCGAAGGATAGAGTTTTACCTTATAATGGCCAAAACATGCTTGATACGAGCAAAACAAATCATTTGATATTGTTGCTAGTGTATATATGTTTCAAAAACAAATTCAATCATAACTATCAATCATAGACGGCATGGGTACCATATATCATGTCGCCATATATATATATATATACACAATCAAAACCGCACGGTGTCGTATTTGGAAATTGGATTTCCATCATAAACCAAGGCAAAAGATAGTCCTAACGAATTCTAGACGCTCTAGCCCGCCCCTCAGGATCAGAGCTCGAGTGACCCTTGGATCGTCAGGGCCGATCCACTGATGTGGATTAAAATTCCTGAACACTGCGTTTCCCCACCCTATGGGGCGTCATTGGTCATATCTGACCACATAGCCAGCTCCGAAGGGACCGAAGCAAACTGAGGTCCCGCTTTCCATCATCCACATAAGTAAAATACCCAAGCGTGCAAAACCCAAAGCACCACTCCTAGCTAGAAGGAAACTCATGTCCTCCCTGAGGTCCTACTCCCGTTTCTGGCTTATACCGGGGCATGAGGCTCGCGAAACAATGCTATACACAAAGCTATGCCACACAGGCCACGCTTTGATCATCAACCACAAGACTTTGCTTTTCAACAGAAGCCTTGATCATCTGCCACTTAGGCGTGCCACACAGGCAATTCACTCCATGCGACTGATTTCTAACGATATATAACCTTTGGGCTCGTACGTCTCAGAGAAGGGCGTTAAGAAAGAGAATAAATTCTCTGCCACCAAACAGATATATATTTAATTGAGATCAACCAGCATAGAACAAAATCCAATGTCAGACACACACTCCATTTGCACGTTCGTTCTGGGTCTGAACGAAACCCGAGCCACTCAATACCTCTCATATCCGTACAATGAACAAGTTTGCCTAGGTGGCTACTACTTCAGCCCCGTCAAGGTAGCTACTCCTATCATGAGCATCAGTAGCACCCCTCCATTCAACGTGAAGATCATCGGTCTTGCACCGTCTTCATATCTTCGACTTTCAATCGTCGAACAATTATATGAAATGAGAATCAACTCGGCCTTTTTCAAATAATTCACGTATATTTAGAATTTCAAATAAATTCATTTCAATGGTTAAATTATTCGATATCACTAATTTTGTTCTTTAATGTAATTCACACCAAACACATTCATCCATCAAATATCACATAAACCGAGCAAATTCAGTTTATTTCCAATCCATATCGTTTATAATATTTTATCACGATTTATCGCTATTTTTATTTATTTAAAAATAGCCAATTCATTCAAACGACGCATCAGGCCATAACGGGGTCGTGGTGCTGTTTTTGTTCAGATTTGATTTACACATATTTGAAAATCCAACTGTTGGATCTTCAAAAAATTTATATCATTAGAAAGATCTTTTCAAAACAAACCCAACAGTTTCAGTTTTGGGACAACCCGATGGTCGGATCTCCCGCACTTATCGTTTGAGGTTACGATTTGAAAATACGAACTGCAGTGTCGTTATTCGATTTAATTTAATTATATATATATATATATATATATATATATATATATATATATATATATATATATAATCGATTCTGGCACTGTTTTTCTTCAGATTTGATTTAGTTATTCCAAACAATCCAACCGTTGGATCTTCACACAGTGGGTGTCGTTGGAAAGATATTTCCAAAGCGAACCCAACGGTTTCGGTTTCGGGAAAATCCGATGGTCGGATCTTCCGCACTGATCTTTTGAAATTTCAAAACACGAACTGTAGCTTCGTTATTCACTATATTTTAATTATATTTATATAAATATAATTCTTTCTTTGATTTTAAAACCATATTTACTTTATAAATTTGATAAAAATGATATTTTTATAATCAAAAATATTTATTTCACACATCACCATTTTTAACACTTCATATTCACAATAAAAATGTAGATTTTATTGTTCAATCTATATATTCAACACATGAACGTTTTCGACTTCACATGTACGATAAAATATGATTTTTATCGTTCTAGTCCTTTATTCAACACATGAATATTTTCTATAATTGATATATATAATAAAAATGTGATTTTTATTGTAAAACAATTTATTTCAAAACTCGATTATTTTATATAGTCTATACATAAGGTAAAAATGTTAATTTTGGTGTTAAAATAATTTATTTAAAATACTAATATTTTATATATGCTATTTATATAATAAAAATGTGATTTTTATCTTTCAAATAATTTACTCAACAAATGAATTCATTCAACACATGAATTTCTATTCAACACATGAATTTCTATTCATCACACGAATATAGTTTCAACGCATGAAAATAATTCTAACACATGAATATTAATGAAAATTTCAGAAGCATAACGGCAGGGTAGTTAAACCGGGACCATCCCTAGTACGACTCCTCGCTCTACCTTAAAACCTCGCGGTTTTTGACAATGGGGATTTCAGGCATCTAATTCACACGTAGGCGAGCATGTTTATTTTTCTTTTCCACAAACTAATCCTATGTGGTTTCATCCAAAATAATTCTCAACCACAAATTGGTAATTTTCAAGCACAATCAATCATTCATGATTTTTACCAAATTTCACATCACCCAATAATCCAAACAATATCACAACCAATATATATCGTCCATGGTCTGTGGACGAGGGGAGTGTATATATATATATATTCGTATATAAATGTATTTCGATTCCACTTCAATATCATTTCAATTTAGTTCAATGCATATATCACTTTTACAACGCATATATAACTTATACATCGAACATACAACTTATACAACGCTTATATAACTCATACATCGACTATATAATTTATACATCGTTGTTTTTCATGTCGTTTATAATTTAGAAATCTCACATTGGGTTCCACTCCTCCAAAAACTGCAGAAGGCTCAGAAAATATGCGGTCTCTTCTAGAATGTAGAAGACGTCCTCACGGTCCCGATGTCTCCTGTTTCAGCTAATTTCGTTAACACACGATAAAGATACGATTTTTCGAAGTTTGCAACACTTAAAAGTGTAAAATTCAGTTCAATTAAAGTCAGGCCGTTACCTTCCTCAAAGCTTCAAAACTAGGTTTTGGTTTTGCGCTCAATCCAAAATATTTCAGGCCGATCGGGTTTTACAGCGTCGTGGAGCTTCGAAGTAGCTTCCCGGTGCCGGTGGTCTTGTTCAGATCGGCGGTCCCTGTAGCTCATGGCAGAGCTCGAAAGGTTAGAGCTTTTAAGGCTTGGATCTCGGTGATGGCGTGATGATAGGAGGAGCAGCAGGTATGGATTTGAAGAGCTCGGGAAGATCTACATAAAGCTTAACTGGGTCATGGCATTTTGGTGCGTGTGGAGGGAGAAAATGAGGAGAGAAGGAGGGGAGTCCTTTCCGTCGTCGCTCAGTAGAAGATCGGGGAGAGAGAAGGAGAGCGTGTCGAGTTGTGATTGGCTGGGGGGTTTATTTTAATTTATAATTTATTTAAAATCCGAAAATACCCCTTGTCACATACGAACTCCAATCCAAACCCAACGACTGTCGTCCCTAGCTAAATACCCCCATCCCGAACACAGTGGGATATGTTTTGTAGGCCCATTCGACTGTTTCAGTCTATTTCTCTTCAAATTAAAATATGAAACATTCAATATTGAATTCGAACGTACATTTCAATTTGCCGGGGCCACATACTGATCCCAAAAATTCCAGAAAAATAAATCTAGCTATGTTTTGATGATACGGTCCAAAAAAACTAGTTTCGTCGAATTCTGAGACCGTTTGAAAAATGGCCATTTTCTGGTCAATCCAATTTAACATAAATTCACCAAACACATTTTCCTTTGCCATGCTCACATATTAACTTCAAAAATTATCAAATTTGAAACCTAGCAATAATTCGACATCCCGAATCCAACAAAAGTGGTTTCGTCGAATTCTTAGGTCGTTTGACAAATGTATATTTTCAAGGCCGATATATTCGCTATAGCGACCTTTCTGAAAATTCATTTGGCTATAACTTTTGATTCCCGCTATGAAACTTCGATTTTTCCGATTCGTTAGACAGATATTCACTAACGGATTTAAATATTTTTGGTTTCACTAAAATCTGTTTTATTTTTCACCCGGTACAGTCAGTCAAAGTTTGAATTGAAAATTTGAAACTGCTGCGCCATTTCAGGCCTTGTTTATAATTTAAAATTATTATATTTATTTTCAAACATCGATTCAAACTTATTTTTCAGCACTATTATTTAAAATATTTATTTAAAATTAACTAAAATACCCAATTTAAAATTATTAAACTGGTTCATATTTTCCGGGTTGTTATAGCTATAAATTATAATTAGCTCCAATTCACTCCCAGTTAGTTCCAGCGTGTAGCCGCCATCCATATGATCCTAGCTGATCATGTTTCATCAGATTCTGATAACATATGACAAAGATATGCATTTTAAAAGTTAATATACATTTAATTTAAATTTAAGCCTAATAAACCAAATTCATTGGGCCTCATCGTTCCCTTTTGGACCATCTACCCACTTAAGCCCGGACCCGCGAAACCTTTCTTCCTGAAACGAAATATCCTGCTCCCGCATACTTCCAATGCCATTGCCAATATTCCAAGCCCCAGGGTTCCTTCATTACTCGATGAACATCAAAACTAAACACATCATTTCAATCCTCTCGATCTCCTCTCCCTCCGGATATACACAGTGTAAATCTCGAAAATCCGTCGATTATCACCCATTTCACGCTATCCAAAAGCCATCGTTCATCAACAGTGTTCTTATTTCTACTGTACTCGCTCCCCCTTCACCTCCTTTACTCCCCTGATATCCTTATACTCAACTCAAGCTTCCTCCTTTTCGAATGTTGTTCTTGACCTAACCTCTTTCCCTCACTAACTCCTCGTTAACCACCATCGGTGGCGCGACCACCATCAGCAACGCTGGAGCATTGACCAAGGTCCGAGTCTCCATCCTTGTTCCTACTTGCACGAACACAAAAAGTATCATTTTTTCAAATAACATTCCCATGCGCCTGAAGTGAAAATGAACCCATACTTTACCTCTCTCTCTCTCTCCACTTCTCCTAGAAACAATCATGCTACAGGTTATAATTTCGAACATCCATGGCCTAAAAAAGCTTCCGTATCCCTTCAGATCACTGTAGTTATGGAATTTTTCCCAATATCAACTTAGTTCGTGAACTAACGCACTCATTTGCCGATACACAAATCCATGGGTGACGCTGTAAAAATTGCAAGCTGAAACAGTTCGATTTTCGTTCCTGGGTTTATTTCTTTGCTTCCGTGAATGGACGTCTTATTTATACTGAGAAGAGAAGTTAAAGATAAGATCGATGTTACTTCATAGCACGTTAGGGTAGTTGTTCTCTTTTTCCTTAGGCATGTGGTTGCTTTCAATTTTAGGGGAGGCTGACAGCAAGTTTCATTTCAATGTTCTAAAAAGATTGGTGTATGAAACTTGGTCATGAAGTAATCCAATGATATATAATATTTTTGTATACATTGGTTTGTATTGTTGATACAATGGCATTTCTATTGTTATATAAATTTGCTTATGTTAACTAGTTAGATTTTGTACTAGAAGACAAAAATTTGTTTTCAGTTTTAGATGTTGGCATTCCCTGGTTTGGACCCAAAAGAGCAAGTTCCACATAATCGTTCGCAGGAGCTCCATAGAAAAAACAAGGTCCTTGGATAACATGCTTACGTATTATACAATTTTCTATTACCAATCTATCAGTTGATGATAAGGTATATATTGTTTGTACACATGTTCATTTTGCTTGCCATTTTTTTTATATATAATTGTTGTAGAGTTTGGTTGGAATACGCGTCGATGGAAGAGGCACATCAAATAATTAAAGCATGGCCATATGCACTACTGTCATTTGTTTCGAGCTATAAATTTTAACGTACCATGTTATATAAACTTCCGTTCATATACGAGCCACTAAGGACAGAAATAAAAGTACGGTCATGTCTAGGAATGTGTCATGATCACAGAAATATAATAATATAGACAAGATAACTTATTTTGTGAAACCCTAAAATTTTGATATAGGGTGTGAAATACTCCAAATAAAAAGTGGCTTATTTTACAAAATAAAAATTACAGAAAAATTCTAAAAATTAAATTATACGTATGACTCAAAGATGCTATCTAAATTGAAGCTAATATTTAATAAAAATTAAATATATAGTTATGGTTTATAAACGATTCTATAGCGACTATTTGGAAATTTGATTTGATCATAAATCAAAATCCACATGACAAAATCTCGATTTTTCTCTTCCATAAGAAAAATATACTTCACCAGCTCCGAACGTTTCTTGTTTCATAGAAATCTGAATTCTGTATATTCATTTAAAGTTCAAATTACCAAATTACGAACTACCGTGCCATTTCGAGCTCGATTATAAGTATAATATAAATTATACGTTCAACTAACATTTATAAATAAATTCGTTAATATAATTAAATTCTAAACTGAGTTATATATTATAAATAATCTAATTCACACAATATTGTGAATTCCACTACATCCAACTATTCTGAAATTTAAATATATCATCTAATTATTATATTAATTAGATATTCCTTATTATTTAATTTTGGTTATTTTAAATTACCAAACCTTTATTTATATAATTAAATAAATGATTTATTATCCGTAAAATTATGGGTCGTTACAAACCGGTACCTTCCTGAAGGGAAAAAGCTCTAAGCCTACAAAATGTCAAAAAAGCGCATCTAACAAGATCCTTCTAACATGGCCTATTTGACAACGAATTCTTTAGAAAAAGGCCTGCTAAGATAGGAACTAAGAAAGAAGAAGGCATGGGGCACCCCACCTGAAAACCCAGAAGGGATTGTTAGTACTAACCTGCCTAACACCGATACATCTGAAGGCGATGGCATCAAAAGTGCCAAACCAAGAGAACGCGAGGTCATCTGGAACCAGTTTTCGGAGCACCTGCCATACAGATGCCGAAAGGCTACATTCACAAACAACAGAAACATCACCGAAATCCCCTTTTGGAAAACCAGGCTATTGCAAAAGATTCACGTAAAGGCTAACCTGGGCTCAGGCGGAGATATAGGTTACCCATACTAATCTACCTAGTACAGAAACCTACAGCGCTTTCGAGCCGATAGTTATCTACGTACATCATGAGGGCAGGCTCCTATAAGTATTCACGATGAAGTCAGAAGCCTACATCCGAAAGCTTACGTCCGAGACCCTACACTCAGGAGATGCTGCCAAGGATTCAAATACCATCCAAAGGCCACCACATCGACAAGCCCATATTTATCCCAAAGAAGCCCCAATTGACCAGGACTCCACTTCAAAGACTATAATTAGCACTCTAAAGGCGGCTGAAAGACAAGCGTCCGAGACCAAGGAAAAAGCGGTCGCAAAGGCCCCTATAGGCCCAATAGCCCAACAGCGGAGGGGGCCCAAATTCTCTATAAATAGGATCCTTAGCGCTAGAAAGTGAGCAGGATTTTAGTTTTCCATTTTTTATTTGTACTCCTGCTTTTTAGAAAGTCAAATATAGTGAGGAATTTGAGAACTTCTTTCATTCTATTCATGTACTCTAAATAAAAGATTAATAAGAACGGAATCTATATGTAGAATATGTCTCTGTGAGTTCAATGTATCATTTCTAATTATCACTATTGCAATTTATTGTTTCTTTTCTACATAGACATAGATCCTCGTCCAAACCTCCCCGCAGATCGGAGAAAATAGCTCTTTCTCTGAGTTTCGACCCATTCTGGCAGTTTTTAGCAATTCCGCTCCTCCGGACCTTGGTACCTTGGAATGGCAATCCAGTTTGACTCGCAAAAGCCAAATAACCTATTTTTCCTTTTAGATCTGATCCTGTTGACCCATCTTCGTTGTTAACATGAAATATCATTAGGAGGAGATTTAGAAGAAGAGATATACATGGAATAATCGAAGGTTTCATAACCCCAGTACAAGGAAAGAAAGTTTGTAAATTTGTCAAATCTCTTTGTGGCTTGAAGCAAGCTCACATGGAATGGCTTGAGAAGTTAGATAAATTGGCACTGTCATTTGGATTCATTGTTAATGATGCAGATAAATGTATTTACAGCAAATCGGATAACAACGATTATGTTACAATATGTTTATACATTGATGACATGCTAATATTTGGTTCCAATATATCATGTGTAATGAAATTAAGAAGTTCCTCTCCTCTAATTTTGATATGAAAGTTCTAGGAGAGGCTGATGTAATTTTAGGACTTAAAATCATTAGGAAAGCAGGGGAGTTATTACTAACCCAATATCATCACATTGAGAAGTTCCTAAAGAAGTATGGTCATTATGATGACAAACCGACACCAACTCCATTAGATCCACGTATCAAGGTAGAAAAGAACGCTGGATGTACCATTTCTCAACCCAATTCTAGTGTTATTGGGAGTCTTATGTATGCTATGCATTGCACTAGACCTAATATCGCACATGTTGTAAGTGTATTATGTCGATTTACGAATAACCCAGGTTTCAAACACTGGAAAGTTATTTCCAGAGTTTTAGCATATTTGAAAGGAACCATAAACTATGGTTTATCTTGTAAAGGATACCCTGTTATAATTGAAGGATATAGTGATGCAACTTGGAACAATGTAGAATCCAAATCTAAGTCTACGACTGCATGGATATTTACATTATGAGGCGTTGTTGCATCTTGGGCTTCCAAGAAGCAGACCTGTATATCTGACTCAACTATGTTGTCAGAATTGATTGCAATGGCAGATGTATGTAAGGAAGCAGAATGGCTTAGGAATTTTTTAATGGAAATCTCATTGCGGAAGAAGCCATCTCCAGCAGTCTTGATTAACTGTGATAACCAAGCAACGATATATAATATCTCTAATAAGACATATAATGGGAAGTCTAAACATGTGAGTCTAAGACATCAAATAGTTAGACAGTTACTCAAAAGAGGAGGTATAACTGTTGACTATGTAGAAGCGAAGAAAAATTTGGCTGACCCACTTACAAAAGGTCTTCATAAGGCTATGGTTTCTATAAAGTCAAAAGAAATGGGACTAAGGTCTGTGAATGAAGATTGGTCATCCCTAACAGAAACCCAATTTGTGTGTTGAAAAGGATAGACAAACTTTAATGGGTACCAACAAGTTAAGAGTATGATTATGGAACACTAAATCGATAATACCATTATATTTAGTGCTGGATTCTGCAAGAACAAAGGACGGATAACATCCTTAATAGTCTAGAAACCTTTAAAGATGTATCGCAGAAACACCTTAAGAGACTTACCTAGAAGAGTATGGAAATTAGGCCATTTTCTAGAAAAGTAAGACCACTTTCTAAAGTAGACTCATGAACCAAGATTAAAACACATGACCATTAACGTGCTGAGCAATACAGAATTATCTAACTAAGGAATACAACATTTGTGATTGTTCCCGTTTTATCATTAAGGAATACTTGGTTTAAGATTCGTTCACCATATAATCTCAATAGAACTTTGAATGATTTACACTAAGTAAAGGTTCAAATCCAAAAGATACCTTTTATTTATGTGTTGTTTCCACGATGATGCAAAACTTGATCTTAGAACTACATAGGCTTGATCCCACTTAGGTATGTAGGAAGTCACTCTAGTGATTCAGCCGTCCACTTTATTTATTTTCTTTTTGAAAATTGGGGGAGATTGTTGTAAATTTTCAAAACATGTTTTGGGTATGCCGTTTGTTTTTTGAAGAAGAAAGAAAAAAAAGAAGAAGGAAGGTGTAGAGCTTTTGTCCAACATCATGGATTATACATAGGTATGCAAATACTTAATGGGCTTTCTCATGAGCATGTTAGGGCCTTGGGGTACCCAAATGTTTTCTTTGTTGTGAAGAGGGAGACCATGCATAACTATACCACACACATGTGCGCCGCCTCCACCATCCGTCCGATCGAACAAGGCTGGGTACGGGTACGTGTTTCGGGTTACGGGTCAAGATCCAATAAACATAATTTTTGGACATATTTTATTAATGGTAATGGGCTGAATTGGGCCCATTACGGACCCGAATTGGATTTAAATAAAGGCGGCAGTTTTAAAACGTTGAAATTTGAATGTGGGAGGGAATTGCAACGTATCAAAAACGCAGCAAATGAAGAGAAATGGCACTTCATTCAAAAATCTACAAACTGTTGCAACGTTCGAATGAATGGGTGCGATGTTTCACTTCAAAATGGATGTGGCTGTTATAAATCACTTCCTATAAATAGTAGCACTCAAAGATGTTGAAATCACTTGAAATTCACTCTTCTTCTTCCTATCAAAATTCTACGCACACTGCGTTTTCTTGTGTCATTAAAGTGTTGCAAATTTTTTAATTTGCAACGCCGATATAATATCGTAGAATCATTCTTCTTCTCTTCTTCGTTCTACCTTTTGATTGCATCATCAGAATCTAATTTTCTAGAGTGTTCTTGATTGGATCAAAGACGTAAAAACTTTGAATTCGATTTCGCTATTCGAAGGCTTTATTGAATCCTAAAAGTCGATAGTTCAATAACTTATTTGTACCTGGTGGGTTGAATAATTATCTGAAAATTCAATTCTATAGATCCTTAAAGTCTGAAGTACGAGAATATTCATCATCCAATAGCGTCAAACAGCAAAATCCCCAACATTTGACATCGTTATACTTTGACATCCACGTTGTAAATAACGTGAGCACTATATAAAAACTGCAGCTTACTACACATTAAAGTTATATCGTGTGATATATATTAGTGTTGGTCTTACATAGAATCAACCAGTTTTGAGATAGCAAAGTCATTCATTTCAAAGAATGGTTAGAGATTATATGATATAAATTTTATTTCCCACAAAAAAAAAAAAAAAAAAACAGTTTTCATTAATTCTCAGGTACAAAGCTATAAATGTCACGTCATATGTATATTTCCTTTGTCAATAGTTGCTAATGCATTTGTATTTGTTGTTTTAGTCTTGAGCGCGGTGCAAAGGTGCAGATCTGTACAAAATAAAGTGCAATAGTTCCCAACAATATGATTGTCAATTCCATGATCTCTCTTCCGCACATTTTGTGGTGTTTCTCTTATCAAGCTAACTATTATTTGCATGCATGATTTGTCTGAGTTTGCATGATTCTTTAATGTTCATGGATTTCACTAATGTGCCTAACTTCAATAAAGCATAATCTTCGTATACCCTATTACAACATCCAATTTACAACGGGCACAGACTGCCCGTTGTAATAGAGTGCTATTACAATAGTCGCATTTTGAAACGTTGTAATAGATGCCTGTACAACACACTTTTACAAGGGGCAAAGACTGGACATTGTAATATGATACTATTACAACGGTCGTTTCATGGCATTGGTGTCTTTTACCGCATTCTTTTTACAATGGGTAAAAACTGCAAGTTGTGATATAGTGCTATTACAACGGTCATTTTAGGCCCCTTATAATAGATGTCTATTTTACAACGATCACAAAGTTATCACTGACTAGTAATTATAACTATATATTACTAACTACTAATCATTAACAATATTATATTACTTATTAATATATAATTATTAATCATTAACAATATTGTATTAATCATTAATAATTACTTATATTAATATTTAATAATTATATTATTTATTATATTTAGGTAATTAGTAAACTAAGTTAATGTTTTTAACTATATTTTATAATTAATATACATAATTAATAATTAATATTATATAATTAATATTAAATATTGTTGTAAAATAATTATATCTATATTGGATATGATTGTTGTACTATATATTAATTAACTATATACATCTTAATCACATTTAAAAGTTAAATTAATATATATATATAGTTAATATTTAACATTAATTTATTACTATCGGATAATTAATAATTAATATTTGTCTTTAACCAAGAAGTTATAAGTAACGATTAATAATTAATAGTATGCATGTAACAGTTAGTACTTATAGTAATTACTATTCAAATAAAATTAACAAGCAATAAGTAACAATCGATAACAAATGATTGATAAAAGACGTTCAATAATTGCTATTTAATAATTTATATCAAATAATTAGTGATTTAGACTAATATTTAATAATTATTAGTCAATAGGTAATTAATATTAACAATTAAAAAGTTAATTATATTTTTAACTTTGTACTTGATAATTAATAATTCAAATTAATATTAATATTCATATTTCAAAAAATTTGAAATTTTCTAGAACATACAAGCACGTTCGACGAATTTATCAAACACACAAATTTAAACTGATCACTTTACTAGATTTTTGACATAATTGAAATATATAAATATTACGTCTGAAATATCAATACCTATATCTAATTTTGTTCGTTCTTTAAAATAATCCAAAGATCAATCCAAATTTTCATTTTGCTCCAGTGCTATAATTTTGGCTCCAAAGCTGAATTTTTTGGCTCCAACGCTAAATATTTTCGCTCCAGACCACAAATTTTCTTCTTATGCATACAATTTTCACTCATTCCCAAATCCAAGTCCCATACCTCCTCCTCCCCCTCCTACTTTTCAATATTCAAAATGATCCATCGCATCCCTGAATCATGTTTTACTGTAGTTCAAGAATTACCGATATGGTTCTCGAATTCTCCCTCAATTGATCCTTCCGTATAAATTTGTTCAGGAAACCAATGGTCTAGTTCAATCGCAGTTCGTCGTATAGGGTCAAGCCAAGGGAATACGACCGTTTTAGCATAGTAGATGTTAAGTTCCATAACCTCATGCCGAGTATCCATATTTCTCACGACCGATCCAACGACTGCTTGGATATGCCCCTGTTGCTATTCCTATTTTGATTTAGGTAGGGTAAGAATCTATGTACTCGTTTCAATTAGTACAATTTGGATGATTGGTTTGTTGTTTGACCCATTGAACTTCAAATATCGATTTCTGGGAATTTGTGGTTTTCCTAGTTTCTTTTTCCTATTTTTAGCAGAGCAGCGATTCCTGGCGTTGTTAAAGCTTTCTTCAAAAAAAATATGTTCTAGTTATTGCTATTTTCCTAATTTTCATCGTAAGATGTACATCTAAAATTTATGGTCATTCGATAATTCTCATGGTAAAATTTCTGTGTGGTCATTATTTGGTTAAAAGTTACTTCAAGCTATGAAATTTATGTGTTGATGATTTGCATGCATAAAACTATGACTATAAAATTATATCACATAGAAATTTTGCGTATTCGGTTTTGGAAGCTATAAAGTTATGTAATTTTTAAAACATGATGGATTGTATATTTACAAGCATTTAGGCTTTTTAAATGAAAATAAGTGAATGCATAATCAAAATTTAATATCTATACGTTCATGAAAAGCAATGTACATGTATGATAATGGCTAAACACTCATGGATTTTCATGACCAAGAATTCATACAGTTGCAAATATGGTTTGTTTTTTGAGGGACTTAAGGTAAACTTTTAGAACTGAGGTACACAATTCATAACTAGCATGCTTGAACATGATCCACTGATGGTTTATACTTTGAAAATCAGAGTGCGGTTAAAGGTTGCTTAAAATAATAGAATGTATTTATGCATTTTTAAATCTTACCTATTTTTTTTTTAAATCTGCCAATGTCTCAGGGACTTGTAGGCATGATATGATTTTACTAAAAGTTCAGGTATGTGCAAGTGTAGATTGGGATTCACTAAAACTAATTTCATCCTTGAAATTAGAAACCATTGGGAACTTATTGCTACTTCCTATTTTCTTAAAAAAAATTCTACTTTGACCAAAGCAGTGATTCCTAGTGCTGTTATAGCCTGCTCATTTTGTGGCGGCCTTGTGAATCCGCCCAGGGCATCCCAACTCCTCAAGCCGGCCCTGGCTATTGTATGTAGTGTCTTCAACATGATATCCAGTGGGAATCGTTGTTTAACTGGAGTAGCAATTGTAGCTACAATTTATGTCTCGACACCATACATCTCTCGACACCATACATCTCTCGACACAAAGGAAAGACACACATTATCCTTCACCAATGGCGGCTTACGCTAGAATTAGCCATAACTACACGTCACTAAAGCTGAGTGCTTTTCTACTACTGTGGTGCTTATCATGCGCCTGCACTACTACGCCTTCTCATTTTTCCAAAGTTCAGCACTATAGATTGAATGTGAAGAGACATCTTGCTCGACTAAACATACCTACAGTTAAAACAATCGAGGTATTTATATAATTTTTGTTTTTCATATTAAATGCAAAAGTTCTCCTTAAACAATAAAATACATGCTATTTTAATTTTTGGAAATTAGCAAATTCTAAATTTATTTTGGAAATTTTAGCGCCTTTTTAATATATAGTTAACTGTATTGTGAAATAATTAGGAATTTATTAAAAAGTTAAAATTTTGTTTAATAATTCAGAGTCAAGATGGAGATTCAACTGATTGCGTACACATCTTACATCAGCCTTCTTTTGATCACGCTTTGTTTCAAAACCACACAGTAATAGCCGGCCCTGGGTATGGTATGAATTTTTACATATATGTTATGAACTTTTAATTAAGTATGTTTTAGACTTTGACTTCTATATGTGATGACTTCGGTAGTTTTTGCATCTATTTAGACTTAGCACCATTTTTTACTTTGAGCTTACTTTTCCTTTTCTGGGTATCTTACATCAACAAAAACCCAAAAAAAAAAAAATGTTAAAGAAGTAATGCTTAGCATACCCAAGATATCCAAGTAACTTTACAGTTATGGACTTTGCCAACAAAAATCTGATTTCTGCATGTGGCGAGATGGTTTGCCAAAAGTTAATGCTGAGTCTTTGCTAAATGTACCTCTTGACAACTTTAGCACTTAGGACGGACAAAAAGAAGAATTGAACGATCCGGCGAATATCCTTACCGTAAGTGCTTTTGTTATTTATTTTGCATGATAGCTATAGCTGTTAATCATACTGTCAACCGGCTTTTTGGTCCGGATCCCAGGAGAGCATCAGACATGCTCAACTCAATGTACCTCATGAAGCTGAGGCCGAAAAGGGACACTCAGGGGTGAAGGAAACATGATCAAGAAGGGACTACACCGCTTGTAACCTCACGGCATCCAAAAGACATCCGCGAACCAAGGCCTCGAGTCACGAAGGAGTTACGAGCCTCAATCACCCCGTCCCGGGATCCTCGTGCCCCTCGAATGGACTTTGCGTTAGGCATGATGTGGAATTTGGACCCAGCCAGTTGCGAAATTTCGCACCCATGCCCGGGTTCGAAATTTCGAACGCATGAATAGGTTCGAAATTATGAACCCAATGGGTGCGAAATTTTGCACCCATGACTGGGTTCAAAATTTCGAACCCATGCCGAGGTTCGAAATTCTTAGACGCATAGGTGGTGGGTTTGAAATTCTGTTGGTATTCCCCTATTTCTGCATACTCTTACCTAATCCTACCTACCCCACTCCTATAAGTAGCCCATGGCCTCACACTTTAAATGGGTTGGATTTTCTTCACTTGGGACCTTCCTAAAGCTTCGTGAACCTCATTAATGGCATCTCCTATTTGAGGAAGAAGGAGAATTAAATATTCCTTTTCCCAGATAACTAATTTATGGTAATTATAGAAGTGAATGTAATGATCATGGCTTACCTTGTGATTCTTAAGTGATTAATAAGAGTACAACATCCTTCCAAAGTGAACGTAGGCCTAATCCATGGCCGAACCACTATAAATTCTCATGTCATTTACTGCTTTTTCTTACTTATTCTTGAGACCAAATTATCTAATCCTAGTAATAGGAATCTTTGGTGTTTACGACATTTTTCGCCGTCAACATTTGGTGCTTTCACTGAGAATATGAATTCAAGATTTGCGTCTTTCTTCCACATTATATTCTCAATTTCGACGAGCATAAGGTTCCTTGTCCAACCTGCTGTCGAGTCCGCTTACAATGTTAAATTAGTGAAAGAATGCAATGGTCGGCACTTCTGCCGTAGCCGAGGCCGATACCTCCCAACAACCTCAACTGGTAGATAACCCGGCCACTAATGAAACCGTACCTCCTATTGTGGACCCTGAGGCGCTCATTACGCAAGCTCAAATTCACGCGCTTAGCGAAAGATATGAGAACATCGTGGTCGAGCTCAATCAAGCATTAAGGAATAACATCGACCTTATGCGACAACTTCAAAAAGTCAACGCGTTGTCGCCCAGCTTCAACTAACTCGGAACAATGCTCAACCCCCGACCAACCACCTCGGAAAATTCCTCTATCGAGTCAAGGGGCCCATACCGAAGGAGGAGATTCAGCTTCATTAACAATGTCTTTTCTCATACCAATGCCCTCGATAATGGTAACGGTCATGCCAACAGGAATGGGAACGACAATGGCGACCGAACTACAGTCACATACATTAAGGGGGCACAATACCGAGACTGCTCTCGCTTGATTATCAATGGCGGACAAGATCCTACAAACCAACCTCTTCCTCGACACAACCCGAGGGTTGCTAATCAGGGCGATGGGCATGCTATTCCAACAGCTTGCACTCCTCAAGAATAGGATCCGCATCACTCCGCTCCTCCTAACCTTCCACACCAAACCCAATCATAGATGTCGAGGACATGGAGGAAGACGATCCGGACATCCATCATAGAAGATGACGTCGCAACAGGACTCTGGAACCATGTCTAAACCCATGGATCTCGATGGAGGATCCACACCCGACCTACCTCCCATACATGGTACGAAGGGTCATGAGGGAGATGCGAGGGGGTGCCCACGGCTCATGGGAAGCTTACATTAGGCGTAGCCCTTCACAAGAAGAGTAAACGAAGCCGAGTGGCCGAAGCGCTTTAGCATGCCATAAATGACACTCTACGATGGTACCACTGATCCCTATGCCATCTTGAATTAATATGAATGGAAAATGGACTCGAGCCGCGGTAATGATCCAACTAAATGCAAATGCTTCTCGGTCTTCCCATCTGGTACCGCTTTACTTGATTCTCTCGCCTCCCACTTGATTCCATGAAAACTTCGGGCAATTAGTAACCGAGCAAGTCAAGCAATTCAGGGTACATATCCCAACTCCGAAGAATGCCCTCACTTTATCCAACCTATACCAGGGCCTAGCTGTATCACTCAAAAGCTTCCTTTCCCGGTTTAACATAGCTCTCGCCGAGTTCGAAGATCCAGATCCTCACACCATACTCTTTCAACCAGCAAAGGGTGTCCTCCCTAGTTCAAAGTTCGCGGCCTGGATTGATCGAAAGCAGCCAAAGAGCCTCGATGCCATCTATGGGAAGGAAGATCAATATTTGTGCCAAAAAGAAGCAAGGAGGAACTAGCTTTTCCGCCACATGTCATCCCAATGATCCCCAAGTGGATACCTCCAATAACCACTTCAGAGGTAGGCGAAGCGGGGAGCCCTTCGACCAAAACAGGGGACAGGTCCGCACAGGCAAAAACCAAACAATGGCAGGACGGGTGGATGGAAAAACAGGAAAGCCCCAGCAGAATTGAGAAAGCCCGGCCCTCGCCAAGCTTTCGATACCTACACCCTATTAAATGACAACATAGAGAAAATCTACTTGGAAACGTGTAACACCTTACCGTACAAGAAGCTGGATGTCAGAGAATCAACTGACCGCGAGAAGAACACCGGGAGGTACTGTCGATTCCACGATGTGTATGGGCATGACACCAACGAGTGCCGCCACATTACGCATGCAATCGAGAAACTTATTCGTGAGAAACGGCTCTAGCAATTTGTCCAAGATCCCTTCCCCCCCGAAGCAAACTCGCAGCCTCCAGCGCCAGCTCCACAAGCAGCCACCAAGAGTGCTCCAAGGCCATCTAACCCATGATGAGGAATCGTGATCATCACCATATGTGGCGGACCTTACCCCACACGTGATACCTTTCGAAAAATGGAGGAATATGTGAGTTCCATAAAGTACTCTACTTATGAAGCCTGTTCCCCTGAGTCCATCCTGTCCAAGCTACAAAAAACCATGTGAGATGACATCGTCTTCCTAGAAAGATAATCGATAAGGGTGGAAATCCTGACCACCGATCCATTAGTCATCATCACCCAGATCAGTGTCGCTTCCGCTCGGAAGGTTTTAATCGACTCTGGAAGCTAGGTCAACATCATCTTTAAGGCCACCTATGACCAAATGAAATTGGAAACGAATGACTTGAATCCATGTCAAGCTGCAATTTATGGCTTCAATGGGGCCTCTAGTTCCCCCGTAGGGATGATCGAACAACCTGTAGAACTGGGAGAGGGGGACCGAAGCCGAGTGCGAATTCTCACTTTCATGTTTATAAACATCGGCTCCCCCTGCAACGCTTTCTTAGGGTGCCCCTTTCTCATCAAATTCCGAATTTACATGACACCATGGTCTTTCCTAATGAAGTTCCCAATGGAAAATGGAATCGAAACCATTAAGGGCAACCAAGTAAGCGCTAGGGAATGTTACGCAATATGTTGGAAGAACACGTGCAATAAGGACAAGGCAAAGCCATGCCCACGCCTTCTTGCAGCAAGAATGTATCAACATAGCAATAAGTGGCGTCTAGGCCCTAGCTCAGGCGCCACTCTTGTCTTTTCGATGACCTCAACCTACAGAAGGACGAAGAGCCCGAATACGAGAGGGCTACCCCAGTCGAATCCACAGTGGACGTTCGTGTCAACCTCGACGAACCAACAAGGGTGTTGAAGGTAGGGTCACAACTCCACCCAGCAATCAAAGAAGATCTCATATGCTTCCTAAAATACAATCTAGATGTGCTTGCATGGACTCACTCTGATATGAAGGGGATCGACACCGCGATTGCTTGCCATTCCCTTTGCTTAGATCCTAGAATGCGTCCAGTCAAACGAAAGCGCCGCTTCTTGGGGTCCGAGAGGTCCAAAGCACTTGAAGAAGAGGTAGACTGCCTGCTCAACAATAACTTCGTCCGCAGAGTTGACTATCCCGAATGGTCTTCCAATCTAGTTCTGGCTAAAAAAGAAAATGAAAAATGGCGAACATGCATCGACTTCTCCGACCCGAACAAGGCCTGTCCCAAGGAAAAATTTCTGCTCTCAAAGGTCGATCGATTAGTCGACTCGATCGCCGGATACCAGCTGTTATCTTTCATGGATGCCTGCTCAGGCTACAACCAGATCCCGATAAGCCTCTGCGACCAAGACCATACCTGTTTCATAACCGACCTTGGACTCTACTATTACCATGTTATGCCCTTCAGCCTCAAAAATGTCGGTGCCACTTATCAATGAATGGTTAATCGACTCTTTAAAAATCAAGTCGGAAAGACCATGGAGGTGTATGTTGACGATATGCTGGTAAAATCAAAAATATCAAGTCATCACGTCCACGACCTCTCTGAAATGCTTGATGTCCTTCGCTAGTACAACATGAAACTCAACCCCCTGAAATGCTCCTTCAGAGTCACTTCAGGAACATTCTGGGGTTTCATTATCAATTGTCGGGGCATCGAAGCTAATCCAGAAAAAATCCAAGCTATTCTGGACATCTGAGTCCCCAAGAATATCAGGGATGTCCAAAGTCTGAATGGAAAGGTCGCCGCTTTAAGTCGGTTCATCTCTTAGGCCACCGACAAGTGCATCCCCTTCTTCGATTTACTCCAAAAAGGGAAACGGAACTTCGAGTGGACCCCCAAATGCGTCTCTGCATTCAAGGAACTTCTAGATCACTTAGAGTGACCACCTATCCTTTCTAAGCATATAGACCATGAGTACGTATATATTTACATGGCTGTTTCTGCGCAGGCAACCAGCTCGGCACTAATACGCCTCGAAGATCGCACTCAATGTCCCGTTTACTATATCAGCAAGCAGCTGACAGGGGCTGGAAGAATTACGTGAAGTTGGAAAAGCTGGCATTCTTCTTATTGACTTCCTCTAGAAAGCTCTGATCGTACTTCCAGTCGCATCCCATAAAGTTTTCACTAACTGGCCACTGCGTTCGGTCCTATAGCGACCCGAGGCGTCGGGATGATTACTAAAGTGGAGCACAGAGTTAAGCCAGTTAGAGATAACCTTCATCCCCCGGCGAGCCATCCTCTGCCAAGCTCTTGCAGATTTCATAGTGGAGTTCACAGCCCCCGAGGAGGCTCCCATAGAGAACGATGGGACTCTTGACGCCCAGTGGAAATTGTTCGTAGATGGCTCCTCTAGCAGAAAGTGCTCTAGGGCCAGAGTCTTTCTCATCAGCCCTGAAGAACACCCGATGTATTACGCGTTGAGGATAAATTTCCCTGCTACTAACAATGACGCGGAGTACGGAGCCTTAATCATCGGGCGTGGAATCGCGATCGAACTCAAGCTAGAGACAATCCACATCTTTTTCGATTCAAAGATTATCATCCGACATGTGTAAGGAGAGTGTCAAGTGAAGGAAGGACGGCTTGCGCAGTATCTGGCCCGAGTTCAAAGGCTACTCGTCTACCTCGAACATTTCACCATCACCCATGTCCTACGCAAGCATAATGAAAAAGAAGATTCCCTCATCAGAATGGCAAGCTTCGAAGATCCGCAACTTAAAGGATTCTCCCCAGTTGAAGCACTCAATTCTCTGAGCATCAAGCATGGGCAAGACGAGACGATCATGACCACCGATCCCGAGCCCTAGTCTTGGGTGACACCGACCAGAAGTTACCTACAGCACGGGATTATACCAAAGCACTACAAGGAAAGGCCTGCGCTCACTCTCCAGCCAGCCTGTTACCTTCTTATGGACGGGGTACTCTACCGCGGAGGTTTTTCTGTTCCCCTACTCCGGTGCGTAGCTCACAGCGACGCCCTCCAAGTTCTAAGCAGTGTGCATGAAGGTTAATGTGGCTATCACACTAGGGGGGCAGGCCCTGGCTAGAAAGATTCTCAGACATGGTTATTACTGGCCTTACTAGCCCACGCTTGATTAAGACGCCGTGGACTACGTAAGCAAGTGTGATAAGTTCCAGCGCTTCTCCAAGATTCCAAGAGCCCCGCCTACCGAATTGTCTTAAATGGTCAGCCTACGGTCGTTCGCCATGTGAGGAATCGACATCATCAGAAATCTTCCAATGGCCAAAGACGGGGCACGATACGCCGTCGTCACAGTGGACTATTTCACCAAGTGGGAAGAAGCTGAAGCTCACGCCACCATTACCACGAAGAAGATGATCAACTTTGTTTGTCTGCAACATCATTACCTGCTATGGAGTGCCTCAAGCTATCATCCCCGACAACGGAACTCAGTTAGAGAGCATCAAGTTTAAAGCATTCTGTCAGCGCCGCGACATCGATAAAAGATTCTTAGCGGTGGCTCATCCTCAAGCCAATGGGCAAGTCGAGGTGGTTAACAAGGTCATTAAGTCCATCATCAAGAAGCCTATGGAAAAGGACGGGGGCATGTAGTCAGATGAACTTCCTCTAGCTCTATGGGCTTACCGAACCACCCACAAGACAACAACCAGTCATACTCCCTTCACCCTCGCATACGAATCTAAAGCAGTCATTCCTATTGAGCTTAAACTTCAATCCCATCAAGTCACGTACTTTAGTCTAAGAACAAACCAAGAATTACTTCTGGGATCACTTGAATTGCTGGAAGAAAAGAGGAACGAGGCCGATATCAGAGAAGCCGCCCAACGACAACGAGTGGCCCGATACTTCAATTCCAGGGTCCGCCAAAAGGAACTCAACATCGATGACCTCGTTCTAATATGGTGTTTTCTGCTACCTACAGGCCTCGCGCCTCGTTGGGAAGGCCTATACTCCATACATTGGAAGCTCAGTGATGGAACATTCAGGCTCGCCACCATTGACGGAGCCGAACTCCTAAGAGCATTGAACAACAAACATCTCCGCCGCTACTTTACATAACTCAGTTTATGATTGTTTACACTTTTCAAACCATGTTTTTTTTTTTAGAAATTCAAGGAATTGTAAAGGCTGTTACTACCGGAGGTATTAGTAGAAATGGTGTTCATTTTCTTATTTCCTTATTGTTCACTTCTCACATAATGCATCTTGTTAGTTCGGAAAACCAGCCCGATTCACGCTTAGGAACGCCACATCAGCACTCGGGGCACGGGAGCCTATGCTGCCATCCCAACCTCCAAGTAACATTGAGTCTGAAACACTTGGCTATGCCCGACACCCCAAGAACGGAAGCAGGCAATGCTACTCGAATCGTCGCCCGCGACACGACCGAGTTTAAACAGCCAATAACTCGAACCTCGGCCCAGTGCCGAGGCCGAGGATAAAACATTCTGCATCTCAGTCCAGGCGGCTTGGCGCTACTTAGCGACCGACTAAGTTCGATGAAAATCTCTCTTTGCCGGTTCTGGGTGCTGGTCGAATCTTGTTGCAGCACTAAGACCGACCTTAAATCTTTTCTTCCCCTTAGCTCTCAAGGCTTTGGGGCAACCCATGGCCCCGATCGGACCTTACGAGCTGATGACCGGGGCTGAAAACTACTCCGGCGAATAAACGACGTCTGGCGGCTTGCCTCAACCCGAAGAATGACGGGAGAGCCACCCACCTGGAGGACCACACAACGCGATGCCTTACGCCTTTTCTATACTTGGGTTTAAGCCCGGGCCACCCACAATAGTAGTCGCACAGCCTGGTTTCGCAAAATATGGGTTTTCTGAGTTGAGGAAAACATACTGAAACTAGCGCTCTACCTCACCTCTTTGGAATAATTTACCCAGAGATGGCCCCTAATCGCTTTTGTGACAAGTGTAACGATAAGTAAGTTTATGCAAGTACATGACGCTGGAAAACATAAAAAGAACATCCAATCACTTGATATAAACAACCATCTTTACTAATTCATAATTCCTTTTCACAAATACACACTAAACAAACTATGTGTCGAATACTTTTTACTTTCTAATGTTTGGGTGTACATGAGAACCACACATTGTCTTGAAAAACCAAAAGTGAGGGTCGTACTCGCGTAAACTATCGGCCTACACTGCTAAAATAATGGTAACTCCCATTAAGGTTGCTAACACTAATCATTTTTCTTACTCTTGTGCTTGTATTTGTTCTTTTTTGTAGATTCGATGCTTGATGGTTCTTCCCTAACACTAGCACCAGACCCTTCTACTCGATTTGCTCTTGCGTGACCGAACCTTTGTAGGAGTGACTGATTCATGAGTAACAGAGAGGCGACGACCCCTTGCACCATCACCGCTGGATATCTCTGTGATACCCATAGTAATAGCAAGTGGCGTAGGCACGGGCGCACTCCCAACACAGGACCAACCAAGGTCTCACTCCTCTTTGGGATCCCCTTTCCATCCCGCTCAGCTTTCTCTTTGGCCTCTCCAGCGGTCTGTCGCTTGGCAAGTTTCCAAGACTTGTGTGGTATCATTTCAGCAGCCTTGGTTTTCTCAAGGGTCTCCGTGTCCCTGATCGTAGACACATCGGCATCCACTGGACCTCTAGTCAAGGTACTTTGTCCATCGACTACCTCTCCTTCCTCGTTATGAATATCCACCATGCTAGGAGTTACTCTTATGTCAGAAAAGATGTCAAGTTAGTTGCCACCTTCTCCAGCCTATGTCCCTATGTGGGCCGGCCAAGTTTCAGTCACTTGGGGGATCACAGTGGCGGGGTTCACCGCCGTCGTAGACTCAGGAGGAATTGCATAGCAAAGACACAACCTTTTTGGTCGATAAATTCAGTAATCACTTCATCCTCAAGGATGCACTGTAAAAGGATTTTACCTATAGTCAAGGGTGGCACAGGAATGATAGGAAGGGTGCTTGTGGCGATAGGTAAGGTGAGACTAGTATCCCCATTGCCGGGAAGTCGGGATTGTACTTGTTAGCGGTTTGGGCCAAAGCCTCAAGACCACTCACCATAGCAGACCCAAGGTCTAGGAGGTGATAGAATCTTCCCTCTGCAAATGTTTCTGTTACAACCACGCTATCAGTCAGCATAAACTTCCCCTTATCCTTAGCGAGCCTCGCTAACCTTTCATTCTCAGCATCCTCTCGCAACAGCCTCCTTCCTTCCCCCAGCTTCTCATGCTCACCGCTGTCCAAAAGGACATTCGCAAGTTGGCGCTCATCTAAAGAGCTTACATCCACTTGGCACAAGAAGGCCTCATACGGGACTAACCTCTCCTATGTTCTGGTTAATTCACGGGGATAGTCTTCGATCCACGAAATCCCTTGGAATATCAAAGATTTACATACATATTATGGATACTTACCTCAAAGGAGGACCCAATGCGAAACTCTGCATCGTTTAGCTACCCGCTTAGTAGCTCTATTTACCTTAGATATTCAGCCTTTATACCTTCAGACTCGCTCAACACATCCTGGTTTCTAGCTTCGGCATCCTCCTTCGCCTTTCTCATCACCTCGAGCTGCCTCTTTAACTCAGTGACTTCGGCATTCTCAGCCTGCAATATCTCATTTTCCTCCCTCAAAGCAGCGTTATTATTCTGGAGTTCGGTGACCCTCGCATTGCCTTTCTCCAAAACGTCACACACTCGCTTTAGATCGGCTTTGTCCTTTCTTAGAGCAGTTGTTTCAGTGGTTAGATCAACCACGGTGGCTTTATAATTTGAGAGGGTATGCCCCGACTCCCTCTTCAGTGTATCATTAGCCTGCGTCATCTCAATTGCAATGACAGAGCTAGCGTTAGTGGGTCTGACAGTGCATAAAAGAGAAATTACAATAGGGGGATGGGCATACCTATATTCTTGTTCAAAGCTTCAACGATGGTTATCTCGGCGTCAATGACCGACCTCTGATTAGCAAGATGTAGGTTTTTCTTTCTGATCAGCTCCGAAAGCTAGAAGGAATACTTGTCTAACTCACTGGTTTGGTGATATGAAGCTTTCACGTGCACCCACACCTCCCCAGACTCTCTGTCGGGAGCCGGGCGGAGGTCGAGGACGAAACTCAACTCATCAAAATAGTGCCGGGGGAAATGGTGTTTTAGGAACACCCTTTGCTCCTCTATGGATAGCCCTCACAACTAGAGATCTATCAAGTCTGGCACCTCTGTCTCAGTCTCTCTCTCCGGTCTCGGTTGGCGATGAACGGGCGCCGGAGAAGTGACAGACGGGGAGATATCGAAGGAAAAGGTCGAGGGCCGTCTATGTTAAGCCGAGTACCTCCTACGTACACGTGAATAGGAGGAGGAGGTTTCATAGACCACCTAGACCGATCCCGATCTCAATGACATTTGCCTTGTTCTAGCGAAGGTGGAGCATCATACAAACTGGTGGACCTTCGGAAACTCTCGAAGGAAGAACTCCGGGGATGCCAGCGATCACCGTGTCCACCTGCCACATCACTGGCCAATGGAACAAGCTGAAGTTAGTCAAGTTACACACATGGTCAGACATCTATGCTACGCAGTGTTATGGATGTATGCCCTAAGTGTTCTCTCAACAGACCAGATTGTGGTTCGATCAAGGGAGTTAATCCCTTAGCATCATAAGTAAGTTCTTCCAAGCTTGTCGTATTTGGCTATGGAGTCACTACAAAGTCAAGTCCCTTTAAGCCATCGAACTGGCCCGTGGGTTCGAGCAAGGCAGTGGCCCCCGAGTGAGTCGTAGGAGACTGTGGTCCAACCGACACTCCTCCCCTCTCTCCTATCGGAGGCGGGACGGGAGTCCTCTTCAACCCCTCATCTCTCGCAACCTCCTCTTGACCATGAAACTTGCCTCCGCGCACATTTCCTTGCGGCTGAGCAGCCTTTTGCGATTCTCCTCCCGTTGGGGGAATTTTCCTCTTCCGCCCGATAGGGATCGAGCCAGCCGCAACTCCTTCTTTTGGCACAGTAATAGCCACTACAGGTCTGATCACAGCCCGGTTGTTCGGCAGCAACCCAGAATAGCGGATACGATCCTGACTTTTCGTAGTGCTACTATCGCGGAGATTCTCCAGTATCGCTCGCAAATCTTTAAGGCTTTGCCGATATTCGTCTCCGGTGGGCACCTTTGGATTTCCCATCATAACCCAATTAAAACCATAAATAAAGGAGGAAATCCAAAAATTACGGCAAGGAACGGAGTTGGAAAAACACCTACTTCCCTCAATCCACCTTTTGGCAAATCTAGGAGGGCAGATAAAGAAGAACCACTCACGTTTAAACACTAACAGCTTGGCCCACCTCCCAACAAAGAATTTTGTGGCAGCTGTCACTTCCAGAAACCATTAAGAGCCAGTGCTCGTTTTCCTTAAGTGGAAGAAATACGGAATACCTTCCCTAGTGGGTTCCCTATCCAGAAACTCGTGGAAGAGAACATAAGTACCTAGGAGAGAAGCGTAAGCATTAGGGTGCAATTGTGATGGCACCAGATGGAAATAGAACAACATATCTTGAATGAAGTTACTAGCCTGGGGCACACACCCGGAAAAGCAAGCCTGTCGGTTCCAAGTAGTAAGGCCCTCGGGCAGCATGTGGGCCCTGTCATCTCTTTTGGGGGCATGGGCCCTATCCACTGATATGTTAAATCGCAATGCCATTTTCCTGACCGCGGTAGAATCCAAACACAATGGTATTGAATCAATGGGATTCTCAAAAATCACCACATCAGGTAACATGTCAGGAGCTACCGGAGGTGAGGGCGTATCCTCACCCATGATATCCACATTCTCGGCTTCTTCAGTCATGACCGGGGAATATTGCTGCTCAAGTTGCTCCCTGTGCTCAGACGCTTCAGACGAGCTGGTCGAATGAGAAGGAGTCAATCCTTTGTTGGTGGTCTCACACTCACTACCAGATGAGCTACCTCTAGGGGTAGGGTTGGATGTGTGTAATGCGGGTTGGGAAGCGTCGGTTCCAAGCAGTAAGTCCAGTCCGGTTGTATGCTCTACCCTATATGAACAATACTAAACCCCGCTCACGCGGTTAACAATATACGCATCGATGCAAAGCATGAAAATCCAAAGGCGAATGTTCCGAAGTCAAAGTCCAAAGACATGACAAATTGGAAGCCCGACACGTCAAAAACCATGTCCCGAACCATGTTGGGCTCGAAATTTTGAGCTCTAGGTTCGAAATTTCAAACCCAGAAGGGATCGAAATTCTGAGCCAACCTGGGTTCAAAAGTTTGAGCCTCTCCGGGTTTGAAATTTTGAACCCAAACAGGAGGCTCATAAATTCGAACCCATGGGGTTCGAAATCCGAACCCACTATGGTTCGATTCTTCGAACCCCACGGAGTTTGAAAATTCAAACCCATGATGGTTTGAGACTTCGAACCCGGTGGGCTCGAAAATTTGAACCCAGTGAGGATTGAAAATTCGAACCTATGGCAGTTCGAGGCATCAAAACCACGAAGTTTCGGGGTCTCCGCCGCGGCCCTTTGACCTCCTCTCCTTCTTATCTCCTCGATTCATGGCCTCACCTAATTCGATTCGAAATTATCGGGTTCGAAGTTATCGGGTTCGAAGCTTTCAGCAATGGCGGCCAGAGAATGAAAAATTAGAAGGAAAAAAGTGAAGGGGGCCTATTTATAAAAAAAATGTGTCTCTTCGAATTCCAGCATGGGTTCGAAATTTTCGAACCAACGTGTTTCGAAATTTTGAACCTCATGGGTTCGAAATTTCGAATCCCCAGGGGATCGACTTTCCGAACCCCCTGGCTCAAAATTTCGATCCCCCTGGGCTCAGAATTTCGAAACCCCAGGGGATCGAATTTCCGAACCTCTGGGTTCGAAATTTTGATCCTCTTGGGCTAGAAATTTCGAAACTCCTAGGGCTTAAAAATTTCCGACCTAGATAAAAAATCAAAAAAATCATGGTGACGATGGTCAGATCTCTAGGATCAGAAGTGCTATGACACACTCTCTCGTGTACGTGCTCCATGTATATGCATGCCGTCTTCTGTGCACCCACGGAGGCTACACATTACGAACACTAAACGATTTGAGCGCGTTGCCTCCTCCGAACGACAGGTCATCTACACCGCCAGGGAGAACGATCACCACAGCTAACACCTATTCGCCTTGTGAATTATAGGAAAAATTGACAGCTTTGCTACTACCTAAACCTACACAAAGAACATCATGTCAAAGACAAGATGTACTTTGGGTGCCAAATGTTAACCGGCTTTTTGGTCTGGTTCTCAGGAGAGCATCAGGCACGCTCAACCCAACGTACCTCGTGAAGCTGAGCCGAAAAGGGATGCTCGGTGTGAAGGAAACAAGATCAAGAAGGGAGTACACCGCTTGTAACTTCATGGCATCCAGAAGACATTCACGAACCGACCATGAAGGAGCAACAAGCCTCAATCACCCAGTCCTGGGATCCTATCGCCCCTCGGAAGGACTTCGCGCCAGGCATGACGCAAAATTCGTACCTAATCGGGTGCAAAATTTAGCACCCATGCTTGGGTTTGAAATTTTGAACCCATGCCTGGGTTCGAAATTTCGAACCCAGTGGGTGTGAATTTTCAAACCCAGCAGGTGCGAAATTTTGCATCCATGACTGGGTTTGAAATTTCAAAACCAGCGGGTGTGAAATTTCGAACCCATGCCCGGGTTCAAAATTCTGAGGCGCGCATGTGGTGGGTTCGAAATTCTGCTAGTGGTCCCCAATTTTTACCTACTCCTACCTAATCATACCCACCCCCACTCCTATAAATATCCCATGGACTCACAGTTCAAAGGGGTTGGATTTTCTTCACTTGAGACCTTCTTAGGGCTTCATGAACTTCATCAATTGCATCTCCTATTTGACGAAGAAGGAGAATTAAATATTCCCTTTCCCAAATACCTAACATATGGCAATTATAAAAGTGAATGTATTGAGCATGGCTCTACCTTGTAATTCTTAAGTGATTAATAAGAGTATATCATTCTTCCAAATTGCACGTATGCCTAATCCATGGCCGAACCACTATAAATTCTCGTGTCATTTACCGCTTTCTCGTACTTAGTCTTGCGACCAAATTAACTATTCCTAGTAATAGGAATCTTTGGTGTTTACGACATTTTTTGCCATCAACACATGCTTTATCTTTGTTTAGTTTGAATTACAGATGTATTGTAAACAACAAAAGCAGTTTATTTATTTGTGTAACAAATGCTTGTGTAATATATCATGTTACTGTATTTGTGATGGAATTTTCCTTAGGAAAATGTTTTAAACAATTTCAGGTGTTGAATTATGTGGCCATGATGCTATAGATGCCTGAAGAGGTCAGGGATGAGTTACCAAAATGATGTCCTGAAGAGGATGGTAGTTGTAGCTGGAGAGTGCAGATGGGGGCAATTGCGGTGAGGAAGTTTTGTATACAAGATGAATTTGCAAGCTGTAGTTGAATGCTGCAGAAAGGAGCCAATGGAAAGTTTACTGATTTTTTAAGGTTCAGTGTCTAGGTGATTTTATATGATGTCTCTAATATAATTAACAATTTTACCATTACTAAGTCCCAATCAACCATTTTCCTGCATCTAATCCATTTTTATAGAGTAATTCAAGCTTCCACATTGGATTCCAGTTCTGTTAATACATAAGTAAAACATGGCTGTAAAATATTTTAATGTAACATTTTCCATTTAAATTTGAATCTCCAAAATTATTGATTATAATATATAAGTAACTCTTTTGAATGCTTTTTATGCATAAAACTGCGAGTTTCAAACTAAATCGTTTCATAAATTATGAAATTGTCAAGACCCATAGCTGATTAATGGTTTGAAAAAAGTAGCCAAAATTGTTTTCACATGAAGAAGCTGGAAGTGATTATAGGAAACCGAAAACCAGTATTAAAGAGGTTCAGAAGGGACTACTGTTCATATGAACTTATAGAATCATGTTGTGTTGAATGATGTCAATAACATGGTTTTTGTTATTTTTGTAAATGTGTGACAATATGTATAAAAAGAATTAAATGTGTGACTTCACAAATACTTTGAGCATATAGTCTGCGTTGGTTTTTAACACTTGTGAGTACAATTTGCATATATGTTACATCAATGTTTTTTTTTATAATTTTGTATATTTTTAACAACGGGCAAAAACAGTTGTAATAGACGCCTATTACAACGGTCGATACCTGCTGCAAAAAATATTACAAGGGGTTGCTTTCTGTTGAAGGAACATACAACAACAAAAGACAGTTGTAAAAAGTCTATTACAACTTGCTGTTACAACGTTCATTGCCCATTGTAAAAGAGGACATATTAGAACGTAGCCTAAGACACTTGGCGGCCGGGCCGCTATAAAACACCTGTTACAACGGGCATTCCCCGTTGTAATATATCTATTTGTTGTAGTGGTACTGAAAGTTGATTTAAAAAATGAGTTTTTGTTTAAATTTAATTTGTATAAGATTTGGATTTATGTCAGCTCTATCAGTCAAATGGATATGTTTTGAAATATTACACCTATTGCATTACTTATTCCATACCAATGCAACTGGAAGATCAAAGTTCAGGTAACAAACAAAGGCAATATGAGATCTTACAAAAATATTAGAAGGGAAGGATGTGTGTTTAGCATAGAACTCATGGATGAAGGGGCAACTTTTTTCTAGCTTTATACTTTTAATTATATTTTCTCTTGATATGTTATTATTAAAATGTTATTACAATATTTGGTTTTTTAAAATTAATAGGGTGCCCAAGTCCGAGCAACGATGTTCAACAAAGCTACAAACAAGTTTTATCATATATTTGAATGTGAAAATATTTATTATATTTCAAAAGGGACTCTTAGACCGACAAATAAAGATTTCAGCACCATAAAAAATGATTATGAGATTATTTTAAGTGAGTACTGATTATTCGAAATGGTGGAGGACGCTCGCTCCTATATACCAAAGGTTATACATAATTTTGGAAAGATTAGTAAGCTCCAAAAGTACCTTCCAGAAAAGGAAGTAGTAGGTAATGCATCCACATTATAAATTTTCAATATCTTACTGTGTGTTTTCTTATCATAAGTGACTTTCAGATGTAATCGGTCTTGTTCAAAGCGTCTCATCAATTAAAAAAATTCAAAGACAAAACAGTGAGACCCTTCTAAAACGGGATGTATTTATTGTAAATGATTCGTAAGTTAACATATTAAACTTTTATTTTTTCAAAATTTAAATATTAATGATTAGATTTAAATTGCATAACAAAAACTGTGAATGTAACATTTTGGGGAGAGCTTGCTACAGGAGTAGGGTCTGAATTGTTGGAAATTGTTGATGAAGCTCCTATAGTAGCTATTAAATATCCAAAACTTGGAGATTTTTATGGTAAACAGGTTTAATATTTTTAAATTTTACCATGCCACCAATTTTTTAATATTATTTGATCCATCAATTTTTAATATTATTTGATGTTATCAAAGGTTTATCTTTATCAACATTGAGTAAAAACAATGTAGGCATAAATCCGGGCATTTTAGAAGTTAAAAATCTCAGATGTTGGTATAGTCAAGAGGGCAAAATGTGAAAATATCCCCTACTACTTATGATAAAGTCATGCTTTCTCAAATAATAAGCAATTCGACATTGGTTGAGGACAAGGTTAGTCCTCCTTTTTTCAAATTATATTGTAAACTAAAAATTTCATATATTTTGATTGTTATTTTTTAATATGTAGTGTGTATTCTTCAACGTACTTGCATACGTAACTTATACTAAAAGTCAAAAACTATGGTACGAAGCTTGAAAAAAGTGCAACAAAAAGGTTATACAAGATAAAGAATTTAGCTATTAGTGTGAAGCATGCCAACATAGTGCAAGTACTTGTGTTTTGAGGGGGGGGGGGTGTGTGTGTGTGTGTATAAATACATATATGTATATATATATATATATATATATATATATAATCAACTATTATACAAAGTGTTAATATGTGCAATGATATGGTTTTAAAATGCAGATATATAATGGTAAAGAAAATTAAAGATACAATTGACGAAGCATGGATTACTGCTTTTAACGAAATAGCAGAGGAAATTATAGGTTGAAGTGCTGATGATCTTAGCAAGATCAAGAGTGAATAAGGCGAGGATGTATATGAACAAAATCTAAAGGAGTTGCTATAGATACCTCTTCTTTTCATGCTTGGCGTTGATCAAATTGATTACATGAATGAGAAAAAGCAAAAGATCACTGCTATGTCATAGTGCATAGTTAATTGTCGGCCGAAACAATTTTTTTATTGAAAGAAATATCAAAATGATAGATTCTTTAGTTTAATTATTGATTTGTTTCTCCAATGTTAGTTTAGTCATCTCAAAATTTTAGTTTTTGAAATTAACAATACTACTTTTAGGTATTTATTTTAATAATATACTTCATTGAATTGTGATTTATTTATTACTCTTATTTTGCATTATTAGTCTTCTTTAATTGAGAATTCACAAATATAATGATGTGTTGTAAGTAATCATTTGTTTGATTTCTTACTTCTTTATATAACATTAACATATTAATTAATAGAACTTACATATTTGCACTAATATTCTTTTTTTACCTAACACATTGAATTTTTCATTAATTTTTGTTTAAAAATATAGTTAATAAAATTGATTTTTTTCATTTTAAAATTCTACTCTGATATTTTTGCAGACCTTGCACCAAATGTTCATTATTAATGCCGGCCTTGGTTGTTGGCTACTTTGGAAGCACATAAACTCATTCCTTGGCGCAAAAGGTACTTCCAAACTACATGTATGACAATTATTTTCTGCAATTAATTTTCTCTTTCTTAGGGTATTAAACTATATTTTTTACATATCAAATTATGTTCAGTTTCTTGTATTGCTTGATTAGTTGACTACTGTAGCGAGTTGGCTGAATTTCTTGGTGAAACTTGCAACTGCGCTAACCTAGTAGGATGCCTCAAGTCTGAAAAGGGTATATTGAATGATTATAACATATTAAAAGTATTTATCTATGAACATATTTTATCCACATGCCCGTTAAGCTTTCACTGGTCATACATTTTCTTTTGTTATTACTAGATGGTTCTTAACTGTGAAGCACAATGTGACATGAAAATAGTTATTGTTGACCATGATGAAGCAAAGATCGTTACTTATGGTAAGCAAAAATACATGCTGGTATGATCTGTTAATTTTTGTTATTTTAATTTATTTGTAAGAAATGATTTTATTAAGTTAAAGGCTTAATTGAATTTCTATTGTATAGATTAATAGTAGTGATGCATTTGCTGTTGAATCTGGTTTTTAAACTAAAGAAAATTCTTTCTCAAAAATGTCACTGAATTATATTTCACATTCTCGGTTGACCTTTGTTCGTGTATAGGTGTGAACAGGCTAGGAGAAAAAAATGGTGTGTGAAGCCAATTTCTATCTTATTGTTGAAGTTGATCAAAGATTTTCGATGTAGCTATTGGGAGCTATTCATCTAGGGAATGAAGCATCTTTTAAGAAGGGTTGCGTTGACTTCAAAGCTTTGGGAATATGCAAAATGGAACGTCATATTAAAACTTTAATAAACTAAAAGGATATATTGCATTTATTTCTAAGTTTGACTGCCATGTTATTTGCCTTTATATATATGGCTTTCTTTTGTACTGAATGAATGCAATTTTTAGCACTAATCCATTGTCTTTCTCTTGTTTAAAATACATCATTTGGTATCAGTGCCACAAGGTATTTTGGTAGCTTGATTGAGTGTTTTGTGTGAGGATTAAAGCACAGAAAAACACAGTGTGAGACAATGTAAAACAACAACAATAGTGGTGGTGGAAATGGGAATCCAGTTACCCAGTTGCCTATATTTAAGTGAGTGAATTATCACTTCTGGAGTCTAAAGATGAAAACACTCTTTATATCACAAGAGTTGTGGAGCATTGTAGAAGATGGGTTCACGGATGATGCACCGGCTGAACCAAGCCAAGATTGGAGAGACAAGAGAAAGAAGGATGCAAGGGCCCTTTATATTATCCAACAATCTTTGGATGATGAGAGCTTTCCAAGAATTGTAGCAGCTTCTACTACAAAAGAAGCTTGGAGCATTCTCAAGCTAGAATACTTGAAAGACAAGAAGATGATTGCAGTGAGATTTCTTAGGATGGAGACTGAGACGTCCCAAATGAAAGAAACGGAGACAGTTCAAGAGTACCTGTCAAGAATTGCAAGTATTGTGCAACAGATGAGGTCGTATGGTGAAGAGAACAAATCTCAACAGTTTGTGAGTAAAGTGCTAAGAAGTCTCACAAAGAAATTTGATCGTGTTGTCACTGCAATTGAAGAGTCCAAAGACATGGAAACATACACGTTTGATGAACTCATGGGCTCACTTAAAGCACATGAAGAAAGGCATTCCAAAAGTGATGAAAATAAAGAGGAGAAACCTTTTCATGTCAAAGGAGAGTGTTCAAATAAAGAGAAATCAAACCAAAACTCAGAAAGAGGAAGAGGAAGAGGTGGCCATAGAGGCAGGGGACATAGAAGAGGCCGATCTGGTGAAGGAAGAGAAGACCCTTCTAAAGGCAAGGGGCCAATCAAATGTTATTATTGTAACAAACCCGGCCATAAAGAATCTTCTTGCAGAAAAAGAATGAAGACAAGTAGAAAGGGAAATAGGAGAAAAAGTCAAATTATGTTGAACAAGAGAATCTGTTTTTAGTTCAACATAGTTGTGACAATGAAAGCAATTCGATCTGGTATGTGGACAGTGGATGTTCTAACCACATGCCCAATTCAAGAAACTTGTTTCAAAATCTTGATGATAGCAAGAAAATTATTGTAAGGCTTGGAGATGGGAAGCAATTGACAGTGGAAGGTCTTGGTACAGTTGCTTTTCAAACTGAGTAAGCCAAATCAAGGCTTCTACACAATGTTCAATATGTGCCAAAACTGGCACATAATCATTTGAGCGTTGGTCAACTGGTATGTGGTGGCTACAGAGTTGTGTTTGATGATGGCATCTGTGTGATCAAGGAGAAGCAAAGCAATAAGGCACTAATGAAGATTGCGATGGGAAAGAACAAAGTCTTTCCTTTGAATCTGTCAAACAATTCAGGACATGCACTTGTAGTGAAAGGAGATGACAGTGCCAAGCTATGGCATCTCAGGTACGAACATTTAAATGTTCATGGTTTAAAGCTTTTGAGTACCAAAGAATTGGTGCTTGGATTGCCCAAAATTGGGAATCTAGAATTTTGCGAAGGATGTGTGTATGGCAAACAGGCTCGTGGATCCTTTCCAAGTGGAAATTCTTGGAGAGCAAGTTAATTCTTCGAAATGTTGCATGATGACTTGTGTGGGCCTATGCAAACTGAATCTTTAAGAGGAAGCAGATACTTCCTATTGATTACAGACGATCACAGCAGGATGTCTTTGGTCTATTTTTAGAAGATCAAGTCAGAATCATTTGAGAACTTCCGGAAATTCAAAGCTCTAGTGGAGAAGCAAAGTGGAAAGCAAGTCAAGGCATTAAGAACAGACAGGGGAGGAGAGTTTGCCTCCAACGAATTTGTGCAATTCTGTGATGATCATGTCATTAGGAGAGAGCTCACTGCACCTTACACACCAGAGCAAAATGGGGTGGAAGAGAGAAAGAATAGGACTGTGGTAGAGATGGCTAGGAGCATGCTAAAGGCCAAGGGAATGCCTAACACATTCTGGAGTGAAGCTGTTGCAACTGCAGTGTATTTGCTCAACAACTCACCTACTAAAGCTGTCATGAACTCTACACCTTTTGAGGTTTGGATAAATAAAAAACCTTCTATAAGTCATCTTAGAATTTTTCGATGTATTGCCTATACATGGATTAATTTGAGAACTAAGCTGGATGATAAGGCAGAGAAGTGCATCTTTGTGAGCTACTCAACACAATCTAAAGCCTACTGGCTGTATAATCCAGTCAGTGGCAAGATCATCATTGGAAGAAATGTTGTCTTTGATGAGGAAGCATGTTGGGAGTGGAATGAACCAAGCAAGAGGAGTGTAGCCTTACATAAGTCAATCACAATTGGAGAACTTGATGTACTAGTTGAAGTGCCAACACAACAATCTCCTCCAACAACACCTCATGGTTCATCCACATCTTTAAGTAGCCAAAGTCCTTCATCAACTCAGTCTTCATCATCAAGTGAATCTCCTCCACTCCGCGCAACATCACTTGTTGATATATATGAAAACTGTGATTTTGCACTTGTAGCTACAGAACTGCAGGGTTTGATGAAGCAGTATGCCAAAATGAGTGGCAAGATGCAATGACAGAGGAGATTAAGTCAATTCAGAAAAATGGAACATGGGAGTTAGTGAGCTTACCTCCAATCAAAAACGCAATTGGTCTAAAATGGGTGTACAGGAATAAATATAATGCAGATGGAAGCATCTCAAAGCACAAAGCACCGCTTATGGCAAAAGGCTATGCACAACAGGAGGGTATATACTATGAGGGAAAATTCTCACCCATTGCACGCTTTGAAACAGTAAGAATTATTTTAGCATTGGCTGCACAATGGAAATTGCAGGTTTTTCAGCATGATGTGAAGTCTTCATTCCTCAATGCAGAATTGCAGGAAGAAGTCTTTGTGGAACAACCACAGGGATTTGTGATGGATGGAGAAGAAGAAAAGGTGTTCAAGCTGAAGAAAGCTCTTTATGGCCTAAAACAGGCACAAAGAGCCTGATATGGCAGGATTGACTCATTTTTCATTTCAACGGGCTTCAAAAGAAGTAAAAATGAGCCAAAAATCTATGTGAAAAGGCAAGGTATGATGAGTTTATCATAGTCTATCTCTATGTTGATGACATAATCTATTTCAGCTCTTTAGAAAGCATGCTAAGTAAGTTCAAAGCCTCAATGTTGTCGGAACTTGAGATGACTGATCTTGGAGCATTGAAATATTTCCTTGGTTTGGAAGTAAGACAAACAAAAGATGGTATTTTTCTATGTTAGCAAAAGTACGTAGGAGATTTGTTTAAAAGATTTCACATGGAAAATTTTGAAGTTGCAAAGACTCCTATGAATGCTAATGAGAAGTTGCAGAAAGTAGATGGCAGTAAGAATGCAGATGGAAGCATTTTTAGAAGTATGGATGGAGGTTTGAACTATCACACACACTAGACCTGACATTGCCTATTCTGTTAGTGTTGTGTCGAGATATATGCCCAATCCAACCAAGCAACACCTGGGAGCTACAAAAAGAATTTTGAAGTACATTGCAGGCTCTTTGGATTATGCCATTCGGTATAAAACTGTGAAGGAGTTCAAGGTGAAGGGATATACATGTAGTGATTGGGCTGGCTGTGTTGATGATAGAAAGAGCATGTCAGGATCTGTATTTGATCTTGGTTCTGGAGCCGTGACATGGAGTGCAAAGAAGCAAGATACTATGGCTCTGTCTTCATCGGAAGCTGAATATAATGTTGTGGGAGCTGCAGCAAAGCAAGCTTTGTGGCTAAAGAAGTTGTTGAAAGACTTGTGCTGTGAGCAACAAGAGGCATTGGAAATTTGGTGTAACAACAAGTCCACTATAGCTATGACAAAGAATCCTGCATTTCATGCAAGGACTAAGCACATTGATGTGCAATACCACTTCATCAGGAATTTGGTAGTTGAAAAGAAGGTTGTCCTACATTTCTGTGGAACAAATTGCCAAAATACAGCTTTATTCACTAAGGCTTTGAATCAAGTTGAAACACCCCACCTCCATTAGGGTCACTCTCAAAGGGAATGCCCTAATTTTGGTGGAGGTTTATAAGTATAAGTCACAGATATACAAGACAGATATAAGAACACATATTTGTAAATAGCAGAAAAGCAGCAACTTTTATTTCATAAAAGTAAATACGTGTTACAGCAACATCACCATGATTGTCTTACATCCTTTCAAAAAAAAAAAAAATAACACCTTCATAACTGTCTTGATTACATTATTTAAAGAAGCATAAAGAAAACATAAATAAACTGCAAAAGCCCCATAGTTGTTGTCCAAAGCCATAGTTCAAAACGAAAAGGTCCAAGCAATACATTCTTTCTCTTCAAGCTGGATATGAAGGCTGGTCAAGCTGCAGTATTCCCTCCCCGTGGACCTGGGGGGGGGGGAAACGGAAGAAAAGAAGACAAAAGAAAAGTAGAGTCAGACATAAAGCCTGAGTAAGTCGAGGACTACTCTGTCTATGAATAAAGAACTGGGTATGATAAGTATAAACTAGAAATGGGGAAAGCACTATAAACTTGGTTAAGTTGTCTAGGGTCGAATATACTATCGTACCCCATATTAATCTCTGTACCCATATAAACTAGTTCCCAATTGGCACCCCATAATCAGGGTGAAGTGATCCATTCTATGATGATCGGCTCCTACTCGCATAGTTACATGTGTCTTACGGCCCCCGATGTTGTAGTTACATATGCTGGTCCCACCATGGGGTGTATCAAGTCCCATGGCGGCGACCCGACACAACCCTAGAATGCACAGGTATGCTACTGGTGCCCAGTGCCTTATTTTTCTGCGCCGGAGTGAGTGCACGCCCACACCCTGTTAGAACCTACACTGCTGCACCACCGCCGTCGATTTGACCTCTTACATTCAGCCGAGTAATCGTGCCCCACCCTGCCTAGTTTCAGGGTATCATGATACACCTTATAGGGTTACTGCTGAAAAGGGTCCCCCGCTACTAGGTTTTCTACTTCTAGCCAACATGCTAAGTTGGTTAAGTGTTCTATGAACCTAACCCCCAATCAGTCTGTTTAGTTTAGCATGTCCCATTTTGATTAAGTCTTTAGTTCACTTAATCCTAACAATCCTGACTCAGCCTTAATTGTCTTATTAAAGCCTTGACCTCTCACATTAGACAGGTATTGTTGTGGCTGCCTGTTGCCGGTTGGTTCCGGGCAGTCTTACGCCTCAACTCAGTCTAACCTCGGGTCCTTATTGGGCTCCATGTTTAACCACCCACATTGGATAGGTATTGTTGTGACTACTGGACAGCCGGGCGGTTCCGGGCAGGTTTACATCACAACTCAATCCAACCTCGGGTTAAACACATCGTATTTTCTACGTTTACATATTTTGTCTTTCTTCTTTATTTTCTTATATGTAAATATTTGCGGCCCATTATTAAAAACCAGTTTAAGCTAATGGTGTAAAGGTTTACACCAATCATGGGCCCAACCCATACTTGAATTTGGGCCCCTTTGCTTTATGTTTTTCATTCATTAATTACTTTGCCCCAACGCTATTTTCCCCCGTTTAATACGCTCGTTTATTATATATATATATATGTTGGGCTTAGCCTTTTTAAGCCCAACTTAGCCACGTGAAAAAGGGGAGGCTTAAAGCGTGATTACATACACAAAAAGGGGAATGTGAACGCATGAACTTGCAACATAACGTTGGAACTACAAAATAGAAACTGGTGTACTTGCATAGTAGCAACGTATACTTTGGTCATAAAGCATAAGTGACATTAATCAAAGCATGTAAACTTGTAGTTAAGTTAGAATCTAAATTGGATATCATTATTGACACATAGTCTTAACTACAACATAAACCTATATTTTTCTTTAGGCATAATGTCAAACATAAGCAAATCATGTTCATAAGGTTACTACATGTTTACAAGGGTGCTTACTTTTGTTACTAATACAAAAGTATAGTTCAACTAGAATTATTCCAACTTAATCATGATTTTAAATCTATTCACATAACCATGGCACACATATACTTATGGCATAAATATTTCTAAACATGAAATCATGATTTTTACTTTAGTCATGCAAACTTGCAAATGGGATTTTAAATCTAACCTAGCTATGTACCACATGTGTCATCATATAATTCTTGTTAACAATATAGACCTAACATGTTTTTCAATTATGCAAAATATCAATCATAGCCTAGTCATATTCATAAGTTCGCAAAGAGGTTTTCTAGTACAAAAGTATGGCTTAATATATAGATCATGATGCCAAATTTTCAACATAATTTCATATGAATTATAATAACCCAAATTTGTTCCAATTACACACAAAATGATTTTTGTACAGAAATACACATTATGATGGCATAGTAGCAAAACCACAAACTTGCATGAATTTCAATTAAAGAACTACATACATGTAGCTTCAACATGAATTACAAACTTTGCGAATATCCAAACGTATATTTGCATAAAACTACCGCAAATATGTAGTTTTTATAATGAATAACATACTTTGCGAATATCCAAACGTATACTTGCATAAAACTACCGCAAACATGTAGTTTTTATAATGAATAACATACTTTGCGAATATCCAATCGTTATACAATATTCCAAATCGATAAGAATCATAGTAACACACAAATATGAATTACTTATCACCACAAATCAAGTGTACAAACCAACACAGTTATTTATTCATACCAAAATAATACTCTACTTACAATCGTGTGGCGAATTCTCCAATTCAGGAATTTGGAGATGCGACTACTTTTGACGTAGGCGTTGATTTGATTTGTTTAAGTTGCTTTATGCTTTAGAATTTGCCTCCTAATCTTCTCTCAAATTGGTGGCTACTCCTAGTCGTTCCTCAACAGCATGATGGCCTCATTTATTTTTTTTGTGTGAGTTTAGGTTAGGTTTGAGTTGTATATATAGAATTTTAGGATTAATTTAGGCCGTTTGATTAATCCTAGAAATGACCATAACCGTTCAGTCAGGATAGAGTTATCCTATTGACTCAGCCATGAGTCAGAAATGACTCAGCATTGACTCAGCGATGAGTCAGAAATGACTCAGCGTATTAAATGTTCACCAATTCAAACGTAAATACGTATTTAATAGATACATTTTCCCCTTTACCGTATTAATTACCCATATATAAATATTTATTTATATATGAATAAATATTTTCTTACCTTTAATTTGTCATAATTAAAAATTGGAGAAGGCCAAAAAAAAACCATCCTTGACAACCAAAAATGCGCAACGTACGCTACATGATGCGTACACGTCATATATATATACATATATATATATATATATGCGTATATGTATATATATATATATTATATATATATTCATTTTTTTCTCTACCTTCCCAATTACCCATTTTCACACTAAACCACTTTTTGAACTGCGTTCACACTAGGCTATTTTAAGCCATTCCCCTAAAACAAAAAATAGGGCGCTGGCGGGGATCGAACTCTGTACCTCTTGTATGCAAGTCATGTGTTCCAACCAAATGAGCTACTAAGTCTTTTGCTTACAAACCCTAGAACAATGCTAAACATTATTCGTTTCCTATTCTTCTTTTTTTTTTCCATGTTTTGCTGCGATATTTAAATTAAAGATATCTTCTTCACACGTTATCCGTTTTGCGAAAACTCGGACTCTATTTCGCGTATTTTTCCGAGATGAACACAATGGCGTATCCCGTTTCCCTTAATTCTTTGATTTGAAATTAATTATACTTTAATTTATGACTTTCACGGTTATAGAATACACGGGGTGTTACATTCTCCCCCACTTAAAAGGATTTCGTCCCCGAAATCTTCAAGTTAGGAGGAATGTATATCCTAACATCCAATCATCCATCTACTCATCCATCAAACACGAGCATCCATTGTCCTTAAAAGACTTCTAATGCTTCATGATCATATGCGAAGTGTGTGTGTGTACATGTACTTATCTAATGCAAAATCAGGCGGTCTACTGATTCAGTTGACCTCCTTAATGCGAATTATGTAAGTGCCATGAATCCATTATATATGCAAATTTTTCCTATTCATGATTCTACATGAGTGCACAATCATTCATACAAATGCAACATCCATATGGCAACACATTAAAGTTCAACCATATACGAATGCAAACATATATGCATATGCAATATGAAGTGACTGAGCCGATCTAAAACCTAGATTGTGCGTGTATATGCAACCACGAGCAACCACTAGCAATCACTTGCAACCACTTGCAACCATCATCCATAACATGTTTCAACTACATGTTTACATCCAAAAAGATTCTACCTATGGTTCTCAAGATAGGATCGAGGAGAGAAATAGGATAAAACAAAGCATCTAGAATAAGTTAACGATGTACCGCCAGAAGGTCCGGTCTGCTTCTCAGGGCAGTCTTTGCTGATGTGTCCAGTCTTCCCACAATGAAAACATTCACCTTGACTTCTCTTCCTCTTTCTACAATCCTTGGCTATGTGCCCTTCCGTACCACAGTAATTGCATTTCCTTTTATCCCATGAGTTGTTGTTCTTGCCTCCTTTCTCGGGGTCTACCTTCTTATTCTTAGAATCGTTGGGCTTGACCTCTTTCTTCCCTTGAGAATTTTCTGCCTCTGTTCCCTTCTTGTCCTTATCTTCCTCGTTCAGCAATGCCATCTGCACCAACCTTTCGTACGTAGCTCCCATGGGTATATGGGTCATGGCCAAACTGTGTAATGGCTCATTCAACCCTTTGACAAAGCGGAGAGCTTTCTTGTGCGGGGTGTTGACTAGGTCCAGCCCAAACCTAGCCAGCTCATCGAATTGATTAACATACTCTTTGACTGTCATATTCCCTTGCTTAAGAAATAAGAATTTTTCCAACTGAAGACTCCTTTCAGCTTCCGAGAGAAATTTAGCCTCAAACCTTGCCCTAAAGTCCTCCCATGTTTCCACCGGTCTTTCTGCATTAGTGACTTCCCACCTGTAGGAAGCCTCACCCTTTAGTAGCCATACTGCCAGTTGCACTTTCTGTCTATCTTCTACCTCAAGGATGATGAATAAGTCCTCAGTTTCTTTCAGCCAATTTCTAGCTGCCACGAAGGACTCAGTTCCATGGAAATCCTTTCCTCACATAGCTTTAAAATCTTTACATATCTTAGCAAACGTGTTTCCCCGTGGAGGAGGTGGAGGAAGAGGTGCTGCTGCAGCTGGATGATTTCCTGCAGCTGGGGGAGGAGGAACGGTAGGACCTGGCTGAGTGGCCCTTGCTTCTAAGAACCGTCTAAACGAACCAGGTATTGGTACACCCTCTGGCAAGTTAAGTTCTTCGGACATGTTGAAACAAAAAGGATAGATTCAAAACGAAGGATAAGATATAGTACCTATGGCTTTGGAGGGACTTTGCCTTTTAAAGCAAAATAATATTTTATCTTTTAAAAATGCTTCTTTAAATTTCCTTTTTGAAAATAAATTTTCCAAAACTTTTTATCTTATCAGGTAAACCTATGCTCTGATACCAAGTGAAACACCCCACCTCCATTATGGTCACTCTCAAAGGGAATGCCCTAATTTTGGTGGAGGTTTATAAGTATAAGTCACAGATATACAAGACAGATATAAGAACACATATTTGTAAATAGCAGAAAAGCAGCAACTTTTATTTCATAAAAGTAAATACGTGTTACAGCAACATCACCATGATTGTCTTACATCCTTTCAAAAAAAAAAAAACATAACACCTTCATAACTGTCTTGATTACATTATTTAAAGAAGCATAAAGAAAACATAAATAAACTGCAAAAGCCCCATAGTTGTTGTCCAAAGCCATAGTTCAAAACGAAAAGGTCCAAGCAATACATTCTTTCTCTTCAAGCTGGATATGAAGGCTGGTCAAGCTGCAGTATTCCCTCCCTGTGGACCTTGGGGGGGGGGGGAAACGGAAGAAAAGAAGACGAAAGAAAAGTAGAGTCAGACATAAAGCCTGAGTAAGTCGAGGACTACTCTGTCTATGAATAAAGAACTGGGTATGATAAGTATAAACTAGAAATGAGGAAAGCACTATAAACTTGGTTAAGTTGTCTAGGGTCGAATATACTATCGTACCCCATATTAATCTCTATACCCATATAAACTAGTTCCCAATTGGCACCCCATAATCAGGGTGAAGTGATCCATTCTATGATGATCGGCTCCTACTCGCATAGTTACATGTGTCTTACGGCCCCCGATGTTGTAGTTACCTATGCTGGTCCCACCATGGGGTGTATCAAGTCCCATGGCGGCGACCCGACACAACCCTAGAATGCACAGGTATGCTACTGGTGCCCAGTGCCTTATTTTTCTGCGCCGGAGTGAGTACACGCCCACACCCCGTTAGAACCTACACTGCTGCACCACCGCCGTCGATTTGACCTCTTACATTCAGCCCAGTAATCGTGCCCCATCATGCCTAGTTTCACGGTATCATGATACACCTTATAGGGTTACTGCTGAAAAGGGTCCCCCGCTACTAGGTTTTCTACTTCTAGCCAACATGCTAAGTTGGTTAAGTGTTCTATGAACCTAACCCCCAATCAGTCTGTTTAGTTTAGCATGTCCCATTTTGATTAAGTCTTTAGTTCACTTAATCCTAACAATCCTGACTCAGCCTTAATTGTCTTATTAAAGCCTTGACCTCTCACATTAGACAGGTATTGTTGTGGCTGCCTGTTGCCGGTTGGTTCCGGGCAGTCTTACGCCACAACTCAGTCTAACCTCGGGTCCTTATTGGGCTCCATGTTTAACCACCCACATTGGATAGGTATTGTTGTGACTACTGGACAGCCGGGCGGTTCCGGGCAGTTTTACATCACAACTCAATCCAACCTCGGGTTAAACACATCGTATTTTCTACGTTTACATATTTTGTCTTTCTTCTTTATTTTCTTATATGTAAATATTTGCGGCCCATTATTAAAAACCAGTTTAAGCTAATGGTGTAAAGGTTTACACCAATCATGGGCCCAACCCATACTTGAATTTGGGCCCCTTTGCTTTATGTTTTTCATTCATTAATTACTTTGGCCCAACGCTATTTTCCCCCGTTTAATACGCTCGTTTATTATATATATATATATATATGTTGGGCTTAGCCTTTTGAAGCCCAACTTAGCCACGTGAAAAAGGGGAGGCTTAAAGCGTGATTACATACACAAAAAGGGGAATGTGAACGCATGAACTTGCAACATAACGTTGGAACTACAAAATAGAAACTGGTGTACTTGCATAGTAGCAACGTATACTTTGGTCATAAAGCATAAGTGACATGAATCAAAGCATGTAAACTTGTAGTTAAGTTAGAATCTAAATTGGATATCATTATTGACACATAGTCTTAACTACAACATAAACCTATATTTTTCTTTAGGCATAATGTCAAACATAAGCAAATCATGTTCATAAGGTTACTACATGTTTACAAGGGTGCTTACTTTTGTTACTAATACAAAAGTATAGTTCAACTAGAATTATTCCAACTTAATCATGATTTTAAATCTATTCACATAACCATGGCACACATATACTTATGGCATAAATATTTCTAAACATGAAATCATGATTTTTACTTTAGTCATGCAAACTTGCAAATGGGATTTTAAATCTAACCTAGCTATGTACCACATGTGTCATCATATAATTCTTGTTAACAATATAGACCTAACATGTTTTTCAATTATGCAAAATATCAATCATAGCCTAGTCATATTCATAAGTTCGCAAAGAGGTTTTCTAGTACAAAAGTATGGCTTAATATATAGATCATGATGCCAAATTTTCAACATAATTTCATATGAATTATAATAACCCAAATTTGTTCCAATTACACACAAAATGATTTTTGTACAGAAATACACATTATGATGGCATAATAGCAAAACCACAAACTTGCATGAATTTCAATTAAAGAACTACATACATGTAGCTTCAACATGAATTACAAACTTTGCGAATATCCAAACGCATATTTGCATAAAACTACCGCAAACATGTAGTTTTTATAATGAATAACATACTTTGCGAATATCCAAACGTATACTTGCATAAAACTACCGCAAACATGTAGTTTTTATAATGAATAACATACTTTGCGAATATCCAATCGTTATACAATATTCCAAATCGATAAGAATCATAGTAACGCACAAATATGAATTACTTATCACCACAAATCAAGTGTACAAACCAACACAGTTATTTATTCATACCAAAATAATACTCTAATTAAAATCGTGTGGCGAATTCTCTAATTCAGGAATTTGGAGATGCGACTCCTTTTGACATAGGCGTTGATTTGATTTGTTTAAGTTGCTTTATGCTTTAGAATTTGCCTCCTAATCTTCTCTCAAATTGGTGGCTACTCCTAGTCGTTCCTCAGCAGCATGATGGCCTAATTTATTTATTTTGTGTGAGTTTAGGTTAGGTTTGAGTTGTATATATAGAATTTTAGGATTAATTTAGGCCGTTTGATTAATCCTAGAAATGACCATAACCGTTCAGTCAGGATAGAGTTATCCTATTGACTCAGCCATGAGTTAGAAATGACTCAGCATTGACTCAGCGATGAGTCAGAAATGAATCAGCGTATTAAATGTTCACCAATTCAAACGTAAATACGTATATAATAGATACATTTTCCCCTTTACCGTATTAATTACCCATATATAAATATTTATTTATATATGAATAAATATTTTCTTACCTTTAATTTGTCATAATTAAAAATTGGAGAAGGCCAAAAAAAAACCATCCTTGACAACCAAAAATGTGCAACGTACGCTACATGATGCGTACACGTCATATATATATATATATGTATATATATATATGTGCGTATATGTATATATATATATATTATATATATATTCATTTTTTTCTCTACCTTCCCAATTACCCATTTTCACACTAAACCACTTTTTGAACTGTGTTCACACTAGGCTATTTTAAGCCATTCCCCTAAAACAAAAAATAGGGCGCTAGCGGGGATCGAACTCTGTACCTCTTGTATGCAAGTCATGTGTTCCAACCAAATGAGCTACTAAGTCTTTTGCTTACAAACCCTAGAACAATGCTAAACATTATTCGTTTCCCATTCTTCTTTTTTTTTCATGTTTTGCTGCGATATTTAAATTAAAGATATCTTCTTCACACGTTATCCGTTTTGCGAAAACTCGGACTCTATTTCGCGTATTTTTCCGAGATGAACACAATGGCGTATCCCGTTTCCCTTAATTCTTTGATTTGAAATTAATTATACTTTAATTTATGACTTTCACGGTTATAGAATACACGGGGTGTTACACAAGTCAAGCATGAACACTTCATGAAGGAAATTGGCATGTGTAAGCTTGGATCAAGGGGAGTTGTTGAAGTTGATCAAAGCTTTTCCATGTTGCTATTGGGAGTTACATCTAGGGAATGAAGCATCTTTTAATAAGGGTTGCATTGACTTCAAATCTTTGGGAATATACAAAATGGAACCTCATATTAAAACTTTAATAAACTAAAAGGATGTATTGCATTTATTTCTAAATTTGACTGTCATGTTGTAAGCCTTTATATATATGGCTTTCTTTTGTACTGAATGAATGCAATTCTTAGCACTAATCCATTGTCTTTCTCTTGTTAAAAATACATCATTTATGCCAAGCTAATAGTGGCATGTGCGTTTATTTTGTTATGTAAGATTTTCTGCAACACAGCTGCCTTTTCAGGATATTGCGAAATCTAATAAGTCAGCAAAGAATGAGAGAATGTCGGAGCATACGAGTGTTAGAAAGAACTTATTAAAGAGTTTTGATTTGAAACAGTTTCAAGTTTCAAAAGAAAAACATCAAGATTTGCATCTCAATGTAGACAAGCATAACAAAGAGGGTCTCATTTCAGGTTGCAGTGGAAGCAAGCAACTGTAGCAACTTTGCTTTCCGAAGCAGCAACTGAAACGAGCATCGGTTGATCCTAAACATGATAAACAAGGTATGTTGTTTCTTAAATAAGTCAAATAAGTAATGTTGTCGTATATTCTATTATGAATGAATCAAAATCTTGAATCTCGCATTGATAAACTATTCATAATAAGACTATTATTAGTACTGAAAGAATTTAATAGTGCCACTTCATTGAAATTTAATAGTGCCACTTCATTGTGAAAAATCATTTCATACAAATACATAGTATAAAAGATAAAATAAACATTAGTAAGCAGTGAGTACTAGATATTTCACTTTTGAATTATTCTGCATTTTCCTATCTTTTAACTAAATTCAATGCTAAAATGGTACAATTAGTTTATTCCTGAAATGTTATCCAGAATTTTATCCTAAATATAAATACTTATGATGACAGGGTGTTCTTGGTAGTAAATATGATTTCCTAATCATTCTAAATGGTTGAATGAATTATCGAGGTCGTAGTCAAGTATGAGAATATTGTAAAGGAATCAATCTATTAGAAAAAAAATCAATATTTAGTCATGAAAAAATAATATATGTTATAATGGTTTGCAATTACTAGAGCTACCAAGGTACTTACTTTAGATTCTATGTTTTTTTAGTCTTTAGTATATGTCTGTATAACATTGCATGGTGTAAAGTAATAGACGTTATTACTTATATATATTTCAAAAAATTTACAAACTTGATCATGGTAGTGCTAGATTTGTTTGCATGCTTTTGAATTAATACATTGATAGTATCACAAATTATTTTTTAGATGACAAGGAAACATTCAATTTAAAGGACAAGGAAAATAATTTTCGTCCCACTTAATTTTGTTTCGACTATGTTGTTCACATGATAACTGAATTGTTTTATTTACTTTGCATTGATTACATTACAACTATTCGTCCCTTAAATCTTGCTATGTATTTTCTTTTCTAAACCATTACTTGCATTCTTTTAACTGTGTTTTATGAAATTATGTACTATAGTACTTAGTCAAGTTGATGCCTTATTGTTAAAATACTTCCTAAACCATTTGATATCCTATAGGACATTTTTTACGAGTAGTATTTTGGTGATTAAATTCAATCGAAGTTTATGAAATCATAGAATTTCATTTTGCTTTATCCGATTAACCATTCAAGTGGCTGGCCTCTCTTACCCTACAACCATATGCTCAATATTCAAAATTCAGTAATAAAGTATAACATTTTTTTGTTTGCTTTATGTCAGCATTATACATCTATGTTTGTACATATGGTTTTTTTAGTTTTAATTTCATTACTAACATACCATGTTTTTTTTTGTTTTATTAATTTATTTAGCAGCATATTCATAAAATTGATAATCGACTGTGAATATTACAATTTTAAACAATTTTCCTTTAGCAAAGCAAGATGAAGAGACGAAGAAAGTGCTATTAAAGATATGGGTGGACATTTCACTGCATTTAGTTTGCCCAGTCATTTGTCATATGGTTACCACGTAGAGTAATTGTAATCAACTTTCTTTAAGTACACGCAGTAAGATGGGTAGAAATGAATTTGGGATAATAGGTTATGATGTAAATGAGAAAGATTGTATAATCAAGCAATTGTTTTCAGCTTAGTTCAGCTGGCTATTCGATGGTTTGTGTTGCATTTGATTCTTTGTTTGTAGATGTATTTATTCTATGTTCTATAGCATATGTCAATAATTTTGGCAATTACTTTAATTGACTTATTACTGTTTCTAACCACAGACATTCTATAAGAAACTTCGCTAAACATGCATGCTTAAATATGCTAACTATGTTATGGTGGTATCCTCAAACATGCTGACTTTGAAATGCATGCAATTTACATGATTATAAATAAGCAGCACTGATACAATGGCACTTCCATGAAGAAGCAAAGTATTTATTTCAGTAGTGTTTTCAGCTTATTACTTCGATGAGACATGGTCCTAGATGTGAACAATAATAACACACACATATTTGGTTCAAAATAAATGGTACTAGTTATGTTATCCAAGTTCTAACAGTTACTTTTTTTGAAGAAAGGTCCTAATAGTTACTTTTTATGTCATTCAAATACTTAGGACATAATTATTCCATTTCGTTCTACTATAGTTCATTTTCAAAGTATATTTGGTTTAGTCATATTGGAAGCTTTCTTTTCAATGGTGTAATATTTCATACTGGCATGTCTATTGTATTTATAAGTTTTAATTCTTTTTAAATTGTGCAGTAGTATATTGATCCCCTTTTTATTTACAAATTACATAGTTTCTTTAATAACAGAATAATTAAGAAATGAGTATTGATCAAATTTTTAGTAAAAATCCTTATTAATAATTGTGTTGGAAACACACATTTTTAGACCGACCGTGAAGTTCCAAAATGAATCTTTATTTAAATTAAAAAACTATCACATAAAAATAAGATCTATATCATTGATTTATTTATTTTCAAAACTTCATTTATGTATGCGTTGACTCTTGAATCATAAATTAATAACAATCCACGCACGGATCACATGCCACGTTCATGCACAGAGTGCGTGCCATTACGCTCGTATATGATAATATTCATATACTTATAAAATATATTATATACCTAGAGACAAAATTTTCTGTTATACAGACATTGCAGTTATTCACGTAATGCTAAGATTAATGCTTTGATAGTTTCAACTTCTACCAAAAAGGTGGAAGACTACACTACACCTTGTAGATTAAGTAATGCTCCCCAAGTTGTTGGCAAAAACAATGGAGCGCAGTTGCACAACGCCCAATGAATAAAAAGGGAGGCTAAAAAGATTGTTGGAATAAATTATCAGCATTAGCATATAGTTGTGTGAATATAGAATTTGTATTAAATTAGAGAAATTGAAGATATAATATATCAGGAGTAAATTTGCACCAATATTCGAAAAAGATGTCAAACATCCCAAATGCATTTATTCCTTACTTTATTGTTTTTAATTAAATAATTTAGTTCATTGGTATGTCATTTACTTATCATCTTCATTAATTAACTGTTCACAAATATAATGATGTGGTTTAAGCTAACATTTGCTTGATTTCTTATTCCATCTTATAAAATCAGGAATTATTTAGTATGCATTAATTAGTTAAATTTACATGTTTGCATCTTTTTTTTCCGAATAAGACAATAAATTTTTCATTAATTTCTTGTTTCCAAAAACAATTAATAGAATATTTATTTTATATATTACACAACTTAACGGCTGGTTTTCCTACCATTATGCGATTATACTATTAATATAGTGAAGTAAATGCTTTATAATGTTGAAATAGCCTACATTTTACAAATACTCCTTTCCAGCCTAAAGGCGAAGCAATTGAAAAAAAAGGAAGCTTTGGTTACATTTGAGAGTGAAATTTTAACAATTTTGCTATGTGATTCTTTGTTTATGGTATTCCTTTTTTGTTGCCCATGAAAAGCAATCACAATACACAGATCTCAAGGCCACGTCACTCGGGCGAAGACGGACAGTTATGAATGGGAATTTTTTTTGCTTAGGGGTTGGTGGCCATGCGGTTTGAGTGGAACCTGAAATAAAGTTGGAATGTCTAAACAGAGAAAAGATTTATTTGAACCAATGAAAATGTATTTAAAACTTTGCATAATTTGTCAAACTAATTTGGCATAAGCATCCATTATGTGTGGAATCTTACTAGATGTACATTAATTTTGTGGAAACTTTGCTAAATTTGTTTAAGGAAAAAAAATTGTGAACTCTTAATGTGGACTTAGAGCCTACATATATATGGAATGAGGCTTATTTCTTTATTCTCTTTTCACACAGAGTCAAAAATCTTTATGGTTTACACTTCCGATGATTCTTCAAACTAATTAATTAAAATACTTATATATAGTAAGGTGTCGATAAATAAAATGAAAACAACGATATTTTTGGTACTTTTAACATACAATGAATGTTTATAATATGTAAGCATGGTATTTTTCAAAATATAAACTATAACGTATTAATTTTGAAAGTTAAAATTTTTTTTCAACCTTTAACATGGGTATCATTTCTTTAATGAATTTTCACATTGATTTCTCTATGATAATAGTGAAATTAACTAACCTTAATTTTACTTTACATAAAACAGATAAAAAAATAATGGTATAGAAAGTACTCGTGAGGTTGCAATTAAAGTGGTAGAGGCCAAGGTGTGACGACCCCATTTCCCGTACTGACTGTGACAAGGGTAATCTTTGGAATATAACACAGAAACAAATAATAGTAGAACAGGAATAAACAAATACAACAGATAATGGACAATAGAATATACTGGATAAACGTAATCATCAGAGTTGCACAGTATACAAGATCATACTTAGTACAAATACAGTCCAGCTATACATAAATGTCTATAGCGGAAAAATAAGCATAATGTACAATAGGAGCTGAACAGCATAAAAAGAGATAAATAATAGAATCCATCTTCAGCTCCAGCTATCCAGAAAGAACCAGCTAAACCTGAATACTGGGCTGCCCGTGTAGAAAAAGGGGCACCCGAGTTTGAAAGTGAAACAAACTACGAGTCAGTCATGGTACTGGTATGAGAAATCTACTCAACACATTTATAATATGGCTAATCACAGGACCACGCCACTTTCGTGGAACGGGTTTACTCCATTGGATTGCCAGTGCTTTAAAAACAAATCTTTCTTTTAAAACATCGCAATGCTTTTTATAAATTGAAGCCATTATAAGACTCAATTCCCATCACATAATGCAACGCAGACCGGAGGATAGAGTTTTACCTTATAATGGACAAAATATGATTGATACGAATAAAACAAAAGCATTTGATATTATTACTAGTGTTTATATGTTTCAAAAACAATTTGAATCATAACTATCAATCATAGGCGGCTTGGGTACCATATATCATGTCGCCATATATATATACAATCAAAACCGCACAGTCACGTATTTGGAAATTTGATTTCCGTCATGAACCAAGGCAAAAGATAGTCCTTACCGACTTCGAGACTGCCTAGCCCGAGTCTCAGGATCAGAGCTCGAGTGACCCTTGGATCGTCAGGGCCGGTCCACCGATGTGGATTAAAATTCCTGGACACTGCGTTTTCCCGCCCTTTGGGGCGTAAACGAGCCAACGAATGACTCCATCGGACCCGGTTCGTCCGATCTAACCGAGGCACCTCGCAACAGCAACAACCACCTAAGCCAAACTCGTCAGGGCGTGTAAAATCACTGACGCCACTTCTAGCTAGGAAGAAACGCAGGCCCTCCCTGATGTCCTCTCCCGTTTCTGGTTCATACCGGGGTGTGAGGCTCGCGAATTTACGTTATACACAAAGCTACACCACACAGGCAAGGCTTTGATCATCACCACAAGACTTTGCTTTTCAACAGAAGCCCTGAGCACTGCATCTTAGTATGCCACACAGGCAATTCACACCGTGCAACTGATGGCTATCAATCACGCAGAATAAATTCCAATGTCAGACACACTGTCCATTTGCAAGTCCGTTCTGGGTCTGAACGAAACTGGAGGCACTAAATGCCTCGCAAACCCATCGATCACCACGTACGTCTGGACGATCACCGCTCATTATCCATATTTCGGGATGCCTCCCAATCAAGACCTCGGTTGCCATCCAAACGAGGTGAAGATCTCCAGTCTTCGACCACCGTCTTCATCTTCGATTTCTTATCGTCGATTCAGTTATTCAGAATGGGATAAACCCGGTCTTTCTGAACAACTAACGTATATAATAAACAAGTGCAACACTAACATACACAAGCATCATTTCAATTCATTAGTCACTAACCGTTAATTAGTAAGAGAACGATTTCCCAAATATTAATCCCGAAGGTCGAAACTAACATCAGATCAACACCCAGGAAACCATTCGACTTAGCCAACCTTCAGTTAATTTCTAAATCACATCCATATCATTTATAATATTTTATAACGATTTATCGCTATTTTTATTTATTTTAAAATAGCCAATTTATTCAAAACGACGCTTCGGGCCATAACGCGGCCGTGGCGCTGTTTTTCTTCAGATTTGATTTACACATATATGAAAATCTAACCGTTGGATCTTCACAAAATTTACATCATTAGAAAGATCTTTTCAAAACATATCCAACGGTTCCAGTTTCGGAAAATCCGACAGTCGGATCTCCCGGTATAATCATTTGAAGTTTCGATTTCAAAATACGAACTGCAGCGTCGTTATTCGATTATATATAATTATATTTATATATAATTATAAATATAATCGATTCTGGCATTGTTTTTCTTCATATTTGAATTAAACATTCCAGACAATCCAACCATTGGATCTTTACAAAGTTGGTGCCGTTGGAAAGATATTTCCAAAGAGGACCCAACGGTTGCAGTTTGGGGAAAATCCGACGGTCGGATCTCTCGGTATAATCGTTTGAAATCACGGTTTCAAAATACGAACTGCAGCGTCGTTATTCGCTATATTTTAATTCTATTTATATATATATATCGATTCTTCGATTTCAAACTATATTCTTTTCATACATTTGATAAAAATGATATTTTTATCTAACTGGCTTCTATTTCAACACTTCACTATTTTTACCAATTCATGTATATAATAAAAATGTGATTTTTAATGTAAAACAATTTATTTCAAAACATGATTATTTTATATATTTCATATAGGTGATAAAAATAGGATTTTTATTATAAACCAATTTATTTCAAAATATGAATACCATTCAACCCATGAATTTCAATTCAATGAATGAATATCGATTCAACGCATGAAGGTTTTCTATAGCTTATATATATAGATAAAAATGTGATTTTTATATTTAAAACACGAACAACATTCAACACATGAATTTCTATCCAACGAATGAATATCGACTCAACACATGAGGGTTTTCTATTCAACGAATAAATATAGTTTCAACAAATGAAAATAATTCAAACACATGAATATTATTCAAAATTTCGGTAGCATAACGGCAGGGTAGTTAAAACCTGGACCTCCCCTAGTGCGGCTCCTCGCTCTACCTTAAAACCTCGCGGTTTTTGACAATGGGGTATCATGCATCTAGTTCGCAAGCAGGCGGCATGTATATTTATTCATTTCCACAAACTAATCCTATGTGGTTTCAACCAAATATTTCTCAACCACAAATGGGTATTTTTGAACCACAATCAATCAATATCAACCACAAACAATTCCAATCAACCATTCGCTATCAATCAATTTTCACACCAATCACAACCAATAAATATTGTCCATGGTTTGTGGACGAGGGGCGTGTATATATATATATATATATATATATATATATATATATATATATAGCAATTCACTTCTATTTCAACATATATATAATTTTTACAACGCATATATAACTTATACATCGAACGTACAACTTATACAACGCTTATACAAGAGGTGTACAACGCTTATATAACCCATACATCGTCTATATAATTTATACATCGTCGTTTTCCATATCGTTTACAAATTAGAAATCTCACATTGGGTTCCACTCCACCAAAAATAGCAGAAAGCTCAGAAAAATATGCGGTCTCTTCTAAAATGTAGAAGACGTCCACATGAGTCCACTGTCTCTTGTTTCACTGAATTTCGTCAACACATGAAAAAGATATGATTTTTCAAAGTTTGCAACGGTCTAAAGGTGTTAAAACAGTTGAAAATAAAACAAGCCGTACCTTTCAGAAATCGTTCAAAACTAGATTTTGAATTTGCGATCAAACGGAGTAACGGTTTCACGATCGGGTTGCACGAGGTCGTAGGGCTACGTGAGGTGCACATGCGCCGAGGAGGGGGGCCAGTTCGGTCAACTCTGGTGGCGGCGGCGGCGGTGGAATCCTCCGAACTTTGGAGGCGCGATTCTCCCTGCACACTCAATGAAAATTATCAAACCTTACATGGATTTGAAGATCTCTCCTAGATCTATGAAAAACATAACTGGGGGTGGTGGTATTTCGTTGTGTGGATTAGAAGAAAAAGAAGAGAGAAGGCGGAGAATAGCTTCCGTCGTTCGTCGTGATATACGGGGAGAGAGAATATTAGATTTTTCTTTTTTTAATAAAAATTATGATTGGCCGGTGGGTTTTAAAGCGGTTTTCTGACACGACCACCAATCTAAACCCAACGATTGTCATCCCTAGCATTTTACCCCCATTCCGAACACAATGGGATATGTTTCATAGGCCCATTCGACTGTTTCAGTCAGTTTCCATTCAATTTAAAATATATAACATTCAATATTCGATTTGAACGTACATTTCAATTTGCCAGGGCCACAAACTGATTCGAAAAATTCCAGAAAAATAAATCTGGCTATTTTTTGACGATACGGTCCCAACAAAACTAGTTTCATCGAATTCTAAGATCGTTTGCAAAAAGGCCCATTTCTGGCCGATCCAATTTAATTATAATTGACAAAAACACGTTTTCCTATGCCACGCTCACATACTAGCTTCAAAAATTATGAAATTTGAAACCTAGCAATAACTTCACATCTCGGATCCAACAAAAGTGGTTTCGTTGAATTCCGAGGTCGTATGCAAAATGGCCAATTTCACGGTCTATATAAATTCCATAGCGACCTTTCTGAAAATTCATTTGGCCATAACTTTTGCTTCCCGCTATGAAAAATCGATTTTTTAGATTCATTAGAAAGGTATTCTCTAACATATTTAAATATTTTTGGTTTCGCTCAAATCCGTTTTGTTTTGCACCCGGTACAGTCCGACAAAGTTTGAATTCAAATTTTGAAACTGCAGCGCCATTTCAGGCCTTGTTTATAATTAGATTTCATTATATTCATTTTCAAACGTCGATTCCAACTCACTTTTCATCGCTATTATTTAAAATATTTATTTTAAATATTTAAAATCCACTATTTTAGCCCATTTAAAAATTTTAAATTGGTTCAGATTTTCTGGGTCGTTACACAAGGTCACTTCAACTGAATTCAAGGCATTAAATGATTATAGTTTTAGTCGATTCCTTAACAGTCAAACATACATTTATATAAATTCTATTTGATGTTTGCATGCTTGTTACAATTTTATGTTGTTGACTCACACTAGATAAAGTCAAGATTGAAAATCAAAACAAATTTGAAGATCTAGAGCAGATGAATACAAAATTTATTTGAAGGTGTTTTAAAGTGTAAAATAATATACCTTCTTGAGTTGCTACCCAAAAATGTGAAACAACTAAATCATATCAACAGTTAATAGTCCTTAAGGAACATTTTTTTGTTCATTTTGTCCTTCAGGGTGTTTTCCTGTTCTTCATCTAGAGACACGCTTTATAAGTGAAGTTTACACAGAATGTGCACTATATTATGTTTGGTTCAGGTATGTGCAACCAGTATTCACTGTAATTTATTTGCTTATTTGTCATCAAATCTAAAGTCGTATACTCACGCCTCCTTGATTCGAGTAAGCAATTTTTAATTATCCCTTTGATTTTATTTCTAATCACGATCCATCTAGAAATTTTATTTTATAAGTGTTTGTATCTTTTTTCATATTCCTTCTAAATACGTACCCATGCACTTCTTAATTTAGGGAATACTTTATTGTTTTGGTATTTCCATAATTTCTTCAATTTCCATCTTCCATTCTTAATTTCTAATTATGAGAATGTTAAGTTAGTTTTATGATTCAATACTTTTTAATTTTGAAATTGTAAATTTTGATGTGTGTTGGCCTACCTTTAGACAAGGCCGCCGATTTCATGGAGATTCGTATTCAGGGCTATTCTAAGTCAGAAGCAACTTCAACTCACCACAAAATCTATTTCACCATAGCTCCAGATCAGTCAAGCAACTTGAGAGCAAAAACAGGTTTGACCATACATCCGGTTCGTTCAAGCAGAAGAGTGAAGTTCCGGATCGACTAAAGCCCGGTTCGACAAACTTAATGATGGGAAATCCTGTTCAACCTTGTCGAACCGGATCAACAGTTACCAATTATATGGCCCATTTGCTCCACTATTCTATTTTCTTGCGTATGTTCCATGCCGAACCGGATCCATAACTCTGCTAAAAATATCCCCCAGGACATCTAGAAAGGGTCTTTTTACTTCTCTTACACCATTTATTACATTAATTGTGTTGCACTTTGGACTCATTTATTCCTAAGTCCTGTAATCACCATTTTATGTAAGAACTAAGAGAATTACAAAGTGGACGTAGGAAATGTTAGAGTTTGTGACCTAGTGGCAATCTATTTGATGTTATTAATAACATTGTTGATGTTTTATTTTATTTTGAATAAAAGATATTATTATCCTATATTTACTATGTAATATACATGTAGCGACCCGAACTTCCCCGGTCTCCGAAGAGAAGAGAATGAACGGATTGCATTGAGGACACAACGAATCAGAACAAAAACCGAAGAACATTTCATTGATTATTACAACATTTTACATCAGAATACAATAATATAATAGAGTATGAATAAATCATATACATTTGATGAATATCAGAGATTTAAATTTACAATACTACAGCGGAAAATAATACATAACAGAACTGAAAGAAATACACGGATATAGAGCTCTCCGAATATTCCTTCAGCTGTAAACTAGGATCTTGTGAATATAATATCTGCAAAACCCAACTACTAGCTACCCGTGTGGAAAATAGGGGCACCCACAGTATAGGTTAAAACAATAAACTCCAGGTCTGTCATGTGACTAGTGTAAGAATTAAAATAGTTATAAATCTTTATTTTAAAGTTAGGCAAATCGAGGGACCACGCCGTATAACACGAAACGGGTTTCCTCCCAAGAATATCAGTGCATAAAACGAACAGCGCAATGCTAAATAAAGAACAATGAAGCTATTATAAGACCCAGGTCCCTCCACACAATGCAACGCAAGCCGGAGGATAGGATTTTCCCTTATAATAGCAAAAGTATGCTTGATACGCGAAATTTAATCTTTTATTATTACTATAAGTGAATAAAACAATTCAAATACAAATGTATCAATCATAGACAGCATGGGTACCATATATCATGTCGCCATACTAGTTGTATAATTAAAACCGCAAAATATCGTATTTGGAAGTTGGATTTCCATCTATGAACAGAGGCAAGGGATCGTCCTCACCGCTTCGAGACAATCTAGCCATCATCTCAGGACCCAGACTCAGGTGGATCCTTAGGAGCGCTAGGGCCGGCCATCCGTCTAGTAATACCATAAACTATATGCTAGCCTGCCCTATGGGGCATAAAATCTAGTCAGTATGGCGACCATGTCATCCATCGGCCTGACAATACCAATATATCTGAGGCGCCTCTCTATCCATCAAGTAATAATAAGCAACATCCACATAAGTAAAATGTCCGGGCTTCCAAAACGCAGACACCACTCCTATCTAGAAATTAGCATATGTCCATTTCTCTGGATCCTTCTCCGGTTCCTTTTTCACATCGGGGTGTGAGGCTCGCGAATTAACGCTACACACAAAGCGACGCTATATTTAAGGTATGCTTTGATCGTCAACCACATGACTTTGCTTTTGAATAAAAGCCTTGATCCTTGCAACTCAGCATACCACACAGGAAATTCATGCCATGCGATTGATATCCATCAATATATAACCTCTGAGCTCGTACGTCTCAGAGAAGGGCGTTAATGAATAGAATAAATTCTCCGCTGCCAAATAGATATATATTTAATAGAAATCAATCACATGGAATAAAATCCAATGTCATACACACAGTTCATTTACAAGTTCCTTCTGGGTCTAAAAGAAAACGGAGGCAACTTATTCCTCGTCCTATATGTCCAATACAGGAGAGAGGCCCTCACATATCTGTCAATCTTCAAGTAAGTCTGGACAATCACCACTTATTACCACGTCTTGGGTGCACAGCACAATCAAGACATCAGTAGTCATCCAAACGATGTGAAGACCTCCGGTATTCAACCACCGTCTTCATCTTCGACATATCGTCGTTTCAATTATTCAGAATGGGCATAACCCGACCTTTCCGAATAACTCGCATATTTTATAAACAAGTGTTACACAAACACAACATACGCCTCATTACAATCCATAATATTCTTTTATTTAAATATTCTTTTCACCATTTTAAACTATATTAAGGTTAATCCAAACTAGTTGGGATTAGCAAACCTAACCGAAGTAATCATTTATTTTATTTCACAATTCCAACCTATTCATCCCATGGAGAAAAACTGGTAATACTCTATATCTACCACCACGCTGTTATCGGTAAAAATTAATTACCATTTCACGTTCAAATCTAATTAAAGAATTAGCTATCGCCGGGAGTAAAACTGGCGGTAATCCATTCTAGATCATTTTCCTGAATTGATAATTTTAATTACCACATTCTCATTTCAATCTAATTAGAGATTCATTAAAACTCCACTTAGTTTAAACTTCCCTAAAAATCAATATTAATGGTTATTCAAAGCTAAGAAATTAATATTATCTTTAACTGGGTTGAAGAGCCAATGTCATTTAAAAGATGGTTCATGATAAGCCTAAAATCACATTCCATCAGTCTCTAACCGTAAATTAGTAAGAGAACAATTCCCTAAGTATTAATCCCGAAGGCCGAAACCAACATCTGATCAATACCCGGGAAACATTCAACTTAACTAATCTCCAATTAGTTTCTAATTTTCATAACTCCACTGGGTTTAAGAACGGTATTTTTAAAGATACCCTTCACGACAAACCGAAAATTTCATTCCATTGTTAATCGGGTTAAAGAACAAATGTTATTTAAAACATCGTTCACGATAAACCCAAAATCTTATTCCATAGTTAACCGGGTTAAAGAACAATTGTTATTTAAAACACCATTCACGATAAACCCAAAAATCCCATTAGATAATAAATATAAGGCTCTGAATAGAAAATATATCGGCTTATATTCAATATCGAATTCTGAAATCAACAAATATCAAATTGGAATAACGATATATATATCTTCCAAATTCCTCCAGAATATCCGCATAATCACAGAATCCAATATCGAAATATTCTGAAGATAATTTTGATTCAAATCCATTTCAATTCATTTATTGGAAATTCCGGTTATTTTTAAAACCATTTTAATCCAATTTAATTATTTAAAAATATTGGATTATAATTCTAGTTCATAACTAGTTCACTTCAACAAAAATATATTTTAGTCTTTTCAAATATGGAAATTTTCATCCTAATTTTTCCCAAATCATTTATTATGATTTTACACAAATTATTCGTATTTTTGATAATTTTATCAAAGAACATACAATTGATTTCCATAAACGTTCATTGAACTCCACTTACACTGACCTTTTCCAAATTTGATTTGGACATATTTCCAAATCAAACCGTTAGATTTCAAATTTATCATATTCTTTGGAATTCTCTTTTCGATACGAACCCAACTGTAACACCCCGTATTTTTAATAACATGTTAAAACCATAAATCAAGGCAGAAATAAATTTTAAAATAAGAATCAAGGGAAACGGGTTACGCCACTGTGTTCGTCTCGAAATTCTGCTTGGAAACGACCGAGTTTTCGAGAAACTGAGTCCGTATGAGGGAGATATGACCCTCCGAAGTTTCAGAGATTTTCAGAATCGAAAACAACTCGAAATTCGAAATCAAACGCCAGCGCAGACTGGGCAGGAATTTTCACGCCCAGGACCAGGTCGACCTGGCGGTCGACACTATGGTCGACCTCCCAGGGACCAGGTCGACCTGGTGCCAGAACCCAGTTCTGAGCCTGGGTTCATTAGGTTGTGTCTGGTCACATTTTCTGTCTGGATTCGTCCGCCTAATCCTATATAAACATCCTCCTGGCCTCATTCTCTTTACACTATTTCATTCTCTCCTTTTGCTGCCTCTGGAATAATTGAAATAAATAAATTAAAATAAATCATGAAGACTATTCTTGAAGACTACGGCTAGGAATTTCAAAACTGGAGATTCAAATCAAAATTAGAGCATCAAGAAGGGAAAGAAAGACTAAGTCAACGGCTTCGAGCAACGTCGCACGAATCGTAGCAAATCGCTGCAACATTATCATATTATCCTTATCTAAAACCGATCAATGTAAGTCAATTACTTTTTAGATCTGAACGTCTAGATCTATTTGTGGCATGTAATTAAATGGATATAGGAATATGCCTGATCCTCTCATTTCAATCTGTGCTTGTATATGCCTTTGGATCTGATTAAGAACTATTAAGATTATTTACCGATGAGAATATGCCTATGCCTATGACATTGAAATTCTTGTTAATAGACTATGCCTATGACTGGGAACATGAGACTATGCCTATGCCTATGACTGTGAACATAAGACTATGCCTATGACCGTGAACATAAAAGTATAGCCTATGACTATGACAAGGACAATTGTGGCTTATCACCTACGACTCATGACTATGAGATTACTGCCAAGAATTATAAGACTATTGTCCATGACCATGACTTTGGAATTATTATAGTTAATTGCCTATGACTATTTAGGGTAATTGCCTAGGACTACTTTGGTTAATTATCCATGACTATTGTGTTTAATCGCCCATGATTCATAACTATGAAACCATGACTATGACTATTGTGGTTAATTGCCTTTGACTAGTATGGTTAGTTGCGTATGCCCATAACACTATAGTTACAAATCATTTTATACACAGAACTGACATCATGTTGGACCAAATCACCTATGCATATTCCCTAAATTATGTTGATCTAATGATGTAGCTTGTCCAGTTTATTCTTATTCACTGTTATGTACATCAAACCTATTGGAATCATTATCTTTGTATTTGGTTCGCTTTCCTCATGCCTATTCTTTATGTCAAATTCTCGTGCTTGTCCCATGTTCCTTTTAGTTAGTTTCATTTCATAAGTACTTAGGAACTTGTGAAATCATGTTATACGTATGACTACGGCGGGGGAAATTTGGGCGTAGCCTAATTTATATAATTTTGCATAATAAACATGTTGATATAAATCTAAATTGGCTATAACAGTAAATATTATATGCATATTAGACTTAGGCGCATAATGGTAAATAGTTAAATGACCGCAAAGTATGTAATTGGTATGTAAGCCAAGTTTTGGGCATAAACTGTAAACTAGAGTATCAAATCTAGTTTTGACATGAACTGTAAATGGGAATACTAGATCTAAATTGGAAGAAAACCGTGGGTTAGCTAAATCAAGATTTGGGCCTAGAATACAGGTATGTAGTGGGCATGACAAATGAATAGGTTATAGGCCAAATTTGTTTAAAAGAATTGTTAGCAATTTACATATAAACCTAAAAAGAAAAATATGTAAATCTAAGAAAAGACGAATATGCCTAACCCGAGGTTAGATTGAGTTACGGTATAAGACTGCTCGGAACCGCCCGGCAAATCCAGCAACCGTAACAATACCTATCTAATGTGGGTGGTTAGAGCATTGAGCCCAAAAAGACGCGAGGTTAGACTGAGTTGCGGTGTAAATCTGCCCGGAACCAACCGGCACATCCAGTAACCGCAACGATATATGTCTAATGTGAGTGGTTGGTGCTTTAAGGAATAATTTAAAGCTAAGAAATAGTTAAGCCAGAATGGGAGGGTTAAGTCCATAGGAACACTTAACCAACTTAACATGTTAACAAGACTTGTAGATGTTAAATAACTGTTATAACTAGACAAGTGGGTGAGGTTAAGAAAAGGTTTAACCATTATAACATGTTAACTAGACTAGAAGATGGGGGTTAAGTAAAATACACTTAGCCAATTTAACATGTTAACTAGAAGGTGGAGTTAAGTGAGCTCAGAACACTTAGCCATCATAGTGTGACAAATGAACAAGGTTAAGTTAAAAGATGAAGGGGCAATACTTAACCATTAGAGCATGTAAAACAAACAGATGTTAGGGTTAAGTTAACTAAGGAAATACTTAACCAATACAAGATGAAGGGGTGGGGTTAAGTAGTAATAAATACTTAACCGATATAACTTGATTTGTGGTTGGGTTAAGTCAACATGAACTACTGATAACACTTAACCTGTTTTACATGAAAAACGAATGGGTTAAGTTAACTTGAATTGACCAATGACACTGAACCAATCCAACTTGATGAGAAAGAGAACTAAGTAGTAAACCATAGTTAAGAGGACTAAGTTGTAAACCTTAGTTAAGAGGACGACGATTCAGGAACTAAGTAGTAAACCTTACTTAAGGGAACTATGTTGTAAACCTTAGTACAACACGAGAAGGAGCGAACGCCCATCTGATCTTAAAGAAGGCTCCAACAAACTGGGTTACGAAGCACGCGGCTTCGAGGGGGACGTGAGGGTACTCTTGGTATCCCTCTGTGAGGCTGTAGGTGATCCGCCTGGGCTCACAGAGGTTAAGGTCTGCGTTTGAAGAACCAAGGGTATGCCTTGGTTGCAATATAAGGCAAACTAAAGACTAGGATGGACCAGCATGATTCGGCGAGACCAGTAGCCCTATGATAGCAACTCGTCGTCTACCTACCATGTTGAGTCAATCGAGATACGAGAAGCGGAAAGGCGGAGAACTCCAACATACCATATACTTGCTTTCTAGTTATGGGTGCGGATGGCCATAGGCTAGTGGGGGCATAGAGGGCCTGCGTATAGTTCTCATTTTTCAAGGTGTCCCTTTCATTAATTGATGGAGGGGTCAGGTGGGACCATAGCCACTGGAAAAACAAACCTTAGCATCTGCATCGGTAGATATCTGAAAGCTCCCGACCGAGTTCCGTGTTTCTTAATTTGCTCTGCAGTGAGACTCGGGTCGCACATATAGAGGACATGTGCATCTAGACAGTGATAACGATCCACGACACATACATGGGGGAAAGTCTAGGAACATATACCGCTCTGGGTAGTGTGTCCTAGAGTAGTGGTGTCGTTCGATAGGTAGCATAATCCCTAGTTGGACCTAGGTCGCGTAAACCCTAAAATCCGAGAACCATTAGATAAGTCGCGTAAACCCTAGTTGAATCTAGGAAGCTCTCGATAGAAAATCCGTAGATTAGATCTAGGTAATAAATAATAGATGTACACCTGAAAACAACCACAACGGCGAGGTATTGGGATCACGTATCTGTTCTTATCAGTTCATACAGATTACTAGTTAGGTGGTGCTGAGATATAGAAACCAGAATAACTGGGTAATAACAAAGTAGAGAAAGTAGTAAAGCATATCTTGCTTTAATCTCATGTTATCTTGTTAGCCCTATCATAATGGTGTTATCTTGTATTCAGTTAATTCATGTCGTGTTGCTTGTTCCTGTTCACATACTGAAAGTTACTGAACTTACCAGACTTTATGTCTGACTATGTTTTCTTTCGCTTTCTTGTCTTCCGTCCCCCCCCTAGGTTCATAGGGAGGGAATGTTACTACATAGCTCAGTTTTCTTTCCAAGCTTGAAGATTAGTCGAAGTTTTACTTGGATTCACTTTTCCATTGCTATGGCTGGCTCATGCTACATTGGGGAATATAAAAGTTATTTTATGCTTCTTTATTTTGTAAGACAGATACTCTGGTATTGAAAAACAATTGTTGTACAAACTATTTTATCAATAAAGTAAAGTTTTTCCGCTGTTTTAATTTTGTTTGTCTTGTAATTTATCTGCATCTTTTACCTATAATGCTTCACAGAACTTAGTGCATTCCCTTTGTGAGTGAGACTAACGGATGTGGGGTGTTACACGTGGTATCAGAGCTAAAGTTTACCGGATCAGATAAAAGATTTAAAAAAAATATATTTTCAAAACAGTTTTTCAAAGAAGCATTCTCAAAAGAAAAGTTTTTTTTAAAGGCATATTCCCCAAAAGCCATACACACTATCTTCTGATCCTCTGTTTGAATTCTTGTCCCCATATTTCTTGAGTCTTCAGGGCTCCTGGCTTTCTGGGAGGTAACCTCATCGCGGCACGGTTCCGTAGGCTTGATAAGACTACGATACCTATCGAAGGGCAAAATAGTACTCGACTCCCATCTATAGCCATAGTGGTTTCACCTGCTGCTATTCTTCTTTCAAGCTTTGAAGGGTTTTCCATGCGATGGAGGCAGCTTTTGAGAAACTTGTCAATATGATTACATAGGGAAGGTAAAGATGAGGGAGTTTGGCTAGGGAGCTCAATGAAAGGATGAGAAATTCATGGATATAAACTCGACTCACGAACAAAGATGGAATTATAAAACCTAAGACGAGGGGAAGTATCTTTTCCATGGTATAATGGGGCATATAATTAAGGACAAGGGCAAGGACGAGGGATAGGATTTTCAGAAGGGAGAGTGCATGCTTCCACCACCAGAATACATGAGAGAGAGATAGTAAAAGTCTCTGTTGGATAAGTTTGGCTTTTCGTTTTGATCTACCAGTTAGTACTCTTTTGATCTTAGCGCTTCGCATTTGTTCATATCTGCTTCCATAGTTGAGTCTCTGCAACTTAGTACATGTATAGTAGAAGATGCTGTTAGTGTCTCAAATCCAATTGGTTGTTCGGCCCATTTACCTTTGGTTTGTAAGGATTTGAGAATAACTATATTAAGTGTTGAGTTTAAGCGTAATGCTTATGTTTTTGGTTCCATAGGCTATGAGTTGACTCTAGGCATGGGTTGGTTGGCTGATAATTCTGAAAGGAAGATAATTAGACTTTTGACTTGCCTTGGGAATACCCCCGAGATTCCGTGTAAAGAATCAGTTAGGCTTAGTTAGCTAGAATCCTTAATGCATATATCGACAATTTGCAATCCGTTAGGGTAGTCCATGACTACGTAGATGTTTTTGATTAGGAGTTTACCCCTAAAACGCGAGATAGACTTCCGCATATATCCAGTTGATAATGCAAAACCAGCTATCTGACCAATGACAATTTTGGAAATAGAGGTCAAGAAGCTTCGCAATCGTGAAGATTAGTTAGATAAGGTACAAAATAGTGAAGCTCAAGAAGATGCGACTTAGAAGACTAGATGCACGCATCATACCCTTTTTCTTAAGGGTACATCCTTGATCTCTTTTTCTAGAAATTTTATGCATGCCTTCTGGCTTTTAAGGTATATCCTCCAGGGAGTATCATCGATCCTTAGGTAGAAGCCAATGGATGTTAACATGTATCCGAAACATGTTATGATTAATGGTTGCAAATGGTTGCTCGTGGATGCATATACACACCATAGGCGCTAGAATGACTCAGTCACTTTCATATTGCACTAACATATTTGTATTTGCTTAACGGATTTAAATGGATATGTTATCATATGGATGTTGCATATGGATGAATGGCTATGCACACATGCAGTATTTACATAACTAGGGATGCTTGCATACATGATTGGACGCATGGCACTGACATAGTTCGCATTAAGGAGGTCAACTGAATCAGTAGACCGCTTGATTTTGCATTAGATAAAGACATATACACACACTATGCATATGAACATGAACGCATTAGAAATCTTTTTAAGGACAATGAATGCCTGTGACTGAATGGTTGGGTAGATGGGTGATTGGATGGTAGGATACATTCTTCCTAACTTGAAGATTTCGGGGACGAAATCCTTTTAAGAGGGGGAGAATGTAATACCCCGTATTTTTATTAACATGTTAAAACCATAAATCAAGGCAGAATTAAATTTTAAAATAAGAATCATGCTTGGAAACGAGTCTGAGTTTTCGAGAAATGTAGTCCGTATGAGGGAGATATGACCCTCCGAAGTTTCAGAGATTTTCAGAATTGAAAACAGCTCGAAATTCGAATTCAAATGCCAACGCAGACTGGGCGGGAATTTTCTCGCCCAGGACCAGGTCGACATGGGGCTCGACACTATGGTCGACCTCCCAGGGACCAGGTCGACCCTATGGTCGACCTGGGGCTCGAATTGGTGCCAGAACCCAGTTTTGAGCCTGGGTTCATTCTGATGTATCTTGTCACGTTTTCTGTCTGGATTCGTCCACCTAATCCTATATAAATAGCCTCCAAGCCTCATTCTCTTTACACCATTTCATTCTCTCCTTATGCTGCCTCTGGACTAATTGAAATAAATAAATTAAAACCTAAAGACTATTCTTGGAGACAACGGCTAGGAATTTCAAAATTGGAGATTCAAATCAAAATTAGAGCTTCAAGAAGGGAAAGAAAGGCTAAGTCAATGGCTTCGAGCAATGTCACACGAATCGTAGCAAATCGCCGCAACGTTATCTTATTATCCGTTTCTAAAACCGATCAATGTAAGTCAGTTACTTTTTAGATTTGAACGTCTAGATCTATTTGTGGCATGTAATTAAATGGATATAAGAATATGCCTGGTCCTCTCATTTGAATCTGTGCTTGTATATGCCTTTAGATCTGATTAAGAACTATTGAGATTATTTACCGATGAGAATATGCCTATGCCTATGACATTGAAACTCTTGTTAACAGCCTATGCCTATGACTGTGAACATGAGACTATGCATATGCCTATGACTATGAACATGAGACTATGCCTATGCCTATGACTGTGAACATAAGACTATGCCTATGACTGTGAACATAAAACTATTGCCTATGACTATGACAGGGACAATTGTGGCTAATCATCTACGACTCATGACTATGAGATTACTTCCTATGATTATAAGACTATTGTCCATGACCATGACTTTGGAATTATTACAGTTAATTGCCTATTACTATTTAGGGTAATTGCCTAGGACTACTTTGGTTAATTATCCATAACTATTGTGTTTAATCGCCCATGATTCATAACTATGAAACCATGACTATGACTATGGTGGTTAATTGCCTTTGACTAGTATGGTTAGTTGCGTATGCCCATAACACTATAGTTACAAATCATTTTATACACCGAACTGGCATCATGTTGGACCAAATCACCTATGCCTATTCCCTATATTATGTTGATCTAATGATGTAGCTTGTCTAGTTTATTCCTATTCACTGTTATGTACATCAAACCTATTAGAATCATTATCTTTGTATTTGGTTCGCTTTTCGCATGCCTATTCTTTATGTCAAATTCTCGTGCTTGTCCCCTGTTCCTTTTAGTTAGTTTCATTTCATAAGTACTTAGGAACTTGTGAAATCATGTTATATGTGTGACTACGGAGGGGGAAATTTGGGCGTAGCCTAATTTATATAAATTGGTATAACAAACATGATGATATAAATCTGAATTGGCTATAATTGTAAATGTTATATGCATATTAGACTTGGGCGCATAATGGTAAATTGTTAATTGACCGCAAATTATGTAATTGGCATGTAAGCCAAGTTTTGGGCATAAACTGTAAACTAGAGTATCAAATCTAATTTTGACATGAACTGTAAATGGGAATACTAGATATAAATTGGCAGAAAACTATGGGTTGGGTAAACCAAGATTTGGGCCTAGAATACAGGTATGTAGTAGGCGTGATAAATGAATATGTTATAGGCCAAACTTGTTTAAAATAATTGTTAGTAATTTACATATAAACCTAAAAAGACAAATATGTAAATCAAGAGAAAGACAAATATGCCTAACCCGAGGTTAGATTGAGTTACGGTATAAGACTGCCCGGAACCGCCCGGCAAATCCAGCAACTGTAACAATACCTATCTAATGTAGGTGGTTAGAGCATTGAGCCCAAAAGGACCTGTGGTTAGACTGAGTTGTGGTGTAAATCTGCCCGGAACCGACCGCCACATCCAGTAACCGCAACGATATTTGTCTAATGTGAGTGGTTGGTGCTTTAAGGAATAATTTAAAGCTAAGAAACAGTTAAGCTAGAATGGAAGGGTTAAGTCCATAGGAACACTTAGCCAACTTAACATGTTAACAAGACATGTAGAGGTTAAATAACTGTTATAACTAGACAAGTGGGTGAGGTTAAGAAAAGGTTTAACCATTATAACATGTTAACTAAACTAGAAGATGGGGTTAAGTAAAATACACTTAGCCAATTTAACATGTTAACTAGAAGGTGGAGTTAAGTAAGTTCGGAACACTTAGCCATCATAGTGTGACAAATGAACAAGGTTAAGTTAAATGATGAAAGGGCAATACTTAACCATTAGAGCATTTAAAACAAACAGATGTTAGGGTTAAGTTAACTAAGGAAACACTTAACGAATACAAGATGAAGGGTGGGGTTAAGTAGTAATAAATACTTAACCAATATAACTTGATTTGTGATAGGGTTAAGTCAACATGAACTACTGATAACACTTAACCAGTTTTACATGAAAAACGAATGGGTTAAGTTAACTTGAATTGACCAATGACACTTAACCAATCCAACTTGACGAGAAAGAAAACTAAGTAGTAAACCATAGTTAAGAGGACAAAGTTGTAAACCTTAGTTAAGAGGACGATGATTCAGGAACTAAGTAGTAAACCTTAGTTAAGAGGACGACGATTCAGGAACTAAGTAGTAAACCTTAGTTAAGGGAACTAAGTAGTAAACCTTAGTACAACACGAGAAGGAGCGAACGTCCATCTGATCTTAAAGAAGGCTCCAACAAACTGGGTTACGAAGCACGCGGCTTCGAAGGGACGTGAGGGTACTCTTGGTATCCCTCTGTGAGGCTGCAGATGATCCGCCTGGTCTCATAGAGGTTAAGGTCTGCGTTAGAAGAACCAAGGGTATGCCTTGGTTGCAATATAAGGCAACCTAAAGACTAGGATGGAGCAGCGTGATTCGGCAAGACCAGCAGCCCTGTGATAGAAACTCGTCGTCTACCTACTATCTTGAGTCAATCGAGATACGAGAAGCGGAAAGGCGGAGAACTCCAACAGACCATATACTTGCTATTTAGTTATAGGTGCGGATGGCCATAGGTTAGTGGGGGCATAAAGGGCCTACGTATAGTTCTCATTTTTCAAGGTGTGCCTTTCATTAGTTGGGGGAGGGGTATGGTGGAACTATAGAAACTGGAAAAACAGACCTTAGCATCTGCATCGGCAGATATCTGAAAGCTCCCGACCGAGTTCCTTGTTTCTTAATTTTCTCTGCGATGAGACTCGGGTCGCACATATAGAGGACATGTGCATTTAAACAGCGATAACGATCCACGACACATAAGTGGGGGAAAGTCTAGGAACATATACCACTCTGGGTATTGTGTCCTAGAGTTGGGGCGTCGTTCGATAGGTAGCATAATCCCTAGTTGGACCTAGGTCGCGTAAACCCTAAAATCTGAGAAGCATTAGATAAGTCGGGTAAACCCTAGTTGAATCTAGGAAACACTCGATAGAAAAACCCTAGATTAGATCTAGGTAATAAATAATAGATGTACACCTAAAAACAACCACAATTGCGAGGGATTGGGATCACATATCTGTTCTTATCAGTTCATACAGATTACTAGTTAGGTGGTGCAGAGATATAGAAACTAGAATAACAGTGTAATAGCAAAGCAGAGAAAGTAGTGAAGCATATCTTAGCATATCTTGCGTTAATCTCATTTTATCTTGTTAGGCCTATCATAATGGAGTTATCTTGTATTCAGTTAATTCATGTCGTGTTGCTTGTTCCTGTTCACATACTGAATGTTACATAACTTACCAGACTTTATGTCTGACTCTGTTTTCTTTCGCTTTCTTGTCTTCCATCCCCCCCCCCCCCCCGGTTCGTAGGGAGGGAATGTTACTACATAGCTCAGTTTTCTTTCCAAGCTTGAAGATTAGTCGAAGTTCTCCTTGGATTCACTTTTCCATTGCTATGGCTGGCTCATGCTACATTGGGGAATATAAAAGTTATTTTATGCTTCTTTATTTTGTAAGACAGATACTCTGGTATTGGAAAACAATTGTTGTACAAAATATTTTATCAATAAAGTAAAGTTTTTTCGCTGTTTTAATTTTGTCTGTCTTGTAATTTATCTGCTTCTTTTACCTATAATGCTTCACAGAACTTAGTGCATTCCCTTTGTGAGTGAAACTAATGGATGTGGGGTGTTACACCAACGGTCCAGGATTCAGGAGAATCAGATGGTCGGATCTCCGGTAACGTCAATACAAAGTCAATGATCGAAATTCACGAACGGTTGTGGCACGGCGAGTTCTCTTCAGGCCATATTATACAATATATATACATATATATCATATATATTGTGTCGATTTCCATTTAAAACGTATTTTATAAATTGTTTTAAATTCGTTTTAAAATCGATTTCAACTTCATATTCAATTTTAAATCAAAATTGAATATTCCATATCATTAATATATAAATGATAATATTTTCAAAACATTAGATTTTGAAATCTCTTCTTTTTCGATATTCATTAAAAAAATGAATAAAATTGATATAAATATCGTTCGCATCTGAATGGCACATATCTAATCAACAAGGCTTGATATATTTGAATAATTTCGTGCCCATCCAAAATCGGACATCAAAATCAGATTTTAATCCTTTACTGAATATTATTTTAAAATATTCCTTATTTTAAAATAATCGTTATTTTAAAATATTTGTTATTTCTGAACTGGAATCAGACACAGACAATTACAATATAATTTTGATTATATGGATTTTATACAATACATGTATATAATAACAATGATAAACAATCAACCATCATCCAGAGTGCATTACACAACTGCATAAGCATTAAATATAAATAATTAATGCTCATACAGCCTGTAGACCAATCGATCGACATACCACTAAACAATTGGGATTAGTGTACGTCAAATATCATCCCAACACCTGTGTGGGGTTTCAATCCACAAACACCGAATTTATTTTTGCAGTTGGGTGATGTGTAAAATTTATCGTCCCAGTCTATATCAGTCAAATGGGTGTACATAAAAAAATCATCCGATTTGTAAATGAATATTTATTTTATTCATATACACGTTAAAACTTATTTTTTTTAACAGTTAAATATTTATTTCAACACATGAATATTTTATACTATCCATTACACATCACAAACAATTTTCACAACACAATCAAACAAACAAGTCGTCCATGGTCTGTGGACGACAGGTGTCGGGTGCTGCTAAGCACCTTCTGCATCCTAATGCATATTTTAAATAGAAAATAAATTTAAAGTGAGAAATTTTCACTTTGGGGTCCCACTCCACCATTCCTTGATTGTCGATCAAGATTGCATCCCTACGTTAAAAATCATATTTTTATCTCATTAATAATTATTTCCACGTATGGCCATTTTATGAATAACATACATACGATAAATTTTTTATTTTTATCTAACTTAAAAAAACATATCATACATATGATAAGAATAATATTTTTATCGAAATAAAAATCGTATATTTTTTTCATATCAAAGAAAATCACAATTTTCTACCTTAGAAAATCACATTTTCATTTCATAGAAAAATATATTTTCAATATCAAGGAAAACTTATTTTACAAAATCAAATTTTATACTATGTTATACATTTTCAAAACAAAGATGCTTATATTTTCAAAATAAAGATGGTTATATTTTCAAAACAAAGGTGGTTATATTTTCAAAACAAAAACGGTTATATTTTCAAAACAAAGTTTGGTTTATTTTCAAAACAAAGATGGTTATAATTTTCAAAATAATTTTTCTCTATTTAACAATGATTTTTAAATACTAAATTAATAAATTAATAAAATAGGAAAAAATGCTCATTGTTCATTTTTGAACTCGTCAAACAAAGATGGAACCCTAAACCTGACTTGCTCCACCTCCTCCGTTGACCGGAGGGTGGTCCATCGTCGTCATGCCACTCCGCCCGAAGTCGCCACCCACCGCCACGAGTTGTAGGGAAATCGATGCTTCCGTTGCCTTGAAAATTAAGCCCGAAGTCGGTTCCTTTGCATCGCCGCCATGACCACCAGAGCGTCGCATCGACGATGAACTCTGTAGTTCTTGAAGATCGCGTGAAGCCCTATCATCTTTGCGATGAAAACCTCTCTTAATTCGTAACGGATTGAATGATTTGATTGGAAGATGGATTGAATGTTTCGTTCATTTGTTAGAAGAGGGAGTGCAGGTCAAATAGTGGTTGACCACGATAACGGGTTTGTCCGTTTAAAACTAAGGCTTGGCACATATTTATAATTTTATTTTACTTAATTGAATTTCAAAATCTTTCGTTTATTAATCCAGCCTCAAAATCAAGTCCAACGACTCTCACCCCCAGTGTAATACCCCCATTCCAGACACAATGGGATGTGTCCGGTAAGCCAATTCAACTGTTATGATTAGTTTTTCTTTAAATTTAAAATATAAATTAATATATTTCAAATTAAAATGCACATTTTAATTTACCGAGGCTACGTAATGATTCTAAAAATTCCAGAAAAATTATTCCTAGCTTCGTATTGATGATACGGTCCTAACAAAACTAATTTCATCAAATTTGAAGACCATTTGAAAAATGGCCATTTTCTGGTCGATCCAAATTGACTAAAACTGTCAAAACACGTTTTCCTTTGTCACGCTCACATATTAATCCCAAAAATTGTATATTTTGGAATCTAGCAATAACTTGACATCCCAGATCCAATAGAATTTTTTTCGTCGAAAACGGAGGTCGTTTGCAAAATGGCTATTTTAAGGCCTTTATATATATATTTAAATATATATAAATTCCACAGCGACATTTCTGAATTTTAAACTGGACATAACTCCCAACTTATAAAACGAAATTTTAGTTTATTACATCCATTAGAAAGATACGATTAAACAGATTCAAATATTTCTTATTTCGTCAATTCTGACATATATTGAATTATATTATTCATTTGAAATTTGAAATCTAATTTTCGAACTACCACGCCGTTTGAGGCTCGTTTTATAATTAAATTAAAATTATTCGTTTTAACTTCATCGAAAATAAATTTGTCTTCGTTATTATTTAAAAAAAATCATTTTAAATATAAAAAGTCTGTTAAAATTTACAAAAAAATATATTTTAATTGGTTATGATTTTCAGGGTTGTTACAATCTCCCCCACTTATAAATCTTTTCGTCCTCAAAAAGGAAGGAGCTGAAAGTTGTTTAACTAATCAACTTAACTTTCACTCAGGCTTTCATTCTTCAACTTTTCAATTTCTAAGAACTTCTAATTTTTCAAAAATTTGGCTAACAACCTAAATTTTCGAAAAGTTTCGCCATAACCTCCTTTGTATGAGAAGGGGTTTGGAAATTTATTGGGCCGTATTAGGCACCCAATAAATTCTAAAAAGCATATACATATTTTTAGTGATATAACTTTGTGTCCACAGGGGAGTGTGTATAGATCATAATTCCAGAGAATAAATCTCATCACCCTATAAACAGTTTTTGTGCCTTAATGACTAGAGAGATGTGATTATTGTCAACTCCAGACCCGTATGGCAGTTTTTTTTTTAATATGGAAATTTACTGTTACATTTTATATAGTCCATATCAGTCTTCGGTTCTACCTGAAATACAGTCATCGGTACACAAGCCTCTCGCTTGTATGGTAAATATTCAACCTCGTCACATAAGCTCCAAATGCTTATGTGGTATATGATAGAGTATGCTATCTTCACACAATATGCCATGTAGTGTATTTCGAAATTAACTGTTACTATCCTATGGTGACGTTTATAATATCACACAGAACAGCCAGCACTCCACATCCAGTGGCATTCACCGGAGTCTATATAATAATAAAATTGCGTAGCCAACTCATTATGGCTTACCCATTATTCAGGCACGCAATTAAATTCTTTACTCAACAGCTAATACATTCCTCTGTTCAACATATGTATATATATGCAGAACTAAGCAAAAAATAATATTTTTGGCGAACAAAAATATATTTCAACACATGTATTTTATTTTGTTCCTAAACATGTTAAAAATAATATTTATAACAAACGAACATTTGTTTCAACATATGAATGTTATTAGCACTTCAAAAACACAATAAAAATGTTAATTTTATTGTTTCAACAATTTATTCAACACAACCAGCAACCAATTTGTTGATTGACGTTTCAAACACTTAATTTTAATACATAACCAAAAATCATATTTTTAATGCCAATTCACAAAAATAAACAATATCAAGTTTTGGTTCTCACACTAGTCAATTGGAAATATATAGATATCCCACTTTTCGAAACTCGAACACAAATGTTGATGATGCGATCGCTATCAACAGAATCATCTCCATGCGAACAAATTGTGATTCCATATCTATCCAGTGTATTAGAGGCTTTGTATACACGTTTGCAAGGTGTATATGCAAAATCTTTATATATTAGATTGTCCAAAATCAAAAGAAAAAAAATATTCAAATACAAAGAATTTGTTTAAAATTTTAAAACTAAATTTGATTTTAAAATTTTCACTCTTCACACTCGTTCTAGGATATTACTGATCTCATCTCTAACGAGTCATTCCCATTGGATATTACTAATCCAATCTCTGATGTATTCTTTTGTTTAGTTCTAATATGTCTAGTTCTTGAGCTCTGTAAACCAAAGCTCTGATAACAAATGTAGCGACCCGAACTTCCTCGGTCTCCGAAGAGAAGAGAAAGAATGGATTGCTTTGAGGACACGACAAATTAGAACACAAAAAGAAGAACATTTCATTACTTATTGCAACAATTTACATCAGAATATAAGAATATAACATAGTATGAATAACTCATATACGTGTGACGAATATCAGAGATTTAAAAATTACATTATCGCAGCGGAAAATAACACATAACACAACTGAAAGAAATACATGGATATAGAGCTTTCCGAATATCCCTTCACTTATAAACCAGGATCCTGTGAATATAATATTTGCAAAACACAACTACTAGCTGCCCGTGTGGAAAACAAGGCACCTAGAGTTTAGGTTGAAACAATAAACTCTAGGTCAGTCATGTGACTCGTGTGAGAACTAAAATATTAATTATTCTTTATCTTAAAGTTAGGTAATTCAAAGAACCACGCCGTATAACATGGAACGGGTTTCCTCCCAAGAATACTAGTGCATAAAACAAACAGCGTAATGCTAAATAAGAAAAATGAATCTATTATAAGACCCAGGTCCCATCACACAATGCAACGCAAGCCGGAGGACTGGGTTTTCCCTTATAATAGCCAAAGAATGCTTGATACGCGAAATTTAATCTTTTACTATTACTATAAGTGAAAAAAACACTTCAAATATAAATGTACCAATCATGGACGGCATGGGTACCATATATCATGTCGCCATACCAGTTCTACAATTAAACCCGCAAAATGTTGTATTTGAAAGTTGGATTTCCATCTATGAACCGAGGCAAGGGAACGTCCTCACCGTTTCGAGACAATCTAGCCCATGTCTCAAGACCCAGACTCAAGTGGAACCTTAGGATCCCTAGGGACGATCATCCGTCGATGATTAGAAATACCATAAAGTATCTGCTAGCCAGCCCTATAGGGCATAAAATCTGATCAGTATGTCGACCATGTCATCCATCGGCCCCGCTATGCCGATATATCCAAAGTGCCTCTCTATCCATCAAGTAATAATAAGCAACATCCACATGAGTAAAATGTCTGGGCTTGCAAAACGCAGACACCACTCCTAGCTAGAAACTTGCATATGTCCATTTCCCTGGATCCTTCTCTTGTTTTTGGTTCACATCGAGGTGTGAGGCTCGCGAATTAACACTATACACCAAGCGACGCTTATTAAAGCTATGCTTTGATCATCAACTACAAGACTTTGCTTTTCAACAAAAGCCTTGATCCATGCAACTCAGCATGCCACAGAAGCAATTCATGTCATGCGACTGATATACATCAATATAAAACCTCTTAGCTCGTACGTCTCAGTGAAGGGCGTTAAGAAAACGAAAAAATTCTCTACCGCTAAACAGATATATATTTAATAGAAACCAATCTCACGGAATAAAATCCAATGTCAGACACACAGTCCATTTACAAGTTCGTCCTAGGTCTGAACGAAACTGGAGGCACCTAATTCCTCGTCCCATATGTCCAATACACGAGAGAGGCCCTTGCATATCCGTCGATCTCCAAGTACGTCTGGACGATCACCACTTATTACCTCGTCTTGGGTGTACAGCCCAATGAAGACATCAGTAATCATCCAAATGATGTCAAGACCTCCAGTCTTCAACTACCGTGTTCATCTTTGACATATCGTCGTATTAGTTGTTCAGAATGGGTATCACCCGGCCTTTCCGAATAACTCGCATATTTTATAAACAAGCGTTATACAAACACAACATACGCCTCATTCCAATCCAGAATATTCTTTTATTCAAACATTCTTTTCACCATTGTAAACCATATTAAGGTTGATCCAAACTTGACGGGATTAGCAAACCTTACCGAAGTAATCATTTATTTTATTTCCCAATCCCACCCTATTCATCCCATGGAGAAAAACTGGTAATACTCCATGTCTAACACCACGATGTTATCGGTAAATATTAATTACCATTTCACATTCAAATCTAATTAAAGATTTAGCTATCGCCTGGAGTAAAACTGGTGGTACTCCATTATCGATCATTTTCCTGAATTGATAATTTTAATTCTCACATTCTCATTTGAATTTAATTAAAGATTTATTAAACTCCACTTATTTTTAATCTTCCCAAAAAAATTCAATATTAATGATTATTCAAAGCTAAGAAATTAATCTTATCTTTTATTCGGTTAAAGAACCAATGTCAATTAAAACACGGTTCACGATAAACCCAAAATCACATTCCATCAGTCTCTAACCGTAAATTAGTAAGAGAACAATTCCCGAAGTATTAATCCCGAAGGTCGAAACCAACATCAGATCAATACCCAAGAAATAATTCAACTTAACTAATTTGCAGTTAGTTTCTAATTTTCTTAATTCCATTCAGTTTAAGAACAGTATTATTAAAGATACCATTCACATCAAACCTAAAATCTCATTCCATTGTTAGTCGGGTTAAAGAACAAATGTTACTTAAAACATCATTCAAGATAAACCCAAAATCTTATTCCATTGTTAATCGGGTTAAATAACAAGTGTTATTTAAAACACCGTTCATGGAAAAACCAAAAATCCCATTTGATATTAAATATAAGGCTAAGAATAGAAAATATATCGGCTTATATTCAATATCAAGTTCTGAAATCAACAAATATGGTATTGGAATAACGATATATATCTTCCAAATTCCTCCACAATATCTATATAATTACGGAACCCAATATCAAAATATTCTGAAAATAAATACGATTCATATCCATTTCAATTCATATATTGGAAATTCCGGTTAATTTTAAAAGCATTTCAACTCCAATTTATTTATTTAAAAATATTGGATTATAATTCTAGTTCATAAGTAGTTTATTTCCATAAAAATATATTTTTATCTTTTCAAATATGGAATTTTTCAACCCAATTTTTCCTAAATCATTTATTATGATTTTACACAAATTATTGATATTTTTAATAATTTTATCAAGGCCCGTAAAGTATATTTCCATAAACGGTCATCGAACTGCACATACAACGACCTTTTCCAAATTTGAGTTGGACATATCTCCAAACCCAACCGTTAGATTTCAAATTTCTCATATTCGTTGGAAATCTCTTTTCAATACAAACCCAACGGTCCCGGTTTTAGGAAAATCCGATGGTCGGATCTCCCAAAACGTCAATTCGAAGTCAGTGGTCGAAATTCTCGAACGGTTGCGGCGCGACGCATTCTATTCTGGCCATATTATATATATATTATATATTTCGTCGATTTCCATTTAAAATGTATTTTATAAATCGTTTTAAGTTTGTTTTAAAAACGATTTCAACTTCATGTTCAGTTTTGATTTAAAATTGAATATTCCACATCATTAATATATAAATGATAATATTTTCAAAACATTAGATTTTGAAATCACTTCTTTTTCGATATTCATTATAAAAATGAATAAAATCGATATAAGTATCGTTCGTGTCTAAATGGCGGATATCTAATTAACACGGCTTTATATATTTCAATAAATTCGTGTCCATCCAAAATCGGACATCAAAATCAGATTTTGATCTTTTACTGCAACTGCATATGCGTTAAATATAAATAATTAACGCTTATACAGCCTATCAACCAATCAATCGACATACCACTAAAAAATTGGGGTAGCGTACGTCAAATATCATCCCAACATCCATCTGGGGTTTTAATCCACAAACACAGAATTTATTTGTGCAGCTGGGCGATGTGTAAAATTTATCGTCCCAATCTTTATCAGTTAAATGGGTGTACATAAACAAATCGTCCGATTTCTAAGTGAATATTTATTTTATTCATATACACGTTAAAAATTATACTTTTAACAATTAAATATTTATTTCAACACATGAATATTTTATACTTTCCATTTCACATCACAAACTATTTTCACAACACAGTCAAATAAACAAGTCGACCATGGTCTGTGGACAACGATTGTCGGGTGCTGCTAAGCACCTTCTACATCCTAGTATATATTTTAACTAGAAAATAAAACTAAAGTGAGAAGTTCTCACCTTGGGTTTCCACTCCGCCATTCCTTGATTGCCGATCTAGATTGCATCCCTACATTAAAAATCATATTTTTAACTCATTAGTAATTATTTCCATGTATTACCATTTTATGAATAACACACATATGATAAAAATTCTATTTTTATCTAAATAAAAAAAACATATCATATATATGATAAGAATATTATTTTTATCGAACTAAAAATCGTATTTTTTCATATCAAAGAAAATCATAATTTTCTATCTTAGAAAATCTCATTTTCATTTCAAAGAAAAATATATTTTCAATATCAAAGAAAACTTATTTTTCAAAATCAAATTTAATACTATGTTATACATTTTCAAAACAAAGATGATTATATTTTCTAAATTAAGATGGTTATATTTTCGAAGCAAAGATGGTTATATTTTCAAAACAAAGATGGTTATATTTTCAAAGCAAAGTTTGGTTTATTTTCAAAACAAAGATGGTTATATTTTCAAAACAAAGTTTGGTTTATTTTCAAAACAATAATGGTTATATTTTTCAAAACAATGTTTGTCTATTCAACAATTATTTTTAAATACTAAATTAATTAAATTAATGAAATATGAAAAAACGCTCATTGTTCATTTTTTAACCAGTCGTAAAAAGTTGGAACCCTAAACCTGACTTGCGCCGCCGCCTCCGTTGATCGGAGGGTGATCCATCGTCGTCACGCCGCTCCACCCGCAATCACCACCCATTGCCGCGAGTTGCAGGCAACTCGATGCTTCCCTCGCCTTGGAAACGATGCCCGAAATCGCTCCTTTGCATCGCCGCCACGACCACCAGAGCGTCGCATCGACGATCAACTCCGCAGGTTCTGGAAGATCCCATGAAGCCCTATCATCTTTGCGTTGAAACCCTCCCTTAATTCCTAACGGATTGAATGATTTGATTGGAGGATGGATTAATGTTTTGTTCATTAATTAGAAGAGGGAGGCGCATGTCAAATAGTGGTTGACCAGAAGAACGGGTTAGACTGTTTAAAACTAGGGCTTGGCCCATATTTATATTTTTATTATATTTAATTTAATTCCAAAATATTTCGTTTATTAATCCGATCTCAAAATCAAGTCCAACGACTGTCGCCCTTAGGGTAATACCCTTATTCCGGACACAATGGGATGTGTCCGGTAAGCTAATTCGACTTGTACGAGTAGTTTTTCTTTAAACTTAAAATATAAATCAATATATTTTTAATTCAAACGCACATTTTAATTTATCGGGGCCACGTACTGATTCTAAAAATCTAGAAATATTATTTCTAGCTTTGTATTGATGATACGATCCTAACAAAACTAATTTCCTAAAATTTGAAGACCATTTGAAAAATGGCCATTTTCTGGTCGATCCAAATTGACTAAAACTGTCAAAACACGTTTTCCTTTGCCACGATCACATATTAATCCAAAAACTTATTAATTTGGAATCTAGCAATAACTTGACATCCTAGATACAACAAAGTGGTTTCGTCGAAAACGGAGGTCGTTTGCAAAATGGCTATTTTTAAGGCCTTTATATATGTTAAAATATATATAAATTCTACAGCGACTTTTCTGAATTTTAAACTGGACGTAACTCTCAACTTATAAAACGAAATTTCAGTTTCTCACATCTGTTAGAAAGATATGATTAAGTAGATTCAAATATTTCTTGTTTCGTTCAATTCTGACCTATATTGAATTCTGTATATTAACTTGAAATTTGAAATCGAATTTTCGAAATGTCACGCCATTTCAGGCTCGTTTTATAATTAAAATATATTTATTTGTTTTAATTTCATCGAAAATAAATTTTTCGTTGTTATTATTTAAAATAATTCATTTTAATATTCAAATTCTGTTAAAATTGCCAAAACAAAAATTTTAAATTGGTTCTGATTTTCCGGGTTGTTACAATAAATATTAACATAATAGAAGTCCTTAGAATAATATTATAGAATTATATAGTTTCAAGTAAGTGACCTGAACATGAGATTATCTAATATAATAAGTATTGTGATTCTAAAAAGTCCCTAGACAAATTTTGTTGTAAATAGGACAACAATGAAACACTAAGACTAGTATGTTGATTGACTAATTATCATATTTCATTGATCATTAATATATTTGATATTATTATTTATTTGGCATGGAAGACGGGGTTAAATGATCCCAACCTTTTTATTGAAGCACATTAGAGAAAATACAAGAGATTTAGAATACTTAAGATGATAAACAGGTGAAAACAGCGCTTCAATCACTGGAAGAACAAAAGAAAAAACAACAAAAAACAAAAACAAAGTTCAAGACGCAAAGTTCTCCAAAATGCCTGGCTCAATAGCAAAGGACGCATGAACCATGCAGGCCTTAACTTCTGAGATCAGCCAGTATTTAACTTGAATGTTACTTTTAGCTTTTGCAGGAGCAAAAATCTTAATGTTCCTTTAAGTCCATATGCACCACACAAAAGGCTTCATCACCATGCTGAACATCCTCTTTCTATCATCTTTTATACTAGTGTATTCACAAAGTTTGTTCCATTCTTCACTGCTGCTATGATATTATTGTCAATACATAAATACCATTACAACAAAACAATCTTTTTACAAAGGGAAGTGCCTGTTGTAATATGTGCTTCGCAAAGGGCAATGTACCTGTTGTAATAGGCCACGTTGTAATAGATCATATTCTACAACATGCACTTTCCATTGTAATACATGTCTATTACAACTATTTTTTCCCATTTTTAAAAAATTCACAAAATTTAAAAAAATCATGCCAAAGTAACACAGAATAATAAGAGAGTATACTATACGCATCCAAAGTGTAATAACCCGGAAAATGTGAACCAGTTTAAAAATTTTAAATTTGGTTATTCCCAGGAAATTTGAATGATTAAAATAGAATATTTCAATAAAATATAGGATTGTGTATAATATGGCAGTTTGAAATTTTGAATACAAACTAAGTCTGACTGTACCGGGTGGAAAATATGACGGATTTTAACGAAACTAAAAATATTTATATCTGTTTGTCAATACCTTTCTAACGAATCTGAAAAATCGAAATTTCATAACGGAAATCAAAAGTTATGGCCAAATGAATTTTCAGAAAGGTCGCTATATAGTATATATAGCCCTTGAAAATAGAGATTTGGCATACGACCTCGGAATTCGACGAAACCACTTTTGTTGGGTCCGGGATGTCAAATTATTGCTAAGTTTCAAATTTCGTAATTTTTGAAGCTAGTATGTGAGCGGGGCAAGAGATAACGTGTTTGGTCAAATTCTATTAAAATGGGTCGACCTTAAAATGGCCGTTTTTCAAACGAGCTCAGAATTCGACGAAACTGGTTTTGTTAGGACCGTATCGTCAAAACAAAGCTAGATTTATTTTTCTGGAATTTTTCGATTCAGTTTGTGGCCCTGGCAAATTGAAATGTACGTTTAAATTAAATATCGAATGTTTTATATTTTAAATTGAAAAATAACTGACTGTAACAGTCGAAATGGCTAACGAAACATATCCCATTGTGTCCGGAATGGGGGTATTTAGCTAGGGGCGACAGTCGTTGGGTTTAAAAAGGAGTCCGTTTGCAAAAACACTATTTAAAAATTTCCTATAAGTATAGACCAATGAGAAATTTTCTTTATAAAAAAAAAAAATTCTAAAAACCCTAGCCGCCAGTCGAAACGAACGATCCATGTCGCTCGTCGCTTTCCCTCTCTTTTCCGATCGCCACAGGCGACGCTAGGCCGCGCCACCACCGTCAGTCGACAGCCCTACGCCTCCTCTCCACATCCGACCTAGCCTCACCCCCAACAGAGCTGCCGTCGACGAGTTCGAGCGCTTCAAAGTCGCCGCCTTCCTGGAGCCGCCGCCGCCTGGATTCGCCATCGCATCGCCTCAGACAACCACCGATAGGAAGCTCTTTCCTCCCTCGACGACGACCAACAGTCCGATCATCCCCTAGGGCTACGGATCAAGAGAAAGATTCAAACCTAGATTTGAACAGGTTTTTAAACTATCGGGTTATTTAATTTTAAACTGTTTTAACACTTTAAAGCGTTGCAAAACTTTGAAAAATAATATCTTTTTCGTTCTTCAACGAAATTCGATGAAACAGGAGACACCGTGACCACAAGGAGGCTCTCAAAATTCTAGAAGAAGCCGCGGATTTTTCTGACCTTCCTACGATTTTTAGCACCGCAAGAACCAATGTGAGGAATCTAAACTATTTGTGTGAATGTAATCGCGTTGTATAAATTATATAAGCGAAGTGTAAATTATATACGCATTGTATACCTCATGTACATGTGTTGTATAAGTTATATTAGCGATGTATAAATTATACAAGCGTTGTTTGAAAAATATATGCTTCGAATTGTGATGAAATGCAAATGAATTATTATATTATATTATATATATATATATATATATATATATATATATATATACTCCCCTCGTCCACAGACCATGGACGATATTTATTGCTTGTGTTTGACGTGATATTATATGGTATGACGAATGGTTGGAAATAATTGTTTGTGGTTGATATTGTGGTTGAAAAATACCTTTGTGGTTGAAAAATACCTTTGTGGTTGAAACAAAATAGAATAGGATTGTGGAATTGAAAATAAAACATGCCGCCTGCGTACGAACTAGATGCATGATCCCCATTGTCAAAAACCGCGAGGTTTTAAGGTAGACCGAGGAGCCGTACTAGGGACGGTCCCGGTTTTAACTACCCTGCCGTTATGCTGCCGAAATTTTCTGAAATATTTATGTGTTAGAATAATTTTCCTTCATTGAAATTATTTACATAACGATATAGAATATTCATGTGTTGAGTTGCAATTCATTCGTTGAGTTGAAATTCATGTGTTGAATATTATTTGAATTTAAACAAATGGCTTTAGTAATAAAAATCACATTTTTATATATATACAAACGATATCGAATATTCATGTGTTGAGTTGCCAATTCATTCGTTGAGTTGAAATTCATGTGTTGAATATTATTCGAATTTAAACAAATGGTTTTGTAATAAAAATCACATTTTTTATATATATACAAACTATATAGAATATTCATGTGTTGAGTTGCCAATTCATTCGTTGAGTTGAAATTCATGTGTTGAATATTATTCGAATTTAAACAAATGGCTTTAGTAATAAAAATCACATTTTTATATATATACAAACGATATCGAATATTCATGTGTTGAGTTGCCAATTCATTCGTTGAGTTGAAATTCATGTGTTGAATATTATTCGAATTTAAACAAATGGCTTTAGTAGTAAAAATCACATTTTTATATATATACAAACGATATCGAATATTCATGTGTTGAGTTGCCAATTCATTCGTTGAGTTGAAATTCATGTGTTGAATATTATTCGAATTTAAACAAATGGCTTTAGTAATAAAAATCACATTTTTATATATATACAAACGATATCGAATATTCATGTGTTGAGTTGCCAATTCATTCGTTGAGTTGAAATTCATGTGTTGAATATTATTCAAATTTAAACAAATGGCTTTAGTAATAAAAATCACATTTTTTATATATATACAAACTATATATAATATTCATGTGTTGAATTCCAATTCATTCGTTGAGTTGAAGTTCATGTGTTGAATGTTATCATCTTTTAAAAATAAAATGAATCGACATTGAAAACTATATTTTAATGATATTTATGAAGTGTTAAAAATACATGTGTCGAATAAATATTTTTGATGATAAAAATATTCCTTTTATCATGTATACACTTAGTTAAAAATACACATGTGTCGAATAAATATTTTTGATGATAAAAATATTCCTTTTATCATGTATACGCTTAGTTAAAAATACACACGTGTTGAAATAAATAATAGTTTTGCTAGGAATATTATTTTTAGCTTTGTTCTGCATATATATACATGTGTTGAACAGGAAAAATGGATTAGCTGTTGAGTAAAGAAATTATTTGCGTGCCCGACAAATAGGTAAACCTTGATGAGTTGGCTGCGCAATTTTATTTATATATCAACTCCTGTGAATGCCATTGGATGCGGAGTGCTGGTTTTTCTGTGTGAAATAATAAACAACGCCATAGGATAGTAACAATTAATTTTGAACTACACTACATGGCATACTTCTTGACGATAGGCATACTTCATCATATTCCACATAAGCAATTGGAGCTTGTGTGACGAGGTGGAAGATTTACCATATAAGCAAGAGGCTTGTATGGCGATGACTATGTACTACAGGTTGGACTGATGACTGATATGGACTATATAAATTATAACGATAAAATGCCAGATTAATAAAAACCCCACACGGGTCTAGAGTTGACAATAATTACGTCGCTCTAGTTATTAGATACGGCACATGGACTATTTATTTCCACACGGAAACGGGGTGACGGGAATTTATTCTCTGGAGTGATTATCAGTACATGCTCCCCCGTAAACACCAGAATATATCACTAAAAATATGTGAATGCTTTTTAGGATTTATTGGGTACCTAATACGGCCCAATAAATTTCCAAACCCCTCCCCGTACAAAGGAGGTTATGGCGAAATTTTTCGAAATATTAAGGCGTTAGTGAAATATTTGAAGTGAAAACGAAGTTGAAAATATAAAATGAACTATAGTTGAAAACTATAGATTGAACTATATTTATATATATAAATATAAATATAATTAAAAGGAATAGAGGCCGTGCAGTACGCGTTTCGGAATCGTAATTTGAAACGATTGGTACGAGAAATCCGACCATCGGATTTTCCTGAAACTGCAACCGCCGGGTTCGCCTTGGAAATATCTTTCCAACGGCACCAACCATATAAAAATCCAACGGTTGGATTGTCCGGAATGTCTAATTCCAATCTGAAGAAAAACAGCGCCAGAATCGTTTATATTTATATATAAATATAAATATAATTAATTTAAATCGAATAACGACGCTGCAGTTCGAATTTTGAAACCGTAGTTTCAAACGACTAGTGTGGAAGATCCGACCATAGGATTCTCACGAAACTGGAACCGTTGGGTTCGCGTTGGGAATATCTTCCCACTGATATAGACTTTGTAGAAATCCAACGGTTAGATTTTCCGATATGTGTAAAACTAATTAAGGGAAAAACAGCGCCAGTGCCACGGCACGACCTGAAACGTCGTTTAATTAAATATGGCCATTTTTAAACACATAGAAATGGCGAAAAATCGTTATAAAATATTATAAGCAACATAGGTTGCAAATAGACCAATTGGGCTTGAATTGTTTGATATTTGATGGTTGTAAGTGTATGACATGAAAATAACACTAAATAACTGAAAGATGGATGTCGAATAATATAACCATATAAAGAATCGATTTAAATTCTAATGACGTGAATTATTTGAAAAGGCCGAGCTAACCCTCATTCCAAATAATTCATCGAGCGATTCGAATTGAGAAATGCAAAGACGATTCAAGACCGACGATCTTCGTATCGGTTGGATGGGCGCTACTGAGGTTCCTAACCGGAGTAGCTACCGGAAGGGGACGGAAGTAGTAGCCGTCTGAACGTATAAGTTGATTGGACGGATATACGAGGAATTTGACGCCTCCGGTTTCGTTCAGACCCAGGACGGACTTGTAAATGGACTGTGTGTCTGACATTGGATTTTGTTCTATACTGATTGATCTCTGTTAAATATATATCTGTTTGGCGGCAGAGAATTTATTCTCTTGCTTAACGCCTTTCTCTGAGACGTACGAGCTTAGAGGTTATATATCGATGGAAATCAATCGTATGGAGTGGACTGCCTATGTGGCATGCCAAGATGCTGTGATCAAGGCTTCTGTTGCAAAGCAAAGTCTTGTGGATGATGATCAAAGCAAGGTCTACGTGGCCTAGCTTTGTGTATTTCGCAGATTCGCGAACCTCACACCCCGGTATGAGTTAAAAATGGGATACGGACTGCAGGGAGAACATGACGTTTCTTTCTAGCTATGGTGGTGTCAGTGACTTACCAGCCCTGACATATTTATCTACTTTTCACCTTTGTGGTTGTTGGAATGCGAGGCGCCTCGATTATAGGTCTGTAAGGACCGGGAAACGTGTGTTCAGGAATACTAATCCTCTAACGTAAGTGAGGACCGGCCCTGAAGCATCCAGGGGTTACCCAGTGTGTGTAATCCTGAGGCATTTGCTAGAGTGTCTCGAAGCGGAGAGGAGCTTGCCCCTTGCCTCGACTCATGACGGAAATCCAATTTCCAATACGAGATAACGGATTTGATTGTAGAACTAGTATGGAGACATAGTAGATGGTAGCTATGCCGCCTATGATTGATATTTATGATGCTATTCGCTTTTGAAACATATATGCACTAGTAATAATATCAAATGACTTTGCTTTATACGTATCAAGCATATTTGGCCCTTATAAGGTAAAACTCTATCCTCCGGCTGGCGTTGCATTGTGTGTTGGGACTTGAGTCTTATAATGGCTTCATTCTTTCTAAAAGCATTGCGTTGTTTTAAAAGAATTTACCTTGTTTTAAATGCACTAGCAATCACTGGAGTGAACCCGTTCCGCGAAAGTGGCGTGGTCCTATGATTTGCTATTACTGTTGTTTAACCGTTAAATAGATTCCTCATACCAGTCCCCATGACTGACTCGTTGTTTGTTTCACTTTGCAAACGCGGGTGCCCTTATTTTCACACGGGCAGCCTAGTACACAGGTGACAGGTGATTTTTGGTTCTGCACTGCTGCATAGCATGCACTTTTGGCTCTTGGCGAGGCTGACATCATAGAGATGACTTAGATATTCTCCGCCATTACTGTATTTATATTATGATTCCGCCACTGGCGATGCAGACTGATTTACTTTTCGTATTTCTCACTATATGTATATGTATTCCGCCTTCGGCGATGTAGACTGATACTCTTATTATGTCACTGCATGTATGTATTCCGCCTCTGGCGATGATGACTGATCACTTCCCTTTCTTTTTACTAAGTATATCCCACGCTATGCTATTCTGATATTCCTACATGTTGTGATTCCGCTGTCATATCCATGTAAAAGTATTTTATTTATTGTTTCTGCTATTATCTGTACTCTGCTATGATGATTAATGTGTTATTTCCTAATGATTATCCTTAATACCGCCCCTCGGATTTTGGGATCGTCACAGTTGGTATCAGAGCTTTGGTTAACCTTAGTTCCGGGATCTAACACATTAAACACCTCGTCAGAATAGAATCAGTAGTGTTCTAATGCGAGTAGCTCATTAGAGATAGGATTAGCAATGTCCTAGAATGAGCTAAACAGATTAGCAAAACAATTTGATCAGTACATCATCATTATCTTTCCTTGTATTCCCTTGCTTTATTATGTATGAAAATTATCAAATCTGTGAGCTTGACTCTTTTCTTGCTTATACAGTACTCTTAGATGGCTACGCGTAGAGCAGCAGCTAGAGGAGGCCGTGGAGGCCGAGGAGATGCAGCAGGAGGACGGGGGAATATCCCCGTAGCTGTGGAAATCCCTATTATTCAGCCACCAGCACCAGAAGACTTTGAGTTAGATAAAGTGGCAAAGAGGTACAAAAATCTTGGAGGGAAACCTTTTACTGGCACTGGCACAGTGACCGAAGCTATCGCTTGGCTGAAAACCTGTGAGAAAATCTTCGAAGGTATGGGCATGGGAACTAACAATAAAGCCCGACTTGGCATTTAGCTCCTTCAGGAAGAGGCAGAGCTGTGGTGGGATGCCATTACTTCTGGGGATGCAGCTGGTACTATTCGGACTTGGGAGCAGTTCAAGACTTTATTCAATGAGAAGTTTGTGCCAGAACAAGCTCTTGAGAGGACGCGGGAGCAATTTGCTAATCTCTAGCAGGGAGACCTCTCTATTCAAGACTATCTGAATAAGTTCATGCAGCTACCGCGCTATGCTCCAGAGCTGGTTTTGACCGACAAAGCGAAAAATAAGAGATTCATATTTGGGCTGAAGCGCAAATACCATGATAGAGCTATGAGCAACATCAAACTCTCTTTTACAGAACTAGTAGAGATGGCTTGCAACTACGAAGACATGGATGAGAGGCATGCTAGCCAAGACCGCGCAAAGAGCCAAGCAGGGAATAAGCGCAAGACTTCAACAGACCAACCCGAATCTAGCATCACCGCGGCCGCTACTCAAAAACCCGCAAAGATCCCGAAAGGAAACTGCTATAATTGCGGGAAGCCCGGTCATTTCTCTAATGTATGCAAAGCCCCAAAGAAGCCAAGGGCTAGTGACTCAGCTGAATGCTACAACTGCCACAAGAAGGGGCACTATAGCAAGAATTGTCCTTTGAAGAAGAGCGCACTAGTGGCCCATGTCTATGACGGGAATACCCCGCCAGCTGTCACCGATGGATCAGGTAAACCCGATGTCTTGGGAGGTACTCTTACCATTAAAAATATTCCTGTTTCTGTACTTTTTGATACCGGGGCATCTCGTAGCTTCATTTCTGGTAATATTGTTCATAAGTTAAAATTGAATCCAAGGAAGCTTAAAGAACCAATTAAAGTTTAGAATCCGATAGGAGGGTCTACTATTCTCGGCTCATATTGTAATGTACCCACCTCATATTCATGTTATCGATTCCCTTTTAAAGTAATTGTCATGGACCTTTCCGAATTTGATGTTATACTGGGATTTGACTGGTTGACAAAATATAAGGCTGAAGTTAGATGTGCCGAAAGAATCGTTAAAGTCGAAACGAAGCTTGGACCTAAATATATACCATGCCATGGCTCAGAAATTAATAGAACGGAATTTTGGTCTTCTTTAGAGATTATTCCCCCTTCATTAGAAAAGATACCGGTCGTTAAAAATTATGCGGATGTGTTTGAAGAAGTAGAAAACTTACTGCCGCAAAGAGAAATTGAATTTAGAATTGATCTAATTCCGAATGCCCGACCAGTAGTTCATCCAATAAGAAGAATGGCCCCGAAAGAAAAAGAAGAGCTAAGTGGTCAAACCCGAGAATTACTTTGGAAAGGTCTGATCCGATCAAGCTTTTCAGCATGGGGAGCCGCAGTGGTGTTTGTCCCGAAATCGGACGGTACTCTAAGACTATGCGTTGACTACCGAGATCTCAATAAACAAACACTGAAGAACAAATATCCTTTGCCCCGAATAGACGATCTGTTAGATCAATTAAATGGAGCAACCGTATTCTCCAGAATGGACCTAGCTACAGGTTTCCACCAATTGCGTATAGCCGAAGACTGTGTTCCTTTGACAGCCTTCAGGGGTCCCGATTTATTCTACGAATGGTTAGTAATGCCGTTCGGCTTGTGCAACGCTCCGGCATACTTCGTTGATCTTATGAACAGAGTGTTCCGAGGTGTGTTGAATAAGTTTGTTCTAGTCTTCATCGATGACATTCTAATCTACTCTAAGTCGGAAGAAGAGCATGCAAAACATTTAGAACAAGTGTTGAAAATTCTCAGGAGAAATGTCTTGAAAGCTAAATTTTCTAAGTGTGTTTTCTGGCAGAATGAAGTTAAATTCCTTGGCCACGTTGTGTCAAAGGAAGGAATTGCTGTAGACCCAAGCAAAATTATAGCGATTCAGAACTGGAAACAACCTACTACACCCACTGAAGTTCGAAGTTTCCTTGGATTAGCTAGTTACTATCGGAAATTCGTTCAGGATTTTTCAAAGATATCAGGAGTATTGACAAAGCTTACAAAGAAGCATGAAAAATTCAAATGGACCCCCGAATGTGAAGAAGCTTTCCAGGAGCTGAAACTGAAATTGACAACCGCTCCGGTATTGACAATAATAGAGGGTAACCAAGACTTGACCGTATGGACAGATGCTTCTATTAGAGGGCTAGGAGCAGTGTTAACGCAAAAAGGCCAAGTGATCGCTTATGCCAGTCGTCAACTAAAGCCGCATGAAAGAAACTATGCTACTCATGATCTTGAGTTATTAGCCATCGTGTTTGCTTTAAGAATATGGAGGCATTATTTACTGGGCGAGAAATTCGAACTATTCACCGATCATCAATCCTTGAAATATCTTTTCACTCAGAAAGATCTAAACCTGAGGCAACAGCGTTGGTTAGAATTCCTTGCAGCATATGATTTTGAAATTATATACACTCCAGGGAAAGCCAATGTTGTAGCAGATGCGCTCAGCAGAAAGAATGAAATCATCGCCAGTTTTGTCATCACGTCTTCATTAATAGACAGGATCTCGACTCTTCAGAAAGGCGATGAATTTATTCAAAGAATCAGTCAAAGAATCAAAGGAGGTGAATCCACAAGTTTTCGACTTGATGACAAAGGGGTTCTAAGATTAAAGGGTAGAATCTGCATCCCAAACCTTCCCGAGCTCAGAAGAGAAATACTAGATGAGTGCCACAAATCCAAGTTAAGTATCCATCCCGGTGTGAGCAAGATGTATAACGATATTAAACGCACATTCTGGTGGAGAGCTATGAAAAGAGATATCTCATTATATGTTAGCAGATGCCCCACTTGTCAGCTAGTTAAGAGTGATCAGCAGAAATTGGCAGGATTATTGCAACCATTAGAAATTCCTGGATGGAAGTGGGAACAAATCTCGATGGATTTCATCGATGGCCTGCCTAGAACTAGGAAAGGGAACGACAGTATATGGGTAATCGTAGATCGCTTCACGAAGACTGCACATTTTATCCCTGTCCGATCCAACAGAACGGCTCAAAGTCTAGCACAGATTTACTTCAAAGAAATAGTTAAACTTCATGGAGTACCGCTCAGTATAGTCAGCGCTAGAGATCCCCTGTTCATTAGCAAATTCTGGGAAGCATTCCAGGAAGAATTGGGAACCAAATTAAATCTAAGCACCGCTTATCACCCTCAGACAGACGGCCAAACTGAGCGGGTGAATAGAATTTTAGAAGATTTACTGCGGGCTTGCGTTATTGATTTTGGAGGCTCATGGGAAGATCATTTACACTTAGCAGAATTCTCTTACAACAATAGCTATCAAGCAAGTTTGGGAATGTCCCCATTTGAAGCACTATACGGTAGACCGTGTAGATCTCCCGCATGTTGGGTGGAACCTGGCAACAGACTTGTGTTAGGGCCCGATATGATTCAAGAAGCATCGAATAAAGTCGATTCCATTAAGAAGCAATTGAAAACCGCTCAGAGCCGACAGAAAAGTTATGCTGATGCGAGAAGAAGGGATATATCGTTTGTCGTTGGCGATTATGTTTATTTAAGAGTTTCTCCAATGCGAGGGGTAATCAGATTTGGCAAGACTGGGAAGTTGGCACCAAGATTTATTGGTCCCTTTCCTATACTTGAATGGATTGGAACTCTTGCATACAGGGTTTCATTACCTAATTGGTTGCCTGGTATACATGTTGTGTTCCACGTATCTCAACTCAGAAAACATGTTCATGATCCCGACCTTATTGTGGAAGAAGCAGCACAACAGGATATTGACATAACTCCAGAATTAGCACTCAAGAGAGAGCCATTAAAGATAGTTGGCAAAGAAACTAGAGAGCTAAGGAGGAAAAAGATTCATTTAGTCAAAGTGCAGTGGAGTGGTGATCCTAGAGACTGTACTTGGGAAACTGAGGAAAGCATTAAACAAGCCTATCCCAAATGCAGAGTGGACATCTCTGACTAACTCCGGTGCAAGGTACCTTTACAATACTTTGCATTTACATTTTATTTCCTGCTTAACTGTTATTTCCTTTTCGAGGACGAAAAGTTTTAAGTGCGGGAGATTGTAATAACCCGGAAAATGTAAACCAGTTTAAAATTTTTAAATTTGGTTATTCCCAGGAAATTTGAATGATTAAAATAGAATATTTCAATAAAATATAGGATTGTGTATAATATGGCAGTTTGAAATTTTGAATACAAACTAAGTCTGACTGTACCGGGTGGAAAATATGACGGATTTTAACGAAACTGAAAATATTTATATCTGTTTGTCAATACCTTTCTAACGAATCTGAAAAATCGAAATTTCATAACGGAAATCAAAAGTTATGGCCAAATGAATTTTCAGAAAGGTCGCTATATAGTATATATAGCCCTTGAAAATAGAGATTTGGCATACGACCTCGGAATTCGACGAAACCACTTTTGTTGGGTCCGGGATGTCAAATTATTGCTAAGTTTCAAATTTCGTAATTTTTGAAGCTAGTATGTGAGCGGGGCAAGAGATAACGTGTTTGGTCAAATTCTATTAAAATGGGTCGACCTAAAAATGGCCGTTTTTCAAACGAGCTCAGAATTCGACGAAACTGGTTTTGTTAGGACCGTATCGTCAAAACAAAGCTAGATTTATTTTTCTGGAATTTTTCGATTCAGTTTGTGGCCCTGGCAAATTGAAATGTACGTTTAAATTAAATATCGAATGTTTTATATTTTAAATTGAAAAACAACTGACTGTAACAGTCGAAATGGCTAACGAAACATATCCCATTGTGTCCGGAATGGGGGTATTTAGCTAGGGGCGACAGTCGTTGGGTTTAAAAAGGAGTCCGTTTGCAAAAACACTATTTAAAAATTTCCTATAAGTATAGACCAATGAGAAATTTTCTTTATAAAAAAAAAAAATTCTAAAAACCCTAGCCGCCAGTCGAAACGAACGATCCATGTCGCTCGTCGCTTTCCCTCTCTTTTCCGATCGCCACAGGCGACGCTAGGCCGCGCCACCACCGTCAGTCGACAGCCCTACGCCTCCTCTCCACATCCGACCTAGCCTCACCCCCAACAGAGCTGCCGTCGACGAGTTCGAGCGCTTCAAAGTCGCCGCCTTCCTGGAGCCGCCGCCGCCTGGATTCGCCATCGCATCGCCTCAGACAACCACCGATAGGAAGCTCTTTCCTCCCTCGACGACGACCAACAGTCCGATCATCCCCTAGGGCTACAGATCAAGAGAAAGATTCAAACCTAGATTTGAACAGGTTTTTAAACTATCGGGTTATTTAATTTTAAACTGTTTTAACACTTTAAAGCGTTGCAAAACTTTGAAAAATAATATCTTTTTCGTTCTTCAACGAAATTCGATAAAACAGGAGACACCGTGACCGCAAGGAGGCTCTCTACATTCTAGAAGAAGCCGCGGATTTTTCTGACCTTCCTACGATTTTTAGCACCGCAGGAACCAATGTGAGGAATCTAACCTATTTGTGTGAATGTAATCGCGTTGTATAAATTATATAAGCGAAGTGTAAATTATATACGCATTGTATACCTCATGTACATGTGTTGTATAAGTTATATTAGCGATGTATAAATTATACAAGCGTTGTTTGAAACATATATGCTTCGAATTGTGATGAAATGCAAGTGAATTATTATATATATATATATATATATACATATATACTCCCCTCGTCCACAGACCATGGACGATATTTATTGCTTGTGTTTGACGTGATATTATATGGTATGACGAATGGTTGGAAATAAATGTTTGTGGTTGATATTGTGGTTGAAAAATACCTTTGTGGTTGAAAAATACCATTGTGGTTGAAAAATACCTTTGTGGTTGAAACAAAATAGAATAGGATTGTGGAATTGAAAATAAAACATGCTGCCTGCGTGCGAACTAGATGCATGATCCCCATTGTCAAAAACCGCGAGGTTTTAAGGTAGAGCGAGGAGCCGTACTAGGGACGGTCCCGGTTTTAACTACCCTGCCGTTATGCTGCCGAAATTTTCTGAAATATTTATGTGTTAGAATAATTTTCCTTCATTGAAATTATTTACATAACGATATAGAATATTCATGTGTTGAGTTGCAATTCATTCGTTTAGTTGAAATTCATGTGTTGAATATTATTTGAATTTAAACAAATGGCTTTAGTAATAAAAATCACATTTTTATATATACACAAACAATATCGAATATTCATGTGTTGAGTTGCCAATTCATTCGTTGAGTTGAAATTCATGTGTTGAATATTATTCGAATTTAAACAAATGGCTTTAGTAATAAAAATCACATTTTTTATATATATACAAACTATATAGAATATTCATGTGTTGAGTTGCCAATTCATTCGTTGAGTTGAAATTCATGTGTTGAATATTATTCGAATTTAAACAAATGGCATTAGTAATAAAAATCACATTTTTATATATATACAAACGATATCGAATATTCATGTGTTGAGTTGCCAATTCATTCGTTGAGTTGAAATTCATGTGTTGAATATTATACGAATTTAAACAAATGGCTTTAGTAATAAAAATCACATTTTTATATATATACAAACGATATCGAATATTCATGTGTTGAGTTGCCAATTCATTCGTTGAGTTGAAATTCATGTGTTGAATATTATTCGAATTTAAACAAATGGCTTTAGTAATAAAAATCACATTTTTATATATATACAAACGATATCGAATATTCATGTGTTGAGTTGCCAATTCATTCGTTGAGTTGAAATTCATGTGTTGAATATTATTCGAATTTAAACAAATGGCTTTAGTAATAAAAATCACATTTTTTATATATATACAAACTATATAGAATATTCATGTGTTGAATTCCAATTCATTCGTTGAGTTGAAGTTCATGTGTTGAATGTTATCATCTTTTAAAAATAAAATGAATCGACATTGAAAACTATATTTTTATGATATTTATGAAGTGTTAAAAATACACATGTGTCGAATAAATATTTTTGATGATAAAAATATTCCTTTTATCATGTATACACTTAGTTAAAAATACACATGTGTCGAATAAATATTTTTGATGATAAAAATCTTCCTTTTATCATGTATACGCTTAGTTAAAAATACACACGTGTTGAAATAAATAATAGTTTGCTAGGAATATTATTTTTAGCTTTGTTCTACATATATATACATGTGTTGAACAGGAAAAATGGATTAGCTGTTGAGTAAAGAAATTATTTGCGTGCCCGACAAATAGGTAAACCTTGATGAGTTGGCTGCGCAATTTTATTTATATATCAACTCCTGTGAATGCCATTGGATGCGGAGTGCTGGTTTTTCTGTGTGAAATAATAAACAACGCCATAGGATAGTAACAATTAATTTTGAACTACACTACATGGCATACTTCTTGACGATAGGCATACTTCATCATATTCCACATAAGCAATTGGAGCTTGTGTGACGAGGTGGAAGATTTACCATATAAGCAAGAGGCTTGTATGGCGATGACTATGTACTACAGGTTGGACTGATGACTGATATGGACTATATAAATTATAACGATAAAATGCCAGATTAATAAAAACCCCACACGGGTCTAGAGTTGACAATAATCACGTCGCTCTAGTTATTAGATACGGCACATGGACTATTTATTTCCACACGGAAACGGGGTGACGGGAATTTATTCTCTGGAGTGATTATCAGTACATGCTCCCCCGTAAACACCAGAATATATCACTAAAAATATGTGAATGCTTTTTAGGATTTATTGGGTACCTAATACGGCCCAATAAATTTCCAAACCCCTCCCCGTACAAAGGAGGTTATGGCGAAATTTTTCGAAATATTAAGGCGTTACTGAAATATTTGAAGTGAAAACGAAGTTGAAAATATAAAATGAACTATAGTTGAAAACTATAGATTGAACTATATTTATATATATAAATATAAATATAATTAAAAGGAATAGAGGCCGTGCAGTTCGCGTTTCGGAATCGTAATTTGAAACGATTGGTACGAGAAATCCGACCATCGGATTTTCCTGAAACTGCAACCGCCGGGTTCGCCTTGGAAATATCTTTCCAACGGCACCAACCTTGTAAAAATCCAACTGTTGGATTGTCCGGAATGTCTAATTCAAATCTGAAGAAAAACAGCGCCAGAATCGTTTATATTTATATATAAATATAAATATAATTAATTTAAATCGAATAACGACGCTGCAGTTCGAATTTTGAAACCGTAGTTTCAAACGACTAGTGTGGAAGATCCGACCATCGGATTCTCACGAAACTGGAACCGTTGGGTTCGCGTTGGGAATATCTTCCCACTGATATAGACTTTGTAGAAATCCAATGGTTAGATTTTCCGATATGTGTAAAACAAATTAAGGGAAAAACAGCGCCAGTGCCACGGCACGACCTGAAACGTCGTTTAATTAAATATGGCCATTTTTAAACAGATAGAAATGGCGAAAAATCGTTATAAAATATTATAAGCAACATAGGTTGCAAATAGACCAATTGGGCTTGAATTGTTTGATATTTGATGGTTGTATGTGTATGACATGAAAATAACACTAAATAACTGAAAGATGGATGTCGAATAATATAACCATATAAAGAATCGATTTAAATTCTAATGACGTGAATTATTTGAAAAGGCCGAGCTAACCCTCATTCCAAATAATTCATCGAGCGATTCGAATTGAGAAATGCAAAGACGATTCAAGACCGACGATCTTCGTATCGGTTGGATGGGCGCTACTGAGGTTCCTAACCGGAGTAGCTACCGGAAGGGGACGGAAGTAGTAGCCGTCTGAACGTATAAGTTGATTGGACGGATATACGAGGAATTTGACGCCTCCGATTTCGTTCAGACCCAGGACGGACTTGTAAATGGACTGTGTGTCTGACATTAGATTTTGTTCTATACTGATTGATCTCTGTTAAATATATATCTGTTTGGCGGCAGAGAATTTATTCTCTTGCTTAACGCCCTTCTCTGAGACGTACGAGCTTAGAGGTTATATATTGATGGAAATCAATCGTATGGAGTGGACTGCCTATGTGGCATGCCAAGATGCTGTGATCAAGGCTTCTGTTGCAAAGCAAAGTCTTGTGGATGATGATCAAAGCAAGGTCTACGTGGCCTAGCTTTGTGTATTTCGCAGATTCGCGAACCTCACACCCAGGTATGAGTTAAAAACGGGATACGGACTGCAGGGAGAGCATGACGTTTCTTTCTAGCTATGGTGGTGTCAGTGACTTACCAGCCCTGACATATTTATCTACTTTTCACCTTTGTGGTTGTTGGAATGCGAGGCGCCTCGATTATAGGTCTGTAAGGACCGGGAAACGTGTGTTCAGGAATACTAATCCTCTAACGTAAGTGAGGACCGTCCCTGAAGCATCCAGGGGTTACCCAGTGTGCGTAATCCTGAGGCATTTGCTAGAGTGTCTCGAAGCGGAGAGGAGCTTGCCCCTTGCCTCGACTCATGACGGAAATCCAATTTCCAATACGAGATAACGGATTTGATTGTAGAACTAGTATGGAGACATAGTAGATGGTAGCTATGCCGCCTATGATTGATATTTATGATGCTATTCGCTTTTGAAACATATATGCACTAGTAATAATATCAAATGACTTTGCTTTATACGTATCAAGCATATTTGGCCCTTATAAGGTAAAACTCTATCCTCCGGCTTGCGTTGCATTGTGTGTTGGGACTTGAGTCTTATAATGGCTTCATTCTTTCTAAAAGCATTGCGTTGTTTTAAAAGAATTTACCTTGTTTTAAATGCACTAGCAATCACTGGAGTTGACACAGGCACTAAATTTACAGAAATTTGGGACTCACTAAAATCTGTAGCCCGGATTCATGGAATCACCACTAAAACCTATAGCCCGGCTTCACGGAATCATGTTGTGGGGCCCACATGCATAAATCTACGGCAACAATTTTACCACCTAATGGTAACACTATATCATAGCTATGGAAATATTTAACATCACATACTGCAACATTATATCATAGTTATGCCAACATTACATAACATAACCCTGAAATTAACAAAGAACTTTTTATTTCAAATTAACTAGCAAACACAAGTAGTACTTTGTCAACTGCTAAATAACAAAACATAGCCACTAAATTCAATTTTACAGACACTTTATTAACAAACACAGCCAGTACTGAATTCATGTTTACATAAAACTAAAAAAGTTTCAAAATATAGCGCAAGCCTCCAGTGCATTTAGTGTCTTTACTACATCCAGTACCTTTAGTGCCTTCAGTAACAAGTTCTTGAATATCCTCATCACTGTCTCCTTCACCTGCATGCATCAGTTGCATTTCAGCACAAAATAAGAGGTATGCATGCCTTAATTGCATTTCAGCACAAACTACGATCATAGTATAACTGAGTTTCCTTTCAGCATAAACTGAGTTTCCTAACTGAATTCCATTTGCATTTCAATATAACAGTATATTGATTTAAATAATGTGTATACAAGTATGTACTGATCTAAACATAACTGACAACTGATCTAAACAATGTGTATACAAGTGTATATTAGTCTAAACATAAGTGAATTTCATTTGCATTTGTGTTTCATTTACATAACTGAGTTACATAACAGAGGCACAATGTGGATACAAGTGTATACTGATCTAAACAATGTGTATACAAGTGTATACAATGTGTATACATAGTATAACAATGGCACAATGTACACACAAGTGTATGCTGAGTAAACAATTAGACAGTTACAATGTGGATAAAATTATCAGTAATCAGCTCTTTAGGTTTAATGGGCAATGTGGCGAAAATTATCACTAATCTGCAATGTGGCAAAAATTATCACTAATCTACAATGTGAACAACTTAAAATTATACCTGAAAAACTATCCATGCATGTTATTTCATGTTACTTTACTACTCTACATTGCTATAACAACACACAAAAGAACTACAAACATGATCCAGGACATAGCTAAAGCTGCTGCAATGAATTTTTCTTCTTTCTCATGTTTTTTGCATTTAATCCGCATTAGGGCCAACTCTTCCATCATATCTTCCACAAATTCATTGGCCTTTGTTCTCTTTCGCTTTTGCTTCAGCAACTTTTCTTCAATTGTCCTCTTTTCCATGAGCAATTGCGATATTGTCTATACTTTTTTCATCGATTTAACAGTAGTATCATCTAGTTCAGCATTGCTGTTGATTTCTAAACTTCGTCATGCCACATAAAATACCTGCAACCGCCATTCTACACGTACCTTAAATTCTTGACTAAAACATCACTAAAAGATATGATAATCGGCACGGCAACAAACAAAACCTAATTTATACTTACCGGCCACATGGAGCAACCTAAAAACTTCTTCCCTTTATTTGACCCTACTTTCATAGTCCTCATCTTTTTTGGGATTTTGCGGTGGCATTCCTTTCTCACAGCCGTTGTTGATGGTTTTGAAGCAGAAATTGATTGAGCCGTCATTAAACTTGAATTGAAGGAAGAATTGAGTAATATCACAAACTGAAATCATTGAGTAGGCTTTCAGGCATTTTCATAAACCACTGTATACCTAATTAAAAAAACTAACAGTGTCATGTCTCAATGATCACAGGAAACAACAACCTGGGAAACCCGAGTAGTTGTTTAGAACATGCAGCTCATATAAAGTCGATGGTCTAATTGTTCACAACCACTATTCACCAGGAACTAAAGTTCTATGTTAATAAATTGATTAACAACCCAATAGCTGCTCAAAGAACATTTCAGCGAATCAACATACAACAGAACCACAAAAAACACCACCATCCAAACAAAATTATACTCATGGTGATAATAATTTCCATTTCTTGGTAGACTAATTAATATCAATGATCAAAAAACCAACAAAAATGTACACGAGAAACACAAGATAAAAAGCTAGCATCTTTCTTCTTGGATCGACTGTCGTTTGATGACGAAGAAGGGGAGAAGTGGGTGCTTTTGGAGTTGAGGACTTGCCGGAAGAAGTGGAGGACGTAGAGAGGGTTGGAGTTGAAGAAGTAGGTAAATGAAAATTAGTGATTGGAATTGAAAATTTAGGGTGGGAACGAATTGATCTGAGAAATTGAGAAAAAGAATCGAATGAGTAACATTAGTTGATTTCCTATTGGCGGTGAAGGATTTTATAAGATTAGTGAGGTGTCAACTTCATATGTTGTTTTATAAAGATAAATTGACGGATAGATATGCATCTTTTTATATATGCAGACTGATGACGTGGCAAATTAAACTTATAAGTTTATAACTATAACTACTGCAACACAATTTAATATCTATGGTAACACATTAAAGAGTGCGTTGCAATACACAAAAATCAGCATAACTGTGGCAACATTTTAGTTGGAAAAACCTTGGATTTTCGTTGCAGTGGGCAATCTATGGTGTATTGAGACAAAAAAGAACAGATGGATGATGATATATCTATACATCGATTGATAGGTGGAAGTTTTAACCTCCATGGACTACAAGGAAGAAAGGAAATGATTTCTTTTAATATAACACATTTTAGTGATGAGATGAAGGATATCTGCTTTCATCAAATGATCCAGTCGGATGTGCTTATATACTTTTCATCGGTAACCTACATATTGATTTTTGTAGCATGTAATGCCCATTTGTTTAGGTCAGCAGTGAAATTGTGAATATGTTAATCCAGCAATGCTAGTATTTATTGAGATCTAGGATTGAAAAGTTTGATGAAACATTTTGATTTGCCTAAAAAAAGCATACTGCAATAAATTAAGAATTTCACCATATTAATAAACATAAATACTCACATAAATATCAATATTATTTAACAAATGGCAATCCATTAGACATAACGTATATCACCAAAGAAAAATAAGTATTAGATAGAACATACCTCATATAGACGAACATACCTCATATAGAGAAGGAGCATCGTTCATTCCATCATCGGTAACTGCAACAACATGTCCAATTCTTTTCAAATATTGCATAAGAAAAAGTTGGTCATTTGGAAAAGATAGTCCCATTACCTATCCATTGTACTTTATCAGTAAATCAGCATCTTTTAACGAAATGTTAAAGTAATTGAATAAAAATGTTAGCGATTTTATGCTAGTTGTTTCGTTGAGCTAATTAACAACCATGAACCATGATCAATGAAGAATGATATTAGTTCGATATCAAACCGAATGTTTTATTTGGAGACTCAGAGTGTTTGGCATTATCAATGGCATTTGCAAAAAATAGTAATTTACACATATGAGATTTTCAATAAGTGATAGCTTATATTATGTAACTCTTCCTTTGAATCGGCCAGGAGCTAACTGGTTTAACATCAGATATTCACCCAAATTAAACAAATTAGACAATAAATTTGTACTTCAAGTAAGCCTTAAATTTCTAAATGAAAAATGGTGTGCTCCATTAAAAAAACTTATTCGAGAATCAACTATGCGGTACCTTAAATCGAATAACCAAATAAAAACAACCTGCATAAATATAAGAACGCAGACAACATCAATATACACTGTAGTACACTGTAATGCAAACAACAATAATATTCACTTATATAATCTTGCCTTAAGGCAAAATTGCACGCACCGCAGCGTCTATTGCAGTCTTGAAGGTGAGCATTTTAACATTAATTTCAAGAATCTATAGTGGTGCCTACTCAAGTCATCTCGACAATCAAAGGCGGCGGCTTTCCAAAGTTCCAACACCAATCGATGATGCAGCTCTCTCTAGATTTCCAACTCCAATCGACAATGTGGCAATTTATGGAGTTCCAACTCCGACAATTTGGTCTTCAGGCTAACGTGGTCAAGATCTGGAGTGCAATCCAAAGCTAAGTTTTTGCTTTTTTTGGGAGATCGATTTGGTAAGAACAATTGGTTATCTTAAGTGGAGGATGTGAAGGGAAAACCAGAAGTGATTGCAAAGATTAAAAAATGGAAAGGCAATAGATTGAAGTTATTTTCCAAAAGAATTGTAAAAGCTAAAAAGATCGGAGGAATATAAGTCAATTGATAATGGGAAATTTTTAGGAAGGAGCAAATTTTTTGGAAGAATGGAGCACAAATTTAATTTTGGAGCTAATGAAAAATCTAAAGTTGGCGTCCTAGTTTGTTTACAAATTTCAAATTAATGGGCAAAAGAAACATTTATTACAAACATAGAAAGCGAAAGAACCACTGAAAATTTATGTTCGGAGCCCAAATTCAATTCTAGAGCCAAAATATAATTTGTGAAAAAAATTTATTTATCAAAAGGGGATGTCAAAAAAGTTATAAATAGCACAGTTACAATTTAAAGTTTATATTTTTGTAATTTTAAAATTATTTTAGCACTTTAGAAATTTTGAATAATGTATCAAATGTTAATCTATAATTTTTATTTTTGAATTTTGTCAAAATTTCAAATTTAATTCTAATTTTTTGGATATTGGCAAATTTGTCTTGGAAGTTTTTAAAATTTATTTTTTTTGGAGTATGAAATGTTAAATATAACTAGTATTTACATTATTAAATACTAAAAAATAAATAGTATAAATCAGTTCTCAATTATTAAAAATTACATATTAATAAGACATTATTAAAAATAAATCATCAATATATATTGTAAGTATTAATTGTTAATTCTTTAGTATTTAATAGAAATTATCAATTATTAATTAATAAATAATAAATATTAAATATTACTATAAATAATTTAGTATTTACTATTATTTATTATAAATTATTAGTTATTAAAAATTACGCATGGTCAATGTAATATTATTAATGATTTATTATTAAATATGAACAAGTAATAAAGATTAATTTTAAGAAATCATTATAAGTAATAATCATTTATTATTGAAAATTTGCACCAGACATTTATTACAATGGGTGTCGTAAACGTTGTAAAACTAGCACCTCTTACAATGGGTATTTTGTGACCGTTGTAAAATTGGAATTATTTACAACGGATCTGAAAAGACCGTTGTATCAGCATTCTAATACAACGACTTTTCTTTGCCCGTTGTAAAAAAAGTATAATATAGGGCATCTACTACAATAGGTCTGAGAGGACCATTGTAGTAGAATTTTTTTGCATCGGGCAGAAAACGTCCATTGTAGTAGGGTATTTTTGTTGTAGTGTATACATATTAGAGAATATTGTATTAGGAAGACTCAATATGAGATAACATCATGGAGTATGATTCATAGTGTCAAAAGTAATTCTCATAGTGACAATGGTGTAATGGTCCTCGGATGTGAAAGCATTATATACACTATGCCATAGATAGCCTACTGCAATGAAAATCCAAGATAACAGCTAAAATGTTGCCATAGCTATGTTGAATTTTTTCTATTGCAACACACTCTTCAATGTGTTAGCATGTATATCAAATTATGTTGCAGTAGATATAGTTATAAAGTTATAAGTTTAATTAGCCACGTCATCGATCTGCATCTATAAAAAGATGCATATCTATCTGTCAATTTACCTTTTAAAAACAACATCTGTATTTGACACTTCACTAATCCGTTAAAATCCCCCACCACCAATAGGAAATAAACTTACGGTACTCATTCCATTAATCTTTCTCAACTTCTCAGAACTGTTCATTATCACCCCCAAATTTCCAATTCCAATCCATAGTTTTCATTCGCCTACTTCTTCCACTCCAACCCACTCTGCGTCCTCCACTTATTCTAGTTAATCCTCGACTCCAACTCCAAACGCACCCATTTCTCCGCTTCTCCCCTTCTCCCCTTCTCTATCATCAAATGGTGGTCAATCCAATATTAAAGGTGCTAATTTTTTTATCATGTGTTTCTCATGTACGTTTTTGTTGCTTTTTTTTTATCACCGCTATTAATTAGCCTATCGATAAATTGAAATTATTATCGCCATGAATATAATTGGTGTTAGGTGATTAACAATTATAGTTTGTTATTTGTTAATGAATCCACACTTTTTTTAGTTTGAAGTTGTAAACAATTAGTTTCTGTTATTTGTGGTTCTTTTGTATGTTGATTCGCCGAAATGTTCTTTGAGAAATTATTGGGTTATTAATTGATCTAATAACACAGAACTTTCCTAGTGAAGTGTGGTTGTGAACAATTAGACCATCGACCTTATATTATCTGCATGTTCGAAACAACTGCTCTGGTTTCCCAAGTTGTTGTTGCCGGTGATGATTGAGACATGATACTCCTAGCTTTTTTAATAACATTTACAGTGGTTTATGAAAATGGTTTCATAATGATTCTTACATATACATAATACTATTCATTTCTTAAGTATTTTCATGTTTTTCATATGCATGATTTTTCACCTAGTTCCCAATTAGAAATTTCGTAGGAAACCTATTGTACATTGATGCATGCATCACCGATGACATCATTGTATGCCAGTTAACCAAGCATTGTTTAAGTAATGCTTAGATATGCTACAAAGTATATCTGCACACATGGATTAATAAAATGCTAATGGATACTTGTTTCTTCATGTTGTAGGCTTCTAAAATTTTATGTGAGCTTTGTTTTGGTGTGTGTGTGTATAAGACTGTCTAATGAATATATGCGTACAAGTACCAAATGCATGAAATACATGCCTGAAAGCCTACTGCATGAAATTCATGATATGGAATATATAAATATTCATTTGCAGTTTGTGATATTAATGAAATAAATTGCAGTTTGTGATATCACTTCAATTCTTCCTTCAATTCGAGTTCAATGATCGCTCAATCAATTTCTACTTCAAATTCATCAATAACGGCTGCAAGAAAGAACTACCACTACAACATCCCAGCGAAGATGAGGACTATGAAGGCAGAGTCGAATGAGGGGAAGTAGTTTTTCGTTTCTCCATGTGGCCAGTAAGTATAAATTAGATTTTTTTTGGTTGCTTTGTCGATTATCATATCTTACAGTGATGTTTTAGTCTAGAATTTAAGATATGTGTAGAATGGCGATTGCGGGTATTTTATGTGGCAATACGAAGTGTATGAAATCAATAGCAATGCAGAATTGGACGATACTACAGTTAAATTGATGCAAAAAGAAAAGACTATATCGCAAATGCCCTTGGAAAGGAAGACAATTAAAGAAAAGCCGCTGAAGCAAAAGCAGAAGAAAGAAAAAAGCCGATGAATTTGTGGCATATTTGTAGGAAGAGTTGGCTCTAATGCACAATAAATGTGGAAAATACGAGAAAGGAGAAAAATTCTTTGCAATAGCTTTAGCTATGTCCTGGATCATGTTTGTAGTTACTTTGTGTGTTGCTACGACAATGTTTGGACAAATTTTCAAGTATAATTTTATGTTTGGTTGCATTGTAGGTTAGTGATATTTTTATCACATTACAGATTAGTGATAACTTTTTACTTAGTATAGTTTGTGCTTTGAACAAGTTGAGTCAGTTATGCAAATGAAACTCAATCATGCAAATGAAATGCAAATGGAACTCTGTTATGTAACTCAGTTATGCAGCTGAAATGCAAATGAAACTCAGTTTGCGCTAAAATGAAAATGAACTGCGGCATGCAAGTGAAGGAGGTAGCGACGATAAGGTTGTTCAAGAACTTGTTACTAAAGGCACTATGGGTACTCGAGGCAGTGGAGGCACTGAATGCATTGGAGACTCGCGCTATATTTTAAAATGTTTTAGTTTGATATAAACATGAATTTAATATTGCTTGTGTTTATAACTAAAATGTTCGTAAAATTGAATTTAGTGACTATGTTTTGTTATTTTGTAGTTGTCTAAGTAGTACTTTTGTTACTGGTTAATTTAAAATTAAAGGTTCTTTGATAATTTTATGTGATGTTAATTGTTGTTATGTTGTAGTATGTCATGTAATAATGCCATAACTATGATATAATGTTGCAGTATCTGATGTTAAATGTTGCCATAGCTATGATATAGTGTTGTCATTGGATGATAAAGGTGTTTCCATAAATTTACGCATGTGGGCCCCACAACAGGATTTTGTGAACCCTGACTACTGATGTTAGTAGCGATTCCGTGAACCTGGGATGAAGATTTTAGTGGGCCCCACCTTTTTGTAAATTTAGTACTTGTGGCAACACTTTTACCGATGTTGCGTTAGGGTCGTAAAGATGTTGTACTTGACTCTAATGCAACACAGCAAATTTCCCACATTGATCACATCGTGCCCGGCTTCGAAATTTACGTGTGCGTCTAAAGAAAGGGATGAGAAAACATGGCTTGGCACAAAGGGATGTGAAATCCTGGCATAATTCTGGATATGAAAATCGCTTGCCGACATGGCATGGGATGCAAATTTCCCGAGTGTGGAGCGGGATTATAAAATTTGCAAGGTAAATGGATTAGAAAATTGGCATGGTAGAGGGATTCGAAAATGGTGATGCGAGCTCGTAGTGAGAAACACAGAGTGGATACGATTTTCCACGATTGCGATACAGTGGTTAAAATGCGAAATCTGGACTTGGCATCAGATATGAAAAAAGGAATGTGCCAAGAATTTTGGCATGGCTTTTCAATATGTGGAAAATGTATTTTTGCTTGATCCGCACGTGTTTTCTACACAACTTCGGGATACGAAAATTCAATGGCCTAGGATGCGAAATTTCAAGATCGACATGGATTTTTGGAATTATTTTCTAGATGCGAAATTCCTGAAGCTACCGCCAAAACTCACCAACAAATACCTCCAAGCTTGGAATTCAAAGGGCTTGGCTCATTTGCACTCTTCCTACACATTTGATAAGATATTGAAGCTCTCAAGCACCATTAATGGTTTCCTTAATCTTCCATATGGATTTTGGACTTCTGAATGTTGCACAAATGTTTCCCTATAACATTTAGACATTTACATTGCTTTTGGACCGCTTTGGATATCTTTGGATTTTCTTGGACATTGAAGCTACTTTTAGGACATTTCTCCTTATTTTTAATCAACAAAGAAGAAGGGCATTTTGGTTAATGTTTAGAATTAATAAATATTTTGTTGTCCTATTGTAACACTTTGCACACAAATATTGTCTAAACTTGTACAATAATTGTAATCAGCCATTGTGTAATGAATGATTACTATAAAGTGGACGTAGGCATTAATGCCGAACCACTATAAAAATTTGTATTCTCCCTACATTTCATTACTCCAGATTTGGATTGTCACTTTTCTTCAAAACATACACTCCGACGTTAGCATGCACGAATAGGGACAATTCCCCATGTCAACACTTTGGTGCGCTAGGTAGGGGCACACAACTTTGACTTCCTCTTCAAGTTGGATTCTCGGATTTATCCACGGATTTCGTCTCCGGATTTGGTTTTCAACTTTAGTTTTAGTTTTTGACCTCGACTTTGTTGCTTGCATTTCATCACGGTTAAGTGCAAGACGCTCGACACTATTGTTGAAGCTCTAGGTGTAGGACGTGTTAGGGAACGCAGAAGGTGGATCTTAAGGCCAAACAAACGCCAAAGGAGAGTGAATAGTGTTTACGAAGAATTTATGAAAATTTATAGCTTATATAATCTACTATATAAGTCACACACAATAGAGATGATCATATACACAGAATCAAACACAAACTTAGAAACCGATAAATATAAAATGCAGTAAAAGTAAAGAACACACCAGATTTTATACTGGTTCGGATTACTTCTACATCCAGTCCCACGCAACGCTGGATTATGCAGAGTTTTATTATTATCAATATCCAAGTACAATCCCATTGATTTAATGGCTAAAAGGTTAACACTGCTCCAAACACCCTTGATTTCGCGGCTACAAGATTACCACCGCTCTAATTCCTTGATTTCAAGGATAAAGGAACACACCCTTTCTTCAACACTTCCCAGAAGATTACAACAAACCTATAACTCTTCAATAGCACATCAATTCAAAAAGCAATGGATAGAGAGTGAGAAAAGAAGAAGTTTTATATAATTAGAGTAGAAATTGATGTAGAAATCGATAAAAGTATGAAATATTAATGGTGGTGTGACGACCCAAACTTCCATAGAACGAAAGTAAGGATAATCATAGGAGTATAACATAATTAAAACAATAACAAATCACAGTTATATAGCAGAACATATAAATCATTGTAGCGGAAATGAAATGTCATCATAACCATCGTCACGGAACATCAGAGCACGCTGTACAGGACACACTTAGAAAAAACAGATGTCTAAAGCAGGGAAAGAAATGAAGTCTCAATCTCCCAAAAATACATCAATATCCAATAGTGTCTCAAATCACAAGAAAATAAAGATAAAAAGAAAGGATCTTCCAACATCTTCAGCAACAAGCTTGAGTCCAGAAATCAGCCTACCAAAAACCTGTCAATTGGCTGCCCGTGTGGAAAGAGGGCACTCGAGTTTGTAAAGTGAAACAAACTATGACTCAGTCATGGGACTGGTATGAGAAATCTAACTAACTAATAATATGGCTAATCACTGGACCACGCCGCTATCGCGTAACGGGTTTACTTCCATTGGATTGCCAGTGCATAAGTTTTTTAAATTTATAAGTCAAAAACAACGCAATGTTTTTTTAGAAAAATGAAATCATTATAAGACTCAAGTCCCATTACGCAATGCAATGCAAACGGAGGATATAGTTTTACCTTATAATGATAAAAAATGCTTGATACTTGGAAATTATTATTATTATTGTTAGTGTCTAATATGGTTTAAAATACTTCAAAGTAAGTGTATTAATCATAGATGGCATAGTACCCTATCCTACTATGTCACCATATATAGAATTACAATCAAGACCGTAATGTCGTATTGGATGTTGGTTTCCATCATGAGTCAAGGCAAGGAACGATTTCCTGATCGATTCGAGACACTCTAGCAATGTCTCAGGATTTGGACGCTGGCGAACTCTTGGATGCTGCAGGCCCGGTGCACAAATACTTTAGTGGATTAGTTCTACCTGAACACACGCTTCCCGATCCTATTGGACCTATAAATTGGCCATTCCAACCAATAAAAATCCGAGGCGCCTCATTCCATCAACCACTTAAGTAAAAATGCCAGGCCCTGTGTAAACCCAACACCAATTCTCGCTAGAAAGAAATGTGTGCACTCCCTGTGTTCCCTTATTCCGTTTTAGACTCCACCAGGGTATAAGGCTCGCGAAGCAACGAAATACACAAAGCTATGCCCACAAGGCTCTTCTTTTCAACAAAAGCCCCGATCAACTACATCTTGGCATGTCACATTGACAATCCATACCATGCGATCGATAACTACCAATATATAACCTTCGAGCTTGTGCGTATCAAAGAAGGGTGTTTAGCAAGAGGATAAATCCTCCTCCACTTTAGAAATATATTAATAGATATCAATTAAATTACATGGCACGAAATTCAATTTCGGACATACATCCATTTACAAGTCCGTTCTGGGTCTAAAAGAAACTGGAGTCTCCTAGGTGCTCGCATATCCGGACGATCATCAAGTACGTCCGGACAATTACCACTTTTGTAATGACCCGCAATTTTCAGCTGTATAATAATTAATTAATTTAATTATTTAAATAGCGAAGTAAAGGATTTAATGGTCGTGGAATTAAATAATGGTGAATATTTAATTAAAATAATAAATTAAATAATATATTTAATTCTGAAATAATCAGAATTGGCTGAAATGGTGATATGATGTGAACTGGATCATCTGTGATATTTAATTCACTTTAGAATTGAATTAGAATAACGAATATATTATTTGAACGACAGTTTGAATGTATAATTATATTATAACTAAAATCGAGCTTGAAATGGCGCGGCAGTTCGTTATTTGACGATTTGAACTTCAAATGGATGTATAAGGTTTGTTTTAAATCGGATTTCTGTGAAACAAGAAACGTTAGGAGCTGGTTGAGTATATCTTTCGAGTGGAAGAGAAAATTCGGGATTTCGTCGTGTCGATTTTGATTTATATCCAAATCAAATTTTAGAAAAGTCACTGTGGTATTCCTTTATAATTTATAAAGGAATTATTTATACCTTTAAAAGGGATTTCAATATAAATCGAATATCGGGTTGACCCAGATTTGAAATATCGAATTAGAAATCCATATAAGATTTTTTTGAAGCTATATGTTATTCCACTATGAATATATACGATAATATTTATTTATAAATATTTAATTTAATTAAATTTAAATATATTTGTATATTTAAATGGGTTATTTAGGACTTTAAAAATAGCCACATTTGCAAATGAAGTCGGAATTCGACGAAACTAATTTTGTTGGATCTGCAATGACAAATAGTTGTTAGATTTCCAGTTTCGTGATTTTTAGAGTCACTATGTGGTCGTACTGATTTTTAAGTGAGAAACAGTCAGTATTTCGATGGTTAAAAATACACTGTGTGAGCAAACGAAGTCGGAATTCAACGAAACCAATTTCGTTGGGACTGTAATGTTGAACCCTAGACGCATGTCCATTTTCGTGATTTTTGGGTATCATGTGTGATCACATGAATTTTTAGAAGGCAAAAAGAAATATTAAGGGAAAATATCTCCATAAAATATCTAACCCCTTAACCTTATAAATACCCCTCTTACATCTTAAACCCTCATTTCCTCTCTTCCTTAGTCAACTCAGAAAAAAGAAATCACGCCACCACCAAAATGCTTCAACAAAAATCGTTCACGATAGAAAAAATCAAAAGAAATAAAAAGAAAATCCTATAAATTATTCTATATAGATATTTGTGGTTTTTATGTCTTGCTGCTCATTCTGGTATAAGAATTTTCTGGTTCGAACTATTTTAGTTCGTTGTCGTTTCAACTGGGGTGCCTAGGGCTCCGATTTGGCGAGGCTAGGGGAAGGGTTGGTGGATGTCGTCTGAAGAGAAATGGAAGTAGAGGAGGGGGACACACCTGACGGTGCCTGAGCGACCACCTCCGGCGACCGGGAGAGGCCAAATCTAGGAGTTGAAGGGTCCTCTTTCAGCAAGTATTCCTGGAGCGAAGGGGCAAAAAGATGGAGTTCGGATTTTCTGACTCGTTCAGGGTAGAAAGGGTGGAGTTAGGGTGTTCGAAGCTTTCTAGTTTCAACTGATTGAACGTGGGAAGAAGGTCGTTGAGTTTGTAAGTACACAGAGGTCGATTTGCACAGGTTGGAGGGAGAATTTGTAGCAGGTATACATTGTTTTTTTGTTCCTTGTTCTAGTTTAAGGTTGTTGAAAAATGGGGCAACGGGATTCTTTTCAGTTTGAGGAAGGTTGCTGTAATGTTTAAATGGGGTGGTGATGTTAGTTTGTGATACGGAGGGGATGGATTTGTTAATGCTGTGACGAGAATCCGGTGAGAAGAATGGTGGTTATCATATTAAAGTTTATTTCGTGGGTCAAGAATTGAAATGGAGTGTTGTGTGGTTTCCGTGGATAAGCAACTGCGCTTATACATGGAAGGAGAAGCATCAACAGTAAACAGGGATTAAGGATTTTAAAACGAAATTTGGGGGAGAGTTAAGCGTAATAAAGAATTAGATGAAATAAGTCGCGTTGGGATCGTATGGACATGAGCAACACAATGGAACTGACTGGGAGTGAATCCGAGCCCATTACAATTTATAGCGAAATAAATTGCCTGTCTGAATCAACAGATGCAAATCGTTATTTAATGGTTAACACGAAATGTGAGTAAATCTCACTAATGTTGAAAAGTTTATAATTTCATATTGTATTTTTAGAACTGTTAAATATTGGCTGATTGATTGTGTGTTGACTGTTTGGTTGAACTGCTAGTCGGTTAGTTGAATTTCTATATTGAATCTGTTTAACAAAATATATCATATGGAACTGAAAGTGATGTTGGTTTTATTGTGTAACATATGTGGATGCAAGGAAACAGGTTGGAGGAATCCGACTGGATTCCTCAACAGTTAAATTATTGTTTTCATATATTGTGATATATGATGTGATTTATAATCTGTTGTTGATTATATGTGTATGGACAATATTGGACATTGTAACTTGATATGTTAAACACCATAACATACCGGGATATTGAAAAGAGAATATTTATAAAATCAGAGGATTTTATAAAAGAGAATATTCATAAATAGAATATAAAATCATAAGATTTTGTAAATGGGAATATTTATAAATAGGAAATCTTTTTAAAGTGGAATTTTATATGAAGGGAAATCTTTATAAATGGAATATTTATAAAGTGAATTATTTATTTAGAATTATTAAATTAGATATTTAGATGGATTATTTATTTGTTAAATAAATAGGATAAGATAAAGAGATATTGACTTAGAAAATAAATAAGTTATTAAAAGGATATTCAGTAGGAAATAAATAAGTTATAAAAAGTGATTATTTATTTAGAGAATGAATAAAGAAATATTTGTAAACCGTTTACAAATAAAATAGAAAGAGAAATATGTGTAAAACATTTACAAATAGATTATAAAGGAAATATTTATCTTTGGATAAATAGATATATGTATATATTTAAGTCTAAACTTACATATGAAGAAGTAAACAGATAAAAGGAGCAAATTGATTTATAAATGATATTTATAAATTAAGTTAAATATTTATCATTTGGATAAATAGAATATAAAAGCCAGGACTTATATAAAGAAGTAACAAAATCGATTTCAACATCGATGTTTGAAACTGAATAAGGACAAAGAGTTAATCAGTTAGGGTTAACCAGTTAGAGTTAGTCAGTTATGGTTAACCAGTTAGAGTTAAACCATTAGGGTTAAACCAGTTAGGTTAAACCATAGAGTTAAACAGTTAGAGTTAATCGGTTAGAGTAAATCGATAGAGTTAAATCAAACGAGAGTTATCCATATGGAGTTGATCGAATTTAGTTTATTCAAATAGAGGTTAAATGAGTTAATCGAATTTAGTTTATTCGAATAGAGTTGAAATGAGTTAATCGAATTTATTTATTCGAAGAAGCGAATCGAAAATAGATATTCGAAGTGAGATAATCGAATAGTAGATATTCAAAGTGAGATAATCGAATCAGAGATATTTGAAGTGAGATAATAGAATCAGAGATATTAGAAGTGAGATAATCGAATCAGAAATATTCGAAGTGAGTTGATTGAATCTAGTTATTCGACAAGAGTTAAATCGAATAAGATTTATTCGAAGAAAGAGATTTTCGAATATAAGTATTCGAATGTAAGCAAATCGAATATAAGTTATTCGAATAAGGGTTAATCCAGTAAGAGTTATTAGGTTGGAGTTATTCAAATAAGAGTTATAGATTAGAGTTAACCGAATAGGAGTAAATAAATTTGTTGTCATTATATTATTTGAGTTAGGAAATAAAAGTCATATTAAAGATAATAAATTTTGAATGCAGGATATTATAAAAACATTGTTATAATCACGTAAACTTGTAAAAGAAGGGGGTTCGTAAATAGAATCCGAGGGTTCATAAGGAAATGTTAAACGGTTAAAAGAAGAACTTACCCTATTTCGAGATTTGAAATGTTGTTCAGTTCAGGTCTGAGAGGTATTTATACCCAAACTTGATTGACTTCGTTTTAAATTTAGAAATGGTTAAGGTTCGAGAGTGAAAGTGGTTAAGTGAATTTAGTAAATAAGTATAGTGGTTTGAGTTGTCGTCGCGATGTTGATTTAAACATCTGTTAAATCCAAGTAAAGAAGATTTGGAAATGTTTTCCAAATAGAATCAGAAACGAAATCAAATATTGAAATTTGAAATATGAATTAGAAAAGGAGATGTTCATGTATAAGGAGTTAAGAAATGGAGTTAATCTAAATCAGAAATTGACTGGGGACTGGTTAGGTTGAATGGTTTCCTAAGTGTCTATCTAAGGTTGGTTTCGACCTTCGGGATTGGTACTTATGGAATTGTTCTTATACTAGTTTACAATCAGAGACTGATTGTTGTAGAAGAATAGTGATATGTAAATAAGTTATGGAAATGTTTTCCAGTGTTAACATATATTTTCTAAACATAGAAAATAAGGAAAATATGAATATGTATATAGATATATATATGATTGATTGATAAAATTTCCATCTGGAAACAAAATCATTGTTTGCACACCTGTTTTCTTTGATGGTTAAACCACAGACTATCGAAGTTTTGACCATTTTAACGTTGTTAATATGGAGAGACCGGTTGGATTATTATCCAAAGAACCACTCTGTATTGGCATAAGCGTTGCGAATCATATATGCCAAGGATATTGAAGATGGAGTAAAGTGCAAGGGATATTGTATAAGTCTTAGATAATAGTGTCTAAGATGGTTGTACCGAATAGTGCCTTCAGTTCCTCATGTTCCTCGGTAACTTGTATGGATGAATGTCTGATAGAGTTTTTCTAGAAAGGTCACGTACATTGATTTCTTCAACCGTACCAAGAGTGGAAGCGGAGAAGGAAACTTCTTTAGCTAACACATAATGTACTGTTGTAGACGCCAATTAGTGATTTTCGATGGATCTGACAATATGGCATTCGAAGTGAATCTGATATGATGATAAAGCGTAACCTCAAGCCTCAACAACCGAGAAATGACAAAAATCGGGCAGGCAGCATGGCTATGTAGGTCGCAGCTATTAAGGTGTACAATCACCTCATCTAGAGTTTCATTTACTTCTAAAATCTATTGTTGATGCTATCCCATTCGGGAAACGATTGCTGATCCCAACCGTTGGTGATATACATTCGATACACTAGCGAAATAAGTGGTCGTTCATGTGTGGCCAGGTTGCAAGATGTTCTTGTTGAACCCAGTGCATTCCTCTCTAGAGGTACACTAGCGAAAGGTGGTTCCATACCTTGTCATAGTTGGAAATCCATTACCCAGTACGTGCTTGCGGTTTTGATTGTATACTATATATGTAGAACATGAGATGAAAGCATTTCTGCTAGATGATTATTATATTGTGGTTGATAGACATTATTAAAATATCAAAATGTTTTTGATATAAAGATATTTTGGATTCACATGAGGGAAAAACCCGTTCCGTTATACGACGTGGTCCTATGAGATATCGTTTACTTGTTCAAACTGTTTTAAACTGTTTTACTCATACCAGTCCCATGACTGACCCGGAGTTTATTTTGTTTTGTTTCCCTAAACTCTTGGGTGCCCAATTTTGTATAGGCAGTCAAGTAGTCTGGACTTACAGATTCTTGAAGAGATGGAGAAGGATGCTTCAGGATCATATAGAAATAGTTTATTTCCATTGTGTTGTAAGTGTTGTACTTTGATAATGATGTATATTCAAGTACAGATATATTTCAAGTTATGTTATATATATTATATGTTATTCGTTCCGCTGTGAGGTTCGTATTACTCTGATGTTGTGTTCTTTTTCTTCTTCTATTCTAAGTTTCTATCTTATCTATCCTCACCCTCTAATTTCTTTCATTAACTATTCGGTTATTTTCTATCCTTGGATGTTCAATATGTGTTGTATATCGGATAACCAAGATCGCAAATTTTCGGGTCGTTACAGTTGGCGTCATAGCTTTAGGTTAAGTGAATTACCTTGGCTCTGTGGCGTGACTAGGCAGAGATAGGGTTAGTAATACCCTAGATTGAGTTTGAATGTATATATACGAGTGTGTATTTGTAATTTGATATAAAGTGGTCTTAAATTGTGGAGATTCATTGGTTGAGTTGTTTATGGGTTCTGGTCGATCAGTTTGATCCAGTGTATCGGTACGAGTTTATAAACACTCGAATACGATGAGTCGACACGATATGTTTTGAAAAGAGGGTAAACTAAAATAAGTTTGTCCAAGGTATATCTTGATATAGAGAAGATATATATATATATATATATATCAAAATTATAATATAGTTTATATATTGGTTGTTATTATAATCGAGTAAGATTATAAATTAAATGGTTTTGTAAATAACCAATCAGAATTCATATATGTGAAATACGTGAAATTAGATGAGTTAAATCTGAAGTTTAAACTAGAAATTGAATTAAAATTCTGGAAAATTGGATAAGTGTTTGTAAATGGATTTGGATTAAAAATAAGGAAAATTTAAGATCCTGGGAGATTTTAAATTGTTTTACAAGCAGTGTGAATTATATTTTGAAATGAATTTCAAAGTGGAAATGTTTAGAAATGGTTTTATAGTATTGAACTCACTTCGATCGCTGGAAATTAGATTATGATGATGACAGCTGCATCATCAGTATTCACTTTCGACTTTCGAGTTGTAAGTGAAGAATTACTACTAGAGATACTGTTTTGAATTTGTTTTGGGAAAGACAAGTTGTGTTGAATTTCAAAAAGGAAAATTTGATTTTTGAAAAGAGTAAACTGTTTAAAAACTCCAGGGAAAGACTATTTGAATTAAAAACAAATTTAACAGAAATTTGTGAAAGAAGATTTGAATTAAAGTAAAGCCAGTAAAGTGGTAACTGAGATTGAATTAGAATGATATCAAGACAAATTGGATTGTGAGATTCAAATTTGAAGTGCAATGTGATAATCAAGTTAATAGTTGGGTATCGAGAAGAAATTCGAGTTGAAATGATATTTGGCTCGGATATAAGCGAATGGTTGTTTTGTGGATAAAAGCAGATTGGAATTTGATTGTGATGACCCTTGTATCCACTGAATTGATAATAGGTGGAAAGGATATAATGATATGCCGACAAAAGGTACAAGTTTATATTTCTATAGGATGTAAGATTTATGAGCCGAATTGGCAAGCCTCTTGGCGTTTTGATTTTCTTTTGGGTTGGAGATGGCCTAGAGAGGCAAGTTGTGATTTGACGTATATGCCGGTACAAAGGAGACGCTGGCGAATTTTTTTGAAAAGTTAGGGCGCTAGAAAATTTTCAGGATTTTTGAAAATTTTAGTTAAGTCAGAAGGAATTAATATTTTAATTGGAATTAAAATTTATTCAATTGAAATGGAAGTTGAGAAGTAAACCAAAAGATATTTGAATCTAGTTAGTAGAGTGATAGCATTTTACTAGCTTAGCAACTTCGAGGACGAAATTATTTTAAGTGGGGAAGAATGTAATGACCCTCATTTTTCAACGGTATAATAATTAATTTATTTAATTATTTAAATAGTGAATTAAAAGATTTAATGGTCGTGGAATTAAATAATGGTGTATATTTAATTAAAATAATAAATTAAATAATGGTGAATATTTAATTAAAATAATAAATTAAATAATATGTTTAATTCTGAAATAATCAGAATTGGTTGAAATGGCGATATGGTGTGAACTGGATCATCTGTGATATTTAATTCAGTTTAGAATCGAATTAGAATAGCGAATATATTATTTGAATGATAGTTTGAATGTATAATTATATTTTAATTAAAATGGAGCTTGAAATAGCGCGGTAGTTTGTTATTAGGCGATTTGAACTTCAACTAGATGCACAAGGTTCGTTTTAAATCAGATTCCCGTAAAACAAGAAACTTTAAGAGCTGTTGGAGTATATCTTTCTAGTGGAAGAGAAAAATCGGGATTTCATCGTGTAGATTTTAATTTATGTCCAAATCAAGTTTTAGAAAAGTCGCTGTGGAATTCCTTTGTAATTTATAAAGGAACTATTTATATCTTTAAAAGGGATTTCAATATAACTCGAATATCAGGTTGTCCCAGATTTGAAATATAGAACTAGAAATCCATATAAGATTTTTCTGAAGCTATATGGTATTCCACTGTGAATATATACGATAATATTTATTTATAAATATTTAATTTAAATATATTTATATATTTAAATTGGTTATTTAGGACTTTAAAAATAGCCACTTTTGCAAACGAAGTCGGAATACGACGAAACTAACTTTGTTGGATCCGCAATATCAAATAGTTGTTAGATTTCCAGTTTCGTGATTTTTAGAGTCACTGTGTGGTTGTACAGATTTTTAGAGTGAGAAACAGTCAGTATTTCGATAGTTAAAAATACGCTATGTGAGCAAACAAAGTTGGAATTCGACGAAACTAGTTTCGTTGGGACCGTAATGTCGAACCGTAGCTGCGTGTCCATTTTCGTGATTTTTGGGTATCATGTGTGATCACACAAATTTTTAGAAGGCAAAACGATATATTAAGGGAAAATATCTCCATAAAATATCAAACCCCTTAACCTTATAAATACCCCTCTTACATCTTAAACCCTCACTTCCTCTCTTCCTTAGTCAACGCAGCAAAAAGAAATCACGCTGCCACCAAAATGCTTCAACAGAAGTCGTTCATGATGGAAAAAATCAAAAGAAATAAAAAGAAAATCCTATAAATTATTCTATATAGATATTTGGGGTTTTTATGTCTTGCTGCTCAATCTGGCATAAGAATTTTCTGGTTCAAACTATTTTAGTTCGTCATCGTTTCAACTGGGATGCCTAGGTCTCCGATTTGGCGAGGCTAGGGGAAGGGTTAGCGGATGTCGTCTATGACGGCCCTCCCCGCACCAGCCAGCATCTCCTCCGAAAGTGCGCTGTACACATACACGACTAGCACGGAACGGTCTCCAAATAAAGGAAAGAAGGGAATGAACTAATCAAGAACCTGTAGAATGTCTCACAGCGCATGGAATAAAATATAATAATAACATACTTGACATAAAACAGGTGAGACAGTGCATAAGCTGATAACTAAAACCGACATCAACATCAAAGCAGCAGAAATCCAAATACAGCTTATTACAACTTTCCAAATTTACTGTCTCTAAAACAAAATAAAACTTAAATAGAAGATGCAATACTAATGCCCAAGCAACGATCTTCAACAACACAGGGAGAATGCTATATATATCATACGTGGATGCCCCCTACTCGTCTCCGGATTATCTACCCGTGCATCACCAGCTAACCTGTCTCTAGTCTGCTCGTGTGAGCACCAAGAGTAATAAGAAGAGACATAAAACTCTAGGTCAGACATAAAGCCTGTTATGAGTGATAAGCATCTAAACAGAACAATAACAGGTATACTAAACCATACCTGAACCTGGTCCTGCAAACAAAGAGTTAGTACCACTTACCATACAGTACTCTAAGGTGCCATAACAGATAGTGTAAAGAATACGGGGGTGGGGTGTGTATGTCATAAGGGTGGCAAACAAATCAACCATAGCAACCATCCTCACATCTCTCACTCAGTGCGTAAAGCATACGATGTCCACCACTGTCAATCACTAGACCCATCGAAGTAGTGACGGAGTTCAACTTGTACAACTACTGCTACTACCAAGCTTACCACATGGAGTCATGAACAAATCTTTACAAATGACCCCACTTCATTGGTCTATAGCCCTTTAGTCCTACCTAGGCCACTGTGGCCCTGAATCCGTTCACGTACCTCCCGTACATAGTGATCCAAAGTCATAGACATCGATAGCCCCTTGGAACACGTCCCGCAGCAAAGCCCAATCATGAAGCTCACTCATTGGTTCCCAGCTGGATCCTGAGTCAAAGCTCCTCAATTGGACTTCCTTTGCATCTCGGGTTTTGATCGAATTGGAGTTGGTCTTCAAAAGAGTCATCGCGTAGAAGAGATGGAAGTTCAATTTGGCTTGGCCCCTTCTGTTTCAGTCGGTTCGGTTCGGATAAAACATCTCCAGGATCCCCATTCGGTTCGGTTTGGGTTCACAGCGCTGCATCGGTTCGGGTCGGGTGTTCCACTTCGGGTCGGGTCGGGTTGTCATCTCCCATTCAGTTCATGCTCTAGCTCCTGTGCCTCGTCTGATCTCGTTCCCTATTCTAATCCGATCCGATCCCTTCACCATACTTCCGGTCCGAGCCCTTCGTCCTTAAGCCGATCCGATCCTGTTCCATAGCTCTGATCCGTTCCCGCTCCCTAGCCTACACCAATCTGATCCTGCCCCATAGTTCCGATCCGTTCCCTTGTCCAACTCCAACTCTAAACAATGACCTTCCTTCTTGCCAAATTTCTTTTGTGCCAGATTCCAGTTCGGGTCGGATTCCTTTCCCAGGTCTCCTATCCGATCCGAGCCCCCAACTCGATCCGATCTGAAACCCTGCACAACTTTCTGCAACTTTTTCCAGCAACTTGTTTACACCATTCGACGATATTTTCGACCAATCTAACTATTCTAATCAATCACAAATCATTCCAAACAGTCATAGCAACATAGCAAACCAACCACAAACACCAAAACAATGAATATACATGTCAAAATGGATCAAATATACCCCAAAACCCCATGTTTTCCCTTAAGCATGTTTAAGTAAAACAAATCATAGGGTTAACAAAACTTAATCAAACTAAACCAAAATTCTACCAGAGGCATAAAATATTATTTTCGAATTTATAGATAATTTTCCAGAATTTATTAGTGTGTAAATTCGCTAATCTTCACTAATTACCCTTAATTAACCGTAATTAGCGCAAAAACTATGCAAATCACTCACCTTGGCCACAAATACAATTCTCAAAACTGAAACCTCGCTGATTTGAGTGAATACTGATGTCTAACAGCAGCTCCTACCTTACTTTCGTGTCTTCTCTCCTTAATTTGATGTAGATTAAGCCAAAACTCGATTAGAAGGTGATTTGGGGATGTTTCTAGATGTTGGCGGCCATTGTTAGGGTTCAAGAATGAAAGTGGTGGCTGGGAAATGAGGATAAAATCGTTATCTAACTAATTTCAGCCTCCTTCTTACCCTAATCCCGAAATCCCCCATTGGGCCTAGCTGTTAATCATCCGGTTAAGCCCAATTAAACTGTTTTTCACCATCTGAAACTTGTTTCAGCCATATCTCCCAAACAGTGAGTCCGTTTGACTAATGTGACCACTCTAGGGAATTGTAAACCATCATCTGGTTTCAGGTCAAGATTCCCTTCCTGTCAAAAGTTATGGCCAAAACAGTGCCAACTAGGGGTAAAATGGTCATTTAAAAATCGGGAAAAATCATGAACATGGGAAATGACCCCAATAGTCGTCTCCCAAAGTTACATGACCATGTGACTTCGTATGTGAAAGAAATAAATATCCTACGATCCTATGATGCGTAGAATACGGGTCGTTACACTCTCACCCCCCCCCCCCCTTAAGAAATTTCGTCCCCGAAATTCCTTAACCCAAAACATACAAAGGATCCCGCATGCCTAACAACCACATACAACAATAAAACATGCAAAACAAGCAAACAAACCTATCCTAGCATGCGGAAAACTAAATCGAGGTTAAAATCTTACCAGGCGAAGAGTTCTGGAAACATCTTCCTAATGTTCTCCTCTGTCTCCCAAGTGCAATTATTCTCGTCCTCGCCCCACTGTACCTTGACTAGCTTCAACGCCTTCCTTCGAAGTTGCTTCATGTCGTGCTCGACAATACGGGCCGGCTTGCGGTTCCCAACCGCCTTGGGTTCTACTTCGAAGTCCTCTAACTGATCAGGTGAAATAGTCATATCTGGGTCGTGAACAAACTTCCTTAGTTGGGATACATGAAATACATTGTGAACTCCTGCCATCTTCTCTGGTAAGTCAACTCTATATGCCAAATTCCCGACTAGTTCAAGAACAGGGAATGGGCCAACAAATCTTGGTGCCAACTTGCCACTCCTACCAAATCATATCATGCTCTTCAATGGAGAAATCTTGACAAACACCAAGTCACCAACGGAGAATTTTAAATCTCTTCTCCTCTTATCAGCATAACTCTTCTGCCTATCTTGGGCAGCTTTCATTCATTGTTGAATGATCTTGATCTTGCCTGAAGTTTCCCTCACCACATCTGGTCCAAGCATTAACTTCTCGCCAGTCTCTATCCAACATGATGGTGAGTTGCACGGTCTTCCATACAAAGCTTCAAACGGAGCCATCCCGATACTGGATTGGTAGCTATTATTGTATGCAAACTCTACTAGATGTAAATGGTCATCCCATGATCCACCAAAATCCAGTACACAAGCTCTCAGGAGGTCTTCCAATATACGATTCACCCTCTCCGTCTGCCCGTCGGTCTGAGGATGATACGCAGTACTGAGATGTAAATATGACCCTAGAGCCTCTTGTAAGCTCTTCTAAAACCCACTAGTGAACAACGGGTCTCGGTCACTCGCAATGCTTTTAGGTACTCCATGAAATCTGACTACCCACTTTGTATACAGTTCCGCTAACTTAGCTGCCGTCCTGTTTGACTTGACTGGTATAAATCTTGCACTCTTGGTCAATCGATGCACAATTACCCAAATTCTCTCATGTCCCGATCTAGTCCTTGGTAACCCATCAATGAAATCCATTGACACTTGTTCCCATTTCCATTCTGGAATTTCTAATGGTTGCAACAACCCACTAGGCTTCTTTTGCTCGGCTTTAACTAGCTGGCAATTCATGCATTTGGATATAAACTTCCCAACGACTCTTTTCATCCCTTCCCAGTAGTAAGTCTGCTTCATGTCTCGATACATCTTATTACCACCAGGATGTATAGTCAGTTTTGAGTGATGACATTCTCTAAGCACTTCATCCCTCAATCCATTGGCATTGGGTACAACAAGCTTTCCATTCTTTCTAAGACATCCATCTCGATCAAGCCCATACTTGTTCATCTCCTCAACGATACCCATCTCTAACTTGGAGATGATTTCCAGTAGGTTAGGATCGTCCCTCTGACTAGAGCTGATCCGCTCAATCAAAGTGGGTCTGATCGCCAAACTAGCTAGCAATACTGGATCCAATTCGCTCTTTGGTCTGAAATCAAATCCCGCGATATACTCCAGTTGCTTCCATTCAAGAAACATAGCCCCTAAACTGGCATGTCTCCTACTCAAGGCATCGGCTGCCGCATTGCCTTTTCTTGGAGTATATGCGATGTCAAAATCATAGGAAGCCAAGAACTCTAACCATCTCTGTTGACGGAGATTCAGATCTTTCTGGGAGAAGAGATACTTTAACGATTTGTGATCGGTAAACAACTCAAATCTTTCTCCCAAGAGATAGTGTCTCCATATCTTTAACGCGAACACGATCGCTGCCAATTCCAAATCATGGGTAGGGTATCTTCTCTCATGCGGTTTCAATTGCTGACTTGCATAAGCTACAACCCTACCGCCTTGCATCAATACAACACCCAGTCCGGTACCACAGGCATCCGTGTATACCGTCATCTCTTCATTCCCCATAGGAATGACTAACACTGGTGCGCATGTCAACTTGTCCTTTAGGCTCTTGAATGCATTCTCGCACTTTTCATTCCAGACGAAGGCCAGATTCTTCTTAGTCAACTGAGTCAACAGTGCTGCTATCTTGGAGAAGTACTGGATAAACTTACGATAATTTCCAGCTAATCCCAAGAAACTTCTTATGTCCGTTGGGTTCTTGGGCATAGGCCAATCCTATACCGTAGCCCCTTCGCAGGGTCCACGGCAATACCATTCTCGGAAACAACATGACCCAAGAACCTCACTTCCCTCCTCCAGAAATGACACTTAGAAAACTTTGCTTTCAGTTGGTGTTTTCTCAAAACCTCCATCACTATTCTTAAATGTTCCTTTTGTTCTTCCTCTGTCCTCGAGTAGACCAAAATATCATCAACGAACACAAGGACAAAGTTATTCAACTGATCTCTGAATATCCTATTCATAAGATCCACAAAATATGCTGGGGCATTGGTCAGCCCGAATGGAATGACCAACCACTCATAAAATCCAGACGGCGTCCGAAATGCTGTTTTAGCTATACTCTCAGCTTCCACTCTAAGCTGATGGAAACCTGTCGCGAGATCCAACTAAGAAAATACTCCCGCGCCACTCAACTGATCGAACAAATCATCTATCCGCGGTAGAGGATACTTGTTCTTCCTCGTCACTTTATTCAACTCGCGGTAGTCTACACACAAACGAAGGGAACCATCCGCCTTGGTAGCAAACACAACTGGTTCTCCCCATTCAGAAACACTCCTTCTGATAAATCCCTTTTTAAAAATGATCGTTGACTTGCACCTCGAGCTCTCGCTGCTCCCTTGGTGCCATACTACGAAGTGGCATTACTATAGGTCTGGCATCCTTTACCAAATCAATACGGAACTCAATCTCTTGGTGTGGTGGAAGCCCGGTCACTTCTTCGAAAACATCCGGATACTGGCCAACCATGGGCAAACCTGACAACTCACTATGCGGAATATCGAGGGAGTTTAGAATACTAGCCAATACCCCCTCACTGGGTAGACCACCAAGCACTATCCTCTGCCCATCATCCGCTCTAGCTGTCAACAAAAAGCACTCACAGTCTACCACCACCCCGTATCTTTGGAGCCAATCAACTCTCAAAATAATGCCAAACCCAGTAAAGCTCAAAACAAAGCAATCACAAACAAACATGCATCCATGACTCGATAAGACCACATTACGACAAATCATGCTAAGGCTAGTCGAACCACTAATCGGGTTCGTCACCACTAAAGGTCTATCGACAATCTTGGGCTCCAATCCCAACCTATCTACCAGGTCACTAGATATGAAAGAACTGGAAGCTCCGGTATCAAACAAAACTCTAACAGGAACATCATAAAAAAGAAAGCATACCTTGAATGACGACATTCTTTCCCTTCTCCGTCGCGGTTGGGGCATTCGACGAAGAAGGAATAGCATTAAGGGCATATGCTTTCACCATTTGCTTTTCTTTAGGGGGTTGCGGACACTTGTCCTTGTGATGTCCTATTTGGCCACAGTTGAAGCACTTCATATCCGCTGGTTTAGCCCGACAATTGCTAGCATAATGGCCCTTCTTACCACAGCTGAAGCACTCAACATCTTACTTATTCTTTTTCTTCTCGCCATCCTTAGTCTGACTCTGCTTTCTCTTATTCTGGGAACCACCCTTGCCTCCACCACTTGCTTGTGGTTTTGGCTCTTTTGCAGATGCAACCTTAGTCTTTGGCTTAGAGTAGAGACTTTCTGACCTCAATGCTTTCCCCATAATCAATTCAAACGTCTCATCGATGTGGTTAATAAGTCTTTCCCCCAAGTACTGATCCAAACCAGTTATGAATTTCTCATTCTTCTTCTCAGCAGTATCAATAAGAGATAACCCATACTTCGACAATGTATCGAATTCAGCAATATACTCCGAGACAGCTCTGCCATTCTGCTTGAGCTCCAAGAATTTCTTAAACAGCACTGACTTCTGAGCAGCTGGAATGAACTTCTCGCTAAAGCAAACCTCAAACTGCTCCCAAGTAATCCGATCTTCGGGAGTAGCTGCCTTTATAGCATTCCATCAATTCATTTCCTGCCCTTGCAGCTGACGGGACGCTAGCTTTCTCTTCATCGCATCCTCGATACCCAAATCCTCGAAGATACGTTCGCAAATAACTAACCAATCTTGAACATCCTTAGCCGACTCTGTTCTGTGGAACGGCTTCCCACCAAGGCTAGTATAGTCCTTATTCAGCTTGGCAAAGTCGACTCTCGGCGCCTGCACTATCGGACCACCACCATTTCCACCATTGGGAGCTGCCCTCTGCACATCCCTAAGCATCTCTCTCATGAGGTCAGTAAACATAGTCCTCATGTCAGCAGCATTTCCATTATTGGCTCCCCTACCAGCACCTCTAGTATATCGGCTCATCGTCAATCTGTAAAAGGAAACGATTAATGACCCTATAGTGGTGCTAGTGCAGTACGACTTCAATAGTATATATATATAGCTTTTAAAAACCAAACTAATCACAAATACGCTCTCTCGTATACGTATATTATCTCTCCCTGATAACTTCCCTAGGTTAACTACGCAACCTAGAGCACAGATACCAAATGTGATGGCCCTCCCCGCACCAGCCAGCATCTCCTTCGAAAGTGCGCTGTACACATACCCGACTAGCACGGAACGGTTGCCAAAGAAAGGAAAGAAGGGAATGAACTAATCAAGAACCTGTAGAATGTCTCACAGCTCATGGAATAAAATATAATGACAACATACTTGACATAAAATAGGTGAGACAGTGCATAAGATGATAACTAAAACCGACATCAACATCAGAGCAGCGGAAATCCAAATACAGCTTATTACAACTTTCCAAATTTACTGTCTCTAAAACAAAAGAAAACTAAAGTAGAAGAAGCACTACTAATGCCCAAGAAGCGATCTTCAACAACATAGGGAGAATACTATATATATCATACGTGGAAGCCTCCTGCTCCTCTCCGGATCATCTACCCGTGCATCACCAGCTAACCTGTCTCTAGTCTGCTCGTGTGAGCACCCAGAGTAATAAGAAGAGACATAAAACTCTGGGTCAGACATAAAGCCTGGTATGAGAAATAAGCATCTAAACAGAACAATAACAGGTAATACTTGAACCTGGACCTGCAACTAAAGAGTTAGTACCACATACCGTACAATACTCTAAGGTGCCATAACTGATGTAAAGAATACGGGCGTGGGGTGTGTATGTCATAAGGGTGGCAAACAAATCAACCATAACAACCATCCTCACATCTCTCACTCAGTGCGTAAAGCATACGATGTCCACCACAGTCAATCACTAGACCCATCGAAGTAGTGACTGAGTACAACTTGTACAACTACTACAAAGCTTACGACATGGAGTCATGACCAAATCTTTACAAATGACCCCACTTCATTGGTCTATAGCCCTTTAGTCGTACCTAGGCCACTGTGGCCCTGAATCCTTACGCGTACCTCCCATACATAGTGATCCAAAGTCATAGACATCCATAGCCCCTTGGCACACATCCCGCAGCAAAGCCCAATCATGAAGCTCACTCATTGGTTCCCAGTTGGATCCTGAGTCAAAGCTCCTCATTTGGACTTCCTTTGCATCTCGGGTTTTGATCGAATTGGAGTTGGTCTTCAAAAGAGTCGTTGCGTAGAAGAGATGGAAGTTCAATTTGGCTTGGCCCCGTATGTTTCAGTCGGTTCGGTTCAAATAAATCATCTCCAGCCTCCCCATTCGGTTCGGTTCGGGTTCACAGCGCTGCATCGGTTCGGGTCGGGTGTTCCAATTCGGGTCAGGTCGGGTTGTCATCTCCCATTCAGTTCGTTCTCCAGCTCCTGTGCCTCGTCTGATCTCGTTCCCTATTCTAATCCGATCCGATCCCTTCACCATACTTCCGGTCTGAGCCCTTCGTCCTTAAGCCGATCCGATCCTACTCCATAGCTCCGATCCGTTCCCGCTCCCTAGCCTACTCCGATCCTATCCTGCCACATAGTTCCAATCCATTCCCCTATCCAACTCCAACTCTAAGCACTGGCCTTCCTTCTTGCCAAATTTCTTTTGTGCCAGATTCCAGTTCGGGTCGGATTCCTTGCCCAGGACTCCTATCCGATCCGAGCCCCCAACCCGATCCGATCCGAAACCCTACACAACTTTCTGCAACTTTTTCCAGCAACTTGTTTACTCCATTCGACGACGTTTTCGACCAATCTAACTATTCTAATCAATCACAAATCATTCCAAACAGTCATAGCAACATAGCAAACCAACCACAAACACTAAAACAATGAATATACATGTCAAAATGGATCAAATATACCCAAAAACCCCATGTTTTCCCTTAAGCATGTTTAAGAAAAACTAATCATAGGGTTAACAAAACTTAATCAAACTAAACCAAATTTCTACCAGAGGCATAAAATATTATTTTCGAATTTATAGATATTTTTCCAGAATTTATTAGTGTGTAAAGTTTCTAATCTTCACTAATTACCCTTAATTAACCGTAATTAGCGCAAAAACTATGCAAATCACTCACCTTGGCCACAAATACAATTCTCAGAACTGAAACCTCGCTGATTTGGGTGAATACTGATGTCTAACAGCAGCTCCTACCTTGCTTTCATGTCTTCTCTCCTTAATATGATGTAGATTAAGCCAAAACTCGATTAGAAGGTGATTTGGGGATGTTTCTAGATGTTGGCGGCCATTGTTAGGGTTCAAGAATGAAAGAGGCGGCTGGGAAATGAGGATAAAATAATTCTCTAACTGATTTCAGCCACCTTCTTACCCTAATCCCGAAATCCCACATTGGGCCAAGCTGTCCCAATTAAACTGTTTTTCACCATCTGGAACTTGTTTCAGCCATATCTCCCAAACGGTGAGTCCGTTTGGCAAATATGACCACTCTACGGAATTGTAAACCATCATCCGGGGCCAATGGGAGTGGTTTCAGGTCAAAATTCCCTTCCTGTCAAAAGTTATGGCCAAAACAGTGCCAACTAAAGGTAAAATGGTCATTTAAAAATAGCGAAAAATCATGAACATGGGAAATGACCCCAATAGTCGTCTACCAATGTTACATGACCATGCGACTTCGTATGTGAAAGAAATAAATATCCTACGATCCTATGATGCGTAGAATATGGGTCGTTACATCGTCTAAAGAGAAATGGCAGTAGAGGAGGGGGACACACCTGACGGTGCCTGAGCGACCACCTCTGGCGATCGGGAGAGGCCAAATCTGGCGGTCGGAGGGTCCTCGTTCAGCAAGCATTTCTGAAGCGAAGGGGAGAAAAGATGGAGTTCGGATTTTCTGACTCGTTCAGGGCGGAAACGGTGGAGTTAGGGTGTTCGAAGCTTTCTGGTTTCAAATGATTGAAGGCGGGAAGAAGGCCGTGGAGTTTGTAAGTACACAAAGGTTGATTTGCATAGGTTAAAGGGAGAATTTGCAGTAGGTATATATATTTTTTTTGATTCCTTGTTCTAGTTTGAGGTTGTTGAAATTGTTGAACCAATGGCGCAATGGGATTCTTTTCAGTTCGAGGAAGGTTGCTGTAATGTTTAAATGGGGTGGTGATGTTAGTTTGTGATACGGAGGGGATGGATTTGCTAATGCTGTGATGAGAATTCAGTGCGAAGAAGGATGGTTATCATATTAAAGTTATTTCGTGGGTTAAGAATTGAAATGGAGTATTGTGTGGTTTCCGGGAATAAGTGACTATATTTATATATGGAAGGAGAAGCATCAACAGTAAATAGGATTAAGAATTTTAAAACGAAATTTAGGGGATAGTTAAGCATAATAAAGAATTAGATGAAATAAGTCGCGTTGGGATCGTATGGACAGGAGCAACACAATGGAACTGACCGCGAGTAAATCCGAGCCCATTACAATTTATAGGGAAATAAATTGCCCATCTGAATCAACAGATGCAAATCATTATTTAACGGTTAACGCGAAATGAGAGTGAATCTCACTAACTCTGAACAGTTTATAATTTCATGTTGTATTTTTAGAACTATTAAATATTGGCTGATTGACTGTGTGTTGACTGTTTGATTGAACTGTTAGTCAGTTAGTTGAATTTCTATATTGATTCTGTTTAACAGAATATATCATATGGAACTGAAAGTGATGTTGATTTTATTGTGTAACATCTGTGGATGCAGGGAAGCAGGTTGGACGAATCCGACTGGATTCCTCAACAGTTATTTTATTGTTTCCATATATTGTGATATATGACGTGATTTATAATCTGTTGTTGATTGTATGTGTATGGACGATATTGGACATCGTAACTTGATATGTTAAACACCATAACATACCGGGATATTGAAAAAAGAATATTTATAAAATCAGAAGATTTTATAAAAGAGAATATTTATAAATAGATTATAAAATCATAAGATTTTATAAATGGGAATATTATAAATAGGAAATCTTTTTAAAGTGGAATTTTATATAAAGTGAAATCTTTATAAATGGAATATTTATAAAGTGAATTATTTATTTAGAGTAGATAAATTAGATATTTAGATGGATTATTTATTTGTTAAATAAATAGGAAAAGATAAAGAGATGTTGAATTAGAAAATAAACAAGTTATTAAAAGGATATTCAGTAGGAAATAAATAAGTTATAAAAAGGGATTATTTATTTAGAGAATGAATAAAGAGATATTTGTAAACCATTTACAAATAAAATAGAAAGAGAAATATGTGTAAAACATTTACAAATATATTATAAAGGAAATATTTATCTTTGGATATATATATATATATAAGTGTCTGAACTTATATATGAAGAAGTAAATAGATAAAAGGAGCAGATTGATTTATAAATGATATTTATAAATTAAGTGAAATATTAATCATTTGGATAAATAGAATATATAAGCCAGGACTTATATAAAGAAGTGAAAAAATCGATTTCAACATAGATGTTTGAAACTGAATAAGGACAAAGAGTTAATTAGTTACGGTTAACAAGTTAGAGTTAATCAGTTAGGGTTAACCAGTTAGAATAAAACCATTAGTGTTAAAACAGTTAGGTTAAACCGTAGAGTTAAATAGTTAGAGTTAATCGGTTAGAGTAAATCGATAGAGTTAAATCGAACCAGAGTTATTCAAATGGAGTTAATCGAATTTAGTTTATTCGAATAGAGTTTAAATGAGTTAATCGAATTTAGTTTATTCGAATAAAGTTGAAATGAGTTAGTCGAATTTAGTTATTTGAAGAAGTGAATCGAATATTCGAAGTGAGATAATTGAATAGTAGATATTCGAAGTGAGATAATCGTATCAGAGATATTCGAAGTGAGATAATCGAATCAGAGATATTCGAAGTGAGATAATCGAATCAGAAATATTCGAAGTGAGTTGATCGAATCTAGTTATTCGATAGGAGTTAAATCGAATAAGATTTATTCGAAGAAAGAGATTTTCGAATATAAGTATTCGAAAGTAAGCAAATCGAGTATAAGTTATTCAAATAAGTTGTTTGAATAAGAGTTAATTCAGTAAGAGTTATTAGGTTGGAGTTATTTAAATAATAGTTATAAATTAGAGTTAACCGAATAGGAGTAAATAAATTAGTTGTCGTTATATTATTCGAGTTAGGAAATAAAAGTCATATTAAAGATAATATATTTCGGATGTAGGAGATTATAACACCATTGTTATAATCACGTAAACTTGTAAAAGAAGGGGGTTCTTAAATAGAATCCGAGGGTTCGTAAGGAAGTGTTAAAGGGTTAAAAGATGAACTTACCCTATTTCGAGATTCGTAATGTTCTTCAGTTAAGGTCTGAGAGGTAGTTATACCCCAACTTGATTGACTTCGTTTTAAATTTAGAAATGGTTAAGGTTCGAGAGTGAAAGTGGTTAAGTGAATTTAGTAAATAAGTGTTTTAGTTTGAGTTGTCGTCGCGATGTTGATTTAAACATTTGTTAAATCCAAGTAAAGGAGATTTGGAAATGTTTTCCAAATAGAATCAGAAACGAAATCAAATATTGAAATTTGAAATATGAATTAGAAAAGGAAATGTTCATGTATAAGGAGTTAAGAAATGGTGTTAAGCTAAATCAGAAATTGACTGGAGACTAGTTAAGTTAAATGGTTTCCTAAGTGTCTATCTGATGTTGGTTTAGACCTTCGGGATTGGTACTTAAGGAATTGTTCTTATACTAGTTTACAATCAGAGACTGATAGTTGTAGAATAATAGTGATACGTAAATAAGTTATGGAAATGTTTCCCTGCGTTAACATATATTTTCTAAACATAGAAAATAAGGAAAATATGGATATATATATGATTGATGATTGATTGATTTAATTTCCATCTGGAAATAATATCGTTGTTTGCATACCTGTTTTTCTTTGATGGTTAAATCATAGACTATCGAAGTTTTGACCATTTTAACGTTGTTAATATGGAGAGACCGGTTGGATTATTATCCAAAGAACCACTCTGTATTGGCATAAGCGTTGCAAATCATATATGCCAAGGATAATTGAAGACGGAGTAAAGTGCAAGGGCTATTTTATAAGTCTTAGAAAACAGTGCCTAAGATGGATGTACAGAATAGTACCTTCGGTTCATCCTGTTCCTAGATGACCTGTATGGATGAATGTCTGACAGAGTATTTCCATAAATGTCACGTACATTGATTTCTTCAACCGTACCAAGAGTGGAAGCGGAGAAGGAAACTTCTTTAGCTAACATGTAATGTACTGCTGTAGACGCCAATTAATTATTTTCGATGGATCTGACAATGTGGCATTCGAAGTGAATTTGATGTGATGATAAAGCGTAACCTCAAGCCTCAACAACCGGGAAATGACAAAAATCGGGCAGGCAGCATGGCTATGTAGGTCGCACCTATAAGGGTGTATAATCACCGGATCTAGAGTTTCATTTACTTCTAAAAATCTACTGTTGATGCTGTCCCATTCGGGAAAAGGTTGCTGATCCCAACTGTTGGTGATATACATTCGACACACTCAAGCGAAATGAGTGGTCGGTCATGTGTGGCCGGGTTGCAAGATGTTCTTGTTGAACCCAATGTATTCCTCTCTAGAGGTACACTAGTGAAAGTTGGTTCCATACCCTGTCATAGATGGAAATCCATTACCCAATACATGCTTCCAGTTTTGATTGTGTACTATATATGTAGAACGTGAGATGAATGTGTTTCTGCTAGATGATTATTATATTGCGGTTGATAGACGTTATTATAATATCAAAAGGTTTCTGATATAAAGATATTTTGGATTTTCATAAGGGAAAACCCGTTCCATTATATGGCATGGTCTTATGGTATATCGTTTACTTGTTCGAACTGTTTTAAACTGTTTTACTCATACGAGTCCCATGACTGACCCAGAGTTTTTTTTTGTTTCCTGTAACGACCCGGAAAATTTGAAACAATTTAAAAATTTTAAATTGGCTATTTTAGTGGATTTTAAATATTTTAAATAAATATTTTAAATAACAAAGATGAAAAGTAAGTTTGAATCGACATTTGAAAACGAATATAATTAATTCTAATTATAAACAAGGCCTGAAATGGCGCGGTAGTTTCAAAAATTGAATTCAAACTTTGACTGATTGTATCGGGTGCAAAACAAAGCAGATTTGAGTGAAACCAAAAATATTTAAATCTGTTAGTGAATATCTTTCTAGCGAATCAGAAAAATCGAAGTTTCATAGCGGAAAGCAAAAGTTATGGCTAAATGAATTTTCAGAAAGGTCGTTATGGAATTTATATAGCCCGTGAAAATGACCATTTTGCAAACGACCTCGGAATTCGACGAAACCAATTTTGTTGGATCCGGGATGTTAAACTATTGCTAAGTTTCAAATTTCATAATTTTTGAAGTTAGTATGTGAGCATGGCAAAGGAAAATGTGTTTGGTCGATTTCTATTAAATTGGATCGACCAGAAATGGGCCATTTTTGAAACGGTCTCAGAATTCGATGAAACTAGTTTTGTTGGGACCGTATCGTCAAAACATAGATAGATTTATTTTTCTGGAATTTTTCGAATCAGTTGGTGGCCCTGGCAAATTGAAATCTACGTTTAAATCAAATATTGCATGTTTTATATTTTAATTTGAAGGAAAACTGACTGAAATAGTTGAATGGGCCTACGAAACATATCCTATTGTGTTCAGAATGGGGGTAAAACGCTAGGGGCGATAGTCGTTGGGTTTGAATTGGTGTTCGTGTGTGGAAGAGGGTATTTTAGAGATTTTAAAATTTGTAAATAAAATAAAAATAATAATCATTGGTCAGAAGCACCTTCTCTCTCCCCGTAACCCTAGAACACGAAGGCGGCTAAAGTTCGATTCTTCCCACCTCCTTTTCTCTTCCATCTCTCAACGAAACTACCCCCTCCTTTTGAACTTTTTGAAGATCTCAGAACTAGTTTTAAATCCATGCTAAGTTTCTGAATTCTGGTTGCTTGTAGAGGGAGATCCAGGCCCGTGAACATCTGCCGTTCGAAGCGCCGCCGAGCCTGATTCTGGCCACCGAGTTCGCCGCCGTCAGAGGTGCAGGCGTACCTCTCCTAGCCCTTCAAGGTGGCGCAGGCCGATCGTCATATAGCTGCACGGATTGAACGAAAAACGATAACCTAGTTTTGAAGCTTCAAGGAGGTATACGGCTGAAACTATTTTAAACTATATTATAGAAGTATAAAGCGATGTTTTTGATTTCACTGTAAAAATCATATCTTTTTCGTTTCTTGATGAAATTCAGTGAAACAAGAGACAGTGGACTCGTGCGGACGTCTTCTACCTTCTAGAAGAGACCGCGTATGTTTTTGAGCCTTCTGCTATTTTTGGTGGAGTGGAACCCAATGTAAGATTTCTAATTAATAAACGATATGGAAAACGACGATGTATACATTATATAGTCGATGTATGAGTTATATAAGCATTGTACACCTCATGTATAAACATTGTATAAGTTGTACATTCGATATATAAGTTTTATATGTGTTGTAAAAAATTATATATGTGTTGAAATAGAAGTGAAATGCTTATATAAATATATTCCCGACCTCGTAAAAGATATTCCTGTCGTCAATAACTATGCGGACGTGTTCGAAGAAGTTGTTCGCTTACCTCTGTAGAGAGAAATTGATTTCAAAATTGCTTTAATCCCGAATGCAAGGCCAGTAGTTCACACTATTCGAAGAATGTCCTTGAAAGAGAAAGAGGAATTAGACAATCAAACAAGACAGCTTGTATGGAAGGGTCTGATCAGGCCTAGTTTCTCTGATTGGGGTGCAGCAGTGGTGTTTGTCCCAAAATATGACGGTACTCTACGGCTATGTATGGATTATCGTGATTTGAACAAGCAGACAATAAAGAATAAATATCCATTGCCGCGAATCTATGATTTATTGGATCGTCTGAATGGAGCACAAGTATTTTCAAGGATGGACCTAGCTACAGGCTTCAGTCAACTTCGAACTGCCGAAGAGTGTGTTCCTATGACAACATTCGGAGGTCCAGACTTATTCTATGAGTGGTTAGTAATGTCGTTCGGCTTATGTAACGCTCCAGCTTACTTCGTCGATTTGATGAATCGAGTGTTCAGAGGGGTCCTGAATAAGTTTGTTCTGGTTTTTATCGATGATATTCTAATCTTCTCTAAATCTAAAGCCGAACATGAAAAGCATTTGGAACAGTATCTAGAAATTCTGAGAAGGAATGTATTGAAAGCTAAACTATCCAAATGTATATTCTGGCAAGATGAAGTGAAGTTTCTTGGCCACGTCGTATCAAAAGAAGGAATTGCTGTGGATCCAAGTAAAATCACGGCTATTCAAAATTTGAAACAGCCTAGTACTCCTACAGAGGTTCGCAGTTTTCTTGGATTGGCTAGTTTATACCGGAAGTTCGTTAAAAACTTTTCGAAGATATCTGGTCACTTAACGAAGCTTACAAAGAAGCACTCAAAATTCAAGTGGAATCCAGAGTGTGAGGAGGCCTTTAAGGAGCTAAAGTTAAGATTAACAACTGCTCGGGTGTTAACGATTATAGACGGCAATCGGGACTTGAAAGTCTGGACAGATGCCTCTAGAGAAGGCCTTGGTGCAGTGTTAATGCAAAGAGGTTAAGTTGTTGCTTATGCTAGCCGTCAACTAAAGCCGCACGAGAAAAGATACGTCACTAATAACCTTGAGTTGTTGGCTATCTTATTCTCTTTGAAAATCTGGACGCACTATCTTCTGGGTGAGAAATTCGAACTGTTTACAGATCATCAGTCGTTAAAGTATCTGTTAACCCAGAAAGACCTGAATCTGAGGCAACAACGTTGGCTAGAATTCCTTGCTGCATATGATTTTGAGATTCTATACACTCCACGGAAAGCCAATGTCGTGGCCGATGCGTTAAGCCAAAAGAATGAAATGATCGCCAGTTTTATTATCACGACTTCGTTGATAGATAAAATATCTGCTCTTCAGAAGGTTGATCACTTCATTCAGAAGATTAGAGAGATAATTCGGAAAGGCGAACCCTCGAGTTTTCAAATTGATAATGATGGGATTTTAAGGCTAAAAGGTCGAATCTGTGTTCCTAACATTTCTGAGCTCCGAAAGGAAGTGCTGGATGAATGCCACCAGTCAAAACTTAGCATCCATCCGGGAGTAAGCAAAATGTATAATGACATCAAACGCACTTTCTGGTGGAAGTCGATGAAGAGGGACATTTCTGTATATGTTAGCCAATGCCCTACTTGTCAGCTAGTCAAAAGCGACCAACAGAAACATGCTGAATTGTTGCAACCGCTGGACGTTCCAGGTTGGAAGTGGGAACATATTTCCATGGACTTCATAGATGGTTTGCCTAGAACCAGAAAAGGAAATGTCAGTATTTGGGTGATCGTAGATCGCTTCACGAAGACCGCCCATTTCATTCCTGTCAAATCAAACAAAACTGCTCAGAGTCTGGCACATATATATTTCAAGGAAATAGTTAGACTACACGGAGTGCCGATCAGTATAGTTAGAGATAGAGACCCAATATTCACTAGCAAATTCTGGGAGGAATTCCAAGTAGAATTGAGAACAAAGCTGAGCCTAAGAGCCGCCTATCATCCTCAGACATATGGTCAAACTGAGAGGGTGAATCGGATTTTAGAAGATCTATTGTGGGCTTGTGTTCTAGATTTTGTTGGATCATGGGAAGACCATCTGCATTTGGCTGAATTCTCATATAACAACAGCTACCAGGAGAGCTTGACAATGTCACCATTCGAAGCATTGTATGGTAGACCGTGCCGATCTCCTGCTTGTCCGGTCGAACCCGGTAATGGACTTGTGTTGGGGCCAGATATGATCCGAGAAGCTGCCGACAAAGTCGATTTCATTAAGAAACGATTACTCGCTGCCTAGAGCCAACAGAAGAGCTATGCTGATTCGAGAAGAAGGGAATTGCCTTTTTCTGTTGGTGATTATGTGTATATGAAGGTTTCTCCGATGAGGGGAGTGATTCGCTTTGGCAAAACTGGGAAATTAGCGCCCAGATTTATTGGTCCATTCCCTATTCTTGAACGGATTGGAACCCTCGCTTATAAAGTTAAATTGCCTGATTGGCTACCTGGAGTGCATGATGTATTTCACATATCTCAACTTCGAAAGCACGTTCATGATCCAGACTTGATCGTGGAAGAAGCAGCTCAACAGGATATTGAAATTACTCCAGAATTAGCTGTGAGGAGAGAGCCGCTAAAGATCATTGGCAAAGAAACCAAAGAACTGAGGAACAAGAAGGTTCACTTAGTCAAATTGCAATGGAGTAGAGATTCGCGAGATTGTACTTAGGAAACTGAGGAGAGCATTCAGAAAGCCTATCCTAAGTGTCGAGTAGATATGTCGGATTGACTCCGGTGCAAGGTACATTTACCATACTTTGCGTTACCATTTAGTTCTCTACTTTGTCGCTATTTTCCTTTCATGGATGTAAACTTTTAATTCTATAGTCTGAAGGATTTTAAAAGATTATAAGAATTCATTAGGCCATTTTGAAAAGTTAAAACAAATTGCTTGTTGTCTGTGTTGTGTGATAGTAGATTTAATTAATTAAATTATTAGAAGGATGGTTAATTTAATCAATAATAGAATGAATGGTAGAATTTCTTCGATTAAATCACACATTAAACTGATTTAAAAATAGATAGAAATATTACGTGTGCATTATATATGTTTGAACAGGTAAATGGATAGCTGTTGAGCAAAGAAATTATTTGCGTGCCTAACAAATAGGTAAACCTTAATGAGTTGGATGCGAAATATTATTATATCAACTCCTGTGAATGCCATTGGATGCGAAGTGCTGGTTATTCTGTGTGTAAAAATAAATGTCGCAATAGGATAGTAACAATTAATTTTGAACTACACTACATGGCATACTTCTTGAAGATAGGCATACTTCATAATATACCGCATAAGCATTTGGAGCTTGTGCGACGAGGTGGAAGATTAACCATACGAGCGAGAGGCTTATATGGCGATGACTATATTTTGCAGGTTGAACTGATGACTGATATGGACCATATAAAATGTAACGATAAATTGCCAGATTAATAAAAACCCCACACGGGTCTGGAGTAGACAATAATCACGCCTCTCTCGTTATTAGATATGGAACATGGATTATTTATTTCCCATACGGGATGAGGTGACGAGAATTTATTCTCTGGAGCAATTAAAATACACACTCCCTTAGGCTTTGACAGGGTGACGAGAATTTATTCTCTGGAGTTATTATCTATACACGCTTCCCTATAAACACCAGAATATATCAATATAAATATGTGTATTCTTTATAGGATTTATTGGGTACCTAATACGGCCCAATAAATTTCCAAACCCCTCCCCGTACAAAGGAGGTTATGGCGAAATTTTTCGAAAATTCCGGGTGTTAGCCAATTTTTTTTAAGAATTTGAAAATTGTCAGAAACTAAAAAGTTGGAGAATGGAAGCCAGATTGAATGTAGGGTTGATTAATCAAACCGCTTTCGACTTTGTTCCCTTTTGAGGACGAAAAGTTTTAAGTAGGGGAGACTGTAACGACCCGGAAAATCTGAACCAATTAAAAATTTTAAATTGGCTATTTTAGTGGATTTTAAATATTTAAAATAAATATTTTAAATAACAAAGATGAAAAGTAAGTTTGAATCGACATTTGAAAACGAATATAATTAACTCTAATTATAAACAAGGCCTGAAATGGCGCGGTTGTTTCAAATTTGAATTTAAACTTTGACTGACTGTACCGGGTGCAAAATAAAACTGATTTGAGCGAAACCAAAAATATTTAAATCTGTTAGTGAATATCTTTCTAAAGAATCTGAAAAATCGAAGTTTCATAGCGGGAAGAAAAAGTTATGGCTAAATGAATTTTCAGAAAGGTCGCTATGGAATTTATATAGCCCGTGAAAATGGCCATTTTGCAAACGACCTCGAAATTCAACGAAACCACTTTTGTTGGATCCAGGATGTTAAACTATTGCTAAGCTTTAAATTTCATAATTTTTAAAGTTCGTATGTGAGCGTGGCAAAGGAAAATGTGTTTGGTCGATTTCTATTAAATTGGATCGACCAGAAATGGGCCATTTTTCAAACAGTCTCAGAATTCGACGAAACTAGTTTTGTTGGGACCATATTGTAAAGACATAGCTAGATTTATTTTTCTAGAATTTTTCGAATCAATTTGTGGCTCTGGCAAATTGAAATGTACGTTCAAATAAAATATTGAATATTTTATATTTTAATTTGAAGGAAAACTGACTGAAACAGTCGAATGGGCCTACGAAACATATCCCATTGTGTTCGGAATGGGGGTAAAATGCTTAGGACGACAGTCGTTGGATTTGAATTGGTGCTCATGTGTGGAAGAGGGTATTTTAGAGATTTTAAAATTCATAAATAAATAAAAAAATTCATTGGTCAGAAGCACCTTCTCTCTCCCCGTAACCCTCGAACACGAAGGCGACTGAAGTTCGATTATTCCCTCTTCCTTTTCTCTTCCATCTCTCAACGAAACTACCCCCTCCTTTGGAACTTTTTGAAGATCTCAGAACGAGCTTCAAATCCATGCTAAGTTTGTGAATTCTGGTTGCGTGTAAAGGGAGAACCAGGCCCGTGAACATCCGTTGTTCGAAGTGCCGCCAAGCCTGATTCTGGCCACCGAGTTTGCCGCCATCAGAGGTTCAGGCGCGCCTCTCCTAGCCCTTCAAGGTGGCGCAGGTTGATCGTCATATAGTTGCATGGATTGAACGAAAAACGATAACCTAGTTTTGAAGCTTCAAGGAGGTATACGGCTGAAACTAATTTAAACTATATTATAGTAGTTTAAAGCGCTACGGTTTTTGATTTAACTGTAGAAATCATATCTTTTTCGTTTCTTGACGAAATTCAGTGAAGCAAGAGACAATGGACTCGTGTGGACGTCTTCTACCTTCTAGAAGAGACCGCGTATGTTTCTGAGCCTTCTGCTATTTTTGGTGGAGTGGAACCCAATGTGAGATTTCTAATTTATAAAAGATATGGAAAACGACGATGTATAAAATATATAGTCGATGTATAAGTTATATAAGCGTTGTACACCTCATGTATAAGCATTGTATAAGTTGTACGTTCGATATATAAGTTATATATGTGTTGTAAAAAGTTATATATGTGTTGAAATAGAAGTGAAATGCTTATATATATATATACACACACACGCCCCTCGTCCACAAACCATGGATGATATTTATTGATTGTGATTGGTGTGAAAATGGGTTGATAGCGAATGGTTGATTGAATTGTTTGTGGTTGGAATTGTTTGATTGTGGTTGAAAAATACCCGTTTGTGGTTGAGAATTGTTTGTTTGAAACCACATAGGATTAGTTTGTGGAAATGAAAAAAATATACATACTGCCTGCGTGCGAACTAGATGCATGATTCCCCATTGTCAAAAGGTGCGAGGCTTTAAGGTAGAGCGAGGAGCCGTACTAGGGACGGCCCCGGTTTTAACTACCCTGCCGTTACGCTGCCGAAATTTTGAATAATATTCATGTTTTAGAATTATTTTCATATATTGAAAAACCCTTCAAGTGTTGAATAGAAATTCATTCGTTAAATAGAAATTCATGTGTTGAATGGTATTCGTGTTTTAAATAAATTGTTTTAACAATAAAAGTCTCGTTTTTACCCTATATATACAAACAATAGAAAACATTCATGTGTTGAATCGAAATTCATTCGTTGAATAAAAATTCATGTGTTGTATGGTATTCGTATTTTAAATAAACTGTTTTAACAATATAAAAATCACCTTTTTGTTGTATATATACGAATTTTGAATAGCATTCATGTGTTGAATAGAAATTCATTCGTTCAATAGAAATTCATGTGTTGAATGGTATTCGGGTTCGAAAGAAATTGTTTTATAATAAAAATCATATTTTTATCATCTATATAGACTATATAAAATAGTCGTGTTTAGAAATAAATTGTTTTATAATAAAAATCATATTTTTATCACCTATATGAACTATATAAAATAATCGTGTTTCGAAATAAATTGTTTTACAATAAAAATCACATTTTTACTATATACATGAATGGTTCAAAATACCGAAGTGTTGAAATAATTGTCGGTTGGATAAAAGTATCATTTTTATCAAATGTATGAAAATAATATAGTTTTGAAATCGAAGAATCGATATATATATATATATATATATATGTATATATATAAATAGAATTGAAATATATCGAATAACGAAGCTGCAGTTCGTGTTTTGAAACCGAGATTTCAAACAATTAGTTCGGGAGATCCGACCATCGGATTTTCCCGAAAACAAAACCGTTGGGTTCGCTTTGGAAATATCTTCCCAATGATACCTACTTTGTGAAAATCCAACGGTTGGATTGCCTGGAATGTTTAATTCAAATCTTAAGAAAAACAGTGCCAAAATCGTTTATATATATATATATATATATATATATTTAAATCGAATAACGATGCTACATTTCGTATTTTGAACTCGAAACTTCAAACGATTATACCGGGAGATCCGACTGTCGGATTTTCCCAATACTGAACTGTTGGATTCATTTTGAAAAGGTCTTTCTAATGATATAAATTTTGTGAAGATCCAACGGTTAGTTTTTCAGATATGTGTAAATCAAATCTGAAGAAAAACAGCGCCACGGCCGTGTAATGGCCGAAGCGTCGTTTGAATAAATTGGCTATTTTAAAATAAATAAAAATAGCGATAAATCATTATAAAATATTATAAATGATATGGATGTGAAATTTAGAAACTAACTGAAGGTTGGCTAAGTCGAATGGTTTCCTGGATTTTGATCTAATGTTGGTTTCGGCCTTCAGGGTTAATATTTGGGAAATCGTTCTCTTACTGATTTACGGTTAGTGACTAATGAATTGAAATGATGCGTATGTTGTGTTCGTATAGCACTTGTTTATTATATACGCGAGTTGCTCAGAAAGACCGGGTTTATCCCATTCTGAATAACTAAATCGACGATAAGAAATCGAAGATGAAGACGGTGGTCGAAGACCGGAGATCTTCACCTCGTTTGGATCGTAACTGATGTCCTGATTGGGAGGAATCCCGAAATATGGATAATGAGCGGTTATCGACCAAACGTACGTGGAGATCGATGGGTTTGCGAGGTATATAATGCCTTCAGTTTCGTTCAGACCCAGAACGGACTTGCAAATGGACTGTGTGTCTGACACTGGAATTCGTTATGTCTGATTGATAGCCATTAGTTGCATGGTGTGAATTGCCTGTGTGGCATGCTAAGATGCAGGGATCAAGGCTTCTGTTGAAAATCAAAGTCTTGTGGTGATGATCAAAGCACCGTCTATGTGGCGTAGCTTTGTGTATAACGTGAATTCGCGAACCTCACACCCCGGTATGAACCAGAAACGGGAGAGGACCTCATGGAGGGCATGCGTTTTCTTTTAGCTAGAGTTGGTGTCGATGCTTAAACAGGCCGACGTTTATACTATTTTCACCTATGTGGTTGTTGTTGTTGCGAGGCGCCTCGGAAATATCACTCAATCCGGGACCAATGGAGTCATTCGTTGGCTCATTTACGCCCCATAGGGCGGGGAAACATAGTGTTCAGGAATTTTAATCCACATCGGTGGACCGGTCCTATCGCTCCAAGGGTCGATGCGCTCTGGCCCTGAGACATGGGCTAGATCGTCTCGAAGGCGGTAAGGACTATCTTTGCCTTGGTTCATGACGGAAATCCAATTTCCAAATACGACATCGTGCAATTTTGATTTTATATGCATATGGCGACATGATATATGGTACCCATGCCGTCTATGATTAATAGTTATGATTCGAAATCGTTTTCGAAACATGTAAACACTAGTAATAATATCAAATGCTTTTGTTTTATTCGTATAAAGCATATTTTGGCCATTATAAGGTAAAACTCTATCCTCCGGTTTGCGTTGCATTGGGTGATAGGAACTAAGTCTTATAATAGCTTCATTTTTATAAAAAGCACTGTGATGTTTAAAAGAATTATTTGTTTTAAAGCACTGGCAATCCGATGGAGTAAACCCGTTCCACGAAAGTGGCGTGGTCCTGTGATTGGCCATATTTTAAATATTTTGAGTAGATTTCTCATACCAGTCCCATGACGATTCGTAGTTTGTTTCAATTTCGAACTCGGGTGCCCCTTTTTCTACATGGGAAGACTCGTGTTCAGGTTTAGCAGGCTTTTCTGGATAGCTGGAGATGAAGATGGATTATATCATTTATCTCTTTTTATGCTGTTCAGCTCCTGTTGTACATTATGTTTTGTTTTCCGCTGTAGACATTTATGTATAGCTAAACTGTATTTGTACTAAGTATGATCCTTTTTACTGTGTAACTCTGATGATTATGTTTATCCAGTGTATTATTTGTTCACTGTCTGGTGTATTTATTTAATTATGTTCTGCCATTATCTGTTTATGTGTTATATTCCAAAGATTACCCTTGCCACCGTCAGTACGGGGTTTGGGGTCATCACATTTCCCTAAACTCTTGGGTGCCCAATTTTGTACGGCAGTCAAGTAGTCAGGATTTACAGATACTTGAAGAGCTGGTGTAGGAGGCTTCAGGATCATATAGCTATAGTTTATTTCCGCTGTGTTGTAAGCGTTGTACTTTGATAATGATGTATATTCAAGTACAGATATATATTTCAAGTTATGTTATATATATTATATGTTATTCGTTCCGCTGTGAGGTTCGTGTTACTATGATGTTGTGTTCTTCTTCTTCTTCTATTCTAAGTTTCTATCTTATATATCCTCACCCTCTAATTTCTTTCATTAACTATTCGGTTATTTCGATCCTTGGATGTTCGATATGTGTTGTATATCGGATAACCAAGATCGCAAATTTTCGGGTCGTTACAACTTCAACCCTTTATTAGAAGCTAGCCAATGCCAGGCATCAGTAGCTATCCTTTCGACGTGAAGATCGTCGGTCTGCAATCGTCGTCTTCGATATCTTCCAATCGCCATAAAATTATTTGAATTGAGTTGAACTCGGTCTTTTCTAATAATTTTTTGAAATATTAACATTTAAACCATTTGATATAATTAATATTCATTTATAACGATTTTCTGCTATTTTTGTTTATTTAAAACTAGCTCAAAATAATTAAACGACGCTTCGGCAAATGGGTCGCCCTGGCGCTGTTTTTTCCAAAATTTGATTTACACTTATCTTGAAATCTAACCGTTGGATTTCGATAAAGTATATATCATCGGGAAGAACCTCTCAAAGTGGTCCTAATGGTACAAGTTCTGGAAAAATCCAACGGTTGGATCTTACGGTATAATCATTTAAAGTTACGATTGCTGAAACGCGAACTACCGTGCGTGATTCGTTAAATTTCAATTTATATTTATATATATAAATATAAATATACATCATTTGGCAATTTCACTATTTTACTGCAATTGAAGTGATAATAAACATTTCAACGTTTAAATCAATTCTTATCTTATAATGTTTTGTAACAAAATGCAACTTCCTCCAATGGTGTTGATTTTTGGGTCAAAACATGCAAATAAAATGAAATCTTTTCTATATTATTTATTTTCATCCAAACATGCAAATAAAATGAAATCTTTTCTAAGTTATTTATTTGCATCCAAACATGCAAATAAAATGAAATCTTTTCTATGTTATTTATTTGCATCTAAACATGCAAATAAAATGAAATCTTTTCTATGTTATTTGTTTGCATCTAAACATGCAAATGAAATGAAATCCTTTTTATGTTATTTATTTCTATCCAATATACAAAAAAATGTATATTCATTCTAATGTTTTGATTACATATAAAATTGCAAACAAAAATATGATTTTATTTCTAATGTTTTGTTTGCATTTAAAATTGCAAACAAAAATATGATTTTAAATTAAATGGTTTTGTTTTCGTCTAAAATTGAAAACAAAAATATGATTTTATTTCTAATGTTTTGTCTGAATTTAAAATTGCATACAAAAATATGATTTTATATCTAATGTTTTGTTTGCTTCTAAAATTACAAACCAAAAAATTATAATTTAGCTTTAATGGTTTTGTTTGCATCTAAAATTGCAAACAAAAATATGATTTTATTTCTAATGTTTTGTTTGCATTTGAAATTGCAAACAAAAATATGATTTTATTTCTAATTTTTTATTTGCATCTAAAATTGCAAACAAAAAATATGATTTTAACTTTAATGGTTTTGTTTGCATCTGAAATTGGAAACAAAAAATATGCTTTATTATTTCAATGCATATTTGCATTAGGGGATGCAAATAAAAGGGATATTTTATATTCAAAGTTTATTTGCATAAGGATGCAAATAAAAGAACATTTTATTTTCTCTAAATATATTTGCATAGATGAATACAAATAAAAGGACACTTTATTTTCAATGTATATATTTGCATAAATTAATGCAAATAAAAGTATAGTTTATTTTCTCTAAATATATTTGCATAGAGGAATGCAAATAAAAGGACACTTTATTTTCAATGTATATATTTGCATAAATGAATGCAAATAAAAGTACATTTTATTTTCTCTAAATATATTTGCATATAGGAATGCAAATAAAAGGACACTTTATTTTCAATGTATATATTTGCATAAATGAATGCAAATAAAAGATCTTTTCTCAATTTAATGACATTGTAACACCCCACACCCGCTACGGTCACTCACTAAGGGAATGCCATAACATCGGTGGAGTATTTTAAGTGAATATAGAATAGAAAAATTACAAACAAGACAAATATAAGTAATACTTGAGAATTTAAAACATCATTTCATTCCAGCGGAAATTAAAACATGTTTGGTTACACCAAAACCATAAATAAGAGTCAAGTACATAATATCCATCCTGGTAAAAACAAATGTACATAATCCCACTACATAACCTAATAGCCATAATAGAAAAGATAATCTGAGCTTTACATCCCTGGTCCAAGCTCCAAAAGATAGATAAAGTAGTCTGATCGAAGCCCACTAGTGCTAGGCCCATTCTGATAACCTGAGGGTTGGGAAAAAAAGATAAAAACAACGGGGTCAGACATAAGTCTGAGCGAGTCCTATAACCTTAACAATACAATCATTAAAGTAATTAGGGTATGATATAAACAAGGTATGGTACCTTTGGGGATAATGACTACCTTAAGTAGCCAACTAAACATAGGATGTACTAAGATAACCGAAAAGACGCATTTATCCACCCAAGGATAATTACCATATTGCACCACCCCAGATCTACCCACCCAAGGGTAATTCCTACACTGCACCACACCAGATCTACCCACCAAGGGTAATTCCTACTTATAGGTTGATCCCACTAAGTGTACTTAGTAATTTTACCCAGTAGTTTCTTGTACCCCTAGCTGACTACATAGGTGCCGTCTGCCCCTATCTCCGCTAGGTGTACCCACTACTCCCCAAGCGATCGGCTCCCTAACGTAGATACCCGTGCTGGCCCCACAGTGGGGTGTATCACTCCCCAAAGTGGCAACCCGATAATCAATGGTGCACGGCTTATACCTACACGATGCAACAACGTCTTACCTACCAGCCCGGGTCCACACACGCATATGAAACCCGTTGGACTCGCGTTGCCACCGCTACCCCCGTTTTGGCCTCTTATAGTCAAGCCCAATATGCGTGTCCCGTCCTCGACTTGGGTCGAGCCCACAAAGATACGTTTGGGATATTGGTTGAAATGGGCCCCCACAAGCTACTACTTAAGCTTGTCATTTTATCTAGTGCATCCCACTTAACCCCTTTTATAATCATGCCCACTTACATGTTAAGGTTTGGTTAAGTCATCTAATCATATTTCAATTGCCACTCAAGGCCCCCACAAGCTACTACTTAAGCTTGTCATTTAATTATATTTCAATTGCCACTTTAGGCCCCCACAAGCTACTACTTAAGCTTGTCATTTAATTATATTTCAAGTGCCACTTAAGGCCCCCACAAGCTACTACTTAAGCTTGTCATTTAATTATATTTCAATTGCCACTTAAGGCCCCCACAAGCTACTACTTAAGCTTGTCATTTAATTATATTTCAATTGCCCCTTAAGGCCCCCACTAGATTTCCACATGCCACCCAAGGCACTTACTTGATTCCCACATGCCACCCAAGGCACTTACTTAACCCTTTAATCATGTTTAATTACATGTTCCTCTCTGGTTAAGTATTCTAATCGTATTTTCTATTGCCACCCAAGGCAACCCACTAGTTTCCTTATGCCACCCAAGGCACCCCCACTAGTTACTACATGCCACCCAAGGCACCCACTTAACCCCTCATGCCTCACTACATGCTAATTTGGTTAAGTGTTTCTTAATTAATTAAGATCGTAACCTTTGTAAAGACCTCCCACATTAGACTGTCTTTTATGGCAGCTGGATATGCCGGTTGGTTCCGGGCAGCCTTACACCATAACTGAGTCTAACCTCGTGTCTTTACACTTGTCATGTATTTAGTTTATGACTAAGACCTCTCACATTGGGCCAATCATTTGTAGCCGCTGGATTTGCCGGTCGGTCCCGGGCAGTCTTATGCTACAAAAGGGTCCAACCTCGTGTCTTAGTAGATTAATTACACCTAATTAATCACCTCCATAATTTGTATTAATTATCCCTAATTAATTACAAATATTTAAGAATATGGGTAGACCTAACTCAATAGGTAAATTCCCAATTCCATAATATGGGTAGACCTAACTTAATAGGTAAATTCCCAATTATGTCCATCCACTTTACGGTATGTTTAATCATACCCACTTCACACAATTTTATGTGTTCATTAATTTTTACCCCATCGTCCCCACGTAAATACGTTAACATGACATACTTCAAAAGAGAAGATTCATCATACACACAATGGGTTCAACTTAGCATATCATTAGCATTATCATGGGTTTAAAAGGTGTCAACTTGTATATATGACCATAAACCCAACTTGCATAAATAACCAACCCAAACTTGCATGAATCACATATGTCATAAAGATGGTAACTTGCTTAAATGTTCATGACATAGACCTATCGTAAAGGTGTCAACTTGCATACATGTCATAGGTCTAAAAGGGATGAACTTGCACATGTACTTATGTCATACATAGAGGCAAACTTGCATATGAACTTGCATCATAACTTGCATATGAACTTGCATCATAACTTGCATATGAACTTGCATAACATGCCATACTTAGAGGCAAACTTGCATATATTATGCATATCATAAAAAGAGACAAACTTGCATGTGAACTTGCATCATAACTTGCATATGAACTTGCATCATAACTTGCATATGAACTTGCATCATAACTTGCATAAAACCAAATACTTAGCATGCACAAAACCAAATACTTAGCTTGCACAAAACCAAATACTTAGCATGCATAAAACCAAATACATAACTTGCATAACATGTTACTTATAAACTCGCATATAATCTCACATATAGCTTGCATAACATGTTACATATGCATCCATGTTCAACATAGTGTTTTGCATAGTGAGGATCATAAAACATAGCATTAAACTTGCATATAGCATAAAACTTGCAAAACACACAACATACACTATACTAAACTTGCATAAGCACATTTATCCACAAACATAGCCATATCTTATCATATCCTATCATAATCAATTTAACAATTGATTATTAAGGCTATAGAAACTCACCACTAAACTCCCATAAGCAAACCCTTGCCAAAAATCACCCAAAAACTCTAGCCTTGAACATAAAGCTTGCAACTTGATGATGAATGCAAGCTAATGATCACTCATACAACTCAAAGATGCTTGTATGAGCATGAAAGCCTTCATAGAAATAGTTTAGAAATAGGATGGAGGCTAGGGTTTTGAGTGGAGGCCATGATCATAGAAAATTTCGGCATAGTTTAGTTAGGAGATAGGATTTTGATCATTTAGGGCTAGCTTAGGGTCTTATTTATAGGATTAGGCAAGTGTTTTAGGCCATTAGATTAACCCTAAATTAGATTAGGGCCATCAGATCTCGGAAGCTTCCAGAAACCAGCCCCAAAGCACAGCCCAAACACTAAAATGGTGCACCAGGCCAGAATCAGCCGACAGGGCAAGTCGACAGCCCTGTCGACATGCCTGTCGACATGGCAGTCGACAGCCCTGTCGACAGCCAAGTCGACTTGGCTGGGCGGGATTTTTCCCGCCTGGCCCCCATTTCTGCATGTTTCGAAATTCAAATTTCCCGAAAACTTCTTTGGGCCTTAACCGGGTCATACGGACTCCGATTTACAAAATTTCGGACTCTATTTCGCGTATTTTTCCGAGACGAACACAATAACGTAACCCGTTTCCCCTGATTCTCACATCTGAGATTATTAATTCTATAATTAGTGAATATCAGTGTTAACTGAAATTCGGGGTGTTACATTCTCCCCTCCTTAAAGGATTTCGTCCCCGAAATCTCCAAGTTAAGGAGAATGCATATCCTACCATCCAAACAACCATCTACTCAATCCATCAAACACGGGCATCCATTGTCCTTAAAACAATTTCTACTGATGTATGAGCATATGCAAAAAGTGTGTGTATACGTTCCCTATCTAATGTATGAACATATGCAAACCGTGATAGTGCCATGCATCCAATATGTATGCGAAAGATCCCTTTCGACACATACTATTTCTACATGAGTGCACAATCATTCACCAAAATGCATCATCCATGTGATAACACAACCATTATACATCCATTAATATAGCTACCTACACACAATTTTATGCAATATGCAATATGAAGTGACTGAGCCGATCTAGTGTCTAGAGTGTGTGTATATGCATCCACGAGCAACCACTAGCAAACACTTGCATCCACATGCATCCATCAATCATAACATGTCTCAAACACATGTTTCAACCATAGGTTTACCCTATCTAAAGTTCAAAGGTACTAATGAGAGGACATACTAAAGATAAGATAAGTACTAGACAAATGATAAAGGATACGTTTAAAGGACATACCCTAAAAAAGGAATGGGTATAACGAACGCATCTTCGCTTCTGTCTCCCAAGTAGCATTGCTCTCACCTTCTCCCCTTTTCACTTTGGCTAGTCGAACCTCTCTGTTTCTCAACTTCCTAATCTCTGACCCAAGGATGCGGGTAGGAGCTCGTCGAATAATCACATCACGCTCTACCTTTACTTCTTTAAGCAAGCTCGGCTCTACCGCCTCTGCGGTCTCATGTAGGCACTTCCTCAAATGTGATACATGGAATACGTCATGTTCCCTATGCAACCGAACTATCTCTCGAATATAAACTGAAGCTAGACATGGAACAGTCCTCTTGCTCTTCACGGGTATGAAATGGGCACCCTTAGTAAGTCTATCTACCACAACCCAAATTCCCATATTACCCTTCCTCGATCTTGGTAACCCATCAATAAAATCCATCGAGACGCTATCCCACTTCCATTGCGGAACTTCCAATGAGTGAAGCAACCCACCCGGTTTCTTTTGCTTCTCTTCCACCTGTTGGCCCACCAAGCATCTAGCGACATACTCGGCCACATCTTTCTTCATACCGGCCCAAAAGAAAACTCGCTTCATGTCTTGGTACATCTTGTCCCTACCGGGATGAATGGTCATCTTTGAACGATGTGCATCATCAAGTATAGCCTTCCTCAAACCCTCGTCTTGCGGTACACAAAGTCTACCGTCTCTACGCAACCACCCCTTACCATCTAGGGTGTACCTACTCAAATGGCTGGACGACTCCCCCTCCTCATGAGCTTCTCTACTAACTCAACCAACTGTGGGTCGTCCCGCTGTGCTCCGCCAATCCGTCCCAAAAGAGTAGGCCTAACCTCCAAGGAGGCTAGCAAACCGGGTACAAAGTCAACGGAAGGTCTAAAGTCAAACATAGAAATAGACTCTAAGCTCCGTCGTTCAACGAACAATGATCTCAAGGACAACCTTTTTTTTCTACTTAAGGCGTCCGCTACCACGTTACCCTTGCCAGGGGTATACGCTATCTCAAACTCATAGGATGCTAAGAATCCTATCCACTTTTGCTGTCCTAAGACTATGCGCTCGAAGAGTCTCCAATACTTCCCTAAGATGTAGGGCATGCTTTTCTCCACTTCTAGAGAAAACCAGGATATTACCCCATCCAAAATCATCACAACTGTCCATCTCTCACGCAGACCATCCTAGTCGAACTTGACATCCCCCAAGTGCAAGCCCCAAAGGCCTAAACCAATATCAGACAAACACCCAAGGGATACCTCCTTCGAATTCAGACGACCTACGTGAGATGATACTAGTAAAAACGGCTAAATAATTAAGCCCTTGTCCAACTCTGGATGTCCTCGCCGGTCTCGCTCCAAAACCACCGTTTATCCCATAACTGGCTTTGCTAAACCTATTGAGCACATACGAAAACTTATTTCGCTCCTAGAAAAGACCAAGATGTCATTTACAAAGACCATCACGAACTTATTTAGGTACTCCCTGAACACCCTTCTCATCAAATCAATATGCGGGGGCGCTCGTCAAACCAAATGGCATCACCAGCCACTCATAAAAACCATCCGGAGTCCTAAAGGCAGTCTTCTCTATACTATCCTCAGCCACTCTCAACTGACGAAACCCCGTGGCTAAGTCCAACTGCGAAAATACTGAGGCGCCAACTAACTGATCAAAGAGATCATCAATCCTCGGCAATGGGTGTCTATTCTTCTTTGTGAGTTTATTTAGTTCTCTTTAGCCTACACAAAGTCTGAGGGACCCATCCGCCTTAGTGGCAAAAACTACTGGAGCACCCCACTCCGATATACTTCGTCTTATGAACCCCTTCTCAAGCAAATCGCCTACTTGCTTATAGAGTTCCCTCCTCTCACGAGGAGCCATGTGGCACACTGGCCAAGATACTGGTTTGGCATTGTCTACCAGATATATTCAGAAGTCAATCTCCCGCTCCGGAGGTAAACCCTTCACCTCCTTAAACACATCCGAGTATTCCCGGACCACTCTAACAGATCGCAAACTCCCGACCAATGTGTCAAGCGATTCTAGATAACTTAGCATAACAGATTCTATGGGATTACAAGAGATCTCAAGAATGTTACCCAAGCGGGTCATAAACCTAACAACTCTCCCTTCAAAATCAAGAACGGCACCACTACTGGATAACCAGTCCATGCCCAAAACTAACCCATAGCCCGTGAAGCCCAAAAAGCATCACATTTAAACTCGACGCTAAGTATAGAAACTTTCAAACCCAAACACATCATGGAGCCCCAATTGGGTTTGAAACAACTAAGGGATCATCTACTAAACTGGTGTCTAAGTGCAGTGTCTCAACTAACAATGATGAGATAAACGAACTCGATGCGTCAGAATCAAATAAAGTTCGAACCGGATAATAAAGAAATCCAAATTCCAACCTAGACGGTCCTATCCCCATCTGGTACACTAGCCGTGAGGGAATACAACTACCCTCCAGGAGATTCTGTACCTTGCCCTTGCCTCTTTGGACAATCCTAATAAGGTGTCCTATTCCTCCCAAAAGGATAACTACTAGCCCTCTTCTTCCCATTCTCCACTCGTAACCTCCCATCAAAATGAGGTTTCGCTCTTCATTAACCAAACAACTATTTGAGCCTTCCTCCCATCGTCTATCCAATAGGTACCTGCAAGTCCTCCTCCTTCTTGAACCAACTTCTAGTACGACTAATGTCTAAGTCCCTTGAAGTGGTTTTCCATACTTATCTATCTTAGGTAGATCATCTATACACGGAGGGGAAACTCAAAACGAGAGAGGAAGCGATTCAAAACTGAGAATTTGAAAGATATAGATATGGCTATTGGGGATTATGCTTTTCTTTCAAAAACTTTTCTCTTAAAAGACATGTTTTTGAAAATACTCCTTTCAAAAATATTCTTAGAAAATAGTTTTTCTAAAAAAAATTATCTGTTCTGGTAACCTTAAGCTTTGATACCACGTGTAACACCCCACACCCACTACGGTCACTCACTAAGGGAATGCCATAACATCGGTGGAGTATTTTAAGTGAATATAGAATAGAAAAATTACAAACAAGACAAATATAAGTAATACTAGAGAATTTAAAACATCATTTCATTCCAGCGGAAAGTAAAACATGTTTGGTTACACCAAAACCATAAATAAGAGTCAAGTACATAATATCCATCCTGATAAAAACAAAAGTACATAATCCCACTACATAACCTAATAGCCATAATAGAAAAGATAAACTGAGCTTTACATCCCTGGTCCAAGCTCCAAAAGATAGATAAAGTAGTCTGATCGAAGCCCACTAGTGCTAGGCCCATTCTGATAACCTGAGGGTTGGGAAAAAAGATAAAAACAACGGGGTCAGACATAAGTCTGAGCGAGTCCTATAACCTTAACAATACAATCATTAAAGTAATTAGGGTATGATATAAACAAGGTATGGTACCTTTGGGGATAATGACTACCTTAAGTAGCCAACTAAACACAGGATGTACTAAGATAACCGAAAAGACGCATTTATCCACCCAAGGATAATTACCATATTGCACCACCCCAGATCTACCCACCCAAGGGTAATTCCTACACTGCACCACACCAGATCTACCCACCAAGGGTAATTCCAACTTAAAGGTTGATCCCACTAAGTGTACTTAGTAATTTTACCCAGTAGTTTCTTGTACCCCTAGCTGACTACATAGGTGCCGTCTGCCCCTATCTCCGCTAGGTGTACCCACTACTCCCCAAGCGATCGGCTCCCTAACGTAGATACCCGTGCTGGCCCCACAGTGGGGTGTATCACTCCCCAAAGTGGCAACCCGATAATCAATGGTGCACGGCTTATACCTACATGATGCAACAACGTCTTACCTACCAGCCCGGGTCCACACACGCATATGAAACCCGTTGGACTCGCGTTGCCACCGCTACCCCGTTTTGGCCTCTTATAGTCAAGCCCAATATGCGTGTCCCGTCCTCGACTTGGGTCGAGCCCACAATGATACGTTTGGGATATTGGTTGAAATGGGCCCCCACAAGCTACTACTTAAGCTTGTCATTTTATCTAGTGCATCCCACTTAACCCCTTTTATAATCACGCCCACTTACATGTTAAGGTTTGGTTAAGTCATCTAATCATATTTCAATTGCCACTCAAGGCCCCCACAAGCTACTACTTAAGCTTGTCATTTAATTATATTTCAATTGCCACTTTAGTCCCCCACAAGCTACTACTTAAGCTTGTCATTTAATTATATTTCAAGTGCCACTTAAGGCCCCCACAAGCTACTACTTAAGCTTGTCATTTAATTATATTTCAATTGCCACTTAAGGCCCCCACAAGCTACTACTTAAGCTTGTCATTTAATTATATTTCAATTGCCCCTTAAGGCCCCCACTAGATTTCCACATGCCACCCAAGGCACTTACTTGATTACCACATGCCACCCAAGGCACTTACTTAACCCTTTAATCATGTTTAATTACATGTTCCTCTTTGGTTAAGTATTCTAATCGTATTTTCTATTGCCACCCAAGGCAACCCACTAGTTTCCTTATGCCACCCAAGGCACCCCCACTAGTTACTACATGCCACCCAAGGCACCCACTTAACCCCTCATGCCTCACTACATGCTAATTTGGTTAAGTGTTTCTTAATTAATTAAGATCGTAACCTTTGTAAAGACCTCCCACATTAGACTGTCTTTTATGGCAGCTGGATATGCCGGTTGGTTCCGGGCAGCCTTACACCATAACAGAGTCTAACCTCGTGTCTTTACACTTGTCATGTATTTAGTTTATGACTAAGACCTCTCACATTGGGCCAATCATTTGTAGCCGCTGGATTTGCCGGTCGGTCCCGGGCAGTCTTATGCTACAAAAGGGTCCAACCTCGTGTCTTAGTAGATTAATTACACCTAATTAATCACCTCCATAATTTGTATTAATTATCCCTAATTAATTACAAATATTTAAGAATATGGGTAGACCTAACTCAATAGGTAAATTCCCAATTCCATAATATGGGTAGACCTAACTTAATAGGTAAATTCCCAATTATGTCCATCCACTTTACGGTATGTTTAATCATACCCACTTCACATAATTTTATGTGTTCATTAATTTTTACCCCATCGTCCCCACGTAAATACGTTAACATGACATACTTCAAAAGAGAAGATTCATCATACACACAATGGGTTCAACTTAGCATATCATTAGCATTATCATGGGTTTAAAAGGTGTCAACTTGTATATATGACCATAAACCCAACTTGCATAAATAACCAACCCAAACTTGCATGAATCACATATGTCATAAAGATGGTAACTTGCTTAAATGTTCATGACATAGACCTATTGTAAAGGTGTCAACTTGCATACATGTCATAGGTCTAAATGGGATGAACTTGCACATGTACTTATGTCATACATAGAGGCAAACTTGCATATGAACTTGCATCATAACTTGCATATGAACTTGCATCATAACTTGCATATGAACTTGCATAACATGCCATACTTAGAGGCAAACTTGCATGTATTATGCATATCATAAAAAGAGACAAACTTGCATGTGAACTTGCATCATAACTTGCATATGAACTTGCATCATAACTTGCATATGAACTTGCATCATAACTTGCATATGAACTTGCATCATAACTTGCATAAAACCAAATACTTAGCATGCACAAAACCAAATACTTAGCATGCACAAAACCAAATACTTAGCATGCATAAAACCAAATACATAACTTGCATAACATGTTACTTATAAACTCGCATATAATCTCACATATAGCTTGCATAACATGTTACATATGCATCCATGTTCAACATAGTGTTTTGCATAGTGAGGATCATAAAACATAGCATTAAACTTGCATATAGCATAAAACTTGCAAAACACACAACATACACTATACTAAACTTGCATAAGCACATTTATCCACAAACATAGCCATATCTTATCATATCCTATCATAATCAATTTAACAATTGATTATTAAGGCTATAGAAACTCACCACTAAACTCCCATAAGCAAACCCTTGCCAAAAATCACCCAAAAACTCTAGCCTTGAACATAAAGCTTGCAACTTGATGATGAATGCAAGCTAATGATCACTCATACAACTCAAAGATGCTTGTATGAGCATGAAAGCCTTCATAGAAATAGTTTAGAAATAGGATGGAGGCTAGGGTTTTGAGTGGAGGCCATGATCATAGAAAATTTTGGCATAGTTTAGTTAGGAGATAGGATTTTGATCATTTAGGGCTAGCTTAGGGTCTTATTTATAGGATTAGGCAAGTGTTTTAGTCCATTAGATTAACCCTAAATTAGATTAGGGCCATCAGATCTCGGAAGCTTCCAGAAACCAGCCCCAAAGCACAACCCAAACACTAAAATGGTGCACCAGGCCAGAATCAGCCGACAGGGCAAGTCGACAGCCCTGTCGACATGCCTGTCGACATGCCTATCGACATGGCAGTCGACAGCCCTGTCGACAGCCAAGTCGACTTGGCTGGGCGGGATTTTTCCCGCCTGGCCCCCATTTCTGCATGTTTCGAAATTCAAATTTCCCGAAAACTTCTTTGGGCCTTAACCGGGTCATACGGACTCCGATTTACAAAATTTCGGACTCTATTTCGCGCATTTTTCCGAGACGAACACAATAACGTAACCTGTTTCCCCTGATTCTCACATCTGAGATTATTAATTCTGTAATTAGTGAATATCAGTGTTAACTGAAATTCGGGGTGTTACAGACATAGTCAAAAATTGATACATTTTTCATTGTATTGACAATTCTATTTCAATACAAAAAAAAGATAGATTAATGTTTTATGTTAAATTGATGATCTTACTTCAATGCTCCAAATGTTAAAATGATATTTTGAATATTAGATTGATAATTTATTCAATTCAACTAATATGATCGAGGTAATAATTTTTATATTGAATTAACGACATAAAACACTTTAACAAAAATAATCCAAAATAATGTGTTGATGTTGAATTGGGCATCTGACGCAATATATCATAATAAAGTAATTATTTTTCTCGATTTGGAAATAAAAATCCAAATCAAATAATAAAAAAAACAATAATGACTATTTCCATTGTTTTGAAAATTCCAATCAAATGTAATCTAACATGAAATGGCGGTTATTTTATCGATTTGGAAATTCTAATCCAAATCAATAAATAAACAAGGTGATTATTTTATTTAAACACAACCAAATTTGTGATTACACATCAACAACAACAGCTAAAACATCCACGATATCATCATATTACAGATTTGAATTATATATATTCAATCATCTCATAACAATTAAATTTAATAATTAACTAATTATATAAATGAAGAATTCTCACAGTCATAACGCGAATTTGTCCAAAATTTGAACTGCTCGGAATTGGATCTAGTCTGGACAACAACGTAAATCTCATTTTCACGATCGAATAGTATCTGAAATTGTTCAGTTTTGATAATGTATGTATTAGATATGACTTTTACAAGTTTTACAATATTTAAATTAATTAAATAAATTAAATAATTAGAAATCAATCCATCTTCTACCTATGAAACCCACGGCCGCAACTTCACACTTTAGTTCAGAATTAGGTTTAAATTTTTTGACCAACACAGTCAGCGAGAGGATTACTGCAGGGCGGGGTCTCGACGGCCTTGGACGCGCGCGTCGGCGGCCTGAGTGCGGCAGAGCTCGGCCGAGTGAGGGGGGTGCGTAGGTGGTCCAAAGTCGGCCCGTTCTCGGGTCTGGTTGAGGTGAAATACCCACTTTCAGGTAGGGTTATCCGTATGGATGTGTAGAGAATGAAAATCTCTACAAAAGTCTGAACAGGAGTAAGTGAATTCGATGTAAGGATTGATAGATTTTAGAGGAGGAAGGTTGGACAATTGTCGGCCATGGATTTCGTATGGGCGGCAGCTAGAAGAAGGATGAATAGTGTTTCGGGTTTTCTTTGAATTATTTATAATATTTTAATGTGATGTTTACAATTTAAACCATATCTCTTAAATAAATCTGATTCCAGTCCAACCGAAGGTGACCCTAGCCAATAGACCCTATTATGGATCCAATGGGCTATGGTCTTATTCGCCCAAACGTCTGTCTGTGGCCCGAAATCTTTAAATTATTATTTAAATCATTTAAATAATAAATTTGATCGTTTATTTAAATCTGCCAGGGCCACATATGACATAGAAAAATCCAAAAAAATTATTTCTAGCTTTGTTATGACGATACGGTCCTAAAAAAATTAATTTCTTTGAATTCTGAAACTATTCAAAAAATGACTATTTTTAAGTCGATCAAATTGGATTAAAATTGACAAAACACATTTTTGGTTGCCACACTCACATATTAATTCGGAAAATTATGAAAATTGAAACCTAGCAATAATTTGAAACTCTGAATCCAACAAAAGTGGTTTCGTCGAAAACTGAGGTCGTTTGAAAAATGGCCTTTTATACGGGTTATAAATTGTATTATAGCGACCATCATGAATATTCAATTGGCCATATCTTTTGATTCTTGCTATGAAATTTCGATTTTTCGGATTGTTGGAATTATAATTCCAAACAAATTCAGATATTTTTGGTTTCACTAAAATCCGTAAAATTTTGAATTCGGTACATTCGGTCAAAGTACAGGTTTGACTTTTCAAACTACCATATTATTTTTGATTTCTTTAGAAATCAAAATGAATATATTTGTTTTATCTTCGGTTAAAATAAATTTTTAATCGTCATTATCTAAAATAAATTATTTTAGCTATTCAAATTTACTGAAATAGCCAAAATAAAATTTTTAAATTGGTTTGGATTTTCCGGGTTATTACAATCTCCCCCACTTAAAATCTTTTCGTCCTCGAGAAGGAAATAATGGTAAAGTAGGAAACAAAATGGAAAATGCAAGTTAATGTAAATGTACCTCAACACAAAAAACTACTCGGAGATATCCACTCTGCACTTAGGATAGACATGTTTGATGTTGTCCTCAGTCTCCTATGTATAGTCTCTAGGATCCCCGCTCCACTGAACTTTGACTAGGTGGATCCTTTTATTCCTCAGCACTCGGGTTTCTTTGCTCACAATCTTCTCTAGCTCCCTTCCCACTGCTAGGGCCGCGGTAATCTCCAAATCTCGTTGTGCTGCTTCCTCCACAACTAAATCTGGATCATGAACATGCTTCCGGAGTTGGGACACATGAAATACATCGTGGACACCTGGCAACCAGTCAGGTTGTTGTACTCCATAGGCGAGAGTTCCAATCCTTTTGAGAATAGGAAATGGACCAATAAACCCTGGCGCCAATTTCCATGTCTTCCCAAATCGGACTACACCTCTCAGTGGGGAAACCTTCAAGTATACAAGATCACCGACGGAAAATTCTAAATCCCTTCTTGGAGAGTCTGCATAGCTCTTCTGCCGGCTTTGGATGACAAGTAATCGCTTCCTAATAAAGTCAACTCTTTTTGAGGCTTCGCTAATTATGTCGAGATCCAATACCAATCGATTACCGGGTTCCACCCAACATGTGGGAGACCGTCATGGCCTGCCATATAAGTCTTCAAATGGTGACATCTGTAGGCTGGCCTGGTAGCTGTTTTTATAAGAGAACTCGACCAAGTGCAAATGATCTTCCCATGACCCACCAAAATCTAATATGGATGACCTCAACAAGTCTTATAATATGCGGTTCACCCTCTCATTCTGGCCATCTGTCTGAGGGTGGTAAGCAGTTCTCATATTCAGCTTAGTCCCAGCTTCCCAAAACTTACTAGCAAATATCATGTCGCGGTCACTGACAATGCTGCTGGGAACTCCATGCAGTCTAACAATCTCTCTGAAATAAAGTTCTGCCAAACTTGGAGCTATTCTATTAGATTTGATAGGAATGAAATGCACAGTCTTTGTGAGGCAATCTGCAATCACCCATATGCTGTCATTTCCTTTCCTAGTCCGTGGCAAGCCATCAATAAAGTCCATAGAAATTTCGTCCCATTTCCAACCTGGAACCCCTAGCGGTTGCAATAGACTTGCTAGCTTTTGCTGATCGCTTTTGACTTGTTGGCAGGTGTGGCATCTAGAAACATAGATAGAGATATCTCTCTTCATAGCCTTCCACCAGAAAGTACACTTAAGATTGCGGTACATCTTGCTTACACTAGGATGGATGCTGAGCTTAGACTTATGGCATTCATCCATAAATTCCCTTTTTATTTCGGGGATATCTGGCATGAAATTTCGCCCTTGTAGCCTAAGGGTCCCTTTGCAGTCTATTTTGAAGCTTGGCGCTTCACCTTTTTGAACTCGTTTGCTGATCATTTGAATAAATCTATCACATTTCTGGAGAGAAGAGATCTTATCGATCAAAGTAGGGGTGATAATAAGATTGGCAAGGATAAGTTTGGTGTTTGCCGTATTCTTCCGACCGAGAGCATCTGTCACAACATTGGCTTTTCCTGGAGTATATAAGATGTCTAGGTCATAGGGTGCAAGGAATTCAACTCAACGCTGTTGCCTCAGGTTCAAATCTCTTTGGATAAATAGATGCTTCAAGGATTGAAGATCCGTATATAGCTCGAATTTCTCTGCCAAGAGATAATGCCTCCATATTTTTAAAGAAAATACTATGGCCATTAACTCAAGGTCATGAGTGGCAAAATTCTTCTCATGTGGTTTTAATTGGCGGCTATCATAAGTGACAACCTTGCCTCTTTGCATTAGCACTGCACCAATACCTTAAATAGAGAAAGGAATAACATGTTAAAATAAGACTTGACGTTAGAAAAGTGTTATTTTTGACATGTTTATTTAGATGGAAAGGATAAATTTCTCTGGAAGCATCAGTCCAGACTTTCAAATCCTGATTGCCATCAATGATGGTCAACACAGGAGCAGTGATCAATTTCTGTTTCAGCTCTTGGAAAGCTGCCTCACATTCAGGTGTCCACTTAAACTTGGTTTGCTTCTTAGTCAGCTTCGTTAATGGACAAGATATTCTTGAGAAATCCGTAACGAATTTCCGATAATAACAAGCCAGACCTAAGAAACTTCTGACTTCAGTGGGCGTATTAGGTTGCTTCCAGTATTTGATGGCCAAAATCTTTCCTGGATCTACAAAGATGCCTTCTTTAGATACAACATAGCCGAGGAATTTCACCTCTTCTTTCCAGAATATGCATTTGGAGAATTTGCTTTCAGCACATTTCTATGCAAATCTCCAAGACTTTCTTCAGACGTTTTTCATGTTCAGTGGTGGACTTAGAAAAGATGAGAATATCATCAATGAACACCATCACAAATTTATCTAGAACATCTCTGAAGACTCTATTCATCAGATCTACGAAGTATGCTGGAGCATCTGAAAGCTGTCAAAGGCACACATTCTTCGGTAATGCGTAATTGGTGGAAACCTGTAGTTAGGTCCATCCTAGAGAATACTTGAGGTCCGTTCAAGCGGTCTAGCAGATCATCAATGCGGGCAGTGGGTACTTATTTTTCATGGTCTGCTTATTTAGATCCCGGTAGTCCACACATAAGTTGAGGGTACCGTCTGAGTTTGGAACGAAAACCAAAGATGCACCCCATCTTGAGAAACTAGGGTTGATCAAACCCTTCCACTAAAGTTGCCTGGTTTGATTGCTCAGCTCTTCTCTTTCTTTTGGCGACATTCTTGAAATGGGATGCACGACGGGCCATGCATTAGGGACTAAGTCAATTCTGAAATCGATTTCCCTACGCGGAGGTAAGCTGTTTACTTCTTCGAACACATCTGCATAGTCTCTAACGATAGGAATATCCTCTATAGAAGCAGGAGTGACTTCTAGAAAAGACCAGAATTATTTCCTATCTTTGGCTGAGTCGTGGCATGGTATAGCAATGATGTCTCCAAATGTTTTTTTTAATTCTAACTACTCTTTCAGTACAAAGTAACTCAGCCTCATATTTCTCTAGCCAGTCCATTCCAAGTATGATATCATACCCGGAAAAATTCATGATGATCAGATTAAAAGGAAATTGGAAGTAGGAGTAAGAAACAGGCACTCTACAATAATGTTCGAGAATAAGTGAGCCTCCTATCGGGCTATGGGATGTAATAGGTTCTTTGAGTTTTTTGGGTTTCAATTTAAGCTTTTTAATCATGTCAACAGATATTAAACTTCTAGATGCACCCCTGTCAAACAAAACAGTAATAGGGATGTTTTTAATGTTAAGGGTACCTCCTAAAGCATCAGGCATACCTGCTTCTAAAGAAGTTGGTGCAGTCGCTCCTTCGTAGACATGGGCCACCTGAAATTTCTTAAGCAAAGCGCAATCCTTGATGAGGTGTCCAGGCTTGTGGCAATTTAAACATTCCCTTGGGCCACGGGGATTCTGTCCACTGCTCTGACTCGGTCCAAACTCGTTCCTTTTGGGCCTCTTCGGAGCTCGGCACTCGTAGTCAAAATGTCCTATCCTTTGGCAATTGAAGCACTTGACTTTGGATCTGTCTCTCTTCTTCTTCTCCTGGGGCTTGGCGTTAGAAGAGCTTCCCGTCTCAGTCTTCTTGTCCGACTCCTTCATCTTGTTGTTGGGTTGATTCTTTTCTTTCTCTTGCTGTGAACCCTTCTGATCAATCTCTTCAAATCTGCATGCCATCTCGATTACCTTAGCAAATGGGCACTCGATGTGTGCAGTCACCCTGTTATGGTACCTCCTTGCCAATCCATTGATAAATCTTTCATTCTTCTGTAGCGGGTCTTGGATTAATTCTAGGGCGTATCTGGAAAGCTCATCAAACTTCTTAACATACTCTGTAATGGTCATGCTCCCTTGTTGGAGGTGGGCGAACTCATCGTGGAGGCGCTCAACTTCAAGGGGTGGAATGGACTTCTCATTGAATAATTCCTTGATTTTTTCCCTAAGTCACATCGGCCTTATTACCTCCAACCATAGCTGTTTCCCATTAAATTTGGGCCTGGCCTTTCAGAAACCAAGTTGCCATGAATCGTTTTCTATGGTCCTCGAGCTCTAAACCTTCCAAAATCTTTTCCATCGTCTTAAGCCATTATTGCGACTCCGTCACCGTTTCTTGGCCAGTATAGTGCACACCTCTAAGATTCTTTATTTTAATAGCCACTTTTTTAAGATCGAAAGCACATGGGGGTGTTGGTGGTGTCTCAATTTCTGGGGAGGCCTGTCTCCGTTCTTAGACTGCAGAAGTCTCATCTCGGGTGGGTCCTCTTGCCCTACCTCTGCCTCGTGCTCTAGTACGTGCTTTAGTACACATCTCTCAATTAGTCTGTAACGTCAAGGGAAGAGTCATACCAAGAGAAATGATAAATTTTAATGGAAATATTTTAAAACAAAGACATGTGACGAAATGATAATGATGTAATGATTGATTAATATATGCTATTCTGTTGTGCTCATTCTAAGACATTACTAATCCTATCTCTAATGAGCTACACGTCTTAGAACACTATTGATTCAATTAAGACGTATTGTTCACAAAATGTTATACTCCAAATGCTAAGGTTAACCTTCAGCTTTGATACCAAATGTGATGAACTAAACTTCCATAGAACGAAAGTAAGGATAATCATAGGAGTGTTATATAATTAAAACAATAATAGATCATAGTTATATAGCAGAACATATAAATCATTGCAGCGGAAATGAAATGTCATCACAACCATCATCACAAAACATCAGAGCACGCAGTATAGGATACACTTAGCAAAAACAGATGTCTAAAGCAGAGAAAGAAATGAAGTCTCAATCTCCCAAAAATACATCAATATCCAATACTGTCTCAAATCTCAAGAAAATAAAGATAAAAAGAAAGGATCTTCCAACATCTTTAGCAACAAGCTTTTGTCCAGAAATCATCCCTACCTGAAACCTGTCAATTGGCTGCCCATGTGGAAAGAGGGCACTCGAGTTTGCAAAGTGAAATAAACTATGAATCAGTCATGGGACTGGTATGAGAAATCTAACTAACTAATAATATGGCTAATCACCGGACCACGCCGCTATCGCAGAACAGGTTTACTTCCATTGGATTGCCAGTGCATAATTTTTATAAATTTATAAGCCAAAAACAACGCAATGCTTTTTAGAAAAATGAAATCATTATAAAACTCAAGTCCTATCACACAATGCAACGCAAACGGAGGATAGAGTTTTACTTTATAATGATCAAAAATGCTTAATACGTGAAAAATAATATATTTAATATTATTATTAGTGTCTAATATGGCTTAAAATACTTTAAAGTAAATGTATTAATCCTAGATGGCATAGTACCCCGTCCTAATATGTCGCCATATATTGAATTACAATCAAGACCGTAATGTTGTAATGGATGTTGGTTTCCATCATGAGTCAAGGCTAGGAACGATCTCCTGACCGATTTAAGACACTCTAGCAATGTCTCAGGATTCAGACACTGGTGAACCCTTGGATCCTGCAGGGCCGATCCATAAATACTTTAGTGGATTAGTTATGCCTGAACACACGCTTCCCGATCCTGTTGGACCTAAGCCAATAAAAATCCGAGGCGCCTCATTCCATCAACCACTTTAGTAAAAATGTCGGGCCGTGTGAAAACCCAACACCACTTCTGGCTAGAAACAAATGTGTGCACTCCCTGCATTCCCTTATTCCGTTTTAGACTCCAACGGGGTGTGAGGCTCGCGAAGTAACGAAATACACAATGTTATGCCCAAACAGGTTATGCTTTGATCATCATCCACCGGGCTCTGCTTTTCAACAAAAGCCCCGATCAATTGCATCTTGGCATGTCAGATTGATAGTCCATACCATGCGATCGATAACTACTAATATATAAACTTCGAGCTCGTGCGTCTCAAAGAAGAGTGTTTAGCAAGAGGATTAATCCTCCGCAACCTCAGAAATATATTGATAGATATCAATTAAATTACATGCACGAAATTCAATGTCGGACATGCATCCATTTACAAGTCCGCTCTGGGTCCGAATGAAACCGGAGTCACCTAGGTGCTCGCATATCCGGACGATCATGAAGTACGTCTAGACAATTACCACTTTAACCCTTTATTGGTAGCTAGCCAATGCAAGGCATCAGTAGCTGTCCTTTTGACGTGAAGATCGTCGGTCTTCAATCGCCGTCTTCGATATCTTCCAATCGCCGTAAAATTATTTGAAATGAGTTGAACTCGGTCTTTTCAAAAAAAAATTTGAAATATTATCATTTAAAACATTTGATATCGTTAATATTAATTTATAACAATTTTTCTATTTTTATTTATTTAAAAATAGCTCAAAATAATTAAACGACGCTTCGGCCAATGGGCGGCCCTGGCGCTGTTTTCCCCAAAATTTGATTTACACTTATCTTGAAATCTAACCGTTGGATTTTGATAAAGTTTATATCACCGGGAAGATCCTCCCAAAGTGATCCTAACGGTTCCAGTTTTGGGAAAATCCGACGGTTGGATCTTACGTGTAATTGTTTAAAGTTACGATTGCCGAAACTACCGCGCATGATTCGTTAAATTTTAATTTATATATATATAAATATACATCATTTGGCGCTTTTAATATTTTATTGCAATTAAAGTAACAATAAACATTTCAACATTTAAATTAATTCTTATATTATAATGTTTTGTAACAAAATGCAACTTCCTCCTACGGTGTTGATTTTTGCGTCAAAACATGCAAATAAAATGAAATCTTTTCTATGTTATTTATTTGCATCCAAACATGCAAATAAAATGAAATCTTTTCAATGTTATTTATTTGCATTGAAATATGCAAATAAAATGAAATCTTTTCTATGTTATTTATTTGCATCTAAACGTGCAAATGAAATGAAATCTATTCTATGTCATTTATTTCTATACAATATACAAAATAAAAATGTATATTCATTCTAACGTTTTAATTACCTCTAAAATTGCAAACAAAAATATGATTTTATTTCTAATGTTTTGTTTGCATTTAAAATTGCAAACAAAAATATGATTTTAACTTTAATGGTTTTGTTTGCATCTAAAATTGCAAACAAAAATATGATTTTATTTCTAATGTTTTGTTTGCATTTAAAATTTCAAAAAAAAAAAAATTATTCCTAAAGTTTTGTTTGCATCTAAAATTACAAACAAAAAATATGATTTTAACTTTAATGGTTTTGTTTGCATCTAAAATTGCAAACAAAAATATGATTTTATTTCTAATGTTTAGTTTTCATTTAAAATTGCAAACAAAAATATGATTTTATTTCTAATTTTTTGTTCGCATCTAAAATTGCGAACAAAAAAAATATTATTTTAACTTTAATGGTTTTGTTTGCATCTAAAATTGCAAACAAAAATATGCTTTGTTATTTCAATGCATATTTGCATTAGGGGATGCTAATAAAAGGGATATTTTATATTCAAAGTTTATTTTCATAAAAGGATGCCAATAAAAGAACATTTTATTTTCTCTAAATATATTTGCATAAATGAATGCAAATAAAAGTACATTTTATTTCCTCTAAATAGATTTGCATAAATGAATGGAAATAAAAGGACACTTTATTTTCAATATATATATTTGCATAAATGAATGCAAATAAAAGTACATTTTATTTTCTCTAAATATATTGGCATATAGGAATTCAAATAAAAGGACACTTTATTTTCAATTTATATAATTGCATAAATGAATGCAAATAAAAGTATATTTTATTTTCTCTAAATATATTTGCTCAAAAGAATACAAATAAAAGGACACTTTATTTTCAATGTATATATTTGCATAAATGAATGCAAATAAAAGTACTTTTTATTTTCTCAAAATATATTTGCATATAGGAATTCAAATAAAAGGACACTTTATTTTCAATGTATATATTTGCATAAGTGAATGCAAATAAAAGTACATTTTATTTTCTCTAAATATATTTGCATATAATGAATGCAAATAAAAGGACACTTTATTTTCAATGTATATATTTGCATAAATGAATGCAAAGAAAAGAAGTTTTCTCCATTCAATGACATAGTCAAAAATTGATACATCTTTCATTGTATTGACAATTCTATTTGAAGAAAAAAAAATCGATTAATGTTTTATGTTAAATTGATAATCTTATTTTAATGCCCCAAATGTTAAAAAAGATATTTTGAACATTGGATTGATAATTTATTCAATTCAACTAATATGATCGAGGTAATAATTTTTATATTGAATTAACGACATAAAACAGTTCAACAAAAATAATTCAAATAGTGTGTTGATGTTGAATTGGGAGTCTAACGCAATTTATCATAATAAAATAATTATTTTTCTCGATTTGGAAATGAAAATCAAAATCAAATAATAAAAAAAACAATAATGACTATTTCCATTGTTTTGAAAATTCTAATCAAATGTAATCTAATATGACATGGCGATTATTTTATCGATTTGGAAATTCTAATCCAAATCAATAAATAAACAAGGTGATTATTTTATTTAAACACAACCAAATTTGTGATTATACATCAACAACAACAGCTAACACATCCTCGATATCATCATATAACAGATCTGAATTATATACATTCAATCATCTCATAACGATTAAATTTAATAATTAATTAATTATATAAATGAAGACTTCTCACAGCCGTAACGCAAATTTGTCCAAAATTTAAACGGCTCGGAATTGGATCTAGTCTGAACAGCAGCGTAGATCTCAGTTTCACGATCGAATAGGATCTTAAATTGTTCAATTTCGATAAGTATGTATTAGATACGACTTTTACAAGTTTTAAATTAATTAAATAAATTAAATAAATAGAAATCAATCCATCTTCTACCTATGAAACCCACGGCCGCAACTTCACACTTTAGTTCAGAATTAGGTTTAAATTTTTCGACCAACACAGTCAGCGAGACGATGCTTGGAGGACGGGGTCTTGACGGCCTTGGAGGTGCGCGTTGGCGGCCTGAGTGCGGCAGAGCTTGGTCGAGTGAGGGGGGTGCGGCGGTGGTCCAAAGTCGTCCCGTTCTCGGGCCTGGTAATGGCGAAAAACCCACTTTCAAGTAAGGTTATTGTGACGAAAAGGAATTTCGCTCGATCCGAATCAGTCACTAAACCGACCCAAACCGTTCTAAATGCCTGATTGTTTTGAGAACACGACAAAGTAGAACGCAGACGTAAGAACATTTCATTGTTAAATACAACAATTCCATCAGATTACAAGAATATACAGAGTATGAATAAATAATATACATCACAAATTATCAGAGATTATAATAAATTACATAGCAGCGGAAAATAATACACTACACAACTAGAAGGGATATACGGATACAAAGCTTTCTGGATTTCATTCCAGCTGTAAACCAGGATCCTGTGAATATAAATCTGCAAAACCAAAACTACTAGCTGCCCATGTCAAAATAAGGGCACCCAGAGTTAAGGTTAAAACAATAAACTCCAGTTCAGTCATGTGACTGGTGTGAGAACTAAAACAGTTATTAATCTTTATTTTTAAAGTTAGGTAAATAAAGGGACCACGACGTATAACACGGAACAGCTTTCCTCTGAAGAATACCAGTGCATAAAACAACAGCGCAATGCTAAATAAAGAACAATGAAGCTATTATGAGACCCAGTTCCCATCACACAATGCAACGCAAGCCGGAGGATAGGGTTTTTACCTTATAATAGCCAAGAATGCTTGATACGTTTAAAACAAATCATTTGATACAATTATAAGTGCATAGTGTATAGAACAACTTCAAATCATAAGTATCAATCATAGGCGACATGAGCGTCCCATGCCACTATGTTGCCATAATAGGCTCTACAAATAAAACCGCAAATGTCACGTATTTGGAAATTGGATTTCTATCTATGAACCGAGGCAAAAGATAGTCCACAACTGATTCGAGACGCTCTGGCCCGTGTCTCAGGAACAAACACAACTGCCCCTTGGATCGTCAGGGTCGGTCCACCGATGTGGATTATTATGCCTGAACACTACGTCTCCCCACCCTATGGGGTGTCAATGAGTCCAATGACTCCATCGGTCCCGGATCGACCAATATATCCGAGGCGCCTCGCAACAGCAACAACCACATAAGTCAAACTCGTCAGGGTGTGTAAAACCACTGACGCCACTTCTAGCTAGAAAGAAACGCATGCCCTCCCTGACGTCCTCTCCTGTTTTTGGTTCACAACCGGGGTGCGAGGCTTGCCAATTCACGTTACAAAAAGCTGTGCCACACAGGCTGTGCTTTGATCATCACCACAAGACTTTGCTTTTCAACAGAAGCCTTGATCAATTACCACTTAGGCATGCCACACAGGAAATTCACTCCATGCGTTTGATATCCATCAATATATAACCCTTGAGCTCGTACGTCTCAGAGAAGGGTGTTAAGAAAGAGAATAAATTCTCCGCCGCCAAACAGATATATATTTAATAGAAATCAATCACACAGACTAAAATCCAATGTCAGACACACAGTCCATTTACAAGTTCGTTCTGGGTCTGAACGAAACCGGAGGCACCTAGTACCCCGCACATCCATCGATCTTCAAGTACGTCTGGACGATCACCAACTGTTTCCATCTTCTTGTGTGTACGGCCCAATCAAGATCATCAGTAATTATCCAAACGACGTGAAAACCTCCGGTCTTCAACCACCGTCTTCATCTTCGACTTATCGTCATATCAGTTATTCAGAATGGGATAAACCCTGTCTTCCTGAATAACTCGCGTATACTTTAAATAAGTGTTACACAAACACAACATACGCCTCATTCCAATTCAGAATATTCGTTTATTCAATTATTCTTCTACTTTGGGAAAGGTTCCCATTAATTTTATCAAAGATAAATTCTTTAAATTTATTCTTCAATCTTCTTTGAATATCAATTTAAACTAGTCGGGATTAGCGAACCACACCGAAGCAATCATTTATTTTAATTTCCCAATCCCCACCTATTCATCCCATGAAGTAAAACTGATAATACTTCATATCTAACACCACGGTGTTATCGGTAAATTCAATTACCATTTCACGTTCAATTCTAATTAAAGATTTAACTATCGCTTGGAGTAAAACTGGTGATACTCCATTCTCTATCTTTTCAATCTATTTAAAGATTCATTAAAACTCCACTTAGTTTTAATCTTTAACTGGGTTAAAGAATCAGTGTCATTTAAAACACAGTTCACGATAAACCCAAAAATCAATATCAATTCAATTCCAATTAAATATAATTTAATTGGTGCACTTCATTAAATCTAAATAAAAAGATTTAATCTTTTTCTCAACAGGATCTAAGAACAGTGTTAATGAAGACACCATTCATGACAAATCCAAATCACATTTGATATTAAATACAAGGCTCTAAATAGAATTTATATCGGCTTATATTCAATATCAAACTCTACAACTAACAAATATCGTATTGGAAATAACGATATATATATATATATATAGCTTTCAAATTCCCAATACAATATCTGTATCATCACGAAATCCAACATCGAAATATTCCGAAGAAAATTTCGATTCAAATCTATTCCAATGCAATTATTGGAAATTCTGGTTATTTTCAAAACCATTTCAAATCAAATTTATTTATTTTTAAAAATAAATAAATTACTATTCTAGTTCAAAACTAGTTCATTTCGATAAAAATCTATTTTTATCTTTTCAAATATGGAGTTTTTCATCCCAAATCTTCACAAATCATTTCTTATGATTTTACACAAATTATTACTATTTTTAATAATTTTATCAAGGCCCGTACAGTCGATTTCCATCAACGGCCATCGAACTGCACTTACAGCGACCTTTTCCAAATTTGATTTGGACATAATTCCAAATCCAACAGTTAGATTTCAAATTTCTAATATTCATTAGAAAGATCTTTTAGATACGAACCCAACGGTTCCGATTTTAGGAGAATCCGACGGTCGGATCTCCCGCAATATCCATTCGAAGTCAATGGTCGAAATTTGCGAACTACTCAGGCCATTATATATATAATATATATATTATATATATTTTGTTGATTTCCTTTTAATACATATTTTGTAAATCGTTTTAAATTCGTTTTCAAAATGGTTTCAACTTCATATTCAATTTCAAATCAAAATTGAATATTTCAATATATGTTCTTTTTAAATTCATTTCAAATTGATTATAATTCAAACTGATTTCTAATTCAGTTTGTTTTCAATTCAATTCAATTTCAATTCGAATTCATTTCTATTCAATTTCAATTCGAATTCATTTACATTCAATTTAATTTGAATTTCAATTCTTTTCAAAATATCAGATTTTGAAATCACTTTCGATATTCATTATAAAATGAAGAAAATCGATATAAATATCGTTCATGTCAAAATGGCGTCAATCTAATCAACACGGCTCCATATATTTTTATCTTCAAATATTCTATTTCAAATATTTCTTTTTCAAATATTTCTATTTCAAATATGGAATGAGGCCCAATCAATTACCATATAATGTTAATTATATGGATTTTTACTACACATGTATGCAATAACGACGATGAATAATCAACCCTCATCCAAAGTGCATTCTACACTGTATAAGCATCAAATATAAATATTCAACGCTTATAACAGTCTGTCAATCAATCGATCGACATACAACTAACTATTGGGATTAGTATCATCCCAATACCCTTGTGGGGTTTCAAACAATTAAACGCAGATTTTATTTGTGCAGTTGGGCGATGTGTAAAATTTATCGTCCCAATCAATATTAGTCAAATGTGTATATAAACAAATCGTCCGATTTGTTTATTTTTAAGTCATTTCATATACACGTTAAAAATTCTATTTTTAACTATAAAATATTTTCCACTATAAAATATTTTATTTCAACCATATAAATATTTTATTTCATTTCACATCACATCACACAATCAACCACACATCAAAATCAAACAAACAAGCATACAAGCCGTCCATGGTCTGTGGACGACGGGTGTCGGGTGCTACTAAACACCTTCTGCATCCTAGTATATATTTATAACTAGAAAAATAAAATTAAAGGTGAGAAGTTCTCACAGATTAGCCAATCCAATCCCACTATTCTTCTTATGTAGAAATCTTCGCCGTTCTTGCCTTTTGTCACTTTCTTTGCCCGTATCTTCTACATATGTAAAAATCAAATCTTTACATCGCTATTCACTATATAAAAATCGAATTTTTACTTCGCTATTCAATATATAAAAATTGAATTTTTACTTCGCTATTCACTATATAAAAATCGAATTTTTACTTCGCTATTCAATATTTAAAAATTGAATTTTTACTTCGCTATTTAATATATAAAAATCGAAATTTTACTTCGCTATTCAATATATAAAAATCGAATTTTTACTTCGCTATGCACTATATAAAAATCGAATTTTTACTTTGCTATTCACTATATAAAAATCAAATTTTTACTTCGCTATTCAATATATAAAAATCAAATTTTTACTTCGCTATTCACTATATAAAAATCGAATTTTTACTTCGCTATTCAATATATAAAAATCAAATTTTTAACCTTTCTGTAATATAAAAATTATATTTTTACCTTCTTTATAATATAAAAATCATATTTTTTTAATCTCTATATATAATAAAAATTATATATTTTTACTCTTTAACAAATCTTATTTTTATAAAATCAAAAATCATTTCTTATACTTTTTAAAAATCCTAACTTTTTCATGTTTAAAATCAGATTTTCTATAGCCAAAAATTCACATTCAATACTGAAAATAGAATAAAAATGAAATAAAATCAATGTATACAAAGACTTACGGGTTTTCTTCACGGGGGGGGGGGGGGGGGGAGGGGGGGCGATGGTGGCTTTCAGAAGAGATGGGGGGGTCTCGATCTGGGCGTCGGTCGAAGGTTGCAGGGGGTGGGTGCGTCGGAGAAGGGGATAGGGGGCGGCGACTGCTCGCGATACAGGGGGTTTCTGCGATTGGGGAAGAAGGAGGAGGACGAGGTGGAGAAGAAGGAGAGGGGGCGGCGGCTGCTCATCGGAGCGGCTCCGATTGGCGGCGATAGGGGGGCACGATGGACGTTGTCAGGGTATTTTTTTATTTCGAATGATTTTGAATGGGGGTGGGGGCAGAGGAGTTAAAAGGAAGAGGGACGGGGAATTTTATTTTAATTATTTAATTTAAAAAAAGTTGACTTTTTCATACGACCTCTTAACGAGGCCCACCGCTTGTCGTCCATAGCTAATTACCCCCATTCCGAACACAATGGACAATGTATCGTAAGCTGGTTCGATCGTTTCGAGCAGTTTCCGTTGAATTTAAAGTATAATTCTTTATATATTCAATTTAAACGCACATTTCAAATTATCAAGGTCACATACTAACTCGAATAATTCCTGAAAAATATTTTCTAGCTTCGTATTGACAATGCGGTCCTAACAAAACCGATTTCGTCAAATTCTGAGACCGTTTGAAAAATGGCCATTTTCCAGTCGATTAAAATCAACAAAAACTGCTCAAACGCGTTTTCCCTTGCCACGCTCACATATTGATTCGAAAAATTATGAAATTTGAAACCTAGCAATAATTTGACATCGCGGTCCCAACAAAAGTGGTTTCGTCGAAATCCGAGGTCGTTTGCAAAATGGCTATTTTCAATGGCCAGAATTCGATAGCGACTATTATGAATCTTCAACTGGACATATCTTTTGATTCCCGCTATGAAATCTCGATCTTTCTGATTCACTGGAGAGATATTCACAATTAGATCCAATTATTTTTGATTTCGCTAAAATCTGGTTTATTTTGCACCCCGTACATTCATTTGAAGTTTGAAATCAAATTATCGAACTACCGCGCCATTTCAATTCCTTTTATAATTATATATAATTATTTAAATTCTAACGAAGACATATATAATATATACATTCAAATTCTATTCAAAATAAATTTCTCGTCGATATTATTTAAAATAATTCATTTTAAATGTTCAAAATTCACTAAAATTGCCAAAATAAAATTTTAAACTGGCGCAGATTTCCGGGTTATTACAATCTCCCCCACTTACAACTTTTTATCCCCACAAAGGAACGAAGCCGAAAGTTGTTTAACTAATCAACTCAACTTTCGTTGTTTTGATTACGGCTTAAGTTCTTCAACTTTTCAGTTTCTAAGAACTTTTCAATTTTTTCAAAAATTTGGCTAACACCCTAAATTTTCGAAAAATTTCGCCATAAGCTCCCCTACACCGGGAGCAACGGGAAAATCCCGAAATTTCCATATAGGCCTTCTGATCTCAAAAAGAAAAAGCCAAGCGGCTCATAAAATGTAACGACCCAGAAAATCTGAACCAATTTAAATTTTTTAAATTGGCTGAAATAATGGATTTTAAATATTTAAAATAAATATTTAAAATAATGGAAATGAAAAGTGAGTTTGAATCGACAATTGAAAACGAATATAATTAATTATAATTATAAACAAGGCCTGAAGAGGCGCTGCAGTTTCAAAAATTGAATTCAAACTTTGTCGGACTGAACCGGGTGCAAAACAAAACGGATTTTAGTGAAATCAAAAATATTTAAATCTGTTAGTGAATACCTTTCTAACAAATCTGAAAAATTGAATTTTCATAATGGAAAGCAAAAGTTATGGCCAAATGAAATTTCAGAAAGGTCGCTATGGAATTCATATAGCCCGGGAAATTGGCATTTTGCATACGACCTCGGAATTCAACGAAACCACTTTTGTTGGATCTGGGATGTGAAGTTATCGCTAGGTTTCAAATTTCATAATTTTTGAAGCTAGTATGTGAGCGTGGCAAAGGAAAATGTGTCTTGGTCAATTACAGTTAAACTGGATCGACCAGAAATGGGCGTTTTTGCAAACGGTCTCAGAATTCGACGAAACTAGTTTTGTTGGGACCGTATCGTCAAAACATAGCTAGATTTATTTTTCTGGAATTTTTCGAACCAGTTTGTGGCCCTGGTAAATTGAAATGTACATTCAAATTTAATATTGAATGTTATATATTTTAATTTTAAGGAAAACCGACTCAAACAGTCGAATGGGCCTACGAAACATATCCCATTGTGTTCGGAATGGGGCTAAAACGCTTGGGACGACAGTCGTTGGGTTAGATTTGGTGTTAGCAGTGATAAACAAATAATATTGGAATTAAATATTAAAATATGTTCTATACATAGCCCAAGAGAAAACCTAATTCTCTTTTCACGTTCGGCGCCGCCCTTCACCTTAACCGACGATGTATATCGTCCTATTTTCGTCTCCTCTGATCTCCATAATGGTTCAAAGAAATTCAAATTTCCCAAGGGGAAATCGAAGGGGCCTCTGAGCTCTTTACAATCAACGGTCAGGATCGGATAAGGCGCTGTAGATAGCCCGAATTTCGAGCTCCAATCAATGACGTTCGGGTCCAGTTTTCGAGGTGGATAAACCACTGAGCCGAGCGCCGCTTCAGGCGAAGGAAGAGGGGGGTGCGCCGCTTTGCGTGGCGGCCTCAGATCAGCGTCCGGTCTCCTATGCCGGCGTGCGCAAGGAGCCCTAGGGCTGGAGCTTTCTGCGATGAGGGTTCTGAAGGGGTTAGGATTTAATTAAGTAATTAAATTATTTAATTATCCTATTTTAATTATCAAATGTTTATAATATAATATCTTTTTGCTGTGTTGACGAAATTCAGTGAAACAAGAGACAGTGGACTCGTGCGGACGCCTTCTACATTTTAGAAGATACCGCTTATTTTTCTGAGCCTTCTGCTATTTTTGGTGGAGTGGAACCCAATGTGAGATTTCTAATTTATAAACAATATGGAAAACGATGATGTATAAATTATATAGTCGATGTATGAGTTATATAAACGTTGTACACCTCATGTATAAGCGTTGTATAAGTTGTATGTTCGATGTATATGTTATATATATGTGTTGTAAAAATTATATATGTGTTGAAATAGAAGTGAATTGCTATATATAAATATAAATATATATATATACACGCCCCTCGTCCACAAACCATGGACGATATTTATTGATTGTGATTGGTGTGAAAAATGATTGATAGCGAATGGTTGATTGTGATTGTTTGTGGTTGATATTGAATGATTGTGGTTGAAAAATACCCATTTGTGGTTGAGAAATATTTGGTTGAAACCACATAGGATTAGTTTGTGGAAATAAAATAAATATATACATGCCGCCTGCGTGCGAACTAGATGCATGATCCCCATTGTCAAAAACCGCGAGGTTTTAAGGTAGAGCGAGGAGCCGTACTAGGTACGGTCCCGGTTTTAACTACCCTGCCGTTATGCTGCCGAAATTTTGAATAATATTCATGTGTTTGAATTATTTTCATTTGCTGTAACTATATTTATTCGTTGAATAGAAAACCTTCATGTGTTGAATCGCTATTCATTCGTTGATTAGAAATTCATGTGTTGAATGGTATTCGTGTTTTAAATATAAAAATCACATTTTTATCTATATATAGAAACTATAGAAAACCTTCATGTGTTGAATCGATATTCATTCATTGATTAGAAATTCATGTGTTGAATGGTATTCATATTTTGAAATGAATTGTTTCATAATAAAAATCACCTTTTATCAACTATATGGACTTTGTAAAATAATCTCGTTTTAGAAGAAACTGTTTTATAAGAAAAATCCTATTTTATCACCTATATAAACTATATAAAATAATAGTGGTTTGAAATGAATTGTTTTACAATAAAAATCACATTTATATTATATACATGAATTGTTGAAATGTGGAGTGTTAAAAATAACAACTCGTTCAAATAAATATGCATGACTCGAAATATTCATTAATTAGCCAATGATATGAATTTTGCCTATGTATGCAACATTAGAATGAATGGTGTTTTTAAACCAAATGGAATCAAATATGAAGTTGAATGGAAAGTGATAAGTGATAAGAACTACATATCTGTACATGCATATCTATTTGAATAGGTCATAGCAAAGGGGCTAGAGAAGAGGAATAAAATTTTTGTGCCCGACAAATAGGTACACATTTACTGTTTTGTTTGGGTGATGATTTTATGAGCCTGTTGGCTAGCCGCTTGGCTTTTTCTTTTTCTTTTTGACATGAGAAGCCCGTGTGGCTATTTGGGAATTTTCCCAGCCCCTCCCGTACAAAGGAGGTTATGGCGAAATTTTCCAAAATCTAAAGGCGTTAGTGAAATATTTAAAGTGAAAACGATATTGAAATTGTTGAATGAACTATATTTATATAAATATATAAATATAAATAAAATTAAAATGAAACGTGGCCGTGCAGTTCGTGTTTTGAAACCGTGATTTCAAACAACTAGTGCGGGAGATCCGACCATTGGATTTTCCCGAAACCGCAACCGTTGGGTTCGCCTTGGAAATATCTTTCCAACGGCACCAACTTTGTAAAGATCCAACGGTTGGTTTTTCTGGAATGTTTAATTCAAAAATGAAGAAAAACAGCACCAGAATCGATTATATTTATATATATATAAATATAATTATATGTAATCGAATAACGACGCTGCAGTTCGTATTTTGAAATCGAAACTTCAAACGATTGTACCGGGAGATCCGACCGTCGGATTTTCCCGAAATTGGAACCGTTTGATTCGTTTTGGAAAGACCTTTCTAATGATATAAATTTTGTGAAGATCCAACGGTTAGATTTTCAGATATGTGTAAATCAAATCTGAAGAAAAACAGTGCCACGGCCGCGTTATGGCCCGAAGCGTCGTTTTGAATAAATTGGCTATTTCAAAATAACTAAAAATAGCAATAAATCGTTATAAAATACCATAAACAATATGGAATGGAAATAAACTGAATTTGCTCGATTTATGTGGTATTTGATGGTTGAATGCATTTGGTGTGAAAAATACATTAAAGAACAAAATTGGTGTTGTCGAATGATTTAACCATTGAAATGAATTGATTTGAAATTATAAATATACGTGAATTATTTGAAAAGGCCGAGTTAATTCTCATTCAAATAATTGACCGAAGATTGAAAGTCGAAGATGAAGACGGTGGTCGAAGACCGGAGATCTTCACCTCGTTTGGATGGTTACCGAGGTGCTGATTGGGAGGCATCCCGAAATATGGATAATGAGTGGTGATCGTCCAGATGTACGTGGTGATCGATGGGTTTGCGAGGTATTTAGTGCCTCCGGTTTCGTTCAGACCCAGAACGGACTTGTAAATGGACTGTGTCTGACATTGGATTTTATTCTGTGTTGATTGATCTCTGTTAAATATACATCTGTTTGGCGGCGGAGAATTTATTCTTTTGCTTAACGCCCTTCTCTGAAACGCACGAGCTCAGAGGTTGTATATCGATGGACATCAGTCGCATGGCATGAATTGCCTGTGTGGCATGCTAAGATGTAGTGATCAGGGCTTCTGTTGAAAAGCAAAATCTTGTGGTGATGATCAAAGCACCGCCTGTGTGGCGTAGCTTTGTGTATAACGTGAATTCGCGAGCCTCACACCCCGGTATGAACCAGAAACGGGAGAAGGACATCAGGGAGGGCATGCGTTTCTTTCTAGCTAGGGTGGTGTCAGTGACCTACAAGCCCTGACATTTATATACTTTTCACCTGTGTGGTTGTTGTTGTTGCGAGGCGCCTCGGTTAGATCGGACGATCCGGGTCCGATGGAGCCATTCGTTGGCTCATTTACACCCGAAAGGGTGGGGAAACGCAGTGTTCAGGAGTTTTAATCCACATCGGTGGACCGGCCCTAATGATCCAAAGGCTTTACTGAGTACTTGCCTGAGGGGAAGGCTAGAGCATCTCGAATTCGGTAAGGACTATCTTTTGCCTTGGTTCATGACGGAAATCCAATTTTCAAATACGACATCGTGCGGTTTTGATTGTGTGTGTGTATATATATATATATATGGCGACATGATATATGGTACCCATGCCGTCTATGATTGATAGTTATGATTTGAAATTGTTTTCAAAGCGTATAAACACTAGTAACAATATCAAATGCCTTTGTTTTATTCGTATCAATCATATTTTGGCCATTATAATGTAAAACTCTATCCTCCGGTTTGTGTTGCAATGTGTGATGGGAACTGAGTCTTATCATGGCTTCATTTTTATAAAATACATTGCGTTGTTTAAAAGAAAGATTTGTTTTAAAGCACTGGCAATCCAATGGAGTAAACCCGTTCCATGAAAGTGGCGTGGTCCTGTGATTAGCCATATTATATATGTGTTGAATAGATTTCTCATACCAGTCCCATGACTGACTCGTAGTTTGTTTCACTTTCAAACTCGGGTGCCCCTTTTTCTACACTGGTAGCCTTGTATTCAGGTTTAGCTGGTTATTTCTGGATAGCTGGAGCTGAAGATGGATTCTATCATTTATCTCTTTTTATGTTGTTCAGCTCCTATTGTACATATTTTGTTTGTTTTCCGCTGTAGACATTTATGTATAGCTGAACCGTATTTGTACTAAGTAAAATCCTATATATTGTGTAACTCTGATGATTACTTTTATCCAGTTTATTCTATTGTTCATTATCTGGTGTATTTATTTAATTTTGTCCTGTTGTTATCTGTTTCTGTGTTATATTCCACGGATTACCCTTGCCGCCGCCAGTACGGGGTTTGGGGTCGTCTCATAAAATCATTATCACCCAAAAAAAACAGTAAATTATAGTAAACATGTATCTATTTGTCGGGCAAACAAATTTTATTCTTCTGCTCTAGCCTCTTTACTATGACCTGTTCAATGTAAGTACAAGTATATGCATGCAAATGCGACAAATTTTCAATACAATTCAATATTTGGTTCAATTTGGTTAACGGTTCAACATTTTAATTAATCAAACTATAATCAAACAACACAATCAGCAATCAATTAGTGAATTATCATTTCAAATTCATAACTTTGATATATAGTCAAAAAATCACATTTTTGACGCTAATTCACAACAATAAGCCCTATCTAATTTTGGTTCTCACACCAGTCAATAGGAAATATATAGAAAGCCCACTTTTGTCACTCGAACATAAACTCTAATGATGGAGCTCCATCATCAAATCAACTCCGGGCGATTAGAGTGTAATTCTATATCTATCCAGTATATTAAAATTTCAAAAACACGTGGATCAGACGTATACGCAAAATCTTTATATATTGGACTGTCCAAATCAATATAAATAAATAATCAAATACGAATAATTGATTTAAATTTTCAAAACAAAATTCGGTTTCATTTTAAAAATATACTCTTCACACTCGTTCTAGGATACTGCTGATCCCATCTCTAACGAGTCATTCCCATTGGATATTACAAATCCAATATCTGATGAATTTTTTCATATGGTTCTAATGTGTCCTGTTCTCTGAGCTTGGTAAACCAAAGCTCTGATACCAACTGTGACGAAAAGGAATTTCGCTTGATCCGAATCAGTCGCTAAACCGACAAAGACCGTTCGAAACGCCTTATTGTTTTGAGAACACGACAAAGTAGAACGCAGACGGAAGAACATTTCATTGTTAATTACAATAATTCCATCAGAATATACAGAGTATTAATAAATAATATACATCATAAATTATCAAATATTACAATAAATTACATAGCAGCGGAAAATAATACAATACACAACTAGAAGGGATATACAGATACAAAGCTTTCCGGATATCATTCCAGCTGTAAACCAGGATCCTGTGAATATAAATCTGCAAAACCAAAACTACTAGCTGCCCGTGTCAAAATAAGGGCACCTAGAGTTTAGGTTAAAACAATAAACTCCAGGTCAGTCATGTGACTGGTGTGAGAAATAAACAGTTATTAATCTTTATTTTTAAAGTTAGGTAAATCAAGGGACCACGCCGTATAACACGGAACGGGTTTCCTCCCAAGAATACCAGTGCATAAAACAACAGCGCAATGCTAAATAAAGAATAATGAAGCTATTATAAGACCCAGTTCCCATCACACAATGCAACGCAAGCCGGAGGATAGGATTTTTACCTTATAATAGCCAAGAATGCTTGATACGTTTAAAACAAATCATTTGATACTGTTATAAGTGCATAGTGTGTAGAACAACTTCAAATCATAAGTATCAATCATAGGCGACATGAGCGTCCCATGCCACTATGTCGCCATACAAGGCTCTACAGATAAAACCGCAAATGTCACATATTTGGAAATTGGATTTCTGTCTATGAACCGAGGCAAAAGATAGTCCTCAACCGATTCGAGACGCTCAAACCCGTGTCTCAGGAACAGCCGCAACTGCCCCTTGGATCGTCAGGGCCGGTCCACCGATGTGGATTATTATGCCTGAACACTACGTCCCCCCACCCTATGGGGTGTCAATGAGTCCAATGACTCCATCGGTCCCGGATCGACCGATATATCCGAGGCGCCTCGCAACAGCAACAACCACATAAGTCAAACTCGTCACGGTGTGTAAAACCACTGACGCCACTTCTAGCTAGAAAGAAACGCATGCCCTCCCTGACGTCCTCTCCTGTTTTTGTTCACAACCGGGGTGCGAGGCTCGCGAATTCACGTTACACAAAGCTGTGCCACACAGGCTGTGCTTTGATAATCACCACAAGACTTTGCTTTTCAATAGAAGCCTTGATCAATTACCACTTAGGCGTGCCACACAGGCAATTCACTCCATGCGTTTGATATCCATCAATATATAACCCCTGAGCTCGTACGTCTCAGAGAAGGGCGTTAAGCAAGAGAATAAATTCTCCGCCACCAAACAGATATATATTTAATAGAAATCAATCACACAGACTAAAATCCAATGTCAGACACACAGTCCATTTACAAGTTCGTTCTGGGTCTGAATGAAACCGGAGGCACCTAGTACCCCGCACATCCATCGATCTCCAAGTACGGCTGGACGATCACCAACTGTTTCCATCTTCTTGGGTGTACGGCCCAATCAAGATCATCAGTAATTATGCAAACGATGTGAAGACTGTTGGATCTAGAATAACCCTAGAGGGGGGGGTGAATAGGGTTTTTCACAGTTTTTAAATAGAATTGAAAAACTGACAGGATATTAAAATAATAAACAGATCACAGAATATAGCAGAAACAGAAATGCAGAAAATAAATCACACACAGATATACCCAGCTTCGGCAAAACCCTGCCTACTGCTGCATTTCTAAGGTTTCTACTAGGTGATAGAACAGATCCCGCATACAAGACCTTGTACACTCGCGACTCTCGCTCCTATTCTAACCCTACGCTCAAAACCCTAGACTGAACGATGTCCCCTCGATCAGATTCCCCGAATTACAACCCCGTAATCCGTATCCCAGAATTTTACAGACTCTGAAACTGACAGTCAACACCCTGACTGTTTTACCTAGACTTCACAGAACTAGACACCTGTTCGTTTGATTTTTTACAACACGAATTAAAAATAAGAAAACAAAAATAAAAAGAAATTAAATCCTTAAGGATTTAAAACAAAGGGGTCATCCCTTTATTAAAACACTTGGCTAGGTTTTAAGCCCATTAGGTCGGCCCCTTTCCTTTGCTTTTGCCTGATCTCCTTTTTGTTCTGAAACTCAAAAATGGCGGCGGCGATTAGAAACTAGGGTTTCTACAATTTTCTCCAGACCAAATCGATGCTTGATTGTTGACGTTGTGATAATTCTGAAGCTTGATTCTTTGATGGCTTTCCTCGTCTGACTTGGAGTTGTTCTCTGGCTCGATTCTTTGTGCCGTTGCTCGTCCGATTTGGGATTGCACTCTGGTTCGATCGAAACTGTGAGCTTTTTGAATTTTCTGCTTTGAAAATAATTGAATTGATTTTTTTTTGTGGGTTTCGATCTGAAATATTGGGTTGGTTTTCGATTTTGCTATCCCCCTTCTTGCCTGTGATGAATTTGTGTGTGTGTTAGAAATAGGATTATAACATCCTAAAATCGCTCTGATTTCAATGAGTGACTCGGCTAATTTGCTGATTGGTGCTTTCCCCTTTTGTTATACGGCTTGAATGAATTTTTCACTTCCCTATTTTGATTTTCTCTGTGAACTTTGTTGCCTTATTTGAATAGAGTAATTGATTCATGATTCAATGCCGAATATATCTTGAGAAAACTGGAAATTTGTAATTACTGTTCCCTTTAAATTGTTGCTAAAAAAAACTTTCTCTGATTTATTGTCTTGATACAAAACTGGAAAGAATATATTCGATTTTCGGGAGATTTATCTTCCCATAACCATGATTGCGTGTATTTGTTTCCCTGGACCACTTGAAAAAGATTTGCTAATTTCCAGTTTTGATTTTAAGCATGATTTTTCTTGAAATCAATTTGTTGCCAAAAAAAATATCTTGAGTATTTTCTGGAAACTCCTTTATGATCCCAAATATGTATTGTGCATTCCAGGAAGAAATTTGATCTTTGCCTTATATGCTTTGTCATGCTATATCATTTCATGCCTCATTGTGCTTAGTGTCGGCTCACTTTTTCTTTACTACACCATGACTTGAACTTGAGGACTTAAAAAAACTGTTTAGTTTTGTGTTGGCTTGAACTTGACCATTTTAGGATGTTGATACTTGTCTTTACTGTTGTCTGAACCTGGACATCACTTTGTTGCTCGGCCATACTGTTTTGTGTATTGCACCATGCTACTTTGTTGCTGTGTACTTGAGTTCCACTATGCACATATGACACTGCCATACTGTTATATATATATATATATATATATATATATATATGCTGCTTGTATACGTATGCTGATATACCATGAGTTGCACCATATTTTCACTCATGCACCATGTATACTTTCCATTTCATTGCTGTCCCATGTTCATTTTTGTTCTCGACTGCGTTTGCTTGCACCATGCATGATGCTGACTTCAGAACTTGTACCCTGTCTACATATTTGTTGTTCACTTATGTTTGCCATGCTGAGTTCACACCAGTTACATGCTTGCTGTTGTGTTCGACCACAACCACCATGTTGCCTTGCTGTTTGTATATGCTCCAATACTTGATTGTATGCCAATTATCCCACTGTCTTGAGTTGTTGAAAACTTGTTAGCTTGTGAGAAGTCGTATTTGTTTACTTGCACTTTAAAAATGAACCTGCCTCGAATGTAGGCATTGATCATTTGAGAAACTTGACCATTTGAACCATTGAGCTGTCGACCATTTTTACTCTTTGTTGGCTTTGACATTTGTTTTGTTGCTTTGCCATACCATGAACATTTTGAACATGCTTCACAATATCCATCTGCCTGCATGTAGAATGACATCACTTCTGCTTCATGTTGTATTCATGTCATCACTACTGTGCATACATGTATGCTTTGTCCCCTTAGCTGTTTTTTGCTGCTGCTCTACCATGTTATGTTCATGCCTTTGAAACTAGGTTGTCTTGTGTCAGCTTTGCCTTGTGCATTCTTTGAAACTGCCTTGATCACTGAAATGTGCTCGGCCCTGCACTTGCTCGCCATGTACACTGTTTACCTCCTGCTTGCACTTGATGTTGGCTGCACCTCTGTGTACTTAAACACTCTACTGATTTGTTCACTTGAGCCACTTGAAACATGATGTCCACACCCATTTTCATACTGATTTGACTTTGTTGAATTTGCTGTTGACTTTGATTGACTTGAATTTGTTGATAGCATCACTGTCTTGAAATGTGTTGAGTTGTGCACTGTGTCGAGCTTGGTCCATGTGACTGCTCCACAGCTGTATACACTGATTGGCGAGGCAGTGCACACGTGTATTTATACACGTGTGTATATGCAGCCATCAGACAAAATTTTCCTGTCCCTGCATTGAAATATATATGTTGTCTGCCTTGTGGTATTTACAGTGTTTCACTGTGAATATCACAAGCTGTCTAGACACAGTGGGTTGGTTATGAAAAACAGGTCGAGTCAGAAAAATGATGAGAAACACACCGAAATTCTGAGGCAAATAATTTTTCAAAATAAACAATATATTTGCTGGAATTTAGAAAATTATTCTTGTTGCAGTGTACTGTGTGTTTCTGTTTTATGTGACAGGTAAGGAGGTGATGACTGGACTGACTGTGAACAGTGACGATTGACAGAAGACTGAAGATACAAGACAGAAGATGAAGCAGCGTGTGTAAAAAGAATGTATAAAAGTTTGTATACTGAAATGTAAACTGAATGAATGTATGAGTGTTGCAGTGAGGAGCTGTGTATATATGAAATGTACTGATGTCTGTAATAAACAAGTTTGATTGAAATAAAATATCATTTTATTGTTGTCAAACGAACTTGTCTATTTTATTCTGTTTATATACAAGTACAAATATTCTGTGAATGTATAAATAGTGGAGTTACAAGAGTTGTACTGTTTGAATGCATGAAATAAAATATTATATTTAAATAAAATACTGTGTAGATATTTGAACTTCTGTATTGAGGTATTTTGTTTAAACATAAATATTATATTCCTGTCTGTGATGTATATAACAGTACAATAACAAACACATTCAAAATAATATATACTTGTTTGTTATCATCAAACAAAAATCATATAATTGTGTATACAACACCGTTATATACAACAATCTCCCCCTTTTGATGATGACAAACAAATAAAAGATTTTGAATATAATAAATGTGTTTGTTCGTGGACATTTGAACTCCCCCTATTTAAATGCTCCCCCTACAACAAAAAACTCCCCCTATAACTATGCATGAGTGAAATGTATGAATAATTAAATTTTCAAAATTAAAAATATTTATAAAATATTTACTCATAAATCAAAATCTAATCCATTCTCCCCCTTTTGTTATCATCAAAAGGATACAGATTTTTAAAATATAGATGAAAAATGACTAACAAATACTATATCAGCTTAAGAGGAAGAACAGTCATCATAAATCTCAATCAGTCAAACAAAAATCATAATATTCTAAGAACAGGTGGCATATTTCACATTGTAGAAAATGACGGATATACGATGAATTTTATAAAAATGAGGAGAGTTATAAAAAAATATATGAATATTTCCTAATTATTTTCAAAAGAATTTTATAAAATTAAAACACCAAAAACGGTGATGGTTTTGGATTATAATTAAAAATTCAATTTAAGTGAGAAAATCGAATAATCTCAAATCTCAATATCTATTAATCAACAAATCATAATACGTCATAATATTTTCAACACATTTCACAGATTAGAGAGATGAATTGATAGGCTGGTTAATATACACCAAGGAGAATTTCACATAGAAATTTATTTATTGCAAATTATTTTCTTTTCTTTTTCTTTTGATTTAAGAGCACCCTGACCACGCATAACCAGAGCTTGGATTTTTAAATGAGGTCAGTCGCAGCTTAAATTATAAGTTGTCTCTTAACCATTCATGACCAGAGCTTGGATTTTTAAATGAGGTTAGAAACACACTTATATATTAATTATATCATTTTCAGCTTTTAAAAAAAACTCCTCGATATATAAAACCAGTATGGATGATAGAAATGTGGTAAGTACAGAGATGGACTGTGAAATAAATTTCTAAATTAATTATATTATGAGATATGCACGAACTGTACCGGGATTATTGAAAATTTTCATTTATCACTAATTCTGAATAATAATATAACCACAATTCCATCACAAATATTTTCACTGTTTATTTAAAATGATTTTAAGAAAAGAAAAAAAATTAAACTCTCCACATTTATATAAAATCATAACGGATGGCAGAAGGATGATAAGTAATGAAGATGGCAGTGAAATAATTGCCAGTTCAAAGATATTATAATAAATATTCAACCATCATGAAAATCTAAATAAAATTCTCCTCTTGTTGTGAAATATACTGTAGTCACAATTCATCACAATTTCTAAATCTGGTTATAATTTTGATGAATTATAAATACAGTTTAATTTGGATATTGATTTCAATTTCTGAAAGAATAATCAATAAATAATTTTAAAATTGAAAATCAATTACAAGAGGAATATGCTGATCTATACACGACAAGAGGGAAACAAAAAAATATATACAGCAAAAAAAAAAAATATATGCAGCACTTCTAAACTGATACCACATGGTGTCTCTACAAAGTAAAAATTCAGAACAGATGGATGAAATAAATATAAGCACTTCTGATACCACTTGGTATCTCGCTCTCTCGAGGATTTTAATGACACCCCGGTGGCAAACAAATGGTACCTCAGTCAACAGAAAATACTTAATTACAAAGCAAGCAACTCAAGCACACAAATTTCATTTATCAGAGCATGATAAGCCTTTGATACCAAATCAAGCAGTCCTCAAAAAAAAATATTTACAAATCAATTTCTTATAATCAGAGCAGCATGATTCCAAAACAAACATTTTTTTTTAAAAAACAGTATCAGAGCAGCACATAGAAATCAGTATCACAACAGACTTGTCAAGATGTTGGTCACATAAGGTGGTTCATGATCCAAGATTTGCAAATATACTCTATTTTAAATCATTTGAAGAAATGTGAAAGTATTAGGATTTAATGAATCAATCACACCAGGTTATATTTCAGATTCAAGATATGTGTGAGATCCAATAAATCAATAATTACAAATGATTTTAAACAAACATATATTCAAATCAAATAATCATGAAATAACAATGATTTTCAAAGACCATTTTCAAAAAGAACATTTTCAAGAATTTCTCAAAACTATTTCCGACAAGCCCAAGAGAAATTTCAGGTCATTTACATCAAAATTGAAAATATTCATGATCGGGATAATTTATTTGAAATCACATGAATCAATGTAAAGTTTTGGGATATAATGAATCAGTCACACGAGATTGACAGTTTCAAAAATAAGAGGTGTGTGATATTCAAAATATCTAGAATTTCAGATGATTTCAAACAAACATATTTCAATATAATGATCATGAATAAAGATGAATTCCAAGATGTATCACTGATACAAGCTAATCTGAAAATCAATGAAATTATCACAACTGATAAATAACAGAGTGTTGTAATGAGTATAATATTTTGAGCTTTTCTAAAATGAATTAGAATAAACTCAGAACAACAAAGGTGTGTGACATTTAGAATTCAAATCAACAGTGTTCAAGATATGATAAGAATACATCAACACTGTTATGAATTCAGAAATAAACAAAATCTCAAAAACAATTGCAGGTATTTACAAAATTAAATTCAGGAAATGGAAATGATTAACACACGATGATTTTATACAAATAAAGCATATTTCCAAAAAGATCATGAATTCTGCAACTGGAAGTTTAAGAAGTACAGACAAAGAAAAATATGGCAGTGTCAAATCAAAAACAAAAAACAGAAGGAGGTAGAGGAAGGAATAAACACAGACAATAAAAAAAGAGAATATACAAAGGTGAGTTTAGAGATCATACCAGAATCCAATGTAAAGCAGAATCTCTAACTCAACAAATGTTGGCCTAAGGAACTGTAAATGACACAGAATTATAGACAATCTTGATTTCAAATTTCTTTTCAGCACAGCAGTTCCTCAGCCTTTACTGGTACCTAGTAGTTGAGTGAATTAAGTGGTCTAACAAAATTTGTAAAACCACTCTGAAATACGTTTACCACTTTTGGTACCCAAACCTGTTTGTATAACAAACCATCAGAATTAACCTTTGTACCCTTTGGAACCCAAATCTGCTTGAATTTAGTCAAAGTCGTTTTATTTTTATTCGGGATCCAAGATTGTTTAAATGGTTTATTATAAAACGATTTCTCATCACAATTTCGATTCAAAAAACCTTTGAAATTTTTAGAGTTCAAATTTTCAACGTAGTTCTTTCCAAAGCAATTTGAGGGATTTTTCAAATCCTTTGAATTTTGTTTTCCAAAAACATTATTCTTCCCAAAACCAAGACCACGTTTATTTCCAACAGAAAGTTGGTTTTTCAACAACATATCCAAAGATTTTTCACCGTTTGAAAATTTAGATAAAATTGTTTCAAGTTGTTGAATTTCAGTTTTAAGATCATCGTTTTCTTTTATTAAATCTGAACAACGACTTTTAGTGATCTTATATCTTTCAAACTCAGATTTCAAAACCAAATTTTCATCATTAAGCAATTTGATTTTGGTTTGGGACTTAGCCATTTCAGAATCAAAATATTTTCGACTTTCAGATTCAAGTTTCTTCCAATTTTCAATTTCGATTTCAAGCTCTTTCAAAATCAGATCTGTTTTCAACAAACTATCATTTTCAGCGTTTTCATGTTTGGAATTTTTGATAGCCTTGAAATTTATAAATTCCTTTTGTAAACAATTGTTTGCATCTTTCAGCTCAATCTCGTTATCTTTTAAAATTAAAATTTCTTCTTCAAGCCTTCGAACATTATTATTGAAATGAACGAGATCAATTTTTAATTTCAAACAATTTTCACAATTAGAATTTTCAAATTTCACGACATTTGACAATTTCGATTCCAAACAATTTATCTTGTTGGTCAACTCAGAATTTATAGATTTCAGAGATTTATTTTTCGATTGGAGTTTGTCAACAGATTTGGTTAAATCAACACAAAAATAAACCAGATCTTCATATGAAAAATTTCTTATCTCATCATCTGTTGAGTCTTCATCAGCTGATTCATCTGTTGAACAAGGATCTGAATCTGAGTTGACAGTTGAGGGTTTTGAGAAGTTGCTGTCGTTTCCATATCTTGTAGTTAGAGCTGTCCAAATTTCCTGTGCAGTTAAACAATGAGAAATCAGACTGTATTGATTATCATCAAGGTGAGAATACAGAATATGTGTAGCACGAGAATTAGAAGCTTTATCTACCATGTCAAAACCATTGATAACAACATCCCAACATTTAATATCAACAGATTTTAAATAAAATTCCATTTTGGATTTCCAATTTAAAAAATCTGTTCCAGTAAAAATAGTTGGAGGTGAGCTGGACTGACTCTCTATCGACTGACAACTAGGATTCACCATTTCTCTAGAGTTAAAGAAAACCTGCTCTGATACCACTTGTTGGATCTAGAATAACCCTAGAGGGGGGGGGGGGGGGTGAATAGGGTTTTTCACAGTTTTTAAATAGAATTGAAAAACTGACAGGATATTAAAATAATAAACAGATCACAGAATATAGCAGAAACAGAAATGCAGAAAATAAATCACACACAGATATACCCAGCTTCGGCAAAACCCTGCCTACTGCTGCATTTCTAAGGTTTCTACTAGGTGATAGAACAGATCCCGCATACAAGACCTTGTACACTCGCGACTCTCGCTCCTATTCTAACCCTACGCTCAAAACCCTAGACTGAACGATGTCCCCTCGATCAGATTCCCCGAATTACAACCCCGTAATCCGTATCCCAGAATTTTACAGACTCTGAAACTGACAGTCAACACCCTGACTGTTTTACCTAGACTTCACAGAACTAGACACCTGTTCGTTTGATTTTTTACAACACGAATTAAAAAAAAGAAAACAAAAATAAAAAGAAATTAAACCCTTAAGGATTTAAAACAAAGGGGTCATCCCTTTATTAAAACACTTGGCTAGGTTTTAAGCCCATTAGGTCGGCCCCTTTCCTTTGCTTTTGCCCGATCTCCTTTTTGTTCTGAAACTCAAAAATGGCGGCGGCGATTAGAAACTAGGGTTTCTTCAATTTGCTCCAGACCAAATCGATGCTTGATTGTTGACGTTGTGATAATTCTGAAGCTTGATTCTTTGATGGCTTTCCTCGTCTGACTTGGAGTTGTTCTCTGGCTCGATTCTTTGTGGCGTTGCTCGTCCGATTTGGGATTGCACTCTTGTTCGATCGAAACTGTGAGCTTTTTGAATTTTCTGCTTTGAAAATAATTGAATTGATTTTTTTTTTGTGGGTTTCGATCTGAAATATTGGGTTGGTTTTCGATTTTGCTGTCCCCCTTCTTGCCTGTGATGAATCTGTGTGTGTGTTAGAAATAGGATTATAACATCCTAAAATCGCTCTGATTTCAATGAGTGACTCGGCTAATTTGCTGATTGGTGCTTTCCCCTTTTGTTATACGGCTTGAATGAATTTTTCACTTCCCTATTTTGATTTTCTCTGTGAACTTTGTTGCCTTATTTGAATAGAGTAATTGATTCATGATTCAATGCCGAATATATCTTGAGAAAACTGGAAATTTGTAATTACTGTTCCCTTTAAATTGTTGCTAAAAAAAACTTTCTCTGATTTATTGTCTTGATACAAAACTGGAAAGAATATATTCGATTTTCGGGAGATTTATCTTCCCATAACCATGATTGCGTGTATTTGTTTCCCTGGACCACTTGAAAAAGATTTGCTAATTTCCAGTTTTGATTTTAAGCATGATTTTTCTTGAAATCAATTTGTTGCCAAAAAAAATATCTTGAGTATTTTCTGGAAACTCCTTTATGATCCCAAATATGTATTGTGCATTCCAGGAAGAAATTTGATCTTTGCCTTATATGCTTTGTCATGCTATATCATTTCATGCCTCATTGTGCTTAGTGTCGGCTCACTTTTTCTTTACTACACCATGACTTGAACTTGAGGACTTAAAAAAACTGTTTAGTTTTGTGTTGGCTTGAACTTGACCATTTTAGGATGTTGATACTTGTCTTTACTGTTGTCTGAACCTGGACATCACTTTGTTGCTCGGCCATACTGTTTTGTGTATTGCACCATGCTACTTTGTTGCTGTGTACTTGAGTTCCACTATGCACATATGACACTGCCATACTGTTATATATATATATATATATATATATGCTGCTTGTATACGTATGCTGATATACCATGAGTTGCACCATATTTTCACTTATGCACCATGTATACTTTCCATTTCATTGCTGTCCCATGTTCATTTTTGTTCTCGACTGCGTTTGCTTGCACCATGCATGATGCTGACTTCAGAACTTGTACCCTGTCTACATATTTGTTGTTCACTTATGTTTGCCATGCTGAGTTCACACCAGTTACATGCTTGCTGTTGTGTTCGACCACAACCACCATGTTGCCTTGCTGTTTGTATATGCTCCAATACTTGATTGTATGCCAATTATCCCACTGTCTTGAGTTGTTGAAAACTTGTTAGCTTGTGAGCAGTCGTATTTGTTTACTTGCACTTTAAAAATGAACCTGCCTCGAATGTAGGCATTGATCATTTGAGAAACTTGACCATTTGAACCATTGAGCTGTCGACCATTTTTACTCTTTGTTGGCTTTGACATTTGTTTTGTTGCTTTGCCATACCATGAACATTTTGAACATGCTTCACAATATCCATCTGCCTGCATGTAGAATGACATCACTTCTGCTTCATGTTGTATTCATGTCATCACTACTGTGCATACATGTATGCTTTGTCCCCTTAGCTGTTTTTTGCTGCTGCTCTACCATGTTATGTTCATGCCTTTGAAACTAGGCTGTCTTGTGTCAGCTTTGCCTTGTGCATTCTTTGAAACTGCCTTGATCACTGAAATGTGCTCGGCCCTGCACTTGCTCGCCATGTACACTGTTTACCTCCTGCTTGCACTTGATGTTGGCTGCACCTTTGTGTACTTAAACACTCTACTGATTTGTTCACTTGAGCCACTTGAAACATGATGTCCACACCCATTTTCATACTGATTTGACTTTGTTGAATTTGCTGTTGACTTTGATTGACTTGAATTTGTTGATAGCATCACTGTCTTGAAATGTGTTGAGTTGTGCACTGTGTCGAGCTTGGTCCATGTGACTGCTCCACAGCTGTATACACTGATTGGCGAGGCAGTGCACACGTGTATTTATACACGTGTGCATATGCAGCCATCAAACAAAATTTTCCTGTCCCTGCATTGAAATATATATGTTGTCTGCCTTGTGGTATTTACAGTGTTTCACTGTGAATATCACAAGCTGTCTAGACACAGTCGGTTGGTTATGAAAAACAGGTCGAGTCAGAAAAATGATGAGAAACACACCGAAATTCTGAGGCAAATAATTTTTCAAAATAAACAATATATTTGCTGGAATTTAGAAAATTATTCTTGTTGCAGTGTACTGTGTGTTTCTGTTTTATGTGACAGGTAAGGAGGTGATGACTGGACTGACTGTGAACAGTGACGATTGACAGAAGACTGAAGATACAAGATAGAAGATGAAGCAGCGTGTGTAAAAAGAATGTATAAAAGTTTGTATACTGAAATGTAAACTGAATGAATGTATGAGTGTTGCAGTGAGGAGCTGTGTATATATGAAATGTACTGATGTCTGTAATAAACAAGTTTGATTGAAATAAAATATCATTTTATTGTTGTCAAACGAACTTGTCTATTTTATTCTGTTTATATACAAGTACAAATATTCTGTGAATGTATAAATAGTGGAGTTACAAGAGTTGTACTGTTTGAATGCATGAAATAAAATATTATATTTAAATAAAATACTGTGTAGATATTTGAACTTCTGTATTGAGGTATTTTGTTTAAACATAAATATTATATTCCTGTCTGTGATGTATATAACAGTACAATAACAAACACATTCAAAATAATATATACTTGTTTGTTATCATCAAACAAAAATCATATAATTGTGTATACAACACCGTTATATACAACAAAGACCTCCGGTCTTCAACCACCGTCTTCATCTTCGACTTATCGTCGTATCATTTATTCAGAATGGGATAAACCCGGTCTTCCCGAATAACTCGCGTATACTTTAAATAAGTGTTACACAAACACAACATACGCCTCATTCCAATTCAGAATATTCGTTTATTCAAATATTCTTCTACTTTGGGAAAGGTTCCCATTAATTTTATCAAAGATAAATTTTTTAAATTTATTCTTTAATCTTCTTTGAATATCAATTCGAACTAGTCGGGATTAGCGAACCACACCGAAGCAATCATTTATTTTAATTTCCCAATCCCCACCTATTCATCCCATGAAGTAAAACTGGTAATACTTCATATCTAACACCACGGTGTTATCAGTAAATTCAATTACCATTTCACGTTCAAATCTAATTAAAGATTTAACTATCGCTTGGAGTAAAACTGGTGATACCCCATTCCCAATCTTTTCAATCTATTCAAAGATTCATTAAAACACCACTTAGTTTTAATCTTTAACTGGGTTAAAGAATCAATGTCAATTAAAACACGGTTCACGATAAACCCAAAAATCAATATCAATTCAATTCCAATTAAATATTATTTAATTGGTGCACTTCATTAAATCTATATAAAAAGATTTAATCTTTTTCTCAACAGGATTTAAGAATAGTGTTAATGAAGACACTATTCACGACAAATCCAAATCACATTTGATATTAAATATAAGGCTCTAAATAGAAATTATATCGGCTTATATTCAATATCAAACTCTACGACTAACAAATATCGTATTGGAAATAACGATATATATATATATATATATATATATATATATATATATATCTTTCAAATTCCCATAACAATATCTGTATCATCACGAAATCCAACATCGAAATATTCCGAAGAAAATTTCGATTCAAATCCATTCCAATGCAATTATTGGAAATTCTGTTTAATTTCAAAACCATTTCAAATCCAATTTATTTATTTTTAAAAATAAATAAATTACTATTCTAGTTCAAAACTAGTTCATTTCAATAAAAATCTATTTTTATCTTTTCAAATATGGAGTTTTTCATCCCAAATCTTCACAAATCATTTCATATGATTTTACACAAATTATTATTATTTTTAATAATTTAATCAAGGCCCGTACATTCGATTTCCATCAATGGCCATCGAACTGCACTTACAGTGACCTTTTCCAAATTTGATTTGGACATAATTCCAAATCCACCGTTAGATTTCAAATTTCTAATATTCGTTAGAAAGCTCTTTTCGATACGAACCCAACGGTTCCAGTTTTAGGAGAATCCGACGGTTGTATCTCCCGTAATATCCATTCGAAGTCAATGGTCGAAATTCACGAACTGCCATGGCCCGGCGCGTTCTATTAAGGCCATTATATTATATATATAATATATATAATATATACTTCGTCGATTTCCTTTTAAAACGTAGTTTATAAATCGTTTTAAATTCGTTTTCAAAACGGTTTCAACTTCATATTCAATTTCAAATCAAAATTGAATATTTCAATATAAGTTCGTTTTAAATTCATTTCAAATTGATTTCAATTCAAACCGATTTCTAATTCAGTTTCAGTTTGTTTTCAATTCAATTCAATTTCAATTCTAATTCATTTCTATTCAATTTCAATTCGAATTCGTTTATATTCAATTTAATTCGAATTTCAATTCTTTTCAAAATATCATATTTTGAAATCACTTTCGATATTCATTATAAAATGAATAAAATCGATATAAATATCGTTCACGTCAAAATGGCGTCAATCTAATCAACACGGCTCCATATATTTTTATCTTCAAATATTCTATTTCAAATATTTCTTTTTCAAATATTTCTATTTCAAATATGGAATGAGGCCCAATCAATTACCATATAATTTAATTATATGGATTTTCTACAACACATGTATGCAATAACGACGATGAATAATCAGTCCTCATCCAAAGTGCATTCTACACTGTATAAGCATCAAATATAAATATTCAATGCTTATAACAGTCTGTCAATCAATCGATCGACATACAACTAATTATTAGGATTGGTGTATGTCATATATCATCCCAATACCCGTGTGGGGTTTCAAACAAACAAACACAGATTTTATTTGTGCAGTTCAGCGATGTGTAAAATTTATCGTCCCTATCAATATCAGTCAAATGTGTATATAAAAAATCGACCGATTTGTTTATTTTTATTTCATTTCATATACACGTTAAAAATTCTATTTTTAACTATAAAATATTTTCCACTATAAAATATTTTATTTCAACCATATAAATATTTTATTTCATTTCACATCACATCACACAATCAACCACACATCAAAATCAAATAAACAAGCATACAAGCCGTCCACGGTCTGTGGACGATGGGTGTCGGGTGCTACTAAACACCGTCTGCATCCTAGTATATATTTATAACTAGAAAAATAAAATTAAAGGTGAGAAGTTCTCACAGATTAGCCAATCCAATCCCACTATTCTTCTTATGTAGAAATCTTCGTCGTTCTTGCCTCTTGTCACTTTCTTTGCCCGTATCCTCTACATATGCAAAAATCAAATTTTTACATCGCTATTCACTATATAAAAATCGAATTTTTACTTCGCTATTCAATATATAAAAATCGAATTTTAACTTCGCTATTCACTATATAAAAATCGAATTTTTACTTCGCTATTCAATATATGAAAATCGAATTTTTACATCGCTATTCACTATATAAAAATCGAATTTTTACTTCGCTATTCAATATATAAAAATCGAATTTTTACTTCGCTATTCACTATATAAAAATCGAATTTTTACTTCGCTATTCAATATATAAAAATCAAATTTTTTACTTCGCTATTTAATATATAAAAATCGAATTTTTACTTCGCTATTTAATATATAAAAATCGAATTTTTACTTCGCTATTCCATATATAAAAATCAAATTTTTACTTCGCTATTCACTATATAAAAATCGAATTTTTACTTCGCTATTCAATATATAAAAATCGAATTTTTACTTCGCTATTCACTATATAAAAATCAAATTTTTACTTCGCTATTCAATATATAAAAATCGAATTTTTAACCTTTCTGTAATATAAAAATTATATTTTTACCTCCTTTATAATATAAAAATCATATTTTTTAATCTCTATATATAATAAAAATTATATATTTTTACTATTTAACAAATCTCATTTTTATAAAATCAAAAATCATTTCTTATACTTGTTAAAAATCCTAACCTTTTCTTGTTTAAAATCAATTTTCTATAGCCAAAAATTCACATTCAATACTAAAAATAACATAAAAATGAAATAAAATCAATGTATACAAAGACTTACGGGTTTTCCTCGCAGGGGGGGGCGCTGGTGGCTTTCAGAAGAGATGGGGGGGGGCCTCGATCTGGGCGTCGGTCGAAGGTGGCGGGGGGGGGGGGGGGGGGGGGGGTGCGCCGGAGAAGGGGATAGGGGGCGGCAGCTGCTCGCGATACAGGGGGGGTTTCTGCGATTGGGGAAGAAGGAGGAGGACGAGGTGGAGAAGAAGGAGAGGGGGCGGAGGCTGCTCATCGGAGCGGCTCCGATTGGTGGCGATAGGGGGGGCGCGATCGACGCTGTCATGGTTTTTTCTTTTTTCTTTCGAATGATTTTGAGCGCGGGAGGGGGGGCAGAGGAGTTAAAAGGAAGAGGGAAGGGGAATTTTATTTTAGTTATTTTAATTATTTAATTTACAAAAAGTTAACTTTTTCATATGACCTGTTAACGAGGCCCACCGCCTGTCGTCCATAGCTAATTACCCCCATTCCGAACACAATGCAATATGTATCGTAAGTTGGTTCGATCGTTTCGATCAGTTTCTGTTGAATTTAAAGTATAATTCTTTATATATTCAATTTAAACGCACATTTCAAATTACCAGGGTCACATACTAACTCGAAAAATTCCTAAAAAATATTTTCTAGCTTCGTATTGACGATACGGTCCTAACAAAACAGATTTCGTCAAATTCTGAGACTGTTTCAAAAATGGCCATTTTCCAGTCGATTAAAATCAACTAAAACTGGTCAAAAGCGTTTTCACTTGCCACGCTCACATATTGATTCGAAAAATTATGAAATTTGAAACCAAGCAATAATTTGACATCGCGGTCCCAACTGAAGTGGTTTCGTCGAAATCCGAGGTTGTTTGCAAAATGGCTATTTTCAATGGCCAGAATTCCATAGCGACTATTCGGAATCTTCAACTGGACATATCTTTTGATTCCCGCTATGAAATCTCGATCTTTCTGATTCGCTGGAAAGATATTTACAATTAGATCCAATAATTTTTGGTTTCGCTAAAATCCAGTTTATTTTGCACCCGGTACATTCATTTGAAGTTTGAAATCGAATTATCGAACTACCACGCCATTTCAATTCCTTTTATAATTATATATAATTATTTATATTCTAACGATGACGTATATAATATATACGTTTGAATTCTATTCAAATTAAATTTCTCGTCGATATTATTAAAATAATTCATTTTAAATGTTCAAAATTCACTAAAATTGCCAAAATAAAAATTTTAAACTGGCCCAGATTTCCGGGATATTACAGTTATCCGTATGGATGTGTAGAGAATGAAAATCTCTACAAAAGTCTGAACTGAAGCGAGTGAATTCGATGTAAGGATTGATAGATTTTAAAGAAGGAAGATTGGACAATTTTCAACCATGGATTTGGTACGAGCGACGGCTGGAAGAAGGATGAATGGTGTTTATGGTTTTCTTTGAATTATTTATAATATTTTAATGTGATTTTTACAAATAAAACCATATCTCTTAAATAAATCTGTTTTCAGTCCAACCGAAGGTGACCCTAGCCAATAGCCCCATTATGGATCCAATGGACTAGGTCTTGTTAGCCCAAACGGCTGTCTGTAGCCCGAAATCTTTAAATTATTATTTAAATCATTTAAATAATAAATTTGATCGTCTATTTAAATCTGCCAGGTCCACATACGAACTCAGAAAAATCCAGAAAAATTATTTCTGGCTTTGTTATGACGATACGGTCCTAATAAAATTAATTTCATCCAATTCTGAGACTGTTCAAAAAATGACTATTTTTAAGTCGATCAAATTTGATTAAAATTGAAAAAAAAACACATTTTTGTTTGCCACACTCACATATTAATTCAGAAAATTATGAAAATTGAAAAATAGCAATAATTTGACATTCCGATTCCAACAAAAGTAATTTTGTCGAAGACTGAAGGCGTTTGAAAAATGGCCTTTTATACGGGTTATAAATTGTACTATAGCGACCATCCCGAATATTAAATTGGCCATATCTTTTGATTCCTGTAATGAAATTTCGATTTTTTGAATTCGTTGGAAAGAAATTCCAAACAGATTTAGATATTTTTGGTTTCACTAAAATCCATTAAATTTGAACCCGGTACATTCGGTCAAAGTACAGGTTTGACTTTTCAAACTACCATCCTATTTTTGATTTCTTTAGAAATCAAAATGAATATATTTGTTCTATCTTCGATTAAAATAAATTTTTAATTGTTATTATCTAAACTAAATTATTTTAGCTATTCAAATTTATTGAAATATCCAAAATAAATATTTTAAATTGGTTCGGATTTTCCGGGTTGTTACAAGTGGGATGAAGAGGTTGTAGGTGGAGAAGAAGACAAATGAAAAAAAATCGAAATTATCCCATATTTTTAAGATTTGAAAGGCTGCAACGCTTCTGGAACGTACAAATAGTGAAATGGCCCTTCCTTTGAGGATTGAATTTCGGACAGTTGTATGTCAATATAGCTTTATATGTTTATCGATGTATGCGCCTTATTTTTTATTTTTAAAACAATTTTTCAATTATTTAAACATAAATATTATTATGGAAATTCTTGAATTAAAACTTAGTTGTATAAATGATTATTCAAAAGTATAAAATCATGTGAAAACATAATTATATATTATATAAACATATTTATAAAATTAAAAAGTTTAAAACTAAAAAACCATAAGATTATAAAACTATATATAAACTAATATATATTTAAAACTTCAAATTTATTTGAAATCAAAAGTAAGATAGAATAGTTTGAAAATAATCTGAAAATCGAAATTGAATTTTGAAAACGGAATTTAAAAATCTGAATTTGAAAAACCTAATTTGAATTTTAACCTGGAGCGCTATTCAGAGTCTTACATATAAACTAGACTCCATTACTATATTTTTCTTGAACTCTTGATATCTTGATTACTCATGTGTCTTGAATCTTCTCTAATTTCTTAATCTCTTGAAAATATAAATCTGTACAGTCTTTAGTATTTATTTCTAGTATACAAATCCTGCTGATATGTGTGTGTGTGTGTGTATATATATATATATATATTCTAAATAGATATGTTAGTATATATTTTATAATCAATGATAATTGAAATAAGGTTGTCAAACTCCATTTTCCAACAATCTCCCCCTTTTTTATAATGACAACCTTGATTTATAAAATATTCGTACACATTCGTACCTGTTGATTCAGATCCTTTTAATACTCCCCCTATCATCATTAATTCTACATATTCCCCCTTAAACTAAGCCTAACTCTTATTTTATAATTCCTCCCCCCTTTGTCATCAACAAAAAGAAGTTCTAAATATACACCCCCTAAATCGTGTATCTATTTATACGTATCCTATAATTATAGTATTTGATTTTATACTTAAAGTACAAATATAAATAACTCCTCATAAATTTGTGCCTATATTATACTAAATGTGTAAACAAATTAATCAAGTATCATAGTTACTAATTACATATGTTTCAAACCATATATACAAGTTTTCAACCCAAACAATCCAAGTCAAGCAATATTTACACACAAATTCATACAAATTAAAGTCAAACAAATCATACCAAACAATTTCAAATCAAACGTCTCTTGGAAATTCCACACATTCATCTTTTCCATTGATTGGGTCTTTCTTGATGTCCTTCCAGTATTCTTCATTAGTGAGTGGTCCTTTTTTGTTTTCATCTCTGGTTTTCAGATCCATTTCTTCGATATGTTTTGAATTCTGAATCGCTGTGAAACACATATTTGAATTTCCATTTTTTGGTTCTTCATCACTTGATGATGATTTTGAATCATCTAAAGTTGCCATATAAGCACTTTTTCTTATCTTTGATGAATTACTATTGTCCGTTAGTTAATTTGATTTATCGGGATATAGACACATTCTGTTTATATGTCCTGGTTTGTTGTAATTATAACATCGATCATCATTTCTTCCTGAACTTCCTTGATATTTCTTTGGAAATTATTTCTCTGTTCGTTTCTTAGAATTTTTTTGAAATTTCTTGTCATTACGGGAATTTCTTCATCTTCACTGCTTGAGTCAAAACCATTCGTTGTTGCTTTAAATGCTATAGATTTATTTTCAGTGGGCTTATTTTCTTTCTTTTCTGCAGTTGAATATCAAAAGACATCAAATTCCTGATTAACCCCTCAATCTTCGTTTCACTGACATTATTGGCTTCTTGAAGTGCCAATATTTTCTGATCCCATTCTGGAGTCAATGAAGTCAATATTTTTCTAACTTGATCTTCTTTTGAATAAGTCTTTCCCAATGCTATTAATGAATGCACTATCTCTTGGAATCTACAATACATATTGGAGATAGATTCATTCTTGTTCATTTTGAATAACTCAAACTGATTAATTAGCATTGATATCTTTGTCTGTTTAACTTTATCGGTTCCTTCATAAGTAACTTGTAAAGTCCTCCATAACTCATAAGAAAATTTACAAATTGACACTACTAAATTCATTTCTATCTAATGAACAGAACAACATATTAAGGGCATTTGAATTGCTATGTGCAACTGCCTTTTGTTCATTAGTCCAATGTGCAAAATTTGTGGTGGGCTCAACATACTCAGGCTGTGCACTATTCCATGTGTCTAAACATACAGATTGTAAATATATTTTCATTCTACATGCCTAATATGAATAATTACTACCATTAAACAATACACTCATCCTCTACATAAGAACTATTATTTCCAGTCTTGGTTGTCATTTAATATTTTCAAAAATCAGATTATGATCTTTTTGAAAACCTATGCTCTGATACCAATTGTTAGGGAATGCGGAAGGCAGATGTTAAGGCAAAACAAAGACTAGAAGGAGTGGATAGTATTTTCGATGAGTTTATGAAAATCTAAAACTTGTATGATCTACTATATGGATCACACACAACAGAGATGATCATAGACACAGAATCAAGCACAAACATAGAAACAAATAAATAAAGAATGCAGAAAAAGGAAAGAACACACTGAATTTTATACTGGTTCGGATTATTCTTACATCCAGTCCCATGCAACGCTGGATTGCGTAGAGTTTTTTTATTATCAATATCCAAGTACAATCACCATGATTTCCCGGCTATAAGGTTAACACCGCTCCAAACGCCCTTGGTTTCATGGCTATAAGGTTACCACCATTTCCTTTCCATGATTTAGGGCTTCAAGGAATACACCCTCTTCCAAATATTTCCGAAAAGATTACAACAACCCTATAACTCTTCAATAACACTTCAATTCAGAAAGTAATGGACAAAGAGTGAGAAAAGAAAAAGTTTTATACATTTAGAGTAGAAATCGGCAAAGTAGAAGCGTAGAAATCAATAAAAAATGAAATATTAATGGTCGGATAAAGAGGGGTGAAGATGGAGAAGAAGAATGATGAAAAAATTCGAAATTAGCCCATATTTACAGGATTTGAAAGGTTGCAATGCTCATGGAAAGTTACAAATAGTGAAATACACTTCCTTTGAAGATTGAATTTCTGAAAGTTGTATGTCCACATAGCCTTATATGTATGTCGACATATGTGCCTTATTTTTTATTTTCAAAACTATTTTTCAAGTATTTAAGCATATATATAATTGTGGAAATTCTTGAATTAAAACTTAGTTGTATAAATGATTATTCAAAAGTGTAAAATCATATGAAAACATAATTATATATTATATAAACATACTTATAAAATTATAAAGTTTAAAACTATAAAATCGTAAGATTATAAAACTATATATATAAAATTATATATATTTAAAACTTTAAATTTATTTGAAATCATAAGATAGATAGAATATTTTGAAAATAATTTGAAAACTGAATTTGAATGTTGAAAATAGAATTTAAAAATCAAAATTCGAAAAACATAATTTGAATTTGAACTTGGAGTGCTATTCGAGTCATACTTATAAAACAGACTCCATTACTATATTTCTCTTGAACTCTTGATAACTTGATTACTCATGACTCTTGAATCTTCTCTGAATTCTGAATCTCTTAAAACTCTAAAACTGTGCAATCTTCAGTATTTAAGTCATGTATACAAATGTTGCATATATGTGTATATATATATATTCTAGATAGAGATTGTAACGTCCCGTATTTTTACGTTATAATAATTAATTTATTTAATTATTTAAATAGTGATTTATAAATTTAAATGGTTGAATAATATTGAATATTTAATTAATATAAATAATAGAATAATATATTTATTTCCAAAATAGTCGAAAATAGTGGAATTCACAATATTGTGTGAATTGGATTATTTATAAAATTTAATTCAGTTTAGAATTGAATTATAATAATGTTGGCTCGCTTTTTGACCAAGCCACCCAGGATCATTCGTAAGAGGAAAGCATGAAACCACGTTCTCCAAGAATATGAAAGAACGGATCGCATACTATCGACTCACCCACGGAGGATCGCGTCTCGACGGATCGCCCCCATCTCATCAGCGAAACGACGCCTCTATGCGATCCGATCCGTGCATCTGTTGTTGCCCAGTTTTGACCGATCCGATCCCCTGATGCGGGGCGAATCCTCTGACCCATTCAAGCGTGAGCAAGTCTTCAGCGATCCGAGACACACGGATCTAGCGACACGTGTCCCTAACCGTCGTTCTGACCGATTCTCCTCATCTGCACGATCCGATTTTCAAGGAGATCGCGACACCTGTCCTCAACGGCTAATTTGACTATTTCTTCAACGGAGGCGATGCAATACGATGTTCTCGGGATTCGTGCCACGTGTTATCATGACCCACCTGACAAAATCAGCTATAAATAGCCCAGAGCTTGGCATTTTTGGGATCTTTTTGGCAATATTGAGTACTGAATCCACCATTGTTATCAAAATACCTAGATATTGAGAGAAATCCATGATTGTATTAGCTTTCAAAGTATAATCAATAATTTATAAAGTGGACGTAGGCTCGTTAACGCTGAACCACTATAAATTCTGTGTGTTATTTCCTTTTTTTCTCATTCTTCAGTTGAAATTCTATAAGCTTCAGAACAATCTGGGTGTTAGGTCCAAATTTTGATCTAACATTTTGGTGCTTTCACTGAGAAACTCATTCCTAAAGTTTCACTATTCGGTTCTTTGAAGATTCCAGCGATTCGGATATCATGGCTAGAAAAAGATCTAACGAAGTGCGAGCTTCACAGACCAACGAAACGATTGAAGAGAGTGTGCACGAGCTGGGCAATGAGGAGACTCTGGATCGCGGAGCGTAGGGGGCGAACCGATCCGTTGAAGACACCACGCTCCGAGTCGATGAGAATGAGACGATTCGGACCGCTGAAAGGGTTGTTACTCGATCCCGAGGTAACGCCTCGCATCCTCCGCATACCATGACCGCGAATCGACCTCAGTGGGGCGCAGCGAGTCGCCATCCACGAACCGCAGCTATCCGAATTGATGATCAGACTACAACTCGACCTGGGAAGGAGCCAATGGCCCGCTCCTACCGTCCTGGCCCCTCTACTCGACCCGGCTCAAGCTCTTTGCGCATAAGAGAGAGTGATGATGACCAACATGATCCTGCTGCTCCTGTCACCGAGGGGGATCTCTCTCGCTTCGCCGAAATGTGGGATAGATTGTTTGATGAATTGGCTGCCCAAAGGCAGGAAAGTTCCGTCCTGCGACAAAATTTGACGGCTATGGACAGAAGGCTTGATGAACTCGCAAGGCAAAGAACGCCGCCGGTTCGTTCACCCACTCCGGGATATTCTTCTTCGTCTGAGGAATCACCAAGACCTCCGCGACAACCGTACGAGAGAGCCGAAAACATAGAGCAACTTCGGTTCGGAACCCTGCCATCGCAGGAAGAAGAAGCGCTAGGGGCGGGGCCCTCAAATCGTAATGTGAACAATCAAGCCACAGCTCCCAGCACTCGAGATGTGGACAGTCCTGTGCATAACAGAATTCCTCAGCCCCGTCGCCGCGCGCATGCTCATGGTAATAGGGGGCAACGGAGCCCTATCCGAGCCCCGGATTTTGTGATTCCTACCAGAAGAGAGGTCAGAGAACCCCGCCGAACCAGAGGCACTGACCCTGAACCTCCGCTGACCAGTGCGAATGTTGTAGCCATGATCCATCAGATCCTGGCAGACAGCCGTGGACAACGGAATGAAGATTGGGGAATTGACCACAGTCACACCCCTTTCACTGACGATATTTTGGATGCGAATTTTCCAAGGTGTTTCAACATGCCACAAATGAACCGATACGCGGACAGATCTGATCTCGTCCAGCATCTGATGAGGTATTCTTGGTCGATGACCGTCGCTGCAGCTTCTGACGCTGTCAAGTGTAAAGCGTTTCCCATATTCTTGGAGGATGTAGCACTGCTATGGTTCACTCGCTTGCCCGCAAGATTGATTTCTAGCTTCAGGGAGTTAAGCGAGAAGTTCGTAGAATAATTCCATATCTATGCACAGAAAACAAAAAGTGTGATTGACTTGTTCCTCGTCAAGCAGCGACCAGGCGAAAGTTTGAAGGTGTACCTAGACCGTTTCAATCTGGCCGCTACTGAAGTTAAAGATCCCCATGAACCAACCGTTGTTGTGGCTTTGATTGATGGAGTAGATAAAGACACTGAATTCGAGAGATACCTGGCAGGCAAGCCACCCCATACTAGAGAATTATTCTACGAGAAGGCTAGCGTGTACTTACGACGGGAAGAGGTATATGCTAACCGAAAGGCAAAAACGGCCAATAAGGAAGAAATCCAGAGCAATGTCGCCATTAAGAAGACAGGAGACAGCTCGGGGAAAGTTGAAGTAAATGTCGGAAATCAGAATCAGGGTGGTCGTCAACCAGGTAACAACAATAGTAATGATAACGGCAACAACCGGAAGGGGAACCGAGGGAACGACTCCCAGAGAAGGACTCGTCCCAGGGCCTTTGAAAGTTATACACCAATAAATGATACTCTGGAAAATATCTTCATGGATGCGTATGAAGTCCTCCAGAATAAGAGGCCACCTCCCAGAGAGTCGACAGAGAAAGAGCGTGAAACAGGGAAGTTTTGTCTCTTTCATCAGATTCACGGCCATTCAACGAATGAATGCCGTCACCTAAGAGATGTAGTCGAAAGGCTACTTCGAGAAGGAAAGTTAGATGAATACAGAGTAACGCCCAGGGACAGGGGGCAAGCAGTCCAGGCCCCGAATCAGAACCAGAATCAACTTGCTGCTAGGCCGACTGCCCAGCAAAAAGGAAAGAATATTGTTATTAATACCGTTATTGGAGGACTTTATCTCGCCGGGCACAGTTCCAAAGCATTGGATCAATACGTCAATGCGGCCAAACAACACCTCGAGGTAGGGGAATGTAACAACCCCGAGGACTGTATCCAAGTGAAGCAGCAAAAGATGATGACCGATGATGTTGTTTTCCGAGAACGAGAAAGCATTGGAGTCCATGCTCCAACTGAAGATCCATTTGTAATTACAGTACCTATTGGACCAGCCACTGTTCATAAGGTTCTAGTGGACAACGGGAGTTCCATCAATATTCTTTTCAAAAAGACATTCGACCAGATGAACCTCGAAATAAAAGACTTGAAGCCCTGCCAAGGATGGATCCGTGGATTCAACGGAGCATCTACCGCTCCATTGGGTTATGTAGAGTTACCAGTTACACTTGGGGAAGTAGAACGCCAGAGAGTGAGAATCCTTCCCTTCGTGGTTTTGGATGTTGAATCGCCTTACAATGCCTTTTTGGGCCGACCGGCCCTCGCAAAGTTTAGAGCCTGTAAAGCCCCCTGGTGCTTGTTATTGAAATTCCCCACAGAAGCTGGCATTGGTATCGTCAGAGGGGATCAAGTTGTTGCGCGAGCATGTTATGTTGCCGAACTAAAGTTACTTCGCAATGGAGGGGATATTGAAACTAAAGGCACCTCTCCCCCTTCGGGGGCGGAGACCTTATAGCAACCAAAGAGGATAGTTGTTGGAGAGTCGCCCAGAGAGATGCCCGAGGATATAGATCACAGAGAGGATCAAGAACCCGAGGGCAGAATGGCGACTCCCAACGAGGCAATTGTGGATGTACCGATCGATGATAGCGACCCGGAGAAGGTCCTTAAGATTGGATCCCAGTTAAACCCGAATCTCGCTAAAGAATTGACGGATTTCTTAAAAAACAACTTGGATGTGTTAGCTTGGACCCATGCGGACATGTGTGGGATATCCCCATCAATCATGAGCCATTCCTTAAGCATTGACCCTAAACATCCTCCGGTAAAGAAAAAAAGGCGAATGTTGGGCCCAGAGAGGTCCGCTGCCTTGAAAGAAGAAGTTGGGAAACTGAAGAGTAACGGATTTATTAGAGACTCGACCTACCCAGACTGGATTTCAAATCCAGTCCTAGTAAAGAAGGCCAACGAGAAGTGGCGAACGTGTATCGACTTCTCGGATTTGAACAAAGCATGTCCAAAAGATAGTTTCCCGTTGCCCCGGATTGATCAGTTGGTAGACTCGACGGCGGGTCACGAACTTCTCTCATTCATGGACGCTTATTCAGGATATAACCAGATTCCAATGCATGTTCCAGATCAAGAACATCCTAGTTTTATCACGGATCTGGGATTATATTGTTATGTGGTGATGCCCTTTGGCTTGAAGAATGCGGGCGCTACATATCAACGTCTAGTCAACAGAATGTTTTATAACCAGATCGGGAAAACAATGGAAGTATACGTCGACGATATGTTGGTTAAGTCCAAGCAATCTTCTCAGCACACTACTAACTTGGCAGAGATGTTCGGCATTCTCCGAAAGTACGAAATGAAACTCAACCCAACCAAATGTTCGTTCGGTGTTGCCTCTGGAAAATTCTTGGGATTCATCGTCAGTTCCCGTGGTATTGAGATTAATCCAGACCAGATCACGGCAATCAGAAACATTCAGGAACCTAGGCAAATTAGGGATGTGTAAAGCCTTACCGGATAAGTGGCCGCACTAAGCAGATTTATCTCCAGGGCAACGGATAAGTGCAACCCATTCTTTGAATTAATAAAGCGAGGAAAACGCCACTTCAAATGGACACCCGACTGCGTAGAAGCATTTCAGAATTTACTCAGGCACCCGGAGAAACCTCCGATATTATCTAAGCCAATAGATCACGAGGACTTATTCGTGTATTTGGCAGTGTCATCCCACGCGATCAGCTCAGCGTTGGTAAGGGAGGAGGATAAGGTCCAAAGACCTGTGTATTATGTGTGCAAAAAATTGACAGCAGCAGAGCGTAATTATCCACGGATAGAAAAGTTGGCGTATAGTTTGCTGATCGCATCTAGAAAGCTTCGACATTATTTTCAGGCGCATCCTATCACCATATACACCGATCACCCGCTCAAGCAAGTCCTACAGAGACCAGAGGCATCTGGAAGGTTACTCAAATGGAATATTGAGCTAAGTCAATTTGATTTGAACTTTCAGCCTAGACGGTCAATTCGGGGGCAAGTGATAGCCGACTTCATAGCAGAGTTCACTGTCCCTGAGGAAGACATAGCAAACGAAGAAGTTGATCCTTCAAAATTACTTTTCGATCCCAATGCCTGGGGATTGTATACAGATGGCGCTAGGAATGACGAAAGATCCGGTGCTGGGATAGTGCTTGAAACCCCCGAGAAACGATTGATAACCTATGCAATCCGAATGGAGTTTCATGCCACTAACAACGATTCCGAATATGAAGCTCTGATAGCCGGATTAAAGATTGCAAAGGAACTAGAAGTCACAAAGCTGAACATCTTCTGCGACTCCAAGTTAGTTGTAAACCAAGTTACTGGAAAATTCCAAGATAAAAGTGAAAGATTGATTCTATACTTAAAGAAAGTAAAAGAGTTGCTGAATGATTTTGATCACTACAGCATATCTCATATTCCGCGTTCTGAGAATCAGCAGGCATATAAGTTGGCAAAAATGGCTAGTTCCGACGATCCTGAAGTGACCGGGCTAGCCCCTGTTGAAGTACTTCGGTCCCCTAGCATAGATCAGATGGAAATTGACCAAGTGCTAGAGGCGGAACCAGAAAGAGAGTCCTGGATGACCCCTCTAAAGAATTTTCTGATGAACGGAGCGCTTCCGACCAAGAAAAGCGAGAGGCGCAAAGTGATTCGTAAAGCCGCCCGATACGTTCTGCAAGGCGGAGTTCTTTACAGACAAGGGTTTTCAATGCCCCTCCTCCGGTGTATAGCCCACGAAGACATTAAGCGTGTACTGCAAGAGGTTCACGAAGGCGAATGCGGCGACCACACTGGAGGGCAGACTTTGGCAAAAAAGGTGTTGCGACATGGTTATTTCTGGCCTACCATAAACAAGGATGCAACAAGATACGCACGACGGTGTGACGCATGCCAGAGGTTTTCGAAGATACCTAGAGCACCTCCTAATCAGTTAAAAACAATGATGAGCCCATGGCCTTTCGCTATGTGGGGAATTGATATTATTGGAAGTCTCCCCACAGCAAGGGGCGGAGCGAAGTTCGCTATCGTGGCCGTGGATTAATTCACTAAGTGGGTCGAGGCTGAGCCACTAACTACGATTACAACCGAACGAGTGATCAACTTTATTGTGAGAAACATCATTTGCCAATTTGGGGTTCCAAAGATTGTGATAACGGATAACGGAACTCAGTTCGATAGCGCGGAATTCAGAAATTTCTGCCAAAAATACCACATTGAGAATCGATACACCTCTGTGGCGCACCCGCAATCGAACAGACAAGTCGAAGCGGCGAATAAAGTGATTAAGTCTATTCTGAAAAGAAGACTGAAGCGGGCTAGAGCCATGTGGGCTGATGAATTGCCCTTGGCACTATGGGCCTACAGGACAACATATAAATCGGCAACAGGACATACCCCGTTCTCCCTTGCCTTTTGAACGGAAGCAGTCATCCCGGTTGAGATAAAGGTACCTTCTCACCGGGTGACTTGCTATGATCCGATGACCAATAATGAATTGCTCCTTGAGTCCCTGGATATGATCGAAGAAAAGAGGGATGAAGCAGACCTGCGTGCCTTGAGATGCAAACAACAGGTCGCCCGATATTACAACAAAAAGGTTCAAGCGCAAACCTGGGAACCCGGAGACTTGGTTCTGAAACGTGTCTTTCCACCCCCCAACTCATATGGGAGCGAAGTGGGAAGGACCGTACTCCATTCTGAATAAGCTTGTTAATGGAACCTTCAAGCTGGCAACCGTAGACGGAAGGGAAATCCCCAGAGTGTGGAATGCCCAACATTTATGGCCATACTTAACATGAAAATTTCAAATCTATTCTTTTGCTTTATTGAAAATCATGTATAAGTCACGACTAGCCTAGAATAGTTTGATTCTTTGAAGCAAAAAATTATAAAGTGGACGTAGGTCATGATTAGACCGAACCACTATAAAAATATTGTGTGTCATTTACCTTTATTGCATCTTTATTTATCTACCTGTTTATTTTTATGGAAATCGATATGAATAATGCAGGTACCCGAAGTCCGGTGCCAACCATTCCTCCCGTAGACTAATCAGAGGAACTCAAAGCCTTGACAAATGCTCCAGCTGCTTGTCCTACTAGTTTTAATCCTCGGAGCTTGGGTTAAAATATACACCTAGGATGAGTTGGATGAGCATGCATGATTGCAGACTGCTTGGTCCGTGACTCTAACTCTCCAGAGTAGAGAGAGAGAGTAAAAAAGACACGAAGATGACATCCACGAAGAACGGAGGTGTACCATGATCGGAGCCGCCTGAGCATGAACTCTAACTCTCCAGAGAGAGAGAGAGAGTATAAAAGCGTCTCTGATTGAGCGCTGAGAAATAGCTCCTTCCCCGCTGAAGGATCGAGAAGCGAATGAATCGCTGAGCTCGAACTCTAACTCTCCAGAGAGAGAGAGAGAGTATAAAAGCGTCTCCGATTGAGCGCTGAGAAATAGCTCCTTCCCAACTGAAGGATCGGGGAGCGAATGAATCGCTGAGCTCGAACTCTAACTCTCCAGAGAGAGAGAGAGAGTATAAAAGCGTCTCCGATTGAGCGCTGAGAAATAGCTCCTTCCCCGCTGAAGGATCGGGGACCGACTGAACTACTGCATTCCAACTCTAACCTTGGCAACCGTCAAGAGATTACAAAGAAATCTATGATTAGGCACTAAGAAAGGCGCCAAAGATTCGGCGCCATAAGCACTGTTATCCCATGAAATCTCCTAAGTCCCCCATATTCAGAAATATGGGGCAACCTGCTGATAGTACTAATCAACCCTTAGTAAACCCCAGTCAGATGCTACGATAACAACTGATTGGGGGGCGCATGCACTCGTATACATACACTGAACTTTGATACGGCAATGCAACACAGCATGAAAATTCTTCTTTCTGTTGTTTGACTGAGTTATAATTATTATTAGTTAGCTAATGACTAAACATGGAAAGTTTATCTGAATACAGGTACACAATGATGCAAGGAAAGATAAACTTTTATACTGCGAATCAACAAAGTGAAAAACAACCTAGAAACAAAAGTGAGGGCCAGTCTCACAATTACACTTCCTGGCCAGTGGAAAACCTAAAGACAAAATATCAACAAACAACAAATATCCTATTTACGCTTTGGCTTCTTCACTTGCTTCTGCCTCTCCAGCTTTGCCTTGTCGGTATCAGACGGATCCCCTTTCTTCCTCTTCCTTTTGTCAATGAGAGGAACATCCGATTCTTCTGAAGATTCCTCTTCCACCTCTTTTCTTTTCCTTCTATTAGAGAGGGAAGCCAAGAAGTCATTGGGATTTGCAAAATGAAGTTGTCGGCTGATAGATTTGGGCTGGATTTTCACAATCATCCTAGTTTTGGGATCAAATTCTGCAAGAGGGACTACGTCCAAAGCCTCATCTCCCACCTTTTTCGAAGCCATCTTTGTCTTCTGCCTAGCCTTTCGGCTGGCCAAGGTTTCGTCGTCATCATCGTTGGCTTGTTTGGCGTCGATAATGTCTTCGTCATCATCTACATGGCGCCCATCCATGTCTCTCAAGGCTTCGATGGTCTCAGCATCTTTGGGAATGTCAGTGCTAGGTGCCGGGACGCTTTTCTCTGCTGTTGTGACCTCAGCCTGTCTTGATATATCAGCACCAGCACCTTGTGAGACAGCCTCCTTCTCCGCTTCTTTTTCTTTGTCAACACCCTTGTCGACGGGCTCGCCACCTGTATTACGAAGAACACACGTTACTAACTCAAGTGGTTGTTCCACCAAACGACGACAATTCACAATTGCTTTGACAAATTGCGGGGAGAAAAGGGAGATACCTTCCGCAGACCCTCCTTCTTGAATAGTCGTAGAAGCTCCAACAATTACGGGAGTTAGGCCCAAAGGGATTAGCGAATCATCAGGATGGTACTCCTCAATTCCGGAGGTTTTAGGCTCCATGGTGGAACTGGAACCTTCGTCAATTTTGCTTTTACCTTTAGCCAAGGTTTTCTCCTTTTCCATCTCCGCCAAAATCAGACGACGACCCTCTGCTAGGTCCTCAGGCTCATTATCCCTTAAGATGCTCTTCATCAACTCCTCCACATCAATTTCTTCTACCCCCAGTCTATGCCTTTCACCCTCAACAATGGCATCCCATAAATTGGCCAAAGTAACGTGGTAATCCGGGATCCACGAGATGTTGCGAGTTTTGAGAACCTGGCCAAGGAAATCGAAAATCATCTCTTCAAACCCCTCGATCTCTATTTCGAGAAGCTTGTTATTAGAAGCAGTGGCCAATTCGATGGCACGTTCAACGTTCTTTTCGGCAAGAGCTGCCCGTCTCTCCACGTCCGCAACCTGATCATTTAAAATCACTTTTTCTGCTTTAACCAAAGCCAAGCTTTCTTTTAAGCTAGCTTTTTCTGCCTCCCAAGCAGCTTTCTCAGCTTCAAAATGGCCCTGTGCTGTTTTCAGCTCGATATTGGCCATTTTGAGATCTTCGACCTCCTTCTTTAAGGCCATCTTTTCTTGGCTATTGGAATCAAGTTCCGAATGGAAGCGCTGCTTAGCATTTTCTAATTCAATCTTATAATTTTCAGCGTCCCTCCGTGCTAAAGCAAGCTGGGATTGAGCATCTTCAAGGTCCTTCTCCATTTTTGTCCTGGCCCTTTCATTGTTTTCAAGCTTCGCCTTAGATCTGTGTGCTTCTATTTCAAGCGATCGGATGACTTCTGAAAGGTTGACCGCATGTTTTTTCATCATCTCATATTGCCTGGCGACATGGCGGATATGTCCGACAACTTCGCTATCCCAGTTCTTGGGGACCGGTTCCAAGGCTGGAACAAATGTCATTCGGTCGAAGAATATGTCTAGGAACTGTTCCCGCAGCTTTTCCAGCCTACCTTGAATATCGGGACCATGCATGTAGTCCCGTGACCCGGGGGCAGCCTATTCTGGCTGACTGGAAGGGACAACATCACTTCTCTCCTTTCCAGACTCTTTGGATGAATCCTAGTCCCTATCCTTAGATTCGTGATGCCTTTTGGACGACCGGCTGTGAGAAGGAGCACTCTTTGGAGGAGTTAACTCTTTAGGAAGTTTCTTTCCCCTTGTAGGAACTGCTGGATGACTGGAAGGTTTGGTAGAGGTCGATTTTGGTGGAGAACGAGGTTGCAAGGAAGTCGGCCTGTGAGAGGGACCGCGAGAGCGCTCAGTATCCGGGCGCAGGCTGGGTGTGCCCTCACGAAGAGAACGATACGAGTAAGATTTCCTGTGGGACATCGTTCCTGCAAAAAAGAAAAGATCATATTAAAACTTTGAATACCCACGATATAAGAGTGCAGGGTCAGATAGTGTGTGTGATGCGTGCATCCCATATAATTCCCCTAACAGACCCGGGCCTGAAGACAGGCTCATCTGACCAGTTTCTTGTCCCCTAATTGGAGCGATGGTCTCTTCAGAAGCAGGAAAGAAAGGCCCCTCTTCAAAGTCCTTCTCTGTATATACATCATCGGGTAGAGGGATTTTATTCATCTCATCAAATAACTGCTCTTCTGTCAAATCATCGGGAGCAACGGTTTCGATTGGAGCAGAGATAGGAATTTCCTTGGACACGTCACCACGGACCTCATCACCTCTGTGTATGTTCAGATCCTCATCGTCTTGGATGACTATCGGAGAAGGACTCTTGCAAAACTTAGTTGTTTCTACCGCTTGCGAAGTTCCCTCTCCTTCCGTTGGGGGCACATACTTATAAGGTCTGCCGCCAGTGCCAAATCCAAATCTTCTATCTAGAAGACGATGCTTATGAAGATTGTCATCAGTAATGCATTTTTTGATCCTTAGAAAGTCAGACCTGCTTTGATGAAGAATAGATAACCGATGGTTGTATAACGGACCCTCCGTTTTCGGGAAGATGTGATCTGTTTAAGACAAAGGAAAAGGCGGAAGAATGTTAATACTTAGACTCCTTGAGCAAGATATTCGATTAGATGATAAAAGTTTACTTGATTTGAGCCATCTTCGTGAGCATCCAGCCTGTTTCCTTATATAAAACCAATCGGACTTAGGATCCCCAATGTTGTTGTATCCATCGTACAGAACTTTCCTATTCGCCACCGATTCAAAGAAAGAGAAATTTGGAGTTGCCGAAGAACGGTGCTTGAAAAGAAAGAAGAACACCAGATCTCTGAATTTAAGTTCGGCATGTAGGATCTCCGCGTATGCAACATATAGAGAGTATAGAGATTTGTAGGCGTTAGGATGAAGCTGCATCGGAGCAATACCCAGTCGTCTTAAAGTTTCGATGGCGATCGGAGGAAACGGAGGAATAGCTCCTACCGAGCACATAGTTCGACTGATTTCCATGTATCCTTCCGGAGCTAGGTGGGGTCTATCTTCGCTTCCGGGTGTCAAGACATTATCCCAAGGAATCCCATGTCTTAAGCAGATTCTTTTAATCTTTATTTCGTCAAGCTTGGATGCTAAAGAATCCAAAAATTTGTCTATCCCGAGCGCGCTAGGAATCTCGTCGGGAGCTCGCCCATCTATCTCAGAATCATCGCTAGATGAAGTACTTTTGGACGGATCTGATTCTGTGGCCTCGTACTCAGATCCAGAATCTTCACCTCCCGAATTAATTGGAGGAATTTCAGGGTTGTACTGCTCAGGAACCTCGGATTTCGCTTCTGTTGCGGATCTTGAAGAAGAGTGATCATTCGACATTGCTGCTAGGACGAGAAAATATGAACAATAAGATTAACACTACCCGTCCCCCGTATGTGCAAGTGCTGGTGTGTGTGCATTAAAAATAAAGCGTGAAAGCAATTGAGATCATCAAAACATTAGTCGTCATATGCAGTCAAATTATGTGGTCATTTAGTCCAGAAAGTCCAACGTCAAGACTCTAGCCTAACTGTTCAGAGTTTTATTGTGACAAGGCGTTGATTAAAGTATGAAATTTCTTCGCATCGTCAGCTATGAGTCGGATCGTAAGGCAGGGGGATCGCCCCCTTTCGGATCGCAAGGCAGAGGGATCGCCCCCCATCGAATCGCAGGGCAAAGGGATCGCTCCTTCACGAATCGTTGCAACCCCCACGATACGTGCCTTTGCTGCCACCACGATCTTTCGACTCGCCACTCGCCTTCATCTTCTCCTCTCCTTGCCCACGATCCGAACCGGCCTTCCCTCTTCTTCTTCCTCCTTCGTTTTCCTCCTCTCCTTTCCATCCTCGAACTCCAAGCTCTACGTCAGTCAGCCATGGCGTTTTGATGTTTTCTTCAGAAAAACGCAAATTTCCATCGTTTCTCCCTCAAATTAGTCGAGAAAGTTCATGAAAGAGCGGCGTTCACGAATAAGAATACTTTTTGTGGAGTTACCTTTTTAAAAATTGAAGCAATGCTTGGATTTTCGAGAGTTGAAAAACTTGGGTTCGTTCTTCGATAGTACAGGCGAAACGACACGGTCAAAAGAAAGAGGAAGGAAAGTGAAGAGGGGAGGGTCGGCTTATATAGGCAAAGAGGGCGACCGTTTGTCTCCCCTTCTTTGTCCTATTCGATCCACGAAAGACCGGCGGGCCGCGAACCAAAAGCCCACCACGACTCGAGGAGGAGTCTGTTTCGTTCCGAGGCCCAAGTGCACACCCACGAGTGGAACGAATATCTCCCAAACGGACCGTGACTCGAGCCCGCGATACGAGTCGATAAATTCAGAAATGAGGATTCTGAAAAATCCCAGAAAGAGAATCGTTCTCTGATCCGCGATTCGTTGAGAAAAGACGATTCTATAGCTTCGAAGCATGTTCCATCATCGATAAAACATACTTTGAGGGGGCAAAATGTTGGCTCGCTTTTTGACCAAGCCACCCAGGATCATTCGTAAGAGGAAAGCATGAAACCACGTTCTCCAAGAATATGAAAGAACGGATCGCATTCTATTGACTCGCCCACGGAGGATCGCGTCTCGACGGATCGCCCATGGAGGATCGCGTCTCGACGGATCGCCCCCATCTCATCAGCGAAACGACGCCCCTATGTGATCCGATCCGTGCATCTGTTGTTGCCCAGTTTTGACCGATCCGTTCCCCTGATCAAGCATGAGCAAGTCTTCAGTGATCCGAGACGCACGGATCTAGCGACACGTGTCCCTAACCGTCGTTCAGACCGATTCTCCTCATCTGCACCATCCGATTTTCAAGGAGATCGCGACACCTGTCCACAACGGCTAATTTGACTATTTCTTCAACGGAGGCGATGCGATCCGATGTTCTCGGGATTCGTGCCACGTGTTATCACGACCCGCCTGACAAAATCAGCTATAAATAGCCCAGAGCTTGGCATTTTTTGGGATCTTTTTGGCAATATTGAGTACTGAATCCACCATTGTTGTCAAAATACCTAGATATTGAGAGAAATCCTTGATTGTATTAGCTTTCAAAGTATAATCAATAATATATAAAGTGGACGTAGGCTCGTTAACGCCGAACCACTATAAATTCTGTGTGTTATTTCCTTTTTTTTTCTCATTCTTCAGTTGAAATTCTATAAGCTTCAGAACAATCTGGGTGTTAGGTCCAAATTTTGATCTAACATATGAATATATTTAATAAATGATGTTAGAGCATATAAACTATACTATAATTATAATCGAGCTCGAAATGGCGCGGCAGTTCGTAATATGGCGATTTAAACTTTAAATAAACATACATAATCCGTTTTAAGTCGGATTTCTGTAAAACAAGAAAAGTTCGGAGCTGGTGAAGTATATTTTTCTAATGGAAGAGAAAAATCGAGATTTCGTCGTGTAGGTGGTAAGATATGTCCAAATCAAAATTAGAAATAGTCGCTATGGAATCGTTTATAAGTCATAATGGTTATTTAATTTTAATTATATATCAGTTTCAAATTTGGACAAGATATTTGAGACGTAGTTATAATTTAATTTTCAGAATTTTTCTGTAATTTTTAATTTAGGAAAATAAGCAACTTTTTATTTGGAGTGTTTTACAACCTTAATCACCGATTTTGGTGTTTTATAGAATAAGTTAACATGTCTGTATTTTTATATCATTGGGATCATGGCATAGCACTCATCCCAATGATATTTTTATTTTTGCCAATATCGGTCTGTAAACGAACGGAGTTTGGTGTAACGGGGTACCCTCAAATATAAATTTCGGAAATAAAATGCATAATGTCGTTCCCTTTTGATAAACTATTTATTCCATTACATTAATGGATATGGACTTGGTTCATTAAGGAAGGAAGAATAGGAAAACCTAAGACAAGAGGAAGTGTCTTTATAACGGGTCATATAATTAAGGACAAGGGCAAGAACTAAGGACAGGATTTTCAGGAGGGCAAGTGCATGCTCTTACCGCTAGCGTACCTGAAAGAGAGGTAGTAAAGTTTCTGTTGAAAAAGTCTAGTTCTTTTGATCATCCTGTTAGTACTTGTAACACCCCACACCCGCTATAGTCACTCACTAAGGGAATGCCATAGCATCGGTGGAGTATTTTAGTGAATATAGAACAGAAAAATTACAACAAGACAGATATAAACAGTACTTGAAATTTAAAACATCATCTCATAACAGCGGAAGTAAAACATGTCTGGTTACATCATAAACCCAAAATAAAAGTCAAGTACAATATCCATCAAAATAAAGAAGTACATAATCCCATTCTCATACAATAGCCAAAACAAAAGGAAAGCTAACTGGATAACGGGAGCTTTACATCTACCCAAGCTCCTAAAGACTGGAACAGCAATCCGATCAAGCTCCACTACTGCTAGGATCCACCACAGGACCTGAGGGTTGGGAAAAAGATAAAAACAACGGGGTCAGACATAAGTCTGAGCGAGTCCTATAACTTTAACAATACAATCGTTAAAGTAACCAGAGAAGACATAACTTGATATACGGTAACATATAGGGATGAACGGCTATACTAAGCAGTCAACTAAACTAAGATAAAAGATAAAGACGCGTCTACCCTTCCTAAGGTAAATTACTAAACTGCACCACACCAGTCGTTCCTAACTTAAAGGTTGATCCCACCTAAGGACTTATAGAATTACTTTAATAGTACTTGCGTACCCCTAGGTGTCCAAGTAAGCGCCACGGGGCCCTACTATCCACCAGGTGTACACACTACTCCCCATTCGATCGGCTCCCTAACGTAGATACCCGTGCTGGCCCCACCTTGGGGTGTACCATTCCCCAACGTGGCAACCCGGTATAATTAACGGTGCACGGCTTATATCTACACGATGCAACAACGGCTTACCTACCAGCCCGGGCCCACTCACGCATATGAAGCCCGTTGGACTTGCGTTGCCACCGCTAACCCGTTTTGGCCTCTTATAATCAAGCCCAATATGCGTGTCCCGTTACTCGACATGGGTCGAGCCCACAAAGATACGTTTGGGATATTGGTTGAAATGGGCCCCCACAAGCTACCCACTTAAGCTTGTCAAATATCTAGTATATCCCACTTAACCCTTTAATCATGTTTAATTACATGTTTCTCTTGGTTAAGTATTCTAATCGTATTTTCTATTGCCACCCAAGGCAACCCACTTAAGATTCCACATGCCACCCAAGGCACCCACTTAACCCCTCATGTCCCACTACATGCTATAATGGTTAAGTGTTTCTTAATTAATTAAGACCGTGATCTCCCGTAAAGACCTCCCACATTAGACTGACTGTTATGACCGCCTGGTTAAGCCGGTAGAATCCGGGCAGTCTTACGTCATAACAGAGTCTAACCTCGTGTCTTTACCTTAATCACGTATTTAATTTATGGCCAAGACCTCTCACATTGGGCTGACATTTGTAGCAACTGGTTAAGCCGGTCGGGTCCGGGCAGTTTTACACTACAAATGAGTCCAACCTCGTGTCTTAGTCGATTAATTACACCTAATTAATCACCCCCATATTAATTATCCCTAATTAATGTCAAGCTTTTCATAACATGGGTAGACCTAACTCAATAGGTAAATTCCCATGGGGTAGACCTAACTCAATAGGTAAATTCCCAACACATAGTATGGGTACACCTAACTTAATAGGCAAATTCCCATACTATGTTCCTTTATTTTATGTTATGCATAATTATATTAATTTCACACAATCTTATTAACTTATGCATTTAATTACCCCATCGTTCCCACGTAATTTCGTTCTCATGATATAACACATATAAAAGGTGTCAACTTGCATATGAATGAACATGTTTCAAAGGTGCCACCTTGCATATTAACAAACACATAACTTGCACATGCACTTGCATAGCATGTCACATAACTTGCATATAATATGTCACATAACTTACATATTCACTTGCATAACAAACTTGCATATTAACTCATAGACTTGCATAATGTGTCATCATGAACTTGCATATTAACAAACATATAACTTGCATATTTACATACATGTAACTTGCATATTAACAAACATGTAACTTGCATATTAACAAACATGTAACTTGCATATTAACAAACATGTACTTGCATATTAACAAACATGTAACTTGCATATTAACAAACATGTGACTTGCATATTTACATACATGTAACTTGCATAACATGCATATGATTACATAGCCCACAACTTGCATATTTAGCATCATAACATACATCATATTAAACTTGCATAAACTTACATACTCAACATGCATAAACATACATACTCAACATGCATAAACATAAGATTAATGCTAACATCATATCATATGATTCAAAGCTCATTAACCCACATACAAAACCATAAATCTCATCACATCTCATCTAATTAGTTTACCAAAAGATCATCAAAGTGATAGAAACTCACTACTAGCAATTTTGCACACCAAATGAAGAAGATTAAGATGCTAAGAAGAGATTAGAGGTTGATTAGAGAGTGATTAGCATGCAACCCTCTTCATAGATTTGTGGAGGCCATGATCAAGTTGCATTTTGCCATAGTTTAATTACTAGGTTTAATTATGAATGAATTAGGGTAGGGTTGGGGTCTTATTTATAGGATTAGAAAGTGTTTTAGGCCCTTAGATTAACCCTAGATTAGATTAGGACCCTTAGATTTAGGAAATCTCTAGAACCAGCCCTCCTAGCCAGCCTGAAACCCAACCTGGTGCAACCTGGTGCACCCAGGTTCACTGGGCGCCTGGACCCTGTCGACAGGCAAGTCGACAGGCATGTCGACACCCCTGTCGACAGGCCTGTCGACAGCCCTGTCGACATGGGCTGGGCGGGAAGCTTCCCGCCTGACCCCGCCTGGCCCATCCCAAATCTGAATATTTGAATTTTCAAATCTGTTTTTCAAATTTAAACTTCCTAAAACTTCTTTGGGCCATAACCGGGCCATACGGACTCCGATTCTCGAAAACTCGGACTCTATTTCGCGTATTTTTCGGAGACGAACGCAATGACGTAGCCCGTTTCCCCTGGTTCCTCCATCTGAGATTAATTATACTTTAATTTCTAACCATTAGTGTTAATTGAAATTCGGGGTGTTACATTCTCCCCTACTTAAAGGATTTCGCCCTCGAAATCTCTAAGTTAGGAAGAACGTATCCTACCAACCAAACAACCATCTACTAAACCATCAACCACAAGCAACCATTGTCCTTAGAAACTTCTAATGATGTATGTACATATGCAAAAAGTGTGTGTATATGTCCGTATACTAATGCAAAATCAGGCGGTCTACTGTTTCAGTCGACCTCCTTACTGCAAACCGTGATAGTGCCATGCATCCAATATGTATGCGAAACCCTATTGACACATACAAATTTCTACATGCGTGCACAACCATACACAAAAATGCACCATCCATATGATAACACAGCCATGATACATCCATCAATTCTAACTACCACATCCATTTATGCAATATGCAACATGAAGTGTCTGAGCCGATCTAGTGCCTAATGTGTGTATATGCATCCACGAGCAACCACTAGCAATCAATTGCATCCACATGCATCCATCAACCATAACATGTTTCAAACACATGTTTCAACCATAGGTTTTACTCTATCTAAAGGTCATAGGTACTAGCGAGAGGACATACTAAAGATAAGATAAGTACTAGGCAAGCAATAAAGGAGAAGTCAAAAGACATACTCTCAAAAAGAAATGGATACAAAGAACGCATCTTCGCTTCCGTCTCCCAAGTAGCATTGCTTTCGTCATCTCCCCATTGCACTTTAACTAGCTGAACTTCTCTGTTCCTCAACTTCCTAGTTTCTGACCCAAGGATGCGAGTAGGAGCTCGTCGAATCGTCGCATCACGCTCTACCTCTACATCTCTAAGCAAGCTCGGCTCTACCACCTCTGCGGTCTCATGTAAGCACTTCCTCAAATGTGATACATGGAATACATCATGAACACCACTAAGTCTGTCGGGCAACTCTACCCTATATGCCACCCGTCCGATCCTTTCCTTAATAGGAAACGGTCCAACAAACCTCGGTGCTAACTTCCCAACGGACCCGAAGCGAACAACATTTCTCAACGGAGATACTTTGACAAAAACCATGTCCCCAACCTCAAACTCAAGATCCGTCCTTCTTCGATCCGCATAAGATTTTTGCCTATCCTGCGCTGCCTTCATCCTTCTACGAATCAAATCAATCTTCTCTGAAGTCTCTCTAACCATATCTGGCCCAAGCAAGATCTTATCCGTAGATTCCCACCAACATGTAGGAGATCGACAAGGCCTTCCATAAAGAGCTTCGAAGGGTGCCATGCCAATACTAGACTGAAAGCTGTTATTGTATGCGAACTCCACCAAAGGAAGATGTTCTTCCCATGTACCTCCAAAATCCAAGATACAAAGCCTCAAGAGATCTTCTAAGATACGGTTCACCCTCTCGGTCTGGCCGTCCGTCTGAGGATGATATGCGGTGCTCAAACACAACTGAGTCCCTACCGCCTCTTGCAAACTTCTCCAAAACTCACTAGTGAAGATAGGATCTCGATCACTCACAATGCTGGATGGTACGCCATGCAATCTAACAATCTCCCTAACATAGACTGAAGCAAGCCATGGAGCGGTCCTCTTACTCTTCACGGGTATAAAATGGGCACTCTTGGTAAGTCTGTCTACCACAACCCAAATTCCCGTATTGCCCTTCCTCGATCTCGGTAACCCATCGATGAAATCCATCGAGACACTATCCCACTTCCATTGCGGAACTTCCAGTGGGTGTAGCAACCCACCGGGTTTCCTTTGCTCCGCTTTAACTTGTTGGCATACCAAGCATCTAGCCACATACTCGGCCACATCTTTCTTCATACCGGCCCAGAAGAAAACTCTCTTCATGTCTTGGTACATTTTGTCTCCTCCGGGATGAATAGTCATTCTTGAACGATGTGCATCATCCAAAATAGCCTTCTTCAAACCCTCATCTTGCGGTACACAAAGTCTACCATCTCTATGCAACCATCCTTTATCATTTATGGTGTATCTACTCAAATGGCTGGACGACTCCCCCCTTATAAGCTTCTCTACCAACTCAACCAACTGTGGGTCGTCTCGCTGATCCTCGCCAATCCGTCCCAAAAGGGTAGGTCTAACTTCCAAGGATGCCAACAAACCAGGTACAAAATCAACAGAAGGTCTGAAGTCAAACAAAGAAAGAAACTCCAAGCTTCGCCGTTCCATGAACAATGGACTCAAAGATAGCCTTTTTCTACTCAAGGCGTCTGCCACCACGTTACCCTTGCCAGGGGTATACGCTATCTCAAAATCATAGGATGCTAAGAACTCCATCCACCTTTGCTGTCTTAAATTTAAATCCTTCTGAGAGAATAAGTACTTCAATGATTTATGGTCAGTGAACAACTCGAATCTCTCACCAAGAAGATAATGGCGCCAAATCTTAAGCGCAAAAACAATAGCGGCCAGCTCTAGATCATGGGTAGGGTAATTTTTCTCATGTGCCCTCAACTGCCTTCCACCATAGGCTATTACCCTTCCCTCTTGCATTAGGACTGCGCCCAGTCCTGTCCCACAGGCATCGGTATAGACAACAAATGGCTTGCTCCCATCTGGCAATACTAAAACTGGAGCCGTGGTTAAAGCTCTCTTTAACCGTCGGAACGCATCATCACAATCTACGTCCCATGTGAAAACAAGATTCTTCTTTGTTAAGCGGGTTAATGGGGCTGATATCTTCGCGAAGTCTTTGATAAACTTCCTATAATAACCCGCCAACCCCAAGAAACTTCTTACTTCGATAGCATTCTTCGGAACCTTCCAATCCTGAATTGATACTACCTTCGCGGGATCCACAGCTATCCCTTCCTTGGAGACCACATGCCCCAAGAACCGTACTTCCCTCCTCCAGAAGTGACATTTAGAGAATTTAGCCTTAAGGCTATGCGCTCGAAGAGTCTTCAACACTTCCCCAAGATGTAGGGCATGCTCTTCTTCACTCTTGGAAAAGACCAAGATGTCATCCACAAAAACTACTACAAACTTATTCAGATACTCTCTGAACACTCTACTCATGAGATCAACAAAGTATGCCGGGGCGTTTGTCAACCCAAATGGCATCACTAGCCACTCATAAAAACCATCCGGAGTTCGAAAAGCAGTCTTCTCTATACTGTCCTCCGCCACTCTCAACTGATGAAACCCCGTAGCTAAGTCCATTTGCGAAAACACTGAGGCGCCAACCAACTGATCAAAGAGATCATCTATTCTTGGTAATGGGTGTCTATTCTTCTTCGTGAGCTTATTAAGTTCTCTATAATCCACACAAAGTCTGAGGGACCCATCTGCCTTCGTGGCAAACACTACTGGAGATCCCCACTCCGATATACTTCGCCTTATGAACCCCTTCTCAAGCAACTCCCCTACTTGCTTATGAAGTTCTCTTCTCTCACGAGGAGCCATGTGGCGCACTGGCAAAGACACTGGTTTGGCATTATCCACCAAATAAATTCGGAAATCTATCTCCCGCTTCGGAGGCAAACCCTTCACTTCTTCAAACACATCCGGATATTCCCGGACCACTCTGACAGAACGCAAACTCTCGACCGAAGCATCGAGCGATTCAAGATAACTTAGCAAAACAGATTCCATGGGATTACAAGAGATCTCGAGAGTATTACCCAAGCGGGTCATAAGCCTGACAACTCTCCTTTCACAATCAAGAATGGCACCATTACTGGATAACCAGTCCATGCCCAAAATCAACCCATAGCCCGTGAAGCCCAATACAAAAGCATCACATCTAAACTCAACGCTAAGTATAGAAATCTTCAAACCCAAACATATCATAGACAGATATATGGAGCCCCCAATTGGGTTTGAAACAACCAAGGGATCATCAACTAGACTGGTGTCTAAGTGCAGTGACTCAACTAACGATGATGAGATAAAAGAATGCGATGCGCCAGAGTCAAACAAAGTACGAACTGGATGATCACACAGAAAAACCAGACTTTCAACGGAAATAGTTCTACCTCTCTGCTGAATCGGTGGAACTGAGAGAGCCTGAACTTGCCCCCCTGACTGAGGTGGTGCTATAAGAGCTTGCACCTGACCTCCTGAGGTAGACCCCGTCTTCTGTCCCTTCTTTGGGCAGTTTTTCACAAGATGCCCTGCTTCACCACAATGAAAGCAACCGGTCTTCTTCTTTTTGCGACAATCCTTACTGAGGTGCCCTGGTGTGCCACAATTAAAGCACTTCTTCTTTGTCTTCTTCTTGTCACCATTGCCTTTTCCACCCTTGCCTTGTTGTTGTTGTTGTTGCGGTTTCTTCTGATCCCCCTTTTTCTCTGGTGCCTTAGAATTCTTATCATCCTCATGCATAAGTGCCATGTAGACAAGCTTCTCAAAGGTGGCCCCCATAGGAATGTGAGTCATAGCTATTCCTTGCAATGGTTCGTTCAAGCCTTTAACGAACCTCAAAGCCTTCTTCTCCGGTGTATTCACCAACTCTATGCCAAACCTTGCTAATTGATTGAATTTGTTGACATATTCTTTCACCGTGAGATTCCCTTGCTTCAAATTCAAGAACTTCTCCATAAACAGATTCTCTTCCGCCCTTGAGAGAAACTTAGCCCCAAACCTTTGCTTAAAATCTGCCCAAGAGTCAACAGGGCGTTCTCCATTAGTGACCTCCCACCAGAATGAGGCCTCTCCCTTCATCAACCAAGCCGCCAACTTGACTTTCTTTCCCTCTTCCACTTCGAAGATATCTAGCAACTCTTCCACTTCCTTAAGCCAATCTCTAGCCTCTACGAAAGTCTCTGAACCTAGAAAAGGTTTTCCTCCTATAGCCTTGAACTCCTTGCAAACCTTAGCAAAATTATCCACTCTAGGCTGAGGAGGAGGAGCGGTTGTCTCTGGTGTAGTAGCATTGGCTGGACCCGCAGCCGCGGCCCTAGCCTCTTGCAACCTCCTATACCATAGTGGTATAACTAAACCCTCCGGGATGTTAAGATCTTCAGCCATGCTGAAACGAAAGAGGAAAGATTCAAAAAGGAGATTCCGAAAGATAAGGATATGGCTATTGGGGATTATGCTTTTCTTTTTCAAAAACTTTTTCTCTTAAAAGACATGTTTTTGAAAATACTTTCTTCGAAAATACTCTTAGAAAATAGTTTTTTCTAAAAATTTTATCTGTTCTGGTAACCTTAAGCTCTGATACCACGTGTAACACCCCACACCCGCTATAGTCACTCACTAAGGGAATGCCATAGCATCGGTGGAGTATTTTAGTGAATATAGAACAGAAAAATTACAACAAGACAGATATAAACAGTACTTGAAATTTAAAACATCATCTCATAACAGCGGAAGTAAAACATGTCTGGTTACATCATAAACCCAAAATAAAAGTCAAGTACAATATCCATCAAAATAAAGAAGTACATAATCCCATTCTCATACAATAGCCAAAACAAAAGGAAAGCTAACTGGATAACGGGAGCTTTACATCTACCCAAGCTCCTAAAGACTGGAACAGCAATCCGATCAAGCTCCACTACTGCTAGGATCCACCACAGGACCTGAGGGTTGGGAAAAAGATAAAAACAACGGGGTCAGACATAAGTCTGAGCGAGTCCTATAACTTTAACAATACAATCGTTAAAGTAACCAGAGAAGACATAACTTGATATACGGTAACATATAGGGATGAACGGCTATACTAAGCAGTCAACTAAACTAAGATAAAAGATAAAGACGCATCTACCCTTCCTAAGGTAAATTACTAAACTGCACCACACCAGTCGTTCCTAACTTAAAGGTTGATCCCACCTAAGGACTTATAGAATTACTTTAATAGTACTTGCGTACCCCTAGGTGTCCAAGTAAGCGCCACGGGGCCCTACTATCCACCAGGTGTACACACTACTCCCCATTCGATCGGCTCCCTAACGTAGATACCCGTGCTGGCCCCACCTTGGGGTGTACCATTCCCCAACGTGGCAACCCGGTATAATTAACGGTGCACGGCTTATATCTACACGATGCAACAACGGCTTACCTACCAGCCCGGGCCCACTCACGCATATGAAGCCCGTTGGACTTGCGTTGCCACCGCTAACCCGTTTTGGCCTCTTATAATCAAGCCCAATATGCGTGTCCCGTTACTCGACATGGGTCGAGCCCACAAAGATACGTTTGGGATATTGGTTGAAATGGGCCCCCACAAGCTACCCACTTAAGCTTGTCAAATATCTAGTATATCCCACTTAACCCTTTAATCATGTTTAATTACATGTTTCTCTTGGTTAAGTATTCTAATCGTATTTTCTATTGCCACCCAAGGCAACCCACTTAAGATTCCACATGCCACCCAAGGCACCCACTTAACCCCTCATGTCCCACTACATGCTATAATGGTTAAGTGTTTCTTAATTAATTAAGACCGTGATCTCCCGTAAAGACCTCCCACATTAGACTGACTATTATGACCGCCTGGTTAAGCCGGTAGAATCCGGGCAGTCTTACGTCATAACAGAGTCTAACCTCGTGTCTTTACCTTAATCACGTATTTAATTTATGGCCAAGACCTCTCACATTGGGCTGACATTTGTAGCAACTGGTTAAGCCGGTCGGGTCCGGGCAGTTTTACAATACAAATGAGTCCAACCTCGTGTCTTAGTCGATTAATTACACCTAATTAATCACCCCCATATTAATTATCCCTAATTAATGTCAAGCTTTTCATAACATGGGTAGACCTAACTCAATAGGTAAATTCCCATGGGGTAGACCTAACTCAATAGGTAAATTCCCAACACATAGTATGGGTACACCTAACTTAATAGGCAAATTCCCATACTATGTTCCTTTATTTTATGTTATGCATAATTATATTAATTTCACACAATCTTATTAACTTATGCATTTAATTACCCCATCGTTCCCACGTAATTTCGTTCTCATGATATAACACATATAAAAGGTGTCAACTTGCATATGAATGAACATGTTTCAAAGGTGCCACCTTGCATATTAACAAACACATAACTTGCACATGCACTTGCATAGCATGTCACATAACTTGCATATAATATGTCACATAACTTACATATTCACTTGCATAACAAACTTGCATATTAACTCATAGACTTGCATAATGTGTCATCATGAACTTGCATATTAACAAACATATAACTTGCATATTTACATACATGTAACTTGCATATTAACAAACATGTAACTTGCATATTAACAAACATGTAACTTGCATATTAACAAACATGTACTTGCATATTAACAAACATGTAACTTGCATATTAACAAACATGTGACTTGCATATTTACATACATGTAACTTGCATAACATGCATATGATTACATAGCCCACAACTTGCATATTTAGCATCATAACATACATCATATTAAACTTGCATAAACTTACATACTCAACATGCATAAACATACATACTCAACATGCATAAACATAAGATTAATGCTAACATCATATCATATGATTCAAAGCTCATTAACCCACATACAAAACCATAAATCTCATCACATCTCATCTAATTAGTTTACCAAAAGATCATCAAAGTGATAGAAACTCACTACTAGCAATTTTGCACACCAAATGAAGAAGATTAAGATGCTAAGAAGAGATTAGAGGTTGATTAGAGAGTGATTAGCATGCAACCCTCTTCATAGATTTGTGGAGGCCATGATCAAGTTGCATTTTGCCATAGTTTAATTACTAGGTTTAATTATGAATGAATTAGGGTAGGGTTGGGGTCTTATTTATAGGATTAGAAAGTGTTTTAGGCCCTTAGATTAACCCTAGATTAGATTAGGACCCTTAGATTTAGGAAATCTCTAGAACCAGCCCTCCTAGCCAGCCTGAAACCCAACCTGGTGCAACCTGGTGCACCCAGGTTCACTGGGCGCCTGGACCCTGTCGACAGGCAAGTCGACAGGCATGTCGACACCCCTGTCGACAGGCCTGTCGACAGCCCTGTCGACATGGGCTGGGCGGGAAGCTTCCCGCCTGACCCCGCCTGGCCCATCCCAAATCTGAATATTTGAATTTTCAAATCTGTTTTTCAAATTTAAACTTCCTAAAACTTCTTTGGGCCATAACCGGGCCATACGGACTCCGATTCTCGAAAACTCGGACTCTATTTCGCGTATTTTTCCGAGACGAACGCAATGACTTAGCCCGTTTCCCCTGGTTCCTCCATCTGAGATTAATTATACTTTAATTTCTAACCATTAGTGTTAATTGAAATTCGGGGTGTTACAGTACTCTTTTTGATTTTAGTGCTTCACATTCGTTTATATCTGCTTCCATAGTTGAGTCTTTACACCGTAGTACTTGTATAATAGAAGGTCTCATTATTGTCTCAAATCCGGTTGGTGGTTCGGCTCGTTTATCTTTGTTTTGTAAGGATTTGAGAATAGCTATATTAAGTATTGAGTTTAAGTGTAATGCTTATGTTTTCGGGCTTCATGGGCTATGGGTTGATTCTAGGCATGGATTGGTTAGCTAGTAACTGTGAAAGGAGGGTAGTTAGACTTTCGGCTTGCCTCGGGAGTTCCCTCGAGATTTCGTGCGATCCTAAGGGATCAGTATTGTCTTGGCTCCCTATAATCACTTGATGCATCTATCGACGATTTGCGATCCATTAGAGTAGTAGTCCATGAGTATGCAGATGTTTCTGATCAGGATAGGGGTTTATCCCCTAAAACGCAAGATAGACTTCCGCATATATCTTGTTGATAATGCAAAACCAATTGCATTACCTGTACGACACCTGAATCCAAGGGAATGAAAGGGCTCAGTAAGAAAGTAAAAGAGTTACTTGGGTTCATAAGGAGAAGTATTTTTGAATGGGGTGCTCTAGTCGTTTTCGTTACAAAGACGGATGGTTCACTTCGCTTGTGCATAGATGATATTTTGGAATGAGGAAGAACATGCTTTGCATCTAAGGGAAGTTGCGGATACCCTCTAAGAGCATCAATTTAAGGTGAAGTTCTCTAAAGATGTCATTTTTGGAGAGAAGATGTAAGGTTTCTAGGAAATGTGGCGCCCAAAGAAGGGATAGCTGTAGATCCCTCAAAAGTCGTTGCGGTGCAGAATGGAAGGTCCCAAGGAATGCAACAGAAGTAAGAAGCTTTCTTGGACTAGCGGGCTAATATAGGAAGTTTATTAAGAACTTTATGAAGGTATCAGCCCCACTTGCTAGATTGATGAAGAAGAATCTGACTGAGACGACCCGAAATCCCGTTCTAACGGAAACAAGGGTTATCTTTGGAATATAACACAGAAACAGATAATAGCAGAACAAAATTAAATACATACACCAGATAATGAACAATAGAATATACTGGATAAAAGTAATCATCAAAGTTACACAGTATACAGGATCTTACTTAGTACAAATACAGTTCAGCTATACATAAATGTCTACAGCGGAAAACGAACATAACATGTACAATAGGAGCTGAACAGCATAAAAAGAGATAAATGATAGAATCCATCTTCAGCTCCATCTATCCAGAAGAACCAGCTAAACCTGAATACAAGGCTGCCCGTGTAGAAAAAAGGGGCACCCGAGTTTGAGAGTGAAACAAACTACGAGTCAGTCATGGGACTGGTATGAGAAATCTACTCAACACATATATAATTTGGCAAATCACAGGACCACGCCACTTTCGTGGAACGGGTTTACTCCATTGGATTGCCAGTGCTTTCAAACAAATATTTCTTTTAAACATCGCTATGCTTTTTATAAAAATGAAGCTCTTATAAGACTCAGTTCCCATCACACAATGCAACGCAAACCGGAGGATAGAGTTTTTACCTTATAACGGCCAAAATATGCTTGATACGAATAAAACAAAGGCATTTGATATTATTGCTAGTGTTTATATGTTTTGAAAACAATTTCAAATCATAACTATCAATCATAGACGGCATTAATGCCCCATACCACTATGTCGCCGTATAAATAGGTATACAATCAAAATCGCGCGATGTCGTATATGGAAATTGGATTTCCATCATGAACCAAGGCAAAAGATAGTCCTTACCGAATTCGAGACTGCCTAGCCCGAGTCTCAGGCAAGCGCGCAGGCAAGCCTTGGATCGTCAAGGCCAGTCCACCGATGTGGATTATTATGCCTGAACACTACGTCTCTCCGCCCTTTGGGGCGTAAACGAGCCAACGAATGACTCCATCGGACCCGGATCGTCCGATCAAACCGAGGCGCCTCGCAAAAGCAACAACCACATAGGTGAAAAGTATATAAATGTCAGGGCTGGTAGGTCACTGACACCACCCTAGCTAGGAAGAAATGCACGCCCTCCCTGAGGTCCTTCTCCCGTTTCTGGTTCATACCGGGGTGTGAGGCTCGCGAATTCACGTTATACACAAAGCTACGCCACACAGGCGGTGCTTTGATCATCACCACAAGACTTTTCTTTTCAACAGAAGTCCTGATCACTGCATCTTAGCATGCCACACCGGCAATTCCTGCCATGCGACTGATGTCCATCGATATACAACCTCTGAGCTCATGCGTCTCAGAGAAGGGCGTTAAGCAAAAGAATAAATTCTCCGCCGCCAAACAGATGTATATTTAATAGAGATCAATCGACACAGAACAAAATCCAATGTCAGACACACAGTCCATTCACAAGTCCGTTCTGGGTCTGAACGAAACCGGAGGCACTAAATACCTCGCAAACCCTTCGATCACCACGTATGTCTGGACGATCACCACTCATTATCCATATTTCGGGATGCCTTCCAATCAGGACCTCGGTTACCATCCAAACGAGGTGAAGATCTCCGGTCTTCGACCATCGTCTTCATCTTCGACTTTCAATCGTCTGTCAATTATTTGAAATGAGAATTAACTCGGCCTTTTCAAATAATTCACGTATATTTAGAATTTCAAATCAATTTATTTCAATGGTTAAATTATTTGACAACACCAATTTTTTTCTTTAATGTAATTTTCACACCAAACACATTCAACCAACAAAAGCCACATAAATCGAGCAAATTCAGTTTATTTCCATTCCATATCGTTTATAATATTTTATGACGATTTATTGCTATTTTTATTTATTTTAAAATAGCCCATATATTCAAAACGACGCTTCGGGCCATAACGCGGCCGTGGCGCTGTTTTTCTCCAGATTTGATTTGCACATATATGAAAATCTAACAGTTGGATCTTCACAAAATTTACATCATTAGAAAGGTCTTTTCAAAACGAATCCAACGGTTCCTGTTTCGGGAAAATCCGACGGTCGGATCTCCCGGTACAATCGTTTTAATTTTCGATTTCAAAATACGAACTGCAACGTCGTTATTCGATTTAATATATAATTATATTTATATATATATAAATATAATCGCTTCTGGTGCTGTTTTTCATCAGATTTGAATTAAACATTCCAGACAATCCAACCGTTGGATTTTTACAAGGTTGGTGCCGTTGGGAAGATATTTCCCAGGCGAACCCGATGGTTGAGGCTTCGGGAAAATCCAGTGGTCGGATTTCCCGTACTAGTTGTTTGAAATCACGGTTTCAAAACATGAACTGCACGGCCACGTTTCGTTTTAATTTTATTTATATTTATATATTTATATAAATATAGTTCATTCAATGATTTCAATATCGTTTTCACTTCAAATATTTCACTAACGCCTTAAAATTTTGGAAAATTTCGCCATAACCTCCCCTGCATAGGGAGCATCGGGAAATCGCAAATAGCTTTCCCGGTCCTTCTAATCTCAAAAAGAAAAAGAAAAAGCCAAGCGGCTAGCCAACAGGCCCATAAAATCATCACCCAAACAAAACAGTAAATGTGTACCTATTTGTCGGGCACAAAATTTTATTTCTCTTCTCTAGCCCCTTTGCTATAACCTGTTCAATGAATATGCATGTACATATATATAGTTCTTATCATTTATCATTTTCTATTCAATTTCATATTTGATTTCTATTTGGTTTAAAAACACCATTCATTCTAATGTTACATACATAGGTACAAATCATATTATTAGCTAATTAATGAATATTTCAACTCATATATATGTATTTGAACAAGTGGCTATTTTCAACACTTCACATTTCAACGATTCGTGCATATAATAAAAATGTGATTTTTATTGTAAAACAACTCATTTCAAAACACTATTATTTTATATATTTCATATTGGTGAAAAAAATAGGATTTTTCTTATAAAACAACTTCTTTCAAAACGAGATTATTTTACACAGTTCATATAGTCGATAAAAGGTGATTTTTATTATCAAACAATTTATTTCAAAATATGAATACCATTCAACACATGAATTTCAAATCAACGAATGAATAACGATTCAACACATGAAGGTTTTCTATAGTTTCTATATATAGATAAAAATGTGATTTTTTTTTTTAATTTAACGCGCGAATACCATTCAACACATGAATTTCAAATCAACGAATGAATATCAATTCAAAACATGAAGGTTTTCTATTCAATGAATAAATATAGTTAAGCAGATGAAAATAATTCAAACACACGAATATTATTCAAAATTTCGGCAGCATAACGGCAGGGTAGTTAAAACCGGGACCGTCCCTAGTACGGCTCCTCGCTCTACCTTAAAACCTCGCGGTTTTTGACAATGGGGATCATGCATCTAGTTCGCACGCAGGCGGCATGTATATATTTATTTCATTTCCACAAACTAATCCTATGTGGTTTCAACCAAATATTTCTCAACCACAAATGGTTATTTTTCAACCACAATCAACCAATATCAACCACAAACAATTCCAAACAATCATTCGCTATCAATCAATTTTCACACCAAGCACAATCAATAAATATCGTCCATGGTTTGTGGACGAGTGGCGTATATATATATATATATATATTTATATATAGCAATTCACTTTTATCTCCACACATATATATATGGCTAGAAAAAAGAAATTGAAGAGTGAGAAATTCTCACCAATAGCTATCCAACTTCGCGGCACTTCCAATGCAGGAAATCTTCACCGTTATCGCATTTTTGTCATCTTCGTTACTGTAGCCACTACATATGTAAAAATCGAATTTTTACTTCGCTATTCAATATATAAAAATCGAATTTTTACTTCGTTATTCAATATATAAAAATCATATTTTTACTTTGTTATTCAATATATAAAAATCATATTTTTACTTCGTTATTCAATATATAAAAATCATATTTTTACTTCGTTATTCAATATATAAAAATCATGTTTTTACTTCGTTATTCAATATATAAAAATCATGTTTTTACTTCGTTATTCAATGTATAAAAATCATATTTTTACTTCGTTATTCAATATATAAAAATAATATTTTTACTCGCCTAAAAATCATAGATTTCTACAACGCTTCTTGCTATATAAAAATCGAATTTTTCTCTATATAAAAATCTCAACTTTATGATATTAAAAATCGTATTTTCCTAACATGAAAAATATAATCTTCACTTACATTATTTATGTGGAAAATAAATAAGCTAAATTAAGATTAAAATAAATACTTACTTTAGTTCAGCGAAGGGAGGGGGGTCTTGGGAGCGTCGAATTCAGGGAGGGGAGGGGGTTTACTGTCGGAATTGGTGGAGGGGGGGCTGTCAGGCCGGCGGCATCGCTCAGGGGTGGTGCTGGGCCTACTCCGGCGGTTCAGGGGCCAAAGGCAGCAGTTGGGTGGGGGGGTTTCCGTTGGGTCTGGGGGTCTCGATCGCTCTAGGGCTGGAGCGAGAAGAGGAACGAGAGGCCGGAGGGGGTTCTGGGGTCGAGGCGGCGAAGTGCTGACCGTCGACGAGCGGGGACGGAGGCGGCGGTTGGGTCGGCTTCGATATTTTTTTTCTCTCTTCTGTTTTCGAAATGATATCGGGGGGGGCCTGGTTAAGGGAGGAGAGGGTTTTTCTTTTTTTTTATTATTTAATTATTTAATTGTTTTATTTTCCACCAAATAGCAACTTTTATTTTCGACCTCTAAACGAGGCCCACCGCTTGTCGTCCATAGCTAAATACCCCCATTCTGAACACAATGGGATATGTATCGTAGGCTGATTCGATCGTTTCGATCCGTTTTCGTTAAAATCAACATATAATTCTATATATTGAATTTGAACGCTCATTTCAATTTACTGGGGTCACATACTAACTCTATAAATGCCAGAAAAATATTTTCTAGATTCGTATTGACGATACGGTCCAAACAAAACTAGTTTCGTTGAATTCTGAGACCGTTGGAAAAATGGCCATTTTCCAGTCGATTAAAATCAACTGAAACTAGTCAAACGCGTTTTCCTTTGCCACGCTCACATATTGATTCGAAAAATTATGAAATATGAAACCTAACAATAATTTGACACTGCGGACCCAACAAAAGTGGTTTCGTCGAAATCCGAGGTCATTTGCAAAATTCCCATTTTTAAGGGCCTGAATTCCATAGCGACTATTCAGAATTTTCAACTGGGCATATCTTTTGACTCCCGCTATCAAATTTCGATTTGTCAGATTCGTTGGAAAGGTATTCACTAACAGATTTAAATATTTTTGGTTTCACTAAAATTCGTTTTGTTTTGCACCCGGTATAGTCCAACAAAGTTTGAATTCGATTTTTGAAACTACAGCGCCCTTTCAGGCCTTGTTTATAATTATAATTAATTATATTCGTTTTCAATTGTTGATTCAAACTCAATTTTCATCGCCATTATTTAAAATATTTATTTTAAATATTTAAAATCCATTATTTTAGCCAATTTAAAATTTTTAAATTGGTTCAGATTTTCTGGGTCGTTACACTGACCATCTTAGTATATACACTTGGTAACATGGTTAGAATATGTTTATTTTCAAGAGATAGTTCTGCAAATGTTAGCATGACACGACAGAGGTTGTAGTGCCAAATATACTATAAGAAGAAAAGGTGAAATGAGAGGCGATAGTGAAATGAGTTCCAACGCATATTCTGGAAACAAAAATTAAGAAGCTACGCAATCATTAAGTTAAGATAGTCAGAGCAATATGGAATGAAGCTCAAGAGGAAGCGACTTAGAAGACTGAAGACTAGATACGCTCATCATACCCTTTTTGAGGGTATATCCGTGATTTCTCTTTTTCTGTAAAATTTGTTTGCATGTTAGTCTTTATCCTTTAAGTATATCATCTCGGTTCTATCCTCAATCCTTAGGTAGAAGCCAATGGATGTAAACATGTGTTTGAAATAGTGTTTGCTCGTGGATGCATATACACACATCAGGCACTTGATCGGCTCAGTCACATTCATACTGCCTATGCATGAGTGAATTTTTATATATATATGAATTGAAACATGATGTGTTATCATATGGATGTTGCATTTGTATGAATGATTGTGCACTATTGCAGAAGTTATAAATTATGATTAGGAATAACTGCATACGTGATGGACTCATGGCACTGACATAACTCATATTAAGGAGGTCAACAGAATCAGTAGACCGCCTGATTTTACATTAGATAAGGACATATACGCAAACTATGAATATGTTCATGAAAAGCATTAGAAATATTTTTAAGGAAAATGGACGCCTGTGATTGAATGGTTAAGTAGATGGATGTTGGATGTTACGATAAATTCTCCTTGACTTGGAGATTTTGGGGACGAAATCATTTAAAGGAGGGGAGAATGTAACAGCCCGTATTTCCCGTGATTATTAAAGTAACGAATTAAAGAAAACTTAATTTTAAAAGTGAGAATGAAGGGAAATAGGTTATGCCATTGCGTTAGTCTTGGAACTCTTCTTGAGATAGAGTCTGAGTTTGTGTGAATCGGACTCCATATGAAGAAGTTATGGAGTTCAGAAGATTTCATGTTTAAATTGAAAATAAATAATAGTAAACTCAAATCAAGTTCAAAATTCGAAATTCAAGCAAAATTGGCTAAGCGGGAAAATTCTCGCTTAGGGTGTCAACCCCCCCAAGGGGAGTCGACATAGGTGTTTACCCCCTATAGGGGTGTCGACATAGGTGTCGACCCCTTATAGGGGAGTCGACCCCTTTTCGCCCAGATCTGGCCGATGACGTGTTTTGCCACGTGCCGCTTTCTGATTTGCTGTGTGAGGTGGTATTCTGCTCTAGACGATTCTGATGACTTCTAGACTGATCTGAGGGCTCTAAATCTCCCTATACACCTATGAAAGACCCCTAAACCTATTGTTTTCTACGCACGAACTCACAAGCGCTTATATGCTGCTAAAACCTGAAGTGACCTAGCCTCCACCTTAGTCAATCAAATTAGAGTTTTAAAGTTAACAATCAAAGTCTACATCAAAGGAATAGCTAATCAAATTTAGAAATCAGATCCCAGAATTCAAGACTGTTCTGTAATTCGTAAGTTCATGATACTTTCAGAAATAAAAGTTAACTGTGATTCTGACATTGTAATAAATCTGAATATGAGATTATGCCTATTTCTTTCTGTCTTTCTTTATCCATTGGATCTATCTCATTGATAATATTATTTCCATTCTTTGTCACTTCTTTTGTTCTTCCCTTTTTGTTTTTATAGTCAGGCTACTGCGAGCCTGAGCCAATTCTCATAAGAGATGAACCTATATTGGGTAAAATTGGACATAATATATGATTTGGACATGGCAAGTGCTAAAATTGGGCATAATATATAATTTGGACATGACCAGCGCTAAAATTGGTAAAAGTATTAAATTATGTATAATTGGGCATTACTAATTTGTAACGGATTTGAGGACATAACACATGTTGTATTTAAAACATAAAGTGTATCGAACATATGACTTGGGATTTGAGGCATAAAGTATAATGGACATATAACTTGGGATTTGGGGGTGTAAATCGAATTGTAAACACGTAAGGCATAGTACATGTTGTGGTTTAAGACCTAAAATTAGGGCATATGTAAATGATAGGTTATGACCTGGAAGAAAAAGATTATTGTGTATAGTGATGTATACTTAGGCATGAAAACCTATAGTAAAATAGGGATAACTGTTAAATGTGAACACACCTAAATTAGGATATTGGGTAATTGGCATGCACTGTAGTTAAAGGAAATAATTTGGCATAGTTTATACTATGAATCATGATTGGGGGCTTTTGGAGAATATTTTGTACGATGCAATACGACTAAACCTTAGGGCATGTGTTATATTGTGAATTATGACCATGATTTTGGGCATGTAAGTTTGTAGGCTTAATTTATGATTAGGCGAGATATGTTAATGGATCCTTAAGTGATGTTTAATTTGTTAAACTGGCTAATATGCTGAAATCTGTAGAAAGTGAATATTTTGGGCATAACTTGGAATTAGCATTGTTGGGGTATAACTTGAGAATTGGAACATGATAAGTTTTGTGAATTTGGGGTGATTAGCATATAAAATCTAGACTTGGACATGTATGGTAAATATGCTAAAAGATAAACATGCCTAACCCGAGGTTTGATTGAGTTGCGGTGTAAAACTGCCCGGAACCGCCCGGCACATCCAGTAAGTACAACAACACCAATCTAACATGAGAGGTTAGTGTATCATGCCCAAGAAAAGCCAAAGGTTAGATTGAGTTATTGTGTAAAACTGCCTGGCACATCCAGTAACCCCAACAACATAGATCTAATGTGAGAGGTTGGTGCATTAATAAATCAATTAATGCTAATGAACAAGACATGTTAAGAATGGTAGAGTTAAGTTAACTAAGGCAACACTTAACTGTTATAACATGTTAATTAGACAAGAATATGGGGTTAATTAAATTTAGAACACTTAACCGTTATAACATGTTAATAGACCAAAAGGTGGGGTTAAGTAAATTTACAACACTTAACCGTTATAACATGTTAATTGGACAAGTGAGCAGGGTTAAGTTAACCAGCACAACCTGATGAATGAGAAGGGTTAAGTTAATAAGAAATTCTTAATCAATATGACATGATGAATGGGTAGGGATAAGTCAAAACAAGAGAGAAACACTTAGCCTATATAACATGATGCATGGAAGGGTTAAGTTAACACAAGAAGGCAACTTTTAACCAATGTAACACAACAAGTGGGTGGGTTAAGTTAACTTGAATTGATTGATGACACTTAACCAATACAGCATGATGAACGTGTGGGGTTAGGTTAATAAGAAACACTAAACCAATGTAACTTGATGAACGAATGAGGTTAACTTAATAGGAAACACTTAACCAATCCAACATGACGAATGAAAAGGGTAAATAAAAAAAACTTGACCAACATGACATGATGAGTGGGTGGGTTAAGTTAACAGGAATGGACAACGCTTAACTAATATGATGTAATGTGTGGGAGGGTTAAGTACCTATCGGGTTGGTGGGTAATATTAGTAAATATAGGCCCAAAAACTTAACCATTAAGTAAACATGTTTGAATCAGTGGGAAGGTTAAGTACATATCGGGTTGGTGGGTAATATTAGTAAATATAGGCCCACAAACTTAACCAATAAGAAATCCTAGTAACGGGGACCCATTTTAGCAGTAACCCACATCGATGTATCAAGGTACCCTGAAACTGGGTAGGGTGGGGCACGATTACTGCGTTGATTTTAAGTAGTTAAAATAGCGGCAGGGGTTATGTTAGTGTAGGTTCCGACGGATTACGGGCGTGCACGTACTCCGGAGTGGGAAAAAGAAGGCACTGGGTACCGGTAGTTATACATTGTGCATCTTGAGTCGTGTAGGGTCGCTATCATAGGGACTGATACACCTTATGGGGGGGACCAGTACAGGGTATCTACAAACAAGAAAGGGCCAATTGACACAGACACAAGGAAAATTAATACAAGTAAGGAGCCAATCAATAGGGTAGTAAGGGTACATCTAACATGTTCATGGCAATTAGGAAGATTGAGGTGGAATCCTCACGATAGTTTTACACCTGAAGGCTACCACAATTGTGCGGATTAGGATTACATTACAATATGACCATTACTTGTTAGGACACTAGTTAGGTGGTGCAAAGATATTGAAATCAAAATAACAAGGTAGTAGCAAAGCAGAGAAAGAGTAGAAGTGCATTCAGTTTATCTTGCCTTAGCATATCTAATCTAATCGTAGGATATCTTGTTATCCTTGTTCTCATGGTATTGTCTTATATTCAGTTTATTCATGTCATGATGCTTTTTCCTATTTATATGCTGAAAGTCACTGAACTTACCAGACTTATGTCTGACCTAGTTTGTTTCGCCTCTTTTCTTCCGTTCCCCCCGGGTTCACAGGGAAGAAATGTTACCACTTAGGTCCACTTTCTTTCTAAGCTCGAAGATAGTCGATATATTGCTTTGGACTCTCTCTTCCGCTGCTATGGCTGGTTCATGCTTTATTGGGAATATCATTGTTTTTTTATGCTTATTTTATGTTAGGAAGTTTTTGAATCAAGACAGAAGTTTTATGTATTGTTTTACGTATGATTAAGACAATTGTTGTAAAAGCTTGACGGAATCACATTGTTTATAAAATGACTTTATTTTCCGCTGCTTTATTTGTCTGTCTTGTAATTTATCTGCATCTTTTACCTAAAATGCTCCACCGAAGTTAAGGCATTCCATTGTTGATTGACCTTAATGGAGGTGGGGTGTTACAGTAACATTCATTAGCCAACACAAACTTTTGAAGATCCTGACACTGTTAAGTAGTATTGCCAGAAAGTAAATTCCAGTATCATGACGATGGGATGTTCGGTAATTTTAAGATACTATGAAAAAATTCCATAAAGATGGAACATTCCTGTTTTATTAAGTCCTAATCACAAGTTATATGCATACATTGAAGAAAAAAGAGGTACTGAGCTAGCATTCTGTGGGCTGGTTGAGGAAACACTCCGAAATGATAAAGTTGATCATATGGACAAATGTTTTTACTGCTTATTGTTTAATAATTTGGTCCGGTTAACAAACCAACTAAACTCGACTTATCTTGGGAGTTACTAAATTGATCCATTGAAACTTATTGATTTTCAAAAATTGAGTTACTAAATTTTGAAGCTCTTTAATGATTGAAAAATTTATTATAATTTTTTTTTATCATTGCGGAGTGTTTCCTCAACTAGACCACAAAAAGCCATATCAATACCTCTATTACCTCCAAGTATACGCATAAAACTCATGATTTGTTTCTTATTAACATGAGAATGTTCCAAATTCATGGAAATAAGTCATAGTATTCAAAAAATATGTAATATCCCGGAAATCTGAGCCAATTTAAATTTTTTTATTTTGGCAATTTTAGTGAGTTTTGAATATTTAAAATGGATTATTTTAAATAATATCGACGAGAAATTTATTTTGAATAAAATTTGAATGTATATATTTATTAGAATCGCCATTAGAATATAAATATTTATTTATATAAATAAAAGGAATTGAAAATGGCACGGTAGTTCGAAAATTTGATTTCAGAGTTCAAATGAATGTACAGAATTCAAAATAAACCGGATTTTAGTGAAACCAAAAATGTTTGAATTTGATTGAGAATATATTTCTAATGAATCCGAAAAATTGAAATTTCATAGCGGGAATAAAAAGTTAGGCCCAGTTGAAAATTCAGAATAGTCGCTATGGATTTTGGCCCTTAAAAATAGCCATTTTGCAAATGACCTCGGTTTTCGACGAAACCACATTTGCTGCATCCGTGATGTCAAGTTATTGCTAGGTTTCAAATTTCGTAATTTTTCGAATCAATATGTGAGCGTGACAAAGGAAAACGCGTTTGACCAGTTTTAGTTAATTTCGATCGACCTGAAAATGACCATTTTTTAAACTGTCTCAGAAATTGACAAAATTAGTTTTGTTAGGACCGTATCGTCAATAATAAGCTAGAAATGATTTTTCAGGAATTTTTCGAGTTAGTATGTGACCCCAGTAAATTGAAATGCGCGTTCAAATTCAATATATAGAGTTATATATTGATTTTGACGAAAACTGATCATAACGATCGAATTGGCCTACCGGACATATCCCATTGTGTTCGGAATAGGGTTATTACGCTAGGGACAACATTGGTGGGCTCAATTTTGTGTTCGAATTTTAAAGTAACCTTTTAGAGAAAAATAATAATAATAAAATAATTAAATTCAAATTGCCCCCTATACTCCTCTGTTCCAAGTCAACCCCCTTTTTACTTCAGCCAAACCAATAGAATAAAAAAAATCGCGCCCCTCTTCTTCCCAGACCTCGATCCCGTCGCCCCTCTGATTGCTCAACGACCGCGTCTCTGCTGGCATTAGCCACCTCCCCCTCGTTGCTCCGCACCCTCCTAACTCCGACGCCCTATCTCCTCTCCGTCCTGTCGAAGAACCCTAGCGCCGAAGCTGATCGAAACCGCTACCCCCTCTACCACCTCGACTCCGCCGCCATACGCCTCCCTCTAACCTCCTTTCTCTGCTCCTCGTCCATCTTCTTCCCCTCCCCCCACGTCTGAATTCGAAGGTGAATTTTCTTTTTCCTTTCTTTATCTTTTTAGTTCTTTTTATTTATTTATTCATTAGCAAAATAAAAACTGATTTTCTTTGATAAATAAACTGATTTTCTTTGATAAATAAAAACTGATTTCCCTTATTATATAAAGTTATGATCTTTATTGTATAAAGTTAGGATTTTATTTCATATCGAGAAAGATATGATTTTTAATTATATAAAGTTGAGATTTTTGTTAATTAAAAGTTGAGATTTTTGTTAACTAAAAGTTGAGATTTTTGTTAATCAGAAGTTGAGATTTTTGTTAATATAAAAGATGGGTTTTTTAAACAAGAAAAGAATTGATGTTTAAGATTAGAAAAAGGTAAGATTTTTAATTATATAAAAATTAGAATTTTTATGTAAGTATAATGATTATAAAAATATGATTTTTATAGTTTTAGTGTAATAAGAATATGATTTTTACTTAGTAGAGATTATAAAAATATGATTTTTATAAGGTAGTGAATATAAAAATTCGATTTTTATATATATGAAGAATATAAAAATTTGATTTTTATATATAGGAAGTAGAGATATAAAAATTGAATTTTTATAATATGCCTTTGAAACAAAAAAATTGTTCATGAAAGAAAAGTTTAGATTTTTATATGCATAGCGAATTAAAAATAAGATTTTTAATATGAACGATGTGAAATAGATCTCTTTGGAGACACGATGAAGACTTTCTACATACGAAGAGTCGTGACGTTTGGTTTAGCTAATTCGGTGAGAACTCCTCACTTTTATCTTTATTTCTAGTTTGAAATATATACTACGATGCAGACGGTGCTTAGTAGCACCCGACACCTGTCGTCCACAGACCATGGATGACTTGTTTGTTTGGTTGCTATGTTGTGAAATTTGATTGTGTGATGTGGAATGAAATAAAATATTTTATAGTGGAAAATATAATTTTTAACGTGTATATAAAATAAATATATATAAACAAATCGGAGGATTTGTTTATGTACAATGATTTGACTGATATTGATTGGGACGATAAATTTTACACATCGCCCAACTGCACAAATAAAATCTGCGTTTGTTGATTTGAAACCCCATACGGGTATTGGGATGAGATTTGACGTACACTAATCCCGATTGTTTAGTTGTATTTTAGTCGATGGATTGACAGACTGTGTAAGCGTTAATTAGTTATATTTAATGCTTGTGCAGTTGTGTGGTGCACACTGGATGATGGTTGTTGATTTACCGTTGCTGTTATATACATGTGTTGTAGGGAATCCATATAATTAACGTTATATGGTAATTGATTGTGCCTCATTCCAATAAAGAAAATAAATTCATATGTTGAATAGAAAATAAATTCATGTGTTGAATAAACGCCGTGTTGATTAGATTGACGCCATTTTGACGTGAACGATTTTTATATCGATTTTATTCATTTTATAATGAATATCGAAGGTGATTTCAAAATCTGGTATTTTTAAATGATTAGAAATTCGAATTAAATTGAAATAAATTGAAATTAGAATAAAGTTGAAAAGAATTGAAATTCGAATTAGATTGAAATTGAATTGAAATCGTTTTGAATTGAATTTAAAAGTATTGAAATTGAACTGAAAACGATTTGAATTGAAACCGATTTGAATTGAAATGGATTTGAATTGAAATCGAGTTGAAATGAATTTAAAACGAATTTATATTGGAAAGATTCAATTTTGATTTGAATTTGAGATTGAAGTTGAAATCATTTTGAAAACGAATTTAAAACGATTTATAAAGTACCTTTATAAAAGGAAATCGACGAAATATATAAGATATTATATATATATATATATATATATATATATATATATAATGGCCTGAATAGAACGCGTCGTGCTGCGGCAGTTCGCGAATTTGGACCATTGACTTCGAATGGACATTACGGGAGATCCGACTATCGGATTCTCCTAAAACCTGAACGTTGGGTTCGTATCTAAAAGAGCTTTCTAACGGATATTAGAAATTAGAAATCTAACGGTTGGATTTGGAATTATGTCCAAGTCAAATTTGGAAAAGGTCGTAGTAAGTGCAGTTCTATGGCCGTTGATGGAAATCGACTGTACTGGCCTTGATAAAATTTATTAAAAATAATAATAATTTGTGTAAAATCATAAGAAATGATTTGGGAAGAATTGGGATGAAAAACTCCATATTTGAAAAGATAAAAATAGATTTTTATCGAAATGAACTAGTTTTAAACTAGAGTAATAATTTATTTATTTTTAAAATAAATAAAATGGATTTGAAATGGTTTTGAAAATAACCAGAATTTCCAATAATTGAATTAGAATGGATTTGAATCGAAATCATCTTTGGAATATTTCGATGTTGGATTTCGTGATGATACAGATATTGTTATGGGAATTTGAAAGATATATTGATATCGTGATGATACAGATATTGTTATGGGAATTTGAAAGATATATTTATATCATTATTTCTAATACGATATTCGTTAGTCGTAGAATTTGATATTGAATATAAGCCGATATATTTTCTATTCAGAGCCTTGTATTTATTATCAAATGTGATTTTGGGTTGTAGTGAACTGTATCTTCAATAATAATGTTCTTAGACCCAATGGCATTAAGAATATCAGAAACTAACTGGAGATTAGTTAAGTTGAATGGTTTCTTGGGTATTGATCTGATGTTGGTTTCGGCCTTCGGGGTTAATACTTAGGGAATTGCTCACTTGCTATTTTACGGTTAAAAGCTGATAGAATGGAATGTGATTTTGGGTTTATCGAGAACCTTGTTTTAAATGACCTCGGTTCTTTAACCCAGTTAAAGGTTAAAACTAAGTGGAGTTTTGATGAATCTTTAATTAGATTGAAATGATCAAGAATGGAGTATCACCAGTTTTGCTCCAAGCGATAGTTAAATCTTTAATTAGATTTGAACGTGAAATGGTAATTGAATTTACCGATAACACTGTGGTGTTAGATATGAAGTATCACCAGTTTTACTTCATGCGATGAATTGGTTGGGGTTAGGAAATTAAAAAAAATTATTACTTCGGTAAGGTTCGTTAATCCTGACTAGTTTGAAGTGATATTCAAAGGAAGATTAAAGAATAAATTTAAAAGAATTTATCTTTGATAAAATCAATGGGATCCTTTCCCTAGGAATGTGAAATTTAGAAACTAACCGGAGGTTTGCTAAGAAGAATGATTTCCTTGGTATTGATCTGATGTTGGTTTCGGCCTTCGGGGTTAATATTTGGGGAATTGTTCCCTTACTAATTTACGGTTAGTGACTGATGAATCGGAACGAGGCGTATGTTGTGTTTGTGTAACACTAGTTTATTATATATGCGAGTTATTCGGAAAGACCTGGTTTATCCCATTCTGAATAACTGATACGACGATAAGTCGAAGGTGAAGACGGTGGTTAAAGACCGGAGGTCTTCATGTCGTTTGGATAATTACTGATGATCTTGATTGGGAATTACACCCAAGAGGAGGGAATCAGTTAGTGATCGTCCAGACGTACTTAGAGATCGATGGATATGCGGGGTACTAGGTGCCTCAGGTTTCGTTCAGACCTAGAACGGACTTGTAAATGGACTGTGTGTCTGACATTGGATATCATTCTGTGTGATTGATGGATATCCTTTGCATGGAGTGGTTTTCCTATGTGGCATGCTAAGATGCAAATGATCAAGGCTTCTGTTGAAAAGCAGAGTCTTGTGGTGGATGATCAAAGCATAGCCTGTGTGGCGTAGCTTTGTGTAGCGTTGATTCACAAGCCTCACACCCTGGTGGTGAACCAAAAACGGGAGAGGACCTCAGGGAGGACATGCGTTTCTTTCTAGTTAAAAGTGGTGTTAGTGATTTGACACGCCCTGACGAGTTTGACTTAGGTGTTTGTTGGTTCGCGAGGCGCCTCGGATATATCGGTGACTATGTGAAGCCGCTGGAGTCATTTGTTGGCTCATTTACGCCCCAAAGTTTGGGGAAACGCAGTGTTCATGCATTTTATCTACATTGGTGGACCGGCCCTGACGGTCCAAGGGTCACTCGAGCTCTGATCCTAAGGCTCAGGCTAGAGAGTCTCGAATCGATAGAGGACTATCTTTTGCCTTGGTTCATAGAAGGAAATCCAATTTCCAAATACGTGACTTTGCGGTTTTGATTGTAGAGCCTAGTATGGCGACATAGTGGCATGGAATACTACGCCGTCTATGATTGATACTTATGATTTGAAATTGTTTTATACACTATGCATATATTATAGTATCAAATGATTTGTTTTAAACGTACTAAGCATATTTGGCTATTATAAGGGAAAACCCTATCCCCCGGCTTGCGTTGCATTGTGTGATAGGACCTCGGTCTTATAATAGCTTCATTTTTCCAAAAAGCATTGTGCTGTTTTGTTATATGCACTGGTATTCTTGGAAGGAAAGCCGTTCCAGGTTTTACGGCGTGGTCCCTTGATATATCTGATTTAATGTAAAGATTAATAACTATTTTAGTTCATACACCAGTCCCATGACTGACCTGGAGTTTATTGTTTTAACCTAAACTCTAGGTACCCTTATTTTGACACGGGCAGCTAGTAGTTTTTGTTTTGCAGATTTATATTCACAGGATCCTGATTTACAGCTAGAACGATACTCGGAAAGTTCTGTATCCGTGTATTACTTCTAGTTGTGTATTATATTATTTTCCGCTGCGATGTATTTAAATGTAATTTAAATCTCAGATATTTTCTGTGTAATATTAATTTATACTCTGTATATTTTTGTATATTGATGAATTGTTGTAATTAACAATGAAATGTTCTTCTGTTTGCGTTCTGATTTTTCGTGTTCTCAAAACAATCAGGGGTTTCGAACGGTCTTGGTCAGTTTAGCAATCGATTCGGATCGAGCGAAATTCCTCTTTTACCGTTTGGTATCAGAGATTTGGTTTGTAGAGCTCGAGAATAAGACATATTAGAACCGAACGAAAGAATTCATCAGAGGTTGGATTAGAAATATCCAATAAGAATAACTCGTTAGAGATAGGATCAGTAGTATCCTAGAACGAGTGTGAAGAGTGTTATTTCTAAAATAAATTGAAAACAAATTTTGTTTTGAAAATTTAAATCACGTATTCGTATCTGATTATTTATTTGTATTGAATTTTGACAGTCCAGTATATAAAGATTTTACATATACACCTTGCAAACGTGTATTCGAAGTTTTAATATACTGGATAGATATAGAATCACACTCTAGTCGCCCGGAGATGGTTCTGATGATCGATATAGTACGTACATCATCAGAATTTATATTCTAGTTTCAAAAGTGGGATTTCTATATGTTTCCAATTGACTGGTGTGAGAACCAAAATTAGATAGGGCTTATTATTGTGATTTGGCATCAAAAATCTGATTTTTGGGATATGTATAGAAGTTATGAATTTGAAACGTTAATCAGCTAATTGATTGCTGGTTGTGTTGTTTAATAATTGTTTGATTAATCAAATGTTGAACCATTAGCCAAATTGATCAAATAGTGAATTGTATTGGAAATTAGTCGCATTTGCATGCATATACATGTACTTACATTGAATAGGTAATAGCAAGGAGGCTAGAGCAGAAGAATAAAATTGTTTGCCTGACAAATAGGTACATGTTTATTGTATTTCTTTGGGTTTGGATGATTTTATGTGCCGATTGGCTAGCCGCTTGGCATTTTCTTTTTCTTTTGGATTGAAGAAGGCCATGGGAGGCTATATGAAATATCCCGAAGTCCCCGGTGCACGGGAGGTTATAGCGAAAATTTTCGAAAATTTAGGGTGTTAGCCAAATTTTTGAAAAAATTGAAAAGTTCTTAGAAACTAAAAAGTTGAAGAACATAAGTCGTAATGAAAATACTGGAAGTTGATTTGATTTGTGAAACAACTTTTGGCTTCATTCCTTTTTGAGGACGAAAATTTTTAAGTTGGGGAGATCGTAATAACCCGGAAATCTAAGCCAATTTAAAATTTTTATTTTGGCAATTTTAGTGAATTTTGAATATTTAAAATGGATTATTTTAAATAATATCGACGAGAAATTTATTTTGAATAGAATTCGAACGTATATATTTATTCGAACCGTCGTTAGAATATAAATATTTATTTATATATATAAAAGGTATTGAAAATGGCACGGTGGTTCGAAAATTCGATTTCAAAGTTCAAATGAATGTGCAGGATTCAAAATAAACCGGATTTTAGTGAAACCAAAAATATTTGAATCTAGTTGAGAATATCTTTCCAACGAATCCGAAAAATTGAAATTTCATAGCGGGAATAAAAAGTTATGCCCAATTGAAAATTCAGAATAGTCGCTATGGAATTTTGGCCCTTAAAAATAGCCATTTTGCAAACGACCTCGATTTTCGACCAAACCACTTTTGTTGGATCCGTGATGTCAAGTTATTGCTAGGTTTCAAATTTTGTAATTTTTCGAATCAATATGTGAGCGTGGTAAAGGAAAATGCGTTCGACCAGTTTCAGTTAATTTCGATCGACTTGAAAATTGCCATTTTTCAAACGGTCTCAGAATTTGATGAAATTAGTTTTGTTAGGACCGTATCATTAATATGAAGCTAGCAATGATTTTTTTGGAATATTTCGAGTTAGTATGTGACCCCAGTAAATTGAAATGCGCGTTGAAATTCAATATATAGAGTAATATTTTGATTTTGATGAAAACTGATCGTAATGATCGAATTGGCCTACGGGACATGTCCCATTGTTTTCGGAATAGGGGTATTACGCTAGGGACAACAGTCGGTGGGCTCAATTTTGAGTTTGAATTTTAAAGTAACCTTTTACAGAAATAATAATAATAATAAAATGATTAAATTCAAATTTCCCCCTATACTCCTCTATTCCAAGTCAACTCCCTTTTTACTTCATCCAAACCGATAGAATAAAAAAAATCGCGCCCCTCTTCTTCTCAGACCTCGATCCCATCGCCCCTCCGATTGGTCAACCACCGCGCCTCAGCCGGCGTTCCACACCCTCCGGACCCCAGCGCCCTCTCTCCTCTCCGTCCAGTCGAAGAACCCTAGCCCCGAAGCTGATTGAAACCGCTACCCCCCTCTGGCACCTCAACTCCAACGCCATAATGCCTACCTCTCACCTCCTTCCTCTGCTCCTCGTCCATCTTCTTCCCCCCTCCCACCCCCCCCCCCCCCCCCCCCGTCTGAATTCGAATGCGAGTTTTCTTTATCCTTTCTTTTTCTTTTTAGTTCTTTTTATTTATTTATTCATTAGCAAAATAAAAACTGGTTTTCTTTGATAAATAAAAACCGATTTTTGTTGATAAATAAAAACTGATTTTCTTTATTATATAAAGTTATGATCTTTATTGTATAAAGTTAGGATTTTATTTCATATCGAAAAAGATATGATTTTTAATCATATAAAGTTGAGATTTTTGTTAATTAAAAGTTGAGATTTTTGTTAATTAAAAGTTGAGATTTTTGTTAATCAGAAGTTGAGATTTTTGTTAAAATAAAAGATGGGATTTTTAAACCAGAAAAGAATTGATGTTTAAAATTAGAAAAAGGTAAGATTTTTAATTATATAAAAGTTATAATTTTTATGAAGTATAGTGATTATAAAAATATGATTTATATAGTTTTAGTGTAATAAGAATATGATTTTTACTTAGTAGAGATTATAAAAATATGATTTTTATAAGGTAGAGAATATAAAAATTCGATTTTTATATATATGAAGAATATAAAAATTCGATTTTTATATATAGGAAGTAGCGATATAAAAATTGAATTTTTATAATATGGCTTTGAAACAAAAAATAATAATGTTACTAAGAAAAGTTTAGATTTTTATATGCATAGCGAATTAAAAATAAGATTTTTAATATGAACGATATGAAATAGATCTCGTTGGAGACACGATGAAAAATTCTACATACGAAGAGTCGTGGCGTTTGGTTTCACTAATTCGATGATAACTCCTCACTTTTATCTTTATTTCTAGTTTGAAATATATACTAGGATGAAGACGGTGCTTAGTAGCACCCGACAACCATCGTCCACAGACCATGGATGACTTGTTTGTTTGGTTGCTATGTTGTGAAATTTGATTGTTTGATGTGGAATGAAATAAAATACTTTATAGTTGAAAATATTTTATAGTTAAAAATATAATTTTTAACGTGTATATAAAATAAATATGTATAAACAAATCAGAGGATTTGTTTATATACACTAATTTGACTGATATTGATTGGGACGATAAATTTTACACATCGCCCAACTGCACAAATAAAATCTATGTTTGTTGATTTGAAACCCCACATGGGTATTGGGACGAGATTTGACGTACAATAATCCCGATTGTTTAGTTGTATGTCAATCGATGGATTGTCAGACTGTGTAAGCGTTAATTAGTTATATTTAATGCTTGTGCAGTTGTGTGGTGCACTATGGATGATGGTTTTTGATTTATCGTTGCTGTTATATACATGTGTTGTAGGGAATCCATATAATTAACGTTATATGGTAATTGATTGGGCCTCATTCCAATATAGAAAATAAATTCATGTGTTGCATAGAAAATAAATTCATTTGTTGAATAAAAGTCGTGTTGATTAGATAGACGCCATTTTGATGTGAACGATATTTATATCGATTTTTTTCATTTTATAATGAATATCGAAAGTGATTTCAAAATCTTATATTTTGAAATGAATTGAAATTCGAATTAAATTGAAATAAATTGAAATTCGAATTAAACTGAAAAAAATTGAAATTCGAATTAGATTGAAATAGAATTGAAATCGTTTTGAATTGAATTTAAAACGTATTGAAATTGAACTGAAATCGATTTGAATTGAAACCGATTTGAATTGAAATGGATTTGAATTGAAATCGAGTTGAAATGAATTTTAAACGAATTTATATTGGAAAGATTCAATTTTGATTTGAATTTGATATGCAAGTTGAAACCGTTTTGAAAATGAATTTAAAACGATTTATAAAATATATTTTAAAAGGAAATCGATTAAATATATATAATATATATATTATATATATAATGGCCTGAATAGAACGCGCCGCACTGCGGCAGTTCGCGAATTTCGACCACTGACTTCGAATGGATATTACGAGAGATTCGACTGTCGGATTCTCCTAAAACCAGAACCGTTGGGTTCGTATCGAAAAAAGCTTTCTAATGGATATTAGAAATTAAAAATCTAGCAGTTGGATTTCGAATTATGTCGAAATCAAATTTGGAAAAGGTCGCTGTAAGTGCAGTTCGATGGCCGTTGATGGAAATCGACTGTACGGGCCTTGATAAAATTTATTAAAAATAATAAAAATTTTGTAAAATCATAAGAAATGATTTGGGAAGAATTAGGATGAGAAACTCCATATTTGAAAAGATAAAAGTAGATTTTTATCGAAATGAACTAGTTTTGAACTAGAATAATAATTTATTTATTTTTAAAATAAATAAATTGGAATTGAAATGGTTTTGAAAATAACCAGAATTTCCAATAATTGAATTGGAATGGATTTGAATCGAAATCATCTTTGGAATATTTCGATGTTGGATTTCGTGATGATACAGATATTGTTATGGGAATTTGAAAGATATATTGATATCGTTATTTCCAATACGAAATTTGTTAGTCGTAGAATTTGATATTGAATATAAGCCTATATATTTTCTATTCAGAGCCTTGTATTTAATATAAAATGTGATTTTGGGTTGTCGTGAACGGTATCTTCAATAATACCGTTCTTAGACCCAACGGCCTTAAGAAAATCAGAAACTAACTCGAGATTAGTTAAGTTGAATGGTTTCTTGGGTATTGATCTGATGTTGGTTTCGGCCTTCGGGGTTAATACTTAGGGAATTGCTCACTTGCTATTTTACGATTAAAAGCTGATAGAATGGAATGTGGTTTTGGGTTTATCGTGAATCGTGTTTTAAATGACCTCGGTTCTCTAACCCAGTTAAAGGTTAAAACTAAGTGGATTTTTAATGAATCTTTAATTAGATTGAAATGATCAAGAATGGAGTATCACCAATATTGGTCCAAGCTATAGTTTAATCTTTAATTAGATTTGAACGTGAAATGGTAATTGAATTTACCGATAACGCCGGGGTGTTAGATATGAAGTATCGCCAGTTTTACTTCATGGGATGAATAGGTTGGGGTTACGAAATTAAAACAAATGATTACTTTGGTAAGGCTCGTTAATCCCGACTAGTTTGAAGTGATATTCAAAGGAAGATTAAAGAATAAATTTAAAATAATTTATCTTTGATAAAATTAATGGGAACCTTTCCCTAAGAATGTGAAATTTGGAAACTAACTGGAGGTTAGCTAAGAAGAATGGTTTCCTGGGTATTGATCTGATGTTGGTTTCGGCCTTTGGGGTTAATATTTTGGGAATTGTTCGCTTACTTATTTACGGTTAGTGACCGATGAATTGGAATGAGGCGTATGTTGTGTTTGTGTAACACTTGTTTATTATATACGCGAGTTATTCAGAAAGACCAGGTTTATCACATTCTGAATAACTGATACCACGATAAGTCGAAGGTGAAGATGGTGGTTGAAGACCGGAGGTCTTCACGTCGTTTGGATAATTACTGATGATCTTGATTGGGCTGTACACCAAAGAGGAGGGAATCAGTTAGTGATCGTCTAGACGTACTTGGAGATCAATGGATATGCGGGGTACTAGGTGCCTCCGGTTTCGTTCAGACGCAGAATGGACTTGTAAATGGACTGTGTGTCTGACATTTGATATCATTCTGTGTGATTGATGGATATCGGCTGGATGGAGTGGTTTGCCTGTGTGGAATGCTAAGATCCTAATTTACAGCTGGAACGATACTCAGAAAGCTCTGTATTCGTGTATTACTTTTAGTTGTGTATTGTATTATTTTCCGCTACAATGTATTTAAATGTAATTTAAATCTCTGATATTTTCTGTGCAATATTAATTTATACTCTGTATATTCTTGTATTCCGATGAATTGTTGTAATTAACAATTAAATGTTCTTCTGTTTGCGTTCTGATTTGTCATGTTCTGAAAACAATCAGGGGTTTCGAATGGTCTTGGTCGGTTTAGCGATCGATTCAGATCGAGCGAAATTCCTCTTGTTACAAAATACTAAACACCTTCCGACATGGATCTGAAAAATACCTCCTAACAGCACTATTATACACTAACAACGAACTTCAATAGGAGATCCGACCATGCTATTGTTTCATTTCAAACTAATTGTTAATTCATTGATTGTAGTCACTTAATTTAGTAACTCCCAAGATAAAGTGAATTTAGTCACTTAACTTAATTTACTAACTCCCAATTTAACTTAATTTAGTAACTACTATGTTAAATTAACTTAATTTTGTAACTCCCAAGAAAAATTAACTTAATTTAGTAACTCCAAAATCAGATTCATTGTCATCTCTTATAAATTAGACCTCTTGGACACAAAATTAACTAGATTATATTTCTGAGATTTCTCAAAATGTTCACGCACACTTGATATATACACCACTCATAAACATATGTGCTCATGCTTCAGAGATACAAGACATAGTTTCACATGCACTATCTATGTTTGTATGCTCAAATTACCCTATGTAATATACTTATTCAGATTCACAATCACTTGATAATGCTTTTAAAACAAAATAAAAATGAAATTAGAGGGAAAAAAAATTGAGTTTCAAATTTAATTGTAGAAATTCAAACATCTAAATCAAATTCAAAGTGCATATGAAACCCATAAATAATGATATTAAGAAACTATGACTTATGATTTAAAATCCGTTTCGATTTGAAATATAAACTTTACGATTAAATCCCATTTTGAAAACCTTGTATATATATGTGTGTGGTGGGGGGAGGGGGAGGGGGGCAGCTTGGATTTATGTAACGACCCGCATTCTACACATCATAGGATCGTAGAATATTTGTTTCATCGTCATAGAGGGTTGTATGGACGTGTAACTTTGGGAGATGACTATTAGGGTCATTTCCCATGTTCATGATTTTTGCTGATTTTTAAATGACCGATTTACCACTAGCCGATATTGCTTCGGCCATATCTTTTGACTGAAAAGGAATTTTGAACTGAAACCACTTCCATTGGATCCCGATGATGGTTTACAATTCTGTAGAGTGGTCACATTAGCCGAACGGACTTAACGTTTGGGAGATATGGCTGAAACATGGTTTAGAAGATGAAAAACTGCTTAATTGGGCTTAACTGTGTAATTAATAGCTAGGTCCATTGGGGGATTTCGGGATTAGGGATGTATAGGCGCTGATTAGAGTTAGAAAACATTTCTTTCAGCTGCCACTTTCATTATTCGAACCTTAGTAATGGCCTCCAACATCAAAAACACCTCTAAACCACTTTTTAATTGAAGATTAGGCTTAGCAACATCAAATCAAGGAAGTTCTTCACCAAATTAGTATTAGGACTTCTATTAGACATCAGTATTCGCACCAAACAGAGAATCATTTCAGATCTGTGTTTTATTTGTGGTCAAGGTGAGTGATTAACATTGTTTTGACACTAATTACAGTTAATTAAGGTGATTAGTGTTAATTGGTGAATTTATATATAAGTAAATTCTAGAAAATATTTATAAATTTCGAAATCGTTTTACCTCTGTTAGAATATTTGGCTAGTATGGTTAAGTTTTGTTGATCCTACCATTAGATTTGCTTAAACGTGCTTAAGGGAAAATAGGGGGTTTTGGCTATGTTTGATACGTTTTAACCTATCAAATTATTGTTTTGATGTTTGTGATCAATCCTCTATGTTTCTATGACAGTATGGTATATTTTGTAATTGTTTAGAATAGTTAGAATAGTCGAAAACGCCGTCGTGTTGCGTAAAAATAGTCGCTGGAAAGTTGCAGGAAATATGCAGAGGACCGGATCGGATCGCCCCTCCCTTCCACGATCCAACCCGATCGTGGCCACCTCCATGAGCTGCTCCACCCTTCCACGAAGCGCCTAGGAAAGCACGCCACGAACTGATGCCTGAAGAGGACGACTGACCTGATGTGCCACGAGTGAAGAAGCCACGAACAGGTGCAGCGACCCAACCCAATCAAAAGGCACGACCTGACCCGGAGCAGGGACCACCTACGAATTGAACTGGAGCAAGATGTCACGATCAGAAGCTTGGGCACCACGACCCGATCCGATGCAGGTGGCTCGAACCAATCCGAAGGAGGGTGATGACCACGAACCGAACTTAGAAGATTGAATGCGACGCATGGGTTAAGAACCTAATGAAGACCGATCCGGAGGAGAATACCAAAACCCGAGATGCAAAGGTAGTCCAAGTGGATAGTTTGTACTCAGGATCCTGTTGGGAACAAATGAGTTAACTTCATGATTGGACTTTGCTGCGGGACGTATGCTAAGGGGTTGTCAATGTCTATGACTTTGGATCACTATGTATGGGAGGTATATGGACGGATTCAGGGCCATAGTGGCCTAGGTATGACTAGTGGGCTATAGACCAATGTAGTAAGGTCATTTGAAAAGGATTTTTCATGATCCCATGGGATAAGCTTGGTAGTTGCAGTAGTTGTACAAGTCGATCTCCATCATTACCTCGATGGGTCTAGTGATCGAACTAGTGGGCATCATATGTTTTGCGCACTGAGTGAGAGATGTGAGGATGGTTGCTATGCTTGATTTGTTTGCCATCACTATGACATGCACACCCCCACCCCCGTACTCTTCACACCATATGTTAGTGTCACCGTATGTAGTGCTAACTATTTGGTTGCAGGTCCAGGTTCAGGTATGGTTTAGTATACCTGTTATTGTTCGGTTTTGCTGCTTATCGCTCATACCAGACTTTTGTCTAACCCAGAGTTTTATGTCTCCTCTTATTAATCTGGGTGCTCTCACGAGAAGACTAGAGACAGGTTAGCGGGTGAAGCAAGAGTAGCTATACCGGAGATGAACAGGAGGCTTCCACGTATGATATATATAGATATTCTCCCTGTGTCGCTGCGGGTAACTACTTTGGGAATTAGTAGTGTACTTTTCCTTTGCTTTGCTTTAGAGATAATTGAAAAGTTTTAATAATGATGATGTGGCACATTAGCTGTGTTTGGATTTCCGCTGCTATGATGTTTTAGTTTTCCGCTTATGCATTGTCTCGCCTATTTATGTCAAGTATGTTGTTATTATATTTTATTCCATGCGCTGTGAGACATTCTATAGGTTCTTGGTTAGTTCATTCTCTTCTTTCTTTTCTTTCGACGACCGTCCCGTGCTGGTTGGACATTGGTACAGTGCATTATGGAGGAAATGTCGGCTGGTGCGGGGCGGCCCGTCACACTTGGTATCAAAGCTCTAGGTTGCGTAGTTAACTTAGGGAAAGACACCAAGGAGAGATAGAACACATATATGAGAGCGCGTACTTGTGATTATTTTGGTTTTTAAAATCTATATATATATATATATATATATACACTATTAGTATATCTATGGATGAAGTCGCACTGCACTGGCTCCACTATGGAGATGGTTAATCATTTTCTCTGTGCATATTGAACGATGAGCCGATATGCAAGGGGTACTGGTAGGGGAGCCAATAATGGGAATGCTGCTGAGATGGGGACGATGTTTAGTGGCCTCATGAGTGTAATAACCTGGAAATCTGGGCCAATTTAAAATTTTTATTTTGGCAATTTTAGCGAATTTTGATTATTTAAAATAAATTATTTCAAATAATAACGATGAGAAATTTATTTTGAATAGAATTAGAACGTATATATTTATATACGTCATCGTTAGAATATAAATATTTATAAATATAAAAGGAATGGAAAATGGCGCGGAAATTCAATAATTCGATTTCAAAATTCAAATGAATGTACAGGATTCAAAATGAACCGGATTTTGACGAAACCAAAAATATTAGAATCTATTTGAGAATATATTTCCAACAAATCCAAAAAATTGAAATTTCATAGCGGGGATAAAAAGTTACGTCCAGTTAAAAATTCAGAATAGTCGCTATGCAATTCTGGCACTTAAAAACGGAAATTTCGCAAACGATCTCGGTTTTTGACGAAACCACTTTTGTTGGAACCGTGATGTCAATTTATTGCTAGGTTTCAAAATTCGTAATTTTTTGAATCAATATGTGAGCGTGGCGAAGGAAAACGCGTTTGACTAGTTCTAGTTGATTTTAATCGACTGGAAAATGGCCAATTTTTAAACGGTCTTAGAATTTGACAAAATTAGTTTTGTTAGGACCGTATCATCAATGCGAAGCTAGAAAATATTTTTCGGGAATTTTTCTAGTTAATATGTAGCCCTGGTAAATTGAAATGCGCATTCAAATTCATTATACATTGATTATATTTTGATTTGAACGGAAACTAATCTAAACAATTGAATTGGCCCACGAAACATATCCCATTGTGTTCGGAGTGGGGGTAATTAGCTATGGACGACAGGCGGTGGGTCTCGTTTGGAGGTCGAAATAAAAAGTTGCTTTTAGGAAATTTTAAAATAATAAAAAATATATTATATTATGTAACCCCTCTACCTTACTCTCTCTCTTCCTTACCCGTTGACTTTGTTCAACACAAAAAAAAGATAAGTCTTTTATGATAGGAAATACGAGATTTTTATTATAGAAAAGAAGAGATTTTTTATAATGCAAACGAAGTGATAAAGTTATGATTTTTGTCTAGGAGAAGAAGCGATAAAAATGTGATTTTTAGCTTAGTAGAGTTGAGATTAAAAATATAATTTTTATTTAATATAGAATAAGATTTTAGTTTTGAAATTAAAAAGATATGATTTTTATAATATATAGATAATAAAAATTCGATCTTTATATCATAGGAAGAGTAAAAATATGATTTTTATTCATGTAGAGTAATAAAAATATATTTTTTATTATATTACTAGGAAGATAAAAATAGAATTTTTATCTATATAGTAGAGATGTAAAAATAGAATTTTTATCTATATAGTAGTGATTTTTATCCATATAGAGCGAATTAAAAATGTGATTTTTATATACATAGCAGCAATATAAAAATGTGATTTTTATATATGTAGTGGCTACGTGCAATGAAAGTGACAAAAGGCGAGCACGACGAAGATTCCCACATATGAAGAGTCGTGGCGTTTGGTTTAGCTAGTCGGTGAGAACTCCTCACCTTTAATTTATTTCTAGTTTGAAATATATACTAGGATGCAGACGGTGTTCAGTAGCACCCGACACCCGTCGTCCACAGACCATGGATGACTTGTTTGTTTGATTTGTTGTGTAGTGAAATTTGATTGTGTGATGGTGAATGGAATAAAATATTTTATAGTGGAAAAAAATTTATAGTTAAAAATATGATTTTTAACGTGTATATAAAATAAATAGAAATAAACAAACCATACGATTTGTTTATATACACTGATTTGACTAATATTGATTAGGATGGTAAATTTTACACATCGCCCAACTGCACAAATAAAATCTGTGTTTGTTGATTTGAAACCCCACACGGGTATTGGGATGAGATTCGACGTACACTAATCCCGATTGTTTAGTTGCATGTCAATCGATGGATTGACAGACTGTGTAAGCGTTCATTAGTTATATTTAATGCTTATGCAGTTGTGTGGTGCACTCTGGATGATGGTTGTTGATTTATCGTTGCTGTTATATACATGTGTTGTAGGGAATCCATATAATTAACGTTATATGGTAATTGATTGGGCCTCATTCCAATATAGAAAATAAATTCATTTGTTGAATAGAAAATAAATTCATGTGTTTAATAAAAGCCATGTTAATTAGATTGACGCCATTTTGATGTGAATGATATTTATATCGATTTTATTCACTTTATAATGAATAACGAAAGTGATTTCAAAATCTGTATTTTGAAATAAATTGAAATTCGAATTAAATTGAAAAGAATTGAAATTCGAGTTTGATTGAAATAGAATTGAAATCTTTTTGAAATGAAATTAAAACGTATTGAAAATGAACTGAAATCGATTTGAATTGAAATGTATTTGAATTGAAATCGAGTTGAAATGAATTTAAAATGAATTTATATTGGAAAGATTCAATTTTGGTTTGAATTTGAGATGGAAGTTGAAATCATTTTGAAAACGAATTTAAAACGATTTATAAAATACGTTTTAAAAGGAAATCGACGAAATATATATAATATATATATATATATATATTGTGTATATATATATATATATATAATGGCCTGAATAGAATGCGCCGTGCTGCGGCAGTTCACGAATTTCGACTATTGACTTCGAATGGATTTTGTGGGAGATCCGACCGTCGGATTCCCCTAAAACCGGAACCGTTGGGTTCGTATCGAAAAGGGCTTTCTAATGAATATTAGAGATTTGAAATCTAACGGTTGGATTTGGAATTATGTCCAAATAAAATTTTTAAAAGGGCGTTGTAAGTGCAGTTCGATGGCCGTTGATGGAAATAGACTGTACTGGCCTTGGTGAAATTATTAAAAATATCAATAATTTGTGTAAAATCATAAGAAATGATTTATGAAGAATTGGGATGAAAAACTCCATATTTGAAAAGATAAAAATAGATTTTTATCGAAATGAACTAGTTTTGAACTAGAATAATAATTTATTTATTTTTCAAATAAAAAATTGGATTTGAAAATAACCAGAATTTCCAATAATTGATTTGGAATGGATTTGAATCAAAATCGTCTTTGGAATATTTTGATGTTGGATTTCGTGATGATACAGATATTGTTATGGGAATTTGAAAAATATATTAATATCTATATTTCCAATATGATATTTGTTGGTCGTAGAATTTGATATTGAATATAAGCTAATATATTTTCTATTCAGAGCCTTGTAGTTAATATCAATGCGATTTGGGTTTGTCGTGAATGGTGTCTTTATTAACACTGTCCTGAAACCCAGTTAAGAAAAAGATTCAATCTTTTTATTTTGATTTAATGAAGTGTACCAATTAAATGGTATTTAATTGGAATTGAATTTGAATTGATTTTTGGGTTTATCGTGAACAGTGTTTTAAATAACACTTGTTCTTTAACCCGATAATAAATGGAATGTGATTTTGGGTTGTCGTGAAAGGTATCTTCAATAATACTGTCCTTAGACCCAACTGAGTTAAGAAAATCAGAAACTAACTGAAGATTAGTTAAGTTGAATGGTTTCTTTGGTATTGATCTATTTTTGGTTTCGGCCTTTGGGGTTAATACTTAGGGAATTGCTCACTTGCTATTTTACAGTTAAAAGCTGACAAAATGGAATGTGATTTTTGGTTTATCGTGAATCGTGTTTTAAATGACACTGATTCTTTAACCCAGTTAAAGATTAAAACTAAGTGGAGTTTTAATGAATCTTTAATTAGATTGAAAAGATCGAGAATGGAGTATCACCAATTTTGCTCCAGGCGATAGTTAAATCTTTAATTAGATTTGAATGTGAAATGGTAATTGAATTTACAGATAACACCGTGGTGTTAGATATGAAGTACTACCAGTTTTACTTCATGGGATGAATAGGTTGGGATTGGGAAATTAAAACAAATGATTACTTCGGTATGGTTCGTTATTCCCGGCTAGTTTGGATAAACCATAATTTGGTTTGAATTGATATTCAAATGAAGATTAAAGAATAAATTTAAAAGAATTTATCTTTGATAAAATTAATGGGAACATTTCCCTTAGAATGTGAAATTTAGAAACTAATTGTAGGTTAGCTAGAAAGAATGGTTTTCTGGGTATTGATCTAATGTTGGTTTCGGCCTTCGGGGTTAACAAGTGTGTGGCCCGTGCTACGCATACGGGCAGAGTGAAATTATAAAAATGTGAATTTAATAGCATTTGATAGTACGTTGTGCATGTTAAAATTGTAACGAAGGGCTTGGATTATCCAATTAGTGTATGTAATTTTGTAGCATGCTTTGTCTAAACGGGAAGTAGTCATAGGTCCAACGTTGATAACACACTGTGGTAAAAAAAAAGTTAGTAGGCAAATTGTATACACAGATATCTGCATCATACCAGACGTATTTACATGATCTTTTTCTTTTCAGATGGCCTTATTTCAATCATGCATCAATAATTACCTCTTACTTGAAAGGACGATACCACAGGTGTGATGTTATGCATGATGCACGTATGCAACTGCAACAAACAATAGGTTATCATTTGACCACATCTTGTAGGGTCAATGCAGATGGAACATAAGTTTTAAAAAAATTGGAGAACGGTTTTGTAGCAGAATAGCATATAGCGCAAATTACAATGTCATTCAAAAAACATATATGGAACAGATACAGACGGAGAAGTTTCATATACAATAAAATCGATAAATGGAAACCATGGTTAAACGGTCTATCGTTTGATAGAGATGATCAAAAGCTTTGGGTAACATGTTTGTCCAAAAACAATAGTTCTATCGACTAATGAGTTCATAAGAAGGTGATTAAAGTTTTTTTTTGTTCTGAAAATAGATTCCTTCGTTAACCAATAAACATCATACATGCACTAAATGTACCTCCTGCACAATACGATCTCCTAAATCCACCGGTCTACCCAAGGCAATTCAAAACACTAAATATTTTATAAAGCAACATAAAAATATGATAACGTTAATTCACAAAGCATTCAGAGCCTACGTAGAAGTAGCAAATAGTTTCATAACCCGTTTATCACGTTGATAGTGATGTGAATGTGCATCATATAAGTTTTCTCTTCACATAATTGCAGATTGTGACCACCTTATGTGAGAATAGAACTACTTTCAATCAAACAACAAATATACAGTTTGTATGTGTAAATGGTCCAACTTCAAACATAGTAATTTTAGCAGCAATCAGGCAAGTGTGTCATTCATTAAATGAGTTGCTGTTTTAATCCCTCACTGCATCATATAATGATTTTTATTTATTTTCTGTAACCTAGTAGACAATCTTGGTAGCACAATAACAAATATACATAAATTCAGAAAAACAATGTGTACATATACAAAATTACATTACATAAGAGTAGACTAACAGTTTATGTATTGGTCATATATTCATTCGTTTCAAAGTTTTTTTTTAAACACAAAATTTCATATTTGAATAGGTACCGCTGACTGTGCTTGCAAGCCAAACTGGCTGCCCTGTCACCAATTGTGCATAGGCCAATCTCTTTCGGTCTTTATATTTGACTTCAACCTGTTACCCTCCTTCAAACCACAGAATGCAGCAACACCAACCTTGTATCTCCTTTATGCAACATTCACCCTCCAACCGCATCTTATATCTATACACAACAATCAACTTACTCTCAAGCCAACCATACTGTAACACCCCACCTCCGTTAAGGTCACTCACAAAGGGAATGCCTGAACTTTGATGGAGCATTTTAGTAAACAGAACAGAATATTACAAGATAGATATAAAAATAGTACTTGAAAAATCTTTATAACTTTATTGTAGCGGACAGAAATCAGTTTGGTTATAACTTTACCAAAAACTCAAGTACATATATATCAGCCATGTTCAAAAGCCATCAGAGTACAAAACTTTAAAATCATAACCCCCACAGAACGGAAGCTATACAGAGCCAAGCCATACTTTAAGCACTTCAAGCAGAAGGTATCCGGATCAAGCTAAAGTATCCCCTCCTTGGATAACTTGGGGGAGGGAACGGAAGAAAAAAGGGTGAAACAACCAGGGTCAGACAAAAAGTCTGGCAAGTCTAGTGATTTTCAGTTATGAACAGATAATAATAACATGACATGAAAATAAAACTGGATGAGAGATAACTGTAACAGATGTAGCAGATATGACAGAAGAACAGAATGATATAAGCTATTGCTTTACACTTCTCTGCACTAATACTAGTATAACAGAATTAGGTGTCACCCTAATGTCTAAACTGTAACAGAAACAGGTACAGAATAATTTCCACGCTAGTAATGGGCCTTTACCACCCGATCTGAAACAGACAGAAGCAGAATGTAGCATAAGGTGTACATTAGTAATTGGGCCTTTACCACCCGAACAGACGGTACCACGCAGAAACAGACAGGTGTTGCCACCCAACAGAAACAGACGGTACCTACAGAAACAGACAGAACTAAGTGTACCCTAAAACCCTACCCCTAGCGATCGGCTCCCTAATACATAAATACCCTGTGCCAGCCCCACTGAAGGGTGTATCATTCCCTAAAGTGGCAACCTTTGAATGACACAGACCTATTTACAGATGTCACGGCGTCTTACATCCTCAGAGGCAGACCGGGTTCCATGCACGCACATGACCCGGTTGGAATGCACCATCAACACCCCTCGCCATTATCAGAATGGACCGCTTATAATTAGTTCAGTAAGCTTGCCCGGACCCTACCTACAGTTGGGTCAATGTTTTGATACCAAAAAGGATTACTGACTAATATGGGTCCCAAACAACAGATAACACAAGTAATTCCCCTCCTATCCTTGTGTCCCCAGACTAACAGATTTCAGATTAACAAGTTCAGACATACAGAATTCAGATCAACAAGTTCACAGGTCAGACAAGTTTTAGACTAACGGATCAGATATACGGATTTAACAGATTTACAGATTTGTCTAACTTTGTAATTGGGCCTAACGATTCATGGAACAGATTTATTAAACTCATCAGTCTAGTGGGTTTAACCCTATCCGCCCAACACGTTTTAGACATTATATTTATCTCAGATTTTTATTAATTAAATATTAATGCCCAGACCTCTCACATTAGAATGACATTTTGCGGCTACTGGTTAGGCCGGTTGGTTCCGGGCAGATTTCTGCCGCAAACTAAGTCTAACCTCGGGTTTCAAGCAAGTTGTGACTAACTTCTCACATTAGAACCTATTGTTTGCGGCCACTGGATGTGCCGGCCGGTTCCGGGCGTGATTACGCCGCAAACTCATTCTAACCTCGAGTCAACCATGTTTATCTTTGCGGCCAATTAATTATTAATTTACCATTTATGCCCATGCCTAATATACATGTCAATTTTCATAATTATAGCCAATTCAGATTATGTCAATAACAGACTAAATATATCAACTCAACAGATATGGCAGATAACATATTTAGCAGATTAGGCGACTTAACGGATTCAGCAGATTAAGCAGTTTAGCAGATTTAGCATATAACAGTTTAGGCATCTTCAACAGACTTAGCAGATGACAGATTTGCTATATGAACAGATTTAGCAGATTATAGCAGAACTAGCAGATTAGGCAATATAACAGAACTAGCAAATTAGGCAATATAACAGAACTAGCAGATCAGGCCATATAACAGATTTAATCATTCCTTAAAGTTTCATAAACATATCTTGCCTAATTATAAATTTGGCCTAAGTTTGCATTCCTAAATAGTTGTCATGATTCACATTATGATCATATACCCCACGTTTGCATTGAATTTACATGGCACAGATTATGGTCATAATTTACCATATAACACACGTCTCAAATTTAGTTAAACTTGCCTAGTACAAAAGATTCACATATAAATTATACCAAATATATCCATCGATTTCAATGCATGTCATATATTCAAAAATCTCCCACTTAGGTGTTATTCACATTTAATAGTTATCAAATCTTAACATAAATCTTCACACCTAAGTCATATTCCCTTTTTATTCCAAATCATGAATCTCTATATAAACAATATGCCCAACAATCTCGAACTTTAAATTATAACAAATCTTTAATTCAAAAATATGTGTTATGTCCAATGTCTCAAGTCACATGTTAATATACAATGGTTCCTCTTCTTCCAATTCACAGAATATGCACAGATCTAAATCTAGTTTGCAAGCTATGTCCTTTTAGTCACAGATTAGCCATGTCCAATTATGCCATCATTCATTATTTGTCCCAAAGTTTTACGTTCGTGCGTTAATCTCTTATGAGATTTGGCGCACGCTCGGGGTAGCCTGGCTATAGAACAGAAAGAAGAAAGAGATATAGAATAAAATAGATCAGAACAGAACATACGCAATCTCGAATTCAGATTTACAATCATGTCACAATTATAACTAAAGTTTATATCGGAAAATAACTGCACTAGCCTTGGTTGGATTCTAAAGGAAAAAGGTGTTGTAGCTGTTCTCTTTTAATCCTAATCAGAGTTGGAGGAAGAAGAAGCACAAGTCCTAGCTTAGGTTTCAGAAGAGTAGAGACACTATTGATTTATTTTTTTAGAGAGGAAGAGAGCAATGGAGGCTAGAGAATTGTATATGAGATTTAGGTTTAGGTTAGGGATGTATATATAGGTATAGGAAGTTATTTAGGACCATTAGATTAATCCTGAACCATGAGAACCAACCAGATGCAAAATCTGCGTTTGAGCGAATCGGCCCACGGGTTGATAGCCAAACACCCTGGATTAACCCCTAGTCGACCCAGCAAGGCTCGGGTCGACCTCAGAAATGGGCCAGTTCGGTTTTTCCCCCCTCCCAATTCGTTGTTTTATATATATTTCTCTCATATGCATACAAACTTCAAGGCTTAATAACTTCTTCATAATTAACCATTTTCACACTAAACCACTCTTTGAACTGCGTTCACACTAAGCCACTTTTTAGCCATTCCCCTAAAACAAAAATATGGCGCTGGCGGGGAACGAACTCTGTACCTCTTGTATGCAAGTCACATGTTCTAACCAAATGAGCTACTAAATCTTTTTCTTACAAAACTTAGAATATTGCTATCATTCTTTTCTCATTACTCTTTTTCAAATTAACTATTCTTTAATTTGTATTTTTAATATTCTCAGAAAATACGGGGTGTTACATTCTCCCCTCCTTAAAGGATTTCGTCCCCGAAATCTTCAAGTTAAGAAGAATGTATCCTAACATCCAACATCCATCTACTTAACCATTCAATCACAGGCATCCATTGTCCTTAAAAGGTTTCTAATGTCATATGAACATATGCAATGTGTGCGTATATGTTTCTTATCTAATGCAAAATCAGGCGGTCTACTGATCCAGATGACCTCCTTAATGCGAATCATGTTAGTGTCATGAGTCCAAATATGTATGCAAGAAATCCTATTTGATACACATCATTTCTATATGAGTGCATAACCATTCATCCAAATGCAACATCCATGTGAGGAGTCAATCATTCTGCATCCACAAAAATTGAAAAATGCACACACATCCATATGCAGTATGAGAGTGTTTTTGAGCCGATCTAGTGCCTAGTGTGTATATATGCATCCACGAGCAACCACTAGCAACAACTTGCATCCACTTGCAACCATCAAACATAACATGTCTCAAACACATGTTTACACCCATTAGTTTCTACCTAAAGTTCGAAGATTCGATCGATAGGATACAGTCAAACGATGGAAGCGAGTACAAATAAAACAAAAACTTGGTTCCCGTTAGACATTGGTTGAGAGAATATTTCCCCTAAGTATCAACCCCAAAGACCGAGATTAATATCAGATTGACACTCAGAGGATTACCCTCTTTAGACAATGTCAAAACTGGAAATCTTAACCTTATCAGAGATATTCAGATATTTATAGACTACTAGTATAGATCAGATTACCAAATGATTCTTAGAAAGCTAAGCATGATAAAACCCAGAATGTATGCATCCTACTTGACGCCTAACACAGATATCTCTCAAACCCCAACCTATCACCAGCAGATGAGTCATAATCCCTATGGAGTTTGAGACTATAACCAGATCAGAAATAAGACTAGTATTAAAGTGCAGAGACTCGACTACAGAATCATAATGCCACAATCGGAAAGAGTTCTAACTCAATAATCAGATAAGGAAACTACACTCTTTACGGAAATTTTCCTACTTATATCCTATCCACCAACTATGAGTGCATTCGCCTGCCTTCCCGAAGTAGGTCATGTCCTCTGTCCTTGCCCCCGTTTCTTTGGGCAGTCCCTAGTGAAGTGTCCCATCTCACCACAGTTGAAGTGAGTGTCCTTCCTCTTTTGGCAATCCTTGTTCAGATGAGTCAAGCTTCCATAAGTAAAGCACATTTCTCCTCCTTTATCATTAGAATTTTCTTCCTTCTTTTGTGTTTCCTTTTTGCCTCCTTTGTGAACCAAGTCCATATCCATGAGTTTCTCATCCTTGGGTTGTGCTCCTTAGCCAAACTCCCTCATTCTCATCTTTACTATCTGTGTGTAACAGGTTGACAAGTCCCTCGAAAGCGACCTCCATCGCATGGAAAATCCTACAAAGCTCGAAAGAAAATTAGCCGTAGGTGAGACTACTGCAGCTACAGATGGAAGTCGGGCGCTTATTTGCCCTTTGACCGGTGTCGTAGTCTTATCAAGCCTACAGAACCATGCCGCGATGAGTTTACCTCCCAGAAAGCCGGGAGCCCCGGAGAAAGAAGGAAACAAAGATTCAAACAGAGGATCAAAAGATAGATATATGGCTTTTGGGGATTATGTTTTTCAAAAATAAGCCTTACTTTTGAAAATACTTCCTTTTTAAATCCTTTTTGAAAATAGTTTTCAAAACTATTTATCAAATCTGGTAACCTTCAGCTCTGATACCAAGTTTAACACCCCACCTCCGTTAAGGTCACTCACAAAGGGAATGCCTTAACTTTGATGGAGCATTTTAGTAAACAGAATATTACAAGATAGATATAAAAAGAGTACTTGAAAATTTTTATAACTTTATTGCAGCGGACAGAAATCAGTTGGTTACAACTTTACCAAAAACTCAAGTACATATATATCCCCATAGAACGGAAGCTATACAGAGCCAAGCCATACTATAAGCACTTCAAGTAGAAGGAATCCGGATCAAGCTAAAGTATCCCCTGGTTGGATAACCTGGGGGGGAACGGAAGAAAAAGGGGCGAAACAACAAGGGTCAGACAAAAAGTCTGGCAAATCCAGTGATTTTCAGTTATGAACAGATAATAATAACATGACATGAAAATAAAACTGGATGAGAGATAACTGTAACAGATGTAGCAGATATGACAGAAGAACATAGCGATATAAGCTATTGCTTTACACTTCTCTGCACTAATACTAGTATAACAGAATTAGGTGTCACCCTAATGTCTAAACTGTAACAGAAAGAGGTACAAAATAATTTCCACGCTAGTAATGGGCCTTTACCACCCGATCTGAAACAGACAGCAGCAGAATGTAGCATAAGGTGTACACTAGTAATTGGGCCTTTACCACCCGAACAGACGGTACCACGCAGAAACAGACAGGTGTTGCCACCCAACAGAAACAGACGGTACCAACAGAAACAGACAGAACTAAGTGTACCCTAAAACCCTACCCCAAGCGATCGGCTCCCTAATACATAAATACCCTGTGCCAGCCCCACCGAAGGGTGTATCATTCCCTAAAGTGGCAACCTTTGAATGACACAGACCTATTTACAGATGTCACGGCGTCTTACATCCTCAGAGGCAGACCGGGTTCCATGCATGCACATGACCCGGTTGGAACGCACCATCAACACCCCTCGCCATTATCAGAATGAACCGCTTATAATTAGTTCAGTAAGCATGCCCGGACCCTACCTACTGTTGGGTCAAAGTTTTGATACCAGAAAGGGTTACTGACTAATATGGGTCCCAAACAACCGATGACACAAGTAATTCCCCTCCTATCCTTGTGCCCCCAGACTAACAGATTTCATATTAACAAGTTCAGACATACAGAATTCAGATCAACTAGTTCACAGGTCAGACAAGTTTTAGACTAACGGATCAGATATACGGATTTAACAGATTTACAAATTTGTCTAACTTTGTAATTGGGCCTACCGATTCACGGAACAGATTTATTAAACTCACCAGTCTAGTGGGTTTAACCCTATCTGCCCAACACGTTTTAGATATTATATTTATCTCAGATTTTTATTAATTAAATATTAATGCCCAGACCTCTCACATTAGACTGACAGTTTGCGACTACTGGTTAGGCCGGTTGGTTCCGCGCAGATTTTTGCCGCAAATTGAGTCTAACCTCGGGTTTCAAGCACGTTATGACTAACTTCTACATTAGAACCTATTGTTTGCGGCCACTGGATGTGCCGGGCAGTTCCAGGCAGGATTACGCCGCAAACTCATTTTAACCACGAGTCAGCCATGTTTATCTTTGCGGCCAATTAATTATTAATTTACCATTTATGCCCACGCCTAATATACATGTCAATTTTCATAATTATAGCCAATTCAGATTATGTCAATAACAAACTAAATATATCAACTCAACAGATATGGCAGATAAAAGATTTAGCAGATTAGGCGACTTAACGGATTCAGCAGATTAAGAAGTTTAGCAGATTTAGCATATAAAAGTTTACGCATCTTCAGCAGACTTAGCAGATGACAGATTTGGTATATGAACAGATATAGCAGATTATAGCAGAACTAGCAGATTAGGCAATATAACAGAACTAGCAAATTAGGCAATATAACAGAACTAGCATGTTAGGCCATATAACAGATTTAATCATTCCTTAAAGTTTCATAAACATATCTTGCCTAATTATAAATTTGGCCTAAGTTTGCATGCCTAAATAGTTGTCATGATTCACATTATTATCATATACCCCCACGTTTGCATTGAATTTACATGGCACAGATTATGGTCATAATTTACCATATAACACACGTCTCAAATTTAGTTAAACTTGCCTAGTACAAAAGATTCACATATAAATTATACCAAATATAGCCATCGATTTCAATGCATGTCATATATTCAAAAATCTCCCACTTAGGTGTTATTCACATTTAATAGTTATCAAATCTTAACATAAATCTTCACACCTAAGTCATATTCCCTTTTTATCCCAAATCATGAATCTCTATATAAACCATACGCCCAACAATCTAGAACTTTAAATTATAACAGATCTTTAATTCAAAAATATGCGTTATGTCCAATGTCTCAAGTCACATGTTAATATACAATGGTTCCTCTTCTTCCAATTCACAGGATATGCACAGATCTAAATCTAGTTTACAAGCTATGTCCTTTTAGTCACAGATTAGCCATGTCCAATTATGCCATCATTCATTATTTGTCCCAAAGTTTAACTTTCGTGCGTTAATCTCTTATGAGATTTGGCGTAGGCTCGGGGTAGCCTGGCTATAGAACAGAAAGAAGAAAGAGATATAAAATAAAATATATCAGAATAGAACATACGCAATCTCAAATTCAGATTTACAATCATGTCACAATTATAATTAAAGTTTATATCGGAAAATAACTGCACTTGCCTTGGTTGGATTCTAAAAGAAAACGGTGTTGTAGCTGTTCTCTTTTAATCCTAATCATAATTGGAGGAAGAAGAAGCACAAGTCCTAGCTTAGGTTTCAGCAGAGTAGAGATGCCATTGATTTATTTTTTTAGAGAGGATGAGAGCAATGGAGGCTAGAGAATTGTATATGAGATTTAGGTTTAGGTTAGGGATGTATATATAGGTGTAGGAAGTTATTTAGGACCATTAGATTAACCCTGAACCATGAGAACCAACCAGATGCAAAATCTGCATTTGAGCGAATCGGCCCACGGGTTGACAGCCAAACACCCTGGATTAACCCCTAGTCGAACCAGCAGAGCTTGGGTCGACCTCAAAAATGGGCCGGTTCGGTTTTTCCCCCCTCCCAATTCGCTATTTTGAACTTTTTTGCATATTTATTTATTTAATTTTTATATATATCTATATATATATATATATATATTTCTCTCATAGGCATACAAACTTCAAGGCTTAATAACTTCTTCATAATTAACCATTTTCACACTAAACCACTCTTTGAACTGCGTTCACACTAAGCCACTTTTTAGCCGTTCCCCTAAAACAAAAATATGGCGCTGGCGGGGAACGAACTCTGTACCCCTTGTATGCAAGTCACATGTTCTAACCAAATGAGCTACTAAATCTTTTGCTTACAAAACTTAGAACAGTGCTATCATTCTTTTCTCATTCCTCTTTTTCAAATTAACTATTCTTTAATTTGTATTTTTAATATTCTCAGAAAATACGGGGTGTTACACATACTAATTATCCTAAGCAAGCATAATATGTATCTTCAGTTTATGCTCGGTCCTTTCATGATGTGAACATATAGTGAGGAGAGTACAATAGTTAACAGTGATGCACCTACAGATCGCTTAAATGTCAATACATCAACAATACACAAACATCATTTATAAATAATATTTAATATTAGTTTGATACTCGAAATTTTACAGTACATATCTGTAACAACCTGTAATTTAATAACGTGTTATAACCATAAATCAAGGCAGAATTCATTTTTAAAATAAGGATCAAGGGCAACGGGTTGCACCATTACGTTCGTCTCGAAATTCTGCTTGGAAATGTGTCCGAGTTTTCAAAATCGGAGTCCGTATGACCAAGCTATGACCCTTCAAAGTTTCAGAAATTTCAAGTTCAAAAACAGCTCAGAATTCGAATTCAAATTTTGAATTCAAACCACAGAACGGACTGGCCGGGAAATTTCCCGCCCAGGACCAGGTCGACCTGGCGGTTGACCATAGTGTCGACCTGCCCAGGACCAGGTCGACCATACAGTCGACCTGGTTGCCAAGCCCATTTTTGATCAGAGTTCACTCTGATGTTTCTAGTCCGATTTCTGTCTAAATTCATTAGCCAGACCCTATATAAACAGCCCTAACTCCAATCTCTCAACACAAATTCTCTTTGGCCTTATGTTGCTAAAACTCTGGTTGAAAAATTAGAGAAAAAGGATTGCTTCTTCTCCAACAAGGTTACGTGTAGAGTATTGCTGTTTGGGAGATTTCTGTTAGACTCGAGATTCAACATCGCCTCTTTGTTTTCTAATTCTCAAACCACGATCTGTAAGCCCCAGTTACTTTTAGATCTAAACTTTAAACTTAATATGGACATGTTGTAAATTGAAATTGAACCTATGTATGACAATTATCTTGGATTTATCATTGTATATCTTGGATCTATCATTGTGGATTTTGGATCTAGTATTTTTGATCAACTATTTGTTCACCTTGGATCTATTCATCTTGAATCTTGACTTGTGTTAATATTTATATGAAATTGATTTGGTACCTATATATGTTGTATATCTAAAACCCGTAATGTCCATAATATTCATGCCTATAATGTTGAATTAGTTGTTATTCACAAGTTTGGGGTTATTATCTTATGTCAATTGTTACCATGACTATCACCCTATTTTGCTAGATTTGATATTTGAGACCACAACTCCATATGCCAGTATTGTTGTAATCATTTATCTCAATTTATACAATTCTTGACTTGTAGTCACTTTTGCCACCCTATGCCCGTTCTTTCTATGTTATTTCCTAATTAGATTTGTTTGTACTAATTCGAATTCACATGCAATGGGAATACGATTTGGGTAGTTTAGGCAAACCTGAATTTACCATGAACTTGGAACATGAACATTATTATAACTTGAATCTGAATATGGACATGAAACTTACCTTGAAACTTGTAACCAACTTGATATGAGACTTGAACATGGTCATAACTCTAGAACGAACTCGAAAATGGCCAACTCGAGGTTGGGTTGAGTTTGCAGTGTAAATCTGCCCGGAACCGCCCGGCGAATCCAATGACTGCAAACAATAGGTTCCAATGTGGGTAGTTGGTCATATCACACCTAAAACCCGAGGTTAGACTATGTGGTGTAAATCTACCCAGAACCGCCCGGCAAATCCAGTAACCACAACAACTAGTTTAATATGAGAGGTTGGGGTGCATTACTAAATTTATGCTACATGATAGGGTTAAGTCATGAACATGAAAGACAACACTTAACCAACTTGATACATGATTGGATAGGGTTAAGTCAAGAATTTGAATGACAACACTTAACCAATTAGAAATCCTAGTTACGCAGTCCTTTTCAGCAATAACCACCTTAGATGTATCGCGATACCCTAGGACCAGGCAGGGTGGGGCATGATTACTGGGTTAATTGTAAGCGACCAGAACGGCGGCTGAGTTAATGCGCCATTGTAAGTTCAAGCGGACTATGGTCGTGCACGTAGTCTGGAGTTGAAAAAGCAGGCATTGGGCACCAGTAGATTTACACTATGCGTGCTTGATTCGTGTCGATGGTTGGCTCCGTAGGACTTGATACACACTATGGTGGACCTAGCACAGGTGACTACATTTCGTGATTGGGCCGTATGACACAGACACATGAGGAGAGAAACTTGTAGGGAGCCGATCGATTAGTAGATCGTAGTAGGACCACGTAATGGGTCATTTCATGATATTGGGCTAAGGGATCATTTCATGATTAATACTTGACATGGGTTAGAATACTAGTACGGTTGGTGTAGCGAATCTTGAATATGAGATGCTAGACTTGACTTATCTTGTTATCTTAGTTATAATACCAGTCATGTTATCATCCTTATGTTTAATTTCAGTTTTCACATGTCATGTTACTTTTACTAGTTTTTATGCTGAAAGTCACAAGGGCTTACCAGTCTTTATGACTGACCCTTTTTTTTCGTCCCCCCCCGGTTCTCAGGGAGGAAACGCAAGCTCTTAGCTTGGATTTAGCTTTTTTTCTGTCAGCTCATGTACGGTTTGGTCTTGAGCTATGCTATGGCTGCAATTCTGCTATTTTTGGGGAATAATTTACTTTATTTATCTTAAGTTTATGCTTCTTTATTTAGAACTTGATGTAATGGAATAATTTGCACTTTGGATATATGAGGTTTTGACTCTTTTCTTGAAAGTAATGAAATTTGATTTTTAATTTCTACCACTGCTTTATTTATGTTCTGCCTTGTGATAACTCTGTGTATCTTTACCAAGATAATACTCAACCAAAATTAGTGCATTCCCTTTGTGAGTGACCCTAGCAGAGGTAGGTGTTACATATGGTATCAGAGCAGAAGGTTACCAGACGGGGAAAAAGTTTTAAAAAAACCATCTAAAACTATTTTCCAAAACCGTTTATAAAGAAGAATTTTTCAATAAAAGTTTTATGTTTAAAAAGGCTATTCCCCAAAAGCCACTAGCACTTTCCTTTGTTTCCTCGTTTGAATCTTTTTCTTTTTTGTTTTTCAGCATGTCCGATCTTAACCTTCCTGAGGGAGTACCCGTACCTGGATGGTTCCCAAGATACTTGGAAGCTAGGGCCAACGGTGTGGACCCTGCAGACATCCCTCCTCCTCCTACCCCACTGGCCGTGGTTCCTCCTCCTCCTCCTGCTGGTACCGCCTTTGCCAAAATATGCAAATACTTTAAAGCAATGGGCGGCAAGAACTTCGTTGAAACTGAAACCTTCGTTGAGGCACGAAACTGGCTAAAGGAGACTGCAGACTTGTTTATTATCTTCGATGTGGAGGATCATAGGAAACTTCAGTTGGCAGCATGGTTGTTGAAAGAGGAAGCTACATTTTGGTGGGAAGTCACCAGTGCTACCAGGCCAGTTGAGACTTGGGCATACTTTAGAGAGAGGTTTGGGCTTAAATTCTTATCGTCAGCAGAAGAGAACCTTCAGCTGGAGAGGTTCCTAGCACTTAAGCAAGAGGACATGACCGTTAAGGAGTACGTGAATAAGTTTAATCAACTTGCTAGGTTCGGATTGGACTTGGTTAACACAGCTCAGAAGAAGGCTGTATGCTTTGCTCGATGATTGAACGAGCCACTACACAGTTTGGCCATAACTCATATATAACCATGGGGGCGACCTTTGAAAGCTTGGTGGATATGGCCCTACTTCATGAGGAAGACAAGAATAGCAAGAAGGAGGCTAAGCAATGAGACTCAGAATAAGAAGGTTGACATCAAGAAGGGAGGCAACAAGAATAACAAGAACAACAATAACAATACTAACAAACCACGTTAGACAAGGAAGTGCAACTTTTGTGGTATTACGGGACATCTAGCTAAAGACTGTAGAAGGAAGAAGAGAAAGTTATGTGAATGCTTTCATTGTGGATATACTGGACACATCAGCAAAGATTGCCCTAAGAAGCAAGGGCAGGGGCAAGGACAGGCCCAACGAGCTGGACCTTCTGGAGGGCAGTTGCATGCTCACAACACCACTCTAGCACTTGACCGAGGTAGTAATATTTCCGTAGAAATCCTTATTTACATTTATGAATTTCCTATTCGAACCTTATTTGAATCTGGCGCATCACATACTTTTATTTCTTTTGATGTTGTTAAAAATCTGCACCTAAGTACTAGTCTGGTTGAGGATCCCGTTATAGTTTCAAATCCAATTGGGGGCTCCGCTCATTTATCTATGATGTGTGTGGATTTGAGGATTTCTAACTTAAGCGTAGAATTCATGTGTAATGCTTATGTTCGCGGATTTATGGGATACGGTTTGATCCTAAGGTATGGATTGGCTGTCCAATTATGGAGCCATTCTTGATTGTGAACGAAGGGTAGTGAGGCTCATGACTCGCCTTGGTAATACCCTTGAAATTTCTTGTAACCCTAGGGTCCGGTCATGTTGTGTTATCTTGAATCTCTTGACTCGTCTATCGACAATTTGCAATCTGTAAGAGTGGCCCGAGAATATCCAGATGTCTTTGATGAGGTGAAGGGGTTATCTCCAAAACACGAGATAGACTTCCAAATTTATCTTGTTGATAATGCCAAGCCAGTTTCATTGCCCGTTAGGCACATGGCCCCGCGAGAAAGAAGAGAGCTCAGTAAACAAGTTAAGGAGTTGCTTGAGAAAAATTTCATAAGAGGAAGCATTTCTGAATGGGGTGCTCCGGTGGTATTCGCTACTAAGGCGGATGGTTCGCTTCTTCTATGCGTAGATTATCGCGAGTTAAACAGGCTAACTAAGAAAAATAGACATCCACTACCAAGAATCGACGATTTGTTTGACCAGATTGTGGGAGCATCTGTTTCCTCTCAACTCGATCTAGCCACAGGATGCCATCGTCTTAGAGTTGCTGACGATAGCATTCACAAAACTGCGTTTAGGACTCCAGATGTGTTCTTCGAATGGCTCGTCATGACGTTTGGGTTAACGAATGTACCCGCGTACTTTGTAGATTTGATGAGTAGGGTGTTTCGGGAGTTCCTTGGCAAGTTTGTAGTGGTTTTTGTGGACGATATTTTGATCTTCTCAAAGGATGAAGAAGAGCATGCTAGACATCTCAAGGAAGTCATGGATGCACTTAGAGCACACCAGTTAAAGGTTAAGTTCACCAAATGCCATTTTTGGAGGAAGGAAGTTCGGTTTCTTGGACATGTAGTTTCTAAGCAAGGCATAGTCATGGACCCTGCAAAGGTAGTTGCGGTGCAAGACTGGAAAATTCCTAAGAACGCAACGGAGGTGAAAAGCATTCTCGGTTTGGCAGTCTATTATAGGAAGTTCATTAAGGAATTCGCTAAGATTTCATCCCCTCTTACTAGGTTAACGAAGAAAAGCCTAGCGTTTGCATGGGACATAGAATTTGAGATTGCTTTTCAGAGACTCAAGAGAGCCCTCACCACAGCTCCAGTTTTGGCCATTACCCGACGGAAGTAAGATGTTTACGGTGTACACAGATGCGTGTGGCACAGGATTAGGCACTGTCCTAATGCAAGAAGGGAAAGTGATATGCTATGGGGTAGACAACTTAAAGTTCATGAGAAGAACTTCCCACACATGACTTGGAGTTGGCGGCGGTCGTTTTTGCACTTAAATCTTGGCGCCATTATCTTCTAGGGGAGAGGTTCGAGTTTTATACCGACCACAAATCTCTTAAGTACCTCTTCTCACAGAAAGATTTGAATCTGAGACAACAGCGGCTGATTGAATTCTTGGCATCATATGACTTCGATATAGCTTGTACCCCTGACAAGGGTAACATGGTGGCAGATGCGCTATGTAGGAGAAGGTTAACCTTGAGCCCCTTGTTTGTTGAAAGGAAAAGTCTAGAGTTTATAACAACCTTTGATTTTACACCTGCTATTGAGTCATTGACTGTTACGTTAGCATCTCTTGAGTTAAGACCTACACTTCTAGATCAAGTAGGGACTTCTCAGAAGGAAGACCCACAGATAGTCGAAATTATGGACAAGCTGATTAGTGGTGAGACGTCAAGTCACCTCGGTAGGTATGCCATAGATAACAAGGGATAGCTAAGGCGTGATGGAAGGCTATGTGTCCCACAAGTGGGATACTTAGTAAGGAAAGTCCTCGAGGAGGTGCATCACTCGAAGATGACCATACATCCCGGAGGGGATAAGATGTACAGGGATGTGAAACACATTTTCTTCTAGCCTGGAATGAAAAAGGACGTGGCAAAGTTCGTTTCGAAGTGCATGGTGTGCCAACAAGTAAAGGCCGAATCGAAGAAGCCCGGTGCGCTATTACATCCTTTGGAGGTTCCGCAATGGAAATGGGAGAGTATCTCGATGGATTTCATGGATGGACTGCCTAGGTCAAGGAAGGAAAATACTAGCATATAGGTCATAGTCGATAGACTCACGAAAAGTGCTAACTTCATTCCGGTGAAAAGCAAGAGGACCACATCATGGCTAGCGTCCATTTACCTTCGAGAGATAGTTCGGTTGCACGGGGTTCCTGCTAGTATAGTTAGTGATCGTGACCCGATTTTCACTAGCCAGTTTTGGAATAGTCTACAAGAAGCAATGGGTACACGACTAAGTTTAAGCACGGCCTATCACCCACAGACGGATGGTAAAACCGAAAGGGTAAATAGGGTACTAGAGGATCTTTTGAGGCTATGCATACTTGACATTGGGGGGTACTTAGGAAGACCATCTTCCTCTCGTGGAGTTTGCATATAATAATAGTTACCAAGCTAGCATCGGAATGGCACCGTTCGAAGCCCTGTATGGAAGACCGTGCAAGTCGCCAACTTGTTGGTGGGAGACGGCAGATGGGCTTATACTTGGGCCTGACATGATAAGGGACACTTCTGAGAAGGTTGAGTTGATACGAAGATGGATGAAAACAGCCCAAGACAGGCAAAAATCTTATGCGGACAAGAGAAGGACAGATCTAGAGTTCGAAGTCGGAGATATGGTCTTTATAAAAGTTTCTCCTTTACGCAATGTGGTTAGTTTTGGAGCGGCTGGAAAGCTAGCACCAAGGTTCGTAGGACCGTTCCCTATCACTGAGAGGATTGGGCAGACGGCCTATAAGGTAGACTTACCCAAGAAGCTGACCGGAGTACACAATGTCTTTCACGTCTCGCATCTCTGAAAGTGCTTACATGAGTCGGCTGAAATGGTTGAGCCAAGCATCCTTGAAGGCGTAGAAGTGGAAAAAGAAGCAACATTGAGGCGAGTTCCGATTCGTATCTTAGGAACGAAGATCAATAAGCTAAGGATTCGAGAAGTCAAGCTAGTTAAAGTACAGTGGATTGAAGCCCAAGAAGACGCAACTTGGGAAACCGAAGAGAAGATAAGCCCGCTTTACCCATTTCTTTTTGAGGGTACATTCTCGATCTCTTTTCCTATAAACTTGAAAACCTTTCGTATCATGCTTTTACTACCTATATTTGCCTTGTTATCTTCTCGATATTATCTTAAGAACCTTAGGTAGAACCACTTGGATGTAAACATGTGATTGAAACATGTTATGGTTGATGTTTGCAAATGGTTGCAAGTGTTTGCAAGTGACTGCTAGTGGATGCATGACACACATTAGGCACTAGATCGGCTCAGTCACATTTTCATGGTGCATATGCATGAGTTCTTATACTTGTACGTGGATGGAACTTGTTATGCTATCACTTGGATGTTGCATATGAATGAATGTTATGTGCACTCATGTAGAGATTATAAATTATGTTAGGAATTTGCATACATGTTGGACTCATTACACTAACATATTTTGCATTAAGGAGGTTTACTGAATCAGTAACCGCCTGATCTTTTGCATTTGATAAGTACATATACACACACTTACTGCATATGTTCATACAGCACAAGAAATCTTTTAAGGACAATGGTTTCCTGTGGATGATGTTTTGAGTATATGGATGATTGGACGGTAGGATATATTCTTTCTAACTTAGAAATTTTGGGGACGAAATCCTTTAAGAAGGGGAGAATGTAACAACCCGTATTTTAATAACGAGTTATAACCATAAATCAAGGCAGAATTAATTTTTAAAATAAGAATCAAGGGCAACAGGTTAAGCCATTACGTTCATCTCGAAATTCTGCTTGGAAACGAGTCTGAATTTTCGAAAATCGGGGTCCGTATGACCAAGTTATGACCCTTCAAAATTTCAGAAATTTAAAGTTCAAAAACAGCTCAGAATTCGAATTCAAACCCCAGAACGGGCTGGGCGGGAAATTTCCCGCCCAGGACCAGGTCGACTTGGGGGTCGACCATAGTGTCGACCTGCCCAGGACCAGATCGACCATAGAGTCGACCTGGGTGTCGACCTGGTTGCCGAGCCCATTTTTGAGTCAGAGTTCACTCTGATGTTTCTAGTCCGATTTCTGTCTAAATTCATTGGCCAGACCCTATATAAACAACCCCTAACTCTAGTCCCTCTACACAAATTCTCTCTGGCTTTATGCTGCTAAAACTTTGGTTGAAAATTTAGAGAAAAGGGATTGCTTCTTCTCTAAAAAGGCTACATGTAGAGCATTTCTGTTTGGGAGATTTATGTTAGACTCGAGATTCAACATCGCCTCTTTGTTTTCTAATTCTCAAACCACGATCTGTAAGCCCCAGTTACTTTTAGATCTGAACTTTAAACTTAATATGGACATGTTGTAAATTGAAATTGAACCTAAGTATGATAATTATCTTGGATCTATCATTGTATATCTTGGATCTATCATTGTTCATTTTGGATCTAGTATTTTGGATCTACTATTTGTTCACCTTGGATCTACTCATCTTGAAACTTAACTTGTGGTAATATTTATATGAAATTGATTTCGGACCTATATATGTTGTATATCTAAAACCCCTAATGTCCATAATATTCATGCCTGCGATGTTGAATAAGTTGTTATTCACAAGTTTGGGGTTATTATCTTATGCCAACTATTACCATGACTATCACCCTATTTTGCCAGATTTGATATTTGAGACCACTACTCCATATGCCAGTATTGTTGTAATCATTTATCTCGAGTTATACCATGCTTGACTTGTAATCACTTTTGCCTCCTTATGCCCGTTCTTCCTATGTTATTCCCTAATTAGATTTGTTTGTGTCAATTCGAATTCAGATGCGATGGGAATACGATTTGGGTAGTTTAGGCAAACTTGAATTTACCAAGAACTTGGAACATGAACATTGTTATAACTTGAATCTGAATATGGACATGAAACTTACCTTGAAACCTGTCACGAACTTGATATAAGACTTGAACATGGTCATGACTCTAGAACGAACTTGAAAATGGCCAACTCGAGGTTGGGTTGAGTTTGCAGTGTGAATCTTCTCGGAACCTCCCGGCGAATCCAGTGACTGCAAACAATAGTATCCAATGAGGGTAGTTAGTCATATCGCACCCAAAACCCGAGGTTAGACTATGTTGTGGTGTAAATCTGCTCGGAACCACCCGGCAAATCCAGTGACCACAACAACTAGTTTAATGTGAGAGGTTGGGGTGCATTACTGAATTTATGCTACATGATAGGGTTAAGTTATGAAAATGAAAGACAACACTTAACCAGCTTGATACATGATTGGATAGGGTTAAGTCATGAATTTGAATGACAACACTTAACCCATTAGAAACCCTAGTTATGCGGTCCTTTTCAGTAGTAACCCACTTAGATGTATCACGATACCCTGGGACTAGGCAGGGCGGGGCACGATTAATGGGCTGATTGTAAGCGACCAGAACGACGACTGAATTGGTGGGCCATTGTAGTTTCAAGGGGACTGGCACCCTAAAGCTAGATAAACCCTATGGTGGACCTAGCATAGGTGACTACATTTCGTGATTGGGCCGTATGACACAGACACATGGCGAGCTAGAACTTGTAGGGAGTCGATCGATTAGTAGATCGTACTGTAGGACCCCGTAATGGGTCATTTCTTGATATTGGGCCAAGGGATCATTTCATGGTTAATACTTGACATGGGTTAGAATACTAGTACAGTTGATGCAGCGAATCTTGAATATGCGATGCTAGACTTGACTAATCTTGTTATCTCAGTTATCATACCAGTCCTGTTATCATCCTTATGTTTAATTCCAGTTTTCACATGTCATGTTACTTTTACTAGTTTTTATGCTGAAAGTCACTAGGGCTCACCAGTCTTTATGACTGACCCTTTTTCTTTCGCACTTTTTCTTTCGTTCCCCTCCCCTCCAGGTTCTCAGGGAGTAAACACTAGCTCTTAGCTTGGATTTAGCTTGCTTTCTGTCAGCTCATGTACGGTTTGGTCTTGTGCTATGCTACGGCTGCACTTCTGCTATTTTTGGGGAATAATTTTCTTTGGTTATCTTAAGTTAATGCTTCTTTATTCAGAACTTGATGTAATGGAATAATTTGTACTTTGAATATATGAGGTTTTGACTCTTTTCTTGAAAGTAATGAAATTTGGTTTTTAATTTCTACCGCTGCTTTATTTATGTTCTGCCTTGTGATAACTCTGTGTATGTTTACCAAGATAATACTCCACCAAAACTAGTGCATTCCCTTTGTGAGTGACCCTAGCGGAGGTGGGGTGTTACATTTGGTATCGGAGCAGAAGGTTACCAGACGGGGCAAAAGTTTTAGAAAAATCTTCTAAAACTATTTTCCAAAACCGTTTATAAAGAAGCATTTTTCATTAAAAGTTTTATGTTTAAAAAGGCTATTCCCCAAAAGCCATTAGTACTTTCCTTTGTTTCCTCGTTTGAATCTTTTTCTTTTTTGTTTTTCAGCATGTCCGATCTTAACCTTCCTAAGGGAGTACCCGTACCTGGATGGTTCCAAAGATACTTGGAAGCTAGGGCCAACAGTGTGGACCCTGCAGACATCCCTCCTCCTCCTCCCCAGTGGTCGCGGTTCCTCCTCCTCCTCCTGGTACCGCCTTTGACAAAATATGCAAAGACTTGAAAGCAATGGGCGGCAAGAACTTCGTTGGAACTGAAACCTTCATTGAGGCACGAAACTGGTTAAAGGAGACTGCAGACTTGTTTATTATCTTCGATGTGGAGGATCATAGGAAAGTTCAGTTGGCAGTATGGTTGTTGAAAGTGAAAGCTGCATTTTGGTGGGAAGCCACCAATGCTACCAGGACAGTTGAGTTTTGGGCAGACTTTAGAGAGAGGTTTGGGCTAAAATTCTTATCGTCAGCAAAAGAGAACCTTCAAATGGAGAGGTTCCTAGCACTTAAGCAAAGGGACATGACCGTTAGGGAGTACGTGAATAAGTTTAATCAACTTTCTAGGTTCGGATTGGACTTGGTTAACACAGCTCATAAGAAGGTTGTACACTTTGCTCGAGGATTGAACGAGCCACTACACAGTTTGGCCATAACTCATATATAACCATGGGGGCGGCCTTTGAAAGCTTGGTGGATATGGCCCTACTTCATGAAGAAGACAAGAATAGCAAGAAGGAGGCTAAGCAATGAGACTCAGAATAAGAAGGTTGACATCAAGAAGGGAGGCAACAAGAATAACAAGAACAACAACAACAATACTAACAAACCACGTTAGACAAGGAAGTGCAACTTTTGTGGTATTAGGGGACATCTAGCTAAAGACTGTAGAATGAAGAAGAGAAAGTTAGGTGAATGCTTTCATTGTGGAGATACTGGACACATCAGCAAAGATTGCCCTAAGAAGCAAGGGCAGGGGCAAGGGCAGGCCCAGCGAGAAGGACCTTCTAGAGGGCAGTTGCATGCTCTCAACACCACTCCAGCACTTGACCGAGGTAGTAATATTTCTGTAGAAATCCTTGTTTACATTTCTGAATTTCCTATTCGAACCTTATTTGACTCTGGCGCATCGCATACTTTTATTTCTTCTGATTTTGTTAAAAATCTGCACCTAAGTACTAGTCTGGTTGAGGATCCCTTTATAGTTTCAAATCCAAATGGGGGCTCCGCTCATTTATTTATGATGTGTGTGGATTTGAGGATTTCTGTCTTAAGCGTAGAATTCACGTGTAATGCTTATGTTATCGGATTTATGGGATACGGTTTGATCCTAGGTATGGATTGGCCGTCCAATTATGCAGCCATTCTTGATTGTGAACGAAGGGTAGTGAGGCTCATGACTCGCCTTGGTAATAACCTTGAAATTTCTTATAGCCCTAAGGGTCCGGTCATGTTGTGTTATATTGAATCTCTTGACTCGTCCATCGACAATTTGCAATTTGTAAGAGTGGTCCGAGAATATCCAGATGTCTTTGATGAGGTGAAGTGGTTACTTTCTAAACACGAGATAGACTTCTGAATTTATCTTGTTGATAATGCCAAGCCAGCTTCATTGCCCGTTAGGCACATGGCCCCGCGAGAAAGAAGAGAGCTCAGTAAAAAAGTTAACGAGTTGCTTGAGAAAAATTTCATAAGAGGAAGCATTTCTGAATGGGGTGCTCTGGTGGTATTTGCTACTAAGGCGGATGGTTCGCTTCGTCTATGCGTAGATTATCGTGAGTTAAACAAGCTAACTAAGATAAATAGACACCCACTGTAACACCCCACACCCGCTACGGTCACTCACTAAGGGAATGCCATAACATCGGTGGAGTATTTTAAGTGAATATAGAACAGAAAAATTACAACAAGACAGATATAAGTAATACTTGAGAATTTAAAACATCATTTCATTGCAGCGAAAAGTAAAACATGTTTGGTTACACCAAAACCATAAACAAGAGTCAAGTACATAATATCCATCCTGATAAAACAAGAGTACATAATCCCATTACATAACTTAATAGCCATAATAGAAAAGATAAACTGAGCTTTACATCCACGGTCCAAGCTCCAAAAGGTAGATAAAGCAGTCTGATCAAAGCCCACTAGTGCTAGGCCCACTCTAATAACCTGAGGGTTGGGAAAAAAAGATAAAAACAACGGGGTCAAACATAAGTCTGAGCGAGTCCTATAACTTTAACAATACAATCATTAAAGTAACCAGAGTAAGACATAAGCTTGATATACGGTAACGACTGGGGATAAATGGCTACACTAAGCAGCCAACTAGACTTAGGATGAACTAAGATAACCATAAAGACGCGCCTATCCACCCAAGGATAATTACTATATTGCACCACCCCAGATCTACCCACCCAAGGGTAATTCCTACACTGCACCACACCAGTCACTCCTACTTAAAGGTTGATCCCTCCCAAGGACTTAGAAAATTTACCCAGTAGTTTCGTGTACCCCTAGCTGACTACATAGGTGCCGTCTGCCCCTATCTCCACTAGGTGTACCCACTACTCCCAAGCGATCGGCTCCCTACCGTAGATACCCGTGCTGGCCCCACAATGGGGTGTATCACTCCCCAAAGTGGCAACCCGATACAACAAATGGTGCACGGCTTATATCTACACGATGCAACAACGTCTTACCTACCAGCCCGGGTCCACACACGCATATGAAACCCGTTGGACTCGCGTTGCCACCGCTACCCTGTTTTGGCCTCTTATAGTCAAGCCTAATATGCGTGTCCCGTCCTCGACTTAGGTCGAGCCCACAAAGATACGTTTGGGATATTGGTTGAAATGGGCCCCCACAAGCTATCCACCTAAGCTTGTCATTTCTAGTGAATCCCACTTAACCCTTTTACCATGTCCACTTACATGTTATAAATTTTGGTTAAGTCATTTAATCATACTTTAATTGCCACACAAGGCACCCACTAGATTTCCACATGCCACCCAAGGCACTTACTTGATTCCCACATGCCACCCAAGGCACTTACTTAACCCTTTAATCATGTTTAATTACATGTTCCACTTTGGTTAAGTATTCTAATCGTATTTTCTATTGCCACCCAAGGCAACCCACTAGTTTCCTCATGCCACCCAAGGCACCCCCACTAGTTACTACATGCCACCCAAGGCACCCACTTAACCCCTCATGCCCCACTACATGCTAATTTGGTTAAGTGTTTCTTAATTAATTAAGATCATAACCTTTGTAAAGACCTCTCACATTAGACTGTCTTTTATGGCAGCTGGATATGCCGGTTGGTTCCGGGCAGCCTTACACCATAACAGAGTCTAACCTCGTGTCTTTACACTTGTCACGTATTTAGTTTATGACTAAGACCTCTCACATTGGGCCAATCATTTGTAGCCGCTGGATTTGCCGGTCGGTTCCGGGCAGTCTTATGCTACAAAAGGGTCCAACCTCGTGTCTTAGTAGATTAATTACACCTAATTAATCACCCCCATAATTTGTATTAATTATCCCTAATTAATTACAAATATTTAAGAATATGGGTAGACCTAACTCAATAGGTAAATTCCCAATTCCATAATATGGGTAGACCTAACTTAATAGGTAAATTCCCAATTATGTCCATCCACTTTATGGTATGTTTAATAATACCCACTTCACACAATTTTATGTGTTCATTAATTTTTTACCCCATCGTCCCCACGTAAATACGTTAACATGACATACTTAAAAAGAGAAGATTCATCATACACAAAATGGGTTCAACTTAGCATATCATTAGCATTATCATGGGTTTAAAAGGTGTCAACTTGCATATATGACCATAAACCCAACTTGCATAAATAACCAACCCAAACTTGCATGAATCACATATGTCATAAAGATGGTAACTTGCTTAAATGTTCATGTCATAGACCTATCATAAAGGTGTCAACTTGCATACATGTCATTGGTCTAAAAGGGATGAACTTGCACATGTACTTATGTTATACATAGAGGCAAACTTGCATATATTATGCATATCATAAAAAAGAGACAAACTTGCATATGAACTTGCATCATAACTTGCATATGAACTTGCATCATAACTTGCATATGAACTTGCATAACATGCCATACTTAGAGGCAAACTTGCATATATTATGCATATCATAAAAAGAGACAAACTTGCATATGAACTTGCATCATAACTTGCATATGAACTTGCATCATAACTTGCATAAAACCAAACACTTAGCATGCATAAAACCAAATATTTAACATGCATAAAACCCACCATTTAACATGCATAAACCCAAACACTTAACTTGCATAAACATAGTGCCATCATGAATAAGTGTTAAACATAGTGATTAGCAAACTAGCATCATAACATATGACCTAAAACCCATTGATCCGCAAGCAAAACCATATGATCTCATCACATCTCATCTACTTCGTTGAACAATTGGTTATTAAAGTGATAGAAACTCACAACTAAACTCCAATAAGCAAACCCGTGCCAAAAATCACCCAAAAACTCTAGCCTTGAAAATAAAGCTTGCAACATGATGATGAATGCAAGCTAATGATCACTCATACAACTTAAAAATACTTGTATGAACATGAAAGCCTTCATAGAAATATTTTAGAAAGAGGATGGAGGCTAGGATTTTGAGTGGAGGCCATTATCATAGAAAATTTTGGCATAGTTTAGTTAGGGGATAGGATTATGATCATTTAGGGCTAGCTTAGGGTCTTATTTATAGGATTAGGATGTGTTTCTAACCCTTAGATTAACCCTAATTCTATTTAGAGCCATCAGATTTCGTCCAGCCCTCCAAAACACAGCCCAAAACTCAAACTGGTGCACCCAGCCAGAATCAGCCGACAGGGCAAGTCGACAGCCCTGTCGACTACCAAGTCGACAGGCAAGTCGATAGCCCTGTCGACATCCAAGTCGACTTGGCTGGGCGGGATATTTCCCGACTGGCCCCCATTTCTGCATGTTTCGAAATTCAAGTTTCCCGAAAACTTCTTTGGGCCTTAACCGGGTCATACGGACTCCGATTTACAAAATTTCGGACTCTATTTCGCGTATTTTTCCGAGACGAACACAATGACGTAACCCGTTTCCCCTGATTCTCACATCTGAGATTATTAATTCTGTAATTAGTGAATATCAGCGTTAACTGAAATTCGGGGTGTTACACCCACTACCAAGAACCGACGATTTCTTTGACCAGAATGTTGGAGCATCTGTTTTCTCTCAACTCGATCTAGCCACAGGATTCCATCAGCTTAGAGTGGCTGAGGATAACATTGACAAAACTGCGTTTAAGACTCCAGATGGGTTCTTCGAATGGCTCGTCATGATGTTTGGGTTAACGAATGGACCTGCGTGCTTTGTAGATTTTATAAGTAGGGTGTTTCGGGAGTTCCTTAACAAGTTTGTAGTGGTTTTCTTGGACGATATTTTGATCTTCACAAAGGATGAAGAAGAGCATGCTAGACATCTCAAGGAAGTCATGGATACGCTTAGAGCACACCAGTTAAAGGTTAAGTTCTCCAAATGCCATTTTTGGAGGAAGGAAGTTCAATTTCTTGGACATGTAGTTTCTAAGCAAGATATAGTCATGGATGCCGCAAAGGTAGTTGCGGTGCAAGACTGGAAAATTCCTAAGAATGCAACGGAGGTGAGAAGCTTTCTCGGTTTGGCAGGCTATTATAGGAAGTTCATTAAGGACTTCGCTAAAATTTCAGCCCCTCTTACTAGGTTAACGAAGAAAAACCTAGCGTTTGCATAGGACATAGAATGTGAGATTGCTTTTCAGAGAATCAAGAGAGCCCTCACCACAGCTCCAGTTTTGGCATTACCCGACGGAACTAAGATGTTTATGGTGTACACAGATGCGTGTGGTACAGGATTAGGCGCTGTCCTAATGAAGGAAGGGAAAGTGATATGCTATGGGGTAGACAACTTAAAGTTCATGAGAAGAATTATCCCACACATGACTTGGAGTTGGCGGCGATTGTTTTTGCACTTAAATCTTGGCGCCATTATCTTCTAGGGGAGAGGTTCGAGCTATATACCGACCACAAATCTCTTAAGTACCTCTTCTCACAGAAAGATTTGAATCTGAGACAACATCAATGGATGGAATTCTTGGCATCATATGACTTCGATATAGCTCATATCCTTGGCAAGGGTAACGTGGTGGCGGATGCACTAAGTAGGAGAAGGTTGACCTTAAGCCCCTTGATTGTTGAAAGGAAAAGTCTAGAGTTTATAGCAACCTTTGATTTTACACCTGTTATTGAGTCATCGACTATTACGTTAGCATCTCTTGAGTTAAGACCTACACTTCTAGATTAAGTAGGGACTTCACAGAAGGAAGACCTACAGATAGTCGAAATTATGGACAAGCTGATTAGTCGTGAGACGTCAAGACACCTCGATAGGTATGCCATAGATGACAAGGGATGCCTAAGGCGTGATGGAACGCTATGTGTCCCACAAGTGGTAGACTTAGTAAGGAAAGTCCTCGAGGAGGTGCATCACTCGAAGATGACCATACATCCCGGAGGGGGTAAGATGTACAGGGATGTGAAACACATTTTCTTTTGGTCTGGAATGAAAAAGGACGTGGAAAAGTTCGTTTCAAAGTGCATGGTGTGCCAACAAGTAAAGGCCGAGTCAAAGAAGCCCGGTGGGCTATTACATCCTTTGGAGGTTATGCAATGGAAATGGGAGAGTATCTCGATGGATTTCAAGGATGGACTGCCTAGGTCAAGGTAGGAAAATACTAGCATATAGGTCATAGTTGATAGACTCACAAAACGAGCTCACTTCAATACGGTGAAAAGCAAGAGGACCGCATCATGGCTAGCGTTTATTTACCTTCGAGAGATAGTACGGTTGCATGGGGTTCCTTCTAGTATAGTTAGTGATCGTGACCCGATTTTCACTAGCCAGTTTTGGAATAGTCTACAAGAAGCAATGGGTACACGACTAAGTTTAAGCACGGCCTATCACCCACAGACGGATGGACAAACCGAAAGGGTAAATAGGGTACTAGAGGATCTTTTGAGGCTATGCATTCTTGACTTTTGTGGTACTTGGGAAGACCATCTTCCTCTCGTGGAGTTTGCATATAATAATAGTTACCAAGCTAGCATCGGAATGGCACCGTTCGAAGCCCTGTATGGAAGACCGTGCAAGTTGACAAGTTGTTGGTGGGAGACGATAGATAGGCTTATACTTGGGCCCGACATGGTAAGGGACATTTCTGAGAAGGTTGAGTTGATACGAAGATGGATGAAAACGGCCCAAGATAGACAAAAATCTTATGTGGACAAGAGTAGGATAGACCTAGAGTTCGAAGTCGGAGATATGGTCTTCATAAAAGTTTCTCCTTTACGCAATGTGGTTCATTTTGAAGCGGATGGAAAGCTAGCACCAAGGTTCGTAGGATCGTTTCCTATCACTGAGAGGATTAGGCAGATGGCCTATAAGGTAGACTTACCCAAGAAGCTGACTGGAGTACACAATGTCTTTCACGTCTCGCATCTCCGAAAGTGCTTACATGAGTCGGCCGAAGTGGTTGAGCCAAGCATCCTTGAAGGCGTAGAAGTGGAAAAAGAAGCAACATTGAGGCGAGTTCTGATTCGTATCTTAGGAACGAAGATCAAGAAGCTAAGGATTCGAGAAGTCAAGCTATTTAAAGTACAGTGGAGTGAAGCCCAAGAAGACGCAACCTAGGAAACCGAAGAGAAGATACGCGCGCTTTACCCATTTCTTTTTGAGGGTACATTCTCATCTCTTTTCCTATAAAGTTGAAAACCTTTCGTATCATGCTTTTACTACCTATGTTTGCCTTGTTATCTTCTCGATCTTATCTTGAGAACCTTAGGTAGAACCATATGGATGTAAACATGTGATTGAAACATGTTATGGTTGATGTTTGCAAATGGTTGCAAGTGTTTGCAAGTGATTGCTAGTGGATGCATGACACACATTAGGCACTAGATCGGCTCAGTCACATTTTCATGGTGCATATGCGTGAGTGCTTATACTTGTACATGGATGGAACTTGTTATGCTATGACTTGGATGTTGCATATGAATGAATGTTATGTGCACTCATGTAGAGATTATAAATTATGTTAGGAATTTGCATATATGTTCGACTCATTACACTAACATATTTTGCATTAAGGAGGTTTATTGAATCAGTAACCGCCTGATCTTTTGCATTAGATAAGTACATGTTAGACCAAAAAATGGTCCTAACACCCAATTGATAATGTTTTGTAGAGAATAATGAGGAATCATGAACAAAAAGCAAGAAAAATCAATAAACACACGGAATTTAAAGTGGTTCGGCGTTAACAAGCCTACATCCACTTCATAGCTTCTCAATTCATTAAGAAATTACAAATACAATGAGTATTGAGGCTCAAGCACTCAATTACAATGAATAATACTCTCCGAATTCATTGATTTTATTAAAGAGGATGAAGTTTCTTCGTTGGTAGCCATGGCAGAAATAGATAGAGCTTCCTTGAGGCCAAAAAGTCCCCTTAAATGATGTGTTGTATGTGTATTTATAGGTAGAAATTCGGTTAGGGTTGAGTGGCCACGTGGCAGCTTCAGAGTAAATCTCGGAAGTAGTGGAGAACATAGGGAAATTGTCTTTAACTGCCCAGAATTCGGTCAGGGGTAGAGACCCGATCCAGTTGGCCCGATCCGGAGAACCCGATCCGGATGACCCGATCCGGTTTACCCGATCTGGATGACCCGATCCGGTTTACCCGATCCGGTTTGGTTGATCAGAAATATTCGCTTTAGCTTGATCCGAAATGGTGGAATCCAACCCGAAGCTTATGTGCACAGAAATACGAGTTTCCCATCCTTCGTTACTTCGTCCAAGCAGATGTCGATCTTTGCCAGTTCATACTCAAGCCCTAGTGGCCTTCCTAATAGAGTTCTTTGGCTTTGGATAGTCTGGTCACAATGCAGGCTAACATTTTTCCCCCCAAAGTACATCTTGTTGCAAATAAGATGTGCTTTGAATAAGTCGAGACGAATCTTTTTGGATCTTTTTCTGTATAAATGGCTTGTCATATGCCGCATTGCTTCCGTTGATGCTTATCGGGCCAAATTTCGTGGCTACAGTGGTCAAGATGATCAAGTTATCGTTTAGACTTCGTCGAATCAAGAGGTAGAATTCCTTCATCATAGGTCATGCGGTATGTTTGGCTCCCGTGTGAGATCGTACATGTAAAAGTTGATGCCAAACGACGCCATCTTCCTAAACAAGTCAAGCACATTACTAAGCTAAGATTTCTTTAATATATAAGTCAATGTATACAATAACCGTCCAAGTCATAGTATGGTGTCAGAATCTTCGTATCTTGAGCTAGCATTTGGACCGTTCGGATAGAGCGCATCAGAGTCGGCATATGAATTTCTCATTTTTGCTTGGATTTGGACTATCTCGATATCAGGATATTAATCTAGGACTCCATGATTGCATCTAATCGTAATAATAGTGCATCCGAAAGCCATGATCACTTCAGATTGTTTTATAGTCCCGTGATCACATACGAGTCAGTACGAGATGTTGTTGAAAACATGCAAGCCAATAGCTGGTAGGATTATCACAAATGTAAGGCAGCAGAGGAGTTCATCATACTCTCCATTTGATGCAGTTGCAGATCAAGTCTTTGAATTCTTGCTTGATCCGTAATTTCGCTCACATGGATGGTCGGGATGAATCACGTCATATTCTAAAGATATATTGTATATGTTCTGAATCATGCATTGAGTCAGGGTCATGTTTAAAGTCAATCTGTCGGTTGAAGTTGATGTTCCTAGCATTAGTGGAGGACGAGCGAAGTCAGTGCTTATGCCCCCAGCATTGTTGGGGGTTATGTTAGGTTAATTGGACACCCAATCTTTTAGCCTTTATACTTTTTTCCACCGCATCGGGTTAGATATGTAGGTTAAACAATCTTAGTCACCCTGTGTCGTTATGTGCACATTACTAAGTCATCAAGGGTTGGAGTTGTATATGCTAATGGTCGAATCACATTTGCGTTGGGGTCAACCCATCTGTTTAGCCAGAAAGCAGTGCTCGCCTTATTGAGTATATCAGCAAACTTAGATACTCTCCTCGCATCAGCTGCAGAGTTGAGTAAGCTCGTCAATCTTGCAAGCGAGCGAACGTCGTTAGTGAGTTATTCGAGCTCCTTCGTTCATGCTTTGGCATAATCCGAAATAGCCATCATAGTCTTGTTGAGTCTATCTCCCATGCTTGGTTCCATTAAGCTTGACAATCAAGACCACGGGCCCGATTAATGACATTGGTCATTTCCAGAATTGTAAATTCCTGTTAGTCTTTCCTGGGGCTTTTCTTTTTCCTTTATTATTTCAAGAGTCAGATGGTGCTCCATTCTGTCGTGAAGACATTGAGATCATCCATTTCAATATTAGCACACTCTTATTGCACGAATCTGTCTATCTCAGGATAGGATTTTCCAACGTTTCTAGGAGAATCTCATGGTAGAGATACCGAGGTTTGTTTCAGAGGTGAATCTGCCAAGTCCTCTTGGTAGGTCTCGATGCAAAGAGATATTGAAGTTTGAGATATCCAGAATACCGGATACTACAGCAATCAATGCTATATATAGTCCAGGTCGATTTACAGATGCCACTGTGGCGTCGAATCTTTCAAGGAATGCATGCAGGGTCTCGCCTGATCTCTGTTGAAGCATCAATTAATGTTGCCAATTTGGCCCTCATCTTTGAGAAGTTGTCGCTAATTACCTAATTTAGCGCTAGTGCCCCCGGTATGAAATCTTAAATTGGGTGGAAGCCGGTTTCTGGCTTCTTGGTTGCGCATATGTAATAGCAGTCAATCAGGGTTCTGTTTTTTAATTCTGGATGGTGATCCGCTACTTGGATGTATGCAGGTTGTTCTTGAGGATCCATTCTTCTGCTTATAGTCTGGGTTATTGTGAAGCTCAGATAATCGTAAATGTGCCTAAAGCTGGCAGATAGTCAGATGATGATGTTCGAAGCTCTTATCCTGTACTCCCCATCCATGGGGATTTTACTAAACGGTGGTCATCAAATCCACGTATTCTCTGAATTCATACTCCCTCATTGAGCTGTGAGTTAGAGTTTGATAGAAAATGAATTATTCGTGTCCAGCTCATGTTAATCCTTGGTCTCCCATCCAAGCTTTGAGGTTCGAAGTCGGATGGCAATGAAGTTAGTCTATAGCTTTCTCGAATGCTCTTGTCTTCCCCCTACACGGGGAGCCTCATGTTGAGGTTGAGCTGGATTTTAAACATTCCTCCGAATGGGGGCAAAGGTTGGTCGGGCTTCGTTTAATTTATCGGTGGCTCTTGCATATCCATCGTTTTCATCCAAAATGTTACAGTCGGAAGTTGCATGCTACAAATTCCTGGGAGGAGGTTGGTTGCATCTTGTTTCATTAAAGACGACTATGCCAACTTGTCCTAGGGTCCCACTTGATCTGGACCATGGAGCAGGGAGTGTTTGAGCCAAGTTCGTTGTCGCTTGAATTTCCATGGTTCTCGCTCCAGCGAGTACGCCGTAGTTACTCAGCCTTCCATCTATCCAAGTAAAAAAGTTATCCATCATTTTCTGTCGTTTCCAGAGAAGTTTGTCTCACTGAGCCATCTGAGTTCTCAAATCAGCGAGGGTACCATCTATTTCATATCTAGCTTGACATGTTGAGGGATCATTGCAAGAAGAAATTTGCTGACTTCCTTCGTTCCAAGCGCCTTCTGCGCCAATATCCTCAGCACGGAAGAAATTTCTATCTTCCTTCTTCTTAGCCTTTTGAGTTTGAGTGTCAGGCAATTTGCCTCCTCGCAAGTTAGAGGTCAAAGTAATGGCGTCCTCCTTTATATGGGGTCTTTCAACCGGGAATTCGGTCTGGACTAGCAAATGGACATTCATTCTACATCCATTTCGTGGTCCTCAAGCAGCAATGTGGCCCCAGTCCAGGGGTAATGGCGAAAGGTCGGTAGTTTTATCACATCCCATTCAAATTTAGACATGGATGCATGGAAAAGAGACATTGCTTTATAAGCTTATGTGATTGAGTTATCCAAGTGCTCGAGTTATCACGTTTTCCATTCAACGTATTTGCGAGGTAGCACTCGTCGTTGCACGTGGGCTATGGCCAGTCACACAAGGGTGTGTATGTTGATTTGATATATCACTCTTAGGGCCTCCTTTCGGTCATTGCCTTAAGTCGTGAGACACGTCATTGAACAATTCACTCTCAAGGCCTCCTTTCTGTCATCGCCTTGAGTCTCCTGAGAAGTTTATCATTAGGCATCAATGTCAGCCTTCTGGACGTAGCCCTTTGTTTGTTTTCCACCGGCCTGTTGCGGTTGTCGCGAGTGCGGCGCTCGCATTCTTGTCTTATTATCTTGTACAAGCCTGCACTCTGTAAACAAAGCAAATCTCTAGTAATAGGTAATAAAGCACATCACAATCAAGCAAGGGTCCCAATTCAGAATCCCTGCAATCAAATAATATCTAGCAAATCATATAGAATTTATCTAAAGGGGTGATGTGTGTGTGATCCCAATCAAACATAAATAAAGTGCCTGCCCAGGGCTTGTTTGGGATTGATTAGGATTGACAGTGCATTGCCCCTCATGTCCGGACATGAAGGGTTCGGGCTCTGCTTTCACTCTTGCCCCCGGTACTACAGCAGGGTAGGAGCCCTTTTATGGCATTTAATCAACATGCCTTTGTACTCTCCTGTCGTATGCCCAGGATAGAGTTCGAACTCAGCTTTCAGTCTGCTCCCCGATCCTTCAGCGGGGTAGGAGTTCTTGCGGTGTCAGTCTTTGGCGCCTTTATACTCTCCCGTCGAATGCCTAGGGTAGAGTGGAATCAAGGAGGTCTTTTAATCGTGGTGCACCATCACACCTTGGGGACGTCATCTTCCCGTCCTTTATACTCTCTCTCGAATCATGAGAGTTAGAGTTGTCAAGGCGAATGGTCGTGTCATTCGCCTTGGCGCGCTCCTTCTTCAATATATTTCAAAGACTAGGAGTCTGCCGTCTCGAGTGTCGTTCTCAAACTCGATTTTAGTCTTTATTCCATGCTTCACTCTGGCGGATGGAGCTTTTCGGGCAAGCAGTCGGATCACACTCGCCGAGGCGCTACCTCATAATTCCCGATTCATGGGTAAAGGTGGTTGTTTGCAGTGATCAAGTCTCTCTCATCCCGTCAACTCGTGGGATGAAGTTTGGTCGAAAGCTGAAGTATTGTCCTTTAAATGTCTCTCAAATCATGAGAGCTAGAGTCATGGATCAAGTGATCTTTCAATCATGGCACACCCATCAACCTCGTCCTAGGTTGGTACTTCTATCCAATCTCTAAGGATTAGAGTTAGTTGAGCAAACAGTCAAAAGACGTTGGCCAAAGCTTTGCGTTCCTCCGATCAATCTATGGGAGGAGTGATTGGCACCAAACTTCGGGTACCTGCATCATTCATATCGCATAAGTTAGTCATGTCCATAACTCAGGAAGCATGTAAAAGTAAATTGTATGATTGAAAAGTAAGCATATCAAGGGGTAGTGCTGCCTCCTTTAATGGATCGGGTCATGTAGACGGTCGAACTGAATCCATCCGGAATCGGATTCCGACGTTGAACGTCAATGCACAATTATCTTGAGGTCTGCCACGTGTGAGCCAATGAGTGGATGGTCACCTCGGATCCATCTTAAGCTATACAACTTCTCTTAGGGGAAGGACGTGGCTCTGTAAACAAGCAGTTCAATCGGGCTCGTTATGGCAATGCTCCCTAATTCTTCCTGTAGGTGCTCAAAGTTTGATTGGTACCAGATTCGGGGTACCTACATCATCCACATATAAATTCATCTGAGTTAGTTACATCAATAACTCATAAAGCATGGAAATATAAGAGTCATGGTTAAAAAGTAATCCTATTAAAGGAATGAATATCATTCTGTGCGAAGATGGCATTGCACGCTCTTTGCAGGTCCATTTTTCCTCACTACATCTTTGTCAGGGGATGGCTGTCAAAATCTTTAGCTGGTGATGAACGTCTTTTCAAACCGTTGTGGGGGTGGCGGTCCTAAGAATGAACAGACCTTGATTGAGGACTTGGAGTGACAAAGGCAATTAGGTAAATACTATAAGCGAATGACGAGGTCGCATCTTATTTGAATCGCCTTCTTGCCCCCATGCTAAGGGCAAGGATTGAGTATAAGGGAGTCATAGCTGCTAGGGGGATAGTCATATCTCATCCATCCGCAGATATGCCTTTAGTCCCATGTTGGGAATAAGATCTAATGCACAGATAATCAATCAGCACCCAGGCTTAAGTGCTCTAAACCTTTAACTTGCCACCTCCATTGAGTAGCATCTCCTAATTAGCTAAATAGTAGGCTCTTCCAGTAACATGGTCGCCATGGATCATTCCCATTCCATCTTTCATTAGGAATTTTAGCAATAGATACAAGGGTGCAATGTAAGCTCTAATCGCCGCTAGAGCTGGTCAGTTTAGACCTTAGTCAGATAAACTTGACTACAATAGCATGGCTTCCAAGGCTTGAAGTAATGTTCACATTTTCTATCACAATTGATGTATGAAGTCGAGAGATAACGGTCGATTCATATTTGTTTTGATCTCGAACTCTCATCTCGTGACAAAGGTCATATGGTGACTGGTGAGCAGTCAAGTTGCTATCATCCGAGCAAAGATTCATATGTCCAATCATGGCCTGCAGGGGTTCAGCTGTTACCTATCGCTGGGCACCAAAGTATGTGGACCTAACCGTTATTCGATGGAAATCAGTCTTCCTCAATGAGATTGACATCAAATAGCCATTGCAAAGGTTAGCTAAGTTCTTCGGGAGGTGAGACATAGGACATTTTATTCATCACATCATACAATTGAAGTGTAGCTTTGGGATGTTGGGATCCTTAGATGCTTTCTGGTATCCCACTATTGACAATCATGGTCACTATGATCATATGAATCATCTTTGAAGTAGTGCTCGAACTGTTCTATATAACTGTCATTCGATGCTCTGTCGATTGGACAGGTTTAAGTCATATAAATGGGATGGTCACTACTCATTAGGGAACAACATCAGTTGCATTGCTGAAATCTACACTATCGTAGTTCCAGAAGATGAGGCTACTATTAGACAATCATTATCTCGTATACTGTCGTTGATAGCAAGCTGAATCTGACTCACAGCTCCTCCCATTGAATGGCATCGGCAAATAGAGGCTATGGCTTCTGGAGGAATCCTAGTCGTTGCCATTTGTTTGTCAAATTCTTTGACTCTCCACCTTATCTTCATTAACAAACTTTGATGACTACTATTGGTCAAAATATACGTCGAGCCGAAGGCGAGCCGTGCTCCGAGCCGAAGGTGAGGCCGTCAGCTGGTCCGAGCGCAGCGTTGGCGGGGGTCCGGGGCCCCGCAGTCCCGGCGGCGATCGACCTAACCAGTTAGGTCAAAAATGTGGGCACCGCACGATTTTTTCGATTTTGGAAGATGGAGCCTTTTCTGAAATGATCTTAAAAATGTATTTTTTCCAAAAATAGCTGTTTCGGGTCGGATCAGATCATCTCTTCAAATTACGGCTCGGGAGTGCCTTTAGGATGGGTCGGATTATGGATGCACCATCAGTAACACTCATTTCCTCGGTTCGGTTCGGGGCACCCTCTTCGGTTCGGTTCGGAGATGCATCACTGGGTCGGGTCGGGGTATCAACAGCAGCTGGATTCGAGTCCTGCTCAACAAGTCGGGTCGGAGCGCTATCCCCGGGTCGGTTCGTGGTGCCACTCCTTTATGGCTCGGGTCGGGGGTACACATCCGATCCGATGATAAAGCTTGCCAGGAACTTGAATTACTTGGCTCTCATTCGAGGTGATAGGGGATCGGGTCGGATTGAGGTGTCAATATCGGGTCGGCTCGGATCCGACCCGACCCGGGCACACCTGAACCAGTGACTGGAACGAAAACTGCAGCCTGCTTGTCATCTTGTTCTGTACTCACTTCATTTCTACGCGAAGCCCGTTGCTTTTTATCTTTTCATGTAGGCATGGAAAATATGGATTATCTCTTCGGATTTGGTGATCCAAACAATAGAATAATAATCCAGAAAGCTGAGGATTCAATTTTCTCAGTGAAAGCACCAAAATGTTAGACCAAAAAATGGTCCTAACACCCAATTGATAATGTTTTGTAGAGAATAATGAGGAATCATGAACAAAAATCAAGAAAAATCAATCAACACACGGAATTTATAGTGGTTCGGCGTTAACAAGCCTACATTCACTTCATAGCTTCTCAATTCATTCATAAATTACAAATACATTGAGTATTGAAGCTCAAGCACTCAATTACAATGAATAATACTCTCCGAATTCATTGATTTTATTAAAGAGGATGAAGTTTCTTCGTTGGTAGCCATGGCCGAAATAGATAGAGCTTCCTTGAGGCCAAAAAGTCCCCTTAAATGATGTGTTGTATGTGTATTTATAGGTAGAAATTTGGTTAGGGTTGAGTGGCCACGTGGCAGCTTCAGAGTAAATCACGGAAGTAGTGGAGAACATGGGGAAATGGTCTTTAACTGCCTAGAATTCAGTCAGGGGTAGAGACCCGATCCGGTTGGCCCGATCCGGATAACCCGATCCGGATGACCCGATCCGGTTTACTCGATCTGGATGACCCGATCCGGTTTACCCGATCTGGTTTGGTTGATCAGAAATATTCGCTTTAGCTTGATCCGAAATGGTGGAAACCAACCCGAAGCTTATGTGCACAGAAATACGAGTTTTCCCATCCTTCGTTACTTCGTCCAAGCAGATGTCGATCTTTGGCAGTTCGTACTCAAGCCCTGAGTGACCTTCCTGATAGAGTTCTTCGGCTTTGGATAGTCTGGTAACAAAGCAGGCTAACAGTACATATACACACACTTACTACATATGTTTGTACAGCACTAGAAATCATTTAAGGACAATGGTTGCATGTGGATGATGTTTTGAGTAGATGGATGATTGGATTGTAGGATATATTCTTTCTAACTTAGAGATTTTGGGAACGAAATCCTTTAAGGAGGGGAGAATGTAAAAACCCGTATTTTAATTACGTGTTATAACCATAAATCAAGGAAGCATTAATTTTTAAAATAAGAATCAAGGGCAACGGGTTACACCATTATGTTCAACTCTAAATTCTGGTTGGAAACGAGTCTGAATTTTTGAAAATCGGAGTCCGTATGACCAAGTTATGTCCCTTCAAAGTTTCAGAAATTTCAAGTTCAAAAACCGCTCAGAATTCGAATTCAAATTTCGAATTCAAACCCCAGAACTGACTGGGCGTGAAATTTCCCACCTAGGACCAGGTCGACCTGGGGGTCGACCATAGTGTCGACCTGCCCAGGACCCGGTCGACCATAGAGTCGACCTGGGTGTCGACCTGGTTACCGAGCCCATTTTTGAGTCAGAGTTCACTATGATGTTTCTAGTCCGATTTCTGTCTAAATTCATTGGCTAGACCCTATATAAACAGCCCCTAACTCTAGTGTCTCTACACAAATTCTCTCTGGCCTTATGCTGCTAAAACTCTGGTTGAAAAGTTAGAGAAAAGGGATTGCTTCTTCTCCAAAAAGGCTACGTGTAGAGCATTCCTGTTTGGGAGATTTCTGTTAGACTCGAGATTCAACATCGCCTCTTTGTTTTTTGATTCTCAAACCACGATCTGTAAGCCCCAGTTACTTTTAGATCTAAAGTTTAAACTTAATATGGACATATTGTAAATTGAAATTGATCCTAAGTATGACAATTATCTTGGATCTATCATTGTATATCTTAGATCTATCATTGTTCATTTTGGATCTAGTATTTTGGATCTACTATTTGTTCACCTTGGATCTATTCGTCTTGAAACTTGGCTTGTGGTAATATTTATATGAAATTGATTTGGGACCTATATATGTTGTATATCTTAACCCATAATGTACTTAATATTCATACCTGTGATGTTGAATTAGTTGTTATTCACAAGTTTGGGGTTATTATCTTATGTCAACTATTACCATGAATATCACCCTATTTTGCTAGATTTGATATTTGAGACCACTACTCCACTTGCCAGTATTGTTGTAATCATTTATCTCAAGTTATACCATGCTTGACTTGTAATCACTTTTCCCACCTTATGCCCGTTCTTTCTGTGTTATTCCCTAATTAGATTTGTTTGTATCAATTCGAATTCACATGCGATGGGAATGCGATTTGGGTAGTTTAGGCAAACCTGAATTTACCATGAATTTGGAACATGAACATTGTTATAACTTGAATCTGAAAATGGACATGAAGCTTACCTTGAAACTTGTCACGAACTTGATATGAGACTAGACATGATCATGACTCTAGAACGAACTTGAAAATGGCCAACTCGAGGTTGGGTTGAGTTTGCAGTGTAAATCTTCACGGAACCTCCCTGCGAATCCAGTGACTGCAAACAATAGGATCCAATGAGGGTAGTTGGTCATATCGCACCCAAAACCCGAGGTTAGACTATGTTGTGGTGTAAATCTACCCGGAACCGCCCGACAAATCCAGTGACCACAACAACTAGTTTAATGTGAGAGGTTGGGGTGCATTAATGAATTTATGCTACATGATAGGGTTAAGTCATGAACATGAAAGACAACACTTAACCAACTTGATACATGATTGGATAGGGTTAAGTCACGAATTTGAATGACAACACTTAACCCATTGGAAACCCTAGTTACGCGGTCCTTTTCAGTAGTAACCCACTTAGATGTACCACGATACCCTGGGACTAGGCAGGGGAGGGCAGGATTATGGGCTGATTGTTAGCGACCAGAACGTTGGCTGAGTTGGTGGGCCATTGTAGGTTCACGCGGACTAAGGTCGTGCACGTAGTCCAGAGTTGAAAAAGCAGGCATTGGGCGCCAGTAGATTTACACTGTGCGTGCTTGATTTGTGTCGATGGTTGACACCCTAGAGCTTGATACACCCTATGGTGGACCTAGCACAGGTGACTACATTTCGTGATTGGGTCATATGACACAGACACATGACGAGCTAGAACTTGTAGGGAGCCGATCGATTAGTAGATCGTACTGTAGGACCCCGTAATGGGTCATTTCATGATATTGGGCCAAAGGATCATTTCATGGTTAATACTTGACATGGGTTAGAATACTAATACAGTTGGTGCAGCGAATCTTGAATATGCGATGCTAGACTTGACTTATCTTATTATCTTAGTTATCATACCGGTCCTGTTATCATCCTTATGCATAATTCCAGTTTCCACATGTCATGTTACTTTTACTAGTTTTTATGCTGAAAGTCACTATGGCTTACCAGTCTTTATGACTGACCCTTTTTCTTTCGCCCCTTTTTCTTTCGTCCCCCCTAGGTTCTCAGTGCGGAAACGCTAGCTCTTAGCTTGGATTTAGCTTGCTTTCTGTCAGCTCATGTACGGTCTTGAGCTATGCTATGGCTCCACTTCTGCTATTTTTGGGGAATAATTTACTTTTGTTACCTTAAATTTATGCTTCTTATTTAGAACTTGATGTAATGGAATAATTTGTACTTTGGATATATGAGGTTTTGACTCTTTTCTTGAAAGTAATGAAATTTGGTTTTTAATTTCCGCCACTGTTTTATTTATGTTCTGCCTTGTGATACTCTGTGTCTGTTTACCTAGATAATACTCCACCAAAACTAGTACATTCGCTTTGTGAGTGACCCTAGCGGAGGTGGGGTGTTACAATATCGGTAAAGCTAAATCTTTATATGTATACTTTAATATGAAATGACTCGAAGAGAAAGTAAACAAAAAGAGAAATTTTCTTTTAAGTAATGCAATATAAGATTCAAATTGGTCATGAAATACAAAACTGCTCTTATTCTTTAAATTATTACTACATGGCATGCTCAGGAATATAGCAAATGCCAAACAAAAATTAAACATTTGCATATGGAAGGAAAAGAAGCGATTAGCCTATGTTACTGTAGATAGTTACGTAAATTTATACAGCAAGATTTTTTTTACAGACTATTATTGGATATCTTGGTCTTTTGATGGATTGATTCAACAAACATAAACATTTGATACACAGAATTGGTCATATGGTTATTGATTCTGCAGAATTATATGGATGATATGATTCCTTTGAAGTCAACAATCATCATAAGCTAATCCACTGATCTTAACAAATTTATCCTAGCAGTACAATTGCATAAATGATTGAAAATTAAGTTTAACCCTAAAAATGGAATAGAACACGGTTTGAGTCCAAAAAATAAACAATAAGTTAAATAACAAATATTACCGCATATTTTTTAGCAGCTGACTAATCTGAAACTATTTTGGATACTTGAAATGTACTGCAGCAACGGTAGTGAAGAATAAAGTTTTAATGCTTCATACGATTTATCTTCCACTAAAGTGGCATACATAAACGTCGTTATTAATCAGAAATTTACAAATTGTTTGATTAAAGTCATATTTCCTCCTTTGATAGGTATATTGCAATGTAATGTAAAGATCAAGAAGCATAGAACAAACTGTTAAATCCAATCAAATCATTAAAAAAAACTGTAAATGCTTACATAATTTTAGTATATTATAGCTGAATGCATAGATAAAGTATCAAAATTTTGTTTAAAATTCATCCTGTTATGAAGAAACTATGTATCATACTTTAGTTTGAAGTTCAACTATGTTAATCGCTAACTTTGTACAATAGATACCATGTTAAACATTGATTTGTCACTTGTGTTTCTTCTACAGAAAGAATTCCAAATATATACTAATTGAATATTTCGTAATGTATAATAATTAGAAACTGTTGACTGGTCAATAAGAAATAATGATAGTTCAACCATCTCCATTATTCAAAAATGTAAAATAGTCTATTTTAACGTAAAGGAGCAATAATTTGTAGAATAGCCTTTCGCCATTGGCATATATTTATAGAGCATAAGAAACAAAATAATCATGGAGCAGTAGCTTATTCTCTATCATCTATTTAGAGGCAAAAGGTTATGTACTTTTTTACGCAAATACCATTTATTATAGTTGAATAATATAAATAATCTTCAAATGGCATCAGAAGAAATAGAATAATCAAAATTTATTTGGTATTGATGAAGAATTAAGTCATGAAAATAACAAAGGTAAAACTTATCATATGTTCTAAAAGAGATATTTGCACTGCTGTTGTTTGAAGTTTACATGAAAACCATCGGATTTACAGATAGGTCTGTCTAATTTGCGAGAATGCAATCAAAATCCACATGTCATTTATTATGGTTGAATAATAAAAATAATCTTCAAATGGAAGAAAAATAAGTAAAATATTCAACACTTACTGGGTATTGATGAAGAATTAAGTCGTGAAAGTAATGAAGGTAAAACTTAGCATATGTTCCCAAAGATATGTTTTCACAACTGTTTTCTGCAGTTTACGTAAAACCATTGGATTTACAGATACATAAGCATAGCAAAACGCAAGCTATGTTATTTTAATGCATGCAAGAAAATCAGCAGATGAAATAGTCTAAGTTATGTCTTCATTTTCAGCAGTTTCATCTACATTGAACGTAAGGAGTTCCATTTGATTCATCGGTATAGGATATTGAAAACTGGAGAAATTTCAAATGAACATTATTATAACTAAAATAGACAAATGATGAAACCATATTTATATTTAACAAATGCCGAAATAAAGCTTTATAATTAGTCGGACAACTTAATAGTTATATGGGTAAGGATGATTTTATTTTTATCCACTTTGACATGTTGAATTTGATTTAAGATCATTTTGTTTGTTTAAATTAATAAAGCACAAAAAAGTATATACTAATTTAGTAAGACATAATCTCTAATGTTTTTTTTGGTGTAATTGAATTATAAGCATAGCAAGATACAAAAATAGGTTGACGGCACAAATTGTAAACTGCATTCTACATCATCCTATAGTTCTAGTAAATCAGCTCTCAATAATTATACTACATACTGTACTGTAAGTAATGTTGTTGAAATATAACCGAAAGCAGCAAAAAACTTACTCTCAACTTCAAATTCACCAATCAGTAGGTGCTGATTTCAAATTCACATATGGACTTGAGTTTGACCTGTTTTTGCGGAAAATATTGTCAGATGTCACAATTTATAAATCGACACGATCAACAAATCAATTATTTCAAAAAATGGGATGAATAAAAGCGTGAATTAACAGACAAAAATATTTATGAAGTCAGCCGTATTGTAAGTGTGGAAATCAATCGGGACAAACAACCGTCATTCATTAAGAGGTAAATGAAATAGACAACTACAGAAAACAATACACAATTAACAAATCATGAGAAAAAAATTAATGGGAAGAGATCCAAAATGAAATCATCGTTTAAATCAGGTAATGGTGCAAGAACTGCCTATTGCAATTCAAACAAACAAAATGATTGTCTACCAGAAGTCAAGTTTACTATAATTTAGTGACTTTTCACTATATCTACATGGCATAAAACAATTTTAAAACTGGGTAACATTGATTATCAATTTCATATAGCATTAGTATTTGGTAGTAACAAATAAAAATCTAATCTCTATTAGTATATATACAAAATATATGTATTTGTCAGATATGTGGATACACCACATCATTGTTAGGCCAACTAAAAGTGTTTCAGCATGTATTTTACCCAAAAAAAATATATATTCCTTTAGGTCTCACATCAAAAACATTATATCATACTTGTTTTACTTACCAGTATAAATGGTAGCAGAAATTAAATTTTAACTCTTCTTAGCAAGCACCTACAGTGGGTATAACCTAAATGTTACATGAATATTTATTTGTAACATGTAGATATGGTAATCGTAGTTAGTACATATCATACATTAATAGTCAAGGGCACAAAATATATAAGAGTAATTAATTTCAATAGGTAGTAAAACCCAAAGAGATGAACAATCTAACTGAATAATAATCAACCAACATAATGAGTACTATTATGGACAAATGCACCAGTAACATAAGGATAAAGGATGATCAAAACTTTCTAATCCATCCCAAACAACTTGTGCTAAATTTTACTTATGTTTTTAAACTAAATAAAGGAAGTCCATATGTTATTAGCCATTAAAGTAACATAATATATTTATATTTTGTAGTTGTTTTAAAAAAGGAAAAGAACATATACTTTTTAATTGATCGATCATGATCCTAATTTATTAAAATTTTGAATCAATCAAATCTTCACCTGAATATTCTGTTAAAAAAACTCGACATTTTATTGTTAACCAGCTGTAACACCCCACATCCATTAGTGTCACTCACAAAGGGAATGCACTAAGTTCTATGGAGCATTTAAGGTAAAAGATGCAGATAAATTACAAGACAGACAAAACTAAAACAGTGGAAAATAAAACTTTACTTTATTGATAAAATATTTTGTACAAGAATTGCTTTCCAATACCAAAGTATCATCTGCCTTACAAAATGAAGAAGCATAAAATAACATTTATATTCCCTAATGTAGCATTAGCCAACCATAGCGGTGGAAAAGAGAGTCCAAAGCAGCACATCAAAGAGTCTTCAAGCTCGGAAAGAATAATGGTCCAAACTAAGCTGAGCAATTCCCTCCTTGACTACCTTGGGGAGGGGGAGGGAACGAAAGAAAAGAAGACGAAAGAAAACAGGGTCAGACATAATGTCTCAGTAAGCTCAGTTATTTTCTAGCATGAGAACAAGAACAAAGACCATGACATTCATAAACTTAGAACAGGACAAAACCAGAAAAACAAGATAACTTATGCAAGACAAGCATAAGATATTATAAGGCAAGATAAACTAAATGTGCTGATAACTGAATGCGCTTCTACTCTTTCTCTGCTTCGCTACTACTCTGTTGTTCTGATTTCTATATCTTTGCACCACCTAACTAGTGTCCCAACTAGTAAACTGTATAATGATAAAGTGATCCCAATTCCTGTAATTGTGGTTGCCTTCAGGCATATTACTTATTACCTAGATCTAATCTAGGGTTTCCTATCGAGCGGTTCATAAATTCAACTAGGGTTTACACGACTTATCTAATGCTTCTCGGATTCAGGGTTTATGCGACCTAGGTCCAACTAGGGATTATGTTACCCGTCGAACAATGCCCACTAGTCTAGGACACACTACCTAGAGCGGTATATGTTCCTAGACTTTCCCCCACGTATGTGTCGCGAATCGTTATCGCCGTCTAGATGCACATGTCCTGTATATGTGCGACCCGAGTCCTGTGGCAGGGCTAATCAAGAAACACGGAACTCGGTCGGGAGCTTTCAGATATCTGCCGATGCAGATGCTAAGGTCTGTTTTTCCAATGGCTATGGTCCCACCTGACCCCTTCCTCAACTAATGAAAGGCACACCTTGAAAAATGAGAACTATACGCAGGCACTCTATGCCCTACTAACCAATGGCCATCCGCACCCAAAACTAGATAGCAAGTATATGGTCTGTTGGAGTTCTCCGCCTTTCCGCTTCACGTATCTCGATTGACTCAAGATTGTTGGTAGACGACGAGTTGCTATCACAGGGCTACTGGTCTCGTAGAATCCCGCTGGCCCATCCTAGTCTTTAGGTTGCCTTATATTGCAACAAAGGCATGCCCTTGGTTCTTCTGATGCAGACATTAAACTCTTTGAGCCCAGGCGGATCATCTGCAGCCTCGCAGTGGGAAACCAAGAGTACCCTCACGTCCCCTTGAAGCCGCATGCTTCATCTCCCAGCTCGTTTGAGCCTCCCTTAAGATCAGATGGACGTTCGCTCCTTTTTGCGTTCCTCTAAGGATTACTACTTAGTTCTCCTAACTAAGGTTTACCACTTAGTTTCCTGAATCGTGGTTTTCCTTTAACTAAGGTTTATTACTTAGCCCCCTTTAACTAAGGTTTACTTCTTAGTTCTCTTTTCTCGTCAATTTGGATTGGTTAATTGTCATCAGTCAATTCAAGTTAACTTAACCCATTCATTTGTCCTATTAAACTGGTTATGTGTTATCAGTATTTCATGTTGACTTAACCCTACCACAAATCAAGTTATATTGGTTAAGTATTTCTTATTACTTAACCCCACCCCTTCATCTTGTATTGGTTCAGTGTTCCTTTTAACTTAACCCTGCCCATCTGTTTGGCTAACATGTTATAACGGTTAAGTGTTCACTTGGTTAACTCAACCCTAACATCTGTTTAATCCACATGTTCTAATGGTTAAGTTTTGTCCCTTCATGGTTTAACCTTGTTCATTTGTTACACTATGGTGGCTAAGTGTTCTAAGTTTACTTAGCTCCACCTTCGAGTCTAGTTAACATGTTAAATTGGCTAAGTGTACTTTACTTAACGCTACCTTCTAGTCTAGTTAACATGTTATAACGGTTAAACCTTCTCTTAACTTCACCCACTTGTCTAGTCAACATGTTATAATGGTTAAACCTTTTCTTAACCTTACCCACTTGTCTAGTCAACATGTTATAATGGATAAACCTTTTCTTAACCTTACCCACTTGTCTAGTCAACATGTTATAATGGTTATTTAACCCATACAAGTCTTGTTTTGTTAACATGTTAAGTTGGTTAAGTGTTCAGATTAACTTAATCCCACCCATCAGATTTTGTTAACATGTTGAATTTGGTTAAGTGTTTACTTAATTGACTTAACCCTACCAATCCTAACTTAGCTTTAATTTGTTCATTAAAGCACCAACCACTTACATTAGACAGGTATTGTTGTGGTTACTAGATGTGTCGGTCGGTTCCGGGAAGGTTTACACCGCAACTCAGTCTAACCTCGGGTCCTTATTGGGCTCAATGCTCTAACCACCCACATTAGACATGTATTGTTGTGGCTGCCTGTATGCCGGTTGGTTCCGGGCAGTCTTGCGCCATAACTCAGTCTAACCTCGGGTTAGGCATATTCGTATTTTCTAAATTTATATTTTATTTATGTAAATTATCCACAAATTCATGTCTTGCCCAATTTCCCTCTAAATCAAGTTCATCATTTTGGGCATATAATTTATACCGTTTCATGCCATAAATCACTTATGTGATTATAAGCCAACTATGTCAATTTTCCTATAATTAAGTTTTTACCCCCGTCTAAATATTAGGCTAACAACTTAGCCTAATTTACCGTTCACATGATTTCACACAAAGTATTAGGCTAATAACTTAGCCTAATTTAACGTTCACAAAATTGACATAAAACCAACATTAACTATGAACTTGAATTTTTTTTTTATAATCAACATAAACGCGTATATAGGTGTAAACGTGCAACTTTAACATAATCAACATAAACATGTACATAATTAACAATTTGCATAGGTTCGTGATCCTCAACATAACAACTTGCATAGATTCATGAATTAAAAACATAATTAACAAATTGAATGGGTTCATGAATTCATCACACACTAACTTGCATAGGTTCATGAATTAACAACTTAATTAACAACTTGCATAGATTCATGAATCCCAACATAATAACTTGCATAGGTTCATGAATTAACAACTTAATTAACAACTTGCATAGGTTCATGAATCTCAACATAATAACTTGCATAGGTTCATAAATCTCAACATAATAACTTGCATAGGTTCAGGAATTAACAACTTAATTAACAACTTGCATAGGTTCATGAATTTACAACATAATTAAGTTAACATATATAAACATGTATGAACTTTCAATTGAACATAATCAAGTTAACTTATATACATAAACATGTATAAACTTGCAATTTAACATAATCAAGTTAACATATATACATAAACATGTATGAAATTGCAATTGAACATAATCAAGTTAACATATATACATAAACATGTATAAACTTGCAATTTAACATAACCAAGTTAACATATATACATAAACATGTATGAACATGCAATTTTTGTGATAGGATTTGTAACCTAAAATTTGCATAATAACATGGCATGATAATTCATCAAACTTGTTACAACATGTTATTTCTATTCCCCAACTTTCTATGCTTATGAATTGGTTTATTAACCAATTCCTAACTAGCATTATAATCACAATAGAACCACAGGCATGATAGAGTTGTCATAAGAAAACATACATGAATCGTCATGAATTTAATAGAACATAACAGGTAAGGTTCTATTGTCACTTTATTTCAAATCATGATTTTGATTTCATTCACATCTAGAATATAACTGTACTTACAAATCAAAAAGGAATTCTTGATTTGAGTTTTAGCTTTAATCTCTAATTTGAATTAGCTTTGAATTGGTTCTGTGTTCGTCTCTTAGCTTTCTACAAACGGAGGCTACTCTTGGCTTGCTCCCAGTAGCATGACGACTCTAAGTCTTATTTTCTTATGAACTTTAGTAGGAGACCTAGGTTGTTTATATAGAATTGTATTTTAATTTGAGCCGTCCGATGATGCTAGGGTTAATCAAGGCCATCAATTTCAAAAGAGGCCAATTATGTTCACAATAAAGGACTATAAATTACTCCTATTTTAAATTATGTCATAATTACTATGTATGTAATTCCACGTTTTAGCATATATATATATATATATTCTATAATGTACGCATTTCTCATTTAGAACAAATACTATATGTAAATAATTCCTAATTTACTTATGCCATAATTACTCTCTTAATGTACATTATCAACATTTATTATTTATTGCCAATCCATCAAACATAAATACGTATTTAATAGATACATCTTCCCTTTACCGTATACGTATTCTTCCTCTTTAAAAAAACAAATCCTTGACAACCAAAATGTGCAACGTACGCTATATGATGCGTACACGTCATATATATATATATATATATATATATATATATATATATATATGCGTATATATACATTTAGTTTCTTTTTCTTTTTATCTATCTTCCCAAATACCCATTTTCACACTAAACCACTTTTTGAACTACGTTCACACTAGGCCATTTTTGAGTCATTCACCTAAAACAAAAATATGGCGCTGGTGAGGATCGAACTCTGAACCTCTTGTATCCAAGCCACATGTTCCAACCAAATGAGCTACTAAGTCTTTTGCTTACAACCCTTAGAACAATGCTAAATATTTATTCTTTTCTCATTCCTCTTTTTTTTCAATGTTTTGCTGCAATATTTAATTTAAGGATATCTTTTTCACACGGAGTCCAATTTACGTAAACTCAGACTCTATCTTAAGCAGAATTTCCGAGACGAACGCAATGACGTAATCCGTTTCCCTTAATTCTTAAGCTTTGAATTAAGTATACTTTAATTTATCAATTTACTGTTAACCAAAAAAATTCGGGGTGTTACACCAGCGGCCAAGAAATATTCTTTTCTAACCTTATGAAACTGATGCAAGGATAGTTTATCGTATATAAAATGAGATGCTTTATTAAAAAAAAAGAAGTGGGCACACTGTTCTAGTACACTATTCTGTTTATATTAAAAAAATCATATTGGCCACCACATGTATTAGAAATTAATAATTGGAAATGATGATAAATGGCCATTACAGTAAATTAACAAAAGATTTCAGTATATAAACTATTTGCTTTATTAATCATTAGCTATAAATATACTTAGAAGTAAAGGTAGCAATTGCAAGGAGAATTATGTAGAATTCTAATGAGATCAACATGGTCAAGTTAGCATACTACCAGGTGCTACAACGTAAATTTCTTATGGAGAATGTTTCACAATAATCCTCGTAGTAAAAAGTAATTATATGAGCGTCACTTTTTTGAATTAAATACTGTGGTAAGCTCATCCAAGTTGGTAGTGATGTAAAAATAAAGAACTAAATTAGTTATTAGTTTTCATATGGTAATGCTGATGTGGAAGAGTGTATATGCATGTATGCTTCTGTTTGTGTTTGTCTATATGTATATGTATAAGGTATAATGCCACTTATGTTTTAGGAAATCCCTTTAGCAATCATGTCTTATCTTGAACTAACCTATGCCAAGCAGTACCAAATTTTATAGATTTTCAGTTGACAGGAGCATTATACCAATAAATGCAGACTCATTACATAATATGTATTATAATATATTTGACTTTTAAATTCAATGGTTAATGTAAATGTTAAAACATTGAACGATTAATGTTGATTTTTAAAAGGCTACAAATATTAAAATGAACTGAAGTTTTGTAGAGAAGATCCTTTATACATCAATTGAGCATCTAATTTTTTTGCAGTATTTGGAACGGTGTAGTTCAAGATATGATAATGGTTCTCCCATATGGGGATGTTAGTGAGCCAACAAAAAATTGGCTTTTAAGAACATCATTTATGTCAGATATAAATCAAGAATTATCAGAGTTTGATAAATTTTTGGCAAGCATTATCTATATCCTATTCTTATAAAAAACACGTTTGCATAAAATTATCTTATCATATATGAATACTTGTAGCATTAAAAATAAATACTTCAAAATCGTTAGGATATTTTCAATACATGAAATGTTTGTAACTTATTGTAATGCTTAAATGTAATAGAAAAAACTATTTTTTTAGAGTGTTGTTTTAATGATACGGAAATTACACACCTACAAATTATGATTGACATACTCCAATCGCTTCAAATGTCATAAATCAAGTAGTGTACTGATCGTAAATGCTAAAATGTTGGGACATGGATCCTTAGTCATATGTCTAAAGTTTAGAAAAAACATACCCATATTCTAAAAGCAAAAGGCAAGAATTGAGTGCCAATTAATAAAAATACCAAAGTCATTATTTTTGTTAGTGGTATACCATACTATGTGTAGCATACATAATATATCTTACCATTTCTGAGTGGCAAAAGATTAGAGCATTTGTGCTCTTCCTACATTAGGCCAAGATAGAATATATACACATACATACATACATACATACATATATATATATATACTGTATAAATTATATGTGTTGTAACAAAAAATATTGATTAGTTTTAATTTAACAAATCTATTGAACTGTTGATATTATGGTTTGACATATAATCTTGTTAATCACAAAATATATGGAACATAAATGTCGTCGTCGCATGCCCTTTAAATCTTCTTCTCTTTCATGGTCATTATTGCCACATAAGGATCAAAATCATCCCCCAAAAAAAACCTGATCTAGTTTGCATATGCGAAGGTGTTGCTATATATATATATATATATATATATATATATATATATATATATATATATAACCATCATAATATATAGGAAACTAAACCAAATAAATATTATTAAAAGAAAATAAATAAATGTACCATGATTTTTTAAAACATCACTACTAAACCACCTATAAGCGCATATGTTGGAGAACTCGTACTCCTAGCAAAATTATCAATTGTATATTAGTGAAATTCTCAAGTTTAAATAAACCAAAAGGTGTACAGTAAAAGTTCAAGGTTAAATTAAATGAGAGTCCAAATTTAATGTGGGAAGAAAATGAAACTACGAAAACAGAAAATAGAAGCTTAGTTGGTTTGGGATCATCTGAAAATTATGCCAACAACCTATTACATCTAGTTGATTCTTTATCAATTCTTTCTTGGGCGATATTCTTTTAGAATATGCATATAATTTACGAAATTAGGTATAGTATGATAGTAGAAAAGCATAAATCATATACATTTAAATATTCATCATTTCAAAATGAAGAAAATTAAAAGAAAGATTCTAAAATGTTGGCATATTATGAATTTATGTATAGTATATCATGATATTTTTTAAGTACACTAATGGTCATAATATTGTTAAGCATAAATAATTTACTAAGTTGCAAGTAATCATGGATTTCTAGTATAATATACTGCCTTTGCAAAAACTGTTTGCACTATAACACACCAAATTCAATAATTCCATTCAACTTTGTCTGTAATTATAAGTCCTCTTTCTTGTGTTAGTTTTCTTGAGTTTTGAACTTGTGTTAACCACTTTAGTTTTGCCAATCATTGAAATTTTCACATAATACAAAGCAAATAAAGAGCATGAAATTTGGTCACTAGAATTCCCTGTTTTACAAACTGTATCTGTAGACACCCAGAAATAAATCATATGAAGGAATCATGTACAAACATCTAAGTAAAAAAGTGGGAAAATAAATGGAAATCACAAAATTAGAAGTCACCTAAAGGAATTGAGTAAAATTTTACACTGGATGAGTTCATTGAACTATGACGGTCAAGAAAATGTTTTAATCTGTGATCAATAGTGCTAGAAGAAACTTCAGATGTGAAAGTGAAATAAAATTTTATTAAAACTTGAAATTACAAATGAAATAGTGACAATCACCATACCTAAAAATTTTTAAGGGCCGGGGGAAGTAAAATGCCAGGATAAAAATCGCAGGTAGGGAAGACAGAAAGTTCGCCGGGTTATCTGATGAAGATCGTCAATTTAGCTATGAAAAAGAACTTGTTTACATAGGAAACTGAACGATTTAGGGTGGAACTAATATTTAGTACGAAAATGAACCGAAGAAGAAAAATGAATAAATTAACCGCTCCATGTTCATCGGTTTACTGCTTTGACAATTTGAGATGAGGACACGTGGTGCCTTTAGAAACGTTTGGTTTCTCCTATCCAGTATAAGTAATAGATATTTGGGGAATTATTCTCTTGCTAATTTACGGTTAGTGACGGATGAATTGGAATGGGGCGTATGTTGTGTTTGTATCACACTTGTTTATTATATACGCGAGTTATTCAGAAAGACCGGGTTTATCCCATTCTGAATAACTGATTCGACGTGGTGTCGAAGAGGAAGACGGTGGTTGAAGACCAGAGGTCTTCATGTCATTTGGGTGATTACTGATGATCTTGGTTGGGCTGTACACCCATGAGGATGGAATCCGTTGGTGATCGTCTAGATGTACTTGGAGATCGATGGATATGCGAGGTACAAGGTGCCTCCAGTTTCGTTCAGACCCAGAACGAACTTGTAAATGGACTGTGTGTCTGACATTGGATTTTATTCTGTGTGATTGAGTTCTATTAAATATATATCTGGGTGGCGGCGGAGTATTTATTCTCTTTCTTAATGCCCTTCTCTGAGACGTACGAGCTCGGGGGTTATATATTGATGGATATCAATCGCATGGAGTGAATTGCCTGTGTGGCATGCCTAAGTGGCAATTGATCAAGGCTTCTGTTGAAAAGCAATGTCTCGTGGTTGATGATCAAAGCACGGCCTGTGTGGCATAGCTTTGTGTAGTGTTGATTCACGACCCTCACACCCCGGGCGTGAACCAAAAACGGGAGAAGGACCTCAGGGAGGACATGCGTTTCTTTCTAGTTAGAAGTGGCATCAGTGGTTTTACACGCCATGACGAGTTTGACTTATGTGGTTGTTCCTATTGCGAGGCACCTAAGATATATCGGTGACTATGTGAAGCCGATGGAGTCATGTGTTGGCTCATTGATGCCCCAAAGGGCGGGAAAACGCAATGTTCAGGCATTTTAATCCACATCGATGGACCGGCCCTGTCACTTCAAGGGTCACTCGAGCTCTGATCCTGAGACACGGGCTACAGCGTCTCGAACTGGTAGAGGACTATCTTTTGCCTCGGTTCACAGATGGAAATCCAACTTCCAATACATGACTTTGCGGTTATATTTGTGAGCCTAGTATGGCGACATACTAGGATGGGGCGCTTATGTCGTCTATGATTGATACTTATGATTTGAAGTTGTTTTATACACTATGCACTTATAATAGTATCAAATGATTTGTTTTAAACGTATCAAGCATTCTTGGCTATTATAAGGTAAAAACCCTATCCTCCGGCTTGCGTTGCATTGTGTGATGGGACCTAGGTCTTATAATAGCTTCATTGTTCTTTATTTAGCGTTGCGCTGTTGTTTTATGCACTGGTATTCTTGGGAGGAAACTCGTTCTGTGTTATACGGCGTGGTCCCTTGATTTACCTAACTTTAAAATAAAGATTAATAACTGTTTTAGTACTCACACCAGTCACATGACTGACCTGGAGTTTATTATTTTAACCTAAACTCTGGGTTCCCCTATTTCCGCACGGGCAGCTAGTAGTTTTGGTTTTGCAGATTTATATTCACAGGAACCTGGTTTACAGCTGGAATGATATCCGAAAAGTTCTGTATCTGTATATCTCCTTCAGTTATGTATTGTATTATTTTCCACTGCTATGTAATTTATTGTAATCTCTGATATTTTTTGAGTGTGTAATATTGATTTATACTCTGTATATTCTTGTATTCTAATGGAATTTTTGTAATAAGCAATGAAATGTTCTTCGGTCTGCGTTCTGATTCGTCTTGTCCTCAAAGTAATTCGTTCTTTCTCTTCTCTTTGGAGACTGGGGAAGTTCGGGTCGCTTCATTTGGTATCAAAGCTTTGGTTTACAAAGATCAGAGAACAAGACACTTTAGAACCAAATGAAAGAATTCATCAGAAATTGGATTAGTAGTATCCTTGAGAATGACTCGTTAGAGATGGGATCAGTAGTATCCTAGAATGAGTGTGAAGGGTATATTTTTGAAATATAAAAAGAAAAACAAACTTTGTTTTGAAATTTAAATCGTATTATACGTATTTGAATATTTATTTTAAATTGATTTGGAAAATCCAGTATATAAAGATTTTGCATATACGCCTAGCTAGCGTGTGTACGAAGCCTTTCATATACTGGATAGATATAGAATTACACTCTAGTCGCCCAGGGATGGTACTGGTAATTGTGATCACATTACCAGTATTTATTTTAATGTTTCGAAAGTGAGGTTTCTATATATTTTGAATTGACTGGTTTGAGAACCAAAATTAGATAGGGCCTATTGTTGTGATTTGGCACCAAAAATGTGATTTTTGACTATATATTAAGGTTATGAATTTGAAAAGATAATCAACTAATTGATTGTTGGTTGTGTTATATGATTATTGGTTGTTTAACTAAAGTTGAACCATTTAGCCAAATTTTATCAAATAGTGAATTGTATTGAAAATTTGTCGCATTTGCATGCATATACGTGTACTTACATTGAACAAGTCATAGCAAGGAGGCTAGAGAACAGGAATAAAGTTGTTTGCCCGACAAATAGGTACATATTTATTGTATTTCTTTGGGTTTGGATGATTTTATGAGCCGATTGGCTAGTCGCTCGGCTTTTTCCTTTTCTTTTGGATTAAAGAAGGCCATGGGAGGCTATATGAAATATCCCGAAGTCCCTGATGCAAGGGAGGTTATGGCGAAATTTTTCAAAAATTTAGGGTGTTAGCCAAATTTTTGAAAAATTTGAAAATTTCTTAGAAACTGAAAACTTGAAGAACTTAAGCCGTAAAGATAACAATGAAAGTTGAGTTGATTTGTGAAACAACTTTTGGCTTCGTTCCTTTTTGGGGACGAAAATTTTTAAGTGGGGGAGATTGTAATAACCCGAAAATCCGGGCCAATTTTAAAATTTTATTTTGGCAATTTATCGAATTTTGATTATTTAAAATGAATTATTTTAAATAATAACAACGAGAAAATTATGTTGAAAGGAATTAGAATGTATATATTCATATACGTCGTCGTTAGAATATAAATGTTTATAAATATAAATGGAATTGAAAATGGCGCGGTAGTTCGATAATTCGATTTCAAAATTCAAATGAATGTACAGGATTCAAAATAAACCGAATTTTAGTGAAACCAAAAATATTAGAATCTATTTGAGAATATCTTTCCAACAAATTCGAAAAATTGAAATTTCATAGCGGGGATAAAAAGTTATGCCTAGTTAAAAATTCAGAATAGTCGCTCTGGAATTCTGGCCCTTAAAAATGGAAATTTTGCAAACGACCTCGGTTTTTGATGAAACCACTTTTGTTGGATCCATGATGTCAAGTAATTGCTAGGTTTCAAAATATGTAATTTTTCGCATCAATATGTGAGCGTGGCGAAGGAAAACCCGTTTGACCAGTTCTAGTTGATTTTAATCGACTGGAAAATGACCATTTTTCAAACGGTCTCAGAATTTGACGAAATTAGTTTTGTTAGGACCGTATCATCAATACGAAGCTAGAAAATATTTTTCGGGAATTGTTCTAGTTAGTATGTAGCCCCGGTAAATTTAAATGCGCGTTCAAATTCAATATATATTGATTATATTTTGATTAGAACGGAAACTAATCTAAACAATTGAATCGGCCTACGAAACATATCATTGTGTTTGGAATGGGGGTAACTAGCTATGGACAATAGGCAGTGGGTCTCGTTTGGAGGTAGAAATAAAAAGTTGCTTTTAGGAAATTTTAAAATAATAAAATAGATATATTATATTATATAACCCCTCTTCCTCACTCTCTCTTCCTTCCCCGTTGACATCGGTCAACACAAATAAAAAATAGATAAGGCTTTTACGATAGGAAAGACGAGATTTTAATTATAGAAAAGAAGAGATTTTTTATAATGCAAATGAAGTGATAAAGTTATGATTTTTATCTTGGAGAAGAAGAGATAAAAATGTGATTTTTATCTAAGTAGAGTTGAAATTAAAAATACAATTTTTATTTAATATAGAAAAAGATTTTATTTTTGAAAATAAAAAGATATGATTTTTATAATATATAGATAATAAAAATTCAATCTTTATATCATAGGAAGAGTAAAAATATGATTTTTATTCATGTTGAGTAATAAAAATATGATTTTTATTATATTACTAGCAAGATAAAAATAGAATTTTTGACTGTATAGTAGAGATGTAAAAATATAATTCTTATCTATATAGTAGCAGTATAAAAATGTGATTTTTATCCATATAGAGCGAATTAAAAATGTGATTTTTATAGGGTCCGTTTGTCACAGGTCCCTATTAAGTTTCAAAATTAGGCTCACATCTGGTCCTAAACTTATTGTAAATTAGGTCCCTATTTTTCAAAAACATATAGAAAAAATATAAAAAAATCACGTAAATTCATAATTAAATAAAACATGTTCACGCCAAAAAAATCAGGTGGAAAATAAATCAACAAACACGTCAAAATCAAAAAATACACAAAATAGCGAAAAATGCAGTAAAATGCATAAAAACATGCACATATTTCAAATAGTTGCATACGTGTATGCATCTATTTCAATTCCGCATCATACAGCAGCATATATGCATACATGTATGCAGATTTTCCGAAATACATGCATGATTTCATGCGTCTATTCAATTTCTGCATGGAAAACACGCATGCTTGCATATGTGCATACGAGTATGCAGTTATGCAGAAAATATGCATTCAAGTATGCACATATTGTCACGCCTTCGGCTTTCAACACATTACTGCATACAAGTATGCAGCTATTTTGAATAATAGCATACTTGTATGAAATTATTCAGCAGGCTTGCGGATCTTTTTTGCATGTGTATTTAAAGAGATGCATACATGTATGCAACTATCAGTAATAGTTGCATACATGTATGCAACTTTTTTTTTCAGTTTGCGTGGGCTCCTGGGATTATTTCCAGAATTTAGATTTTTTTTTTTATGCATGAGCACATTTATTTTTGCCACAAATTGAAAAAGGCGAAGGGGACTTGAGGAGCAGGCGGAAATGATCAAAAGTTTGGGCGGCATCTGATTTTAGGGACCAGATTTATAAATAAAAGTATGAGTGGACGTGGCTTTAATTAAGTTTGAAAATAGGGATGTGAGCCTAATTTTCACATTTTTATATATATAGCAACAATATAAAAATGTGATTTTTATATATGTAGTGGCTATGGGCAACGAAAGTGACAAAAGGCGAGCACGACAAAGATTCCTACATATGAAGAGTCGTGGTGTTTGGTTTAGCTAGTTGGTGATAAATCCTCACCTTTAATTTATTTCTAGTTTGAAATATGTACTAGGATGCAGACGGTGTTTAGTAGCACTAGACACCCGTCGTCCACAGACCATGGATGACTTGTTTGTTTGATTTGTTGTGTAGTGAAATTTGATTGTGTGATGGTGAATGGAATAAAATATTTTATAGTGGAAAATATTTTATAGTTAAAAATATGATTTTTAATGTGTGTATAAAATAAGTAGAAATAAACAACTCCGACGATTAGTTTATATACACTGATTTGACTGATATTGATTAGGACGGTAAATTTTACACATCGCCCAACTACACAAATAAAATCTGTGTTTGTTGATTTGAAACCCCACTTGGATATTGGGATGATATTTGGCATACACTAATCCCGATTGTTTAGTTGTATGTCAACCGATGGGTTGACAGACTGTGTAAGCGTTAATTATTTATATTTAATTCTTATGCAGTTGTGTGGTGCACTCTGGATGATGGTTGGTTATTTATCGTTGCTATTATATACATGTGTTGTATGGAAATCCATATAATAAACGTTATATGGTAATTGATTGGGCCTCATTCCAATATAGAAAATAAATTCATGTGTTGAATAAAAGCCGTGTTGATTAGATTGACACCATTTTGATGTGAACGATATTTATATCGATTTTATTCATTTTATAATGAATAACGAAAGTGATTTCAAAATCGGATATTTTGAAATAAATTGAAATTCTAATTAAATTGAAAAGAATTGAAATTCGAATTAGATTGAAATAGAATTGAAATCGTTTTGAATTGAAATTAAAACGTATTGAAATTGAACTAAAATCAATTTGAATTGAAATGGATTTGAATTGAAATCGAGTTGAATGAATTTAAAACGAATTTATATTGGAAAGATTCAATTTTGATTTGAATTTGAGTTGGAAGTTGAAATCGTTTTGAAAACGAATTCAAAACGATTTACAAAATATGTTTTAAAAGGAAATCAACAAAATATATATAATATATATATAATATATATATTATATATATAATGGCCTGAGTAGAACGCGCCGCGCCGCGGCAGTTCGCGAATTTTGACCATTGACTTCGAATGGATATTGCGGGAGATCCGACCGTCGGATTCTCCTAAAACCGGAACCGTTGGGTTCGTATCGAAAAGAGCTTTCAAAAGAATATTAGGGATTTGAAATCTAATGGTTGGATTTGAAATTATGTCCAAATCAAATTTGGAAAAGGTCATTGTAAGTGCGGTTTGATGGCCGTTGATGGAAATCGACTGTATGGGCCTTGGTAAAATTATTGAAAATATCAATATTTTGTGTAAAATCATAAGAAATGATTTGTGAAGTATTGGGATGAAAAAATCCATATTTGAAAAGATAAAAATAGATTTTTATCGAAATGAACTAGTTTTTAACTAGAATAATAATTTATTTATTTTTAAAATAAATAATTTGGATTTGAAATGGTTCGAAAATAACCAGAATTTCCAATAATTGAATTGGAATGGATTTGAATCGAAATCGTCTTTGAAATATTTCGATGTTGGATTTCGTGATGATACAGATATTGTTGTGGGAATTTGAAAGATATATTAATATCGTTATTTCCAATACGATATTTGTTGGTCGTAGAATTTGATATTGAATATAAGCCGATATATTTTCTATTCAGAGCCTTGTAGTTAACATCAAATGTGATTTGGGTTTGCCGTGAATGGTGTCCTCATTAACACTGTCCTGAAACCCAGTTGAGAAAAAGATTAAATCTTTTTATTTAGATTTAATGAAGTGTATAAATTAAATGGTATTTAATTAGAATTGAATTTGAATTGATTTTTGGGTTTATCGTGAACAGTGTTTTAAATAACACTTGTTCTTTAACCCGATAATTAATGGAATGTGATTTTGGGTTGTCGTGAACGATATCTTCAATAATACTGTCCTTAGACCTAACTGTGTTAAGAAAATCAGAAACTAACTATATTAGTTAAGTTGAATGGTTTCTTGGGTATTGATCTAATGTTGGTGTAACGACCCAAAAATCCGGTAGAATTTGAGCTGACCAAAAACACAAGTCCAACCCCAAATATCACGGAAATTCGAACCATTAATAGAAAGAAGTTAGAGGGTGAGGAAAGATAAGATAGAAACTTAGAATAGAAGAAGAAGAAGAAGAAGAACACAACATCAGAGTAACACGAATCTCACAGCGGAACGAATAACATATAGTATATATAACATAACTTGAAATATACATCTGTACTTGAATATACATCAATATCAACGTACATCACTTACAACACAGCAGAAATAACTATAGCTATATGATCCTGAAGCCTCCTGCTCCAAGCTCTTCCAGTATATCTGTAAATTCCCGACTACTTGACTGCCCGTACAAATTTAGGCACCCAAGAGTTTAGGGAAAACAACAAAGTAAACTCCGGGTCAGTCATGGGACTGGTATGAGTAAACAGTTTAAAACAGTTTCAGAAAACTAAATGATATCTCATAAGACCACGCCGCATAACACGGAACGGGTTTTTCTCTTATGAAAATCCAAACACTTGATTCAACTTTATATCAAACTCTTTTGATATTATAATAATGTCTAAATCAATTAAATAACAATCTAGTGGAACGTTTTCATCTCACGTTCCACATATATATACAATCAAAACCGCAAGCACGTATTGGGTATTTGGATTTCCAACTATGACAAGGTATGGAATCACCTTCCGCTGGTATATCTCTAGAGGAGAATACACCGAGTTCAACAAGAACATCTTGCAACTCAGCCACACATGACCGACCACTCATTTCGCTTGAGTGTATCGAATGTATATCACCAACGATTGGGATCAGCAACCGTTTCCCGAATGGGTCAGCATCGACAATAGATTTTTAGAAGTAAATGAAACTCTAGATCAGGTGATTATACACCCTAATAGGTGTGACCTACATAGCCATGTTGCCTGCCCGATTTCTGTCATTTACCGGTTGATGAGGCTAGAAGCTACGCTTTATCATCACACCAGATTCACTTCGAATGCCACATCGTCAAATCCATCAAATCACCGATTGACGTCCTCAACAGTACATTACGTGTTAGCTAAAAGAAGTTTCCTTCTTCGCTTCCACTCTTGGTACGGTTGAAGAAATCAATGTACGTGACCTTTCTGGAAATACTCTGTCAGACATTCATCCATACACGTCACCCAGGAACAGGATGAACCGAAGGCACAATTTCTACTAATAGAAAAAGTCCTTGCACTCTACTCCGTCTTCGATTATCTTTATATAATCTGATTCGCACGCTACTGCCAATACGGAGTGGTTCTTCGGATAATAATCCAACCGGTCTCTCCATATTGACAACGATGGTCAAAACTTCGATAGTCTGGGATTTAACTATCGAATAAAAACAAGTGTTTCGATAGTCGATGATTTAACTATCGAATAAAACAAGTGTTCATCCAAACATCCAACAATCACTTGAGCCTTTAATTAATATTCCATTAATTAAATCTCTTCTCTGTTTCTTTATCAATATTTGTTAACCAAATATTTTCAATAACCATATTGCCCTTTTCCGTTATTTGGAAAACATTTCCATATATCGCCTTCTATTATTTTCTATACTAGGAAATATTCATTATTCTATTTCCAAGCTTTGCACATATTTGGGTTAAAACAGATGTTGTGTAAAACATCGTTACGACAACCCAAATACAGTATTTAACTAATTCTCATTCCACATTGATCTTCGAGCCTGAATCTTGCTACTTATCGGTATATCATGAAATCAACCAAGTTGGGGTATAATTACCTCTCAGACCTTGACTGAATAACATTTAACGTCAAAACAGACAAGACTACTTACTCGAACAAATCAATTCCATACAACTACTGATTTTCTTTTAAACACGTATATACTTTCTCTTTTATCCTTACGAGGTTTTATTCTTCTACTTCCTTTTTGATTATACTATTCTATTTCTAAGTTCGTTTTCTTATCGACTTCTATATATTTCGATACGTGGATTTCTAACTATCAAATTATCTTAAAAATATTCAATCTCCTTAAATTCCCGGAAAAATTCGCCATAACCTCCTTTGTACCGGGAGCATCGGGAAATTTCAAATAGCTTTCCCAGTCCTTCTTATCTCAAAAGAAAAAGAAAAAGCCAAGCGGCTTGCCGATACGGCGCATAAAATCTCATATGGAAATTAAATGCGTACCTTTTTGTCGGGCATTCTATTTATTTCACTTCTATACTTTATTCCATACCTGTCTCCTATATGTCTATACCTGTCCAATCTATTTTAACTATACCAATCGTTTTAACTCAATTTGTTAATTAAATCTGTTAATTAACTTCTTAGTCTAATCCACTTCTATTTATCCAAATCTATTTATTTTAAATCCCATTTGAATTTCTATATTCAAATTCCATTTGAAATACTATATTCAAACTCTATAGTTAAAGTCCATTTGAATTCTATATTCAAATTCTATAGTTAAACTCCATTTGAATTCTATATTCAAATTCTATTTGAATTCTCTGCATTATTTGTAAACAACGTTTATAACTTCAATTCAAATCCCACCTTTCCATTTATAAACAACGTTTATAAATTCAATTCAAATCCCATCTTTTCATTTATAAACAACGTTTATAAATTCAATTCAAATCCCATCTTTTCATTTATAAACAAAGTTTATAAATTCGATTCAAATCCCATCTTTTCATTTATAAACAAAGTTTATAAATTCAATTCAAATCCCATCTTTTCATTTATAAACAAAGTTTATAAATTCGATTCAAATCCCATATTTTCATTTATAAACAAAGTTTATAAATTCGATTCAAATCCCATATTTTCATTTATAAACAAAGTTTATAAATTCCATTACTTGTTTTATATACCTTCAAAACAAGTTAATATTTTCTATAGTTTTATTTAAAAATTCAAATTCTATTTATAAAAATAGAATTTCCTTTTTAAATATCAAATACCCTTTCCGATATTTTTATGAATCAATATTCAAGTCCCAGGGAAATTTTAAACAATCAATCAACCAATTTTCAATCATTTGATTTTTAACACATCATATATGAATATATATATGAAATCAAACAAACAACAAACAGATAATATATTTTTGAAGAATCCAGTTGGATTCCTCCAACCTGTTTTCCTGCAACTACAGATGTTAGCACATAAATAATACCTATCCTGCTTCTAGGCAGGATATCGCGGTATAGAAGGTCATCCACTAATCATAGCGTGGGGCGTATAGGGTAATCATCCGCTATGGTACCGCGGGCATCCGCTAATGATACTGCGGGAATCCAACCAATCATCAACCCAATATATATATAATAGTCCTAAATAACTAATATATTTAAATCAACCAAACAACATTCAAACAAGCAACAACAATTATTTTTAACGAATAAAAATAATTATAATTGAGGTGAGTGAGAATTTACTCACCGGGGTTTTTATTTTGCGCTTGTACCAATTTCAATTTCTTTTTTTATTATCGATTTCCGAATCTCTGAACTCCCCACGGATGATTTCGTTTGATTTCTCCTTGCCTAGGAAGAATTAGAACTTTATAAATTAACTATAAAATATCCTTAACAATGTTTTATGCTAAAAATATACTAACATTTATTTATTTAAATTAACTATTTAATCAAATAAATAACCTTCCTATATAATTTTTCTTCTTTTTAGACCGTATACTAATTAAATCTAAACTGATGTTAATTAAATTCTTACTAATATGCTAAGTAAATTACCTTTGATCCAAGCGAAAACCCTTTCTTTCCCAATTACAAATTCGAGCCCTCTTGCCGCTGTACAAGACATTGTCGAATCTCACTCCTCCACTACTCGTCCTCCGCTCAACAAAGTCTCCTTCTGAACTTACAAATACTCGTTGCAGCTCCTATTATGACCAAGTAAAGTCCGTCCTTGATTATCTTACACTGTCTAAATCCTTGGCCTTCACAGCAAATTCAAACTTTCAACTTCCCCTTCTTGTACATAAATGTTACCGCTACTGTGCCTCCTCATCAGATCATCTGACACATCGCTCCTCCTATAACTCACACCGCAACCACCAATCCCCTTCACCATTCCTAATCACCACCGCACCACTCAAACACCATTGCTTAACTCTCCTGCTCCATTGAATCGCCTTCCGGGTTTTCCCAATCTCGAGCGCCAGCGAACCAAACAGATCCATCGCACCCTTGTTTTTCCCCAAAAATCGAACTTCGGTCTTCTCTTTCTGAGTGCGATGTCGAACCCTAGCGTGTAATCGAACCATCCACTAACCTAGTTTTGAAAAATCGCGCCTGCTATTGCCCTTTCATTTTGAAGTTCGATCTGATTTTCACCCTTTTACTGATTCATCTCGAGTTCGATATCGATTTCAAAAGAGATAACGAGGCTGCCCCTTTTTGATTTGAGGAACAAAAATGAAACTACATATTACTGTGAAATGAAAATAAAATTGAGGGAGGTAGCGACATTTTAATTTCTTAAGCTCGACTGCTAAAGAGAATAAAAGGGGAGGGACGACGGTTTTATAATGGTGAGGGGTAGTTGCGATTTGTGGTCATAGAAGAAGCACGGTGTTCAATTTGATTTGTGGCTCTTGGAAGAAACACGGCTTTGTTTTCATTTGTGGACATAGAAGTGCCAAGGAGAAAAAAATATTTATTTATTCATGCTTTGAATTAATCCGGTACCCTTTAAATTAAATACCCATGGTGCTGGACTCCTTTTTGAACCCAACAACTGACAACTCTAGGGTAATATCCTTATTCTGAACACACTGGGATAAGTCACGAAGTCCAGTTCGATCGTCTGTGGAAGATATTTATTTAAATTGATATAAATCGAATTTGAAAACAATAAATTCTGCGAAAATAAATTAATATTATTATTCCACTTCAAACAGAAGTTTGTATTGATCATTTGAACTGTATTTAATTCAAAAAAAATAAATTTTAATTCAATCAACTTCGTATTTTGATAACTTGATATATTCGATATTAAATCGAAACTGATTATTAAATTGATAACTTAAAAATAAATATTCGTTTAATTTATCAAATTAATATTTAAAACCGTATTAAATATTCAAATCTAACCGAAGGAATATCCGGGTCATTACATTCTTCCCCACTTAAAATAATTTCGTCCTCGAAATTGCTAAGGTAGGAAAAGTGCTACAAACCCAGTAACTTTTCAAAAATCTCTTTTTTTTGTTGATACTCAACATTTCAAACTTCCTTACATAACTCTCTTTCGAATAAATCCCTATTCGATAACTCCTCCCTTCGAATAACTATATTCGATATTCTCTCTTTCGAATAACTAGATTCGAAAACCTTTCTTCGAATAAACTATATTTGATTTACTCTTATCAATTAACTCTATTTGATTAGGTCTTTTCACTTAACTCCTTCCGAATAACCAATATTCTATAACTCACTTTGATTAAACTAATCGATAACTCTTTTCGATTAAACTATAATCGATAACTCCTTCGATTTACTAATAATCGATAACTCCTTCGATTAACAAATAATCGATAACTCCTTCGATTAACTAATAATCGATAATTCCTTCGATTAACTAATAATCGATAATTCCTTTCGAATAAACTATATTCGATAACTCTTTTAATTCTATTAGAATAACTAATATTTGATTTAACTCCATTCGCTTGACACTAGATCGCAGCGATCACAATGGTTACGCCTGATTCCCTCAGGAAACATCCGACCGCCCTAGGCTATCTGCAGCCCTGCGAATTACGCTAGCAGTCGTACGAAATGTCAACTTATCCTGAGTAACTAAGTTTGACTAACTCTATCTTAATAACTATATTCGATCCACTTTAATTGAATAACTAACATTCAATTAAATCCTAATCCGATTAACAAGTTCAATTAACTCTATCTGGTTAACTCTTATTTTGAACAACAAATATTCGATAAATTCTAATTGAATAACTAATATTCAATTAACTCTACGGATTAACTCTAACTGATTAACTCTAACTGGTTAATTCTTACTCTAATCGATTTATTCTAACTCTAATCGATTATTTCTAACTCCAGTCGACTTCTCCTATTCGAATAACTCCTATTCGATAGCGTTTGTTCAATTATAAAGATTTACTTTTTGTAATGGTTCTTCACTTTATAAATGTTCTCTTTAATAACGTTACTTCACTTATATAAGTGTTGTATACGCCTTCTATTTCAAACTATCGGTGTTAAAAACCAATATCTCTTCTCTATATAAGTTCAGACTTATATATTCCATCTATCCAATGATAAATATTTAATTTAATTTATAAACTGTTATTTATAAATCTATCTTTTCTATTTATCTGTTAAAAACAGATTTTCATTTTCTATTCATCTTCTAAATATTCATTTGATTAAATTTTATTTATTTAACAAATTAATATCTCATCTATAACATTCTATTTATTTTCTATAAATAAATATTTCCATTGAATCTATTTGTAAATGTTTTACAAATATTTCTCTCTAAATTCTATTTGTAAATGTTTTAACAAATATCTCTCCTTCTATTTGTTTGCACATAACTTCCTTTGTATTTGTGTTACAAATAAAATTCCTTTTTAACTCTTTTGGGTTTTTCCTTAATTCACACCAAAAATTTATTTCATTCACATTGATTTTACTCAATTTATTCGTTTCGATCCATTTAACTTACTTAAGTTAAATTTAATTTCAATCATTCAAATTCCCATTAACTAGTTGCTAATTAACCGTTTTGCCTATTTCATCCTTTTTTATTCGAATATCACTTGTTCAAATATATGTCAACTTAATTATAAACTAATCTAATTATATTTCAACTCCAGTTATATATTTGATTTCGAATATAAATTCTCAATCTCTTTCACTTATCTAAAAACCCAATTTCGATTCAAATTTCCTTTAACTAATTATTCTCCAATTTAGTTAATTCTATTTAACCATTTAAAATATGATTTTTGTCTTAAAAATCATTTCACTTACTTCACTGAAGTTCATATTTATTTTAAAACTCAAGTCTATATTTTCCTCATGGCCATTCGGATTTTATTTACTTTAAAAATCCTTTTACTTATATATATAAACCATTGTGGGTTTCTAATGGTTTCTGGCGCTGCTTTTCTAAAAATTTTATTTTGACATAACTCAAAATCTATACGACGAAATCCAGATTTTTCTCTTTCATTAGAAAACTATCGTTCAACCGGTCCCGACGATTCTTGTTTCACAGAATTCCGACTTCAATTGAGTTCTGTATACTAAATTGAAGTTCGAATCGCCAATTTACGAACTGCCGCGTTATGGCGAGCTCGTTTTAATTATATTTATAATATAAACGTTTTTAACTTTGTTTATAATAAATTCAACTTCACTCTGATATATTTTTAATATATATCCAATCCATTTCACATAATATTCCCGATCTATTTCTCTTCAAATTTTCAAGTCCTATATACTTACAATATTCAAATTCCATTGAATTTCTTTATTCAAACTCTATATTTGAATTTCCTTCTATTCAATTTCTATTTGGATTTCTTCTATTCAAATTCATTTGAATTCCTTATCTTCAAATCCTATTTGAATTTCTTATCTTCAATTTCTATTTGAAATCCTTTATTCAAAACCCATTTCAAATCCCTTATTCAAATTTCATTTGAAATCCTTTATTCGATTTCTATTTAAATTCCTTTGTTCAAATTCCTATTTGAAATCTTTTGAATTTAAATTCTATTTTAACTCCTTTGAATTTAAATTCTGTTTGATTTCACTTTGAATTCAAATTCTATTTAAACTCCTTTGAATTTAAATTCTATTTCAATTTTTCTTATACAATTTCTATTTGAATTTTCTTTATTCAAACTCATTTGAATTCCTTTGAATTCAAATTCTATTTCACTTCTATTTGAAATATATATATATATATATATATATATATATATATTCAAATTCCTTTATTTTACTTCTATTTGAAATCTATATTCCCATTTCTCATTTCAAATTTCCTTTGAAGTAATATAAATATATACATATATTTATCTATCTCAAATTCAAAACATTGAATTTTCCAACAACTTGTTTTTCCTTTCAAACAAATTTCCATCAAAACTTTTCTAAGGCAGCAATTCATCACTTAGAAACTCGAAAATGAACACTGATGATGTTGCGACCATCATCAGGATTATTTCCCAGCTACTGAATGAGTCCAGTGCTATATTTCTTTCAAAATCCATTTAGAAAAATATTTTCCAAATACCCAGGATTTTAAATTCTGAATTCTGGTTGGAATTCAATTTCAATTTATCACATTTGTATATTTGATTTCATATACAAATTCCATTGGTTATATATAACTATTTCAGTTTTTATAATCTAATTCGATTATAATCCTAACAATCAACTTAACTATTTAAAAACAATATCGTGTCCAATCTTCTGTTCAAGTGTTTATAAACTCCTATCGACATCGTGGCGTCCCACGATTCGACCAAAATTTATAATCCACTCAACAGAGTAGTCAACACAATATAAAATAGTTTTTATATCAAATAACAAGTATGCTCTCTCGTATATATATACACTCAACTCATTCTAGGATACTGCTGATCCTATCTCTAATGAGCACGTTTCCACACAGCCTAGGTATTCGCTAAACCTAAGCTCTGATACCAACTGTAACGACCCAAAAATCCGGTAGAATTTGAGCTGACCAAAAACACAAGTCCAACCCCAAATATCACGGAAATTCGAACCATTAATAGAAAGAAGTTAGAGGGTGAGGAAAGATAAGATAGAAACTTAGAATAGAAGAAGAAGAAGAACACAACATCAGAGTAACACGAATCTCACAGCGGAACGAATAACATATAGTATATATAACATAACTTGAAATATACATTTGTACTTGAATATACATCAATATCAACGTACATCACTTACAACACAACAGAAATAACTATAGCTATATGATCCTGAAGCCTCCTGCTCCAAGCTCTTCCAGTATATCTGTAAATTCCCGACTACTTGACTGCCCGTACAAATTTAGGCACCCAAGAGTTTAGGGAAAACAACAAAGTAAACTCCGGGTCAGTCATGGGACTGGTATGAGTAAACAGTTTAAAACAGTTTCAGAAAACTAAATGATATCTCATAAGACCACGCCGCATAACACGGAACGGGTTTTTCCCTTATGAAAATCCAAACACTTGATTCAACTTTATATCAAACTCTTTTGATATTATAATAATGTCTAAATCAATTAAATAACAATCTAGTGGAACGTTTTCATCTCACGTTCCACATATATATACAATCAAAACCGCAAGCACGTATTGGGTATTTGGTTTTCCAACTATGACAAGGTATGGAATCACCTTCCGCTGGTATATCTCTAGAGGAGAATACACCGAGTTCAACAAGAACATCTTGCAACTCAGCCACACATGACCGACCACTCATTTCGCTTGAGTGTATCGAATGTATATCACCAACGATTGGGATCAGCAACCGTTTCCCGAATGGGTCAGCATCGACAATAGATTTTTAGAAGTAAATGAAACTCTAGATCAGGTGATTATACACCCTAATAGGTGCGACCTACATAGCCATGTTGCCTGCCCGATTTCTGTCATTTACCGGTTGATGAGGCTAGAAGCTACGCTTTATCATCACACCAGATTCACTTCGAATGCCACATCGTCAAATCCATCAAATCACCGATTGACGTCCTCAATAGTACATTACGTGTTAGCTAAAAGAAGTTTCCTTCTCCGCTTCCACTCTTGGTACGGTTGAAGAAATCAATGTACGTGACCTTTCTGGAAATACTCTGTCAGACATTCATCCATACACGTCACCCAGGAACAGGATGAACCGAAGGCACAATTTCTACTAATAGAAAAAGTCCTTGCACTCTACTCCGTCTTCGATTATCTTTATATAATCTGATTCGCACGCTACTGCCAATACGGAGTGGTTCTTCAGATAATAATCCAACCGGTCTCTCCATATTGACAACGATGGTCAAAACTTCGATAGTCTGGGATTTAACTATCGAATAAAAACAAGTGTTTCGATAGTCGATGATTTAACTATCGAATAAAACAAGTGTTCATCCAAACATCCAACAATCACTTGAGCCTTTAATTAATATTCCATTAATTAAATCTCTTCTCTGTTTCTTTATCAATATTTGTTAACCAAATATTTTCAATAACCATATTGCCCTTTTCCGTTATTTGGAAAACATTTCCATATATCGCCTTCTATTATTTTCTATACTAGGAAATATTCATTATTCTATTTCCAAGCTTTGCACATATTTGGGTTAAAACAGATGTTGTGTAAAACATCGTTACGACAACCCAAACACAGTATTTAACTAATTCTCATTCCACATTGATCTTCGAGCCTGAATCTTGCTACTTATCGGTATATCATGAAATCAACCAAGTTGGGGTATAATTACCTCTCAGACCTTGACTGAATAACATTTAACGTCAAAACAGACAAGACTACTTACTCGAACAAATCAATTCCATACAACTACTGATTTTGTTTTAAACACGTATATACTTTCTCTTTTATCCTTAAGAGGTTTTATTCTTGTACTTCCTTTTTGATTATACTATTCTGTTTCTAAGTTCGTTTTCTTATCGACTTCTATATATTTCGATATGTGGATTTCTAACTATCAAATTATCTTAAAAATATTCTATCTCCTTAAATTCCCGGAAAAATTTGCCATAACCTCCTTTGTACCGGGAGCATCGGGAAATTTCAAATAGCTTTCCCGGTCCTTCTTATCTCAAAAGAAAAAGAAAAAGCCAAGCGGCTTGCCGATACGGCGCATAAAATCTCATATGGAAATTAAATGCGTACCTTTTTGTCGGGAATTCTATTTATTTCACTTCTATACTTTATTCCATACCTGTCTCCTGTATGTCTATACCTGTCCAATCTATTTTAACTATACCAATCGTTTTAACTCAATTTGTTAATTAAATCTGTTAATTAACTTCTTAGTCTAATCCACTTCTATTTATCCAAATCTATTTATTTTAAATCCCATTTGAATTTCTATATTCAAATTCCATTTGAAATACTATATTCAAACTCTATAGTTAAAGTCCATTTGAATTCTATATTCAAATTCTATAGTTAAACTCCATTTGAATTCTATATTCAAATTCTATTTGAATTCTCTGCATTATTTATAAACAACGTTTATAACTTCAATTCAAATCCCACCTTTCCATTTATAAACAACGTTTATAAATTCAATTCAAATCCCATCTTTTCATTTATAAACAACGTTTATAAATTCAATTCAAATCCCATCTTTTCATTTATAAACAAAGTTTATAAATTCGATTCAAATCCCATCTTTTCATTTATAAACAAAGTTTATAAATTCAATTCAAATCCCATCTTTTCATTTATAAACAAAGTTTATAAATTCGATTCAAATCCCATATTTTCATTTATAAACAAAGTTTATAAATTCGATTCAAATCCCATATTTTCATTTATAAACAAAGTTTATAAATTCCATTACTTGTTTTATATACCTTCAAAACAAGTTAATATTTTCTATAGTTTTATTTAAAAATTCAAATTCTATTTATAAAAATAGAATTTCCTTTTTAAATATCAAATACCCTTTCCGATATTTTTATGAATCAATATTCAAGCCCCAGGGAAATTTTAAACAATCAATCAACCAATTTTCAATCATTTGATTTTTAACACATCATATATGAATATATATATGAAATCAAACAAACAACAAACAGATAATATATTTTTGAGGAATCCAGTTGGATTCCTCCAACCTGTTTTCCTGCAACCACAGATGTTAGCACATAAATAATACCTATCCTGCTTCTAGGCAGGATATCGCGGTATAGAAGGTCATCCACTAATCATAGCGTGGGGCGTATACGGTAATCATCCGCTATGGTACCGCGGGCATCCGCTAATGATACTGCGGGAATCCAACCAATCATCAACCCAATATATATATAATAGTCCTAAATAACTAATATATTTAAATCAACCAAACAACATTCAAACAAGCAACAACAATTATTTTTAACGAATAAAAATAATTATAATTGAGGTGAGTGAGAATTTACTCACCAGGGTTTTTATTTTGCGCTTGTACCAATTTCAATTTCTTTTTTTATTATCGATTTCCGAATCTCTGAACTCCCCATGGATGATTTCGTTTGATTTCTCCTTGCCTAGGAAGAATTAGAACTTTATAAATTAACTATAAAATATCCTTAACAATGTTTTGTGCTAAAAATATACTAACATTTATTTATTTAAATTAACTATTTAATCAAATAAATAACCTTCCTATATAATTTTTCTTCTTTTTAGACCGTATACTAATTAAATCTAAACTGATGTTAATTAAATTCTTACTAATATGCTAAGTAAATTACCTTTGATCCAAGCGAAAACCCTTTCTTTCCCAATTACAAATTCGAGCCCTCTTGCCGCTGTACAAGACATTGTCGAATCTCACTCCTCCACTACTCGTCCTCCGCTCAACAAAGTCTCCTTCTGAACTTACAAATACTCGTTGCAGCTCCTATTATGACCAAGTAAAGTCCGTCCTTAATTATCTTACACTGTCTAAATCCTTGGCCTTCACAGCAAATTCAAACTTTCAACTTCCCCTTCTTGTACATAAATGTTACCGCTACTGTGCCTCCTCATCAGATCATCTGACACATCGCTCCTCCTATAACTCACACCGCAACCACCGGTCCCCTTCACCATTCCTAATCACCACCGCACCACTCAAACACCATTGCTTAACTCTCCTGCTCCATTGAATCGCCTTCCGGGTTTTCCCAATCTCGAGCGCCAGCGAACCAAACAGATCCATCGAACCCTTGTTTTTCCCCAAAAATCGAACTTCGGTCTTCTCTTTCTGAGTGCGATGTCGAACCCTAGCGTGTAATCGAACCATCAACTAACCTAGTTTTGAAAAATCGCGCCTGCTGTTGCCCTTTCATTTTGAAGTTCGATCTGATTTTCACCCTTTTACTGATTCATCTCGAGTTCGATATCGATTTCAAAAGAGATAACGAGGCTGCCCCTTTTTGATTTGAGGAACAAAAATGAAACTACATATTACTGTGAAATGAAAATAAAATTGAGGGAGGTAGCGGCATTTTAATTTCTTAAGCTCGACTGCTAAAGAGAATAAAAGGGGAGGGATGACGGTTTTATAATGGTGAGGGGTAGTTGCGATTTGTGGTCATAGAAGAAGCACGGTGTTCAATTTGATTTGTGGCTCTTGGAAGAAACACGGCTTTGTTTTCATTTGTGGACATAGAAGTGCCAAGGAGAAAAAAATATTTATTTATTCATGCTTTGAATTAATCCGGTACCCTTTAAATTAAATACCCATGATGCTGGACTCCTTTTTGAACCCAACAACTGACAATTCTAGGGTAATACCCTTATTCTGAACACACTGGGATAAGTCACGAAGTCCAGTTCGATCGTCTGTGGAAGATATTTATTTAAATTGATATAAATCGAATTTGAAAACAATAAATTCTGCGAAAATAAATTAATATTATTATTCCACTTCAAACAGAAGTTTGTATTGATCATTTGAACTGTATTTAATTCAAAAAAAATAAATTTTAATTCAATCAACTTCATATTTTGATAACTTGATATATTCGATATTAAATCGAAACTGATTATTAAATTGATAACTTAAAAATAAATATTCGTTTAATTTATCAAATTAATATTTAAAACCGTATTAAATATTCAAATCTAACCGAAGGAATATCCGAGTCATTACAGTTGGTTTCGGCCTTCGGGGTTAATACTTAGGGAATTGCTCACTTGCTATTTTACGGTTAAAAGCTGATAAATTGGAATGTGATTTTGGGTTTATCGTGAACCATGTTTTAAACGACACTGATTCTTTAACCCATTTAAAGATTAAAACTAAGTGGAGTTTTAATGAATCTTTAATTAGTTGAAAAGATCGAGAATGGAGTATCACCAGTTTTGCTCCAGGCTATAGTTAAATCTTTAATTAGATTTGAACACGAAGTGGTAATTGAATTTACCGATAACACCGCGGTGTTAAATATAAAGTATTACCAGTTTTACTTCATGGGATGAATAGGTTGGGATTGATAAATTAAACCAAATGATTACTTCGGTAAGGTTCGTTAATCCCGGCTAGTTTGGATAAACCATAATTTGGTTTGAATTGATATTCAAAGGAAGATTAAAAAATAAATTTAAAAGAATTTATCTTTGATAAAATTAGTGGGAACCTTTCCCTAAGAATGTGAAATTTAGAAACTAACTGTATGTTAGCTAGGAAGAATGGTTTCCTGGGTATTGATCTGATGTTGGTTTCGGCCTTCAGGGTTAATATTTGGGGAACTATTCTCTTGCTAATTTACAGTTAGTGACCGATGAATTGTAATGAGGCGTATGTTGTGTTTGTGTAACACTTGTTTATTATATACACGAGCTATTCAGAAAGACCGGGTTTATCCCATTCTGAATAACTGATTCGATGTGGTGTCGAAGAGGGTGACGGTGGTTGAAGATCGGAGGTCTTCACATTGTTTGGGTGATTACTGATGATCTTGATTGGGCTGTACACCCAAGAGGAGGGAATCAGTTGGTGATCGTCTAGACGTACTTGGAGATCGATGGATATGCGAGGTACAAGGTCCCTCCGGTTTCATTCAGACCCATAACGAACTTGTAAATGGACTGTGTGTCTGACATTGGATTTTATTCTATGTGATTGATTTCTATTAAATATATAACTATGTGGCAGCGGAGAACTTATTCTCTTGCTTAACGCCTTTCTCTAAGACATACGAGCTCAGGGGTTATATATTGATGGATATCAATCGCATGGTGTGAATTTCCTGTGTGACATGCCTAAGTGGCAATTGATTAAGACTTCTGTTAAAAAGAAAAGTCTTGTGGTTGATGATCAAAGCACGGCCTGTGTGGCATAGCTTTTTGTAGCGTTGATTTGCGAGCCTCACACCCCGGGTGTGAACCAGAAACGGGAGAAGGACCTTAGGGAGGAAATGCGTTTCTTTTTAGTTAGAAGTGGGGTCAATGTTTTTACACGCCCTGACAAGTTTGACTTATGTGGTTGTTGCTATTGCAAGGCGCCTCGGAATATCGGTGACTACTTGAAGCCGATGGAGTCATTTGTTGGCTCATTGACGCCCCCAAAGGTGCGGAAACGTAGTGTTCAGGGATTTTAATCCACATCGGTGGACCGGCCCTGTCGCTCCATGGGTCACTCAAGTTCTGATCCTGAGACACGGACTAGAGCATCTCAAATCGGTAGAGGACAATCTTTTGCCTCGGTTCACAGATGGAAATCCAACTTCCAGTACGTGACTTTGCGGTTTTATTTGTAGAGCCTAGTATGGTGACATAATGGGATGAGGCGGTTATGCCGTCTATGATTGATACTTATAATTTGAAGTTGTTTTATACACTATGCACTTATAATAGTATCAAATGATTTGTTTTAAACGTATCAAGCATTATTGGCTATTATAAAGTAAAAACCCTATCCTCCGGCTTGCGTTGCATTGTGTGATGGGACCTGGGTCTTATAATAGCTTCATTGTTCTTTATTTAGCATTGCGCTGTTGTTTTATGCACTGTTATTCTTGGGAGGAAACCCGTTCCGTGTTATACGGTGTGGTCCCTTGATTTACCTAACTTTAAAATAAAGATTAATAACTGTTTTAGTTCTCACACCAGTCACATGACTGACCTGGATTTTATTGTTTTAACCTAAACTATGGGTGCCCCTATTTCCTCACGGGCAGCTAGTAGTTCTGGTTTTGCAGATTTATATTCACAGGAACCTGGTTTACAGCTGGAATGATATCCGGAAAGCTCTGTATCCGTATATCTCCTTCAGTTGTGTATTGTATTATTTTCCACTGCTCTGTAATTTATTGTAATCTCTGATATTTTTTTAGTGTGTAATATTGATTTATACTCTTTATATTCTTGTATTATGATGGAATTGTTGTAATAAGCAGTGAAATGTTCTTCTGTCTGCGTTCTGATTCGTCTTGTCCTCAAAGTAATTCGTTCTTTTTCTTCTCTTTGGAGACCGGGGAAGTTCTGGTCGCTTCAATGAGAGAGATGCATAGGGATATGCAGAGCGCAGCTCCCAATGCTGGTAATGGAGGTGGTCCAATAGTGCAGGCTCCTAGGGCTGATTTCTCCAAGTTGAATAACGATTATACTAGTCTTGGTGCGAAGCCACTCCACGGAACGGAGTTGGCTACGGATGTTCAGGATTGGTTGGATAGCTGCGAGCTTATCTTCGAAGAATTGGGTATCGAGGATGCAATGAAGAGAAGGCTAGCATCTCGTCAGCCGCAAGGACGGGAAATGAATTGGTGGAATTTTATAAAGGCAGTTACTTCCGAGGATCAGATTACTTGGGATCAGTTTAAGGCTCGCTTTAGCGATAAGTTCAATCCAACTGCTCAGAAGTCAGTGTTGTTTAAGTGATTCTTGGAACTCGAGCAGAATGGAAGAGCTGTCTCGGAGTATATTGCCGAATTTGACACTTTGTCGAAATATGGGTTATCCCTAATAGATACTGCCGAGAAGAGGAACGAGGAGTTCATAACTGGTTTGGATGGATACTTGGGGGAAAGGCTAATTAACCACATCGATGAGACATTTGAGTCGACTGTGGGGAAAGCTTTAAGATCAGAAAGTCTTTACCCTAATTCGAAGACTAAGGTCGCATCTGCAGAGGAGCCAAAACCGCAAGCAAGAGGTGGAGGGAAGAGTGGTTCTCAGAATAAGAGGAAGAAGAACCAAGCTAAGGATAGCCAGAAGAATAAAGATGTTGAGTGCTTTAGCTGTGGCAAGAAGGGCCACTATGCTAGTAATTGTTGAGCAAAACCAGCAGACATGAAGTTCTTCAACTGTGGCCAAGTTGGACATCACAAGGACAAGTGTCTGCACCCCCCTAAAGAAAAGCAGATAGTGAAAGCATTTGCCCTTAATGTTGTTCCTTCTTCGTCGAATTCCCCAACTGCGATGGAGAAAGGAAAGAATGTTGTTATTCAAGGTATGCTTTCTGTTTATGATGTTCCAGTTAGAGTGTTGTTTGATACCGGAGCATCCAGTTCCTTCATATCTAGTGACCTGATAGATAGTTTGGGATTGGAGCCGGAGATTGTCGATAGACCATTAGTAGTGACAAACCCGATTGGTGGTTCTACTAACCTTAGCATGATTTTTCGTAATGTGGTCGTATCAATTCATTGATGCATGTTTGTTTGTGATTGCTTTGTTTTGGGCTTTACTAGGTTTGGCATTATTTTGGGAGTCGATTGGCTCCAAAGATACGGGGTGGTGGTAGACTGTGAGGGCTTTTTGGTGACAGCTAGAGTGAATGATGGGCGGAGGGTAGTGTTTGGTGGTCTACCTACTGATGGGGTAATGGCTAGTTTTCTAAATTCCCTCGACATCCCACATGATGAGTTGCCAGGTTTGCCCGTGGTTGGCCAGTATCCGGACGTCTTCGAGGAAGTGACCGGGCTTCCACCACACTGAGAGAATGAGTTATGTATTTATTTAGTGAAAGATGCCAGACCTATAGTGATGCCACTTCGTCGTACGGCACCAAGGGAACAGCGAGAGCTCAGGGTGCAAGTAAGCAATCTTTTGAAGAAGGGATTTATCAGAAGAAGTGTTTCTGAGTGGGGAGCACCAGTTGTATTTGCCACCAAGGCAGATGGTTCCTTTCGATTGTGTGTAGACTACCAGGAGCTGAATAAGGTGACGAGGAAGAGTAAGTATCCTCTACCACCGATAGATGATTTGTTTGATCAGTTGAGTGGCGCGAGAGTGTTCTCTCAATTGGATCTCGCGATAGGTTTTCATCATCTTAGAGTGGAAGCTGAGAGTATAGCTAAAACGACATTTCTGACGCCGTCTGGATTTTATGATTGGTTGGTCATGCCATTTGGTTGACCAATGCGCCATCATATTTTGTGGATCTTATGAATAGGGTATTCAGAGATCTGCTGAATAAGTTTGTTCTTGTGTTAGTGGATGATATTTTGGTCTACTCAAGGACAGAGGAAGAGCACAAGGGAAATTTAAGAATAGTGATGGAGGTGTTGAGATAACACTAATTGAAAGAAAAGTTTTCTAAGTGTCACTTCTGGAGGAAGGAAGTGAGATTCACTGGCCATGTTGTTTCAGAGAATGGTATTGTCGTGGATCTGGCGAAAGTGGCTACGGTACAAGATTGGTCTATGACCAAGAATGCAACGGACATAAGAAGTTTCTTGGGATTGGCTGGATATTATCGTAAGTTTATCCAAGACTTCTCCAAGATAGCAGCACCGTTGACTCAGTTGACCAAGAAGAATCAAGCTTTCATCTAGGACAAAAAGTGCGAGAATGCATTCAAGAGCCTAAAGGAAAAGTTGACATGTGCACCAGTGTTAGTCATTCCTAAGGGAATGAAGAGATAACAGTATATACGGATGCATGTAGTACCGGACTAGGTGTTGTATTGATGCAAGGAGTTAGGGTTGTAGCTTATGCAAGTCGGCAATTGAAACCGCACGAGAGAAAACGCCCTACCCATGATTTGGAATTAGCAGCTATCTTGTTCGCATTAAAGATGTGAACGTATTATCTCTTGGGAGAAAGATTTGAGCTGTTTACCGATCATTAATCGTTAAAGTATCTCTTCTCTCCAAAGGATCTAAATCTCCGATAGCAAAGATGGTTAGAATTCTTAGCTTCCTATGATTTCGATATCGCATACACACCAGGAAAAGGAAATCGGTAGCTGATGCATTGAGTAGAAGACATGCCAGTTTAGGGGCTATGTTTCTAGAGTGGAAGCAACTGGAGTACGTCGCTAGGTATGATTTCAGACCAAAGTGTGAATTGGATTCAGAAATGTTAGCAAGTTTGACCATCAGACCCACTTTGATTGAGCGGATTGGTTCTAGTCAGAAGGACGATCCTAGCTTATTAGAAGTCATCTCCAAGTTAGAGATGGGTATCGATGAAGAGACGAATAAGTATGGGCTTGATCGAGATGGATGGCTTAGAAAGAATGGAAGACTAGTTGTACCCAATGTCAATGGATTGAGAGATGAAGTGCTTAGGGAATGTCATAACTCAAAACTGACTATACATCCCGGTGGTAATAGATGTATAGAGACGTGAAGCAGACATAGTACTGGGAAGGGATGAAAAGAGACATTGGGAAGTTTATATCTAAAGGCATGAATTGCCAGCTAGTTAAAGCTGAGCAAAAGAAGACTAGTGGTTTGTTGCAACCGTTAGAAATTCCAAAATGGAAATGGGAGCAAGTCTCAATGGATTTCACTGATGGGTTACCAAGGACTAGATTGGGCCATGATAGCATTTGGGTAATTGTGGGCCGTTTGACCAAAAGCGCAAGATTTATGCCCGTCAAGTCGAATAGAATGGCAACTAAGTTAGCTGAACTATATGTAAAGTAGGTAGTGAGATTTCATGGAATACCCAAAGGCATTGTGAGTGACCGAGATCCGTTGTTTACTAGTGGATTTTGGAAGATCTTACAAGAGTCATTAGGATCAGAATTACATCTCAGTACCGCGTATCATCCTCAAACCGGCGGTCAAACAGAGAGAGTGAATCGAGTATTAGAAGATCTCTTGAGAGCCTGTGGATTGGATTTTGATGGATCATGGGATGACCATTTGCATCTAGTAGAGTTTGCATATAATAATAGTTATCAATCCAGTATTGGTATGGCTCCATTTGTAGCTTTGTACGAAAGACCGTGCAACTCACCAGCATGTTGGCTAGAAACTTGTGAGAAGTTTGTGCTTAGACCAGATGTGATAAGAAACTTCAGCTAAGATTAAGGTTATCCAACAGCGAATGAAGGCTGCCCAAGATAGGCAGAAACGTTATGCTGATAAAAGGAGAAGAGAATTAAAGTTCTCCATCGGCGACTTGGTGTTTCTCAAGATTTCTCCGTTGAAAAGCGTGATACGATTTGGCCGAAGAGGCAATTTAGCACCAAGATTTGTTGGTTCATTCCCAACTCTTGAGCAAATTTGGAATTTGGCATATAAAGTTGAATTACCAGAGAAGATGGCAGGAGTTCATAATATATTTCATGTTTCCCAGTTAAGGAAATTCATGCACGACCTCGATGTGACTATTTCACCTGATAGATGATATCGAGGTTGAACCCGAGGCGGTTGGGAACCACAGAACTATGCGTATTGTTGGGAACAATACAAAACAACTTCAACGGAAAGCGGTGAATCTGGTCAAAGTTCAGTGGGGCGAGGAAGAGAATGATTGTACTTGGGAGACAGAAGAGAGCATTAGGAAGACGTATCCTGAACTTTTTTCCTGGTAAGATTTTATTAGCGATTTAGTTTCCGCATGCTAGGTTAGGCTTATTTTACATTCTTGATTGTTGTGGATGATTGATAGGCATGCGGCTTCTTTGTTTGTTCCTTTGTTTATTTCTTGGTTAAGGAATTTCGGGGGCGAAATTTCTTAAGGGGGCAGAGTGTAACGACCCGCACTCTACGCATCATAGGATCATAGAATATATTTTTAATCGTCATAGAGGGTCGTATGGACGTGTAACTTTAGGGGACAACTATTAGAGTCATTTCCCATGTTCATGATTTTTGACGATTTTTAAATGACCGATTTACCCCTAGATGATCTTGTTTTGGCCATAACTTTTGATTGGAAAGGAATTTTGACTGAAACTACTTCCATTGGATCCGGGAGATGGTTTACAATTCCGTAAAGTGGTCACATTAGCCAAACGGACTTACCGTTTGGGAGATATGGCTGAATCATGGTTTAGAAGATGAAAATCTATTTAATTGGGCTTAATTGGGTAATTAACAGCTAGGCCCATTAGGGGATTTCGGGATAGGAATGTATAGGGGCTGATTAGGGTTACAAAACATTTCTTTCAGCCGCCACTTTCATTCTTGGAACCCTAGTAATGGCCTCCAACATCTAAAACACCTCTAAACCACTTTTTAATTGAAGATTAGGCTTAGCAACATCAAATCAAGGAAGATATTCACCAAATCAGTATTAGGACTGCTATTAGACATCAGTATTCGCGCCAAACAGAGAATCATTTCAGATCTGAGTTTTATTTGTGGCCAAGGTGAGTGATTTGCATTGTTTGGACACTAATTACAGTTAATTAGGGTGATTAGTGAATTTATGTATAAGTAAATTCTGGAAAATATTTACAAATTTTGAAATATCCTTTTAGACCTCTGTTAGAAAATTTGGCTACTTTGGTTAAATTTTGTTAATCCTATCATTAGATTTTCTCAAACGTGCTTAAGGGAAAATATGGGGTTTTGGCTATGTTTGATCCGTTTTAACCTATCAAATTGTTGTTTTGATGTTTGTCGTCAATCCTATATGTTGCTAGGATTGTATGGTATGTTTTGTGATTATATAGAATAGTTAGAATAGTTGAAAACGTCGTCGTGTAGCGTAAAAACAGTCGCTGGAAAGTTGCAGGAAATATGCAGAGGACCGGATCGGATCGCCCCTCCCTTCCACGATCCGACCCGATCGTGGCCACCCCCATGAGCTGCTCCACCCTTCCATGAACCGCCGGGGGAAGCACGCCACAAGCTTATTCCTGAAGAGGAGGACTGACCTGAGGCACCATGAGTGAAGGAGCCACGAACAGGTGCAGCGACCCGACCTGACCCGATCAGAAGGCACGACACGACCCGGAGCAGGGACCACCTACGAACTGAACTGGAGCATGATGTCATGATCAGAAGCTTGGGCACCGCGACCTGATCCAATGCAGGTGGCTCGAACCGATCCGAAGGAGGATGATGATCACGAACCGAACTTAGAAGTTTGAATGCGAGGCATGGGTTCCGAACAAAATAAAGACCAATCCGGAGGAGAAGACCAAAACCCGAGAAGCAAAGGTAGCCCAAGTGGGAAGTTTGTACTCGGGATCCAGTTGGGAACCAATGAGTTAACTTCATGATTGGACTTTGCTGCGGGACGTGTGCTAAGGGGTTGTCAATGTCTATGACTTTGAATCATTATGTATGGGAGGTACGTGGACGGTTTCAGGGCCACAGTGGCCTAGGTATGACGAGTGGGCTATAGACTAATGAAGTGGGGTCATTTGAAAAGGTTTGGTCATGATCCCATGGGATATGCTTGGTGGTAGTAGTAGTCGTACAAGCCAAACTTCGTCATTACCTTGATTTGTTTTCCATCACTATGACATGCACGCCCCCACCCTCATACTCTTCAAACCATATGTTAGTGGCACAGTATGTAGTGCTAACTCTTTGGTTGCAGGTCCAGGTTCAAGTATGGTTTAGTATACATGTTATCGTTCTGTTTTGCTACTTATCGCTCATACCACACATTTGTCTGACCTAGAGTTTTATGTCTCTTCTTATTACTCTAGGTGCTCTCACGAGCAGATTAGAGACAGGTTAGTTGTTGAAGCAAGAGTAGCTATACCGGAGAAGAGAAGGAGGCTTCCATGTATGATATATATATATAGATATTCTCCCTGTGTCGGTGCGGGTCACTACTTTGGGCATTAGTAGTGTACATCTCCTTTGCTTTTCTTTAGAGACAGTTGAAAAGTTGTAATAATGACGATGTGAAACATAAGCTGTGTTTGAATTTCCACTGCTATGATGTTTTAGTTTCCAGCTTATGCACTGTCTTGCCTGTTTTATGTCAAGTATGTTGTTATTATATTTCATTCTGTGTGCTGTGAGACATTATGCAAATCCTTGGTTAGTTCATTCTCCTCTTTCTTTTCTTCCGACGACCATCCCGTGTTGGTTGGACATCGGTACAGTGCATTACGAAGGAAATGTCGGTTGGTGCGGGGCGGGCCGTCACAATTTACATGTTCAATCACAATAGATATATGGCATATTTCAGTGTTTAAGTATATATACTCCTATACAATCGGATGGAATAAAATAAAATAAATTAACATACATAAACAAATTATGATTGAAATGTAGGTATACCTGTTTTGAACCTGTTTGTCTGCTCAATTTCCCATATCAATTCACGTTTCCCTGGCCTCATTATTATTAATATTGAGACTGCAAATACGGTACAAGTTCAACTTGGTCGTTGATGGTCTAACACAAATTTTGCAATCTCTATTATTGATATTAATGGGACAAGAGCATATAACAATTTTTTTTTGTCCTTTTGGGTTCTCCTGAGCCTACAGAGAAATTTTGTATGAAATGTATCAATTAATTGTCACTGCTTTATACTGCACAATTTCAGCATTCATATATATCATTATACAAGCAAGTCAGATGGAAGAAAACAAATTAAATTAACATACATAAACACATTCTAATATACTTTCATAATATCACATATTGCAAAATTCATAATCTCCCAAGCCATAAGCTGCACAATTTTGTATACTATGTAACTCATACATATAATTCATGCATTGTAAAGTTCCTATACACACACACACACACATATATACAGTATATATATATGTATGTATGTATGTATATGTATATCATTGTAATATGTTTGCTGCAAGTAGTCAATTAAGAAATTTAAATGAACATGTTAACATTCAAAATCAATGTCCATATTAAATTCTAATCAGTATAGTTAAGGCAATCAACATATCTGTACAAAACAGGTTCTAAACCCATTCGATTGAGATGCAAACACTAGAAATCAACACTGTTTGGTAATTTTTTCTGGTATACTGTCAAAACCCAGAGTTCAAAACTAATTCGATTTCAGAAGTAATTTAATCTGGTGTACTGTTAAAACCCAAAGCCCAAAAGTAATGTTTAAATCGAAATTTGCTTAAACACTAAAGGTGCCACAAAGGCACTTCACCAATCGGTAAGAAATGGGACCACAACCGCAATAAAAAGGAAAAGGCACAAAGATTTTATAGTGGTTCGATCATAGGTAGATCTACATCCACATTGGCAAGAATTTTCCATCAGCAATTCAAGAGTTACAAGCTTAAAATCATTGATAAGTACATTCATTTTCTTCTTTACACAAAGATTACACTCTAATCTATGCAAAATCAACAGAGAATTAAGAGGATTTCACTAAGTGCAAGGAAAATGGAGGAGGATCATCAATCTCTAAGATACTTGAATACTTTTGGCAGATTTCGTGATGAACTCCATGCTAGGTCTTTGCTTTGGTATGGTAGATGATGATAGGATCACTTGAAACTGGAGTGGAAGCAATTTGGCAGCCCTTCGGGGTTGTGGAAATCGAATCCTAAAAGAATGGTAGCCATGGCTTATTTATAAGAGAGCTTGGAATGAAGTGGTGAGTTGAGATTTGTACATGCAGACTATGGGTCGAACATACAAATAATTATAGAAATGCCACTGCCAGCTGCTGACATCTATAACCAGCTGTATGCTAAAATGGATGTTCGACCGACCTAGTAGGCCAACGCAAGTTTTCGAGCCACCATGCTCGACCGACCCTGGAGCTTCATAAATGTTTGATGTCATTTGACTCTATAAGATGTTTGATCCACTAATGCTTGACGTGTGACTGACCCTTCAATTCTCGACCCTTACATGTTCGACCCTACGATGTTCGAGTCCTTTGTACTATTCGATCCTTACGATGTTCGACCTATAATCCTACCCGATCAGGCTTGAATGTTTGATTATGGTTGCTTGTACAAACAGGGTGAGTGCAACAGACCCAGAAATATTTTAAGTGGACGTCCCTTATTAAATGTCCAAGCTCAATCTATCGATGTACATAATTTTATAGGATAGCATTTTTTCCCTCGGAGTTTGTCATTCTCAATTTATGGAGAATTATAACCTCTGAAATAATTAGATGTGGTGTCACCCGATAGACCGAATTTGACTTTTAATAGAATGTCTAAATCGCTTATACATGACCCAATATGGGTTGTTCACAGCCATGTACAAGCAACTGAATATGCACCCACTCCTCTGGTTCGAGCAAGCCGTCTGGGTCGAGCAAGCCATCTAGGTCGAGCAAGCGATCTTGGCCGAGCAAGAAATCTGGGTCGAGCGTGCCTATTTGTCTTCTCACTCTTCATATTGCCTATGGCTTCCCATTTTTGCACTTCCCTTATTTTCCAGAAAAACTCAATTAATGGCAGGCCGCTTCTTTTCTTTAAAATTCCTCACGCTTCAATCTCTCTTTTTCCAAATTCAATTCTAATTGGACCTCGAGCTATTGATTAGTGGAGCTCGTTCAACCCCGGAACAAAATCGACCCAACTTCGAATAACCTTTGGATCAGTTCTCCTTCTTAGTTTTGAGTCGCTTCACTGCTTGAAGGTGATTTTCCTTTCTTTTTTACATTGTTTTGGTTGTAGGGGTCTAGGACTTTGAAATGATGTGTTGAAGTATGGCATAAGTATGAATCGGTCACTTTGAGTTGATGTTGTTGAGAATCGGGTTGGAGTTAAGTGAATTGAGGATATGATTGTGTAATTTGGTGTATTTATGGAATTGAAATCATCCGAAACCCTTTGAATTTCTGATTTTAATCCACCGCACATAAGTTGGTTGATTAAATGCCGATGATGTGAATTTTCATTTACTTTACTGATTTGCTCATGCACCTGTATTTTATACTTTTGTGGCCGATGTTTGAACTTGTCTTCAAGTCTGTAGCCCATGTTTTAACTGAGTTTTGCACATTGTATTCCTTGAAACAATTCATGTCTTTTTAAACTTAATGGTCATTGCAAGTTGGCTCTTGATGCGTAACTTTAGCACTTGTTTGGCTTAGCTAAGGCACTTCAGTTCGCAACATAAATTATTGCTCTTCTCAATAAACGTACTTGGCACAGGCCAGGCATGAACATGCTCGACCCTTGGGTAGTTGGTCATGTTCGAACCTGCTTAGGCTCGAGTGTGCTCAACCCAGGCTGGGCTCGAGCAGGCTCGATCCAAGAGGGACTTCAAACATGTTCGACCTGACTGGTCCTGAGCATGTTCAACCCTGTGGAGGCATGAACATGTTCGACCTAGGCTGGTCCTGAGCATGTTTGACCTTGTGGAAGCATGAACATGTTCAACCCAGGCTGGTCCTGAGCATGTTCGACCCAGGCTAGACTCGAACATGTTCGACCCAATTAGGACTTGGGTATGTTCGACCCAAATTAAACTCGAATATGTTCAATCCCTATGCGGTCTAACATGTTCAACACAGTGTAGGCTTGAGCATGTTCGATCCAGACTAGCATTGAGTATGTTTGACCCAGGCTAGGCTCGAGCTTACTCGATCCAGAGCATGTTCGATGCCCATGGGTTGAACATGATCTCAATCCCTGACTGTGGTTTTTGTTGGCAGACAAATTATCCCGATGTAACATACCTATAACAACTCAAACAATTGCATATTTTTAAGCAAAATTTTTGCTATTGGATGCTCACACCATTAGCAAGTTAGTATAGGGATTAAAAATAGAGTATGACCAGGGTTGAATAATATTCTCACATAGAATTATTTTCATCTTAGTCACTTAAGGACATTTTCTATATTAATATGATCATTCACCTCTTATGATGTTTGGAATTGGTTAATCAGAACATGCCGATTACAAATTCCGAGCCTCATCTTTGGAATAATATCCTTCCTGGCCAAGGAAAAGCATGCCTGTGATTTATTTTTAAAATAACTGTTTGTGTAGAAATGTTAAACCGACAACACTTACGTTAGAATTCTAAGGAAGGGACTATGGCTGGTGAAGCTGGAAGCTTTGGTCAAGTCAATGGAACTTTATCAGATACTACACCCATAGTGAATGTAAATCACAACTTTCCTAAACCACGTCCACTTTCTGATGTAACTCGCGAAAGTCATGAAACAGAACTTTCTTTTAGCTCATTTCAGCAACTATGTAAGCAATATGGAATTTCAGGAAAGGAAGAGCCTAAATTCCCGGAAAAGATGAATTTGCCGACATTCCTCTTACCGGATACATCGCAGTTAATTGATACATGCTGATGAGCAGGGCAATCCCTCCTTTTAATCTTTATTTAGAGTCCATCCTTCGAAACTTGGCCATTGCCCCATACCATTTACACCGGAATGGTTATTTTTCCTTAATGGGTCTTTATGTATTGTTTATGAGACTCAAAAAGCATGCGCCTACGTTTCAAGATATTTTCTCTTTGTACTCTTTTATAAGGAGGAAGAAGGATTGTCCCTCAATCGTCTTTGTTGAGAGTTAGGGCTCCAAGATTATCACTAAATTAGTCAAGAGTGCCCGAGGGTTCCCAAACCAATACTTCTTTGTCCGATTCCCTGCAAACTTCTACGGTTTTTGTATGGAAGGAGGTGAATATATCTGTTTTATAATCTTTTTGTTTCTTTTACTCCCTGTTCCAATGCTTAAATCTTTAATTAGATTACAGAGATCCCTTCCGAGAGTACTGCTTTTGATCAAGTTCTCTTTTATTCTATAATGGTTGTTAGTGAGAGTGAAAGGAGTAGGAAATTTTTGATCATGGAGGAGTTCCTTAGTCATTGTCACTTGCTCCCTCCTTCACGATTTTAAGAGCAGATCCGACAAATAAGAAAGACACTACCCATCGACCAAGGAGGCTAAACTAGCAAAACTCTCCAATCCTGCGGGTAGCAGTAAAGCTCCTCCCAAATCCAAATTGATTTCAATTGCGGAAGGAACAACTAAGCAACGTGAGGGTAAGAGTCTCATGACTTTATCCGATTAAGTTGAGAATGAAGGTACTTCTCTATATCATATAGGAGAAACCGAGCAGGATGATATAAATGAAACTCCTTTAAAAACTATTTCAGATCCGATAAATGAGAATGAGCAGTCTGAAGAGGCTGGAGTAGTATGTAAGAACAATCTAAGTACGGAGAATCATGATGATAATCCCATTATTCAAGACAACCAAGGAGATGGTATTTCAGAGACATTTAAAAACCTCGGTGATCTTAGTTTAGCTAAAGATATCACTCCTTATGACGTTTCATCATCAGTGCCAATCGTATCAGCTGCGAAGGATAAAGCTAAGAAACACCCTTCTCAGGACCCTAATCCTGGAAAAAAGTTGCTGATATAGGACTTTTCTTAGACGAGCCTCCTCAGATTGGTTCGTTATTAGACGTTCATGAAAATTCTTATTTTAGCTTACATCTTACGCTCTCAATGCTCTGCATAAGCTCATCCTACTTTGCTTTAGTACTTTTTAACTTAAGTACTGAAATTTGGTTTTCCCTTTTCTAGGTTCAGGAATGAGACGCTCCCTCGAAGATATCTTTGAACATGGAACTTAGCAATTCAATCCGAAAAAATTTATCAAGCCTCAATCTTCCTAGTACTCAAAACATTCACATCATTCACAACCCTCTTACCAGCCTCAATGGATTGGTGATCCCATTGAAAACGAGGAACAGAGGACGTGGAGGCATGATCATTTTGATATGTTCGAAGCCAAAAGGGGGAAAGAAGTAGAAAAGCGACAGAGGAAGAATGAGAAGAAGAGAGTGAGGAGAGATAAGAGTAAGGGTGACTCCGGGAAGCACCACAAATTGGATAGACTCCCAATGCCATATCTCTCGATTTCGAATATTCGAAATACTGACAATAACATATCTTTGTGTAACAACCCTGAATTTTAAGGAAAATTTAAAAATTTATTTTAAGTTATTTTAATGAGTTTTGGTTGTTTAAAATAATTTATTTTGAAAAATTAAATATATTCATTTTAATGTAAATACGGAGCGTATACAATTTGCATGTAATAGAATTTATTCTGTAACGTAATGTAATGTGGGAAACATTAAAACAAAAGATTCAATAAATATTCTAACAAGTTGACAAAAAGAAAGGTAGACATTTAAAAATGCAAATTATGATAATTTTCAATTTTATTTCAATCAATGAATTCAGTATTAATGAAACCACGAAGAGAGGAGGTCACTAAAAACAAAGGCAAGAAAAGAAATTAATAAAATTAAGGTAAACAAATCCAACAGTAACTATTTGGTATTGATATGGTAACCATCTTGAATAAATATAATTAAGTATCATAGTTATTGTATATTAAAAATGTAAATTTGAAGTTATCAAATTTATTTATTGGAATTGAAGTATTATTTTATTTCATTGGAATGTTAGCTATATGTAGCTTTCTACAAGTTATTACGATTTCATAAATAATGTGTAGGTTCTAAATGAAAAAGAAAAACTTCTGACAATATATATATATATATATATATATATATATATATATATATATATATATGTGTGTGTGTGTGTGTGTGTGTGTGTGTATATATATATATATCTTTGGATATTCTCTTTAATACTTTCCCCTATCTATTCTAATTGTATCATCCATTTATTAATAAATTTCCAAATGTGAATTACTACCTTGAATTTTGAAAGGAAATAAATAACTATCCAATCAACGCACCAATTATGCGCATTAAATGAAGAATGACACACTACAATAATTTTCATGCATTGTTATATCTTCGTATGCATGCAATTTAATTCTATGCACATTTATTTTTCTTTCCTTCTTTACATTAAATTGTCATGTTGGAGACATGCATGCGTTTATTAAAACGTGTGATTATGTTCTCTATATTCCTTCATTGTTTTAAACGTATGTAAATGGTCCCTCATTTTGAATTCTTCATATATAAAAAAAAGTTCAACTAAAATTTGTTGAATAACTTAAATTGTGGTTTTATTATGTAATTGATAAATTTGTATATAGTAGTTAAGGATATTAATTAGGGGCTCCTCATTTGATTTATAATCATGCATTGAATACTTTTCCAATTTTCTCTTTCTTATTTTATTCTTTATTTTGAATAAGAAATAAATAACCTATCTCATGCCTAGTAAGCTAAATTTAAAAAAAAACTCGTAACCTACCATATAATATATGAAAGGACACATTAGAGAGATAAATATAATACCTTTCTCAATTTCCTTCAACATTCTTTTCTCTACAATTGTCTTCTACAAATGTTAGAACTTCCTCCTCCTCCCCCCATAAAAAAAAGTAAATCTTTCTACCTTCATCAACCTCATCTTCCCTAAATATATATATATATATATATATATATATTCATGGTGTCCTCTTCTTAAAATTTTATCCATACTCCTTCTCAAAAGAAACAAAGGATCTTCAATTTGCAAATTTGCTGCACGGCGGTTAGTGGTGGTGCGATTTGGAGAGAGGGTGCTGGAGCGTATGGGTTCAGCGAGGTACATCAGGAACGAAGAAGAAACACGGAAGGTAGCGCTTTAAGGAACCTTATTATAATTTAATTAATTTAATTAATTACTTAACGATGTAACTAACATATAAAAGAGCATATCTTTTGCAATCGAAATCAGAAATCAACGAAACCAGTTGCGTTGGAATCGTGATAACAAGATCTAGACTGTGGAACTGACCAAGACCAAAACTAAGCGTGTTGGAAATTTCAGATCTAAATTATTCGGTGAGAATCTCTGATTTTCACAATTTAAATTTATTTAATTAATCATTCTAATTTGTTAAATAATTATCTGTATGATCCATGTTGTGATGTATTGTGTGGATTATTTTGATGGTTTGTATGGTATTGTATTGCGTTGTATTGAGTAGATCTGTCATTTTATCGTCTGGATTTGTATGGATCTGATAATAAACATTGCGGTTGGTAAATTAGATGAAACCAGAATTTTGATCTATACGCGCGCTGCTATTTTTTTTTCTTCGGTTCTATACATCATAAGATTTGCCGCAATGGAAAGATTCAATTTTTAATTGTTTACATAAGATTTGGTGTAATGAAAGATTCAAATTTTTGAATATTGATTTGTACATAAAATTTTGTTTATAAAAAATATTAAATTTTTAACTTGGTTAGTTTATATAAAATTGTTCACATTAAGAAGTATTGTTTGTTGAAATAAAAGAGTATTGATTTTGTTGAGACCAAAGCATCATTTATGTCAAAACGAAAGTATCGTTTTTGTTGAAGCGACAAAAATAACAACATTTTTGACAGAAAGTTGAAGCGACAAAAATAATAATTTTGATTGAAATTAGAAACGAAAAAAATAATCATATTTTTGTTGTTGAATTGAAATGACAAAAATAATCATATTTTTGTTGTTGAAATGTAATGATCATATTTTTGTTGTCGAAATGAAACATGAAAATAAATGTATTTTTAGTGTTTGTTTGGAAACTTGAAATATAGTCGCGTTTTGATGCCATGTATCGCATATGAAACACAATCATATTTGACGTCATATATTGCATATGAAATATATGAATATTATAATCATGGATTGTATATGTCATATAATCATGTTTCAGTGCATTGAAAATATAACACATTTTATTATGTAATTAAAAAGTAGAATTTATATTGAAAATATAATTACATTTTTATGTAAGGAAAAGACATGAAATTTTTATCGCATATAAAACAACATTTTTGTATGTAAATAAAAGTATGATTTGCATGTTAACTAAAAATTACATTTTCATAAGTTGGGAATTCACATGATAAATAAAATTTCCTTTTTATATGTAGTTAAGGTATTAATTTGCAACGTAAAATAAAAATTACATTTTTTATATGAAGTTAAGGTATGAATTTACATTATAAAATAAAATTTCATTTCCGATGAAATTAAAGAATGTAAATGAAGTAAAAATTTACATTTCCTTATGTAAATAAAAAGAATTATTTTAGATGAAGCTTTCATTTACATCTTCATGTAAATAGGATATGCAGAAAAAAAAGGGAAAATACTTATTTACATTTAGGTAAATAAATAAGGAAAAGAAAAGGAAGACATTTATTACTTATAGTTTAAATAAATAAGAAAAGGAGATGTTTTAATAATATTTTCTATGCATTAAAAGGAATAAATTGAAAGTTACATTTTAGTGGTTAATAAGTAAGAGTATGTCATTTATGATTGTATAAAAAGTTAGAATTTAAAAAGATTACCTTTTTAATTGTCCATGTGTTAAATTAAGAAGATTTTGTTTACAAAACGTTATCAATTTTGAATTAAAGGAATGTTTTTATTTTATATTTAATTTATGAAATTAATTTACGTTGATTTAGAAAGATTACATCTTTGGTTTCAATACGTTAAAGTAAAGAAGATATGGTTTCAAAATGGGACATCTTGAAAAGATTGTTTTTAGAAAGTCACAAAAATAGGGAAAGTTAAAATTTATATTAAATACTTGAAATCAAGATATTTAGAAATAAAGAATACCTTAGAATTAGGATTCTTTAAGGGAAAGGATAATTTAAATAATGACCTGTTTTGAAAAAAATTAATTATAATTATAAATTATAATTGTGCTTGGACATGAGGTTAGGTTACATTTGTGGTAGAAGCCTACCCAGACCCGATCGGCATATCCAGCAGCCACAAATGTTGAACCTAATGTGAGAGGTCCAAGTGCGCAAATACAAATTGGACCAAGACACGAGGTTAAGCCCAACTTGTGGGATAAGTCTGCCCGGAACCGACCGACCTATCCAACATCCACAAGTTGCAGGCCTAATGTGAGAGGTTTGGCCCATATTAAAAATACAAATAGTTAAATAGAAGATGAACATTATTTTCACCGTCATGTTTAAAGAAGAGAAAATTACATATTTTATGTAATTAAATTAAAAGAAGAAATTTATTTTTTTTATTAAAAGAAAGAAAGAAAATTTCATATTTTATGTAATTAAAACCAAAAGTAAGAAATTTACATTTTTTTTGTGAAATTAAGATTAAAGGTAAAAGTTACATTTGTTTATGTAATTGGAATAAATAAAGAAAAGTTTACATTTTAATGTAAATTATATTTAAAAGGGAAAATTCCATTTTTCATGCAGGTAGATTAAAAGTGTGAAATTACATTTTTGTGTAATTGGATTTTAAACAAAAAAAAGGATATGAAATTTATATGTTAATTAATTAGATTTTCATTAAAAAGTTTAAAAAAATGGAAATTTCATTTTCATGTAAATAGATTAGCACACAAAATTATCATTTTGTTTGTAATGGAAAATTATTACTTTTGGTTAGCATTGAAGAGATAATAAAATTATCAATTTTGTTACACTGAAATAAAGAAACAAAAATACTCATTCTTGTAGAAGTAAAAATGGATGAAACAAAAAAAATTTCGTTTGTTTAAATTGAAATAAAACACAAAAATGCTTATTTTTGTTGGAATTGGTATGATAAACAAAATATACATTTTGTGTAATTCGAAAGATGAAACAAGAAAATGTACATTGTTGTGTATAAGATGTGTATGGGTATGAAAATAAATGGTGTGTACATTGTACGTTAATATTGTATGTACGAATAGGAATATTTTTTGTTAGCAAAATGCAATGAAATAAAATACATTTCATTACACATTATAAACATTTCGATAGGTTGTGAAACAAAACATTCACTACTTGTTATATAATTACGTTAATGAAATGGAATTTGAATTATTTTTTATATATATAAAAATAAAGATAAATCGTTATAAATTACTAATAACGATATGAAATGATTTCCAACTTATATATATACGAGAATTATTTGGAAAGTCCGAGTCTATCTCACTCCAAATAATTTTAGCGACGTTTCAAATTCAAGTTTTGAAGACAACGATAGAAGACCGACGATCTTCATATCGAATGGACGACGAATACTGAAGCCCGTGATTGGATTAGCTACCTTGAAGGGGCTACAGTGGTAGCCGTCCGGATGTAGTGTTGATTAGTACGGATTTGGCTTTCGCCTAGACCCAGAGCATAAGCTTATGAATTGAATGTGTGCCTAACATTGTACTCCTTTATATTCTATTTATTGATTTTCTGTCGAATGTATGAATGTTTGTGGTGGAGAATTTATTCTCTTGCTTAACACCCTTTCATATATTTCGGCAAAGGATTGGTAGTGTGATATGGAGTGACGATATGGCATGCTAAGATGCATAGGATCAAGGCTTTGTTGAAAAGCAGGCCTTGTGGGATAGTCAAAGCATAGCCTGTTTAGGCATAGCTTTGTATATAGCGTGACTTCGTGAGCCTCACACACCGGCGGAGTCTAAAACGTGAGAAGGGAACGCAGGGAGAGCAGCATGTTTCTTTCTAGCTAGAAGTGGTGTTTGGGTTTTAACACGGCCTGACTTTTTACTTATGTGGATGATGGAGTGAGGCGCCTCGGATGATAGGTCCTATAGGACCGGGAAATGCGTGTTCAGGAATAACTAATCCGCAACTCGTATGGTGGACCGTCCCTGAAGAATCCAAGGGTTAACTGCGGGGAATCCTAAGACATTATCTAGAGTGTCTCGAATCGGTAAGGAGCTTCTCCCTAGCCTTGACTCATGATGGAAACTCAATTTCCAATACGACCTCATGCGGATTTGATTGTATTACTAGTTTGGAAGTGTAACGACCACGGGATTTTCGACTCCGAAAATCGACACAAAACCCAGTGTCGACTGTTCAGACATCGAAAATACCGAATCATTAATAGAAAGAAGTTAGAGGATGAGAAATAGAAGGAAAGAAATATTAGAATAGAAGAAAAACGAAGATCACAAACTCACAGCGGAACGAATAAAATATATTATATAACATAACTTTTGAAATACAAATCAGTAACTTTATATACATACCATCATCAGAGCACAACAGTCATTTCTGGAACAGTTATAAACACCTGTTTCCAGATACAAACAAGGTCCACAGCGGAATATATGATAGCCTATAGCTAACCGGTGAAGCCTCCTGCTTCCATCTCCTCCAAATGAATCTGTGAAATCCCGACTACTTGACTGCCCGTACAAATTTGGGCACCCAAGAGTTTAGGAAAACAAACAAAATAAACTCTGGGTCAGTCATGGGACTGGTGTGAGTAAACTCCAACCACTTGTTTAACTTTAAAAATCCTTTCAAAAGAAAAGGTAATAGTAAGACCAGCCCACACATAAACACGGACGGTTTTTACCTTACTATAACCCAAAACACTTTGATACGAAAATCCAGTGATATTATAATAATGTCTACATCAAGTAAATAACCAAATAGCAGAACGCTTGCATCTCATGATCCACATACATAGTATAAAATCAAAAACCGCATGGCGCTTATTGGAGATTGGATTTCCAACATGACAAGGTATGGAACCACCTTCCGACTGTGTATCTCTAGAGAGGAATACACTGGGTTCAACAAGAACATCTTCTAACCCGGCCCACACATGACCGACCACTCATTTCGCTTGAGTGTATCGAATGTATATCACCAACGGTTGGGATCAGCAACCGTCTCCCGACTGGGACAGCATCGAATAGAATAAGAAATTAAATGAACCTCTAGATAGGTGATTATACATCCTAATGGGTGCGACCCACATAGCCATGCTGCCTGCCCGATTTTTTGCCCTTTCCCGGTTGTTGAGGCCTGAGGCTACGAATACTTACCATTCATTGATAGCACAATCACTTTGAATGCCACATTGTCAGATCCGTTAATCACTAGTTGAGTTTGCACAAATATATCGCCTTCTCTTATTTCCTATACTTAGGAAATATATTTTATTTGAAATTGGAACAATTTCAATCACTTATCTCTTTCTCGACTACTTTAACTATCCTCAGGAAATATTTACTTTTATACTTCCAAAATAACATTACTTGGGTTAAACGAAAGCGGTATAAAACATCGTACGACAACCCAAAATATTCTATTCAACTAACTATTATCCAGCACTTCTCTTTGAGATTGGATCTGGCTATTTCTCCATTTAAAATAAAATCAATCAAGTTGGGGTAAAATTACCTCTCAGACCTTGACTGAAAACATCCTCAACTTCAAAACGGCAAAACCACTAACCTCAAATAAACACACTATAAAATCCAATTGTTCATTCTAAAACACGTGTATGGTTTTCTTTCTATTTCTAATTTATAGATTTCCCTTTTTGTTTACAATATTCTATTTTTGATTTTGTTTCCTTATCGAATTCTATATATATCGATATATAGATTTCTAATTGTCAAATTTCTTAAAAATATTCTAACTCATTAAATTCCCGGAAAAATTCGCCATAACCTCCCCTGTATCGGGAGCATCGGGAAATTTCAAATAGCTTCCCGGTATCTTCCTCAATCAAAAGAAAAAGGAAAAGCCAAGCGGCTTGCCCATACGGCGCATAAAATCTCATATATGAATTAAACACGTACCTTTTTGTCGAGCACATAAATTTAAATCTTCATATACTACATCCCTTACCGGTCTAACACCTGTTCACCTGTTTTCAATTCAATTCAACACTATCTAATCGTTTGAATTCAGATTCGCCCATTTATTCTTTAATTAGCCATTTTGCCTATTTCACTTCTTTGTTTGAACATAACATGTTCAAACAAAATATTTAACTCGTTCATAACCAAATTGAATTTCATTTTCAATTCTAGTTCTCTTTTCTATTTCGAATCTAAATTTCAAATCGAATTTTCTTATTTAAAGCTCAATATCCATTCAAAATCTCATTTAACTAATTTCCGTTCAAATTAGTTAATTCTATTCAATAATCAAAAATCTGATTTCTATTTTAAAAATCAACTCATTACTCCATTTGAGTTCAGATATATTTCACCTCTCAAACCTGGGCTTTTTAAAATAAAAATGCGGATTTCATTTGCTTAAAAAAAATCCCTGCATTTATTATATAAAATCCATTATGGTTTCTGGCGTTGTACTTTAAAAATTTGATTTTGACATATCTCAAAATCTATTCGATGAAATCCAGATTTTTCTCCTTCATTAGAAAGCTATTATCAAATCGGTCCTGACGTTTCTTGTTTCAAAGAATTTCGACTTCAATTGAGTTCTGTATATTCAATTGAAGTTCGAATCGCCAATTTACGAACTGCAGCACTGCGGCGAGTTCGTTTTATTTATATTTATATATAAAAACTTTTAAACTTTCGTTAAAATGAATCCAACTCCATTCTGATATATTTTAATATATTCAATTCCATAGTTTCAATTCCATTTGAATTCAATATTCAAATCCCATAGTTTAAATTCTATTTGAATTCAATTTGAATCTCCTATATTCAAATTTCATTTTCCATCTCCGTTTGAATTCTAATATTCAAATTCATTTTTAACACCATTTGAATTCTAATATTCAAACTCATTTTTAACACCATTTGAATTCTAATATTCAAATTTAATTCTCTTGAATTCACATACCATATTTTATTTCCTTGATTTCAAATACCCCATTTTAATCTCCTTGAATTCAAATACCAGATTAATTTTCTATAATCAACTCCCTTTTGAATTGTTATATTTGAAATTCATACTTTGAATTTAAATAATCAAAATCCATTTTGAATTTCTATTTTAAATTCAAATATCCAAAATTCCATTCTAATACTATTTGAATTTCAAATACCACCTTTTAATTCTCTTTGAATTCCTCTTATTCAAACCCTTTTTGGATTCTATTTGAATCCTATATTTAAATTCCATTTGAGTTTTATTTAAATTCTTATATTGGAATCCTCTTTATTTAAAACCCATTATTTAAATCCCATTTGAATTTCTTCACTCAAATCCATTTGAATTCCCTTGAATTCAAATTCCATTTCAAAACCATTTGGATTTTCCTATTTTGAAATCCTATTTTGAAATTCTATTTCCAATTCTACTTTGAAAATCCTATTTTCAAAGTTTACTTCAAATTCTATTTTGAAATTCTACATTCAAATCTCTATTTGAATTTCTTTATTCAAATTTTATATCAAAGTCTCTATTTGAATTTTCTTTATTCAAATTTTATATCAAAGTCTCTATTTGAATTTTCTTTATTTGAATTCCTTTGAATTCAAATAATTAAATTTCATTCTAATTTCTCATATTCAAATTCTACTTGAACTTCTATTTGAATTTCTAATATTCAATCTCCTTTTTCTTTTATTTAAAATTCAAATATTTAAACTCCTTTTCTAATTCTACTATTCAAATGTTATACTCAAAATTCATTTGAGTTATATATTTAAAAATTTCATTTCACATCCTATTTTGAAATTTCATTTCAAATTCCAATTTCACACTTGTATTTCTATTTCTGAATTATCAAATAATAATTCTTTTCATTTCATTTATAACTTCGTTATAAAAGAACTATTTATAAACTTCGTTATAAAAGAACTATTTATAAATTTCGTTTATAAAGGAACTACTTGTTTTATTTTTTCAAAAAACAAGTTTATATTTTTATTCCATTAAAAATTCAAATTCTATTTAAAAATAGAATTTTCCCTTTTAAATCTCAAATATCCTTCCATGATATTTTAAATAAATTAACACTTAGCCCAGTCATATTTGAAACAATCAAATCACCCAATTTTCAATCATTTTATTTTTAACACATCATATATGAATATATGAAATCAGCAAACAACAAACAGATAATATATTTTTGAGGAATCCAGTTGGATCCCTCCAACCTGTTTTCCTGCATCCACAGATGTTAGCACATAAATAATACCCATTCTGCTTCGTGGCAGAATATCGCGGTATAGAAGGTCATCCACTAATCATAGCGTGGGGCGTATAGGGTAATCATCCGCTAAGAAACTACGGGCATTCGCTAATGAGACTGCGGGAATCCAACCAATCAATCAACCCAATATATATATATATATAATAGCCTAAATAACTAATATATATAAAGCAAGCAGAAAAATCCAAACAAGCATCAACAATTATTTTTACGAAGTAAAAGTAATTATAAATAAAAGGTGAGTGAGATTTAGTCACCGAGATTTTCTGATTATCGAATTCCCAATTAAATTCCAAATTGTCCTGGTGATGCATCTACCCAGGTCAATCTATTGAACACCTACGATCATCTTTCTTCCTTGAAATCTACTCGATCAATACACCAAGCAACTTCAAAAATCATCGACCCGTTTCTACTGAAAGCAGTCCCAATACCGCAATCATCCCACTTCGGCAATTCGTCGAATAACTTATCAATAATCCACTATCTTCTTCATATCAAACTCACCATTCACTTAGCAGAAAATCTCTTCCATTCACAGTCTCCAATTCTCATGCCTGCTCTCACATCTCCAACCATTACAACCAGTCAGTACAAGCTCCACTACTCCTCCTGAACATGCTGTACAAACAACACCAACCCTACTACTCTATGGCTGTCTTCTGCTTGCCTCCGGACCACGATTCCTAAGCCAAAACTACACCTTTCTTCCACCACTAAACAGAATTCGAGACCCACGTTCACCTCCTATACGTCTCCTTCCAGACATCGCACCCCCAAATCACACTGCGACTCCTCACGTTTCCACAGTCGCCCTCCAGTTTATCAGTATACTTTAAATCCTTGTCGCCACTCAATACTAATGTCGACTTCAGATTGAACCAGAACCCTCGATCGACACTACTTCGAACTTCGAACCCATCACAGTCGCATCGCCTCCCTTCCTCCTTGGCGAGTTCTCCAGCTAGCTTCAGAGAACTCACGGTCTCTAATTTCGATCATGAATGAAAACGCGATTTTGATTTTCCCCTTTTTTTATTTATTTATGAAATGGTGGGTCGAATTCTATTTTTCACTGAGGGATGGAAAATAAATTAAAGAGGGCTCGGCTTGAATCATTTTTGATCTGAGGATGGAAAAATAAGGAAGTCGATGGGTTTATATAAGTGTGAGAGGGAACAAGGAGTACACAGGCCATTAAACCATTGTTTCCGTGATATTGAGGGAAAGGGACAATATACTCGGCTCGAGAAAAGAAATGTCTGTGTAATTTAATGTGTTAGGGTGGCCTAATGTCAGTAGGTCGGCTGGAAATGTTCTGATTTGAATTTGTTTATATTAAAATATCTTACGGTCCTTTAAATTCAAAACCCCGAACTGCTATTTAACCGTAACGACTGATGTTCGCAACATTATTCACTGCTTTGAATTCAATGGAATAGTTTCTGAATTTTAATTCGACTGTATATGAAGAGATAATGATTTAAAATAAATTCGACTTAAAATATAAATCGATTTCAAATAATTAAGTTCATTTATATTCAAATACAATTTATATTGATCGACTGAATTGTTTTTTTTTTATTCAGTTATAAATTTTTAATTCAATTATTACCGTTTTTGTATTACGATAATTCGATATATTCGATATTAAATCGAAATTGATTTTTAAATCGATAAAAATTCATTTATATTATCAACTCAATATTTAAAAAATATTAAATATTAAAATTAATCGACCAAAATCCTGGGTCGTTACATTCTTTCCCCCTTAAAATAATTTCGTCCTCGAAATTGCTAAGTTCGGAAAAATGGTACAAACTCATTGTTATCCAAAATCTCACTTATGTTGAAACTCACCTCTTCATATTTCAACAATTTTAGTTCTACCAAACTTTTGGTTTCCATTTATTTACTTCGGTCCATTTAACTTGTTTAAGTCAAATTTAAATGCTGGAACTCAAATACCCAGGTTTTTATTTCAAATCCTTTTTGAAATCACATATAAATATATTTATAACCGTTTCCAATTCAAAGCATTTGAATATTTCCAAACTATTTGTTTTCTTCCAAACAAATTCCCATCAAGGTTTTTCTAAGGTAGCAATCCATCACTTAGAACTCGAAAATGAACACTGATGAAGCTGCAGTCCTCATCAGAATTATTTTCCAGCCGCTGAAGTGGGTTCAGTGCTTTATTATTTCAAAATCCATCTAAAATGATTTTAAATCAAAAATCCTTCCAAAACAAAGCTATATTACTTTAATATACTTTGAAAAATATTTCCAAATTTCCCAGGATTTAAATTCCAATTCTGGTTTGAATTTAATTCTAATTCATCCCATTTGTATATATTCCATTCATATACAAATTTTATTTGGTTATAATTACCCATTCCAATTTTATAATCTCATTGGATTATAATCCTAACAATCAACACATCCATATAATATAATAATTTCAAAAATTATTCTTTCTATATCAAAATATAATTTTGGGTAAAATAATTTCACCCACTTTAAAACAATATCGTGTTCAATCTCCTGTTCAAGTGTTTAGAAATTCCTATCGACTTTGTGGCGTCCCACTATCCGACCAGAATTCATAAACCACTCAACAGACTAGCCAACACAATATAAAACAACTTTTATATCAACTAACAAATACGCTCTCTCGTATCTATAAACTCAACTCATTCTAGGGTACTACTGACCCTATCTCTAATGAGCACATGCCACACAAGCCTAGGTGTTCGCTCAACCTAAGCTCTGATACCACTGTAACGACCACGGGATTTTCGACTCCGAAAATCGACACAAAACCCATTGTCGACTGTTCAGACATCGAAAATACCGAATCATTAATAGAAAGAAGTTAGAGGATGAGAGATAGAAGAAAAGAAATATTAGAATAGAAGAAAAACGAAGATCACAAACTCACAGCGGAACGAATAAAATATATTATATAACATAACTTTTGAAATACAAATCAGTAACTTTATATACATACCATCATCAGAGCACAACAGTCATTTCTGGAACAGTTATAAACACCTGTTTCCAGATACAAACAAGGTCCACAGCGGAATATATCATAGCCTATAGCTAACCGGTGAAGCCTCCTGCTTCCAGCTCCTCCAAATGAATCTGTGAAATCCCGACTACTTGACTGCCCGTACAAATTTGGGCACCCAAGAGTTTAGGGAAAACAAACAAAATAAACTCTGGGTCAGTCATGGGACTGGTGTGAGTAAACTCCAACCACTTGTTTAACTTTAAAAATCCTTTCAAAAGAAAAGGTAATAGTAAGACCAGCCCACACATAAACACGGACGGTTTTTACCTTACTATAACCCAAAACACTTTGATACGAAAATCCAGTGATATTATAATAATGTCTACATCAAGTAAATAACCAAATAGCAGAACGCTTGCATCTCACGCTCCACATACATAGTATAAAATCAAAAACCGCATGGCGCTTATTGGAGATTGGGTTTCAAACATGACAAGGTATGGAACCACCTTCCGACTGTGTATCTCTAGAGAGGAATACACTGGGTTCAACAAGAACATCTTGTAACCCGGCCCACACATGACCGACCACTCATTTCGCTTGAGTGTATCGAATGTATATCACCAACGGTTGGGATCAGCAACCGTCTCCCGACTGGGACAGCATCGAATAGAATAAGAAATTAAATGAACCTCTAGATAGGTGATTATACATCCTAATGGGTGCGACCCACATAGCCATGCTGCCTGCCCGATTTTTTGCCCTTTCCCGGTTGTTGAGGCCTGAGGCTACGAATACTTACCATTCATTGATAGCACAATCACTTTGAATGCCACATTGTCAGATCCGTTAATCACTAGTTGAGTTTGCACAAATATTCTAGATATTATGCTAAAGGATAAATCCGTTGCAACCATATACATTCATAAAGACCAACCCATTTAATCATTGGAAATACTCTGTCAGACATTCGTCCATATACGTTCGTTCTGGGACTGAACGAAACCGAAGGCACTATTTCTATTTAATAGAAAAAGTCCTTGCACTTTACTCCGTCTTCGATTATCTTCATATAATCTGATTCGCAACGCTACTGCCAATACAGAGTGGTTCACGAATAATAATCCAACCGGTCTCTCCATATTGACAACGATGGTCAAAAACTTCGATAGTCTGTGATTTAACTATCGAATAAAAACAAGTGTTCATCCAAACATATCAAACAAATCACCGGGCTCTTTAATTAATATTTCATTAATTAAATCTCTTCTACATTCTCTTATCAATATTTGTTAACCAAATATTTTCAATAATCATCTCGGCTTCTTACGCTATTTGGAAAACATTTCCATATATCGCCTTCTCTTATTTCCTATACTTAGGAAATATATTTTATTTGAAATTGGAACAGTTTCAATCACTTATCTCTTTCTCGACTACTTTAACTATCCTCAGGAAATATTTACTTGTATACTTCCAAAATAACATTACTTGGGTTAAACAAAAGCGGTATAAAACATCGTACGACAACCTAAAATATTCTATTCAACTAACTATTATCCAACACTTCTCTTTGAGATTGGATCTGGCTATTTCTCCATTTAAAATAAAATCAATCAAGTTGGGGTAAAATTACCTCTCAGACCTTGACTGAAAACATCCTCAACTTCAAAACGGCAAAACCACTAACCTCAAATAAACACACTATAAAATCCAATTGTTCATTCTAAAACACGTGTATGGTTTTCTTTCTATTTCTAATTTATAGATTTCCCTTTTTGTTTACAATATTCTATTTTTGATTTTGTTTCCTTATCGAATTCTATATATATCGATATATAGATTTCTAATTGTCAAATTTCTTAAAAATATTCTAACTCATTAAATTCCCGGAAAAATTCGCCATAACCTCCCCTGTATCGGGAGCATCGGGAAATTTCAAATAGCTTCCCGGTATCTTCCTCAATCAAAAGAAAAAGGAAAAGCCAAGCGGCTTGCCGATACGGCGCATAAAATCTCATATATGAATTAAACACGTACCTTTTTGTCGAGCACATAAATTTAAATCTTTATATACTTCATCCCATACCTGTCTAACACCTGTTCACCTGTTTTCAATTCAATTCAACACTATCTAATCGTTTGAATTCAGATTCACCCATTTATTCTTTAATTAGTCATTTTGCCTATTTCACTTCTTTGTTTGAACATAACATGTTCAAACAAAATATTTAACTCGTTCATAACCAAATTGAATTTCATTTTCAATTCTAGTTCTCTTTTCTATTTCGAATCTAAATTTCAAATCGAATTTTCTTATTTAAAGCTCAATATCCATTCAAAATCTCATTTAACTAATTTCCGTTCAAATTAGTTAATTCTATTCAATAATCAAAAATCTGATTTCTGTTTTAAAAATTAACTCATTACTCCATTTGAGTTCAGATATATTTCACCTCTCAAACCTGGGCTTTTTAAAATAAAAATGCGGATTTCATTTGCTTAAAAAAAATCCCTGTATTTATTATATAAAATCCATTATGGTTTCTGGCGCTGTACTTTAAAAATCTGATTTTGACATATCTCAAAATCTATTCGATGAAATCCAGATTTTTCTCCTTCATTAGAAAGCTATTATCAAATCGGTCCTGACGTTTCTTGTTTCAAAGAATTTCGACTTCAATTGAGTTCTGTATATTCAATTGAAGTTCGAATCGCCAATTTACGAACTGCAGCACTGCGGCGAGTTCGTTTTATTTATATTTATATATAAAAACTTTTGAACTTTCGTTAAAATGAATCCAACTCCATTCTGATATATTTTAATATATTCAAATCCATAGTTTCAATTCCATTTGAATTCAATATTCAAATCCCATAGTTTAAATTCTATTTGAATTCAATTTGAATCTCCTATATTCAAATTTCATTTTCCATCTCCATTTGAATTCTAATATTCAAATTCATTTTTAACACCATTTGAATTCTAATATTCAAACTCATTTTTAACACCATTTGAATTCTAATATTCAAATTTAATTCTCTTGAATTCACATACCATATTTTATTTCCTTGATTTCAAATACCCCATTTTAATCTCCTTGAATTCAAATACCAGATTAATTTTCTATAATCAACTCCCTTTTGAATTGTTATATTTGAAATTCATACTTTGAATTTAAATAATCAAACTCCATTTTGAATTTCTATTTTAAATTCAAATATCCAAAATTCCATTCTAATACTATTTGAATTTCAAATACCACCTTTTAATTCTATTTGAATTCCTCTTATTCAAACCCTTTTTGGATTCTATTTGAATCCTATATTTAAATTCCATTTGAGTTTTATTTAAATTCTTATATTGGAATCCTCTTTATTTAAAACCCATTATTTAAATCCCATTTGAATTTCTTCACTCAAATCCATTTGAATTCCCTTGAATTCAAATTCCATTTCAAAACCATTTGGATTTTCCTATTTTGAAACCTATTTTGAAATTCTATTTCCAATTCTACTTTGAAAATCCTATTTTCAAAGTTTACTTCAAATTCTATTTTGAAATTCTACATTCAAATCTCTATTTGAATTTCTTTATTCAAATTTTATATCAAAGTCTCTATTTGAATTTTCTTTATTCAAATTTTATATCAAAGTCTCTATTTGAATTTTCTTTATTTGAATTCCTTTGAATTCAAATAATTAAATTTCATTCTAATTTCTCATATTCAAATTCTACTTGAACTTCTATTTGAATTTCTAATATTCAATCTCCTTTTTCTTTTATTTAAAATTCAAATATTTAAACTCCTTTTCTAATTCTACTATTCAAATGTTATACTCAAAATTCATTTGAGTTATATATTTAAAAATTTCATTTCACATCCTATTTTGAAATTTCATTTCAAATTCCAATTTCACACTTGTATTTCTATTTCTGAATTATCAAATGATAATTCTTTTCATTTCATTTATAACTTCGTTATAAAAGAACTATTTATAAACTTCGTTATAAAAGAACTATTTATAAATTTCGTTTATAAAGGAACTACTTGTTTTATTTTTTCAAAAAACAAGTTTATATTTTTATTCCATTAAAAATTCAAATTCTATTTAAAAATAGAATTTTCCCTTTTAAATCTCAAATATCCTTCCATGATATTTTAAATAAATTAACACTTAGCCCAGTGATATTTGAAACAATCAAATCACCCAATTTTCAATCATTTTATTTTTAACACATCATATATGAATATATGAAATCAGCAAACAACAAACAGATAATATATTTTTGAGGAATCCAGTTGGATCCCTCCAACCTATTTTCCTGCATCCACAGATGTTAGCACATAAATAATACCCATTCTACTTCGTGGCAGAATATCGCGGTATAGAAGGTCATCCACTAATCATAGCGTGGGGCGTATAGGGTAATCATCCGCTAAGAAACTGCGGGCATCTGCTAATGAGACTGCGGGAATCCAACCAATCAATCAACCCAATATATATATATATATAATAGCCTAAATAACTAATATATATAAAGCAAGCAGAAAAATCCAAACAAGCAACAACAATTATTTTTACGAAGTAAAAGCAATTATAAATAAAAGGTGAGTGAGATTTACTCACCGAGATTTTCTGATTGTCGAATTCCCAATTAAGTTCCAAATTGTCCTGGTGATGCATCTACCCAGGTCAATCTATTGAACACCTACGATCATCTTTCTTCCTTGAAATCTACTCGATCAATACACCAAGCAACTTCAAAAATCATCGACCCATTTCTACTGAAAGCAGTCCCAATACCGCAATCATCCCACTTCGGCAATTCGTCGAATAACTTATCAATAATCCACTATCTTATTCATATCAAACTCACCATTCACTTAGCAGAAAATCTCTTCCATTCACAGTCTCCAATTCTCATGCCTGCTCTCACATCTCCAACCATTACAACCAGTCAGTACAAGCTTCACTACTCCTCCTGAACATGCTGTACAAACAACACCAACCCTACTACTTTATGGTTGTCTTCTGCTTGCCTCCGGACCACGATTACTAAGCCAAAACTACACCTTTCTTCCACCACTAAACAGAATTCGAGACCCACGTTCACCTCCTGTACGTCTCCTTCCAGACATCACACCCCCAAATCACACTACAACTCCTCACGTTTCCACAGTCGCCCTCCAGTTTATCAGTATACTTTAAATCCTTGTCGCCACTCAATACTAATGTCGACTTCATATTGAACCAGAACCCTCGATCGACACTACTTCGAACTTCGAACCCATCACAGTCGCATCGCCTCCCTTCCTCCTTGGCGAGTGCTAAAGCTAGCTTCAGAGAACTCACGGTCTCTAATTTCGATCATGAATGAAAACGCGATTTTGATTTTCCCCCTTTTTTATTTATTTATGAAATGGTGGGTCGAATTCTATTTTTCACTAAGGGAAGGAAAAGAAATTAAAGAGGGCTCGGCTTGAATCACTTCTGATCTGAGGATGGAAAGATAAGGAAGTCGATGGGTTTATATAAGTGTGAGAGGGAACAAGGAGTACACAGGCCATTAAACCATTGTTTCCGTGATATTGAGGGAAAGGGACAATATACTCGGCTCGAGAAAAGAAATGTCTGTGTAATTTAATGTGTTAGGGTGGCCTAATGTCAGTAGGTCGGCTGGAAATGTTCTGATTTGAATTTGTTTATATTAAAATATCTTACGGTCCTTTAAATTCAAAACCCCGAACTGCTATTTAACCGTAACGACTGATGTTCGCAACATTATTCACTGCTTTGAATTCAATGGAATAGTTTCTGAATTTTAATTTGACTGTATATGAAGAGATAATGATTTAAAATAAATTCGACTTAAAATATAAATCGATTTCAAATAATTAAGTTCATTTATATTCAAATACAATATATTTTTATCGACTAAACTGTTTTTTTTTTATTCAGTTATAAATTTTGAATTCAATTATTACCGTTTTCGTATTACGATAATTCGATATATTCGATATTAAATCGAAATTGATTTTTAAATCGATAAAAATTCATTTATATTATCAACTCAATATTTAAAAAAATATTAAATATTAAAATTAATCGACCAAAATCCTGGGTCGTTACAGGAAGCATAGTATTATAGTATCTATGTGTCCTATGATTGATACATTATGATTGAACTATTTTTTGAAAACATGTATACACTAATAATAGTATCAAATTCGTTTTTATCGTATCAAGCATTTTTTACCATTATAAGGTAAAACCCTATCCTTCGGTTTGCGTTGCATTGTGTAATGGGACTTGGGTCTTATGATGCAACGACCCGTATTTTCTACCTATTTATTTGGAATATTTTAATTATTTTAATTATCTAAAATAGTGGTTTGAATTTAAATAATCGAATTTAATGATTTAATTTGGAATATATTATTTAAATAAATAATAAAATAATATTTTTAAATTTCCAGAATATTGGGAAAATATAGAAATTGAAATATACTGTGATCCGGCAGTTTAAAGTGGTCAAATATTGTTTATACTGAAATTTTAGTGACAATTCGTTTTGAAAACGACGACGAATATATATGGTTTATAATTTAATTAAATAACGAGCTGCAGCGGCGCGGCAGTTCGTGTTTTGGCGTTTTGAACTTCGATTGGTCGTAAAGGGTTCGTAATAAGCCAGATTTACACGAAACAAGAAACGTCGGGACCGGTTTGACGATATCTTTCCTATGACAGAGAAAAATCCAGTTTTCATCGTGTAGATTTTGTTTTATGTCCAAATCAAATTTTGAAAAAGTCGCTGAGGATTTCCTTTATATATTTTATCGTTATTTATAGTAAATAAAGGGGTTTTTAAATATTTTTAATAACGATTTGGCTTCAAACTCAACTCGGGATATTTTATATGGGTAATATACGATATTCTGGTCGTGTATGACCAATTTCAATATTTTAATAATATAATATTGAGGTACTTTAAAATTGGTTTATTTTATCTGAATTGGCCAGTTATAAAGGGGACTTCCTTCAAACGACCTCAGTTTTCGACGAAACAAATTTTGTTGGGACCGTAACAGTAAATTATTGCTAGATTTTCAAACGGCACGCCAATTAGTGTTATTCTGTGAGCATGGCAAAATAAAATGCAAAATAAATCGATCAATTTGGACGTGCACAGACACTATTTGAGCAAACGGACACAGAATTCGACGAAACAAGATTCGTTAGGACCGTATCGTCAAATTATACAATGCCGTCTAGTTGCGTCTCGAACGGGGTTCATATGTGAGCGCAGCAGCGAATAAACGACGTTCGAAAACGCGATAGGTACGAAATAAAAATCGTTAGTCAACATCGTTCATCAAATCAACTTAAATATATTATCTCCACACTATATAAATACCTAAACTTCTAACCCTAGCCACCAAAATCAGAATTCTTCATGTAATTTTGCAATAAAGTCCCTCAACACAAAATCAATTATATCTTCCAATCTAGAAGGTATTTGCTATGGCAACCAAAGAGAAAGTGGTAGATCGGGTCCGTATCAACTTGCTCAGAAAAATCGGGGACCTATGGTGGTCGGAGGTCACTAGAATCGGCCTAAAACCGTGAAAACCTACTTTCGTTCTTTGCCAAAATTCACGGGCTGTGGTCAATTTCAGGGATCCATACCTTGGGGGTTTTGTAGAGGGGAGATCCAGCTTTCTTTTGGCACCGGTGGCATGACCTCTGGTGGTCTGTGGTGGTCGGGGCGTGTAGATGAACGGAGATGATCAGGTTTGTTTTTTTTTCTAAAGCTGAAATTGATTTGGGAACTTTCTGGCGTCGTCAGCCATCGTGGTGGTCGATGGTCTGAGGGGGATCGAAGGAGGTTGGACGGGGCTCACATCGCAGGAGGTGCGGTGGTTTGATTTGATGGGTGGCAGCGGCGAGAGGCTCAGTAACGTTGATCGGAAGGGGGGCTTTTCCAAGCGACGGAGGGGGTTTGGCAGGCTGCTGCTTTGGGCGGAGGGGTGCCTCGTCAAGGCGGAGAGGATAAACAAGTCAGGTGGGGCCCCATGTGTCAGACGGCGGCGCTAAGAAGGGGTAAAGGTGTCGATGATGGTTGAAGAAGGAGAAGCATTAGGAGACGTCAAGTTCTTGATTCACGATTGAAGAAAAACGCGTTGAATTGTTATTAATGATCTGACGTGGTAATAATTATCAAGGTAAAGAGAATTTTTTTTATAATTAATTTTTAATTAAGTTAATTACCGTATAATTTATACAAACTTAAAATAAGCGTAACTTTTGCATACGATAATGAAATCTGACGAAACTGGATCCGTTGGTATCGCAGGGACGAGCTCTAGACGTTGGCACTGACTTGACACTGATTTGACGCCATTGAAAATTGAGCTAATTTTGAATGTCCGTTCAAGGTTAAATGCAACAAACGCATCAACCGTCGACAGAATAATCTGGTGAGTTAATTCCCACACCTTCTGGGATCCTGTGATGTGGTACATTCACAGTAAAGTATATTTTATAGTTAACAGTTTAAATTGGCTGATTGGATGTGATGGATGCAAATTGGTTGAAATTGTCTGATTGGTTGCAGTTGTTTATTTATTTATTTGTCTATTTTATCAACTGACATCTGTGATGCAGAGAAGGACAGGTTGGAGGAATCCAACCAGATTCCTCAAATTAACTATATTTTTGATTTGTTGTGTGCATACATATGAATTGTTTACCCTGACTAACACCAAAACCTGTCTGTATGTTAATGGTTGAATATAAACTCACCTATGTTGTGTTTAAAATCAACCGACAGTGTTGGTTGGGTAATTGGCAAGCATGGCCTAAATGGCATTGTTTAACATGTCGTTCTACTGTCAGGTGGATTGGCATTGTTTTAAAGTTATAAATTTATTTATAACTGAATTAGGGTTTTAATTATCTTATATAAGGATTTAAATTGGAAATTCACAAATAAATATATTAAATCGAGGTTATAAGAGGAATTATTTCAAAAGGGTCTATGTAAGTTAAAAGTAGAAGAACCAAAGTATTTACCTACGGTTTGGTAAAATTAAATAATTGTTTTTAAACAATTAAACAGTGTTTTTAAATTAATTGGGTAACTAATTTAAAAGGGAAAATGACGAATGAGATTTCTGAATATTCGTTGAATTTGACAAGTAATGTTAACTAATTAGTTAATCTTTGATTTACTATAAATTAAGGAAATTCTTGAACGGTTTAGTGAATTTTTTTACTTAATCTTTGATTAACTAAACTTCCAAGTAATTATCAAAATTGTTAGTGCTAATAAAGAAAATCATTGTTTAACCCGCTTTTTAAAAGTGTTAATTTTCATGGTTTTAATTAATAGCAAGTTAACTGTTCTTATATAGTTATTGATTGAAGTTATTATTATCTTAGTTAATAACAACTAGAGAAATGATCTTTAATTGCCATTCGATTAAGAAAGGATTTTAGTGGCATTATGATTCGGTCAAGGAAGGGGTAAGAGTTATAAAGAGGTTTATAATCCAAGTTGTCAGACGAGGATGGTAAATGGATTTGTAAAGTAAAGGTAGGAAATAAATAGGGTTTTCTTAATATTTTTAAAAATAAGTAAGATAAATTCAATTGTATGAAAATAAGGTTTTCAGATGTAAAAGGGAATACATACAAATGTTGGTGTTAGATATCGACAAATCGATTTTAGAAGGATCCAAGTAAAAAAGGTTTTTATCGTGAATAGGGGGATAAAGGGATTTTAGTTATAAATCCAATATAAAGTTTTATTTTAAAATCCCGAATAAATGGGAATGGACTATTGGGCGTGGGATTTCGTTAAGACCCAAAAGTATGGGTGAACCAATGTTTATGTTAAATGTGGCATGTTAGTGAACATTTCCTTAATTAAAGGAATTGAGTAAAGAAAGTTTGGGCGAGGATTTCAAGTATAAGAAATGGTTTAAAACCAGATTGGGAACCAGGAAGGGGAAATGGAATTTTCATGTAATGGTTTGAATTGAAATTCAAGTCAGATGTTATTAAGTGGCGATAAGTTTGATTGAGGTCAAATAAGGCATTATAAAGGATTTACAGACCAAGTGTACAAACGAGCTTTGCAAAGGAAATTTGAAAGTAAATATTGAGATTTAAATAAGTTTTCACTTAATTGAATAAAGCAAATTCAATTGAAAGTAAATGTTAAGAGAAATGATAATATAATGGTAATGGTACTAGAAATGAAATATAAGAAGTTGTTAATCTTGTATAAGGGAATCCAAGCAACGTATAGCAAGGGTTTTTTAAAACCAAACGATAGCTTTGAAAGGTTAAATAATGGTTTGAACGAAACATTACAATTGGAATAAAGATTTCAAAGGCAAGGAGGAACACATATAGTGATTCTGGTTAAAAGCTGGTAAAGGAATTTTATTAAAATCCACAGGTTATAAGTGGAATTGTGGTTTAAGTTAAAAATGTGTTTTAGTGGAGACTTACTTAATTAAGGGAATTAAGTAAAAAGGGATTATTAAACGATGATTTCAAATATGAGAAAGGGTTGATAAAACCCGACTTGAAATCAAGATGGTAAACGAGATTTGAATATCAGTGGTTAAGTGACGAACTGATATTATTCTGAGACAAGGATGTTGTCGATCAAGGTCTGAGAGGTAAATAGAATACCCGAACTTGAACGGCTTCGTTATTATCAAGGAATGGTATTGGTTTGAAACGAGTGAAAGGTTTTATGATTGATGTGATATCCCATACGTGGAATATTGAAAAATGAAAGCGAGATTTTGGAAATATGAATATAAATAAGAATATTGATTTAAATTATTTTGAAAATTTGTTATTCAATTTGAATTGAACGAATATAGTATTTGAAATAGAATTAATCAAACATAGTTTTTCAGGAAAGGTCGCCATTGTATACGACTGCTAGCGTGATTCGCAGGACTGCGGATAGCCTATGGTGGTTAGATGTTTCCTGAGGGAATCAGGCGTAACCATTGTGAACACTGTGATCTATAGTCATGTGGATGGAGTTAAATCAAGAATTAGAGTTAATCGATCAAAGTGAATTAGTTGGAGTTAATCAAATTAATCAAATTAGTCAAGTTAGTCAAGTTAGAGTTAAGTCGAGTATTAGAGTTGATTAACGTTTTGGTTAAATATATTTAAATAGGCCAAGTCTTGCCAAGCACTGAATCAGCAAATTGATGCTATTGACACATTTGTTATTTGATAGTTAAAACACCAACTATCAAACCAGACCAATATGATTGTTGTTATGGAAAGACCGGGATCAAATTTATATTCGAAAACCATTCTAACCAACAAATACGTGAAAACGTCGATTGAAGACGGAGCAACTGAAGACCATGGATCTTCATAAGCGGAAGAACTACTTGGCGAATTTATCTGGCTTGCAACCAGAGTTATTCGATTTGTGATTCTGTCGTGGTTGAAATCCACGAGTTGCAAGGACTTCTCGCTACTGATCCTTGGGGTGATTCCTATATGAGATGCAGTAGGAGAGTACTTTTGGTTCATCCTGTTCCTGGATGACTTGTAGGGACGAGTGTCTGACAGAGTATTTCTAAAGGGGTCACGTACGTTGATTTCTTCAAATGTATTTTTGTTGACGGCAGAGAAGGCCATACACCTTCTTTTAGCTGACCGCATAGTATTTTTTTGTGGACGTCAATTAGTGATATGTGTTGGATCTGACATTGTGGCATTCAAAGTGAATGATGGCCAGATAGTTGAAAGGGAATTTTAGCCTTAAGCCTCATCAACTGGGAAATGACCAAAATCGAGCAGGCAGCATGGCTATGTGGGTCGATCCCATTAGGGTGTATGATCGCCTATCTAGAGAAATTCCATTTGCTTCTTTAATCTATGTTTCGATGCTGTCCCTTTACGGGCAGACGGTTGCTGATCCCAACCGTCGGTGATATACATTCGATACACTCAAGCGAAATGAGTGGTCGGTCATGTGAGGGCCGGGTTGCAAGACGTTCTTGTTGAACCCAGTGTATTCGCCTCTAGAGATAGACGTGCGGAAGGTGGTCCCATACCTTGTCAAGTTGGAATCCAATATCCAATAAGCGCCCGCGGTTTTGATTGTATACTATATATGGGGAGCGTGAGATGCAAGCGTTCCTCTAGATTGTTATTTACTTGTATTTAGACATTATGATAATATCAGAGAAAGATATTGATTTCAAAAATGGTTTGGGTTATAGTAAGGTAGAAACCGTTCGTGTTTATGTGACTGGTCTTACTATTATCCTTTTATTTCAAAAGGATTTCCAAAGTTAAACAAGTGTGTGTTCTGTGAATTTATCACTGATAGTATTCCAGAATGACCCGGTGTATTTTGTTTTAAATCAAATGTGCTAGGGTCAGACCGAGTATGTTCTAGGTTAGGTTTCGCTTGGAGTTTAAGGAGCTAGAAGCAGGTGGCCTCACCGCTAGTTATATGAAGCTATTTTTCCGCTGTGATTGATGTTGTACTCTGATGATTGGTATGTTTAGACAGTTCTTTTGTATAAAGGAATTTGATATTATATTTTATTCGTTCCGCTGTGTGATTCTGATGTGTTCTCCTTCTTTCTTCTATTCTAATATTTCTTTCTTTCTTTTCTCACCCTCTATATTCTTTCTATTGACAATCCATTATTTTTCGATGCTTGAATAATCGACATGGCGATTTGATGTCGATTTTCGGGGTCGAAAATCAGCTGGGTTGTTACAGTGGTATCAGAGCTATTGGTTTAGTGATAACCTTGGCTCTGTGGTGTGACTCAATAGAGATGGGGTTAGTAATACCCTAGATTGAGTTTGTGTATATATACGAGAGCGCGTATTTGTAAATTTGATATAAATTATTTTTGAAATTATTTTTGCCCAATTTAGCTTATAATAAAATAAAAGTGATAATTATTATAATATGGGCAATTTATTGGATTTGTTGATTTTGTGATATGTTTGGATGGTATGCTCGATCTCGTGGGTATAAACTTAAACATGAATCAATTGGTTAAAACCAATAATGAATAAGTAATTCGAATAAATCAATCCAGATAAATAAATTTGAATGGATAATTAAAGAAACAAATAAAGTAATTATAAATAAATAATTGATCTCGTGTGGATTGAACTGTGTGTAGAAATGGGTTGATGTGGATGATATGAATATTTTGAACATGATTAACATTTGTTTAATGATTGATGGAATTCATTTGAGTTGAGAACAGGTGTAGAAGTGCAAATTCAGCTTTAAAACCCAACCGAGAGGATTCTAAAGTTAACTGAATCTAGTAGGTATGCTAATTAAGTCAGTTGAATATAAACTATCGCATAGTAACGCTCGCCAAAAGGTAAGCATATGCAAATATGAAATTTTGGATTTTGTTTGGATTTTGGGTTTGAATTTTTGATTTTCCGACCTTGAGAGTCGATGGATATTTATTTCTTGATCCTGCGATATTGAAGATGGTCCTCCGTACAGGGGAGACTCTGCCGAAATTTTTTCAAAATTTAAGGAGTTAGAATTTTTTTTAAAGATTTTTGAAAAATTCTTTTCTTTGAAATAAATTGGTTTTAAAACCAATGGGGTCAGTTTGAAAATTTATTCGAGTTTTAAGAATTTGTTCTTTTTTCAAAGATAATAGTAGACGACATTTCTTCTACCTTAGCAATTTCGAGGACGAAATTATTTTAAGGGGGAAGGAATGTAACGACCCGTTTTTTCTGCCTATTTATTTGGAATATTTTATTTTTTTAATTATTTAAAATAGTGGTTTGAATTTAAATAATCGAATTTAACGATTTAATTTGGAATATATTATTTAAATAAATAATAAAATAAAATTTTTAAATTTCCATAATATTGGGAAAATATAGAAATTGAAATATATTGTGATCCGGTAGTTTAAAGTGGTCAAATATTATTTATACTGAAATTTTAGTGACAATTCATTTTGAAAACGACAACGAATATGTATGGTTTATAATTTAATTAAATAACGAGCTGCAGCGGCGCGGTAGTTCGCGTTTTGGCGTTTTGAACTTCGATTGGTCATACCGGGTTCGAAATAAGCTGGATTTACACGAAACAAGAAATGTCGGGACCTGTTTGACGATATCTTTCCTATGACAGAAAAAATCCAGTTTTCATCGTGTAGATTTTGTTTTATGTCCAAATCAAATTTTGAAAAAGTCAGTGTGGATTTCCTTTATATATTTTATCGTTATTTATAGTAAATAAAGGGGTTTTTAAATATTTCTAATATCGATTTGGCTTCAAACTGAACTCGGGATATTTTATCTGGGTAATATACGATATTCTAGTCGTGTATGAGCAATTTCAATATTTTAATAATATTATATTGAGGTACTTTAAAATTGGTTTATTTTATATGAATTGGCCAGTTATAAAGGGGACTTCCTTCAAACGACCTCAGCTTTCGACGAAACAAATTTTGTTGGGACCGTAACAGTAAATTATTGCTAGATTTTCAAACGGCACGCCAATCGGTGTTATTCTGTGAGCGTGGCAAAATAAAATGCAAAATAAATCAATCAATTTGGACGTGCACAGACACTATTTGAGCAAACGGACACGGAATTCGACGAAACAAGATTCGTTAGGACCGTATCATCAAATTATACGATGTTGTCTAGTTGCGTCTCGAACAGGGTTCATATGCGAGCGCAGCAGCGAATAAACGACGTTTGAAAACGCGATAAGTACGAAATAAAAATTGTTAGTCAACATCGTTCGTCAAATCAACTTAAATATATTATCTCCACACTATATAAACACCTAAACTTCTAACCGTAGCCACCAAAATCAGAATTCTTCATGTAATTTTCCAATAGAGTCCCTCAACACAAAATCAATTATATCTTCCAATCTAGAAGGAATTTGCTATGGCGACCAAAGAGAAAGTGGTAGATCGGGTCCGTATCTACTTGCTCAGAAAAATCAGGGACCTATGGTGGTCATAGGTCGCCGGAATTGGCCTAAAACCGTGAAAACCTACTTTCGTTCTTTTCCAAAATTCACGGGCTGTGGTCGATTTCAGGGATCCATAGCTTGGGGTTTTGTAGAGGGGAGATCCAGCTTTCTTTTAGCACCAGTGGCATGACCTCTGGTGGTCTGTGGTGGTCGGGGCGTGTAGATGAACGAAGATGATCAGATTAGTTTTTTTTCTTCTAAAGCTAAAATTGATTTGGGAATTTTCTGGCATCGTCAGCCATCGTGGTGGTCGATGGTCTGAGGGGGATCGAAGGGGGTTGGACGGGAGTCACATCGCAGGAGGTGCGGTGGTCTGATTTGATGGGTGGCGGCGGCGAGAGGCTCAAAAACTTTGATCAGAACGGGGCTTTTCCAGGCGATGGAAGGGGTTTGGCAGGCTGCTGCTTCGGGTGGAGGGGCGCCTCGTCAAGGCGGAGAGGATGAACAAGTCAGGTGGGGCCCCAGTTGTCAGACGGCGGCGCTAAGAAGGGGTAAAGGTGTCGATGATGGTTGAAGAAGGAGAAGGATTAGGAGATGTCGGGTTCTTGATTCACGATTGAAGAAAAATGCGTTGAATTGTTATTAAGGATCTGACATGGCAATAATTATCGAGGTAAAGAGAAATTTTGTTTTAATAATTAATTTTTAATTAAGTTAATGACCGTATCATTTATACAAACTCAAAATAAGCCTAACTTTTGCATACGATAACGAAATTTGACGAAACTGGATCCGTTGGGATCGCAGGGACGAGCTCTAGATGATGGCACTGACTAGGCACTGATCTGACGCCGTTGAAAATCGAGCTAATTTTGAACGTCCGTTCAAGATTAAATGCAACAAACCCATCAACCGTCGACAGAATAATCTGGTGAGTTAATTCTCACATCTTCTGTGATCCTGTGGTGTGGTACGTTCACAGTGAAGTATATTTTATAGTTAACAGTTTAAATTGGCTGATTGGATGCAATGGATGCAAATTGGTTGATATTGTCTGATTGGTTGTAGTTGTTTATTTATTTATTCGTCTATTTTATCAACTGACATCTGTGATGTAGAGATGGACAGGTTGGAGGAATCCAACCGGATTCCTCAAATTAACTGTATTTTTGATTTGTTGTGTGCATACATATGAATTGTTTACCCTGACTGACACCAAAACCTGTCTGTATGTTGATGGTTGAATATATATTCACCTGTGTTGTGTTTAAATCAACCGATAGTGTTGATTGGGTAATTGGCAAGCATGGCCTAAATGGCATTGTTTAACACGTAATTCTACTGTCAGGTGGATTGGCGTTGTTTTAAAGTTATAAATTTATTTATAACTGAATTAGGGTTTTAATTATCTTATATAAGGATTTAAATTGGAAATTCACAAATAAATATATTAAATCGAGGTTATAAGAGGAATTATTTCAAAAGGGTCTATGTAAGTTAAAAGCAGAAGAACCAAAGTATTTACCTACGGTTTGGTAAAATTAAATAATCGTTTTTAAACAATTAAACAGTGTTTTAAAATTAATTGGGTAACTAATTTAAAAGGGAAAATGACGAATGGGATTTCTGAATATTCGTTGAATTTGACAAGTAATGTTAACTAATTAGTTAAGCTTTGATTGACTATAAATTAAGGAAATTCTTGAACAGTTTAGTGAATTTTTTTAGTTAATCTTTGATTAACTAAACTTCAAAGTAATTATCAAAATTGTTAGTGCTAATAAAGAAAATCATTATTTAACCCGCTTTTTAAAAGCGTTAATTTTCATGGTTTTAATTAATAGCAAGTTAACTATTCTTATATAGTTAATGATAGAAGTTATTATTATCTTAGTTAATAACAACTAGAGAAATGATCTTTAATGGCCATTTGATTAAGAAGGGATTTAAGTGGAATTATGGTTTGGTCAAGGAAGGGGTAAGAGATTTATAATCCAAGTTGTCAGAAGAGGATGGTAAATGGATTTGGAAAGTAAAGGTTTGAATTAAATAGGATTTTCTTAATCTTTTTAAAAATAAGTAAGATAAATTAAATTGAATGAAAATAAGGTTTTCAGATGTAAAAGGGAATACATACAAATGTTGGTGTTAGATATCGACAAATGGATTTTAGAAAGATCCAAGTAAAAAGGGTTTTTATCGTGAATAGGGGGATAAAGGGATTTTAGTTATAAATCCAATATAAAGTTTTATTTTAAAGATCCCGAATAAATGGGAATGGACTATTGGGTGTGGGATTTCGTTAAGACCGAAAAGTATGGGTGAACCAATGTTTAAGTTAAAAGTAGCATGTTAGTGAACATTTCCTTAATTAAAGGAATTGAGTAAAGAAAGTCTGGGCGAGGATTTCAAGTAAAAGAAATGGTTTAAAACCAGATTGGGAACCAGGAAGGGGAAATGGAATTTTCATGTAATGGTTTGAATTGAATTTCAAGTTAGAAGTTATTAAGTGGCGATAAGTTTGATTGAGGTCAAATAAGGTATTATAAAGGATTTACAGACCAAGTGTACAAACGAGCTTTGCAAAGGAAATTTGAAAGTAAATATTGCGATTTAAATAAGTTTTCACTTAATTGAATAAAGCAAATTCAATTGAAAGTAAATGTTAAGAGAAATGATAATATAATGGTAATGGTATTAGAAATGAAATATAAGAAGTTGTTATTCTTGTATAAGGGAATCCAAGCAACGTATAGCAAGGGTTTTTTTAAAATCAAACGATAGCTTTGAAAGGTTAAATAATGGTTTGAACAAAACATTACAATTGGAATAAAGATTTCAAAGGCAAGGAGGAACACATATAGTGATTCTGGTTAAAAGCTGGTAAAGGAATTTTATTAAAACCCACAGGTTATAAGTGGAATTGTGGTTTAAGTTAAAAATGTGTTTTAGTGGAGACTTACTTAATTAAGGGAAATAAGTAAAAAGGGATTATTAAACGATGATTTCAAATATGAGTAAGGGTTGATAAAACCCGACTTGAAATCAAGATGGTAAACGAGATTTGAATATCAGTGGTTAAGTGACGAACTGATATTATTCTGAGACAAGGATGTTGTCGATCAAGGTCTGAGAGGTAAATAGAATACCCCAACTTGAACGGCTTCGTTATTATCAAGGAATGGTATTGGTTTGAAACGAGTGAAAGGTGTTATGATTGACGTGATGTCCCATACGTGGAATATTGAAAAATGAAAGCGAGATTTTGGAAATATGAATATAAATAAGAATATTGATTTCAAATTATTTTGAACATTTGTTATTCAATTTGAATTGAACGAATATAGTATTTGAAATAGAATTAATCAAACATAGTTTTTCAGGAAAGGTCGCCATAGTGTACGACTGCTAGCGTGATTCGCAGGACTGCGGATAGCCTATGGCGGTCGGATGTTTCCTGAGGGAATCAGGCGTAACCATTGTGATCGCTGCGATCTAGAGTCAAGTGGATGGAGTTAAATCAAGAATTAGAGTTAATCAATCAAAGTGAATTAGTCGGAGTTAATCAAATTAATCAAATTAGTCAAGTTAGAGTTAAGTCGAGTATCAGAGTTGATTAACGATTTTGTTAAATATAATTAAATAGGCCAAGTCATGCCAAACACTGAATCATCAAATTGATGCTATTGACCCATTTGTTATTTGATAGTTAAAACACCGACTATCAAACCTGACCAATACGATTGTTGGTATGGAAAGACCGGGATCGAATTTATATTCGAAAACCATTCCGACCAACAAATACGTGAAGACGTCAATTGAAGACGGAGCAACTGAAGACCATGGATCTTCATAAGCGGAAGAACTACTTGGCGAATTTATCTGGCTTGCAACCAGAGTCATTCGATTTGTGATTCTGTCGTGGTTGAAATCCACGGGTTGCAAGGTCTTCTCGCTACTGATCCTTGGGGTGATTCCTATATGAGATGCAGTAGGAGAGTACTTTCGGTTCATCCTGTTCCTGGATGACTTGTAGGGACTAGTGCCTAACAGAGTATTTCCAAAGGGGTCACGTACGTTGATTTCTTCAAACGTATTTCTGTTGACGGCAGAGAAGGCCGTACACCTTCTCTTAGCTGACCGCAGAGTATTTTTTTCTGGACGTCAATTAGTGATATCTGGCGGATCTGACAATGTGGCATTCAAAGTGAATGATGGCCAGATGGTTGAAAGGGAATTCTAGCCTCAAGCCTCATCAACTGGGAAATGACAAAAATCGGGCAGGCAGCATGGCTATGTGGGTCGCTCCCATTAGGATGAATGATCACCTATCTAGAGAAATTCCATTTGCTTCTTTAATCTATGTTTCGATGCTGTCCCTTTTCGGGCAGACGGTTGCTGATCCCAACCGTCGGTGATATACATTCGATACACTCAAGTGAAATGAGTGGTCGGTCATGTGAGGGCCGGGTTGCAAGACGTTCTTGTTGAACACAGTGTATTCGCCTCTAGAGATACACGTGCGGAAGGTGGTCCCATACCTTGTCAAGTTGGAATCCAATATCCAATAAGCGCACGCGGTTTTGATTGTATAATATTTATGGGGAGCGTGAGATGCAAGCGTTCCTCTAGATTGTTATTTACTTGTATTTAGACATTATGATAATATCAGAGAAAGATATTGATTTCAAAAATGGTTTGGGTTATAGTAAGATAGAAACCGTCCGTGTTTATGTGTGGACTGGTCTTACTATTATCCTTTTATTTCAAAAGCATTTCCAAAGTTAAACAAGTGTGTGTTCTGTGAATTTATCACTGATAGTATTCCAGACTGACCCGGTGTATTTTGTTTTAAATCAAATGTGCTCGGGTCAGACCGAGTATGTTCCAGGTTAGGTTTCGCTTGGAGTTTCAGGACTAGAAGCAGGTGGCCTCACCGCTAGTTATATAAAGTTATTTTTCCGCTGTGATTGATGTTGTACTCTGATGATTGGTATGTTTATACAGTTCTTTTGTATAAAGGAATTTGATATTATATTTTATTCGTTCCGCTGTGAGATTCTGATGTGTTCTCCTTCTTACTTCTATTCTAACATTTCTTTCTTTCTTTTCTCACCCTCTAAATTCTTTCTATTGACAATCCAGTCTTTTTCAATGCTTGAATAGTCGACATGGCGATTTGATGTCGATTTTCGGGGTCGAAAATCCGCTGGGTCGTTACATATGATGATTTCATTTTTCTAAAAAGCATTGTGTTGTTTTGACGATTTACTTTAATTTTTGCACGACAATCCATCGGAGTAAACCCGTTCCGTGTTAGCGGCGTGGTCCTTGGATTTGCTTTATTATTACTAGTTAAACTAGTTAAGAATTCTCACACTAGTCCCATGACTGACTCGTTGTTTGTTTCCACCTTTACAAACTCGGATGCCCTCTCTCCACACGGGCAGTCGAGTAGTTTGTCTACAGGTTCTTATCTCGAGCAGGATTCTGGATTGAATCTTAAAGATGTGTCCAGAGCATAGTTGTCTTCCGCTGTATCTATTTTTGTTTCCGCTATAATGTATTATAATATTGTAATTTATCTTCCGCTGTAATTTGAATCGATGTACTCTGATATTCTGTACTCTGATGTAACATTACTATAATGTAATAAACGTCCATTGTTATTGTTCTAATTTGTTGTATTCCCAAAGTTAAAGTATTCGTAGATCTCTAACCTTTTGAGTCAGACTTGTGTGGTTTATGGTCGATCCAAAGAGCGGGAATTTACGGGTCTTTACAGTTGGTATCAGAGCTTTGGTTAGCTTAAATCTTTGGGGAACAACTAATTAGAACTAAACAAAAGACTCATCAAAGATTGGACTAGTAATATCCGATAAGAATACTCATTAGAGATAGGGTTAGTAATGCCCTAGAATGAGTTGAGAGTGCCAAGCTTATAATTAACGTATTTGTAATTATACATTTTAGAAAATACGACTTTTAATACATAAAAGTTATATATATGTTAAAATTAATCAACTAATTAATTGATGATTGTGCAGTATAATTATTAGTTCAACTAATAAAATTATTTAAACCAATGGAATGAAAATATAAATTAGTTAGTTAATTAATCAACTTTTAGCTTCGTTCCTTTTTGAGGATGAAAAGTTTTTAAGTGAGGGAGACTGTAACAACCCTGAATTTTAGGGAAAATTTAAAAATTTATTTTAAGTTGTTTTAATGAGTTTTGGTTGTTTAAAATAATTTATTTTGAAAAATTAAGTATATTCATTTTAATGTAAATACGGAGCGTATACAATTTGCATGTAATAGAATTTATTCTGTAATGTAATGTAATGTGGGAAACATTAAAACAAAAGATTCAATAAATATTCTAACAAGTTGACAAAAAGGAAGGTAGAAATTTAAAAATGGAAATTATGACAATTTTCAATTTTATTTCAATCAATGAATGCAGTATTAATGAAACCACGAAGAGAGGAGGTCACTAAAAACAAAGGCAAGAAAAATAATAATAGGAATAAGGTAAACAAATCAAACAGTAACTATTTGGTATTGATATGGTAACCATCTTGAATCAATATAATTAAGTATCGTATTTATTGTATATTAAAAATGTAAATTTGAAGTTATCAAAATTATTTATTGGAATTGAAGTATTATTTTATTTCATTGGAATGTTAGCTATATGTAGCTTTCTACAAGTTATCACGATTTCATAAATAATGTGTAGGTTCTAAATGAAAAAAAAAACTTCTGACAATATATATATATATATATATATATTTGTGTGTGTGTGTATATATTTGGCTATTCTCTTTAATACTTTCCCCTATCTATTCTAATTGTATCATCCATTTATTAATAAATTTCCAAATGTGAATTACTCCCTTGAATTTTGAAAGGAAATAAATAACTATCCAATCAACGCACCAATTATGTGCATTAAATGAAGAATGACACACTACAATAAATTTCATGCATTGTTATATCTTCGTATGCATGCAATTTAATTATATGCACATTTATTTTTCTTTCTTTCTTTATATTAAATTGTCATGTTGGAGAAATGCATGCGTTTCTTAAAACGTGTGATCATGTTCTCTATATTCCTTCATTGTTTTCAACGTATGTAAATGCTCTCTCATATTGAATTCTTCGTATATAAAAAAAACGTTCAACTAAAATTTGTTGAATAACCTAAATTGTGGTTTTATTATGTAATTGATAAATTTGTATATAGTAGTTAAGGATATTAATCAGGGGCTCCTCATTTGATTTATAATCATGCATTGAATACTTTTCCAATTTTCTCTTTCTTATTTTATTCTTTATTTTGAATAAGAAATAAATATCCTATCTCATGCCTAGTCAGCTAAATTAAAAAAAAAATCTCATAACCTACTATGTAATATATGAAAGGACACATTAGAGAGATAAATATAATACCTTTCTCAATTTCCTTCAACATTCTTTTCTCTGCAATTGTCTTCTACAAATGTTAGAACTTCCTCCTCTTCTCCCCATTAAAAAAAAGTAAATCTTTCTACCTTCATCAACCTCATCTTCCCTAAAAAATATATATATATATACATATATATTCATGGTGTCCTCTTCTTAAAATTTTATCCATACTCCTTCTCAAAAGAAATAAAGGATCTTCAATTTGCAAATTTGCTGCACGGCGATTGGTGGTGGTGCGATTTGGAGAGAGGGTGCTGGAGCGTATGGGTTCAGCGAGGTACATCAGGAACGAAGAAGAAACACGGAAGGTAGTGCTTTAAGGAACCTTATTATAATTTAATTGATTTAATTAATTACTTAACGTTGTAATCAACATATAAAAGAGCATATCTTTTGCAATCGAAATCAGAAATCAACGAAACCAGTTGCGTTGGAATCGCGATAATAAGATCGAGACTGTGGAACTGACAAAGACCAAAACTGAGCATGTTGGAAATTTCAGATCTAAATTATTCGGTGAGAATCTCTGATTTCCACAATTTAAATTTGTTTAATTAATCATTCTAATTTGTTAAATAATTATCTGTATGATCTATGTTGTGATGTATTGTGTGGATTGTTTTGATGGATTGTATGGTATTGTATTGCGTTGTATTGAGTAGATCTACCATTTTATCGTTTGGATTTGTATGGATCTGATATTAAACATCGCGGTTGGTAAATTAGATGAAACCAGAATTTTGATCTATACGCGCGCTGCTATTATTTTTATTTTTATTTTCAGTTATGTACATCATAAGATTTGCCGCAATGTAAAGATTCAATTTTTAATTGTTTACATAAGATTTGTTGTAATGAAAGATTCAAATTTTTGAATATTGATTTGTACATAAAATTTTGTTTATAAAAAATATTAAATTTTTAACTTGGTTTGTTTATATAGATTTGTTCACATTAAGAAGTATTGTTTGTTGAAATAAAAGAGTATTGATTTTGTTGAGACCAAAGCATCATTTTTGTTAAAACGAAAGTATCGTTTTTGTTGAAGCGACAAAAATAACAACATTTTTGATAGAAAGTTGAAGCAACAAAACTAATAATTTTGATAGAAATTAGAAATGACAAAAATAATCAATTTTTGTTGTTGAATTGAAACGACAAAAATAATCATATTTTTGTTGTTGAAGTGAAATGATCATATTTTGGTTGTCGAAATGAAACATGAAAATAAACGTATTTTTAGTGTTTGTTTAGAAACTTGAAATATAGTCACGTTTGGATGTCATGTATCGCATATGAAACACAATCATATTTGACGTCATATATTGCATATGAAATATATGAATATTAGAATCATGGATTGTATGTGTAATATAATCATGTTTAAGTGCACTGAAAATATAACACATTTTATTATGTAATTAAAAAGTAGAATTTATATTGAAAATATAATTACATTTTTATGTAAGGAAAAGACATGAAATTTTTATCGCATATAAAACAACATTTTTGTATGTAAATAAAAGTATGATTTGCATGTTAACTAAAAATTACATTTTAAGAAGTTGGGAATTCACATGATAAATAAAATTTCCTTTTTATATCTAGTTAAGGTATGAATTTGCAACATAAAATAAAAATTACATTTTTTATATGAAGTTAAGGTGTGAATTCACATTGTAAAATAAAATTTCATTTCCCATGAAAATAAAGAGTGTAAATGAAGTAAAAATTTACATTTCCTTATGTAAATAAAAAGAATTATTTTAGATGAAGCTTACATTTACATCTTCATGTAAATAGGATATGTAGAAAAAAAGGGAAAATACTTATTTACATTTAGGTAAATAAATAAGGAAAAGAAAAGGAAAACAATTATTACTTATAGTTTAACTAAATAAGAAAAAGAGATGTTTTAATAATATTTCCTATGCATTAAAAGGAATAAATTAAAAGTTACATTTTAGTGGTTAATAAGTAAGAGTATGTCATTTATGATTGTATAAAAAGTTAGAATTTGAAAAGATTACCTTTTTAATTGTCCATGTGTTAAATTAAGAAAATTTTGTTTTCAAAACGTTATCAATTTTGAATTAAAGGAATGTTTTTATATATTTAATTAATGAAATTAATTTACGTTGATTTAGAAAGATTACATCTTTGGTGTCAATACGTTAAAGTAAAGAAGATATGGTTTCAAAATGGGACATCTTGAAAAGATTCTTTTTAGAAAGTCACAAAAATAGGGAAAGTTACAATTTATATTAAATACTTGAAATCAGGATATTTAGAAATAAAGAATACCTTAGAATTAGGATTCTTTAAGGGAAAGGTTAATTTAAATAATGACCTGTTTTGGAAAAAATTAATTGTAATTATAAATTATAATTGTGCTTGGACACGAGGTTAGGTTACATTTGTGGTAGAAGCCTGCCCGGACCCGACCGGCATATCCAGCAGCCACAAAGGTTGAACCTAATGTGAGAGGTCCAAGTGCGCAAATACAAATTGGGCCAAGACAGGGGGTTAAGCCCAACTTGTGGGATAAGTCTGCCCGGAACCGACCGGCCTATCCAGCATCCACAAGTTGTAGGCCTAATGTGTGAGGTCAGGCCCATATTAAAAATACAAATAGTTAAATAGAAGATGAACACTATTTTCACCGTCATGTTTAAAGAAGAGAAAACTACATATTTTATGTAATTAGATTAAAAGAAGAAATTTATATTTTTATTAAAAGAAAGAAAGAAAATTACATATTTTATGTAATTAAAACGAAAAGCAAGAAATTTACATTTTTCCTTGTGAAATTAAGATTAAAGGTAAAAGTTACATTTTTTCATGTAATTGGAATAAATAAAGAAAAGTTTACATTTTAATGTAAATTAGATTAAAAAGGGAAAATTCCATTTTTCATGCAGGTAGATTAAAAGTGTGAAATTACATTTTTGTGTAATTGGATTTTAACTAAAAAGAATAAGGATATGAAATTTATATGTTAATGAATTAGATTTTCATTAAAAAGATTAAAGATACGGAAATTTCATTTTCATGTAAATAGATTAGCACACAAAATTATCATTTTGTTTGTAATGGTAAAGTATTACTTTTGGTTTGCATTGAGAAGATAATAAAATTATCAATTTTGTTACATTGAAATAAAGAAACAAAAATACTCATTCTTGTAGAAGTAAAAATGGATGAAACACAAAAAAATTCGTTTGTTTAAATTGAAATGAAACACAAAAATGCTCATTTTTGTTGGAATTGGTATGATAAACAAAATATACATTTTGTGTAATTCGAAAGATGAAACAAGAAAATGTACATTGTTGTGTATAAGATGTGTATGGGTATGAAAATAAATGGTGTGTACATTGTACGTTAATATTGTATGTACGAATAGGAATATTTTTCATTAGCAAAATGTAATGAAATAAAATACATTTCATTACACATTATAAACATTTCGATAGGTTGTGAAACAAAACATTCACTACTTGTTATATAATTATGATAATGAAATGGAATTTGAATTATTTTTTATATATAAAAATAAAGATAAATCATTAGAAATTACTAATAACGATATGAAATGATTTCCAACTTATATATATACGAGAATTATTTGGAAAGTCCGAGTCTATCTCATTCCAAATAATTTAAGCGACGTTTCAAATTCATGTTTTGAAGACAACGATAGAAGACCGACGATCTTCATATCTAATGGACGATGACTGCTGATTCCCGTGATTGGAATAGCTACCTTGTAGGGGCTACAATGGTAGCCGTCCGGACGTAGTGTTGATTAGTACGGATTTGGCTTTCGCTCAGACCCAGAGCATAAGCTTATGAATTGAATGTGTGTCTGACATTGTACTCCTTTATATTGTATTTATTGATTTTCTGTCGAATGTATGAATGTTTGGTGGCGGATAATTTATTCTCTTGCTTAACACCCTTTCATATATTTCGGCAAAGGATTGGTAGTGCGGTATGGAGTGACGATGTGGCATGCTAAGATGCATATGATCAAGGCTTTGTTGAAAAGCAGGCCTTGTGGGATGATCAAAGCATAGCCTGTTTAGGCATAGCTTTGTGCATAGCGTGACTTCGCGAGCCTCACACACTGGCGGAGTCTAAAACGGGAGAAGGGAACACAGGGAGAGCAGCACGTTTCTTTCTAGCTAGAAGTGGTGTTGGGGTTTTAACACGGCCTGACATTTTACTTATGTGGATAATGGAATGAGGCGCCTCGGATGATAGGTCCTATAGGACCGGGAAACGTGTGTTCAGGAATAACTAATCCGCAACTCGTATGGTGGACCGGCCCTGCAGGATCCAAGGGTTAACTGCGGGGAATTCTGAGACATTAGCTAGAGTGTCTCGAATCGGTTAGGAGCTCCTCCCTAGCTTTAACTCAAATTTCCAATACGACCTCATGCGGATTTGATTGTACTACTAGTATGGAAGCATAGTATTATAGTATCTATGTGTCCTAGGATTGATACATTATGATTGAACTATTTTTGAAAACATATATACACTAATAATAATATCAAATTCGTTTTTATCATATCAAGCATTTTTGACCATTATAAGGTAAAACCCTATCCTCCGGTTTGCGTTGCATTGTGTGATGGGCCTTGGGTCTTATGATGGTCTCATTTTTCTAAAAAGCGTTACGTTGTTTTGACGATTTACTTTAATTTATGCACGATAATCCATTGGAGTAAACCTGTTCCGCGTTAGCGGCATGGTTCTTGGATTTGCTTGATTACTACTAGTTAAACTGGTTAAGAATTCTCACACCAGTCCCATGACTGGCCCGTTGTTTGTTTCCACCTTTACAAACTTGGGTGCCCTCTCTCCACACTGGCGGTCGAGTAGTTTGTCTAAAGGTTCTTATCTTGAGCAGGATTCCGGATTGAAGCTTAAATCTGTGTTTAGAGCATAGTTGTCTTCCGTTGTATCTATTTTATTGTCTCCGCAGCAATGTATTATAATATTGTAATTTATCTTCCGCTGTAATTTGAATCGATGTACTCTGATATTATATACTCTGATGTAGCATTACTATAATGTAATAAAAGACTGTTGTTATTGTTCTAATGTGTTGTATTCCTGAAACACCCCACCTCCGTTAGGGTCACTCTCAAAGGGAATGCCCTAATTTTGGTGGAGGTTTATAAGTACAAGTCACAGATATACAAGACAGATATAGGAACACATATTTGTAAACAGCGGAAGAACAACAAACTTTATTTCACAAAGTCAAATACGTGTTACAACAACATCCTTTCCAAAAACATAACATAACACTTTCATAATCTGTCTTGAGTACATTATTTAAAGAAGCATAAATAAAACGTAGATAAACTGCAAAAGCCCCATAGTGGATTGTCCAAAGCCATAGTTCCAAAACAGGAAAGTCCAAGCAATACATTTCTCTTCTTCAAGCTGGATGTTGAGGTAGGTCAAGCTGCTGTGTTCCCTCCCTGAGGACCTGGGGGGGGGGGGGGGGGGGAAACGGAAGAAAGAAGACGAAAGAAAAATAGAGTCAGACATAAAGCCTGAGTAAGTCTAGTACTATTTTGTCTATGAATAAAGAACTGAGTATGATAAGTATAAACAAGAAGTGGTCAAGCACAATAAACTTGGTTAAGTTGTCTAGGGTCGAATATACTATCGTACCCCATGTTAATCTCTGAACCCATATAAACTAGTTTCCAATTTGCACCCCATAATCAGGGTGATGTGATCCATTCTATGATGATCGGCTCCTACTCGCAAAGTTACATGTGTCTTACGGCCCCCGATGTCTGTAGTTACCTATGCTGGTCCCACCATGGGGTGTATCAAGTCCCATAGTGGCAACCCCGACACAACCTTAGAGTGCACAGGTATGCTACTGGTGTCCAGTGCCTTATTTTTCTGCGCCGGAGTGTGTGCACGCCCGCACTCCGTTAGAACCTACACTGCTACACCACCGCCGTCACTTTGACCTCTTACAATCAGCCCAGTAATCGTGCCCCACCCTGCCTAGTTTCAGGGTATCCTGATACACCTTTTAGGGTTACTGCTGAAAAGGGTCCCCCGTTACTAGGTTTTCTATCTCTAGCCAACATGCTAAGTTGGTTAAGTGTTTCCTAACCTAACCCCACCAGTCCGTTTAGTTTAGCATGTTCCATTTTGATTAAGTCTTTAGTTCACTTAATCCTAACAATCCTGACTCAGCCTTAATTGTCTTATTAAGGCCCTGACCTCTCACATTAGACAGGTATTGTTGTGGCTGCCTGTTGGCGGTTTGTTCCGGGCAGTCTTACGCCACAACTCAGTCTAGCCTCGGGTCCTTATTGGGCTCCATGTTTAACTTCCCACATTGGATAGGTATTGTTGTGACTACTGGACAGCCGGGCGGTTCCGGGCAGGTTTACATCACAACTCAATCCAACCTCGGGTTAAACACATCGTATTTTCTACATTTACATATCTTGTCATTCTTCTTTATTTCTTATATGTAAATATTTGCGGCCCATTATTAAGTTAATGGTGTAAAGGTTACACCAATCACGGGCCCAACCCATACTTGAATTTGGGCCCTTCTATTTTATATTTTCATTCATTAATTAATTTTAACCCAACGTTATTTTCCCCCGTTTTACACGTCCGTTTATATATATTGGGCTTAGCCTTTTAAAGCCCAATTTAGCCATGCGAAAAGGGGAGGCTTAAAGCGTGATTACATACACAAAGAGGGGAAAGTGAGCGCATGAACTTGCAATACGACGTTGGAAATACAAAGTAGAAATTGGTGTACTTTGCATAGTGGTAACATAGGTGACATGAATCAAAGCATGTGAACTTGCATAGGTTTAACTACAACATGAACCTATATTCTTATTTAGGCATAATGTCAAACATAAGCATGTCATAAATATTTCTAGCATAAGCATAGCATAATGTCAAACATAGGCGTGGCATAAATACTTTTAGCATAAACATGGCATAATGTCAAACATAAGCATGGCATTAAGTAAAGTTAAATTTGTTCATGGCATAAACATAAACAAGTCATGTTCATAAGGTTTCTACATGTTTACAAAGGGGATACTTTGTTACTAACACAGAATCATAGATCAACTTAATTATGGTTTAAGTCTAATCACATAACGATAGTAGAAATATACTTATGCATAAATATTCTTAATCATGGTGTTTGCTTTAAACTTGCAAAAAGGGATATTTGAGTCTAACCTAGCCATGTCTCACATATGTCATCATATAATTCTTGTAAACAAGATAGACTTAATCGTGGATTTCAATTATGCCAAAAATCATTCATAGCCTAACCATATTCATAAGTTTGCAAAAGCATGATTTAATACATGGATTATGGTGTCAAAATTCCAACATAGTTTCATATGAACTATAACAACCAAACTTGTTTCAATTACTTGCAAAACGATTTATGCACAAAAATATACATCATGATGGCATAATAATAAAGCCCCAAACTTGCATGAATTTCAATCAACTACATACATGTAGCTTCAACATAGATTACATAATTTGCGCAATATTCCAAACGTATACTTGCATAGAACTACCGCATGTAGTTCTTTATAATGAATAACATAATTTTGCACAAATATGAATTACTTTTTTGCCACAATTCAAGCATACACATCAATACAGTTGTTTATTCATACCAAAGTAATACTCTACTTACAATGGTTGCGGCGAATTCTCTAATTAAGAGATATGATTCCTTTGTTGAATTGATTGGCTTTAGGTTACTTGAATTGCTTTAGGCTTTAGAACTTTCTTCCTAATTCTCTCTCTAGTTGGCGGCTACTCTTTGTCGTTCCTCAGCAACATGGCGGCTATGTTCTTAATTTTGAATGAATAGATTAGGGTTTAGTCTAGGGTTGTTTATATAGAGGTTAGGAATTGATTAGGACCATTGATGTTGCTAGGTTAGATCGTAGCCATTCATTAGATAGAGAGACCAATTAGAACCCGCCACCTAGCCCTAATGACAAAGCAGACCACAGAAATTCGACCTAAACACAGACCTGGCCAGCCAGGTTGACTGGGCTCGACCAGGTCGACACCCCTGTCGACAGGGCTGTCGACAGCCCTGTCGACATGGGTAGCCCAGGTCGACAGCCCAGTCGACCTGGGTGGCCTAGGCGGGTGTTCTTCTGCCCTGGCCCATTGGGCCCCACTTTTAATTATTTTATTCTGTTTGAATTTTAAATTTAATTCAAAACTTCCGAAGGCCATATCTTCTTCATACGGACTCCGTTTTTCCAAAACTCGGACTCTATTTCGCGTATTTTTCCGAGACGAACGCAATGGCGTATCCCGTTTCCCTTAGTTCTTTGATTTCAAATTAATTATACTTTAATTTGTGAATTTCATAGTTATAGAATTTTCGGGGTGTTACATTCTCTCCCACTTAAAAGGATTTCGTCCCCGAAATCTTCAAGCTAGGAGGAATGTATATCCTAACATCCAATCATCCATCTACTCATCCATCAAACACGAGCATCCATTGTCCTTAACAGACTTCTAATGCTTCATGATCATATGCAAAGTGTGTGTGTACATGTACTTATCTAATGCAAAATCAGGCGGTCTACTGATTCAGTTGACCTCCTTAATGCGAATTATGTAAGTGCCATGAATCCATTATGTATGCAAATTTTCCTATTCATGATTCTATATGAGTGCACAATCATTCAATACAAATGCAACATCCACATGTCAACACATTAGAGTTCAATCATATACGAGGGCAAACATATATGCATATGCAATATGAAGTGACTGAGCCGGTCTAAACCCTAGATTGTGTGTGTATATGCAACCACGAGCAACCACTAGCAATCACTTGCAACCACTTGCAACCATCATCCATAACATGTTTCAACTACATGTTTTCATCCAAAAAGATTCTATCTAAAAGATACGGTCGAGGAAATATACCTAAAAAGATGGATAAAAGCGCAACTTAAGGAAAAAGAAAGATCAAGGATGTACCCTCGAACAGAAAAGGGTAGGCGGTACGTATTCTAGCTTCAGTTTCCCAAGTTGCGTCTCCCTCGGCGTCGCTCCACTGAACTTTGACGAGCTTGACTTCGCGGTTGCGTAGCTTCTTCACTTCCGTTCCTAAGATGCGGGTTGGAACTTTTCTTATGGTTGCTTCGCGTTCCACTTCGGCCTCTTCGAGTATATTTGGCTCTACCACTTCAGCTGACTCATGCAGACATTTTCGGAGATGTGAAACGTGAAAAACGTTGTGGACTCCAGCCAACTTCTCGGGTACTTCTAATCTATAAGCCATTTTCCCAATTTTCTCGATAATAGGGAATGGCCCTACGAACCTTGGTGCAAGTTTTCCTGTGGTTCCAAAACGAACAACGTTCCTTAGCGGTGATACCTTGAGAAAAACTCTGTCTCCAACTTCAAATTCAAGGTCGGTCCTCCTCTTGTCGGCATAGGACTTTTGTCTGTCTTGGGCCGTCTTCATCTTTCTTCGTATTAAGTCTACTTTCTCTGAAGTCTCTCGGATCATGTCTGGTCCAAGTATGAGCTTATCAGTAGACTCCCACCAACAAGTGGGCGATCGGCACGGTCTTCCATATAAAGCTTCGAAGGGCGCCATTCCGATGGTTGCTTGATAACTGTTGTTGTAGGCAAATTCCACCAAAGGAAGGTGGTCTTCCCATGTCCCTCCGAAGTCAAGGACGCATAGTCTTAAAAGGTCTTCCAAAACTCTGTTCACTCTCTCTGTTTGGCCGTCGGTTTGGGGATTATAGGCTGTGCTTAAGCATAACTGCGTTCCTACTGCTTCTTGCAGACTCCGCCAAAACTCGCTGGTGAAGATGGGGTCTCGGTCACTAACGATGCTAGATGGTATTCCATGGAGTCGAACGATTTCCTTAAGGTAAAGTGATGCTAGGGATGAGGCAGTCCTTTTACTTTTGACAGGTAAAAAGTGGGCGCTTTTAGTAAGCCTATCCACTATTACCCAAATGCTAGTGTTGCCTCTCCTAGACCTAGGCAGCCCATCGATGAAGTCCATTGAGATGCTATCCCACTTCCACTGCGGGACCTCCAGAGGATGTAGTAGTCCGCCAGGCTTTTTCTGTTCTGCCTTAACCTGTTGGCACACCATACACTTAGATACGAATTCTGCCACGTCCTTTTTCATGCCGTTCCAAAAGAAAGTCCTCTTTATGTCTTTGTACATTTTATCTCCGCCTGGGTGTATCGTCATCTTGGAGTGATGTGCTTCCTCGAGAACCTTCTTTACTAAATCTTTTATCTGTGGGACGCATAGTCTTCCGTCACGCCTTAGCAAACCTTTATCGTCAATGGAGTATCTGTTGAGGTGACTTGAAGTCTCACCCCTAATTAGCCTATCAATTGTTTCCACAAGCTGAGGGTCTTCGCGTTGTGCTGTCCCTACTGAATCCACTAAAGTTGGGCGCACTTCGAGGGATGCTAGCAGGCCCGGTACGAAATCGGAGGAAGGCCTAAAGTCGAAACTAGCTATAAACTCTAGGCTTTGTCTTTCAACAAACAACGGGCTTAGGGTCAATTTCTTTCGGCTCAACGCGTTTGCCACTACGTTGCCTTTGCCCGGAGTGTAGGAAATTTCGAAATCGTACGAGGCAAGAAACTCCATCCACCTTTGTTGCCTCAAGTTAAGATCCTTCTGCGAGAAAAGATATTTTAACGATTTATGGTCAGTGTAAAGTTCGAACTTCTCACCTAGGAGATAGTGTCGCCAAGACTTGAGTGCAAAGACGATGGCGGCTAACTCAAGATCGTGGGTTGGGTAGTTCTTTTCGTGCACTTTCAACTGCCTCCCGCCATACGCTACTACCCTTCCTTCTTGCATTAAGACGGCGCCTAGCCCTGTCCCCCATGCATCCGTATAAACAGTGAACATCTTGCTCCCATCCGGCAGCGTCAAAACTGGGGCTGTTGTGAGAGCCCTTTTCAGTCGTTGGAAAGCAAACTCGCAATCCAAGTCCTAATTGAACACTAGATTCTTCTTAGTCAATTTCGTGAGCGGAGCTGAGATTTTCGCAAAATCCCTTATGAACTTCCGATAGAAACCTGCTAGTCCTAAGAAGCTTCGGACCTCAGTTGCATTCCTTGGTGTCTTCCAATCCTGTACCGCCACTACCTTAGCCGGGTCCACTGCTAACCCTTGTTTGGATACTATGTGCCCAAGGAACCTCACCTCTTCTCTCCAAAAGTGGCATTTGGAGAATTTGGCTTTTAGTTGATGGACTCGCAAAGTTTCCATGATTGCCCTTAAGTGTTGAGCATGTTCCTCTTCACTCTTTGAGAAGATAAGGATATCATCTACGAAGACCACTACGAATTTGTTGAGGAAATCTCTAAATACCCTACTCATCAGGTCCACGAAGTAAGCAGGTGCATTTGTCAAGCCGAAAGGCATGACAAGCCATTCAAAGAAACCGTCTGGGGTTCTGAACGCCATTTTATCGATGCTATTTTCAGCCACCCTTAGCTGATGAAAACCGGTTGCTAAATCGAGTTGGGAGAAAACAGACGCCCCTACAAGCTGGTCAAATAAATCGTCAATTCTAGGGAGAGGGTGCCTATTCTTTTTCGTTACCTTGTTGAGCTCCCTATAGTCAACACATAGACGGAGTGAACCATCCGCCTTCGTAGCGAACACCACTGGAGCGCCCCATTCTGAAATGCTCCTCCTAATGAACCCCTTTTCTAGAAGCTCTTTAATCTGTTTACTGAGCTCTTTCCTAACGGGCAACGCAACGGGCTTTGCATTATCTACAAGATATATGCGGAAATCTATTTCCCGCTTCGGAGGCAAGCCCTTCACCTCTTCGAAGACATCCGGATATTCCCGGACCACTCTAACTGATTTCAAATTTTCAACAGAGGCATCTAGCGATTCAAGATAACTAAGCATAACCGCATACGAAGGATTACAAGAAATTTCCAAAGTATTACCGAGCTGGGTTAGGAGCCTAACAACCCTTTTCTCACAATCAAGGATGGCCCCATTACTGGATAGCCAATCCATGCCCAAAATCAAACCATAACCCGAAAAGCCCAAAACAAAGGCACTACATTGAAATTCTACACTTAGAATAGAAATTTTCAATCCCACACAGATCATAGACAAATGAGCTGGGCCCCCAATTGGGTTTGAAACAATTAAGGGGTCCTCTACCATATTAGTTTTTAGGTGCAGAGATTCTACTAAAGCAGACGAGATAAAGGAGTGTGATGCGCCAGAATCAAATAAAGTGCGAACGGGGTGATCATAAAGATAAACTACACTTTCTACAGAAGTATTTATACCTCGCTGTTGCAGAGGTGGCGCTTCTAGCACATGTACTTGTGCCCCTGGGGTGGATCCAGCCCTCTGCCCCTGTCCTCGTTTCTTTGGGCAGTCCTTAGCCCTATGGCCTGTCTCTCCGCAAGAAAAGCACCCACCATTCTCCTTGGCCTTCTTTTTCCGGCAGTCCTTTACTAAGTGCCCCACTTTGCCACATAAATTGCACTTCCTCTTCTCTTTGTTGCCTTTCCCGCCCTTCTTAAAGTCTGTCTTCTTGGGCTGCAAACCCTCTTTCTTCTTGCCCTTATCCTCTTCATTCAGCAATGCCATTTGCACCAATCTTTCATACGTGGCTCCCATGGGTATATGGGTCATGGCCAAGCTGTGTAATGGCTCATTCAACCCTTTGACGAAACGGAGAGCCTTCTTGTGCGGGGTATTGACTAGGTCAAGCCCAAACCTAGCCAGCTCATCGAACTGATTCACATACTCTCTGACTGTCTTGTCCCCTTGCTTAAGAAATAAGAATTTTTCCAACTGCAAACTTCTTTCCGCATCTGAGAGAAATTTAGTCTCAAACCTTGCCCTAAAGTCCTCCCATGCCTCCACTGGTCTTTCAGCATTAGTGACTTCCCACCAGTAGGAAGCCTCGCCCTTCAATAGCCACACTGCCAATTGTACTTTTTGTCTATCTTCCACCTCAAAGATGATGAATAGGTCCTCCGTTTCTTTCAGCCAATTTCTAGCTGCTACGAAGGACTCAGTTCAATGGAAATCCCTTCCTCCCATAGCTTTAAAATCTTTACATATCTTAGCAAACGCGTTTCCCCGAGGAGGAGTTGGAGGAAAAGGTGCTGCTGCAGCTGGATGATTTCCTTCCGCTGGGGGAGGAGGAATGGTAGGACCTGGCTGAGTGGCCCTTGCTTCTAAGAACCGTCTAAACCAACCAGGTATTGGCACCCCTTCCGGCAAGTTAAGATCTTGGGACATGCTGAAACAAAAAGGATAGATTCAAAACGAAGGATAAGAGATAGTACCTATGGCTTTGGGGAGTGGACTTTGCCTTTTTTAAAATAAAATAATATTTTTCTTTTAAAAATGCTTCTTTAAATTTCCTTTTTGAAAATAATTTTTCAAAACTTTTTATCTTATCTGGTAAACCTATGCTCTGATACCAAGTGAAACACCCCACCTCCGTTAGGGTCACTCTCAAAGGGAATGCCCTAATTTTGGTGGAGGTTTATAAGTACAAGTCACAGATATACAAGACAGATATAGGAACACATATTTGTAAACAGCGGAAGAACAACAAACTTTATTTCACAAAGTCAAATACGTGTTACAACAACATCCTTTCCAAAAACATAACATAACACTTTCATAATCTGTCTTGAGTACATTATTTAAAGAAGCATAAATAAAACGTAGATAAACTACAAAAGCCCCATAGTGGATTGTCCAAAGCCATAGTTCCAAAACAGGAAAGTCCAAGCAATACATTTCTCTTCTTCAAGCTGGATGTTGAGGTAGGTCAAGCTGTTGTGTTCCCTCCCTGAGGACCTGGGGGGGGGGGGGGGAAACGGAAGAAAGAAGACGAAAGAAAAATAGAGTCAGACATAAAGCCTGAGTAAGTCTAGTACTATTTTGTCTATGAATAAAGAACTGGGTAAGATAAGTATAAACAAGAAGTGGGCAAGCACAATAAACTTGGTTAAGTTGTCTAGGGTCGAATATACTATCGTACCCCATGTTAATCTCTGAACCCATATAAACTAGTTTCCAATTTGCACCCCATAATCAGGGTGATGTGATCCATTCTATGATGATCGGCTCCTACTCGCAATGTTACATGTGTCTTACGGCCCCCGATGTCTGTAGTTACCTATGCTGGTCCCACCATGGGGTGTATCAAGTCCCATAGTGGCAACCCCGACACAACCTTAGAGTGCACAGGTATGCTACTGGTGTCCAGTGCCTTATTTTTCTGCGCCGGAGTGTGTGCACGCCCGCACTCCGTTAGAACCTACACTGCTACACCACCGCCGTCGCTTTGACCTCTTACAATCAGCCCAGTAATCGTGCCCCACCCTGCCTAGTTTCAGGGTATCCTGATACACCTTTTAGGGTTACTGCTGAAAAGGGTCCCCCGTTACTAGGTTTTCTATCTCTAGCCAACATGCTAAGTTGGTTAAGTGTTTCCTAACCTAACCCCACCAGTCCGTTTAGTTTAGCATGTTCCATTTTGATTAAGTCTTTAGTTCACTTAATCCTAACAATCCTGACTCAGACTTAATTGTCTTATTAAGGCCCTGACCTCTCACATTAGACAGGTATTGTTGTGGCTGCCTGTTGCCGGTTGGTTCCTGGCAGTCTTACGCCACAACTCAGTCTAACCTCGGGTCCTTATTGGGCTCCATGTTTAACTTCCCACATTGGATAGGTATTGTTGTGACTACTGGACAGCCGGGCGGTTCCGGGCAGGTTTACATCACAACTCAATCCAACCTCGGGTTAAACACATCGTATTTTCTACATTTACATATCTTGTCATTCTTCTTTATTTCTTATATGTAAATATAAGCGGCCCATTATTAAGTTAATGGTGTAAAGGTTACACCAATCACGGGCCCAACCCATACTTGAATTTGGGCCCTTCTATTTTATATTTTCATTCATTAATTAATTTTAACCCAACGTTATTTTCCCCCGTTTTACACGTCCGTTTATATATGTTGGGCTTAGCCTTTTAAAGCCCAATTTAGCCATGCGAAAAGGGGAGGCTTAAAGCGTGATTACATACACAAAGAGGGGAAAGTGAGCGCATGAACTTGCAATACGACGTTGGAAATACAAAGTAGAAATTGGTGTACTTTGCATAGTGGTAACATAGGTGACATGAATCAAAGCATGTGAACTTGCATAGGTTTAACTGCAACATGAACCTATATTCTTATTTAGGCATAATGTCAAACATAAGCATGTCATAAATATTTCTAGCATAAGCATAGCATAATGTCAAACATAGGCGTGGCATAAATACTTTTAGCATAAACATGGCATAATGTCAAACATAAGCATGGCATTAAGTAAAGTTAAATTTGTTCATGGCATAAACATAAACAAGTCATGTTCATAAGGTTTCTACATGTTTACAAAGGGGATACTTTGTTACTAACACAGAAGCATAGATCAACTTAATTATGGTTTAAGTCTAATCACATAACGATAGTAGAAATATACTTATGCATAAATATTCCTAATCATGGTGTTTGCTTTAAACTTGCAAAAAGGGATATTTGAGTCTAACCTAGCCATGTCTCACATATGTCATCATATAATTCTTGTAAACAAGATAGACTTAATCATGGATTTCAATTATGCCAAAAATCATTCATAGCCTAACCATATTCATAAGTTTGCAAAAGCATGACTTAATACATGGATTATGGTGTCAAAATTCCAACATAGTTTCATATGAACTATAACAACCAAACTTGTTTCAATTACTTGCAAAACGATTTATGCCCAAAAATATACATCATGATGGCATAATAATAAAGCCCCAAACTTGCATGAGTTTCAATCAACTACATACATGTAGCTTCAACATAGATTACATAATTTGCGCAATATTCCAAACGTATACTTGCATAGAACTACCGCATGTAGTTCTTTATAATGAATAACATAATTTTGCACAAATATGAATTACTTTTATTGCCACAATTCAAGCATACACATCAATACAGTTGCTTATTCATACCAAAGTAATACCCTACTTACAATGGTTGCGGCGAATTCTCTAATTAAGAGATATGATTCCTTTGTTGAATTGATTGGCTTTAGGTTACTTGAATTGCTTTAGGATTTAGAACTTTCTTCCTAATTCTCTCTCTAGTTGGCGGCTACTCTTTGTCGTTCCTCAGCAACATGGCGGCTATGTTCTTAATTTTGAATGAATAGATTAGGGTTTAGTCTAGGGTAGTTTATATAGAGGTTAGGAATTGATTAGGACCATTGATGTTGCTAGGTTAGATCGTAGCCATTCATTAGATAGAGAGACCAATTAGAACCCGCCACCTAGCCCTAATGACAAAGCAGACCACAGAAATTCGACCTAAACACAGACCTGGCCAGCCAGGTTGACTGGGCTCGACCAGGTCGACACCCCTGTCGACAGGGCTGTCGACAGCCCTGTCGACATGAGTAGCCCAGGTCGACAGCCCAGTCGACCTGGGTGGCCTAGGCGGGTGTTCTTCTGCCCTGGCCCATTGGGCCCCACTTTTAATTATTTTATTCTGTTTGAATTTTAAATTTAATTCAAAACTTCCGAAGGCCATATCTTCTTCATACGGACTCCGTTTTTCCAAAACTCGGACTCTATTTCGCGTATTTTTCCGAGACGAACGCAATGGCGTATCCCGTTTCCCTTAGTTCTTTGATTTCAAATTAATTATACTTTAATTTGTGAATTTCATAGTTATAGAATTTTCGGGGTGTTACAATTCCCAAAGTTAAAGTATTCGTAGATCTCCAACCTTTTGGGTCAGACTTGTGCGGTTTATGGTCGATCCAAAGAGCGGGAATTTACGGGTCTTTACAGTTTGGCTTCCCCAGCGGTAACTCCTACTCCTACCGAGCTTCAAATAATCATGAATAAGCCTCGTTACATTCCTATACCAGCTGACTTTGGTCTCGTCGACTAATTCCCGGGTTGGAATTTAAGAGGAATAGGTCTCAACCTGGACATATATCCTAATGACAAGCGAGATATTCTTGAGGAATTAGATGGCTTGAAGGTAGTATGTTCATGCAACTTGACACAACTAAAGGTCTATTTGAAGTCAAATTGGATAAAATTAGAAGCCGCGCTGAAAAGCAATTAGGTAAGTAGTATGCCTTTGCCCATGAGTTTTCGAGGGTTAATGGGATCACTCTTGACCATATTGCAACCTTAGAGAATGACAAAGCTAAGCTGATTAGCATCATTAAATCTCAAGAAAAGACTAGTGCACCTCTTCTCAAAGGGACACGGAAGTAGTTAACTTAGAAGCTGAGATTAATAAGCTCAAAGAGGATCTTGCAACTTCAAAACAAAAGGAAAGCACATTAACAACTCAGGTCCAAGAAGCTCAATCTGCTTAACATGTTTCACAGTCCCAATTGGCTGTAGAATGAAGCGCTTCTGCTATTTTAAAACAAGAGAACCTGACTCTTCAACACAAGGTTTCTTCTCAAAGTTTATCCCTTGAAGCCCTAACTACCAATGTAAAATTTCTTGAGGAGAAAAGTCAAAGCGAAGACTGAGGATACCCTATTCAAGTTTATGTTTACAGCGTCATGTCCATGACAACTTATACTATTTGGGAAAAAACTTTGTTGAGACTCTAGCTCTTGTCTGGGAAGAAGTACTCTGGATCGAAGGGGGTGATCGCGGTTAGGAGGGTATTATAGAAGAGCTCTTAGATGAGGAATCCCGAGAAGCTTTAGCTAAAGGAAAGATTATACTAAGGGAGAAGAGGGCATTGATAGGTGACAAGGCTTGGCCTTATGGAGGACAAGCCCAATATGCAATAAGTGTTGATGCCCCTACTCTTCTTGCTAATATTGAGGCTTCTGGCTCACAAACCCCAACCAATCCTCCTACTGCTTCCGAGGGCACAACATTCGAAGAGAATATTGTTGAGAAGGACTTAGCAGAGGAGAAAACAAGGATGATGAGGTTGATGATGGCACTTATGAAAACAGATTCCAGGTTGAAGAGCACAGAAAAGTTCAAGCTAGTCTTATAGCTGCACGTAAACTAGAAATCATCGATACTTTACTATACTTAGACTGCCTATGCCTGTCATCAGAAACGTCTACATTTCGTTCTCATTGTTCAACTGCTTTAGGTTTAATCTCACCATCACCCACTCCTGCTGCAGGAAAGACAACAACAACTGATGTGATCGTAACTGATTCAAATTTGATGTCAATTCCTCTTGCCCTAGTTTCTACTACTCCTCCGGCCGATCCAACCCTTCTTGCTTTTAACACTCTGGGTTCCCAGGATACTCGGATTCCAGCAATTGCTAACTTAGGTGATAATGAGGATTACATTCTGAGTGGTGAGGATTCTGACAGTACTGGTAAGACCCCTGACAAGGACACCGAGGACCCAACGAAGCAGAAATCCAAAGCCTCGTCAGCATCTGGTTGCAAAGCAAAAAAGCATGCTGCAAAGATGAAAGTTATTACTTAGTCATCTCAGGAAATCCCCAATGGTCCAGGAAAAAACCAGTTAAGACTCTTCCACCTCCTACTAAACCTTCTATGAGGTCGGGTGACAAGAAGTAGCAGTATTAATGACTTTGCTTTAGTTTCTGATTACTGTATTCAGACAGGTTGTATATGCGAGTGATGACCCTTACTTAATACTTTTATGCTTGTAACTTTACGCACATTTATGTCTGATACTTTTTTACTTGACTTGTGATTCTATGATCTGGTTCTGTGTTGCTGCAATGAAACCATGTTCTGGTTGTTGTACTTAAGCTTTTATTTTAGCTCTATCATTCTTTTTTGCATTCAACACCTCTTTTCTTTTCATTCTTACAACATAAATTACAATTCATTTGCTATTACAATGTTTGGAATTATAGTGACCTAGTGGTACATTTTTGTGAATAATGATATTTTTCAATTGCAGCCACGAATCACTATTTAATGGATTTACTTGGCAAACTTTACTAAATCTCCATGATTTTTCTTGGGGCAGTATTTGAAATTTCTTTTCCGTGAATAACCACTTTCGTGCTTATCATTGTATCGAAGTTCTCGAGTTTGCCTTGGCCATTTCAAGGGATTCACCTTTGTTGGTCAGAGTAATCCTTTTAGAGGCCAAGCTTTTAATGTAAAGTTGTGACGAGCTTATGGTATGTTTAGGTGAGAATTATTGAATTTTGTTAATGAGGAGGTAACGCCCCTACACCAAAATTCATCACAAACTTTAAAGATTAGGCATGGTACTTGTGATCGACTTCACTTGGAATCTCTGAGTCATGTGTTTTTGCCATCACATTTAGAACTTCCTGGCTTGTTGGTGAACCATGGGTTTTTGGTCTATTCGATTAAGCTCATACCTTTTTATGAAGAGGAATTTTTGTTTTTGTGCCCCTACTTGAGAGGTCTTATATTTTTAGTATATTCAATCATGTTTCTCGCTAACTTTGCAATCTAGGCCCTTTGGAGATTAGATTGGAACATATGCCCCAGGAGGGATCTTGTTTTTCGTGCCTCCGAACAGGTCTTTGTAAATCCGTTATTTGTTGTGACTGAAAAATTCAGCCACTTGTAGAATTTTTCAGACGCCTTTGAAAAGGTCTTTGGGTCAGTTACTAATCGAATTTGGAAGACCTAGCTTATAATCGGATGCCCCCAAAGGGGTCTTTAATGTCCATCAGTAAATGGATTTGGAAGATCCAGCATAAATAACTGGGTTTGGAAGACCGAACATCTGATCGAATGCCTCTAAATAGGTACTTATATGCCCAGGGTTTGTCGTAATTGGCCCATGTATTAATGGCATCGACAATCGACTGGGTGCCAATCGCGAAGGTATTTGGTTTAAAAGCCCAGTGTTTGTTGCAATCCAGCCATGTATTAATGGAACTAACGATCAACCGGGTGCCCCTCGTGGAGGTCTTTGGTTTAAGAGGAGAGTGTTTGTTGCAATCCGGCCGTGTATTAATGGCACTGATGATCAACTGAGTGACACTCATTTGCAATGTTGTGATCCACACCTTCGTATTTGTCATGAACAATGTTCTAAGCATTGAGCAACGGGCGTTTGATCTATCCCAACCAGGATGTGCTGTAATGGTCATCAGGCTTCATTAGGTTATGGATGTGCTGACGTTCTTTTAGGGGACCTGCAATCAAAATTGAAAATATCAAATTGTAAACAAGAATTTGCAAATGTACGATTTTGTCAAGTAAAGAAATTTCTTTCATCAATATGTACAAAGCTTGTAGTAATGTTGCATGGTATATACAATGCATGACGTTTACAACTTTTCAAAATTTGTGAAAGAAACATTAAGCAAAGTAATGACAGAGGTTGTAACATCCCACTATTTCGTACCAATTCAAGCTAACATTTTACTACCACAGTCAACCCATATTATACAGAAAAGCAGAATGTTAAGAGAAAAAAGTTTGAGGATGAGAAGTAGAAAGATAAAACTAATAGAATAGAAGAGTAAGGAGAACATCAAAATCTCACAGTTGAGTTTAACAAAATATAATATCACATAATATATTACATATCAAATTTTGTTACAACATAGAATACTTTATCATAATACATCTTGCATGATTACAGGCTTTATACAACGTACAAACTTGATACTTAGTTATAGATGAGCTGACTCCGGAACTCCCTATCCAAAATACTCCAAAGCAATTTCCATTTATGACCTGGATCACTTGTCTACCCATAGAAATTGTTATGAGTACCCAAGAGTTTAGGAAAAACTTAGAAAAATAAACCCTGGATCAGTCAGGGGACTGGTGTGAATAAACAATTTTAATCAGATTGGAAACAAGAACGGGTTATATGAGAATAGATTGATTTAACTTCAGAAAATATTTCGCAAGAAAAGATAATAGTAAGTCCAGCCCACACATAAACATGGAAGGTTTTTACCTTACTATAACCCAGAACATTTTGATATCAAAATCGTTTGATATTACAATATTTTTTATCAAATAAATAACCATCTAGCGGAACGCTTGCATCTCACGCTCCACAAACACACACACACACACACACACACACACACACACATATATATATATATATTGTAATATCAAAAACCACGGGCTCTTATTGGAGATTGGATTCCAACAGACAAGGTATGGGACCACCTTCTGATCAGTGTACTCTAAAGGGGATACACAGGAGTTCAACAAGAACGTCTTGCAACCCGACCACACATGACTGCCCACTCATTTAGCTTGAGTGTAGCGAATATATTATCACCCCATGGTGGTAGCTAGCCATTCGTCTCGAAAGCTGCAGCATCAAAATATAGATTAAGAAGACAAATAGGAATATCTCTAAACAGTGATAATACACCCTGCTTGGGAATGACCCAACTAGCCATGCTACCTTCCCGATTTTTGTCTTTCCCTGGTTGTGAGGATGGAGGCTACGTTATCTTCTAGAACACCCATCCAACATTCACTTTGAATGCCACATCGTCAAACCCATCAAATCACTAATCAACCTCCTAAAAATATTATGGGTATAAAAAGCTAAGAAAAACAAATTCTTCCGCCAACAATCGTAATACCCTTAAGACATCAACCGTACGTGATTGGTTAGGTATAATCTATCAGACATTCATCCATACATTTGTCCTGTGAATGGACAAACCAAAGGCACTTTCCAACCGCATCGAAATGATCAGTCGCGAGCAGTCCTTGCAAACCCGCAAAAACTGATTTATGACCGAATCACGTCAGGATACCACGGTCTTCAATTTTCTTCAATAATCACTGACCCGGGACGTATAAGTCAAATCAAAGTGGAATAGTAATTCCAGACTCTTCGAAATGATTAGCATAATGTCTTTTATGATCAGTCGACATTTAAGGAAACTGATTTCAATAATCATTTATATCAAAACATTTCTTGTTCAATGGAATCGTTAATCAACTCAATACGGTTGAATTAATCACAATTCATTTTATATACCCTCTATTTTATGAGCTTCGACCAGCAGAATTGTATATATATGTATTGTTTAAATCCTGATATTCGACTTGTCTTTTATTAATGAACCACTAAAGCGTGTGCTGCGCACACGGTACTTCATTCAAATATGCCAGGTTATTTATACGACAATTATTTACAATTTATACCTTTTGACTCGCTTGTAAATTGTCTTTTCATTTCTAAACAATCATTTATAAATTAATTTATACTGATTTCTATTTTATATTTTATTATTTCCTTTTCGTTCGATTCTTAAAACTTGTTGAAACCCTTTTACGCCAAGCTACGACGATCCACCCTGCTAATGTCTTTTCTCCCATCTTCCAAAATGTTGGCTTCTTTCTTCTTTAATCCAATAAATTTAAAATCTCTTTTATTTATTTTTATTCTTCTTCTTTTATTTTCTTTTTTTATTTGACTTTTTATTTTAAAACTTGTTTTATCACAAAGCCCGGTCCAAAAACCCCTTGGTCCAAATTCCCTCCCTCCTTTATTTGCCAAGTACCACTTCCAATTTCCAAGTACCACTTTCCCTTTCCAGATCCTGATGCTGCACCCCCTAATTCATGTGATTTCCTTGCTGAGCCAAGTACCACTTCATAGTACCACTTTGCCAAAGTACCACTTGCAAACCCCGATTTCACTCCAAAACACTGTGCTGCACTCACTGATCCGCTCCAAATCCCCACGCTCGAGCCAAGTACCAACCTTCCAGTACCCCCTACTTTTTCTTCAAGGCCTGTTGTTATCCCTTTGTGTGTGCACCACTTCGACCGTGCATGTGCATAACATATTCCGTCGCTTCCCTGACGTCCTGACCACCATCGCAACTCACGTTCACCACCCTATCTCATCTCCATCACCTGAAACCATATACATTCGTTGTACTTAATTTTCGTGCCTCATCCGAAAACATCAACTCAAACACGTCTATCAAAATCACCTCGCACCACCTCTCTATCCTTCTGATCATCATAAAACTCCACTAAACTATTCCTAACACATCCCCCTTCCAAATACCCTGGTGCGCACCCATCTATCACCGCGTCAGAGGTACAGTTTAGCACCAAAAACCCAGTACTCAAGAATAGCCACGACCCATAAAATCGGTTCCAGCCTTTAATATACTTGTTTAGAAATTCAAGTTTTATTTTTCCTAAGATCACTAAATCCTCATCTCCCTCCAGCTCCGATGCCACCATCTATAACTACCGGTAGCGTCCTGATTTGACCAAAGTTCGAAATCTGGTTAACATTGAAATTCTCCTAATTTAGTGAATTAAAATTCATGATTTGATCATGTAAATTCACGATTTTCTGAGACTAACTTATTCATATACTACAAACTTAATGAATTAATGTTTGTAATTTTTGAATTTTCTCATTTCTTACTGTAATTTTATACATTTAAGTGACCTAAGATGTAGTTTGGACTTCAACTAAATTTATAACACATACAAGACAGAAACACCCACTTCCATGCTAATCATCTAGTTTATAACATTATAAATTTTCTAGTGATTGGATTTGAATTACCTGGAGATAAAGACATCTCTTCTGTTAAATACCCAAACTATTTCTAACTGGCTAACACTGATATATTTTAAGAAAAACAACACGGATGTATGATGTTATACCATTGCTAGTTGTTGCTTAAATAAAGAGCATTTCATCTGTAGATAAATAAATATGTATATACATGGCCTAGTCTATAAAATTACTTGGTGTTTATCACTCGAAACAGAGGTTTAAAATAGGGAGTATGGACAAAGTTTCACAGGCAAGTTTAATCATTCTTAATATTATAGAAATATGATACACTCACTGTTCTATGTCAAATTTGCATTAGCTTAGAAAATTTAAAGCAAAGATTGTATGAGCTTAGTTCACTCACCTTCACAACTTTCCTTTCCTGCTGGTTCGAACTCAGTGATTTATTGGAGTGTGGAGAATGCATGGCTTCAAGTGCTATTTGTAATCATGTTGCAAGAACAAACTATTCTCTAGTTTCTGTGTTTTAAGGGTTTTGTCTCTCTTAATAAAATGTTATAGTACACTAGCTTATTTGACTTCACTCTTTTGGTTCTAACCTATATGACTTGTGCAGGAAAACTGTGTATGAAAGAAATGAATTGTTTACTTAGATATTACCTACTTATATTGTCCTTATCTCTCTTCCTAAAACATGACACAACACATGCCTTAACTCCATTAAATGCTTGCGAATGGTCACATATTTTCCTGATTTGTTTTGCAATATAAAATGGTTTGATATTTTGCTAAAAATGGTTTTTATACTTGCACGTCTTTCCTGATGGATTTTAGGTGATGGTTCGCCTATATTAACGTTACTATTTACTGTTAAATTAAATGAAGTGTGACGACAAGAATTTTGCTCGATCCGAATCAGTCGTTAAACCGATCTACACCGTTCGAAACCCCTGATCTTTTTGAGAACAGGACAAATAGAACGCAGACGGAAGAACATTTCATTGTATATTACAACAATTCCATTAGATACAAGAATATACAGAGTATAAATGAATAAATTATAGTCGATAAATATCAGAGATTACAATAAATTACATAGCAGCGGAAAATAATACAAAGCACAACTGAAGGTGATATACGGATACAGAGCTTTCCGGATATCATTCCAGCTGTAAACCAGGATCCTGTGAATATAAATCTGCAAAACCAAAACTACTAGCTGCCCGTGTCGAAAATAAGGGCACCTAGAGTTTAGGTTAAAACAATAAACTCCAGGTCAGTCATGTGACTGGTGTGAGAACTAAAACAGTTATTTAAAACTTTACTTTAAAAGACAGTAATTTAAGGGACCACGCCGTATAACACGGAACGGGTTTCCTCCCAACAATACCAGTGCATAGAGAAGACAACGCAATGCTTTTTCGAAAAATGAAGCTATTATAAGACCCAGGTCCCATCACGCAATGCAACGCAAGCCGGAGGATAGGGTTTTCCCTTATAATAGCCAAACATGCTTGGTACGTTTAAAAACAAATCATTTGATACTATTATAAGTGTATAGTGTCAAAACAATTTTCAATCATAAATATCAATCATAGACGGCATAACATCCCATGCTACTATGTCGCCATACTAGGCTCTACAATTAAAGTCGAAATATCTCGTATTGGAAATTGGATTTCCGTCATGAGTCGAGGCAAGAGGCAAGCTCCTCTCCGCTTCGAGACACTCTAGCAAATGCCTCAGGACTACACACTCTGGGTAACCCTGGGATCCTCCAAGACCGGTCCTCACTTACGTTAGAGGATTAATTATGCCTGAACACATGTTTCCCGGCCCTATAGGACCTATAATCGAGGCGCCTCGCATCCAAACCACAAAGGTGAAAAGTATATAAATGTCAGGGCTGGTAGATCACTGACACCACCCATAGCTAGAAAGAAACGTCGTGCACTCCTTGGGTCCTCATCCCGTTTTTAACTCATACCGAGGTGTGAGGCTCGCGAATTCATGTTATACACAAAGCTGCCACGTAGGCGTGCTTTGATCATCAACCACAAGACTTTGCTTTTCAACAGAAGCCTTGATCATTGCATCTTAGCGTGCCACACAGGCAATTCATGCCATGCGACAGATGTCCATCGATATACAACTTCTGAGCTCGTACGTCTCAGAGAAGGGCGTTAAGCAAAAGAATAAATTCTCCGCCGCCAATTAGATGTACATTTAATAGAAATCAATCAACACAGAATAAAACCCAATGTCAGAGACACAATCCATTTACGTGTCTGTTCTGGGTCTGAACGAAACCAGAGGCACTTTCGTCGCATATCCATCAATCTCCAAGTACGTCTAGACGACAACCAACTGATTCCCTCATCTTGGGTGTACAACCCAATCAAGATCATCAGTAATCACCCAAACGATGTGAAGACTTCCGGTCTTCGACCACCGTCTTCATCTTCGACATATCGTCGAATCGGTTATTCAGAATGGGTGTAAACCCAGCCTTTCCGAACAACCCGCGTATATTAAAAACGAATGTTACACAAACACAACATACGCCTCATTCCAATGCAGAATATCCTTTTATTCACGAAATCACATTCTTAGGGAAAGGTTCCCATTAATTTTATCCAAGATAAATTCTTTAAAACTTATCCTTTAATCTTCCTTTGGATGTCGTTTCAAACCAAATTATGGTTTTCTAAACTAGTCGAGATTAGCGAACCACACCGAAGTAATTATTTATTTTATTTCCCAATCCCAACCTATTCATCCCATGAAGCAAAACTGGTAATACTCCATATCTAACACCATAGTGTTATCGGTAAAATTAATTACCATTTCACGTTCAAATCTAATTAAAGATTTAACTATCGCTTTGGAGCAAAACTGGTAATATTCCATCCTTGCTCACTTTCTAAATTTGATAATTTAAATTATCAATTCACATTTCAATTTAATTGCAGATTCATTAAAACTCCTTTTACTGGGTTAAAGAACCGATGTTATTTAAAACACAGTTCACGACAAACCCAAATCACATTCTATTTATTATCGGGTTAAAGAACAAATGTTATTTAAAACACCGTTCACTATAAACCGACAAATCAATTCTAATTCAGTTCCCTTTTATTTATTTATTTTTAAAATAAATAGGTTTTAATTTTAGTTCAAAACTAGTTCATTTCGATAAAAATCTATTTTTATCTTTTCAAATATGGAATTTTTCATCCCAACTTTTCCCAAATCATTTCTTATGATTTTACACTAATTATTACTATTTTTAGTAATTTTATCAAGGCCCGTACAGTCGATTTCCAACAACGGCCATCGAACTGCACTTACAACGACCTTTTTCAAATTAGATTTGGACGTTTCTCCAAATCCCACTGTTAGATTTCAAATTTCAAACATTCGTTAGAAAGCTCTTTTCGATACGAACCCAACGGTTCCGGTTTTAGGAGAATCTGATGGTCGGATCTCCAGTAATGTCCGTTTGAAATAAATGGTCGAAATTCACGAACTGCCGAGGCACGGCGCGTTTTATTCAGGCCATTATATTATATATATAATATATATTTCGTCGATTTCTATTCAAAACGAATTTTATAAATAGTTTTGAATTCGTTTCAAAAGCAATTTCAACCTTTATTTCAAATTCAAATCAAAATTGAATATCCTATTTTAAATCCTTTTTACTTTCATTTCTATTTGATTTCAATTCAAATCGATTTTAATTCGATTCGAATTCAATTCGTTTTCTATTCAATTTGAATTCAATTCGTTTTCTATTTAATTTAAATCAAATTTGTTATATATTCAATTCCTTTCGAAATCATTTTATATTCAATTCATTTCAAAATCGTTTTATTTTCAATTCATTTCGAAATCGTTTTATATTCAATTCATTTCAAAATCGTTTTATATTCAATTCATTTCGAAATCATTTTATTTTCAATTCATTTCGAAATCGTTTTACATTCAATTCATTTCGAAATCGTTTTATATTTAATTCATTTCAAAATATTTGATTTCGAAATCACTTTTCAATATTCATTTTAAAATGAATAAAATCGATATAAATATCGTTCACGTCAAAATGGCATCAATCTAATCAACATGGCTTCATATATTTCTATTTTCAAATATTCTATTTCAAATATTTCGTTTTCAAATATTTCTACCTCAAATATTTCTACTTCAAATATTTCAATTTCAAATATTTCGTTTTCAAATATTTTTATTATTAAAATATTTCGTTCAACACATGACTAATCTCAACGGATGAGTACAGTCAACACATGAACCTTTATATTATGTTAGTAAAGATGTAAATTTTATTATTAAAATATTTCGTTAAACACATGACTAATCTCAACGGATGAGTACAGTCAACTCATGAACCTTTATATTATAATATTCTTTATTTTCTAAATTGGAATAAGGCCCAATCAATTACCATATAGCGTTAACTATATGGATTCCATACCACACATGCATATAATAGCATTGAAAAATAATCAACCATCAACCAAAGTGCACTACACTGTATAAGCATCAAATATAGATATCTAACGCTTATAACAGCCTTTCAATCAATCGATCGACATATTTAATCAATCAGGATGAGTGAACTTCAAATTTCATCCCAACACCCGTGTGGGGTTTCAAACCACCAAACACACATTTTAGTTGTGCAGTCGGGTGATGTGTAAAATTTATCGTCCCAATCAATGTCATTCAAATAGATGTACACAAACAAACCGTCCGGTTTGTAAGTGAATATTTATTTATTTACATTCACGTTAAAAATTATATTTTTAACGATAAAACATTTTATTTTAACATATGAATTTCTATTCAGTTCATTCTTTAAACAAAATGATATTTTTATTTTTCTAACTTATTTTAGAAAATTTCGGCGGCATAACGGCACGATACTAGAAACGGGACGAGGCCTAGCCTTATCACCGTTCTAGTGAAGGCCCACGCCATTCACACATCAATCAATCCATTCCATTTCAAGAAACAATTCAATTCAAACCAAATATTCTAACCAACTACACAACCAAACAATTTAACAAACAAGCCATCCATGGTCTGTGGATGACGGGTGTCGGGTGCTACTAAACACCGTCTGCATCCTAGTATATATATATATATAACTAGAAAAAGAGAATTTAGAGTGAGAATTTCTCACCAATAGCTATCCAATACCCACGACTCTTTATTTATAGAAATTTTCATTGTTATCGCATCTTGGTCATCTTCGTTGCCCGTAGCCACTACATATATAAAAATCGGATTTTTACTTCGCTATTCAATATATAAAAAACGAATTTTTACTTCGCTATTCAATATATAAAAATCGAATTTTTACTTCGCTATTCAATATATAAAAATCGAATTTTTACTTCGCTATTCAATATATAAAAATCACATTTTTACTTTGCTATATGGATAAAAATTCTATTTTTACATTGCTATCATATAGATAAAAATTATATTTTTACCTCGCTATTCTCTATATAAAGATTTCGCCTTTTCAAATATAAAGATGATATTTCTAATATTCCTATCCTGTAAAAATTATATTTTCAATCCTTCATTCATAAATATAAAAATCCGTTCTTTTTTCTTTGAAAAAAAAATCCGGTCGTTTATATTTCAAAAATCTCTTCTTTTAACGAACAAAAATCTCACCGTTATATAACTAAAAATCATTTCTTTGAATAATTAAAAATCAAACCTTTTATACTTACAAAACAACGTATGGTTTTTTCCATAGAAAAAACAGATTTTTCAAATTGATTAAACTAAATGAATTAAAAATAAGATAACATAACTTACAGCGAAGGGGGAAAAGCTTTTTGGTCGTTGGAAGGGCATTGGGCGGTCGGAGGGGTGCTGCCTTGGTGGCGGCAAGGCATCGGCCATCAGAAGGGGCGGAGCAAGCAAGGGGGGCTGATGGAAATCGAACAGGGGGGGTTTGTCGTGATTTCTGAAACGAGGGAGGGGGTGGAGTCTTCGGTCGGTGGCGCGATGCGAGGCAGAGGGGGGGAGAAGGGTATCGCGATCTGACGAGGAGGGGGGAGAGAGTTGCGTCGCGGTTGGGGGGGTTTTCTCCGATGATGCGGTGGGCGGCGCCGCCTTGTAGGGGGGCGCGATGCTCCTCTCCGCCTTTTCTTTTTTTTCTTTTTTTCTGATAGTTCGATTTGGTTTTGAAAGAAAAAGGGGGGGCAGAAGCTAAAGGAAGAGGGTGAGGAGAGAGAGGATTCTAATTTAATTTATTTAATTGCAAAAAGTTGACTTTTACATACGACCTCTAAACGAGGCCCACCGCCTGTCGTCCTTAGCGTTTCACCCCTATTCCGAACACAATAGAATATGTACCGTAAGCTGATTCGATCATTTTGATCAGTTTCCATTGAATTTACATTTAACTCACTTTGAATTTTAAACGTACATTTCAAATTACCGGGGTCGCATACTAACTAGAAAAATTCCAGAAAATTATTTTCTAACTTTGTATTGACGATACGGTCCTAACAAAACTAGTTTCGTCAAATTCTGAGATCGTTTGAAAAATGGCCATTTTCCAGTCGATTAAAATCAACTGAAACTGGTCAATTGCGTTTTCCTTTTCCATGCTCACATATTGATTCGAAAAATTATGAAATTTGAAACCTAGCAATAATTTGACACTGCGGATCCAACAAAAGTGGTTTCGTCGAAATCCGAGGTCGTTTGCAAAATGTCTATTTTTCAGGGCCTGAATTCCATAGCGACTATTCAGAATTTTCAACTGGACATAACTTTTGATTCCTGCTATGAAATTTCGATTTGTCGGATTCATTGGAAAGATATTATCAATTAGATCCTAATGTTTTTGGTTTCACTAAAATCCGGATTGTTTTGCACCCGGTACATTCAATTGAAGTTTGAAATCGAATTATCGAACTACCGCGCCATTTTCAATTCTATTTATAATTATATATAATTATTTATATTCTAACGACGGCGTATATAATATATACGTTCGAATTATATTCAAAATAAATTTCTAGTCGATATTATTAAAAATAATTCATTTTAAATATTCAAAATTAGCTAAAATTGCCAAAATAAAAATTTTAAACTGGCTCAGAATTTCCGGGTTGTTACAATCTCCCCCACTTAAAACTTTTCGTCCCCGAAAAGGAATGAAGTCGAAAGTGGTTTGATTAATCAACTCTACGTTCGATCTGGCTTCCATTCTCCAACTTTTCAGTTTCGGAGAATTTTCAAATTTTCAAAAATTTGGCTGACACCCTAAATTTTTGAAAAATTTCGCCATAACCTCCCCTGCACCGGGAGCCACGGGAAAATCCCGAAATTGCCATATAGGCCTTTTGATCTCAAAAAGAAAAAGAACAAGCCAAGAGGCTAGACAATAGGCTCATAAAATCATCATCACCCAAACAAAACAGTAAATTATGTAGTAAACATGTACCTATTTGTCGGGCAAACAAATTTTTTTCTTCGGCTCTAGCCTCCTTGCTATGACCTGTTCCATGTAAGTATATGTATATGCAAGCAAATGCGACTAATTTTCAATACAGTTCAATATTTGGTTCAATTAGGCTAAATGGTTCAAAATTATCAACCAAATAAACAAACAACACAAACATCAATCAATTAGTGAATTTAACGTTTCAAATTCATAATTTTGATATATATACTGAAAATCTTGTTTTTGATGCCAATTCACAACAACTGAATCTATCTGTCTAAGTTTTGGTTCTCACACCAGTCTAATGGAAATATATAGATATCACACCTTCGTCACACGAAAATAAATACTGGTGATGGTATACTTCATCATCAGGACCATGTCCGGGCGACTAGAGTGTGACTCTATATCTATCTAATATATTAAAACTTCGAATATACGTTCATGACGCGTATATGCAAAATCTTTATATACTAGATTGTCCAAATTCAAAATAAATAAATAATCAAATACGTTTAAAATGGTTTAGATTTTCAAAACAAAATTGGTTTCATTTGAAAAATATACTCTTCACACTCGTTCTAGGATACTACTGATCCTATCTCTAACGAGTCATTCTAATTGGATATTACTAATCCAATATCTGATGAATTCTTTCGTATGGTTCTAATGTGTCTTGTTCTCGAGCTCTGTAAACCAAAGCTCTGATACCAAATGTGACAACAAGAATTTCGCTCGATCCGAATCAGTCGTTAAACCGATCTAGACCGTTCGAAACCCCTGATCATTTTGAGAACAGGACAAATAGAACGCAGACGGAAGAACATTTCATTGTATATTACAACAATTCCATCAGATACAAGAATATACAGAGTATAAATGAATAAATTACATTCGATAAATATCAGATATTACAATAAATTACATAGCAGCGGAAAATAATACAAAGCACAACTGAAGGTGATGTACGGATACAGAGCTTTCCGGATATCATTCCAGCTGTAAACCAGGATCCTGTGAATATAAATCTGCAAAACCAAAATTACTAGCTGCCCGTGTCGAAAATAAAGGCACCCAGAGTTTAGGTTAAAACAATAAACTCCAGGTCAGTCATGTGACTGGTGTGAGAACTAAAACAGTCATTTAAAACTTTACTTTAAAAGAGAGTAATTCAAGGGACCACGCCGTATAACACGGAACGGGTTTCCTCCCAAGAATACCAGTGCATAGAGAAGACAACGCAATGCTTTTTCGAAAAATGAAGCTATTATAAGACCCAGGTCCCATCACACAATGAAACGCAAGCCGGAGGATAGGGTTTTCCCTTATAATAGCCAAACATGCTTGGTACGTTTAAAAACAAATCATTTGATACTATAATAAGTGTATAGTGTCAAAACAATTTTCAATCATAAATATCAATCATAGACGGCATAGCATCCCATGCTACTATGTCGCCATACTAGGCTCTATAGTTAAAGCCGAAATATCTCGTATTGGAAATTGGATTTCCGTCATGAGTCGAGGCAAGGGGCAAGCTCCTCTCCGCTTCGAGACACTCTAGCAAATGCCTCAGGACTACACACTTTGGGTAACCCTGGGATCCTCCAAGACCGGTCCTCACTTACGTTAGAGGATTAATTATGCCTGAACACACGTTTCCCGGCCCTATAGGACCTATAATCGAGGCGCCTCGCATCCAAACCACAAAGGTGAAAAGTATATAAATGTCAGGGCTAGTAGGTCACTGACACCACCCATAGCTAGAAAGAAACGTCGTGCACTCCTTGGGTCCTCATCCCGTTTTTAACTCATACCGAGGTTTGAGGCTCGCGAATTCATGTTATACACAAAGCTGCCACGTAGGCGTGCTTTGATCATCAACCACAAGACTTTGCTTTTCAACAGAAGCCTTGATCATTGCATCTTAGCGTGCCACACAGGCAATTCATGCCATGCGACTGATGTCCATCGATATACAACTTCTGAGCTCGTACGTCTCAGAGAAGGGCGTTAAGCAAAAGAATAAATTCTCCGTCGCCGAACAGATGTATATTTAATAGAAATCAATCAACACAGAATAAAATACAATGTCAGACACACAATCCATTTACAAGTCCGTTCTGGGTCTGAATAAAACCGGAGGCACTTTCCTCGCATATCCATCCATCTCCAAGTACGTCTGGACGACAACCAACTGATTCCCTCATCTTGGGTGTACAACCCAATCAAGATCATCAGTAATCACCCAAACGATGTGAAGACTTCCGGTCTTCAACCACCGTCTTCATCTTCGACATATCGTCGAATCGGTTATTCAGAATGGGTGTAAACCCAGCCTTTCCGAACAACCCGCGTATATTAAAAACGAATGTTACACAAACACAACATACGCCTCATTCCAATGCAGAATATCCTTTTATTCACGAAATTACATTCTTAGGGAAAGGTTCCCATTAATTTTATCCAAGATAAATTCTTTAAAACTTATCCTTTAATCTTCCTTTGGATGTCGTTTCAAACCAAATTATGGTTTTCTGAACTAGTCGAGATTAGCGAACCACACCGAAGTAATTATTTATTTTATTTCCCAATCCAAACCTATTCATCCCATGAAGCAAAACTGGTAATACTCCATATCTAACACCATAGTGTTATCGGTAAAATTAATTACCATTTCACGTTCAAATCTAATTAAAGATTTAACTATCGCTTTGGAGCAAAACTGGTAATATTCCATCCTTGCTCACTTTCTAAATTTGATAATTTAAATTATCAATTCACATTTCAATTTAATTGCAGATTCATTAAAACTCCTTTTACTGGGTTAAATAACTGATGTTATTTAAAACACAGTTCACGACAAACCCAAATCACATTCTATTTATTATCGGGTTAAAGAACAAATGTTATTTAAAACACCGTTCACTATAAACCCACAAATCAATTCTAATTCAGTTCCCTTTTATTTATTTATTTTAGAAATGAATAGGTTTTAATTTTAGTCCAAAACTAGTTCATTTCGATAAAAATCTATTTTTATCTTTTCAAATATGGAACTTTTCATCCCAACTTTTCCCAAATCATTTCTTATGATTTTACACTAATTATTACTATTTTTAGTAATTTTATCAAGGCCCGTACAGTCGATTTCCAACAACGGCCATCGAACTGCACTTACAGCGACATTTTTCAAATTTGATTTGGACGTATCTCCAAATCCCACCGTTAGATTTCAAATTTCAAACATTCGTTAGAAAGCTCTTTTCGATACGAACCCAATGGTTCCAGTATTAGGAGAATCCGATGGTCGGATCTCCCGTAATGTCCGTTTGAAATAAATGGTCGAAATTCACGAACTGCCGCGGCGCGACGCGTTCTACTCAGGCCATTATATTATATATATAATATATATAATATATATTTCGTCGATTTCTATTCAAAACGAATTTTATAAATAGTTTTGAATTCGTTTCAAAAGCAATTTCAACCTTTATTTCAAATTCAAATCAAAATTGAATATCCTATTTTAAATCCTTTTTACTTTCATTTCTATTTGATTTCAATTCAAATCGATTTTAATTCGATTCGAATTCAATTCGTTTTCTATTCAATTTAAATCAAATTCGTTATATATTCAATTCCTTTCGAAATCGTTTTATATTCAATTCATTTCGAAATCGTTTTATTTTCAATTCATTTCGAAATCGATTTATATTCAATTCATTTCGAAATCGTTTTATATTCAATTCATTTCGAAATCGTTTTATTTTCAATTCATTTCGAAATCGTTTTATATTCAATTCATTTCGAAATCGTTTTATATTCAATTCATTTCAAAATATTTGATTTCGAAATCACTTTTCAATATTCATTTTAAAATGAATAAAATCGATATAAAGATCGTTCACGTCAAAATGGCATCAATCTAATCAACACGGCTTCATATATTTCTATTTTCAAATATTCTATTTCGAATATTTCGTTTTCAAATATTTCTACCTCAAATATTTCTACTTCAAATATTTCTATTTCAAATATTTCGTTTTCAAATATTTTTATTATTAAAATATTTCGTTCAACACATGACTAATCTCAACGGATGAGCACAGTCAACACATGAACCTTTATATTATATTGATAAAGATGTAAAATTTATTATTAAAATATTTCGTTCAACACATGACTAATCTCAACGGATGAGTACAGTCAACACATAAACCATTATATTATAATATTCTTTATTTTCTAAATTGGAATAAGGCCCAATCAATTACCATATAGCGTTAACTATATGGATACCATACCACACATGCATATAATAGCATTGAAAAGTAATCAACCATCAACCAAAGTGCACTACACTGTATAAGCATCAAATATAGATATCTAACGCTTATAACAGCCTTTCAATCAATCGATCGACATATTTAATCAATCAGGATGAGTGAACTTCAAATTTTATCACAACACCCGTGTGGGGTTTCAAACCATCAAACACACATTTTAGTTGTGCAGTCGGGCGATTTGTAAAATTTATCGTCCCAATCAATGTCATTCAAATAGGTGTACACAAACAAACCATCCGGTTTGTAAATGAATATTTATTTATTCACGTTCACGTTAAAAATTATATTTTTAACGATAAAACATTTTAGTTTAACATATGAATTTCTATTCAGTTCATTCTTTAAATAAAATGATATTTTTATTTTTCAAACTTATTTTAGAAAATTTCGGCGGCATAACGGCACGATACTAGAAACGGGACGAGGCCTAGCCTTATCCCCGGTCTAGTGAAGGCCCACGCCATTCACACATCAATCCATTCCATTCCATTTCACCAAACAATTCAATTCAAACCAAATATTCTAACCAACTACACAACCAAACAATTTAACAAACAAGCCATCCATGGTCTGTGGATGACGGGTGTCGGGTGCTACTAAACACCGTCTGCATCCTAGTATATATATTTAACTAGAAAAAGAGAATTTAGAGTGTGAAGTTCTCACCAATAGCTATCCAATACCCACGACTCTTTATTTATAGAAATCTTCATTGTTATCGCATCTTTATCATCTTCGTTGCCCGTAGCCACTACATATATAAAAATCGGATTTTTACTTCGCTATTCAATATATAAAAATCGAATTTTTACTTCGCTATTCAATATATAAAAATCGAATTTTTACTTCGCTATTCAATATATAAAAATCACATTTTTACTTTGCTATATGGATAAAATTTCTATTTTTACATTGCTATTATATAGATAAAAATTATATTTTTACCTCGCTATTCTCTATAAAAAGATTTCGCCTTTTCAAATATATAGATGATATTTCTAATATTCCTATCCTGTAAAAATTATATTTTTAATCCTTCATTCATAAATATAAAATTCCGTTCTTTTTACTTTGAAAAAAAATCCGGTCTTTTATATTTCAAAAATCTCTTCTTTTAACGAACAAAAATCTCACCGTTATATAACTAAAAATCATTTCTTTGAATAATTAAAAATCAAACCTTTTATACTTACAAAACAACGTATGGTTTTTTCCATAGAAAAATCAAATTTTTCAAATTGATTAAACTAAATGAATTAAAAATAAGATAACATAACTTACAGCGAAGGGGGAAAAGCTTTTTGGTCGTCGGAACGGCATTGGGCGGTCGGAGGGGTGCTGCCTTGGTGGCGGCAAGGCATCGGCCATCAGAAGGGGCGGAGCAAGCAAGGGGGGTTGATGGAAATCGAACAGGGGGGGTTTGTCGCGATTTCTGAAACGAGGGAGGGGGTGGAGTCTTCGGTCGGTGGCGCGACGCGAGGCAGAGGGGGGGGGGGAGAAGGGTATCGCGATCTTACGAGGAGGGGGGAGAGAGTTGCGTCGCGGTTGGGAGGGTTTTCTCCGATGAGGCGGTGGGCGGCGCCGCCTTGGAGGGGGGTGCGATGCTCCTCTCCGCCTTTTCTTTTCTTTTTCTTTTTTTTTCTGATAGTTCGATTTGGTTTTGAAAGAAAAAGGGGGGCCAGAAGCAGAAGGAAGCGGGTGAGGAGAGAGAGGATTCTAATTTAATTAATTTAATTGCAAAAAGTTGACTTTTACATACGACCTCTAAACGAGGCCCACCGCCTGTCGTCCATAGCGTTTCACCCCCATTCCGAACACAAAGGGATATGTACCGTAAGTTGATTCGATCATTTTGATCAGTTTCCGTTGAATTTACATTTAAATCACTTTGAATTTTAAACGTACATTCCAAATTACCGGGGTCGCATACTAACTACAAAAATTCCAAAAAAATATTTTCTAGCTTCGTATTGACGACACGGTCCTAACAAAACTAGTTTCGTCAAATTCTGAGATCGTTTGAAGAATGGTCATTTTCCAGTCGATTAAAATCAACTAAAACTGGTCAAACGCGTTTTCCTTTGCCACGCTCACATATTGATTCGAAAAATTATGAAATTTGAAACCTAGCAATAATTTGACACTGCGGATCCAACAAAAGTGGTTTTGTCGAAATCCGAGGTCGTTTGCAAAATGTCTATTTTTCAGGGCCTGAATTCCATAGCGACTATTCAGAATTTTCAACTGGACATAACTTTTGATTCCCGCTATGAAATTTCGATTTGTCGGAATCGTTGGAAAGATATTATCAATTAGATTCTAATGTTTTTGGTTTCACTAAAATCCGGATTGTTTTGCACCCGGTACATTCAATTGAAGTTTGAAATCGAATTATCGAACTACCGCGCCATTTTCAATTCTATTTATAATTATATATAATTATTTATATTCTAACGACGGCGTGTATAATATATACGTTCGAATTATATTCAAAATAAATTGCTCGTCGATATTATTTAAAATAATTCATTTTAAATATTTAAAATTCGCTAAAATTGCCAAAATAAAAATTTTAAACTGGCTCAGAATTTCCGGGTTGTTACATAAAGAGTCCTTGTCTTTAGCTTCTCCTTTGTTTTGTTGTTATGCACATTTTCTTTGTTATTTTATTTGAGGAATTTTATCATACACCTTGCGTTTAATATCATGGATATTTGTTTTCTATATGAACTGTCGCCTATGTTTTCCTCTTGTTGCCCATACTTAGTTTAGGAATTAAATGCCATACCTATGTACATTATGATATATATGCATGTATATGTTTTTAGTATTGTTGCAAGATTCTATTATGTATTTATGTTAGAAAATAATCCCAATTATATGCATATTCCTATATACATACATTTATATATCATGAATATGCTTACACACAAGTTTTAAGTCAAATTATATTTTAATTCTCTTGTTATGATCAATGTTTACTATTAAACAAAGTCGTCCAAAAACCGAGACATTACAATCCACACCCTTAAAAGAATTTCGTCCCCAAAATTAAAGAGTCACGATTAGATTCTCGTTTTAGCCAAACACATTCATAACCACCTATCCACCTTCTAGATGGACTCCTTCTTTATTTAGAATTTTTTTATCTTAATTTTTGAAATCCAAATTTTTTGATTTTATTATAAAATCAGTTTACTTAACTGACATGAGTTCATATCAAATTTATAACTCAAGTCTAGTCTTTATTAAGAAGAAAAACCAATGTTATTTACTAGATATTATACTAAATTTGATTCAATGTTGTTTAACTTATCTTGAGACTGACCCTAATCATTTTAACTTATTTTATTAAATTTTAAGGTAGCTTCCACAATTCCTTTTCTTTTTACGTCCTCCAACCCCTTTTCTTGCTCATTGTCATCATATCCTCCATCCTCATTCACATATCCTAAGCTATCTTCGTCTTGGTTTACCATCGGTTCATCTTAACTAATACCCGACCCTTCTAAATTTTCGTATGCTCCATCATCATCCACTAGATTTGGAGTAACAGTATGACCGTTGGTCATTATGGTTGTCCTGCTCGCCCCTCGGCCTCTTCTTTCATGGGAACTCATTTTCAACTCTCTGAGTATACGGTTAGGTTATTAATAACTCAGTTGGAGGATATTTTTAAGGATGACTTAAGTCGATAACTAGGGTTGACCCATACTATAATAGTTTTTAAAAAAATATGCTCTCTCAACACTTTACCCAAAGCCTTGGAGTTCAGTAAACCTAAGCTCTGATACCACGTTGTAACGTCCCACATTTTCATACTAATTTAAGCTGACATTTTACTACCATAGTCAACCCAAATTATACAGAAAAGCAGAATGTTAAGGGAAAGTTAGAGGATGAGAAGTAGAAAGATAGAACTAATATAATAGAAGAGTAAGGAGAACATCTGAATTTTACAGCGAAATTTAACAAAATATAATATCACATAATATATTACGTATCAGAGTCTGTTACAACATAGAACACTTCATCATAATACATCTTGCACGATTACGGGCCCAATACAACGTACAAACTTGATACTTAGGCATAGATCAGCTGACTCCGGAAGTCACTGTCCAAAATACTCCAAAGGAATTTCCATTCATGACCTGGATCACTTGTCTACCCATAACAATTGTTATGAGTGCCCAGGAGTTTAGGAAAACATAGAAAAATAAACTCTGGGTCAGTCAGGGGACTGGTGTGAGTAAATAATTTAAAATAGATTGGAAACAAGAATGGGTTATTCTCTTATGAGAATAGATTGATTTAACATTAGAAAATCTTTCGAAAGAAAAGATAATAATAAGACCAGCCCACACATAAACGTGGATGGTTTTTACCTTACTATGACCCAAAACATTTTGATACCAAAATCATTTGATATTACAACAGTTTTTATCAAATAAATAACCATCTAGCGGAACACTTGCATCTCACACTCCATATATATATTATAAAGTCATAAATCGTGGGCTCTTATTAGAGGTTGGATCCAATAGCCAAGGTATGGGACCACCTACCGATCAGTGTACTCTAGAGGGGATACACTGGGGTTCAACAAGAACGTCTTGCAACCCAGCCACACATGACCGCCCACACATTTAGGTTGAGTGTAGAGAATATATTATCACTCCACGGTGGTAGCTAGCCAACCATCCCGAAAGCTGCAACATCAAAATATAGATCAAGAAGACAAATTGGAATTTCTCTAGATGGTGATAATACACCTTGCTTGGGAATGACCCACCTAGCCATGCTTCCTGCCCGATTTTTTTCTTTTCCTGGTTGTGAGGCTAGAGGCTGCGTTATCTTCTAGAGCACCTGTCCACCATTCACTTTGAATTCCTAATCGTCAAACCCGTCAAATCACTAATAGACTTCCTAAAAATATTACGGGTATAAAAAGCTAAGAGAAACGAATTCCTCCGCCACCAAGCGTAATACCCATAAGATATCAACCGTACGCGATTGGTTAGGTATACTCTGTCAGACATCCATCCATAAAAGTTGTCCTGGGACTGGACAAACCTAAGTTACTTTCTTACCGCATCCAAAGGATCAGCAGCGAGCAGTACTTGCAAACCCCTAAAATCTCATTTACGACCGAATCATGTCAGGATACCTCTGTGTTGCAATATGGAGAATATTCGACAAGTAATCCTTCCACTCACGAAGATCAACGGTCTTCGAATTTTCTTCAATAATCTCTGACCCGTGACGTATAAGTCAAATCAAAGTAGAATATTAATTCCAGAATCTTCGAAATGATTAGCGTAATGTTTAGTACTTAAGGAAACTGATTTCAAATATCACTTATATCAAAACATTTCTTGTTCAATGGAATTGTTAATCATCTCAATATGGTTGAATTAGGCACAATTCATTTTATATACCCTCTATTTTATGAGCTTCGACCAATAGAATTGTATATATATGTATTATTTAAATCCAGACATTCGACTTGTCTTTTATAAATGAACAACTACAGCGTATGCTTCGCACACGGTACTTCATTCAAATATGTCAGGTTGTTTATACGATAATTATTTGCACTTTATACCTTTTGTCTCACTTGTAAATTGTCTTTTTATTTCTAAACAATCATTTATAATTTCATTTATACCGATTTCAATTTTATATTATTATTTTTCATTTGATTCTTAAAACTCATTGAAACCCTTTTACGCCAAGCTATGACGATCCATATCCCTTCTAATGTCTTTCCACCCATCTTCCCAAACGTTGGATTCTTTCTTCCTTAATCCTATAAAATTAGAATCTCTTTTATTTATACTTATTCTTCTTATATTTTCTTTTTTTCTATTTTTTTGACGTTTTATTTTAAAACTTGTTTTATCACAAAGCCCGATCCGAAAACCCCTTGGCCCAAATTCCCTCCCTCTTTATTTTCCAAGTACCACTTCCAATTTCCAAGTAGCACTTTCCCTTTCCAGATCCTGATGCCATACCCTCCTGATCCACGTGATTTCCTTGTCGAACCAAGTACCACTTCAAAGTACCACTTTGCCAAAGTACCACTTGCCAAATCTAGTTTTCACTCCAAAACACCATACCGCACGCACTGATCCGCTCCAAATCCCCATGCTTGAGCCTATTACCACCCTTCATGTACCACCTTCTTCTTCTTGTTCCTGATATTATCCCTTTCTGTGTGCGCCACTTCGACCGTGCATATGCACAACACATTCCATCGCTTCCCTGACGCCCTGACCACCATCGCAACTCACGTTTACCCACCCACATCTCATCTCCATCACCAGAAACCACATCCCTTCACTCATCTGAAAACTTCAACACAAACATGTCCAGAAAAATCGCCTCGCACCACCTCTCTATCCCGCCGATCATCGTGAAACTCCACTGCACTATCCCTAACACATCCCCCTTCAAAACCCCCTGGTGCGCACCCATCTATCGCCGCGTCGAAGGTGCAGTTTGCCACCAAAACCCTAGTACCCGAAAACATCCACGAACCATAAAATTGTTTCCATCCTTTAATACACTTGTTTAGAAATTCAAGTTGTATTTTTCCTAAGATCACTAGATCCCCACCTCACTCTCGCTCCGACGCCGCCATCTATAACCACTCCTAGCGTCGTGATTTGACCAAAGTTCGAAATCTAGTGAACTTTGAAATTCTCTTAATATAGTGAATTAAAAATCGTGATTCGATCATCTAAATTTACGATTTTCTTAGACTAACTTATTCATACACTCTAAACTTAATGAATTGATGTTTGAAATTTTGGAGTTTTCTCATTCCTTACTGTAATCTTACACATTTAAGTGATCTAAGGTGTAGTTAGAAATTCAACAGAATTTATAACATGTACAAGATAGAAACACCGACTTCCACGCTGACCATTTGGTTTATAATATTCAAATTTTTGATTTGAATTACCTGGAGATGAAGATATTCCTTCTGTTAAACACCCAGACTATTTCTAACAGACTAACACTGATTTTTTTTAAGCAAAACAACATGGATGTATGATGTTATACCATTGCTCATTGTTGCTTAAATATATAGCATTTCCTATGTAGATATATAAATATGTATATACATGGCCTAGTCTATAAAATCACTTAGTGTTTAAAACTGGAAGCAAAGGTTTAAAATAGGGAGAGTGGGCAAAGTTTCACAGGTAAGTTTAATCATTCTTAATATTCTAGCAATACGATACACTCACTATTGTATACCAAACTTGCATTAGCTTAGAAACTTTAAAGCAAAGATTGTATAAGTTTAGTTTAATCACCTTTATAGCTTTCCTTTCCTGCTGGTTCGAACTCAGTGTATTATTTATGTGAGGAGAATGCATGGCTTCAAGTGATATTTATAAACATGTTGCAAGAATAAACTATTCTCTTATTTCCTTATTTTAAGGATTTTGTCTCTCTTAATAAAATGTTATAGTACACTAGCTTATTTGACTTCATTCTTTTGGTTCTAACCTATACTACTTGTGCAGGAAAACTATGTATGAAAGTAATGAATTATTTACTTAGATATTACCTACTTCTCTTGTCCTTTTCTCTCTTCCTAAAACATGACACAAACCAGGCCTTAACTCTATTAATTGCTTGTGAGTGGTCACATATTTTCCTGATTTGTTTTGCAATATAAAATGGTTTGATATTTTGCTAAAAATGGTTTTTATACTTGCAAGTCTTTTCTGATGGTTTTTAGGTGCTGGTTCGCCTATATTAACCTTGTTATTTACTGTTAAATCAAATAAAGAGTCCTTTTCTTTAGCTTCTCCTTTGTTTTGCTGTTATGCACATTATCTTTGTTATTTTATTTGACGAATTTCATCATACACCTTGCGTTCAGTATCCTGGATATTTGTTTTCCTATATGAACTGTTGCCTATGTTTTCCTCTTACTGTCCATACTTAGTTTAGGAATAAAAAGACAAACCTATGTACATTATGATATATTTGCATGTATATGTTTCTAGTATTGTAGCAAGATTTTATTATGTATTTATGTTAGAACATTACCCCAATTATATGCATATTCCTATATACATAATTTATATATCATGAATATGCTTACACATAAGTTTTAAGTCAAATTATATTTTAGTTCTCTAATTATGATCAATGTTTACTATTAAACAAAGTCGTCTAAAAACCGGGACATTACAGAGGCGTATGCTATACCAGGCTCAAGGAAGCGGGATGTCGTCCATCTTGTTTTCAGTTCGAAGGTGCCATCTAAGAATTTTTGGCTTTTCATATACTGTCCTTCCCAGTAGGGTCCAAATACTCCACTTCCTGTCATGATTCTCTTTATAACAAGGTCCCCAACTTGGAAGGTTCTCCGTATGACTTTAGCAATAAAATGTCTGGCCGCCCTTCTCTGATGAGCAGCAATTTTGAGTTCTACTTCCTTTCTCCTTCCTTCGAGCAAATCAAGTGCTTCGAGTTGCAGTTTCTTATTCTCTTCCTGATTAAAATGAATTCTGCTTTGAGCGGGAACTTCCAACTCCACTTGGATCATATCCTCAAACCCAAATGCAAGCGAGAACGAAGTGTGCCAAGTCGCAGTTTTAAGTTGTGTGATATGCCCATAGTGCTAGAGGAAGCTCATATACCCAACTACCTTTAGCTTTTTCGAGACGCTTCTTAATGGTTGATTTCAAGATTTTGTCGATTGCTTCAACTTGCCCGTTGGTCTGCAGATGAGCAGCGGCTGCAAAACTCCTCTTAATCTTGTATTTAGCACATAAATCTAGGAATTCGCTGCTTTCAAACTAAGTTCCATTGTCGGTGATTATTTTTTCTGGTACCCTAAATCTGCAGATGATGTTCTTTTAGACAAAGTTGATCACCTTTTTCGAAGCAATAGTATCTAACGGCTCAGCTTTCGGCTCATTTGCTGAAATAGTCGACGACCACGATTACATATTTAATACTTGACTAGCTGTAGGCAATGCTCCGATCAAATCTATGCCCCAAATGGCGAATGGCCATGGACTGAGCATTTATGTCAGTGCTGTGGGAGGTGCTCTCGGAATCTTTGCAAATATCTTGCATCTATCATATTTCTTAGCATAGTTCATTGCATCTAGGTTTACATCGAGCTAGAAGTAGCTATACCACAAAAAAAAAATTTGACTAGTTTTTTACCATCTGTGTGACCTTCGCATTCTCCCTCATACAATTCTGCCGAGATTTCTTTGGACTCCTATTTGGTTACACATCGCAGCAGTGGCATAGAGAAACCTCATCTATATAACCTTTCATCCTGGACAAGGTATAATGGGGCTTTGCGAAATACTTTTCATCGCTTTTTTGGTTCTTCTTGAAGTGTTCCATTAAGGATATATCCCTTGACTGGGGCTATCCAGGATATGGGCTCTTCAACTGCCTCCGTAATCCAGTCAACATCTTCTTCTTCAATGGCGGGAATTCAAAGGACTTCGATGGGTATCAAAACCCAATAGTTGTGCATCTGAGGAACTGACATACTTGGCGAGAGAATCTACCTTTGAATTTTCTTCCCTAGGAATCTGAGATATAGTGCAGTAGTCAAGATCGTTGAGAAGTTCCAAAGTTTTGGTAAGATAAGAAGGAAGGTTTCCAAGTTTGGTCTGGAATTCCTTTTGGACTTGACATACTACCAGTTGCGAGTCACTGAGAATTAGCAAGGTTTTCAGGTTCAACTCTTTTGCCAGTTTTATCCCTACAATTAATGCTTCATATTTGGCTTTGTTATTGGTTGATGGGAATTCAAACATTAGGGCGTAGCATAAGGAGTTCCCTTCTGTTGTTTCCATGACTATTTCGGTCCCTGAAAAGTAATCATTCCTAGATCCATCAATGAACAATTTCCAACTTGCCATCGCCTCTTCTGGTTCTTTTATTTCTTCCACCCATCCATGAACTCGGCGATGAAGTCTGCTAATCTTTCTGATTAATTGCCCTTCGAGGATGATTAGTGATATCATATTGGATGAGCTCTATGTTCCACTTCAATAATCTCCCCGAAGTTTCTGTGCAAAAGAGAACTTGCCTTAGCGGTTGGTCAGTGAGAAACTTTATAGGATGGGCTTGGAAGTATGGCCTTAGCTTCTTTGAGGTAATAATAAGACAAAACACGAGCTTCTCTAACTTGGCATAGTGTAATTCTGCTCCAGCGAGCCTTTTACTAATATAATAAACTAGCCATTGAACCTTGGCATCTTCCCAGACAATTGCAGTGCTTAATGCATGAGATGGGATAGCCAGATATAGGAACAGGTCCTCTCCACCTCTGGGCTTTGATAGCACTTGTGTCGACTCCATGTTCTTGATAAACTCTTTGAAGGCTGTTTGGCATTCCGAAGTCCACTAGAAATCCTTCTTTCCTTTTTTCAAAGCATCGAAGAGTGGAATGCACCGATCCATGGCCTTTGAAATAAATCGGTTAAGCGTAGCTACTTTCCTATTTAGGCTTTGAAGCTCTTTCTTTGTCATTGGAGCACGCATTTCCTGCAAGGCTGTGACTTGAGAAGGATTTGCCTCAAAGCCTCTGGCATTGACTATGAATCCAAGAAACTTTCCCGATGCAACTCCAAATGAGCATTTAAGCGGATTTAGCTTCATCCCATATTTTCTGAGGATATGAAACATTTCAGCCAGGTTTTCAAGACGATCCTTAGCTTTCTTTGATTTCACCAGCATATCGTCTACATAGTTTTCCATTATATTCCCAATCTGGGATTTAAACATGGAATTCAGAAGGCGCCGGTACGTTGCTTTTTCATTTTTCAGTCCAAACAGCATGACTTTGTAGCAATACAGGCCTTTATCTGTTATGAAGCTTGTGTTCTCCTCATCCAGCTTATACATCATAATCTGATTGTATCCGGAGTAAACGTCCATGAAAGGTAATGGTTCATGCCCTGTTGTTGCATCAACAATTTGATCAATTCTGGGCAATGTGAAACTGTCTTTGGGACACACTTTGTGGAGGTCTAAATAATCTATGCACACTCTCCATTTAATGTTGGACTTTTTAACAAGGACCGGATTGGAAAACCAATCAAGATATATGGACTCTTGTATAAAGTTATTTTTGAACAAACTATCCACTTCTACTTTAGTGTTATAGATCTTTCAGGACCTTGAATTCGTCTCTTTTGCTCTATTGGAGTTGAACTTGGATTGACATACAATTTATGCACTATTACATCACATGAATTTCCACACATGTCAGAATATGTCTAAGCGAAAACATCTAAATTTTCTTTCCAAAACAAGATTAATTCTCTCTTCAACTTTAGGCCCAGACGAGAACATATTTTCAGTACTTTGTCAGGATCATTGTCTTGCACTGGAACAGAGATTGTAGTTTCAGCTGGCGTCACTCTGTTTTCCTCCACAATGGTTTTCCTAGGGTCCATCTCCTTCTGAGGTCCACTGTAGTCGCTAGCGTGAGGGCCCCGCCTAAGTTGCTATAAGGGGAGTCATGAATGTAGAGCGGAGACTCCACATTCTTCTTCGCCTCTTTCTTCTTAGCTTCAACCAATTCTGCAATGTAGCATTCTCTTGCTGCCTTCTGGTCACCCTTAATTACGCTGACTCCATTTTCGGTAGGGAATTTCATGGTCAACCACCATGGAGCCATTGCTACCCTAAATGCAGCAAGAGCTAGTCTCCCAAGGAATGCATTATATGCTAAAAGCTCATCAACTATGACAAAATCTAGCCCGATGGCAACCTTCGCTTCCCCTTCACTGATCTCAACAAGCAAGTTGATGATGCTAATAGGTTGTGGGGGTTGCCTCATGAAACCATGGATCTTGTTCTAGCAAGCTCTCAGATTGTCCATTGGAAGATTCATTTTGTTGAATGCATTAATGAAAAGAACAATGACAGAAGCCCCACTTTCAACTTAGACACTTCTCATGTGGATCGACCCAGACTAATGGTAACAACCATGGGATCAACCGTAGCTGTTAGCAATCCGTCTAAGTCTTTATCTCTGAACACAACGTTATCCCATGAAATCTTTGGCATTTTTGTGGGAAAGGCATTGTTCAAGACCATAAATCCTTATTCATTGGGAAAGCTTTTCATCTCTTCCATATATCTCATGATGTGCCCCCAACTTCTTCAGGTTGGGTAGTGTCCTCCTGGAATCGTTTTGATGATTGGTCTTAGAATAACAATAACTAGAGTACTCTCACTCTGACTAGGTTGTCCTGTAGATATCCCTTGCCCTTGAGTGGCTCGAGTATTCTGTGGGTTTTTTGTATATTGTTGGAGCCTATTCTTCCTTATTAATTCTTCAATTAAGCTCTTTAGATGCCATCACTCATTCATATTATGGCTTGGTTGGTTGTGGAACCAACAAAATCTGCTAACTTTACTGCGTCATCGTTGGCCTTTATTTTCCTTAGCGTTGGATATTCCTCGGTATCCTTTGTTTCCATGAAGATATTTTCCATGGTGCTAATGAGAGGAGTTAATACGGAATTCTTAAAGAAAGAGAGTTTCTTGTTAGTTCGGTTATCGTTCCCTTCGTTGCCCCTCTTCTGGCAACCAGGATTCTTTTGGTTGCTTTGCACGTTGTCTGTCCTTTCAGGCTATGCATTGCTTTGGGAATGTCCAAGGCATAGGATGGATCTTTGTCAACACTCATGTATTATTCAGCTTCATCGAATAGTTCCTTGAGTGTACTTGGTTTCTTCTTTTTGATCCAACGTCCAAAATTAGTATTTTTGCATATGGCTCCCTTCAAAGTCATTAGAATCAGGCGTGGTTCATGATTTCCAACTTCGGCTACAGCCGTATTGAAGCGAGTGAGAAAATCTTTGATGGATTCCCCCGGCCTCTACTGTAGCTAATTTAGTTCCATCACATCTCGAACTTTAGTTGTCGGGATCCTTAACTGCTCCCTGAATAGCTTGGCAAAGGTAGCAAATTAATCCATAGATTTTGGTGGAAACTTCGTGAACCAAAGAGAATCCACCCCTTCGAGATAAGTTGGAATGTAAAGATACTTTGGTTCGTCTGTGGCTCGTGACCCATCCATGTGTTGGTCATACTTGAATAGGAACACATTGGGATCGCCGGTCCCATTATAGGCATGTACCATTGGAGGCTTGAACTTCTTTAGGTAAGAAGCCATTTGATCCTCTCCGTGAGCGGGGTGTTTGTAGGAGCGAGCTCCCAATCTTTCTCATCATTTTGCTTTTTCAAGCTTTTCTCCATGATCTTGCAGACCATTTCCGATGTGCACTACTCTTCATTGTGTTGGTCCACGTATTGAAGGCCATACTCCTTATTGGATGTCTGCCTAAGCAAACGGTCATGGTTTGGATTCCGAGGCCCTGGGCCTTCCACTTGGGGAGGTGTCCCTTTGGTGGAACCAAGCACTTGTTGAGAATTTGCTTTATCAAAATGGTTGTGGGTAGGTGGTTTTGCTTCCTTATGATTAGGATCATTAGATCTGGAACTCCTAGATAGAATTTTCTTGATTTGGACTTCAAGAGAAGGAACTTGTATCTTCCGTACAAGTAGACTGGGCAGATTTAGCATGAGCGACATTATGGTGACTTTTGTTGTTGCAGCTTGGACAATGAACATGGATTCCAACTTCTTTAGTATAGCATTGTTCGCGATGTTCATTTGACTTGTTAGGCCCGCAACAACATCATCCAACTCCTTCCTTGTTATAGCCGCTCCATCCCTAGAAGCTTCGCAAACTTCAAAGTGATTGGTGGAAGGCGTAGCATTATTATCCTGGTTGGTGAGGTTGTCGGTCTCTTCGACAGTCTTACTAGCTTTACTCTTCGGTGGTCTACCCATAGCTTGGATACGGCCTTAAGCTTGCGAGAGAATTTATTGAATAGATCGAACGCTAGATTTGGAAAATCTATAGGAGGAACAAGCTCCAACCTTTACTTTTGTACCATTCTAGCTTTACCGATTTCAGGATCTTGAAAATGATTAGGAATTGAATCAAACCACTTTGTAGCGTCACTGAGATGAACCGCCTCCACTGGTATCCGTACCAATGTTGAACGAGATAATCTTTACAAAATCGAATTAAACTGAGAAATGATAAGCGGTAGATTGAAAGGGGTAAAAGGGCAGGGTTTTTTTTCGGAGAAAGGAAGAATAGTGAACAAGGGTTAAAAGATTTGAAGTACGAAGGAATAGAAAAGGAGAATAGGTCGGTTACGTTTCCTTGGACATGCAGACTTGTGTTTACGAAGAGGAGAGAATGTGAAATTTTTTTTCTGCACTTACATTGGTACTAAAAACGCTTTTGCTTGCATTTAATAATAAATGCCGCTAATTTTTGCAAAAAAAAATCATTTTTCTTGTAGCGCTATTTTCATTTCCTTCGTAATCACATTACTCTCATTTGATTTAACCAATTAAATTCATGAATAATGTTACCTAATTTAGAGGTATTACAAAATATCTCCAATCAAACTAAAACTTTTGTATGATGTTTATAAAGAATTTTGGGTGATGTGTTTTTTATTTCATAATATTCTAAGTTTGCATGAATTTCCTATGTTTAATTATAAGCTAATTATGGAAAACATTAATTTTGAGTTTAATTATTTATTTTGGACTTTAATTTTTTTAAACGATAGATGATGGTATGTTCTTAAATCAACGAATTTCTTGGATTTTTCCCACATGAGGATTAACTGATATGAGTTTTCTAAGATAGTTAGACTTAAGGTGAAATTAATGCTAATTATGGTATTAACTCTATTAATTAATATTTTCTATTTTCGAAAAGTAAATAGCAAAAAATTCTGCACATGATCAACACCCTTTTATAAAACCAATGAAATTTCATGAATTATATTGTAATTGAGGAAAAGTGCATCTATAAAAGGAAATAAATCAGTTTTCTCTATATTTACTATATCTGTCATCACCTTTATTTGGAAACCATCCTTCGCACCTTTCATAACAGTCGTAAGCACCTTCTGCTTTCTCTTGTAAGATTTGGATGCTTGTAATATCACCTATTGGCATATGAAGTATTCAAATTTCAGCCCTTATATATAAGGCTTCTGCCTCAACCTTCCATTTCGGGACATAGACATGAGCCAACTGTCTTAATGCTTATCTAGGGTACTAAAAGAGTGTGTTATAACCTGAATTTTATTTTATGAAATAAGAGAGGTTGTCACCTCATTTTCCTTTGATAGAACGAAGGGATTTTTCTCTAAACAATTAATTTTTAAGAGTTTGAGGCCATTGCCTGTATAGCTTTCGGTGGAACTAAAAAGGGTGTTTTGAACATTAAGTCTTAACGAATTAAACCAGTGGTTGTTTAGTATTTACTTAAACTTGTTTATTTGCATTGGTTTTCGCTTGCACATTTTTTTCATGGGGTTATACCATGTTGCTTTCGACACATGGTGAAGGAGTAGAAATGAGGTTTTGCGTTGTACGGGATTCAAACCCAATATTTATGCATAATGCTTTTGGTTGGGAGCCATTTCATCACTTTAACCGCAATTACCTTGTCTGTCAGAAGCCATAGTTTTGACTTAAACTTGGTAGGGGACCAAGTTTTGCTTTCGCACTTGCTTTATACCATTCTAGGTACTTGTTGGAAGGGTTAATCGGAAGATTTATGGGTTCTTAGTAATCCTATGGATACACTATGTCATATTTATAATATTCCACAATGTATGATGATAAATGAAGTTTGAACATCTACATGGCGTTACTGGGCCTTTGTCAAAAGGTTCTTAGTCATCCTATGGATAAAACTATGACATGTGTAGGATGTTCCCCAGTAAGTGTTAATAGGTTCTTGTCCATCCTATGGGTAAAACATTAGCACATGTATGTTGTTACCCAACATGTGTTGGCAAAACGAAATGTATAGCTATATCGAAGGGTATGTATGTAGGGTGTATCCCAACATATGGAGACAGAAGTTCGTAGTCATTTAAAGGGTAAAATTATAGGATGTGTTATGGTGATACATAATTTGTTTATGTTGTTCTAACCATTGTGTATGCAGGTTCACAAGGATGGTTAGGTTCTGGAAGATATTAGCGAGAGAAAACCCGTTCCGCTACGCGGCGTGGTCTCGCTAGATAACTTTTTGAATCGTGTAGATAAATTATTACTCACACTAGTTTGTTGACTAATACAAAGTTTTTGTTTTTTCCTTACACTCTCAAATACAAGTATTTGAGTAGATTGAGGATTGAGATTTTTTAGGTTTCACTTCTATGAATAAACTTCTGAAGACATGCAAGAGGCAATAGCTATATTATAAGTCCTTTTCCGCTGTTCGCTATATCATTTATGAATGTACGTAAAGGCAGGAAGGTTGGTGCTTATATATTTAACTACAATCAACCAAAGAGGCATCTTCGTATGTCGCCCTTAATTTTTTTACTGTAATAATTATATATTGATCTGAATGGAATTGTGAAAGGGAATTGCAATGTATGTGTTTTGAAATTTTTCCTTGTTTCCTTATTCTCCGATGTTATGATTCATTAACATAATTGTCTTTTATCATCAAAAGTTAATAATACAAATGACTGTAACATTTGCAATGCTTGGCGTTAAGCCTTGCTACATTAGAAATTTGGGATAATTAGCTGGTCTTACTAATAATGCAGGCTATGGAATTCATTTATGAGCCAAAATAGACCCGAACATGCTGAACCATTGTATTACATCTGCTTAGTTTATTGTTTAATAATACAATAGTATCCGACCATCTACTCAAAATCCACTTTGTTGATCAAACTTTTATGCCATGGTGAAAAGTCAACAATCAACTTATCATCAGTCATATGCAGTGCTGAAGTAATTCTTAATGACACCATCACACAGTATCTTTAGCACCTTATCGTTGGACTGCGCTACACATCTAGGTGTCTTGAACTGACTTAAAGCTGCGCCTAGACTAAGATAGTGGACCAGAATTTGGTGGAAGGTACCTTCACGAAGTACTCTGAGCTCTAATGGGCCAATGGCCTTGACTTTTCTCAGACTAACATAGGCAGGGTCAACGAAGGCCCGGTCCAGACAGTCGCAGCAGCTTCTTAACACTTCTTTGCTGGCATCACCGCTTAACTCCCAGAATATGACGTAGTGTCCGGGCATTGTACTCATGTCAACATAGCTTGAGAAGTCCACCACTTCCAGTTTCTCCACTGCTAGCAACTTGTTTGCTTCTTCTACTGCTATTTGAAGGTCCTTTTCTGTATTTTTGTCTATGTTTACACTTAATAGCAGGCTCCTTCGGCATACGAATTGCAGTTTTGGGGTTGAGTTGTGGAAGCCGGCCACTCGGACTATGTCACCTAATCTATATCTGTACAAACCTGCAATGTTTTTTTTATTCAAGAAAATTATATAAAAACACATTTTTTAAGTTTTAAAATACATAGTTACCTCTTTTCATAAACAAGTTCTATTAAAAGATCGAGCTTTTATTTTCAGCCAAACTGGGGTGTAGGCTACAAATATTTGAGCTTTTGTGGAGTAATAAGCAAAAAAGTATTTTTGCACATTGTTAAAGCGAGTTAGAAGTAAGTACAAACTTATAAAGGTAAAAGGTACCTGCAAAGCTAGTGAGAATAACCTCATACTCTTCACCGACCTCTACTTCAGTAAGGCCAACTGGCTCCAATTCTTTATATTGGCAACTTGTGGCAATTTTCTCCAGACCCAAAATTTCAGCTTTCTCCCTTAGTGGTATAAACTCAAAATACCCAGTATTTGGTAAAACAGCAAAAGTCACCAACTCTGGCGGTAGTTCAGGATCAATGTTTGCTCCAATCCACCCCTCTGATGTCCCATAATCTGCACTAATCAGTGGCAAATTTCCAGCATAATGCCTCAGTTTTTTAAGATAAGGCTCCATTGATCCCGTCATTATTCCATGAACATATTTAGCGTTAGGCCACAATTCAGGGATCACACCATACCAGTTACTTAAACCAACACACTTATTATAGATTGAATGTGCTAATTCAGGATTAGGGCGCAGGAGTTTAGAGACCGCTGTCCTAACGGTAGGTGCAGCGATCCTGCTTGATAGGACCCCGGTTCTTATATCATTACAAATTTCTTCCCATACCTCTTCGAATGTTCTAAATGCTTGCACTAAGCTTAAAGCAAACACAGAAAATACAAACTGCACTTCATCAGAGTAAATTAACCCGCATAGGAGATGACAATACAAGGTCTGATCGAAATCGGGCCCGAAAATTACTTCTTCTGGACTTGTACCTGGAGAATTCATGCCTTTCATTGCATGTTTGAATTGTTCGGTTTTGTAAATGTTTGTTGACGCAGGTGTAGCTATAAGACCTCCTTTGGTTTTTAACGGTTTAGTACCATAGAGAAACAGTAGAGATTTTCCTTTGCCAATAGGGAATGCCCTGCATAATCCACAATTTTATTCTTATTTAGTAGTCCAAATTTGAGATAGACTAAAAGCCAACTGGATATATTATAATCTTATAGTATTAAAGCTATTAAATACTTCACATTAATGTATACAAAAAAAACATATAGCACAATCTCATATAATTATTTTTTTCCCAATTTCACAAGGTAGTTTGTCCCAAGAAAAAACACTTGGGTCCCGGGATAAGTGTGAAAGACCAACAGAAAGGCAAACAAAACGGCCCAACAAACTTCATAAAAAATGAAAAGAGAAGAATTAGTAAACTATGTGCTCCTATCCGACATGCCTAAAGACTATGTCATCCTTCATAAAATAGGAATAATTGCAAAGATAAATCAGAAACCGGTTGAATTATATATAATTAGTGTTCCAGAACAGTTTTCCCCCTTTTTCTCTCAAATTTGTTTACATAATTCACCCATCTCCTAATTGTGGAGCTATGACAATAACATCATATACATCATCATTTCTACTAGAATAGATAGTCAAAAAACATGAGACAACAGAAATGATGAATAATTGATGATAACAAAAGGGCAAATTGTTATGATATAAAGAACATGATAAATGAGCAACCAGGCCATTTTTGATATCATATAACACATATATGCACCAATTTCTAAGGAAAGCAAAGTATAATAAAAATGAACTATGTGAAAATAAACTTTTTTCCTTCCTTTCTCCATGCATCATAAAAGTATTCAAATCCAAACCTGTTTCTAAAAGCAGAAGACGTCTTGATAACCTTTATAATTGAACCCAATAACTCCTCGTTGAAAGGCACAAACTTTTGCTTCCCTTTTGTAGTACCAGAGCTACAAAATATAAGTGCATAATTTTTCAATGATTAAAATACACCGTAATTTGACAAAACTTAAATGCAATGGCGAAAAATAACCAATATGAACATAAACCTCAAGGTCAATGATGTAAATGGAGTTCCAGTTAAAATCGGTGAACAATCTCCATCGACAATCCTTTGGATATATGGATTCAAGTCATCGTGAGACACCAATGGAACACATGCTTTGAAACTTTCAATATCATTTTTGTCTCCAAGACCCAAATTTTGCAAATACTCCGCATCTTTATTCATTTCTAATATCTTTTTCAGTGTTTCTTTCTGAAGATTTTCGGCATCTTTTGTGATTTCTTCAAATTCTTTTATAACTGACTGAATACAAAAGTTATTCTCTTTGTCTGACATCGCCACAAGATAGCTTATTTATGAACAAAAAGGCAGTGATGAGTGATGTGTGAGCGAATTGTAAATACGATGAGTGTACTTATAGTGAAGTAAACAGGAGCAAATCACTTGGGATGTCCCTTAAATCTCTTTTCTTTTCTCTTAAATTGATTAATAAGTACATTCATCGCATTATTATCTTTATCCTTATCAAAAAAAAATTACTTTCCACATTAATTTGCTTAATTATTGTAAAATAAAACATATTACAATTTAGGGGTTTCTTGATTAAGTCCCTATTAAGTTTTAAGACACACAAAATATCCTTGCTAAAAAGTAAATAAATTCGGTCCTCTTTTTTGAAAATCATTAAAACACATCAGAAAATAATGTTAAGAATCACAAAATTTCAAAACATATTTCAGTTTATATTTATCTTCATATTTATTTCTAGAAAAATAAAAAAAATTGATGAAAGAAACAAAAACAGTAAGCTACAATAATAATTCCAAAAATGTATGCAATTAATAAAGTTGTTAATATACAAGCAACTAAAATCAATAGTTGTATAATTTTATGCAATCATTTGATGAATAACTATAAATGTTTTTTGTAGTCATTCAAAACATACCACTTCATGTGAAAAAATACAGATCAATTTTTGAATTTATATAATAATGGCTTGCAATTCTGCAAATCTTTTTCAACATGAGGAAGTATTGGCTTATAAGGTGGATATCTGGAAATGTGTCTTTAGTTGTTAAGTGAATATTTATCTCTATGACTGCAGTATTTCTCAATAAGTTCAGAAAACTTTGCACTTTTTTGTTGGTTTTATCAAGTTGCCTAGTTTTAATATTTAGAATTTTATGTATTTTTTTGTTTTAGACAATGAAACCAAAAAATAAAAAAATGAATTTGGAACAAAACTCTTTCTAGGGATGCACTTTATAAGTGAAGTTTGCACAGGAGTGTGCACCTTATTATGTTTGGTTTAGGCATGTGCAACCAATATTCACTTTATTTCATTTTCTTATTTATCATCAAATATAAAGTCGTATACTTATGCCTCTTTAATTAGATAAGAAATGTAACAACCCGCATTCTACGCATTGGAGGATCGTAGAATATTTATTTCTTTCCCATATGAAGTCGTATTGTCATGTAACTTTGGGAAACAACCATTAGAGTCATTTCCCATGTTCATGATTTTTGTCGATTTTTAAATGACCATTTTGCCCCTAGCTGATCTTGTTTTGGCCATAACTTTTGATTGGAAAGGAATTTTGACTGATACCACTTCCATTAGATTCGTTTGATGGTTTACCTTTCCGTTGAGTAGTCATAATAGCCAAACGGACTTACCGTTTGGGAGATATGGCTGAAATAAGGTTTGGAAGGTGAAAAACTACTTAACCGGGCCAAATAGGGGGATTAGTGAATAGGTCCATAACCCATTTCGGGATTAGGGTTATGGGCAGGCTAAAATGGGTTAGAGAATCATTCCATTCCAGTTTTCTAGCCTCACTTATCCCCAAGAAACCCAAAAAAAGGCCTCCAACCTCTAAATCACCTCCAAATCATCTTTTGATCAAGGATTAAGCTTAGCAACATCGAATCAAGGGAGATCTACACCAACTCGACATTGGAGCTGCTGTTTAGCATTGGGATTTGCATCAAATCAGAGATTTATTTCAGATCTTAGTTTATTTGTGGCTAAGGTAGGTGATCTGCATAGTTCCTTACTAATTATGGCAAATTAAGGGTAATTAGTGTTAATTAGCGAATTCAAACATGATAAAATTCTGGGAAAATGTTCATAAAATCTTAAATGATGTTTTAGACCTCTGATATGAATTTGGGTTAATTTGGTTAAGTTTTGCTAACCCTATCACTAGTATCACCTAAACATGCTTAAGGGGAAATATGGTGTTTTGGGTATGTTTGATCCATTTTAACCTATCATATTGATGTTTTGATGATTGTGATTGATTATGCACGTTGCTATGACTGTATGATATGCTTTGTGGTTGATTTCAATAGTTAGAAAGGTCGAACATGTCGTCGAATGGCGTAAAATACTCGCTGGAAAGTTTGCAGGAAAAGTGAAGGTTCTGGACCAGATCGGGTCGGATATAAGGGCTCGGATCGGATAAGTGAACTGGGTAAGGGATTCGATCGGATCGGAACTTGACACTTGAGAGACCTGGCAAAAAGGAAGGCCATGCTAATCGAACTAGGATCGGATTGGCTGAAAGAGGGGCGATCGGATCGGAACAAATGAAGGACGAGGGAGCTGATCGGAGCGGAAGCACGAACTGGATGGGAGATGGCCACCCGACCCGACTCGAACCAACGCAATGTAGTGAACCCGAAACGAACCATTACCAGAGGAAGACCATGAACCGATGCAACGTAGTGGACCGGACCCGAACCGGTAGCTTGAAGGGGAACCCGACCCGACCCAGTATTGACCTGTAACCCGAGATGCAAAGTTAGTCCAATATGGGAAGTTAGAACTCAGGATCCAATTGGGAACCGATGAGTTCACTTCATGGTTGGGTTTTCTGCGGGACGTGTGCTAAGGAGTTGTCGATGTTCATAATTTCTATTCACCACTGAAAATGGATGATGGGCTACTTATCAGTGCAGTAGAGTATTTATGACTCGAGGGGCAAGGTGATGGTAGCAAGACTACGTTATCAGTGCAGTAGAGTTATTATGACTTGAGGGGCAAAGTGTTGCGTAGTTAGACTATGAGCCAGCGCAGATGGGGTGAATAACTCCATGGGGCGAGTGGACATAGTAAAGGATTGGTAAGACTATGAGCCAGCGCAGATGGTGTGAATAACTCCATGGGGCAAGTGGACATAGTAAGGGATTGGTAAGGCTATAAGCCAGCGCAGATGGGGTGAATAACTCCATGGGGCAAGTCGACATAGCGAAGGATAAGTGGCTACGTTATCAGTGCAGTGAGGCCATTTATGACTTCATGGGGCAAAGTGATCGTGGCAAGGAATGTTGGGTGATCGAAGTGGTGAATATCGTATGCTTTACGCAATGAGTGAGAGATGTGAGGATGGATGCTATGTTTGATTGTTTTCCATCACTATGAAATGCACACCCCACCTCCGTATCTTTACATAGTTTGATATGGCACCTTAGAGTGTTGTACAGTATGTAGTGCTAACTCTTTGGTTGCAGGTCCAGGTTCAGGTATGTTTTAGTCTACCTGTTATTGTTCTGTTTAGATGCTTATTGCTCATACCAGGATTTATGTCTGACCCAGAGTTTTATGTCTCCTCTTATTACTCTGGGTGCTCACACGAGCAGACTAGAAACAGGTTAGCTGGTGATGCGCGAGTAGCTGGTTCGGAGGCGGGCAGGAGGCTTCCACGTATGATATATAGATATTCTCCCTGTGTCGTTAGTGGTCGCTACTTGGGAATTAGTAGTGTACCTCCTTTACCTTGCTTTTGCTTTTGAGACCTTTTGAAAAGATGTAATAATATTTAACTTTGGATCATAAGCTGTACTTGGATTTTCCGCTGCTATGTTAGATGTTTCAGCTTATGCACTGTCTCACCTGTTTTATGTCAAGTATGTTATTATTATATTTTGTTCTATGCGCTGTGAGACATTCTACAGGTTCCTTGTTAGTTCATTTCCTTCTTCCCTTTCCTTCTGACGACCCATTCCGTGCTAACTGGACATGTGTACAGGGCACTTTTGGAGTAAATGTCGGTTGGTTCAGGGCAGGCCGTCACACTTGGTATCAGAGCTCTAGGTTGCGTAGTTAACCTAGGGAAAGACAACAGGGAGGGATAGTACGTATATGAGAGCGTGTATTTGTGATTACTTTGGTTTTCAAAAGCTATATATGTATATACTATTGGTAGTATAAGAATGAAGTCGTACTGCACTAGCACCACTATGGGGTTGTTAATCGTTTCCCCTTTTACAGATTGACGATGAGCTGATATGCTAGAGGTGCTAATAAGGGAGCCAATAATGGGAATGCTTCTGACATGAGGGCGATGTTTACTGACCTCATGAGAGACAAGCTTAGAGAAGTTCAAGGGGCAGTTCCCAATCGCGAAATTGGTGGTGGTCCAGTAGTGCAGGCGCCTAGGGTCGATTTCGCCAAGTTGTGCAAGGATTACACTAACCTTGGTGGGAAGCCATTCCACGGGACGGAGTCAGCCACAAATGTTCAAGACTGGATGGATAGTTGTGATCATATCTTCGACGACTTGGGTCTTGAGGATGCAATGAAGAGAAGGCTAGCGTCTCGTCAGCTGCAAGGGCGATCGATGAATTGGTGGAATGCCATTAAAACAGCTACTCCAGAAGATCAGGTTACTTGGGATCAGTTCAAGGCTCGCTTTAGCGAGAAGTTTATTCCAGCTGCCCAGAAGTCAGTGTTGTTCAAGAGATTCTTGGAACTCAAGCAGAGTGGTAGGGCAGTTTCTGACTATATTGCTGAGTTCGACACCTTGTCGAAGTATGGACTATCTCTTATCGATACCCCTGAGAAGAAGAATGAGAAGTTCATTACCGGTTTGGATGGATACTTGGGGGAAAGGCTTATCAATCACGTCGATGAGACTTTTGAATCGATTGTGGGGAAAGCTTTCAGATTAGAGAATCTTTTCCCTAAGTCAAAGACTGAGGCTGCATCTGCAGAAGGGCCAAAGCCGCAAGCAGGCGGTGGAGGCAAGAATAACTCTCAGAAGAGGAAGCAGTTCCAAGTTAAGGATGTCCAGAGAAAGAGCAAGAAGGATGTTGAGTGCTTCAGCTGTGGTAAGAAGGGCCATTATGCCAAAGATTGTCGGGCCAAGATAGCGGATAAGAAGTGCTTCAACTGTGGTCAAGTGGGACATTTCAAGGATAAGTGTCCACAACCTCTTAAGGAGAAGCAGATTGTGAAAGCATATGCTATTGATGCTACTCCTTCTTCGTTGAATGCCCCAACTGCGGCGAAGAAAGGAAAGAATGTTGTTATTAAAGGTATGCTTTCTATTTATGATGTACCGGTTCGAGTTTTGTTTGATACTGGGGCTTCCCGTTCCTTCATATCTAGTGACCTGGTAGATAGTTTGGGACTGGAACCCGAGATAGTCGATAGACCATTGGTTGTGACGAACCCGATTAGTGGTTCGACTAGCCTTAGTATGATTTACAGAAATTTGGTCTTATCGAGTCATGGATGTATGTTTGTTTGTGATTGCTTTGTTTTGGGCTTTACTGGGTATGGCATTATACTGGGATTCGATTGGCTCCAAAGATACGGGGTGGTGGTAGACTGTGAGGGCTTTTTGGTGACAGTTAGGGCGTATGATGGGCGGAGGGTAGTGTTTCGTAGTCTATCTAGTGATGTGGTTATGGCTAGTTTTGTAAATTCCCTCGACATCCCGCAGGATGAGTTATCAGATGTGCCTGTGGTTGGCTAGTATCCGGACGTCTTCGAGGAGGCGACCGGGCTTCCACCACACCGATAGATTGAGTTCCGTATTGATTTAGTGAAAGATGCCAGACTTATAGTGATGCCACTTCGTCGTATGGCACCAAGGGAGCAACGAGAGCTCGGGGTGCAAGTCAGCAATATTTTGAAGAAGGGATTTATTAGAAGTGTCTCCGAGTAGGGAGCACTAGTTGTGTTTGCCACTAAGGCAGATGGTTCCCTTTGTTTGTGTGTGGACTTTCGCGAGTTGAATAAAGTAACGAGGAAGAATAAATATCCTCTACCACGGATAGATGATTTGTTTAATCAACTGGAAGGGGCAAGAGTGTTCTCCCAGTTGGACCTCGCGACAGGATTTCATCAGCTCCGAGTAGCGGATGAGAGTGTTCCGAAAATGGCATTTAGGACGCCGTCTGGATTTTATGAGTGGTTGGTCATCCCATTTGGGTTGACCAATGCACCATACTATTTTGTGGATCTTATGAATCGAGTATTCATAGATCAGTTGAATAAGTTTGTTTTAGTATTCGTAGATGATATCCTTGTTTACTCAAGGACAGAGGAGGAACACAAGGGACACTTGAGGATACTGATGGAGGTGTTGAGGAAACACCAATTGAAAGCAAAATTCTCTAAGTGTCACTTTTGGAGAAGGGAAGTGAGATTTTTGGGTCATGTTGTTTCAGAGAGTGGTATTGCCGTGGACCCTGCGAAGGTGGCTACAGTACAGGATTGGCCTATGCCCAAGAATGCAATAGATGTAAGAAGTTTCATGGGGTTAGCTGGATATTACCGTAAGTTTATCCAGGACTTCTCCAAGATAGCAGCACCGTTGACTCAGTTGACTAAGAAGAATCAATCCTTCGTCTGGGACGAAGTGTGTGAGAATGCATTCAAGAGTCTAAAGGAAAGGTTGACGCATGCGCCAATATTAGTCATTCCTAGAGGGAATGCAGAGATGACGGTATACACGGATGCCTGTGGTACCGAACTAGGTGCTGTATTGATGCAAGGAGGTAGGGTTGTAGCTTATGCTATTCGGCAGCTAAAGCCGCATGAGAAGAAGTATCCTACCCATGATTTGGAACTAGCAGCGATCGTGTTTGCGCTGATGTTGTGGAGACACTATCTATTGGGAGAAAGATTTGAGTTGTTTACCGATCATAAATCGTTAAAGTATCTCTTCTCCCCGAAGGATCTGAATCTTCGTCAGCAGAGATGGTTAGAGTTCTTGGCTTCGTATGATTTTGATATCGCATACACACCTGGGAAAGTAATGCGGTAGCCGATGCCTTGAGTAGGTGACATGCCAGTTTAGGGGTAATGTTTCTTAAAAGGAAGCAACTGGAGTATATCGCGGGGTTTGATTTCAGACCAAAGTGCGAATTGGATCCAGTCATGCTAGCTAGTTTGGTGATCAGACCCACTTTGATAGAGCGGATTGGTTCCAGCCAGATGGACGATCCTAATCTATTGGAAATCATCTCCAAGTTAGAGATGGACATCGACGGTGAGGAGATGAATGTGTATGGGTTTGATCGCGATGGTTGGCTTAGAAGGAATGGAAGACTAGTTGTACCCAACGTGAATGGTTTGAGAGACGAAGTGCTTAGAGAATGTCATCACTCAAAACTGACTATACATCCCGGTGGTAATAAGATGTATCGAGACATGAAGCAGACTTACTACTGGGAAGGGATGAAAAGAGAAGTTGGGAAGTTTATATCTAAATGCATGAATTGCCAGCTAGTTAAAGCCGAGCAAAAGAAACCTAGTGGGTTGTTGCAACCATTAGAAATTCTCGAATGGAAATGGGAGCAAGTCTCGATGGATTTCATCGATGGTTTACCAAGGACTAGATCGAGATATGACAACATTTGGGTAATTGTGGATCGATTGACTAAGAGTGCAAGATTTATACCAGTCAAATCGACTAGAACGGAAGCCAAGTTGGCAGAATTGTATATGAAGTGGGTAGTGAGATTTCATGGAGTACCTAAAAGCATTGTGAGTGACCGAGACCCGTTGTTCACTGGTGGGTTTTTGAAGAGTTTACAAGAGGCTCTAGGGTCAGGATTACATCTCAGTACCGCATATCATCCTCAGACCGACGGTCAGACGGAGAGGGTGAATCGTATATTGGAAGATCTCTTGAGAGCTTGTATATTGGATTTGGGTGGATCATGGGATGACCATTTGCATCTAGTAGAGTTTGCATATAATAATAGCTACCAATCCAGTATCGGTATGGCTCCATATGAAGCTTTGTATGGAAGACCATGCAACTCACCATCATGTTGGATAGAGACTGGCGAGAAGTTTATGCTTGGACCAGATGTGGTGAGGGAAACTTCAGATAAGATTAAGACCATTCAACATCGAATGAAAGCTGCCCAAGATAGGCAGAAGAGTTATGCTGATAAAAGGAGAAGAGATTTAAAATTCTTCGTTGGTGACTTGGTGTTTGTCAAGATTTCTCCGTTGAAAAGCGTGATACGGTTTGGCAAGAGAGGCAAGTTGGCACCGAGATTTGTTGGCCCATTCCCTGTTCTTGAACTAGTCGGGAATCTGGCATATAGAGTTGGCTTACCAGAGAAGATGGCGAGAGTTCACAACGTATTTCATGTTTCCCAACTAAGGAAGTTCGTTCATGACCCAGATATAACTATTTCATCTGATCAGTTAGAGGACTTCGAAGTAGAACCCGAGGCGGTTGGGAACCGCAAGCCGATTCGTATTGTGGAGCACGATACAAAGCAACTTCGAAGGAAGGCGGTGAAGCTAGTCAAGGTTCAGTGGGGCGAGAATGATTGTACTTGGGAGACAGAGGAGAGCATTAGGAAGGCATATCCAGAACTCTTTGCCTGGTAAGATTTACTTTGTAATTTAGTTATTCCGCATGCTAGGATAGACTTGTTTTGCTTGTTTTGCATGTTTGATTGTTGTTTTATGGTTGATAGGCTTGCTGGACCCTTTATCTGTTTTGGTTAGGGAATTTCGGGGCCGAAATTTCTTAAGGGGGGAGAATGTAACAACCCGCATTCTACACATCGGAGGATCATAGAATATTTATTTCTTTCCCATATGAAGTCGTATGGTCATGTAACTTTGGGAAACAGCCATTAGAGCCATTTCCCGTGATCATGATTTTTTTCGATTTTTTAAATGACCATTTTACCCCTAGCTAATCTTGTTTTGGCCATAACTTTTGATTGGAAAAGAATTTTGACCTGAAACCACTTCTATTAGATTCGTTTGATGGTTTACCTTTCCGTAGAGTGGTCATAATAGCCAAACGGACTTAACGTTTGGGAGATATGGCTGAAATAAGGTTTGGAAGGTGAAAAACCGCTTAACCGGGCCAAATAGGGTGATTAGTGAATAGGCCCATAACCCATTTCGGGATTAGGGTTATGGGGAGACTGAAATGGGTTAGAGAATCATTCCATTTCAGTTTTCTAGCTTCCACTTATCTCCAAGAAATCCTAAAAATGGCCTCCAACCTCTAAATCACCTCCAAATCATCTTTTGATCAAGGATTAAGCTTAGCAACATCGAATCAAGGGAGATCTACACCAACTTGACATTGGAGATGCTGTTTAGCATTGGGATTCGCATCAAATCAGAGATTTATTTCAGATCACAGTTTATTTGTGGCTAAGGTGAGTGATTTGCACAGTTCCTCACTAATTATGGCAAATTAAGGGTAATTAGTGTTAATTAGCGAGTTTAAACATGATAAAATTCTAGAAAAATGTTCATAAATTCTTAAATGATGTTTTAGACCTCTGATATGAATTTGGGTTAATTTGGTTAAGTTTTGCTGACCCTATCATTAGTTTCACCTAAACATGCTTAAGGGGAAATATGGGGTTTTGTGTATGTTTGATCCATTTTAACCTATCATATTGATGTTTTGATGTTTATGGTTGATTATGCATGTTGCTATGACTGTATGATATGCTTTGTGGTTGATTTCAATAGTTAGAAAGGTCGAAAACGTCGTCGAATGGCGTAAAATACTCACTGGAAAGGTTGTAGGAAAAGTGCTGGTTCTGGAACGGATCGGATTGGATATGTGGGCTCGGATCGGATAAGTGAACTGGGCAAGGGATTCGATCGGATCGGAACTTGACACTTGAGAGACCTGGTAAAAAGGAAGGCCATGCTAATCAAACTGGGATCGGATCGGCTGAAAGAGGGGCGATCGGATCAGAACAAATGAAGGACGAGGGAGCTGATCGGAGCGGGAGCACGAACTGGATGGGAGATGGCCACCCGACCCAACCCGAAGTGGAACACCTGAACCGAACCGACGCAATGTAGTGAACCCGAACCGAACCGTTACGAAAGGAAGACCATGAACCGACGCAACGTAGTGGACCCGATCCGAACCGATAGCTTGAAGGGGAATCCGACCCGACCCAGTATTGACCAATAACCCGAGATGCAAAGGTAGTCCAATATGGGAAGTTAGAACTCAGGATCCAATTTGGAACCGATGAGTTCACTTCATGGTTGGGCTTTGCTGCGGGACGTGTTCTAAGGAGTTGTCAACGTTCATAACTTCGATTCACCACTGAAAATGGATGATGGGCTACTTATCAATGCAGTAGAGTCATTATGACTTGAGGGGCAAGGTGATGGTAGCAAGACTACGTTATCAGTGCAGTAGAGTCATTATGACCTGAGGGGCAAAGTGATGCATAGTAAGACTATGAGGCAGCGCAGATGGGGTGAATAACTCCATGGGGCAAGTAGACATAGTAAAGGATTGGTAAGACTATGAGCCAACGAAAATGGGGTGAATAACTCAATGGGGCAAGTGGACATAGTAAAGGATTGGTAAGGCTATGAGCCAGCGCAGATGGGGTGAATAATTCCATGGGGCAAGTGGACATAGCGAAGGATTAGTGGCTACGTTATCAGTGCAGTGAGGCCATTTATGACTTCATGGGGCAAAGTGGTCGTGGCAAGGAATGTTGGGTGATCGAAGTGGTGAATATCGTATGCTTTACGCACTGAGTGAGAGATGTGAGGATGGATGCTATGTTTGATTGTTTGCCATCACTATGACATGCACACCCCCACCTCCGTATCTTTACACCGTTTGATATGGCACCTTAGAGTGTTGTACAGTATGTAGTGCTAACTCTTTGGTTGCAGGTCCAGGTTCAGGTATGTTTTAGTCTGCATGTTATTGTTCTGTTTAGATGCTTATCGCTCATACTAGGCTTTATGTCTGACCCAGAGTTTTATGTCTCCTCTTATTACTCTGGGTGCTCACACGAGCAGACTAGAGACAGGTTAGCTGGTGAGGCGCGAGTAGCTGATTCGGAGGTGGGCAGGAGGCTTCCACGTATGATATATAGATATTCTCCCTGTGTCGTTGGTGGTCGCTACTTGGGCATTAGTAGTGTACCTCCTTTACCTTTCTTTTTCTTTTGAGATAGTTTGAAAAGTTGTAATAATGTTTAACATTGGATCATAAAGCTGTACTTGGATTTTCCGCTGCTATGTTAGTTGTTTCGGCTTATGCACTATCTCACCTGTTTTATGTCAAGTATGTTATTATTATATTTTGTTCTATGCGCTGTGAGACATTCTACAGGTTCCTTGTTAGTTCATTTACTTCTTCCCTTTCCTTCTGACGACCCGTTCCATGCTTACTGGACATGTGTACAGCGCACTTTTGGAGTAAATGTCGGTTGGTGCGGGGCGGGCCGTCACAAGAAATTTCTAATTATCCCTTTGATTTTATTTGTAACCACGATATCGATATGTCTAGCAATTATATTTTATATTTGTTTGTACTTATTTTTTCATATTCGTTCTAAATATATACCAATGCCCTTCTTAATTTAAGGAATACTTTAGTGTTTTGGTATTTCCATAGTTTCTTCAAATTTAGTCTTTCATTCTTAATTTCTAATTGTGAGAATGTTTAGTTAGGTTTATGATTTAATGCTTTTTAATTTTGAAAAATTTAAATTTTGATGTGTGCTAATTTTCCTTTCGACAAAGTCGCCAAGTTCATGGAGATTCATATCAAGTCTATTTTAAGTCGGAAGCAACTTCAGCTCACCACGAAATCTGGTTCATCCTAACTCTAGATCAGTCTAGCAACCTGAAAGCAAAACCTTGTTCAACCATACATCTGGTTCGCCCAAGCAGAAGAGTGAAGTACCAGATCGACTAAAGCCTAGTTCGACAAAACTAAATGAATGGAATTCCGGTTCAACCATGTCGAACCGGATGGACAATTACCAATGATGTGGCCCACTAACTCCAATTGCTCCACTATTATTTTCTCGTGAACTTTCAATGCCAAATCAGATTCATAACCCAGTTACAAATATCCTTCGGGACATCTAGAAAGGATCTTTTGACTTTTCTTATGCCATTTATTTACTTTAATTCTGTTGCACTTGGGATTCCTTTATTCCCAACTCTTGTAATCTCGATTTTAAGTAACAATTAAGAGAATTATAAAGTGGATGTCGGAAATGTTATTGTTTATGCCCTAGATGCAATCTCTTAGATGTGATTGAATAACATTGTTGATGTTTTATTTCATTTTGAATGGAAGATTTTATTATGTTATATTTACCGCGTAATACAAATTTTTTTACATAATAGAAATCATTGGAATAATAATATAGAATTATATAGTTTCAAGTAAGTGACAACTCATTACAACCCATAATTTAACATGATATTATTAAACTCTTCCTTACGGCAGGCAAAGACCAACCTGTATCTTAATCTTAAATAAAGCAAATATTTCATACATTATATAAATAGCATTTAATGCTCATTCAAACACTAATGAGAAACACATGCATGTCAGACAACCAATGTATCAATATATACATTTAGTCCAAAATTAAGAATTAAATTCACAGTTCATACATAATTAATGAGTACACTATTTATGCATTTAATAAAATTGACACGTGTACTATTGTCTTATATAGATACATGTATATCTTCATGTATACATTAAATTTGTACATAAACATCTTCAAAATAAGAAACAAGTCCTCATGAAATAACCTTCATATGTATGTTTGTAGTGGGAGTTAGTCTCATCCCTTAGGTTAATTATCGCTATCTCCTACTGAAAAATTTCAACATGCTTAAAATAGTTAAGTATCGGCAGATTAATCATATTAAATCCAACAAAGAATTGAATATAGTTAGTATTGTGATTCTTAAACGTCCCTAGTAAGGTTTTATGGTAAATAGGACAACAATGAAACATTGAGACTAGTATGTTGATTGAATGATTATCATATCTCATTGATCATTAATATATGTGATATTAATATCAATATATAAATATGTATTAGAAAATAACGTATTGCGCAGACCCAACATGAGAAAACTTCATGGAGTATGATTAATACTGTCGTAAGTAATTCTCATAGTGACAGTGATGTAATGGTCCTCGGACCTGAAAGCATTATATATTTTATTCGACGATATTTGTGTTTTGATATAATCAAAATTTACTCTTAGCAGAGTAAATGATAAAGGTGTCTATTGGACGCATCTCGAATCGATTAAATAATATGAATGATCTAAATAGAATTTAACACGACAATATAAGTAGTGATATCTTTGGGCCCCTTGGTTGAGTAAGATTGTAAAATGCTTGGCCATGCTTAAATATTGATTTGTTTTATATATAATCTGCTCATAGATCAAGATAAACGGATTATATTATAAAGAGGATGATCGGTTCCATGCCTCGAGTTTAATCTTGGATATAATGGTTAAAAGGATTAAATTATGTTGAAACATTGGTCATAGAAATGGTGGTATCGAATCATTGATTTTATTATAACTTAGGTAACATTGATGTATTAATAGATGTCGCTCACTGTTTATGATTTTAAATATAATTTAAAATTATTTCCAACTTTGTAATAACTTGTAGGGTCACACAGTCAGAAGTTTAAAAGGGGAGAAACATTCTTGAGCAAATAAAAATATCAATCGGTTGATATTTAAATTTGCATTTGAAATGGTATACCGTGATTTTCATTTTTCTGTGGGTTCTCATTCATTTAAACATAGCCGACTACTTCAATGAGAGATAGAGAAAAACAAGATCCAAAATAAAAAAGGAATTCACGGTCTTGGCTAGTACCTCCAACCTCCTTGTTCAATTTCGTGAGATGATAGAAACATTTGTGGATACCTTAGGGACACTTATTCAAGTAGCGTTAACAAGATTCGATTCAAATCGGTTTGTCATCAAATCCGTGGTTTTGCAAATCCTAATTGGTACAATTATGCTCGATTTAATATTTTTTGCTTGGATCTTGTATTATGGGTTGAAAATTGTGACGACCCGAACTTCCTCGTAAAGGAAAGCCCGGATTGAATTGAGAACACGACAAATCAGAACAAAATAGAAGAACATTTCATTGCTTATTACAACAATTCCATCAGAATACACGAATATAACAAAGTATGAATAAATATTATATATCAGAAAAATATCAGGGATTTAAATTATGTTTAAACACATAGCAGCGGAAGAACAACACAAAACACAACTGAAAGAAGTACGCGGTTAGAGAGCTTTCCCAATATCACTTCAGCTATAAACCAGGATCCCGTGAATATTATATTTGCAAAATCCAACTTCTAGCTGCCCTTGTGGAAAATAAGGGAATCCAGAGTTTAGGTTAATACAATAAACTTCAGGTCAGTCATGTGACTGGTGTGAGAACTAAAACAGTTATTATTTTGATTTTTAAAATTATGTAAATCAAGGGGTCATGCCGTATAATACGGAACAGGTTTACCCCCAAGAATACCACTACATATGACAAACAACGCAATGCTAAATAAAGAACAATGAAGCTACCATAAGACCCAGGCCCCATCACACAATGCAACGCAAGCCGGAGGATAGGGTTTTACCTTATAATAGCCAAATAATGCTTGATACGTGAATTTTCATCGTTTATTATTACAACAAGTGAAGAAAACAACTTCAGATATAAATGTATCAATCGTAGATGGCATGGGGTACCATATATCACGTCTCCATACTAGTTATACAATCAAAACCGCAAAATGTCGTATTGGAAGTTTGGATTTCCATCATGGTGGTTACTAATTCGATAGATCGATCGCATAGTGCAATTCACCATGGTTTGTCGCAGGCATGCGAAAACACCGTAATGCACATCCGCATTATTCAGGAAACAAGTTACCATGGCTTACGTCGCAGGCATGCAAAAACACCGCTAACTCTATCCATCAGGGAATCGGGGTGTGCCCTATCCCTCACCTCGATAGACCGAATCCATCACACCACTAAGGTGTCTATCCTTATCTCAAAATCATACAGATCTAACCATCAGTTTACCACCATATCTGTGCGTGAGGCCCGCAAATTAACGCTACACAAATAGGTGCTATATTAAAGTTATAATTTGATCATCAACCACAAGACTTTGCTTTTCAACAGAAGCCTTGATCATTTGCCATTTAGGCATGCCATAGAGGCATTTTACACGATGCCACTGATGTCTATCGATATACAACCCCTGATCCCGTACGTCTTAGAGAAGGGTGAAGTAAGGGAATAAATTCCCCTTCACCAGGCAGATGTATATTTAATAGAGATCAATCAGCACAGAATAGAATCCAATGCCAGACGAATTGTCCATTTACTAGTCCGTTCTGGGTTTGAACAAAACAGGAGGCACCTTATTTCTCGTCCCATATGTCCAATATAGGAGAGAGGCCTTCGCATATCCGTACAATCAACAAGTACGTCCGGATGGATACCACTTTAGCCCCTTCAAGGTAGCTACTCTAATTGTGAGCGTCAGTAGCACCCATCCATTCGATGTGAAGATCATCGGTCTTGCACCGTCTTATCTCTTTGACTTTTCGTCGTATCGGTTATTCAGAATGGGTTAAACCCGGCCTTTGTGAATAAATTGTGCATCTTATAATCAAGTGCTATAACAACACATCATAAGCCTCATTACAATCCCGAATATTCTTTTATTCAAATATTCTCTTTATTAGGGAATAAGTTCCCATTAATTTTATCAACGATAAATTCTTTTAAATTTACTCCTTAATCGTCCTTTGGATATCAAACCATATTAAGGATTTCCAAACTAGTCGGGATTAGCGAACTCCACCGAAGTAATCATTTTATTTCCAAATCAAAACCAATTCATCCCATGGAGCAAAACTGGTAATACTCCATATCTAACACCACGGTGTTATCGGTAAATATTAATTAACATTTCACGTTCAAATCTAATTAAAGATTTAGCTATAGCTTGGAGTAAAACTAGTGGTACTCCATTTTCGATCATTTTCTTGAATTGATAATTTTAATTTTCACATTCACTTTTCAATCTAATTAAAGATTCATTAAAACTCCATTTAATTTTAATCTTCCCAAAAATCAATATTAATGATTATTCAAAGCTGAGAAATTAATCTTATCTTTAACTGGGTTAAAGAACCAATGTTATTTAAAACACGGTTCACGATAAACCCAAAATCACATTCCATTCCAACAGTCTCTAACCGTAAATTACTAAGAGAATAATTCCCTATGTATTAACCCGAAAGGCCAAAACCAACATCATATCAATACCCAGGAAACCATTCAACTTAGCTAATTTCCAGATAGTTTCAAATTTTCTTAACTACATTGGGTTTAAAACAGTTTTTTTAAAGATACCTTTCACAAAAACCCAAAATCCCATTAAGTGTTATTTAAAACACCGTTCACGATAAACATAAAAACAAATTTCAATTCAATTCCAATTAAATATTAACTAATTGGTAGACTTCTACTTTAAATCTTAATTAAATGATTTATTCTTTTCACATGAGGTTTAAGAACAGTGTTAATGAAGACACCGTTCACGACAAATCCAAAATCCAATTTGATATCAAATACAAGGCTCTGAATAGAAAATATATCAGCTTATATTCAATATCATATTCTGAAATCAACAAAAATCGTATTGGAATAACGATATATATCTTCCAAATTCATCCACAATGTCCGTATAATCGCGCAATCCCATATTGAAATATTCTGAAGATAATTTCGATTCAAATCCATTCATATTTGTATATTGGAAATTCTGGTTATTTTTAAAAGCATTTCAAATCCAATTTATTTATTAAAAATATTGGATTATAGTTCTAGTTCATAGCTAATTCATTTCGATAAAAATATATTTTTATCCTTTCAAGTATGGAATTTTTCATCTTTATTCTTTACAAATCATTTATTATGATTGTACAAAAATTATTCATATTTTTAATAATTTTATCAAGTCCCGTACAGTCAATTTCCATAAAGGGTCATTGAACTGCACTTACATCGACCTTTTCCAAATTTGATTTAGACATAGATCCAAATCCAACCATTAGATTTCAAATCTCTTATATGTTGGAAATAACTTTTCGATATGAACCCAATGATTCCGGTTTTAGGAGAATCCGACGGTCGGATCTCCCGTAACGTCCATTTGAAGTTAGTGGTCGAAATTCGTGAACGGTCGCTGCGCGGCGCGTTCTATTCAGGCCATTATAATATATATATATTCCGTCGATTTCCATTTAAAATGAATTTTATAAATAGTTTTAAATTCATTTTAAAAACGATTTCTGCTTCCATTTCAATTTCAAATCAAAATTGAATTTTCTACTATATATTCGCTTTAAATTCATTTCAAATCGATTTCAATTTTATTTTCAAATTCAAATCGAAATTGGATATTCCATATATATTCGTTTTAAATTCATTTCAAACCGATTTCAATTTTATTTTCAAATTCAAATCCAAATTGAATATTCCGTGTCATTTCAATATCAAAATGATAATATTTTCAAAATATCATATTACAAAATCACTTTTCGATATTCATTATAAAAACGAACAAATTCCCGTTCGTGTTAAAATGGCGTTTAACTACTTAACACGTATTCACATTTCAATGTTTTTTGAATATTATTTTAAAATATTCAATAATTCTGAACTGGAGTCAGACATAGTCAATTACCGTATAATTTTATTTATATGGATTTCAACATCACAATTATACAATAATAATGATAAACAATCATTAAAAATTCTTACAACATCCAGAGTGCATTCAACAACTGTATAAGCATTAAAATAAATAAATAACGCTTATACAGTCTGTCAACCCATCAATTGACATACCACTAATTATTGGGATTAGTGTATGTCGAATATTATACCAATGCCCGTGTGGGGTTTTCAACCAACAAATACTATTTATTATTTGTGCAGTTGGGCGGCATATGAAATTTATCGTCCCAATCAATATCAGATAAATTGGTATACATAAACAAACCATCTGGTTTGTAAATGAATATTTATTTTATCCGTATACACGTTAAAAATTATATTTTTAATGATAAAATGTTTTATTTCAACACATGAATATTTTATACAGTCCATTTCTACAATAAAAATGATATTTTTATTATTCATATATTTTATACAGTCTATTTCACATCACAATCAATTTTCACAATACAATCAAACACACAAGTCGTCCATGGTATGTGACTATGGGGAGCAGTTCATATATGCAGTTATAAAATAAATGATTGTACATTAATTATTTTAGTGAGAAATTCTCACTTTTGTTTCCACTCCTCCGTTATTTTATTATGAAATTCTGTTTTTTTTTTTGAATTTAAATTTTCTTGTAATTACAGTCTTCTCTGTTCTTGTCCCGGTTAGTTCCATGGTGTAGCATTCGTGAAGATGATTCCAAGGCACCTGACGGTTCATCAGTCCGACTTTCAAACGAGCTAGATATGACATTTCGAAGTTAGTACATGATTTAAATAAAATTATCTTTATTTAAATTAAATAATTTCTCACCCCTCATCACACACGTGAACTACACGCTCCCCCCTTCCATCCTTTCGTCCTCGTCAACAAAACTGGAGCTGGGTACTTCGAGAAAAATATCAGCCCTAGGGCTCCACAACGCACCACACTAGAAGGCCAGAAACCCCGATCGATCATCAACATGCCAATCGCCAAAGCGCACGCTCCCTCCCCGACCCCATCACGTTCATCTCGGTGGGTCCCTCGTCGTGGGAAACCCAATTGAAATCCGCTACTTCGAGCAACCGTTTCCACCTCCATGGGTTACTATACTCCATCAAATTGGTATGAGATAAAAGCATGAAGAAATCTTTGCAAAATCCCCTAAAGAAGTGGGGTTTAATTCTCTATGATTTGTTCGGGATTCGGAGATAAAAATCCGAGTGATTAGGGCCTTAGATTTTTCCTGGCGGCGCATGGTTCTGAACGGTTGTTAGGGTAATGGTTTAGTTTAGGGGCTTTTATAGAAATTATATTAATATTTTAATTATTTTAGTTTTAAATATACATATTTATCCATACAAACACCAAATCAACCCCAATGACTCTTGCCCCTAGCTAAACACCCCCATTCTGAGCACAATGGGATATGTTTTGTGAGCCAATTCACCTGTTATGATTAGTTTTTCTTTAATTAAAATATAAATTAGTATATACTGAATTTAAACGTACATTTCAAATTTATTGGGGCCACATAATGACTCTAAAAATTCCAAAAAAAATATTTCTTGCTTTGTATTGACGATACGGTCCTAACAAAACTAATTTCGTTGAATTTGAAGACCGTTTGAAAAATGGCCATTTTCCAGTCCATCCAAATTGACTGAAATTAACCAAACATGTTTTCTTCTATTATGCTCACATATTGATTTCAGAAATTATGAAAATTGGAATCTAACAATAATTTGACATTCCGAATTCAACAAAAGTGGTTTTGTCGAAAACGTAGGTCGAATGCAAAATGGCTATTTTTAAGGGATTTATATATATTAAAATATATATAAATTCCACAGCGACTTTTCTGAATTTTAAACTGGACGTAACTCTCAACTTATAAAACAAAATCTCCGTTTCTTACATCCTCTAGAAAGATATGATCAAACAGATTAAAATATTTCTGGTTTTATTGAAATCCGATTTATTTTGAATCATGTACATTCATTTGAAATTTGAAATCGAATTTTCAAACTACCACGCCATATCAGGCTTGTTTTGCAAATAATTTTTTTTATACATTTTAACTTCATCGAAAATAAATTTTTATTCATTATTATTTAAAATAATTCATTCTATATATTCAAAACCCGTAAAAATTTCCAAAATAAAAAAATTTAACTGGTTGAGATTTTCCGGGTTATTACAAAAATTTTGTAATCCGCTCCTAATTTGGTCCAAGATACCCAATAAAGCTATTGGAGCCAGTCTTGCGAAAACTGTATTTTGCGCTTTGAATCAGGTTTTGTGTGTATGATTTCTTGCAAAACCGAAAGTGTTGTGAACACTGGTGCGATAATGTTATATAAATTCATTTATGAAGTGAAAATGTTTCGCTATAAATACATTTTGTATTTGATATAAAACTTGAACTGTATCAATGGATTAATATTGGATATTAATTCTATTTTATACTATAATATCATTCCTATTTTGTTTGATGTCGAATTCTTCGATTTGATTGTAGAACGATTTGGGATTACTAGGTTTGTTCTCTGTGATGTATAATTATTTTTAAGGGAATTTTGTCTCAGTTCCAAAATATGTTTCAAAATACACAAAAAATCATGGTCTTAAAACTTTGTAAATTAGGTCCCTATTTTTCAATAATCATATAAAAAATCATGAAAATTCAAAATTGAATTCAACACATTATAATCATCGTTTTCATACATTAAAACTACAAAAATGAAAAAAAAATTAAAAAATAGCATGCTCTTGTATATTACATTAAATAATGCAATTATTTGCAATCGTTGCTGATATTTCATCAACTTTTGCAAGTGTTTGAATTAACTACAAAAACATTGCTGAATTATATGCAATATACAGTAAAAATTGCAGATTTTGCCGCAATTTTCATTTCGCCTTCAATTAGTTCATTTTTCATCAAGTTTTAAACACTTGCTGATATATCAATAATTACACACTATTATTGCGGATATATCAACAAGTATTCGTACATTCAGCAATTATTTACAATAATTACTGATATATCAGCAATAATTCACATTGCAGCAATTTTTATCAGGCAAATTTTACTAAAACCCCTGTTTTTGCCTTTCCCACAGCGTTGAAAACTAAACAATTAAAGTGGAAAATGTACCCTAATATATTATTCAAGTTATCCCATTTACTTTTCCGTTTTCTTACTTTAATTATAAAAAATACATTAGTACTAATATATTTTGGAAAGGAAAATGATTTCGATGAAGAAAATAATGTTTTTTCTTCAACAAAATAGTGTTTTATTTTAAATTTACTCTTTTTCAACTTTTATGTTTTTTTTCTTCACATTTTTTGATTTTATGATTTCTAGTGTAATATGTATTTCAATTATTTTTAAGCTGGGCTGAAATGTAAATTTTTTAGATTACAAAACGAATAAAAATAACTAAATATGGATTACTGCTTTGTTGTTTCTAGATCTATCTTTTGTTTCTTTTCATTATTGATGTACAATAATTTGTTTGTGAAAATATATATTGAAGGTAGTTTTAGTAACTTTTGGGGTGTAAAAAGAAAATAGTGTGGTGCATTTTTTTAGTTTAAACAACGGGGTTGAAAAGCAAATCATGGGGAGCAAATAGATTTGGCCTTTTTATCATTGTGGCTGATATATAAGCAATTATAGTGAATTACTGTTGAAATATCTACAATTATTCACTATAATTGCTAATTTTTAAGTTTTTTTTCAAGATTACTCACCTGAATATTTATGGTTTTTTGAATTTTTTATACAGCAGCGCCAAAATTTTGTGAAAAAACACGTAACTCCAAAAATAGGGACACGCTTTATAATAAACTTTTAGGGAGGATGAGGATGCCTCTTACATCAAACTTGGAAATAAGGACCTACGCCTAATTTCCACTTTTTTATATACGCACGCGATTTATTTGTTAATAATTGTGCATGTTCAAATATGTTTAAAGTATGTTTGGATCGAACCTAATGATTAAAAGAACATCTTTCGAATGTTTAACTTACATTAACTCTCTTTTGCAAACTCTGTTATAAAATGTATCCAATTCTGATTTATCTAGAATTCCTCTAATCTGAAGTTAACATAGATAACTGAATTTTTATTTAAACCATTGCAAAACCTGAGCAATACGTTGATTATGAAATATAGACTTGGCTTGGTCTACTATGTTCAAACCATTGAGAATGTGGTTGATTAGTTATTGAGTTATATTTGTATATATTCATCGTGGTGTTGATCACAGAAGTATTCACGCTTTCGGCTGTGTAATTGACATGCTATATAGCATGAATATCATTTCAAAATTTCTTTACTGCTTAGATACAAAGTGATGTATCTGTGTTGCAAGTATGCCTTGCGAATACATGAGTTTCTGATTCCTTATTTTAATACACTTGTAAACTTTTAATATACTACAACATAATAGGTTAGTTGCTTTTCCTCATTTGCTTCGGTTGTGCTCACAACCGAAGGAAATACTATAATCTGCTTTGGTTTTTCTCACAACAGAAGAAAATGTACCAAGTAAATAGTGTTATTTACTTCAGTTGTGCTCACAACAGAAGCAAATACAATCATTTTCTTCTGTTGTGCTAAAATCTGAAGCAAATGCACTAATGCAAATAATGTTATTTGCATCGGTTCCTTATGAACTGAAGCAAATGTATCGAACTAGATAATATTATTTGCCTCGTTCCCTTAGAACCAAAGAAAATGCATTATGCCAGTAAACAATTTATTCTAATTAATGAGTGGCAACAAGTAATTTAAAGTTACTAAATTATATAATTAATCAATAGCTTTTATTATCATTTAATAATGTGATAATTAATATTAATACTTAATTATTACATTTAATGTTTATCATATATTAAAAATCACTTCTTTCTTTCTTTGATTAAAAACCACTTCTTTTGTCGATTAAAAATCATACATTTTGTCGATTAAAAATCATACTTTTGTCGATTAAAAATCATACCTTTTGTCGATTAAAAATCATACCGTTTTATAAACAAAAACGATATCTTTTTATATAAACAAAAATTATAACTTTATGTAAATTAAAAATACAGCTTTATATATAAATGAAATCGAATTTTAAAAACATTGCTTTCATACATATATAAGAAAAGAAAAGAAGTAAATTAATAAACATATAAAAAATTTACTATGTCAACGTTTGAACGGAGAGGGGGGGTAATGGCACGCCGGAGGTCAGCTGGTGGCGGGGAGGCCGCGGCATGAGGAGGTGGTAGGCCAGCAGGGCTACGACAGGGTTCCAAGGTGGCTGCAAGTGGCAGTTTCGTGTTTGGGGGCCTGGTTCGCGAGTTGGAGGAGGGATAAGGAGAAGAGGAGGGAGGAGCTGAGGGGAGGATGTGGCGGCCGATCGCCGGAGGCTGGAGGGGTGTACGACGGAGGGCGCAGCGCTTGGAGGAGGGAGGCAGGGCTGAACCACAGGCAGTGGTTTTTTTATTTGCGATTTGGGGTTTTATTTGTTCGAAGGATAATGAAAGGGGGGTAATAGATGTAAATATAAATTATATATTTTATATTTTTTTTCCCAAAAAGGTGACTTTTTATTCTACCTCCAAACAAGACCCAATGACTGTCGCCGCTAACTAATTACCCCTATTTCGAACACAATGGGATACGTATCGTAAGCTGATTCGACTGTTTCGATCAGTTTCCATCAAAATCAAAATATAAATCTATATATTGAATTTGAACGCTCATTTCAATTTACCGGGCCATATACTGACTCTAAAAATTCCCGAATTTTTTTTCTAGCTTCGTATTGACGATACGGTCCTAAGAAAACAAATTTCATCGAATTTTGAGATCGTTTGAAGAATGGCCATTTTGCAGTCGATTAAAATCGATTGAAACTGGTCAAACGCGTTTCCCTTTGCCACGCTCACATATTGATTCGAAAAATTACGAAATTTGAAACATAGCAATAATTTGACATCGCGGATCCAACAAAAGAGGTTTCGTCGAAAACTGAGGTCGTTTGCAAAATTGCCATTTTCAAGGGCTTAAATTCCATAGCGACTATTCTGAATTTTCAACTGGGCATAACTTTTTATCCCTGCTATGAAATTTTGATTTTTCGGGTTCGTTGGAAAGATATTCTCAAATAGATTCAAATATTTTTGGTTTCACCAACATCCGGTTTATTTTGAATCCTGTACATTCATTTGAATTTTGAAATTGAATTATCGAACTACCGTGCCATTTTCAATTCCTTTTATAATTATATATAAATATTTATATTCAAACGATTATCTATATAAATATATACGTTCTAATTCTATTCAAAATAAATTTCTTGTCGTTATTATTTAAAATAATTCATTTTAAATATTCAAAATTCAAAAAAATTGTCAAAATAAAAATTTTTAAATGGCTCAGATTTCCGGGTTATTACAATCTCCCCCACTTAAAAATTTTCGTCCCGGAAAAGGAACGAAGTCGAAAGTTGTTTAACAAATCAACTCAACTTTCTTTATTTTCTTTATGGCTTAAGTTCTTCAACTTTTTATTTTCTAAGAACTTTTCAATTTTTTCAAAAATTTGGCTAAAGCCCAAAATTTTCGAAATTTTTTGCCATAACCTCCCCTGCTTCGGGGACTTCGGTACATTTCATATAGCCTCCCATCGCCTTCTTCAATCTAAAAGAAAACGAAAAAGCCAAGCAGCTAGCCAATCGGCTCATAAAATCATCATCAGCCAACAAAACAGTAAATTATGGTAAACATGTACCTATTTGTCGGGCAAACAATTTTATTCTCTGCTCTAGCCTCCTTGCAATGACCTGTTTAATGTAAGTACATGTATATGCAAGAAAATGCGACTAATTTTCACTACAATTCACTTTTTGGTTCAATTTGTCTAAAGGTTAAAATTTTTAATTAATCAAGCAAAAATCAAACAATACAACCATCAATCGATTTGTTGATTATCATTTCACATTTATAACTTTGATATATAGTCTAAAAATCAGATTTTTGATGCAAAATCAGAACAATAAGCCCTATCTAATTTTGGTTCTCACTCCAGTCAATAGGAAATATTAGAAATCCCACTTTCGTTAATCGAACATAAATACTGGTAATGTGATCACAATTATCAGTATCATCCCCAAGCAACTAGAGTGTGATTCTATATCTATCCAATATATTAAAACTTCGAATACAAGCGGATCAGACGTATACGCAAAATCTTTATATACTGGATATTCCAAATCAATATAAATAAATATTCAAATACGAATAATTGATTTAAATTTTCAAAACAAAATTTGTTTTCATTTTCAAAATTATACTCTTCACACTCGTTCTAGGATACTACTGATCCCATCTCTAACGAGTCATTCCCACTGGATATTACTAATCCAATATCTGATGAATTCTTTCGTATGGTTATAATGTGTCTTGTTCTCTGAGCTTTGTAAACCAAAGCTCTGATACCAACTGAAAGGCCCCGTAACTTACCCAGTAAGGAAAGCCCGGATACTACGAGAATGACACACAAAAGAACGCTGAAGGAAGAACATTGCATTGTATATTACAACAATTCCATCAGAATACAAGAATATACAGAGTATAAACAAATAAATATTACACAGAAAATATCAGAGATTACAATACATTACATAGCAGCGGAAAAATAATACAAAACACAACTAGAAGGAGATATACAGATACAAAGCTTTCCAGATATCATTCCAGCTGTAAACCAGGATCCTATGAATATAAATCTGCAAAACCAAAACTACTAGCTGCCCGTGTCAAAATAAGGGCACCCAGAGTTTAGGTTAAAACAATAAACTCCAGGTCAGTCATGAGACTGGTGTGTGAACTAAAACGGTTATTAATCTTCATTTCAAAGTTCGGTAAATCGAGGGACCACGCCGTATAACACGGAACGGGTTTCCTCCCAAGAATAATATTGCATAAAACAACAACGCGATACTAAATAAAGAACAATGAAGCTATTATAAGACCCAGGTCCCATCACACAATGCAACGCAAGCCGGAAGATAGGTTTTTTACCTTATAATAGCCAAGAATGCTTGATACGTTTAAAACAAATCATTTGATACTATTATAAGTGCATAGTGTATAAAACAACTTCAAATCATAAGTATCAATCATAGAAAGCATAAGCGCCCCATCCCACTATGTCGTCATATTAGGCTCTACAAATAAAACCGCAAAGTCACGTATTGGAAGTTGGATTTCCATCCGTGAACCGAGGCAAAAGATAGTCCTCTACCGATTCGAGACTGTCTAGCCCGAGCCTCAGGATCAGAACTCGAGTGACCCTTGGATCCTCAGGGCCTGTCCACCGATGTGGATTAAACTTAAACCCTGAACATGTGTTTCCCCGCCCTATGGGGCGTAAATGAGCCAAAGAATGACTCCATCGGACCCGGATCGTCCGATCAAACCGAGGCGCCTCGCAACAGCAACAACCACATAAGTCAAACTCGTCAGGGCGTGTAAAACCACTAGCGCCACTCCTAGCTTGAAAGAAACACATGCCCTCCCTGACGTACTCTCCCTTTTTGGTTCACACCGGGGTGTGAGGCTCGCGAATCAATGCTAGACAAAGCTATGCCACACAGGCGGTGCTTTGATCATCAACCACAAGACTTTTCTTTTCAACGGAACCCTTGATCAATCGCCACTTAGGCATGCCACGCAAGAAATTCAGTCCATGTGATGGATATCCATCAATATATAACCCCTGAGCTCGTACGTCTCAGAGAAGGGCGTTAAGCAAGAGAATAAATTCTCCGCCGCCAAACAGATATATATTTAATAGAAATCAATCACACAGACAGAAATCCAATGTCAGACACACAGTCCATCTACAAGTCCGTTCTGGGTCTAATCGAAACCGGAGGCACCTTGTACCTTGCATATCCATCGATCTCCAAGTACGTCTGGATGATTACAAACTGATTCTATCCTCTTGGGTGTACGGCCCAATCAAGATCATCAGTAATCACCCAAACGACGTGAAGACCTCCGGTCTTCAACAACCGTCTTCATCTTCGATTTATCGTCGTATCAGTTATTCAGAATGGGATAAACTCGGTCTTTCCGAATAACTCTCATATATAATAAACAAATGTTACACAAACACAACGTACGCCTCATTCCAGTTCATCAGCCGCTAACTATAAATTAGTAAGAGAACAATTCCCCAAATATTAACCCCGAAGGCCGAAACCAACATCAGATCAATACATAGGAAACCATTTGTAAAAACCCGAAAATCTGGGCCAGTTTAAAATTTTTATTTTGGCAATTCTTGCGAATTTTGATTATTTAAAATGAATTATTTTAAATAATATCGACGAGAAATTTAATTTGAATATAATTCGACGTATATATTATATACGTCGTCGTTAGAATATTATAATTATATATAATTATAAATAGAATTGAAAATGGCGCGGTAGTTCGATAATTCGATTACAAACTTCTATTGAATGTACCGGGTGCAAAACAATCCGGATTCTAGTGAAACCAAAAATAATGGGATCTAATTGAGAATATCTTTCCAACGAATCCGAAGAATCAAGATTCCATAACGGGGATCAAAAGATATGTCCAGTTGAAAATTCTGAATAGTCGCTATGGAATTCAGGCCCTTAAAAATGGACATTTTGCAAACGACCTCGGATTTCGACGAAACCAGTTTTGTTGGGTCCGTGATGTTAAGTTATTGCTAGATTTCAAATTTCATAATTTTCCGAATCAATATGTGAGCGTGGCAAAGGAAAACGCGATTGACCCTTTTCAGTTGATTTTAATCGACTGGAAATTGGCCATTTTTCAAAAGGTCTCGGAATTCGACGAAACTAGTTTTGTTAGGACCATATCGTCAATACGAAGCTAGAAAATATTTTTCTGCAATTTATAGAGTTAGTATGTGGCCCCGGTAAATTGAAATGTACGTTTAAAATTCAATATAGTGACGTAAATGTAAATTTAATGGAAACTGATCGAAACGATTGAATTGTCCTACGTGACATATCCCATTGGGTTCGGAATGGGGGTAAAACGCTAGGGACGACGGGCGGTGGGCCTCATTCAGAGGTCGTATAAAAAAGTCAACTTTTTGAAATTAAATAATATAATTTATTTTTATAAAAAACCCTTTTATACCCCCCCCCCCTCTCTTTCATTTTGACAGATCGAAAAAAAAAAAAAGGGGATCGAACGCCATCGTCGTGCGCTTCCAGGCCGGCGCCTCCACCGATGAACTCGCCCTCCTCCTCGTTGCGCCATCCTCCGCAAGCCGCGCCCCCACTCTCGCTTCTCGTTCGTTGTGCAGCCCCGAACCCTAATTTGACCGAACCCCCCCCCCCCCCCCCCCCAGCCTCGCGATGCTGAAGACGACGCCGCCTCACCGGAGGACCACCAGCCGTCGTCGGTCTCTCCCCCATCTCCGCCAGAAGCCGCTGAAAACCCCCTCCTCCAAACAACTGTAAGTTTTAATTATATTTTATTCGGTTATATATTTTAATTTATTCAGTGTAATTAGCATAAATTTAAAAATGGTAGTGATAAAAATAAAATTACCATTGTTTTAAAATGAGATTAGAATTGTTTTTCAAATAAAATTAGCATTGCTTTATTTTCAGTTTTAAAAATATGATTTTGGTTAATAGGAAAGGTCGAATTTGTGCTGTAGAAAAGATCGAATTTTCGATGTAGGAAAGATTATATTTTTGAAGTAAAAGATTAGATTTTTCTAATAAAAAAGATTTGGGTTTTGAAAACTTAAAAATATGATTTTTATATATTGAACTTCGAATTAAAAATATGATTTTTATATATTGAACTTCGAATTAAAAATATGATTTTTATATATTGAACTTCGAATTAAAAATATGATTTTTATATATTGAACTTCGAATTAAAATTTTGATTTTTATATATTGAACTTCGAATTAAAAATATGATTTTTATATATTGAACTTCGAATTAAAAATGTGATTTTTATATATTGAAAAGCGAAGTAAAAATTCGATTTTTACATATGTAGTGAAAGCGGATAACGAAGGTGACAAAAAGGCGAGAACGAAGAAGCTTTATATCAAAGAAGAGTCAAGATGATTGGATAGCTATCGGTGAGAATTTCTCACCTTTCAATTTCTTTTTCTAGTTATATATATATATACTAGGATGCAGACGGTGCTTAGTAGCACCCGACACAATCGTCCACAGACCATGGACTTGTTTGTTTGGTTGCATAGATTAGTTATATGATTTGATTTGAATTTGGTTGTTTGGTGATTTTGATTGATGTGTGAATGGCGTGGGCCTTCACTAGACCGGGGATAAGGCTAGGCCTTGTCCCGTTTCTAGTATCGTGCCGTTATGCCGCCGAAATTTTCTAAAATAATTTAGAAAAATAAAAATATCATTTTATCTATAGAATGAACTGAATAGAAATTCATAAGTTAAAATAAAATGTTTTATCGTTAAAAATATAATTTTTAACGTGAATGTGAATAAATCAATATTCATTTACAAACCAGACGGTTTGTTTATGTACACCTATTTGAAGGACGTTAATTGGGTCGATAAATTTTACACATCGCCCAACTGCACAAATAAAATCTGTGTTTGTTTGTTTGAAACCCCACACGGGTGTTGGGATGAAATTTGAAGTTCACTCATCCTGATTGATTAAATATGTCGATCGATGGATTGACAGGCTGTTATAAGCGTTAGATATCCATATTTGATGCTTATACAGTGTAGTGCACTTTGGTTGATGGTTGATTATTTTGCAATGCTATTATATGGGTGTAATGTATGAAAATCCATATAATTAACATTATATGGAAATTGATTGGGCCTCATTCCAGTTTTAAAATAGAAATATTTGAAATAGAAATATTCGAAATGGAATATTTGAAAATATCAATATATGAAGCCGTGTTGATTAGATTGACGCCATTTTGACGTCAACGATATTTATATCGATTTTATTCATTTTATAATGAATATCGAAAGTGATTTCAAAATCTGATATTTTGAAAAGAATTGATTGTAAATGAATTCGAATTGGAATTGAAATTGAATAGATTTGAAATTGAATAGATTTGAAATTCGAACTATTTCGAAATGAATTGAATTGAAAACGATTTCGAAATGAATTGAATTGAAAACGATTTCGAAATGAATTGAATTGAAAACGATTTCGAAATGAATTGAATTGAAAACGATTTCGAAATGAATTGAATTGAAAACGATTTCGAAATGAATTGAATTGAAAACGATTTCGAAATGAATTGAATTGAAAACGATTTCGAAATGAATTGAATTGAAAACGATTTCGAAATGAATTGAAATGAATTCAAATTGAATTGAAAACGAATTGAAATTTGAATTGAATAGAAATGAATTTTAAACCGAATTTATAAAGAAGAATTTAATTTTGATTTGAATTGAAATGGAAGTTGAAATTGCTTTTGAAACGAATTTTAAAACTATTTATATAATTCGTTTTAAATAGAAATCGACGAAATATATATTATATATATTATATATATAATATAATGGCCTGAATAGAACGCGCTGCGCCGCGGCAGTTCGTGAATTTCGACCATTTATTTCAAACGGACATTACGGGAGATCCGACCGTCGGATTCTCCTAAAACCGGAACCGTTGGGTTCGTATCGAAAAGAGCTTTCTAATGAATATTAGAAATTTGAAATCTAACGGTTGGATTTGGAATTATGTCCAAATCAAATTTAAAAAAGGTCGCTGTAAGTGCAGTTCGATGGCCATTGATGGAAATCGACTGTACGGGCCTTGATAAAATTATTAAAAATAGTAATAATTTGTGTAAAATCATAAGCAATGATTGGGGAAAAATTGGGATGAAAAACTCCATATTTGAAAAGATAAAAATAGATTTTTATCGAAATGAACTAGTTTTGAACTAGAAATATAATTCTATTTATTTTTAAATAAATAAATTGAATTTGAAAAAGGGTTTTAAAAATAACCAGAATTTCCAATGATTGCATTGGAGTGGATTTGAATCGAAATTGTCTTCGGAATATTTCGATGTTGGAATTCGGGATTATACGGATGTTGTTATGGAAATTTGAAAGATATATATTTATATCGTTATTTCCAATACGACATTTGTTAATCGTAGAATTTGATATTGAATATAAGCCGATATATTTTCTATCCAGAGCCTTATATTGAATATCAAATGTGATTTGGGTTTGTCGTGAATGGTGTCTTCACTAACACTGTTCTTGAACCCAGTTGAGAAAAGATTAAATCTTTTTATATAGATTTAATGAAGTGTATCAATTAAATGATATTTAATTGGAATTGAATTGGTATTGATTTTTGGGTTTATCGTGAACAGTGTTTTAAATAACACTTGTTCTTTAACCCGATAATTAATGGAATGTGATTTTGGGTTTATCGTGAACCGTGATTTTTAAATGACACTGATTCTTTAACCCAGTTAAAGATTAAAACTAAGTGGAGTTTTAATGAATCTTTAATTAGATTGAAATGATCGAAAATGGAGTATCACCAGTTTTGCTCCAGGCGATGATTAAATCTTTAATTAGATTTGAACGTGAAATGGTAATTGAATTTACCGATAACACTGTGGTGTTAGATATGAAGTATTACCAGTTTTACTTCATGGGATGAATAGGTTGGGATTGGGAAATAAAATAATTGATTACTTCGGTGTGGTTCGCTAATCCCGACTAGTTTGAATTGATATTCAAAGGAGATTAAAGAATAAATTTAAAGAATTTATCTTGGATAAAATTAATGGGAACTTTTCCCAAAGTATAGGAATATTTGAATAAAAGAATATTCTGAATTGGAATGAGGCGTATGTTGTGTTTGTGTAACACTTTTATAATATATACGCGAGTTATTCAGAAAGACCGGGTTTATCTCATTCTGAATAACTGATTCGACGTGGTGTCGAAGATGAAGACGGTGGTCGAAGACCGGAAGTCTTCACGTCGTTTGGGTGATTACTGATGATCTTGATTGGGCTGTACACCCAAGAAGATGGAAACAGTTAGTGATCGTCCAGACGTACTTGGAGATCGATGGATATGCGGGGTACTGGGTGCCTCCGGTTTCGATCAGACCCAGAACGGACTTGTAAATGGACTGTGTGTCTGACATTGGATTTTAGTCCGTGTGATTGATCTCTATTAAATATATATCTATTTGGCGGCGGAGAATTTATTCTCTTGCTTAACGCCCTTCTCTGGGACGTATGAGCTCAGGGGTTATATATTGATGGATATCAAACGCATGGAGTGAATTGCCTGTGTGGCATGCCTAAGTGGCAATTGATCGAGGCTTCTGTTGAAAAGCAAAGTCTTGTGGTGATGATCAAAGCAAGGCCTTTGTGGCGTAGCTTTGTGTAACGTTGATTCGCGAGCTTCACACCCGGTATGAACCAAAAACGGGAGAGGACGTCAGGGAGGGCATGCGTTTCTTTCTAGCTAGAAGTGGCGTCAGTGGTTTTACACGCCCTGACGAGTTTGACTTATGTGGTTGTTGCTGTTGCGAGGCGCCTCGGTTATATCGGTTTCGGCCGATGCATTCTGGTCGGCAGACGGACCAGACTTACACCCCATAGGGTGGGGAGACGCATGTTCAGGGTTTAAGTTTAATCCACATCGGTGGACTGGCCCTGAGGATCCAAGGGTCGATGCGCTCTGACCCTGAGGCTCGGGCTAGAGAGTCTCGAAGTCGGTGAGGACTATCTTTTGCCTCGGTTCATAGATGGAAATCCAGCTTCCAAATACGTGACATTTGCGGTTTTATTTGTAGAGCCTAGTATGGCGACATAGTGGGATAGGGCACTTATGCCGCCTATGATTGATACTTATGATTTGAAGTTGTTTTATACACTATGCACTTACAATAGTATCAAATGATTTGTTTTAAACGTATCAAGCATTCTTGGCTATTATAAGGTAAAAACCCTATCCTCCGGCTTGCGTTGCATTGTGTGATGGGAACTGGGTCTTATAATAGCTTCATTTTTGTTTATTTAGCATTGCGCTGTTTGTTTTATGCACCGGTATTCTTGGGAGGAAACCCGTTCCGTGTTATACGGCGTGGTCCCTTGATTTACCTAACTTTAAAAATAAAGATTAATAACTGCTTTAGTTCTCACACCAGTCACATGACTGACCTGGAGTTTATTGTTTTAACCGAAACTCTGGGTGCCCCTATTTTGACACGGGCAGCTAGTAGTTTTGGTTTTGCAGATTTATATTCACAGGATCCTGGTTTACAGCTGGAACGATATCCGGAAAGCTTTGTATCCGTATATCTCATTCTAGTTGTGTATTGTATTATTTTTCCGCTGCTATGTATTTAAATGTAATTTAAAATCTCTGATATTTCTGTGTAATATTTATTCATACTCTGTATATTCTTGTAATCTGATGCATTGTTGTAATATACAATGAAATGTTCTTTTATATGCGTTTTGATTTGTCGTGTTCTCAAACGATAGGGCGTTTCAAACGGTCTGGGTCGGTTTAGCGACTGGTTCGGACCGAGCGAGATTCCTTCTCGTCACACCGTTCTAATCAACTAATCTCCAATTAGTTTCTAAATTTCACATTCTTAGGTAAAGGTTCCCATTAATTTTATCAAAGATAAATTCTTCTAAATTTATTCTTTAATCTTCTTTTGAATATCACTTCAAACTACTCGGGATTAGCGAACCACACCGAAGTAATCATTTATTTTATTTCCCAATCCCAACCTATTCATCCCATGAAGTAAAACGGGTAATACTTCATATCTAACACCACGGTGTTATCGGTAAATTCAATTACCATTTCACGTTCAAATCTAATTAAAGATTTAACTATCGCCTAGAGCAGAACTGGTGATACTCCATTCTCGATCTTTTCAATCCAATTAAAGATACATTAAAACTCCATTTAGTTTTAATCTTTGACTGGGTTAAAGAATCAGTGTCATTTAAAACACGGTTCATGATAAACCCCAAAATCACATTACATTTCAATCAGTCCCTAACCGTTTATTAGCAAGTGAGCAATTTCCTAAGTATTAACCCAGAAGGCCGAAACCAACATCAGATCAATACCCCAGAAACCGTACAAATTAACTAATCTCCAGTTAGTTTCTGATTTCCTTTACTCCAGTGGTCTAAGAACAGTATTATTGAAGATACCATTCATGACAACCCAAAATCAAATTCCATTGATTATCGGGTTAAGGAACAAGTGTTATTTAAAACACTGTTCACGATAAACCCAAAAATCAATTCAAATTCAATTCCAATTAAATACCATTTAATAGGTACACTTCATTAAATCTAAATAAAAAGATTTAATCTTTTTCTCAACTGGGCTTAAGAACAGTGTTAATGAAGACACTATTCATGACAAACCCAAATCACATTTGATATTAAATACAAGGCACTGAATAGAAAATTTATCAGCTTATATTCAATATCAAATTCTGCGACCAACAAATATCGTATTGGAAATAATGATATATATATCTTTCAAATTCCCATAACAATATCTATATCATCACGAAATCCAACATCAAAATATTCCGAAGACAATTTCGATTCAAATCCATTCCAATTCACTTATTGGAAATTCTGGTTATTTTCAAAATCATTTCAAATCCAAGTTATTTATTTTAAAAATAAATAGAATTATAATTCTAGTTCAAAACTAGTTCATTTCGCTAAGAATTTATTTTTATCTTTTCAAATATGGAGTTTTTCATCCCAATTCTTCACAAATCATTTCTTATGATTTTACACAAATTACTACTATTTTTAATAATTTTATCAAGGCCCGTACAGTCGATTTCCATCAATGGCCGTCGAACTGCACTTACAACGACCTATTCCAAATTTGATTTGGACATAATTCCAAATCCAACTGTTAGATTTCTAATTTCAAATATTTTTTAGAAAGCTCTTTTCAATACGAACCCAATGGTTCCTGTTTTAGGAGAATCCGACGGTCAGATCTCCCACAATGTCCATTCGAAGTCAATGGTCGAAATTCACGAATTACCGTGGCACGGCGCGTTCTATTCAGGACATTATATATATATATATAATATTTCGTCGATTTGTTTTCAAAATGTAATTTATAAATCGTTTAAATTCGTTTTCAAAACGATTCCAACTTCATATTCAATTTCAAATCAAAATTGAATATTCCAATACAAAATTCGTTTTAAATTCCTTTCAAATCTATTTCAATTCAAATCCATTTCAATTCAAATCGGTTTCAATATAAATCAATTTCAGTTCAATTTCAAATACGTTTTAAATTCAATTCAAAACGATTTCAATTCTATTTCAATCTAATTCGAATTTCAATTCTTTTCAATTTAATTCAAATTTCAATTCATTTCAAAATATCAGATTTTGAAATCACTTTCGATATTCATTATAAAATAAATAAAACCGATATAAATATCATTCACGTCAAATTGGCGTCAATCTAGTCAACACGGCTTTTATATATTTCTATTTTCAAATATTCTATTTCAAATATTTCTATTCAAATATTTCTTTTCCAAATATTCTATTTCAAAGCTGGAATAAGGCTCAATCAATTAACATAGATTTTATTTCTATGGATTTCCATACAATGCATGTATATATCAATAATGACAAATAATCAACCACCATCTAAAGTGCATTCTACACTGTATAAGCATCAAATATAAATATTTAACGCTCATAACAGTCTGTTAATCAATCGATCGACGTACAACTAATTATTGGGATTAGTGTATGTCATATATCACCCCAATACCTGTGTGGGTTTTCAATCAATAAAACACAGATTTTATTTGTGCAGTTGGGCGATGTGTATAATTTATCGTCCCAATCAATATCAGTCAAATGCGTGTATATAAACAAATCGTTCGATTTGTTAATAACTATTTATTCACATTTGTGTTAAAAATTATATTTTCAACTATAAAATATTTTTTACTATCTAAATATTTTATTTCATTTCACATTTAATCACACAATCAACTACACATCAAAATCAAACAAACAAGCATACAAGCCGTCCGTGGTCTGTGGACGACGGGTGTCAGGTGCTACTAAACACTGTCTGCATCCTAGTATATATTTTAACTAGAAAATTAAATTATATGTGAGAAGCTCTCAACGACTTGCTAAACCAAATGCCACGACTCTTCATGTGTAGAAATCTTCGTCGTGCTCACCTTTTGTCACTTTCGTTGTCCGTAGCCACTACATATATAAAAATCACATTTCTATATGGTTACTGTGTATCTAAAAATCACATTTTTATACCGCTACTATATAGATAAAAATTCTGTTTTTATCTTGCTAGTAATATAATAAAAATTATATTTTTATTACTCTACATGAATAAAAATATTTTACTCTTCCTATGATATAAAGATCGAATTTTTATCGCTACTTCTAATATATAAAAATCGAATTTTAATCGCTACATCTAATATATAAAAATCGAATTTTTATCGCTACTTCTAATATATAAAAATCGGATTTTTATCGCTACTTCTAATATATAAAAGTCGAATTTTTATACTACTATATACATAAAGTTATATTTTTATATTCTAAAGCTATACACATATATAGGATCCCATTTTTATATGATGTACATAATAAAAATCGTATTTTTATTATCGTTACATGTTCATATGTATATATATATATATATATATAAATTATATTTTATCTTCTACTAGCACTAAAAATTAGTTCTTTCTATTGTTAAAAATCTCAACTTTCAATAGTTAAAAATTTCAACTTTCTACATTTAAAAATCTCTACTTTCATTGATTAAAAATCACTTCTTTCTTAGATTAAAAATCACTTCTTTCTTTGATTAAAAATCATACCTTTTGTCGATTAAAAATCATAACTTTTTATAAACAAAAACGATATCTTTTTATATAAACAAAAATTATAACTTTTTGTAAATTAAAAATACATCTTTATATATAAATGAAATCGAATTTTAAAAACAATGCTTTCATACATATATAAGAAAAGAAAAGAAGTAAATAAATAAACAAATGAAATAAAAAAAAAATTACTATGTCAACGTTTGAATGGAGGGGGGGTAATGGCACGCCGGAGGTCAGCTGGTGGCGGGTAGGCCGCGACATCAGGAGGTGGTGGACCAACAGGGCTACGACGGGGTTCCACGGTGGCTGCAAGTGGCGGTTTCGGCTTTGGGGACCTGGTTCGCAAGTTGGAGGAGGGATAAGGAGAAGAGGAGGGAGGAGCTGAGTGGAGGACGTGGCGACCGATCGCCGGAGGTTGGAGGGGTATACGACGGAGGGCGCAGCGCCTGGAGGAGGGAGGCGGGGCTGAACCAAGGGGAGCGGTTTTTCTATTTTCGATTTGGGGTTTTATTTGTTCGAAGGATACTCAAAGGGGGTGTAATAGATGTAAATATATATTTTATATTTTTTTCCCCAAAAGATACTTTTTATTCTACCTCCAAACAAGACCCAACGACTGTTGCCCTAACTAATTAGCCCTGTTCCGAACACAATGGGATACGTATCGTAAGCTGATTCGACTATTTAGATCAGTTTCCGTCAAAATCAAAATATAAATCTATATATTGAATTTGAAAGCTCATTTCAATTTACCGGGGCCACATACTAACTCTAAAAATTCCCGAAAAATATTTTCTAGCTTCGTATTGATGATACGGTCCTAACAAAAATAACTTCATCGAATTATGAGACCGTCTGAAGAATGGCCATTTTCCAGTCGATTAAAATCGACTAAAACTGGTCAAACGCGTTTCCCTTTGCCACACTCACATATTGATTCGAAATATTATGAAATTTGAAACCTAGCAATAATTTGACATCGCGGATCCAACAAAAGTCATTTCGTCGATGTAACAACCCGGAAATGCGAGTCAATTTAAAATTTTTATTTTGGCAATTTTAGTGAATTTTAAACATTTAAAATAAATTATTTTACATAATAGCAATGAGAAATTTATTTTTGATTGAATTCAAACGTATATATTTATTTGAATCATCTTGAGACTATAAATATTTATTTTAAATTATAAAAGGAATTGAAAAGGGTGCGGTAGTGCGATAATTAGATTTCAAAATTCAAATGAATGTACCAGGTGCAAAATAAACCTGATTTTGGCGAAACCGAAAATATTGGAATCTAATTGAGAATATCTTTCCAACGAATCCAAAAAATCAAAATTTCATAGCAAGGATAAAAAGTTATATCCAGTTGAATTTTCAGAATAGTCGCTATGGAATTTTAGCCCTTAAAAATACCCATTTTGCAAACGACCTCGGTTTTCGACGAAACCACTTTTGTTGGGTCCATGATGTCAAGTTATTGCAAGATTCAAAATTTCAAAAAAAAATTGAATCAATATGCGAGTGTAGCATAGGAAAATGCGTTTGACCAGTTCTAGTTGATTTCAATCGACTGGAAATTGGCCATTTCTCAAACGGGCTCAGAGTTTGACGAAATTAGTTTTGTTAGGACTGTATCGTCAACACAAAGCTAGAAAATATTATTTGGGAATTTTTAGAGTTCGTATGTGACCCCGGTAATTTGAAATGTGCGTTTAAATTGAATATATAAAGAATTATATTTTAAATTGAACGGAATTTGATCGTAACAGCCGAATTGGGTTACAAAACATATCCCATTGTGTTCAGAATATGGGTAATTAGCTAAGAGCGATGGTCATTAGGTTCGGTTTGGAGTTCGTATGCAAAAACACTTTTCATTGGAATTAAATAATATTTAAATTATAAAAGGTATAAATAACCCCTTGATTTCTCCAACCCTAGTCAAACGGGTTCAAACGTTCTTCAGCCGCCAGTCAACAGAAATGAACGAATTAAAACCTCACTCGTTCCTCCCTTAAATCCGTGCAAGATAATTCGAATTAATTCATCGTTTCAAAACCAAAATTAAAGAGCTTTTTGAGCTCGTCAAACCCCTGCAACTATGATCGGTTTTCATCAGGGGTTGAGCTCGATTTTCGAGATGGAAGGCCGCGACTTGGCAAGGGTTTTGGTGGCGCAGGGGAGCACCGGAGGTGGCGTCAATGGCAGGCGCAAGGCGGCGGCTTCGAGCTCTTCCACGAGAGCTACTCCGATCGAGGCCTGATCCCCCTGAGCAACGGTGGAGGTGCGGTTTCCGGTTTGGGGTATAGGCGTGAATGGGTTTTGGCGAGCCCTCTTCGATTTGTAAGCCTGGAGCGATGCAGTGCATTGTAGAAGAAGAATTACAGTGAAAGGAGATGAAGTTTTAATTTTTTTTACCTTTAATTAGTTGCCTAATTAGCAATTCATTTAATCTTCTTAGCATTGCGCTTAAATGTGATATATATCAATGAATGACAAGGTGATTTTTCATATAAATAGTTTTAAATAAACTTATAATTTTTGTATATATAGGATTGTTCTAAAAAATATATATCTAATTAGAATTGTTTTTAAATATATATATGTATAGCGGAGTTTAAAAATGAATTTTTTTATCAATATATGTTGTTATAAAAATAAAAAGACTGTTGTTTTAAAAATAAAAAGACTGTTGTTTTAAAAATAAAAAGACTGTTGTTTTAGAAATAAAAACACTAGATTTAAAAAAAGATATAAAGACGTGATTTTATTTAGTTCAAACATGATGTTAATTTTGATTTTTATTTATAAAATAATATAGAAAGGATAAAAATATAATTTTTACTAGTTGCATGTTAAAAATATGATTTTTTATAAAGTAGAAATATGAAAATATAATTTTTATATAGTTATGATAATAAAAATTCAATCTCTATATAAGAAGTAAAAAAAATAATTTTTATATAGAAAGGAGCGTTGTAAATATAAGAAGTGAAATAAAAATCTGAACTTTATTTTATTGTGAAGTAGAGAGGATATAAAAATGTGATTTTTATATATGTAGTGAATACGGATGACGAAAGTGATGAAAGAAGAAACGACAGAGATTTTCTACATATGAAGAGTCGTGGTATTGGATTAGCTAGTCGGTGAGAACTCTTCACTTTTATTTTTATTTTCTAGTTAAAATATATGCAAGGATGCAGACGGTGTTTAGTAGCACCCGACACCCGTCGTCCATAGTCCACAGACGGCTTGTATGCTTGGTTGTTTGATTTTGATGTGTAGTTGATTGTGTGATGTGATGTGAAATGAAATAAAATATTTATATAGTTAAAATATTTTATAGTTGAAAATAGAATTTTTAACGTGTATATAAAATAAATATTTATAAACAAATCGGTGGTTTGTTTATATACACTGATTTGATTGATATTGAGTGGGACGAAATTTTTTACACATCGCCCAACTGCACAAATAAAATCTATATTTGATTGTTTGAATACCCCACACAGGTATTGGGGTAATATATGACATACACTAATCCCAATAATTAGTTGTATGTCGATCGATTGATTGACAGACTGTTATAAGCGTTAAATATTTATATTTGATGCTTATACAGTGTAGAACGCACTTTGGATAGTGGTTGATGATTTATCGTTGCTGTTATATACGTGTGGTAGAAAATCCATATAATTAACATTATATGGTAATTGATTGGGACTCATTCCAGCTTTGAGATAGAATATTTGAATAAGAAATATTTGAAAAAGAAATATTTGAAATAGAATATATGAAAATAGAAATATATGAAGCCATGTTGATTAGATTGACGTCATTTTGACGTGAACGATATTTATATCAATTTTATTCATTTTACAATGAATATCGAAAGTGATTTCAAAATCAGATATTTTGAAAGGAATTGAAATTCGAATTAGATTGAAATCGTTTTGAATTGAATTTAAAACGTATTGAAATTGAACTAAAATTGATTTGAATTGAAACCGATTTGAAATTGAATAGAATTGAAATTGAATAGAATTGAAATGGAATTGAAATTGAATCGAATTGAAATTCAACAGAAAGGAATTCGAATTGAAATTGAATTGAATTGAAAACGAACTGAAATTGAATTCAAAATCGATTTGAATTGAAATTAATTTGAAATGAATTTAAAACGAATTGGTAAGGGAAAATTCAATTTTGATTTGAATTTGAAAAAGAAGTTGAAATCATTTTGAAAACGAATTTAAAACGATTTATAAAATACGTTTTAAAAGGGAATTGACGAAGTATATATTATATATATAATATAATGGCCTGAATAGAATGCGCCGCACCGCGGCAGTTCGCGAATTTCGACCATTGACTTCGAACGGATATTACGGGAGTTTCGACCGTCGGATTCTCATGAAACCGGAGTCGTTGGGTTCGTATCGAAAAGAGCTTTCCTATGAATATTAAAAATTAGAAATCTAAAAGTTGGATTTGGAATTATGTCCAAATCAAATTTGGAAAAGGTCGCTATAAGTGCAGTTCGATGGCCGTTAATGGAAATCGACTGTACGGGCTTTGATAAAATTATTAAAAATATCAATAATTAGTGTAAAATCATAAGAAATGATTTGGGAAGAATTGGGGTAAAAAACTCCATATTTGAAAAGATAAAAATAGATTTTTATCGTAATGAACCAGTTTTGAACTAGAATTATAATTCCATTTATTTTTAAATATATAAATTGAATTTGAAAATGGTTTTGAAAGTAACCAGAATTTCCAATAATTGAATTGGAATGGATTTGAATCGAAATTGTCTTTGGATTATTTCGATGTTGGATTTCATGAAGATACAGGAATTGTTATTGGAATTTGAAAGATATATTTATGTCGTTATTTCCAATACGATATTTTTAATCATAGAATTTGATATTGAATATAAGCCGATATATTTTCTATTCAGAGCCTTGTATTTAATATCAAATATGATTTGGGTTCGTCGTGAATGGTGTCTTCATTAACACTGTTCTTGTAACAACCCGAAAATCTGGGCCAGTTTAAAATTTTTATTTTGGCAATTTTAGCGAAATTTGAACATTTAAAAGGAATTATTTTAAATAAAGTCGACGAGAAATTTATTTTGAATAGAATTCGAACGTATATATTATATACGTCGTCGTTAGAATATAAATAATTATATATAATTATAAAAGGAATTGGAAATGGCGCGGTAGTTCGATAATTCGATTTCAAACTTCAATTGAATGTACCGGGTGGAAAACAATCCGGATTTTAGTGAAACCAAAAATATTAGGATCTAATTTAGAATATCTTTCCAACAAATCCGAAAAATCGAAATTTTATAGCGGGAATCAAAAGATATGTCCAGTTGAAAATTCTGAATAGTCGCTATGGAATTCAGGCCCTTAAAAATAGACATTTTCCAAACTACCTCGGATTTCGACGAAACCACTTTTTTGGGTCCGTGATGTCAAATTATTGCTAGGTTTCAAATTTCATAATTTTTTGAATCAATATGTGAGCGTGGCAAAGGAAAACGCATTTGACCAGTTTCAGTTGATTTTAATCGACTGGAAAATGGCCATTTTTCTAACTGTCGCAGAATTGGACGAAACTAGTTTCGTTAGAACCGTATGGTCAATACGAAGCTAGAAACTATTTTTCTGGAATTTTTCGAGTTAGTATGTGACCCCAGTAAATTGAAATACGCATTCAAATTCAATATATAGAGTAAAATTTTGATTTTGATGAAAACTGATCGAAACGGCCAAATCAGCTTACGATACATGTCCCATTGTGTTCGGAATGGGGGTAATTAGCCATGGACGATAGGCGGTGGGTCTTGTTTCGAGGTCGAAAATAAAAGTTGCTTTTTGAAATTAATTAAATAATTAAATATATATTATTATATATAATCCCTACCCCTCTTCTCTCACCTCCTCAGATCGATAAATGTGAAAACCCGTAACTTCCCCGTAAAGGAAAGCGTCGGATAGTTCGAGAACAAACCACAACAGAACACATACAGAAGAACGTTTCATTGTATATTACAACAATGCATCAGATTACAAGAATATACAGAGTAAAAATGAATATTACACAGAAATATCAGAGATTTAAATTACATAGCAGCGGAAAATAATACAATACACAACTAGAAGTAGATATACGGATACAAAGCTTTCCGGATATCGTTCCAGCTGTAAACCAGGATCCTGTGAATATAAATCTGCAAAACCAAAACTACTAGCTGCCCGTGTCAAAATAAGGGCACCCAGAGTTTAGGTTAAAACAATAAACTCCAGGTCAGTCATGGGACTGGTGTGAGAACTAAAACAGTTATTAATCTTTATTTTTAAACTTTGGTAAATCAAGGGACCACGCCGTATAACACGGAACGGGTTTCCTCCCAAGAATACCAGTGCATAAAACAAACAGCGCAATGCTAAATAAAGAAAAATGAAGCTGTTATAAGACCCAGGTCCTATCACACAATGCAACGCAAGCCGGGGGATAGGGTTTTCCCTTATAACAGCCAAAGAATGCTTGATACGTTTTAAAACAAATCATTTGATACTATTATAAGTGCATAGTGTATAAAACAACTTCAAATCATAAGTATCAATCATAGGCGGCATGGGTACCATATATCATGTCGCCATATATAGGTTTACAAATAAAACCGCAATTGTCACGTATTTGGAAATTGGATTTTCGTCTATGAACCGAGGCAAAGGATGGTCCTCAACCGATTCGAGACGCTCTAGCCCGCCCCTCAGGCAAGTACTCTGTCAAGCCTTTGGATCGTCAGGGCCGGTCCACCGATGTGGATTAAACTTAAACCCTGAACATGCGTTCCCCCGCCCTATGGGGTGTAAATGAGCCAACGAATGACTCCATCGGACCCGGATCGTCCGATCAAACCGAGGCTCCTCGCAACAGCAACAACCACATAAGTCAAACTCGTCAGGGCGTGTAAAACCACTGACGCCACTTCTAACTAGAAAGAAACGCATGCCCTACCTGAGGTCCGTCTCCCGTTTTTGGTTCATACCGGGTGTGAAACTCGCGAAGTAAACGTTACACAAAGCTACGCCACAAAGGCCGTGCTTTGATCATCACCACGAGACTTTGCTTTTCAACAGAAGCCTCGATCAATTGCCACTTAGGCATGCCACACAGGCAATTAACCCCATGCGTTTGATATCCATCAATATATAACCCTTGAGCTCGTACATCTCAGAGAAGGGCGTTAAGCAAGAGAATAAATTCTCCGCCGCCAAACAGATATATATTTAATAGAGATCAATCACACGGACTAAAATCCAATGTCAGACACACAGTCCATTTCCAAGTCCGTTCTGGGTCTGAACGAAACCGGAGGCACCTAGTACCCCGCATATCCATCGATCTCCAAGTACGTCTGGACGATCACCAAATGTTTCCATCCTCTTGGGTGTACAGCCCAATCAAGATCATCAGTAATCACCCAAGCGACGTGAAGACTTCCGGTCTTCGACCATCGTCTTCATCTTCGACTTATCGTCGTAACAGTTATTCAGAATGGGATAAACCCGGTCTTTCCGAATAACTCGCGTATATTTTAAATAAGTGTTACACAAACACAACATACGCCTCATTCCAATTCATCAGTCACTAACCGTAAATTAATCAAGAGAATAATTCCCCAAATATTAACCCCGAAGGCCGAAACCAACATCAGATCAATATCCAGAAAACCATTCTGCTTAGCTAACCGACAGTTAGTTTCTAAATTTCACATTCATAGGGAAAGGTTCCCATTAATTTTATCCAAGATAAATTCCTTGAATTTATTCTTTATTCTATTTTTGAATCTCAATTCAAACTAGTCGGGATTAACGAACCTTACCGAAGTAATCATTTGTTTAAATTTCCCCATCCCAACCTATTTATCCCATGAAGTAAAACTGGTAATACTTCATATCTAACACCACAGTGTTATCGGTAAATTCAATTACCATTTCACGTTCAAATCTAATTAAAGATTTAACTATCGCCTGGAGCAAAACTGGTGATACTCCATTTTCGATCATTTCAATCTAATTAAAGATTCATTAAAACTCCACTTAGTTTTAATCTTCGACTGGGTTAAAGAATCAGTGTCATTTTAAAACACGGTTCACGATAAACCCAAAATCACGTTCATTAATTATTGGGTTAAAGAACGAGTGTTATTTAAAAACACTGTTCACGATAAACCCAAAAATCAATATCGATTCAATTCCAATTAAATCTTATTTAATTGGTACACTTCATTAAATCTAAATAAAAAGATTTAATCTTTTCTCAACTGGGTTCAAGAACAGTGTTAGTGAAGACACCATTCACGACAAACCCAAATCATATTTGATATTCAATACAAGGCTCTGAATAGAAAATATATCGGCTTATATTCAATATCAAATTCTACGACTAACAAATGTCGTATTGGAAATAACGATATAAAGATATATCTTTCAAATTTCCATAACAACATCTGTATAGTCACGAATTCCAACATCGAAATATTCCGAAGACAATTTCGATTCAAATCCACTCCAATGCAATCATTGGAAATTTTGGTTATTTTCAAAACCCTTTTCAAATTCAATTTATTTATTTAAAAATAAATAGAATTATAATTCTAGTTCAAAACTAGTTCATTTCGATAAAAATCTATTTTTATCCTTTCAAATATGGAGTTTTTCATCCCAATCCTTTCTAAATCATTTCTTATGATTTTACACAAATTATTACTATTTTTAATAATTTTATCAAGGCGCGTATAGTCGATTTCCATCAATGGCCATCGAACTGCACTTACAGCGACCTTTTTCAAATTTGATTCGGACGTAACTCCAAATCCAACCGTTAGATTTCAAATTTCTAATATTCGTTAGAAAGCTCTTTTCGATACGAACCCAACGGTTCCGGTTTTAGGAGAATCCGGCGGTCGGATCTCCCGTAATGTCCGTTTGAAATGAATGGTCGAAATTCACGAACTGCCGCGGCGCGGCGCGTTCTATTCAGGCCATTATATTATATATATAATATATATTTCGTCGATTTCTATTTAAAACGAATTATATATATAGTTTTAATATTCGTTTCAAAAGCAATCTCAACTTCCATTTCAATTCAAATCAAAATTGAATTCTTCTTTATAAATTCGTTTTAAAATTCATTTCTATTCAATTCAAATTTCAATTCAATTTGAATTCATTTCAGTTCGCTTTCAATTCAATTTGAATTCGTTTTCAATTCATTTCATTTCGGAATCGTTTTCAATTCAATTCATTTCGAAATCGTTTTCAATTCAATTCATTTCGAAATCGTTTTCAATTCAATTCATTTCGAAATCGTTTTCAATTCAATTCATTTCGAAATCGTTTTCAATTCATTTCCTTTCGAAATCGTTTTCAATTCATTTCCTTTCGAAATCGTTTTCAATTCAATTCATTTCGAAATCGTTTTCAATTCAATTCATTTCGAAATCGTTTTCAATTCAATTCATTTCGAAATCGTTTTCAATTCAATTCATTTCGAAATCGTTTTCAATTCAATTCATCTCAAAATCGTTTAAAATCGATATAAATATCGTTCACGTCAAAATGGCGTCAATCTAATCATCACGGCTTCACATATTTCTATTTTCAAATATTCTATTTCAAATATTTCCTATTATCAAAATATTTGTTATTATCAAAATATTCTTTATTTTCACGATTGGAATGAGGCCCAATCAATTACCATATAAAGTTAATTATATGGATTTTCATACAACACATGTATATAATAGCAACGATAAATAATCAACCATCAACCAAAGTGCACTACACCGTATAAGCATCAAATATAAATATCTAATGCTTATAACAGCCTGTCAATCAATCGATTGACATATTTAATCAATCAGGATGAGTGAACTTCAAATTTCATCCCAACACCCGTGTGGGGTTTCAAACAATCAAACAAATATTTTATTTGTGCAGTTGGGCGATGTGTAAAATTTATCGTCCCAATCCATATCAGTCAAATGGGTGTACATCAACAAACCGTTTTGATTTGTAAATGAATATGTTATTTTATTCATTTCCAATAAAAATGATATTTTTATTTTTCTAACATATTTTAGAAAATTTCGGCGGCATAACGGCGCTATGCTAGAAACGGGATAAGGCCTAGCCTTGTCCCCGGTCTAATAATGGCCACCGCCATACCCATATCAATCAAATCACTTTCGTTATGCAAACCACAAAATTTGGAGTAAGAGTCTAACCTAGCCTTACTCCTTCGCCTTATAACGGCGCACGTCTAATCCTAACCAATTTATCGATTCGATTTTTCACACCACAAACCACTTTCAAACCAATAACGCAATCAATAACCAAACAGCCAAACAAACAAGTCCATGGTCTGTGGACGATTGTGTCGGGTGCTACTAAACACCGTCTGCATCCTAGTATATATATATAACTAGAAAAGAAATTGAAAGGTGAGAAATTCTCACATATAGCTATCCAATCATCTTGACTCTTCTTTGATAAAAATCTTCATCGTTATCGCCTTTTTATCACCTTCGCTGCCCGTAGCCACTACATATGTAAAAATCGAATTTTTACGATGATATTCAATATATAAAAATCGAATTTTTACTACGCTATTCAATATATAAAAATATGATTTTTACTTCGACTTTCAATATATAAAAATCATATCTTACATCTTAATAAAAATTCCATCTTTTCTATTTTAAAGATTAAATTTTTTTCTTTTAACTTAAAATTTGTTTTAAAATCTTTCGAAAAAAAAATCAGTTTTCTTTTCAAAATAAAATCAGTTTTAAAATCTTTTAAAATCAGTTTTATCATCTTTTAAAATCAGTTTTAAAATCATCTTTTAAAATCAGTTTTATCATCTTTTAAAAAATCAGTTTTATCATCTTTTAAAATCAGTTTTTAAAATCTTTTAAAATCGAAATTCAAAGATGAAAATAAAATAAAATAAAAACAATTTACCTACGAAGAAAAGGGGGGGGGGGAAGGAAGAAGACGTCGGCGGCAGGCTCTTCGGTGGTGGTGGCGTCGAGGCTTCAGGGGGGCTCGATTTGGGGGGCGGGGGGGGGGGGGGGGGGGGTGGATGCGTCGCTGGGGTTCGACGTACGAGGGGAGGGGGTCTTCGGGGGTTGCGCACTGGGAGGAGGAGGCTGGACGGAGAGGGCGGTCGTGAGTGGAGCTCGGTGGGGCGTCGCCGATCGATTTAGATTTAGGGTTTTTTTTTTATTTCGAACTGAAGAGAGAGAAGAGGGAATAGGGGGGGTTTATATAAAATATATATTTAATTATTTTAATTTTTCAAAAAGTTGACTTTTACATACGACCTCGAAACGAGGCCCACCGCCTGTCGCCCATAGCGTTTTACCCCCATTCCGAACACAATGGGATATATATCGCAAGCTGATTTGATCATTACAATCAGTTTCCTTTGAATTTACATTTAAATCACTATATTGAATTTTAAACGTACATTTCAAATTACCGGGGCCACATACTAACTCTAAAAATTCTCAAAAAATATTTTCTAGCTTCGTATTGACGATACAGTCCTAATAAAACTAGTTTCGTCGAATTCTGAGACCGTTTGAAAAATGCCCAATTTCCAGTCGATTTAAAATCAACTGAAACTGGTCAAACGCGTTTTCCTTTGCCATTCTCACATATTGATTCGAAAAATTATGAAATTTGAAACCTAGCAATAACTTGACACTCGGATCTAACAAAAGTGGTTTCATCGAAATCCGAGGTCGTTTGCAAAATGTCCATTTTTAAGGGCCTGAATTCCATAGCGACTATTCAGAATTTTCAACTGGACATATCATGATTCCCGCTATCAAATTTCGATTGGTCGGATTCGTTAGAAAGATATTCACTAACAGATTTAAATATTTTTGGTTTCACTAAAATCCGGATTGTTTTGCACCCGGTACATTCAAATGAAGTTTGAAATCGAATTATCGAACTACCGCGCCATTTTCAATTCTATTTATAATTATATATAAATATTTATATTCTAACGACGACGCGTATAAATATATACGTTCTAAATATATTCAAAATAAATTTTCGTCGATATTATTTAAAATAATTCATTTTAAATAATCAAAATTCGCTAAAATTGCCAAAATAAAAATTTTAAACTGGCCCGGATTTTCGGGTCATTACAATCTCCCCCACTTAAAACTTTTCGTCCCCGAAAAGGAACAAAGTCGAAAGTGGTTTGATTAATCAACTCTACGTTCGATCTGGCTTCCATTCTCCAACTTTTCAGTTTCTGAGAATTTTCAAAAATTTCAAAAATTTGGCTAACACCCTAAATTTTCGAAAAATTTCGCCATAACCTCCCCTGCACCGGGAGCATCGGGGAATTTCAAATAGCTTCCCCGGTCCTTCAGATCTCAAAAAGAAAAAGAAAAAGCCAAGCAGCTAGCCAATAGGCTCATAAAATCATCATCACCCAAACAAAACAGTAAATTATGTAGTAAACATGTACCTATTTGTCGGGCAAACAAATTTTATTCTTCGGCTCTAGCCTCCTTGCTATGACCTGTTCAATATAAGTATATGTATATGCAAGCAAATGCGACCAATTTTCAATACAATTCCATATTTGATCAAATTAGGCATAATGGTTCAAAATTAGCAAACAAATAAACAAACAACACAAACATCAATCAATTAGTGAATTAGAGTCTCAAATTCATAAATTTGATACATATACAGAAAATCATGTTTTGATGCCAAATCACAACAATGTATTCTAGCTATATTAGTTTTGGTTCACACACCAGTCTAATGGAAATATATAGAAAATCACACCTTCAAAACTCGAACATAAATGTTGATGATGCGATCGCTATCATCAATATCATCTTCGGGCGACTAGAGTGTGATGCTATATCTATCCAATATATTAAAACTTCGAATACACGCGGATCAGACGTATACGCAAAATCTATATATTATGGATTGTCCACATCAATATAAATAAATAATCAAATACGAATAATTGATTTAAATTTTCAAAACAAAATTTGTTTTCAATTGAAAAATATACTCTTCACACTCATTCTAGGATACTACTGATCCTATCTCTAACGAGTCATTCTAATTGGATATTACTAATCCAATATCTGATGAATTCTTTCGTACGGTTCTAATGTGTCTTGTTCTCTAGCTTTGTAAACCAAAGCTCTGATACCAACTGTGAAAACCCGTAACTTCCCCGTAAAGGAAAGCGTCGGATAGTTCGAGAACAAACCACAACAGAACACATACAGAAGAACGTTTCATTGTATATTACAACAATGCATCAGAATACAAGAATATACAGAGTAAAAATGAATATTACACAGAAATATCAGAGATTTAAATTACATAGCAGCGGAAAATAATACAATACACAAGTAGAAGTAGATATACGGATACAAAGCTTTCCGGATATCGTTCCAGCTGTAAACCAGGATCCTGTGAATATAAATCTGCAAAACCAAAACTACTAGCTGCCCGTGTCAAAATAGGGGCACCCAGAGTTTAGGTTAAAACAATAAACTCCAGGTCAGTCATGGGACTGGTGTGAGAACTAAAACAGTTATTAATCTTTATTTTTAAAGTTTGGTAAATCAAGGGACCACGCCGTATAACACGGAACGGGTTTCCTCCCAAGAATACCAGTGCATAAAACAAACAACGCAATGCTAAATAAAGAAAAATGAAGCTGTTATAAGACCCAGGTCCTATCACACAATGCAACGCAAGCCGGGGGATAGGGTTTTCCCTTATAACAGCCAAAGAATGCTTGATACGTTTTAAAACAAATCATTTGATACTATTATAAGTGCATAGTGTATAAAACAACTTCAAATCATAAGTATCAATCATAGGCGGCATGGGTACCATATATCATGTCGCCATATATAGGTTTACAAATAAAACCGCAAATGTCACGTATTTGGAAATTGGATTTCCGTCTATGAACCGAGGCAAAGGATGGTCCTCAACCGATTCGAGACGCTCTAGCCCGCCCCTCAGGCAAGTACTCTGTCAAGTCTTTGGATCGTCAGGGCCGGTCCACCGATGTGGATTAAAGTAAAACCCTGAACATGCGTTCCCCCGCCCTATGGGGCGTAAATGAGCCAACGAATACCTCAATCGGACCCGGATCGTCCGATCAAACCGAGGCGCCTCGCAACAGCAACAACCACATAAGTCAAACTCGTCAGGGCGTGTAAAGCCACTGACGCCACTTCTAACTAGAAAGAAACGCTTGCCCTCCCTGAGGTCCGTCTCCCGTTTTTGGTTCATACCGGGTGTGAAACTCGCGAAGTAAACGTTACACAAAGCTACGCCACAAAGGCCGTGCTTTGATCATCACCACGAGACTTTGCTTTTCAACAGAAGCCTCGATCAATTGCCACTTAGGCATGCCACACCGGCAATTCACCCCATGCGTTTGATATCCATCAATATATAACCCCTGAGCTCGTACGTCTCAGAGAAGGGTGTTAAGCAAGAGAATAAATTCTCCGCCGCCAAACAGATATATATTTAATAGAGATCAATCACACGGACTAAAATCCAATGTCAGACACACAGTCCATTTCCAAGTCCGTTCTGGGTCTGAACGAAACCGGAGGCACCTAGTACCCCGCATATCCATCGATCTCCAAGTACGTCTGGACGATCACCAACTGTTTCCATCCTCTTGGGTGTACAGCCCAATCAAGATCATCAGTAATCACCCAAACGACGTGAAGACTTCCGGTCTTCGACCATCGTCTTCATCTTCGACTTATCGTCGTATCAGTTATTCAAAATGGGATAAACCCGGTCTTTCCGAATAACTCGCGTATATTTTAAATAAGTGTTACACAAACACAACATACGCCTCATTCCAATTCATCAGTCACTAACCATAAATTAATCAAGAGAATAATTCCCCAAATATTAACCCCGAAGGCCGAAACCAACATCAGATCAATATCCAGAAAACCATTCTGCTTGGCTAACCGACAGTTAGTTTCTAAATTTCACATTCATAGGGAAAGGTTCCCATTAATTTTATCCAAGATAAATTTCTTGAATTTATTCTTTATTCTATTTTTGAATCTCAATTCAAACTAGTCGGGATTAGCGAACCTTACCGAAGTAATCATTTGTTTTAATTTCCCCATCCCAACCTATTTATCCCATGAAGTAAAACTGGTAATACTTCATATCTAACACCAAAGTGTTATCGGTAAATTCAATTACCATTTCACGTTCAAATCTAATTAAAGATTTAACTATCGCCTGGAGCAAAACTGGTGATACTCCATTTTCGATCATTTCAATCTAATTAAAGATTCATTAAAACTCCACTTAGTTTTAATCTTCGACTGGGTTAAAGAATCAGTGTCATTTTAAAACACGGTTCACGATAAACCCAAAATCACGTTCATTAATTATTGGGTTAAAGAACGAGTGTTATTTAAAAACACTGTTCACGATAAACCCAAAAATCAATATCGATTCAATTCCAATTAAATATTATTTAATTGGTACACTTCATTAAATCTAAATAAAAAGATTTAATCTTTTCTCAACTGGGTTCAAGAACAGTGTTAGTGAAGACACCATTCACGACAAACCCAAATCACATTTGATATTCAATACAAGGCTCTGAATAGAAAATATATCGGCTTATATTCAATATCAAATTCTACGACTAACAAATGTCGTATTGGAAATAACGATATAAAGATATATCTTTCAAATTTCCATAACAACATCTGTATAATCACGAATTCCAACATCGAAATATTCCGAAGACAATTTCGATTCAAATCCACTCCAATGCAATCACTGGAAATTTTGGTTATTTTCAAAACCCTTTTCAAATTCAATTTATTTGTTTAAAAATAAATAGAATTATAATTCTAGTTCAAAACTAGTTCATTTCGATAAAAATCTATTTTTATCCTTTCAAATATGGAGTTTTTCATCCCAATCCTTCCTAAATCATTTCTTATGATTTTACACAAATTATTACTATTTTTAATAATTTTATCAAGGCCCGTATAGTCGATTTCCATCAATGGCCATCGAACTGCACTTACAACGACCTTTTTCAAATTTGATTTGGACGTAACTCCAAATCCAACCGTTAGATTTCAAATTTCTAATATTCGTTAGAAAGCTCTTTTCGATACGAACCCAACGGTTCCGGTTTTTGGAGAATCCGACGGTCGGATCTCCCGTAATGTCCGTTTGAAATGAATGGTCGAAATTCACAAACTGCCGCGGCGCGGCGCGTTCTATTCAGGCCATTATATTATATATATAATATATATTTCGTCGATTTCTATTTAAAACGAATTATATATATAGTTTTAATATTCGTTTCAAAAGCAATCTCAACTTCCATTTCAATTCAAATCAAAATTGAATTCTTCTTTATAAATTCGTTTTAAAATTCATTTCTATTCAATTCAAATTTCAATTCAATTTGAATTCATTTCAATTCGCTTTCAATTCAATTTGAATTCGTTTTCAATTCATTTCATTTCGGAATCGTTTTCAATTCAATTCATTTCGAAATTGTTTTCAATTCAATTCATTTCGAAATCGTTTTCAATTCAATTCATTTCGAAATCGTTTTCAATTCAATTCATTTCGAAATCGTTTTCAATTCATTTCCTTTCGAAATCGTTTTCAATTCATTTCCTTTCGAAATCGTTTTCAATTCAATTCATTTCGAAATCGTTTTCAATTCAATTCATTTCGAAATCGTTTTCAATTCAATTCATTTCGAAATCGTTTTCAATTCAATTCATTTCGAAATCGTTTTCAATTCAATTCATTTCGAAATCGTTTTCAATTCAATTCATTTCGAAATCGTTTTCAATTCAATTTATCTCGAAATCGTTTAAAATCGATATAAATATCGTTCACGTCAAAATGGCGTCAATCTAATCATCACGGCTTCACATATTTCTATTTTCAAATATTCTATTTCAAATATTTCCTATTATCAAAATATTTGTTATTATCAAAATATTCTTTATTTTCACCATTGGAATGAGGCCCAATCAATTACCATATAAAGTTAATTATATGGATTTTCATACAAAACATGTATATAATAGCAACGATAAATAATCAACCATCAACCAAAGTGCACTACACCGTATAAGCATCAAATATAAATATCTAATGCTTATAACAGCCTGTCAATCAATCGATTGACATATTTAATCAATCAGGATGAGTGAACTTCAAATTTCATCCCAACACCCGTGTGGGGTTTCAAACAATCAAACAAATATTTTATTTGTGCAGTTGGGCGATGTGTAAAATTTATCGTCCCAATCCATATCAGTCAAATGGGTGTACATCAACAAATCGTTTTGATTTGTAAATGAATATGTTATTTTATTCATTTCCAATAAAAATGATATTTTTATTTTTCTAACATATTTTAGAAAATTTCGGCGGCATAACGGCGCTATGCTAGAAACGGGATAAGGCCTAGCCTTGTCCCCGGTCTAATAATGGCCACCGCCATACCCATATCAATCAAATCACTTTCGTTATGCAAACCACAAAATTTGGAGTAAGAGTCTAACCTAGCCTTACTCCTTCGCCTTATAACGGCGCACGTCTAATCCTAACCAATTTATCGATTCGATTTTTCACACCACAAACCACTTTCAAACCAATATCGCAATCAATAACCAAACAGCCAAACAAACAAGTCCATGGTCTGTGGACGATTGAGTCGGGTGCTACTAAACACCGTCTGCATCCTAGTATATATATATAACTAGAAAAGAAATTGAAAGGTGAGAAATTCTCACATATAGCTATCCAATCATCTTGACTCTTCTTTGATAAAAATCTTCATCGTTATCGCCTTTTTATCACCTTCGCTGCCCGTAGCCACTACATATGTAAAAATCGAATTTTTACGATGATATTCAATATATAAAAATCGAATTTTTACTACGCTATTCAATATATAAAAATATGATTTTTACTTCGACTTTCAATATATAAAAATCATATCTTACATCTTAATAAAAATTCCGTCTTTTCTATTTTAAAGATTAATTTTTTTTCTTTTAACTTAAAATCAGTTTTAAAATCTTTCGAAAAAAAATCTGTTTTCTTTTCAAAATAAAATCAGTTTTAAAATCTTTTAAAATCAGTTTTATCATCTTTTAAAATCAGTTTTATCATCTTTTAAAATCAGTTTTATCATCTTTTAAAATCAGTTTTAAAATCATCTTTTAAAATCAGTTTTATCATCTTTTAAAAAATCAGTTTTATCATCTTTTAAAATCAATTTTTAAAATCTTTTAAAATCGAAATTCAAAGATGAAAAAAAAATAAAATAAAAACAATTTACCTGCGAAGAAAAGGGGGGGAAGGAAGAAGACGTCGGCGGCAGGCTCTTCGGTGGTGGTGGCGTCGAGGCTTCAGGGGGGCTCGATTTGATTCGACGGTGGGGGGGGTGGATGCGTCGCTGGGGTTCGACGTACGAGGGGAGGGGGTCTTCGGGGGTTGCGCACTGGGAGGAGGAGGCTGGACGGAGAGGGCGGTCGTGGGTGGAGCTCGGTGGGGCGTCGCCGATCGATTTAGATTTAGGGTTTTTTTTTTCGAACTGAAGAGAGAGAAGAGGGAATGGGGGGGTTTATATAAAATATATATTTAATTATTTTAATTTTTCAAAAAGTTGACTTTTACATACGACCTCGAAACGAGGCCCACCGCCTGTCGCCCATAGCGTTTTACCCCCATTCCGAACACAATGGGATATATATCGCAAGCTGATGTGATCATTACAATCAGTTTCCTTTGAATTTACATTTAAATCACTATATTGAATTTTAAACGTACATTTCAAATTACCGGGGCCACATACTAACTCTAAAAATTCTCGAAAAATATTTTCTAGCTTCGTATTGACGATACAGTCCTAATAAAACTAGTTTCGTCGAATTCTGAGACCGTTTGAAAAATGGCCAATTTCCAGTCGATTTAAAATCAACTTAAACTGGTCAAACGCGTTTTCCTTTGCCACGCTCACATATTGATTCGAAAAATTATGAAATTTGAAACCTAACAATAACTTGACACTGCGGATCTAACAAAAGTGGTTTCATCGAAATCTGAGGTCGTTTGCAAAATGTCCATTTTTAAGCGCCTGAATTCCATAGCGACTATTCAGAATTTTCAACTGGACATATCTTGATTCCCGCTATCAAATTTCGATTGGTTGGATTCGTTAGAAAGATATTCACTAACAGATTTAAATATTTTTGGTTTCGCTAAAATCCGGATTGTTTTGCACCTGGTACATTCAAATGAAGTTTGAAATCGAATTATCGAACTACCGCGCCATTTTCAATTCTATTTGTAATTATATATAAATATTTATATTCTAACGACGACGCGTATAAATATATACGTTCTAAATATATTCAAAATAAATTTTTGTCGATATTATTTAAAATAATTCATTTTAAATAATCAAAATTCGCTAAAATTGCCAAAATAAAAATTTTAAACTGGCCAAGATTTTCGGGTCATTACAATAAACAAAAAAAAAGAAAAAAAATTTGAAATCGCGCCTAGCCCTAGTCTCTCCCCTTGCGCTGCCGTGCCACCGCCGGAAGCCCTCCACCGCCGCGCCTCTCTCTCCTCTGGCCATCCCCTTCTTCCCCTCCGTCCTCTCGCCGAACTCGAGAAGAACCCGTTGAACCCCATCGACACCCCTAAGGTCGAAGCCCCATTCGATCCCCCCCCCCTGCTGCGACCACCACCCCGCCAACAACCCCCACAGCACTCCACCGAACGCAAAGACCCCCCCTTCCTTAAAGCAATGTAAGTCTTTATTGAATTATTATTTAAAGTAATTAGGTTTTTATAGTAATAAAAATGTGATTTTTATGATTAGAAAAATATGATTTTGCCCTTAGAGGAAGTTTAGATTTTTGTTTAGGGAAAATGAGGATTTTTGTGAAGATAAAATTGAGATTTTTATAACAACAAAGATGGGATTTTTATATGAATAACCAAATAAAAATATGATTTTTATTATATGTGAAGTTTAAAAATATAATTTTTACATTTTAGAAAGGCTAAAAATATAATCTTTATATTTGAAAAGGCGAAATCTTTATATTTGAAAAGGCGAAATCTTTATATTTGAAAAGGCGAAATCGTTTTATGAAGAATAGCGTAATAAAAATATGATTTTTAGCACATTTGGAAGGATAAAAATATAATCTTTATTATATGAACATCGATATAAAAATATAATTTTTATCTATATAGTAGTAGTATAAAAATATGATTTTTATATACATAGCAACAATATAAAAATGTGATTTTTATATATGTAGTGACTACGGGCAGTGAAAATGGCAAAAAGGCGAGCACGACGAAGATTTCTACATAAGAAGAGTCGTGGTATTGGATTAGCTATTGGTGAGAACTTCTCACTCTAAATTTCTTTTTCTAGTTATACATATATATATAATAGGATGGAGACGGTGCTTAGCAGCACCCGACAACCGTCGTCCACAGACCATGGACGGCTTGTATACTTGTTTGATGTGTTGTGAAATTTGTTTGTTAAGTTGATGTGAAATAGATAATAAAATATATTCATGTGTTGAAATAAATAAATTATCATTAAAAATATAATTTTTAACGTGAATGTGAATAAATAAATATTTATAAACAAATCGGCCGATTTGTTTATATACAATGATTTGACTGATATTGATTAGGTTGATAAATTTTACACATCGCCCAACTGCACAAATAAAAATCTGTGTTTGTTGATTTGAAACCCCACACGGGTGTTGGGATGATATTTGAGTACACTAATCCCAATTATTTAATTGTATGTCGATTGATTGGTCGACAGGTTGCGTAAGCGTTGATTATTTATATTTGATGCTTATACAGTTGTGTGGTGCACCTTGGATGATGGTTGATTGTTGATCGTTGCTATTATATACATGTGTTGGGTGGAATCCATATAACTAACATTATATGGTGATTGATTGGGCCTCATTCCAATAGGGAAAATAATGAATATTATAAAAGAAAATTCATGTGTTGAATATAAAAATAGTCATGTGCTGACGATGTTCATGAGTTGAAACTATTGACGTGTTGAGTGAAATATTTTATAAAATAAAATTTACATCTTTATCATATTTAAAATTAGAACTACTTTACGGTTGAAATCTAATTAAAAAATCTAACAATAGAAACCATAGTTTTATAAAATATTTTACGTAACAAAAATAATGATGTGTTGACTGTACTCATGTGTTGAGATTAGTCGTGTGTTGAAAGAAATATAAATTCATGTGTTGGATAGAATGAATATTCATTTGTTGAATAGAATAAAGAAGTTTTTGAAAAATATAAAGCTGTGTTGATTAGAGATGCGTTATTTTGACGCGAACGATATTTGTATCGATTTTATTCGTTTTATAATGAATATTGAAAAGTGATTTCAAAATTTAATATTTTGAAATGAAATTCAAATTAAATTAGATTAAAATTCAAACGGAAATTTAATTGAATCAATCTGAAATGAATTCGAATCGAATAGAACATGAATTCTATTCGAATTGAATAGAAAGTGATTTTGAATTCAAATTGAATAAAAATTAATTCAAATAGAAATGAATTCAAATTGAATTAAATTGAAATTGAATTAAAACGAATAGAAATCGTTTTGAATGAAATTTAAAAGGAACGGAAATTGAATTGAAATCAATTTGAAATGAATTCGAATTGAATTAAATAGAAGGTAAATTCAAATTGAATTGAATTGAAACGAATTCGAATTAAATAAAATTGAAATGAATTCGAATTGAATTGAAATCAAATCGATTTGAAATTGAAGATGAAGTTGAAATAGATTTTGAAACGAATTTAAAATGATTTATAAAATACGTTTTAAAAGGAAATCGACGAAATATAATATATATATATATATATATATATATATATAATGTCCTGAATAGAACGCGCCGCGCCGCGGCAGTTCGTGAATTTCGACCATTGATTCGAATTGACATTGCGGGAGATCCGACCGTCGAATTTTCCTAAAACCGGAACCGTTGGGTTCGTATCGAAAAGATCTTTCCAACGAATATTAGAAATTTGAAATCTAACGGTTGGATTTGGAGTTATGTCCAAATCAAATTCGAAAAAGGTCGTTGTAAGTGCAGTTCGATGGACGTTGTTGGAAATCGACTGTACAGGCCTTGATAAAATTATTAAAAATATCTATAATTTGTGTAAAATCATAAGAAATGATTTGGGAAAAATTGGGCTGAAAAATTCCATATTTGAAAAGATAAAAATAGATTTTTGTCGAAATGAACTAGTTTTGAACTAGAATTAAAATCAATTTATTTTTGAAATAAATAAATTGAATTTGAATGTGGTTTTAAAAATAATCAATATTCCCAATACGCGGATTGGACTGGAGTTGAATCGAAATTATCTTCGGAATATTTCGATGTTGGATTTCGTGACTATACAGATATTGTTATGGGAATTTGAACGATATATTTTATATCGTTATTTCCAATACGATATTTGTTGGTTTCAGAATTTGATATTGAATATAAGCCGGTATATTTTCTATTCAGAGCCTTGTAATTAATATCAAATGTGATTTGGATTTATCGTGAATCGCTTTTTAGACGACATTGGTTCTTTAACCCAGTTAAAGGCAAGATGTTGATTTTTGAAAGGATTAAAACTAAGTGGAGTTCTAATGAATCTTTAATTAGATTGAAATGTGAATTGATAATTTAAATTATCAAATCTGATAGGCGATCGAGAACGGAGTGCCACCAGTTTTGCTCTAAAGCGATAGTTAAATCTTTAATTAGATCTGAACGTGAAATGGTAATTAATTTTACCGATAACACTGTGGTGCTATATGTGGAGTATCACCAGTTTTGCTCCATGGGATGAATAGGTTGGGATTGGAAAATAAAATAAATAATAACTTACGTGTGGTTTGCTAATCCCGACTAGTTTAAAATTATATCCAAAGGAAGATTATAAAATAAATTTAGAAGAATTTATCTTGGATAAAATTAATGGGAACCTTTCCTTAAGAATGTGATTTTGTGAATAAAAGAATATTCTGAATTGGAATGAGGCGTCTGTTGTGTTTGTGTAACATTTGTTTATCATATACGTGGGTTATTCAGAAAGGCCGGGTTTATACCCATTCTGAATAACCGATTCGACGAGATGCGGAAGATGAAGACGGTGGTTGAAGACCGGAAGTCTTCACATCATTTGGGTGATTACTGATGATCTTGATTAGGCTGTACACCCAAGATGAGGGAAACATTGGATTTGCGAGGAAAGTGCGAGGAAAGTGCCTCCGGTTTCGTTCAGACCCAGAATGAACTTGTAAATGGATTGTGTGTCTGACATTGGATTTTATTCTATGTGGATTGATCTCTATTAAATATACATCTGTTTGGCGGCTGAGAATTTATTCTCTTGCTTAACGCCCTTCTCTGAGACGTACGAGCTCAGAGGTTGTATATCGATGGACATCAGTCGCATGAAGTGAATTGCCAGTGTGGCACGCATAAGTGGCAATTGATCAGGGCTTCTGTTGAAAAGCAAAGTGTTGTGGTTTATGATCAAAGCATGGCTTGTGTGGCGTAGCTTTGTGTATAACGTGAATTCGCGAGCCTCACACCTCGGTATGAGTCAAAAACGGGATAGTGACAGCTGGGAGAGCACGACGTTTCTTTCTAGCTAAGGTGGTGTCAGTGACCTACCAGCCCTGACATTTATATACTTCTCACTTGTGTGGTTGTTGGATACGAGGCGCCTCGGATATAGATCTGTAAGGACCGGGAAACGTGTGCTCAGGAATAACTAATCCTCCAAAATTAGGTGAGGACCGGTCCAGCCGATTCCAAGGATCAAAGTGGGGTTCTGGGACATTTGCTAGAGTGTCTCGAACGCGGAGAGGAGATTTCCCCTTGCCTCGACTCATGACGGAAATCCAATTTCCAATACGTGATATTGCGGTTTTAATAGTAGAACTAGTATGGCGACATGATATATGGTACCCATGTCGTCTATGATTGATATTTATGATTGAAATTGTTTTGACACTATACACCTATAATAGTATCAAATGATTTGTTTTAAACGTATCAAGCATTATTTGGCTATTATAAGGGAAAACCCTATCCTCCGGCTTGAGTTGCATTGTGTGATGGGACCTGGGTCTTATAATAGCTTCATTTTTCCAAAAAGCATTCTGTTGTTTTGTTATATGCACTAGTGTTCTTGGGAGGAAACCCGTTCCATATTATACGGCGTGGTCCCTTGAATTACTATCGTTTAAGGTAAAGCTTTAAATAACTGTTTTAGTTCTCACACCAGTCCCATGACTGACCTGGAGTTTATTGTTTTAACCTAAACTCTGGGTGCCCCTATTTTCGACATGGGCAGCTAGTAGTTTTGGTTTTTGCAGATTTATATTCACAGGGTCCTAATTTACAGCTGGAACGATGCTCGGAAAGCTCTGTATCCGTGTATCACTTTCAGTTGTGTTTTGTATATTTTTTCCTTTGCTATGTAATTTATTGTAATCTCTGATATTTATCGAATGTAATTTACTCATTTATACTCTGTGTATTCTTGTATCTGATGGAATTGTTGTAATAACAATGAAATGTTCTTCTGCCTGAGTTCTATTTTGTCTTGTCCTCAATTCTATCCATGCTTTCCTTCACGGGGAAGTTCGGGTCGTCTTAGTTTGGTATTAGAGCATTGGTTTACAGAGCTCGAGTTCAAGACACATTAGAACCATACGAAAGAATTCATCAGATATTGGATTAGTTATATCCAATTAGAATGACTCGTTAGAGATAGGATCAGTAGTATCCTAGATCGAGTGTGAAGAGTATATTTTTCAAATGAAAACAATTTTGTTCTGAAATTTAAATCGTTTTTAATGTATTTGAATATTTATTTTTTATAAATATGGGCAATCGAGTATATAAAGATTTCGCGTATACGCGTCATGAACGTATATTCGAAGTTTTAATATAATGGATAGATATAGAATCACACTCTAGTCGCCCGGAGATAATGTTGATAATGACCGTGGCATCATCAATATTTATATTCGTGTTTCGAAGGTAAGATATCTATATATTTCCATTAGACTGGTGTGAGAACCAAAACTAATATAGCTAGAATACATTGTTGTGAATTGGCATCAAAAACATGATTTTTGTATATATCAAAATTATGAATTTGAAACTCTAATTCACTAATTTATTGATGTTTGTGTTGTTTGTTTATTTGTTTGATAATTTTGAACCATTTAGCCTAATTGAATCAAATATTAAATTGTATTGAAAATTGGTCGCATTTGCTTGCATATACATGTACTTACATTTAACAGGTCATAGCAAGGAGGCTAGAGCAGAGAATAAAAATTTTTTGCCCGACAAATAGGTACATATTTACTATAATTTACTGTTTTGTTTGGGTAATGATGATTTTATGAGCCTATCAGCTAGCCGCTTGGCTTTTTCTTTTTCTTTTTGAGGTCAGAAGGCCTGTATGGCTTTCGGGATTTTCCCGTGGCTGCCGATGCAGGGGAGGTTATGGCGAAATTTTTCGAAAATTTAGGGTGTTAGCCAAATTTTTGAAGAATTTGAAAATTCTCAGAAACTGAAAAGTTGGAGAATGGAAGCCATATCGAACGTAGAGTTGATTAATCAAACCACTTTCGACTTTGTTCTTTTTCGGGGACGAAAAGTTTTAAGTAGGGGAGATTGTAACAACCCGAAAATCTGGGTCAGTTTAAAATTTTTATTTTGGCAATTTTAGCGAAGTTTGAACATTTAAAATGAATTATTTTAAAAAAAATCGACGAGAAATTTATTTTTAATAGAATTCGAACGTATATTTTATATACGTCGTCGTTAGAATATAAATAATTATATATAATTATAAAAGGAATTGGAAATGGCGCGGTAGTTCGATAATTCGATTTCAAACTTCAATTGAACGTACCGGGTGCAAAACAATCCGGATTTTAGTGAAACCAAAAATATTAGGATCTAATTGAGAATATCTTTCCAACGAATCCGAAAAATCGAAATTTTGTAGCGGGAATCAAAAGATATGTCCAGTTGAAAATTCTGAATAGTCGCTATGGAATTCAGGCCCTTAAAAATAGACATTTTGCAAACGACCTCGGATTTCGACGAAACCACTTTTGTTGAGTCCGTGATGTCAAATTATTTCCAGGTTTCAAATTTCATAATTTTTCGAATCAATATGTGAGCGTGGCAAAGGAAAACGCGTTTGACCAGTTTCAGTTGATTTTAATCGACTGGAAAATGGCCATTTTTCTAACGGTCTCAGAATTGGACGAAACTAGTTTCGTTTGGACCGTATCGTTAATACGAAGCTAGAAAATATTTTTCTAGAATTTTTCGAGTTAGTATGTGACCCCAGTAAATTGAAATGCGCGTTCAAATTCAATATATAGAGTTATATTTTGATTTTGACGAAAACTGATCGAAACGGCCAAATCAGCTTGCGATACATATCCCATTGTGTTTAGAATGGGGGTAATTAGCCATGGACGACAGGCGGTGGGTCTCGTTTCGAGTTCGAAAATAAAAGTTGCTTTTTGAAATTAATTAAATAATTAAATATATATTATTATATATAATCCCTACCCCTCTTCTCTCAGCTCCTCAGATTGATAAATAAATAAAAATAAATAAAAAGAAATCGAAATCGCGCCTAGCCCTAGCCGCTCCCCTCGCGCTGCCGTGCCACCGCCGGAAGACCTCAACCGCCGCGCCTCTCTCTCCTCTGGCCATCCGCTTCTTCCCCTCCATCCTCTCGCCGAACTCGAGAAGAACCCATTGAACCCCGTCGACAGCCCCCAGGTCGAAGCCCCATTCGAACGCGCCCCCCTACTGCGACCACCACCCCGCCGACAACCCCGACAGCCCTCCACCGAATGCAAAGACCCCCTCCCTCTTCCTCAAAGCGATGTAAGTCTTTATTGAATTATTATTTAATCTAATTAGGTTTTTATAGTAATAAAAATGTGTATTTTATGATTAGAAAAATATTATTTTGCCCTTAGAGGAAGTTTAGATTTTTGTTTAGGGAAAATGAGGATTTTTGTGAAGATAAAATTGAGATTTTTATAACAACAAAGACGGGATTTTTATATGAATAACATAATAAAAATATGATTTTTATTATATGTGAAGTTTAAAAATATAATTTTTACATTTTAGAAAGGCTAAAAATATAATCTTTATATTTGAAAAGGCGAAATCTTTATATTTGAAAAGGCAAAATCTTTTTATGAAGAATAGCGTGATAAAAATATGATTTTTAGCACATTTGGAAGGATAAAAATATAATCTTTATTATATGAACATCGATATAAAAATATAATTTTTATCTATATAGTAATAGTATAAAAATATGATTTTTATATACATAGCAATAATATAAAAATGTGATTTTTATATATGTAGTGACTACGGGCAGTGAAAATGGCAAAAAGGCGAGCACGACGAAGATTTCTACATAAGAAGAGTCGTGGTATTGGATTAGCTATTGGTGAGAACTTCTCACTCTAAATTTCATTTTCTAGTTATATATATATATATATATACATATATATATATATATATACTAGGATGCAGACGGTGCTTAGCAGCACCCGACACCCGTCGTCCACAGACCATGGACGGCTTGTATGCTTGTTTGATGTGTTGTGAAATTTGTTTGTGAAGTTGATGTGAAATAGATAATGAAATATATTCATGTGTTGAAATAAATTAATTATCGTTAAAAATATAATTTTTAACGTGAATGTGAATAAATAAATATTTATAAACAAATCGGCCGATTTGTTTATATACACTGATTTGACTGATATTGATTGTGTCGATAAATTTTACACATCGCCCAACTACACAAATAAAAATCTGTGTTTGTTGATTTAAAACCCCACACGGGTGTTGGGATGATATTTAAGTACACTAATCCCAATTATTTAATTGTATGTCGATCAATTGGTCGACAGGCTGTGTAAGCGTTGATTATTTATATTTGATGCTTATACAGTTGTGTGGTGCACCTTGGATGATGGTTGATTGTTGATCGTTGCAGTTATATACATGTGTTGGGTGGAATCCATATAACTAACATTATATGGTGATTGAATGGGCCTCATTCCAATCGGGAAAATAATGAATATTATAAAAGAAAATTTATGTGTTGAATATAAAATTATTCATGTGTTGACGATGTTCATGAGTTGAAACTATTGATGTGTTGAGTGAAATATTTTATAAAATAAAATTTACATCTTTATCATATTTAAAATTAGAACTACTTTACGGTTGAAATCTAATTAAAAAATCCAACGATAGATACCATAGTTTTATAAAATATTTTACATAACAAAAATAATGATGTGTTGACAGTACTCATGTGTTGAGATTAGTCGTGTCTTGAAAGAAATATAAATTCATGTGTTGAATAGAATGAATATTCATTTGTTGAATAGAATAAAGAAGTTTTTGAAAAATATAAAGCCGTGTTGATTAGAGATGCGTTACGATATTTATATCGATTTTATTCGTTTTATAATGAATATTGAAAAGTGATTTCAAAATTTAATATTTTGAAATAAAATTCAAATTAAATTAGATTAAAATTCAAACGGAAATTGAATTGAATTAATTTGAAATGAATTCGAATCGAATAGAAAATGAATTCGATTCGAATTGAATAGAAAGTGAATTTGAATTCAAATTGAATAGAAATGAATTCAAATTGAATAGAAATGAATTCAAATAGAAATGAATTCAAATTGAATTAAATAGAAATTGAATTAAAACGAATATAAATCGTTTTGAATGAAATTTAAAAGGAACGGAAATTGAATTGAAATCAATTTGAAATGAATTTGAATTAGATTAAATAGAAGGTAAATTCAAATTGAATTGAATTGAAACGAATTCGAATTAAATAAAATTGAAATGAATTCGAATTGAATTGAAATCAAATCGATTTGAAATTGACGATGAAGTTGAAATTGTTTTTGAAACGAATTTAAAACGATTTATAAAATACGTTTTAAAAGGAAGTCGACGAAATATATATATATATATAATATATATATATATATATATATATATATATATATATATATATATATATATATATAATGGCCTGGATAGAACGCGCCGCGCCGCGGCAGTTCGTGAATTTCGACTATTGACTTCGAATTGACGTTGCGGGAGATCCGACCGTCGGATTCTCCTAAAACTGGAACCGTTGGGTTCGTATCGAAAAGAGCTTTCCAATGAATATTAGAAATTTGAAATCTAACGGTTGGATCTGGAGTTATGTCCAAATCAAATTCGAAAAAGGTCGCTGTAAGTGCAGTTCGATGGACGTTGTTGGAAATCGACTGTACAGGCCTTGATAAAATTATTAAAAATATCTATAATTTGTGTAAAATCATAAGAAATGATTTGGGAAAAATTGGGCTGAAAAATTCCATATTTGAAAAGATAAAAATAGATTTTTGTCGAAATGAACTAGTTTTGAACTAGAATTAAAATCAATTTACTTTTGAAATAAATAAATTGAATTTGAAAGTGGTTTTAAAATTAATCAATATTCCCAATACGCAGATTGGACTGGAGTTGAATCGAAATTATCTTCGGAATATTTCGATGTTAGATTTCATGACTATACAGATATTGTTATGGGAAGTTGAAAGATATATTTTGTATCGTTATTTCCAATACGATATTTGTTGGTTTCAGAATTTGATATTGAATATAAGCCAGTATATTTTCTATTCAGAGCCTTGTAATTAATATCAAATGTGATTTGGGTTTATCGTGAATCGTGTTTCAGACGACATTGGTTCTTTAACCCAGTTAAAGGCAAGATGTAGATTTTTGAAAGGATTAAAATTAAGTGGAGTTCTAATGAATCTTTAATTAGATTGAAATGTGAATTGATAATTTAAATTATCAAATCTGATAGGCGATCAAGAACGGAGTGCCACCAGTTTTGCTTCAAAGCGATAGTTAAATCTTTAATTAGATCTGAACGTGAAATGGTAATTAATTTTACCGATAACACTGTGGTGCTAGATGTGGAGTATCACCAGTTTTTCTCCATGGTATGAATAGGTTGGGATTGGGAAATAAAATAAATAATTACTTCGGTGTGGTTCGCTAATCTAGACTAGTTTAAAATGATATCCAAAGGAAGATTATAAAATAAATTTAGAAGAATTTATCTTGGATAAAATTAATGGGAACCTATCCCTAAGAATGTGATTTTGTGAATAAAAGAATTTTCTGAATTGGAATGAGGCGTCTGTTGTGTTTGTGTAACATTTGTTTATCATATATGTGGGTTATTCGGAAAGGCCGGGTTTATACCCATTCTGAATAACCGATTCGACGAGATGTGGAAGATGAAGACGGTGGTTGAACACCAGAAGTCTTCACATCGTTTGGGTGATTACTGATGATCTTGATTGGGCTGTACACCAAAGAAGAGGGAAACAGTTAGTGATCGTCCAGACGTACTTGGAGATGGATGGATATGCGAGGAAAGTGCCTCCGGTTTCGTTCAGACCCAGAACGAACTTGTAAATGTATTGTGTGTCTGACATTGGATTTTATTCTGTGTGGATTGATCTCTATTAAATATACATCTGTTTGGCAGCTGAGAATTTATTCTCTTGCTTAACGCCCTTCTCTGAGACGTACGTGCTCAGAGGTTGTATATCGATGGACATCAGTCGCATGAAGTGAATTGTCAGTGTGGCACGCGCAAGTGGCAATTGATCAGGGCTTCTGTTGAAAAGCAAAGTCTTGTGGTTTATGATCAAAGCACGGCATGTGTGGCGTAGCTTTGTGTATAACGTGAATTCGCGAGCCTCACACCTCGGTATGAGTCAAAAACGGGATAGTGACCTCTGGGAGAGCACGACGTTTCTTTCTAGCTAAGGTGGTGTCAGTGACCTACCGGCCCTGACATTTATATACTTTTCACCTATGTGGTTGTTGGATACGAGGCGCCTCGGATATAGGTCTGTAAGGACCGGGAAACGTGTGCTCAGGAATAACTAATCCTCCAAAATTAGGTGAGGACCGGCCCAGCCGATTCCAAGGATCAAAGTGGGGTCCTGGGACATTTGCTAGGGTGTCTCGAACGCGGAGAGGAGCTTGCCCCTTGCCTCGACTCATGACGAAAATCCAATTTCCAGTACGTGATATTGCGGTTTTAATTGTAGAACTAGTCTGGCGACATGATATATGGTACCCATGCCGTCTATGATTTATATTTATGATTGAAATTGTTTTGACACTATACACCTATAATAGTATCAAATGATTTGTTTTAAACGTATCAAGCATTATTTGGCTATTATAAGGGAAAACCCTATCCTCCGGCTTGCGTTGCATTGTGTGATGGGACCTGGGTCTTATAATAGCTTCATTTTTCCAAAAAGCATTGCGTTGTTTTGTTATATGCACTAGTATTCTTGGGAGGAAACCCGTTACGTGTTATACGGCGTGGTCCCTTGAATTACTATCCTTTAAGGTAAAGCTTTAAATAACTGTTTTAGTTCTCACACCAGTCCCAAGACTGACCCGGAGTTTATTGTTTTAACCTAAACTCTAGGTGCCCCTATTTTCGACACGGGCAGCTAGTAGTTTTGGTTTTTGCAGATTAATATTCATAGGGTCCTGATTTACAGCTGGAACGATGCTCGGAAAGCTCTGTATCCGTGTATCACTTGCAGTTGTGTTTTGTATATTTTTTCCGCTGCTATGTAATTTATTGTAATCTCTGATATTTATTGAATGTAATTTATTCATTTATACTCTGTATATTCTTGTATCTGATGGAATTGTTGTAATAACAATGAAATGTTCTTCCGTCTGAGTTCTATTTTGTCTTGTCCTCAATTCTATCCGTGCTTTCCTTCACGGGGAAGTTCGGGTCATCTCAGTTCTTAAACCCAATTGAGAAAAAGGTGAAATCTTTTTATTTGGATTTAATAAAGTATACCAATTAAATGATATTTAATTGGGATTGAATTGGTATTGATTTTTGGGTTTATCGTGAACAGTGTTTTATATAACACTTGTTTTTTAACCCGATAATTAATGAAATGTGATTTTGGGTTGTCGTGAATGGTATCTTCAATTATACTGCTCTTAGACGCAAAGGAGTTAAGAAAATCAGAAACTAATTGGAGATTAGTTAAGTTGAATGGTTTTTGTGGTATTGATCTGATGTTGGTTTCGGCCTTCGGGGTTAATACTTAGGGAATTGCTCACTTGCTAATTTACGGTTAGGGACTGATTGAAATGTGATGTGATTTTCGGTTTATCGTGAACCGTGTTTTAAATAACATGGATTCTTTAACCCAGTTATAGATTAAAACTAAGTGGAGTTTTAATGAATCTTTAATTAGAGCGAAAAAATCGAGAATGGAGTATCATCAGTTTTGCTCCAGGCGATAGTTAAATCATTAATTAGATTTGAACGTGAAATGGTAATTGAATTTACCGATGACACTGTGGTGTTAGATATGAAGTGTTACCAGTTTTACTTCATGGGATGAATAGGTTGGGATTTGAAAATTAAAATAAATGATTACTTCGGTGCGGTTCGCTAATCCCGAATAGTTTTAAGTGGTATTCAAAGGAAGATTAAAGAATAAATTTAAAAGTGTTTATCTTTGATAAAATTAATGGGATCCTTTCCCTAAGAATGTGAAATTTAGAAACTAACTGTAGGATAGCTAAGCAGAATGGTTTCCTGGGTATTGATCTGATGTTGGTTTCGGCCTTCGGGGTTAATACTTGGGGGATTATTCTCTGGTTAATTTACGGTTAGTGACTGATGAATTGGAATGAGGCGTCTGTTGTGTTTGTGTAACACTTACTATATACGCGAGTTATTCGGAAAGACCGGGTTTACCCCATTCTGAATAACTGATTCGACGATTAGTTGAAGTTGAAGACGATGGTTGAAGACCGGAGGTCTTCACGTCATTTGGATAATTACTGATGATCTTGATTGGGCCGTACACCCAAGAGAAGGGAATCAGTTGGTGATCGTCCAGATGTACTTGGAGATCGATGGATATGCGGGGTACTAGGTGCCTCTGGTTTCGTTCAGACCCAGAACGAACTTGTAAATGGACTGTGTGTTCGACATTGGATTTCAGTCCGCGTGATTAATTTCTATTAAATATATATCTGTTTGGCAGCGGAGAATTTATTCTCTTGCTTAACGCCCTTCTCTGAGACGTACGAGCTCAGGGGTTATATATTGATGGATATCCATCGCATGGAGTGAATTGCCTATGTGGCATGCCTAATTGGCAAATGATCAAGGCTTCTGTTGAAAAGCAAAGTCTGGTGGTTGATGATCAAAGCACGGCCTTTGTGGCATAGCTTTGTGTAACGTTTAATTCGCGAGTTTCACACCCGGTATGAACCAGAAACGGGAGAAGGACCTCAGGGAGGTCATGCGTTTCTTTCAAGTTAGAAGTGGCGTAAGTGGTTTTACACGCCCTGATGAGTTTGACTTATGTGGTTGTTGGTTTGCGAGGCGCCTCGGATATTTCAATGACTATGTGAAGCCGATGGAGTCATTCGTTGGCTCATTTACGCCCCATAGGGCGGGGAGACGTATTGTTCAGGCATAATAATCCATTCTGTGTGGACCGGCCCTGATGATCTAAGGGGTTGATGCGTTCTGATCCTGAGGCTCGGACTAGACAATCTTGAATAGATGAGGACGATCCCTAGCCTCGGTTCATACCATAAATGATAACCCAACTTCCAATATGACATTTTGCGGTTTTGATTGTATACCGATATATGGCGACATGATATATGGTACCCATGCCGTATATGATTGATATTTATGATTGTATATAAAATCAGAAACTAACTAGAAACGAGCTAAGATGGATGGTTTCCTAGGTATTAGTCTGAAGTTGGTTTCGTCCTTCGGGGTTATTACTTAGGGAATCGTTCTCTTACTAATTTACAGTTGGAGTCTGATCAAAAATTTAAAACATGAAATTTAGCGTATCAAGCATTCTTTGGCTATTATAAGGTAAAACCCTATCCCCCGGCTTGCGTTGCATTATATGATAGGACCTGGGTCTTATAATAGCTTCATTTTTCTTTATTTAGCATTGCGTTGTTGTTATATGCACTGGTATTCTTGGGAGGAAACCCGTTCCGTGTTATACGGCGTGGTCCCTTGATTTACCTAACTTTAAAATAAAGATTAATAACTATTTTTGTTCTCACACCAGTCCCATGACTGACCTAGAGTTTATTGTTTTAACCTAAACTCTGAGTGCCCTTATTTTGACATGGGCAGCTAGTAGTTTTGGTTTTGCAGATTTATATTCACAAGATCCTAGTTTACAGCTGGAACGATACTCGAAAAGCTTTGTATCCGTGTATTACTTCTAGTTGTGTATTGTATTATTTTCCGCTGCTATGTAATGTATTGTAATCTCTGATATTTTCTGTGTAATATTTATTTATTTATACTCTGTATATTCTTGTATTCTGATGGAATTGTTGTAATTAGCAATGAAATGTCCTTCCGTCTGCGTTCTTTTGTGGCTTGTTCTCGAAGTATCCGCTCTTTCCTTCACGTGAAAGTCACGGGTCCTTACAGTGGTATCAGAGCTTTGGTTTACAAAGCTCAGAGAACAAGACACATTAGAACCATACGAAAGAATTCATCAGATATTGGATTAGTAATATCCAATGGGAATGACTCGTTAGAGATAGGATCAGTAGTATCCTAGAACGAGTGTGAAGAGTATATTTTTGAAATTTAAAACAAGTTTGTTTTGAAAATTTAATTCGATTATTCGTATTTGAATATTTATTTATATTGATTTGGACTATCAGGTATATAGAGAATTTTAATATACGTCTGATCCACGTGTATTGAAAGCCTCCAATATACTGGATGGATATAGAATCACACTCTAGTCGCCCGGAGATGACACTGATGATAGCAGCTGCATCATCAATGGATATATGTTCGAGTGACGAAAGTGAGATTTCTATATATTTCCTATTAACTGGTGTGAGAACCAAAATTAGATAGGGCTTATTGTTGTGATTTTGCATCAAAAATCTGATTTTTAGACTATATATCAAAGTTATAAATTTGAAATGATAATCAACTAATTGATTGCTGATTTTGCTGTTTAATTATTGGTTGATTAATTAATATGTTGAACCTTTAACCAAATTGAACCAAATATTGAACTGTATTGAAAATTTGTCGCATTTGCATGCATATACATGTACTTACACTGAGCAGGTCATAGCAAGGAGGCTAGAGCAGAGAAATAAAATTGTTTGCCCGATAAATAGGTACATGTTTACCATAATTTACAGTTTTGTTTGGGTGATGATGATTTAATGAGCCGATTGGCTAGCCACTTGGATTTTTCTTTTTCTTTTTGAGATCAGAGGGCCTGTATGGAAATTTCGGGATTTTCCTGGTGCTCCCGGTGCAGGGGAGATTATGGCGAAATTTTTCGGAAATTTAGGGTGTTAGCCAAATTTTTGAAAAATTTGAAAAGTTCTTAGAAACTGAAATGTTGAAGAACTTAAGCCGTAGTCAAAACAATGAAAGTTGAGTTGATTAGTTAAACGACTTTCGGCTTCGTTCCTTTTTGGGGACGAAAAGTTTTAAGTGGGGGAGATTGCAACAACCCGAAAATGCGAGCCAATTTAAAAATTTTATTTTGGCAATTTTATTGAATTTTAAATATTTAAAATGAATTATTTTAAATAATAGCGACGATAAATTTATTTTTGATAGAATTCGAACGTATATATTTATTTGAATCGTCGTTAGAATATAAATATTTATTTTAAATTATAAAAGGAATTGAAAAGGGCGCGGTAGTTCGATAATTCGATTTCAAAATTCAAATGAATGTACCGGGTGCAAAATAAACCTGATTTTGGCGAAACCAAAAATATTAGAATCTAATTGAGAATATCTTTCCAATGAATCCGAAAAATCAGAATTTCATAGCAGGGATAAAAAGTTATGTCCAGTTGAATTTTCAGAATAGTCGCTATGGAATTTCGGCCCTTAAAAATACCCATTTTGCAAATGATCTCGGTTTTCGACGAAACCACTTTTGTTGGGTCCGTGATGTCAAGTTATTGCAAGATTCAAATTTTCATAATTTTTTTGAATCAATATGTGAGTGTAGCATAGGAAAACTCGTTTGACCAGTTCTAGTTGATTCCAGTCGACTGGAAATTGGCCATTTTTCAAACGGTCTCAGAATTTGATGAAATTAGTTTTGTTAGGACCGTATCGTCAATACGAAGCTAGAAAATATTATTCGGGAATTTTTAGAGCCTGTATGTGACCCCGGTAATTTAAAATGTGTGTTTAAATTGAATACATAAAGATTTATATTTTAAATTGAAAGAAAACGGATCGTAACAGCTGAATTGGGTTACAAAACTTATCCCATTGTGTTCGGAATATGGGTAATTAGCAAGGAGCGATAGTCATTGGGTTAGGTTTGGAGTTCGTTTGCAAAAACACTTTTCATTGGAATTAAATAATATTTAAATTATAAAATGTATAAATGACCCCTTGATTTCTCCAATCCTAGTCAAACGGGTTCAAACGTTTTTCAGCCGCCAGTCAACAAAAATGAACGAATTAAAACCTCACTCGTTCCACCCTCAAATTCGTGCGAGATAATTCGAATTAATTCATCGTTTCAAAACCAAAATTAAAGAGCTTTTTGAGCTCGTCAAACCCCTACAACTATGATCGGTTTTCATCAGGGGTTGAGCTCGATTTTCGAGCTGGAAGGCCGCGACTTTGCAAGGGTTTTGGTGGCGCGGGGGACCATTGGAGGTGGCGTCAACGACAGGCGCAGGGCTGCGGCTTCGAGCTCTTCCCCGAGAGCTACTCCGATCGAGGGCTGATTCCCCTGAGCAATGGTGGAGGTACGGTTCCCGGATTTGGGGTATCGGCGTGAATGGTTTTTGGCGAGCCCTCTTCGATTTGGAAGCCTGGAGCGATGCAGTGCATTGTAGAAGAAGAATTACACTGAAAGGTGATGAAGGTTTAATTTTTTTTACCTTTAATTAGTTACCTAATTAGCAATTCATTTAATCTTCTTAGCATTGCTCTTAAATGTGATATATATCAATGAATGACAAGGGGATTTTTCATATAAATAGTTTTAAATAAAATTATAATTTTTGTATATATAGGATTGTTCTAAAATATATATATATAATTAGAATTGTTTTTAAATCAATATATATAGCGGTGTTTAAAAATGAATTTTTTTTAATCAATATATGTTGTTTTAAAAATAAAAAGACTGTTGTTTTAAAAATAAAAAGACTGTTGGTTTAGAAATAAAAAGACTAGATTTTAAAAAAGATATAAAGACGTGATTTTATTTAGTTCAAACATGATGTTAATTTTGATTTTTATTTATAAAATAATATAGAAAGGATAAAAATATAATTTTTATACTAGTGGCATATTAAAAATATGATTTTTTTATAAAGTAGAAATATAAAAATATAATTTTTATATAGTTATGATAATAAAAATTCAATCTTTATATAAGAAGTAAAAAATATAATTTTTATATAGAAAGGAGCGTTGTAAATATAAGAAGTGAAATAAAAATCTGAACTTTATTTTATTGTGAAGTAGAAAGGATATAAAAATGTGATTTTTATATATGTAGTGAATACGGATGACGAAAGTGATGAAAGAAGAAACGGCAGAGATTTTCTACATATGGAGAGTCGTGGTATTGGATTAGCTAGTCAGTGAGAACTCCTCACTTTTATTTTTATTTTCTAGTTAAATTATATACTAGGATGCATACGGTGTTTAGTAGCACCCGACACCCGTCGTCCACGGACCATGGACGGCTTGTATACTTGGTTGTTTGATTTTGATGTGTAGTTGATTGTGTGATGTGAAATGAAATAAAATATTTATATAGTTAAAATATTTTATAGTTGAAAATAGAATTTTTAACGTGTATATAAAATAAATATTTATAAACAAATCGAAGATTTGTTTATATACACTAATTTGATTGATATTGAGTGGGACGATAAATTTTACACATCGCTCAACCGCACAAATAAAATCTGTGTTTGATTGTTTGAAAACAACACACGGGTATTGGGGTGATATATGACATACAGTAATCCCAATAATTAGTTGTATGTCGATCGATTGATTGACAGACTATTATAAGCGTTAAATATTTATATTTGATGCTTATACAGTGTAGAACGCAATTTGGATTATGGTTGATGATTTATCATTGCTGTTATATACGTGTGGTAGAAAATCCATATAATTAACCTTATATGGTAATTGATTGGGACTCATTCCAGTTTTGAGATAGAATATTTGAATAAGAAATATTTGAAAAAGAAATATTTGAAATAGAATATTTGAAAATAGAAACATATGAAGCCGTGTTGATTAGATTGACGCCATTTTGACGTGAACGATATTTATATCGATTTTATTCATTTTACAATGAATATCGAAAGTGATTTCAAAATCAGATATTTTGAAAGGAATTGAAATTCGAATTAGATTGAAATCATTTTGAATTGAATTTAAAACATATTGAAATTTAACTGAAATTGATTTGAATTGAAGCTGATTTGAAATTGAATAGAATTGATATTGAATAGAAATTGAATAGAATTGAAATCGAATAGAATTGAAATCGAATTGAAATTGAATAGATTTGAAATTGAATAGAAAGGAATTTGAATTGAAAGTGAATTAAATTGAAAAAGAACTGAAATTGAATACAAAACCGATTTGAATTGAAATTAATTTGAAATGAATTTAAAATGAATTGGTAAGGGAAAATTCAATTTTGATTTGAATTTGAAAAAAAAGTTGAAATCGTTTTGAAAACAAATTTAAAACGATTTATAAAATAAGTTTTAAAAGGGAATCGATGAAATGTATATTATATATATTATATATATAACATAATGGCCTGAGTAGAACGCGCCGCACCGCGGCAGTTCGCGAATTTCGACCATTGACTTCGAACGGATATTACGGGAGATCCGACCGTCGGATTCTCCTGAAACCGGAACTGTTAGGTTCGTATCGAAAAGAGCTTTCCAATGAATATTATAAATTAGAAATCTAACGGTTGGATTTGTAATTATGTCCAAATCAAATTTAGAAAAGGTCGCTATAAGTGCAGTTCGATGGCCGTTGATGGAAATCGACTGTACGGGCCTTGATAAAATTATTAAAAGTATCAAAAATTTGTGTAAAATCATAAGAAATGATTTAGGAAGAATTGGGATGAAAAACTCCATATTTGAAAAGATTAAAATAGATTTTTATCATAATGAACTAGTTTTGAACTAGAATTATAATTCCATTTATTTTTAAATAAGTAAATTGAATTTGAAAATGGTTTTGAAAGTAACCAGAATTCCAATAATTGAATTGGAATGGATTTGAATCGAAATTGTCTTTGGATTATTTTGATGTTGGATTTCGTGATGATACAGGTATTGTTATGGGAATTTGAAAGATATATTTATATCGTTATTTCCAATACGATATTTGTTAATCGTAGAATTTGATATTGAATATAAGCCGATATATTTTCTATTCAGAGCCTTGCATTTAATATCAAATGTGATTTAGGTTTGTCGTGAATGGTGTCTTCATTAACACTGTTCTTAAACCCAGTTGAGAAAAAGATTAAATCTTTTTATTTGGATTTAATGAAGTATACCAATTAAATGATATTTAATTGGGATTGAATTGGTATTGATTTTTGGGTTTATCGTGAACAGTGTTTTATATAACACTTGTTCTTTAACCCGATAATTAATGAAATGTGATTTTGGGTTGTCATGAACGATATCTTCAATAATACTGCTCTTAGACCCAAAGGAGTTAAGAAAATCAGAAATTAGTTGGAGATTAGTTAAGTTGAATGGTTTCTGTGGTATTGATCTGATGTTGGTTTCGGCCTTCGGGGTTAATACTTAGGGAATTGCTCACTTGCTAATTTACGGTTAGGGACTGATTGAAATGTGATGTGATTTTGGGTTTATCGTGAACCGTGTTTTAAATGACATGGATTCTTAAACCCAGTTATAGATTAAAACTAAGTGGAGTTTTAATGAATCTTTAATTAGAGTGAAAAGATCGAGAATGGAGTATCACCAGTTTTGCTCCAAGCGATAGTTAAATCTTTAATTAGATTCGAACGGGAAATGGTAATTGAATTTACTGATAACACCGTGGTGTTAGATATGAAGTATTACCAGTTTTACTTCATGGGATGAATAGGTTGGGATTGGAAAATTAAAATAAATGATTACTTCGGTACGGTTCGCTAATCCTGACTAGTTTGAAGTGGTATTCAAAGGAAGATTAAAGAATAAATTTAAAAGAGTTTATCTTTGATAAAATTAATGGGAACCTTTCCATAAGAATGTGAAATTTAGAAACTAACTATAGGTTAGCTAAGCAGAACGGTTTCCTGGGTATTGATCTGATGTTGGTTTCGGCCTTTGCGGTTAATATTTGGGGGATTATTCTTTGGTTAATTTACGGTTAGTGACTGATGAATTGGAATGAGGCGTATGTTGTGTTTGTGTAACATTTATTTATTATATACTCGAGTTATTCGGAAAGACCGTGTTTACCCCATTCTGAATAACTGATTCGACGATTAGTTGATGTTGAAGACGATGGTTGAAGACCAGAGGTCTTCACGTCGTTTGGATAATTACTGATGATCTTGATTGGGCCGTACACCCAAGATGAGGGAATCAGTTGGTGATTGTCCAAACATACTTGGAGATCGATGGATATGCGGGGTACTAGGTGCCTTCGGTTTCATTCAGACCTAGAACGAACTTGTAAATGGACTGTGTGTCTGACATTGGATTTCAGTCCGTGTGATTGATTTTTTTTAAATAAATATCTGTTTGACGGCGGAGAATTTATTCTCTTGCTTAATGCCCTTCTCTGAGAAGTACGAGCTCAGGGGTTATATATTGATGAATATCCATCGCATGGAGCTAATTGCCTGTGTGGCATGCCTAAGTTGCAAATGATCAAGGCTTCTGTTGAAAAGCAAAGTCTTGTGGTTGATGATCAAAGTACGGCCTTTGTGGCATAGCTTTGTGTAATGTTTAACTCGCGAGTTTCACACCCGGTATGAACCAGAAACGGGAGAAGGACCTCAGGGAGGGTATGCGTTTTTTTCTAGTTAGAAGTGGCGTCAGTGGTTTTACACGCCCTGACGAGTTTGACTTATGTGGTTGTTGGTTTGCGAGGCGCCTTGGTTATTTCGGTGACTATGTGAAGCCGATGGAGTCATTCGTTGGCTCATTTACGCCCCATAGGGCGGGGAGACGTATTGTTCAGGCATAATAATCCACTCTGTGTGGACCGGCCCTGACGATCTAAGGGGTTGATGCGTTCTGATCCTGAGGCTCGGACTAGACAGTCTCGAATCGGTGAGGACGATCCCTAGCCTCGGTTCATACCATAAATGATAACCCAACTTCCAATACGACATTTTGCGGTTTTGATTGTATACCTATATATGGCGACATGATATATGGTACCCATGTCGTCTATGATTGATATTTATGATTGTATATTATATCAGAAACTAACTGGAAACGAGCTAAGATGGATGGTTTCCTGGGTACTAGTCTGATGTTGGTTTCGGCCTTCGGGGTTAATACTTAGGGAATCGTTCTCTTACTAATTTACAGTTAGAGTCTGATTAAAAATTTAAAACATGAAATTTAGCGTATCAAGCATTCTTTGGCTATTATAAGGTAAAACCCTATCCCGCGGCTTGCGTTGCATTGTGTGATAGGACCTGGGTCTTATAATAGCTTCATTTTTCTTTATTTAGCATTGCGCTGTTGTTATGTGCACTGGTATTCTTGGGAGGAAACACGTTCCGTGTTATATGGCGTGGTCCCTTGATTTACCTAACTTTAAAATAAAGATTATTAACTGTTTTATATCTCACACCAGTCCCAAGACTGACCTGGAGTTTATTGTTTTAACCTAAACTCTGGGTGCCTTATTTTGACATGGGCAGCTAGTAGTTTTGGTTTTGCAGATTTATATTCACAGGATCCCGATTTACAGCTGGAACGATAATCCGAAAGCTTTATATCCGTGTATTACTTCTAGTTGTGTATTGTATTATTTTCCGCTGCTATGTAATGTATTGTAATCTCTGATATTTTCTTTGTAATATTTATTTATTTATACTCTTTATATTCTTGTATTCTGATGGAATTGTTGTAATTAGCAATGAAATGTTCTTCCGTCTGAGTTCTTTTATGGCTTGTTCTCGAAGTATCCGCTCTTTCCTTCACGGGAAAGTCACGGGTCTTTACAGTGGTATCAGAGCTTTGGTTTACAAAGCTCAGAGAACAAGACACATTAGAACCATATGAAAGAATTCATCAGATATTGGATTAGTAATATCCAATGGGAATGACTCGTTAGAGATAGGATCAGTAGTATCCTAGAACGAGTGTGAAGATTATATTTTTGAAATTGAAAACAAGTGTGTTTTGAAAATTTAATTCAATTATTCATATTTGAATATTTATTTATATTGATTTGGACTATCAGGTATATAGAGATTTTAGTATACGTCTGATCCACGTGTATTGAAAGCCTCCAATATACTAGATGGATATAGAATCACACTCTAGTCGCCTGGAGATGACACTGATGATAGCAGCTTCATAATCAGTGGATATATGTTCGAGTGACAAAAGTGAGATTTCTATATATTTCCTATTAATTGGTGTGAGAACCAAAATTAGATCGGGCTTATTGTTGTGATTTTGCATCAAAAATCTGATTTTTAGACTATATATCAAAGTTATAAATTTGAAATGATAATCAACCAATTGATTGCTGATTGTGTTGTTTGATTATTGGTTGATTAATTAAAATGTTGAACCTTTAACCAAATTGAACCAAATACTGAACTGTATTGAAACTTTGTCGCATTTGCATGCATATACATGTACTTACACTGAACAGGTCAGGTCAAGGAGGCTAGAGCAGAGAAATAAAATTGTTTGCCCGAAAAATAGGTACATGTTTACCATAATTTACTGTTTTGTTTGGGTGATGATGATTTTATGAGCCGATTGGCTAGCCGCTTGGCGTTTTCTTTTTCTTTTTGAGATCAGAGGGCCTGTATGGCAATTTCAGGATTTTTCCGGTGCTCCCGATGCAGCGGAGGTTATGGCGAAATTTTTCGGAAATTTAGGGTGTTAGCCAAATTTTTGAAAAATTTGAAAAGTTCTTAGAAATTGAAAAGTTGAAGAACTTAAGCCGTAGTCAAAATAATGAAAGTTGAGTTGATTAGTTAAACGATTTTCGGCTTCATTCCTTTCCGGGGACGAAAAGTTTAAAGTGGGGGAGATTGTAACAACCCGGAAATGCGAGCCAATTTAAAATTTTTATTTTGGCAATTTTAGTGAATTTTAAATATTTAAAATGAATTATTTTAAATAATAGCGACAAAAAATTTATTTTTGATAGAATTGGAACGTATATATTTATTTGAATCGTCTTTAGAATATAAATATTTGTTTTAAATTATAAAAGGAATTGAAAAGGGCGCGGTAGTTCGATAATTCGATTTCAAAATTCAAATGAATGTACCGGGGGAAAATAAGCCTGATTTTGGCAAAACCAAAAATATTGGAATCTTATTTAGAATATCTTTCCAACAAATCCGAAAAATCAAAATTTCATAGCAGGGATAAAAAGTTATGCCCAGTTGAATTTTCAGAATAGTCACTATGGAATTTCGGCCCTTAAAAATACTCATTTTGCAAACAACCTTGGTTTTCGACGAAACCACTTTTGTTGGGTCCGTGATGTCAAGTTATTGGAAGATTCAAATTTTCATAATTTTTTTGAATCAATATGTGAGTGTAGCACAGGAAAACGCATTTGACCAGTTCTAGTTGATTTCAATCGATTGGAAATTGGCCATTTTTCAAACGATCTCAGAATTTGATGAAATTAATTTTGTTAGGACCGTATCGTCAATACGAAGCTAGAAAATATTATTCGGGAAATATTAGAGTCCGTATGTGACCTCGGTAATTTGAAATGTGCGTTTAAATTGAATATATAAAGAATTATATTTTAAATTGAACGGAAACTGATCGTACCAGCCGAATTGGGTTACAAACCATATCCCAATGTGTTCGGAATATGGGTAATTAGCTAAGAGCGATAGTCATTGGGTTCGATTTGGAGTTCGTATGCAAAAACACTTTTCATTGGAATTAAATAATATTTAAATTATAAAAGGTATAAATAACCCCTTGATTTCTCCAACCCTAGTCAAACGGGTTCAAACGTTCTTCAGCCGCCAGTCAACAGAAATGAACGAATTAAAACCTCACTCGTTCCTCCCTCAAATTCGAGCGAGATAATTCGACTTAATTCATCGTTTCAAAACCAAAATTAAAGAGCTTTTTGAGCTCGTCGAACCCCTACAACTATGATCGGTTTTCATCAGGGGTTGAGCTCGATTTTCGAGCTGGAAGGCCGCGACTTTGCAAGGGTTTTAGTGGCGCGGGGGACCACCGGAGGTGGCGTCAACGACAGGCGCAGGGCTGCGGCTTTGAGCTCTTCCACGAGAGCTACTCCGATCGAGGCCTGATCCCCCTGAGCAACGGTGGAGGTGCGGTTCCCGATTTGGGGTATCGGCGTGAATGGGTTTTGGCGAGCCCTCTTCGATTTGGAAGCCTAGAGCGATGCAGTGCATTGTAGAAGAAGAATTACAGTGAAAGGAGATGAAGGTTTAAATTTTTTTTTTACCTTTAATTAGTTACCTAAATAGCAATTCATTTAATCTTCTTAGCATTGCTCTTAACTGTGATATATATCAATGAATGACAAGGTGATTTTTCATATAAATAGTTTTAAATAAAATTATAATTTTTGTATATATAGGAATGTTCTAATATATATATATATATATATATATATATATATATATATATATATATATATATATATAGAGTTGTTTTTAAATATATATATAAAGCGGTGTTTAAAAATGGTTTTTTTATCAATATATGTTGTTTTAAAAATAAAAAGACTGTTGTTTTAAAAATAAAAAGACTGTTGTTTTAAAAATAAAAATACTTTTGTTTTAAAAATAAAAAGACTGTTGGTTTAGAAATAAAAAGACTAGATTTCAAAAAAGATATAAAGACGTGATTTTATTTAGTTCAAACATGATGTTAATTTTGGTTTTTATTTATAAAATAATATAGAAAGGATAAAAATATAATTTTTATACTAGTGGCATATTAAAAATATGATTTTTTATAAAGTAGAAATATAAAAATATAATTTTTATATAGTTATGATAATAATAATTCAATCTTTATATAAGAAGTAAAAAATATAATTTTTATATAGAAAGGAGCGTTGTAAATATAAGAAGTGAAATAATAATATGAACTTTATTTTATTGTGAAGTAGAGAGGATATAAAAATATGATTTTTATATATGTAGTGAATACGGGTGACGAAAGTGATGAAAGAAGAAACGACAGAGATTTTCTACATATGAAGAGTCGTGGTATTGGATTAGCTAGTCGGTGAAAACTCCTCACTTTTACTTTTAGATTCTAGTTAAAATATATAATAGGATGTACACGGTGTTTAGTAGCACCCGACACCCGTCGTCCACAGAACATGGACGGCTTGTATGCTTGGTTGTTTGAATTTGATGTGTAGTTGATTGTGTGATGTGATGTGAAATGAAATAAAATATTTATATAGTTAAAATATTTTATAGTTGAAAATAGAATTTTTAACGTGTATATAAAATAAATATTTATAAACAAATCAGAGATTTGGTTATATACACTGATTTGATTGATATTGAGTGGGACAATAAATTTTACACATCGACCAACTACACAAATAAAATCTGTGTTTGATTGTTTGAAAACCCCACACGGGTATTGGGGTGATATATGACATACACTAATTCCAATAATTAGTTGTATGTCGATCGATTGATTGACAGACTGTTATAAGCATTAAATATTTATATTTGATGCTTATACAGTGTAGAACGCACTTTGGATGATGGTTGATGATTTATCGTTGCTGTTATATACGTGTGGTAGAAAATCCATATAAATAACATTATATGGTAATTGATTGGGACTCATTCCAGTTTTGAGATAGAATATTTGAATAAGAAATATTTGAAAAAGAAATATGTGAAATAGAATATTTGAAAATAGAAATATATGAAGCCGTATTGATTAGATTGACGCCATTTTGACGTGAACGATATTTATATCGATTTTATTCATTTTACAATGAATATCAAAAGTGATTTCAAAATTAGATATTTTGAAAGGAATTGAAATTCGAATTAGATTGAAATCGTTTTGAACTGAATTTAAAACGTATTGAAATTGAACTGAAATTGATTTGAATTGAAACCGATTTGAAATTGAATAGAATAGAAATTGAATAGAATTGAAATTGAATAGAATTGAAATCGAATTGAAATTGAATAGAATTGAAATTGAATAGAAAGGAATTCGAATTGAATTCGAATTGAATTGAATTGAAAACGAACAGAAATTGAATTCAAAATCGATTTGAATTGAAATTAATTTGAAATGAATTTAAAACGAATTGGTAAGGGAAAATTCAATTTTGATTTGAATTTGAAAAAGAAATTGAAATCGTTTTGAAAACAAATTTAAAACGATTTATAAAATACGTTTTAAAAGGGAATCGACGAAGTATATATTATATATATAATATAATGGCCTTAATAGAATGCGCCGCACTGCGGCAGTTCGCGAATTTCGACCATTGACTTCGAATGGATATTACGGGAGATCCGACCGTCGGATTCTCCTGAAATCGAAAACGTTGGGTTCATATCGAAAAGAGCTTTCCAATGAATATTAGAAATTAGAAATCTAATGGTTATATTTGGAATTATGTCCAAATCAAATTTGGAAAAGGTCGCTATAAGTGCAGTTCGATGGCCGTTGATGGAAATCGACTGTACGGGCCTTGATAAAATAATTAAAAATATCAATAATTTGTGTAAAATCATAAGAAATGATTTGGGAAGAATTGTGATGAAAAACTCCATATTTGAAAAGATAAAAATAGTTTTTTATCGTAATGAACTTGTTTTGAACTAGAATTATAATTCCATTTATTTTTAAATAAATAAATTGAATTTGAAAATGGTTTCGAAAGTAACCAGAATTTCCAATAATTGAATTGGAATGGATTTGAATTGAAATTGTCTTTGGATTATTTCGATGTTGGATTTTGTGATGATACAGGTATTGTTATGGGAATTTGAAAGATGTATTTATATCGTTATTTCCAATACGATATTTGTTAATCGTGGAATTTGATATTGAATATAAGCCGATATATTTTCTATTCAGAGCCTTGTATATAATATCAAATGTGATTTAGGTTTGTCGTGAATGGTGTCTTCATTAACACTGTTCTTAAATCCAGTTGAGAAAAAGATTAAATCTCCTTATTTGGATTTAATGAAGTATACCAGTTAAATGATATTTAATTGGGATTGAATTTGTATTGATTTTTGGGTTTATCGTGAATAGTGTTTTATATAACACTTGTTCTTTAACCCGATAATTAATGAAATGTGATTTTGGGTTGTCGTGAACAGTATCTTCAATAATATTGTTCTTAGACCCAAAGGAGTTAAGAAAATCAGAAACTAATTGGAGATTAGTTAAGTTGAATGGTTTTTGGGGTATTGACCTGATGTTGGTTTCGGCCTTCGGGGTTAATACTTAGGGAATTGCTCACTTGCTAATTTACGGTTAGGAACTGATTGAAATGTGATGTGATTTTGGGTTTATCGTGAACCATGTTTTAAATGACATGTATTCTTTAAACCAGTTTTAGATTGAAACTAAGTGGAGTTTTAATGAATCTTTAATTAGAGTGAAAAGATCGAGAATGGAGTATCAGCAGTTTTGCTCCATGCAATAGTTAAATCTTTAATTAGATTTGAACGTGAAATGGTAATTGAATTTACTGATAACACCGTGGTGTTAGATATGAAGTATTACCAGTTTTACTTCATGGGATGAATAGGTTGGGATTGGAAAATTAAAATAAATGATTACTTCGGTGCGGTTCGCTAATCCCGACTAGTTTGAAGTGGTATTCAAAGGAAGATTAAAGAATAAATTTAAAAGAGTTTATCTTTGATAAAATTAATGGGAACCCTTCCCTAAGAATGTGACATTTAGAAACTAACTGTAGGTTAGCTAAGCAGAACAGTTTCCTGGGTATTGATCTGATGTTGGTTTCGGTCTTCGGGTTTAATATTTAGGGGGTTATTCTCTGGTTAATTTACGGTTAGTGACAGATGAATTGGAATGAGGCGTATGTTGTGTTTGTGTAACCCTTATTTATTATATACGCGAGTTATTTGGAAAGACCGGGTTTACCCCATTCTGAATAACTGATTCAACGATCAGTCGAAGTCGAAGACGATGGTTGAAGACAGGACGTCTTCACGTCGTTTGGATAATTACTGATGATCTTGATTGGGCCGTACACCCAAGAGGAGGGAATCAGTTGGTGATCGTCCAGACGTACTTGGAGATCGATGGATATGCGGGGTACTAGGTGCCCCCGGTTTCGTTCAGACCCAGAACGAACTTGTAAATGGATCGTGTGTCTGACAATGGATTTCAGTCCGTGTTATTGATTTCTATTAAGTATATATATATATATATATTTGGCGGCAGAAAATTTATTCTCTTACTTAACGCCCTTCTCTGAGACGTACGAGCTCAGGGGTTATATATTGATGGATATCCATCGCATGGAGTGAATTGCCTGTGTGGCATGCCTAAGTGGCAAATGATCAAGGCTTCTGTTGAAAAGCAAAGTCTTATGGTTGATGATCAAAGCATGGCCTTTGTGGCATAGCTTTGTGTAACGTTTAATTCGCGAGTTTCACACCCGGTATGAACCATAAACGGGAGAAGGACCTCAGGGAGGGCATGCGTTTCTTTCTAGTTAGAAGTGGCATCAGTGGTTTTACACACCCTGACGAGTTTGACTTATGTGGTTGTTGGTTTGCGAGGCGCCTCGGATATTTCGGTGACTATGTGAAGCCGATGGAGTCATTCGTTGGCTCATTTACGCCCCATAGGGTGGGGAGACGTATTGTTCAGGCATAATAATCCACTCCGTGTGGACCGGCCCTAACGATCTAAGGGGTTGATGCGTTCTGATACTGAGGCTCGGACTGGACAGTCTCGAATCGGTGAGGACGATCCCTAACCTCGGTTCATACCATAAATGAAAACCCAACTTCCAATACGACATTTTGCGGTTTTGATTGTATACCTATATATGGCGACATGATATATGGTACCCATGTCGTCTATGATTTATATTTATGATTGTATATAAAATCAGAAACTAACTGGAAACGAGCTAAGATGGATTGGTTCTTGGGTATTAGTCTGATGTTGGTTTTGGCCTTCGGGGTTAATACTTAGGGAATCGTTCTCTTACTAATTTATAGTTGGAGTCTGATTAAAATTTTAAAACATGAAATTTAGCGTATTAAGCATTCTTTGGCTATTATAAGGTAAAACCCTATCACCCGACTTGCGTTGCATTATGTGATAGGACCTGGGTCTTATAATAGCTTCATTTTTCTTTATTTAGCATTGCGCTTTTGTTATATGCACTGGTATTTTTGGGAGGAAACCCGTTCCGTGTTATATGGCGTGGTCCCTTGATTTACCTAACTTTAAAATAAATATTAATAATTGTTTTAGTTCTCACAACAGTCCCATGACTGACCTGGAGTTTATTGTTTTAACCTAAACTCTGGGTGCCCTTATTTTGACATGGGCAGCTAGTAGTTTTGGTTTTGCAGATTTATATTCACAGGATCCTAGTTTACAGCTGGAACGATACTCGGAAAACTTTGTATCCGTGTATTACTTCTAGTTGTGTATTGTATTATTTTCCATTGCTATGTAATGTATTGTAATCTTTGATATTTTCTGCGTAATATTTATTTATTTATACTCTGTATATTCTTGTATTCTGATGGAATTGTTGTAATTAGCAATTAAATGTTCTTCCGTATGCGTTCTTTTGTGGCTAGTTCTCGAAGTATCCGCTCTTTCCTTCATGGGAAAGTCACGGGTCCTTACAGTCGAAAACCGAGGTCGTTTGCAGAATGGCCATTTTCAAGGGCCAAAATTCCATAGCGACTATTATGAATTTACAATTGGGCATAAATTTTTATCCCCACGATGAAATTTTGATTTGTCGAGTTCATTGGAAAGATATTCTCAAATAGATTCACATATTTTTGGTTTCACCAAAATCCGGTTTATTTTGAATCCTGTACATTTATTTGAATTTTGAAATTGAATTATCGAACTACCGCGCTATTTTCAATTCCTTTTATAATTATATATAAATATTTATATTCAAACGACGATCTATATAAATATATATGTTCTAATTCTATTCAAAATTAATTTCTCAACGTTATTATTTAAAATAATTCACTTAAATATTCAAAATTCACTTAAATTGCCAAAATAAATTTTTTAAATTGGCTCAGATTTCCGGGTTATTACAATTTTCTTTTTAACATTGCAGTATTCCTTATGGTATTTAACATACCATATAATAATCATCGGTAACATTCAACCATAAAAATCAACAACAAATTTCATATCACATCATATAACACAATATATATGAAAAATAGTAAAATAAATGTTGAGGAATCCAGTTGAATCCCTCCAACCTATTTGGCTGCATCCACAGATGTTAATCAACATAAATAACATGAATATGAAATATTTCGTTAACAGAATCAATATTCGATTAACGATTTATATATTTATTTTTATTGATATTTTCAACCAATTTAACTAGCAGTTCAACCAAACAGCCAACACACAACAAATAACCATTATTTATTAATTTTAAAAATACTTTATGAAAATATAAATTGAGCAGAGTTAGTGCGATTTACTCACATTGGACGGTTATTGTTAAATAACAATAATTGGTCATTGATTTAATTCAGGCATTTAATTTCTCTATAAATCCAAGAGAGCTCCAATTCACTCCCGGTCAGTTCCACGGTGTAGCCACCATCCATACAATCCCAAAGGATCCGACTGCTCGTGATTCTGATATCGTATGATATAGATATTAATTATACAAGTTATATACACTACGATTATTATTAAAATACTAAACCAATTAAACTAATCCTACTTACTCCCTTAATCCATCGTTACCACATAATAGTTCTTCCACTCCCATGTATTCACGACGTCCTCACAGCCCAGGCCATTTCCCGATCCTTTCCTTCTATTTCTCCTTCTACACTCGATTAAAATTCAGAAAAAAAATCTCATAATTCTCCTCATCCAAATCTCCTAAATATCCCACCCATTTCAACCATCTCGCGATAAAATACCGAGATGCGACTTCAAGCCCATCGTTGGCTCGTACAAGAACTTCAACTACATGAATTTTTGCAGAAATCGCCAGAATTTGGGATACAAGTGCGATTTCACTTCCTTAATCCAAAAATGATATTAAAATTTAGAATTCAAACTCGCATTGCTCAAAATCTGGAACCCTAGTCGTTGGTGGTAAACCGAACCTCCCAAAACCTGAATTGCACTTAAAACTGAAGACATCAGTGGAAAGCTCTTGCTTGTAGGAGCTCAAAACAATTAGTTTCAACATTTTAGGATTTTTCTATGGATTGGTATGATTTTTCAAAGATGAAATTGGTTTACAGAAATGAAAAAATGTGGCGGCTCGTGTTTCGACTGTCAGAGGAAATGGTCTAGGGTTAAGGAGATGTTATGTGGTATTTATAGAGGGTTTTATTAATTTTTTACTTGATTTTTTTATTTCTTTTTATTCGAACGCTATTTGTATACGTTGTTTAAAAATCCCTGAGCTCACACGCAATACCCAAAAATCACGAAAATGGACATGCAAGTACAATTTGATATTGCGGACCTAACGAAACTGGTTTCGTTGAATTTCGACTCCATATGCTTACACAGCGTATTTTTAAATTCAGAAAATTGACTTTTTCCCATTAAAATTTCCCACAGCCACATACTGACTCTAAAAATCACGAAAGTTGAAATCGAATAATAATTTGACATTACAAATCCAACAAAATTGGTTTTGTCGAATTTGGAGGTCGTTTGAAAAACTGGCTATTTTTGAAGCTCTAAATAACCCATTTAAATATATAAATATATTTAAAAATAACTAAATTAAATATTTAAAAATAAATATTATCGTATATATTCACCGTAGAATACCATACAGCTCCAATTCGATTTATTACTCGGTATTTCAAAATTCCCAGTTATATCGATATTCGATTTATATATAAAATCCATTTATAATATAAATATATATATTTATAAATTTCAAAGGAATTCCATAGCAACTTTTCTAAAATTTTATTTGGAAAAAACTCAAAATCTACGCAATGAAATACCGATTTTCTCTTCCACTAGAAAGATATACTTCACCAGCTCCTAATGTTTCTTATTTCACAGAAATCCGATTTAAAATGGACCCTGTACATTCAATTGAAGTTCAAATTGCCAAATAGCAAACTGCCGCGACATTTCAAGCTCGATTTTAATTATAATAGAATTATACGTTCAAACTGTCACTCAAATGATATATTCATTATTCTAACTCAAATTCTAAACTGAATTATATATTTTGCATTGCCCACTTCACACCATATTGCCATTTCAGCTAATTCTGATTATTTCAGAATTAAATATATTATTTAATTATTATATTAATTAAATATTCACTATTATTTAATTAAACCACCATTAAATCCTCTAAATCACTAGATAAATAATTAAATTAATTAATTATTATACTGTAAATATACGGGTCATTACAAGTCCTCTCCCGTTTCTGGTCTATACCGAGGTGTGAGGCTCGCGAATCAACGTTAAACACAAAGCTAGCTTTTCAAGCCCTGCTTTGATCATTAACTACAAAGCTCTGCTTTTCAACAAAAGCCTTGATCACAACATCTCTATATGCCACGTTGTCAATCTACAACGTCAGACACACATCCAATCACAAGTCCGTTCTGGGTCAGAACGAAACCGGAGGCACCTTATTCCTCTCCCATATGTCCATTACTGGAGAGAGGCCCTCGCACATCCGAAAGATCAACAAGTACGTCTGTACAACCACCACTCTAACCTCTTCAGGGCAGCAACTCCCATCAAAGGCATCAATAGCCATCCATTCGATGTGAAGATCTTCGGTCTTGAACCGTCTACATATCTTCGACTTCTAACCGTCGATCAATTATTTGAAATGAGAATTAACTCGGCTTTTCAAATAATTCACGTATATTTAGAATTTCAATTCCATTCATTTCAATGGTTAAATCATCTGACATCCATAATTCATTTCATTAATGTAGTTTTCATGTCAAACACATTCAACTATCAAATATCCATTAAGCTGGGTAAATTCAATTAATTCCATTCTATATCGTTTATAATATTTTATCATAATTTACAGCTATTTTTATTTATTTAAATATAGCCAATTTATTCAAACGACGCTTCAGGCCATAACGCGGCCATGGCGCAGTTTTTCTCCGGATTTGATTTACACATATCTGAAAATATAACCATTGGATCTTTACAAATTTTATATCATTGGAAAGATCTTTTCAAAGTGGACCCAACGGTTCCAGTTTTGGGAAAAGCCGACGGTCGAATCTCCCGGTACAATCGTTTAAAGTTACGGTTTCAAGATACGAATTACAGCATCATTATTCGATTTATTTTAATTATATATATAATCCATTCTGGCGTTGGTTTCATTCAAATTTGAATTAAACATTCTAGACAATCCAACTGTTGTATCTTTGCAAAGTTGGTATCCTTGGGAAGATATTTCCAAAGTGAACCCAACGGTTTCGGTTTTGGGAAGATCCGATAGTTGGATCTCCCAGTACAATCATTTGAAATCACGGTTTCAAAACGCAAACTACAGCTTCGTTATTCGATTTATTTTAATTATATATATAATTATAATCTATTCTCTGATTTCAAAAACCATTTCAACTCAGATAGATAATAAAAATGATATTTTTATCCAACATATATTTATTTCAACACATGACTATTTTTAATAATTCATATCTATAGTAAAAATGTGATTTTTATTGTCAAAACAATTTATTTCAAACATGATTATTTTATATACTTCATACATACAGTAAAAATGTTATTTTTATCGCACAATCTATTTTATTTCATACATTTTATAAAAATGTTATTCTTATCATTCAAACATTTTAATTTCATACATTCGATAAAAATGTTATTTTTATCATTCAAACCATTTTTATTTCATACATTCGATAAAAGTGTTATTCTTATCATTCAAACCATTTTTATGTCACACATTCGATAAAAACGTCATTTTTATCATTCAAACCATTTTTATTTCGTACATTCGGTAAAATTGTTAACTTTATCATTCAAACCATTTTTATTTCAAAGATTAATATTTTCTAACACATGAATTTATTTCAATACATGAATATAAAAAAAACACAGGAATATTTCAGAAAATTTCGGCAGCATAACGACAGTGTAGTTAAAACCGGCACAGTCCCTAGTACGGCTCCTTGCTCTACTTAAAGCCTCACATCTTTTGACAATGGGGATTTCAATATCTAGTTCGTACGTAGACGAGTTTTCCCATGTACTAATCCTATTGGGATTTTAACCATAATCAATCCTTTTAACCATTCGTATTTATCAACCAAATTTCACATCAACCAATATCCAAACAATCACAATCAATATATATCGTCCATGGTATGTGGAGGAGGGGAGTATGTGTATATATGTATGTGCTTATATAAATATATTTCGATTTTATTTCAATTCCATTCAACGCATATATGATTTTTACAATGCACATGTAACCTATATATCGCACATACAACATATACATTGCTTATACATGAGGTGTACAACGCTTATATAACTCATACATCGACTGTACAATTTTGGTCATTCCATATTGTTTATAATTCAGAAATCTTACATTGGGTTCCACTCCTCCAAAATTTGTAGAAGGCTCAGAAAATATCCGGTCTCTTCTGCAATGTAGAGGATGTCCACACGAGTCCACTAACTCTTGTTTCACTGGATTTCGACAACACAGTAAAAAGATATGATTTTTATCGTGAAATCAAAACCCATAACGCTTTAAACTGTTGTAATCACTAAAAATAGAAATAGTTGTATACCTTCTTAGATGATTCTAAACTAGATCACCACTTTTCTCGAAATCTGCATATCTTGGTGATGATAGGGTTGTTGCACGTCGAAGGGTGTCGAGAGGCGCGCCAGAGGGTGGGGTCGCGGTCGAACTCGGTGGCAGATCAGAGCAGTTATGGTGGTTCGAAGTCGGGGACTTTAAGGCGGCGGTGCTCGACACAGATGAGACATGGGGGGTGAGGCTTGTCTTGATTTGATGAGGAGGAGAGGGCCTTCAAAAAGTTCAACTACGGCCAAGGGTATCGATGAACGGAATTGCCAGAAATGAGGGGGGAAGCTTAGAGCAGTAGCCGCCGTCGTTTCTGGGGTTATGGGGTTTTTTCTCGGCCAACGCTGAATGAGGGAGAAAACAATTGGCCAGGATATTTTATAATTTATTTTTAATTTATTTAAATCCGAAAATACCCTTCGCTCCATAAGAACTCCAATTCAAACCCAACGACTATCGTCCCTAGCTAAATACCCTCATTCTAAACACAATGGGAAATGTTTTGTAAGCTCGTTCGACTGTTTCAGTCCGTTTTTCTTCAAATTAAAATAATAAACACATTCAATATTTGATTTGAACGTGCATTTCAATTTACTCGGGCCAATACTGATCCCAAAAATTCCAAAAAAATAAATCTAGCTATGTTTTGACGATACGGTCCCAACAAAACCAGTTTCTTCAAATTTGAAGACCGTTTGAAAAATGGCCATTTTCTGGTCAGTCCAAATTGACTGAAATCAACCAAACACATTTTCCTTTGCAACACTCACATATTAACTCCAAAAATTATGGAATTTGAAACCTAGCAATAATTTGACATCCCGGACCCAACAAAAGTGGTTTCGTCGAAAACGGAGGTCATTTGCAAAATGGCTATTTTCAGAGGCAATATAGAGTCCATAGCGACCTTTCTGAAAATTTATTTGGCCATAACTTTTGATTCCCACTATGAAATCTCGATGTTTCGGATTCGTTAGAAAGATATTCATAAACAGATTTAAATATTTTTTGTTTCACTAAAATCCGTTGTATTTTGCATCCTGTATAGTTAGTCAAAGTTCGAATTTAAATTTTCAAACTGTCGCGCCATTTCAGACCTTGTTTTAAAATTAAAATAAATATATTTATTTTCCAACATCGATTCAAATAGGCTTTTTGTCGTTACTATTTAAAATAATTTATTTTATTTATTCAAAATTCACTAAAATAGCCAAATTAATTTTTTTTAAATTGGTTCATATTTTCCGGGTTGTTATAGTAAATCAAATTGTTTTTGTAAATGAAAGAACATCGTTTTGATTATAAATAAAAGAACATTGTTTTGGAAAGAAAATTAAGCATATCATTGTTTTGAAAATTAAGCATATCATTGTTTAGAAAATAATAATATACTTTGTTTGAAAATAAAAAGAACCATGTTTTCAAAGGAAAACTTAACCTCGTTTTTAAAAGAAGAAAACATTGTTTATAAAATATAAAATTAACATTGTTTTGATATAAAAACTAACATTTGGTTTTGAAACAAAAACACAACTTTGTTTTTTAAATCATTGTGTTTGAAGTAAAAAAGATAATTCATTTTAATAATAAAAAGGACATTGGTTAAAAGAAAAGAACATGGTTTTTAAAATAAAAGAGCATTTTTTTTGTTCTGAAATGAAAACGAGCATTGTTTTGAAATGAAAAAATGAACATTATCTTGTTTGAGAAATAAACATATCTTAGAAACTGAAAATAAAATGATCTTTAAAACTGAAAATAACATGATCTTTAAAACTAAAAATAACATGGTTTTTAAAACTGAAATTAGCATTGTTTTGAAAAATATAAACATCGTTGTTTTGTAAAATATAAACATCATTGTTTTCCAAAACATAAGCATCATTGTTTTGAAATATATAAACTTCATTGTTTTGAAAAATATAAACATCGTTGTTTTGCAAAATATAGACATCGTTGTTTTGCAAAACATAAACATCATTGTTTTGAAATATATAAACATCATTGTTTTGCAAAATATAAACATCATTACTTTTAAAATAAAAATAAGCATTTTTTTCATTAGTAAAATAACATTCTTTTTCATCATAGAATTGTTTTTCAAAATAAATATGCATTGTTTTGAAAAGAAAAATCGCATTGTTTCTAATATAAAAATCGCATTGTTTTTAACGTGATTTTTATAAAAATCATAACGTAAATAAAAATATGATTTTTATCATATGTATGGAACAACATTAAAAATATGATTTTAACACAAACTGTGTGTCATAGACTGTGATGAAACTGAATGGAAGTAGAACGGAATCAAAATCATCAGTTAAAGACTGACGGAGTGGAAAGAAGGTGAGAACTCCTCACCAAAATTTCTACATAGTTATTTATTTACTTTTATAACTAAAAAATATATAGGATTGCATGTTAAGATTTTTATCAGTTTAATCACTGTAAACTGTACACTGTGATTGATTAAATCACTTTCCTCGTCCACAAACCATGGATGATTTAAATTGACTGTATTGTATGTTGTTTGTGATGTTGAAATGGTTAAAAATAATGTTAACATATATTTGGTAGTTGAAACTAGACTAATTTTTTTTTATAATTTGAGCAGTGAAATTTGGTTAAATTTATTAACCAATATTTTGTGTAAATAAACTGTTGTTGTTTAAAAACCCCACACGAGTCAGGGGATCATAATTTATTCACATCTCCCTTGAATTTATTTATATGTCAATCGATGACAGCCTATGATGAGCATTATTTATTAATTTTAATGCTCACACAGTTGTAAATTTCACTCTGGTTGTGAATGGACCGTTTGTTGATTATTTATCATTATTGTGCACACATGCGATGTATGAAATCCATATAATCGAGATTATATGGTATTTGATTGAGTCGCATTCCGATTCAGAAATAAATATTGTTTTATTAAAAAGACATTGTGGAAACTAAAATTTACATTTTTGTTAAAGTAAAATAGTTGAATCCAAAATATCATTTTTTGTTGAAATGAAATAGTCAAAACAAATATAACATTTTTGTTAAATAGATTTGTGTTAAAACAAAAATAACCATTTTATTAAATAGATTTGTGCTAAAGCAAAAATGTCAATTTTGTTGGATTAGATTATTATAAATAAAATACAGTTGTCACTTTAATTCATTTTGTTAAAATAAAATTGTTAACAAATGAAGATGAACACTTTTATTCGTTTTGTTGAAATAAAATTGTCAAAAAATAAAAGAATATATTATGTAAAGAATCATGTTTATGTAAAGAATCATATTTATATAAAGAATCATTTTTATATAAAAGAACATTTTTAAAGAAAATAACATTTTTACAGAAAAGAACGATTCTAAGATTTTTGTAATAGAACATTTTATTTTAAATGTAACATTTTAATGTAATTAAACATTTCAATGTAAAGAACATTATAAAATAAAGAATATGTTAAAATAAAATGTTCTAACAATAAAATCTCATTTTTATTGTATGTACAGAAAATACAATAATCGTTTGTTGAATTACATTTTTATACAGCTAAAATGTTATCTAAAAAATGTTTATAAAATAATCATTTGTTGAATTACATTTTTATACGTTAAAAATGTAATTCTTTAACATGTTAGAGAAGTATAAAAAAATTATGATTTTGATGTCCGTCTTTGAGTGGACATACAAATATAAAAATATAATGTCAAGTAAGTCGCCACGCTCACATATTGATTTCAAAAATTATGAATTTTGGAATCTATCAATAATTAGTCATCCCGGATCCAACAAAAGCGGTTTCGTCGAAAACGGAGGTCATTTGCAAAATTTCCATTTTTAAGGGCTAAAATTCCATGGCGACTATTCTAAATTTTCAACTGAACGTAACTTTTTATTCCTGCTATGAAATTTCAATTTTTCGAATTCATTGGAAAAATATTTCCTATTAGATTCTAATATTTTTGGTTTCGCTAAAATCAGGTTTATTTTGAATCCTGTACATTCATTTGAAATTTGAAATCGAATTTTCAAACTACCGCGCCATTTTCAGTTCCTTTTATAATTAAAATAAATATTTATATTCTAACGCCGATTCAAATAAATATATACGTTCTAATTCTATTCAAAATAAATTTCTTTTCGTCATTATTTAAAATAATTCATTTTAAATATCCAAAATCCATCAAAACTGCAAAAATAATAATTTTAAATTGGTTCGGATTTTCCGGGTTGTTACAATCTCCCCAACTTAAAATATTTTCGTCCTCGAAAAGGAAAGGAGCTGATAGTTGTTTTACAAACCAACTCAACTTTCATTATTTTCATTATGGCTTAAGTTCTTCAACTTTTCAGTTTCTAAGAACTTTTAAAAAAATTCAAAAATTGGCTAACACCCTAAATTTTCGAAAAAATTCACTATAACCTCCCCTGCACGGGAGCACCAGGAAAATCCCAAAATTGCCATACAGGCCTCTCCAATCCAAAAAGAAAAAGAAACAGCCAAGTGGCTAGGCAATCGTCTCATAAAATCATCAAAAACCCCAAGAAATACAATAAACATGTACCTCTTTGTCGGGAAAACAATTTTATACTTCTGCTCTAGCCTCTTTGCAATGACATGTTCAGTGGGTACACATCTATATGCATGCAATTCCAAACAATTTTCGATATGGTTTAAAATTTGATACAATTTGGCATAAATTTACCGTTCATTCACATGTTGATATAAATAAACAATAACACGACACAATCATCAATCAATTATTTGATTAGCTTTTCAAATTCATAACTTTGATATATCTAGTCAAAAAATCACATTTTTGGTGCCAAATCACAACAATAAGCCCTATCTAGTTTTGGTTTTCACACCAGTCAATTGGAAATATATGAAAATCCCACTTCCGAATATTTGAACGTAAATACTGATGATGTCGGACATCATCAGAATTATTCCCGAGCGACTAGAGTGTGATTCTATATCTATCGAATATTATTTGGAGCATCAAATAAATGTGGATCAGATGTATATTAAAATCTATATATACTCGATTGTCCAAATCGACTTAAAATAAATACTCAAATACGGATATATAAACAGGTTTAAATTTTCGAAACAAAATTCATTTTCATTTTTATTTTAAAATATCACTCTTCACACCCGTTCTAGGATACTACTGATCCTATCTCTAACGAGTCATTCCCATTGGATATTAATGATCCAATCTCTGATGAATCCTTTCATTTGGTTCTAACGTGTCTTGTTCACTGAGCTCTATAAACCAAAGCTCTGATACCACCTGTAAGAAGCCGTAACTTCCCCGGTCTCCGAAGAGAAGAGGAAGCACGGATTGCATTGAGAACAAGACGAATCAAAACACAAACTGAAGAACATTTCATTGCTTATTACAACAATTCCATTAGAATACAAGAATATACAGATTATGAATAAATATTTGTAACAACCCGTAAAATACGAGCCAGTTTGAAATTTTTATTTTGGCAATTTTAGCGAATTTTGAATATTTAAAATAGAATATTTTAAATAATATCGACGAGAAATTTATTTTGAATATAATTCGAACGTATATATTTATACGCGTCGTCGTTAGAATATAAATATTTATATATAATTATAAATAGAATTGAAAATGGCGCGGTAGTTCGATAATTCGATTTCAAACTTCAATTGAATATACCGGGTGCAAAACAATCCGGATTTTAGTGAAACGAAAAATAATGGAATCTAATGGTGAATATCTTCCCAACGAATTCGAGAAATCAAAATTTCGTAGCGGGAATCAAAAGATATGTCCAGTTGAAAATTCTGAATAGTCGCTATGGAATTCAGGCCCTTAAAAATGGACATTTTGCAAATGACCTCGGATTTCGACGAAACCAGTTTTGTTGGGTCCGTGATGTCAAATTATTGCTAGATTCCAAATTTCATAATTTTCTGAATCAATATGTGAGCGTGGCAAAGGAAAACGCGTTTGACCAGTTTCAGTTGATTTTAATCGACTGGAAATTGTCCATTTTTCATACGGTCTCAGAATTCGACGAAACTAGTTTTGTTAGGACCGTATCGTCAATACGAAGCTAGAAAATATTTTCTGGAATTTTTAAAGTTAGCATGTGACCCCGGTAATTTGAAATATACGTTTAAAATCCAATATAATGATTTAAATGTAAATGCAACGGAAACTGATCGAAACGGTCGATTCAGCTTGCGGTACATATCCCATTGTGTTCGGAATGGGGGTGAAACGCTATGGGCGACAGGCGGTGGGCCTCGTTTAGAGGTCGTATGTGAAAGTCAACTTTTTAATAATTAAATAAAAAAAAAAAATATCTCTTCCTCCTTTATATTTCTGCCCCCCCCCCCCCCCCGTTCTAAATTAATTCAGAATCGAAATTATAAAAAAAAAAAAAAGAAAGAGAACGACGAGCGATCGTCGGAGTCGCCACATCCTCCCACCGCGACCCACCGCTGGCAAGCCGCACCTCCTCCATCGCCCTCTCGCCCCAGTCCATCCATCTCTCCCCGATTCGATGACCCCGCCACCCTCGAAGAGCCGCCACCCCAAACCCTAGGCGAACGCAAGACGACCCCCCCTGCTGCTCAGTTCGACGCAAGGCGACCCCCCCCCTGCTGCTCAGTTCGACGCAAGACGACCCCCCCCTGTTGCTCAGTTCGACGCAAGACGACCCCACCCCTCTTCAAAATACTGTAAGTTTTTTATTGTATTTTATTTCTATTTTAATTTCGATTTTAGGTTTAAAACTGATTTTGTTTTAAAAGTTAAAACTGATTTTAAAAGCAATTTAAAAACTGATTTTTAATAAAAGTATAAAAACTGAATTTTTGTAAAGTATAAAAACTGATTTCAAAAGGATTTTAAAAACTGATTTATAAAGAAAATAAAAACTAATTTTATTTTAAGGTTTTAACTTTGAAATAGAAAAAGGTTTTAACTTTAAAAAGGAAAAGGTTTTAACTTTAAAAGGAAAAAAAATTTGATCTTTATTAGAAAAGAGGAAAACTTTTTATTAGAAAAGGCGAAGTCTATATTTTTGAAATGGAATTTTTATCTATATGGCATCGCAATAAAAATATGATTTTTATCTATTGAACTTCAAAATAAAATTCGATTTTTATATATTGAGAAGTGAAATAAAAATTCGATTTTTATATATTGAATAGCGAACTAAAAATTCGATTTTTATATATTGAGAAGTGAAATAAAAATTCGATTTTTATATATTGAATAGCGAACTAAAAATTCAATTTTTATATATTGAGAAGTGAAATAAAAATTCGATTTTTATATATTGAATAGCGAAGTAAAAATTCGGTTTTTATATATGTAGTGATTACGAGCAACGAAGATGACGAAGATGCGATGACGATGAAGTGCCAAGGAGCTAGGATAGCTATATGTGAGAATTTCTCACCTTTCAAATTTATTTTCTAGTTATATATATATACTAGGATGCAGACGGTGTTTAGTAGCACCCGACACAATCGTCCACAGACCATGGACTTGTTTGTTTGGCTGTTTGGTTATTGATTGTGATATGGGTTTGAATGTGGTTTGTGGTGTGAAAAATCGAATCGATAAATTGGTTAGGATTAAACGTGCGCCGTTATAAGGCGAAGGAGTAAGGCTAGGTTAGACTCTTACTCCAAATTTTGAGGTTTGCATAATAAAATTGATATGATTGATGTGTGAATGGCGTGGGCCTTCACTAGACCGGGGATAAGGCTAGGCCTTGTCCCGTTTCTAGTATCGTGTCGTTATGCCGCCGAAATTGTCTAAAATATGTTAGAAAAATAAAAATATCATTTTATTGAATAAATGAATTGAATAGAAATTCATAGATTGAAATAAAATGTTTTATCGTTAAAAATATAATTTTTAACGTGAATATGAAAATAGTGAAGTGAATAAATAAATATTCATTTACAAACCAGATGGTTTGTTTATGTACACTTATTTGAATGACATTGATTGGGACGATAAATTTTACACATCGCCCAGCTGCACAACTAAAATCTGTGTTTGATTGTTTGAAACCCCACACGGGTGTTGGGATGAAATTTGAAGTTCACTCATCCTGATTGATTAAATATGTCAATCGATTGATTGACAGGCTGTTATAAGCGTTAGATATCTTTATTTGATGCTTATACAGTGTAGTGCACTTTGGTTGATGGTTGATTATTTTTCAAGGCTATTATACCTGTGTTGTATGAAAATCCATATAATTAACTTTATATGGTAATTGATTGGGCCTCATTCCAGTTTTAAAATAGAAATATTTAAAATAGAAATATTCGAAATGAAATATTTGAAAATGTCAATATATGAAGCCGTGTTGATTAGATTGACGCCATTTTGACGTGAACGATATTTATATCGATTTTATTCATTTTAAAATGATTATTAAAAAGTGATTTTGAAAACGATTTCGAAATGAATTGAATTGAAAACGAATTCAAAATGAATTCAAAATGAATTGAAAGCAAATTGAAATGAATTCAAATTGAATTGAAATTTGAATTGAATAGAAATGAATTTTAAAACGAATTTATAGAGAAGAATTCAATTTTGCTTTGAATTGAGATGGAAGTTGAAATAGATTTTGAAAAGAATTTTAAAACTATTTATATAATTCGTTTTAAATAGAAATCGATGAAGTATATATTATATATATTATATATATAATATAATGGCCTGAATAGAACGCGCCGCGCCGCGGCAGTTCGTGAATTTCGACCATTTATTTCAAACGGACATTACGGGAGATCCGACCGTCGGATTCTCCTAAAACCGGAACCGTTGGGTTCGTATCGAAAAGAGCTTTCTAATGAATGTTAGAAATTTGAAATCTAACGGTTGGATTTGGAATTATGTCCACATCAAATTTGAAAAAGGTCGCTGTAAGTGCAGTTCGATGGCCATTGATGGAAATCGACTGTACGGGCCTTGATAAAATTATTAAAAATAGTAATAATTTGTGTAAAATCATAAGAAATGATTTGTGAAGATTTGGGATGAAAAACTCCATATTTGAAAAGATAAAAATAGATTTTTATCGAAATGAACTAGTTTTGAACTAGAATTATAATTCTATTTATTTTTAAATAAATAAATTGAATTTGAAAAGGGTTTTGAAAATAACCAGAATTTCCAATGATTGCATTGGAGTGGATTTGAATCGAAATTGTCTTCGGAATATTTCGATGTTGAAATTCGTGATTATACAGGGGTTGTTATGGAAATTTGAAAGATATATATTTATATCGTTATTTCCAATACGACATTTGTTAGTCGTAGAATTCGATATTGAATATAAGCCGATATATTTTCTATTCAGAGCCTTGTATTGAATATCGAATGTGATTTGGGTTTGTCGTGAATGGTGTCTTCACTAACACTGTTCTTGAACCCAGTTGAGAAAAGATTAAATCTTTTTAGTTAGATTTAATGAAGTGTACTAATTAAATGATATTTAATTGGAATTGAATTGGTATTGATTTTTGGGTTTATCGTGAACAGTGTTTTAAATAACACTCGTTCTTTAACCCGATAATTAATGGAAGGTGATTTTGGGTTTATCGTGAACAGTGTTTTAAATAACACTCGTTCTTTAACCCGATAATTAATGGAAGGTGATTTTGGGTTTATCGTGAACCGTGTTTTAGATGACACTGATTCTTTAACCCAGTTAAAGATTAAAACTAAGTGGAGTTTTAATGAATCTTTAAATAGATTGAAAAGATCGAGAATGGAGTATCACCAGTTTTACTCCAGGCGATAGTTAAATCTTTAATTAGATTTGAACGTGAAATGGTAATTGAATTACCGATAACACTGTGGTGTTAGATATGAAGTACTACCAGTTTTACTTCATGGGATGAATAGGTTGGGATTGGGAAATAAAATAAATGATTACTTCGGTGTGGTTCGCTAATCCCGACTAGTTTGAATTGATATTCAAAGGAGATTAAAGAATAAATTTAAAGAATTTATCTTGGATAAAATTAATGGGAATATTTGAATAAAAGAATATTCTGAAGTGGAATGAGGCGTATGTTGTGTTTGTGTAACACTTTTATAATATATACGCGAGTTATTCAGAAAGACCGGGTTTATCCCATTCTGAATAACTGATTCGACGAGGTGTCGAAGATGAAGACGGTGGTCGAAGACCGGAAGTCTTCACGTCGTTTGGGTGATAACTGATGATCTTGATTGGGCTGTACACCCAAGAAGATGGAAACAGTTGGTGATCGTCCAGACGTACTTGGAGATCGATGGATATGCGGGGTACTAGGTGCCTCCGGTTTCGTTCAGACCCAGAACGGACTTGTAAATGGATTGTGTGTCTGACATTGGATTTTAGTCCGTGTGATTGATCTCTATTAAATATATATCTGTTTGGCGGCGGAGAATTTATTCTCTTGCTTAACGCCCTTCTCTGAGACGTACGAGCTCAGGGGTTATATATTGATGGATATCAAACGCATGGAGTGAATTGCCTGTGTGGCATGCCTAAGTGGCAATTGATCGAGGCTTCTGTTGAAAAGCAAAGTCTTGTGGTGATGATCAAAGCACAGCCTGTGTGGCACAGCTTTGTGTAACGTGAATTCGCGAGCCTCGCACCCCGGTTGTGAACCAAAAACGGGAGAGGACGTCAGGGAGGGCATGCGTTTCTTTCTAGCTAGAAGTGGCGTCAGTGGTTTTACACGCCCTGACGAGTTTGACTTATGTGGTTGTTGCTGTTGCGAGGCGCCTCGGTTATATCGGTTTCGGCCGATGCATTCTGGTCGGCTGACGGACCAGACTTACACCCCATAGGGTGGGGAAACGTAGTGTTCAGGCATAATAATCCACATCGGTGGACCGGCCCTGAGGATCCAAGGCTTGCCTGCGCGCTTGCCTGAGGGGCGGGCTAGAGCGTCTCGAATCGGTTGAGGACTATCTTTTGCCTCGGTTCATAGACGGAAATCCAATTTCCAAATACGTGACATTTGCGGTTTTAATTGTAGAACTAGTATGGTGACATAGTGGGATGGGGCGCTTATGCCGTCTATGATTGATACTTATGATTTGAAATTGTTTTATACACTATGCACTTATAATAGTATCAAACGATTTGTTTTAAACGTATCAAGCATTCTTTGGCTGTTATAAGGGAAAACCCTATCCTCGGCTGCATTGCATTGTGTGATGGGACCTGGGTCTTATAACAGCTTCATTTTTCTTTATTTAGCATTGCGCTGTTTGTTTTATGCACTGGTATTCTTGGGAGGAAACCCGTTCCGTGTTATACGGCGTGGTCCCTTGATTTACCTAATGATTTAAAATAAAGATTAATAACTGTTTTAGTTCTCACACCAGTCACATGACTGACCTGGAGTTTATTGTTTTAACCTAAACTCTGGGTGCCCTTATTTTGACACGGGCAGCTAGTAGTTTTGGTTTTGCAGATTTATATTCACAGGATCCTGGTTTACAGCTGGAACGATATCCGGAAAGCTTTGTATCCGTATATCTTCTTCTAGTTGTGTATTGTATTATTTTCCGCTGCGATGTATTTAAATGTAATTTAAATCTCTGATATTTCTGTGTAATATTCATTTATACTCTGTATATTCTTGTAATCTGATGCATTGTTGTCATATACAATGAAATGTCCTTCTGTATGTGTTCTGTTGTGGTTTGTTCTCGAACTATCCGACACTTTCCTTTACGGGGAAGTTGCGGGTCTTCACAGTTGGTATCAGAGCTTTGGTTTACAAAGCAGAGAACAAGGCACATTAGAACCATACGAAAGAATTCATCAGATATTGGGTTAGTAATATCCAATTAGAATGACTCGTTAGAGATGGGATCAGTAGTATCCTAGAACGAGTGTGAAGAGTATATTTTTAAAATGAAAACAATTTTTGTTTTGAAAATTTAAATCAATTATTCGTATTTGATTATCTATTTATATTGATTAGGACAGTCCAGTATACAAAGATTTTGCATATACGCCTTGCAAACGTGTATTTGAAATTTTAATATACTGGATAGATATAGAATTACCCTCTAATCGCCCGGAGATGATTTTGATGATGGAGCTCCATCATTAGAATTTATATTCGAGTGACGAACGTGTAATATCTATATATCTCCTATTGACTGGTGTGAGAACCAAAATTAGATAGGGCCTATTGTTGTGATTTGGCATCAAAAATCTGATTCTTGACTATATATCAAATTATGAATTTGAGACTCTAATTCACTAATTGATTGATGTTTGTGTTGTTTGCCTATTTGTTTGCTAATTTTGAACCATTATGCCTAATAGCATCAAATATTGAATTGTATTGAAAATTGGTCGCATGTGCTTGCATATACATATACTTACATTGAACAGGTCATAGCAGGGAGGCTAGAGCCAGAGAATAAAATTTGTTTGCCCGACAAATAGGTACATGTTTATTACATAATTTCCCGTTTTGTTTGGGTGATGATGATTTTGTGAGCCTATTGGCTAGCCGCTTGGCTTTTTCTTTTTCTTTTTGAGATCTGAAGGACCGGGGAAGCTATTTGAAATTCCCCGATGCTCCCATTGCAGGGGAGGTTATGGCGAAATTTTTCGAAAATTTAGGGTGTTAGCCAAATTTTTGAAATTTTGAAAATTCTCAGAAACTAAAGAGTTGGAGAATGGAAGCCTGATCGATCGTAGAGCTGAATAATCAAACCACTTTCGACTTTGTTCCTTTTCGGGGATGAAAAGTTTTAAGTGGGGGAGATTGTAACAACCCGTAAAATACGAGCCAGTTTGAAATTTTTATTTTGGCAATTTTAGCGAATTTTGAATATTTAAAATAGAATATTTTAAATAATATCGACGAGAAATTTATTTTGAATATAATTCGAACGTATATATTTATACGCGTCGTCGTTAGAATATAAATATTTATATATAATTATAAATAGAATTGAAAATGGCGCGGTAGTTCGATAATTCGATTTCAAACTTCAATTGAATATACCGGGTGCAAAACAATCCGGATTTTAGTGAAACCAAAAATAATGGAATCTAATGGTGAATATCTTCCCAACGAATTCGAGAAATCAAAATTTCGTAGCGGGAATCAAAAGATATGTCCAGTTGAAAATTCTGAATAGTCGCTATGGAATTCAGGCCCTTAAAAATGGACATTTTGCAAATGACCTCGGATTTCGACAAAACTAGTTTTGTTGGGTCCGTGATGTCAAATTATTGCTAGATTCCAAATTTCATAATTTTCTGAATCAATATGTGAGCGTGGCAAAGGAAAACGCGTTTGACCAGTTTTAGTTGATTTTAATCGACTGGAAATTGGCCATTTTTCATACGGTCTCAGAATTCGACGAAACTAGTTTTTTTAGGACTGTATCGTCAATACGAAGCTAGAAAATATTTTTCTGGAATTTTTAAAGTTAGCATGTGACCCCGGTAATTTGAAATATACGTTTAAAATCCAATATAATGATTTAAATGTAAATGCAACGGAAACTGATCGAAACGGTCGATTCAGCTTGCGGTACATATCCCATTGTGTTCGGAATGGGGGTGAAACGCTATGGGCGACAGGCGGTGGGCCTCGTTTAGAGGTCGTATGTGAAAGTCAACTTTTTAAAAATTAAATAAAAAAAAAAAAAAATTAATATCTCTTCCTCCTTTATATTTCTGCCCCCCCCCCCCCCGTTCTAAATTAATTCAGAATCGAAATTATAAAAAAAAAAAAAGAAAGAGAACGACGAGCGATCGTCGGAGTCGCCACATCCTCCCACCGCGACCCACCGCTGGCAAGCCGCACCTCCTCCATCGCCCTCTCGCCCCAGTCCATCCATCTCTCCCCGATTCGATGACCCCGCCACCCTCGAAGAGCCGCCACCCCAAACCCTAGGCGAACGCAAGACGACCCCCCCTGCTGCTCAGTTCGACGCAAGGCGACCCCCCCCTGCTGCTCAGTTCGACGCAAGACGACCCCCCCTGCTGCTCAGTTCGACGCAAGACGACCCCCCCCCTCTTCAAAATACTGTAAGTATTTTATTGTATTTTATTTCTATTTTAATTTCGATTTTAGGTTTAAAACTGATTTTGTTTTAAAAGTTAAAACTGATTTTAAAAGCAATTTAAAAACTGATTTTTAATAAAAGTATAAAAACTGAATTTTTGTAAAGAAAAAAAACTTATTTCAAAAGGATTTTAAAAACTGATTTATAAAGAAAATAAAAACTAATTTTATTTTAAGGTTTTAACTTTGAAATAGAAAAAGGTTTTAACTTTAAAAAGGAAAAGGTTTTAACTTTAAAAGGAAAAAAAAATTGATCTTTATTAGAAAAGAGGAAAACTTTTTATTAGAAAAGGCGAAGTCTGTATTTTTGAAATGGAATTTTTATCTATATGGCATCGCAATAAAAATATGATTTTTATCTATTGAACTTCAAAATAAAATTCGATTTTTATATATTGAGAAGTGAAATAAAAATTCGATTTTTATATATTGAATAGCGAACTAAAAATTCGATTTTTATATATTGAGAAGTGAAATAAAAATTCGATTTTTATATATTGAATAGCGAACTAAAAATTCGATTTTTATATATTGAGAAGTGAAATAAAAATTCGATTTTTATATATTGAATAGCGAAGTAAAAATTCGGTTTTTATATATGTAGTGATTACGAGCAACGAAGATGACGAAGATGCGATGACGATGAAGTGCCAAGGAGCTAGGATAGCTATATGTGAGAATTTCTCACCTTTCAAATTTATTTTCTAGTTATATATATATACTAGGATGCAGACGGTGTTTAGTAGCACCCGACACAATCGTCCACAGACCATGGACTTGTTTGTTTGGCTGTTTGGTTATTGATTGTGATATGGGTTTGAATGTGGTTTGTGGTGTGAAAAATCGAATCGATAAATTGGTTAGGATTAGACGTGCGCCGTTATAAGGCGAAGGAGTAAGGCTAGGTTAGACCCTTACTCCAAATTTTGAGGTTTGCATAATAAAATTGATATGATTGATGTGTGAATGGCGTGGGCCTTCACTAGACCGGGGATAAGGCAAGGCCTTGTCCCGTTTCTAGTATCGTGCCGTTATGCCGCCGAAATTTTCTAAAATATGTTAGAAAAATAAAAATATCATTTTATTGAATAAATGAATTGAATAGAAATTCATAGATTGAAATAAAATGTTTTATCGTTAAAAATATAATTTTTAACGTGAATATGAAAATAGTGAAGTGAATAAATAAATATTCATTTACAAACCAGATGGTTTGTTTATGTACACTTATTTGAATGACATTGATTGGGACGATAAATTTTACACATCGCCCAACTGCACAACTAAAATCTGTGTTTGATTGTTTGAAACCCCACACAGGTGTTGGGATGAAATTTGAAGTTCACTCATCCTGATTGATTAAATATGTCGATCGATTGATTGACAGGCTGTTATAAGCGTTAGATATCTTTATTTGATGCTTATACAGTGTAGTGCACTTTGGTTGATGGTTGATTATTTTTGAAGGCTATTATACCTGTGTTGTATGAAAATCCATATAATTAACTTTATATGGTAATTGATTGGGCCTCATTCCAGTTTTAAAATAGAAATATTTAAAATAGAAATATTCGAAATGAAATATTTGAAAATGTCAATATATGAAGCCGTGTTGATTAGATTGACGCCATTTTGACGTGAACGATATTTATATCGATTTTATTCATTTTAAAATGAATATTAAAAAGTGATTTTGAAAACGATTTCGAAATGAATTGAATTGAAAACGAATTCAAAATGAATTCAAAATGAATTGAAAGCAAATTGAAATGAATTCAAATTGAATTGAAATTTGAATTGAATAGAAATGAATTTTAAAACGAATTTATAGAGAAGAATTCAATTTTGCTTTGAATTGAGATGGAAGTTGAAATAGATTTTGAAAAGAATTTTAAAACTATTTATATAATTCGTTTTAAATAGAAATCGATGAAGTATATATTATATATATTATATATATAATATAATGGCCTGAATAGAACGCGCCGCGCCGCGGCAGTTCGTGAATTTCGACCATTTATTTCAAACGGACATTACGGGAGATCCGACCGTCGGATTCTCCTAAAACCGGAACCGTTGGGTTCGTATCAAAAAGAGCTTTCTAATGAATGTTAGAAATTTGAAATCTAACGGTTGGATTTGGAATTATGTCCACATCAAATTTGAAAAAGGTCGCTGTAAGTGCAGTTCGATGGCCATTGATGGAAATCGACTGTACGGGCCTTGATAAAATTATTAAAAATAGTAATAATTTGTGTAAAATCATAAGAAATGATTTGTGAAGATTTGGGATGAAAAACTCCATATTTGAAAAGATAAAAATAGATTTTTATCGAAATGAACTAGTTTTGAACTAGAATTATAATTCTATTTATTTTTAAATAAATAAATTGAATTTGAAAAGGGTTTTGAAAATAACCAGAATTTCCAATGATTGCATTGGAGTGGATTTGAATCGAAATTGTCTTCGGAATATTTCGATGTTGAAATTCGTGATTATACAGGGGTTGTTATGGAAATTTGAAAGATATATATTTATATCGTTATTTCCAATACGACATTTGTTAGTCGTAGAATTCGATATTGAATATAAGCCGATATATTTTCTATTCAGAGCCTTGTATTGAATATCGAATGTGATTTGGGTTTGTCGTGAATGGTGTCTTCACTAACACTGTTCTTGAACCCAGTTGAGAAAAGATTAAATCTTTTTAGTTAGATTTAATGAAGTGTACTAATTAAATGATATTTAATTGGAATTGAATTGGTATTGATTTTTGGGTTTATCGTGAACAGTGTTTTAAATAACACTCGTTCTTTAACCCGATAATTAATGGAAGGTGATTTTGGGTTTATCGTGAACAGTGTTTTAAATAACACTCGTTCTTTAACCCGATAATTAATGGAAGGTGATTTTGGGTTTATCGTGAACCGTGTTTTAGATGACACTGATTCTTTAACCCAGTTAAAGATTAAAACTAAGTGGAGTTTTAATGAATCTTTAAATAGATTGAAAAGATCGAGAATGGAGTATCACCAGTTTTACTCCAGGCGATAGTTAAATCTTTAATTAGATTTGAACGTGAAATGGTAATTGAATTACCGATAACACTGTGGTGTTAGATATGAAGTACTACCAGTTTTACTTCATGGGATGAATAGGTTGGGATTGGGAAATAAAATAAATGATTACTTCGGTGTGGTTCGCTAATCCCGACTAGTTTGAATTGATATTCAAAGGAGATTAAAGAATAAATTTAAAGAATTTATCTTGGATAAAATTAATGGGAATATTTGAATAAAAGAATATTCTGAAGTGGAATGAGGCGTATGTTGTGTTTGTGTAACACTTTTATAATATATACGCGAGTTATTCAGAAAGACCGGGTTTATCCCATTCTGAATAACTGATTCGACGAGGTGTCGAAGATGAAGATGGTGGTCGAAGACCGGAAGTCTTCACGTCGTTTGGGTGATAACTGATGATCTTGATTGGGCTGTAAACCCAAGAAGATGGAAACAGTTGGTGATCGTCCAGACGTACTTGGAGATCGATGGATATGCGGGGTACTAGGTGCCTCCGGTTTCGTTCAGACCCAGAACGGACTTGTAAATGGACTGTGTGTCTGACATTGGATTTTAGTCTGTGTGATTGATCTCTATTAAATATATATCTGTTTGGCGGCGGAGAATTTATTCTCTTGCTTAACGCCCTTCTCTGAGACGTACGAGCTCAGGGGTTATATATTGATGGATATCAAACGCATGGAGTGAATTGCCTGTGTGGCATGCCTAAGTGGCAATTGATCGAGGCTTCTGTTGAAAAGCAAAGTCTTGTGGTGATGATCAAAGCACAGCCTGTGTGGCACAGCTTTGTGTAACGTGAATTCGCGAGCCTCGCACCCCAGTTGTGAACCAAAAACGGGAGAGGACGTCAGGGAGGGCATGCGTTTCTTTCTAGCTAGAAGTGGCGTCAGTGGTTTTACACGCCCTGACGAGTTTGACTTATGTGGTTGTTGCTGTTGCGAGGCGCCTCGGTTATATCGGTTTCGGCCGATGCATTCTGGTCGGCTGACGGACCAGACTTACACCCCATAGGGTGGGGAAACGTAGTGTTCAGGCATAATAATCCACATCGGTGGACCGGTCCTGAGGATCCAAGGCTTGCCTGCGCGCTTGCCTGAGGGGCGGGCTAGAGCGTCTCGAATCGGTTGAGGACTATCTTTTGCCTCGGTTCATAGACGGAAATCCAATTTCCAAATACGTGACATTTGCGGTTTTAATTGTAGAACTAGTATGGTGACATAGTGGGATGGGGCGCTTATGCCGTCTATGATTGATACTTATGATTTGAAATTGTTTTATACACTATGCACTTATAATAGTATCAAACGATTTGTTTTAAACGTATCAAGCATTCTTTGGCTGTTATAAGGGAAAACCCTATCCTCGGCTGCGTTGCATTGTGTGATGGGACCTGGGTCTTATAACAGCTTCATTTTTCTTTATTTAGCATTGCGCTGTTTGTTTTATGCACTGGTATTCTTGGGAGGAAACTCGTTCCGTGTTATACGGCGTGGTCCCTTGATTTACCTAATGATTTAAAATAAAGATTAATAACTGTTTTAGTTCTCACACCAGTCACATGACTGACCTGGAGTTTATTGTTTTAACCTAAACTCTGGGTGCCCTTATTTTGACACGGGCAGCTAGTAGTTTTGGTTTTGCAGATTTATATTCACAGGATCTTGGTTTACAGCTGGAACGATATCCGGAAAGCGTTGTATCCGTATATCTTCTTCTAGTTGTGTATTGTATTATTTTCCGCTGCGATGTATTTAAATGTAATTTAAATCTCTGATATTTCTGTGTAATATTCATTTATACTCTGTATATTCTTGTAATCTGATGCATTGTTGTCATATACAATGAAATGTCCTTCTGTATGTGTTCTGTTGTGGTTTGTTCTCGAACTATCTGACACTTTCCTTTACGGGGAAGTTGCGGGTCTTTACAATATTATGCATCAGAAAAATATTAGAGATTAAAATACATTAAATAGCAGTGGAAAAATAATACAATACACAACTGAAAGAGATAAATGGATACAGAGCTTTCCGAATATCATTCCAGCTGTAAACCTGGATCCTGTAAAAATAAATTTACAAAATCCAAACTACTAGCTACCCGTGTGGAAAATAGGGGCACCTAGAGTTTAGGTTAAAACAATAAACTCCAGGTCAGTCATGTGGCTGCTGTGAGAACTAAAACAGTTATTAATCTTTATTTTAAAGTTAGGTAAATCAAAGGACCATGCCGTATAATATGGAACGTGTTTCCTCCCAAGAATACCAGTGCATAAAACAAATAGCGCAATGCTAAAATAAAGAACAATGAAGTCATTATAAGACCCAGGTCCCATCACACAATGCAACGCAAACTAGAGACAAGGTTTTACCTTATAATTGCGAAATAATGCTTGATACGTGAAATTTCATATTTTATTATTACTATAAGTGTATAGTGTCAAAATAATTTCAATTATAAGTATCAATCATAGACGGCATGGGTACCATATATCATGTCGCCATACTAATTCTACAATTAAAACCGCATGATGTCGTATTGGAAGTTGGATTTCCATCTATGAACCAAGGCAAGGGATCATCCTTACCGCTTTGAGACGCACTAGCCCGTGTCTCAGGAATAGCCGCAACTGCACCTTGAATCGTCAGGGCCGGTCCACTCGATGTGGATTATAATGCTTGAACACTGCGTTTCTCTGCCTTATGGGGCGTAAATGAGCCAAATGACTCCATCGACCCCGAATCGACCAATATAATTGAGGAACCTCCTATCCACATAAGTAAAATGCCTGGGCGTGCAAAATGCTGACACACTCCTAGCTAGAAAGAAACACATGTCCTCCGTGAAGCCCTCTCCCGTTTCTTGTCCACATCAGGGTGTGAGGCTCACGAATTAACGCTACACAAAGCTACGCCACAAATGCCATGCTTTGATCATCAACCACAAGACTCTGCTTTTCAATGGAAACCTTGATCATTTTGCATCTCAGCATGCCACACAGGCAATTCACGCTATGCAATCGATGTACATCAATCACGCAGAATGAAATCCAATGTCAGACACACGTCCATTTACAAGTTCGTTCTAGGTCTGAACGAAACTGGAGGCACCTTATTCCTCCCCCATATGTCCAATATAGGGGAGAGGCCCTTGCATATCCATTGATCTCCAAGTACGTCTGGACGATCACCACTTTTTGCCTTGCCTTGGGTGTATAGCCTAATCAAGACATCAATAATCATCCAAACGATGTGAAGACCTCTGGTTTTCGATCACCATCTTCAACCTCGACATATCATCGAATCAGTTATTCGGAATGGGATAAACCCGATCATTTTGAAAAACTCGCGTATATAATAAACAAGTGCTATAAAAACACAACATACGCCTCATTCCAATCCAGAATATTCCTTTATTCAAATATTCTTATACTTTGAGAAAGGTTCCCATTAATTTTATCAAATATAAATTCTTTAAATTTATTCTTTAATCTTCCTTTGAATATCATTTCAATCTAATTAAAAATTCATTAAAACTCCACTTGGTTTTAACCTTCCCAAAAATCAATATTAATGATTGTTTAACCTGGGAAACCATATCCTGTCTTTAATTGGGTTAAAGAACCAATGTCATTTAAAACACGATTCACGATAAACCCAAAATCACATTCCGTTTCTTCAGCCTCTAACCATGAAGTATAAAGTGAACAATCCCCTAAGTATTAACCCTGAAGGCTGAAACCAACATCAGATCAATACCCAGGAAACCATTCAACTTAACCAATCTCCAGTTAGTTTCTAATTTTCTTAACTCCATTAGTTCTAAGAATAGTATTATTAAAAGATACCATTCACGAAAACCCAAATCACATTCCATTAATTATGGAATCATCACGGAAAAACAAATCAATATATAATCGATATAAATTTCCATATCCGATCAATAATATAAATGGAATATCGGCAACGCCTATTAAATTCCATATGTATTAACAGTCTTCCTCCATAGAAGTTCACTTCGATTGTTATCAAATCGAATTCCATTCTATTCCAATTTAATATATTAATTGGAAAACGTTACTTTGGAAAAAACCCTGTTAAATCCTAATAAGAAGATTTATCAATTCCAAATCACATTTCACTATAAATCGGGTTAAAGAACGAATGTCGTTAAAAACACAGTTCACAATAGACCCGATTCACGTTCCATTAGTCTCTAACCGTAAATTTGTAAGAGAACAATTCCCTAAGTATAAACCCCGAAGGCCGAAGTCAACATTCGATCAATACCCAGGAAACCATTCAACTTAACTAATCTCCAATTAGTTTCTAATTTTCTAAACTCCATTGGGTTCTAGAATAGTATTATTAAAGATACCATTCACGACAAACCCAAAATCCAATTAGATATCAAATACAAGGCTGTGAATAGAAAATATAGTGGCTTATATTCAATATCAAATTCTAAAATCAACAAATATCGTGTAATAACCCGCAAATTCTGGGCCAGTTTAAAATTTTTATTTTGGCAATTTTAGCGAATTTTGAATATTTAAAATGAATAATTTTAAATAATATCAACGAGAAATTTGTTTTGAATATAATTCGAACGTATATATTATATACGTCGTCGTTAGAATATAAATATTTATATATAATTATAAAAGGAATTGAAAATGGCGCGGTAGTTCGATAATTCGATTTCAAACTTCAATTGAATGTACCGGGGGCAAAACAATCCGGATTTTAGTGAAACCAAAAACATTAGGATCTAATTGGTGATATCTTTCCAACGTATCTGAAAAATCAAGATTTCATAGCGGGAATCAAAAGATATGTCCAGTTGAAAATTCTGAATAGTCGCTATGGAATTCAGGCCCTTAAAAATAGACATTTTGCAAATGACCTCGGATTTCGACGAAACCACTTTTGTTGGATCCGCAGTGTCAAATTATAGTTAGATTCCAAATTTCATAATTTTTCGAATTAATATGTGAGCGTGGCAAAGGAAAACGCGTTTGACCGGTTTTAGTTGATTTTAATCGACTGGAAATTGACCATTTTTCCAACGGTCTCAGAATTCGACGCAACTAGTTTTGTTAGGACCGTATCGTCAATACGAAGATAGAAAATATTTTTCTAGAATTTTTAAAGTTAATATGTAACCCCAGTAATTTAAAATGTACGTTTAAAATTCAATATAGTGATTTAAATGTAAATTTAACGGAAACTGATTCAAACGATCAAATCAACTTACGATACATATCCCATTGTGTTCGGAATAGGGGTAATATGCTAGGGACAATAGTCGGTGGGTTCGATTCTGAGTTCGTATGTAAAAGTCAACTTTTTGAAAATTAATTAAATAAATAAAAAAAAAGAAGAAACCCCTCTCCTTTAACCCGCTGGCCCCCCTTTTTTCTCAAATCGATTTCAAAAAAAAAAAAAAAAAAAAGAGAGACGAGGGCGACGGGGGGAGAGCCGCCGACGCCACATCGCGCCCCCCCCTAGCGCCGCTGCCGCCGCCGCTGCTTCCTCTTCTTCCTCCTTCCTTCTTCTCCTTCCTCCCCACGACCGCAGCCTCAGCCGCATCGCCCCCCCCCCCCCGATGAGCCACCGCCGCTTCCTTCTCCTCCCCTTCCCTTCGCCTGCGACGCCCGACTCCACCCAGACCCGAACCCGCAAAACCCCCCCTTCTTCGGCAAATTGACTATAAGTTTTTCATGTTAATTTTGTTTTTATTTATATACTTTATTATTTATTTTTCAGATTAGGATTTTTAAAAGAAAGTTTGATTTTTAAATTAGAAGAAAGTTTGATTTTTAAATTAGAAGAAAGTTTGATTTTTAAATTAGAAAAGATTTGATTTTTAAAATATAAAAGATTAGATTTTTAAAAGAAGAAAGACGATATTTTTAAATGGAGAAAGGTGAGATTTTTACATATGTAGTGGGTTAAAAATATGACTTTTAAATTGAAAATGAATGAATAAAAATGTGATTTTTATTTTAAAGACATCAAAATATAAAAATGTGTGATTTTTATATATGTAGTGACTACGGGCAACGAAGATGATAAAAGGCGAGAAGAAGAGTCAAGATGATTGGATAACTTTCGGTGAGAACTACTCACTCTTCAAAATTCTTTTTCTAGTTATATATATATATATATATATATATATATATATATATATGCTAGGATGCAGACGGTGCTTAGTAGCACCCGTCATCCACAGACCATGGATGGCTTGTTTGTTAAATTGATTGATTGTGTAGTTAGTTAGTTTAATTGGTTTGAATTGAATTGTTTGGTGATACGGAATGGATTTGATTGATGTGTGAATGGCGTGGGCCTTCACTAGACCGGGGATAAGGCTAGGCCTTGTCCCGTTTCTAGTATCGTGCCGTTATGCCGCCGAAATTTTCTAAAATATGTTAGAAAAATAAAAATATCATTTTTATTGTGTAAATGAAATGAATAGAAATTCATGTGTTGAAATAAAAAATTTTATCGTTAAAAATATAATTTTTAACGTGAAAGTGAATAAATGAATATTTATAAACAAATCGGCGGATTTGTTTATATACACTGATTTGACTGATATCGATTGGGTCGATAAATTTTACACATCGCCCAACTGCACAAATAAAATTGGTGTTTGATTGTTTGAAACCCCACACGGCTGTTAGGATGAAATTTGAAGTTCACTCATCCTGATTGATTAAATATGTTGATCGGTCGATTGACAGGCTGTTATAAGCGTTAGATATTTATATTTGATGCTTATACAGTGTAGTGCACTTTGGTTGATGGTTGATTATTTTTCAATGCTATTGTATACGTGTGATGTATGAAAATCCATATAATTAACATTATATGGTGATTGATTGGGCCTCATTCCAATCGGGAAAATAGTGAATATTATAAAAGAAAATTCATGTGTTGAATATAAAAATAGTCATGTGTTGATGATGATTATGGGTTGAAACTATTCATGTGTTGAGTGAAATATTTTAAATAATAAAAATTACATCTTTATCATATTTACGATTAGAATCTACTTTACGGTGGAGTCTAATTAAAATCAAATGATAGATACCTTAGTTTTATAAAATATTTTACATAACAACAATAGTGATGTGTTGACAGCACTCATGTGTTGAGATTAGTCGTGTGTTGAAAGAAATATAGATTCATGTGTTGAATGGGATAAATATTCATTGGTTGAATAGAATAAAGAAGTTGTGAAAAATATAAAGCCGTGTTGATTAGTTTTGCACCATTTTGACGTGAACGATATTTATATCGGTTTTATTCAAATTGAAATGAATATTATAGCAAATTCGAATTGAAAAGAAAACGAATTTGAATTGAATATAAAAGGACTTCGAATGGAATTGAATATAAAACAAATTCAAGTTGAATTGAAAACGAACTGAAATTTAATTGAATTCGAATCGAAATTAAATTGAAACCAATTTGAATTGAAACGAATTTGAATTTGAATTGAATTGAAACGAATTTGAATTCGAGTTAAATAAAATGGAAATGAATTCGAGTTGAATTGAAATCCAATCGATTTGAAATTGAATGTAGAAGTTGAATTGTTTTAGAAACGAATTTAAAACGATTTATAAAATTCGTTTTAAATAGAGATCGACGAAATATATATTATATATTATATATATATATAATATAATGGCCTGAATAGAACGCGCCGCGCCGCGACAGTTCGTGAATTTCGACCATTTATTTCAAACGGACATTACGGGAGATCCGACCGTCGGATTCTCCTAAAACCGGAACCGTTGGGTTCGTATCGAAAAGAGCTTTCCAATGAATATTAGAAATTTGAAATCTAACGGTTGGATTTGGAATTATGTCCAAATCAAATTCGAAAAAGGTCGCTGTAAGTGCAGTTCGATGGCCGTTTTGGGAAATCGACTGTACGGGCCTTGATAAAATTATTAAAAATATTAATAATTTGTGTAAAATCATAAGAAATGATTTGGGAAGAATTGAGCTGGAGAATTCCACCTTTGAAAAGATAAAAATAGATTTTTATCGAAATGAACTAGTTTTGAACTAGAATTAAAAATCAATTTATTTGTGAAATAAATAAATTGAATTTGAAAGTGATTTTAAAAATAACCAATATTCCCAATATGTGAATTGGACTGGAGTTGAATCAAAATTATCTTCGGGATATTTCGATGTTGGATTTCGTGACTATACAAATATTGTTAGGGGGATTTGAAAGATATTTTATATCGTTATTTCCAATACGATATTTGTTGGTTTCAGAATTTGATATTGAATATAAGCCGATATATTTTCTATTCAGAGCCTTGTATTTAATATCAAATGTGATTTGGGTTTATCGTGAATCGTGTTTTAGATGACATTGGTTCTTTACCCCAGTTAAAGGCAAGATGTTGATTTTTGAAAGGATTAAAACTAAGTGGAGTTTTAATGAATCTTTAATTAGATTAAAATGTGAATTGATAATTTAAATTATCAAATCTGAAAGGTGATCGAGAATGGAGTACAACCAGTTTTGCTCCAAAGCGATAGTTAAATCTTTAATTAGATTTGAACGTGAATGGTAATTAATTTTACCGATAACACCGTGGTGTTAGTTGTGGAGTATTACCAGTTTTCTCCATAGGATATATAGGTTGGGATTGGGAAATAAAATAAATAATTACTTCGGTGTGGTTCGTTAATCCCGACTAATTTGAAATGATATCCAAAGGAGGATTAAAGAATAAATTTAGAAGAATTTATCTTGGATAAAATTAATGGGAACATTTCCCTAAAAATGTGATTTTGTGAATAAAAGAATATTCTAAATTGGAATGAGGCGTTTGTTGTGTTTGTGTAACATTCGTTTATTATATACGTGGGTTATTCAGAAAGGACGGGTTTATACCCATTCTGAATAACTGATTCGACGAGATGTCGAAGATGAAGACGGTGGTTGAAGACCGGAAGTCTTCACATCGTTTGGGTGATTACTGATGATCTTGATTGGGCTGTACACCCAGGATGAGGGAAACAGTTGGTGATCGCCCAGACGTACTTGGAGATGGATGGATATGCGAGGAAAGTGCCTCCGGTTTCGTTCAGACCCAGAACGAACTTGTAAATGGATTGTGTGTCTGACATTGGATTTTATTCTGTGTTGATTGATCTCTATTAAATATACATCTGTTTGGCGGGGGAGAATTTATTCTCTTGCTTAACGCCCTTCTCTGAGACATACGAGCTCAGAGGTTGTATATCGATGGACATCAGTCGCATGGAGTGAATTGCCAATGTGGCATGCGTAAGTGGCAATAGATCAAGGCTTCTGTTGAAAAGCAAAGTTTTGTGGTTGATGATCAAAGCATGGCCTGTGTGGCGTAGCTTTGTGTATAACGTGAATTCGCGAGCCTCACACCTCGGTATGAGTCAAAAACGGGATACGGACCCAAGGAGTGCACGGCGTTTCTTTCTAGCTAGGGTGGTGTCAGTGACCTACCAGCCCTGACATTTATATACTTTTCACCTGTGTGGTTGTTGGATACGAGGCGCCTCGGATATAGGTCTGTAAGGACCGGGAAACGTGTGTTCAGGAATTGCCAATCCTCAAAAGTAAGAGAGGACCGGCCTTGGAGGATCCAGGGATTGCTGTGTGCGGTCCCGAGGCATTTGCTAGAGTGTCTCGAACGCGGAGAGGAGCTTGCCCCTTGCCTCGGCTCATGAAGGAATCCAATTTCCAATACGTGATATTGCGGTTTTATTTGTAGAACCTAGTATGGCGACATAGTGGTATGGGTCATTCATGCCGCCTATGATTGATATTTATGATTGAAATTGTTTTGACACTATACACTTTTAATAGTATCAAATAATGTGTTTTAAACGTATCAAGCATGCTTTGGCTATTATAAGGTAAATACCCTATCCTCCGGCTTGCTTTGCATTGTGTGATGGGACCTGGGTCTTATAACAGCTTCATTTTTCTTTATTTAGCATTGCGCCGTGTTGTTTTATGCACTGGTATTCTTGGGAGGAAACCCGTTCCGTGTTTTACGGCGTGGTCCCTTGAATTACTATCTATAAAGTAAAGTTTTAAATAACTGTTTTATTTCTCACACCAGTCCCATGACTGACCTGGAGTTTATTGTTTTAACCTAAACTCTGGGTGCCCCTATTTTCCACACGGGCAGCTAGTAGTTTTGGTTTTGCATATTTATATTAACAGGGTCCTGATTTACAGCTGGAACGATGCTCGGAAAGCTCTGTATCCGTGTATCACTTCTAGTTGTGATTTTGTATTATTTTCCGCTGCTGTGTAATTTATTGTAATCTCTGATATTTGTCGAATGTAATTTATTCATTTATACTCTGTATATTCTTGTATCTGATGGAATTGTTGTAATAACAATGAAATGTTCTTCTGTATGCGTTTTATTTTGTCTTGTCCTCAATTCTATCCATGCTTTCCTTCACGGGGAAGTTCGGGTCGTCTCAGTTTGGTATCAGAGCTTTGGTTTACAGAGCTCGAGAACAAGACATATTAGAACCATACGAAAGAATTCATCAGATATTGGATTAGCAATATCCAATTAGAATGACTCGTTAGAGATAGGATCAGTAGTATCCTAGAACGAGTGTGAAGAGTATATTTTTCAAATGAAAACAATTTTGTTTTGAAAATTTAAATCGTTTTATACATATTTGAATATTTATTTATTTTGAATATGGACAATCCAATATATAAAGATTTCGCATATACGCGTCATGAACGTATATTCGAAGTTTTAATATACTGGGTAGATATAGAATCACATTCTAGACATCCGGGGATGATTCTGATGATGGTGCATCATCATCAGTATTCATATTCGAATTTCGAAGGTGTGATTTCTATATATTTCCATTAGACTGGTGTGAGAACCAAAACTAATATAGCTAGAACACGTTGTTGTGAATTGGCATCAAAAATGTGATTTTTGTATATATATCAAAATTACGAATTTGAAACTCTAATTCACTAATTGATTGATGTTTGTGTTGTTAGTTTATTTGTTTGCTAATTTTGAACCATTTAGCCTAATTGTATCAAATATTGAATTGTATTGAAAATCGGTTGCATTTGCTTGCATATACATATACTTACATTGAACAGGTCATAGCAAGGAGGCCAGAGCAGAGAATAAAATTTGTTTGCCCAACAAATAGGTACATGTTTACTACATAATTTACTGTTTTGTTTGGGTGATGATGATTTTATGAGCCTATTGGCTAGCCGCTTGGCTTTTTCTTTTTCTTTTTGAGATTAGAAGGACCGGGGAAGCTATTTGAAATTCCCCGATGCTCCCGGTGCAGGGGAGGTTATGGCGAAATTTTTCAAAAATTTAGGGTGTTAGCCAAATTTTTGAAAATTTGTAAATTATCAGAAACTGAAAAGTTGGAGAATGGAAGCCAGATCGAATGTAGAGCTTAATAATCAAACCACTTTCGACTTTGTTCCTTTTCGGGGACGAAAAGTTTTAAGTGGGGGAGATTGTAATAACCCGCAAATTCTGGGCCAGTTTAAAATTTTTATTTTGGCAATTTTAGCGAATTTTGAATATTTAAAATGAATAATTTTAAATAATATCGACGAGAAATTTGTTTTGAATATAATTCGAACGTATATATTATATACGTCGTCGTTAGAATATAAATATTTATATATAATTATAAAAGGAATTGAAAATGGCGCGGTAGTTCGATAATTCGATTTCAAACTTCAATTGAATGTACCGGGTGCAAAACAATCCGGATTTTAGTGAAACCAAAAACATTAGGATCTAATTGGTGATATCTTTCCAACGTATCCGAAAAATCAAGATTTCATAGCGGGAATCAAAAGATATGTCCAGTTGAAAATTCTGAATAGTCGCTATGGAATTCAGGCCCTTAAAAATAGACATTTTGCAAATGACCTCGGATTTCGACGAAACCACTTTTGTTGGATCTGCAGTGTCAAATTATAGTTAGATTCCAAATTTCATAATTTTTCGAATCAATATGTGAGCGTGGCAAAGGAAAACGCGTTTGACCGGTTTCAGTTGATTTTTATCGACTGGAAATTGACCATATTTCCAACGGTCTCAGAATTCGACGAAACTAGTTTTGTTAGGACCGTATCGTCAATACGAAGATAGAAAATATTTTTCTAGAATTTTTAAAGTTAATATGTAACCCCAGTAATTTAAAATGTACGTTTAAAATTCAATATAGTGATTTAAATGTAAATTTAACGGAAACTGATTCAAACGATCAAATCAACCTACGATACATATCCCATTGTGTTCGGAATAGGGGTAATATGCTAGGGACAACAGTCGGTGGGTTCGATTCTGAGTTCGTATGTAAAAGTCAACTTTTTGAAAATTAAATAAATAAAAAAAAAAAAAGAAACCCCTCTCCTTTAACCCGCTGGCCCCCCCTTTTTTCTCAAATCGATTTCAAAAAAAAAAAAAAAAAAAAAAAGAGAGACGAGGGCGACGGGTGGGAGAGCCGCCGCCGCCACATCGCCCCCCCCCCCCCCCCCCCCCCAGCGACGCTGCCACCGCCGTTGCTTCCTCTTCTTCCTCCTTCCTTCTTCTCCTTCCTCCCCACGACCGCAGCCTCAGCCGCATCGCCCCCCCCCCCCCCCCCCCCCCGATGAGCCACCGCCGCTTCCTTCTCCTCCCCTTCCCTTCGCGTGCGACGCCCGACCCCACCCAGCCCCGAACCCGCAAAACCCCCCCTTCTTCGGCAAATTGACTGTAAGATTTTCATGTTAATTTTGTTTTTATTTCTATACTTTATTTACTTTATTATTTATTTTTCAGATTAGGATTTTTAAAAGAAAGTTTGATTTTTAAATTAGAAGAAAGTTTGATTTTTAAATTAGAAGAAAGTTTGATTTTTAAATTAGAAAAGATTTGATTTTTAAAATATAAAAGATTAGATTTTTAAAAGAAGAAAGACGATATTTTTAAATGGAGAAAGGTGAGATTTTTACATATGTAGTGGGTTAAAAATATGACTTTTAAATTGAAAATGAATGAATAAAAATGTGATTTTTATTTTAAAGACATCAAAATGTAAAAATGTGTGATTTTTATATATGTAGTGACTACGGGCAACGAAGATGATAAAAGGCGAGAAGAAGAGTCAAGATGATTGGATAGCTTTCGGTGAGAACTACTCACTCTTCAAAATTCTTTTTCTAGTTATATATATATATATATATATATATATATATATATATATATATATATATATATATATATATATATATATGCTAGGATGAAGACGGTGCTTAGTAGCACCCGACACCCGTCATCCACAGACCATGGATGGCTTGTTTGTTAAATTGATTGATTGTGTAGTTGGTTAGTCTAATTGGTTTGAATTGAATTGTTTGGTGATACGGAATGGATTTGATTGATGTGTGAATGGCGTGGGCCTTCACTAGACCGGGGATAAGGCTAGGCCTTCTCCCGTTTCTAGTATCGTGCCGTTATGCCGCCGAAATTTTCTAAAATATGTTAGAAAAATAAAAATATCATTTTTATTGTGTAAATGAAATGAATAGAAATTCATGTGTTGAAATAAATGTTACGTGAAAGTGAAAAAATGAATATTTATAAACAAATCGTCCGATTTGTTTATATACACTGATTTGACTGATATCGATTGGGTCGATAAATTTTACACATCGCCCAACTGCACAAATAAAATTGGTGTTTGATTGTTTGAAACCCCACACGGGTGTTAGGATGAAATTTGAAGTTCACTCATCCTGATTGATTAAATATGTCGATCGGTCGATTGACAGGCTGTTATAAGCGTTAGATATTTATATTTGATGCTTATACAGTGTAGTGCACTTTGGTTGATGATTGATTATTTTTCAGTGCTATTATATACGTGTGATGTATGAAAATCCATATAATTAACATTATATGGTGATTGATTGGGCCTCATTCCAATCGGGAAAATAATGAATATTATAAAAGAAAATTCATGTGTTGAATATAAAAATAGTCATGTGTTGACGATGATTATGGGTTGAAACTATTCATGTGTTGAGTGAATATTTTAAATAATAAAAATTACATCTTTATCATATTTACGATTAGAATCTACTTTACGGTGGAGTCTAATTAAAATCAAACGATAGATACCTAGTTTTATAAAATATTTTACATAACAACAATAGTGATGTGTTGACAGCACCATGTGTTGAGATTAGTCGTGTGTTGAAAGAAATATAGATTCATGTGTTGAATGGGATAAATATTCATTGGTTGAATAGAATAAAGAAGTTGTATGATTAGTTTTGCGCCATTTTGACGTGAACGATATTTATATCGGTTTTATTCAAATTGAAATGAATATTATAGCAAATTCGAATTGAAAAGAAAACGAATTTGAATTGAATATAAAAGGACTTCGAATGGAATTGAATATAAAACAAATTCAAGTTGAATTGAAAACGAACTGAAATTTAATTGAATTCGAATCGAAATTAAATTGAAATCATTTTGAATTGAAATGAATTTGAATTTGAATTGAATTGAAACGAATTTGAATTCGAGTTAAATAAAATGGAAATGAATTCGAGTTGAATTGAAATCCAATCGATTTGAAATTGAATGTAGAAGTTGAATTGTTTTAGAAACGAATTTAAAACGATTTATAAAATTCGTTTTAAATAGGAAATCGACGAAATATATATTATATATTATATATATAATATAATGGCCTGAATAGAACGCGCCGCGCCGCGACGACAGTTCGTGAATTTCGACCATTTATTTCAAACGGACATTACGGGAGATCCGACCGTCGGATTCTCCTAAAACCGGAACCATTGGGTTCGTATCGAAAAGAGCTTTCCAATGAATATTAGAAATTTGAAATCTAACGGTTGGATTTGGAATTATGTCCAAATCAAATTCGAAAAGGTCACTGTAAGTGCAGTTCGATGGCCGTTTTGGAAATCGACTGTACGGGCCTTGATAAAATTATTAAAAATATTAACAATTTGTGTAAAATCATAAGAAATGATTTGGGAAGAATTGAGCTGGAGAATTCTACCTTTGAAAAGATAAAAATAGATTTTTATCGAAATGAACTAGTTTTGAACTAGAATTAAAAATCAATTTATTTGTGAAATAAATAAATTGAATTTGAAAGTGATTTTAAAAATAACCAATATTCCCAATATGTGAATTGGACTGGAGTTGAATCAAAATTATCTTCGGGATATTTCGATGTTGGATTTCGTGACTATACAAATATTGTTAGGGGGATTTGAAAGATATTTTATATCGTTATTTCCAATACGATATTTGTTGGTTTCAGAATTTGATATTGAATATAAGCCGATATATTTTCTATTCAGAGCCTTGTATTTAATATCAAATGTGATTTGGGTTTATCGTGAATCGTGTTTTAGATGACATTGGTTCTTTACCCCAGTTAAAGGCAAGATGTTGATTTTTGAAAGGATTAAAACTAAGTGGAGTTTTAATGAATCTTTAATTAGATTAAAATGTGAATTGATAATTTAAATTATCAAATCTGAAAGGTGATCGAGAATGGAGTACCACCAGTTTTGCTCCAAAGCGATAGTTAAATCTTTAATTAGATTTGAACGTGAAATGGTAATTAATTTTACCGATAACACTGTGGTGTTAGTTGTGGAGTATTACCAGTTTTCTCCATGGGATATATAGGTTGGGATTGGGAAATAAAATAAATAATTACTTCGGTGTGGTTCGTTAATCCCGACTAATTTGAAATGATATCCAAAGGAGGATTAAAGAATAAATTTAGAAGAATTTATCTTGGATAAAATTAATGGGAACATTTCCCTAAAAATGTGATTTTGTGAATAAAAGAATATTCTGAATTGGAATGAGGCGTTTGTTGTGTTTGTGTAACATTCGTTTATTATATACGTGGGTTATTCAGAAATGCCGGGTTTATACCCATTCTGAATAACCGATTCGACGAGATGTCGAAGATGAAGACGGTGGTTGAAGACCGGAAGTCTTCACATCGTTTGGGTGATTACTGATGATCTTGATTGGGCTGTACACCCAGGATGAGGGAAACAGTTGGTGATCGTCCAGACGTACTTGGAGATGGATGGATATGCGAGGAAAGTGCCTCCGGTTTCGTTCAGACCCAGAACGAACTTGTAAATGGATTGTGTGTCTGATATTGGATTTTATTCTGTGTTGATTGATCTCTATTAAATATACATCTGTTTGGCGGCGGAGAATTTATTCTCTTGCTTAACGCCCTTCTCTGAGACATACGAGCTCAGAGGTTGTATATCGATGGACATCAGTCGCATGGAGTGAATTGCCAATGTGGCATGCGTAAGTGGCAATAGATCAAGGCTTCTGTTGAAAAGCAAAGTTTTGTGGTTGATGATCAAAGCATGGCCTGTGTGGCGTAGCTTTGTGTATAACGTGAATTCGCGAGCCTCACACCTCGGTATGAGTCAAAAACGGGATACGGACCCAAGGAGTGCACGACGTTTCTTTCTAGCTAGGGTGGTGTCAGTGACCTACCAGCCCTGACATTTATATACTTTTCACCTGTGTGGTTGTTGGATAAGAGGCGCCTCGGATATAGGTCTGTAAGGACCGGGAAACGTGTGTTCAGGAATTGCCAATCCTCAAAAGTAAGAGAGGACCGGCCTTGGAGGATCCAGGGATTGCTGTGTGCGGTCCCGAGGCATTTGCTAGAGTGTCTCGAATGCGGAGAGGAGCTTGCCCCTTGCCTCGGCTCATGACGGAATCCAATTTCCAATACGTGATATTGCGGTTTTATTTGTAGAACCTAGTATGGCGACATAGTGGTATGGGTCATTCATGCCGCCTATGATTGATATTTATGATTGAAATTGTTTTGACACTATACACTTTTAATAGTATCAAATAATGTGTTTTAAACGTATCAAGCATGCTTTGGCTGTTATAAGGTAAAAACCCTATCCTCCGGCTTGCGTTGCATTGTGTGATGGGACCTGGGTCTTATAACAGCTTCATTTTTCTTTATTTAGCATTGCGCCGTGTTGTTTTATGCACTGGTATTCTTGGGAGGAAACTCGTTCCGTGTTTTACGGCGTGGTCCCTTGAATTACTATCTATAAAGTAAAGTTTTAAATAACTGTTTAGTTCTCACACCAGTCCCATGACTGACCTGGAGTTTATTGTTTTAACCTAAACTCTGGGTGCCCCTATTTTCCACACGGCCAGCTAGTAGTTTTGGTTTTGCAGATTTATATTCACAGGGTCCTGATTTACAGCTGGAACGATGCTCGGAAAGCTCTGTATCCGTGTATCACTTCTAGTTGTGATTTTGTATTATTTTCCGCTGCTGTGTAATTTATTGTAATCTCTGATATTTGTCGAATGTAATTTATTCAGTTATACTCTGTATATTCTTGTATCTGATGGAATTGTGGTAATAACAATGAAATGTTCTTCTGTATGCGTTCTATTTTGTCTTGTCCTCAATTCTATCCGTGCTTTCCTTCACGGGGAAGTTCGGGTCGTCTCATATCGTATTAGAAATAACGATTTATATTTATCTTTCAAATTTCCATAACAATATCTGTATAATCACGAAATTCAACATAGAAATATTCTGACGACAATTCCGATTCAAATCCCTTTCCAATTTATATATTGGAAATTCAGGTTATTCTAAAAACCATTTCAAAACCAATTTATTTATTTTAAAAATATTGGATTTATTATTCTAATTCAGAACTAGTTCATTTCGATAAAAATCTATTTTTATCTTTTCAAAAATGGAATTTTTCATCCCAATTCTTTCCAAATCATTTCTTATAATTTAACACTAAGTATTGATTTATTTTTTAATTTTATCGAGGCCAGTACAGTCGATTTCCATAAACGGCCATCGAACTGCACTTACAACGACCTTTTCCAAATTTGATTTGGACATAATTCCAAATCCAACTATTAGATTTCAAATCTCTAATATTCATTTGAAAGCTCTTTTCGATACAAACCCAACGGTTCCGGTTTCAGGAGAATCCGACGGAAGGATCTCCCGTAATGTCCATTCGAAGTCAATGGTCAAAATTCGCTAACTGCCGCAGCGCGGCGCGCTCTATTCAGACTATTATATTATATATATAATATATATAATATATATTATATATATTTCGTCGATTTCCATTTAAAACGTATTTTATAAATCGTTTTATATTCTTTTTCAAAACGATTTCAACTTCATATTCAATTTCAAATCAAAATTGAATATTCATATCATCGATTTATAAATGATAATATTTTCAAAATATTATATTTTGAAATCAATTCCTTTTCGATATTCATTATAAAAATGAATAAAATCGATAAAACTATCGTTCACATCAAAATGGCGTTAATCTAATCAACACGGCTTTATATATTTAAATATATTCATGTCCATGCCAAATCGGACATCAAAATAAGAATTTGATCTTTTACTGAATATTATCTTAAAATATTCGTTATTTTAAAATGTCCGTTATTTTAAAATATTCATTCTTTCTGAACTGGAATCAGACACGGTCAATTACCATATAATGTGAATTATATGGATTTCATACACACGTGTACACAACGACAATCAAACACAGTCAACCATCATCCAAAGTGCATTCTACGCTGCATAAGCATCAAATATAAATATTCAACTCTTACAACAGTCTGTCAATCAATCGATCGCCATACAACTAATTATCGGGACTAGTGTATGTCATATATCATCCAAATACCCGTGTGGGGTTTCAAATAATCAAACACATGTTTTATTTGTGCAGTTGGGCGATGTGTAAAATTTATTGACCCAGTCAATATCAATCAAATGTGTGTACATAAACAAATCGTCCGATTTGTTTATGGATATTTATTTTATTCATATACACGTTAAAAATTATATTATTAACTATAAAATATTTATTTCCATTTGACATCTCACAATCAATTTTTCACAAAACATCAATCAAATAAACAAGTCATCCATGGTTTGTGGACGACGGGTGTCGGGTGCCTCTAAGCACCGTCAGCATCCTAGTATATATATATTAACTAGAAATAAAATAAAAGTGAGAAGTTCTTAAATTTGGGATCCACTCCGCCGTGCTTTATTTCTGAACTGCATGGATTCCGTTTTGACTTCCACTGTTACCATTGCAATCTTTTTCTCGTTGTTCATAATAAAAATCACATTTATATTATGATGTTTATATTATAAAAATTTCATTTTTATCTCAACACTTTATATATAAAAATCGCATTTTTTGCATTGCCATTCAAACGATAAAAATTATATTTTTACTTCGCTAACTATATGATAAAAACCACATTTTTGTATCATCACTTCATATATAAAAATCTTATTTTTATTCGATCGCTACATATATAAAGATCACATTTTTATTATCTATATAATATAAAAATCATATTTTTATTGTTTCTGTCATATAAAAATCATATCCTCATATGAAAAAAAATCATACCTTTTACATTTTAAAAATCATATCTTTATAATAAAAATCATATATTTATTATAAAAATTATCTCTTTATTCTATTTTAAAAACAATACTAATTATATAAACTGATTTTCATATTTTGCTAACATTACCCAATATAAAAAAGATTATATTTTTACAACGGCATATATATAAATATAAAAATTGTATTTTTATTTCACTTCATTATATATAAAAACCACATTTTTACATACATAAAAATCCCATTTTTATGTATAGAAAAATCATATCTTTTCTCATAGAAAAATCGTATATTTTTGTTTAGAAAAATCAAATATTTATTTGCTTTTTTTATATACATATAAATCAAATTCTTATACGTCCTCTTTTTTATACATATAAATCATAGAATAAAATAGATGTAAGTAAATAAAAAAATAAACAATTAAATAAAAACTTACTGTTCATCGGTTTTAGGGGTTGGAAGCTGGAGTTGGCGGCTGCTAGTGGCGGGGAGGGTGCGCTGCGTCGGAAGGGTGGCCAAAGGTGAAGGCGGCGGATCTAAAACGGGAGGGCAGCTGGTTTTCTTTGGAAGATGGGGCTTCGGGTTCAAGGAGATAGAAGAGGAGAACGAGAGGCCGGAGGGGGGGCTGCGATAGTCAGCGGCGCCACCGCTGGAGGCGTGCGGCAGCGGCTTCCTCCCCTCGTCGCTCCCTTTTTTCTTTCATTTTAAAATGAACCGGTGGGGGTTGACTGTAAATAGAGGGAGAGAGAGAGGGGATGAAAATATATAATTAAATATATATATATATATATATATATATATATATATATATATTTTAGTTTATCTCCAAAAAGTAACTTTTTATTTCGACCTCCAAACAAAATCCACCGATTGTCGTCCCTAGCTAATTACCCCCATTCCAAACATAATGGGATATGTATCGTAAGCTAATTTGGATGTTTCAATCAGTTTCTGTCAAAATCAAAATATAAATCTGTATATTGAATTTGAACGCACATTTCAATTTACTAGGGCCTCATAGCGGACCCCAAAAATTCCAGAAAAATTATTTCTAGCTTTGTTTTGACGATATGGTCTTAACAAAACTAATTTCATCAAATTTGGAGACCGTTTGAAAAATGGTCATTTTCTGGTCGATCCTAATTGACTAAATTGACAAAACTCGTTTTCTTTCGGCACACTCAATATTGATTTCAAAAATTATAAATTTTGGAATCTAGCAATAATTAGACATCCCGGATTCAACAAAATTGGTTTCGTCGAAAACAGAGGTCGTTTGCAAAATTTCCGTTTTTAAGGGCTAAAATTCCATAGTGACTATTCTGAATTTTAAACTGGACGTAACTTTTTTTCCCGCTATGAAATTTTAGTTTTTCAAATTCTTCGGAAAGATATTTCCAATTAGATTCTAATATTTTTAGTTTCGCTAAAATTTGGTTTATTTTGAATCTTATACATTCATTTGAAATTTGAAATCAAATTTTCAAACAACCGCGCCATTTTAAATTACTTTTATAATTAAAATAAATATTTATATTCTAACGTCGATTCAAATAAATATATAAATTCTAATTCTATTCAAAATAAATTTCTCATCGTCTTTATTTAAAATAATTCATTTTGAATATCCAAAATCCATCAAAATTTCCAAAATAAAAATTTTAAATTGGTCCGGATTTTTCGGGTTGTTACATGTTTTAAAAGAGAAAGGTTAAATATGGATTTTGTTATAATTTCAAAATGGATTTAAAGAAGTTTAATTCAACAAAATCCAAGATGGAAGGAGATATAGTTGAACGCCTGTCTATTCCGTAATTGTATTTTTTAAATTGTGCTTGTTATTTGGAAAGACCGGGATCAGATGTATGTCCGAAAACCATTCCAAGTAATAATACGATGTGAGCAATTGAAGTCATTGGAGACGGCATTAAAGACCGGGACTCTTCATGTCATAAGGGTGACTTGTTGAATGTCTCGAATGGCTGGCTCCCACTCGCAGATGGATTTTTTATATCAGTCAAGTGGCAAGAAGCCTGAACATATGTGAAGGAATATAGGACTGTTATTTCGTTCAAACCTAGAATGGACATGTATAGATTGTGGGTTTGACATTGTAATTGACTGTGTATCACTGATCTTTATTAATATTTATCTGTTTGGTGGCGGATAATTTATTCTCTTGCTTAACACCCTTCTCTAAGATGTATGAGCTTAGAAGTTATATATTGATGAAAATCAATGATGCGTTGTGAATCGAAAATGTGGCATACTTAAGTAATGTGATGAGCTATGGATAATCAAATCATGCCTTATTTAAGCGTAGCTTTATGTATATCGTGACCTCGATGAACCTCACATCCCAGATTGATGGTAAAATGGTGGTCGGATATTTATGTTTGTTTCATATGTTCGGTGCACCGGGATGTGATGATGAATGGGTACTATGAAATCCCCAGTCTGGAACGCTATTTGTTGGGTACTTTGATTCATGTATGGTGGGTTAGTGTAGCGGAGTCCGAGTCCGGACGTTATCCGCAAAAACTGGGATGATGCACACAAGAAAGTTTGTGAGCCTACGAATGGTCTTTCGTACCAGGAATCATCATGTTATAAACCCAATCTCCACCACGAGCCCGTACGGTTTTGATTGTATAGCCTGCTTGTTACTAACAGGATTACGTCAATATAATGGGATGGGGCATTATGCTGGCTAGGATTAATACATTTATTTGATAAAATGGTTCTCACAGTATATATAGCAGTAAAAAGAGGACTTTCATGTATGAAGACATTTTCGGTTATCATAAGGCAAACTCGCCGATCTGGTGTGCGCTTGCATTAGGTGATGTAGGACGAGCTTATGATAGGTACATTTTTCAAAATGTCATTGCGGATTTCTATGCACTGGTATTCACATGAAGTAAGCCCGTTCCGCATTTGCGGTTTAGTCCGGTGAATTATCTAACTTTAAAATAAATCCTTAAAACAACTATTTTGAGTTCTCACACCAGTCCCATGACTGACCTGGATTTCATTGTTCCCACAACTAAACTCTGGGTGCCATAATTTTCACACGAGAAACCTAGTAGTTTGGTTCGCTGATTTAGTCTTGGAGTTGGTTAGAGCAATATTCTAGTTTTAGCTATAGCTATTATGCCTTGGAGCATTCGCATTCTTCCACTGAGTTTAACATCTTTTATGTTGTGTAATCGATGTACTCTGATGTACCTCTTGTAACTATGTTGTAATATTATTTTAATGATAATGGAAAAGTTCATTTTATTTTTTGCAAATGTGTAAGTGCCCCTAACAAACCATCTTTATGAATGGTTCGAATTGGTTTAATTATCGGCGAAAACTGGGGAAAAAGCCGGGTCGTTATAGTTTCGATCAGTTTTTATCAAGACTAAAATTTAAATTAATATAATGGTCCATATTAAATTCAACATACATTTTAATTTGCCGGGGCCCCATACTGACTCCAAAAATTATGAAAATTGAAATCTAGCAATGTTTTGATGATACGGTCTTAACAAAGTTAATTTCGTCGAATTTGGAGACTATTTGAAAAATCGCCTTTTAACTAGCTTATTAAATTCAAACTGAAATTGAAAACGCAATTAAATTCACTACGCTCCCATATTAAATCCAAATGGCTTGAAAATTTAAACCTAATAATATTTTGATGTTCTTGATCCAACAAAGTGGTTTCATTGAAAATGGAGGTCATTTGCAAAATGGCTATTTTTAAGGGCTATGTATATTAAAATTATATATAAATTCTATAGCGACTATTTTGAATTTTAAACTGGACATAAGTTTTAATTTATAAAGTGAAATCTCAGTTTCTTACATTCATTAGAAAGATATAGTTAAACACATTCTAACGTTTCTTGTTTCATCTAATTCTAATTTATATTGAATTCTGTACATTCAATTGAAGTTCAAAACCAAAGTTTCAAACTACCGCGAAATTTATACGTTCAAACTTCAGTCAAAATAAATTTTAAATCATTAATTCTCAAAATAAATCATTTTAAATTCTTAAAATCTATTAAATCAATTAAAAATAAATTTTAAATTGGTTCCAGAATCTGGGTTGTTACCCAAATTAAATAGAAATTTGTGGAAATAAATTGGAATTCAATTGAATTCAGTTAAGTGGAGATTGAATTGAAATAGGCTAATACCGAGTAAATTGGATTAGGGTATGTAATTGGACTGAGGTGAGTAAGTGGTTTGATTCTTGAAATGAAAATCATATTAGTGTTCGGAGATGAATGTAATTGGTTAGAGGAAATAATTATTTAATAAAATTTGTGAAATGAAACTTAACTGGGTTAAGTATATTACACTGTGAGATAGGAATCTAAAATAGTACTGGATTGGTAAGTTAAGAGTTTGGAATCAAGGATGGAACTTGAGCTTGAACTGGAATTTGGCTTGGGTATAAGTAAATAATTTTTGTTGAGGATAAATTGATTGGGAATGCATTTGTTTATGCAGACTTGACAGCAGATAGAAAAGATAAAATGATATGCCCAACAAAAAGGTACAAGTTTATATTTTATATTGGGTAGGAGAATTTTATGAGCCGATTTGGCAAGCTGCTCAGCTGTTTAATTTTCTTTTGGATCGGAGAAGGCCTAGAGAGGCGAGTTGTAGTTGCAATGATTAAGTCGTGCAAAGGAGACATTGGCGAAATTATTCGAAAATTTAAGGTGTTAGAAAATTTTCAGAAATTTTGAAAATTTTCATTAGTAGGAATGAATTAATATTTTAACTGAAATTAATCTGTTCAGTTGAAACTGAAGTTAAAGAGGTAAACAAATAATTTTTAACCTAATTAATAAGGTTTGTAGCATTTTTTTCTACCTTAGTAATTCCGGGGACGAAATTCTTCTAAGAGGGAAAGAATGCTACGTCCAATATTTTTAACGATTTAATAATTAATTAATTTAATTATTTAAATATCAATTTGGCAATATAAATGATATGAATTAAATAAAATTGGAATATATAATTAATATTTATAATGAGATAATAAATTATAAATTCAGAAATAGTCGAAAATTGTAGAATTCATAGTATTATGAGAATTGGATGATTTAACTGAATTAATTATGATTAGAATTTAATTATAATAATGAATTTATTTATAGACAACATTGGAACGTTTAATTATGATATGTCTAAAAGGGGCTCGTAATGTCGCGGTAGTTCGTAGTAATATGTTATGAACTATAAACGATTATACATGATCCGTTATAAGTCAGATTTCGTTGAAACAAGAAAAGTTCGAATCTATTGAACGATATTTTTCAAATTGTAGTGAAAAATCGAGATTTTGTTTTATAGATTATGAGTTGTGTCCAAATCAAATTTTCAGAAAGTCTCTATGGAATCGTTTATAAATAATATTGATTTATTTAATAATATAAAAAGGGTTTTTATATAAATTGAATATCGGTTAACTCGGATTTTGAAATATCGAGTTATAAATCCAAGTATGTCTATTTCGTAGCTATATGATATTCTAATTGGATATACACGAAAATAATAATTTGTTATTATTAAACTTAATTGTTTTTGAATAAAATTATATTTTATTGGTTTATTTTAGCCTTAGAAAATAACCATTTTGCAAATGACCTCCATTTTTGACAAAACAAATTTTATTAAATCTGTAGTGATTAATTATTGTTAGTTTCAAATTTCACGCCAATTGGAGTTGTTTTGTGACATATGCTATATATTAGGTTGACATGGACCATTACATGACATTGGGCGAGGGGCATTCGTAGTTAACACATGACACGGATTGGGATACTAGTACGAGAGGTGCAGAGCAAATACACATGATAAATACCTTGGGATGTTGTACATGATAGATACCTTGGGATAGTATACTTGATAGAAACCTAACGATGTGACACCTTGATTTATCTTGACACCGTAGTCTATCATGACACCTTAGTTTACCTTGCTACAGTAGTTCATCTAGTTATCTTGGTTTAGCTTATCTATCTTGTCGTCATCCTTATGTTTACTTTCAGTTTATGCATGTCATGTTACCTTTACCTGTTTTTATACCGGAAGCAGATAGGACTTACCAGTCTTTATGACTGACCCCGTTTTCTTTCGCCTCTTTGTCTTCCGTTCCCCCCCCCCCAGGTTTTCAGGGAGGAAACAATGTTATTTAGTTTGGACTTCCTCTGCTTGAAGGTCATCATGCATGGCTTGGACTTTTCTTGGTTATGGCTACTTCACTGTTTTATTTGGGGAATAATTTATGAAAAGGTTTTATGCTTCTTTACTATTGCAAGACAGGTATTCTGATGTAAAAGGCTTTAGACCTTATTTTATAAGGTAATGAAATTTGTTTTACTTCCGTTGTTTTATATATATGTTCTGTCTTGTAATATTTCTGTGCATGTTTACCTCGATAATGCTTCACCAAACCTAGTGCATTCCCTTTGTGAGTGACCCTAGCGGAGGTAGGGTGTTACAGTTATTGTTATTTAACGATTACAAACCAAAGTGAGTAAACTCACTAACTCTGATCAATCTATAATATTTATAAACATATTTTAAAGTTGATAAATAATTATTGGATGTTGTGTGATGATTGTTCGGGTGAATTGGTATATTATTATCAATCATCACTATTACATACACATATATGGTTATATAGAAGTCATTAATTTAATATTGACCCTATTGACCATGATAGCATGTATTGATGTTATTTATGTTGATTAACATCTATGGATGTAGGAAAACAGGTTGGAGGGATTCAACTGGATTCCTTAAATATTATTTAATATTGTCTGTGTTCATATAATATTATATGAACCATTTTATTAAATTTGATAGGATATTTAATTTCGATATTATTTGTAACAACCCGCAAAATCTGAACCAATTTAAAAATTTTATTTTAGAAAATTTTAATGAATTCTGAGGATATAATATAAATAATAATGGCTAGAATTTATTTTAAACGAAGTTAGAACGAATAAATTTAATTTATATATAAATGAAGTTAGAAATGGCGTGGTAGTTTGAAATTTTAATTTTAAACTTTAATTGAATGCACAGGATTCAAAATAAATCAGAATTGAGTGAAACCAGAAATATTTGAATCTGTTTAACTATATCTTTCTAATGAATCTGGAAAATTGAAATTTCATAGCGGAAATCAAAATTTATGGCCAATTCAATTTTTAGAAAGGTCGCTATAGTATTTATATATATAATATGTATGGCCCAAAAGGCTACTTTTCACATATGAAGGAATTTCGACTCGAAACCACTTCCATTGAGTTCGAAATGACGTCTCTGCATTGAAAAACAGTAAACATTTATATATTTTGAGTTTCAGGATTTATTTGTTTAAAAATGTATTTTTAATATTAAATATATTGGCCTTGGAAATAGTCATTTTTCAAACGACCTCCATTTACGACGAAACCACTTTTGTTGGAACCGAAATGTCAAATTATTGCAAGGTTTTAATTTTCAGAATTTTTCGAATTAATATGCGAGCGTGGCAAAAGAAAATGTGTTTTGACTATTTCAGTTAATTTTAGACGCCTTAAAAATAGCCATTTTTAAAACAGTCTCAGAATTCGACGAAAATAATTTTGTTGGAACAGTATCGTCATAAGAAAGCCAAAAATAATTTTTTTTGTAATTTTTAGAGGTCGTATGCGGCCCCGGCATATTTTAATGTACGATCAATATTTAATTAATTAATTTTTAATGCAATTTTAAATAAAAATCGTACAGATTTCGGAATTGGGCCACAGGATCTATCCCATTGCATTCAGAAGGTGTCAAAACCTTAAGAATGACAGTAAGTAGGCCCAAATCAGAGAATGTCCGAAAATCTACCTTTTAAGCACGATTTTCGAGATTTAATATTAAAATATTATTAAAATATTCAGGCCGAAACCCTAATTTGACAAGGCAGCCACCACCTAAACCGAAGGCCGGAATTTCTCCAATTTCAAACGCTCATAACTTTCGACCCGCTCAACGAAAATCGACAAACTTGGTACCAAATCAAAGTTCTCGGAGAGATCTTTCAATCCATATAGTCAAGATCGGGTTTTGGTTCACGGATTTCACGAATTCTGGGCTGAAACGTGGCGGGTTTGGGTTCAGATTCCGAGGCGAGGTGGAGGCCGAGTTGGGTTGCGTTCTAGGCGGTCGTGGCTCGCGAGCGGAGGGTCGGAGTAGCGGGGTCTGATCGGCGGTCGATAGCTCGGATGGGGGTGCGATTTGAAGGGTGCGGACGCGAGATGGGTTTGGCCGATACTGAGGGAAAGTGGTAACGAAGAAGGAAGAAGTATATTATATTATTATTTTAATTATTTAATATTTAATTTATCCGGTCTATAAAAATCTATATCTCTTTCATACGAGGTCCGATTGACGAACCGTCAGCTGCGTTGGACTCATCTTCCCGAGAGCTTCGCGATGGCGCATACCAAAGCTGATTCCGAGACAGTCGAATTTTCAGCAAAAATCAATGTGAGAATTCTAATTTTATTTATTTAATTAATTATTAATTATTTTCTCATGTTAAAAATGATTGTATTATCATGTTAATTCAGATCCGAAATGTCTGTGTTGTTTGAATTGTTAATTATTGCTTGTTGTATATTTTGTTGTTCATAATATGCTAAATCCGCATTAGAATTGTATATATTGTTGAATTTATTTGCAGTTAGAGATTAGATCTAAAATTTGATCTAAATCATAATATATTCATATTTAAATCATACTTATTTCAGATCCAGTTGTAAAAAAATTATTTTATGTTATTAAAACATAATTCTTATTTTTCTGAAATGAACAATAGAATTGAAACAACAAATAAAAAAACTCATTTTTATTTATATAACAAAAGAAATTGAGCGCCAAGTAAAACTTTATTTTTATTTGTTTATATTACAACAGAGACTAGTTAACAAATAAAATATTATTTTATTTGTTTATTTTTCAACAAAATTTGGATGTCGAATAAAATATTATTTTTGTTGTTTATTTACAATAGAATTTGAACAACAAAAGAAGAAAAAAGATTACATTTTTTTAATGTGAATTTGTTTACATTAAAAAGAATGAATAAAAAGAATACATTTTTAATTTGAATTTGTTTACATTAAAAAGAATGAATAAAAACAGAATGTATTTTTAATGAGAATTTGTTTAGATTAAAAAGAAGGATTAAAAGAACATATTCTTAATGTGAGTTTGTTACATTAAGAAGAGTGGAATAAAAAGCATTTATTTTTAATATGGAATAGTTTCATTTAAAAAAGAATAAAATTAAAAGATTATATTTTTAGGTAATCTTAGAATTGAAAATAAAGATTAGATTTTTATTGTCAACTGTTTTCAATAACAGGGATTGAAATAAAGGTCATATTTTATTTGTCACTTTGATTTCAATAAAAGTTGTAACATTTGAAAAATTCACAAATTTAAATATACATTAAAAATAAACTTGTTCTTTTATTTGCATTTAACAATGCAAATATACATTAAAAATAAACTTGTTCTTTTATTTGCATTTACCAATGCAAATATGCATTAAAAATAAACTTGTTCTTTTATTTATATTTATTGATACAAAAATATATAAAATATATACTTACAGATACAAAGATATATAAAATTTGTCCTTTTATTTGCATTCACCAGTGCAAATATATTTTGAAAATAAAATTTATTCCTTTATTTACATTCACAAATGTAAATATACATTGAAATAAAATTTATCCTTTTATTCATATTCACAAATGTAAATATATGTTGAAATCCGAGTTTATCCTTTTATTTACATTCACCAATGTATAAATGCATTGAAATTAAAATTTGTTCTTTTATTTTCGCTCATTAATGCAAATATATCTTGAAAAGAAAGGTTGTTCTTTTATTTGCATTCACGAATGCAAACAATACATGAAAATAGAAAAAAATTATATTTTTGTTTGCATTCTACAATGCAAACGAAACATAGAAAATAGAAAATACATTTTTATTTGTATTGTATCATGCAAATAAAACAAGTAGTTAAAAATTACATTTTTTTTGTTTGCAACTTTAGATACAAACAAGAAAATAAAAAAATTACATTTTTGTTTGCAAATTTAGAAGCAAACAAATTTATTTAAAAACAATAGTTACCTTTTTTGTTGCATGATTTTAAAATATGAACAAAACATAAAAATAAAGGTTACATTTTTATTTATTTATTTACTTCACTTGATGTAAATAAACATAAAATAAGGAGTTGTTTTTTTATTTACATTTCTTGATGTAAATAAAACTAGAAATTAAATATTACATTTTTATTTGCATTACTCAATGCAAATAAAACATGAGAATAAAAGATACATTTCCATTTGCAATCCTTAATGCAAATAAATTATGAAATGAAAAGTTATAATTTTTATTTACATTCCTCTATGTAAATAAACATCAAATAAAAAAGTTGAATCTTTATTTGCATTCTTTATTGCAAATAAAGAATGAAATGAAAAGTTATATTTTTGTTATTATTTGTATTCCCTATTACAAATGGAATTAAAGATAATATTCTTCTTCCCACTTATTTACGATGAAAGGAATTGAAATAAAGATTATATTTTTATCGCCATTTTAGATGCGATAAAAGAATAGAAATAAAGATTACATTTTTATTGACATTTTACATGCGATAAAAAGAATAGAAATAAAAGAGGCATTTTTATCGTCGTGTGATATATTGTGTATTACACTGCCATAGACAAGTTACCCGACTTGTTTATATGATCGGGTCGATAATTTTTACACATCGCCCAAGTACACAAATAAATTTGTTATTTGTTTGTTGGATGAAACCCCACACGGGTGTTGGGATAAAAGTTAACATACACTAATCTCAATATTTAGTTGTATGTTGATCGTCAGATCGACAGGCTGCGATGAGCGTTATTCTTTAATCTTAACGCTTACACAGTGGAATTTACACTCTGGATGTAAATGGATGACTTGATGATTATACTGTTATTGTTATATACATGATATGTGTGAAATCCATATAATCCAAATTATATGGTAAATGATGGGGTCGCATTTCGATTCAGGTGTTCTCTTAAATAAGAATATTTTTACATTAGAAATTCTTTTTATATAAATTTTTTTAATAAAGTATATGTTAAGATAAAGAATATTTGTAAAAGATAAAGATCTGTAATATAAAGAATACTTCCCATTTAAAGATCTTTTATATAAAGAGTATTTTTAATGATTATTTTAAAATAATGTTTTCATTATAATAATTAATATTTAAAGAGAAATCCTTTAATTAAGGTTATTAGAATTTGCCATTATACTTTATGATATGAAGTAAATTGAGATGTGCAGTGGATTTATCGTGGACGGTGTTTTTTTAAACGACATTTGTCCTTTAATCCAATTTGCATTGAAATTATTATTTGGAATTTTTAAATCTAATTTATAGATTTAAAAAGGCATTTTCTAAAAATCAAGTTTTCCAATTTAATATACTAAAATTAGAATTAAGTAGAAATTCGATTGGTAATAATCGAGATGGGCTTCTGTAATAGAAGACCGATATTATATATGGAATTTAAGAGTCTTTGCCGTTATTCATGTATATTGTTAGTCCGATACAGAAATTCATATCGATTATGTATTGATTTGATTTCTGTGAAATTCCTTATTTTAGAAATTGATTTGTGGGTTTATCGTGAACTGTGTTTTAAAGAACACTAGTTCTTTAACCCGTTTTAAGACAAGATTTATTCCATAAAATAAATGGTCTTGTAATAATGATTTTTAATATTAAATCAAAATTAGAGTTTTAATAAATCTTTTAAGGAAGATTTAAGATTTTATTTTCAAAGATTATCTTTAATAAAATTAATGAGAATCCTTTAATATGAATATTCTTATTAAAAGAATATTCGGAGTTGAAATGTGGCGTAATGTGTGATTTTCCAATATTTGATTTTTAATCACAAAATACGCGAGTTATTCAGAAAGACCGGGTTTAACCCATTCTGAATAATCCTCACGACAATCAAGAGTTGAAGATGAAGACGGTGGTTGAAGACCGAAGGTTTTCACATCGTTGGGATGGTGATGACTGGTATCTTGAATTTGGACTGTACATCCCAAGGCAAGGTATTTGGTAATGATCGTCCAAACGTATTTGGAGATCGACGGACATGTTGTTTCGCTCAGACCCAGAGCGGACTTGTAAATGGATTGTGTGTCTGACATTGTATTCCTTTCTACTATATTTGTTGAACGCTACTGATTATATATTTCTGTTTGGTGGTGAAGAATTTATTCTTCACTTATCACCCTTCTCTAAGACATATGAGCTTAGAGGTTATATATATGTTAGTAGATGATCAATAATATGGTAGGGTATGACAATGTGACATGCTAAGATGCAAATGATCAAGACTTTGTTGAAAAGCAGGCCTTGTGGTTGATGATCAAAGCATAGCCTGTTTAGGCATAGCTTTGTGTATAACGTGACTTCGCGAGCCTCACACCCCGGTATGAGTAAAAAACGGGATTTGGACTGCAGGGAGTGCACATGTTTCTTTCTAGCTAGGGGTAGTGCCGGTGCTTTAACACGGCCCGGCATTTTACTTATGTGGATTTTGGATTGAGGTACCTCGGGTTTTTATAGGAAGGAAGTGGTCATACTATAGGTTCAAAGGAACCGGGAAACGTGTGTTCAGGAATTGCCAATCCACTACCATTAGGTGGGGACCGGCCCTGAAGATCCAAGGGTTCACTACGGGGGATCCTGGGGCATTTGCTAGAGTGCCTCGAATCGGAAGGGGACGATCCCTAGCCTCGATTTCATGACAGAAAACCAATTTCCAATACGACACCACGGTTTTGATTGTACACTTATATATGGAGACATAGTAGGATGGGGTACTATGACGTCTAAGATTAATACATTTATATTGAAATGTTTTAAGTATATATACACACACTAATAATAATATCGTTTTTACGTATCAAGCATCTTTTGACCATTATAAGGTAAAACCCTATCCTCTGGTGTGTGTTGCATTGTGTGATGGGACCTGGGTCTTATAATGGTTTCATTTTTCTAAAAAGCATTGCATTATTTGACGATTTACTTTATTTATGCACCGGCAGTCAAATGGAGTAAACCCGTTCCGCGTTAGCGGCGTGGTCCTTTGATTAGCCTAGTTATTATGTGAGTTAATTATAGAATTCTCACACCAGTCCCACGACTGACCTGTAGTTTGTTTCACTTTGCAAACTCGGGTGCCCTCTTTCCACACGGGCGGTCGAGTTGCTTTTTGCAGATATAGTTAAGCAGGATCCTGGATTGAAGTCTGAAGCTGGGTCCAGAATATTGATGGCCTCCTGCTGAGATTAGTTCCGCTGCAATGTATTTAATTTACTGTAAATGTATCTTCCGCTGTATTATTTATTGATGTACTCTGATATATTCTGTACTCTGATGTAACATTTATTATTGATGTTATAAAAGTCTATGTTGTTGTTCTGACGTGTTGTATGCCCATAGTTAACGTATGCAGGTTTTGAATGGTCTTGATCGATCTTGCGATCGTATTGGGATCGGGTGAAATCCGGGTCGTTACACCTGGTATCAGAGCTAGGTTAGCTTAAATCTTTGGGGTACAACTCGTTAGAACTAAACAGAAGACTCATCAAAGGTTGGATTAGTAATATCCGATAGGAATACTCATTAGAGATAGGATCAGCAGTATCCTAGAATGAGAATACTCATTAGAGATGGGGTTAGTAATGCCCTAGAATGAGTTAGAATGAATAATTTATAATTAACGTACTTGTAATTATATATATATATATATAATTTGATTGTAGAAAATATGATTTTGAATATATAAAAATTATATATTTTGAAATTTTAATCAGCTAATTGATTGATGATTGTGTTGTGTGCCTATGAATTCAACTAATAAAATTATTAAACAATTAAAGAATGAAAATTAAATTAGTTAAATAAACAACTTTAGCTTCATTTCCTTTTCGAGGACGAAAAGATTTTAAGTGGGGGAGATTGTAACAACCCGCAAATTCTGTACCAATTTAAAAAATTTATTTTATAAAATTTTAATGAATTTTGAGGATATAATATAAATAATAATGGCTAGAATTTATTTTAAATGAAGTTAGAACGAATAAATTTAATTTATATATAAATGGAGTTAGAAATGGCGCGGTAGTTTGAAAATTTAATTTTAAATTTTGACTGAATGCACAGGATTCAAAATAAATCAGAATTGAGTGAAACCAGAAATATTTAAATTTGTTTAACTATATCTTTCTAACGAATCTGAAAATTTGAAATTTCATAGAGGAAATCAAAAGTTATGGCCAATTCAATTTTTAGAAAGGTCGCTGTAGTATTTATATATATAATATGTAAGGCCCAAAAGGCTACTTTTCACATATGAAGGAATTTCAACTCGAAACAACTTCCATTGAGTTCGAAACTACGTTTCTGTATTGAAAAAGAGTAAACACTTGTATATTTTGAGTCTCGGGATTTATTTTTTTTAAAATGTATTTTTAATATTAAATATATTAGCCTTGAAAATAGTCATTTTTCAAACGACCTCCGTTTTCAACGAAACCACTTTTGTTGGAACCGGAATGTCAAATTATTGCTAGGTTTCAATTTTCAGAATTTTTTGAATTAATATGTGAGTGTGGAAAAAGAAAATATGTTTTGACTATTTCAGTTAAATTTAAACGCCTTAAAAATAGCCTTTTTTCAAACAGTCTCAGAATTCGACGAAAATAATTTTGTTGGAACCGTATCGTCATAAGAAAGCCAAAAAAAAATTTTTTTTGTAATTTTTAGAGGTCATATGTGGCCCCGGCATATTTTAATGTACGGTCAATATTTAATTAATTAATTTTTAATGCAATTTTAAATAAAAATCGTACATATTTCCGAATTGGGCCACGGGACCTAACCCATTGCGTTCAGAAGGTGTCAAAACCTAAAAAACGACAGTAAGCAGGCCCAAATCAGAGAAAGTCCGAAAATCCACCTTTTAAGCACGATTTTTGAGATTTAATATTAAAATATTATTAAAATATTCAGGCCGAAACCCTAATTTGACATGGCAGCCGCCACCTAAACCGAAGGCCAGAATTTTTCCAATTTCAAACGCTCATAACTTTTGATCCGCTCAACGAAAATTGGCAAATTTGTGTAATAACCCGAAAATCTGGGCCAGTTTAAAATTTTTATTTTGGCTATTTTAGCGAATTTTGATTATTTAAAATGAACTATTTTAAATAATATCGACGAAAATCTATTTTGAATAGAATTTGAACGTATATATTATACGCGTCGTCGTTAGAATATAAATATTTATATATAATTATAAATAGAATTGAAAATGGCGCGGTAGTTCGATAATTCGATTTCAAACTTCAATTGAATGTACCGGGTGCAAAACAATCCGGATTTTAGTGAAACCAAAAACATTAGGATCTAATTGATGATATCTTTCTATCGAATCCGAAAAATCAGGATTTCATAGCGGGAATCAAAAGATATGTCCAGTTAAAAATTCTGAATAGTCGCTATAGAATTCAGGCCCTTAAAAATAGCCATTTTGCAAACGACCTCGGTTTTCGACGAAACCACTTTTGTTGGATCCGCAGTGTCAAATTATTGCTAGGTTTCAAATTTCATAATTTTTCGATTCAATATGTGAGCGTGGTAAAGGAAAACGCGTTTGACCAGTTTCAGTTGATTTTAATCAACTGGAAATTGGCCATTTTTCTAACGGTCTCAGAATTCGACGAAATTAGTTTTGTTAGGACCGTATCGTCAATACGAAGCTAGAAAATATTTTTCGGGAATTTTTCTAGTTAGTATGTGACCCCGGTAATTTGAAATGTACGTTTAAAAATTCGATATAGTAATTTAAATGTAAATTCAACGGAAACAAATCGAAACGGTCAAATCAGCTTGCGATACATATCCCATTGTGTTCGAAATGGGGGTGAAACGCTAGGGGCGACAGTCGTTGGGTTTGATTTGAAGTTCGTAGCGTTAAACTTGGAATTCATGAAATAATATAGTTAAATAATATTATAAAATAAATATAAATAACGTTAAAACCCTAAATTCCCTTTCACTATTGGAGCCGCCGCTTTTCATCAGGTTCGACGGGGGAAATCGCTCCAGATTTCGAATCCAAAATTCGCCCAATCCTCTCAATATAAACAAGTGATTCTTAAGGCAAAATTGAAGAGAATCGAACCCTCTTCAAATCCGTATGGGCTTGATAATTTTTAGTTGAGTGAATCGTTCGCCATCCTCTCAGAAACCGCCACCGTTTGAGCCCATTTTCCGCCCTCAAGGCACGTTCGAGTTGGGGCCCACTTCAGGCGTCGGGGGAGTCGAGGTTGGTATTTCACGTGGTGAAGTCAGATCGGGGATTAGGGGTTCGAGGCAGCGACGATTTGGAACCCTAGAAATGGAGTATGGGTTCGATGTAGCGCCTGTAGAAGTGTTAACGATAAAGAGAAGAAAGGTTTATTTCTTTATTTAATTTTACTGATTCTTTTATTTAACATATACAGAGTTTTTAAATAAAAGAAAATTAACATTGTTTTTAAATGTGTTTTTGAAAATAAAATTAGAAGTGTGTTAAATTAAATTGGTAAAAGGTAAAAATGAAATTGTTTTCAAAGTAGAAATAGAATTGTTTTTTTTAAAATAAAATATTATTGTTTTTCAAATAAAAATAGGCATAGTTTTGAAAATATAAAAACATAGTATAATATAGAATTAGTACTGTTTAGGAAATAAAAATATGATTTTTATATATTGAACTTCGAAATAAAAATATGATTTTTATATATTGAACTTCGAAATAAAAATATGATTTTTATATATTGAACTTCGAAATAAAAATATGATTTTTATATATTGGATAGCGAAGTAAAAATTCGATTTTTACATAGGTAGTGAAAGCGGGCAACGAAGATGCGATGACGTTGAAGATTTCTCTAAATGAAGAGTCAAGATGATTGGATAGCTATCGGTGAGAACTTCTCACTCAAAATTCTTTTTCTAGTTGTATATATATACTAGGATGTAGACGGTGTTTAGTAGCACCCGACACCCGTCATCCACAGACCATGGATGGCTTGTTTGTTAAATTGTTTGGTTGAGTAGTTAGTTAGAATATTTGATTGAATGGAAATTGTTTGGTGAAATGAAATTGATTTGATTGATGTGTGAATGGCGTGGGCCTTCACTAGACCGGGGATAAGGCTAGGCCTCGTCCCGTTTCTAGTATCGTGCCGTTATGCTGCCGAAATTTTCTAAAATAAGTTAGAAAAATAAAAATATCATTTTATTTAAAGAATGAACTGAATAGAAATTCATATGTTGAAATAAAATGTTTTATCGTTAAAAATATAATTTTTAACGTGAATGTGAATAAATAAATATTCATTTACAAACCGGACGGTTTGTTTATGTACACCTATTTGAAGGACATTGATTGGGTCGATAAATTTTACACATCGACCAACTGCACCAATGGAATCTGCGTTTGATTGTTTGAAACCCCACACGGGTGTTGGGATGAAATTCGAAGTTCACTCATCCTGATTGATTAAATATGTCGATCGATTGATTGACAGGCTGTTATAAGCGTTAGATATCTATATTTGATGCTTATACAGTGTAGTGCACTTTGGTTGATGGTTGATTATTTTTCAATGCTATTATATGTGTGTAATGTATGAAAATCCATATAATTAACTTTATATGGTAATTGATTGGACCTCATTCCAATTTGAAAAATAAAGGATATTATGAAATAAAAGTTCATGTGTTGACAGTACTCATCCATTGAGATTGGTCATGTGTTGAACGAAATATTTTAGTAATAAAATTTACATCTTTATCAATATGAAATAAAAGTTCATGTGTTGACAGTACTCATCCATTGAGATTGGTCATGTGTTGAACGAAATATTTTAGTAATAAAATTTACATCTTTATCAATATAAAATAAAGGTTCATGTGTTGACAGTACTCATCCATTGAGATTGGTCATGTGTTGAACGAAATATTTTGATAATAACAACTATTTTGAAAAAGAAATATTTGAAATAGAATATTTGAAAATAGAAATTTATGAAGCCGTGTTGATTAGATTGACGCCATTTTGACGTAAACGATATTTATATCGATTTTAAACGATTTCGAAATAAATTGAATTGAAAACGATTTCGAAATAAATTGAATTGAAAACGATTTCGAAATGAATTGAATTGAAAACGATTTCGAAATGAATTGAATATATAACGATTTCTAAATGAATTGAATATATAACGATTTCGAAATGAATTGAATTGAAAACGATTTCGAATTAAATTGAATTGAAAACGATTTCGAAATAAATTGAATTGAAAACGATTTCGAAATAAATTGAATTGAAAACGATTTCGAAATAAATTGAATTGAAAACGATTTCGAAATAAATTGAATTGAAAACGATTTCGAAATAAATTGAATTGAAAACGAATTCTAATTGAATTGAAAGCAAATTGAAATGAATTCAAATTGAATTGAAATTTGAATTGAATAGAAATGAATTTTAAAAAACGAATTTATAAAGAAGAATTCAATTTTGATTTGAATTGAAAAGAAAGTTGAAATTGCTTTTGAAACGATTTTAAAACTATTTATATAATTCGTTTTAAATAGAAATCGACGAAATATATATTATATATATTATATATATAATATAATGGCCTGAATAGAACGCACCGCGCCGCGCCGCGGCAGTTCGCGAATTTTGACCATTGATTTCAAACGGACATTACGGGAGATCCGACCGTCGGATTATCCTGAAACCGGAACCGTTGGGTTCGTATCGAAAAGAGCTTTCTAACGAATATTAGAAATTAGAAATCTAACGGTTGGATTTGGAATTATGTCCAAATCAAATTTGAAAAAGGTCGTTGTAAGTGCAGTTCGATGGCCGTTGATGGAAATCGACTGTACGGGCCTTGATAAAATTATTAAAAATAGTAATAATTTGTGTAAAATCATAAGAAATGATTTAGAAAGAATTGGGATGAAAAACTCCATATTTGAAAAGATAAAAATAGATTTTTATCGAAATGAACTAGTTTTGAACTAGAATTACAATTCTATTTATTTTTAAATAAATAAATTGAATTTGAAATGGTTTTGAAAATAACCAGAATTTTCAATGATTGCATTGGAATGGATTTGAATCGAAATTGCCTTCGGAATATTTCGATGTTGGATTTCGTGATGATACAGATATTGTCATGGGAATTTGAAAGATATATATATATATATATCGTTATTTCCAATGCGATATTTGTTAGTCATAGAATTTGATATTGAATATAAGCCGATATATTTTCTATTCAGAGCCTTGTATTGAATATCAAATGTGATTTGGGTTTGTCGTGAATGGTGTCTTCACTAACACTGTTCTTGAACCCAGTTGAGAAAAGATTAAATCTTTTTATTTAGATTTAATGAAGTGTACCAATTCAATAATATTTAATTGGAATTGAATTGATATTGATATTGGGTTTATCGTGAACAGTGTTTTAAATAACACTCGTTCTTTAACCCGATAATTAATGGAATGATTTTTGGGTTTATCGTGAACAGTGTTTTAAATAACGCTCGTTCTTTAACCCGATAATTAATGAATGTGATTTTGGGTTTATCGTGAACTGTGTTTTAAATGACACTGATTCTTTAACCCAGTTAAAGATTGAAACTAAGTGGAGTTTTAATGAGTCTTTAATTAGATTGAAAAGATCGAAAATGGAGTACCACCAGTTTTGCTCCAGGCGATAGTTAAATCTTTCATCAGATTTGAACGTGAAATGGTAATTGAATTTACCGATAACACCGTGGTGTTAGATATGAAGTACTACCAATTTTACTTCATGGGATAAATAGGTTGGGATTGGGAAATTAAAACAAATGATTACTTCGGTAAGTTTCGTTAATCCCGACTAGTTTGAATTGAGATTCAAAAATAGATTAAAGAATAAATTCAAGAAATTTATCTTGAACAAAATTAATGGGAACCTTTCCCTATGAATGTGAAATCAGAAACTAACTGTCGGTTAGCTAAGCAGAATGGTTTTCTGGATATTGATCTGATGTTGGTTTCGGCCTTCGGGGTTAATATTTGGGGAATTATTCTCTTGATTAATTTACGGTTAGTAACTGATGAATTGGAATGAGGCGTATGTTGTGTTTGTGTAACACTTATTTAAAATATACGTGAGTTATTCGGGAAGACCGGGATTAACCCATCCCGAATAACTGATACGACGATAAGTCGAAGATGAAGACGATGGTCGAAGACCGGAGGTCTTCACGTCGTTTGGGTAATTACTGATGATCTTGATTGGGCTGTACACCCAAGAAGATGGAAACAGTTAGTGATCGTCCAGACGTACTTGGAGATCGATGGATATGCGGGGTACTAGGTGCCTCCGGTTTCGTTCAGACCTAGAACGGACTTGTAAATGGACTGTGTGTCTGACATTGGATTTTAGTCCGTGTGATTGATCTCTATTAAATATATATCTGTTTGGCGGCGGAGAATTTATTCTCTTGCTCAACGCCCTTCTCTGAGACGTACGAGCTCAGGGGTTATATATTGATGGATATCAATCACATGGAGTGAATTGCCTGTGTGGCATGCCTAAGTGGCAAATGATCAAGGCTTCTGTTGAAAAGCAAAGTCTTGTGGTTGATGATCGAAGCACGGCCTTTGTGGCGTAGCTTTGTGTAACGTTGATTCGCGAGTATCACACCCGGTATGAATCAAAAACGGGAGACGGACATCAGGGAGGGCCTACGTTTCCTCCTAGCTAAAAGTGGCGTCAGTGGTTTTACACGCCCTGACGAGTTTGACTTATGTGGTTGTTGCTGTTGCGAGGCGCCTCGGATTGATCGGTCATTCTCGAACCAATGGAGTCATTTAGTTGGCTCGCTTACGCCCCAAAGGGCGGCGAAACGTAGTGCTCAGGTATAATAATCCACATCGGTGGACCGGCCCTGACGATCCATGGGGCAGTTGCGGCTGTTCCTGAGACTCGGGCTAGGCAGTCTCGAATCAGTGAGGATCTTGCCCCTAGCCTCGGTTCATACCATAAATGATAACCCAACTTCCAATACGACATTTGCAGTTTTGATTGTAAACTTATATATGGCGACATAGTGTTATGGGCCATTCATGCCGCCTATGATTGATACATATGATTTGAAGTGTTTTATACACTATGCACTTATAATAGTATCAAATGATTTGTTTTAACCGTATCAAGCATTCTTTGGCTGTTATAAGGGAAAACCCTATCCTCGACTGCGTTGCATTGTGTGATGGGACCTGGGTCTTATAACAACTTCATTTTTCTTTATTTAGCATTGCGCTGTTTGTTTATGCACTGGTATTCTTGGGAGGAAACCCGTTCCGTGTTATACGGCGTGGTCCCTTGATTTACCTAACTTTAAAAATAAAGATTAATAACTGTTTTAGTTCTCACACCAGTCCCATGACTGACCTGGAGTTTATTGTTTTAACCTAAACTCTGGGTGCCCCTATTTTGACACGGGCAGCTAGTAGTATTGGTTTCGCAGATTTATATTCACAGGATCCTGGTTTACAGCTGGAACGATATCCGGAAAGCTTTGTATCCGTATATCTCCTTCTAGTTGTGTATTGTATTATTTTCCGCTGCGATGTATTTAAATGTAATTTAAATCTCTGATATTTCTATGTAATGTTTATTCATTTTTACTCTGTATATTCTTGTATTCTGGTGCATTGTTGTAATATACAATGAAATGTTCTTTTGTATGCATTCTGATTTGTCGTGTTCTCAAACGATAGGGCGTTTCGAACGGTCTGGCTCGGTTTACCGACTGGTTCAGACCGAGCAAAATTCCTTCTCGTCACAGTTGGTATCAGAGCATTGGTTTACAAAGCAGAGAATAAGACACATTAGAACCATACGAAAGAATTCATCAGATATTGGATTAGCAATATCCAATGGAATGACTCGTTAGAGATGGGATCAGTAGTATCCTAGAACGAGTGTGAAGAGTAAATTTTTAAAATAAAAACAAAATTTGTTTTGAAAATTTAAATCAACTATTCGTATTTGGTTATTTATTTATATTGATGTGGACAATCCAGTATATATAGATTTTGCGTATACGTCTGATCCGCGTGTATTCAAAGTTTTAATATATTGGATAGATATAGCATCACATTCTAGTCGCCCGGAGATGGTACTGAGGATTGTCATGACATCATCAGTATTTATGTTCGTGTTTCGAAGGTGTGATTTTCTATATATTTCCATTAGGTTGGTGTGAGAACCAAACCTTATATATAGCTAGAATACATCGTTGTGATTTGGCATCAAAACATGATTTTTTGTATGTATATCAAAATTATGAATTTGAAACGTTAAATTCACTAATTGATTGATGTTTGTGTTGTTTGTTTAATTGTTTGATAATTTTGAACCATTATGCCTAATTTGAACAAATATTGAATTGTATTGAAAATTGGTTGTGTTTGCTTGCATATACTTGTACTTACCTTGAACAGGTCATAGCAAGGAGGCTAGAGCAGAGAATAAAATTTGTTTGCCCGACAAATAGGTACATGTTTACTACATAATTTACTGTTTGTTTGGGTGATGATGATTTTATGAGCCTATTGGCTAGCCGCTTGGCTTTTTCTTTTTCTTTTTGAGATCTGAAGGACCGGGTAAGCTATTTGAAATTCCCCGATGCTCCCGGTGCAGGGGAGGTTATGGAGAAATTTTTCGAAAATTTAGGGTGTTAGCCAATTTTTTGAAATTTTGAAAATTCTCAGAAACTAAAGAGTTGGAGAATGGAAGCCAGATCGAGCGTAGGGCTGATTAATCAAACCACTTTCGACTTTGTTCCTTTTCGGGGACGAAAAGTTTTAAGTGGGGGAGATTGTAATAACTCGAAAATCTGGGCCAGTTTAAAATTTTTATTTTGGCTATTTTAGCGAATTTTGATTATTTTAAATAATATCGACGAAAATCTATTTTGAATAGAATTTGAACGTATATATTATACGCGTCATCGTTAGAATATAAATATTTATATATAATTATAAATAGAATTGAAAATGGCGCGGTAGTTCGATAATTCGATTTCAAACTTCAATTGAATGTACCGGGTGCAAAACAATCCGGATTTTAGTGAAACCAAAAACATTAGGATCTAATTGATGATATCTTTCTATCGAATCCGAAAAATCAGGATTTCATAGCGGGAATCAAAAGATATGTCCAGTTAAAAATTCTGAATAGTCGCTATAGAATTCAGGCCCTTAAAAATAGCCATTTTGCAAACGACCTCGGTTTTCGACGAAACCACTTTTGTTGGATCCGCAGTGTCAAATTATTGCTAGGTTTCAAATTTCATAATTTTTCGATTCAATATGTGAGCGTGGTAAAGGAAAACGCGTTTGACCAGTTTCAGTTGATTTTAATCGACTGGAAATTGGCCATTTTTCTAACGGTCTCAGAATTCGACGAAATTAGTTTTGTTAGGACCGTATCGTCAATACGAAGCTAGAAAATATTTTTCGGGAATTTTTCTAGTTAGTATGTGACCCCGGTAATTTGAAATGTAAGTTTAAAAATTCAATATAGTAATTTAAATGTAAATTCAACGGAAACAAATCGAAACGGTCAAATCAGCTTGCGATACATATCCCATTGTGTTCGGAATGGGGGTAAAACGCTAGGGGCGACAGTCGTTGGGTTTGATTTGAAGTTCGTAGCGTTAAACTTGGAATTCATGAAATAATATAGTTAAATAATATTATAAAATAAATATAAATAACGTTAAAACCCTAAATTCCCTTTCACTATTGGAGCCGCCACTTTTCATCAGGTTCGACGGAGGAAATCGCTCCAGATTTCGAATCCAAAATTCGCCCAATCCTCTCAATATAAACAAGTGATTCTTAAGGCAAAATTGAAGAGAATCGAACCCTCTTCAAATCCGTATGGGCTTGATAATTTTTAGTTGAGTGAATCGTTCGCCATCCTCTCAGAAACCGCCACCGTTTGAGCCCATTTTCCGCCCTCAAGGCACGTTTGAGTTGGGGCCCACTTCAGGCGTCGGGGGAGTCGAGGTTGGTATTTCACGTGGTGAAGTCAGATCGGGGATTAGGGGTTCGAGGCAGCGACGATTTGGAACCCTAGAAATGGAGTATGGGTTCGATGTAGCGCCTGTAGAAGTGTTAACGATAAAGAGAAGAAAGGTTTATTTCTTTATTTAATTTTACTGATTCTTTTATTTAACATATACAGAGTTTTTAAATAAAAGAAAATTAACATTGTTTTTAAATGTGTTTTTGAAAATAAAATTAGAAGTTTGTTAAATTAAATTGGTAAAAGGTAAAAATGAAATTGTTTTCAAAGTAGAAATAGAATTGTTTTTTTTTTAAAATAAAATATTATTGTTTTTCAAATAAAAATAGGCATAGTTTTGAAAATATAAAAACATAGTATAATATAGAATTAGTACTGTTTAGGAAATAAAAATATGATTTTTATATATTGAACTTCGAAATAAAAATATGATTTTTATATATTGAACTTCGAAATAAAAATATGATTTTTATATATTGAACTTCGAAATAAAAATATGATTTTTATATATTGAACTTCGAAATAAAAATATGATTTTTATATATTGGATAGCGAAGTAAAAATTCGATTTTTACATAGGTAGTGAAAGCGAGCAACGAAGATGCGATGACGTTGAAGATTTCTCTAAATGAAGAGTCAAGATGATTGGATAGCTATCGGTGAGAACTTCTCACTCAAAATTCTTTTTCTAGTTATATATATACTAGGATGTAGACGGTGTTTAGTAGCACCCGACACCCGTCATCCACAGACCATGGATGGCTTGTTTGTTAAATTGTTTGGTTGAGTAGTTAGTTAGAATATTTGATTGAATGGAAATTGTTTGGTGAAATGAAATTGATTTGATTGATGTGTGAATGGCGTGGGCCTTCACTAGACCGGGGATAAGGCTAGGCCTCGTCCCGTTTCTAGTATCGTGCCGTTATGCTGCCGAAATTTTCTAAAATAAGTTAGAAAAATAAAAATATCATTTTATTTAAAGAATGAACTGAATAGAAATTCATATGTTGAAATAAAATGTTTTATCGTTAAAAATATAATTTTTAACGTGAATAAATAAATATTCATTTACAAACCGGACGGTTTGTTTATGTACACCTATTTGAAGGACATTGATTGGGTCGATAAATTTTACACATCGACCAACTGCACCAATGGAATCTGCGTTTGATTGTTTGAAACCCCACACGGGTGTTGGGATGAAATTCGAAGTTCACTCATCCTGATTGATTAAATATGTCGATCGATTGATTGACAGGCTGTTATAAGCGTTAGATATCTATATTTGATGCTTATACAGTGTAGTGCACTTTGGTTGATGGTTGATTATTTTTCAATGCTATTATATGTGTGTAATGTATGAAAATCCATATAATTAACTTTATATGGTAATTGATTGGACCTCATTCCAATTTGAAAAATAAAGGATATTATGAAATAAAAGTTCATGTGTTGACAGTACTCATCCATTGAGATTGGTCATGTGTTGAACGAAATATTTTAGTAATAAAATTTACATCTTTATCAATATGAAATAAAAGTTCATGTGTTGACAGTACTCATCCATTGAGATTGGTCATGTGTTGAACGAAATATTTTAGTAATAAAATTTACATCTTTATCAATATAAAATAAAGGTTCATGTGTTGACAGTACTCATCCATTGAGATTGGTCATGTGTTGAACGAAATATTTTGATAATAACAACTATTTTGAAAAAGAAATATTTGAAATAGAATATTTGAAAATAGAAATTTATGAAGCCGTGTTGATTAGATTGACGCCATTTTGACGTAAACGATATTTATATCGATTTTAAACGATTTCGAAATAAATTGAATTGAAAACGATTTCGAAATAAATTGAATTGAAAACGATTTCGAAATGAATTGAATTGAAAACGATTTCGAAATGAATTGAATATATAACGATTTCTAAATGAATTGAATATATAACGATTTCGAAATGAATTGAATTGAAAACGATTTCGAATTAAATTGAATTGAAAACGATTTCGAAATAAATTGAATTGAAAACGATTTCGAAATAAATTGAATTGAAAACGATTTCGAAATAAATTGAATTGAAAACGATTTCGAAATAAATTGAATTGAAAACGAATTCTAATTGAATTGAAAGCAAATTGAAATGAATTCAAATTGAATTGAAATTTGAATTGAATAGAAATGAATTTTAAAAAACGAATTTATAAAGAAGAATTCAATTTTGATTTGAATTGAAAAGAAAGTTGAAATTGCTTTTGAAACGATTTTAAAACTATTTATATAATTCGTTTTAAATAGAAATCGACGAAATATATATTATATATATAATATAATGGCCTGAATAGAACGCACCGCGCCGCGCCGCGGCAGTTCGCGAATTTTGACCATTGATTTCAAACGGACATTACGGGAGATCCGACCGTCGGATTATCCTGAATCCAGAACCGTTGGGTTCGTATCGAAAAGAGCTTTCTAACGAATATTAGAAATTAGAAATCTAACGGTTGGATTTGGAATTATGTCCAAATCAAATTTGAAAAAGGTCGTTGTAAGTGCAGTTCGATGGCCGTTGATGGAAATCGACTGTACGGGCCTTGATAAAATTATTAAAAATAGTAATAATTTGTGTAAAATCATAAGAAATGATTTAGAAAGAATTGGGATGAAAAACTCCATATTTGAAAAGATAAAAATAGATTTTTATCGAAATGAACTAGTTTTGAACTAGAATTACAATTCTATTTATTTTTAAATAAATAAATTGAATTTGAAATGGTTTTGAAAATAACCAGAATTTTCAATGATTGCATTGGAATGGATTTGAATCGAAATTGCCTTCGGAATATTTCGATGTTGGATTTCGTGATGATACAGATATTGTCATGGGAATTTGAAAGATATATATATATATATATATCGTTATTTCCAATGCGATATTTGTTAGTCATAGAATTTGATATTGAATATAAGCCGATATATTTTCTATTCAGAGCCTTGTATTGAATATCAAATGTGATTTGGGTTTGTCGTGAATGGTGTCTTCACTAACACTGTTCTTGAACCCAGTTGAGAAAAGATTAAATCTTTTTATTTAGATTTAATGAAGTGTACCAATTCAATAATATTTAATTGGAATTGAATTGATATTGATATTGGGTTTATCGTGAACAGTGTTTTAAATAACACTCGTTCTTTAACCCGATAATTAATGGAATGATTTTTGGGTTTATCGTGAACAGTGTTTTAAATAACGCTCGTTCTTTAACCCGATAATTAATGAATGTGATTTTGGGTTTATCGTGAACTGTGTTTTAAATGACACTGATTCTTTAACCCAGTTAAAGATTGAAACTAAGTGGAGTTTTAATGAGTCTTTAATTAGATTGAAAAGATCGAAAATGGAGTACCACCAGTTTTGCTCCAGGCGATAGTTAAATCTTTAATCAGATTTGAACGTGAAATGGTAATTGAATTTACCGATAACACCGTGGTGTTAGATATGAAGTACTACCAATTTTACTTCATGGGATAAATAGGTTGGGATTGGGAAATTAAAACAAATGATTACTTCGGTAAGTTTCGTTAATCCCGACTAGTTTGAATTGAGATTCAAAAATAGATTAAAGAATAAATTCAAGAAATTTATCTTGAACAAAATTAATGGGAACCTTTCCCTATGAATGTGAAATCAGAAACTAACTGTCGGTTAGCTAAGCAGAATGGTTTTCTGGATATTGATCTGATGTTGGTTTCGGCCTTCGGGGTTAATATTTGGGGAATTATTCTCTTGATTAATTTACGGTTAGTGACTGATGAATTGGAATGAGGCGTATGTTGTGTTTGTGTAACACTTATTTAAAATATACGTGAGTTATTCGGGAAGACCGGGATTAACCCATCCCGAATAACTGATACGACGATAAGTCGAAGATGAAGACGATGGTCGAAGACCGGAGGTCTTCACGTCGTTTGGGTAATTACTGATGATCTTGATTGGGCTGTACACCCAAGAAGATGGAAACAGTTAGTGATCGTCCAGACGTACTTGGAGATCGATGGATATGCGGGGTACTAGGTGCCTCCGGTTTCGTTCAGACCTAGAACGGACTTGTAAATGGACTGTGTGTCTGACATTGGATTTTAGTCCGTGTGATTGATCTCTATTAAATATATATCTGTTTGGCGGCGGAGAATTTATTCTCTTGCTCAACGCCCTTCTCTGAGACGTACGAGCTCAGGGGTTATATATTGATGGATATCAATCACATGGAGTGAATTGCCTGTGTGGCATGCCTAAGTGGCAAATGATCAAGGCTTCTGTTGAAAAGCAAAGTCTTGTGGTTGATGATCGAAGCACGGCCTTTGTGGCGTAGCTTTGTGTAACGTTGATTCGCGAGTATCACACCCGGTATGAATCAAAAATGGGAGACGGACATCAGGGAGGGCCTACGTTTCCTCCTAGCTAAAAGTGGCGTCAGTGGTTTTACACGCCCTGACGAGTTTGACTTATGAGGTTGTTGCTGTTGCGAGGCGCCTCGGATTGATCGGTCATTCTCAAACCGATGGAGTCATTTAGTTGGCTCGCTTACGCCCCAAAGGGCGGCGAAACGTAGTGCTCAGGTATAATAATCCACATCGGTGGACCGGCCCTGACGATCCATGGGGCAGTTGCGGCTGTTCCTGAGACTCGGGCTTGGCAGTCTCGAATCAGTGAGGATCTTGCCCCTAGCCTCGGTTCATACCATAAATGATAACCCAACTTCCAATACGACATTTGCAGTTTTGATTGTAAACTTATATATGGCGACATAGTGTTATGGGCCATTCATGCCGCCTATGATTGATACATATGATTTGAAGTGTTTTATACACTATGCACTTATAATAGTATCAAATGATTTGTTTTAACCGTATCAAGCATTCTTTGGCTGTTATAAGGGAAAACCCTATCCTCGACTGCGTTGCATTGTGTGATGGGACCTGGGTCTTATAACAACTTCATTTTTCTTTATTTAGCATTGCGCTGTTTGTTTATGCACTGGTATTCTTGGGAGGAAACCCGTTCCGTGTTATACGGCGTGGTCCCTTGATTTACCTAACTTTAAAAATAAAGATTAATAACTGTTTTAGTTCTCACACCAGTCCCATGACTGACCTGGAGTTTATTGTTTTAACCTAAACTCTGGGTGCCCCTATTTTGACACGGGCAGCTAGTAGTTTTGGTTTCGCAGATTTATATTCACAGGATCCTGGTTTACAGCTGGAACGATATCCGGAAAGCTTTGTATCCGTATATCTCCTTCTAGTTGTGTATTGTATTATTTTCCGCTGCGATGTATTTAAATGTAATTTAAATCTCTGATATTTCTGTGTAATGTTTATTCATTTTTACTCTGTATATTCTTGTATTCTGGTGCATTGTTGTAATATACAATGAAATGTTCTTTTGTATGCATTCTGATTTGTCGTGTTCTCAAACGATAGGGCGTTTCGAACGGTCTGGCTCGGTTTACCGACTGGTTCAGACCGAGCAAAATTCCTTCTCGTCACAGTTGGTATCAGAGCATTGGTTTACAAAGCAGAGAATAAGACACATTAGAACCATACGAAAGAATTCATCAGATATTGGATTAGCAATATCCAATGGAATGACTCGTTAGAGATGGGATCAGTAGTATCCTAGAACGAGTGTGAAGAGTAAATTTTTAAAATAAAAACAAAATTTGTTTTGAAAATTTAAATCAACTATTCGTATTTGGTTATTTATTTATATTGATGTGGACAATCCAGTATATATAGATTTTGCGTATACGTCTGATACGCGTGTATTCAAAGTTTTAATATATTGGATAGATATAGCATCACATTCTAGTCGCCCGGAGATGGTACTGAGGATTGTCATGACATCATCAGTATTTATGTTCGTGTTTCGAAGGTGTGATTTTCTATATATTTCCATTAGGTTGGTGTGAGAACCAAACCTTATATATAGCTAGAATACATCGTTGTGATTTGGCATCAAAACATGATTTTTTGTATGTATATCAAAATTATGAATTTGAAACGTTAAATTCACTAATTGATTGATGTTTGTGTTGTTTGTTTAATTGTTTGATAATTTTGAACCATTATGCCTAATTTGAACAAATATTGAATTGTATTGAAAATTGGTTGTGTTTGCTTGCATATACTTGTACTTACCTTGAACAGGTCATAGCAAGGAGGCTAGAGCAGAGAATAAAATTTGTTTGCCCGACAAATAGGTACATGTTTACTACATAATTTACTGTTTGTTTGGGTGATGATGATTTTATGAGCCTATTGGCTAGCCGCTTGGCTTTTTCTTTTTCTTTTTGAGATCTGAAGGACCGGGTAAGCTATTTGAAATTCCCCGATGCTCCCGGTGCAGGGGAGGTTATGGAGAAATTTTTCGAAAATTTAGGGTGTTAGCCAATTTTTTGAAATTTTGAAAATTCTCAGAAACTAAAGAGTTGGAGAATGGAAGCCAGATCGAGCGTAGGGCTGATTAATCAAACCACTTTCGACTTTGTTCCTTTTCGGGGACGAAAAGTTTTAAGTGGGGGAGATTGTAATAACCCGAAAATCTGGGCCAGTTTAAAATTTTTATTTTGGCTATTTTAGCGAATTTTGATTATTTTAAATAATATCGACGAAAATCTATTTTGAATAGAATTTGAACGTATATATTATACGCGTCGTCGTTAGAATATAAATATTTATATATAATTATAAATAGAATTGAAAATGGCGCGGTAGTTCGATAATTCGATTTCAAACTTCAATTGAATGTACCGGGTGCAAAACAATCCGGATTTTAGTGAAACCAAAAACATTAGGATCTAATTGATGATATCTTTCTATCGAATCCGAAAAATCAGGATTTCATAGCGGGAATCAAAAGATATGTCCAGTTAAAAATTCTGAATAGTCGCTATAGAATTCAGGCCCTTAAAAATAGCCATTTTGCAAACGACCTCGGTTTTCGACGAAACCACTTTTGTTGGATCCGCAGTGTCAAATTATTGCTAGGTTTCAAATTTCATAATTTTTCGATTCAATATGTGAGCGTGGTAAAGGAAAACGCGTTTGACCAGTTTCAGTTGATTTTAATCGACTGGAAATTGGCCATTTTTCTAACGGTCTCAGAATTCGACGAAATTAGTTTTGTTAGGACCGTATCGTCAATACGAAGCTAGAAAATATTTTTCGGGAATTTTTCTAGTTAGTATGTGACCCCGGTAATTTGAAATGTAAGTTTAAAAATTCAATATAGTAATTTAAATGTAAATTCAACGGAAACAAATCGAAACGGTCAAATCAGCTTGCGATACATATCCCATTGTGTTCGGAATGGGGGTAAAACGCTAGGGGCGACAGTCGTTGTGTTTGATTTGAAGTTCGTAGCGTTAAACTTGGAATTCATGAAATAATATAGTTAAATAATATTATAAAATAAATATAAATAACGTTAAAACCCTAAATTCCCTTTCACTATTGGAGCCGCCACTTTTCATCAGGTTCGACGGAGGAAATCGCTCCAGATTTCGAATCCAAAATTCGCCCAATCCTCTCAATATAAACAAGTGATTCTTAAGGCAAAATTGAAGAGAATCGAACCCTCTTCAAATCCGTATGGGCTTGATAATTTTTAGTTGAGTGAATCGTTCGCCATCCTCTCAGAAACCGCCACCGTTTGAGCCCATTTTCCGCCCTCAAGGCACGTTTGAGTTGGGGCCCACTTCAGGCGTCGGGGGAGTCGAGGTTGGTATTTCACGTGGTGAAGTCAGATCGGGGATTAGGGGTTCGAGGCAGCGACGATTTGGAACCCTAGAAATGGAGTATGGGTTCGATGTAGCGCCTGTAGAAGTGTTAACGATAAAGAGAAGAAAGTTTTATTTCTTTATTTAATTTTACTGATTCTTTTATTTAACATATACAGAGTTTTTAAATAAAAGAAAATTAACATTGTTTTTAAATGTGTTTTTGAAAATAAAATTAGAAGTGTGTTAAATTAAATTGGTAAAAGGTAAAAATGAAATTGTTTTCAAAGTAGAAATAGAATTGTTTTTTTTTTAAAATAAAATATTATTGTTTTTCAAATAAAAATAGGCATAGTTTTGAAAATATAAAAACATAGTATAATATAGAATTAGTACTGTTTAGGAAATAAAAATATGATTTTTATATATTGAACTTCGAAATAAAAATATGATTTTTATATATTGAACTTCGAAATAAAAATATGATTTTTATATATTGAACTTCGAAATAAAAATATAATTTTTATATATTGAACTTCGAAATAAAAATATGATTTTTATATATTGAACTTCGAAATAAAAATATGATTTTTATATATTGGATAGCGAAGTAAAAATTCGATTTTTACATAGGTAGTGAAAGCGAGCAACGAAGATGCGATGACGTTGAAGATTTCTCTAAATGAAGAGTCAAGATGATTGGATAGCTATCGGTGAGAACTTCTCACTCAAAATTCTTTTTCTAGTTATATATATATACTAGGATGTAGACGGTGTTTAGTAGCACCCGACACCCGTCATCCACAGACCATGGATGGCTTGTTTGTTAAATTGTTTGGTTGAGTAGTTAGTTAGAATATTTGATTGAATGGAAATTGTTTGGTGAAATGAAATTGATTTGATTGATGTGTGAATGGCGTGGGCCTTCACTAGACCGGGGATAAGGCTAGGCCTCGTCCCGTTTCTAGTATCGTGCCGTTATGCTGCCGAAATTTTCTAAAATAAGTTAGAAAAATAAAAATATCATTTTATTTAAAGAATGAACTGAATAGAAATTCATATGTTGAAATAAAATGTTTTATCGTTAAAAATATAATTTTTAACGTGAATGTGAATAAATAAATATTCATTTACAAACCGAACGGTTTGTTTATGTACACCTATTTGAAGGTCATTGATTGGGTCGATAAATTTTACACATCGCCCAACTGCACCAATGGAATCTGCGTTTGATTGTTTGAAACCCCACACGGGTGTTGGGATGAAATTCGAAGTTCACTCATCCTGATTGATTAAATATGTCGATTGATTGATTGACAGGCTGTTATAAGCGTTAGATATCTATATTTGATGCTTATACAGTGTAGTGCACTTTGGTTGATGGTTGATTATTTTTCAATGCTATTATATGTGTGTAATGTATGAAAATCCATATAATTAACTTTATATGGTAATTGATTGGGCCTCATTCCAATTTGAAAAATGTAACAACCCGTAAAATGCGAGCCAGTTTGAAATTTTTATTTTGACAATTTTGGCGAATTTTGAATATTTAAAATGAATTATTTTAAATAATATCGACGAGAAATTTATTTTGAATATAATTCGACGTATATATTATATACGTCGTCGTTAGAATATAAATATTTATATATAATTATAAATAGAATTGAAAATGGCGCGGTAGTTCGATAATTCGATTTCAAACTTCAATTGAATGTACCGGGTGCAAAACAATCCGGATTTTAGTGAAACAAAAAATAATGGAATCTAATAGTGAATATCTTTCCAACGAATCCGAAAAATCCAAAGTTCGTAGCAGGAATCAAAAGATATGTCCAGTCGAAAATTCTGAATAGTCGCTATGGAATTCAGGCCCTTAAAAATGGACATTTTGCAAATGACCTCGGATTTCGACGAAACCAGTTTTGTTAGGTCCGTGATGTCGAATTATTGCTAGATTCCAAATTTCATAATTTTTCGAATCAATATGTGAGCGTGGCAAAGGAAAACGTGTTTTGACCATTTCAGTTGATTTTAATCGACTGGAAATTGGCCATTTTTCTAACGGTCTCAGAATTCGATGAAACTAGTTTTGTTAGGACCGTATCGTCAATACGAAGCTAGAAAATATTTTTCGGGAATTTTTAGAGTTAGTATGTGACCTCGGTAATTTGAAATGTACGTTTAAAATTCAATATAGTGATTTAAATGTAAATTTAACGAAAACTGATTGTAACAGCCGAATCAGCTTACGATACATATCCCATTGTGTTCGGAATGGGGGTGAAACGCTATGGGCGACAGTCGGTGGACCTCGTTTCGAAGTCGAATAAAAAAGTCAACTCCTTGGGATAAATAAATAAAAATTAAATTAAATATATAAAATCTTTTTCATATAACCCCCCCTCTTCTCGTTTTCATTCAGAAGAAAGATAATAAGAAAAAAAAAAGAACGGAGGGAGAAGGCGCAGCGGCCACCGCCAGGCGATCGCCACCTCCGGCGAGGCAGCGCCGCACCCCCCCTTCCCCACGTCGAACTCCAGCCTCCTCGCTCCCCTCTCCTCTTCGATCGACAGTCGTACTTCCCCCCCCCTCGCAATCCACCACTGCCACAGCCGTACCCCCCTTTCTCCACCGCCTGCAGCCACTTCCGCCACCTCCCCTCACCGCTCCGACCACCCTCGACTCCGACGCAGCGCCTCAGCCAAAACCCCCACGCCCTTCAATCCCCAAACCCGAAGTCGCCCCCCCCCCCCCCTGAAATGATGCTCCGCAGTCTTTGGCCACCGTACGACTGGCGCACCCCCCTCCGCCCTCCGACGAACTCTAGCATCCCTCCTTCCCCTTCAAACGGTGAGTTTTACTGATTTCTATTTATTTAATGTTTTAGTTTATAAAAATAATAATTTTCAGAAGCGAAATAAAAATTGAATCTTTATTTATATGTAAAGGAAATAAAAATTAGATCTTTAATGTAGATTAAGATTATATTTTTATATAGAAAACTAGTCCAAAAAAGGTTTGATTTTTAAATAGAAAAGTTTTTATTCAGTTAAAAATATGATTTTTATATTTTTAAAGAATTAAAAATATGATTTTTATATTTTTAAAGAATTAAAAATATGATTTTGATATTTTTAAAGTATTAAAAATATAGTCTTTACTATATAGAAGATGTAAAAATATGATTTTTGGTTAAGTAGAGAGTTAAAAATATAATTTTTACATTTTAGGAATATAACATAGCATATTAAAAATATAGATTTTCTTTGATTTAGAATATAGGTTTTCTTTGATTTCAATTGAATATTTAAAAAAGGTGAAATCTTTAAATTTAAAAAGGTGAAATCATTGAAAATTTAAAAAGGTGAAATCTTTGAATTTAAAAAGGTGAAATCATTGAAATTTAAAAAGGTGAAATCATTGAAAATTTAAAAAGGTGAAATATTTAAATTTAAAAAGGTGAAATCTTTGAATTTAAAAAGGTGAAATCTTTAAATTTAAAAAGGCGAAATCTTTATATAGAAAATAGCGTGATAAAAATATAATTTTTATCTATATAGTAGCGTTGTGAAAATTCGATTTTTATATATTGAACTTCGAAAAAAATATGATTTTTATACATTGAATAGCGAAGTAAAAATTCGATTTTTACATATGTAGTGGCTACGGTCAACGAAGGTGACAAGAAGGCGAAACGAAGAAGACTTCTGCAAAGGAAGAGCCGTGGAGCTAGGATAGCTATATGTGAGAATTTCTCACCTTTCAATTTATTTTTCTAGTTATATGTATATATACTAGGATGCAGACGGTGCTTAGTAGCACCCGACACAATCGTCCACAGACCATGGACTTGTTTGTTTGGCTGTGTTGTTAGATAGATTGTTTGGGTTGATTTGAATTGTTTGGTGAAGTGAAATTGATATGATTGATGTGTGAATGGCGTGGGCCTTCACTAGACCGGGGATAAGGCTAGGCCTCGTCCCGTTTCTAGTATCGTGCCGTTATGCCGCCGAAATTTTCTAAAATATGTTAGAAAATAAAAATATCATTTTATTGTGTAAATGAATAATAGAAATTCATATGTTGGAATAAAATGTTTTATCGTTAAAAATATAATTTTTAACGTGAATATGAATATAGTGAAAGTGAATAAATAAATATTCATTTACAAACCAGACGGTTTGTTTATGTACACTTATTTGAAGGACATTGATTGGGTCGATAAATTTTACACATCGCCCAATTGCACAAATAAAATATTTGTTTGATTGTTTGAAACCCCACACGGGTGTTGGGATGAAATATGAAGTTCACTCATCCTGATTGATTAAATATGTCGATCGATTGATTGACAGGCTGTTATAAGCGTTAGATATCTATATTTGATGCTTATACAGTGTAGTGCACTTTGGTTGATGGTTGATTATTTTTCAATGCTATGATATACATGTGTGGTATGAAAATCCATATAATTAACTTTATATGGTAATTGATTGGGCCTCATTCCAATTCGAAAAATAAAGAATATTATAAAATAAAAGTTCATGTGTTGACAGTTTCATCCATTGAGATTGGTCATGTGTTGAACGAAATATTTTAATAATAAAGTTTACATCTTTATCAATATAAAATAAAGGTTCATGTGTTGACAGTACTCATCCATTGAGATTGGTCATGTGTTGAACGAAATATTTTGATAATAAAAACTATTTTGAAAAAGAAATATTTGAAATAGAATATTTGAAAATAGAAATTTATGAAGCCGTGTTGATTAGATTGACGCCATTTTGACGTGAACGATATTTATATCGATTTGAAAACGATTTCGAAATGAATTGAATTAAAAACGATTTCGAAATGAATTGAATTGAAAACGATTTCGAAATGAATTGAATTGAAAACGATTTCGAAATGAATTGAATTGAAAACGATTTCGAAATGAATTGAATTGAAAACGATTTCGAAATGAATTGAATTGAAAACGATTTCAAAATGAATTGAATTGAAAACGAATTCAAATTGAATTGAAAGTGAATTGAAATGAATTCAAATTGAATTGAAATTTGAATTGAATAGAAATGAATTTTTAAACGAATTTATAAAGAAGAATTCAATTTTGATTTGAATTGAAATGGAAGTTGAAATTGCTTTTGAAACGAGTTTTAAAACTATTTATATAATTCGTTTTAAATAGAAATCGACGAAATATATATTATATATATTATATATATAATATAATGGCCTGAATAGAACGCGCCGCGCCGCGGCAGTTCGTGAATTTCGACCATTTATTTCAAACGGACATTACGGGAGATCCGACCGTCGGATTCTCCTAAAACCGGAACCGTTGGGTTCGTATCGAAAAGAGCTTTCTAAAGAATATTAGAAATTTGAAATCTAACGGTTGGATTTGGAGATACGTCCAAATCAAATTCGAAAAAGATCGCTGTAAGTGCAGTTCGATGGCCATTGATGGAAATCGACTGTACGGGCCTTGATAAAATTATTAAAAATAGTAATAATTTGTGTAAAATCATAAGAAATGATTTGAGAAGATTTAGGATGAAACGCTCCATATTTGAAAAGATAAAAATAAATTTTTATCGAAATGAACTAGTTTTGAACTAGAAACAAAATTCTATTTATTTTTAAATAAATAAATTGAATTTGAAAAAGGGTTTTAAAAATAACCAGAATTTCCAATGATTGCATTGGAGTGGATTTGAATCGAAATTGTCTTCGGAATATTTCGATGTTGGAATTCGTGATTATACAGATGTTGTTATGGAAATTTGAAAGATATATATTTATATCGTTATTTCAAATACGACATTTGTTAATTGTAGAATTTGATATTGAATATAAGCCGATATATTTTCTATTCAGAGCCTTATATTGAATATCAAATGTGATTTGGGTTTGTCATGAATGGTGTCTTCACTAACACTGTTCTTGAACCCAGTTGAGAAAAGATTAAATCTTTTTATTTAGATTTAATGAAGTGTACCAATTAAATAATATTTAATTGGAATTGAATCGATATTGATTTTTGGGTTTATCGTGGACAGTGTTTTAAATAACACTCGTTCTTTAACCCGATGATTAATGAATGTGATTTTGGGTTTATCGTGAACCGTGTTTTTAAATGACACTGATTCTTTTACCCAGTCAAAGATTAAAACTAAGTGGAGTTTTAATGAATCTTTAATTAGATTGAAATAATCGAAATGGAGTATCACCAGTTTTGCTCCAGGCGTTAGTTAAATCTTTAATTAGATTTGAACGCGAAATGGTAATTGAATTTACCGATAACACCGTGGTGTTAGATATGAAGTATTACCAGTTTTACTTCATGGGATGAATAGGTTGGGATTGGAAAATAAAAATAAATGATTACTTCGGTAAGGTTCCCTAATCCCGACTAGTTTGAATTAATATTCAAAAGTTGATTAAAGAATAAATTCAAGAATTTATCTTTGATAAAATTAATGGGAACCTTTCCCTATGAATGTGAAATTTAGAAACTAACTGTCGGTTAGCCAAGCAGAACGGTTTTCTGGATATTGATCTGATGTTGGTTTAGGCCTTCGGGGTTAATATTTGGGAAATTATTCTCTTGATTAATTTACGGTTAGTGACTAATGAATTGGAATGAGGCGTATGTTGTGTTTGTGTAACACTTATTTAAAGTATACGCGAGTTATTCGGAAAGGCCGGGTTTATCCCATTCTGAATAACTGATACGACGATAAGTCGAAGATGAAGACGATGGTCGAAGACCGGAGGTCTTCACGTCGTTTGGGTAATTACTGATGATCTTGATTGGGCTGTACACCCAAGAAGATGGAAACAGTTAGTGATCGTCCAGACGTACTTGGAGATCGATGGATATGCGGGGTACTAGGTGCCTCCGGTTTCGTTCAGACCCAGAACGGACTTGTAAATGGACTGTGTGTCTGACATTGGATTTTAGTCTGTGTGATTGATCTCTATTAAATATATATCTGTTTGGCGGCGGAGAATTTATTCTCTTGCTTAACGCCCTTCTCTGAGACGTACGAGCTCAGGGGTTATATATTGATGGATATCAAACGCATGGAGTGAATTGCCTATGTGGCATGCCTAAGTGGCAAATGATCAAGGCTTCTGTTGAAAAGCAAAGTCTTGTGGTGATGATCAAAGCACGACCTTTGTGGCGTAGCTTTGTGTAACGTTTGCTTCGCGAGTTTCACACCCGGTATGAACCAAAAACGGGAGGGGACATCAGGGAGGACTTGCGTTTCTTCCTAGTTAGAAGTGGCGTCAGTGGTTTTACACGCCCTGACGAGTTTGACTTATGTGGTTGTTGCTGTTGCGAGGCGCCTCGGATTGATCGGTCGTTCTCGAACCGATGGAGTCATTTAGTTGGCTCATTTACGCCCCAAAGGGCGGGGAAACGCATGTTTAGGCATTTTAATCCACATCGGTGGACCGGCCCTGACGATCCAAGGGCCCACCTGAGTCTGGGTCCTGAGGCTCGGGCTAGGCAGTCTCGAATCGGTTGAGGACTATCTTTTGCCTCGGTTCATAGATGGAAATCCAACTTCCAAATACGTAACATTTGCGGTTTTATTTGTAAACCTATATGTGGCGACATAGTGGCATGGGACGCTCATGTCGCCTATGATTGATACTTATGATTTGAAGTTGTTTTATACACTATGCACTTATAAAAGTATCAAACGATTTGTTTTAACCGTATCAAGCATTCTTTGGCTGTTATAAGGGAAAACCCTATCCTCGGCTGCGTTGCATTGTGTGATGGGACCTGGGTCTTATAACAGCTTCATTTTTCTTTATTTAGCATTGCGCTGTTTGTTTTGTGCACTGGTATTCTTGGGAGGAAACCCGTTCCGTGTTTTACGGCGTGGTCCCTTGATTTACCTAACTTTAAAATAAAGATTTATAACTGTTTTAGTTCTCACACCAGTCACATGACTGACCTGGAGTTTATTGTTTTAACCTAAACTCTGGGTGCCCTTATTTTGACACGGGCAGCTAGTAGTTTTGGTTTTGCAGATTTATATTCACAGGATCCTGGTTTACAGCTGGAACGATATCCGGAAAGCTTTGTATCCGTATATCCCCTTCAGTTGTGTATTGTATTATTTTCCGCTGCTATGTATTTAAATGCAATTTAAATCTCTGATATTTCTGTGTGATATTCATTTATACTCTGTATATTCTTGTAATCTGATGCATTGTTGTAATATACAATAAAATGTTCTTCTGTATGTGTTCTGTTGTGGCTTGTTCTCGAACTATCCGACGCTTTCCTTTACGGGGAAGTTACGGGTTTTCACAGTTGGTATCAGAGCTTTGGTTTACAAAGCTCAGAGAACAAGGCACATTAGAACCATACGAAAGAATTCATCAGATATTGGATTAGTAATATCCAATGGGGATGACTCGTTAGAGATGGGATCAGTAGTATCCTAGAACGAGTGTGAAGAGTATATTTTTCAAATGAAAACAAATTTTTGTTTTGAAAATTTAAATCAATTATTCGTATTTGATTATCTCTTTATATTGAGTTGGACAGTCCAGTATATAAAGATTTTGCGTATACGTCTGATCCACGTGTATTTGAAATTTTAATATACTGGATAGATATAGAGTCACATTCTAGACACTCGGGGATAATTCTGATGATGTGGCCACATCATCAGTATTTATATTCGTGTTTCGAAGGTGTGATATCTATATATTTCCATTAGACTGGTGTGAGAACCAAATCTTATATAGCTAGAACACTTTGTTGTGAATTGGCATCAAAAACAAGATTTTCTGTATATGTATCAAAATTATGAATTTGAAACGTTAAATTCACTAATTGATTGATGTTTGTGTTGTTTGTTCATTTGTTTGCTAATTTTGAACCATTATGCCTAATTGAACCAAATATTGAATTATATTGAAAATTGGTTGCATTTGCTTGCATATGCATATATATCTTTGAACAGGTCATAGCAAGGAGGCTAGAGCAGAGAATAAAATTTGTTTGCCCGACAAATAGGTACATGTTTATTACACAATTTACTGTTTTGTTTGGGTGATGATGATTTTATGAGCCTATTGGCTAGCCGCTTGGCTTTTTCTTTTTCTTTTTGAGATCTGAAGGACCGGGGAAGCTATTTGAAATTCCCCGATGCTCCCGGTGTAGGGGAGGTTATGGCGAAATTTTTCAAAAATTTAGGGTGTTAGCCAAATTTTTGAAATTTTGAAAATTCTCAGAAACTAAAAGGTTAGAGAAGGGAAGCCAGATCGAGCGTAGAATTGATTAATCAAACCACTTTCGACTTTGTTCCTTTTCGGGGACGAAAAGTTTTAAGTGGGGGAGATTGTAACAACCCGTAAAATGCGAGCCAGCTTGAAATTTTTATTTTGACAATTTTGGCGAATTTTGAATATTTAAAATGAATTATTTTAAATAATATCGACGAGAAATTTATTTTGAATATAATTCGACGTATATATTATATACGTCGTCGTTAGAATATAAATATTTATATATAATTATAAATAGAATTGAAAATGGCACGGTAGTTCGATAATTCGATTTCAAACTTCAATTGAATGTACCGGGTGCAAAACAATCCGGATTTTAGTGAAACCAAAAATAATGGAATCTAATAGTGAATATCTTTCCAACGAATCCGAAAAATCCAAAGTTCGTAGCGGGAATCAAAAGATATGTCCAGTCGAAAATTCTGAATAGTCGCTATGGAATTTAGGCCCTTAAAAATGGACATTTTGCAAATGACCTCGGATTTCGACGAAACTAGTTTTGTTAGGTCCGTGATGTCGAATTATTGCTAGATTCCAAATTTCATAATTTTTCGAATCAATATGTGAGCGTGGCAAAGGAAAACGTGTTTTGACCATTTCAGTTGATTTTAATCGACTGGAAATTGGCCATTTTTCTAACGGTCTCAGAATTCGATGAAACTAGTTTTGTTAGGACCGTATCGTCAATACGAAGCTAGAAAATATTTTTCGGGAATTTTTAGAGTTAGTATGTGACCTCGGTAATTTGAAATGTACGTTTAAAATTCAATATAGTGATTTAAATGTAAATTTAACGAAAACTGATTGTAACAGCCGAATCAGCTTACGATACATATCCCATTGTGTTCGGAATGGGGGTGAAACGCTATGGGCGACAGTCGGTGGACCTCGTTTCGAAGTCGAATAAAAAAGTCAACTCCTTGGGATAAATAAATTAAAATTAAATTAAATATATAAAATCTTTTTCATATAACCCCCCCCCCCCCCCACCCCTCTTCTCGTTTTCATTCAGAAGAAAGAAAATAAGAAGAAAAAAAAAAGAACGGAGGGAGAAGGCGCAGCGGCCACCGCCAGGCGATCGCCACCTCCGGCGAGGCAGCGCCGCACCCCCCCTTCCCCACGTCGAACTCCAGCCTCCTCGCTCCCCTCTCCTCTTCGATCGACAGTCGTACTTCCCCCCCCCCTCGCAATCCACCGCTGCCACAGCCGCACACCCCCCTTTCTCCACCGCCTGCAGCCACTTCCGCCACCTCCCCTCACCGCTCCGACCACCCTCGACTCCGACGCAGCGCCTCAGCCAAAACCCCCACGCCCTTCAATCCCCAAACCCGAAGTCGCCCCCCCTGAAATGATGCTCCGCAGTCTTTGGCCACCGTACGACTGGCGCACCCCCCTCCGCCCTCCGACGAACTCTAGCAACCCTCCTTCCCCTTCAAACGGTGAGTTTTTACTGATTTCTATTTATTTAATGTTTTAGTTTATAAAAATAATAATTTTCAGAAGCGAAATAAAAATTAAATCTTTATTTATATGTAAAGGAAATAAAAATTAGATCTTTAATGTAGATTAAGATTATATTTTTATATAGAAAACTAGTCCAAAAAAGGTTTGATTTTTAAATAGAAAAGTTTTTATTCAGTTAAAAATATGATTTTTATATTTTTAAAGAATTAAAAATATGATTTTTATATTTTTAAAGAATTAAAAATATGATTTTGATATTTTTAAAGTATTAAAAATATAGTCTTTACTATATAGAAGATGTAAAAATATGATTTTTGGTTAAGTAGAGAGTTAAAAATATAATTTTTACATTTTAGGAATATAACATAGCATAGTAAAAATATAGATTTTCTTTGATTTAGAATATAGGTTTTCTTTGATTTCAATTGAATATTTAAAAAAGGTGAAATCTTTAAATTTAAAAAGGTGAAATCATTGAAAATTTAAAAAGGTGAAATCTTTGAATTTAAAAAGGTGAAATCATTGAAATTTAAAAAGGTGAAATCATTGAAAATTTAAAAAGGTGAAATCTTTAAATTTAAAAAGGTGAAATCTTTGAATTTAAAAAGGTGAAATCTTTAAATTTAAAAAGGCGAAATCTTTATATAGAAAATAGCGTGATAAAAATATAATTTTTATCTATATAGTAGCGTTGTGAAAATTCGATTTTTATATATTGAACTTCGAAAAAAATATGATTTTTATACATTGAATAGCGAAGTAAAAATTCGATTTTTACATATGTAGTGGCTACGGTCAACGAAGGTGACAAGAAGGCGAAACGAAGAAGACTTCTGCAAAGGAAGAGCCGTGGAGCTAGGATAGCTATATGTGAGAATTTCTCACCTTTCAATTTATTTTTCTAGTTATATATATATATACTAGGATGCAGACGGTGCTTAGTAGCACCCGACACAATCGTCCACAGACCATGGACTTGTTTGTTTGGCTGTGTTGTTAGATAGATTGTTTGGGTTGATTTGAATTGTTTGGTGAAGTGAAATTGATATGATTGATGTGTGAATGGCGTGGGCCTTCACTAGACCGGGGATAAGGCTAGGCCTCGTCCCGTTTCTAGTATCGTGCCGTTATGCCGCCGAAATTTTCTAAAATATGTTAGAAAATAAAAATATCATTTTATTGTGTAAATAAATAATAGAAATTCATATGTTGGAATAAAATGTTTTATCGTTAAAAATATAATTTTTAACGTGAATATGAATATAGTGAAAGTGAATAAATAAATATTCATTTACAAACCAGACGGTTAGTTTATGTACACTTATTTGAAGGACATTGATTGGGTCGATAAATTTTACACATCGCCCAATTGCACAAATAAAATATTTGTTTGATTGTTTGAAACCCCACACGGGTGTTGGGATGAAATATGAAGTTCACTCATCCTGATTGATTAAATATGTCGATCGATTGATTGACAGGCTGTTATAAGCGTTAGATATCTATATTTGATGCTTATACAGTGTAGTGCACTTTGGTTGATGGTTGATTATTTTTCAATGCTATGATATACATGTGTGGTATGAAAATCCATATAATTAACTTTATATGGTAATTGATTGGGCCTCATTCCAATTCGAAAAATAAAGAATATTATAAAATAAAAGTTCATGTGTTGACAGTTTCATCCATTGAGATTGGTCATGTGTTGAACGAAATATTTTAATAATAAAGTTTACATCTTTATCAATATAAAATAAAGGTTCATGTGTTGACAGTACTCATCCATTGAGATTGGTCATGTGTTGAACGAAATATTTTGATAATAACAACTATTTTGAAAAAGAAATATTTGAAATAGAATATTTGAAAATAGAAATTTATGAAGCCGTGTTGATTAGATTGACGCCATTTTGACGTGAACGATATTTATATCGATTTGAAAACGATTTCGAAATGAATTGAATTAAAAACGATTTCGAAATGAATTGAATTAAAAACGATTTCGAAATGAATTGAATTAAAAACAATTTCGAAATGAATTGAATTAAAAACGATTTCGAAATGAATTGAATTGGAAACGATTTCGAAATGAATTGAATTAAAAACGATTTCGAAATGAATTGAATTAAAAACGATTTCGAAATGAATTGAATTGAAAACGATTTCGAAATGAATTGAATTGAAAACCATTTCGAAATGAATTGAATTGAAAACGATTTCGAAATGAATTGAATTGAAAACGATTTCGAAATGAATTGAATCGAAAACGAATTCAAATTGAATTGAAAGTGAATTGAAATGAATTCAAATTGAATTGAAATTTGAATTGAATAGAAATGAATTTTTAAACGAATTTATAAAGAAGAATTCAATTTTGATTTGAATTGAAATGGAAGTTGAAATTGCTTTTGAAACGAGTTTTAAAACTATTTATATAATTCGTTTTAAATAGAAATCGATGAAATATATATTATATATATAATATAATGGCCTGAATAGAACGCGCCGCGCCGCGGCAGTTCGTGAATTTCGACCATTTATTTCCAACGGACATTACGGGAGATCCGACCGTCGGATTCTCCTAAAACCGGAACCGTTGGGTTCGTATCGAAAAGAGATTTCTAAAGAATATTAGAAATTTGAAATCTAATGGTTGGATTTGGAGATACGTCCAAATCAAATTCGAAAAAGATCGCTGTAAGTGCAGTTCGATGGCCATTGATGGAAATCGACTGTACGGGCCTTGATAAAATTATTAAAAATAGTAATAATTTGTGTAAAATCATAAGAAATGATTTGAGAAGATTTAGGATGAAACGCTCCATATTTGAAAAGATAAAAATAAATTTTTATCGAAATGAACTAGTTTTGAACTAGAAATATAATTCTATTTATTTTTAAATAAATAAATTGAATTTGAAAAAGGGTTTTAAAAATAACCAGAATTTCCAATGATTGCATTGGAGTGGATTTGAATCGAAATTATCTTCGGAATATTTCGATGTTGGAATTCGTGATTATACAGATGTTGTTATGGAAATTTGAAAGATATATATTTATATCGTTATTTCAAATACGACATTTGTTAATCGTAGAATTTGATATTGAATATAAGCCGATATATTTTCTATTCAGAGCCTTATATTGAATATCAAATGTGATTTGGGTTTCTCGTGAATGGTGTCTTCACTAACACTGTTCTTGAACCCAGTTGAGAAAAGATTAAATCTTTTTATTTAGATTTAATGAAGTGTACCAATTAAATAATATTTAATTGGAATTGAATCGATATTGATTTTTGGGTTTATCGTGGACAGTGTTTTAAATAACACTCGTTCTTTAACCCGATGATTAATGAATGTGATTTTGGGTTTATCGTGAACCGTGTTTTTAAATGACACTGATTCTTTTACCCAGTCAAAGATTAAAACTAAGTGGAGTTTTAATGAATCTTTAATTAGATTGAAATAATCGAAATGGAGTATCACCAGTTTTGCTCCAGGCGTTAGTTAAATCTTTAATTAGATTTGAACGCGAAATGGTAATTGAATTTACCGATAACACCGTGGTGTTAGATATGAAGTATTACCAGTTTTACTTCATGGGATGAATAGGTTGGGATTGGAAAATTAAAATAAATGATTACTTCGGTAAGGTTCTCTAATCCCGACTAGTTTGAATTGATATTCAAAAGTTGATTAAAGAATAAATTCAAGAATTTATCTTTGATAAAATTAATGGGAACCTTTCCCTATGAATGTGAAATTTAGGAACTAACTGTCGGTTAGCCAAGCAGAACGGTTTTCTGGATATTGATCTGATGTTGGTTTAGGCCTTCGGGGTTAATATTTGGGAAATTATTCTCTTGATTAATTTACGGTTAGTGACTAATGAATTGGAATGAGGCGTATGTTGTGTTTGTGTAACACTTATTTAAAGTATACGCGAGTTATTCGGAAAGGCCGGGTTTATCCCATTCTGAATAACTGATACGACGATAAGTCGAAGATGAAGACGATGGTCGAAGACCGGAGGTCTTCACGTCGTTTGGGTAATTACTGATGATCTTGATTGGGCTGTACACCCAAGAAGATGGAAACAGTTAGTGATCGTCCATACGTACTTGGAGATCGATGGATATGCGGGGTACTAGGTGCCTCCGGTTTCGTTCAGACCCAGAACGGACTTGTAAATGGACTGTGTGTCTGACATTGGATTTTAGTCTGTGTGATTGATCTCTATTAAATATATATCTGTTTGGCGGCGGAGAATTTATTCTCTTGCTTAACGCCCTTCTCTGAGACGTACGAGCTCAGGGGTTATATATTGATGGATATCAAATGCATGGAGTGAATTGCCTATGTGGCATGCCTAAGTGGCAAATGATCAAGGCTTCTGTTGAAAAGCAAAGTCTTGTGGTGATGATCAAAGCACGGCCTTTGTGGCGTAGCTTTGTGTAACGTTTGCTTCGCGAGTTTCGCACCCGGTATGAACCAAAAACGGGAGGGGACATCAGGGAGGACTTGCGTTTCTTCCTAGTTAGAAGTGGCGTCAGTGGTTTTACACGCCCTGACGAGTTTGACTTATGTGGTTGTTGCTGTTACGAGGCGCCTCGGATTGATCGGTCGTTCTCGAACCGATGGAGTCATTTAGTGGGCTCATTTACGCCCCAAAGGGCGGGGAAACGCATGTTCAGGCATTTTAATCCACATCGGTGGACCGGCCCTGACGATCCAAGGGCCCACCTGAGTCTGGGTCCTGAGGCTCGGGCTAGGCAGTCTCGAATCGGTTGAGGACTATCTTTTGCCTCGGTTCATAGATGGAAATCCAACTTCCAAATACGTAACATTTGCGGTTTTATTTGTAAACCTTTATGTGGCGACATAGTGGCATGGGACGCTCATGTCGCCTATGGATTGATACTTATGATTTGAAGTTGTTTTATACAGTATGCACTTATAAAATATTCAAACGATTTGTTTTAACCGTATCAAGCATTCTTTGGCTGTTATAAGGGAAAACCCTATCCTCGGCTGCGTTGCATTGTGTGATGGGACCTGGGTCTTATAACAGCTTCATTTTTCTTTATTTAGCGTTGCGCTGTTTGTTTTGTGCACTGGTATTCTTGGGAGGAAACCTGTTCCGTGTTTTACGGCGTGGTCCCTTGATTTACCTAACTTTAAAATAAAGATTTATAACTGTTTTAGTTCTCACACCAGTCACATGACTGACCTGGAGTTTATTGTTTTAACCTAAACTCTGGGTGCCCTTATTTTGACACGGGCAGCTAGTAGTTTTGGTTTTGCAGATTTATATTCATAGGATCCTGGTTTACAGCTGGAACGATATCCGGAAAGCTTTGTATCCGTATATCCCCTTCAGTTGTGTATTGTATTATTTTCCGCTGCTATGTATTTAAATGCAATTTAAATCTCTGATATTTCTGTGTGATATTCATTTATACTCTGTATATTCTTGTAATCTGATGCATTGTTGTAATATACAATAAAATGTTCTTCTGTATGTGTTCTGTTGTGGCTTGTTCTCGAACTATCCAACGCTTTCCTTTACGGGGAAGTTACGGGTTTCCACAAAAAATAAAGGATATTATGAAATAAAAGTTCATGTGTTGACCGTACTCATCCATTGAGATTGGTCATGTGTTGAACGAAATATTTTAGTAATAAAATTTACATCTTTATCAATATGAAATAAAAGTTCATGTGTTGACAGTACTCATCCATTGAGATTGGTCATGTGTTGAACGAAATATTTTAGTAATAAAATTTACATCTTTATCAATATAAAATAAAGGTTCATGTGTTGACAGTACTCATCCATTGAGATTGGTCATGTGTTGAACGAAATATTTTGATAATAACAACTATTTTGAAAAAGAAATATTTGAAATAGAATATTTGAAAATAGAAATTTATGAAGCCGTGTTGATTAGATTGACGCCATTTTGACGTAAACGATATTTATATCGATTTTAAACGATTTCGAAATAAATTGAATTGAAAACGATTTCGAAATAAATTGAATTAAAAACGATTTCGAAATGAATTGAATTGAAAACGATTTCGAAATGAATTGAATATATAACGATTTCTAAATGAATTGAATATATAACGATTTCGAAATGAATTGAATTGAAAACGATTTCGAAATAAATTGAATTGAAAACGATTTCGAAATAAATTGAATTGAAAACGATTTCGAAATAAATTGAATTGAAAACGATTTCGAAATAAATTGAATTGAAAACGATTTCGAAATAAATTGAATCGAAAACGAATTCTAATTGAATTGAAAGCAAATTGAAATGAATTCAAATTGAATTGAAATTTGAATTGAATAGAAATGAATTTTAAAAAACGAATTTATAAAGAAGAATTCAATTTTGATTTGAATTGAAAAGAAAGTTGAAATTGCTTTTGAAACGATTTTAAAACTATTTATATAATTCGTTTTAAATAGAAATCGACGAAATATATATTATATATATAATATAATGGCCTGAATAGAACGCGCCGCGGCAGTTCGCGAATTTCGACCATTGATTTCAAACGGACATTACGGGAGATCCGACAGTCGGATTATCCTGAAACCGGAACCGTTGGGATCGTATCGAAAAGAGCTTTCTAACGAATATTAGAAATTAGAAATGTAACGGTTGGATTTGGAATTATGTCCAAATCAAATTTGAAAAAGGTCGCTGTAAGTGCAGTTCGATGGCCGTTGATGGAAATCGACTGTACGGGCCTTGATAAAATTATTAAAAATAGTAATAATTTGTGTAAAATCATAAGAAATGATTTAGAAAGAATTGGGATGAAAAACTCCATATTTGAAAAGATAAAAATAGATTTTTATCGAAATGAACTAGTTTTGAACTAGAATTACAATTCTATTTATTTTTAAATAAATAAATTGAATTTGAAATGGTTTTGAAAATAACCAGAATTTTCAATGATTGCATTGGAATGGATTTGAATCGAAATTGCCTTCGGAATATTTCGATGTTGGATTTCGTGATGATACAGATATTGTCATGGGAATTTGAAAGATATATATATATATCGTTATTTCCAATGCGATATTTGTTAGTCGTAGAATTTGATATTGAATATAAGCCGATATATTTTCTATTCAGAGCCTTGTATTGAATATCAAATGTGATTTGGGTTTGTCGTGAATGGTGTCTTCACTAACACTGTTCTTGAACCCAGTTGAGAAAAGATTAAATCTTTTTATTTAGATTTAATGAAGTGTACCAATTCAATAATATTTAATTGGAATTGAATTGATATTGATATTGGGTTTATCGTGAACAGTGTTTTAAATAACACTCGTTCTTTAACCCGATAATTAATGGAATGATTTTTGGGTTTATCGTGAACAGTGTTTTAAATAACGCTCTTTCTTTAACCCGATAATTAATGAATGTGATTTTGGGTTTATCGTGAACTGTGTTTTAAATGACACTGATTCTTTAACCCAGTTAAAGATTGAAACTAAGTGGAGTTTTAATGAGTCTTTAATTAGATTGAAAAGATCGAAAATGGAGTACCACCAGTTTTGCTCCAGGCGATAGTTAAATCTTTAATCAGATTTGAACGTGAAATGGTAACTGAATTTACCGATAACACCGTGGTGTTAGATATGAAGTACTACCAGTTTTACTTCATGGGATAAATAGGTTGGGATTGGGAAATTAAAACAAATGATTACTTCGGTAAGTTTCGTTAATCCCGACTAGTTTGAATTGAGATTCAAAAATAGATTAAAGAAATTTATCTTGAACAAAATTAATGGGAACCTTTCCCTATGAATGTGAAATCAGAAACTAACTGTCGGTTAGCTAAGCAGAATGGTTTTCTGGATATTGATCTGATGTTGGTTTCGGCCTTCGGGGTTAATATTTGGGGAATTATTCTCTTGATTAATTTACGGTTAGTGACTGATGAATTGGAATGAGGCGTATGTTGTGTTTGTGTAACACTTATTTAAAATATACGCGAGTTATTCGGGAAGACCAGGTTTAACCCATCCCGAATAACTGATACGACGATAAGTCGAAGATGAAGACGATGGTCGAAGACCGGAGGTCTTCACGTCGTTTGGGTAATTACTGATGATCTTGATTGGGCTGTACACCCAAGAAGATGGAAACAGTTAATGATCGTCCAGACGTACTTGGAGATCGATGGATATGCGGGGTACTAGGTGCCTCCGGTTTCGTTCAGACCTAGAACGGACTTGTAAATGGACTGTGTGTCTGACATTGGATTTTAGTCCGTGTGATTGATCTCTATTAAATATATATCTGTTTGGCGGCGGAGAATTTATTCTCTTGCTTAACGCCCTTCTCTGAGACGTACGAGCTCAGGGGTTATATATTGATGGATATCAATCACATGGAGTGAATTGCCTGTGTGGCATGCCTAAGTGGCAAATGATCAAGGCTTCTGTTGAAAAGCAAAGTCTTGTGGTTGATGATCGAAGCACGGCCTTTGTGGCGTAGCTTTGTGTAACGTTGATTCACGAGTATCACACCCGGTATGAATCAAAAACGGGAGACGGACATCAGGGAGGGCCTACGTTTCCTCCTAGCCAAAAGTGGCGTCAGTGGTTTTACACGCCCTGACGAGTTTGACTTATGTGGTTGTTACTGTTGCGAGGCGCCTCGGATTGATCGGTCGTTCTCGAACCGATGGAGTCATTTAGTTGGATCGCTTACGCCCCAAAGGGCGGCGAAACGTAGTGCTCAGGTATAATAATCCACATCGGTGGACCGGCCCTGACGATCCATGGGGCAGTTGCGGCTGTTCCTGAGACTCGGGCTAGGCAGTCTCGAATCAGTGAGGATCTTGCCCCTAGCCTCGGTTCATACCATAAATGATAACCCAACTTCCAATACGACATTTGCGGTTTTGATTGTAAACTTATATATGGCGACATAGTGTTATGGGCCATTTATGCCGCCTATGATTGACACATATGATTTGAAGTGTTTTATACACTATGCACTTATAATAGTATCAAATGATTTGTTTTAACCGTATCAAGCATTCTTTGGCTGTTATAAGGGAAAACACTATCCTCGGCTGCGTTGCATTGTGTGATGGGACCTGGGTCTTATAACAGCTTCATTTTTCTTTATTTAGCATTGCGCTGTTTGTTTATGCACTGGTATTCTTGGGAGGAAACCCGTTCCGTGTTATACGGCGTGGTCCCTTGATTTACCTAACTTTAAAAATAAAGATTAATAACTGTTTTAGTTCTCACACCAGTCCCATGACTGACCTGGAGTTTATTGTTTTAACCTAAACTCTGGGTGCCCTATTTTGACACGGGCAACTAGTAGTTTTGGTTTCGCAGATTTATATTCACAGGATCCTGGTTTACAGCTGGAACGATATCCGGAAAGCTTTGTGTCCGTATATCTCCTTCTAGTTGTGTATTGTATTATTTTCCGCTGCGATGTATTTAAATGTAATTTAAATCTCTGATATTTCTGTGTAATATTTATTCATTTTTACTCTGTATATTCTTGTATTCTGGTGCATTGTTGTAATATACAATGAAATGTTCTTTTGTATGCATTCTGATTTGTCGTGTTCTCAAACGATAGGGCGTTTCGAACGGTCTGGGTCGGTTTAGCGACTGGTTCAGACCGAGCAAAATTCCTTCTCGTCACAATTTGGTACCAAATCGAAGCTCTCGGAGAGATCTTTCAATCCATACGGTCAAGATCGGGTTTTGGTTCACGGATTTCACGAATTCGGGCTGAAACGTGGTAGGTTTGGGTTCTGATTCTGAGGCGAGGTGGAAGCCGAGTTGGGTGGCTTTCTGGGCGGTGGTGGCTCGCGAGCGGAGCGTCGGAGTAGCGGGGTCTGATCGGCGGTCGATGGCTCGGATGTGGGTGCAATTTGAAGGGTGCGGACGTGAGATGGGTTCAGCCGATACCGAGGGAACGTGATAACGAAGAAGGAGGAAGTATATTTGATTATTATTTTATTTATTTAATTTATCCGATCTTTAAAAATCAATATCTCTTTCATACGACGTCCGATTGACGAACCGTCAGGTGCGTTGGACTCGTCTTTCCGAGAGCTTCGCGATGGTGCAGACCAGAGCTGATTCTGAGACAGTCGACTGTCTGCAAAAACCAATGTGAGAATTCTAATTTTATTTATTTAATTAATTATTAATTATTTTCTCGTGTTAAAAATGATTGTATTATCGTGTTAATTCAGATCTGAAATGTCTGTGTTGTTTGAATTGTTAATTGTTTCTTGTTGTATGTTTTGTTGTTCATAATATGCTAAATCCGCATTTGAATTGTACATATTGTAGAATTTATTTGCAGTTAGAGATTTGATCTAAAATTTGTTCTAAATCATATTATATTCATATTTCAATCATACTTATTTCAGATCCAGTTGTAAAAAAATTATTTTATGTTATTAAAACATAATTCTTATTTTTCTGAAACGAACAATAGAATTGAAACAACAAATAAAAAAAATCATTTTTATTTATATAACAAAAGAAATTGAGCGCCAAGTAAAACATTATTTTTATTTGTTTATATTACAACAGAGACTAGTTTACAAATAAAATCTTTTTTTTATTTGTTTATTTTTCTACTGTATTTGGATGTCGAATAAAATATTATTTTTGTGGTTTATTTACAATAGAATTTGAATAACGAAAGAAGAAAAAAGATTACATTTTTTAATGTGAATTTGTTTACATTAAAAAGAATGAATAAAAAGAATACATTTTTAATGTGAATTTGTTTACATTAAAAAAAATGAATAAAAAAAGAATGTATTTTTAATGAGAATTTGTTTACATTAAAAAGAAGGATTAAAAGAACATATTCTTAATGTGAGTTTGTTACATTAAGAAGAGTGGATTAAAAAACATGTATTTTTAATATGGAATAGTTTCATTTAAAAAGGAATAAAATTAAAAGATTACATTTTTAGGTAATTTAGAATTGAAATTAAAGATTAGATTTTTATTGTCTATTGTTTTCAATAACAGGGATTGAAATAAAGGTCATATTTTATTTGTCACTTTGATTTCAATAAAAGTTGTAACATTTGAAAAATCTCACAAATTTAAATATACATTAAAAATAAACTAGTTCTTTTATTTGCATTTATCAATGCAAATATACATTAAAAATAAACTTGTTCTTTTATTTGTATTTACTGATACAAAGATATATAAAATATATATTTACAGATACAAAGATATATAAAATTTGTCCTTTTATTTGCATTCACCAATGCAAATATATTTTGAAAATAAAATTTATTCCTTTATTTACATTCACAAATGTAAATATACATTGAAATAAAATTTATCCTTTTATTTATATTCACAAATGTAAATATATGTTGAAATTCGAGTTTATCCTTTTATTTACATTCACCAATGTATAAATGCATTGAAATTAAAATTTGTTCTTTTATTTTCGCTCATTAATGCAAATATATCTTGAAAAGAAAAGTTGTTTTTTTATTTGCATTCACGAATGCAAACAATACATGAAAATAGAAAAAAAAAAATATTTTTATTTGCATTCTACAATGCAAACGAAACATAGAAAATAGAAAATACATTTTTATTTGTATTCTATCATGCAAATAAAACAATTAGATAAAAATTACATTCTTTTTTGTTTGCAACTTTAGCTACAAACAAGAAAATAAAAAAATTACATTTTTGTTTGCAAATTTAGATGTAAACAAATTTATTTAATAACAATAGTTACATTTTTTGTCGCATGATTTTAAAATGCGAACAAAACATAAAAATAAAGGTTACATTTTTATTTATTTATTTACTTCACTTGATGTAAATAAACAAAAAATAAGGAGTTGTTCTTTTATTTACATTTATTGATGTAAATAAAACTAGAAATTAATATTACATTTTTATTTGCATTACTCAATGCAAATAAATCATGAGAATAAAAGATACATTTTCATTTGCAATCCTTAATGCAAATAAATTAAGAAATGAAAAGTTATAATTTTTATTTACATTCCTCTATGTAAATAAACATCAAATTAAAAAGTTGAATCTTTATTTGCATTCTTTATTGCAAATAAAGAATGAAATGAAAAGTTATATTTTTGTTATTATTTGTATTCCCTATTACAAATGGAATTAAAGATTATATTCTTCTTCCCACTCATTTACAATGAAAGGAATTGAAATAAAGATTATATTTTTATTGCCATTTTAGATGCGATAAAAGAATAGAAATAAAGATTACATTTTTATTGACATTTTACATGCGATAAAAAGAGTAGAAATAAAAGAGGCATTTTTATCGTCGTGTGATATATTGTGTATTACACTGCCATAGACAAGTTACCCGACTTGTTTATGTGATTGGGTCGATAATTTTTACACATCGCCCAAGTACACAAATAAATTTGTTATTTGTTTGTTGGATGAAACCCCACACGGGTGTTGGGATGAAAGTTAACATACACTAATTCCAATATTTAGTTGTATGTTGATCGTTAGATCGATAGGCTGCGATGAGCGTTATTATTTAATTTTAACGCTTACACAGTGGAATTTACATTCTGGATGTAAATGGATGACTTGATGATTATATTGTTATTGTTATATACATGATATGTGTGAAATCCATATAATCCAAATTATATGGTAAATGATGGGGTCGCATTTCGATTCAGGTGTTCTCTTAAATAAGAATATTTTTACCTTAGAAATTCTTTTTATATAAAAATGTTTTTAATTAAGTATATGTTAAGATAAAGAATATTTGTAAAAGATAAAGATCTGTAATATAAAGAATATTTCCCAATTAAAGATCTTTTATATAAAGAATATCTTTAATGATTATTTTAAAATAATGTTTTCTTTATAATAACTAATCTTTAAAGAGAAATCCTTTAATTAAGATTATTATAATTTGCCAATGATTATTTTAAAATAAAGTAAATTGAGATGTGAAGTGGATTTATCGTGGACGTGTTTTTTTAAACGACATTTGTCCTTTAATCCAATTTACATTGAAATTATTATTTGGAATTTTTAAATCTAATTTATGGATTTAAAAAGGCATTTTCTAAAAATCAAGTTTCCCAATTTAATATATTAAAATTGGAATTAAGTAGAAATTTGATTGGTAATAATCGAGATAGGCTTCTGTAATAGAAGACCGATATTATATATGGAGTTTAAGAGGCTTTGTCGTTATTCCATGTATATTGTTAGTCCAATACAGAAATACATATTGATTATGTATTGATTTGATTTCTGTGAAATTCCTTATTTTAGAAATTGATTTGTGGGTTTATCGTGAACTGTGTTTCAAAGAACACTAGTTCTTTAACCCGTTTTAAGACAAGATTTATTCCATAAAATAAATGACCTTGTAATAATGATTTTTGATATTAAATCAAAATTAGAGTTTTAATACATCTTTTAAGGAAGATTTAAGATTTTATTTTCAAAGATTATCTTTGATAAAATTAATGAGAATCCTTTAATATGAATATTCTTATTAAAAGAATATGCGGAGTTGAAATGTGGCGTAATGTGTGATTTTCCAATATTTGATTTTTAATCACAAAATACGCGAGTTATTCAGAAAGACCGGGTTTAACCCATTCTGAATAATCCTCACGACGATCAAGAGTCGAAGATGAAGACGGTGGTTGAAGACCGAAGGTTTTCACATCGTTTGGATGGTGATGGCTGGTATCTTGAGTTGGGACTGTACATCCCAAGGCAAGGTATTTGGTAATGATCATCCAAACGTATTTGGAGATCGACGGACATGTTGTTTCGCTCAGACCCAAAGCGGACTTGTAAATGGATTGTGTGTCTGACATTGTATTCCTTTCTACTGTATTTGTTGAACGTTACTGATTATATATTTCTGTTTGGTGGTGAAGAATTTGTTCTTCACTTATCACCCTTCTCTAAGACGTATGAGCTTAGAGGTAATATATATATTGGTAGATGATCAATAATATGGTAGGGTCTGACAATGTGACATGCTAAGATGCAAATGATCAAGGCTTTGTTGAAAAGCAGGCCTTGTGGTTGATGATCAAATCATAGCCAGTTTAGGCATAACATTGTGTATAACGTGACTTCGCGAGCCTCACACCCCGGTATGAGTCAAAAATGGGATTTGGACTGCAGGGAGTGCACATGTTTCTTTCTAGCTAGGGGTAGTGCCAGTGCTTTAACACGGCCCGACATTTTACTTATGTGAATTTTGGATTGAGGTACCTCGGGTTTTTATAGGCAGGAAGTGGTCATACTATAGGTTCAAAGGAACTGGGAAACATGTGTTCAGGAATTGCCAATCCACTACCGTTCGGTGGGGACCGGCCTTGAAGATCCAAGGGTTCACTACGGGGGATCCTGAGGCATTTGCTAGAGTGCCTCGAATCGGAAGGGGACGATCCCCAGCCTCCATTTCATGACAGAAAACCAATTTCCAATACGACACCACGGTTTTGATTATAAACTTATATATGGCGACATAGTAGGATGGGGTACTATGCCGTCTAAGATTAATATATTTATATTGAAATTGTTTAAGTATATATATACACACTAATAATAATATCATTTTTACGTATCAAGCATATTTTGACCATTATAAGGTAAAACCCTATCCTATGGTGTGCGTTGCATTGTGTGATGGGACATGGGTCTTATAATGGTTTCATTTTTCTAAAAGCATTGCGTTATTTGACGATTTACTTTATTTATGCACTGGCAATCCAATGGAGTAAACCAGTTCCGCGTTAGCGGCGTGGTCCTGTGATTAGCCTACTTATTAGGTGAGTTAAGTATAGAATTATCACACCAGTCCCACGACTGACCTGTAGTTTGTTTCACTTTGCAAACTCGGGTGCCCTCTTTCCACAAAGGCAGTCGAGTTGCTTTTTGCAGATATAGTTAAGTAGGATCCTGGATTGAAGTCTGAAGCTGGGTCTAGAATATTGATGGCCACCCGCTGATATTAGTTCCGCTGCAATGTATTTAATTTATTATAAATGTATCTTCCGCTGTATTATTTATTGATGTACTCTGATGTAGCATTTATTATTGATGTTATAAAAGTCTGTGTTGTTGTTCTGATGTGTTGTATGCCCAAAGTTAACGTACGCGGGTTTTGAACGGTCTTGATCGATCTTGCGATCGTATTGGGATCAGGTGAAATCCGGGTCGTTACATTATTTGTTGAGTTTTTAATTAAACGTGGTTATGTTTTAACCAAAGAACAGTATTTATAAAGTGTTTGATCGTATATGGTTATAACCATCGTTTTTAAGATGTTGACTTGCTATTAGGCGAATCAACATTATTAAAGTTAAAATCAATTTTAATAACTAGATCTAGTTTAAATTCCTAATTTATATGAATTTAATAAAATAAGAAGTTATATAAATAATGAAATATTTTATAAACAATTTTTACAACTTTTTTACAAATAAATTTTAAAACAAATACTTGAGTTGAATAAATTGTACGAACCAAGGAATAGGGAATTAACCTAAGGTTAAATTGTTGGGATTGATTGTTTAGAAAGAAACAATCAAGTGAAATTAGACTAGATTAACTATATATTAAATTAATCTAAAATTAGGATTAACTAAAATCAGTTAATGGTATTCATAGTTGACTAAGTCAACTATTTAATCTAAATTAGTTTAAATCAAATTGTTTGCAATTAAATAAATAAAAATCTATTGATAGATATTATTATATGATTATTTGATGGCGTGGTCACTCTGATTGATATAAATCAATGTAGGTAAAACTACAATATGGAAATTGTGATGATGACATATGTTGTAACAACCCCGAAATTCTGAACCCATTCAAAATTTTATTTTAGAAATTTTAATGGATTTTGAATATTTAAAATAATTTATTTTAAATAATAACGATTACAAATTTATTTAAATTGAAGTTATAACGTAATAATTTAATTTAATTAAAAAAGAAGTTTGAAATGGCACGGAAGTTCGAAAATTCGATTTCTAATTTTAGTTTAATATGCAGAATTCATTTTAAATCAGAATAGACGAAACAAGAAATATTTGAATCTGTCTAATAATATCTTTCTAACGAATGTAAGAAACTGAGATTCCACTTTATAAATATTAAGTTATGTCCAGTTTAAAATTAAGAAAAGTCACCATAGAAATTATATATTTTTTAATATAATATATAGCCCTTAAAAATAGCCATTTTGCAAACGACCTCCTTTTTCGACGAAACCACATTTGTTGGAACCGGAATGTCAAATTATTGCTAGATTCCAATTTTCATAATTTTTGGAATCAATATGTGAGCTGGCAAATTAAAATATGTTTTGTCAATTTTAGTCAATTTAAATCGATCGGAAAATGGCCATTTTTCAAATGGTCTTCAAATTCGACGAAATTAATTTTCTTAGGACACTATCGTCAAAACATAACTAGATATAATTTTTTTGAAACTTTTAAAGTCACTATGTGGCCTCGGTAAATTAAAATGTACGATCAAATTAAATAATTAAATGATTTATTTTTTAAATTAAAGAAAACAAACTGAAGACGTTCAAACTGGATGACGGGACCAAATCCATTGTGTCCGGAATGGGGGTATTTAGCTATAGACAACATTAGTTCGGCTGGATTTGGAGCTATTAAAAGTTAACGTGCTTTTTGTAAATAATTGGATTTAATAATATTTCATTATTATAAATATAGGGTAATAGTAAACCCTAATTTCCCATTCTGAGCCGCCGCCTTCTAACGATGGATGGCATAATCGCAATCAACTTCTTCCCTTTCTTCCTCTTCATTCACAAAGTATTTCGAACAAGTAAAACATGAACATGGAAGGACTCTTCACGCTCTGTAAGTTCAACGGTTAAGATCGCCACAGGCGATCAGAGATCGGCAGATTCCCGACTGCAAGTGGCTGGCTTTGGACATGTTTTCAGGCAGAAATAGAGGGAGAGTTCGTCGTAACCCTGGGCAGTTGGTGGTGGTACTTCGGCAGTCGGTGTGAGGCGGATGGATGGTGCTCCGATCATCTATAGTGGCGACATCGGTCAGATTTTATTGGTGAATGATGGGTTTCGTGATTACAGGAGTAAATGAAGAAGAGGGCCTTAATTTTTATTAAGGTTAATTAATTAAGTTAGTAAAGTTAATTATATTTTATGTTATTTACATATGGAATCAAACTTTCAAAACTCATAACTTTGTCAAATAATGTCAGAATTTAACAATGTCGGATCTGTTGGAACCGTAAAACTGAGATCTACATGATGGAGTAGACTGGAACAAGAATAGAAGCAATTGGAATTTCTAATAAAAGTAAACGCTGTTTGATTTAGTTGAAAACAAACGAACAAGGTGAGATTTGTCGTTTTAAATTTAAAATAAATTATATATGTATATGTATGTATATATATATATTTAAACTGATTTTGATATATGGTGGTTGTGATGATTTGCTGAATTATATGTTGTTGTTAAAATAAAATTGTCATTGAAATGGTCATGTTAGATAAAATCAACATTTTTGTTATATATTGTCATGTTAGACAAAATCAACATTTTTGTTATATATTGTCATGTTAGATAAAATCAACATATTGTTATATATTGTCATGTTAGGTAAAATCATCATTTTTGTTATATATGTCATGTTACAGAAAAATAAATATTTTTGTTATAAATTGTTTTATTTAAATAAAGTATCATTTTTGGTTAGAAATATAACAATAGGATAAAAATAACATTTTGTTATAAAATGTACATTAGAATACAAATAAAATTTTGTTATAAAATGTACATTAGAATAAAAATATCATTTTTGTCATAAAAATATTATGTTAGATTAAAATAACATTTTTTTTAGAAAATGTTACGATAGATTAAAAATATGATTTTATTAGAACCATGTCATGATAATTAAAAATACCATTTTATTTGAATCATGCCAGGTTAATATAAAACTTCATTTGTTTAGGAATGTTATGTTAATATAAAAACATCACTTTTATTAGAAATGTTTATTTAAAATAAATATGTCATTTTAGATAGTTATGTCATGTTAATAACATTTTGTTATAAAATGTTGCATTAGAGAAAAATAAATTTTTTGTTATAGAATGCTGCATTAGAGAAAAATAACATTTTTGTTATAAAATGTTGCATTAGAGAAAAATAACATTTTTGTTATAAAATGTTGCATGAGAATGAAAATACCATTTTGTTATAAAATGTTATGTTGGATCAAAACTGTCATTTTGCTAGAAATGTTACGTTAGAAATATGTGTACATTAGAAATATGATTACAATAGAAATATGCTTACATTAGAAATATGATTACATTAGAAATATGTTTATTTTAGACATATGATTTCATTGGAAATATGTTTACATTAGAAATATGATTACATTAGAAATATGATTACATTAGAAATATGTTTACATTAGAAATATGTTTACATTAGAAATATGAATACATTAGAAATATGTTTACATTAAAAATATGTTTACATTCAAAATTTTATTTTAATATATGAAAGAATTCATTAAAAATATTAAACTTTGATTAGAATATGTTTACACTAAACTTTACATTGTTAATGCCGAATGAATCATTTAAAAAGATTCATTGTTTGGAAATATGGTGTCAGCATTAAAATCTGCATTTTTAATATAGAATGATGCATTTAAAAGAATCCAGTTTGAAACATGTTAACATTAAAAATCACATTTTAAATGTAAGGATGAATTCTTTAAAAAGATCCAAGTTTTGATAAAAATATTGTCACATTAAAATTTACATTTTTAATGTATTAGCGAATCATTAAAAAGATTCAAGTTAGTTAAAAATGTTTTTACATAAAAAAGAAAATTAGATTTTAATGTATTAGCTGTAATAATAAGTAATCATATGTAGAAATATATTCTTATTCATTAAAAATAGTGTTATTAGCATGTTAGCAATGTGATAAAAAGAACCATATGTAGAAATATATTTTGCTCATTATCATTAACATGTTAGCGAGGTTAGAAAAATAATATTATGTTTTGTTTAAGGTAATTTAGTTAAAGAACATAATTTGTAGATAAAATGTCATTTTTTGTTAGATTATAAAAAGTCATTTTTAGTTAGAATATAAAATGTCATTTTTAGTTAGAAATGCCATGTGAAACAAAAATGCCATTTATTTAGATCATGTTATGTTAAACAAAAATGTCGTTTATTTAGATATGTTCATGTTACATAAAATATCATTCTATTAGAATATATTCATGTTACATAAAAATGTCATTTATTTAGAAAATGACATGTTGAAATAAAAATGTCAATTTATTAGAAATTGTCATGTTGAACTAAATATGTCATTTACTTAGAATATGATGTGTCAAATAAAAATGTCATCTTGTCAAACAAAAAAAATTCCTTGTCAAAATATATGTTTTCTTGGAATTAAATTATAAATATTTATTTATAATTTAAACCGTGGAAATTGGTTAAATTTATTAACCAATGATGTATGTATATAAACTGTTGTTGTTTGAAAACCCCACACGGGTATTGGGATGATATTTGATATACACTAATCCCGATATTTAGTTATATGTAAATTGATGGATTGACAGTCTGTGATGAGAGTTACTTATTTATTTATTTTAATGCTCACACAATTGCAAATTTCACTTTGGTTGTGAATGGATTGTTTAATGATTATCAATCATTATTGTTATATACATGCAATGTATGAAATCCATATAACTAAAATTATATGGTAATTGATTAAGTCGCACTACGATTCAGAATTCTTTCAAAGAATATTTTTAAATAAAGAACCATTTTATATAAAAGAATTGGATTTTTGGGTTGTCGGGAACGGTGTCTTAAATCACATTGTTCTTAAACCCAGTTGAATAAAGGAATAAATCTTTTGATTTAGATTAAACGTAGTTTTCCAATAAATTAATATTCACTTGGGAATAAATAAAATAAATTTGATTTTTGGGTTTGTCATGAACGGTGTCTCGAATAACACTTTTCTTAAACCCCGTATGAAAAGAATAAATCTTTTAATTAAAATTATTAGAGTTTCCAATTATACTTAATAATCAGAATAAAATGAAATGTGAATTGGGTTTATTGTGAACTGTCTTTTAAATGACATTTGTTCTTTATCCCAAATAGCAGTGAAAATATAATTTGGAATTTATAAATCTTTTTATTAAGATTTATTGGAACTTTTCCATAGTAAAGTTTTTCAATTCAATATATTAAATTGGAATTAAATGGAATTCGATTTAATAATAATCAAGAGGAGGTTCTTTAAAAGAAGACCATTTTATATATGGAATTTAAAAGGCTTTGTCGTTATTTCATTTATATTATTAGTCTGATACGGAAATTTATATTGATTACATATTGATTTGTTTCTGTGAAAATTCCATATTTAATGGAAGATGATTTTGGGTTTATGGTGAACCGTGTTTTAAATGACATTGATTCTTTAACCTAGATGAAGACAAGATTAATTTCTTAAAGCTGAATAATCATTTAATAATGATTTATGATATTAAAACTAAATTGGAGTTTTAATGAATCTTAGAAAAGAAGATGAAAGGATAAATTTAAAATTATCTTTGATAAAATTTATGGGAACTTTTCCCTAATAATATCAATATTTATTTAAAAGAATATTCTGAATTGGAATGAGGCGTATGATGTGTTTCTATAGCACTTAATTTTTATTATAAAATACGCGAGTTATTCGGAAAGACCAGGTTTAACCCATTCTGAATAATTACTACGACGAATTAGAGTCGAAGATCTAAGGGTCACTCAAGCTCTGATCCTGAAACATGGTAGGCTAGATTGTCTCGGATTCGGTAAGGACTATCTCTTGCCTTGGTTCATGATGGAAATCCAGCTTCCTATACGACATCATGCTGTTTTAATTGTATAACGAGTATAGCGACATAGTATATGATAGCTATGCCATCAATGATTGATACATTATGATTGAAATGTTTTTGAAAACATATATACACTAATAATAATATCAAATCCTTTTTATCGTATCAAGAATTTTTGACCATTATAAGGTAAAACTCTATCGTCCGATTTGTGTTGCATTGTGTGATGGGACTTGAGTCTTATAATGGGTTCATTTTTCTAAAAAGCATTGCGTTGTTTAACCTTTTTTTTTATTCATGCACTGGCAATTTAATGGAGTAAACCCGTTCCGTGTTAGCGGCGTGTTCCTATGATTGACCTGATTATTAAATAGGTTAAGTAAGATTTCTCATACCAGTCCCATGACTGACCTGTAGTTTTTTCACCTTGCAAACTCTAGTGCCCATATATTTATCTTTTGAGCAGGATTCTGGATTGAAGCTTAAAGCTGTGTCCAGAGCGTTGATAGCCTTCCGTTGTGTTAGTTACTCGTTGCCGCTACATTGTATTGTATTCATTTATTGTAATTAACCTTCCGTTGTATTATATTTTATTTCGATGTACTCTAATATTCTGTGCTCTAATGTTGCATTATTATAATATTTATAAAAGTCCTCTGTTATTTGTTTTGATGTGCTGTATACCCAGAGTTAGCATATCCGGGCTTTGAACGGTCTTGTTTTATTTCGCGATCGAGTAGGTCCGAGCGAAATCTTAATCTTTACATATGCGTTGTTGGAGTTTCGTTTGCTGATTTAATAGTCGGAAAATTCATAGATGCACAGGTATCACCACAATTAAATAGTAATACAGTTACAATAACTCCTATAATATTTTGAAATATCAGCATGTATTCAGCGGTCTGTAACAAATACGATCTACTAATTTTAACAGATACTAGTTCACACACGAGCTGCGAAAAATCCATCCTAAAATTATATACATCAAAACTAGTGCTTCTGTAAGTTTTTTTTTATTTTGCACATGAGTTTCCTTATAACATTATAATTTTTGGTCACTAAAATGTAAAATTATAGGCACTTCAAGTGAATGAGTGAATGGGTCAAGTAAAAGGATTTGTTGATAAACAAGTGGAATAAGGCTATACTTTTTGCACAAAAATATTCATTCCTATCCATAGTGGTAAGCATTTTTCTTTATTAGAATTTGCAAAAGAAGAAAGAAGATGGATTCATTATGACTCAAATAAACCAAGCCGCGAAGGAAACCACCAAAGAGCAGCTAGAAAAACGGTATGAAATTGGTATCCAAACTGTTAATAGCCATTATATATATATATATATATATATGTGTGTGTGTGTGTGTGTGTGTGTGTGTGTGTGTGTCCACGTGCGCGTGCGCATGTGTGAGCTTATGTTTTTTTGTTGAACAGAGATCTCACATCAATGCTTTGGTGAAAAAGTTACAAAAGAATTATTATCAGAAACACAATCAAATTGAATTTTCTGATTGCCCACAACAAGGCCATACGTAAATAAATTCAGAATATTTGCATATTCATACGAATTTATTAAAAGTTGTTGCATGCTTGTATGCAAATTTTATAAATAGTTTCATACCGAAAACAATTATTCATCCTACAATTGTTGATGTTTTACAATTTTTGTAGCGTCGACTGTTGTAAAAACCCGGAAAATACGAGCCAATTTAAAAAATTTTAATTGGTGATTTCAAAGGAATTTGAACAATTGAAATTTAATATTTCAATAGAATAGTGAATTAGAAATAGTGAGTCAGCTTGAAAATTTGAATTCGAACTTTGACTGAGTGTGCAGGGTGGAAAATATAACGGATTTTAGTGAAACAAAAAATATTTAAATCTGTTTATCAATACCTTTCTAACGAATCTGAAAATTTGAAGTTTCATAACGGTAATCAAAAGTTATGGCCGAATGAATTCTCAGAAAGGTCGCTATATAGAATATATAGCCCTGGAAAATTGATATTTTGGAAACGACCTCGGAATTCGACGAAACCACTTTTTTTGGGTCCGGGATGCCAAACTATTTCTAGGTTTCAAATTTCATAATTTTTGAAGCTAGTTTGTGAGCATGGCAAAAGAAAATGTGTTTGGTCAATTTTTGTTAAACTGGATCGACCAGAAAATGGTCATTTTTCAAACGATCTCAGAATTCGACGAAATCAGTTTTGTTGGGACCGTAGCGTCAAAACATAGCTAGATTTATTTTCCTAGAATTTTTCAAATCAGTTTGTGGCCCTGGCAAATTGAAATGTATGTTCAGAGTTATAGATTAAATGTTTTATACTTTAATTTGAAAAATAACTGACTGTAACAGTCGAATTGGCCAACAAAACATATGCCATTGTGTCCGGGTTGGGGGTATTTGGCTAGGGCGAAAGTCGTTAGGTTTGAATTGGGGTTCGTATGGGAAAACCCTAATTTTCTGAATAATATATATATCGGCGAATCAGAAAATTTCTTTCATAAATTAAAAAAAAAACCCGCTTCCCTCTGAAACTAACGGCGAAACCGATTCAAATCTTCCCCGACCGATCACCGCCGCCACAGGCGACGATACCCTGCGCCACCACCCAGAATCGAACCGCCTCCCTCCCTTCTTCCAATCCGACCAACTCTCACCACCTCTCGTTAAGCCAGCGTCGCAAATCGAGCTCAGGAAGTCGCTGACTTCCCAGCGCCGCCCCGATCGCCACCGACCACCGAGCCACCCCAAACCGCACTGACCGACTCCCCTCTCCTTCCTCTTCCACATCAGCACCTCCGATCATCCCCTCATGCCCTGATTTTCGCGAAAACCGCAACCCTAGTTTCGAACCACTTAGAAAGGTGAGTTCTTTTTGATGTTTGCACTTTGAAAAATCATATCTCTATGGTGTATTGAGGAAATTCGATGAAACAGGAAACATCGGGACCGCAAGGAAGCTCTCTACCACATAGAAGAAGCCGCGGATTTTTCTAAGTCATCTACGATTTTTAGAACTCCGAAAACCAATGTGAGAAATCTAAATTAAATGAATTTGAATGGAAAATGTCGTGTATAAATTATACAAGAGAAATACAAATTACACACGTGTTGTATACCTCATGTACATGCGTGGTGTAAGCTATATATGCGAAGTATGAAGTATATATGCATAGAATAATTGATATATGTGTTGAAATGCAACTGAAATATAGCAATTATATATATATATATATATATATATATATATATATATATATACTCCCCTCGTCCACAAACCATAGACGATATTTATTGTTGTGAATTGGTGTGAAATATTGGATGAAAAATGTGAATGATTGAATAATTTTTTATGGTTGATATTGTTTGGTTGTGGTTGAAAAATACCCAATGGTGATTGAAATGAATTGGAAATATTTGTGGAAATAAAAATAAAACATGTCGCCTGCGTGCGAATTAGATGCATGAATCCCCATGTCAAAAACCACGAGGTTTTAAGGTAGAGCGAGGAGCCGTACTAGGGACGGTGCCGGTTTTAACTACTCTGCCGTTATGCTGCCGAAATTTTGAATAATATCCATGTGTTAGAATTATTTTCATATGTTGAAATTATCTTCATGCGTTGAAATTAAAGTCATGTGTTGAAACTATATCCATGTGTGGAAATGTTCATGTGTTGAAAAGTGATATGTGAAAATTAAATTCATGTAAGAATGAATGAAGTGTTTAAACAAAAAAATCACATTTTTATAATATATATGAAGTATGTAAAATATTCGCCTTATATATAAATAGTTTCAACAATAAAAATCTCATCTTTCTTATATGAACAACATTTATAAAATATCCACGTGTGGAATTGCTCATGTGTTGAGAAGTGCGTGTATTGGAAAAGTTCATGTGTTGAATAAAAAGATCGAACAATAAAAATTACATTTTTATTGAAACTATGAAGTGTTGAAACATTCATTTGTCGAATAAGTATTTTAAATGATAAAAATATCATTTTTATCATATGTGTGATATGCTAAAGATATGCGAACGTTGAAATAAATATTTATGAATGAATATTATTTTTAACATGCAAAGGAACTAACTAAAATGGTCATGTGTTGAAATATATTTTAGTTCGCCAAAATTATCATCTTTGAAATGTGAAGTTTAAAAAATAGCCACTTGTTCAAATTAATATGCATGAGTTGAAATATTCATTAATTAGCTAATGATATGATTTTAGCCTATGCATGCAACATTAGAATGAATGGTGTTTTTAAACCGAAGTAAATCAAATATGAAGTTAAATGGAAAATGTGAAGTGATAAGAATAGTATATTTGTACATGCATATTTATTGAACAGGTTATAGCAAAGGGGCTAGAGAAGAGGAATAAAATTTGGTGCCCGACAAATTGGTACACGTTTACTGTTTTGTTTGGGTGATGATTTTATGAGCCGATTGGCTAGCCGCTTGGCTTTTTCTTTTTCTTTTTGACATGAGACGCACGTGTGGCTATTTGGGAATTTTCCCAGCCCATCCCGTACAAAGGAGGTTATGGCGAAATTTTCCAAAATTTAAAGGCGTTAGTGAAATATTTGAAGTGAAAACGATATAGGAATTTTTGAATGAACTATATTTATATAAATATATAAATATAAATAAAATTAAAACGAAACGTGGCCGTGCAGTTCGTGTTTTGAAACTGTGATTTCAAACGACTAGTGCGGGAAATCCGACCATTGGATTTTCCCGAAACCGCAACCGTTGGGTTCGGCTTGGAAATATCTTTCCAACGGCACCAACTTTGTGAAGATCCGACGGTTGGATTGTCTGGAATGTTTAATTCAAATCTGAAGAAAAACAGCGCCAGAAACGATTATATATATATATATATATATAAATATAATTAAATTATATTGAATAACGATGTTGTAGTTCGTAAATTGAAATCGTAACTTCAAATGGCTAGTGTGGAAGATCCGACCGTCGGATTTTCCCAAAACTGAAACCGTTGGATTCGTTTTGAAACGATCTATCTAATGACATAAAATTTGTGAAGATCCAACGGTTGGATTTTCAGATATGTGTAAAATAAATTTAGTGAAAAACAGCGCCAGTGCATCAGCACGACCTGAAACGTCGTTTAATTAAATATGGCCATTTTAAATTAAATAAAAATGGCGATATATCGTTATAAAATACTATAGACGATATAGAGTGGAAATAAACCAATTTTGCTATGTTTGCTTGATATGTGATGGTTGAAAGTATTTAACATGAGAAGTATAACTAAAGAACTGAAAGGTGAATGTTGAATAGTCCAACCATGTGATAAATTGATTTGAAAATCTAAATATACGTGGATTAATTGAAAAGGCCGAGTTCATCTCATTTCAAATAATCGATCCACGTTGAGAAGTTGAAAAGTCGAAGACGGTTGAAGACCGACGATCTTCACTTTGGATGGATGGTCGCTACTGATGCTCGTGATTGGAGTAGCTACCGTGAAGGAGCTGAAGTAGTAGCCGTCTAGACATACTGTTGATTGTACGAATATGCGAGGAATTGGTGCCTCCGGTTTCGTTCAGACCCAGAACGGACTTGTAAATGGACTGTGTGTTTGACATTGGATTTTGTTCTGTGCTGATTGATCTCTGTTAAATATATATCTGTTTGGTGGCGGAGAAATTATTCTCTTGCTTAATGCCCTTCTCTGAGACGTACGAGCTCAGAGGTTATGTATTCATAGAAATCAGTCGCATGGAGTGGATTGCCTGTGTGGCACGCCTAAGTGGCATATGATCAAGGCTTCTATTGCAAAGCAAGGTCTTGTGGTTGATGATCAAAGCATGGCCTGTTTGACGTAGCTTTGTGTATAACGTGAATTCGCGAGCCTCACACCTCGGTATGAGTCAAAAACGGGATAGTTACCACAGGGAGAGCACGACGTTTCTTTCTAGCTAAGGTGGTGTCAGTGACCTACCAGCCCTGACATTATATATACTTTTCACCTATGTGGTTGTTGGAATATGAGGCGCCTCGATATAGGTCTGTAAGGACCGGGAAACGTGTGTTCAGGAATAACTAATCCTCAAAAGTAAGAGAGGACCGGCCCTGAAGATCCAAGGATCATAGTGGGGTCCTGGGACATTTGCTAAAGTGTCTCGAATCGGAGAGGAGCTTGCCCCTTGCCTCGACTCATGAAGGAATCCAATTTCCAATACGAAATATGCGGACGTGATTGTATTACTAGTACGGCGACATAGTGGTATGGGTCATTTATGCCGCCTATGATTGATATTTATGATTGAAATCACTTTTGAAACATATATGCACTAGTAATAATATCAAACACTTTTGTTTTATTCGTATGAAGCATTTTTGGCCATTATAAGGTAAAACTCTATCCTTTGGCTTGCGTTGCATTGTGTGATGGGACATGAGTCTTATAATGGCTTCATTTTATAAAAAGCATTGCGATGATTTAATCATTTACTTTTATTTCATGCACTAGCACTCATTGGAGTAAACCCGTTCCGCGAAAGTGGCGTGGTCCTTTGATTTGCCTTATTATTGTTGTTAATAAGTTAAGTTGATTTCTCATACCAGTCCCATGACTGACTCGTAGTTTGTTTCACCTTGCAAACTCGGGTGCCCTCATTTTCACACGGGCAGCTTAGTTACAGGTATCTGGCGCACTTTTGGCTCATGGCGAGGCTTGACTACTCCGTGCTGACTTCGACTCTTTCCGCCATTATTGTATCTATATCATGATTCCGCCATTGGCGATGTAGACTGATATTTATTTTGTCTACTCTTTATGTATGATTCCGCCTCTGGCGATGGTGACTGATTATGTATCATTATGCACTAAGTTGTATCCTGCACTGTGCTCTCTGATGTGGTGATATCTATATGATTCCGCTGTCATATGTGTGTAAATTATTCTATTTTATGTTTATGCTATTATCTGTGATCTGGTAATGATGATTAATGTGTTATATTCCAATGATTATTCTTAACACCGTGTCATGGGGTTTTGGGGTCGTTATAGCTGGTATCAGAGCTATGGTTAACCTTAGTTCTGGAGCCTAACACATTAAACACTTCATCAAAATAGAATCAGTAGTATTCTAGGGTGAGTAGCTCATTAGAGATAGGACTGGTAAAGTCCTAGAATGAGCCGAGCAGAATAGCAAAAACAATTTGATCAGTCCATCGTTATCGTTCCGAAAATTTTCTGCTTTACCATGCAATAAATTATCGTTTCTGTAAGCTGACTATTTTCTTGCTTATACAGAACTTGAAAAATGGCTACCAGAGCAACCGCCTCTAGAGGAGGCCGTGCCGGTCGTGGCAGAGGATGGGGAGAAGCCCCAGTTGAAGAAGGACCTTTGATACAACCCCCGGCCGCTCAATAATTCGAGCTGGACGGTGTAGCTAAGAGATACAAAAACCTAGGAGGCAAGACCTTCTCGGGAACTGGCACAGTAATAGAGGCCCTTGCATGGCTCAAAACATGCGAGAAAATACTAGAAGGCCTAAGGCTTGGAGATCAAGATAAAGCTATTATGGGTGCCTGGCTTATGCAGGAACAAGCTGAACTATGGTGTGAATCTCTCACCGCCGGGAATAGAGAAGCTGGAAGAACATGGGATGGATTTAAAGAACTCTTCAAAGAGAAATATGTCCCGGAACAAGCACTAGAACGAATGCATGATGACTTTGCCAACCTCCAACAGGGGGAACTTTCAGTGCAGGATTATCTGAATAAATTTACACAGTTGTCGCCTTATGCTCCGGAGCTCGTCGCCACTGCAAGGTCCAAAAATAAGTGGTTTATCCTCGGGCTAAAGCAACAGTATCATGATAGAGCCATGGCCCACGTCAAGCTGGAATTTAATGAATTGGTGGAAATGGCATGCAACTACGAAGACCTTGACCAAAGGCATCTGGAGCAGGATCGCGCTAGAAGCTAAGCCGGAAACAAACGCAAGCCTGCTGTGAATCAAGTTGAGTCAAGCCAAGCAGCATCATCAAAAACTCAGACTGGCAAGCCGCCGAGAGGAAGCTGTTATAACTGTGGCAAAATGGGGTACTTCTCTAATGTGTGCACAACCCCGAAGAGGCAGAAGACAAATTCACAAGGTTCAAGCCAGGGTTCTCAGAACCCTCGCTCCTGCATTAATTGCCGCAAGATGGATCATCTTGTCAAAGACTGTCCTTTGCTGAAGAAGGCCGCAGTGGCTCACGTGTATGACGAGTCGAGCCCGCCAGCTGCTTCCGATGGAGCAGGTAAACCCGATGTTTTGGAAGGTACCCTTACAAATAAAAATATTCCTGTCTCTGTATTGTTTGACACGGGTGAATCACGTAGTTTTATTGCTAGTAAAACAATGCACAAATTAGAGTTAAAACAGAGAAAGCTCAAAGAATCTGTTAAAGTAGATAACCCGATAGGAGGATCTCTTATTCTCAGTTCATGTTGTAGAGTGCCAATCTCTTATTCTTCCAACAAATTTTCTTTCAATTTAATCATCATGGAGTTCCCTGAATTCGATATCATTCTCGGGCTTGATTGGTTAACGAAATACGAAGCTGAAGTGAATTGTGTAGAAAGAATCGTTAAAATTCGAACGAAGCTTGGATATATTACGGTACCCTACCATGGTTCGAATCCAAAAAGAGAAGAATTTTGGTCGGCATTAGAACTTATCCTCACTTCCTTGGAAAAGATTCCGATTGTTAGAAACTATGCGGATGTGTTTGAAGAAGTTGAAAACTTACCTCCGCAAAGATAAATAGAATTCCGAATCGATCTAATTCCCAATGCCAGACCAGTGGTACATCCAATTCGCAGAATGACTCCGAAGGAAAAAGAAGAATCAGGCGATCAAACTCGTCAACTGTTGTGGAAGGGTCTAATCAGACCTAGCTTTTCTAATTGGGGTGCAGCTGTTGTGTTTGTCCCAAAGTCAGACGGTACTCTTCGGTTATGCGTTGATTACCGAGACCTCAACAAATAGACGCTCAAAAATAAATACCCGTTACCCTGCATCGATGATTTGCTAGACCAATTAAATGGGGCGAAAGTATTTTCTCGAATGGACCTAGCTACAGGTTTTCATCAATTAAGAATAGCAGAAGAGTGTGTTCCTTTGACATCTTTCAGAGGTCCAGGCATATTTTATGAATGGTTAGTAATGCCGTTCGGCCTGTGCAATGCTCTAGCATACTTTGTCGATCTAATGAATAGAGTGTTCAGGGGAGTTCTGAATAAATTTGTCCTCGTATTCATCGATGATATTTTAATCTACTCCAAATCAAAACCCGATCATGAAAAACACTTAGAACAAGTATTGGAGATTCTAAGAAAAAACGTCTTCAAAGCCAAATTCTCAAAATGTGTCTTCTGGCAAGAAGAAGTGAAGTTTCTTGGCCATGTCGTGTCAGAGAAAGGGATTTCTGTAGACCCATGTAAAATAACAGTGATTCAAGACTGGAAACAACCCACTACACCCACAGAAGTCGGAAGTTTTATGGGGTTGGCTAGTTATTATCGAAAGCCCGTTAAGGATTTTTCGAAGATATCCAGTCTGTTAACGAAGCTCATGAAGATGCATGAGAAGTTTTAGTGGACTTCCGACTATGAAGAAGCTTTCCAGGAATTGAAATTGAAACTGACGACTGCTCCAGTGTTAACCATTATTGATGGAAATCAGGATTTAACGGTTTGGACAGATGCTTCTATTAGAAGTCTTGGTGCAGTGTTAATGCAAAGAGGCCAAGTAGTCGGTTATGCAAGCCGCCAACTGAAACCGCATGAGAAGAATTATGTGACTCATGATCTTGAGTTGCTAGCCATCGTTTTTTCTTTGAAAATCTAGAGGCATTACATATTGGGCGAGAAATTTGTGATGTACACAGATCATCAATCATTGAAGTATTTATACACCCAGAAAGATCTGAATTTGAGACAGCAACGTTGTCTAGAATTTCTTGCAACGTATGATCTTGATATCCTGTATACGCCGGGAAAGGCTAACGTTGTAGCGGATGCGCTTAGTAGAAAAATTGCAATCATTGCCAATCTTATAATTACGCCAGGATTGATTGATAAAATATATGTTCTTCATAAAAGTGACAATTTTTGATAGAGATGATAAGAAGGATTCAAAGGGGCGAAGGCTCCAGTTTCCAGGTGGACAGTGAGGGAGTTCTGAGGTTGAATGGAAGAATATGTGTTCCCGAAATTCCTGAGCTCAAAAGAGAAGTGTTAGATGAATGCCATAAATTCAAATTTTGCATTCATCCTGGTGTGAGTAAAATGTACAACGATATCAAACGCACTATTTGGTGGAAGGCAATGAAAAGGGATATTTCTTTGTATGTTAGCAGATGCCCTACTTGCCAATTGGTCAAGAGCGACCAACAGAAGCTAGCTGGACTGTTGCAACAGTCAGAAGTCCCAGGTTGGAAATGGGAACAGATTTTCATGGATTTCATAGATGGTTTGCCGCGAACCAGGAGAGGTAATGAAAACATTTGGGTAATCATAGATCACTTCACGAAGACTACCTATTTCATACCTATCAGATCCAATAGAACCGCTCAAAGTCTAGCACAGATATATTTCAAAGAAATCGTTAAGCTGCAAGGAACTGCCATCAGCATAGTCTGTGATAGAGACCCAATATTTGCTAGCAAATTCGTGCGGGCATTCCAGACAGAATTGGGAATGAAACTGAATATGAGCACCGCTTATCACCCTCAAAAAGATGGCCAGACTGAGCGGGTGAATAGAATTCTAGAAGATTTATTGCGGGCTTGTGTAATTGATTTCGGTGGGTCACGGGAAGATCACTTGCATTTGGCAGAATTCTCATATAATAATAGCTATCAGGCAAGTTTAAGAATGTCGCCATTTGAAGCATTATATGGCAGACCGTGCAGATCTCCAGCATGTTGGGTAGAACCTAGCAACAGACTTGTGTTAGGAACCGATATGATAAGAGAAGCGTCTGATAAAGTCGATTTCATCAAAAAGCGATTGAGAACCGCCCAAAGCTGACAGAAAAGCTATGCAGATTCTAGAAGAAGAGATTTGACATTTGTTGTTGGTGACCATGTTTATTTGAACGTTTCTCCAATGAGAGGAGTAATCAGATTTGGCAAAACTGGGAAGTTGGCACCGAGATTTATTGGTCTCCTATACTCGAACGAATTAGAACTCTTGCTTATAGGGTTCAATTACAGATTGGTTGCCTGGAGTGCACGATGTGTTTAACGTATCTCAACTTAGAAGACATGTGCATGATCCGGATCTTGTTGTAGAAGAAGCAGCGCAACAGGATATAGACATAACTCCAGAGTTAGCAGTCAGAAGAGAGCCATTAAAGATTGTTGGCAAAGAAACTAGAGAACTAAGAAGCAAAAAGGTTCATTTAGTTAAAGTGCAGCGGAGTAGTGATCCTAGAGACTGTACTTGGGAGACCGAGGAAAGCATTAAGCAAGCTTACCCCAAATGCGGAGTGGACATCTCCGACTAACTCGGGTGCAAGGTACCTTTACAATACTTTGCATTTACATTTTGTTTCCTACTTTACTGTTGTTTCCTTTTCGAGGGCGAAAAGTTTTAAGTAGGGGAGATTGTAACAACCCGGAAAATACGAGCCAATTTAAAATTTTTAAATTGGTGATTTCAAAGGAATTTGAACAATTGAAATTGAATATTTCAATAGAATATTGGATTAGAAATAGTGAGTCAGCTTAAAAATTTGAATTCGAACTTTGACTGAGTGTGCAGGGTGGAAAATATAACGGATTTTAGTGAAACCAAAAATATTTAAATCTGTTTATCAATACCTTTCTAACGAATCTGAAAAATCGAAGTTTCATAACGGGAATCAAAAGTTATGGCCGAATGAATTCTCAGAAAGGTCGCTATATAGAATATATAGCCCTGGAAAATTGATATTTTGCAAACGACCTCGGAATTCGACGAAACCACATTTGTTGGGTCCGGGATGTCAAACTATTGCTAGGTTTCAAATTTCATAATTTTCGAAGCCAGTACGTGAGCGTGGCAAAAGAAAATGCGTCTGGTCAATTTTTGTTAAACTGGATCGACCAGAAAATGGCCATTTTCAAACGATCTCAGAATTCGACGAAATCAATTTTGTTGTGACCATAGCGTCAAAACATAGCTAGATTTATTTTTCTAGAATTTTTTGAATCAGTTTGTGACCCTGGCTAATTGAAATGTACGTTCAGAGTTAAAAATTAAATGTTTTATACTTTAATTTGAAAAATAACTGACTGTAACAGTCGAATTGGCCAACGAAACATATCCCATTGTGTCCGGGATGGGGGTATTTGGCTAGGGGCGACAGTCGTTGGGTTTGAATTGGGGTTCGTATGGGGAAACCCTAATTTTCTGAATAATATATATATCGGCGAATCAGAAAATTTCTTTCATAAATTAAAATAAAAAAACCCGCTTCCCTCTGAAACGAAAGGCGAAACCCGTTCAAATCTTCCCCGACCGATCACCGCCGCCACAGGCGACGATACCCCGCGCCACCATCCAGAATCGAACCGCCTCCCTCCCTTCTTCAAATCCGACCAACTCTCACCACCTCTCGTCAAGCCAGCGTCGCGAATCGAGCCCAGGAAGTCGCCGACTTCCCAGCACCACCCCCATCGCCACCGACCACCGAGCCACCCCAAACCGCCACCGACTGACTCCCCTCTCCTTCCTCTTCCACATCAGCACCTCCGATCATCCCCTCATGCCTCGATTTTTGCGAAAACCGCAACCCTAGTTTCGAACCACTTAGAAAGGTGAGTTCTTTTTGATGTTTGCACTTTGAAAAATCATATCTTTATGGTGTGTTGACGAAATTCGATGAAACAGGAAACATCTGGACCGCAAGGAAGCTCTCTACCACATAGAGGAAGCCATGGATTTTTCTGAGTCATCTACAATTTTTAGCACTCCGAAAACCAATGTGAGAAATCTAAATTAAATGAATTTGAATGGAAAATGTCGTGTATAAATTATACAAGCGAAATATAAATTACACACGTGTTGTATACCTCATGTACATGCGTGGTGTAAGCTATATAAGCAAAGTATGAATTATACATGCATAGAATAATTGATATATCTGTTGAAATGCAAGTGAAATATAGCAATTATATATATATATATATATATATATACATACATACTCCCCTCGTCCACAAACCATGGACGATATTTATTATTGTGAATTGGTGTGAAATATTGGATGAAAATTGCGAATGGTTGAATAATTGTTTGTGGTTGATATTGTTTGGTTGTGGTTGAAAAATACCCGTTGGTGATTGAAATGAATTGGAAATAATTGTGGAAATAAAAATAAAACATGCTGCTTGCGTTCGAATTAGATGCATGAATCCCCATTGTCAAAAACCACGAGGTTTTAAGGTAGAGCGAGGAGCCGTACTAGGGATGGTGCCGGTTTTAACTACCCTGCCGTTATGCTGCCGAAATTTGGAATAATATCCATGTGTTAGAATTATTTTCATATGTTGAAATTATCTTCATGCGTTGAAATTAAAGTCATGTGTTGAAACTATATCCATGTGTGGAAATGTTCATGTGTTGAAAAGTGATATGTGAAAATTAAATTCATGTATGAATGAATGAAGTGTTTAAACAATAAAATCACATTTTTATAATATATATGAAGTATGTAAAATATTCGCCTTATATATAAATAGTTTCAACAATAAAAATCTCATCTTTCTTATATGAACAACATATATAAAATATCCATGTGTGGAAATGCTCATGTGTTGAGAAGTGTGTGTATTGGAAAAGTTCATGTGTTAAATAAAAAGATCGAACAATAAAAATTACATTTTTATTGAAACTATGAAGTGTTGAAACATTCATTTGTCGAATAAATATTTTAAATGATAAAAATATCAGTTTTATCATACGTGTGATATGCTAAAGAAATGCGAACATTGAAATAAATATTTATGAATGAAATATTATTTTTAACATGCATAGGAAATAAATAAAATAGTCATGTGTGGAAATATATTTTAGTTCGCCAAAATTATCATCTTTGAAATGTGAAGTGTTAAAAATAGCCACTTGTTCAAATAAATAAGCATGAGTTTAAATATTCATTAATTAGCTAATGATATGATTTTAGCCTATGCATGCAACATTAGAATGAATGGTGTTTTTAAACCGAAGTAAATCAAATATAAAGTTGAATGGAAAATGTGAAGTGATAAGAATAGTATATATGTACATGCATATTTATTGAACAGGTTATAACAAAGGGGCTAGAGAAGAGGAATAAAACTTTGTGCCCGACAAATAGGTACACGTTTACTGTTTTGTTTGGGTGATGATTTTATGAGCCTATTGGCTAGCCGCTTGGCCTTTTCTTTTACTTTTTGACATAAGACGACCGTGTTGCTATTTGGGAATTTTCCCAGCCCCTCCCGTAAAAAGGAGGTTATGGCGAAATTTTCCAAAATTTAAAGGCGTTAGTGAAATATTTGAAGTGAAAACGATATAGGAATTTTTGAATGAACTATATTTATATAAATATATAAATATAAATAAAATTAAAACGAAACGTGGCCGTGCAGTTCGTGTTTTGAAACCATGATTTCAAACGAGTAGTGCGGGAAATCCGACCATTGGATTTTCCCGAAACCGCAACCGTTGGGTTCGCTTTGGAAATATCTTTCCAATGGCACCAACTTTGTGAAGATCCGACGGTTGGATTGTCTGGAATGTTTAATTCAATTCTGAAGAAAAACAGCGCCAGAAACGATTATATATATATATATATATAAATATAATTAAATTAAATCGAATAACGATGCTGAAGTTCGTAAATTGAAATCGTAACTTCAAATGGCTAGTGTGGAAGATCCGACCGTCGGATTTCCCCAAAACTGAAACCGTTGGATTCGTTTTGAAACGATCTTTCTAATGACATAAAATTTGTGAAGATCCAACGGTTAGATTTTCAGATATGTGTAAAAAAAAATTAGTGAAAAACAGCGCCAGTGCATCAGCACGACCTGAAACGTCGTTTAATTAAATATGGCCGTTTTAAATTAAATAAAAATGGCGATATATCATTATAAAATACTATAGACGATATAGAGTGGAAATAAAACAATTTTTCTGTGTTTGCTTGATATGTGATGGTTGAAAGTATTTAACATGAGAATTATAACTAAAGAACTGAAAGTTGAATGTTGAATAGTCCAACCATGTGATAAATTGATTTGAAAATCTAAATATACGTGGATTATTTGAAAAGGCCGAGTTCATCTCATTTCAAATAATCGATCGACGTTGAGAAGTCAAAAAGTCGAAGACAGTTGAAGACCGACGATCTTCACTTTGGATGGATGGGCGCTACTGATGCTCGTGGTTGGAGTAGATACCGTGAAGGAGCTGAAGTAGTAGCCGTCCAGACATACTGTTGATTGTACGGATATGCGAGGAATTGGTGCCTCCGGTTTCGTTCAGACCCTAAACGGACTTGTAAATGGACTGTGTGTCTGACATTGGATTTTGTTCTGTGCTGATTGATCTTTGTTAAATATATATCTGTTTGGCGGTGGAGAATTTATTCTCTTGCTGAACGCCCTTCTCTGAGACGTACGAGCTCAGAGGTTATGTATTGATAGAAATCATTTTCATGGAGTGGATTGCCTGTGTGGCACGCCTAAGTGGCATATGATCAAGGCTTCTGTTGCAAAGCAAGGTCTTGTGGTTTAATGATCAAAGCATGACCTATGTGACGTAGCTTTTTGTATAACGTGAATTCGCGAGCCTCACGCCTCGGTATGAGTCAAAAACGGGATAGTGACTGCAGGGAGAGCACGACGTTACTTTCTAGCTAATGTGGTGTCAGTGACCTACCAGCCCTGACATTATATATACTTTTCACCTGTGTGGTTGTTGGAATATGAGGCACCTCGATATAGGTCTATTAGGACCGGGAAACGTGTGTTCAGGAATAACTAATCCTCAAAAGTAAGAGAGGACCGACCCTAAAGATCCAAGGATCATAGTGGGGTCCTGGGACATTTGCTAGAGTGTCTCGAATCGGAGAGGAGCTTGCCCCTTGCCTCAACTCATGAAGGAATCCAATTTCCAATACGAAATATGCGGACGTGATTGTATTACTAGTACGGCGACATAGTGGTATGAGTCATTTATGTTGCCTATGATTGATATTTATGATTGAAATCGCTTTTGAAACATATATGCACTAGTAATAATATCAAACACTTTTGTTTTATTCGTATGAAGCATTTTTGGCCATTATAAGGTAAAACTCTATCCTTCGGCTTGCGTTGCATTGTGTGACGGGACCTGAGTTTTATAATGGCTTCATTTTATAAAAAGCATTGCGATGATTTAATCATTTACTTTTATTTCATGCACTAGCACTCATTGGAGTAAACCCGTTCCGTGAAAGTGGCGTGGTCCTTTGATTTGCCTTATTATTGTTGTTAATAAGTTAAGTAGATTTCTCATACCAGTCCCATGACTGACTCGTAGTTTGTTTCACCTTGCAAACTCGGGTGCCCTCGTTTTCACATGGGCAGCCTAGTTATAGGTATCTGGCGCACTTTTGGCTCATGGCGAGGCTTGACTACACCGTGCTGACTTCGACTCTTTCCGCCATTATTGTATCTATATTATGATTCCGCCAATGGCGATGTAGACTGATATTTATTTTTTGTACTATTTATGTATGATTCCGCCTCTGGCAATGGTGACTGATTATGTATCATTATGCACTAAGTTGTATCCTGCACTGTGCTCTCTGATGTGGTGATATCTATATGATTCCGCTGTCATATGTGTGTAAATTATTCCATTTTATGTTTATGCTATTATCTGTGATCTGCTAATGATGATTAATGTGTTATATTTCAATGATTATCCTTAACACCGTGTCACGGGGTTTTGGGGTTGTCACAACTGTGGAATGTTTGTTATGAACAAAATGAAATAATGAAGGGACAACAAAGAACTAGATAAAAATAATGAAATTTATACTACTTAGGTTATTGATCTACAAAGAGCTGTGCTTGCATATGAAATTCTCAACTGCAAACCATATAGTTAGACTGTAAAAGAAGACCCGACACAAAACTACCTGATATCAACTGCAAACTTGACTGATTAAAATTGAAAAAGTTGGTGTTTAGAATTCTTGTAAATATTTACTGATATTCTTTTTTCGAACCCCGGGGACATGATTATGTAATTTATAAACCAAGTTAACGTGGAATTTTATGTACTGAATTAAATTCTTTTGATTTTACGTGATATTAAAACATGTTGCTTACTTGTGTATAGTTATTCAGAATACTTACATACTTTTATGCAAATATGACGAAATGTTGCATATTTTAATTGCCAAAATATTCAATATAATTTCATACTTGTATGAAGTTATTCTTATTACTTGCATACACATATGCAAATGCACTTAATATTTGTTGTATGAAAGTATTTTGAATACTTGCAAACATTTATCCAGTTGTTATAGATAATTGCTTACATAGCTGCAAATATTTGCAGTATTATTCAAACAGAGGTTGTTAACTTTGTTTTTCAGAATATTTGCTGTATGAACATAACTGCAAAAGATTTATTGAATTGATAACAAAATTAAAACTTGAGAACAAATAGATAAAAGAAGAGAATTCAAGATTAAAAAAGGAAAAAAGATTTAAGGTTAACAGATAGAATGCATATATGCGGAATATTTGCTTACTTGCATGTACATAATAAGAATAGTTGCATACTTCAATGCAACGATTAAAAGAACATGTATACTAAAATCCAGATTTGTAGACTACTTGCATATCTGTATGCAGCTACTATGAATTGTTGCATATATATATGCATCTGTTCATAATGGTTGCATACTTGAGGTATACAAATATTCAAAATAGTTGCATACATATATAATATTTGCATACATATAAGCTAGAAAAAAATTGGTAAACATTGCAGAAATTAACATTAAATACTAAACAAAATTGAAAACATCATAGAAATATTCATAACAATTAACAACAGTAAACACTATAACCAAGTAACATAAAGAAAAACAATAAAAGACTAAAACAAATTGCAGTTAGTTATCTTTTGAAGAACACATCCTTTTGTTATGACCCAGCTTCTTGCACAAACCACATTTAATAGTCTTTGGAAATTCACCTGCAGATTTCAAGCTTTTAGAAGACGATGGATGACCAGACATTCTTCTACCTTGTAGAGGAGCTAAATTGCTTCTTCAATAGAAACATCTTCACCCATAAAGTTTATGAAAGGATTGATTGGATGAGAATAAGATAATCGAAAATAACCAAATATGAAATATTCTTCAATGTTGTCATACACATTCAACTTTTCACAACTTAAAATACATCTAACAGCATGAGCGCAAGGAAAACCATTAATTTGCCACATGTTACAGGAACAAACTCGACCATATAAATCAACGAATTGATGGACATGAGAATGAACTCCAAAAACATATTCACTGGATTTGATAACAAACAACGAAGCTTCTTCCAAATGAAGATTTCTGAACCGAATTTCATTCACAGGACATAAAATGCTATTTTAAGTAGAAACAACTTCACGACGATCAGACATAAGTTTCATTAACTTCAATCTAATTTTATCCAAACAAGCAGTAATTCTTAAATGTCTTTCCTTCAAAATTCACTTGTTAAAGCTCTTCGAACAATTAGATGATATTTCACTGCAACAACAATTAGGAAAAAAATATGTTAGCAAACTTCTCAAAAGGAATCCCACTCAAAAAGTCTGCCACAGTCGATCCACCAACATCTCTTAAATTCTTCAATGCAGCATTAAAATCAATCAAATTGTAAGCATAAATAACTCTTGCAAACATATCCAACAACAACTTCTTATTTGATTTGAAAAATTCAAACTTTAGAGTAACCTTTAAATTGTTGTTCAAATGATAAAAAAAGAACCATGAATTGAATTTGATAACACCTTTGGAATAGCAACAAGAATATCAGGATGACGATCAGAAATGAAAACAAATCTTCTACTATCATCTTGAAGAAACTCTTTAAGTTGTTCACAATAACAAATCCAATTGTCTTCATCTCTCTAGAGACAATAGCAACTGCTATAGGGGAAAAACCTATTAAAAACATATACATATAATTAACTAAACAACAGCAACAATTAGAAAAAAAAGCATAATTAAATGCACAAATACAAAAAGCGCACATAAAGAACAGCAAATACTATATAACAAAAGTAAAAAATATTTATAAACATAACTACTGAACAGATTTGCAGTAAAAACTGCATATATATATATATATATATATATATATATATATATGCAACTATTATAAATACTTGTATTTATATCCGCGAACATTCTGAATTATTTTTCCGTAACTTAAGAATAGTTGCATAATTGTATGCAGATTTTAATAACAGTTGCGTACTTGTATGCATAAGATACATAATACATGCATACAATGTTAATTTCAGAATAAATGCAAACTTGAATACATATATGTAGAATACTAGCATACTAGTATGTAGATATTATGAATATTTGCATACTTGTATGCAGATATTCTGAATACTTACTTGTATCCATTTTTAAAACTTTCTCATACTAGCATGCATGTATTAAGAATATATGCATATTTGAGTGCACGTATTAAAAACAATTGCATACATGTATGCTTATATTCAGAAAAATTGCATACATGTATACATATAATCAGAATAAATCTTGTTATCAATGCAAACGGAACTGTATAAAACCATACCTTCATTTCCATTTTTATCAGTAGTAGCCATCAAACAGCCTTGAGCTTTTCCCTTCATAAAAGCAGCATCAACAAAAATTAAAGGCTGACAATATTGAAATCCATATGCACAAGCTTCAAATCCAATAAAAACTCTCCCAAATTGATGTGTAGAATCATTACACTCCAAAGCAACTTTACTCCCAGGATTAGTTGTAATAACAGCATCACAAAACGATTGCAAATGATGATAGGACATTACATCGCTTCCATACTAATGCCAACCTCTTCCCACTATAAGCATAATAATACTTCAAAATAACATTATACTCTATTTGAAAAAAGTTAATAATGTCCTTCGTTTTCGTTAATGGATTAGCTTGAATATGATCACAAACCAACAACTTAATCAATTTACTGTATACAATATGATTGTTTATGTCATGAATTTCGGCACCACAAGTATGTTCAAGTTGAAATATCTTTATAACAAAATATCCAAGAAGATTAAACATAAGAGAAGCATGAATCTTGAAACTACAATTTAGTTTAGAACAAACACCCGTAACTCTTTCCTTGTCATTGTTAACCAGATTAAGCTTGTATCCAGTCTTCATACTATATATCATCACATGAAGCCTAAATTCAGTAACACCTCCTAGAAATTGTTGACGAACGCCAGAAAAAACAGACTGATTCAAATCACTTCTCAATGATTGCCTAAATAGATTGTTTGAATCACCGGTACTAGAAAAAGAAGAATCACTACAAAAAGAAGAACTATCTGACATTGCATTGTTATTTGAAGAACTAATACAATTGATCTCAATAAAAATAACCAAATAATCCTCACGATTACGTGCAGCCAATAAAAGAATAGATTGAAGATCAGAATTACTTTCAATATTCCTTTTCAAACCATCTCTAAAGTGATATAATTCAAATGACAATGGACTTAAATCAGTTCATTTACCACAAATAGCATTTCTCACGATAGCAACCGAACTATTAAAATAAAGACGAATAGAAAAGTTATCATTCCAAAACTTCAACAACACCAATACACCAATATCAAAAGGAACACTGTTATGCAAAGAAGAAAATCAACAATAATAAGCCTAGTCTACAATAATCAAATAAAATAATATAAACATCTTCAAATCATTATAAATGCATGCATACATGTACGCATATATCAATAATACCTATATACGTGTATGCAACTATTCAGGATAAATGCACAATTTTATTCAGAATAGATGCATACACTTTTAATATGCATATATTAAGAATATATGCATATTTGTATGCAACTTTTCAGCAGAGACGCACACAAACAGATATTCAAAAGAGTTGCAAATTTGTATGCATATATGTAGAATATATGCATACCTAACTTTCCAGAATAGATGCAACCGGTATGCACGTATTCTAACAATAGTTGCATACTTGTATGCTCATATTCTCAATATTTTCTTATTTGTATGCACATATTCAGAATAGAAGCACAACTCTATTGAAATATTTTAGAAATACTGTTATGCGATCAATAACAACAATAAAACTGTATACAATAACTACATTAACCATCGAAAAAACTCGAGAATAAATGCATCATCAGATTTATCAATCAACAAAAATCAAAGAAAAAAAATGATACGTTATACCCAAAAAAAAGATGAAAAAGTATAAATTACCTGGAAGAAGAAACATCCATTATTCATATCGACGAAATTCGAATTAAATCCCTAAAGAAATTCTGAGCAAATTGAATATTAGATCGAAAATAACAGTTCGAGTATTAGTTTGAAAGAATCCAAACTCAAAAAATTATATTGATGAAGACGCCATGGACAGAAAAAACATCGTTAATTTGAAAGAGGGTATTTCTAGAAAAATAATAGATGCAATTTAAAAGTAGGGATGTGAAATGTATGTTTTAAAACGGGAGGATTACAGCTTAAATAAGTTTAGTTTTGAGGATGTGAGCCTAATTTTCATTATATATTTTTTTGTATGAAATGAATAACAAATGGGAATTGGTTAAATATGCAAATTGAAGAGTTGGTTATGTAAATAGAATAGAAAAGTATAGATAAACAAGTAGTTATAAATGAAGTTATAATTTAATTTTTATAAAATGAATATACAATGGAAGTGGATAAACAGGTTGATATTGGTTTTGAACCAATATTTTTATAGTTGAATTCGAAGTAAATTTAGAATTTTAATTTAAATTATATATATAATATGGGCTTAATGAGGTTGGCGAAAGGTGGAAACTTAAAACATAATTCCATAAGTGAAGAAATTTTGTCAAAGGAACTGTTACATTTGTATGAAATAATTTGATAAATAGAAAGATAACAAATTGAGACGACCCCAAACCCCGTGCTGACGTTGGCGAGGGTTATCTTTAGAATATTTCACAGAAATGGATAACAGCAGAATAGAATAATCAAATACACCAGATAATGAACAATAGAATATACTGGATAAACGCAATCATCAGAGTTACACAGTATACAGGGTCTTACTTAGTACAAATACAGTTCAGCTATACATAAATGTCTAAAGCGGAAATAAACAAAATATGTACAATATGAGTTGAACAGCATAAAAAGGATAAATAATAGAATCCATCTTCAGCTCCAGCTATCCAGGAAGAACCACCTAAACCTGAATACAAGGCTGCCCACGTAGAAAAAAGGGGCACCCGAGTTTGAAAGTGAAATAAACTACGAGTCAGTCATGGGACTGGTATGAGAAATCTACTCCACACATATATAATTTGGCTAATCACAGGACCACGCCACTTTCGTGGAATGGGTTTACTCCATTGGATTGCCAGTGCTTTAAAACAAATCTTTCTTTTAAACAATGCAATGCATTTTATAAAAATGAAGCCGTTATAAGACTCAGTTCCTATAACACAATGCAACGCAAACCGGAGGATAGAGTTTTTACCTTACAACGGCCAAGATATGCTTGATATGAATAAAACAAAAGCATTTGATATTATTGCTAGTGCTATATGTTCTGAAAACAATTTCAAATCATAACTATCAATCATAGACGGCATTAATGCCCCATACCACTATGTCGCCATATATAGGTATACAATCAAAATCGCACGATGTCGTATTCGGAAATTGGATTTCCGTCCTGAACCAAGGCAAAAGATAGTCCTTACCGAATTCGTGACTCTCTAGCCCGAGCCACAGGCAAGCGCGCAGGCAAGCCTTGGAGCGATAGGGCCGGTCCACCGATGTGGATTATTATGCCTGAACAATACGTTTGCCCGCCCTTTGGGGCGTAAACGAGCCAACGAATGACTCCATCGGACCCGGATCGTCCGATCAAACCGAGGTGCCTCGCAACAGCAACAACCACACAGGTGAAAAGTATATAAATGTCAGGGCTGGTAGGTAACTGACACCACCCTAGCTAGAAAGAAACGCATGCCCTCCCTGAGGTCCTTCTCCCGTTTCTGGTTCATACCAGGGTGTGAGGCTCGCGAATTCACATTATACACAAAACTACGCCACACAAGCGGTGCTTTGATCATCACCACAAGACATTGCTTTTCAACAGAAGCCCTGATCATTTACCACTTAGGCATGCCATACTAGCAATTCATGCCATGCGACTGATGTCCATCGATATGCAACATCTGAGCTCATGCGTTTCAGAGAGGGACGTTAAGCAAAAGAATAAATTCTCCGCCGCCAAACAGATGTATATTTAATAGAGATCAATCAACACAGAATAAAATCCAATGTCAGACACACAGTCCATTTACAAGTCCGTTCTGGGTCTGAACCAAACCAGAGGCACTATATACCTCGCAAACCCATCGATCACCATGTACGTCTGGACGATTACCACTCATTATCCATATTTCGGGATGCCTCCCAATCAGGACCTCGGTTACCATTCAAACGAGGTCAAGATCTTCGCTCTTCGACCACCGTCTTCATCTTCGACTTTCAATCGTCGGTCAATTATTTGAAATGAAAATTAACTCGGCCTTTTCAAATAATTCACGTATATTTAGAATTTTAAGTCAATTTATTTCAATGGTTAAATCATTCGACAACAGCAATTTTGTCCTTTAATGTAATTTTCACACCAAACACATTCAACCATCAAATACCACATAAATCGAGAAAATTCAGTTTATTTCCATTCCATATCGTTTATGATATTTTATAACGATTTATCGCCATTTTTTTTTAAAATAGCCAATTTATTCAAAACGACGCTACGGGCCATAACGCGGCCGTGGCGCTGTTTTTCTTCAGATTTGATTTACACATATCTGAAAATCTAACCGTTGGATCTTCACACATTTTACATCATTAGAAAGGTCTTTTCAAAACGAATCCAATGGTTCCAGTTTCGGGAAAATCCGACGGTCGGATCTCCCGGTACAATCGTTTGAAGTTTCGATTTCAAAATATGAACTGCAGCGTCGTTATTCGATTTAAATATAATTATATTTTTATATATATACATAAATATAATCGTTTCGGGCGCTGTTTTTCTTCAGATTTGAATTAAACATCCCAGACAATCCAACAGTTGGATTTTTACAAAGTTGGTGCTGTTGGAAAGATATTTCCAAGGCGAACCCAACGGTTGCGGTTTCGGGAAAATCCAATGATCGGATTTCCCGCACTAGTTGTTTGAAATCACGGTTTCAAAACTCGAACTGCATGGCCACGTTTCGTTTTAATTTTATTTATATTTATATATTTATATAAATATAGTTCATTCAACAATTTCAATATCGTTTTCACTTCAAATATTTCAGTAACGCCTTTAAATTTTGGAAAATTTCGCCGTTACCTCCTTTGTAAGGGAGGGGCTCGGAAAATTCCCAAATAGCCACACGAGCGTCTCATGTCAAAAAGAAAAAGAAAAAGCCAAGCGGCTAGCCAACAGGCTCATAAAATCGTCACCCAAACAAAACAGTAAATGTGTACCTATTTGTCGGGCACAAAATATTATTCCTCTTCTCTAGCCCCTTTGCTATAACCTGTTCAATAAATATGCATGTACATATATACAGTTTTTATCACTTATCGTTTTCCATTCAACTTCATATTCAATTCCATTTGGTTTAAAAATACCATTCATTCTAATGTTGCACGCATAGGCAAAAATCATATCATTAGCTAATTAATGAATATTTCAACTCATGCATATTTATTTGAATGGGTTGCTATTTTTAACACTTCACATTTTCTACAACTCATGTGTATAATAAAAATGTGATTTTTATTGTAAAACAAATTATTTCAAAACACTATTTTTTTTGTATAGTTTATATAGGTGATAAAAATAGGATTTTTATTATAAAACAATTTCTTTTAGAACGAGATTATTTTACATAGTCCATATAGTCGATAAAAGGTGATTTTTATTATGAAACAATTTATTTCAAAATATGAATACCATTCAACACATGAATTTCAAATAAATGAATGAATATTGATTCAACACATGAAGGTTTTCTATAGTTTCTATATATAGATAAAAATGTGATTTTTATATTTAAAACACGAATACCATTGAACACATGAATTTCTAATCAACGAATGAATATCGATTCAACACATGAAGGTTTTCCTATTCAATGAATAAATATAGTTTCAGCAAATGAAAATAATTCAAACACATGAATATTATTCAAAATTTCGGCAGCATAACGGCAGGGTAGTTAAAACCGGGACCGTCCCTAATACGGCTCCTCGCGCTACCTTAAAACCTCGCGGTATTTGACAATGGGGATCATGCATCTAGTTCGCACGCAGGCGGCATTTATATATTTATTTCATTTCCACAAACTAATCCTGTGTGGTTTCAACCAAATATTTCTCCACCACAAACGGGTATTTTTCAACCACAATCAATCAATATCAATCACAAACAATCCCAAACAACCATTCGCTGTCAATCAATTTTCACACCAATCACAATCAATAAATATCGTCCATGGTTTGTGGACGAGGCGCGTATATATATATATATATATATATATATATATATATATATATATATATATATATATATATATATAGCAATTCACTTCTATTTCAACATATATATAATTTTTACAACGCATATACAACTTATACATCGAACGTACAACTTATACAACGCTTATACAAGAGGTATACAACGCTTATATAACTCATACATCGACTATATAATTTATACATCGTCGCTTTCCATATCGTTTATAAATTAGAAATCTCACATTGGGTTCCACTCCACCAAAAATAGCAGAAGGCTCAGAAAAATATATGGTTTCTTCTAGAAGGTAGAAGACGTCCACACGGTCACGATGTTTCCCGTTTCATCGAATTTCGTCAAGAAATGAAAAAGATACGATTTTTCAAAGTTTGCAACAGTTTAAAAGTGTTAAAACAGTTAAAAATAAAACAAGCCGACACCTCTCTGAATTCTTCAAAACCAGGTTTTGAATTTTCTTCAAATCCGTTGATTGTTGCTTCGATCGGCCAGCGCCATCTTGTCGGGCTAGGAGAGGCGCACGTGCGCCAGGGAGGGGGTCGACCTCGGTGGTCCCCAGGCGGCGGAATCTGGGTGCGAACGGCCGAACTTCTCGAGGGTGGTTCTCCCTCTACAGGCCACGAAAAAATCCAATACCTATATGGATTTGAAGATCATGAGAAGTACTACAAAAACCTTAACTGTGGCATTGGATTTCATTGAGCGAATCAAAAGAAAAAGAGGAGAGAAGGCAGTGGCCAATATCCGTCGTTCGTTCGAGTCGGGGAGAGAGAAAAGCGGTGGGGGGGGGGGGGGGAGGGCGTTCTGACATGGACCAATTATATTTTTTATTTATAAAGTTTTTTTTAAATCCGAAAATACTCCTTGTCACACATGAACACCAATCCAAGCCCAACGACTGTCTTCCCTAGCGTTTTACCCCAATTCCGAACACAATGGGATATGTTTCGTAGGCCCATTCGACTGTTTCAGTCAGTTTTCCTTCAAATTAAAATATAAAACATTCAATATTTGATTTGAACGTGCATTTCAATTTGCCAGGGCCACAAACTAATTCGAAAAATTCCAAAAAAATAAATCTAGCTATGTTTTGACGATACGGTCCCAACAAAACTAGTTTCGTCGAATTCTGAGACCGTTTGCAAAAAGGACTATTTTTGGTCGATCCAATTTAACTATAATTGACCAAAACACATTTTCCTTTGCCACGCTCACATATTAGCTTCAAAAATTATGAAATTTGAAACCTAGCAAAAACTTCACATCCCGGATCCAACAAAAGTGGTTTTGTCGAATTCCGAGGTCGTATGCAAAATGGCCAATTTCACGGGCTATATAAATTCCATAGCGACCTTTCTGAAAATTCATTCGACCATAACTTTTTCTTTCCGCTATGAAAATTCGATTTTTCAGATTCGTTAGAAAGGAATTGACTAACAGATTTAAATATTTTTGGTTTCACTAAAGTCCGTTTTGTTTTGCACCCGGTACAGTCCGACAAAGTTTGAATTCAATTTTTGAAACTACAGCGCCTTTTTAGGCCCTGTTTATAATTAAAATTAATTATATTCGTTTTCAATTGTCAATTCAAACTCACTTTTCATTGCCATTATTTAAAATATTTATTTTAAATATTTAAAATCAATTATTTTAGCCAATTTAAAAAATTTAAATTGGTTCAGATTTTCTGGGCCGTTACACAAATGGAGTTAAGAAAGCAAAAACTGATTGGAGATTGGCTAAGTTGAATGGTTTTCGAGATGTCAATATGATATTGGTTTCAGTCTTCGGGATCGATAATTAGGAAAGTTTTCTCTTACTAATTTACGATCGGGATTTAGTGAATATGGAAGAATGGAAATGCGGGAACGAGAAATGGAAATAATTTCCAAGTATAGAAATGAATATTTCTAATTATAAAAATGAATGCGGCATGAAAAGACGTAATATGGGAATGTTTTCCAGTATTAATAGCGTTTGTTTCTAAATACAGAAATTAAGGACTGATGAATTTATGGAAACGTTTTCCAATGGTAATAATTAATATTTTCTGAATATGGAAAATAAATAGTTATTGTATATGAAAATGTTTTCCAAGAATTAGGAGAGCCCAAAGCAGTATTGATAAATAGATAAAGATATTTAAGAAAATGTAAAAAAGGAATTTAATAAATTTAATATTAAATAAGAAGGGCTCAGTGATTGTGTGTTAATAATCAGTAGTATTCCCATTTGGTATAAAAATCTTTGGTTATATGGATGTTTTCTTTGATAGTTAAAAAACCAACTATTAAAGTTTTGCCTAATTACTTTGTCAATATGGAGAGACTCGGATCAGATATTATTTGGAAACCTCTCCATATAGACGTAAGTGTTGCAAATCAGATTGTATGAAGGAAATCGAAGACGAAAAATACTGCCTTCGGTTTGCCCAGACCTAGGACAACTTGGATGGAGGGATGTTTGACAAAGTATTTCCAATGATCAAATATTTTGATCTCTTCAAACGTATTATTGTTTGGTGGAGGAGGAATTCATTTCTCTTGCCTTTACACCCGTGATACATTTGAAAAAAAAAATTATTGATTAACGGATCTAACAATGTGACATTCAAAATGATTGTGCTATCAATGAAAAGTAGGTAATCGTAGCCTCAGGCCTCAACAATCGGTAAATGACAAAAATCGGGCAAGTAGCATGGCTATGTGGGTAGCTCCCAATTATGGTGTATTATCACCTATCTAGAGAAATTTCCTTTCTTTCTTTATCTATCAATGTTGTCCCTTTCCGGAAATAGTTGTTGATCTCAACCGTTGGTGATATGCAATCAATAGACTCAAGCGAAATGAGTGGTCAGCCATGTGTGGCCGGGTTACAAGATGTTCTTGTTGAACCCAGTGTATTCCCCTGTAGAGTTACACTATCGGAAGGTGATTCCATACCATGTCATAGTTGGAAATTTGTTACCCAATAAGCGCATGCAATTTTTGATTGTATGTTATATATGAGGAGCGTGAGATGCAAGTGTTCCATTAAATTGTTAATTATTTGTTTTAGACACTATTATAATATCAAAAGAGCTCTGATATAAAGAATATTTTGGTTTATCATAAGATAAAATCCATCCGTGTTTATGTGTGGATTGGTCCTATGACTATATTTTCTTTAAAAAGGATTTTTAAAGTTAAACTAAGTGGTTGCAGTTTACTCACACTAGTCCCATGACTAACCCAGAGTTTTTTTTTTGTTTTGTTTACACTAAACTTTTAGGTGCCCAAACTTGTACGGGACGTCAAGTAGTCGGGATTTTACAGATAAACTTGGAGCAGAGGCTTCAGCATTTTATAGCTACTATTTATTTCTGCTGTGATGTTATGTATTGTACATTGAAATGGTATGTATATACACTTGTAAGTTTGTATTCCAAAAGTTATGTTACACAATATATTTATTCGTTCCGTTGTGAGATTCATGTTTATTCTGATTCAGTTCTTTTGTGATCTTCTCCTTCTTCTATTCTAACTTTCTTTCTTTCTATTTCTCACCCTCTAACTTCATTCTATTAATAACCTGGTATGTTCGATGCTTGAATAGTTGACATGAGTTTTATATCGATTTTCGGGATAGAAAATCCCAGTTAGTTACAATGTGTGTAAACGCATGGTTAAGTTTTAAATCTCAAATGCAACTCTAACCTGATAAAACCACCCCGATCCATTTCTCACAAAAGTAAAACCTAGTAGCCGCCATAATCATCTTCTTTAGATCCCCAATTACCAAACTGTAACAACCCGAAAATCGGGGCCAGTTTAAAATTTTTATTTTGGCAATTTTATTGAAGTTTGAACATTTAAAATGATTTATTTTAAATAAAAACGATGGAAAATTTATTTTGAATTGAATTCGAACGTATATATCTATATACGTCGTCGTTAGTACATAAATATTTATTTTAAATTATAAATAGAATTGAAAACGGCGCGGTAGTTCGATAATTCGATTTCAAACTTCAATTGAATGTACCGGGTGCAAAACAAACCAGATTTTAGTGAAACCAAAAACATTAGGATCTAATGGAGAATATCTTACCAACGAATCCGAAAAATCAAGATTTCATAGCAGGAATCAAAAGATATGTCCAGTTGAAAATACTGAATAGTCGCTTTGAAATTCAGGCCCTTTAAAAATAGATATTTCGCAATCGACCTCGGATTTCGACGAAACCACTTTTGTTGGGTCCGTGATGTCAAATTAATGCTAGGTTTCAAATTTCATAATTTTTCGAATCAATATGTGAGTGTGGCAAAGGAATACGCGTTTGACCAGTTTTAGTTGATTTTAATCGACTGGAAAATGGCCATTTTTCCAACGGTCTCAGAATTCGACAAAACTAGTTTTGTTAGGACCGTATCGTCAATACAAATCTAGAAAATATTTTTCTGTAATTTCTAGATTTCGTATGTGACCCCGGTAAATTGAAATGCGTGTTCAAATTCAATATATAGAGTTATATGTTGATTTTGATGAAAACTGATCGAAACGATCGAACCAGCTTACGATACATATCCCATTATGTTCGGAATGGGGGTAAAACGCTACGGACGACAGGCGGTGGCCTCGTTTAGAGGTCGTATGAAAAAGTCAACTTTTTGAAAGTTAAATAATTAAAATAATTAAAAATTAAAAACCCTCTCTCCTCCCCTTATCTTCTCTCAGCACCCCCCCCCCCCCCCCGTTCACTTTTTAAAAATCATAAGAAAAAAAAAGAAAAAGGAAGGGGACCGACGGAGCCACCCTCCCTCCCTCGTGATCAACGCCGCCACCCAGGGGGGCCCCGCCGCAGTCGCCCCTCCGTCCTCCGCCAGACCCCTCCGCCAGACCCCTCCACCGACCGTCGCTCCTCCAATCAACACCCCCGCGCCCCTTCCACCTCCCTTCACCCCCTTCTCCCTTCTTTTTTCGCTGGAGCCTGACCTCCCTGAACTCGAACCCCCCCCCCTTCCTCCATCCACTGACTGACGCGAGCCCGACCCCCCTCTCGCCCCCTTTTCAAAATGAACTGTAATTTTTTTTTACTTCATTTTCCTTTTTTCTTATTTTATTCAAGAATGTAAAGCATAGTGTAAGGAAAGTTAGGATATTTATATCATTTATAAACAAAGATTTAATTTCTACTATAGACAAAGTTTTGATTTTTGTTTTAAAAATATAAAGATTTGATTTTTAGTTAAGGGAAGTTGTGATCTTTTTTTTTATTATGTAAACGTTGAAGTGGAAAAGTGATTTTTATAGCGATGATATAAAAATTCGATTTTTATATATTGAATAGCAAAGTAAAAATTCGATTTTTATATATTGAATTGCAAAGTAAAAAATTTGATTTTTATATATTGAATAGCAAAGTAAAAATTCAATTTTTATATATTGAATAGCAAATTAAAAATTCGATTTTTATATATTGAGTTGCAAAATAAAAATTCTATTTTTATATATTAAATAGCAAAGTAAAAATTCGATTTTCATATATTGAATAGCAAAGTAAAAATTTTATTTTTATATATTGAGTAGCTAAATAAAAATTCGATTTTTATATATTGAGTAGCAAAGTAAAAATTCAATTTTTATATATTGAATAGCAAAGTAAAATTTTGATTTTTATATATTGAATAGCAAAGTAAAAATTTGATTTTTATATATTGAATAGCAAAGTAAAAATGCGATTTTTATGTAGAGAGGAGCGTTGTAAAAATAGACTTTTTGTCTATATAGCATCGATGTAAAAATAGAATTTTTATCTATATAGTAGCGTTGTAAAAATAGAATTTTTATCTATATAGTAGCGATGTGAAAATAGAATTTTTATCTATATAGTGACGATGTAAAAATAAAATTTTTATCTATATAGTAACGATGTAAAAATAGAATTTTTATCTATATAGTAACGATGAAAAAATAGAATTTTTATCTATATAGTAACGATGTGAAAATAGAATTTTTATCTATATAGTAACGATGTAAAAATAGAATTTTTATCTATATAGTAGCGATGTGAAAATAGAATTTTTATCTATATAGTAGCGATGTGAAAATAGAATTTTTATCTATATAGTAGCGATGTGAAAATAGAATTTTTATCTATATAGTAGCGATGTGAAAATAGAATTTTTATCTATATAGTAGCGATGTAAAAATAAAAATTTTATCTATATAGTAGCGATGTAAAAATAGAATTTTTACCCATATGGAGTAATAATAAAAATATGATTTTTATATACATAGCAACATTATAAAAATGTGATTTTTATATATGTAGTGGCTACGGGCAACGAAAGTGATGAAAGGCGAGCACGGTGAAGATGTTCTACATAGGAAGTGCCGTGGAGTTAGGATAGCTATTGGTGAGAAATTCTCACTCTAAATTTCTTTTTCCAGTTATATATATATACTAGGATGCAGACGGTGCTTAGCGGCACCCGACACCCGTCATCCACAGACCGTGGATGGCTTGTTTGTTTGATTGATGTGTTGTGAAATTTGTTTGTATTGTTGATGTGAAATCGATAATAAATTGAAGATGGTTGAAATAAATATATTATCATTGAAAATATAATTTTTAACGTGAATGAGAGTAAATAAATATTTATAAACAAATTGGCTGATTTGTTTATATACACTGATTTGACTGATATTGATTGGGATGATAAATTTTACACATCGCCCAACTGCACGAATAAAAATATGTGTTTGTTGATTTGAAACCCCACACGGGTGTTGGGTTGATATTTGGCGTACACTAATCCCAATTATTTAATTGTATGTCAATCGATGGGTCGACAGACTGTGTAAGCGTCGATTATTTATATTTGATGCTTATGCAGTTGTGTGGTGCACCCTGGATGATGGTTGATAGTTTTTCATTGCTATTATATACATGTGTTGTGTGGAATCCATATAATTAACATTATATGGTGATTGATTGGGCCTCATTCCAATCGGGAAAATAATGAATATTATAAAAGGGAATTCATGTGTTGAATATAAAAATAGTCATGTGTTGACGATGTTCATGTGTTGAATAAATATTTTAAATTATAAAAATTACATCTTTATCATATTTACAATTAGAATCTACTTCAAGGTGGAGTCTAATTAAAATCAAACGATAGATATCATAATTTTACAAAATATTTTACATAACAAAAATAGTGATGTGTTGACAGTACTCATGTGTTGAGATTGGTCGTGTGTGGGAAGAAATATAGATTCATGTGTTGAATATAATAAATATTCATTTGTTGAATAGAGTAACGAATTTATTGAAATATATAAAGCCTTGTTGACTAGAGTTGCGCTATTTTGACGTGAACGATATTTATATCGATTTTATTCGAATATCGAAAAGGAAGTGATTTCAAAATATAAAGTTTCGAAAATATTATCATTTATATAGTAATGATAGGAAATATTCAATTTTGATTAGAAATTGAATATAGAGTTGAAATGGTTTTGAAAACGAATTTAAAACGATTTATAAAATACGTTTTAAAAGGAAATCGACGAAATATATATAATATATATATTGTATATATATATATATATATATATATATATATATATATAATGGCCTGAATAGAAAGAGCCGCGCCGCGGCAGTTCGTGAATTTCGACCATTGACTTCGAATTGATGTTGCGGGAGATCCGACCGTCGGATTCTCCTAAAACCGGAACCGCTGGGTTCGTATCGAAAAGAACTTTCCAATGAATATTAGAAATTTGAAATCTAACGGTTGGATTTGGAATTATGTCCAAATCAAATTTGGAAAAGGTCGCTGTAAGTGCAGTTCGATGGCCGTTGATGGAAATCGACTGTACGGGCCTTGATAAAATTATTAAAAATATCTATAATTTGTGTAAAATCATAAGAAATGATTTGGGAAAAATTGTGCTGAAGAATTCCACATTTGAAAAGATAAAAATAGATTTTTATCGAAATGAACTTGTTTTGAACTAGAATTAAAATCAATTTATTTTTGAAATAAATAAATTGAATTTGAAAGTGATTTTAAAAATAATCAATATTCCCAATACGTGAATTGGACTGGAGTTGAATTGAAATTATCTTCGGAATATTTCGATGTTGGATTTCGTGACTATACAGATATGGTTATGGGAATTTGAAAGATATATTTTATATCGTTATTTCCAATACGATATTTGTTGGTTTCAGGATTTGATATTGAATATAAGCTGATATATTTTCTATTCAGAGCCTTGTATTTAATATCAAATGTGATTTGGGCTTATCGTGAATCGTGTTTTATATGGCATTTTTTCTTTAACCTAGTTAAAGGCAGGATGTTGATTTCTGAAAGGATTAAAACTAAGTGGAGTTTTAATGAATCTTTAATTAGATTGAAATGGGAATTGATAATTTAAATTATCAAATCTGAAATGTGATCGAGAATGGAGTACCACCAGTTTTGCTCCAAAGCGATAGTTAAATCTTTAATTAGATTTGAACGTGAAATAGTAATTAATTTTACCGATAACACCCTAGTGTTAGATGTGGGGTATTACCAGTTTTGCTCCATGGGATGAATAGGTTGGGATTGGGAAATAAAATAAATAATTACTTCGGTGTGGTTCGCTAATCCCGACTAGTTAGAAATGATATCCAAAGGAAGATTATAGAATAAATTTAGAAGAATTTATCTTGGATAAAATTAATGGGAATCTTTCCCTAAGAATGTGATTTTGTGAATAAAAGAATATTCTGAATTGGAATGAGGCGTTTGTTGGGATTGTGTAACATTTGTTTATCATATACGTGGGTTATTCAGAAAGGTCGGGGTTATACCCATTCTGAATAACTGATTCGACGAGATGTCGAAGATGAAGACGGTGGTTGAAGACCGGAAGTCCTCACATCGTTTGGGTGATTACTGATGATCTTGATTGGGCTGTACACCCAAGATGAGGGAATCAGTTGGTGATCTTCCAGATGTACTTGGAGATGGATGGATATGCGAGGAAAGTGCCTCCGGTTTCGTTCAGACACAGAGCGAACTTGTAAATGGATGGTGTGTCTGACATTGGATTTTATTCTGTGTTGATTGATCTCTATTAAATATACATCTGTTTGGCTGTGGAGAATTTATTCTCTTGCTTAACGACCTGCTCTGAGACGTACGAGCTCAGAGGTTGTATATCGATGGACATCAGTCGCATGGAGTGAATTGCCATTGTGGCACGCATAAGTGGAAATTGATCAAGGCTTATGTTGAAAAGCAAAGTCTTGTGGTTGATGATCAAAGCATGGTTTGTGCGACGTAGCTTTGTGTATAGCGTGAATTCACGAGCCTCACACCTCGGTATGAGTCAAAAACGGGATAGTGACTGCAGGGCGAGCACAACGTTTCTTTCTAGCTAGGATGGTGTTAGTGACCTACCTGCCCTGACATTTATATACTTTTCACCTGTGTGGTTGTTGGATACGAGGCGCCTCAGATATAGGTCTGTAAGGACCGGGAAACGTGTGTTCAGGAATAACTGATCCTCAAAAGTAAGAGAGGACCAACCCTGAAGATCCAAGGATCAGAGTGGGGTCCTGGGACATTTGCTAGAGTGTCTCGAACGCGGAGAGGAGCTTGCCCCTTGCCTCGACTCATGACGGAAATCCAATTTCCAATACGTGATATTACGGTTTTAATTGTAGAACTAGTAAGGCAACATGATATATGGTACCCATGCCGTCTATGATTGATATTTATGATTGAAATTGTTTTGACACTATAAACTTATAATAGTATCAAATGATTTGTTTTAAACGTACCAAGCATGTTTGGCTATTATAAGGGAAAACCCTATCCTCCGGCTTGCGTTGCATTGTGTGATGGGACCTGGGTCTTATAATATCTTCATTTTTCCAAAAAGCATTGCACTGTTTTGTTTTATGCACTAGTATTCTTGGGAGGAAACCCATTCCGTGTTATACAGCGTGGTCCCTTGAATTACTATCTTTAAAGTAAAGTTTTAAATAACTGTTTTAGTTCTCACACCAGTCACATGACTGACTTGGAGTTTATTGTTTTAACCTAAACTCTGGGTGCCCCTATTTTCCACATGGGCAGCTAGTAGTTTTAGTTTTGCAGATTTATATTCACAGGATCCTGATTTACAGCTGGAACGATGCTCGAAAAGCTCTGTATCCGTGTATCACTTTCAGTTGTGTTTTGCATATTTTTCCGCTGCTATGTAATTTATTGTAATCTCTGATATTTATCGAATGTAATTTATTCATTTATACTCTGTACATTCTTGTATCTGATGGAATTGTTGTAATAACAATGAAATGTTCTTTCGTCTGAGCTCTTTTGTGTGTTGTTCTCATCTCAATCCGGGCTTTCCTTACCGGGGGAGTTCGGGTCGTTATAGGGTAGTATCAGAGCTTTGGTTTACAGAGCTCGAGGACAAGACACATTAGAACCATTCGAAAGAATTCATCAGATATTGGATTAGTAATATCCAATTAGAATGACTCGTTAGAGATAGGATCAGTAGTATCCTAGAACGAGTGTGAAGAGTATATTTTTCAAACGAAAACAATTTTGTTTTGAAATTTAAATCATTTTAAACGTATTTGAATATTTATTTATTTTGAATTTGGACAATCGAGTATATAAAGATTTCGCGTATATGCGTCATGAACATATATTCGAAGTTTTAATATACTGGATAGATATAGAATTACACTCTAGTCGCCCGGAGATGATGTTGATAATGACCATGGCATCATCAATATTTATGTTCGTGTTTCGAAGGTGTGATTTCTATATATTTCCATTAGACTGGTGTGAGAACCAAAATATAGCTAGAATACATTGTTGTGATTTGGCATCAAAAACATGATTTTTGTATATATCAAAATTATGAATTTGAAATATTAATCCACTAATTGATTAATGTTTGTGTTGTTTGTTTATTTGTTTGCTAATTTTTAGCCATTTTGCCTAATTGAACCAAATATTGAATTGTATTGAAAATTGGTCGCATTTGCATGCATATACATGTATATCTATTGAACAGGTCATAGCAAGGAGGCTAGAGCAGAAGAATAAAATTTGTTTTCCCAACAAATAGGTACATGTTTACCATAATTTACTGTTTTGTATGGGTGATGATGATTTTATGAGCCGATTGGCTAGCCGCTTAGCTTATTCTTTTTCTTTTTTGAGATCAGAAGGCCTGTATGGCAATTTCGTGATTTTCCCGTTGCTCCCGGTGCATGGGAGGTTATGGCGAAATTTTTCGAAAAATTAGGGTGTTAGCCAAGTTTTTGAAAAATTTGAAAAGTTCTTAGAAACTGAAAAGTTGAAGAACTTAAGTCGTAGTCAAAATAATGGAAGTTGAGTTGATTTGTTAAACAACTTTGGGCTTCGTTCCTTTCAGGCTTCCATTGTTATGTTCCTTTTCCGCCTTTGATTTAGAGAAGATTAGAATATCATCAACAAAAACCAGAACAAATTTATTCAATTAAATCACACATTGAACTGATTAGAAAATAATTAGAAATATATACTTGTGCAATATATATATTTGAACAGGAAATTGGTAGCTATTGAGTAAAGATTTTATTTGCGTGCCCGACAAATAGGTGAACCTTAATGAGTTGGATGCGAAATATTATTATATCAACTCCTGTGAATGCCATTGGATGCGGAGTGCTGGTTATTCTGTGTGAATTAATAAACATCGCCACAGGATAGCAACAATTAATTTTGAACTACATTACATGTCATACTTCTGGAAGATAGGCATACTTCATCATATACCACATAAGCACTTGGAGCTTGTGTGACGAGGTGGAAGATTTACCATACGAGCGAGAGGCTTGTATGGCGATGACTATATTTTACAGGTTGAACAAATGACTGATATGGACTATTTAAATTGTAACGATAAAATTGCCAGATTAATAAAAACCCCACACGGGTCTAGAGTTGACAATGATCACGTCTCTCTAGTTATTAAATATGGCACATGGACTATTTATGTCCCACACGGGACGAGGTGACGAGGATTTATCCTCTGGAGCATTTAAAATACACACTCCCTCAGGCTTTGACAGGGTGACGAGAATTTATTATCTGGAGTTATTATCAATACACGCTCCACTGTAAACACCAGAATATATCACTATAAATATATGTATGCTTATTAGGATTTATTGGGTACCTAAAACGGCCCAATAAATTTCCAATCCTCTCCCCGTACAAAGGAGGTTATGGCGATTTTTTTCGAAAATTCCGGGTGTTAGCCAAATTTTTGAAGAATTTGAAAATTCTCAGAAACTGAAAAGTTGGAGAATGGAAGCCAGATCGAACGTAGAGTTGATTGATCAAACCACTTTCGACTTTGTTCCATTTCGGGGATGAAAAGTTTTAAGTGGGGGAGATTGTAACAGCTCGAAAATCTGGGCCAGTTTAAAATTTTTATTTTGGCAATTTTAGTGAAGTTTGAACATTTAAAATGAATTATTTTAAATAAAAACGACGGAAAATTTATATTGAATTGAATTCGAACGTATATATTTATATACGTCATCGTTAGTATATAAATATTTATTTTAAATTATAAATAGAATTGAAAACGGCGCGGTAGTTCGATAATTCGATTTCAAACTTCAATTGAATGTACCGGGTGCAAAACAAACCGGATTTTAGTGAAACCAAAAACATTAGGATATAATGGAGAATATCTTTCCAACGAATCCGAAAAATCAAGATTTCATAGCGGGAATCAAAAGATATGTCCAGTTGAAAATACTGAATTGTCGCTATGAAATTCAGGCCCTTTAAAAATAGCCATTTCGCAAACGACCTCGGATTTCGACGAAACTATTTCTATTGGGTCCGTGATGTCAAATTATTACTAGGTTTCAAATTTCATAATTTTTCAAATCAATATGTGAGCGTGGCAAAGGAGAACGCGTTTGACCAGTTTCAGTTGATTTTAATCGATCGGAAAATGGTCATTTTTCCAGCGGTCTCAGAATTCGACAAAACTAGTTTTGTTAGGACCGTATCGTTAATACAAAGCTAGAAAATATTTTTCTGGAATTTCTAGAGTTCGTATGTAACCCCGGTAAATTGATATGCATGTTCAAATTCAATATATAGAGTTATATGTTGAGTTTGACGAAAACTGATCGAAACGATCGAACCAGCTTACGATACATATCCCATTTTGTTCGGAATGGGGGTAAAACGCTACGGACGACATGCGGTGGGCCTCGTTTAGAGGTCATATGAAAAATTCAAATTTTTGTAAGTTAAATAATTAAAATAATTAAAAATTAAAATTCCTCTCTCCTCCCCTTATCTTCTATCAGCCCCCCTTCCGCGTTCACTTTTTCAAAATCAAAAGAAAATAAAAAAAAGAAGAGAAAGGAAGGGGACAGACGGAGCCACCCTCCCTCCCTCGCGATCAACGCCGCCACCCAAGGGGACCCCGCCGCAGTCGCCCCTCCGTCCTCCGCCAGACCCCCCACCGACCGTCGCTCCTCCGATCAACACCGCCGCGCCCCCCTTCCATCTTCCTTATCCTCCATCTCCCATCTTTTTCCGCTGGAGCCCGACCTCCCTGAACTCGAAACCCCTCCTCCATCCACTGACCGACGCGAGCCCGACCCCCTCTCGCCCCCTTTTCAAAATGAACTGTAAGTTTTTTTTTCCTTCATTTTCCTTTTTTCTGGTTTTATTCAAGAATGTAAAGCATAGTGTAAGGAAAGTTAGGATTTTTATATTATTTATAAACAAAGATTTAATTTCTACTATAGACAAAGTTTTGATTTTTGTTTTAAAAATATAAAGATTTGATTTTTAGTTAAGGGAAGTTGTGATCTTTTTTTTATTATATATACGTTGAAGTGGAAAAGTGATTTTTATAGCGATGACATAAAAATTCGATTTTTATATATTGAATAACAAAGTAAAAATTCGATTTTTATATATTGAATAGCAAAGTAAAAATTCGATTTTTATATATTGAATAGCAAAGTAAAAATTCGATTTTTATATATTGAATTGCAAAGTAAAAATTCGATTTTTATATATTGAATAGCAAAATAAAAATTCGATTTTTATATATCGAATAGCAAAATAAAAATTCGATTTTTATATATTGAATAGCGAAGAAAAAATTCGATTTTTATATATTGAATAGCAAAGTAAAAATTCGATTTTTATATATTGAGTAGCAAAATAAAAATTCGATTTTTATATATTGAGTAGCAAAGTAAAAAATTCGGCTTTTTATATGAATAGCAAAGTAAAAATTTGATTTTTATATATTGAATAGCAAAGTAAAAATTCGATTTTTATATATTGAATAGCAAAGTAAAAATGCGATTTTTATGTAGAGAGGAGCGTTGTAAAAATATAATTTTTATCTATATAGCATCGAGGTAAAAATAGAATTTTTATCTATATAGTAGCGTTGTAAAAATAGAATTTTTATCTATATAGTAGCGATGTGAAAATAGAATTTTTATCTATATAATAATGATGTAAAAATAGATTTTTATCTATGTAGTAACGATGTAAAAATAGAATTTTTATCTATGTAGTAACGATGTGAAAATAGAATTTTTATCTATATAGTAACGATGTGAAAATAGAATTTTATCTATATAGTAGCGATGTGAAAATAGAATTTTTATCTATATAGTAACGATGTCAAAATAGAATTTTTATCTATATAGTAGCGATGTGAAAATAGAATTTTTATCTACATAGTAGCGATGTGACTATAGAATTTTTATCTATGTAGTTGCGATGTGAAAATATAATTTTTATCTATATAGTAGCGATGTCAAAATAGAATTTTTATCTAAATAGTAGTGATGTGAAATTAGAATTTTTATCTATATAGTAGAGATGTAAAAATAGAATTTTTACCCATATGGAGTAATGATAAAAATATGATTTTTATATACATAGCAACAATTTAAAAATGTGATTTTTATATATGTAGTGGCTAGGGGAAACGAAAGTGATGAAAGGCGAGCACGGTGAAGATGTTCTACATAGGAAGTGCCGTGGAGTTTGGATAGCTATTGGTGAGAACTTCTCACTCTAAATTTCTTTTTCTAGTTATATATATATATATATATATATATATATATATATATATATATATATATATATACTAGGATGCAGACGGTGCTTAGCGGCACCCGACACCCATCATCCACAGACCATGGATGGCTTGTTTGTTTGATTGATGTGTTGTGAAATTTGTTTGTATTGTTGATGTGAAATCGATAATAAATTGAAGATGGTTGAAATAAATATATTTTCGTTGAAAATACAATTTTTAACGTGAATGAGAGTAAAAAAATATTTATAAACAAATTGGCTGATTTGTTAACATACACTGATTTGACTGATATTGATTGAGATGATAAATTTTACACATTGCCCAACTGCACGAATAAAAATATGTGTTTGTTGATTTGAAACCCCACACGGGTGTTGGGATGATATTTGGCGTACACTAATCCCAATTATTTAATTGTATGTCGATCGATGGGTCGACAGACTGTGTAAGCGTCGATTATTTATATTTTATGCTTATGCAGTTGTGTGGTGCGCCCTAGATGATGGTTGATTGTTTGTCATTGCAATTATATACATGTGTTGTGTGGAATCCATATAATTAACATTATATGGTGATTGATTGGGCCTCATTCCAAACGGGAAAATAATGAATATTATAAAAGGGAATTCATGTGTTGAATATAAAAATAGTCATGTGTTGATGATGTTCATGTGTTGAATAAATATTTTAAATAATAAAAATTACATCTTTATCATATTTACAATTAGAATCTACTTCAAGGTGGAGTCTAATTAAAATCAAACGATAGATATGTAACGACCCGTATTCTACGCATCATAGGATCGTAGGATATTTATTTCTTTCACATACGAAGTCGTATGGTCATGTAACTTTGGGAGACGACTATTGTGGTCGTTTCCTATGTTCATGATTTTTCCCGATTTTTAAATGACCATTTTACCCCTAGTTGGCACTGTTTTGGCCATAACTTTTGACTGGAAAGGAATTTTGACCTGAAACCACTTCCATTGGCTCCGGATGATGGTTTCTCTTTCCGTAGAGTGGTCACATTAGTCAAACGGACTCACCGTTTGGGAGATATGACTGAAACAAGTTTCAGATGGTGAAAAACAGCTTAATTGGGCTTAACCGGGTGATTAGCAGCTAGGCCCAGAGGGGAATTTCGGGTTTAGAGGTATAGGAGGACTGATTAGGGTTAGGTTATCACTTTCATTTCAGTTTTGAGCCGCCACAAACCTTCTTGAGACCTTAGTAATGGCATCCTCTAAAACCACTCCAAAACACATTTTAGTGAAGATTAAGCCTAAACTACATCAAAGCAAGGCCAAATAGCAACAAAGCAAGGTTGGAGCTGCTGCTATACATAGGAATTCGACCCAAACAGAGAGTATTTCAGATTTGGTATTTCATTTGTGGCCAAGGTGAGTGATTTGCATAGTTTTTGCACTAATTACGGTGATTAAGGGTAATTAGTGAAGATTAGCGAATTTATACGTAAATAAATTCTGGAAAAATTCTTGAAATTCTAAAATAATGTTTTAAGGCTTTGTTAGAAATTTGGATTAATTTCGATGTGTTTTGCTAATTGTATGCTTGAACATGATTAAGAGTGATTAGGGGAAAATGAGGGGTTCTAGCTATGTTTGATCCATTTTAAATCTATCAAATTGTTGTTATGGTGTTTGCAATTGATGTTACATGTTGCTATGACTCTGTGGTATGTTTCATGATTGATTAGAATAGTTAAATTGGTCGAAAACGTCGTCGAATGGCGTAGAAAGCTCGCTGGAAAGTTGCAGAAGTGTGCAGGTTCCGAACCGGTTCGGATCGGAGAAAGGGGTCGGATCGGATTTGTGAACTGACCAAGGGAATTCGAACTGGATTGGAACTTGTCACTGGAGGAGGCTTGGCGAGAAGGAAGGCCGTTTACTTAGGGTTGGAGTTGGACAGAGGATCGGATCGGAGCTATGGAGCAGGATCGGATCGGATCGGAGTAAGCTAAAGAGTGGGATCGGATCGGATAAGGGGATCAGGTCGGGTAGCCGAACTGAACCAAGGTGGTGGCATCTCCAACAGCGTGGAACTTCAGGGACAACAAGGGAGACCCGGACCGCGACTCTGAAGGACTCGGAAGTAGTTGAAGAAGCGGCGGCAGGAGCAAGACACCCGAACCGAACCGAGTGGAGAACCCGAACCGAAGGAGCACCGAACCGGATGGAGTACTGTGACCCGAACCGAACCGAGTGGAGAACCCGAACCGAAGGAGCACCGAACCGGATTGGAGCTGCGATTACGCGACGACTCTTTTGAAGACCAACTCCAATTCGATCAAACCCGAGATGCAAAGGAAGCCCAAATGAGAAGTTAGAGCTTAAGATTCAGATGGGAATCAACGAGTTCGCTTCATGGTTGGGCTTTGCTGCTGGACGCGTGCCAAGGAGTTATCGACGTCTATAGCTTTGGACCACTATGGTAGGAGGTACGAAGGCGGGTTCAGGGCCATTATGGCATCGGTAGAACCAAAGGCTACAACCAATGAAGTGGGTCATTGAAATGTTTGGTCATGACTCCATATGTTTAGCTTGGTCATAGCAGGGTTTCTACAAGTCGGGATTCGTCGTTACCTCAGTTTGTCTAGTGTTCCAAAGTGGTAGATGTCATACGCTTTACGCACTGAGTGAGTGATGTGAGGATGGCTGCTATGGATGGTTTGTTTGCTATCATTATGACATACACACCCCACCCCCGTATTCTTTACACTATTCATTATGGCACCTTGGAGTATTGTACGGTATGTGGTACTAACTCTTTGGTTGCAGGTCCAGGTTCAGGTATGGTTTAGTATACCTGTTATCATTCTGTTTAGATGCTTATCGCTCACACCAGGCTTTATGTCTGACCAAGAGTTTTATGTCTCTTCTTATTACTCTGGGTGCTCACACGAGCAGACTAGAGACAGGTTAGCTGGTGATGCACGGGTAGATGATCCGGAGACGAGCAGGAGGCTTCCACATAACATATATAGTATTCTCCCTGTGTTGTTGAAGATCACTGCTTGGGCATTGGTGGTGTATCTTCCATTTTAGCTTTCTTTTGCTTTGAGACAGTTTGAAAGTTGTAATAAGCTATATTCTGAATTTTCCGCTGCTATGATGTTTAGTTTTGATTTTCAGCTTATGCACTGTCTCTCCTGTTTTATGTCAAGTATGTTATTATCATATTTTATTCCATGCGCTGTGAGACATTCTACAGGTTCCTTGATTAGTTCATTCTCTTCTTTCCTTTCTCCTGACGACCGTCTTGTGCTAGTCGGGCATGTGTACAGCGCACTTTTGGAGGAAATGCAGACTGCTGCAGGGCGGGCTGTCACACTTGGTATCAGAGCTCTAGGTTGCGTAGTTAACCTAGGGAAGTTATCAGGGAGAGATAATACACGTATACGAGAGAGCGTATTTGTGATTACTTTGGTTTTTAAAAGCTATATATATATATATATATATATACACTATTAGTAGTATAAGGATGAAGTCGTACTGCACTAGCACCACTATGGAGTCGTTAATCGTTTCCTTTTTCAGATTGACGATGAGCCGATATACTAGAGGTGCTGGTAGGGGAGCCAATAATGGGAATGCTGCTGACATGAGGACGATGTTTACTGACCTCATGAGAGAGATGCTTAGAGATGTACAGAGGGCAGCTCCCAATGGTGGAAATGGAGGTGGTCCAATGGTGCAGGCGCCAAGAGTCGACTTCGCCAAGCTGAATAAGGATTATACTAGCCTTGGTGGGAAGTCGTTCCACGGAACGGAGTCGGCTACGGATGTTCAGGATTGGGTGGATAGTTGCGAACGTATCTTCGAGGATTTGGGTATCGAGGATGCGATGAAGAGAAAGCTAGCGTCCCGTCAGCTGCAAGGGCGGGCAATGAATTGGTGGAATGCTATAAAGGCAGCTACTCCCGAAGATCAGATTACTTGGGAGCAGTTTAAAGCTCGCTTCAGTGAGAAGTTCATTCCAGCTACTCAGAAGTCAATGCTGTTTAAGAAATTCTTGGAGCTCAAGCAGAATGGCAGAGCTGTCTCGGAATATATTGCTGAATTTGACACTTTGTCAAAATATGGGTTATCTCTTATTGATACTGCCGAGAAAAAGAATGAGAAATTCATAACTGGTTTGGATCAGTACTTGGGGGAAAAACTTATTAACCACATCGATGAGACGTTTGAATCGATTGTGGGGAAAGCGTTAAGATCGGAAAGTCTCTACCCTAAGTCGAAGACTGAGGTTGCATCCGCAGATGAGCCAAAGCCACAAGCTAGTGGTGGAGGCAAAGGTGGTTCTCAGAATAAGAGAAAGCAGAGTCAGGATAAGGATGGCCAGAAGAAAAAGAATAAGCAAGATGTTGAATGCTTCAGCTGTGGTAAGAAGGGCCATTATGCTAGTAATTGTCGGGCCAAGCCAGCGGATAGGAAGTGCTTCAACTGTGGCCAAATGGGACATCACAAGGACAAGTGTCCACAACCCCCTATGGAAAAGCAAATGGTGAAAGCTTACGCTCTTAATGCTATTCCTTCTTCGTCGAATGCCCCAACTGCGGCGGAGAAGGGAAAGAATGTCGTCATTCAAGGTATGCTTTCTGTTTACGATGTCCCTGTTAGAGTTTTGTTTGATACCGGAGCTTCCAGTTCTTTCATATCTAGTGACCTGGTAGATAGGTTGGGATTGGAGCCCGAGATTGTCGATAGACCTTTAGTAGTGACGAACCCGGTTGGTGGTTCGATAGCCTTAGCATGATTTGTCGCAATGTGGTCTTATCGAGTCATGGATGCATGTTTGTTTGTGATTGCTTTGTTTTGGGCTTTACTGGGTTTGGCATTATTTTGGGAGTAGATTGGCTCCAAAGATACGGGGTGGTGGTAGACTGTGAGGGCTTGTTCGTGACAGCTAGAGCGGAGGATAGTGTTTGGTGGTCTACCCAGTAAGGGGGTATTGGCTAGTTTTCTAAACTCCCTCGACATTCCGCATAGTGAGTTGTCAGGTTTGCCTGTGGTTGGCCAGTATCCGGATGTTTTCGAAGAAGTGACCGGACTTCCACCATACCGAGAGATTGAGTTCTGTATTGATTTGGTAAAAGATGCCAGGCCTATAGTGATGCCACTTCGTCGTATGGCACCAAGAGAGCAGCGAGAGCTCGAGGTGCAAGTCAGCGATCTTTTGAAGAAGGGATTTATCAGAAGGAGTGTTTCTGAATGGGGAGCACCAGTTGTGTTTGCTACCAAGGCGGATGGTTCCCTTCGTTTGTGTGTAGACTACCGCGAGTTGAATAAAGTGACGAGGAAGAACAAGTATCCTCTACCGCGGATAGATGATTTGTTCGATCAGTTGAGTGGCGCGAGAATATTTTCTCAGTTGGATCTCGCGACAGGTTTTCATCTGCTTAGAGTGGAAGCTGAGAGTATAGCTAAAACGGCATTTCGGACGCCGTCTGGGTTTTATGAGTGGTTGGTCATGCCATTCGGGCTGACCAATGCCCCAGAATATTTTGTGGATCTTATGAATAGGGTATTCAGAGATCAGTTGAATAAGTTTGTCCTTGTGTTCGTTGATGATATTTTGGTCTACTCAAGGACAGAGGAAGAACACAAGGGACATTTAAGAATAGTGATGGAGGTGTTGAGAAAACACCAATTGAAAGCAAAGTTTTCGAAGTGTCACTTCTGGAAGAGGGAAGTGAGGTTCTTGGGCCATGTTGTATCAGAGAATGGTATTGCCGTGGACCCGGCAAAAGTGGCTACGGTACAGGATTGGCCTACGCCCAAGAATGCAACAGATGTAAGAAGTTTCTTGGGGTTAGCGGGATATTATCGTAAGTTTATCCAAGGTTTCTCCAAGATAGCAGCACCATTGACCCAGTTGACCAAGAAGAATCAAGCTTTTGTCTGGGATGAAAGGTGCGAGAATGCATTCAAAAGTCTAAAGGACAAGTTGACAAGCGCACCAGTGTTAGTCATTCCTAAGGGGGATGAAGAGATGACGGTATACACGGATGCCTGTGGTACCGGACTGGGTGCTGTATTGATGCAAGGCGGTAGGGTTGTAGCTTACGCAAGTCGGCAATTGAAACCGCACGAGAGAAGATACCCTACCCATGATTTAGAGTTGGCAGCAATCGTGTTCGCGTTAAAGATATGGAGACACTATCTCTTGGGAGAAAGATTTGAGCTGTTTACAGATCATAAGTCGTTAAAGTATCTCTTCTCTCAGAAAGATCTGAATCTCCGTCAGCAGAGATGGTTGGAGTTCTTAGCTTCCTATGATTTTGACATCGCATACACACCAGGAAAGGGCAATGCGGTGGCTGATGCATTGAGTAGAAGACATGCCAGCTTAGGGGCTATGTTCCTTGAATGGAAGCAACTGGAGTTTATCGCGGGGTTTGATTTCAGACCAAAGTGCGAATTGAATCCAGAAATGTTAGCAAGTTTGACGATCAGACCCACTTTGATTGAGCGGATCGGCTCTAGTCAGAGGGACGATCCTAATGTATTGGAAATCATCTCCAAATTAGAGATGGATATCGATGAGGAGATGAACAAGTATGGGCTTGATCGAGATGGATGGCTTAAAAAGAATGGAAAGCTTGTTGTACCCAATGTCAATGGATTGAGAGATGAAGTGCTTAAAGAATGTCATCACTCAAAGTTGACTATACATCCCGGTGGTAATAAAATGTATAGAGACATGAAACAGACTTACTACTGGGAAGGAATGAAAAGAGACGTTGGGAAGTTTATATCCAAATGCATGAATTGCCAGCTAGTTAAAGCCGAGCAAAAGAAGCCTAGTGGTTTGTTACAGCCATTAGAAATTCCCGAATGGAAATGGGAGCAAGTCTCGATGGATTTCATCGATGGTTTACCAAGGACTAGATCGGGACATGATAGCATTTGGGTGATTGTGGACCGATTGACCAAAAGTGCAAGATTTATACCAGTCAGATCGACCAGAACGGCAGCTAAGTTAGCAGAATTGTATATGAAGTGGGTAGTGAGATTCCATGGAGTACCTAAAAGCATTGTGAGCGACCGAGACCCGTTGTTCACTAGTGGGTTTTGGAAGAGCTTACAAGAGGCTCTAGGGTCAGAGTTACATCTCAGTACCGCATATCATCCTCAGACCGACGGTCAGACGGAGAGGGTGAACCGTATTTTGGAAGATCTCTTGAGAGCATGTATATTGGATTTTGGTGGATCATGGGATGACCATTTACATCTACTAGAGTTTGCATATAATAATAGCTACCAATCCAGTATCGGTATGGCTCCGTTTGAAGCTTTGTACGGAAGACCGTGCAACTCACCATCATGTTGGATAGAGACTGGCGAGAAGTTTATGCTTGGACCAGATGTGGTGAGGGAAACTTCAGATAAAATTAAGACCATTCAACGACGAATGAAGGCTGCCCAAGATAGGCAGAAGAGTTATGCTGATAAGAGGAGAAGAGACTTAAAATTCTCCGTTGGCGACTTGGTGTTTGTCAAGATTTCTCCGTTGAAGAGCGTAATACGATTTGGCAGGAAAGGCAAGTTGGCACCAAGATTTGTTGGCCCATTCCCTGTTCTTGAGCTAGTCGGGAATTTGGCATATAGAATTGACTTACCGGAGAAGATGGCGGGAGTTCACAACGTATTTCATGTTTCCCAACTAAGGAAGTTCGTTCACGACTCAGATATGACTATTTCACCTGATCAGTTAGAGGACTTCGAAGTAGAACCCGAGGCGGTTGGGAACCGCAAGCCGGCCCGTATTGTCGAGCACGACATGAAGCAACTTCGAAGGAAGGCGGTGAAGCTAGTCAAGGTACAGTGGAGCGAGGACGAGAGTGATTGTACTTGGGAGACAGAGGAGGACATTAGGAAGACACACCCAGAACTCTTTGTCTGGTAAGATTTTGACTTCGATTTAGTTTTCCGCATGCTAGGATAGGCTTGTTTGCTTGTTTTGCATGTTTGATTGTTGTACGTGGTTGTTAGGCATGCGGGATCCTTTGTATGTTTTGGGTTAAGGAATTTCGGGGACGAAATTTCTTAAGGGGGGGAGAGTGTAACGACCCGTATTCTACGCATCATAGGATCGTAGGATATTTATTTCTTTCACATACGAAGTCGTATGGTCATGTAACTTTGGGAGACGACTATTGTGGTCGTTTCCTATGTTCATGATTTTTCCCGATTTTTAAATGACCATTTTACCCCTAGTTGGCACTGTTTTGGCCATAACTTTTGACTGGAAAGGAATTTTGACCTGAAACCACATCCATTGGCTCCGGATGATGGTTTCTCTTTCCGTAGAGTGGTCACATTAGTCAAACGGACTCACCGTTTGGGAGATATGGCTGAAACAAGTTTCAGATGGTGAAAAACAGCTTAATTGGGCTTAACCGGGTGATTAGCAGCTAGGCCCAGAGGGGAATTTCGGGTTTAGAGGTATAGGAGGACTGATTAGGGTTAGGTTATCACTTTCATTTCAGTTTTGAGCCGCCACAAACCTTCTTGAGACCTTAGTAATGGCTTCCATCCTCTAAAACCACTCCAAAACACATTTTAGTGAAGATTAAGCCTAAACTACATCAAAGCAAGGCCAAATAGCAACAAAGCAAGGTTAGAGCTGCTGCTATACATAGGAATTCGACCCAAACAGAGAGTATTTCAGATTTGGTATTTCATTTGTGGCCAAGGTGAGTGATTTGCATAGTTTTTGCACTAATTACGGTGATTAAGGGTAATTAGTGAAGATTAGCGAATTTATACGTAAATAAATTCTGGAAAAATTCTTAAAATTCTAAAATAATGTTTTAAGGCTCTGTTAGAAATTTGGATTAATTTCGATGTGTTTTGCTAATTGTATGCTTGAACATGATTAAGAGTGATTAGGGGAAAATGAGGGGTTCTAGCTATGTTTGATCCATTTTAAATCTATCAAATTGTTGTTATGGTGTTTGCAATTGATGTTACATATTGCTATGACTCTGTGGTATGTTTCATGATTGATTAGAATAGTTAAATTGGTCGAAAACGTCGTCGAATGGCGTAGAAAGCTCGCTGGAAAGTTGCAGAAGTGTGCAGGTTCCGAACCGGTTCGGATCGGAGAAAGGGGTCGGATCGGATTTGTGAACTGACCAAGGGAATTCGAACTGGATTGGAACTTGTCACTGGAGGAGGCTTGGCGAGAAGGAAGGCCGTTTACTTAGGGTTGGAGTTGGACAGAGGATCGGATCGAAGCTATGAAGCAGGATCGGATCGGATCGGAGTAAGCTAAAGAGTGGGATCGGATCAGATAAGGGGATCGGGTCGGGTAGCCGAACTGAACCAAGGTGGTGGCATCTCCAACAGCGTGGAACTTCAGGGACAACAAGGGAGACCCAGACCGCGACTCTGAAGGACTCGGAAGTAGTTGAAGAAGCGGCGGCAGGAGCAAGACACCCGAACCGAACCGAGTGGAGAACCCGAACCGAAGGAGCACCGAACCGGATGGAGTACTGTGACCCGAACCGAAACGAGTGGAGAACCCGAACCGAAGGAGCACCGAACCGGATTGGAGCTGCGATTACGCGACGACTCTTTTGAAGACCAACTCCAATTCGATCAAACCCGAGATGCAAAGGAAGCCCAAATGAGAAGTTAGAGCTTAAGATTCAGATGGGAATCAACGAGTTCGCTTCATGGTTGGGCTTTGCTGCGGGACGCGTGCCAAGGAGTTATCGACGTCTATAGCTTTGGACCACTATGGTAGGAGGTACGAAGGCGGATTCAGGGCCATTATGGCATCGGTAGAACCAAAGGCTACAACCAATGAAGTGGGTCATTGAAATGTTTGGTCATGACTCCATATGTTTAGCTTGGTCATAGCAGGGTTTCTACAAGTCGGGATTCGTCGTTACCTCAGTTTGTCTAGTGTTCCAAAGTGGTAGATGTCATACGCTTTACGCACTGAGTGAGTGATGTGAGGATGGTTGCTATGGATGGTTTGTTTGCTATCATTATGACATACACACCCCACCCCCGTATTCTTTACACTATTCATTATGGCACCTTGGAGTATTGTACGGTATGTGGTACTAACTCTTTGGTTGCAGGTCCAGGTTCAGGTATGGTTTAGTATACCTGTTATCATTCTGTTTAGATGCTTATCGCTCACACCAGGCTTTATGTCTGACCCAGAGTTTTATGTCTCTTCTTATTACTCTGGGTGCTCACACGAGCAGACTAGAGACAGGTTAGCTGGTGATGCACGGGTAGATGATCCGGAGACGAGCAGGAGGCTTCCACGTAACATATATAGTATTCTCCCTGTGTTGTTGAAGATCACTGCTTGGGCATTGGTGGTGTATCTTCCATTTTAGCTTTCTTTTGCTTTGAGACAGTTTGAAAGTTGTAATAAGCTATATTCTGAATTTTCCGCTGCTATGATGTTTAGTTTTGATTTTCAGCTTATGCACTATCTCTCCTGTTTTATGTCAAGTATGTTATTATCATATTTTATTCCATGCGCTGTGAGACATTCTACAGGTTCCTTGATTAGTTCATTCTCTTCTTTCCTTTCTCCTGACGACCGTCTTGTGCTAGTCGGGCATGTGTACAGCGCACTTTTGGAGGAAATGCAGACTGCTGCAGGGCGGGCTGTCACAAGATATCATAATTTTACAAAATATTTTACATAAAAAAATAGTGATGTGTTGACAGTACTCACGTGTTGAGATTGGTCGTGTGTGGGAAGAAATATAGATTCATGTGTTGAATAGAATAAATATTCATTTGTTGAATAGAGTAACGAATTTATTGAAATATATAAAGCCGTGTTGACTAGAGTTGCGCTATTTTGACGTGAACGATATTTATATCGATTTTATTCGAATATCGAAAAGGAAGTGATTTCAAAATATAACGTTTTGAAAATATTATCATTTATATAGTAATGATAGGAAATATTCAATTTTGATTAGAAATTGAATATAGAGTTGAAATGGTTTTGAAAATGAATTTAAAACGATTTATAAAATACGTTTTAAAAGGAAATCAATGAAATATATATAATATATAATGGCCTGAATAGAACGCGCCACGCCGTGGCAGTTCGTGAATTTCGACCATTGACTTCGAATTGACGTTGCGGGAGATCCGACCTTCGGATTCTCCTAAAACCGGAACCATTGGGTTCGTATCGAAAAGAGCTTTCCAATGAATATTATAAATTTGAAATCTAACGGGTGGATTTGGAATTATGTCCAAATCAAATTTGGAAAAGGTCGTTGTAAGTGCAGTTCGATGGCCGTTGATGGAAATCGACTGTACGGGCCTTGATAAAATTATTAAAAATATCTATAATTTGTGTAAAATCATAAGAAATGATTTGGGAAAAATTAGGCTGAAGAATTCCACATTTGAAAAGATAAAAATAGATTTTTATTGAAATGAACTGGTTTTGAACTAGAATTAAAATCAATTTGTTTTTGAAATAAATAAATTGAATTTGAAAGTGATTTTAAAAATAATCAATATTCCCAATACGTGAATTGGACTGGAGTTGAATCGAAATTATCTTCGGAATATTTCGATGTTGGATTTCATGACTATACAAATATGGTTATGGGAATTTGAAAGATATATTTTATATCGCTATTTCCAATACAATATTTGTTGGTTTCAGGATTTGATATTGAATATAAGCCGATATATTTTCTATTCAGAGCCTTGTATTTAATATCGAATGTGATTTGGGCTTATCGTGAATCGTGTTTTGTATGACATTGGTTCTTTAACCCAGTTAAAGGCAGGATGTTGATTTTTGAAAGGATTAAAACTAGGTGGAGTTTTAATGAATATTTAATTAGATTGAAATGGGAATTGATAATTTAAATTATCAAATCTGAAAGGTGATTGAGAATGGAGTACCACCAGTTTTTCTCCAAAGCGATTGTTAAATCTTTAATTAGATTTGAACGTGAAATTGTAATTAATTTTACCGATAACACCCTGGTGTTAGATATGGGGTATTACCAGTTTTGCTCCATGGGATGAATAGGTTGGGATTGGCAAATAAAATAAATAATTACTTCGGTGTGGTTCGCTAATCCCGACTAGTTAGAAATGATATCCAAATGAAGATTATAGAATAAATTTAGAAGAATTTATCTTGGATAAAATTAATGGGAACCTTTCCCTAAGAATGTGATTTTGTGAATAAAAGAATATTTTGAATTGGAATGAGGCGTTTGTTGGGTTTGTGTAACATTTGTTTATCATATACGTGGGTTATTCAGAAACGCCGGGGTTATACCCATTCTAAAAAACCGATTCGACGAGATGTCGAAGATGAAGACAGTATTTGAAGACCGGAAGTCTTCACATCGTTTGGGTGATTACTGATGATCTTGATTGGGCTGTACACCCAAGATGAGGGAATCAGTTGGTGATCTTCCAGACGTACTTGGAGATGGATGGATATGCGAGGAAAGTGCCTCCGGTTTCGTTCAGACACAGAGCGAACTTGTAAATGGATGGTGTGTCTGACATTGGATTTTATTCTGTGATGATTGATCTCTATTAAATATACATCTGTTTGGCGGCAGAGAATTTATTCTCTTGCTTAACGCCCTTCTCTGAGACGTACGAGCTCAGAGGTTGTATATCAATGGACATCAGTCGCATGGAGTGAATTGCCAGTGTGGCACGCGTATGTGGCAACTGATCAAGGCTTCTGTTGAAAAGCAAAGTCTTATGGTTGATGATCAAAGCATGATCTGTGTGACGTAGCTTTGTGTATAGCGTGAATTCGCGAGCCTCACACCTCGGTATGAGTCAAAAACGGGATAGTGACTGCAGGGCGAGCACGACGTTTCTTTCTAGCTAGGGTGGTGTTAGTGACCTACCAGCCCTGACATTTATATACTTTTCACCTGTGTGGTTGTTGGATATGAGGCGCCTCGGATATAGGTCTGTATGGACCGGGAAATGTGTTCAGGAATAACTAATCCTCAAAAGTAAGAGAGGACCGGCCCTGAAGATCCAAGGATCAGAGTGGGGTCTTGGGACATTTGCTAGAGTGTCTCGAACGCGGAGAGGAGCTTGCCCCTTGCCTCGACTCATGACGGAAATCCAATTTCCAATACGTGGTATTACGGTTTTAATTGTAGAACTAGTAGGGCGACATGATATATGGTACCCATGCCGTCTATGATTGATATTTATGATTGAAATTGTTTTGACACTATACACTTATAATAGTATCAAATGATTTGTTTTAAACGTACCAAGCATGTTTGGCTATTATAAGGGAAAACCACATCCTCGGCTTGCGTTGCATTGTGTGATGGGACCTGGGTCTTATAATAGCTTCATTTTTCCAAAAAGCATTGCGCTTTTTTGTTTTATGCACTAGTATTCTTGGGAGGAAACCCGTTCCATGTTATTCGGCGTTGTCCCTTGAATTACTATCTTTAAAGTAAAGTTTTAATAACTGTTTTAGTTCTCACACCAGTCACAAGACTGAACTGGAGTTTATTGTTTTAACCTAAACTCTGGGTGCCCCTATTTTCCACACGGGCAGCTAGTAGTTTTGGTTTTGCAGATTTATATTCACAGGATCTTGATTTACAGCTGGAACGATGCTCGGAAAGCTCTGTATCCGTGTATCACTTTCAGTTGTGTTTTGTATATTTTTCCGCTGCTATGTAATTTATTTTAATCTCTGATATTTATCGAATGTAATTTATTCATTCATACTCTGTATATTCTTGTATCTGATGGAATTGTTGTAATAACAATGAAATGTTCTTTCGTCTGAGCTCTTTTGTGTGTTGTTCTCATCTCAATCCGGGCTTTCCTTACCGGGGGAGTTCGGGTCGTTATACAAACATGGCGAAATCGCTAAAGAAGCGAGGTGCGGATTTTTTGTTCCCAGTCATTCTCACTTGCAGATCACTATGTCCATGGACACAGAATCCCCTAAAACCCTCCTTCACTCTACTAGGTCTTTCTCCGACCATAATATAAACCATGACTTCATGTTCATGTTTGAATTCTGACAGTTTGACCCATCATTTAACCAACTCAATCAATCTATTCCTAGATTTCATGATCGATTTTGAGAGGAATGATGAGTACGGCGTTGAATCCTTGAAATTTATGGAGCTTTCGATGACCTAGCAATCCGAGTTCGAGGTTGTAGCATCGATTGGAGACAGAGCGCATGCATGAAAACTATGGGTACTGGGTTGATATCTGCGATGCAAAGAGAAGTTCCATATTTTGATGACTGCTAAACATGGTGATTTAGTAAGTATTTCCTACTTTTTATAATTTATAGAGAATAAACTTGATTGTTTTTTGTGTAAATTGAATTTTTATTCGAAGGCAATGTCCTGGTAGCTTGATAGGTGTAATTTTTTTTCAAAATTAGTTTGTTCTCTACCATGTTTTGTTAAAAATTGATGACACATTAGATTGGCGAATATACACTCTTAACATAAAACTATTAGCATAGACTGAGTTTTACACAATATATGATGGATAGATGCAAACTTTGATTACAACATCATCTACTTACCGAATATGTGTATTTGTCTCTACTAAGCTTCAGTTTCACTCGAATTATATGTTTGTTTCTTGGATTGTTGACATATTTTAGTATAAGATAAGAATATGTATGCTGGTGAGTATTTCTCTCTTTGTCACTTTTTGATCTGTAGGTGGCGGATTTCAAAACATATTTTTTTCGTTGTTCATTTGAACTACACAGGAAGTAATCCTAATAGTGAAGCGGTTTAAATGTGAAAATAAGTTTATTAAATTAAATAGATGTTGGGATAATATAGTTTGGATTTACCTCAATGAACTGCAAAAGCTGAGAAATATGGGAAAAGTTTTGGCAAACATAAAATCTTATAAGAATAAAAATTAATTACAAAGAAACTGATAGTACCAAGAGCAAGCTAGCTATTAACATAGAAACTTTGTTAATAAAATTACAAAGTTATTTACTAAAAAATTGGTGAACAATAATAAGTATGCAATTTTACACAAAAACTATAACACCCCGTAATTTTAAAAGAATATATAATGACGAACTAAAAAATACTAAATTAAATATTGGGAATTAAGCAAAATGAACTGCACCATTGATTTCGTTTCTGAATTCTTCTTAAGTTAGACTCTAAATTGCATAAAATGGACATCGTATGTGGAAGTTATTAAGCTTAGAATTTAGTATATGTATAAGAGAATTATGTATAAGCAAATCAAGTTCACAACTCAAAATAATTGAAAAATCAGAGCGGGAAAGCGAATTGGGATTCTGGCCTGTTAGGAGTTGACAAGCACACCATAGGAGTCGACCCTAGGGTCAACCTACTCGAGGGGGAGTTGAACCTATGGTCGACCCTGGGGTCGACCACCCCAGATCCAGGCCAGATTCCTACCCTGCACTTGGACGTGTTTCCGAGCGAGATTCATTGGTGGTAGGCTATAAATAGGACAACATTTCTATTGTTTTATTCACCCGAAATAATGGAGACACCAAGATGCTGCCGTAGCTTGGATTGAATTAGCATATTCTTCTACAACAACGACTTATATGTTTCAAGAGTCTCTGCTTCAACATCAACATTTTTGTAACACCCCACCTCCGCTAGGGTCACTCACAAAGGGAATGCCCTAGTTTTGGAGGGGTATTATCTAGTAAACATGCACAGAGATAACACAAGACAGAACATAGACAAAATAGAGTATATAAAGCAGCGGATATAAACTTTAAAACCAAATCTCATTACTGAAAAATAGAGTCAAGACCTCTTACATCAAAATGCCAAGTCATTATTTCATTACATCAAGTTCTAAAGAAGCAAAGTACTTAAAACAACATAAGTAAAATATTATTCCCCAAAAATAGTGCATGAGTGCAGCCATATCATAGCTCAAGACCAAACCATACATGAGTTGTCAGAAAGCAAGCAAAGTCCAAGCTAAGAGCTAGAGTTTCCTCCCTGAGAACCTATGGGGGGGTGGGGGGGGGAACGAAAGACAAAGAGGCGAAAGAAAACGGGTCATTCAAAAAGACTGGTAAGCCCTAGTGACTATCGGCATAGAAACTAGTAAAGTTAACAAGACATGAATAAAATGGAATTAAACATAGGAATGATGATAAGTCTGACATGATAACTAAGCTAACAAGATAACTCAAGTCTAACATTGCGTATTCAAGGTTCGTCATACCAACTATACTGATATACTAATCCCGTGTCAACTATAAATCAAGAAATAATCCCTTGGCCCAATATCGCGAAGTGACCCAATTCGGGGTCCAACGGTATGATCTAATCGATCGGCTCCCTACAAATCTAGCTCGTCGTGTGTCTGTGTCATACGGCCCTATCACGAATGTAGTGACCTGTGCTAGGTCCACCATAGGGTGTATCAAGCCCTACGGTGCCATCCACCGACATGAATCAAGAATGCACAGATAATCCTACTGATGCCCAATGCCTGCTTTTTCAACTCTGGACTAAGTGCATGACCCTAGTCCGCCTGAACATACAATGGCGCACCAACTCAGCCATCGTTCTAGTTGCTTACAATCAGCCCAGCAATCGTGCCCCACCCTTCCTAGTCCCAAGGTACCGTGATACATCTAGTGGGTTACTGCTGAAAAGGACCGCGTAACTAGGGTTTCGTTCAGCAGGTTAAGTTGTCATTTAAAATCGAGACTTAACCCCATCTACGTGTCATGTCAAATTGACTAAGTGTGTCATTCTAGTTCAAGACTTAGTCCTACGAATCATGTGTCAGGATGGTTAAGTGTGTTCAAGCGGTTCATGACTTAACCCTATCAAATCAACGTGTCAAATTGGTTAAGTATATTCAAGTGGTCCATGACTTAACCCTATCCAGTGGAATTAATTTACTTAATGCACACCTAGCCTCTCACATTAGACTTGGTTATGGTTACTGGATGTGCCGGGCGAGTCCGGGCAGTTTTACACCATAACCTAGTCTAACCTCGGGTTTTGAGTGCGATATGACCAACTACTCACATTGGGTCCTATTGTTTGCAGTTACTGGATTCACTGGGCGGTTCCGGGCAGATTTATACTGCAAACTCAACCCAACCTCGAGTTGGCCACGTTCAAGTTATCTAAGTGTCATGTCCCAAATTCATATTTTCAAGTATAATTTCATGTCAAGTTCATGTTCCTATCCAAGCTCAAGTTATAACGATATTCATGTTTTCAAGCTCATACTAAATTCAGGTTTTCCTAAACTACCCAAATCGCATCCTCAACGCTCGTGAATTCGAATCAAGGCAATAGATGAAACTAGGGAATAACATAACAAGGATGGGTATAAAGTGGAAAAGGTGATTTCAGGGAAAGCATGGTGTAACTTTGAGATATGATCATAACATCACTTACATATGAAATAGGGTGATAAACATAGCTATAAATGACATAAGATGATAATCCTAAACTTGTGACTAGCAAAAGTTTCAACATCACAACATCACAGGCATGTTAAAATAATGATAGGGTTTAGGTTATGATATGAACAGGCCCTTGAATCAAGTTCTTATTAGTATTCCACAAATCAAGGTTCAATATGAACGGTACTAGGTTCAAGGTGAATAGATCTAGGGTGAACAAGAGTAGATCTAAAATAATAGATCAAAAAGGAATTGTCACAGATCAAAGATATACAAGAGTAGGTCTCAAATAGTTATCATGTTTATGTTCAACTTCAATTTACACATGTCGATATTAAGTTTAGAGTTTAGATCTAAGAGTAACTAGGGCTTACAGATCGTGGTTTTTGAGAACTAAGAACAGAAATTGTCGTAGGATCGTTGTTGAGATGTTGATCTATTCCCTTGAATTGTTGTAGAAACATTGGCCTTCGATTTGGATCTAGTTTGAATGTTTAAGCTTCAAGTTGGAGCCGGCGGCCATGGTTCAAGAGGAGACTTAGCAGCATAACGGTGTTAGAAAGATTTGTTGTGGATTAGCCTAGGTCTTAGGGTGTTTTTATAGTTGCAACAACTAGTTAAGGCCATAGGATAAACATTAGAATCGATTTGAACCACCAAAAATCGTCACAGGCCCTCAAACAAGCCAACAAGGTCAAGCAGGAGCAACCAGGCCCAAACCAGGTTCGGGGACCAGGTCGACACCCAAGTCGACTGCGCAGTCGACCTAGTCCTCGGGGTGTCGACTGCCCAGTCGACTCCCCAGTCGACCTGGGGTGCTGGGCGGGAAATTTCCCGCCCAGTCTGTCTGGGCTTTGAAATTCGAATTTGAACTCGAATTCGAACTGTTTTGAACTCTGAAAATTTCTGAAACTTTGGGGAGCCATAACTTGGTCATACGGACTGCGATTTTCGAAAACTCGGACTCGATTTCATGCAGAATTCCGAGATGAACGCAATGGCGCAACCCGTTTCCCTTGGTTCTTAATTTAAAATTTAATTCTGCCTAGATTTATGGTTATAACACGTTATCAAAATACGGGTTGTTACATTCTCCCCTCCTTAAAGGATTTCGTCCCCGAAATCTCTAAGTTAGGAAGAACGTATCCTACCATCCATCATCCATCTACTCAAAACATCATCAACAAGCAAACATTGTCCTTAAGAGATTTCTAATGCTATATGAACATATGCAAAAAGTGTGTGTATATGTTCCTTATCTAATGCAAATGATCAGGCCTGATTGATCTTTCTAATGCAAAATATGTTTAGTGTCATGAATCCAACATGTATGCAAACAAATCCTAGTCACATAAGCACTATATGTGTGCACAAACATTCATCCATATGCAACATTCATATGATAACACATTCAATTTCATCCATAAATAAGTATAAACACTCATGCATATGCAATATGAAAATGTGTCTGAGCCGATCTAGTGCCTAATGTGTGTTATGCAACCACGAGCAATCACTTGCAACCACTTGCAACCATTCGCAAACATCAAACATAACATGTTTCAAATACATGTTTACATTCATAGGATTCTACCTAAGGTTATCAAGACAGGATCGAAAGGATATACAAGATAAAACAGAGTATCTAGGGAAAAGAAGTTAAAGATGTACCCCTAGAAGGTCCTTCTTGCGGGGCTTGCCCTTGCTTCTTAGGGCAGTTCTTGCTGATGTGTCCAGTTTCACCGCATTGAAAACATGCTCCTATCTTCATCTTCTTCTTCCTATAGTCCTGGACTATAAGCCCATCAATACCATAGAAGTTGCATTTTCTTTTCTCACGTGACTTGTCATTCTTTTTGTTGTTGTTCTTTCCTCCTTTCTCGGAGTCTACCTTCTTGTCTTGAGACTTATTCGCCTTGACCTTCTTCTTTCCATTCTCGTCTTCTTCATGAAGTAGGGCCATATTCACCAAGCTTTCAAAGGTCGCCCCCATGGGTACATGAGTCATGGCCATAATGTGGAGTGGCTCGCTCAATCCTCGAGCAAAGCGTAGAGCCTTCTTCTCAGTTGTGTTGACTAAGTCCAAACCAAACCGAGCAAGCTGATTAAACTTATTCATGTATTCCCTAACTGGCATGTCCCCTTGCTTGAGTGCCAGGAACCTCTCCATCTAAAGACTCGCTTCTGCGGATGATAAAAACTTAAGCCCAAACCTCTCTCTAAAGTCTGCCCAAGTCTCAATTTGCCTGGTAGCGTTGGTGACTTCCCACCAAAATGTAGCTTCCTCTTTCAACAACCATGCTGCCAACTGAACTTTCCTATGCTCCTCCATATCGAAAATAACAAACAAGTCTTCAGTCTCTTTTAGCCAGTTTGCGCCTCAACGAAGGTTTCAGTTCCAACGAAGTTCTTGCCGCCCATTCCTATAAAGTCCTTGCATATTTTGGCGAAGGCGATACCTGGAGGAGGAGGAGGAGGAACCGTGGCCACCGGGGGAGGAGGAGGAGGGATATCTGCCGGGCCCGCGCCGTTGGCCCTAGCTTCCAAGTATCTTCGGAAGCAGCCAGGTATGGGTACTCCCTCAGGAAGGTTAAGATCAGACATGCTGAAAAGCGAAAAGGAAAAAGATTCAAATGAGGAAACAAGGGAAAGTGCTAATGGCTTTTGGGTAATACCCTTTTCTTAAAAATAAAACTTTTCTTGAAAAATGCTTCTTTATAAACGGTTTTGAAAAAAGTTTCAGAAGGTTTTCAAAACTTTTGCCCAGTCTGGTAACCTTCTTCTTTGATACCAAATGTAACACCCCACCTCCGCTAGGGTCACTCACAAAGGGAATGCCCTAGTTTTGGAGGGGTATTATATAGTAAACAGGCACAGAGATAACACAAGACAGAACATAGATAAAATAGAGTATATAAAGCAGCGGATATAAACTTTAAAACCAAATCTCATTACTGAAAAATAGACTCAAGACCTCTTACATCAAAATGCCAAGTCATTATTTCATTACATCAAGTTCTAAAGATGCAAAGTACTTAAAACAACATAAGTAAAATATTATTCCCCAAAAAAAGTGCTTGAATGCAGCCATAGCATAGCTCAAGACCAAACCGTACATGAGCTATCAGAAAGCAAGCAAAGTCCAAGCTAAGAGCTAGAGTTTCCTCCCTGAGAACCTGGGGGGGGGGGGGGAGGAACGAAAGACAAAGAGGCAAAAGAAAACGGGTCAGTCAAAAAACTGGTAAGCCCTAGTGACTATCAGCATAGAAACAAGTAAAGTTAACAAGACATGAATAAACTGGAATTAAACATAGTAATGATGATAAGTCTGACATGATAACTAAGCTAACAAGATAACTCAAGTTTAACATTGCGTATTCAAGGTTGTCCATACCAACTATACTGGTATACTAATCCCGTGTCAACTATAAATCTAGAAATAATCCCTTGGCCCAATATCATGAAGTGACCTAATTCGGGGTCCAACGGTATGATCTAATCGATCGGCTCCCTACAAGTCTAGCTCGTCGTGTGTCTATGTCATACGGCCTTATCACGAATGTAGTCACCTGTGCTAGGTCCACCATAGGGTGTATCAAGCCCTAGGGTGCCAACAACCGACACGAATCAAGAATGCACAGATAATCCTACTGATGCCCAATGCCTGCTTTTTCAGCTCCGGACTAAGTGCACGACCCTAGTCCGCCTGAATATACAATGGCGCACCTACTCAACCGTCGTTCTGGTTGCTTACAATCAGCCTAGCAATCGTGCCCCACCCTGCCTAGTCCCAGGGTACCGTGACACATCTAGTGGGTTACTGCTGAAAAGGACCACGTAACTAGGGTTTCGTTCAGCAGGTTAAGTTGTCATTTAAAATCGAGACTTAACCCCATCTACGTGTTATGTCAAATTGACTAAGTGTGTCGTTCTAGTTCAAGACTTAGTCCTACGAATCATATGTCAGGATGGTTAAGTGTGTTCAAGCGGTTCATGACTTAACCCTATCAAATCAACGTGTCAAATTGGTTAAGAATATTCAAGTGGTCCATAACTTAACCCTATCCAGTGGCATTAATTTACTTAATGCACCCCTAACCTCTCACATTAGACTTGGTTATGGTTACTGGATTTGCCGGGCAGGTCCGGGCAGTTTTACACCATAACCTAGTCTAACCTCGGGTTTCGAGTGCGATATGACCAACTACTCACATTGGGTCCTATTGTTTGCAGTTACTGGATTCGCCGGGCGGTTCCGGGCAGAATTATGCTGCAAACACAACCCAACCTCGAGTTGGCCACATTCAACTTGTCTAAGTGTCATGTCCCAAATTCATATTTTCAAGTATAATTTCATGTCAAGTTCATGTTCCTATCCAAGCTCAAGTTATAACGATATTCATGTTTTCAAGTTCATACAAAAATCAGTTTTTCCTAAACTACCCAAATCGCATCCCCAACGCTCGTGAATTCGAATCAAGGCAATAGATGAAACTAGGGAATAACATAACAAGGATGGGTATAAAGTGGAAAAGGTGATTTCAAGGCAAGCATGGTGTAACTTGAGATATGATCATAACATCACTGGCATATGAAATAGGGTGATAAACAATGCTATAAATGACATAAGATGATAATCCTAAACTTGTGACTAGCAAAAGTTTCAACATCACAACATCACAGGCATGTTAAAATAATGATAGGGTTTAGGTTGTGACATGAACAGGCCCCTGAATCAAGTTCTTATCAGTATTCCACAAATCAAGGTTCAATATGAACGGTACTAGGTTCAAGGTGAATAGATCTAGGGTGAACAAGAGTAGATCTAAAATAATAGATCAATAAGGAATAGTCATAGATCAAAGATATACAAGAGTAGGTCTCAAGTAGTTATCATGTTTATGTTCAACTTCAATTTACACATGTCCATATTAAGTTTAGAGTTTAGATCTAAGAGTAACCGGGGCTTACAGATCGGGGTTTTTGAGAACTAAGAACAAAAATTGTCGTAGGATCGTTGTTGAGATGTTGATCTATTCCCTTGAATTGTTGTAGAAACGTTGGCCTTCGATTTGGATCTAGTTTGAATGTTTAAGCTTCAAGTTGGAAGCGGCGGCCATGGTTGCAGAGGAGACTTAGCAGCATAATGTTGTTAGAAAGACTTGTTGTGGATTAGCCTAGGTCTTAGGGTGTTTTTTTAGTTGCAACAACTAGTTTAGGCCATAGGATAAACCCTAGAATCGATCTAAACCGCCAAAAATCGTCACAGGCCCTCAAACAAGACAACAGGGTCAAGCTGGAGCAACCAGGCCCAAACCAGGTTCGGGGACCAGGTCGACACCCAAGTCGACTGCGCAGTCGACCTGGTCCTGGGGGTGTCGAATGCCCAGTCGACTCCCCAGTCGACCTGGGGTGCTGGGCGGGAAATTTCCCGCCCAGTCTGTCTGGGTTTTGAAATTCGAATTTGAACTCGAATTCGAACTGTTTTGAACTCTGAAAATGTCTGAAACTTTGGGGAGCCATAACTTGGTCAAACAAACTCCGATTTTGGAGAACTCGGACTCGATTTCATGCAGAATTCCGAGACGAACGCAATGGCGCAACCCGTTTCCCATGGTTCTTATCTTAAAATTTAATTCTGCCTAGATTTATGGTTATAACACGTTATCAAAATACGGGTTGTTACAATTTTTTTCTCTGTCCTTTAAATCCAGTCTCTGTGAGTTCATGTTATTTTTAGATATAAACATTTAACAAGTAATCTTGACATGTAAATAAATCTGGATCTAAACCTATGCCGGTTAAGAATCTAAATCATACCAAAACCGATCTTTCATTATGTGTACACCTGATCTATTATTTAGTTCTCATATGCTTATTCTGGTATTATGCATATTTCTGTCATTATATGCCTATTCTATTATTACGCCTATTTTTGTCATCATATGCTTATTTTTTTTATTATGCCTTTTTATGTTCTCTTCTCTCTCTCTTTCCCATTTTATTTTCATAGCCTGGGCTACCTTCGTGCCTAGGCCTATCGCTGAAATATGTGAATGAACGAAATTGGGAATGGTTGGGAAAGATAAATTTGGGCATAACTTGTATTGTGAATCAGGACTGGGATTTAGGGGCATAACATATAATGAACATGAATACTTGTTTAAGAATAAATAGGACTAAATTTACAGTAAATGGAAACTGTAACCACACTTAGACACGAGGTTATATTCGATTTGTAGTAGAAGTCTTCCCGAAACCGCCCGGCAAATCCAACATCCACAAGTGGTTAATTTAATGTGAGCGGTTTAGTGCATAAATGTACACGTAATGGCGCTAGGACACGAGGTTAAGTCCAACTTATCGTAGAAGTCTTCCAGGAACCGCCCGGCATATCCAGCATCCACAAGTAGTAAACTTAATGTGAGAGGTTGGTTGCATTAACATACATGAACGGGGGATGATAATAACCAGTTAACCTGTAATACTAAACTTGTTTAAATTTGTGGGGGTTATATGAACCTATCAAATTGTGTAAGGGTTAAGTAAACTTGTTTGAATCAATTGGGGTTAAGTAAATCTGTTAATTTGTGGGGGTTATATGAACCTGACAAACTTAACCTGTTTTATATGTTAGGGTTATGCGGGCTTGTTAATCTGTTAGGCATAACTTGTCAAAATCCTAGTAGTAGGGATGCAAGCTGTAAAGACCCGCAAATTCCCACCCTTTTGAATCGACCATAAACCACACAGGTCTGACCCAAAAAGTGAAAATCTACGAATACTTTAACTTTGGGCATATAACATATTAAAAAAACAACAGAAGACTTTATAACACTATAATAAATGTTACATCAGAGTACAGAATATACATATCAGACTACATTGGAATATAATTACAGCGGAAGATAAATACAAAAAATGTAATATACTGCAACGGAAGAACACAGCGGAAGACTCTCTATCTCTGGACCCAGCTTTAAGCTTCAACCCGGAATCCTGTTTAATATATCTGCAAAAATAGCTACTCGACTGCCCGTGTGGAAAATATGGGCACCCGAGTTTGCCAGTGGACAAACTACAGGTCAGTCATGGGACTGGTGTGAGAATTCTACTTAACCTATATAATATAATAAGGCTAATCACAGGACCACGCCACTTTCGTGGAACGGGTTTTCTCCTATAGATTGCCAGTGCATGACTAAAGTAAATCGTCAAAATAACACAATGCTTTTTAGAAGAATGAAACCATTATAAGACCCAAGTCCCATCACACAATGCAACGCAAACCGGAGGACAGGGTTTTACCTTATAATGATCAAAAGATGCTTGATACGATAAGCACGGTATTATATAATAATAGTGTGCAACCAATTTGAAATACATCAAAGTAAATGTATTAATCCTAGACGGCATGAGTGTCCCATCCCACTATGTCGCCATATATAGGTATACAATCAAAACCGCGTGATGTCGTGTTGGAAATTTGGGTTTCCATCTGAGTCAAGGCTAGGGAGGAGATCCTTACCGATTCGAGACACTCCAGCAAATGCCCCAGGATTGGTACTCTGTCCAACCCTTGGATAGCTGCAGGGCCGGTCCACACTTACTTTTGTGGATTAGTTATGCATGAACACACGTTTCCCGGTCCTTTTGGACCTATAATACGGCCGGTGGCGACCGCATAAACCGAGGCTTCGAAAAATCCAACAACCACAATGAATAAATGCCAGCGCTGGTAGGTCCCTGGCATCACTCTAGCTAGAAAGAAACGTGTGCACTCCCTGCGTTCCCTTCTCCCATTTTAGACTCTACCGGGCAGTGAGGCTCGCGAAGTCACGTTACACAAAGCTATGCCTAAATAGACTATGCTTTGATCATCCCACAAGGCTCTGCTTTGCAACAATAAGCCTTGATCAAGTGCAACTTGGCATACCACATCAACAACTCATATCATGCGATCGGTAATTATTTAACATACAAAAGGGTGTTAAGAAAGAGAATAAATCCTCCGCCACCATGCATTTATATATTAAATAAAAACCAATTTAATTACATGAAATAAATTTCAATGTCAGGCATGCTATCCATTTACAAGTCCGTTCTGGGTCTGAACGAAACAACGTATCCGTCGATCTCCAGTACATCTGGAAGATCATCACTTTTTACCTTGCCTTGGGGGATCAGTCCCAATTCAAGATATCGGTCATCATCAACCAAACGATGTGAAGCTCTCCGGTCTTCAGTCACCGTCTTCATCTTCGACTCTTGATCGTCGTGATGATTATTCAGAATGGGTTAGACCCGGTCTTCCTTAATAACTCGCGTATTCTTAATTAAAATCAACCATACGCTACATTCTAACTCTGAACATTCTTTTTAAATAAAAATTATTATTTATGTTAAAAGGTTCTCATTAATTTTATCAAAGATAAAATAAATTATATTTTTAATCTTTCTAAAAAGATTTATTAATATTCCAATTTTGATTTTTAGTACAAAAATCATTATTACAAGATTATTATTTTCAATAAACCAATCTTGTCTTAAATTGGGTTAAAGAACTATTGTCATTTAAAACACAGTTCACGATAAACCCAAAACCAATTTTCAAAATATGGAATTTCTACAGAAATCAAATCAACAAATAATCGTTATAAATTTCTGTACCAGACTAACATTATAAATGGAATAACGGCAAAGCCTCTTAAATTCCATATATAATATCGGTCTTCTTTTACAGAAGCCCATCTCGATTAATTACCAATCGAATTTCCACTTAATTCCAATCTAATATATTAAATTGGAAAATAAAATTTTTATAAAATGCCTTTTTAAATCTATAAAATAGATTTATAAATTCCAAATAATAATTTCGATGTAAATTGGATTAAAGGACAAATGTCGTTTTAAAAAAAACACCGTCCACGAAGAATCCACTTCACACATCAATTATTTCATATCACAAAATATAATTGCAAATTCTAATAATCTTAAATAAAAGATTTCTTTTTAAAAATTAATTTATTATTATAGAAACATATTTTAAATTAATCATTGAAAATATTCTTTATATAAAAGATTTTTATCTTTTACAAATATTCTTTGTTTTAACATATTCTTAATTAAATATATATATTTAAATAAAAAGAATTTCTAATGTAAAAACATTCTTATTTAAAAGAACATCCGAATCGAAATGCGACTCAATCATTTACCATATAATTTGGATTATATGGATTTCACACATATCAACAACAGCATAATCATCAAGTCATCCATTTACATCCAAAGTGTAAATTCCAACTGTGTAAGCGTTAAAATTAAATAATAACGCTCATCGCAGCCTGTCAATCTAACGATCAATATACAACTAAATATTGGGATTGGTGTATGTTAATTTTCATCCCAACACCCGTGTGGGGTTTCAACCAATAAACAAATAATAAATTATTTGTGCACTTGGGCGATGTGTGAAAATTATCGACCCAATCACATAAACAAGTCAGGTAACTTATCTATGGCAGTGTAATACACAATATATAATATGACAATAAAAATGTCTCTTTTATTTCTATTATTTTTATCACATGTAGAATGTCAATAAAAATGGATTCTTTATTTCTATTCCTTCATCGCATCTAAAATGACGATAAAAATATAATATTTATTTCAATTCCTTTCATTGTAAATAAATGAAAAGAAAAATGTAATCTTTTAATTCCATTTGTACTAGGGAATACAATCAATAACAAAAATATAACTTCTCATTTCATGCTTCATTTGTAATAGAGAATGCAAATAAAGATTCAACTTTTTAATTTGATGTTTATTTACCTAAAGGAATGTAAATAAAATTGTGACTCTTCATTTCATAAATTATTTGCATTAAGGATTTCAAATGAAAATGTATCCTTTATTCTCATGTTTTTATTTGCGTTGAGTAATGCAAATAAAAATGTAATATTTATTTTCTAGTTTTATCTACATCAAGAAATGTAAATAAAATAACTACTTCTTATTTTATGTTTATTTACATCAAGTGAAGTAAATAAATAAAATTTATAACCTTTATTTTAATGTTTTGTTCGCATTTAAAAACATGCCACAAAAATGAAACATTTGTTTTTAATAAATTTGTTTGCAACTAAATTTGCAAACAAAATATAAATGTAATTTTTTTTATTCTTTTTTATTGTCTTGTTTGTTTGCAACTAAGGTTGCAAACAACAAATGAAATTTTTTCTCTTTGTTTATTTGCATGATGGAATGCAAATAATATAAAAAATATAAATTAGTTTGCATCTAAATTTGCAAACCAAAAATGCAAATTTTATTTTCTTGTTTGTTTGCACAAAAGTTGTAAACAAAAAAAAATGTAAATTTTTGTCTTTCTTCTTGTTTTATTTGCATGGTAGGATGCAAATAAAATGTATTTTCTATTTTCTACGTTTCGTTTGCATCAAAAATTGCAACCAAAAGATGTATTTTTCCTCTACTTTTGTTTGCATCTAAAATTGCAAACAAAAAGATATTATTTTCTTTTTTCTAATTTGTTTGCCTCTAAAATTGCAAACAAAAAGGTATATTTTTTTCTCTACTTTTGTTTGCATCTAAAATTGAAAACAAAAGATATATTTTTCCTCTACTTTTGTTTGCATCTAAAATTGCAAACAAATAGATATTATTTTCTTTTTTTTATTTTTGTTTGCCTCTAAAATAGCAAACAAAAAGGTATATTTTTTTCTCTACTTTTGTTTGCATCTAAAATTGCAAACAAAAGATATATTTTTCCTCTACTTTTGTTTGCATCTAAAATTGCAAACAAAAAGATATTATTTTTTTTTTTTTTTTTGAAGCGTTTGCATATGTATGCAAACACAAAAATGTATATTTTTTTTATGAAGCGTTTGCACATGTATGCAAACACAAAAATAATGAAAACCATATATATTATTTCTTTCTACATTGAATTTTTATTACGAATTGTAATGAGATGAGTTCCTATACTTTGTTGACATTAAGGAATGCAACAATACACTTTCCTTTTCCATCATATAAAATTTTTGTTTGAAAACACAAATCAAAATGTTAATCAATTAACGATGTAAATATTTGTGTTAGGGACACAAGTGAAATACTTTCGATGTACAGTACATGTATTTGTGTTGGGAACACAAGTAAAAATAAATAAAATACAATTTTAATGGCGGTGCATTCATTTGTGTTTAAGACAAAAATAAAAATAAAATTTTGATGATGAAGTATTTATTTGTGTTTAAGACAAAAATAAAAATAAAACTTTGATGACGAAATATTTATTTGTGTTTAAGACAAAAATAAAAATAAAACTTTGTTGACGAAGTATTTATTTGTGTTTAAGACAAAAATAAAAATAAAACTTTGATAACGAAGTATTTATTTGTGTTTAAGACAAAAATAAAAATAATTCATATTCCTGTGTAAATGTATGTACCGATATATAAATAAAAAGACATTTTTTTTTTGTTTATGTTTAGACATTTCTTTTGAATATTGTTATTTGTGTTGAAACACAAATGTAAAATGAACATCTTTCATGCATGTAGATTTTTGTGTTGAAACACAAAAATAAAGTAAACTTTTTTTTTTCATGTAGATTTTTGTGATGGAACACAAAAATAAAATAAACATTTTCTTCTTGTAGATTTTTGTGTTGGAACACAAAAATAAAATAAACACATTTTTTCCTCATGTATACTTTTGTGTTGGAACACAAAAAATAAAATAAACAATCTTTTTTTTTCTATGTATAATTTTTGTGTTGGAACACAAAAATAAAATAAATAAATTTTTTCCTCATGTGTATTTTTCCATCGAAATATGAATATTGAATTGATTATCAAACTCAATTCAATAAAAACCAAATCTGAAATAAACGTATCCAAGTTCGCACAACAACCAATACAACAATACATTCATCAAACAGAAAATCAACATAACATACTATACAATTCAGATCTGAACGAATATTATATAATAAATAAATTAATCAACTAATTAATTTAAATTAAAGAAATCTCACCTTCCGTTAATTCAGATCTAAAGATTCAAACAGTCCAGAAAATGTTCCAATCAGTCTCAAACCGTTCTATTTGCTGTTACGATTCCAATGTTTTTGAAATCGTCAAATTCTAAGTTGAAATGAACGAGTCATGGTCAAAACAAGTTTTTAAAATAATTTAAATTAATTAATTAGTTAATTAATTATGATAATTACCCTTCTTCCTCCTCAAATAGGATCGGCCGTACTTATGAGAATGGAGAGGAGAAGATGGTGGCTCCAGAGAAGATCTAACCTTATGAGAATGGAGAGGAGAAGATGCTCTTTGATTTGGTATAGGAGTTAGGATTTAATTTGAAGAGAAGAGGGAGAAAGTGGCAAAAGAATTTTCGGCCATGGAGAGAATAGGGGGCGGCGGCTACTAATTGAAGAAGATGAATAATGATTTAGTTAGGGTTCTCCTCTTTTTTTTAATATTATGTAATTGTTGATTTTTCAAAAAAACCCATTCCTCTCAAATTATTTAGAATCCAGTCCAACAAAAGCTACCCTACCCAATAACCCCTAATCCGGATCCATCTAGCCATGTCCCGCAGGCCCAAAAGGTTGTCTAAGCCCTCATTTTTCGAATTTAAAATTAATTCTTTTTATTATTTAATTCGGACACAATCAAAAATCTGCCTAGGCCACATACGGACTCCGAAAAATCTAAAAAAAATATTTTTAGCTTTCTTATGACGATAGGGTTCCAATGAGACTAATTTCATCGAATTCTGAGACTGTTTGAAAAATGGCCTTTTTCAAGTCGTTTAAAATTTACTGTAAATTGACAAAATAGAAATCTTTTTGCCGCGGCCACAAATTAATTCTAAAAATTATGAAAAATTATACTTAACAATATTTTGACATTCCGGATCCAACAAAAGTGGTTTCGTCGAAAACAGAGGTCGTTTGAAAAATGACTATTTTTGAGGCCAATATATTTAATATTAAAAATACATTTTTAAACAAATAAATCCCGAAACTCAAAATATATAAGTGTTTACTGTTTTTCAATGTAGAAACATCATTCTGAACTCAATGGAAGTGGTTTCGAGTTCAAATTCCTTCGTATGCAAGAAGTAGCATTTTGACCTTTATAAATTTCATAGCGACCTTTCTAAATATTGAATTGGCCATAACTTTTGCTTTCCTCTATGAAATTTCAATTTTTCGGATTCGTTGGAAAGATATTTTTAAATAGATTCTAATATTTTTGGTTTCACTAAAATCCCTTAAATTTTGTATCCTGTACGGTCAGTCAAAGTTCAAGTTTGACTTTTCAAACTACCGCTTTATTTCTAACTCTTTTGTTAATTAAAATTAAATCATTCATTCTAACTTCGATTTAAATCAAATTTGTGATCATTATTATTTAAATAAATTATTTTATATTGTCAAAATTCATTAAAATTTTCTAAAATAAAAATTTTAAATTGATTCTGATTTTTGCGGGTTGTTACAATCGCCCCCACTTAAAAACTTTTCGTCCTCGAAAAGGAAATGAGCTAAAAATTGTAAAATTAACTATCTTGATTTTAAATTTTAATGATTAATTATCTTTTCAAAAAATATATAACTTTATATATATAAAAATCATATTTCAAAGAATAGATTATAAATATCAAAAATACGTTAATTATAAATTCGTAACTCTTAACTCGTTCTAGAGCATTCCTAACCCCATCTCTAACGAGTTCACTCATTCTAGGATACTGCTGATTCTATCTCTAATGAGTATTCTTATTGTACATTACTAATCCAATCTCTGATGAGTCTTTTTTTTAGTTCTAATGAGTTGTACCCCAAAGATTTGAGCTAACCAGAGCTCTGATACCAACTGTAAAGACCCGCAAATTCCCACCCTTTTGAATCGACCATAAACCACACAGGTCTGACCCAAAAAGTGAAAATCTACGAATACTTTAACTTTGGGCATACAACATATTAAAACAACAACAGAAGACTTTTATAACACTATAATAAATGTTACATCAGAGTACAGAATATACATATTAGAGTACATTGGAATATAATTACAGCGGAAGATAAATACAAAAAATGTAATATACTGCAACAGAAGAACACAGCGGAAGACTCTCTATCTCTGGACCCAGCTTTAAGCTTCAACCCAGAATCCTGTTTAATATATCTGCAAAAATAGCTACTCGACTGCCCGTGTGGAAAATATGGGCACCCGAGTTTGCCAGTGGACAAACTACAGGTCAGTCATGGGACTGGTGTGAGAATTCTACTTAACCTATATAATATAACAAGGCTAATCACAGGACCACGCCACTTTCGCGGAACGGGTTTCTCCTATAGATTGCCAGTGCATGACTAAAGTAAATCGACAAAATAACGCAATTCTTTTAAGAAGAATGAAACCATTATAAGACCCAAGTCCCATCACACAATGCAACGCAAACCGGAGGACAGGGTTTTACCTTATAATGATCAAAAGATGCTTGATACGATAAGCACGGTATTATATAATAATAGTGTGCAACCAATTTGAAATACATCAAAGTAAATGTATTAATCCTAGACGGCATGAGTGCCCCATCCCACTATGTCGCCATATATAGGTATGCAATCAAAACCGCGTGATGTCGTATTGGAAATTTGGGTTTCCATCTGAGTCAAGGCTAGGGAGGAGATCCTTACCGATTCGAGACACTCCAGCAAATGCCCTAGGATTGGTACTCTGTCCAACCCTTGGATTGCTGCAGGGCCGGTCCACACTTACTTTTGTGGATTAGTTATGCCTGAACACACGTTTCCCAGTCCTTTCGGACCTATAATACGGCCAGTGGCGACCGCATAAACCGAGGTCTCGAAAAATCCAACAACCACAATGAATAAATGCTAGCGTTGGTAGGTCCCTGGCATCACTCTAGCTAGAAAGAAACGTGTGCACTCCCTGCGTTCCCTTCTCCCGTTTTAGACTCTACCGGGCTGTGAGGCTCGCGAAGTCACGTTACACAAAGCTATGCCTAAATAGACTATGCTTTGATCATCCCACAAGGCTCTGCTTTGCAACAATAAGCCTTGATCAAGTGCAAGTTGGCATACCACATCAACAACTCATATCATGCGATCGGTAATTATTTAACATACAAAAGGGTGTTAAGCAAGAGAATAAATCCTCCGCCACCATGCATTTATATATTAAATAAAAACCAATTTAATTACATGAAATAAATTTCAATGTCAGGCATGCTATCCATTTACAAGTCCGTTCTGGGTCTGAACGAAACAACGTATCCGTCGATCTCCAGTACATCCGGAAGATCATCACTTTTTACCTCGCCTTGGGGGATCAGTCCCAATTCAAGATATCGGTCATCATCAACCAAACGATGTGAAGCTCTCCGGTCTTCAGTCACCGTCTTCATCTTCGAATCTTGATCGTCGTGGTGATTATTCAGAATGGGTTAGACCCGGTCTTCCTGAATAACTCGCGTATTCTTAATTAAAATCAACCATACGCCACATTCCAACTCTGAACATTCTTTTTAAATAAAAATTATTATTTATGTTAAAAGGTTCTCATTAATTTTATCAAAGATAAAATAAATTATATTTTTAATCTTTCTAAAAAGATTTATTAATATTCCAATTTTGATTTTTAGTACAAAAATCATTATTACAAGATTATTAATTTCAATAAACCAATCTTGTCTTAAATTGGGTTTAAGAACTATTGTCATTTAAAACACAGTTCACGATAAACCCAAAACCAATTTTCAAAATATGGAATTTCTACAGAAATCAAATCAACAAATAATCGTTATAAATTTCTGTACCAGACTAACATTATAAATGGAATAACGGCAAAGCCTCTTAAATTCCATATATAATATTGTTCTTCTTTTACAGAAGCCCATCTCGATTAATTACCAATCGAATTTCCACTTAATTCCAATCTAATATATTAAATTGGAAAATTAGATTTTTAGAAAATGCCTTTTTAAATCTATAAAATAGATTTATAAATTCCAAATAATAATTTCGATGTAAATTGGATTAAAGGACAAATGTCGTTTAAAAAAAAACACCGTCCACGATGAATCCACTTCACACATCAATTATTTCATATCACAAAATATAATTGCAAATTCTAATAATCTTAAATAAAAGATTTCTTTTTAAAAATTAATTTATTATTATAGAAACATATTTTAAATTAATCATTGAAAATATTCTTTATATAAAAGATTTTTATCTTTTACAAATATTCTTTGTTTTAACATATTCTTAATTAAATATATATATATATATATTTAAATAAAAAGAATTTCTAATGTAAAAACATTCTTATTCAAAAGAACATCCGAATCGAAATGCGACTCAATCATTTACCATATAATTTGGATTATATGGATTTCACACGTATCAACAACAACATAATCATCAAGTCATCCATTTACATCCAAAGTGTAAATTCCAACTGTGTAAGCGTTAAAATTAAATAATAACGCTCATTGCAGCCTGTCGATCTAACGATCAACATACAACTAAATATTGGGATTAGTGTATGTTAATTTTCATCCCAACACCCGTGTGGGGTTTCAACCAACAAACAAATAATAAATTATTTGTGCACTTGGGCGATGTGTGAAAATTATCGACCCAATCACAAATACAAGTCAGGTAACTTATCTATGGCAGTGTAATACACAATATATAATACGACAATAAAAATGTCTCTTTTATTTCTATTATTTTTATCGCATGTAGAATGTCAATAAAAATGGATTCTTTATTTCTATTCCTTCATCGCATCTAAAATGACGATAAAAATATAATATTTATTTCAATTCCTTTCATTGTAAATAAATGAAAAGAAAAATGTAATCTTTTAATTCCATTTGTACTAGGGAATACAATCAATAACAAAAATATAACTTCTCATTTCATGCTTCATTTGCAATAGAGAATGCAAATAAAGATTTAACTTTTTAATTTGATGTTTATTTACCTAAAGGAATGTAAATAAAATTGTGACTCTTCATTTCATAAATTATTTGCATTAAGGATTTCAAATGAAAATGTATCCTTTATTCTCATGTTTTTATTTGCGTTGAGTAATGCAAATAAAAATGTAATATTTATTTTCTAGTTTTATCTACATCAAGAAATGTAAATAAAATAACTACTTCTTATTTTATGTTTATTTACATCAAGTGAAGTAAATAAATAAAATTTATAACCTTAATTTTAATGTTTTGTTCGCATTTAAAAACATGCAACAAAAATGAAACATTTGTTTTTAATAAATTTGTTTGCAACTAAATTTGCAAACAAAATATAAATATAATTTTTTTATTCTTTTTTATTGTCTTGTTTGTTTGCAACTAAGTTTGCAAACAACAAATGAAATTTATCTCTTTGTTTATTTACATGATGGAATGCAAATAATATAAAAAATATAAATTAGTTTGCATCTAAATTTGCAAACCAAAAATGCAAATTTTATTTTCTTGTTTGTTTGCACAAAAGTTGTAAACAAAAAAAAAATGTAAATTTTTTTCTTTCTTCTTGTTTTATTTGCATGGTAGGATGCAAATAAAATGTATTTTCTATTTTCTACGTTTCGTTTGCATCAAAAATTGCAACCAAAAGATGTATTTTTCCTCTACTTTTGTTTGCATCTAAAATTGCAAACAAAAAGATATTATTTTCTTTTTTCTATTATTGTTTGCCTCTAAAATTGCAAAGAAAAAGGTATATTTTTTTCTCTACTTTTGTTTGCATCTAAAATTGCAAACAAAAGATATATTTTTCCTCTACTTTTTTTTGCATCTAAAATTGCAAACAAAAAGATATTATTTTCTTTTTTTTATTTTTGTTTGCCTCTAAAATTGCAAACAAAAAGGTATATTTTTTTCTCTACTTTTGTTTGCATCTAAAATTGCAAACAAAAGATATATTTTTCCTCTACTTTTGTTTGCATCTAAAATTGCAAACAAAAAGATATTATTTTCTTTTTTCTATTTTTTTTTGAAGCGTTTGCATATGTATGCAAGCACAAAAATGTATATTTTTTTTATGAAGCGTTTGCACATGTATGCAAACACAAAAATAATGAAAATCATATATATTATTTCTTTCTACATTGAATTTTTATTACGATTTGTAATGAGATGAGTTCCTATACTTTGTTGACATTAAGGAATGCAACAATACACTTTCCTTTTCCATCATATAAAATTTTTGTTTGAAAACACAAATCAAAATGTTAATCAATTAACGATGTAAATATTTGTGTTAGGGACACAAGTGAAATACTTTCGATGTACGGTACATGTATTTGTGTTGGGAAAACAAGTAAAAATAAATAAAATAAAATTTCAATGGCGGTGCATTCATTTGTGTTTAAGACAAAAATAAAAATAAAACTTTGATGACGAAGTATTTATTTGTGTTTAAGACAAAAATAAAAATAAAACTTTGATGACGAAGTATTTATTTGTGTTTAAGACAAAAATAAAAATAAAACTTTGATGACGAAGTATTTATTTGTGTTTAAGACAAAAATAATAATAATTCATATTCCTGTGTAAATGTATGTACCAATATATAAATAAAAAGACATTTTTTTTTGTTTATGTTTAGACATTTCTTTTGAATATTGTTATTTGTGTTGAAACACAAATATAAAATGAACATCTTTCATGCATGTAGATTTTTGTGTTGAAACACAAAAATAAAGTAAACTTTTTTTTTTCATGTAGATTTTTGTGATGGAACAAAAAAATAAAATAAACATTTTCTTCTTGTAGATTTTTGTGTTGGAACACAAAAATAAAATAAACACATTTTTTCCTCATGTATACTTTTGTGTTGGAACACAAAAAATAAAATAAACAATCTTTTTTTTTTCTATGTATAATTTTTGTGTTGGAACACAAAAATAAAATAAACAATCTTTTTTTTTTTTCTCATGTGTATTTTTGTGTTGGAACACAAAAATAAAATAAATAATTTTTTTTCCTCATGTGTGTTTTTCCATCGAAATATGAATATTGAATTGACTATCAAACTCAATTCAATAAAAACCAAATCTGAAATAAACGTATCCAAGTTCGCACAACAACCAATACAACAATACATTCATCAAACAGAAAATAAACATAACATACTATACAATTCAGATCTGAACGAATATTATATAATAAATAAATTAATCAACTAATTAATTTAAATTAAAGAAATCTCACCTTCCGTTAATTCAGATCTAAAGATTCAAACAGTCCAGAAAATGTTCCAATCAGTCTCAAACCGTTCTATTTGCTGTTACGATTCCAACGTTTTTGAAATCGTCAAATTCTAAGTTGAAATGAACGAGTCATGGTCAAAACAAGTTTTTAAAATAATTTAAATTAATTAATTAGTTAATTAATTATGATAATTACCCTTCTTCCTCCTCAAATAGGATCGGCCGTACTTATGAGAATGGAGAGGAGAAGATGGTGGCTCCAGAGAAGATCTAACCTTATGAGAATGGAGAGGAGAAGATGCTCTTTGATTTGGTATAGGAGTTAGGATTTAATTTGAAGAGAAGAGGGAGAAAGTGGAAAAAGAATTTTCGGCCATGGAGAGAATAGGGGGCGGCGGCTACTAATTGAAGAAGATGAATAATGATTTAGTTAGGGTTCTCCTCTTTTTTTTAATATTATGTAATTGTTGATTTTTCAAAAAAACCCATTCCTCTCAAATTATTTAGAATCCAGTCCAACAAAAGCTACCCTACCCAATAACCCCTAATCCGGATCCATCTAGCCATGTCCCGCAGGCCCAAAAGGTTGTCTACGCCCTCATTTTTCGAATTTAAAATTAATTCTTTTTATTATTTAATTCGGACACAATCAAAAATCTGCCGAGGCCACATACGGACTCCGAAAATCTAAAAAAAATATTTTTAGCTTTCTTATGACGATAGGGTTCCAATGAGACTAATTTCATCGAATTCTGAGACTGTTTGAAAAATGGCCTTTTTCAAGTCGTTTAAAATTTACTTTAAATTGACAAAATAGAAATCTTTTTGCCGCGGCCACAAATTAATTCTAAAAATTATGAAAAATTAAACTTAACAATATTTTGACATTCCGGATCCAACAAAAGTGGTTTCGTCGAAAACAGATGTCGTTTGAAAAATGACTATTTTTGAGGCCAATATATTTAATATTAAAAATACATTTTTAAACAAATAAATCCCGAAACTCAAAATATATAAGTGTTTACTGTTTTTCAATATAGAAACATCATTCTGAACTCAATGGAAGTGGTTTCGAGTTCAAATTCCTTCGTATGCAAAAAGTAGCATTTTGACCTTTATAAATTTCATAGCGACCTTTCTAAATATTGAATTGGCCATAACTTTTGATTTCCGCTATGAAATTTCAATTTTTCGGATTCGTTCGAAAGATATTTTTAAATAGATTCTAATATTTTTGGTTTCACTAAAATCCGTTAAATTTTGTATCCTGTACGGTCAGTCAAAGTTCAAGTTTGACTTTTCAAACTACCGCGTTATTTCTAACTCTTTTGTTAATTAAAATTAAATCATTCATTCTAACTTCGATTTAAATCAAATTTGTGATCATTATTATTTAAAAAAATTATTTTATATTGTCAAAATTCATTAAAATTTTCTAAAATAAAAATTTTAAATTGGTTCTGATTTTTGCGGGTTGTTACACAAGCCTTGGGGGTTGCTTGTATCATTTTTTGTGTGGGACCCGTATCAGTCGGTAACCCATACTGATATCAAAAGGGGGGACCCCGAACTAGGTATGGGTCAGCGCACGCTTACTGAGCTGATTATAAGAGGTCCATATGGGTGGAGGTGTCTGATGGCGCGTTCCAACGGTGTCATGTGCAGGCATGGATCCTCCTGCTTGAGAAAATAAGATGATATAGCACCGGTAAAAATGGCTGTGTCTATCTGGGGTTTGCTACTTCAGGAAGTGATACATCCTACTATGGGGCCGACACATGGTATTTATGGAATGGGGAGCCAATCGATTGGGGTAGTAATTAGGGTACATTTAGTCCTTCCTGTTTAGGGTCCCATTATTATCATTTGGGATAACACCTGTTATTTCTATTGGGATGCCTGTTATTATCATTGGGGCCGTCACTAGAAGTACCCCTAAGTCTACCATTATGTTTCTATTGGGATCATTCTGTTTCTGTTTTACTAGTATCGGTGCAGAGAAAAGTATCTGGGAAGTGTAATCTATTCTGGTATGTTTATTCTACTTATCCTGCTTAGTCTGTTATACCTGTCCTATTATACTGTTACCTCTCTCAACCAGTTTATGTACCAATCATGATGCTTTTACTTATTTATATGCTGAAAGTAATTGGACTCGCTAGACTTTATGTTTGACCCATTTTGTTTCCTTTTCTCTCTCTTCCTCCCCTCCAAGTTCTCAGGGTGGGAATACTCGGGATTGATTAGGATTCTCCCTTCGGTTTTTGCTTAGAGCTTCTTTGATGTACCACTTTGATTACCTGTCTACCTTTCTATGGCTATTTCTGAGGATTATGATTTAAATTACTGTACTGCTACTATTTTAGTACAATGCCGATATTTTAATTTGATGTAATGGGTTTTCTATATTTCAGACTTATGTTGTAGCTAGATTTTGGAATGCGGTGTTTTTTTGTTTTAAAAATAAAATTTTAAATTCCGCTGCTATTTTATATCTGTCTTGTGATGTTTCTTTAGCCTATAACGCTTCACGGAAACTAATGCACTCTGTTAAAAAGTGACATTAACGGACATAGGGTGTCACATTTGGTATCACAACTGAAGGTTACAAGATTGGAAAAATGATTTTGAAAATTGTTTTCAAAAGGTTTCAAAAAGAAAGTATTTTTAAAGAAAAGGTCATTTTTTGAAAAACATATTCCCCAAAGCCATATGAAATATCTTACGATTCTTTGTGTGAATCCCTTTTTCCTTTTCTTTTCAGCATGTCTAGGAAACCAAATATTCCCTAAGGTGTCCTTATACCGGCTTGGTTCCACAGGTTTCTCGAGGTTATGACACTAGCCGGAGGCCAAGAAAACGCCCCTCCCCCCCTCCAAGTTGTGGTCACTGTCCCTCCTCCTTCATGAGTGTATAATTTCTCCAAGATATGCAAGTATTTTAGTGTGATGGAAGTAAATCCTTTATGAGAAACTGAGACTTTTGTAGAAGCAAGGAATTGGCTTGAAGAGACATAGGATTTGTTTGGGATTTTTGAGGTTGACTACCGTAGGAAGATCCAGTTGGCTGTTTGGCAGCTGAAGGATGAGGGTTCATTCCGGTGGGAAGTGATGCAAGCAGGGCATCCCGTTGAGACTTTCCGATATAGATTCGAGATGAAGTTTCTTTCTCAGGCTGAAGAGAATATGCAAATGGTGTAACAACTCGGAAATTCTGAGCCAATTTAAATTTTTTATTTTGGCAATGTTGGTGAATTTTGAATATTTAAAATGATGCATTTTAAATAATTACGACGAGAAATTCATTTTGAATAGAATTAGAATGTATATATTTATTTGGATCGTCGTTAGAATATAAATATTTACTTGTAATTCTAAAAGGAATTGAAAATGGCGCGGTAGTTTGAAAATTAGATTTCAAAATTCAAATGAATGTATAGGATTCAAAATAAACCGGATTTTAGCAAAACCAAAAATATTAGAATATATTTGAGAATATCTTTCCAACGAATCCGAAAAATTGAAATTTCATAGCGGGGATAAAAAGTTATGTCCATTGAAAATTCAAAATAGTCGCTATGGAATTTTGGCCCTTAAAAATGGAAATTTTGCAAATGACCTCGGTTTTTGACGAAACCACTTTTGTCGTATCCGTGATGACAAGTTATTGCTAGGTTTCAAATTTCGTAATTTTTTGAATCAATATGCGGGCGTGGCAAAGGAAAACGTGTTTGACTAGTTTCAGTTGATTTTAATCGACTGGAAAATGGCCATTTTTCAAACTATATCAGAATTTGACGAAATTTGTTTCGTTAGGACCGTATCATCAATACGAAGCTAGAAAATATTTTTCGGGAATTTTTATAGTCCGTATATGGCCTCGGTAAATTGAAATGCGCATTCAAATTCAATATATAGAGTTATATGTTGATTTTGACGAAAACTGATCATAACAGCCGAATTAGGTTACGGTACATATCCTATTGTGTTCGGAATGGGGGTAATTAGCTATGGGCGGCAGTCGGTTGGTTCGATTTCGAGGTCGAAATTAAAAGGTACTTTTTAAATTAAAATAATAATAATAATAATATATATATATATATAATTATATACTTCCTCCTGCCCTTTGCACCCTCCCTTTTCTTTTATTTTCCAGTTCAAGGAAGAAAACCCAGATTCCCCCTTTCACCCTACGACTGCACCCCTCCTCCCCCTCACCTTCGCCACCGGACATCTCCACCGCACCCCCTTCAACTCCGACGCTCCCCCCAGGTCCCTCTCTCCCCCTCTAAAGCGACGTGCCCCCCCTCGAACCCTAACTAAAACCCGACGCCCAAGCCCCTGGCCCCACCTTTTACCACCGCGACCCCCCCTTTTACCACTAGTGATCCGGCGCCACTAACCCCACATCCTCCTCAGCCGTGAAACCCCCCTCTCTCGGAAACAAGTGCGTTTTTAATTTATTTAATTAATTCAGTTATTAAATATTTAAGAAAGATTAGTTTTTTCTGTCATGAAAAATATGATTTTTACTTTGTAAAAAGAATCGATTTTTATATATTCATTAGCAAAGTAAAATTTCGATTTTTATATACTCATTAGCAAAGTAAAAATTCAATTTTTATATATTCATTAGCAAAGTAAAAATTTATTTTTATATTTTCATTAGTAAGATAAAAATTCGATTTTTCTATGTATAAAGTACCGATAAAAAAAATTGATCTTTATATTGTTTACCTCGAAAGAAAAATATAATCTTTAGTGAAGTAAAAATATGATTTTTAGAATTGAAATAAAAATGTGATTTTTATTATGAACTGCGTGAAATAGAGGGCGATGGAACGGATTGAAATCAAAAAAGGAATTCAAACAGTTCAGAAATTCAGAAATGAAATGGTGGAGTGGAACCCTCGGTGAGAACTCATAACTTTTAATTTATTTCTAGTTTGAAATATATACTAGGATGCGGATGGTGCTTAGCAGCACCTGACACCCGTTGTCCACAGACCATGGATGACTTGTTTGTTTTATTGGTGTGTTGTGAAAATTGATTGTGTGATGTGGAATGAAATAAAATATTTTATAGTGGAAAATATATTATAGTTAAAAATATGATTTTTAACGTGTATATAAAATAAATAATAAACAAATCGGACGATTTGCTTATATAGACTGATTTGAATGATATTGATTGGGATGGTAAATTTTACACATCGCCCAATTGCACAAATAAATCATGTGTTTGTTGATTTGAAACCCCACACGGGTATCGGGATGATATTTGACGTACACTAATCCCGATTGTTTAGTTGTATGTCAATCGGTGGGTTGACATACTGTGTAAGCATTAATTATTTATATTTAACGCTTATGCAGTTGTGTGGTGCACTCTGGATGATGGTTGATTGTTTATCATTGCTATAATATACATGTGTTGTAGAAAATCCATATAATTAACATTTTATGGTAATTGATTGGGCCTCATTCCAATTTAGAAAATAAATTTGTGTGTTGAATTGAAAATAAATTCATGTGTTGAATTGAAAATAAATTCATGTAGAAAATAAATTCATGTGTTGAATAGAATAAACATTCATGTGTTGAATAAAAGCCGTGTTGATTAGATTGACACCATTTTGACGGGAACGATATTTTTATTGATTTTATTCATTTTTAGAATGAATATAGAAAAGAAAGTGATTTTGAAATATAACGTTTTGAAAATATTATCATTTATAGATTAATGATGTGGAATATTCAATTTTGATTTGAAATTGAATAGGAAGTTGAAATCGTTTTAAAAATGAATTTAAAACGATTTATAAAATACGTTTTGAAAGGAAATCGATGAAATATGTATAATATTATATATATATATATATATATATATATATATATATATATGTAATGGCCCGAACAGAAAGCGCCGCGCTGCGGCAGTTCATGAATTTTGACCATTGACTTCGAGTGGAAATTACGGGAGATCCGACCGTCGGATTCTCCTAAAACAAGAACCGTTGGGTTCATATCGAAAAGAGCTTTCTAACGAATATTAGAAATTTGAAATCTAATGGTTGGATTTGGAATTATGTCTAAATCAAATTTGGAAAAGGTCGCTGTAAGTGCAGTTCGATGTCCGTTGATGGAAATCGACTGTACGGGCCTTGATAAAATTATTAAAAATAGTAATAATTTGTGTAACATCATGAGAAATGATTTGGGGAGAATTAAGATGAAAATCTCCTATTTGAAAAGATAAAAATAGATTTTCATCGAAATGAACTAGTTTTCAACTAGAATTATAATTCTATTTATTTTTAAGATTACCAACCAGAGACAGATTATACAAATGGGGGATTACAGAGGACAGACTCTGTGTTCTTTGTGGAACTTCGGAGGAGTCACTTGAACACTTGTTTTTTGCATGTAAATATTCAAACACAATTGCGATTAACTGTAAAGTAGAAGTTAACCCACAAACACAGAAGTACGATCTAGAGGAAATCGCAACATACCTGGCCAGGCACCCACACAACAATTGTTTGGTAACCAAATTGAAGAAGATGGCCGTCACATACGCTGTAGCAGCGATTTGGAGAGAGAGAAATTCACGAATTTTCAGAGCAAAGGAAAGTAATGCGAAGGTGGTTAGTAAACTTGCAATCACAGACATTATTTTAAGTAGAAGACGAATTAAATCAGTAATCAAACAGAAAGCTTGGGACTTGAACTCGATGGATGTTCAGAAATGGATCTGAAGGATGTGTCGGCATGAATTCCAGGAACCAGTGCAGTAGTGTTTGAGCCTCCATGATTTGCAGTGGAAAAGGAAGACGAAGGAGTTTTGCGGCGAAAGTGGAAGACAAAGGAGCTTTGTAAATGGAATATTCTGGTTGTAACTGAATTGATTTGCGTATGAGCTTGCATGTTATAATGACTGATGTATGTTACAAAGGCCGTCGGCCTTATTGTATTCATCCCTTTTGGGCTAAAAGCCTAATAAAGTTTTAACCCAATTTCAAAAAAATAAAAAATAAAAATAAAGTGGATTTGAAATGGTTTTAAAATTAACCAGAATTTCCAATAATTGAATTGGAATGGATTTGAATCGAAATTGTCTTTGGGATATTTCGATGTTGGATTTCGTGATGATACAGATATTGTTATGGGAATTTGAAAGATATATTAATATCGTTATTTCCATTACGATATTTACGGGTCATAGAATTTGATATTGAATATAAGCCGATATATTTTCTATTCAGAGCCTTGTATTTAATATCAATTGGCATTTGGGTTTGTCGTGAATGGTGTCTTCATTAATCTTGTTCTTAAACCCAGTTGAGAAAAAGATTAAATCTTTTTATTTGGATTTAATGAAGTATACCAATTAAATAATATTTAATTGGAATTTAATTGAAATTGACTTTTGGATTTATCGTGAACGGTGTTTTAAATAACATTTGTTCTTTAACCCAAAAATTAATGGAATGTGATTTGGGTTGTCGTGAATGGTATCTTTAATAATACTGTTCTTAGACCCAACGGAGATTAGAAAATCAGAAACTAACTGGAGATTAGTTAAGTTGAATGGTTTCCTCGGTATTGATCTGATGTTGGTTTCGGCCTTCGGGGTTATTACTTAGGGAATTGTTCACTTGCTAATTTACGGTTAAAGGCTGATGGAAATGAAAAAGTGAATTTGATAATATAATTATCAAATTCAAGAAATGATCGAGAATGGAGTACCACCTGTTTTACTACAGACGATAGTTAAATCTTTAATTAGACTTGAACGTGAAATGGTAATTGAATTTACCAATAACACCGTGGTCTTAGATATTAAGTATTACCAGTTTTACTTCATGGGATGAATAGGTTGGGATTGGGAAATTAAAACAAATGATTACTTCGGTAAGGTTCGTTAATCCCGGCTAGTTTTGATAATCCATAATTTGGTTTGAGTTGATATTAAAACGAAGATTAAAGAATAAATTTAAAAGAATTTATCTTTGATAAAATTAATGGGAAGCTTTCCCTAAGAATTTGAAATTTAGAAACTAACTGTAGGTTAGCTAAGAAGAATGGTTTACTGGGTATTGATTTGATGTTGGTTTCGGCCTTCGGGGTTAATGTTTGGGGAATTATTCTCTTGCTAATTTACGGTTAGTGACTGATGAATTGGAATGAGGCATATGTTGTGTTTGTGTAACACTTGTTTATTATATACGTGAGTTATTCAGAAAGCCTGGGTTTATCTCATTCTGAATAACTGATGCGACGTGGTGTCGAAGAGGAAGATGGTGGTTGAAGACCAGAGGTCTTCACGTCATTTGGGTGATTACTGATGATCTTGATTGGGCTGTACACCCAAGAGGAGGGAATCAGTTGGTGATCATCCAGATGTACTTGGAGATCGATGGATATGCGAGGTAAAAGGTGTCTCCAGTTTCATTCAGACCCAGAACGAAATTGTAAATGGACTGTGTGTCTGACATTGGATTTTAGTCTGTGTGATTGATTTCTATTAAATAAATATCTGTTTGGTGGCGGAGAATTTATTTTCTTGCTTACCGCCCTTCTTTGAGACGTACGAGCTCAGGGGTTATATATTGATGGATATCAATCGCATGGAGTGAATTGCCCGTGTGGCATGCCTAAGTGGAAATTGATTAAGGCTTCTGTTGAAAAGAAAAGTCTTGTGGTTGATGATCAAATCACCGCTTGTGTGGCATAGCTTTGTGTAACGTGAATTCGCGAGCCTCACACCCCGGTTGTGAACCAGAAACAGGAGAGAACATCAGGGAGGACATGCGTTTCTTTCTAGCTAGAGGTGGTGTCAGTGCTTAAACTGGCTGACATTTATATTATTTTCACATGTGTGCTTGTTGCTGTTGCGAGGCGCCTCGGTTATATCGGTCGATCCGGGACCGATGGAGTCATTTGTTGGCTCATTTACGCCCCAAAGGGTGGGGAAACACATTGTTTAAGCATTTTAATCCACATCGATGGACCGGCCCTGATGATCCAAGGTGTAGTTGCGGCTGTTCCTGAGACATGTAGGCTAGATTGTCTCGAAACGGTGAGGACGATCCCTGGCCTCGGTTTACAAATGGAAATCCAACTTCCAATACATCAATGTGCAGTTTTGATTGTAGAGTCTTGTATTTGCAACATGATATATGGTACGCATGCCGTCTATGATTGATACTTATGATTGAAATTGTTTTTGACACTATACACTTATAGTAATAATAAAAGATGAAATTTAGCATATCAAGCATTCTTTGGCTATTATAAGGTAAAACCCTATCCTCTGGCTTGTGTTGCATTGTGTGATGGGACCTGGGTCTTATAATAGCTTCATTGTTCTTTATTTAGCATTGCGCTGTTGTTTTATGCACTGGTATTCTAGGGAGGAAACCTGTTCCGTGTTATACGGCGTGGTCCCTTTATTTACCAAACTTTAAAATAAAGATTAATAACTGTTTTAGTTCTCACACCAGTCACATGACTGACCTGGAGTTTATTGTTTTAGCCTAAACTTTGGGTGCCGTTATTTCCGCACTGGCAGCTAGTAGTTTTGGTTTTGCAGATTTATATTCATAGGATCCTGATTTACAGCTGGAATGATATCCGGAAAGCTCTGTATCCGTATATCTCCTTCAGTTGTGCTTTGTATTATTTTCGCTGCTATTTAGCGTATTGTGATCTCTGATATTTTTTGTTGTGTAATATTTATTCATACTCTGTATATTCTTGTATTCTGATGGAATTGTTGTAATAAACAATGAAGTGTTCTTCTGTTTGCGTTCCAGTTTGTCATGTTCTCAAAAAAATCAGAGGTTTCGAACAGTCTTGGTCAGTTTAGCAACTGACTTGGATCAAGCAAAATCCCTTTTCATTACAAATGGAAAGGTTTTTGGCACTTAAGGAAGGAGGCATGTCTGTCAAAGAGTATGTCAATAAGTTTAATCAATTGGCAAGGTTTGGTTTCGAGCTGGTGAATACCTTCACAAGAAAGTTTTGAGGTTTGCAAGACGGTCAAATTAACCCTTTCATGAGTTGGCTATGTCTCACATTCCGATTGGGGCAACTTTTGAGAAACTCATTGATATGGCATTGATGCACAAAGAAGATAAAGGTGAAAAGAAAGAGGCTAAGATTGATGAGACACGAAACAAGAAAGTGTGACCCAAGAAAGAACAACAACAAAAGAAGGGCAGAAAGAATGACAAAGCTCGAGACAAGAGGAAATGTCATAGTCGTGGACGCATAGGTCATTTGAGCAAAGATTGAAGAAAAAGGAAGAATGCTTGTTTCCGCTATGGTAAGGTCGGACACTATACTAAGGAGTGCCTAAAGAAGCAAGGACAGGGCCAAAGGGTAGGATCTTCTAGAGGGTAGGTGCATGCTCTCATGGCCAGTATACTGGACAAAGGTAGAAAAGTTTTTGTTCAAGGTTTGATTTCTCTTTTCGATCATCCAGATAGAACTCTTTTTTATTCTGGCACTTCGCATTCTTTTATATCTAGCACTGTGGTTGAATCTCTGAACCTTATTACTAATTTGGTTTTGGATCCCATTGTTGTCTCAACCCCATTGGGGGCATGACTCATATGTCTATGATTTGTCGGGGTTTGAGGATATCTGTATTGAGCGTCGAGTTCGAGTGTGATGCATATGTGTTTGGTTTCATGGGCTATAGTTCGATTCTACGAATAGATTGGCTAGCCAAGTACGGTGCCATTGTAGGGTGTGAGACGAGGGTCGTTAGGATTTTGACATTCCATGGGAGGACTCTAGAGATTTTATGTGACCCTAAGGGTCTGTCATGCTTAGTTTCCTAGAATCTCTTGATGCTTCTGTTAATGATTTATGATCTGTTCTAGTAGTCTGTGAGTATTCAGATGTATTTGAGGAGGTTAAGGGCATACCACCGAGGCGCGAGATCGATTTCCGGATATACTTATTGGACAATGCAAAACCAGTGGCATTTGTTGTGCACCACATGGCTCCTAGGGAGAGGAGGGGGCTCAACAAGAAAATAGGGGAGCTACTTAAGAAGGGATTTATTTAGTGAAGCATATCTAAATGGGATGCTCCAATCGTATTCGGAACTAAGGTGGATGGCCCGGTTCTCTTATATGTGGATTACAGAGAGTTGAATAAGCTCAATAAGAAGAATAAGCACCCACTTCCGAGGATAGATGATCTGTTTGACCAACTTTTTGGTGCATCTGTTTTCTCCTAGTTGGACTTAGCCACGGGGTTTCATTAGTTGAGGGGGGTCGAGGACAGTATAGAGCTATTAGAACTCCAGATGGTTTATTTGAGTGGATCGTCATGCCTTTTGGGTTGATGAATGCACCCGCCTATTTTGTGGATCTGATGAGTAGGTTATTTCAAGAGTTTCTGAACAAGTTCATTGTGGTCTTTGTGGATGACATTATGATTTTATCGAAGTGCGAGGAAGAGCATGTCTTACATTCAAGGGAGGTTTTGAAGACTCTCTGAGCATATCATCTTAAGGAAAAATTCACCAAATGTCAATTTTGGAGAAAGGAAGTGAGATTTCTAGGGCATGTGGTCTCCAAGGATGTAATAGCAGTGGATTCCGCGAAAGTAGTTGCAATTCAAGATTGGAAGATTACAAAGAATGCAACGAAGGTGAGGAGTTTTCTTGGTTTATCGGGTGATTGTAGGAAGTCCATTAAGAACTTTGCAAATATATTAGCCCCACTCACCAGATTAATGAACAAGAATTTAACCTTTTCTTAGGATATTGCCTGTGAACATGCTTTTCAGAGATTAAAGAGGGCCCTAACAATAGCCCCAATCTTGACTTTGCCTGATGGTAACAAGGTGTTCACAGTATACACTGATGCATGTGGCACAGGCCTTGGTGCTGTTTTGATGTAAGAGGGAAGGGATTTATGTTACGGTGGTAGACAGTCGAGAGTTCATAAGAAGAACTACCCTACCTATAATTTAAAGTTGGCCTCCATATTATTTGCGCTTAAGACTTGACGTCATTTTCTACTTGGAGAGAAGTTCGAGCTATATACTGATCATGAATCTCTTGAGTATTTGTTCTCGCAAAAGGACCTTAATTTGAGGCAATAGAGATAGATGTAGTTCTTAGCATCCTATGATTTTGAGATTTCTGATACCCCTGGTAAGGGTAATGTGGTGGCGGTTGCATTGAGTAGACGGAGGATGACTTTGAGTCCATTATTCGTAGAGAGGAGGAGCTTGGGGTATATACCGACCTTTGATTTTAGGCCATCTATGGATCTTATACATGGTTTGTTGGCATCCTTAGAGGTGCGACCTACTCTTATGGATCAGATAGGAACTTCGCAGTGTGAGGACCCATATATAGTAGACAACTTCGATAGGCTCAATAGAGGGAAGACTTCTAGTCACCTTTGTAGATATTCTAAGGATCATAGAGGGTGGTTGCGACGAGATGGAAGGCTTTGTTTTCCCCGAGTTGAGAGTCAGTTGAAGCCAGTCCTTGAGGAAGCCCATCATTTTAGGATGACTATCCATCGAGGAGGTGATATGATGTATAGAGATATGAAGAGGATTTTCTTTTGGGCTGGGATGAAGAAAGATGGAGCGAAGTTTGTTTCTCGATGTTTGATTTGCTAGCAAGTCAAAGCTAAGCAAAGGAAGCCTGGCGGTTTACTTCATCCCTTGGAGGTCCCACAGTGGACATGGGAGAGCGACTATATGGATATCACTGATGGTTTACCTAGATCGAGGAAAGGCAACACCAATATTTGGGTTATAGTTGGCAGGCTTACTAAGAGCTCATTTCATTCCTGTTAAGAGTAAGAGAATGATAGTATGGTTGACAGAAGTTTGTCTTGTTGAGATAGTCCGTCTACATTGAGTACCTTCCAGTATAGTGAGTGATCTTGACCCCATATTCACCAGTGAGTTTTGGAGGAGCTTGTAGGAGGTGCTAGGTACACAGTTGTGTTTGATCACCGCTTATCACCCTCAGAAGAATGGGTAAACGGAGAGGGTGAATAGAGTTCTTGAGGATCTTTTAAGATTGTGTATCCTAGACTTCGGTGGGACATGAACGGAGCATCTCCCTTTGGTAGAGTTCGCATACAACAACAGTTATCATGATAGTATGGCATGGCACCCTTCGAGCCATTGTATGGTCAAACTTGTAGTTCACCAACTTGTTTGTGGGATTCTACAGATAGGCTTCTACTTGGACCTGAGATGATTAGAGAAACTTCAGAGAAGACTGATGGTATCCGTAGACGCATAAAGACAGCTCGGGAGAGGCATAAGTCCTACGTAGATAAGAGAAGGACTAATATTGAGTTTGAGGTGGGAGACATGGTTTACATCAAGGTATCACCTTTGAAGAATGTGGTTCTCTTTGTATCTGCAGGGAAATTTGCACCAAGATTTGTATGGCCATTTCCTATAACAGAAAAGATTGGACGAATGGCTCAAAGGGTAAAGCTACCAGAGAGATTGGAGGGTGTCCATGATGTTTTCCACATTTCTCATTTGCGGAAATGTCTGCACGATACAACAGAGGTAGTTGAGCCGAGTATGCTTGAGGAAGTAGAGGTGGAACGGGAGGTGATAGTTAGACGAGTTCCTACCCGTACTCTTGGATCAGAGGTTATGAAGCTACGCAACCGAAAGGTCAAGTTGATGAATCGTCAATTTGGAGAAAACCTTGAGGATGCAACTTGGGAGATTGAAGACAAGATTATCACTTCCTACCCTTTTCTTTTCAAGGGTATGTTCTTAACTTCTTTTTCCAAAGCTTTTATTCGTACTTGCTTTTATCATTTAAGTATATCCTATCGATCGAATCTTCGACCTTTAGGCAAGGAACTAATTGAAGTAAAAATATGTTTGATACATGTTATGTTTGATCGATGTAAGTGGATGCAAATGTTTGCTAGTGGTTACATGTGGATGAATATACACACAATAGGCACTAGATCGGCTCAATCGCTATCATACTGCATATGGATGAGTGTGCATTTTCTTCTTTTTATGGATGGAAATGAGTATGTCATCATATGGACGTTGCATTTGGACGGATGATTGTGCACGCAATGAGAGTTTACATCATATATTAGGATTACTTGCATATATGTTAGATTCATGACATCGACATACGTTGCATTAATTAGGTCAACTAAATCAGTAGACCGCCTAATTTTTCGCATTAGCATAAGGACATATACACACAACTTTTCACCTGTTCATATACGCATTAGAAATCATTTAAGACAATGGATGTCTGCGATTGGTGGATGAGTAGACGGTTGATGGATGTTAGGATATACATTCTTCTTAACTTGAAGATTTCGAGGATGAAATCCTTTAAATAGGGAGAATGTAACACCCTGTAATTTAAAAGAATGCTATAATGATAAACTAAAGAAAACTTAATTAGATATTGGGAATTAAGAAAAACCATTGAGTTCATCTCGGAATTCTTCTTAAGATAGACTTCGAGTTTGCGTAAAATGAACATCGTATGAGGAAGTTACTAAGCTTAGAAGTTTTCACACGTATAAGAGAATTATATATAAAAAATCAAGTCCAGAACTCAAAATAATTCAAAAATTAGAGCGGGAAATCGAAGTGGGCTTCTGGCCTGTTGGGGTCGTCCTATACCCCATGGGGGTACCCCCTAGGTCAACCCATAAAAGGGGGTGTCGACCAAAGGGTCGACCAATCCCAGATCCAGGCTAGATTCCTACCCTGCACTTGGACGTGTTTCTGAACGAGATTCGTTGGCGATAGGATATAAATAGGAGAGAATTTCGATTATTTTATTCACCCAAAACAACGGAGACACCGAGATGCTGCCCCCAACTTGGATTGAATTAGACTATTCTTCTGCAACAATGACTTATACGTATTCAAGAAACCCTACTCCCACATCAACACTCTTTTCTCTGTCCTTTAGATCCAGCCTCTATGAGTTCATGTTATTTTAGATATAAACATTTAACAAGTAATCATGACATGTAAATAAATCTGGATCTAAACCTATGCGTGTTAAGAATCCGACCCTTACCTCAACTGATCTGCCATTGCGTGTAAACCTGATCTACTGTTCAGTTCTCATATGCCTATTCTGTTATTATACCTATTTCAATCATCATATGCCTATTCTATTATTACGCCTATTTCTGTCATCATATGCCTATTTTGTTATTATGTCTATTTATGTTCTCTTCTCTCCCTCTTTCCCTTTTTATTTTTATAGTTTAGGCTACCTTCGAGCCTAGGCCTATGGCTAAAATATGTGAACCGACAAAATTGGGAATGGTTGGGAAAGATAAAATGGGCACAACTTGTATCGTGAATCAGGGTTTGGATTTGGGGGCATAACCTATGATGAACATGAATAATTATTTAAGAATAAATAGTCCTAAATTTACAGTAAATGGATATTGTAACCGCACTCAAACAAGAGGTTAAATTTGACTTGTGGTAGAAGTCTGCCTAGAACCATCCGGAAAATCCAGCATCCACAAGTTGTTAATTTAATGTGATGGGTCTAGTGCGTAAATTTACACGTAACGGTGCTAAGATGCGAGGTTAAGTCAAACTCATGGTAGACGTCTGCCCGGAAACGCCCGGCATATTTAGCATCCATAGGTAGTCAACTTAATGTGAGATGTGACGATCCCAAAATCCGAGGGGCGGTATTAAGGATAATCATTAGGAAATAACACATTAATCATCATAGCAGAGTACAGATAATAGCAGAAACAATAAATAAAACAATTTTACATGGATATGACAGCGGAATCACAACATGTAGGATATCAGAATAGCATAACGTGGGATATACTTAGTAAATCAAAAGGAAAGTGATCAGTCATCATCGCCAGAGGCGGAATACATACATGCAGTAAGACATAATAAGAGTATCAGTCTACATCGCCGAAGGCGGAATACATATACATATAGTGAGAAATACGGAAAGTAAATCAGTCTGCATCGCCAGTGGCGGAATCATAATATAAGTACAGTAATGGCGGAAAAAGTCAAAGTCATCTCTATGAAGTCAGCCTCGCCATGAGCCAAAAATGCACTCTATGCAGCAGTGCAGAACCAAAAACCACCTGTCACCTATGTACTAGGCTGCCCGTGTGAAAATAAGGACACCCGCGTTTGCAAAGTGAAACAAACAACGAGTCAGTCATGGGGACTGGTATGAGGAATCTATTTAATAGTTAAACAACAGTAATAGCAAATCATAGGACCACGCCACTTTCGCGGAACGGGTTTACTCCAGTGATTTCTAGTGCATTTAAAATAAAGTAAATTCTTTTAAAACAATCGCAATGCTTTTAGAAAGAATGAAGCCATTATAAGACTCAGGTCCCATCATACAATGCAACGCAAGCCGGAGGATAGAGTTTTACCTTATAATAGCCAAATATGCTTGATACGTATAAAGAAAAATCATTTGATATTATTACTAGTGCATATATGTTTCAAAAACGAATAGCATCATAAATATCAATCATAGGCGGTATAGCTACCATCTACTATGTTGCCATACTAGTTCTACAATCAAGACCGTTATTTCGTATTGGAAGTTGGATTTCCGTCATGAGTCGAGGCAAGGGGCAAGCTCCTCTCCGCTTCGAGACACTCTTGCAAATGCCTCGGGACTACACACTCTGGGTAATCCCTGGATGCTTCAGGGCCGGTCCTCACTTACATTAGAGGATTAGTATTCCTGAACACACGTTTCCCGGTCCTTACAGACCTATAACCGAGGCGCCTCACATTCCAACAACCACATAGGTGAAAAGTAGATATATATGTCAGGGCTGGTAAGTCACTGACACCACCATAGCTAGAAAGAAACGTCGTGCTCTCCCTGCAGTCCGTATCCCGTTTTTAACTCATACCGGGGTGTGAGGCTCGCGAATCTACGAAATACACAAAGTTGGGTCATGTAGACCTTGCTTTGATCATCATCCACAAGACTTTGATTTGCAACAGAAGCCTTGATCACAGCATCTTGGCATGCCACATAGGCAGTCCACTCCATACGATTGATTTCCATCGATATATAACCTCTGAGCTCGTACGTCTCAGAGAAGGGCGTTAAGCAAAAGAATAAATTCTCCGCCGCCAAACAGATATATATTTAACAGAGATCAGTCAGTATAGAACAAAATCCAATGTCAGACACACAGTCCATTTACAAGTCCGTCCTGGGTCTGAACGAAACCGGAGGCGTCAAATTCCTCGTATATCCGTCCAATCAACACATACGTTCAGAAGGCTACTACTTCCGTCCCCTTCCGGTAGCTACTCCGGTTAGGAACCTCAGTAGCGCCCATCCAACCGATATGAAGAACGTCGGTCTTGAATCGTCTTTGCATTTTCCAATTCGAATCGCTCGATAAATTATTTGAAATGAGGGTTAGCTCGGCCTTTTCAAATAATTCACGTCATTAGAATTTAAATCGATTCATTTTATGGCTATGTTATTCGACATCCGTCTTTCAGTTATTTAGTGTTATTTTCATGTCATACACATACAACCATCAAATATCAAACAATTCAAGCCCAATTGGTTTATTTTCAACCTATGTTGCTTAAAATATTTTATAATGATTTTTCGCCATTTTTATTTATTTAAAAATGGCCATATTTAATTAAACGACGTTTCAGGTCGTGTCGTGGCACTGGCGCTGTTTTTCCCTTAATTTGTTTTACAAATGTCAGAAAATCTAACCGTTGGATTTCTACAAAGTCTATATCAGTGGGAAGATATTCCCAAAGCGAACCCAACGGTTCTAGTTTTGTGAAAATCCGACGGTCGGATCTCCCACACTAGTCGTTTGAAGTTACGGTTTCAAAATTCGAACTACAGCGTCGTTATTCGATTAAATTTAATTATATTTATATTTATGTATAAATATAAACGATTCTGGCGCTGTTTTTCTTCAGATTTGAATTAAACATTCCGGACAATCCAACCGTTGGATTTTTACAAGGTTGGTGCCGTTAGAAAGATATTTCCGAGGCGAACCCAGCGGTTGCGGTTTCGGGAAAATCCGATGGTCGGATTTCTCGTACTAATCATTTCAAATTACGATTTCGAAACGCGAACTGCACGGCCTCCATTCATTTTAATTATATTTATATTTATATATATAAATATAGTTCATTCTATAATTTCAACTATAGCTCATTTTATATTTTCAACTTCGTTTTCACTTCAAATATTTCACTAACGCCTTAATATTTCGAAAAATTTCGCCATAACCTCCTTTCTACGGGGAGGGGTTTGGAAATTTATTGGGCCGTATTAGGTACCCAATAAATCCTAAAAAGCATTCACATATTTTTAGTGATATATTTTGGTGTTTACGGGGGAGCATGTACTGATAATCACTCTAGAGAATAAATTCCCGTCACCTCGTTTCCGTGTGGAAATAAATAGTCCATGTGCCGTATCTAATAACTAGAGCGACGTGATTATTGTCAACTCTAGACCCGTGTGGGATTTTTATTAATCTGGCAATTTATCGTTATAATTTATATAGTCCATATCAGTCATCAGTTCAACCTGTAGTATATAGTCATCGCCATACAAGCCTCTTGCTTGTATGGTAAATCTTCCACCTCGTCACACAAGCTCCAATAGCTTATGTGGAATATGATGAAGTATGCCTATCATCAAGAAGTATGCCATGTAGTGTAGTTCAACATTAATTGTAACTATCCTATGGCGTTGCTTATTATTTCACACAGAAAAACCAGCACACCGCATCCAATGGCATTCACAGGAGTTGATATATAAATAAAATTGCGCAACCAACTCATCAAGGTTTACCTATTTGTCGGGCACGCAAATAATTTCTTTACTCTACAGCTAATCCATTTTTTTCCTGTTCAACACATGTATATATATGCAGAACAAAGCTAATAATAAAATTTCTAGCAAACTATTATTTTTATCATCAAAAATATTTATTCGACACGTGTGTATTTTTAACACTTCTTATTCACTATAAAAATATAGTTTTCATTGTCGATTCATTTTATTTTTAGAAGACGATAACATTCAACACATGAATTTCAACTCGACGAACAAATTGCAATTCAACACATGAATATTCTATATCGTTTGTATATATATAAAAAATGTGATTTTTATTGCTAAAGCCATTTGTTTAAATTCAAATAATATTCAACACATGAATTTCAACTCAACGAATGAATTGCAACTCAACACATGAATATTCGATATAGTTTGTATATATATAAAAATGTGATTTTTATCGCTAAAGCCATTTGTTTAAATTCGAATAATATTCAACACATGAATTTCAACTCAACGAATGAATTGCAACTCAACACATGAATATTCGATATAGTTTGTATATATATAAAAATGTGATTTTTATCGCTAAAGCCATTTGTTTAAATTCGAATAATATTCAACACATGAATTTCAACTCAACGAATGAATTGCAACTCAACACATGAATATTCGATATAGTTTGTATATATATAAAAATGTGATTTTTATCGCTAAAGCCATTTGTTTAAATTCGAATAATATTCAACACATGAATTTCAACTCAACGAATGAATTGCAACTCAACACATGAATATTCGATATAGCCTGTATATAATTTCAATGAATGAAAATTATTCTAACACATAATTATTTCAGAAAATTTCGGCAGCATAACGGCAGGGTAGTTAAAACCAGGACCGTCCCTAGTACGTCTCCTCGCTCTACCTTAAAACCTCGCGGTTTTTGACAATGGGGATCATGCATCTAGTTCGCATGCAGGCGGCATGTTTTATTTTCAATTCCATAATCCTATTCTATTTTGTTTCAACCACAAGAGGGTATTTTTCAACCACAAAGGTATTTTTCAACCATAAAGGTATTTTTCAACCATAATATCAACCACAAACAATTATTTCCAACCATTCGTCAAACCATATGATATCACGTCAATCACAAGCAATAAATATCGTCCATGGTCTGTGGACGAGGGGAGTATATATATATATATATATATAATATAATAATTCACTTGCATTTCATCACAATTCAAAGCATATATGTTTCAAACAACGCTTGTATAATTTATACATCGCTAATATAACTTATACAACACATGTACATGAGGTATACAATGCGTATATAATTTACACTTCGCTTATATAATTTATACAACGCGATTTCATTCACACAGATAATTTAGATTCCTCACATTGGTTATTGCGGTGGTAAAAATCGTAGGAAGGTCAGAAAAATCCGCGGCTTCTTCTAGAATGTAGAGAGCCTCCTTGCGGTCACGGTGTCTCCTGTTTCATTGAATTTCGTTAACATAGCAAAAAGATATGATTTTTACAAGTTTGCAACGCTTTAAAGTGTAAAAATCAGTGGAAAATAGTTTCAGCCGTATACCCCATTTTGATTCGAAAGCTAGGGTTGAATTTTTCGGCAAAACCACGAAGCTTTAGGACGAACGGCCAGCGCTACGTCGAAGAGGAAGGAGAGAGCTTTCCAAAGCTACCTGAGATGGTCAGCTCGACGCCTCCTAGAGGGCACGGCGGCGGTGCAAAGGTCGGAGTTTCCCGACGCGATATCTCCTTCAATACTCAATGATAATTCGTGAAATTACTATGGATTTGAAGATCTCTGAACGCTCTTCAAAATGGAACTGAGTTTGCTTGATTTCGTTGAGTGGTTATGGAGAAATTGAAGAGAGAAGATTCAGATTGGTTTCCGCGTCGCGACAGGGGTTTTGAGGAAGAAGATGAATTATGATTGGTTGATGCCCTTTTTATTTTAATTTTTAATTTATTTAATTCCAAAAATACCCCCTTCCACAAACGACCTCGAAATCAAACCCAACGACTGTCGCCCCTAGCTAACTACCCCCATTCCGAACACAATGGGATATGTTTCGTTGGCCATTTCGACTGTTACAGTCAGCTATTTTTCAAATTAAAATATAAAACATTCGATATTTAATTTAAACGTACATTTCAATTTGCCAGTGCCACAAACTGAATCGAAAAATTCCAGAAAAATAAATCTAGCTTTGTTTTGACGATACGGTCCTAACAAAACCAGTTTCGTCGAATTCTGAGCTCGTTTGAAAAACGGCCATTTTTAGGTCGACCCATTTTAACAGAATTTGACCAAACACGTTTTCTTTTGCCCTGCTCACATACTAGCTTCAAAAATTATGAAATTTGAAACTTAGCAATAATTTGACATCCCGGACCCAACAAAAGTGGTTTCGTCGAATTCCGAGGTCGTATGCAAAATCTCAATTTTCAAGGGCTATATATACTATATAGCGACCTTTCTGAAAATTCATTTGGCCATAACTTTTGATTTCCGTTATGAAATTTCGATTTTTCAGATTCGTTAGAAAGGTATTGATAAACAGATTTAAATATTTTCAGTTTCGTTAAAATCTGTTATATTTTCCACCCGGTACAGTCAGACAAAGTTTATATTCAAAATTTCAAACGGCCACACCATACCTAATTCTGTATTTTATGGAAATATACTATTTCAATCATTCAAATTTCTTGTTAATAACCAAATTTAAAATTTTTAAAATGGTTCACATTTTCCGGGTTATTACAATCTCCCCCACTTAAAACTTTTCGTCCTCGAAAAGGAAATAACAGCTAAGCAGGAAATAAAATGTAAATGCAAAGTATTGTAAAGGTACCTTGCACCGGAGTTAGTCAGAGATGTCCACTCTGCATTTGGGATAGGCTTGTTTAATGCTTTCCTCAGTTTCCCAAGTACAGTCTCTAGGATCACTACTCCACTGCACTTTGACTAAATGAATCTTTTTCCTCCTTAGCTCTCTAGTTTCTTTGCCAACTATCTTCAATGGCTCCCTCTTGAGTGCTAATTCTGGAGTTATGTCAATATCCTGTTGCGCTGCTTCTTCCACAATAAGGTCGGGATCATGAACATGTTTTCTGAGTTGAGACACGTGGAACACATCATGTACACCAGGCAACCAATTAGGTAATGAAACCCTATATGCAAGAGTTCCAATCCGTTCAAGTATAGGAAAGGGACCAATAAATCTCGGTGCCAACTTCCCAGTCTTGCCAAATCTGATTACTCCTCGCATTGGAGAAACTCTTAAGTAAACATAATCGCCAACGGCAAACGATATATCCCTTCTTCTCGCATCAGCATAACTTTTCTGTCGGCTCTGTGCGGTTTTTAATCGCTTCTTAATGAAATCGACTTTATCCGATGCTTCTTGAATCATATCGGGCCCTAACACAAGTCTGTTGCCAGGTTCTACCCAACATGCGGGAGATCTGCACGGTCTACCGTATAATGCTTCGAATGGAGACATTCCCAAACTTGCTTGATAGCTATTGTTGTAAGAGAATTCGGCTAAATGTAAATGATCTTCCCATGAGCCTCCAAAATCGATAACGCAAGCCCGCAATAGATCTTCCAAAATTCTATTCACCGCTCAGTTTGGCCATCTGTCTGAGGGTGATAAGCGGTGCTTAGATTCAATTTGGTCCCCAATTCTTCCTGGAATGCTTCCCAGAATTTGCTACTAAATAGGGGATCTCTATCGTTGACTATATTGAGCGGTACTCCATGAAGTTTAACAATTTCTTTGAAGTAAATCTGCGCTAGACTTTGAGCCGTTCTGTTGGATCGGACAGGTATGAAATGGGCAGTCTTCGTGAAGCAATCTACGATTACCCATATACTGTCGTTTCCTTTTCTAGTTCGAGGTAGGCCATGGATGAAATCCATCGAAATTTGTTCCCACTTCCATCCTGGAATTTCTAAGGGTTGTAATAATCCAGCCAATTTCTGCTGATCACTCTTAACTAGCTGACAAGTGGGGCATCTGCTAACATATAATGAGATATCTCTTTTCATAGCTCTCCACCAGGATGTGCGTTTGATATCGTTATACATTTTGCTCACACCGGGATGGATACTTAATTTAGATGTGTGGCACTCATCAAGTATTTCTCTTCTGAGCTCGGGAAGGTTTGGGATGCAGATTCTACCCTTTAATCTTAGAACCCCTTTGTCATCGAGTCGAAAACTTGTGGATTCACCTCCTTTGATTCTTTGACTGATTCTTTGAATAAATTCATCGTCTTTCTGAACAGTCGAGATCCTGTCTATTAATGAAGACGTGATGACAAAACTGGCGATGATTTCATTCTTTCTGCTGAGCGCATCTGCTACAACATTGGCTTTCCCTGGAGTGTATATAATTTCAAAATCGTATGCTGCAAAGAATTCTAACCAACGCTGTTGCCTCAGGTTTAAATCTTTCTGGGTGAACAGGTATTTCAAGGATTGATGATCGGTGTATAGTTCGAATTTCTCGCCCAGTAGATAATGCCTCCATTTTCTTAAAGCAAACACGATAGCTAATAACTCAAGATCATGAGTAGCATAGTTTCTTTCATGCGGCTTTAGTTGACGGCTGGCATAAGCGATCACTTGGCCTTTTTGCATTAACACTGCGCCTAGCCCTCTAATAGAAGCATCAGTCCATACAGTCAAGTCTTGGTTACCTTCTATTATTGTCAATACCGGAGCAGTTGTCAACTTCAGTTTTAGCTCTTGGAAAGCTTCTTCACATTCGGGAGTCCATTTGAATTTCTCATGCTTCTTTGTAAGCTTTATCAAAACTCCTGATATCTTTGAGAAATCCTAAACGAATTTCCGATAGTAACTAGCCAATCCAAGGAAACTTCGAACTTCTGTGGGGGTAGTAGGTTGTTTCCAGTTTTGAATCGCTGTAATTTTGCTTGGGTCTACAGCAATTCCTTCTTTTGACACGACATGGCGAAGGAATTTAACTTCATTCTGCCAGAAGACACACTTAGAAAATTTAGCTTTTAAGACATTTCTCCTTAGAATTTTCAACACTTGTTCTAAATGTTTTGCATGCTCTTCTTCCGACTTAGAGTAGATTAGAATGTCATCGATGAAGACTAGAACAAATTTATTCAACACACCACGGAACACTCTGTTCATAAGATCAACGAAGTATGCCGGAGCGTTGCACAAACCGAACGGCATTACTAACCATTCGTAGAATAAATCGGGACCCCTGAAGGCTGTCAAAGGAACACAGTCTTCGGCTATACGCAATTGGTGGAAACCTGTAGCTAGGTCCATTCTAGAGAATACTGTTGCTCCATTTAATTGATCTAACAGATCATCTATTCGGGGCAAAGGATATTTGTTCTTCAGTGTTTGTTTATTGAGATCCCTGTAATCGACGCAAAGTCTTAGAGTACCGTCTGATTTCGGGACAAATACTACTGCGGCTCCCCATGCTGAAAAGCTTGGTCTGATCAGACCTTTCCAAAGCAATTCTCTGGTTTGATTACTTAGTCCTTCTTTCTCTTTCGGAGCCATTCTTCTTATTGGATGTACTACTGGTCGGGCGTTAGGAGTTAAATCTATTCTAAATTCAATTTCTCTTTGCGGTGGTAAGTTTTCTACTTCTTCAAACACATCCGCATAGTTTTTAACGACCGGTATCTTTTCTAATGAAGGTGGAGTAATTTCTAAAGAAGACCAAAATTCTGTTCTATTAATTTCTGAGCCATGACATGGTATATATATAGGTCCAAGCTTCGTTTCGACTTTAACAATCCTTTCGGCACATCTAACTTCGGCCTTATATTTTGTCAACCAGTCAAATCCCAGTATAATATCAAAGTCGGAGAGGTCCATGACAATTACTTTAAAAGGGAATCGATAACATGAATATGAGGCGGGTACATTACAATATGAGCCGAGAATAGTAGACCCTCCTATCGGATTTTGAACTTTAATTGGTTCTTTAAGCTTCCTTGGATTCAATTTTAACTTATGAACAATATTACCAGAAATGAAGCTACGTGATGCACCAGTATCAAAAAGTACAGAAACAGGAATATTTTTAATGGTAAGGGTACCTCCCAAGACATCGGGTTTACCTGATCCATCGGTGATAGCTGGCGGGGTCTTCCCGTCATAGACATGGGCCACCTGTGCATTCTGCTTCAGAGGGCAGTTCCTACTGTAGTGCCCCTTCTTGTGGAAGTTGTAGCATTCGGCTGAGTTATTTGCCTTTGGCTTCTTTGGGGCTTTGCAAACATTAGAGAAATGACCGGGCTTCCCGCAATTGTAGCAGTTTCCTTTCGGGATCTTTGCGGGTTTTTGAGTAGCGGCCGCGGTAATGCTAGATTCGGGTTGGTCTGTTGAAGCCTTACGCTTATTTCCTGCTTGGCTTTTAGCGCGGTCTTGGCTAGCATGCCTCTCATCCATGTCTTCGTAGTTGCAAGCCATCTCTACTAGTTCTGTAAAGGAGAGTTTGATGTTGCTCATAGCTCTATCGTGATACTTGCGCTTCAGCCCAAATATGAATCTCTTATTCTTTGCTTTGTTGGTTAAAATCAGTTCTGTAGCATAGCGCGATAACTGGATGAAACTATTTAGATAGTCCTGAATAGAGAGGTCTCCTTGTTGGAGATTAGCAAACTGCTCTCTCATCCTCTCTAGAGCCTGTTCCGGTACAAACTTCTCATTGAACAAAGTCTGGAACTGCTCCCAAGTCCGGATAGTACCAGCTGCATCCCCAGAGGTAATGGCATCCCACCACAGATCTGCTTCTTCCTGAAGGAGCCAAATGCCAAGTCGGGCTTTGTTGTTAGTTCCCATACCCATACCTTCGAAGATTGTCTCACAGGTTTTTAGCTAAGATATTGCCTCGGTCACTGTGCCAGTGCCAGTAAAAGGTTTTCCACCAAGATTTCTGTACCTCTTTGCTTCTTTATCGAGCTCAAAGTCTTCTGGTGCTGGTGGCGGAATAATAGGGCCTTCCACTACTACGGGGATATTCCCCCGTCCTCCTGCTGCATCTCCTCGGCCTCCACGGCCTCCTCTAGCTGCCGCTCCACGTGTAGCCATCTAAGAGTACTGTATAAGCAAGAAAAGAGTCAAGCTCACAAATTTGATAATTTTCATAAATGATAAAGCAAGGGAATACAAGGAAAGATAATGATGATGTACTGATCAAATTGTTTTGCTAATCTGCTTAGCTCATTATAGGACATTGCTAATCCTATCTCTAATGAGCTACTCGCATTAGAACACTAATGATTCTATTCTGACGAGGTGTTTATGTGTTAGATCCCGGAACTAAGGTTAACCAAAGCTCTGATACCAACTGTGACGATCCCAAAATACGAGGGGCGGTATTAAGGATAATCATTAGGAAATAACACATTAATCATCATAGCAGAGTACAGATAATAGCAGAAACAATAAATAAAACAATTTTACATGGATATGACAGCGGAATCACAACATGTAGGATATCAGAATAGCATAACGTGGGATATACTTAGTAAATAAAAAGGAAAGTGATCAGTCATCATCGCCAGAGGCGGAATACATACATGCAGTAAGACATAATAAGAGTATCAGTCTACATCGCCGAAGGCGGAATACATATACATATAGTGAGAAATACGGAAAGTAAATCAGTCTGCATCGCCAGTGGCGGAATCATAATATAAGTACAGTAATGGCGGAAAAAGTCAAAGTCATCTCTATGAAGTCAGCCTCGCCATGAGCCAAAAATGCACTCTATGCAGCAGTGCAGAACCAAAAACCACCTATCACCTGTGTACTAGGCTGCCCGTGTGAAAATAAGGGCACCCGCGTTTGCAAAGTGAAACAAACAACGAGTCTGTCATGGGGACTGGTATGAGGAATCTATTTAACAGTTAAACAACAGTAATAGCAAATCATAGGACCACGCCACTTTCACGGAACGGGTTTACTCCAGTGATTGCTAGTGCATTTAAAATAAAGTAAATTCTTTTAAAACAATCGCAATGCTTTTAGAAAGAATGAAGCCATTATAAGACTCAGGTCCCATCATACAATGCAACGCAAGCCGGAGGATAGAGTTTTACCTTATAATAGCCAAATAAGCTTGATACGTATAAAGCAAAATCATTTGATATTATTACTACTGCATATATGTTTCAAAAACGAATAGCATCATAAATATCAATCATAGGCGACATAGCTACCATCTACTATGTCGCCATACTAGTTCTACAATCAAGACCGTTATTTCGTATTGGAAGTTGGATTTCCGTCATGAGTCGAGGCAAGGGGCAAGCTCCTCTCCGCTTCGAGACACTCAAGAAAATGCCTCGGGACTACACACTCTGGGTAATCCCTGGATGCTTCAGGGCCGGTCCTCACTTACGTTAGAGGATTAGTATTCCTGAACACACGTTTCCCGGTCCTTACAGACCTATAATCGAGGCGCCTCGCATTCCAACAACCACATAGGTGAAAAGTAGATATATATGTCAGGCTGGTAAGTCGCTGACACCGCCATAGCTAGAAAGAAACGTCGTGCTCTCCCTGCAGTCTGTATCCCGTTTTTAACTCATACCGGGGTGTGAGGCTCGCGAATCTACGAAATACACAAAGCTGGGTCATGTAGACCTTACTTTGATCATCATCCACAAGACTTTGCTTTACAACAGAAGCCTTGATCACAGCATCTTGGCATGCCACACAGGCAGTCCACTCCATACGATTGATTTCCATCGATATATAACCTCTGAGCTCGTACGTCTCAGAGAAGGGCGTTAAGCAAAAGAATAAATTCTCCGCCGCCAAACAGATATATATTTAACAGAGATCAGTCAGTATAGAACAAAATCCAATGTCAGACACACAGTCCATTTACAAGTCCGTCCTGGGTCTGAACGAAACCGGAGGCGTCAAATTCCTCGTATATCCGTCCAATCAACACATACGTTCAGACGGCTACTACTTCCGTCCCCTTCCGGTAGCTACTCCGGTTAGGAACCTCAGTAGCGCCCATCCAACCGATATGAAGATCGTCGGTCTTGAATCGTCTTTGCATTTTCCAATTCGAATCGCTCGATAAATTATTTGAAATGAGGGTTAGCTCGGCCTTTTCAAATAATTCACGTCATTAGAATTTAAATCGATTCATTTTATGGCTATGTTATTCGACATCCGTCTTTCAGTTATTTAGTGTTATTTTCATGTCATACACATACAACCATCAAATATCAAACAATTCAAGCCCAATTGGTTTATTTTCAACCTATGTTGCTTATAATATTTTATAATGATTTTTCGCCATTTTTATTTATTTAAAAATGGCCATATTTAATTAAACGACGTTTCAGGTCGTGTCGTGGCACTGGCGCTGTTTTTCCCTTAATTTGTTTTACACATATCGGAAAATCTAACCGTTGGATTTCTACAAAGTCTATATCAGTGGGAAGATATTCCCAAAGCGAACCCAACGATTCTAGTTTTGTGAAAATCCGACGGTCGGATCTCCCACACTAGTCGTTTGAAGTTACGGTTTCAAAATTCGACTTGCAGCGTCGTTATTCGATTAAATTTAATTATATTTATATTTATATATAAATATAAACGATTCTGGCGCTGTTTTTCTTCAGATTTGAATTAAACATTCCGGACAATCCAACCGTTGGATTTTTACAAGGTTGGTGCCGTTAGAAAGATATTTCCGAGGCGAACCCAGCGGTTGCGGTTTCGGGAAAATCCGATGGTTGGATTTCTCGTACTAATCATTTCAAATTACGATTTCGAAACGCGAACTGCACGACCTCCATTCCTTTTAATTATATTTATATATATATATATATATAAATATAATTCATTCTATAATTTCAACTATAACTCATTTTATATTTTCAACTTCGTTTTCACTTCAAATATTTCACTAACGCCTTAATATTTCGAAATTTTTTGCCACAACCTCCTTTGTACGGGGAGGGGTTTGGAAATTTATTGGGCCGTATTAGGTACCCAATAAATCCTAAAAAGCATTCACATATTTTTAGTGATATATTTTGGTGTTTACGGGGGAGCATGTACTGATAATCACTCCAGAGAATAAATTCCCGTCACCCCGTTTCCGTGTGGAAATAAATAGTCCATGTGCCTTATCTAATAACTAGAGCGACGTGATTATTGTCAACTCTAGACCCGTGTGGGGTTTTTATTAATCTGGCAATTTATCGTTATAATTTATATAGTCCATATCAGTCATCAGTTCAACCTGTAGTATATAGTCATCGCCATACAAGCCTCTTGCTTGTATGGTAAATCTTCCACCTCGTCACACAAGCTCCAATAGCTTATGTGGAATATGATGAAGTATGCCTATCATCAAGAAGTATGCCATGTAGTGTAGTTCAACATTAATTGTAACTATCCTATGGCGTTGTTTATTATTTCACACAGAAAAACCAGCACACCGCATCCAATGGCATTCACAGGAGTTGATATATAAATAAAATTGCGCAGCCAACTCATCAAGGTTTACCTATTTGTCGGGCACGCAAATAATTTCTTTACTCTACAGCTAATCCATTTTTTTCCTGTTCAACACATGTATATATATGCAGAACAAAGCTAATAATAAAATTTCTAGCAAACAATTATTTATTTCAACACGTGTGTATTTTTAACTAAGCGTATACATGATAAAAGGAATATTTTTATCATCAAAAATATTTATTCGACACATGTGTATTTTTAACTAAGCGTATACATGATAAAAGGAATATTTTTATCATCAAAAATATTTATTCGACACATGTGTATTTTTAACTAAGCGTATACATGATAAAAGGAATATTTTTATCATCAAAAATATTTATTCGACACATGTGTATTTTTAACACTTCTTATTCACTATAAAAATATAGTTTTCATTGTCGATTCATTTTATTTTTAGAAGACGATAACATTCAACACATGAATTTCAACTCGACGAACAAATTGCAATTCAACACATGAATATTCTATATCGTTTGTATATATATAAAAAATGTGATTTTTATTGCTAAAGACATTTGTTTAAATTCAAATAATATTCAACACAAGAATTTCAATTCAACGAATGAATTGCAACTCAACACATGAATATTCGATATAGTTTGTATATATATAAAAATGTGATTTTTATCGCTAAAGCCATTTGTTTAAATTCGAATAATATTCAACACATGAATTTCAACTCAACGAATGAATTGCAACTCAACACATGAATATTCGATATAGTTTGTATATATATAAAAATGTGATTTTTATCGCTAAAGCCATTTGTTTAAATTCGAATAATATTCAACACATGAATTTCAACTCAACGAATGAATTGCAACTCAACACATGAATATTCGATATAGTTTGTATATTTATAAAAATGTGATTTTTATCGCTAAAGCCATTTGTTTAAATTCGAATAATATTCAACACATGAATTTCAACTCAACGAATGAATTGCAACTCAACACATGAATATTCGATATAGCCTGTATATAATTTCAATGAATGAAAATTATTCTAACACATAATTATTTCAGAAAATTTCGGCAGCATAACGACAGGGTAGTTAAAACCGGGACCGTCCCTAGTACGGCTCCTCGCTCTACCTTAAAACCTCGCGGTTTTTGACAATGGGGATCATGCATCTAGTTTGCACGCAGGCAGCATGTTTTATTTTCAATTCCACAATCCTATTCTATTTTGTTTCAACCACAAGAGGGTATTTTTCAACCACAAAGGTATTTTTCAACCATAAAGGTATTTTTCAACCATAATATCAACCACAAACAATTATTTCCAACCATTCATCAAACCATATGATATCACGTCAATCTCAAGCAATAAATATCGTCCATGGTCTATGGACGAGGGGAGGATATATATATATATATATATATATATATATATATATATAATATAATAATTCACTTGCATTTCATCACAATTCAAAGCATATATGTTTCAAACAACGCTTGTATAATTTATACATCGCTAATATAACTTATACAACACATGTACATGAGATATACAATGCGTATATAATTTACACTTCGCTTATATAATTTATACAACGCGATTTCATTCACACAGATAATTTAGATTCCTCACATTGGTTATTGCGGTGCTAAAAATCTAGGAAGGTCAGAAAAATCCGCGGCTTCTTCTAGAATGTAGAGAGCCTCCTTGCGGTCACGGTGTCTCCTGTTTCATTGAATTTCGTTAACATAGCAAAAAGATATGATTTTTACAAGTTTGCAACGCTTTAAAGTGTAAAAATCAGTGGAAAATAGTTTCAGCCGTATACCCCTTTTTGATTCGAAAGCTAGGGTTGAATTTTTCGGCAAAACCACGAAGCTTTAGGACGAACGGCCAGCGCTACGTCGAAGAGGAAGGAGAGAGCTTTCCAAAGCTACCTGAGATGGTCAGCTCGACGCCTCCTAGAGGGCACGGCGGCGGCGCAAAGGTCGGAGTTTCCCGACGCGATATCTCCTTCAATACTCAATGATAATTCGTGAAATTACTATGGATTTGAAGATCTCTGAACGCTCTTCAAAATGGAACTGAGTTTGCTTGATTTCGTTGAGTGGTTGTGGAGAAATTGAAAAGAGAAGATTCGGATTGGTTTCCGCGTCGCGATAGGGGTTTCGAGGAAGAAGATGAATTCTGATTGGTTGATGCCCTTTTAATTTTAATTTTTAATTTATTTAATTCCAAAAATACCCCCTTCCACAAACGACCTCGAAATCAAACCCAACGACTGTCGCCCCTAGCTAAATACCCCCATTCCGAACACAATGGGATATGTTTCGTTGGCCATTTCGACTGTTACAGTCAGTTATTTTTCAAATTAAAATATAAAACATTCGATATTTAATTTAAACGTACATTTCAATTTGCTAGGGCCACAAACTGAATCGAAAAATTCCAGAAAAATAAATCTAGCTTTGTTTTGATGATACGGTCCTAACAAAACCAGCTTCGTCGAATTTTGAGCTCGTTTGAAAAACGGCCATTTTTAGGTCGACCCATTTCAATAGAATTTGATCAAACACGTTTTCTTTTGCCCTGCTCACATACTAGCTTCAAAAATTATGAAATTTGAAACTTAGCAATAATTTGACATCCTGGACCCAACAAAAGTGGTTTCGTCGAATTCCGAGGTCGTATGCAAAATCTCAATTTTCAAGGGCTATATATACTATATAACGACCTTTCTGAAAATTCATTTGGCCATAACTTTTGATTTCCGTTATGAAATTTCGATTTTTTAGATTCGTTAGAAAGGTATTGATAAACAGATTTAAATATTTTCAGTTTCGTTAAAATCTGTTATATTTTCCACCCGGTACAGTCAGACAAAGTTTATATTCAAAATTTCAAACGGCCACACCATACCTAATTCTATATTTTATGGAAATATACTATTTCAATCATTCTAATTTCTTGTTAATAACCAAATTTAAAAATTTTAAACTGGTTCACATTTTCCGGGTTATTACATGAGAGGTCTCGTGCATTAACATACATGAATTGGGAATGATAATAACCTGTAACACTTAACCTGTTCAAATTTGCGGGGGTTATATGAACCTGTCAAATTGTGTAAGGGTTAAATAAAATTGTTTGAATCAATAGGGGGTTAAGTAATTCTGTTAAATCTATGGAGGGTTATATGAACCCGACAAACGTAACCTGCTATATATGTTGGGGTTATGCGGGCTTGTTAATCTGTTAGGCATAACCCTACAAAATCCTCGAAATGGGGATGCAAGCCTAGGGGGTGGCTTGTATCATCTATTGTGTGGGACCCGTATTAGCCAGTAACCTATACTGGAATCAAAAGGGGGGACCGTAAACTAGGTATGGGTCATGGCACGCTAATTGAGCTGATTATAAAAGGTCCATGTGGGTGGAGGTGTCTGATGGCGCATTCCAACGGAGTCATGTGCATGCATGGATCTGCATTCTCGGGAAATTAAGACGCTATAGCACAAGTAAATATGTATGTGTCTGTCTGGGGTTTGCCACTTCAGGAAGTGATACATCCTATTATGGGGCCTGAACATGGTATTTACATAATGGGGAGTCGATCGATTAGGGTAGTAATTATGGTACATCTATTCCAGCCTGTTTAAGAGCCCGTTATTATCATTTGGGGTAACATCCGTTATTTCTGTTGAGCTTCCTATTATTATCATTGGGGTTCAAACCCATCACTAGAAGTACCCCTAAGTCTACCATTATGTTTCTATCGGGATCATTCTATTTCTTTTATGCTAGTATTGGTGTAGAGAAAAGTATTTGGGAAGCGTAATCTATTTTGTTCTGTGTATTCTTCTTATCCTTCTCAGTCTGTTATACATGTCTTATGATATTGTTATCTCTCTCATCTAGTTTATATACCTATCATGATGCTTTTACTTATTTATATGCTAAAAGTCACTGGACACGCCAGACTTTATGTCTGACCCATTTTGTTTCCTTTTCTCTCTCTTTCTTCACCCATGATCTCAGGGTGGGAAAACTTAGGCTTGATTAGGATCCTCCCTTCTGCCGCTTTGATTACCTGTCTACCTTGTTATGGCAATTTCTAGGGATTACGATTTTATATTACTGTACTCTGGTGATATTAGTACAAGGTAGATATTTTTATTTGATGTAATGGGTTTTCAGTATTTCAGACTTGTGTTGTAACTGGATTTTGGACCATGATGTTTTCTGTTTTAAAAATAATGTTTTAAATTCTGCTACTATTTTACATCTGTCTTGTGATGTTTTTGTTTCTGTTTCTGTTTACTTATAACACTTCATGGAACTTAATGCATTCTGTTAAAAGGTGACATTAACGTACGTCTGGTGTCACAACTACTAAAATCAGATTCAAGATGACCCCTCCCTGCACACCCTTTTTATTTCAAATATGTTTATCCACTGTATTCATTTGTGTTGCTAACATACTCAAGTAAACTTTAACTTAATGAAGCATGGAAGTAAAGTAATTAAAGTTAAAAAAGCAGCAGAATAAAAATAGTATGTAGTATTGCGCACTTAAAGTGATATGTTCCCTGCTCAACATTCTTGCAATCTCACTTACCTCTGAAGTGTGCTTTAAAAAATTTCTAGAGTCTTCTCTTATTATTGAGCTATTTACGGCTCATCATCTCTTATGTATATAGCTCCTTTTTTTGACTTCTCATGTCTAGCGTTTATTGGCACTATGTTGCATTATACAAGTCATGGTCATGCTATAAAACTGTAGTACAGAAGATTGTTTATCATATGATCTTGAAACTGGATTTTGTTATGCACCATGAATTTTCTGCATAAGTCATGGTCTCTAGTACCTGACTTCCTTCAGTTTTCTTCTTTGCTTATATTTTAATTAGTTGTTACTAATTTGCCTTTTTTGGAAAAGTTTATGTTCTTTGAAATAGCAATTAATTTTCTTTTATATTTTGTTAAAAGTTTCTTGTCTATTAGTACTTTAAGCTTCATATTTAGAGTTAAAACTATAAACAAAGTTATCCTCAAGTACTTTCACTAACTTAAAATTAATGTAATATGTTCTTTGTTATATTATATGTGCTTAAATATAGTGGTATAATGTAAATTTATTTTCTTCAAATTACTGTAATGGAAAAGATTTTTTTATTCAATATATCTTTGTTGGCTATGGATACAAGTGATTTAAACATAAAACAAAAGATTGATATCCTATTTTGGCTTGAATAATAGTGTGTAGTATGGTTGAATAATGTTGTGATTCAGACATGTAAATTGTAATAGGTGGCAAGGATATATTGGTAAAGTTTGCACTATGCTTTGAGTGAGAGCCGCATTCTGTATATACAACATACATCTTATTAAAGCTGTGATATTTTTATTAAGTAAGAATTTTTAGTGTATATTTTTTTTATAAATTGTTGATACTCCTCATTTTGTAAATACTTCATTACATCTTCTTGTTCCATTTTGTTGTATTAAGACCGTATTGTTAGTGCTATCAATGAATTATATTGTTTTCTATTATGTTGTTGCTCCTAAATGTATGGATTATTTACACTATAAATGAAATATTATATGTGTGTTATACTATCCAATCTATATTGTTATTTAATCTTATTATATAACTGTAAACTTATTATTTGTCTTGATATGTATATTCACAGGCTAATTCTATTTATACACCAAAAGTTGCTAAATATACACCAAAAATTATAATGAACTACTATACACCATATATTACTTTAGATACATCGTTTTTACTAAATTCTCCATGTTCTCATCTTCTTTTTCCTTGCTCTTTCAAACTTATAACACAATTACCTAAAATTAGAAATTCTTTGTATTAAATTAAGTAACTTTATCAAAATGAAATTTATTTCTTATACTATTATTGTAGATTTTATAAATATTTTGAAAAGAAATTAATTTCAACAAAATTACTCCAATTTAAAAAATAAATCAACATTTCTAAATTAGATCATTGTTCTTGAAGGTTTTCTTAATTGAAATTTTAGATTTCATGATTAAACAATTCTTTAGCATCTTCATTAACAAATTTAGTTTGCATCGAGTTTCAATACTTTAAAGAATAATTTGACTATTTATTTGCAAAAATTTTAAAAACGTAGCTATGAGAAATGGGTAATTTATGAATAGAATTTTATAGAAAAATAATGGTGTATGTTAAGTTATTTTCATTTTCGGTGTATAAATAAAATTTTCCATATTCATATTGTTAAATATTTGAGAATTATAGTAAAATGCAAGACTTTTTTTATTAAAGGGTTTTTTTGCTTCGATTATAACCCAAACAGGAGCAAGAAAAATGTCATCTTTTAGGCTGATGGTGCACTTTTTTGCTTTCGTTATGCTATCAACTAAAGCAAAAAAAAATAAAAAATAGTTTGTGCTTGGGCTGAACAACTGAAGCAACAAATTTTAGCCTATGGCGTCATTTGCAATTGATTTGGTTGCTGAACTGAAGCGACAGATGGTAAACAACTAAAGCAACTTGTCTATTTTGTAGTAGTGAAACGTATTCATGTCTTTTATTATATGAACTAGGAAGTGCATGTTTATGATTGCCTCAACAACTTTATAACTTTATATTGAAATCATATTTGTAGTATATATATACTCTATTATACATGTATGTTTGTATTTATCTTTCATGAATGTGTCTCCCTGGCCATAATTGTATACCAGTTTGCCAGGGCCATTGTAATATAATGCTTTACTATACCAAATAGTCTATGGTGTCATATATACATATATATATATATATATATCAATCAAGTCATATATATATGTATATATATGTATGTATGTATGTATGTATGTATTTGAATATTTGCTATGTCTCTAACATGTAAAAGCAGTTGTTGACATAGAGTTGTCTTAAAAGCTAATATGTATCTTGTATCTTGCTGCATGGAATTTACCATCTATCTTGGCATTAATTATATATATCCAGTAAAGATATTGCTGTTTGTATATGATTTAGTGAATCCATTTGTTCGTAAATATTATCTTGAGCCTGCACATAAGCATATGAACACTGCACATACCAATATATGCTTCTCTTGTTAATGTACAATTCAGCACATAACTATTATGTACTTGATTTATCGTTGCTGGTATATATACTATATGTGAGTTGTTTATATGAATTATTATGCGTGTATCACTACTATGCTAGTTATTATATTCACAATAATAAATGTATATTGGTTGGACACATTGATGTAAGAGATAATAAATTGTCATGAACTATTTTTTACACATAACAATTATATATATGTGTGAAATGAATATTGCAAAATGGGCTGCTGTAAATTAGTTTACAATATCCTTATAAATTATATAACGCTTAGTAGCACACTTCCAATAAAATATCCCTAAAAATAGCATGTTTATATTAAGTCAAAGTGACGTCTTCAAACAATAACACTCATTAATGCCATAATCAATTATTGTGGGTTATGTCAAATCATAAGCAAACTATTTATTATGGTTACATGCAATAGAGTAATTGCGATACTCAAATTGTTTAAACTTAGGTCTGACTTATCTAGGCAGCCAGAATAAGATTTTAGACCTAGAGACATAAAGCATGAAATATAAAATATTTGGAATGAACAAACATTGTTCGTCATGCTATCCAAGAATTATATATGTGACAGAATTGACATAAGATGTCTACCTAAAAGATTGTGTTTTGGGGATTAACCAAAGCTAATTCATGGCGTGATTAGATTTGGATCTTGTATCACTTAAATATATACATATATTGATTTATATATACATATATATTAAAATAGGGGGATATTGATTTGAGTGGGAACATGTTTTATTTAATTTATATTTATTTGTATAAATATGTAATGTTTTGTATAATTTTGGATTGTCAAAATTTTGTACACATTGTATATATATGTTGCAATATCATTTATCATTATTTTATTATTTATTATCTCATGTAGATATTAAATGGAAAGCAACACCAACAATTTGTCACTAAGACTGGTCCTTGAAAAGGATAAACTGAATGGAATTATTTTCCTTGAATTAAATCAAAATTTGAGGATCGTTCTCAAACAAGAAAGGAAGTTGTTTGTACTTGAGGGGCATTTTACAGAGCCACCACCAAGCACAACAACTCATACAGAGATAATACCCACAAGAAGGATCAAGATGATGCTCTTGATGTCAACTGTCTCATGCTTGCAACCATGACTCTGAGGCTTTATAAGAAACATGGTCAATGGATGCATATGAGATGATCGAGCACCTTAAGAAATTGTTCAAAGGGCATGCTCTACAAGAAAGGTATGACATAAGTAAGTAACAGTATCATTGCAAAATAGGTGAAAATGAACCCGTTGGTCCACATGTGCTGAAAATGATTAGATGCATGAAGTATCTTGAAAGGTTAAGGTTTCCTTTAACACATGAAGCTCAAACCTATCTTGTTTTACATTCATTGAACAATCACTATTCCCAATTCATGATGAATTATCTCATGAATGAAATATAAAAATCCTTAATTGAGTTATTAAGAATTTTAAGAATTGTTGAAAATAATATATGAAGAAAGCAGAACCTGCTGCCATGATAATGGTACATAAAGGGGCTGCTAAATCAAATGGTAAAGGCAAGTAAAAGCAGTTTAAGATGAATGTTGCCAAGACAAATTTCAAAACGGCACTAAAGCCTAAAGGAGTGGTTCCAAAATTGGGTGATCGTCACTATTGTGGAAATCTTGGTCATTGGAAATGCAATTTTTGTGCATATTTAGAAGATCTGAAAAAGAAAAAAAAAGGGAAGTATGACTTCATCTGATTCAGGTATAAATGTTATAAGTGTCAATTTATCTACTTCTACATCTTGGTTATTAGAAACTGGATGTGGATCACATATTTGTGTTAATTTGCAGGAAATGCAAAATATTATAAATTTGGCAAGAGGAGAATTGGGAAATAGAGAAAATGTTATTGCATTAACGGTAGGAAGTTGCCGCCTATCCTTACAGACTGGCTTAGTTTTAGAATTAGAAGATTGTTATTATGTGTCTTCCATTAAAATAAACATTATTTTGTATCTTGTTTAGACAAGCTTGGTTATTCATTTATAATAAAAGACAGTTGTTGTTCATTTTATTTAAACAAAATATTTTATGGAAATGCATAATTAGTTAATGGTCTTTATACCCTTACCTTTGATGGGCATGTTTATAACATGACTACTAAGACGATTGAACCTAATGATTTAAGTCCAACATTTCTTTGCCATTTTCTTTTAGGCCATATGAACGAAAAACAAATAACAAAATTCCTTAAATATGGAATTTTGAATTCATATGATTTCAAATCATATGAAGAATGCAAATCTTGTTTACTGGGCAAAATGACTAAAGCACCTTTCACTGGACACAACGAACATGCTAGTGATGTATTATACGTAATGATGTATATGGACCAATGAGTACATCATCCAGAGGTTTGTTTTATTATTTCATTACATTTACTGATGATTTCAGCAGACATGGTTATGCGTATCTTATGAAACACCAATCAGAGTCCTTTGAAAAGTTCAAAGAATTTGAAAATGAAGTTCAAAACCAACTTATAAAGAATACAAATACTCTTCAAACAGAACGAGAAGGAGAATATTTGAGCTAATAATTTAATGACTATCTGTGTAACACCCCGTATTTCTGTTAACACTAATGTTCACAAATTAAAGAATAAATAATCTCAGACGTGAGAATTAAGGGAAATGGGTTGTGCCATTGTGTTCGTCTCGGAGTTCTGGTTGAAATAGAGTCCGAGTTTGCATGGATTGGACTTCGTATGAAGGAGTTATGGCCATCGGAAGTTTCAGAAAATTCAAAACAGATTTCAGAAAATTCAAATTTCGGAGTCAGACAGGCTAGGCGGGAAAATTCCTGCCAGGGCCAGGTCGACCGTAGGGTCGACCTACCCTTACCAGGTTGGCCATAGGTTTGACCTGCCCCCTCCCCCCGGGCAGATTTGTTTTATGACCTGTTGATGACTAGATGCTTACTCATTTTGGTTTCTGATATGCTCTACTTGGCTGGGATTAATTCTGGGTTGATCGGACGACTTAAACTAATCCTAAACTCTACAAAAACACCTCTAGACTCAAACCCTAAAATCAAAACAAAAATTAGATTCATGGCCTCCATGCCATCACCTAGCAACTCAGCATAGTCGCCACCAATTAGAGAGGAAGAAAGCTAATCTAATTCAATCCTTTTCAACTTTAAACAACGAATCTTGTAACACCCCGAAAATTCTATAACTGTGAAATTAACAAATTAAAGTATAATTAATCTGAGATCAAAGAACTAAGGGAAACAGGATACGCCATTGCGTTCGTCTCGGAAAAATACGCGAAATAGAGTCCGAGTTTTCGAAAAACGGAGTCCGTATGAAGAAGATATGGCCTTCGGAAGTTTTGAATTAAATTTAAAATTCAAACAGAATAAAATAAATAAATAAAAAAATCGGGCCCAATGGGCCAGGGCGGATAAAAACCCGCCTAGGCCACCCAGGTCGACTGGGCTGTCGACCTGGGCTACCCATGTCGACAGGGCTGTCGACAGCCCTATCGACAGGGGTGTCGACCTGGTCGAGCCCAGTCAACCTGGCTGGCCAGGTCGGTGTGTGGTCGAATTTCTGTGGTCTGCTTTGTCATTAGGGCTAGGTGGCGGGTTTTTATTGGTCTCTCTATCTAATGAATGGCTACGATCTAACCTAGCAACATCAAGGGTCCTAATCAATTCCTAACCTCTATATAAACAACCCTAGACTAAACCCTAATCTATTCATTCAAAATTAAGAACATAGCCGCCATGTTGCTGAGGAACGACTAAGAGTAGCCGCCGACTAGAGAGAGAATTAGGAAGAGAGTTCTAAAGCCTAAAGCAATTCAAGCAACCTAAAGCTAATCAATTCAACAAAGGAATCATATCTCTTAATTAGAGAATTCGCCGCAACCATTGTAAGTAGAGTATTACTTTGGTATGAATAAACAACTGTATTGATGTGTATGCTTGAATTGTGGCAATAAAAGTAATTCATATTTGTGCAAAATTATGTTATTCATTATAAAGAACTACATGCGGTAGTTCTATGCAAGTATACGTTTGGAATATTGCGCAAATTATGTAATCTATGTTGAAGCTACATGTATGTAGTTGATTGAAATTCATGCAAGTTTGGGGCTTTATTATTATGCCATCATGATGTATATTTTTGTGCATAAATCATTTTGCAAGTAATTGAAACAAGTTTGGTTGTTATAGTTCATATGAAACTATGTTGGAATTTTGACACCATAATCCATGTATTAAGTCATGCTTTTGCAAACTTATGAATATGGCTAGGCTATGAATGATTTTTGGCATAATTGAAATCCACGATTAAGTCTATCTTGTTTACAAGAATTATATGATGACATATGTGAGACATGGCTAGGTTAGACTCAAATATCCCTTTTTGCAAGTTTAAAGCAAACACCATGATTAGGAATATTTATGCATAAGTATATTTCTACTATCGTTATGTGATTAGACTTAAACCATAATTAAGTTGATCTATGCTTCTGTGTTAGTAACAAAGTATCCCCTTTGTAAACATGTAGAAACCTTATGAACATGACTTGTTTTATGTTTATGCCATGTTTATGCTAAAAGTATTTATGCCATGCTTATATTTGACATTATGCTATACTTATGCTAGAAATATTTATGACATGCTTATGTTTGACATTATGCCTAAATAAGAATATAGGTTCATGTTGTAGTTAAACCTATGCAAGTTCACATGCTTTGATTCATGTCACCTATGTTACCACTTTGCAAGTACACCAATTTCTATTTTGTATTTCCAACGTCGTATTGCAAGTTCATGCGCTCACCTTCCCCTTTTTGTGTATGTAATCACGCCACAAGCCTTCCCTTTTCGCATGGCTAAATTGGGCTTTAAAAGGCTAAGCCCAATATATATATATAAACGGACGTGTAAAACGGGGGAAAATAACGTTGGGTTAAAATTAATTAATGAATGAAAATATAAAATAGAAGGGCCCAAGTTCAAGTATGGGTTGGGCCCATGATTGGTGTAACCTTTACACCATTAACTTAATAATGGGCCGCAAATATTTACATATAAGAAATAAAGAAGAATGACAAGATATGTAAATGTAGAAAATACGATGTGTTTAACCCGAGGTTGGATTGAGTTGTGATGTAAACCTGCCCGGAACCGCCCGGCTGTCCAGTAGTCACAACAATACCTATCCAATGTGGGAGGTTAAACATGGAGCCCAGCAAGGACCCGAGGTTAGACTGAGTTGTGGCGTAAGACTGCCCGGAACCAACCGGCAACAGGCATCCACAACAATACCTGTCTAATGTGAGAGGTCAGGGCCTTAATAAGACAATTAAGGCTGAGTCAGGATTGTTAGGATTAAGTGAACTAAAGACTTAATCAAAATGGAACATGCTAAACTAAACGGACTGGTGGTGTTAGGTTAGAAAAACACTTAACCAACTTAGCATGTTGGTTAGAGATAGAAAACCTAGTAACGGGGGACCCTTTTCAGCAGTAACCCTAAAAGGTGTATCAGGATACCCTGAAACTAGGCAGGGTGGGGCACGATTACTGGGCTGATTGTAAGAGGTCAAAGCGACGGCGGTGGTGTAGCAGTGTAGGTTCTAACGGAGTGCGGGCGTGCACACACTCCGGCGCAGAAAAATAAGGCACTGGACACCAGTAGCATACCTGTGCACTCTAAGGTTGTGTCGGGTTGCCACTGTGGGACTTGATACACCCCATGGTGGGACCAGCATAGGTAACTACAGACATCGGGGGCCGTAAGACACATGTAACTTTGCGAGTAGGAGCCGATCATCATTGAATGGATCACATCACCCTGATTATGGGGTGCAAATTGGAAACTAGTTTATATGGGTTCAGAGATTAACATGGGGTACGATCGTACATTCGACCCTAGACAACTTAACCAAGTTATAGTGCATGCCCACTTCTTGTTTATACTTATCATACCCAGTTCTTTATTCATAGACAAAATAGTACTAGACTTACTCAGGCTTTATGTCTGACTCTATTATTCTTTCGTCTTCTTTCTTCCGTTTCCCCCCCCCCCCCCCAGTTCCTCAGGGAGGGAACACAGCAGCTTGATCAGCCTTGACATCCAGCTTGAAGAAGAGAAATGTATTACTTGGACTTTCCTGTTTTGAACTATGGCTTTGGACAATCCACTATGGGGCTTTTGCAGTTCATCTATGTTTTATTTATGCTTCTTTAAAAATAATGTACTCAAGACAGATTATGAAAGTGTTATGTTATGTTTTGGAAAGGATGTTGTTGTAACACGTATTTGACTTTATGAAATAAAATTTGTTGTTCTTCCGCTGTTTACAAATATGTGTTCTTATATCTGTCTTGTATATCTGTGACTTGTACTTATAAACCTCCACCAAAATTAGGGCATTCCCTTTGAGAGTGACCCTAACGGAGGTGGGGTGTTTCACTTGGTATCAGAGCATAGGTTTACCAGATAAGATAAAAAGTTTTGAAAAATTATTTTCAAAAAGGAAATTTAAAGAAGCATTTTTAAAAGAAAAATATTATTTTATTTTAAAAAAGGCAAAGTCCACTCCCCAAAGCCATAGGTACTATCTCTTATCCTTCGTTTTGAATCTATCCTTTTTGTTTCAGCATGTCCCAAGATCTTAACTTGCCGGAAGGGGTGCCAATACCTGGTTGGTTTAGACGGTTCTTAGAAGCAAGGGCCACTCAGCCAGGTCCTACCGTTCCTCCTCCCCCAGCGGAAGGAAATCATCCAGCTGCAGCAGCACCTTTTCCTCCACCTCCTCCTCGGGGAAACACGTTTGCTAAGATATGTAAAGATTTTAAAGCTATGGGAGGAAGGGATTTCCATGGAACTGAGTCCTTCGTAGCAGCTAGAAATTGGCTGAAAGAAACGGAGGACCTATTCATCATCTCTGAGGTGGAAGATAGACAAAAAGTACAATTGGCAGTGTGGCTATTGAAGGGCGAGGCTTCCTACTGGTGGGAAGTCACTAATGCTGAAAGACCAGTGGAGACATGGGAGGACTTTAGGGCAAGGTTTGAGACTAAATTTCTCTCAGATGCGGAAAGAAGTTTGCAGTTGGAAAAATTCTTATTTCTTAAGCAAGGGGACAAGACAGTCAAAGAGTATGTGAATCAGTTCGATGAGTTGGCTAGGTTTGGGCTTGACCTAGTCAATACCCCGCACAAGAAGGCTCTCCGTTTCGTCAAAGGGTTGAATGAGCCATTACACAGCTTGGCCATGACCCATATACCCATGGGAGCCACGTATGAAAGATTGGTGCAAATGGCATTGCTGAATGAAGAGGATAAGGGCAAGAAGAAAGAGGGTTTGCAGCCCAAGAAGACAGATTTTAAGAAAGGCGGGAAAGGCAACAAAGAGAAGAGGAAGTGCAATTTCTGTGGCAAAGTGGGGCACTTAGTAAAGGACTGCCGGAAAAAGAAGGCCAAGGAGAATGGTGGGTGCTTTTCTTGCGGTGAGACAGGCCATAGGGCTAAGGACTGCCCAAAGAAACGAGGAAAGGGGCAGAGGACTGGATCCACCCCAGGGGCACAGGTCCATGTGCTAGAAGCACCACCTCTGCAACAGCGAGGTATAAATACTTCTGTAGAAAGTGTAGTTTATCTTTATGATCACCCCGTTCGCACTTTATTTGATTCTGGCGCATCACACTCCTTTATCTCGTCTGCTTTAGTAGAATCTCTGCACCTAAAAACTAGTATGGTAGAGGACTCCTTAATTGTTTCAAACCCAATTGGGGGCCCAGCTCATTTGTCTATGATCTGTGTGGGATTGAAAATTTCTATTCTAAGTGTAGAATTTCAATATAGTGCCTTTGTTTTGGGCTTTTCGGGTTATGGTTTGATTTTGGGCATGGATTGGCTATCCAGTAATGGGGCCATCCTTGATTGTGAGAAAAGGGTTGTTAGGCTCCTAACCCAGCTCGGTAATACTTTGGAAATTTCTTGTAATCCCTCGTATGCGGTTATGCTTAGTTACCTTGAATCGCTAGATGCCTCTGTTGAAAATTTGAAATCAGTTAGAATGGTCCGGGAATATCCGGATGTCTTTGAAGAGGTGAAGGGCTTACCTCCGAAGCGGGAAATAGACTTCCGCATATATCTTGTAGATAATGCAAAGCCCGTTGCGTTGCCCGTTAGACATAGGGCTCCACGAGAAAGGAAAGAGCTCAGTAAACAGATTAAAGAGCTTCTAGAAAAGGGGTTCATTAGGAGGAGCATTTCAGAATGGGGCGCTCCAGTGGTGTTCGCTACGAAGGCGGATGGTTCACTCCGTCTATGTGTTGACTATAGGGAGCTCCACAAGCTAACGAAAAAGAATAGGCACCCTCTCCCTAGAATTGACAATTTATTTGACCAGCTTGTAGGGGCGTCTGTTTTCTCCCAACTCGATTTAGCAACCGGTTTTCATCAGCTAAGGGTGGCTGAAGATAGCATCGATAAAACGGCGTTCAGAACCCCAGACGGCTTCTTTGAATGGCTTGTCATGCCTTTCGTCTTGACAAATGCACATGCTTACTTCGTGGACCTGATGAGTAGGGTATTTAGAGATTTCCTCAACAAATTCGTAGTGGTCTTCGTAGACGATATCCTTATCTTCTCAAAGAGTGAAGAGGAACATGCTCAGCACTTAAGGGCAATCATGGAAACTTTGCGAGTCCATCAACTAAAAGCCAATTCTCCAAATGCCACTTTTGGAGAGAAGAGGTGAGGTTCCTTGGGCACATAGTATCCAAACAAGGGTTAGCAGTGGACCCGGCTAAGGTAGTGGCGGTACATGATTGGAAGACACCAAGGAATGCAACTGAGGTCCGAAGCTTTCTAGGACTAGCGGGTTTCTATCGAAAGTTTATAAGGGATTTTGCGAAAATCTCAGCTCCGCTCACGAAATTGACTAAGAAGAATCTAGTGTTTAATTGGGATTTGGATTGCGAGTTTGCTTTCCAACGACTAAAAAGGGCTCTCACAACAGCCCCAGTTTTGACGCTGCCAGATGGGAGCAAGATGTTCACTGTTTATACGGATGCATGTGGGACAGGGCTAGGCGCCGTCTTAATGCAAGAAGGAAGGGTAGTAGCGTATGGCGGGAGGCAGTTGAAAGTGCACGAAAAGAACTACCCAACCCACGATCTTGAGTTAGCCGCCATCGTCTTTGCACTCAAGTCTTGGCGACACTATCTCCAAGGTGAGAAGTTCGAACTTTACACTGACCATAAATCGTTGAAATATCTTTTCTCGCAGAAGTATCTTAACTTGAGGCAACAAAGGTGGATGGAGTTTCTTGCCTCGTACGATTTCGAAATCTCCTACACTCCGGGCAAAGGCAACGTAGTGGCAGACGCATTGAGCCGAAAGAAATTGACCCTAAGCCCGTTGTTTGTTGAAAGACAAAGCCTAGAGTTAATAGCCAGGTTCGACTTTAGGCCCTCCTCCGATTTCGTACTGGGCCTGCTAGCATCTCTCGAAGTGCGCCCAACTTTAGTGGATTCAGTAGGGACAGCACAACGTGAAGACCATCAGCTTGTGGAAACAATTGATAGGCTAATTAGGGGTGAGACTTCAAGTCACCTCAACAGATACTCCATTGACGATAAAGGTTTGCTAAGGCGTGACGGAAGACTATGCGTCCCACAGATAAAAGATTTAGTAAAGAAGGTTCTCGAGGAAGCACATCACTCCAAGATGACGATACACCCAGGCGGAGATAAAATGTACAAAGACATAAAGAGGACTTTCTTTTGGAACGGCATGAAAAAGGACGTGGCAGAATTCGTATCTAAGTATATGGTGTGCCAACAGGTTAAGGCAGAACAGAAAAAGCCTGGCGGACTACTACATCCTCTGGAGGTCCCGCAGTGGAAGTGGGATAGCATCTCAATGGACTTCATCGATGGGCTGCCTAGGTCTAGGAGAGGCAACACTAGCATTTGGGTAATAGCGGATAGGCTTACTAAAAGCGCCCACTTTTTACCTGTCAAAAGTAAAAGGACTGCCTCATCCCTAGCATCACTTTACCTTAAGGAAATCGTTCGACTCCATGGAATACCATCTAGCATCGTTAGTGACCGAGACCCCATCTTCACCAGCGAGTTTTGGCGGAGTCTGCAAGAAGCAGTAGGAACGCAGTTATGCTTAAGCACAGCCTATCATCCCCAAACCGACGGCCAAACAGAGAGAGTGAACAGAGTTTTGGAAGACCTTTTAAGACTATGCGTCCTTGACTTCGGAGGGACATGGGAAGACCACCTTCCTTTGGTGGAATTTGCCTACAACAACAGTTATCAAGCAACCATCGGAATGGCGCCCTTCGAAGCTTTATATGGAAGACCGTGCCGATCGCCCACTTGTTGGTGGGAGTCTACTGATAAGCTCATACTTGGACCAGACATGATCCGAGAGACTTCAGAGAAAGTAGACTTAATACGAAGAAAGATGAAGACGGCCCAAGACAGACAAAAGTCCTATGCCGACAAGAGGAGGACCGACCTTGAATTTGAAGTTGGAGACAGAGTTTTTCTCAAGGTATCACCGCTAAGGAACGTTGTTCGTTTTGGAACCACAGGAAAACTTGCACCAAGGTTCGTAGGGCCATTCCCTATTATCGAGAAAATTGGGAAAATGGCTTATAGATTAGAGCTACCCGAGAAGTTGGCTGGAGTCCACAACGTTTTTCACGTTTCACATCTCCGAAAATGTCTGCATGAGTCAGCTGAAGTGGTAGAGCCAAATATACTCGAAGGGGCCGAGGTGGAACGCGAAGCAACCATAAGAAAAGTGCCAACCCGCATCCTAGGAACGGAAGTGAAGAAGCTACGCAACCGCGAAGTCAAGCTCGTCAAAGTTCAGTGGAGCGGCGCCGAGGAAGACGCGACTTGGGAAACTGAAGCCAGAATCCGTACAGCCTACCCTTTTCTGTTCGAGGGTACATCCTTGATCTTTCCTTTTCCTTAAGTTGCGCTTTTATCTATCTTTTAGGTATATTTCCTCGACCGTATCTTTTAGATAGAATCTTTTTGGATGGAAACATGTAGTTGAAACATGTTATGGATGATGGTTGCAAGTGGTTGCAAGTGATTGCTAGTGGTTGCTCGTGGTTGCATATACACACACAATCTAGGGTTTAGATCGGCTCAGTCACTTCATATTGCATATGCATATATGTTTGCCCTCGTATATGATTGAACTCTAATGTGTTGACATGTGGATGTTGCATTTGTATTGAATGATTGTGCACTCATATAGAATCATGAATAGGAAAATTTGCATACATAATGGATTCATGGCACTTACATAATTCACATTAAGGAGGTCAACTGAATCAGTAGACCGCCTGATTTTGCATTAGATAAGTACATGTACACACACACTTCGCATATGATCATGAAGCATTAGAAATCTTTTAAGGACAATGGATGCTCGTGTTTGATGGATGAGTAGATGGATGATTGGATGTTATGATATACATTCCTCCTAGCTTGAAGATTTCGGGGACGAAATCCTTTTAAGTGGGGGAGAATGTAACACCCCGAAAATTCTATAACTGTGAAATTAACAAATTAAAGTATAATTAATCTGAGATCAAAGAACTAAGGGAAACAGGATACGCCATTGCGTTCGTCTCGGAAAAATACGCGAAATAGAGTCCGAGTTTTCGAAAAACGGAGTCCGTATGAAGAAGATATGGCCTTCGGAAGTTTTGAATTAAATTTAAGATTCAAACAGAATAAAATAAATAAATAAAAAAAATCGGGCCCAATGGGCCAGGGCGGATAAAAACCCGCCTAGGCCACCCAGGTCGACTGGGCTGTCGACCTGGGCTACCCATGTCGACAGGGCTGTCGACAGCCCTGTCGACAGGGGTGTCGACCTGGTCGAGCCCAGTCAACCTGGCTGGCCAGGTCGGTGTGTGGTCAAATTTCTGTGGTCTGCTTTGTCATTAGGGCTAGGTGGCGGGTTTTTATTGGTCTCTCTATCTAATGAATGGCTACGATCTAACCTAGCAACATCAAGGGTCCTAATCAATTCCTAACCTCTATATAAACAACCCTAGACTAAACCCTAATCTATTCATTCAAAATTAAGAATATAGCCGCCATGTTGCTGAGGAACGACTAAGAGTAGCCGCCGACTAGAGAGAGAATTAGGAAGAGAGTTCTAAAGCCTAAAGCAATTCAAGCAACCTAAAGCTAATCAATTCAACAAAGGAATCATATCTCTTAATTAGAGAATTCGCCGCAACCATTGTAAGTAGAGTATTACTTTGGTATGAATAAACAACTGTATTGATGTGTATGCTTGAATTGTGGCAATAAAAGTAATTCATATTTGTGCAAAATTATGTTATTCATTATAAAGAACTACATGCGGTAGTTCTATGCAAGTATACGTTTGGAATATTGCGCAAATTATGTAATCTATGTTGAAGCTACATGTATGTAGTTGATTGAAATTCATGCAAGTTTGGGGCTTTATTATTATGCCATCATGATGTATATTTTTGTGCATAAATCATTTTGCAAGTAATTGAAACAAGTTTGGTTGTTATAGTTCATATGAAACTATGTTGGAATTTTGACACCATAATCCATGTATTAAGTCATGCTTTTGCAAACTTATGAATATGGCTAGGCTATGAATGATTTTTGGCATAATTGAAATCCATGATTAAGTCTATCTTGTTTACAAGAATTATATGATGACATATGTGAGACATGGCTAGGTTAGACTCAAATATCCCTTTTTGCAAGTTTAAAGCAAACACCATGATTAGGAATATTTATGCATAAGTATATTTCTACTATCGTTATGTGATTAGACTTAAACCATAATTAAGTTGATCTATGCTTCTGTGTTAGTAACAAAGTATCCCCTTTGTAAACATGTAGAAACCTTATGAACATGACTTGTTTTATGTTTATGCCATGTTTATGCTAAAAGTATTTATGCCATGCTTATATTTGACATTATGCTATACTTATGCTAGAAATATTTATGACATGCTTATGTTTGACATTATGCCTAAATAAGAATATAGGTTCATGTTGTAGTTAAACCTATGCAAGTTCACATGCTTTGATTCATGTCACCTATGTTACCACTTTGCAAGTACACCAATTTCTATTTTGTATTTCCAACGTCGTATTGCAAGTTCATGCGCTCACCTTCCCCTTTTTGTGTATGTAATCACGCCATAAGCCTCCCCTTTTCGCATGGCTAAATTGGGCTTTAAAAGGCTAAGCCCAATATATATATATAAACGGACGTGTAAAACGGGGGAAAATAACGTTGGGTTAAAATTAATTAATGAATGAAAATATAAAATAGAAGGGCCCAAGTTCAAGTATGGGTTGGGCCCATGATTGGTGTAACCTTTACACCATTAACTTAATAATGGGCCGCAAATATTTACATATAAGAAATAAAGAAGAATGACAAGATATGTAAATGTAGAAAATACGATGTGTTTAACCCGAGGTTGGATTGAGTTGTGATGTAAACCTGCCCGGAACCGCCCGGCTGTCCAGTAGTCACAACAATACCTATCCAATGTGGGAGGTTAAACATGGAGCCCAGCAAGGACCCGAGGTTAGACTGAGTTGTGGCGTAAGACTGCCCGGAACCAACCGGCAACAGGCAGCCACAACAATACCTGTCTAATGTGAGAGGTCAGGGCCTTAATAAGACAATTAAGGCTGAGTCAGGATTGTTAGGATTAAGTGAACTAAAGACTTAATCAAAATGGAACATGCTAAACTAAACGGACTGGTGGGGTTAGGTTAGAAAAACACTTAACCAACTTAGCATGTTGGCTAGAGATAGAAAACCTAGTAACGGGGGACCCTTTTCAGCAGTAACCCTAAAAGGTGTATCAGGATACCCTGAAACTAGGCAGGGTGGGGCACGATTACTGGGCTGATTGTAAGAGGTCAAAGCGACGGCGGTGGTGTAGCAGTGTAGGTTCTAACGGAGTGCGGGCGTGCACACACTCCGGCACAGAAAAATAAGGCACTGGACACCTGTAGCATACCTGTGCACTCTAAGGTTGTGTCGGGTTGCCACTGTGGGACTTGATACACCCCATGGTGGGACCAGCATAGGTAACTACAGACATCGGGGGTCGTAAGACACATGTAACTTTGCGAGTAGGAGCCGATCATCATTGAATGGATCACATCACCCTGATTATGGGGTGCAAATTGGAAACTAGTTTATATGGGTTCAGAGATTAACATGGGGTACGATCGTACATTCGACCCTAGACAACTTAACCAAGTTATAGTGCATGCCCACTTCTTGTTTATACTTATCATACCCAGTTCTTTATTCATAGACAAAATAGTACTAGACTTACTCAGGCTTTATGTCTGACTCTATTTTTCTTTCGTCTTCTTTCTTCCGTTTCCCCCCCCCCCAAGGTCCTCAGGGAGGGAACACAGCAGCTTGATCAGCCTTGACATCCAGCTTGAAGAAGAGAAATGTATTACTTGGACTTTCCTGTTTTGAACTATGGCTTTGGACAATCCACTATGGGGCTTTTGCAGTTCATCTATGTTTTATTTATGCTTCTTTAAAAATAATGTACTCAAGACAGATTATGAAAGTGTTATGTTATGTTTTGGAAAGGATGTTGTTGTAACACGTATTTGACTTTATGAAATAAAATTTGTTGTTCTTCCGCTGTTTACAAATATGTGTTCTTATATCTGTCTTGTATATCTGTGACTTGTACTTATAAACCTCCACCAAAATTAGGGCATTCCCTTTGAGAGTGACCCTAACGGAGGTGGGGTGTTTCAAATCTTCTTCAAGGGAAAGCAAATACAACTTCAGAACTCAGAATTCAGAACTCAAGACCGCCTTTGAGTTGTGAATGCAATAATTTTAATAAAATAATTAGCAAATTAATTGGATTGAGTTGTGATGTGGATTATTTGGATATGATGTGAATTATTTACTGCATGTTATAATTATGTTGTAAAATTTTGATGAATTCTATTATTTTATTTTGTGATCATCTATTGTAAAGTTATGATGCTATCATCCATGTTGTAATTCTATGATTGGCTTATGTATAATCAAATCACCATGTTTTTCATATGCTAGATCATAGGTATGTATGCAAGTTTAGATTTTTATTAAGACATGAATCATATGAAAGTTGGGGAAAATTATATGTATAACCTTACATGTTTCATGAAATCTATTTTAGATCTGAAGTTAGGCTATGACATGTTTGAGTTATATGCCAAGTTCTACATGCTACTTTACATGTTTATATGTAAGTTTATACCTTTGTTATGCTGCATAAATCACATATGCAAGTTTATATGAATACATGTGTTTGAGTATGAATCATGTTATGCAAGTTTGTGGCTACCACCTATACAAGTTTACACCTTTAGATGTAGATCTATGACATACATGATTTATGCAAGTTTGTGACCATTATCCCAACAAGTTCACACCTTTAGATTTGGATCTATGACATATGTAGTTTTATGCAAGTTATAACTTTGGCCTATGCAAGTTTTAGATGTAGAACATCATTCACACATGCAAGTTCACCCCTATGTTTGTATTTAAGTTTTAATTATGTGTATGTTGTGATGTTTTCTCTTTATTCTATGAGTTAGACTATGGAGTCTAACGTATATTTTACGTTAAACGAAAAAACGTACAACGTGGAATAAGGGTATAATATTAAAAGATTTTATTGGCATAAATGCCTTAAAAGGCATAAAATAAATTTGTGATGAGAATTGGTATGATTTTACATACCATAAATGGATGGACATAATTGAGTCAATTATGGACATGGTTAAATTTGGAATTGACAGATAATTTGAATAGGGAAGGTAATTCAAATTGGGGAATGATTAATTTGGAGTAATTAATCGTCTAAGACACGAGGTTAGACTTTTTTATGGTGTAAGACTTCAGGGACCCGCCCGGCAAATCCAACTGCCACAAATGTCAGTCTAATGTGGGAGGTCTTAGGCACAAATTAAATACATAACAAATGTAAAGACACAAGGTTGGGCTCTTTTGTAGTGTAAGACTGCCCGGACCCGCCCGGCAAATTCAGCTACCACAAATGCCTATCTAATGTGAGAGGTCTTTATGAGGTTACGGTCTTAATGAATTAAGAAACGCTAAACCAGATAAACATGTATTGGGACATGAGGGGTTAAGTGGGTGCCTTGGGTAGCATGTAGAATCTAGTGGGTGCCTTGGGTTGCATTTGAAATACGATTAGAAATACTTAACCAAAATTGAAACATGTAATTGAAACATGAATAAGAAGAGGGTTAAGTGGGATGTACTAGAGGGGACCAAGTTTAGTTGGATAGCTTGTGTCAAGTAATGAGGGCCTGTTTCAACCATTAACCCATACATATCTTTGTGGGCTCGACACAAGTCAAGGACAGGACACACATACTGGGATTGACTGTAAGAGGCCAAACCGGGTTAGCAGTGGCAACGCAAGTCCAACGGGTTCATATGAGTATGTGGACCCGGGCTGGTTGGTAAGACGTTGTTGCATCATGTGGGTATAAGCCATGCATTATTTGTGGTATCGGGTTGCCCCTTTGGGGAGTGATACACCCCAATTTGGGGCCAGCACGGGTATCTACGAGTTAGGGAGCCGATCTCATGGGTGTAGTGGGTACACCTAGTGGAGATAGGGGCAGGCGGCACCTATGAAAGTAGCTAGGGGTGCATGAAACTACCAATATCATTATTAAGTTTTGTAGGCGGGATCAACCTTAGGGTGACTAGTGGTGGTGCAGTATAGCAATTATCTTATAGTGGTGGTGCAGTTTAGTAATTATCTTATAATGGTTTAGGTGCGCTTTAACGATATCGTTGTTCATCTTGTTCCTTGTTTACTCTGCCACACGCAATGGTTCATGTCATTTCCTTATTTTCCAATTTATGCCTTAGCCTAGTTATTTTGGGTAACTATATTGTTAAAGTTATCGCACTCGGCAGACTTTATGTCTGACCCACTTTGTTTCTTCCTCTTTTCTTCCTCCCCTCCACCCCACATGTGCTCAAGTTGGAACTAGCACCAGTAGAGCTTGATTTTGGACATCTATATCTCTGCTTTTAGAAGATTGCCTGGATCGCTAAAGTAAAGTTCAGCCTCTCTTATTTATGGCTATTTTATATTGGGGATTATGTCTTTCAGTTTATGTACATTGATTTGGTCAAGAAGGATATTATGTACTTTGACTATGGTTTTTGATGATGTAATCAAACTTATGTATCTTCCGCTGCAATGAAATAAAGTTTTAAAGTTTTAGTACTGTTTATACCTGTCTTGTTGTTAAGTTTATGTTCTATACACACTTAAAATGCTCCATGAAATTTAATGCATTCCCTTTGTGAGTGACATTAATGGACATGGGGTGTTACACGTGATATCAGAGCTGAAGGTTACCAAAACAGATATGAATTTTGAAAAGCTGTTTTTCAAAAACAATTTTTATAAAGAAGTGCCTTCAAAAGTATGTTTTGAGGAAAGTATTTTCAAGAGAAAAGCTTATTTTAGAAAGCATAACCCCAAGAGCCATATATCTTTCCTTCGGTTCTTTTGTATTGAATCTTTCCTTTTTCGTTTCAGTATGTCTGAAGCATCTGAGATACTAGAGGGTGTTCATGTACCCGGTTGGTTTCATCAATATCTCGAGGCTAGGGCCGCCACCGCAGGTCCAGCAAATGCTCCTCCTCCTCCTCCTCCTCGCGTCGATACTTTTGCTAAGATATGTAAGGACTTTCGGGCAATGGATGGAAAACCTTTTCACGAAACAGAGATATTTGTTGAAGCTCGAAATTGGCTAAATGAGGAGGAAGAATTGTTTGGAATCTTTGAAGTGGAAGATGGAAGGAAGGTCCGGTTGGCTACCAAGCTAATGAAGGATGAGGCCTCGTTTTGGTGGGAGGTCACTAATGGAGAACGTCCAGTCGATACATGGCTAGATTTTAGGTGGAGGTTTGAGGCAAAGTTTCTCTCACGGGCTGAAGAGAATCTCTACGTAGAAAGGTTTCTAGCATTGAAGCAAGGGAATCTATCGGTGAAAGAATACGTCAAAAAGTTCAACCAGTTGGCGAGTTTTGGCTTGGACTTGGTGAACACTCCAGAAAAGAGGGCTCTAAGATTTGTTAATGGTTTGAACGAGCCGCTTCATGTGTTAGCTATGACCCACACCCCTATGGGGGCTACCTTTGAGAGACTAGTTGACATGGTGCTTATGCATGAAGACGAGAAGGGCACTAATGCTACTAAGGCACCCGAGAAGAAAGGCGATCAAAAGAAGCCGCAACCACAACAACATAACAAGAAAGGTAGCAAAGGTAACAATGCTAAGGGAAAGAAAAGATGCTTTAACTGTGGGACACCAGGCCATTCAAGCAAAGATTGTAGGAAGAAAAAGTAGACTGGTTGTTTCCTCTATGGCGAAGCGGGACATCTTATTAAGGACTGCCCAAAGAAAGGGCATAGGGCAGGGTCTACCTCGGGAGGACATGTGCAGGCTCTCATGGCACCAAGGCAGGCAAGGGGACAAGTTCAAGCTCTCGTGGTCCCACCGCTGCAAGAACGAGGTAGAGCAATTTCCGTTGAAAGTTTAGTTTTTCTGTTTGATCATCTTGTCCGTACTTTATTCGATTCTGGCGCGTCACATTTGTTTATTTCTACATCATTAGTTGAAACACTACACCTTGATACTAGTCTAGTTGCTGATCCCTTAGTAGTCCCAAATCCTATCGGTGGTTTGGATCATATTTCTATGATTTGTCGGGATTTGAGAGTGTTTATCTTGGGCGTTGAGTTTGAGTGCAATGCCTTTGTTCTTGGCTTCATGGACTACGGTTTAATTCTAGATATGGATTGGCTAACTAGATATGGGGCCATCCTAGAGTGTGAAAGAAGGGTAGTTAGATTGTTGACTCGTTTTGGAAAGACCCTTGATATTTCTTGTGAACCTAGAGGTCTAGTAATGCTTAGCTACCTAGAATCCCTTGACGCATCCGGTGATGATTTACATTCTGTTCCCATAGTCCGTGAATATGCTGATGTCTTCGATGAGGTGAGGGGTTTACCCCCAAAACGTGAAATAGACTTTTGAATATATCTAGTAGATAATGCAAAGCCAGTTGCATTGCTAGTGCGCCACGTGGCTCCAAGAGAGAGAAGATAACTCAGTAAGCAAGTGAAAGAATTGCTCGAGAAGGGGTTCATCAGACATAGTATATCGGAGTGGGGTGCTCCAGTAGTATTTTCCACGAAGGCGGATGGGTCCCTCAGACTTTGTGTGGACTATAGTGAACTTTATAAGCTTACTAAGAAGAATAGACACCCACTGAAGAGGATTGACGATCTCTTCGATCCGTTAGTTGGCGCCTCAGTGTTTTCGCAGTTGGACCTAGCCACGGGTTTCCATCAGTTGAGAGTGGCTGAGGATAGCATAGAAAAGACTGCCTTTAGGACTCCAAACGGTTTATTCGAGTGGCTTGGGATGCCCTTCGGTTTGACAAACACCCCCGCATACTTTATTGACTTGATGAGTAGGGTGTTTAAGGAGTACCTAAATAGATTCGTGGTAGTCTTTGTGGATGACATCTTGATCTTTTCTATGAATGAGGAAGAGCATGCCACAAATCTTAGGGAAGTGTTGGAGACTCTTTGAGCACATAGACTTAAAGAAATTATTTATAAATGTCACATTTGTAGGAAGGAAGTGCGATTCTTAGGGCAAGTAGTTTCCAAAGAAGGGATAGCTATGGATCCCGCGAAGGTAGTGGCCATCCAAGATTGGAAGGTCCCTAGAAATGTTAACGAGGTGAGGAGTTTCTTAGGGTTGGCTGGCTACTATAGGAAGTTTATCAAAGACTTTGCAAAAATATCAGCCCCATTAACATGCTTGACGAAGAAGAACTTAGTTTTCATGTGGGACGTAGATTGTGATGATGCGTTCCAATGTCTAAAGAGAGCTTTGACCACAACCCCAGTCTTAGTGTTGCCATATGGGAGCAAGCCATTTACCGTTTATACCAATTCTTGTGGGACAAGACTAGGCGCAATCTTAATGCAAGAGAGAAGGGAAATAGCCTATGGTGGAAGGCAGTTGAGAGTGCATGAGAGAAATTACCCTACACATGACCTAGAGTTGGCCGCTATTGTTTTCGCGCTTAAGTCTTGGCGCCATTATCTTCTTGGCTAGAAATTCGAATTATTCTCTGACAACAAATCGCTAAAATACTTATTACCTCAAAAGGACTTGAACTTAAGGAAGCAAAGCTGGATGGAATTCTTAGCATCCTACGACTTCGAGATAGCATATACCCCTGGCAAGGGTAACGTGGTGGCGGATGCCTTAAGTAGAAAAAGGTTGTCCTTGAGTACGTTGTTTGTTGAGTGGCGAAGCTTAGAGTTCATCTTTACGTTTGACTTTAAACCTTCTATTGACTTTATATGCGGTTTTCTAGCTTCCTTAGAGGTCAAACCTACGCTTATGGGACGGCTTAGCGAGGCATGGCGAGACGATCCATAGTTGGTTGAGTTAGTAGAAAATCTCAAAAGAGAGGAGTCATCGAGCCATATCCGTAGGTATACCCTAGATGATAAGGGTTGGTTACATAGGGACGGTAGACTTTGTGTACCAAAGGACGAGGACCTAAGGAAGACCATACTTGATGATGCACATCGTTCGAAGATGACCATCCATCCCGGCGGGGACAAGACGTACATGGACATGAGACAAGTTTACTTTTGGGCCGGTATGAATAGGGGCGTGGCAGAGTTTGTCGCGAGATGCTTGGTGTGCCAATAAGTAAAAGCAGAGCAAAAGAAGCCCGGTGGATTGCTTCACCCATTGGAGGTCCCACAATGGAAGTGGGAAAGAGTCTCGATGGACTTTGTTGACGGATTACCGAGATCGAGGAAGGGTAATACGGGGATTGGGGTCGAGGTGGACAGACTTACTAAGAGCTCCCATTTCATTCCCGTAAAGAGTAAGAGGACTGCTCCATGGTTAGCCTCCGTATACATTCTAGAGATAGTTTGTTTACACGGTGTTCCTTCTAGCATAGTGAGCGACCCCCATCCTATCTTTACTACCAAATTTTGGAAAAGCTTGTAAGAGGCGGTAGGGACTCAGTTATGTTTGAACACCACATATCATCCTCAGATGGCTAGACCGAGAGGGTGAATCATATTCTAGAGGACTCATTGAGATTGTGTGTCTTTGACTTCGTAGGTACATAGGAGGAACATCTTCCGTTGGTAGAGTTCGCATATAATAACAGCTTTCAGTCTAACATTGGCATGGAACCGTTCGAAGGTCTTTATGGACGGTAGTATCGTTCCCCTACATGTTGGTGGGAGTCTACAGATAAGATCTTTCATGGGCCCGATATGATTAGAGAGACTTCAGAAAAGATCGATCTGATTCGAAGGAGGATGAAGACGGCGCAAGATAGGCAGAAATCTTATGCGGACAAGAGGAGGACGGATCTTGAGTTCGATATTGGGGACATGGTCTTTGTCAAGGTGTCTCCATTACGGAACGTTGTTCGCTTTGGGTCCGTTGGGATGTTAGCACCAAGGTTTGTAGGGCCATTTCCTATTAAGGAAAGGATTGGGCAGACGGCGTATAGAGTGGAGTTGCCCGAGTGACTTAGTGGTGTACACGATGTATTCCATGTATCACATTTGAGGAAGTGCTTGCACGAGACCGCGGAAGTGGTAAAGCCGGGCTTTCTTAGAGAGGTGGAGATAGAGTGTGATGCGACGATTCGACGAGCTCCTATGTGCATTCTTGGGTCGGAGATCAAGAAGTTGAGGAATCGAGAGGTCAAGCTAGTCAAAGTGCAATGGGGAGACGATGAGAGCAAGGCTACTTGGGAGACGGAAGAGAAGATGCGTTCAATGTACCCTTTTCTTTTCGAGGGTATGACTTTTAATTTCTCCTTAATCGCTTAGCTTGTACTTATCTTATCTTTAGTATGTCCTCTCGCTAATATCTTTGGCCTTTAGATATGGTAGTCCTATGGTTGAAACATGTATTTGAGACATGTTATGTATGATGGATACATGTGGATGCAAGTGTTTGCCAGTGATTGCTCGTGGATGCATATACACACACTTTAGGCACAAGATCGGCTCAGTCACTTCATATTGCATTTTACATATAAATGTGTGTACATATTTAAGTAATGGATGTATAATGGTTGTACCATCATATGGATGTTGCATGTTGGTGAATGGATGTGCACACATGCAGAAATGATATGTATTGATAGAGTTCTTTCACATACATAATGGACGCATGGCACTATCATTGTTTTCATTAAGGAGGTCAACTGAATCAGTAGACCGCCTGATTTTGCATTAGATAAGGAACATATACACACACTTCTTGCATATGTTCATAGAGCATTAGGAATTTTATAAGGACAATGGATGCCTGTGTTTGATGGTTGAGTAGATGATTGTTTGGATGTTAGAATATGCATTTTCCTTAACTTGGAGATTTCGGGGGCGAAATCCTTTAAGGAGGGGAGAATGTAACACCCCGTATTTCTGTTAACACTAATGTTCACAAATTAAAGAATAACTAATCTCAGACGTGAGAATTAAGGGAAACGGGTTGCGCCATTGTGTTCGTCTCAGAATTCTGGAGTCCGAGTTTGCATGGATTGGACTTCGTATGAAGGAGTTATGGCCGTCGGAAGTTTCAGAAAATTCAAAACAGATTTCAGAAAATTCAAATTTCGGAGTCAGACAGGCTAGGTGGGAAAATTCCTGCCAGGTCCAGGTCGACGATATGGTCGACCTGCCCCCCCCCCAGCAGATTTGTTTTATGACCTTTTGATGACTAGATGCTGACTCATTAGTGTTTCTAATATGCTCTGGTTAGCTGGGATTAATTCTGGGTAGATCGGACGGCTTAAACTAATCCTAAACTCTATAAAAACACCTCTAGACTCAAACCCTAAAATCAAAACAAAAATTAGATTCATGGCCTCCATGCCGTCACCTAGCAACTCAGCATAGCCGCCACCAATTAGAGAGAAAGAAAGCTAATCTAATTCAATCCTTTTCAACTTTAAACAACGAATCTTCTTCATGGGAAAGCTAATACAACTTCAGAACTCAGAATTCAGAACTCAAGACCACCTTTGAGTTGTGAGTTCGATAATTTTAATAAAATATTTAGCAAATCAATTGGATTGAGTTATGATGTGGATCATTTGGATATGATGTGAATTATTGACTGCATGCTATAATTATGTTGTAATATTGTGATGAATTCTATGATGTTATGTTGTGATCATCTATTGTAAAGTTATGATGCTATCATCCATGTTGTTATTCTATGATTGGCTTATGTACAATCAAGTCACATGTTGTTCATATGCTAGATCATAGGTATGCATGCAAGTTTAGATTTTTATTAAGACATGAATCATATGAAAGTTGGGGAAAATTATATGTATAACCTTACATGTTTCATGACATCTATTTTGGATCTAAAGTTAGGCTATGACATGTGTGAGTTATATGCCAAATTCTACATGCTTGTTTACATGTTTAGATGTAAGCTTATACCATTGTTATGTTGCATAAATCTCATATGCAAGTTTATATGAATACATGTGATTGAGTATGAATCATGTTATGCAAGTTTGTGGTTATCACCTATGCAAGTTTACACCTTTAGATGTAGATCCATGACATACATGATTTATGCAAGTTTGTGACCATTATCCCAACAAGTTCACACCTTTAGATTTGGATCTATGACATATGTAGTTTTATGCAAGTTGTAACTTTGGCCTATGCAAGTTTTAGATGTAGAACATCATTCACACATGCAAGTTCACCCCTATGTTTAGATCTAAGTTTTTATTATATGTATGTTGTGATGTTTTCTCTTTATTCCATGAGTTAGACTATGCGAGTCTAACGTATATTTTACGTTAAACAAACGAACGTACAACGTGGGGGTAAAGGGGATAGTATTAAAAAGATTTAATTGGCATAAATGCCTTAAAAGGCATAAAATATAATTGTGGTGAAAATTGGTATGATTTTACATACCATAAATGGATGGACATAATTGAGTCAATTATGGACATCGTTAAATTTGGAATTGATTGATAATTTGAATAGGGAAAGAAATTCAAACTGGGGAATGATTAATTACGAGTAATTAATCGTCTACGACACGAGGTTAGACTCTTTTGTGGTGTAAGACTGCCCGGACCAGCCCAACAAATCCAACTGCCACAAATGCCATTCTAATGTGGGAGGTCTTAGGCCCAAATTAAATACGTAACAATTGTAAAGACACGAGGCTAGGCTCTTTTGTGGTGTAAGACTGCCCGGACCCGCCCGGCAAATCCAGCTGCCACAAATGCCAGTCTAATGTGAGAGGTCTTTATGAGATTACGGCTTAATGAATTAAGAAACACTTAACCAGATAAACATGTAGTGGGACTTGAGGGGGTTAAGTGGGTGCCTTGGGTGGCATGTAGAATCTAGTGGGTGCCTTGGGTGGCATTTGAAATACGATTAGAAATACTTAACCAGAATTGAAACATGTAATTGAAACATGAATAAGAAGAGGGTTAAGTGGGATGTACTAGAGGGGACCAAGCTTAGGTGGATAGCTTGTGTCAAGTAATGGGGGCCAATTTCAACCGGTAACCCATACGTATCTTTGTGGGCTCGACCCAAGTCGAGGATGGAACACACATACTGGGCTTGACTATAAGAGGCCAAACCGGGTTAGCGGTGGCAACGCAAGTCCAACGGGTTCATATGCGTGTGTGGACCCGGGCTGGTAGGTAAGACGTTGTTGCATCGTGTAGGTATAAGCCGCGGATTATTAGTGGTATTGGGTTGCCACTTAGGGGAGTGATACACCCCACTGTGGTGCCAGCACGGGTATTTACGAGTTAGGGAGCTGATTGCATGGGGGTAGTGGGTACACCTAGTGGAGATAGGGGCAGGCGGCACCTATGAAGGCAGTTAGGGGTGCATGAAACTACCAATATCATTATTAAGTTTTGTAGGCGGGATCAACCTTAGGGTGACTAGTGGTGGCGCAGTATAGCAATTATCTTATATTGGTGGTGCTGTTTAGTAATTATCTTCTAGTGGTTTAGGTGCGCTTTAACGATATTGTTGTTCATCTTGTTTCCTTGTTTACTCTGCCACACTCAATGGTTCATGTCATTTCCTTATTTTCCAATTTATGTCTTAGCCTAGTTATTTTGGGTAATTATATTGTTAAAGTTATCGCACTCGCCAGACTTTATGTATGACCCCCTTTGTTTCCTCCTCTTTTCTTCCTCCCCCCCTCCAGGTGCTCAAGTTGGAACTTGCACCAATGGAGCTTGATTTTGGACAGCTATATCTCTCCTTTTAGAAGATTGCTTGGATCGATGAATAAAGTACATCCTCTCTTGTTTATGGCTATTTTATATTGGGGATTATGTCTTTCAATTTATGTACATTGATTTGGTCAAGATGGATATTATGTACTTTGACTATGGTTTTTGATGATGTAATCAAACTTATGTATCTTCCGCTGCAATGAAATAAAGTTTTAAAGTTTTAGTACTGTTTATACCTGTCTTGTTGTTAAGTTTCTATTCTATACACACTTAAAATGCTCCATGAAAGTTAATGCATTCCCTTTGTGAGTGACATTAATGGACATGGGGTGTTACAATTTGAAAGAGTGTGGAATTGTATCATAATTCACACCACCGGGAACACCACAATGGAATGGTGTATCCGAAAGGAGAAATTGCACCTTATTAGATATGGTACGATCAACGATGAGTCATAAAGATCTTCCAATAAGCTTTTCGGGCTATGCCATTGAAACTTCTACATTCATACTTAATTTTTATCCCACTAAAATAGTTCTGAAGATGGCATATAAGATATGGGCAACATTATTATTTATGCCCCAGTGTGTCTTTTATGAATATTTGAGGATGTGAGGCTTTTGTTAAACATCTTACTTCTGAAAAGCTTGGGCCTAGATCCGTTAAGTTTTATTTTGTGGGATATCATAAGAAACAAAAGGAAATTATTTCTACATAGCTTCTGAGAATAAAGTATTTATTGCTCAAACTGGTATTTTACTGGAAAGAGAACTAGTCTTTAAAATACTGATGGGAATAAAGTCGGACTCGAAGAAATTTGGGAACCACAACATACCATTGAACCTAAACTAAAAATTGAGCGAGTACTACATACTAATGTGGAAATAGAGCTCGTCCAAATTACACAAGATATTGGTAGATCTGGTAGAATACGTCGTGAGGCTGCTAGATATTTCGGATTTCTTCTAACTTAAACTAGAGACGTAATGCTCATAGACCAAGATGAGAACACTTCTTACAAAGAGGCTATGAACGGGCCAGAATTAGAGAAATGGCTTGAAGCCATGAAATCTGGAATGGTTTCCATGTCTGAAGGGGTAAAAGAATTCGAGTGTAAGTGGAATTTCAAGAATAAAACTGACATGGATGGAATAGTAAAGACCAATAAAGGGTGATTGGTGGCAAAAGGTTTCAAGCAAGATCAAGGAGTTAACTACGATGAAACCATCACCCCAGTGACAATGGTTAAGAACATTAGGATTATGCTTGCAATTGCAGCCTTTTACAATTACGAAATCTAGCAAATGTATGTCAAAAATGAATTCCTAAACGGGAATCTTATCGAGGATGTGTACATGACATAACTTAAAGGTTTTGTCATTCCAAAAGATGCCAAAAAAGTTTGTAAACTACAACGCTCCATTTATGGATTTCTCAGCTGTAACACCCCACAAAATGTACATAAAGGCTAAAATATTAATAATAAATAATAATAAACAATTTAATAATAAGGATGGAAAATGAGATTTTTCATTATTAAGAATTTGGCTACTGTAAAGGCCCGCAAATCCGTACTATTTGAGTTGACTAATAACACTACACGTCCAACCCAATTGCACAGAAATACGAATCATTATTAGAAATAAGTTAGAGGATGAGAAATAGAAAAAAAGAAATATTAGAATAGAAGAAAACAAAGAAGACAAATCTCATAGCGGAACGAATAAAATATATTATATAACATAATTTTTGAAATACAAATCAGTAACTTTATATACATACCATCATCAGAGCACAACAGTTATTCCTGGAACAGTCATAAACACCTGTTTCCAGTTTCAAACATGGTTCACAGCGGAATATATGATAGTCTATAGCTAATCGGTGAAGCCTCCTGCTTCCAGCTCCTTCAAATAAATCTGTGAAATCCCGACTACTTGACTACCTGTAAAATTTGGGCACCCAAGAGTTTAGGGAAAACAAAACAAAATAAACTCTGGGTCAGTCATGGGACTGGTGTGAGTAAACTCCAACCACTTGTTTAACTTTAAAAATCCTTTCAAAAGAAAAGGTAATAGTAAGACCAGCCTACACATAAACACGGACGGTTTTTACCTTACTATAACCCAAAACACTTTGATACGAAAATCTAGTGATATTATAATAATGTCTACATCAAGTAAATAACCAAATAGCAGAACGCTTGCATCTCACGCTCCACATACATAGTATAAAATCAAAAACCGCATGGCGCTTATTGGAGATTGGATTTCCAACATGACAAGGTATGGAACCACCTTCCGCTAGTGTATCTCTAGAGAGGAATACACTGGGTTCAACAAGAACATCTTGTAACCCGGCCCACACATGACCGACCACTCATTTCGCTTGAGTGTATCGAATGTATATCACCAACGGTTGGGATCAGCAACCGCCTCCCGACTGGGACAGCAGCGAATAGAATTAGAAATTAAATGAACCTCTAGATAGGTGATTATACATCCTAATGGGTGCGACCCACATAGCCATGCTGCCTGCCCGATTTTTGTTCTTTCCCGGTTGTTGAGGTCTGAGGCTACGAATACTTACCATTCATTGATAGCACAATCACTTTGAATGCCACATTGTCAGATCCGTTAATCACTAGTTGAGTTTGCACAAATATTCTGGATGTTATGCTAAGGGAATAAATCTGTTGCAACCATATATATTTATACAGACCAACCCATTTGATCATTGGAAATACTCTGTCAGACATTCGTCCATTTACGTTCGTTCTGGGATTGAACGAAACCAAAGGCACTATTTCTATGTAATAGAAAAATTCCTTGCACTTTACTTCGTCTTCAATATATTCAGCAGACTTGGTTCGCAACGCTTATGCCGATACGGAGTGGTTCTTCGGATAATAATCCAACCGGTCTCTCCATATTGACAACGATGGTCAAAAACTTCGATAGTCTGTGATTTAACTATCGAATAAAAACAAGTGTTCATCCAAACATATCAAACAAATCACTGGGCCCTTTAATTAATATTTCATTAATTAAATCTCTTCTCCATATCCTTATCAATATTTGTTAACCAAATATTTTCAATAACCATATTGGCCCTTATGCCATTTGGAAAACGTTTCCAAATATTAACTTCTTTTATTTTCTATATATTAGAAAATATCTCTATTTACAATTTGGGAACAATTTCAATCACTTATCTCTATCCCAACTATTTTAATTATACTCAGGAAATATTTACTTTTATATTTCCAAAATTCCATCACTTGGGTTTAAAACGAATGTTGTGTAAAACATTGTTACAACAACCCAAAATATTTTATTCAACTAACTCTTTTTCAAACACTTCTCTTCGAGACTGGACCTTGCTATTTATCCATTAAAAATGAAATCAATCAAGTTGGGGTAAAATTACCTCTCAGACCTTAACTGAAAACATCCTCAACTTCAAAACGGCAAAACAACTTACCTCGAATAAACACACTATACAATCCAATTATTCATTTTTAAAACATGTATATAGTTCGCTTTCTATTTCTAATTTATAGATTTCCCTTTTTGTTTACAATATTCGATTTTTATATTCATTTACCTATCGAATTTTATACGTCGATGCAATGATTTCTAACTATCAAAATATCTTAAAAATATTCTAACTCCTTAAATTTCTGGAAAAATTCGCCATAACCTCCCCTGCACCGGGAGCATCGGGAAATTTCAAATAGCTTTCCTGGTCCTTCTTATCTCGAAAAGAAAAAGAAAAAACCAAGTGGCTTGCCGATACGGCGCATAAAAACCCATATGTGAATTAAATACGTACCTTTTTGTCGAGCATTCTATATATATATCTTCTATACTTCATACACTTCATTCCAAACCTGTTTAACATATATCCAACCATTTTCGATTCATTTCAACTTGATCTAATCGTTTTAACTCAATTTGTTAATTCATTTGTTAATTAGCACCCTTGCCTATTTCACTTCCATAATTGAATATAGCATGTTCAAATATGTTATCTTGCTTATAAATTAATTTCATTTTTTTGTTACCAACTCAAATCCCATATTCGATTTCAAATATATATTCACCTGTTCAATTTACTTTACCAAAATCCAAATTCGATTCAAAATCTCTTTTAGTCAAATATACCCCAGGCTAGTTATTTCTATTCAGTAGTTAAAAATCTAATTTTTGTTTCAAAATCATTTCACTTACTTCACTGGAGTTCATATTTATTTTGTATCTCCAGTCTGGATTTTTTTAATGGAAATACGGATTTTTATTTATAAAAATCCTTTTATTTATTTGAATAAACCGTTACGATTTTAATGTGGTATTGGCGCTGTTTTTCTGAAAATTTGATTTTGACATAACTCAAAATCTATACGACGAAATTCAGATTTTTCTCTTCCATTAGAAAACTATTATCTAGTAGGTCCTGACGTTTCTTGTTTCAAAGAATTCTGACTTCAATTGAGTTCTATATACTCGATTGAAGTTCGAGTCGCCAATTTACGAACTACCGCGCCGTGGCGAGTTCGCTATATATATATATATATATATATATATATATATATATATATATATATACCTTTAAAACATTGTTTTTAAAATAAATTCAACTCTATTTTTGATATATATTTTAATATATATCAAATCCATTTCCCTTTTCAATCCCAAAATAATATTTTCGATTTTCTATATTCAAATCCCATTTTCATTTCAATTTGAATTTTAAATATTCAAATTTCCAATTTAAATTTCTATTTGAATTCTATACTTAAAATTCATTTCAACTTCATTTGAATTTTATACTCAAGTACCATTTGAACTTCTATATTCAAAATTTCTATATTCAAACCTCTTATTCAAATTCCGTTTGAGTTCTTTTATCCAAATTCTATATTCAGATTTCATATGAACTTTCTTTATTCAAATCTATTTGAATTCCCTTGAATTCAAATTCTATTTCAATTCCTTTGACTTCAAATCTATTTCAATTCCTTTGAATTCAAATCCCATATTTAAATTCTTTTTTTTGAATTTCTATAGTCAAATTCTCTTTCAATTATATTTGAATTCAAATTTCATTGCAATTCTATTTTTTTGAAATTCTATTTTCAAAATCTATTTCAAATTCTCTTTTGAAATTCTATTTTGAAAATCTATTTCAAATTCTATTTGGAAATTCTATTTCAAATTCTCTATATTCAAACTCCATTTGAAAGTTCTATATTCAAATTTTATATTTAAAATTTCTTTCTTCATATTCCATTTCACTTTTCTATATTCAAATTCTATGTTTGAATTCCCTTCATATTTTCTCTATTCCATATTTGAATTCCCATTGAATTTCTATATTTCAAATCTATTTGTATTTCAAATATACGATTCCATTTGAATTTTCATATTCAAATCTCTGTTTGATTTTTCTTTATTTGAATTCCTATGGATTCAAACTCTATTTTAATTTCTTTGAATTTAAATTCTATATTTCATTCTAATTTCGTCTATTCAAATCCTATTTGAACTTCTATTTGAATTTCTAATATTCAATCTCCTTTTTCTTTTATTTAAAATTCAAATATTTAAACTCCTTTTCTAATTCTACTATTCAAATGTTATACTCAAATTTCATTTGAGTCATATATTTAAAAATTTCATTTCAAATCCTATTTTGAAATTTCATTTCAAATTCCAATTTCACACTTGTTTTTCTATTTTTGAATTATCAAATGATAATTCTTTTCACTTCATTTATAACTTCGTTATAAAAGAACTATTTATAAACTTCGTTTATAAATAAACTACTTGTTTTATTTTTCAAAAAACAAGTTTATATTTTTATTTCCATTTAAAATTCAAATTCTATTTAAAAATAGAATTTTTCCTTTTTAAATCTCAAATATCCTTCCACGATATTTTAAATAAATTAACACTTGGCCCAGTGATATTTAAAAAAAATCAAATCACCCAATTTTCAATCATTTGATTTTTAATACGTCATATATGAAAAATATATATGGAATCAAACAAACAACAAACAAACAGATAATATATTTTTGAGGAATCCAGTTGGATTCCTCCAACCTGTTTTCCTGCATCCACAGATGTTAGCACATAAATAATACCCATTCTGCTTCGTCGCAGAATATCGTGGTATAGAAGGTCATCCACTATCATAGCGTGGGGCGTATAGGGTAATCATCCGCTATGAAACTGCGGGCATCCGCTAATGAGACTGCGGGAATCCAACCAATCAATCAACCCAATATATATATATATATATATATATATATATATATATATATATAATAGCCTAAATAACTAATATATATAAAACAAGCAGAAAAATCCAAACAAGCAACAACAATTATTTTTACGAAGTAAAAATAATTATAAATAAAAGGTGAGTGAGATTTACTCACCGAGATTTGCAGTTGTCGAATATCCCGTTAAATTCCAAATCATCGGCTATGAATCTATTCAAATTGTCTCGAATACATTTCATTTTGTACCTATGATAATAAATTTTATTTATCGATTATTTTATCATAAATTTAAATTAACTTAACAAATTTATAAATTAATTATCCTAAGTAAAAATGAGTACCTTATGGATCTTTTTCCCTAACCATCTTCTCCATCAAACTAATTTCTTGCAATCGCTACAATGCCATTTCAAGAACAACTTCTCACCATTCCAATTTCTCTCTTGGACTTTTCATCGAACACCAAGACTGCCCAAACTGCTCATGACCCTTCTGGTCACGCCCAACACTCTTGACATTTCCACCTCAGTCCCTTTCATGATCTGGAACCCTCAGTACAAACGCTACAGCTCCACTATCGTACGAGATTCCCATTTCTATTTGATCGACCTTCATCCCTTAACAAAAATCGAGATCCCAAACCGACAGTTCGAGACTCACAGAACCCATCGCACTGCTCCTGACCGACCCCTCTGACGATCACACGAACTCCGATGCGAACCCTAGATAGTTGGTCGAAGTCGAGATTCCCCATCGCGTACACCTGAAGCGTGAGCTTCACTGTCGAGCCCAACATCGACGTCGAGATTGTGCGATACCCCTGTCACCATCGATTCCGTTTCCTTCTTCTTCAATTTGCTGGAAAGATCAAAGCTCGACTTCGATGAAGACAAAGGAAGGACGACGGGTTTTGGATTTTGATTTTGTTTTGCTTGTGACTGGAAAGAATATGAAGAGGGAAGAGGACTTGAGATCGATCCGTGGGTTTGAGGAATGAAAGAAACAGGCGATGGCCTTGAGTTTATATAAGCGCGAGAAAAACACACCGTACCAAAGCCATTACATCTTGTTTTCCTTGATAACGAAGGAGGCAGACACTTTAAACAGCTCGAGGAAGGAAGTAGGTCTGCGCTATTAATTGATATAGGTCGGCTCATTAAAATTTTCCAAAAGATCTGAAATGAATTAATTAATTTAGTAATCAAAATATCTCGTGGTCTCTAAGTTGAAAACCTGAACCGCTATTTTACATAACGACTGATGTTTTCATCGTGATTTGGTATCCTGGACTCAACGGAGCGGGTTCTAAAATTAAATTCGCCTATATAAAGAAGATAACTAATTTAAATTGATGATTAATAAGAAGTTCAATTGACATACATTGATTTCAAACAGTTTAATTCATTGAAAATAAACAATTATTATCACTCTAATTTGATACAGAATTTATATCAATTGACTAAATTTTTTCGACTCATTTTTGACTCTACATTCAATTACTTAACATCCTTGTATTACGATAATTATATTGATAATTCAAAAATAATCGATTTAATTTATCAGCCCAATATTTAAAATAATATTAAATATTCAAAATAAATCGACCAGAAATCTGGGTCGTTACATTCTTTCCCCCTTAAAATAAATTTCGTCCTCGAAATTGCTAAGGTAGGAAAAATGGTACAAATCTATTACTTTTCAAAAATTCACTTATGTTGAAACTCAACTCCTCATATTTCAGCAAATTAACTCCAACCAAAACTTTTGGTCTTCACACATTTGATTCGAATGATCTACGATCAATCCATTTATATCCAATCTATATTCCATTAAACCTATTTAAATTGATTCTGGTTAATTGATCCACTTCAATCCATTTAACTAGCTTAAGTTAAATTTCAATTCCAGAATTCAAATCCCAGGGTTTTCATTTCAAATCCTTTTGAAATCACTTAAACATGTACATATATTTATAATCTTTTCAAATTCAAAATATTTGAATTTTTCAATTAAACTTGTTTTCTTTCAAACAAATTCCCATCAAAAATTTTCTAAGGTAGCAATCCATCACTTAGAAACTCGAAAATGAACACTGATGATGTCGCGACCATCATCAGAATTATTTCCCAGCCACCGAAGTGAGTTCAGTGCTTAACAATTTCAAAATCCATTTAAAATCCTTTTAAAACAAAGCTATATTGTTCTAATATACTTCCAAAAATATTTCAAACTTCCCAGGATTAAATTTTCAAATTCTGGTTTGAATTCAATTCATTTCATTTGTATATGTTATATACAAGTTTAATTTTGGTTATATATAACCATTCCAATTTTTATAATCAAATTTGATTATAACGATAACAATCAACACATCGAATAATTTCAGAAAATTATTAGTTATATATCAAAATAGAATTTTGGGTAAAATTATTTCATCTACCCATTTTAAAACTATATCGTGTTCAATCTTCTGTTCAAGTATTTAGAAACTCCTATCGACGTCGTGGCGTCCCACGATTCGACCAGAATTCATAAATTACCCAACAGACAAGCCAACACAATATAAAACAATTTTTTTATATCAATTTACAAATATGCTCTCTCGTATATATATACTCAACTCATTCTAGGGTGCTACTGACCCTATCTCTAATGAGCACATCCCACCAAAGCCTAGGTGTTCGCTCAAACTAAGCTCTGATACCACTGTAAAGGCCCGCAAATCCGTACTATTTGAGTTGACTAATAACACTGCACGTCCAACCCAATTGCACAGAAATACGAATCATTATTAGAAAGAAGTTAGAGGATGAGAAATAGAAAGAAAGAAATATTAGAATAGAAGAAAACAAAGAAGAAAAATCTCATAGTGGAATGAATAAAATATATTATATAACATAATTTTTGAAATACAAATCAGTAACTTTATATACATACCATCATCAGAGCACAACAGTTATTCCTGGAACAGTCATAAACACCTGTTTCCAGTTTCAAACATGGTTCACAGCGGAATATATGATAGTCTATAGCTAATCGGTGAAGCCTCCTGCTTCCAGCTCCTTCAAATAAATCTGTGAAATCCCAACTACTTGACTACCTGTACAAATTTGGGCACCCAAGAGTTTAGGGAAAACAAAACAAAATAAACTCTGGGTCAGTCATGGGACTGGTGTGAGTAAACTCCAACCACTTGTTTAACTTTAAAAATCCTTTCAAAAGAAAAGGTAATAGTAAGACCAGCCCACATATAAACACGGACGGTTTTTACCTTATTATAACCCAAAACACTTTGATACGAAAATCTAGTGATATTATAATAATGTCTACATCAAGTAAATAACCAAATAGCAGAACGCTTGCATCTCACGCTCCACATACATAGTATAAAATCAAAAACCGCATGGCGCTTATTGGAGATTGGATTTCCAACATGACAAGGTATGGAACCACCTTCCGCTAGTGTATCTCTAGAGAGGAATACACTGGGTTCAACAAGAACATCTTGTAACCCGGCCCACACATGACCGACCACTCATTTCGCTTGAGTGTATCGAATGTATATCACCAATGGTTGGGATCAGCAACCGCCTCCCGACTGGGACAGCATCGAATAGAATAAGAAATTAAATGAACCTCTAGATAGGTGATTATACATCCTAATGGGTGCGACCCACATAGCCATGCTGCCTGCCCGATTTTTGTCCTTTCCCGGTTGTTGAGGTCTGAGGCTACGAATACTTACCGTTCATTGATGGCACAATCACTTTGAATGCCACATTGTCAGATCCGTTAATCACTAGTTGAGTTTGCACAAATATTCTGGATGTTATGCTAAGGGAATAAATCTGTTGCAACCATATATATTTATACAGACCAACCCATTTGATCATTGGAAATACTCTGTCAGACATTCGTCCATTTACGTTCGTTTTGGGATTGAACGAAACCGAAGGCACTATTTCTGTGTAATAGAAAAAGTCCTTGCACTTTACTCCGTCTTCAATATATTCAGCAGACTTGGTTCGCAACGCTTATGCCGATACGGAGTGGTTCTTCGGATAATAATCCAACCGGTCTCTCCATATTGACAACGATGGTCAAAAACTTCGATAGTCTGTGACTTAACTATCGAATAAAAACAAGTGTTCATCCAAACATATCAAACAAATCACTGGGCCCTTTAATTAATATTTCATTAATTAAATCACTTCTCCATTTCTTTATCAATATTTGTTAACCAAATATTTTCAATAACCATATTGGCCCTTATGCCATTTGGAAAACGTTTCCAAATATTAACTTCTTTTATTTTCTATATATTAGAAAATATCTCTATTTACAATTTGGGAACAATTTCAATCACCTATCTCTATCCCTACTATTTTAATTATACTCAGGAAATATTTACTTTTATATTTCCAAAATTCCATCACTTGGGTTTAAAACGAATGTTGTGTAAAACATTGTTACAACAACCCAAAATATTTTATTCAACTAACTCTTTTTCAAACACTTTTCTTCGAGACTGGACCTTGCTATTTATCCATTAAAAATGAAATCAATCAAGTTGGGGTAAAATTACCTCTCAGACCTTAACTGAAAACATCCTCAACTTCAAAACAGTAAAACCACTTACCTCGAATAAACACACTATACAATCCAATTATTCATTTTTGAAACATGTATATAGTTCGCTTTCTATTTCTAATTTATAGATTTCCCTTTTTGTTTACAATATTCGATTTTTATATTAATTTACCTATCGAATTTTATACGTCGATGCAATGATTTCTAAATATCAAAATATCTTAAAAATATTCTAACTCCTTAAATTTCCGGAAAAATTCGCCATAACCTCCCCTGCACCGGGAGCATCGGGAAATTTCAAATAGCTTTCCCGGTCCTTCTTATCTCGAAAAGAAAAAGAAAAAGCCAAGTGGCTTGCCGATACGACGCATAAAAACCCATATGTGAATTAAATACGTACCTTTTTGTCGAGCATTCTATATATATATATCTTCTATACTTCATACACTTCATTCCAAACCTGTTTAACATATATCCAACCATTTTCGATTCATTTCAACTTGATCTAATCGTTTTAACTCAATTTGTTAATTCATTTGTTAATTAGCACCCTTACCTATTTCACTTCCATAATTGAATATAGCATGTTCAAATATGTTATCTTGCTTATAAATTAATTTCATTTTTTTGTTTCCAACTCAAATCCCATATTCGATTTCAAATATATATTCACCCGTTCAATTTACTTTACAAAAATCCAAATTCGATTCAAAATCTCTTTTAATCAAATATACCCCAGGCTAGTTATTTCTATTCAGTAGTTAAAAATCTGATTTTTGTTTCGAAATCATTTCACCTACTTCACTGGAGTTCATATTTATTTTATATCTCCAGTCTGGATTTTTTAATGGAAATTCGGAGTTTTATTTATAAAAATCCTTTTATTTATTTGAATAAACCGTTATGATTTTAAAGTGGTATTGGCGCTATTTTTATGAAAATTTGATTTTGACATAACTCAAAATCTATACGACGAAATTCAGATTTTTCTCTTCCATTAGAAAACTATTATCTAGTCGGTCCTGACGTTTCTTGTTTCAAAGAATTCTGACTTCAATTGAGTTCTATATACTCGATTGAAGTTCGAGTCGCCAATTTACGAAATACCGCGCCGTGGCGAGTTCGCTATATATATATGTACCTTTAAAACTTTGTTTTTAAAATAAATTCAACTCTATTTTTGATATATATTTTAATATATATCAAATCCATTTACCTTTTCAATCCCAAAATAATATTTTCGATTTTCTATATTCAAATCCCATTTTCATTTCAATTTGAATTTTAAATATTCAAATTTCCAATTTAAATTTCTATTTGAATTCTATATTTAAAATTCATTTCAACTCTATTTGAATTCTATACTCAAGTACCATTTGAACTTCTATATTCAAAATTTCTATATTCAAACCTCTTATTCAAATTTCGTTTGAATTCTTTTATCCAAATTCTATATTCAGATTTCATATGAACTTTCTTTATTCAAATCTATTTGAATTCCCTTGAATTCAAATTCTATTTCAATTCCTTTGACTTCAAATCTATTTCAATTCCTTTGAATTCAAATCCCATATTTAAATTCTTTTTTTTGAATTTCTATAGTCAAATTCTCTTTCAATTATATTTGAATTCAAATTTCATTGCAATTCTATTTTTTTGAAATTCTATTTTCAAAGTCTATTTCAAATTCTCTTTTGAAATTCTATTTTGAAAATCTATTTCAAATTCTATTTGGAAATTCTATTTCAAATTCTCTATATTCAAACTCCATTTGAAAGTTCTATATTCAAATTTTATATTTAAAATTTCTTTCTTCAAATTCCATTTCACTTTTCTATATTAAAATTCTATGTTTGAATACCCTTCATATTTTCTCTATTCCATATTTGAATTCCCATTGAATTTCTATATTTCAAATCTATTTGCATTTCAAATATTCGATTCCATTTGAATTTTCATATTCAAATCTCTATTTGATTTTTCTTTATTTGAATTCCTATGGATTCAAACTCTATTTTAATTTCTTTGAAATTAAATTCTATATTTCATTCTAATTTCGTCTATTCAAATCCTATTTGAACTTCTATTTGAATATCTAATATTCAATCTCTTTTTTCTTTTATTTAAAATTCAAATATTTAAACTCCTTTTCTAATTCTACTATTCAAATGTTATACTCAAATTTCATTTGAGTCATATATTTAAAAATTTCATTTCAAATCCTATTTTGAAATTTCATTTCAAATTCCAATTTCACACTTGTATTTCTATTTTTGAATTATCAAATGATAATTCTTTTCACTTCATTTATAACTTCGTTATAAAAGAACTATTTATAAACTTCGTTTATAAAGAAACTACTTGTTTTATTTTTCAAAAAAACAAGTTTATATTTTTATTTCCATTTAAAATTCAAATTCTATTTAAAAATAGAATTTTTCCTTTTTAAATCTCAAATATCCTTCCACGATATTTTAAATAAATTAACACTTGGCCCAGTGATATTTAAAAAAAATCAAATCACCCAATTTTCAATCATTTGATTTTTAACACGTCATATATGAAAAAAATATATATGGAATCAAAAAAACAACAAACAAACAGATAATATATTTTTGAGGAATCCAGTTGGATTCCTCCAACCTGTTTTCCTGCATCCACAGATGTTAGCACATAAATAATACTCATTCTGCTTCGTGGCAGAATATCGTGGTATCGAAGGTCATCCACTATCATAGCGTGGGGCGTATAGGGTAATCATCCGCTATGAAACTGCAGGCATCCACTAATGAGACTAGAGGAATCCATCCAATCAATCAACCCAACATATATATATAATAGCCTAAATAACTAATATATATAAAACAAGCAGAAAAATCCAAACAAGCAACAACAATTATTTTTACGAAGTAAAAATAATTATAAATAAAAGGTGAGTGAGATTTACTCACCGAGATTTGCAGTTGTCGAATATCCCGTTAAATTCCAAATCATCGGCTATGAATCTATTCAAATTGTCTCGAATACATTTCATTTTGTACCTATGATAATAAATTTTATTTATCGATTATTTTATCATAAATTTAAATTAACTTAACAAATTTATAAATTAATTATCCTAAGTAAAAATGAGTACCTTATGGATCTTTTTCCCTAACCATCTTCTCCATCAAACTAATTTCTTGCAATCGCTACAATGCCATTTCAAGAACAACTTCTCACCATTCCAATTTCTCTCTTGGACTTTTCATCGAACACCTAGACTGCCCAAACTGCTCATGACCCTTCTGGTCACGCCCAACACTCCTGACATTTCCACCTCAGTCCCTTTCACGATCTGGAACCCTCAGTACAAACGCTACAGCTCCACTATCGTACGAGATTCCCATTTCTATTTGATCGACCTTCATCCCTTAACAAAAATCAAGATCCCAAACCGACAGTTCGAGACTCACAGAACCCATCGCACTGCTCCTGACCGACCCCTCTGACGATCACACGAACTCCGATGCGAACCCTAGATAGTTGGTCGAAGTCGAGATTCCCCATCGCGTACACCTGAAGCGTGAGCTTCACTGTCGAGCCCAACATCGACGTCGAGATTGTGCGATACCCCTGTCACCATCGATTCCGTTTCCTTCTTCTTCAATTTGCTGGAAAGATCAAAGCTCGACTTCGATGAAGACAAAGGAAGGACGACGGGTTTTGGATTTTGATTTTGTTTTGCTTGTGACTGGAAAGAAAATGAAGAGGGAAGAGGACTTGAGATCGAACCGTGGGATTGAGGAATGAAAGAAATAGGCGATGGCCTTGAGTTTATATAGGCGCGAGAAAAACACGCCATACCAAAGCCATTACTTCTTGTTTTCCTTGATAACGAAGGAGGAAGACACATTAAACAGCTCGAGGAAGGAAGTAGGTCTGCACTATTAATTGATATAGGTCGGCTCATTAAAATTTTCCAAAAGATCTGAAATGAATTAATTAATTTAATAATCAAAATATCTCGTGGTCTCTAAGTTGAAAACCTGAACCGCTATTTTACATAACGACTGATGTTTTCATCGTGATTTGGTATCCTGGACTCAACGGAGCGGGTTCTAAAATTAAATTCGCCTATATAAAGAAGATAACTAATTTAAATTGACGATTAATAAGAAGTTCAATTGACATACATTGATTTCAAACATTTTAATTCATTGAAAATAAACAATTATTATCACTCTAATTTGATACAGAATTTATATCAATTGACTAAATTGTTTCGACTCAATTTTGACTCTACATTCAATTACTTAACATCCTTGTATTACGATAATTATATTGATAATTCAAAAATAATCGATTTAATTTATCAGCCCAATATTTAAAATAATATTAAATATTCAAAATAAATCGACCAGAAATCTGGGTCGTTACAGCTATGAAAATCTTTTATTTAGATTCATGGTGAAATTTTGAATCGTTTTCATATATAATATGCTGAAAATGGTGAAAGTATGAAGAAGTTACAACCAAATGAAATTGGATAGTATAATGAAAAAAATATATAATCAGATGAGCAACATATGCATATATACATATATATATATATATATATATATATAATATCAAAATAAATATGGATGAATTTGAAATTATAATAGAGCATAAGATAGAAGGGACCGGGAATATTATAAACAATGCTAGAGATTAAGCAAATAAAGTAACGTAATATATAATTAAACACCTCAGCACCGTATACATTTATTGGTCACTTCAATGACCAGGAGGTCAACCAAACCCTAGAAAAAGTGTCGACCGCCGGTCGACCGCCCGTCCAGAGGGTAGGTTGACCGCCTGACGGTTGAAATGCCCAATAAGACTAGGTTTGGCTAGGTTTTTAGGGTTAATATATAGAAATGGATGACTAGGATTATATCTAAATAATCCAGCGGTCCAAGCTTACAAAAGCGACTAAATACAGACCCTCAGACCTTATACCTTAGATATTTTTCAACAGTGGCGACCACTATGCCTCTGCCTCCATTGAAATCCAGAATTTGGTTTTTCTATCTTCGTCTAATCAATTCTCTTTTTCTCTAAATATCTTCTAATAGATTTAGATTAGAAACATATTCTGGAATTCATATGTTATATATATATATATAATAATCTAATTAATCTATTCTTATGTATATATAGGTTTCTAGAGTTGGTAATTTCATTCAAAAGGCACAATAACATTTGAATTACGCTTTTCAAATCGATGTGAGTGAAATATTGTACTTCTTAGGCATATTATACTTTTTTGTAGATTAACATATTGATTAGTATGCCTAATGGGATTTGGAAAAATGATAACATCAATACAAAACCCCCTAAATCATGTATTTTATGTTTTGCGTAAGAATTGTAAATTTATCGGGTTTGTGGATCTTGGTCTTAATATTGAATTGAGAATAAAAGCGGTGTTGTGTTTCTACTTTATGTAATCCATTTTATGTCTAAATATTTAATTGTAACATAAAAGTGTTTAGATTTGGTCTGATTCATGATTTGATTAGGTTTCGGTTCTATTTTGAATCCAAACGTATTCATAATTGAAGTCTATCAAATATAAGCATTTTTGTGTGCAATACACCAAAAAGGGGTGAATTAGATAAAGTGAAGCTTATAAATATACATGTATATACTTATGAATATATGTGTATATATGTATAGTCTATTCTTGTTCCATTATTAAAATCATTACAATAAGCCTAGGATGGAAGTTGAAATTTGTATGTACGTTGTATTTTCTATTCACTGCTATCTGTAATTATGTTATTATGTCATCATGCCTATTATGTAGTGGTCAAAATATGGAAATTAGCTTGTACACCATAATTTAGGACAAGTTGACCATTTTTATCCTATTAGACGTTCTCTCATTCATACGAACATTAGCGTTCTTTATGCAATATAATTATTACATTTATATAGAGTGATCAATGTAATCAACGTAATATTAACGTAACAAAAGAGATCGCTATTAAATTCAAATTTGAAATGTCCCCGTATATGTTGATTGCTTTGGTGTGTGTATATATATAATGGCTTTACATATACAAATAGTGACACATAGACAAGAGGTTAGTTTCCATTTGTAGTATAAGCCTGCCCAGAACCAATCGGCAAATCCAGCAACCACAAGTAGGCCCAACTAATGTGACCGGTCTGGTTGCCATGGGCCCTCCAAACTTAGTACACTATGAAATGAGGTTAAACCTACTTGTAATAGAAGCCTTCACGGAACCACTCGACATATCCAACATCTACAGGTATACAGTTTAATGTGAGTTGTCTAGTGTGCGTGTGTGTATATATATATATATAACTATATATGTGTATATATATAAGTATTGTGTGTGAAAAAAGGCGGGTTCACTACACCTTGAGAAGGCCTTAAGTGGCTGACTCCCTTCTTACCTAATATGGGTCTTAAGTGGTTAGGACTAGGATCCTCTTCGAAGGTTTATTCCTTAGAGAGGAACCAAAGTCAAGGGACCCACACTTATTAGATTTGAAGTAAGTCTGTTGGTCCTCCTTATCTAAATGTGGTTAGGCACAAGCGGTAACAGAGTAGGGCAGTTCACTGGGTATGTCCAGTTTCTCTAGAAGCTTATAAGGGCTCAACTAGTGACAAGATTGGTACATATAAAAGATATGTGGCCACAGCATGCTCACCAACTGTCTAAGGGAAGTCTTAAGCGACATAGGTAGTCTAGCATATTATCCGTTAAGTAGTAATTTCACAATACTACTTCTCATATTACAATTGAGAGTATATACTTAAGAACTTTGACGTATTAGGACGGTGTAATGGCCTGCAAATCCCTACTATCTGAGTTGGCTACGTACATCATACGTCCAACCCAAATATCACAGAAATATGAATCCTATTTTTAGAAGAAAAAAGTAGAAGAGGAACAGAAATAACAACAAATAATCTCACATCGCAGAGTAACAAAATATAATATATCATAACTTTTGAAGTACAAAATTTTTGCTGTATAACATACAATTACCAGAGTAAAACACTTACAAAACTGCGGAAATAAAAACCGTAAACGTATCTAACACTGATGCCTCCTACTCTAAGTTCCTTCAGATAAATCTGTAAAATACCGAACTACTTGAATGCCCGTACAAATTTGGGCACCCAAGAGTTTCGGTAAAACAAAAAAGATAAATTCTAGGTCAGTCACGGGAATGGTATGAGTTATCGATTTAAAATTTTTGACAAACTAAACTATATCTCATAAGACCATGCCGTATAACACGAAATGGGTTTTTCCCTTATGAGAAACCAAAATGCTTGATTTAACTTTCAAAGTCCTTTTGATAGGAAACGATAATCTTTATATGAAAACTCTTTTGATATTATAATAGTTTCTAAATCAAAAAATAGAAATCTAGTGCAACGCTATCATCTCATGCTCTACATACATAATATACAATCAAAACCGCGGGCACTCATTGCGTAATGATACTATGGTGAGGTATGGAACCACCTTCCAATAGTGTATCTCTAGAGGATAATACACTGGTTTCAACAAGAACGTCTTGTAACCCGGCCACACATGACCTACCACTCATTTCTCTTGAGTGTATCGAATGTATATCACCAATGGTTGGGATCAACAACCGTTTTTCCAAATGGGACAGCATCGAATAGAATAAAGAATGAAATGAATTTCTCTAAATAGGTGATGATACACCCTAATTAGGAGCTACCAACTTATCCATGCTGTATGCCCGATTTTTGTCATCCCGGTTGTTGAGGCCTAAGGCCACGCTTTCTTATCATTCATTGATAACAGAATCACATTGAATCCCACATTGTCAGATCCGTTAATCATTAATTGATTTGCATAAATATATTTTTGATATTACGCTAAGAGAATAAATTCGCTGCCACCATATATATTTATACATGTCAACATATATGATCATTGGATATACTCCGTCAGACATTTGTGCATACACTTCGTTCTAGGACTAAACGAAACTGAAGGCACAATTTCTATTAATAGAAAAATGTCCTTGCACTTTACTATGCCTTCGATTATCCTCATATAATCTGATTCACAATGCTGCCGCCAATACGGAGTGGTTCTCGGATAATAATCCAACCGTTCTCTCTATATTGACAATGATATTGGCAAACAATTTGATAGTTGGTTATTTAACTATCGAAGAAAAACAAATACTCATTCAAAGCATCAAACAAACACTGGACCCCTTAATTCATATTTCATTAATTAAATCACTTCTTCGTTTCTTTATCAATATTTGTTAACCAAACATTTTCAATAATCATCTTGGCCTCTTACACTATTTGGAAAACATTTCCATATATCTCCTTCTTTTATTTTATATACTTAGAAAATAACTTCAATTTATAATTGGAAAATATTCCAATTACTTATCTCTTTCCTGAACTCGGTTATTTTTATATTTAGGAAATATTTATGATATATTTCCAAAATTCCACTTGCTTAGGTTAAAACGAATGTTGTGTAAAACATCATTACAATAACCCAAAATATTTCATTCAACTAAATTTCTTTAAACATTTATCTCGGAGGCTGAATCCTCCTAGTTATCGCTTAATAATTAAATCAATCAAGTTAGGGTATAATTACCTCTCAGACCTTGACTGAAATCATCATTAACTTCAAAATAGACAAGACCACTTGCCTCGAATAATCAAGACCATACAAATCAATTATTCATTTTTAAACCCGTATATGTTTCTCTTTTTAATTTTAACAGATTTAATTATAGATTTCCTTTTTGTTTATAATATTCTATTTTTAAGTTAGTTTCCTTATCGAATTATATATATATATATATATATATATATATATATATATAGATACATTGATTTCTAAATATCAAATTTTCTTAAAAATAATCTAACTCCTTAAATTTTAGGAAACTTTCACTATAACCTCCTTTGTACGGGTCACTTGGTACAACTAAAAAATGCCTCTTTGGGCCCTTCCATTCAAAAGGAAAATCAAAAAGCCAAGCGGCTTGTCGATTCGACGCATAAAATCTCATATTAAATTAAATATGTACCTTTTGGTCGGGTATTTCAATTTATATCTCTTCATATACTTCATTCCAAACCTGCTTAACACGTATCCTATAACACCCCGTATATTCTATAACAGTAAAATTCACAAATTAAAGTATAATTAATTTCAAACCAAAGAATTAAGGGAAAAGGGATACGCCATTTCGTTCGTCTCGGAATTCTGCTTGAGATAGAGTCCGAGTTTGCATAAAACGGACTCCGTATGAGGGAGATATGACCTCCAGAAGTTTCAGAATTCAGTTTAAAATTCAAATAGGCAGAATGTAACAACCCGAAAATCTGGGCCAGTTTAAAATTTTTATTTTGGCAATTATAGCGAATTTTGATTATGTAAAATGAATTATTTTAAATAATATCGACGAGAAATTTGTTTTGAATAGAATTCGACGTATATATTTATATACGTCGTCGTTAGAATATAAATATTTATATATAATTATAAATAGAATTGAAAATGGCGCGGTAGTTCGATAATTCGATTTCAAACTTCAATTGAATGTACCGGGTGCAAAACAATCCGGATTTTAGTGAAACCAAAAACATTGGGATCTGATTGATAATATCTTTCCAACGAATCCGGAAAATCAAGATTTCATATTGGGAATCAAAAGATATGTCCAGTTGAAAATTCTGAATAGTCGCTATGGAATTCAGGCCCTTAAAAATGGACATTTTGCAAACGACCTCGGATTTCGACGAAACTAGTTTTGTTGGGTCCGCAGTGTCAAATTATTGCTAGATTCCAAATTTCATAATTTTTCGAATCAATATGTGAGCGTGGCAAAGGAAAACGCGTTTGACCAGTTTCAGTTGATTTTAATCGACTGGAAATTGGCCATTTTTCAAACGGTCTCAGAATTCGACGAAACTAGTTTTGTTAGGACCGTATCGTCAATACGAAGCTAGAAAATATTTTTATGGGATTTTTAGAGTTAGTATGTGACCCCGGTAAATTGAAATGTACGTTTAAAATTCAATAGAATGATTTAAATGTAAATGCAATGGAAACTGATCGAAACGGTCGATTCAGCTTGCGGTACATATCCCATTGTGTTCGGAATGGGGGTGAAACGCTATGGACGACAGGCGGTGGGCCTCGTTTCGAGGTCGTATGTGAAAGACAACTTTTTGCAAAAAAAAAAAAAAAAAATAAAAAAAAAATATCTCTTCCTTTTATCAGCCCCCCCCCCCCGTTCAAAATCGTTTAAACAGAAGAAAAAAAAAGGAAAATGTAAACCTAATCGCGCCGCCGCCTGGGACTCGAAGCCGCTCGCCACCAACCCATGCCGGAGGCGCTCCCCTCCACCAGCTCCCTGCCGTGACCGCTTCTTCCCCCCCCCCCTTTCTCCTCCGTCTCTCCCCCCTTCTAAGTCGATGTTGCCAGGAACCCGACCCCCCCCCAGACCTAATCGCCGCCTCCGATGATTGTGCGCCACCCCCCCCCCTCCCAACTCCGACGCCCAAACCAAATCCGACCCCCTCCAATTTCAATCGGTGAGTATTTAGGGTTATTGATATTTTTATTTTTATTTTTGTTTTACAGAAAAAAACTAATTACTGATTTTTTTTTTTTAAAGCTGCAAAAACTGATTTTTAAGTTAGTAAAATGATTAGAATTTTATAGTAAAAAGATTAGGATTTTAGTAAAGGAAATACCATACTTGTGTAGAGGAAAAGTTCATACTTTTAATGAAGAAATTGTTTATTAGATGTTTAATGAAGATATGAAGTTATATTTTTAATTTAATAAAGATTGGATTTTTATTTATCTAGAGATGAGATTTTTATTTATGATAAAAATATGATTTTTATATATTGAACTTCGAATTGAAAAATTCGATTTTTATATATTGAACTTTGAACTAAAAATTCGATTTTTATATATTGAACTTTGAACTAAAAATTCGATTTTTATATATTGAACTTTGAACTAAAAATTCGATTTTTATATATTGAACTTTGAACTAAAAATTCGATTTTTATATATTGAACTTTGAACTAAAAATTCGATTTTTATATATTGAACTTTGAACTAAAAATTTGATTTTTATATATTGACCTTCGAAATAAAAATATGATTTTTATATATTGAATAGCAAAGTGAAAATTCGATTTTTATATATGTAGTGGCTACGGGCAATAAAGATGACGAAGATGCGATAGCGATGAAGATTTCCTGCAAAAGAAGTGCCGTGGAGCTAGGATAGCTATAAGTGAGAATTTCTCACCTTTCAATTTAATTTTTCTAGTTATATATATATACTAGGATGCAGACGGTGCTTAGTAGCACCCGACACAATCGTCCACAGACCATGGACTTGTTTGTTTGGTTGCATAGATTAGTTGAATTATTTGTTTGAATTGAATTGTTTGGTGAGATGAGATTGATTTGATTGATGTGTGAATGGTGTGGGCCTTCACTAGACCGGGGATAAGGCTAGGCCTTGTCCCGTTTCTAGTATCGTGCCGTTATGCCGCCGAAATTTTCTAAAATATGTTAGAAAAATAAAAATATCATTTTTATTGAATAAATGAATTGAATAGAAATTCATATGTTGGAATAAAATGTTTTATCGTTAAAAATATAATTTTTAACGTGAATGTGAATAAATAAATATTCATTTACAAACCAGACGGTTTGTTTATGTACACTTATTTGAATGACATTGATTGGGACGATAAATTTTACACATCGCCCAACTGCACAACTAAAATCTGTGTTTGATTGTTTGAAACCCCACACGGGTGTTGGGATGAAATATGAATTTCACTCATCCTGATTGAGTAAATATGTCGATCGATTGATTGACAGGCTGTTATAAGCGTTAGATATCTTTATTTGATGCTTATACAGTGTAGTGCACTTTGGTTGATGGTTGATCATTTTTCAATGTTATTATATACATGTGTTGTGTGAAAATCCATATAATTAATTTTATATGGTAATTGATCGGGCCTCATTCCAGTTTTAAAATAGAAATATTTAAAACAGAAATATTCGAAATGGAATATTTGAAAATATCAATATATGAAGCCGTGTTGATTAGATTGACGCCATTTTGACGTGAACAATATTTATATCGATTTCGAAATGAATTGGATTGAAAACGATTTCGAAATGAATTGAATTGAAAACGATTTCGAAATGAATTGAATTGAAAACGATTTTGAAATGAATTGAATTGAAAACGATTTCGAAATGAATTGAATTGAAAACGATTTCGAAATGAATTGAATTGAAAACGAATTCAAAGTGAGTTGAAAACGAATTCAAAGTGAATTGAAAACGATTTCGAAATGAAGTGAATTGAAAACGATTTCGAAATGAATTGAATTGAAAACAATTTCGAAATGAATTGAATTGAAAACGATTTCGAAATGAATTGAATTGAAAACGAATTCAAATTGAATTGAAAGCGAATTGAAATGAATTCAAATTGAATTGAAATTTGAATAGAATAGAAATGAATTTAGAAACGAATTTATAAAGAAGAATTCAATTTTGCTTTGAATTGAAATGGAAGTTGAAAATAGATTTTGAAACGAATTTTAAAACTATTTATATAATTCGTTTTGAATAGAAAATCGACGAAGTATATATTATATATATTATATATATAATATAATGGCCTGAATAGAACGCGCCGCGCCGCGGCAGTTCGTGAATTTCGACCATTTATTTCAAACGGACATTACGGGAGATCCGACCGTCGGATTCTCCTAAAACCGGAACCGTTGGGTTCGTATCGAAAAGAGCTTTCTAACGAATGTGATAAATTAGAAATCTAACGGTTGGATTTGGAATTATGTCCAAATCAAATTGGAAAAAGGTCGCTGTAAGTGCAGTTCGATGGCCATTGGTGGAAATCGACTGTACGGGCCTTGATAAAATTATTAAAAATAGTAATAATTTGTGTAAAATCATAAGAAATGATTTGTGAAGATTTGGGATGAAAAACTCCATATTTGAAAAGATAAAAATAGATTTTTATCGAATTGAACTAGTTTTGAACTAGAATTATAATTCTATTTATTTTTAAATAAATAAATTGAATTCGAAAAGGGTTTTAAAAATAACCAAAATTTCCAATGATTGCATTGGAGTGGATTTGAATCGAAATTGTCTTCGGAATATTTCGATGTTGGAATTCGTGATTATACAGGTGTTGTTATGGAAATTTGAAAGATATATATTTATATCGTTATTTCCAATACGACATTTGTTAGTCGTAGAATTCGATATTGAATATAAGCTGATATATTTTCTATTCAGAGCCTTGTATTGAATATCGAATGTGATTTGGGTTTGTCGTGAATAGTGTCTTCACTAACACTGTTCTTGAACCCAGTTGAGAAAGGATTAAATCTTTTTAATTAGATTTAATGAAGTGTACCAATTAAATAATATTTAATTGGGATTGAATTGATATTGATTTTTGGGTTTATCGTGGACAGTGTTTTAAATAACACTCGTTCTTTAACCCGATAATTAATGAATGTGATTTTGGGTTTATCGTGAACCGTGTTTTAAATGACACTGATTCTTTAACCCAGTTAACGATTAAAACTAAGTGGAGTTTTAATGAATCTTTAATTAGATTGAAATGATCGAAAATGGAGTATCACCAGTTTTGCTCCAGGCGATAGTTAAATCTTTAATTAGATTTGAACGTGAAATGGTAATTGAATTTACCGATAACACTGTGGTGTTAGATATGAAGTATTACCAGTTTTACTTCATGGGATAAATAGGTTGGGATTGGGAAATTAAAACAAATGATTACTTCGGCAAGTTTCGTTAATCCCGGCTAGTTGAACCGATGTTCAAAAATAGATTAAAGAATAAATTTTAAAGAATTTATCTTTGATAAAATTTATGGGAACCTTTCCCTAAGAATGTGAAATTTAGAAACTAACTGTCGGTTAGCCAAGCAGAAGGGTTTTCTGGATAGTGATCTGATGTTGGTTTCGGCCTTCGGGGTTAATATTTGGGGGATTATTCTCTTGATTAATTTACGGTTAGTGACTAATGAATTGGAATGAGGCGTATGTTGTGTTTGTGTAACACTTATTTAAAATATACGCGAGTTATTCGGAAAGACCGGGTTTATCCCATTCTGAATAACTGATACGACGATAAGTCGAAGATGAAGACGGTGGTCGAAGACCGGAAGTCTTCACGTCGTTTAGGTGATAACTGATGATCTTGATTGGGCTGTACACCCAAGAAGATGAAAACAGTTGGTGATCGTCCAGACGTACTTGGAGATCGATGGATATGCGGGGTACTAGGTGCCTCCGGTTTCGTTCAGACCCAGAACGGACTTGTAAATGGACTGTGTGTCTGACATTGGATTTCAGTCCGTGTGATTGATCTCTATTAAATATATATCTGTTTGGCGGCGGAGAATTTATTCTCTTGCTTAACGCCCTTCTCTGAGACGTACGAGCTCAGGGGTTATATATTGATGGATATCAAACGCATGGAGTGAATTGCCTGTGTGGCATGCCTAAGTGGCAATTGATCGAGGCTTCTGTTGAAAAGCAAAGTCTTGTGGTGATGATCAAAGCAAGGCCTTTGTGGCGTAGCTTTGTGTAACGTTTACCTCGCGTGTTTCACACCCGGTATGAACCAAAAACGGGAGACGGACCTCAGGGAGGGCATGCGTTTCTTTCTAGTTAGAAGTGGCGTCAGTGGTTTTACATGCCCTGACGAGTTTGACTTATGTGGTTGTTGTTGTTGCGAGGCGCCTCGGATTGATCGGTCGTTCTCGAACCGATGGAGTCATTTAGTTGGCTCGTTTACGCCCCATAGGGCGGGGGAACGCATGTTCAGGGTTTAAGTTTAATCCACATCGGTGGACCGGCCCTGTCGCTCCAAGGTCACTCGAGCTCTGACCTGTGGCTCGGGCTAGAGAGTCACGAATCGGTTGAGGACTATCTTTTGCCTCGGTTCATGGACGGAAATCCAATTTCCAAATACGTGACATTTGCGGTTTTATTTGTAAACCTATATATGGCGACATAGTGGCATGGGACGCTCATGTCGCCTATGATTGATACTTATGATTTGAAGTTGTTTTATACACTATACACTTATAATAGTATCAAATGATTTGTTTTAAACGTATCAAGCATTCTTTGGCTGTTATAAGGGAAAACCCTATCCCCCGGCTTGCGTTGCATTGTGTGATAGGACCTGGGTCTTATAACAGCTTCATTTTTCTTTATTTAGCATTGCGCTGTTTGTTTTAGGCACTGGTATTCTTGGGAGGAAACCCGTTCCGTGTTATACGGCATGGTCCCTTGATTTACCTAATGATTTAAAATAAAGATTAATAACTGTTTTAGTTCTCACACCAGTCCCATGACTGACCTGGAGTTTATTGTTTTGACCTAAACTCTGGGTGCCCCTATTTTGACACGGGCAGCTAGTAGTTTTGGTTTTGCAGATTTATATTCACAGGATCCTGGTTTACAGCTGGAACGATATCCGGAAAGCTTTGTATCCGTATATCTCTTCTAGTTGTGTATTGTATTATTTTCCGCTGCTATGTATTTAAATGTAATTTAAATCTCTGATATTTCTGTGTAATATTCATTTATACTCTGTATATTCTTGTAATCTAATGCATTGTTGTAATATACAATGAAAGGTTCTTCTGTATGCGTTCTGTTTTGTCGTGTTCTCAAACGATAGGGCGTTTCGAACGGCCTGGATCGGTTTAGCGACTGGTTCGGACCGAGCGAAATTCCTTGCCGTCACAGTTGGTATCAGAGCTTTGGGTTTACAAAGCTCAGAGAACAAGACACATTAGAACCATACGAAAGAATTCATCAGATATTGGATTAGAAAAATCCTAGGGGAATGACTCGTTAGAGATAGGATCAGTAGTATCCTAGAACGAGTGTGAAGAGTATATTTTTAAAATGAAAACAAAGTTTTGTTTTGAAAATTTAAATCGCTTATTCGTATTTGATTGTTTATTTATATTGATTAGGACAGTCCAGTATATAAAGATTTTGCATATACGCCTTGCAAACGTGTATTTGAAATTTTAATATACTGGATAGATATAGAATTACACTCTAGTCGCCCGGGGGTGATTCTGATGATTGATATATCATCATCAGAATTTATATTCGAGTGACGAACGTGCAACATCTATATATTTCCTATTGACTGGTGTGAGAACCAAAATTAGATAGGGCCTATTGTTGTGATTTGGCATCAAAAATCTGATTTTTGACTATATATCAAAATTATGAATTTGAAACGTTAAATTCACTAATTGATTGATGTTTGTGTTGTTTGTTTAATTGTTTGCTAATTCTGAACCATTTAGCCTAATTGAATCAAATATTGAATTGTATTGAAAATTGGTCGCATCTGCTTGCATATACATGTATATCATTGAACATGTCATAGCAAAGAGGCTAGAGCAGAGAATAAAAATTTGTTTGCCCGACAAATAGGTACATGTTTACTACATAATTTCCTGTTTTGTTTGGGTGATGATGATTTTGTGAGCCTATTGGCTAGCCGCTTGGCTTTTTCTTTTTCTTTTTGAGATCTGAAGGACCGGGGAAGCTATTTGAAATTCCCCGATGCTCCCGGTGCAGGGGAGGTTATGGCGAAATTTTTCAAAAATTTAGGGTGTTAGCCAAATTTTTGAAGTTTTGAAAATTCTCAGAAACTAAAGAGTTGGAGAATGAAAGCCAGATCGAGCGTAGAGCTGAATAATCAAACCACTTTCGACTTTGTTCCTTTTCGGGGACGAAAAGTTTTAAGTGGGGAAGATTGTAACAACCCGAAAATCTGGGCCATTTTAAAATTTTTATTTTGGCAATTATAGCGAATTTTGATTATTTAAAATGAATTATTTTAAATAATATCGACGAGAAATTTGTTTTGAATAGAATTCGACGTATATATTTATATACGTCGTCGTTAGAATATAAATATTTATATATAATTATAAATAGAATTGAAAATGGCGCGGTAGTTCGATAATTCGATTTCAAACTTCAATTGAATGTACCGGGTGCAAAACAATCCGGATTTTAGTGAAACCAAAAACATTAGGATCTGATTGATAATATCTTTCCAACGAATCCGGAAAATCAAGATTTCATATCGGGAATAAAAAGATATGTCCAGTTGAAAATTCTGAATAGTCGCTATGGAATTCAGGCCCTTAAAAATGGACATTTTGCAAACGACCTCGGATTTCGACGAAACCAGTTTTGTTGGGTCCGCAGTGTCAAATTATTGCTAGATTCCAAATTTCATAATTTTTCGAATCAATATGTGAGCGTGGCAAAGGAAAACGCGTTTGACCAGTTTCAGTTGATTTTAATCGACTGGAAATTGGCCATTTTTCAAACGGTCTCAGAATTCGACGAAACTAGTTTTATTAGGACCGTATCGTCAATACGAAGCTAGAAAATATTTTTATGGGATTTTTAGAGTTAGTATGTGACCCCGGTAAATTGAAATGTACGTTTAAAATTCAATAGAATGAATTAAATGTAAATGCAATGGAAACTGATCGAAACGGTCGATTCAGCTTGCGGTACATATCCCATTGTGTTCGGAATGGGGGTGAAACGCTATGGACGACAGGCGGTGGGCCTCGTTTCGAGGTCGTATGTGAAAGACAACTTTTTGCAAAAAAAAAAATAATAATAATAAAATATCTCTTCCTTTTATCAGCCCCCCCCCCCGTTCAAAATCGTTTAAACAGAAAAGAAAAAAAAGGAAAATGTAAACCTAATCGCGCCGCCGCCTGGGACTCGAAGCCGCTCGCCACCAACCCATGCCGGAGGCGCTCCCCTCCACCAGCTCCCTGCCGTGACCGCATCTTCCCCCCCTTTCTCCTCCGTCTCTCCCCCCTTCTAAGTCGATGTCGCCAGGAACCCGACCCCCCCCCCAGACCTAATCGCCGCCTCCGATGATTGTGCGCCACCCCCCCCCTCCCAACTCCGACGTCCAAACCAAATCCGACCCCCTCCAATTTCAATCGGTGAGTATTTAAGGTTATTGATATTTTTATTTTTATTTTTGTTTTACAGAAAAAAAACTAATTACTGATTTTTTTTTTTTAAAGCTGCAAAAACTGATTTTTAAGTTAGTAAAATGATTAGAATTTTATAGTAAAAAGATTAGGATTTTAGTAAAGGAAATACCATACTTGTGTAGAGGAAAAGTTCATACTTTTAATGAAGAAATTGTTTATTAGATGTTTAATGAAGATATGAAGTTATATTTTTAATTTAATAAAGATTGGATTTTTATTTATCTAGAGATGAGATTTTTATTTATGATAAAAATATGATTTTTATATATTGAACTTCGAATTGAAAAACTCGATTTTTATATATTGAACTTCGAATTGAAAAATTCGATTTTTATATATTGAACTTTGAACTAAAAATTCGATTTTTATATATTGAACTTTGAACTAAAAATTCGATTTTTATATATTGAACTTTGAACTAAAAATTCGATTTTTATATATTGAACTTTGAACTAAAAATTCGATTTTTATATATTGAACTTTGAACTAAAAATTCGATTTTTATATATTGAACTTTGAACTAAAAATTCGATTTTTATATATTGAACTTTGAACTAAAAATTTGATTTTTATATATTGACCTTCGAAATAAAAATATGATTTTTATATATTGAATAGCAAAGTGAAAATTCGATTTTTATATATGTAGTGGCTACGGGCAATAAAGATGACGAAGATGCGATAGCGATGAAGATTTCCTGCAAAAGAAGTGCCGTGGAGCTAGGATAGCTATAAGTGAGAATTTATCACCTTTCAATTTAATTTTTCTAGTTATATATATATACTAGGATGCAGACGGTGCTTAGTAGCACCCGACACAATCGTCCACAGACCATGGACTTGTTTCTTTGGTTGCATAGATTAGTTGAATTATTTGTTTGAATTGAATTGTTTGGTGAGATGAGATTGATTTGATTGACGTGTGAATGGCGTGGGCCTTCACTAGACCGTGGATAAGGCTAGGCCTTGTCCCGTTTCTAGTATCGTGCCGTTATGCCGCCGAAATTTTCTAAAATATGTTAGAAAAATAAAAATATCATTTTTATTGAATAAATGAATTGAATAGAAACTCATATGTTGGAATAAAATGTTTTATCGTTAAAAATATAATTTTTAACGTGAATGTGAATAAATAAATATTCATTTACAAACCAGACGGTTTGTTTATGTACACTTATTTGAATGACATTGATTGGGACGATAAATTTTACACATCGCCCAACTGCACAACTAAAATCTGTGTTTGATTGTTTGAAACCCCACACGGGTGTTGGGATGAAATATGAATTTCACTCATCCTGATTGAGTAAATATGTCGATCGATTGATTGACAGGCTGTTATAAGCGTTAGATATCTTTATTTGATGCTTATACAGTGTAGTGCACTTTGGTTGATGGTTGATCATTTTTCAATGTTATTATATACATGTGTTGTGTGAAAATCCATATAATTAATTTTATATGGTAATTGATTGGGCCTCATTCCAGTTTTAAAATAGAAATATTTAAAACAGAAATATTCAAAATGGAATATTTGAAAATATCAATATATGAAGCCGTGTTGATTAGATTGACGCCATTTTGACGTGAACGATATTTATATCGATTTCGAAATGAATTGGATTGAAAACGATTTCGAAATGAATTGAATTGAAAACGATTTCGAAATGAATTGAATTGAAAACGATTTCGAAATGAATTGAATTGAAAACGATTTCGAAATGAATTGAATTGAAAACGAATTCAAAGTGAATTGAAAACGAATTCAAAGTGAATTGAAAACGATTTCGAAATGAAGTGAATTGAAAACGATTTCGAAATGAATTGAATTGAAAACGATTTCGAAATGAATTGAATTGAAAACGATTTCGAAATGAATTGAATTGAAAACGAATTCAAATTGAATTGAAAGCGAATTGAAATGAATTCAAATTGAATTGAAATTTGAATAGAATAGAAATGAATTTAGAAACGAATTTATAAAGAAGAATTCAATTTTGCTTTGAATTGAAATGGAAGTTGAAAATAGATTTTGAAACGAATTTTAAAACTATTTATATAATTCGTTTTGAATAGAAAATCGACGAAGTATATATTATATATATTATATATATAATATAATGGCCTGAATAGAACGCGCCGCGCCGCGGCAGTTCGTGAATTTCGACCATTTATTTCAAACGGACATTACGGGAGATCCGACCGTCGGATTCTCCTAAAACCGGAACCGTTGGGTTCGTATCGAAAAGAGCTTTCTAACGAATGTGATAAATTAGAAATCTAACGGTTGGATTTGGAATTATGTCCAAATCAAATTGGAAAAAGGTCGCTGTAAGTGCAGTTCGATGGCCATTGGTGGAAATCGACTGTACGGGCCTTGATAAAATTATTAAAAATAGTAATAATTTGTGTAAAATCATAAGAAATGATTTGTGAAGATTTGGGATGAAAAACTCCATATTTGAAAAGATAAAAATAGATTTTTATCGAATTAAACTAGTTTTGAACTAGAATTATAATTCTATTTATTTTTAAATAAATAAATTGAATTCGAAAAGGGTTTTAAAAATAACCAAAATTTCCAATGATTGCATTGGAGTGGATTTGAATCAAAATTGTCTTCGGAATATTTCGATGTTGGAATTCGTGATTATACAGGTGTTGTTATGGAAATTTGAAAGATATATATTTATATCGTTATTTCCAATACGACATTTGTTAGTCGTAGAATTCGATATTGAATATAAGCCGATATATTTTCTATTCAGAGCCTTGTATTGAATATCGAATGTGATTTGGGTTTGTCGTGAATAGTGTCTTCACTAACACTGTTCTTGAACCCAGTTGAGAAAGGATTAAATCTTTTTAATTAGATTTAATGAAGTGTACCAATTAAATAATATTTAATTGGGATTGAATTGATATTGATTTTTGGGTTTATCGTGGACAGTGTTTTAAATAACACTCGTTCTTTAACCCGATAATTAATGAATGTGATTTTGGGTTTATCGTGAACCGTGTTTTAAATGACACTGATTCTTTAACCCAGTTAACGATTAAAACTAAGTGGAGTTTTAATGAATCTTTAATTAGATTGAAATGATCGAAAATGGAGTATCACCAGTTTTGCTCCAGGCGATAGTTAAATCTTTAATTAGATTTGAACGTGAAATGGTAATTGAATTTACCGATAACACTGTGGTGTTAGATATGAAGTATTACCAGTTTTACTTCATGGGATAAATAGGTTGGGATTGGGAAATTAAAACAAATGATTACTTCGGCAAGTTTCGTTAATCCCGGCTAGTTGAACCGATGTACAAAAATAGATTAAAGAATAAATTTTAAAGAATTTATCTTTGATAAAATTTATGGGAACCTTTCCCTAAGAATGTGAAATTTAGAAACTAACTGTCGGTTAGCCAAGCAGAAGGGTTTTCTGGATAGCGAGATGTTGGTTTCGGCCTTCGGGGTTAATATTTGGGGGATTATTCTCTTGATTAATTTACGGTTAGTGACTAATGAATTGGAATGAGGCGTATGTTGTGTTTGTGTAACACTTATTTAAGATATACGCGAGTTATTCGGAAAGACCGGGTTTATCCCATTCTGAATAACTGATACGACGATAAGTCGAAGATGAAGACGGTGGTCGAAGACCGGAAGTCTTCACGTCGTTTGGGTGATAACTGATGATCTTGATTGGGCTGTACACCCAAGAAGATGGAAACAGTTGGTGATCGTCCAGACGTACTTGGAGATCGATGGATATGCGGGGTACTAGGTGCCTCCGGTTTCGTTCAGACCCAGAACGGACTTGTAAATGGACTGTGTGTCTGACATTGGATTTCAGTCCGTGTGATTGATCTCTATTAAATATATATCTGTTTGGCGGCGGAGAATTTATTCTCTTGCTTAACGCCCTTCTCTGAGACGTACGAGCTCAGGGGTTATATATTGATGGATATCAAACGCATGGAGTGAATTGCCCGTGTGGCATGCCTAAGTGGCAATTGATCGAGGCTTCTGTTGAAAAGCAAAGTCTTGTGGTGATGATCAAAGCAAGGCCTTTGTGGCGTAGCTTTGTGTAACGTTTACCTCGCGTGTTTCACACCCGGTATGAACCAAAAATGGGACACGGACCTCAGGGAGGGCATGCGTTTCTTTCTAGTTAGAAGTGGCGTCAGTGGTTTTACACGCCCTGACGAGTTTGACTTATGTGGTTGTTGCTGTTGCGAGGCGCCTCGGATTGATCGGTCGTTCTCGAACCGATGGAGTCATTTAGTTGGCTCGTTTACGCCCCATAGGGCGGGGGAACGCATGTTCAGGGTTTAAGTTTAATCCACATCGGTGGACCGGCCCTGTCGCTCCAAGGTCACTCGAGCTCTGACCTGTGGCTCGGGCTAGAGAGTCACGAATCGGTTGAGGACTATCTTTTGCCTCGGTTCATGGACGGAAATCCAATTTCCAAATACGTGACATTTGCGGTTTTATTTGTAAACCTATATATGGCGACATAGTGGCATGGGACGCTCATGTCGCCTATGATTGATACTTATGATTTGAAGTTGTTTTATACACTATACACTTATAATAGTATCAAATGATTTGTTTTAAACGTATCAAGCATTCTTTGGCTGTTATAAGGGAAAAACCCTATCCCCCGGCTTGCGTTGCATTGTGTGATAGGACCTGGGTCTTATAACAGCTTCATTTTTCTTTATTTAGCATTGCGCTGTTTGTTTTAGGCACTGGTATTCTTGGAAGGAAACCCGTTCCGTGTTATACGGCGTGGTCCCTTGATTTACCTAATGATTTAAAATAAAGATTAATAACTGTTTTAGTTCTCACACCAGTCCCATGACTGACCTGGAGTTTATTGTTTTGACCTAAACTCTGGGTGCCCCTATTTTGACACGGGCAGCTAGTAGTTTTGGTTTTGCAGATTTATATTCACAGGATCCTGGTTTACAGCTGGAACGATATCCGGAAAGCTTTGTATCCGTATATCTCTTCTAGTAGTGTATTGTATTATTTTCCGCTGCTATGTATTTAAATGTAATTTAAATCTCTGATATTTCTGTGTAATATTCATTTATACTCTGTATATTCTTGTAATCTGATGCATTGTTGTAATATACAATGAAAGGTTCTTCTGTATGCGTTCTGTTTTGTCGTGTTCTCAAACGATAGGGCGTTTCGAACGGCCTAGATCGGTTTAGCGACTGGTTCGGACCGAGCGAAATTCCTTGCCGTCACACAGAAACAGTTCAGAAAAGCGAATTCAAATTCCAAATCGGACACAGATTGGGCTAGGCGGGAATTTTCCCGCCCAAGACCCAGGTCGACTAGGCAGTCGACCTGGGGTGCCCAGGTCGACTGGGCAGTTGACCTGCGTGTCGACTGGGTAGTCGACCTGGCCCCTGAGCCAGGTCGAACCCAGCCCCTCCTGGATGGCCTGGTCTGTGCTTGGCCGAATTTCTGGGCTTTGTCTTATCACTAGGGCTTATGAGTCAACTCTTGATTGGTTTCTCTTTAAAACGAACAGCTTATATTAATCTAAGCTCCATCGATGGCTCTAATCAATTCACAAACTCTATAAAAAGGACATAAGACTCCACCTATTTCACACAAATAAAAATGAGAATGGAGCTGTCATGCTGCTGAAGAAAGACTATGAATAGCCGTCAAGTCGAGAGACGATTAGGAGTTGATTCAAAAGCTTAAAGCCACGACAATTAAATCAAAACAACGCCTACAACAAAGGATAGCATCTCCAAATTCATAATTTAGAATCCTGAATACAAGATTCGTCATACGTTGTAAGTAGAGTGCTATTCCGATATGAATGAATAATTGAGACTTGTTCTGTGTAAAATAAGAAATGGGATTGTACTTTAATTAAAATAATGTTAATTCATAGTTGTATGTTGCTATGATTTGCTATGAATGGATTTGGGATGCGGTAGCGTAATTAACATGATGTTGGACCTATTGAATAATTGCGATACAAGTATATAACTCTTGTTGGAAATTTGTTACGTTATGGTTAATGAGAAGTTATATATTTCATTGTAACCAAGTTAAGACTTATGCAAGTATATGATTCACTATAATGCCAGCATGATTTTTTAGATCCTTCTATGTATACTTTTATGATCATTTTTGTGTAGTTGGATCCAATTGAGTATTATGATTCATATGAATTTATGTTGGAATTGGCATCATGATTCAAGTGAAAAACCATACTTTTGTATTAGTGACAAAAGTAAACATCTTTGTGAACTTGTGTTGACTTTATGAACATGGCTAGTTATGTTTAACTTTTTGCCCAAACAAAATATGTTTTAGGTTGTTGTTAGAAAACATATGATAATATATGTGGCACATAATTAAGTTAGATTCATACTTTAACTAAAAATTTACATGATTAGATTAAAACCATGATTCATGTTTAGGTATGTTTTATGCCAAGATTTTATGCTATTACAATGCAAGTTCACAAGTGCCTAATTTATGTTAATTAGACCGTTATTTTGCAAGTTCTTGCGTTTACACACCCCTTATTGATGTTACTTAGAATATATATTCATCATGTTCTAAGCCTCCCCTTTTTATGTCGCTACGTTGGGCTAAAATGTTGAAGCCCAACATATGTTATATTATTACGTACAAACAGGGGAATACGTTGGGGATAATTAAAATATATGTGTTAGCATGTTTGGCACATGCCAACGATTTATGACATTTAAAATGGTATAAATTACTATACCCAAGAATAATGAATTTGAATAATGGGCCGCAAATATTTACATATAAAAGAAAAAGAGACAAAATATGTAAACTTAGAAAATACGACATGCTTAAACCGAGGTTGGATTGCGTTGTGACATAAACCTGCCCGTACCCGCCCGGCTGTCCAGTAGTCACAACAATACCAATCCAATGTGGGTGGTTAAGCATTGAGCCCCATAAAGACCCGGGGTTAGACTAAGTTGTGACGTAAGACTGCCCGGACCCAACCGACAACAGGCAGTCACAACAATACCTGTCTAATGTAAGTGGTTGGAGCTTTAATAAGACAATTAAGGCTAAGACAGGATTGGTAGGATTAAGTAAATTAAATTAATACTTAATCAAATACAACATGCTAAACTATACAGACTGATTGGGGGTTAGGTTTACAGAACACTTAACCAACTTAGCATGTTGGATAGAAATAGAAAACCTAGTAGCGGGGGACCCTTTTCAGCAGTAACCTTACAAGGTGTATCAGGATACCCTGAACTAGGCAGGGTGGGGCACGATTACTTGGCTGAATGTAAGAGGTCAAATCGACGGCGGAGGTGCAGCAGTGTAGGTTCTAATGGGGTGCGGGCGTTCACACACTCCGGCGCAGAAAAATAGGCACTAGGCACCAGTAGTATACCTGTGCATTCTAGAACTGTGTCGGGCCACCACCATAGGACTTGATACACCCTATGGTGGGACTAGCATTGGTAGCTGCAACATCGGGGGCTGTAAGACACATGTAACTATGCAAGTAGGAGCCGATCAATAAAAAGGATCACTTCACCCTGATTGTGGGGTGCCAGTTGGGAACTAGTTTATAGGGGGTGCAGAGATTAATATGGGGTACGATAGTGTATTCGACTCTAGACAACTTAACTTAGTTTATGGTGCTTTCCCATTTCCAGTTTATACTTATCATGCCCTTTTTCTTATTCATAGATTGAATAGTCCTAGACTTACTCAGGCTTTATGTCTGACTCTACTTTTCTTTCGTCTTCTTTTCTTTCATTCCCCCCTCCCCAAGGTCCACAGGGAGGGAATACCACAGCTTGACCAGTTTCACATCCAGCTTGAAGAGAAAGAATGTATTGCTTGGATCTCTTTCGTTTTGGACTATGGCTTTGGATAGCAATTATGGGGACTTATGCAGTTTACTTATGTTTTTATGCTTCTTTAAGTTATGAAATCAAGACATTTATGGAAATGTAATGTTTTTGGAAGTATTGTAAGACAATTATGGTATGGTTTGTGTAACACATATTTTAGTGAAATAAAAGTTGTTGTTGTTTCCGCTGTTATAAAAATATGTGTATTTATATCTGTCTTGTGTATATGTGACTTATACTTATAAACCTCCACCAAAATTAGGGCATTCCCTTGGTGAGTGACCCTAACAGAGGTGGGGTGTTTCACTTGGTATCAGAGCATAGGTTAACCAGATCAGATAAAAAGTTTTGAAAATTTATTCTCAAAAGAAAATTTAAAGAAGCATTTTTAAAGATAAAATGTTATTTTATTTTAAAAAGGCATAGTCCCCCAAAGCCATAGGTACTATCTTTTATCCTTCATTTTGAATCTGTCCTTTTTTTTCAGCATGTCCGAAGAACTTAACATGCCAGAGGGTGTACCAATACGTGGTTGGTTCAGACGATTCTTAGAAGCAAGGGCCAATCAGCCAGGTCCCATTATTCCTCCTTCCCCAGCTGCAGGAAATCATCCAGCTGCGGCAGCACCTCCTCCTCCACCTCCTCCGTGTGTTAATGCTTTTGCTAAGACATGTAAAGATTTCAAAGCTATGGGAGGGAAGGACTTCCATGGAACCGAGTCCTTCATGGCAGCCAGGAACTGGATGAAGGAAATCGAGGACTTATTCGTCATCTTTGAGGTAGAAGATAGGCAGAAGGTACAACTGGCAGTATGGCTACTTAAAGGCAAGGCTTCCTACTGGTGGGAAGTTACCAATGCAGAAAGACCAGTGGAAACATGGGAGGACTTTAGGGCAAGGTTTGAGACTAAATTTCTCTCAAAAGCTGAAAGGAGCCTTCAATTAGAAAAAATCTTATTTCTTAAGCAAGGGAATATGACGGTCAAAGAGTACGTTAATCAGTTCGATCAGCTGGCTAGGTTCGGACTGGACCTAGTCAACACTCCGCACAAGAAGGCTCTCCGCTTTGTCAAAGGATTGAATGAGCCATTACACAGCTTGGCCATGAGCCATATACCTATGGGAGCTACGTATGAAGGTTGGTGCAGATGGCATTGTTGAACGAAGAGGATAAGGGCAAGAAGAAGACAAAGGCAGAATGCTCTCAAGGGAAGAAAGAGGGTTTACAGCCTAAGAAGACAGACTTTAAGAAGGGCAAGAAAGACAACAAGTCCCAAGAGAAGAGGAAGTGTAATTTCTGTGGCAAAGTCGGGCACTTAGTGAAAGATTGCTTGAAAAAGAAGGCCAAGTTGAATGGTGGGTTCTTTTCTTGTGGTGAGACAGGCCACATGGCTAAGGATTGCCCAAAGAAGCGAGGGCAGGGGCAGAAGGCTGGATCCACCTCAGGGGCACAGGTTCATGTGCTAGAAGCACAGCCTCTGCAACAGCGAGGTATAAATACTTCTGTAGAATGTGTAGTTTATCTTTATGATCACCCAGTTCGTACTTTATTTGATTCTGGCGCATCACACTTCTTTATTTCATCTACTTTAGTAGAATCTCTGCACCTAGAAACTAGTATTGTAGAGGACCCCTTAATTGTTTCAAATCCAATCGGGGGCCCAGCTTATTTGTCTATGATCTGTGTGGGATTGAAAATTTCTATTCTAAGCGTAGAATTTAGATGTAGTGCCTTTGTTTTGGGCTTCTCGGGATATGGTTTGATTTTGGGCATGGATTGGCTATCCACTAATGGTGCCATCCTTGATTGTGAGAAAAGGGTGGTTAGGCTTCTGACCCAACTCGGTAACACTCTGGAAATTACTTGTAATCCCTCGTATGCGGTTATGCTTAGTTATCTTGAATCGCTAGATGCTTCTGTTGAGAGTTTGCAATCAGTTAGAGTGGTCCGTGAATATCCAGATGTCTTCGAAGAGGTGAAGGGCTTACCTCCGAAGCGGGAGATAGACTTCCGCATGTATCTTGTAGATAATGCGAAGCCTGTTGCGTTTCTCGTTAGACACATGGCTCCACGGGAAAGGAAAGAGCTCAGTAAACAGGTTAAAGAGCTTCTAGAGAAGGGGTTCATTAGAAGGAGCGTTTCAGAATGGGGCGCTCCAGTGGTGTTCGCCACAAAGGTGGATGGTTCACTCCGTCTATGTGTTGACTATAGGGAGCTCAACAAAATAATGAAAAAGAATAGGCACCCTCTCCCCAGAATTGACGATCTGTTTGATCAGCTTGTAGGAGCGTCGGTTTTCTCCCAACTCGATTTGGCGACCGGATTTCATCAGCTAAGGGTAGCTGAAGATAGCATCGATAAGACAACATTCAGAACCCCGGACGGCTTCTTTGAATGGTTTGTCATGCCTTTTGGCTTGACAAACACACCCGCTTACTTCGTAGACCTGATGAGTAGTGTGTTCAGAGAATTCCTCAACAGGTTCGTAGTGGTCTTCGTAGATGATATCTTGATCTTCTCAGAGAGTGAAGAAGAACATGTTCAACACCTAAGGGCAATCATGGAAACTCTGCGAGTCCATCAACTAAAAGCCAAATTCTCCAAGTGCCACTTTTGGAGAGAGGAAGTAAGGTTTCTTGGGCATGTAGTATCCAAAGAAGGGTTAGCTGCGGACCCTGCTAAGGTAGTGGCGGTACATGATTGGAAGACACCAAGGAATGCAACTGAGGTCCGAAGTTTTCTAGGACTAGCAGGTTTCTACCGAAAATTCATAAGGGATTTTGCGAAAATCTCAGCTCCACTCACAAGGCTGACAAAGAAGAATCTAGTGTTCAATTGGGACTTGGATTGCGAGTTTTCTTTCCAACGACTAAAAAGGGCTCTTACAACAGGCCCAGTTCTGATGTTGCTAGATGGAAGCAAGATGTTCACAATTTATAAAGATGCATGTGGGACAGGTCTAGGCGCTGTCTTGATGCAAGAAGGGAGGGTAGTAGCTTATGGTGGAAGGCAATTGAAAGTTCATGAAAAGAACTACCCGACCCACAATCTTGAGTTAACCGCCATCGTCTTTGCACTTAAGTCTTGGCGACACTATCTCCTAGGTGAGAAGTTCGAACTTTACACTGTCCATAAATCCTTGAAATATCTTTTCTCATAGAAAGATCTTAACTTGAGGCAACAGAGATGGATGGAGTTTCTTGCCTCGTACGATTTCGAGATCTCCTACACTCCGGGCAAAGGCAACGTAGTGGCAAACGCGTTGAGCCGAAAGAAACTGACCCTAAGCCCGCTCTTTATAGAAAGGCAAAGCTTGGAGTATATAGCCAGTTTTAACTTTAGGCCCTCCTCTGATTTTGTACCGGGCTTGCTAGCATCTTTCGAAGTACGCCCGACTCTAGTGGACTCAATAGGGACAGCACAACGTGAAGACCCTCAGCTTGTGGAGACGATTGATAGGCTAATTAGGTGTGAGACTTCAAGTCACCTCAACAGATACTCCATCGACGATAATGGTTGGCTAAGGCGAGACAGAAGAATATGCGTCCTACGGACAAGGGATTTAGTAAAGACGGTTCTCGAAGAAGCACATCGTTCCAAGATGACAATACATCCAGGTGGAGATAAAATGTACAAGGACATAAAGAGAACCTTCTTTTGGAGCGGCGTGAAGAAGGACGTGGAAGATTTTGTTTCTAAGTGTATGATTTGCCAACAGGTTAAGGTGGAACAGAAGAAACCTGGCGGTCTGCTCCATCCTCTAGAGGTTCCACAGTGGAAGTGGGATAGCATTTCAATGGACTTCATTGATGGGCTGCCTAGGTCTAGAAGAGGCAACACTAGCAATTGGGTAATAGTGGATAGGCTTACTAAAAGCGCCCACTTTTTACCTGTCAAGAGTAGAAGGACTGCCTCATCCCTAGCATCTCTGTATCTCAAGGAAATTGTTCGACTCCATGGAGTACCCTCCAGCATTTTTAGTGACCGAGACCCTATCTTCACAAGTGAGTTTTTGGCGGAGTCTGCAAGAAGCAGTAGGCATACAGTTATGCTTGAGTACAGCCTATCACCCCCAAACTGACAGCCAGACAGAAAGAGTGAATAGAGTTTTGGAGGACCTTTTAAGACTATGCGTCCTTGACTTTGGAGGGGCATGAGAAGACCATCTTCCTTTGGTGGAATTTGCCTACAACAACAGGTACCAAGCCACCATCGGAATGGCGCCCTTCGAAGCTTTATATGGAAGACCGTGCCGATCACCCACTTGTTTGTGGGAGTCTACTAACAAGCTCATACTTGGACCAGATATGATCCGAGAGACTTCAGAGAAAGTAGACTTAATACGGAGAAGAATGAAGACAGCCCAAGACAGACAAAAATCCAATGCAGACAAGAGGAGGACCGACCTTGAATTTGAGGTTGGAGACAGGGTTTTTCTTAAGGTATCTCCTTTAAGGAATGTCGTTCGTTTTGGAACCACAGGGAAGATAGCACCAAGGTTCGTAGGGCCGTTTCTTATTATCGAGAAAATTGGGAAAATGGCCTATAGATTAGAGCTACCTGAAAAACTAGCTGGAGTTCACAATGTCTTTCATGTTTTGCACCTCCAAAAATGTCTACATGAATCTGCTGAAGTGGTAGAGCCAAACATCCTTGAAGAAGCTGAAATGGAACGCGAAGCAACAGTGAGGAAAGTTCCAACCCGCATATTAGGAACGAAAGTGAAAAATCTACGCAACTGCGAAGTCAAGCTCGTCAAAGTTCAGTGGAGCGACGCCGAGGAAGACGCGACTTGGGAAACTGAGACTAGAATACGCGCATCCTACCCTTTTCTTTTTGAGGGTACATCTTTGATCTCTCTTTTTCCTTAAGTTATGCTTTATCTATCTTTTAGGGTATATCTCCTCGACCTTATCTTTTAGGTAGAAACCCTTTGGATGAAATCATGTAATTGAAACATGTTATGGATGATGGTTGCAAGTGGTTGCAAGTGATTGCTAGTGGTTGCTCGTGGTTGCATATACACACACAATCTAGGTTTTAGATCGGCTCAGTCACCTCATATTGCATATGCATATATGTGTTCGCATTCTTGTATGGTTGAAGTTTAAGGTGTTGTCATATGGATGTTGCATTTGTATGAATGATTGTGCACTCATGTAGAATCATGAATAGGAAGGTTTGCATACATAATGGAATCATGACACTTACATAACTTGCATTAAGGAGGTCAACTGAATCAGTGGACTGACTGATTTTGCATTAGATAAGTACATGTACACACACTTCGCATATGATCATGAAGCATTAGAAGTCTTTTAAGGACAATGGACGCTCGTGTTTGATGGATGAGTAGATGGACGTTTGGATGTTAGGATATACATTCTTCCTAAACTTGAATATTTCGGGGACGAAATCCTTTTAAGTGGGGGAGAATGTAACATCCCGTATATTCTATAACAGTAAAATTCACAAATTAAAGTATAATTAATTTCAGACCAAAGAATTAAGGGAAACGGGATACGCCATTTCGTTCGTCTCAGAATTGTACTTGAGATAGAGTCCGAGTTTGCGTAAAACGGACTCCGTATGAGGGAGATATGACCTCCGGAAGTTTCAGAATTCAATCTAAAATTCAAACAGGCAGAAACAGTTCAGAAAAGCGAATTCAAATTCAAAATCGGACCGAGATGTGGCTGGGCGGGAATTTTCCTGCCCAAGACCCAGGTCGACTATGCAGTCGACCTGGGGTGCCCAGGTCGACTGGCCAGTCGACCTGGGTGTCGACTGGGTAGTCGACCTGGCCCCTGAGCCAGGTCGAACCCAGCCCCTCCTGACTGGCCTGGTCTGTGCTTGGCCGAATTTATGGGCTTTGTCTTGTCACTAGGGCTTATGTGTCAACTCTTGATTGGTTTCTCTTAAAACGAACGACTTATATTAATCTAAGCTCCATCGACGGCTCTAATCAATTCACAAACTCTATAAAAAGGACCTTAGACTCCACCCAATTCACACAAATAAAAATGAGAATGGAGTTGTCATGCTGCTGAAGAAAGACTAGGAATAGCCGTCAAGTCGAGAGACGATTAGGAGTTGATTCAAAATCTTAAAGCCACGACAATTAAATCAAAACAACGCCTACAACAAAGGATAGCATCTCCAAATTCAGAATTCAGAATCCTGAATACAAGATTCGTCATACGTTGTAAGTAGAATGCCATTCCGATATGAATGAATATTTGAGACTTGTTCTGTGTAAAAATAAGAAATGGGATTGTACTTTAATTATAATAATGTTAATTCATAATTGTATGTTGCTATGATTTGCTATAAATGGATTTGGGATGTGGTAGTTTAATTAACATGATGTTGGACCTATTGAATAATTGCGATACAAGTATATAACTCATGTTGGAAATTTGTTACGTTGTTGTTAATGAGAAGTTATATATTTCATTGTAACCAAGTTAAGACTTATGCAAGTATATGATTCACTATTATGCCAACATGATTTTTTAGATCCTTCTATGTATACTTTTATGATCATTTTTGTGTAGTTGGATCCAATTGGGTATTATGATTCATATGAATTTATGTTGGAATTGGCATCATGATTCAGGCGAAAAACCATACTTTTGTATTAGTGACAAAAGTAAACATCTTTGTGAACTTGTGTTGACTTTATGAACATGGCTAGTTATGTTTAACTTTATGCCCAAACAAAATATGTTTTAGGTTGTTGTTAGAAAACATATGATAATATACGTGGCACATAATTAAGTTAGATTCCTACTTTAAATAAAAGTTTACATGATTAGATTAAAACCATGATTCATGTTTAGGTGTGTTTTATGCCAAGATTTTATGCTATTACAATGCAAGTTCACAAGTGCCTTATTTATGTTAATTAGACCGCTATTTTGCAAGTTCATGCGTTTACACACCCCTTATTGATGTTACTTAGAATGTATATGCATCATGTTCTAAGCCTCCCCTTTTTATGTGGCTAAGTTGGGCTAAAATGTTGAAGCCCAACATATGTTATATTATTATGTACAAACGGGGGAATACGTTGGGGATAATTAAAATATATGTGTTGGCATGTTTGGCACATGCCAACGATTCATGACATTTAAAATATATAAATTACTACACCCAAGAATAATGAATTTGAATAATGGGCCGCAAATAGTTGCATATAAAAGAAAAAGAGACAAATTATGTAAACTTAGAAAATACGACATGCTTAACCCGAGGTTGGATTGCGTTGTGACATAAACCTGCCCGGACCCGCCCGGCTGTCCAGTAGTCACAATAATACCTATCCAATGTTGGTGGTTAAGCATTGAGCCCCATAAAGACCCGAGGTTAGACTGAGTTGTGACGTAAGACTGCCCGGAACCAACCGACAACAGGCAGTCACAACAATACCTGTCTAATGTGAGTGGTTGGAGCTTTAATAAGACAATTAAGGCTAAGACAGGATTGGTAGGATTAAGTAAATTGAATTAATACTTAATCAAATACAACATGCTAAACTATACAGACTGATTGGGGTTTAGGTTTACAGAACACTTAACCAACTTAGCATGTTGGCTAGAAATACAAAACCTAGTAGCGGGGGACTCTTTTCAGCAGTAACCCTACAAGGTGTATCAGGATACCCTGAACTAGGCAGGGAGGGGCACGATTACTGGGCTGACTGTAAGAGGTCAAATCGACGGCGGTGGTGCAGCAGTGTAGGTTCTAACGGGGTGCGGGCTTGCACACACTCCGACGTAGAAAAATTAGGCACTGGGCACCAGTAATATACCTGTGCATTCTAGAACTGTGTCGGGCCACCACCATGGGAGTTGATACACCCCATGGTGGGACTAGCATAGGTAGCTACAACATCGGGGGTCATAAGACACATGTAACTATGCGAGTAGGAGCCTATCAATAAAAAAGATCACATCACCCTGATTGTGGGGTGCCAGTTGGGACCTAGTTTATAGGGGGTGCAGAGATTAATATGGGGTACGATAGTGTATTCGACTCTAGACAACTTAACTTAGTTTACGGTGCTTTCCCATTTCCAGTTTATACTTATCATGCCCTTTTTCTTATTCGTAGACTGAATAGTCCTAGACTTACTCAGGCTTTATGTCTGACTCTACTTTTCATTCGTCCCCCCCCCCCATGTCCACAGGGAGGGAATACCGCAGCTTGACCAGTTTCACATCCAGCTTGAAGAGAGAGAATGTATTGCTTGGATCTCTTTCGTTTTGGACTATAGCTTTGGATAGTAATTATGGGGACTTATGCAGTTTACTTATGTTTTTATGCTTCTTTAAGTTATGAAATCAAGACAGTTATGGAAATGTAATGTTTTTGGAAGTATTGTAAGGCAATTATGGTATGGTTTGTGTAACACATATTTTGGTGAAATAAAAGTTAGTGTTGTTTCCACTGTTATAAAAATATGTGTATTTATATCTGTCTTGTGTATCTGTGACTTATACTTATAAACCTCCACCAAAATTAGGGCATTCCCTTGGTGAGTGACCCTAACAGAGGTGGGGTGTTTCATATCCAAATATTACCATTTGGTTTCAACTCAATCCATTCATCTTAACCCAATTCGCTAATTTATTTTCTAATTTGTTATTATGCCTATTTCACTTCTTTGTTTGCACATACATGTTCAAATAAAATCTTAACTTGCTTATGAAAAATTGAATTCCATTTTCAATTTAAAATTCCTTTTCGATTTCAAATATAATTCCTCAAACCACCTTTACTTATTCAAAGCTCAATTTCGTACCGAATTTCGATTGACTAATTATTATTCAAATTAGTTAGTTCTATTCAATAACTAAAAATACGATTTTTTGTTTCAAAAATCATTTCACTTACTTCAATGGATTTCATATTTATTTTATATCTTCAGTTTGGATTTCTCTGATGGAAATTCGGATTTTTATTTACTAAAAATCCTTTTATTAATTTAAATAAACCGTTATGGTTTAACAACAATTATGGCGCTGTTTTTCTGAAAATTTGATTTTGGCATAACTCAAAATCTATTCGATGAAATCTAGATTTTCTCTTCCATTAGAAAACTATTATTTCTTGTTACAAAGAATTATGACTTAAATTGAGTTATGTATACTCAAATGAAGTTCGTAACACCAAATTACAAACTACCACGCTGCGGCGAGTTCCTTTTAATTATTTTAATATATAAACTTTTAAACTTTATTTATATATAAATTCTAACTTCATTCAATTATATTTTAAACCAATTTTCCCAATTCAACGTAGTAATTCTGACAATCCCAAATCGCCAATTATTTCATATCCCAGTTCTAAATTTATTTATAATTCAATCTTCTATATTACATTCTAGTTCCTTTATAAACAAAATTATTTATAAAATTCGATATAATCGAATTTCAAATTATAAATCCTTCTGATTTATCTCATCTCAGTTTATATTCCAAATTCCAAAAATAAACCCATCGTTCCTTTTTCGAAAACGATTTCCAATTCACTATTAAATTCATATTTGAATTTAAATTTCTAAGTTATCAAATGATAATTAATTTAACTGAATTTATACACCGTTTATAAATTCAACTTCCTTGTTTCATATATTAGAACAAGTTCCATTTCGAATCTACTTGAAACCTAATTCATTTTATGTTCCGAATCCTGGAATAAAATTTTCATTCCCTTCCGAAATGATTTCAAATTATATTTTAAATTCGTACTTGAATATAAAATTACATAATACCTCCAGATAATTAATTCATTACATTTATAAGCATTGTTTATAAATTTACTTGTCTATAATTCTGAACAAGTTCCATTTCAAATTATATTTAAAACCAAAATCTTATTTACGAATATTCTATTTATTTTAACTTACCAGTATATAACATAGAATCTATTTTCATATTTGAATTTAACTTCTATTTAATAAAATACTGATATTTTTTCTAGACATATTTTATATTATAGAATTCGAACTGATTGAATTCAAATCATAAACCCATACGGATTTATTTTAGTTCAATTTACATTTTGAACATCAGAGTAAACTTCATCATTTACTTCTTTAAAACGATTCCAAATTTCCATTTTTAAATTCACATTTGAATTTAAATATTTAAATGATAATTTTTCCACTTCATTTATAAACACAATTTAAAAATTCACTTCAATTGCCTACATTATTCAATTTATAAACATCATTTATAAATTTATTTAATTCCCGCATTATTTAATTTATAAACATCATTTAAAAATTTCTTTAATTCCCGTAATATTCAATTTATAAACATCATTTATAAATTTTTTACTTGTTTTTATTATTCAAACAAGTTAATAACTTTATAGCCCATTCGAAATTTAGATTCTATTTTAGAAAATAGTTTTTCCCTTTTTAAATCTCAAAACCCTATTTATGATATTTTTATAAATTACCATTTAGGCCTAGTGTTATTTTAAACATCCAAACCAACCAATTATCAATCACTGGTTTTCTAATACCTCATATATGATGATATATATTAAAACAACAATAATAATATTTTTGAGAAATCCAGTCGGATCCCTCCAACCTATTTTCCTGCATTCACAGACATTAGCCAATAGAAATAATACCCATCCTACTTCGAGGTAGGATATCACGGTATAGAAGGTCATCCACTATCATAGCGTGGGGCGCATAGGGTATTCCGCTAATGATATTACGGGCATCCGATAATGATACTGTGGGAAATATCCAACCACAAATATATATATATATATATATATATATATAATAACAACAAACACAAATCCTAAATAACTAATATATATAAATAATAGCCAAAATAATATTTAAATGCAACCAAACAACTAACAAATTATTTTTAACGATAAAAATATTTTAAATAAAATTCTTGAGGGAGAATTACTCACAGTGATTTTATTTGATGATTATCGTCATTTTATCTAATTTTAAACAAATGTTCAAAATTGGATAAAATCCTATTTAGCTCTAATGTTAGGTCTATGTCCATGAGAACCCAACGGACATTGTTTTCGAGTAATTCTGCTTGCATATGATTAGTATATTGTCATAAGTCTATATTTGTATATATATTTAAACAAATTATATAATTAATAAATTTAGTCATTAAATTAAATTACCTTAATTCACATTTTAAAAATCCTTCTCCATCGCCTGCATCAACTTTTAATCATCATCGGACCAAGACACTACAACCTGCTCGACATTTCACTACCTCAAATCCAAACTTAAATGTCCTAACATCCCCTCTCTAAAGTAACAGTCTCCCCTGTTTTCTATATTACCAGAAAAAACATGAATTCCATTATTTCATTTATCGGACACCCACTAATTACCCTAGTTGAACATCGGTACCTTCAAACTCCAGGATTTTGTCATTCCCTTCCCCATCATGCTCTCTATTGCGTTGCACCAACCTTTCAGAAATCGCTCCATCCCAAACATAGCAGACTACGCTCCTCAAACCACCTTCGGTTGCCAATCCAAACCATAGACCCAGATTCCAACGCCACCTCTTAGTCGAGCGATTACAACTCCAACCCCATCATTGAAAATCTGAAGCCCTGACTTACTGGAGAAAATCAAACATCACCAACTTCGACCTTCGATCCACTCAGTAACCCCAAACATCATCTCAACAAACCCTCAAAGCTTTCTGATTCGAAGCCTTGCCCAGAAACTGGTCGCGCACCATCAAATCCCATTCGAACGAAGCCCTCCAACTCCATTGACAATCACGTGCTTCTTCCATTAACACCATGTTGAATTCACATTCTTTTAAGCTTCCTGGAATTGTTAGCAACAACTCTTGGTTTCGTTCAAAACAATCATGCCCTGGGAACAACTCGAACCTTGCATCCTTCTCTCGATTTGAAGCGAATGATACAAAATTGAATGAATTCAATTTCAGAAATGAATTCATGTTTCATTTTATAGATTATTGAAATTATTAAAGAACCGTAGCCTTGATCTTTCTTTGAGGATGACGGTTCCAAAATGGATGTGGACAATGAAGTGGAAGGCTTCAGGTTGGGTTTGATTTTGATATTTGGGGAAAAGAGAAATAAGTGACTTTGATTTGTTACTGGCTATGATCAAGAGTACACCTTTTTATTTTGAAGCTCTCGATATACATTTTTCTGAGGAAGGAAATGAAATAGAGAGGAGATGATGATGCGCGGATTTATAGTAGAAGATACTTACGCATTAAGAAAAAGAATTTCAATGTTATTTGTGTTTAATTTAATATGATTTGATATAAAGGGATTTTTATTATTTTTAAATAGATATCGATTTGATTTCTTGATTTGATTTCAATCTTATCCATTATAAATACCTCGGGGTTCAAAAATGGACCGTTATTTTAATGTAACCACTGTCGTTTCAACATGTAACATTATTTTGAACTAAATTGAATATATTTTGATATTTAATTTGAACGAATGACCATTATTAAATCGATATAAAATTACTTAAATTCAGAAACTAATCAATTTCTCGATAAAAAATTATTGTTATTATCGATTATATTCACATAGAATTTATATTTATTATCTAAATTGTTTTGACTTAGTTTGAATCTCGAATTGAATTATTATTCATATTACAAATAATTATATATATTAGATATAAAACTATATATTGACGATTAATCGATAACTGAATATAAAAATTCTTTTATATTATTTATTCAATATTTAAAACAATATTAAATATTTAAAATTAATCAATTAAGAATCTAGGTCGTTATAGACGGAGTCTTAAGAGACTAGGGTCCGCCTCAGGGTTGTAAGAGATAATAAGAATCCATCACCTTTAATAGGGCCATAAGTGATCGAGAATGCCCTCCTCGTTGGGTCTTTACCCTAAAAACACTAATGAGCGATTGACTTGGATATCCACCTCAATGGTTAGATACTTTGTGATTGTGTGAATGATTGTTTACTTAGTAGACATACCATGACATATGTAACCTGCCAAAATCTAGGGTATAGACTTTAATAAATACTATATTTCAGTCGTACAGTAATTTATGTTCTGACCCATCACCTTAACATATCCAACATGTCAATAGGCGGGGTAGAATCCATGGGGAGGCGGAAGAAGAAGATGTTATGATAGTATAAGTTGTTATTGTTGTACTTCCTATGGAAACTTTTGATAATGCTTTATTGATGTACCCATGGAACAAATGAAATATTGTGTAAGAACCCGTAAATTCCCCGTTAAGGAAAGAGCGGATACTTTGAGAACAACCCACAAATGAACGCAGACAGAAGAACATTTCATTGTATATTACAACAATTCCATCAGAATACAAGAATATACAGAGTATGAATTAATATTACACAGAAAATATCAGAGATTTAAATTACATTTAAATACATCGCAGCGGAAATAATACAAAACTCAACTAGAAGAGATATACGGATACAGAGCTTTCCGGATATCGTTCCAGCTGTAGATCAGGATCCTGTGAATATAAATCTGCAAAACCGAAACTACTAGCTGCCCGTGTGGAAAATAGGGGCACCCAGAGTTTAGGTTAAAACAATAAACTCCAGGTCAGTCATGTGACTGGTGTGAGAACTAAAACAGTTATTAATCTTTGTTTTTAAAGTTAGGTAAATCAAGGGACCACGCCGTATAACACGGAACGGGTTTCCTCCCAAGAATACCAGTGCAGAAAACAAACAGCGCAATGCTAAATAAAGAACAATGAAGCTATTATAAGACCCAGGTCCCATCACACAATGCAATGCAAGCCGGAGGATAGGGTTTTCCCTTATAATAGCCAAATATGCTTGATACGCGAAATTTCATCTTATATTATTACTATAAGTGAAGAAAACAACTTCAAATATAAATATATCAATCATAGACGGCATGGGTACCATATATCATGTCGCCAATACTAGGCTCTACAATCAAAACCGCAAAATGTCATATTTGGAAATTGGATTTCCATCATGGTGGCTCCTGATTCGAAAGATCGATCGCGTAGTGCCATCTCAACGGCTTACGTCTCGGCTTGAGAAAACACCGTAATGCACATCCGCACTTTTGGGAAATCGAGTATCACTGCGGCTTACGTCCCGGCGAGAGAAAACACCGCTAACCCTATCCCTCTGAGCAATAAGCTCAATCTCGGTCGACCGAATCCACGACACCACGAAGGTGCCCATCCACTAAAAAGCATACTGATCAAACCATCAGTTTACCACCATACCGGGGTGTGAGGCTTGCGAATCAACGCTATACACAAAGCCGTGCTATATTAAAACTACGCTTTGATCATCATCCACCAAACTTTTCTTTTCAACAAAAGTCTGGATCACTGCATCTCAGCATGCCACACTATCAATCCATATCGTATCCACTGATTTCTGCCAATATATAACCTCTGAGCTCGTATGTCTCAGAGAAGGGCGTTAAGCAAGAGAATAAATTCTCTTCCACCAAACAGATATATATTTAGCAGAGATCAACGAATACAATATAAAGGAATACGATGTCAGACACACCATCCATTTACAAGTCCGTTCTGGGTCTGAACGAAACCGGAGGCACTTTCCTCGCATATCCGTCGACCTCCAAGCACGTCCGGACGGCTACCACTTCAGCCCCCTTCAAGGTAGCTACTCCCATCGTGAGCGTCAGTAACACCCATCCATTCGATGTGAAGATCGTCGGTCTTGCACCGTCTTCAACCTCTTCGACTTATCGTCGAATCGGTTATTCAGAATGGGTATAGACCCGGCCTTTCTGAATAACCCACGTATATAATAAACAATTGTTATACAAACACAACATACGCCTCATTCCAATTCAGATATTCATACTCCTAGGGAAAGGTTCCCATTAATTTTATCAAAGATAAATCCTTTTAAATTTATTCTTTAATCTTCCTTTGGATATCATTTCAAACCATATTATGGTTTTCTAAACTAGTCGGGATTAGCGAACCACACCGAAGTAATTATTTATTTCCCAATCCCAACCTATTTATCCCATGGAGCAAAACTGTTATTACCCCATAACTAACACCACGGTGTTATCGGTAAATTTAATTACCATTTCACGTTCAAATCTAATTAAAGATTTAAATATCGCTTTGGAGAAAAACAGGTAACTCCATTCTCGCTCAATTTCTAAATTTGATAATTTAGATTATCAATTCACATTTCAATTCTATTGCAGATTTATTTAAAACTCCTTTTACTGGGTTAAAGAACTAATGTCTTTTAAAACACAGTTCCCGACAAACCCAAATCACATTCCATTTATTATCGGGTTAAAGAACTGGTGTTATTTAAAACCCCGTTCACAATAAACCCACAAATCAATTCTAATTCAATTCAGATCAAATATATTATGAATTCCAATTATTTAAAACCCCTTTTTAAATCTAATTTATTTATTTAAAAATAATTGGGTTTTAAATTTAGTTCAAACTAGTTCATTTCGATAGAAATCTATTTTTATCTTTTCAAATATGGAGTTTTTCATCCCAATTTTTCCCAAATCATTTCTTATGATTTTACACAAATTATTACTATTTTTAATAATTTTATCAAGGACCGTACAGTCGATTTTCAACAATGGCCATCGAACTGCACATATAGCGACCTTTTTCAAATTTGATTTGGACGTATCTCCAAATCCAACCGTTAGATTTTGAATTTCTAGTATTCGTTAGAAAGCTCTTTTCGATACGAACCCAATGGTTCCGGTTTTAGGAGGATCCGACGGTCGGATCTCCCGTAACGTCCGTTTGAAATAAATGGTCGAAATTCACGAACTACCGCGGCGCGGCGCGTACTATTCAGGCCATTATATTATATATATAATATATATAATATATATTTCGTCGATTTCTATTTAAAACGAATTTTTTAAATCGTTTTAAATTCGTTTCAAAAACAGTTTTAACTTCATTTCAAATTCAGATCAAAATTGAATTTTTCCAATATAAATTCATTTTAAGTTCATTTCAAATCAAATTCGATTCTATTCAATTTCAATTCGAATTCGTTTTTCTTTGGTTTTTTATTCGATTCAATTCAAATTGGTTTTCTATTCGATTCAATTCAAATTGGTTTTAATTTCAATTCATTTCGAAATCGCTTTATATTCATTTCATTTCGAAATCACTTTATATTCATTTCATTTCGAAATCCTATTCAATTCTATTCGAGTTCAATTTCTATTCGATTCAAATTCTATTCGATTCAAATCGAATTCATTTTCTATTCGAATTCATTTTCTATTCAATTCAAATTCTATTCTAATTCAATTCGAATTCATTTTCTATTCAATTCTATTCGAATTCAGTTTCTATTCATTTTAAAAACGAATATAATCGATATCAATATCGTTCGCGTCAAAATAGCGCATCTCTAATCAACACGGCATCATATATTTCTATTTTCAAATATTCTATTTCAAATATCTCCTATTATCAAAATATTTGTTATTATCAAAATATTTCGTTCAACACATGACTAATCTCAACGGATGAGTACAGTCAACACATGAACCTTTGTTTTATATTAATAAAGATGTAAATTTTATTACTAAAATATTTCGTTCAACACATGACTAATCTCAACGGATGAGTACAGTCAACACATGAACATTTATTTTATATTATTCTTTATTTTCTAAATTAAAATGAGGCCCAATCAATCACCATATAATGTTAATTATATGGATTCCATACAACACATGTATATCACAACAACGATAAATAATCAACCATCATCCAAAGTGCACAACACAACTGCATAAGCATTAAATATAAATAATTAATGCTTACACAGTCTGTCGACCAATCGATCAACATACAATTTATTAATTGGGATTAGTGTATGCCAAATATCATCCCAACACCCGTGTGGGGTTTCAAACAATCAAACACAGATTTTGTTTGTGCAGTTGGGCGATGTGTAAAATTTATCGTCCCAATCAATATCAGTCAAATATGTGAATATAAACAAACCGTCCGATTTGTTTATAAATATATATATTTCATTTTATATACACGTTAAAAATTATATTTTTAACTATAGAATATTTTCCACTATAAAATATCTTATTCCATTCCACATCACACAATCAAATTTTCACAACTACATCAATCTAACAACCAAGCCGTCCATGGTCTGTGGACGACGGGTGTCGGGTGCTGCTAAGCACCATCTGCATCCTAGTATATATATATTAACTAGAAATTTAAAATAAAAGTGAGGAGTTCTCACCTTTGGGATCCACTACGCCTTGCTTTACTGTCGCTCAGATTCGTTGTTCTTGATTTCAACGCAATCTGTTTCAAGAAATATTATATTAGAAATCATATTTTTAACACTGCTATTTATATTTTCAAACTCCAAAGTATATTATATTTTCAAACTAAGTTCTTATATTTAAATATTACATTTTTAATTCCAACAAAACTAATGCCATTTTAATTTCAAATACAATCCTCTTTCTATTTTTAAAAACAATGCTTTGTTTGTTTTCAAAAATAATGTATATTTAATATTTTAAAAACCAATATTTTTATTTATGCTATTTCTTTTTATATTTTTCTATATATTATTTTTTTTTTAAAACCATTTTTCTATTCTTGCTATAAATATTTAAAAATAATGCTCCTTCTATTTTCAAAAGCAATTCTAATTTTATTTTCAAAATATCACTAATTTTGTTTGAAAATAATGATAATAACTATATTTTTGAAAACAAATGCGATATATTTTTAAAACAACATTCTAGTCTATATTTTTCAAAAACAAAGCTCTTTATACTTTAAAAACAAAACTCTTTATAGTTTAAAAACAAAGTATATATTTTTCTAACTTTAATTACTGCCCAAAAAAAAAATTAATCAACCAAATAAATAAATAATAAAAGAAGAAAAGGAGCTCACAGTTATGGTTCTGGACACCGAACTAGCATCGTGACTTAGGGCTGTGAATTGCTGCCACCACCGTCGCTGTGGGGCAGATCGGAGCCAGCCCCGCTGTCGGCCTTCTTGCCACGCCCCTTCACCAGAAATCGCCGACGGCGCGACGCCCCCAAAACACCACGAACCGATCACCCTTTGAAGCAAGAAATCGACCACCTCGTTGCTCAGACGACGATCACCTCTGTTGGATGAGCAGAGCTCGGAGAGAGGAAGAGGTTTGGTGCATAAAACGTTTTGATTTGGTGCGCGATGGAGGAGATCGATGGGATTGAAAAGGGGAGGAGCTCTGAGTCGTCAGTTTTTAAATAACATCGGCTGGAGGCGTTGAAACATTTTGACCAAGGGGGTTATGTTGACTAGGGTTAGATTATAGGAGAATATATATATTTATTTAATTATTTTTATTATTTTTATTTCCACTAATACCCTTGTATTGATATCAACCCCAAATTAAACCCAACGAGTGTCGCTCCCAGCTAATTACCCCCATTCTGAACACAATGGGATATGCTGCGTAACCCAACTCGGCTGTTACGATCAGTTTTCGTTTAAATTAACATTTAAATCATTATATTGAATTTTAAACGTACATTTCAATTTACCAGGGCCACATACTAACTCTAAAAATTCCCGAAAAATATTTTCTAGCTTCGTATTGACGATACGGTCCTAACAAAACTAATTTCGTCAAATTCTGAGACCGTTGGAAAAATGGCCATTTTCCAGTCGATTAAAATCAACTGAAACTGGTCAAACACGTTTTCCTTTGCCACTCTAACATATTAATTCGAAAAATTATGAAATTTGAAACCTAGAAATAATTTGACATCACGGATCCAACAAAAGTGGTTTCGTCGAAATCCGAGGTCGTTTGCAAAATTCCTATTTTTAAGGGCCTGAATTCCATAGCGACTATTCGGAATTTTCAACTGGACATATCTTTTTATCCCCGCTATGAAATCTTGATTTTTCGGATTCGTTGGAAAGATATCCCCAATTAGATCCTAATGTTTTTGGTTTCACTAAAATCCGGATTGCTTTGCACCCCGTACATTCAATTGAAGTTTGAAATCGAATAATCGAACTACCGCGCCATTTCCAATTCTATTTATAATTATTTATATTCAAACGACGACGTATAAATATATACGTTCGAATTCTGTTCAAAATAAATTTCTCGTCGATATTATTTAAAATAATCTATTTTAAATATTCAAAATTCGCTAAAATTGCCAAAATAAAAATTTCAAACTGGCTCGCATTTTACGGGTTGTTACAATCTCCCCTACTTAAAACTTTTCGTCCCCGAAAAGGAACAAAGTCGAAAGTGGTTTGATTAATCAACTCTACGCTCGATCTGGCTTCCATTCTCTAACTTTTCAGTTTTTGAGAATTTTCAAATTCTTCAAAAATTTGGCTAACACCCTAAATTTTCGAAAAATTTCGCCATAACCTCCCCTGCACCGGGAGCCACGGGAAAATCCCGAAATTGCCATATAGGCCTTCTGATCTCAAAAAGAAAAAGAAAAAGCCAAGCGGCTAGCCAATCGACTCATAAAATCATCATCACCCAAACAAAATAGTAAATTATGTAGTAAACATGTACCTATTCCAATCGGCTCATAAAATCATCATCACCCAAACAAAACAGTAAATTATGTAGTAAACATGTACCTATTTGTCGGGCAAACAAATTTTATTCTCTGCTCTAGCCTCCTTGCTATGACCTGTTCAATGTAAGTATATGTATATGCAAGCAATTGCGATAAATTTTCAATACAGTTCAATATGTGATTCAATTAGGCATAATGGTTCAAAATTATCAAACAAATAAACAATCAACACGAACATCAATCAATTAGTGGATTAACGTTTCAAATTCATAATTTTGGTACATATACTAAAAATCATGTTTTTGATGCCAATTCACAACAATGTGTTCTAGCTATATAAGTTTTGGTTCTCACACCAGTCTAATGGAAATATATAGATATCACACCTTCGTCACTCGAAAATAAATACTAGTGATGGCGCGCCATCATCAGAATCATGTCCGGGTGACTAGAATGTTATTCTATATCTATCTAATATATTAAAACTTCGAATATACGTTCATGACGCGTATATGCAAAATCTTTATATATTCGATTGTCCATATTCAAAATAAATAAATATCAAATACGTTTAAAATGATTTAAATTTCAAAACAAAATTGTTTTCATTTGGAAAATATACTCTTCACACTCGTTCTAGGATACTACTGATCCTATCTCTAACGAGTCATTCTAATTGGATATTACTAATCCAATATCTGATGAATTCTTTCGCATGGTTCTAATGTGTCTTGTTCTCGAGCTCTGTAAACCAAAGCTCTGATACCACTGTAAGAACCCGTAACTTCCCTGTTAAGGAAAGAGCAGATACTTTGAGAACAACCCATAAATGAACACAGACAGAAGAACATTTCATTGTATATTACAACAATTCCATCAGAATACAAGAATATACAGAGTATGAATTAATATTACACAGAAAATATCAGAGATTTAAATTACATTTAAATACATCGCAGCGGAAATAATACAAAACTCAACTAGAAGAGATATACGGATACAGAGCTTTCCGGATATCGTTCCAGCTGTAGATCAGGATCCTATGAATATAAATCTGCAAAACCGAAACTACTAGCTGCCCGTGTGGAAAATAGAGGCACCCAGAGTTTAGGTTAAAACAATAAACTCCAGGTCAGTCATGTGACTGGTGTGAGAACTAAAACAGTTATTAATCTTTGTTTTTAAAGTTAGGTAAATCAAGGGACCACGCCGTATAACACGGAACGGGTTTCCTCCCAAGAATACCAGTGCAGTAAACAAACAACGCAATGCTAAATAAAGAACAATGAAGCTATTATAAGACCCAGGTCCCATCACACAATGCAACGCAAGTCGGAGGATAGGGTTTTCCCTTATAATAGCCAAATATGCTTGATACGCGAAATTTCATCTTATATTATTACTATAAGTGAAGAAAACAACTTCAAATATAAATATATCAATCATAGACGGCATGGGTACCATATATCATGTCGCCAATACTAGGCTCTACAATCAAAACCGCAAAATGTCATATTTGGAAATTGGATTTCCATCATGGTGGCTCCTGATTCGAAAGATCGATCGCGTAGTGCCATCTCAACGGCTTACGTCTTGGCTAGAGAAAACACCGTAATGCACATCCTCACTTTTGGGAAATCGAGTATCACTGCGGCTTACGTCCCGGCGAGAGAAAACACCGCTAACCCTATCCCTTTGAGCAATAAGCTCAATCTCGGTCGACCGAATCCACGACACCACGAAGGTGCCCATCCACTAAAAAGCATACTGATCAAACCATCAGTTTACCACCATACCGGGGTGTGAGGCTTGCGAATCAACGCTATACACAAAGCCGTGCTATATTAAAACTACGCTTTGATCATCATCCACCAAACTTTTCTTTTCAACAAAAGTCTGGATCACTGCATCTCAGCATGCCACACTATCAATCCATATCGTATCCACTGATTTCTGCCAATATATAACCTCTGAGCTCGTATGTCTCAGAGAAGGGCGTTAAGCAAGAGAATAAATTCTCTGCCGCCAAACAGATATATATTTAGCAGAGATCAACGAATACAATATAAAGGAATACAATGTCAGACACACCATCCATTTACAAGTCCGTTCTGGGTCTGAACGAAACCGGAGGCACTTTCCTCGCATATCCGTCGACCTCCAAGCACGTCCGGACGGCTACCACTTCAGCCCCCTTCAAGGTAGCTACTCCCATCGTGAGCGTCAGTAACACCCATCCATTCGATGTGAAGATCGTCGGTCTTGCACCGTCTTCAACCTCTTCGACTTATCGTCGAATCGGTTATTCAGAATGGGTATAGACCTGGCCTTTCTGAATAACCCACGTATATAATAAACAATTGTTATACAAACACAACATACGCCTCATTTCAATTCAGATATTCATATTCCTAGGGAAAGGTTCCCATTAATTTTATCAAAGATAAATCCTTTTAAATTTATTCTTTAATCTTCCTTTGGATATCATTTCAAACCATATTATGGTTTTCTAAACTAGTCGGGATTAGCGAATCACACCGAAGTAATTATTTATTTCCCAATCCCAACCTATTTATCCCATGGAGCAAAACTGTTATTACCCCATAACTAACACCACGGTGTTATCGGTAAATTTAATTACCATTTCACGTTCAAATCTAATTAAAGATTTAACTATCGCTTTGGAGCAAAACTGGTAATACTCCATTCTCGCTCAATTTCTAAATTTGATAATTTAGATTATCAATTCACATTTCAATTCTATTGCAGATTTATTTAAAACTCCTTTTACTGGGTTAAAGAACTAATGTCTTTTAAAACACAGTTCACAACAAACCCAAATCACATTCCATTTATTATCGGGTTAAAGAACTGGTGTTATTTAAAACCCCGTTCACAATAAACCCACAAATCAATTCTAATTCAATTCAGATCAAATATATTAGGAATTCCGATTATTTAAAACCCCTTTTTAAATCTAATTTATTTATTTAAAAATAATTGGGTTTTAAATTTAGTTCAAACTAGTTCATTTCGATAGAAATCTATTTTTATCTTTTCAAATATGGAGTTTTTCATCCCAATTTTTCCCAAATCATTTCTTATGATTTTACACAAATTATTACTATTTTTAATAATTTTATCAAGGACCGTACAGTCGATTTTCAACAATGGCCATCGAACTGCACTTATAGCGACCTTTTTCAAATTTGATTTGGATGTATCTCCAAATCCAACCGTTAGATTTTGAATTTCTAGTATTCGTTAGAAAGCTCTTTTCGATACGAACCCAATGGTTCCGGTTTTAGGAGGATCCGACGGTCGGATCTCCCGTAATGTCCGTTTGAAATAAATGGTCGAAATTCACGAACTGCCGCGACGCGGCGCGTTCTATTCAGGCCATTATATTATATATATAATATATATTTCGTCGATTTCTATTTAAAACGAATTTTATAAATCGTTTTAAATTCATTTCAAAAACAGTTTTAACTTCATTTCAAATTCAGATCAAAATTGAATTTTTCCAATATAAATTCATTTTAAGTTCATTTCAAATCAAATTCGATTCTATTCAATTTCAATTCGAATTCGTTTTTCTTTGGTTTTCTATTCGATTCAATTCAAATTGGTTTTCTATTCGATTCAATTCAAATTGGTTTTAATTTCAATTCATTTCGAAATCGCTTTATATTCATTTCATTTCGAAATCACTTTATATTCATTTCATTTCGAAATCCTATTCAATTCTATTCGAGTTCAATTTCTATTCGAGTTCAATTTCTATTCGATTCAAATTCTATTCGATTCAAATCGAATTCATTTTCTATTCAATTCTATTCGAATTCATTTTCTATTCAATTCAAATTCTATTCAAATTCAATTCGAATTCATTTTCTATTCAATTCTATTCGAATTCATTTTCGATTCATTTTAAAAACGAATATAATCGATATTAATATCGTTCGCGTCAAAATAGTGCATCTCTAATCAACACGGCATCATATATTTCTATTTTCAAATATTCTACTTCAAATATCTCCTATTATCAAAATATTTGTTATTATCAAAATATTTCGTTCAACACATGATTAATCTCAACGGATGAGTACAGTCAACACATGAACCTTTGTTTTATATTAATAAAGATGTAAATTTTATTACTAAAATATTTCGTTCAATACATGACTAATCTCAACGGATGAGTACAGTCAACACATGAACATTTATTTTATATTATTCTTTATTTTCTAAATTAAAATGAGGCCTAATCAATCACCATATAATGTTAATTATATGGATTCCATACAACACATGTATATCACAACAACGATAAATAATCAACCATCATCCAAAGTGCACAACACAACTGCATAAGCATTAAATATAAATAATTAACGCTTACACAGTCTGTCGACCAGTCGATCAACATACAATTTATTAATTGGGATTAGTGTACGCCAAATATCATCCCAACACCCGTGTGGGGTTTCAAACAATCAAACACAGATTTTATTTGTTCAGTTGGGCGATGTGTAAAATTTATCGTTCCAATCAATATCAGTCAAATATGTGAATATAAACAAACCGTCCGATTTGTTTATAAATATATATATTTCATTTATATACACGTTAAAAATTATATTTTTAACTATTGAATATTTTCCACTATAAAATATTTTATTCCATTCCACATCACACAATCAAATTTTCACAACTACATCTATCTAACAAACAAGCCGTCCATGGTCTGTGGACGACGGGTGTCGGGTGCTGCTAAGCACCGTCTGCATCCTTATATATATATATTAACTAGAAATTTAAAATAAAAGTGAGGAGTTCTCACCTTTGGGATCCACTACGCCTTGCTTTACTGTCGCTCAGATTCGTTGTTCTTGATTTCATCGCAATCTGTTTCACGAAATATTATATTAGAAATCATATTTTTAAGACTGCTATTTATATTTTCAAACTCCAAAGTATATTATATTTTCAAACTAAGTTCTTATATTTAAATATTACATTTTTAATTCCAACAAAACTAATGCCATTTTTATTTTCAAAAACAATCCTCTTTCTATTTTTAAAAACAGTGCTTTATTTGTTTTCAAAAATAATGTATATTTAATATTTTAAAAACCAATATTTTTATTTATGCTATTTCTTTTTATATTGTTCTATATATTATTATTTTTTAAAACCATTTTTCTATTCTTGCTATAAATATTTAAAAATAAAGCTCCTTCTATTTTCAAAAATAATTCTAATTTTATTTTCAAAATATCACTAATTTTGTTTGAAAACAATGATAATAACTATATTTTTGAAAACAAATGCGATATATTTTTAAAACAACATTCTAGTCTATATTTTTCAAAAACAAAGCTCTTTATACTTTAAAAACAAAACTCTTTATAGTTTAAAAACAAAGTATATATTTTTCTAACTTTAATTACTGCCCAAAAAAAAATTAATCAACATAATAAATAAATAATAAAAGAAGAAAAGGAGCTCACAGTTATGGTTCTGGACACCGAACTAGCATCGTGACCTAGGGCTGTGAATTGCTGCCACCACCGTCGCTGTGGGGCAGATCGGAGCCAGCCCCGCTGTCGGCCTTCTTGCCACGCCCCTTCACCAGAAATCGCCGACGGCGCGACGCCCTGTAGCGCCCCCAAAACACCACGAACCGATCACCCTTTGAAGCAAGAAATCGGGCACCTCGTTGCTCAGACGACGATCACCTCCGTTGGATGAGCAGAGCTCTGAGAGAGGAAGAGGTTTGGTGCGTAAAACGTTTTGATTTGGTGCGCGATGGAGGAGATCGAAGGGATTGAAAGGTGGAGGAGCTCTGATTCGTCGGTTTTTAAATAACATCGGCTGGAGGCGTTGAAACATTTTGACCAAGGGGGTTATGTTGACTAGGGTTAAATTATAGGAGAATATATATATATATATTTATTTATTTTTATTATTTTTATTTCCACTAATACCCTTGTATTGATATCAACCCCAAATTAAACCCAACGAGTGTCGCCCCTAGCTAATTACCACCATTCTGAACACAATGGGATATGCTGCGTAACCCAACTCGGCTGTTACGATCAGTTTTCGTTTAAATTAACATTTAAATCATTATATTGAATTTTAAACGTACATTTCAATTTACCAGGGCCACATACTAACTCTAAAAATTCCCGAAAAATATTTTCTAGCTTCGTATTGACAATACGGTCCTAACAAAACTAATTTCGTCAAATTCTGAGACCGTTGGAAAAATGGCCATTTTTCAGTCGATTAAAATCAACTGAAACTGGTCAAACACGTTTTCCTTTGCCACTCTCACATATTGATTCGAAAAATTATGAAATTTGAAACCTAGCAATAATTTGACATCACGGATCCAACAAAAGTTGTTTCGTCGAAATCCGAGGTCGTTTGCAAAATTCCTATTTTTAAGGGCCTGAATTCCATAGCGACTATTCAGAATTTTCAACTGGACATATCTTTTTATCCCCGCTATGAAATCTTGATTTTTCGGATTCGTTGGAAAGATATCCCCAATTAGATCCTAATGTTTTTGGTTTCACTAAAATCCGGATTGCTTTGCACCCGGTACATTCAATTGAAGTTTGAAATCGAATTATCGAACTACCGCGCCATTTTCAATTCTATTTATAATTATATATAATTATTTATATTCAAACGACGACGTATAAACATATACGTTCGAATTCTGTTCAAAATAAATTTCTCGTCGATATTATTTAAAATAATCTATTTTAAATATTCAAAATTCGCTAAAATTGCCAAAATAATAATTTCAAACTGGCTCGCATTTTACGGGTTGTTACATATTGACTGCTATGTTGGAACTCTATGATTTTCAATAAAGCGAAACATTATATTTTAGTATTATATTTTCTCGTTCCACTGTGTTAGATTTCCATTTGAAATGTGTATATTATTTTATGAAAATGTAATTCCCTACAAGAACTAATGACCCATTTAGAATGGCTCAAAGTTTCGATGGGCCTTTTCTAGGTCAAAATTTAGGCCCATTCCGGATGGGTTATTACATTTGGTATTAGAGCCTAGGTTACCTAATTAAGGGAATTATACATATGGGAGGCGTAATTGTGTTTTCAAAAAGGTTTTTCAAACTACATATACATAATATATATTTACCCCGATAAGCATACACATATGTACCAGGCAACTTTATAATTTTCTTCACTTTTCAGCTTAAATATTAACTCAGGAGTATCCACTAAAGGATTCTTCCTTTTCCTTTCAGAGTAGAATTGCTGATCAGCCAACTGAGCATGGAAACTGGGTAAGGCCTCGATACTCGCTAGAATGGTTCCAATAGTATCTCCGTACTATGGACAAGTCCCTGTTGCTAATCCCGCCTCAGCCATGCCTACAGCTCCTACCGCTGAGGTAGCCTTTGACTTTTCTCTCTTCTGCAAGAGTTTTGCGAATCTTGGAGGGAAATCATTCACTGGAAAAGAAGGTTTTCCTAATGCCCAATCTTGGATAATAGACTGTGAAAGATTTTTCAAAGCTATTGGGTGGCTTGATGAACTGAATAGAAGAATTGCAGCCTGGCACTTGAAAGAACAGGCCCTTGAATGGTGGAATTTAGTATCTAGGTGGAACGATGGTCGGATATTTACATGGACCAAATTCAAAACTTGTTTCGAAGCAAAGGTTTTACCAAGAGCAGAAATGACGAACCAGTTGAATTTTTTTAATCCAACTCAAGCAATGAAGCTTGAGCTTGCAAGAGTATGTAGCAATATTTATTGAAATGAGTAAGTTTGGAAGAGGTTTAGTAGACATCCCCATGAACAAAGCCTTGAGATTTGTTAAAGGTTTGAACTCTCTACAGAAGGAAACTTTATTAGCACAAGTAACATTTGGGGCAAATTTTGAAAACCTTATAGAGATAGCTATCCTATGCATGGTTGAAGGATCCAAGAAGGATAAAGAAGGTGATAAAGGAGAAGGAAGTTCCAATAAGAATAAGAAAAAGGAATGGAGGAAGAACAAGAAGAAAGGAAGAAAATTCAAAAAGGAAGCGAAGAGTAGTACGAGCTGCAATAATAAGGGCCACGGGGCCAAGGATTATAGGACCTCGTCAACAAAGAAGGAATTCAAAGGAAATCATTTCAACTGCCATAAAGAAGGACACATGTATAAGGACTGTCCAAAGAAAAAAGTTATCCTAAGTGGTCAGGATTATGCAATAGAGGTAGTACCAATATAAAGCTGACCCCCTAAAGACCAAGGACAACCCACACATGAAGGTATAACTTCTGTTTTAGGAAATTTTATATACACCTTGTTCGATTCCGGAGCGACTCATTATTTTATCTCTAAGAGATTAGTTAATTTGTTGAATCTTCCCATGCTAATCTCTGATAGTCTGATAGAGGTGGCGAACCCTATCGCAGGATCTAAGTATCTTGAACTCTTTTGCAAAGACCTAGCATTGGAGGTCGACATTGTCGAGTTCCTTTCCAAAGCATATGTGTTGGATTTTATGGGGTATGACCTCATCTTATATATCGACTGACAATCGTTTTATGGGGTCATCCTAAATTGCGACAAGTGAATCGTTCGTCTTAGGAGCCGAGGAGGACGTAGTCTGTGAATTCCTTATAATGTTAGGAACAAGAATAAAGCCTTATTATTTTCCTTATCTCCTTGTTCAGAAGGACCATCTTCAGTCCCTATAGTATATGAGTTCTTGGATGTCGTTGAGGAGGTCACGGGACTTCCACCCCATATAGAAATCTCTTTTCATGTTAACCTAGAGATGGACGCAAGTCTCATAGCCCTACCCTTATGACATAAGGCGCCCAAAGAAAGAAGTGAAATGGGTAAGCAGATTTTAGAATTATTACAAAAAGGTTTTATTCACTGAAGTACCTCAGAATAAGGTGCATCTATTGTCTGTGCCACCAATGCAGACCGATCTTTAAGACTTTTTTTGGATTATTGGGAACTTAATAAATTTACCAAGAAGAATAGGTACCCCTTACCTAGAATCGATGATCTTTTCGACCACTTCGGAGGAGCCTGAGTATTTTCCAAATTAGACCTTGCTATTGGATTTCACCATTTGAGAATTGCGGAGGACAGTAAGGAGAAAACTGCGTTTACGACGTTGGATGGATTTTTTCAATGGGAAGTTATGCCCTTCGGGTTGTCGAATGCAGGACCTCGTCAATAGGATATTTAGGGGCATTCTAAATACGATTGTGGTAGTCTTCGTAGATGATCTCCTTATATTCTCAAAGGACCATAGAGAGAATGAAAAACACTTAAGACAAGTTCTAGGGATATTAAGGAATAACAATTGAAAGAAAAATTCTCGAAGTGCCATTTCTGGATGGAAGAAATTAGATATTTACTATACATTGTGTCAAGTGAAGGCTTGGCCGTAGACCCCAAGAAAATTGAGGAAATCAAGGAATGAAGGATACCTCGAAATGCTATGAAAGTAAAAAGTTAACTTGGATTGGCCGGATATTATCGAAAATTCATTAAAGACTTTGCAAAGATTACTACTCCTTTAACACAACTAACAAAGTAGAATTTATTATTTTCTTGGAGTAATAAATGTGGCATAGCCTTTAAGAAATTAAAGGAATTTATAACTAGTGCACCGGTCCTAATTATACTTAATGGTTCGAAATTATTTACCATTTACATTGATTCGTGTGGGACTCGTTTAGGAGCGGTCCTTATGCAACAAGGAAGTGTAATTGCTTACTCTAGTAGACAACTCAAGGATCCGGAGAAGAGATACTTAGTTCATGACCTTGAGTTAGCCGCATAACGTTCGCCCTTAAAATTTGGAGGCATTATCTTTTAGGGGAGAAATTTGAACTTTTTACCGAACATAAATACCTAAATATTTATTTTCTCAATGTGACCTAAACTTGAGACAACAATGGTGGATGGAATATATTACCTCAATTGACTTCATGATCCAGTATACCTTGGGAAAAGGTAATGTTGTGCGGATGCGTTAAGTAGGAAACATGCAACTTTGAATGTGATGTTAGAATGGTAGCAAATAGAGTTTCTCTATAATTTTAATTTGCAACCCTCGCCAATTACTATTAATGGTTTTCTTAGCGCTATGATACATAGGCTTACTCTAAAGGAGAGGATTCGAAGTACACAAGACCTTGACGAAGAATTAAGAAGCTTAAAGGAGAAAGTGGGAAACAAGAAGACCTTTCCCCATTTGACTATATATTCGATTGGCGATGACAGAAGTTTACGTTGGGATGGATGGCTTCATCTCCCTAAAGATGAAGGGTTGAGGAAAGATATTCTAAAGGAGTGCCATAGGTCAAAAATGACAATATACCCCGGTGGGGATGAAATGTAAAAAGATATGAAGAGGGATCTCCTTTAGGAAGGGGTGGAGAGGTATGTAGCCAAGTTTAGTTTGACATACCAAAAAGTGAAAGCAGAGCAAGGGAAGCACAGAGGATTGTTACTACCTTTAGAGATTCCTATATGGAAGTAGGAACATATTTCCATGGACTTTGTAGATGGAATTCCTAGAAGCCAAAAGAGAAATGAGGCCATTTGGGTTGTGGTAGACCGTTTGACAAGAGCGCCCATTTTATACCAAACAAGAAGACAAGGACTGCAACCTCATTAGCCCAATTATATGTCAAATAGATAGTCAGATTATATGGTATCCCAACAAGTATAGTGAGTGATAGAGATTCCATGTTCACAAGCGAATTTTGGAAAAGCCTACAAGCAGCATTGAGAACGACCCTCAACCTAAGCACATCCTATCAACCAAAGATTGATAGCCAACGAGAAAGAGTAAATCGAATTTTTGAGAACTTTCTCAGAGCATGCATCATAGACTTTGGAGAAGATTTGAAGCAGCACCTACCGCTCGTAGATTTAACTTATGACAATAGTTTTTGAAGGACGATTGGTACGACCCCTTCTGAAGCACTTTACGGGAGGCAATGCAAATCGACAACTTGTTGTTGCGAAACTACCGACAAAGATCTACTCAGACCAGACTTCATCCGTGATTCCATGGAGAAGATATCCTTGATTAGGCAGAGGATGAAGGTGGCCCAAGACCATCAGAAATCGTACGCCGATAAATGAAGAAGGGAGCTTGAGTTTAATGTTGGAGATTTAGTATTCATAAAAGTATCCCGTCTCAAGAAGACTGTTCGGTTTGGGAAGACTGAGAAGTTGGCTTCTAGAATTATTGGACCTTTATGCATCACCAAGAATATAGGATCTTAAGCTTATTGAGTGGATGTCCTGTAGTATCTATTGGGAGTCCATAATGTTTTTCATGTATATCATCTAAGGAAATGCCTTCATGATTCTACTATTAGACTCGAACTTAATGAAATTGGGGACAAAGAAAAACTTGAGTTGGAGTCCAGGTTGCCCTATGCCACTGCATGGATTGTAGAGCATGGAATCAAGAGGCTCTGCAATAAGATCGTTCGCCTCGTCCGAGTACAATGGAGAAATGATCCTGCAGAAAGCACATGGAAGACCGACGACAATATGAGACAGACTCACCCAAAACTTTTCTTGGGTAATTTTTTCAAAATAACATTAATGGATGCATTGTGATTGCAAGATTGGATGTTAGGAAATGGATGCAACACCATTACACAGTGCACTCATATAGAAATATATGCATAATTAGTTATATTGCACCACTTACTACACTTACATGCTAGGATTGAGCTCACTTTAGTGGGTCTGCAGTTCATAATCACTACGAGTCATGGGTTCTTATGGATGAATTAAAAATAACATGGATATACAACATAGATGTACAACATGGATGTTTCGACCGAGTTGTGTTTTTCGCCCCATCTAACAGATTTCGGGACAAAATCTATTTTAAGGAGGAAAGAATGCGTAATGACCTGGATTTTACGGTTATTTGGTTCGATTATTTAAATGTATTTTAAATATTTTATTTGGAATTTAATATCAAATTCGTTTATCAAACGATGACTGAGCGTTTATATTTATATCTAACATAAAACGAACTCAAAACTGCGTGGTAGCTTGTAAAAATGAATTTCAACTTCAATTGATCATACAGAACTCGTGTTAAGTTGGATTTCGGTGAAACAAGAAGCTCTGAATCTAGTTGATAATATTTTTCTAATGAAAGAGAAAAAATAGAGTTTTCGTATTGTAGATTTTATTTTACGTCAAAATCAAATTTTCAATTAGTCGCTGTGGAATCATTCATATGCCATAACGATTTATTTAATTATAATTAAATATTTGGTTCGAATTCGGACAAGTTTTTTGAGACGTAGGCATAATTTAATTTTTAGAATTTTACTGTAATTTTTATTTCGTAAAATAAGCAACGTTTTATTTGGAGCATTTTGCACCCTATAACAACATTTTGGGGTATCACAATATAAGTCAAGCTACCGATATTATTATATATTTGTGATTGTGACACAATGTTGGACATGACGGTATATTTATTTCTGTCGGTAACACGTTGTACGTGAACAGAGTTGTATATAACAGGGTACGCTAACTTTAAAACTAAAAATCTTTAGTGAGTAGCACCAAAATCATATCAAATTAAAAAGCTCTGAACAAATTTGTTGTAAGCCATGTGGACTGTGCCTCGTTTTCCTTTACCCTACGTTTGGAAAGTTAGAATGCAGATGCCTAAATATATAAAAATCTCTGCCAACATCATATCATCCATTTGACATTTACAGTGACAAAACGAAACATTTAGCATACATTTTTCAACAACTAGGCATTGGTTTTCCAATGCTACTCTATTTATGTAACCGCTCATGCTTATCTTGTATTGGAAATGGTTTACCAACCTCTATATGTCCTTAGAACGTTGTATCATTTATTAATGCTGAAAGTGACAAATCAAAGTTATTAGCCGGTCCTCGACCATTCGCACATGTTTTTTCTTTTCTGCATCCTTTTCGCCTACACTGTTTAATGATAAGAAATGTCGGTACACCTATAGAAAACACACCAACATTGGCTACCCAAAACTAAGCCATGATGCCTAAGCTTCACAATGACGTGCACTCCAAACTTAAAGCCGTGCTCACCAAGGAATTGTTCTTTTATAAATACCCTGTCCTCGTCTCAAACTTTCGCAAACAAAAACCATACCCGGTTGTAAATCCAAAAATAAAATTCATTTCCGTTCGTCAGTGGAGCTTGTTTCGAGAATATTTGGCATTGGTAAGGAGGGGTGTAGCAGCTTGATGATGTAGACGCTGGGCATAGGGGGGAGTGTCGACTTGGGGGTGTGCGTGGCCTGGAAGTGGAAGGAAGAAGGTCCGAGTTGAGGGAGTCTGTCGTGTTGGAGGCATATGGGGTAGAGTGCAGTGGAGAGTTTTCATGTGCATGAGTAGGAAGGTTAGCCTTGTCGGAGGAAGTTGATATGCGGACATTTGATGATGCCTCAGCATGTCTTGTGGGGTATCACTTTCGTCTGCATGATGGTCGGATTTTTGGATCATGCACGTCACGTGCATCAGGAAACAAGAAGCATAATTTGCCGTTGAAACATGAAGTACTGATGTGGTAGTCACAGTTTTGTCTTGGCATGGGTATTTGTTTTGGGAAGCTGCAGGAAATTCAAGCATGCATGGAGGACCGGTTATTAGCGTAAATAGGTAGTAAAGGACTGTCAGTGGGGGAATGATCAAAAGGAGGGAGTATGAGAATTGAAGTGGGGTTGTATGGGAAGTGCAGGTGAGGAGCAAGACAACGGTGGCACTCATTTGTTGACAGTGGAGAAATTATGTGATGGACAGAACACGGTGGCAGGCTTATTTTTAATGAAAAGAAGAAGAAAGATCCAGTTAACTATGGAGTCATCTAGCCATTTGTTAATAATTTGCCTGTGCATATGTTATGGAATCAACATTGGGAAGTAACGTTTTCTGTTAATGATAGGAGGAAGCAAGTTTAATGAGGGGGCGGACTGATAGGGGTAGAATGGTAATTAGTAAAATTAATTTAAGTTTTAAAGTCATTAATATTAATAAGATATTGGAATAATAATATTAAGTTGGTTAATTTAATTTAATTTGTATGTCATACTATAGCAGGAAGAAAAAAAGTAGAAAACGATGTTAAGTGGATCACATGCGTTGATGATGTGGTAAAAAATAGTAACGATCATCGATATAATAACTAATTATTTAATTAGTTCAAAATAATCACTAAATATGACATGTGTATAACCAGTTCCTACATTATCAGAATCACGCTGAGCCAGTCATGTTGGAATTCCAGTGAAAATGCTACGCTATTGTGCTGATTCAGAAAGGAATAGAAGCAACCTGATTTTTCTGTTTAATTTTAAACGCTGGTAATTAAACAAGGCGACTCACGGACCGTCGATCAAAACAAAGGTGAGTTAATCCTCGCACATTTCTGAAATACTTTGATGTGCTAAATCCATATAATTAGATTAAATCGTTGAAAATTGGTTGATTGGATGCTTTGGATGCCTATGATTGCTTTAATGGTTGACGTTAACTATATTATCGTCACTGAAAATATTTCTATGTACTAATATGAAATATTATAATGGTCTGTATTGCAGGGAAGAACAGGTAGGAGGAATCAAATCGGTTCCTCAAATATTTATGTAACGAACCATAATTTCTGTATATTTAAAATTTAAATTTTAATTAAATAAATCGTATACTATTGGTTAAATTTATATTTATTTATATTACGAGCCTGAAATGGCGCGGTAGTTTGAAAATTTGATTTTAAACTTTGGAAGAATATATATAATTAATTTTAAATCAGAATTGGGTAAAATTGGAAACGTTAGAATCGAATTAATCATATCTTTCCAGAGAATGTAAGAAATTGAAATTTCTCCGGATAAATTGCAAGTTATGACTAAATCAAAATTTCGAAAGGTCGCTATGGAATTTATATAAAGAAATTATAAGCGTTTGAGATAAAAATTTGGATTCCAGATTTGTTAAATTTTAAATAATTATATATGGGAATATAAAATATGTGAATTTGATTTATAAAATTTTATTTAAGTTATAAATTGATTTAAATTGAATTTTAAGGATATTTAATTTGAAAGTTAAGTTAAAGTTGGAATTTTATTTGTTTATATTTAATTTGATATTCAAGTTTGAAATTTGAAAATAATTAAATGTGGAATTTAAAATATATGTGAAATGAATTTGTAAATTTATCCAAATTGTAATTTGGTTTAAATATGAATTTATAAATATTTAAATTTGAATTTAAATAGTTAATTGAATTTGAATATTTTATTAATTTATTAAACTGTGAAATTTAACTATTTTGGCGACTTTCTCGGAATTCGACGAAACTGGCGCCATCAGAACCGGAACGATAAACTATTATAGGATTTCGATTTGCGTTATAATCCGACTTACCGTTTGACCGTACGAGAGAAAATGTGAACGAGAGCATTGTAAATGGATAATTTGGTATTTCTCATGTTGGGCCTTCCAATTATATAAATAAAAATTCCCTCTCCTTCACACATCAGCCATTTTCATTATACGTTTACTTCCTTCTCGATCAAACTTCTCTAATGGCTGAAATAAATTACAAACTTTTTTGTAAATAAAAATCCCAACTTGAATTTCAAATTTCTTCAAACCATAGAGTATAATATGCCAAATCGAAGCTCTCAACCTGTAGAACTCAGATCTACAGTTTATTTCGACATGCAGTGGAGGATATTATCAGAAATCGTCGGTCAAACTTGCAGTTTCCGAAACCCTAGAGGCAAAATTAGGAGTTTTCGATTTGCTTGTTAATCTGAGAATCCGTGATGTGGGTTTGGTGGAGAACGATGTCAGGAATCTTTTGCATGTGGTCGGAGGGTTGATCGAGGTATAGATCGCCGGAATTCGATGATTTAGGGTTTCGAAACCCTTTCGTTCTTGGACCCATCGGCGGCAGAGGAGACCGCCTGGAGTGGCGGGTCTGGCGTTGGAAGGTGCGCCTCGAGGCACGGATCTCGGGGCTGGTTGTCGGAGCTTCATTTGAGGTAGGAGGTGGTCGAATTTCTCGGTCAAAGTGGCAGCCGTATGGGTTCGTTTGGTCATGGGTTACTGTAGCTGAATGGTCCAGGAGCGGGAAGAACGTATTGGAGAGGGATGATGTGGCAGATCCGGATTGGTGAGGATATTATTTTAATAATTTATATATATCAAGATTTAAACACTAAAACACTGATAACTCTCTCATTTTAAATCGGATTTGGACGCGGTTTGTTGCGTTGGGATCGTGGCGGAGTTGCGGACGTTTTGACACTAATTTCACTGCAATTGGAGATTGTCGAATTTTGGGCCTTTTCTGGACGTTCGATTCAAACTGAAACCCGAAGGTGAGTGTTTCTTCGCTCACGAAATACTAAATTAATCCCATATTTATCGAATTAAAGTATGAAGTAATCTGCCTGCATGGTTGTGATTGGCTGTTGAATTGGTTGCTTGGATTTGATTTACCAGTGGGTTAACATGAAGAATTGATCGACAATTAGTTATTTAATTAAATTAAATTTCTAGTTGGAATTCGAATCCTCGAAAATTCTGAAACTGTTTAATGCTGATCAGTTGAATAAATTGTGGGATGGATGTTTGGTTGTATTTATTACTGAATTTGATATAGACACTGTTAATATTTCATTTCAGTGTGTTGTATTGCATGTGGGTGTGACGATAAATCCCATTCACCCTTGATGTTACGGGTATCGAATAAACCCGGGATTTATCGATAAAATGAATTAAGAACACAGAGTGAAATGATACATCTCTGTGACCCTGATTTGGATTGAAATGATAGATCCATCCCTGAATATCGAGAAATAAAAATTAAATCACTTGGCCATAGGATAGCCAATTATATACGGACATCGGTTGGTTAATTTTTTTTTAAAATTATTTGAAATATATTCGATGTGAAATTTCATTTAAAGGAAATGTATCGATTTTCGATAAATTATTATTTTCTTTTAAATTATGGATTCTCGATGACATTTGAAATGATTAAGGAAAATTTCCAAATTAATTTGGAATTTGAAATTCGGATTTAAATATAATTTGGGATTTATTCCAATAGTTGGACTCAAGTGTAAATGTGACGGCCTGGAATTTCGCTCGATCTGAATCAGTCGTTAAACCGATCTAAACCGTTCGAAACCCCTGACTGTTGAGAACAGGACAAATCAGAACACAAACAGAAGAACATTTCATTTGTATATTACAACAATGCATCAGATTACAAGAATATACAGAGTATGAATGAATAAATATTACACAGAAATATCAGAGATTTAAATTACATTTAAATACATAGCAGCGGAAAAATAATATAAAGAACAACTGAAGGTGATATACGGATACAGAGCTTTCCGGATATCATTCCAGCTGTAAACCAGGATCCTGTGAATATAAATCTGCAAAACCAAAACTACTAGCTGCCCGTGCGGAAAATAGGGGCACCCAGAGTTTAGGTTAAAACAATAAACTCCAGGTCAGTCATGTGACTGGTGTGAGAACTAAAACAGTTATTTAAACTTTATTTTAAAAGATAGTAATTCAAGGGACCACGCCGCATAACACGGAACGGGTTTCCTCCCAAGAATACCAGTGCATAAAATAAACAACGCAATGCTTTTTCGAAAAATGAAGCTATTATAAGACCCAGGTCCCATCACACAATGCAACGCAAGCCGGAGGATAGGGTTTTACCTTATAACAGCCAAACATGCTTGGTACGTTTAAAACAAATCATTTGATACTATAATAAGTGTATAGTGTCAAAACATTTCAATCATAAATATAAATCATAGACGGCATAGTATCCCATGCTACTATGTCGCCATACTAGGCTCTACAAATAAAGCCGAAATATACGTATTGGAAATTGGATTCCGTCATGAGTCGAGGCAAGGGGCAAGCTCCTCACCGCGTTCGAGACACTCTAGCAAATGCTCAGGACTACGCACACTGGGTAACCCTTGGATCGGTTGGGCCGGTCCTCACTTACGTTAGAGGATTGGCAATTCCTGAACACGCGTTTCCCGGTCCTTACAGACCTATAATCGAGGCGCCTCGCATCCAACAACCACAAAGGTGAAAAGTATATAAATGTCAGGGCTGGTAAGTCACTGACACCACCAAAGCTAGAAAGAAACGTCGTGTTCTCCCAACGGCCCGTATCCCGTTTTTAACTCATACCGAGGTGTGAGGCTCGCGAATACACGTTATACACAAAGCTGCCACGTAGGCGTGCTTTGATCATCAACCACAAGACTTTGCTTTTCAACAGAAGCCTTGATCATTGCATCTTAGTATGCCACACAGGCAATTCATGCCATGCGACTGATGTCCATCGATATACAACCTCTGAGCTCGTACGTCTCAGAGAAGGGCGTTAAGCAAGAGAATAAATTCTCCGCCGCCAAACAGATGTATATTTAATAGAAATCAATCAACACAGAATAAAATCCAATGTCAGACACACAATCCATTTACAAGTCCGTTCTGGGTCTGAACGAAACCGGAGGCACTTTCCTCGCATATCCATCCATCTCCAGGTACGTCTGGACGACCACCAACTATTTCCATCCTCTTGGGTGTACAGCCCAATCAGGATCGTCAATAATCATCCAAACGATGTGAAGACTTCCGGTCTTCGACCACCGTCTTCATCTTCGACTTATCGTCGAATCGGTTATTCAGAATGGGTATAAACCCGGACTTTCCGAACAACCCGCGTATATTGAAAACAAATGTTACACAAACACAACATACGCCTCATTCCAATTCATTAGTCACTAACCGCAAATTAGCAAGAGAACAATTTCCCGAACATTAACCCCGAAGGCCGAAACCAACATCAGATCAATACCCAGGAAACCATTCTTCTTAGCCAACCTACAGCTAGTTTCTAAATTCCACATTCTTAGGGAAAAGTTCCCATTAATTTTATCCAAGATAAATTCTTTAAAATTTATCCTGTAATCATCCTTTGGATGTCATTTAAAACCAAATTATGGTTTTTCCAACTAGTCGAGATTAGCGAACCACAACGAAGTAATTATTTATTTTATTTCCCAATCCCGACCTATTCATCCCATGAAGCAAAACTGGTAATACTCCATATCTAACACCGTGGTGTTATCGGTAAAATTAATTACCATTTCACGTTCAAATCTAATTAAAGATTTAACTATCGCTTTGGAGCAAAACTGGTGATACTCCATTCTCGCTCATCTTCTAAATTTGGTAATTTAGATTATCAATTCGAATTTCAATCTAATTGCAGATTCAATAAAACTCCTTTTACTGGGTTAAAGAACTAGGTGTTATTTAAAACACAGTTCACGACAAACCCAAATCACATTCTATTTGTTATCGGGTTAAAGAACTAGTGTTATTTAAACACTGTTCACGATAAACCCATTTCAAATTAAATCAAATATATTAGAAATTCGATTATTTAAAGCCCCTTTTTAAATCTAATTCATTTATTTAAAAATGATTGGGTTTTAAATTTAGTTCAAAACTAGTTCATTTCGATAAAAATCTATTTTTATCTTTTCAAATATGGAGTTTTTCACCCCAATTTTTCTCAAATCATTTCTTATGATTTTTCACAAATTATTGATATTTTTAATAATTTTATCAAGGCCCGTACAGTCGATTTCCAACAATGGCCATCGAACTGCACTTACAGCGACCTTTTTCGAATTTGATTTGGACGTATCTCCAAATCCAACCGTTAGATTTTGAATTTCTAATATTCGTTAGAAAGCTCTTTTCGATACGAACCCAACGGTTCCGGTTTTAGGAGAATCCGACGGTCGGATCTCCCGTAATGTCCGTTTGAAATAAATGGTCGAAATTTACGAACTGCCGCGGCGCGGCGCGTTCTATTCAGGCCATTATATTATATATATAATATATATAATATATATTTCGTCGATTTCTATTTAAAACGAATTATATATTTAGTTTTGAATTCGTTTCAAAAGCAAAGTCAACTTCTATTTCAATTCAAATCAAAATTGAATTCTTCTTTATAAATTCGTTTTAAAACTCATTTCTATTCAATTCAAATTTCAATTTAATTTGAATTCATTTCACTTCATTTTAAATTCAATTCGAATTCGTTTCTCAATTCAATTCAATTCAATTCAAATTGGTTTTCTATTCGATTCAAATTCATTTTCTATTCAAATTAAATTCGTTTCGTTTTCTATTTGAATCAAGTTCATTATATATTCAATTTGAAATCAGATTGGTTTTCTATTCGATTTAATTCGAAATCGTTTTATATTCAACTCAAATCGAAATCGTTATATATTCAATTCATTTCGAAATCGTTATATATTCAATTCATTTCGAAATCGTTATATATTCAATTCATTTCGAAATCGTTATATATTCAATTCATTTCGAAATCGTTATATATTCAATTCATTTCGAAATCGTTATATATTCAATTCATTTCGAAATCGTTATATATTCAATTCATTTCGAAATCGTTATATATTCAATTCATTTCGAAGTCGTTATATATTCAATTCATTTCGAAATCGTTATATATTCAATTCATTTCGAAATTGTTATATATTCAATTCATTTCGAAATCGTTTTATATATTCAATTCATTTCGAAATCGTTATATATTCAATTCATTTCGAAATCGTTATATATATTCAATTCCAAATATTTCTTTTTGTCAACACACGACTAATCTCAACGAATGAGTACCGTCCATGTGTGACTATTTTTGTTAAATTATTTCGTTCAACACATGACTAATCTCAACGAATGAGTACAGTCAACACATGAACCTTTATTTTATGTTGATGAAGATGTAAATTTTATTATAAAAATAATTCGTTCAACACATGACTAATATCAACGGATGAGTATAGTCAACACATGAACCTTTATTTTATATATTCTATATTTTTCAAATTGGAATGAGGCCCAATCAATCACCATATAACGTTAATTATATGGATTTTCATACAACACATGTATATAATAGCATTGAAAATAATCAACCATCAACCAAAGTGCACTACACTGTATAAGCATCAAATATAGATATCTAACGCTTATAACAGCCTGTCAATCAATCGATCGACATATTTAATCAATTAGGATGAGTGAACTTCATATTTCATCCCAACACCCGTGTAGGGTTTCAAACAATCAAACACAGATTTTATTTGTGCAGTTGGGCGATGTGTAAAATTTATCGACCCAATCAATATCAGTCAAATAGGTGTACATAAACAAACCGTCCGGTTTGTAAATGAATATTTATTTATTCACATTCACGTTAAAAATTATATTTTTAACGATAAAACATTTTATTTCAACATATGAATTTCTATTCAGTTCATTTATTCAATAAAAATGATATTTTTTTTATTTTTCTAACATATTTTTAGAAAATTTCGGCGGCATAACGGCACGATACTAGAAACGGGACGAGGCCTAGCCTTATCCCCGGTCTAGTGAAGGCCCACGCCATTCACACATCAATCACATTCACTTTCGTTATGCAAACCACAAAATTTGGAGTAAGGGTCTAACCTAGCCTTACTCCTTCGCCTTATAACGGCGCACGTCTAATCCTAACCAATTTATCGATTCGATTTTTCACACCACAAACCACATTCAAACCAATATCTCAATCAATCACCAAACATCCAAACAAACAAGTCCATGGTATGTGGACGGGTGTCGGGTGCTACTAAGCACCGTCTGCATCCTAGTATATATATATATATATATATATATATAACTAGCAAAAGAGAAATTTTGAGTGAGAAGTTCTCACCGAAAGCTATCCAAGCCCCACGGCACTTCATTTGCAGAAGTCTTCGTCGTTTTCGCATCTTCGTCAGCTTCGTCGCCCGTAGCCACTATATATATAAAAATCGAATTTTTATTTCGCTATTCAATATATAAAAATCGAATTTTTATTTCAAAGTTCAACATATAAAAATCGAGTTTTTATTTCAAAGTTCAACATATAAAAATCGAGTTTTTATTTCTTTAAAAAAAATCAGTTTTAAAATCTTTGAAATCAGTTTTAACTTTTAATAAAAATGCAGTTTTTATTTTTTTATTTCAAAAACAGGTTTTTATACTTTAAGAAAATTCAGTTTTTATCTCTTTAAAAACAAAACAGTTTTTAAATCATTATATATAAAAAAAACAGTTTTCAATATCTTTTAAAAATTCGGTTTTTAGTTTCTTTTTAAAACAGTTTCAGTTTTGAAATCTTTATAAAATCTGTTTTTAAAACTTTATAAAATCAGTTCAAATTTTAAACCTTTTTAAAAAAAACTGTTTAGTTTTTAAACCCTTTAAAATCTGTTTTAATACTAATTAAAAAAAATCAGTTTTATCTCACACAAAAAAAATCAGTTTTGAATGTTTTTTGAAAAAAAATCAGTTTTCTACTAAAATAAAATTCAGAAACTAAAACAAAATTCAGAAACTAAAATAAAATAAATAAATAAGAATTACCTTAGTTTTGAAAGGGGGGGGGCCTGTCAGGGCGGCGGTGCTCGCTGGGGCGCTGCGGCGGTTCTCACGGGCTCGAGTCTGAAATAGGCGGAAAGGGGGAGAAGGAAAAGAGCGGAGGAGAGGAGTGGGATTTCTGGTGGAGCGACGATGAGGCGGGGACCTCCAGCAGCGGTCGCGACGGAGGAAGCGGCGCTCCATCAGGGTGGGCGACGGGATTTTTAGGGTTAGGTTTCCTTTTTTTTTTTTTTTTTTTTATTTAAACTGATGTCGGGTTCTGTAAGTTAAAGGGAGAGATGGATAAAGGAAGTTATATAATATAATTAATTATTTAATTATTATATTTTGCAAAAAGGTTGACTTTTACATATGACCTCGAACCGAGGTCCACCGCCTGTCGTCCATAGCGTTTTACCCCCATTCCGAACACAATGGGATATGTATCGCAAGCTGATTTAATCGTTTGAATCAGTTTCCGTTGAATTTTCATTTAAATCACTATATTGAATTTTAAACGCACATTTCAAATTACCGGGGTCACATACTAACTAGAAAAATTCCAGAAAAATATTTTCTAGCTTCGTATTGACGATACGGTCCTAACAAAACTAGTTTCGTCGAATTCTGAGACCGTTTGAAAAATGGTCATTTTCCAGTCGATTAAAATCAACTGAAACTGGTCAAACGCGTTTTCCTTTGCCACGCTCACATATTGATTCGAAAAATTATGAAATTTGAAACCTAGCAATAACTTCACATCCCGGACCCAACAAAACTGGTTTCGTCGAAATCCGAGGTCGTTTGCAAAATTGCTATTTTTAAGGGCCTTATATATATATAAAAATATATATAAATTCCACAGCGACTATTTCTAATTTTACACTGGACATATCTTATCATTTCTAAGATGAAATCTCAGTTTGTTAACTTCGTTACAAAGATATTGTCAATTAGATCCTAATGTTTTTGGTTTCACTAAAATCCGGATTATTTTGCACCCGGTACATTCAATTGAAGTTTGAAATCGAATTATCGAACTACCGCGCCATTTTCAATTCTATTTATAATTATATATAATTTTTATATATTCTAACGACGACGCGTATAATATATACGTTCGAATTCTATTCAAAATAAATTTTCTCGTCGATATTATTTAAAATACTCTATTTTAAATATTCAAAATTCGCCAAAATTGCCAAAATAAAAATTTTAAACTGGCCCAGATTTTCCGGGTTATTACAGTAAATAATTCTTTTGAATTAAAATTTTGGAATAAAAAGTAATCGTGGATATTTGAATTGTTTAAAAACTATATACTAGTATGGTTTGAATTCTCGAAACGAAAAATGGTTGAAGGGGTTTGAAAAAGGACTTTGAAATGGGGTAACTCCATTTGAGGTTGAGATTTAGATTCGAGTGCTGAGATTAGGAAGGAGAAATAATTTAAATTTAAATTCTATTTTTAATTTGTTTTATTTTATTTTATCTTATTTTATTTTAAACTATATATATCTACCTTATTTCAAGTAAGTTTTTATACATTATTATTTTGAAATCATTTAGTAAATCCTTGTTTTATATATATATATAGCAATTTGAATTTCCTCAGAATACTCTAATAATTTATATCAGTAAGTTTTTATATATGGTTTATTCTTAAGTATATATAATTTACAAATTTTTATATAAATTTTATTCTCCTTCCAAATGGAAAGTGTTTGGTTTTTTTTAAATCGTTGGTTCAAATGGAGTCGAGAGAATGTTATATTCTTTTTGAATATGAATTGATTTAAATCGATGTTATACGGAAAGGTAGATTTTATTCTATGTGAATATAAAAGGTGATTTCAAGAATTTAAATGAATGGATATGGAAATATATATACCCTATTTGAATATGAATGGGTTCAAATGTAATTTGAGTTGGAATAACTGAAATCGATTGGAATGAAGCATATTCTGTATGAATATATATGTCGATTTGAAATATTATATATGAATATAATATAATGGTATGGAAATAAATCCCGGTTTGGAATATAATTGGTTTGGGAATGATCGAAATATTTTGATATGAAAATTATATTCTTTTGAATATAAAATGAGCTCGAATCAAAATATGATATTTTGATATGAATGCGAACTGTTGTGAATGTAAAAGAACCGACCGATGTGAAAAATGTAAACGATTGGTTGTTAAGGAGACCAGAGTCGACATAAGGCATACTCTCTGTTAGTGTCGATACCACTTTGACAGCTATGTACGCGGTGGAAGTTCCAGAACCGGAGTAGAATGGTATGAAGGCGATTACGGGATTTGAAGAAAGAGAACGATGATGGATTAGCCTTGACCTTCGGGTCATAATTGAAATGACTAAAACAGGAGCCATACCCGGGTTAATGAGATCGCATCTCTGATCGAACGCACTCCTTCGATACCATCTCTATTACGGTTGTGATTGATTTGGGTGCACCTTTTGAATATGGGAATGTCGTTCGAGGTGGGCGGTAGTTGCGGCTATGCGTTACCACCGGCCTGGGGGCCGCGAATTCGGTAGAATCCTACCGGGGTATTTCCTCAGTGCCTTGTCATATTATCCTAATCGAGCCCCTACGATTTTGATTTAACGTTGTCGTATCACAGCGCATCCCTATTCACCGACGTACTGGTGTGTTATATGCAAACTGTACGGCAATGGTATAAACGGCGTAAGGGTAACATGGTAATCCCACTTACGCTATTTTCGATATTATACTTTACTGAATAAACACTATTGTAATAGCGTATTATACTATGTATGTATTAGTTTAACGGATCCTTGAGAGATAGAAAATCCCGTAACATCTCTTGAGTTACTGCACCATGACACTGATATTATTTCGTATTTTTATTTGACCAATATGAGATTTTTTAGTGCTGATCCGAGTGTTTGTTGTGTTTTCTTTTATGCAATATGCTCGGGTCAGCAGTCGTTCCAATTAATGAAGATTATTTGGCCATGGAGATCGAAGACGGAGTTTGGTATATGTATCCACTACATTTTATTTCCGCTGCATTACTGTATGTAAGTGTATAACTCTGATGATTTAAATGTTGTAACTCGAATGTATATGTTTAAATGCTTTTGAATATTTTTTTTGTCTATTATATTTTATCCTTCCGCTGTGAGATCCCGTGATTGCTTTTCTTTTCTATCTCTTTTTCTTCTTTTTCCCAATAACTATCCGGATTAGTGATTTGTTTGGGTCGACATGTGTGGTTTATTGTCGATTTAAATGGTCAAAAATCTGGGTCGTTACAGTTGGTATCAGAGCGATGGTTAGCGATAACCTTGGCTCTGTTTGGGAATTAACTCATTAGAGATGGGGTTAGTAACGCCCTAGAATGAGTTCGAGTGAATACATGAGAGAGCGTATTTGTATTTTTGGATATAAAATGATTTTAGGTTGTGTTAATTGTTTTGTTGAATATTTATAGATTCTAGTCGATATATGGGACGCCATAGAATCGATAGGAATTTCTAAATGATCGGACAGAATGACTTGACATAATATGGTTTTCGATTACATTTTAAAATGTATCAAATATATATTATGGTTCAATTATGTATGTATTTGTCTTAGTGGGTGATAATATAAAGTTATTACCCATTATGGTTGATTAAATTATAAATCTAATACGGAAATTTAATGAATTTTGAAAATATTTGGAAATAAAATCTGTTGAATACAATTGGGGGGCAAAACAATTGCGATTTAAATGAAATGGACTTGAGGGTATGATTCTGGTGCTTTTGAGATAGTTTTGTCAAAATTTGAAATTATATCGTATTATAAATCTTTACAAAAGAAATGGTTTAAAGGATTTTAAAAGAACTAAGTGTGTAATCCCTTCTCGGACATCAGAAATTGACTTCGATAATGAGTGCACGCATTATCGACGTTTTTTATGAAGTGTCTAAGTAGGGGAGACCACTCCGTACTTTCATAACCTGTTTGAAAAGAATTTTGGATCTAAATTTCCATGGGTATGTAAAGTGTATGTTCAAATTTATACAGGATTGAAATTTCTTTGTTTATTAATTAAAGTTGAATTTTAATTTAGGGTATGTTCCTACGGATTTATAAATACGTATGTATTTTGAACTTAGGTTACAAAACCAGAATCAAGCAATTTAAGTTCGTCCTAATTTGCGACATCGATTCAAGCTTAATACTCTTGGTTCCTTGAAATTTTAGACTTTGAAATGTTGGAATGGACTTAAGAACTGAGGGGTCATCACAGAACTCTTGAATTTGGATTGTAAAAAAAAAAAATATTTTATCAGATAAAGTATAGCTTTATTTAAGTAGAGGGAATCGAATAATGATAGTTTGAGGATTAAGTACGAATTTGAGTCGTGAACAGTCGTTAATTCAAATCATGACTTGTACGTCGAATAAATAAATTTGGTTAACGGAATAAGGGTCAAGGGAATCCAATTCGTCGAAAATTTTAAAGTGAATTCAAGTTTAATCGGAATATAACACTTGAAACAAAACCGGAAATTGAATAGAAAGAATATCGAATATAAAGTAAGCAATTGAATGTAGATCCAATTATTGAAAATGAGGTGATAACAACGTTAAGTGTTAAGGATTTATAAAGTATTGGAATCGAAAGGTTGAAATTTCAAATAGAAATAAACCAACGTTATGAGAAAATCCAAAATAGCCGATAAGCTGAAATTAAAATGACTATAACTTTTGATGGGCTGATCGGAATCTGACAACTCCGGACTCTATGGATACCTTAGAAATTGAGTTAAACTTTCGTTAATAGCGCCCGTTGAAATTCTCATGTTTACTATGCTGAAATTCAAGTTTTAGACATAGTTGTATGTACAGGAAATTAAAAACAGAGGTGTACATCGATATTGTTTTGATCATAACTCCCAAACGAAACGTCGGATTTTAGTGTGCGAGTACAATTAGGAAAGGCCACAGTGTAAGCTAAAACTTTTCGTTAATGTACTAAGTAAAATTTTGAGGTTTAGAGGGCTGAAAACTGACCTGAACAATTCAAGCCTGTATTTTCAGTGCTCGGGCTGAAGCGTTCACCTCCAGTAAAACTGCCATAACTTTTAAACCGATTATCCGAATTCGATGAATCCGGACATTTCGGAAAGCCTGAAACGAGAGCAACAACTTTTTCCTAGTATGCTTTAGTCAAATTCCAACTTGTAATGCGTGATAATCAACAATTTGTTCGCTGGCCTGTTACGGATATTTGGTTTTGTAGTTGAAACGATGAAATCTTGATATGTATGTTGTATACATTTGTTATATATTTTATATATGTTAAATTCTTAATGTGTATGTAAGTATTTGGCAGGTGTAAGAAGTCGCATTTTGCTTCGAAGCTCGCTTGCGCTAAAATGCTAAACGCTATGGTAAATAAAAATGCAATATAACGCTAAAAGATGTACGTACTTGTGGTATATGGTTTTGAGGGTTTTATATTTTTTTTTCCCCACTTTTGGGATGCCTCATCATTAGATGAGATGTATATTGAGTCGTATATGTATTGGGATTTTTCCCGGACCTCTCCGTGCAAAGGAGATGCTGCCGAAATTTTTCGTGATTTCGGGAGTTAGAAAAATTTACGGATTTTACAACTATACTTGTTTTGGAAATATTATTTTTAAGTATGGATTTGAAAAAGATATGCGCTTAATATCGGTTCGTTCTCTTTTCGAGGACAAAAAGATTTTAAGTGGGGGAGAATGTAACGAACCATAATTTCTGTATATTTAAATTTTAAATTTTAATTAAATAAATCGTATAGTATTGGTTAAATTTATATTTATTTATATTACGAGCCTGAAATGGCGCGGTAGTTTGAAAATTTGATTTTAAACTTTGGAAGAATATTTATAATTCATTTTAAATCAGAATTGGGTAAAACTGGAAACATTAGAATCGAATTAATCATATCTTTCCAGAGAATGTAAGAAATTGAAATTTCTCCAGATAAATTGCAAGTTATGACTAAATCAAAATTTCGAAAGGTCGCCATGGAATTTATATAAAGAAATTATAAGCGTTTGAGATAAAAATTTGGATTCCAGATTTGTTAAATTTTAAATAATTATATATGGGAATATAAAATATGTGAATTTGATTTATAAAATTTTATTTAAGTTATAAATTGATTTAAATTGAATTTTAAGGATATTTAATTTGAAAGTTAAGTTAAAGTTGGAATTTTATTTGTTTATATTTAATTTGATATTCAAGTTTGAAATTTGAAAATAATTAAATGTGGAATTTAAAATATATGTGAAATGAATTTGTAAATTTATCCAAATTGTAATTTGGTTTAAATATGAATTTATAAATATTTAAATTTGAATTTAAACAGTTAATTGAATTTGAATATTTTATTAATTTATTTAACGGTGAAATTTAACTATTTTGGCGACTGTCTCGGAATTCGACGAAACTGTCGCCATCAGAACCGGAACGATGAACTATTATAGGATTTCGATTTGCGTTATAATCCGACATACCGTTTGACCGTACGAGAGAAAATGTGAACGAGAGCATTGTAAATGGATAATTTGGTATTTCTCATGTTGGGCCTTCCAATTATATAAATAAAAATTCCCTCTCCTTCACACATCAGCCATTTTCATTATACGTTTACTTCCTTCTCCATCAAACTTCTCTAATGGCTGAAATAAATTACAAACTTTTTGGTAAATAAAAATCCCAACTTGAAATTCAAATTTCTTCAAACCATAGAGTATAATATGCCAAATCGAAGCTCTCAACCTGTAGAACTCAGATCTATAGTTTATTTCGACATGCAGTGGAGGATATTATCAGAAATCGTCGGTCAAACTTGCAGTTTTCCAAACCCTAGAGGCAAAATTAGGGGTTTTCGATTTTCTTGTTAATCTGAGAATCCGTGATGTGGGTTTGGTGGAGAACGATGTCAGGAATCTTTTGCATGTGGTCGGAGGGTTGATCGAGGTATAGATCGCCGGAATTCGATGATTTAGGGTTTCGAAACCCTTTCGTTCTTGGACCCATCGGCGGCAGAGGAGACCGCCTGGAGTGGCGGGTCTGGCGTTGGAAGGTGCGCCTCGAGGCACGGATCCCGGGGCTGGTTGTCGGAGCTTCATTTGCGGTCGGAGGTGATCGAATTTCTCTGTCAAAGTGGCGGCCGTATGGGTTCGTTTGGTCACGGGTTACTGTAGCTGAATGGTCCAGGAGCGGGAAGAACGTATTGGAGAGGGATGATGTGGCAGATCCGGATTGGTGAGGATATTATTTTAATAATTTATATATATCAAGATTTAAACACTAAAACACTGATAACTCTCTCATTTTAAATCGGATTTGGACGCGGTTTATTGCGTTGGGATCGTGGCGGAGTTGCGGACGTTTTGACACTAATTTCACTGCAATTGGAGACTGTCGAATTTTGGGCCTTTTCTGGACGTTCGATTCAAACTGAAACCCGATGGTGAGTGTTTCTTCGCTCACGAAATACTGAATTAATCCCATATTTATCGAATTAAAGTATGAAGTAATCTGGCTGCATGGTTGTGATTGGCTGTTGAATTGGTTGCTTGGATTTGATTTACTAGTGGGTTAACATGAAGAATTGATCGACAATTAGTTATTTAATTAAATTAAATTTCTAGTTGGAAATTCGAATCCTCGAAAATTCTGAAACTGTTTAATGCTGATCAGTTGAATAAATTGTGGGATGGATGTTTGGTTGTATTTATTACTGAATTTGATATAGACACTGTTAATATTTCATTTCAGTGTGTTGTATTGCATGTGGGTGTGACGATAAATCCCATTCACCCTTGATGTTACGGGTATCGAATAAACCCGGGATTTATCGATAAAATGAATTAAGAACACAGAGTGAAATGATACATCTCTGTGACCGTGATTTGGATTGAAATGATAGATCCATCCCTGAATATCGAGAAATAAAAATTAAATCACTTGGCCATAGGATAGCAAATTATATACGGACATCGGTTGGTTAAATTTTTTTTAAAATTATTTGAAATATATTCGATGTGAAATTTCATTTAAAGGAAATGTATCGATTTTCGATAAATTATTATTTTCTTTTAAATTATGGATTCTCGATGACATTTGAAATGATTAAGGAAAATTTCCAAATTAATTTGGAATTTGAAATTCGGATTTAAATATAATTTGGGATTTATTCCAATAGTTGGACTCAAGTGTTAATAATTCTTTTGAATTAAAATTTTGGAATAAAAAGTAATCGTGGATATTTGAATTGTTTAAAAACTATATACTAGTATGGTCTGAATTCTCGAAACGAAAAATGGTTGAAGGGGTTTGAAACAAGACTTTGAAATGGGGTAACTCCATTTGAGGTTGAGATTTAGATTCGAGTGTTGAGATTAGGAAGGAGAAATAATTTAAATTTAAATTCTATTTTTAATTTGTTTTATTTTATTTTATCTTATTTTATTTTAAACTATATATATCTACCTTATTTGAAGTAAGTTTTTATACATTATTATTTTGAAATCATTTAGTAAAACCTTGTTTTATATATATATAGCAATTTGAATTTCCTCAGTATACTCTAATAATTTATATCAGTAAGTTTTTATATATGGTTTATTCTTAAGTATATATAATTTATAAATTTTTATATAAATTTTATTCTCCTTCCGAATGGAAAGTGTTTGGTTTTTTTTTAAATCGTTGGTTCAAATGGAGTCGAGAGAATGTTATATTCTTTTTGAATATGAATTGATTTAAATCGATGTTATACGGAAAGGTAGATTTTATTCTATGTGAATATGAAAGGTGATTTCAAGAATTTAAATGAATAGATATGGAAATATATATACCCTATTTGAATATGAATGGGTTCAAATGTAATTTGATTTGGAATAACTGAAATCGATTGGAATGAAGCATATTCTGTATGAATATATATGTCGATTTGAAATATTATATATGAATATAATATAATGGTATGGAAATAAATCCCGGTTCGGAATATAATTGGTTTGGGAATGATCGAAATATTTTGATATGAAAATTATATTCTTTTGAATATAAAATGAGCTCGAATCAAAATATGATATTTTGATATGAATGCGAACTGTTGTGAATGTAAAAGAACCGACCGATGTGAAAAATGTAAACGATTGGTTGTTAAGGAGACCGGAGTCGACATAAAGCATACTCTCTGTCAGTGTAGATACCACTTTGACAACTGTGTACGTGGTGGAAGTTCCAGAACCGGAGTAGAATGGTATGGAGGCGATTACGGGATTTGAAGAAAGAGAACGATGATGGATTAGCCTTGACCTTCGGGTCATAATTGAAATGACTAAAACAGGAGCCATACCCGGGTTAATGAGATCGCATCTCTGATCGAACGCACTCCTCCGATACCATCTCTATTACGTTTGTGATTGATTTGGGTGCACCTTTGAATATGGGAATGTCGTTCGAGGTGGGCGGTAGTTGCGGCTATGCGTTACCACCGGCCTGGGGGCCGTGAATTCGGTAGAATCCTACCGGGGTATTTCCTCAGTGCCTTGTCATATTATCCTAATCGAGCCCCTACGATTTTGATTTAATGTTGTCGTATCACGGCGCATCCCTATCCACCGACGTACTGGTGTGTTATATGCAAACTGTACGGCAATGGTATAAACGGCGTAAGGGTAACATGGTAATCCCACTTACGCTATTTTCGATATTATACTTTACTGAATAAACACTATTGTAATAGCGTATTATACTATGTATGTATTAGTTTAACGGATCCTTGAGAGATAGAAAATCCCGTAACATCTCTTGAGTTACTGCACCATGACACTGATATTATTTCGTATTTTAATTTGGCCAATATGAGATTGTTTAGTGCTGATCCGAGTGTTTGTTGTGTTTTCTTTTATGCAATATGCTCGGGTCAGCAGTCATTGCAGTTAATGAAGATTATTTGGCCTTGGAGATCGAAGACGGAGTTTGGTATATGTATCCACTACATTTTATTTCCGCTGCATTACTGTATGTAAGTGTATAACTCTGATGATTTAAATGTTGTAACTCGAATGTATATGTTTAAATGCTTTTGAATATTTTTTTGTCTATTATATGTTATCCTTCCGCTTTGAGATCCCATGATTGTTTTTCTTTTCTGTCTCTTTTTCTTCTTTTTCCCAATAACTATCCGGATTAGTGATTTGTTTGGGTCGACATGTTTGGTTTATTGTCGATTTAAACGGTCAAAAATCTGGGTCGTTACAATTTATATGATGTTAACTCATATTTTATGAACCGTTTAAAACTCGTTGAGCTTGAAACCCTGTTTGTTGTTGATTTTGGTTGAGCATTGAATCAATATATAATATTGATTACGAAAGAAACAGCAGATGGCCCTTAAATACACCGTTTTATAAAGTTGACTCACCGTCAGGTGAATCGCTAGAAATGAAGTTATGAATTATTTAATAACCAATATAGATTTTTAAAAAATATTATTTTAAATAAAGTTCTAAAAAGGAGAATAAACCAACTACATAAATACGTTGATTGGTTTAACCAAAATCTACCGTGCGCAAAGCACGTGCTTATTAAGTGATTATTCAAAACAAATGTATTTAGCTAATTCAAGTGACCAGAAATAGCGTAACAGTAAGAACGGGTTTATATTGATATTGATTTAATAAAAATCAAAGTGAATAGAATTATTTAGATTATAATTTTAAATGGCAAGATTGATAACGATGGACAAACAGGTTAGTCATGTTTAGAGTTGAACAGTTAACAGCGTTAACTGAAGTTGTTGATTTAATTAGTTCACTAATTTAATGAGGATTGTTAATGGTAAAACCAACCATGTTTCTTTTGATAAAAAGGGTTGAAGGATGATTATAATAAAAATGGTATTATTTAAATTAATTAGTTGATTTAAATGGGAAGATAAATTAAGATTTGATTAACAAGTTAATCATGTTAGGAGTTGACTAAGTCAACTGTGTCAACTAAAATGGGATTTGATTTGATATTGGGAATGAATATTGGGCTTTGGTATTACAACTAATATCCATCTTAAGATAAGACTATTGTTGATCAAGGTCTGAGAGACAATTAAAATACCCCAACTTGAAAGACTTCAGGATTATCGAAGGATAATATTAGTCGCAATGGTGGAGATTTTTTGAGAAATAATAACATAACGTTATTTGAAATGTTGAAAATATATATGATAAGATTCCAAATGAAAAGGGAATTAAAAAGGGATTAGAGAATATGAAATGATATTTTCCTAATAAAGGAAATAAAAAGGAGATTGGTGGAAATATAACGATATTTCAAAGTTAGGAAATAAGTTTTAAATAGGTTTATCCTAAAAGAATGAGTAGTGGTTTTGGTATTCAAATAATGAAGCCAAAGAAGATGTCGTAGTAATCATTTTACAAATGATAAGTGATTCGATAAGATAATAAGAAATGTTATGGCCAAGAGATGTTGTGTATAAACCAATGGAACTGTTTGTTTTTATGGTTGCTTATTTTGATAGTTAAATAACCGACTATCAAAAATCTGACCCAACGTTATTGGCACGGAAAGACCGGGATCTAATTTATATTCGAAAACCATTCCGACCAATAAATACGAATACATCGAAGATGCTGATAGAGATAGAGCAATTGAAGACCGTAAGTCTTCATGAGCGGAAGAACTATTGTACCTCTGGCTGATCCCCAGAGTTAACAATGATTCTGTCGTGATTGAAATCTACGGATTGCAAGGACTTCTCGCTACTAATCTATAGGGTGATTCCTAGGATGTGGTAGGAGCGTGCCTTCGGTTCATCTTGTTCTTGGATGACATATATAGACGATGTGAATGGTGGCCAAATGTTTTCAAAAGACAGTTATAGCCTCAATCCTCATCAACCGGGAAATGACATAAATCGGGCAGGCAGCATGGCTATGTGGGTCACACCCATTAGGGTGTATGGTCAACATCTAGAGAATATTCATATTTGTTACTTCTTTTCATTTCTGTATCTCCACGGGATTTCGGTTGTCGCGACAAAAAGCCGAAAGGGTGACAATACATTCGATAGAATCAAGAGAAATGAGTGGTCGGTCATGTGTGGGCCGGGTTGCAAGACGTTCTTGTTGAACCCAGTGTATTCGTCTCTAGAGATACACGATCCGCAGGTGGTCCCATACCTTGTCGTAGTTGGAAATTCAATCTCCAATAAGCGCCCGCGGTTTTGATTGTATATTATTTATGTGGAGCGTGAGATGCAAGCGTTCAATTAGATTCTATTTACTTTTATTTAGACACTATTATAATATCAGAAGAAGATATTGATTTCAAAGTGATTTGGGTTATAGTAAGCTAAAAACCGTTCGTGTTTATGTGTTGGCTGGTCTTACTATTATCCTTCTGTTTTAAAGGATTTCAAAGTTAAACAAGTTGTGTGCCATATGAATTTATCACTAAAAGTATTTCAGACTGATCCGGTTGAATTTTGTTTTAAATTAAATGTGCTCAGGTCAGACCGAGTATATTATCAGGTTAGGTATCACTTGGAGCTTCTGAAGAGGAGTTAAAGACAAGACGTATTCCATATATATACTGGTACTAGTTTATTTCCGCTGTGTGTGTATTGATCTGAATGTGGACTCTAATGTTGTAATATACGGTTCATTTATAAAGTATTATTGATTATTATATTTTGTCCATTCCGCTGTGTGACTCTGATCTTCTTATTCTTCTATTCTAATATTTCTTTCTTTCTTTTCTCACCTTCTAACTTCTTCTATTAGCTTTCTGGGTTTTTCTGTACTTGAGTTGGACACGGGACGTGTTAGTGTCTGGATTCGAGTGTCGAAATACCCAGGTCGCTACAGTTGGTATTAGAGCAATGGTTTAGGAATAACCTTGGCTCTGGGATAGAGATTGGGCTAGTGATACCCTGGATCGAGTTGAGTGTATATATATATATATGAGAGTGTGTATTTGTAATTTTAATATAAAATTATTTTTATATTATTTCGACCTAAAATATGTTATAAAAAGGTAAAACTTATAATTTTCTCAAACAATTATTTGATTCCAAACTTGTATGAAGTTGGAAACGTTTCAAATATGAATTGGAAATTTAATTTTAACTTGCATGATATAAAATGAATCCTTTGAACTGGAAGTGAGACAAGCCATCAAGAATTTGACTCGTGTTGGGTAAAATAAAAAATGAAATGATTTGATTAAGTGATTGTTTGCGTGGATTGGATTAAATTGAAACCATTAGCAGTTAATTAAGAAATTGAATGGATTGAAAAGAAAGGAATACCAGCATAATAGCTTTTGGATGGGATTATATGATATAACCTGATATCCGTTTTTGCATTGGAAGTTGAGTAAAGGGTAGACTGCCAGAAAACTATGATAATTGACTTAATACGGAGATTGAAGAACAGATTGGGAAATGAAGGGCTGTTAGTTGCCTAACTTTGTGATTCGCGTATTGGTCGCTCGACAAAAAGGTAAACCTTATTATTGATTGGGTATTTTGAATTTATACCCGAGATGGATAGCTGCTTGGCTTTTATTTTCTTCGAATCAATATGAGAGGCCCAGAGTGGCGGTTGTAGTAGTTTCGATCGAACCATACAGAGGAGGCGCTGCCCATTTTTTCGAAAATTTTATAACTTAGTAATATTTTTGATAATATTTTGAATTAATTGTTCTGAAAATAATTGCAGTTGGAGCAATCTTTTTACCTAGCAAATTCGGGGACGAAATTCATTTAAGGTGGAAAGAATGTAATGACCTGGATTTTACGGTTATTTGGTTCGAATATTTAAATTTATTGAAAATAATTGCAGTTGGAGCAATCTTTTTACCTAGCAATTTCGGGGACGAAATTCATTTAAGGTGGAAAGAATGTAACGACTTGGATTTTACGGTTATTTGGTTCGAATATTTAAATTTATTTTAAATATTTTATTTGGAATTTAATATCGAATTCGTTTATCAAACGACGAGTGAGCGTTTATATTTATATCTAATGTAAAACGAACTCGAAACTGCGCGGTAGCTTGTAAAATTGAATTTCAACTTCAATTGATCATACGGAACACGTGTTAAGTTGGATTTCGGTGAAACTAGAAGCGTCTTAATCTATTAATAATATTTTTCTATTGAAAGTGAAAAAATCGAGTTTTCGTATTGTAGATTTCATTTTACGTCCAAATCAAATTTTCAAATAGACGCTGTGGAATCGTTTATATGCCATAACGATTTATTTAATTATAAATAAATATTGGATTCAAATTCGGAAAAGCTTTTTGAGACGTAGGCATAATTTAATTTTTAGAATTTTAGTGTAAATTTTATTTCGTAAAATACGCAACAATTTATTTGGAGTATTTTGCACCGTATAACAACATTTTGGGGTATCACAATATAAGTCAAGCTACCGATATTATTATATATTTGTGATCGTGACACAATGTTGGACACACGGTATATTTATTTCTGTCGTTAATGAGTCGTATGCGAACGGAGTTGTATATAACAGGGTATGCTAACTTTAAAACTAAAAATCTTTTTTCAATAGCACCAAAATCATATCAAATTAAAAATCTCTGAACAAATTTGTTGTAAGCCATGTGGACTGTGCCTCGTTTTCCTTTACCTTATGTTTGGAAAGTTAGAATGCAGATGCCCAAATATATAAAAATCTCTGCCAACACCATATCATCCATTTGACATTTACAGTGACAAAATGAAACATTTAGCATACATTTTTCAACAGCTAGGCAATGGTTTTCCAATGCTACTGCATTTATGAAACCGCACATGCCTATCTTGTATTGGAAATGGTTTGCCATCCTCTATATGTCCTTAGAACGTTGTATCATTTATTAATGCTAAAAGTAACAAATCAAAGCTATTAACCTGTCCTCTACCATTCACACGTGTTTTTTCTTTTCTGCATACTTTTCGCCCAAACTGTTTAATGATAAGAAATGTCAATACACCTATAGAAAACACAGCTACATTGGCTACCCAAAACTAAGCCGTGATGCCCAAGCTTCCCAATTCCGTGCACCCCAAACTTAAAGCCGTGCTCACCAAGGCATTGTTCTCTTATAAATACCCTATCCTCGTATCAAACTTTCGCAAACAAAAATCATACCCAGTTGTAAATCCTAAAATAAATTTCACTTCCTTTCGTCAATGGAGCATGTTTCGAGAATAATTGGCATTGGTAAGGAGGGGTGTAGTAGCTTGATGATTGGACGCTGGGCATAGGGGGGAGTGTCGACATGGTGGGTGTGTGTGGGGCCTGGAAGTGGTAGGAAGAAGGTCCGAGTCGAGGGAGTTTGTCGCAGTGGAGGCCTATAGGTTAGAGTGTAGTGGAGAGTTTTCGTGTGCATGAGTAGAACGGTCAGCCTTGTCGGAGGAAGTTGATCGGCGGACATTTGATGATGGCTCAGCATGTCTTATGTGTTATCATTTTCGTGTGCATGATGGTCCGATTTTTGGAGCATGCACATCACGTGCATTAGGAGACAGGAAGCATACTTTGCTGTTGAAACATGAAGTACTGAAGTGGTAGTCACGGTTTTATCTTGGCATGGGTATTTGTTTTGGGAAGTCGTAGGCAATTCAAGCATGCATTGAGGACCGGTTATTAGCGTAAATAGGTAGTAAACGAGTGTCAGTGAGGGAATGATCAAAAGGAGGGAGTATGAGAATTGAAGTGGGGTTGCACGGGAAGTGCAGGTGAGGAGCAAGACACAGGTGGCACTCATTTGTTGACAGTGGAGAAATTATTTGATGGACAGAACAGGGTGGCAGGTTTCTTTTTAACGAAAAGAATAAGAAAGATCCAGTTAACTATGGAGTCATCTAGCCGTTTGTTAATAATTTTCCCTTGCATATGCTATGGAATCAACATTGGGAAGTAATATTTTCTGTTAATGATAAGAGGAAGCAAGTTTAATGAAGCGACGGACTGATAACGGTAGAAAGGTAATTAGTACAATTAATTTAAGTTTTAAAGTCATTAATATTAATAAGATATTGGAATAATAATATTAAGTTAGTTAAATTAATTTAATTTGTATGTCATACTATAGGAGGAAGAAAAAAAGGTAGAAAACGATGTTTAGGGGATCACATGCGAGAAAATAGTAATGGTCATCGATATAATAACTGATTATTTAGTTAGTTCAAAATAATCACTAAATATGACATGTGTATAACCAGTTCCTACATTATCAGAATCACGTTGAACCAGTCACGTTGGAATTCCGGTGAAAATGCTACGCTATTGTGCTGATTCAGAAAGGAATAGAAGAAAACAGATTTTTCTGTTTAATTTTAAATGCTGGTTTAAAATTAAACAAGGCGATGCGCGGACCGTCGATCAAAACAAAGGTGAGTTAATCCTCACACATTTCTGAAATACTTTGATGTGCTAAATCCATATAATTAGATTAAATCGTTGACAATTGGTTGATTGAATCCTTTGGATGCCTATGATTGCTTTAATGGTTGACGTTAGTTATATTATCGTCACTTAAAAATATTTCTATGTACTGATATGAAATATTATAATGGTCTGTATTGCAGGGAAGAACAAGTAGGAGGACTCAAACCGGTTCCTCAAATATTTAATACGATGTTAACTCATATTTTATGAACTGTTTAAAACTCGTTGAGCTTGAAACCCTGTTGGTTGTTGATTTTGGTTGAGCGTTGAATCAATATATAATATTGATTACGAAAGAAACAACAGATGGCCCTTAAATACACCGTTTTATAAAGTTTGAGTTACCGTCAGGTGAATCGCTAGAAAAGAAGTTATGAATTATTTTATAACCAATATAGATTTTTAAAATATATTATTTTAAATAAAGTTCTAAAAAGGAGAATAAACCAACTACATAAATACGTTGATTGGTTTAACCAAAATCTACCGTGCGCGAAGCACGTGCTTATTAAGTGATTATTAAAAACAACTGTATTTAGCTAATTCAAGTGACCAGAAGTAGCGTAACAGTAAGAACGGGTTTATATGGATATTGATTTAATAAAAATCAAAGTGAATAGAATTATTTAGATTTATTAATTTAAATGGCAAGATTGATAACGATTGACTAACAGGTTGGTCATATTTAGAGTTGAACAGTTAACAGCGTTAACTGAAGTTGTTGATTTAATTAGTTCACTAATTTAATGAGGATAGTTAATGGTAAAACCAACCACGTTTATTTTGATAAAAAGGGTTGAAGGATGATTATAATAAAAATGGGATTATTTAAATTAATTAGTTGTGATTAATTTAAATGGGAAGATAAATTAAGATTTGATAAACAAGTTAATCATGTTAGGAGTTGACTAAGTCAACTGTGTTAAATAAAATGGGATTTGATTTGATATTAGGAATGAATATTGTGTTTTGTTATTACAACTAATATCCATCTGAAGATAAGACGGTTGTTGATCAAGGTCTGAGAGATAATTAAAATACCCCAACTTAAACGACTTCAGGATTATCGAAGGATAATATTAGTCGTAGTGGTGAAGATGTTTTTGAGAAATAATAACATAACGTTATTTGAAATGTTGGAAATACATATGATAAGATTCCAAATGAAAAGGGAATTAAAAAGGGATTAGAGAATATGAAATGATATTTTCCTAATAAAGGAAATAAAAAGGAGATTGGTGGAAATATAACGATATTTTCAAAGTTAGGAAATGAGTTTTAAATGGGTTTATCCTAAAAGAATGAGTAGTGGTTTTGGTATTCAAATAATGAAGCCAAAGAAGATGTCGTAATAATCATTTTACGAATGATAAGTGATTCGATAAGATAATAAGAAATGCTATGGCCAAGTGATGCCGGAACTGTTTGTTTTTATGGTTGTTTATTTTGATAGTTAAATAACCGACTATCAAAAATCTGACCCAACGTTATTGGCACGGAAAGACCAGGATCAAATTTACATTCGAAAACTATTCCAACCAATTAATACGAATACATCGAAGATGCTGATAGAGATGGAGAAATTGAAGACCGTAAGTCTTTATGAGCGGAAGAACAATTGTACCTCTGGCTGATCCCCAGAGTTAATGATGATTCTGTCATGATTGAAATCTATGGATTACAAGGACTTCTCGCTACTAATCTATAGGGTGATTCCTAGGATGTGGTAGGAGAGTGCCTTCGGTTCATCTTGTTCCTGGATGACATGTATAGACGATGTGAACGGTGGCCAAATGTTTTCAAAAGAAGATTATATCCTCAATCCTCATCAACTGGGAAATGAAAAAAATCGGGCAGGCGGGATGGCTATGTGGGTCGCACCCATTAGGGTGTATTGTCACCATCTAGAGAATATTCATATTTGTTACTTCTTTTCATTTCTGTATCTCCCGGGGATTTCGATGGTCGCAACAAAAAGCCGAAAGGGTGACAATACATTTTATACACTCAAGAGAAATGAGTGGTCGGTCATGTGTGGGCCGGGTTGCAAGACATTCTTGTTGAACCTAGTATATTCGTCTCTAGAGTTACATGATCGACAGGTGGTCCCATACCTTGTCGTAGTTGGAAATCCAATCTCCAATAAGCGCCCGCGGTTTAGATTGTATATTATTTATGTGGAGCGTGAGATGCAAGCGTTCTACTAGATTCTATTTACTTGTATTTAGACACTATTATAATATCAGAAGAAGATATTGATTTTAAAGTGATTTGGGTTATAGTAAGGTGAAAACCGTCCGTGTTTATGTGCGGGCTAGTTTTACTATTATCCTATTGTTTCAAAGGATTTCAAAGTTAAACAATTTGTGTGCCATATGAATTTATCACTGAAAGTATTTCAGACTGATCCGGGTGAATTTTGTTTTAAATCAAATGTGCTAGGGTCAGGCCGAGTATATTATCAGGTAAGGTATCGTTTGGAGCTTCAGAAGAGGAGTTGAAGACAAGACATATTCCATATATACACTGGTACTAGTTTATTTCCGCTGTGTGTTATATTGATCTGAATGTATACTCGTATGTTGTAATATACAACTCTTTTATAGAGTACTATTGATTATTACATTTTGTCCATTCCGCTGTGAGACTCTGATCTTTTTATTCTTATATTCTAATATTTATTTCTTTCTTTTCTCACCCACTAACTTCTTCTATTAGCTTTCTGGGTTTCACGGTACTTGAGTTGGACATGGGACGTGTTTGTGACTGGATTTGAGTGTTGAAATATCCGGGTTGCTATAGAATGTAACACCCTGTAAAATATACCAAAAGGCAAAATCTATTTTAAGGGGGAAAGAATGTAACAACCCGTAAAATATACCTGAAGGCATAAATATTAATAAAAAATAAAAATAAACAATTTAATAATAAGGATGGAAAATGAGATTTTGCAGCTCTATAAATTTGGTTATGAAAATCTTTTATTTTGATTTGTAGCGAAATTCTGAATTGTCTTCATATATAATATGCTAAAAATGGTGAAAGTATGAAGAACTTAGAAGCAAATGAAATTGGACAAAAAAAATTTATATATATATATATATTATGAGTAATATATATCTAAAATATTTTAAAATAAATATGGATGAGTTTGAAATTCAAACAGAGGATAAGATAAAGGGGACATGGGATATTTTAAACAAGGCACGAGATTAAGCAAATAGTAATGTAATATATAAAAAAACACCTGGGCGCCGTATACGTTTATTGGGCACTTCAGCGATGAGGATGTCGACTGCCCCTTAGAACGGGTGTCGACCGCTGTCCGCCCGCCCTTCTAGAGGGTAGCTCAACAGCCTGGCAGCTAAAACGCCTATTAAGCTAGGTTTGGCTAGGTTTTTAGGGCTAATATATGCAAATGGATGACCAGGATTATATCTAAATAATTCAAAGGCCCAATCTTATAAAAAGACTATACAAACACCCTCGGATCTCACAACTAAACCTTAGCCATTTTTCTTTAGTTTGCTGCCACTTTGCCTTTGCCTCTATTGAAATCCAAAATTAGGTTTTTCTATATTCTTCTAATCTACTTCTCTTTTTTTCTAAAATTATTCTAATAGATTTAGATTAGAAACATAATATGGAATTCATATGATGTATATAAGAATCTGATTAATTTATTCTCATGCATATATAGGTTTCTAGATTTGGGAATTTCATTCAAAAGGCACAACAACGTTTGAATTACGCTCTTCAAATCGATGTAAGTGGAATATTGTACTTCTTAGGCATATCCTACTTTTTTGTAGATTAACATATTGACTAGTATGCCTAAGGGGATTGGGCAAAATGATAACATCAATATAAAGACCCCCAAATACTCTGTATTATGATTTGCGTAAGAATTGTCAATTTATTGGGTTTGTAGATCTTGTTCTTAATATTGAATTGAGAATAAAGGGAGTGTTCTGGGTCTACTTTATGTAATCCATCCTTATGTCTAATATTTTATTGTAACGTAAAAGGTTTTAGATTTGTTTTGATTCATGATTTGATTAGGTTGGGTTCTATTTTGATCCAAACGTATTCATACTTGAAATCTATCAATTTTTTTATGTGCAATACACCAAAAAGGGGTGAATTGGATAAAGTGGAGCTTATAAATATACATGTATATATTTATGAATATATGTGTATATAGGTATACTGTATTCTTGATCTATTGTTAAAATCATTCGAATAAGCATAAGATGCAAGTCGAAATTTGTATGTATATTGTATTTTTAGTTCACTTCTATCTGTTATTATGCCATCATGCATAAAATGTAGCAGTCAAAATGTGGAAGTTAACTTATATACCTAAATTTTGGATAAGTTAACAATTTTTATCCCGTTAGAACGTTCATACGTACATTAGTGTTATTAATGCGTTATAATTATTTTATTTATATAGCATAACCAACATAATTAACGTAATAAATGAGATTAGGATAGAATTCAAGTTTGAAATGTCCGTATATATGTTGGTTGCTTGAGTGTGTGTATATATAGAATGGCTTTACATATACAAATAGTGACACACAGACACGAGGTTAGTTGCCATTTGTGGTATAAACCAGCATGGAACCAACCATCAAATCCATAAACACAAGTAGGGCCAACTAATGTGAGAGGGCTGGGTGCCATGAGCTGTTCAAACTTAGTACACTATGAAATGAGGTTAAACCTACTTACCATAGAAGCCTGCCCGGAACTGACCAGCATATCCATCATCTACAGGTATGTAGTTTAATGTGAGCAGTCTAATTAGTGTGTGTGTGTGTATATATATAACTATATATATAAGTCTATTGTGTGTGAAAAAAGGCAGGTTAACTACACCTTGAGAAGGTCTTAAGTGGTTGACTCTCTTCTTATCTAATTTGGGTCTTAAGTGGTTAGGACTAGGATCCCCTCCGAAGGATTTTTTTCCTTGGAGAGGAACCAAAGTCATGGGACCCACCCTTATTAGATTCGAAATAAGTCAATAGGACCCCCTTCTCTAAAAGTGGTTAGGCATAGGAGGTAACGGAGTACGGTAGTTCTCGAGGGATCTCCACATCCTCTAGAAGTTTATAAGGGCTCAACTAGGGACATGAATGGTATATATAAAAGAACACTGACGTATTAGGACGGGGTCTTTAAAGGTTAGGACCCACCTTAGTGTTATAAGAGATCATATGAATCCATCTTTAATAGGCCACAAGTGACCGAGAATGCCCGCTTTGTTGTGTCTTTAACCTAAAAACACTAATGAGCGACTGACTTGGATGTCCACCTCATTGGTTACATACTTTGTGATTGTGTGAATTATTGTGTACAGCATAGATATATCTTGACATATGTAACCTGGCAAAATCTATTGTATGGACTATAAGTGAATACTATATTTCAGTCATATAGAACTTTATGTTCTTACCCATATCCTTAAAAAATCCAACAGGTCAGTAGGTGGGTAGAATCCATGGACGAATTAATGATGGAGGCTGAAGACGAAGGTGAAGATGTTATGCTATTTTTAGTCATTATTGTTGTACTTCTTATGGAAACTTTTAAGAATGAGTTTATTGATGTACCTATGAAATAAATGTAATCTTGACTGTTGTGTTGGAATTTTGTGATTTTTAATAAAGTGGTACATTATATTTTAATAATATATTTTCTCGTTCCACTATGTGAGATTTCCATTCGAAGTGTGTATACTATTCTGTGCAAATGTAATTCCTTACAGGAACCACCGACCCATTTAGAATGGCTCTAAGTTTCGATGGGCATTTTCTGGGTCGAAATTTAGGCCCATTCTGGGTGGGTTGTTACATTGGCATAGGAATATTTTTTTTTTTTGATGAAACAGCCAATGAGTTTGATTCGATAAGAATGAAGATAAACCTTGTGTGTATACAAGAAAATTAGTGGGAGTAACATTATATTCCTAACATTATATGTTGATAACATATTACTTATTGGCAAAGATGTTAGTTCATTACAAGTCATAATGACATTGTAGGAGGGAAATTTCTTTATGAAAGACTTGGGCGAGACAACCTATATCTTAAGTATCAAGATCAATAGAGATAGATCAAGAAAGTTAATCAACCTTGGTCAGAGTACATACATTGACAAAGTACTAAAAATGTTTGGCATTCAAGAGGAAAAAAGACGATACGTACCCATGTCACATGGTATAACACTCCCTAAGAATTAATCTCTTAAATCACAAGATGATAAGGAATGCAAGAGAACTGTCCCTTATGCTTCGACAATTGGACCAATCATGTATGCAATTGTCACGACCTAAATTCCTGGCCGGCCTAAACCGAATAAGAAGACAGATTGTTATGAGAACACGACCTAAATTTTCATTAGCCATGCTTTTATTATTATCCATAAATCTCTTCTTTTCAACAAAAGCTTTGATCCAAGAATCTCACCATGCCACATTGTCAATTCATACCATACAAGTGATGTCCAACAATATATAACCTCTGAACTCGTATGTCTTAGAGAAGGGTGTTAAGCTAAGAAAATGAATTATCCATAACCAAAAAGATATATATTTAGCAGAAATTGATTAATACAACATAAAATATAGTGTCAGAAATACAATCCATTCGCAAGTCCATTTTGGGTCAGAGCGAAACTATAGGCACCTTATTGCTCGTCCCATATGTCCAATACAGGAAAGAGGTCCTCGCATGTCCGTTCGAACTCCAAGTATGTCTAGCTAACCACCACTTATAATCTCGTTTTGGGTGTACGGCCCAACCGAGACATCTGCAATTGCCCAAACGATGTGTAGATCTCCGGTCTTCAACCACCGTCTAAATCTTCGACTTTTAATCGTCGTAACATTTATTTAGAATATGTTAAACATGGACTTTCCGAATAACTCGCGCATCTTTAAAATCATGTGATAAATACGCAAAGATAGCACACTTCTCATTCTAATACAGAATATTTGTAACACCCCGTAATTCTATTAATATAATATTCACATATTAAAGAATAACTAATCTCAGACGTGAGAATTGTGGGAAACGGGTTCTGTCATTGTGTTCGTCTCGGAATTCTAGTTGAAATAGAGTCCGAGTTTGCGTGATTTGGACTTCGTATGAGGGAGATATGGCCATCGGAAGTTTCAGAAAATTCAAAATTCAAAATTCGAAGTCAAACATGCCAGGCGGGAAATTTACCGCCCAGCACCCCAGGTCGACTGGGGAGTCAACTAGGTAGTCAATACCCCTAGGACCAGGTCGACTGCGCAGTCGACTTGGGTGTCGACCTGGTCCAGTTGGCCAGGTTTTGGCAGAGCCCAATCTTGAGCTGCTGATGTGTCTTTAGGGATGAGTTGGCTAATTTAACAGTTCAGGTTAGTTCTTAGTTGATCTGACGGTCTAAATAAATCCTAAACTCTATATATACCTAGGTAGTCTCTCACTCTAAATTCACATGAAAAATAGAATAGCCGCCGTCATACCGTCGCCATGGAACTCAGTTTAGCCGCCGCCAACTAAGAAGGAAGAAAGCTAATCAAAACTCTAATTCTACTCAACTCTAAAGCAAATCAACTCTCTTTCTTTTCTAATTGTGAGTATGATGATCTTAATAAGATTATTAGCAAACTAATTAGATTAAGATGTGATATGGATCATAAGAAAATGATGTGAATTGTCATATATGTTGTTGTAAACCTTATGCTATCATGTATGTTGTAAATCCTATGTTATGTGATGATGATATCCTATATGTTGTAACTCATGCTATGATGATATTATATATGTTGCAAGTTTCCATGCTAAGTTGCGATATTACAAAGCCATGATGTTATTATGTTGTAGTTAGCTTATGAATCATGATGTTGATTATATATATTTGGGCTATGATGATACACATGATAAATCACATGTACCTATGCAAGTTTAGATTTATTAGTATGTATAATCTCACATATTGTATGACATCTATTTAGATCTAGAATTATGACATCTATTTAGATCTAGAATTATGCTATGACATGTGTGAGTTCTATGTGTTAGATGCTAGTTCACACCATCATTATGCTGTATAAACCACATATGCAGGTTTATACATGAACTTGGGTTATGATCATATTATGTAAGTTGTGACATTTAACCAAACAAGTTGACACCTTTAGATCCATGCCATGTGTAGTTTTATGCAAGTTTCACTCCTATTATGATTAGATCTATTTTATTTGTCTATATGTTGTGATAATTTATCTTTGTGCTATGAGTTAGACTTTTCGAGTCTAACGTATATTTTGCGTTGAATAAGCGAACGTATAACGTGGGGTAGGGGTAATATTAAGGTTTTAATATTATGAAATTGGGGTGCAATTGATATGATTTTGCATACCATAAGTGGATGGCCATAATTGAGTCAATTATGGACATCATTAAAATTGGAATTAATTAATGATTTGAATAGGGATATATTTAAAACCGGGGTAAAAGATTATAAGTGTTAATCAATGCTTAGGACACGAGGTTGGACTCGTTTGTGACGTAAAACTGCCCGGACCCGCCCGGCGAATCCAGTAGTCACAAATGTCAGCCCAATGTGAGAGGTCCTAGGCCCAAATTAAAGCATAACAGTTGTAAATACATGAGGTTAGACTCTTTTATGGTGTAAGACAGCCCGGACCCGCCCGGCGAATCCAGCTGCCATAAATGCCAGTCTAATGTGAGAGGTCTTTATGAGGTTATGGCCTGAATGAATTAAGAAATACTTAACTAGATAAACATGTGAAGTGGGACATGGGTGTTAAGTAGGTGCCTTGGGTGGCATGAGGAATCTAGTGGGTGCCTTTAGTGGCATTTGAAATGCGATTAGTAAGACTTAACCAAACACACATGTAAATGAACATGACTAAGAAGAGGGTTAAGTGGGATATACTAGTGGGGACAAGCTTAGGTGGATAGCTTGTGGTAAGTAATTGGGGGCCCATTTCAACTAGTAACCCAAACGTATCTTTGTTGGCTGGACCCAAGTCGAGGACGGGACACGCATACTGGGCTTGACTATAAGAGGCCAAACGGGTTAGCGGTGGCAATGCAAGTCCAACGGGTTTCATATGCGTGTGTGGACCCGGGCTGGTAGGTAAGACGTTGTCGCATCGTGTAGGTATAAGCCGTGCATCCTCAAGTTGTATCGGGTTGCCACTTTAGGGGAGTGATACACCCTACTGTAGGGCCAGCACGGGTATCTACAAGTAGGGAGCCGATCGCAAGTGGGTAGTGGGGTACACTTAGCGGAGATAGGGGCAGGCGGCACCTAAGTAGTCAGCTAGGGGTACACGAAGTTATTTATAAAATTTCTAAGTGAAGCAAGTGGGATCAACCTTTAGGGTGATTGGTGTGGTGCAGTGTAGTAATTATTCGTTAGTATTAGGTGTGCCTTTAACGTTATCTCTATCTGCTCTTCCATACCCAATAGTTCATAGACATTTCCTTGTTTTCCAGCTTATGCCTTAGTCTAGTTATTTTGATAATAGTATTGTTAGAATTATCATACTCGCCAGACATTATGTCTGACCCCCTCTATTTCTATCTTTTTCCCCCTCCAGGTCCTCAGGGTGGGCCCAGCACTAGTGGAACTTGATTGGATTGCTTTATCTCTCTTTTGGAAAGCTTGGACCGTTGATGTAAAGTCCAGCTTGTTATCTTCTTTAACGGCTATTTTCGTAATGGGATTATGTATTTTGTTTTATCAAGATGGATATTGTACTTGACTCTGATTTATGGTTTCATGATGTAACAAACATGTTTAATTTCCGCTGCAATGAAATAATGTTTTAGATTTCCAAGTACTACTTATTATCTGTCTTGTTGTAATTTTTCTGTTCTATATTCACTTAAAACCTCCATGGAATTTAATGCATTCCCTTTGTGAGTGACATTAATGGACGTTGGGTGTTACAATATTCTTTTAATTCAAATATTCATTTCTCGGGGAATGGTTCCCATTAATTTTATCGAAGTTCAAATCATCTAAAATTTTGTTTAAATCTTCCTTAGAAACCATTATAAAATATTTTTTAATATCTTTTCACAACCACCATATTAAGGTTTATAAATCCTGTTTTAGCTGGGTTAAAGAAAAAATATCATTTTAAAACATCGTTCACAATAAACATATAATCAACTTCTATTTAATTAAATTAAATTTGAAAACTCCATTAAATCTTAATTAAAAGATTTATTTAGTGAATTCCCTTCTCAGCTGTGTTTAAGAACAACATTATTTATGACACCACTCACAATAAATCAAAAATACAACTTTGTCTTAAATATAAGGTTTTAAAGAGAAATCATATTGAATTACATTTAATACCAAATTCTGAAACCTACAGATATCATACGGAAATAACGATATCCATATCTTCCAAATTCTCCAACGATCCTTGAAAATTACGCAATTCAATATCGAATTTATCCAAAGATAATTTCCATTCGAATCCATTCAAATTCATGCGTTGGAAAATTCTGGTTATTTAAAACCCTTTACAAATCAAATTTATTTATTCTAAAACCATTAGATTATTACTCTTCAAAAAATATTGTCTGATCTTAGTCGAATATCTGATGTTCCTTTCGATTCTTCCCACCCCTTGCCTAATGGAATAATTTCTAATTAGATCTCACGGGTGATACTGGATTGTACTCTCAGGAATCATCGCATATTCCTTTTGATTTTCTATTCTAGTTGTTAACTATTTCATTTTGACAGAAATATCTTTTATCTTTTCAAACATGGACTACTTCATCCACAATCTTTCTAAATCATTTATTATGATTTTACATAATTTATTTATACTTTTAATAAGTTTATTAAGGCCCTTGTAGTCGATTTCTTATATCGGCTACCGAACTACATCTATAGAGACCTTTTTCCAAAACTAGTTTAGACTATATTAAAATCAAACCGTTGGATTTCAAAACTTCTTACTTTATTAGAAATAACATTTCATTACGTTTCCAATGATTCTAGTTTCATAAGAATCTGACTGTCTGTAACACCCCGTGTATTTTATAACTATGAAATTCATAAATTAAACTATAAATAATTTTAAATCAAAGAATTAAGGGAAACGGGATACACCATTGCGTTCGTCTCGGAATTCTGCTTGAGATAGAGTCTGAGTTTGCATAAAATGGATATCGTATGAAGAAGATATGGACGAACGAAGTTGGGCGAAAAACCGGAAAACGGGTCAGAATGCACTGGCGCACTTGGGAAGTGCGCCAGTACATTTTTGACCTGGCGCACCTGCCAAGTGCGCCGAGGTCAAAAATGACCTGTTGGCCAGGTCTGGTCAAGTCCTGGCTGGCCAGGTCTGTGTTTGGTCGATTTTCTGAGCCTTGCCTTGTCACTAGGGCTAGGTGTCAGCTCCTGGTTGGTCTCTCCTTCAATCGAACGGCTATTATTGAACCAAGCTTCATCGACGGTCTAAATTAACTCACAAACTCTATAAAAAGGACCTAAGTCTAACCCTAATTCACATAAACTAAAATGGAGATGAGACCGTCATGCTGCTGAGGAGAGACTGAAGATAGCCGTCAGAAATAGAGAGACAACTAGGGGATAATTCAAATCTTAAAGCAACGCTAATCAAATCAAAGCAGCGCCTACAACAAAGGATAGCATCTCCAAATTCAGAATTCAGATTTCTGAATTGAAGATTCGCCATACGCTGTAAGTAGAGTGCTATTCTGATATGAATTAAATAATTGTGTTGATTTGTGTAATGTAAGAAATGGAATTGTGGCGATAATAATCTATATTTGTATGTTGCTTTGATGCAAAATGATTTGGGAATATTATGGTATACGATTGGATATTTGCAAGTACGCGATTTGCATTGGAAACGAAATGGAATTGTGGCAATAATGACTTATATTTGTATGTTATTTTGATTCTAAACGATATGGCAATGCTATGTTTTGATTCATACAAGTATGTGGCTTATGTTGACAACCACATGTTGTGGAATTTTGATTGGGACTTATGCAAGCATATGATTCATATTGAAAAGTACATGTTTGTGGTAGTTATTTACAACACCCATTTGGTAAATGCAAGTATAAGATACATGTTGAAACAACAACTATATGTTGTAATAGTTTATTTTGAAATTCATGCAAGTCTATGATCTATTGTTATGACAACATGATGGAAAATTCTATGGTCATCTTTAGTGTAATTTGATTCACCTAAGTATTATGGTTCATATGATGGTTATGTTGAAATTGGCATCATAGTTCAAGTATAAAAATCATGATTTTGTGATGGTGACAAAAGCAAGCGTCATTGTAAGCTTGTATTAATTTTATGAACATGTCTAAGCTATGTTTGTTATTATGCCTAGTTAAAAACATGTTTTCTGAGCTTATGTTGTTATCTTAATCAAATGATAATATATTTTTGGCACATATGTTACATTAGAAATTTACACTAGAATTGCATCCCCTTACAACTTACATAGATTGGACAAAAACCCATGATTATATGAATAATAGGATTCATAATTAATTATGTTTATGCCATGACCATATAAGGACTCATGTTCAATTATGATTATGCCATAATTATATGATTAGAGTGGTTAATGTTAAGTACTATTTATGCCAAGGCAACATGTTTGGTTTACACCATGATTTTGTGAATAGAATGATTCATGTTTAAGTATTGCTTATATTATATGTTGTTACAATTGCAAGTTCACATATGCCTATCTTATGATAATTAGATCGTATGTTGCAAGTTCATGCGTTCACACTCCCCTTTTTATGTCACCTTATAAACATCATGTTATAGCCTCCCCTTTTTATATGGCTAAAATTGGGTTTAAGTATTAAACCCAACACACCTTACATTGGAACGAATGAATAAAACGGGGGAAATGACGTTTGGGTTAAAAATATAGAACATATGTGTTGGCTTGTTTGACGCATGCCAATAACTTTGAAAAACAATTAAGTGGCATAAATAAATCTTAACCAATAAAGATGAATTTGAATAATGGGCTGCAAATATTTACATATAAAAAGAAGAAAGACAAAATATGTAAATATAGAAAATACGATGTGTTTAACCCGAGGTTGGATTGAGTTTTGATGTAAACCTGCCCGGAACCGCCCGGCTGTCCAGTAGTCACAACAATACCTATCCAATGTGGGTGGTAAAACACGGAGCCCAATAAGGACCCGAGGTTAGACTGAGTTGTGGCGTAAGAGTGCCCGGACCCAACCGGCAACAGGCAGCCACAACAATACCTGTCTAATGTGAGGGGTCAAGGCTTTAATAAGACAATTAAGGCTGAGTCAGGATTGATAGGATTAAGTAAATTATATTAATACTTAATCAAAATGGAACATGCTAAACTAAACAGACTGATTGGGGGTTAGGTTTATAAAACACTTAACCAACTTAGCATGTTGGCTAGAAATAGAAAACCTAGTAGCGAGGGACCCTTTTCGCAGTAACCCTACAAGGTATCATGATACCCTGAAACTAGGCAGGGTGGGGCACGATTACTGGGCTGATTGTAAGAGGTCAAATCGACGGCGGTGGTGCAGCAGTGTAGGTTCTAACGGGGTGCGGGTGTGCACACACTCCGGCGCAGAAAAATAAGGCACTGGGCACCAGTAGCATACCTGTGCATTCTAGGATTGTGTCGGGCCGCCACCATGGGACTTGATACACCCCATGGTGGGACCAATATAGGTAACTACAACATCGGGGGCCGTAAGACACATGCAACTATGCGAGTAGGAACCGATCATCATAAAATGGATCACTTCAACCTGATTATGGGGTGCTTGTTGGGAACCAGTTTATATGGGTACAGAGATTAATATGGGGTACGATAGTATATTCGACCCTAGACAACTTAACTAAGTTTATGGTGCTTTCCCATTTCTAGTTTATACTTATCATACCCAGTTCTTTATTCATAGACTGAATAGTCCTATACTTACTCAGGCTTTATGTCTGAGTCTACTTTTCTTTCGTCTTGTTTTCTTCCGTTCCCCCCCCCCTAGGTCCACAGGGAGGGAATACCGCAGCTTGACCAGCCTTCATATCCAGCTTGAAGAGAAAGAATGTATTGCTTGGATCTTTTCGTTTTGGACTATGGCTTTGGATAGCAACTATGGGACTTTTGCAGTTTATTTATGTTTTCTTTATGCTTCTTTAAATAATGTAATTAAGGCAGTTATGAAGATGTTATGTTTTTTTGAAGTATTGTAAGACAATTATGGTATGGTTGGTGTAACACGTATTTTATTGAAATAAAAGTTGTTGTTTTCCGCTGTTCAAAAATATGTGTTCTTATATTTGTCTTGTATATCTGTGACTTATACTTATAAACCTCCACCAAAATTAGGACATTCCCTTTGAGAGTGACCCTAACGGAGGTGGGGTGTTTCACTTGGTATCAGAGCATAGGTTTACCAGATAAGATAAAAAGTTTTGAAAATTTATTTTCAAAAAAGAAATTTAAAGAAGCATTTTTAAAAGAAAAATATTATTTTATTTTAAAAAAAAAAAAGCAAAGTCCCCCCAAAGCCATAGGTACTATCTCTTATCCTTCGTTTTGAATCTATCCTTTTTGTTTCAGCATGTCCGAAGAACTTAACTTGCCAGAGGGTGTACCAATACCTGGTTGGTTTAGACGGTTCTTAGAAGCAAGGGCCACTCAGCCAGGTCCTACCGTTCCTCCTCCCCCAGCTGCAGGAAATCATCCAGCTGCAGCAGCACCTATTCCTCCACCTCCTCCACGGGGAAACACGTTTGCTAAGATATGTAAAGATTTTAAAGCTATGGGAGGAAAGGATTTTCATGGAACTGAGTCTTTCGTGGCAGCTAGAAATTGGCTGAAAGAAACCGAGGACTTATTCATCATCTTTGAGGTAGAAGATAGACAGAAAGTAAAACTGGCAGTATGGCTACTAAAGGGCGAGGCTTCCTACTGGTGGGAAGTCACTAATGCAGAAAGACCAGTGGAGACATGGGAGGACTTTAGGGTAAGGTTTGAGGCTAAATTTCTCTCAGATGCGGAAAGGAGTTTGCAGTTGGAAAAATTCTTATTTCTTAAGCAAGGGAACAAGACAGTCAAAGAGTATGTTAATCAGTTCGATGAGCTGGCTAGGTTTGGGCTGGACCTAGTCAACACCCCGCACAAGAAGGCTCTCCGTTTCGTCAAAGGGTTGAATGAGCCATTACACAGTTAGGCCATGACCCATATACCCATGGGAGCTACATATGAAAGGTTGGTACAAATGGCATTGCTGAACGAAGAGGATAAGGGCAAGAAGGAGACAAAGGCAGAAAGCTCTCAAGGGAAGAAAGAGGGTTTGCAGCCTAAGAAGACAGACTTTAAGAAGGGCGGGAAAGGCAACAAAGAGAAGAGGAAGTGTAATTTCTATGGCAAAGTGGGGCACTTAGTGAAAGATTGCCGGAAAAAGAAGGCCAAGGAGACTGGTGGGTGCTTTTCTTGCGGTGAGATAGGCCACAGGGCTAAGGACTGCCCAAAGAAACGAGGACAGGGGTAGAGGGCTGGATCCACCTCAGGGGCACAAGTTCATGTGCTAGAAGCGCCACCTCTGCAACAGCGAGGTATAAATACTTCTGTAGAAAGTGTAGTTTATCTTTATGATCACCGCGTTCGCACTTTATTTGATTCTGGCGCATCACACTCCTTTATCTCGTCTTCTTTAGTAGAATCTCTGCACCTAAAAACTAGTATGGTAGAGGACACCTTAATTGTTTCAAACCCGATTGGGGGCCCAGCTCATTTGTCTATGATCTGTTTGGGATTGAAAATTTCTATTCTAAGCGTAGAATTTCAATGTAGTGCCTTTGTTTTGGGCTTTTCGGGATATGGTTTGATTTTGGGCATGGATTGGCTATCCAGTAATGGGGCCATCCTTGATTGTGAGAAAAGGGTTGTTAGGCTCCTAACCCAGCTCGGTAATACTTTGGAAATTTCTTGTAATCCCTCGTATGCGGTTATGCTTAGTTACCTTGAATCGCTAGATGCCTCTGTTGAAAATTTGCAATCAGTTAGAGTGGTCCGGGAATATCCGGATGTCTTCGAAGAGGTGAAGGGCTTGCCTCCGAAGCGGGAGATAGACTTCCGCATATACCTTGTAGATAATGCAAAGCCCGTTGCGTTGCCCGTTAGACACATGGCTCCACGGGAAAGGAAAGAGCTCAGTAAACAGATTAAAGAGCTTCTAGAAAAGGGGTTCATTAGTAGGAGCATTTCAGAATGGGGCGCTACAGTGGTGTTCGCTACAAAGGCGGATGGTTCACTCCGTCTATGTGTTGACTATAGGGAGCTCAACAAGCTAACGAAAAAGAATAGGCACCCTCTCCCCAGAATTGACGATTTGTTTGATCAGCTTGTAGGAGCGTCTGTTTTCTCCCAACTCGATTTAGCGACCGGTTTTCATCAGCTAAGGGTGGCTGAAGATAGTATCGATAAAACGGCATTTAGAACCCCAGACGGCTTCTTTGAATGGCTTGTCATGCCTTTCGGCTTGACAAATGCACCTGCTTACTTCGTGGACCTGGTGAGTAGGGTATTCAGAGATTTCCTCAATAAGTTCTTAGTGGTCTTCGTAGACGATATCCTTATCTTCTCAAAGAGTGAAGAGGAACATGCTCAGCACTTAAGGGCAATCATGGAAACTCTGCGAGTCCATCAGCTAAAAGCCAAATTCTCCAAATGCCACTTTTGGAGAGAAGAGGTGAGGTTCCTTGGGCACATAGTATCCAAACAAGGGTTAGCAGTGGACCCTGCTAAGGTAGTGGCGGTACAGGATTGGAAGACACCAAGGAATGCAACTGAGGTCCGAAGTTTTCTAGGACTAGCAGGTTTCTATCGAAAGTTCATAAGGGATTTGGCAAAAATCTCAGCTCCGCTCACAAAGTTGACCAAGAAGAATCTAGTGTTCAATTGGGACTTGGATTGCGAGTTTGCTTTCCAGCGACTGAAAAGGGCTCTTACAACAGCCCCAATTTTGACGTTGTCAGATGGAAGCAAGATGTTCACTGTTTATACAGATGCATGTGGGATAGGGCTAGGCGCCGTCTTAATGCAAGAAGGAAGGGTAGTAGCTTATGGCGGGAGGCAGTTGAAAGTGCACGAAAAGAACTACCCGACCCACGATCTTGAGTTAGCTGCCATTGTCTTTGCACTCAAGTCTTGGCGACACTATCTCCTAGGTGAGAAGTTCGAACTTTACACTGACCATAAATCGTTGAAATATCTTTTCTCACAGAAAGATCTTAACTTGAGGCAACAAAGATGGATGGAGTTTCTTGCCTCGTACGATTTCGAGATCTCCTACACTCCGGGCAAAGGCAACGTAGTGGCAGACGCGTTGAGCCGAAAGAAATTGACCCTAAGCCCGCTGTTTGTTGAAAGACAAAGCCTAGAGTTTATAGCCATCTTCGACTTTAGGCCTTCCTCCGATTTTGTACCAGGCTTGCTAGCATCTCTCGAAGTGCGCCCGACTTTAGTGGACTCAATAGGGACAGCACAACGCGAAGACCCTCAGCTTGTGGAAACGATCGATAGGCTAATTAGGGGTGAGACTTCAAGTCACCTCAACAGATACTCCATCGACGATAAATGTTGGCTAAGGCGAGACGGAAAACTATGCGTCCCACAGACAAGGGATCTAGTAAAAAGGGTTCTCGAGGAAGCACATCACTCCAAGATGACGATACACCCAGGCGGAGATAAAATGTACAAGGACATAAAAAGAACTTTCTTCTGGAACGGCATGAAAAAGGACGTGGCAGAATTCGTTTCTAAGTGTATGGTGTGCCAACAGGTTAAGGCGGAACAGAAAAAGCCTGGCAGTCTGCTACATCCGCTAGAGGTCCCGCAGTGGAAGTGGGATAGCATCTCAATGGACTTCATCGAGGGGCTGCCTAGGTCTAGGAGAGGCAACACTAGCATTTGGGTAATAGTGGATAGGCTTACTGAAAGCGCCCACTTTTTACCTGTCAAAAGTAAAAGAACTGCCTCATCCCTAGCATCTCTTTACCTCAAGGAAATCGTTCGACTCCATGGAATACCATCCGGCATTGTTAGTGACCGAGACCCTATCTTCACCAGTGAGTTTTGGCGGAGTCTGCAAGAAGCAGTAGGAACGCAGTTATGCTTGAGCACAGCCTATCATCCCCAAACCGACGGCCAAACAGAAAGAGTGAACAGAGTTTTGGAGGACCTTCTAAGACTGTGCGTCCTTGACTTCGGAGGGACATGGGAAGACCATCTTCCTTTGGTGGAATTTGCCTACAACAACAGCTATCAAGCAACCATCGGGATGGCGCCCTTCGAAGCTTTATATGGAAGACCGTGCCGATCGCCCACTTGTTGGTGGGAGTCTACTGATAAACTCATACTTGAACCAGATATGATCCAAGAGACTTCAGAAAAAGTAGACTTAATACGAAGAAGGATGAAGACGGCCCAAGACAGACAAAAGTCCTATGCCGACAAGAGGAGGACCGACCTTGAATTTGAGGTTGGAGACAGAGTTTTTCTTAAGGTATCTCCGCTAAGGAACGTTGTTCGTTTTGGAACCACAGGAAAGCTAGCACCAAGGTTCGTATGGCCATTCCCTATCATCGAGAAAATTGGGAAAATGGCCTATAGACTAGAGCTACCCGAAAAGCTGGCCGGAGTTCACAACGGTTTTCACGTTTCACATCTCTGAAAATGTCTACATGAGTCTGCTGAAGTGGTAGAGCCAAATATCCTAGAAGAAGCTGAAGTGGAACGCGAAGCAACCATAAGAAAAGTTCCAACCCGCATATTAGGAACGGAAGTGAAAAAGCTACGCAACCGAGAAGTCAAGCTCGTCAAAGTTCAGTGGAGCGACGCCGAAGGAGATGCAACTTGGGAAACCGAAGCTAGAATACGCGCTGCCTACCCTTTTCTTTTCGAGGGTACATCCTTGATCTTTCTTTTTCCTTAAGTTGCGCTTTTATCTATCTTTTTAGGTATATCTCCTCGACCTTATCTTTTAGGTAGAAACCCTTTGGATGAAAACATGTAATTGAAACATGTTATGGATGATGGTTGCAAGTGGTTGCAAGTGATTGATAGTGGTTGCTCGTGGTTGCATATACACACACAATCTAGGTTTTAGATCGGCTCAGTCACTTCATATTGCATATGCATATATGTTTGCATTCGTATATGGTTGAGCTTTAATGTGTTGTCATATGGATGTTGCATGAGTATGAATGATTGTGCACTCATGTAGAATCATGAATAGGAGGATTTGCATACATAATGGATTCATAGCACTTACATAAATCGCATTAAGGAGGTCAACTGAATCAGTAGACCGCCTGATTTTGCATTTAGATAAGTACATGTACACATACACTTCGCATATGATCATGAAGCATTAGAAGTCTTTTAAGGACAATGGATGCTCGTGTTTGATGGATGAGTAGATGGATGTTTGGACGTTAGGATTTACATTCTTCCTGAACTTGAAGATTTCGGGGACGAAATCCTTTTAAGTGGGGGAGAATGTAACACCCCATGTATTTTATAACTGTGAAATTCATAAATTAAACTATAAATAATTTTAAATTAAAGAATTAAGGGAAACGGGATACGCCATTGCGTTCGTCTCGGAATTCTGCTTGAGATAGAGTCTGAGTTTGCATAAAACGGATATCGTATGAAGAAGATATGGACGAACGAAGTTGGGCGAAAAACCGGAAAACGGGTCAGAATGCACTGGCGCACTTGGGAAGTGCGCCAGAACAAAAATGCACTGTCGCACTTGGGAAGTGCGCCAGTACATTTTTGACCTGGCGCACCTGCCTAGTGCGCCCAGGTCAAGAGTGACCTGCTGGCCAGGTCTGGTCAAGTCCTGGCTGGCCAGGTCTGTGTTTTGTCGATTTTCTGAGCCTTGCCTTGTAACTAGGGCTAGGTGTCAGCTCCTGGTTGGTCTCTCCTTCAAACGAACGGCTATTATTGAACCAAGCTTCATCGACGGTCTAAATTAACTCACAAACTCTATAAAAAGGACCTAAGTCTAACCCTAATTCACATAAACTAAAATGGAGATGAGACCGTCATGCAGCTGAGGAGAGACTGAAGATAGCCATCAGAAATAGAGAGACAACTACGGGATAATTCAAAGCTTAAAGCAACGCTAATCAAATCAAAGCAACGCCTACAACAAAGGATAGCATCTCCAAATTCAGAATTCAGATTTCTGAATTGAAGATTCGCCATACGCTGTAAGTAGAGTGCTATTCCGATATGAATTAAATAATTGTGTTGATTTGTGTAATGTAAGAAATGGAATTGTGGCGATAAAGAATATTATGGTATACGATTGGATATTTGCTAGTACGCGATTTGCGTTGGAAACGAAATGGAATTGTGGCAATAATGACTTATATTTGTATGTTATTTTGATTCTAAACGATTTGGCAATGCTATGGTTTGATTCATACAAGTATGTGGCTTATGTTGACAACCACATGTTGTGGAATTTTGATTGGGACTTTGTAACAACCCGAAAATCTGGGCCAGTTTAAAATTTTTATTTTGGCCATTTTAGCGAATTTTGATTATTTAAATGAATTATTTTAAATAATACCGACGAAAATTATCTTGAATATAATTCGAACGAATATATATTATACGCGTCGTCGTTAGAATATAAATATTTATATATAATTATAAATAGAATTGAAAATGGCGCGGTAATTCGATAATTCGATTTCAAACTTCAATTGAATGTACCGGGTGCAAAACAATCCGGATTTTAGTGAAACCAAAAACATTAGGATCTAATTGATAATATCTTTCCAACGAATCCGAATAATCGAAATTTCATAGCGGGAATAAAAAGATATGTCCAGTTGAAAATTCTGAATAGTCGCTATGGAATTCAGGCCCTTAAAAATGGGAATTTTGCAAACGACCTCGGATTTCGACGAAACCAGTTTTGTTGGGTCCGTGATGTAAAGTTATTGCTAGATTCCAAATTTCATAATTTTTCGAATCAATATGTGAGCGTGGCAAAGGAAAACGCGTTTGACCAGTTTTAGTTGATTTTAATCGACTGGAAATTGACCATTTTTCAAACGGTCTCAGAATTAGACGAAACTAGTTTTGTTAGGACCGTATCGTCAATAGGAAGCTAGAAAATATTTTTATGGAATTTATAGAGTTCGTATGTGGCCCCGGTAAATAGAAATGTGCGTTTAAATTGAATATATAAAGAATTATACTTTAAATTCAACGGAAACTGATCGTAACGATCAAATCAGCTTGCGATGCATATCCCATTGTGTTCGGAATGGGGGTATTTAGCCAGGGGCGACAGTTGTTGGGATTCGATTGGAGTTCGAAGACTAAAGGAGTGATATTCGAATTAAATATTAAAATTCAAAGGGTATGAATCTTGGTCAAAAACCCTAGAAAAAGTCAAAGGCCTCTTTATTTTCTTCATTATGGCCAAATCACGATACAAGCCGCCTCCTTCCCGATTCAGCGATCAAAATCGCTCCGCCTTTTCCTCCTTCAAAACTTCGAATCCCACCCGAAATAGATAATGGTTCTTAAACTTAAATTATCGATCTCCTCAAGCCCTTCCGAATCATACGGCTGAGATCGATAATCGTTCGATGGTTTGGGGGATTTTTGGCCTCAAAGTGACCAACTTCGCACGCTGTTTTGAGGTTGATGAGGACTTCGAATCTGATGTGGTTGGTGATGCAGAGTCGCGGCAGAGAGGGCTTCGACTTGGCACAAGGTGATGGCGGTCCAGTGGGGTGTAGTAGCGGCGAGATGGGGGTTCTACGATCGACAAAATGGGTTCAAGCTGGAACGAGAAAGTCAGAAAGAAAGGGGGATTAAAGAGGTTTAATTTTACTTAATTTTAATTATTCCATAATTAGTTTAAGTAATTCCCTTTAAATCTGAAAATCAAAATATATACATTAGCATATACAAAATTAGTTTTAAAAAATAAATAAAATATAGAATTCTAAAATGAAATATAAAAATGTAGAATTGTTTTTAGAAATATAAAAATGTAGAATTGTTTAATGAAATATAAAAATATAGAATTGGTTTTAAAAGTAGAAAATAGAATTATTTTTGAAGTGTTTTAAAATATGATTTTTATATTTTTAAAGAAATAAAAATATGATTTTTATACTTTTAAAGTATTAAAAATATAGTCTTTACTATATAGGTGATATAAAAATATGATTTTTACTTCGAGAAAAAAAACATATACTTTTTATATTATAGAAAGGCAAATCTATATTTTTGAAAAGTCGAAATCTTTTTATATAGCAGTAAAGTAAAAATTCGATTTTTATATATTGAATAACGAGGTAAAAATGTGATTTTTATATATTGAATAACGAAGTAAAAATGTAATTTTTATATATTGAATAACGAAGTAAAAATGTGATTTTTATATATTGAATAACGAAGTAAAAATGTGATTTTTATATATTGAATAACGAAGTAAAAATGTGATTTTTATATATTGAATAGCGAAGTAAAAATTCGATTTTTATATATGTAGTGGCTACAGCAACGAAGGTGACAAAAAGGCGAAACGACGAAGACTTCTGCAAATGAAGTGCCGTGGAGCTAGGATAGCTATTTGTGAGAATTTCTCACCTTTCAATTTCATTTCTATTTATATATATATACTAGGATGCAGACGGTGCTTAGTAGCACCCGACACAATCGTCCACAGACCATGGACTTGTTTGTTTGGTTGCATAGCTTAGTTATATGATTTGATTTGAATTTGGTTGTTTGGTGATTTTGATTGATGTGTGAATGGCGTGGGCCTTCACTAGACCGGGGATAAGGCTAGGCCTCGTCCCGTTTCTAGTACCGTGCCGTTATGCCGCCGAAATTTTCTAAAATATGTTAGAAAAATAAAAATATCATTTTATTGAATAAATGAACGGAATAGAATATTTTCATAGGTTGAATAAAAGGTTTTATCGTTAAGAATATAATTTTTAACGTGAAGTGAATAAAATAAATTATTCATTTACAAACCGGACGGTTTGTTTATGTACACCTATTTGAAGGACATAGATTGGGACGATAAATTTTACACATCGCCCAACTGCACAAATAAAATCTGTGTTTGATTGTTTGAAACCCCACACGGGTGTTGGGATGAAATTTGAAGTTCACTCATCCTGATTGATTGAATATGTCGATCGATTGATTGACAGGCTGTTATAAGCGTTAGATATTTATATTTGATGCTTATACAGTGTAGTGCACTTTGGTTGATGGTTGATTATTTTCCAATGCTATTATACATGTGTTGTATGAAAATCCATATAATTAACTTTATATGGTAATTGACTGGGCCTCATTCCAATTTGAAAAAAATAAAGAATATTATAAAATAAAGGTTCATGTGTTGACAGTACTCATCCATTGAGATTGGTCATGTGTTGAACGAAATATTTTAGTAATAAAATTTACATCTTTATCAATATAAAATAAAGGTTCATGTGTTGACAGTACTCATCCATTGAGATTGGTCATGTGTTGAACGAAATATTTTAGTAATAAAATTTACATCTTTATCAATATAAAATAAAGGTTCATGTGTTGACAGTACTCATCCATTGAGATTGGTCATGTGTTGAACGAAATATTTTAGTAATAAAATTTACATCTTTATCAATATAAAATAAAGGTTCATGTGTTGACAGTACTCATCCATTGAGATTGGTCATGTGTTGAACGAAATATTTTAGTAATAAAATTTACATCTTTATCAATATAAAATAAAGGTTCATGTGTTGACAGTACTCATCCATTGAGATTGGTCATGTGTTGAACGAAATATTTTGATAATAACAACTATTTCGAAAAAGAAATATTTGAAATAGAATATTTGAAAATAGAAATTTATGAAGCCGTGTTGATTAGATTGACGCCATTTTGACGTGAACGAATTTATATCGATTTTAAACGATTTCAAAATGAATTGAATTGAAAACGATTTCGAAATGAATTGAATTGAAAACGATTTCGAAATGAATTGAATTGAAAACGATTTCGAAATGAATTGAATTGAAAACGATTTCGAAATGAATTGAATTGAAAATGAATTCAAATTGAATTGAAATTTGAATTGAATAGAAATGAATTTTAAAACGAATTTATAAAGAAGAATTCAATTTTGATTTGAATTGAAATGGAAGTTGAAATTGCTTTTGAAACGAATTTTAAAATTATTTATATAATTTGTTTTAAATAGAAATCGACGAAATATATATATTATATATATTATATATATAATAAAATGGCCTGAATAGAACGCGCCGCGCCGCGGCAGTTCGCGAATTTCGACCATTTATTTCAAACGGACATTACGGGAGATCCGACCGTCGGATTCTCCTAAAACCGGAACCGTTGGGTTCGTATCGAAAAGAGCTTTCTAATGAATATTAGAAATTTGAAATCTAACGGTTGGATTTGGAATTATGTCCAAATCAAATTTGAAAAAGGTCGCTGTAAGTGCAGTTCGATGGCCATTGATGGAAATCGACTGTACGGGCCTTGATAAAATTATTAAAAATAGTAATAATTTGTGTAAAATCATAAGAAATGATTTAGAAAGAATTGGGATGAAAAACTCCATATTTGTAAAGATAAAAATAGATTTTTATCGAAATGAACTAGTTTTGAACTAGAATTATAATTCTATTTATTTTTAAATAAATAAATTGAATTCGAAAAGGGTTTAAAAATAACCAGAATTTCCAATGATTGCATTGGAGTGGATTTGAATCGAAATTGTCTTTGGAATATTTCGATGTTGGAATTCGTGATTATACAGATGTTGTTATGGAAATTTGAAAGATATATATATTTATATCGTTATTTCCAATATGACATTTGTTAATCGTAGAATTTGATATTGAATATAAGCCGATATATTTTCTATTCAGAGCCTTATATTGAATATCAAATGTGATTTGGGTTTGTCGTGAATGGTGTCTTCACTAACACTGTTCTTGAACCCAGTTGAGAAAAGATTAAATCTTTTTATTTAGATTTAATGAAGTGTACCAATTAAATGATATTTAATTGGAATTGAGTTGGTATTGATTTTTGGGTTTATCGTGAACAGTGTTTTAAATAACACTTGTTCTTTAACCCGATAATTAATGGAATGATTTTTGGGTTTATCGTGAACAGTGTTTTAAATAACACTTGTTCTTTAACCCGATAATTAACGGAATGTTATTTTGGGTTTATCGTGAACCGTGTTTTAAATGACACTGATTCTTTAACCTAGTCAAAGATTAAAACTAAGTAGAGTTTTAATGAATCTTTAATTAGATTGAAAAGATCGAAAATGGAGTACCACCAGTTTTGCTCCAGGCGATAGTTAAATCTTTAATTAGATTTGAACGTGAAATGGTAATTGAATTTAACGATAACACTGTGGTGTTAGATAAGAAGTATTACCAGTTTTACTTCATGGGATAAATAGGTTGGGATTGGGAAATTAAAACAAATGATTACTTCGGTAAGGTTCGCTAATCCCGACTAGTTTGAATTGAGATTCAAAAATAGAATAAAGAATAAATTCAAGGAATTTATCTTGGATAAAATTAATGGGAACCTTTCCCTATGAATGTGAAATTTAGAAACTAACTAACGGTTAGCCAAGCAGAATGGTTTTCTGAATATTGATCTGATGTTGGTTTCGGCCTTCGGGGTTAATATTTGGGGAATTATTCTCTTGATTAATTAACGGTTAGTGACTAATGAATCGGAATGAGGCGTATGTTGTGTTTGTGTAACACTTATTTAAAATATACGCGAGTTATTCGGAAAGACCGGGTTTATCCCATTCTGAATAACTGATACGACGATAAGTCGAAGATGAAGACGATGGTCGAAGACCGGAAGTCTTCACGTCGTTTGGGTAATTACTGATGATCTTGATTGGGCTGTACACCAAAGAAGATGGAAACAGTTAGTGATCGTCCAGACGTACTTAGAGATCGATGGATATGCGGGGTATTAGGTGCCCCCGGTTTCGTTCAGACCCAGAACAGACTTGTAAATGGACTGTGTGTGTCTGACGTTGGATTTTAGTCCGTTCGATTGATCTCTATTAAATATATATCTGTTTGGCGGCAGAGAATTTATTCTCTTGCTTAACGCCCTTCTCTAAGACGTACGAGCTCAGGGGTTATATATTGATGGATATCAATCGCATGGAGTGAATTGCCTGTGTGGCATGCCTAAGTGGCAAATGATCAAGGCTACTTCTGAAAAGCAAAGTCTTGTGGTTGATGATCGAAGCACGGCCTTGGTGGCGTAGCTTTGTGTAACGTTGATTCGCGAGTATCACACCCGGTATGAATCAAAAACGGGAGACGGACCTCAGGGAGGACATGCGTTTCTTTCTAGTTAGGAGTGGCGTCAGTGCTTGAACTGGCTGACGAGTTTGACTCCTGTGGATGTTACCTATTATTACTTGCTGAAAAGCGAGGCGCCTCGTGATATCGGTTTCGGCCGATGCTTCTGGTCGGCTGACGGGCCAGATTTACGCCCCAAAGGGCGGGGAAACGTAGTGTTCAGGCATAATAATCCACATCGGTGGACCGGCCCTGACGATCCATGGGGCAGTTGCGGCTGTTCCTGAGGCTCGGACTAGACAGTCTCGAATCGGTGAGGATCTTGCCCCTAGCCTCGGTTCATACCATAAATGATAACCCAACTTCCAATACGACGTCTTGCGGTTTTGATTGTAAACTTATATATGGCGACATAGTGTTATGGGGCATTCATGCCGCCTATGATTGATACTTATGATTTGAAGTTGTTTTATACACTATGCACTTATAGTAGTATCAAATGATTTGTTTTAACAGTATCAACCATTCTTTGGCTGTTATAAGGGAAAACCGTATCCTCGGCAGCGTTGCATTGTGTGATGGGACCTGGGTCTTATAACAGCTTCATTTTACTTTATTTAGCATTGCGCTGTTTGTTTTACACACTGGTATTCTTGGGAGGAAACCCGTTCCGTGTTATACGGCGGGGTCCCTTGATTTTCCTAGCTTTAAAAATAAAGATTAATAACTGTTTTAGTTCTCACACCAGTCCCATGACTGACCTGGAGTTTATTGTTTTAACCTAAACTCTGGGTGCCCTTATTTTGACACGGGCAGTTAGTAGTTTTGGTTTTGCAGATTTATATTCACAGGATCCTGGTTTACAGCTGGAACGATATCCGGAAAGCTTTGTATCCGTATATCTCATTCTAGTTGTGTATTGTATTATTTTTCCGCTGCTATGTATTTAAATGTAATTTAAATCTCTGATATTTCTGTGTAATATTCATTTATACTCTGTATATTCTTGTAATCTGATGCATTGTTGTAATATACAATGAAATGTTCTTCTATATGTGTTCTGTTGTGGTTTGTTCTCGAACTATCCGACGCTTTCCTTTACGGGGAAGTTACGGGTTTTCAAAGTTGGTATCAGAGCTTTGGTTTACAAAGCTTAGAGAACATGACACATTAGAACCATACGAAAGAATTCATCAGATATTGGATTAGTAATATCCAATGAGAATGACTCGTTAGAGATGGGATCAGTAGTATCCTAGAACGAGTGTGAAGAGTAGTGTTTTTGATAAATAAAAGTGAAAACAAATTTTGTTTTGAAAATTTAAATCAATTATTCGTATTTGATTATTTATTTATATTGATGTGGACAATCCAGTATATAAGGATTTTGCGTATACGTCTGATCCACGTGTATTTGAAATTTTAATATACTGGATAGATATAGAATTCCACTCTAATCGCCCGGAGATGATTTTGATGATGGTGCTCCATCATTAGAATTAATGTTCGAATGACGAAAGTGGGCTTTCTATATATTTCCTATTGACTGGTGTGAGAACCAAAATTAGATAGGACCCATTGTTGTGATTTGGCATCAAAAACATGATTTTCTGTATATGTATCAAATTTATGAATTTGAAACTCTAATTCACTAATTGATTGATGTTTGTGTTGTTTGTTTATTTAGGTGCTAATTCTTAGCCATTTAGCCTAATAGAACCAAATATTGAATTATATTGAAAATTGGTTGCGTTTGCTTGCATATACTTGTACTTACATTGAACAGGTCATAGCAAGAAGGCTAGAGTAGAGAATAAAATTTGTTTGCCCGACAAATAGGTAAATGTTTACTACATAATTTCCTGTTTTGTTTGGGTGATGATGATTTTGTGAGCCTATTGGCTAGCCGCTTGGCTTTTTCTTTTTCTTTTTGAGATCCAAAGGACCGGGGAAGCTATTTGAAATTCCCCGATGCTCCCGGTGCAGGGGAGGTTATGGCGAAATTTTTCAAAAATTTAGGGAGTTAGCCAAATTTTTGAAATTTTTGAAAATTCTCAGAAACTGAAAAGTTGGAGAATGGAAGCCAGATCGAGCGTAGAGTTGATTAATCAAACCACTTTCGACTTTGTTCCTTTTCGGGGACGAAAAGTTTTAAGTGGGGGAGATTGTAACAACCCGAAAATCTGGGCCAGTTTAAAATTTTTATTTTGGCCATTTTAGTGAATTTTGATTATTTAAATGAATTATTTTAAATAATTTCGACGAAAATTATCTTGAATATAATTCGAACGAATATATATTATACGCGTCGTCGTTAGAATATAAATATTTATATATAATTATAAATAGAATTGAATATGGCGGGGTAATTCGATAATTCGATTGCAAACTTCAATTGAATGTACCGGGTGCAAAACAATCCGGATTTTAGTGAAAGCAAAAACATTAGGATCTAATTGATAATATCTTTCCAACGAATCCTAATAATCGAAATTTCATAGCGGGAATAAAAAGATATGTCCAGTTGAAAATTCTGAATAGTCGCTATGGAATTCAGGCCCTTAAAAATGGGAATTTTGCAAACCACCTCGGATTTCGACGAAACCAGTTTTGTTGGGTCCGTGATGTAAAGTTATTGCTAGATTCCAAATTTCATAATTTTTCGAATCAATATGTGAGCGTGGCAAAGGAAAACGCGTTTGACCAGTTTTAGTTGATTTTAATCGACTGGAAATTGGCCATTTTTCAAACGGTCTCAGAATTAGACGAAACTAGTTTTGTTAGGACCGTATCGTCAATAGGAAGCTAGAAAATATTTTTATGGAATTTATAGAGTTCGTATGTGGCCCCGGTAAATAGAAATGTGCGTTCAAATTGAATATATAAAGAATTATACTTTAAATTCAACGGAAACTGATCGTAACAATCAAATCAGCTTGCGATGCATATCCCATTGTGTTCGGAATGGGGGTATTTAGCTAGGGGCGACAGTTGTTGGGATTCGATTGGAGTTCGAAGATTAAAGGAGTGATATTCGAATTAAATATTAAAATTTAAAGGGTATGAATCTTGGTCAAAAACCCTAGAAAAAGTCAAAGGCCTCTTTATTTTCTTCATTATGGCCAAATCACGATACAAGCCGCCTCCTTCCCGATTCAGCGATCAAAATCGCTCCGCCTTTTCCTCCTTCAAAACTTCGAATCCCACCTGAATTAGATAATGGTTCTTAAACTTAAATTATCGATCTCCTCAAGCCCTTCCGAATCATACGGCTGAGATCGATAATCGTTCGATGGTTTGGGGGATTTTTGGCCTCAAAGTGACCAACTTCGCACGCTGTTTTGAGGTTGATGAGGACTTCGAATCTGATGTGGTTGGTGGTGCAGAGTCGCGGCAGAGAGGGCTTCGACTTGGCACAAGGTGATGGCGGTCCGGTGGGGTGTAGTAGCGGCGAGATGGGGGTTCTCCGATCGACAAAATGGGTTTAAGCTGGAACGAGAAAGACAGAAAGAAAGGGGGATTAAAGAAGTTTAATTTTACTTAAGTTTAATTATTCCATAATTTGTTTAAGTAATTCCCTTTAAATCTGAAAATCAAAATATATACATTAGCATATACAAAATTAGTTTTAAAAAATAAATAAAATATAGAATTCTAAAATGAAATATAAAAATGTAGAATTGTTTTTAGAAATATAAAAATGTAGAATTGTTTAATGAAATATAAAAATATAGAATTGGTTTTAAAAGTAGAAAATAGAATTATTTTTGAAGTGTTTTAAAATATGATTTTTATATTTTTAAAGAAATAAAAATATGATTTTTATATTTTTAAAGTATTAAAAATATAGTCTTTACTATATAGGTGATATAAAAATATGATTTTTACTTCGAGAAAAAAACATATACTTTTTATATTATAGAAAGGCAAATCTATATTTTTGAAAAGTCGAAATCTTTTTATATAGCAGTAAAGTAAAAATTCGATTTTTATATATTGAATAACGAAGTAAAAATGTGATTTTTATATATTGAATAACGAAGTAAAAATGTGATTTTTATATATTGAATAACGAAGTAAAAATGTGATTTTTATATATTGAATAACGAAGTAAAAATGTGATTTTTATATATTGAATAACGAAGTAAAAATGTGATTTTTATATATTGAATAGCGAAGTAAAAATTCGATTTTTATATATGTAGTGGCTACAGCAACGAAGGTGACAAAAAGGCGAAACGACGAAGACTTCTGCAAATGAAGTGCCGTGGAGCTAGGATAGCTATTTGTGAGAATTTCTCACCTTTCAATTTCATTTCTATTTATATATATATACTAGGATGCAGACGGTGCTTAGTAGCACCCGACACAATCGTCCACAGACCATGGACTTGTTTGTTTGGTTGCATAGCTTAGTTATATGATTTGATTTGAATTTGGTTGTTTGGTGATTTTGATTGATGTGTGAATGGCGTGGGCCTTCACTAGACCGGGGATAAGGCTAGGCCTCGTCCCGTTTCTAGTACCGTGCCGTTATGCCGCCGAAATTTTCTAAAATATGTTAGAAAAATAAAAATATCATTTTATTGAATAAATGAACTGAATAGAATATTTTCATAGGTTGAATAAAAGGTTTTATCGTTAAGAATATAATTTTTAACGTGAAGTGAATAAAATAAATTATTCATTTACAAACCGGACGGTTTGTTTATGTACACCTATTTGAAGGACATAGATTGGGACGATAAATTTTACACATCGCCCAACTGCACAAATAAAATCTGTGTTTGATTGTTTAAAACCCCACACGGGTGTTGGGATGAAATTTGAAGTTCACTCATCCTGATTGATTGAATATGTCGATCGATTGATTGACAGGCTGTTATAAGCGTTAGATATTTATATTTGATGCTTATACATTGTAGCGCACTTTGGTTGATGGTTGATTATTTTCCAATGCTATTATACATGTGTTGTATGAAAATCCATATAATTAACTTTATATGGTAATTGACTGGGCCTCATTCCAATTTGAAAAAAATAAAGAATATTATAAAATAAAGGTTCATGTGTTGACAGTACTCATCCATTGAGATTGGTCATGTGTTAAACGAAATATTTTAGTAATAAAATTTACATCTTTATCAATATAAAATAAAGGTTCATGTGTTGACAGTACTCATCCATTGAGATTGGTCATGTGTTGAACGAAATATTTTAGTAATAAAATTTACATCTTTATCAATATAAAATAAAGGTTCATGTGTTGACAGTACTCATCCATTGAGATTGGTCATGTGTTGAACGAAATATTTTAGTAATAAAATTTACATCTTTATCAATATAAAATAAAGGTTCATGTATTGACAGTACTCATCCATTGAGATTGGTCATGTGTTGAACGAAATATTTTAGTAATAAAATTTACATCTTTATCAATATAAAATAAAGGTTCATGTGTTGACAGTACTCATCCATTGAGATTGGTCATGTGTTGAACGAAATATTTTGATAATAACAACTATTTCGAAAAAGAAATATTTGAAATAGAATATTTGAAAATAGAAATTTATGAAGCCGTGTTGATTAGATTGACGCCATTTTGACGTGAACGATATTTATATCGATTTTAAACGATTTCAAAATGAATTGAATTGAAAACGATTTCGAAATGAATTGAATTGAAAACGATTTCGAAATGAATTGAATTGAAAACGATTTCGAAATGAATTGAATTGAAAACGATTTCGAAATGAATTGAATTGAAAATGAATTCAAATTGAATTGAAATTTGAATTGAATAGAAATGAATTTTAAAACGAATTTATAAAGAAGAATTCAATTTTGATTTGATTTGAATTGAAATGGAAGTTGAAATTGCTTTTGAAACGAATTTTAAAACTATTTATATAATTCGTTTTAAATAGAAATCGACGAAATATATATTATATATATTATATATATAATAAAATGGCCTGAATAGAACGCGTCGCGCCGCGGCAGTTCGCGAATTTCGACCATTTATTTCAAACGGATATTACGGGAGATCCGACCGTCGGATTCTCCTAAAACCGGAACCGTTGGGTTCGTATCGAAAAGAGCTTTCTAATGAATATTAGAAATTTGAAATCTAACGGTTGGATTTGGAATTATGTCCAAATCAAATTTGAAAAAGGTCGCTGTAAGTGCAGTTCGATGGCCATTGATGGAAATCGACTGTACGGGCCTTGATAAAATTATTAAAAATAGTAATAATTTATGTAAAATCATAAGAAATGATTTAGAAAGAATTGGGATGAAAAACTCCATATTTGAAAAGATAAAAATAGATTTTTATCGAAATGAACTAGTTTTGAACTAGAATTATAATTCTATTTATTTTTAAATAAATAAATTGAATTCGAAAAGGGTTTAAAAATAACCAGAATTTCCAATGATTGCATTGGAGTGGATTTGAATCGAAATTGTCTTCGGAATATTTCGATGTTGGAATTCGTGATTATACAGATGTTGTTATGGAAATTTGAAAGATATATATATTTATATCGTTATTTCCAATACGACATTTGTTAATCGTAGAATTTGATATTGAATATAAGCCGATATATTTTCTATTCAGAGCCTTATATTGAATATCAAATGTGATTTGGGTTTGTCGTGAATGGTGTCTTCACTAACACTGTTCTTGAACCCAGTTGAGAAAAGATTAAATCTTTTTATTTAGATTTAATGAAGTGTAGCAATTAAATGATATTTAATTGGAATTGAGTTGGTATTGATTTTTGGGTTTATCGTGAACAGTGTTTTAAATAACACTTGTTCTTTAACCCGATAATTAACGGAATGTGATTTTGGGTTTATCATGAACCGTGTTTTAAATGACACTGATTCTTTAACCCAGTCAAAGATTAAAACTAAGTAGAGTTTTAATGAATCTTTAATTAGATTGAAAAGATCGAAAATGGAGTACCACCAGTTTTGCTCCAGGCGATAGTTAAATCTTTAATTAGATTTGAACGTGAAATGGTAATTGAATTTACCGATAACACTGTGGTGTTAGATATGAAGTATTACCAGTTTTACTTCATGGGATAAATAGGTTGGGATTGGGAAATTAAAACAAATGATTACTTCGGTAAGGTTCGCTAATCCCGACTAGTTTGAATTGAGATTCAAAAATAGAATAAAGAATAAATTCAAGGAATTTATCTTGGATAAAATTAATGGGAACCTTTCCCTATGAATGTGAAATTTAGAAACTAACTGACGGTTAGCCAAGCAGAATGGTTTTCTGAATATTGATCTGATGTTGGTTTCGGCCTTCGGGGTTAATATTTGGGGAATTATTCTCTTGATTAATTTACGGTTAGTGACTAATGAATTGGAATGAGGCGTATGTTGTGTTTGTGTAACACTTATTTAAAATATACGCGAGTTATTCGGAAAGACCGGGTTTATCCCATTCTGAATAACTGATACGACGATAAGTCGAAGATGAAGACGATGGTCGAAGACCGAAAGTCTTCACGTCGTTTGGGTGATTACTGATGATCTTGATTGGGCTGTACACCCAAGAAGATGGAAACAGTTAGTGATCGTCCAGACGTACTTGGAGATCGATGGATATGCGGGGTATTAGATGCCCCCGGTTTCGTTCAGACCCAGAACGGACTTGTAAATGGACTGTGTGTGTCTGACATTGGATTTTAGTCCGTTCGATTGATCTCTATTAAATATATATCTGTTTGGCGGCGGAGAATTTATTCTCTTGCTTAACGCCCTTCTCTGAGACGTACGAGCTCAGGGGTTATATATTGATGGATATCAATCGCATGGAGTGAATTGCCTGTGTGGCATGCCTAAGTGGCAAATGATCAAGGCTTCTGTTGAAAAGCAAAGTCTTGTGGTTGATGATCGAAGCACGGCCTTGGTGGCGTAGCTTTGTGTAACGTTGATTCGCGAGTATCACACCCGGTATGAATCAAAAACGGGAGACGGACCTCAGGGAGGACATGCGTTTCTTTCTAGTTAGGAGTGGCGTCAGTGCTTGAACTGGCTGACGAGTTTGACTCCTGTGGATGTTACCTATTATTACTTGCTGAAAAGCGAGGCGCCTCGTGATATCGGTTTCGGCCGATGCTTCTGGTCGGCTGACGGGCCAGATTTACGCCCCAAAGGGCGGGGAAACGTAGTGTTCAGGCATAATAATCCACATCGGTGGACTGGCCCTGACGATCCATGGGGCAGTTGCGGCTGTTCCTGAGGCTCGGACTAGACAGTCTCGAATCGGTGAGGATCTTGCCCCTAGCCTCGGTTCATACCATAAATGATAACCCAACTTCCAATACGACGTCTTGCGGTTTTGATTGTAAACTTATATATGGCGACATAGTGTTATGGGGCATTCATGCCGCCTATGATTGATACTTATGATTTGAAGTTGTTTTATACACTATGCACTTATAGTAGTATCAAATGATTTGTTTTAACCGTATCAAGCATTCTTTGGCTGTTATAAGGGAAAACCCTATCCTCGGCTGCGTTGCATTGTGTGATGGGACCTGGGTCTTATAACAGCTTCATTTTTCTTTATTTAGCATTGCGCTGTTTGTTTTACACACTGGTATTCTTGGAAGGAAACCCGTTCCGTGTTATACGGAGGGGTCCCTTGATTTACCTAGCTTTAAAAATAAAGATTAACAACTGTTTTAGTTCTCACACCAGTCCCATGACTGACCTGGAGTTTATTGTTTTAACCTAAACTCTGGGTGCCCTTATTTTGACACGGGCAGCTAGTAGTTTTGGTTTTGCAGATTTATATTCACAGGATCCTGGTTTACAGCTGGAACGATATCCGGAAAGCTTTGTATCCGTATATCTCATTCTAGTTGTGTATTGTATTATTTTTCCGCTGCTATGTATTTAAATGTAATTTAAATCTCTGATATTTCTGTGTAATATTCATTTATAATCTGTATATTCTTGTAATCTGATGCATTGTTGTAATATACAATGAAATGTTCTTCTGTATGTGTTCTGTTGTGGTTTGTTCTCGAACTATCCGACGCTTTCCTTTACGGGGAAGTTATGGGTTTTCACAGACTTATGCAAGCATATGATTCATATTGAAAACTACATGTTTTTGGTAGTTATTTACAACACCCATTTGGTAAATGCAAGTATAAGATTCATGTTGAAACAACAACTATATGTTGTAATAGTTTATTTTGAAATTCATGCAAGTCTATGATCTATTGTTATGACAACATGATGTAAAATTCTATGGTCATCTTTAGTGTAATTTGATTCACCTAAGTATTATGGTTCATATGAAGGTTATGTTGAAATTGGCATCATAGTTCAAGTATAAAAATCATGATTTTGTGATGGTGACAAAAGCAAGCGTCGTTGTAAGCTTGTATTAATTTTATGAACATGTCTAAGCTATGTTTGTTATTATGCCTAGTTAAAAACATGTTTTCTAAGCTTATGTTGTTATCTTAATCATATGATAATATATTTTTGGCACATAAGTTACATTAGAAATTTACACTAGAATTGCATCCCCTTACAAGTTACATAGATTGGACAAAAACCCATGATTATATGAATAATAGGATTCATAATCAATTATGTTTATGCCATGACCATATAAGGACTCATGTTCAATTATGATTATTCCATAATTATATGATTAGAGTGGTTCATGTTTAAGTACTATTTATGCCAAGACTACATGTTTCGTTTACACCATGATTTTGTGAATAGAATGATTCATGTTTATGTATTGCTTATATTATATGTTGTTAGAATTGCAAGTTCACATATGCCTATCTTATGATAATTAGATCGTATGTTGCAAGTTCATGCGTTCACACTCCCCTTTTTATGTCATCTTATAAACATCATGTTATAGCCTCCCCTTTTTATATGGCTAAAATTGGGTTTAAGTATTAAACCCAACACACCTTACATTGGAACGAACGAATAAAACGGGGGAAATGACGTTTGGGTTAAAAATATAGAACATATGTGTTGGCTTGTTTGACGCACGCCAATAACTTTGAAAAACAATTAAGTGGCACAAATAAATCTTAACCAATAAAGATGAATTTGAATAATGGGCCGCATATATTTACATATAAAAAGAAGAAAGAAAATATATGTAAATGTAGAAAATATGATGTGTTTAACCCGAGGTTGGATTGAGTTGTGATGTAAACCTGCCCGGAACCGCCCGGCTGTCTAGTGGTAACAACAATACCTATCCAATGTGGGTGGTTAAACACAGAGCCCAATAAGGACCCGAGGTTAGACTGAGTTGTGGCGTAAGACTGCCCGGACCCAACCGGCAACAGGCAGCCACAACAATACCTGTCTAATGTGAGAGGTCAAGGCTTTAGTAAGACAATTAAGGCTGAGTCAGGATTGATAGGATTAAGTAAATTATATTAATACTTAATCAAAATGGAACATGCTAAACTAAACAGACTGATTAGGGGTTAGGTTTATAAAACACTTAACCAACTTAGCATGTTGGCTAGAAATAGAAAACCTAGTAGCGAGGGACCCTTTTCGCAGTAACCCTACAAGGTATCATGATACCCTGAAACTAGGCAGGGTGGGGCACGATTGCTGGGCGGATTGTAAGAGGTCAAATCGACGGCGGTGGTGCAGTAGTGTAGGTTCTAACGGGGTGCGGGCGTGCACACACTCCGGCGCAGAAAAATAAGGCACTGGGCACCAGTAGCATACCTGTGCATTCTAGGATTGTGTCGGGCCGCCACCATGGGACTTGATACACCCTATGGTGGGACCAGCATAGGTAACTACAACATCGGGGGCGTAAGACACATGTAACTATGCGAGTAGGAGCCGATCATCAAAAAATCGATCACTTCACCCTGATTATGGGGTGCCTGTTGGGAACCAGTTTATATGGGTACAGAGATTAATATGGGGTACGATAGTATATTCGACCCTAGACAACTTAACTAAGTGCATGGTGCTTTCCCATTTCTAGTTTATACTTATCATACCCAGTTCTTTACTCATAGACTGAATAGCCCTAGACTTACTCAGGCTTTATGTCTGACTCTACTTTTCTTTCTTTCTTTTCTTCCGCCCCCCCCCCCCCCCCCCCCAAGGTCCACAGGGAGGGAATACCGCAGCTTGACCAGCCTTCATATCCAACTTGAAGAGAAAGAATGTATTGCTTGGATCTTTTCGTTTTGGACTGTGGCTTTGGACAACAACTATGGGACTTTTGCAGTTTATTTATGTTTTCTTTATGCTTCTTTAAATAATGTAGTCAAGACAGTTATGAAGATGTTATGTTTTTTGAAGTATTGTAAGACAATTATGGTATGGTTGGTGTAACACGTATTTTATTGAAATAAAAGTTGTTGTTTTCCGCTGTTCAAAAATATGTGTTCTTATATCTGTCTTGTATATCTGTGACTTATACTTATAAACCTCCACCAAAATTAGGGCATTCCCTTTGAGAGTGACCCTAACGGAGGTGGGGTGGCTATGTTTGTTATTATGCCTAGTTAAAAACATGTTTTCTAAGCTTATGTTGTTATCTTAATCATATGATAATATATTTTTGGCACATAAGTTACATTAGAAATTTACACTAGAATTGCATCTCCTTACAAGTTACATAGATTGGACAAAAACCCATGATTATATGAATAATAGGATTCATAATCAATTATGTTTATGCCATGACCATATAAGGACTCATGTTCAATTATGATTATGCCATAATTATATGATTAGAGTGGTTCATGTTTAAGTACTATTTATGCCAAGACTACAAGTTTCGTTTACACCATGATTTTGTGAATAGAATGATTCATGTTTAAGTATTGCTTATATTATATGTTGTTACAATTGCAAGTTCACATATGCCTGTCTTATGATAATTAGATCGTATGTTGCAAGTTCATGCGTTCACACTCCCCTTTTTATGTCACCTTATAAACATCATGTTATAGCCTCCCCTTTTTATATGGCTAAAATTGGGTTTAAGTATTAAAAGCAACACACCTTACATTGGAACGAACGAATAAAACGGGGGACATGACGTTTGGGTTAAAAATATAGAACATATGTGTTGGCTTGTTTGACGCACGCCAATAACTTTGAAAAACAATTAAGTGGCACAAATAAATCTTAACCAATAAAGATGAATTTGAATAATGGGCCGCAAATATTTACATATAAAAAGAAGAAAGACAAAATATGTGTAAATGTAGAAAATACGATGTGTTTAACCCTAGGTTGGATTGAGTTGTGATGTAAACCTGCCCGGAACCGCTCGGCTGTCCAGTAGTCACAACAATACCTATCCAATGTGGGTGGTTAAACACGGAGCCCAATAAGGACCCGAGGTTAGACTGAGTTGTGGCGTAAGACTGCCCGGACCCAACCGGCAATAGGCAGCCACAACAATACCTGTCTAATGTGGGAGGTCAAGGCTTTAATAAGACAATTAAGGCTGAGTCAGGATTGATAGGATTAAGTAAATTATATTAATACTTAATCAAAATGGAACATGCCAAACTAAACAGACTGATTGGGGGTTAGGTTTATAAAACACTTAACCAACTTAGCATGTTGGCTAGAAATAGAAAACCTAGTAGCGAGGGACCCTTTTCGCAGTAACCCTACAAGGTATCATGATACCCTGAAACTAGGCAGGGTGGGGCACGATTACTGGGCTGATTGTAAGAGGTCAAATCGACGGCGGTGGTGCAGCAGTGTAGGTTCTAACGGGGTGCGGGCGTGCACACACTCCGGCGTAGAGAAATAAGGCACTAGGCACCAGTAGCATACCTGTGCATTCTAGGATTGTGTCGGGCCACCACCATGGGACTTGATACACCCCATGGTGGGACCAGCATAGGTAACTACAACATCGGGGCTGTAAGACACATGTAACTATGCGAGTAGGAGCCGATCATCATAAAATGGATCACTTCACCCTGATTATGGGGTGCCTGTTGGGAACCAGTTTATATGGGTACAGAGATTAATATGGGGTACGATAGTATATTCGACCCTAGACAACTTAACTAAGTTTATGGTGCTTTCCCATTTCTAGTTTATACTTATCATACCCAGTTCTTTATTCATAGACTGAATAGTCCTAGACTTACTCAGGCTTTATGTCTGACTCTACTTTTCTTTCATCTTCTTTTCTTCCGTTCCCCCCCCCCCCAGGTCCACAGGGAGGGAATACCGCAGCTTGACCAGCCTTCATATCCAGCTTGAAGAGAAAGAATGTATTGCTTGGATCTTTTCGTTTTGGACTATGGCTTTGGACAGCAACTATGGGACTTTTGCAGTTTATTTATGTTTTCTTTATGCTTCTTTAAATAATGTAATCAAGACAGTTATGAAGATGTTATGTTTTTTTGAAGTATTGTAAGACAATTATGGTATGGTTGGTGTAACACGTATTTTATTGAAATAAAAGTTGTTGTTTTTCGCTGTTTAAAAATATGTGTTCTTATATCTGTCTTGTATATCTGTGACTTATACTTATAAACCTCCACCAAAATTAGGGCATTCCCTTTGAGAGTGACCCTAACGGAGGTGGGGTGTTTCACTGTCGGATCTTCCGTTAAGTCTATTCGAAGTTACAAGTTGGTGTTTGCGAGCTGTCGTTGCTCGACGCGTCCTATTCAAGCTTGAATCGATTTATAATTTAAAAATAAATCGAACTAATTACAAATCATTTTCATAATTTATATAAAATATATATATATTCATCTTTGTAATCTCGTTTCATCCATTTCTCTTTAAAATAATGTATTTCATTACACGGTCAACTTTAATATTATTTTAATGCATAAAATAATGTTATTTTTTGAAAGCCATTATTTTATGCTCAAATTTCCCTTATATTCATTATCAAAAGAAACGAAAACTTACCAAAGAAAACTTCTTTTATAACGTTTGCTACATAACCTAAGGCAACTTCACTTTGAAAAGTAACTATTCATTTTAAATAAAAACTTTGATATGCCAAAAGTATACTAAATTTACTTCAAAACCACTCGTTACAGTTACAAATATTCATTGATATTTTGATATTTACGCGTTCATCCAAAATCGGATGTCTAAATCAAACTTCGATTTTTCACTGAATATTATATTATTAAAATATTCATATTTATTCCAGATTGGATTCAAATTCAACCAAACATCAAATAATTTTACTTATATGAATTTTATACATCCAAAGATAGTTGCAAACAACTACCAAACATCCAATTCAAAACATCCATAAATTCAGGAATTTAATCATAACAAATTCATTTCAATTTGTTTTTCAATCTAACCAATTTCACTTAAACAAGTGATTATAAATCCTTTTGATTCTTTATTCTAGTTGTTAATTAGTTCATTTAGATAGAAATGTCTTTTATCTTTTTAAACATGGAATATTTCATCCAAAAAATTTCGAGTCATTTATTTTGATTTTACATAATTTATTAATATTTTTAATAAATTTATTAAGGCCCTTACAATCGGTTTCTTATATCAGCCACCGAACTACATCTATATAGACCTTTTAATAAAACTAATTCGGACTTATATTAAAATCAAATTGTAAAACCCCGTATTTTCTATGAATATTAAAATAACGAATTAAGAACACTTAAATCTTAAAAGATGAATTAAGTAAAATGGGTTACGCCATTGCGTTCATCTCGGAATTCTGCCTAAGATAGAGTCCGAGTTTGCGTAAATCGGACTCCGTGTGAAGAATTTATGGAGCTTAGAAGATTTCAAGTTTAAGCAGAGTTTAAATAAAAATAATAATTAGAAAATTAAAAAGCCAGTTCGAAATTCAAAACAGAAGAAGAGGCTGAGCGGGAAATTTCCCGCTTAGAAATGTCGACCTCCCCAAGGGGGTGTCGACTTAGGTGTTGACCCCCCTATAGGGGTGTCGACATAGGTGTTGACCCCCTTAGGGAGTTGACCCATGTTAAATCTAGGGTCAGTGGTGTATTTTACAGCCTAGGCTGATCTGGCCTTCTCTGATTGGCCTGACGACCCATTTTCTTGGTCTAGATGGTTTGGATGGATCCTATGTTGATCTGGCGGCTCTAATTAATCCTACACATCTATAAATACATATCTAAACTTAAACCTAACCTCAAAACCCTATTATACGATGCCACAATGTTGTGCATCTCTAAACTATCCTAGCCTCCTTCTTCTCCAAACTAGAAATCAAATTAGAGAGCATAAAATTGAAGTAAAGGTTCTCCGATTTAATCAACAAAGAAAGATTAGAATCACTACGGCGTCAAATAATTCTCTTTTTCTAGTCCTATCGTTGTAAGTTCATTTATTACTCAGATTTGAACACATAATAGAAATCATCACTATAATGAATCGAATCTAGAAATATGCCTAATTGTGAGATAATCAATTCTGATTCATGCTTATCCTTTTGTCAAATCAGGAATTACCTATGCCTATGAGACTGTTGTGATTGATACAGTTGAACCTATTATGTTGTACATAAGATTAGTAAATTTCTTTATGTTCAATCCTATCGAATCTGTATACCTATGATGTATTTTCCTTAGTTTGCTCATATTCATTACAAATGTACAACATGTCTATTGGAAACACGGTTCTAGTATCTGGTACAACTTTACATGCCTACTTTCCTTATGTCAGTTCTTGTGTTTTCTCTCTATCCCTTTCCCGTTTTATTTTGTGAGTACTTGGAATTTGGAAACCTTGTTGAATCTTGTTATATGTGCGATTGTAATGCGGAGAATTGTGTATAACTTATTGGATAAATTTTGGACATAACAAGTAAATGAGACATAACTTGAATTGACTACAATTCTGGATAATTGGCATAAAAAAATCTAGACTTGGACATGTATGGTAAATATGTAAATTGGCTAAAAGATGAACATGCCTTACTCGAGGTTAGATTGGGTTGCGGTGTAAGACTACCCGGAACCGCCCGGCACATCCAACAACCGCAAAAACAGGTCTAACGTGGGAGGTTAGTGCATCAAACCCAAAACCCGAGGTCAGAATGAGTTTACAGTAGAAGTTTGCCTGGAACTGCCCGACACATCCAGTAACCACAAACAACAGTTCCAATGTGAGAGGTTCGTGCATTAATAAATCAATTAATGCCAATGAATAGACATGCTAAGAATGGTAAGGTTAAGTAACTTATGATTAGGCGATACTTAACCAATACAACATGCTAATTAAACAAATGGGTGGGGTTAGGTTAAATGGAGAATACTTAACCGTTATAATATGTTGGTTAGGAAACCCTAGTAATGGGGACCCACTCAGCAGTAACCCACATAGATGTATCACGGTACCATGAACTAGGCAGTGTGGGGCACGATTAGTAGGCTTATTATAAGCAGCCAAAATAGCGGTAGGTGGTGCGTTAATGTAGGTTCCGACGGAGTACGGGCGTGCACGTAATCTGGAGTGGAAAAACCAGGCACTGGGCATCAGTAGTTATACATTGTGCATCCTGAATTGTGTCGGGTTTCCATCATAGGGCTTGATACACCCCATGGTGGAACCAGCACAGGTATCAACAAACAAGCGAGGCCGAATGACACAAGTAATAAATACATAGAGTAGAAGCTGATCGATAAAGGGATCACTTCATTATGAACGCATTAGGCTAGTTGAAACAATTGTTAGCAGGTGCAGAGCAATAGAAATGAGTGCAATAGCATATTCAGTTTATCTTGCCTTACCTTGTCTTATGTTATAATGTCATTATGGTATTGTCTTATATTCAGTTTATTTATGTCATGATCCTCTTTCTTGTTTACATGTTGAAAATCACTGGGCTTACCAGGCTTTAAGTCTGATCTGTTTTCTTTCGTCTTCTTTTCTTCCGTTCCCTACCCCCTTAGGTCCATAGGTAGGGAACACTTCAGCTTAGTTTATGCCTTTTCCAGTTTGAAGAGAGTAGATGTATTGCCTGGATTCTCTTTTCTTGGGATATGGCTGTGGTTGCACTTTTATTAGGGATTTATGCTGCTTTACTACTATTTTATGCTTCTTTATGTATTTGGAGTTTTTAATCAAGACAGAGGTTTTATTGTAATGATGTGGAAGTTGGGTTTTGAGACAATGATTGTAATGTTTTTATTGAACCATGCCGCTTATGAAATAATTTCAGTTTTTCCGTTGTTTGTATGTCTGTCGTGTAAAATATCTGTAACTTTTAACTATAATGCGTCATCGAAGTTAATGCATTCCCTTTGTAATTGATCTTAATGGAGGTGGGGTGTTCCACTTGGTATCAGAGATAATGGTTACCAGATCAGATAAAAGTTTTTGAAAACTATTTTTCAAAAAGAAGTTTTAAAGAAGCATTTTGAAGAAAAGCGTTGTTTTATTTTAAAGGCATATTCCCCAAACCCATATGCACTATTTTTCTATCTTTTGTTTTGAGTCTTTTCTTTTTGTTTCATCATGTTTGGGGATCTTAGTCTTCTAGAGAAAGTCACAATACCCTGATAGTTTCGTAGGTATTTGGAGGCCATGACACCCGTCGAAGCCAAGGAAACATTCCTCCAACTGACCCATCGTTCCTCCTCCTCCTACGCATGTGAACGCTTTCTCGAAGATATGTAGAGACTTTCGAGATATGAGCGGAAACAACTTTAATGGGACTGAATCATTCGTGGAAGCAAGAAACTGGCTCAAGGAAACAGAAGACTTGTTTGTTATCTTCGAAGTGGACGACATGAAGAAGATACTGTTGGTTGTATGGTTACTTATGGACAAAGCCTCTTTCTATTGGGAAGTTACTAATGACGAGAGACCAGTTGAGACTTGGGAGGATTTTAGAATCAGTTTTGAAATGAAGTTCCTCTTGCAAGCTGAATAAAGCCTACAGATGGGGAAGTTCTTAGCACTCAAATAGGGAAGCCAATCGGTTAAGGAATATGTCAACAAATTCAACCAGCCGGCTAGATTCGGACTGGAGTTGATAAACACTTCACATAAAAAGGCTCTCTGTTTCGCTAAAGTGTTAAATGAGCCACTGCACGGCCTAACTATGTCCCGTATACCTATGGGCGCGACGTAAGAGAGATTGACGAGCATGGCACTATTACAGGAGGAAGAGAAGGATGGGAAGAAAGAGGAGAAGATGGAAGAACCTCTAGACAAGAAAGTTGAGGGATCGTAGAATAAGAAGACAGATTCAAAGAAGGGAGGGAAGTATAACAAACCCCATGACAAGAGGTAGTGTAATTTTTGTGGCATACCTGGACATCTTGTTAAGGACCACAGGAAGAAGAAGAGGAGGATGGGTGGTTGTTTTTAATGCGTTGAGACAGGACATATGGCCAAGGACTGCCCAAGAAGGCAAGGGCAAGGGAAGAGGACTAGGTCTACTTCTGGAGGGCAGATTCACACTCTCACAGCACCTATGAGGGAAAGAGGTAGAAATTTTTTTGTTGAGAATTTAGTTTACCTTTCTGATCATCCTATTCGTACTCTTTTTGATTTTGGCGCTTCACAGTCTTTTATATCTACTGCCCTAGTTGAATCTCTACACCTAGATATCAATATAGTAGAGGATCCCATGGTTGTTTCAAATCCAATTGGGGATTCCGCTTATTTATCAATGATTTGTTTGGATTTGGAAATTTCTATACTAAGCCTTGGGTTTAGATGTAATGCTTATGTTTTGGGTTTCACGTGCTACGAGTTGATTCTTGGCATGGATTGTTTATCAAGAAATGGGGCCATCCTTGAGTGTGAAAATAGAGTGGTTAGAATTAAGACTCGCCTCGGTAATACTCTTGAAATCTCTTGTAATCCTATGAATTCTTTTATATTAGCTACCTAGAATCTCTTGATGCATCTGTTGAAAATTTGCAGTCTATTAGAATAGTCCGTGAGTACTCGGATGTCTTTGAAGAAGTGAAGGGTTTACCTCCAAAGCGAGAGACAGATTTCCGCATATACCTATTTGATAATGCAAAACCAGTTGCTTTCCCCGTTAGACATGTGGCTCCAAGGGAAAGAAAGGAGCTCAGCAAGCAAGTTGAAGAATTGCTCGAAAAGAGTTTCATAACATGGAGTATTTCAGAATGGGGTGCTCCAGTAGTGTTTGCAACCAAAGTTGATGGTTCACTTCACCAATGTGTGGATTATAGGGAGCTAAACAAGTTGACCAAGAAGAATAGGCACCCACTTCCAAGAATAGATGACTTGTTCGACCAGCTCGTAGGTGCCTCAGTTTTCTCCCAACTAGATCTAGCTACCGGATTTCATCAGCTAAGAGTGGCTGAAGACAGCATAGATAAGACCGCGTTCAAGACCCTGAATGGTTTTTTCGAATGGCTTGTCATGCTTTTTGGCTTGACAAACGCACCCGCCTATTTCGTTGACTTGATGAGTAGGGTGTTTAGGGAGTTCCTTAATAAGTTTGTAGTGGTCTTCATGGACAACATTTTGATTTTCTCAAAAAGTGAGGAAGAACATGCTTTGCATTTAAGGGAAGTTATGGTTACTCTTCGAGCACATCAAGTGAAAGAAATATTCTCCAAATTCCATTTTTGGAGAGAAGAAGTAAGGTTTCTTGGACATGTGGTGTCCAAAGAGGTGATACCCGTGGATCTCACAAAAGTAGTTGTGGTGCAAGATTGGAAGATTCCACGAATGCAACCGAAGTACAAGTTTTCTCGGACTAGCGGGCTATTACAGAAAGTTCATTAAAGACTTTGTGAAGATCTCAGCCCCACTTACAAGATTGACGAAGAAAAACATAACTTTCTCTTGGGATTTGGATTGTGATGTTTCTTTCCAACGATTGAAAAGGGCTCTAACAACAGCCCCAGTCCTGACATTTCCTGATGGACGTAAGATGTTTACAGTATACATAGATGCATGTGGTACAGGATTTGGCACTGTCTTAATGCAAGAAGGCAAGATAGTCTGTTATGTTGGAAGGCAATTGAAGGTACATGAGTAGAACTACCCAACTCATGATTTAGAACTAGCTACCATTGTTTTCGCCTTTAAGTCATCGTGTCATTACCTACTCGGAGAAATGTTTGAATTGTTTACTGACCATAAATCATTAAAGTACCTTTTCTCCCAAAAGGATCTTAACTTAAGACAACAAAGGTGGATGGAATTTCTTGCCCCATATGATTTTGAGATTGCTTATACCCCTGGCAAAGGCAATGTGGATGAAAAAGCCTTAAGTAGGAAAAAGATGACCTTAAGTCCTCTCTTTGTGGAAAGGCAAAACTTAGAGAACATAGAAACCTTTGACTTTAGACCCTTTTTTGAGTACGTACCTGGTTTGTTAGCAACGCTAGAGGTGTGGGGTATGCTTCTGGATTCAATAGGAACCGCACAACGTGAAGACCCTCAGATAGCTGATATGATGGATAAGTTAATTAGAGGTGAGGCTTTTAGCCACCTCAATAGATACTCCATAAATGACAAGGGTTGGTTGAGACAAGATGATAGACTATGTGTCCCTCAAGCAAGGGATTTGGTGAAGACATTTCTCGAAGAAGCACACCATTCTAAGTTCACCATGCACCCAGATGGAGACAAGATGTATAAAGACATAAACAGGGTTTTCTTTTGGAATGGCATGAAGAAGGATGTAGTTGAATTCGTCTTTAAGTGCTTGATATGCCAGCAAGTCAAGGCGGAGCAAAAGAAGCCTGGTGGTCTGCTTTATCCCCTGGAGGTCCCACAGTGGAAATGGGATAACATTTCGATGGACTTTATAGATGTGTTGGCTAGGTCAAGAAGGAGCAATACCAGTATTTGGGTAATAGTCGACAGGCTCACTAAAAGCGCTCACTTTATACTTGTTAAGAGTAGGAGGACTGCCTCATCGTTAGTATCCATTTGTCTTAAAGAAGTATTCGACTACATGGGATACCCTTTATCATAGTAAGTGATCGAGATCCTATCTTTACGAGTGAGTTTTGGAATAGTTTGCAAGAGGCTGTAGGCACACAACTTTGCTTAAGCACTACCTATCACCCACAAACTGATGGTCGGAGTGAAAAGGTGAGCAGAATATTGGAAGATCTTTTGAGACTGTGCATTCTTTATTTTGGAGGAACGTGGCAAGATCATCTTCCTTTGGGGAACTTCGCATACAACAATAGCTACCAAGCCACTATAGGCACGACACCCTTTGAGGCCTTATATGGAATACCGTGCTGATCACCAACATGTTGGTGGGAATCTACAGACAAGCTCGTACATGGGCCTGACATGATCAAATAAACTTCAGAGAAGGTGGACTTGATACGAAGATGAATGAAGACCGCACAAGATAGATAGAAGTCCTATGCGAATAAAAGAAGTACCGACCTTGAGTTTGAGGTTGGAGACAAGGTTTTCCTTAAATTATCTCCTTTGAAGAATGTCATTCGCTTTGGATTCAGAGGAAAATTAGCACCAAGATTTGTAGGGCTATTTCTAATCATTGAGAGGATTGGGATGATGGCTTAAAGAGCAGAGCTGCCCGAAAGATTGGCTGGAGGTCATAATGTTTTTCATGTTTCTCATCTATGAAAGTGCTTACATGAGTTTGCAGAAGTTGTGGAGCCGAGCATACTAGAAGAAGTGGAGATGGAATGAGAAGCGGCGGTGAGAAGAATTCCAACTCGTATCTTGGGAATAGAAGTCAAAAAGCTACGAAATCGTGAGGTCAAGCTACTTAAAGTACAATGGAGTGACGCTGAAGAAGGTGCGACTTGGGAGACGGAAGACAAGATACGCACAGCCTACCCTTCTTTTTGAGGGTACATCCTTGATATCTTTTTCCATAAGTTTATACATGCTTGTATCTATCTTTTAAGTATATCTCCTCAGTCCTATTCTTGGTCCTTAAATAGAAACCAATGAATGTAAACATGTATTTGAAGCATGTTATGATTGATGGTTGCAAGTGATTGCTAGTGGTTGCTCGTGGATGCATATACACACACATTAGGTACTAGATCGGCTTAGTCACTTTCATATTGCATATGCATATATGTATTTGTATATGGATTGAAACTTGGTGTGTTATCATATGGATGTTGCATTTGTATGAATGATTGTGCACTCATGTAGAAGTTATAATGTATAATTAGGAATAATTGCACACATGATGGACTCATGGCACTGACATAGTTCGCATTAAGGAGGTCAACTTAATCAGTAGACCGCCTAATTTTGCATTAGATAAGGACATATGCACACACTATTCATATAGTCATAAAAGCATTAGAAATCTTTTTAAGGACAATGGATGTCTGTGATTGATGGTCGAGTAGATGGATGTTGGACATTAGGATACATTCTTCTTAACTCTGAGATTTCGTGGACGAAATCCTTTAAGGAGGGGAGAATGTAACACCCCATATTTTCTATGAATATTAAAATAATGAATTAAGAACACTTAAAATTTAAAATATGAATTAAGTAAAATGGGTTACGCCATTGCATTTGTCTCGGAATTCTTCCTGAGATAGAGTCTGAGTTTGCGTAAATCGGACTACGTATGAAGAAGTTATAGAGCTCAGAAGATTTCAAGTTTAAGCAGAATTTAAATTAAAATAATAATTAAAAAATTAGAAAACCAGTTCGAAATTCAGAACAGAAGAAGATGCTGAGCTGGAAATTTCTCGCTCAGAGATGTCGACCCCCCATGGGGATTCGACATTGGTGTCGACCCCCCCTATAGGGGTGTCGACATAGGTGTCGACCCCCATGTAGAGAGTCAATCCCTGTTAGATCCTGGGCCAGTGACGTATTTTACAGCCTAGGGCTGATGTGGCCTTCTCCTATTAGCCTGATGACGCCTTTTCTTGGACTAAATGTTTTGGATGGTTCCTATGTTGATCTAAAGGCTCTAATTAATCATACACATCTATATATACATATCTAAACATAACCCTAACCTCATAACCCTATTCTATGATGCCACCTTGCTGTCCATCTCTAAACTAGCCGAACCTCCTTCTTTTCCAAACTAGAAACCAAATTATAGAGCTTTAAATTAAAGTAAGGTTCTCCACTTCAATCAACAAAGAAAGATTAGAATCGCTACAACATCAAATATTTCTCTTTTTGTAGTCCTATCGCTGTAAGTTCAGTTATTACCCAGATTTGAACACATAATAGAAATCATGACTGTAATGAATCGAATCTAGAACTATGCCTAATTGTGATATAATCAATTCTGATTCATGCTTATCCTTTTGTCAAATCTAGAATTACTTATGCCTATGAGACTGTTGTGAATTATACAATTGAACCTATCATGTTGTACATAAGGTTAGTAAATTTCTTTATGTTCAATCCTATCGAATCTGTATATCTATGATGTATTTTCCTTAGTTTGCTCATATTCATTGTTAATGTACAACATGTCTATTGGAAACATGATTCTGGTATTTTGTACAACTTTACATGCATACTTTCCTTTTGTAAAATCTTGTGTTTCCTCTCTATCCCCTTCCCGTTTTATTTTATGATCACTTGGAATTTGGAAACCTTGTTGAATCTTGTTGTACGTGCAATTGTAACACGGGAAATTGGGTATAAATTATTGGAGTAATTTTGGACATAACAAGTAAATGAGACATTACATGAATTGACTACAATTGTGGATAATTGGCATACAAAAATCTTGACTTAGACATGTATGGTAAATATGTAAATTGGTTAAAAGATGAACATTCCTAAACCGAGGTTATATTGAGTTGCGGTGTAAGACTGCCCCGAACCACCCGGCACATCCTGTAACTGCAACAATAGGTCTAATGTGGGAGGTTAGCACATCAAGCCCAAAACCCGTGGTTAGAATGAGTTTGTGGTAGAAGTCTGCCCGAAACCGCCCGGCACATCCAGTAACCGCAAACAACAGTTCTAATGTGAGAGGTTGGTGCATTAATAATTCAATTAATGCCAATGATTAGACATGCTAAGAATGGTAGGGTTAAGTAACATATGAATAGGAGACACTTAACCAATACAACATGATAATTAAATAAATCGGTGGGGTTAGGTTAAATTGAGAACACTTAACCGTTATAGCATGTTGGTTAGGAAACCCTAGTAACGGGGAATCATTCAGTAGTAAACCACATGGATGTATCACGATTACCTAAACTAGGCTGGGTAGGGCACGATTACTGGGCTGATTATAAGCGGTCAAAATAGCGGTAGGTGGTGCGTCAGTGTAGGTTCCGACGGTGTACGGGCGTGCACGTACTCTGGTGTGGAAAAATCAGGCACTGGGCATCAATAATTATACACCGTGCATCCTGAATTGATCGGTTTGGCATCATAGGGATTGATACACCCCATGGTGGAACCAACACATGTATCTACAAACAAGCGGGGTCGAATGACACAAGTAATAAATACATACGAGTAGAAGCCGATTGATAAAGGGATCACTTTATTATGAACACATTAGGCTAGTTGAAACAATTGTTAGTAGGTGCAGATAAATAGAAATGAGTGCGATAGCATATTCAGTTTATCTTGCCTTACCTTGTCTTATGTTATCTTGTAACTATGTTATTATCTTATATTAAGTTCATTCATGTCATGATCCTCTTTCTTGTTTACATGCTAAAATTCACTGGGCTTACCAGGCTTTAAGTCTGATCAGTTTTCTTTCGTCTTCTTTTCCAGCTTGGTTCAGGGAGGGAATACTTCAGCTTAGTTCAGGCCTTTTCCAGCTTGAAGAGAGTAGATGTACTGCATGGATTCTCTTTTCTTAAGCTATGGCTGTGGTTACACTTTTATTGGGGATTTATGCTGCTTTACTGCTGTTTTATGCTTCTTTATGCATTTGGAGTTTTTAATCAAGACATAGGTTTTATTCTAATGATGTGGAAGTTTGGTTTTGAGACAATGGTTGTAATGTTTTGACTGAACCACGCTGCTTATGAAATAATTTCACTCTTTCCGATGTTTGTATGTCTATCTTGTAAATTATCCGCATCTTTTACCTATAATGCTTCACTGAAGTTAATGCATTCCTTTTGTGAGTGATCTTAACGAAGGTGGGGTGTTTCACAATCCATTGGATTTCAAAACTTCTTTTTTTATTTGAAATCTCGTTACATTACAGTTTCAACGATTCTAGTTTCAGAGAATCTGATGGTCGGATCTCTCGTTACGTCAATTCGAAGTTATACGTTGGCGATCGCGAACTATCATTGTGCAATAACTTCTATTTAAGCCAAAATCGATATATAATTTAAAAAAAAATTGAAAAACTTCCAAATTATTTTTACAATTTATATAAAAAATATATATTCATCTTTGAAAACCCGTTTTAGTCATTTCTCTTCAAAATCATGTCTTCCACTATACAGTCAGCTTAAATATTATTTTGATGAATAAAATAATATTATTTTTGGAAAGCCATTATTTTACACTCAAATATTACTTACAGTTACAAAAAAAATAAATGAAAAACTTTCGAAAGAAAACTTCTTTTAAAACCTTTACTACGTAACCTAACGGAACTTTACTTTGAAAAGTTACTATTCTTTTAATTCAAAAACTTTGATATCACAAAAATTATATTAAATTTATTTCAAAGCCGTTCATTACAGTTATGAATATTCATTTATATTTCGACATCTGTGCGTCCACACAAAATCGGATGTCTAAATCAAAATTCGATTTTTCACTGAATATTATATTATTAAATTATTCATATTTATTTCGTATCGGAATCAAATTCAACCAAACATAATATAATTTTACTTATATGAATTTTAAACATTCAATGATAGATGTAAACCACTATCAAACATCAAATCCAAATCAACCACAGATTCATGAATTTAATTATAACCAATTCATTTGAACTTGTTTTACAATCTAACCAATTTCACTTAAACATGTGATTATAAATTCAACTTTTTAATTATAGATGGATGTTTAATCCAATATAAACTACCACAAGTATTTTAACATGTTAATCAAATCAAGATCATATTCAAATCATATCACAATAAATCATCCATTCATCCATCGGGTTTGCAAACAATTTGTGATGTGAGCCACAATATACTATATAATAATTTGTGATAACTAATCAAATTAAAAACAAATAAAATCTAAATTTCTCACATAATCTATCATTAACTTATAAGCATCATTTTTACTTACTAATTATCTTGGTTTCACTTTCTAATCAAATCACAAGTCAATATTGACTCAATCACTTAACTACCAACTGTTTAACTACATACCTACGATTAAAACTACACAAATAATAAATTTTGAGTGATGTATCACCCCACGTCTATTAATGTCACTCGCAAAGGGAATGCATTAACTTCCATGGAGCATTTTAAGTGAATATAGAACAGAAAATAACAACAAGACAGATATAACGCAGTACTAGAAAATTTAAAACTTTATTTATTGCAGCAGAAGGTAAATATGTTTGGTTACATCATCAAAAACCATAAACCAAGTCAAGTACATAATATCGATCTTGATAAAACAAAGTACATAATTCCACTACTACAAATAGCCATAAAAAAATTGATAGGCTGAACTTTACTTCAGCAATCCAAATCCAAGTGGTCCCAAAGAGATCCCAATCAAGCTCCACTAGTACAAGTCCCACCCTTAGAACCTGGGGGGAGGAGGAAGAAAAGAGGTGGAAATTAAGGGGGTCAGAGATAAAGTCTGGCAAGTCCGATAACTCTAACAACATAATTATTAAAGCAATATGATAAGATATAAGCTGGAGAATAAGGTAATGACTGTGTAAACCACATGGGTATGGCAAGGCAATCAAGAGAAACAGAGATAACGTTAATGGCGCTTCCTAATCAAAATACGATAATTACTATATTCTACCGTACTGTACCGTACTGTACTAACACTAACTGCACCCCTACTAGTCACTCTAGAAATTTGATCCATCTTGGCTAAATAGAACGATGATAGCTTCGTGTACTACTAGATGTACCCACTATCCTTCATGTTTGACTGTGTATCTCTACTTGCTATCATAGGTACCCAGCGTGTGCCTATCCCCACTAGATGTACCCCTTCAATAAGTAATAATGGTAATTCCATGTACTCCTAGCTGACGTCATAGGTGCCGCCTGCTCCTATCTCCAGTAGGTGTACCCCCTTAATAATTATTAATAATAGTGGTAGCTTCGTGTACCCCTAGCTGACTACATAGGTGCCGTCTGCTCCTATCTCCACTAGGTTTACCCACTACCCTGCACTGTTCGATCGACTCCCTAACTCGTAGATACTCGTGCAGGTCCCACAATGCGGTGTATCACTCCCCAATATGGCAACCTTATACCACGTAAGGAATGCACGGCTTATAACTACACGATGCAACAACGTCTTACCTACCAGCCCAGACCCACGCACGCATGTGACCCCGTTGGACTTGTGTTTCCACCGCTACACCGTTTTGGCCTCTAACAATCATACCCAGTAGGCGTGTCCCGTCCTCGACTTGGGTCGAGCTCACAAAGATACTTAATGGGCTACTGGATTGAAAAGGGCCCCTCATGCTTGACACAAGCTTTCCACCTAGGCTTGGTCTCCTCTAGTACGTCCCACTTAATCCCCTTCATGTCCACTTACACATTTTAAATTTGGTTAAGGTTTTCTATTAGTAATTACACATGCCACCAAAGGCACCCACTTAACCCCTATGTCCCACTTACATGTTTTACCTTGGTTAAGTGTTACTAATCGTATTTCCTCAAGCCACCCAAGGCACCCACTTAACCCACATGTCCCACCACATGTTTTACTTTGGTTAAGTGTTTCTTAATTTATTACCACCGTAACCCCTGTAGGACCTCTCACATTAGACTGTCATTTGTGGCTGCTGGATTTGCCGGGAGGGTCCGAGCAGTCTTACACCACAAACGAGCCTAACCTCGTGTTAATACAATTGTTACACATTTAGTTTGGGCCATTGACCTCTCACATTGGGCTACCATTTGTGGCTGCTGGATTTGCTGGGCGGGTCCGGGCAGTCTTACACCACAAATGAGTCCAACCTCGTGTCTTAGGCAATTAATTATACATAATTAATTTTCCCCAAATTTGAATTACTTTCCCTATTCAAATTTCCATATTTATTTATGTCCATAATTTATCACTTGAATTATGCTCATCTATTTATGGCATATAAATTATACCATTTTCAACACTAATTAATTTTATTCCTTAAAGTTAATTACATGCGTTTTAGGCCATTACATGCCAAATTCACAATATGTGTGTATCCACTATTATCCCCATCGTACCCCGTCATTCGTTCACTTAACATGACATATACATATTAGACTAGCAAATAGTCTAATACTTAAAAAAGAGAGGAATAAATGTCACAAAGTCACATACACACAATAATAGATCTAATTTGCATCTAACTTGCAATTAAGAATTACAACATACTTGCATAGTCTTTGTATTATCAAGGATCCAAAAATCATAGATCTAAAAGGTGTGAACTTGCATGTATGAACATAGTTTTACACCCAACTAGCCTAGGTAATTATCACAAACTTACATAGACTATGTTTATTGTCAACCTAAACATAAAGGTGTCATCTTGCATAACTATGGATACAATAAAAGGTATTAACCTGAGTAAACAATGGATCCACATAAAGGCGTAAACTTGCATAACTATGCATGTCATAGGTTCAACATAAAAATGTCAACTTGACTATGGATCTATACTTTAAAGGTGTGAACTTGTATATATGTGAATCCAATTATCACTTAAACTTGCATATGAACATAATACTTATACGAACTAGCATATGTTCCACATCCATATTCGCATAAAAACTGATGTTATAAACCTAGGTGATTGGATTATAAAAACGGATTCATTGACACAAGTTAACATCATGAACTATTAGCATATATTTTAGATCCAAACTTACATAACATCATATAACTCGCATACAACTTGCGTGATCCTATTAACTTGCATAACATCATATGTACAACTTGCATAATCATATTAACTTGCATAACATCATATATGATACTTGCATAATCATATTAACTTGCATAACATCATATATAAAACTTGCATAATCATATTAACTTGCATAACATCATATATGAAACTTGCATAATCAAATTAACTTGCATAATCATATTAATCTTGCTTAACATCATATATGAAACTTGCATAACATCATATATAAAACTTGCATAACATCATATAATATGAATCAAGTTAACATACATGATTAAACATATGAATTAGATTCACAACCACAACTTATAATCCAATGTATATCACATGATAATTAATTTAGCAATTATTTTGTTAAAGTGGTCGAACTTACCATTCAACGAAGTTCTGGAATTTATTAGCGTCCCTTTTTGTAGTTGAATTTGCTGTTGGATTGAACTGAGTTGCTTTAATCTTCTTCTAATTGGTGGCTGCTACACTAGGGTTCAAGACGACAGCATGACCGCCATAGTTTTAGTTTTAATTCTGATTTAGGGTTTGAGTCTATGGGTCTTTTTGTAGAGCTTTGAATTAATTTAAGCTGTCAGATCACTCTAGGATCCATCCAGGCCTTAGAAACCAATAAATGATGTCAATAGACCAAACAGAAATCGCCACCTAAGCCCTAAAACATAAAATTTCGTCATGGACCATTTAGGGCCGACGGGACCAACTCCAAACCTCCTGAGTCGACCCTGGGGTCGACCTAGCGGGTCTCTCTGGGTCGACCCATAAAATAGGTCGGTTTGGTGTTTTGCCTTCCCGCTTCCGCTGTTTTGAATTTTTTTCTTAAATCTTAGGTTGAATTTTATTTATTTATTTATTTATTTATATATATATATATTTCTATCTTTCTAATTAACCATTTTCACACTAAACTACTTTTTGAACCGCGTTCACACTAAGCCGCTTTTTAGCCATTGCTCTAAAACAAAAATATGGCGTTGGCTGGGATCGAACTCTGTACCTCTTGTATGCAAGTCACATCACTACTACAAAACAGGTCATTTGCGACGGTTGTTTATGCCCATTTGCGACCGATTAACAATCGTCGCAACTGCAGACGTCGCAAAAATAAAAACCTTTTTGCGACGGTTAAAAAGCCATCGCATAATATGGCTTTTTGCGATAGTTTTTATAAGGAGTCGTCGCATAATATGAAGAATTTGCGATGGTTTTTAGTAACAGTAGTCGCAAATAAATGTTGCTTAGTTTCAAAACTATACCATTTTGCTACGGTTGTTATAAAAACCGTAGCTAAAAGGTATTTTTGCGACTGTTTTTAACAAAAAAAGTAGCAAAATAGCATTTTTTGCTACGGTTTTTAACATTAACCGTCGCAAATAACAATTTTTTAGCTACACCAAACCTAGTATTTCAAAGCAACAAAAAACTACTAATATCATAGAATTAATATGCATATGAGTTTAGATATCAATCCACATAGCTCAGCATAGACTATATAAATGAACATACATCAAATACACTTCCAACAATCAACATTTAATATAAACAAGTCTGTATGTATAAATCAAAATAATAACAATTGTCAAATTTACCATATTTAACACAAATTCATATGTTACATAATTTACCATTAACTTCATAATACACACACACACACACACACACACACACACACACACACACACACACACACATATATATATATATATATATATATATATAGAGAGAGAGAGAGAGAGAGAGAGAGGGAGACACAGAGAGAGATAAAACATTTCATAGTAAAAATATATAACTATATTACTGAATATCTATTACACGAAGATAATTACACAACTACTAAAATGATAGAAGAAAAGGAATGCATAACCTCTGCATAATCCAATCACCCTTACAGAAGTCAATGTTACAATTGTCTCAATTTGGCCAGCTCTAACAATTCATCAAATCTGAAAGAAAAAATTAAACACACGACATAAGTTAGTATATATATTTTCAAATAAACGCACTTTAAAATAACAGTACATTGTTTAAAATAACATGGAAAATTAAACATATGACATAACGCACATTAAATTAATCACATGCTATTAAACACACCCATCATCACAATAGTATTGCCAATCACTGACACCAAAACTCAACAGCCATTATCGTTTACCATCCACACTGCCAATATAACATATTGAACATACTATTTTGTGTTATATAAATTATCCGAGAATAGGTGTAATGTGACGCTATTGTGATGCAGGTTCAATAAAATGGAGAAGAGGTTATGGTTTTTATCATAACTGATGTATTCTTCATTTTAAGGTTGTTGTGAGAGGATGCAAAGCACTTGAATCAATAACTCCTGGGCCAGAAAATGGATTATTGATTTAGGGTCAATATTGCAGTATTTTAAAGTTCAGTGAATTAACTAAATTAAATTCATAATTTTAAGGTGGTTGTCAGAGGATGTAAAATTTATAATTAGCATTACAGTATTGCAAAGCACATGAACTAGATTGATTATTGATTTAACATGAAACTGTCTATTTACGACCGGAGAGAGAAAAGACACAGCTCAAGCAACCACATAAACTGTATTAATCAATAATAGTGAACTAAGATTGATTTGACAAGAAACTATCTCATTAACTTGTATGTTTTGCCTATGTTGCTAATTTGATCCATTCCAATATATATATTTTTCAACATTTAATCACTGTAATGCTAATTGTACAAATACCAGAAAATAATTATTAGTGGTACCTGTTGCCCAGCAGCATAGACAATGTTATTCTCCTTGTACCGAGAAGAAACATGGTCATCGCTTGCAGTAGGCCTGGAGCTTGCGTTACTATTGAAGTTGCCCCACTTGATGACATCAAATATACTATTGAGATATGCTGTCAATAATGAACATTCAGTGTTCCCTGCATCACATATCTGTAAAGTTCAGACTAATTGAGCAATAACTTATTGACATCAAATATACAATTTATAAATCGAAACAATTAACGTGAATCTGACAATTTAACATTGATTACTTAAGACTGAATATATTTTACAGCCGCTAGTACTGTGTTTTCACACATTTTAATATTAATTCAACGTGGCATACAACTAGCCAGATGTCTACGTATATATCAGCTTTTAGGTGACCAACAACGCCCACAAATAACAACTAAATACTTAGTGATTAACAGATTATAGTATACGTTAACAATTCTTATCAAAATCCACTGCAAATAGGCCCAGCGTGCAGGATGAAACATTTAACTCAATGGACCACTATTAACATGCAGCGATAAGAAGTATGTGCAAGCGGAACAAAAAACAAGTCATTTGGCAGATGACTGAATAAAAAATCAAAGATGCATAAGAATCACCGACTGCAAGTAATGAGGAGACTTCTATGTAGGTTTAAACTCGAATTTGAACATTAAGAAGTTTTTTTTGACCAGAAGCACATGGCTCAACCATTAGTTTCTTTTCATAGATGTTTGCATATAATATTTCAGTAAGGGTCTATTGTGGTATTAAAAGATCTCATATCAGTGGAACGAGGCTGCATCCTGGACCACAATAATGGTGGGCCTGTATCGGATAAGCACATGATGCATTGCTTCCAAATAAACGGGTAATTCAATGGCTTTAAACTCTTAGCTGTAGAAACATCAGTGATGTAATGGTTCAGTGATGATTATCAATTTTCATTTTCTCTGCTACAGAAGTTAATGTAGTGTTCAACTAAAAATAAGCTTTGTGTCTTGAATATTTATGTGCACGGAAGTCGTAAATTTGGAATATACTAGTCAATTGAATAATGGAAAAAAGCAATGAAAAAACATATATTTTGATATTTTTGAAATGGGGAAACACGAAAAACTCGTGCCTGGAGCTTTCCTTACTATTGAAGTTGCCCCCACTTGATGGCATACTACTCTGCACAGATATATTGATGCAAAATATGAATCGATAATTTTGGACTGGGGACGCGTTTGAACATGTACATAAATAAAGCACCTTCTCATGTATCAAAAGCCAATCAAACCTTTAGAACAAACTCAACATTGACACGTAAATTGGTTTGTCCAACTCCCAAAGTTTTTTTTATTTATAACACACACACAGAGGAAGCTTATAAGAGGACAAGGATAACTATAGTAATACCAACTTTCAAACAAGAAGGGGGATGTAAATCATGTGTATTGCCTACTAATAAATATAATTGGAGAATAAATGTATACTGGCAAAGAGATGAATTACATATGCCTGAATCCACTAACGTTCAACTAAATTGTAGAAGGGGGAAAAAATACTGTAAACGGTAAAAATCAATATCTAAGAAAGTCAAATATAAAACTTCTACGATATGCCGAAACATTATTGAAGCTAAAGATTAACCATTGAAAAATTAAGTGGAAAATACATGGCCCTTCAAATGTCATTATAAGTAGCTACCTCTTGTTGTGTTTGGCCAGTTTGACCAGGTAAGTACTTGGTAGCACCAGGAGGTGTTGTGAAAAAGAATGAGAAACAACCATCCATATCAGCAATAACAGGTCGATATATTGGAGCATAATAGCTTGTAGCCGGATCAAATTGTAGTTGAACCTAATTAAACAAATCAAATATGAAACTCAGTCAAAATGATAGTACGTAAAACTCTTTCCATTTAAGGTTGTTACTAACTATAAGAATAGCAAATCGATACGTGTGTAACTGATCTTTTGTCGTGTGTGCACATGTGCACATGTTTTAATAGAGAAAATGAAGTAGAAACATTTAATCCTTTATACCAAGAAGAAACAGGATCAAGTAGTTCACCCAAAACTGAAATAACTTGCACTTTATTGATTCAAAATAGGAAGTACAAACATTGAATAGCAAAGAAATATGCATATAATTTATAAATACATTTAAACTGAATGGGACAATCACTAATTTCAGTAAATTTTACCTTGAAATAGGCTCTTCAATTTCTCCATGCCATACTCAGCAGATTCAGTATTTTCGGTATTGACATTTATGTCTTCACATTTATTCATGGAAGTAATAGTTAAACCAAAATTTGCATCAAAACATCCAAAACTTAGTCCCATTTTTTGAGATTCTGACACCTGCACGTGATTAGGAATAATTACAAGCGGTTGTCTGAAATCTGCAATGCATCTAGCTTTAGTTTTGTGGAAGGATAATCAGAAGACTGACAACTAGCTGCATCTTCTTCGAATTTAGGTTCTGCTCCGGCACTATCATGTTTTTCAGACATTGGAATAGATTTAGCGATTTCGGTGGATAGACTAGGTCAAATCATTGCTTCCCCCAAATCAATGATAACCAACCCAAAATCAGCTGCATCCATTCTAACTACGGTGATTGTCGTTGCCCGGTCGTCGTCTTTAGTGGAAGTGAGCGACGTCTAATAGTAAATCATTTAGAATGAATTTTAGGGTTTTGAGGTAGAAAAATGGTCAAGAGACCGAGTGAACTAAATTGTAGGTTTAGATGGACGGGGTCTAATGAATGTGCGACTATTAAAGAATAACTATCGCAAACAGGCCAATTAGTATTTTCAGCCTTAATAATTGACTACGGTTGTTAATACAACGTCGCAAAAGGGAAAATATTTGCTACGGTTTTTATAAAAAAACCATCGCAAATTTTTCGAATAGTGTTTTCCATATACAACCTGCTACGGATTTCAAAAAAACCGTCGCATAAAACCATATTTGCTACTGGTTTTTGCTAAACCGACGCAAATAAGGCGACGCAAATAAACAGTTTTGCACTAGTGCATGTTCCAATCAAATGAGCTACTAACTCTTTTGCTTACAAACCTTAGAACAATGCTAAACATTTTTCTTTAATTTAGTTAATTCGATTATTCAAAAATCTGGGGTGTTACAGTCTCCCCTCCTAAAAGGATTTCGCCCCCGAAATCTCCAAGTTAAGGAGCATGCATATCCTAACATCCAAACAACCATCTACTCAACCATCAAACACAGGCATCCATTGTCCTTATAGAATTTCTAATGTTGTACGAACATATGCAAAAAGTGCATGTTTATGTTCCTTATCTAATGCCAAATCAGGTTGTCTACTGATTCAGTTGACCTTCCTTAATGCAAGCCATGATAGTGCCATGCATCCATTATGTATGCAAAAGAACCCTATTGATACATATTATTTCTACATGTGTGCACAAACATTCACCAAAATGCAACATCCATATGATAGCACAACCGTTATACATCCATTAGCTTAAATATGCACACAAGTTTATAAACAACATGCAATATGAAGTGACTGAGCCGATCTAGTGCCTAAAGTGTGTGTATATGCATCCATGAGCAACCACTAGCAAACACTTGCATCCACATGCATCCATCATACATAACATGTCTCAAACACATATTTCAATCATAGGACTACCCTATCTAAAGGTCAAAGGTACTAACGAGAGGACATACTAAAGATAAGATAAGTATAAGGTAAGCGACAAAGGAGAAACTAAAAGACATACCCTCGAAAAGAAAAGGGTATAATGAACGCGTATTCTCTTCCGTCTCCCAAGAAGCGTTGCTTTCATCATCTCCCCATTGCACTTTGACTAGCTTGACCTCTCGATTCCTCAACTTCTTAACCTCCGACCTAAGAATGCACGTAGGAGCTCGCCGAATCGTCGCATCACGCTCTATCTCCCCCTCTCTAAGCAAGCTCGGCTCTACCACTTCCGTGGTCTCGTGCAAGCACTTCCTAAAATGCGACACATGGAATACATCGTGTATGCCACTAAGTCTCTCGGGCAACTCCACTCTATACGCCATCTGCCTAATCCTCTCCTTAATAGGAAACATCCCTACGAACCATGGTGCTAACTTCCCAACGAACCCAAAGCGAATGTAATGGCGCGTTTTGTAAGGTATAATAATTAAGTTATTTAATTATTTAAATAACGAATATATTTAATAAACGATAGTTGAACGTATAATTTATAATATAATTATAAACGAGCTCCAAATGGCGCTGTAGTTCGTAAATTGGCGATTCGAACTTCAACTGAATATACAGGGTTCGTTTTAAATCGGATTTCTGTGAAACAAGAAATGTGTGGAGCTGGTGGAGTATATCTTTCTAGTGGAAGAGAAATATCGGGATTTCGTCGTGTAGATTTTGATTTATGTCCAAATCAAATTTCAGAAAAGTTGCTATGGAATTCCTTTATGATTTGCGACGCTTTATTTACGTTTTAAAAGGGTTTTTCAATATAACTTGATATGGGTTTTGAATTTAGACGTGGTTCTTTTGAAGCGTAGTGATAATTTAATTTTTAGAATTTTATTGTAATTTTTAATTAATTAAATATGCGACTTTTTATTTGGAGCATTTTGCACCCTATATCAGCATTTTGGGGTTTCACAGAATAAGTTAACAGACCGATATTATTATATTTCTGGGATCGTGACACCTCACTGAGCATGACTGTACTCTTACTTCTGTCTATAGCGGCCCGACATGAACGAAAATTTAAATAACGAAGCACACATATTTCGTAACGTAAACATATATGATAAATTGAATATATTTAGCTTTCTCGGACCTTAAGTGTACACGCCCCCTCTTTTTCTAAGCCACGTTCCCTTCATCAAATCCGCAAGTTCTTCCTTGGCCTAAAACTAGGATTCGTGGTGTTCACATATTCACGGAAAAAGAAAGGAGTCCATCTAAACTATAAATACACAGCGCAGCCTCCATTCTTTTGGTGGGAGAAATTGAAACACAGAAATGACCCGAGAGCAAAACTTGAAACCAAAATAGAATTCAAAGAAAAAAAAATCCCCAAACTAATTGGGATGGGAAGTTCACAAAGAGAGCAGTACAGTGTATAAGACCATGCGATAATGTTACTTGCCAGCAGTGGATCTCTCGAAGGATGCGGGTTCGGATCCTCTATCCTTGAAGTTAACGAGTATATGCTGCGGGAAAAGGGTAGCATAGTATTGATCGAAAGACACATGCGGAAGCAATGTACAGTGGGAACACGTGGAAGATGTACAAATAAAAGAGGAAGGAGAATACATGGGGTTGAGTTGCTATTGTGGGGTTCCGGCGTTTAACTCCGAGGAGGAGGAGGCTGTCGTGAGTGGTTTTGTGGAGCAGGCGGTTGTTTAGTTTTAGGGAAGAAGAGTGGAAGTGTTGCATGGCACATGGGATAGTGATGCGTGAAGTTGAATGCGCTAAGAGGAGAAATTCGGGTGTGGCCGAAGTGAAATGGAAGGGGAAGTGGGAAAGGAGACTGGTGCGGTATGTGGTACTGTACAGTGGAGTTTGACTAGTTGGTTTTGAGAATAGGGTAGGAAGAAGATGCGATGTTTGGATTTTGCGGTTTGGGCTTTAAGGCTGGAATGGGCCAAGATATAAGAAAAAGGGTTAGCAAGATTATAAAAGGCATTTGAATTTGGGTGGCTGGGGAATTCATGAAGGAGGAATTGGGCCGAAGTTATTTAAGGGCGAAACAAGTTGCGTCGGGATTGTATGGACAAGGACTACAGCCATGGAACTGACTGGGAGTGGAGTGAAGCTCGTTACAATTTATGGCGAAATAAATTGTTCGACTGAATCAAATAACGCAAACCGTTATTTAACGGTTAACGCGAAATGTGAGTAAATCTCACAAACTCTAAACAGTTTTATTTTCACGTTGTATTCTTAGAACTGTTAAAATATTTTCTGTTTGACTGTTTGACTGTGTGTTGACTGTTTGATTTAACTGCTAGTCAGTTAGTAGAGATTTTATATATATATTTACGTATATATATAAACCGTTAAATAGTCATATGTTGATTCTGCTATCAGAATATTTCACAGTGAAGTGAAATCGATGTTGTTGTATTGTCTAACATCTGTGGTGCAGGGAAACAGGTTGGAGGAATCCAATTGGATTCCTCAACAGTTATTTTACTGTGATTTTTATATTGTGATATATAATGTGATGTATATAATCTGTGTGACTATGTGTGGTGGGACGATATTTATCGTTGTTATATGGTGTGTTAAATACCATGAGAAATACCAGAATGTAGGAGAGGGGTTTTCAAAGTATATTTTGAAAATAGTTTATTTATATAAAATCAAGGGATTATATATATATATATATATATATATAAGAAAAAGGATTCTGAATATAATGGAATATAGTTGGTAAAACAAATATAAAAGAATTATATTTGTAAATCAAATACAAGGGGATATATATGTTAATCGAATATAAGGGGATATATTTGTTAATCAAAATATAAAGGAATTATATTCGTTAAAAGAAATATAAAGGATATTTATTTAGAGATTAAATAAATAGAATTAAACTAAAGGAGATATTTATTTGTTAAATAAATAGGAGTTAACCAAGTGAATTGGTCGAGTTAATCGAAGTGAACTAGTTAAGTTAAACTACGTGGTTAATCGAAGTGAATTAGTTAAGTTAACTAAGTGGTTAATCGAAGTGAATTAGTTGAGTTAAACTAAGTGAATCGGTTAGAGTTAATCAACGTGAATTAACTAAGTTAAAATAAGTGGATTTGATCAGTTAATCAAGACGAGTTGACCAGTTAGAGTTGACCAGTTAGAGTTGATCAGTTAGGTTAAACCAGTAGAGTTAACTAGTTGAGTTAACCAGTTAGAGTTAACCAGTTAGGTTAAACCAGTTGAGTTGACCAGTTAGAGTTAACCAGTTAGAGTTAATCTGTTAGAGTTAACCAGTTGAGTTAACCAGTTAGAGTTGACCAGTTAGAGTTGACCAGTTAGAGTTGACCAGTTAGAGTTGATCAGTTAGAGTTATCCGAAGTAGAGTTATCGAATATAGTTTATTCGAGAGAAGAGAAATCGAATATAATTTATTAGAGTGGAGAAATCAAATGTGATTCATTTGAGAAGAGTTATCGAATATAGTTTATTTGAGTGGAGAAATCAAATGTGATTCATTTGAGAAGAGTTATCGAATATTATTTATTCGAAGAGTAGTTATCGAATATTGGTTATTCGAAGTTAGTTAATCCAAAGGAGTTATTCGAAGTTAGTTAATCCAAAGGAGTTATTCGAAGTTAGTTAATCCAAAGGAGTTATTCGAAGTTAGTTAATCTGAAGGAGTTAGTCGAAGAGTTAATCCAAAGGAATTATTCGAAGTTAGTTAATCCGAAGGAGTTAATCAAAGAGTTAATCCGAAGGAGTTAGTCGAAGAGTTAATCCAAAGGAGTTATTCGAAGTTAGTTAATCCAAAGGAGTTATTCGAAGTTAGTTAATCCGAAGGAGTTAATCGAAGAGTTAATCCGAAGGAGTTAATCGAAGAGTTAATCCGAAGGAGTTAGTCGAAGAGTTAATCCAAAGGAGTTATTCGAAGTTAGTTAATCCAAAGGAGTTAGTCGAAGAGTTAATCCAAAGGAGTTATTCGAAGATAGTTAATCCAAAGGAGTTATTCGAAGTTAGTTAATCCAAAGGAGTTATTCGAAGTTAGTTAATCCGAAGGAGTTAGTCGAAGAGTTAATCCAAAGGAGTTATTCGAAGAGTTAATCCAAAGGAGTTAGACGAAGAGTTAATCGAATATAGTTATTCGAAAGAAAGTGTTAATCGAATATAGTTTATTCGAGTAAAGTTAAAAGAGTTAATCGAATATAATTTATTCGAGTAGAGTTAGAGAAGTTAATCGAATATAGTTATTCGAATAGTGTTGGAGGAGATATCGAATATAGTTTATTCGATAGGAGTTAAGTGAATAGGGTTAATCAAATAGAGTTAAGCAAATAGAGTTAATCCAATAGGGTCAGTCCACTAGGGTTAATTGGAAAGAGTAAATCGAATATAGTTATTCGTCAGAAAGGTTAAGTAAGGAAGTTAGTTAAAGGAATTTAAAGCAAACTTTACCTATTTTCAAGGTTAGAAGTGTTGTTCAATTAAGGTCTGAGATGTAGTTCTACCCCAACTTGATTTGGCTTCGTTTTAACTAAGGAATGGTTAAAGTTTGGCAGTAAAGAGGAGCAAAGTGAAATGTGTAATTTAGGGAAATGGTTTAAGTTGGTATAGCGATGTTTTATCTAAACATCTGCTTAATCCAAATGTAGGAGTTTTGGAAATATCTTCCAAAGAAGAATAAGAATTGTTTTCTAATATAGAAAACAAGGAATGGAAATGTTTTCCAGTATTAATAAATATATTTTCTAAACATTAGGAAATAGCAAATGTCGAATATAGGGAAATAGGAGATGTGAAATGAATAAAAGAGATATATGTTAAATGATGTTTGTTCGATATAGTTTCCATCTGGAAATAATATCGTTGGTTGCACACTTGTTTTTCTTTGATAGTTAACTCACGGACTATCGAAGTTTTGACCATTTTAACGTTGTTAATATGGAGAGACCGGTTGGATTATCATCCAAAGAACCACTATGTATGAGCATAAGCGTTGCGAGCAATATATGCCAAAGATAAATTGAAGACGGAGTAAAGTGCAAGGGCTGTTGTATAAGTCTTAGATAACAGTGACTAAGATGGATATACTGAATAGTGCCTTCGGTTTGTCCAGTCCCAGGACAATGTATATGGAAGAAGGTCTGACAGAGTATATCCAATGGATCGCGTAAGTTGATCTGTTCAAACGTATTCACGTTTGGTGGTGGAGGAATTCGTTTCTCTTAGCTGTATACCTGTGTTATTTTTGGACAAGTCAATTTGTGATTTGGCGGGTATGACGATGTGACATTCTAAGTAAATGAAGATGGATGTCTGGCAGAGTATTTCCAGAAAAGTCACGTACCTTGATTTCTTCGACCGTACCAAGAGTGGAAGCGGAGAAGGAAACTTCTCTTAGCTAACACATAATGTATGGTTGTAGACGTCAAATTAGTGATCTCGATGGATATGACGATGTGGCATTCAAAGTGAAGGGTGATCAGATGTTCTGAAGATAGACGTAGCTTCTAGCCTCACACCGGGAAGTAACAAAAGTTGGGCTAGGCAGCATGGCTAGTTGGGTCATCCCCAAGCAGGGTGTATTGTCACCGATCTAGAGAATATTCATATTTATACTTCTTTTTGATTCTGTATCTTCGAATGACGGTTTGATGGCCTATAACCGTGGTGGCAATATATTCGCGACACTCAAGCTAAATGAGTGAGCGGTCATGTGTGGCCGGGTTGCAAGACGTTCTTGTTGAACCCTGAGTGTATCACCTCTAGAGTACACTATTCAGAAGGTGCTCCCATACCTTGTCTGTTGGAATCCATTTTTCGATAAGCGCCCTGCGGTTTATGATTTTATACTATGTATGTAGAACGTGAGATGCAAGCGTTTCTGCTAGATTGATACCTATTTGTACTTAGACATTATTATAATATCACAATGATATTGCTTGTCAAAGTTGTTCAGTTACTCATAAGGGAAAAACCCGTTCCGTATTCGCGGCGTGGTCTTATGAGATATCCTATACCTATTTTAAACTATTTTACTCATACCAGTCCCATGACTGACCCGGAGTTTACTTTGTTGTTTTCCCTAAACTCTTGGGTGCCTAAATTTGTACGGGCAGTCAAGTAGTCGGGATTTACAGATATACTTGGAGAGCTTGGAGCAGGAGGCTGCAAGATTTTATAGCTATAGTTATTTCCGCTGTGTTGTAAGTGTTGTACTCTGATAAGTGCTATTGTATATATATATAACTGTTTACTTCAAAGTTATGTTATATATTATATGTTATTCGTTCCGCTGTGAGATTCGTGTTACTCTGATGATTCTGATGTTCTTCTTCTTCTTCTTCTATTCTATTAGTTCTATCTTTTCTTTCTCACCTTCTAAATTCTTTCACTAACATCGCGGAATTTTCGACTCTCGAGGAGTCGAAAATTTCCAGTCGTTACAGTTGGTATCAGAGCTTAAGTTAAGGATTACCTTGGCTCAGTGGCGTGACTCGGTAGAGATAGGGTTAGTAATACCCTAGATTGAGTTTGAGTGTATATATACGAGTGCGTATTTGTATTTGATATAAAAATTTGTTTTATATTGTGGAGATTCATTGGCTGAGTTGTTTATGAGTTCTGGCCGATCAGTTTGATCCACTGTATCGGTAGGAGTTAATAAACACTTGAATACGATGGGTCGTCACGATATGTTTTGAAAGAGGGTAAGTGAATTTAACTTTACCCAAAGTATATTTTGATATATATATATATATATATCAAAATTATAATATATTAGATATATTGGTTGTTATTATAATCGAGTAAGATTATATAGTGAAATGGTTATACATAACCAATCAGATTCATATAAGTAAAGTATATAAAATCAGATGAGTAAATCTGAAATTAAATCAGAATTGGAATTAAAATAAGGAAATTTTAAGTTCCTGGGAGATTTTGAAAATGTTTTTCAATTCAAAATAAATATAGTATTGAACTCACCTGGATGACTGGAAAATAATTCCGAGGATGGATCGATACATCGTCGGTTTAATTTTCGAGTTTCTAAGTGGCGGATTACTACCAATGGTTTTGTTTTCAAATGGTGTTGAGGAAAACAAGTTGTTTAGAAATTCAAAAGTTTTGAATTGGTGTTAGGATTTGAAATTTGATTTGAAATAAATCCCAGGAATTTAAATCTTGAAATTTAAAATTTAACTTGTTAAGTTGAATGAATCAAGATGGTAAAAACAAATAGTAAATTAAAATTTAACTTGAACCAAGTTAAATAAATCGGGATTCGGTTAGACAATAATCTGGATTGGAATTAAGTTGATGGGTTAAGAGTTTGAAATCTGATATTGGAGTTTGAATAGAATTTGACTTGGATAGCACCAAGTGTTTGAGTTGAAGGTTGGATTGAGATGATATTGGTATATGTTGGGTTGATAACAGGTGAAAGTGATAAGAGTTGATATGCCCGACAAAAAGGTACAAGTTTATTTTTGATATAAGCATGAGATTTATGAGCCGAATTGGCAAGCTGCTTGGCTGTTTGATTTTCTTTTGGATTGGAGATGGCCTAGAGAGGCGAGTTGGGGTTTTACCGATAGGGCTGTACAAAGGAGGTTATGGCGAAATTTTCCGAAAATGTAAACTGTTAGAAAATTTTCAGAATTTTTGAAAATTTTAGTTAGTCGGAAGAATAAATATTTTAGTCGATATTAAGTGGTTCGGTTGAAATCAGAAATAAAGGGTAAACCAATCTTAGGAGTTCCAATATATAGGGTCAACCTCTAACTTAGCAATTTCGAGGACGAAATTATTTTAAGTGGGGAAGTCTGTAATGGCGCATTTTGTAAGGTATAATAATTAAGTTATTTACTTATTTAAATAACGAATATATTTAATAAACAATAGTTGAACGTATAATTTATAATATAATTATAAACGAGCTCGAAATGGCGCTGAAGTTCGTAAATTGGCGATTCGAACTTCAACTGAATATACAGGGTTCGTTTTAAATCAGATTTCTGTGAAACAAGAAATGTGTGGAGCTGGTGGAGTATATCTTTCTAGTGGAAGAGAAATATCGGGATTTCGTCGTGTAGATTTTGATTTATGTCCAAATCAAATTTCAGAAAAGTCGCTATGGAATTCCTTTATGATTTGCGACGCTTTATTTACGTTTTAAAAGGGTTTTTCAATATAACTAGATATGGGTTTTGAATTTAGACGTGGTTCTTTTGAAGCGTATTGATAATTTAATTTTTAGAATTTTATTGTAATTTTTAATTAATTAAATATGCGACTTTTTATTTGGAGCATTTTGCACCCTATATCAGCATTTTGGGGTTTCACAGAATAAGTTAACAGACAGATATTATTATATTTCTGGGATCGTGACACCTCACTGAGCATGACCGTACTCTTACTTCTGTCTATAGCGGCCCGACATGAACGAAAATTTAAATAACGAAGCACACATATTTCGTAACGTAAACATATATGATAAATTGAATATATTTAGCTTTCTCGGACCTTAAGTGTACACGCCCCCTCTTTTTCTAAGCCACGTTCCCTTCATCAAATCCGCAAGTTCTTCCTTGGCCTAAAACTAGGATTCGTGGTGTTCACATATTCACGGAAAAAGAAAGGAGTCCATCTAAACTATAAATACACAGCGCAGCCTCCATTCTTTTGGTGGGAGAAATTGAAACACAGAAATGACCCGAGAGCAAAACTTGAAACCAAAATAGAATTCAAAGAAAAAAAAAATCCCCAAACTAATTGGGATGTGAAGTTCACAAAGAGAGCAGTACAGTGTATAAGACCATGCGATAATGCTACTTGTCAGCAGTGGATCTCTCGAAGGATGCGTGTTCGGATCCTCTATCCTTGAAGCTAACGAGTATATGCTACGGGAAAAGGGTAGCATAGTATTGATCGAAAGACACATGCGGAAGCAATGTACAGTGGGAACACGTGGAAGATGTACAAATAAAAGAGGAAGGAGAAGACATGGGGTTGAGTTGCTATTGTGGGGTTCCGGCGTTTAACTACGAGGAGGAGGAGGCTGTCGTGAGTGGTTTTGTGGAGCAGGCGGTTGTTTAGTTTTAGGGAAGAAGAGTGGAAGTGTTGCATGGCACATGGGATAGTGATGCGTGAAGTTGAATGCGCTGAGAGGAGAAATTCGGGTGTGGCCGAAGTGAAATGGAAGGGGAAGTGGGAAAGGAGACTGGTGCGGTATGTGGTACTGTACAGTGGAGTTTGACTAGTTGGTTTTGAGAATGGGGTAGGAAGAAGACACGATGTTTGGATTTTGCGATTTGGGCTTTAAGGCTGGAATGGGCCAAGATATAAGAAAAAGGGTTAGCAAGATTATAAAAGGCATTTGAATTTGGGTGGCTGGGGCATTCATGAAGGAGGAATTGGGCTGAAGTTATTTAAGGGCGAAACAAGTTGCGTCGGGATTGTATGGACAAGGACTACAGCCATGGAACTGAATGGGAGTGGAGTGAAGCTCGTTACAATTTATGGCGAAATAAATTGTTCGACTGAATCAAATAACGCAAACCGTTATTTAACGGTTAACGCGAAATGTGAGTAAATCTCACAAACTCTAAACAGTTTTATTTTCACGTTGTATTCTTAGAACTGTTAAAATATTTTCTGTTTGACTGTGTGTTGACTGTTTGATTGAACTGCTAGTCAGTTAGTAGAGATTTTATATATATATTTACGTATATATATAAACCGTTAAATAGTCATATGTTGATTCTGCTATCAGAATATTTCACAGTGAAGTGAAATCGATGTTGTTGTATTGTCTAACATCTGTGGTGCAGGGAAACAGGTTGGAGGAATCCAACTGGATTCTTCAACAGTTATTTTACTGTGATTTTTATATTGTGATATATAATGTGATGTATATAATCTGTGTGATTATGTGTGGTGGGACGATATTTATCGTTGTTATATGGTGTGTTAAATACCATGAGAAATACCAGAATGTAGGAGAGGGGTTTTCAAAGTATATTTTGAAAATAGTTTATTTATATAAAATCAAGGGATTATATATATATATATATATATATATAAGAAAAAGGATTCTAAATATAAAGGAATATAGTTGGTAAAACAAATATAAAAGAATTATATTTGTAAACCAAATACAAGGGGATATATATGTTAATCGAATATAAGGGGATATATTTGTTAATCAAAATATAAAGGAATTATATTCGTTAAAAGAAATATAAAGGATATTTATTTAGAGATTAAATAAATAGAATTAAACTAAAGGAGATATTTATTTGTTAAATAAATAGGAGTTAACCAAGTGAATTGGTCGAGTTAATCGAAGTGAACTAGTTAAGTTAAACTATGTGGTTAATCGAAGTGAATTAGTTAAGTTAACTAAGTGGTTAATCGAAGTGAATTAGTTGAGTTAAACTAAGTGAATCGGTTAGAGTTAATCAACGTGAATTAACTAAGTTAAACTAAGTGGATTTGTTCAGTTAATCAAGACGAGTTGACCAGTTAGAGTTGACCAGTTAGAGTTGACCAGTTAGAGTTGATCAGTTAGGTTAAACCAGTAGAGTTAACTAGTTGAGTTAACCAGTTAGAGTTAACCAGTTAGGTTAAACCAGTTGAGTTGACCAGTTAGAGTTAACCAGTTAGAGTTAATCTGTTAAAGTTAACCAGTTGAGTTAACCAGTTAGAGTTGACCAGTTAGAGTTGACCAATTAGAGTTGACCAGTTAGAGTTGATCAGTTAGAGTTATCCGAAGTAGAGTTATTGAATATAGTGTATTCGAGAGAAGAGAAATCGAATATAATTTATTAGAGTGGAGAAATCAAGTGTGATTCATTTGAGAAGAGTTATCGAATATAGTTTATTCGAGTGGAGAAATCAAATGTTATTCATTTGAGAAGAGTTATCGAATATTATTTATTCGAAGAGTAGTTATTGAATATTGGTTATTCGAAGTTAGTTAATCCAAAGGAGTTATTCGAAGTTAGTTAATCCAAAGGAGTTATTCGAAGTTAGTTAATCCAAAGGAGTTATTCGAAGTTAGTTAATCCGAAGGAGTTAGTCGAAGAGTTAATCCAAAGGAGTTATTCGAAGTTAGTTAATCCGAAGGAGTTAATCAAAGAGTTAATCCGAAGGAGTTAGTCGAAGAGTTAATCCAAAGGAGTTATTCGAAGTTAGTTAATCCAAAGGAGTTATTTGAAGTTAGTTAATCTGAAGGAGTTAATCGAAGAGTTAATCCGAAGGAGTTAATCGAAGAGTTAATCCGAAGGAGTTAGTCGAAGAGTTAATCCAAAGGAGTTATTCGAAGTTAGTTAATCCAAAGGAGTTAGTCGAAGAGTTAATCCAAAGGAGTTATTCGAAGTTAGTTAATCCAAAGGAGTTATTCGAAGTTAGTTAATCCAAAGGAGTTATTCGAAGTTAGTTAATCCGAAGGAGTTAGTCGAAGAGTTAATCCAAAGGAGTTATTCGAAGAGTTAATCCAAAGGAGTTAGACGAATAGTTAATCGAATATAGTTATTCGAAAGAAAGTGTTAATCGAATATAGTTTATTCGAGTAAAGTTAAAAGAGTTAATTGAACATAATTTATTCGGGTAGAGTTAGAGAAGTTAATCGAATATAGTTATTCGAATAGTGTTGGAGGAGATATCGAATATAGTTTATTCGATAGGAGTTAAGTGAATAGGGTTAATCAAATAGAGTTAAGCAAATAGAGTTAATCCAATAGGGTCAGTCCACTAGGGTTAATTGGAAAGAGTAAATCGAATATAGTTATTCGACAGAAAGGTTAAGTAAGGAAGTTAGTTAAAGGAATTTAAAGCAAACTTTACCTATTTTCAAGGTTAGAAGTGTTGTTCAATTAAGGTCTGAGAGGTAGTTCTACCCCAACTTGATTTGGCTTCGTTTTAACTAAGGAATGGTTAAAGTTTGGCAGTAAAGAGGAGTTAAGTGAAATGTGTAATTTAGGGAAATGGTTTAAGTTGGTATAGCGATGTTTTATCTAAACATCTGCTTAATCCAAATGTAGGAGTTTTGGAAATATCTTCCAAAGAAGAATAATAATTGTTTTCTAATATAGAAAACAAGGAATGGAAATGTTTTCCAGTATTAATAAATATATTTTCTAAACATTAGGAAATAGCAAATGTCGAATATAGGGAAATAGGAGATGTGAAATGAAAAAAAGAGATATATGTTAAATGATGTTTGTTCGATATAATTTCCATCTGGAAATAATATCGTTGGTTGCACACTTGTTTTTCTTTGATAGTTAACTCACGGACTATCGAAGTTTTGACCATTTTAACGTTGTTAATATGGAGAGACCGGTTGGATTATCATCCAAAGAACCACTCTGTATTGGCATAAGCGTTGCGAGCAATATATGCCAAAGAAAAATTGAAGACGGAGTAAAGTGCAAGGGCTGTTGTATAAGTCTTAGATAACAGTGACTAAGATGGATATACTGAATAGTGCCTTCGGTTTGTCCAGTCCCAGGACAACGTATATGGAAGAAGGTCTGACAGAGTATATCCAATGGATCGCGTAAGTTGATCTGTTCAAACGTATTCACGTTTGGTGGCGGAGGAATTCGTTTCTCTTAGCTGTATACCCGTGTTATTTTTGGACAAGTCAATTTGTGATTTGGCGGGTATGACGATGTGACATTCTAAGTAAATGAAGATGGATGTCTGGCAGAGTATTTCCAGAAAAGTCACGTACCTTGATTTCTTCGACCGTACCAAGAGTGGAAGCGGAGAAGGAAACTTCTCTTAGCTAACACATAATGTATGGTTGTAGACGTCAAATTAGTGATCTCGATGGATATGACGATGTGGCATTCAAAGTGAAGGGTGATCAGATGTTCTGAAGATAGACGTAGCTTCTAGCCTCACACCGGGAAGTAACAAAAGTTGGGCTAGGCAGCATGGCTAGTTGGGTCATCCCCAAGCAGGGTGTATTGTCACCGATCTAGAGAATATTCATATTTATACTTCTTTTTGATTCTGTATCTTCGAATGACGGTTTGATGGCCTATAACCGTGGTGGCAATATATTCGCGACACTCAAGCTAAATGAGTGAGCGGTCATGTGTAGCCGGGTTGCAAGACGTTCTTGTTGAACCCTGAGTGTATCACCTCTAGAGTACACTATTCAGAAGGTGCTCCCATACCTTATCTGTTGGAATCCATTCTCCGATAAGCGCCCTGCGGTTTATGATTTTATACTATGTATGTAGAACGTGAGATGCAAGCGTTTCTGCTAGATTGATACCTATTTGTACTTAGACATTATTATAATATCACAATGATATTGCTTGTCAAAGTTGTTCAGTTACTCATAAGGGAAAAACCCGTTCCGTATTCGCGGCGTGGTCTTATGAGATATCTTATACCTGTTTTAAACTGTTTTACTCATACCAGTCCCATGACTGACCCAGAGTTTACTTTGTTGTTTTCCCTAAACTCTTGGGTGCCTAAATTTGTACGGGCAGTCAAGTAGTCGGGATTTACAGATATACTTGGAGAGCTTGGAGCAGGAGGCTGCAAGATTTTATAGCTATAGTTATTTCCGCTGTGTTGTAAGTGTTGTACTCTGATAAGTGCTATTGTATATATATAACTGTTTACTTCAAAGTTATGTTATATATTATATGTTACTCGTTCCGCTGTGAGATTCGTGTTACTCTGATGATTCTGATGTTCTTCTTCTTCTTCTATTCTATTAGTTCTATCTTTTCTTTCTCACCTTCTAAATTCTTTCACTAACGTCGCGGAATTTTCGACTCTCGAGGAGTCGAAAATTTCCAGCCGTTACAGCGAACAACATTTCGTAACAGAGAAACCTTGATAAAGACCATGTTTCCAATATCAATCTCATGGTCTATCCTCCTCTTGTCCTCATAAGATTTCTGCCTATCTTGCGCCGCCTTCATCCTCCTTTGAATCAAATTGATGTTTTCCAAAATCTCTCTAATCATATCGGGCCCAAGTAAGATCTTATCTATAGACTCCCACCAACATGTAGGCGAACGACACGGCCGTCCATAAAGAGCCTCGAATGGTTCCATGCCAATGCTAGACTGAAAGCTGTTATTATGTGCGAACTCCACCAACGGAAGATGTTCCTCCCATGTACCTCTGAAATCAAAGACACACAACCTCAATAGGTCCTCTAGAATACGATTCATCCTCTCGTTCTAGCCATCCGTCTGAGGATGATATGCGATGCTCAAACTTAACTTAGTCCCTACCGCCTCTTGCAAGCTCTTCCAAAATTCGCTAGTAAAGATAGGATCGCGGTCGCTCACTATGCTAGAAGGAACACCGTGCAAACGAACTATTTCTCGAATGTATACGGAGACTAACCATGGAGCAGTCCTCTTACTCTTTACGGGAATGAAATGGGCGCTCTTAGTAAGTCTGTCTACCATGACCCAAATCCCCGTGTTACCCTTCCTCGATCTCGGTAATCCGTCAACAAAATCCATCGAGACGCTTTCCCACTTCCAAGACCTCCAATGGGTGTAGTAATCCACAGGGCTTCTTTTGCTCTGCTTTTACTTGTTGGCACACCAAGCATCTAGCGACAAACTGTGCAATGTCCTTCTTCATGCCGACCCAAAAGTAAACTCGTCTCATGTCCATGTACATCTTGTCCCCAACGGGATGGATGGTCATCTTCGAACGATGTGCATCATCAAGAATGGCCTTCCCTAGATCCTCGTCTTTTGGTACACAAAGCCTACCGCCCCTACGTAACCAACCCTTATCATCTAGGGTATACCTACGGAGATGGCTTGATGACTCTCCTCCTTTGAGCTTCTCTACTAACTCAACCAACTGTGGGTCATCTCGCTGTGCCTCACAAATCCGTCCCAAAAGCATAGGTCTGACCTCAAGGAAGCTAGAAAACTGGGTACAAAATAAATGGATGGTCTAAAGTCAAAGGTAGAGATAAACTCTAAGCTACATCACTCGACAAACAAAGGACTCAATGTCAACTTTTTCCTACTTAAGGCATCAGCCAGAACATTACCCTTGTCAAGGGTATATGCTATCTCGAAATCGTAGGACGCCAAGAACTCCATCCACCTTTGTTGCCTCAGGTTTAGATATTTCTGAGAGAATAAATACTTTAGCGACTTATGGTCTGCAAGCAACTCAAACTTCTTACCAAGCAAATAATGACTCCAAGACATGAGCGCAAAAACTATGGCAGCCAATTCTGAGTCATGGGTAGGTTAATTCTTCTCATGGATTTTCGACTGTCTTCCACCATAACATAACACCCTATCCTAGAGACCACATGCCCTAAAATCCTCACTTCTTTCCTCCAAAAATGGTATTTTGGAGAACATAGCTTTAAGCTGGTGCGCTTGTAGGGTTCCTAAGCTTTCCCTAAGATGTAGGGCATGCTCTTCTCTGCTTCTAGAGAAAACCAGGATATTATCCAATTCAAAATCGTCACAACTATCCATCTCTCATGCGGACCATCCTTGTCAAACTCGACATCCCCCAAGTGCAAGCCCGAAAGGCCTAAACCAATATCAGACAAACACCCAAGGGATACCTCCTTCGAATTAAGACAACCTACGTGAGATGATACTAGTAAGACAGCCAACCAATTGAGCACTTGACCGACTCTAGCTGTCCTTGCCAGTCTTGCTCCAAAACCACCGCTGATCACATAATTGGCTTTTCTTAATCTATTAAGCACGTACGAAAACTTATTTTGCGCCTCTGGGTAAACCCCGCACTCTATCAAAGACGTCTCCATACTCACGAACCACACAAAGAGACTCCCAATCATCGTTGGATGCGTCAGAAGATTCTAGGCAGCTAATCATCACTGAACCCCTAGGGTCACAAGAAATATGAGGGTCTTTCCATAACGAATCAATAGTCTAACTACCCTCCATTCACAATCTAGGATGGACCACGCCTGTGTAGCCAATCCACCCCTAGAATTAAAATATAGCCCGTGAAACCAAGGACGAAAGCGTTGCATTCAAATCCAATGCCCAAGATAGACACTCTCAAATCCCAACAAACCATTGAAGGATGAGCCGAAGCTCCAGCAGGATTTGAGACTAGGATGGGATCCTTAACTAGACTAGTATTTATGTGCAGTGTTTCAACTAACGAAGCAGATACTAACGAGTATGAAGCACAAGAATCAAACAAAGTTCAAACAGGATGATAAAGAAAACCAAATTTCAACCTAGACGGTCCTACCCCCATCAGGTATACCAACCGTAAGGGAATACAACTTCTCTCTAAAAGATCCTGTAATTTGTCCTTGCCTCTTTGGACAATCCTAAGGTGTCCTATTTCTCCAAAACAACCAGCCTTCTTCTTCACATTCTCCATTCGTGGCCTCCCACCAAGATGAGGTTTCATCCTTTATTAACCAAACAGCTATTTGAACCTTCCTCCCATCGTCTATCTTAAAGGTACCAACAAGCCCTCCACTTCCTTGGACTAACTTCTAGCCCGACAAACATCTAAGTCCCTTGAAGTGGTTTTCCGTCCTTCGTACGGAAGTCCTTATTTATCTTAGAAAAATCATCTATACGCGGAGGGGGGGGGGACTCAAAAAGAGAAAGAGGAAGAGATTCAAAACGGAGAATCGAAGGAAGGATATATGGCTCTTGGGGATTATGTTCTTAAAATTAACCTTTCTTTCAAAAATACTCTTCTACAAACATATTTTTGAAAGTATTCTTTATAAAAATGCTTTTGAAAATTAGTTTTTCAAAATATCTTATCTGTTCTGATAACCTTTAGCTCTAATACCATGTGTAACGCCCCCACATCCATTAATGTCACTCGCAAAGAGAATGCATTAACTTCCATGCAGCATTTTAAGTGAATATAGAACAGAAAATCACAACAAGACAGATATAAAGCAGTACTTGAAAATTTAAAACTTTATTTATTGCAGTAGAAGGTAAATATGTTTGGTTACATCGTCACAAAGCATAAACCAAAGTAATGTACAAAATATCCATCTTGATAAAACAAAGTACATAATCCCACTACTACAAATAGCCATAAAGAAAATGATAGGCTGAACATTACTTCAGCAATCCAAAGCCAAGTGCTCCCAAAGAGATCCCAATCAAGCTCCACTAGTACTAGTCCCACCCTTAAAACCTTTGGGGAGGGGGGGGGGGGAGGAAGAAAAGAGGTGGAAACAAAGGGGGTCAGACATAAAGTCTGGCGAGTCCAATAACTCTAACAACATAATCATTAAAGCAATATGATAAGATATAAGCTGGAGAATAAGGTAATGACTGTGTGAACCACATGGGTATGGCAAGGCAATCAAGAGAAACAAAGATAAAATTAATGGCACTTCCTAATCAATATAGGATAATTACTATACTCTACCGTACTGTACCGTACTGTACTAACACTAACTGCACCCCTACTAGTCACTCCAGAAATTCGATCCCTCTTAGCTGAATAGAACGATGATAGCTTCGTGTACTACTAGATGTACCCACTATCCTCCATGTTTGACTGTATATCTCAAGTTGCTATCACAGGTACCCAGCGTGTACCTATCCCCACTAGATGTACCCCTTCAATAAGTAATAATGGTAATTCCATGTACTCCTAGCTGACGTCATAGGTGCCGCCTGCTCCTATCTCCTCTAGGTGTACCCCCTTAATAATTATTAATAATAGTGGTAGCTTCGTGTACCCCTAGCTGACTACATAGGTGTCGTCTGCTCCTATCTCCACTAGGTGTACCCACTACCCTGCCCCATTTGATCGGCTCCCTAACTCGTAGATACCCATGCAAGTCCCACAATGGGGTGTATCACTCCCCAATATGGCAACCTTATACCACGCAAGGAATGCACGGCTTATAACTAACGATGCAACAACGTCTTACCTACCAGCCCGGACCCATGCACGCACGTGACCTCATTGGACTTGCGTTGCCACCACTAACCCGTTTTGGCCTCTAACAATCAGACCCAGTAGGCGTGTCCCGTCCTCGACTTGGGTCGAGCACACAAAGATACTTAATGTGCTACTGGACTAAAAAGGGCCCCCCATGCTTGACACAAGCTTTCCACCTAGGCTTGGTCCCCTCTAGTACATCCCACTTAACCCCCTTCATGTCCACTTAGATGTTTTAAATTTGCTTAAGGGTTTCTATTAGTAATTCCGCATGCCACCCAAAGCACCCACTTAACCCCTATGTCCCACTTACATGTTTTACCTTGGTTAAGTGTTACTAATCGTATTTCCTCATGCCACCCAAGACACCCACTTTGAAAATGTATGTGTACGTGATACTATAGTACATAAAGGATCGTGTAATATGGCAAACAATATTCGAGTACGAAGTAATAGATAATCACAGAACTGTATAATAGTAAATGCAGTAAAAAGGAAAAATCACACTAGGGTTTTTTATACTGGTTCGGAGCACCGTCCTACGTCCAGTCCCAGACGTCTCTCTGGAATTTCACTAATCAACAACCTCGCTTCACCCGGAGGAACAGGTTCACAACACACCACTTGATTTCACGGGCTACAAGCTTACCCACTTGATTTCACGGGACACAAGCTTACCCACTTGATTTCACGGGCCACAAGCTTACCTACTTGATTTCATGGGCCACAAGCTTACCCACCTGATTTGAACGGCTACAGGCTTACCGGAATTTCAATACAAAGTAGTTGATGGTTGACTATATATAGTGTCTTCAATACACGGACTAGTCACTTGTAGTACACCCTTCCTATAATCTTATCCTCGAGTATATACTTTGAATGCGTAGATTTAAGGAAGTAGAATGCTTGTTGAATAAAATGATATTAATTTGATTCAAGGATTCAACAAGTATTTGAATTTAGAGAGCTTTTATAATGCAAGAGTATTTAGAAAGTAAGATCAGAAACTGGAGAAAGAATTGGTGATTTGAAAGTATGATTTCAAGTCTACTTATAGTGTAGAATAGTTGCATTCCTTCATGAAGAATTTATACAAAAGATTGCATCCGTTTCCATTGAAAATTGAAGAGAAAACTCTTGATGAATGGAAGCAACCCTTCATAAAAAAGCTTGTTGTTCGGAGCCGGTCGACTGGTTGAAAATCACCGGTCGACTGGTTAAGTTTCTGGAAATTTAAAGAATCAAAAAAATAGCCGTTATGTGCAAACACATTAAAACCGGTCGACTGGTCCTTTTTTGAGCGGTCGACCGTTTTCTGGCTATGGACCAGAGGACCTCGATCCATAGTCTATATCACTCTGTACTCTTTCCCGGTCGAAGCCTGGACTGTTTGGGCTTTTTCTGTGACTTTTCAATTCCTCAAATATACAGATTTCAGCAACGAAGTTTTGTGCATTTGTGTTATACTTTGAGGATAGATTTTAACATATTTCTAACACAACTCAAAGTAAAAAACCTTAGCTCTATGAAATGATCTTCATTGCACCTTTATATGTTGGCATCGATCAAAATCTTGTCTCAACATTCTCCCCCTTTTTGATTGATGACAACACCTTAGATTTTCTTTCTTTAAATATAATGCTCGCCCCGAGTTTCTGCAACATTTGTTAGTTCATAATGTATCTAATCTTACCTTTTGATTCCTGCACTAACAAATGTTAGCACACATATACTATTACCATGTTAAGCTCATACCTTTAAATGATAGTATATGTAATATGAATGATATGAATAATTATAAGAGAGAATATTCTCCCCCTTTGTCATCGATTAAAAAGAATAAATACCATAATAAGCACAGTAATCGAGAGTAGTAGAGAATACAACTAATTATAGCACCTGTGTTAAGCTAAGTTTTCAAAGATATTTAGAGATACCGAATAACCTTCTCTTTGTTGTGGTGTACCTGCAAAATATACGCATATATAGTTTTGATACCCACTTGCTTTGTTTGGGTCCATGGGTTAGATGGAAGGTAACTATACCCAAGAGGGTTTAATGGAACCTTTAAGGATAAAATTTTCATTATTAATTACCAAATCAAAATAATCATCGATATATTTTTCTCGGTTTTTCCAACTTACAGAAACCCAAATACTTAAGTAATCTCTAGTGATATTCCTTTTCGTACTTCTATATTTATTATAAATACCATTAGTCATAGACGTATTCAAATTTCTATAATAATTGGGTCTTGGATGTGCATTAGTACTAGCAATGATATTCTTATTGTACATAAAAGCATATCTAGTACTATTTCTATGATTGGTTTTATTATATCCTATACCACTTTTGTCATGTAAAGGTCGAGATCTAGATAAAATCATGTTTAAATCATTTTGACCTTTATTAAATTTCGCGAACTTATTTGTACATTTGATTCAATAGTCGCGATTGATATTTTCAAAAGAAACTTTAATACCCTTATTTAATTCAGAATTCTTCCTTTTTAAAGTTCTATTCTCATTTTCAGGATAACTAGTTTGAGATTCTGGATTATATAAAGATGATTGTAATTTTTCTTTTGAGTCAGAAATTTCATTTTGCAAAATATTATTATTAACTTTTAAATTCTCACATTCTTTAGATAATTCCAAATTCTTTTTAGTTAGAGCTCCATTCTCTTTTTCAATAGACGAAATTAAAGAACTAGAATTATTTAAAGAATCTTCTAATGATTTATTTCAATTTTGCAAAAGATTAATTTCCTTTAAAAGAACATTGTTTTTATCTTCTAGTCACTCATTTTCTTTTTGAAGGGATTCTTTTTGAGAAACAAGCTTTTCTAAGGTATTTCCAAAACATTTGGCTTGTTTTACCAAAAAATTGTTTTCTTCTTTTAATTTGGAATTTTATTGCTCACAATTTTTAGCCTTGGCCACAATGATTACATTAAGTTTACTCAAACTTTTAAAATCTTTCAACAATTTTTCATGGTTTAACAAAAGATTTTTATATAAAGAATCTGTACATACCGATTGTGATCTGACTTTAGCCATGATACTTTTGTTTCCTTGCTCCCCTGATCCTCAAGTATGTAATGCGTATGTGAAGATTGAAGGAAGTATATTACTTATTGAATCAAGAGATATGAAATAATTTCAATGATTCAATAAGCAATTGAAATATTTGAGAGCTTTTAGAATGCAAGAGTATTTAGAAAGTATGATCAGAAACTAGAGAAAGAATCGGTGATTTGAAAGTATGATTTCAAGTCTATTTATAGTGTAGAATAGTTGCATTCCTTCATGAAGAGTTTCTACAAAAGATTGCATCCGTTTCCATTGAAAATTAAAGAGAAAACTCTTGATGAATGGAAGCAACCCTTCATAAAAACGCTTGCTGTTCGGAACCGGTCGACTGGTTGAAAATCACCGGTCACTGGTTAAGTTTCTGGAAATTTAAAGAATCAAAAAAATAGCCGTTATGTGCAAATACAGTAAAACCGGTCAACCGGTCCTTTTTTGGGCGGTCGACCGTTTTCTGGATATGGACCGGAGGACCTCCGTCCATAGTCTATATCACTCTGCACTCTTTCCCGGTCGAAGCCTGGACCGTTTGGGCTTTTCTGTTACTTTTCAATTCCTCAAATATACAAATTTCAGCAACGATGTTTTTTGCATTCGTGTTATACTTTGAGGATAGATTTTAACATATTTCTAACACGACTCAAAGTAAAAAACCTTAGCTCTATGAAATAATCTTCATTGCACCTTTATATGTTGGCATCGATCAAAACCTTGTCTCAACACACTTAACCCCCATGTCCCACCACATGTTTTACTTTGGTTAAGTGTTTCTTAATTTATTACTGCCGTAACCCCTATAGGACCTCTCACATTAGACTGGCATTTATGGCTGCAGGATTTGCCGGGCGGGTCCGGGCAGTCTTACACCACAAACGAGCCTAACCTCGTGTCCATACAATTGTTACGCATTTAGTTTGGGCCTTTGAACTCTCACATTGGGCTACCATTTGTGGCTGCTGGATTTGCCGGGCGGGTCTGGGCAGTCTTACACCACAAATGAGTCCAAAATCGTGTCTTAGGCAATTAATTATACATAATTAATTTTCCCCAAATTCAAATTACTTTCCGTATTTATTCATATCCATAATTTATCACCTAAATTATGCTCATCTATTTATGGTATATAAATTATACCAGTTTCATCATTAATTAATTTTATTCCTTAAAATTAATTACATGCCTTTTTAGGCCATTACATGCCAAATTCACAATATGTGTGTATCCACTATTATCCCCATTGTACCCCTGTCATTCGTTCTCTTAACATGTCATATACATATTAGACTAGCAAATAGTCTAATACCTAAAATAAAAAAAGGAATAAACATCGCAAATACACATACACACAATAACAGATCTAATTTGCACCTAACTTACAATTAAGAATTACAACATACTTGCATAGTCTTTGTATTATCAAGGATCCAAAAATCATAGATCTAAAAGGTGTGAACTTGCATGTATGAACATATTTTTACACCCAACTAGCCTAGGTAATTGCCACAAACTTACATAAACTATGTATGTCGTCAACCTAAACATAAAGGTGTCATCTTGTATAACTATGGATCCAATAAAAGGTGTTAACCTGAGTAAACTACGGATGCACATAAAGGTGTAAACATGCATAACTATGCATGTCATAGTTTCAACATAAAAATGTCAACTTGAATATGGATCTAAACTTTAAAGGTGTGAACTTGTATATATGTGAATCCAATTGTCACTTAAATTTGCATATGAACATAATACATATACGAACTAGCATATGTTCCACATCCATATTCGCATAAAAACTAATGTTATAAACCTAGGTGATTGGATTATAAAAAGGGATTCATTGACACAAGTTAACATCATGAACTACTAGAATATATTTTAGATCCAAACTTACATAACATCATATAACTCGCATACAACTTGCGTGATCCTGTTAACTTATAAAACATCATATGTACAACTTGCATAATCATATTAACTTGCATAACATCATATATGAAAGTTGCATAATCATATTAACTTGCATAACATCATATATGAAACTTGCATTATCATATTAACTTGCATAACATCATATATGAAATTTGCATAATCATATTAACTTGCATAATCATATTAATCTTGCATAACATCATACATGAAACTTGCATAACATCATATATAATACTTGCATAACATCATACAATATGAATCAAGTTAACATACATGATTAAACATATGAATTAGATTCACAACCACAACTTATAATCCAACGTATATCACATCATAATTAATTTAGCAATTATTTTGTTAAAGTGATCGAACTTACCATTCAACGAAGTTCTGGAATTTATTAGCGTCCCTTTGTTGTAGTTGAATTTGCTGTTGGATTGAATTGAGTTGCTTTAATCTTCTTCTAATTGGTGGCGGCTACTGTAGGGTTGAAGACGACATCATGTCGGCCATACTTTTAGTTTTATTTCTGATTTAGGGTTTGAGTCTATGGGTCTTTTTATAGAGCTTTGAATTAATTTAAGCCATCGTATCACTCTAGGATCCATGTAGGCCTTAGAAACCAAGAAATGATGTCAACAGACTAACCAGAAATCGCCACCTAAGCCCTAAAACATAATAGGTCCGTTTGGTGTTTTGCCTTCCCACTTCCGCTGTTTTGATTTTTTTTTTCTTAAATTTTGGGTTGAATTTTATTATATATATATATATATATATATTTCTATCTTCCAAATTAACCGTTTTCACACTAAACTACTTTTTGAACCGTGTTCACACTAAGTCGCTTTTTAGCCATTCCCATAAAACAAAAATATGGCGTTGGCGGGGATCGAACTCTGTACCTTTTGTATGCAAGTCACATGTTCCAACAAAATGAGCTACTAAGTATTTTGCTTACAAAACTTAGATGAATGCTAAACATTTATTCTTTAATTTAGTTAATCTGATTATTCAAAAATCTGGGGTGTTACAAGTGAGCTCTCACCCCAGCCATCTAACACAAAGATATTTCCACGATGAATTCCTACGACCTTGCTACAAGCTAAAGATGTCGGCTTTCCTCTCTGAATCAACTCAATATTTCACAACAACACTCGAACGCACTTGCACTTGGGTTTAAAGCAGAAAAGCTTTGATTTTTAAGGTTTTCCGGGCTAGAGGAGGGAAGAGGGACCCATGGTAGGGGTTGTGCAACGCAGAGGTTGATGTGATAGGGTCCAGGGTGGTGACGTGGAGGGTAGGGCCCATATAGAGGAGCTAAGAGGTGTTTAAACTTGGTTAAGTACTTAAAGGTGGTGCCTTTGCAAAATAAGAGAGAATGGAAGGGTTTTAAGTGGGAAGAAGGGGGCCCACGGTCGCCCAGAGGTGGGGGACACCGGAGGGGCTGCTGTAGGTGGAGGCTGGCGATTGGTGGGGTCCAAGGTGGTGGCGATTGGTGCTAAGAAGGGGAGGAGGCCATTAAAGGTGTTTACATGCTTTAGTAATTGTTTTAGTGAAGTAAAATGAAATAAAAACTAATTGAATCTCAAATAAGTGTTAAGTACATCATAGATGTCAAGTTAAGAAGAAGTTGACAAGTGGAGGAGGGAGGTGATGATTTGATGAAATCCTATTGGTTGAGGATTGTACCTCGACTTGACTGGTTAATTCATGTATTAATTACACCATCTAAACTTCGTTCTAGTCACACGACCACATATTAACTCCAAAAATTACGAAATTTGAAATCTTGCTACATTATGGAATTATGATTCAAATGAATCAATTCTCGTCGAAGTTGGAGATTGTTTGAAAAATCGCATTATTTCTAGCTTAAATTGAATTTAAACTGAAATTTCAACATAAGTTTTTATATCAATATAGCATTGACATATCGATTTTCAAAATTTGAGCTTTTAAATTGATTTAAAAAATTTACTGGCTCTATCTTAAGACAAATAAAATATTATAGGATTAATTGATAGGAATAATCGAAAGTTTAGTGTGTTTTCCCATAATAATCCTAAGTTTAGGAGGTCCCTTCCCTTATTGATCCCAATGACTTATTAACTTGTTGTAGCCAGTTATCAAATTTAAATTTGTCTTCCCTAAGCTAGTTTCAATTAAATTCATCTCCCCCATATTCCTCCATTCTTCTTCAAATCTCCGGTTAGCTTCAAGCAACCTTCGCTCTGCATGTTCCACTAAAAACCGAAAGAAATCTCGCTCCTCCCTCTCTACGTCCGACTCTTTATTGGCTGCATTTCCTTCGACGTCCTATCTTCTTACAACCTATCTAACCCCTTAAAAAACATGAAAATACTAGTAAAACCATGAAATTTGGTGGAAACATGTCGTTGTAGGGGTCTTTTGTCATGATACTGGATAAAAATACAAGCAATTGGTGAATTGAGCATGTCGGCTGGTCTCGATTCGCTGACGTAGTCACATGACCAGAGGTAGGAGATTTGGTAGTTAGATAAATATGAAGTTGCTTTTCTGTGAAGATGAGTTCGGATGTGTGATTGTTAGTGGGTTTGGGGGATGACGATAGTTTGTTGATGGTGGTGGCCGAATGTGAAGCTCTAGAATTGGGTGAAGCTAGTTGTAGTTAGAAGTCGCAATGGGATGTGGTAGGCTGTAGAACGGCTTGGTTGTGCTTTTATGGAATCAATTCTTTGATTTTTAGAATTTTTATTTTGGGAATAATGTGAGTTTTTTGTTTGAGTGATGGTTGTATTTGTGTTTTGAAGAAGTAACTGTTTTGTTTATGATTGGGAACTGTTGAAGTAGATGTTGGTCGGAGAAGTTGTTGCTCCAGTGGATAGTCGAGGAGTGTAGGGTGCGTGGATGATGGTGGAAGAGTATTAGAAGTGGTGGATAGTTATGGTCGTTTTGATAACGCTTGAAGGTCTATGTGTTGATGATATGCAGGTATTGGGTGTGTTCCATAACAGTGGAGCTGCGGCAATTTTCTATGTTAACCTACAACGACCAACACAGCTCAGTATGGTCAAAATGGGAAAAGGAAGAGTGATGCCGAAGGTGATGTAGGCAATGGAGAGTGGGGCAGATCCTTTAATGTAGTTGCTTGACATGGAAATTACGCGCCATATAAATATGATCTGAGCAAGTTTTCCAAGTAAATACCATTTTGGTTGATAATAATGATCCTTTAAATAACATACTAATGTGAATGATGCTGAAGAAGAAGTCAATAATGGAGAAAATGTTAATAGTTGAAATGGACAGAGAACTAGTTTCATGTGTGGACAACAAGAAGTCTAATAAATAAGAATGTAATGTGATTAAAAAAATCCGAAGTTTCATGTGTCTTCCTATATTGATCCCATTTACCGGCAAAACAGGTTTGCTTGTGAATTAGATCAATATGGGAAGATACCCTCCAAACTAGGGATTAACTAAAAATAATCGAAACTCTGGATTATTACAGGAAGACATGTGAAACTTGGGAGATCGTGTCAATTTATCCTTTAATTTAAACCTTAAATATAGCAGTTTTACAAATGACCTCCATTTTCAACAAAACAAATTTTATCAAATTTGTAATGATTAATTACTGCTAGATTTTAAATTGCGTGCAAATTGGAGTTGTTTTGTGACAACCCCAATTTCGACAGACTAAATTTTTTTAAAATTCCAATCTATCGAAACTTGGATTGGTTTGCTCTGGTAGCCTGCGGAAAAGACAGAGACAAAAAACATGTCAGAGCTCAGAAAAATATCTCATAGCGGAAAGGATAAAATATAGTATAATCAAAACATAGCTTTAACGTATTATTAATACTGCCTAACCAGTATCCGAAGCTATCATATCTCTACCATAATCTAACCTGTGAGTGTGTTATGAGGAGGCGGTTAGATCACAAGTTCTGGTGAACGGATTTAAACTATACACTTTAGATAATCTTACATATACCGTTCAATCATATTTTCTTGTTTATTAAGTTACTTTGGTTAACAACACTCAAGGCTTACACAAACGTCGTACCCATTTACTTCCCAGTGAATTAACCTAATACAGTATATGTAGCTATCTCTCAATATTGAGATACATCCCATGATACCCCACTCGCACGGTCTCCACCGTATCATCTAATATAGCAGTCCCTAATCCTACGCCCGAATGTCGTATGTATTTCTGTATATATGTCAACGCTAAGTCTGCAAAGAACCACTACTTCTATATTACGAAAGAGTTCGGACTGCCATCTTTGAACCATTCGATCGAATTAGGTTCCATCCTCGGATATTTCCCTCTAGTCTTATGATACACCACCTAGAGCGACAGGAGTTTAGCTAGACTTTCCCACGTACGTATCGTCAGTCGTTCTCGATGTCTATTGCACATGTTCTCTATATGTGCGCCTGAGTCCCGCTGCAGTGCTAATCAAGAAACACGGAACTCGGTCGGGAGCTTCAGATATCTGCCGATTGCAGATGCTAATGTCTGCTTTTACAATGGCTATGGTCTCACTAGACGCCTCCCTCAACTAAGAAAGGCACCCAAGAATATCAAGAATGAGAACTTTACCATGGCCCCATATGCCCTTCAAACCAATTGGCCAACCTCACTCATAACTAGATAGCAAAGTATATGGTCTTTTGGAGTTCTTCGATTTTCTGCTTTACGTACTGACTGAAGATGGTTGGTAGATGACGAGTTGCTATAACAGGTCACTAACTGGTGTCGCCAAATCACGCTGGTCCATCTTAGTCCTTTGATTGCCCCTTATTATTGCAATTAAGGCATACTCATTGGTTCATCTACGCAAACCTAACCTCTGTGGGTACAGGCGGATTATCTACCACTCACAGAGGAATGCCAAGAGTACCCTACATCCACGGAAGCCGCGTGCTTCTCCTTCCAGTCCTTCGGAGCCGTCAAACAATCAGATGAATGTGCGTTCCCCTCGTGCCTTATAACATCTTGATGATCAACCCTGTTGGGTTGTTCACCCTCAGCCGTACGGACTGGTCTAAGCGCCTTACTTTAGCATGTTGTTAGACCCTATGTCTAAACATTCTTTTATGCACTTGTCTCACCTCACCAGGTTTCCAGTCAACTTGGTTATTCAAATTCATATTGAGTTCTTATTCAAATTACCAAGTTTCTCTTGCTTATTAATTTCAGTCATACATCTTAATTCATTTAAGTTTATTAATAAGCTTACAACATGTTATTCTCTAGATTGTTGTAACGACCCGGGGAAAAATTCGGTGCTCGAATTCTCGACAACAATACATAAACCCATATCGCTTGCCAAAAACCCAAGTATCGAACCCCCATATTGTCATGAGAAAGAATTTAGAGGGTGAGAATAGAAAGAAAGAAGTATTAGAATAGAAGAAAGAAGAAGAACACGTCAGAATCTCACAGCGGAGCGAATAAAATATAATATCACAAATCCTTTATACAAAAACTGTATACACATACCAATCATCAGAGTAAAACATATATCAATCACAGCGGAATAATAGCTTTATATACTAGCGGTGAAGCCACCTGCTTCTAGCACCTGAAGCTCCAAGCGAAACCTAACCTGGAACATACTCGGTCTGACCCGAGCACATTTGATTTAAAACAAAATACACTAGGTCAGTCTGAAATACTATCAGTGATAAATTCACATAACACACACTTGTTTAACTTTGAAAATCCTTTATGAAACAAAAGGATAATAGTAAGACCAGCCCACACATAAACACGGACAGTTTTTACCTTACTATAACCCATACCATTTTTGAAAATCATAACTTGATCTGATATTATCATAATGTCTAATACAAATAAATATCAATCTAGAGGAACGCTTACATCTCACGCTCCCCATATATAGTATACAATCAAAACCGCAGGCGCTTATTGGATATTGGTTTCCAACTTGACAAGGTATGGGACCACCTTACGTACGTGTATCTCTAGAGGCTAATACACTGAGTTCAACAAGAACGTCTTGCAACCCGGCCCTCACATGACCGACCACTCATTTCGCTTGAGTGTATCGAATGCATACCACCGACGGTTGGGCTCAAACCACCGTCTCCCGTAAAGGGACAGCATCAAATATAGATTAAAGAAGCAAAAGGAATTTCTCTAGATAGGTGATTATACACCCTAATGGGAGCGACCCACTTAGCCATGCTGCCTGCCCAATTTTTGTCATTTCCCGGTTGATGAGGCTTGAGGCTAGAATTCATCTCTTCGAACATCTGGCCACCATTCACTTTGAATGCCACATCGTCAGATCCGCCAGATATCACTGAATGTTGGTTTCCACAAAACTACTCTGAGCGTTAAGCCAAAGAAGGTGTACAGCCTTCTCCTCCACCAACAGAGATACGTTTCTAGAAAATCAATATACGTGACCCCTTTGGAAATACTCTGTCAGACACTCGTCCATACAAGTCATCCAGGAACAGGATGAACCGAAGGCACTCTCCTACTGCATCCAATATAGGAATCACCCCAAGGATCACTAGCGAGTAGTCCTTGCAACCCGTCGATTTCAACCACGACAGAATCACAAACCAAATAACTCTGGTTGCAAGCCAGAGAGATTGGACCACTAGTCCTTCCGCTTATGAAGATCCACGGTCTTCACTTGCTCCATCTTCAAATGACGTCTTCACGTATTTGTTGAACGGAATGGTTTTCGAATATAAATTCGATCCCAGTCTTTCCGTGCCAACAATCGTATTGGTCTGGTTTGATAGTCGGTGTTTTAACTATCAAATAACAAGGTGTCAATGAAATGATTCCACTGATTCAGTACATGGCATGACTTGGCCTCTTAAAAACATATTTAACAAAATCGTTAATCAACTTTAATATACGACTTAACTCTAACTTGACTATCTTGACTTGATTACTCCTACCGATTAATTAATACTCGACTTAACTCCATTCGCTTGACTCTAAGTCACAGCGGTCACAATGGTTACGCCTGATTCCTTCAGGAAACATCCGACCGCCATAGGCTATCTGCAGCCCTGCGAATTACGCTAGCAGTCGTATGCAATGGCAACTCTGCCTGAATAACCATGTTTGATTAACTCTATTTCAAATACTATATTCGATCAACTCTAATTGAATAAACAAATATTCAATATAATTTGAAATAATATTCTTATTTATATTCATATACCCAAAATCTCGCCTTCGTTTTCAATACTCCACGTATGGGACATCGCGTCAATCACAACACCTTTCACTTATTTCAAACCAATACCATTCTTCGATAATAATGAAGCTGTTCAAGTAGGGGTATTCTATTTACCTCTCAGACCTTGATCGACAACGTCCTTATCTCAGAATAATACCAGTTCGTCACTTAACCATCGATATTCAAATCTCGTCTACCATCTTGATTTCGAATCTGGTTTTATAAACCATTTCTCATATTTGAAATCATCATTTAATAATCCATTTTTACTTAATTCCCTTAATTAAGTAATTCTTGAATAAATGCCACTTTTAAACTTGGAATATTATTTCACTTATACCTTTGGTTTTATATGAAAAACCCACGCCCCATAATCAAATCCCATTTACAAATCTTGTTTTGAAAATTTTAGTTATAATCCCTTTTATAAAACTCTTATCGCTCTTTCGACCACTTATTGTCATCTAATCACTTCTACTTGAATTTCGATTACAAACCATCACTTTAATTACTACTAACCTATTTAGTATCTCCTTTATTCATTTCGCTTCAATTGAGTGCTCTTTTACTTAATTAATCAATTAAGGAAAATCCATTTTAAATCTTTATACCTACTTACCAATTCCATTTCCAAAGCCCGTTTGCACACTTGGGTTACAAACCCCTCTATACTCTCTTATTTGACTTTGGTTTGAATTTATCGAAAACTTAATAACCCATTCCTTTCATTTGAAATCCACTTCTAATAAAATCTTTTTACTTAATTCATTTGATTAAGTAAAGTCCACAAACCCCACTTTAAGTAAAGTCCACAAACCCCACTTTTAACTTTAAATCTTATTTCAGTTATATTACTTGGCTTTATAACAAAAGTCATTCGTCAAATAATCTATTTCCATTTACGAGCATTCTTATAGTATACTTTATCTTGGATCAAAATCTGCTTACTTCTTTCTTTACAATAAGATACCTTTAACTTGGATTTTATTCAAACATTCATTTATCAACATTTAATACAAACCAACGGTATGTGTTTTCCCTTGCATTTCATTTTGGCCATCGCTTTGGTTTAAAATCCTTTTAACTTAGATCGCATTTCCACAGATCCTTTTATCAATATTCAACACAAAATATTGTATGTAATTTTCTTTGCGTTGAAATTTCTTATTCCAATTTTCCTGTTTCACTCAAAAACACTCTTTTAACCTTTACGCCTTCGTTTGGGTTAAAAAAAACCCTTTTTAAATAAATCAAATGACTTAAACAAATTTAAAACCATCATTTAATTGTTTTAAAAACAATTATCCTATTTTTCCACACGTAGGTGGTTTCTAAACTTTCTGCTTTTAAAACTGGTCTAAACCAGTTAAATATTTTCTTTTATAAACTTGATTTAATATATATATTTATAAATTTTCCATTTAATTACTCATCTAAAATGAGTGAAAAACTTCAATTTAATTATAAAATAATTAATAACTTTAAACAGCGTCATTTCACCGAACGGTTGAACGACGTGAAAACAACATGTTTATGGCCATTCACTGCCAATTTCCAAATCAACATTGTTGGTTGATTTTAAACACAACACGGGGAATATCTGTTTGACCATCACACTCAAACAGGTTTCACAACCACATGGGGTTAAATCAGTTCAATATCAACAATTTAAACAAACAAACAACATATAAAATATTTGAGGAATCCGGTCGGATCCCTCCAACCTGTTCTGCCCTGCATCATAGCTTGTTCACTGCCAATTTCCAAATCAACATTGTTGGTTGATTTTAAACACAACACGGGGAATATCTGTTTGACCATCACACTCAAACAGGTTTCACAACCACATGGGGTTAAATCAGTTCAATATCAACAATATAAACAAACAAACAACATATAAAATATTTGAGGAATCCGGTCGGATCCCTCCAACCTGTTCTGCCCTGCATCATAGCTCGTTAAACATTTCATAATAATATATGTAATAAATTTCATATGATCGATTAAATCTAATTGACTGCATCCAATCAACCATAACAGTCAACATCAACCAATCAACCAATTTAAAGGTGAATTATATTTTAATATGAATTTACCACATCACAAAATTCCAGAAGGTGTGAGAATTAACTCACCAGACTTTGTTCTGGTCGACGGTTGACGCGTTTGTTGCATTTAATTTGGGACGACCATCCAAAATTAGCTGAATTTTCAACAGCGTCAGAATGACTCCTAGTCAGTGCCGTCGGGTAGGTCTCGTCCCTGCGATCCCAACGGATCTTGTTTCGTTAAATTTCGTTAACGTATGCAAAAGTTATGCTATTTACAATATTTACCTAATTTAAATGAATATATATTTAATTTAATTAATTAAATTATTATTATCTAAATAAATTCCTAATTGCGTTATTAGCCAAATTACCTTCCTTGACCTTCTAAAAAATCTTACTTTCCCATCTCTAGCTATATCCAATTTTTAAAATTGAAAAACCATTTTAATGTTAATTAAATTTAATTTTCAAATAAAATATTTAAAAATATTCATTTAATTATAACTTAAAAATTATAACACGGATCAAAAATCTGCTGTAACTCATTTTAAAGTATTTTTCGATAAGAATCCAACGGTCCTTGTTTCGTGGAAATCCGACTTGTTTTGGAAAAGTTATAAGCTTTTAAAGTTTATAGTTAAAAATTACGAAAATGGCCCTGGTCTATTTTAAATTCAAATTAAATTCAAATTTAATTTTAAATTTAAATTTAAATTAACCATCTCATCCGTCGGATCAGTTAGGGATAGCCAGGGAGAGCAGGAAACTATATTTTCCAAACTAAAGCCTTAGACCCTATCCTCTCTGTCACCCTTAGAATGTTCCGATATCTATTTTTACAAATTCTATTTTAATTATAATATATATATATATATATATTTATTAGCAAAATAAATAAATAAATAAATATTATTTAAAAACTTACCCCGTGAAGCCCCAGCCTCTGCCTAAGAGTCCCTAGCTCCCCGTCTTGCCATCCTTTCTCCCTTTCTTCCTTTTCCCTATTTTCTATTATTTTATTATTATTTCTGTCATTACCAAAGCTTGAAAGAAGAGGAGGAGTGAGTTTAAAATGAAGGGGAGGGGGGGCTATTTATAGCCGAAGGAGTCACATGAATTGATGAGGTGGCGCGAATCCAACTGTCGAAAATGGATGGCTAGGATTAATCCTTAAATTAATTAAATTATTAATAAATTTAATAATTTATGAATAGTAAAGTGTGTTTTCTCAACCATATTCGGACGTTAATTTGACTTACTTATTGATACTTTATCCAAAATCTTTTTCAACCATGTTGTTCAATTTTTCTTGCTCTTCAATAATATATAAAATATTTCAAATTCGAATTCGTTTGAACTTTCAAATAATTTTAATTTTAATTCAAAATAGTGTTTTGTGTTAGTTTCAACACCTTCCGGTCTCATATTGGAGTATCAAACGATAACGGTTTTCAGGAATTCTTTCACCATCTGGTCCTGTTTTTAACGTACTTCAATCCTATGTATTCAAATCAAAAATCGGAGTTCGTTTAGATTTTCAAATAATTTATTTAAATTTTGTTTCCTTAATAACTTTTTATATCCGTTATAGGATTTTCCCAGACTTCATATATAGCTAATATCCTATGTTTAGAATTTTTCTGGATAGGTCTCAGGTTCCAGTTTTTCCGTTAGCATTAGCAAATTCCAATTACCGTCAAAATTTAGTTCAAATTTTGGCCTTTTATTTTTTTATTTTCCACATACGGATGCCATTTTTGACGTAACTTGGTTGGTTACCTAATTTGATCATTTCGGATTTAATGAAATTGATTTCATCGAAATCCGAGTTCAATAGCTACTACTTCCTTTGTAAACGTACTATTTTTTATTAAAAATTTATCCTTTTATACTGCCAGTTCACATTATATTGCAGATCCACTAAATTTCTACCATTTCGGAATAAAAATTATTATATTAATAAAATATTCAAAATTATTAAAATTAAACCATTAAATTTCCAAAACAATATAAAAAAACATTTTTAAATATTAAACTGAATGGTCAAAAATCTGGGCCGTTACATTCCTTCCCCCTTAAAATAATTTCGTTCTCGAAATTGCTAAGGCAGAAAGAATGTTGCAAATCCACTATCTTTAAAAATATATTTAATTAAAAATCGATTTTATTTTCAAAATTAATCCAATCAGTTTTAAAAGCAATTTATTTCAACTAATCAAATTTTCAAAAATCTTCAAAAATATTCCAATATCTTTAATTTTGGAAATTTTTTGGCAGAGTCTCCCCTGTACGGAGGACCATCTGCAATATCGCAGGATCAAGAAATAGATATTGCTCGACTCTCATGGTCGGAAAAATCAAAAATCAAACTCAAAATCCAAACAAAACCAAAAATTTAATATTGGCGTAGACGTACCTTTTAGCGAACGTTATTACGCGATAAGCTTTAATTTTATATTCGAGCCTGCTTAATTTTTATTCACCTCTACTCCAACTGGATTAATTAACTCCAAAATTTCTCCCTTGGATGGATTTTAAAGCTGAACTGGCACTTGCACATGTTCTCAACTCAAACAAATTCATCATCTATCACACAAGGTCAGTTAGGTTTAAAACATCCATATAATTTCCTATCAACTCATTCCACACACAGTTCAATCCACACGGGATTTATTATTCATAATTACTTCCTTTATTACTATAATTATCCATTCGGATTTATTTCCCTGAATTGGCTTATTTAATTACCCATTCAAAATTATTTGAATCAGGATTGATCGGTCAACTTAATTATTCTGATTTGTTTCAACCAACCCTATTCAGGTTCAGATTTATATTCGAGCATCCATCAACATAATTCAGCATATCACACAATCAACAAATCCAAATAATTTTCCCATACTATAATAAACTTTACTTTTTTTATATATAAAATAAATTGGGCCAAAAATAGTTTCTAAAATAATTTTATACCAAAATACAAATACGCGCTCTCGTATATACACTCAACTCAATCTAGGGTACTGCTGACCCCATCTCTATTGAGTTACACCACAGAGCCAAGGTTATCTCTAAACCAATAGCTCTGATACCACTGTAACGACCCGGGGAAAAAGTCGACGCTCGAATTCTCGACAACAATACATAAACCCGTATCGCTTGCAAAAAACCCAAGTATCGAACCCCCAGATTGTCATGAGAAAGAATTTAGAGGGTGAGAATAAAAAGAAAGAAGTATTAGAATAGAAGAAATGAAGCGACCGGAACTTCCCCGGTCTCCGAAGAGATGAGAAAGAACGAATTACTGTGAGGACAAGACAAAATAGGACGCAGACGAGAGAACATTTCATTGTTATTACAACAATTCCATCAGATACAAGAATATACAGAGTATAAATGATTAAATTACATTCGACAAATATCAGAGATTACAATAAATTACATAGCAGCGGAAAAATATACAAAACACAACTAGAAGTGATACACGGATACAGAGCTTTCCGAGCATCGTTCCAGCTGTAAATCAGGACCCTGTGAATATAAATCTGCAAAACCAAAACTACTAGCTGCCCGTGTGGAAAATAGGGGCACCCAGAGTTTAGGTTAAAACAATAAACTCCAGGTCAGTCATGTGACTGGTGTGAGAACTAAAACAGTTATTAATATTGGTTTTAAAGTTAGGTAAATCAAGGGACCACGCCGTATAACACGGAACGGGTTTCCTCCCAAGAATACCAGTGCATAGAACAAATAGCGCAATGCTGAATAAAGAAAAATGAAGCTGTTATAAGACCCAGGTCCCATCACACAATGCAACGCAAGCCGGAGGATAGGGTTTTTACCTTATAACAGCCAAAGCATGCTTGATACGTTTAAAACACATTATTTGATACTATTATAGGTGTATAGTGTCAAAACAATTTCACATCATAAATATCAATCATAGGCGGCATGGGTATCATCTATCATGTCGCCATACTAGTTCTACAATTAAAACTGCAATACACGTATTGGAAATTGGATTCCGTCATGAGCCGAGGCAAGGGGCAAGCTCCTCTCCGCGTTCGAGACTCTCTAGCAAATGCCTCAGGACCCCACTATGATCCTTGGATCTTCAGGGCTGGTCCTCTCTTACTTTTGAGGATTGGCAATTCCTGAACACACGTTTCCCGGTCCTTACAGACCTATATCCGAGGCGCCTCGCATTCCAACAACCACACAGGTGAAAAGTATATAAATGTCAGGGCTGGTAGGTCACTGACACCACCTTAGCTAGAAAGAAACGTCGTGCTCTCCCTGCAGTCACTATCCCGTTTTTGACTCATACCGAGGTGTGAGGCTCGCGAATTCACGTTATACACAAAGCTACGCCACGCAGGCCGTGCTTTGATCATCAACCACAAGACTTTGCTTTTCAACAGAAGCCTTGATCAATTGCCACTTACGCATGCCACACTGGCAATTCACTCCATGCGACTGATGTCCATCGATATACAACCTCTGAGCTCGTACGTCTCAGAGAAGGGCGTTAAGCAAGAGAATAAATTCTCCGCCGCCAAACAGATGTATATTTAATAGAGATCAATCAACACAGAATAAAATCCAGTGTCAGACACACAATCCATTTACAAGTTCGTTCTGGGTCTGAACGAAACTGGAGGCACTTTCCTCGCATATCCATCCATCTCCAGGTACGTCTGGACGATCACCAACTGATTCCCTCATCCTGGGTGTACAGCCCAATCAAGATCATCAGTAATCACCCAAACGATGTGAAGACTTCCGGTCTTCAACCACCGTCTTCATCTTCGACATCTCGTCGAATCGGTTATTCAGAATGGGTATAACCCGGCCTTTCTGGATAACCCACGTATATAATTAACAAATGTTACACAAACACAACGAACGTCTCATTCCAATTCAGAATATTCTTTTATTCACAAAATCACATTCTTAGGGAAAGGTTCCCATTAATTCTATCAAAGATAAATTCTTCTAAATTTATTCTTTAATCCTCCTATGGATATCATTTCAAACTAGTCGGGATTAACGAACCACACCGAAGTAATTATTTATTTTATTTCCCAATCCCAACCTATATATCCCATGGAGCAAAACTGGTGATACTCCATATCTAACACCACGGTGTTATCGGTAAAATTAATTACCATTTCACGTTCAAATCTAATTAAAGATTTAACTATCGCTTTGGAGCAAAACTGGTGATACTCCACTCTCGATCACTTTTCAGATTTGATAATTTAAATTATCAATTCACATTTTAATCTAATTAAAGATTCATTAAAACTCCACTTAGTTTTAATCTTTCCAGAAATCAATATCTTGCCTTTAACTGGGTTAAAGAACCAATGTTATCTAAAACACGATTCACGATAAACCCAAATCACATTTGATATTAAATACAAGGCTCTGAATAGAAAATATACCGGCTTATATTCAATATCAAATTCTGCAACCAACAAATATCGTATTGGAAATAACGATATAAAATATATCTTTCAAATTCCCATAACAATATCTGTATAGTCATGAAATCCAACATCGAAATATCCCGAAGATAATTTCGATTCAACTCCAGTCCAATCCACGTATTGGAAATATTGATTATTTTTAAAATCACTTTCAAATTCAATTTATTTATTTCAAAAATAAATTGGTTTTAATTCTAGTTCAAAACTAGTTCATTTCGATAAAAATCTATTTTTATCCTTTCAAATGTGGAATTCTTCAGCCCAATTTTTCCCAAATCATTTCTTATGATTTTACACAAATTATAGATATTTTTAATAATTTTATCAAGGCCCGTACAGTCGATTTCCAACAACGGCCATCGAACTGCACTTACAGCGACCTTTTTCGAATTTGATTTGGACATAATTCCAAATCCAACCGTTAGATTTCAAATTTCTAATATTCATTGGAAATCTCTTTTCGATACGAACCCAACGGTTCCGGTTTTAGGAGAATCCGACGGTCGGATCTCCCGCAATGTCCGTTTGAAATAAATGGTCGAAATTCACGAACTGCCGCGGCGCGGCGCGTTCTATTCAGGCCATTATATTATATATATAATATATATAATATAATTCCATTATTTTTGGTTTCGCTAAAATCCGGATTGTTTTGCACCCGGTATGTTCAATTGAAGTTTGAAATCGAATTATCGAACTACCGCACCATTTTCATTTCCATTTATAATTATATATAAATATTTATATTCTAACGACGACGTATATAAATATATACGTCGAATTCTATTCAAAATAAATTTCTCGTCGATATTATTTAAAATAATTCATTTTAAATAATCAAAATTCGCTAAAATTGCCAAAATAAAAATTTTAAACTGGCCCAGATTTTCGGGTTATTACAAGAAAGAAGAAGAACACGTCAGAATCTCACAGCGGGACGAATAAAATATATTATCACAAATCCTTTATACAAAAACTGTATATACATACCAATCATCAGAGTACAGCATATATCAATCACAGCGGAATAATAGCTTTATATACTAGCGGTGAAGCCACCTGCTTCTAGCACCTGAAGCTCCAAGCGAAACCTAACTTGGAACATACTCGGTCTGACCCGAGCACATTTGATTTAAAACAAAATACACCAGGTCAGTCTGAAATACTATTAGTGATAAATTCACATAACACACACTTGTTTAACTTTGAAAATCCTTTATGAAACAAAAGGATAATAGTAAGACCAGCCCACACATAAACACGGACGGTTTTTACCTTACTGTAACCCAAACCATTTTTGAAAATCATAACTTGATCTGATATTATCATAATGTCTAATACAAAAAAATATCAATCTAGAGGAACGCTTACATCTCACGCTCCCCATATATAGTATACAATCAAAACCGCGGGCGCTTATTGAATATTGGTTTCCAACTTGACAAGGTATGGGACCACCTTCCGCACGTGTATCTCTAGAGGCGAATACACTGAGTTCAACAAGAACGTCTTACAACCCGGCCCTCACATGACCGACCACTCATTTCGCTTGAGTGTATCGAATGCATACCACCGACGGTTGGGCTCAAACCACCGTCTCCCGTAAAGGGACATCATCGAATATAGATTAAAGAAGCAAAAGGAATTTCTCTAGATAGGTGATTATACACCCTAATGGGAGCGACCCACTTAGCCATGCTGCCTGCCCGATTTTTGTCATTTCCCGGTTGATGAGGCTTGAGGCTAGAATTCATCTCTTCAAACATCTGGCCACCATTCACTTTGAATGCCACATCGTCAGATCCTCCAGATATCACTGAATGTTGGTTTCCACAAAACTACTCTGAGCGTTAAGCCAAAGAAGGTGTACAGCCTTCTCCGCCACCAACAGAGATACGTTTGTAGAAAATCAATATACATGACCCCTTTGGAAATATTCTGTCATACACTCGTCCATACAAGTCCTCCAGGAACAGGATGAACCGAAGGCACTCTCCTACTGCATCCAATATATGAATTACCCCAAGGATCACTAGCGAGTAGTCCTTGCAACCCATGGATTTCAACCACGACAGAATCACAAACCAAATAACTCTGGTTGCAAGCCAGAGAGATTGGACCACTAGTCCTTCCGCTTATGAAGATCCACGGTCTTCACTTGCTCCATCTTCAAATGACGTCTTCACGTATTTGTTGGACAGAATGGTTTTCGAATATAAATTCGATCCCGGTCTTTCCGTGCCAACAATCGTATTGGTCTGGTTTGATAGTCGGTGTTTTAACTATCAAATAACAAGGTGTCAATGAAATGATTTCACTGATTCAGTACATGGCATGACTTGGCCTCTTAAAAACATATTTAACAAAATCGTTAATCAACTCTAATATACGACTTAACTCTAACTTGACTATCTTGACTTGATTACTCCTACCGATTAATTAATACTCGACTTAACTCCATTCGCTTGACTCTAGGCCGCAGCGGTCACAATGGTTACGCATGATTCCCTCAGGAAACATCCGACCGCCGTAGGCTATCTGCAGCCCTGCGAATTACGGTAGCAGTCGTACGCAATGGCAACTCTGCCTGAATAACCATGTTTGATTAACTCTATTTCAAATACTATATTCGATCAACTCTAATTGAATAAACAAATATTCAATATAATTTGAAATCAATATTCTTATTTATATTCATATTTCCAAAATCTCGCATTCATTTTCAATAATCCATGTATGGGACATCGCGTCAATCACAACACCTTTCACTCGTTTCAAACCAATACCATTCTTCGATAATAACGAAGCCGTTCAAGTTGGGGTATTCTATTTACCTCTAAGACCTTGATCGACAACGTCCTTATCTCAGAATAATACCAGTTCGTCACTTAACCATCGATATTCAAATCTCGTCTACCATCTTGATTTCGAATCTGGTTTTATAAACCATTTCTCATATTTGAAATCATCATTTAATAATCCATTTTTACTTAATTCCCTTAATTAAGTAATTCTTGAATAAATGCCACTTTTAAACTTGGAATATTATTTCACTTATACCTTTGGTTTTATATGAAAAACCCACGCCCCATAATCAAATCCCATTTACAAATCTTGTTTTGAAAATTTGAGTTATAATCCCTTTTATAAAACTCTTATTGCTCTTTCGACCACTTATTGTCATCTAATCACTTCTACTTGAATTTCGATTACAAACCATCACTTTAATTACTACTAACCTATTTAGTATCTCCTTTATTCATTTCGCTTCAATTGAGTGCTCTTTTACTTAATTAATCAATTAAGGAAAATCGTTTTTAAATCTTTATACCTACTTACCAATTCCATTTCCAAAGCCCGTTTGCACACTTGGGTTACAAACCCCTTTATACTCTCTTATTTGAGTTTGGTTTGAATTTATCGAAAATTTAATAACCCATTCCTTTCATTTGAAATCCACATCTAATAAAATCTTTTTACTTAATTCATTTGATTAAGTAAAGTCCACAAACCCCACTTTTAACTTTAAATCTTATTTCACTTATATTACTTGGCTTTATAACAAAAGTCATTCGTCAAATAATCTATTTCCATTTATGAGCATTCTTATAGTATACTTTATATTGGATCAAAATCTGCTTACTCCTTTCTTTACAATAAGATACCTTTAACTTGGATTTTATTCAAACATTCATTTAGCAACATTTAATACAAACCAATGGTATGTGTTTTCCCTTGCATTTCATTTTGGCCATCGCTTTGGTTTAAAATCCTTTTAACTTAGATCGCATTTCCACAGATCCTTTTATCAATATTCAACACAAAATATTGTATGTAATTTTCTTTGCGTTGAAATTTCTTATTCCAATTTTCCTGTTTCACTCAAAAACATCTTTTAACCTTTACGCCTTTGTTTGGGTTAAAAAAAAAATCTTTTTAAATAAATCAAATGACTTAAACAAATTTAAAACCATCATTTAATTGTTTTAAAACAATTATCCTATTTTTCCACACGTAGGTGGTTTCTAAACTTTCTGCTTTTAAAACTGGTCTAAACCACTTAAATATTTTCTTTTATAAACTTGATTTAATATATATATTTATAAATTTCCCATTTAATTACTCATCTAAAATGAGTGAAAAACTTCAATTTAATTATAAAATAATTAATAACTTTAAACAGCGTAGTTTCACCGAACAGTCGAACGACGTGAAAACAACATGTTTATGGCCATTCACTGCCAATTTCCAAATCAACATTGTCGGATTTTAAACACAACACGGAGAATATCTTTTTGACCATCACACTCAAACAGGTTTCACAACCACATGGGGTTAAATCAGTTCAATATCAACAATATAAACAAACAAACAACATATAAAATTTTTGAGAAATCCGGTCGGATCCCTCCAACCTGTTCTGCCCTGCATCATAGCTCGTTAAATATTTCATAATAATATATGAAATAAATTTCACATGATCGATTAAATCTAATTAACTGCATCCAATCAACCATAACAGTGAACATCAACCAATCAACCAATTTAAAGGTAAATTATATTTTAATATGAATTTACCACATCACAAAATTCCAGAAGGTGTGAGAATTAACTCACCAGAGTTTGTTCTGGTCGACGGTTGACGCGTTTGTTGCATTTAATTTGGGACGATCGTCCAAAATTTGCTGAACTTTCAACAGCGTTAGAATGACTCCTAGTTAGTGCCATCGGGTAGGTCTCGTCCCTGCGATCCCAACAGATCTTTTTTCATTAAATTTCATTAACGTATGCAAAAGTTATGCTATTTACAATATTTACCTAATTTAAATGAATATATATTTAATTTAATTAATTAAATTATTATTATCTAAATAAATTCCTAATTGCGTTATTAGCCAAATTACCTTCCCTGACCTTCTAAAAAATCCTACTTTCCCATCTCTAGCCATATCCAATTTTTAAAATTGAAAAACCATTTTAATGTTAATTAAATTTAATTTCCAAATAAAATATTTAAAAATATTAATTTAATTATAACTTAAAAATTATAACCCAGATCAAAAATCTGCTGCAACTCATTTTAAAGTATTTTTCGATAAGAATCCAACGGTCCTTGTTTCGTGGAAATCCGACTTGTTTTGGAAAAGTTATAAGCTTTTAAAGTTTATAGTTAAAAATTACGAAAATGGCCCTGGTCTATTTTAAATTCAAATTAAATTCAAATTTAAATTTAAATTTAAATTTAAATTAACCATCTCATCCGTCGGATCAGTTAGGGATAGCCAGGGAGAGCAGGAAACTATATTTTCCAAACTCAAGCCTTAGACACTATCCTCTCTGTCACCCTGAGAATGTTCCGATATCTATTTTTACAAATTCTATTTTAATTATAATATATATATATATATATATATATATATATTACCAAAATGAATAAATAAATAAATATTATTTAAAAACTTACCCAGTGAAGCCCCAGCCTCTGTCTAAGAGTCCCTAGCTCCCCGTCTTGCCCTCCTTTCTCCCTTTTCCCTATTTTCTATTATTTTATTATTATTTCTGTTATTACCAATGCTTGAAAGAGGAGGAGGAGTGAGTTTAAAATGAAGGGGAGGGGGGGTTATTTATAGCCGAAGTAGTCAAATGAATTGCTGAGGTGGCGCGAATCCAACGGTCGAAAATGGATGGCTAGGATTAATCCTTAAATTAATTAAATTATTAATAAATTTAATAATTTATGAATAGTAAAGTGTGTTTTCTCAACCCTATTCGGACGTTAATTTGACTTATTTATTGATACTTTATCCAAAATCTTTTTCGACCATGTTGTTCAATTTTTCTTGCTCTTCAATAATATATAAAATATTTCAAATTCGAATTCGTTTGAACTTTCAAATAATTTAAATTTAAATTCAAAATAGTGTTTTGTGTTAGTTTCAACACCTTCCGGTCTCATATTGGAGTATCAAACGCTAACGGTTTTCAGGAATTCTTCCACCATCTGGTCCTGTTTTTAACGTACTTCAATCCTATGTATTCAAATCAAAAATCGGAGTTCGTTTAGATTTTCAAATAATTTATTTAAATTTTGTTTTCTTAATAACTTTCTATATCCGTTATAGGATTTTCCCAGACTTCATATATAGCTAATATCCTATGTTTAGAATTTTTTTGGATAGGTCTCAGGTTCCAGTTTTGCCGTTAGCATTAGCAAATTCCAATTACCGTCAAAATTTAGTTCAAATTTGGCCTTTTCTTTTTTTCTTTTTCACATACAGATGCCATTTTTGACGTAACTTGGTTGGTTACCTAATTTCATCATTTCGGATTTAATGAAACAGATTTCATCGAAATCCGAGTTCGTTAGCTACTACTTCCTTTGTAAACGTACTATTTTTAATTAAAAATTTATCCTTTAATACTGCCAGTTCACATTATATTGCAGATCCACTAAATTTCTACCATTTCGGAATAAAATTTATTATATTAATAAAATATTCAAAATTATTAAAATTAAACCATTAAAATTCCAAAACAATGTAAAAAACATTTTTACATATTAAACTAAATGGTCAAAAATCTGGGCCGTTACAATTGTGGCCCAAGGTCTGTGATCCACAATCCCTTTTATAGTCTTGTTTGATTTCAATAACATATTTTACTTAATATGTAATTAAGTATATCTAATTCACATGTTTCCAATTAACATGTCACTTAGCATTTATGATTATATATAACTTATTTCATTTCATAAGTTTTCCTCATCCTCCCTCATTTAATCATAATTCCACTTTACGACATCAATACGACTTATCGTTTTTTACTTATTAACTTAGTTCTATTAACTATGGCCCATTAATAAGTTTCTCTTCCCTTTTATTATAACCTATGTTATAATTTCCCCTTGTCCCTAGGACAAGTCCAAACATGTTATTCTTACCAACGAATTTCAGACTCCCAGACTACTTAATTTATAATTAAGTACATTATATTTTCCCCCTTTTCTTAACTGGTTTTAGGTTTTCCCCTTTTCTAATTACTTAATTTACAATTAAGTGTCACTTAGATTAATTCACCAGTTATCCCATTCCCTTACTAGTTTTTTATAACCTAAGTTATAATATTCTCTTGTCCTTAGGATGAGTCTACCTATTATACAACATTATAATTAATGTTATTTATTTATGATAGGTTATTATCATTCACCTTCTAAACCATTTACTGTTGTAAACTATTATTCTTCATTCTCTATAATATATGTTCCTTATTATATTAAAGAAAACACTTCATGCGCCTTAACAATTTGATAGATGGGATCAATGATTTATTTTCATAACGTTTTCCCATCCAAATCCGTGGTAGCATGTAATTTCTTTACTTTTCTATATTTATTGTGGCCTACTTGCAACAACGTTTTCAAAAATAAGTCATTTAGGGAAACACATCACTTTTCCCTCTTATTACACTAACTCAAATCATTACATCCCTTCCTTTCTTATTTTCTGAGTTTGACATTAAATTACCATCCATGCCATTTATTCATATCTTGTTATATACATATATTTATTTATATATATAAGCACTAGACCTCTCACATTAAGCCTACACTTGTGGACGTTGGATTTGCCGGGCGGGTCTGGGCAGACTTCTTCCACAAGCCGACTTAACCACATGTCTTAGCACATGTTATTAATTCCTTCACTTAGGCCTCTCACATTAGGCTCGACATTAGTGGCTACTAGATATGCTAGTCAGGTCTGGGTAGACTTCCGCCACTAATTCAACTAACCTCATGCCATAAGTGTATTAACAATTTCTAATTGTAATCCTAGGCATATTCATTTTCATTCAATCACTTATGTTCATATCAAATTTCGCTTCCAAATTAAAATCTCAAAACATAATATATATTATGTTCATTACATGAAAATTTTAGACATATTATCCTTTTTTCTGTAATATAGTTTATAGTAATATAATTTACATGTCATCCAATTTTTGCCTATATTTTGTCGCATGTCATTTTCAACATATGTTTAATCTACTAGGACATGTAAACATTCAATCGGGTAATTATTTTAACATGTCGTTCAATAAATAATATGTCCCAAGTAAAGCATGTAATTACAATCATTGAATTGGCTATTCATATCCTAACAAGTTTATTTTCTCCAACATGTAAACATTCAATAACTTAGCCAATTCAACATAGGAATTTCCTGACATATCCATATCAACATTTCAATTCGTTACAATAGCAATTTATAATTAAACTGGCCATTTCAAAATTTATTAAAAAGGGGAATGCTAAACAATAGTCATAACATTATCTAAAGGCTATAGCTTAAACCCACTCACCTTTAAGCTTTCCCAAAATTTTGGATTTGATCTGTTATATCATCCATAGTTTTCCTTTTCCCTTTAATTTGATTCACGACCTAACGACCATTGATTTATTATTTTATGAAAAGAGAAGGGAAAGAGAAAAAATTTAAATAGATTTGTTCTTAGAGGTTTGACTTTCTTTCATGATTCAATAATCCTCCTAGGCTAACATTTTTATTTCAGAATAGATTTGAGAGGAGAGAGGGGGAGAGAGAGGGAACCATGGCAAAGCTCCAGCGCAGCCGCCTACTTATGATGTTTACGGTTATATGTAGGGCCTTATTTATGGGTGCTCAAGACCTTATCATACACGCAGCGCTGAGTCAGCACTGAACCCAGTTAAGAAAATAGTCCAAGTTCGCAAATGAATCTAGCTAAATCTTAACGTACATGCAGTGTTGAGTCAGCATTAGGTCTCGCAAGCTGTTTTGGCGTAGAAATTTGAATTTCAAATGTTTGAATTGTTTTGGCATAGAAATTTAACTTTTGAACTTTTGAATTTCCGGAATTTATTTAACTGTTTTATTCACATGAAATATTCTTATATGTATACAATTCCTCTACCGACCATTTTACGCATATATATATATGCACAATTTTTGTTTTATTTTCAAAATTCAAACGATGTTGCAGCGTTATTTGATTCTTGCTATATTTCATTGACTATAGCCATATCTTGGATTTTATCTTTTGTATACATATATTTGTGCATATATATACATATATACATATAATTTCTTTATCTCCTTGTATGTGCGTTCTTATCCTTTCAAATTTTCAATTTGTATACGTACATAAGTTTGCATGTTCAGTTGGCCCTCTCTAAAACAAAGATAAAAATTATGCCACCGCCGCGGTTAGAACCCCCGACCTCTATGTTACAAATCCAATGCCTTAACCAACTGAGCTATGAAGTCTTTTGTTAATAAGTATTAGAACAATGATAATTATTGTTCTCTCCTTCTCATTTTCATGTTAGTTTCAATACTTAAATTAAACAATTACATGAATCTTTTTCTCTTAATGTTAATGCATTATGTTTGCAAATCAGTGCATGCAAAATATTTACATTGCATGCAACCAATCCTTTCTTTCTTTCAATGCATGCATTGGATTTTTTCTCAGTGCATGTATTTATTACATGCAATCCTTATTTTACTCTTTATTTTGCATTTTAATATGTTTGCATATATATATATATATATATATATATATATTGTGCGTATACAAACTTCTAGGCTTAATAACTTCTTCATATGATGTCCGTTTTACGCAAATCAGGTGTCTATCTTGACCAGAATTCTGAGATAGACGTAATGGCGCAATCCGTTTTATTTAATTCTTATTATTTAATTAATTTATTCTTATTTTATTATCTTAAAAATAAGGGGTATTACTTTCTCTCATCCTTAGGAAATTTCGTCCCCGAAATTTAATAAGGGTAAAATCAATTAACCCCTCGCATAATATACATCTGTCATGTGTGCATCCAATTTTAGCAAACATTGTGCACTTATGCAAATTGAAATAAAACATAATAATGCATGTATGCCTAAGCGGTACCTCCTATGTGTATGCAAATTTCTCAAATATCCTTTTTAAAATATGATGCTCATATCCTAGACATTCTAGCAGTTCTACCTAAATGCAATTTTTTGGAAATCAAAATGCTTTTTCATCCAAATTTTCCCGCACTCCTACTGAGTAAGAGCATAGTTCATCCAATTGTTGCATCCATAATCATACCAACAAACTTTATTTTTCGAATTTCAAAAAAAATCTAATTTTCTAAATTCGATTTCTTATGTTACAAAAAGGTGGAAAATGGAAAATTTCACACCTTCCATTTTTCTTTTATATAACTTTTTCCAACCGTACTTGGATTTTACGAAACAATGCATAAAGATTTCCTATTTTCCTACCCAAGTACATCCTACATAAGAAAATTTTCTTTGTTGTAGCTTTTCTTTTTCATCTTATCTTACAAATTTATTTTTTTTCAAATCACAAAACTGGAGTAGAAACGGACAACTATTTTCCTTAATCGGGTTTATGACTTGTTCTTAACTATAAGGTTAGTTTAGTCTCCTACTACAAGGTGCCAACATCCACTCTATTCTCTTTTTCTACAATTTATTTTGTCCACCCAACAAAATTCTCTTTTAAACAATTTATCAAAAATAATTGTCAAAAGAATAGAGACTTCAAAACTTTCTTGATTAAAAATTCTTTTATGAAATATAACCAGAAAAACAAGTGAGCTATACATGCTCTATAATATGCACATTTTACTGAGTGAATTTTACTTTACAACTCAATATGTACTTCTTTACATATTTTATAACTATAACTTCTACGATTAAAATTTGAAAACAACCAAAACCGTTTTTTTTTTCAAACTATTATAATCTCAAGTTCTTAAAAGTTAATAATGCGGTTAGACTCAAAGCGGGGTTCCAATTTTTCTAGGCTCTCCTAGACACTCCCTAAGGTCAATTCTCTCAACTATATATATTCCTAATCCATTTTTCTCTGTTCAACCTTTTCCAAAATACTGATCATATGGGATTTATTTTCCTTTCGTACAAAGTATATTTTACACTTCCCAAACAAACTTCCTAAGGGTCTCAAATTTCCTTATTCATTCCTTTAGTGTACAAAACAAACATCCCATTTCATACTATACTATACACTTTTTATTTAGTGGGTTCCTCTATAGATCTAGGTATATATATAATATATTTATATTTTTAAAAATACAAATATGTTCACTCACTATTTATATAGGAATTCTGAACCTAAGCTCTGATACCAGATGTGACAACCCCAATTTCAACAGACTGATTTTTTTTTTAAATTCCAATCTATCTAAACTCGGACTGGTTTGCTCTGGTACCCTGCAAAAAAGACAGAGACATAAAACATGTCAGAGCTCAGAAAAATATCTTACAGCGGAAAGGATAAAATATAGTATAATCAAAAGATAGCCTTACCGTATAATTAATATTGCCTAACCGGTATCCAAAGCTATCATGTCTCTGCTACAATCTAACCTACGAGTGTGTTATGAGGAGGGGGTCAGAACACAAGTTCTAGTGACTGGATTTAAACTATACACTATGGATAATCTTACATATAACGTTTAATCATATTTTCTTATTTGTTAGGTTACTTGGGTTAACATCACTCAAGGCTTACACACAAGTCATACCCATTTACTTCCCAGTGAATTAACCTAATACAGTATATGTAGCTGTCTCTCAATACTGAGATACACCCCAAGGTACCCAACTCGCATGGTCTCCATCGTATCATCGTAGGAATGTAGCAGTCCCTAATCCTACGCCTGAATGTCATATAGATTTCTGTATATATGTCAATGCTACGTCTGAAAAGAACCACTACTTCTATATTACGTAAGCGTTCGGACTGCCATCTTTGAACCATTCGATCGAATTAGGTTCTATCCTCGAATAATGTCCTATAGTCTTATGATACACCACCCAGAGCGACATGAGTGTACCTAGACCTTCCCAAGTACGTATCGCCAATCGTTCTCGATGTCTATTGCACGTGTTCTCTATATGTGCGCCCGAGTCCCGTGGCAAGGCTAATCAAGAAACACTGAACTCAGTTTTGAGCTTTCAAATATCTGCCAATTGTAGATGCTAAGGTCTGCTTTTACAGTGGCTATGGTCCCACTAAACCCCTCCGTCAACTAATGAAAGGCACCCAAGAATATCAAGAATGAGAACTTAACCCCGGCCCCCTATGCCCTTCAAACCTATTGACCAACCTCACCCATAACTAGATAACAAAGTACATGGTCTTTTGGATTTCTCTGCCTTCACCTTTACGTACTGCCTGAAGATGGTAGCTAGACGATGAGTTGCTATCAGAGGACACTAACTGGTCTTGCTGAATCATGCTGGTCCATCTTAGTATTTTGATTGCCCATTGTGCAATCAAGGCATACTCATTGGTTCACCTATGCAGACCTAACCTCTTTGGGTACAGGCGGTTCATCTTCCACTCACAGAGGAATTCCAAGAGTACCCTATGTCCCTAGAAGTTGCATGCTTCCCCTTCCAGTCCTTTGGAGCCGTTAAACAATCAGATGAATGTGCGCTCCCCTCGTGCCTTATAACACCTGGATGATCTACCGTATTGGGTTATTCACCTTCAAATGTACGGACTTGTCTAAGCGCCTTACTTTAGCATGTTGTTAGACCCTATGTGTAAACATTCTTTTACGCGCTTGTCTTACCTCACCAGGTTTCTAGTTAACTTAGTTATTCAAATACATATTGAATTCTTATTCAAATTACCAAGTTTCTCTTGCTTATTAATTTCAGTCATACAACTTAATTCATTTAAGTTTATTAATAAGCTTACAACATGTTAGTCTCTAGATTGTGGCCCAAGGTCTGTGATCCAAAATCCTTTTTATATTCTTGTTTGATTTCAATAACATGTTTTACTTAATATGTAATTAAGTATATCTAATTCACATGCTTCCAATTAATATGTCACTTACCATTTATTATATATAAATTATTTCATTTCATAAGTTTTCCTCAACCTCTCTCATTTAATCATAATTCCACTTTACAATGTCATTTCGACTTATCGTTATTTACTTATTAATTAAGTTCCATTAACTAAGGCCCATTAATAAGTTTCTCTACCCATTTATTATAACCTATGTTATAATTTCCCCTTATCCTTAGGAAAAGTCTAAACATGTTATTCTTACCAACGGGTTTCAGACTCCCAGACTACTTAATTTATAATTAAGTACAATATATTCACCCCTCCCCTTTTCTTAAATAGTTTTAGGTTTTCCCCTTTTCTGATTAATTAATTTACAATTAAGTGTCACTTTACTTAATTCACCAGTTATCCCATTCCCTTACTAGTTTATTATATCCTAAGTTATAATATTCTCTTTTCCTTAGGATAAGTCTACCTATTATACAACATTATCATTAATGTTATATATTTATGATAGGTTATTATCAATCCCCTTTTAAACCATTCACTATTGTAAACCATTATTCTTCATTCTCTGTGATATATGTTCCTTATTGTATTAAGGAAAACACTTCATGCACCTTATCAGTTTGATAGAAGGAATCAATGATTTATTTTCATAACCTTTTCCCATCTAAATCCGTGGTAGCAAGTAATTTCTTTACTTTTCTATATTTATTGTGGCTTACTTTCAACAACGTTTTCAGAAATAAGTCATTTAGGGAAATACATCACGTTTCCCTCTTATCACACCAACTCAGTTCATTACAACCCTTCCTTTCTTACTTTCTGAGTTAGAAATTTAATTACCATCCTTGCCATTTATTCATATCTTGTTATATACATGTGTTTGTTTATATATATAAGCACTAGACCTCTCACATTAAGCCTACACTTGTGGACGCTGGATTTGCCGGGCGGGTTCGGGCAGACTTCTACCACAAGCCGACTTAACCTCGTGTCTTAGCACATGTTGTTAATTCTTGCAATTAGGCCTCTTAAATTAGGTTCAACATTAGTGGCTGCAGGATATGCCACTTGGGTCCGAGCAGATTTCCGCCACTAATGCAAATAAGCTTGTGCCATAAGTGTATTTGCAATTTCTAATTATAATCCAAGGCATATTCATTTTCGTTCAATCACTTATGTTCATATCAAATTGCGCTTCCAAACTAAAATCTCAAAACATAATATATTTCATGTTCATTACATGAAATTTTTAGACATATTATCCTTTTTACTGTATTATAGTTTACAGTAATCTAATTTACATGTTGTCCAATTTTTGCCTATATTTTGTCGCATGTCATTTTCAACATATGTTTAATTCTTTTAGGACATGGTAACATTCAATCGGGTAATTATTTTAACATGTCGTTCCATCAATAATATGTCCCAAGTAAAGCATGTAATTACAATCACTGAATTGGATAATCATATCCTAACAAGTTTATTTCCTCCAACATGTAAACATTCAATAACTTAGCCAATTCAACATAGGAATTTCCTGACATATTCATATCAACATTTCAATTCGTTACAACATCAATTTAAAATTAAGCTGCCATTTCAAAATTTATTAAAAAGGGGAATTGTAGTGACCCGAAATTCCGGTCCAATTTGAGCTGACCATATAACACAAGTCCAACCCCAATTACACTGGAAAATAAAAAAACTAATAGAAAAAAATAGAGGGGGAGGAAAGATAAGATAGAACTAATAGAATAGAAGAAGAAGAAGAACATCATCATTGGAGTAAACACGAATCTCACAGTGGAACGAATAAAATATAACATAACTTTTGAAATATAAACAGTATGTATACAATAACTCTTATCAGAGTACAACACTTACAACATAGCGGAAATAACTATAGCTATAAAATCCTGAAGCCTCCTGCTCCAACCTTTTCCAGTATATCTGTAAATCCCGACTACTTGACTGCCCATACAAAATTGGGCACCCAAGAGTTTAGGGAAAACAAAACAAAATAAACTCCGGGTCAGTCATGGGACTGGTATGAGTAAAACAGTTTAAAAAAGTTTGAGCCATTAGACGATATCTCATAAGACCACGTCGTATAACGGAACGAGTTTTTCCCTTATGAGAATCCAAAACATCTTTATATCAAAAACCTTTTGATATAATAATAATGTCTATCAACCACAATATAATAATCATCTAGCAGAAATGCTTTCATCTCACGTTCTACATATATTATACAATAAAAACCGCAAGCACGTATTGGGTAATGGATTTACAAATATGACAAGGTATTGAACCACGTTTGTAACACCCCACACCCGCTACGGTCACTCACTAAGGGAATGCCATAACATCGGTGGAGTATTTTAAGTGAATATAGAACAGAAAAATTACAACAAGACAGATATAAGTAATACTTGAGAATTTAAAACATCATTTCATTGCAGCGGAAAGTAAAACATGTTTGGTTACACCAAAACCATAAACAAGAGTCAAGTACATAATATCCATCCTGATAAAACAAAAGTACATAATCCCACTACATAACTTCATAGTCATAATAGAAAAGATAAACTGAGCTTTACATCCACGGTCCAAGCTCCAAAAGATAGATAAAGCAGTCTGATCAAAGCCCACTAGTGCTAGGCCCACTCTGATAACCTGAGGGTTGGGAAATAGATAAAAACAACGGGGTCAGACATAAGTCTGAGCGAGTCCTATAACTTTAACAATACAATCATTAAAGTAAGCAGAGTAAGACGTAAGCTTGATATACGGTAACGACTGGGGATAAATGGCTACACTAAGCATCCAACTAGACTTAGGATGAACTAAGATAACCGTAAAGACGCGCCTATCCACCCAAGGATAATTACTATATTGCACCACCCCAGATCTACCCACCCAAGGGTAATTCCTACACTGCACCACACCAGTTCTACCCACCAAGAGTAATCCCTACTTAAAGGTTGATCCCACTAAGTGTTCTTAGTAATTTTACCCAGTAGCTTCTTATACCCCTAGCTGACTACATAAGTGCTGTCTGCCCCTATATCCGCTAGGTGTACCCACTACTTCCCAAGCGATCGGCTCCCTAACGTAGATACCCTAGCTGGCCCCACAGTGGGGTGTATCACTCCCCAAAGTGGCAACCCGATAATCAATGGTGCACGGCTTATACCTACACGATGCAACAACGTCTTACCTACCAGCCCGGGTCCACACACGCATATGAAACCCGTTGGACTCGCATTGCCACCGCTACCCCGTTTTGGCCTCTTATAGTCAAGCCCAGTACGCGTGTCCCGTCCTCGACATGGGTCGAGCCCAATAAGATACATATGGGTTACTGGTTGAAATGGGCCCCCACAAGCTACTACTTAAGCTTGTCATTTTATCTAGTGCATCCCACTTAACCCCTTTTTTTATAATCATGCCCACTTACATGTTAAGGTTTGGTTAAGTCATCTAATCATATTTTAATTGCCACTCAAGGCCCCCACAAGCTACTACTTAAGTTTGTCATTTAATCATATTTCAATTGCCACTTAAGGCCCCCACAAGCTACTACTTAAGCTTGTCATTTAATCATATTTCAATTGCCACTTAAGGCACCCACTAGATTTCCACATGCCACCCAAGGCACTTACTTGATTCCCACATGCCACCCAAGGCACTTACTTAACCCTTTAATCATGTTTAATTACATGTTCCACTTTAGTTAAGTATTCCAATCGTATTTTCTATTGCCACCCAAGGCAACCCACTAGTTTCCTCATGCCACCCAAGGCACCCCCACTAGTTACTACATGCAACCCAAGGCACCCACTTAACCCCTCATGCCTCACTACATGCTAATTTGGTTAAGTGTTTCTTAATTAATTAAGATCGTAACCTTTGTAAAGACCTCTCACATTAGACTGTCTTTTATGGTAGCTGGATATGCCGGTTGGTTCCGGGCAGCCTTACACCATAACAGAGTCTAACCTCGTGTCTTTACACTTGTCACATATTTAGTTTATGACTAAGACCTCTCACATTGGGCCTATCATTTGTAGCCGCTGGATTTGCCGGTCGGTTCCGGGCAGTCTTATGCTACAAAAGGGTCCAACCTCGTGTCTTAGTCGATTAATTACACCTAATTAATCACCCCCATAATTTGTATTAATTGTCCCTAATTAATTACAAATATTTAAGAATATGGGTAGACCTAACTCAATAGGTAAATTCCCAATTCCATAATATGGGTAGACCTAACTTAATAGGTAAATTCCCAATTATGTCCATCCACTTTATGGTATGTTTAATCATACCCACTTCACACAATTTTATGTGTTCAATAATTTTTACCCCATCGTCCCCACGTAAATACGTTAACATGACATACTTCAAAAGAGAAGATTCATCATACACACAATGGGTTCAACTTAGCATATCATTAGCACTATCATGGGTTTAAAAGGTGTCAACTTGCATATATGACCATAAACCCAACTTGCATAAATAACCAACCCAAACTTGCATGAATCACATATGTCATAAAGATGGTAACTTGCATAAATGTTCATGTCATAGACCTATCATAAAGATGTCAACTTGCATACATGTCATAGGTCTAAAAGGGATGAACTTGGACATGTACTTATGTCATACATAGAGGCAAACTTGCATATATTATGCATATCATAAAAAGAGACAAACTTGCATATGAACTTGCATCATAACTTTCATAAGAACTTGCATCATAACATGCCATACTTAGAGGCAAACTTGCATATATTATGCATATCATAAAAAGAGACAAACTTGCATATGAACTTGCATCATAACTTGCATATGAACTTGCATCATAACTTGCATATGAACTTGCATCATAACATGCCATACTTAGAGGCAAACTTGCATATATCATGCATATCATAAAAAGAGAAAAACTTGCATATGAACTTGCATCATAACTTGCATATGAACTTGCATAACATGCCATACTTAGAGGCAAACTTGCATATATTATGCATATCATAAAAAGAGACAAACTTGCATATGAACTTGCATCATAACTTGCATATGAACTTGCATCATAACTTGCATATGAACTTGCATCATAACTTGCATAAAACCAAACACTTAGCATGCATAAAACCAAATACTTAGCATGCATAAAACCCACCACTTAACATGCATAAACCCAAACACTTAACTTGAATAAACATAGTGTCATCATGAATAAGTGCTAAACATAGTGATTAGCAAACTAGCATCATAACATATGACCTAAAACCCATTGATCCGCAAGCAAAACCATATGATCTCATCACATCTCATCTACTAAGTTTAACAATTGGTTATTAAAGTGATAGAAACTCACAAACTCGAAGGTTAGCTCCTTAGATAGTTGCTAGAGTAGAAGTAGAGGTGGATTAGTAGTTGATTAGCTTGCAATCCTCCTCTCTAATTAGTGGAGGCTCCTTCTAAGTTGCATTTTGGCGGCATGATGGCATAGATTCTGTTTTTAGTATGGATTAGGGTAGTCTTAGGGTGTATTTATAGGATTAGGTTGTGCTTCTAACCCTTAGATTAACCCTAATTCTATTTAGAGCCATCAGATTTCGTCCAGCCCTCCAAAACACAGCCCAAAACTCAAACTGGTGCACCCAGGCCAGAATCAGCCGACAGGGCAAGTCGATAGCCCTGTCGACTGCCAAGTCGACAGGCATGACGACAGCCCTGTCGACAGCCAAGTCGACTTGGCTGGGCGGGAGTTTTCCCGCCTGGCCCCATTTCTGCATGTTTCGAAATTCAATTTTCCCGAAAACTTCTTTGGGCCTTAACCGGGTCATACGGACTCCGATTTACAAAATTTCGGACTCTATTTCGCGTATTTTTCCGAGACGAACACAATGACGTAACCCGTTTCCCCTGGTTCTCACATCTGAGATTATTAATTCTTTAATTAGTGAATATCAGTGTTAACTGAAATTCGGGGTGTTACATTCTCCCCTCCTTAAAGGATTTCGTCCCCGAAATCTCCAAGTTAAGGAGAATGCATATCCTACCATCCAAACAACCATCTACTCAATCCATCAAACACGGGCATCCATTGTCCTTAAAACAATTTCTACTGATGTATGAGCATATGCAAAAAGTGTGTGTATATGTTCCCTATCTAATGTATGAACATATGCAAACCATGATAGTGCCATGCATCCAATATGTATGCGAAAGAACCCTATCGACACATACTATATCTACATGAGTGCACAATCATTCACCAAAATGCATCATCCACATGATAACACAACCATTATACATCCATAAATATAGCTACCTACACACAATTATATGCAATATGCAATATGAAGTGATTGAGCCGATCTAGTGTCTAGAGTGTGTGTATATGCATCCACGAGCAACCACTAGCAAACACTTGCATCCACATGCATCCATCAATCATAACATGTCTCAAACACATGTTTCAACCATAGGTTTACCCTATCTAAAGGTCAAAGGCACTAACAAGAGGACATACTAAAGATAAGATAAGTACTAGACAAACGATAAAGGAGAAGTTAAAAGACATACCCTCAAAAAGGAATGGGTATAATGAACGCATTTTCGCTTCCGTCTCCCAAGTAGCGTTGCTCTCATCTTCTCCCCATTGCACTTTGACTAGTTGAACCTCCCTGTTTCTCAACCTCTTAATCTCTGACCCAAGGATGTGTGTAGGAGCTCGTCGAATAGTAGCATCACGCTCTATCTCTACTTCTCTAAGCTAGCTCGGCTCTACCACCTCTGCGGTCTCATGTAGGCACTTCCTCAAATGTGACACATGGAATACATCATGTACACCACTAAGTCTGTCGGGCAACTCCACCAATGGAAGATGCTCTTCTCATGTACCTCCAAAATCTAAGATACATAGCCTCAAAAGGTCTTCTAAAATACGATTCACCCTCTCGGTCTGGCCATCCATCTGAGGATGATATGCGGTACTCAAACACAACTGAGTCCCTACCGCCTTTTGCAAACTCTTCCAAAACTCTCTAGTGAAGATAGGATCTCGATCGCTCACTATACTGGAAGGTACACCATGCAATCTAATAATCTCTCGAATGTAAACTGAAGCTAGCCATGGAGCAGTTCTCTTACTCTCCACGGGTATAAAATGGGCGCTCTTAGTAAGTCTGTCTACCACAACCCAAATTCCCGTATTACCCTTCCTCGATCTCGGTAATCCATCGAGACACTATTCCACTTCCATAGCGGAACCTCCAATGGGTGAAGCAACCCACCGGGTTTCTTCTGCTCCGCTTTCACTTGCTAGCACACCAAGCATCTAGCGACATACTCGGCCACATCTTTCTTCATACGGGCCCAAAAGAAAACTCGCTTCATGTCCTGGTACATCTTGTCCCCATCGGGATGAATGGTCATCTTCGACCGATGTGCATCATCAAGTATAGCCTTCCTCAAACCCTCGTCTTGCGGTACACAAAGTCTACTGTCTCTACGCAACCACCCCTTACCATCTAGGGTGTACCTACTCAAATGGCTGGACGACTCCCCCCCTTATGAGCTTCTCTACTAACTCAACCAACAGTGGGTCGTCTCGCTGTGTCTCGCCAATCCGCCCCAAAAGAGTAGGCCTAACCTCCAAAGAGGCTAGCAAACCGGGTACAAAGTCAACGGAAGGTCTAAAGTCAAACATATAAATAAACTCTAAGCTCCGTCGTTCAACGAACAATGAACTCAAGGACAACTTTTTCTACTTAAGGCGTCCGCTACCACGTTACCCTTGCCATGGGTATACGCTATCTCAAACTCATAGGATGCTAAGAATCCCATCAAAAATCATCATAACTGTCCATCTCTCACGCAGACCACCCTATTCGAACTCGACATCCCCCAAATGCAAGCCCCAAAGGCCTAAACCAATATCAGACAAACACCCAAGGGATACCTCCTTCGAATTCAGACGACCTACGTGAGATGATACTAGTAAAAACGGCTAAATAATTAAGCCCTTGTCCAACTCTGGATGTCCTCGCCAGTCTCGCTCCAAAACCACCGTTTATCCCATAACTGGCTTTGCTCAACCTATTGAGCACATACGAAAACTTATTTCGCTCCTAGAAAAGACCAAGATGTCATTTACAAAGACCATCACGGACTTATTTAGGTACTCCCTGAACGCCCTTCTCATCAAATCAACAAAGTATGCGGCGGCGTTCGTTAAACCAAATGGCATCACCAACCACTCATAAAAACCATCCGGAGTCCTAAAGGCAGTCTTCTCTATACTATCCTCAGCCACTCTCAACTGACGAAACCCCGTGGCTAAGTCCAACTGCGAAAACACTGAGGCGCCAACCAACTGATCAAAGAGATCATCAATCCTCGGCAATGGGTGTCTATTCTTCTTTGTGAGTTTATTTAGTTCTCTTTAGCCTACACAAAGTCTGAGGGACCCATCCGCCTTCGTAGCAAAAACTACTGGAGCACCCCACTCCGATATACTACGTCTTCTAAACCCCTTCTCAAGCAAATCGCCTACTTGCTTAGGGAGTTCCCTCCTCCCACGAGGAGCCATGTGGCACACTGGCCAAGATACTGGTTTGGCATTGTCTACCAGATATATTCGGAAGTCAATCTCCCGCTCCGGAGGTAAGCCCTTCACCTCCTCAAACACATCCGAGTATTCCCGGACCACTCTAACAGATCGCAAACTCTCGACCGACGTGTCAAGCGATTCTAGATAACTTAGCATAACAGATTCCATGGGATTACAAGAGATCTCGAGAGTGTTACCCAAGCGGGTCATAAGCCTAACAACTCTCCCTTCAAAATCAAGAACGGCACCCCTACTGGATGACCAGTCCATGCCCAAAACTAACCCACAGCCCGTGAAGCCCAACAAGCATCACATCTAAACTCAACGCTAAGTATAGAAACTTTCAAACCCCAAACACATCATGGAGCCCCAATTGGGTTTGAAACAACTAAGGGATCATCTACTAAACTGGTGTCTAAGTGCAGTGACTCAACTAACAATGATGAGATAAACGAACTCGATGCGTCAGAATCAAATAAAGTTCGAACCGGATAATAAAGAAATCCAAATTCCAACCTAGACGGTCCTATCCCCATCTGGTACACTAGCAGTGAGGGAATACAACTACCCTCCAGGAGATTCCATACCTTGCCCTTGCCTCCTTGGACAATCCTAATAAGGTGTCCTATTCCTCCCAAAAGGATAACTACTAGCCTTCTTCTTCCCATTCTCCACTCGTAACCTCCCATCAATGAGGTTTCGTCCTTCATTAACCAAACAAATGTTTGAGCCTTCCTCCCATCGTCTATCCCATAGGTACCTACAAGTCCTCCTCCTTCTTGAACCAACTTCTAATCCGACTAACGTCTAAGGCCCTTGAAGTGGTTTTTCATTCTTATCTATCTTAGAAAGATCATCTATACACGGAGGGGAAACTCAAAACGAGAGAGGAAGAGATTCAAAGCGGAGAATTTGAAAGATATGGATATGGCTATTGGGGATTATGCTTTTCTTTCAAAAACTTTTCTCTTAAAAGACATGTTTTTGAAAATACTCCTTTCAGAAATATTCTTAGAAAATAGTTTTTCTAAAAAATTTATCTGTTCTGGTAACCTTAAGCTCTGATACCACGTGTAACACCCCACACCCGCTACGGACACTCACTAAGGGAATGCCATAACATCGGTGGAGTATTTTAAGTGAATATAGAACAGAAAAATTACAACAAGACAGATATAAGTAATACTTGAGAATTTAAAACATCATTTCATTGCAGCGGAAAGTAAAACATGTTTGGTTACACCAAAACCATAAACAAGAGTCAAGTACATAATATCCATCCTGATAAAACAAAAGTACATAATCCCACTACATAACTTCATAGTCATAATAGAAAAGATAAACTGAGCTTTACATCCATGGTCCAAGCTCCAAAAGATAGATAAAGCAGTCTGATCAAAGCCCACTAGTGCTAGGCCCACTCTGATAACCTGAGGGTTGGGAAAAAGATAAAAACAACGGGGTCAGACATAAGTCTGAGCCAGTCCTATAACTTTAACAATACAATCATTAAAGTAAGCAGAGTAAGACGTAAGCTTGATATACGGTAACGACTGGGGATAGATGGCTACACTAAGCAGCCAACTAGACTTAGGATGAACTAAGATAACCGTAAAGACACGCCTATCCACCCAAGGATAATTACTATATTGCACCACCCCAGATCTACCCACCCAAGGGTAATTCCTACACTGCACCACACCAATTCTACCCACCAAGAGTAATCCCTACTTAAAGGTTGATCCCACTAAGTGTACTTAGTAATTTTACCCAGTAGCTTCTTATACCCCTAGCTGACTACATAGGTGCCGTCTGCCCCTATCTCCGCTAGGTGTACCCACTACTTCCAAAGCGATCGGCTCCCTAACGTAGATACCCGTGCTGGCCCCACAGTGGGGTGTATCACTCCCCAAAGTGGCAACCCGATAATCAATGGTGCACGGCTTATACCTACACGATGCAACAACGTCTTACCTACCAGCCCGGGTCCACACACGCATATGAAACCCGTTGGACTCGCGTTGCCACCGCTACCCCGTTTTGGCCTCTTATAGTCAAGCCCAGTACGCGTGTCCCGTCCTCGACATGGGTCGAGCCCAATAAGATACATATGGTTTACTGGTTGAAATGGGCCCCCACAAGCTACTACTTAAGCTTGTCATTTTATCTAGTGCATCCCACTTAACCCCTTTTTTATAATCATGCCCACTTACATGTTAAGGTTTGTTTAAGTCATCTAATCATATTTTAATTGCCACTCAAGGCCCCCACAATCTACTACTTAAGCTTGTCATTTAATCATATTTCAATTGCCACTTAAGGCCCCCACAAGCTACTACATAAGCTTGTCATTTAATCATATTTCAATTGCCACTTAAGGCACCCACTAGATTTCCACATGCCACCCAAGGCACTTACTTGATTCCCACATGCCACACAAGGCACTTACTTAAGCCTTTAATCATGTTTAATTACATGTTCCACTTTAGTTAAGTATTCCAATCGTATTTTCTATTGCCACCCAAGGCAACCCACTAGTTTCCTCATGCCACCCAAGGCACCCCCACTAGTTACTACATGCCACCCAAGGCACCCACTTAACCCCTCATGCCTCACTACATGCTAATTTGGTTAAGTGTTTCTTAATTAATTAAGATCGTAACCTTTGTAAAGACCTCTCACATTAGACTGTCTTTTATGGTAGCTGGATATGCCGGTTGGTTCCGGGCAGCCTTACACCATAACAGAGTCTAACCTCCTGTCTTTACACTTGTCACGTATTTAGTTTATGACTAAGACCTCTCACATTGGGCCTATCATTTGTAGCCGCTGGATTTGCCGGTCGGTTCCGGGCAGTCTTATGCTACAAAAGGGTCCAACCTCGTGTCTTAGTCGATTAATTACACCTAATTAATCACCCCCATAATTTGTATTAATTGTCCCTAATTAATTACAAATATTTAAGAATATGGGTAGACCTAACTCAATAGGTAAATTCCCAATTCCATAATATGGGTAGACCTAACTTAATAGGTAAATTCCCCATTATGTCCATCCACTTTATGGTATGTTTAATCATACCCACTTCACACAATTTTATGTGTTCATTAATTTTTACCCCATCATCCCCACGTAAATACATTAACATGACATACTTCAAAAGAGAAGATTCATCATACACACAATGGGTTCAACTTAGCATATCATTAGCACTATCATGGGTTTAAAAGGTGTCAACTTGCATATATGACCATAAACCCAACTTGCATAAATAACCAACCCAAACTTGCATGAATCACATATGTCATAAAGATGGTAACTTGCATAAATGTTCATGTCATAGACCTATCATAAAGGTGTCAACTTGCATACATGTCATAGGTCTAAAAGGGATGAACTTGGACATGTACTTATGTCATACATAGAGGCAAACTTGCATATATTATGCATATCATAAAAAGAGACAAACTTGCATATGAACTTGCATCATAACTTGCATATGAACTTGCATCATAACATGCCATACTTAGAGGCAAACTTGCATATATTATGCATATCATAAAAAAAGACAAACTTGCATATGAACTTGCATCATAACTTGCATATGAACTTGCATCATAACTTGCATATGAACTTGCATCATAACATGCCATACTTAGAGGCAAACTTGCATATATTATGCATATCATAAAAAGAGACAAACTTGCATATGAACTTGCATCATAACTTGCATATGAACTTGCATAACATGCCATACTTAGAGGCAAACTTGCATATATTATGCATATCATAAAAAGAGACAAACTTGCATATGAACTTGCATCATAACTTGCATATGAACTTGCATCATAACTTGCATAAAACCAAACACTTAGCATGCATAAAACCAAATACTTAGCATGCATAAAACCCACCACTTAACATGCATAAACCCAAACACTTAACTTGCATAAACATAGTGTCATCATGAATAAGTGCTAAACATAGTGATTAGCAAACTAGCATCATAACATATGACCTAAAACCCTTTGATCCGCAAGCAAAACCATATGATCTCATCACATCTCATCTACTTAGTTTAACAATTGGTTATTAAAGTGATAGAAACTCACAAACTCCAAGATTAGCTCCTTAGATAGTTGCTAGAGTTGAAGTAGAGGTGGATTAGTAGTTGATTAGCTTGCAATCCTCCTCTCTAATTAGTGGAGGCTCCTTCTAAGTTGCATTTTGGCGGCATGATGGCATAGATTCTATTTTTAGTATGGATTAGGGTAGTCTTAGGGTGTAATTATAGGATTAGGTTGTGCTTGTAACCCTTAGATTAACCCTAATTCTATTTAGAGCCATCAGATTTCGTCCAGCCCTCCAAAACACAGCCCAAAACTCAAACTGGTCCACCCAGGCCAGAATCAGCCGACAGGGCAAGTCGACAGCCCTGTCGACAGGCAAGTCGACAGCCCTGTCGACAGCCAAGTCGACTTGGCTGGGTGGGAGTTTTCCCGCTTGGCCCCATTTCTGCATGTTTCGAAATTCAATTTTCCCGAAAACTTCTTTGCGCCTTAACCGAGTCATACGGACTCCGATTTACAAAATTTCGGACTCTATTTCGCGTATTTTTCCGAGACGAACACAATGACGTAACCCGTTTCCCCTAGTTCTCACATCTGAGATTATTAATTCTTTAATTAGTGAATATCAGTGTTAACTGAAATTCGGGGTGTTACAACGTTTCTCTAGTGTATCTCTAGAGACGAATACACTGGGTTCAACAAGAACATCTTGCAACCTGGCCACACATGGCCGACCACTCATTTCACTTTGTCGAATGCAAATCACCAACGGTTTGGATCAACAACCGTTTCCCGATAAGGGACAGCATCGACAATATATTTTATAGAAGTAAATGGAACTCTAGATTAGGTGATTATACACCCTAATAGGTGCGACCTACATAGCCATGCTGCCTGCCCGATTTCTGTCATTTACAAGATGTGAGGCTAGAAGCTACACTTATCTTTTACATGTCACATCTTCATTCACTTAGAATGTCACATCGTCATACCCGCTAAATCACAAATTGACTTATCGAAAAATACTACGGGTATAAAGCTAAGAGAAACAAATTCTTCCGACACCAACGTAAATACATTTGAAACGATAAACTTATGTGATCTACCAGATATACTCTATCAGACCTTCGTCCATACAAGTTGTCCTGGTACTGGACAAACCGAACGCACTATTCAGTATATCCATCTTAGGCACTGTTATCTAAGATTTATACAACAAGCCTTGCATTTTACTTCGTCTTCAATTATCTTTGGCATATATGATTCACAACGCTTATGCCAATACAGAGTGGTTCTTTGGATAATAATCCAATGGTCTCTCCATATTAACAACATTAAAATGGAAAAAACTTCGATAGTCGGTGAGTTAACTATCAAAGAAAAACACATGTTGAGACGACCCGAAATCCCGTTCAGACGGAAACAAGGGTTATCTTTGGAATATAACACAGAAACAGATAATAGCAGAACAGAATTAAATAAATACACCAGATAAAGAACAACAAAATATACTGGATAAAAGTAATCATCAGAGTTACACAGTATACAGGATCTTACTTAGTACAAATACAGTTCAGCTATACATAAATGTCTACAGCGGAAATAAACAAAATATGTACAATAGGAGCTGAACAGCATAAAAAGAAATAAATGATAGAATCCATCTTCAGCTCCAGCTATCCAGAAAGAACCAGCTAAACCTGAATACAAGGCTGCCCGTGTCCCGAGTTTGAAAGTGAAATAAACTACGAGTCAGTCATGGGACTGGTATGAGAAATCCACTCAACACATATATAATTGGCTAATCACAGGACCACGCCACTTTCGTGGAACGGGTTTACTCCATTGGATTGCCAGTGCTTTAAAACAAATCTTTCTTTTAAACATTGCTATGCTTTTTATAAAAATGAAGCCGTTATACGACTCAGTTCCCATCACACAATGCAACGCAAACCGGAGGATAGAGTTTTTACCTTATAACAGTCGAAATATGCTTGATACGAACAAAACAAAGGCATTTGATATTATTGCTAGTGTCTATACGTTTTGAAAACAATTTCAAATCATAACTATCAATCATAGACCGCATTAATGCCCCATACCACTATGTCGCCATATATATAGGTATACAATCAAAACCGCACGATGTCGTATTTGGAAATTGGGTTTCCGTCATGAACCAAGGCAAAAGATAGCCCTTACCGAATTCGAGACGCTCTAGCCCGCCCCTCAGGAACAGCCGCAACTGCCCCTGGGATCGTCAGGGCCGGTCCACCGATGTGGATTATTATGCCTGAACACTACGTCTCCCCGCCCTTTGGGGCGTAAACGAGCCAACGAATGACTCCATCGGACCAGGATCGTCTGATCAAACCGAGGCGCCTCGCAACAGCAACAACCACATAGGTGAAAAGTATATAAATCTCAGGGCTGGTAGGTCACTGACACCACCCTAGCTAGAAAGAAACGCAGGCTCTCCCTGATGTCCTCTCCCGTTTTAGGTTCATACCGGGGTGTGAGGCTCGCGAATTCACGTTATACACAAAGCTACGCCACACAGGCGGTGCTTTGATCATCACCACAAGACTTTGCTTTTCAACAGAAGCCCTGATCACTGCATCTTAGCATGCCACACAGGCAATTCATGCCATGCGACTGATGTCCATCGATATACAACCTCTGAGCTTGTGCGTCTCAGAGAAGGGCGTTAAGCAAAAGAATAAATTCTCCGCTGCCAAACAGATGTATATTTAACAGAAATCAATCAACACAGAATAAACTCCAATGTCAGACACACAGTCCATTTACAAGTCCGTTCTGGGTCTGAACGAAACCGGAGGCACTAAATACCTCGCAAACCATTCGATCACCACGTACGTCTGGACGATCACCACTCATTATCCATATTTCGGGATGCCTCCCAATCAGGACCTCGGTTACCATCCAAACGACGTGAAGATCTCCGGTCTTCGACCATCGTCTTTATCTTCGACTTTCAATCGTCGGTCAATTATTTGAAATGAGAATTAACTCGGCCTTTTCAAATAATTCTCGTATATTTAGAATTTCAAATCAATTTATTTCAATGGTTAAATTATTCGACAACATCAATATTGTTCTTTAATGTAATTTTCACACCAAACACATTCAACCATCAAATTCAACATAAATCGAGAAAATTCAGTTTATTTCCACTCCATATTGTTTATGGTACTTTATAATGATTTATCGCTATTTTTATTTATTTTAAAATAGCTAATATATTCAAAACGACGTTTCGGGCCATAATGTGGCCGTGGCGCTATTTTTCTTCAGATTTGATTTACATATATCTGAAAATCTAACCGTTGGATCATCGCAAAATTTACATCATTAGAAAGGTCTTTTCAAAATGAATCCAACGGTTCCAGTTTCGGGAAAATCCGACGGTCGGATCTCCCGGTACAATCGTTTGAAGTTTCGATTTCAAAATACGAACTGCAGCGTCGTTATTCGATTAAATATATAATTATATTTATATATATATAAATATAATCGCTTCTGGCGCTGTTTTTCTTCAGATTTGAATTAAACATTCCAGACAATCCAACCGTTGGATCTTTACAAAGTTGGTGCCGTTGGAAAGATCTTTCCAAGGCGAATCCGACGGTTGTGGTTTCGGGAAAATCCAATGGTCGGATTCCCCGTACTAGTTGTTTGAAATCATGGTTTCAAAATACGAACTGCATGGCTTCGTTTCGTTTTAATTTTATTTATATTTATATATTTATTTAAATATAGTTCATTTAATGATTTCCATATCGTTTTCACTTCAAATATTTTTCTAACACCTTAAAATTTTGGAAAATTTCGCAATAACCTCCCCTGCACCGGGAGCATCGGGAAATCGCAAATAGCTTTCCCGGTCCTTCTAATCTCAAAAAGAAAAAGAAAAAGCCAAGCGGCTAGCCAACAGGCTCATAAAATCATCACCCAAACAAAACAGTAAATGTGTACCTTTTTGTCGGGCACAAAATTTTATTCCTCTTCTCTAGCCCCTTTGCTTTAACCTGTTCAATGAATATGTATGTACATATATACATAGTTCTTATCATTTATCATTTTCTATTCGACTTCATATTTGATTTCTATTTGGTTTAAAAACACCATTCATTCTAATGTTACATAAATAGGTGCAAATCATTTCATTAGCTAATTAATGAATATTTCAACTCATATATGTTTATTTTGAACAAGTGGCTATTTTTAACACTTCACATTTCAACGATTTATGCATACAATAAAAATGTGATTTTTATTGTAAAACAATTCATTTCAAAACACTATTTTTCTATATAGTTCATGTTGGTGATAAAAATGAGATCTTTATCATAAAACAATTTCTTTTAAAACGAGATTACTTTACACAGTTCATATAGTCGATAAAAGGTGATTTTTATTATCAAACGATTTATTTCAAAATATGAATACCATTCAACACATGAATTTCTAATCAACGAATGAATATCAATCCAACACATGAATGTTTTCTATAGTTTTTATATATAGATAAAAGGTGATTTTTATTATCAAACCATTTATTTCAAAATAGGAATACCATTCAACACATGAATTTCTAATCAACGAATGAATATCAATCCAACACATGAATGTTTTCTATAGTTTTTATATATAGATAAAAGGTGATTTTTATTATCAAACAATTTATTTCAAAATAGGAATACCATTCAACACATGAATTTCTAATCAACGGATGAATATCAATTCAACACATGAATGTTTTCTATAGTTTTTATATATAGATAAAAGGTGATTTTTGTTATCAAACAATTTATTTCAAAATATGAATATCATTCAACACATGAATTTCTAATCAACGAATGAATATCAATTCAACACATGAATGTTTTCTATTCAATGAATAAATATAGTTTAAGCATATGAAAATAATTCAAACACAAGAATATTATTCAAAATTTCGGCAGCATAACGGCAGGGTAGTTAAACCGGGACCGTCCCGAGTACGGCTCCTCGCTCTACCTTAAAACCTCGCGGTTTTTGACAATGGGGATCATGCATCTAGTTCGCACGCAGGCGGCATGTATATATTTATTTCATTTCCACAAACTAATCCTATGTGGTTTCAACCAAATATTTCTCAATCACAAACGGGTATTTTTCAACCACAATCAACCAATATCAATCACAAACAATCCCAAACAACCATTCGCTATCAATCAATTTTCACAACAATTTTAATCAATAAATATCGTCCATGGTTTGTGGACGAGGGGCGTATATATATATATTTATATATAGCAATTCACTTTCATTTCATACATATATATATATATATATATATATATATATATTTTTAAATCAGAAATCTCACCAATGGCTATCCAACTTCACGACACTTCACTTAGAGAAATCTTCGCCTTTCTCGCCTTTTGTCGCTTCGTTGCCCGTATTCTCTACATATGTAAAAATCGAATTTTTACTATGTTATTCAATATATAAAAATCGAATTTATAAATATAGATTCCGCCTTTTCAAAAATAAAGATTATATTTTTAATATTCCTATGGTGTAAAAATTATATTTTTATTACTTTATTACTTTAAAAATATAAAAATCATATCTTACCTCTTTTACTTAATAAAAATTTCGTCTTTTCTATTTTAAAGATCAAATCTTTTTCTTTTTAAAGTCAGTTCTAAATCTTTTCCTTTATAAAGTTTAAATCTTTTCTGTTTAAAGTTCAAATCTTTTTTCTTTTTAAAGTTTAAATTAAAAATCAGTTTTTAAATCTGTAAAAAAATCAGTTTTTAACTTCTTAAAAATCAGTTTTTAACTTCTTAAAAATCAGTTTTTAACTTCTTTAAAAAAAACAGTTTGAAACCCTAATTAAAATCAGTTTTAAACTTCTTTAAAAAATCAGTTATAACTTCTAATTAAAATCAGTTTTAACTTCTTTAAAAAAAAACAGTTTTAAACTTCTAATTAAAATCAGAAATTTTCAGATGAAAATAAAATAATAAAAAAAAACAATTTTCCTTAACCTGCGAAGAAGGGGGGGGGTGACAGCCAAGCTCGGCGGCGTCGGGGAGGTCGCGGTTGGAGGAGGGACAGGCGGAGGCGGAGGGGTCTTCGGTGGTGGTGGCGTCGATGCTTCAGGGGGGGCTGCTCGATTTGATTCGACGGGGGGGGGGGGGGGGGATGCGTCGCGAGGGGGAGCAGCTGGATCGGCGCGTGGTGGGGGGGTTCTGCTGTCGTCAGGGCGGTGGCGTCGCTGCTGCTCCGTCCTTCTCCTTTTCTCTTTTTTTTTTGAGCGATTTAATTTTGAAGGGGGGGGGGGGGGCAGAACGAAAGATAAAAGGGAGGGAATTAAAAAATATATATATTTTTTAATTATTTAATTAATTAATTTTGCAAAAAGTTGACTTTTACAAACGACCACTAAACGAGGCCCACCGCCTGCCGTCCATAGCGTTTTACCCCCATTCCGAACACAATGGGATATGTATCGTAAGCTGATTCGATTGTTTCGAATAGTTTCCGTTGAATTTACATTTAAATCCTTATGTTGAATTTTAAACGTACATTTCAAATTACCGGGGTCACATACTAACTAGAAAAAATTCCAGAAAAATATTTTCTAGCTTCGTATTGACGATACGGTCCTAACAAAACTAGTTTCGTCGAATTCTGAGACCGTTTGAAAAATGGTCAATTTCCAGTCGATTAAAATCAACTAAAACCGGTCAAACGCGTTTTCCTTTGCCACGCTCACATATTGATTCGAAAAATTATGAAATTTGAAACCTAGCAATAATTTGACATAACGGATCCAACAAAAGTGGTTTCGTCGAAATCCGAGGTCGTATGCAAAATGTCCATTTTTAAGGGCCTGAATTCCATAGCGACTATTCAGAATATTCAACTGGACATATCTTTTGATTCCCGCTATCAAATTTCGATTGGGCAGATTCGTTGGAAAGATATTATCAATTAGATTCCATTATTTTTGGTTTAACTAAAATCCGGATTGTTTTGCATCCGGTATATTCAATTGAAGTTTGAAATCGAATTATCGAACTACCACGCCATTTTCAATTCTATATATAATTATGATTAATTATATTCGTTTTCAATTGTTGATTCAAACTTAGTTTTCATCGCCATTATTTAAAATATTTATTTTAAATATTTAAAATCCATTATTTTAGCCAATTTAAAAAAATTTAATTGGTTCAGATTTTCTGGGTCGTTACAATCTCCCCCACTTAAAACTTTTCATCCCCGAAAAGGAACAAAGTCGAAAGTGGTTTCATAAATCTACAATCACACAACACCACAACCAACCCAATTGTTTTTAACCTTTCAAAAATATACTAATCTATTTTCATACTCCTTAAAAATCATTCAGACCATATAATTAAAAGTGTATATCTATGAAAAGAAAATATCAATAGAGTAGAGAATTGAATGGTATTGCAAAGTAGGTTAAATGTACCTTGCACCAGAGTCAATCAGAGATATCTACTCGGCATCTAGGATAAGCTTTCTGAATGCTCTCCTCAGTTTCCCAAGTACAATCTCGCGGATCTCCACTCCATTGCACTTTGACTAAGCGAACCTTCTTGTTCCTCAGCTCTTTGGTTTCTTTGCCGATAATCTTTAGCGGCTCTCGCCTCACAGCTAATTCTGGACTAATTTCAATATCCTGCTGAGCTGCTTCTTCCACGATCAAGTCTGGATCATGAACGTGCTTTCGAAGTTGAGATATGTGAAATACATCATGCACTCCAGGCAACCAGTCAGGCAGTTTGACCCTATAATCGAGAGTTCCGATCCGTTCCAGAATAGGAAACGGACCAATGAATTTGGGCGCTAACTTTCCAGTTTTACCGAACCGGATTACTCCTCTCATCGGCGATACTTTCAAATATACATAGTCGCCAACTTCAAATGATATATCTCTTCTTCTTCTATCGGCATAGCTCTTTTGTCGGCTTTGAGCGGCGAGTAATCGCTTCTTAATAAAATCGACTTTGTCGGCAGCTTCGCGAATCATATCAGGACCCAACACAAGTCTATTTCCAGGTTCGACCCAACAAGCAGGAGATCGGCACGGTCTACCGTACAATGCTTCGAATGGCGACATTGTCAGACTCGCCTAGTAGCTGTTGTTATAAGAGAATTCAGCCAAATGCAGATGGTCTTCCCATGATCCACCGAAATCTAGAACACAAGCCCGCAATAGATCTTCTAAAATGCGATTCATGCTCTCAGTCTGACCGTCTGTCTGAGGATGATAAGCGGTGCTCAAGTTCAACTTCGTTCCCAGCTCGACTTGAAATGCCTCCCAGAATTTACTAGTAAATATTGTATCTCTATCACTGACTATACTGAGCGGCACTCCATGTAGTCTAACTATTTCTCTGAAGTATATCTGCGCCAGACTCTGAGCAGTTCTGTTTGATCTGATAGGTATGAAATGGGCGGTCTTCGTGAAACGATCTACGATCACCCAAATACTGTCATTTCCTTTCCTGGTTCTGGGCAAACCATCAATGAAATCCATAGAAATATGTTCCCACTTCCAACCAGGAACTTCTAGCGGTTGTAACAGTCCAACTAGTTTCTGTTGGTCGCTCTTGACTAGTTGGCAAGTAGGGCATCGGCTAACGTATATTGAAACGTCTCTTTTCATAGCCTTCCACCAGAATGTTCTTTTGAGATCGTTATACATTTTGGCCACGCCAGGATGGATACTCAGCTTGGACTTGTGACACTCGTCTAACACTTCCCTTTTTAGCTCAGGAATGTCAGGAACACAAATCCTTCCTTTCAATCTCAAGGTCTCGTCGTTATCTATTTGAAAACACGAGGGTTCGCCTTTCTGAATCCTTTTAATCATATCCTTAATAAAGTTATCCTCCTTCTGAAGAATAGATATTTTGTCAATCAAGGATGTCGTGATAATAAAGCTGGCGATCATTACATTCTTTCGGCTTAATGCATCGGCCACGACATTGGCTTTCCCGGGAGTATATATAATTTCAAAGTCATATGCTGCAAGGAACTCCAGCCAACGTTGCTGCCTCAAATTTAAGTCCTTCTGAGTGAAAAGATACTTTAACGACTGGTGATCTGTAAACAGTTCAAATCTCTCGCCCAGAAGATAGTGTCTCCAGATTTTCAAAGCGAATACTATAGCCAATAACTCAAGATCATGAGTTACATAGTTTTTCTCGTGCGGCTTCAGTTGACGACTAGCATAAGCCATCACTTGGCCTCTTTGCATTAACACTGCGCCAAGGCCTTCTCTAGAAGCATCAGTCCATACTTTTAAATCCTGGTTGCCATCTATGATGGTTAACACTGGAGCTGTGGTTAATCTCAACTTTAGCTCTTCGAAAGCCTCCTCGCTCTCTTGAGTCCATTTGAATTTAGAGTGCTTCTTTGTAAGCTTTGTTAAATGACCAGATATCTTTGAAAAGTCTTTAACGAATTTCCGGTAATAGCTAGCCAATCCGAGAAAACTACGGACTTCTGTGGGGGTGCTGGGCTGTTTCCAATTCTGAATGGCCGTGATTTTGCTTGGATCCACAGCGATTCCATCTTTCGATACGACATGGCCCAGAAATTTCACTTCATCTTGCCAGAATATACATTTGGAAAACTTGGCTTTTAATACATTCCGTCTGAGAATTTCTAACACTTGTTCCAGATGCTTTTCATGTTCGGCCTTTGATTTAGAGAAGATTAGAATATCATCAATAAAAACCAGAACAAATTTATTCAATACTCCTCTGAATACTCTGTTCATCAGATCGACGAAATAAGCTGGAGCGTTACATAAGCCGAATGGCATTACTAACCACTCGTAGAATAAGTCGTGGCCTCTGAACGCTGTCATTGGAACACGCTCTTTGGCAATTCGAAGTTGATGGAAACCTGTAGTTAGGTCCATCCTTGAGAATACTTGTGCGCCATTTAATGGATCCAACAGATCATCAATCCGCGGCAATGGATATTTGTTCTTTATGGTCTGCTTGTTCAGATCACGATAATCCACACATAGACGTAGAGTACCGTCAGATTTTGGGACAAATACCACTGCTGCACCCCAATCAGAGAAACTAGGCCTGATCAGACCTTTCCATATGAGCTGTCGTGTTTGATTGTCTAATTCCTCTTTTTCTTTCAAGGACATTCTTCGAATAATGTGAACTACCGGCCTTGCATTAGGAATTAAAGCAATCTTGAAATCTATTTCCCTTTGCGGAGGTAAGCGAACAACTTCCTCGAACACATCCGCATAGTTCTTGACGACAGGAATATCTTTGATGAGGTCGGGAATATTCTCAGTGATTTCAGGGACATTTTCTATTTGGAATGGAGAAACATGCAAAGCTGCCCAGAAGTCTTTTCTATTAGCATTCTGACCTTCACAGGGAATGGTTATATAACTCCCTGATTTAATCTTAGCTCTAACAACTCTCTCGGTGCATCTAACCTCTGCTTCATATTTGGTTAACCAATCCAATCCCAAAATAAGATCGAATTCATCAAAATTCATGACGACAGAGATAATAGGGAATTTATAGCAAGAAAAAGAGACGGGTACTGCACAAATCCAACTGAGATTGATAGAACCCCCGACCGGATTCTGGACAGTCATTGGTTAATTAAGCTTCCTCAAGTTCAAATCAAGTTTCTTAGCGGCACTCTTTGAAATAAAGCTTCGCGACGCACCTGTGTCAAACAGTACTTTAACTGGAATGTTTTTGACAGTTAGCGTGCCTTCCAAAACATCCGCCCTTTCTTGACTTGTTGAGGGATCCGAAGTTTCTGCTACTTCATTCACTTGAACTATTTCAGTCTTCTTCCTCTTCCAGCAATCTTGCTTTACATGACCAAACTGATGGCATTGATTGCACCTTTGATTCCCTTGAAAATCCTTCTTGGGTTTAGATCCACTCTTTCTTTGTTCGTTAAAAGATTTGCAACTTATCGGCAAATGTCCTTTTCTATTGCAGCTTGAGCACGTGGCGGTCGTTATTCGTTTGTTCCCAGATTCAGCCCTTTTTCTCTTGGCACTGGGCTTCTTACTGGCTTCAGGAATATCAGTTTCCGACTTTTCTTTGTCACTAGAACAGACTTCTTCTTCGTCGTGTAACATTCCTTTCTTATGAAGATCTTCATACTGATAAGCCATGTAAATCATTTTGGTGAAAGGAAGCTTCACATGCCCCAATACTTTATTCTGGTATTTCCTTTGAAGCCCATGAATAAATCTCAGATTTTTCCTCTTCGGATTTTGAATTAGATGAGGGGCAAAGTGAGAAAGTTCATTGAATTTCTTATGATATTCTGGGATGGTCATATCTCCTTGTATTAGATAAGAAAATTCATCACATAATCTCTCGGTTGCTTCGGGAGGAGTAAATCTTTCTAGGAAAATCACTTTGAATCTGTCCCAGGTGATATCACCTTCTGGATTATCTTTGATGATTGTTTCCCACCAGATTAAAGCTTCTTCTTTGAGCGCCCAAGATGCTACTAACCGTTTTTGGTCTTCTCTCAGCTGGATATGCTCAAAGATTCTTTCGACAGAACTCATCCAAGCTTGAGTTTGAATAATAGATTCATTGCCCGAGAATTGGGCTCCACCCAGATTTCGGTATCTCTTGAATAGAGCCTCTAGATTGGGTTCTGTATTCCTTCTGTTTCTGGCACTCATTTTTCTAGTACTTCTGCAATTAGCAGATCAAGTGTCAGGTCACAGAAAAGAAAATTTTCAAACATAGAAACATATACTTCAAATGTAAATGTGTCTATCTAGGTGTAATTTCATTCTGCTTCTCATACTAGGATTTTACTGATCCTATCTGTATAGAGTTACCCGTCCTAGAACACTATTGGTTCTATTTCTGACGAGTTCGTTCAAATGTTATATTCCAGAACTAAGCTTAACCAAAGCTCTGATACCACGTTGGGACGACCCGAAATCCCGTTCAGACGGAAACAAGGGTTATCTTTGGAATATAACACAGAAACAGATAATAGCAGAACAGAATTAAATAAATACACCAGATAAAGAACAACAAAATATACTGGATAAAAGTAATCATCAGAGTTACATAGTATACAGGATCTTACTTAGTACAAATACAGTTCAGCTATACATAAATGTCTACAGCAGAAATAAACAAAATATGTACAATAGGAGCTGAACAGCATAAAAAGAAATAAATGATAGAATCCATCTTCAGCTCCAGCTATCCAGAAAGAACCAGCTAAACCTGAATACAAGGCTGCCCGTGTAGAAAAAGGGGCACCCGAGTTTGAAAGTGAAACAAACTACGAGTCAGTCATGGGACTGGTATGAGAAATCCACTCAACACATATATAATTGGCTAATCACAGGACCACGCCACTTTCGTGGAACGGGTTTACTCCATTGGATTGCCAGTGCTTTAAAACAAATCTTTCTTTTAAACATCGCTATGCTTTTTATAAAAATGAAGCCGTTATAAGACTCAGTTCCCATCACACAACGCAATGCAAACCGGAGGATAGAGTTTTTACCTTATAACAGTCAAAATATGCTTGATACGAACAAAACAAAGGCATTTGATATTATTGCTAGTGTCTATACGTTTTGAAAACAATTCCAAATCATAACTATCAATCATAGACGGCATTAATGCCCCATACCACTATGTCGCCATATATATAGGTATACAATCAAAACCGCACGATGTCGTATTTGGAAATTGGGTTTCCGTCATGAACCAAGGCAAAAGATAGTCCTTACCGAATTCGAGACGCTCTAGCCCACCCCTCAGGAACAGCCGCAACTGCCCCTTGGATCGTCAGGGCCGGTCCACCGATGTGGATTATTATGCCTGAACACTACGTCTCCCCGCCCTTTGGGGCGTAAACGAGCCAACGAATGAGTCCATCGGACCCGGATCGTCCGATCAAACCGAGGTGCCTCGCAACAGCAACAACCACATAGGTGAAAAGTATATAAATGTCAGGGCTGGTAGGTCACTGACACCACCCTAGCTAGAAAGAAACGCAGGCCCTCCCTGATGTCCTCTCCCGTTTTAGGTTCATACCGGGGTGTGAGGCTCGCGAATTCACGTTATACATAAAGCTACACCACACAGGCGGTGCTTTGATCATCACCACAAGACTTTGCTTTTCAACAGAAGCCCTGATCACTGCATCTTAGCATGCCACACAGGCAATTCATGCCATGCGACTGATGTCCATCGATATACAACCTCTGAGCTCGTGCGTCTCAGAGAAGGGCGTTAAGCAAAAGAATAAATTCTCCGCCGCCAAACAGATGTATATTTAACAGAAATCAATCAACACAGAATAAACTCCAATGTCAGACACACAGTCAATTTACAGGTCCGTTCTGGGTCTGAACGAAACCGGAGGCACTAAATACCTCGCAAACCCTTCGATCACCATGTACGTCTGGACGATCACCACTCATTATCCATATTTCGGGATGCCTCCCAATCAGGACCTCGGTTACCATCCAAACGAGGTGAAGATCTCCAGTCTTCGACCATCGTCTTTATCTTCGACTTTCAATCGTCGGTCAATTATTTGAAATGAGAATTAACTCGGCCTTTTCAAATAATTCTCGTATATTTAGAATTTCAAATCAATTTATTTCAATGGTTAAATTATTCGACAACATCAATATTGTTCTTTAATGTAATTTTCATACCAAACACATTCAACCATCAAATTCAACATAAATCGAGCAAATTCAGTTTATTTCCACTCCATATTGTTTATGGTACTTTATAATGATTTATCGCCATTTTTATTTATTTTAAAATAGCTAATATATTCAAAACGACGTTTCGGGCCATAACGTGGCCGTGGCGCTGTTTTTCTTCAGATTTGATTTACACATATCTGAAAATCTAACCGTTGGATCATCGCAAAATTTACATCATTAGAAAGGTCTTTTCAAAACGAATCCAACGGTTCCAGTTTCGGGAAAATCCGACGGTCGGATCTCCCGGTACAATCGTTTGAAGTTTCGATTTCAAAATACGAACTGCAGCGTCGTTATTCGATTAAATATATAATTATATTTATATATATATAAATATAATCGCTTTTGGCGCTATTTTTCTTCAGATTTGAATTAAACATTCCAGACAATCCAACCGTTGGATCTTTACAAAGTTGGTGCCGTTGGAAAGATCTTTCCAAGGCGAACCCGACGGTTGTGGTTTCGGGAAAATCCAATGGTCGGATTCCCCGTGCTAGTTGTTTGAAATCATGGTTTCAAAATACGAACTGCACGGCTTCGTTTCGTTTTAATTTTATTTATATTTATATATTTATATTTATATATTTATATAAATATAGTTCATTTAATGATTTCCATATCGTTTTCACTTCAAATATTTTTCTAACACCTTAAAATTTTGGAAAGTTTCGCCATAACCTCCCCTACACCGGGAGCATCGGGAAATCGCAAATAGCTTTCCCGGTCCTTCTAATCTCAAAAAGAAAAAGAAAAAGCCAAGCGGCTAGCCAACAAGCTCATAAAATCATCACCCAAACAAAACAGTAAATGTGTACCTTTTTGTCGGGCACAAAATTTTATTCCTCTTCTCTAGCCCCTTTGCTTTAACCTGTTCAATGAATATGTATGTACATATATACATAGTTCTTATCATTTATCATTTTCTATTCGACTTCATATTTGATTTCTGTTTGGTTTTAAAACACCATTCATTCTAATGTTACATAAATAGGTGCAAATCATTTCATTAGCTAATTAATGAATATTTCAACTCATATATGTTTATTTTGAACAAGTGGCTATTTTTAACACTTCACATTTCAACGATTTATGAATACAATAAAAATGTGATTTTTATTGTAAAACAATTCATTTCAAAACACTATTTTTCTATATAGTTCATGTTGGTGATAAAAATGAGATCTTTATCATAAAACAATTTCTTTTAAAACAAGATTACTTTACACAGTTCATATAGTCGATAAAAGGTGATTTTTATTATCAAACGATTTATTTCAAAATATGAATACCATTCAACACATGAATTTCTAATCAACGAATGAATATCAATCCAACACATGAATGTTTTCTATAGTTTTTATATATAGATAAAAGGTGATTTTTATTATCAAACCATTTATTTCAAAATAGGAATACCATTCAACACATGAATTTCTAATCAACGAATGAATATCAATTCAACACATGAATGTTTTCTATAGTTTTTATATATAGATAAAAGGTGATTTTTATTATCAAACAATTTATTTCAAAATAGGAATACCATTCAACACATGAATTTCTAATCAACGAATGAATATCAATTCAACACATGAATGTTTTCTATAGTTTTTATATATAGGTAAAAGGTGATTTTTATTATCTAACAATTTATTTCAAAATATGAATACCATTCAACACATGAATTTCTAATCAACGAATGAATATCAATTCAACACATGAATGTTTTCTATTCAATGAATAAATATAGTTTAAGCATATGAAAATAATTCAAACACAAGAATATTATTCAAAATTTCAGCAGCATAACGGCAGGGTAGTTAAACTGGGACCGTCCCTAGTACGGCCCTCGCTCTACCTTAAAACCTCGCGGTTTTTGACAATGGGGATCATGCATCTAGTTCGCACGCAGGCGGCATGTATATATTTATTTCATTTCCACAAACTAATCCTATGTGGTTTCAACCAAATATTTCTCAATCACAAACGGGTATTTTTCAACCACAATCAACCAATATCAATCACAAACAATCCCAAACAACCATTCGCTATCAATCAATTTTCACAACAATTTCAATCAATAAATATCGTCCATGGTTTGTGGACGAGGGGCGTATATATATATATATATATATATATATATATATATATATATATATATTTATATATAGCAATTCACTTTCATTTCATACATATATATATATATTTAAATCAGAAATCTCACCAATAGCTATCCAACTTCACGACACTTCACTTAGAGAAATCTTCGCCTTTCTCGCCTTTTGTCGCTTCGTTGCCCGTATTCTCTACATATGTAAAAATCGAATTTTTACTATGTTGTTCAATATGTAAAAATCGAATTTTAAAAATATAGATTCCGCCTTTTCAAAAATAAAGATTATATTTTTAATATTCCTATGATGTAAAAATTATATTTTTATTACTTTAAAAATATAAAAATCATATCTTACTTCTTTTACTTAATAAAAATTCCGTCTTTTCTATTTTAAAGATCAAATCTTTTTCTTTTTAAAGTCAGTTTTAAATCTTTTCCTTTATAAAGTTTAAATCTTTTCCTTTATAAAGTTTAAATCTTTTCTGTTTAAAGTTCTAATCTTTTTTCTTTTTAAAGTTTAAATTAAAAATCAGTTTTTAAATCTGTAAAAAATCAGTTTTTAACTTCTTAAAAATCAGTTTTTAACTTCTTTAAAAAAACAGTTTGAAACCCTAATTAAAATCAGTTTTAAACTTCTTTAAAAAATCAGTTTTAACTTCTAATTAAAATCAGTTTTAACTTCTTTAAAAAAAACAATTTTAAACTTCTAATTAAAATCAGAAATTTTAAGATGAAAATAAAATAATAAAAAAAAACAATTTACCTTAACCTGCGAAGAAGGGGGGGGTGACAGCCAAGCTCGGCGGCGTCGGGGAGGTCGCGGTTGGAGGAGGGACAGGCGGAGGGGTCTTCGGTGGTGGTGGCGTCGATGCTTTAGGGGGGGCTGCTCGATTTGATTTGACCGGGGGGGGGGGGGGGGGCGGATGCGTCGCGAGGGGGAGGAGCTGGATCGGCGCGTGGTAGGGGGGTTCGGCGGTCGTCAGGGCGGTGGCGTCGCTGCTGCTCCGTCCTTCTCCTTTTCTCCTTTTTTTTTGAGCGATTTAATTTTGAAGGGGGGCAGAACGAAAGATAAAAGGGAGGGAATTAAAATATTTTTTTTTAATTATTTAATTATTTAATTTTGCAAAAAGTTGACTTTTACATACGACCACTAAACGAGGCCCACCGCCTGCCGTCCATAGCGTTTTACCCCCATTCCGAACACAATGGGATATGTATCGTAAGCTGATTCGATTGTTTCGAATAGTTTCCGTTGAATTTACATTTAAATCCTTATGTTGAATTTTAAACGTACATTTCAAATTACCGGGGTCACATACTAACTAGAAAAAATTCCAGAAAAATATTTTCTAGCTTCGTATTGATGATACGGTCCTAACAAAACTAGTTTCGTCGAATTCTGAGACCGTTTGAAAAATGGTCAATTTCCAGTCGATTAAAATCAACTGAAACCGGTCAAACGCGTTTTCCTTTGCTACGCTCACATATTGATTCGAAAAATTATGAAATTTGAAACCTAGCAATAATTTGACATCACGGATCCAACAAAAGTGGTTTCGTCGAAATCCGAGGTCGTATGCAAAATGTCCATTTTTAAGGGCCTGAATTCCATAGCGACTATTCAGAATATTCAACTGGACATATCTTTTGATTCCTGCTATCAAATTTCGATTGGGCAGATTCGTTGGAAAGATATTATCAATTAGATTCCATTATTTTTTGTTTCACTAAAATCCGGATTGTTTTGCATCTGGTATATTCAATTGAAGTTAGAAATCGAATTATCGAACTACCGCGCCATTTTCAATTCTATATATAATTATGATTAATTATATTCGTTTTCAATTGTCGATTCAAACTTAGTTTTCATCGCCATTATTTAAAATATTTATTTTAAATATTTAAAATCCATCATTTTAGCCAATTTAAAAATTTTAAATTGGTTCAGATTTTCTGGGTCGTTACACGTGTGCAAACAACGATATTATTTCCAAATGGAAATCATATCGATCAATCATCATTTAACATGTATATATATATATATATTCACATTTCCTTATTTTCTATGTTTAGAAAATATATGTTATTAACACTGGTAAACATTTCCATGGCTTAATTTACGTATCACTATCATCCCACATCTATCATATTCTAGCTATAAACTAAAAAGAGAACAACTTCCTAAGTATAAACCTCGAAGGTCGAAACCAACATCAGATCGATACTCAGGAAACCATTCAACTTATTAATCTCTAGTTAGTTTCTAATTTTTGTTTAACACCATTTGGATTAACTATGTTCGATTAACTCCTTTCGATTAACCCCTCTATTTATTTTCCCAATAAATAATCCTTTATTCTATTTATTTTCTAAAAAAATAATACTTTATTCTAATTATTTAACAAATAAATATTCCTTTCCACATTTGTTTTAAATTTTGTTTCCTTTCTTTGTTTTACAAATAATTTCCTTTTTAAATCTATGATTTTATAATTATCTCCTTTTATAAAATCCTTTTCCTTTTATATATAAAATCCATTAATTTTATATAAATAATTTATTTTCAAAATACACTTTGAAAATCCCTTTTTTACATTCCAGTATTTTTCCATGGTGTTTACAATACCAAATAACCATGATCGATATCGTTCAATTACACATAAACTACCATAGATTTCATATCACATCATATTTCATATCACATCATATATTACAATATATGAAAAATAGTAAAATAAATGTTCAGGAATCCAGTTTGATTCCTCCGACATGTTTCCCTGCATCCACAGATGTCAAACAATATCATTAACATTGATTTCATTTCAATATGAAATATTTTGTTAAACAGAATCGATATTTGATTAATGATACATATAAATATCGTTATCTATAATTTCAATCAATACATACGCAATTCAACCAAACAGTTAACATACAGCAATCAATCATCATTTATCAGTTCTAAATATATGTTATAAAAATAGAACTGTTCAGAGTTGGTGAGTTTTACTCACATTGAACGATCATCGTTAATAACGATAACCATAGCTTGATTCAGTCGGATAATTTATTTTGCTATAAATTGTAACGAGCTCTGATGGACTTCAACTCAGTTCCATCGTATAGTGACCGTCCCTGCGATCCCGGCGGATCTTGATTTTCTGAATTTCGTTAACGTATGCTCAAATTATAACATTTCAAATTTTAAACACTTATTAAATAAGTAAAACATGGATTTTATTTTTATATAAAGGGCCTTACCCTTTTGTTTTCTTCCCTAGCCTGTTAACACTCTCAGGCCCAACGTTACACACCCATATCCCACACCCGATAATGTCTTCTTCCCCAATCCACAAATCGCGACTCCAGCATTCCTCCTTCACCATCCGATTCTTTCTTGCTCACCTCTTCCGCTCACGGTTCTTAAAACTGATACCATCATTCAACTCACCTTCAAATCCTCGACCCAACTTGGTCCTCCATTCTCAACTCGTGCTCGACATTGAACAGTGGCTTCCTGGACTACAGTACAGCCATCGACAAAAATTGGAACCGAATCCCACCAGAATCCGCGATTAGATGCTAAACAAGGTGCTGAAACCGAAAACAATATCGAATTGGAGCAACACTTCTTCATTTAGGAAAATCCAGAACCCTAGCTCAACGTTGGAATTTTCCACCGACCCAAAACGAAAATCGAACCTTCCAAAAACTAGATCAGATCGAAGAGCTCCTTGTACTGATAACACACACACACACACACACATATAGATATATATATATATATTTAGATTTATAGATGTGTGTAACTTTTGTTTTGATTTTATTGGCTCACGATATTTTCTAGTAAAACAAGAATACAGTGGCGGCCTGGAGAAAACGTCATTATTGGGAGGATCATACTTTTGTGTGGCTCAAACGAGGAGTATGTGGCTTGTTAAGGTTCACAAATCAATTAGGATATTTTAGTTTTATATTTATTTTCAGTACTCTAAAAATCCCTATGAACACACATGATACCTAAAAATCATGAAAATTGACACGTAGCTAGAGTTTGACATTACGGTCCTAACGAAACAGGTTTCGTCGAATTCCGACATCGTATGCTCACACAACGAATTTTTAAAGGTCAATTTATCGACTGTTTTTCACTTTAAAAATCGATCCGGCCACATACTGACTTCAAAAATCATGTAAATTGAAATTTAACAATAATTTAACATTGCGGATCCAACAAAATTAGTTTCATCGAATTATGAGGTTGTTTGCAAAACTGGCTATTTTTAAAGCCCTAAATAACCCTATTAAATATATAAATATATTTAAATATAATTAAATTAAATATTTGTAATTAAATATTATCGTATATATTCATAGCAGAATACTGTACGACTCTAGAATATTTCTATACGAATTTCTAACTCGATATTTCAATCCCGATATAAATCGATATTCAATTTATATTGAAATTCCTTCAATAAATCGATATAAATTATAAAGGAATTCCACGACGACTTTTCTAAAATTTGATTTGGACACAAATCAAAATCTACACGATGAAATCCCAATTTTTCTCTTCCACTAGAAAGATATACCCCACCAGCTCCCAACATTTCTTGTTTCACAGAAATTCGGCTTAAAACAAACCCTGTACATTCAGTTGAAGTTCAAATCGCCAAATAGCAAACTGCCGCGCCATTTCGATCTTGATTATATTTATAATATAATTTATACGTTCAACTATCATCGATTGGATATATTTGTTATTCTAATTCAAATTTTAAACTGAATTATATATTTTGAATAACCCAATTCACACCATATCGCCATTTCGGCCCATTCTGATTATTTCAGAATTAAATATATTATTTAATTATTTATAATAATTAAATATTCAATATTACTTAATTCAATGACCATTTGAATTCTAAACCACTATTTATATAATTAAATAAGTTAATTATATATCGCAGAAAATACGGGTCATTACATTCTTCCCTACTTAAAATAATGTCGTTCTCGAAATTGCTGAGATAGAAAACAAACCCTATCTACTGGGTAAATATTTATCGGTTTACCCCTTAACTTCAGTTTCAACAGAACCAATTAAAATCGACTAAAATATTAATTTATTCTGACTAACTAAAATTTTCAAAAATTCTAAAAAATTTCTAACGCCTATATTTTTCGAAAAATTTCGCTATAAACTCCTTTGTGCAACCCTGTCAGTAAAACTACAACTTGCCTTTCTAGGCCTTCTCCATCCCAAAAGAAAGTCAAACATCCAAGCGGCTTACCAATTCGGCTCATCAGAATCTCATACCATATGAAATATAAACTTGTACCTTTTTGTCGGGCATATCAACTCTACTATCAATTTAGCATATACCAATGTATTCCCAATCAAATTCTGCAATCACTTTTATCTCCAACACAACCATTCACTTTTTACTGAGCCAGATTTTCCTTTCAAACTCAAGTTTTTTTCTCGATACCAAACTCTTATTTTAACAAACCAATATTAATCCAATTCTAATCCAATTCAGTTACCACTTAACTGGCTTTATTTTAAACCCAAATTGCTTTCACCATTTTCTATATAATCTATCCTTAATTCAAACAATCTTCTTCCTGAGAGTTTGTAAACAGTTTACCTCTTTCAAAAATCAAATTTTCCTTTTTGAAATTCAACACAACTTGTTTTTCCCAAAAAAAATTCAAAAACAATCTCTTTGGTAGTAATCCGTCGCTTACAACTCGAAAATGAACACCGATGATGTTTGGATCAACATCGGAATTTATTTTCCAGTGATCGAAGTGAGTTCAATACTATATCACTTTCAAAACCATTTCTAAACATTTCCACTTCGAAATATATCTCAAAACACCATGCTCAAAACAATTTAAAATCTCCCAGGATTTTAAAATTCTCATATATTTATTCCAAATCCATTTACAACACTTTTCCAAATTTCCAGGGTTTAAAATTTCAATTCTGATTTAAATTTTAGATTTAATTCACTTCATTTCACGTATTTTACTTATATGAATTCTGATTGGCTATTTACATAAAAATTTCACATTTATAATCTTGCTCGAGTATAATAAAAACCAATATATCCAATATATTGTAATCATTTCGATATCTATATTTTTTCCAAATCAAAATATACTTTAGATAAAATTATTTTCATTTACCCTCTTTTCAAAACATATCGTGTTGACCCATCATATTCAAGTTTTTAAGAAACCCATATCGATATTGTGGTGCCCTACCATCGACCAGAATCCATAAACAACTCAACCAACAAATCTACTCAATATAAAACCATTTATATCAAATAACAATACGTTCACTCGTATATATACACTCAACTCAATCTAGGTTATTACTAACCCTATCCCTACTGAGTCATACCACAGAGGCAAGGTAATTACTTAACCTTTGCTCTGATACCAAATGTAGTGACCCGAAATTCCGTTCTAATTTGAGATGACCAAATAACACAAGTCCAGCCCCAATTACACTGGAAAACCAGAAAACTAATTGAAAGAAAATAGAGGGTGAGGAAAGATAAGACAGAACTAATAGAATAGAAGAAGAAGAAGAACATCATCATCATAGTAAACATGAATCTCATAGCGGAACGAATAAAATATAACATAACTTTTGAAATACAAACAGTACGTATACAATAACACTTATCAGAGTACAACACTTACAACACAGCGGAAATAACTATAGCTAAAAAATCCTAAAGCCTCTTGCTCCAAGATCGTCCAGTATATCTGTAAATCCCGACTACTTGACTGCTAGTACAAAATTGGGCACCCAAGAGTTTAGGGAAAAAAAAACAAAATAAACTCTGGGTCAATCATGGGACTGGTATGAGTAAAACAGTTTAAAAAAGTTTGAGCCATTAGACGATATCTCATAAGACCACGTCGTATAACGGAACTGGTTTTTCCTATACGAGAATCCAAAACATCTTTATATCAAAAACCTTTTGATATTATAATAATGTCTATCAACAACAATATAATAATCATCTAGCAGAAACGCTTTCATCTCACGTTCTACATATATAGTATACAATCAAAATCGCAAGCACGTATTGGGTAATGGATTTTCAACTATGACAAGGTATGGAACCACCTTTCGCTAGTGTACCTCTAGAGAGGAATACACTGGGTTCAACTAGAACATCTTGCAACCCGGCCACACATGACCGACCACTCATTTCGCTTGAGTGTATCGAATGTATATCACCAACGGTTGGGATCAGCAACTGTTTTCCGATAAGGGACATCATCGACAATAGATTTTATAGAAGTAAATGAAATTATAGATCCGGTGATTATACACCCTAATATACCTGATGTGAGGCTAGAAGTTACTCTTATCTTTTACATGTCACATCTTTATTCACTTAGAATGTCACATCGTCATACTTGCCAAATCACAAATTGACTTATCTAAGAATACCATGGGTATAAAGCTAAGAGAAATCAATTCCTCCGCAACCAATGTAAATACATTTGAAACGATCAACTTACGTGATCTACCAAATACACTCTGTCAGATCTTCGTCCGTACAAGTTGTCCTGGGACTGGACAAACCGAAGGCACTATTCAGTATATCCATCTTAGTCAATGTTATCTAAGATTTATACAACAGCCCTTGCATTTTACCACGTCTTCAATTTACTTTGGCATATATGATTCACAATGCTTATGCCAATACAGGGTGGTTCTTTGGATAATAATCCAACCGGTCTCTCCATATTAATAACGTTAAAATGGAAAAAACTTCGATAGTCATTGAGTTAGCTATCAAAGAAAAACACGTGTGCAAACAACGATATTATTTCCAGATGGAAATTACATTGATCAATCATCATTTAACATATATATATATATATATTCACACTTCCTTATTTTCTATGTTTAGAAAATATATGTTATTAACACTGGAAAACATTTCCGTGGCTTAATTTACATATCACTATCATCCCACATCTAGATTCTAACTATAAACTAACAAGAGAACAACTTCCTAAGTATAAACCCCAAAGGCCGAAACCAACATCAGATCGATACTCAGGAAACCATTCAACTTATTAATCTCTAGTCAGTTTCTAATTTTTGTTTAACTCCATTTTGATTAACTATGTTCGATGAACTCCTTTCGATTAACCCCTCTATTTATTTTCCCAATAAATAATCCTTTATTCTATTTATTTTCTAAATAAATAATCCTTTATTCTAATTATTTGCAAATAAATATTCCTTTCCACATTTGATTTGCAAATATTTTTCCTTATCTTTGTTTTACAAATAATTTCCTTTTTAACTCTTTGATTTTATAATTATCTCCTTTCATAAAATCCTTTTCCTTTTATATATAAAAACCATTGATTTTATATAAATAGTTTATTTTCAAAATACACTTTGAAAGTACCTTTTTTACATTCTTGTATTTTTCCACGGTGTTTAGAATACCAAATAACCATGATCGATATCGTTCAATCACACATAAACAACCACAGATTTCATATCACATTATATATTACAATATATGAAAAACAGTAAAATAAATGTTGAGGAATCCAGTCGGATTCCTCCGACTTGTTTCCCTATATCCACAGATGTCAAACAATATCATTAACAATGATTTCATTTCAATATAAAATATTCTGTTAAACAGAATCGATATTTGATTAATGATACATATAAATATCGTTATCTATAATTTCAACCAATACATACACAATTCAACCAAACAGTTAACACACTGCAATCAGTCATCATTTACCAGTTCTAAATATATGTTATAAAAATAGAACTGTTCAAAGTTGGGAGTTTTACTCACATTGGACGATCATCGTTAATAACGATAACCATCGCTTGATTCAGACGAATAATTTATTTTGCTATAAATTGTAACGAGCTCTGATGGACTTCCAGTCAGTTCCTTCGTATAGTGTCCGTCCCTGCGATCGCAGCTGATCTTGATTTTCTGAATTTCGTTAACGTATGCTCAAATTATAACATTTCAAAATTTGTACATTTATTAAATAAATAAAACATGGATTTTATTTTTATATAAAGGGCCTTACCCTTTTGTTTTCTTCCCTGGCCCGTTAACACTCTCAGGCCCAACATTACACACCCATATCCCACACCCGATAACGTCTTCTTCCCCAATCCACAAATCGCGACTCCAGTATTCCTCCTTTACCATCCGATTCTTTCTTGCTCACCTCTTCCGTTCACGGTTCTTAAAACCGATACCATCATTCAACTCACCTTCAACTCCTCGACCCAACTTGGTCCTCTATTCTCAACTCGTGCTCGACAATGAACAGTGGCTTCCTGGACTACAGTACAACCATCGACAAACATTGGAACCTAATCCCACTAGAATCCGCGACTAGATGCTAAACAAGGTGCTGAAACCGAAAACAATATCGAATTCGAGCAACACTCCTTCATTTAGGGAAAATCCCATACCTTAGTTCAATGCTGGAATTTTCCACCGACCCAAAACAAAAAACGAACCTTCCAAATACTAGATTAGATCGAAGAGCTCCTTGTACTGATCACACACACACACACACACACACACACATATATATATATATATTTAGATTTATAGATGTCTATAACTTTTGTTTTGATTTTAATTGCTCACGATATTTTCTGGTAAAACAAGAATACAGTGGCGGCCTGGAGAGAACGACTTTATAGGGAGGATCATATTTTTGTGTTGCTCAAACGAGGAGTATGTGGCTTATTAAGGTTCACAAATCAATTAGGATATTTTAGTTTTATATTTATTTTATATTCGTTTCAGCACTCTAAATATCCCTACGAACACACATGATACCTAAAAATCATGAAAATTGACATGCAGCTAGAGTTTGACATTACATTCCCAAAAAAATAGGTTTCGTCGAATTCCGACTTCTTATGCTCACACAACGTATTTTTAAAGGTCAATTTATCGACTGTTTTTCACTTAAAAAATCGATACGGCCACATACTGACTTCAAAAATCACGGAAATTGAAATTTAACAATATTTTAACATTGCGGATCCAACAAAATGAGTTTCATCGAATTCTGAGGTCGTTTGCAAAACTGACTATTTTTAAAGCCTTAAATAACCCTTTTAAATATATAAATATAATTAAATATAATTAAATTAAATATTTATAAATACATATTATTGTATATATTCATAGAAGAACACCATATGGCTCTTGAATATTTCTGTATGAATTTCTAACTCGATATTTCAATCCCGATATAAATCGATATTCAATTTATATTGAAATTCGTTTAATAAATCGATATAAATTGTAAAGGAATTCCACAACGACTTTTCTAAAATTTGATTTGGACACAAATCAAAATCTACACGACGAAATCCCATTTTTCTCTTCCACTAGAAAGATATACTCCACCAGCTTCCAACATTTCTTGTTTCATAGAAATTCGGCTTAAAACGAACCCTGTACATTCAGTTGAAGTTCAAATCGCCAAATAGCGAACTGCCGCGCCATTTCGAGCTCGATTATATTTATAATATAATTAATACATTCAACTGTCGTCGATTGGATATATTTTTTATTTTAATTCAAATTTTAAACTGAATTATATATTTTGAATTGCCCAATTCACACCATATCTCCATTTCGGCCCATTCTGATTATTTCAGAATTAAATATATTATTTAATTATTTGTATAAATTAAATATTCAATATTATTTAATTTAATGACCATTTTAATTCTAAACCACTATTTAAATAATTAAATAAGTTAATTATATATCGTAGAAAATACGGGTCATTACAGGAATGTTAAACGATAGTCATAACATTATCTAAAGGCTACAGCTTAAACCCACTCACCTTTAAGCTTTCCCCAAATTTTGGATCTAATCTAGTATATCATCCATGGTTTTCCTTTTCCCGTTAATTTGATTTGCGACCTAACGACCATGAACTTATTATTTCATGAAAACAGAAAGGAAAGAGAAATAATTTAAATAGATTGGTTCTTAGAGGTTTACCTTGCTTTCATGATTCAATAATATTTTTATTAACGTTGATTCCCTCTTCCAGAACTGAATTCATAATCCTCCTAGGCTAACATTTTAATTTCAGAACAGATTTGAGACGAGAGAGAGAGAGGGAGCCATGGTAGAGCTCCAGCGCAGCCTACGAGTTATGATGTTTAGGGTTAGGTCTAGGGTCATATTTATAGGTGCTCAAGACTTTATCGTACACGTAGAGCGGAGTCAACATTGAACCCAGTTAAGAAAAAGTCCGGTTTCACAAACGAATCTAGCCAAATTTTATTGTACACGCGACGCTGAGTCAGCATTGGGTCCCAGAAGATGTTTTGGCGCAGAATTTTGAATTTTGAATGCTTGAATTGTTTTGGCGTAGAAATTTTATTTTTGAACTTTTGAGTTTCTGGAATCTATTTTAACTGTTGTATTCACAAGAAATATTCTTATATGTATACAATTCCTCTACCGACCATTTTACGCGTATATATATACGCACAATTTCCATTTTATTTTCAAAATTCAAACGATGTTGCACCGTTATTTGATTCTTGCCATATTTCATTAATTGTAGCCTTATCTTGAATTTTATCTTTTGTATACATATATTTATGCACATATATATATATATATATATTCTCATATATATACATATATTTTCTTTATTTCTTTATATGTACATTCTTATCCTTTCAAATTTTGAATTTGTATATGTACATATATTTGCATGTTCATTTGGCCCTCTCTAAAACAAAGATAAAAATTATGCCACCACCGGGGTCCGAACCCCCGACCTCTATGTTACAAATCCAATGCCTTAACCAACTGAGCTATAAAGTCTTTTGTTAATATGTCTTAGAACAATGATAATTATTGTTCTCTCCTTACTTCTTTTTTTTCATGTTAGTTACAATACTTAAATTAAACCATTGCATGAATCTTTTTATTTTAATGTTAATGCATTATGTTTGCAAATCAGTGCATGCAACATATTTACATTGCATGCAACCAATCCTTCCTTTCTTTCAATGCATGCATTACATTTTTTTTCTTCAGTGCATGTATTTATTACATGCAATCCATATTTTATTCTTTATTTAAATTTTAATTTGTTTTCATATATACATATACATATATATATATATATATATATTTCTCTTGTACGTATACAAACTTCTAGGCTTAATAACTTCTTCATATGATGTCCGTTTTACACAAATCAGGTGTCTATCTTGACCAAAATTCTGAGAAGGAAGCAATGGAGCAAGCCATTTTACTTAATTCTCACTATTTAATTAAGTTAATCTTATATTATTATCTTAAAAATATGGTGTGTTACATGTTTTGTAGTTGTGCGTAATTTAAACGTAAGTCGATCGATAATTGGAGTTAAAGATAACGATGTGTATGCAAACAGATTTGGATTTTGATGAAACGTGTTTCATTGGATTCGTAACGTAAAACTATAGTTATGTGTCCTTGTTCATCGCAATCGGAGTTTGTATGTGAGTATACAAATTTTTAAACAACGAATGGAAAGAGCGAATGAATAAAACTAAATATAAAAATCAAATAAAATAATATTTCACTCCCCTATAAATATACCACTAACCCTAACCCTTATTCTCTATATCTCGTAGTCAATAGTAAAATGCGCCGCCACATTCATCTTCCAAAACGTTAATTTTACATCTTCAAAATTTTGTATGAAATCAAAATAAAATCCTTAAATTGTGAAACAAGGATATTTAAACTCCTATGATCTTTCACTTCATTTTTATTTCGGTTTTACTAGGTGCCACTAAATTTCCATTCCCTGAAAAAACACGCAGCAGCCCATGGTTGATCATTTTAGGGAACTGATGGTACAACTAGCGAAATGAAGTGGATAGTTAGATTTTTGGGATCGCGTAGCATGTGCATGTAAATTTATGGAGATTTCTGAGCATAAGCAGCTCGCTACTTTAACCGTATATGGCATGAGGGAGCCTGTTCGATGCGAGTGTGAAAATGGGTGCGAATTTAGCATGAGCGTTATGTCATGAGAGATGAGGTGATGAGATGATTTAAGGTGAGTCTTGTTAGATTTTATTGGTGAAATGTAGGAGGGTGGGGGAAGCAAAGAAATGGCTATGGTGTAAAGAGTAGCGGTTGAACTATTAGGGAAGAAGGAAGTTGTAAATGTGATTAAGGGAGAAGAGTTAATTAATGTTTAAATTAATTAATTATTATATAACTTAATGATAAATTTTTATCCATAAACTTGTAATATTCATAACTGGTGTTTAATTTATCAGGATTGGATGAAACAAGATCCGTTGGGGTTGTATGGACAAAGGCTATACAATGAAACTAGTTTGGAATGATTTGAAGCTCATTATAATTTATGCGAAAATAAAATGCCTGATTGAACTATCGGAAATTAATCGTTATTCAATGATTAACAACCAAAATGACTAAACTCACTAACTCTGTCCAATTTTATAATATTATAAACGTAATTTAATGTTCATATATGATGATTGAATGTTGTGTAATGATTGTTTTGATGAATTGATATATTGTTATCAATTTATACTATTATATATACATATATATTAGTTATATTTAGGCTTGGTAGTTGGATATTCCCTCAACTTTTAATGAATGAGACCCTACACGCCCCACATAATAGCTGATGACCTTCTATACCGCAATATTGCATCTTGAAGTAGAATTGGTATTGTTTTTGTTGTCTAACATCTGTGGGTGTAGAGAAAACAGGTTAGAAGGATCCAATTGGATTTCTCAAAATAATTACTGTTTTTTTTCATATATTGTGATATATGATGTGGTAGACATTTTGTAATGGATTTTGATATGTTTAGATGTTTTAATTGCACTCTCCCTGAATATTGATATTTAAAATATCATGAAAAAGGAATTTTGAGATCTAAAGGGAAGAATCTTTTTTTTTCAAATTAGATAAAAATTTCGAATGTGCTAGAAAATATACTTGTTTTTATTAATAAAAACAAGCAGTTGACTTATAAACAACAATTATAAATAAAGTAAAATAATTATCATTGGATAATTTAGGAATTTAAATTCAAAAGAGAATTTAAAAGGGAAATTAGAAATCGTTTCGAAATGAAATGAAAAATTTATTTCAATGTTCAAAATGTGATTAGAATTGAAATAAATCCATAAAGATTTATAATAGGTATTCGACTATGTCGAAGTTATATAAATACTTATTTTCAAAAATTATATATTATATAATTCGGAACCTAACAAGATAATAAATATTTGTTTGAAACCGATATTTTATAACCGAATATAAAATCGGTATTCAAATATAAACTTGTTAAATAGAATAAACTAGGACATTGATGTGTAGACGAGATTTTATAAAGAACTGGAATGTGAAGGAGAAGTTATAAAATGACTCGATGGATTGAATTTTAAATTGTAATAGTATTTAGAATTTAGGTCAAGAATTGATTTGATAAATAAGTCCAGATTTATATAAAAGAAACAATATTCATGTCTTAAAGTGAATAATGTTTTAAAAGCAAACGTTTTGTGGATTGGAATGTTATAAAGGAAATTGGTAAGGGTATGGATGTGATAAATTCAAAAGTGAATTTATAATGGAAATGAGAATTTAGTTGTCCTATAATGGTATATTTATTCCACAGTTTGGAATGTTATTCGAATAGAGAGTATACAAAAGAGAGTTATCGAAAAGAGATTATTCGAAAGAAAGTTATCGAATGGAGAACATTTGAAAGAGAGTTATACAATGAAATTCATCTATATCGAATTCAATATAGTACTATCAACATTCCTTTTGAATTAAAATTTAATTATTTAATTAATTACTTAACATTTTATTTATTCAAAGTAAATAAAAGTTATATACTTAGAACATGGATTTTATTGCTATTTTTGTAATCACTGATTTCCGTTAAAGAAGCAATTCTTAAATTGAATCCGGGAGTTGCATGAGCGATGTTTTGCTGATTTTTGAAGTTATAAGCTTTTCCCATTTCGAAGTTAAGAATGTTGTTCAATTAAGGTCTGAGAGGTAATTATACCACAACTTAATTGACTTCCTTATTACCTAAGGAAGGTTAAGTTCGGTAGTGAGGGTTGGTTAGCGATACAGTTAGTTAATGAGTGAATAATGGTTTGAGTTGTTGCAACGATATTTTATACAACATTCATTTAAATCCAATTAAATGAGTTTTGGAAATGTTTTCCAAATATAATCAGAGATGTTTTCTAAGCATAGAAATGCAACGTTGTTGATGATTAGAAAAAAAGTTTTTCTGAATATATGGAAATGTTTTCCGCTGTTAATAATGTATATTTTCTAGATATAGAAAATAAAAACGTATGAATATATGGAAATGTTTTCCAATGTTAATATGAGATATTTTCTGTAATAAAGAAAATAAATAGTTTATGATATATGGAATGTTTCCAAGGATCGTGAGAGGCTAAATGGGTTTTGAGAAATATCCGGGAAAAGATATGAAAAATGGAAAAATTAGAAATTAGAAAATGATAAATTAATAAGAAATTAACAAAAAAGGGCATAGTACTGCTTGAAGCTTGAGCAGTAGAATTTTCATTTGGAAATAGGATCATTGGTTGTTTGGATGTTTCCTTTGATTGCTAAATAACCGACTATCAAAGTTTTGGCCTATTTTATATTTTCGTTGTCAATACGGAGAGACTGGGATAATGTTTATTATTTGAAAACCACTATGTATGGGCATAAGCGTTGCTAATCAAATATGTTGAAGATAATTGAAGATCGAGTAAAGTGCAAGGGCTGTCCTGTTAATCCTAGGTAGAAATTTCCTAAGATGAATTGATGGGATGGTGCCTTCAGTTTGTCAAGTCCCAGGACACCTTGCATAAACGAATATTTGATAGAGTATGTCTAACAGATCAACTACATTAATCTCTTCAAACGTATTTAACATTGGCGGTAGAAATATTTGTTTCTCTTAGCTTTATTCCCGTGATATTTTTGGGGAAATCAATAAACGATTTTGGCGGTTTTGACGATGTGGTATTCAAAAAGAATGATGTTGTGTGTTACAAAGGTAGGTATGGCCTCAAATCTTACGACCAGAAATGAAAAAAAATGGGAAGATAGTGTGTCTATGTGGGTCGCTACCATTAAGGTGTTTTGTCATCATATCTAGAGAAAAATTCATTTGCTTCTTTATTCTCTCGCTGTTGTATGCTTCAGTAACATTTGTTGATCACAACCGTTGGTGATAAGACATTCGGTGCATACACTCAAACGAAATGAGTGTCCAGTTATGTGTGGCCTGGGTTACAAGATGTTCTTGTTGAACCCAATGTATTCCTCTCTAGAGATATACTATTGAAAGGTGATTCCATACCTTGTTATGGTTGGAAATCCATTCTCCAATAAGAACCCCGCGGTTTTGATTGTATATTATGTGTGTGGAACGTGAAATGCAAGCGTTCCTCTAGATTGATATTGATTTGATTAAACACTATTATAACTCCAATTGGTTGGAATTTACTCACGCCAGTCCTGTGACTGACCCAGAGGTTATTTTGTGTTGTTTACTCTAAAATCTTAGGTACCCAATTTTATGGGAAATCAAGTAGTTTGGATTTTTTTTAGATATACTTGGAGGAGATTGAAGCAGCAGGCTTCAACATTAGATAATTACTGCTTATTTCCGTTGTGTTGTATACGTTGTACTTTGATAATGGTATGTGAATATAGTTACAAATGTATATTTCGAAAGCTATGTTATATAATATATTTTATTCGTTCAGCTGTGAGATTTGTGTTTTACTCTAATTCTGTGGTGATATTTAATATTCTTTTCTTCTATTCTAACTTTTATTTATTTCTATTTCTCACTCTCTAACTTCTTTTTATTAATAATCCATTAAATTTTTAGTGCTTGTTTATTTGATATGTGATTTTTGTTGGTAATTAGGATCGGGAATTATTTAGTTTGTTTCAAACCTTTAGTGACATATATAATGTTGGAGAAGAGTTAGTTAGAGGAATGGGTGGTTTCAGATTTCTCTCTCTAGATTTTTCTTTACAAAGAGGAGCTATTGATTTCTCAGAAACAAACTTCCTTTTATGTGGCTCATTGCATTTGATGACTATTAGTTTAACTTTTTTTTACTTATATGACATAAAAGCATGGTTATTACAAACATCCCCTTTAAGGCATTTGTATCAACATAATTTTATAAAGATAAGCTTACTTGTGTAACTCGTACCCTAACTCTTGTCATAATTAATGCTCTACTATCAAACATAAGAACTTGATCCTCTATGTGGCTCTTATAGGCTAAGTCGTTTATCATACGTTACGAATTCAAATAGATTCAATTAATGACATTAAATCTTTTGCATATGACAAATTTTATCAAAACTACTCTAAGCGTTGGATTTTTTTTGGAAGCACTTGCAACTCCTATTGTACAAAGGGCATTTCCAAAATTCAAAACACAATTATCACAATTCGACAAACCTCTTGAAAAATCATCTCGAAACACAAGATATAATACCACATATTTCGATGAATTTTAGAAATATCCTTTTATTTCCATTTTGAAAATTTTAGCATATTATATTATAAACAAAAGAGCCAACATTACGAATCAGGAGTGAGCAATATTTTGTTTAAACCGACCAAATCGGTTCATTTCGATCGGTTTGATTCGGTTTTAAAACCAAATCAGTTTGAAATTTATTTGTAAAATATATATTTTTTGTTATCAGTTTAACCGAATTAACCAAACTTTTAATTTATTATTTAATTATATGGTGTTGTAGTACTTTAAACAATTAGTTTGGTGATAAAATACAAAGGCATGTTTTACAAATAGGTCAAATTTTATTATAGACATAAATTTATTATATAAAATTTCTCTAGACATGAATATATGTTTTATTTTGAGTGAATTCATCATTTAAATATTAACACATCCTTCAAGTTTGGTTAAATCGTTTACCGACCGAATTAACCAAAATTGGTTTGGTTTGGTTCGGATCGATTTGGAAAATTTTCGGTTCCAATTCAGTTTGAGTTTTTTTACCTTAAAACCAACCGAACCGACTGTAACACTCCATGTCCATTAATGTCACTCACCAGGGGAATGCATTAACTTCCATGAAGGTCATAAGTGAATATAGAACAGAGAAATTCCAACAAGACAGATAATAAATAGCACTTGAAAATCTAAAACTTCATTTTATTGCAGCGGAAATTAAATATGTCTGTTACATCATAAAACAATAGATCATGACCAAGTACAATATCCATCTTCACAAAAACAAAATACATAATCCCATTACAATAAATAGCCATTAAAAAGAAAGATAACAAGCTGGACTTTACTTCTGCAGTCCAAGCTTTCCAAGAGATAAGCGATTCAACTAGACTCCACTAGAACTTGGCCCAACCTGAGGACCCGAAGGAAAAAAAAGATGGAAAGAAGGGGTCAGACATAAAGTCTGGCGAGTATGATAATTCTACAATACTATTATCAAAATAACTGGACTAAGGCATAAGATGGAAAACAAGGAAATGTCTATGAAAGAGCAGATTAAGGACATAGACAATCGCTAAAGGAAACGTTATAGGTGCTCCTAAATACTAAAGGATAAACACTATACTGCACCACACTAGTGACCCTAAAGATTGATCCCACTTAGCTTCACTTAGAAACTTTCTTAATGGCTTTACGTACTCCTAGCTGACTACATAGGTGCCGCCTGCCCCTATCTCCACTAGGTGTACCCCACTTTCCATTTTTCGATCGGCTCCCTACTCGTAGATACCCGTGCTGGCCCCACAGTGGGGTGTATCATTCCCCTAAAGTGGCAACCCGATATAACGGAGATGCACGACTTATACCTACACGATGCAACAACGCCTTACCTACCAGCCCGGGTCCACACACGCATATGAAACCCGTTGGACTTGCGTTGCCACCGCTCCCTGTTTTGGCCTCTTATAGTCAAACCCAGTATGCGTGTCTCGTCCTCGACTTGGGTCGAGCCCACAAAGATACGTTTTGGGATACTGGTTGAAATGGGCCCCCATTATTTCCCACAAGCATTCCGCCTAAGCTTGTCCCATTTGTCCATCCACTTAACCCACTTAGTCATGTTCATTTACATGTGTATTTGGTTAAGTCTAATCGTATTTCAAATGCCTCTAAAGGCAACCGCTAGATTCCTCATGCCACCCAAGGCACCTAGTTAACCCCCATATGCCACCTTACATGATTATCTGGCTAAGTATTTCTTAATTCATTAAGGCCATAACCTCATAAAGACCTCTCACATTAGACTGGCATCTATGGCAGCTGGATTTGCCGGGCGGGTCCGGGCAGTCTTATACCATAAAAGAGCCTAACCTCGTGTCTTTACAACTGTTATGCTTTAGTTTGGGCCTAGGACCTCTCACATTGGGCCGACATTTGTGACTACTCGATTTGTCGGGCGGGTCCGGGCAGGTTTACGTCACAAACTGGTCCAACCTCGTCTCCTAAGCATTGATTATTATTAATAATCCACTTTCCCCAATTTTAGTAATTTCCTACTTGAATTATTAATTAATTCCAAATTCAACAAAGTCCATAATTGACTCAATTATGGACATCCATTCAAGGCGTGCAAAATCATACAAAATTGCACCCAATTTATTAATTCCTAATATCACCCCTACCCCACGTTTGAACGTTTATTCGCAAAATATATATTAGACTCGAATAGTCTAACTCATAGCATAATAGAGATTATCACAATAACAACATGTATATATGACTAAATGAATCATAATAAGGGGTGAAACTTGCATATGTACAACTTGCATAGGATTATACATGTCATGGATCTAAAGATGTCAACTTGTTCATAATTCACATAATATGATCTCAATCAAATTTCATAAACTTGCATAGGAACATGTGTGAATCAACATCATATAATCTAACAATATGGGATTATATGGGTACACCTAACTCAATAGGCAAATTCCCATAATAAAAATTCATTTAGTCATAGATTCATGCATATGGGTACACCTAATTTAATAGGCAAATTCCCATATTCAAGATCCAATTTAAATTGTGGATTCATGTATATGGGTACACCTAACTTAATAGGCAAGTTCCCATAATCATGATCCATTTAATTTTTAGAAAAAAAAAACATAAACTTTAAAACATGATCCAATTTGCATAAATAACAACATCATGATTTTACAACTTGTACGATTCAACACAACTTAACATGATATCATAATCATATAACTTATGGATTTCCAACATATGTGTTAACATGAGATCTACAACATATATAAGATTTATGACATAACATAGCATGATTTACACATAGCATAGCATGATAGCATAACATAGCATAGCATGATTTTCATCATAGCATGGCATGATAGCATAACATAGCATAGCATGATCTTCATCATAGCATGGCATAACATAGGAGAATTTACAACATATAATTTAAAACATATGACAACATAATAACATAACAAGAGATCCACAATATAGAATTTACAATTACAATTCACATCACTTTCTTGTGATCCATTCATAACTTAATCGAATTATTTTATAATAACATTGTGAGAATCATCATACTCACAATTTAAAGAAGAGAAATAGAAAGAGTCTTTGATTTAATTTGTTTGTTGAGTAGATTTAGTTGTAGGCTAGGCTTTCTCCTTCTTCTTTAGTTTGTGACGACTACGCTGAACTCCATGGCAACGGCATGTCGGTAGCTCTCCAATTTTTCAAGTGATTTAGGGTTAGAGTCTACCCACTTATTTATAGATGTTAGGATGCATTTTGGCCATTAGATTTACCCTAGAATAGATTAGAGCCATTAGATTTCGTCCAGCCTTCAAAACACAGCCCGAAAACCCAACCAGATGCACCCAGGTCACCTGGGCTCGACCAGGGAGGTCGACACCCAAGTCGACTCTAGTGTCGACCTGCCCCCCCCTAGGTCGACTCCCAAGTCGACCCCCAGGTCGACCTGGTCTGGGCGGGAGTTTTCCCGCCGGCCTCCATTTCTGTGTTTTTGAAATCTGTTTTAAAATTTGAATTTTTCGTGAAACTTCTCGAGGCCATATCTCGGTCATACGAACTCCGATTCACAAAATTTCGGACTCTATTTCGCGTATTTTTCCGAGACGAACACAATGGCGCAGCCCATTTCCCAATATTCTTATATTTGAAATTAATTATTCTTTCATTTGTGAATATTAGTATTAACTGATTTACGGGGTGTTACACCGACCAAACGCTCACCTCGTTTACCAATGAGTACAAATACGAACTATGTGTACTTATCCAAACTTAGATTCGAAAATGAATAGCTTCTAAGAAGATAAAAGGAGCTTACATACATGAAACATGAATTTTATTTCAACCAACTACTTGACAAAGTCATAAACTCCAAAATCACAAAATCAGATGAGGACTTTATAACTGAATTGTAGCACATTGCATTAGTATCTCTAACCAAAAATATGATCATCAAAATATCAAGCTAGTAAAGAATTATGTGATAATTCACAAAAGCATCAAAATTTTGAAGTTGTTTACAAGTTGTAGGACCTCTTATTAAAACAGTATTTTTATCCTAGAAAACTTCGAAAAATTTCATATTATTTAAATCAAAAGTTGTTGCTTATATTCTCAGCTTCCTAAGATAGAAAAATTCATCAAATTAGACTAAACTTTCATAATTTATTATTGAATGACTTTGGGGAAGTTTTGAATATTCTCCACTTTTAAGGTAGTAAGCACTTCCCATAGAAATTTATATGTTAATCTTATTCCACTCAAAATTAGGCATAGAATTTCAAGTTAAAATTATTCTTCATTGAAAATCTTTATCGCTAGGCTGAAATTGTAAAAAATGGAATATAATTTACGATTTTAAGTTAAAACTTGCCTTGTACCATAAAATATATAAAATTCCTTTACCTTCGAAGCATTTCCACACTTATTAGTTAATCAGTCTCAAAATTTACAATTTCCTTTCGATAATAATCTATATCTCTTTTAAATAGATGTAATTGTCCAATATTCAAATATTAGAAACCACTTTTCCCGATTTCGTTGAATCACTTTGAAATGGTGTTTATCTAGTTTCAACAGTAAAAAATTAAATATATTTAGTTAGCACCGAAAATTCATTTTTTTAGTTTAACATGATGTATTCTATCTTGCGAGCCGTTATCTATGTTCCTGTCTACCGAAATACTTCTTTAAAAGTTGTTTTGTTCCTAAAACTCACCTTTCTAAAATTATTATCTTGTTATTTATATGTATTTCAAAATAATAATTCTTAGTTCACTAAATAAACGCTAGTATACATATCAATCTAGTCTCTTTAATATAATAAATATAATTTTCTTAGAAATATTATTTCAATCATTAGGTTTTCAATAAAATAAAAATACAATAAATTTTATAAAGAAATACATCAATCATCAAATTTTTATCCGTTTGTCATGTTCTAATGCTTTGGAATTTCCATTGATAAAATCGTCAGACATGTCGATTGAAATACTTGATCGCAAAATGGATAAATTAACACAAATTTCAATTCAATTATTTAATTATAGAACGAATATTTCAACATAGAATATTTGCTAATTTTACACTATAACCAATAAGGTTTTTATTCAAGCATGTCTCACCTACAATAATGTTAGCCAACTTTTTTCCAAAACTCATCATAGTTCAGATCGAAGCCCAATATTCAGACGCGCCTCCCAACATCGATCAATTGACCAGTTCGAGGATCTCACACTTCAGTAAAGCCCAAGCAAGGTCCGGCCTGAGTTAGCTTCCTTAAATAATAACTCGAAATTGGGTCGCCCCGAATTGGTCTCCTTCAACCAGCGGCATGTGGAGTTCGGAAGAATTGCTCATTCCATCTGTCCGATTTAATCGCTTCCCTCAACATCGGTTCGACCGAATATCTCGGATTCATCAAGAAATATCTAGCTGAGTCATTCAATACTTGGTCAGACTCTCAAGGCAGTAAAGGCGATCATTCATCTTCGGACAAAGCTCTACTTTTGATACACCTCACCTCGAGTGTTACGTAAGCCATGATTTCCGAGGATACTATTAATCAGCAATAGACCGGGTTCCACCGCCGCAGTAACTTCTATTAATCGATCTCAACGTGTCCAAGCTCCAAAAAAGAGGAAAGCTACGTGGCACCCGATCAGCCCAATTCTTCACCTATAAATACACCACTTTTTCTACTTTTAGTTCCACCTACTTTTGGCTTAACTTCCCCCTCAAAAAGCTTTAACACGGCTAAGTAAAAAGGATATGCAGTTACGACCCGAACTTCCCCGATAAGGAAAGAGCGGATTGTACTGAGGACAAGATGAATCAGAACGCAAACAAAAGAACATCTCATTGATTATTACAACAATTTCATCGGAATACAAGAATATAAAGAGTATAAATAAATAAAATGCATCATAGAAATATCAGAGATTTAAATACATTACATAGCAGCGGAAAATAATACAATACACAGCTGGAAGTAATACATGGATACAGAGCTTTCCGAATATCGCTTCAGCTGTAAATCAGGATCCTGTGAATATAAATCTGCAAAACCAAACTAATGGCTGCCTATGCGGAAAATAGGGGCACCCAGAGTTTATGTTAAACCAATAAACTCAGGTCAGTCGAGTAACTGGTGTGAGAACTAAAACAGTTATTAATCTTTATTTTAAAGTTAGGTAAATCAAGGGACCACACCGTATATGTAACGAACAGAGGAATTTTCGGCCCCGGAAATCGACATAAATACCTTTACCGTAACTCATGCCGACCTTCCAAACACCAAAAACACTGGACGTTATTAGAAAGAAATTAGAGGGTGAGATAAGAGAGAAAGAAATATAAGAATAGAAGAAGAAGAAACAACACAACACAGAGTCTCACATCGCAGCGGAACAAAATATAATACAGAAATAACTTTATTGAGAGTTTTCAAAATACTTACAATATCAGAGTACATCACATAATGGGACAGTTATAATAACCTGTTTCCATATACAACACATAGCGGAATAGTAGCTATATCATACGTCTGAACATCTCTAGCTCGTCTCTTCACATCATTCGATAACCTGAACCTGTACACCCCGGGCTATTTTTACGCGCACCGCATTGTCCTTGTGAACACCAAATTTGCCGTTCTTCAAAAATAACAAACTATATACCTATCCTGACCCAAATCGACAATACGAACTCAACGGAACTGGTTTCACGGCTTAATTCGGTCGTCTGCTCAAGTTACACTCGAATATCCCTTTACCATATTAATTACGCGCTATAGAAATTGAACAGGCGTTTACGGCTACCGTGGCTACATACGACATCGGTTTGCCACACCATTTAACATTATGCTATAATTTAATGTTACGGTCCCAATGAAACTGATTTCGTTGAAAACAGAGACCGTTTGCAAAATGGTCATTTTAAAGGCCGATATTTAAATAACGATTTTTCACAGCGACTATTTTAAAATTTGATTTGGCCATAAATAACAATCTACAACACGGAATCTGGATTGTTCTCTTTCATATGAAATATATCATCACAACGGTGTAACGTTTCTCATTTCACAGAAATCCGACTTATATCGGATCATGTATTCTCAGTTGAAGTTCAAAACTCCAATTTACGAACTGCAGCGCCATTTCGAGCTCGTTTTATAATTATATAAATATATAACGTTCAAACTTCGTTTTAATAACGAATTTAAATATTAAAATCCATTAATATTCTAAATAAAATATTTAAAATAATAAATTAAATTAAATATTTGACTGTCAAAAACACGGGTCGTTACATTCTTCCCCCCTTAAAATAATTTCGTCCTCGAAATTGCTAAGGTAAGAAAGAACGTTACAAACCCATTAATTTTCAAAATCCATTTTAATTTAAATCAAAACCATTTTATTATAATCAATATAAATTTTCAAAAATATCGAAAAATTTCAAACACTCTAAATTTCCGGAAAAATTCGGCAGAGTCTCCCCTGCACGGAGTGACATCTGCGATATCGCAGGAACAAGTAATATGTTTACATCGACCAACGGTCGGAAAACAAAAATCAAAACCCCAAAATTTTATATTTTCGCGTAGGCGTACCTTTTACGAGTGCTATTGGGCATATCTGCTCAACGTATATGTGATTTACTCAACCAATGTCAATCTGTCTAACCATCTGGCACCTGTACTTAACTCAATTCATATATTAGTAACGAATATACGAAATTCTGAAATAATATTTCACTAATCAACTGGTATAACAACACCAATTGCAAAGTCAAACACACAACATCAATTCATTCTTAAACACAGGGTTAAATTGTAAATTCCAATTCCTACGTAGTTTCTTTCCAGCTTAATTATACTGGAAATTATTCATAATTTAATAATTCATTTAACTCCACTAAATTGTTGATTATTCCATCCAAACAAACCATCATCCAATAACGAACAATTCACAATCAATAACCAATACATAACCAAATCAATTGAATTTATATTCAATATTAATATTTTATTTTTGGTTTCACATAGTGGATCATTAGTCGATTAAATTCTATTTGACTATTATTCATTCAAATTCCAAATTCCATATTTTATTTCATTTAATTTCAATTTCATTATTAATTAAATTTAACTTAACCAGGTTAATTTTTAATTCAAATTTCCAATCAAATTTGAATTTCATTCAAATCAATCAAACACATTAATATCTCAATAATTTGATAAAATTATTCCTTTTCTATACAAAAATATAATTTGGGTAAAATTATTTCATTTACCCTCTTTTCAAAACAATATTGTATTCATTGACAGTTCAACGCTTCTCAACACTTGAACCGATCAACGAACACAATACAAAACACTTGTATTTAAAATTTACAAATACGCTCTCATATATATACACTCAATCTCGATCTAGGGTATTACTAACCCAATCTCTATCGAGTTACACCACAGAGCCAAGGTTATTACTAAACCAATAGCTCTGATACCACTGTAACGAACAGAGGAATTTTCGGCCCCGGAAATCTACATAAATACCTTTACCGTAACTCATGCCGACCTTCCAAACACCGAAAACACTGGACGTTATTAGAAAGAAATTAGAGGGTGAGATAAGAGAGAAAGAAATATAAAAATAGAAGAAGAAGAAACAACACAACACAGAGTCTCACATCGCAGCGGAACAAAATATAATACAGAAATAACTTTATTGAGAGTTTTCAAAATACTTACAATATCAGAGTACATCACATAATGGGACAGTTATAATAACCTGTTTCCATATACAACACATAGCGGAATAGTAGCTATATCATACGTCTGAACATCTCTAGCTCGTCTCTTCACATCATTCGATAACCTGAACCTGTACACCCCGGGCTATTTTTACGCGCACCGCAATGTCCTTGTGAACACCAAATTTTCCGTTCTTCAAAAATAACAAACTATATACCTATCCTGACCCAAATCGACAATACGAACTCAATGGAACTGGTTTCACGGCTTAATTCGGTCGTCTGCTCAAGTTACACTCGAATATCCCTTTACCATATTAATTACGCGTTATAGAAATTGAACAGGCGTTTACGGCTACCGTGGCTACATACGCCATCGGTTTGCCACGCCATTTAACATCATGCTATAATTTAATGTTACGGTCCCAATGAAACTGATTTCGTTGAAAACAGAGACCGTTTGCAAAATGGTCATTTTAAAGGCCGATATTTAAATAACGATTTTTCACAGCGACTATTTTAAAATTTGATTTGGCCATAAATAACAATCTACAACATGGAATCTGGATTGTTCTCTTTCATATGAAATATATCGTCACAACGGTGTAACGTTTCTCCTTTCACAGAAATCCGACTTATATCGGATCATGTATTCTCAGTTGAAGTTCAAAACTCCAATTTACGAACTGCAGCGCCATTTCGAGCTCGTTTTATAATTATATAAAAATATAACGTTCAAACTTCGTTTTAATAACGAATTTAAATATTAAAATCCATTAATATTCTAAATTAAATATTTAAAATAATAAATTAAATTAAATATTTGACTGTCAAAAACACGGGTCGTTACAGTATAACATGGAACGGGTTTCCTCCCAAGAATACCCGTGCATAAAACAACAGAGCAATGCTAAATAAAGAACAATGAAGCTATTATAAGACCCAGGTCCCATCACACAATGCAAAACAAGCCGGAGGATAAGGTATTACCTTATAATAGCCAAGGAATGCTTGATACGCTAAATTTCATCTTTTATTTTTACTATAAGTGTATAGTGTCAAAACAATTTCAATCATAAGTATCAATCATAGACGGCACAAGTGCCCCATACCACTATGTCTCCATATATAGGTTCTACAATCAAAACCGTAAGATCACATATTGGATGTTGGATTCCCATCTGTGAACCGAGGCAAAAGATAGTCCTCTACCGATTCGAGACGCTCTAGCCCATGGCTCAGGACCCAGACTCAGGTGGGCCTTTGGATCGTCAGGTCTGGTCCACCGACGTGGATTAAAATGCCTGAACACTGTGTTTCCCTGCCCTTTGGGGCGTCAATGAGCCAAATGACTCCATCGGCTCCACATAGTCACCGATATATCCGAGGCACATCGCAATCTAACAACCACATAGGTGAAAACAATATAAATGTCAGGGCTGGTAGGTCACTGACACCACCCTAGCTAGAAGGAAATGCGTCCCCTACTAGATGTCCACTCCCGTTTCTGGTTCACTACCGGGGTGTGAGACTCGCGAATTAACGTTACACAAAGCTATGCCACACAGGCTGTAACACCCCGTATTTTCTGTAAACATAAGAGTTAAAAATCAGGGTATAATTAATTTTTAGCTGAAGAAATAAGGGAAACGGGTTGCGCCATTGTGTTCGTCTCGGAAAAATATGCGAAATAGAGTCCGAATTTGCGTAAATCGGAGTCCGTATGAAGAAGATATGGACGAACGAAGTTAGGCAGAAAAACCGGAAACAGGCCAGAATACACTGGCGCACTTGTGAAGTGCGCCAGTACAAAAATACACTGGCGCACCTGCCAAGTGCGCCCATACAAATCCAGCACCGAATTCTGGAGTGTTCTGAGGTGACGTGTCTTCTTTTGAGTGGCTGGATGATGTGTATTCGAGCTGTGCGATTCTGATGACTTCTGGACTGATCTGAAGGCTCTAAATCACCCTATCCTCCTATAAATACATCCCTAACCTAAACCTAAGTCTCTTACACAATTCTCTAGCCTCCATTGCTCTCTTCTTCTAATTAAAAATAAAAATGGCGTCGCTACTCTGCTAGAATCAAAACTAGAAGTCAATCAACATCATCCTAAATTCAAATTTGAGATAAAAGCTTCTGCAACAATTCTGTAACAACTAAAGTTCTTTCTTTAATCCAATCAAGGCAAGTACAGTTATTTTCTGCTATAAACATTAATTATAATTCTGATATGCTTTTAAATCTGAATCTGAGATTGTATATCTGTCAGATCTGTTTTTCTATGACTGTTCTGTATCCCTTTCTGCTTCCTTTCTGTTTCTATAGCCAGGCTACGACGAGCCTGTGCCTAATCTCATAAGAGATTAACGTATGAACGCAAATTTTGGGATAAATAATGAATGATGTGAAATTTGACGAGACTGAATTGAACATATGACTTTAGATCTGAGGCATAAAATATATTGACATATGACTTGGGATTGGATGCATGAATTTGACTGTAAACATATAATTTATATATGTTGTATGCATAGTGTACGTTGTAATCTAGATCTGTAACTAATTAGAGAAATGAACATATGTTATTTAGATCTGTAATTAATTAGAAAAATAAGCATATGTTATAAACTAGTTTTAGACCTATGCATATTCTGTGATAAAAGGAAGAAGAGGAACCACTGTAAGATTATATATGATTTGAGACTTTGGACAAAATGCATATAAAAGTCAAGATCTGATTTTTAGAAGATATGATTTAAAGATTTAGATTGTTGGGTATAGTTTGCATAATGATTCATGACTTAAAAAGAAGAAGATATGGAAACTTAGGTGTAAAGATTTACATTAATTAGGATATCTATTATTGTGATTACACCTAAATAGGGATTTTTGGATATATGGCATGCATTTAAATTAATGGTTATATTTGGTATAATTTATATGTGAATCTGCTGTAAAATGCTAGTTTAACAAAAATTGGAACATATGTTATATGGCAAATTATGTCCATATTTTGCGCTTATGCAAACATGGAGTATATGTTGTGAATCATGACAATTATGTAGGCATATGAATTTAGGCCAATTTATGATTAGGCAAGGCATGTAAATAGAACCTTTAGAAATATTAAATTTGCTAAATCTGCTAATTTGCCAAGTTGCCTAAACTGCTAGTTTTGTTATATTGCCTAGACTGCTAATTAGATTGAAATGCCTAATCTGTTAAATTTGTCGGTTGAAATGCCTAACCTGTTATATGCCAAAATCTGCTAAGTTGCTATATCTGTTAAATCCGTTAAGTCATATAAAATCTGTTATCTGCTAAAATCTGTTATCTGCTGTGTTGATATAATCATCCTGTTATTGATATAATCTGAATTGGCATATATATTGGGCGTGCGCATAAACGGTAAATTATTAATTAATTGGCCGTAAAGATAAACGTGACTAACTCGAGGTTAGAATGAGTTTGCGACGTAATTCTGCCCGGAACCGCCCGGCACATCCAGTGGCCGCAAACAATAGGTTCTAATGTGAGAAGTTAGTCATAACCTGCTTAAGACACGAGGTTAGGTCTGGCTTGTGGCAGAAGTCTGCCCGGAACCGCCCGGCCCATCCAGCGGCCACAAGCTAGCGACCTAATGTGAGAGGTCTGGGCATTAATAATTAATTAATGCTAATCTAAGATAAGAATGACGTCTAAAACGTATTGGGGGAAAATAGGGTTAAACCAACTGGATTAATAGGTGTAGTAAACCCGTCCATGAATCTGTAGGCCCAATACAAAGTTAGACAAATCTAAAAAATCTGTACATCTGATCTGTTAGTCTGAAAACTTGTTAACTTAATCTGTGAACTAGTAAATCTGAATTTTGTATGTCTAAACTTGTAAACAAGTTAATCTGAGATCTGTTAGTCTGGGGACACAAGGTTAGGAGGGGAATTACTTGTGTCATCTGTTGTTTGGGACCCATATTAGTCAGTAACCCTTTCTGGTATCAAAACTTTGACCCAACAGTAGGTAGGGTCCGGGCACGCTTACTGAACTAATTATAAGTGGTTCATTCTGATAATGGCGAGGGTTGTTGATGGTGCGTTCCAACCGGGTCATGTGCATGCATGGATCCCGGTCTGCCTCTGAGGATGTAAGACGCCGTGACATCTGTAAATAGGTCTGTGCCAATTGGTTGTCACTTTAGGGAGTGATACACCCTACTGTGGGGCCGACACAGGATATTTATGTATTAGGGAGCCGATCGCTTGGGGTAGGGTTTTAGGGTACGCTTAGTTCTGTCTGTTTCTGTTGGTACCGTCTGTTTCTGTTGGGTGGTAACACCTGTCTGTTTCTGTGTGGTACCGTCTGTTCGGGTGGTAAAGGCCCATTACTAGTGTACACCTAATTCTACATTCTGTTTCCATAGGGATAAATCTGTTTCTGCTTCCGTCTGTTTCTGATCGGGTAGTAAAGGCCCATTATTAGCATTCTGTTTCTGTTAAAGTATTCAGTACCCGTTCCTGCTTCAATTTAGACATTAGGGTGACACCTAATTCTGCTATACTAGTATTAGTGCAGAGAAGTGTAAAACAATAGTTTATATCATTCTGTTTTTCTGTTATATCTGCTACACCTGTTACAGTTATCTCACATCCAGTTTTATGTTCATATCATATTATTATTATCTGTTCATATGCTGAAAGTCACTGGACTTGCCAGACTTTTTGTCTGGCCCTTGTTGTTTTGCCTCCTTTCTTCCGTTCCCCCCCCCCCCAGGTTATTCAAGGAAGGAATACTTTAGCTTGATCCGGATTTCTCTTTGCTTGAAGTGCTTAAAGTATGGCTTGGCTCTGTATAGCTTCCGTTCCATGGGGATTATGATTTTAAACCATGCATTTTGAAGGCTTTTGTACAAGACTGATATTTTGTACTTGAATTCTGAAATTTGAATGGATGTAACCATATTAATTTCTATTTCCGCTGTAATAAAGTAAAAAAATTTCAAGTACTATTTTATTTGTCTTGTAAGTTTCTGTTCTGTTTACTAAAATGCTCCATCAAAGTTAAGGCATTCCCTTTGTGAGTGACCTTAACGGAGGTGGGTTGTTACACTTGGTATCAGAGCTGAAGGTTACCAGATTGGGTAAAGTTTTTGAAAACTATTTTCAAAAAGGTTTTGGAAGGAAGTATTTTCAAAAATAAAGCTTATTTTGAAAAACATGATCCCCAAGAGCCATATATCTTTCTTTCAGTCCTTTTTGTATTGAACCTTTCCTTTTTCGTTCCAGCATGTCTGAAGCATCTGAGATACCAGAGGGTGTTCATGTACCTGGTTGGTTTCGTCAATATCTTGAGGCTAGGACCGCCGCTGCAGGTCCAGCAAATGATCCCCCTCCTCCACCCCCTCCTCGTGCAATTGCTTTCTCAAAGATCTGTAGAGATTTTAGGGCCATGGGTGGGAAGGATTTCAAAGGAACTGAATCATTCGTAGAAGCAAGGAATTGGCTCAAATAAACTGAGGATCTATTCGTTATCTTCGAGGTGGACGATAGGCAGAAGGTACAGTTGGCAGTATGGCTGCTCAAAGACGAAGTTTCCTACTGGTGGGAAGTAACTAACGCCGAGAGGCCGGTTGAGACATGGATGGATTTCAGAACAAGGTTTGAGACAAAATTCCTCTCGCAAGATGAACGAAGTTTACAATTGGAAAAGTTCTTATCTCTTAAGCAAGGAAGTATGACGGTCAAGGAATACGTCAACCAGTTCAACCAACTAGCAAGATTCGGATTGTATTTAGTCAACACTCAGCATAAAAAGGCTCTCCGCTTTGTTAAAGGATTGAATGTGCCACTGCACAGCCTAGCCATGACCCATGAACCCATGGGAGCAACTTACGAGAAACTGGTGGATATGGCACTACTGCACGAGGAAGACAAGGGCCCGAAAGAGACAAAGAAGGAAGAACCACAGAATAAGAAAGCGGGGCCCAAAAAGGAAACAAAAAAGAAGGATGAGAAGTCTGAAGATAAGAAGGGGAAAAAGTGCTTTACTTGTGGGAGCTCGACTCATCTGAACAAGGATTGCAGAAAAAGGAAGGGCGCTTGCTTCAACTGTGGGGAGATGGGACACTTCACTAGGGACTGCCCGAAGAGACGAGGACAAGGAGGGCAGGCGAATACCCTTGAGGCTAGTGGCTAGGATAGAAATAGGAAAATTTCTATAGTAGGTTTAATTTCTTTATCTGATTATGGAGTTAAGACTTTTTCTGATTCTGGTATTTTGATTTTGTAATCGATACTCTGCACTTTAATACTAGTATTATTTCTGAATTCCGCTGTAGACTCAGACCCATAAGGGTTATGGATCATCTGTTTGAGATTGGGGTTTGAGGGATATCTGTGTTAGGCGTCAAGTATGACGCATACATTCTGAGTTTTCGTGGGGTATGATTTTATCATGCTTAGCTTCCTAAGAATCATTAGGGAACCTGATCTGTACCAGTAGTCTGTAAATATCTAAATACTTTTGATAGGATTTCCAGTTTTGACATCGTCTAAAGAAGGTAATCCTCTGGGTGTCAATTTGATGTTGGTTTCGGTCTTTGGGGCCGATACTTAGGACCCATGTCTAATAGGAACCAAATTTTCGTTCTATCTGTACTCGCTTCCATCATTCGACTGTATCCTATCGATCGAATCTTCGAACTTTAGGTTAAAACTAATGGGTGTAAACATGTGTTTGAGACATGTTATGTTTGATGGTTGCAAGTGGTTGCTAGTGGTTCCCCGTGGATGCATATACACACACTAGGCACTAGATCGGCTCGAAAACACTCTCATACTGCATATGGATGGGTGAGCATTTTTCAATTCTTGTGGATGCAAAATGATTGATTCAACACATGGATGTTGCATTTGAGTGAATGATTGTGCACTCATATAGAAATAACATATATCATTAGAATTCTATTGCATACATGTTGGACTCATGGCACTGACATAATTCACATTAAGGAGGTCAACTGAATCAGTAGACCGCCTGATCTTTGCATTAGATAAGGAACATATACACACACTTTTGCATATGTTCATACAACATTAGAAGTTTTCTAAGGACAATGGATGCTTGTGGATGATGGTTGAGTAGATGGGTGATTGGATAGTAGGACACATTCTTCTTAACTTGAAGATTTCGGGGACGAAATCCTCTAAGGAGGGGAGAATGTAACACCCCGTATTTTCTGTAAACATAAGAGTTAAAAATCAAGGTATAATTAATTTTTAGCTGAAGAAATAAGGGAAATGGGTTGCGCCATTGTGTTCGTCTCGAAAAAATATGCGAAATAGAGTCCGAATTTGCATAAATCGGAGTCCGTATGAAGAAGATATGGACGAACGAAGTTAGGCAGAAAAACCGGAAACATGCCAGAATACACTGGCGCACTTTTGAAGTGCGCCAGTACAAAAATACACTGGCGCACATGCCAAGTGCGCCCATACAAATCCAGCACCGAATTCTAGAGTGTTCTGAGGTGACGTGTCTTCTTTTGAGTGGCTGGATGATGTGTATTCGAGCTGTGCGATTCTGATGACTTCTGGACTGATCTGAAGGCTCTAAATCACCCTATCCTCCTATAAATACATCCCTAACCTAAACCTAAGTCTCTTACACAATTCTCTAGCCTCCATTGCTCTCTTCTTCTAATTAAAAATAAAAATGGCGTCGCTACTCTGCTAGAATCAAAACTAGAAGTCAATCAACATCATCCTAAATTCAAATTTGAGATAAAAGCTTCTGCAACAATTCTGTAACAACTAAAGTTCTTTCTTTAATCCAATCAAGGCAAGTATAGTTATTTTCTGCTATAAACATTAATTATAATTCTGATATGCTTTTAAATCTGAATCTGAGATTGTATATCTGTCAGATCTGTTTTTCTGTGACTGTTCTGTATCCCTTTCTGCTTCCTTTCTGTTTCTATAGCCAGGCTACGACGAGCCTGTGCCTAATCTCATAAGAGATTAACGTATGAACGCAAATTTTGGGATAAATAATGAATGATGCGAAATTTGACGAGACTGAATTGAACATATGACTTTAGATCTGAGGCATAAAATATATTGACATATGACTTGGGATTGGATGCATGAATTTGACTGTAAACATATAATTTATATATGTTGTATGCATAGTGTACGTTGTAATCAAGATCTATAACTAATTAGAGAAATGAACATATGTTATTTAGATCTGTAATTAATTAGAAAAATAAGCATATGTTATAAACTAGTTTTAGACCTATGCATATTCTGTGATAAAAGGAAGAAGAGGAACCACTGTAAGATTACATATGATTTGAGACTTTGGACAAAATGCATATAAAAGTCAAGATCTGATTTTTAGAAGATATGATTTAAAGATTTAGATTGTTGGGTATAGTTTGCATAATAATTCATGACTTAAAAAGAAGAAGATATGGAAACTTAGGTGTAAAGATTTACATTAATTAGGATATCTATTATTGTGATTACACCTAAATAGGGATTTTTGGATATATGGCATGCATTTAAATTAATGGTTATATTTGGTATAATTTATATGTGAATCTGCTGTAAAATGCTAGTTTAACAAAAATTGGAACATATGTTATATGGAAATTATGTCCATATTCTGCGCTTATGCAAACATAGAGTATATGTTGTGAATCATGACAATTATGTAGGCATATGAATTTAGGCCAATTTATGATTAGGCAAGGCATGTAAATAGAACCTTTAGAAATATTAAATTTGCTAAATCTGCTAATTTGCCAAGTTGCCTAAACTGCTAGTTTTGTTATATTGCCTAGACTGCTAATTAGATTGAAATGCCTAATCTGTTAAATTTGTCGGTTGAAATGCCTAACCTGTTATATGCCAAAATCTGCTAAGTTGCTAAATCTGTTAAATCCGTTAAGTCATATAAAATCTGTTATCTGCTAAAATCTGTTATCTGCTGTGTTGATATAATCATCCTGTTATTGATATAATATGAATTGGCATATATATTGGGCGTGCGCATAAACGGTAAATTATTAATTAATTGGCCGCAAAGATAAACGTGACTAACTCGAGGTTAGAATGAGTTTGCGGCGTAATTCTGCCCGGAACCGCCCGGCACATCCAGTGGCCGCAAAAAATAGGTTCTAATGTGAGAAGTTAGTCATAACCTGCTTAAGACACGAGGTTAGGTCTGGCTTGTGGCAGAAGTCTGCCCGGAACCGCCCGGCCCATCCAGCGGCCACAAGCTAGCGACCTAATGTGAGAGGTCTGGGCATTAATAATTAATTAATGCAAATCTAAGATAAGAATGACGTCTAAAATGTATTGGGGGAAAATAGGGTTAAACCTACTGGATTAATAGGTGTAGTAAACCCGTCCATGAATCTGTAGGCCCAATACAAAGTTAGACAAATCTGAAAAATCTGTACATCTGATCTGTTAGTCTGAAAACTTGTTAACTTAATCTGTGAACTAGTAAATCTGAATTCTGTATGTCTAAACTTGTAAACAAGTTAATCTGAGATCTGTTAGTCTGGGGACACAAGGTTAGGAGGGGAATTACTTGTGTCATCTGTTGTTTGGGACCTATATTAGTCAGTAACCCTTTCTGGTATCAAAACTTTGACCCAACAGCAGGTAGGGTCCGGGCACGTTTACTGAACTAATTATAAGTGGTTCATTCTGATAATGGCGAGGGGTGTTGATGGTGCGTTCCAACCGGGTCATGTGCGTGCATGGATCCCGGTCTGCCTCTGAGGATGTAAGACGCCGTGACATCTGTAAATAGGTCTGTGCCAATTGGTTGTCACTTTAGGGAGTGATACACCCTACTGTGGGGGCCGACACATGATATTTATGTATTAGGGAGCCGATCGCTTGGGGTAGGGTTTTAGGGTACGCTTAGTTCTGTCTGTTTCTGTTGGTACCGTCTGTTTCTATTGGGTGGTAACACCTGTCTGTTTCTGTGTGGTACCGTATGTTCGGGTGGTAAAGGCCCATTACTAGTTTACACCTAATTCTACATTTTGTTTCCGTAGGGATAATTCTGTTTCTGCTTCTGTCTGTTTCTGATCGGGTAGTAAAGGCCCATTATTAGCATTCTGTTTCTGTTAAAGTATTCTGTACCCGTTCCTGCTTCAATTTAGACATTTGGGTGACACCTAATTCTGCTATACTAGTATTAGTGCAGGGAAGTGTAAAACGATAGTTTATATCATTCTGTTTTTCTGTTATATCTGCTACACCTGTTACAGTTATCTCACATCCAGTTTTATGTTCATATCATATTATTATTATCTGTTCATATGCTGAAAGTCACTGGACTTGCCAGACTTTTTGTCTGACCCTTGTTGTTTCGCCTCCTTTCTTATGTTTCCCCTCCCCCAGGTTATCCAAGGAAGGAATACTTTAGCTTGATCCGGATTTCTCTTTGCTTGAAGTGCTTAAAGTATGGCTTGGCTCTGTATAGCTTCTGTTCCATGGGGATTATGATTTTAAACCATGCATTTTGAAGGCTTTTGTACAAGACTGATATTTTGTACTTGAATTCTGAAATTTGAAAGGATGTAACCATATTAATTTCTATTTCCGCTGTAATAAAGTTAAAAAATTTCAAGTACTGTTTTATCTGTCTTGTAAGTTTCTGTTCTGTTTACTAAAATGCTCCACCAAAGTTAAGGCATTCCCTTTGTGAGTGACCTTAACGGAGGTGGGGTGTTACACAGGCAATGCTTTTATCATCAACCACAAGACTCTGCTTTTCAACACAAGCCTTGATCATTTGCCATTTAGGCATGCCACACAGGAAATTCACTCCATGCGATTGATATACATCAATATATAACCTCTAAGCTCATACGTCTCAGAGAAGGGCATTAAGTAAGAGAATAAATTCTCCACCGCCAAACAGATATATATCCAATGTCAGACACACAGTCCATTTACAAGTTCGTTCTGGGTTCGAATGAAACCGGAGGAACCTTATTCCTTGCATATCCATCGATCTCCAAGTACGTCTGGACGATCACCAACTGATCCCCTCCTATTCGGTGTACATCCCAATCAAGATCATCAGTAATCACCCAAACGATGTGAAGACTTCCGGCCTTCAACCACCGTCTTCATCTTCGACTTATCGTTGTATCAGTTATTCAGAATGGGATAAACCCGGTCTTTCCAAATAATTCACGTATTTTATAAACAATTGTTACACAAACACAACATATGCCTCATTCCAATTCAGAATATTCTTTTATTCAAATATTCACACCACTTGGGAAAGTCTCCCATTAATTTTATCAAAGATAAATTCTTTAAATTTTATTCTTTAATTTTCCTTGGAATATCATTTCAAACCTTATTAAGGTTTTCCAAACTATTTGGGATTAGCGATCCTTGCCGAAGTAATTATTTATTAAATTTCTCAATCCCATCCTATACATACCATGAAGCAAAACTGGTAATGCTTCATATCTAACACCACGGTGTTATCGGTAAATTTAATTACCATTACAAGTTCAAATCTAATTAAAGATTTAACTATCGCTTGGAGCAAAACTGGTGATACTCCATTCTCGATCATTTCAATCTAATTAAAGATTCATTAAAACTCTACTTAGTTTTAATCTCCAAAAATCATTACTTAATGATTTTTCAAAGTTAAGAAATTAATCATATATTTAACTGGGTTAAAGAACCAATGTCTTTTAAAACACGATTCAAGATAAACCCAAAATCACATCCCATTGTTAATCGGGTTAAAGAACAAGTGTTATTTAAAACACCGTTCACCATAAACCGAAAAACCAATTTTCAATTCAATTCCAATTAAATATCAATCAATTGGAAAATCTCTCTAAATCTTAATTAAAAGATTTATTCTTTTCTAAACTGGGTTCAAGAACAGTATTATTTAAGACATCATTCACGACGAACCCAAAATCCCATTTGATATTAAATACAAGGCTCTGAATAGAAAATATATCGGCATATATTCAATATCAAATTCTGAAACCAACAAATATCATATTGGAAATAACGATATAAATATATCTTTCAAATTTCCATAACCATATCTGTATAACCATGAAATCCAACATTGAAATATCCCAAAGATAATTTCGATTCAAATCCATTCCAATTCGTATATTGGAAATTCTAGTTATTTTCAAAATCCTTCAAATCCATTTTATTTAATTAAAAATATTGGATTATCCTCCTAGTTGATAACTAGTTCATTTCGATAAAATTCTATTTTTATCTTTTCAAATATTGAATTTTTCATCCCAGTTCTTTTGAAACCATTTATTATGATTTTACACAATTTATTAATACTTTTAATAATTTTATCAGGGCCCGTACAATCGATTTCCATGAACGATCGTCGAACTGCACTTGCAGCGACCTTTTCCAAATTTGATTTGAACATAATTCCAAATCCAACTGTTAGATTTCAAACTTCTAATATTCATTGGAAAGATATTTTCGATACGAACCCAATGGTCCTGGTTTTTAGGAGAATCCAAGGGTCGGATCTCCCGTAACATAAATTTGAATTCAATGGTCGAAATTCGCGAACTACCGCAGCGTGGCGCGTTCTATTCAGGACATGAAATATATATAATATATTTATTATATATTTTGTTGATTTCAATTCAAAACGTATTTTATAAATCGTTTAAATTCATTTTCAAAACAATTTCAACTTCATACTTAATTTCAAATGAAAATTAAATATTTCATATCATCAATATATATAAATGATAATATTTTCAAAATATCAGATTTTAAAATAAATTCTTTTTCGATATTCATTATAAACATGAATAAAATCGATATGAATATCGTTTGCATCAAAATGGCGCATATCTAATCAATAGGGTTTTTATTCAACACATGAATGTTTATTCCATTCAACACATGAATATTTATTTTATTCAACACCTGAATACTTTTATTTCAACACATGAATATCTTATTCAACACATGAATATTTTATTTTCAACACATGATTATTTTATCTTCAACACATGAATATTTTATTTTCAACAGATGAATATTATTTAATCTTTTTCTGAATATTATTTTAAATTATTCTTTAACTTCCAAATTGGAATGGGGCCCAATCAAATACCATATAATGTTACTTATATGGATTCCATACAATACATGTATATAATAACAATGATAAACAATCAGCCATCATCCATTGTGCATTACACAACTGCATAAGCATTAATTACAAATAATTAATGCTTACAACAGCTTGTCAACCAGTAGATCGACATACAACTAAACAATTGGGATTAGTGTACGTCAAATATTTTCCCAACACCCGTGTGGGGTTTCAATCCACAAACACAGATTTTATTTGTGCAGTTGAGAGATGTGTAAAATTTATCGTCCCAATCCATATCAGTCAAATCGGTGTACATAAACAAATCGTTCGATTTGTAAATGAATATTTATTTTATTTCAACACATGAATATATATTTTATTTAAACACATGAATATATATTTTATTTCATCACATGAATAAATATTTTGTTTCAACACATGAATACATATTTTATTTCAACACGTGAATATATATTTTATTTCAGAATCAATAGTCAAATTTAACAACACAAACAATCACATAAGTTGTCCATGGTCTATGGACGACGGGGAGCAATTTATATATGCAGTTATAAAATAAATAACAGAACGGACAATTTTGGTGAGGAGTTCTCACCTTTGGGTTCCACTCCGCCATTCCATTTCTGAATTTTTGAACCGTTTGAATTTTCCTGTCATATCAACGCAATCTTTCTTCACGCTGTTCATAGTAAAAATCATATTTTTATATCGTTACTTTATGATAAAAATAAATTTCATATTTTCATATCAATATTTGCATTATAAAAATCATATTTTTATTATCTCTTCTATATAAAAATCATATTTTTACCATGATGCTTGATACCGATAGAAACTATTTAAAAAATATTTCTTACACATAAACAAAACTGATTTTAAATTCAAAACTGAATTTAAAATAAAAACTAAATTTAAATAGAGAACTGAATTTAAATTAAAAACCAAAATTAAACTGAAACGGCCCAAAATCCCCCTTACGGGAAATCACGGATTGAGTTGAGAATAAGCCACAAAAGAACGCAGACAGAAGAACATTTCATTATATATTACAACAATTCCTTCAGAATAAAAGAATATACAGAGTATGAATAAATATTACACAGAAAATATTAGAGATTTTAATTAGATTTAAATACATCGCAGCGGAAAAAATGATACAATACACAACTGAAAGGGATATACGGATACAGAGCTTTCCGGATATTGTTCCCGCTGTAAATCAGGATCCTGTGAATATAAATCTGCAAAACCAAAACTACTAGCTGCCCATGTCAAAAAAAGGGCACCCAGAGTTTAGGTTAAAACATTAAACTCCAGGTCAGTCATGTGACTGGTGTGAGAACTAAAACAGTTATTAATCTTTATTTTAAAGTTAGGTAAATCAAGGGACCACACCGTATAACACGGAATGGGTTTCCTCCCAAGAATACCAGTGCATAAAACAACAGCGTCATGCTAAATAAAGAAAAAAGAAGCTATTATAAGACCCAGGACCCATCACACAATGCAATGCAAGCCGAAGGATAGGGTTCTTACCTTATAATAGCCATGAATGCTTGATACGTTTAAAACCAATCATTTGATACTATAATAAGTGCATACTGTATAAAACAACTTCAAATCATAAGTATCAATCATAGATGGCATAAGCGCCCCATCCCACTATGTTGCCATATATAGGATTACAACTAAAATCGGAACGTCACGTATTGGAAGTTGGATTACCATCTGTGAACCGAGGCAAAAGAAAGTCCTCTATAGATTCTAGACGCTCTAGTCCACCCCTCAGCTCAGAGCTCGAGTGACCTTTGGATCGGTAGGGCCGGTCCACCGATGTGGATTAAAATGCCTGAACACTGCATTTCCCAACCTTTGGGGTGTCAATGAGCCAACAAATGGCACCATCAACTTCACATAGTCACCGATATATCCGAGGCGCCTCGCAACAGCAACAACCACATAAGTCAAACTCGTTAGGGCATGTAAAACCATTGACGCCAATTCTAATTAGAAGGAAACGCATGTCCTCCCTGAGGTCCTTCTCTCGTTTCTGATTCACAACCGGGGTGTGAGGCTCACGAATCAACGTTACACAAAGCTATGCCACACTGGCTGTGCTTTGATCATCAACAACAAGACTTTGCTTTTCAATAGAAGCCCTGATCATTTTCATCTTAGCATGCCACACAGGCAAACCACTCTATTCAACCACTATCCATCAATCACACAGAACAATATCCAATGTCAGACACACAGTCCCTTTACAAGTCCGTTTTAGGTCTGAACGAAACCGGAGGCACCTTGTACCTCGCATATCCATCGATCTCCAAGTACGTCTGGACGACCACCAACTAATTCCCTCCTCTTGGGTGTACGACCCAATCCAGATCATCAGTAATTATCCAAACGACGTGAAGACCTTCGGTCTTCAACCACCGTCTTCATCTTCGACTCATCGTCGAATCAGTTATTCAGAATGGGATAAACCTGGTCGTTCCGAATAACTCGCGTATATAATAAACAAGTGTTACACAAACACAACATACGCCTCATTCCAATTTATCAGTCACTAACCGTAAATTAGCAAGAGAACAATTCCCCAAATATTAACCCCGAAGGCCGAAACCAACATCAGATCAATACCCAGAAAACCATTCTACTTAACTAATCTCTAGTTAGTTTCTAAATTTCACATTCTTAGGGAAAGGTTCCCATTAATTTTATCAAATATAAATTCTTCTAAATTTATTCTTTAATCTTCTTTTGAATATCAATTCAAACTAGTTGAGATTATCGAACTACCGCACCATTTTCAATTCCTTTTATAATTATAAATAAATATTTATATTCTATCGACGATGTATATAAATATATACGCTCGAATTCTATTCAAAATAAATTTCTCGTCGTTATTATTTAAAATAATTCATTTTAAATAGTCAAAATTCGATAAAATTTCCAAAATAAAATATTTAAATTGGCTTGGATTTCCGGGTTATTACAATCTCCCCCACTTAAAACTTTTCGTCCTCGAAAAGGAACACAGCCGAAAGTTGTTTAACTAATCAACTCAACTTCCAGTATTTTCATTATTTTTCCTTATGGCTTAAGTTCTTCAACTTTTCAGTTTCTAAGAACTTTTCAATTTATTCAAAAATTTGGCTAACACCCTAAATTTCCAAATAAAATCGCCATTACCTCCCCTGCACCGGGGACTTCTGGATATTTCATATAGCCTCCCATGGCCCTCTTCAATCCAAAAGAAAAAGAAAAAGCCAAGTGGCTTGCCAATCGGCTAATAAAATCTTCCGAAACCCAAGAAATACAATAAACATGAATCTATTTTTTGGGCAAACAATTTTATTCCTCTTCTCTAGCCTCCTTGCTATGACCTGTTCAATGTAAGCACATGTACATATATGCAAATGCAACCAATTTTCAATACAACTCACTATTTTGTTCAAATTGACATAATGGTTCAAAATTCTAATTAATCAAAACAATAATTAAACAACACATTCAGCAATCAATTAGTTTATTAACGTTTCAAATCCATAATTTTGATAGATAGTCAAAAATCACATTTTTGGTGCCAAATCACAATAATAGGCCCTATCTAATTTTTGTTCTCACACCAGTCAATTGGAAATATATAGAAATCCCACTTTCATCACTCGAAAATAAATACTGGTGATGGTATACTTCATCACCAGGACCATGCCCGAGCGACTAGAGTGTGATTCTATATCTATCCAGTATATTAAAACTACGAATATGCGTGGTCAAAAGTATACACAAAATCTTTATATACTGGATTGTCCAAATCAATATAAATAAATATTCAAATACGTTGAATAATAGAATTAATTTTTCAAAACAAAAATTGTTTTCACTTTTATTTTAAAAACATCACTCTTCACACTCATTCAAGTATGCTACTGATCCTATCTCTAACGAGTCATTCTCATTGGATATTACTAATCCAATTTCCGATGAATTCTTTCATTTGGTTCTAACGTGTCTTGTTCTCCGAGCTCTATAAACCAAAGCTCTAATACCACAGTGAAACGACACAAAATCCGCCTTACGGGAAATCACGGATTGAGTTGAGAACAAGCCACAAAAGAACGCAGACAGAAGAAAATTTCATTGAATATTACAACAATTCCATCAGAATATAAGAATATACAAAGTATGAATAAATATTACACAGAAAATATCAGGGATTTAAATTACATTTAAATACATCGCAGCGGAAAAAATAATACAATACACAACTGAAAGGGATATACGGATACAGAGCTTTCCGGATATTGTTCCAGCTATAAATCAGGATCCTGTGAATATAAATCTGCAAAACGAAAATTATTAGCTGCCCGTATCAAAATAAGGGCACCCAAAGTTTAGGTTATAACAATAAACTATAGGTCAGTCATGTGACTGGTGTGAGAACTAAAACAGCTATGAATCTTTATTTTAAAGTTAGGTAAATCAAGGGACCACACCGCATAACACGGAACAGGTTTCCTCCCAAGAATACCAGTGCATAAAACAACATCGTCATGCTAAATAAAGAAAAATGAAGCTATTTTAAGACCCAGGTCCCATCACACAATGCAACTCAAGCTGGAGGATAGGGTTTTTACCTTATAATAGCCAAGAATTCTTGATACGTTTAAAACAAATCATTTGATACAATAATAAGTGCGCATAAAACAACTTCAAATCATTAGTATCAATCATAGATGGCATAAGCACCCCATCCCACTATGTCGCCATATATAGGATTACAACTAAAATCGAAAGTCACGTATTGGAAGTTGGATTTCCATCTACGAACCAAGGCAAATTATAGTCCTCTACCGATTCGAGACGCTCTAGTCCGCCCCTCAGGTCAGAGCACGAGTGACCTCTCGATCGTCAGGTCCGGTCCACCGATGTGGATTAAAATGCCTGAACACCGCATATCCCCAACCTTTGGGGTGTCAATGAGCCAACAAATGGCTCCATCGGCTTCACATAGTCATCGATATATCTGAGGCGTCTCGCAACAGAAACAACCACATAAGTCAAACTCGTCAGGGCATGTAAAACCATTGACGCCACTTCTAACTAGAAGGAAACGCATGTCCTCCCTGAGGACCTTCTCCCGTTTTTGGTTCACAACCGGGGTGTGAGGCTCGCGAATCAACGTTACACAAAGCTAAGCCACACAGGCTGTGCTTTGATCATCAACCACAAGACTTTGCTTTTCAACAAAAGCCCTGATCATTTGCATCTTAGCATGCCACACAGACAAACCACTCTATGCAACCAATATGCATCAATCACACAGAATGATATCCAATGTCAGACACACAGGCCACTTATAAGTCCGTTCTAGGTCTGAACGAAACCGGAGGTACCTTGTACCTTGCATATCCATCGATCTCCAAGTACGTCTGGACGACCACCAACTGATTCCCTCCTCTTGGGTGTACGGCCCAATCAAGATCATCAGTAATTATCCAAATGACGTGAAGACCTCTGGTCTTCAACCACCGTCTTCATCTTCGACTCATCGTCGAATCAGTTATTCAGAATGTGATAAACCAGGTCTTTCCAAATAACTCGCATATATAATAAACAAATGTTACACAAACACAACATATGCCTCATTCCAATTCATCAGTCACTAACCGTAAACTAGCAAGAGAACAATTCCCCAAATATTAACCCGGAAGGCCAAAACCGACATCAGATCAATACCCAGGAAACCATTCAACTTAACTAATCTCCAGTTAGTTTCTAAATTTCACATTCTTAGGGAAAGGTTCCCATTAATTTTATCAAATATAAATTCTTCTAAATTTATTCTTTAATCTTCTTTTGAATATCAATTCAACCTAGCCGGGATTAGCGAACCACACCGAAGTAATCATTTATTCTATTTCCCAATCCCAACCTATTCATCCCATGAAGTAAAACTGGTAATACTTCATATCTAACACCACAGTGTTATCGGTAAATTTAATTACCATTTCACGTTCAAATCTAATTAAAAATTTAACTATCGCCGGGAGTAAAACTGGTGATACTCCATTCCCTATCTTTTCAATCTAATTAAAGATTCATTAAAACTCCACTTAGTTTTAATCTTTGACTGGGTTAAAGAATTAGTGTCATTTAAAACACGGTTCACGATAAGCCCAAAATCACATCACGTTTCAATCAGTCCCTAACCGTAAATTAGCAAGTGAGCGATTCCCTAAGTATTAACCCCGAAGGCCGAAACCAACATCAGATCAATACCTCAAAAACCATTCAACTTAACTAATCTCTAGTTAGTTTCTGATTTTCTTAACTGCTTTGGGTCTAAGAAAAGTATTGTTGAAGATACCATTCACGACAACCCAAAATCACATTCGTTATTAAATACAAGGCTCTGAATAGAAAATATATCGGCTTATATTCAATATCAAATTCTACGACCAACAAATATCGTATTGGAAATAACGATATAAATATATCTTTCAAATTTGCATAACAACATCTGTATAATCACGAAATCCAACATCAAACTATTCCGAAGATGATTTCGATTCAAATCCATTCCAATTTAATTATTGGAAATTCTGGTTATTTTCAAAACCATTTCAAATCCAATTTATTTATTTTAAAATTAAATAAATTATTATTCAAATTCAAAACTAGTTCACTTAGATAAAAATCTATTTTTATCTTTCAAATATGGAAATTTTCATCCCAATTCTTCACAAATCATTTCTTATGATTTTACACAAATTATTACTATTTTTTATAATTTTATCAAGGCCCGTATAGTCGATTTCCATCAACGGCCATCGAACTGCACTTACAGCGACATTTTCCAAATTTGATTTGGTCATAATTCCAAATCCAACCGTTAGATTTCAAATCTCTAATATTCATTAGAAAGCCCTCTTCGATACGAACCCAAAGGTGCTGGTTTTGGGAGAATCCAACGGTCGGATATCCCGTAATATTCATTTGAAGTCAATGGTCGAAATTCACGAACTACCGCAGCGCGGCGCGTTCTGTTCAGGCCATTATATTATATATAATATATACTTCATCGACTTCCTTTTAAAACGTATTTTATAAGTTGTTTTAAATTCGTTTTCAAAATGATTTCAACTTCATTTCAAATTCAAATCAAAATTGAATTTTTCCTTATAAATTCGTTTTAAATTCATTTCAAATTGATTTCAATTCAAATCGATTTTTAATTCAATTTCAGTTCGTTTTCATTTCAATTCAATTCAATTTCAATTCAATTTCATTTCTATTCAATTTCAATTCGAATTTATTTCTATTCAATTTCAATTCGAATTCATTTCAAATTGATTTCCATTCAATTTCAATTCGATTCTCAATTCAATTCGAATTCGAATTCGTTTCAATTCAATTTAATCCGAATTTCATTTCAAAATATTCGATTTTGAAATCACTTTTCAATAATCATTATAAAAATGAATATAATCGATATAAATATCATTCGCGTCATAATAGCGCATATCTAATCAACATGGCTTTATATATTTCTATTTCAAATATTCTATTCAAATATTTCATTTCAAATATTTCTTCTCAAATATTTTATTCAAATATTTCTCTTCAAATATTCTATTTCAAAACTGGAATGAGGCCCAATCAATTACCATAGATTTTATTTCTTTGGATTTCCACACAACGCATGTATATATCAACAATGACAAATAATAAACCATCATCCAAACTGCATTCTACACTGTATACGTAACACCCCGTATTTTCTATGAGCGTATAAGTAGCAAATCAAAGAATAATTATTTTTTTAAAATAAGAATCAAGGCAAATGGGTTGCGCCAATGCGTTCGTCTCGAAATTCTGCATGAAATCAAGTCCGAGTTTTCGAAAATCGGAGTTCGTATGACCAAGTTATGACCCTCAGAAGTTTCAGTAATTTAAATAAAATAAAATAGCTCGAAATTAAAGCCAGAAATTCGAAATTCAAACCCAAAGAAGGCTGGCAGGAAAATTCCCGCCCATAAATCCAGGACAACTGGGGAGTTGACCCCCCCAACCAGGTCGACTGGGGTGTCGACCTCCCCATGACCAGGTTGACTGGGGAGTCGACTTGGGGGTCGACCTGCTTCTGAAACCCAATTTTTGAACCTGGTTCATTCTGATGTATCCGGTCTCGTTTTCTGTCTAAATTTGTCCGCCTAATCCTATATAAACAGCCCCCTAGCCTCATTTTCTCTACACAATTTCATTTTGTCTATACTCTGCCTCTGTTCTAATTAAAAATAAAAATTGCGTCGCTATTCTGCTGGAATCAAAACTCGGACTGATGCATCTTCTTCCAACCTGAATAGAATTAAAAGATAAATCATATCTCAAATCAAGGTTTAGAGCTAAAACAACAATTAAAGAGGAATAATTCAACATTTCTGCATCAAAAACAGTTTATTATCCTTTCTTAAAACCACAAAAGGAAAGTACAGTTATTTTCCGCTAAAATCTGTAACTATAATTGTGACATGATTGTAAATCTGAATTTGAGGTTATGTACGTTCTGTTCTGATATATTTTATTCTGTATCTCTTACTTCTTTCTGTTCTATAGCCAAGCTACCACGAGCTCGCGCCCCATCTCATAAGAGATTAACGCACGAATGCTAAATTTTTTGACAAATAATAATGCATAATTGGACATGAAACTGTTGCCTATGAGACTATAGCCTATGACTATGATTCATTGACTATGAGATTATTGCCTATGACATTGAATAAGAAACTATTGTGGTTAGTTGCCTATAACTATTGTAGTTAGTTTCTTATGCCTATTCCCCTAATGATGTTAGATCTCATATTTAGTATGTAACTTTGCTAGTTTATTCACATTCACTGTTATGTACATCGAGCCTATAGGGCCATTTCATGAGTATTTAGAGAACTTGTGGAAACATGTTATACGGGGATTGGGCGTAGCTTAATTAAGTAAATCTGGCATAGCAAATTTGTTGGCATAATCTGTGTGGGCTATAATAGAGAATGATTTACATGTGTATTAGTCTTGGACATAAATGGTGAACTAGAATATTGAATCTAGTTTTGACATGAACTGCAAATGGGAATATTAAGGCTAAAATTTGGGGCATATATTGTATTATGAATTATGACCTTGATTTAGGCATGTAAGTTTAGGCTAAATTTATGATTAGGCAAGATATGTAAACAGAGTTTTAGATATATATAATCTGCTAATTCTGTTGTCTGCTAAATCTGTTAAATTGCCTAATCCGTTATCTGCTAAAACAGTTGAATTGCCTAAACTGCTAAATCTGTTATCTCCTAAATCTGTTGAATTGCTTAAACTGCTAGATCTGCTACCTGTTGAATTGTCTAATCTATTGAAACTAGATAATGATAATCTGGGTATGAAAATCCATAGGCCCGACCTAAGATTTAGTAGAACATGGAAATTTGATTAATCTGTTATGTCCTATGAAGAAGTTTAATCTGTTAAATAAACAGAATTAGTCTGATATCTGAAAAATCTATATTGGAATGAATTGGCTATGACACGAGGTTAGACTCTGCTTACGGTAGAAGCCTTCCCGGAACCAACCGGCTTAACCAACGACCGCAAACTGTCAGTATAATGTGAGAGGTCGTAGGCAAAACTAAAATATGCTTAGACACGAGGTTAGGTCTGGCTTGTGGCAGAAGTTTGCCCGGAACCGCCCGGCATATCCAGCGGCCACAAGCTACCGACCTAATGTGAGAGGTCTATGCATTAATATTTAATAAATGCAAATCTGGGATAAATATGATGTCTAAAACTTGTTGGGTGGATAGGGTTAAACCAGTTGGACTAATGAATTTAACAAACCCGTTTCATGAATCTATAGGCCCAATTACAAAGTTAGACAAATCTATAAATCTATTAAATCCGTATATCTGATCCGTTAGTCTAAAAACATGTCTGATCTATGAACTAGACGATCTGAACTCTGTATGTCTGAACTTGTAAACAAGTTAATCTGAAATCTGTTAGCCTGGGGACACAAGGTTAGGAGGGAAATTACTTATATCATCTGTTGTTTGGGACCCATATTAGTCAGTAACCCTTTCTGGTATCAAATTTTGACCCAACAGTAGGCAGGGTCCGGGCATGCTTACTGAACTAATTATAAGCGGTTCATTCTATTAATGGCGAGGGGTGTTGATGATGCGTTACAACCAAGTCATGTGCGTGCATGGATCTCGGTCAGCCTCTGTGGATGTAAGACGCCAAAACATTTGTAAATAGGTCTGCGCCAATCGGTTGCCACTTTAGGGACCGACGCAAGGTATTTATGTATTAGGGAGCCGATCGCTAGGGGTAGGGTTTTAGGGTACACTTAGTTTTGTGTGTTTCTGTTGGTACCATCTGTTTCTGTTGGGTGGCAACACCTGTCTGTTTCTGCATGGTACTGTCTGTTCGGGTGGTAAAGGCCCATTTACTAGTGTACACCTAATTCTACATTCTGTTTCTGTAGGGATTAATCTGTTTCTGTTTCTATACCTTCTATTCGGGTGGTAAAGGCCCATTATTAGCATTCTGTTTCTATCTGTTTCTGTTCGGTTGGTAAAGGCCCATTATTAGCATTCTATTTCTGTCTGTTTCTGTTAGGGTGGTAAAGGCCCATTACTAGCATTCTCTTCTGTGGAAATTATTCTGTTCCCGTTTCTGTTTCAGTTTATACATTAGGGTGACACCAAATCCTGTTATACTAGTATTAGTGCAGAGAAATGAAAAGTAATATTATTCTATTTCTTCTGTTTAACCTAAGTACATCAGCTGCTCCTATTACTGTTATCTCTTATCCAGTTTATTTCCATGTCATAATTATTATTATGTGTTCATATGCTGAGAGTCACTGGACTTGCTAGACTTAATGTCTGACCTTGCTTGTTTTCGCCCCTTTTTCTTCCATTTCCCCCTTAGGTTTTCCAAGGAGGGAATATATTAGCTTGATCTGGATTTCTTCTGCTTGAAGTGCGTAAAGTATGGCTATACTTCTTATGGCATCTTCTGTGGGGATTATGATTTTTAAGTTTTGCACTCTGATGACTTTCGGAACAAGACTGATATTTATGTACTTGAGTTTTTTGTAAAGATGTAACCATACCGATTTCTGTTTTCCGTTGTAATAAAGTTATAATTTCTCAAGTATTGTTTACCTGTCTAGAAATTTTCTGTTCTGTTTACTAAAATGCTCCACCAAAGTTAAGGCATTCCCTTTGTTAGTGTCCTTCACGGAGGTGGAGTGTTACACTTGGTATCAGGGCTGAAGGTTACCAGATTGGATAAAGTTTTTGAAAACTATTTTAAACAAGATTTTAAAAGGAAGCATTTCCAAAAATAAAGGTTTATTTTGAAAAACATAATCCTCAAAAAGCCACATATCTATCTTTTCAGTTCTCCGTTTTGAATCCTTTTTCTTTCATTCCAGCATGTCTGGGAATCTTAACTTTCCAGAGGGCGTGCCAATACCTGGCTGGTTCAGGAGGTACTTAGAGGCTAGGGCCAACGATACAGGCCCAGCAGATATTCCTCCTCCAGCTGCAACGATTCCTCCTCCTCCGCCCCCTCCTCGTGCAAATGATTTTTCAAAGATCTGTAAAGATTTTAGGGCCATGGGTGGAAAGGATTTCAATGGAACTGAATCGTTCGTAGAAGCGAGGAACTAGCTCAAAGAAACTGAGGATCTGTTCGTTATCTTCGAGGTGGACGATAGGCAGAAGGTACAATTGGCGGTATGGTTGCTTAAGGACGAAGCTTCCTATTGGTGGGAAGTCACTAACGCCGAGAGGCTAGTTGAAACATGGATAGATTTCAGAACAAGGTTTGAGACGAAATTCCTCTCGCAAGCTGAACGAAGTCTACAACTGGAAAAGTTCTTATCTCTTAAGCAAGGAAGTATGATGGTCAAGGAATAGGTCAACCAATTCAACCAACTGGCTAGGTTCGGACTGGATTTAGTCAACACTCAGCATAAAAAGGCTCTCCGCTTTGTTAAAGGATTGAATGAGCCACTGCACAGCCTAGCCATGACCCCATGTACCCATGGGAGCGATTTACGAGAGATTGGTTGACATGGCACTACTGCACGAGGAAGACAAGAGCAAGAAAGAGGCAAAGAAGGAAGAACCACAGAACAAGAAAGCATGGCCCAAAAAGGAAACATAAAAGCAGGATGAAAAGTCTGAAGATAAGAAGGAGAAAAAGTTCTTTGCTTGTGGAAGCCCGACTCATCTAAACAAGGATTGCAGAAAAAGTAAGGGCACTCGCTTCAACTGTAGTGAGATGGGACACTTCACTAGGGATTGCCCGAAGAAATGAGTGCAAGGGCAGAGGGCAGGACCAACTTCTGGAGGGCAGGCGAACACTCTCGAGTCTAGTGGATAGATAGGAATACAAAAACCTTTTATAGGAGTTTTAATTTCTTTATCTGATTTTTGAGTTAAAACTCTTTTATGATTCTGGCATTTCAATTCTGTAATCGATACTCTGCACTTTAATACTAGTATTGTTTCTGATTCCGCTGTAGACTCAGACCCATAAGGGTTATGTGGTAAGTTGGGCATCTGCGTTAGGCATCAAGTATAACGCATGCATTCTGGGTTTTTGTGGGATATGATTTTATCATGCTTAGTTTTCTAAGAATCATTCGATAATCTGATCTGCACTAGTAGTCTGTAAATATCTGAATATTTTTGATAAGGCTGTGATTTCCTGTTTGACATTGTCTAAGGAGGGCAATGCTCTGGGAGTCAACTTGATGTTGATTTCGGTCTTCGAGGTTGATACTTAGGGGAATTTGTCTCTCAACCAAGGTCTAATGGGAACCAAGTTTTTGTTTATCTGCAGTCGCTCCCATCACTCGACTGTATCCTATCGATCGAGTCTTCGACCTATAGATAGGAATCCTATGGATGTAAACATGTGTTTAAGACATGTTATGTTTGATGGTTGCAAGTGGATGCAATTGGTTGCTAGTGGTTGCTCGTGGATGCATATACACACACTAGGCACTAGATCGGCTCGAAAACACTCTCATACTGCATATGGATGTGTGAGCATTTTCAATTTTTGTGGATGCAAAATGATTGACTCGTCACATGGATGTTGCATATGAATGAATGGTTGTCACTCATATAAGAATGATATGTATCAAATAGGAAAATTGCATACATGTTGGACTCATGGCACTGACATAATTCGCATTAAGGAGGTTAACTGAATCAGTGGATCGCCTGATCTTTGCGTTAGATAAGGAACATATACACACACTTTTGCATATGTTCATACAACATTAGAAGTTTTCTAAGGACAATGGATGCTTGTGGATGATGGTTGAGTAGATGGATTACTAGATGGTAGGACATATTCTTCTTAACTTGAAGACTTCGGGGACGAAATCCTTTAAGGAGGGGAGAATGTAGCACCCCGTATTTTCTGTGAGCGTATAAGTAACAAATCAGAGAATAATTATTTTTTTAAAATAAGAGTCAAGGGAAACGGGTTGCGCCATTGCGTTCGTCTCGAAATTCTACATGATATCGAGTCTGAGTTTTCGAAAATCATAGTTCGTATGACCAAGTTATGACCCTTAGAAGTTTCAGGAATTTAAATAAAATAAAATAGCTCGAAAATAAAGCCAGATATTCGAAATTCAAACCCATAGAAGGCTGGCGAGAAAATTCCTGCCCATATACCCTGGTCGACTGGGGAGTCGACCCCCCCCCCCCAACCAGGTCGACTGGGGAGTCGACCGGGGTGTCGACCTCCCATGACCAGGTCGACTGGGGAGTCGACCTGGGGGTCGACCTGATCCTGAAATCCAGTTTTTGAACTTGGTTCATTCTGATGTATCCGGTCTCGTTTTGTGTCTAGATTCGTCCGCCTAATCCTATATAAATAGCCCCCTAGCCTCATTTTCTCTACACAATTTCATTTTGTCTATACTCTGCCTCTGTTCTAATTAAAAGTAAAAATGGCATCGCTAGTCTGCTGGAATCAAAATTTGGACTGATGCAACTTCTTCCAACCTGAATAGAATTAAAAGCTAAATCAAATCTCAAATCAAGTTTTTGAGCTACAACAACAATTAAAGAGGAATAATTCAGCATTTCTGTATCAACAACAGTTTATTATCCTTTCTTAAAACCACGAAAGGCAAGTACAGTTACTTTCCGCTATAAACTGTAACTTTAATTGTGACATGATTGTAAATCTGAATTTGAGGTTGTGTACTTTCTGTTTTGATATATTTTATTCTGTATCTCTTTCTTCTTTTTGTTCTATAGCCAGGCTACCACGAGCCTGCGCCGCATCTCATAAGAGATTAACGCACGAATGTTAAATTTTGGGACAAATAATAATGCATAATTGGACATGAAACTGTTGCCTATGAGACTATAACCTACGACTATGATTCATTGACTATGAGACTATTTCCTATGGCATTGAATAAGAAACTATTGTGGTTAGTTGCCAATAACTATTGTAGTTAGATTCTTATGCCTATTCCCTTAATGATGTTAGATCTCATATTTAGTATGTAACTTTGCTAGTTTATTCCCATTCACTATTATGTACATCGAGCCTATAGGGCCATTTCATGAGTATTTAGGGAACTTGTGGAAACATGTTATACGGGGATTGGGCGTAGCTTAATTAAGTAAATCTGGCATAGCAAATATTTTGGCATAATCTGAGTTGGCAATAATAGAGAATGATTTACATGTGTATTAGTATTGGACATAAATGGTGAACTAGAATATAAAATCTAGTTTTGACATGAACTATAAATGGGAATATTAAGGCTAAAATTTGGGGCATATATTGTATTATGAATTATGCCCTTTTTTTAGGCATGTAAGTTTAGGCGAAATTTATGATTAGGCAAGATATGTAAATAGAGTTTTAGATATATATAATTTGTTAAATCTGTTATCTTGTAAATCTGTTAAATTGCCTAATCCGTTATCTACTAAAACTGTTGAATTGCCTAAACTGCTAAATCTGTTATCTGCTAAATCTGTTGAATCGCTTAAACTGCTAGATCTGCTACATGTTGAATTGTCTTATCTGTTGAAAATAGATAATGATGATCTGGGTATGGAAATCCATAGGCTAGACCTAAGATTTAGTAGAACATGGAAATTTGATTAATCAGTTATATCCTATGAAGAAGTTTAATCTGTTAAATAAACAGAATTAGTCTGATATCTGAAAAATCTTTATTGGAATGAATTGGCTATGACACGAGGTTAGACTTTGTTTGCGGTAGAAGCCTGCCCGGAACCAACCGGCTTAACCAGCGACCGCAAACTGTCAGTCTAATGTGAGAGCTCATAGGCATGACTAAAATATGCTTATACACGAGGTTAGGTCTGGCTTGAGGCAGAAGTCTTCCCGGAACCGCCCGGCATATCCAGCGGCCACAAGTTACCGACCTAATGTGAGAGGTATGTGCATTAATATTTAATGAATGCAAATCTGGGATAAATATGATGTCTAAAATGTGTTGGGAGGATAGGGTTAAACCAATTGGACTAATGAATTTAACAAACCCGTTTCATGAATCTGTAGGCCCAATTACAAAGTTAGACAAATCTATAAATCTGTTAGATCCGTATATCTGATCTGTTAGTCTGAAAACTTGTTTGATCAGTGAACTAGTCGATCTGAACTCTGTATGTCTGAATTGTAAACAAGTTAATTTTAAATTTGTTAGCCTAGGGACACATGATTAGGAGGGAAATTACTTGTGTCATCTGTTGTTTGGGACACATATTAGTCGGTAACCCTTTCTGGTATCAAAACTTTGACCCAACAGTAGTTAGGGTCCGGGCACACTTACTAAACTAATTATAAGCGGTTCATTCTGATAATGACGAGGGGTGTTGATGGTGCTTTCCAACCAGGTCATGTGCGTGCGTGGATCTCGGTTTGCCTTTAAGGATGTAAGACGTCGTGACATCTATAAATAGGTCCGTGCCAATTGGTTGTCACTTTAGGGAGTGATACACCCTACTGTGGGGTCGACACAGGGTATTTATGTATTAGGGAGCCGATCGCTAGGGGTAGGGTTGTAGGGTACAATTAGTTCTGTCTGTTTCTGTTGGTACCGTTTGTTTCTGTTGAGTGGCAACACCTGTCTGTTTCTGCGTGGTACCTTATGTTCGGGTGGTAAAGTCCCATTTACTAGTGTATACCTAATTCTACATTCTGCTTCCATAGGGATTAATTTGTTTCTGTTTCTGTACCTTCTGTTCGGGTGGTAAAGGCCCATTATTAGCATTCTGTGTCTGTCTGTTTCTGTTCAGGTGGTAAAGGCCCATTATTAGCTTTCTGTTTCTGTTTGTTTCTGTTGGGGTGGTAAAGGCCATTATTAGCATTCTCTTCTGTGGAAATTATTCTGTTCCCGTTTCTGTTTCAGTTTAGACATTAGTGTGACACCAAATCCTGTTATACTAGTATTAGTGCAGAGAAATGAAAAGTAATATTATTTTGTTTCATCTGTTTAACCTGAGTACATCTGCTGCTCCTATTACTGTTATCCCTTATCCAGCTTATTTCCATGTCAAAATTATTATTATATGCTCATTTGGTGAGAGTCACTGGATTTGCCAGACTTAATGTCTGACCTTGCTTGTTTTCGCCCCTTTTTCTTCCGTTTCTCCCCCAGGTTTTCCAAGGAGGAAATACATTAGCTTGATCCGGATTTCTTCTACTTGAAGTGCGTAAATTATGACTTAACTTCTTATGGCATCTTCTGTGGGGACTATGATTTTTAAGTTTTGTACTCTGATAAGTTTCTAAACAAGACTGATATTTATGTACTTGAGTTTTTGGTAAAGATGTAACCATACTGATTTCTGTTTTCCGCTGTAATAAAGTTATAATTTCTCAAGTATTGTTTACCTATCTTGAAATCTTCTGTTCTGTTTACTAAAATGATCTACCAAAGTTAAGGCATTGCCTTTGTGAGTGTCCTTAACCGGGGGGGGGGGGGGGGTGTTACAGTATAAGCATCAAATATAAATATTTAACGCTCATAACAGTCTGTCCATCAATCGATCGACATACAACTAATTATTGGGATTAGTGTATGTCATACATCATCCCAATACCTGTGTGGGGTTTCAAACCATTAAACATAGATTTTATTTGTGCAGTTGGGCGATGTGAAAATTTATCGTCTCAATCAATATCAGTCAAATCAGTGTATATAAACCAATCGTCTGATTTGTTTATAAATATTTCATTTTAAATACACATTAAAAATTCTATTTTCAACTATAAAATATTTTTAACTATATAAATATTTTATTTCATTTCACATCACACAATCGACTACACATCAAAATCAAACAAACAAGCATACAAGCTGTCCATGGTCTATGGACGACGGGTGTCTGGTGCTACTAAACACCGTCTGCATCCTAGTACATATTTCAAACTAGAAATAGATTAAAAGTGAGGAGTTCTCACCGACTAGCTAAACCAAATCACCACGACTCTTCATATGTAGGAAATCTTAACTTCGCTTCTAACGAGATCTGTTCAGTACGGTTTGTGTTAAAAATTATATTTTTAACAATGCTACTTCCTATATAAAAATCGAATTTTTATCCTCTCTACCTTATAAAAATTCATATTTTTAATTTGCTGCATCTATAAAAAGTATATTTTTTATATAATTAAAAATCACTTCTTTGCTAGATTAAATATCAAATCTCTTTCTTATTAAAAATCCAATCTTCAGCTTTATAAAAATTTGATCGAGCTACATCAAAATCATATTTTTACCATGCAAATATATATATATATATATAAATCGAATTTTTACTTTACAACACATATAAAAATTATATTTTTATGTCTCTACATATTTAAAAATTATATTTTTAATATCTCTACTATATAAAAATCGTATTTTTATCTTCATGCTTATATAAAAATCATATCTTTAAACAAATAAAAAAAATCACTTCTTTTCGAGGCTGAAAATCAAAGCTTCATGTTGTTTAAAAATCAATGCTTCATGTTGTTTAAAAATCAAAACTTTGCTATTACTAAAAATCTAAACTTTGTTTAAATAAATATCTAAACTAATTTAAATAAATATCTAAACTAATTTTCTATTAATAAAAATAATTAGAAAAAACTTACAGTAAGAAATGGAAGGGGGTTTGTTGCACTCATCGGTGGAGTAGGGCTTCATTAGTCGGAGGGAAAGGGGTAGTCACGGAAAAAGGGGGCGGAGGGCTGTCAAGTGGTGGTCATCGGCTAGGGGAGTGTAGTTTTAGGGTGCTCGATGTTGAAATCGAGGGGAGGTAGGGGTTGCGGGTTCAGTCAGAGAAAGGAGGGGGAGGCCGCGAAGGAAGAAGGAGGAGGGGGGCCCTTGCCCCTGGATGCGGCGCGCTGCTTGGGGGGGTGCAGCTCCTCCCCATTCGATTATTCTTTTCTTTCTTTTTTATTTGGTTTTCTGTTGAACGACCTGGAATGGAGGGCTTTAGGCAAAGAGGAAGATAGAGAAAAGGAGTGGAGAGAATTTTATATATTTTAAAGTAACTTTTTATTTCGAACACGAAAGGAAACCCACCGCCTGTCGTCCCTAGCTGATTACCCCCATTCCGAACACAATGGGATATGTATTGCAAGCCGATTCGATCGTTTTGATCAGTTTTCGTCAAAATCAAAATATAACTCTACATATTAAATATGAACATGCATTTCAATTTACCGGGGCCACATACTAACTCGAAAAATCCCAGAAAAAAATTTTCTAACTTAGTATTGACGATACGGTCCCAACAAAGGCAGTTTCATCGAATTCTGAGACCATTTCAAAAATGGCCAATTTCCAGTCAATTAAAATCAACTCAAACTGGTGAAACACGTTTTCCTTTGCCACGCTCGCATATTGATTCGAAAAATTATGAAGTTTGAAACCTAGCGATAACTTGACATCGTGGATCCAACAAAAGTGGTTTTGTCGAAAACCGAGGTCGTTTGCAAAATGGCTATTTTTAAGGGACAGAATTCCATAGCGACTATTCTGAATTTTCAACTGGGCATAACTTTTGATTCCTGCTATGAAATTTTAATTTTTCGGATTCGTTGGAAATATATTCTCAATTGGATCCAAATATTTTTGGTTTCATTAAAATCCGGTTTATTTTGAATCCTGTACATTCATTTGAATTTTGAAATAAAATTATCGAACTACCGCGCCATTTTCAATTCCTTTTATAATTATAAATTAATATTTATATTCTATCGATGACGTATATAAATATATTCATTCGAATTCTATTCAAAATAAATTTTTAGTCGTTTTTATTTAAAATAATTCATTTTAAATAATCATAATTCGCTAAAATTGCCAAAATAAAAAAATTAAATTGGCTCAAATTTCCGGGTTATTACATAAAATAAGTATTCCAAATCAAATGGATTAAAACAAAAAAAACTCACCATTCACTTTCTTTTTCCGGTTTTATTCACAGTGGGGGCTGTATAGGGGTAGTGGGTGGCGCCAGGGGTGGCTGGTGGTGCTCCACTGGTCGGCGGCGGTCAAGGCAGGACCCACGGAGGCTATGTTGCGGTTTTGAGGGGTAGAAGGAGGAGAGAACGACAGGAAGGAGACGAAGAAGTGGGGGTCGCCGCGGCGGTGGCACCCGCTGGGAGAGTGGCGGACGCAGGCGGCTTTCATCCTGGAGGGAGGCGATGTGGAGTGATTTCGCAGTGGAGCCACGAGCTAGACAGCGTTTTTTTAGATCTGAACCGGGTAAGAGAAAGTGAAGGAGGGGGGCTTTTATATAAAAGAAAATATAATAATATTTAATTCAATTATATCCCAAAAAGTAAGTTTTTATTCTGAACTCCACTTCAAACCCAACGACTGTCTTGCCTAGCTATACCCCCCTTCCGAACACAATGGGATATGGTTCGTAACCCAATTTGGCTGTTATGATCATTTTTCATCAAATTTAAAGTATAAGTCAGTATATATTCAATTTGAACGCACATTTCAATTTGCTGGATCCACACGAACTCTAAAAATTCTAGAAAAATTATTTCTAGTTTCGTATTGACGATACGGTCCTAACAAAACTAATTTTGTCAATTTTCGAGAAAATTTGTAAAATGGTCATTTTCTGGTCGATCGAAATTAACTAAAATTGTTAAAACACGTTTTACTTAGCCACGGCCACATATTGATTCAAAAAATTATGAATTTTTGAATCTAGCAATAACTTGACATCCCGGATCCAACAAAAGTGGATTCGTCGAAAACTGAGGTCGTTTGCAAAATTTCCATTTTTAAGGGCCATAATTCCATAACGACTGTTCGGAATTTTCAACTGGACGTAACTTTTGATTCCCTCTATGAAATTTCAATTTTTCAGATTCGTTGGAAAGATGTTTTCATATAGATTCTAATATTTTGTGTTTCGCTAAAATCCGATTTATTTCGAATCCTGTACATTCGTTTGAACTTTGAAATCGAATTTTCAAACTACCGCGCCATTTTCAATTCCTTTTATAATTAAAAATAAATATTTATATTCTAACATCGATTCAAATAAATATATTCATTCTAATTTTATTCAAAATAAATTTCTCGTCGTTATTTTTTAAAATAAATCATTTTAAATATTCAAAATTCATTAAAATTGCCAAAATAAAAATTTTAAATTGTCTCAGATTTTCCGGGTTGTTACATATACTTCTTCTTCCTCAAAATAGAAAAAAGTACTGTACTTATAATCAAAAAGAAAAAATCAATATACATATAAAGTGGACGTAGGCACCATCTTTGTCGACTTCTCTACTTTCAACATGTCATAATCATTATTCGTGTGCTCTACACATGATTGGGGTTGATTATCACTAGTGACCAACTTTTGACATCGACACTTTGGCACATCAGGTAGGGGCATGCACTAACATAATCTACGACCATCAGCAAATTTTGTCCTATAGCGAACAAATGAAAGAAAGATAAAACATCTTCCCGTCCCACGAATGCTGATGCATCCAAGACAAATGCTACCGAGGCAAGCCAGGAAGCTTCCTCTCAAGAAGACATGTCCCGATATCTCACCCGAGACGACATGGATAATATTATGGTTGAATTCAGAGGCTATATGACATCTCAGGATAAACTCCTCGAATGACAACAACTTTTTATGGATCACCTTCTCGGTCGAGTTTAAATGGGATTAAATGCTTCAACATCAATCTCTTCGCTGACCAGGACTTTGGAAATAACCAATCTTTGGTCTGCACAGAATCAGGCCACTGATCAGATCACAACTTTGCTTCCTCTTGGCTCTGCTCCACCTTTCGACCAATTACAACCAAGAGTATTTCTTCTAGCGACCAGCGTTGCCATAGCTGCAGATTCACAGGAGGCCCGCAATCAAGATCTAGGTCGGTCGAGCACTTTTCTTCCACTCTTGGGGATAGTTCGGCCCCCAAGACCAATCGAGCAACCACTTGGTCAGTCAGGATCAATGCCATTCCCATTACAACCAAGTATCTTACCGTTGACTTGCCTTATGTCGCTTTTCCTTCAATGAAGAATTGGTGGGAACTTCCCTTCGAGCAAGGGAGACCACTCTGCCATACCGGTTCCCAGATTGGCGGTGAAAACGCTTCTGTAGACCCTCCTAACATCACCTCGAGCTGGGGCATCGAAGAAGCCCGAACATCACATGCAATGCTAGATCAGCCTGAACCTCTGCTCTAGGGTACGGCTTGGTACAACTCTCATAATGTTAAAATAGGGCCAGTCTACCCAGAAACAACAACTACGATGAAACCTCGACCATACCTTCACTCAACTCTCAAAGGTTGGGCCTAACCAATGGCCACCCTTCTGAGCATGCTTTCGTTTGATCCCGATGTTGGAGCCCCCTCTAATGTAGGACTCGATTCATGGTAGCAACTCCTTGGAGATGGAACCTGGCTTTTCAGCATCATCAGGAGCTTCACTCGAGGCACATCTTCTCATCAGGACATAGATGACGTCCATCATAGCCCGTTCAACAGAGAGATCGAAAACTCTCGGAGTCCCTCGGATTTCAAGTTTCCCGCCATCGAACCCAATAATGGCCGAACTGAACCGACCATCCATCTCATGTGATACATTCACCACATTGAAGTGCTCTCTGTATTGGCCAATGTCCTAACCAATACATCCCGCTACACCTCACCGCCATAGAAGGTAACCGAATTGATTAACAAATGGAACATGTTGGTGACTCGCTTCATCGAGCAGTTCAGAGTTCACATATCCTGACCCAAGAGTGTTATGTTCCTTTCTACCATCAAGCAACACCCTGGAGAGACTCTATAATCTTTCTTTGGGAGGTTCAACACGGCCGTAGCATCCGTCATCCGATCTGAGCGGTCGATTGTGCCTGTGGCTGCCATTGTAGGCATTCAGAACATATCATAATTTTGGATCTCTATCACCAGAGATCCACCTAGAGCTATTGATGGATTTTATGCTGAGGCCGAAAGGTTCCTCCAATAAGAAGACTCCATCCTCGAAATGGAAAGTCTCGAGGTGCTCACTGCAAAGGGTGGAGGCCCCTCCAACTTCAACGGCCAGAAAAAAGGTAAAGGGAGAGTTCCGGAAAGGAGAGACTGCGTGTACGTTCTCGGAGAGAGGACAAGTACAATAGGTATACCGAGAACTACTCTTCTCTGCTTAACATCTATCTTGACATACGAGAGAATTTGCCCTTTCCAAAGCCTCCTCGAAGAGATCCGACCCAGAAAGAGATCGAATCTGGGAAGCACTGCATGTACCAAAACATAGCTGGTCGTGCCACCAGTGAATGCATATACCTACGCGATCTCATCGGGGATAAAGCTAGACGAGAGGAGCTCCCTGAGTAAGTCAAGGAACCCGGACAGGCCTTGCACCGCGCTCATCTTCCCAAGCTCCTCAGGTCGATACCAATGCTACCTAGAATGGAAAGGACCCTGATCTGAGAAATCACAGCATTATAATTAATTAATAATATCGTTGTATTTTTTGCTTTGCTTTCTGAATAATGAGTTATGTTGAATTTTGCACGAGCTGGGATAGCCCCTAGATGTGTCCAAAGTTCAAATATTGCTCTAGGATTTGTTTCTTCAGCTATAACACCCTGCATTTTAACAACACTAAAAAGAATAAATTAAAGAATAATTAATTTAATATTCATAATTAAGTGAAACGGACTGTGCCATTGCGTTCGTCTCGGAATTCTGTTCAAAATAGACACCGGTTTATGTAAAACGGACACCGTATGAAGAAGATATTAAGGTTTAAAGTTTGTATAAGTGCAAGAAGAATATATATATAGTCCAGAATTCAAAAATTAAATTCAAAATCATTCAAAATTCGAAAATTACAGAGGCGAAAAAAATCCATACCAGGGGTGTCGACCCCTCAAGGGGGGTCTCGACCCATAGGTATACCCCCTAGGGCAGATCCGGAAAAAATTTCTAGGGGCTAGCAACTATATATATGACCTCTTTTCTCTTGTTTCTCCACACCAAAAATAATAGAGAACTTGATGTTGCCTCTACCCAGATCAAATCAAGTCTTTTCCTCTACTGCTATCAACTAAACCTTAAAGATATGTGATTCAATTCTTCTTTTATTTTTATTGATCCGAACATTGTGAATCTATGTTAATTTAAGATCTAAATAATTAAAAGTTGAACATGACATGACTATAACTTGGATCTATTCCTGTGATGATATGAATCATATCAAATCTGCTATAACCTTTTTATCTTAATTTCTAACATTATTATGAACAAGATTTGAATCTATACCTATTTATCATGTCAGATCTTCCATTTTTTCACTGTTTATATCATCTTATACCTATTCCTATCATGTTATGGTTAAATTAGATCTGTTATTAGTTGGATATTTAAATCATTGTTTAAATCTTATCATGCCTGTTATGACATCCCTATTATGTTAGAATCAGTTTTATTATCACATGTTCACCAGACTTGTAGCTATATGCACATCTTATCATTATGTCACTATGTGATTATTTCAGTCTTGTTGGTGTAATCATTTCTGTCATCTTCCCTTCATCCTTTCCCTTTTATTTTTATATAGCCATGCTACTTTCAAGCCCAGGCATGCCGCTAAAATATGCAAATGTGTTAGATTGGGAACGAGGGGAATACAGTAAAATTTGGGGCATAAACTAAAATTGGGAATAGGGGCATGAAAATCAATAATGACATAGGAATAATTGGTTAACAATTGAAATACCTAGGATTATAGTAATTAGAAACTGTAATCGCACTTAGACACGAGGTTAGATTGCACTTGTGGTAGAAGTCTATCCGGAATCGACCATCATATCTAGCGACCACAAGTGGTGAATCTAATGTGAGGAGTCTATGTGCATAAACATAATACATTCTAAGAAACGAGGTTATGTCCGACTTGTGGAAGATGTCTGCCTGGAACCTACTGGCATATCCAGCATCCACATGTTGTAGGCTTAATGTGGGAGGTCCAGTACATTATATCCATAAGTAAATATGGTAATGAAGTTGAATACTTAACCTAGTTAAATCCATAGGGATTGTATGAACATGTTAAATTGAATAGAGGTTAAGTATACTAGTTTGAAACAGTAGGTGGGTTAAGTAAATCTGAGGTTGGTGGGTAATATCTATATATAGGCCCACAAACTTAACCTGTTGGGATTATGCAATTTTATGACACCAATAGGTGGGCATAATCTGTGGAAAACCTTGTAGTGGGGATGCAAGACAAATGGGAGAGTGTAACGTCCCTTATTTTTAACGATATAGTAAATAATTTATTTAATTTTTTAAATAATGATTTGGTAAATTAAAAATGACCATAAGTAAATAATATTGAATATTTAATTAAATTAAATAATAGAATGATATATTTATTTCTGAAATAATCAGAAATAACGGAATTCATAATATTGTGTGAATTAGACAACTCAAAATATATAATTCAGTTTAGAATTGTATTATATTAATGAATTTATTTGTAAATGTTAATTGAACGTATAATTTATATTACAATTATAATCGGGCTAGAAAAGGCGCGATAGTTTGTAATTTGGCACTTTAAACAAACATATAGAACCCATTTTAAATCGGATTTCTGCGAAATAAGAAACGTTCGGAGCTGGTGAAGTATTTTTTTCTAATGGAAGAGAAAAATCAAGATTTCGTCATATAGATTGTGAGTTGTGTCCAAATCAAATTTTCTAAAAGTCACTGTGCAATTCCTTTATAATTTATAACGATTTATTTATATTATAAACGGATTTTTCAACATAAATTGAATACTGGTTTAATCTAGATTTGAATTGTCGTGTTATAAATTCAGATAGGAATATTTTGGAGCTGTATTATATTCTATGTGAATATATATGCGATAAGATTAATTTATTAACATTAAATTTAATTACTTTTAAACATATAAATATTTAAAATGGGTTTATTTAGAGCTTTAAAATTTTCCATTTTTGCAAACGAACTCTTTTTTCGATGGAACTAATTCTGTTGGATTCGGAATATTAAATTATTGTTAGATTTCAATTTTCGTAATTTTTGGAATCAGTATGTGGCCGTACAAGATTTTAATGTGAAAAAATAGTCAATAATTTGACTTTAATATATGCTATGTGAGCAAATGGACTCGAAATTCGAAGAAACAAGTGTCGTTGGGTCCATAATGTCGAACTGTAGCTGCTTGTCCATATTCAACGAAATTGGGTATTGTATGTGATCATATTAATTTTTAAATGGTAAATAAAAATAGTGATTGATTATAATTGAACTAAATAATCAACTAAATATTAAATAAAATATTTTCTTTTTCCCATAAATATCCACTAACTTCCCCTAATCCTAATAATTCATTTTCTTTGGTCAAAACAATCCGCCATCATTCCTTTTCGACAGCAAACCAATTCTTATCTTTGAGATTCATTATCAAATAGGATAAAAATCCAAAAATCATGTGATATATATTTTTGAGTGCTGAGAGGGGGCCACTTAACCCTAAGGTTCATTTGTTGGAGATCGAAAACTTTTTGTTCGATTGGTTTTAATCACATTAAAACTTGGGTTCATCGTTTTGAGGATTTAAGGAGTTAATCCTTGAATTCGATATTGGTTTGGAGTTCCTGATTGTAAATAGCACATATAGATGGAATTTTGGAGGGTTCCGTGATGTATAATGTCGTGCGACATACAGCAGACGTGGGGTTTTCTGAAAACAAACCGCGATAAATGATTTAGTTCAAGTTTGAAGAAAATAGCATGTAGAAGGAGAGGATCTGAAGAGAAGTGTAAACGTATGTTTGATGTTGAATTTTGTGAAGAAAAGGGGGGTTGGATGGAGTAACAGGAGCGACATTACAATGAAATGGTAGAAAAAGTTACAGTGTTCAACGCATTTGGTTCTAGGAGTGCGAGATGAAATAAATGGTGTCGAATTTGAGAAAAGTGGGATTAGAATCGTGACGGTGGTTTCAGTTTCAGAATCATTGAAGTTTGGAGGATTTGAGGAAGCATCAGACAAGAGGGAAATGACACGAGTTCGAACTGGAGGAGGAACTCACGGTTGTAGGAGAAGAAGATTGCGGGTTGGGATGATAATGTGCCAGGTTAGAAAAGAATAGGGCCCAAATAAATTACATCATTTAATTTAAGCTATATAAATGTATACACAAACTTATTAAATTGATAACTTTATCAAACATTGTCCAAATTCAGTGAAACATGATCCCTTCGGATCGTACGGATGGCGACTACACAATGGAACTGACTGGGAGTGAATTGGAGCTCGTTACAATTTATAGCGAAATAAATTGTCTGTATGAATCAACCGACAATTATCATTACTTAACGATAACCATCCAATGTGAGTAAATCTCACTAAATCTGTACAGTTTATATTTTTATAAATATAATCTAGTGTTGATAAATGATGATTGATTGTTGTGTGTTGATTGTTCAGTTTAATTGCTGCTTTATTGGTTGAAATTATAAATAACGAGATATAAATCGTTAATCAAATATTGATTTTGTTTATCGGAATATTTCATATTGAAATGAAACTGATGTTGTTTATATTGTTTAACGTCAGTGATGCAGGAAAATAGGTTGGAGGGATCCAACTGGATTCCTCAATATTTATTACACTGTTTGTTTTCATATATTGTGATATATGATGTGATATAAAACCTGTGATTGATTATGATGACACTTGTCTGGTTAATTGGTATTTCAAATACCATAAGAAATACTGGAATGTAAATAGGGAATTTTCAAAGTGTATTTTGAAAATGAAATATTTATAGGAAATAAATATGATATTGAAAATGAAATATTTATTTGGAAAACAAATAGAATAATAAAATGAATATTTATTTGGAAAATAAATAGAATTATAAAAGGAAATATTTGTAAAATGGAAAGAATTTTATAAAAGGAAATATTTGGAAAATGAATAGAATTTTATAAAAGAAGAATTTTACATTAGGAAGATTTACACCCGCACACAGGTATAACATGATATGGATTTAAAGTAGATATTAAATAAAAATCTGTTTTAACTTTTATAAATTGGATAGATAAATTTACAAACGAAGTTTATAAATTAAATAAAATATTTATCCTTGATAAATTGGATATAAAAATCTGAATTTATATAGAGGAGTGAAAATCGGTTTTAACACCGATGTTTTTAATGGAATTTGAACTTAACATTTTTAAAGGGAATTAAATTATATTTTAGTGTTAGAAGTATAAAATATGTTTTTATATTAAAATTCTATAAATAGAAATATGAAAAGAAATTAGATTTGGGATATTGTTTTAAAATACGAAATCAAACTATTTGATTATATATAGACATGTTATTCACATTCTATGTAAAAAATTAGAAAAAAGTACATATTTTGCAAATAAAAATTTATAAAGGAATTTGGGGTTTAAATTAGGAGTTTAAATGGAAGTATAGAAATTAGAAACTGGCTAGAAATTAGTTGATTTGAATGGCTTTCTGGTTATCGATCTTATGTTGGTTTCGGCCTTCGGGGTTTATACTTGGGAAGTTGTTCTCTCTCTAGTTTATAGTTAAAGACTGACAGAGGTGGGAAGATATTGATGCTTGTATCAGAAATGGAAACGTTTTACAAAGTTAATAAAGTATATTTTCTAATTTTAGAAAATAAGGAATTTATGAATATATGGAAACGATAAATTGGAAATTGTGAAATGAAATGATGATTAATCGGTAAGATTTCCATTTGGGAATACGACTGTTGTTTGTACACATGTTTTCCTTTGATAGTTAAATCATCGACTATCAAAGATTTTGACCATTTTCTTTGTCAATAGGGAGAGACCGGGATCAGATATATTATCTGAAAACCACTCTGTATGGCATCAGCGTTGCGAATCAAATTTGATGAAGATAATTGAAGAGGGAGTTATGCAAGATCTGTTCAGAAAATCCTAGTAGAAATTGCCTAAGATGGACTTACAGAATAGTGTCTTCGGGTTGTCTAGTCCCATGACAACTTGAATGGACGAATGTTTGACAGAGTATATCTGGTAGATTGTGTAAGTTGATCATTTCAAATGAATTTACGTTGGTGGCAGAGGAATTCGTTTCTCATAGCTTATACCTATAGTATTTTTGGGGAAATCAATTTGTCAATTGATGGGTATGATGATGTGGCATTCAAAGTAAATAAAGGAGTGATCTGTTAAAAGTCAAGCCTCATCAACTAGGAAATGACAGAAATTGGGCAGGCTGCATAGCTAAGTGGGTCGCACCCAATTAGGGTGTATTGTCACCATCTAGAGAATATTAGTATTGTTACTTCTTTTTAATTCTATATCTTTCGGGAATGGTTATGTTGGTTACCAAACGTACGGTGATAATATATTCGGAACATCCAAGCAAAATGAATGGCCGGTCATGTGTGGCCGAGTTACAAGATGTTCTTATTGAACTCCAGTGTATCGCTTCTAGAGCACGCTGATCGGAAGGTGGTTCCGTACCTTGTCATAGTTGGAAATCCATTACCCAATAAGTTTCAGCAGTTTTTAATTATATACTATATATGTAGAATGTGAGACGAAAGAGTTCTACTTGATTATTATTTACTTGATTTAGACATTATTATAATATCAGAAGTGTTGTGATATAAAGAATATTTTGAGTAGTCATAAGGTAAAAACCATCCTTGTTTATGTGCTGATCGGTCTTATGATTTTCCTTTCTTTTAAAAGGATTTTAAATGTTAAACAAATAGTTGGAGTTTACTCACACTAATCATATGGCTGAGCCAGAGTTTATTTTGTTTAGTTTTCTCTAAATTCTTGGGTGCCCAAATTTGTACGGGCAGTCAAGTAGTCAGGATTTTACAGATTTATTTGGAGAGCTTGGAGCTGGAGGCTTCAGGATTATATAGCTGTTGTTATTTCCGCTGTGATGTAAGTGTTATGCCCTAATGATGATATGTATAAACAAACGATAGATTTGTATTTAAAATTTATGTTGTATACTGTATTTTATTCATTTCACTGTGAGATTCGTGTTACTCTGATGTTATGTATTGGTATTCTTCTTCTTCTATTCTAGTTTTCTGTCTTATCTATTCTCACCATCTAACTTATTTCTATTAACTATTCGGTATTTCCGATGCATGGATAGTCAAAATTGAGTTTATGTCGATTACCATGGTCGCAAAATCTCCAGGTCGTTACAGTGGTATCAGAGCTGAAGGTTAAGTAATTACCTTGGCTTTGTGGCATGACTTAGTAGAGATGGCTTTAATAATACCCTAGATCGAGTTGAGTGTATATATACGAGAAAACGTATTTGTAGATTTTATAAAATGTGTTTTATATTGTAGAGATTTATTGGTTGAGTTGCTTATGATTCTGATCGATCAATTTGATCCGCTGTATTGGTAGGGGTTTATAAACACTCGAATACGATGAACCGACACTGTATGTTTTGAAAATAGGGTAAATGAGATAATTTTACCCATTATATATTTTGATATAAACAAAGTATAGATATTTGAAATATTATAGTATATTGGATGTGTTGGTTGTGATTATAATCAGGTAAGATTATAATTGAAACGGTTATGTAAGTAACCAATCAAAATTCGTATAAGTGTTACGAAATGAATTAATTTGAATTTAAATCAAAATTTAAATTAAAACCCTGAAATTTGGGAAGGTGTTTGTAAATGGATTTGGAATTAATATATGAGAATTTTAAAATCCTGGGAAATTTTTGTTTTGCAAGTAGTGTGAATGATATTTTGAAATAAATTTCAAAATGGAAGTGTTTAAAAATGAGTTTTTGAAAGTGATATAGTATTGAACTCACTTGGGTCACTTGAAAATAATTCCAATTATGAACAGGACATCATCGGTGTTCATTTTTGAGTTCTAAGTGAGGGACTACTATCAAAGGTTTTGTTTTGAATTGTTTTGAGAACAAGTTGTTTGAAGTCTGAAATGTGATATTTAGTTTTAAAGACTAAGTTATTTAAAAACTCCTAGGTAGAGATAGTTTGAATTAAAATAAATTTAATAGGAATTTGAACCGGTATTGGATTAGTTAGTTAAGAGGTTGGAATCAAGAATGGATTTTAGTTTGAAATATAATTTGGCTTGGATAAGTGTGTGATTTGGTTTTGAGGATAAATTTATTGGATTTGATTGGAATGATATTGGTATATGCTGAATTGATAGCAGATAGAAGGATATAATGATATGCTCGACAAAAAGGTACAAGTTTATATTTTATATTGGGGATGAGATTTTGATGAGCCGAATTGGCAAGCCGCTTACATGTTTGATTTTCTTTTGGATTAGGAATGGCCGGGAGAGGTAAGTTGTAGTTGTACCGATTGACCAGTACAAAGGAGGTGCTAGTGAATTTTTTTGAAAATTTAAGGTGTTAGAAAATTTTCAGGATTTTTGAAAATTTTAGTTGGTGAGAAAAAATTAATAATTTAATTGAAATTAAATTAGTTTAGCTAAAACTAAAGTTAATAAGTAAACAAATAATTTTTACATAGTTAACAGGGTTTGATTTCTACCTTAGCAATTTCGAGGACGAAATTATTTTATGAGGGGAAGAACGTAACGTCCCGTATTTTTAACGGTATAATAAATAAAATTTTTAATTATTTAAATAAAGGTTTGTTAATTTAAAATGACTAAAATTAAATAATATTGAATATTTAATTAAATTAAATAATAGAATGATATATTTATTTCTGAAATAATCGAAAATAACATAATTCACAGTATTGTGTGAATTGGACAATTCAAACTATATAATTCAGTTTAGAATTGAAATATGTTAACGAAAAGGCTAGTTTAACGTATAAGTTATACTATAATTATAATTGAAGTCGAAATGGCGCGGCAGTTCGTAATTTTGGCGATTCGAACTTTAAACGAATATACATAATCCATTTTAAATCGGATTTCTGTGAAACAAGAAACGTTCGGAGCTGGTGAAGTATATTTTTCTAGTGGAAGAGAAAAATCGAGATTTCATCATATAGATTGTGAGTTATGTCCAAATCAAATTTTCAAAAAGTCGCTGTGGAATTCCTTTATAATTTATAATGATTTATTTATATTATAAATGGACTTTTAAATAAAAATTGAATACTGATTTAATCTGGATTTGAAATGTCGAGTTATAAATTCAGATAGGAATATTTTGGAGCTGTACTATATTTTATGTGAATATATATAAACGATAATATTAAAATAAAATTTAATTATTTTTAAATATATTAATATTTAAAATGGGTTTATTTAGAGCTTTCAAAAGAGCCAGTTTTGCAAATGAACTCCATTTTCGACGAAACTAATTTTGTTGGATCCGGAATATTAAATTATTGTTAGATTTCAATTTTCATAATTTTTGGAATTAGTATATGGCCATATAGGATTTTAATGTGAAAAACTGTCAATATTTTAACTTTAAAAACATGTTGTGTGAGAAAGCGGACTCGGAATTCGACGAAACAAGCTTTGTTGGGTCCGTAATGTCGAACTGTAACTACATATCCATTTTCAACAAAATTGGATATTGTATGCGATCGTATGAATTTTTAAATGGTAAATACAAACAGAGATTTATTATATTTGAATTAAATATTGAATTAAAAATTAAATAAATTATTTTTTATTCCTTTAAATATCCACTAACTTCTCCAACTCTAGTACTTCATTTTCTTTAGTCAAAACAATCCGTCGTCATTCCTTTTCTATGGAAAACCAATTCTTAGCTTTGAAATTCATTATCAAATAGGAGAAAAATCCATAATTTATGTGATACATATTTTTGAGTGTTGAGAGGGGGCTACTTCAACCTAAGGTGCATTTGTTGGGGATTGACATCTTTTTGTTCGATTGGTTTTAATCACAGCGAAACTAGGGTTAATCGTTTTGAGGATTTAAGGAGTTAATCCTTGAATTCAACATCGATTTGGAGTTCCTGATGGTGAATAGCACATATAAATGAAATTTTGAAGGGTTTCGTGATGTATAATGTCGTGCGACATACAAAAGGTGTAACACCCTACCTCCGCTATGGTCACTCACAAAGGGAATGCACAAGTTTTAGAGGAGCGTTATCGAGGCAAACAAACACAGAAATATTACAAGACATAACATAGATAAAACAGCGGAAGTATCAAAAGAAAATTTTCATTACTTTCAAGAAGATTCAAAACCTTTTACATCAAATAGCCAAGGTCATTATTTTCCAATACAAAAAATTATGTCTTGCATAAATAAAGAAGCATAATCTAAAAACAATAAAAGTGGCTTAATTCCCAAAGGTAGCAGTAATGCAGCCATAGCATAGCTCAAGATCAAACCGTACATGAGCTGAACTGAAAGCAAGCGAAATCCAAGCTAAGTGCTAGAATTTCCTCCCTGAGGACCTGGGATGGGGGAACGGAAGAAAAAGAGGGGAAAGAAGATGGGTCAGTCATAAAGACTGGTAAGTCCTAGTGACTTTCAGGATAAAAACAAGTAAAGGTAACATTACATGTATAAACTGAAAGTAAACATAAGGATGATGACAAGATGGCCAAGATAGACTAAGATAACGTGATAAATCAAGTATAAATCAAGTATAGTATCGCATATTCAAGGTTCATTGCATCATTTGTACTAGAATCCCAAACCCATGTCTTATATTAATCATGAAATGATCCCTTGGCCCAATATCATTAAATGACCCATTACTAGGTCCAATGGAAAGATCCACTAATCGATCGTCTCCCTACAAGTTCCAGCTTATCATGTGTCTGTGTCATACAGCCCTATCACGAATGTAGTCACATGTGCTAGGTCCACCATAGGGTGTATCAAGCCTAAGGGTGCCAACCACCGACACGAATAAAGAATGCACAGATAAACCTATTGATGCCCAATGCCTGCTTTTTCAACTCCCGACAACGTGCACTACCATAGCCCGCCTGAACCTACATTGGCGCATCAACATAGCCATCATTCTTGTCCCTTACAACCAGCCCAGTAATCGTGCCCCACCCTGCCTAGTTCCAGGGTACCATGATACGTCTTGTAGGTTACTGCTGAAATGGACCGCGTAACTAGGGTTTTCGTCCAATAGGTTAAGTGTTGTCATTTAAATTTCTGACATAACCCCTATCAGTCTATCATGTCAAGTTGCTTAAGTGTTGTCCTTCAAGTTCATGATTTAACTGTACGAATCATGTGCCAAGTTGGTTAAGTGTTGTCTTTCATGTTCATGACTTAACCCTACGAATCATGTGTCAAGTTGGTTAAGTGTAGTCTTTCATGTTCATGACTTAACCCTATCATGTTGCATTAATTCATTAATGCACCCCAACCTCTCACATCAGACCTGTTGTTGTGGTCACTGGATATGTCGGGCGGTTCCGGGCAGATTTAAACCACAACTCAGTCTGACCTCGGGTTTCAAGCGCGATATGACCAACTACCCACATTCGATCCTATTATTTGTAGTAACTGGATTTGCCAGGCGGTTACGGGCAGAATTATACTGCAAACTCAACCCAACCTCGAGTTGTCCATTTTCAAGTTCATTCTAGTGTCATGTCCATGTTCAAGTTCATGTCAAGTTCGTGGCAAGTTTTCAAGGCAAATTTCATGTCAAGTTTCCTATAATTACCAATTTTTCCCAACGTTACCCCGTCTAAATATTTGGCTAACAAATCTAGCCTAATTTTCCGTCCGCATGGTTTTTGACATACAATATTAGGCTAAAAACTTAGCCTAATTTAACGTACACAAAATTGGCATAAAGCAATTCATTAACATAAACATGACATAGGTGTAAACTTGGCATCCTCGGCATAGTCAATATGAAGATCATAGGTGTGAACTTGAAAAATTGTCAACATGAATATCAAAGGAGTGAACTTGCAACGTAGACTAAATTAACATACATATATGTGAATTTGCAACTTAGAGTAAATCAACTTACATATATGTGAACTTGCAAATCAATCATGAGCATATAAATAAGTGTGAACTTGAAATATGACATAGGTTTAACATATACACATAAACATGTAGATCTAACATGTGGTCACATATGTGATATGATTTTACAACCTAAACCTTGCATAACATGATAAACTACACAACTTACCATAACAGGTTCTACATATGAATAGACCTATTCATTAATTCCCAAATTCAACATGTTAATAAAATAGAATATCATTCAATCTCACATATAGAATAATAAACATTGTTCCATTATCAATTTATTTCCAAGGCATAACATAACTAAATTGACTAAAACATCGCAGGCATATAGATCTAATAACATTATTGATCATGAAAAGGTTTGAATAATAATCTAGTTTCAAGGACATGTATAGATCTAATTTAAATAGAAAAATCCCCAAAATCAAGATCCAAGGACAAATAAAGAAAAGGTCTGAATAGAAAATCAAGCTTAGATCTGATTTCATAGTTAGAATTCTAGGCAATAACATCATGGTCATGAATCGTAGGTGATTAGCCACAATTGTCCTTGTCATAGTCATAGGCAATAGTCTTATTGTTCATAGTCATAGGCAGTCTTATGTTCACCGTCATAGTCATAGGCATAGTCTTATGTTCACCGTCATTGTCATAGGCATAGTCTTATGTTCACCTACATAGTCATAGGCATAGTCTTATGTTCACCGTCATACTCATAGGCATAGTCTTATATTCAGCGTCATAATCTTAGGCCATTAACAATAGTTTCGACGTCATATGAAATATTCCCAATAGTCAAGATCCAAGAAGAAAACAAGAATAGATATGAATCATACATAAGTCACTTCCAATTTATACCATGCTCATATTAGATTTATAGTTTTTATCTAAAAGTAACTGGATCTTACAGATCGTGGTATAAGAAATTTATATGCAGAAGTCAAGTCTAGAATTTTGTCGTAGAACGTTGTGGTGTCGCTGATCTATTCTCTTGAATTGTTGTAGAAGTGTTGATCTCTGATTTGAATCGAGTTTGAATGCTTAAGCTTTAATTTGGAGGCGGCGGCCATGGTTCAAGAGGTAAATTAGCAGCATAGCGGTGTAAGAATGATTTGTATGAATTAGACTAGGTCTTAGGATGTATTTATAGGGGTAACAGCTAGTTTAGACCCTTAGAATAACCCAAGAATCAATCCGGACCATCAAAACACGTCTTAGGCTTCAAAAATGGGTTCTGGGTCAAAACAGGCCAACCAGGTGGACCTGTAAAGGAGGGAGGTCGACCACATGGTCGACCTGGGGGGTAGGTAGACCATAAGGTCGACCACATGGTCGAGCTGACCCCCAGGTCGACCTACCTAGTCCTGTGCTGCCTGAAATTTGTTGAATCTTCTACATGCCATAACTTCTTCATTCAGACTCCGATTTTCGAAAACTCAAACTCGTTTCCAAGCAAAATTTCGAGACGAACGCAATGGCGCAAACCGTTTGCCTTGATTCTTATCTTAAATTATAATTCTTCCTTGATTTATGGTTTTAACACGTTAGTAAAATTCGGGTTGTTACATTTTCCACTCATTAAAGGGTTTCATCCTCGAAATCTTCAAGTTAGGAAGAATGCATCCTATCATCCAATCAACCATCTACTCAACCATCATCCACAAGAAACCATTGTCCTTAAAAGATTTCTAATGCTGTTTGAACATATGAAGAAAGTGTGTATATATGTTCCTTATCTAATGCAAATGATCATGCCTGATTGATCTTCTTAATGCAAAATATGTTAATTGCCATGAATCCAACTTGTATGCGAATAGTCCTAGTTACATAAACACTATATGTGTGCACAAACATTCTTCCATATGCATCATTCACATGATAACACATTCAATTTCATCCATAATCAAGTATAAACACTCATGCATATGCAATATGAAAATGTGTCTGAGCCGATCATGTGCCAAATGTGTGTTTTGCAACCACGAGCAACCACTTGGGACAACTTGCAACCATTTTCAAACATCAACCATAACATGTTTCAATCACATGTTTACATCCAAAAGGTTTCTACCTAAGGTTCTCAAGATAGGATTGAGAAGATAAGAAAGATAAAACAAAGCATCAAGGAGAAGAAGTTAAAGATGTACCCCCAAAAGGTCCTGCTTGCGGGGCTTGCCCTTGCTTCTTAGGGCAGTTTTTGCTGATATGTCCAGTATCACCACACTGAAAGCATGCTCCCATCTTCGTCTTCTTCTTTCTACAATCCTGGATAATATGCCCAACTATACCACAAAAGTTGCACTTCCTCTTATCACGTGACTTGTTATTATTGTTGCCGTTGTTCTCGCCTCCCTTCTGGAAGTCTTTCTTCTCGTTCTGAGACTCATCCGCCTTAACTTATCACTCATACCTTTCCTATGTAACATGTTAACATGCCTCACGGAAACTATCTCCATTGTACGGAAAACCCTCTACGAAGCTAGAAAGATGATTAGCCGCAGGTAAAAACTACTGTGGCTACAGATGGATAAAGGAAAGGAAAAGAGATTCAAACAAGGAAACAAAGGATAGTGCTAATGGCTTTTGGGGAATAGCCTTTAAATAAAACAAGAATTTTCTTGAAAATGCTTCTTTGTAAACGGTTTTGAACATAATTTAAGAAGTTTTTTTTTTAAAAAAAAAAAATTTCCCCAGTCCGGTAACCTTCTGCTCTGATACCAAATGTAACACCCCTCCTCCGCTACGGTCAATCACAAAGGGAATGCACTAGTTTTGGAGGAGCGTTATCGAGGTAAACAAACACAAAAATATTACAAGATAGAACATAGATAAAACAGCGGAAGTATCAAAAGAAAATTTTGATTACTTTCAAGAAGAGTCAAAACCTTTTACATCAAATAGCCAAGTTCATTATTTTCCATTACAACAAATTCTGTCTTGCATAAATAAAGAAGCATAATTTTAAAACAACAAAAGTAGCTTAATTCCCCAAAGGTATCAGAAATGCTGCCATAGCATAGCTCAAGATTAAGCTGTACATAAGCTGAAATGAAAGCAAGCGAAATCCAAGCTAATTGCTAGAGTTTCCTCCCTGAGGACCTGGGGGGAAACGGACAAACAATAGGCGAAAGAAAATAGGTCAATCATAAAGACTGGTAAGTCCTAGTGACTTTCAGCATAAAAACAAGTAAAGGTAAAATGACATGTATAAACTGAAAGTAAACATAAGGATGATGACAAGATGGGCAAGATAGACTAAGATAACATGATAAATCAAGTACAAATCAAGTATAGCATCACATATTCAAGGTTCTCTGCATCAATTGTACTAGAATCCCAAACCCATGTCTTATATTAATCATGAAATGATCCCTTGGCCTAGTATCATGAAATGACCCATTACTAGGTCCAATGGAACGATCCACTAATCGATCGGCTCCCTACAAGTTCTAGCTCGTCAGGTGTCTGTGTCATACAACCCTATCACGAATGTAGTCACATGTGCTAGGTCGACCATAGGGTGTATCAAGCCCTAGGGTGCCAATCACCGACACGAATCAAGAATGCACAGATAAACCCACCGATGCCTAATGCCTGCTTTTTCAACTCCGGACCACGTGCACGACCATAGCCCGCCTGAACCTACACTGGCGCAACAACAAAGCCGTCGTTCTGGTCGCTTACAATCAGCCCGGTAATCATGCCCCACCCTACCTAGTTCTAGGCTACCATGATACGTCAAGTGGGTTACTGCTGAAATGGACCGCGTAAATAGGGTTTCCATCCAATAGGATAAGTGTTGTCATTTAAATTCGTGACTTAACCCCTATCAGTCTCACATGTCAAGTTGGTTAAGTGTTGTCCTACAAGTTCATGACTTAACCCTATGAATCATGTGTCAAGTTGGTTAAGTGTTATCTTTCATGTTCATGACTTAATCCTATCATGTGGCATTAATTCACTAATGCACCCCAATCTCTCACATCATACCTGTTGTTGTGGTCACTGGTTATGCTTGGCGGTTCCGGGCAGATTTACACCACAACTCAGTATGACCTCGGCTCTCAAGCGCGATATGACCAACTACCCACATTGGATCAAATTGTTTGCTGTAACTTAATTTGCCAGGCGGTTTCGGGCAGAATTACACTACAAACTCAACCCAACCTCGAGTTGGCCATTTTCTAGTTCATTCTAGTGTCTTGTCCATGTTCAAGTTCATGTCAAGTTCGTGTCAAGTTTTCAAGGCAAGTTTCGTATCAAGTTTCCTATAATTACCAATTTTTCCCAACGTTATCCTGTCTAAATATTAGGCTAACAATACTAGCCTAATTTTCCATCCGCATGGTTTTTGACATATAATATTAGGCTAAAAACTTAGCCTAATTTAATGTACACAAAATTGGCATAAAGCAATTCATTAAAATAAACATGACATAGGCGTAAACTTGGCATCATCGGCATAGTCAATATGAAGATCATACGTGTGAACTTGAAAAATAGTCAACATGAATATCATAGGTGTGAACTTGCAACGTAGACTAAATCAACATACATATATGTGAATTTGCAACTTAGACTAAATCAACTTACATATATGTGAACTTGCAAATCAATCACGAGCATATGAATAAGTGCGAACTTGAATTATGACATAGGTTTAACATATACACATAAACATGTAGATCTAACATGTGGTCACATATGTGATATGATTTTACAACCTAAAACTTGCATAACATGATAAACTACACAACTTATCATAACAGGTTCTACATATGAATAGACTTATTCATTAATTCCCAAATTCAACATGTTAATAAAATAGAATATCATTCAATCTCACATATAACATAATAAACATTGTTCCATTATCAATTTATTTCCAAGGCATAACATAACTAAATTTCTGAAACATCGCAGGCATATAGATCTAATAACATTATTGATCATGAAAAGGTTTGAATAATAATCTAGTTTCAAGAACATGGATAGATCTAATTTAAGTAGAAATCCCCAAAATCAAGATCCAAGGACAAATAAAGAAAAGGTCTGAATTGAAAATCAAGCTTAGATCCGATTTCATAGTTATAATTCTAGGCAATAACCTCATGGTCATGAATCATAGGTGATTAGCCACAATTGTTCTTGTCATAGTCATTGGCAATAGTCTTATTGTTCATAGTCATAGGCAGTCTTATGTTCACCGACATAGTCATAGGCATAGTCTTATGTTCACCATCATAGTCATAGGCATAGTCTTATGTTCTCCGTCATAGTCATAGGCATAGTTTTATGTTCACCGTCATAGTCATATGCATAGTCTTATGTTCAATGTCATAATCTTAGGCCATTAACAATAGTTCCAACATCATAGGCAATATTCCCAATAGTCAAGATCCAAGAAGAAAACAAGAATAGATAAGAATCATACTTAAATCACTTCCAATTTATACCATGCTCATATTAGATTTATAGTTTTTATCTAAAAGTAACTGGAACTTATAGATCGTAGTCTAAGAAATTTAGATGCTGAAGTCAATTCTAGAATTTTGTCGTAGAACGTTGCGGTGTCGCTAATCTATTCTGTTGAATTGTTGTAGAAGCGTTGATCTTTGATTTGAATCGAGTTTGAATGCTTAAGCTTTAATTTAGAGGCGGCGGCCATGGTTCAAGATATAAATTAGCAGCATAGCAGTGTTAGAATGATTTGTATGAATTAGGCTAGGTCTTCGGATGTATTTATAGGGGTAACAACTAGTTTAGGCCCTTATATTAACCCTAGAATCATTCTGGACTATCAAAACACGTCTGAGTCTTCAAAAATGGGTTCTGGCTCAAAACAGGCCGACTAGGTCGACCTGTAGGGGGGAGGTCAACCACATGGTCGACCTGGGGGGTAGGTCGACCATAAGGTCGACCACCCAGTCGAGCTGACCCCTAGGTCGACACCCAGGTCGACATGCTTAGTCCTGTGCTGCCTGAAGTTTGCTGAATCTTCTACAGGCCATAACGTCTTCAATCGGACTCTGATTTTCAAAAACTCGGACTTGTTTCCAAGTAGAATTTCGAGACGAACGCAATGGCGCAACCTGTTTCCCTTGATTCTTATTTTAAAATTTAATTCTGCCTTGATTTATGGTTTTAACACGTTATTAAAAGTCGGGTTGTTACAGTTTCCCCTCGTTAAAGGATTTCATCCCCGAAATCTTCAAGTTAGGAAGAATGCATCCTATCATCCAATCAACCATCTACTCAACCATCATCCACAAGCAACCATTGTCCTTAAAAGATTTCTAATGTTGTATGAACGTATGCAGAAAGTGTGTGTATATGTTACTTATCTAATGCAAATGATCAGGCCTGATTGATCTTCTTAATGCAAAATATGTTTAGTGCCATGAATCCAACATGTATGTGAATTGTCCTAGTCACATGAACACTATATGTGTGCACAAACATCCATCCATATGCAACATTCACATGATAACACATTCAATTTCATCCATAAACAAGTATAAACACTCATGCATATGCAATATGAAAATGTATCTGAGCCGATCTAGTGCCTAATGTGTGTTATGCAACCACGAGAAACCACTTGCGACCACTTGCAACCATTTGCAAACATCAACCATAACATGTTTCAATCACATGTTTACATCCAAAAGGGTTCTACCTAAGGTTCTCAAGACAAGATTGAGAAGATAAGAAAGATAAAACAAAGCATCAAGGAGAAGAAGTTAAAGATGTACCCCCAGATGGTCCTACTTGCGGGGCTTGCCCTTGCTTCGTAGGGCAGTTCTTGTTGATAGGTCCAGTATCACCACACTGAAAGAATGCTCCCATCTTCAACTTCTTCTTTCTACAATCCTCGATAACATTCCCAACTATACCATAGAAGTTGCACTTCCTCTTATCATGTGACTTGTTATTATTGTTGTCGTTGTTCTCGCCTCCCTTCTGGAAGTCTTTCTTCTCGTTCCGAGACTCATCCGCCTTAACTTATCACTCATACCTTTCCTACGTAACATGTTAACAAGCCTCGCAGAAACTATCTCCATCATACGGAAAACCCTCTATGATGCTAGAAGGAAGATTAGCCGTAGGTAAAAATTACTGCGACTACAGATGGAGAAAAGAAAGGAAAAGAGATTCAAACAAGGAAACAAAGGATAGTGCTAATGGCTTTTAGGGAAATAGCCTTTAAATAAAACAAGACTTTTCTTGAAAAATGCTTCTTTGTAAACGGTTTTGAAAATAATTTCAGAAGTTTTTTTTTTAAAAAAAACTTTTGCCTAGTCCAGTAAACTTCTGCTCTGATACCATATGTAACACCCCACCTCCGCTTGGGTCACTCACAAAGGGAATGCACTAGTTTTGGAGGAGCATTATCGAGGTACACAAACACAGAAATATTACAAGATGGAAAATAGATAAAACAGCGAAAGTATCAAAAGAAAATTTTGATTACTTTCAAGAAGAGTCAAAACCTTTTACATCAAATATCCAAGTTCATTATTTTCCATTACAACAAATTCTGTCTTGCATAAATAAAGAAGCATAATTTTAAAATAACAAAAGTAGCTTATTTCCCCAAAGGTAGTAGAAATGCAGCCATAGCATAGCTCAAGATCAAACCATACATAAGCTGAACTGAAAGCAAGCGAAATCCAAGCTAGTTGCCAGAGTTTCCTCCCTTAGGACCTAGGGGGAAAACGGAAGAAAAAGAGGCGAAAGAAAATGAGTCAAACATAAAGACTGGTAAGTCCTAGTGACTTTCAGCATAAAAACAAGTAAAGGTAACATGACATGTATAAACTGAAAGTAAACATAAGGATGATGACAAGATGGGAAAGATAGACTAAGATAACATGATAAATCAAGTATAAATCAAGTATAACATCACATATTCAAGGTTCTCCACATCAATTGTACTAGAATCCCAAACCCATGTCTTATATTAATCATGAAATGATCCATTGGCCCAATATCATGAAATGACCCATTACTAGGTCGAACGGAATGATCCACTAATCGATCGGCTCCCTACAAGTTCTAGCTCGTCATGTATCTGTGTCATACGGCCCTGTCACGAATGTAGTCACCTGTGCTAGGTCCACCATAGGGTGTATCAAGCCCTGGGGTGCCAACCACCGACACGAATCAAAAATGCACAGATAAGCCTACTGATGCCCAATGCCTGCTTTTTTAACTCCGGACCACGTGCACGACCATAGCCCGCCAAAACCTACAATGGCGCACCAACACAGCCGTCGTTCTGGTTGCTTACAATCAGCCCAATAATCGTGCCCCGCCCTGCCTAGTTCCAGGGTACCATGATACGTCTAGTGGGTTACTGCTGAAATGGACCGAGTAACTAGGGTTTCCATCCAATAGGTTAAGTGTTGTCATTTAAATTCGTGACTTAACCCCTTTAGTCTGGCATGTCAAGTTGGTTAAGTGTTGTCCTTCAAGTTCATGACTTAACCCTACGAATCATGTGTCAAGTTGGTTAAGTGTTATCTTTCATGTTCATGACTTAACCCTATCATGTGGCATTAATTCATTAATGCACCCCAACCTCTCACGTCAAACCTACTGTTGTGGTCACTGGATATGTCGGGCGGTTCCGGGCAGATTTACACCACAACTCAGTCTGACCTCGAGTTTCAAGCGTGATATGACCAGCTACACACATTAGATCCTATTGTTTGCAGTAACTGGATTTACCAGGCGGTTCCGGGCAGAATTACACTGCAAACTCAGCCCAACCTCGAGTTGGCCATTTTCAAGATCATTCTAATGTCATGTCCATGTTCAAGTTCATTTCAAGTTCGTGTCAAGTTTTCAAGGTAAGTTTCGTGTCAGGTTTCCTATAATTACCAATTTTTTCCAACGTTACCCCGTCTAAATATTAGGCTAACAATCCAAGCCTAATTTTCCATCCGCATGGTTTTTGACATATAATATTAGGCTAAAAATATAGCCTAATTTAACGTACACAAAATTGGCATAAAACAATTCATTAACATAAACATGACATAGGCGTAAACTTGGCATCATCGGCATAGTAAATATGATCATACGTTTGAACTTGCAAAATAGTCAACATGAATATCATAGGCGTGAACTTGCAACGTAGACTAAATCAACATACATATATGTGAATTTGCAACTTAGACTAAATCAACTTACATATATGTGAACTTGCAAATCAATCACGAGCATATGAATAAGTGTGAACTTGAAATATGACATAGGTTTAACATATACACATAAACATGTAGATCTAACATGTGGTCACATATGTGATATGATTTTACAACCTAAAACTTGCATAACATGAAAAACTACACAACTTATCATAATAGGTTCTACATATGAATAGACTTATTCATTAATTCCCAAATTCAACATGTTAATAAAATAGAATATCATTCAATCTCACATATAGCATAATAAACATTGTTCCATTAGCAATTTATTTCCAAGGCATAACATAATTAAATCGACTAAAACATCGGAGGCATATAGATCTAATAAAATTATTGATCATGAAAAGGTTTGAATAATAATCTAGTTTCAAGAACATGGATAGATCTAATTTAAATAGAAATCCCCAAAATCAAGATCCAAGGACAAATAAAGAAAAGGTCTAAATTGAAAATCAAGCTTAGATCCGATTTCATAGTTATAATTCTAGGTAATAACCTCATGGTCATGAATCATAGGTGATTAGCCACAATTGTTCTTGTCATAGTCATTGGCAATAGTCTTATTGTTCATAGTCATAGGCAGTCTTATGTTCACCGACATAGTCATAGTCATAGTCTTATGTTCACCGTCATAGTCATAGCCATAGTCTTATGTTCACCGTCATAGTCATAGGCATAGTTTTATGTTCACCATCATAGTCATATGCATAGTCTTATGTTCACTGTCGTAATCTTAGGCCATTAACAATAGTTCCAACATCATAGGCAATATTCCCAATAGTCAAGATCCAAGAAGAAAACAAGAATAGGTAAGAATCATACTTAAATCACTTCCAATTTATACCATGCTTATATTAGATTTATAGTTTTTATCTAAAAGTAACTGGAACTTATAGATCGTAGTCTAAGAAATTTAGATGTTTAAGTCAATTCTAGAATTTTGTCGTAGAACGTTGCGATGTCGCTAATCTATTCTCTTGAATTGTTGTAGAAGCGTTGATCTTTGATTTGAATCGAGTTTGAATGCTTAAGCTTTAATTTGGAGGCGGCGACCATGGTTCCAGAGGTAAATTAGCAGCATAGCAGTGTAAGAATGATTTGTGTGAACTAGGCTAGGTCTTAGGATGTATTTATAGGGGTATCAACTAGTTTAGGCCCTTAGATTAACCCTAGAATCAATCCGGACCATCAAAATACGTCTCAGGCTTCAAAAATGGGTTCTGGGTCAAAACAGGCCGACCAGGTCGACCTATAAGGGGGGACGTCGACCATATGGTCGACCTGGGGGGTAGGTCGACCCTAAGGTTGACCACATGGTCGACCCGACCCCCAGGTTGACCCCCAGGTCGACCTGCTTGGTCCTATGCTGCCTGAAATTTGTTGAATCTTCTACAGGCCATAACTTCTTCATCCGGACTCCGATTTTCGAAAACTCGGACTCGTTTCCAAGCAGATTTTCAAGACGAACGCAATGATGCAACCCCTTTCCTTGATTCTTAATTTAAGATTTAATTCTTCCTTGATTTATGGTTTTAACACGTTATTAAAATTCGGGTTGTTAAAACAGGTGTAGGGTTTTCTGAAAATAAACCGCGATCAACGATTCAGTTCGATTTTGAAGAAAATGGCATGCAAAAGAAGAGGATCTGAAGAGAAGTGTTAACGTATGTTTAATGTTGAATTTAGTGAAGAAAAGGGGGGTTGGATGGAGCAACAGGAGCAACATTACAATCAAATGGAAGAAGATGGTATAGTGTTAAACGCATTTGGTTCTAGGATTGCGAGATTAACTAAATGGTATGGAAGTTGAAGAGAGTGGGATGAGAATCGTGATGATGGTTTTAGTTTTAGAATCCATGAAGTTTGGAGGATTTGAGGAAGCATCAGACAAGAGGGAAATGGCCCGAGTTTGAACTAGAGGAGGAACTCATGGTTGTAGGAGAAGAAGGTTGCAGGTAGGGATGATAATGGGCCAGGTTAGAAAAGAATGGGGCCCAAATAATTTAAATCATTTAATTTAAACTATATAAATTTATATACAAACTTACTAAATTGATAACTTTGTCATACGTTGTCCAAATTCAGCAAAAGACGATCCGTTGGATCGTATGGATGGTAGCTACACAATGGAACTGACTGGGAGTGAATTGGATCCCGTTACAATTTATTATGAAATAAATTTTCTGTCTGAATCAGCCGACAGTTATCGTTGTTTAACAATAACCATCCAATGTGAGTAAATCACACTAACTCTGTACAATTTATATTTTTTTTTAAATATAATCTAGTGTTGATAAATGATGATTGATTGCTGTGTGTCAATTGTTCGGTTGAATTGTTGATTTACCGGTTGAAATTATAAATAAAGATATATAAATCGTTAGTCAAATATTGATTCTGTTTATCAGAATGTTTCATATTGAAATAAAATCGATGTTATTTATATTGTTTAACGTCTAGGATGCAGGGAAACAGGTTAAAGGGATCCAACCGGATTCCTCAATATTCATAATACTGTTTGTTTTCATATGTTGTGATATATGATGTGATATAAAACCTGTGATTGATTATGATTACACTGGTCTGGTTAATTGGTATTGTAAATACCATAAGAAATACTAGAATTTAAAAGGGAATTTCCAAACTGTATTTTGAAAGTGAAATATTTATAGGAAATAAATATGGTATTGAAAATGAAATATTTATTTGGAAAATAAATAGAACTAAAAAGGAATATTTATTTGGAAACTAAATAGTATTATAAAGAAATATTTGTAAAATGGAAATAATTTTATAAAAGGAAATATTTGGAAAATGAACAAAATTTTATAAAAGGAGAATTTTACATTAGGAAGATTTACACCCATGCTTCGCACACGGGTATTCCATGATATGGATTTAAAGTAGATATCAAATAAAAATCTGTTTTAACATATATAAATTGGAAAGATAAATTAATAAACGATGTTTATGAATTAAATAATATATTTATCATTGGATAAATTGGATATAAAAATCTGATTTTATATAGAGGAGTGAAAATCAGTCTTTACACCGATGTTTTTAATGGAATTTGAACTAAGCATTTTTGAAGGGAATTAAATGAGATTTTAGTGTTAGAAGTATAAAATAAGTTTTTATATGAAAAATTTATAAACAGAAGTATGAAAAGAAATTGGATTTTGGTTATTGTTTTTAAAATATGAAATCAAACTGTTTGATTACATATAGACATGTACATTCTATGTGAAAAATTAGATTAAAGTAAATATTTTGCAAATAAAATATTATGAAGAAATTTGGGGTTTGAATTAGGAGTTAAAATGGAAGTAATGAAATTAGAAACTGACTGGAAATTAGTTGATTTGAATGACTTTCTGTGTATCGGTCTGATGTTGGTTTCGGCCTTCGGGTTTATACTTGGGAAGTTGTTCTCTTACTAGTTTACAGTTAGAGATTGTTAGAGGTGGGAAGATATTGATGCGTGAATCAAAAATGAAAACGTTTTCCAAAGTTAATAACGTATATTTTCTAAGTTTAGAAAATAAGGAATTTATGAATACATGGAAACGATAAATGGGAAATTGGGAAATGAAACGATGATTGATCGGTAAGATTTCCATTTGGGAATACGACCATTATTTGTACACTTGTTTTCCTTTGATAGTTAAATCACCGACTATCAAAGATTTTGACCATTTCCATTGTTAATACGGAGAGACCAGGATCAGATATATTATCTGAAAACCACTCCGTATGGCATTAGCGTTGTGAATCAAATATAATGAAGATAATTAAAGACGGAGTTATGCAAGGGCTGTTCAGAAAATCCTAGGTAGAAATTTTCTAAGATGGATTTACAGAATAGTGTCGTCGGGTTGTCTAGTCCCAAGACAACTTGAATGGACGAATGTGTGACAGAGTATATCTAGTAGATCGCGTAAGTGGATCATTTCAAACAGTAGTAGAGGAATTCGTTTCTCTTAGCTTATAACTGTGGTATTTTTAGGGAAATCAAGTTTTGATTTGACGGGTATGACGATGTGGCATTTAAAGTAAATAAAGGAGTGATCTGTTAAAAGATATGTTATGATCTCAAGCCTCATCAACTGGGAAATGACAATAATCGAGCACGTAGTGTGGCGAAGTGGGTCGCACCCAATTAGGGTGTACTATCACTGTCGAGAGAATATTCATATTGTTGCTTCTTTTAATTCTTTATCTCACGAGAACGGTTGTGTAGGTATACCAACCGTAATTTGACAATATATCTGGAACATTCAAGTGAAATGAATGGTCGGTCATGTGTGGCCAAGTTAGAAGATGTTCTTGTTGAACTCTAGTGTATCGCTTCTAGAGTACACCGATTGGAAGGTGGTTCCATACCTTGTCATAGCTGGAAATCCATTACCAAAAAAGAGTCTGCGGTTTTTAAAACAATAAGGGCACACAGAGTTTAGGTTAAAACAATAAACTCCAGATCAGTCATGTGACTGGTGTGAGAACTAAAACAATTATTTAAAACTTTATTTTTAAAGTTAGGTAAATCAAGGGACCACGCCATATAACACGGAACAGGTTTCCTCCTAAGAATACCAGTGAATAAAACAAACAGCGCAATGCTAAATAAAGAAAAAAGAAGCTATTATAAGACCTAAGTCCCATCACACAATGCAACGCAAGCCAGAGGATAGGGTTTTACCTTATAATAGCCAAACATGCTTGGTACATTTAAAACAAATCATTTGATACTGTTATAAGTATATAGTGTCAAAACAATTTCAATCATAAATATCAATCATAGACGGCATTAATGACCCATACCACTATGTCGCCATACTAGGTTCTACAAATAAAACCGAAATATCTCGTATTGGAAACTGGATTCCCATCATGAGTCGAGGCAAGGGGAAAGCACATCTCCGCTTCAAGACACTCTAGCAAATGCCTCAGGACTACACACTCTAGGTAACCCTTGGATCTTCAGGTTCGGTCCTCTCTTACGTTTGAGGATTAATTATTCCTGAACACACGTTTTCCAGTCCTAACAGACCTAAAATCGAGGCGCCTCACATTCCAACAAAAACATAGGTAAAAGTAATATAAATGTTATCCAGTTTAAGCACTGACACCACCACTAGCTAGAAAGAAACGTCGTGCTCTCCCTGCAGTCACTATCCCGTTTTTGACTCATACCGACGTGTGAGGCTCGCGAATTCACGCTATACACAAAGCTACGCCACACATGTCGTGCTTTGATCAGTCACTATCCATGCGACTGATGTCCATCGATATGCAATCTAGAGCTCGTACGTCTTAGAGAAGGGCTTTAAGCAAGAGAATAAATTCTCCATCGCCAAACAGATGTATATTTTATAGAGAGATCAATCAGCACAAAATAAAATCCAATGTCAGACACATAGTCCATTTGCAAGTCCGTTCTGGGTCTGAACGAAACTGGAGGCAACTTTCCTCGCATATCCATCGATCTCCAAGTACATCTGGACGATCACCAACTGATTCCCTCATCTTGGGTGTACATCCCAATCAAGATCATCAGTAATCACCCAAACGATGTGAAGACTTCTGGTCTTCAACCACCATCTTCATCTTCGACTTATCGTCGAATTGGTTATTTAGAATGGGTATAGACCCGGCCTTTTCGAATAACCCGCGTATATAATAAACAAATGTTACACAAACACAACATACACGTCATTCCAATTCAGAATATTCTTTTATTCAAATTTTCACACTCTTAGGGAAAGGTTCCCATTAATTTTATCAAAGATAAATTCTTCAAAATTTGTTCTTTAATCTTCCTTTGGATATCATTTCAAAACGTGTTAAGGTTTTCCAAACTGGTCGGGATTAGCGAACCACACTGAAGTAATTATTTATTTTATTTCCTAATCCCAACCTATTTATCCCATGGAGCAAAACTGGTAATACTCCATATTTAACACCACGTTGTTATCGGTAAATATTAATTACCATTTCACGTTCAAATCTAATTAGAGATTTAACTATCACTTTGGAGCAAAACTGGTGATACTCCATTCTCGATCATTTTAATCTAATTAAAAATTCATTAGAACTCCACTTAGTTTTAATCTTCTCAAAAATCAATATCCTGCCTTTAACTGGGTTAAAGAACAAATATCATCTAAAACACGGTTCACGATAAACCCAAAATCACATTCTATTGTTAATCGGGTTAAATAACAGGTGTTATTCAAATCATCGCTCACGATAAACCCAAAAACCAATTTAAATTCAAATCCAATTAAATATATTAATTAATTGGTATTCTTCATTAAATCTATAAAAAAAGATTTAATCTTTTCTCACTTGGATTCAAGAATAGCGTTAATGAAGATAGCATTCACGACAAACCCAAATCACATTTGATATTAAATACAAGGCTCTAAATAGAAAATATATCGGCTTATATTCAATATCAAATTCTACGACCAACAAATATCGTATTGGAAATAACGATATAAATATGTCTTTCAAATTTTCACAACCATATCTGTATAATCACGAAATCCAACATCGAAATATTCCGAAGATAATTTCGATTCAAATTCATTCCAATTCGTATATTGAAAATTCTGATTATTTTCAAAACCACTTCAAATCCACTTTATTTATTTAAAAATAATTGGATTTTGATTCTAGTTCAAAACTAGTTTATTTCGATAAAAAACTATTTTTATCTTTACAAATGTGGAATTTTTCATCCCAGTTCTTTCCAATTCATATATTATGATTTTACACAAATTATTAATATTTTTAATAATTTTATCAAGGCCCGTACAGTCGATTTCCATCAGCGGCCATCGAACTACACTTACAGCGACCTTTTCCAAATTTGATTTGCACATAATTCCAAATCCAACCGTTAGATCTTAGATTCATAATATTCGTTTCGATACGAACCCAACGGTTCTAGTTTCAGGAGAATTCGATGGTCGGATCTCCCGTAATGTTCATTCGAAGTCAATGGTCGAAATTTACGAACTGCCGCGGCGAGGCGCGTTCTATTCAGGCCATTATATATAAAAAATTTATATATATATATATATTTCGTCGATTTCCTTTCAAAATGTATTTTTAAAATCGTTTTAAATTCGTTTTAGAAACGATTTCAACTTCATATTCAATTTCGAATCAAATTGAATATTCCAAATCATCGATATACAAATGACAATATTTTCAAAACGGTATATTTTGAAATCACTTCCTTTTTAATAATCATTATAAAAATAAATATAATCGATATAAATATCATTCGCGTCAAAATAGCGCATCTCTAATCAACACGGTTTTATATTTTACAATAGCTTCGTTATTCTGTTCAACAAATGAATATTTATTCTATTCAACACATGAATCTATATTTCTTTCAACACATGAGTACTGTCAACACAAGACTATTTTTGTTATTTAATATATTTTATAAAATTATGATTTCTATCATTTAATTTAATTTTAATCAGACTCCAACCGTTAAATAGTAAGAGAATGATTCCCTAAATATTAACCCTGTAGGCCGAAACCAACATCAGATCAATACCAAGGAGACCACTCATCTTATTTATTTTCCAGGTAGTTTCTAATTTTATATATGATAAAGATGTAAATTATATTGCTAAAATATTTCGTTCAGCACATGATAAGTTTCAACACATCAATATTCTCAACACATAAGCATTGTCAACACATGACTATTTATTCTATTCAACACATGAATCTTTATTTTATAATAATCTTTATTTTCCCAGTTGGAATGAGGCCCAATCAATTACCATATAATGTTAATTATATGGATTTCATACAAAAAATGTATATAATAGCAACGATAAATAATCAACCATCATCCAAAGTGCTCCACACAACTGCATAAGCATTAAATATAACTAATTAACGCTCATACAGTTTGTCAATCAAACGATCGACATACCACTGAACAATTGGGATTAGTGTACGTCAAATATCATCCCAACACCCGTGTTGGGTTTCAATCCACAAATACTGAATATTATTTATGCAGTTGGGCGACGCGTAAAATTTATCGTCCCAATCAATATCCTTCGAATAGGTGTACATAAACAAACCGCCCGGTTTGTAAATGAATATTTATTTATTCACATTCACGTTAAAAATTATATTTTTAACGATAATTAATTTGTTTCAACACATCAATGATTTATTTTCTATTTCACATCAACATCACAAACAAATTTCACAACACAACAAACAAGCATACAAGTCCTCCATGGTCTGTGGACGACGGGTGTCAGGTGCTGCTAAGCACCGTCTGCATCCTAGTATATATTTTTAACTAGAAAACAAGATTTAAAGTGAGAAGTTCTCACCGATTAGCTAAACCAAACGCCAGGACTCTTCATATGTAGAAATCTTCGTCGTGCTTGCTTTTTGTCTATTTCATTGTCTGTAGCCACTACATATATAAAAATAACATTTTTACATTGTTGCCATGTATATAAAAATCACATTTTTATAATACCCTATATGGATAAAAATCACATTTTTATACCCCTACTATATAGATAAAATTCTATTTTTACACCGCTACTATATAGATAAAAATTCTATTTTATAATGGTGTTCATATAATTAATATTATATTTTTACCACGCTAATCTTCATAATAGAAACTTTATTTTTATCACTTTATTTAAATAAATAAAAATCATATTTTTATTTCTACTTCACATGCATTTACAACACTTCTTTCTATATAAAAATTATATTTTTATATTCCTACCTCTTGTATAAAGATCGAATTTTTTTCTATTTATATAATATAAAAATCATATTTTTATATTCTCAGTCTCATAAAAATTATATTTTACAATTTCTACTATATAAAAATCACATCTTTATTATTTCTACTATATAAAAATCACATCTTTATTATTTCTACCATATAAAAATCACATCTTTATTATTTCTACTATATAAAAATCACATTTTTATTATTTAAAGCCATATATATATATATATACATTAAAGATCAGGCTATGTAATGATATTCATGTTTAAAACTGAAAACAAAATTAAAATCGCATAAAAACTCACATTTTCAGTCGAACCTGAGGTTGTTGTCGTAGGGGGGTCTGCATCGTTCGTCAAGGGTTGATGGCCTGGGGGTGGCGCGGATAGCCGCTTGTGGGCCATAGGCGGTGGAGCTGCGGATTAGGGGAGCTAGGGCACGGGGTTTCGCGACTGGGAAGGGAAATACAGCGGAGGGGGGAAGGATCGCCGGTCTGGGGAGGCGCGGTGGCCAACTGAGGCGGCGGTGAGCCAGGGTTTCGGTTGAGGGGGGGTACGACCTGAATAAGAAGAGGGGGGAGAAGAGACGATGTGAGGAGGCAGGAAGAGGCACTGTCAGGCGGAGAGGTGGGTGGTGGCTCCATCGTCGGTGATGGTGGCGTAGTGGGGTCAGGGGCGGAGGCGACGAGGTTGAAGCGCCTTGGGTTTTTTTCTTTTTATTTCCATTCTGAAAATGAACAGGGAAAAGGGGGAGGGAGTATAAAGGAGGGGTTGACTTTGAATTTAAATATTTATTTAATTTAATTCTATTCAAAAAAGCGACATTTTTATTTCAAACTCTAAATCGAACCCACCGACTATCGTTTCGTTGAAATTAAAATATAAATTAATTTAAAATCCTAAATTGATTTCAACGCACATTTCAATTTACTGGGGCCACATACTGACTCTAAAAATTCCAGAAAAATTCTTTCTTGCTTCGTATTGACGATATGGTCCTGACAAAACAAATTTCGTCAAATTCTGAGACCGTTTGAAAAATATCCATTTTCCATTCGATTAAAATCAACTAAAACTGGTCAAACGCGTTTTCCTTTGCCACACTCACATATTGATTAGAAAAAGTACGAATTTTGGAATCAGCAATAGCATGACATCACGGATCCAACAAAAGTGGTTTCGTCGAAAACCGGGGTCGTTTGCAAAATGTCTATTTTTAAGGGCCACAATTCCACAGCGACTATTCTGAATTTTCAATTGAACGTATCTTTTGATTCCCGCTATGAAATTTCAATTTTCGGATTCTATAGAAAGATATTTTCAAATAGATTCTAATATTTTTGGTTTCGCCAAAATCCGGTTTATTTTGCACCCGGTACATTCATTTGAACTTTGAAATCGAATTACCGAACTACCGCGCCATTTTCATTTCCTTTTATAATTAAAATAAAATATTTATATTCTAACGACGATTCAAATATATATATATATATATATGTGTGTGTGTGTGTGTGTGTGTGTGTGTGTGTGTGTGTGTGTGTGTGTTCTAATTCTATTCAAAATAAATTTCTCGTCGCTATTATTTATAATATTCCATATTAAATATTCAAAATTTCCAAAATAAAAATTTTAAATTTACTTAGAATTTCCAGGTTATTACAATTATATAGCTATTGTTATTTCCTCTTTAGTGTAAGTGTTATACCATAATGATGACATGTATATACAAATGACAAATTTGTGTTTAAAATTTTTTTGTACACTATATTTTATTCGTTCCGCTGTGAGATTCGTGTTACTCTGATGTTGTATTGGTATTCTTCTTCTTCTATTATAATTTTCTATCTTATATAGTGTCACCCTCTAACTTCTTTCTATTAACTATCTGGTATTTCCGATGTTTGGACAGTCGACATTGAGTTTATGTTGATTACCAAGGTCATAATATCTCTGGGTCATTACAGAGAGTTTGCATCAATTTGAGTATGGGACCCGTTTCAGTCAATAACCCATATATATGTATGAAATGAGTACTCCGAACTAGATCGGAGTTGGGGCACGCTTACTGGGCTGATTGTAAGCAATCCAAAAGTGGGAACTGTGTCTGACGGCGTGTTCCGTCTAGGTCATGTGCGTGCATGGCTCTGGCTGCCCAGGTAAATAAGACGATGTAACATCAGAAGATATGGCTGTGTACATCCGAGAAATGAAGGATTGCCACTTTAGAGAGTGATACACCCTGTTGTGGGGCCAGCACAAGGTATCTATGGAGTAGGGAGCCGATCGATTAGGGTAGTGGTTAGGGTACATCTAGACTCTGGTATGTTTAGGAGTTCGATATTGGGCTGCCTGTTGATTGTATGGGGTTAAAACCTCTCACCAAAAGTACGCCTAAGTCTACCATCATATATATGTTGGTGATCATCTGATTCTAGTTAAACTAGTATTAGTGCATAGAAATCGTTAGAGAAGCGCAATATACACTACCATGTTTATCCTGTTTTCCTTGTCACACCTACCTTTTATGTTGTTATCATTCTTATCCATTTTACATTACTTTCATGATACTTTTACTTATTTATATGCTAAAAATAACTAGACTCACCAGACTTTATGTTTTACACATTTTGTTTCTTCTTCTTTCTCATCCGTTCCCCCTTCCACCCTCCTAAGTTCTCAGCGTGGGAATACTCAAGCTTGATCAGGATTCTGCTATCGTCTTGCTTGGAGCTGTTTAGACGTATTGCTCAAGTTCTTATCTATGCTACTGTGGCTATGCTTCTTTTTTAGGGAATTATGCTTCTTTTATTGTATTCTGATGTTTTAAGTACAAGACATAAATTTCAATGATGTACTGGTTTTTATATATTTAAACATATGATGTTTTGAATCATGATACTTTATGATTAATAAAGTTTTTAATTCCACTGCTATTTTATATCTATCTTGTAATATTTCTGTTTTTGTTTACATATAACGCTTAACGAAACTTAATGCATTCTCTTAATGAGTGACATTAACGGACATGGGGTGTTGCACTTGGTATCAGAGCGGAAGGTTACAAGATTAGATACAAGGTTTTGAAAATTATTTTCAAAAAGGTTTTAAAAGAAAACATTTTCAAAAAGAAAACTCTATTTTGAAAATTTTAATCCCCAACGACAAATGTAATATCATTCGATCCTTTTTCTAAATCTCTTTCCTTTTCTTTTCAATATATCTGGGGAAAATAATATTCCTAAGAGCGTTACGATACCAGGCTGGTTCCGTAGGTATCTAGAGGCCACGACGCCTATCGGTGGTCAAGCAGATGTTCCTTCGCCGGCTGCACACGTCATTCATCCTCCTCCACCAAGAGAAGACAATTTCCCGAAGATCTGCAAAAATTTCTATGCCATGGGACGGAAGCCATTCCGTGGAACGAAACATTCGTGGAGGCGAGGAATTGGCTCAAGTAGACCGAGGAATTGTTTGGAATTTTTGAAGTGGAAGATCGACGGAAGATTTAGTTAGCTGCCTGGCTACTGAAAGATGTACCTTCATTTTGGTGGTAAGTAACGCAAGCGGGGCGTCTGATGGAGACATGGGATGATTTTAGACAAAGGTTAGAATGAAGTTTCTTTCTGAAACTGAGAAAAGTATGCAAATGGAAAGGTTCTTGGCACTCAAGAAATGAGGCATGACTGTCAAAGAATATGTTAACAAATTCTACCAACTAGCAAGATTTGGATTGGAGCTGCTAGACACTCTACATAAGAAAGCTTTGCAATTTTTAGAGGATTGAATGAACCCCTTCATGGGTTAGCTATGTCCCATATTCCAATGGGAGCTACTTTTGAAAGGCTCGTTGATATGGCCTTGATGCATAAGGAAGACAAAAGCGACAAGAAGGGAGTTAAAATTGAGGAAACACAAAACAAGAAGGTTTGGCCCAAGAAAGGACAACAACAACAACAACAATAAAATAAGGGAGGAAATAATGACAAGGCTAAAGATAAAAGGAAGTATCACAGTGGTGGACTTGAGGGTCACTTGGTAAAGGACTGCAAAAGAAGGAAGAATACTTGCTTCGGTTATGGAAAGGTCGGACACATTGCTAAGGAATGCCCGAAGAGACAAGGACAAGGTCAAAGGGCAGGAGCTTCTAGAGGGCGGGTGCATGCTCTCGCGACCAATGCTCCAGATAGAGGTAGGAAAGTTTCTGTGGAAGGTTTGATTTCTCTTTCAAATCACCCTATTAGAACTCTTTTTGATTCTAGCGCTTCAAATTCATTTATGTCTAGTTCTATAGTTGAGTATCTACAACGAAATACTAGTATGGTAGTGGATGTTGTCATTGTCTCAAATCCCAATGGTGGTTCGGCTCATTTGTCCATGATTTGTCAGGGTTTGAGAATATCTGTGTTAGGCCTCGAGTTTGAATGCGACGCGTATGTGCTCGGGTTTATAGGCTATGGTTTGATTCTAGGTATGGATTGGCTAACCACGTATGGTGCCATTCTGGATTGTGAGAGGAGGACTGTTAGGCTTCTGACTGATCATGGGAGGAGCCTCAAGATTTCTTGTGACCTGCAAGATTCTATCATGCTTAGGTTCCGAGATTCTCTTAATGCATCTATCGATGGTCTATGATCGGTACCAGCAATCCGTGAGTATCCTAATGTCTTTGATGAGGTTCAGAGTTTACCCCAAGGCGTGAGATCGATTTTCACATAAATTTGGTAGACAATGCAAAGCCAGTTGCATTACCTATACGACATATGGCTCCAAGAGAAAGGATGGGAGCTTAGTAAACAAAGTAGGGAAGCTACTTGAGAACGGGTTTATTAGGCGAAGCATATCTGAATGGGGTGCTCTAGTGGTATTCGCAACTAAGGCAGATGGTTCTCTTTGCTTATGTGTAGACTATAGAGAGTTGTATAAACTCACTAGAAGGAAATGCACCCACTTCCGGAGATAGATGGTCTATAACAACCTGGAATTTCTGAATAAATTTAAAATTATTATTTTAGTTATTTTAACGGGTTTTGAATATTTAAAATGGCTTATTTTAAATAATAGAGAATAAAATTTTATTTAAATCAAAGTTAAAATGTATTAATTTATTTAATTATATAATGAGCCTGAAGTGGCGTCGTAGTTTGAATATTTGATTTTGAATTTCAAATGAGTATACAAAATTCAAAATAAATTGGATTTTGATAAAACCAGAAATATTTGAATCTGTTTAATTATATCTCCCTAACGGATGTATGAAACTAAAATTTCACTTTATAAATTGTAAGTTATGTCCATTTTAAAATTCAAAATAGTGCTGTAGAATTTCTGTATATTTTAGTATAATATATAGCCCTTTAAAATAGCCATTTTGCAACAAACCTCCATTATTGATGAAACCACTTTTGTTGGATCCGGAATATCAAAGTATTGTTAGGTTTCAAATTTCATAATTTTTGGAATTAATATGTGAGCGTGGTGAATTTAAATGTGTTTGGTAATTTCAGTTTGGATTTAATCGACTAGAAAAAGGCCATTTTTCAACGTGTCTCCAAATTCAATGAAATTAGTTTTGTTAGCACCGTATTATCAAAACACAGCTAGATTTATTTTTTTGTAATTTTTGGAGACAATATGTGGCCCCTGTAAATTAAAATGGATATTGAAATTCTATATATATTGGTTTATATTTTAATTTTGATAAAAGATGATCAAAATGATGGTATTGGCCTACAAAACATATCCCCTTGTGTTCATAATAGGGTTATTTAGCTAGGGACAATAGTCGTTGGGTTTAATTTGGAGTTAGCGATATTGAACAAGTAAATTTTGAATTAAATATTGAATAAAAAAGGGTATAAATAATAAATCAGAAACCCTAGATTAGCACTTTATAAGTTCTCCGCCGATGTCTTATTGATGGATGAAATGCCCCAAATTAAATTCCCAAGTCATTTCAAAACCGTAAACAATTAGGGTGTGGATCCAAAAACAAAATCAAAGAGCTTCATGAGCTCTTCATTTTTATACCACTAAGATCGATTTTAGTGAAACAAATGGCTCGATTTGGTAGCTCAAACTCACCAAATTTGAGCCTGTTTCTTGAGCACCAGAGGGGATCGAGATCCACCTCATCACAGGCAGAGGAAGGCGACATGTAGGGGAGGAGGGTGGCGAGGTCTGATCATCTTCCGGTGCGGTGTACGGGCGACAGAATCGAAACCTAGTTTGAAGCTGATGGGTTTTCGTCGGTACTGAAGGTATAAAGGAAGAGAAGGGTGTTAGGAAATAAATTATTTAGTTATTAATTTAAATATCACGCTAATGTAATTAAATGTAAATATATGTAACAACCCGTATTTTCAATAACCTGTTATAACGTAAATCGAGGCAGAATTTAATTCTAAAATCTGAATCAAGGGATACAGGCTATGCCATTGCGTTCGCCTCGGAAAAATACGCGAAATAGAGTCCGAGTTTTCGAAAATCGAAGTCCGTATGACCCGATTAAGGCCCAACGAAGTTTTCAGAAAATTTCTAAGTAAAAACAGATTTCAAATTCAAGTTTGAAATTGGAAATTTGGGCCAGTTTGGGCCAGGCAGGAAAATTCCCGCCAGAACACCCAAGTCGACAGCCCTGTCGACTTGGGAGTCGACTTGGTTGGACCCAAGTCGACAGCCCTGTCGACTTGGCTGTCGACTTGGTCCAGCATGGCTGTTTAGCCTGGTGCACCATTTTGAGACTATGTTGAGCTTGGGGGCCAGATTCGGTTTTAAGGGCTGAGATTGCAACTAGGGTTTAATCCTATGGCCTAAAACACTTGCCTAATCTATAAATAAGGCCCTAACCTAACCCTAAATCATCATTATTCATTCTAGCAACTAAACTATGGCAAAATCAATCCTCTCATGGCCTCCACTCTCTTCATAAAATTCCTAAATAAATTTCTAAGTGATTTTCCATGCATACAAGTGTTTTTAAACTTGTATGAGCATCATTAGCTTGCATTCAAGTCAAGTTTCTATATTTGCATCATAAAGAAAGAGTTTTGATCATTTTGGCTCAAGGGTTTTGCTTGCATTTTGGGTTTATTTGATTTCATAAGGTCTTTGGCATTGTAACCCCTATTCTACTTTCATATTTAAACTCTAAAGTTAATGATGCAAGTTGTGTTTGATCATTATGATATGATATGCAAGTTTATCATGTTATGCAAGTTTGTTATGTTATGATATGCAAGTTTATCATGTTATGCAAGTTTGCCATGTTATGATATGCAAGTTCATCATGTCATGTTATGCAAGTATGCCATGTTATGATATGCAAGTATGTTATGCAATTTTGGGATGATCATTTTGTTCATGTTATCATGTTATGCAAGCTTATCTTGGGTTTATGAACATAAAGCTTCATGCTTTATGCCAAAGGTTGCATTTCGGCAACATGTAAGTTATCATATCTCTTATGATAACTTGCATGTGGAGCTAAATGCGAACTTATGGCCATTTCTACATGTCATTTATCACCATATATCACCAATATGCTAAGTTTGGTTTTATGCATGTTTTTGAGGCCTAAAAATGTAATATGCAAGTACATGAACATATGTCCATTTCATATGCCACCATGTTGAACTTGTGGCTTCAACACCTTTATGTCGTGATTATGCCAAGTTCCCTCTTTCTATCCTTTATGCGCTATGGCGATATGTAAGCGATGGGATTGCGTTTGGGGTTGGGTAAACTTAAAAGACATAAAACATAAGCTTGGGAATTTACCTATTAAGTTAGGTCTACCCATTGGGAATTTACCTATTAAGTTAGGTCTACCCAATTGCTTGAAAATTTGTAACATGTTTTGGAAACATGATGAACATGACACTTAGAAAAGATAAGTTTGACCAACTCGAGGTTGGGTTGAGTTTGTAGCGTAAACCTACCCGGAACCGACCGGCTTAACTAGTTGCTACAAACAATAGAACCCAATGTGAGAAGTTGGCCATGTTGTACCTTGAACCCGAGGTTAGACCAAGTTGTGGTGTAAAGCTACCCGGACCCGCCCGGCTTAACTAGTAACCACAACAAGGTCTAATGTGAGAGGTTAAGGCGCATTAAATTAATTAATGCCTCGTGATTAGGGTTAAGTCATGGTCCACTTAATACTTAACCAATTTGGGCTTGGTAGATTTATCAGGGTTAAGTCGTGAACTCATCGTTACACTTAACCAAGTTAATCCATGATTATCAAGAGGGTTAAACCGTACTTAACCCACTAGAAAATCCTATCAATGGGGGCCCACTCCGCAGTAATCCCAAAATTTGTATCATTATGGCCCTAGGGACTAGGCTAGGGAGGGGGCACGATTACTGGGCTGGAGGTAAGCGACCAAATAAACGACGGCCGGGTGGTACGCCGATGTAGTTCTGGACGGACTATGGTCGTGCACGTAGTCCGTGTTTGGAGAAGTCACCCATGGGTACCAGTAGATCGAGACTGTGCACTCATGTTTATGGTGTCCAGGGGTTGGCACCCTAGGGCTTGATACACCCGAAGGGTGGACCCTGCACAGTTCGACTACAATCATGTTATTGGGCCGTATTGACACCAACACGTGACGAGTTAGGCTTAAGGAGCCGATCGACTAGACCGTTTGGTTGGACCTTGTATTAGGGTCACTTCACGTTATTGGGCCAAAGCTTGGGCCAAAGGATCAATACTTGTTTATTCCAGTCATGTTAGTTTGCTAGTACACCTGTGGTGCAAAACCTTAAACCTGATTATGCGATGACACCTTTATCTACCTTGTTAGTTAATCATCATGCTAGTATGTTGTTATCCTTATGATCATACCTGGTTCTCATGCCAGTTAACTTTATCAGTTTACATTGATTGTAGTAGGGCTTACTCAGTCTTTTTGACTGACCTGTTTTCTTTCGCCTCTTTTCTTCCGTTCCCCCCCCCTCCCCCAGGTTCTCAGGGTGGGAACGTTGGAGCTTAGCTTGGATTTCGGATTGCTTGCTTGTGGGATTTCAGCTCATGTACGGTTTCGACATGAAGCTAGCTATGGTTATCACTAATTTGGGGATAGTACTTATGTATTTCAGTTTTTCAGTAATGTTGTTTTTATCTAGACTTGTGTATTTGGAAAATTGACATTATGTTGTACCAGACTTGTTTTGAAATGGTTTGAAATCTTCCGCTGTTTTATCTATGTTATTTACTCTGTTTACATATATACATATGTTCTTGTTCTGCCTTGATATATCATTATGCATGTTTACCTGATTCAAACGCCCCTCCAAAGTCAGAGTGCTTGCAAGAGTCTCCCTGGCGGAGGCGGGGTGTTACATTTGGTATCAGAGCATATGGTTTACGAGAAGGAACAAAAAGGTTTTTAAAACTTTTGGAAAACTATTTTCAAAACTAAGTATAAAGTATTTTCCAAAGAAAAGTCTAGTTTATTTTAAAGGCTATTCCCCAAAAAGCCATTAGCAAAATTCCTTCGTTTTTTCGCGATTCTGAATCTGTCTTTTTCTTCGTTTTCAGTATGGCCGATAACTTTGCTATTCCGGAGGGAGTGCACGTACCTGTTTGGTATAGGAGACTTTTGGAGGCTAGGGCGACCGAAGCCGGCCCCGTAGATGTTCCTCCTCCTCCTCCAGTAGTTAATGTTCCTCCTCCTCCTCCTCCGGTAGTCAATGTTCCTCCTCCTCCTGTCGCTGAGGTTCCTCTTCCTCCTCCCCCTCAGCATCCTCAAGCTGACTTCGCAAAGACTTGCAAAGATTTCAAAGCAATGGGTGGCAAGAACTTTCAAGGCACTGAGACTTTTGTAGAGGCCAGAAATTGGTTGAAAGAGACCGAGGATTTATTTGCCATCTTTGGGTTAGACGATCAGAGGAAGATCTTGTTGGCGGTTTGGCTTATGAAGGATGAAGCCGCTTATTGGTGGGAAGTCACCAATGGTACTAGGCCTGTTGAGACTTGGGCCGATTTCAGGGCAAGGTTCATGCTTAAGTTTCTATCTTCTGCTGAGGAGAATCTACAAATGGAGAGGTTCATAACTTTGAAACAAGGAGATATGTCTGTCAAAGAATATGTGAACAAGTTCAATCAGTTAGCTCGTTTTGGCTTGGATATGGTGAATACTCCTCAGAAGAAGGCTCTTCGTTTTGCTAGAGGATTGAATGAGCCGTTGCAAGGATTGGCTATGTCACATATTCCCCATGGGGCCACGTTTGAGAGTTTGGTTGATATGGCGTTACTTCAGGGAGATGTCAAGAAAGAGATCAAGATGAATGATACTCAAGCCAAGAAGACTGATTCCCAGGGAAAAGGAAATCAGAGTAATCCAAGTGGTCAGAGCAGTCAAGGCAATCAGAACAAGAACAAGAACAAGAGTCAAGGCAATAAGGGGAACAACAACAAGGGCAAGAACAACAAGGGGAAGTGCCAGTTGGGCATCTTATTAAGGATTGTAGGAAGAGGAAAAGGAAGAATGGTGAATGCTTTTTCTGCGGTGAGACTGGACATTTCAGTAAGGATTGCCCGAGGAAGCAAGGGCAAGGCCAGGGTCAGACTCAGCGTGTTGGACCTTCAGGAGGGCAAGTTCATGCTCTCAATGTCGCTCTAGTTCCCGATCGATCTAGTATTTCTGTTGAGAGCCTTGTATATATTTATGATTTTCCAGTTCGTACCTTATTTGATTCTGGTGCATCGCATAGCTTTATCTCATCTGATCTTGTTGATAGTTTGCACCTTAGTACTAGCTTGGTAGATGATCCCGTCTGTGTCTCAAATCCTATTGGGGGTTCCGCCCATTTGTCTATGATATGTGGGGATTTGAGGATCTCTATACTGAGTGTAGAGTTCTTGTGTAGTGCTTATGTTCTTGGTTTCAGGGGATACGGATTGATATTGGGCATGGATTGGTTGTCCAGATATGGAGCCATCCTTGATTGTGAGCATAGGGTTGTGAGGCTCGTGACTCACCTCGGAAACACTCTAGAGATTTCTTGTGATCCGAGAGGTCCCGTCATGTTGTGCTATCTTGAATCGCTCGACTCGTCAATGGTAACTCTTCAGTCTGTGTGAGTGGTTCGAGAGTATCCGGATGTTTTCGATGAAGTTAGGTGGTTACCCCCTAAGCGAGAGATTGATTTCCGCATTTATCTGGTGGATAATGCAAAGCCGGTTTCATTGCCTGTTCGGCACATGGCTCCGCGGGAAAGGCGGGAGCTTAGTAAGCAAGTGAAAGAGTTGCTTGAGAAGAACTTCATTAGACGAAGTATATCTGAATGGGGAGCGCCTGTGGTATTTGCTACAAAGGCAGATGGTTCTCTCCGACTTTGTGTTGACTATCGAGAGTTGAATAAGCTGACTAAGAAGAACAGACACCCGTTACCGAGGATTGATGATCTCTTTGACCAGCTTGTCGGTGCTTCTGTTTTCTCTCAGCTTGATCTTGCTATTGGATTCCATCAGCTCAGGGTAGCTGAAGATAGTATAGACAAGACTGCGTTCAGAACGCCAAATGGATTCTTCGAATGGCTCGTCATGCCGTTCGGCTTGACTAATGAACCCGCATATTTCGTGGACTTGATGAGTAGGGTGTTCAGGGAGTTCTTGAACAAGTTTGTCGTGGTCTTCGTAGATGATATTCTGATCTTCTCTAAGGATGAGGAAGAGCACGCAAGGCATCTCGTGGAGGTGATGGATACGCTTAGAGCGCATCAGTTGTAGGCCAAGTTCTCCAAGTGTCACTTTTGGAGAAGGGAAGTTAGATTCCTTGGGCATATAGTATCTAAGCAAGGCTTAGCGGTGGATCTCGCTAAGGTAGTTGCAGTTCAGGATTGGAAGACTCCAAGGAATGCAACCGAAGTAAGAAGTTTTCTAGGTCTTGCAGGCTTTTACCGGAAGTTCATCAAGGACTTCGCGAAGATTTCCGCTCCTCTCACTAAATTGACGAAGAAGAATTTAGTTTTTGCTTGGAGCATAGAATGCGAGCTTGCTTTTCAGAAGCTCAAGAGAGCTCTCACATCAGCACCTGTTCTAGCTTTGCCCGATGGAGGGTAGTTATTTACAGTATACACCGATGCATGTGGCACGGGGTTAGGAGCTGTTCTGATGCAAGAAGGAAGGGTGATATGCTTTGGCGGTAGACAACTCAAAGTGCATGAAAAGAATTATCCCACTCATGACTTAGAGTTGGCAGCAATAGTATATGCACTCAAGGCTTGGCGCCATTATCTTCTGGGCGAAAGATTTAAGCTTTATACCGATCACAAGTCATTGAAGTATCTCTTTTCTCAGAAGGATCTGAATCTGAGACAACAAAGATGGATGGAATTTTTGGCGTCCTACGATTTTGAGATAGCTTACACCCCTGGCAAGGGGAATGTGGTAGCTGATGCATTGAGTAGAAAAAGGTTGTCCCTGAGTCATCTATTCGTTGAGATGAAGAATTTAGAGTATGTGGCAACCTTTGATTTCTCTTTGGCGGTTGAGTCGATGACCGGTTCTTTAGCATCTCTGGAACTCAGACCTACCCTTCTTGATCAAGTTGGGGCTTCGCAGAGGGAAGACCCTCAGATAGTTGAGATTATGGATAAGCTGATTCGAGGAGAGACGTCTAGTCATCTCGCTCGATATTCTATTGATGGCAAGGGTTGGCTGAGGAGAGATGGAAGATTATGTGTTCCAATGGTAGAAGATTTAGTAAGAAAGGTTCTTGAGGAATCGCATCGCTCTAAGTTGACTATACATCCGGGCGGAGATAAGATGTATAAAGATATGAAGCGCATTTTCTTTTGGCCTGGGATGAAGAAAGATGTGGCGGAGTTTGTCTCTAGATGTATCATTTGCCAGCAAGTTAAGGCCGAGTCGAAGAAGCCCGGTGGGCTATTGCATCCTCTAGACGTTCCACTATGGAAGTGGGAGAGTATTTCCATGGATTTTATCGATGGGCTACCAAGGTCAAGGAAAGGGAATACGAGCATTTGGGTTATTGTGGATAGACTTACGAAGAGTGCTCATTTCATTCCGGTGAAGAGCAAGAGGACCGCATCTTGGCTAGCGTCTGTATATCTTCGTGAGATTGTGAGACTACATGGAGTCCCTTCTAGTATAGTCAGTGACTGTGACCCTACAAGTCAATTCTGGAATAGCTTGCAAGAAGCCATGGGCACGAGGTTGAATCTAAGTACGGCTTATCACCCACAGACGGACGGTCAAACCGAAAGGGTGAATAGGGTACTCGAGGACTTGTTGAGGCTTTGTATTCTGGATTTTGGTGGTACTTGGGAAGACCATCTTCCTCTTGTTGAGTTTGCATATAATAACAGTTATCAGGCAAGCATAGGGATGGCACCATTTGAAGCTTTATATGGGAGGCCGTGCAAGCCGCCTACATGTTGGTGGTAGACTACAGATGAGCTTATACTTGGCCCTGATATGATCAGAGATACATCCGAGAAGGTCGAGTTGATTCGGAGACGGATGAAAGCGGCTCAAGACCGACAGAAATCCTATGCTGATAAGCGAAGAACTGATTTGGAGTTTGATGTTGGGGATATGGTTTTCGTGAAGGTTTCCCCTTTGCGGAAAGTGGTCCGATTTGGAGCCGTTGGGAAGTTAGCACCGAGGTTTGTTGGACCATTCCCTATTATAGAGAGGATCGGGCAGATGGCTTATAGAGTGAAGTTGCCCGAGAAGCTTGCCGGAGTACACGATGTTTTTCACGTCTCGCATCTCCGGAAGTGTTTACATGAATCAGCAGAGGTTGTTGAGCCAAGTGTTCTGAACGATGTGGAAGTGGAGAAAGAGGCTACCTTGAGGAGAGCTCCGATTCGTATCTTGGGGACGGAGACCAAGAAGCTAAGGAATCGAGAGGTCAAGTTGGTGAAGGTTCAATGGGGTGAAGCCGAAGAAGACGCAACTTGGGAAACCGAGGAGAAGATGCGTGGGCTTTATCCATTCCTTTTTGAGGGTACACTCTCAATCTCTTTTCTTTGTTAGCATATCTTTCTCTTTGCTATCCATGTTTATCTAGTTTATCGTGTTGATCTTGTCATGAGAACCTTAGGTAGAAACCCTTTGGATGAAACATGTGTTTGAAACATGTTATGCTTGATGGTTGCAAGTGGTTGCAAGTGTTTGCAAGTGGTTACTCGTGGATGCATTATACACGTTAGGCACTAGATCGGCTCACACACCCCTCATATTGCATATGCATGAGTGTTTATGCTTATTCATGGATGAAAATTTTTGTGTTATCACATGGATGTTGCATATGGATGTATGTTATGTGCACACATATAGATGTTATACATTATGTTAGGAATTGCATACATATGGATTCATTTCACTAACATAATTTGCATTGATGATATTTGCATTAGATAAGTACATATACACACACCTTTGCATATGTTCATACAACATTTAGAATCTTGTAAGGACAATGATTACTCGTGGATGATGTTTTGAGTAGATGGATGTTGGATGGTAGGATACGTTCTTCCTAACTTGAAGATTTCGGGGACGAAATCCTTTAGGGAGGGGAGAATGTAACAACCCGTATTTTCAATAACCTGTTATAACGTAAATCGAGGCAGAATTTAATTCTAAAATCTGAATCAAGGGAAACGGGCTATGCCATTGCGTTCGTATCAGAAAAATACGCGAAATAGAGTCCGATTTTTCGAAAATCGGAGTCCGTATGACCCGATTAAGGCCCAACGAAGTTTTCGGAAAATTTCTAAGTAAAAACAGATTCCAAATTCAAGTTTGAAATTGGAAATTTGGGCCATTTTGGGCCAGGCGGGAAAATTCCCGCCAGAACACCCAAGTCGACAGCCCTGTCGACTTGGGAGTCGACTTGGTTGGACCCAAGTCGACAGCCCTGTCGACTTGGCTGTCGACTTGGTCCAGCCGGGCTGTTTAGCCTGGTGCACCATTTTGAGATTGTGTTGAGCTTGGGGTCAGATTCGGTTTTAAGGGCTGAGATTGCAACTAGGGTTTAATCCTATGGCCTAAAACACTTTCCTAATCTATAAATAAGGCCCTAACCTAACCCTAAATCATCACTATTCATTCTAGCAACTAAACTATGGCAAAATCAATCCTCTCATGGCCTCCACTCTCTTCATAAAATTACTAAATAAATTTCTAAATAATTTTCCATGCATACAAGTGTTTTTAAACTTGTATGAGCATCATTAGCTTGCATTCAAGTCAAGTTTCTATATTTGCATCATAAAGAAAGAGTTTTGATCATTTTGGCTCAAGGGTTTTGCTTGCATTTTGGGTTTATTTGATTTCATAAGGGCTTTGGCATTGTAAGCCCAATTCTACTTTCATATTTAAACTCTAAAGTTAATGATGCAAGTTGTGTTTGATCATTATGATATGATATGCAAGTTTATCATGTTATGCAAGTTTGTTATGTTATGATATGCAAGTTTATCATGTTATGCAAGTTTGTTATGTTATGATATGCAAGTTTATCATGTTATGCAAGTTTGCCATGTTATGATATGCAAGTTCATCATGTCATGTTATGCAAGTATGCCATGTTATGATATGCAAGTATGTTATGCAAGTTTGGGATGATCATTTTGTTCATGTTATCATGTTATGCAAGCTTATCTTGGGTTTATGAACATAAAGCTTCAAGCTTTATGCCAAAGGTTGCATTTTGGCAACATGTAAGTTATCATATCTCTTATGATAACTTGCATGTGGGGCTAAATGCGAACTTATGGCCATTTCTACATGTCATTTATCACCATATATCACCAATATGCTAAGTTTGATTTTATGCATGTTTTATAGGCCTAAAAATGTAATATGCAAGTACATGAAAATATGTCCATTTCATATGCCACCATGTTGAACTTGTGGCTTCAACACCTTTATGTCGTGATTATGCCAAGTTCCCTCTTTCTATCCTTTATGCGCTATGGCGATATGTAAGCGATGGGATTGCGTTTGGGGTTGGGTAAACTTAAAAGACATAAAACATAAGCTTGGGAATTTACCTATTAAGTTAGGTCTACCCATTGGGAATTTACCTATTAAGTTAGGTCTACCCAATAGCTTTAAATTTTGTAACATGTTTTGGAAACATGATGGACATGACACTTAGAAAAGATAAGTGTGACCAACTCGAGGTTGGGTTGAGTTTGTAGCGTAAACCTACCCGGAACCGACCGGCTTAACTAGTTGCTACAAACAATAGGACCCAATGTGAGAAGTTGGCCATGTTGTACCTTGAACCCGAGGTTAGACCAAGTTGTGGTGTAAAGCTACCCGGACCCGCCCGGCTTAACTAGTAACCACAACAAGGTCTAATGTGAGAGGTTAAGGCGCATTAAATTAATTAATGCCTCGTGATTAGGGTTAAGTCATGGTCCACTTAATACTTAACCAATTTGGGCTTGTAGATTAATCAGGGTTAAGTCGTGAACTAGTCGTTAAACTTAACCAAGTTAATCCATGATTATCAAGAGGGTTAAACCGTACTTAACCCACTAGAAAATCCTATCAATGGGGGCCCACTCCGCAGTAATCCCAAAATTTGTGTCATTAAGGCCCTAGGGACTAGGCTAGGGAGGGGGTACGATTAATGGGCTGGAGGTAAGCGACCAAATAAACGACGGCAGGGTGGTACGCCGATGTAGTTCCGGACGGACTATGGTCGTGCACGTAGTCCGTGTTTGGAGAAGTCACCCATGGGTACCAGTAGATCGAGACTGTGCACTCATGTTTATGGTGTCCAGGGGTTGGCACCCTAGGGCTTGATACACCCGAAGGGTGGACCCGGCACAGTTCGACTACAATCATGTTATTGGGCCGTATTGACACCAACACGTGACAAGTTAGGCTTAGGGAGCCGATCGACTAGACCGTTTGGTTGGACCTTGTATTAGGGTCACTTCATGTTATTGGGCCAAAGCTTGGGCCAAGGGATCAATACTTGTTTATTCTAGTCATGTTAGTTTGCTAGTACACCTGTGGTGCTAAACCTTAAACCTGATTATGCGATGACACCTTTATCTACCTTGTTAGTTAATCATCATGCTAGTATGTTGTTATCCTTATGATCATACCTGGTTCTCATGCCAGTTAACTTTATCAGTTTACATTGATTGTAGTAGGGCTTACTCAGTCTTTTTGACTGACCTGTTTTCTTTCGCCTCTTTTCTTCCGTTCCCCCCCCCCCCCCCAGGTTCTCAGGGTGGGAACGTTGGAGCTTAGCTTGGATTTCGGATTGCTTGCTTGTGGGATTTCAGCTCATGTACGGTTTCGACATGAAGCTAGCTATGGTTATCACTAATTTGGGGGTAGTACTTATGTATTTCAGTTTTTCAGTAATGTTGTTTTTATCTAAACTTGTGTATTTGGAAAATTAACATTATGTTGTACCAGACTTGTTTTGAAATGGTTTGAAATCTTCCGCTGTTTTATCTATGTTATTTACTCTGTTTACATATATACATATATTCTTATTCTGCCTTGATATATCATTATGCATGTTTACCTGATTCAAACGCCCCTCCAAAGTCAGAGTGCTTGCAAGAGTCTCCCTGGCGGAGGCGGGGTGTTACATCTTAACTTTTTCGTACGAGGATGAAATCGGACGATTTCTCCTGCGTTGGAATCGTGTTGACGAGCTCCACAACATGGAACTGACTACAATAGAAACGGAGCACGTTAGAATTTCAGGCTAATTCAAATCCAAACTATACTGAAATCTTCAAATAAAGAATGACGGATTCGAACCCAACGTGAGAACTCTTTCTCACTCAACTATTTTTGTTATGTAATTATATCATAGGTTGTAAATGGGGCTTTGTAGCTCCTGACACTATTTTTATTTTATTTTGTAAATCATGGTTGATTGTTTGTTTGGATTGTGATTGGGATTTTCATTGACTGATATTGTCGTATATATAAAATTATGTATATAAAATTATCATGAAAATAAATTAGAACAAATATTCATTTACAAGTCAGACGGCTTGTTTATGTACACCTATTTAACTGATATTGATTGGGATGATAAATTTTACACATTGCCCAACTGCACAAATAATAATAAGTGTTTTCTATTTGAAAACCCAACAAGGGTATTGGGATGACATGCACTAATCCCAATATTTAGTTGTATGTCAATCAATGGGTTGACAGGCTGTGATGAGTGATATTTATACATTTCAATGCTTATACAGTTGTAAAACGGACTCTAGGTTATGTTTGAACGGTTAATGATTATTTATCATTATTGTTGAATATATGCAATGTATGAAATCCAAATAATTGAAATTATATGGTAATTGATTGAGTTGCATTCCGATTCAGATACAAAGAATATTTTAAATTAATGAATATTTTATAATAATATTCAATGAAGAATAAAATCATGATTTTGGTGTCTGATTTTTGATAGATACAAAAATATTGAAATGTGAGGCCAAGTCAAGTAGTTAAATGCCATTTTAATCCGAACGTGTTTTATCGATCAATTTTATTTATTTTATGAATAATACGAAAGGTAAATAGATTTCAAAATCTAATATTTTAAAAATATTATCGTTTTAATAATATAATGATATAGAATATTCAATTTTGATTTAAAATTGAAATTGAAGTTGAAATCATTTTAAAATAAATTTATAAATGATTTATAAAATACGTTTTAAAAAGAAATCGACGATATATTATATATTATATATATATATGTATATTTAATGGCCTGAATAGAACGCGCCGCGCAGCGATTGTTCACGAATTTCAACCATTAACTTCAAATGGACGTAACGGGAGATCCTAAAGTCGGATTCTCCTAAAATAGGAACCGTCGGGTTCGTATCGAAAAGAGCTTTCGAATGAACATAAGAGATTTAAATTTGAACAGTTGGATTTTAAATTGTGTCCAAATCAGTTTCAGAAAAGGTCGTTATGGATGCAGTTCGGTGGCCATTATTGGAAACTGACTGTAAGGGCCTTGATAAAATCATTAAAGATATGGAAAATTTTGGAAGATATATATATATATATCGTTATTCCCAATAAGATATCAGTTAATTTCAGAATTTGATATTGAATATAAGCCGATATTACTTTATATTCAGAGTCTTGTATTTGATATCAAATTAGATTTTGGGTTTGTCGTGAATGGTGTCTTCAATAACGTCATTCTTAAACCCCAGTGAGATAAGATTTAGTGATGTTTACCAATTCATTAATGATTAATTGGAACTGAATTGAAATTTGATTTTTGGGTTTATCGTGAATGGTGTTTTAAATAACATTCGTTCCTTAACCCAATTAACGATGAAGATATGATTTGGAATATAAATTTTTTTAAATAAGATTAAGGGAATTTCCAAAGAAAAGTTTTCCAATTTAATATATTAATTTGGAATTGAATGGAATTCGATTTGGTAATAATCGAGATGAGCTTCTATGAATGAAGACCGTTACTATATATGGAATTTAAAAGGCTTTGCCGCTATTCCATTTATATTATTAGTCTGATACAGAAATTTATATCGATTATACACTGTTATGATTTCCGTGTACATTCTATTTTGGTTGAAGTTGATTTGGGTTTATCGTGAACTGTGTTTTAAATGACATTGGTTCTTTAACCCAGCTAAAGACAAGATTAATTTCTTAAAAGTTGAATAATCATAAAGTAATGATTTTTGATATTAAAACCAAGTTGGAGTGTTAATGAAACTTTAACTATATTGGAATGAGAATGATATCAAATTCATGAGAGGATCGAGAATGGAGTACCACTAGTTTCACTACATGCGATAGTTAAATCTTTAATTACATTTGTACGTAAAATGGTAATTAATTTTACCGATAACAATAGGGTTTAGATATGGAGTACTACTAGTTTTTCTCCATGTGATGAACAGGTTAGGATTGGAAAATTAAAATAAATGATTACTTCGGTAAGGCTCATAATCCCGACCAGTTTGACAAACATTTGATTTGGCTTAAATTGCGAAAAGAATACTTGAATAAAACAATATTCTGAATTGTAATGAGGCGTATGATGTGTTTTTCTAACACTTTTAAGATACGTGAATTATTCGGGAAGATCGGGTTTAACCCATTCTGAATAATTGATATGACGATTGAAAGTCGACAATGAAGACTGTGCTTGAAGATAAGAGATCTTCACATCGAATGGATGATTACTGATGTCTTGATTGGAATGTACACACAAGACAAGGTAATAAGTGGCGATCGTCCAGACATATTTAGAGATTGACCGGTTTTGCGAGGGCATCTCTCATGTATTGGACATTTAGGACGAGGAATAAGGTGCCTCCGGTTTCATTCAGACCTAAAACGTATTCCAAATGGATAGTGTGTTTGACATTGTATTCCTTTATAATGTATTTGTTGATCTCTGCTAAATATTTTTTCTTCTTGGTGGCATAGAATTTATTCTCTTGCTTAACACCCTTCTCTGAGACGTACGAGCTTAGAGGTTATATATTGGTGGAAATCAGTGGTGCTGTATGGATTGACAGTGTGGCATGCTGAGATGCATGGATCAAGGCTTTTGTTGAAAAGCAGAGCCTTGTTGTTGATGATCAAGCACTACTTAATTAGCATAGCTTTGTGTAGCGTTAATTCATGAGCTTCACACCTCGGTATGAACTAGAAACGGGATGAGGACTTCAAGGAAATGGACATATGTTATTTTCTAGCTAGGAGTAACGTCATGGTATGGAGTCCAGACTGTTTACTGATGTGGATGTTGAAAAACTTTATTAATGAAAAGCGAAGTACCTCGATCATTGGGCCGATTGATAGGCACTATGATATTGAGTCCCTAGTGGCTCTTGAGCGGTCGATATACTAACCCATTTTTTAGGTTCCATAGAACTGGCTAATATATAGTTTATGTTATTGCCAATCATTGACGGATGACCAGCCCTGTCGCTAACCGCAGGTCCAGTTGAAGCTAAATCTGGAGGCTTGGGCTAGAGAGTCTCGAATTGGTAAGGACGATCGCTTGCCTTGGTTCATGGATGGAATTCCAAATTCCAATACGTGATTTTTTCGGTTTTAATTGTAAATATATATATATATATGTGTGTGTGTGTGTGTGTGTGTGTGTGTGTGTGTGTGTGTGTGTGTGTGTATTGAGACATAATATAAAGGTACCTACACCGCTTATGATTGATACATTTATATTTGAAGTTGATTTCTTCACTTATAGTAATAGTAAAAGATGAAATTTTGCGTATCATGCATATTTGGCTGTTATAAGGGAAAAATCTATCCTCGGCTGCGTTCATTGTGTGATGAGACCTGAGTCTTGTAATAGATTCGATTTTCTATTTAGCATTACGCTGTTTGTTTTATGCACTGGTATTCATAAGGGATAAACCCGTTCCGTGTTATAAGATTGGCCCCATGATTTACCTAACTTTAAAATGAAAGCTAATAACTGTTTTAGTTCTCGCACCGGTCCCATGACTGACTCGGAGTTTATTGTTTTAACCTGAACTCTGGGTGCCTATATTTTCCACACGGGCAGCTAGTAGTTTTGGTTTTCACAGATACTTCTTTTCACAACATCTTATTTTACAGCTGGAGCTATATTCGGAAAGCTATGTATCTGTGTATCTCTTTCAGTTATCGTTGTAGTTATTTTCCGTTACACATTTTATTCATTTATTATATATTTTTCTATTTCGAAATTGTAAATTTCTGACATTTTCTGCGGTAATATTTATTCACACTCTGATATATTCTTGTATTCTGAAGTAAATTGTTGTAATGGAAATGAAATGTTCTATTGTTTATGTTCTGATGCGTCATGTTCTGAAAGCAATCCGGGCTTTACCGTAAGGGGGATTCCGGGTCGTTTTAGTTTGGTATCAGAGCCTTGGTTTACTAAGCTTGGAGAACAAGGCACATTAGAGTCGAACAAAAGAATTCATCAGAGATAGGATTAGTAACATCCTATAAGAATGACTCGTTAGAGATAGGGCTAGTAATGCCCTAGAATGAGTTTGAAGAGTATTATTTCGAAAAACAAATTTAGTTTTGAAATTTTACGCCTTATTATACGTATTTGAGTATTTTACTTTATACTGATTTTGGACTATCGGGTATAAGGAGATTTTTATGTACGTCTGATCCACATGTATTTGAAGTCTAAATTATACTAGATAGGTATTGAATCACGCTTTAGTTGCCCGGGGATAATTCTGGTGATGGTGCAACTTCATCCGTATTTATGTTCAAGTTTCGAAAGTGGGATACTTATATATTTCCAACTGACTTGTGTGAGAACCAGAACTTAGTTAGAGTTTATTGTTGTGATTTGCCATTAAAAATATGATTTTCGATTATATATATATAAATGTTATATGTTTGAAAAAAATTTAACCAAATTGATTATTGGTTGTGTTGTGTGATTATTAGTTTAACTAATAAAAATATTGGAACAGTTATTAATTTAAACAATATGAGAACAAATGATAAGTAAGGCCAAATCAAATCAAATATTGAACTAAATTGAAAATTGATTGGAATTGCATATATGTATATGTGTATATTTTGAACAGGTCATAGTACGGAAGCAAAGAAGAGGAATAAAATTATATGCTCGATAAATAGGTAAATATTTACTGTATTTATGGGGGTTTGATGATTTTATGAGCCGATTGGCTTTTTCTTTTTCTTTTGGATTGATGAGGGCCCTGTGGGGTGAGTTGTGGTGTAACGGCCCGGATTTTTCTGATCGAATAATTTTGAATGTTTAATATTTTTTTAAAATATACTAAATGTGAGTTGATAATATAAATGGATATTTATATGGAGTTATCAATTTATTAATCGAATACGATTAATTTTGAACATATCGAATTATCGTAACAAAAAAAAAAAATTCAATTTTAAGTTTAAAACTAAACCAACACAATTCAGATAATCACTAAATATACTATGTGTGTATAAAAAAAATTATTTTTGATAAATTTGATTAGTTTGTATTTAAAATATATTTGTAATCAATTGAATTGAATTTAAATGGTTAGTTCAAATTAATATCTTTTCCAAGTGATCTAATCAGGCTTCGATATTCGTTCCAATGTGTTCGGAATGACGGTTAAACCCTATAAATGTCAATTGATGTGTCTCGATTTGTAACAACCCGAAAATCTGGGCCAGTTTATTTTTTTTTATTTTGGCAATTTTAGCGAATTTTGAATATTTAAAATGAATTATTTTAAATAAAAACGACGAGAAATTTATTTTGAACAGAATTTGAATGTATATATTATATACGTCGTCGTTAGAATATATATAATTATATATAATTATAAAAGGAATTGAAAATGGCGCGGTAGTTCGATAATTCGATTTCAAACTTCAATTGAATGTACCGGGTGCAAAATAAACCGGATTTTAGTGAAACCAAAAGTAATGGAATCTAATAGAGGATATCTTTCCAACGAATTTGAAAGATCGAAATTTCATAGCGGGAATCAAAAGATATATCCAGTTGAAAATTCTGAATAGTCGCTATGGAATTCAGGCCCTTAAAAATGGAGATTTTGCAGACGACCTCGGATTTCGACGAAACCACTTTTGTTGGATCCGTAAGGTCAAATTATTGCAAGGTTTCAAATTTCATAATTTTTCGAATCAATATGTGAGCGTGGCGCAGTTAAACGCGTTTGACCAGTTTTAGTTGATTTTAATCGTCTGGAAAATGGCCATTTTGCAAACGGTCTCAGAATTCGACGAAACTAGTTTTGTTAGGACCGTATCGTCAATACGAAGCTAGAAAATATTTTTCGGGAATTTTTAGAGTTAGTATGTGACGCCGGTAAATTGAAATGCGCGTTCAAATTCAATATATAAAGTTATATGTTGATTTTGACGGAAACTGATTGAAACGATCGAACCGGCTTATGATACATATCCCATTGTGTTTGGAATGGGGGTGAAACGCTAGGGACGACAGGTGGTGGGTCTTGTTTCGAAGTGGAAATAAAAAGTCAACATTTCAGAAATTTAAAATATTAAATTAATTAAAATAAATCCCCCCTTTTCCATAAACTTTACACTAAGACCCTCCCCCGTTACCTTTTTCATCAATCAAAAAATCGAATTGGAAATAAAAAAAAGGGGGAAAAAGAGGGGCGATGTTCGCCCATCGCCGCCGCCTCCTCAGGCGAGTGCCGCCAACGCCTCACCACCCGAGGCGCCTCCGATGACCCCCCCTCGCTCTCGCGCGATGCCCCTCTCCTTCCCCTCTCCGCGCGAATGAAGACCGCAACCGAGCCCGACGCCCAGAAAACCATCGCACGTAAATCGGAGCAGGTGCAGACCCCCCTCTTCCGACCGACACCTTCCACCTCCTGCTCTCGCACCTCGTCCTCTCCCTTCTCTAGTTCAAAAAGCCACCCCCCCTCCAAAGTCAGATGGAACCGCCACGCCTCCCCCGTGAGGTAAATGACCTTGCCCTTCTTTATTTTTATTTTTAGTTAGATTTATCTTTCAGTTTTTTTTAATAAATTCAAATACGATTTTTATTTTTGTTTTTGTTTTCGTTCATAAAAATATGATTTTTCTTTTCAGCTTTTTAAAGCGTATATTTTTAGTTAAGAAAAAAACAATAATTTTTATAGATTAATGAATAAATTTAAAGGATTTATCTTGGATAAAATTAATGGGAACCTTTCCCTATGAATGTGAAATTTAGAAACTAACTGTCGGTTAGCCAAGCAGAATGGTTTTCTGGATATTGATCTGATGTTGGTTTTGGCCTTCGGGGTTAATATTTGGGGAATTATTCTCTTGATTAATTTACGGTTAGTGACTGATGAATTGGAATGAGGCATATGTTGTGTTAGTGTAACACTTATTTAAAATAATACGCAAGTTATTCGGAACGACCGGGTTTATCCCATTCTGAATAACTGATACGACGATAAGCCGAAGATGAAGACGATGGTCGAAGACCGGAGGTCTTCCCGTCGTTTGGGTGATTACTTATGATCTTGATTAGGCTGTACACCCAAGAAGATGGAAACAGTCGGTGGTTGTCCAGACGTACTTGGAGATCGATGGATATGCGGGGTACTAGGTGCCTCCGGTTTCGTTCAGACCCAGAACGAACTTATAAATGGACTGTGTGTCTGACATTGGATTTTAGTCCGTGTGATTGATTTCTATTAAATATATACCTGTTTGGCGGCGGAGAATTAATTCTCTTGCTTGACGCCCTTCTTTGAGACGTACGAGCTCAGGGGTTATATATTGATGGATATCAAACGCATGGAGTGAATTGCCTGTGTGGCATGCCTAAGTGGCAATTGATCGAGGCTTCTGTTGAAAAGCAAAGTCTTGTGGTGATGATCAAAGCACAGCCTGTGTGGCACGCGAGCCTCGCACCCTGGTTGTGAACCAAAAACGGGAGAGGACCTCAGGGAGGGCATGCATTTCTTTCTAGCTAGGGTGGTGTCAATGACCTACCATCCCTGACATTTATATACTTTTCACCTGTATGGTTGTTGCTGTTGTGAGGCACCTCGGTTAGATCGGACGAACCGGGTCCGATGGAGTCATTCGTTGGCTCGTTTACGCCCCAAAGGGCGGGGAAACGTAGTGTTCAGCCATAATAATCCACTTCGGTGGACTGGCCCTGTCGCTCCAAGGCTTGCCTGCGCGCTTGCCTGAGACATGGGCTAGATTATCTCAGATCGGTTGAGGACGATCCCTGGCCTCGGTTCATAGATGGAAACCCAATTTCCAAATACGTGACTTTGCGATTTTAATTTTATAACCTATATATTGCGACATAGTGGTATGGGGCATTCATGCCGCCTATGATTGATACATATGATTTGAAGTTGTTTTATACACTATACACTTATAATAGTATCAAATGATTTCTTTTAAACGTATCAAGCATTCTTGGCTATTATAAGGTAAAAACCCTATCCTCCGACTTGCGTTGCATTGTGTGATGGGAACTGGGTCTTATAATAGCTTCATTTTTCTTTATTTAGCATTGCGCTGTTTGTTTTATGCACTGGTATTCTTGGGAGGAAACCCGTTCCGTGTTATACGGCGTGGTCCCTTGATTTACCTAACTTTAAAATAAAGATTAATAATTGTTTTAGTTCTCACACCAGTCACATGACCGACTTGGAGTTTATTGTTTTAACCTAAACTCTGGGTGCCCCTATTTTGAGACGGGCAGCTAGTAGTTTTGGTTTTGCAGATTTATATTCACAGGATCCTGGTTTACAGCTGGAACGATATCCGGAAAGCTTTGTATCAGTATATCTCTTTCTAGTTGTGTATTGTATTATTTTCCGCTGCTATGTATTTAAATGTAATTCAAAAATCTGATATTTCTGTGTAATATTCATTTATATTCTGTATATTCTTGTAATCTGATGCATTGTTGTAATATACAATGAAATGTTCTTCTGTCTGCGTTCTATTTTGTCGTGTTCTCAAAACAATCCGTGCTTTCCCTTCTCTTCGGAGACCGGGGTAGTTCGGGTCGTTTCATCGGGGGTATCACCGCGGCTTACGTCCCAGTGAGAGAAAACACCGCTTACTCTATTTATCCCTAAGCACTAAGCTCATCTCGGTCGATCGAATCCACGACACCACTAAGGTGCCCATCCACTAAAAAGCATACTGATCAAACCATCAATTTACCGGCATACCGGGATGTGAGGCTCGCGAATCAACGCTATACACAAAGCCATGCTATATCAGCTGCGCTTTGATCATCATCCACCAAACTTTGCTTTTCAACAAAAGCCATGCTATAATATCCAAGAATGCTTGATACGTTTAAAAGAAATCATTTGATACTATTATAAGGTAAAAACCCTATCCTCCGGCTTGCGTTGCGTTGTGTGATGGGAACTGGGTCTTATAATAGCTTCATTTTTCTTTATTTAGCATTGCGCTGTTTGTTTTATGCACTGGTATTCTTGGGAGGGAACCCGTTCCGTGTTATACGGCGTGGTCCCTTGATTTACCTAACTTTAAAATAAAGATTAATAACTGTTTTAGTTCTCACACCAGTTACATGACTGACCTGGAGTTTATTGTTTTAACCTAAACTCTAGGTGCCCCTATTTCGAGACGGGCAGCTAGTAGTTTTGGTTTTGCAGATTTATATTCATGACTAATCTCAACGAATGAGTACTATCCACGTGTGACTATTTTTGTTAAAATATTTCGTTCATCACATGACTAATCTCAACGGATGAGTACAGTCAACACATGAACCTTTATTTTATAATATTCATTTGTTGAATAGAATAAAGGAATTATTGAAATATATAAAGCCGTATTGATTAGCTAATCAGTGAGAACTTCTCACTCTTTAATTTATTTCTAGCTAAAATATATACTAGGATGCAGACAGTGTTTAGTAGCACACGACACCCGTCGTCCACAGACCATGGACGGCTTGTATGCTTGTTTGTTTGATTTTGATGTGTAGTTGATTGCGTGATGTGATGTGAAATGAAATAAAATATTTATATAGTTGAAATAAAATATTTTATAGTGGAAAATATTTTATAGTTAAAAATATAATTTTTAACGTGTATATGAAATGAAATAAAAATAAAAAAATCGGACGATTTGTTTATATACACACATTTGACTGGTATTGATTGGGACGATAAATTTTACAAATCGCCCAACTGCACAAATAAAATCTGTGTTTGATTGTTTGAAACCCCACATGGGTTTTCACACGATCGGAATAATGGACCCCGAGATATTAGATTAGCGGATAGGCTTGAAATCAAATCAGTATCTATTTAAAAAGAACAAAAATCACTTTATATCGAATTGTATTTAATAGAAATCAAATCACATTTATTTTAAGTTGTACTTGATGCAGACAAACTTCCTTAATGACTAAGTCTCCTTCTATAAATCACGATAGCCCTTTTTATATTTTTCCACTTCGTTCCTCAAAAGGAAAACCCAATTCCTTTCCAAACTAAACCATGAAATTCTCCGTTCTAAATCAATTTAAAAATCAAAACAATGAAAAAGGGCTGCTCCACAATAATTAGAAAAAACGTAAGCTTATGAAAAGGGGAAATCAAAACATTTGAATTTCTTTTATCTCTACTTCAATTTCGGGAAAATTATTTTCAAAGTTCATGCGACATTCCTAAAGCTCGGAAGTCTCGTAGACAAGATCGACAGTGGAGACGCAGCGCGATTTAGGGTTCCGTCGACCCTTTTGTAAATCGAGATTTTTGGGAACATCGTAAATTGGGTTTGTCAGATCAGGAATTTGGGTGCGCGACGGATTTTAGAAGCCATTTGAGAATTGGGTGGGGAGTTCGATCTCGAGACAAGTGGTCATCGCGATTCGAGCCTTGGGGATGACGAAGGAGTGAACACCTGACAATGGAGAAGTTAGATTTTTTAACTTGGATGATTGGGACATATACTAGAGTACGACTGTGAGAAGAGAAGCTGGGTTTGTATTCTTTGTGGGGTTCGATAGTATATGGATAGGGGAGTCTGGGCTTTGAATTTTGGAGGAGCGAATTATGAATATGGGAGATGTTAAGGATCAACTGTGAGTTGGGGAGGTCTGAAATGAGTTCACTAGAATCAGCAAGATTGTTCATAACCTATACGAGGCTTGCGTGAAGATGCTAAGAACAAAATGAAGAAGAAGGGTTAGTTTTGTGTAAGTAAATTAACAAATATAATTTTCATTAGCTCATTTAAATTTATTTAACCATATTTAGTTCAAATTGCTTGTGTCTAAAGGCAATATGTTATTCAAGTAAAATCAGATGCAAAGGTCGTAAATCACGTTGGGGTTATAGTTGCAAAATGTACGAGATGGAGTTAATTTGGAAATTTTCAGAATCGAATGTGAATTTTAGATTTAAATTGAACATTTGCTCGATTTAATTTAAAATTTGAATGGATCGCAAATAAAAACCCTAGTGAGTAATTCTCACTTAAGATATATTTAAATTTATTTTTGTCATTAAAAATAATTTGTTGACAACTTTGATGCGTTTATTTATTGTTTATTAGTGTGGCTATTAAATATGTATTAGTTATTTAGGATTGATTGTTGTGTTCATTATATTTATATTGGTTGGTGGATTCCCGAAGTATCATTAGCGGATGCCCGCAGTATCATTAGCGGATGACCCTATACGCCCCCACGCTATTATAGTGGATGACCTTCTATACCGTGATATCATACCTTGAAGCAGGATGGGTATTATTTATGTTGGCTAACGTATGTGGATGCAGGAAAACAGGTTGGAGGAATACAATTGGATTCCTCAAAATTTATTACTATTTGTTTCCACATATATATTATCATATATGATGTATTTAAAACCCGCGAATTGATAATTGAGTGTTTTCGGATATTTAAATATCACTGGGCTAAAATGTTGATATATAAAAATATCGTGAAAACGATATTTAAGATTTAATTGGAAAATTCTATTTTTCTAAAAATAGAATTTGAAATTCGAATGTACTAAAAATCTTGTTTTGAATAAATAAAACAAGTATCGAAATTTATAAACGATGTTTATAAATTAAAAACCAGGAAATTGAAATAAATTTATAAAGGGTGTTTATAAATAAAATGGAATGATCTTCATCGGAAAATCTGGAAACTGAAGTGAATTTATTGTGACGACCCCATCCCCCGTACTGACGGAGACAAGGGTAATCTTTGGAATATAACACAGAAATAGATAATAGTAGAACAGAATTAAATAAATACACCAGATAATGAAGAATAGAATATACTGGCTAAACGTAATCATCAGAGTTACACAGTATACAGGATCTTACTTAGTACAAATACAGTTCAACTATACATAAATGTCTACAGCGGAAACAAACAAAATATGTACAATAGGAGCTGAACAACATAAAAAGAGATAAACAATGGAATCCATCTTCAGCTCCAGCTATTCAGATAAAGCCAGCTAAACCTAAATACAAGGCTGCCCATGTAGAAAAAGGGGCACCCGAGTTTGAAAGTGAAACAAACTACGAGTCAGTCATGGGACTGGTATGAAAATTCTACTCAACACATTTAATATATGGCTAATCACAGGACCACGCCACTTTAGTGGAACGGGTTTACTCCATCGGATTGCCAGTGCTTTAAAAACAAAACTTTTTTTAAATAACGTAGTGCTTTTTCAAAAAATGAAGCCATTATAAGACTCAGTTCCCATCACACAATGCAACGCAAACTGGAGGATAGAGTTTTTACCTTATAACGGCCAAAATATGCTTGATACGAAAAAAAAGCATTTGATATTATTACTAGTGTTTATATGTTTCAAAAACAATTTCAATCATAACTATCAATCATAGATGGCATGGGTACCATATATCATTTCGCCATATATATATACAATCAAAACCGAACAGTCACGTATTTGGAAATTGGATTTCCGTCATGAACCAAGTTAAAAGATAGTCCTTACCGAATTCGAGACGCTCTAGCCCGCCCCTCAGGCAAGTACTCAGTCAAGCCTTTGGATCATCAGGACCGGTCCACCGATGTGGATTAAAATTCCTGAACAATGCATTTCCCCGCCCTATGGGGCGTAGGTGAGCCAACGAATGGTTCCATCGGACCTGGATCGTCCGAAATCGAGGTGCCTCGCAACAGCAACAACCACATAAGTCAAACTCGTCAGGGCGTGGAAAACCACGAACGCTACTTCTAACTAGAAGGAAACGCATGCCCTTCCTGATGTCCTCTCCCGTTTCTGGTTCATACCGGGGTGTGAGGCTCGCGAATTCACGTTATACACAAAGCTACGCCACACAGGAGGTGCTTTGATCATCACCACAAGACTTTGCTTTTCAACAGAAGCCCAGATCATTCGCCACTTAGGCATGCCACACTAGCAATTCATGCCATGCGACTGATGTCCATCGATATACAACCTCTGAGCTCGTGCATTTCAGAGAAGGGCGTTAAGCAAAAGAATAAATTCTCCGCCGCCAAACAGATGTATATTTAACATAGATCAATCAACACAGAATAAAATCCAATGTCAGACACACAGTCCATTTACAAGTCCGTTCTGGGTCTGAACGAAACCGGAGGCACTATATACCTCGCAAACCCATCGATCACCACGTACGTCTGGACGATCACCACTCATTACCCATATTTCGGGATGCCTCCCAATCAAGACCTCGGTTACCACACAAACGAGGTGAAGATCTCCGGTCTTCGACCACCGTCTTCATCTTCGACTTTCAATCGTCAGTCAATTATTTGAAATGAGAATTTACTCGGCATTTTCAAATAATTCACGTATAATTATAATTTCAAATCAATTTATTTCAATGGTTAAATCATTCGACAACACCAATTTGTTCTTTAATGTACTTTTCACACCAAACACATTCAACCATCAAAAACCGCATAAATCGAGCAAATTCAATTTATTTCCATTCCATATCGTTTATGATATTTTATAACGATTTATCGCTATTTTTATTTATTTTAAAATTGCCAATTTATTCAAAACGACGCTTCGGGCCATAACGCGGCCGTGGCGCTGTTTTTCTTCAGATTTGTTTTACAGATATCTGAAAATCTAACCGTTGGATCTTCACAAATTTACGTCATTAGAAAGATCTTTTCAAAAAGAATCCAACGGTTCCAGTTTCGGGATAATCCGACGGTCGGATCTCCCGGTATCATCGTTTGAAGTTTCGATTTCAAAATACGAACTACAGCGCTGTTATTCGATTAAATATAATTATATTTATATATATAAAAATATTCTGGCGTTGTTTTTCTTCAGATTTGAATTAAACATTCCAGACAATCCAACCGTTGGATTTTTACAAAGTTTGTGCCGTTGGAAAGATTTTTCCAAAGGGAACCCAACGGTTGCAATTTCAGGAAAATCCGATGGTCGGATCTCCCGTACTAATCATTTGAAATCACGATTTCAAAATACGAACTGCAGTGTCGTTATTCGATATATTTCAATTGTATTTAAATATATATATCGATTCTTCGATTTCAAAACCATATGAATTTCACACTTTTGATAAAAATGACATTTTCATCTAACTGCCTTCTATTTCAACACTTCACTATTTTTAACAATTCATTTATATAATAAAAATGTGATTTTTATTGTAAAACAATTCATTTCAAAACACTTTTATTTTATATAGTTCGTATAGATGATAAAAATGGGATTTTTATTATAAAACCATTTATTTCAAAATATGAACACCATTCAACACATGAGTTTCAACTCAACAACGTTTCCACACATGGAGGTTTTCTATTCAACGATTAAATATAGTTTCAACAAATGAAAATAATTCAAACACACGAATATTATTCAAAATTTCGGCAGCATAACGGCAGGGTAGTTAAAATCGGGACCGTCCCTAGTACGGCTCCTCGCTTTACCTTAAAACCTCGCGTTTTTTGACAATGGGAATCATGCATCTAGTTCGCACGCAGGCGGCATGTATATATTTATTTCATTTCCGCAAACTAATCCTGTGTGGTTTCAACCAAATATTTCTCAACCACAAACGGGTATTTTTCAACCACAATCAATCAATATCAACCACAAATACTCACAATCAACCATTCACTATCAATCAATTTTCACACCAATCACAACCAATAAATATCGTCCATGGTTTGCGGACGAGGGGCGTATATATATATATATATATATATATATATATATATATATATATATATATATATATATATATATATATATATATATATGTACATATATATATAGCAATTCACTTCTATTTCAACACATATATAATTTTTACAACGCATATATAACTTATACATCGAACATACAACTTATACAACGCTTATACATGAGGTGTACAACGCTTATATAACTCATACATCGACTATATAATTTATACATCGTCGTTTTCCATATCGTTTATAAATTAGAAATCTCACATTTCACATTTCGTATATATATAGAATTCACAGTCACAACACAATCAAATAAATCGTCCATGGTCTGTGGACGTATGTGAACAGTTCAGATATGCGGTTATAATATAAATAATTGTACAAGAAAATTTATAGTGAGACAATTCTCACTGTGGGATCCACTCCGTCAATTTTATCTGAATTTATGTTCTGTTTGCATTTGAATTTATCTGAAATTCTGTTTTGCACCGTTTCAGCTCTGTTCAATTCTGAAATGTAGCCTCTTCAACACGAGTCCAACGAACTTTAAATCGTTCGATTCCGTTCCTGTTTGATCAAGCTACGGTCATTTCAATATTAATTACAACCTTTAATATAATTAATTATTTAAATAATTCCTTAATTACTTAACCAAATCAGGTCGTCCATCGTTGAAATCGTGCTTCCACCTTCATCCACCTGCGCCGCCACTTATAGGCGACCTAAACCCAATCGAGACCCCCTACAATATCGGCCATTCTACCCTCCTCCGTCGCTCAGAACGATGCCACATACGGTGGCCCCACCACACCGGAAATCGGCTCGAACCGCCAAACTTTCATGCTCAAAAATCGAGCAAACCATGAAATGGAATCCCATCTTGTCCGTTGATCGTGTAGACCTCATCTTGCTCTTAAATTTGGCTTTGAAAGCTTCGAAATTCATAGAAGGGTTTGGGAGAAAAGGGGAGAAGAAGATTGGAGCGATTTAGGGCGTCGATTTCATCCTAGCGGCGGCTAGCAGATAATGGCTAGGGTTAGAAGAAAATGATTAATATATATATAATTATAATATTATTTAATCCGTAAACACTTGTTTTTGCACTCGAACTCCAGTTCAAACCCAACGACTGTCGCCTTCTAGCCAAATACCCCATTACGAACACAATGGCATATGTTTCGTAGGCCCATTCGACTGTTTCAGTCAGTTTTCCTTCAAATTAAAATATAAAACATTCAATATTCAATTTGAACGTACATTTCAATTTGCCAGGGCCACAAACTGATTCGAAAAATTCCAGAAAAATAAATCTGGCTATGTTTTGACGATACGGTCCCAACAAAACTAGTTTCGTTGAATTCTAAGACCGTTTGCAAAAAGGCCCATTTCTGGTCGATCCAATTTAGCTATAATTGACCAAAACACATTTTCCTTTGCCACGCTCACATACTAGCTTCAAAAATTATGAAATTTGAAACCTAGTAATAAATTCACATCCTGGATCCAACAAAAGTGGTTTCGTCGAATTCCGAGACTGTTTGCAAAATGGCCAATTTCACGGGCTATATAAATTCCATAGCGACCTTTCTGAAAATCCATTTGGCCATAACTTTTGCTTTCCGCTATTAAAATTCAATTTTTCAGATTCATTAGAAAGGTATTCACTAACGGATTTAAATATTTTTGGTTTCACTCAAATCCGTTTTGTTTTGCACCCGGTACAGTCCGACAAAGTTTGAATTCAATTTTGGAAACTGCAGCGCCATTTCAGTCCTTGTTTATAATTAAAATTAATTATATTCATTTTCAAATGTCGATTCAAACTCACTTTTCATTGCTGTAATTTAAAATATTTATTTTAAATATTTAAAATCCATTATATTAGCCAATTAAAATTTTTTAAACTGGTTCTGATTTTCTGGGTCGTTACAATCTCCCCCACTTAAAACTTTTCGTCCCCGAAAAGTAACAAAGTCGAAAGTGGTTTGATTTATCAACTCTACATTCGATCTGGCTTCCATTCTCCAACTTTTCAGTTTCTGAGAATTTTCAAATTCTTCAAAAATTTGGCTAACACCGGAATTTTCGGAAAATTTCGCCATAACCTCCTTTGTACGGAGAGAGGTTTGGAAATTTGTTGGGCCGTATTATGTACCCAATAAATCCTAATAAGCATACACATATTTATAGTGATATATTCTGGTGTTTACAGGGGAGCGTGTATTGATTATAACTCCAGAGAATAAATTCTCGTCACCCTATCAAAGCCTGAGGGAGTGTGTATTTTAAATGCTCCAGAGGATAAATCCTCGTCACCACGTCCCGTGTGGGAAATAAATAGTCCATGTGCCGTATCTAATAACTAGAGAGATGTGATTATTGTCAACTCCAGACCCGTGTGGGGTTTTTATTAATTTGGCAATTTAACCGTTACAATTTAAATAGTCCATATCAGTTATCAGTTCAACCTGTAAAATATAATCATCGCCATACAAGCCTCTCGCTCGTATGATAAATCTTCCACCTCATCACACAAGTTCCAAATGCTTATGTGGTATATGATGTAGTATGCCTATCTTCAGAAGTATGCCATGTAATGTAGTTCAAAATTAATTGTTACTATCCTATGGCGATATTTATTATTACACACAGAATAACCAGCACTCCGCATCCAATGGCATTCACAGGAGTTGATATAATAGTATTTCGCATCCAACTCATTAAGGTTTACCTATTTGTCGGGCACGCAAATAAAATCTTTACTCAACAGCTAATCCATTTACCTGTTCAAATATATAAAATGCACATGTATATATTTCTATCTATTTTCTAATCAATTCAAGGTGTGAGTTTATCGAATAAATTCTACCATTATTCTATTGTTGATTAAATTAACTACGGTTTCAATAATTTTAATTAATCAAATTCTACTATCACACAACTCAAATAGCAATCAATTTTTTTTAACTTTTCAAAAATATACTTTTATATATTCAAAAATCATATTTCTAAAACCAGACTATATATATTATCACAAATACGTTATTTAAGAACATATCACTCTTGACTCGTTCTGAGGCACTTCTGACCCCATCTCTAATGAGTTGTTCTGATTCTTCTTTACTTATACTAGGATATTACTGATCCTATCTGTATAGAGTTACCCATCCTAGAACACTACTGGTTCTATTTCTAACGAGTTTGTTAATATGTTATTGTTAGATCAAAAAATGGCTCTAACACCCAAATTGTCGTATTTTGAGCATAGGATATGAAGAAATAATCGAAAAATAGAGAAAAAAGAAAGACAACGAGATTTTTATAGTGGTTCGGCGTTAAAGAGCCTACGTCCACTTCATATTTTCTCATTTCACTCATGGATTACAATTACACTGAATATTGTCTTTCAATCACTTGAATTCAATGAATAATTCTCTCTGAATCCATTGAATTTATTGAGGAAGATAGTGGTTATTCATGGAGAAGTGTTGGCTATGGCATCCATGGATGAGGAGATGCCAAAAGTCCCTTGAAAATGCCCTCTGAAGGTGTATTTATAGCTGTAGGAAAGCTCCTGGGAGGACTGGTTCATGATGGGGTACGTGGCATGCGATCCAGAAAAATAGGAGAGCCAGTAGCCTTGAGAATAGGTCAAAACAAGCTACGTTTGAATAGGTACGCAGGACGGATCGCGGTCATGGGTCGGATCGCGGTCATGGGTCGGATCGCGGTCATAGGTCGGATCGGATCGCGTAGGCAAGGGCGGATCGGATCGCGGTCATATGCCAGCTTACACCCGTTCACGGAAATGGGCGTAGCTTTCAAACCGTAAGTCCGATTGAGCCAAACCAAAGCTCAAACTGAAGCTAATTCAAAGGGCTACGAGTATATGAGGTGAATAGAACCAAATGAAGTCATTTGATAGGGGTTTCGGGCCATTTTATACTGATGTTGTGATTTTGACCAAACTGCCTTGTGTCTTCTTATGATGCTTCCAATGCCGGAGAGCGATGTTATCCAGAGATTCCATATGAGACAGCATTTACCCAGAGGTATGTCAACATGATCTTTTCTTTGGGTAGCCTGGTCACAAAGCAGGCTAACATTTTGCCCCCCAAAGTACATCTTATCGAGGATGAGATGTGCTTTGAATATGTTGAGCTAATTCTTTCTGGAATATCATTTGTCCTTGAGAAGGCTTTATCCAATTGTTGCATTGCTTCCATTGGAGCTAATCGGGCTAAGTTCTATGAGAGGAGTATTCGAGACGATCAAGAAATTGTTTAAACCTTCTCAAATCAAAAGATCTAATTCATCCGTCAGAAGTCATGCTAAATTGTCGGCTCCCGAGCGTGATCCTACACGCATAGGTCGTCGCCAAACAACATCATCACTCTATGCAAGCCAAGCGCGTGGTAGGGTTGGGCTTTCTTTTACATATGAGTCAATAAATGAAGTAGCCACCCAAATCATGGGGCGATGTAAGAATCTTTGGGCTCTAAGCTAACAACTGTACTGTTGGGATAAAGCACATCAGAATCAACATATGAATTTGTCATTTGTAATAAAGTTCGAACTATCTTGATATCTTGATATTAATCCAGGATCTTAAAATCGCATTGAATCATAACAGTAAGGAATTCAAAAGCCATGATCACTCTGGATCGTAGTCGAGAGAATCCACAATTATTACGGATCATTTCTTAATCCAATATTCACATATGAAGTAGTCAGTAAGGGATGTTTATAAAAATTATGTGGACCAGTGCCTATAGGATCGTCACCATCGCGAGGCAGTAGATAGGTTTGTCACACCTTCCATTCGGTGTAGTTTGAGTCTTTAAGTTCACATTCGATCCACAAGCTATCTCGCTTGGTCGGCAAAGATGAGTAAGATTGTACTCCGGAGGCATGACATACATGTTTTGAATCCCATTTCATGCCAGGATTGTCTTCAAAGTTAGTCTATGAACCGACACTTGTGCTCTCAGTGCCATCGGAGGACAAGCGAGGTCAGTACTTATACCCCCAGTATCGATTCGGGTTGAGTTGAGTCAATAAGGCATTTAATCTTGAAGATTTTATACTTCCTGTCATTGCATCTGGTAAGAACTGAAGGTTCAGCAATCTTAGTCGACCCAGATCATTCTGTAATGTTTCTCAATTTTGCAAAAATTGGAATTGTATATGCGAATGGTTTAACCACATTTGCTTTGATATCATCTCTTCTCTTTAGTCAGATAGTGAGGATTGCCTCATCGGGCATCAGCGACTTCGGTTACTCTCATCAGATTGGTTGCGGAGTCAAGTAAGGTTGTTGAATGCGAGTGAATAAATGTCATTATGAAGTTAGTTGGGCCCCACCATTTATGCTTTAGCCTAGTCCGAAATGGTTATCACAGTCTTATTGAGTCTCTTTCTCATGCTCGGTTCAATTGTGCTTGACAAATAAGATCATGGGCTCAATAAGTGGTATAGATTCACTTTGGAATTGCACATTCTTGTCATTGTTTTCCAGGGCTTTTCCTTTGTCCTTATCAGTTCGGGAGTCGGATGATGCTCCATCCTTTATCATAAAAGCATTGAGATTTCCTATCTCGACATTAACACCTTCTTATCATAGAAGTATGTCCACCTTAGGGTTGAATTCATCAAAGCTTCTAAACAACTCTCGTTAGAGAGAAAATTTAAAGTCCGGGGGAATAACAGGGGATCCTGACATCCCACGTGTGAGGGTTGTAATTGTTGTTATCCATATCATCTCGAGAAGTGCCGCCTCTCGAGAGGCGCCGAATCAGACTAGCGAGCAGGTTGCCATCAAAGAATTGATGCACATTATCAAGATCCTGGCTGGTGCCCCCAGCATCGAATCTGAAATTACAAAGGGGGTCTTTGCTGATTTCTTGTTTCCACGTCGATATTGCCCCCGGGTCATTGTTCGAGTCATTCGACCTGACCGGGTTCCTGTTTTTCGAATTGTTGTGTTCTTTCTTAGAGCTGAGTATGAAACGTCGCTCAAGTATTCATTCGAGTTGGAGTTAAAACTGGTCGTGCATGATCTGAATTTGTCACAATTCTTGCATTCTCATCTAGGATGTTGCAGGTAGCTGTTCCATTTCCCATGTTTCCATCCATGACGTAGGGAATCGAAACCGCATGTTGCGCGCCTGCTGATTGGTTTGTGTTCAACCCAAGATGATGATTGATATTTGACTGTGCCAAGTTCCTCACTACCTGAACTTCAATTTTATCATTTCCAACGAATTGATGATTGTTGCTCGGCCTTCTAGCTCATTCCTGAAATAGGTGAAGGTCGGCCTCGGGCTTCTTGATTCATGTGCCCCCTATCCACAGGGGGTTTTGTTGAGCAGTACACTTCGAATTCACGTTTTCTCTGGATTCATGTTCACTTCTCGCATCAAGAGCCGGAGTTGAGTGCAAAAATGAATTGTTGGTATTCAGCCCATGCTAAGCCCTAGTCTCCCATCCAAGCTCCGAGGACAGAAATCAAGCGGTAAAGGGTCAGATTGTAGTCGCCTCGAGTACTCATGTTTGCTCTTTGCATCAAGGGAAAGGTCGGGGACGAAATGGTTGCATCATGTTCAATTATTACATGGGATATATCCAGCCTTATCTGAGCTTCCCATTCTGGAAGTAAGTTGGGATCAGCAGATGGACGTTCTCTTTGCATCTTCTTTCTGGTCTTCAAGGGGCCTGCATCATCCTTCTGGGCGTGACCCTTTGTTCGTTTTCCATTAGCACATTGCCATCACTACGAGTGAGGCACTCGCGTTCTTGAATAGTTATATTTTGTAAACCTGCGTTTAGTAATAAATATTATGTTCCTTTCGCATTGTCTTGTACCTGCGAATGGGAAAATAAGTCATGAAGCGTTATAAGTAGTCAATGCAATTATAAATGAAAATGCACTAAAGTAGTATGTGTGTATAGGTATGCTCCCAATCAATCATTAACTTAGTGCCTGGCCAGGGCTTTGTTGAGGATTGATTAGGACCTTAACTGTTTTGCCCCCATGTCCGGACATGGAGGATCCGGGCTTGGATTTGAGTCAGTCCCCCGACACTCTGGCGGGGTAGGAGCTCTTGTGGTGCTAAGTCTCTAGCGCCTTTATACTTTCTCTAGAGTTCGAACTCAGCTTTCAATCTGCTCCCCAATCCTTCAGCGGGGTAGGAGTTCTATCTTGTTTCATGATATGCTCAACGATCCTTCAGCGGAGCAGAAATTATGGGGGGTGATGAGTCTCTAGCACCTTTCTCAGCGCTTAATCATAGACGCTTTTATACTCTCCTAGCGGTCGCCAAGGTTAGAGTTCGAACTCAGCTGTTCTGTCGCTCACCGATCCTTCAGCGGGGTAAGAGTTCTTTCTCAGTGCACAATCAGGGACGCTTTTATACTCTCCTGGCAGTCGCCGAGGTTAGAGTTCGAGCTCAGCAGTTTTATCGCTCCCCGATCCTTCAGCGGGGTAAGAGCTCTTTCTCAGCGCTCAATCGGAGACGCTTTTATACTCTCTCTGCTCTGGAGAGTTAAAGTGTTGTCGAGGCGGTTCCTATCATGGTGCACCTTCGCGCCTTGTGGATGTCATCTTCGCGTCCTTTATACTCTCTCTCGAATCATGAGAGTTAGAGTCATGAATCGAGCGGTCTTCAATCAGGCACGCCCTTCAAACTCATCCAAGGTTTATATTTTAATCCAAGCTCTGAGGATTAAAGTCAGACAGACAAATAGTTGGAAAACGTTTGCCAAGGCTCTGCGTTCCTCCGAATAGTCTTTGGGAGGATTGGTTGGCACCAAACTTCGGGTACCAGCGTCATTCATATCACACGAGTTAGTCATGTCAATAACTCGGAAAGCATATGAAATTAAATTGCATGATTGAAAAGTGAGCATATCAAGGGGTAGTATTGCCTCCTTTATTTGAATTCACGTAATCCGGTGGCGTCGAGCATAGGATCGAGCCATGTAGGTAGTCACACCGCGTTCATCTGGAGTTGGACTACGACTTTGCGATTCAATGATTTATGTACAATTGTCTTGCGGTCTGCCACGTGTAAGCCAAGGATTGGATGATCATTCCGAATGCACCTTGAAGTATATGACTTTCTTTAGACGGGGGGCATGACTTTGCTAGAGCAGTTCAGTCGGGCCCATTATGGCAGTGCTCCATAATTCTGCATGCGGGTGTTAACAGTCTGATCGGTACCAGATCCAAGGTACCTACACCATCCACATATTATTTCATCTCAGTTAATTACATCAATAACTCATAAAGGATGCAAATATAAGAGTCATGGTTATAGAATAATCCTGTTAAAGGAATGAGTATCATTCTGAGTGAAAAATGGCGTTGCACATTCATTGTAGGTCCATTTTGCTTCGCCCTATCTCTGCCAATGAAGGGCTGCCAAAGTCTTTTAGTTGATGAGGAATCCTTTTTCAAATTATCATGGGGGCGGCAGTCCCAAAAAATGAATAGACCTTGATCAGGGTCTTGAGATGGCAAAGACGTCTAAGTAGGTACTATAAGCGAGTGATGAGGTCGCATCTCTTTTTGAATCGCCTAGAGTGTCAGGAAGTCATGACTGTATCGCTAATGGTAGCACATCGTCGCATTGGCGCTAAGAAATAGGATAATGCTGCTGGTGAGATAATCATATCTCACCAATTTGCTGATATGCCTTCGATTCCATATTGGGGGCAAGAATCAAATACTCAATTTGCTACTCTTTGGGCAAGAAAAAGGCAGTTGGCCGTGCAAACTCCTGATGTGTCAGCTTTGAATTGGATGATTTATTCTCGAGCGATTCATGCTCAAATCTCTAGTTGCCCCCAGCGTCCGGGGAATGAGTTTGCTTGACATATAATCGATGAAAGGAGTGGGAGCGTGAATCTTCACTTTCTAGCTTCAAAATGCCGTTCATCAGAAGTTTCACTCATGTACATCTTCCATTTAACGGGAAGTTGACTAGTGATTTCGACGAATCATTCAGGGCAGCGGATTTAGCAATAAGGCTCATTGATGTCTATCTCGGAGCAACCTTCCAAGGAAAATAAGCCATGTCGCCTTGCACGCCTTTCACTTCACCTTGTTAGATGCATTCTGTGCTGTAGGAAGTTCATCATGGGGTTATCCATGACTCTCTTCCGGGTTTAGTCTCCAATGCTGGATCAACTTCCATCTGATCAATGGTTGTATTTTATAGTGTCTTGATGGGGATCATCTCTATCTTTTCTAGATTGTCGGACCCTTCTAACTTGGTCAGATTATCCGCCTTCTGATCTTTTGCTCGCAGGACATGAGATATGTTGTAACGTTCTAATACATCCAACAACCCTTCTTCCGGTTCTAGGCAAGCTATGAGTGGTGGTTCCTTCGTCTGGAATTCCTTTCGAGCCTGGCGAACTACAATGTGAAAGCCAGAATATATGCTCAATGCTACTATTCCCAACTCCTTAGCGAGTTTCAATTCGATAATCAGGGTGTCGTCTTCGGAGCCGTTGTTAGTAGCGGAGAATTTCAACCGCAAGGCATAGTAAATTGACCGCCCTTTAGGGGTTATTAATAAGACACCGGCGTCGGACATTCAATCATTCTTTGCACCGTCTGATTACATCTTCCAGGTGCATCTTCTACATCTGCCACATCCACTTCGGGAGTGGTACATTCAGCGATGTAGTTGGTTAATGCTTGCCCTCGTATGGACTTCTTTAGGAGGGAGTTGAGATCAAACTGGTTTAGCTTTATGTCCCGATCAAGCAATTTTCCAGATGCCTCAGGTCGTTGCAGGACCTGTCGTAGCAGTTAGTGAGGGTGCATACCATCGGATGAACTTTGAAGTAATAAGGGAGCTTTCTTAGAGCAATCAACAAGCTGTAGACAAGTTTTTCAATCTTTGGGTATACCACGACTACTTTCTTGCTCACATTATTGACTAGTTTCCAAACCTTATCCTCCTTACACACAAGTGGTGCCAACTTTCATGCCAAGCTTCAGACGCATTTAATTCTTTGTTGTTCATGGCTAACTATGAGGCCTTTAGGTTCATTCCAGATATTGAACATCTCTGTCAGATTCGAAACGTGGTAGGTTGACCGCTCGGACTCCATAAGACTATCACCTACATGGACTTCCATGGCCTTGCACTTTGGTTGTGGACCATACAAGTCAGTAAGCACTGGTAAGTTGCCTCGGCTTCATTCGGTCCGAATGCCAATTCCATATAACAGTACAGTTCGAGGTCAATGATAAAACATGTTTATTCATGATCAGGCACATGCATAAGAATTTCGTTGTAAGGTGCGCACACGTCCATGAGAGGGATCCATTCATGTCTAGTCATTGAATCCATAAGCTGGTCAATTCTGATTGACGGGAAGCTTCCTTTTGGGCGAACATTGTTCAAATCTAAGAAATCAATGCGTATGCGCCATTCTCCATTAGCGTTCTTGATAAGGACGGGATTTGATATCCAAGCGGGATGTGTGGCACATCATATAAAACCATTGCCTCTCAACATTCCGACTTCCTCTTTCATGGTAGATGCTTTCCCTGGATCGTGCATACGTCTTGTTTGCTTGGCAAGAACAAATTTCAGGTTTATTCTCAAAAAATGACTCATAAACTATGGTAAAATCCTGCGAATATTAGCATAGGTCCAAGCGAACACATCCAGGTTAGCCTGTAGAAAGCATGTCAGTTCCTTCCTTCAGAAGAGGTCTAAATGAGATCCGATTTCAAGACCTTAGTCAGGTCGATGTCACCAATCGGAACACGTGTAGTTGCGTCATTAGATGTCACCCTTCTGCATCCCGAATGATGATCCTTGTTGGGATCTAGATCTTCAGACAGATCCTCGGGCAATTCCTCTTGTGATGCTCCCATTATTCGCTATATTCATACCTCCTTCACACTCCATTCCAATAGAGGGGAAGCATCTTTGGGTTTCATGCCATCTTTGTTCCGTAGCATGGTCCATTCGGCTGAATAGTCGGCTTCTCCAATAACTTGGTCACCATAGACCATTCCCGCTCCATCTTCGGTTGGTATATTTAGCAATAGGCACTAGGGTGCATTGTAGGCTCTGAATTCTGTTGGAGCTGGTCTGTCTGAATCTTGATCAGATGAGCTTGAACATGATAGCATAACTTGTGAGGCTTCAGGTAAGGTTCGTATATCCTATCACAACTGTTTTACGAAGTGGAGAGCTAATGGTTGATTCATATTTGCGTTGATCTCGAGCTCTCGTCTCTTGACCAAGGTCATATAGTGGCTAATGTTGCTATCATCCGGGCAAGGATCCCTAAGTCCAATCATGGCTTGTAGTGATTCAACTGGTATTTGACTCTGGGCACCAAAGCATGTTGATCCAAACCTTATTCGATGGCAATCAATATTAGTTGTTGGGTATCCTATTATTGAGAATCATGGTCGTTGGGATCTTCTGAGTCATCTTCAGAATAGTGTCCGGATTGTTCTATGTCAATGTCATCTGGTATCCCGACTGTTGGATAGGTTTAAATCACGTAAACTAGGTGATCACTACTTGTTCAGGAACATCATCGGTTGCATTGGGGAGATCTTTACACCATCGGAGCTTTGGAAGAGGAGGCTGTTATGAGACCATCATTATTTTGTATACTGCCATAGCCAGCGTGTCGAATCTTTTCAACAACTCCTCACATTCAATAACATCGGTAGATAGAGGTCATGGCTTCTGGAGGAATTCTAATCGTTGCCATTCCGTTGTCAAATTCTTTGACAATCCGTTTATTCTTCAATGACAAGCTTTGATGAATGCTATGGGCCAACATATATGCTGAGCTGAAGATAAGCCATGCTCCGAGCCGAAGGCGAGTCCGTGCTCCGAGCCGAAGGCGAGGCCGTCAACGGGTCCGGGCGCAGCGCCGGCGGGGGTCCGGGGCCCCGCAGTCCCGGCGGCGATCGACCTAACCGGTTAGGTCGAAAATGTAGGCACCGCACGATTTTTTCGATTTTGGAAGATAAAGCTTTTTCAGAAATGATCTGAAAATTGCATTTTTTCCAAAAAATGTCACTTTTTTGGGTCGGGTCGCGACCCTTGTTCGTCACCACTTTTTGAGTCGCGGTTCGCTACTATCGTCTGGTTCGTGGCTCGGATCGTCAATTAATCAACGTCTTCAGATCGGGTCCCGGATCCTACACCAGGTCGGGTGGTGAAGGTCACTCTGGGCCCCGGTCGTGGAGGTCGTTCCGCGAGCTACGAATCGGATCGTGATGGCTCTTTGGGCTCCGTTCGTGGAGGTCGTTCCGCGAACCGCGAGCCAGTTCGTGATACCGCCTGCGATCCGCGAACCGCGAACCGAGAATCGGCCACCTGCTCTAACCTGCTCCTGTGCATTTTCTTTATTATCCTCATTTGGTCGTGAAGCTTGTGAACCCTTAGCTTTTTTTCGAAGGCATGAAGCTCTAATTTTCTGAAATCAACGAAATATTCAAAAATGGTAGAAACGCGGACTGTTTTCTTTGAACTTTCAAATCAAAATAGTAGAATAGCAATCCGATAGGTTGAGAATTCGGTTCTCAGTGAAAGCACCAAAATGTAGATCAAAAAATGGCTCTAACAACCAAATTGTCGTATTTTGAGCATATGATATGAAGAAATAATCGAAAAATAGAGAAAAAAGCAAGACAACGAGTTTTTTATAGTGGTTCGGCGTTAACGAGCCTACGTCCACTTCATATTTTCTCATTTCACTCATGGATTACAATTACAATGAATATTGTCTTTCAATCACTTGAATTCAATGAATAATTATCTCTGAATCCATTGAATTTATTGAGGAAGATGGTGGTTATTCATGGAGAAGTGTTGGCTATGGCAGCCATGGATGAGGAGATGCCAAAAGTCCCTTGAAAATGCCCTCTGAAGGTGTATTTATAGCTGTAGGAAAGCTCCTGGGAGGACTGGTTCGTGATGGGGTACGTGGCAGGCGATCCAGAAAAATAGGAGAGCCAGTAGCCTTGAGAATAGGTCAAAACAAGCTGCATTTGAACAGGTACGAAGGTCGGATCGCGGTCATGGGTCGGATCGCGGTCATAGGTCGGATCGGATCGCGTAGGCAAGGGCGGATCGGATCGCGGTCATATGCCAGCTTACACCCGTTCACGGAAATGGGCGTAACTTTCAAACCGTAAGTCCGATTGAGCCAAACCAAAGCTCAAACTGAAGCTAATTCAAAGGGATACGAGTATATGAGGTGAATAGATCCAAATGAGGTCATTTGATAGGGGTTTCGGGCCAGTTTATACTGATGTTGTGATTTTGACCAAACTGCCTTGTGTCTTCTGATGATGCTTCCAATGCCGGAGAGCGATGTTATCCAGAGATTCCATATGAGACTGCATTTACCCAGAGGTATGTCAACATGATCTTTGCTTTGGGTAGCCTGGTCACAAAGCAGGCTAACAGTTATATTCCAGAAATAAGCTTAACCAAAGCTCTGATACCACGATGTGACGACCCCATCCCCCGTACTGACGGAGACAAGGGTAATCTTTGGAATATAACACAGAAACAGATATTAGCAGAACAGAATTAAATAAATACACCAGATAATGAACAATAGAATATACTGGATAAACGTAATCATCAGAGTTACACAGTATACAGGATCTTACTTAGTACAAATACAGTTCAGCTATACATAAATGTCTACATCGGAAACAAACAAAATATGTACAATAGGAGCTGAACAGCATAAAAAGAGATGAATAATGGAATCCATCTTCAGCTCCAGCTATCCTGATAAAGCCAGCTAAACCTGAATACAAGGTTGCCCGTGTAGAAAAAGAGACACCCGAGTTTGAAAGTGAAAAAACTACGAGTCAGTCATGGGACTGGTATGAGAAATCTACTCAACACATTTAATATATGGCTAATCACAGGACCACGCCACTTTCGTGGAACGGGTTTACTCCATCGGATTGCCAGTGCTTTAAAAACAAAACTTTCTTTTAAATAACGCAATGCTTTTTCAAAAAATGAAGCCATTATAAGACTCAGTTCCCATCATACAATGCAACGCAAACCGGAGGATAGATTTTTTACCTTATAACAGCCAAAATATGCTTGATACAAATAAAACAAAAGCATTTGATATTATTACTAGTGTTTATATGTTTCAAAAACAATTTCAATCATAACTATCAATCATAGACGGCATGGGTACCATATATCATTTCGCCATATATATATACAATCAAAACCGCCAGTCACGTATTTGGAAATTGGATTTCCGTCATGAACCAAGGCAAAAGTTAGTCCTTACCGAATTCGAGATGCTCTAGCCCGCCCCTCAGGCAAGTACTCAATCAAGCCTTTGGATCGTCCGGGCCGGTCCACCGATGTGGATTAAAATTCATGAACAATGCGTTTCCCCGCCCTATGGGGCGTAGGTGAGCCAACGAATGGCTCCATCGGACCCGGATCGTCCGATCTAATCGAGGCGCCTCGCAACAGCAACAACCACATAAGTCAAACTCATCAGGGCATGTAAAACCACTGACGCCACTTTTAGCTAGAAGGAAACGCATGCCCACCCTTATGTCCTCTCCCGTTTCTGGTTCATACCGGGGTGTGAGGCTCGCAAATTCACGTTATACACAAAGCTACGCCACACAGGCGGTGCTTTGATCATCACCACAAGACTTTGCTTTTCAATAGAAGCCCTGATCATTTACCACTTAGGCATGCCACACTAGCAATTCATGTCATGCGACTGATGTCCATCGATATACAACCTCAGTGCTCGTGCGTTTCAGAGAAGGGCGTTAAGCAAAAGAATAAATTCTTCGCCACCAAACAAATGTATATTTAACAGAGACCAATCAACACAGAATAAAATCCAATGTCAGACACACAGTCCATTTACAAGTCCGTTCTGGGTCTGAATGAAACCGGAGGCACGATATACCTCGCAAACCCATCGATCACCACGTACGTCTGGACGATCACCACTCATTATCCATATTTCGGGATGCCTCCCAATCAAGACCTCGGTTACCACCCAAACGAGGTGAAGATCTCCGGTCTTCGACCACCGTCTTCATCTTCGACTTTCAATCGTCGGTCAATTATTTGAAATGAGAATTAACTCGGCCTTTTCAAATAATTCACGTATATTTAGAATTTCAAATCAATTTATTTCAATGGTTAAATCATTCGACAACACCAATTTGTTCTTTAATGTACTTTTCACACCAAACACATTCAACCATCAAAAACCACATAAATCGAGCAAATTCAATTTATTTCCATTCCATATCATTTATGATATTTTATAACGATTTATCGCTATTTTTATTTATTTTAAAATAGCCAATTTATTCAAAACGACGCTTCGGGCCATAACGCGGCCGTGGCGCTGTTTTTCTTCAGATTTGATTTACACATATCTGAAAATCTAACTGTTGGATCTTTCACAAAATTTACGTCATTAGAAAGATCTTTTCTAAACGAATCCAACGGTTCCAGTTTCGGGAAAATCCGACGGTCGGATCTCCCGGTGTCATCGTTTGAAGTTTCGATTTCAAAATACGAAATGCAGCGTCGTTATTCGATTAAATATAATTATATTTATATATATACATATATATATAAGTATAATCATTTATGGCGCTGTTTTTCTTCAGATTTTAATTAAACATTCCAGACAATCCAACCGTTGGATTTTTACAAAGTTGGTGCCGTTGGAAAGATTTTTCCAAAGCGAACCCAACGATTGCGATTTCAGGAAAATCCGATGGTCTGATCTCCTGTACTAATCGTTTGAAATCACGATTTCAAAATACGAACTACAGTGTCGTTATTCGATGTATTTCAATTCTATTTAAATATATATATCGATTCTTCGATTTCAAAACCATATGAATTTCACACTTTTGATAAAAATGACATTTTCATCTAACTGCCTTCTATTTCAACACTTCACTATTTTTAACAATTCATTTATATATTAAAAATGTGATTTTTATTGTAAAACAATTCATTTCAAAACATTGTTATTTTATATAGTTCGTATAGATGATAAAAATGGGATTTTTATTACAAAACCATTTATTTCAAAATATGAACACCATTCAACACATGAATTTCAACTCAACAACGTTTCCACACATGGAGGTTTTCTATTCAACGAATAAACATAGTTTCAACAAATGAAAATAATTCAAACACATGAATATTATTCAAAATTTCGGCAGCATAACGACAGGGTAGTAAAAACCGGGACCGTCCCTAGTACGGCTCCTCGCTCTACCTTAAAACCACGCGGTTTTTGACAATGGGGATCATGCATCTAGTTCGCACGCAGGCGGCATGTATATATTTATTTCAATTCCACAAACTAATCCTATGTGGTTTCAACCAAATATTTCTCAACCACAAACGGGTATTTTTCAAACACAATCAATTAATATCAACCACAAATACTCACAATCAACCATTCGCTATCAATCAATTTTCACACCAATCACAACCAATAAATATCATCCATGGTTTGTGGACGAGGGGCGTATATATATATATATATATATATATATATATATATATAGCAATTCACTTCTATTTCAACACATATACAATTTTTACAACGCATATATAACTTATAAATCGAACGTACAACTTATACAATGCTTATACATGAGGTGTACAACGCTTATATAACTCATACATCGACTATATAATTTATGCATCGTCGTTTTCCATATCGTTTATAAATTAGAAATCTCACATTTCACATTTCGTATATATATACAATTCACAGTCACAACACAATCAAATAAATCGTCCAGGTCTATGGACGTATGTGAACAGTTCAGATATGCAGTTATAATACAAATAACTATATAAGAAAATTTATAGTGAGAGAATTCTCACTGTGGGATCCACTCCGTCAATTTTATCTGAATTTCTGTTCTGTCTGCATTTGAATTTATCTGAAATTTTGATTTGGCGCGTTTCAGCTCTAGTCAGTTCTGAAATGTAGCCCTCTTCAACACGAGTCCAACGAACATTGAATCGTTCGATTCCGGTCCTGTTTGATCAAGTTATGATCATTTCAATATTAATTATAACCTTTAATATAATTAATTATTTAAATAATTCATTAATTACTTAACCAAATCAGGTCGTCCATCGTTGAAATCGTGCTCCCACCTTCATCCGCCTGCGCCGCCACTTATAGGCGACCGAAACCCAATCGAGACCCCCACAACGTTGGCCATTCTACCCTCCTCCGTTGCTCAGAACGATGCCGCATACGGTGGCCCCACCATGCCAGAAATCGGCTCGAACCGTCGAACTTTCATGCTCAAAAATCGAGCAAACCACAAAATGGAATCCCATCTTGTCCGTTGATCGTGTAGACCTCATCTTGCTCTTCAATTTGGCTTTGAAAGCTTCAAAATTCATAGAAGGGATTGGGAGTAAAGGGGAGAAGAAGATTGGAGCGATTTAGGGTGTCGATTTCATCCTAGTGGCGGCTAGCAGATAATGGCTAGGGTTAGAAGAAAATGATTAATATATATATAATTATAATATTAATTAATCCGTAAACACTTGTTTTTGCACTCGAACTCCAGTTCAAACCCAACAACTGTCGCCCCTAGCTAAATACCCCCATTCCAAATACAATGGGATATGTTTCTTAGGCCCATTCGACTGCTTCAGTCAGTTTTCCTTCAAATTAAAATATAAAACATTCAATATTCAATTTGAACGTACATTTCAATTTTCCAGGGCCACAAACTGATTCAAAAAATTCCAGAAAAATAAATTTGGCTATGTTTTGATGATATGGTCCCAACAAAACTAGTTTAGTCGAATTCTGAGACCGTTTGCAAAAAGGCCCATTTCCGGTCGATCCAATTTAACTATAATTGACCAAAACACGTTTTACTTTGCCACGCTCACATACTAGCTTTAAATATTATGAAATTTGAAACCTAGCAATACCTTCACATCCTGGATCCAACAAAAGTGGTTTCGCCGAATTCCGAGACCATTTGCAAAATGGCCAATTTCACGGGCTATATAAATTCCATATCGACCTTTCTGAAAATTCATTTGGCCATAACTTTTGCTTTCCGCTAAAAAAATTCGATTTTTCAGATTCGTTAGAAAGGTATTCACTAACAGATTTAAATATTTTTGGTTTCACTCAAATCCGTTTTGTTTTGCACCCAGTACAGTCCGACAAAGTTTGAATTCAATTTTTGAAACTACAGCGCCATTTCAGGCCTTGTTTATAATAAAAATTAATTATATTCATTTTCAAACGTCGATTCAAACTCACTTTTCATTGCTATAATTTAAAATATTTATTTTAAATATTTAAAACCCATTATTTTAGCCAATTTAAAAATTTTAAATTGGTTCAGATTTTCTGGGTCGTTACATTTATAAACGATGTTTATAAAATGAAGTATCATTTGGATAATTTGAAAAATATAAATTCAAAGGTGAATGTAAAATGGGAATTGAAATTAGTTTCAAAAAGAAACAATAAATCTATTCTGATATTCAGAATGTAAAATGAATTAATAAATCCTATGAATTTTTGATTTAAATTCGATTAGATCGAATTTATCTAAATAAAATATTTTCAAAAGAAAATATTCGGATTTTATTTAAAAGAAGTTTAAAGTTAAATATGAAAATAGATTCTATATTTATACAGATAAGTTATAATAAAAAAATTCCAAAATAAGGTTTGGTTTTCAAACAGATTCTGAAATGAAACTTGTTTTATTTTATAAAACAAGGAAGTTGGATTTATAAACTATATTTATATATCTAGTGAAATAAATTATCATTAGATAATTTAGAGGTTTAAATTCAAGTATGAATTTGAAAAGTAGAATTTAAAATGGAATATAAATGGAAACTTGTTTTTATAAAACAAGAAAGTTAAATTTATAAACAACCTTTATAAATTAAGTAAAATAAGTTATCATTTGATAACTTAGAAATTTAAATTCAAAATATGAATTTAAACATGAATTGGAAATCGATTCAGAAAGGGAATGATGGTTTTTTTTCCATATTCAGAATATAAAAAAAATTAAGTCAAATCCAAGGGATTTAAATTGGAATTCGATTTTATCGAACTTTATGAATAATTAATTTATAAAAGGAATTGGAATTTAATATAGCAAATTGACTTATAAACAAATTTATAACCAAGTAATGAATAATCAACGATTTGAGATAATCGGAAATACTATGTTGGAATTGAAAAATGAATTTAATATATATTAAAAATATATTAGAATAGAGCTAAAATTTAATGTAAACGAAGTTTACATGTTTATATTAAAATATAATTAAAATGAACTCACCATAGCGCAGTAGTTCATAAATTGGCGTTTCGAACTTCTATTGAGTATAAAGAACTCAATTTAAGTCTGAATTCTTTGAAACAAGAAACGTCAGGACTAATTTGATAATAGTTTCCTAACGGAAGAGAAAAATCTGGATTTCATCTTATTAATTTTTAGTTATGTCAAAATCAGTTTTTTAGAAAAACAGCGCCATAATCATTATTAAACCATAACGGTTTATTTAAATAAATAAAAAGGATTTTTAGCAAATAAGACTTAGATCTTCGTTATAAAAATCCAGACTCAAGTCGTAAAATAAATATGAGCTCAAGACAAGTAAATGAAATGATTTTTGAAACAAAAATATATTTTTGAATATTGAATAGGATTAACTAAATTGAATAGTAATTCTTTAATCGAGTTTTGAATTGAAATTGGCTTTGGATAAGTAAACTGGTTTTGTGAATTCATATTTGAAATTGAATATGAAACTCAAGTTGGAAATGAAATTCTACTTTTTTATAGGCAAATTAAAATATATTTGAACATGATATATGCAAAACTAAGGGATTTGGCAAAATAGCTAATTAAAGAATAAATTAGCAAGTTGATTTAGGAATGATCGGATTGAGTTAGGATAAATCGAAAAACAGGTGAACATAGACTAGACAGGTTTGGAGTGAAGTGTTTGAAGATTATTGTAACAACCCGTATTTTTGAATAACATGTTATAACATAAATCAAGGCAGAATTAAACTGTAAAACCTGAAACAAGGCAAACGGGTAGTGCCATTGCGTTCGCCTCGGAAAAATACGCGAAATAGAGTTCGAGTTTTCGAAAATCGGAGTTCGTATGACCAAGATATGGCCTCGCGAAGTTTCACGAAAAATTCAAATTCAAAACAGATTCAAATTTCAGAAAATCAAAAGTGGCGGAAAAATTCCCGCCAGACCCAGGGTGGTCGACCTGGGGTTCGACTGGGGAGTAAACCTCCCCCCCCCCCCAGGTCGACTAGGGAGTCGACCCCAGGGTCGACCTGGGGGTCGACCCAGGCAACCTGGTGCACCCATTTTGGCTGTTTTGACCTGTTTTGGAGGCTTGTGACGGGATTTGATGGCTTGGATTGAATCTAGGGTTAATCCTATGGCTAATACTATCCTAATCTTCTATAAAAAGACCCCCAAACCTAGCCTAAATCATCATTATTCAATCCTACAACTAAACTATGTCAAATTTGTTCCTCTCATGGCCTCCACTCTCATGCTAAAATTTCTAAGTTTATTTCTATGAGAGATTTTGAGTTCATACAAGTATTTTCAAGCTTGTATGAGTGTTCTTAGTTTGCATTCAAGTCAAGTTGCAACATTTCTATTTCAAAGCAAGGATTTTTTGATTTGGCTCAAGGGTTTTTCATTTGGAGCTTGCATATTTGGGTGATTCCATAAGGGCTTCGTCTCAATCTTTATAATAACTATTTATTTTGTGTCTTCATAGCATTGTAAGCCCTTTTCTACTTTCTTTCTTTGAACTCTAAAGTTAAATGAATGATGCATGTTTGGGGTTGATCATTATGATATGCAAGTTTGGTTGATCATTATATGCAAGTTTGGTTGATCATTTTATGCAAGTTTGGTTGATCATTATATGCAAGTTTGGATGATCATTATGCAAGTTGGTTTAATCATTATGTATGACACATGTTGCTATGTTATGCAAGTTTGGGTTGATCATGTTATCATGTTATGCAAGTTAAACTTGAAGTTGTGAGCTTAAAGCTCCAAGCTTTATGTTGAAGGTTGCATTTTGGCAACATGGAAGTTATCATATCCCTTATGATAACTTGCATGTGAGGCCAAATGCGAACTTCTAGCAACTTCTACATGTCATTTATCACCATGTATCACTTATATGCAAAGTTTGATTTTATGCATGCTTTTGAAGCCTAATAATGCAATATGCAAGTATATGAACATATGTACATCTCATATGCCACCATGATAAACTTGTGGCTTCAATACCTTTTTGTCATGATTATGCCAAGTTCCCTATTTTATCCTTTATGCGTTGTTGCGATTATGTAAACGATGGGATTACGTTGTGGTTGGGTAACATTATGACATAAACATGGTTTTTATAACATGACGTGATATGTTAACTTGTAATTATGTTTTGGAAACATAATGGACATGACACTTAGAAAATATGAGTGTGGCCAACTCGAGGTTGGGTTGAGTTTGTAGCATAAATCTACCCGGACCCGCCCGGCTTAACTAGAGGCTACAAACAATAGGACCCAATGTGATAAGTTGGTCATGTTGTGCTCGAACCCGAGGTTAGACCAAGTTGTGGTGTAAAGCTACCCGGACCCGCCCGGCTTAACTAGTAACCACAACAAGGTCTAATGTGAGAGGTTAAGGCACATTAAGTTAATGAATGCCTCCTGATTAGGGTTAAGTCATGGTCCACTTGATACTTAACCAATTTGGGCTTGATGGGTTAATCGGGGTTAAGTCATGAACCTTGGGTACACTTAACCAATTTAATCCACGTTTTGGATTGGGTTAACCACATTTAACCCATTAAGAAACCCTAGTGGCGTGGTCCTTTGCAGCATTAACCCTATTGGTAGTGTCATAAGACCCTAGGGACTAGGCTAGGGCACGATTACTGGGTTGACATGTAAGCGACCAAAACGACGGCTGAGTAGGTACGCCGGTGTTGGTCCAGGCGGACTATGGTCGTGCACTTAGTCCGGAGTTGGAAAATCGGGCACGGGTACCAGTAGATCTAGACTGTGCATACTTGATTGGGGTCCGAGGTCTACACCCTAGGACTTGATACACCCTGGGGTGGACCTAGCGCAGTTAGCTACATTGCATGTTTGGGCCGTATGACACCGACACTTGACGAGTTAGGCTTGTAGGAAGCCGATCAACTAGACCGTGTAGCTGGACCTTGATTTAGGTCACCTCATGATATTGGGCCAAGCGTGGGCCAAGGGATCGATTCTCGTTTTTACTTGACATGTTAGAATGCTAGTACAACCGTGGTGCAAAACTTAACCTTGATTATGCGATGACATCTTTATCTATCCTGTTAGTTAATCATCATGCCAGTATGTTGTTATCCTTATGTTCATCTCCGCTTCTCATGACAGTTAACTTTACTAGTTCATGGACAGATAGTAGTTAGGGCTTACCAATCTTTTTGACTGACCTGTTTTCTTTCGCCTCTTTTCTTCCGTTCCCCCCCCACCCCCTCAGGTCCACAGGGTGGGAACATTGGAGCATAGCTTGGATCTTTACAGCTTGCTTACTGGATTTGCTCGTGTACGGTTTTGGACACTGAGCTAGCTATGGTTTATCACTTCATTTTGGGGATAGTACTTTATGTATTTCAGTTTTTCAGTTTATGCTTTTATCTAGACTTTGTGTGTTGGAAAATAATGACCAAGTACTTTGTTGTAACTTAACTGTGGTTTTGAAATGCTACTTTTATCCGCTGCTTTACTATTCTGTTTTACTTATATGTTCTGTCTTGTGATATCTGTATGCATGTTTACCTCGTTTAACGCCCCTCCAAAGCCAATGTACTTGCAAGAGTTACCTTGGCGGAGGTGGGGTGTTACAATTATAATTCGTGTGCCCGACAAAAAGGTACACGTTTAAATTCTATATGAGTTTTTATGCACTGAATCGGCAAGCCACTTGGCTTTTTGATTTTCTTTTGAATGGAAAGGGCCTAGAGAAGCGAGTTGAGGTTTGAACTATCGACCGGTACAAAGGAGATTATAGAAAAAAATTCTGGGAATTCAAGGAGTTAGAATATTTTTAAGATAATTTATAATTAGAAATCTATATATCAATATATATTGAATCCGGTAAGGAAACGAACTTAAAAATAGAACATTATAAACAAAAAGGAAATCGAAAATCTGGTAATAGAAAGAGAAATATATATACATTTTAAAAATGAGTAAGTGGTTTTTATGGTGTTGATGATTTGAGATAAGGGGTCTTGTCTGTTTTGAAGTCAAGGATTTTACTCAGTCAAGGTCTGAGAGCTAATTATACCCCAACTTGATTGATTTTATTACTAACCGACAAACAACAAGATCTGGTCTCGAAGAGAAATGTTTGAATAAGAGTTAGTTGAATGCAGTGATTTTGGTTGTTGTAGTGATGTTTTATACAACATTCATTTTAACCCAAGGAAGTGGAATTGTGGAAATATAATAAATAAATATTTCCTTAGTGTAGAAATGAATGGGCGTGAAAGAGATAAGTAATTGGAATGTTTTCCAATTATAAATAGAAGATATTTTCTATGTATAGAAAATAAAAGGAGGTGATATATGGAAATGTTTTCCAAATAGCGAAAAGGGCCATGATGATTATTGAAAATATTTGGCTAACAAATATTGATAAGGAAATCGAGTAGAGATTAAATTAATGAATGAAATATTAATTAAGGGCCCAGTGATTGTTTGATGCTTTGAATGGATGTTTGTTTTTCTTCGATAGTTAAATAACCGACTATCGAAGTGTTTGCCAATATCGTTGTCAATATGTAGAGACCGGTTGGACTATCATCCGTGAACCACTCAGTATTGGCAGTAGCGTTGCGAATCAGATTATATGAAGATAATCGAAGATGGCGTAAAGTGCAAGGACTTTTTCTATTAATAGACATGGTGCCTTCTGTTTCTTTCAGTCCAAGAACGAACGTAAATGGATGAATGTCTGACAATGTATTTCCAATGAACGGATATTTTGTTCTGTGTAAATATATATGGTGGCGGAGGATTTATTCTCTTAACATAATATCCAGAATATATTTGTACAACAATTATTGATTTACGGATCTGACAATGTGGCATTCAAAGTGATGGTGCTATTAATGAATGATAAGAAATCATAGCCTCAGGCCTCAAAAACCGGGGAATGAAAAAACTCGGGCAGGCAGCATGGCTATGTGGGTCGCTCCCATAAGGGTGTATTATCTCCTATCTAGAGAAATTCATTTAATTCCTTATTCTATTCGATGTTGTACCATTCGGGAAACGGTTGCTGATCCCAACCGTTGGTGATATGCATTCGACACACTCAAGCGAAATGAGTGGTCGGTCAAGTGTGGGCCAGGTTGCAAGATGTTCTTGTTGAACCCAGTGTTTTCCCCTCTAGAGATACACTATCGGAAGGTGGTTCCATACCTTGTCATGTTGGAAATCCAATCTCCAATAAACGCCCTACAATTTTTGGTTTTATGTTATATATAGAGTGTGAGGTGCAAGTGTCCCGCTAGATTCTATTTATTTGATGTAGAAATTATTATAATATTACTGGATTTGATATCAAAAATATTTTGGGTTATAGTAAGGTAAAAACCGTCCATGTTTATGTGTGGGCGGGTCTTACTATTATCCTTTCTTTCGAAAGGATTTTGAAAGCTACAAAGATGGTTGGAGTTTACTCACACTAGTCCCATGACTGACCCAGAGTTTATTTTGTTTGTTTTCCCTAAATTCTTGTGTGCCCAAATTTGAATGGGCAGTCAAGTAGTCAAGATTTTACAGATTCACTTGGAGGAATTTGAAGTAGGAAACTACACCAGTTAGCCATAGACTATCGTATATTCCGCTGTGTACCATGTTTGTATCTGGAAACAGATGTTTATAACAATTCCAGAAATAGTTGTTGTGCTATGATGATGGTATATATATCTAGTTACTGATTTGTATTTCAAAAGTTATGTTACTTATTATATTTTATTCATTCCACTTTGAGATTTGTATTCTTTGTTTTTCTTTGATTCTAACTTTTCTTTCTTTCTATTCCTCATCCTCTGACTTCTTTCTAATAATGATTCGTATTTCTGTGCAATTTAGGTTGGACGTGTGATGTATGTTGTCAACTCAAAGGGTACGGATTTGCAGGACATTACAGTTGGTATCAGGGCTTAGGTTAAGCGAATACCTAGGCTTTAATGGGGTTGTGCTCATTAAAGATAGGGTCAGCAGTACCCTAGAATGAGTTGAGTGTATATACGAGAGCGCGTATTTGTTATAAAAATTGTTTTATATTGTGTTGGCTAGTCTATTGAGTGGTTTATGAATTCTGATCGAATCGTGGGGTGCCAAGAAGTCGATAAGCATTTCTAAACACTTGACCAGAGAAATTTGACACAATATTGTTTTTAAGTGGGTAAATGAAATAATTTTACCCAAAATTCTATTTTGATATAGAATGAATAATTTTTTGAAGTTATTATAATATATATACATGGATGAGTTGATTGTTATTATAATCAAATGAGATTATAAAATTGGAATGGTTATATATAACCAAATATAATTTGTATATGAATGAAATATACAAATGTGAGGAACTGAAATTGGATTTAGAACCAGAATTAAGAATTGAAAATCATGGGAAGTTGGAAAATATTTTTTGAAAGTATATAGAAAGCATATAGCTTTGTTTTGAAAGGGTTTTTAGGATAAAAATCATTTGAATGGATTTTGGAAATAATAAAGCACCGAACTCACTTCAGTGGCCCAAAAATAATTCTGATGAAGATTGCAGCATCATTAGTGTTCAATTTTGAGTTTCTGAGTGATGAATTACTACTTTAGAAAAAGTTTTTGTTGGAAATTGGTTTGCAGGAAACCAAGTTGTTTGGGAAATATTCAAACGTTTGAATTTGAGATAGAAGTATATAGTTATGTGATTTCAAAAGGATTTGAAATGAAAACCCTGGGATGTGAATGTTGGAATTTAAATTTAATTTAAGCAAGTTAAATTGATCAAAGTAAATAAATTGATTAAAATCAATTTGAGAGAATTTTAATTGAATATGATTGGATGCGAATATATTGGGTGGAAATCATTCAGATTAGTTGAAAGAAAACAAAAGTTTTGTGGGAATTTAAATTTGTTGAATATGAAGAATTGAGTTTCAGCATAAGAGCGAATTTTTGAAAAGTAATGAGTTAGTAGAATTTTTCCTACCTTAGAAATTTCGGGGACGAAATTCTTTTAAAAGGGGAAGAAAGTAATGACCTGGATTTTTCTGATCGATTATTTTTGAATGTTTAATCTCTTTTTAAAATATATTAAATGTGAGTTGATAATATGAATGGATGTACAAATGTTGTTATCGATTTATTAATCGAATACGATTAATTTCGAATATATCTAATTATCATAACATGAAAAAAAAAAAAATTCAATTTGAAGTTTAAAACTAAATCAAGACAATTCAGAAAATCACTAAATGTTCTATATAAGTATAAAAAAAATTATTTTTGATTAGTTTGTATTTAAAATATATTTGTAATCGATTGAATTGAATTTAAATAGTTAATTTAAATTAATATCTTTTCCAGATGATCTAATCAGGCTTCGATATTCGTTCCATTGTGTTCGGAATGACGGTTAAACGCTATAAATGTCAGTTGATGTGTTTCGATTGGAATAATGGACCCCGAGATACTAGATTAGTGGATAGGCTTGAAATCAAATCAGTATCTATTTAAAAAGAATAAAAATTACATTATATCGAATCGAATTTAATAGAAATCAAATCACATTTAATTAAGTTGTACTTGGCGCAGACAAACTTCCTTAATGACTAAGTCTCCTTCTTCTATCAATCACGATAGCCCTTTTTATTTTTTACCACTTCATTCCTCAAAAGGAAAACCTGATTCCTTTCCAAACAAAACCATGAAATTCTCTGCTCTAAATCTGTTTAAAAGTCAAAACAATGAAAAAGGGCCGCAACACAAAAAGTAGAACAAACGCAAGCTTTAGAAAAAGGGAAATCAAAACATTCGAATTTCTTTTATCTCAACTTCAATTTTGGGAAGATCATTTTTGAAGTTCAGGTGACATTCCTAAAGCACGGAAGTCACGTAGACAAGATCGACAGTGGAGACGCTGTAAGATTTAGGGTTCCGTCGACCCTTTTGTAAATCGAGAATTTTGAGAACATCGTAAATGGGGTTTGTCAGTTAAGGAATATGGGTGCGCGATGGAGTTTAGAGGCAGCTTGGTGAATTGGGTGGGGAGTTCGATCACGGGACATGAGGTCATCGTGATTCGATCCTTAGGGATGACGAAGGCGTGCACGCCTGACAATGAAGAAGTCAGATTTTTGGTGCATTGAACTTGGATGATTGGGGGTGCGACATATACTGGAGTGCGACTGTGAGAAGTATAAGCTGGGTTTGTATTCTTTGTGGTGATCGACAGTATATGGATAGGGGAGTCTGGGCTTTGAATTTTGGAGGAGCGAACTGTGAATATGGGAGATGTTAAGGATCAACCGTGAGTTGGGGAGGTCTGAGATGATTTCACTGGAAGCCGCAAGATTGTTCATAACCTATACGATGCTTGCGTGAATATGTTAAGAAAAAAATGAAGAAGGGTTAGTTTTGGGTAAGTTAATTAACAAAAATAATTTTCATTAGCTCATTTAAATTTATTTATCCATTTTTAATTCAAATTGCCTGTGTCTAAAGGAAATATGTTATTCAGGTAAAATCAAATGCAAAGGTCGTAAATCACGTTAGGGTTATAGTTGCAAAATGTACGAGATGGAGTTAATTTGGAAATTTTCAGAATCAACTGTGAATTTTAAATTTAAATCGAACATTTGTTCGATTTAATTTAAAATTTGAATGGATCGCAAATAAAAACCCTAGGGAGTAATTCTCACTCAAGATTTATTTAAATTTATTTTTATCGCTAAAAATAATTTGTTGACTGCTTTGATGCATTTATTTATTGTTTATCAGTGTGGATATTAAATATATATTAGTTATTTAGGATTGGTTGTTGTTGTTCTTATATATATATATATATATATATATATATATATATATATATATATATTGGTGGGGGGATTCTCGCAGTATCATTAGCGGATGCCCGCGGTATCATTAGCGGATGACCCTATATGCCATACGCTATGATAGTAGATGACCTTCTATACCGTGATATCCTACCTCAAATGAGACGACCCGAACTTCCCCGTGAAGGAAAGCACGGATAGAATTGAGGACAAGACAAAATAGAACTCATACAGAAGAACATTTCATTGCTATTACAACAATTCCATCAGATACAAGAATATACAGAGTATAAATGAATAAATTACATTCGATAAATATCAGAGATTACAATAAATTACATAGCAGCGGAAAAATATACAAAACACAACTAGAAGTGATACACGGGTACAGAGCTTTCCGAGCATCGTTCCAGCTGTTAATTAGGATCCTGTGAATATAAATATGCAAAACCAAAACTACTAGCTGCCCGTGCGGAAAATAGGGGCACCCAGAGTTTAGGTTAAAACAATAAACTCCAGGTCAGTCATGTGACTGGTGTGAGAACTAAAAAGTTATAATTCTTTATTTTAAAGTTCGGTAAATCAAGGGACCACGCCGTATAACACGGAACGGGTTTCCTCCCAAGAATACCAGTGCATAGAACAAAAAGCGCAATGCTAAAATAAAGAAAAATGAAGCTGTTATAAGACCCAGGTCCCATCACACAATGCAACGCAAGCCGGAGGATAGGGTTTTTACCTTATAACAGCCAAAGCATGCTTGATACGTTTAAAACACATTATTTGATACTATCATAGGTGTATTGTGTCAAAACAATTCAAATCATAAATATCAATCATAGGCGGCATGGGTACCATCTATCATGTCGCCATACTAGTTCTACAATTAAAACCGCAATACACGTATTGGAAATTGGATTTCCGTCATGAGTCGAGGCAAGGGGCAAGCTCCTCTCCGCGTTCGAGACACTCTAGCAAATGTCCCAGGACCCCACTATGATCCTTGGATCTTCAGGGCCGGTCCTCTCTTACTTTTGAGGATTAATTATTACTGAACACACGTTTCCCGGTCCTTACAGACCAATATCCGAGGTGCCTCATATCCAACAACCACACAGGTGAAAAGTATATAAATGTCAGGGCTGGTAGGTCGCTGACACCACCCTAGCTAGAAAGAAACGTCGTGCTCTCCCTGCAGTCACTATCCCGTTTTTGACTCATACCGAGGTGTGAGGCTCGCGAATTCACGTTATACACAAAGCTACGCCACACAGGCCATGCTTTGATCATCAACCACAAGACTTTGCTTTTCAACAGAAGCCTTGATCAATTGCCACTTACGCGTGCCACATTTGCAATTCACTCCATGCGACTGATGTCCATCAATATACAACCTCTGAGCTCGTACGTCTCAGAGAAGGGCGTTAAGCAAGAGAATAAATTCCCCGCCGCCAAACAGATGTATATTTAATAGAGAACAATCAACACAGAATAAAATCCAATGTCAGACACACAATCAATTTACAAGTTCGTTCTGGGTCTGAACGAAACCGGAGGCACTTTCCTCGCATATCCATCCATCTCCAAGTACGTCTGGATGATCACCAACTGTTTCCCTCATCTTTGGTGTACAGCCCAATCAAGATCATCAGTAATCACCCAAACGATGTGAAGACTTCCGGTCTTCAACCACCGTCTTCATCTTCGACATCTCGTCGAATCGGTTATTAAGAATGGGTATAACCCGGCCTTTCTGAATAACCCACGTATATAGTAAACAAATGTTACACAAACACAACGAACGCCTCATTCCAATTCAGAATAGTCTTTTATTCACAAAATCACATTCTTAGGGAAAGGTTCCCATTAATTTTATCTAAGATAAATTCTTCTAAATTTATTCTATAATTTTCCTTTGGATATCATATCAAACTAGTCGGGATTAGCGAACCACACCGAAGTAATTATTTATTTTATTTCCCAATCCCAACCTATTTATCCAATGGAGCAAAACTGGTAATATTCCATATCTAACACCACGGTGTTATCGGTAAAATTAATTACCATTTCACGTTCAAATCTAATTAAAGATTTAACTATCGCTTTGGAGCAAAACTGGTGGTACTCCACTCTCGATCACTTTTCAGATTTGATAATTTAAATTATCAATTCACATTTTAATCTAATTAAAGATTCATTAAAACTCCACTTAGTTTTAATCTTCTCAAAAATCGATATCTTGCCTTTAACTGGGTTAAAGAACCAATGTCATCTAAAACACGATTCACGATAAACCCAAATCACATTTGATATTAAATACAAGGCTCTGAATAGAAAATATATCGGTTTATATTCAATATCAAATTCTGAAACCAACATATATTGTATTGGAAATAACGATATAAAATATATCTTTCAAATCCCTATAACAATATTTGTATAGTCACGAAATCCAACATCGAAATATCCCGAAGATAATTTCGATTCAACTCCAGTCCAATCCACGTATTGGGAGTATTGATTATTTTTAAAATCACTTTCAAATTCAATTTATTTATTTCAAAAATAAATTGATTTTAATTCTAGTTCAAAACTAGTTCATTTCGATAAAAATTTATTTTTGTCATTTCAAATGTGGAGTTTTTCATCCCAGTTCTTTCCAATCCATATATTATGATTTTACACAAATTATCGATATTTTTAATAATTTTAGCAAGGCCCGCACAGTCGATTTCCATCAACGGCCATCGAACTGCACTTACAGCGACCTTTTCTGAAATTGATTTGGACATAATTCCAAATCCAACCGTTAGATTTCAAATTTCTAATATTCATTGGAAAGCTCTTTTCGATACGAACCCAACGGTTCCGGTTTTAGGAGAATCCGACATTCGGATCTCCCGCAATGTCCGTTTGAAATAAATGATCGAAATTCACGAACTACCGCGGCGCGGCGCGTTCTATTCTGGCCATTAAATATAATATATATATATATATATATATATATTATATATTTCGTCGATTTCCTTTTAAAACGTATTTTATAAATCGTTTTAAATTCGTTTCTAAAACAATTCAACTTCTACATTCAATTTCAAATCGATTTGATTTCAATTCAACTCGAATTCATTTCAATTTTATTTAATTCGAATTCAAATTTGTCTCAATTCAATTCAATTTGAATTTACCTTCTATTTGATTCAATTCGAATTCGTTTCTAATTGATTTCAATTTCAGTTCGTTTTAAATTTCAATTTCAATTTAATTCAATTTGAATTCATTTCTATTTGATTCAATTCGAATTCGTTTCCTATTCAATTCGAATTTTAATCTAATTCAATTTGAATTTCATTTCAAAATATTAAATTTTGAAATCACTTTTCAATATTCATTATACAACGAATAAAATCGATATAAATATCGTTCGCGTCAAAATAACGCATCTCTAATCAACACGGCTTTATATTTTCAAAACTTCTTTATTCTATTCAACAAATGAATATTTATCCCATTCAACACATAAGTCTATATTTCTTTCAACACACGACTAATCTCAACACATGAGTACTGCCAACACATCACTATTTTTGTTATGTAAAATATTTTATAAAACTATGGTATCTATCGTTTGATTTTCAATTAGGCTCCTACTGAGAAGTAGTTTCTAATTGTAAATATGATAAAGATGTGAATTTGATTATTAAAATATTCCACTCAACACATGAATAGATTCAACACATGAATTTTCCTTTATAATATTCATTATTTTCCCGATTGGAATGAGGCCCAATCAATCACCATATAATGTTAATTATATGGATTCCATACAACACATGTATATAATAGCTTTGAAAAATAATCAACCATCAACCAAAGTGCACTACACTGTATAAGCATCAAATATAGATATCTCACGCTTATAACCGCCTGTCAATCAATCGATCGACATATTTAATCAATCAGGATGAGTGAACTTCCGAATTTCATCCCAACACCCGTGTGGGGTTTCAAACAATCAAACACAGATTTTATTTGTGCAGTTGGGCGACGTGTAAAATTTATCGACCCAATCAATATTAGTCAAATCAGTGTATATAAACAAATCGGCCGATTTGTTTATAAATATTTATTTATTCACTTTCACGTTAAAAATTATATTTTTAACGATAAAACAATTTATTTTAACACATGAATTTCTATTAGTTCATTTATTCAATAAATTGATATTTTTATTTTTCTAACATATTTTAGAAAAATTCGGTGGCATAACGGCACGATACTAGAAACGGAACAAGGCTTAGCCTTATCCCCGGTCTAGTGAAGGCCCACGCCATTCACACATCAATCAAATCCATTCATTTCACCAAACAATTCAATTCAAACCCAACAAACTAACCAACTACTCAACCAAACAATTTAACAAACAAGCCATCCATGGTCTGTGGATGACGGGTGTCGGGTGCTACTAAGCACCGTCTGCATCCTAGTATATATATATATAACTAGAAAAAGAGAATTTAGAGTGAGAAGTTCTCACAAATAGCTATCCTAGCTCCACGGCACTTCATTGATAGAAATCTTCATCGCTATCGCATCATCGTCATCTTTGTTGCCCGTAGCCACTACATATATAAAAATCACACATTTTTATATTTGATGTCTTTAAAATAAAAAACACATTTTTATTTGTTCACTTTCAATTTAGAAATCATATTTTTATAATCACCTCATATATATAAAAATCGAATTTTTACTTCGATGTTTTCTATATAAAGCTCTCGCCTTTTTAAATATAAAGATTTCGCCTTTATAAAAATGAAGTTTTCGCCTTTATAAAAATGAAGTTTTCGCCTTTATAAAAATAAAGTTTCGCCTTTATAAAAAATTAAGTTTTGCCTTTATAAAAATAAAGTTTTGCCTTTATTATCATTAAAATATCGTCTTTTTATTTTTAAAGATTTTACCTTTTCAATTCCATCCCTATAGAAATCACATTTTATTTTGCTACCTATAAAAAGATGATATTTTTAATATTCCTAACATGTAAAAATTATATTTTTAATTCTTTAAAAATATAAAAATCATATTTTTACATCTTCTATATAGTAAAGATTATATTTTTAATACTTTAAAAAGATAAACATCATATTTTTAATTGAATAAAAATCTTTTCTACCTCTTCCTGATATAAAATCATATTTTTATAAATAAAAATATAATCTTTTCAATTTTTAAAAAAATCAAATCTTTTGCCCTTTAAATACATATATAAATATATTTCAGTTTTTAAAACCACACTAGTTTAATTTCTGAACTAATTGCATAAAAGAAAGTAAAAATAAAATAAAATAAAATAAATAAAAAGGAGACTTATAGAGGGGGAGGGGGGGTGCGCCATCGCTCAGGCGAAGGAGGAGGATCGGTGGAAGAAAGGGGGGCGGCTGTGGTCGTGGGAGGAGGAGGGGAAGGTGGCGCATTCGATTTGGGTAAAGGGGGGGGCTCGCGTCGGCTCTGGGCTGGGGGGGGGGGGGCTTCTGCATGCGGCGGCGCGCCAGGGGAAGGGGAGGAGGAGATGAAGCAGCGACGGCGGCTCTCCTGGGGAGCGGCGCGCGTCGATCTGAGGAGCGGCAACTCCTCCGTCTTCGTTCTTTTTTTCTTTTTCTTTTTTTTTTGTAATCGATTTAGTGAATAAGGGGGGGGGCAAAGTATAAGGGTTATATATTTTTTTTATTTATTTATTTAATTATTTTATTTTTAAAGAAGTTGAATTTTACATACGACCCCGAAACGAGGCCCACCGCCTGTCGTCCATAGCGTTTTACCCCCATTCCGAACACAATGGGATATGTATCGTAGGCTGATTCGGCTGTTACAGTCAGTTTCCGTTAAATTTACATTTAAATCACTTTATTGAATTTTAAACGTACATTTCAAATTACCGGGGTCACATACTAACTAGAAAAATTCCAGAAAAATATTTTCTAGCTTCGTATTGACGATATGGTCCTAACAAAACTAGTTTCGTCGAATTCTGAGACCGTTGGAAAAATGGCCATTTTCCAGTCGATTAAAATCAACTAAAACTGGTCAAACGCGTTTTCCTTTGCCACGCTCACATATTGATTCAAAAAATTATGAAATTTGGAATCTAGCAATAATTTGACATCACGGATCCAACAAAAGTGGTTTCGTCGAAATCCGAGGTCGTTTGCAAAATGTCAATTTTTGGTAAGGGCCTGAATTCCATAGCGACTATTCAGAATTTTCAACTGGACATATCTTTTGATTCCCGCTATGAAATTTTGATTTGTCGGATTCGTTGGAAAGATATTCTCAATTAGATTCTAATATTTTTGGTTTCACTAAAATCCGGATTGTTTTGCACCCGGTACATTCAATTGAAGTTTGAAATCGAATTATCGAACTACCACGCCATTTTCAATTCTATTTATAATTATTTATAACTATTTATATTCTAACGACAACGTATATAATATATACATTCGAATTATATTCAAAATAAATTTTCTCGTCGATATTTTTTAAAATAATCTATTTTAAATGTTCAAAATTCGCTAAAATTGCCAAAATAAATTTTTTAAACTGGCTCAGATTTTCCGGGTTATTACATCAAAGCAGGATGGGTATTATTTATGTTGGCTAACGTCTGTGGATGTTGGAAAAACAGGTTGGAGGAATCCAACTGGATACCTCAAAATTTATTACTGTTTGTTTTCACATATATATTGTCATATATAATGTATTATAAAGCTCGTGATTTGATAATTGAGTATTTTTGGATATTTAAATATCATTGGGCTAAAATATTGATATATAAAAATATCTTGAAAACAATAATTGAGATTTAACTAGAAAATTCTATTTTTCTAAAAATAGAATTTGAAATTCGAATGGACTAAAAATATTAATTTGTTTCAAATAAAAAAAACAAGTACTGATATTTATAAACGAGGTTCATAAATTAAAAATTAGGGAATTGAAGTAAATTTATAAAGGGTGTTTATAAATAAAATGGAATGATCTTCATTGGGAAATCTAGAAACTGAAGTGAATTTATAAACGATGTTTATAAATGAAGTATCATTTAGATAATTTGGAAAATATAAATTCAAAGGTGAATTTAAAAATGGAATTGAAATTAGTTTCAAGAAGAAACGATAAATCTGTTCTGATATTCAGAATGTAAAGTGAATTAAAATAAATCCATAAGAAATTTATGATTTAAATTCGATTAGATCGTATTTATTTAAATAAAATATTTTCAGAACAAAATATTAGGATTTTATTTAATAGAAGTTTAACGTTAAATATGAAAATAGATTCTATATTAATATAGATAAGTTATGATAAATAAAATATTCCAAAATAAGGTTTTGTTTTCAAACAGATTTTGAAATGAAACTTGTTTTACTTTGTAAAAAAAGGAAGTTGGATTTATAAGCGATATTTATAAATCTAGTGAAATAAATTATCATTAGATAATTTAGAGGTTTAAATTCAAGTATGAATTTGAAAAGTAGAATTTGAAATGGAATTGAAATGGAAACTTGTTTTTATAAAATAAGAAAGTTAAATTTATAAACAACGTTTATAAATTAAGCAAAATAAGTTATCATTTGATAACTTAGAAATTTAAATTCGAAATGTGAATTTAACCATGAATTGGAAATCGTTACAGAAAGGCAACGACGGGTTTTATTTCGATATTCGGAATATAAACTAAATTAAGTCAAATCCAAGGGATTAAAATTGGAATTTTATTATATCGAATTTTATAAATAGTTTATTTATAAAAGGAATTGGAATTTAATATATCTAACTGAGTTATAAACAAATTTATAACCAAGTAATGAAAAATCGACGATTTGAGATAATCTGAAATATTAAGTTGGATTTGAAAACTGCATTTAATATATACTAAAAATATATTAGAATAGAGTTGAAATTTATTATAAACGAAGTTTAAACGTTTATATTTAAATATAATTAAAACGATCTCGCCGCAGCGCGATAGTTCGTACATTGGCGTTTCGAACTTCAATTGAGTATATAGAACTCAATTTAAGTCGGAATTCATTATAACAAGAAACGTCAGGACCGATTTGATAATAGTTTTCTAATGGAAGAGATAAATCTGGATTTCGTCTTATAGATTTTTAGTTATGTCAAAATAAAATTTTCAGAAAAACAGCGCCATAATCATTATTAAACCATAACGGTTTATTTAAATAAATAAAAAGGATTTTTAGCAAATAAGACTTGGATCTTCGTTGTAAAAATTGAGACTTGAGTCGTAAAATAAATATGAACACAAGACAAGTGTATGAAATGATTTTCGAAACAAAAATCATATTTTTGAATATTGAATAGGATTAACTAATTTGAATAATAATTCGTTAATCGAGTTTTGAATCGAAATTGGCATTGGATAAGTAAATTGTTTTTATTAATTCATATTTGAAATCGAATATGAATCTCAAGTTGGAAATGAAATTCTACTTGTTTATAAGCGAATTAAAATATATTTGAACATGATATGTTCAAAATAAAGGGATATGGAAAAATAGCTAATTAAAAAATAAATTAGCAAATTGAGTTAGGAATGACCAAATTGAGTTAGAATAAATCGAAGAACAGGTGAACATAGATTAGACAGGTTTGGAGTGAAGTTTTTGAAGATTATAATTCGTGTGCTCGACAAAAAGGTACACATTTAAATTGCATATGAGTTTTTATGTGCCAAATCGGCAAGCCACTTGGCTTTTTGATTTTCTTTTTGAATGGAAAGGGCCTAGAGAGGCGAGTTGAGGTATGAACTATGGACCGGTACAAAGCAGGCTATGGTAAAATTTTCCGGCAATTTAAGGAGTTAGGATATTTTTAAGATAATTTGATAATTAGAAATCTATATATCAATATATATAGAATCCGGTAAGGAAACGAACTTAAAAATAGAATATTATAAACAAAAAGGAAATCGAAAATCTGGTAATAGAAAAAGAAATATATATACGTTTTAAAAATGAGTAAGTGGTTTATATGGTGTTGATGATTTGAGATAAGTGGTCTTGTCTATTTTGAAGTTAAAGATGTTATTCAGTCAAGGTCTGAGAGGTAATTATACCCCAACTTATTGATTTCATTACTAACTGACAAACAACAAGATCCAGTCTTGAAGAGAAATGTTTGAATAAGAGTTGTTGAATGCAGTGTTTTGGGTTGTTGTAACGATGTTTTATACAACATTCATTTTAACCCAAGGAAGTGGAATTGTGGAAATACAATAAATAAATATTTCCTGAGTGTAGAAATGAACGAGCGTGAAAGAGATAAGTAATTGGAAGGTTTTCCAATTATAAATATAAGATATTTTCTTTGTATAGAAAATAAAAGGAAGCGATATATGGAAATGTTTTCCAAATAGCTAAAAGGGCCAAGATGATTACTGAAAATATTTGGCTAACAAATATTGATAAGGAAATGGAGTAGTGATTTAATTAATGAATGAAATATTAAATAAGGGCCCATTGATTGTTTGATGCTTTGAATGGATGTTTGTTTTTCTTCGATAGTTAAATAACCGACTATCAATGTGTTTGCCAATATCGTTATCAATATGGACAGATCGGTTGGATCATCATCCGTGAACCACTCCATATTGGCAGTAGAATTGCGAATCAGATTATATGAAGATAATCGAAGATGGCGTAAAGTGCAAAGACTTTTTCTATTACTAGAAATGGTGCCTTCGGTTTCATTCAATCCCAAAACGAACATAAATGGACAAATGTCTGACAAAGTATTTCCAATGATCGAATATGTTGGTCTGTATAAATATATGTGTTGGCATAGGATTTATTCACTTAGCATAATATCGAGAATATATTTGTACAATAAATTAATGATTTATGGATCTGACAATGTGGCATTCAAGGTGATGGTGCTATAATGACTGATAAGAAATCGTAGCCTCAGGACTCAACAACCGGGAAATGACAAAAATCGGGCATGCAGCATGGCTATGTTGGTCGCTCCCATTAGGGTGTATTATCACCTATCTAGAGAAATTCATTTAATTCCTTATTCCATTCGATGCTATACCATTCGGGAAACGGTTGCAGATCCCAACCGTTGGTGATATACATTCGATACACTCAAGCGAAATGAGTGGTCGGTCATGTGTAGGACGGGTTGCAAGATGTTCTTGTTGAACCCAGTGTATTCCCCTCTAGAGATACTCAATCGGAAGATGGTTCCAAACCTTGTCATGTTGGAAATCCAATCTCCAATAAGCGCCCTGCGGTTTTTGGTTTTATATTATATATGGAGCGTGAGATATAAGCATTCCGCTAGATTCTATTTATTTGATGTAGACATTTATAATATCACTGGATTTGATATCAAAAATATTTTGGGTTATAGTAAGGTAAAAACAGTCCATGTTTATGTGTGGGCTGGTTTTACTATTATCATTTCTTTCGAAAGGATTTTGAAAGTTAAACAAATGGTTGGAGTTTACTCACACCAGTACCATGACTGACCCAGATTGTATTTTGTTTCTTTTCCCTAAAGTCTTGGGTGCCCAAATTTGTACGGGTAATCAAGTGGTTAGGATTTTACAAACTCACTTGGAGGAATTTAAAGAAGGAGATTTCACCAGTTAGCTATAGACTATCATATATTCCGCTGTGTACCAAGTTTGTATCTGGAAACAGGTGTTTATAACTGTTCCAAAAATAGCTATTGTGCTCTGATGATGGTATGTATATAAAGTTACCGATTTGTATTTCAAAAGTTATGTTATTTAATATATTTTATTCGTTCCGCTGTAAGATTAGCGTTCTTCATTTTTCTTCTATTCTAACATTTCTTTCTTTCTATTCCTTATCGTCTTACTTCTTTCTTATAATGATTCATATTTCTGTGCAATTTGGGTTGGACGTGTGATGTATGTAGTCAACTCAAAGGGTACGGATTTGCGGGACATTACATGTGGTTATACCGATCAACCCGTACAAAGGAGTTCATGGTGAAATTTTTCAAAAATTTAGAGTATTAGCCAAATTTTGAAAAATTAGAAAATTCTTAAAAACTGAAAAGTTGAAGAATGAAAGCCGGAATGAAAGGTGAGTTGGTTAATTAAACAACTTTCATCCCCATTCCTTTTCGAGGAAGAAAATATTTTAAGTGGGGGAGATTGTAACAACCCGGAATTTCTGAACTAGTTTAAAAAAATTATTTTAGCTATTTTAATGGGTTTTGAAAACTTAAAATGATTTATTTTAAATAATAACGACTAAAAATTTATTCAAATCAAAGTTAGAACGTATAAATTTATTTAATTATATAACGAGCCTGAAATGGCGCGGTAGTTTGAAAATTCGATTTTAAATTTCGAACGAATATACATAATTCAAAAAAAATCAGATTTCAGTAAAACCACAAACATTTGAATCTGTTTAATTATATATTTTTATTGAATGTAATAAACTAAAATTTCACTTTATAAATTGTAAGTTATGTCCAGTTTAAAATTCAGAATAGTCGCTGTAGAATTTCTATATAATTTAATATAATATATTGCCCTTTAAAATAGCCATTTTGCAAATGACCTCCATTTTGGATGAAACCACTTTTGTTGGATCTGGAATGTCAGATTATTGTTAGGTTTCAAATTTCATAATTTTTGGAATTAATATGTGAGCGTGGTGAATTTAAATGTGTTTGGTAATTTTAATTTGAATTTAATCTACTGGAAAAAGGGCCATTTTACAAACGGTCTCCAAATTCGGTGAAATTAGTTTTCTTAGGACTGTATCATCAAAACATAGCTAGATTTACCTTCTATAATTTTTTGAGTCAGTATATGGCCCCGGTAAATTAAAGTGTACGTTCAAATTCAATATATATTGATTAATATTTTAATTTTGATAAAATTTGATCAAAACGATGCATTTGGCTTATGAACCATATCAGATAGTGTTCGGAATCGGGGTATTTAGCTAGATCGATAGTCGTTGGGTTTATGTGGTAGTTAGTGATATTAAACAAGTAAATTTTGAAATAAATATTAATTATTAAATAAATAAATAAATAAAGGGTATAAATAAAAATAAATCAGAAACCCTAGTTTAGCACTTTATAATTTGCATCACTGGTCTCTTATAGATGGACGAAACGCTCCAAATTAAATTCCCAAATCATTTCAAAACCGCAAAGAATTAGAGTGGGGATCCAAAAACAAAATCAAAGAGCTTCACGAGCTCTTCATTTTTATACCACTAAGATCCATTTCTCGAGCACCAGAGGGGATCGAGCTCCACCTCATCATAGGCGGAGGAAGGCGATGCATAGGGGAGGAGGGTGGCGAGGTCTGATCGACTTCTGGCGTGGTGTACAGGCGGCAGAATCGAAATCTAGTTTGGAGTTGATGGCTTTTCGTCGGTACTGAAGGTATAATGGAAAAGAAGATTGTTAGGAAATAAATTATTTAATTATTAATTTAAATGTCTCGTTAATGTAATTAAATGTAAATAATATCATAACTTTTTTTGTACGAGGATGAAATAGATGATTTCACCGGTGTTGGAATCGTGTCGAAGAGCTCCGCAACATGGAACTGACTAGAACAGAAACGGAGCATGTTAGAATTTTAGGAAAATTCAAATCCAAACTGTACTAAAATATTCAAATATAGAATGACGGAGTGGAACCCAATGTGAGAACTCTTTCTTACTCAAATATTTTTGTTACGTAATTATATTATAGGTTGCAGATGGGGCTTAGTAGCTCCTGACACTATTTTTTTTTTTTTTTGCGAACCATGGTTTATTTGGATTGTGATTGGGATTGTCATTGATTAATTTATTGTATATATAAAATTATCATGAAAAGAAATTAGAATAAATATTCATTTAAAAGTCAGATGGCTTGTTTATGTACACCTATTTAACTGATATTGATTAGGACGACAAATTTTACATATCGCCCAACTGTACAAATAAAAATCAGTATTTGCTATTTGAAAACCATACATGGGTATTGGGAAGATATTTGACATACACTAATCACAGTATTTAGTTGTATGTCAATCGATGGGCTGATAGGCTGTGATGAACGTTATTTATTCATTTCAATGCTTATACTATTGTAAACTGCACTCTGGGTGATGTTTGAATGGTTAATGATTATTTATCATTATTGTTGAATACATGCAATGTATGAAATCCATATAACTGAAATTATATGCTAATTGATTAAGTCGCATTCTAATTCAGAAATAAAGAATATTTTAAAATAAAGAATATAAATAACGAATATTTCAAAATAATATTCGGAGAAGAATAAAATCATTATTTTGATGTCCGATTTTTGATGGACACAAAAATATTGAAATGCGAAGCCGAGTTACGTAGTTAAACGCCATTTTAACTCGAACGGATTTATCGATCGATTTTATTCATTTTATAAAGAATATGAAAGGGAAATGGATTACAAAATCTAATATTTTGAAAATATCATCATTTTAATATTATAATGATATAAAATATTCAATTTTTGATTTAAAATTGGAAACGAAGTTGAAATCGTTTTGAAATAAATTTATAAACGATTTATAAAATTCGTTTTAAATAGAAATCGATGATATATTATATATATATATATATTTAATGGCTTAAATAGAACACACCGCGCAGCGACCGTTCGTGAATTTCGACCATTAACTTCAAATGGACAAAACGAGAGATCGACCGTCGCATTCTCCTAAAAAAGGAACCATTGGGTTCGTATCGAAAAGAGCTTTCCAATTAAAATAATAAATTTAAATTTCAATGGTTGGATTTTAAATTATGTCCACATCAATTTCATAAAAGGTCGTTATGGATGCAATTCGATGGCCGATATTGGAAACCAATTGTAAATGCATTAATAAAATTATTAAAAATATGGAAAAATTGTGTAAAATCATAATAAATGATTTGGAAAGAATTTGGATGAAAAATTCCAAGTATGGAAAGATAAAATATATTTTTATCGAAATGAACTAGTTATTAACTAGAATAATAATCCAATGGTTTTTAGAAATAAATAAATTGGATTGAAAATTGGGTTTTGAAATAACCAAAATTTTCGAACGTATGAATCGGAATGGATTTGGAATGGAAATAATCTTCAGAATATTTTGATATTGGATTCCATTATTATACGGATATTGTTGAGAAATTTGGAAGATAAATATACTATTATTCCCAGTACGATACCCATTAGTTTTAGAATTGTATATTGAATATTAGTCGATATTACTTTCCAGTCAGAGTCTTGTATTTGATATCAAATTGGATTTTGGGTCTGTCGTGAATGGTGTCTTCAATAACACCATTCTTAAACCCCAATGAGATGAGATTTAGTGAAGTTTACCAGTTAATTAATATTTAATTGGAATTGAATTCAAATTGGATTTTTGGGTTTATCGTTAATGGTGTTTTAAATAACATTCGTCCTTTAATCCAATTAACGGTGAAGATATAATTTGGAATATATATTCTTTCAAAAAAGATTAAGGGAATTTTCCAAAGAAAAGTTTCCAATTTAATATATTATATTGGAATTAAATGGAATTCGATTTGGTAATAATCGAGATAAGCTTCTGTGAATGGGGACTGTTACTTTATATGGAATTTAAAAGGCTTTGCCACTTTTCCATTTATATTATTAGTCTGATATGGGAATTTATATCAATTAAATGCTGTTATGATTTCCATGTAGATTCCATTTTAATGGAAGATGATGTGGGCTTATCGTGAAATGTGTTTTAAATGATACTGGTTCTTTAACCCAGTTAAAGAAAATATTAATCTCTTAAAAGTTGAATAATCATAAAGTAACGATTTTTGATATTAAAACCAAGTTGGAGTTTAATGAATCTTTAATTAGATTGGAATGGGAATAAGGGAATTAAATTTATCAAATTCATGAGAGGATCGAGAATGGAGTACCACTAGTTTTACTCCATGCAAATGTTAAATCTTTAATTAGATTTGAACGTGAAATGGTAATTAATTTTACCGATAACACCGTTGGTGCTAGATATGGAAACTACCAGTTTTGCTCCATGGGATGAGTAGGTTGGGATTGGAAAAATAAAATAAATGATTACTTCGGTAAGGCTCGATAATCCTGACTAGTTTGACAAACATTAATTTGGTTTAAATTATGAAAAGAATATTTGAATAAAATATGATTATGGATTGGAATGAGGTGTATGATGTGTTCTTTTAACACTTGATTTTAAGATATGTGAATTATTCGAGAAGACCAGGTTTAACCCATTATGAATAATTGATATGACAATTGAAAGTCGATGATGAAGACTGTGGTTGAAGATCGAAGATCTTCACATCGAATGGATGATTACTGAAGTCTTGATTGGGATGTACACCCCAAACAAGGTAGTAAGTGGTGATCGTCCAGATGTACTTGGAGATCAACCGGATATGTGAGGGCATCTCTCTTGTATTGGACATATGGGACGAGGAATAAGGTGCCTCCAGTTTTGTTCAGACCCAGAACGGACTTACAAATGGATAGTGTGTCTGACATTGTATTCCTTGATACTATATTTGTTGATCTCTGCTAAATATATACATATATATATATATATCTCTGTGTGTGTGTGTGTGTTTGGTGGTGGATAATTTATTCTCTTGCTTAAAACCCTTCTTTGAGACATATGTGCTTAGAGGTTATATATTGTTGGAAATCAGTGGTACTGTATGGATTGACATTGTGTCATGCTAAGATGCATGGATCAAGGCTTTTGCTGAAAAGCAGAGCCTTGTGGTTGATGATCAAAGCACAAGTTTAATTAGCATAGATTTGTGTAGCGTTTATTCGTGAGCTTCACACCCCGGTATGAACCAGAAAAAGGGATGAGGACTTCAGGGAAATAGACCTTTGTTAGTTTCTAGCTAGGAGTAACATCATGGTATGGAGCCCAGACTATTTACTCACATAGATGTTGGAAAACTTTATAATTGAAGAGCAAGGTACCTCGATCATTGAGCCGATTGAAAGGCCTTGTGATATTGAGTCCTAGTGGCTCTTAAGTAGTCGATATACTGACCTATTTTTTAGGTTCCATAGAACCAGCTAACACATAGTTTATGGTATTACCTATCATTGATGGATGATCGGCCCTATCGCTAACCACAGGTGCAGTTGTTGCTGAATCCTGAGGCTCGGGCTAGAGGGTCTTGAATCGGTAAGGACGATCGCTTGCCTTTTTCATGTATGGAAATCCAAATTCCAATACGTGATTTTTTTCGGTTTTAGTTGTATATATATATATATATATATATATATATATGGCGACGTAATATAATGGTACTACGCCGCCTGTGATTGATACATTTGTATTAGAAGTTGATTTCTTTACTTATAGTAATAATAAAAGATGAAATTTCGCGTATCAAGCATATTGGGCTATTTTAAATGAAAACTCTACCCTCGACTGTGTTCATTGTGTGATGGGACCTGAGTCTTATAATAGCTTCATTTTTCTGTTAAGCATTGCACTGTTTGTTTTATGCGCTTGTATTCATGGGGGATAAACCCGTTCCGTGTTATACAGCGTGGGGCGTGATTTACCTAACTTTAAAATGAAAGCTAATAACTGTTTTATTTCTCACACCAGTCCTATGACTGACTTGGAGTTTATTGTTTTAACCTAAACTCTAGGTGCCCATATTTCCCACACGGGAGGCTAGTAGTTTTGGTTTTTGCAGATACTTCTTTTCACAGGATCTTGGATTACAGTTGGAGCTATATTCGGAAAGTTATGTTTCCGTATATCTTTTTCAGCTGTGGTTGTAGGTATTTTCCACTGCTTATTTTATTCAGATATTATATTTTCCGCGGTCTAGAAATTGTAAATCTCAGATATTTTCTGTTGTAATATTTATTCATATTTTGGTATATTCTTGTACTCTAATGTAAATTGTTGTAATGGAAATGAAATGTTCTATTGTTTGTGTTCTGATGTGTCGTGTTCTCAAAGCAATATGGGATTTCCCGTAAGGGGGATTTCGGGTCGTTTCATGATCTGTTTGACCAGCTTGCTGGTGCATCAGTATTCTCTCTGCTAGAGCTGGCCATGGGGTTTCATTAGTTGAGGGTGGCCTAGGACAGTATAGATAAGACCGCTTTTAGGACTATGGATGGTTTCTTTGAATGGCTTGTTATGCTTTTTGGGTTGACGAATGCACCCAACTATTTTGTTGATTTGATGAATAAGGTGTTTCGGTAGTTTCTAAATAAGTTTGTCATGGTCTTTGTTGATGATATCTTGATTTTCTCGAAGTGCGAGGAAGAGCATGCCATACATGTAAGGGAGGTTTTGAAAACTTTACGTGCGCATCAACTTAAGCCAAAGTTCTACAAATGCTATTCTTAGATAAAAAAGGTGATATTTCTAGGGCATGTGGTCTCTACAGATGGCATAGCAGTAAATCCAGCAAAGGTAGTTGCAGTTCAATATTGGCAGATCCCAAACAATGCAACGGAGGTGAGAAGCATTCTGGGGTTACTAGGCTATTGTAAGAAGTTCATTAAGGACTTCGCAAAGATATCTGCCTCACTCACTAAGCTGACAAAGAAGAATTTGACGTTTTCGTGGGATATAGATTATGATGTTGCTTTCCAATGATTGAAGAGGGGTCTAACCGCAGCCTCAGTCTTGACCTTTCCCAATGGGAATAATGTGTTGACAGTATATACGGACGCATGTGGTATAGGGCTTGGCGTGGTTTTGATGTAAGAGGGAAGGGTAGTATGTTATGGAGGAAGACATCTTAGAGTTCATAAAAAAACTACCCTACCCACGACTTAGATTTTGCTTCCATAGTATTCGTGCTTAAGACATGGCACCATTATTCGCTTGGAGAGAAGTTTGAGTTGTACACTAATCATAAATCTCTCAAGTACTTTCTATCGCAAAAGGATCTTAATTTGAGGCAGCAAAGGTGGATGGAGTTCCTAGCATCTTATGACTTTGAGAATGCTTATACCCCTGGCAAGGGTAATGTGGTGGCAAACGCACTGAGTAGGCAAAGGATGGTCTTAAGTCCTTTGTTTGTGGAAAGGAAAAGCCTGGAGTTTATATCGACTTTTGACTTTAGACCCCCCACCGAATTGTTACCTGGCCTATTTGCATCGCTAGAAGTGCGACCTACTCTTACGGATCAAATAGGAGCTTCGTAGCAGGACGATCCATAGATTTTAGACATCTTGGATAGGCTCAGAAAAGGGGAGACTTCTAGTCACCTCAGTAGATACTCCACGGACGACAGAGGGTGGTTGCGATGAGATGGAAGGCTCTTTTTCCCTGAATTGGGAGCTTGTTAAAGATAATCCTAGAAGAAGCCCATCATTCTAAGATGACTTTCATCCAGATGGCGATAACATTTACTAGGATATGAAGATGGTTTTCACTTGGGCCAGGATGAAGAGAGAGGTGGCGGAGTTTATTTCTCAATGTTTGATTTGCCAGCAAGTTAAAGTTGAGCACAAGAAGCCCGGTGGTTTATTTCATCCTTTGGAGGTTCCGTAGTGGAAGTGGGAGAACGTCTTTATGGATTTCATAGATTGTTTACCAAGATTAAAGAAAGGCAACACCAGTATTTGGGTTGTGGTGGATAGACTTACAAAGAGCTCTCATTTCAATCTGGTTAAGAGCAAGAGGACGGCAGAATAGTGGCAGTAGTTTACGTTCATGAGATAGTCTGTCTTCATGGAATACCTTCCAGTATTGTAAGTGATCATGACCCCATTTTCACTAGTGAATTTTAGAGGAGCTTGCAAGAAGCATTAGGTACACATATGTGTTTAAGCACAGCTTATCACCCTCAGACTTATGGACAGACGAAAAGGATGAACAGAGTTCTTTAGGATCTTTTAAGGCTATATATCCTAGACGTTGGATTTACTTGGGAATGACTTCTTCCTTTAGTAGAGTTCACCTACAACAACTATTTTCAAGCATGTTTAGCATGGCACCTTTTGAATCATTATATGGACGACCCTGTAGATCACCAACTTATTGGTGGGAATCTATAGAAAGACTACTACTTGGACCAGACATAGTTAGAGAAACATCCGAGAAAATTGATCTAATTAGATGTTGAATGAAGATAGCTCAGGATAGGAAGAAGTCCTATGCAGGAAATAGAAGGAATGACATTGAATTTGAAGCGGAAGACATGGTTTTCATAAAGGTATCACCATTAAGAAATGTGGTTCGGTTTGGATCTATAGGGAAACTGGCACTAAGATTTGTAGGGCCATTTCCCATAACAGAAAGGATTAGCCAAATGGCCTATAAACTAAAGCTACCCGAGAGACTATCCGGCATTCATGATGTTTTCCACATTTCTCATTTGTAAAAGTGCTTGCATGGTATCGCAGAAGTAGTTAAGCCGAGTATACTGGAAGAAGTAGAAGTGGAACGGGAGATGATAGTTAGATGGGTTCCAACCCGTATTCATGCATCAGAAGTTAAGAAGCTACGCAATAGATAAGTCAAGTTGATAAAGGTTCAGTGGGGAGATAACCCAAAGGATGCAACTTGGGAAACCAAAGACAAGATTCGTGCTTCGTACCCTTTTCTTTTCGAGGGTATATTCTTAACTCATTTTCCAAAGCTCTTATCTATTGCCTATTTCTATCATTTAATTATATTCTATTGATCGAATCTTTGACCATTAGGTAGAAATCCAATGGATGTATACATGTATTTGAGGCATGTTACGTTTGATGGATGCAAATGGATGCAAATGGATGCAAGTGTTTGCTAGTGGTTGCTCGTGGATGCATATACACACACATTAGGAAGTAGATCGGCTCAATCACTCTCATACAGCATGTGTATGTGCGTGCATTTTATTCTTTCTAATGAATAAAGATGGATGTATCATCATATGGATGTTGCAATTGGACGAATGATTATGCACACGTATAGAACTTATATGTTATATACATATTGGATTCATGGCACTGACATACATTACATTAAGGAGGTCAACAGAATCAGTAGACCACCAGATCTTTGCATTAGTACTAGGACATATACACAAACATTTGCATATGTTCATATAAGCATTAGAAATCTTTAAGGTCAATGGATTCCTGTGAGTGGTGGGCGAGTAAATGGATGATGGACGGTAGGATATACATTCTTCTTAACTTAGAAATTTCGGGGACGAAATCCTTTATGTAGGGGAGAATGTAACACTCCATATTTTAACAACACTAATGAAGATAAATTAAAGAATAATTAATTTAATAATTAGAATTAAGTGAAATGGACTACGCCATTGCGTTCATCTCGGAATTCTTGTCAAAACAGATACCTGGTTTGCATAAAACGGACAACGTATGAAGAAGATATTATGGTTTGAAATTTGTATAAATACAAGAAGAATATATATTTAATCCAGAATTCAAAAATCAAATTCAAAATCGTTCAAAATTAGAAAGTTAGAGAGGCGGAAAAAATCCCGCCCAGGGGTGTCGACCTCTTAAGGGGGGTGTTGACCCCTGGGTCGACCCCTCAAGGGGGTGTCGACCCATGGGTCAACCCCTTAGACCCCCCTAGGGCAGATCTGGAAGAATTTTCTAGGGGCTGACAGCTATATATATATATAACCTATTTTCTCTTATTTCTCCACACCAAAAATAATGGAGAAATAGATGCTACCTTTGCCCAGATCAAATCAAGTCTTTTCTTCTTCTGCAATCAACTAAAGCTTAGAGATTTGTGATTCAATTCTTCTTTTATTTTTCTAGATTCTAACACTGTGAGTCTATGTTAATTTTATAACTAAATAATTAAAAGTTAAACTTGACATGACTATAACTTGGATCTATGTTTGTGACTATATAAATCATATCAGATCTGCTACAACCTGTTTATCTTAGTTATTCTAAAATGATTATGAACTAGATCTAAACATATACCTGTTTATCATGATAGATCTGCCACTGTTTCACTATTTAGATCATCTTATACCTATTCATATCATGTTATGGTTAAATTGGATCTATTATTAGTTGGATATATAAATCATTGTTTAGATCTTATCATGCCTGTTATGACATCCCTATTATGTTAGAATTAGTTCTATTATCACATGTTCACCAGATCTGTATCTATATGCCCATCTTATCATTTTACCACTATGTGTTTATGTCAATATCGTTAGTATAATCATTTTTGTCATCTTTCCTTCTTTCTTTCCCATTTATTTCTATATAGCCAGGCTACTTTCGAGCCTAGGCATGCCGCTACAATATGCGAACGTGCAAGATTAGGAACGACGAGAAAACAGTAAAATTTGGGGCATAAATTGTAATTGGGAATAGGGGCATTAAAACCTATAACGACATAGGAATAATTTGTTAACAATTGAAATACATAGGATTACAGTAATTAGAAACTGTTACCGCCCTTAGACGCGAGGTTAGATAGCACTTATGGTGGAAGTCTGCCCGAAACCGACCGGCATATCCAGCGACCACAAGTGGTGAATCTAATGTGAGGGGTCTAAGTGCATAAACAAAAGACGTGCTAAGATACGAGGTTGAGTCTGACTTATGGAAGAAGTCTATGCGTAACTGACCGGTATATCCAGCGTCCACAAGTTGTAGGCTTAATGTGGGAGGTCTAGTACATTATAACCATAAATGAATATGGCTATGAAGTTGAATTCTTAACCTAGTTGAATCACAAAGGGATTGTATGAACATGTTAAATTGAATAGAGGTTAAGTAAACTTATTTGAAATAGTTAGTGGCTTAAGTAAATCTGGGGTTGGTGGGTAATATTTATATATAGGCCCACAAAATTAACTTGTTACGATTTTGCAATTTTACGACACTAATAGGATGGCATGATCTGTGGAAAACCTAATAGTGGGGATGCAAGACAAAGGGGAGAGCTTGCATCATTTTGTATTTGGGACTCGTTTTAGTCAGTAACCCAAATATAGGTATCAAACGAGTACTCCAAACTAGGTTAGAGTCGGGGCACTCTTACCCGCTGAATATAAGCGATCCAAAAGAGGAAACGGTGTCCGACTGTGCGTTCCATCGGGGTCTTGTGTGTGCATGGCTCCGCCTGCCCGGGAAAGTAAGACGTTGTGACAACGGTAGATATGGTTGTGCGCATCCGAGAAATGAAGGGTTGCCACTTTAGGGAGTAATAGAGCTTACTGTGGGGCTAGCACAGGGTGTCTACAGAGTATGGAGCCAATCGATTAGTGTAGTAGTTAGGGTACATCTAGACTCCGGTAAGTTTAGGAGTGCGTTATTGGCCTACTTGTTGATTATATGGGGTTTAAACCTCTCACCAGAAGTACGCCTAAGTCTACCCTCTTATACATGTTGGTGATCATCTCATTTTGGTTATACTAGTTTAGTGTAGAGAAATCGTTAGAGTGGCGCAATATACTCTATCATGTTTATCTTGTTTACCTTGTCACACCTACCTTTTATATTGTTATCTTTCTCATCCATTTTATATGCCTATCATTATACTTTTACTTATTTATATGCTAAAAGTAACTTGACTTGCCAGACTTTATGTCTGACCGATTTTGTTTCTTCTTCTTCCTCTTCCGTTCCCCCCTCCCCCACCCCCCTAGGTTCTTAGGGTGGGAATACTCAAGATTGATCAGGATTCTGCTATCATCTTGCTTAGAGCCGCTTAGATGTATTGCTCAAGTTTTTATCTTTACTACTATGGCTATGCTTCTTTTTTGGGGAATTATGCTTCTTTTATTGTGCTTTGATGTTTTAAGTACAAGACAAAAATTTCAATGATGTACTAGTTTTTATGTGTTTTAGACATATGATGTTTTGAACCGCGACGCTTTATGATAAAAAAAGTTTTTTATTTCCCGCTATTTTATATATGTCTTGTATTCTTTTTGTTTTTGTTTACATATAACTCTTCACAAAATTTAACGCATTATCTTAATGAGTGACATTAATGGACGTGGGGTGTCACATCGGCTCTTTAGCAATAATAACGTTTTCTTCTGAATAATTGATGTGTTTCAATAAATTAAAGCTGAGCATTGTATTCGCTCGTTGACCCAAAAACTCAGTCCATGCTTGAAATCATAATTAGACCAACTCCACGAGTCGAGTTCGGTCAACCTTTGTTATAGAATCCGAGTATACTCGATACTCGCCATTATCTTAAGCCGAGTGTATTTTCCACTCATCAAATCTTTCGATCGCCTTCAAACATGGTCTGCACTCACGAGTGTTCTTTAGAACATGGTTGATGCCTTCCACCATGCGCCTAACAGGCTCCATTAAATAATCGTAAAATAGTTGATGCCACCAGGGCGTGATCACCACTTTCCACCAACCAAGAAGATGTAATGCTCACGCCTCCATAAGCCAAGCATAGAAGACGCTTTCCCCTCAAGAAGCCAAGTACTGATAACACTCTCCATTCCCATAAGCCGAGTACCTATTACACTTGCCATTTTTTCGAAGCCAAATGTAATATCCGCTCGATTGCTCTTAAAAAGTAATCTCTGGACAGAGAGCGGCTTTGTACAAAATATTATGACGAGGACGATTTCCATAACTCATTTGGCCTTAATACGGTTTTTTGGTTATTGTTGGTTTTCTGGCATTAATACGATCAACCACGGTCATCAGTTCCCTGGCCTTAATGCAACCATCAGGACCGTCGGATTTTCGAGCACGATATGATCAGGTGTAACCATAGCCTCCCGAGTAAAGGTGATCCGCCTCAGCATTCTAAACACACCTCCTTCTTCCAAAGAAGATGTGTTTTGAGGGGCAAAGTGTTAACCAACTTTTTGCCAAAAGCCTTCACAGTTCAGATCGAAGCCCAATATTCAGAAATGCGCCCCCCAGCATCGGTCAATCGACCAGTTCGAGCAACTCACACTTCAGTAAAGCCCAAGCAAGGTCCGGCCCCAGTTAGGTTCCTTCAATAAAAACCCAAAATTGGGTTGTCTTGAATTGGTCTCCGTTAAGCAACAACTTGTGGAGTCCGTAAGATTCGTTCATTCCATCTGACCAAGTTAATCGCTTCCCTCAATGTTGGATCGACCGAATATCTCTGATTCATCAAGAAATATCCAGCTAAGTCATTTAATACTTGGTCCGACTCTCAAGGCAGTAAAGGCGTTCAACCATCTCCGAACAAAACTCTACTTTTGATACACCTCACCTCAAGTGCCACGTAAGCAACTATTTCCAAGGATACTATTAATCAGCAGTAGACTAGGTCTCACCGCCACAATTACTTCCACTGATCGAGCTCCACGTGTCCAAGCTCCGAAAAAGAGGAAAACCACATCGCAGCCCACTCAGTCCATTTCATCACTTATAATACACCCATGCTCAAAATGGAAAAGGTACTTTTTTGCTTTCGGTTTCTTCTACTTTCGGCTGAAATTCCCCCTCAAAAAGCTTCTCCACGGCTAAGTAAAAAGGGAACACTTCTTCTTCCACCTCGAAATAGAAAAAAGCATTGTACTTGTAATCAAAAAGAAAAAATCAATATACATATAAAGTGGACGTAGGCACCATCTCTGGCAACCACTATAAAAATCCTTGCGTGTTCCCAGATTTCTCTACATTTCATAATCATTATTCATGTGCTCTCCACACAATTGGCGCTTGATTGTCACTAGCGACCAACTTTTGACATCAACAATTAACATGTATGTTAATAGTCCAAGAGAGTGCGATAAGAACATTTAATTTACCAAGCCTAAAACATCATCAATCAGTATAATTACATTGATATAACTAAAATTAGATTAAACACTCAAAACATTAGGGTATGTTGAAGGGTAGCGGAAGTGGGGTATTACAGTGGGGTATTTTAGTAGTGTATTTTAGTTAGCGAAGAATGCATTTGTGGGTTTAAGCGGACTATTTAAACGGATAATTTAATTAGACCATTTTTTTAATTTATTTAATTTATGTTTAAAACAGAACAATAACATTAGGGAAGAATAACACAGTAAAGCAAACAAAATAGACCACTACATAATGATATTACATAAACTAATAAAATGCAGAAATACAACAGACTACTAACGAAGACGGAAATTTCTCAGTTGATAACTTGTATAACCTAACAATTCTTGGTTAGATAGCACGTCCACCACATAAACGACTGTTGGATCAATGCGAAAAATTGAATAATCTACCACTTTTCAATGTTAGTAATAGCAGATAGAAGAGAATAACAACGGTCAACCGCGATTGTGAAACAATCTCTTTGAACAAAAGGGTGTTCTATAGTTTTTCTACTAGACGTACCGCGCGATGTCTGTCTACATCTTGACTAAACTGGTGGTGGGTTCCCTCCACTTAGAATATCATGATACATAGGTGTATTGGCTGCAATAAAGGGTTATGGTGGTGCGGGAATCTCATACCTACATGTGATTTTCCCTATGCAGCTCCCACAATACCATTCTGCTCTTGAAACTACGAAGGTGAATTTCTCCTGAACCTCTTATATAGGTGGGCAGGCCGCTCCACCATTCGTCTAAGCCATCGAGGCGGTCATTGAGAATATCTCATTCACCACTTGGAATTTGATGAAGTTCGCTCCTAGATGTCCAGACCGTCTTTATATTATCTCATTTTTCATTCATCTGGGTCTACGTGAAATTATAGCATTATCGCATATATCACGCATGCATGTCATACGTCCTACTTCGTTAATTTTGGATTATCTAGACGGTTATAGTTTGTCAATGGTCAATACTTTAGCAATGCATGTATTAAACTATGAAGTTTGTTTTTCTATGTATCTTAGTTCAATCCAATAGCTTGTTGCCATTAACATATTGGATTAGCAAATGATTTACGGTTGTTGTTCCAGAACAATAAAGAATAGAATTAACAGCCACACGTGTTAGTACAAAATGCATAAACAACAACACTTTTGAGTGTTAAAACTCAAGTATGACACAAAGTTTATTCAACAGAACACAAACAACACTTGGTTGGAAGCAATTGTAATGTATATTGAGAACATAGAAAACATTCAGCGAAATATACCAGTAAGTAAATCGTTGGAGGCTCAGCATACTGATTTCCTAAAGACTTTATTCGGAGTCTCCCAGGATACAGCAGACGAAAACTACTTGAGAATGTAATGATTTCATCAGTCTGAGTAGCGACAATTGGCAGCAATGACAAGTGAAGAAATCAGGGAAAGAGGAAGAAGAGTTGAGATACTCATGAAGAATGTGATCAGGATTCGTCACTTGTTTATGCTCTTCGAATGGTCGTAATTTCAAAATAGTCGCGTCTGTTGAATGTCTGAATTCAAACAGTCGTGTCTATTACATTATAGCGGGTCGTACCCACCCGTTTCTCTTCATCTATTAACGGGCTGTAAGCTCGTTTCATTCCGGTCGGGACGCACCCATATACATTGCTGCATCCAGTCAAAAAATCCACAAAATTTGGTTAAGTGTTTCATAGAAAAAATAAGATTTCATTCTAGACCCAAACCTAAACTCAAACCGGTTCGGTTCGGTACTTGATGGGCAGGCAGCGTGCGTGTGTGTGTTTGGTTCATATGATGCAAGTCCTCCCCCTCGCACAAATTACCTGACCCTAAGATTGAATATAGGGAATGAGGAATAAATATATATATACGTAGATCTTATGTTCTTTTTGCCTATGTGGGACTAAAGTATATGTCATTCATCTCTTTTAATTCTAGCAATCCCCCACACGAATGATAGTATACTTTTCCCCCACACAAAGTGTAATATCCCAGACTACGTATGGAACAATGCTTTATCATGGATACGTAGATATTTCACTTTGAAATTTCCCTATTTAAAACTTATAGGATCTACTTGCCAATCGGTGAACTATTTCATCTTGAACCGTCAGCCTTTATTGTACATCCAAATAATAAGCTTTACGAAGCATTAATTCCCTTCTCATCCAATCTCTTGGTTGTGTTCATTTTGGTCTTGAACACTTTCTGGTTGTGCGAGTGTTATAGAGAATTCAAGCCTTAAAAATTCTCAAAGAGCCGACCCAGCTCACACTAACATAGGTGATCACAACCATAAAGAGTATCCTATATATACCCCACTTGATATTTTCAAGATATGGCCATCATTAAAAAAACATAGTTTTAACCTTGTAATACTTCTTTAGGCAGGCATTTATATTGTGCACCATAGGAATGAGGAAAGACTGTGTCCAAAAATGCATTACATCTTGAGTTATTCGTAACTAGTTTACCTATTGATCCTAGCCTGTGGGATCTCCAGTCACCAGGATAGGTTACCGTATAAGATAACTCTTGTTGGTTTAGGTTTTTTAACTCATTCCCCTCAATGCACAGTCAATTTTCTCTCTTGATAAACCTTTAATAAACAGATCTGCTAGGTTATCATTTATTCTCTCATAATCTATAAATAGTTCCATTCGAGAGTGACTGACGAACTATATTATAGCGTCTACGAATATGTCGTGACTTCCCATTATACACAAAATTATGTGCTCTACTTAGCGTTGCTTGGTTATCACTGTGTATGCATATGGCCGGCATAGGTTTGGGCCAAAAAGGAATATTTTCTAAAAAGTGATGAAGCCATTCTGCTTCTCCTGGTTTATCTAAAGCGATGAACTCTAATTCCCTAGTGGATCGAGCTACGCATTTCTTTTTAGTAGATATCCATAACACTACTGCTCTTGCTAGGGTAAATGTGACGACTGCCGATAACCCCCGCACTATAGAAGAGAAATAATAAGCTGAAAGATGTGCAATGCTGTCATGGACGATCATCAGAGTAGGTAAACACGAGCAGAACCTGCCATAAAACTCACAGCGCAAGGATAAAATATAATAGCACATATACAACAGGTAGTAATAGTGTAGCAGAAACACTGGACTTCCATATAACTAGAAAGTAATATCCACAAACTTCGAAATAGTGTTTATACAAAGTTGCCTCACTACATTATTCAGAAAATAATACAGCGGAAACCCAATTATTAGATAGTAGTAAAACTGGTACGTGAGTCTCCTGCTCGCTACCGATCAGCACCGTCGTCCTCATTAAAGCATCACGTGTCACCTGTTACTTAGTCTTCCCATCCACAATCGGATGAACAACCCAAGGTAATAAAAGGATACATAAAACCTTGAGTCAGACAATATTCTTAGTGAGCGATAAAACAACTAACAAACTTCAACAATAAAGTGTATGTGAGGAGGTAGATAAATATATTAATCTACGCACGACACCAGAGAAGAACTCAACCTTATCTTCCCCACATCGGACAGCGATAGCCTTTACAATCCATTCAACCAAGGGAATAACAATTCATACATGGAAACCAGAACAACCATTCAATCATGGAAAACACACATAACATCCAGATTATATAAGTCTCACAAAGACAACCCTAATCAAGTTTAATATCCCCCAAGTACTCTCCAAGAGGCCTAAACCAATATAAGTTGAGCACTCAAAGAACATCTCTCTCAACTTTGGATAATCTATGTGAGGTAGTACAAACAGAACTACCAATCATCCATGACTGACTCTGGCTATCAACGCCAATCCTGCTTTGAAACCATCATTAATCGTATGACGAGCAACCTTTCCATATGTCAAGGGCTAATGGTAACCCCGGTTCTAGCATAAACTCCATATGTCTAACCTTGACAACTAAGACTTTCAACGATACCCAAGGTACTCGACCAGCAAACTTCCGGTCTATTGGGTGCCCCCATGGTACCCCTACTTGAGCCTAGTAGAACTTATGACAACGATGACTTCTTGGCGTTCGAATCTCTAGTCATCCAACCTTGACGACATTTCATAGCTCAAGCAACCTTCCCAAGCAACCATTATCCACCAACCCTTGACCTTTGAGTTGTTACTTCATTTGGTGTTCTACTCCGATCAATGAACACCATTCAACTGCTACTAACCTTCCTACTTGAATTTACTTCGAAGTCACACCATCACCGGCCTAATTACATCACTGAGCTACGGCTAGGGTTCGGGGTGTTGCCCCCGAAAATTATCTTTTTTAGACCTTTTTCTCCAAATCTGAGTCGTACCCAAAAAACATACTTTTTCCAAAAATGACCCTATTGGAAACAAACTATAGCATCATCACTGTCAACCATAGCGTTTAAAAGCACTGTTAAAACATGAACGATCCGCCTCCTTTCAGACTGACCCGATCCAAACTAGGCCGACCCGAACCACCTCTGACCGACCCGATCCAGCAAACTTCTGGCTTCAGAACTCGACGGATCCACCAAAATGACCGAACCAATCCACCCCTGACTGATTCGTACCACATCTGACTGATCCACGATGGTCCGATCCAATCCATACAACAACCCACCGACCCGATCCAGTAACAACCTCCCGATCCGATCCACGATGGCCGATCCAATCCCTTAAATGACCGATCCGATCCAAGATGACCGATCTGATCCAATTCAGGCCAAACCATCCTCTGGTCATGCCCATTTCTGGCTGATTCAACCTATGGCCGAGCCAATTTATACATATTGCAATTCAACTCCAATTTCGACCAGAACTTTGCAAAATGATGAATCTGATGAAACCAACTCAACCAAAATCATCAAACACAATCATGAGCATCTCATAACATTACTAACCACATGAATATGACGATTGGCACAAAAATGATGTAAATCTCACCAAAAACATTAAAATGAACATAAGATCAAAATGAGAGATCTAACTAACATAAACATGTAAAATGACATGAAATTAATGAGTAAAACATGTTAGATTAGATCATAGAGTGATGCATATGAAAATGAACTTGTAATGGTGTAAATATACGGCAAAGCATCCCAATTTGATGAGAAATATGCACAAACACTCATATACTTTATTGCATTCATGTGAGAGATGTAAATCACTCACCAATTTGCCGAAACAACCAAAAAAGATAGAAATAAGAATCTGGACAATGAGCACTCCAAATCAAACCCCTCGATCCGATGAATTGGCCTTTGAAATGATGTAGATCTTGCCTTGGATGGTGTAGATCTTCAATTTCCTCCCTTAGATTTATATTTTTAATGGTGGAAAGTTGTAGGAGGAAGAATGAGATAAATGCCTCCAAATGAGAGAATGGGAAATAAACCTTTTCCCTCCACTCTCACCCCCTATTTATAGGATTCCACTAAGGCTCCAAAACCTAAACAACCAACTGAAAAACTTTAAAACAGCGATTCCTTCCAAACCGCTGAGCCCAATCTTTATTGTAACCACTCTGTGGAAAGAGAATCATCAATTCCTTTCCAATGGCATTGGCCTGATGCTCTGATTCGACCTGAGTCAAAAGTTATGCCCTGTATAAGAAAAACAGGGGAAAAAAGGTCACAAATAAAATCGGCAAAAATCATGGGCATGTATCACATCCCCCTAAGCAATATATTAAAAGATGTGAATGATCCAACCTCAGAGAATGAAATAAAAATATTTTATGATCTTTCGATAAGTAAAATGTGTGTTGTTACATTATCCCTCCTTAAGAATTTCGCCCCCGAAATTCCAAACAAATCCAAGTAATCACAACGATTCCGCATGCCTATCATCCGTGAAAAGTCAATTCTATCATCGAACTAGCATCCATCAGGGCATGCATCCATAGCCTTATCCTAGCATGCGGAATTCCAACAATCAACAACAAGATACAACGATATAATGAAGATACAATATCAAAGGGTCCTACCGACGAAGAGTTTCGGATGAGTCGCTCTCATGCTCTCCTCCGCCTTCCATGTACAATCAACTCCATCCTCACTTTATTGCACCCTGACTAGCTTAACCGTCTTCCTCCTAAATTGTTTCGTGTCATTCCCCACAACATGAAGTGGCTTACGAGGTCTCGAAACTAAGACCTCTAAGTCTTCGTACTGCTCTGGAGATACCACTATATTCGAATCATGCACGAATTTCCATAGAAACGACACATGGAACACATTATGCACACTCGACATCTTCTCGGGTTACTCCAATCTATATGCGAGCTTTCCAATTTGCTTGACTATTGGAAATGGCCCAACAAACCTTGGAGCTAACTTTCCTTTCTTACCAAATCTAACCATGTGCATCAACGGCGAAGCTTTCACGAAAACCATATCGCCCATGTCGAATTCCAAGTCCTTACGATGCTTGTCGGCGTAACTCTTCTGACGATCCTGGGCAGCCTTCATTCGTTGTCGAACAATCTCGATACAATTCGAGGTTTCTCTAATTATCTCAGGCCCAAGTACCAACTTATCTCCAGTTTCTAACCAACATTTCGGAGAATAGCACGGCCTTCCATACAACGCCTCGTATGGTACCATCCCAATGCTAGCCCGGTAGCTATTAGTATACACAAACTCAACTAGATGTAGATGGTCTTCATATGATCCTCCGAAGTCTAACACACAAGCCCTCAGGTGATCTTATCAAACTCGATTTACTCTCCTGGTCTGACCATCAGTTTGGGGATGATATGTCTTACTCAAGCACAACTCGGTTCCCAAAGCTTCTTGCAAACTTTTCCAAAATCCACTAGTAAGTAATGGATCTCGATCACCCACTATACGTTTTGGGACACCATGGAATCGAACTATCCATTTCACATAAAGTTCGGCCAATTCGATGTCGTCCTAGTCGACTTGACAGGAATGGATGTAGCACTTTTGGTCAAATGATTCACGATGACCCAAATCCCTTCGCTTCCTGCCCTATTTCTAGGTATTCCATCGATACTTGCTCCCACTTCCCCGTAGGAACTCCTAATGGCTGAAGCAAACAGCTCGGCTTCTTCTATTCAAATTTTGCCAACTGACAGTTCATACACTTGGAAATGAATTTTCCAATATCTTGCTTCATCCCTTCCTAGTAATAGACTCTCCTCATGTCTTGATACATCTTATTTCCACTGGGATGAATCATCAGCTTCGAGTGCTGACATTCTCCCAAAACCTCATCCATCAATCCATCAATATCCGAAACAACAAATCGCCCTTACTTTCAAAGCCAACCCTCTCGATCGACCTCGAACTCTTTATCTTCTTATTCCAGTTTCTGAATGAACTTGACAAGCTTCGCATCCTTCTTTTGGCTCTCAGCAATCCTTTCGATAAGAGTAGGTCTTATCGACAGGCTCGCCTACATTTCAGGTTCCAACTCACACCTTGGCCTGAAATCGAACCTTGCCAAGTACTTGAGGCTCTTCCATTCCGAAAATATCACTTCCAAACTTGCATGTCTTCGACTTAGCGCATCTACAACTGCGTTACCCTTGCCCGGAGTATTGGCTATGCCAAAATCATATGACGCCATAAACTCTAACCATCTTTCCTGCCGAAGGTTCAAATCCTTCTGCATTAGCACTGCTCCAAGTCCAGTACCACACGCATCGATATACACCACCATCTCTTCATTTCCACTTGGAATGGTCAACACAGGTGCACTCATTAATCTCTCCTTCAAGATTCCGAATGCTTGTTCACACTTTGCGTCCTATGTGAATACTTGGTTCTTTTTCGTCAATCCTATCAACAGTGCAACTACCTTGGAGAAATCCTTAATAATTCGTCGGTAATATCCTGCCAACCCAAGGAAACTCCGATCATCCATCGCATTCTTAGGTCGATCCCAATCCTGGATTGCTGTAACTTTAGCGGGGTCAACCGCTATCCCTTTTCCAGAAAATGCATGACCTAAGAACCTCAATTCAGCCTTCTAGAAGTGACACTTTGAGAACTTAGCCTTAAGCTGATGCTTCCGCAAGATCTCTAACACAACTCTCAAGTGTATTTTATGTTCTTCCTCATTTTTGGAGTAAACCAGAATATCATCCACGAACACAAGCACGAACTTGTTCAACTAGTCTCTGAATACTCTATTCATAAGATCCACAAAATACACTGGTGCGTTATTCAACCCGAATGGCATCACCAACCATTCGAAGAAACTATATGGTGTTCTAAAAGCAGTCTTTGGCACACTATCCTTAGCCACCCTCAACTGGTGAAATCCCGTTGGCAAATCCATCTGTGAAAACACTTTGGCTTCATGAATCTTATCGAACAAGTCATCTATCCTTAGCAATGGATACTTGTTTTTCTTTGTTACCTTGTTCAGCTCACGATAGTCCACGCACAATCTTAATGAGCCATCCGCCTTGGTTGCAAATACGAATGGTGCACCCCACTTGGAAACACTCCTCCGAATGAGCCCCTTTTCCAAAAGGTCACGAACTTGCACCTCTAATACTCGTTGTTCCCTAGGTGCCATCCCCTAAGTGGCATGACGATTGGTCTAGCACCTTTGACCAAATCGATCCTAAACTCGATCTCACGGTGCGGCGGCAGCCCTTTGACGCCATCAAAGACATATATACACTCATTTGCGATCAGCACTGATGATAGGTCTTCCTATGGAATCCCAAGCGAATATAGATAACTTACGAAGACGCCGTTTTCGCGTTTACATCAAATCAACACTTTTCACCCGGCCACATCCCCGACCCCCACCTCCAACTTCTCATAATTCACCCTAGCAGCATATCTCCTGAGCCAATCCGTGCCCAAGATGATCCCAAACCCAGCGAAGTTAAGAACAAAGCAATCACAAACAAAAGAGCAACCATGACTTGACAACACTAGACCACAACATATCATTCAAAGATTTGATGAACAGCCAATTGGATTAGTCACTACGAAGGGTCTATCACAAATTTTAGCTTCCAAATCCAAGAGACACACAAGCTCATTGCAAATGAATGAATGTGATGCTCCAGTATCGAAAAGCGCACGAACTGAAATACCATTAACTGAAAGAGTACCTTGCACCACGACACCCTTTCCCTTCTCCTCTGCAGTAGGAGCCCTTGAAGAAGTTGGCATAGTATCCAAAGCATATGCCCTCACAACCTGCTTGCCCTTAGCTGATTCTGGACAATCTTTCTTCTCATGCTCAGGCTTTCCACATTTAAAGCACTTTTTTCAGCTTTGGGATTCTTGCACTCATTAGCAAAATAACCTTTCTGCTGACTGTTAAAACAAACCAACTCACTCTCGGGTTTCTTTTGACCATCTTTTCCTTTTTGCCTCTGCTGCTTCCTTTTCTTATTATTACCACCCTGCTGTGGTTTATGAGCCTCTTTGGTCGCAACGACAACATTCTCTTCCTTAGGAAACAAGCTCTCATGATGAATAGCTTTTTCCACAATCTTCTCAATTGAGTCATCAAGATGGTCCACTAACGGCTTTCCAATATGAGCATCCAAACCCAAGACAAACTTCTCGTTCTTCTGATACGGTGTATCAATGTATGAACGAGCATATCTAGACAAGGCTTCGAAATCAAAAATATAGTCAAATGCAGAACGACCATTATGTTTCATCTCTACAAACTTCTTGAATAGAGCAGATTTCTAAGCTATGGAGAGAAACTTTCCTTCAAACTTGGCTTGGAATAGCTCCCATGAAATTTCTTCTTCTGGAGTCTCGAGTGTAACAGAATTCCACCATTCCATGGCCTTGTCCTGAAGTTGCCTTGATGCAAGCTTCCTCTTTATTGCATCCTCAATACCCAAGTCTCCAAAGCTTCGGACACATGAGTCCATCCACCTCTGAACCTCTTCAACTAGTTCAGTTCCCTTGAATGGTTTTCCCCAAGAGATGCAAAGTCCTTGCACAGCTTTGCAAAATCTACTACTCTAGGAACTCGCACACCAACATCTACCGTTACCACCATTGGAGTGGGTACCCTTCGCATAACTGCTTCTTCCATGGCTTCAAACATGGTCGGGTAATTAGGTTCAACACCATTTCCCCCTGCATTATTGGCTCACCTAGCAGCATGTCTTGTTTCTTGTCTACTCATTCTAAATCTGTAAATTAGAATAATTAGCCACCTTCAAGAAAAACTGCTAAAGGAAAAAAACCGCTACTACTATATATGATAATATATATAGTGAGCATCCAACTGAAATCTACAAGTACGTCTCTCATACGTGATTACGTCCTTGAACTTTGGCCAAAAATCATTGACCAGGGCTCTGAAACCAAATGTGACGACCGCCCTAACCCTCGCACTATATAAGAGAAGTAATGCGTTGAAAGATGTGCAAGGTTGTCATGTACGATCATCAGAGTAGGTAAACACAAGCGGAACCTATCGTAAAACACACAGCGCAAGGATAAAATATAATAGGACATATACATAGGGTAATAATCGTGAAGCAGAAACACTGGACTTCCATACAACTAGAAAGTAATATCCACAAACTTGGAAATAGTGTTTATACAAAGTTGCCTCACTACATTATTCAGAAAAGCAAACAGCGGAAACCCAATTATTAGATAGTAGTAAAACTGGTACGTCAGCCTCCTGCTCGTGACCGATCTGCACCGTCGTCCTCACTAAAGCATCACCTGTCCCTGTTACTTAGTCTTCCCATCAACAATCGGTTGAACAGCCCAAGGTAATAAGAGGATACATAAAACCTTGAGTCAGACAACAGTCTTAGTGAGCAATAAAACAGCTAACGAACTTCAACATTAAAGTTTATGAGAGGAGGTATATAAACATACTAATCTACCCACGACACCAGAGAAGAACTCAACCTTATCTTCCCCACATCAGACAGTGATAGCCTTTACAATCCATTCAACCAAGGGAACAACAATTCTTACATGGAAACCAGAACAACCATTCGATCATGGAAAACACACATAACATCTAGATTATATAAGTCTCATACAGACAATCCTAATCGAGTATAATATCCCGAAGTACTCTTCCCAGAGGCCTAAACCAATATCAGTTGATCACTCAAAGAACATCTCTCTCGACTTTGGATAATCTATATGAGATAGTACAAACAGAACAACCAATCACACATGACTGACTTTGGCTATCACCGCCAATCCTACTTTGAAACCATCGTTAATCGTATGACGCCAACCTAACCATATGTCAAGGGCTAATGGTAACGCAGTTTCAGCATAAACTCCATATGTCCAACCTTGACAATGTCTAAACTTGTTAACTAGGCCTTTCAACGATACCCAAGTTACTCGACCAGCAACCTTCCGGTCTATTGGGTGCCCCCATCATACCCCTACTTTGAGCCTGCTAGAACTTACGACAACGATGACTTCTCGGCCTTCGCATTTCTAGACATCCAACCTTGACGACATTTCATAGCTCAAGAATCCTTCCAGAGCAACCATTATCCTTCAACCCACGACCTTTGAGTTGTTACTTCATTCAGAGTTCTACTCCAATCAACGAACACCTTTCAACACTTCGAACCTTCCAACTTTAATTTACTTCGAAGTCACACCATCACCGAGCTAATTACATCGCTGCGCTGTGGCTATGGTTCGGGGGGTTAACCCTAGAAAATATCCTTTTTAGACCTTTTTCTCCAAATCTGAGTCGTACCCGAAAAACGTACTTTTTCATAAAATGACCCTATTGGAAACAAACTATAGCATCATCACTATCAACCACAGCGTTTAAAAGCGCTGCTAAAACATGACCGATCCGCCTCCTTTTAGACCAACCCGATCCCAACTGGGACGACCCGAACCACCTCTGACCGACCCGAACCAACAACCTTCTGGCTTCAGAACACGATCGATCCACCAAAATGACCGACCCGATCTACCCATGACTGATCCGTTTCACATCTAACTGATCCACTATGGTCCGATCCAATCCATACAACAACCAACCGACCCAATCCAGTTACAACCTCCCGATCCAATCCATGATGGCCGATCCAATCCCTTAAATGACCGATCCAATCCAATTCAGGCCGAACAATCTTTTGGTCGAGCCGATTTCTGGCCGATTCAACTTATGGTCGACCCAATTTCCTCACATTGCAATTCAACTCTGATTTCGACCAAAACTTCGCAAAACGACAAATCCGATGAAACCAACTCAACCAAATTCAACAAACAGAAACATAAGCATCTCATAATATTACTAACCACATGAACACGACGAATACCACAAAAATGATGTAAATCTCACCAAAACCATTAAAATGAACATATGATCAAAATGAGACATCTAACAACATAGACATGTAAAATGACATGAAATCAACGAGTAAAACTTGTTAGATTAGATCATAGAGTAATGCATATGAAAATGAACTTGTAATATTGTAAATTTATGGTAAAACATCCCAAATTGATGAGAAACATGCACAAACACTCATATACGTCATTACATTCATGTGAGAGATGTAAATCACTCACCAGTTTGCTGAAACAACCAAAAACGATAGAAATAAGAATCCGGACTGCGGGCACTCCGAATCAAACCCCTCGATCCGATGAATTTGCCTTTGAAATGATGCAGATCCTGACTTGGATGGTGTAGACCTTCGATTTCCTCCCGTAGATTTGTATTTTTAATGATGGAAAGGTATAGGAGGAAGAAGGAGATAAACACCTCCAAATGAGAGAATGGTAAGTAAACCTTTTCCCTCTACTCTCACCCCCTATTTATAGGATTCCACCAAGGCTCTAAAACCTAAACAACCAAAAAAAACCTTTAAACGGTGATTCCTCCAAAACCGCTGAGCCGAATCTTTAATGTAACCACTCTATGGAAAGAGAATCATCAATTCCTTTCCAATGGCGTAGGTCTCACCATCTGATTCGACCCGAGTCAAATGTTATTCCTTGTACAAGACTGACAGGGACAAAATGTTCACAAACAAAATCTGTAAAAATCATGGGCATGTATCACATCCCCATAAGCAACATATTAAAAGATGAGAATGATCCAACCCTCAGAGAATGAAATAAAAATATTTTATGATCTTTCGTTACGTAAAATGCGGGCTGTTACAGTAAATACATAACCACTCGTTGATTTTATTCCTCTGAATTAGCAATCCAATTTGCATCACTATATACTTCTAATACGGATGAATATTTTCATAGTGCAAGGAATAGTTGTATTTTTCAAATATCCTAGCACTCTCATTAGTGTTTTCCAGTGTTCCTTCCATGGATTGCTTTTATACCCACTTAATCGACGTACTGCATAAGCTATATCTGGTCTTGTGCAATTCATGAGATACATGGGACATCCTATTATACGAGAGTATTCCAGTTGCATGACACTCTCATTTGTGTTTTTATGCAGTACTTCAGATGGATTAAAAGGTTTTCATACTCCTTTAATTCCAAAAAATTGAATTTGTCAATCACTTGTCTACATAGTGTGACTGAGACAATTCAATTCCATTAGTTATTCTTATTATTTTGATTCACAGAATAACGTCTACAATTCCTAAATCTTTCATATTGAAATCGTTGATAAACATTTTCTTCATGGACCCTATAACTCGGGTATTCAGACCAAAGATTAGCATATCATCTACATACAGACAAATCATCAGATATGATAGTCCAACTTGTTTATAATAAACATACTTATCCCATTCATTTAGACGAAAATCATTTTTCATCATGACACTATTAAATTTTGCATGCCATTGTTTTGGAGCTTGTTTTATTCCATATAATGATTTTACTAATCTATAGACTTTATTTTCATTTTCTTTTTAAATGAAACCTTCTGGCTGCTCCATGTAGATTTCCTCATCGAGATCGCCATTTAAGAATGTTATCATTACATCCTTTTGATGAATCTCTAAATTATAGGTGCAATTGCAATTAGCATTATTATTGAGGTTATTCGAGTAACTGGTGAATACATATCAAAAAAGTCAACACCTTGTTTTTTACGATATCCTTTGGCTACTAATATGGCTTTATATTTATCATAAGGCCATCTGCTATCATTTTCTTCTTGAAAATCCATTTGTAGCAAATTGGTTTTATTCCAGGTGGAATATCAAAAATTTCCCAAGTTTTATTGCTTAGAATTGAATCAATCTCACTTTGGGTTGCTTCTTTCCAACATGCAGATTCAGATGATGACATTTGTTCCTTGTACGTTTGTGGTTCGTGTTCTAACATATATGTTAAAATCTCTTAACCAAATGTCTTGGACGTTCTAGCCCTTACACTTCTTCTGGGTTATATTTCCTTAATTTCACAGATTTTCATCTTCATGTTAATTGGTTAATTCTTCCCTTGTTCTTTTAGGGACATAAGTTCCTTCATTCCTTTTATGCAGAAACACATCTTCAAAGAATAAGGCATCTATTGATTCCATGATTGTATTTATTTGATTATCAGTTATATCAGACTTGAATTTCAAAAATCTGTAGGAGCTACTATTTTTGGTTGGCCCTAGGTAGTAGCAATCTACTGTTTTTTCCTCCAATTTTGACGCTCTTCGGAAGCAGAACTCGAATTTTTCCAAGCATGCCCATACTTTGAGGTATTTAAAGCATGGTTTATGTCCTTTCTATAACTCGTATGGAATCGCTCCTATTTTATTGTGAGGAATCTTGTTTAAAATGTGTTTAGACATATTTAAGGCTTCCCCTAACAAATTCGTTGGTAGACCTGAGGTTATGAGCATTACATTAATCATGTATTTTAATGTTCTTTTCTTTCTCTTAGCAATACCATTTTGTTGTGGTGAATACGGAGTTGTTGTTTGATGATTCTTACCATTTTCTACATAGAATTGTTTGAATGGTGATTCATGCTCTTTACCTCGATCATATCTTAATTTCTTGATCTTTGTATTTAGCTGATTTTCTATTTCAGCCTTATATTTCACAAACGATGCAATTGTTTCAACTTTACTATTTAAAAGATATACATAGCAATATCTTGTATAATCATCAATAAACATGATAAAATACTTTTTCCCACCTCTTGTAGCTATGCTTTTGAAATCACGTAAGTTAGTTTGAATCATTTGTAATGGTTCGGTACTTATTTTAATAGTATGAAATGGTTTCTTAACCATTTTTGCTTCTAGACAAGTCTCACATTTATATTTTTTATCTACATGAAATTTTGGAATTGAATCCAGATTTGCAAAAAATTTCATTTTTCGAATGTTTATGTGTCCTAATCTTTCATGCCATAATAGAACATCATACTCGACAACATAAGAAACTTCCTTTTTATTCATTTCAGAATTACAACACACATTATTATTGCCGATTACGGCTACATTAGCCTTAAATAGGCCATCACACAGTATCCTCTACCTATATAGACTCCATCCTTAAACAGAATAACTTTATCTGATTCGAAGACCATTCGGAAGCATTTTTTCGAGGGTATAGGTCTAGAAATCAAGTTTCTCTGGATGTCTGGAACATGGATCACATCGTTTAGTGTAACATTTTTACCAAATATAAATTTGAGGATTACTTTCCAATTGCCCTCAATCATTGACAGTGCCGGGTTACCCATTTACAATTTTTCTCCATGATCCAGTTTGTTGTATGTGGAGAAAGATTCTGGACCAGATTACATTCCGACACAACTCCAAAAAATTTATGCCCATCGACTCTATATTGTCCACCACATTTGCTTTTGAATTTTTCTGTTTCTTGTGTCTGCAATCTTTTGCTTGTTGACTAGTTTGGTCACAAACCCGGCAATCGCCATTGAATTTCTAGGATTGTTTCTGATCATGCTGCTTGTTTTCTGGTGCCTTCCTTTTCTTTTTGTTTTTATTAGGGTGTCCTTTTTTCTTTGACCCTTCTGAACAAAAGCCTCTTCGCTCTTTGGTTTAGTGACTCAGCGATTATCTGCCTCAATCTTCAATCTAACGATCAGGTCTTGTAAGGATATCTCCTTCTTCTTGGGCTTTATATAGTTGCGGTAGTCCTTCCAAGATGGTGGAAACTTTCCAATGATTACCACAACCAAGAAAGATTCACTAAGTTCGTGGCCTTCTGCTTCCATTTCATGGATGATGATTTGAAGTTCATGTAGTTGTGTAGTTACAGGTTTTGAATCTACCATTTTTTATTCCATGAACTTGTCAACTATAAACTTCTTCAAGCTCACGTTTTGTGATTTGCACTTTATGGTCAGCGCATTCCAGAGAGCTTTTGTAGTCTTGAGTGGCTGATATATTTTGTACACAACTTTGTCTAAACAATTCAGGATATAATTCCTACATAAGAAATCTGAGTGCCTCCATGCATCAATATTCAGAATCTCATTTGACTCCTTGGTTTTGCATGGCGTTGGAGGCACTGGTTCATCTTCCTCAAGATATTTTTGCAGACCAAGAGTAGTGAGATAAAAGAGCATCGGACTTTGCCATGTCAAGAATTCATGAACTTATCCCTTAAACAGGTCCGGTTTGTTCAATTTGGCTTTCTTAATCTACATTTGTTCTCCTGCCATCCCTGTTTTTAGGAAAACAGTAAAGTCTTAAGATGTTGTTCTTAAACAATAAAGAATAGAATTAACAGCCACATGCGTTCGTACAAAATGCATAAATAGTAACACGTTTAAGTGTTAAAACTCAAATAGCACATAAAGTTGATTCAATAGAACATAAACAACACTTGGTCGCAAGCAAATGTAATGTATATTGAGAACACAGTAAACATTCAGCAAAATATACGAGTAAGTAAATCGTCGGAGGCTCGGTGGACCGATTTCCATAAGATTTTACTCGGAGTCTCCCAGGATACAACAAATGAAAACTGCTCGAGAATGAGATGAGTTCGTCAGTATGAATAGCGACAGTTGGAAGCAACGACCAGAGGAGAAATCAAGGGAAGTGGAAGAAGAGTTAAGAAATTCATGAAGAATGTGACCAGGATTCTTCACTTATTTACACACTTCGAACAATCGTAATTTCAAAAATAGTTGAGTCTGTTGAATGTTTGAATTCAATTAGTCGTGTCTATTACATTATAACAGGTTGCACCCACCCATTTCTCTTCATTTGTTAATAGGTTGTAAACCCATTTGATTCCCGTTGGGTTGCACGCGTATACATTGCCGCATCCAGTAAAAAAACCCGCAAAAATTGGTTAGGTTTTTCGCAGCAAAAATAAAATTTCGTTCTAGACCCAAACCCAAACTTGGAGCTAACCTGGCCCAATTCGGTAAGGGACGGGCAGGCAGCACGTGCACGTGTGTGTTTGGTTCATATGATATAGGTCCTCTCCCTTGCACAAAATTACCTGACCCTAAGGGCTAATATAGGGAATGAGGAATAGATATATATACATAGATCTTATCTTCTTTTTGCCAATGTGGAACTAAAGTATATGTCATTCATCTCTTTGTATTCTAACAATAGCTTCATATTAAATTACAACTACAATGACGCATACTTTCCATAGTTATGGAGATGGTTCTATTCTTGAGTACTATTTCACTTAGTTGGCCTTGTCATTCTTAAGTTGAAGGAATATTGCACAATGTCGTGTGAGATATACTATTAGACTTATATATATTACCACCAGAAGAACCTTGATGGGTCATTTCATAATTGTTCCTAAATGATACCATACTAGCAAATTTTAGTTCCCTCAATAGTCAGAGAAAATCAAAGTTCATCATATTGAAATGGAACATGTAATCGCTGATTCAAATCTCGCAAATATCATCCGAGATCTCCTCCAAGATCTCATTTTGGGATCCTTCCAAAACGAAACAACAAATGTTACTCTAAATCTCTTTTCTAATATATCTCCCCAGATATTGCAATATCGAACGATATATTGACTGAGAAAATAGTGGAATATCATATGAAAACTTAGTTTTTTTGGTTAAAATTTAAATATGTGTCTGAACAAGAATAATAATTAAAAAAACCGAAATCGAGCCATGATAATCTTTTGTCATTTTACATTTTGCATGTTAAAGGACCATATTGTTTGTTCATATATGCTATACAATTTTTATTATTTTCATATTCGTCTTTTTTACATACATATTATGTATGAAATTATTTATTTTATAGTTTATTTATGCTGAATTTTTTAATTTTTCGGATCCTTTTAATGTTTTATGTCTAATAATAATCGGTTTTAGGCATATTGCAATTTAGAGTATAAATGATCTATCGCACAATAAAGAATAATAAAATTATATTGTAATTCAAGTTTAAGTTACTATGTTTTTAATATCATTCATCAAAATCTGTTTGTAGAAATATCATTTTTTAACATATCATGTACTCCAAGAATGTTCCGATATGAACTTTTAGACCCGAGATGGAAACCAAGATGAACTCCCGAGTTAGACTCATCTCATCTGAGATCTACACCGATACGAGATCAAGTCTAAAAAATCCCCAAGACGAAATGCGGCTGATATTCGAGATTTAAAACCTTGCACGTAATAGTCTTTCATATATATATCGATACAAACAAAGATGTGTTCTATAAGTTCTTAATTCATACTTGCAAAGTCTTTCCTTAATATGAAAAACTAGACAATTTACGCTACATATTTCCACTTGCATGTCGAATGCACTGTTAATATTGCTTAAAAGAAGCAAAACCAAAAGGATTACTCTTGTTTCTAGTAAGTTTTGATTACAATAGTCAAGTTACATGATCATCAAATTATATATTTTCCCATTAACTCTAAATGAGTATTCAGTGAGAATATTTAATGCTTCAAGTTATTGAGACTTAGCAAACAAATTATGATAATAGTGGGATTAATGGTACAGTATGCATATAAATTTTGTTGTAAGTTAAAGAAGCAAACACATGATGGAAAGAAGTAAAGCATGTAATGAATTATTATAATATTTTATTATGTCACTAGAGCATCTCCAGTGGTGCCATATCTCTACCCATAATCAGTAATAAATAGCATTTTTTCCCCAACGGATGTTGGAGAAAGTGATATTCATAAAAATGTTATAGGGCCAATTTTGAATTCTGAATTGGCCCAAACGCTGGTTTTACAACTTTGAAACGAAAATCTCCAATTTTTTCAGCGTGCTTTGATAAAATCGGTGTTCTTTTTATTGCACTGGTAAAATCGGTACTTCTCCACCTTAACATTTTACACCATTATTAATGTTTTTTTTACCTATCCTAACTCATATACAATGATGATATTTTACTGTGACGAAATAAAATCATTATTATTTTTGTACCATGGGTATAATACAATTATGTTCACTTAGAAGAGAATGAGGGTTTTTATAAAGTTCAGACCATTCTCAAAATAATACAGCTTTACATGTTAATAATAGCAGCTTAATAACACGTACAAATACAATAGAACGATTATGCTAAAATAAATAACTTAATCATCATTACTGCATAAATTCATACAAGCATAAAGTAAAATACGAGTTCGGACAAGCAACATCATAATAAGGGCATTAAGATAACTAATTAACGCTATAGCGGCTCTAACATAACTAATTATCGCCATGATGGTTCCATAAATGATTCATAAGGTCTTTTTGCAACATATTATGGAGTTTTTCATCTCTAAACATAATCTAACGGTCCAAATGAATGATGAATGTATCGACCCGGATTTTGAGCGACTTTGGTTATCGACATAAGCTCGATGTCGATAACCAAAACATCGAAAAATCCTGGTAATTAATGAAAGAAATTAGAGGGTGAGGATAGATAAGATAGAAACTTAGAATAGAAGAAGAAGAAGAACACAACATCAGAGTAACACGAACCTCACAGCGGAACGAATAACATATAATATATAACATAACTTTGAAATATAACAGTTATGTATACAATAGCAATTATCTGAGTACAGCACATACAACACAACGGAAATAACTATAGTTATATGATCCAGAAGCCCCCTGCTCCAGCTCTTCAAGTATATCTGTAAATCCCGACTACTTGACTGCCCGTACAAATTTAGGCACCCAAGAGTTTCGGGAAAACAACAAAGTAAACTCTGAGTCAGTCATAGGACTGGTATGAGTAAAACAGTTTAACACAGTTTAACATATATATGATATCTCATAAGACCACGCCGTGGATACGGAACGGGTTTTTTTCCCTTATGAGAATCCAACATCTTTGACAAGCAATATCATTTTGATATTATAATAATGTCTAAGTACAAAAATATATCAATCTAGCAGAAACGCTATCATCTCACGTTCTACATATATAGTATACAATCAAAATCGCAAGCACGTATTGGATAATGGATTTCCAACTATGACAAGGTATGGAACCACCTTCCGCTAGTGTACCTCTAGAGAGGAATACATTGGGTTCAATAAGAACATCTTGCAAACCGACCACACATGACCGACCACTCATTTCGCTTGAGTGTATCGAATGTATATCACCAACGGTTGGGATTAGCAACCGTTTCCCGAATAGGACAGCATCAACAATTGATTTTTAGAAATAATTGAAACTCTAGATTAGGTGATTATACACCCTAATAGGTGCGACCTACATAGCCATGCTACGTGCCTGATTTCTGTCATTTACCGGATGTGAGGCTAGAAGCTACGCTTATCTTCACATCAGATTCACTTTAAATGCCATATCATCAAATCCATCCAATCACCGATTCACATCCTCAACAATACATTATGTGTTAGCTAAAAGAAGTTCCCTTCTCCGCTTTCACTCTTGGTATGGTTGGAGAAATCAATGTACGTGATCGTCTGGAAATACTCTGTCAGACATCCATCTTCATTCACTTAGAAATGTCACATCGTCATACCCGCCAAATCACAAATTGATTTCCTCAAAAATACAACGGGTATACAGCTAAGAGAAACGAATTCCTCCGCCACCAACGTATATACGTTTGAAGGGATCAACTTACAGGATCCATTGGATATACTCTGTCAGACCATCATCCGTACCAGTTGTCCTGGGACTGGACAAACCGAAGGCACTATTCAGTATATTCATCTTAGTCACTGTTAACTAAGACTTATACAATAGCCCTTGCATTTTACTCCGTCTTAAATTATCTTTGGCATATATGATTCGCAACGCTTATGCCAATACAGAGTGGTTCTTTGGATAATAATCCAACCGGTCTCTCCATATTAACAATGTTAAAATGGTCAAAACTTTGATAGTCTGTGATTTAACTATCAAAGAAAAGACGTGTGCAAACAACGATATTATTTCCAAATGGAAATTATATAAATCAATCATCAATCATATATATATATATATATATATCCTTTTTTTCTAAGTTTAGAAAATATACGTTAACATTGGAAAACATTTCCATAACTCCTTTACGATCAAACCTTACCATTTCTTAGTTAAGAAGGTAGTCAATCAAGTTGGGGTACAATTACCTCTCAGACCTTAACTGAACAACGTTATAACTTTGAAATGGTCAAAGTTTATCCTTTAATCTTTAACAACTTCTTTACGTCTTTCTCGGATTCAATTTGTGAATCCACTTTTATATTTAAAACATTGGTTATAAAGATAACGTTATAATCCCTACTTTCGAATTATCTAACTTTAATTATAACTTTTATTCTATAATGTGAATAATTAACCTAACAACTAATTTATAAATAAATGAATCTTGATTTAAACACTGGGAAGTATAAGTACTTTCCCCGAATTCGATATAATCGAATTCGACGCATACTCTCCCCTTCGAGAAATCTCTATTTGATTAACTCTCCTTCGAATAACCTATTTTCGATAACTCTTTGTTTTCAAATATCTCATATTTGAAAATCTTACTTTCGAATAACTATATTCCATATTCTCTTTTCGACTAACTCTTATTCGATAAATCTCACTTCGATTAAACTATAATCGATACTCCTTTCGATGAAACTAACATCAATAACTCCTTTCGATGAAACTAACATCGATAACTCCTTTCGATGAAACTAACATCGATTAACTCCTTTCGATGAAACTAACATCGATAAATTCCTTTCGATGAAACTAACATCGATTAATTTAACTTGATGAAATTAACTCGATTAACTTGACTAACTTAACTCGACTTGATTAACTCGTCTCGACTAACTCGACTTACTTGGTTCGACCAATTTGATTCGATTAACTAGGCTCGACTAACTTGGTCGACCCACCCGATCAACTCAACTTATTTAACTTAACTTATTTCTCAACTCGAACAACTCGATTAATTCCTATTGAATAACTAATATTCGATTAAACTCCATTCGCTTGACTCTAGATCGCAGTGATCACAATGGTTACACCTAATTCCCTTAGGAAACATCCGACCGCTGTAGGCTATTTACATCCCTGCGAATTACGCTAGTAGTCGTACGAAATGGCAACTTAGCCTGAATAACTCTGTTTGACTAACTCTATCTCAAATAACCACATTTGATAACTTCTACTTCGAATAAGTGGTATTCGATAACTTAACTCGATTATCAAGTCGAAAATCTTAACTAGAATCGATTAACTCCAACTGATTAACTCTGCCTGGTCAACCCTAACTGATTAACTCTACTGGTTAACTCTAACTGTTTTTACTTGGTTTGACTAACTCAATTGATTAACTCGACTGACTAATTCAACTCGATTAACCTAGCTTGATTTTTCTTATCTCGATTAATTGAACTAATCACATTGATTAACTCGACTAATTCACTTTGATTACCTTAACCAATTCACTTAGTTTACTTAACTAATTCCATTTTGATTAACTAATCAATTTACTTTGATTAACTAACCTGATAACTCAATTTGATTAACTTACTCGCTAATAACGTTTGTTCCTTTTTAAAGATTTTCTTTTATAATCTATTTATCTCCTAAATAAATATTTCCTTATAATCCTATTTATTTAACAAATAAATATCTCCTTTATTCTATTTATTCTAACAAATAAATATCCTTTTATTTTATTTATTCCCTAAATAATTAAATCATTTAACTTTATTTATACCCTAAATAATAAATTCTTTTACCTTTATTTATTTCCTAAATAAATAAATTCTTTTTATCTATTTGTAAATGGTTTACAAATATCCCTCTTTCTATTTGTTTTTGACAATATTTTCCTTTATATATATTGTTTTACAAATATTTTCCTTTATATTTGATTTCATAATTATATCTCCTCTATAATTGTTTAACAAATAAATCCCTTTATTCAAAAATCCTTTTTCCTTTATAATATAAAATCCATTGATTTTATATAAATAAATTATTTTCCAAATATACTTTGAAAATCTCCATTCTACATTCTGGTATTTCTTATGGTATTTAACACACTATATAACAACGATAAATATCGTCCACCACACATAATCACAACAGATTAGATATATCCCATCATATATCATAATATACAAATCACAGAAAAATAAATGTTGAGGAATCCAGTTGGATTCCTCCAACCTGTTTCCCTGCATCACAGATGTTAAATAATATAATTGACATCGATTTCACTTCAATGTGAAATATTCTGATAAACAGAATCAACATATAAATATCTAACTGTTATATAAATATATATGTATATACATATATATATAATTTCCACTAACTATCTAGCAGTTCAATCAAACAGTCAACACACAATCAAACAGAAAATATTTAACAGTTCTAAGAATATGTTGTAAATATAAAACTGTTCAGAGTTGGTGAGTTTTACTCACATTTGCGCGTTAACCGTTGAATAACAGTTTGCGTTATTTGACTCAGTCAAACAATTTATTTTGCTATAAATAGTGACGAGCTCGGATTCACTCCCAGTCAGCTTCATGGTGTAGCCACCATCCCCACGATCTCAACGCAACTACGGTTTGCGATTTCGATCTCGTATGGATGAGATATGATAAAATAAAGTTACTACACATTTTAAATTAAAAATAAACTAATTTAAATTTGTAGATGGGCCTCACTCTCTAACCTTTCTTTGGCCCAATATCCCCTACGATGAACAATAAAACCCAACCTACATATCATCTCTTCCAAATGACATCGCGACTTCCTGTACAAACCCAACACAAACGAAATGGCCACCGTTGACTTCCACTTCCTCCTCCTATCCACTGCCGTTCTTCTCCAAACCAAAAACCCCACCATTTCACTCTTCTCGAGCCCTCCGTCCTCAGTATCACCACTTCGAACCAACCCTCCCCAACAATATCGCGTCGCTCAGCTCCCTACAGCCATCGTCCGAACTGAATTACCACAAAATCCCCCAAAACTTCCACAAATCATGTTAAATCCACTCAGCGACTCGAATCCAGCCTCATAATCCAATTGAATGCACCCAAAATTTAAAAAAACGAAAACCCTAATTGTTGCTGTCGCAAAAACCCAACTGAAAGGCAGGCGCCGAGCTCACAAAAAGGAACACCATCCTGACAAGAATTTAAACAGGGTCTTAGATATAAGTATTTCAAGATTTTTGGATTTTACTTTGATTTGTATGGATTTTCTGAAGTTAGAAAATGTTTGCTGGAGGAAGACCAAACCGGGGGCTTGGATTTTTGACTTCGTGGAAATAGATATTAGGATAGAAATTTTAAGGTGTATTTATAGGATAGTTTAATTAATTTTATATTCAAATAAAATACTAATTTATATCTCAACGCGGTTTGTAATTGTCTTTAAAAATTCCTACGACCACTCACATTACCCAAAAATCACCAAACTGGATGTGTAGCTAGAGTTCGACATTACGGTCCCAATGAAACTGGTTTCATCGAATTCTGACTCCGTATGCTCACACAGCGTATTTTTAAATGTCGAAATACTGACTGTTTTTCACTCTAAAAATCCGTACGGCCACATACTGACTCTAAAAATCACGAAACTGGAAATCTACCAATAATTTGATGTTGCGGATCCAACAAAATTAGTTTCATCGAAATCCGACTTTGTTTGCAAAACCGGCTATCTTTAAAGCTCTGGATGACCCATTTAAATATATAAATATATTTAAATATAATTAAATTAAATACAAATAAATTTATATTATCGTATATCTCTAAATATGATATCGTACAACTACATAATATCATATTAGAATTTACAGTTTGAATTTCAGATTCCAGATTATCTCCATATTCAGTTTATATCGAAAATCCTTTTATAACGTAAATAAAGCATTGCAAAACATAAAGGAATTCCACAGCGAGTTTTCTGAAATTTGATTTGGAAGTAAATCAAAATCTACACGATGAAATCCCGATTTTTCTCTTCCACTAGAAAGATATACTCCACTAGCTCCACACGTTTCTTGTTTCATAGAAATCCGATTTAAAACGGACTTTGTACATTCAGTTGAAGTTCAAATCACCAAATAGCGAACTACCATGCCATTTCGAACTCTATTTTAATTATATTATAATTCTACGTTCAAACTGACGTCGATTGAATATATTCGTCAATATAATTCAACTCTAAGCTGAATTAAATCTTAGGGATGACCCAGTTCACAGAATATTGTGATTTCCAATATTTTTGATTATTTCTGAATTAAATATATTATTTAATTATTTAATTTTCATTAAAATAACCCATATATTTTAATTAAACCTCTATTTAATTCACTACATCACGATAAATATAATTAAATAAATTAATTATAACCTTGGAAAAATGCGGGTCATTACATTCTTCCCCACTTAAAATAATTTCGTCCTCGAAATTGCTAAGCTAGAGGACGACCCTATCTATTGGAACTCCTAATATTTGTTTACCCCTTATTTCTGATTTCAACTGAACCAATCAATATCGACTAAAATATTTATTCATTCCGACTAACTAAAATTTTCAAAAATTCTGAAAATTTTCTAACACTTTAAATTTTCGGAAAATTTCGCCATAACCTCCTTTGTATAGCCCTATCGGTAAAACCACAACTCGCCTCTCTCGGCCATCTCTAACCCAAAAGAAAATCAAACAGCCAAGCGGCTTGCCAATTCGGCTCATAAATCTCAAGCTTATATCAAATATAAACTTGTACCTTTTTGTCGGGCATATCAACCCTATCACTCTCACCTGCTATCTATTCAACATATACCACTGTATTTCCAATCAAACTCCAATCAATTCTTATCCACAAATTCAACCATTCGCTTATGCCTAAGTCGAATTTCATTTCAAATCAAAGTCCAATTCTTGATTTTCAAATTCTTAACTCATCAATCCAATTTGTCTTGATATCATTCTAACCCAATTTAATTCAATTTTCACCTAATTGATTTCAATTTTAATTCCAATTGCTTTCCCAAACTTCATTTCAAATTGTTTTTAGTTCAACAATCTTTTCCTGGGAATTTTAAATCATTTTATCATATAAAAAATCAAAGTGTTTATTTCAAAGTACCAAAACAATTTGTTTTTCTCAAACAATTCAAAAACAAAATCCTCGGTAGTAATCCATCACTTATCAACTCGAAAATGAACACTGATGATGCTGCAGTCATCATCAGAATTTTTTTCCAGCTATCGAACTGAGTTCAATACTATATCACTTTAAAAACCATTTCTAAACCTTTCCACTTTGAAATCAATTCAAAATATCACTTGGAATGCTTTAAACCAATTTAAAATCTCCCAGGATTTTAAAATTCTCATATACTTAATCCAAATCCATTTCCAAACACCTATTCCAATTTCCAGAGTTTGAACTTCAATTCTGATTAAAATTTCAGATTTAATTCATCTTATTTCATATACTTTACTTATATGAATTCTAATTGGTTATTTATAACCATTTCACTTTATAATCTCTTTCTATTATAATTACAACCAATATATCTAATATATGATAATATATTACATATCCATACTGTGTCGGTCCATCGTATTCAAGTATTTATTTACTCCTACCGATATAATGGATCAAACTGATCGACCAGAACTCATAAACAACTCAGCCAATGAATCTCCACAATATAAAACCATTTTTATATCAAATACAAATACGCACTCGTATATATACACTCAACTCAATCTAGGGTATTACTAACCCTATCTCTACCGAGTCACGCCACAGAGCCAAGTAATTCTTAAATTAAGCTCTGATACCAACTGTAACGACCCGGATTTTGAGCGACTTTGGTTATCGACATAAGCTCGATGTCGATAACCAAAATATCGAAAAATCCTGGTAATTAATGAAAGAAATTAGAGGGTGAGGATAGATAAGATAGAAACTTAGAATAGTAGAAGAAGAAGAACACAACATCAGAGTAACACGAACCTCACAGCGGAACAAATAACATATAATATATAACATAACTTTGAAATATAACAGTTATGTATACAATAGCACTTATCAGAGTACATCACTTACAACACAGCGAAAATAACTATAGTTATATGATCCAGAAGCCTCCTGCTCCATCTCTTCAAGTATATCTGTAAATCCCGACTACTTGACTGCCCGTACAAATTTAGGCACCCAAGAGTTTAGGGAAAACAACAATGTAAACTGCGGGTCAGTCATAGGACTGGTATGAGTAAAACAGTTTAACACAGTTTAACATATATATGATATCTCATAAGACCACGCCATGGATACGGAACGTGTTTTTTTCCCTTATGAGAATCCAACATCTTTGACAAGCAATATCATTCTGATATTATAATAATGTCTAAGTACAAAAATATATCAATCTAGCAGAAACGCTTTCATCTCACGTTCTACATATACAGTATACAATCAAAATCGCAAGCACGTATTGGATAATGGATTTCCAACTATGACAAGGTATGGAACCACCTTCCGCTAGTGTACCTCTAGAGAGGAATACATTGGGTTCAACAAGAACATCTTGCAACTCGGCCACACATGACCGACCACTCATTTCGCTTGAGTGTATCGAATGTATATCACCAACGGTTGGGATCAACAACCGTTTCCCGAATGGGACAGCATCAACAATAGATTTTTAGAAATAATTGGAACTCTAGATCAGGTGATTATACACCCTAATAGGTGCGACCTACATAGCTATGCTACCTGCCCGATTTCTGTCATTTACCGGATGTGAGGCTAGAAGCTACGCTTATCTTCACATTAGATTCACTTTAAATGCCATATCATCAAGTCCATCCAATCACCAATTGATGTCCTCAACAATACATTATGTGTTAGCTAAAAGAAGTTCCCTTCTCCTCTTTCACTCTTAGTACGGATGGAGAAATAAATGTACGTGATCGTCTGGAAATACTCTGTCAGACATCCATCTTCATTCACTTAGAAATGTCACATCGTCATACCCGCCAAATCACAAATTGATTTCCTCAAAAATACAACGGGTATACAGCTAAGAGAAACGAATTCCTCCGCCACCAACGTATATACGTTTGAAGGGATCAGCTTACGCGATCCATTGGATATACTCTGTCAGACCATCATCCATACCAGTTGTCCTGGGACTGGACAAACCGAAGGCACTATTCAGTATATTCATCTTAGTCACTGTTAACTAAGACATATACAATAGCCCTTGCATTTGCCTCCGTCTTAAATTATCTTTGGCATATATGATTCGCAACGCTTATGCCAATACAGAGTGGTTCTTTGGATAATAATCCAACTGGTCTCTCCATATTAACAACGTTAAAATGGTCAAAACTTTGATAGTCTGTGATTTAACTATCAAAGAAAAGACGTGGGAAAACAACGATATTATTTCCAAATGGAAATTATATCAATCAATCATCAATCATATATATATATATATATATATATATATATATCCTTATTTTCTAAGTTTAGAAAATATACGTTAACGCTGGAAAACATTTCCATAACTCCTTTACGATCAAACCTTACCATTTCTTAGTTAAGAAGGTAGTCAATCAAGTTGGGGTACAATTACCTCTCAGACCTTAACGGAACAACGTTATAACTTTGAAATGGTCAAAGTTTATCCTTTAATCTTTAACAACTTCTTTACGTCGTTCTCGGATTCAATTTGCGAATCCACTTTTATATTTAAAACATTGGTTATAACGATAACGTTATAATCCCTACTTTCGAATTATCTAACTTTAATTATAACTTTTATTCTTTAATGTGAATAATTAACCTAACCACTAATTTATAAATAAATGAATCTTGATTTAAACACCGGGAAGTATAAGTACTTTCCCCGAATTCGATATAATCGAATTCGATGCATACTCTCCCTTTCGAGAAATCTCTATTTGATTAACTCTCCTTCGAATAACCTATTTTCTATAACTCTTTGTTTTCAAGTATCTCATATTTGAAAATCTTACTTTCGAATAACTATATTCGATAATCTCTTTTCGACTAACTCTTATTCGATAAATCTCACTTCGATTAAACTATAATCGATACTCCTTTCGATGAAACAAACATCGATAACTCCTTTCGATGAAACTAACATCGATAACTCCTTTTGATGAAACTAACATCGATTAACTCCTTTCGATGAAACTAACATCGATAAATTCCTTTCGATGAAACTAACATCGATTAATTTAACTTGACAAACTTAACTCGATTAACTTGACGAACTTAACTCAACTTGATTAACTCGTCTCGACTAACTCGACTTACTTGGTTCGACCAATTTGATTCGATTAACTAGGCTCGACTAACTTGGTCGACCCACCCGATCAACTCAACTTATTTAACTTAACTTATTTCTCAACTCGAACAACTCGATTAATTCCTATCGAATAAGTAATATTCGATTAAACTCCATTCGCTTGACTCTAGATCGCAGCGATCACAATGGTTACGCCTGATTCCCTCAGGAAACATCCGACTGCCGTAGGCTATTTACAGCCCTGCGAATTACGCTAGCAGTCGTACGAAACGACAACTTATCCTGAATAACTCTGTTTGACTAACTCTATCTCAAATAACCACATTTGATAACTTCTACTTCGAATAAGTGGTATTCGATAACGTAACTCTATTATCAACTCGAAAATCTTAACTCGAATCGATTAACTCCAACTGATTAACTCTGCCTGGTCAACCCTAACTGATTAACTCTACTGGTTAACTCTAACTGCTTTTACTTGGTTTTAATAACTCAATTGATTAACTCGACTGACTAATTCAACTCGATTAACCTAGCTTGATTTTTCTTATCTCGATTAACTGAACTAATCACTTTGATTAACTCGACTAATTAACTTTGATTACCTTAACCAATTCACTTAGTTTAACTTAACTAATTCCCTTTTGATTAACTAATCAATTTACTTTGATTAACTAACCTGATAACTCAATTTGATTAACTTACTCGCTAATAACGTTTATTCCTTTTTAAAGATTTTCTTTTATAATCTATTTATCTCCTAAATAAATATTTCCTTATAATCCTATTTATTTAACAAATAAATATCTCCTTTATTCTATTTATTCTAACAAATAAATATCCCTTTATTTTATTTATTCCCTAAATAAGTAAATCATTTAACTTTATTTATACCCTAAATAATAAATTCTTTTACCTTTATTTATTTCCTAAATAAATAAATCCTTTTTATCTATTTGTAAATGGTTTACAAATATCCCTCTTTCTATTTGTTTTTGATAATATTTTCCTTTGTATATATTGTTTTACAAATATTTTCCTTTATATTTGATTTCACAATTATATCTCCTCTATAATTGTTTAACAAATAAATCCCTTTATTCAAAAATCCTTTTTCCTTTATAATATAAAATCCATTGATTTTATATAAATAAATTATTTTCCAAATATACTTTGAAAATCTCCTTTCTACATTCTGGTATTTCTTATCGTATTTAACAGACCATATAACAACGATAAATATCGTCCACCACACATAATCACAACAGATTATATCTATCCCATCATATATCACAATATACAAATCACAGAAAAATAAATGTTGAGGAATCCAGTTGGATTCCTTCAACCTGTTTCCCTGCATCACAGATGTTAAACAATATAATTGACATCGATTTCACTTCAATGTGAAATATTCTGATAAACAGAATCAACATATAAATATCTAACTGTTATATATATATATATATGTATGTATGTACACACACACACACACACATATATATATATATATATATATATATATAATTTCCACTAACTGTCTAGTAGTTCAATCAAACAGTTAACACACAATCAAACAGACAATATTTAACAGTTCTAAGAATACGTTGTAAATATAAAACTATTCAGAGTTGGTGAGTTTTACTCACATTTGCGCGTTAACCGTTGAATAACGGTTTGCGTTATTTGACTCAGTCAGACAATTTATTTTGCTATAAATTGTGACGAGCTCGGATTCACTCCCAGTCAGCTTCATGGCGTAGGCACCATCCCAACGATCCCAACGCAACTTACGGTTCGCGATTTCGATCTCGTATGGATGAGATATGATAAAATAAAGTTACTACACATTTTAAATTAAAAATAAACTAATTTAAATTTGTAGATGGGCCTCACTCTCTAACCTTTCTTTGGCCCAATATTCCCTACGTTGAACAATAAAACCCGACCCGCATATCATCTCTTCCAAAAGACATCGCGACTCCCTGTACAAACCCAACACAAACGAAATGGCCACCGTTGACTTCCACTTCCTCCTCCTATCCACTACCGTTCTTCTCCAAACCAAAAACCCCACCATTTCACTCTTCTCGGGCCCTCCGTCCTCAGTATCACCACTTCGAACCAACCCTCCCCAACAACATCGCGTCGCTCAGCTCCCTACAGCCATCGTCCGAACTGAATTACCACAAAATCCCCCAAAACTTCCACAAATCATGTTAAATCCACTCAGCGACTCGAATCCGGCCTCATAATCCAATTGAATGCACCCAAAATTTAAAAAAACGAAAACCCTAATTGTTACTGTCGCAAAAACCCAACTGAAAGGCAGGCGCCGAGCTCACAAAAAGGAACACCATCCTGACGAGAATTTAAACAGGGTCTTAGATATAAGTATTTCAAGATTTTTGGATTTTACTTCGATTTGTATGGATTTTCTGAAGTTGGAAAATGTTTGCTAGAGGAAGACCAAACCGACGACTTGGATTTTTGACTTCGTGGAAATAGATATTAGGTTAGAATTTTTAAGGTGTATTTATAGGATAGTTTAATTAATTTTATATTCAAATAAAATACTAATTTATATCTCAACGCAGTTTGTAATTGTCTTTAAAAATTCCTACGACCGCACACAATACCCAAAAATCACCAAACTGGACGTGTAGCTAGAGTTCGACATTACGGTCCCAACGAAACTGGTTTCGTCGAATTCTGACTCCGTATGCTCACACATCGTATTTTTAACTATTGAAATACTTGCTGTTTTTCACTCTAAAAATCCGTACGGCCACATACTGACTCTAAAATTCACGAAACTGGAAATCTAGCAATAATTTGATGTTGCAGATCCAACAAAATTAGTTTCGTCGAAATCCGACTTCGTTTGCAAAACCGGCTATCTTTAAAGCTCTGGATGACCCATTTAAATATATAAATATATTTAAATATAATTAAATTAAATACAAATAAATTTATATTATCGTATATCTCCATATATGATAGCGTACAACTCCATAATATCATATCAGAATTTACAGTTTGAATTTCAGATTCCAGATTATCTCGATATTCAGTTTATATCGAAAATCCTTTTATAACGTAAATAAAGCATTGCAAAATATAAAGGAATTCCACAGCGACTTTTCTGAAATTTGGTTTGGACGTAAATCAAAATTTACATGATGAAATCCCGATTTTCTCTTCCACTAGAAAGATATACTCCACCAGCTCCACACGTTTCTTGTTTCACAGAAATCCGATTTAAAACGGACTATGTACATTCAGTTGAAGTTCAAATCGCCAAATAGCGAACTGTGGAGCCATTTCGAACTCTATTTTAATTATATTACAATTCTACGTTCAAACTGACGTCGATTGAATATATTCGTCAATATAATTCAACTCTAAGCTGAATTAAATCTTAGGGATGACCCATTTCACAGAATATTGTGATTTCCAATATTTTTGATTATTTCTGAATTAAATATATTATTTAATTATTTAATTTTAATTAAATAACACATATATTTTAATTAAACCTCTATTTAATTCACTACATCACGATATATATAGTTAAATAAATTAATTATAACCCTGGAAAAATGCGGGTCATTACAATGAATGCCTCTTCTGTTATTGGTGTATTTTTTTCGAAATACATCGTGTGGTTGCGAAGCACCTTCATATTCGTAGTGTCATTGTCCGTCATCCATATCTCTTTCATCTTCTTTGATTATGTTGTGTAGAACAATGCATGCAAACATGATTGTAGACATCTTTTTCCTAAAACCCAACAGACATGGATTACTTACCATTGCAAATCTGGCTTGTAAAATACTGAATGCTTGTTCTATATCTTTTCTTCGTCCCTCCTTCATCGCCACGAATTTAGCTTGTTTAGGGGTCAATGAATTTGGACTTGTTTTAACAATGGCGCTCCATTTCGGGTAAATTCCATTATCTAGGTAATAACCATGTTTGTAAATATTTTGGCCAATGGTAAATGTTAATGGAGGTACCTGGCCTTGAACAAGATCATTGAACAGATAGGATCTTTCTATAACAATTAAGTCATTATTCGAACCGGACATTTCGAAGAAAGTGTGCCATATCCACAAATCGTACGATGCTACAGCTTCCAAAATGATGGTTGGTTGCCTTTCCTTGCCGTTGTACGCACCTTGTAATCCTTCAGGGCAGTTCTTCCATTCCTAATGCATACAGTCCATACTTCCTAATATGCCCGGCCATCCCTTGCTTTCGTGTATCTCCCTGACTTGCACTATATTAGCTTCATTTGGAGACCTTAAGTACTTCTCTCCATTGACGTCCACCACAGCTTGGCAGAAATTTTCAAGTGTTTCAAATGTCGTGCTCTCTACAATTTAGTATGCATCGTCCAATGCATCTACAGGAATGCCATAAGCTAACATTCTCATAGAGGCTATCATTTTCTGTTCACCGGTTAACCACTGTGTCTTTGATGCATTTTGTTTGTACTTAAAGTAATCATACCTTTTATACCCTCCAATATCCAAAAAAAATATCTCTCTGCATCTAGTATCTTCTACGAAACATATCAAGCCCGTAAGTGCAGTTGCATTGAAATAATCTTGCATAAGAGACTTATGGTACACAGCTTGATTTCGTTATATAAACTTCCTTCCAGGAACTGATCCCCTTTGGGTTATGGATGATGAACTGTAGGTTTCATTGTATATGTCCCATATTTATTGTATTTCTTCTGCTTCCTCTTGAAGGATTTCTTCTTCATCCGAATCGCTGTCAAAAGCCACCATGCATTTCATAAAATAGGAATCCTTTTTTTTGTAAATATGTTTAGGTATGAGGTATGGTTTGCAATGTTGCTATTGTATATAAGGTATGGGGTATTGGGTATTGTGTAGCTTTAATGTTATTTATGTCGCTTTATTCATTTTTGTGCATCTTTATTGGTTCGAGTAGGCTGTTTTCGGTAATAATGTGTTTGCATTGTATTCTGTGAAGCTTTATTGGTTTGAGTGGGCTGTTGTCGGTAAAAGTCTGTTTGCATTGTGTTGTGTGGAGCTTTATTGGTTGGAGTGGGATGTTGTCAGTAAAAGTGACTTTGCAATGTGTTGTATGGAGCTTTATTGGTTGGATTGTGCAGCTTTATTGCCATAAGCGTCCCTTTGTCGATAAGTGTGTTGGTAGAGTGCTCAGCTTTATTACTTTGATTATCTGTTGAGATATCTTAGGAGTTAAACGTGTAGGATCATCCCCTAACATAGCTTCGAAGTTAAACGTATAGGGTCATCCCCCAATATATCGTAAGAGTTGAAATGAGTAGGGTCGTCCCTTAGTATAACTTAGGAGTTAATCGACATTTAAACATAATATTTTTAAACCATTTAAAAATGTGCTCGTAATGGCGTGGTATTTCGTACCTATAAGTTTTGAACTACAATCGACTCTACATTGTCCAAGATGTGCCCGAATTAATTAAAATTACGTTCATTCGAATCTATGTAATTATTGAATTACAATGAAAAAGAAATATCGAGATTTTGTTTTGTAGATTTCGAGTTATGTCAAACTCAATTTTTCAAAACATCGTTGTGTAATTGTTTATGAAATATACCGATTTGTTTAAATAATCAAAAGGCCGTTGCATTATAGCCAAGGTGATTGCAATATAGTCAAAGCACATGGAAGGTTTGTCAATAACCACTAGGCTACAGTGTCCAATATGACTTCTCAACACGATACCCACTAGGAAATCACTATTCGTGATAATTACTTTGTCTGTGCAATGTGCAGTGACGTTCCTTTACAAGCAATCACTAAACATCAGAGCACTAATGGCATGTCATGTCATTTGGTTGACAATTTCTCTGGATATCGCAGCACGTAAAGCAAAGTGGAAACAGTGACTGATCACATCATAATTTGTTTTATTCACTCCATAGTACACGGCTCTATATATCTCTATGGGTTTTGCTCACTATTCTACACTCAGAAAAGCCTATATTTTTTTCAAAATTTAGCATACCAAAAGCAATGCCTTCATGGCCCTCGTCTATGGATTCATACTTTCTTTGGAATCAACAAGCTCCGATGGCTAGTTCAAGAATCGATGTTGATTGGCTTATCGAATACCAAGTGTGACACTACGAGTAGGCGCGTCTTGAGTACCCAGATCTAAGCCTACTTAGACTCCAGGAACCAATTGATTATGTCCAAGATTTTAGTCATCTGGTAGTTCAACCTATACATGAATACGAGGTACAAGCGGGTGATGTTACTCACCCTCCAACACAAGAAGTGATATGTTAATTCTCAGTAGTTCAACCTCTATATGAGCAAGAGGTATAAGCATCTGCAATTACTGAACCTCCAAACGATCAAGAGGTGAACTCATATCCCATTTGTTGCCACTGTTGGTACGCTGTGGCGGTGGCTGCAAGGGCATATGGAGAAAATATTTGTCATAGGCTCCAGTTAGGCTCATTATGGACGAACGACTGCAATTACTATAAATGGATTGACGACTGTTTATGTCCTAGGATATTTCTTTTTCCAAAGAATTAGAACAAGAGATTAGGCGGCTTAGAACTGCTTTATAATTCCTTGAGATTTAACGTAACATTTAGTTTGCTTGCATATTTATTTTCCTACTTAACTTCGGTCCAATCGTTAGTTATAATGCCTATTTCCTGGGTAACATCTGTTGCATTTGTATCGTTTTACTTAATATTAGTGGTATTGTTTTGTTTATGAGCAATTGTTTTCTTGTGCATTATTAACAGTTGTATCATGAGTTTTATATGTACATTCAGACGTTTATATAAACATAAACCACTAAATAAACCTAAAAGGGAAAATTAAAAGCTAATTTACAACCTTGAAAAATTTCCGACGTAGAGCGCTAAATTTATCGACACATAATCTTAAAGCGCCGAGATTATCGGCATGCTTCGATGAAATAGGAGGACGCCATTAAAATTGGCGCGCATATGTTGGGAAATTTTCTCCAATTCCTCCTGGATCTTACGAGTCAAAAGATTACAACTCGTAAAACCATTAGAGATGCTCTTAGACTAGATAAGATTCTACCTTAATTCAAATATTCTGATTTTGATACTTGTAAGCATTGAAGAGAATGAACAAATTTTAGGCTACTTGTATTTAAGCCCTAGGAAATGCTGAGTTCACCCAGAAAAAATAATGACTAAACTGCTTATGTTTTGCTATACATATTTTCTAATTTTCAGTATACTCCGTAGAGACCCTACGAGGTTCCCTTGATTACCTCGTAGAGAATATACAAGGTATTATAAGAAACCTCATAAGGGATCTATGAGGTACCCTAAAGACACCTCGTAGGGGATCGACGAGGTTACATACAGAATCTTGTAGGGTCTCTACGAGGGAGTGTAAAATTGAGTTTTTTTAAATGTTACATGGGTGAACTCAGCAAAATACTGGGTTTCTTCTGTTTTTTGGATTTTGCTGGGAAAACTTAGCAAAACAATGAGTTTAAATAGTTTTCTTTTTCATAATTTTACAGAAAAAAATGAAAATGTTGAATTGAATAATTTTACAGTCTTCGATGGCATGTATACAAATACAAAATGTAATGTTCGTTAGAATGCATTCCATAGTGGGCTTCATTTGTGTTTGTTTGCATAGTATTTGTCATAATGGATTTTAAGATGAAGTAGCCCAAGTATTTGTATGTAGCCCCATTGAGATATGAGATCCGGCTTTATTACTCTACCTCAAACACAATTAGGGTTTTCCGCTAACCCCTTTCTCTACGCCGCCATCAGAAACTTTAAGCTTATCTCTTAATCGATAGAAATTCTTTGTCAATGATGCCTTTGTAAGCACATCTGCTCGTTGAAAATATGATGGCACCTGACTGACATCTAATTTCCACTTAGCAATTTGTTCATGCAAAAAATACAATTCTATTTCAATGTATTTTGTGCATGAGTGCAGAATTGGGTTTGTTCAGAGTGTTATGGTGCTCATATTATCGCACCAGATTACTAATTTGTTGATGTTGAGCTCACGTAGTAATGAGTTAATGCAGTGTAATTCAACAGTCGTGATAGGTATGGCTTTATGTTCATCCTTTGTGCTTGAACGAGAAATCCTGGCCTACTTTTTTGATCATCACGATATCAGATAAGTTACCTTGTAGATGCAGTACCCTGAAGTAGATCTTCTATCATCTTGGTCGGAGGCCCAGTCCACATAATTGTAAGCTTGTACATTCAACTTTCTGTTATGCTTTAATGTTAGACCATAATCTTGCATGCTTCTTGGAAATCTTAGGATACGATTAACTACCCTCCAATATTCAGTTAGCGTATTTTGCATGAATTGACATTCTGGTCTTGTGATAGTGACGTATTGAAGTGCACCAACTATTCTTCTATACTGCTTTGTATTATCTATGAATTTCCCTTTTATGTATTGACAGACATAGATTTGTTGTCATTGGCGTAGGTAGTGGCTTTGCCTTGTCCATATTAGCTCGAGCTAGGATTTCACTGATATATGTCTTTTGTGATAAAAATATTTCCGAATATGAAATCTGTTGAACTTGTATTCCAAGAAAATAGTTTACCTCTCCTAAATATTTGATTGAATTTTTTTGTTGAGATTGCTGATGATGTTGTTGATTTCATTGTCATCATTACCTTCCACAAGGATGTCATCTACATACACAAGTATGTAGATGGCATGTGCCCCTTCATTTTTGTGTATAGTTAACAATCAGATCTGGATATGCTAAAACCAAATCTTGTGGGTATTGACTTTAACTTATCATACCACACTCTCAAAGATTGTTTCAACCCATATATTGCTTTTTGCAACTTCCGTACTAACCCAGCGTCAATATCCTTATTGTACCCTTTAGGTTCTTCCATGTGTTCTTCTTGCTTTAGCTCTCCATTTACGAATGTAGACATTCAGTTGTCTTATTTTCCACTATCTTCAATGTGCAGTTATCATTATGACTGTGATGGTTGTGGGTCGACAACAGGTGAAAATGTCTCATTAGAATTGAATTCAAATTGTTGTGAATATCCTTTAGCCATTATTCTTGCTTTATATTTAGAGATGCTTCCATCTAGATTCCCTTTTAATTTGAAAATCTATTTGCAACCGATAATGTTTTTTTTTTTGGGGATGTGATCAAGGTTCGGGTTTTGTTTTTGAATAATGCTTTGTATTGTTCATCCATAGCATACTTCCAAATTTTATTCTTTTTGGCTTCCCCATAACTAATGGGTTCCTTGTCGCTTTCACTAATGTCTGCATTGTACACCTTGAGTTCGAAAATGCCACTTTTTGCACTTGTCACCATGTCATGATCATTCATTGGTTTGTCGTGACCCTCATCTGAACCGTTGCTTTTTGATGATGTAGTGTTGTTGTTATTGTCACCGTGTTGCTCATTTGCATTGTTTGAGTTAGTGTCTTCATTGTGTTTTCGTGAATCATCTTGTTGTTTTGTGAACTGTAATCTGTTCTCGTGCTATCTATGGTGTGAGTGTTTTCATTTTCTTCGTACTCTACATCTATATGCTTGAATTTACTCCAGTCAGTTAATGTTGGTGGTTGCACACTGTGCAGTTTATTCCCCTCTATTACCCTGACATATCTCTTCTATATCATGTAGCGGATTTCTACCACTACACTATTTATAAATAGCCTCTGAAATATCCTTTCTTCTTTAATCTCCTCTATAGTCTGATATTCTCAATATATCCGATTATTTTAGTTATATTCCGTTATTTCTGCTATATCTTTTATAAATGAAATGAATTTGAAAGTGGCATTTGTGCATTATAAATTTGTACGATTAGTTTTTAAATATAATTTTTGAATATATATTTTTTAGAATAGAAAATACTACAATATGCTATTAAATTTAATCAAGCTAAGTAAAATTTTACATTTATTTACATATATTTGCATATGCTTTTATTTAGAATTAGGAATGTACTAATTATAATTAAGTTGAATGTTAATTTTCCATTAGTTTATCATTTACATATTTTCAAAAGCATAAAATATGAGTTTTATATGCTATTTTAGACTATCCTCTATATCCCTCTATTTCCTTGCTTTAACCACGCTACAACTTAATGCATCTCCTCCGCATTAGATCCGCTCAGCACTTTAACTGCTCAGGTTGCACAATAGCTGTTTGCTCGCTAGCTCTCTTGTTGTTTTAATGCTTTTATCTGCAAATGGAAACATGTGTTCATTAAAGATAACATGTGTAGAAATATTAAATCACCCACTAATATCAAGGCATTTGTATCCTTTTTGGTTATCACTGTAACCAACAAATGTACATGGTGTTGAGCTTAGACTTAGCTTATGTCTATTATATTGTTTAGGCAAGGAAAACATAGGCAGCCAAAGGTTCTTATTTCATGATAATTCGGTTTAATATTATGCAACATCTCATATGGGCATTTATTTTTAAGAACCTTGGTTGGTAATCTATTTATCTAGTGCACTGATGTTGCAAATTCCTATGGCCCAAAATTTCAAAGGCAGTGACACTTGTGACATCGGTGTTAATCCTTCGTTAATATGTCTATGCTTTCTTTCTACTAACTCATTATGTTATGACTTATGCGACAAGTTATCCTATGTTTGATTCCTTCTTCAACAAAAAAAATTCTTTAGAGGTTTTAACGCACCCCCACCATCAGTTTGAATTGTCTTGACACTAAAGTTTGTTTGTCATTCAACTGGAATGACAAATTGTTTTGTTACATTACATGCATATGACTTATTCTTAAAATATATCCAAGTTTATCTAGTAAACGAATCCGCCAAGGAAAGATGGCACATGTTTCCTTGATCAATTTTGAATAGATTTGGCCCCCATAAACTAGCTGCAACAAAATCTAGTGGACTATGATATATAGTTTCAGAATCAAAAATGGCAATTTGTGACTTTTTCCGACTTGGCAGTGGGTGCCAATGTGACAGTCAAGTAAATTTTCAATAGAGATATTTTATTATCATTTAAACTTTGATACCGGGGTGTCCCAGTTTTCTATGCCAAGTTTCATATGCATTACACTTAAGGTCAACATTACATTCCATATTATTACAACAGTTTCCTATATAGTTCCTCCACTTGTTCTGATTTTGCTGAACTTGTAGAGTTAATTATCCAAACTATCCTGTAATAGTGTATTTTTTGTTAAGTAGATGCTTAACTAGGAAAATTTTTGGGTGAAACTCAAAGTATACATTGTTATCAGTGACAACCTGTGAGACGCTAAATAAATTTTTCTTCATTTTTGGTACCCTTAGAAGGTTGTCAAGATACAATTGTCTCTTAGCATTATCTTTAATGTACCATTACCAATGTGAGATATACTTGCAATTTCTTCATTTCCCCATAGTAACAGTCTGCATACCTAAGTAGTTTTTATTTCCAAATGTTTGCAAATGGCGTTTCCATGGAATTAGAAAACTATTGACAAAATATCGTAATAATAACTGCAAGTGCACAGCGTACAATTATTAGTACGTGGCGAATACGAGTCGATCCGTAGGGAAAGAAGTAATTTCAATCTTATCGGTCAAATTAAACCAAAATTTGGATTGTGATTAAGTACTAGAAAAAAATAAACTAAAGTATAGATTAAAAAACAAATTTAGAGGCAACTTCACTTTTCTCTCTTTCAACATTAGTCAACATAAAATAGCACAAAGATCTCTCAAATAACTTAAGTAAGATTAATTATGTAATTATCATAAGCATAACTTATTTGCGCTAATAATTAACACAAAATACACCATCAAAATATAATACACAATTAATTTAACTTTTAAACTATTATGAAACAGGCTATCGAAATGAAACTAAAATCTAGTTTAAGTCATTTACTATTGGTTAGTAATATAGATCATCAATTATCAACTGAAAACTCATTTCATTGCCATAATCACAATTTTAGATGAAGAGGCAATTTGTTGTATATGTCATAAACATAGCCTCAATGTTATGAAATGAACAAAAGAGGCTATTAAATTCAATATGAAACACATATACACAAAAACATCCATTCCCATTAAACCCAAAGAGATCACTCATACAAATTCATGTTGAATCTACATTAATTGAGAGGAAAAGCTTCATCACCCATAAATTGTAGGTGTTTAGCTCCTCATTTGTGTGATTAATTCAACACAAATAGATTTCAACATTAAAGAACAACAAAAATAGAGAACTAAAATAAAGGAAATACTATTCTAACTGCGTAAAATAAATCTAAGCTACTTGCGTAAAAGAAAAGAACATGTAAATAAAAAAACAGCAAATTAAAATTGCATTAGATGATTGATTACAATAAAGAAAATGGCTAAGAAGCCATGGAAGAAAAAGAGGTTTTGATTTGAGCCTCCATTCTAAACTAAGTAAAATCCCTGATCATTTTTACATCATCATACAGGGGTTATTTATACATGTGAAAAACCCTAATTTATTTTTAGCGTGCTACCAAGAAAGCCCTTCATTAAGCTTCCTTTTGTCTTTAGCAATAATGATTTATGAAGCCCTTTTTATCTCCACTAAAGAAGGAGGGACAGTGGATGGGGTCTTCCACTAATCTTCTATTTGAATTGATTCCTTTTCCATTGGTTGATTTCCTTTTTTTGTGGCAAGGCAATGATTTCCTTTTAATTGGAAAGGCATTGATTTCATCTTTTTTCCTTGTATGCATATATATCTTTATGAAGTCCTCTTCTACATGCATCAAATATATACAAAAACAATGAAAAATGTACAAGTAAAAATTTTCAAAATAACTTAAGCACAAAATGACCATTTCCCCCTTATATGATGATGAATTCATGATGTTTTAAAATCTATTTAATTACAGTTTAAACATGATAAAATACCCACATATGACATTTATTTACACTAAATAAGAATAAATTTATGAATATAAATGTCCATTTTTACGTGCACATCAAATACCCACACATTTATCTTTTTATTCGTCCTCGAATAAAGTAAAAAAACTAAGCTAAACCGTTTTTTTAGGAAGCACGAATGCATTGAGCGTATGCAACAAGCCGTTAAACCTCTGGTTGTCCGTAGTAGGACGAGTGTTGCCTCGTGAGGATTTTCTGTGTATACTACCCATAAAATCCAAAAGTTAAATGCAAAAAGAATATTTACAAAATGCAAGATTAGAAAATATTTACAAGACCAATGTAAGCTTTTAAAGGAATATTTACAAATGGATATTTACCTTTAAATATTACACGAATGAGTTAACACAAATTTGGGTCATCACTATGAAATTTGAGTCCATTAATAATCGAAACTTCAAAGAAAATTCATGTTATCGTCACAAACTCCTCCAGCTTGGCCAGTTGTTTTGGTAGAAACATAGTGCAAATATGAAATGAATTCTATAATCAATATCAACAATCGTAAAAACGACATCTCAACTTCCTTTTTGTTAACAAGTTAGGTCCAATAAGTGAAGAGTGTGCTTGGATTTCAATTGATTACTCTCTCTTTATTACAAAATATTTATATTATTACTATTTACAAACACCTAACCGAAAGACCAAGGTATACCACCCGTGAGATTTTGAGACAGAGCTTGGCGGATTGTGCAGACCGACGCTGACATTTTCAACAATACGTTGGTAATCCTTAGGTGTCCAACTCGTAAAATGACACCAAGATATACCGACGCTGACATTGTAAACAAGATGTCGAAAAGAGCTTGGCTGGTTTGCACACCAACGCAAGATGTACTAGCAATGTTGGATACCGTTGGATTATTATATATATATATACACACACACATTCTTTTCTTTTCTTTTTCTTCATCATCTTTTTTTTTTAAATAAGAGAGAGAGTTAAGCGAGGATATCTTAGCACATCTTCACTTAAAGAATCTAAAATGTTATCGCAATTAGTCTAAATCAACCATTCAGTTAATCGGATTACAGTTCAGAAAACATTTCATACTCATTACCTACGAATTTCCCTATTTACCAATTACACCAAATTTGCTCATAATTCAAACTTTCCTTTCGTTATCCGCTAAGAGAAGTAAATCTCCACATTTTAATCAAAAGACCAAAATTATATGTTAACTCCATCATATCTTATTTAAAAGTAAATAGAAATGCGAAATTCTTTTTTTCTATTTTATTTTTTTGGATGACAAAAAAGAAAGGAAAATTCTATGAAAAACCAAAATAAACATGAAACTCACCCCACACTTGATTTTGATCGTGTCCCCACAGTCAACCAAATCGAAAGAAAATGAAAATTTTGAAAATATGACTTATATTTACAAGAGAATTTATTTTTTTACAGTATATCAAAAAATATATTGACAAGAAATAAATGAAACAGTCTTCTAAAGACTGATTCATTTGTTTCCTGATGTAAGCACAAAAAACCAAATCATGAAGGTTTGTATATTAAATGTCAGATTTGGAAAAACAAAATTTGTTTTTTCAAAAGTTTGAGTTGCTAATCTTAAAATTTTGAGCATACAATTAATCCTAAAATCGAATGGAATTTCTGTAGCAACTAAAGAGAGGTCGTCAAATCGGTATTCAACAAAAGTTTCAAAAACAAAGTTTGATTTATTCAGATGATGTATAAATCGAGAGATGTAAGCATCACTCTCACCCCCATACTTATTTTGAGAAATATTGTTCGGTTTTTCTTTGACATTTGAAATTTAGTTAACTAAAGGTTCATTCGTAAAACTAAAGTCAAAACCTAACAAATGAATTTTCAGTAAATTTCGAAATCGTGATTTCTCAAAAATAGTGTTATTTCAGAAAGAGTTCGTGTAACACCCCACATCCATTAATGTCACTCACAAATGGAATTCATTAACTTCTACGGAGCGTTTTAAGTGTGTATAGAACAGAAAACTTAACAAGAAGACCGATATAAACAGTACTTAAAAATTAAAAAAATGTATTCATTGCAGCGGTAAACACATAGGTTTGATTACATCATCAAAAACCAGAGTCAAAGTACATAATATCCATCTTGACTAAATCAGAGTACAGAAATTGAAAGACATAACCCCAACACAAAATAGCCATAAATAAGATAGGCTGAACTTTTAATTCAGCGATCCAAGCAACTTCTAAAAGCAAGAGATATAGCTGTCCAAAATCAAGCTCCATTGGTGCTAGTTCCACCTTGAGCACCTAGGGGGGAATGAAGAAAAGAGGAGGAAACAAATGGGGTTAGACATAAAGTACGGCGAGTTCGATAACTTTGAAAATACAATTACCAAAATAACTAGCCTAAGGCATAAGTTGGAAAATAAGAAAGTGAATGTGAACAATTGGGTATAGCAGAGTAAACAAGGAAATAAGATGAACAAAGATAACGTTAAAAGTGCACCTAGTTGCTATAAGATAATTACTACATTGCACCACACCAAACACCCTAACAGTTGATCCTACCTACAAGACTTTAATAATGATAATAGTAGTTTCGTGTACCCCTAGTTGCCTTCATAGGTGTCGCCTGCCCCTATGTCCACTAGGTGTACCCACTACCCCCATGCGATCGGTTCCCTAACTCGTAGATACCCATGCTGGCCCCACAGTGGGGTGTATCACTCCCCAAAGTGGCAACCCGACACCACCAATAATGCACGGCTTATACCTACACTGTGCAACAACGTCTTACCTACCATCCCGGGTCCACACACGCATATGAACCCGTTGACTTGCATTGCCACCGCTAACCCGTTTTAGCCTCTTATAGTCAAGCCTAGTATACATGTCCCGTCCCCGACTTGGGTCGAACCCACAAAGATTCTTATGGGTTACTGGTTGAAACGGGCCCCCATTACTTGACACAAGCTATCCACCTAAGCTTGGTCCCCTCTAGTACATCCCACTTAACCCTCTTTTTATTCATATTCACTTACATGTTTTAAATTTTGGTTAAGTGTTGCTAATCGTATTTCACAAGCCACCCAAGGCATCGACTTAACCCCCATGTCCCACCACATGTTTATCTGGATAAGTGTTTCTTAATTCATAAACACTATAACCTTGTAAAGACCTCCCACATTAGACTGGCATTTGTGGCAGCTGGATTTGTCGGGCGGGTCCGGGCAGTCTTACGCCACAAAGGAGCCTAACCTCATGTCTTTACAACCATTACGCATTTAATTTATGCCTAAGACCTCCCACATTATACTGGCATTTGTGGCAGCTAGATTTGCCGGGCAGGTCCGGGCAGTCTTACACCACAAAAGAGCCTAACCTCATGTCTTAGGCGATTAATTACACATACTTAATTATCCCACAAATTTGAATTAATTTCCCTATTCAAATTATCAATTAATTCCAAATTTAACTATGTCCATAATTGACTCAATTATGTCCATCTATTTATGGTATGCAAAATTATACCAATTATCATCACAAACTAATATTATGTCATTTAAGGCATTTATGCCAATTCTCATTATTAAATCTTTTAATAATATCCCATTTCCCCACATTGTACGTTCGTTCATTTAACGTAACATATACGTTAGACTCGAATAGTCTAACTTATGGAATAAAGAGAAAACATCACAACATACATATAAATAAAACTAGATCTAAACATAAGGGGTGAACATGCATGTGTGAATTAGGTTATTCTTCCAAAACATGCATAGGCCAAAGTCACAAACTTGCATAAAACTACATATGTCATAGATCTAAATTTAAAGGTGTAAACCTTTTTAGGTAATAGCCACAAACCACAAACTTACTTTACATGATTTATACTCCAAACATATATATATATATATATATATATATATATATACTTGCGTATGTGATTGATGAACATAACGATGGTGTAAACTTACATCTAAACATGTAAACTAGCATATAGAATTTTGTATACTAGCATATAACTCACACATGTCATAGCCTAACTTTAGATCCAATTTACACATAAAATAGATGTCATGAAACATGTAAGGTTGTACATAATTTTCAATAACTTTCATATGATCAAGATCTAAATTAACATCTAGACTTGTATACATACATACATACATACATACATACATACATACATATGATTTAACATATGAATTAGTTCCAACAACATACCCAAACTAGCATATGAAACATCACTATGAATCATAGACTTACAACGTAGATGATAGCACCACAGCTTTACAACATAGATAATAACATCATAGAATTTGCAACATAGATGATAACATCATAGACTTTACAACATAGATAATAGCATACGGTCAATTATTCACAACATAATCATATGACCCAAATTATAGCTCAATCCAATTAGCTTGTTAATTATCTTATTAAAGAAATCGAACTCACAACTCAAAGAATGTCTTGAGTTCTGAAATTGATTTAGCTTTCCTTTGAAGAAGACAATTTGTTGCGGTTTAGATTATAATTGAATTTGATTTGCTTTTCTTCCTCTCTAATTGGTGGCGGCTATTCTAGGTTGCAAGGTGTTGGCATGGAGGCCATGATTCTAATTTTTATTTGATTTTAGGGTTTGAGTCTACATGTGTTTTTATAGAGTTTAGGATTAATTTAGGCTGTCCGATCAACCCAGAATTAACCCCAGCCATTCAGACCAGATCAGAAACCCTAATGACTCAGCTTACAGTCATTAAAAGGTCATCAAACAAATCTGCCCAGGGGGGCAGGTCGACCTGGGTGGGTAGGTCGACCACCAGGTTGACTCCCTGGTCGACCTGGCCCTGGTGGGAAATTTCCCTCTTAGCCCAATTTGACTCTGAAATTTGAATTTTTGAAATCTGTTTAAATTTTTCTGAAACTTCCGAGCGCCATAACTTCTTCATGCTCGGACTCTATCTCAACCAGAATTCTGAGACGAACACATTGGCGCAACCCGTTTCACTCAATTCTCACATCTGAGATTAATTATTCTTTAATTTGTGAACATTAATATTGAAAATTGTAGGGTGTTACATTCTCCCCTCCTTAAAGGATTTCACCCCCGAAATCTCCAAGTTAAGGAGAATGCATATCCTAACATCCAAACAACTATCTACTCAACCATCAAACACAAGCATCCATTGTCCTAATAAAATTCCTAATGTTGTACGAACATATGCAAGAATTGTGTGTATATGTTCTTTATATAATGCAAAATCAGGCGGTCTGCTGATTCAGTTGATCTCCTTAATGCAAACCATGATAGTGCCATGCGTCCATTATGTATGCGAAAGAATCCTATCGATACATATTATTTCTACATGTGTGCACAAACATTCACCAAAATGCAGCATCCATATGATAGTACAACCATTATACATCCATTAACTTAAATATGTACACACATTATATGCAATATGTAATATGAAGTGACTGAGCCGATCTAGTGCCTAAAGTGTGTGTATATGTATCCACGAGCAACCACTAGCAACCACTTGCATCCACATGCATCCATCATATATAACATGTCTCAAACACATGTTTCAACCATAGAACTGCCCTATCTAAAGGTCAAAGTAAGTAGCAAGAGGACATACTAAATATAAAACAAGTACAAGTTAAGCAATAAAGGAGAAACTAAAAGACATACCATCGAAAAGAAAAGGGTACAATGAACGCATATTCTCTTCCGTCTCCCAAGTAGTGTTTCTCTCATCATCTCCCTATTGCACTTTGACTAGCTTGACCTCTCGATTCCTCAACTTCTTAATATCCGACCCAAGAATGCACGTACGAGCTCGTCGAATCGTCGCATCACGCTCTATCTCCACCTCTCTAAGCAATCTCGGCTCTACCACTTCCACGGTCTCACGCAAGCACTTCCTCAAGTGTGATACATGGAATACATCGTGTACACCACTAAGTCTCTCGGGCAACTCCACTCTATACGCCATATGTCTAATCCTCTCCTTAATAGGAAACAGCCCGACGAACCTTGGTGCTAACTTCCAACGGACCCAAAGCGAACAACATTCCGTAATGGAGACACCTTGACAAAGACATGTCCCCAATATCAAACTCAAGATCTGTACTTCTGTTGTCCGCATAAGATTTCTGCCTATCTTGCGCCGTCTTCATCCCCCTTCGAATCAAATCGATCTTTTCCGATGTTTCTCTAATCAAATAGGGCCCAAGCAAGATTTTATCCGTAGATCCCCACCAACATGTAGGCGAACGACACGGACATCCATAAAGAGCCTCGAACGGTGTCATGCCAATGTATACTGAAAGCTATTATTATATGCAAACTCCACCAACGGAAGATGTTCCTCCCATGTACCTCCGAAGTCTAAGACACACAACCTCAATAGGTCTTCTAGAATACGATTCACCCTCTCGGTCTGGCCGTCCGTCTTAGGATGATATGCGGTGCTCAAACATAACTGAGTCCCTACCGCCTCTTGCAAGCTCTTCCAAAACTCACTAGTAAAGATAGGATCGCGGTCTCTCACTATGTTAGAAGGAACACTGTGCAAACGAACTATCTCTCAAATATATACGGAGGTTCACCATGGAGCAGTCCTCTTACTCTTCATGGGAATGAAATGGGCGCTCTTAGTAAGTCTGTCTACCATGACCCAAATCCCCGTATTAACCTTCCTCGATCTCGGTAACCCATCAATAAAGTCCATCGAGACACTTTCCCACTTCCATTGTGGGACCTCCAATGGGTGAAGTAACCCACCGGGCTTCTTTAGTTCTGCTTTTACTTGTTGGCACACCAAGCATCTAGCGACAAACTCAGCCACATCCCTCTTCATACCGGCCCAAAAGTAAATTCGTCTCATGTCCATGTACATCTTGTCCCGCCAAGACGGATGGTCATCTTCGAACGATGTGCATCATCAAGATTGGCCTTCCTCAAATTCTCGTCCCGTGGTACACAAAGCCTACCGTCCCTACGTAACCAACCCTTATCATCTAGGGTATACCTACTGAGATGGCTCGATGACTCCCCCCCCCCCCCTTGAGCATATCTACTAACTCAACCAACTATGGGTCATCTCGCTGTGCCTCACCAATCCGTCCCAAAAGCGTAGGTCTGACCTCTAAGGATGCTAGTAAACCAGGTACAAAGTCAATGGAAGGTCTAAAGTCAAACGTAGAAATGAATCTAAGCTTCGCCGCTCAACAAACAACGGACTCAAGGACAACCTTTTCCTACTTAAGGCGTCTACCACCACATTACACTTGCCAGGGGTATATGCTATCTCGAAATCGTAGGACACTAAAAATTCCATCCACCTTTGCTGCCTTAAGTTCAAGTCCTTCTGAGAGAACAAGTATTTTAGCGATTTGTGGTCAGTGAACAATTCGAATTTCTCGCCAAGAAGATAATGGCGCTAAGACTTAAGCGCGAAAACAATAGCGGCCAGCTCTAGGTCATGTGTAGGGTAATTTCTCTCATGCACTCTCAACTGCCTTCCTCCATAGGCTATTACCCTTCCCTCTTGCATTAAGACTGCGCCTAGTCCCATCCCACAAGCATCGGTATAAACGGTAAATGGCTTACTCCCATCTGGCAACACTAAGACTTGGGCTGTGGTCAAAGCTCTCTTTAAACGTTGGAATGCATCTTCACAATCTACGTCCCATGTGAAAACTATGTTCTTCTTCGTGAAGCGTGTTAATGGGGCTGATATTTTTGTGAAGTCTTTGATAAATTTCCTATAGTAGCCAACCAACCCTAAGAAACTCCTCACCTCGGTAGCATTTTTAGGACCTCCCAATCTTGGATGGCCACTACCTTCACGCGATCCACAGCTATCTCTTCTTTGGAAACCACGTGCCATAAGAATCGCACTTCCTTTCTCCAAAAGTGACATATAGAAAATTTAGCTTAAAGGCTATGCGCTTGAAGGGTTTCCAACACTTCCCTAAGATGTAGGGCATGCTCTTCCTCACTTTTAGAAAATATTAAGATGTCGTCCACAAAGACTACCACAAATTTATTAAGGTACTCCCTAAACACCCTACTCATCAAGTCAACAAAGTATCCGGGGGCATTTGTCAAACCGAAGGGCATCACAAGCCACTCGAAGAAGCCGTCCGGAGTCCTAAAGGCAGTCTTGTCTATGCTATCCTCAGCCACTCTCAACTGATGGAAACCCGTGGCTAAGTTCAACTGCGAAAACACTAAGGTGCCAACTAACTGATCGAAGAGATCATCAATCCTCGGCAGTGTGTGTCTATTCTTCTTAGTAAGCTTATTAAGTTCTCCATAGTCCACACAATGTCTAAGGTACCCATCTGCCTTCGTGGCAAATACTACTGGAGCACACCACTCCAATATACTACGTCTCATGAACATCTTCTCAAGCAATTCCTTCACTTGCTTACTAAGTTCTCTTCTCTCTCTTGGTGCCATGTGGCGCACTGGCAATGCAACTCGCTTTGCATTATCTACTTGATATATTCGAAAGTCTATCTCACGTTTTGGGGGTAGACCCCTCACCTCATCGAATAAATCAACATATTCACGGACTATACGAATAGAATGTAAATAATCATTGGATGCGTCAAGGGATTCTAGGTAGCTAAGAATTACTGGACCTCTAGGGTCGCAAGAAATATCAAGGGTCTTTCCATAACGAGTCAACAATCTAACTACCCTTCTTTCACAATCTAGGATGGCCCCGTATCTAGTTAGCCAATCCGTACCTAGAATCAAGCCATAGCCCATGAAGCCAAGAAAAAAGGCGTTGCATTCAAACCCAATGCCCAAGATAGACACTCTCAAATCCCGACAAATCATAGAAAGATGAGCAGAGCCCCCATTAGGATTTGAGACCACTAAGGGATCTGTAACTAAACTAGTATTTAGGTGCAGTGTTTCAACTAATGATGTAGAGATAAATGAATGTGATGTGCCAGAATCGAATAAAGTACGGACATGATGATCAAACAGAAAACTAAACTTTCAACGGAAATCGTTCTACCTCATTCTTGTTGTGGTGGGACCACGAGAGCCTAAACTTGCCCCCTGCATGCCCTGGTGCTATAAGAGCCTGCACCTGTCCTCCCGAGGTAGACCCTGCCCTCTGCCCTTTCCTTGGGCAGTCCTTAATCAGATGTCCCGCTTCGCCTCAATGGAAACAGCCAGTCTTCTTTTTCTTCCTACAATCTTTGCTTAGATGGCTTGGTGTCCCACAGTTAAAGCATCTTTTCTTTCCCTTACCGTTGTTGCCTTTACCACCTTTCTTGTTTTGTTATTGTTGTTGCAGCTTCTTTTGATCCCCTTTCTTCTCGGGTGCCTTATTAGCATTGGTGCACTTCTCTTCTTCATGCATAAGTTCCATGTCAACTAGTCTCTCAAATGTAGCGCCCATGGGGATGTGGGTCATAGCTAACCCTTGAAGCGGCTTGTTCAAACCATTAACAAACCTCAAGGCCTTCTTTTCTGGTGTATTCACCAAGTTCAAGCCAAATCTCGCCAAGTGATTGAACTTGTTGACGTATTCTTTCATTGATAGATTCCCCTACTTCAATGCTAAAAACCTTTCCATGTATAAATTCTCTTCAGCCCGTGAGAGAAACTTTGCCTCAAGCCTTCGCTTGAAATCTGGCCATGTATCAACTGGAGGCTCTCCATTTGTGACCTCCCACCAAAAGAGGCCTTATCCTTCATTAGCAAGGCAGCTAACTGGACCTTTCATCCATTTTCCACTTCGGAGATCCCAAACAATTCTTCCACCTCCTTTTGCCAATTTCGAGCTTCAACAAATGTCTTTGTCCCATGAAAAGTTTTTCCACCCATTGCCTGAAAGTCCTTACATATCTTTGCAAAAGTATCGACACGAGGAGGAGGAGGAGGAGCATTTGCTGAACCTGCGGTGGTGGCCCTAGTCTCGAAATACCTCTTAAACCATCCTGGTATCGGTATCCCCTCGGGAATACTAGACATGCTGAAATGAAAAAGGAAACATTCTATTCAAAAGAACTGAAGGAAAGATATATGGCTCTTGGGGTTATGCTTTCTAAAATAAGCTTTTCTCTTAAAAATACTTTCCTTAAAACATACTTTTGAAGGTACTTCTTTATAAAAGTGTTTTTGAAAAACAGTTTTTCAAAATTCATATCTGTTCTGGTAACCTTTAGCTCTGATACTAGGTGTAACACCCCACGTCCATTAATGTCACTTACAAAAGGAATGCATTAACTTCTATGGAGCATTTTAAGTGCGTATAGAACAGAAAACTTAACAACAAGACAGATATAAACAGTACTTAAAAATTAAAAATTTTATTCATTGCAGCGGTAAACACATAGGTTTTACATCATCAAAAACCAGAGTCAAAGTACATAATATCCATCTTGACTAAATCAGAGTAAATAAATTGAAAGACATAACTCCAACACAAAATAGCCATAAATAAGATAGGCAGAACTTTTACTTCAGCGATCCAAGCAACTTCTAAAAGCAAGAGATACAGCTGTCCAAAATCAAGCTCCACTGGTGCTAGTTCCGCCTTGAGCACCTGGGGGGGAAAGGAAGAAAAGAGGAGGAAACAAAGGGGGTCAGACATAAAGTTTGGCGAGAGCGATAACTTTAACAATATAATTACCAAAATAACTAGGCTAAGGTATAAGTTGGAAAATAAGGAAATGACTGTGAACAATTGGATATAGCAGAGTAAACATGGAAATAAGATGAACAAAGATAACGTTAAAGGCGCACCTAGTCGCTATAAGAAAATTACGACACTGCACCACACCAAACCCCCTAAAAGTTGATCCCGCCTACAAGACTTCAATAATGATAATGGTAGTTTCGTGTACCCCTAGTTCCCTTCATATGTGCCGCCTGCCCCTATCTCCACTAGGTGTACCCACTACCCCAATGCGATCGGCTCCCTAACTCGTAGATACCCATGCTGGCCCCACAGTGTGGTGTATCACTCCCCAAAGTGGCAACCCGATACGACCAATATTGCACGGCTTATACATACACGATGCAACAACGTCATACCTAACAGCCTAGGTCCACACACGCACATGAACCCGTTGGGCTTGCATTGCCACCGCTAACCCGTTTTGTCCTCTTACAGTCAAGCCCAGTATGCATGTCCCGTCCTCAACTTGGGTCGAGCCCACAAAGATACTTATGGGTTACTGGTTGAAATGGGCCCCCATTACTTGACATAAGCTATCCACCTAAGCTTGGTCCCATCTAGTACATCCCACTTAACCATCTTCTTATTCATGTTCTTACATGTTTCAAATTTTGTTTAAGTGTTGCTAATCATTTTTCACAAGCTACCCAAGGCACACACTTGACCCCCATGTCCCACCACATGTTTATCTGGTTAAGTGTTTCTTAATTCATTAACACCGTAACCTTGTAAAGACCTCCCACATTAGACTGGCATTTGTGGAAGCTGGATTTGCTGGGCAGGTCCGGGCAATCTTCCACCACAAACGAGCCTAACCTCGTGTCTTTACAACCATTACGCATTTAATTTATGCCTAAGAACTCCTACATTAGACTGACATTTGTGGCAACTGGATTTGCCGGGCAGGTCCGGGCAGTCTTACCCAAGAAAAGAGCCTAACCTCGTGTCTTAGGCGATTAATTACACATAATTAATTATCCCCTATATTTGAATTAATTTCCATATTCAAATTATCAATTAATTCCAAATTTAACTATGTCCATAATTGACTCAATTATGTCCATCTATTTATGATATGCAAAATTATACCAATTATCATCACAAATTAATTTTATGCCTTTTAAGGCATTTATGCCAATTCTCAACATTAAATCTTTTAATATTATCCCATTTCCCCATGTTGTACGTTCGTTCGTTTAACGTAAGATATACGTTAGACTCGAATAGTCTAACTTATGGAATAAAGAGAAAACATCATAGCATACATTTAAATAAAACTAGATCTAAACATAAGGGTTGAACTTCCATGTGTGAATGAGGTTCTTCATCTAAAACTTGCATAGGCCAAAGTCACAAACTTGCATAAAACTACATATGTCATAGATCTAAATCTAATGGTGTAAACTTGTTTAGGTAATAACCACAAACTTGCATAAACCATGTATGTCATAGATCTAAATCCAAAGGTGTAAACTTGCATAGGCAATAACCACAAACTTACATTACATGATTTATACTCCAAACATATATATATATATATATATATATATACTTGCATATGTGATTTATGCAACATAACGATGGTGTAAACTTACATCTAAACATGTAAACTAGCATATAGAATTTTGTATACTAGCATATAACTCACACATGTCATTGCCTAACTTTAGATCCAATTTACACATAAAATAGATGTCATGAAACATGTAAGGTTGTACATAGTTTTCAATAACTTGCATATGATCCACATCTAAATTAACATCTGGACTTGCATACATACATACATACATATGATTTAACATATGAATTAGTTCCAACAACATAACCAAACTAGCATATGAAACATCAATACAAATCATAGATTTACAACATAGATGATAGCACCACAGCTTTACAACATAGATAATAACATCATAGAATTTGCAACATAGATGATAACATCATAGAATTTACAACATAGATAATAACATACGGTCAATGATTCACAACATAATCATATAATCCAAATTACAGCTCAATCCAATTAAATTGTTAATTATCTTATAAAAGAAATCGAACTCACAACTCAAAGAAGGTCTTGAGTTCTGAAATCTGAGTTCTGAAATTGATTTAGCTTTCATTTGAAGAAGACAATTTGTTGCGGTTTAGAATAGAATTGAATTTGATTTTCTTTTCTTCCTCTCTAATTGGTGGCGGCTATTCTAGGTTGTAAGGTGACGGCATGGAGTCCATGATTCTAATTTTTATTTGATTTTAGGGTTTGAGTGTATGTGTATTTTTATAGAGTTTAGGATTAATTTAGGCCGTCCGATCAATCCAAAATTAACCCCAGCCATTCAAACCAGATCAGAAACCCTAATGACTAGCGTACAGTCATTAAAAGGTCATCAAGCAAATCTGCTTGGGGGGGGGGGCAGGTCAACCCCCAGGTCGACCCCCTGGTCGATCTGGGTGGGTAGGTCGACCACCAGGTCGACCCTCTGGTCGACCCTCTGGTCGACCTGGCCCTGGCGGGAAATTTCCCGCCTAATCCAATCTGACTCTGAAATCTGAATTTTTGAAATCTATTTAAATTTTTCTGAAACTTCCGATCGCCATAACTTCTTCATACGAAGTCCAATTCACGCAAACTCGGACTCTATCTCAACTGGAATTCCGAGACGAACGCAATGACGCATCCCTTTCCCTTAATTATCACATCTGAGATTAATTATTTTTTAATTTGTGAACGTTAATATTGAAAATTACGGGGTGTTACAGTTCATATACTGCATAAATTTATCATTGAAAAAAAAGTGATCATAGTGAGGTTCAGTTGAAACGATCAAGTCGCAAGGAGTTTCAACTATTTCAGAAAAATCATTATTTTGCTTAAGATCACACTCAATAATTTCGTTGCTTTCAACCTCAAGAATTTAAAAGTTTTCAAATTTTTCATTTTCAATTTCATACCCAACAACATTATCGTCAATCAGTTCAAGAAGTTTTTTCTCATCAAAGTCATCCTCACTTAAATAGTTGTTAACAACTTCATCATTTTTATCATGTTGACAATCTAAAGTTGCTAAATTTTCAAATTTTTCAGAATTTGAGAGAGGAAGATCAAATTAAAGACTGACGTCTTCATTTTCAAGAGAATTTATATTCAAATCAATCACAGATTTTTCAACAACTTCATTAAGATTTTCATCAATTTCAAAAGTTGTTAGTTGAAAATCATTAATTGTAGGCAAAGGTGGATCATCAGTCGAATCGCCACACATTTGGTTTTGACTATTTTGTTTTTCATGAAAATTCAAGTAGTCTTGAAACAAAAAATTCATGTGATTATCATGAATTTCATTCATTTGCTCAACAAAATCAAATTTATAATTATTTACATGAGAATTTTCAATTTAAAATTGATGAGAAAAAAAATTCAGTCGCACTACAATTGAAATTATTCCCATTGCCAAAATCATGTGTAAAGTGATTAACATTTCCATTGTGAATTTGAAATTCATTTTGGATATCGAAATTGATGGGCTAGGGTTATAATCAAAATTATTTAAATTTGGAAGTGAATTCGAATTTTGATTATTTTGAAAACTTTGACTTGAATTGTTGCACATTACTTCAATTAATCTTTGTCTTGATTCATTAAAATTTTGACTTTCTTCAAGTAGGGATTGAATACTTATTTCAAGACTTGAGGGTTGATCATCATTTTGAAAATTTGTGGTGTACAATCAGGTCTATTTTGAAAATTTTGAAAAGTTGGTGGTGTAAAATCCAAATTGTTTGTACAATAGTTGTTATTAAAATATCCATTTAAATTTAGTGTAAAATTATATGGATTACATTGATTTTCAAAACTATTGTAAAATTCATGAGGATAAGGAAATTTGGACATTTTCAAGAAAGTTTATTTTTTAAGAAAAATAAATTTATGCACTAAAGAAAATTGTTTTTTTAGATTTTGGACTTTTGTATTTTTTTTTTTTTTGGTTTTTTTTATATATGCAAGAACCTAATGCAATTATATGAATGTTACCTACTTATTCACAAAGTTTCTGAAATTATATAATGACGGTTAGATTAATTTCAACAAAAGATTTCTCAGCCAGTTAACGGACAGTAGTTATCGGTGCACAAGGAATCACCCTAGCAATGCAGCAAAAGGTTTAGGTACCTTCAAGGGAACAACCGATATAATATCTACGAATCACTGTAATATTTATAAACAGTTATAACTTTGTCGTAGTCTAGACACCGAGAAATAAATCATTAGAAAGAAATCAAGTTGTCAAAATATAACAGTGTCCTTAGAAAAATAAAAAACAAAATAAGATGAATGCAAAACAGAAATTAAACGTGAATTAACAATGCAGCTACGAATGAATTTTTTTTTCTTTATCATTTTTTTATATGTAAGCGCAAGCAACCAATAATGCAAATAAAATAAAAACAAGGAAAGAAAACTTATACCAGTGCGTGCAGATTAGCAATTTTTTTTAGCGGCAATTTTTTATTAAGCAAGTGGCATTGACCCAAGCAAAGCAATCCCAAGAAAAGAAAACAAGTAGCGATTTGTTCCTTCAGCTTGAGTAATCTGTAAAGAATTTATGAGCAATATATTCTTTTGTAGAAAGGATCGAACAAAATCAAGCAAAAGGGAACCACGATAAACTAAAATACAAACAAACCCCGTGTTTTTTTTTAGATAAAAGTCAGCAAACAGAAATAAAAACTTGGTTCATTTCGCACATCAATATCAAGTAAAACATCCACACCATAAACTCAATTGTCAACAGGCCCACATCCAAAAATAAATGACTCATGCAACTAATATTCAAACAAGCACATACGGAAAAACCCATTACCACACCCGCTTACCCTATAATTTCCGGAAAGTACACGTTCTTATTTTTTGAAGTAGTTAAAATCGGTGATCAAAATTCAAACCCAAAAAGAGATGCAAACTAACTTTTTTTTCGAAAAACAAATTGCAATGAACGCCGGGGCCGATCTGTGGTTTGATCCCGTTCAATTGTGATCTGTGGTTGATTATTTGTTTGCAAAGTAGTTTGCGATGAGGATTAATGGTGGCTAGTGGTATAATTTGTTTTGGATGGAGAGTTGATGATTGGTTGGAAAGGGGGCTGCCGTGTCGAAGTTCGATCAGGAAGTGACTATTTGTCGTCTGCCTAGTTTGGGGGAAGACAGGTGCTCTTTGTTTTGTATGTGATGGAAGATGGTTTGTAATGCAGATTTTCACTTTTCAAAGGGTCTTGCTGACTGAGTTTGCAGAAGTGGGTGGAGGTGAAAAATTATGTTGTCGCTGAACTAAGTATGATGGTTTGTGGTGGGTTTGCAATTGCGCGGAGCAACTGGCTTTTTGATGGGGAATGGTTTGAATTGTTGTATGAGGATGAAAGGTATTGCGATGGTAGGCAGGGAATGTAGTGATTGTAGTGGTGAATGGTGTAAGGATGTTTTGCAGTGAAAGAAGAGGATTGATTTATAAAGGTTTGCGAACAGATGTAAATATAAGGCAAACATGGAAAGCAAATTATAGAGGGAGGAAAGGAAAAGGAAAGCAATAAATTGTTTTTTTTAGTTCACAAGAATTGTAAAGATGAAAGGAGTAAATGGGAAAAAGAGAAGGAAAGAAATAAATGAAACCGAAAACACAAAAATGGGAAAGAGATTGAACATAAAAGGCAATTATATATTTATTCATTTCTTAAATGCAAGACACAAATATGGCAAAGAAAACAAGGATGGGAAAACAGAGAACAAAAATTCAAATGGAAAGTGAAATAATCATTTGCAAAATTAACAGCGGGGACGATGAAATATACAAAATGCAACTTTTTTTAAGATGACTAAACACAAAGACAAAATGAACACAAATGAAAATGAACACAACAACAACGTGACAAACAGTAAGATGCAATAATACACACAAATGCAATTGAAATGAGATCAAATAAAACAAACACTCAAATGCACACTTTTTTTTAAGTAGAACAACAAAAATTAATCCGAAGAATAAAATCAAAATCAAATTTCTTTCCCGGCAAAGGCGCCAAAACATTTGTTTGCAAATGGCGTTTCTATGGAATTAAAAAACCGTTGACAAAATATCAATCGCAATAATAACCGCAAGCGCACGGCGTACAATTGTTAGTACGTGGCAAATACAAGTCGATCCAATGGGAAAGAAGTAATTTCAATCTTATTCTGTCAAATTAAACAAAAATTTGGAATATGATTACGTACTAGAAAAAAATAAACAAAATTATAGATTAAAACTATGAGATTAAAACCAATTTAGAGGCAAATTCACTTTTCTCTCTTTCAACATTGTTCAACATAAAATAGCACAAAGATCTCTCAAATAACTTAAGTAAGATTAATTATGTAATTATCATAAGCATAATTTATTTGCACTAATAATTAACACAAAATACACCATCGAACTATAATACACAATTAATCTAACTTTTCAACTATTATGAAACAGGCCATTGAAATGAAACTAAAATCTAATTTAAGTATGAACTATTTACTATTGGTTAGTAATATAGATCGTCAAATTTCAACTCAAAACTCATTTCATTGCCATAATCACAACTTTAGATGAAGAGTCAATTTGTTGTATATGTCATAAACATAGCCTCAATGTTACGAAATGAACAAAAGAGGTTATCAAATTCAATATGAAACACAAATACACAAAAACATCCATTTCCATTAAACCTAAAGAGATCACTCATTCAAATTCATGTTGAATCTACATTAATTGAGAGGAAAAGCTTCATCACCCCTAAATTATAGGGTTTAGCTCCTCATTTCTGTGATTAATTCAACACAAATAAATTTCAACATTAAAAAACCACAAAAATAGAGAACTAATATAAAGGAAAATCTATTCTAACTACGTAAAATAAATCTAAGCTACTTGCATGAAAGAAAAGAACATGTAACTAAAAAAACAGCTAATTAAAATTGCATTAGAAGATAGATTACAATAAAGAAAATGGCCAAGAATCCATGGAAGAAAAAGTGGTTTTGATTTAGGCCTCCATTCTAAACTAAATAAAAGCCCCGATCATTTTTACATCAACATACAGGGGTTATTTATAAAAGTGAAAAAACATAATTCACTTTTAGGTGCTACCAAAAATTCCATTCATTAAGCTTCCTTTTGTCTTTAGTAATAATGATTCATGAAGCCATTTTTTGTCTCCACTAAAGAAGGAGGAAGAGTGGGTGGGGTCCTTCACTAATCTTCTATTTGAATTGATTCATTTTCCATTGATTGATTTCCTTTTTTGTGGCAACGCATTGATGTCCTTTTTATTGGCAAGGCATTGATTTCCTCTTTTTTCCTTGTATGCATATATATATCTTTATGAAGTCCTCTTCTACATACATCAAATCTATAAAAAAAACAATGAAAAATGTCCGAGTAAAAATTTTCAAAATAACTTAAGCACAAAAATGACCATTTCCCCCCTATATAATGATGAATGCATGATGTTTTAAAATCAATTGAACTACAGCTTAAAAATGATAAAATACCCACATATGATATTTATTTGCACTAAATAAGAATAAATATGTGAATATAAATGTGCATTTTTACGTGTACATCACCAAAGTTGAGATTTTACAAGTTGTTGGTTACATGGTTTGTCTCACTTGAGTCCGGATACCAGCCGTCACTGTTGATATCATCATTCTTGACTGAATCATCACTACTGTAGGTCTGCATTCTTTTGCCCTCTGCACTGTTTCTTTGTTGATTAACTTGTGTCATGTTGACATTTGTTCCCCTTTAACTGCTTTGTCTTTGTTGTGACACATTATATTCAAAGTTAAACCTGAAACAACATTAACTATCAATATTCCCTTGTTTCTTACAAATCTGACATTTGACTTTTCTGTTATTATTCTATCTGCCTCCTCTTCTCTGTGGTTGATTACCTCTTTGTGGCTAATTGTCTGGCTTATTATTTTGATTATACTCTTTTTGCTGGTTCTTGTTGTTTCTTGAAACAGATGCATAGTTGACTAAAGACTTTAATTGAGTCAGTCTTCGCTGCTCTGCTCTTCCCACATGAGTGAAAAGAATTGAATGTACATACAGTAAGTCTGGTATAGTCCTTTGTGATGTAATAAATTAAATGTGACAAATTCATATTATTCGTCTAGACCACTGGTTATTATAACACATGCTCATTTTCTAATACCTTGTGACCTATAGTGCCCAATCTGTCGCACAGAGTCTTGATTTTGGTGAGATACTTACTCTGCGACATGTTTTCTTTCCTTATAGTCTGTAGTTGTCTTCGATAGTGCATGATTCTGGATTTTGATTGATAATTGAAGATTTCTTATGTTGTATTCCAAATCTCATATGAAGTATTGCTTCCAATAATTTGAGATATAAAATTTGCAATTATTGAGGACAACAGCCATGTGGCAGGAAGGCTGTCTTGCTTTTGGTACATTTTGTAATCTTGATTGCTGACAAGTTTCCATCTTTTTCTTACATCATAACAGAGGGTATGATGATAGTTTCATTGATGTACTCTTGAAAGCCATTTCCTTTCAATGTTGTGTCAACTTGAAATATCTAAAGTATGTAGTTATCTTCATCTAGTAGGTGATGAAATGACTCTTTGGCTTTATGAGAGCGGAAGTGGATGAAGGGTTCATGGTTTCATGAATTCTTAAGGTGGATGAGTTCATGAAATCGGTAACCCATTCATTTCTAAAATAAATGAAGATGTTGAGGTATTTCTTGGATGACAAACGATGATGCTACAACTGGAAATAGTGACAACACAGTTCCATAGAAAAGGAATGACACGGATGGGCTTTCTTGGACGCCATGTTAAAAAACATCAACCAGAAAGACCCAAGATCGGATGAAGTTTAGATGATCATAACGCAATAGACAGAGAGGAAGATAGTGAAGATACTCTGATTCATCTCTTGGCAGGGTTGTGTAATCGGGAAGCAGACTGCGAGAATGGATACGATACCGAGAAAGGTAATACTCCAGTGATGACACTGTTCTGAGGAGTAAAAGAACCACACACCTTTTCTTCTTTGCGATAAAATTGAATTAGGATGATTGATTGTGCCATTTGGCAATTTCTGCTCTGAAACGATAAAAGAGAATGAACAACTTTTATTCTTTATTTCTGAATTTTACAGAAGAAAATAAAATTGTTGAATTAAATAGTTTTACGCTCTTCAATGGCACGTGTGTATATATTGTTAGCGTATTGAATATGCAACTATAGGGTAATATAGTCTTTTTATGTGTTTTATTGTTTGCCTATATATAAAGGTCTCTTTGGTTATTTTAGGGTTAAGAGGCTTGTATTGTCAGCCTCCATTTTTCTGTATCTCGCTTGTCTATTCAATCAATAAAGATGTAGCCTTCTAATTCTTCACCATTGTATCTCTCTCTTCTCTCTGGATCTGAATTCTAACATGGTATCAGAGCTTGGTTATACAGAGAGATAGAGAGAGGGTTATTGTTCAGCATTTGTTTTCTTGTTCTGTTCTTTATTTTCGTTCTTTCTATAATTGGTGAATTCCTCCACCAAAAGCAGTGAAAAGCAGTGAATTCCAGATCGTCACTGCAGTCTCATTTTTCCTTGACCAAGTCAAAATAGCCATCCCACGCATGCTATCCCCTTTCCAATTGAATTCGACTTTTTCAAACTCTTCTACCTCTGTACATCCTCAATTTTCGATTTTGGAGAATGGTTGTGAGCTGTCTTCGAATTGGGATTGCGATTTTTGTTAAGAAATAATAATAATAATAAATTTGTTCTCTCTTATCCAACTCAAATTGCGATTTCTTCTATTCTTTTTCGTTTTGGGTCCTTCGCTTCAGCTATTGAGATAGCAGGATCGTCCCTTTGCTTGCCGAAGACCAGCGGAAGTTCTGAAGGTGTCGGATCTGATTTGGGTGTTGGAGGAGTTCGGGTAGGATCTGTTGATGACGTTCGGCGATTAGGTGGGTCGGAATTCCGAACCAACTTTTGGACGTTGGCGATTTTGGCGAAGACAGTGATGATGAACGTGGAGTTGCAGAGGTTTTTGACTGGGAGTATGGATTCTGACGAGGTGTTCTGTTTTGAGGGGTTATTTGATTTTGCTTGCGGGAGCTGATGGTTGGTCAATATTTGTTGTTCGAATTTGGGGAGGAGAATGTCCAGTTCAAAGCTTTTGATGATCCGAGGGCTTGGGTAGAGGTCGATGACTGGTTGATTGGTGTTGCAAAGTTTGGCTTGACTGGAGATGAAGTGCTTATTACTTGCAGCAATTTCGGATGGTGATGGAAGTGCAGTTTCTAGTCCGGATTGACTAGCGATGATGTGGAAGTATGCAGTTGGAATGGTTTTCCGGTACTTCGTGTTTGGTTTGCTTGTGATGTGTATGTTTGCGATGTTACTTTGGTGTGTTGGAGTGTTGAATGGAATAGAGCTTTGTTTCTTGTTTGCTGATGGTTATTTTGTGCAATTTCGTAATGTTTTGAAGATCAGTTTGTGGAAGCTTGGTCAAGTGATTGTGAATGTATGGTTGGAGTGAAGTTGTATTGGCAGGTAATTAAAATCTGTTATGGGTAGGAGCAGTAGGTGAATTGGTGATTGGTTATGTATGGTTTAGTTTGGTTAATTGAGATTCTGAATGGTGACAGTAGAGGGAGCAGAGTGGGTGTTTTTTGTAGATTGGCGTTGAAGTGTGAATTGTTTTGAACTGGTGTGTGTTTGGTGACAGTTTGGTGTTGTGTTTGGCAGATGTTGAGGATTAGTTTCTGGTTGAGGCTACTGCGATGTGAGTAAGGGGAGCAGTCGCGGTTGTGATGGTAGTATGGAGTTGTGTATGGCATTTTGCTGTGTATTGGTAATTGATGAAGATGGATTCGCAATGATGTGTTAGTGTTTGTTTATTATTCGGTTGATATCTATATCGGTAAGCCTGTTTATTAGGGGGGCAATTGACGTTGATTGATGGTGGTAGGTGGTACCGCAGGTATGTTTGGAGGATGCAAACATATGCTGACCATCCCTTTTGATTTTGTTTTGTTTTTTTTGTTTGTATGTTTGGGGGATGCAAACATACAAAACCATCCCACTTTGGTTTAGTTCTGTTTTCGTTTGATATGTTTGGGGGATGCAAACATATAAACTCATCCGGGGACCAGTTTTGTCATTTGGCCGCTTAGATCTTTTGCTTACCGATCAGATTGAAGATTGTTTTGGATTGTTGAGTTGATGTTGAGTTTTTGGTATTTGGTATTTGACAGTTTCTTCTCTACTTCTTTTGGCAGCTTCTATTTGTCAAACTTCTATTTGGCAGTTTCTTCACAGCTTCTATCGGCAGCTTCTATTTGGCAGTCTCTTCTCTACTTCTTGTGGCAGCTTCTATTTGGCAGTTTCTTCTCTACTTCTTGTGACAGCTTCTATTTGGCAGTTTCTTCTCTACTTCTTGTGGCAGCTTCTATTTGGCAGTTTCTTCTCTACTTCTTTTGTCAGCTTCTATTTGGCAAACTCACGATTCTCCGCATCGTGAGTTTGAGGGGGGATGTTAGCGTATTGAATATGCAACTATAGGGTAATATAGTCTTTTTATGTGTTTTATTGTTTGCCTATATATAAAGGTCTCTTTGGTTATTTTAGAGTTAAGAGGCTTGTATTGTCAGCCTCCATTTTTCTGTATCTCGCTTGTCTATTCAATCAATAAAGATGTAGCCCTCTAATTCTTCACCGTTGTATCTCTCTCTTCTCTCTGGATCTGAATTCTAACATATATATATGCACATAATGTAATGGTCATTAGAATGCATTCCGTGCTTGGCTTCATTTGTATTTTTCGCGCAATATTTGTCATAATGGCCTTTTAAGCTGAAGCGGCCCAAGTGTTTGTATATAGCTCTGTTAAGATATGAGATGCGGCTTTATTAAGCATACCAGTTGATCTTGAGATGAGATTACTATCAAGTGAAAAAAGTCAATATATTTGCAACAATAATATGGTTACATAGCGTTATGCACACAGTAAGTCGTGCTTGATAATCGAAAATAATCAACAATTTCCCTTATGTACCATTGCTTTTGTTTGTTTAATTTTCCTTACATAAAGCATCCATGTGTTCCTTTTTGTTTGTTTAATTTACCTTACGGACAAAGAGGGGTACGCTTTGGTCATTGAGAATATAAGAAGATTTCGATCATCTGCGTAGGTGGACCAAAGATTTATGAATCAAGATTTAGTCATGAAATTTATGATCTAATGGCATACCCAAGAGGCACATAAGTAGTACAAGGGTAACCACCAGTCAATTAGGGTGCCCTGAATTAATGTTAGGCAGCCAAAATGTTTCCAAACACCAAAGTGATAGACTACCGATGTGAATTTATACAAAAATAATCTCATGTATATATCAACACAGACTCGTAATAGAATAATGACAAACATCCCACCAACGGTTTACATATGTTCAAGTAAAATAGGAATAATGTACTGGATGATACATGATACATCATAAGGAGTCATTTGTAATGTCTGGAATGCATTATACACTACACTATATTAGATTTGTGACCGAGCCGCTTCTATACACTTCAGTATATCATTTCTGCACAAGACTATTAGAAGTGGACTACTCGCATTACTTGAGCCAAAACCCATTTTCTTTTGTATCATCCTTTTAGTGTATAAATACATCATGAAGCTTATTGTAATCATCGTTACATTCTGTACAAATTATTTTATTGTCAAATAAAGAAATTCTATTAAAATGTTATTTTGGCATCAGAGCAGAAGTTCTGACGGTAAAACAAAGATTTGTATCAAGAAAATCATTAGAAACCAAAGAGAATAAGGAGTTGTTTCAAGTATTTCTCCTCAGGAAATTATCATCATTGGAGAGTTACTTTTCTCTTCGATCAAGTAGCATTCTCATCAGTTTTTCATTGCTTCGCGTGCCTCGTAAAGGACGAAATAGACCAATTTGCACTCAATTTCCTCTGGCTGTGCTTGTTATCACAATCTTTCATGCACTGTACTACTGGTGATCCATTCTATTAATTGTTGAATCTCGCTATATAGCGTTTTGACTATGACAACTATACATAAGCATATATGCTATATCAACTAACTCTATTTTGCAAGAAGATATCCGACAGCAGATTCAAGAAAACAAATGAAGATTATATATGTTGTAAGAGTCTGTTATTCTTAGATTTATCTGTTAAAGTCTTCCTTGATGATTTTACACACACCCATTATATATATATTCAAAATAAGATAGACAAGGAATAAGTCCTGCTTCAGAAAACAAACGTCTGAAATTTTTCAGACAAACGTCTGTTTGCTGAAAGAAATTTCAGATTCACATAATATTCGGACATCTGGTATGAAAAATTCAGACCTCTGAATCTGCATCAAATTTGTCTATTTCCTTACTATTTTATTTTTAAATCAAAACAGACATCTGAATACGAAGGGATGTAACTTATAATGAGGAGTCACAACTTTCTATTTTAAATCTCTTGATCAAATCTCTTCATGATCAGTTGTAACTCTTTTTATATTATAAATAGAGGCTTGATTAAGTGATTCAATCAACGAATTTCATTCCAATTCTTTCTATCTTACTAAAAGCCTTTTATATCTTTAAAGCGCTCTATTTACAAATACTTAAGATTTCAATCTTTCATACTCTTTCACAAGCTACATGTTTATCATCAATGAAAGACTATAGGAAGGGTGTACTTCTATTTGACATATTCGTGTTATCAAGGACACAAATAGTCATCAATTATTCTGTATTGTGAAAATCCTCTTTAGTAGTTGAGGCAAGAAATCCCACTCAGTTGTTCGGGTAATTGTGAACCTATTCCTCCGGGTGAAGCGAGGGTTTTTGTGTTAGTGAAATACGAGAAGGGAGTCCGGGACTGCACGTAGAACAGTGGTCCGAACTAGTATAAAATCAACTGTGTGATTTTACTTCAAGCCACTACTCTGCTTTATCATATTTATACTCCATACTCTATGGTCCTACCGCTGCTTAGACATTTTCATTTGGTATTAGAGTAAGGCCATTATATAACCATAACACCATTATTTGATACTTTGATAATATGAAGAATAACCCAAGTACAACCTCAACTACATTCGTCGAAGGTCAATCTACTCAAGGACCACCATTGTTCAATGGACGATAGTATAATTATTGGGCAACAAGAATGAGAATATACATGCAAGCAAGTGGTTTTAATTCATGGAATGCAACTCAAAAAGAATTCACCGCTCCTACGGCTAAATACTCTGCATGGACAACAACTCAGAAAGAAGAAGCAAATGCAAATGCAAATGCCAAAGCAGTGAATACGCTATATTGTGCTTTGGATAAGAATGAGTTCAATTGTGTTAGTTCAATTGTGTTAGCATATGTACCTTAGCATATCAAACATGGGAAACACTTCAAACCATCCATGAAGGCACAAGCAAATCAAACAAACAATGATTTCAATGCTCTTAAAACCAGTTTCAAAACTTTAAAATGAGACAAAATGAAACCATCAATGAAAGGTATTCAAGATTTCAAGACATCCTACATGAATTGATAGGACTGGGAGAAAAATATAGTGACTTTGATATTCTATCAAAAGTACTAAACTCTCAAACTGACGATTAGGAAAGAGAAGTACTAGCCATTGAAGAAGCGAATGATTCAACAACTATGTGTAATGGCCCACCCCGCACTAGCCGACATTTCCAATGAAAATGCCATGTGCTAGTGTCCAACTAGCACGGGACAGTCATTATAAGAAAAGAAAGAAGACGATGAATCAACAAAGAATATGTAGTATATCTCAAAGCGCATGGAACAAAATATAATAATAACATAACTTGATATAAAATAGGCGAGACAGTGCATAAGCTGAAAACTAAACCATCATAGTAGCCGAAAATTTAGATACAGTTTATGATCCAAACCATCATTATTACAACGTTTAAAAACTGTCTCTAAATCAAAATAGGAAGGCACACTACTAATGCCCAAAGTAGTGACCAGTAACAACACATGGAGAATATGTGGAAATGATACGTGTAAGCCTCATGCTTGTCTCCGGGCAGCTAATCGTGCATAACCAGCTAACCTGTCTCTAGTCTGCTCGTTTAGGAGCACACAGATTAACAAGAAGAGACATAAAACTATGGGTCAGGCAAAAGTCTGGTATGAGCGATAAGTAGCAAAAACATGACAATAACAGGTATACATAACCATACCTGAAACTGCAACCAAAGAGTTAGCACAACAGGATGTACAATACTCTAAGATGACACTAACACATGGTGTGAAAATAATGGGGAGGGGTGTGTATGTCATGGTGATAGCAAACATCAAACATAGCAATCATCCTCACATCTCTCACTCAGTGTGGAAAGTATACGATATCCACCATTTTGATCACCTAATTCTTTGTTATGATCACTCTGCCCCATGGAGTCATGACGGCTCCACTGCATTGATCCGTAACCACTAATACTTTGCTCTGTCCACTCTGCCCCATCGAGTCATGACAACTCCACTACACTGGCTCATAGCCCTACTACGATCACTTTTCCCCATGGAGTCATGACAACTTCACTGCACTGATCCATAGCCAATATTCGTCTCTTAGTGGTGAGTCAAAGCTATATACATCGATAACCCCTTTCACATGTCCTGCAACAAAGTTCAACTCATGGAGTTAATTCGTTGGTTCCCGTCTGGATCCTGATTTACAACTTCTCATTTGGACTACCTTTGCATCTCGGTTTTTTCTTCACCAGATGGATTCATAAACAAGCTTCCATTCAGTTCAGCCTTCCTCCCATCTTCGGTTCGTTTTGGTCGTGATTGCCCTATTGGGTCGGGTCAGGCTCGTCCATTCAAATCAGTTCACGCATTGCAACTCCTCTGGTTCGAATCGTGTGCACCGATTGGGTTCGGGTCGGGCCCCTTGGTTCGTGATGTCCTCTCCAGAGCATCGGGTCATGATTCAAACTTTGGGTTGGGGTCCTCCATTGGCTCGTGGGTCGAGCCTTCATCGGATCGGTTCGTAGTGCTCAAGCAGGAGCGGCTCGGTTCGGGGTACTCTGACGCGAGCGGGTCGATTCGTGGTCACCATTCACGAGCAGGTCGGGGTCGTGGGATGCTCCACGAGCAGGTTCTGGGGTCCGATGCGATCCCATTTCCTGCACTTTTCCAGAGATCTATTTACACCATACGACGGCGTTTTCGACCAAACTTTTCTATGCAGTCACAAATCATTCCAAATAGTCTTAAGATGTACAAAATGACCATAAATATCAAAGCAACAATTTAACAAGTTAAAATGGATCAACATACCCAAAACCATGATTTTCCCCATAATCTCCCTAATCATAATTTAATCATACGATTAGCGAAACATGTCCAAATTATTCCAAATTTTTATCAGAGCCCTAGAATAATATTTAAAAAAAATTACATATTTTTCCAGAATTTTAACATCCATAGTTTTGCTAATTAACACTAATCACCCCTAATTAGCCGTAATTAGTGAAAAACAATGCAAATCGCTCACCTTAGACATAATTGAATTATAGATCTGAACTTTACTACTATTTTAAGTCGAATTCCTATGCAACACACTAGCTCCAACTATGATTTGGTGTTGATTTGCGTTGATTTGATGTAGCTTAGCTTCACTACAACAAAACAGTGATTTTACAGCGGGTAAAAACCGTTGTTATACGCTTTTCACAATGGGCAAATGCCCATCCTAATATGCATGGTCGTAATAGATCCTCACTAAATTACAACGGTCTGTGACTGTTGTACAAGAACGTTGTAATAATGTGCTCTATCCCGTGCAACAACTCTATGACAATGGGCATAAACCCGTTGTATTACATTATATTACAATGGGCATTGCCCGCTGTAAAATTTATTCTATTTTAAAAAAAAAATCTAAATGTATAATATAAAAATATTGCATAAATTAAAATATTGAACTCAAAATTTCTTATTTTAATATAAATATTTTATTACACTCTAGAACAATACATGTAAATGATTTAACTATCATTTAACGTCATACATGTAAAAGTAGTGTTAAAGAAACTGATTTCATATAGCTATCATGCTGAAATTTGATGTTTGTTGCACTAGCACTGTGGAAACTTGCTACAAAATGATACTGGAAGCATGCTTGAATCTTTCCTCTTCCATTGCCTGAATATTATCATGAAAGATGTTAATTATAGTCATGATTTCGTAAACATATCTAAGGGAAATTATATCTTTAGCTTCATATAAACCTATAAAAGAAATCAGAGACCAGAGCATTTCATCATCTCATTTATAGCATCATTATTATTAGATTATAAATGTAAAAGAAATCATTTACAAAACATAGGTCATCAACACTAATTCTTGTAGTTGTCATCAACTATATCTTATAAGCAACAAATATACTGTATAATGAATAGTGAAAAGATGTTAACTTAAACATGTTAATTTTAGTGCCCATGTCGATGGTCATGCCTCCTTAGGCTATCCTAAAATGCCACCCAATTCATCATGTCCATCATCTTATTTTTCCAACTCATCTACAACAATGATAACATAATATGATTTCAAAACTAACACATGCAAATGTTTTTGTGCCATTTAAAACTATTGAACCTGTCAGATGCGCTTCCTTCCCATATTCAGACCTTAGCCTTTGCTTCAGCAGCTTCAGCCATGCTGCAGTATCAAATCTAAAATGGAATAAAAGAACATGCCCACTTAACAAAATAACCCTTTTAACCTTGAAAATAATTAAATGTTTACAGCTTACTTCAAATAAATGTATCTCCTCATCATTGAAGCTTTCTAAAATGTGAAAATTCATCTTAATCAGATTAACGCATCAAAAGCTATGCATAATCGAATTCAGCTCGGTCTTTTGTGATTTACTTTTCGTGACAATAAACATCGTATATTTGAATCTATATTCTCTCTCAATTAACCTCAAAATTTTGGAAAATAATGAAACAAGGAGTTGTCACTTATGCATTTGCCTTGCCAATGAAAGAAAAACCTACCAAATCAGATCAAAACTTTTAAGTTAGGACCAGTTTAATAAAGACCATAACAGTTTATTTTTCAAAAGAAAAGAAAAATTATATAATATATGTACAATGATCTATGGTACGAATAAGACTGATATAAGAAAGTAATCCAAGCAGCCAGAAAGCACAACAGCAGCCTAGTTTATGGTTCCATCACCAAATTAAAGAGAGTGAAGTTAATTAAAAAATAAAACATAAGCAACTAAAATAATTGATAAATGTATATGTTTCCAAATCACAGACCACAGTATCTAAAAAACAAGACAAAAGTTCAATTAACCCATAAAACTCTTTCGGAGAAAAGATTCAGTTAAAATACTAAGTAACTAAAATAATCGATAAATGTATTTACACACAATAAAGTGTTTGTAAGAAAAAGTTAAATATGCATGCCAATTAACTTTAAAAAAAAGGATAAAAAAATACACCAAGTGCAATTTGTAAGCTGTAAAAATGCAAATGATTTGATAAAGTAGCTTTCTTTGAATTTAACAAACTAAGCGACTCAGTACGAAGCGGTGACATGCTAGAAAAAAGAAATTTCTTGTACTTCAATACTAAATTGTGGAGTAGAATAGAGTAAAGTTCGTGGATCTGTTGTTCTCGAAGCTCAAAACCGAGATTTTAATACTATGAATTCATATCCTGTTACCAAAACCACTGATTAGGAGTCAGTCCCATATGGTTGAAGAAAAAAAGGGAGTAAAAAGAAACAAGCTATTTACCTCCAAAATTTTGATTACATCCGTGGAGGAGAAGACGGAAGCGGAGATGAAGGCAAGTGGTTAAATAATTTGAAGTTGCCTGGCTTAATCGATTGAAAAGAAAAAGCGAAGATCGGCAGAATTGATGACGAACCCTAGTTTTTGAATAAACCGTGTTTTGCTGAAGGAAAATGCGAAGATCGGTATATACATATACAGTTGGCGCAAGGACACAAATCATATAGCTTAGACATTTTTACTTGTTAAATGCATACACACTTGGCCTAAATAAAAAGGCAGCAAAACAAAAAATGAAGAACATATATAAGGGAATCCGTAGCAAGCCTGGCACTACAACATGGAGTTATTTAGGTGCAAACTGATATAGTGGATAAATTGCAAGGCATACTTGCAAAATAAAAGGTGCACGGAACAAAATTGATTAGACCATGACTTCACAACCATTAAAGAAAACGAAGACCCATGCACCAGGTGATAACACAAAGAAAAATGCAACTGCACAAGTGTGATATCAAGTTCAGGCGCATGCAGTAGCATGCTAATGTGCAAACCCTAGTACATACAAGAGTAACACAGGCAGCATGGCATGAATTTAGATTCCAAGTTCAAATGATAAACATATGAATCAACATGTAATTGCAAACAGTAGGGATATAAGCCCAGAAAAACAGTAAATGGTGCTGCAGGGTGCATAAAAAGGGATATTTGTTAACTGTTTATAAGTGAGCCAATATACATGTATACACATATGCGTATGCATATAAATATACACAACTAGCCATATACCAATAGATGATAAAGCTTAAACCAACAAGGATGAATTCAACAATTCACGGTAGTTTTATGTCATAATACATTTCAGGTTCAAGGCAGAGAAACATGTGTACAATCAGATGAACAAAATACGGATTCAAGCATGAATGACATACTTGTATACTCACAAATACAAAGAGTAATTAAACAATGGTAAGGTGAAAGCCCAGCGAAAAACACAAGCAACAATCAACCATTATAATGTCAGTTCTTATCTAAGTTAAAAGTACTTGAAATGCGTTAATCGTGAGAAAACTCACCTGCAATTGCAACGAAGAAGAAGAGGGGCTTTGCAGTTCAGAAACGAAGGTGATGGCGAACAAAGAGGAGCTGCTACTATTATCTCTCCTTCCTGCAACTGTGCTCAGCTTCGCGCTGGAAAGGGTGAGACAAATGTGGACCGAAAGGAAGGGGTCGGACGGAAATGTCAGGTCGACGAGATAGGTGCTCGGCCTTGCGGTGGTAGGCACGAAGTTTCTGGTGCTGCTTCATCGATTTGTTTTTTTTTTCAGTTCCAGCTAACACAAAGGGGAAAGAGCAGAAGTCGTTTGGTGGCAGAGACAAGTAGAGAGGATGGAGACGAGGCAGCGATGGTTTTCTGTAATGGCGAAAGCAGGAGGGAAGCGGTCGATTACTGAGGAGGTGTGATTTCGATTTAGGTGGAAGAGGCAGATTTAATTTTTTTGATTTTGGGGAAAAACATTTCGGCTGACACTTGAAAGAAGAAGGCCATTTTTTCTGAATTTGGCAAAAAGGGGTTTTCATGGAACTGGAGAATGAAGAAGAGACAGTGGAAAGAAAGTAAAATGAAAAAGAACGGTGAGAAATAAAATAACATAGGACGGTGGAGATAAGGGAAACAGAGGAACAATTATAAATAAATTCTGAACGAGGTAGGTGGTACCCCTTTTCTCTCATCTATCAAAGAAAAGGACTGATTCCTAAATTTTTGAACATGCAATTTTCACGGTGTTTACCAAGTTCCTATCTACCAATTAAAACTTCCATTTTTTTTAAAATAATATCTACGTTGTTTAATTCGATATTGGTATGTCTATTTAGACTGTAAACAAATATTTCAACCATTTCACCAACGAAATTTATTATCCAAACACATAAATTATATATAACATTGTATCCACTATACCGATACGAATATAATATCACACTAAAATCTGTTATTTAATTCTTTGCGTGAAATTTCGTTATGCACATTGTTACCGTTAACCGTTTATATATAATAATTTCAAAAGAGTTACCTAGTTTAAAATTCGATGAAATGAATGACCATATTTTAAATTATAAAATTTTCTAAATTAATATCTTATAAAATATTTATATTCCAAAAATCAACATTCTATCTTTATTTTTGACTAGCGTTTGTCTTTAATAAAAAACTTTAAATAATCGAAATATACGAGATGTTACAAATTCTTTATTATTTAATAACAATTATTAATAATAAATATTTATTATTACTATAAATAATTTAGTATTTATTGTTATTTACTTATTATAAATTATTAGTTACTAATGATTAATTGTTAAATATTAATGAATAATAAATATTAGTAGCATATGATTAATATAATATTGTTAATGATTAATTAATATTAGTAACATATGACTAATGTAATAAATATTATTAGTAATGTAATATTATAGTCAGCAATTAATAACATATGATTAATATGATATTAATGATTAATTATTAAATATTAATAAATAATAATTTTAAGAAAGCAATAAAAATTTTGTCTGTTGTAAAATTAGCACCTCTTGCAACAAATATTTTTGGATTGTTGTAAAATTAGCATCTACTACAACGAGCCAATTGTGAACGTTGTAAAATTTACATCTGCTACAACTGTCATGAATGGACCATTGTAATAGCTATCTATTACAACGGGCTATTATAGCCCGTTGTAAAAAAGGCGCAGTATTACAATGAATCCAAATGGACCGTTGTAATAACTATCTATTACAACGGGCTATCATTGTCTGTTGTAAAAAAGGTGCTGTGTTGGGCTTCTATTACAATGGGTCTGCATTGACCATTGTAATAACACTCTATTATAACGGTCGGCCAAAGCCTGTTGTAAAATTGACGTTGTAATAGGTTATTTTTGTTGTAGTGCTTAATCCTTGATAAGAAAGCGATTTGGGATGATTTCAGAAGGTGGAGGCCATTGCTAGGGTTCCTAGGACGTAAACAGCGGCTAGAAAACTGAAATATAATGTTTTCCCTAACTCTATCAGGCCTTATGCAACCCTAATCCTAAAATACCTAGTGGGCCTAGCCGCTAATCACCCTAATTAGGCTTGGTTAAGCTATTTTTCACCTTTTAAACCTTGTTTCAGCCATATCTCCCAAACGGTAAGTTCGTTTGGCTAATGTGACCACTCTATGGAAAGGTAAACCATCATCCAAATCTAGTGAAAGTTGTTTCAGGTCAAAAGACTTTACCAATCAAAAGATATAGAGAAAACAAGATTCGCCAGGGGCAAAACAGTCATTTAAAAATCGGTAAAAATCGTGAACGTGGGAGATGACCCCAATAGCCGTTCCCCAAAGTTACACAACCATACGACTTCATATGAAAATGAAATAAATATTCTACAATCCTCCGATACGTTGAATGCGAGTTGTTGCATTCTCCTACCCCCCCCCCCTCTTAACAAATTTCGCCTCCGAAATTCCTTAATTAAAATATATAATGGGTCAGCATGCCTAACAACCATTTATAAACAATCAAACACGGATCATAACACAACAAGTCTATCATAGCATGTAGTTCACTAACAAGGGAATAACTATCGCTATTAAAATCTTACCAGGCAAAGAGTTCTGAATTCGACTTCCTTAAGCTCACCTCTATTTCCCAAGTACAGTCATTCTCGTTATTACCCCACTGAACCTTAACCAGTTTCATCGCCTTCCTTCGAAGGTGCTTCGTATCGTACACGATAATATGGATCCGCCTGCGGTTCGCAACCGCCTCGGGTTCTAATTCGATGTCATCCAGCTAATCCGGTGAAATAGTCATATCGGGGTCGTGCACGAACTTCCTTAACTGGGAAACAAGAAACACGAACTCCCGCCATCTTGTCAGGCATCTCAATTTTATATGCCAAATTTCCAACTTGCACGAGAACTCGGAATGGACCAACAATTTTTAGTTCTAACTTGCCTCTCCTACCAAATCGAATCACGCTCTTTAACGGAGAAATCTTGAAAAACACCAAGTCGCCAATGGAGAATTTTAAATCTCTTCTCCTCTTATCAGCATAACTCTTCTGCCTATCTTGAGCAGCCTTCATTCACTGTTTGATAACCTTGATCTTGTCCGATGTTTCTCTTATCACATTTGGCCCAAGCACAAACTTCTCATTGGTTTCCAGCCAACGTGATGGTGAGTTGTACAGTTTTCCGTACAAAGCTTCAAATGGAGCCATACCAATACTGGACTAATAACTATTATTATATGTAAATTCAACCAGATGCAAATGGTCATCCCATGACCCTCCAAAATCCAATATACAAGCTCTTAAGAGATCTTCTAATACACGATTCACCCTCTCCGTGTGACCGTCGGTTTGAGAATGGTATGCGGTACTGAGATGTAATTCTAACCCTAAAGCCTCTTATAAGCTCTTCTAAAACCCATTAGTAAACAACGGATCTCGGTCACTCACAATGCTTTTGGGTACTCCATGAAATCTCACTACCCATTACATATACAGCTCCGCTAACTTAGCTGTCGTTCTACTCGACTTGACTGGTATGAACCTTGCACTCTTGGTCAATTGATCTACAATCACCCAAATACTGTCATAACCCAATCTAGTCCTGGGAAACCCATCGATGAATTCCATTGGGACTTGTTCCCATTTCCATTCCAGAATTTCTAATGGTTGCAACAAATCACTAGGCTTCTTTTTCTCAGCTTTAACAAGCTGGCAGTTCATGCATTTGGATATATGCTTCCTATCGTCTCTTTTGATCCCTTCCCAATAGTAGATCTTCTTAATGTCTTGATACATTTTGTTACCACCGGGATGTATAGTAAGTTTTGATGATGACATTCTCTTAACACTTCATCTCTCAATCCATTGACATTGGGTACAAATAGTCTCCCATTCTTCCTAAGCCATCCTTCCCGATCAAGCCCATACTTGTTCATCTCTTTGTCGATTCCCATTTCTAACTTGGAGATGATTTCTAATAGATTAGGATCGTCCCTCTAACTAGAACCAATCTGCTCAATCAAAGTAGGTCTTCACTTTGGTCTGAAATCATACACCCTGCGATATACTGCAGTTGCTTCCATTCAAGAAACATAGCCCCTAAACTGGCATGTCTTCTACTCAATGCATCACCTACCGCATTGCCTTTCCCAGTGTATATGCGATATTGAAATCATAGGAAGCCACGAATTCTAACCATCTCTGCCGACGGACGTTTAGATCCTTCTGAGAGAAGAGATACTTTAACGATTTATGATCGTTAAACAACTCAAATCTTTCTCCCTATAGATAATGTGTCCACATCTTCAATGCGAATACAATTGCTGCCAATTCCAAATCATGGGTAGGATATCTTTTCTCATGCGGTCTCAGTTGCTGACTAGCGTACGCTATGACATACCTCCTTGCATCAATACAGCACCTAGTCCGATACCACATGCATCCATGTATACCGTCATCTCTTTGTTCCCCTTAAGAATAACTAAAACTGGTGCAGACATCAACTTTTCCTATAGACCCTTAAATGCATACTCGCACTTTTCTTTCCAGATGAAAGCTTGATTCTTCTTGGTCAACTGACTTAATGGTGCCGCTATCTTGGAGAATTCTTGGATAAACTTACGATAATATCCAGCTAATCCTAAGAAACTTCTTAAGTCTGTTGCATTCTTAGGCGTAGACCAATCTTGCACCGTAGCCACCTTCGTATGATCCACGGTAATCCCATTCTCTTAAAAAACATGGTCCAAGAATCTCACTTCCCTCCTCCAGAAGTGACACTTATAAAACTTCACTTTCAATTGGTGTTTTCTTAACACCTCCACCACTATCCTCAAATGTTCCTTGTGTTCCTCCTCTGTCCTTGAGTAAACACGGACATCATCCACGAACGTAAGTACAAACTTATTCAATTGATCCCTAAATACCCCACTCATAAGATCCACAAAATATGGTGGTGCATTGGTCAACCTGAATGGCATGACCAACCACTCGTAGAATCCTGACGGCGTTCGGAATGTTGTTTTAGGAATACTCCCAGCTGCTATTCGGAGCTGATGAAATCCTGACGCGAGGTCCAACTGGCAGAACACTCTTGCCCCTTCTAGTTGATCAAACAAATCATCTATCCGTGGGAGAGGGTACTTATTCCTCCTAGTCACTTTATTCAACTCGCGATAGTCCACTCACAAACGAAGGGAACCATCTGCCTTAGTGGAAAATTCGACTGGTGCTCCCCACTCAGAAACACTTCTTCTGATAAATCCCTTCTTCAAAAGATCGCTCACTTGCACCCCGAGGTCTCGCTGCTCCCTTGGCACCATACAATAAAGTGGCATCACTATAGGTCTGGCATCTTTCACTAAATCAATACGGCACTCAATCTCTCTGTGTGGTGGAAGTCCGGTCACTTCCCTGAAGATGTCCGGATGTTGGAAAACAATGGGAACCCTTGATAACTCGTCCAACAGAATGTCGAGGGAATTTAGAAAACTAGCCATCACCTCATCACTAGGTAGGCCACCAAACACTACCATCCACCCATCATCCACCCTAATAGTCCCCGAAAATCCCTCACAGTCTACCACCACTCCGTACCTTTGGAGCGAATCGACTCCCAAAATAATGCCAAACCCAGTAAAGCCCAAAACAAAGCAATCACAATCAAACATACATCCATGACTTTATAAAACCAAATTTTGACAAATCATGCAAAGGCTAGTCGAACCACCAATCGGGTTCGTCACAACTAAAGGTCTATCGACAATCTCGTGTTCCAATCCGAACCAATCTACCAGGTCTCTAGATATGAACGAACGGGAAGCCCCAGTATCAAACAATACTCGAATAGGAACATCATAAATAGAAACATACCTTGAATGACGACATTCTTTCCTTTCTCTGCCGCAGTTGGGGCATTCAACGAAGAAGGAACAACATTAATAGCATATGATTTCACAATCTACTTCTCTTTAGGAGGTTGTGGACATTTATCCTTGTGATGTCCCACTTGGCCGCATTTGAAGCACTTCCTGTCCGCTGGCTTTGCTCAACATTCTTTGGCGTAGTGACCCTTCTTGCCACAGCTAAAGAACTCAACATCTTTCTTATTCTTTTTTTGACCATCCTTGGTCTGTTTCTGCTTCCTTTTACTCTGAGAATTATTCTTGCCTCCAACGCTTGCCTGCGGCTTTGGTGCCTCTGTAGATACAACAGCGACTTCAATCTTCGGCTTAGGATAAAGGCTTTGAGATCTCATTGCTTTTCCAATAATTGATTCAATAGTCTCATCAATATGGCTTATAAGCCTTTCTCCCAAGTACTGATCTGAAACAGTCATGAAATACTTGTTCTTCTTCTCGGCAGTATCGATAAGGGACAATCCATACTTCGATAAAATATTGAACTCAGCAATATATTCCGAGACTGCCCTACCATTCTGTTTAAGCTCCATGGAATTCCTAAACAACTCTGACTTCTGGGCAGTTGGGATAAACTTATCATTGAATCGGGTCTTAAACTAATCCAAGTAACTTGATCCTCAGGGGTAGCTACGTGAATAGCTTTCTCTTCGTTGCGTCTTTGATACCCAGATCCTCGAAGTTACGCTCACAACTATCAAGCCTATCCTGAACTTCTGTAGCTGATTACATTCCATGGAACGTCTTCCCACCAAGACTAGTATAATCCTTGCAGAGTTTGGAGAAATCGGCTCTAGGCGCCTGCACTGCTGCACCACCACCATTAGCAGCAATAGGAACTGCCCTCCGAACATCGCTAAGAATTTCTTCCATGAAGTCGGTCAACATCGTCCTTATATCAGGAGCATTCCTGTTATTGGCCCCTGAACTAGTATTCCTTGTATATTGGCTCATCGTTAAATCTGTAAAGAGAAAATGATTAACCATATCTTCAATGGTGCCAGTGCAATGCGACTCCATCCTTAGATATACTAATAGTATATGTATATATATAGCCTTTGAAAACCAAAATATAACAAGTACGCGCTCTCATGTACGTACCATCTCTCCCTGGTGTCTTCCCCTAGGTTAACTATGCAACCTAGAGCTCTGATACCAAGTGTGATGGCCCGCCCCGCACTAGCCGACATTTCAAATGAAAATGCGTTGTGCCAGTGTCCAACTAGCATGGGACGGTCGTTAGTAGAAAAGAAAGAAAATGATGAATCAACAAAGAACCTGTAGTATATCTCACAGCACATAGAACAAAATATAATAATAACGTTACTTGATATAAAACAGGTGAGAAAGTGCATAAGCTGAAAATAAACCATCATAGCAGCGGAAAATTCGGATACAGCTTACGATCCAAACTTACATTATTACAACTTTTAAAAATTGTCTCGAAAGCAAAATAGGTAGGCACACTACTAATGCCCAAAGCAGTGACCAGTAACAACACAGGGAGAATATATGGAAATGATACGTGTAAGCCTCATGCTCGTCTCCGGGCAGCTACTCAAGCATAACCCGCTAACCTGTCTCTAGTCTGCTCATTTAGGAGCACCTAGAGTAATAAGAAGAGACATAAAACTCCATGTCAAACAATAGTCTGGTATAAGAGAAAAGCAACAAAAATAGGACAATAACAGGTATACATTACCATACCTGAACCTGGAACTACAACCAAAGAGTTAGCACAACAGGATGTACAATACTCTAAGATGACACTAAAACATGGTGTGAAAATAATGGAGAGGGGTGTGTATGTCATGGTGATAGGAAACACCAAACATAGCTATCATCCTCACATCTCTCACTCAGTGCGTAAAGTATATGATATCTACCACTTTGATCACCTAATTCTTTATTACGATCACTCTGCCCCCATGGAGTCACGACGGCTCCACTGCACTGATCCGTAACCACTAATACTTTGCTATGTCCTCTCTGCCCTATGGAGTCATGACAACTCCACTGCACTGGCTCATAGCCCTGCTACAATCGCTTTGATCCATGAAGTTATGACAACTCCACTGCACTGATCCATAGCCAATATTCATCTCTCAGTGGTGAGTCAAAGCTATAGACATCGATGACCCCTTTGGACACTTCCCGCAGCAAAGTCCAACTCATGAAGTTAACTCGTTGGTTCCCGTCTGGATCTTGAGTTACAACTTCTAATGTGGACTATCTTTGCATCTCGGGTTTGGTCTTCTCCGGATTGGTTCAGAAACAAGCTTCTATTCGGTTCGGCCTTCCTCCCATCTTCGGTTCGGTCATGATTACCCCATCGGGTCGGGTCGGGCTCCTCCATTCAAACCAGTTCATGCATGGCAACTCCACCAGGTCGGATCGTGAGCACCTATTGGGTTCGGGTCGGGCTCCTCGGTTCGTGATGTCCTCTCCAGAGCATCGGGTCGTGACTCCAACTTCGGGTTAGGGTCCTCCATTGGCTCACGGGTCGAGCCTTCGTCGGATCGGTTCATGGGGGAGGCCTCAGCATAGCAATTAAGGGGTCCTGCCCCAAGAGAGTCACCCTCAAACGTGCTCGAGGACATAGATCCCAGAGAGGATAGCGGGTCGGGGTACTCTGACGCGAGTGGGTCAGTTCGTGGTCACCATTCACGAGCGGGTCGGGGTCATGGGATGCTCCACGAGGGGTTCGGGGGTCCGATTCGATCCCATTTCCTGCACTTTTCCGCAGAGCTATTTACGTCATATGACGACGTTTTCGACCAATCTAACTTTTCTATGCAGTCACAAATCATTCTAAACAGTCATAGTAACAACTAGAAATGACCATAAACATCAAAGCAACATTTTAACAAGTTAAAATGGATCAACATACCCAAAACCATGATTTTCCCCTTAATCTCTCTAACCATAATTTAATAATACGATTAGCAAAACATGTCCAAATTTACTCAAATTTTTATTAGAGCCCTAAAAAATATATAAGAATTTTTCCAGAATTTTAACATGCATAATTTTGATAATTAACACTAATCACCCCTAATTAGCCATAATTAGTGAAAAACAATGCAAATCACTAACCTTAGCCACAATTGAGTTATAGATCTGAACTTTACTACTGTTTTTGGTCGAATTCCTATGCAACACACTAGCTCCAACTCTGATTTGGTGTTGATTTGCATTGATTTGATGTAGCTTAGTTTAATCCTCGATTAAAAAGCGATTTGGGATGATTTTAGAAGGTGAAGGCCATTGCTAGGGTTCCTAGGATGTAAATGGCGGCTGGAAAACAGAAATAAAATGCTTTCCCTAATCCTATCAGCCCTTATGCAACCTGAATCCCGAAATACCAAATGGGCCTAGCTGCTAATTACCTGAATTAGGGCCGGTTAAGCTATTTTTCACCTTCTAAACATTGATTTAGCCATATCTTCCAAACAGTAAGTCTATTTTGCTATTATGACCACTCTACGGAAAGGTAAACCATCATCTGAATCAAATGGAAATGGTTTCAGGTCAAAAATCATTACTAATCAAAAGTTATAGACAAAACAAGATTCACCAGGGGTAAAAAGGTCATTTAAAAATTGGGAAAAATAATAAACATGGGAAACGAGCCCAATAGTCGATCCCCAAAGTTACACAACCATACAACTTCATATAAAAATGAAATAAATATTCTACGATCCTCCGATAAGTAGAATGCGGGTCGCTACACAATGAAACCAGAAGAACTCATTGGTAATTTCATATCTTATGAAATAAATCTTCAAGCAAAAAGGGAATTAGCCCAAGATAAAAAAAAATGTAGCTTTTCATGCCGATAGAGAAGAATAAGAATCTGAAGATGAGTATTTGGCATTTATCGCTAAAAACATTAAGAACTTTATAAAATGTAGGAAAGGAAATTTCAAGAAAAATACCTCAAGCAAACCTTCATCCTTAAATTTAGAATGCTTTTATTGTAACAAGAAAGGTCACATGGTTAAGGACTGACCAGAATTAAAGGAAAAATAGAAAAATCCTAATAATAAGAATAAGAAAGATTTTTTTTAAAAAGAAGGCCTTTGCTATCACTTTGGACGACTCGGATTCAGATTCATCAGATAGGGATAACGAGAGCGAAAATGAACACGCTAACATGTGCTTCATGGCTCAAGAATCTGAAGTAAGTGATCTATCTTAAGATGATTTAGTAGAAGTTAATACTGAACTTTTAAAAACTATAAAAACACATAAGAAGAAACTTAAAGAAACTCGTGAAAATCAGAGTATGAAAGAGACATGCTAAAAGATGAAAAAATATTCTTAAAAGTAAAACTTGAAAAGGTTCAGGAGACTCTATCAAATTCAGATAGTCATCTTTCACTTTTGATTCAAGAAATTGAAACTCAAAAGGCAAAGAATGACGAAATTAGCTCTGAAAATCACATTTTGGAAACCAAAATAAATGAATTGGACTTAGAGAATAAAAGTATTCAAACTAAGTTAGATAGTATTTCTAAGAATGTATCTAACTTTAATAAGGGTAGAGAAAATTTATCAAGGATAATTGAAAATTCTCAACCATCTCCAAACAAAAATGGTTTAGGATTTAAGAAAGTGTCAAAAATTCCTCCAAAGAAAAAAGTAAATCCAAAGAGGAAAATTGATTCAAGAATTAAGACTAAACCAAAATATAATAAAAAGGTTAGTAAAATTGAGATATGGCTTCCAAAAACAAACAACAGTTTGATTACGAACAAATATATCAATTTATTTATGGAATCTGTCCATAATAATAAAAATTATGTGTACAAAAGGGATTCTAAACCCACTTGGGTTTGGCTTTCTAAGATCTAACTCTTAGGACCCTATCAAAAAGTGGGTACCAATGTGCTTATTTATATTTTTTGCAGGTCTCACTTAAGTAAAGAAATTCAATTTTAGATAGTGGTTGCTCAAAACACATGACTGGAGACAAAGATATGCTTACATATATTTCATACTTTGATGGTGGATCTATTACCTTCGCAGACAACTCAAAAGGTTTTATCATTGGCAAAGGGGATGTGTGCAACTATGATATTTCAAACTTACCTCTTATTACTAATGTTTCCTTAGTTAGAAACTTAAAACATAATTTACTTAGTAGTAGTCAATTATATGACAAAGGTTTTAAAATAGCATTTTCTGAAAATAAATGTAGTATTTTTAAAAAAGATCAAAACATTATCTTTGAAGGAAATAGAGATAAAATTATTTATGTTTTAAATAGGAAAGTTAACTGTAACGACGCTGGAAATCTGAACCAATTTAAAATTTTTAAATTGGCTAATTTGGTGGATTTTAAATATTTAAAATAAATATTTCAAATAATAACGATTAAAAATAAGTTTGAATCGACGTTTGAAAATAAATATAATTAATTATAATTATAAACAAGGCCTGAAGTGGCGCGGTAGTTTCAAAATTTGAATTCAAACTTTGACTGACTGTACCGAGTGAAAAACATAATGCATTTGAGTGAGAACAAAAATATTTAAATCTGTTAGTGAATATCTTTATAACGAATATGAAAAATCGAAGTTTCACAGTGGGAAGCAAAAGTTATGGCCAAATAAAGTTTCAAAAAAGTCGCTATAGAGTTTATATAGCCCGTGAAAATGGCCATTTTGCAAACGACCTCGGAATTCGACGAAACCACTTTTGTTGGATCCGGGATGTGAAGTTATTGCTAGGTTTCAGATTTCATAATTTTTGGATATAGTATGTGAGCGTGGCAAAGGAAAACGTATTTTGGTTAATTGCAGTTAAATTAGATCGACCAGAAATGGGCCATTTTTCAAACGGTCTTAGAATCCGACGAAACTAGTTTTGTTGGGACCGTATCGTCAAAACATAGCTAGATTTATTTTTCTAGAATTTTTCGAATCAGTTTGTGGCCCTAGCAAATTGAAATGTACGTTCAAATTAAATATTTAATATTTAATATTTTAATTTGAAGGAAAACCGATTGAAACAGTTGAATGGGCCTACGAAACATATCCCACTGTGTTCGGAATGGGGGTATAATGCTAGGGACGACAGTCGTTGGGTTTGGGTTGGAGTTCGTAGGAGGCAAGGGGTATTTTTGGATTTTTAAAAATTTATAAATATAATAAAAACCTATTGGTCCACCTCAGATTTCTGTCTCCCCGTCTTTTTCTTCGAAACCCACAGATCGACGGTGAAACTCCTCTGTTCCTTCCCGCCTCCTTTTCTCTTCCATCTCTCAACGAAACCACACCCCTCTTTTGAACTTTTTGAAGATTCGAGCCTCCTCTTCAAATCTGTATAGGATTCACCCTCCCTTGTTGCTTCTCCATCGAGATCCAGGGCCAGAAATTCACCGCCGTTCACACCAAAATACGCCGCCACCTGCAGTTCGAGTTCGACGAGGGTGGTACCCCTGGGTGCGCCTCTCCTAGCCATTCAAGGTGGTGCAGGCCGATCGACGTATAGTTGCACGGATTGAAAGAAAAAATCAAACCTAGTTTTAAACATTTCAGAAAGGTATACGACTATTTATATTTTAACTATTTAATAGCAGTTTAAAGGGCTATGGTTTTTGAAATCATATCTTTTTCGTTTGTTGACGAAATTCAGTGAAACAAGAGACAGTGGACTCGTGTGGGTGTCTTCTACATTCTATAAGAGACCGCATATTTTTCCGAGCCTTCTGCTATTTTTGTTGGAGTGGAACCCAATGTGAGATTTCTATTTTATAAACGATATGGAAAACAACAATGTATAAATTATATAGTTGATGTATGAGTTATTTAAGCATTGTACACCACATGTATAAGCGTTGTACACGTTGTATGTTCGATGTGTAAGTTATATATGCATTGTAAAAATTATATATGCGATGAAATGACATTGAAATGAATTGAAGTGAATAGAAATATATTTATATACGAATATAAATATATACACTCCCCTCGTCCATAGACCATGGACGATATTTATTGGTTGTGATTGGTGTGAAATTTGGTTGATAGCGAATGGTTGGTTAGAATTGTTGTGGTTGAGAATGATTGTTTGTGGTTGAAAAATACCCATCTGTGGTTGAAAACAAAATTTGAATAGATTGTGGAAATAAAAATAAAACATGCCGCCTGCATGCGAACTAGATGCATGAATCCCCATTGTCAAAAACCGCGAGGTATTAAGGTAGATCGAGGAGCCGTACTAGGGACGGTCCCGGTTTAAACTACCCTGCCGTTACACTGCCGATATTTTCAATAATATTCATGTGTTAGAATTATTTTCATGTGTTGAAACTATATTCGTGAGTAAACTATTTGAAAGATAAAAATCACATTTTTACTATATATATATATATATAAACTATAGAAAATATTCATGTGTTGAATAAAGGACTAGAATGATAAAAATCATATTTTTATCATGTGCGTGAAGTCGAAAATATTCACGTGTTGAATACATAGATTGAACAATAAAATCTACATTTTTATTGTGAATATGAAGTGTTAAAAATGGTGATGTGTGAAATAAATATTTTTGATGATAAAAGTATCATTTTGATCAAATATATAAAGTGGGGATGGTTTTGAAATCCAAGAAAGAATTATATTTATATATATTTATGTAAATATAATTAAAATATAATGAATAACAACGCTGTAGTTCGTATTTGGAAATCGTGATTTCAAACGATTAGTGCGGGAGATCCGACCATCGGATTTTCCTAAAACCACAACTGTTGGGTTAGCCTTGGGAATACCTTTCCAACGGCATCAACTTTGTAAAGATCCAACGGTTGGATTGTCTGGAATGTTTAATTCAAATCTAAAGAAAAACAGTGCTAGAATCGATTATATATATAAAAATATAATTAAATTATATCGTATAACGACGCTGCAGTTCGTATTTTGAAATCGTAACTTCAAACGATTAGTGCGGGAGATACGACCGTAAGATTTCTCCGAAACTAGAACCGTTGGATTCGTTTTGAAAAGATCTTTTTGGTGATATAAATTTTGTGAAGATCCAACGGTTAGATTTTTAGATATGTGTAAATCAAATCTAGAGAAAAACAGCGCCACGGCCGCTTTATGGCCTGAAGCGTCGTTTGAATGAATTGGCTATTTTTAAATAAATAAAAATAGCGATAAATCGTGATAAAATATTATAAACGATATGAAATGGAAATAAACTGAATTTGCTCGGTTTATGTGAAATTTGATGGTTGAATATGTCTGGTGTGAAAATTACATTAAAGAACAGAATTGGTGATGTCGAATAATTTAACCATTGAAATGAATTGATTTGAAATTCTAGATATACGTGAATTATTTGAAAAGGCAGAGTTAATTCTAATTTCAAATAATTGATCGACGAGTGAAAGTTGAAGATATGAAGACAGTGCAAGACCGATGATCTTCACGTCGAATGGAGGGATGCTACTGATGCTCATGATAGGAGTAGCTACCTTGATGGGGTTGAAGTAGTAGCCACCCAGACGTACTTGTTGATTGTACGGATATGCGAGGTATTGAGTGCCTCCGGTTTCGTTCAGACCCAGAACGAACGTGTAAATGGACTGTGTGTCTGACATCGGATTTTGTTCTGTGCTGATTGATCTCTATTAAATATATATCTATTTGGCAGCGGAGAATTTTTTCTCTTGCTTAACGCACTTCTCTGAGACGTACGAGCTCAGAGGTTATATATCGATGGAAAGCAGTCGCATTGAGTGAATTGCCTGTGTGGCATGCCTAAATGGCAGATGATCAAGGCTTCTGTTGAAAAGCAAAGCCTTGTGGTTGATGATCAAAGCACGGCCTGTGTGCCGTAGCTTTGTGTATAGTGTTGTTTCGCGTGCCTCACACCCCGGTATGAGCCAGAAACGGGAGACGGACATCAGGGAGGACATGCGTTTCCTTCTAGCTAGGAGTGGTGCCTTGGGTTTTGCACGCCCGGGTATTTTACTTATGCGGATGATGGAAAGCGAGGCCTCGGTTGCTTCGGTCTCTTCGGAGCCGATGGTGTGGTCGGATATGACCAATGATGCCCCATAGGGCGGGGAAACGCCATGTTCAGGAATTTAATCCAAATCGGTGGACCAGCCCTGACGATCCAAGGCTTGTCTGCGCGGTTGCCTGAGGCACGGGCTAGAGCGTCTCGAATCTGCAAGGACTATCCTATGCCTTGGTTCAAGACGGAAATCCAATTTCCAAATACGATACCATGAAGTTTTGATTGTAAACCTATATATGGCGACATAATGGTATGGGGCATTAATGCCGTCTATGATTGATACTTATGATTTGAATTTGTTTTTGAATCTTATAAACACTAGTAATAATATTAAATGCTTTTGGTTTATTCGTATCAAGCATATTTTAGCCATTTTAAGGTAAAACTCTATCCTCCGGTTTGTGCTGCATTGTGTGATGGGAACTGAGTCTTATAATGACTTCATTTTTATAAAAAACATTGCGATGTTTAAAGAATTATTTGTTCTAAAGCACTGGCAATCCAATGCAGTAAACCCATTCTATGAAAGTGGCGTGGTCCTATGATTAGCCATATTTGAAAATGTGTTAAGTAGATTTCCCATACTAGTCCCATGACTGACTCGTAGTTTGTTTCACTTGCAAACTCGGGTGCCCCTTTTTCTACACGGGCAGCCTTGCATTCCGGTTTTAGCAGGCTCTTTCTGGATAGCTGGAGATGAAGATGGATTCTATCATTTATCTCTTTTTATGTTGTTCAGCTCCTGTTATACATATTATGTTTTCTTTTCTGCAGTAGACATTTATGTATAGCTGAACTGTATTTTGTACTAAGTATGATCCTATATACTGTGTAACTTTGATGATTATATTTATCCAGTGTACTCTATTTTACATTATCTGGTGTATTTATTTCTTTTTGTTCTGTTGTTATTTGTTTATGTGTTATATTCCAAAGATTACCCTTGCACCGTCTCATCGGGAATTTGGTCGTCACACTAATAATAATAAAGAAATGTGTTTAATAGCCAATAATATTGATTGTTGTTTATGTTACAAATGATTTTATCATATAAACTTTAAAAATATACAAAGACTTTCGAAAAATGAATTAGTAAAAGGTTTCCCTAAAATAAATTTTAATGTAAAAATCTCTGCGAAGATTGTCAAATAGGAAAATTAACCAAATCTTATTTTAAATCTAAAAAGGTTATATCAACCTTACAACCGTTAGAATTATTACATATGGACATATTTGGACCTACTCAAGTTCAGCCAGTAAATCATAATCGATATGTATTAGTTATAGTTGATGATTTTTCAAGATATACATGGACGATTTTCATGAAAAATAAAAGCGATACTTTTGAACATTTCAAAAACTTTATCGGAAGAATACAAAATATTAAAAATTTAAGAGTTAAGAACATCCGTAGTGATCACCGTGGTTAATTCGAAAATGAGTCATTTGAACATTTTTGTAAAAAGAATGGAATAAATCATAAATTTTCCTTCCCTAGAGTTCCATAACGAAATGGAGTGATAGAAAGAAAGAATAGAACTTTACAAGAATGTGCTAGAACTTTATTAAATGGAAGAACATTACCAAAACATCTCTGGACAGAAGCAATAATAACTACTTGTTATGTACAAAATCGAATCTCCATACGCCCTTTAACTAAAAATACTTCTTACTATTTTTTAATGGAAGAAAACTAAATATTTCTTGTTTTATTGTTTTCGGATCTAAATGTTTTACTCTTAACACTAAAGATCAACTCGGAAAATTTGATCCAAAAGTAGATCATGGAATTTGTAACATCCCGGAAAATCAGAACCAATTTAACATTTTTAATTTGGCTATTTTATTGAATTTAGAATATTTTGAAATAATTTAATTTAAATAATAGTGAATAAAAAATTAATTTAAATCGAAGTTAGAATGAATATTTTTTTTTAATTATATAACGGGCCTGAAATTGCGCGACAGTTTGAAAATTCAACTTTGAACTTTTTGTAACGACCCGAGAAGTTTGCGTTCCTGGTTATGGACATAAACTCAATGTCGACTACCCAAGCATTGGAAACATCAGATAGTCCATGAAAGAAATTAGAGGGTGATAATAGACAAGATAGAAACTTAGAATAGAAGAAGAAGAAGAAGAACATACAACATCAGAGTAACATGAATCTCACAGCGGAACGAACAACATATAATAGATAACATGTCTTTGAATAAAATCAGTCTATGCATACAATAACATTATTAGAGTACAACACTTACAACATAGCAGAAATAACAATAGCTATAAAATCATGAAGCCTCCTGCTCCAATCTCTCCAAGTATATCTGCAAAATCCTGACTACTTTGACTTCCCGTACAAAATTGGGCACCCAAGAGTTTAGGGAAAACAAAAAAAACTCTGGGTCAGTCATGGGACTGGTGAGAGTAAAACAATTTAAAAACATATTGAGCAATTAAATGATATCTCATAAGACCACACTGTATAACAGAACTGGTTTTTCCCTTATGAAGATCCAAAACATTTGATTGAACTTTCAAAATCCTTTTGGAAGAAACGATAATCTTTATATCAAAACTCTTTTGCTATTATAATAATGTCTATCAACCACAACTAAATAAGCATCTAGCCGAAACGCTTTCATCTCACGTTCTACATACATAGTATACAATCAAAACCACGAGCACTTACTGGATAATGGATTTACAATATGACAAGGTATGGAACCACCTTCTGATAGTGTACCTCTAGAGAGGAATACACTGGGTTTATCAAGAACATCTTGCAACCTGGCCAAACATGACCAACCAATCATTTCGCTTGAGTGTATTGAATATATATCACCAACGGTTAGGATTAGCAACCATTTCCCAAATGGGACAGCATCGAATAGATTAAAGAATGAAATGAATATCTCTAGATAGGTGATAATACACCCTAGTTGGCAGCCAACCACTTTGCCATGCTGCCTGCCCGATTTTTGTCATTACCCGGTTGTGAGGCCGGAGGCCTCGATTATCTCTGATAGATCACACAATTATTCACTTTGAATGTCACATCATCATACCCGCCAATCACAAATTGATTTCCTCAAAAACACAACGGGTTTACAGCCAAGAGAAACGAATTCCTCCGCCACCAAACGTAAATATGTTTGAAGAGATCAACTTACGCGATCTATTAAATATACTATATCAGACATTCTTCCATATAGGTCATCCTGGGACTAGACAAAACGAAGGCGCTATTCTTTAAATCCACCTTAGGCAATTTCTACCTAGGATCGCCTGAACATCCCTTGCATAACTCTGTCTTCAATTATCTCCATCATATTTAATTCGCAACGCTAATGCCCATACAGAGTGGTTTTTAGATAATGAATCTGATCCTGGTCTCTCCATATTGACAAGGGAAATGGTCAAAATCTTTGATAGTCGGTGAATTAACTATCAAAAGAAAACATGTGTACAAACAACGGTCTTATTTCCAAATGGAAATCTTACCGAGCAAATCATCAATCAACATTGATCCACTTTGATTTAATTTGTCATTCAATTATCCATTTCCTTATTCCTGTTTCCATATATTCAACATTTCTTATTTTCTAAATTTAGAAATATACGTTATAAACATTGACAAACATTTCCGTTTCTTATTTTCTATATTAGAAAACATTTTTGATTCTTATTTGGAAAACATTACCAAAACTCCTACATTGGATTTAAATAGATGTTTAAATCAAACATCACTATGCCAACTCAAACCATTATACTCATTAACTAAATTCACTTAACCAATCTTCACTTTGAACCTTAACCATTCCTTAGTTAAAAACGAAGCCAACATTTCTAACTTCGAAACAGATAAGGTTCAACTTTTAAACCTTTAACAAACTTCCTTACGTAACTCTCTTTCGAATAAATCTCTATTCGGTAACTTTTTCCTTCGAATAAGCTATACTCGATAATCTCTCTTCGAATAGCCTTATTCGATTAACTCTATTCAATTAACACTATTCGATTAGCTCTAATCGATTTACTCTTATCAGTTAGCTCTATTTGATTAACTCTATTCTATTAACTCTATTTTATTAACTCTATTGGATTAACTCTATTTGATTAACCCTAATCAGTTAACTCTATTGGATTGACTCTAATCAATTAACTCTTATCAATTAACTCCTCTCGATTAACTCCTTTCGAATAAACTATATTCGATCAACTCCTTTCGAATAAACTATATTCGATTAACTCCTTTCAAATAAACTATATTCGATTAACTCCTTTCGAATAAACTATATTCGATTTACACCTTTCAAATAAACTATATTCAATTAACTTCTTTAACTCTATTTGAATAAACTATATTCGATTAAATCCTTTTGAACAAACTAATATTTGATATCTCCTTTCGAATCACTAATATTCAATAACTCCTTTTGAATAACTAATATTCGATAACACCTTTCGAATAACTAATATTCGATAACTCCTTTCGAATAAACTATATTTGAATAACTCTAATCCAACTAACTCTAATTCGACTAACTCTAATTCAATTAACTCTATTCGAATAACTAATATTCGATAACTATTGTTCGATTGACTTTATTCAATTAACTCTAACTCAATTAACTCTAATCAAATAACTAATATTTGACAAACTCTTGTTTGATTAACTTTATTTAATTAACTCTAACTCAATTAACTATAATTGATTAACTCTAATTCGATTAACTCTAATTTATTAACTCTAACTGATTTAACTATAATCGATTTATTCTAATTAATTGACTCTAATCGATTAACTCTAATTCCTTTTATAATCCTACTTAATTTCCAAATATTTCCTTTTATGATATCTTATTTATTTTTTAAATAAATATTCCTTTTATGTTTCTATTTATTTGTCCAATATATATCTCTTTTCTCCTCAATTTGTTCAACAAATATTTCCTTTAAAATTCTATTTATTTAACCAATAAATATTTCCCTTTCAATTCTATTTATTTAACAAATAAATATTTCCTTCTCAATTATATTTATTTAACAAATAAATATTTCCTTTTCAATATCCTTTGATTTTATAATTAATTTCTTTTATAAAATCCTTTTCCTTTTATATATAAATTCCATTGATTTTATATAAATATTTTATTTTCAAAATGCACTTTGAAAATCCCCTTTTCTACATCCCAGTATTTCTTACGACATTTAAAATACCAGATAACAATGATCAATATCATTCAACACACATAATCAGCACAGATTATATACCACATCATATATTACAATATATGAAAAGAACAGTATAAATATTGAGGAATCCAGTTGGATCCCTCCAACCTGTTTCTCTGCATCACCGATGTTAAACAATATAATTAACATCAACTTCATTTCAATATGAAATATTCTGATAAACAAAATCAATATTTGATTAATGATATATATATCGTTATCTATAAATTAGCCAATCACTTAGCAGTTCAACCAAACAGTCAACATACAAAATCAACCATTATATTACTAGTTCCAAAAAATACGTTATAAAAATAACTGATAGAGTTGGTGAGTTTTACTCACATTGGATAGTTATCGTTAAATAACGATTAACTATCTTTGATTCAGATGGATGTTTTATTCTGCTATAAATCATAATGGGCTCTAATTCACTTCCAGTCAGTTCCATTGTGGTGCTCTCGTCCATACGGTCCCACGCGACAAATGGTTCGAAATTTTTATATCGTATGCACAAGATGCAATATTAACAAGTTAATGTACTATTTACTTTAAACTAAATTAAATTTGCATATATAAAAATATACCGGGCCTCACGCAAAACATCGGCTCATGACCTTAATCCCCAAACCATCACTTTATCTTCCCCAAATAACTTTCGTGACTTCCAAGAAAACACTGCTCTGCTTACACCATTATCGCATCAAAAAGTCCTCATTGCCTCTCCTTCTTCCCACTAAAATTCCCAATGAAAATACCATTACACTCTCCTTTACTCAAGCATCAATTCCCACCCTTCGTATGCAACTCGAGTTCCTCCCCATAACTAGCGACGACGAGCTTGTTAATCAGCTACAGGAACCACTCGACAAAAAAATTCATCGAACACCCGAAAATTGTGTATGCAAACTTCATTCGAACTCATGAATCCATATATGAACTTGCAATTGAGTATAGATGCTCCAGCTCTCCAATATTGGCAACCCTAGCTCGCATAAGGAAGAAACACTGAACTCCAGTAAGTTCGAATGCCTCAAAACTGGTATCAACATGATGGAAATCATCTCAGGAACTCAAGAATATTTACGTTGGGATTTATAGAATTTTATTGTATTTGATTTGGATTTTTGTAATACTCAATTTTTTTCTTTTTACTGAAGAATACGGCGGAAACTTTGTTGACTAGTGGAAAATGTAAATTAGGTTTTATAGGAAGTATGGTATTTATAGAAAGAGGTAATTATTTTTATATTGATTATTATATAAATTTTCCCTTCTACGTTGTTTATATTTGTCCTTTAAAATTTCTATGATCACATACAATACCCAAAAATCACGAAAATGGACACTCAGCTATAGTTTGACATTACAGACCCAAAAAAACTGGTTTCATTGAATTCCGACTCTGTTTGCTCACACAGCGTATTTTTAACCATAAAAATACCAATTGTTTTTCACACTAAAAATCTGTACAGCCACATACTGACTCTAAAAATCAAGAAAGTTGAACTCTAGCAATAATTAAATATTGCGGATCCAAAAAATTAGTTTCGTCGAAAACGGAGGTCGTTTGCAAAGCTGGCTATTTTTAAAGCTCTAAATAAACCCTTTTAAATATTAATATATTTAAAAATAATTAAATTTAATATTTATAAATAAATATTATCGTATATATTCACAATAGAATACCATACAGCACTAGAATAAATACATATTGATTTACAACTCGATATTTCATCATCAGAGTTATATCGATATTCGATTTATATTTAAATCCTTTTATAAATCGTTATAAAATATAAAGGATTTCCATAACGACTTTTCGAAAATTTAATTTGGACATAAATCAAAATCTGCATGATGAAATCCCGATTTTTCTCTTCCATTAGGAAAATATACTTCACCAGCTCCGAACCTTTCTTATTTCACAGAAATCCAATTTAAAACGGATTATGTATATTTAATTGAAGTTTGAATCGCCAAATTACAAACTATAGCGCCATTTCAAGCTCGATTTTAATTATAATATAATTATACGTTCAAATGTCATTTATATAATATATTCGTTATTATAATTCAACTCTAAACTGAATTATATATTTTGAATTGCCCAATTCACACAATATTTCCATTTCAGCTAATTCTGAATATTTCATAATTATATATATTATTTTATTATTATATTCATTAAATATTCAATATTATTTAATTAAACGACTACATAAATCTCTAAACCATTATTTAAATAATTAAATAAATTAATTATTTAACCGTAAAGATACGGGACATTACACTTTGACTGATTGTATAGGATGCAAAATAAATCGGATTTTAGTAAAACTAAAAATATTTAAATCTGTTTAAAAATATCTTTCTAACGAATCTAAAAAATCTAAATTTCATAGCGGGAATCAAAAGATATGGCCATTTGAGTATTCAGAATAGTCGCTATGAAATTTAATATTAATATATCCCTTGAAAATATACATTTTGCAAACAACCTCCGTTTTCGAAGAAATAACTTTTTTGGATCCGGAACGACAATTTATTGCTAGGTTTAAAATTCCATAATTTTTAGAGTTAGTATGTGAGCGTGGCAGATGAAAACGTCTTAAGTAATTTCAGTTTGAATTGGATGGACCAGAAAATGGCCAATTTTCAAACGGTCTCCAAATTCAACGAAATTTATTTTGTTGCGACTGTATCATCCCATCATTGCTAGATTTATTTTTCTAGGATTTTTGGAATTAGTACGTGGCCCTAGCAAATTAAAATGTACGTTCGAATCTAATATTGAATGTTTTATATTTTAATTTGAATAATAACGGACTGGAACAGTCGAATGGGCTTACGAAACATATTCCATTGTGTCCGAAATGGGGGTTTTTAGCCGGGGGCGGCAATCGTTGGGTTTAATTTGGAGTTTGTACTGACAAGGGGGTATTTTTGGAATTAAACTAATTAAATAAATTAAATATAATGGGCCAATCATCGTTGACCTTCCTCATTTGATCACACCCAATACCTCTCTACAGCGAACGCCGGAGTTTCTTTGTTCCTTCTCCTCCCTAAATCTCAAACCGCTCAACAAAATTCGAAGCTCCAGTTGAGGATTTTGCAGTACTCCCTAAGAGTTTTAAATCCATACCAGTTTCATATTTTATTGTTGAGTAATCACGTAGAACCAAGCCTGGGAAGTTTCTCCGTTCGTTATTGTCGACTGTCTCAGATCTGCCGTCGATCTGAACGCCGTGACTGGCACCGGGAAGCTCTCTCCACCCTCCACAATGTTGAACCACCCGATCGTCCTATAACTTCACGGATTTAGAGAAAAATATAAACCATAGTTTTGAACAGGTTTGAAAGGTATCGACTTTATTTAATTTAAAGGGTTTTAACATCTAAAAGCATTGCAAAATATGATTATCGTATAAAAATCATATATTTTTCTTACGTTGTCGAAATCCGGTGAAACCAGAGACATTAGACCCATAACGACGTCTTCTACATTCTAGAAGAGACCGAAGAATTTTTGGAGCTCTCTATAATTTTAGATGGAGTGGAACCCAATGTGTGAGATTTCTAAATTCAAATTGGAATGGAATAGCGATGTATAAATTATATAAGTGAAGTGTAAATTATATACGCGTTGTACACCTCATATATGGGCGTTGTATAAATTATATAAGTGATATATAAATTATACATGCATTGTTTAAATCATATATACGTTGAATGGTATTGAAATGGAATTGAAATGGAAATGAAATATATTTATATACATATACATACATACATACACACACACACACACACACACACACATATATATATACATATATATACTCCCCTCGTCCACAAACCATGGATGATATAAATTGTTTGGGTTGTAATTGTTTGGATTGTGATTGAGAACGATTGATTGTGGTTGAAATAAAGTTGTTTGGGTTTGTGGTAAATTCACATGGTTGTGAAAATGAATTGTATAGTGAAAAGAAACTGTATTAGGAAAAATAAACCCCTTGTAAATGCCGCGAGGCCTAAGGTAGCGCGAGGAGCCGTACTCGGGACGGTGCTGTTTTTAATTACTCTGCCGTTATAATGCTGAAATTTTCTAAAATATTCATGTGTTCTAATTATATTCATGTGTCGAATTTATCCATGTTTTGATAAAATATACATGATTTCCATAAATTGTTTAGATAATAAAAATCACATTTTTATTATGTGTATGAAGTATATAAAATGTTCACGTTTGAAATAAAATGTTTTAACAATAAAAATCAATTTTTATTGTAAGTATGAACCTTTAAAAATAACCAAAGGTTGAAATAAATATTTGCTGATTGAAAATATTTTTTTTTTAACAGGTATATGAAATGTTAAAAATAACCAAAGGTTGAAATAAATATTTGTTGATTAAAAATAATGTTTTTAACATGTATATGAACTGTTAAAATTAACCAAAGGTCGAAATAAATATTTGTTGATCGAAAATAATATTTTTTAACATGTATATGAACTTCTAAAAATAACCAAAGGTCGAAATAAATATTTGTTGAACGAAAATAATATTTTCAACATGTATATGAGCTGTTAAAAATAACCATAGGTTGAAATAAATATTTGTTGATTGAAAATAATATTTTTAACATGTATATGAAGTGTTAAAAATAGCCAAAGTTTGAAATAAATATTTGTTGATTGAAAATAATATTTTTGAACATGTATATGAACTGTTAAAAATAATCATAGGTTGAAATAAATATTTGTTGATTGAAAATATTATTTAACATATATATGGAGTGGTAAAATCAACATGTATAGAAATAAATATTGGTTCGCTAAAAATATTATTTTTAGCCTAGATATGCATATATATACATGTGCTGAACAGGTAAATGGATTTGCTGTTGAGTAAATAATTTATTTGCATGCCCGACAAATAGGTAAACCTTAATAAGTTGCCTATGCCATTATATTTATATATCATCTCCTGTGAATGCCATTGGATGCGGTGTGCTGGTTTCACTGTGTTAGATTATAAATGTTGCCATAGAATAGCAAAAATTAATTTTGAAATACACTACATGGCATACTTCGTGAAGAGAGCATACTTCATCATATACCACATCAGTATTTGGAGCTAATGTGACGAGGTTGGGATTGCCATATGAGCAAGAGCACGTATGGCGTTGACTGAATTACAGGTTGAACTGAGGACTGATATGGACAAAATAAATATAATGGTAAATTGCCATATGAAATAAAAACCCCACACGGGTGTAGAGTTGACAATAATCACGTCTCTCTAGTTATTAGATACAGCACATGGATTATTTATTTTCCAACACTAGACGAGGTGACGAGATTTATCTCTGGAGTAATTTGACACACTCCCTCGGGCATGGATACATCACTAAAAATTGTGTGTGCTTATACTGAATTTATTGGGTACCTAATACGGCCCAATAAATTTCCAAACCCCTCCCCGTACAAAGGAGGTTATGGCGAAATTTTTTGAAATTTAAAGGCATTAGCCAAATTTTTGAAGTGAAAACGGTTTGAAAATCGTCGAATGAATTATTTACATATATATGTATATATATAAATTAAAATTAAACGAATCGCGCCACTTCAGTTCATGTTTTGGAATCGTGATTTTAAATGATTATACCAGGAAATCCGACCATCGGATTACCCCGAAACAGAAACCGTCGGGATCGCTTTGAAAATATCTTTCCAACGATATAAATTTTGTTGAGATCCATTGGTTAGATTATGTGAAATTTTTAAATCAAATCTAAGGAAAAATGACACCGGAATGGATTATATTTATGTATAAATACAAATATGAATTAAAATAAAACGAATCACGCTGCTGCAGTTCGTGTTTTGTAATTGTGACTTTAAACGATTATATCGAGAGATCTGACCGTCGGATTTTCCCAAAGCCGGAACTTTGGATTCGCTTTGGAAAGATTTTTCCAACGGTATTAACTTTGTTAAGATCCAATAGTTAGATTTTGAGAAATGCGTAAATCAATTTGGAGAAAAATAGTGCCAGGGCCGCGCTATAACCCAAAGCGTCGATTAATTAAAACATACTATTTCTAAATAAATAAAAATAGTGATTAATCGTTATAAAATATATATGGCAATATGGAATGGAAATAAACCGATTTCATTTGGTCTATCAGATATTTTGATGGTTGGATGTGTTTGACATGAAAATTATATTAATGAACTGAAATGTGGATGTTAAATAATTTAACCATAGAAAGAACTGATTTGAATTCTATATATACGTGAATTATTTGAAAAGGCCAAGTTAGTTCTCATTTCAAATAATTGATCGAAGATGAAAAAGTCGAAGGATGAAGATGGTGGTTGAAGACGGGAGATCTTCACATCGTTTGGATGGTTACTAATGTCTTGATTGGGAGGCATCCTAAGACAAGGTAATAAGAGGTGATCGTCTAGACGTACTTGGAGATCGACCAGATATGCGATGGCCTCTCTCCTGTATTGGACATACGGGACAAGGAATAAGGTGCATCCGGCTTCGTTCAAACCCAGAACGAACTTGTAAATGGATGTATGTCTGACATTGGATTTTATTCTGTGTCGATTGATCTCTATTACATATATATCTGTTTGGTGACGGAGAATTTATTCTCTTGCTTAACACCCTTTTCTGAGACGTACGAGATCAGAGGTTATATATCGACAGACATTAGTTGCATGGTGTGAATTGCCTGTGATACATGCTGAGATCCAAATGATCAAGGCTTCTGTTGAAAAGCAGAGTCTTGTGGTTGATGATCGAAGCACGACTTTAATATAGCATGGCTTTATGTATGGTGTTGATTCAGGAGCCTCACACCCCGGGTATGAACCAAAAACGGGAGAGGACCTCCGGGAGGACATGCATTTCTTTCTAGCTAGGATTGGTGTCATGGTATGGAGCCCAGACATTTTTAATTAGGTGGATGATGGAAAGCAAGGCGCCTCAGTTATATCGGTCACTACAGTGCCGATGGATGGTTTGATCAATATATGACCAATTTCGCCCTATAGGGCGGGCAAACATATTGTTCACGCATTTTAATCCACTTCATGTGGACCGGCCCTGATGATCCTAGGGCCACTCGAGCTCTAATCCTGAGACAGGGGCTAGATTGCCTCGAAGTCGATAAGGACGATCCCTTGCCTTGGTTCATGATGGGAATCCAACTTCCAATACGACATTGTGCGGTTTTAATTGTAAGCCTATATATGGCGACATAGTAGATGGTAGCTATGCCGCCTATGATTGATAGGTTATGATTGAATTTTTTTTTTGAAACATATATGCACTAGTAATAATATCAAATGATTTTGTTTTATACATATCAAGCATATTTTGGCCATTATAAGGTAAAACTCTATCCCATAGTTTGCGTTGCATTGTGTGATGGGACCTGAGTCTTATAATGGCTTCATTTTCTATAAAAATCATTGTGTTGTTCAAGTGATTTACTTTATTTATGCACTGGCAATCAAATGGAGTGAACCCGTTCTGTGTTAGCGGCATGGCCCTGTGATTGGCCTTATTGTTAAATAGGTTAAGTAAGATTTATCATACCGGTCCCTTGACTAACTCATAGTTTGTTTCACTTGCAAACTCGGGTGCCCTTATTTTCTACACGGGCAGCCTTGTATTCAAGTTTTAGCAGGCTCATTCTGGATAGCTATGGAGTTGAAGATGGATTCTATCATTTCTATTATGTTGTTCAGACTTCATTATGTATATTATGTTTGATTATGCTGCAGACATTTTATATAAAGCTAAAACTTTATTTTGTACTAAGTGTGATCCTGTTAAACTATGTAACTCAGATGATTATATTTGTTCCAGTGTAACTATTTGTACATTATCTGGTGTAATGATATATTTTTGTTATGCTGTTATTGTTTATGTGTTATACTCCAAATCTTTACTTTCGTGGCACGGGAGTTTAGGGTTATCACATCTGGTATCAGAGTTTTGGTTAATCATAGTTTCTGAATATAACATATTAATGAACTCGACAGAAATAGAATCAACATTGTTCTAAGGCGAGTAACTCATTTCAGATAGGATCAGTAGTATCCTAGAATGAGTACAGAAGAATAAAATACACCCGCTTAGATCCATATACATTTAAATATAGTCTCTATGCTTTACAATATCTTTTCTGTTGGCCTGACTCTTTGTCAGCTATTTACAGACATACTAGAAAATGAGTGGCAGAAGTAGAAGAAGTAATTCTATGGTTCAACAATCTAATGTGCCAATCGTGCTTCCACAGCTAGAATCAGACATAGAAGCTTTATTAAAGAAGTACCGAAATCTTGGTGGAGTACCATTCTTGGGCAAAGAATCTATTATTGAAACACAAGCATGGATGTATTCTACTGAGAGAATTTTAGAAGGTTTAAAGCTGAGGGATAACCAAAAAAAATTACTGGCATCTTGGGCACTCAGAGACGAATCTTTAAGTTGGTGGGAAATTGTTACTAAGGGTGATCCAGAAGGCATTATTAGCTGGGCTAGATTAAAGAAATTTTGAAAGAAAGATTTATTCCTCCAGAAGCAACTGACCGGCCATATGATGAATTCTACTATCTGAAACAAGGAGATATGACCACTAAGGAGTACCAGGACAAATTCAAAAAACTTTCTCATTTTTCCCTGAAGCTAATTGAAAATCCTTTGAGGAAGAATCTAAGGTTTATAACTGGACTTCAAAGAAAATACAAAAATAGCATAATTGAAAATGTGAAACTTCATTTTTCTGAAATGATATACATGGCTTATCACTATGAGGATCTTGATAAGCAAGGTCTTTTGGACGACGAAGAAGACGTCAGTTCTAGCAACAAAAGGAAATTTGAAACTGATAGCCCAGAGGCAAGTACGCAGTCTGAGGCAAGTACGAAGTCTGTGGTCAATAAGAGGCCAAAGGCTAGTCAAAAAAAGGTGAAGACAGTCGTATGTCTGAATTTAAATCAGCAAGCGAATTCGATAAGGAACTGTAAATCTTCGAACAAACAAAAGAATAATGGGTCTAAAGCTGGTAAAAAGTTTCAAGAGAATAGAAAATGCAATTAATGCCATCAGACTGGTCATCTTTCAAAATTTTGCCAGCTAACAAAGAAATCTGAAATAGTGCATGTAAATGAAGTGGCAGAAGTTCTTGCACCCTCTGCCAGTCAAGTAAAGCCAGATGTTTTGGAAGGCATGCTTATTATCAAAGATATTCCGGTTAAAGTGTTGTTTGATACAGGCGCATCATGAAGCCTTAATGCAAGTAATGTGGTTAAGAAGCTGGATCTAAAATTGAAAAAGCTCAAAGAATCCATCACTGTCCATAATATGGTTGGGGGTTCCCTCAATCTTATTTGGATTTGTGGGGTGCCTGTCTCTTTTTCCCGTTATCGGTTCCCTACCATCTCGATCATCATGAATTTTACAGAATTTGATCTTATTTTAGGATTGGCTTGGTTAACCAAGTATGAAGCCGAGGTTTAATGCATCGAGAGAGTTGCTAAGGCAAAGATTAAATCATGGGACTATATAACCTTACCATGTGAAGGTCCAAATTCAGATAGAAAAGACTTTTGGTCAGCTCTTGATGTTTCTCCTGCTCAAATAGAAAATATTCCTGTCATCATAGAAAATATTCCTATGGTTGAAAATTATGCGGATGTGTTTGAAGAAGTGGATAGCTTAACTCCACGTAGAGAAATTGTTTTCAGAATCGATTTAGTGTCGAATGCCAGGCCAATAGTGCACCCTATTCGTAGAATGACTTTAAAGGAGAAAGAAGAATTTGGGGACTACACTCGACAATTATTATGGAAAGGTCGAATCAAGCCTAGTTTCTCTAGCTGGGGAGAAGTAGTGTTGTTTGTCTCAAAGTCAGACGGTACTCTCAGACTATGTGCGGATTATCGTGGCTTGAATAAGCAGACGTTAAAGAATAAATATCCATTGCCACGAATTGATTATCTATTGGATCGTTTGAATGGACCGCAAGTATTTTCAAGAATGGACCTAGCAACAGGTTTCCATCAACTTCATATTGCCAAAGAACGTTTTAAAGGCTAAATTTTCCAAATGTATATTCTGGCAAGAAAAAGTGAAGTTCCTTGGTCACGTTTTATCAAAGGAAGGAATTTCAGTTGATCCAAGTAAAATTTCAGCTATTCAAGATTGGAACAGCCTAGAACACCCACAGAAGTCTGAAGTTTTCTTGGGTTAGCTAGTTATTATCAAAAATTCGTTAAAGATTTTTCAAAGTTATCTAGTCCATTAACGCAGCTTACTAAGAAGAACGCAAGATTTGATTGGACTCCAGAATTTGAGGCAGCTTTCCAAGAGCTAAAATTAAGATTGACAACTACTCCATTGTTAACTATTATCGATGGTAGTCAAGATTTGACAGTCTATACAGATGCTTCTATTGAAGGTGCTGGTGCGTTATTAATGCAAAGAGGCCTAGTAGTTGCTTATGCTAGCCGTCAGTTGAAACCACAGGAGAAAAGATATGCTACTCATGATGTTGAGTTGTTAGCCATCGTGTTTGCTTTGAAAATCTAGAGGCATTATCTATTGGGTAAGAAGTTCGAATTATATACAGATCACAGGTCGTTATATTATTTGTTATCCCAGAAGGATTTAAATCTGAGACAACAGCGTTGCTAGAATTTCTTATAGCATATGATCTAGTTATATTATATACTCCAGGGAAAGCCAGTGTTATAGCCGATGTGCTAAGAAGAAAGAACTTGATCATTGCCAGTCATATTATCACACCTTCATTGATTGATAAGATATCTGCTCTTTAGAAAGACGATGAATTTATTCATAGGATTGGCACGGGAATCAAGGAAGGTGAACCCTTGAGTTTCTAGATTGATAACACTGGAATTCTTAGGTTAAAAGGACGAATTTGCATCCCGAATGTTCCTGAACTTCGAAGAGAAGTAATGGGTAAATGTCGCAAATCTAAGCTTAGTATCCATCCAAGAGTGAGTAAGATGTATAATGATCTCAAATGCACATTTTGGTGGAGGGCAATGAAAAGAGACATTTCAATATATGTTGGCAGGTGTTCTACTTGTCAAAAAGTCAAAAGCGATCAACAGAAACTCGCCGGATTGTTACAACCATTGGAGATTCCAAATTGGAAGTGGGAGAAAATTTCCATGGACTTCATAGATCGGTTGCCCAGAACCAAGAAAGGAAATGACAGTATATGGGTGGTCGTAGATCGTTTAACGAAGAATGCCCATTTTACTCCTATCAAATCAAACAGAACGGCTCAAAACCGAGCGTAGATTTATTTCAAAGAGATCGTTAGACTACATGGAGTTCCCAGTAGTACTGTTAGTGATCGTGATCCGATATTCGCTAGTAAATTTTGGGAAGCATTTCAGGCAAAGCTGGGAACAAAGTTAAACCTTAGCACTGCATATCATCCTCAAACAGATGGCCAAACTGAGACGGTGAATCGTATACTAGAAGATTTATTGCGGGCATGTATTATTGATTTTGGCAGATCGTGGGAAGATCACTTGCATTTGGCGGAGTTCTCATATTATAACAGCTACCAAGCGAAATTGGGAATGTCACCATTCGAAGCATTGAATGGTCGACCATGTAGATCTCCGGCATGTTGGGTAGAATCAGGAAATCGATTAGTATTGGGTCCCAACATGATTCAGAAGCTTCGGATAAAGTCAATTTCATTAAGATGCGACTGCAAACAGGTCAAAACCGACAGAAGAGTTATGCATATTTTAGAAGAAGAGACTTAGCATTCGCTGTTAGTGATTATGTATATTTGAGTGTTTCTCCGATGAGAGGAATAGTCCGATTTGGGAAAATAGGGAAGTTGGCGCCGAGATGTGGTCCATTTCCTATACATGAAAGGATTGGAACTCTTGCTTATAAGGTTCAATTACCTGACTGGTTGCTAGGAGTGCATGATGTATTTCATGTATCTCGACTTGGAAAGCATGTGCATGATCTAGATCTAGTTGTAGAAGAAGTAGTGCAGCAAGGTTTGGATATCACTCCAGAACAAGCTGCAAGAAGAGAGCCGATAAAGATTTTTGGCAAAGAAACTAAAGAGCTAAGGAACAAGAAGGTTCAATTAGTCAAAGCGCAGTGGAGCGGTGATCCTAGAGACGTTACATGGGAGACAAAAGATAGTATTAAGCAGCCTTATCCCAAGTAAAGAGTGGACATCTCTGATTAGCTCTGGTGCAAGGTACATTTACAATATATTCTATTTTCCGTTTTATTTCCTACTTTATTACTGTTTCCTTTTCGTGGATGAAAATTTTTAAGTGAGGGGGATTGTAATAACCCGGAAAATCAGAACCAATCTAAAATTGTTAATTTGGCTATTTTAATGAATTTGGAATATTTAAAATACTTTATTTTAAATAATAACAACAAAAAATTAATTTAAACTAAAGTTAGAACTAATATATTTCTTTTAATTATATAACGAGCCTAAAATAGCGCGGTAGTTTGAAAATTCAACTTCGAACTTTAACTGAATGTACCTGTTGCAAAATAAATCGGATTTAAGTAAAACCAAAAATATTTAAATCTGTTGAAAAATATCGTTCTAGTGAATCGGAAAAATCGAAATTTCACAGCGGTAATCAAAAGTTATGTCCAGTGAATATTCATAATAGTCGCTATGAAATTCAATATAAATATAGCCCTCGAAAATTGACATTTTGCAAACAACCTCCGTTTTCGAAAAAACCACTTTGGTTGGATCCGGAATGTCAATTTATTGCTAGGTTTAAAATTCCATAATTTTTTGAACCTATATGTGAGAGTGGCAGCGGAAAACGCGTTTGGTAATTTTAGTTTGAATTGGATCGGCCAGAAAATGGCCAATTTTCAAACGGTCTCCAAATTCGACAAAATTAATTTTATTGGGACTCTATCATCCTAACATAGCTAGATTTATTTTTCGGGAATTTTTGGAATCTGTGTGTGGCTCCAGCAAATTAAAATGTACGTTCGAACCTAATATTGAATGTTTTATATTTTAATTTGAAGAATAACTAACTAAAATAGTGGAATAGGCTTACGAAACATATACCATTGTGTGCGGAATGGGGGTATTTAGCTAAGGGCGATAGTCGTTTGGTTTGATTTGGATTTTGTATTAACAAAGGGTATTTTTGTAATTAAACTAACTAAATAAATTAAATATAATGGGCCAATCATCGTTGACCTTCCTCATTTGATCAAACCCGATACCTCCCTACTGCGAATGGCGGAATTGCTTTATTCCTTCTCTCCTCCCTAAAACTCAAACCACTCAACAAAATTTGAAGCTCCAGTTGAGTATTTAGTAGTACTCCCCAATAGCTTTAAATCCATACCAGTTTCAAATTTTATTGTTGAGTAAACACGAAGAACAACGCCCGGGAAGTTGCTCCATTCATTCCCGTCGACTGCCTCAGATCCGCCGTCAATCTGAGCATCGTGACGGGCGCCGGGAAGATCTCTCCACCCTCGACAAAGTAGAACCGCCCGGTCATATAACTTCAAGGATTTAGAGAAAAATGTAAACCTAGTTTTGAACAATTCTAAAGGTATAGGTTTTATTTAATTTAAAGGGTTTTAACATCAAAAAGTGTTGCAAAATATGATTATCGTATAAAAATCATATCCTTTTCGTATGTTGTCTAAATCCAATGAAATAGGAGACATTGGACTTGTGATGATGTCTTCTACATTCTAGAAGTGACTAGAGAATTTTTGGAGCTCTCTACAATTTTAGAAGGAGTGGAACCCAATGTGTGCGATTTCTAAATTCAAATTGGAATGGAATAGCGATGTATAAATTATATAAGCGAAGTATAAATTATATATGCATTGTATACCGTATATATGGGCGTTGTATAAATTATATAAGTGAAGTTTAAATTATACATGCACTGTATAGAACATATATGCGTTGAATGGTATTGAAATGGAATTGAAATGGAAATGAAATATATTTATCTACATATGTATATATATATGTATATATATACCCCCCTCGTCCATATACCATGGACGATATAAATTGTTTGGGTTATGATTGTTTGATTGAGATTGAGAACGATCGATTGTGGTTGAAACAAAGTTGTTTGGGTTTGGGGTAAATTCACATGGTTGTGAAAATGAATTGTGTAGTGAAAAGAAATTGTATTAGGAAAAATAAGCCCCATGTAAACACCGCGAGGCCCAACGTAGCGCGAGGAGCCGTACTCGAGATGGTGTCGGTTTTAAATTCCCTGCCGTTATAATGCTGAAATTTTATGAAATATTCATGTGTTTGAATTATATTCATGTGTTGAATTATGTCCGTGTGTAGATAAAATATTCACAATTGCCATAAATTGTTTAGATAATAAAAATCACATTTTTATTATGTATATGAAGTATATAAAATGTTCTTGTTTGAAATAAAATGTTTTAACAATAAAAATCACAATAAGTATGAACCTTTAATAATAACCTAAGGTTGAAATAAATATTTGTTGATTGAAAATAATATTTTTAACATGTATATGAACTATTAAAAATAATCAAAGGTTGAAATAAATGTTTGTTGATTGAAAATAATATTTTTAACACGTATATGAACTATCAAAATAACCGAAGGTCAAAATAAATAATTGTTGATTGAAAATAATATTTTTAACATGTATATGAACTGTTAAAAATGACCAAAGGTCGAAATAAATATTTATTGATCGAAAATAATATTTTTAGCATGTATATGAGCTATTAAAATAACCATAGGTTGAAATAAATATTTATTGATTGAAAATAATATTTTTAACATGTATATGAAGTGTTAAAAGTAACCAAAGGTTGAAATAAATATTTGTTGATTGAAAATAATTTATTTTAACATGTATATGAACTGTTAAAAATAACCATAGGTTGAAATAAATATTTGTTGATTGAAAATATTATTTTTAACATGTATATGGAGTGTTAAAAATCTACATGTATAGAAATAAATATTGGTTCGCTAAAAATACTGTTTTTAGCTTAGATATGCATATATATACATGTGTTGAATAGGTAAATGGATTTGTTGTTGACTAAAGGATCTATTTGCGTGCCCGATAAATAGGTAAACCTTAATAAGTTGGCTATGCAATTTTATCTATATATCATCTCCTGTGAATGCCATTGGATGCGGTGTGCTGGTTTTACTGTGTAAGATTATAAACGTCGCCATAGAATAGCAACAATTAATTTTGACCTACACTACATGGCATACTTTGTGAAGAGAGCATACTTTATCATATACCATATACGCATTTGGAGCTAATGTGATGAGGTTGGGAATACCATACTGGTAAGACGCTCGTATGGCATTGACCGAATTACAAGTTGAACTGAGGACTGATACGGACAAAATAAATATAACAGTAAATTGCCAAATTAAATAAAAACTCCACACGGGTGTAGAATTGAAAATAATCACGTCTCTCGAGTTATTAGATACGGCACATGGAATATTTATTTTCCAACACTGGACGAGGTGACGAGATTTATCTCTGAAGTAATTTTACACACTCCCTCGGGTATAGATAGGACACTATAAATTGTGTATGCTTATACTCGATTTGTTAGGCACCTAATACGGCCCAATAAATTTCCAAACCCCTCCCCGTACAAAGGAGGTTATGGCGAAATTTTTCGAAATTTAAAGGCGTTAGCCAATTTTTTGAAGTGAAAACAGTTTGAAAATCATCAAATGAATTATATTTATATATACATATAAATATAAATTAAAATAAAACGAATCGCGCTGCTGTAGTTTGTGTTTTGGAATCGTGATTTTAAAGGATTATACCGAGAAATCCGACCATCGAAGCTCCCCAAAACTGAAACCGTCGGGCTCGCTTTGAAAATATCTTTCCACTGATATAAACTTTGTTGAGATCTAACAGTTAGATTGTGTGAAATGTTTAAATCAAATCCAAGAAAAAACAGAGCCGGAATGGATTATATTTATACATAATTATAAACATAAATTAAAATAAAACGAATCGCGCTGCAGTTCATGTTTTGAAATCGTAAATTTAAACGATTATATCGAGTGATCCGACCGTCAAATTTTCCCGAAACTGGAACCGTTGAATTCGCTTTGGAGAGATCTTTCCAAAGTATTAAAAAATTTAAGATCCAACGGTTAGATTTTGAGAAATGTGTAAATCAAATTTGGAGAAAAACAGCGCCAGGGCCACGCTATGACCCAAAGCGTCATTTAATTAAAACGGGCTATTTTTAAATAAATAAAAATAGTGATTAATCATTATAAAAAATATATAGCGATATGGAATGGAAATAAACCGATTTTACTTAGTTTATCAGATATTTTGATGCTTGGATGTGTTTGACATGAAAATTATATTAATGAACTGAAATGTGGATGTTAAATAATTTAATCATAAAAAGAACTGATTTGAATTCTATATATACGTGAATTATTTGAAAAGGCCGAATTAATTCTCATTTCAAATAATTGATCGACGATGAAAAAGACGAAGGATGAAGACAGTGGTTGAAGAATGGAGATCTTCACATCGTTTCGACGATTACTGATATCTTGATTGGGAGGCATCCCAAGAAAAAGTAATAAGTGGTGATCGTCCAGACGTACTTGGAGATCGACCAGATATGCGAGGGCCTCTCTCCTGTATTGGACATACGGGATGAGGAGTTCATTCAGGCCCAGAACGAACTTGTAAATGAATGTGTGTCTGACATTGGATTTTATTTTATGTTGATTGATCTCTATTAAATATATATTTATTTGGTGGCGGAGAATTTATTCTCTTGCTTAACACCCTTCTCTGAGACGTACGAGCTCAGAGGTTATATATCGATATACATCAGTCGCATGGCATGAATTGCCTTTGTGACATGCTAAGATGCAAATTATCAAGGCTTCTGTTGAAAAGCAGAGTCTTGTGGTTTATGATCAAAGAACGTCTTTAATATAGCATAGCTTTGTGTATGGCGTTGATTCGCGAGCCTCACACCTTGGGTATGAACCAGAAACAGGACAGGACCTCAGGGAGGACATGCATTTCTTTCTAGCTAGGAGTGGTGTCATGGTATGGAGCCCAGACATTTTTACTTATGTGGATGATGGAAAGCGAGGCGCCTCGGTTATATCGATCAATACGGTGCCGATGTATGGTTTAGTCGACATATGACCAGTTTACGACCCAATAGGGCGGGGAAATGTATTTTTCAGGCTTTTTAATCCACTTCTTGTGGACCGACCCTGACGATCCATGGGTCACTCGAGCTCTGATCCTGAGACATAGGATAGATTGTCTCGAAGTAGGTAAGGATGATCCCTTGCCTTGGTTCATGATGGAAATCCAACTTCCAATACGACATTGTGCAGTTTTAATTGTAAGCCTGCATATGGCGACATAGTAGATGGTAGCTATGCCATCTATGGTTGATAGATTATGATTGAAATTGTTTTTGAATCATATACGCACTAGTAATAATATCAAATGATTTTGTTTTATACGTGTCAAGCGTATTTTGGCCATTATAAGGTAAAACTCTATCCTCTAGTTCGCGTTGCATTGTGTGATGGGAACTGAGTCTTATAATGGCTTCATTTTCTATAAAAAGCATTATGTTTTTTAAATGATTTACTTTAATTATGCACTATAAATCCAATGGAGTAAACCCGTTCCGCGTTAGGTGTGTGGTCCTGTGATTGGCCTTATTGTCAAATAGGTTAAGTAAGATTTCTCATACGGGTCCTATGACTGACTCGTCGTTTGTTTCACTTGCAAACTCGGGTGCCCCTATTTTCTACACGGGCAGCCTTGTATTCAGGTTTTAGCAGGCTCATTCTGCATAGCTATGGAGATGAAGATGGATTATATCATTTATATTATGTTGTTCCGACTTCATTATTTATATTATGTTTGATTCCGCTACGGACATTTTATATAAAGCTAAAAGTGTATTTTGTACTAAGTGTGATCCTGTTATACTGTGTAACTCTGATGATTATATTTGTTCCAGTGTAATTCATTGTATATTATCTGGAGTAATGATATATTTATGTTCTGCTGTTATTGTTTATTTGTTATATTCCAAAGATTATCCCTACTTCCGTGGCATGGGAGTTTAGGGTTATCACAGGATTTTTGTCGGCTATTCAGAACGTATTAAGGCATATCGTATTTTCAACAAACGTATTAATATTATAAAAGAAGCTTTACATGTATCTTTTGATGAAAACTTTGATTAAATCATAATCATCAAAGACGATGACAAAATTGTTGAAAGTACTAGCCTTGAAAATACTGAAAATAATTCCATAGAACAACTTAGATCACCTCCTAGAATTTTGCGAGGCCATTCTACACAAAATACTATTGGAGAAATCGATTCCTACGTTCGAACAAGAAGTCAACTAAATCAAATGGGTCTTGTACCATTTCTCTCAACTATCGAACCGAAAATCCTAAATAAGCCTCTACGGATGATTATTGGATAATAGCTATGGAAGAGGAATTAAATAAATTTGAATGAAATATTGTCTAGGAGTTAGTAACTCGGCCAAATGATCAATCAATTATTGGTACAAAATGGATATATAAAAATAAAGCTGGTGAACTAGGAAATATTACAAGAAACAAAGCCTGATTGGTAGTACAAGGCTATAATCAAGAGCAAAGAATTGATTATGAAGAAACATTTGCACTTGTAGCAAGACTAAATGATGTACACATACTTTTAGCATACGTATGTTTTAATAAATTCAAACTTTATCAAATGGATGTTAAAAGAGCTTTCTTAAATGGTTTTTTTAAAGAAAATATATATGTAGAGCAATCATCGTTATTTATACATGAAAAATATCCATATTATGTTTACAAACTTAAAAAAAGAGTTATATGGTTTAAAATAAGCACCTCGTGCTTGGTATGAAAGACTGGAAAGTTACTTAATAAATTTAGGTTTTCGAATTGGAAAAGAAGATCCAACATTATTTATTAAAAATACAAATAAATATATTTTAATCATATAAATTTATGTAGATGATATTAATTTTTGTTTCAACTAATGAAAATTTATGTAATGAGTTTTCTACTATTATGTCAAATTAATTTTAAATGTCCCACATGGAAAAATTATCATACTTTCTTTGATTACAAATTAAACAATTTTCGAAAGGTATTTTTATTAGTCAAGAAAATTATTGTAATAATCTAATTAAGCATTTTGGTTTAGATAACACTTCAGGAAAGCCAGCTCCTACGAGTACTACAGCTCATCTTGATAGAGGAGAGAAAGAAAAAAAAGTGTTGATCAAAAATTATATAAAAGTATGATTGGTTCGTTAATTTATTTAACTACAAGCCGTCCTGATATAATGATGAGTATATGTTTTTTGTGCAAGATGCCAAGACGATACTAAAGAATCACATTTAAGAGCAGTAAAACAAAGTTTAAGATATCTTAACGATACTAAGGACTTCGGTCATTTCTATCCAAAGGAATGCCCATTCGAATTAGTATCTTACAGTGATGCTGATTTTGGTGGATCTTGGACGGATAGAAAAAGTACAGGTGGCACGTGTCATTTTATTGGAAAATCATAAGAAACAAAAATGTGTATCACTCTCAACATGTGAAGCAGAATACATATCTGCTGCTTTAGCTTGTGCACAAGTGATCTATATGCAAAAAACACTCACATATTTTGGAATAAGCTTAACTAAATCAACAATATATTGTGATAACACTAGTGCAATAAATTTATCCAAAAATTCATTAAATCATTCACGAATAAGACATATTGACATTCGTCACCACTTTTTACATGATAACATAGAAAAAGATTTCATAAGTTTAGAACATATCTCAACAGGAAATCAAATTGCAGACATAGTTACCATACCTTTATTAGAACAAACTTCTATAAAACTATGCCGTGAATTAGGAATTACATCTTTAAAAGATATATAAAACTTTTTATAGTATGAATATAAAACTTGATATAAAATAAGTACAGAAATTTACAAATACACAAAATTAGATAAAGATAATTTTAGTTGTTTATTATTAACTACTTGTTACGTTTTTAGCAAAACTTTTTTACTGGTTAAAATTATTCACTCATTTTAGACCACAAATACTTTAAAACTTTCCTCTATATTAAAAAAAACAAGCATCAACAAAAAATACAAACTCAATCCAAAAACGTCTTCTTGAAATTCAAATTCATCAATTAATATAACCTTCTCAATGAATAAATCGACAGAAACTCCACGTTTCCCAACACTAACACCTAGAATTGAACCTGAATATCGATGGAGTAATTATCACATTGGATATACACCCGATTCCAAACGGGAAAAACGTGCTCTTTTTTCTTCACGTGATACGAAGAGGAAAATCGATGACATTCATCACCATCAAAAAGAGAAAATAGCGCTTCAAAAGGAATTATACTTTGAGCAAAAGGTCACCATAACTCGCTTAAGTTTTCCCGAGAAAATTGTTTATATATTTTGCGGTCCAAAGATGAAAGATGTCTTTGAACCTTTACCAATCCCACTAGATACTATAGACCTATCTTCATCCTATCGAACTGAAAAAGATCCAGTAAATCCTACCATGAAGTATTATACATACTCTCCTCAACGACCTTCATACAGTCTGAATACTTGGGATAGAAATTACAAAGCAAATGAAGGAAAACGATTCTCAACTCCACCAACGACTCCATCCTCTAAAGATTGGTAATCTTTATGTATATCTACTATTTGACATTTTACAAACACCTATTAGATGATCTGATATTTTTTCTAAAATTTTATTCAAATTTATGAAGTATTTTTTTTAATATTAAACAGACGTCTAAACATAACAAAATAGATGCCTAAAATCTGGGCAAATAATATTACTACTATAGATTCAGACGTCTGACTTTGTAAAAACAAACATCTGAATTGGGGTGAAAATGAACTAAATCCTTGCTAGTCCAAAAATTTCCAAAATAAGATGTCTGAAGAAATTATTCAGACGTCTGATCATGATTAAAATTTCTTTACATCTCTTAAACAGAAATCTGCTTCAAAATAAACAGACGTATGCGTATGCACAAAAATGTACAATTTCTCTACGGGTTCAAATTAGAGGAAAATCAGATGTCTGATTTTGAACAGAAATCATTTTTAAAAGGATGGGCATCTTTTACCCAACCATCATTTCTCTTCAACTCTTCACTTTTCACCATTACACCTTTTTACCTCTTATAAAATCCTATCTCACAAATTACCCAATAACTTCAAAACTTCAAATTTTTACCACAAAAATCATGGCAAATCACGGCAAACATGCAAGAGGACAAGAATCTAACCCTTCCTCCGATGAATTAATTCAACAATGGCTTTGGGATGACACCACCAAGAAAAGGTACAAGGCAATGAAAGATTATAAATTCATTGAAGGTGCCTTTGTTAAGTTTGTTTCTTTCTCTAATTATTGACTTCTATAATATGCTAGACACTATCACTTCGAATCTCTAGTAGATTTAATACAAATAATGTCAAAATCTATCCTTTGCTAGTAAAATTATTCTTGGAAAACTTAAACCTAGATCATACTAGACCTCCAAACAAAAAGGATTGTGGAATTATGGAAAACGTATACTTCTTCCAATTCAATGATTAGGTTAAATCTTGAGTTGTGCTTGGTAAGGACTTGATATCGACACAATTGAAGTTGATAAGACTCAAAGAGACGAGATATTACACAAGTTTCTTTTCGATAATCTCATCAATATGCATGATCTTACCTCTACCCATCTTCGACCACAAGCTCGATTATTAAACCGCATATTGGTTCGAACAATCCAACTCTACAAAGGAAGTTACAAAAAAGTTTTCAAACGTGTTTTTCAAGCCTTGTATGCTCTGTACTCGAACAAGAAAATCAACTAAGCAAAAATCATTTTAGATGAATGGACGGATATTACTTACATGCGTAAGTATAAGACTATCCACTATTGCGCTTATATTACTCGGATTCTTACTGCTTGAGAAATAACAATACCCAATACTTCTTCTCTTAGCATCAAAGAAATTGATTCTAAGACCTTAAAACTTATGGATATTTTTCCTAATCCCGCGACATTGGAGTGTATGTCTTTTGAGGCTTGGACCGAACATGTAGCATATCAACCGGAAGCACTAATAACCGAACCTTCTCATCATCATCAAAATAAAGAAGAAGATGAAGAAAATGGAATTCAATTCATCTCTTCCAATACTTCCTCCAAGCAAGCTTTAGTTACACTATCACACAATATATCTAGAATTCATAAAGATCTTAAGCGTTTTGATAGACAAACAAACAAGAAATTTGATTCCATGAAAGGATTTTTGAACAAAATTTGGGAGACAATATCTTGCACTGGGACTTCTTCTAGCCAAGCCAACGATCGGGCTCCATTTCAATGGTCATCTAGTTCAGCGGAAGAAGTTCCTGATACTAGTTCTGAATATGGTTCTCCCAAAGAGAGTGGAACAAGTGTTGGCCAAAGTTTATCTACATCCGAGAGTTGGTAAATATGGTTGGTAGTATGGTTATCTACATATTCTAGTTAAAAACCTTAAATTAACTATGGCATGTAATATTTTTTGGTACTTTGGTTTATCTTTGGCACAAAACTCTATGAAAGTGCTATGGTATATTATGTCTAAATGTTATGCTTGTTTATTATATGTCTTTGTTTATGTTGTGACTGTGTGTGGCGCATAAATACTTAAATTGTTTAACAAGTATTCCTTTTTGTCAAATGACAAAGGGGGAGAAACAAGTGATGGTATATGCATATTGATAAGGGGAGCTTATATAGTTGTCGTTAGTCACAAAGGGGGAGAATGTAAAATCTCGCTATATAGTGTTTTGACTGTGACAACTATACATAAGCATATATACTATATCAACTAACTCTGTTCTATAGGAAGATGTTCGATAGCAGATTCAAGAACAAAAATGAAGATTATATATGTTTTAAGAGTACATTAGTCATAGATTTATCTGTTAAAGTCTTCCTATATGATTACACATGTAACAACCCAGAAATTTCAGAACCAATTTAATATCTATTTCTCTTAAGAAATAGTAGTTTCTAAAGGAAGTGGTCGTTATCGAATTCAGAATTCGACGAAATCAGTTTCATTAGATCCGGAGTGATGAAATTAGGCAGCCTACCAAGTTCCATCAAAAAGGGCAACCGTTAGATATGTTAAATTTGCAAAAGGTTCAAATTTAAAAAAAAAACGGATGATTTTGAGGATATCTTGAGAATGAAATATCGCTAGATCGTGAGACCACTTCCATTGGATTCAGAAGAGTGAATTTTAGTACTCAAGGAGGTTTTGCGCAAAATGGCATCCATATGTGGAAAAGAAAAAATAAAAGGCCAAAATTTGAACTAAATTTTGATAATAATTGGAATTTTATTATCCTAACGGCAAAACTGGAACCTGAGACCTATCCAGAAAAATTTAGAATATAGAATATTATGTATGTATGAAGTTTGCGAAAATCCTACAACGGATATTGAAAGTTATTAAGAAAACAAAGTTAAAATAAATTATTTGAAAATCCAAACAAACTCCGATTTTGGATTTGAGCACATAAGATTGAAGTACGTTAGAAACCGGACGATACGGTGAAAGAATTTCTGAAAACTGTTATCATTTGATACTCTGACACGAGGCCGAAAGGTGCTTGAGAAAACACACTTTACTATTTGAATGGATAAGGATGAATTATATCCATTCATTTTCCATCCGATTTTGGATCTGAACACATAGGATTAAAGTACGTTGGAAACAAGAAGATATGGTGAAAGAATTTCTAAAAACCGTTATCGTTTGATACTCCGATTTGAGGCTGGAAAGTGTGTGAGAAAACACACTTTACTATTTAAAAGGATAAGTATGACTTATGGCCACTCATTTTTCATACTTATCTACAATGACACGTGTCTTCCATACATGAAATTGAGCTTTCTTATAAATGCACTCCACCCTTATCTTCTTTACCATCTCATTTCTTTTCTTTCCTTGAAAATCTTCTTCTTCCTCCCCTCTCCATGAATTTCTCATGTTTTTCCTCCTTAAATAAATAAATAAAAAATATTTTTCAATAAAATAAAGAAGACAGGAATAAGAAAAGCTAGGAGAAGGATCTATACATCCTAGGAGAAGTTCTGGAAGCTTTAAGGTGAGCAAAACCAAACCTTTAAAGGGTTTTTGTTGCTTTATTGTATGACTGCATAAAAGTTGTTTGTTGAAATGTTTCTTAGAGTTTTGGTAGTGAATTCTTTGATGATTTGATGGTATATGATTGCTAAAAATCCCTAATTCGGTTCATGTAGGAAGAATGGCAACTTGTTTGGAGTTTGGAGTAAAAACCGTTATGTTAGGTTCACAAAGTTGCACCTTTATGAAATATCATAAACATACATGACTTGATTTAATTTTGGTAATATGTTGGGTTAGAAAATGATGATAAACTCCTAAGGATCATTCTTTATGGATTAATTCACATAAAGATGTGATTATGGTTATGAATTCTTCATTATACAAAGGAATCTATGATCTTTTATTTAAATTCATGAAGTTGAACCTCATGTGATAAATACTTGGATTGATAGCCAGGGTAATGAACATCAGAAACTTATAACAAGGTTTTGAGCATGATACAATGCTTATGTTGAGTTGTTAATCTCTAGCTAATGAATATTATTCATGTTTGGAAGTTGTTGGATGAGGTTGATTTGATTTAGATGTTTTTGTTTGATCGATGGTTATGAATACCATTTAGTTGTTAATTAATAAAGTGGAACCCAATTTGGGCACTGCAATCTGATCTTAAATAACTAACGAGTTTAGTTACAACTCGTTAGACACATGACATCTTGTTTATGTTTATTGGATGTTTGTATATACCCAAATTCTCAGGTTATACGGGAGTCGAATGGGTCTCATTCTAGGAATTGGATTTTAAATGATTATTTTAATAATAAAATGATCATGGAAAAAGAAAGTATTTTGGACAAGTGAATAATGGTTTAAATAATAAACACCTATTTTGGTTGAATACGCAGAAACCGCGAGTAAGTCTGTCCCGACTGTGAGATCCGGAAAGATAAACAGGGTGTTTAAAAAATTAAGGGATGCTATTACCAGTGCGCTAAACTTACCTGGCCAACGTTTATTGATCTGGGCAAGGATCGGAATGGATCGAAAGGAAAGCCAAGATGTTCATTTAATAGATTATTAAACGTTAAATAAAAGGAATATATCCATCTTTGTATAATGAATACGAAATAAAGATAAGTGAATAGCGGAGTTTTACGATTAGTTAAATTAAGTTGGAATCAAATGGAAACTGTTTTGTTTAACGGTTGAGATAATTCTCCATTGATGAAGACTTAGAATATTTAAGGAATTTGAAAGGCGCTAGCCAATATTCCGCTTACAGTGTTGGTTGGATATGGAGATCAGTATCAATTGTAAGCAGATATGATTTCCATGAAGATTCCATTTTAATGGAAGATGATTTTGGGTTTATTGTGAAATGTGTTTTAAGTGACATTGGTTCTTTAACCCAGTTAAAGTCATAATTAATTTCTTAAGATTGAATAATCATTAAGTAGGGATTTTTGATATTAAAACTAAGTGGAGTTTTAATGAATCTTTAATTAGATTAAAATGTGAGTAGGATAATTTAATTTACTGACTTCAAGAAATGTTCGAGAATGGGGTACTACTTGTTTTACTCCATGCAATAGTTAAATCTTTAATTAGTTTAAAATGTTGAATGGTAATTGAATTTACCAGTAACACAATGGGTTTTAGATATGGCGTACTACCAGTTTTTCTCTATGGATGAATATGTTGGGATTGGGATAACAAAATGAATGATTTCTTCGATAAGACTTGTTAATCCCAACTAGTTGATAAAATTTAACTTAGTTTAGATTGTGAAAAGATATTGTAAAATCTTTTGCAATGGTTTTCAAGGAAAGATTTGAAGTCAAAAAATTCATCTGTTAGCCGAGACTGGTGCAATAATGTTAACAATAACAATATGTATTATATGAGTGTTACTGACATATGACACTGTAAATTGAAGCACCCAAGCATCAATATTATTGTAATAACCCGAAAAACTGGGCCAGTTTAAAATTTTTATTTTGGCAATTTTAATGAATTTTGAATATTTAAAATGAATTATTTTAAATAATATCGACGAGAAATTTATTTTGAATATAATTCGACGTATATATTATATACATCGTCGTTAGAATATATATAATTATAAAAGGAATTAAAATGGCGCGGTAGTTCGATAATTCGATTTCAAACTTCAATTGAATGTACCGGGTGCAAAACAATCCGGATTTTAGTGAAATCAAAAATAATAGGATCTAATTGATTATATCTTTCCAACGAATCCAAAGAATTGAGATTTCATAGCGAGAATCAAAAGATATGTCCAGTTGAAAATTCTAAATAGTCGCTATGGAATTCAAGCCCTTAAAAATGGGAATTTTGCAAACGACCTCGGATTTCGACGAAACCACTTTTGTTGGATCCGTGATGTCAAGTTATTGCTAGATTCCAAATTTCAAAAAATTTCGAACCAATATGTGAGCGTGGAAAAGGAAAACGCGTTTGACCCGTTTAAGTTGATTTTAATCGACTGGAAATTGGCCATTTTTCCAACGGTCTCAGAATTCGACGAAACTAGTTTTGTTAGGACCGTATCGTCAATACGAAGCTAGAAAATATTTTTCTGGAATTTTTCGAGTTCGTATGTGACCCTGGTAAATTGAGATGTATGTTTAAAATAGAATATATAGATTTAAATGTAAATTCAATGGAAACTGATTGTAACGATCGAATCAGCCTATGATACATATCCCATTGTGTTCGGAATGGGGGTAATTAGCTATAGACGACAGGCGGTGGGTCTCGTTTCGAGGTCGAAATAAAAAGTTGCTTTTTGAAATAATTAAATAAATAAAAAAAATAGATAACCCTCACCACTCTCTCCTTATTACCTCGTTGGCCCCCTCCTTCACGTTTCAAATCAGAAATTAAAAAAAAATAGAAGGGGGACGCGATCGATCCCCCCCCCCCCCGATGAGCCGCCGCGCCCCAGGGCGGCGCAGCCACCACATGCCGCCCCCTCCTCTTCTTCCTCCTCCCTTCTTCTTCCCCTTCTCCTCCAGCCCTGCTCCGCCAGACCGCACCCCCCAAAGAAGCCCGAACTCTAGCCGCCGCAGTGGCCCACAGCTCCCTCCCCCCCCGATTCCGACGCAACCGATTCCCCACCCTCGCCTATCTCTTCGGCCCCGTACTGAACCCCAAAGCCCCTTTTTTCTCAACTAACTATAAGTTTTATTTTTCTTTATTTTATTTTTCATTTATATATATTAAAATCTGATTTCATATTTCATATGAAGTTCTAATTTTCAATTATATAAAAAGTAATCATTTTTCTTTACATAAAAATATAATTTTTATGTAAGTAGTTTAGAAATAAAAGTATAATCTTTATGTATATAGTTTAGGTGAATAAAAATACGACCTTTATGCAAGCAAAAATAAGGATTTTTATAGAGAAATCAAATAGAAAAGATTAGATTTTTAAAATAGAAAAGATTAGATCATTAAATTTGAAAAGGCGATATTTTTAATATTGAAAAGGCGATATTTTTAATATTGAAAAGGCGATATTTTTACACGATGAAGAGTTATGTTTTTATAACATGAAAGTTTATATTTTTTAATAACAAAGAGATTATATTGTTAGTATAGTATAAAAGAAATGATTTTTATATTATAGAAGTAAAAGATTTGATTTTTATATATTGAATAGCGAAGTAAAAATTCGATTTTTATATATTGAATAGAAAAGTAAAATGTGATTTTTATATAGTGAATAGCAAAGTAAAAATTCGATTTTTATATATTGAATAGCGAAGTGAAAATGTGATTTTTTATATATATAGTGGCTACGGGCAACGAAAGCGACAAAAGGCGAGAATGACGAAGACTTCTACATTTGAAGTGTCGTAGATTTGGGATAGCTATTGGTGATAATTTCTCACCTTTCAATTTCTTTTTCTAGTTATATATATTTATAATAGGATGCAGACAGTGTTTAGTAGCACCCGACACCCGTCATCCGCAGACCATGCATGGCTTGTTTGTTAAATTGTTTGGTTGTGTAGTTGGTTAGATTATTTGGGTTGAATTGAATTGTTTGGTGAAATGAAATTGATTTGACTGATGTGTGAATGGCGTGGGCCTTCACTAGACCGGGGATAAGGCTAGGCCTTGTCCCGTTTCTAGTATCATGCCGTTATGCCACCGAAATTTTCTAAAATAATTTAGAAAAATAAAAATACCATTTTTACCTTGTAAATGGACTGAATAGAAATTCATGTGTTAAAATAAAATATCTTATCGTTAAAAAATATAATTTTTAACGTGAATAGGAATATAGTGAATGTGAATAAGTAAATATTCATTTACAAACCGGACGGTTTGTTTATGTACACCTATTTGAAGGACATTGATTGGGACGATAAATTTTACACATCGCCCAACTGCACAAATAAAATCTGTGTTTGATTGTTTGAAACCCCACACGGGTATTGGGATAAAAATACGGCATACACTAATCCCAATAATTAGTTGTATGTAGATCGATTGATTGACAGGCTGTTATAAGCATTAGATATCTATATTTAATGCTTATATAGTGTAGTGCACTTTGGATGATGGTTGATTGTTTATTGTTGCTATTATATACATGTGTTGTATGGAATCCGTATAATTAACTTTATATGGTAATTGATTGGGCCTCATTACAATTTAGAAAATGAAGGATATTATAAAATAAAGGTTCAAGTGTTGACCGTACTCATCCGTTGAGATTAGTCATGTGTTGAACGAAATATTTTAACAATAAAAGTTACATCTTTATTTTTATAAAATATATTACATAACAAAAATAGTCACACGTGGACAGTACTCATTCGTTGAGATTAGTCGTGTGTTGACAAAGGTATAGGGTCGTGTATTGAAAGAAATATAGATCCATTTGTTGAATATAAAGCCGTGTTGATTAGAGATGCTCTATTTTGACGCGAACGATATTTATATCGATTATATTCGTTTTTATAAAACAAATTCGAATGGAACTGAATAGAAAACGAATTTGAATTGAATAGAAAACCAATTTGAATTGAATCGAATAGGAAACGAATTTGAATTCAAATTGAATTGAAAACCAATTTGAATTGAATTGAATAGAAAACCAATTTGAATTGAATCGAATAGAAAACCAATTTGAATTGAATCGAATAGAAAACCAATTTGAATTGAATCGAATAGAAAACCAATTTGAATTGAATCGAATAGAAAACCAATTTGAAATGAATTGAATATAAAACGAATTCGAATTGAAAACGAATTCGAATTGAATTGAAAACAAATTGAAATGAATTCAAAATGAATTGAAATTTGAATTGAATAGAAATGAATTTTAAAACGAATTTATAAGGAGAAAATTCAATTTTGATTTGAATTGAAATGGAAGTTCAAATTGTTTTTGAAATGAATTTAAAACTATTTATATAATTCGTTTTAAATAGAAATCGATGAAATATATATTATATATATTATATATATATAATATAATGGCCTGAATAGAACGTGCCGCGCCGCGGCAGTTCGCGAATTTCGACCATTTATTTCAAACAGACATTACGGGAGTTCCGACCGTCGGATTCTCCTAAAACCGGAACCGTTGGGTTCGTATCGAAAAGAGCTTTCTAATGAATATTAGAAATTTGAAATCTAACAGTTGGATTTGGAGGTACGTCCAAATCAAATTTGGAAAAGGTCGCTGTAAGTGCAGTTCGATGGCCATTGATGGAAATCGACTGTACGGGCCTTGATAAAATTATCAAAAATAGTAATAATTTGTGTAAAATCATAAGAAATGATTTGGGAAAAATAGGGATGAAAATCTCCCCATTTGAAAATATAAAAATAGATTTTTATCGAAATGAACTAGTTTTTAACTAAAATTAAAACCCGTTTTATTTTGAATAAATAAATTGGATTTGAAATGGATTTTAAATAGAATTGATTTGTGGGTTTATCGTGAAGGGTGTTTTACATAACACTAGTTCTTTAACCCAATAATAAATAGAATGTGATTTGGGTTTGTCGTGAACTGTGTTTTAAATGACATTAGTTCTTTAACCCAGTAAAAGGAGTTTTAATGAATCTGCAATTAGATTGAAATGTGAATTAATAATCTAAACTATCAAATTTAGAAAGTGAGCGAGAAGGGAGTATCACCAGTTTTGCTCCAAAGCGATAGTTAAATCTTTAATCAGATTTGAACGTGAAATGGTAATTAATTTTACCGATAACACCATGGTGTTAGATATGGAGTATTACCAGTTTTGCTTCATGGGATGAATAGGTTGGGATTGGGAAATAAAAATAAATAATTACTCCGGTGTTGTTCGCTAATCTCGACTAGTTTGGAAAACCATAATTTGGTTTGAAATGACATCCAAAGGAAGATTAAAGAATAAATTTTAGAGAATTTATCTTGGATAAAATTAATGGGAACCTTTCCCTAAGAATTGAGATTTAGAAACTAGTTGTAGGTTAGTTAAGAAGAATGGTTTCCTAGGTATTGATCTGATGTTGGTTTCGGCCTTCGGGGTTAATATTTGGGGAATTTCTCTCTTACTGATTTACAGTTAGTGACTAATGAATTGGAATGAGGCGTATGTTGTGTTTGTGTAACATTTGTTCTCAATATACGCGGGTTGTTCGGAAAGGCCGGGTTTATACCCATTCTAAATAACCGATTCGACGATAAGTCGAAGATGAAGATAGTGGTCGAAGACCGGATGTCTTCACATCGTTTGGATAATTACTGAAGATCCTGATTGGGCTGTACACCCAAGAGGATGGAAATAGTTGGTGGTCGTCCAGACGTACTTGGAGATCGATGGATATGCGAGGAAAGTGCCTCCGGTTTCGTTCAGACCCAGAACGAACTTGTAAATGGATTGTGTGTCTGACATTGGACTTTATTCTTTGTTGATTGATCTTTATTAAATGTACATCTGTTTGGCGGTGGAGAATTTATTCTCTTGCTTAACGCCCTTCTCTGAGACGTACGAGCTCAGAGGTTGTATATCGATGGACATCAGTCGCATGGCATGAATTGCCTGTGTGGCATGCTGAGTTGCACGGATCAAGGCTTCTATTGAAAAGCAAAGTCTTGTGGTTGATGATCAAAGCACGACCTATGTGGAAGCTTTGTGTATAGCGTGGATTCGCGAGCCTCACACCTCGGTATGAGTTAAAAACATGATAAGGACTACAGGGAGAGCACGACGTTTCTTTCTAGCTTTGGTGGTGTCAGCGACTTACCAGCTCTGACATTTATATAATTTTCACCTATGTGGTTGTTGGATGAGGCGCCTCGATTTTAGGTCTTTAAGGACTGGGAAACGTGTGTTCAGGAATACTAATCCTCAAACGTAAGAGAGGACTGGCCCTGAAGCATCCAGGGGTTACCCAGAGTGTGTAGTCCTGAGGCATTTGCTAGAGTGTCTCGAAGCGGAGAGGAGCTTGCCCCTTGACTCGACTCATGACGGAAATCCAGTTTCCAATACGAGATATTTCGGCTTTATTTGTAGAGCCTAGTATGGCGACATAGTAGCATGGGATTGTAACAACCCGGAAAATCTGGGCCAGTTTAAAATTTTTATTTTGGCAATTTTAGCGAATTTAGATTATTTAAAATGAATTATTTTAAATAATATCGACGAGAAATTTATTTTGAATATAATTCGAACGTATATATTTATACGCGTCGTCGTTAGAATATAAATATTTATATATAATTATAAATAGAATTGAAAATGGCGCGGTAGTTCGATAATTCGATTTCAAACTTCAATTGAATGTACCGGGTGCAAAACAATCCGGATTTTAGTGAAACCAAAAATAATGGAATCTAATAGTGAATATCTTTCCAACGAATCCGAAAGATCAAAATTTCGTAGCGAGAATCAAAAGATATGTCCAGTTGAAGATTCTGAATAGTCGCTATGGAATTCAGGCCCTTAAAAATGGACATTTTGCAAACGAGCTCGGATTTCGACGAAACCACTTTTGTTGGGTCCGTGATGTTAAATTATTGCTAGGTTTCAAATTTCATAATTTTTCGAATCAATATGTGAGCGTGGCAAAAGAAAACGCGTTTGACCGATTTCAGTTGATTTTAATCGACTGGAAATTGACCATTTTTCAAACGGTCTCAGAATTCGACGAAATTAGTTTTGTTAGGACCGTATCGTCAATACGAAGCTAGAAAATATTTTTCTGGAATTTTTCTAGTTAGTATGTGACCCCGGTAATTTGAAATGTGCGTTTAAAATTCAATATAGTGATTTAAATGTAAATTCAAAAGGAAACTGATTGTAACGATCAAATCAGCTTGCGATACATATCCCATTGTGTTCAGAATGGGGGTAAAACGCTATGGACGACAGGCGGTGGGCCTCGTTTCGAGGTCGTGGATGAAAGTCAACCTTTTTGCGAAGTTTAATAATTAAATAAGAAAATAATTAAATAATTTTAAATTCCCTCCCTCCCCTTTATCTCCTTCTTGCCCCCCCCCCCCCCCCGATTCACTATCCAGAAAACAGAAAAAGAAAAAAAAAAAAAAAAAAAAAGAGAGAAACCCTAAGCGAATCGCGCCGCCTGAACCCCGAGAAGCCTCCTCCTCCCAGCGCCCTCACCCCGAAGACCCCAAGCATCGCGACGCCTCCAGACCGAAGCCGCCTCATCGAGCCCCCACCCTCGCTCCGTCGCCCCTCCGCTATCGCCTCCCTCTCATCTCCTCCTCCATCGCGACAGCCACCAGCAGCTCCGCCCAGCTCGAGATTTGCAGCCGACGTCTCCAACCCCCAACCCCCCCTCCTCAGTAAGCATCTCTTTTTATTTTTTTTTTATTTTTTTTCTTATGTTTATTTTATAAAAGTAGAATTTAAAAACAGTAAATGTTTAAAGGTAGAATTTAAAAACTGATTTTTTTATATAAAAATATAAAAAAACTGAAATTTTAAAGAATATAAAAACTGTTTTAAAAGAAGAAACTAAAAACTGGATTTTCTTTTTATGATATAAAAACAGAACTGATTTAAAAGAATAATAAAAACTGCATTTTTATAAAAGAGAAAGAAAACTGATTTTTGATAATATGAAAAAAAAACTGATTTTTGTTTAGTTTAAAACTGATTGGTTTAAAGGAAATTCAAAACTGATTTAAAAAAAAAAAGTATTTTAAACTGATTTTATTTTAAAAAGAAAATGGTTTAAATTTTAAAAAGAAAAGATTTAAACTTGAAAGGTAAAAGAGTTAAACTTTAAAAAGTAAGAGAAAAGATTTGATCTTTTGAAATAAAAATTCGATTTTTATATATTGAACTTCGATAGAAAAATAGAATTTTTATATATTGAACTTCGATAGAAAAATAGAATTTTTATATATTGAACTTCGATAGAAAAATAGAATTTTTATATATTGAACTTTGAAATATAAATTCGATTTTTATATATTGAACTTTGAAATAAAAATTCGATTTTTATATATTGAACTTTGAAATAAAAATTCGATTTTTATATATGGAATAGCGAAGTAAAAATTCGATTTTTACATATGTAGTGGCTACGGGCGACGAAGCTGACGAAGATGCGAAAACAATGAAGATTTCTATCAATGAAGTGCCGTGGAGCTAGGATAGCTATAAGGTGAGAACTTCTCACCTTTCAATTTTATTTCTAGTTATATATCTATATATACTAGGATGCAGACGGTGCTTAGTAGCACCCGACACAATCGTCCACAGACCATGGACTTGTTTGTTTGGCTGTTTGGTTATTGATTGTGATATTGGTTTGAATGTGGTTTGTGGTGGGAAAAATCGAATCGATAAATTGGTTAGGATTAGACGTGCGCCGTTATAAGGCGAAGGAGTAAGGCTAGGTTAGACCCTTACTCCAAATTTTGTAGTTTGCATAACGAGAGTGAATTCGATTGATGTGTGAATGGCGTGGGCCTTCACTAGACCGGGGATTAGGCTAGGCCTTGTCCCGTTTCTAGTATCGTGCCGTTATGCCGCCGAAATTTTCTAAAATATGTTAGAAAAATAAAAATACCATTTTATTTAAAGAATGAACTGAATAGAAATTCATATGTTGGAATAAAATGTTTTATCGTTAAAAATATAATTTTTAACGTGAATATGAATCTAGTGAATGTGAATAAATAAAATATTCATTTACAAACCAGACGGTTTGTTTATGTACACTGATTTGACTGATATTGATTGGGTCGATAAATTTTACACATCGCCCAACTGCACAAATAAAATCTGTGTTTGATTGTTTGAAACCCCACACGGGTGTTGGGATGAAATATGAATTTCACTCATCCTGATTGATTAAATATGTCGATCGATTGATTGACAGGCTGTTATAAGCGTTGAATATCTATATTTGATGCTTATACAGTGTAGTGCACTTTGGTTGATGGTTGATTATTTTCAATGTTATTATATACATGTGTTGTATGAAAGTCCATATAATTAATTTTATATGGTAATTGATTGGGCCTCATTCCAATCGTAAAAATAAAGAATATTTTGATAATAACAAATATTTTGATAATAGGAAATATTTGAAATAGAATATTTGAAAATAGAAATTTATGAAGCCGTGTTGATTAGATTGACGCCATTTTGACGTAAACGATATTTATATCGATTTTATTCATTTTAAAATGAATATTGAAAAGTAATCTCGAAATGAATTGAATTGAAAACGATTTCGAAATGAATTGAATTGAAAACGATTTCGAAATGAATTGAATTGAAAACGATTTCGAAATGAATTGAATTGAAAACGATTTCGAAATGAATTGAATTGAAAACGATTTCGAAATGAATTGAATTGAAAACGATTTCGAAATGAATTGAATTGAAAACGATTTCGAAATGAATTGAATTGAAAACGATTTCGAAATGAATTGAATTGAAAACGATTTCGAAATGAATTGAATTGAAAACGATTTCGAAATGAATTGAATTGAAAACGATTTCGAAATGAATTGAATTGAAAACGATTTCGAAATGAATTGAATTGAAAACGATTTCGAAATGAATTGAATTGAAAACGATTTCGAAATGAATTGAATTGAAAACGATTTCGAAATGAATTGAATTGAAAACGATTTCGAAATGAATTGAATTGAAATTTGAATTGAATAGAAATGAATTTTGAAACGAATTTATAAAGAAGAATTCAATTTTGATTTGAATTGAAAAGGAAGTTGAAATTGCTTTTGAAACGAATTTAAAACTATTTATATAATTCGTTTTAAATAGAAATCGATGAAGTATATATTATATATATTATATATATAATATAATGGCCTGAATAGAACGCGTCGCGCCGCGGCAGTTCGTGAATTTCGACCATTTATTTCAAACGGACATTACGGGAGATCCGACCGTCGGATTCTCCTAAAACCGGAACCGTTGGGTTCGTATCGAAAAGAGCTTTCTAACGAATATTAGAAATTTGAAATCTAACGGTTGGATTTGGAGAGACGTCCAAATCAAATTCGAAAAAGGTCGCTGTAAGTGCAGTTCGATGGCCATTGTTGGAAATCGACTGTACGGGCCTTGATAAAATTATTAAAAATAGTAATAATTTGTGTAAAATCATAAGAAATGATTAGTGAAGATTTGGGATGAAAAACTCCATATTTGAAAAGATAAAAATAGATTTTTATCGAAATGAACTAGTTTTGAACTAGAATTATAATTCTATTTATTTTTAAATAAATAAATTGAATTTGAAAAGGGTTTTAGAAATAACCAGAATCTCCAATGATTTCATTGGAGTGGATTTGAATCGAAATTGTCTTCGGAATATTTCGAAGTTGGAATTCGTGATTATACAGATGTTGTTATGGAAATTTGAAAGATATATATTTATATCGTTATTTCCAATACGACATTTGTTAATCGTAGAATTTGATATTGAATATAAGCCGGGATATTTTCTATTCAGAGCCTTGTATTTAATATCAAATGTGATTTGGGTTTGTCGTGAATGGTGTCTTCACTAACACTGTTCTTGAACCCAGTTGAGAAAAGATTAAATCTTTTTATTTAGATTTAATGAAGTGTACCAATTAAATAATATTTAATTGGAATTGAATTGATATTGATTTTTGGGTTTATCGTGAACAGTGTTTTAAATAACACTTGTTCTTTAACCCGATAATTAATGAATGTGATTTGGGTTTGTCGTGAATGGTGTCTTCACTAACACTGTTATTGAACCCAGTTGAGAAAAGATTAAATCTTTTTATTTAGATTTAATGAAGTGTACCAATTAAATAATATTTAATTGGAATTGAATGGATATTGATTTTTGGGTTTATCGTGAACAGTGTTTTAAATAACACTTGTTCTTTAACCCGATAATTAATGGGATGTGACTGTGGGTTTATCGTGAACCGTGTTTTTAAATGACACTGATTCTTTAACCCAGTCAAAGATTAAAACTAAGTGGAGTTTTAATGAATCTTTAATTAGATTGAAAGGATCGAGAATGGAGTATCACCAGTTTTGCTCCAGGCGATAGTTAAATCTTTAATTAGATTTGGACGTGAAATTTAGAAACTAACTGTCGGTTAGCTAAGTAGAATGGTTTTCTGGATATTGATCTGATGTTGGTTTCTGCCTTCGGGGTTAATATTTGGGAAATTATTCTCTTGATTAATTTACGGTTAGTGACTAAAAAATTGGAATGAGGCGTATGTTGTGTTTGTGTAACACTTTTATAATATATACGCGAGTTATTCGGAAAGACCGGGTTTATCCCATTCTGAATAACTGATACGACGATAAGTCGAAGATGAAGACGATGGTCGAAGACCGGAGGTCTTCACGTCGTTTGGGTGATTACTGATGATCTTGATTGGGCTGTACACCCAAGAAGATGGAAACAGTTAGTGATCGTCCAGACGTACTTGGAGATCGATGGATATGCGGGGTACTAGGTGCCTCCGGTTTCGTTCAGACCCAGGACGGACTTGTAAATGGACTGTGTGTCTGACATCGGATTTCATTCTGTGTGACTGATATCAGTTGCATAGGATGGTTTGCCTGTGTGGCATGCTAAGATGCAAATGATCAAGGCTTCTGTTGAAAAGCAAAGTCTTGTGGTGATGATCAAAGCACGGCCTTTGTGGCGTAGCTTTGTGTAACGTTTACCTCGCGTGTTTCACACCAGGTATGAACCAAAAACGGGAGACGGACCTCAGGGAGGGCCTGCGTTTCCTCCTAGCTAGAAGTGGCGTCAGTGGTTTTACACGCCCTGACGAGATTGACTTATGTGGTTGTTGCTGTTGCGAGGCGCCTCGGTTAGATCGGACGATCCGGGTCCGATGGAGTCATTCGTTGGCTCGCTTACGCCCCAAAGGGCGGCGAAACGTAGTGCTCAGGCATTTTAATCCACTCCGTGTGGACCGGCCCTGACGATCCAAGGCTTGCCTGCGCGCTTGCCTGAGACTCGGGTTAGGCAGTCTCGAATCGGTTGAGGATCTTGACCCTAGCCTCGGTTCATAGACGGAAATCCAATTTCCAAATACGTGACATTTGCGGTTTTATTTGTAGAGCCTAGTATGGCGACATGATATATGGTACCCATGCCGCCTATGATTGATACTTATGATTTGAAGTTGTTTTATACACTATGCACTTATAGTAGTATCAAATGATTTGTTTTAAGCGTATCAAGCATTCTTTGGCTGTTATAAGGGAAAACCCTATCCCCCGGCTTGCGTTTGCATTGTGTGATAGGACCTGGGTCTTATAACAGCTTCATTTTTCTTTATTTAGCATTGCGCTGTTTGTTTTATGCACTGGTATTCTTGGGAGGAAACCCGTTCCGTGTTATACGGCGTGGTCCCTTGATTTACCTAACTTTGAAAATAAAGATTAATAACTGTTTTAGTTCTCACACCAGTCACATGACTGACCTGGAGTTTATTGTTTTAACCTAAACTCTGGGTGCCCCTATTTTGACACGGGCAGCTAGTAGTTTTGGTTTTGCAGATTTATATTCACAGGATCCTGGTTTACAGCTGGAACGATATCCGGAAAGCTTTGTATCCGTATATCTACTTCTAGTTGTGTATTGTATTATTTTCCGCTGCGATGTATTTAAATGTAATTTAAATCTCTGATATTTCTGTGTAATATTCATTTATACTCTGTATATTCTTGTAATCTGATGCATTGTTGTAATATACAATGAAACGTTCTTCTGTATGCGTTCTGTTGTGGCTTGTTCTCGAACTATCCGACGCTTTCCTTTACGGGGAAGTTACGAGTCGTCTCATTTGGTATCAGAGCTTTGGTTTACAAAGCAGAGAACAAGGCACATTAGAACCATATGAAAGAATTCATCAGATATTGGGTTAGTAATATCCAATTAGAATGACTCGTTAGAAATGGGATCAGTAGTATCCTAGAACGAGTGTGAAGAGTATATTTTTCAAATGAAAACATTTTTGTTTTGAAAATATAAATCAACTATTCGTATTTGATTATTTGTTTATATTGATTTTGGACAATTCAGTATATAAAGAATTTGCATATACGCCTTGCAAACGTATATTCAAAGTTTTAATATACTGGATAGATATGGAATCACATTCTAGTCGCCCGGAGATGGTACTGATGATTGTCATGACATCATCAGTATTTATGTTCGTGTTTCGAAGGTGTGATTTTCTATATATTTCCATTAGACTGGTGTGAGAACCAAATCTTATATAGCTAGAATACATTGTTGTGATTTGGCATCAAAGACATGATTTTTGTATATGTATCAAAATTATGAATTTGAAACTCTAATTCACTAATTGATTGATGTTTGTGTTGTTTGTTCATTTGTTTGCTAATTTTGAACCATTATGCCTAATTTGATCGAATATTGGATTGTATTGAAAATTGGTTGCATTTGCTTGCATATACATATATATCATTGAACAGGTCATAGCAAGGATGCTAGAGCCAGATAATAAAATTTGTTTGCCCGACAAATAGGTACATGTTTACTACATAATTTCCTGTTTTGTTTGGGTGATGATGATTTTGTGAGCCTATTGGCTAGCCGCTTGGCTTTTTCTTTTTCTTTTTGAGGTCTGAAGGACCGGGGAAGCTATTTGAAATTCCCCGATGCTCCCGGTGCAGGGGAGGTTATGGCGAAATTTTTCAAAAATTTAGGGTGTTAGCCAAATTTTTGAAATTTTGAAAATTCTCAGAAACTGAAAAGTTGGAGAATGGAAGCCAGATCGAACGTAGAGCTGAATAATCAAACCACTTTCGACTTTGTTCCTTTTCGGGGACGAAAAGTTTTAAGTGGGGGAGATTGTAACAACCCGGAAAATCTGGGCCAGTTTAAAATTTTTATTTTGGCAATTTTAGCGAATTTAGATTATTTAAAATGAATTATTTTAAATAATATCGACGAGAAATTTATTTTGAATATAATTCGAACGTATATATTTATACGCGTCGTCGTTAGAATATAAATATTTATATATAATTATAAATAGAATTGAAAATGGCGCGGTAGTTCGATAATTCGATTTTAAACTTCAATTGAATGTACCGGGTGCAAAACAATCCGGATTTTAGTGAAACCAAAAATAATGGAATCTAATAGTGAATATCTTTCCAACGAATCCGAAAGATCAAAATTTCGTAGCGAGAATCAAAAGATATGTCCAGTTGAAGATTCTGAATAGTCGCTATGGAATTCAGGCCCTTAAAAATGGACATTTTGCAAACGAGCTCGGATTTCGACGAAACCACTTTTGTTGGGTCCATGATGTTAAATTATTGCTAGGTTTCAAATTTCATAATTTTTCGAATCAATATGTGAGCGTGGCAAAAGAAAACGCATTTGACCGATTTCAGTTGATTTTAATCGACTGGAAATTGACCATTTTTCAAACGGTCTCAGAATTCGACGAAATTAGTTTTGTTAGGACCGTATCGTCAATACGAAGCTAGAAAATATTTTTCTGGAATTTTTCTAGTTAGTATGTGACCCCGGTAATTTGAAATGTGCGTTTAAAATTCAATATAGTGATTTAAATGTAAATTCAAAAGGAAACTGATTGTAACGATCAAATCAGCTTGCGATACATATCCCATTGTGTTCAGAATGGGGGTAAAACGCTATGGACGACAGGCGGTGGGCCTCGTTTCGAGGTCGTGGATGAAAGTCAACCTTTTTGCGAAGTTTAATAATTAAATAAGAAAATAATTAAATAATTTTAAATTCCCTCCCTCCCCTTTATCTCCTTCTTGGCCCCCCCCGATTCACTGTCCAGAAAACAGAAAAAGAAAAAAAAAAAAAAAAAAAAAGAGAGAAACCCTAAGCGAATCGCGCCGCCTGAACCCCGAGAAGCCTCCTCCTCCCAGCGCCCTCACCCCGAAGACCCCAAGCATCGCGACGCCTCCAGACCGAAGCCGCCTCATCGAGCCCCCACCCTCGCTCCGTCGCCCCTCCGCTATCGCCTCCCTCTCATCTCCTCCTCCATCGCGACAGCCACCAGCAGCTCCGCCCAGCTCGAGATTTGCAGCCGACGTCTCCAACCCCCAACCCCCCCTCCTCAGTAAGCATCTCTTTTTTTTTTTTTTTTTTTCTTTTCTTATGTTTATTTTACAAAAGTAGAATTTAAAAACAGTAAATGTTTAAAGGTAGAATTTAAAAACTGATTTTTTTATATAAAAATATAAAAAACTGAAATTTTAAAGAATATAAAAACTGTTTTAAAAGAAGAAACTAAAAACTGGATTTTCTTTTTATGATATAAAAACAGAAATGATTTAAAAGAATAATAAAAACTGCATTTTTATAAAAGAGAAAGAAAACTGATTTTTGATAATATGAAAAAAAAACTGATTTTTGTTTAGTTTAAAACTGATTGGTTTAAAGGAAATTCAAAACTGATTTAAAAAAAAAAGTATTTTAAACTGATTTTATTTTAAAAAGAAAATGGTTTAAATTTTAAAAAGAAAAGATTTAAACTTGAAAGGTAAAAGAGTTAAACTTTAAAAAGTAAGAGAAAAGATTTGATCTTTTGAAATAAAAATTCGATTTTTATATATTGAACTTCGATAGAAAAATAGAATTTTTATATATTGAACTTCGATAGAAAAATAGAATTTTTATATATTGAACTTCGATAGAAAAATAGAATTTTTATATATTGAACTTTGAACTATAAATTCGATTTTTATATATTGAACTTTGAAATAAAAATTCGATTTTTATATATTGAACTTTGAAATAAAAATTCGATTTTTATATATGGAATAGCGAAGTAAAAATTCGATTTTTACATATGTAGTGGCTACGGGCGACGAAGCTGACGAAGATGCGAAAACAATGAAGATTTCTATCAATGAAGTGCCGTGGAGCTAGGATAACTATAAGGTGAGAACTTCTCACCTTTCAATTTTATTTCTAGTTATATATCTATATATACTAGGATGCAGACGGTGCTTAGTAGCACCCGACACAATCGTCCACAGACCATGGACTTGTTTGTTTGGCTGTTTGGTTATTGATTGTGATATTGGTTTGAATGTGGTTTGTGGTGGGAAAAATCGAATCGATAAATTGGTTAGGATTAGACGTGCGCCGTTATAAGGCGAAGGAGTAAGGCTAGGTTAGACCCTTACTCCAAATTTTGTGGTTTGCATAACGAGAGTGAATTCGATTGATGTGTGAATGGCGTGGGCCTTCACTAGACCGGGGATTAGGCTAGGCCTTGTCCCGTTTCTAGTATCGTGCCGTTATGCCGCCGAAATTTTCTAAAATATGTTAGAAAAATAAAAATACCATTTTATTTAAAGAATGAGCTGAATAGAAATTCATATGTTGGAATAAAATGTTTTATCGTTAAAAATATAATTTTTAACGTGAATATGAATCTAGTGAATGTGAATAAATAAAATATTCATTTACAAACCAGACGGTTTGTTTATGTACACTGATTTGACTGATATTGATTGGGTCGATAAATTTTACACATCGCCCAACTGCACAAATAAAATCTGTGTTTGATTGTTTGAAACCCCACACGGGTGTTGGGATGAAATATGAATTTCACTCATCCTGATTGATTAAATATGTCGATCGATTGATTGACAGGCTGTTATAAGCGTTGAATATCTATATTTGATGCTTATACAGTGTAGTGCACTTTGGTTGATGGTTGATTATTTTCAATGTTATTATATACATGTGTTGTATGAAAGTCCATATAATTAATTTTATATGGTAATTGATTGGGCCTCATTCCAATCGTAAAAATAAAGAATATTTTGATAATAACAAATATTTTGATAATAGGAAATATTTGAAATAAAATATTTGAAAATAGAAATTTATGAAGCCGTGTTGATTAGATTGACGCCATTTTGACGTAAACGATATTTATATCGATTTTATTCATTTTAAAATGAATATTGAAAAGTAATCTCGAAATCGAATATTTCGAAATGAATTGAATTGAAAACGATTTCGAAATGAATTGAATTGAAAACAATTTCGAAATGAATTGAATTGAAAACGATTTCGAAATGAATTGAATTGAAAACGATTTCGAAATGAATTGAATTGAAAACGATTTCGAAATGAATTGAATTGAAAACGATTTCGAAATGAATTGAATTGAAAACGATTTCGAAATGAATTGAATTGAAAACGATTTCGAAATGAATTGAATTGAAAACGATTTCGAAATGAATTGAATTGAAAACGATTTCGAAATGAATTGAATTGAAAACGATTTCGAAATGAATTGAATTGAAAACGATTTCGAAATGAATTGAATTGAAAACGATTTCGAAATGAATTGAATTGAAAACGATTTCGAAATGAATTGAATTGAAATTTGAATTGAATAGAAATGAATTTTGAAACGAATTTATAAAGAAGAATTCAATTTTGATTTGAATTGAAAAGGAAGTTGAAATTGCTTTTGAAACGAATTTAAAACTATTTATATAATTCGTTTTAAATAGAAATCGACGAAGTATATATTATATATATTATATATATAATATAATGGCCTGAATAGAACGCGCCGCGCCGCGGCAGTTCGTGAATTTCGACCATTTATTTCAAACGGACATTACGGGAGATCCGACCGTCGGATTCTCCTAAAACCGGAACCGTTGGGTTCGTATCGAAAAGAGCTTTCTAACAAATATTAGAAATTTGAAATCTAACGGTTGGATTTGGAGAGACGTCCAAATCAAATTCGAAAAAGGTCGCTGTAAGTGCAGTTCGATGGCCATTGTTGGAAATCGACTGTACGGGCCTTGATAAAATTATTAAAAATAGTAATAATTTGTGTAAAATCATAAGAAATGATTAGTGAAGATTTGGGATGAAAAACTCCATATTTGAAAAGATAAAAATAGATTTTTATCGAAATGAACTAGTTTTGAACTAGAATTATAATTCTATTTATTTTTAAATAAATAAATTGAATTTGAAAAGGGTTTTAGAAATAACCAGAATCTCCAATGATTTCATTGGAGTGGATTTGAATCGAAATTGTCTTCGGAATATTTCGAAGTTGGAATTCGTGATTATACAGATGTTGTTATGGAAATTTGAAAGATATATATTTATATCGTTATTTCCAATACGACATTTGTTAATCGTAGAATTTGATATTGAATATAAGCCGGGATATTTTCTATTTAGAGCCTTGTATTTAATATCAAATGTGATTTGGGTTTGTCGTGAATGGTGTCTTCACTAACACTGTTCTTGAACCCAGTTGAGAAAAGATTAAATCTTTTTATTTAGATTTAATGAAGTGTACCAATTAAATAATATTTAATTGGAATTGAATTGATATTGATTTTTGGGTTTATCGTGAACAGTGTTTTAAATAACACTTGTTCTTTAACCCGATAATTAATGAATGTGATTTGGGTTTGTCGTGAATGGTGTCTTCACTAACACTGTTCTTGAACCCAGTTGAGAAAAGATTAAATCCTTTTATTTAGATTTAATGAAGTGTACCAATTAAGTAATATTTAATTGGAATTGAATGGATATTGATTTTTGGGTTTATCGTGAACAGTGTTTTAAATAACACTTGTTCTTTAACCCGATAATTAATGGGATGTGACTGTGGGTTTATCGTGAACCGTGTTTTTAAATGACACTGATTCTTTAACCCAGTCAAAGATTAAAACTAAGTGGAGTTTTAATGAATCTTTAATTAGATTGAAAGGATCGAGAATGGAGTATCACCAGTTTTGCTCCAGGCGATAGTTAAATCTTTAATTAGATTTGGACGTGAAATTTAGAAACTAACTGTCGGTTAGCTAAGTAGAATGGTTTTCTGGATATTGATCTGATGTTGGTTTCGGCCTTCGGGGTTAATATTTGGGAAATTATTCTCTTGATTAATTTACGGTTAGTGACTAAAAAATTGGAATGAGGCGTATGTTGTGTTTGTGTAACACTTTTATAATATATACGCGAGTTATTCGGAAAGACCGGGTTTATCCCATTCTGAATAACTGATACGACGATAAGTTGAAGATGAAGACGATGGTCGAAGACCGGAGGTCTTCACGTCGTTTGGGTGATTACTGATGATCTTGATTGGGCTGTACACCCAAGAAGATGGAAACAGTTAGTGATCGTCCAGACGTACTTGGAGATCGATGGATATGCGGGGTACTAGGTGCCTCCGGTTTCGTTCAGACCCAGGACGGACTTGTAAATGGACTGTGTGTCTGACATCGGATTTCATTCTGTGTGACTGATATCGGTTGCATAGGATGGTTTTCCTGTGTGGCATGCTAAGATGCAAATGATCAAGGCTTCTGTTGAAAAGCAAAGTCTTGTGGTGATGATCAAAGCACGGCCTTTGTGGCGTAGCTTTGTGTAACGTTTACCTCGCGTGTTTCACACCAGGTATGAACCAAAAACGGGAGACGGACCTCAGGGAGGGCCTGCGTTTCCTCCTAGCTAGAAGTGGCGTCAGTGGTTTTACACGCCCTGACGAGATTGACTTATGTGGTTGTTGCTGTTGCGAGGCGCCTCGGTTAGATCGGACGATCCGGGTCCGATGGAGTCATTCGTTGGCTCGCTTACGCCCCAAAGGGCGGCGAAACGTAGTGCTCAGGCATTTTAATCCACTCCGTGTGGACCGGCCCTGACGATCCAAGGCTTGCCTGCGCGCTTGCCTGAGACTCGGGTTAGGCAGTCTCGAATCGGTTGAGGATCTTGACCCTAGCCTCGGTTCATAGACGGAAATCCAATTTCCAAATACGTGACATTTGCGGTTTTATTTGTAGAGCCTAGTATGGCGACATGATATATGGTACCCATGCCGCCTATGATTGATACTTATGATTTGAAGTTGTTTTATACACTATGCACTTATAGTAGTATCAAATGATTTGTTTTAAGCGTATCAAGCATTCTTTGGCTGTTATAAGGGAAAACCCTATCCCCCGGCTTGCGTTTGCATTGTGTGATAGGACCTGGGTCTTATAACAGCTTCATTTTTCTTTATTTAGCATTGCGCTGTTTGTTTTATGCACTGGTATTCTTGGGAGGAAACCCGTTCCGTGTTATACGGCGTGGTCCCTTGATTTACCTAACTTTGAAAATAAAGATTAATAACTGTTTTAGTTCTCACACCAGTCACATGACTGACCTGGAGTTTATTGTTTTAACCTAAACTCTGGGTGCCCCTATTTTGACACGGGCAGCTAGTAGTTTTGGTTTTGCAGATTTATATTCACAGGATCCTGGTTTACAGCTGGAACGATATCCGGAAAGCTTTGTATCCGTATATCTACTTCTAGTTGTGTATTGTATTATTTTCCGCTGCGATGTATTTAAATGTAATTTAAATCTCTGATATTTCTGTGTAATATTCATTTATACTCTGTATATTCTTGTAATCTGATGCATTGTTGTAATATACAATGAAACGTTCTTCTGTATGCGTTCTGTTGTGGCTTGTTCTCGAACTATCCGACGCTTTCCTTTACGGGGAAGTTACGGGTCGTCTCAGGGATGCTATGCCGTCTGTGATTTATATTTATGATTGAAATTGTTTTGACACTATACACTTATTATAGTATCAAATGATTTGTTTTAAACGTACCAATCATGTTTGGCTATTATAAGGGAAAACCCTATCCTCCGGCTTGCGTTGCATTGTGTGATGGGACCTGGGTCTTATAATAGCTTCATTTTTTTGAAAAAGCATTGCGTTGTTTATTCTATGCACTGGTGTTCTTGGGAGGAATCCCGTTTCGTGTTATACGGCGTGGTCCCTTAAATTACTCTCTTTTAAAGTAAAGTTTTAAATAACTGTTTTAGTTCTCACACCAGTCACATGACTGACCTGGATTTTATTGTTTTAACCTAAAATCTGGTTGCCCCTATTTTCGACACGGGCAGCTAGTAGTTTTGGTTTTGCAGATTTATATTCACAGGGTCCTGATTTACAGCTGGAACGATGCTCGGAAAGCTCTGTATCCGTGTATTACTTTCAGTTGTGTTTCGCATTATTTTCCGCTGCTATGTAATTTATTGTAATCTCTGATATTTATCGAATGTAATTTATTCATTTATACTGTATATATTCTTGTATCTGATGGTATTGTTGTAATAACAATGAAATGTTCTTCCGTCTGCGTTCTATTTTGTCCTGTTCTCAAAACGATCAGGGGTTTCGAACGGTCTTTGTCGGTTTAACGACTGATTAGGATCGAGCGAAATTCCTTTCCGTCACATTTGGTATCAGAGCTTTGGTTTACAGAGCTCGAGAACAAGACACATTAGAACCATACGAAAGAATTCATCAGATATTGGATTAGTAATATCCAATTAGAATGACTCGTTAGAGCTAGGATCAGTAGTATCCTAGAACGAGTGTGAATAGTATATTTTTCAAATGAAAACAATTTTGTTTTGAGATTTAAATCAATTCTACATATTTGAATATTTCATTTGTATTGAATTTGGACAGTCCGATATATAAAGATTTTGCATATACGCGTCATGAACGTATATTCAAAGTTTTAATATATTAGATAGATATAGAATCACACTCTAGTCGCACAGACCTGATTCTGATGATTGATGCGTCATCATCAGTAATTAGTTTCGTGTTTCGAAGGTGTGATATCTATATATTTCCATTAGGCTGGTGTGAGAACCAAAAACTTATATAGCTAGATTTATTGTTGTGAATTGGCATCAAAAACATGATTTTTGTATATATATCAAAATTATGAATTTGAAACTCTAATTCACTAATTGACTGATGGTTGCGTTGTTTGTTTATTTGTTTGATAATTTTGAACCATTATGCCTAATTGAACCAAATATTGAATTGTATTGGAATTGGTTGCATTTGCTTGCATATACATGTACTTACATTGAACAGGTCATAGCAAGGAGGCTAGAGCAGAGAATAAAATTTGTTTGCCCGATAAATAGGTACATGTTTACTATAATTTACTGTTTTGTTTGGGTGATGATGATTTTATGAGCCGATTGGCTAGCCGCTTGGCTTTTTCTTTTTCTTTTTGAGATCAGAAAGGCTATATGGCAATTTCTGGATTTTCCCGTGGCTCCCGATGCAAGGGAGGTTATGGCGAATTTTTTTGAAAATTAAGGGTATTAGCCAAATTTTTTGAAAATTCTCCGTAATTGAAAAGTTGGAGAATGGAAGCCAGATCGAAAGTAGAGTTGATTAATCAAACCACTTTCGACTTTGTTCCTTTTTGGGGACGAAAAGTTTTAAGTGGGGGAGATTGTAATAACCCGAAAATCTGGGCCAATTTAAAATTATTATTTTGGCAATTTTACTGAATTTTGCATATTTAAAATGAATTATTTTAAATAATATCAACGAGAAATTTATTTTGAATATAACTCGACGTATATATTATATACGTCGTCGTTAGAATATAAATTATTATATATAATTATAAAAGGAATTAAAATGGCGCGGTAGTTCGATAATTCGATTTCAAACTTCAGTTGAATGTACAGGGTGAAAAATAATCCAAATTTTAGTGAAACCAAAAATAATAGGATCTAATTGATAATATCTTTCCAACGAATCTGAAGAATTGAGATTTCATAGCGGGAATCAAAAGATATGTCCAGTTGAAAATTCTGAATAGTCGCTATGAAATTCCGGCCCTTAAAAATGGGAATTTTGCAAACGACCCGGAATTTCGATGAAACCTCTTTTGTTGGATCCGTGATGTCAAGTTATTGATAGATTCCAAATTTCATATTTTTTCGAATCAATATGTGACTGTGGCAAAGGAAAACGCATTTGACCCGTTTCAGTTGATTTTAATCGACTGGAAATAGCCATTTTTCCAACGGTCTCAGAATTCGACGAAACTAGTTTTGTTAGGACCGTATCGTCAATACGAAGCTAGAAAATATTTTTCGGGAATTTTTCGAGTTCGTATGTGACCCTGGTAAATTGAGATGTATGTTTAAAATAGAATATATAGATTTAAATGTAAATTCAATGGAAACTGATTGTAACGATCGAATAAGCCTATGATACATATCCCATTGTGTTCGGAATGGGGGTAATTAGCTATGGACGACAGGCGGTGGGCCTCGTTTCAAGGTCGAAATAAAAAGTGGGTTTTTGAAATAATTAAATAAAAAAATAAAAAAATAGAAAACCCTCACCCCTCTCTCCCTATTACCTCGTTGGCCCCCCTTCACGTTTCAATTCAGAAAATAAAAAGAAAAAAAAAAGAAACAGAAGGGGGACGCGATCGATGCCGCCCCCCCCCTCCGATGAGCCGCCGCGCCACAGGGCGGCGCAGCCACCACATGCCGCCCCCTCCTCTTCTTCCCCCTCCCTTCTTCTTCCCCTCCTCCTCTAGCCCTGCTCCGCCAAACCGCACCTCCCAAAGAAGCCCGAACCCTAGCCGCCGCCGTGGCCCACAGCTCCCCCCCCCGATTCCAACGCAACTGATTCTCCACCCTCGCCTATCTATTCGGCCCCGTACAGAACCCCGAAACCCCTTTTATTTTCTCAACTAACTGTAAGTTTTATTTTGCTTTATTTTATTTTTCATTTATATATTAAAATCTGATTTCATATTTCATATGAAGTTCTAATTTTGAATTATATAAAAAGTAATCATTTTTCTTTACATAAAAATATAATTTTTATGTAAGTAGTTTAGAAATAAAATTATAATCTTTATGTATATAGTTTAGGTGAATAAAAATATGACCTTTATGCAAGCAAAAATAAGGATTTTTATAGAGAAATCAAATAGAAAAGATTAGATTTTTAAAATAGAAAAGATTAGATCTTTAAATTTGAAAAGGCGATATTTTTAATATTGAAAAGGCGATATTTTTAATATTGAAAAGGCGATATTTTTAATATTGAAAAGGCGATATTTTTATACGATGAAGAGTTATGTTTTTATAACATGAAAGTTTATATTTTTAATAACAAAGAGATTATATTGTTAGTATAGTATAAAAGAAATTATTTTTATATTATAGAAGTAAAAAATTCGATTTTTATATATTGAATAGCGAAGTAAAAATTCGATTTTTATATATTGAATAGCAAAGTAAAAATGTGATATTTATATAGTGAATAGCAAAGTAAAAATCGATTTTTATATATTGAATAGTGAAGTGAAAATGTGATTTATATATATAGTGGCTACGGGCAACGAAAGCGAAAAAGGCGAGAATGACGAAGACTTCTACATTTGAAGTGTCGTAGAGTTGGGATAGCTAATGGTGAAAATTTCTCACCTTTCAATTTCTTTTTCTAGTTATATATATTTATACTAGGATGCAGACAATGTTTAGTAGCACCCCACACCCATCATCCACATACCATGGATGGCTTGTTTGTTAAATTGTTTGGTTGTGTAGTTGGTTAGATTATTTGGGTTGAATTGAATTGTTTGGTGAAATGAAATTGATTTGATTGATGTGTGAAAGGCGTGGGGTTTCACTAGACCGGGGATAAGGCTAGGCCTTGTCCCGTTTCTAGTATCGTGCGTTATGCCACCGAAATTTTCTAAAATAAGTTAGAAAAATAAAAATACCATTTTTACCTTGTAAATGGACTGAATAGAAATTCATTTGTTAAAATAAAATATCTTATCGTTAAAAAATATAATTTTTAACATGAATAGGAATATAGTGAATGTGAATAAGTAAATATTCATTTACAAACCGGACAGTTTGTTTATGTACACTTATTTGAAGGACATTGATTGGGACGATAAATTTTACACATCGCCCAACTACACAAATAAAATCTGTGTTTGATTGTTTGAAACCCCACACGGGTATTGGGATAAAAATATGGCATACACTAATCCCAATAATTAGTTGTATGTCGATCGGTTGATTGACAGGCTGTTATAAGCATTAGATATCTATATTTAATGCTTATACAGTGTAGTGCACTTTGGATGATGGTTGATTGTTTATCGTTGCTATTATGTACATGTGTTATATGGAATCCGTATAATTAACTTTATATGGTAATTGATTGGGCCTCATTCCAATTTAGAAAATGAAGGATATCATAAAATAAAGGTTCATGTGTTGACCGTACTCATCCGTTGAGATTAGTCATGTGTTGAACGAACTATTTTGAAAATAAAAGTTACATCTTTATTTTTATAAAATATATTAAATAACAAAAATAGTCACACGTGGACAGTACTCATTCATTGAGATTAGTCGTGTGTTGACAAAGGTATAGGGTCGTGTATTGAAAGAAATATAGATCCATTTGTTGAATATAAAGCCGTGTTGATTAGAGATGCGCTATTTTGACGCAAACGATATTTATATCAATTATATTCGTTTTTATAAAACGAATTCGAATGGAATTGAATAGAAAACGAATTTGAATTGAATAGAAAACCAATTTGAATTGAATCGAATAGGAAACGAATTTGAATTCAAATTGAATTGAAAACCAATTTGAATTGAATTGAATTGAAAACCAATTTGAATTGAATCGAATAGAAAACCAATTTGAATTGAATCGAATAGAAAACCAATTTGAATTGAATCGAATAGATAACCAATTTGAATTGAATTGAATAGAAAACCAATTTGAATTGAATCGAATAGAAAACCAATTTGAATTGAATTGAATAGAAAACCAATTTGAATTGAATCGAATAGAAAACCAATTTGAAATGAATTGAATATAAACGAATTCGAATTGAATTGAAAACGAATTCGAATTGAATTGAAAACGAATTCGAATTGAATTGAAAACGAATTGAAATGAATTCAAAATGAATTGAAATTTGAATTGAATAGAAATGAATTTTAAAACAAATTTATAAGGAGAAAATTCAATTTTGATTTGAATTGAAATGGAAGTTGAAATTGTTTTTGAAATGAATTTTAAACTATTTATATAATTCGTTTTAAATAGAAATTGACGAAATATATATTATATATATTACATATATAATATAATGGCCTGAATAGAACGCGCCGCGCCGCGGCAGTTCGCGAATTTTGACCATTTATTTCAAACGGACATTACGGGAGATCCGACCGTCGGATTCTCCTAAAACCGGAACCATTGGGTTCGTATCGAAAAGAGCTTTCTAACGAATATTAGAAATTTGAAATCTAACAGTTGGATTTCGAGATACGTCCAAATCAAATTTGGAAAAGGTCGTTGTAAGTGCAGTTCGATGGCCGTTGATGGAAATCGACCGTACGGGCCTTGATAAAATTATTAAAAATAGTAATAATTTGTGTAAAATCATAAGAAATGATTTGGGAAAAATTAGGATGAAAATCTCCACATTTGAAAAGATAAAAATAGATTTTTATTGAAATGAACTAGTTTTGAACTAAAATTAAAACCCATTTATTTTTGAATAAATAAATTGGATATGAAATGGATTTTAAATAGAATTGATTTGTGGGTTTATCGTGAAGGGTGTTTTACATAACATTTGTTCTTTAACCCGATAATAAATAGAATGTGATTTGGGTTTGTCGTGAACTGTGTTTTAAATGACATTAGTTCTTTAACCCAGTAAAAGGAGTTTTAATGAATCTGCAATTAGATTGAAATTTGAACTGATAATCTAAACTATCAAATTTAGAAAGTGAGCGAGAAGGGAGTATCACCAGTTTTGCCCCAAAGCGATAGTTAAATCTTTAATTAGATTTGAATGTGAAATTGTAATTAATTTTACCGATAACACCATGGTGTTAGATATGGAGTATTACCAGTTTTGCTTCATGGGATGAATAGGTTGGGATTGGGAAATAAAGATAAATGATTACTCCGGTGTGGTTCGCTAATCTCGACTAGTTTGGAAAACCATAATTTGGTTTGAAATGACATCCAAAGGAAGATTAAAGAATAAATTTTAGAGAATTTATCTTGGATAAAATTAATGGGAACCTTTGCCTAAGAATTGAGATTTAGAAACTAGTTGTAGGTTAGTTAAGAAGAATGGTTTCCTAGGTATTGATCTGATGTTGGTTTCGGCCTTCGGGGTTAATATTTGGGGAATTGCTCTTTTACTGATTTACGGTTAGTGACTAAAGAATTGGAATGAGGCGTATGTTGTGTTTGTGTAACATTTGTTTTCAATATACGCAGGTTGTTCGGAAAGGCCGGGTTTATACCCATTCTGAATAACCGATTCGACGATAAGTCGAAGATGAAGACGGTGGTCGAAGACCGGAAGTCTTCACACCGTTTGGATAATTACTGACGATCCTGATTCGGCTTTACACCCAAGAGGATGGAAATGGTTGGTGGTCGTCTAGACGTACTTGGAGATCGATGGATATGCGAGGAAAGTGCCTCCGGTTTCGTTCAGACCCAGAACGAACTTGTAAATGGATTATGTGTCTGACATTGGACTTTATTCTGTGTTGATTGATATCTATTAAATATACATCTGTTTGGCGGCGGAGAATTTATTCTCTTGCTTAACGCCCTTCTCTGAGATGTATGAGCTCAGAGGTTGTATATCGATGGACATCAGTCGCATGGCATGAATTGCCTGTGTGGCATGCTGAGTATCATGGATCAAGGCTTCTGTTGAAAAGCAAAGTCTTGTGGTTGATGATCAAAGCACGACATATGTGGAAGCTTTGTGTATAGCGTGGATTCGCGAGCCTCACACCTCGTTATGAGTTAAAAACGGGATAAGGACTGCAGGGAGAGCACGACGTTTCTTTCTAGCTTTGGTGGTGTCAGCGACTTACCAGTCCTGACATTTATATACTTTTCACCTATGTGGTTGTTGGATGAGGCGCCTCGATTTTAGGTCTATAAGGACCGGGAAACGTGTGTTCAGGAATACTAATCCTCAAACATAAGAGAGGACCGGCCCTGAAGCATCCAGGTGTTACCCAGAGTGTGTAGTCCTGAAGCATTTGCTAGAGTGTCTCGAAGCGGAGAGAAGCTTGCCCCTTGCCTCGACTCATGACGGAAATCCAATTTCCAATACGAGATATTTCGGCTTTATTTGTAGAGCCTAGTATGGCGACATAGTAGCATGGGATGCTCTGCCATCTATGATTTATATTTATGATTGAAATTGTTTTGACACTATACACTTATTATAGTATCAAATGATTTGTTTTAAATGTACCAATCATGTTTGGCTATTATAAGGGAAAACCCTATCCTCCGGCTTGTGTTGCATTGTGTGATGGGACCTGGGTCTTATAATAGCTTCATTTTTTTGAAAAAGCATTGCGTTTTTTATTCTATGCATTGGTGTTCTTGGGAGGAAACCCGTTTCGTGTTATACGGCGTGGTCCCTTGAATTACTCTCTTTTAAAGTAAAGTTTTAAATAACTGTTTTAGTTCTCACACCAGTCACATGACTGACATGGAGTTTATTGTTTTAACCTAAACTCTGGGTGCCCCTTTTTTTGACATGGGCAGCTAGTAGTTTTGGTTTTGCAGATTTATATTCACATGGTCCTGATTTACGGCTGGAACGATGCTCGGAAAGCTCTGTATCCGTGTATTACTTTAAGTTGTGTTTCGTATTATTTTCCGCTGCTATGTAATTTATTGTAATCTCTGATATTTATCGAATGTAATTTATTCATTTATACTCTGTATATTCTTGTATTTGATGGTATTGTTGTAATAACAATGAAATGTTCTTCCGTCTGCGTTATATTTTGTCATGTTCTCAAAACAATCAGGGGTTTCGAACGGTCTTTGTCGGTTTAACGACTGATTAGGATCGAGCGAAATTCCTTGCCGTCACAATTATAACGCAAATTGTAGCATCCCTTGAAAAGATAACACAATGGTATTCTAGACAAAATGGTTAGTGTGTGGTGTTGCTTTATGGGAGGTCGGGTTCAAATCCCGTGGCTGTCACATTTGGTACCAGAGAAATACCCAACAGGAATTGTGCATGTAATGCAGCAAATGTCAATCGATGTGGTACAAATGTGGTATACATGCACAACGCCAAAGTGGTAACTGATATAAGCCAACGAGGAGTTAGTCTCTTTAAGTGGAGTATTCTGTATCACTCCTCTCAAAAAGCTAACACAAAGATCTTTTAGCACAGTGATTAATGTGTGTTGTAACTTTATGAGAGGTTGAGGGTTCGAATCCCACAGTTGTCACACAAATATTGAATAAAAAATTACCTATTCCACATATGTGAACACACTACCAACTTGGAAAAATGCACAAATTACCCTTTAACATTTCTAAAAATGTGTACAACAATCCCCTTAAGTTAATTGCAGCAAATTTGTGGGGACCTACACCACTAAATTCATCCAAAGGGACAAATGTACTACATTTCTTTTGTTGATGAGTATTCAGGATATGCATGGATATACTTTCTAAAAGCTAAATCATATACTTATGATGCAGTGATACATTTCACAACATATATAGAAAAACAATTAAGTCATTGTGCATGTAATGCAAAAAGATGGTGGCATTGATTTTAAACCTCTAAAATAATTTTTTAATGAAAACGGAATCACACATAGAATAACATGTGCACACACATTTGAGCAAAATAGTTTGGTGGAAATAAAACACAGACATGTAGTGGAAACTTGGCTTACATTGTTGTCAAAAGCATCACTACCATGTCAATATTGGAATGATGCCTTTAACACAACATTGTATCTTATTAATAAATTGCCTACAAAAGTGCTAGAGCACATAAGTCTGCATGAAAAAAATTATTCAGAAACATGCGAGATCATAGAAACCTAAAAGCATTTGGATATTTGTGCTTCCTATGACTCAGACCATATAATGGACACAAGTTAAATATGAGATCTAGTACATCCAAATTCTTGGGATATGCTAACAATCAAAAGGGTTACAAATGCTTAGATATCAAACGTAAACTAATTATGTCAAGACATGTCATGTTTAATCAATGTATTTTTCCTCATACAGAAATATCAAGCAACACTGAAAAGTAAAGGGCATGGAATACAAGATTGATGATGCCTGCAGTGCCAACACTGCCAGAATGGTTTGAGAATATTAACAATATACTACAACAAAATCAATCAAATGATATTCAACTGTATCAAGTACAAAATCAGGGTATAGTTCAAATGATTCATCCTTGCCATAGTCAGATCAAATGCATGAGGAAGTAAAGTCAGCTGATAGATATGAATATGACAACATTGACCGATCTGATTCTGATAATCAAGGACAAGATGAACCTCAATTCGAGAATAGAAGTCAGCAACACATGTTTAGCAGGTTTAAGAAAGGCATTTTCAAACATAAAGTCTACATAGTCAACATGATTGATATTTAACAAAATTCATATAAAGAGGTAGCCAAATATGAGCAATGAAGAAAAGCTATGGATGACGAATTTCATGCATTAGTCAGAAACCATACTTGGAGTTTAGTTAATCCACCAACCCACAAAAATGGGATAGGATGCAAATGGACATACATGATCAAGAGGAACAATGATGGGAGCATATCTACATATAAAGAAAGATTGGTAGCAAAAGGCTATTCACAGCAATTTGGGTTTGACGTCATTAAGACTTTTTCACTGGTTGTCAAACCTGCCACAATCAGAATAATATTGTGCATTGCACTGCATAACCATTGGGGAAGACAACTGTATGTCAAAAATGCATTTTTGAATGGTGAACTACATGAAGAGGTGTACATGCAACAACCAATGGGTTACTGTGCAAACAATAATAAAGGGAAAGTTTGCAAATTACACAAGGCTCTCTACTGTCTCAAACAAGCCTCTAGTGCATGGTATAACAAACAAAAAATCACTTCGAACAAGCTGGTTTTACTGCATCAAAATCACGCAACTCACTATATACCAAAATGGACAGCAAAGCAGCTACTTATATCCTTGTATGTGTGGATGATATATTGGTCAAAGGAAATGATAAGACAACAATAAACAGAGTTATGCAACATTTTGTTAAAAACTTTGCTATCAAAGACACGGGGGAGCTAGATTATTTCCTAGTATACAAATAAAAAGAGATCTAGCAATGAAATGTTTCAATCTCAAAAACAGTACATTCATCAAATATTTGTAAGGGAAAAGATGGAGCAGGCTAAACATTTGCCAACACTAAGGTTCAACAACTTACAACTTTCAAAATATAAAAGTTAACCAGCAGAAAATGAAAAAACAATATCGAAACATCGTGGGTGTGTTACGATATATGACAATCATAAGACCTAAAATATGTTATAGTGTTAATAAAGTGAACATATGCAATATGTGCTTAGTGACCACTAGAAAGTAATGAAGCGAACATTATGATATTTGAATGGAACACTAAATTACGGATTATTACTAAATTCAAGCAAAGAATTAACCTTAGAAGTTTACAACAGTGTCGATTGGGCTAATGACCATGATGATCGTAGATTTATGCCTGGATATTGCGTTTACCTTGTTCAAAACCCTATCTCTTAATGTACGTAGAAACAAACTACCATCTCTCATTATAGCATGGAGGTGGAGTATCATTGCATCGCAAACACTATAGCTGAACTAATTAAGATCAAAACCCTAATCAGAGAATTGGGGTTCAGACCACCGAGGAAATCGGTCATATGGTGTGACAACCCCAGCGCCATCTTTCTTTCTGTAAATTCAATCCAACATTCATGTATGAAGCATACAGAAATAGATCTACCCTTCGTACGTGAAAAGATAGAAAATGGTTAATAATGAATCACATTTTAGCCTTCTATCAGAAAGCAGACATACTAACCAAGGCTTTATCTTTAAAAAAATTTGAATGATTATAAGTTGAGCTAAAAATAATGGATGGTGGTGGAGATATTGAAAGGGAAAGGAAACCCGACTTTCATTTGAGGTAGCGTATTAGATTATTTGACCAAGTCGCTTCTATACTTCAATATATCATTTCTACACAAGACAATTAGAAATGGATCGGTCAGATTACTTAGCTTGAAGCACATTTTCTTTTGAATCATCATTTTCATGTATAAGTACATTATGAAGCTTATTGTAAACATCATTGCATTTTATTCTCAAATAATGAAATTCTATTGAATAGTTATTTTACACAAATATCTAAAGACTGATGTCCTAAAGATCACTGTTCCCTCGCTTCAAAAGATCCAGATATCCTACAAACAAGACCTAAATACTTAACTCTAGGCCTACTCATGGGAGTAAAAAGGATTACTCAAAAAGAAAAAATAAAGAAAATGAGGGCTAGGTAGAATTTGGTGAGGTTGCTACCTTTAAGTGGAATATATAAATATAACCTCTAAATGTGGGCAAAGATGTAAGGTAGTACTAATCATACCTCATTCTACGCAACTCGTATGCTAACAACTAAGGATAATACATAATAATGGTTATGTTATTAACATAGTACATACTATAATAAGTTATGCTACTTATAACATCAAAAACAAGGTTGGTGTAATATTAGCCTGAGAGTTAATGGCTTCATAGATCTCTCTTACTCAATCAAATCCAAACTGCAAATCGAATAATACCATATAACAAAATATATGTCCAAGCATCTCCATATCAAAACCCCTGGTAATAATTGTATATAATGATACTTTTTGTTAAAGCTACTTGGATTTCTAGAATAGATGTTGTTATGAGTAATTGCAGTTAACCACTATATAGAATATATAGCCGTCTACTCGAGAATTTACTTCTATTATCCAACCTTCTGACCCAGATATATTCAAGTTAACTTGTAATGACCCGGATTTTCGGCGTATTTGGTTATCGACATAAGCACAATGTCGATAACCAAAACATCGAAAAATCCTGGTAATTAGTGAAAGAAATTAGAGGGTGAGAATAGATAAGATAGAAACTTAGAATAGAAGAAGAAGAAGAACACCACATCAGAGTAACTCAGCGGAACGAATAACATATAATATATGTAACATAACTTTGAAATATACATCTGTATTTGAATATACATCATTATCAAAATACAACACTTACAACACAGCGGAAATAACTATAGCTATATGATCCTGAAGCCTCCTGCTCCAGCTCTTCCAGTATCTGTAAATCCTGACTACTTGACTGCCCATACAAATTTAGGCACCCAAGAGTTTAGGGAAAACAACAAAGTAAACTCCGGGTCAGTCATGGGACTGGTGTGAGTAAAATAGTTAAAAACAGTTGAACAAGTAAACGATATCTCATAAACCAAGCCGCATAACGGAACGGGTTTTTCCCTTATGAGAATCCAAATATCTTTATATCAAAAACCTTTTGATATTATAATAATGTCTATCAACCACAACTATAATAATCATCTAGTAGAATAGCTTTCATCTCACGTTCTACATATATAGTATACAATCAAAACCGCAAGCACGTATTGGGTAATGGATTTCCAAATATGACAAGGTATGGAACCACCTATCGCTCGTGTACGTCTAGAGAGGAATACACTGGGTTCAACAAGAACATCTTGCAACCCGGCCACACATGACTGACCACTCATTTCGCTTGAGCGTATCGAATGTATATCACCAACGGTTGGGATCAGCAACCGTTTCCCGAATGGAACAGCATCAACAATAGATTTTTAGAAGTAAATGAAACTCTAGATCAGGTGATTATACACCCTACTTCGGTGCGACCGACTTAGCCATGCTGCCTGCCCGATTTCTGTCATTTACCGGATGATGAGGCTAGAAGCTACGCTTTATCATCATACCAAATTCACATTGATTGCCACATCGTCAAATCCATCAAATCACTGATTGACGTCCTCAACCATACATTACGCGTTAGCTAAAAGAAGTTTCCTTCTTCGCTTCCACTCTTGGTACAGTTGGAGAAATCAATATACGTGATCGTCTGGACATACTTTGTCAGACATCCGTCCATACAAGTCATCCAGGAACAGGATGAACCGAAGGCACTATTCTGTAGACATGATAGCCCTTGCATGACTCTGTCTTCAATTATCTTTGGCATATATGAATTCGCAACGCTTATGCCAATACAGAGTGGTTCTTTGGATAATAATCCAACCGGTCTCTCCATATTAACAACGTTAAATTGGTCAAAACTTCGATAGTCTGTGATTTAACTATCGAATAAAAACAAGTGTGCAAACAACGATATTATTTCCAAATGGAAATTATATCGATCAAACATTATTTAACATTCATCTCCTTAGTTCATTTTCCATCTCCTGTTTCCCTATGTTCAATATTCCTTATTTTCGAAATTTGGAAAATATACGTTATTAACAATGGAAAGCATTTCCATTTCTTGTTTTCTTTAATAGAAAACATTTCTGGTTTCTTATTTGGAAAACATTTCCAAAGCTTCTTCATTGAACTTAGGCAGATGTTTAAACAAACATCGCTATGCCAACTCAAACCATTTCCTTTACTACCAAACCTTAACTATTCCTTAGTTAAAACGAAGCCAATCAAGTTGGGGTAAAACTATCTCTCAGACCTTAACTGAACAACATTTCTAACTTTGAGTAATCCTTTTGCTTCTATTCGAATAAACTATATTTGATTAACTCCTTTTGCTTTCTTCGAATAAACTATATTCGATTAACTCGTTTGCTTCTATTCGAATAAACTATATTCGATTAACTCCTTTTGCTTTCTTCGAATAAACTATATTCGATTAACTCGTTTGCTTCTATTCGAATAAACTATATTCGATTAACTCCTTTTGCTTTCTTCGAATAAATTATATTCGATTAACTCATTTGCTTTCTATTCGAATAAACTATATTCGATTAACTCTTTTTCTTTAACTCTAATCGATTAACTAACATCGATTAACTCCTTTGCTTTAACTCTAATCGATTAACTAACATTGATTAACTTCTTTTACTTTTCGAATAAACTATTCATTTATAAAGATTTACTTTTAGTAACAGTTCTTCAGTTTACAAATGATTTCCCTTTTTATAAAACTCTATTCGTGTTAAAAACATTTTTCCCTTTTATTTACTTTCGAAATATTCCCTTTTATAAAATCTGTTGATTTTATAAAATCCCTTTATTTCAATATACATTGAAATAATTCATTTTACATCCCAGGGTCATTTATGATATCTAAAATATCAAATAAAAATGATCAACATCATTCCAACACCCATAATCCATAATAGATTATATAACACACCATATATCACAATATATGAAAAACAGTAAAATAAATGTTGAGGAATCCAGTTGGATTCCTCCAACCTGTTTCCCTGCATCATAGATGTTAAACAATATAGATAACATCACTTTCAGTTCTATATGATATATTCTGTTAAACAGAATCAATATAGAAAATTCAACTAACTGACTAGCAGCTCAATCAAATAGTCAACATACAGTCAATCAGCCAATATCTAACAGTTCTAAAAATACAACATGAAATTATAAACTGTTCAGAGTTAGTGAGATTTACTCACATTGGACGATCATCGTTGATAACGATAACCATCGCTCGATTTGATTCAGACGGACAATTTATTTCGCCATAAATTGTAACGAGCTCGGATGGACTTCCAGTCAGTTCCATCATGTAGTGTTGGTCCATACGGTCCCAATGGATCCAACCGTTCTAAATTCCATTTTATCTCAGCACGTCACAACATTTCCTTCTTCCCTTGACTCCAAAACATAACTCCAACATCCCTTCGTTTTTCAACACAAACCTAAACCATTTGCCAAATTCCAGCTCCTCCTATCTTTCATAAACTATAAAATAAAGACCATATACGGTCAGCCTCTTCTTCAAACTGATAAATGACGTGTTGCTCATCTTTCAGCAAATACCCGCATTCTTTCACTATTTCAACAACTCGCTCAGCAGTGATCAAAACGCATTACTGCCTTCGTGCTCCCTTGTCAGCACAGTATCAAACATAAAGTAGAAACTCTTCAACAAATCAATCAAAAACTCAATCACCAGTTTGAACTAAAGGCCTCCAGTCATGTTCCTTTTACCTCGCTTAAGCATCCGAAACTGATTCTCCAACAGTTCAGTATTGTTCGAACTCACACAACAGCCATAGTCGAACCTTTAGCTTCCAATCATCTCCCCCTCCACGGTAGCACTTGTTCGCTCCATCACCAAAACGTTCGAAAGCATCTCCTGTCACCGTAACCCCTTCGAACTCAGTCAAGAACACCATGTCCCCCCCCCCCCCGTTTGCAAAACGCAGCAACTTTCCGCAAATCCCCTTCAAACTCGATCGCTCCCTTCACTCCAGATTCGGCTTTGAATGCCGCACCCTTTGGCTTGACCTCTAGCCACCAGGAAAGTCGAAAACCGATCAGAACCGTACCCATTGTAGCTCTCCTCGAGCTGAGCAGATTTGTGGTTAATCGTTTATGTTTTTAGTGAGGGATTTGGGTGATTTTTATAAGGCGTGAGTATTGATTTGTTTTAGCTCTCCACGAACAAGAAAACAGAGGCGTAGATAAGTTTTGGTTGACCAACGAAATGAAAAATTAGGTTATACGATTATATAGGAATTTGTTTTCGATTTCCTTGTAGTTCCTCTTTCCACGTCGTGAAGAGAACATGCGGGTGAAAACAGAAGGAGACGTGGTGCTGTTTATGATCACAAGTAGGTTTAGATATTGTACATCCACTTCCGTAAATCCCATTCATATACAATTTCTATAGACAGAGTTGATCATACCATTGTGACGACCAACATACCATGATCCCAAAGATATAATAATACCGGTAGATGGATTCATATTTTGAAAATTCAAAATGTTGATTTCAGGGTGCGAAATACTTCAAATAAAAAGTTGCTTATTAAATTAATTAAAAATTACAGAAAAATTCTAAAAATTATTTTATCGTTATGTCACAAAAGAACCTTGTCTAAATTCAAACCCAATCTCTTGTTATATCGAATAAACCATTATGGTCGATAAACGATTCTATAGCGACTATTTTAAAATTTGATTTGGACATATCTCAAAATCTACACGATGAAATCCTGATTTTTCTCTTCCACTAGAAAGATATACTCCACCAGCTCCGTACGTTTCTTGTTTCACAGAAATCTGATTTAAAACGAACCCTGTACAATCAGTTGAAGTTCGAATCGCCAATTTACGAACTGCAGCGCCATTTCGAGCTCAAATTTAATTATATTATAATTATACGTTCAACTGTCGACGATTGAATATATTCGTTATTCAAATTCAATTCCAAGCTGAATTAAATGTCACAGATGATCCGGTTCACACCATATCGCCATTCCAGCCAATTCTGATTATTTCAGAATTTAATATATTATTTAATTTATTATTTTAATTAAATATTCATCATTATTTAATTCCACGACCATTAAATTCTCTAAACCACCATTTATATAATTAAATAAATTAATCATAATACCTCTGCCAATGCGGGTCTTTACAATCTTCCCCATTTAAAATAATTTCGTCCTCGAAATTGCTAAAAGGTAGAGGACGACCCTATCGGCTGGTTAGAACATATTTGTTCACTTCTTAACTTCAGTTTCAACTGAACCAATTTAATTTCAAATAAAATATTAATTAATTCTTATCAACGAAAATTTTCAAAAATCCTGAAAATTTTCTAGCACCTTAACTTTTCGAAAATTTCGCCAGCACCTCTTTTGTACTGGTCAATCGGTCAAACTCCAACTCGCCTCTCTAGGCCATCTCCAACCCAAAAGAAAATCAAACATCCAAGCGGCTTGCCAATTTGGCTCAAAAATCTTATATCAAATATAAACTGGTACCTTTTTGTCGGGCATATCGTTATATCCTTCACATCTGCTATCAATTCAGCATATACCAATGTTATCCCAATCAAATTCTGCAATAACTTTTATCTCCAACACAAACATTCGCGTTATGTCCACCAAATATCTTTTCAAACTCGAGTTTGATTCTCGATTTCAAACTCTTAACTTGGTTACCAAATTACACTTCAAATTTGAATCTCACAATCCCATTTGTCTTGATATCATTTTAATTCAATCTCAGTTACCACTTTACTGGCTTTACTTTAATTCAAATTTGCTTTTACAAATTCCTATTTCATTTGGTTTTAATTCAACAGTCTTTCCCTAGGAGTTTTCAAACAGTTTACTCTTTTCAAAAATAAAATTTTCCTTTTTGAAATTCAACTGAGCCCTTAATCAATATTCCATTAGTTAAATCACTCCTCTATTTCTTTATCAATATTTGTTAACCAAATATTTTCAATAACCATATTGGCCCTTTTATGTTACTGGGAAAACATTTCTGATTATCGCCTTCCTTTATTTTCTAAACCTTAGAAAATATATGCTATTTATAATTGGAAAATATTCCAATTACTTATCTCTTTTCCGATCTCGTTTATTTCTATACTTAGGAAATATTCTTTATTATATTTCCAAGCTTACACTTATTTGGGTTAAAACGGATGTTGGGTAAAACATCGTTACGACAATACAAATACTATATTCAACTAACTCTTATTCAACATTGATCTTCGAGCCTGAAATCTTACCATTTATTTGTTAATAATGAAATCAATCAAGTTGGGGTATAACTACCTCTCAGACCTTGACTGAATAACATTTATAACTTCAAAACAGATATGACTACTTACTCGAATAATCAATACCATACAAGTACTTATTCACAATTAAACACGTATAGGCTTTCTCTTTCTATTCTTACGAGATTTTATTCTTAGTCTTCCTTTTTGATTTTACTATTCTATTTCTAAGTTCGTTTTCTTATCGACTTCTATATATATATTGATACGTTGATTTCTAACTATCAAATTATCTTAAAATATTCTAACTCCTCAAATTTCCGGAAAAATTCGACATAACCTCCTTTGTACTGGGAGCATCGGGATATTTCAAATAGCCACCCATGGCCCTTACCAATCCAAAAGAGAAAGAAAAAGCCAAGCGGCTAGCCAATACGGCGCATAAAATCTCATATGGAATTAAATACATACCTTTTGTCGAGCATTCTATTTATATACATTCATATCTTATCCATACATATCTCATGTATATTTATACATTTCTAATCCATTTCAACTTAATCCAATCATTTTAACTTAGTTCGTTAAGTGATTTCAAATTACTGGTTTGCCCATTTCACCTTCGTATTTGAGTATAACATGTTCAAATATATTTTAACTTACTTATTAACTAATTGAAATTCCATTTCAATTCTATTTGAATTTCCTATATTCAAATTCCATTTCAAATCTCTTATTCACATTCTATACTTGAATTTTATTTCAATTCTATTCGAATCTTCTATATTCAAATTTCATTTTCACTTTCGATATTCAAATCCTATATTTGAATTCCTTTATATTTTCTATATTCAAATTCTATATTTGAATTCCAATTGAATTTCTATATTCAAACTCTATTTCAATCCCATTGAATTTCCTATATTCAAATTCCCTTTGAATTTTTATATTCAATTCTACTTCAATTCAATTGAATTTCATATATTCAAACTCCCTTTGAATTTCTATATTCAAATCCTATTATTACCGTATATGAATTCTATATTCAATTTTCTTATTTCAAATTCTATTTTGACATTTTATAATCACTTTTCCATTATTTAAATCTTCTTTATTCAAATTTCATTTGAATTTCTATATTCAAATCCCCTTTGAATTTTCTATATTCAAATCCCCTTTGAATTCTCTTATTCAAATTCCTTTTCAAACTTTCTTTATTCATTCTATAAATAAGTCTCGATTTCAATCCCTTTTGAAATCGATATTTCTACCTTTGGAAAAATAGATTTCCCTTTTAATTTCACACTTATATTTTTATTTCTGAGTTATCCAATGACAATTCTTTTCACTTCATTTTATAAACTTCGTTTATAAAAGAACTATTTATAAACTTCGTTTATAAAGGAACTTCTCGTTTTATTTCCTTTAAAACAAGTTAATATTTCAAATCTATTTAAAATTCCAATTCTATATTTTATAAATCCCATTTTGAAATTCAACACAACTTGTCTTCCCCAAAACAAATTCAAAACAGTATCTCTGGTAGTAATTCGTCACTTACAACTCGAAATTGAATACTGATGATGCAGCTGTCATCATCAAAATCTATTTTCCAGTGATCGAAGTGAGTTCAATACTATAAAACCATTTCTAAACATTTCCACTTTGAAATTCATTTCAAAATATAATTTACACTGCTTGTAAAACAATTTAAAATCTCCCAGGATCTTAAATTTTCCTTATTTTTAATCCCAATCCATTTACAAACACTTATCCAATTCTCCAGAGTTTTAACTTCAATTTCTTGTTTAAATTTCAGATTTAACACATCTGATTTCACGTATTTCACTTATATGAATTCTGGTTGGTTATTCACATAACCATTTAATTTATTATCTTACTCGGTTATAATAACAACCAATATATCCATTATATATCAAAATATATGTTGGGGAAACTTATTTTCATTTACCCTCTTTCAAAACATATCGTGTCGACCCATCGTATTCGAGTGTTTAGTAACTCCTACCGATACAGTGGATCAAAATGATCGACTAGAACTCATAAACAACTCAACCAATGAATTTGCACAATATAAAACAATTTTTATATCAATAACAAATACGCTCACTCGTATATATATACACCCAACTCAATCTAGGGTATTACTAACCCTATCTCTACCGAGTCACGCCACAGAGCGAAGGTAATTCACTTAACTTATGCTCTGATACCAACTGTAATGACCCGGATTTTCGGCGACTTTGGTTATCGACATAAGCACGATGTCGATAACCAAAACATTGAAAAATCCTGGTAATTAGTGAAAGAAATTAGAGGGTGAGAATAGATAAGATACAAACTTAGAATAGAAGAAGAAGAAGAACACAACATCAGAGTAACACGAATCTCACAGCGGAACGAATAACATATATATAATATATGTAACACAACTTTGAAATATACATCTGTATTTGAATATACATCATTATCAAAGTACAGCACTTACAACACAGCGGAAATAGCTATAGCTATATGATCCTGAAGCCTCCTGCTCCAGCTCTTCCAGTATCTGTAAATCCTGACTACTTGACTGCCCATACAAATTTAGGCACCCAAGAGTTTAGGGAAAACAACAAAGTAAACTCCGGGTCAGTCATGGGACTGGTGTGAGTAAAACAGTTAAAAATAGTTGAACAAGTAAACGATATCTCATAATACCACGCCGCATAACGGAACGGGCTTTTCCCTTATGAGAATCCAAGTATCTTTATATCAAAAACCTTTTGATATTATAATAATGTCTATCAACCACAACTATAATAATCATCTAGTAGAAATACTTTCATCTCACGTTCTACATATATAGTATACAATCAAAACCGCAAGCACGTATTGGGTAATGGATTTTCAACTATGACAAGGTATGGAACCACCTATCGCTCGTGTACCTCTAGAGAGGAATACACTGGGTTCGACAAGAACATCTGGCAACCCGGCCACACATGACCGACCACTCATTTCGCTTGAGCGTATCGAATGTATATCACCAACGGTTGGGATCAGCAACCGTTTCCCGAAGGGGACAACATCAACAATAGATTTTTAGACGTAAATGAAACTCTAGATCAGGTGATTATACACCCTACTTCGGTGCGACCGACTTAGCCATGCTGCCTGCCCGATTTCTGTCATTTACCGGATGATGAGGCTAGAAGCTACGCTTTATCATCATACCAGATTCACTTTGAATGCCACATTGTCAAATCCATCAAATCACCGATTGACGTCCTCAACCATACATTACGCGTTAGCTAAAAGAAGTTTCCTTCTCCGCTTCCACTCTTGGTACAGTTGGAGAAATCAATATACGTGATCGTCTGAACATACTCTGTCAGACATCCGTCCATACAAGTCATCCAGGAACAGGATGAACCGAAGGCACTATTCTGTAGATAGGATAGCCCTTGCATAATTCCGTCTTCAATTATCTTTGGCATATATGAATTCACAACGCTTATGCCAATATAGAGTGGTTCTTTGGATAATAATCCAACCGGTCTCTCCATATTAACAACGTTAAATTCGTCAAAACTTCGATAGTCTGTGACTTAACTATCGAATAAAAACAAGTGTGCAAACAACGATATTATTTCCAAATGGAAATTATATCGATCAAACATCATTTAACATTCATCTCCTTAGTTCATTTTCCATCTCCTGTTTCTCTATATTCAATATTCCTTATTTTCTAAATTTGGAAAATATACGTTATTAGCAATGGAAAACATTTCCATTTCTTGTTTTCTTTATTAGAAAACATTTCTGGTTTCTTATTTGGAAAACATTTCCAAAGCTTCTTCATTGGACATAGGCAGATTTTTAAACAAACATCGCTATGCCAACTCAAACCATTTCCTTTACTACCGAACCTTAAATATTCCTTAGTTAAAACGAAGCCAATCAAGTTGGGGTAGAACTACCTCTCAGACCTTAACTGAACAACATTTCTAACTTTGAAATTGGCAAAGTTCACTTTATATCCCTTTACTAACTTCCTTACTTAACCCTCCTTCGAATAGCTATATTCGATTTACTCTTTTCACTTAACTCTATTCGATTAACCATAATCAATTAACTCTATTGGACTAACCCTATTGGATTTACTCATTTCACTAACGCTATTGATTTACTCATTCACTTACTCCTTTCGAATACTATATTCGATAACTCCTTTTTCTTTCTTCGAATAAACTATGTTCGATTAACTCCTTTTCTCCTATTCGAATAAACTATATTCGATTAACTCCTTTTGCTTTCTTCGAATAAACTATATTCGATTAACTCGTTTGCTTCTATTCGAATAAACTGTATTCGATTAACTCCTTTTGATTTCTTCGAATAAACTATATTCGATTAACTCGTTTGCTTCTATTCGAATAAACTATATTCGATTAACTCCTTTTTCTTTCTTCGAATAAACTATACTCGATTAACTCATTTTCTTTCTATTCGAATAAACTATATTCGATTAACTCTTTTGCTTTAACTCTAATCGATTAACTAACATCGATTAACTCCTTTGCTTTAACTCTAATCGATTAACTAACATCGATTAACTTCTTTTACTTTTCGGATAAACTATTCATTTATAAAGATTTACTTTTAGTAACAGTTCTTCACTTTACAAATGATTTCCCTTTTTATAAAACTCTATTCGTTTTAAAAACATTTTTCCCTTTTATTTACTTTCGAAATATTCCCTTTTATAAAATCTGTTGATTTTATAAAATCCCTTTATTTCAATATACATTGAAATAATTCATTTTACATCCCAGGGTCTTTTATGATATCTAAAATATCGAATAAAAACGATCAACATCATTCAAACACCCATAATCCATAACAGATTATATAACACACCATATATCACAATATATGAAAAACAGTGAAATAAATGTTGAGGAATCCAGTTGGATTCCTCCAACCTGTTTCCCTGCATCACAGATGTTAAACAATATAGATAACATCACTTTCAGTTCTATATGATATATTCTGTTAAATAGAATCAATATAGAAAATTCAACTAACTGACTAGCAGTTCAATCAAACAGTCAACATACAGTCAATCCGCCAATATCTAACAGTTCTAAAAATACAACATGAAATTATAAACTGTTCAGAGTTAGTGAGATTTACTCACATTGGACGATCATCGTTGATAACGATAACCATCGCTCGATTTGATTCAGACAGACAATTTATTTCGCCATAAATTGTAATGAGCTCGGATGGACTTCCAATCAGTTCCATCATGTAGTGTTGGTCCATACGGTCCCAACGGATCCAACCGTTCTAAATTCCATTTTATCTCAGCACGTCACAACATTTCCTTCTTCCCTTGACTCCAAAACATAACTCCAACATCCCTTCGTTTTTCAACACAAACCCAAACCATTTTCCAAATTCCAACTCCTCCTATCTTTCACAAACTATAAAATAAAGACCACATACGGTCAGCCTCTTCTTCAACATGATAAATGACGTGTTGCTCATCTTTCAGCAAATACCCGCATTCTTTCAGTATTTCAACAACTCACTCAGCAGTGATCAAAATGCATTACTGCCTTCGTGCTCCCTTGTCAGCACAGTATCAAACATAAAGTAGAAACTCTTCAACAAATCAATCAAAAACTCATTCACCAATTTGAACTAAAGGCCTCCAGTCATGTTCCTTTTACCTCGCTTAAGCATCCGAAACCGATTCTCCAACAGTTCAGTATTGTTCGAACTCACACAACAGCCATAGCAGAACCTTTAGCTTCCAATCATCTCCCCCTCCACAGTATCACTTGTTCGCCCCATCACCAAAACGTTCGAAAGCATCCCCTGTCACCGTAACCCCTTCGAACTCAGTCAAGAACACCATGTCCCTGCCCCCCTAGTTTGCAAAACGCAGCAACTTTCCCCAAACCCCCTTCAAACTCGATCGCTCCCTTCACTCCAGATTCAGTTTTGAATGCCGCACCCTTTGGCTCGACCTCTAGCCACCAGGAAAGTCGAAAACCGATCAGAACCGTACCCATTGTAGCTCTCCTCGAGCTGAGTAGATTTGTGGTTAATCATTTATGTTTTTAGTGAGGGATTTGGGTGATTTTTATAAGGCATGAGTATTGATTTGTTTTAACTCTCCACGAACGAGAAAACGGAGCCGTAGATAACTTCTGGTTGACCAACGAAATGAAAAATTAGGTTATACGATTATATAGGAATTTGTTTTAGATTTCCTTGTAGTTCCTCTTTCCACGTCGTAGAAGAGAACATGCGGGTGAAAACAGAAGGAGACGTGGTGTTGTTTATGATCACAAGTAGGTTTAGATATTGTACATCCACTTCCGTAAATCCCATTCATATACAATTGCTATAGATTGAGTTGATCATACCATTGTGACGACCAACGTACCATGATCCCAAAGATATAATAATACCGGTAGATGGACTCATATTTTGAAACTTCAAAAAGTTGATTTCAGGGTGCGAAATACTTCAAACAAAAAGTCGCTTATTAAATTAATTAAAAATTACAGAAAAATTCTAAAAATTATTTTATCGTTATGTCACAAAAGAACCTTGTCTAAATTCAAACCCGATCTCTAGTTATATCGAATAAACCGTTATGGTCGATAAACGATTCTATAGCGACTATTTTAAAATTTGTTTTGGACATATCTCAAAATCTACACGATGAAATCCTGATTTTTCTCTTCCACTAGAAAGATATACTCCACCATATCGCCATTCCAGCCAATTCTGATTATTTCATAATTTAATATATTATTTAATTTATTATTTTAATTAAATATTCATCATTATTTAATTCCACGACGATTAAATTCTCTAAACCACCATTTATATAATTAAATAAATTAATCATAATACCTCTGCCAGTGCGGGTCATTACATAACTCGACAAGTTATGCTCGATGTTTATCATGGAAAGCCTCCTTAAGAGATGATCCTATGGTCCTGGGACTAAGTACAAGAAACCCCACCGAGTAAAAATTAGAAGGACCCAAGAGATATTCAACTAGAATTCACCAAGAATTGGAGCGATAAAATCCCTCTTATAGATCGGTACCAAACCCCAAGTTTGCCATGTGAATTTATTTTTGCAGATAGAAGTTGTAAATACCCAAAGTAAGGGAGAAGCCATCACTAAATTTGATTTTAAGAATATGATGAGAGAACTATTGGATATTCGTGGACAGCTAGACCTAGAACAACATAAAGTTAAGCTTAATATCCAGTGCATAAGGCCTAGATGGAATGAACTACTTTATACTTGAATCCAGAAGATCTTTATTGTTTGAGAATTATTGGAGGAGAAAATGACAAAGACCAATTATGTATAAAGATTGAATGTCAAGACAAATTATAGGAGTCGAACAGTCTCAAAGCGAGGGCTTTAGTACCAATCCCATTATGGGTTTAATACCAAACCCAATAACTACATTTTTAGCATATATGATCGTGATGGCATGTTTCCTATATGCTTAATGATTTAAGGGCACCAAAGGTCTTGCAAAAACCACTGAAAAACCATTGATGAATGAATGTGGAACTGCTACTTAGACAATCCTCCTATATTTTGTTAAGCCAAGGCAACATGATGCAACCCGGAGGCATGAACTCGGTCAAACTCATAGGGTAAATTATGATGAGACAACCTATAAGTGAAAGCCTAAGTCAAACTAGTGATGACTTGGCAACCTCTTGTAATCATACTCCTTCCATTGAGGTTACCCTACGTGTTCGCGGATATTTAAAACATTAACTATGCTATCATATGTAAAGATGACAGACCCAAAATAACATCTTATGAAGTAGTAGTGGGACATGGACTTTGCTAGAGTGACAGGCTCGATTAACCGAATATGCTTCCCCATTTTCTTGGAAAGCGTAGCAATCATGTGATTTACCGAATTACCAATTATGTCCATCTCCTTATCGCCTAACTAGTGAGTATGTATGTTGAACAACGTATAGTGTCCACACCTCGCCCCAAGGATGTTACGCCTATATTTAGTATATTCAAAGGATTAGGAGAGGTTCTATAAGATTTTCTACAAAGATTCAATACTGTTGTAACTAAAGGGGAAACACATATATGGACATAATCTTGATGGCATTGATGAATAAAGTTGACCCCAACGATGATTTTGTTGAATGGCTAGTGAAAATGCCTTCTCTGTATAGTTTTCGCAACAAGGCAATCTTTGTATGATAAGAGGGCAATAGTGGGTAGGAAAAGGGATAGTGCAGGCTTATGCGTCAAAGGAATTCCGAGTTATGCTGCGTTAAAGCACTCCAAAGAGAGATTTGTAAATATTGCTGTATATATCCAAAATTAAGGAAATTAAGAGAGAAAAACTGGTAATAGGAACCATGACAAAAGAACGAATTCTAGAAAATGATCAAAAATTCCCATGTCTAATACTTATAAGCAACTCAATAGAGAATATCTATTTGGCTACTGCAACACAATTTAGTATAAAAAATCAACCTCAAGGCAATCGATGAAGAAGGAAAGAAATATTGGAAAATCTTTAAGTTAAATGAAAATGGATATTACACAAATGTTTATTATCATCTTCATGATGTGATAAAGAAGTTGTTCTGGGAAAATAAGTTGCAACAGTTTATGCAAGCCTTACAGGATGGCATGGAAGAGATATACGACCCCAACAAATAATAAGCTTCACTTAGGGATATTGAACTTAGAAGGCCTAAGGGAGTAATATTTATTAGCAATATCATCAAAGAACTGCATTTGACTAATAAAAATTGGATTTAGATTAAGCGTAGTGTAAATGTTGTTAAGTACAAAAGCTACCTAGTTATAATGAATAGATCTTGACAAACTGATGCTTGATGATGGCATATGGCATCGTCTTGAGAAGCGGAGATGCAAACACAGAAAAGGCCTAGAAAATTAAACCACTAGTGATTTCAATTGCTATTTCCATAGTCAGAAATGTTCTTATTGAATGTGGAAGCACTATTAATATTTTAGACAAAATGGCCTACGACAAGATGATGTTGGGTGCTAGAGACATGAAACCATTAAAACTCATATTTGCAGCTTTAAGTATATTACAACTAAAGCAATAGGACATATATAGCTACTAGTGGCATTAGAATAAGATGACCATAGCTTAATTCCAAGTGGAGTTACTCCTTGATATTTGAAACTAGGATTTTCAACTGAGAGGGATTTTATTTCGAGATCAAGCAATTGGTTGCCTATGCTATGTAATTAAGTTAAGAGATATTCAATGAAATGAGACAGATAAAGGTAGTCTCCGCATCAAAACAAATGACACATAGCAATCAATGACCAAGCACGGGCTTGAGTAGGACATTTGGTTTTATAAATACATAGATCCGAGAAAGAAGAGGAGCCAAAGGACATAAAGGCTACCCCGATTGAGCTGTTGATTGACATTCTCAATTAGAATGATTCAATATGGATCTTGAAGATAATTTCTTAGCTCAATGCATAAATTATGAAGGAGCTAACAAACTTGTAACCCCCTATTTTCCACGGCCCAAAGAAAATTGCTACGAATTGTGCAGTTATCTAGCATTAACTTTAGATAATAGGAAATAGATATGTAAATGAATCAAACATCAGAGAACACAAGATATGATTTTTTTTAAAGACTTATTCATTAACAAATGTTCATTATAATTATCAATGCAAGACCTACATACAGATAAAATATAATTATTACAAAATATAACTCTAAGAGTTACATTTAATGATGCCACCTTGGTTGATCAGAATCTAGATATTGGCTATAAACATCTTTGCCATTACATATATCTAAAAATGAATAAGATAATATAAAAAACTACTTCATCGCTAACTGCCTCCTGCACATCTTTGGAGGTGAAGTCGAGAAGAACCAAAAAACCTTAACCCACGGTCTACTATAATGAGCATACAAGAATTTAGGGGAAAATAAAAAATTTGGATCAGCCAATAGACTACAATGAGTAATAACTATTACCCAAAACCAAAGGATGTCCATTGATATTGAAACGACCTGCTCCCTTCAATCCTCGAAAATCGACAATAATACATGTATGTTATTCACATGGCGCAAAACCAAGTGTCGGAGAAACAAATTGTTTTTGGTAAGAAAGAAAAGGTTGAGAAAGTAGAAAGAACGAAATCTTGCACAACAGATATATATATATATATTGAAACATGGTTCTTTTATTACTCACATATTGTGTAATTTTACACACATGTATACAACACATACACACACACACATCGCATCTCATGCTCACATCCCTCATACATCCAAATAACAATTGTTACAATCGATAAAAACATTGGTAACCTAAGCCATCAACAGGACAGCCATCTCGCTTATGCTCAAAATATAGAATTACGTTTTTCAAACTTCAAATAGCTACAGTTAAGCCAAATTTGAAATTTAAAACCTAATTCTCTCTCCAAACTATCTTCGTATTCCACACAAATCATTTTCCACGTTTACTCCAAAACTTGCATGTTTTGAACGTTGAAAGCCTAGAGAAGAACCAAATAACCTTCTCATGTTTATTGCATAGCCGCTAAGACACGTCTTCAAATGATTACATAACTGCCCAAATGGTTTTTCAACCGTATGCACATGATTTCACGCATGTGATCTTCCATGCACGATGCCAATGGATCTGCGCCAACACTCTTTAGTGGTTCGTCCGTCTTGAACTTCCACTTCTAGTTATTTATATACCATCATAGCAAGTTTGCTCATCTTGAAAGCCCAGCCTCCTGTAACCCGTTTTCATGCACAAAGGTTCCACGTATTTGAAACTTCCTGTTCATATTTTAACAACCCGTTATAGAACGTGCTTCGTTGTTTTGAAACCGCCCATAGAAACGAAACTGTGTTCCTGGTACGCTACCACCTAATCCTAGAAAAAACTCTTCGTCGTTGATGGTCAAAGTTGAAAACTCCAGATGGCTTCAATCTTGCTCTAGAAGTTTCCATGTCCGGCCGACTCCAATCAAAACATGGGTACTTAGATTCTGCCACGCTTCTACCCTTTCTCCCCGCGAACGCAACCATCAAACTTACACGATGCTGCGAATGTGGGCCGTGTTTTAGATCTATATTGCCAGCGTTGATCGTTGTCGTCTATACCATATTTCTGGAGCTTCCCAACAATTATGAGAATCCAAGCCAGATCCATTGTAAATTACATCACCGTTCTACTGGGATTCATATCCGAGTCTAGTAGCCTATTACTGCCTATTGATTCGATACCCAGAACTAGGCATTACCAAGAATGCTTCGCCCGTTCTTTGCACACATCGGAAGTTTTTTTGATCGTGTAGAAAGGATAACCGACCTTTGTAAATGCCAGAGTACATCATAACACCATCATGTTTTCCACTATCATTGTAAACAGAAAAGTTTCATCAATGGACTTCCATCAAACTCATATAATGATAACCATCAGAGAAATAGCTACTACCATTGAAGACTTCCCTTGTAGTTCCCCTCTAATGAGAGTGGGAGAGAGGAGTTCCCCTATATGTAAATATATATTTGTTTGTGTATGTGTGTTAATTTTCAAAAAAAAATTAATGTGTGTGTGTTTATCCTTTAAAAACCACATACATATTGGTTTATTAATTCTGCGTTAGTATTATGGATCGGGTATCATTAGGATCGGCCATGCAAAATGCTTCTCAATATACTTAGACGGTCTGTGAAAGGTCGGGGACAACCGCACACTATGAAGGGTCAAGTATAGCTAGGAAAGTTGCACATGTTAGAACGATCTGGGGGTCCGCTCAAACATAGCCAGGGTTAGTCGCACAACATAGTTTAAACGTATAAAGAAGTCGTGCATGCAAAATCATTCAAAAAACAGCGCGACACAAAGGCTCACACATCATGGAAGGGTCTCCTTGCTCATCCTTGTATCAAAAAGTTTGATTGAAAAATGCTAGGAGAAGAAGTGCCCCATCAATCAACCAAGAGTTCAAAGATACCAGGGATCGCGTACGCGTTCTATGTCCACTTACATGTTACAGCCGTAGTCGTTCGCTGTCCAATCTGTCGTTATTATTTCAATTGGATGTTTTTCTGCAATTAAGTTGCTGGTTGCCCATCCGCCTACAGTCAAACACGATCACTTCAACTAACCCACCCGCCTGCATAGATCACTCACCTAAAGCTACTCGCGACTTGGGAAGTCGCTCACTCTCACAGTGTTGCTTGCTCTTGTAAAGTCACTTTCTCTGAAGAGCTAGGAAAGGTCACTGGTAGCTGTTTACAACCGAGCGGTGGCATGTTCGTAATAAATAGGACAAGAGACTCAGATGAATTCAAATTCAAACCTCTATAAAGGGCTCACCTATAAATAGGTCACACCCTCCACCAAGAAAGGGGACCTCCCGCCACCACGAAGTGCGGCTAAATTCCTTCCTTAGCCATTCCTTAAACATTTTCAGCCATGATCATTATCATCATCCGAAGACCCTTCATCCATTTGGTCATGGCGTCCGTAAAAATCTGATAAGTGTGAAAGATCCAAGACATCCTCCTCCTCTGTCACTTATACGTCCTTCTTCATCACTGATTCTGCCATTTCCCCATCAAATCTCGTGAATCTAAGCGAAATTTGTATGTAAAATTGAGAATATATTGAGTGAATAAGAGGATGTATAAAGATCAAGAGTTGTTGTGTCTTATAATCATCATCATGATAATACAAACTCCGTTCACAGTGGATGTAGGCCCAACACATAGCTGAACCACTCTAAAACCTCATCTCCATTTTATTTCCTTTACGTTTTTTACTTTCAATTGTTGTTGAGTGCTGCTCCACTTATTTTCTAACAACATTAGTGAATTACATTCATTGTACCCTTGGTGTTTGAACCATTTTTGGTGAAAACATTTGGCGCCCACCGTGGAGACAATTCTCATATCCTTCCTTCACACTCCCCTCTAAATTTCAGCATCATACCATCAATATTCTAAACTGCCCTCTTTTCTCAAAGCCATGGCCGGCTCAAAGAAAAATAACAAATCCAATAAAACTACCACGGTCATTGGGGATGTTCGCGGTGACGAAACCACACCGCAGACTCTGAAGCGAGAAGTTGAAGAATCCTCCAGGCCATCTGTAACACGAGATGAATTGAATGTGGCTGTTACTGGGCTGAATGAAAAAACAGATGCCACGACCAAAATGATGATGGAATGGCTTGATGACTTGATTAATATTTGAGCCAATCTTCCACTACCAAAAGTTGTGAACAATGCTAACGAAAGAGAGGACTCTTCAGCCTCAGACCCTAATCGACCCCACTTCTTAGTGTGAGATAAGGGGGAGGCCAGCGTTCAGGACTCTAAGGTCAGATCTCCGCAGCTTATAGAGAAGTGTGCAGTTCAAAGTACCGCAAGTCCTCCCAAAAGAAATGAAAGGCGTCGAAGCTCGAATCGCGTTTGCACCAGCATAAACTTAGATGCTAGTAAAGGGAAGCGAGCGAATGATGATAAACGCATTGCAGATATGATCTAGTTGATAATGAAAGAAAAAACAACCCGGGAGGACAAAGAAAAAAAATGGGAATTTTCGCCCAGTAAAAACCCATTTACAGAGCAGATCCGTCAAGCAAAATTCCCCAAGATATTCACACCCCCAACAATAGCGCCTTATGGTGGAATAGGAGATCCGAATATCTTCCTGTTCAAGTATGATCAGCAAATGAATGGAGCCATCGGGACCGATGAGATAAAGTGCTTATACTTTCCTGTATGCCTGGAAGGTGTAGCCTCGATGTGGTTCACCAAACTCCCACCTAAGTGCATTGATCAATTGGCCGACTTGGAAAGAAGGTTTCAAGTCCAGTTCCACCTACAAACTAACAAAGTAAGAGATGTAATGTCGCTTAGTAGGGAGGAACAGAAGTTTGGAGAAACCATCAAAGCTTTCCTTACACGATTCCATGTCGTAACGGCTAAAGTCATAGAACCAGAACCCTGGTATTTGTTAGCAGCCCTAAAAGGTGCTATTGATAAGAAATCGGAATTTGGGACATGGCTCGAAATGAAGAAACCCAAAACTCTTAAGAAGTTCTATAAGAAAGCTGAGGACTATATTAGGGTGGAAGATGACGCTCCGAATGTCCAGAAGGCCATAGAAAACAGCACTGCCAAAGAAGGAAAAAGCAACGAGTTCTGAACAGAGCAAAAAAATGACTTTGGACAAAAGAGGTGGAGTGATGAGAAGGAAAACAAAGCTTACTAGAAGATGCAACTTTACAAGTGTAACGAATGCGGATTTTCGACCCTGAAAATCGACATAAAACCCGATGTCGACTATTAAGCATCGGAAATACCGGATCATTAATAGAAAGAAGTTAGAGGGTGATAAATAGAAAGAAAGAAAATTAGAATAGAAGAAGAAGAAAATCACGATAGAACAAAATCAAAGTAAACACAAATCTCATAGCGGAACGAATAAAATATATTGTATAACGACTTTTGAAATAAAAATCTGTAACTTGTAATACATACCAATATTACAGTACCACATATAACATCGCAGCAGAAATAAACTCTATATATATCTAGCTTTGAAGCCACCTTCTCCGAGCTCCTCCAATATATCTGAAAAATCCCGACTACTTGACTGCGCATACAAATTTGGGAACCCAAGAGTTTAGGGAAAACAAACCAAAATAAACTCTGGGTCTGTCATGTGACTGGTGTGCGTAAACTCCAAACACTTGGTTTAACTTTTCCAATCCTTTTCAAAAGCACAGACAATCGTAAGACCGATTCACACATAAAACGGATGGTTTTTACCTTACGATAACCCAAAATATTTCTTAAGATCAATATTTTCTGATATTATAATAATGTCTAGTACAAGTTGATAGAAATCTAGTAGAACGCTTTCATCTCACATTCTACATATATAATATACAATCAGAAACCGCGGGTTCTTATTGGGTAATGGATTTCCAACTATGACAAGGTACGGAACCACCTTCCGATCAGTGTACTCTAGAAGCGATACACTGGAGTTGAACAAGAACATCTTGTAACTCGGCCACACATGACCGGCCATTCATTTCGCTTAAATGCTCCGAATATATTATCACCTTATGGCTGGTATACCAACATACCATTCATGGGAGATACAGAATTGAAAGAAGTAACAAACATGAATATTCTCTAGATGGTGACAATATACCCTGATTGGGTGCGACCAACTTAGCCATGCTGCTTGCCCGATTTCTGTCATTTCCCAGTTGATGAAGCTATACGTCATAACGTATCCTTTTACAAATCACTCCTTATTTACTTTGAATGTCACATCGTCATAACCATCAAATCACAAATTGATTTCCCCAAAAATACTACGGGTATAAGCTAAGAGAAACGAATTCCTCCGCCACCAACGTAAATACGTTTGAAATGATCAACTTACGCAATCTACCATATATACTTTGTCAGACGTTCATCCACTCAAGTTGTCCTGGGACTGGACAACCCGAAGGAACTATTCTGTAAATTCGTCTTAGGTAATTTCTACCTAGGATTTACTAAACAGACCTTGCATAACTCCGTCTTCAATTATCGTCATCATATTTAATTCGCAACGCTAATGCTACAAAGAGTGGTTTTCAGATAATATATCTGATCCTGGTCTCTCCGTATTGATAGCGGAAATGGTCAAAATCTTTGATAGTTGGTGATTTAACTATCAAAGGAAAACATGTGTACAAACAACGGTCGTATTTCCAAATGGAAATCTTATCGATCAATCATCAATCAACTTTTATCCCTTTAAATTAGTTTATCATTAATTTATTCTATTTCCCTATTCCCGTTTTTCCATATATTCGTAAATCCATATTTTCTAAATTTAGAAAATATGCGTTATTAATCATTGGAAAACATTTCCATATTTACTCTCATTTCTTATTTTCTATATTAGAAACATTTCTGATTCTTATTTGGAAAACATTTCCAAAACTCCTTCATTGGATTTAAATAGATGTTTAATTAAAACATCGCGATGCCACTCAAACCATTACACTCATTAACTAAATTCACTTAAGCAACTTTCACTATCTAACCTTAACCATTCCTTAGTTAAAAATGAAGTCAATAAACTTGGGGTATAACTACCTCTCAGACCATAACTGAACAACGTTTCTAACCTCGAAATAGGAAAAGTTCACCTTTTAAATATTTAACAAACTTCCTAACGTAACTATCAGATTCTATTTACAAATCCACTTCTTTTACAAAATCATTTGATTATAACAATAGTGTTATAATCCCATGCTTCAGAAATATAATAACTTAAATATAATTTTTATTTATTAATTTGGATAAACTAATAAACAGCTAATTTATAAATAAATAAATAAATCTTGATTAAAAATGGAAAGTGAACAGTACTTTCCCGAATTCGATATAATCTAATTTCAACGTATAACTTTCTTTCAAATAATCTCTATTCGATTTAACTCTCTTTCGAATAACTTATATTCGATTTAACTCTCTTTCAAATAAATTATATTCAACTAACTCTCTTTCTAATAAATTATATTTGATTAACTCTCTTCGAATAATTTATATTCGATTAACTCTAATCCGATTAACTCTATTCGAATAACTAATATTCGATTAACTCTATTCTTTGTCTCATTCAAATTCCCATTTGAAATCCAATTTCAAAACCCAATTTTTCTTATAAATGTTTAATTTATAAAATATTTATTTTAATCCATTATCCACATCGAATGTGAATAATATTTCTTTATATAACCAATTCAGTTTTGATATCGCATTAAAAATAATATCCCCTGTTCCAAAATCTATTTATACTTCTATTTATAGAATTAATTACACAAAATCCCCTTTTTACTTCTAACACTAAAAGTCTCATTTATAATTCCCTTTATAAATGGTAAGTTCAATTTCTATTTAAAATATCGGTGTCAAAACCGATTTCTACTTCTCTATATAAGTTCAGACTTATATGTTCCATTTATCATGATAAATATTTTGTTTTATTTATAAAACATTATTCCTACATTAATCTTCTCAATTTGTTTGTTAAAAATAGGATTCTATTAAATATTTACTTTTAATCCATATCATGTTACACCCGTGTGCGAAGCACAAGTCTAAACCTTCCAAATGTAAAATTCTCATTTTATAAAATTTTATTCATTTTCAAAATATTTACTTTCATAATTGTATTTACATTCCAAATAAATAATCCTTTTATAATTATACTTATTTTCCAAATAAATATTCCGATTTATTTCCTATAAATATTTAATTTATAATATCATATTTATTTCCTATAAATATTTCAATTTTCAAATACACTTTGAAAATTCCTTTTTACATTCCAGTATTTCTTATGGCATTTAAAGTACCAATTAAACAGACCAGTGTCATCATAACCAATCACAGGTTTTATATCACATAATATATCACAATATATGAAAACAAACAGTATTATAAATACTGAGGAATCCAGTTGGATCCCTCCAACCTGTTTCCCTGCATCAACAGATGTTAAACAATATAACTAACATCAATTCTATTTCAATATGGAATATTCTGATAAACAGAATCAATATTTGATTAACGATATATATATTTATATATCGTTATCTATATTCTCAACCAATTAATTAGCAGTTCATCCAGTAGTCAACATAACGCAATCAACCAACATTTATCAATTCTAAAACTACATTATAAAAATATAAACTGATCAGAGTTAGTGAGATTACTCACATTGGTTGGTAATCGTTAAATAACGAATAATGGACGGTTGATCCATTTAGGCGTTTAATTCCTCCATAAATTGAAATGATCTCCAAATCTCAATAGACTAGTTCCAGGACATAGCCTACGACCATACGATCCTAACGGATCCAGCTTTTTTTTTAATTTCGGTGTCGTATGCCTAAGTTATGAATTTTACAATTTAAGTACGTTATATAGTTTTAATTTAACTTAGCTTTAATATATAATAATTGGGGCTCTCACCTATATTCCATCGGCCCGTCATAACAAGAAAACCAACCGTAGCGATCCTTCTTCTCCAGATAATATACCCCGTCACCTGCACGTGTTCTCTCCATCAGCACAAAAATAAACCTGTAGCTTTTCATACAACCATGTTAAATTATTTCACCAATCTTCTCTGCTAAACCACAACCTCCCTCTTTTATAACTCGTGTATACTACTCCTCATCCCATCAAAAATATATTCGTCCGTTCCAGAATTTGTTTTCGCCGTAACCGTGCTTAGCTTTGATCTCACTACAAAAAAAATTGATTTAAAGACCGAAAAAATCAGTTTCCACTAAAGCAATTCAGTCTTTAAACAATGTCTAAAGACCGATCAAAAACTGAAACTTCCAGATTTCAAATCTTAAGTCTTAAAATACATTTCAGTTTCAAATTATAAAAACTGATATTTCAGTCTTAAGTAACTTTTAGACCGAATTCTAAAGACCGAAATAAAGTTCGTAATCAGTCTTAAATTCAAAAATTTGATAAGAAAAAAAAACTACATTCAATCTCATGTCGATTTGAATATGGTAAAAAAAATTGTTTATGTGCGTATGTATATGTATATTCAATAGTAACGATATAAACCATCATGCAATATGTATGTCTATGGTTAACACAGTTCAGCTCGCATTTTTCAAACAATGCATAATGTAGCACTCAATAACGTTAAATAATATCCATTGATATACGACAAATAGCTTATAAATTCAGCACTTTGTTATGGAATAAGTAAATAAAGGAACATTAAAATTTTGGATCTCTTCAACATAGATAATGTAATAACATAAAAACATATACAGATGACAAACAGAAACAATAATTATTCTTCGCTGCGGTAATCACATAAACTTCAAGTAATAATCATTCTCCAAAGCAGTAATAACACAAACTTTGAGTACTCTTTGTCATCAAATCAATCTGCAGTGGTAAAGTTTTTATTATCAGCAACTAAGCATAGTGACAAAAAAAACAATAATCATTAAAACTATTCTCACTTTTATGCCCAGACCAGAATAAGCATTCAAACTTCAAAGAAGCTCCTCGCTGTCCATAATCAAAAACAGTGCTCATTTTATACAGTTTAGAGAAGATAATTAAATAACTCAAACTCAGTTAGTTTACGGTTTCTGAAAAGGCTCAAAAGGAAATGAAATACAGAATTTCCACATTTTACATAATCTGTTTACGATGGAGAACTGTGCATCATTTTCAAAGCAAAAAAGCAAAAGAAAGGCAATTACTTTGATCATATTTACCTTAAAAGAAAAACGCGGGCAACATTAAGGATGTAGCAAGAAAGAGTGCGAGCTACAGAACTTGTTTAAGAAGAAAATTTTCAGAAGGCTCATTTTACAATGGGAAGAAGAAATTAAGGAGTTATGGCAACCCTTTTTTAGTGCGCTTAGTGGAGGAGATTTTTCGGGTCTGGAAACTATTATGCTGTGGATTGCCAAGCTAAGCCGTAAGATTAAACAAGGCAAAACCGCCGAATGGTAATTAAGAAATGCGGTTGAGGAGAAATTAAATACCGAGAATCCGTCTCCAGGCGGTGCCAGATTGTAAGGACGGAGGTGTAACTCAATTTCAGTTTCTAATGTTTAAAAATAAAAACCGAATATTTCAGTCTATTTTCAGTTTAAAATTACAAACCGATAAGCATCAGTTTTTAATTTGCATTCTGTAAACAACTTTTTATTTGTAGTGTCTCGCCAAAAATAAAAATTCTGAACCCAGCGCCATCGAGTTATACAACTCGCATCCTTCCTATATTGCATTCCAACACAAAGCCAAGCTCCCTCAAGCTCCTCACTCTTCACAACGTCAGTTCTTGTTGATCTCCTCACAACACATGGAAATAATGATGTCAGTTCTTGTTGATCTCCTCACAACACATGGAAAAAAAATTGATTTAAAGACCGAAAAAATCAGTTTCCACTAAAGCAATTCAGTCTTTAAACAATGTCTAAAGACCGATCAAAAACTGAAACTTCCAGATTTCAAATCTTAAGTCTTAAAATACATTTCAGTTTCAAATTATAAAAACTGATATTTCAGTCTTAAGTAACTTTTAGACCGAATTCTAAAGACCGAAATAAAGTTCGTAATCAGTCTTAAATTCAAAAATTTGATAAGAAAAAAAAACTACATTCAATCTCATGTCGATTTGAATATGGTAAAAAAAATTGTTTATGTGCGTATGTATATGTATATTCAATAGTAACGATATAAACCATCATGCAATATGTATGTCTATGGTTAACACAGTTCAACTCGCATTTTTCAAACAATGCATAATGTAGCACTCAATAACGTTAAATAATATCCATTGATATACGACAAATAGCTTATAAATTCAGCACTTTGTTATGGAATAAGTAAATAAAGGAACATTAAAATTTTGGATCTCTTCAACATAGATAATGTAATAACATAAAAACATATACAGATGACAAACAGAAACAATAATTATTCTTCGCTGCGGTAATCACATAAACTTCAAGTAATAATCATTCTCCGCAGCAGTAATAACACAAACTTTGAGTACTCTTTGTCATCAAATCAATCTGCAGTGGTAAAGTTTTTATTGTCAACAACTAAGCATAGTGACAAAAAAAACAATAATCATTAAAACTATTCTCACTTTTATGCCCAGACCAGAATAAGCATTCAAACTTCAAAGAAGCTCCTCGCTGTCCATAATCAAAAACAGTGCTCATTTTATACAGTTTAGAGAAGATAATTAAATAAATCAAACTCAATTAGTTTACGGTTTCTGAAAAGGCTCAAAAGGAAATGAAATACAGAATTTCCACATTTTACATAATCTGTTTACGATGGAGAACTGTGCATCATTTTCAAAGCAAAAAAGCAAAAGAAAGGCAATTACTTTGATCATATTTACCTTAAAAGAAAAACGCGGGCAACATTAAGGATGTAGCAAGAAAGAGTGCGAGCTACAGAACTTGTTTAAGAAGAAAATTTTCAGAAGGCTCATTTTACAATGGGAAGAAGAAATTAAGGAGTTATGGCAACCCTTTTTTAGTGCGCTTAGTGGAGGAGATTTTTCGGGTCTGGAAACTATTATGCTGTGGATTGCCAAGCTAAGCCGTAAGATTAAACAAGGCAAAACCGCCGGATGGTAATTAAGAAATGCGGTTGAGGAGAAATTAAATACCGAGAATCCGTCTCCAGGCGGTGCCAGATTGTAAGGACGGAGGTGTAACTCAATTTCAGTTTCTAATGTTTAAAAATAAAAACCGAATATTTCAGTCTATTTTCAGTTTAAAATTACAAACCGATAAGCATCAGTTTTTAATTTGCAGTCTGTAAACAACTTTTTATTTGTAGTGTCTCGCCAAAAATAAAAATTCTGAACCCAGTGCCATCGAGTTATACAACTCGCATCCTTCCTATATTGCATTCCAACACAAAGCCAAGCTCCCTCAAGCTCCTCACTCTTCACAACGTCAGTTCTTGTTGATCTCCTCACAACACATGGAAATAATGATGTCATGGAAACTAGTTTGCACAACACAACAGCATGCGCCAGTAATCCTTTGCTCACTCAAACTCATCACTCTCCACGAACTTAAACCTAACCAAACTCTACTGTTCATGTCAACAGCCACGCGCCCACATCAAGCCGTACCCACTTCTATCCTCGTATACTCAACTACACTCGCATCCTCATGCAAATGAACCCAACTTCTTCATAAAACTTCCCCATAAAACAAAAACTTCGCTATTTCATACTTTATTTCCATCCTCATTCATAACACCATGGCTCAAGCAACTCCAATTTGTAACAACCCGGAAAATACGAGCCAATTTAAAATTTTTAAATTGGTTATTTTAGAGGAATTTGAACAATTGAAATAGAATATTTCAATAAAATAGTGAATTAGAAATAGTGAGTCAGTTTGAAAATTTGAATTCAACTTTGACTGACTATGCCGGGTGGAAAATATAACAGATTTTAGTGAAACAAAAAATATTTAAATCTGTTAGTGAATACCTTTCTAACGAATCTGAAAAATCGAAGTTTCATAGCGGGAATCAAAAGTTATGGCCAAATGAATTTTCAGAAAGGTTGCTATATAGAATATATAGCCCTGGAAAATAGATATTTTGCAAGCGACCTCGGAATTCGACGTAACCACTTTTGTTGGGTCCGGGATGTCAAACTATTGCTGGGTTTCAAATTTCATAATTTTTGAAGCTAGTATGTGAGCATGGCAAAAGAAAACGTGTTTAGTCAATTTCTGTTAAATTGGATCGACCAGAAAAGGGCCATTTTCTAAACGAACTCAGAATTTGACGAAACTAGTTTTGTTGGGACCGTAGCGTCAAAACATAGCTAGATTTATTTTTCTGGAATTTTTTGAATCAGTTTATGGCCCTGACAAATTGAAATTTACGTTCAAAGATAAAATTAAATGTTTTATACTTTAATTTGAAGAATAACTGACTGTGACAGTCGAATTGGCCAACGAAACATATCCCATTGTGTCCGAGATTGGGGTATTTAGCTAGGAGCGACAGTCGTTGGGTTTGAATTGGGGTTCGTAAGTGAAAACCCTAATTTTCTGAATAATATATATATTGGCGAATCAGAAAATTCCTTTTATAAATTAAAAAAAAACCTGCTTCTCTCTTTCACCGACGGCGAAAACCGTTCGAACCTTCCCAGGCAAATCGCCGCCGCCACAGCCACCAACCGACGCCGCCACCACCTCGAATCGACGCGCCTCCCTCCCCTCTTCAAATCCGACCAACCCCTGACCCCTATCATCGCCGCATCGACGAGAACCGTCGACCCAAAGTCGCCGACTTCCCACCATCGCTGCGCCTTCCTCCGACCACCGAACCGCCTCCAACCACCACCGATCGACTCCCCTTTCCACCCTCTTCCACGTTGTACCTTCCGATCGTAGTATCGTGCCTCGGTTTTCGCGAAAACTGCAACCCTAGTTTTGAACCATCGTGAAAGGTGAGTCTTTTATTACATCCGAACTTTTAAAAATCATATCTTTATGGTGTTTTGACGAAATTCAATGAAACAGGAAACATCGGGACCGCAAGGAGGCTCTCTACCACATAGAGGAGACCGCGGATTTTTCTGAGCCATCTACGATTTTTAGCACTCCGAAAACAAAAGTGAGAAATCTAAATTAAATGAATTTGAATGGAAAATGTCATGTATAAATTATATAAGCGAAATATAATTTACACACGTGTTGTATACCTCATGTACATGCGTTGCGTAAGCTATATGATCAAAGTATGAATTATACTTGCATAGAATAATTGATATATGTGTTGAAATGCAAGTGAAACATAGAAATTATATATATATATATATATATATATATATATATATACACACTCCCCTCGTCCACAAGCCATGGACGATATTTATTGTTGTGAATTGGTGTGAAATATTGGATGAAAAATGCGAATGGTTGAATAATTGTTTGTGGTTGATATTGATTGGTTGTGGTTGAAAAATACCCATTGATGATTGGAATAAATTGGAAATAATTGTGGAAATGAAAATAAAACATGCCGCCTGCGTGCGAATTAGATGCATGAATCCCCATTGTCAAAAACCGCGAGGTTTTAAGGTAGAGCGAGGAGCCGTACTAAGGACGGTGCCGGTTTTAACTACCCTGCCGTTATGCTGCCAAAATTTTGAATAATATTCATGTGTTAGAATTATTTTCATATGTTGAAATTATCTTCATGCGTTGAAATTAAAGTCATGTGTTGAAACTTTATCCATGTGTGGAAATGCTCATGTGTTGAGAAGTGATGTGTGAAAATTAAATTCATGTATGAATGAATAAAGTGTTTAAACAATAAAAATCACATTTTTATAATATATATGAAGTATGTAAAATATTCTCCTTATATATAAATAGTTTCAACAACAAAAATTTCATCTTTCTTATATGAACAACATATATAAATTATCCATGTGTGGAGATGCTCATGTGTTGAGAAGTGATGTGTATTGGAAAAGTTCATGTGTTGAATAAGAAGATCGAACAATAAAAATTACATTTTTATTGAAATTATGAAGTGTTAAAAACATTCATTTGTTGAACAAATATTTTAGATGATAAAAATATCATTTTTATCATATATGTGATATGCTAAAGATATGCGAGCGTTGAAATAAATATTTGTGAAAGAAATATTATTTTTAACAAGCATAGGAACTAAATAAAATAGTCATGTGTTGAAATATATTTTAGTTCGCCAAAATTATCATTTTTGAAATGTGAAGTGTTAAAAATAACCACTTGTTCAAATAAATATGCATGAGTTGAAATATTCATTAATTAGCTAATGATAGGATTTTTGCCTATGCATGCAACATTAGAATGAATGGTGTTTTTAAACCAAATTGAATCAAATATGAAGTTGAATGGAAAATGATAAGTGATAATAATTGCATATATGTACAGGCGTATTTATTGAACATGTTATAGCAAAGAGGCTAGAGAAGAGGAATAAAATTTTGTGCCCGACAAATAGGTACACGTTTACTGTTTTGTTTGGGTGATGATTTTATGAGCCTATTAGCTAGCCTGTAACAACCCGTATTTTCAATAACCTGTTATAACATAAATCGAGGCAGAATTTAATTCTAAAATCTGAATCAAGGGAAACGGGCTGTGCCATTGCGTTCGTCTCGGAAAAATACGCGACATAGAGTCCGAGTTTTCGAAAATCGGAGTCCGTATGAAGAAGATATGGACGAACGAAGTTAGGCAGAAAAACCGAAAACAAGCCAGAATGCACTGGCGCACTTGGGAAGTGCGCCAGCACAAAAATACACTGGCGCACTTGGGAAGTGCGCCCGTGTCGAGCCAGAAACCTGCACAGATTTCTGGCTTGACCCTGGCTGGCTTGGTGCACCTGTTTTGGTTCTCTGGTCTGTTCTGCTGGTCTATGACGATTTTTGATGGTTTAGATCTAAACTAGGGTTAATCCTATGGCCTAAACTAACCTAAACTTCTATAAAAGGACCCCTAAACCTAGCCTAAGTCATCATTAATCAACCCTACAACTAAACTATGGCAAAATCAATCCTTTCATAGCCTCCACTCTCTTCATAAAATTCCTAAATAAATTTTCAAGAGATTTTACATGCATACAAGTGTTTTCAAACTTGTATGAGCATCATTAGCTTGCATTCAAGTCAAGTTTTTATATTTGCATCATAAAGAAAGAGTTTTGATCATTTTGGCTCAAGGGTTTTTATGTTAGAGCTTGCATTTTGGGTTTGATTGATTTCATAAGGGCTTTGTCATATTTTTGTGACTTCTTAAGCATTGTAAGCCCTATTCTACTTTCATACTTAAACTCTAAAGTTAAATGTATGATATGCAAGTTTATATGCAAGTGTATCATGTTGTGATATGCAAGTTTATATGCAAGTTTATCATGTTGTGATATGCAAGTTTATATGCAAGTTTATCATGTTGTGATATGCAAGTTTATTATGTTGTGATATGCAAGTTTATATGCAAGTTTATCATGTTGTGATATGCAAGTTTATATGCAAGTATGCCAAGTTAGGTTACGCAAGTTTGGGTTGAACACTTTGTTCATACTATCATGTTATGCAAGCTTATCTTGGGTTTATGAACATAAAGCTTCAAGCTTTATGCCAAAGGTTGCATTTTGGCAACATGTAAGTTATCATATCTCTTATGATAACTTGCATGTGAGGCTAAATGCGAACTTATGGCCATGTCTACATGTCATTTAGCACCATGTATCTCCAATATGCCAAGTTTGGTTTTATGCATGCTTTTGAGGCATAAAAATGTAATATGCAAGTATATGAACATATGTACATTTCTTATGCCACCATGTTGAACTTGTGGCTTCAACACCTTTATGTCATGATTATGCCAAGTTCCCTCTTTCTATCCTTTATGCGCTATGGCGATATGTAAGCGATGGGATTGCGTTTGGGTTTGGGTAAACTTAAAAGACATAAAAACATAAGCTTGGGAATTTACCTATTAAGTTAGGTCTACCCATTGGGAATCTACCTATTAAGTTAGGTCTACCCAATTGCTTGAAAATCTGTAACATGTTTTGGAAACATGATGGACATGACACTTAGAAAAGATAAGTGTGACCAACTCGAGGTTGGGTTGAGTTTGTAGCGTAAACCTACCCGGAACCGACCGGCTTAACTAGTTGCTACAAACAATAGGACCCAATGTGAGAAGTTGGCCATGTTGTACCTTGGACCCGAGGTTAGACCAAGTTGTGGTGTAAAGCTACCAGGACCCGCCCGGCTTAACTAGTAACCACAACAAGGTCTAATGTGAGAGGTTAAGGCGCATTAAATAAATTAATGCCTCATGATTAGGGTTAAGTCATGGTCCACTTAACACTTAACCAATTTGGGCTTGGTAGATTAATCGGGGTTAAGTCGTGAGCTCATCGTTACACTTAACCAAGTTAATCCATGATTAGCAAGAGGGTTAAACCATACTTAACACACTAGAAAATCCTAGCAATGGGGGGCCCACTCCGCAGTAATCCGCAAAAATCGGTATCATTAAGGCCCTAGGGACTAGGCTAGGGAGGGGGCACGATTACTGGGCTGGAGGTAAGCGACCCAATAAACGACGGCTTGGTGGTACGCCGATGTTGTTCCGGACGGACTATGGTCGTGCACGTAGTCCGTATTTGGAGAAGTCACCCATGGGTACCAGTAGATCGAGACTCTGCACTCATGTTTATGGTGTCCAGGGGTTGGCACCCTAGGGCTTGATACACCCGAAGGGTGGACCCGGCACAGTTCGACTACAATTATGTTTGGGCCGTATTGACACCAACACGTGACGAGTTAGGCTTAGGGAGCCGATCGACTAGACCGTTGGGTTGGACCTTGTATTAGGGTCATTACATGTTATTGGGCCAAAGCATGGGCCAAGGGATCAATACTTGTTTATTCCAGTCATGTTAGTTTGCTAGTACACCTGTGGTGCAAAACCTTAATCCTGATTATGCGATGACACCTTTATCTACCTTGTTAGTAAATCATCATGCTAGTATCCTTATGATCATACCTGCTGCTCATGCCAGTTAACTTTATCAGTTTACATTGATTGTAGTAGGGCTTACTCAGTCTTTTTGACTGACCTGTTTTCTTTCGCCTCTTTTCTTCCGTTTCCCCCCTAGTTTCTCAGGGAGGGAATATTGGAGCTTAGCTGGATTTCTGACCGCTTGCTTGTGGGATTTAGCTCATGTACGGTTTGACATTAAGCTAGCTATGGCTATCACTTCTTTTGGGGATTAGTACTTATGTATTTCAGTTTTTCAGTTGATGTTGTTTTATCTAGACTTGTTTATTTGGAAAGTTGACATTATGTTGTACCAGACTGGTTTTGAAATGGTTTGAAATCTTCCGCTGTTTTATCTATGTTATTTACTCTGTTTACATATATACATATGTTCTTGTTCTGCCTTGATATATCATTATGCATGTTTACCTGATTCAAACGCCCCTCCAAAGTCAGGGTGCTTGCAAGAGAAACCCTGGCGGAGGTGGGGTGTTACATAGCCGCTTGGCTTTTTCTTTTCCTTTTTGACATGAGACGCACGTGTGGCTATTTGGGAATTTTCCCAGCCACTCCCGTACAAAAGAGGTTATGGCGAAATTTTCCAAAATTTAAAGGCGTTAGTGAAATATTTGAAGTGAAAACGATATAGGAATTTTCGAATGAACTATATTTATATAAATATATAAATATAAATAAAATTAAAATGAAACGTGACCGTGCAGTTCGTGTTTTGAAACCATGATTTCAAACGACTAGTGTGGGGATTTCGACCATTGGATTTTCCCGAAACCGCAACTATTGGGTTCGCCTTGGAAATATCTTTCCAACGGCACCAACTTTGTAAAGATCCGACGGTTGGATTGTCTGGAATGTTTAATTCAAATCTGAAGAAAAACAGCGCCAGAGACGATTATATTTATATATAAATATAAATATAATTAAATTAAATCGAATAACATCGCTGCAGTTCGTAATTTGAAATCATAACATCAAACGACTAGTGTGGAAGATCCGACCGTCGGATTTTCCCGAAACTGAAACCGTTGGATTCGTTTTGAAATGATCTTTCTAATGATGTAAAATTTGTGAAGATCCAACGGTTAGATTTTCAGATATGTGTAAAACAAATTTAGTGAAAAATAGTGCCAATGCCTCGGCACGACCTGAAACGTCGTTTAATTAAATATGGCCCTTTTAAATAAATAAAAATGGCGATATATCGTTATAAAATACTATAAATGATATAGAGTGGAAATAAACCCATTTTGTTGTGTTTTCTTGATATGTGATGGTTGAATGTATTTAACATGAAAATTATACTAAAGAACTGAAATGTGAATGTTGAATAGTTTAACCATGTGATAAATTGATTTGATTATCAAAATATACGTTGGTTATTTGAAAAGGCCGAGTTCATTCTCATTTCAAATAATCGATCGACGTTGAGAAGTCGAAGGCGGTTGAAGACCAACAATCATCACATTGGATGGATGGGCGCTACTGATGGTCGTAATTGGAGTAGCTACCTTGAAGGAGCTGAAGTAGTAGCCGTCCGGACGTATTGTTGGTTGTGCGGATATGCGAGGAAATTGGTGCCTCCGGTTTCGTTCAAACCCAGAACGAACTTGTAAATGGACTGTGTGTCTAACATTGGATTTTGTTCTGTGCTGATTGATCTCTGTTAAATATATATCTGTTTGGCGGCGGAGAATTTATTCTCTTGCTTAACGCCCTTCTCTGAGACGTACGAGCTCAGAGGTTATGTATTGATAGAAATCAGTCGCATGGAGTGGATTGCCTGTGTGGCACGCCTAAGTGGCATATGATCAAGGCTTCTGTTGCAAAGCAAAGTCTTGTGGGTGATGATCAATGCATGGTCTGTGTAATGTAGCTTTGTGTATAACGTGAATTCGCGAGCCTCACACCTCGGTATGAGTCAAAAACGGGATAGTGACTGCAGGGAGAGCATGACATTTTTTTCTAGCTAAGGTGGTGTCAGTGACCTACCAGCCCTGACATTATATATACTTTTCACCTGTGTGGTTGTTGGAATGCAAGGCACCTCGATTATAGGTCTGTAAGGACCGGGAAACATGTGTTTAGGAATAATTAATCTTCAAAAGTAAGAGAGGACCGGCCCTGAAGATCCAAGGATCATAGTGGGGTCCTGAGACATTTGCTAGAGTGTCTTGAATCGGAGAGGAGCTTGCCCCTTGCCTCGACTCATGATGGAATCCAATTTCCTATACGAAATTGCAGATGTGATTGTATTACTAGTATGGCGACATAGTAGATGGTAGCTATGCCGCCTAGGATTGATATTTATGATTGAATTTACTTTGGAAAACATATATGCACTAGTAATAATATCACACTTTTGTTTTATAAGTATGAAGCATTTTTGGCCATTATAAGGTAAAACTATATCCTCCGGCTTGCGTTGCATTATGTGATGGGACCTGAGTCTTATAATGGCTTCATTTTATAAAAAGCACTGCAATGATTTAATCATTTACTTTATTTCATGCACTAGCACTCATTGGAGTAAACCCGTTCCGCGAAAGTGGCGTGGTCCTTTGATTCGCCTTATTATTGTTGTTAATAAGTTAAGTAGATTTCTCATACCAGTCCCATGACTGACTTGTAGTTTGTTTCACCTTGAAAACTCGGGTGCCCTCATTTTCACACGGGCAGCCTAGTTACAGGTATCTGGTGCAATTTTGGCTTACGGCTAGGCTTGACTACACCGTGCTGACTTTGACTCTTTCGGCCATTATTGTATTTGTATTATGATTCCACCTCTGGCGATGTAGACTGATATTTATTTTGTGTACTCTTTATGTATGATTCCGCATCTGGCGATGATGACTGATTATGTATTATTATGCACTAAGTTGTATCCTGCACTGTGCTCTCTGATGTGGTGATATCTATATGATTCCGCTGTCATATGTGTGTAAATTATTCTATTTCTCGTTTATGCTATTATCTGTGATCTGCTAATGATGATTAGTGTGTGATATTCCAATGATTATCCTTAACACCGTGTCACGGGGTTTTGGGATCGTCACAGTCATCATCAAATTCTCGCTACACTCCTCCTTCCACAATAATATAACTCGTGCAACACCCTACTTACTCGACCTATGAGCATGTACACTCCACCAATCATTATAACACCAACCCTCCCTGTTCGCCTTTTCCCCCATGCGTTCATCCCGCTGTTGTTTCACGTTACTCCGCTCCTTTTACATAATGTGCCTGCTCCCACACCATCCCTACCACATTTACATGCTATAGCCTCATCTCCCATGAGCTACGCTACAATGCAACCACCTCCAGATACTCTTTCCCATGACCTCCAGTCCAAGTTTGACACCCCTACTCACTGTCGCGTCGCACCCCAACGCACCGTTGCCACAGGAAAACCATCAAAAGAAACTCCTTCGAACTTACCCAAGAATTTCAGACTTTGTAATTTTAGATTAGCGTGTATTTTGCAACTTTTCATTTATTAGTTTTTAGATGTGTTTCATTTTCTGAAAAAGGAGAAACATGCGGTGTGGTGCATATATATAGATTTAGCAAATTTATGGTTAAGGAATATGTAGATAGCATTTAGGTTTGCAGCTTTTGTTTTTGATGTTAAGTGTAGATGTTGTCTACATCGAGTTATCTATAGCGTTTGAAAAGAGGTATGGTGTAATATTACTTAGCTGCGAAGCAAACATTTTATATTTGCGATGAACAGTTGAGATTACTAGTTTATTATGTTTCCAACGCACATCCGTTGTTGGACATTATATTATTTTTTTGAAATGAATAAATACATATGATTACTAGTTTATTATGTTACTATTATCATGACCGGACCCATCCTCGGTCGGACGGTCATTAACCGTGGACCGTTCACCACCACGGCCCGGAGTTCTGTTGGGCCTCCTCCATGCATCGACCGTTGATTGAACCACATAACCGAGATCGGACCGCGATTTTAAACCATGGAAGCCGTTTTAGTCAGGTTTGCCTCACTAGTTTTTTGCTATCCCCAAATATAAAAAGCCCTAGTATTTAAATCGTCATCATCGTTGAAGAGGCATTTGTGGAGACTCGGTTGATTGCTAAAGAGTCAGTCGCCATTCTGTATTAGCTATTTCGTTGAGAGGGATCAGATCCAGAATTACAATCACTTTGCGCTGATTTGCTGGGCTTTGGCTTTTGACAAATTGTGTTTCACTTAGCGACAGCTGTAGGTTGAAGTCGTACTATAGCTTCGTACGAATGGAGATATGGGCTTACTGATAAATATGATATTGTGGGAATAATGCAATTTTTTTATTATGTAGTGAGCTTTGTAGCAGAGTTTGGTTTTTTCCCTTGTTTTGCACTTAAGTACCCAGTGCTACATTGACGTGCAATTTGTTTATTATTTAATAATGTTAGTACCTATTTTCTCCTTTTGGGTTCTGCTGAAATATACATGTTTAATAATTTTGTATATGTCATTTGTAATCTTATTTGGTTCTATTGAAATATACATGAAATATACGTCCTTTGATTTTCAATTCTTTTCAAAAAAATAACATGCACGATTCTGAAGGTTCGACAAATCGGACCTTGAAAACCTTCAACCTTGGAACATCACAGATCGATTGGCGGTCCGGTCATGATAACATTTGTTCTTATTATTCTGCAAATTATTCACGCAAACCGTTGCACGATATAGAACTTTTAACTCATTCAAAATCATGAGTTAACGTATTCTTTGTTCATCGTTTCCCAACAAATGTATGCGGCGATAAGAAGAATTACTAAATCTAAGGGCTTTGATTGGTATTTTTAATTTTTTTTGCCTTGGACGTATTTTTTGACCAGAGGTGTAAATCAGTCGGACCTGACTGGACGTAGTTGTGTTTAGTTTTTTATCCTAAAAAAAATCGGATCGGACACGGATCAAACAAAATTTTTTCTCGAACAAATTTTGTTATCCTAACTCCTCTCCTAAATAAAATCGGTCGGACACAAACATATGTTTTTCGGATACAGACACGGTCGGACTTGGTCGGACATGGCTATTTATATCACATTTCGTACATTTTACAAGATTTTGTCTCAACTATGCACTGAATTACAAGGAATTTGGATGAGCTCGGACCGAACGAAATTTTTTCTCGTATAAATTTTGTTGTTCAAACTCGTGTTCTAAATAAAAATTGGACGGACTCGGATGGACATATTTCAGTCACGGACACGAACGGATGTCGAACATTCGTATAAAATTTACAGTCCTATTTCTGACAGCGTTCCATTTATCACACAATGAGAAAGCAGAGAGGCAGAGAATATAAATGCAGCTAGGAACCGGTTTTGTTCATCTGAAGAAAAAAAATGATATATGCCTATTTAAAACGATATAGGCTTGTTTTCATGTTGCTATTTGATAATTCATGACGTAACGTGAATAAGATTTAGCATGTATGTACGTGAATAACATGCATTGAACATTTACACAACAAAATTCTTTTTCCTTTTCCACATGAACACCATCAGCAAAAAATTTATTTCAAAATTGTTTTGTGGTCTACTATAGGTGGAACTCAACGCTGGAGAGTTTGGTTAGTTGAGTGCCGGTGGTGGCGGTGCCACAGTGGACGGACCATGGGACGAATGTGGTGCTCATGGAGAAGGTGTGGGGAATGCGGTCAGATGCGAGAAGAATGACAATGGATTTTTGGAGGGAGATGAGCTGAGGAGGTGTTTTGATTTGGTTTTGGGGGAAGGGGAAGAAGGCGTTGGGGTTAGAGGGAAGGCCGAGATGTGGAAGAAGAAGGCCGTGGAGGCTTTTGATGGAAGGAGGATCGTCCAATCAAAATTTGAAGACTTTAATGGATGGTGTTTCCAAGTCTCACGTTTAAGTGAACATTTTTAAGTTTGCAACTATGATTGTTCAATTCCTTTATTGGTTAAAGAATGAAAATGTACGTAGCTTCATGCTCTCAATCTCAATAACAAATAATTCAATAGATAAATTATTAGCTCTAGTTGGTTATAAATATAAATATATATATATATATATATTATAAAGACAATATAAGATAATTGAAATAAATAATTTTGCTGATGGTGTTCATGTGGAAATGGAAAAAGAATTTTGCTGTGTACATGCTCAATGCATGTTGTTTGTGTGCATACATGTGGGAAAGGAAAAAGAATTTTGCTGTGTATAGTATAAGTGTTGTTTTGATTGGGTCAGTGACAGTGAAAAGATTGCAATCTACCACTTTGTTGTCTTTGAATAATTGGATACTCAACCATTATGGAAAGCCGAAATCCGAACACAATCACTCCAATAGCACTGAAACAACAAAACAAACAAACTCATCAACTCGACGTAATGACCATTTAAATTAGCAGCAAACCAAGGAAAAAAAATATTAGTGCAGAACAATGTGGTATCAAATTTAAGAGTACGTTCTAATGCTAACTTGAAGCGGAACAAAAACTACGCGATGGATGAAAAGTAACACCACTGAACCATGTAAAAATATTTTTACGTACTATAGTTTGTAGATAAAATGGTAAAACATCATTCATATGAGCACTAGATATGATATGAAATTTAGGCTGATAACCGCAAATTAACCTTGAATTTACCTAATCATACCCAGGCCCGGTAGGCCCAGCGTAAAACGTTGCCCTAGACGAAATTAGGGGAGCGCAGCGTGGGGAAAAACAATGGAAAGACATACATGACCACGATCAATCTTGGGTTCATGAACTACTAAACAAGCATCATACCACTATGTCCTTATCAATATTGAAAAGTTATCATCCTAGCCTGTGGCCTTGCCTGTCTAACCCTTGGGCCAAGCCTGGTAATGCCAATATCATCACTTGTTTACCTTTTTGGAATGAAATATGTAAACAAGTTTAGTCCAAATAAATTTATCAATTTTTTGACAAATGATTGCTAACATTTATTTAAATATAAATGTAATTTTTGAAAGTGAGAGGATATTTAGATAAAAGATTAAACACAATTTAGAGGACACACAATCTTAATTGTAAGATCATTTTGTCTTTATATGGAAGAGTGGAATTCTTGGGGTGATCCAGCGGTGTAAATTAGTAGTATCACCAATTGTGTCTAAATCTTGTGTTCAAATAGACTTCCCTTTGTGAAAGGGACAGGCTATTTAGACACAAAATCAAACACAATTTAGAGGACACACAATCTTAACCGTTAGATCATTTTGTCTTTATATGGAAGAGTTGAATTCATGGGGTGATCCAATGGTTTATTATGAATATTTATAAACAAACTAATTATTAAATTTAGATTAACTTTTATATGAAATAATGATGGATACTCTTTAAATCTTCTTTAACTCTTTTATCAAGTCCCACTATAAATTGTATAATGAATTAAGATATTGCCATACTTTAAACTTGAAAAATCTATTAAATAGTTTTTTTTGGACAATAGTTCAACTATGCAGTTAAAGTCCTCCAAAATCCCTGCAAAATCTCCGCTATAGCTCGTAGCGCTCTTCAGCCGCTACGCTATTTCAATTTAGCACCGATGAACAGTAGATCCGCTTTTAGCCCCGTTGTATCGGCTAAATCAAGGCTTTTTAGCACCCGCTTTAGCAATATTAATATACAGTACACAATTTGACTGGTTTTCTTTTTAAAAAATTAGAAAAGTTAATATAAAGAACTAATTTTAGGAATAAGTGTCCAATATAATGTAGAAATATATTATAATTATCAAATCTAGTGTGCGTAACCATGATATTCTTTGATTTTGTTGCATAAGATTAATTAATGTCAATTTATTCTATACAAATAATGTAAGAACTTTAATTAATTAGTTTTAAATATTTTGTTTCACACCAAACGGAATTTTTTGCGCCTCCGCTATTTCCCCTCTTTATCACCGCTACACCTTTTTTGCACCTCCACCACTACAGAACTGCTAAGCACTTTATTGTCTACAGTTCAACCCACTAGGTACAAAAAGGATATCGAACTATCGACTTGCAGGATTTAATTCAGCCTTGAAACAATGTAATCGAACTCAAAGTTTGCACGACTTTGATCCAACCAAGAACACTCTTTAATTTGATTTCTGATGATGCAAGTAGAGAACATAATCAAGAATAAAGAAAAAGAAAGTACTCTGCAACGTTTCAGAAGCACTGCAAATTGATAATTTGTAACACTTTGTTGGCATTGCTAGCGGCGCTGTAGAGTATTAGGAAGAAGAATAAAATTGGAATAATTGGGAACAGTTCTGGACATGACTATTTATAGTAGTAGAAGGAGACGCCTTTCATTTAAACGTCACGAACGGCTATTACAAATGGCTAAACCCCTACCTATGACCAACCCACCCTAGTTCGGTCGAATGGACGGTAGTCATGTGCGCTTGTTTGGTGCATGACTTCCCCCTTTCAAAAAAGCAAAACAAGAATTAAAGTTGAAGTGAAGTAGTGCAAAAGCCAAAAACACCCTGAAGGAAGCAGTGCTAGATCTTCGGCAACACCCCTTTCGAAATAAGAGAAGAAAATAAAAGGAAATTTCCCTCCAGCCAAAAACCCTTTTCGACCTTGACCAAAAGGGAACTGATTTTGGACCCGACACCCTAAAAAGAAAAGAACAAAAAGAGAAAGCTAAGGGAAAAGCATCAGAATAAATAGGGAAGGAGATAAGAGCCGGAAGCAGGCAAGTTTGCAGCTGATGAAAACCGTTGTTTGTGTTCCGAAAGGTCCGTCTTCTGTAAACAAAAGAAGACTACCATGAAAAATTCATCTCTCAAAGTATACTAAAAGAAAATATATTCCAAAGCACAAGATCACAAGGAAAGGTAAAAAAACCAAGGAGAGGCCCATCAGATAGATCAGATATCAGGAAAAGAACTCTCAAACCTAACCATATCAAGGAGTATGCTGATGTGACGACCCAAACTTCCATAGAACGAAAGTAAGGATAATCATAGTTGTATAACATAATTAAAACAATAACAGATCTTAGATATATAGCAGAACATAAAAATCGTTGCAGCGGAAAGGAAATGTCATCACAAAACATCATCACAGAACATTAGGTATGTAGTACAAGATACACTTAGCAAAATAGATGTCTAAAAATAGGGAAAGAAATAAAGTCTCAATCTCCCAAAATACATCAATATCCAATGCTGTCTCAATATCTCAAGAAGAAAATAAAAGATAAAAAGAAAAGATCTTCCAACATCTTCATCATCAAGCTCCAGTCCAGAAAACATCCCTACCTAAAACTTGTCAATTGGCAAACTAATTCCATTCAACAAATGTAACCAAAATGATATTTTTAATTGAATCGACAAACTAATTCAATTCAACAAAAATGACCAAAATGATATTTTTATACTAAATCAACAATCTAATTTAATTCAACAAAAACGATAAAATAATATTTTTATATTGAATTGACAACCTAATTCAATATAAAAATATTATTTTATCATTTTTGTTGAATTAAATTAGATTGTCGATTCAATATAAAAATATCATTTTGGTCATTTTTATTGAATCGAATTATTTTGTCGATTCAATTAAAAATATCATTTTGGTTACATTTTTTGAATGGAATTAGTTTGCCAATTGACAGGTTTCAGGTAAGGATGTTTTCTGGACTAGAGCTTGTTAATGAAGGTGTTGGAAGATCTTTTCTTTTTATCTTTTATTTTCTTCTTGAGATATTGAGACAGTATTGGCTATTGATGTATTTTGGGAGATTGAGATTTTATTTCTTCTCCTGTTTTTATACATCTATTTTTCTAAGTGTATCCTGTACTGCGTACCTGATGTTCTGTGATGATGTTTTGTGATGAAATTTCCTTTCCACTACAATGATTTATATGTTCTGTTATATATCTAAGATCTGTTATTGTTTTAATTATGTTATACTCCTATGATTATCCTTACTTTCATTCTATGGAAGTTTGGGTCATCAATGTAATAACCCGGAAATCCGAGCTAATTTAAAAATTTTATTTTGGAAATTTTAGCGAATTTTGAATATCTAAAATGAATTATTTTAAATAATAACGACGAAAAATTTATTTTAAATAGAATTAGAATGTATATGTTTATATAGATCGTCGTTAGAATATAAATATTTATTATATATATAAAAAAGTAATTGAAAATGGCGCGGTAGTTCGATAATTCGATTTCAAAGTTCAAATGAATGTACCGGGTGCAAAATAAATCGGATTTTAGCGAAACCAAAAATTTTAGAATCTAATTGAGAATATCTTTCCAACGAATCCGAAAAATTGAAATTTCATAGTGGGAATCAAAAAATATGTCCAGTTGAAATTTCAGAATAGTCGCTATGGAATCCTGGCCCTTAAAAATGGAAATTTTGCAAAACGGCCTCGGATTTCGACGAAACCACTTTTGTTGGATCCGCGATGTCAAGTTATTGCTAAGTTTCAAATTTCATAATTTTTCAAATCAATATGTCAGCGTGGCGAAGGAAAATGCGTTTGACCAGTTTCAGTTGATTTTAATCGACTGGAAAATGGCCATTTTTCAAACGATCTCAGAATTTGACGAAACTAGTTTTGTTAGGACCGTATCGTCGATACGAAGCTAGAAATAAATTTTTTTGGAATTTTTAAATTCCGTATGTGACCCCGGTAAATTGAAATGTGCGTTTAAATTGAATATATAAAGAATTATACTTTAAATTCAAAGGAAACTGATTCAAACAAACGAATCAGCTTTCGATACATATCACATTGTGTTCGGAATGGGGGTAATTAGCTAGGGATGGCAGGCGGTGGGCCTCATTTCGAGGTCCAAAATAAAAGTTGCTTTTTAGAAAATTTAATAATAAAATATATATTTATTTATATAATAGCCCCCTTCTTCTTTCTCTCTCCCCGTTCATTTACTTTCAGAAAAAAATCGATTTTTCCCCCGTCGATCGTGCTCCCGCCCTCCACCCAGTCGTCGCGCCGCCTCCACCTTCTCCTTCTTCCCCCTCCCCCTGCCGCTACCTCCGTCTTTCCTCCCACTTCCTTCCACCCTCCCCCCTTGCGATTGGAAGCTGCGCCTCCGCCCAATTCCGCCCCGTCGCCACCTGAAACCCCAAGACGCCGCGCCCCCCTCCAATCCTCCGACGAACTCCGACTCACACCCTCCCTCTTCCTCCTTCCAAAACCATGCCCTAGCCCCAAATCCGAACTGAACAGCCACCGACCTCTCTTGAGCAGCTCCGACCAACGTGTGTCGCCTCCCTCAGCCTTCCTCCAACCCCCAAGATGAATTAACAGTGAGTTTCTTCCTTTTTGTTTTAAATAACATTTTATTTCTTTTTTTTTGTTATTTCAGTTTTATTTGTATAAATTAAAAGCGTTGAATAAAGATCATATTTTTATAGAAGTAAAAGCGTGATAAAGATATGAATTTTAGTCGATTAAAAATACGATTTTTATTAACTTGAAAGATAATGTTTTTGAAATGTATGAAAGTTTAAAGTTTTATCATAACAAAGAAGCGATTATATCATAGATAAGAAATGATTTTTATATTATATAGATAATAAAGATGTGATCTTTATATTATAGGAATTATAAAAATATAATCTTTTATATTGTAGAAGTATAAAAATGTAATTTTTTATAACGATGAAATAAAAATTCGATTTTTATAGGTGTAGTAAGATAAAAATTCAATCTTTATATATGAACGAGAAATATAAAAATATAATTTTTATATAAGAAGAAGCGTTGTAAATATATATAAAGTAGAAATAAAAATATGATTTTTATTTATTGAAATGAAATGATAAAAATATAATTTTTATTATATACAGCGGGACAAGGACTGCATAGGAGTTTCAAAGGAATCCAGATGGTTCAACAGTTCAAAAGCAAAGCACGGCGGAGTGGAACCCTCTGTGAGAACTTCTTACTTTTAATTTAATTTTCTAGTTAAAATATATACTAGGATGCAGACGGTGTTTAGTAGCACCCGACACCCATCGTCCACAGACCATGGACGGCTTGTATGCTTCTTTATTTGATTTTGATGTGTAGTTGATTGTGGGATGTGATGTGACATGAAATAAAATATTAATATAGTTAAAATATTTTATAGTTGAAAATAGAATTTTTAACGTGTATTTGAAATGAAATAAATATAAACAAATCTGACGATTTGTTTATATACACTCATTTGACTTATATTGATTGGCACGATAAATTTTACACATCGCCCAACTACATGAATAAAATCTGTGTTTGACTGTTTGCAAAGCCCACACGGGTATTGGGGTGAAATATGACATACACTAATCCCAATAGTTAGTTGTTTGTCGATCGATTGATGGACAGGATGTTATAAGCGTTGAGTATTTATATTTGATGCTTATACAGTGTGGAATGCACTTTGGATGATGGTTGATTCTTCGTTGTTATTGTATACATGTGTCATAGAAAATCCATATAATTAACATTATATGGTAATTGATTGGGCCCCATTCCATTTTTGAAAAAGAAATATTTGAATAGAAATATTTGAAAAGTAAATATTTGAAATAGAATATTTGAGAATAGAAATATATAAAGCCGTGTTGATTAGATTTTACGCCATTTTGACCTGAACGATATTTATATCGATTTTATTCATTTTATAATGAACATCGAAAGTGATTTCAAAATCTGATATTTTGAATAAAATGAATTCGAATTGAAATTGAATAGAATTGAAATTGAATAGAAATGAATTCGAATTGAAATTGAATCGAACTGAAATTGGATAGAAATGAATTCGAATTGAAATTGAATCGAATTGAAATTGAATAGAAATGAATTCGAATTGAAATTAGAAATGAATTCGAACTGAAATTGAATCGAATTGAAATTGAATTGAAATGAATTCGAATTGAAATTGAATAGAATTGAAATTGAATAGAAATGAATTCGAATTGAAATTGAATTGAATTGAAAACAAATTGAAATTGAATTCAAAATCGATTTGAATGGAAATCAATTTGAAATGAATTTAAAACGAATTTGTAAGGGAAAATTCAATTTTGATTTGAATTTGAAAAAGAAGTTGAAATCATTTTGAAAACGAATATAAAACGATTTATATAATACGTTTTAAAAGGCAATCGACGAAGTATATATTATATATATTATATATATATATGATATAATGGCCTGAATAGAACGCGCCGCGCCGCGCCGCGGTAGTTCGTGAATTTCGACCATTGACATCGAACGGATATTACGGGAGATCCGACCATCGGTTTCTCCTAAAACCGGAACCGTTGGGTTCGTATCGAAAAGAGCTTTCTAACGAATATTGAAAATTAGAAATCTAACGGTTGGATTTGGAATTATGTCCAAATCAAATTTGGAAAAGGTCGGTGTAAGTGCAGTTCGATGGCCGTTGATGGAAATCGACTGTACGGGCCTTGATAAAATTATTAAAAATAGTAATAATTTGTGCAAAATCATAAGAAATGATTTGGGAGGAATTGGAATGAAAAACTCCATATTTGAAAAGATAAAAATAGATTTTTATCGAAATGAACTAGTTTTGAACTAGAATTATAATTCTATTTATTTTAAATAAATAAATTGAATTTGAAAAATGGTTTTTAAGGTAACTAGAATTTCCAATAATTGAATTAGAATGGATTCGAATCGAAATTTTCTTTGGATTATTTCGATGTTGGATTTCGTGATTACACAGATATTGTTATGGAAATTTGAAAGACATATTTATATCGTTATTTCCAAAATGATATTTGTTGGTCGTAGAATTTGATATTGAATATAAGCCGATATATTTTCTATTCAGAGCCTTGTATTTAATATCAAATGTGATTTGGGTTTGTCGTGAATGGTGTCTTCATTAACACTGTTCTTAAGCCCAGCTGAGAAAAAGATTGAATCTTTTTATTTAGATTTAATGAAGTGTACCAATTAATAATATTTAATTGGAATTGAATTCGAATTGATTCTTGGGTTTATTGTGAATGGTGTTTTAAATAACACTCGTTCTTTTTTCCGATAATTAACAGAATGTGATTTTGGGTTGTCGTGAACGGTATCTTCAATAATACTATTCTTAGACCCAAAAGAGTTAAGAAAATCAAAAACTAACGGGAGATTAGTTAAGTTGAATGGTTTCTAGGGTATTGATCTGATGTTGGTTTCAGCCTTCGGGGTTAATACTTAGGGAATTGCTCACTTGCTAATTTACGGTTAGGGACTGATTGAAATGTGATGTGATTTTGGGTTTATCGTGAACCATGTTTTAAATGACATCGATTCTTTAACCCGGTTAAAGATTAAAACTAGGTGGAGTTTTAATAAATCTTTAATTAGATTGAAAAGATCGAGAAGGGAGTATCACTAATTTTGCTCCAGGCGATAGTTAAATATTTAATTAGATTTTAAAGTGAAAGGGTAATTGAATTTACCGATAACACCGTGGTGTTAGATATGAAGTATTACCAGTTTTACTTCATGGGATAAATAGGTTGGGATTGGGAAATTAAAACAAGTGATTACTTCGGTAAGGTTCATTAATCCCGACTAGTTTGAATTAATATTCGAAAGAAGATTAAAAAATAAATTTAAAAGAATTTATCTTTGATAAAATTAATGGGAACCTTTCCATAGGATTGTGAAATTTAGAAACTAATTGTAGGTTAGCTAAGCAGAACAGTTTCCTGGGTATTGATCTGATGTTGGTTTCGGCCTTCGGGGTTAATATTTGGGGAATTTTTATCTTGTTGATTTACTGTTAGTGACTGATGAATTGGAATGAGGCATATGTTGTGTTTGTGTAACACTTGTTTATTATATGCGCGAGTTATTCGGAAAGACCAGGTTTATCCCATTTTGAATAACTGATTCGACGATTAGTCGAAGATGAAGACGGTGGTTGAAGACCAGAGGTCTTCATGTTGTTTGGGTGATTACTGATGATCTTGATTGGGCTGTACACCCAAGAGAAGGGAATCAGTTAGTGGTCGTCCAAACGTACTTGGAGATCGATGGATATGCGGGGTACTAGGTGCCTTCGGTTTCGTTCAGACCTAGAACGGACTTGTAAATGCACTGTGTGTCTGACATGGGATTTCATTCTGTGTGACTGAAATCGGTTGCATAGAGTGGTTTGCCTGTATGGCATGCTAAGATGCAAATGATCAAGGCTTCTGTTGAAAAGTAGAGTCTTGTGGTTGATGATAAAAGCATGTCCCGTGTGGCCTAGCTTTGTGTAGCGTTGATTCGCGAGCCTCACCCCCTGTTGTGAACCAGAAACGGGAGAAGGACCTCAGGGAGGACATGCGTTTCTTTCTAGCTAGAAGTGGCGTCTGTGGTTTTACACGCCCTGACGAGTTTGCCTTATGTGGTTGTTGCTGTTGCAAGGCGCTTCAGTTTGATCGGATGATTCGGGTCCGATGGAGTCATTTGTTGGATCATTTACGCCCCATAGGGCGGAGAGAAGTATTGTTCAGGCATAATAATCCACATCAGTGGACCGGCCCTGACGATCCAAGGCCCACCTGAGTCTGGGTCCAGAGACATGGGCTAGATTGTCTCGAATCGGTTGAGGACTATCCCTTGCCTCGGTTCACAGATGGAAATCCAATTTCCAAATACATGACTTTGCGGTTTTATTTGTAAAGCCTAGTATTGGCGACATGATATATGGCACCCATGCCGCCTATGATTGATACTTATGATTTGAAGTTGTTTTATACATTATGCACTTATAATAGTATCAAATGATTTGTTTAAACGTACTAAGCATGTTTGGCTATTATAAGGGAAAACCCTATCCCCCGGCTTGCGTTGCATTGTGTGATAGGACCTGGGTCTTATAATAGCTTCATTTTTATTTATTTAGCATCACGCTGTATTTTTATTTGCACTGGTATTCTTGGGAGGAAACCCGTTCCGTGTTATACGGCGTGGTCCCTTGATTTACCTAACTTTAAAGTAAAGTTTTAAATAACTGTTTTAGTTCTCACACGAGTCACCTGACTTACCTGGAGTTTATTGTTTGAACCTAAACTCTGGGTGCCCTTATTTTGACATGGGCAGCTAGTAGTTTTGGTTTTGCAGATTTATATTCACAGGATCCAGGTTTACAGCTGGAACAATATCCGGAAAGCTTTGTATCCGTATATCTCCTTCTTGTTGTGTTTTGTATTATTTTCCGCTGCTATGTAATGTATTGTAATCTCTGATATTTTATGAACTGTAATATTTATTCATACTCTGTATATTCTTGAAATCCGATGGAGTTGTTGTAATATACAATGAAATGTTATTCCGTCTGTGTTCTAATTTGTCGTGTTCTCAATTCGATCCGTGATTTCCCGTAAAGGGGATTTCTGGTCGTTTCATCGTGGTATCAGAGCTTTGGTTTACAAAGCTCAGAGCACAAGGCACATTAGAACCATACGAAAGAATTCATCAGATATAGGATTAGTAATATTCAATGGAATGACTCGTTAGAGATGGGATCAGTAGTATCCTAGAACGATTGTGAAGAGTATATTTTTAAAATTGAAAACAAGTTTGTTTTGAAAATTTAAATCAATTACTCGTATTTGATTATTTATTTATATGAATTTGGACAGTCCAATATATAGAGATTCTGCATAGATGTCTTCCAAACGTGTATTCGAAGTTTCAATGTATTGGATAGTTATAGGATCGCACTCTAGTGCCCGGGGATAATTCTGGTGACGGGGCACCATCGCTAGTATTTATTTTCGAGTTTCGAAAGTGAGATTTCTATATATTTCCAATTGACTGGTGTGAGAACCAAAATTAGATAGGGCTTATTTTTGTGATTTGGTATCAAAAATGTGATTTTTGACTATATATCAAAGTTATGAATTTGATATGATGATCAACTGATTGATTGATGGTCGTGTTGTTTGATTATTGGTTGATTAATTAAAATTTGTACCCTATAGCCAAATTGAACCAAATAGTGAGTTGTATTGGAAATTTATCGCATTTTCTTGCATATACATGTACTTACATTGAACAGGTCATAGCAAAGTGGCTAGACCAGAAGAATAAAATGGTTTGCTCGACAAATAGGTACATGTTTACCATAATTTACTGTTTTGTTTGGGTGATGATGATTTTATGAGCCGATTGGCTAGCCGCTTGGCTTTTTCTTTTTGAGATCAAAGGGCCTGTATGGCAATTTCGGGATTTTCCCGGTGCTCCCGGTGCAGGGGAGGTTATGGCGAAATTTTTCGAAAATTTAGGGTGTTAGCCAAATTTTTGAAATTTTTTGAAAAGTTCTTAGAAACTGAAAAGTTGAAGAACTAAAGCCGTAATGAAAATATGGAAAGTCGAGTTGATTAGTTAAACAACTTTCGGCTTCGTTCCTTTTTGGGGACGAAAAGTTTAAAGTGGGGGAGATTGTAATAACCAGGAAATCCGAGCCAATTTAAAAATTTTATTTTGGCAATTTTAGCGAATTTTAAATATTTAAAATGAATTATTTTAAATAATAACGACGAAAAATTTATTTTGAATAGAATTATAATGTATATATTTATATAGATCGTCGTTAGAATATAAATATTTATTTATATATATAAAAGGAATTGAAAATGGCGCGGTAGTTCGATAATTCGATTTCAAAGTTCAAATGAATGTACCGGGTGCAAAATAAATCGGATTTTAGAGAAACCAAAAATATTAGAATCTAATTGAGAATATCTTTCCAATGAATCCAAAAAATTGAAATTTCATAGCGGGAATCAAAAGATATGTCCAGTTGAAATTTCAGAATAGTCGCTATGGAATTCTGGCCCTTAAAAATGGAAATTTTGCAAAACGACATCGGATTTCGACGAAACCATTTTTGTTGGATCCGTGATGTCAAGTTATTGCTAAGTTTCAAATTTCATAATTTTTCAAATCAATATGTGAGCGTGGCGGAGGAAAATGCGTTTGACCAGTTTCAGTTGATTTTAATCTACTGGAAAATGGCCATTTTTCAAACTGTCTTAGAATTTGACGAAACTAGTTTTGTTAGGACCGTATCATAGATACGAAGCTAGAAAAAAAATTCTGGAATTTTTAAAGTCTGTATGTGACCCCGGTAAATTGAAATGTGCGTTTAAATTGAATATATAAAGAATTATACTTTAAATTCAACGGAAACTGATTCAAACGATCGAATCAGCTTACAATACATATCCTATTGTGTTTGGAATAGGATAATTAGCTAGGGATGGCAGGCGGTGGGTCTCGTTCGGGGTCAAAAATAAAAGTTGCTTTTTAGAAAATTTAATAATAAAAAATAGATTTATTTATATAATAGCCCCCCTTCTTCTTTCTCTCTCCCCATTCATTTACTTTCAGAAGAAAAAAATTGATTTTTCCCCCGTCGATCGTGCTGCCGCCCTCCACCCAGTCGCCGCGCCGCCTCCACCTTCTCCTTCTTCCCCCTCCACCTGTCGCTACCTCCCTCTCTCCTCCCACTTCCTTCGCCCCCCTCGCGATTGGAAGCCACGCCTCCTCCCAATTCCGCCCCGCCGCCACCTGAAATTCCAAGACGCCGCACCCCCCTCCCATCCTCCAGCGAACTCCGACTCACCCCCTCCCTCTTCCTCCTTCCAAAACCATGCCCTAGCCCCAAATTCGAAGTGAACAGCCACCGCCCTCTCTTGAGCAGCTCCGACCAACGTGTGCCGCCTCCCTCAGCCTTCCTCCAACCCCCAAGACGAATTAACAGTGAGTTTCTTCCTTTTTTTTTTAAATAACATTGTATTTCTTTTTTTATTATTATTTCAGTTTTATTTGTATAAATTAAAAGCATTGAATAAAGATCAGATTTTTATGCAAGTAAAAGCGTGATAAAGATATGAATTTTAGTCGATTAAAAAAACGAATTTTATTAACTTGAAAGATATTGTTTTTGAAATACATGAAACTATAATGTTTTATCATAACAAAGAAGCGATTATATCATATCTAAGAAATGATTTTTATATTATATAGATAATAAAGATGTGATCTTTATATTATAGGAATTATAAAAATATAATCTTTTATATTGTAGAAGTATAAAAATGTGATTTTTTATAACGATGAAATATAAATTCGATTTTTATAGGTGTAGTAATATAAAAATTCAATCTTTATATATGAATGTGAAATATAAAAATATAATTTTTATATAAGAAGAAGCGTTGTAAAAATATATAAAGTAGAAATAAAAATATGATTTTTATTTATTGAAATGAAATGATAAAAATATAATTTTTATTATAAACAGCGGGATAAGGACTGCATAGGAATTTCAAAGGAATCCAGACAGTTCAGCAGTTCAAAAGCAAAGCACTGCAGTGTGGAACCCTCTGTGAGAACTTCTCACTTTTAATTTAATTTTCTAGTTAAAATATATACTAGGATGCAGACGTTGTTTAGTAGCACCCGACACCCGTCGTCCATAGACCATGGACGGCTTGTATGCTTGTTTGTTTGATTTTGATGTGTAGTTGATTGTGGGATGTGATGTGAAATGAAATAAAATATTTATATAGTTAAAATATTTTATAGTTGTAAATAGATTTTTTAACGTGTATTTGAAATGAAATAAATATAAACGAATCTAACGATTTGTTTATATACACACATTTGACTGATATTGATTGGGACGGTAAATTTTACACATCGCCCAACTGCACGAATAAAATATGTGTATGACTGTTTGAAAACCCCACACGGGTATTGGGGTGATATATGACATACACTAATCCCAATAATTAGTTGTATGTCGATCGATTGATGGACAGGCAGTTATAAGCGTTGAGTATTTATATTTGATGCTTATACAGTGTGGAATGCACTTTGGATGATGGTTGATTATTCATCGTTGTTATTGTATACATGTATTGTAGAAAATCCGTATAATTAACATTATATGGTAATTGATTCGGCCTCATTCCAGGTTTGAAAAAGAAATATTTGTATAGAAATATTTGAAAAGGAAATATTTGAAATAGAATATTTGAAAATAGAAATATATGAAGCCGTGTTGATTAGATTTACGCCATTTTGATGTGAGCGATATTTATATCGATTTCATTCATTTTATAATGAACATCGAAAGTGAATTCAAAACCTGATATTTTGAATAGAAATGAATTCGAATTGAAATTGAATAGAATTGAAATTGAATAGAAATGAATTCGAATTGAAATTGAATAGAAATGAATTCGAATTGAAATTGAATCGAATTGAAATTGAATAGAAATGAATTCGAATTGAAATTGAATCGAATTGAAATTGAATAGAAATGAATTCGAATTGAAATTGAATAGAAATAAATTCGAATTGAAATCGAATTGAATTGAAATTGAATTGAAATGAATTCGAATTGAAATTGAATAGAATTGAAATTGAATAGAAATGAATTTGAGTTGAATTTGAATTGAATTGAAAACGAGCTGAAATTGAATTCAAAATAGATTTGAATGGAAATCAATTTGAAACGAATTTAAAACGAATTTGTAAGGGAAAATTCAATTTTAATTTGAATTTGAAAAAGAAGTTGAAATCGATTTGAAAACGAATTTAAAACGATTTATATAATACGTTTTATAAGGAAATCGACGAAGTATATATTATATATATTATATGTATAATATAATGGCCTGAATAGAACGCGGCGCGCTGCGGTAGTTCGTGAATTTCGACCATTGACTTCGAACGGATATTACGGGAGATCCGACCGTCGGATTCTCCTAAAACCAGAACCGTTGGGTTCGTATCGAAAAGAGATTTCTAACGAATATTGGAAATTAGAAACCTAACGGTTGGATTTGGAATTATGTCCAAATCAAATTTGGAAAAGGTCGTTGTAAGTGCAGTTCGATGGCCGTTGATGGAAATCGACTGAACGGCCTTGATAAAATTATTAAAAATAGTAATAATTTGTGTAAAATCATAAGAAATGATTTGGGAGGAATTGGATGAAAAACTCCATATTTGAAAAGATAAAAATAGATTTTTATCAAAATGAACTAGTTTTGAACTAGAATTATAATTCTATTTAATTTTAGATAAATAAATTGAATTTGAAAAATGGTTTTGAAGGTAACTAGAATTTCCAATAAATGAATTGGAATGGATTTGAATCGAAATTTTCTTTGGATTATTTCGATGTTGGATTTCGTGATTACACAGATATTGTTATGGAAATTTGAAAGATATATTTATATCGTTATTTCCAATACGATATTCGTTAGTCATAGAATTTGATATTGAATATAAGCCGATATATTTTATTTCAGAGCCTTGTATTTAATATCAAATGTGATTTGGGTTTATCGTGAATGGTGTCTTCATTAACACTGTTCTTAAGCCTAGTTGAGAAAAAGATTGAATCTTTTTATTTAGATTTAATGAAGTGTACCAATTAAATAATATTTAATTGGAATTGAATTCGAATTGATTCTTGGATTTATCGTGAATGGTGTTTTAAATAACACTCATTCTTTAACCCGATTATTAATAGAATGTGATTTTGGGTTGTCGTGAACGGTATCTTCAATAATACTGTTCTTAGACCCAAAACAGTTAAGAAAATCAGAAACTAACTGGAGATTAGTTAAGTTGAATGGTTTCTGGGGTATTGATCTAATGTTGGTTTCGGCCTTCAGGGTTAATACTTAGGGAATTGCTCACTTGCTAATTTACGGTTAGGGACTGATTGAAATGTGATGTGATTTTGGGTTTATCGTGAACCGTGTTTTAAATGACATCGATTCTTTAACCCAGTTAAAGATTAAACCTAAGTGGATTTTTAATGAATCTTTAATTAGATTGAAAAGATCGAGAATGGAGTATCACCAATTTTGCTCCAGGCGAAAGTTAAATTTTTAATTAGATTTGAACGTGAAAGGATAATTGAATTTACCAATAACACTGTGGTGTTAGATATGAAGTATTACCAGTTTTACTTCATTGGATGAATAGGTTGGGATTGGGAAATTAAAACAAATGATTACTTCGGTATGGTTCGTTAATCCCGACTAGTTAGAATTGATATTCAAAAGAAGATTAAAGAATAAATTTAAAAGAATTTATCTTTGATAAAATTAATGGGAACCTTTCCATAGGATTGTGAAATTTAGAAACTAACTGTAGGTTAGCTAAGCAGAACGGTTTCCTGGGTATTGATCTGATGTTGGTTTCGACCTTCGGGGTTAATATTTGGGGAATTATTCTCTTGTTGATTTACGGTTAGTGACAGATGAATTTGAATGAGGCGTATGTTGTGTTTGTGTAACACTTGTTTACTATATACGCGAGTTATTCGGAAAGACCGGGTTTATCCCATTCTGAATAACTGATTCGACGAATAGTCGAAGATGAAGACGGTGGTTGAAGACCGGAGGTCTTCTCGTCGTTTGGGTGATTACTGATGATCTTGATTGGGACATACACCCAAGAGGAGGGAATCAGTTAGTGGTCGTCCAGACGTACTTGGAGATCGATGGATATGCGGGGTACTAGGTGCCTCCAGTTTTGTTCAAACCTAGAACGGACATGTAAATGGACTGTGTGTCTAACATCGGATTTCATTCTGTGTGACTGATATCGGTTGCATAGAGTGGTTTGCCTATATGGCATGCTAAGATGCAAATGATCAAGGCTTCTGCTGAAAAGCAGAGTCTTGTGGTTGATGATCAAAGCACGGCCTGTGTGGCGTAGCTTTGTGTAACGTTGATTCGCGAGACTCACCCCCGGTTGTAAACCAGAAACGGGAGAAGGACCTCAGGGAGGACATGCGTTTCTTTCTAGCTAGAATTGGCGTCTGTGGTTTTACACGCCCTGACGAGTTTGACTTATGTGGTTGTTGCTGTTGCGAGGTGCCTCGGTTTGATCTGACGATCCGGGTCCGATGGAGTCATTTGTTGGCTCATTTACGCCCCATAGGGCGGAGAGACGTATTGTTCAGGCATAATAATCCATATTGGTGGACCGGCCTTGACGATCCAAGGCCCACCTGAGTCTGGGTCCTGAGACATGGGCTAGATTGTCTCGAATCTGTTGAGGACGATCCATTGCCTCGGTTCACAGATGGAAATCCAATTTCCAAATATGTGACTTTGCGATTTTATTTGTAAAGCCTAGTATTGGCGACATGATATATGGTACCCATGCCGCCTATGATTGATACTTATAATTTGAAGTTGTTTTATACACTATGCACTTATAATAGTATCAAATGATTTGTTTAAACGTATTAAGCATGTTTGGCTATTATAAGGGAAAACCCTATCCCCCGGGTTGCGTTGCATTGTGTGATAGGACATGGGTCTTATAATTGCTTCATTTTTCTTTATTTAGCATTGCGATGTGTTGTTATTTGCACTGGTATTCTTGGGAGGAAACCCATTCCGTGTTATACGGCGTGGTCCTTTGATTTACCTAACTTTAAAGTAAAGTTTTAAATAACTGTTTTAGTTCTCACACCAGTCACCTGACTGACCTGGAGTTTATTGTTTTAACCTAAACTCTGGGTGCCCTTATTTTGACACGGGCAGCTAGTAGTTTTGGTTTTGCAGATTTATATTCACAGGATCCTGGTTTACAACTGGAACGATATCCAGAAAGCTTTGTATCCGTATATCTCCTTCTTGTTGTGTTTTGTATTATTTTCCGCTGCTATGTAATGTATTGTAATCTCTGATATTTTATGAACTGTAATATTTATTCGTACTTTGTATATTCTTGTAATCTGATGGAGTTGTTGTAATATACAATGAAATGTTCTTCCATCTGCGTTCTAATTTGTCGTGTTCTCAATTCGATCCGTGATTTCCCGTAAGGGGGATTTCAGGTCGTTTCAATCACAGTTGGTATCAGAGCTCTGGTTAGCTCAAATCTTTGGGGTACACCTCATTAGAACTGAATAAAAGACACATCAGAGTGTGGATTACTAATATCCAATATGAATACAAATTAGAGATAGGATCAATAGCATCCTAGAATGAGAAACTCATCAGAGATGGGGTTAGGAATGCCCTAGAATGAGTTGAGAGTGACAAGTTTATAATTCATGTATTTGTGATTATATGTATAATCCAATATTAGAAAATATGATTTTTGAATATGTAAAAGTTATATATATTTGAAAAGTTAATCAACTAATAATCATTGAATCCAATAATAAAATTATTGAAAACAATAAAAGAATATAAATCAAATTGGTTAATTAAACAACTGTTAGTTTCTTTCCTTTTCGAGGACGAAAAGATTTTAAGTGGGGGAGATTGTAATAACCCGCAAATTCTGAACCAATTTAAAATTTTTAGCCTAGAAATTTTAATGGAATTTTAATAGTTAAAATAATTTATTTTAAATAATAATGATTAAAAATTTATTTTAATCAAAGTATAAATGAATATATTTATTTTAATTATAATAGGAGTTAGAAATAGCGTGATAGTTTGAAAGTACCTGTGATTATTATGTTGTGAAATGATTTTCCCTACTTCGGGATAAAAAAATGATTTAGCAAGTATGTGGCTAAAGATGCGGGTGACCCAAAATTGACTAACAGTTTGAGTTCGTGCATGTCTTCCCCAATTGATGGGATGGTGCATTGTTAGTGCAACGGCGGTTACACACACACATACATACATACATATATATATATATATATATATATATATATATTGATTCGGTTAGGGTGCATACTGCCCGGTCCTGAGGGAACATGATCGATATTTGTTTTCATACTTGTTTTTGTATGCATTATAATGTTTTTGGAATTCATATTTCCAAATGTTTTATTTTCAAATCACGAAGTGAAATCTACTTTATTATATAAGCTAGATATGTATTTCAAATGATTTGAAATAAAAGAAATCGGGTAATAAGTCCAAAGAAATAGTTTCTGTAAAGTGAATTGGATTTTGAAATCTAGGTTAGAGATTAAGCCTAAACGGGTAGATTAAGGATTTGCATGTTGATTATGCATTGTAGATCCACATGTTTATTTATGGTTAGGTTTATGCACTGGCAATCCAATGGAGTAAACCCGTTCCGTGTTAGCGGCGTGGTCCTGTGATTAGCCTTATTGTTAAATTGGTTGAGTTAGAATTCTCATAACAGTCCCATGACTGACTCGTAGTTTGTTTCACTTCGCAAACTCGGGTGCCCTCTTTTTCACATGGGCAGTCAAGTGATTTGCTTTGCAGATATTTATCATTTGAGCAGGATTCAGGATTGAAGCTTAAAGCTGTGTCTAGAGCAACGATAGTCTTCCGCTGTATTGTATAAATCTTGTTGTAATGAGATTTTCCGCTGTATTATTTATCCCATGTACTCTGATATTCTGTACTCTGATGTAACATTATATTAATGTTTATAAAAGTCTTCTGTTATTTGTTCTGATGGGTTGTATTCCAAAAGTTAACGTATGCGGGATTTGAACGGTCTTAGTCGATTTAGCGATCGATTAGGTTCGAGTGAAATCCGTATCGTTACAGCTGATGTGAGGATGACCACCACTATAACCTGATAATCTGCATACATCTATGCCTCTCCCAAATATTCATACCAAAACTGAAGGGACTTACCATGGGATTCTAATAACGAGAAATAGTTGAAGTCTAGAAAGCCTTCGTATGACCACCACAAGAGCTACTGAAGCAGCGACAGGTGAAGCCTGAAGATCATTCGAGTAATAGGAAAGGACATAATGGAAGTAAAGGATTCTTGAAAGCTGCCTAAGATGGAAGCAGGAAGCATAACCCTAAAAAGATACGAGAGGAGGCCTTCGGAAAAAATAAGCATGGTCTTCGGTGCTTACCCCCAAGGCCTAGGAAAGACAAAATATAGCTGGCATGACATAAAAGGTATGGAATCTAAAATTCGGACCTCTAAGCCATAAAGACAAAGCATGAAACGAAAGCAAGAAGGAAGTTTCCATATTGTTGAATGGCTAAGAAATTTACTATTAGAAATAGAGTTATGGCCACAATCAATGTCAACCATTTATGTGCACTGTGATAGCGAAGCTACATTGTCTAGAGCTCATAATAAGATCTATAGTGGAAAGTCTGGACATATAAGTTAAAGACATGCATGTGTCAGAGAATTAGTTGTAAATGGTATCAATACTATTGTATTTGTTAGATCAAAGGAAAACTTAGTAGACCCACTAACTAAACGATTCTCGAGAGAAATTGTGAAAAGTACTAGTAGTGCAAAAGGTTTGAAGTCATTCTAATCACCTGCAATGGAAACCAAACCTTATATTATTTAGGGTTTAAAGGGTAAGAATAAGATGCAGAAAAGTGATTGATAAAAATTGAATACCAATGTTTGTATTGTTACATTTGATGGTGATCATTTGTCCATAGTGACAAGGACGAAAAGAATAGACACCTATATTAATATAAGAAACAATACTTCAATAATGTTTGGATATAACTTTGTACATGTTCATGAAAACCAGGAGGAAATTAATAAACAATCTACGGTTATGACATTTTACAGAAGCATGATAATATTTATGTGTTCATATATATCGTTTCATCTCATAGGGTTTTGGTTTAAGTATTCACTACGAAATATTCTGTTGAAATTTAAGTATATGGACTAAGGAGAAAAGTTTAAACCAAAAGGTAGTTTCCTGTGTGCATAAATAAATAATATTACAATCTTGTGGGGGATTATTGGGAAGATTGCAATACTGTTTGTCCTACATCGACAAATATTATGAACTAACTCTTCATATACATGAATAGTTTTAATAGGATGTGAATCAAAATAATTTTGGCTTGGAGATGGACATAATGGTTTAGACCTATAAAATATTATTATAGGTCAAAAATGGGCACTTGGGGTGCGTGCGTGACAGAACGGAGCGAGTTCGACTATTCCAAACAGTCATATTTTTTAATGAAGGGTCACATCTAGTCGCGCACAACTGTGTCCAACGGTCATATTCATTCAACCTTTATATATTCGTTTCCTTTCTACATGTCACGAACATCTTCTCTAACCATCCCTTTTCTTCCCTCTTACTCTTTGCTTCTGTAAATTTGTCGTTTGTTGTATCCTGGAGGAATTTCAATGCCTTCTTTGCAAAAAACAGTGGGGTCGAATAATTGCTTAAGGACAACGTTCTTCACGTGCTGTAAACGATGATTCCTGTTACTTTCTGGTTCATTTTCAATACTCGGTGTTTCAAAAATCTTAAAGAATTACTATGGATACTTCAGAATCCACGTATAAGATTATAAATCAGGAGTTTACAAAATTTTACCGTTTTGATGGCATGAACTACACTCGTTGGCAAGAAAAAATCATATTCCTTCTGACTACGTTGAAGATTGCTTATGTGCTTGATGAGAATTTAATCCCTGTCCCGCCGCCTTAAAGAAAGAAGCGCGAAGATGATGGAAATGTATGTAGAGGCCACAATCTCAACACATTGTCTGATTGACTTTACAAACTTTTCACTTCTATTAAATCACTAAGGTAAATATGGAAGACGTTGGAGACCAAGTACAGTAAAGAGAAGCAAGGCGCAAATAAGTTCTTAATCTATGAATTTTTATAATTTAAAATGCTTGACAATTCTTCTATTCTAGGTCAAGTCCACTAGTTACATATTATAGATAACAAGTTAAAAAATGTTAAAATTGATATTCCTGATCCGCTACAAGTTGGGATTGTTATGGTCAAACTTCCTCAAACAAGGGGTGATTACCGAAAGAAACTTATGCACTCAACAGAAAATTTCTCCATGAAACAAATTCAAAAGCATCTTCATACTGAAGAGGAAACTGGAACTGTGAAAAGAAGATATTTGAATCTGATCCAAATATACATGTTGTGGTTGACAACCACAAAGGGCATAAGGAAACGAGAAAGCGGAAAAGAGATAGCAACCGGAAAAAAAACAACAACGGAGGAAAGGATTGTTATTACTACGAAAGCCAGGGAATTTCAAAAGGAACTATAGATTATTTAAAAGAAAAAAGTAGGATCAAGGGCAGATCCCCAATCATGGAAAAAATAATCAAGACTTTACAAACATGGTCAAACATGCAGAATCTGAGATTGTGGTAATAATATCAAAATTAAATATTGTATGGTAACAGAACTAAACATGGCCAATAAAACTAAGGATACCGACCGGTGGTATTATTCTAGTGCTACTATACATGTCTGCAACAATCGGTCTTTCTTTACATTCCATGAGAAAGTTTTAAACAACCACAAAGTGCTCATGAGCCACCATAATACATCCGTTGCCGTTGGAAAGGGGAACGCAGAATTGGAATTTTCTTCTGGAAAGAAACTTGTACTCATAAGCATTTTACATGTTCCAGATAATAGGAAGAATAATGTTTTGACAAGTCTACTTTGTAGTAAAGGTGTAAAGTGTGTACTTGATGGTAACAGTCTGGTTTTGACAAAAGAGGGAACATTTGCTAGGAAAGGATACGCTTGTAATGGGATGTTCAAATTAAGTATCAATAAAATGACTAAATTTGCTTATTTTCTTAATTCTATTTATTTATGGCATAGTAGCTTAGCACATATAAATTTTAAATCTTTAAAGTTCATGTCCAATGAAGGTTTAATCTCGTATGGAATTTTTTTTATCAAAACTTGAAACAGTATTAAAGCCGAAATGTGCAAAAAGCTATTCCCTAAATCAGAAATAAATACGAAGTTTCTTGAGTTAATTCATTCTAATATCTATGAATTAAATGGTATATTAACTAGAGGTGGGAATAGGTATTTTATTACTTTTATAGATGATTATTGTAGATATACGTTTGTTTACTGGATGAAAACAAAAGATCAGGCTTTTGATATGTTTAAGCATTTAAAAATCACAGTTGAAAATCAAAAGGAAAGAAAAAATAAAATATTACGGAGTGATAGAGGTAGAGAATACTTCTCAACAGAGTTTTCCATGTTTTGTGAAGAAAATGGAATTATACATCAATCAACTGCACTACATACCCTACACTAGAATGGTCTGACTGAACAAAAAAATAGAACATTAGTGGAAATTACTAATGCTATGATTTTGAATGCCAAATAGAATGTAAATCTAAGGGGTAAGGCACTTTTAATAGCATGCCACCTGCATAATAGAATTACATCAAGGAAAACTAAAGTATCTCCATATTAACTATAGAACGGTAAAAACCAAGTTTGAAATACTTGAAAGTTTGGAGTTGTCTAGCCTTTTATCAAGTAACACCTCCAAAAAGGAATAAACTAGGGCCTAAAGCTTTAAATGACGTATTTGTAGGATACGCTGAGAATTCCAAAACATTTCGAGTGCTAGACTTAGATTCTAATGTCATTATAGAATCAAGAGACACATAATTTATTGATGATAAGTTTATTTCTGCTTCCAGTCGAATCTCGATTCCTACTCAAATTGTTTACTACAAAGATAATGAAAAATCTGAACAAACTTCTTCTAACAAAAGAAAATTTTCTAATATACCAGAAGAGCCTATAAGAAAGCTAAAGAGTCAGGACCTGATTTCGTTTCACCAGATGACGTAATTTATCTTGTCATAGGTGATACAAAAGATGTTATCGATGATATAACTTATGTCCTAGGTACGGATGGCGATCCCAAATTTTTTAAAGAAGTGATGGCTTCTAGGGATGCTTCTTTTTGGAAAGAAGCAACATAGGATGAGATGGATTCAATTCTATCTAGTAATACATGGGGGTTAACTGAGTTACCTAGCGGATCAAAACCAATTGGATGTATATGGGTATTTCATAGAAAATACAATACAGATGGATCGATACAAACTTTCATGGCAAGGTTAGTTGCTAAAGGTTTCAGGCAAAAGGAAGGTATTGATTATATTGATACATATGTTCCGTTGCAAGATTAACATCCATTAGAGTCCTATTTGCAATTGATTTTATTTATGGGTTGCAAGTACTTCAAGTGGATGTGAAAATTGCTTTTCTAAATGGTAATCTAGGCGAAGAAGTATATATGGAACAACCATAAGGTTTCATTATGCCTGAAAATGAACATAAAGTTTGCAAACTTGTGAAATCATTATATGGATTGAGCACCAAACCAGTAGCATGAGAAGTTTGACTCTGTGATTTGGTCTAATGATTTCAAACATAATAATCCAGACAAATGTATATATTCCAAATACACTGAAAGATATGGTTTTATATTATGCTTATATATGGAAGATTTGCTGATATTTGGCACAAATATGGAAGGCATTAATGAGACAAAGAAATATTTGACTTCATGTTTTAAAATGAAATATCTAAATGAAGTTGGCTGAGACGACCCCAATCCCGATGAGATGGTGCAAGGGTAATCTTTGGAATATAACACATAAACAGATAACAACAGAATAAAAATAATTAAATACACTAGATAATGGACAATAGAATACACTGGATAAACATCATCATCAGAGTTACACAATATACAGGATCATACTTAGTACAAAATACAGTTCAGCTATACATAAAATGTCTATAGCGGAAAACAAAACATAATATGTACAGTAGGAGCTGAACAGCATAAAAAGAGATAAATGACAGAATCCATCTTCAGCTCAAGCTATCCAGAAAGAGCCTACTAAAACCTGAATACAAGGCTGCTCGTGTAGAAAAAGGGGCACCCGAGTTTGCAAGTGAAACAAACTACGGGTCAGTCATGGGACTGGTATGAGAAATCTACTTAACACATTTTCAAATATGGCTAATCACAGGACCACGCCACTTTTGCGGAACGGGCTTACTCCATTGGATTGCCAGTGCTTTAAAATAAATAAATCTTTAAAACATCGCAATGCTTTGTATAAATTGAAGCCATTATAAGACCCAGTTCCCATCACACAATGCAACACAAACCAGAGGATAGAGTTTTACCTTATAATGGCCAAAATATGCTTGATACAAGCAAAACAAATCATTTGATATTATTGCTAGTGTATATATGTTTCAAAAACAATTTCAATCATAACTATCAATCATAGACGGCATGGGTACCATATATCATGTCGCCCTATATACACACACACACACACAATCAAAACCGCACGATGTCGCATTTGGAAATTGGATTTCCGTCATGAACCGTGGCCTGGGATAGTCCTCACCGCTTCGAGACAATCTAGCCTACCATGTCTCAGGAACATCCACAACTGCCCCTTGGATCGTCAGGGCCGGTCCACCGATGTGGATTATTATGCCTGAACACTACGTTTCCCCGCCCTTTGGGGCGCAAATGAGCCAACAAATGACTCCATTGGCTTCACATAGTCACCGATATATCCGAGGCGTCTCGCAACAGCAACAACCACACAGGTGAAAATAATATAAATGTCAGCCATTTTAAGCACTGACACCACCTCTAGCTAGAAAGAAACGCATGTCCTCCCTGATATCCTCTCCCGTTTCTGGTCCATACCGGGGTGTGATGCTCGCGAAACAATGCTATACACAAAGCTACACCACACATGCCATGCTTTGATCATCAACCACAAGACTTTTCTTTTCAACAAGAGATTTGATCATCTACCACTTAGGTGTAACGGCTGGAAATTTCCGACTCCTCGAGAGTCGGAAATTCCGAGACGTTAGTGAAAGAAAGTAGAGGGTGAGGAAGAAAAGATAGAACTAATAGAATAGAAGAAGAAGAAGAACTTACATCATCAGAGTAAACACGAATCTCACAGTGGAACGAATAAAATATAACATAACTTTAAAATACAAATCAGTACTCGTATATACATAACATTTCAAAGTACAACACTTAACAACACAGCGGAATAATAATAGCTATAATCCTGAAGTCTCCTGCTCCAAGCTCTCCAAGTGTATCTGTAAAATCCCAACTACTTGACTGCCCGTACAAATTTAGGCACCAAAGAGTTTAGGGAAAACAAACAAAATAAACTCCGGGTCAGTGATGGGACTGGCGTGAATAAAACTCCAACACTTGGTTAAATAAAGGATATTTTTCTGATATTATAATAATGTATAAATACAAATAGATATCAATCTAGCAGAACGCCTACATCTCACGTTCCACATACATAGTATACAAATAAAACCGTGAGCGCTTATTGGAGATTGGATTCCAACAGACAAGGTATGGGAGCACCTTCCGATCAGTGTACTCTAGAGGAGATACACTAGGGTTCAACAAGAACGTCTTGCAACCCGGCCACACATGACCGTTCACTCATTTAGCTTGAGTGTAACGAATATATTATCACCGATGGTTGGGATCAGCAACCATCCTTCCCGATAAGGGACAGCATTGAAATAGATTATAAAGAAGTACAATTGAATATTCTCTAGATGGTGATAATACACCCTGCTTGGGTATGGCCCAACTAGCCATGCTGCCTAGCCCAACTTCTGTTATTTCCCGGTGGTGAGGTTTGAGGTCACGTTTATCACTTTGACAGATTATTGCTTCAATTACTTTGAATGCCACATCGTCATACCCGCCAAATCAATAACGATTTCTCAAGGCATCACGGGTATAAAAGCTAAGAGAAACGAATTTCTCCGCCACCAACGTAATACGTTTAAAGAGATCAACATATATGATTCGCTAAGAATACTTTGTCAGACACTCGTCCATATACGTTGTTCTGGGACTAAATAAACCGAAGGCACTATTCAGTGAATCCATCCTACCTAGGCTTTTCACAATAGCCCTTGCACTTCACTCCATCTTCAATTATCTTCAGCGTACTTGATTCACAACGCTTATGCTAATACGGAGTGGTTCTTTGGATAATAATCCAACCGGTCTCTCCATATTTACAACGTAAATATGGTCAAAACTTTGATAGTCTGTGATTCAACTATCAAATGAAAACATGTCGGTGTACAAACAACGATCTTATTTCCAAATGGAAATTCGATCGATCAATCATCATATGTTCATATTTCCTTATTTCATATATTTAGAAAATATATGTTATTAATCATTGGAAAACATTTCCACGGCTTATTTTCACATCACTATTATTTCGCAACTGTCAGTCCCTAACTGTAACTAGTATGAGAACAATTCTCTAAGTATCAATCCGGAAGGTCGAAACCAACCTTAGATCGTCACTTAGAAAACCGTTCAACTTACCCTCTCCAGTCAGTTTCTGAATTTGCTTAACTCTATTTCTTAAATCCTTATCATGAAAACATTTCATTTTCTATGTTTAGAAAACATATCTGACTATATTTGGAAAAAGTTTCCAAAACTCATTTACGGATTTCCAATGAACGTTGTATAAAACATCGTTTCGCTTAATCCATTTATCGCTTATTCCTTAACTTTATTCCTAATCAACCTTTTATATCGAACCACAACTATTCCTTTGTCAATTCTGAAGTCAATCAAGTTGGGGTATAATTACCTCTCAGACCTTAATTGAACAACGTCCTTTACTGTGAAATAGATGAAGCTCGTCACTCACTTTTTCCAATCATCTGTTTACGCAAATTCTCGGATTCAGGTTACGAATCTACTTCTTATATGAAAACGTTTGATTATAACTATAACGTTATAATTCCTACTTCTGCAATATCTAACCTAAATTATAACTTTATTTCCTAACTCGAATAATTTAACAGACGCCTAATTTCTAAATCAATATCTAAATCTTGATTTAAACCCTGGAAAGTAAATAGTACTTTCCTGAATTCGCTATAATCGAATTCGACGTATAACTCTCTTTCGAGTAATCTCTATTCGATTAACTCTCCCTTTTTAATGACTGATATTCGATAAACTCTATTTCGATTAACTCCTATCAAATAACTCTTCTTGTTTGGCTCTATTTCATTAACTCTTATCGAATAACAAATATTCGATTTTCTTAAACGTGTCAATTCTTATCGAATAACTAACATCCGATTTAACTTAAATGGATTTACTCTTATCGAATAACTTATTCGATTAACTCAACTTGATTTTCTTAACTAGATTATCTCAACTCGATAACTTAACTTAACCCAAATCAATTAACTCAACTCTAATCGATTAACTTAATTTGATTTACTCCTTCGAATAACTCATTCGAATAACTTAATTGATAAATTATATTCACTTCTATCCTATCGAATAAACTATATTCGATATCTCCTCCAACACTATTCGAATGAACTATATTCGATTAACTTCTCTAACTCTATTCGAATAAATTATATTCGATTAACTCTTTTAACTTTACTCGAATAACTATATTCGATTAATACTTTCTTTCGAATAACTATATTCGATTAACTCTTCGACTAACTCCTTTGGATTAGCTAACTTCGAATGAATCCTTTGGATTAACTCTTCGACTAACTCCTTCGGATTAACTCTTCGATTAACTCCTTCGGATTAACTAACTTCGAATAACTCCTTTGGATTAACTCTTCGACTAACTCCTTAGGATTAACTAACTTCGAATAACTCCTTTGGATTAACTCTTCGACTAACTCCTTCGGATTAACTCTTCTATTAACTCCTTCAGATTAACTAACTTCGAATAACTCCTTTGGATTAACTAACTTCGAATAACTCCTTTGGATTAACTCTCTTCGAATAACTCCTTTGGATTAACTAACTTCGAATAACTCCTTTGGGTTAACTAACTTCGAATAACTCCTTATTCGATAACTACTCTTCGAATAAATAATATTCGATAACTCTTCTCAAATGAATAACATTTGATTTCTCCACTCGAATAAACTATATTCGATTACTCTTCTCTCGAATACACTATATTCGATAACTCTACTTCGGATAAGTGATATTCGACAACTCTACTCGATTAACTCTACTTGGATAACTCTAACCAGTCAACTCAACTGGTTTAACCTAACTGGTTAACTTTAACTGGTTAATTCTAACTGATTAACTCAAATGGTTTAACCTAACTGGTTAACTCGTCTCGATTAACTGAACTAATCCACTTAGTTTAACTTAGCTAATTCACGTTGATTTACTCTAACCGATTCACTTAGTTTAACTCAACTAATTCACTTCGATTAACCACTTAGTTAACTTAACTAATTCACTTCGATTAACCACTTAGTTTAACTTAACTAATTCACTTCGATTAACCACTTAGTTAACTTAACTAATTAACTTTGATTTACTCTAACCGATTCACTTAGTTAAATTAACAAATTCACTTCGATTAACTCGACCAATTCACTTGGTTAACTCGACCAATTCACTTGGTTAACTCCTATTTATTTAACAAATAAATATCTCCTTTAGTTTAATTCTATTTATTTAATCTCTAAATAAATATCCTTTATATTTCTTTTAACGAATATAATTCCTTTATATTTTGATTAACAAATATATCCCCTTATATTCGATTTACAAATATAATTCTTTTATATTTGTTCTTACCAACTTTATTCCTTTATATTCAGAATCCTTTTTCTTATATATATATATATATATAAAATCGCTTGATTTTATATAATTAAACTATTTTCAAAATATAATTTGAAAACCCCTCTCCTACATTCTGGTATTTCTCATGGTATTTAACACACCATATAACAACGATAAATATCGTCCCACCACACATAATCACACAGATTATATACATCACATTATATATCACAATATAAAAATCACAGTAAAATAACTGTTGAGGAATCCAGTTGGATTCCTCCAACCTGTTTCCCTGCATCCACAGATGTTAAACAACACCAGTATAATTTTCTGATAAACAGAATCAACATATAACTATTTGACGGTTTATATATATATATATATACATACGTAAATATATATATATAATCTCTACTAACTGACTAGCAGTTCAAGCAAACAATCAACACACAGTCAAACAGACAATATTTTCACAGTTCTAAGAATACAACGTGAAAATAAAACTGTTTAGAGTTTGTGAGATTTACTCACATTGCGCGTTAACCGTTAAATAACGATTTGCGTTATTTGATTCAGTCAGACAATTTATTTCACCATAAATTGTAACTAGCTCGGATTCACTCCTCGTCAGTTCCAGTGTGTTGCTCCCGTCCATACGATCCCAACGCAACTTACGGTTTGAAAATCTGATATCGTATGGCCAAGTTATTGCTTTACGAAGTTAAGGTACATTTTTGAATAAATAAAACATGGATTTATTAAATTAAATGGGCCTTACTCCTTCAATCTCAGCCCAAACCCCTTCATCACATACCAGGCCCGCACTATTACTTCTTCCACAATGAAGACCGAACCTGCTCCCTCCTGTTACAGACCATCACCGAAATCCTTGCTCCATTTTTCCTCTTCCTCCTCTTACTTACAAATCAAAGTCAATACACCATTAACCTTCACTTGGAAATCCGCATCAACCCATCACCACACAATCATACTCGAACAGCCTTCCTACCCTTCCGTCGAGACCCCTGAACTTCATCACGGTTACAGTAAAACACCGAATGTTTTTAACCTCAAATCGAACCAAAAGTTCATGCTACGCTCTAAATCGCTTCACGAGTTCAACCAAAATCCCTAGAACACAAAGTGATGCTTCCATTCGCCAATTTCCCTAACCCTAGAACGCTGCTCATAGACCGAGCATCGACGGAAACGAACCGCACCCACTAATACGAACATCAAATCGAAGCTCGTTGTAACAGGAACTCAATCCAACTTGATTCAGGATTTTTAGATTTTTATTTCGATTTCTGGAAATTTATAAAGCTCGGTTTTGGAAGAAATATACTGACGGCGGAAAGACAAATGAAAATGAAAATATTTAGGTTTAATTTAGGAGGGTATTTTATATGCCGTTTAATTTGAGGACGTGGAATACTATTACCCATGAAGTAAAGATGTGGTTTCAAAGAAAGGCACGTTTTTGAGGACGTGTTTTCATTTTGTACAGGGAAAGGATGGTGTATACATTCTCAAAGACACCTTTTCTTTACTCTCTTAAGTTTATATATGCGTTGAGACTGAAATAAAAATACAGTCGTGTTCAGTGAGGTGCCGCGATCCCGAAAATGTAATAATACCGGTAGATTGACTTATATTTTGATACTTCAAAATGTTGATTTCAGGGTACGAAATACTTCAAATAAAAAGTCGCTTACTAAATTAATTAAAAATTACCATAAAATTCTAAAAATTAATTTATTGTTATGTCTCTAAAGAACCTTGTCTAGATTCAAACCCAATCTCTAGTTATATCGAATAAACCGTTATGGTCGATAAACGATTCTATAGCGACTATTTTAAAATTTGATTTGGACATATCTCAAAATCTATACAACGAAATCCCGATTTTTCTCTTCCACTAGAAAAATATACTCCACCAGCTCCACACATTTCTCGTTTCACAGAAATCCGGCTTAAAATGAATCATGTACATTCAGTTGAAGTTCGAATTGCCAACTTGCGAACTACCGCGACGTTTCAGGTTCGTTTTAATTATAATTATAAATTATAAGTTCGAACGTTGTACTTTAAGTTATCGATATCGCCAAATCGATATATAAATCATTAAATAAATTAATTATTCGACAGCTAACAAAACGCGCCATTACAGACTTCCCCCCCTAAAATAATTTCGTCCTTGAAATTGCTAAGTTAGAAAAATGCTACCAACTTTACTAACTAGATTCAAATATCTTTTAGTTTACTTCTCAACTCCAGTTTCAACTGAACCATTAAATTTTCAATTAAATTATTAATTCATTCTGGCTAACTGAATTTCCATAAATCATGAGAATGTTCTAACGCCTGGAATTTTCGAAAAATTTCGCTATAACCTCCTTTGTATTGGTCAATATGACAAACCACCCCTCGCCTCTCTAGGCCTTCTCCAACCCAAAAGAAAATCAAACAGCCAAGCGGCTTGCCAATTCGGCTCATAAAATCCAAACTCATATATAATATAAACTTGTACCTTTTTGTCGGTCGTATCATTAAATCCTTTTGATCTGTTATCACTTCTGCATATATCATGGTCATTCCACTCAGTTTATATCCTCAAACCAAATCGAATTTCATTCGAACCCTAATATCAAATTCCAAATTATTGACTTATCAATTTAGTTTCATTCTAGATTATCTCTAATCCAATTCAATTTTATTTAACTTGGTTCAAGTTAAATTTCAATTTATTTTTACCATCTCATTTTATTTAACTTCATTAGTTAAATTTTAATTCCAGAACTTAAGTTCCTGGGTTTCTTTCAAATCAATTTGAAATCATAATGCCAATTCAAAACCTTTGAATTTCTAAATAACTTGTTTTCTCAAAACAATTCAAAAACAAAACCTTTGGTAGTAATCCGTCACTTAGAACTCGAAAATGAACACTGATGATGTCTAGACTCATCATCAGAATTTATTTTCCAGCTATCGAAGTGAGTTCAATACTATATCATTTTCAATTTGAAAAACATTTTCAAAATCTCCCAGGAACTTAAAATTTCCTTATTTTATATTCCAAATTCTGATTTAAATTCATATTTAATTCAAACTATTTCATATATTACATTCATATGAATTCTGATTGGTCATTTATAACCATTTCACCCTTTTATAATCTTATTCGATTATAATAACAACCAACACAATCAATATACTATAATAATTTCAAGATATATATTTCTTCTATAAACAAATATATTTTGGGAAAAATTATTTCATTTACCCTCTTTCAAAACATACCATGACGGTTCATCGTATTCGAGTGTTTAGTAACCCTTATCGATACAGTGGATCAACTGATCGACCAGAATTCATAAGCCACTCAACCAATAAATCTCCATAATATAAAACCATTTTATATTGAATAACAATTACGCGCTCATATATATACACTCAAACTCAATCTAGGATATTACTAATCCCATCTCTATCGAGTTATGCCACAGAGCCAAGGTATTAACTAAACCTGGCTCTGATACCAACTGTAACGGCTGGAAATTTCCGACTCCTCGAGAGTCGGAAATTCCGAGACGTTAGTGAAAGAAAGTAGAGGGTGAGGAAGAAAAGATAGAACTAATAGAATAGAAGAAGAAGAAGAAATTACATCATCAGAGTAAACACGAATCTCACAGCGGAACGAATAAAATATAACATAACTTTGAAATACAAATCAGTACTCGTATATACATACCATTTCAAAGTACAACACTTAACAACACAGCGGAATAATAATAGCTATAATCCTGAAGTCTCCTGCTCCAAGCTCTCCAAGTGTATCTGTAAAATCCCAACTACTTAAATGCCCGTACAAATTTAGGCACCCAAGAGTTTAGGGAAAACAAACAAAATAAACTCCGGGTCAGTCATGGAACTGGTGTGAATAAAACTCCAACACTTGGTTAAATAAAGGATATCTTTCTGATATTAAAATAATGTCTAAATACAAATAGATATCAATCTAGCAGAACGCTTGCATCTCACGTTCCACATACATAGTATACAAATAAAACCGTTAGTGCTTATTGGAGATTGGATTCCAACAGACAAGGTATGGGAGCACCTTCCGATCAGTGTACTCTAGAGGAGATACACTAGGGTTCAACAAGAACGTCTTGCAACCCGGCCACACATGACCGTTCACTCATTTAGCTTGAGTGTAACGAATATATTATCACCGATGGTTGGGATCAGCAACCATCCTTCCCGATAAGGGACAGCATTGAAATAGACTATAAAGAAGTACAATTGAATATTCTCTAGATGGTGATAATACACCCTGCTTGGGTATGGCCCAACTAGCCATGCTGCCTAGCCCAACTTTGTTATTTCCCGGTGGTGAGGTTTGAGGTCACGTTTATCACTTTGAAAGATTATTGCTTCAATTACTTTGAATGCCACATCGTCATACCTGCCAAATCAATAACGATTTCTCAAGGCATCACGGGTATAAAAGCTAAGAGAAACGAATTTCTCCGCCACCAACGTAATACGTTTAAAGAGATCAACATATATGATTCGTTAAGAATACTTTGTCAGACACTCGTCCATATACGTTGTTCTGGGACTGAATAAACCGAAGGCACTATTCAGTGAATCCATCCTACATAGGCTTTTCACAATAGCCCTTGCACTTCACTCCGTCTTCAATTATCTTCAGCGTACTTGATTCACAACGCTTATGCTAATACGGAGTGGTTCTTTGGATAATAATCCAACTGGTCTCTCCATATTTACAACGTAAATATGGTCAAAACATTGATAGTCTGTGATTCAACTATCAAATGAAAACATGTCGGTGTACAAACAACGATCTTATTTCCAAATGGAAATTCGATCGATCAATCATCATATGTTCATATTTCCTTATTTCATATATTTAGAAAATATATGCTATTAATCATTGGAAAACATTTCCACAGCTTATTTTCACATCACTATTATTTCGCAACTGTCAGTCCCTAACTGTAACTAGTATGAGAACAATTCTCTAAGTATCAATCCGGAAGGTCGAAACCAACCTCAGATCGTCACTTAGAAAACCGTTCAACTTACCCTCTCCAGTCAATTTCTGAATTTGCTTAACTCTATTTCTTAAATCCTTATCATGAAAACATTTCATTTTCTATGTTTAGAAAACATATCTGACTATATTTGGAAAACGTTTCCAAAACTCATTTACGGATTTCCAATGAACGTTGTATAAAACATCGTTTCGCTTAATCCATTTATCGCTTATTCCTTAACTTTATTCCTAATCAACCTTTTATATCGAACCACAACTATTCCTTTGTCAATTCTGAAGTCAATCAAGTTGGGGTATAATTACCTCTCAGACCTTAATTGAACAACGTCCTTTACTGTGAAATAGATGAAGCTCGTCACTCACTTTTTCCAATCATCTGTTTACGCAAATTCTCGGATTCAGGTTACGAATTTACTTCTTATATGAAAACGTTTGATTATAACTATAACGTTATAATTCCTACTTCTGCAATATCTAACCTAAATTATAACTTTATTTCCTAACTCGAATAATTTAACAGACGCCTAATTTCTAAATCAATAACTAAATCTTGATTTAAACCCTGGAAAGTAAATAGTACTTTCCTGAATTCGCTATAATCGAATTCGACGTATAACTCTCTTTCGAGTAATCTCTATTCGATTAACTCTCCCTTTTTAATAACTGATATTCGATAAACTCTATTTCGATTAACTCCTATCGAATAACTAATATTCGAATAACTCTTCTTGGTTGGCTCTATTTCATTAACTCTTATCGAATAACAAATATTCGATTTTCTTAAACGTGTCAATTCTTATCGAATAACTAACATCCGATTTAACTTAAATGGATTTACTCTTATCGAATAACTTATTCGATTAACTCAACTTGATTTTCTTAACTCGATTATCTCAACTCGATAACTTAACTTAACCCAAATCAATTAACTCAACTCTAATCGATTAACTTAATTTGATTTACTCCTTCGAATAACTCATTCGAATAACTTAATTGATAAATTATATTCACTTCTATCCTATCGAATAAACTATATTCGATATCTCCTCCAACACTATTCGAATGAACTATATTCGATTAACTTCTCTAACTCTATTCGAATAAATTATATTCGATTAACTCTTTTAATTTACTCGAATAACTATATTCGATTAATACTTTCTTTCGAATAACTATATTCGATTAACTCTTCGACTAACTCCTTTGGATTAACTAACTTCGAATGACTCCTTTGGATTAACTCTTCGACTAACTCCTTCGGATTAACTCTTCGATTAACTCCTTCGGATTAACTAACTTCGAATAACTCCTTTGGATTAACTCTTCGACTAACTCCTTCGGATTAACTAACTTCGAATAACTCCATTGGATTAACTCTACGACTAACTCCTTCGGATTAACTCTTCTATTAACTCCTTCGGATTAACTAACTTCGAATAACTCCTTTGGATTAACTAACTTCGAATAACTCCTTTGGATTAACTCTCTTCGAATAACTCCTTTGGATTAACTAACTTCGAATAACTCCTTTGGGTTAACTAACTTCGAATAACTCCTTATTCGATAACTACTCTTCGAATAAATAATATTCGATAACTCTTCTCAAATGAATAACATTTGATTTCTCCACTCAAATAAACTATATTCGATTACTCTTCTCTCGAATACACTATATTCGATAACTCTACTTCGGATAAGTGATATTCGACAACTCTACTCGATTAACTCTACTTGGATAACTCTAACCGGTCAACTCAACTGGTTTAACCTAACTGGTTAACTCTAACTGGTTAATTCTAACTGATTAACTCAAATGGTTTAACCTAACTAGTTAACTCGTCTCGATTAACTGAACTAATCCACTTAGTTTAACTTAGCTAATTCACCTTGGTTTACTCTAACCGATTCACTTAGTTTAACTCAACTAATTCACTTCGATTAACCACTTAGTTAACTTAACTAATTCACTTCGATTAACCACTTAGTTTAACTTAACTAATTCACTTCGATTAACCACTTAGTTAACTTAACTAATTCACTTTGATTTACTCTAACCGATTCACTTAGTTTAACTTAACAAATTCACTTCAATTAACTCGACCAATTCACTTGGTTAACTCGACCAATTCACTTGGTTAACTCCTATTTATTTAACAAATAAATATCTCCTTTAGTTTAATTCTATTTATTTAATCTCTAAATAAATATCCTTTATATTTCTTTTAAAGAATATAATTCCTTTATATTTTGATTAACAAATATATCCCCTTATATTCGATTTACAAATATAATTCTTTTATATTTGTTTTTACCAACTATATTCCTTTATATTCAGAATCCTTTTTCTTATATATATATATATATATATATATATATATATATATAAAATCGCTTGATTTTTTATAATTAAACTATTTTCAAAATATACTTTGAAAACCCCTCTCCTACATTCTGGTATTTCTCATGGTATTTAACACACCATATAACAACGATAAATATCGTCCCACCACACATAATCACACTGATTATATACATCACATTATATATCACAATATAAAAATCACAGTAAAATAACTGTTGAGGAATCCAGTTGGATTCCTCCAACCTGTTTCCCTGCATCCACAGATGTTAAACAACACCAGTATAATATTCTGATAAACAGAATCAACATATAAATATTTGACGGTTTTTATATATATATATATACATACTTAAATATATATATAAAATCTCTACTAACTGACTAGCAGTTCTAGCAAACAATCAAAACACAGTCAAACAGACAATATTTTAACAGTTCTAAGAATACAACGTGAAAATAAAACTGTTTAGAGTTTGTGAGATTTACTCACATTGTGCGTTAACCGTTAAATAACGATTTGCCTTATTTGATTCAGTCGGACAATTTATTTCACCATAAATTGTAACTAGCTCGGATTCACTCCTCGTCAGTTCCAGTGTGTTGCTCCCGTCCATACGATCCTAACGCAACTTACGGTTTGAAAATCTGATATCGTATGGCCAAGTTATTGCTTTACGAAGTTAAGGTACATTTTTGAATAAATAAAACATGGATTTATTAAATTAAATGGGCCTTACTCCTTCAATCTCAGCCCAAACCCCTTCATCACATACCAGGCCCGCACTATTACTTCTTCCACAATGAAGACCGAACCTGCTCCCTCCTGTTACAGACCATCACCGAAATCCTTGCTCCATTTTTCCTCTTCCTCCTCTTACTTACAAATCAAAGTCAATACACCATTAAACTTCACTTGGAAATCCGCATCAACCCATCACCACACAATCATACTCGAACAGCCTTCCTACCCTTCCGTCGAGACCCCTGAACTTCATCACGGTTACAGTAAAACACCGAATGTTTTTAACCTCAAATCGAACCAAAAGTTCATGCTACGCTCTAAATCGCTTCACGAGTTCAACCAAAATCCCTAGAACACAAAGTGATTCTTCCATTCGCCAATTTCCCTAACTCTAGAACGCTGCTCATAGACCGAGCATCGACAGAAACGAACCGCACCCACTAATACGAACATCAAATCGAAGCTCGTTGTAACAGGAACTCAATCCAACTTGATTAAGGATTTTTAGATTTTTATTTCGATTTCTGGAAATTTAAAAAGCTCGGTTTTGGAAGAAATATACTGATGGCGGAAAGACAAATGAAAATGGAAATATTTAGGTTTAATTTAGGAGGGTATTTTATATGCCGTTTAATTTGAGGACGTGGAATACTATTACCCATGAAGTAAAGATGTGGTTTCAAAGAAAGGCACGTTTTTGAGGACGTGTTTTCATTTTGTACAGGGAAAGATGGTGTATACATTCCCAAAGACACCTTTTCTTTACTCTCTTAAGTTTATATATGCGTTGAGACTGAAATAAAAATACAGTCGTGTTCAGTGAGGTGCCGCGATCCCGAAAATGTAATAATACTGGTAGATTGACTTATATTTTGAAACTTCAAAATGTTGATTTCAGGGTACGAAATACTTCAAATAAAAAGTCGCTTATTAAATTAATTAAAAATTACCATAAAATTCTAAAAATTAATTTATCGTTATGTCTCTAAAGAACCTTGTCTAGATTCAAACCCAATCTCTAGTTATATCGAATAAACCGTTATGGTCGATAAATGATTCTATAGCGACTTTTTTAAAATTTGATTTGGACTCATCTCAAAATCTATACAACGAAATCCCGATTTTTCTCTTCCACTAGAAAAATATACTCCACCAGCTCCACACGTTTCTCGTTTCACAGAAATCCGGCTTAAAATGAATCATGTACATTCAGTTGAAGTTCGAATTGCCAACTTGCGAACTGCCACGACGTTTCAGGTTCGTTTTAATTATAATTATAAATTATAAGTTCGAACGTTGTACTTTAAGTTATCGATATCGCCAAATCGATATATAAATCATTAAATAAATTAATTATTCGACAGCTAACAAAACGCGCCATTACATTAGGCATGTCACACAGGCAATTCACTCAATGCGACTGGTTTGCATCAATATATAACCTCTGAGCTCGTACGTCTCAGAGAAGCGCGTTAAGCAAGAGATTAAATTCTCCGCCGCCAAACAGATATATATTTAATAGAGATCAATCAGCACAGAACAAAATCCAATGTCAGACACACAGTCCATTTAAACGTTCATTCTGGGTTTGAACGAAACCGGAGGCACTCAATACCTCGCGTATCCGTACAATCAACAACTACGTCCGGGTGGCTACTACTTCAACCCCGTCAAGGTAGCTACTCCTATCATGAGCATCAGTAGCACCCCTCCATTCGACGTGAAGATCATCGGTCTTGCTCCGTCTTTATATCTTCGACTTTCACTCGTCGATCAATTGTTTGAAATGAGAATTAACTCGGACTTTTCAAATAATTCACGTATATCTAGAATTTCAAATCAATTCATTTCAATAGTTAAACTATTCGACATCACCAATTCTGTTCTTTAATGTGATTTTCACACGAAACACATTCAACCATCAAATATCACATAAACCGAGCAAATTCAGTTTATTTCCATTCCATATCGTTTATAATATTTTGTCACGATTTATCGCTATTTTTATTTATTTAAAAAAAATAGCCAATTCATTTAAACGACGCTTCAGGCCATTACGTGGCCGTGGCGCTGTTTTTCTCTAGATTTGATTTACCCATATCTGAAAATCTAACCGTTGGATCTTCACAAAATTTATATCATTCGAAAGATCTTTTCAAAACAAATCCAACGGTTTCAGTTTTGGGAAAATCCGATGGTTGGATCTCCCGCACTAATCGTTTGAAGTTACGATTTCTAAATACGAACTACAGCGTCGTTATTCGATTTAATTTAATTATGTATATATATATATATATAATCGATTCTGGCGCTGTTTTTCTCCTGATTTGAACTAAACATTCCAGACAATTCAGCCATTGGATCTTTACAAAGTTGGTGCCGTTGGAAAGATATTCCCAAGGCGAACCTAACGGTTGTGGTTTCGGGAAAATCCGATGGTCGGATCCCCCGCACTAATCGTTTGAAATCACGATTTCAAAATACGAACTGCAGCGTCGTTATTCACTATATTTTAATTATATTTATATAAATATATATGAATATAATTCTTTCTTCGATTTCAAAACTATTTCCACTTTATATATTTGATAAAAATGATATTTTTTCCAACTGACATTTATTTCTACACTTCACTATTTTTAACAATTCATGTATATAATAAAAATGTGATTTAGTTTGTAAAACAATTTATTTCAAAACACGCCTATTTTATATTGTTCATATAGGTGATAAAAATATGATTTTTGTTATAAAAAAATTTATTTCTAAACATGAATGTCGTTCAACACATGAATTTTTATTCAACACATGAATTTCTATTCGATACATGAATATAGTTTCAACACATGAAAATAATTCTAACACATGAATATTATTGAAAATTTCAGCAGCATAACGGCAAGGTAGTTAAAACCGGGACTGTATCGAATTACGGCTCCTCACTCTACCTTAAAACCTTGTGGTTTTTGACAATAGGGATTCATGCATCTAGTTCGCACACAGGCGGCATGTTTTATTTTCATTTCCATAATCCTATTCTAATTTGTTTCTACTACAAATGGGTATTTTTCAACCACAGTCAAACATTCTTAACCACAAACAATTTATAACAACCATTCGCATTATTCACCAAATTTCACATCAACCCAATAATCCAAACAATATCACAACCAATAAATATCGTCCATGGTCTGTGGACGAGGGGAGTATATATATATATATTCGTATATAATATATTTCAATTCACTTCAATTCAATTCAACGCACATATATTATTTACAACGCATATGTAATTTATGCATCGAACATACAACTTATTCAACACTTATATATGAGGTGTACAACGCTTATATAACTCATACATCGACTGTATAATTTATGCATCGTTGTTTTCCATGTCGTTCATAAATTAGAAATCTCACATTGGGTTCCACTCCACCAAAAATAGTAGAAGGCTCTGAAAAATATGCGGTCTCTTCTAGAATGTAGAAGACGTCCACATGAGTCCACTGTCTCTTGTTTCACTAAACTTTGTCAATATATCAAAAAGATATGATTTTACAGTGAAATCAAAAACCGTAGCGCTTTAAACTTCTATAATATAGTTTAATATAAAATAGCCGTATACCTTTCTGAAATGTTCAAAACTAGATTTTGATATTTCTTTTGAATCCACGCAACGATACATCGATCGGCCTTCCCCACATGAAAGAGGGGAGAGAGGCGCCTATACGCGCGGCGGTGGAGCCCCATCGGCCGCACCTGCTGTAGGCGGCGGCGGCTGAAAGCCCTGAACTTCTCGAGCTCGATTCGAGCTCTACAGGCCACGAAAAAAATCCAAACTTCATATGGATGTGAAGCTCGTTGATAGCAGTACAAAAATCTCCAAAGGAGCATGGTGTTTTATTGCATGTAGGAGGAGGAATCGGAGGGGGAAGTTTTGAAGCTAAACCGCCGTTCATCGAGAGGAAGATCGGGGAGAGAGAAAGGATCTTTGACCAATGATATTTTTTTATTCATTTATAGAATTTTAAATTTCTAAAATACCCTCTTTCACACATGATCCCCAATCCAAACCCAACGACTATCATCCCTAGCTAAATACCCACATTCCGAACACAATGGGATATGTTTCGAAGGCCCATTCGAATATTTGATTTGAACGTACATTTCAATTTGCCCGGGCCACAAACTGATTCTAAAAATTCCCAAAAAATAAATCTAGCTATGTTTTGACGATACGGTCCCAACAAAACTAGTTTCGTCGAATTCTGAGACCGTTTGAAAAATGGCCCATTTCTGGTCGATCCAATTTAACTATAATTGACCAAAACACGTTTTCCTTTGCCACGCTCACATTCTAGCTTCAAAAATTATAAAATTTGAAACCTAGCAATAATTTGACATCCCGGATCCAACAAAAGTGGGTTCGTCGAATTCCGAGGTCGTTTGCAAAATAGCCATTTTCACGGGCTACATAAACTCCATAGCGGCCTTTCAGAAAATTCATTTGGCCATAACTTTTGCTTCCCGCTATGAAACTTCGATTTTTCAGATTCGTTAGAAAGATAATAACTAACACATTTAAATATTTTTGGTTTCACTCAAATCCATTTTGTTTTGCACCCGGTATAGTCAGTCAAAGTTTGAATTAAAATTTTCAAACTACCGCACCATTTCAGGCCTTGTTTATAATTAGAATTAATTATATTTATTTTCAAACGTCGATTCAAACTTACTTTTCATCATTATTATTTAAAATATTTGTTTTAAATATTTGAAATCCACTAAAACAACCAATTTAAAAATTTTAAATTGGTTCAGATTTTCCGGGTCGTTACAACGGCACTATATTAGGAATTAATAATGATGGATATGCATTATGTCAATCTAATTGTATTGAAATTTTGATTTTTAAATATAAACACTTAAATATTAACGAAGCGAGTAGTTCTTATGATTCTTCGATTAAACTGTTTGAAAATTCTGAAAAGGCATTAGTTCAACTTGAAAACGCAAGCATTATTAGAAGTCTCACGTATGCAATGCATTGTATTTGTCCAAATATTTCTTTCGTTGTACGAAAACTATCAAGATATACGCATAAACCAAGCATTTCACATTGGAAAGCAATATGTAGATTTCCCAGTTACCATAAAAGAACCATGGGATTATGAATTTATTACTGAAATTTCCCAGTAGTTCTGGATGGATATTCAGATGCAAGTGGTGCAACACCTGAAAATAAGAATAGAGGAACTACTGGAATGGTTCTTACTCTTGGAGGAGGTGTTATTTCTTGGGCCTCCAAGAAACAAATGTGTTATAACACATTCTACAATGGAAGCAAAATATATCGCCTTAGATGCATCGGGTAAGGAGGCAGAATGACTAAGGAATTTACTATTAGAAATAGAGTTGTGACCACAACCAATGTCAGCCATTTTTATGTATTGTGATAGCGAAGCTACATTGTCTAGAGCTTATAATAAGATGTACAACGGAAAGTCCAGACATATAAGTTTACATGCATATGTTAGAGAATTAGTGGTAGATGTTATCATTACTAATATATTTTTTTAATCAAATAAAAGTTTAGCAGCCTAACTAACTAAAGGATTATCGAGAGAAATTGTGAAACTACAAGTAGGCAATGGGCCAGAAGTCATTCTAATCACCTACAATGGAAACCAAACCTTATATTATTCAAGGTTCAAAGGGTAAGAACAAGTTGCAAAAAAGTGATTAATAAACATTGGATACCAATGTTTGTATTGTTACGTTTGATGGTGATCATTTTTCCATAGTAACAAGGATGGAAAGAATGGACACCTATATGAACATAAGAAACAAAATTTCAATAAAGTTTGGATATAATTTCATACGTGTTAATGAAAACCGGGAGGAAATTAATAACCAATCTACGGTTATGAAATTTTAAGAAACATGATAATATTTATGTGTTCATATACTTGATTTCATCGCATAGGATTTTGATTTAAGTATTCACTACCAAATATTCTGTTGAAACTAAAATATATGGACTAAAGAGAAAAGTTTAAAACGAAAGGTACTTTCTTGTATGCATAAATAAATAATATTACAAACTTAATTATTGGGGATTATTGGGTGGATTTCAATACTATTTGACCCACTTCGACAAATATTATGAACTAACTCTTCATATATATGTACATTTTGAATAAGATGATGTGAATCAAAATAATAGCATCCTAGAGATGGAGACTATGGTATGGGATAAAAAGCTTTGGGCCTTTAAAATATTATTATGGGTTAAAGATGGGAACTTGGGGGGCGAGCATGACTGTACGGAGCATGTTCGACTAATCCAAGCAGTCATATTTTTGGATGAACAGTCACATCTATTTGTGTGCAACCGTCTCCAACGGTCATGTCCATTCAACCTTAATAGTATACCTGTCCTTTACAGAGCAAGTTCGACTATTCCAAGTAGTCATATTTTTGAATGAACATACATTAAAAAAGCAAAGATGTCCTCCTCCAGAATTACCGAACACTTTCAAAGTCAAAACCAACCGATCGATTAAATCACTCCTAGAAGATCAGATCATGCCTGGAATACCAGATCGAAATATGAAGCCAGAATAATTACTACAAGGCGAAGTCCTACTCCCAAGGCTACAGAACCGATCAACTTTAACTTGCACTACTTTTCATGCACTAGATTTCTAGATCCACCTATGCCACAATTCTCGAGGAGAACTGTTTAATAACAGGAGACAGGGTCCCTCTGCCTACAACTACTTTATAAGATCGAGTTACACGTGGCCGAACCTGAAAAAGATGCATATCACATTGCATTTAGCTCGGCCTACCTTCTCGTCTATAAATACACAAGTTTCCAGAAATGGAAATGCATCTTGAACAATCTGAAAGCATCTGGAAAATCTTTCTTTACACAAAAGCTTCTATTTGGCATTCCAAAAGTAGCATGTCGTACACTCCGAATATAACACAAGGATTTTGTGTATAAACCAATCCTTTCCCTACTTTCTTTCTCTCAAAACAACTGTAACCTGTAATCGACAGTATAAACAGAGATTATAAAGTGGACGTAAGTTTGTTTGAAGCCGATGCACTATAAAAACACTATGTTTGCTATGTTCATTTACTTTTTCTTGCACTCTGTGATTATAATAGTGTGTGTATAACACACTTTGGAAGTTGACTGTCACTTGACCAACTTTTGATGTCAACACAATGGTTATTAAATTGTATTATTAATTAATTGTTATTAATAAAAACAATAAATTATTAAATAATTAATATTATTTACTATACTACTTTCTTGTAAGTAATTATTAACTTTCAAAATATTAAATTTATTTATTAGTTATAATTTTAAGTAATGAATACCAAATGTGTAAACTATTCTTCGTATCGTAAGTGTTTTGTAAATTTATTTAAGAAAATTTAAAATTAATTTCTTTAAAACAATATATTAAATATAATTATTAAGCAAATTGGTTACTAACTAAATTTTTCTTATATTACTGCAATATTCATGTTATTTCTTAGTTATTACATGTTACTTACTAATTAAATATTAAGCATTAAACTTTAATAATTACTAAATTTTAATTTATAAAATTTGATTATTAATTATATAATTATTAATAGTTAATTATTTGCTAATAATAATTAATTAATAATTATACACTTATTGATTATTGTGTAAAATTTAATTATTAAATATAAAAAGTTATTAAGTGTAATAAATAAGTGTAAATTATTAAAATAATTAGTAATTATAAATTATCTAGCACTCGATCGTAATAAATAAATTATTTGGCTTGGCTCCAAGTAGTTTGGCTGCTCTCGCCTTGCCTTCTTCTTGTGCTTGGAGAGGTCTTGGTTCTCGGTGTTGGGTCTTGTTTGTGGTTGTATTTCCTTTTGTTCCACGGTAATTTTAGCCATCTATAAACTACAATACTATTTTTGTGAGCCGTTGGATAATGACTTTATTCTCACTTTTGCTATATATTATTTACTTTTGATTTAAATGATCGTAATTAATTATGAATAACGACACACTATTAGTACTTAACCATGATATATTGTTTAACTATTAATTCATATTAATTAATTATTATTATTTAATATTTATTATATTATAACTAATTATTACTTATTACTTCGTGCATTTGTATTTAATAGTAATTATGTTTAACAGGGGTGGGGATTTTTTTTAAAGTACGATTTTCTCAAATAGCTTTACTAGTTGTAAAAAAATAGAGTTATTGCAAGTGGCCAAAATGGTTGGTAAAGATATTTGTTTGCAATAGCTTGGAAGCGCAGCTGCAAATAATATATGTTTTGCAACTGTTACGGATGTGCAATTGCTAAAAGTATGATACTACAACTAAAAGGAAGAGCAATTGCTAAAAATACGGTTTTTTCAATAGGAAGAAAATGCCTATTGTTAAATCTCATCTATTACAACTGCTATGAAAGCTCCATTGCTAAATATCATTTACTACAACTGTAGTATGTCGCCAGTTGCAAATAGCTAGTTGCAAAAGGGTATTTTTCTTGTACTGTTCATGAGTCTCCATGACTACCCCTACACCTGAACAGTATTCGTTCATAGCTCCATCAACATAAAACTTCCACTACACGCTTACCTCTACTGTTTCTTCCTCGCCATCGGCCCGAAAGGTAAATTCTTTGATAAAATCGACTAAAGCCTACCCGTTGATCGCCATACGGGGATAATAGGTTATTTCATCCTAGCGTAGCTCAATATTCCATTTCAATGTTCGCCCTGATGTTTCAGGACAAAAACAGACTTGCTTTAGCTGCTAATTGGTAAGTACTTTAATTGGATAAGCTTGGAAATAGGGTCGTAATTTCCTTGACGCGATTAACAAACTGTAAGGGAGCTTCTCGAGCGTTGGATAATTCTTTTCCTCCCTAGTGAATCGTTTACTGATACAGTACATATGCCACTAAATCAGTGAATCCTCCTGTACCAAAGCCGCACTTAAGGTATGGGAGGACACCTCTAGATAGATAAATAGATCTTCCCATTGCTAGGATTGGAAAGCGTTGGTGAGGCTTCTATCTTAATAGATCTCCAAAAGTTGTTTGGCATTCTGCATCCACTCAAAATTCTTCCTTCCTTTCTTAAAGGCATCGATTAGAGGGATGCATCTATCAGTTGCCTTCGAGATGAATCTGCTTAATGCCACAGTTTTTTCATTGACACTCAGAAGCTCTCTTTCGTTCCATGGAGCCCTTACTTCTCTCAAAGTCATGACTTGTGTCGGATTAGCCTCAATGCCTGTTGCACTAAACATAAAATGTCAAAAACTTTCAGGATGAAACGCCCAACGAACATTTTAGCAGATTTAACTTCATCATGTACTTCCTTAAAATCACAAACATTTTTGCCAGATTGTCCATGTGACTGACCGCCTTTTGTGATTTGACTAGCATATCATCTACGTACTCCTCCATGGTATTTACAATTTGATATTTGAACATCATGTTGACTAACTGCTGATACATCGTTCAGGTATTCTTCTAGCCAAAAGTCATCACTCTGTAGCATTACAATCCCAAGTCTATAATAAAGCTGTAACACCCTGTATTTTCTATGAACGTATAAGTAACAAATCAGAGAATAATTAATTTTTAGAATAAAAATCAAGGGAAACGGGTTGTTCCATTGCATTCGTCTTGAAATTCTGCTGGGAAACGAGTCCGAGTTTTCGAGAAACGGAGTCCGTATGAGGGAGATTAGGCCCCCCGAAGTTTCATAGATTTTCAGAATCGAAAACAGCTCGAAAATTCGAATTCAAATTCAAATTCAAAATCCCAGAACAGGATGGGCGGGAAAATTCCCGCCCATGGACCAGGTCGACCTAGGGGTCGACCATTGTGTCGACCTCCCAGGGGCCAGGTCGACCATAATGTCGACCTGCTACCGAATCCCAGTTTTTGAACCTGATTCATTTTGATGTTTCTGGTCTCATTTTCAGTCTAGATTCGTCCGCCTCATCCTATATAAACAGCCCCCTAGCCTCATTTTCTCTACCCAATTTAATTTTGTCTATACTCTGCCTCTGTTCTAATTAAAAATAAAAATGGCATCGCTACTCTGCTGGAATCAAAACTTGGACTGATGCATCTTCTTCCAACCTAAATAGAATTAAAAGCTAAATCAAATCTCAAATCAAACTTTAGAGCTACAACAACAATTAAAGAGGAGTAATTCAGCATTTCTGTATCAACAACAGTTTATTATCCTTTCTTAAAACCACGAAAGGCAAGTACAGTTATTTTCCGATATAAGCTTTAATTATAATTGTGACATGATTGTAAATTTGAATTTGAGGTTGTGTACATTCTGTTCTGATATATTTTATTCTGTATCTTTTTCTTCTTTCTGTTCTATAGCTAGGCTACCACGAGCCTGCGCCACATCTCATAAGAGATTAACGCACAAACGCTAAACTTTGGGACAAATAATGAATGATGGAATAATTGGACATGGATAATCTGTGACTGATGTTGTAAACTAGATTTAGATCTATGCATATTCTATGGATTGGAAGAAGAGGAACCATTGTATGTTAACATGTGACTTGAGACTTTGGACATAACGCATATTTTGAATTAAGATCTATTATAATTTAATGTTCTAGATTTTTGGGTATATTTTTATATAACGATTCATGACTTGAGATAAAAAGAAAATATGACTTAGGTTTGAAGATCTATATTAAGATTTGATAATTGTTAAATGTGAATAACACATAAGTGGGAGATTTTTTGAATATATGACACGCATTGAAATCGATGGCTATATTTGGTATAATTTATATGTGAATCTTTTGTACTAGGCAAGTTTAACAAAAATTGGGACATGTGTTATATGGTAAATTTTGACCATAATATGTGCCATGTAAATTCAATGCAAACGTGGGGTATATAATCATATTGTGAATCATGACAATTATTTAGGCATGCAAACTTAGGCCAAATTTATAATTAGGCAAGAAATGTCAATGAAACTTTAAGGAACGATTAAATATGTTATATTGCCTAATTTTCTAGTTCTGTTATTGCCTAAATCTGCTAAATCGCCTAATCTGCAAGATCTATTATCTGTTTAATCTTTTGAATGGTGTAATCTATTGGAACTGAAATGCTGAAATTTGAAGTATGTAAATCTGTAGGCTCGATTTAAAATTGAGCAAAACTTGTTAATAGAACCTCGAATAATCTGCTATAACTTGTACAGAAGTTAATTTGTTAAATTAGCATGATTAGTCTTATATTAGCATAGTTTGTGAATAAATGCATTGGCTAAACATGAAACATGGCTAACTCAAGGATAGAATGAGTTTGCGGTGTAATCCTTCCTGGAACCGCCCGGCACATCCAGTGGCTGCAAACAATAGGTTCTAATGTGAGAAGTTAGTCATAATGTGCTTGAAACCCGAGGTTAGACTCAGTTTGCGACAGAAACCTGCTCGGAACCAATCGGTCTAACCACTGGCCGCAAAATGTCAGTCTAATGTGAGAGGTCTGCGCAATAATTTTTAATTAATAAAATCTGGGATAAATATGATGTCTAAAACGTTTTGGGTGAATAGGGTTAAACCAACCAGATTGATGAATTTAACGAACCCGTTTCATAAGTCGGTGGGCCCAATACAAAGTTAGACAATCTGTAAGTCTGTTAATGTATCACCCCACGTCCGCTAAGGTCACTCACAAAGGGAATGCCTTAACTTTGGTGGAGAATTTTAGTAAACAGAACAGAAACTTACAAGACAGATAAAACAGTACTTCAAAAATTTATAACTTTATTTCAACAAAAGCTTGGTTACATCCTTTCAAATCACAATATCTGAATTCAAGTACAAAATATCAGTCTTGTACAAAAGCCTTCAGAATGCACAGTTTAAAATCATAATCCCCACAGAAGAAGACAAGCCATACTTTAAGCACTTCAAGCAGAAGAAATCTGGATCAAGCTAGAGTATTCCCTTCTACAAAACCTGGGTTGGTGAAACGGAAGAAAGGAGGCGAAACAACAAGGGTCAAAAAAAGTCTGGCAAGTCCAGTGATTTTCAGTTATGAACAGATAATAATAACATACCATGAAAATAAAACTGGATGAGAGATAACTGTAACAGGTGTAGCAGATATAACAGAAGAACAAAATGATATAAGCTATTGCTTTACACTTCTCTTCACTAATACTAGTATAATAGAATTAGGTGTCACCCTAATGTCTAAACTGAAACAGAAACGGGTACAGAATAATTTCCACGGAAGAGAATGCTAGTAATGGGTCTTTACCACCCCAACAGAAACAGACAGAAACAGAATGCTAATAATGGGCCTTTACCACCCGAACAGAAACAGACAGAAACAAAAACAGATTAATCCCTATAGAAACAGAATGTAGAATTAGGTGTACACTAGTAAATGGGCCTTTACCACCCGAACAGACGGCACCACGCAGAAACAGACAGGTGTTACCACCCAACAGAAACAGACGGTACCAACAGAAACAGACAGAACTAAGTGTACCCTAAAACCCTACCCCAAGCGAATGGCTCCCTAATATATAAATACCCTGTGCCAGCCCCACAAAAGGGTGTATCATTCCCTAAAGTGGCAACCTTTGAATGAGACAAACCTATTTATAGATGTCATGGCGTCTTACATCCTCAGAGGCAGACCGGGATCCATCCACGCACATGGCCCGGTTGGAACGCACCATCAACACCCCTCGCCATTATTAGAATGAACCGCTTATAATTAGTTCAGTAAGCGTGCCCGGACCCTACCTACTGTTGGGTCAAAGTTTTAATACCAGAAAGGGTTACTGACTAATATGGGTCCCAAACAACAGATGACACAAGTAATTCCCTTCCTATCCTTGTGTCCCCAGGCTAACAGATTTCAGATTAACTTGTTTACAAGTTCAGACATACAGAATTCAGATCAGTTAGTTCAAAGACAAGTTTTCAGACTAACGGATCAGATATACAAATTTAACAAACTTACAGATTAACTGGTTACAGGTTAACAGACTTACAGATTAACTGGTTACAGATTAACCGGTTACAGGTTGTCTAACTTTGTATTAGGCCTACAGATTCATGAAACGGGTTTATCAGATTCATTGGTCCAATTGGTTTAACCTTAAACACCAAACACGTTTTAGACATCATATTTATCTCAGATTTTCATTAATTAAATATTAATGCCCAGACCTCTCACATTAGACTCACAGTTTGCGGCTACTGGTTAGGCTGGTTGGTTCCAGGCAGGTTTCTATCGCAAACTGAGTCTAACCTCGGGTTTCAAGCACGTTATGACTAACTTCTCACATTAGAACCTATTGTTTGTGGCCACTGGAATATGCCGGGCGGTTCCGGGCAGAATTACGCCGCAAACTCATTCTAACCTCGAGTTAGCCATGTTTATCTTTGCGGCCAATTAATTAATGATTTACCATTTATACCCACGCCTAATATACATGTCAATTATTCATAACTATAGCCAATTCAGATTATTTCTATAGCGGGCTAACTATATCAACTCAACAGATATAGCAAATAACAGATTTTGCAGAATAGGCGACTTAACGGATTTAGCAGATTAAGCAAACTAGCAGATTTAGCAGATAACAGATTAGGCATCTCAACAGATAATGTTTAGCAGATTTGGCATTTTCAACAGATTTAGCAGATGATAGATTTGGCAGATGAACAAATCTAGCAGACTAGGCAGTAGAGCAGAACTAGCAGATTAAGCAATATAACAGAACTAGCAGATTAGGCCAACATAGCAGAACTAGCAAATTAGGTAAATATAACATATTTAATCATTCCTTAAATTTTCACAAACATATCTTGCCTAATTATAAATTTGGCCTAAGTTTGCATGCCTAAATAGTTGTCATAATGCACACTATGATCATATACCCCACGTTTGTATTGAATTTACATGTCACGGATTATGGTCATAGTTTACATGTCCCAATTTAGTTAAACTTGCCTAGTACAAAAGATTCACATATAAATTATACCAGATATAGCCATCGACAAAAATCTCCTACTTAGGTATTATTCACATTTGATAGATATCATACTTTAATGTAAATCTTTATACCTAAACCATATTCTCTTTATCTCAAGTCATATGTTCAATACAGTCTATATTTATGTCCAATTATATACCTTTCTATGTCGTGTCCTCAAATCATATGTTCAATACCCTTTATGCTATAAATATAACAGGTCCAGTCATATGTCTCAGATTTACGTTCTAGCTACAGTCCATGTTCTTTCACCAAATCAGTCACCTATTGGTCATGCCCAATTTATGCATCATTCAATTTACTGTCCCAAACATTTTAGCGTATGCTAATCTCTTATGAGATTGGCTCAGGCTCGTGGTTGCCTGGATATAAAACAGAAAGAGGAAAGAGGTACAAAATAAGATCTAAACAGAACAGAACAGATATAACCTCAGATTCAGATTTACAATTCATGTCAAAATCAGCATTAACGTTTATATTGGAAAATAACTGTACTTGCCTCGGTTGGATTAAAGAAGGAACTTTAATTTGTTGTAGAATCGTTGTAGGAGCTTTAATCTCTAGTTTGGTTGAGTTTAGAGGCTAAGAGAATTGCTTAGAGAGCGGCGGCCATGATCAAGAGGAGGTCCAGCAACATTTTGATGTAAGAATGTTTTGTTATCCACTAGATTAGGTCTTAGGATGTATTTATAGGTGTAGAAACTCATTTAGGCCCTCAGATTAACCCTAGAACTCATCAGGTCCATCCAAACACGTCACAGCCCTCAAAATCGCACACACACGTACCAGGTTCGACCAGGGAGGTCGACCCCCAGGTAGACTGCCCAATCGACCTGGTCTGGGTGGTCGGCTGCCCAGTCGACTCCTCAGTCGACCTGGGTCCTGGGGGTTAGACTGCCCAGTCGAATCCCCAATCGACCTGGGTCCTCGATGGGAAATTTCCTGCCCAGCCCGCTTCTGGGTTTGAATTCGAATTTTGAATTCGAATTTCGAGCTGTTTTCGATTCTAAAAATTTCTAAAACTTCGGAGGGTCATATCTCCCTCATACGGACTCCGATTCTTGCAAACTCGGACTCGTTTCCAAGCAGAATTGCGAGACGAACGCAATGGCGCAACCCGTTTCCCTTGATTCTTATTTTAAAAATTAATTATCTTCGGATATGTTACTTATATGTTCACAGAAAATACGGGGTGTTACATTCTCCCCTCCTTAAAGGATTTTGTCCCCGAAATCTTCAAGTTTAAAAGAATGTGTCCTACCGTCCAACATCCATCTACTCAATCATCAATTACTGGCGTCCATTGTCCTTAGAAACTTCTAATGTTGTATGAACATATGCAAAAGTGTGTGTATATGTTCCTTATCTAATGCAGAGATCAGGCGATCCACTGATTCAGTTGACCTCCTTAATGCGAATTATTCCAGTGCCATGAGTCCAACATGTATGCAATTTTCCTACTTGATACATATCATTTCTATATGAGTGCACAACCATTCAGTCATATGCAACATCCGTGTGCTGAGTCAATCATTTTACATCCACAAAAATTGAAAATGCTCAAACATCTATATGCAGAATGAGAGTGTTTTCGAGCAGATCTAGTGCCTAGTGTGTGTATATGTATCCATGAGCAACCACTAGCAACCACTTGCATCCACTTGCAACCATCAAACATAACATGTCTCAAAAACATGTTTACACCCATTAGTTTCTACCTAAAGTTCGAAGATTCGATCGATAGGATACAGTCGAATGATGGAAGCGAGTACAGATAAAACAAAAACTTGGTTCCCATTAGACATGGGTCCAAAGTACCGGCCCCGAAGACCGAAACCAACATCAAATTGGCACCCAGAGGATTACCCGTTTTAGATAATGTCAAAACTGGAAATCTTAACCTTATGGGGAATGTTCAGATATTTACAGATTACTGGTACAGATCAAGTTACCGAACTAAGCATGATAAAACCCAGAATGCATGCGTCCTACTTGACGCCTAACACAGATATCTCTCAAACCCAAATCTATCACAAAAGATGAGTCATAACCCTTATGCGTCTGAGTCTACAGCGGAATCAGAAATAATACTAGTATTAAAGTGCAGAGAATCGATTACAAAATCAAAACACCAAAAATCAGAAAGAGTCTTAACTCCATAATCAGATAAAGAAATTAAAACGACTATAGGAATTTTCCTATTTCTATCCTAGCCACTAGCCTCAAGAGTGTTCGCCTGCCCTACTTGCCCTCGTTTCTTCGGGCAGTCCCTAGTGAAGTGTCCCATCTCACCACAGTTGAAGCAAGTGCCCTTCTTTTTTCTGCAATCCTTGCTCAGATGAGTCGAGCTTCCACAAGTAAAGCACTTTTTCCCCTTCTTATCTTCAGACTTCTCATCCTTCCTTTTTGTTTCCTTTTTGGGCCCTGCTTTTTTATTCTGTGGTTCTTCCTTCTTTGTCTCTTTCGGGCCCTTGTCTTCCTCGTGCAGTAGTGCCACGTCCACTAATTTCTCGTAAGTCGCTCCCATGGGTACATGGGTCATGGCTAGGCTACGCAGTGGCTCGTTCAATCCTTTAACAAAGCGGAGAGCCTTTTTATGCTGAGTGTTGACCAAATCCAATCTGAACCTAGCCAGTTGGTTGAACTGGTGGAGGTATTCCTTGACCGTCATACTTCCTGGCTTAAGAGATAACAACTTTTCCAGTTGTAGACTTCACTCAGCTTGCGATAGGAATTTTGTCTCAAACCTTGTTCTGAAATCCATCCATGTTTCAACTGGCCTCTTGACGTTAGTGACTTCCCACCAGTAGGAAGCTTCATCTTTGAGCAGCCATACCGCCAACTGTACCTTCTGCCTATCGTCCACCTCGAAGATAACGAATAGATCCTCAGTTTCTTTGAGCCAGCTCCTCACTTCTATGAATGATTCAGTTCCCTTGAAATCCTTTCCACCCATGGCCCTAAAATCTCTACAGATCTTTGAGAAAGCAATTGCACGAGGAGGGGGTGGAGAATGGGGATCATTTGCTAGACCTGCGGCGGCGGTCCTAGCCTCAAGATATTGACGAAACCAACCTGGTACATGAACACCCTCTGGTATCTCAGATGCTTCAGACATGCTAAAACAAAAAAAGGAAAGATTCAATACAAAAAGGACTGAAAGAAAGATATATGGCTCTTGGGATCATGTTTTCAAAATAAGCTTTATTTTTGAAAATACTTCCTTTCAAAACCTTTTTGAAAATAGTTTTCAAAAACTTCTATCTAATCTGGTAACCTTCAGCTCTGATACCAAGTGTAACACCCCACCCCCGCTAAGGTCACTCACAAAGGGAATGCCTTAACTTTGGTGGAGCATTTTAGTAAACAGAACAGAAACTTACAAGACAGATAAAACAGTACTTTAAAAATTTATAACTTTATTTCAGCAGAAGCTTGGTTACATCCTTTCAAATCACAGTATCAGAATTCAAGTACAAAATATCAGTCTTGTACAAAAGCCTTCAGAATGCATAGTTTAAAATCATAATCCCCACAGAAGAAGACAAGCCATACTTTAAGCACTTCAAGCAGAAGAAATCTGGATCAAGCTAGAGTATTCCCTTCTACAAAACCTGGGGGGGGGGGAACAGAAGAAAGGAGGCGAAAGAACAAGGGTCAGACGAAAAGTCTGGCAAGTCCAGTGATTTTCAGTTATGAACAGATAATAATAACATGGCATGAAAATAAAACTGGATGAGAGATAACTGTAACAGGTGTAGCAGATATAACAGAAGAAAAGAATGATATAAGCTATTGCTTTACACTTCTCTGCACTAATACTAGTATAATAGAATTAGGTGTCACCTTAATGTCTAAACTGAAATAGAAACGGGTACAGGATAATTTCCACGGAAGAGAATGCTAGTAATGGGTCTTTACCACCCCAACAGAAACAGGCAGAAACAGAATGCTAATAATGGGCCTTTACCACCCGAACAGAAACAGACAGAAACAGAAACAGATTAATCCCTATGGAAACATAATGTAGAATTAGGTGTACACTAGTAAATGGGCCTTTACCACCCGAACAGAGGGTACCACGCAGAAACAGACAGGTGTTACCACCCAACAGAAATAGACGGTACCAACAGAAACAGACAGAACTAAGTGTACCCTAAAACCCTACCCCAAGCGATCGGCTCCCTAATACATAAATACCCTATGCCAGCCCCACAAAAGGGTGTATTATTCCCTAAAGTGGCAACCTTTGAATGAGACAAACCTATTTATAGATGTCACGGCGTCTTACATCCTCAGAGGCAGACCGGGATCCATCCACGCACATGGCCCGGTTGGAACGCACCATCAACACCCCTCGCCATTATCAGAATGAACCGCTTATAATTAGTTCAGTAAGCGTGCCCGGACCCTACCTACTGTTGGGTCAAAGTTTTGATACCAGAAAGGGTTACTGACTAATATGGGTCCCAAACAATAGATGACACAAGTAATTCGCTTCCTATCCTAGTGTCCCTAGGGTAACAGATTTCAGATTAACTTGTTTACAAGTTCAAACATACAGAATTCAGATCAACTAGTTCACAGACAAGTTTTCAGACTAATGGACCAGATATACAGATTTAACAGACTTACAGATTAACTAGTTACAGGTTAACAGGCTTACTGATTAACTGGTTTCAGATTAACCGGTTACAGGTTATCTAACTTTGTATTGGGCCTACAGATTCACGAAACGGGTTTATCTGATTCATTGATCCAATTGGTTTATCCTTACCCACCCAACACATTTTAGACATCATATTTAACTCAGATTTTCATTAATTAAATATTAATGCAATGACCTCTCACATTAGACTGACAGTTTGCGGCTACTGTTAGGCCGGTTGGTTCCGGGTAGGTTTCTGTCGCAAACTGAGTCTAACCTCGGGTTTCAAGCATGTTTTGACTAACTTCTCACATTAGAACCTGTTGTTTGCGGCCACTGGAATATGCCGGGCGGTTCCAGGCAGAATTACACCGCAAACTCATTCTAACCTCGAGTTAGCCATGTTTATCTTTGCGGCCAATTAATTAATGATTTACCATTTATACCCTTGCCTAATATACATGTCAATTATTCATAACTATAGCCAATTCAGAATATGTCTATAGCGAACTAATTATATCAACTCAACAGATATAGCAGATAACAGATTTTGCAGATTAGGCGACTTAACGGATTTAGCAGATTAAGCAAACTAGCAGATTTAGCAGATAACAGATTAGGCATCTCAACAGATTTAGTTTAGCAGATTTGGCATTTTCAACAGACTTAGCAGATGACAGATTTGGCAGATGAACAAATCTAGCAGACTAGGCTGTAGAGCAGAACTAGCAGATTAAGCAATATAATAGAACTAGCAGATTAGGCCAATACAGCAGAACTAGCAAATTAGGAAAATATAACAGATTTAATAATTCCTTAAAGTTTCACAAAAATATCTTGCCTAATTATAAATTTGGCCTAAGTTTGCATACCTAAATAGTTGTCATGATTCACAATATGATCATATACCCCACGTTCATATTGAATTTACATGTCACAGATTATGGTCATAATTTACATGCCCCAATTTAGTTCAACTTGCCTAGTACAAAAGATTCACATATAATTTATACCAAATATGGCCATCGACAAAAAATTCCTACTTAGGTATTATTCACATTTGATAGATATCCTACTTTAATGTAAATCTTTATACGTAAACCGTATTCTCTTTATCTCAAGTCATATGATCAATACAGTCTATATTTATGTCCAATTATATACCTATCTATGTCGTGTCCTCAAATCATATGTTCAATACCCTTTATGTTATAAATATAACATGTCCAGTCATATGTCTCAGATTTACGTTCTAGCTACAGTCCATGTTCTTTCCTCAAATCAGTCACCTATTGGTCATGCCCAATTTATGCATCATTCATTTTATTGTCCCAAACATTTTAGCGTATGTTAATCTCTTATGAGATTGGCTCCAGCTCGTGGTAGCCTGGCTATAAAACAGAAAGAGGAAAGAGATACAAAATAATATCTAAACAGAACAGAACAGATATAACCTCAGATTCAAATTTATAATTCATGTCAAAATCAGAATTTACGTTTATATCAGAAAATAACTGTACTTGCCTTGGTTGGATTAAAGAAAGAACTTTAATTTGCTGTAGAATCGTTGTATGAGCTTTAATCTCTAGTTTGATTGAGTTTAGAGGCTAAGAGAATTGCTTAGAGAGCGGCGACCATGATCAAGAGGAAGTCCAGCAACATTTTGATGTAAGAATGTTTTGTTATCCATTAGGTTAGGTCTTCGGATGTATTTATAGGTGTAGGAACACATTTAGGCCCTCAGATTAACCCTAGAACTCATCAGGTCCGTCCAAACACGTCACAGCCCTTAAAATCGCACACACACGCACCAGGTTCGACCAGGGAGGTCAACCACCAGGTCGACTGCCCAGTCGATCTGGTCTGGGGGGTCGACTGCCCAGTCGACCTGGGTCCTGGGGGGCCAACTGCCCAGTCGACTCCCCAGTCGGCATGGGTCCTGGGCGGGAAATTTCCCGCCCAGCCCGCTTCTGGGTTTGAATTCAAATTTTGAATTCGAATTTTGAGCTGTTTTCGATTCTGAAAATTTCTGAAATTTCGGAGTGTCATATCTCCCTCATACGCACTCCGATTCTTGCAAAAACTCGCACTCGTTTTTAAGCAGAATTCCGAGACGAACGCAATGGCGCAACCTGTTTTCCTTGATTCTTATTTTAAAAATTAGTTATCCTCTGATTTGTTACTTATACGTTCACAGAAAATACGGGGTGTTACAGTTAAGAACTGTACATCTGATCCGTTAGTCTGAAAACCTGTTAACTTTATTTTTTGATCTGTGAACTAGTTGACCTGAAATCTGTATGTCTGAAAACTTATAAACAAGTTAATCTGAAATCTGCTAGTCTGGTGACACAAGGTTAGGAGGGAAAAATACTTTTGTCATCTGTTGTTTGGGACCCATATTAGTCAGTAACCCTTTCTGGTATCAAAACTATGACCCAACAATAGGTAGGGTCTGGGCACGCTTACTGAACTAATTATAAGCGGTTCACTCTGGTAATGGCACGGGGTGTTGATGGTGCGTTCCAACCGGCTCATGTGCGTGCACGGATCCTGGTCTGCCTTTGAGGATGTAAGACGTCGTGACATCTGTATATAGGTCTGTGCCAATTGGTTGTTAATTTAGGGAGTGATACACCCTACTGTGTAGCCTACACAGGGTATTTATATATTAGGGAGCCGATCGCTTGGGGTAGGGTTTTAGGGTACACTTAGTTCTGTCTGTTTCTGTTGGTACCGTCTGTTTCTGTTGGGTGGTAAAACCTGTCTGTTTCTGCGTAGTACCATCTGTTCGGGAGGTAAAGGACCATTTACTAGTGTACACCTAACTCTAAAATTCTGTTTCCATAAGGATTATTCGGTTTCTGTTTCTGTACCTTCTGTTCGGGTGTTAAAGGCCCATTTTTCTGTTTTTGTTTAGACATTAAGGCAACAGCTAATCCAGTTATACTAGTATTAGTGCAGAGAAGCGAAAAGTAATAGCTTATATCATTCTGTTTCTTCTGTTTAACCTAAGTATATCTGCTACTCCTATTACCGTTATCTCTCATCCAGTTTTATTTGCATGCCATGATTATTATTATCTGTTCATATGCTGAAAGTCACTGGACTTGCCAGACTTTATGTCTGACCTTGCTTGTTTTTGCCCCCTTTCTTCCATCCCCCCCCCCAGGTTTCCAAGGAGGGAGTACTTTAGCTTGATCCGGATTTCTTCTGCTTGAAGTACTTGAAGTTCTTAAAGTATGGCTTGACTTCTTGTGGCATCTTCTGTGGGGATTATGATTTTAAAGTTTTGTACTCTGAGTGCTTTTGAACAAGGCTGATATATATATATGTATTTGAGTTTTGGTAAAGTGATTTTGAAAGATGTAACCAAACTGATTTCTGTTTTCCGTAGAAGTAAAGTTATAAAATTTTCAAGTACTGCTTTACGTATCTGTTCTTGTAATATTCTATTCTGTCTACTAAAATACTCCATCAAAGTTAAGGCATTCCCTTTGTGAGTGACCTTAACGGAGGTGGGGTGTTACAAAAGCTGGTATTATCTTGTCCATGCTCTTGCATCATAATTTGATTATATCCCGAATACTTTTCCATAAAGGATAATGCTTCATGCCATGTTGTTCCATCCATATGTTGATCAATCTGTGGCAATGGGAAGCTATCCTTGGGACATAGCATGTGGAGATCTGAAAAATCAATGCATACACGCCACTTTCCATTTGCTTTCTTGACCAACACCGGGTTAAATACCCAGTCTAGATACATTAATTCTTTAATAAATCCATTTTCCATCAAACGATCAACCTCTTCTTTCAGGGCTACTAAGCTTTATGGACCTTGGTCCCGTCTTTTCTTTTTTACCGACATGTAGAGGGTCAATATTCACAGAGTAACTTGCTACTTTTAGTGAAATCCCGCACATACCTACATTACTCAAAGCGAACACATCCAAGTTGTCTTTAAGAAAAACTATTAAATCCTTCTATACACTCAAACCAAGTTGCAATCCAATGCTCAATATTCGGGTCGTATCCCGCATTGCCCTATTTCCCCTGCACTGTTCTTTTGAGGGTTCATAGTTTTTCGAGCGGGACTATGCTCTCTATGCAGGGGTTTCCCTTTAGTTGCTCAAAGATGGGTGCCCGAATGTGGAGTGGTCCCTCCATATTATTTTTCTTCTCTTTCTTCTTGTCTTCCCGTAAGTCAGTTACATAGCATTCTCGGACCACGTTGTGATCTCCTTTGACCACTCCAACACCATTTTCCTTTGCGAATTTCTTTATAAGATACAATGGTGCAAAGGTGATATTGAAATCCATCAACACAGGCCTTTCTTTGAATGGGGCATAGGAATATATTTCATTAAAAATGACAAAAGTCTGAATCAACACAACTTTTATATTGCCCTCTCTAAGCTCGACAGACATATCAGTCATTCCAATAGGCTGCCGCGATTCACCAGAGAAACTTTGATTTAGATTTGGTGGGCCGACGCATCTGTCATTGGTAGTTTCATCTTGTTGAAGGTTTTCCTAAAACGAATGTTTACGGATGCTCCACAATCAACAAGCACCCACCTTACCATGGTGAGCCCAATGCCAGTCGTTACTAATATTGAGTCAAGTGTTGGAGCTTCGACGCCTTATGTATCCCTAGTTATAAAGACTATATTATTGAATTTTCTATGCTGTTTTATCGGGGTTGATTCTTCTAAAATATGGAAAGCTTTATCCTTTGGGGCGTACTTTAGGGTACCTGAGTAACTTTCCATTTCTCTCCTACTTTTCTGTTTTGGATACAGGTCACTTGAAGTGGTACGAATGACCAACTTCCCATTATTCTGGCATTCGTCTCGTTCCCTGGGTCCCGGTTGATTTGCAGGGACAGCATGCCTCTAGGTTATTGGGGATGGTTGCACTGCCTGGTTTTTTTTGAGGTACTTTTGCAATTTGCGGTGCCTAATAAGTTCTTCTATCAGATTCATTAAGTGTCAGAACTAGTTGGCATTATGACCGGCTGATTATGGAAGCAGCAAAATATCCTAAAGTTCTGGTTATCTGTCATGTTCATGGGAGGCGGTCTTCAGTATCGTTCCTGTTCATTGGTAGCGAAGAAAATCTTCTTTGTCATCACGTTTAGAGGTGATAACGCCTTAGGCTTTTAATATCGAACACATTTTCTGACATTTTTTCCCTTGCCTTTGCCTACGTTGCCTCTCTTTTTACCTCCCGAATTTTTCTCTTCTTCCTGAGCAACTACTTCCTTTGGATTGTTGACAAGACGATTTTGCATAGTATCAAAAACATTTCCATATAATAGACTTGCTTCCTCCCACTTGAGGAACTCGTCGGCCTTCTTATAAAAAATTTCAATGGTGTTGGGTTCTTTTATTTTCACCCACTTCCCAAACCTAGTTTCTTTATTAGTAGCCAACACCAGAGCCATCAACACCATTCTTGGCTCAGAGTTGCCAACTTCTATTTCTACTGTGTTGAATTGATTCACGAAGGATTTCAATGGTTCTCCCGACTTATGAACCATTCCATACCAAGACATGATGCTTTTTTCCTTCATTGTATACAATCTAAACTATTGTTTGAGCATCTGAGTCAAATCTTCAAACTTATTGACTGAATTTGGTGCAAGCTTCATAAACTATAATGACGCGACCACTTCTAAATACACTGACAAGTAACGACATATTAGTTCGTCGATCGCTCGAGCACTGTTCATATGGCAATCATATTTAAACAAACAGGTTAGGATCGGTTGTTCCATTGTATGCCAACATCGTTGGCGGGAGAAACTTCTTGGGATATTCAGCCTTCAATATCTTTCCAGTATTGCGAGTTTGGTTGGGATAAAAACCCCTGTCTTTCTCCTCTTCTTTTCTAGCAAAACTCTCCATCGTAATCTGCTTGATCGTTTCTGAATATTATTATTTTTTTGCTATCGTTTGGCTCCACTGAGAGGATGCCAACTACTCTTTCAGGCATATGACTTAGAAGACGACCTTGATTAGCTAACTAGGGTCCTGATACTCTGATTAGTGAAGATGTCACACTAGTGGTGCTCATGATCTTCTGAGAAGAAGGTTTCATATACCGTATATACTCATTCCAATTAGCATTGACTCCGTCATTGTCGGCATCGGCATGATTGCTCGGATCATTGTTTAAATTGGCATTCTATCTAGATCATTGTCGGCATTATCCTTATGCCCCTGACCACCTTCCGTGTTCATGTTTCTGGGAATGATGCCTTCATTCCTTCCCGCACTGGTTCATGTGGCATTGGCAACATGCATTCTTCGGGCACCTTCTGGATTTCTCCTTTTTCGATCCAAGGCCAAATAATGTGCATGTTCCTCCAAATCAATCTCCACTCTATTGGCTCCCGGATATGGCCTTGTGGTCAAAGTAGCATCCAATTCTCCATTAATATTCGGTTTTTGTCCTTTAATAATTGGTTTATGCCTTCCATCACATTATCAAGTTCTCTTCAAGTAACAACTTCCTCTAGGTTTGAGTTGCTCCAAGGTTGTCAGAAATTGGAGAGACATGAGTACCATCAACTATGCTACCTAAAGTTACAGGCCCCCTAATTTGCTCCTGCTTGTCTTTTTCCTAGGAGGAGCCATGATATCTAGTAAGCTTCGAGTTCTTAATGTGATTTTCTCTATGGATCTTCCTTGTAGACCTTGATGGTGTATAGTAGAAGCACAAATATAGTCCTTGTATTCAGGTGTCAGTGAAAGCACCAAATGATAACTCAAAAATGGCGATAACACCTAGTTGACTGTGAAATCATCACCCCACGATGGAGGAACAAAATAAATAGTAAAAATAGATGAAAAAAAAGAAACGAAAAGTAGGGAAAAAGGACACAATTTTATGATGGTTCAGCTTGGGGTCAAGCATACATTCACTTTGAACAATCTTATTATAATCCTTCCCAAGCCAAGTACAATATGTTATGGACGATTAAAAAGATCCCCAAAGTAGAGAGTAACAAATAATCACTAGTACTATTGGATATCGGAGAATCATGATAACCAGCATAGGTGACCTAAATTTTCTATCTCTGGAAAAGAATCTTTATTGTTGGAGAATAGTAATGGCTGTTGGATATGAAGATCTATCTTGATAGAGCATCGGCTGAGCATGGAAATCAATCCCCTTTCTTGTTGGAGCATAGGGAGTATTTATAGGTATTCAGGATATTGAGATTTGGTCCATTACCGGAGAAAATATCATAGTTGAACCAAATTGTATTTGAAGTGATGCATTATTTTATTTGTCGATACCTATATTGAATACCTATAAATGTTCCAACAATTCTATTTGTGAATACCTATATCATAGTTCCAACAATATTTATAGGATCAAATATCATTGTTGAAATAGTATTTATAGGTATTCAACAAAACAAATAAAAATGATAACTTTATTTTTTTGACAATTCTATTTCAACAAAACAAATAAAAATAATCCTTTTATTTTGTTGACAATTCTATTTCAACAAAAAATGACATTTTTGTTTCATACAAATCTATTGTTAAAAATGATAACTTTGTTTTCACAATTCTATTTCAACAAAAAATGACATTTTTATTTCATACAAATCTATTTTAACAAAAAAGATAACTTTGTTTTCACAATTCTATTTCAACAAAAAATGACATTTTTATTTCATACAAATCCATTTTCACAAAAATGATAACTTTGTTTTCACAATTCTATTTCAATAAAAAATGACATTTTTATTTCATACAAATCTATTTTAACAAGAATGATAACTTTGTTTTCATAATTCTATTTCAATAAAAAATGATATTTTTATTTCATACAAATCTGTTTTAATAAAAACGATAACTTTGTTTTCACAATTCTATTTCAACAAAAAATGACATTTTTATTTTATACAAATCTATTTCAACAAAAATGATAACTTTGTTTTCACAATTCTATTTCAACAAAAAATGACATTTTTATTTCATACAAATCTATTTTAACAAAAGTGATAACTTTTTTTTCACAAATCTATTTCAACAAAAATGACATCTTTATATTTTTGTTGACAAATTTCCATAATTCCATTATACAAAATTTATACAAACAGATCACACCAAACAACATCAATCAATCTGGATCAAATCCGCATAATGTCAAACAGAATCTAACAACGGATTGGTAAAGATTTCTAAACGCAATCATAATTAATTAATTTTAATTATTTAAAAAAAATTCTCATAGTGATTTTTAATTTTATACAATTCAGAATCGAATTAGCCCAAAATTGTGATTTGCTCCAAATTTATTCTAGTTTGTTCTGAAATGTAGAACTCGGAATCAAGGTCCCAACGGTTCTGAAATTGTCAAATTCTGTATTCGTATGAATAAGATATGAATTTATTTGTGTTGTTAACATTTTAAAATAAATAAATAATTTAATTTAAATTTACCTTCTTCTTCCTTTAAAAAACACGTACGATGCTTTCAGTATTTATTCAACACTAGGCCATGGTGTTTCGATCCAACCACTCAATTTCGCGATGATCCGACACCACTGCGTCGAAGAGGAGAGGGAGGCGCATAAAAGGTGCCCCAGGCGGTGGCGTGCGATCGAGACAAGGGGGCGGCAGCGGCTTGAACCCGTCGACTTCAGGGGTTCGATTCTCCCCCAATTTGCAACAATATATTACAAAATCCGTATGAATCTGAAGAGGGGATCAATCTCTACAAAATTTTCAACTGGAGTGAGAGATTTTGTTGAATGGATTGGGATTTATTGGAGGGTGAATGTAATAACCCAGAAAATCAAAGCCAATTAAAAAAATTTTATTTTGGCTATTTTACTTAATTTTGAATAGTTAAAATAATTTATTTTAAATAATAACGATTAAAAATTTGTTTAAATTGAATTTAGAACGAATATATTTATTTTAATTTTAAAAGGAGTTAGAAATAGCGCGGTAGTTTGAAAATTTGAATTTGAACTTTGGCAGACTGTACAGAATGCAAAATAAATCGGAATTTGGTGGAACCAAAATCATTAGATTCTGTTTAATAATATCTTTCCAATGAATCTGAAAAATTGAAATTTCATAGCAGGAATCAAAAGTTATGGCCAGATGAATATTCAGAATAGTTGCAGGCTCTGGCCCCTAGAACTTATTGAAATACACATCGCATCCTTGTTATGTTTCATTTTCAATCCCGCCCCCTATTTTCACTTGTGCCTCCTCCTTTCCAGGGACTTCCGCATTCCAACTTCAAACACTACGCCTTCTACGTATTTCTGCCCAAAAAAAATGCATCCCCAAGTAAAAAAAAAAAAATCCAAAATCTGGAAATAATCCCAGAAGTCCACGTGAAGAAAAAAAATATAGTTGCATATATGTATGCAACTATTGCCTATAGTCGCATATATATGTGCAACTTTTTGAATACGTATGTACATATATTCACACGACTCTTCAATAACTACATACATATACGCAGTATTTCTGCATACATGTGTGCATATATGTGAAAATATATGAAAAAGTGAAAAAGTTGCATGTACGTGTGATGTTTTCAAATAAATTCATGGGAAGATGCATGTATTTACAATGTGAGCATACATGTATGCATTTGTGCTGCAGTTTTAACGCAGAATTGAAATAAATACATACACGTATGCAACTAATTGAATTATATGCATCTTTTGATGCATTTTACTGCATTTCGTTGTTTTTTTGTAACTTTTGATTTTGACATTGTTTTTGATGTTTTTTCACCTGAATTTTTTCATGATTAATTGTTTTAATTAATTACGAATTTACGTGATTTTTTTATTTTTTTAGTGCACTTTCAAAAAATAGGGACTAAATTTACAATAAGTTTATGACGGGACCTAAGCCTAATTTAAAACGTTAATAGAGACTTGTAAAAAACACACGCTTAATATAATATACAGCCCGTATAAATAGCCTTTGCAAACAAACTCTGTTTTTTACGAAACCACCCTGGTTGGATCTGAAATGTCAAATTATTGCAGGAATCCAATCTTTAAAAATTTTGGAATTAATATGTGAGCGTGGGAAATGAAATTGTGTTTTGTCAATTTCGATCAACCAGAAAATGGCAATTTTTCAAACAGTCTCCAAATTCAACGAAATTAATTTTGTTAGGACCATATGATCAAAACATTGCTAGACTTATTTTTTGGGAATTTTTGGAGTCAGTATATGGCCCTGGTAGATTAAAATGTTCGATCAAATTAAATAATTAAATGTTTTATTATTTAATTTAAATAATAACCGACTGAGACAGTCGAATTGGCCTACGAAACATATCCCATTGTGTTCGGAATGAGGGTATTTAGCTAGGGGTTACACTCGTTGGGTTTGATTTGAAGTTAGGAGCGATATTGAAATAAAAAAGAATAAAATAAAATAAAATAAATACATATACGTATAAATACGTCATATATACTAAACCCTATTCATCGTCGTACGCCGCCTACATCGTTTAAATGGCCAGAAACCTCACGCCTTCCTCTTCCGATTTCTCTCGAAATAATCAACAAAACCCATAGGCCCTTTGGAGTTTTTTGTAGTGCTCTCCCTCCTCTCCACGCCCATACCCGATTGCCCCATATCGTGGAGTATTCACCGAGATTGACGCCCCCGATATCGGTGTGTTCACTGCGTTGCCGCTGCTCCGATTCGCTGCCGCACACTGCGCCACTGTCGGCGTCTGGAGTGACTCCCTAGCTCCTCCACGTCGCACCGCCAGATCAATCCCTCGTACCTCGTGTTGCGTGCAAAATCGAACCCTATGTTCGAACCTGGGTTGAAATACTGGGATGAAACAGTTTGAAAGGAGAAGGTGGGTTTTACTTATTAATTAATTTATTAATTAATTTCAAAATGTTAACAACATTTGTAAATTCGTATCTTTCTCATACGAAATCGAAATTCGATGAAACATGATTTGTTGAAACCGTAAACTCGCGATCTACTTTCCAGAACTGATTAGGGGATTTTTGGAGCATTCGACAATTTTAGAAGAAATAGAAAGTAATGTGAGATTTCTAAATCCAAATTAATTAAATAAAATTATATTAGGATGCAGACGAAGTTTAGAAACTCCCGACACCCGTCGTCCACAGACCATGGACGACTTGATTGTTTTGTGGTGTGTAATTAGTTGATTTTTGGTGATTGATTGTGGTTGAAATGAAATTGGTTTGTATTGTGGAATTAGATTTCCTAGAAAAATATATTAAGAAATTAAACCCCCTGTAAACGCCGCGAGGCCTAAGGTAGTGCAAGGTGCCGTACATCGGGACAGTGCCGGTTTTAATTACCCTACCGTTATGCTGCCGAAATTTTATGAAATCTTCTTGTGTTATAAAATATTCATGTTATTGTATATTAACTGTTTGAATAATATGAAAATCAGATTTATAATATATATATGAATATGAAAATGATCATTATATGTCAACATTAAATTCATATTTTTGTTGTAAGTCAAAAATGGTCATTGCCATCACAAAAAGTGTTTTCTTTGAAAATTTACATTTTATTGCAAATGAAAACATTAAAATGACCAATGTTATATTAAAATGTCTTTACTTTAAAATATTTTTTTTTATTGTAATTCAGCATTAAAAATAGTCATTTGTCAAATAGAAATGCATTTTCTTTAAAATGTACATTTTTAATGTAATGCAACAATAAAAATAGTCATTTGTTATATAGGAATGTATTGATATTGAATTATACACTTTTAATGAAAATTAACATTTTGAAAATAAAAATGTACTGATGTTGAAATTTACATTTTTAATGTAAACGAAACATTAAAAATGTCCATTGTTATATAAAATGACTGTTCTATGAAAATTTACATTTTATAGCAAATGAAAACAATAAAAAGGAACATTGCTATATAAAATGTGTTAACATAGAAATTTCACATTTTTAATGTAAGAAAAGATTATGAAGAAATTTTACATTTTTCAATATGAAATAGGAATTTAAATTTTCAATGTAAATAAAGAATGAAATAGGAATTTACATTTTCCAATGTAAATAAAGAATGAAATAGGAATTTACATTTTTTTAATGTAAATAAAGAATGAAATAGGAATTTACATTTTTCAATGTAAATAAAGAATGAAGTGAAAAATTACATTTTTCAATGTAAATAAAGAATGCGATGAAAAATTACATTTTTCAATGTAGATAAAGAATGAAGCGAAAGTTTACATTTTTCAATGTAATAATATGTTGAAATAAAAGTTTACATTTTTCAATTTAATAATTGAAATACCCCACCTCCGTTAGGGTCACTCTCAAAGGGAATGCCCTAATTTTGGTGGAGGTTTATAAGTATAAATCACAGATATACAAGACAGATATAATAACACATATTTTTGAACAGCGGAAAACAACAACTTTTATTTCATTCAAATACGTATTGCACCAACCATACCATAATTGTCTTACAACACTTCCAAAAACATAACATCTTCATAACTGTTTTGATTACATTATTTAAAGAAGCATAAAGAAAACATAAATAAACTGCAAAAGTCCCTTAATTGCTGTCCAAAGCCATAGTCCAAAACGAAAAGATCCAAGCAATACATTCTTTCTCTTCAAACTGGATATGAAGTCTGGTCAAGCTGCGGTATTCCCTCCCTGTGGACCTGGGGGGGCGGGGGGAAACAGAAGAAAAGAAGACGAAAGAAAAGTAGAGTCAGACATAAAGCCTGAGTAAGTCTAGGACTATTCAGTCTATGAATAAAGAACTGGGTATGATAAGTATAAGCTAGAAATGGGAAAGCACCATAAAAAAAGTTAAGTTGTCTAAGGTCGAATATACTATCGTACACCATATTAATCTCTGTACCCATATAAACTAGTTCCCAAACAGGCACCCCATAATCAGGGTGAAGAGATCCATTTTATGATGATCGGCTCCTACTCGCATAGTTACATGTGTCTTACGGCCCCCGATGTTGTAGTTACCTATGTTGGTCCCACCATGGGGTGTATCAAGTCCTATGGTGGCGGCCCGACACAACCCTAGAATGCACAGGTATGCTACTGGTGCCCAGTGCCTTATTTTTCTACGCCGGAGTGTGTGCACGCCCGCACCCCGTTAGAACCTACACTGCTGCACCACCGCCGTCGATTTGACCTCTTACATTCAGCCCAGTAATCGTGCCCCACCCTGCCTAGTTTCAGGGTATCAAGATACGCCTTGTAGGGTTACTGCTGAAAAGGGTCCCCCGCTACTAGGTTTTCTATTTCTAGCCAACATGCTAAGTTGGTTAAGTGTTTTATAAACCTAACCCCCAATCAGTCTGTTTAGTTTAGCATGTTCCGTTTTGATTAAGTATTAATATAATTTACTTAATCCTATCAATCCTGACTCAGCATTAATTGTCTTATTAAAGCCTTGACCTCTCACATTAGACAGGTATTGTTGTGGCTGCCTGTTGCCGGTTGGGTCCAGTCAGTCTTACGCCACAACTCAGTCTAACCTCGGGTCCTTATTGGGCTCCGTGTTTAACCACCCACATTGGATAGGTATTGTTGTGACTACTGGACAGCCGGGCGGTTCCGGGCAGGTTTACATCACAACTCAATCCAACCTCGGGTTAAACACATCGTATTTTCTACATTTACATATTTTGTCTCTTTTCTTTTTATATGTAAATATTTGCGGCCCATTATTCAAATTTATCTTTATTGATTAAAATTTATTTATGTCACTTAATTGATTTTCAAGATTGTTGGCATGCGTCGAACATGCCAACACATATGTTCTATGTTTTAGCCCAAACGTCATTACCCCCGTTTTACACGTTCGTTCAAATGTAAGGTGTGTTGGGTTTAATGCTTAAACCCAATTTAGCCATATGAAAAGGGGAGGCTTATAACATGGTGTTTATAAGGTAACATAAAAAGGGGAGTGTGAACGCATGAACTTGCAACATAACGATTCAATTAAAATAAGATAGGCACATGTGAACTTGCAATTGTAACAACATATAATATAAGCAATACTTAAACATGAATCATTCTATTCACATAATCATGGTATAAACAAAACATGAATCATTCTATTCGTGTAGTCATGACATAAATGATACTTAAACATGAACCATTCTAATCATATAATTATGGCATAATCATAATTGAACATGAGTCCTTCTATTCATATAGTCATGGCATAAACATAATTGAACTTGAATCCTACTATTCATATAATCATGGTTTTTATCCTATCTATGTAACTTGTAAGTGGAATGTAATTCTAGTGTAATTTCTAATGTAACTTATGTGCCAAATATATTATCATATGATTATGATAACAACATAAGCCTAGAAACATGTTTTCAACTAGGCATAATAACAAACATAATTTAGTCATGTTCATAAAATTAATACAAGCTTACAAAGACGCTTGCTTTTATCACAAAATCATGATTTTTACATTTGAACTATGATGCCAATTCCAACATAACTTTCATATGAATCATGATAATTAGGTGGATTAAATTACACTAAAGGTGACCATAGAATTATACATCGTGTTGGCATAACAATAAATCATAAACTTGCATGAATTTCAAATAAACTATTACAACATATAGTTGTTATTTTCAACATGAATTATATACTTGCAATTACCAAATGGGTGTTGTAAATAACTACCACAAACATGTAGTTTCCAATATGAATCATAATTAAAATTCCACAACATGTGGTTGCCAACATAAAGCATATACTTGTATGAATCCAATCGTACACCATAGCATTGCCAAATCGTTTAGAATCAAAATAACATACAAATATAAGTTATCATCGCCACAATTCCATTTCGTTGTTAACTTCTAACGCAAATCACGTACTTGCAAATATCCAATCGTATACCATAATATTCCCAAATCGTTTTGCATCAAAGCAACATACAAATATAGATTATTATCGCCATAATTCCATTTCTTACATTACACAAATCAACACAATTATTTAATCCACATCGGAATAGCACTCTACTTACAACGTATGACGAATCTTCAATTCAGGAATCTGAATTCTGAAATTGGAGATGCTATCCTTTGTTGTAGGCGTTGTTTTGATTGATTTGACGTTGCTTTAAGCTTTTGATTTATCTCCTAATTGTCTCTCTATTTTCTGACGGCTATCCTCAGTCTCTCCTCAGCAGCATGACGGTCTCATCTCCATTTTAGTTTATGTGAATTAGGGTTAGTCTTAGGTCCTTTTTATAGAGTTTCTGAGTTGATTTAGACCGTCGATGGAGCTTGGTTTAATAATAGCCGTTCGTTCAAAGAAGAGACCAACCAGGAGCTGACACCTAGCCCTAGTGACAAGGCAAGGCTCAGAAAATCGACCAAACACAGACTAGGCCAGCCAGGGTGGGCTGGGTTCGACCTGGCTCAGGGGCCAGGTCGACTCCCCAGTCGACCCCCAGGTCGACTCTAGAGTCGACCTGCCTGGGCAGGTCGACACCTAGGTCGACTCCTAGGTCGACCTGGTCTGGCAGGTCGACCCTAGGGTCGACCCCCAGGTCGACCTGGTGGGTTTGAGCGGGAATTTTCCCGCCTACTCGGATTGGGCTGAAATTCAAATCTGTTTTCGAAATTTGAATTTTCTGAAACTTCATCGGGCCATAATTTGGTCATACGGGCTCCGTTTTTCGAAAACTCGGACTCTATTTCGCGTATTTTTCCGAGACGAACGCAATGGCATATCCCGTTTCCCTTAATACTTTAATTTGAAATTTATTATACTTTAATTTTGGAATTTAACTGTTATAAAATACACGGGGTGTTACAATAATACTTTGAAATAAAAGTTTACGTTTTTCAGTGTAATAATATATTGAAATAAACGATTACATTTCTCAATGTAATGATATATTGAAATAAAAGTTTTCATTTTTCAATGTAATAATATATTGAAATAAAGGATTACATTTTTCAATGTAATAAAGGGATAACTAAAAAGTTTACAATTTTAATGTAATAGATGAATGATAAAATAAATTATGTTTTTATGTAATATATGAATCATATGAAAGAATCAATGCTTGAAGCATTTGTATTAACATTAAAAAATTTACATTTTAATTAAATATATGATTTCATATATAAAAGAAATCAATGTTGCATTTGTATTAACATTAAAAAATTTACATTTTAATTTAATTTATGATTTCATATATAAAAGAAATCAATGTTGAGTTGAAAATGGTTTGAAATCGTTGAACGATTATATTTATATATTAATATATAAATATAAATCAAAATAAAATGAATCGCGCTATTGTAGTTCGCGATTTGAAATCGTAACTTAAAACGATTATACCGAAAGATCCAACCATCAAAATTTCCCTAAAATGGAACTGTTGGGTTTGCTTTGGAAAGATCTATCCAACGATATAAGCTTCGTTAAGATACAATGGTTAAATTCTGAGAAATGTGTAAATCAAATTTTGATGAAAACAGCGCCAGTGCCATGTAATGACTCGAAGTGTTGTTTAATTAAAAATGACTATTTATAAATAAATAAAAATAGCGATAAATCATTATAAAAAACTTAAATGATATGGAATGAAAATAATTAATTTAAATTATTTATATTCAAGAATTATTTGAAAATTCCGAGTTAAATCTCATTTCAAATGATTATACGACGATTGGAAGTCGAATATTTGAAGATGGTGACTGAAGACCGGTGATCTTCACATTGAATGGATGATTACTGATGCTTTTGATTAGAGTTGCTTCCTTGAAAGGGTTATAGTGGTAGTTTTCTTGACTTACTTGTTGATTGTCCGGATTAGCGAGCACCTCTATTCCGTATTAGACATATAGGACAAGGAATATGGTGTCTCCGGTTTTGTTCACACCTAGAACGGACTTGTAAATGGATGTACGTCTGACATTGGATTTTATTCTGTGCTAATTGATTTCTAATTAATATATATCTGTTTGGTGGCGGAGAATTTATTCTCTTGCTTAACACCCTCCTCTGTGACGTATGAGCTCAGAGGTTATATATTGATAGATATTAGTCGCATGGCGTGAATTGCCAGTGTGGCGTGCCAAGATGCAAATGATCAAGGCTTATTATTGAAAAGCAGAGCCTTGTGGATGATGATCAAAGCACAACTTTATTTTAGCATGGCTCTGTGTATAGCATTACTTCGCGAGCGTCACACCCAGTATGAACCAAAAACGGGACAAGGAACCCAGGGAGAAGATGCATTTATTTCTAGCTCAAAGTGGTGTGTCTGGGTTTTACAAGCCCAGATATTTGTACTTATGTGGATGATGGAAAGCGAGATACCACGGATTTGAGTACCTAGTGGCTCTATTTTATGACCCATAGGGTGGGGAGACATATTTTTCAAGCATTACTAATCCACTAACATATTTGTGGACCGGTCCTGGCACTCCCAAGGGCTCACCTGAGTCTGAGTCCTGAGACATGGGCTAAATTCTCTCGAATTCAATAAGGACGATCCCTTTCTTGGTTTATGATGGAAATCCAACTTCCAATACGACCCGTGTGTATTTGATTCTAAACCTATATATGGCGACATAGTATTTGGTAGTTATGCCATCTATGATTGAAATGTTATTGAATCATATATACACTAATAATAATATCAAATCCGTTTTATCATATTAAGCATTTTTGACCATTATAAGGTAAAACCCTATCCTCCAGTCTGCGTTGCATTGTTTGATGGAACTTGGGTCTTGTAGTGGTTTCATTTCTCTAAAAAGCATTGTGTTGTTTAATGATTTACTTGATTTATGCACTGGCAATCCGATGGAGTAAACCTGTGCCACGTTAGCGGTGTGGTCCTGTGATTAGCCTTATTATTAAATAGGTTAAATTAGATTTCTCATACCAGTCCCATGATTGACTTGTAGTTTTTTTCACTTTGCAAAATCGGGTGCCCTCATTTCACATGGGCAACCTTGTATTCAGGTTTTAGCAGGCACACTCTGGATAGCTATGGAGCTGAGGACGGATCTTATTATTTCTATTATGCCGTTTAGACTTTATTTAGTATATTATGTTTGATTCCACTGCGGATATTTTATATTAAGTAGAAATCGTATTATGTACTAAGTATGATCCTATTATGTTGTGTAACTCTGATGATATGTTATTTCCAGTGTAATTTGATGTACATTATCAGCTGTAATTCTATATTTTTATTCTGCTGTTATTGTTTATGTGTTATATTCCAATGATTATCCTTGTTTTCGTACTACCGGAGTTTGGGGTCATCACAGTTGGCATCAGAGCTTTGGTTAAACTTAGCTCGGAATATAAAATATAAATAAACTGGACAAATGTAGAATCAAAAGTATTCTAAAATGAATAACTCATTATAGATAGGACTAGTAATATCCTAGAGTGAGTAAAGCAGAAAAAAATACACCCTTATAGATTCATTTACATTTAAATATATGTTTCTATGCTTTACAATTATATCTATTCTTTTGGCCTGACTCTTTGTCTGCTATTTGCTTACATAGTATAAATGAGTGGAAGAAACAAAAGAAGTAATTCTATGGTTTTACAATCTAGTGAGCCAATCATGCTCCCACAACTATAACAAGATCTAAAAGCTCTAGTAACGAAGGATCGAAATCTGGGTGGAGTACAATTCTCGGGCAATGAAACCGTTATTGAAACACATGTATGGATGCGTTCTACTGAGTGGATTTTTGAGGGATTAAAGCTAAGGGATGATCAGAAGAGATTACTGGCATCTCGGGCACTCAAAGACGAAGCTCTAATCTGGTGGGAAACTGTTACTAAGGAAAATCCAGAAGGTTATATTACTTGTGTTAGATTCAAAGAAATTTTCAAAGAAAAATTTATTCCTCCAAAAGCTACTGAGAGGCTATATGATAAGTTTTACAATCTGAAGCAAGGAGATATGACCATTCAAGAATATCAGAATAAATTCAGCGAACTTTCTCGCTTTGCCCCAGAACTAATTCAAGATCCTGTAAGGAAGAATCTGAGATTTATCAAAGGACTTCAAAAGAAATACGAAGGTAGAGTACTTTCTCATGTGAATCTCCCATTCTCTTAAATGATACAAATGGCTTACCGCTATGAGCATAATGATTAGCAACATGGTTGGGAAGATGAAGAATAATGCAGTTCTAGTAGCAAAAGAATGTTTGAAACTGATAGCCCTGAGGAAAGTACAAATCCTGAGGTCATAAGAAGCCGAAAGCTAATATGAAAAAGGTTGAATCTAAAGAAAAACGGTTAACGGCCGCCATATGCAATAACTGTAATAAGCCAAGGCATTTGCTGAGGAATTTCAAATCTTCGAAGAGGAAAATGAATGTTGAATCCAAATCCAAGAAGAAGTTGAAAGAGAGCATAAAATGCCATAAGTGCCACCAGTCTGGTCATATTCCGAAGAATTGCCAGCTATAAAAGGAGTCTGTAGTAGCTCATGTAACGGATATAGTAGAAACTCCAATACCCTCAGCTAGTCAAAAAAAGCCAGATGTTTTAGAAGGCACCCTCAATATCAACAATATTCCAGTTAAAGTATTGTTTGATATGGACGCGTCACAATGCTTTATCTCGAACTATACAATTAAGAAGTTGAAGTTAAAACTAAGGAACCTTAAGGAATCGGTTAGAGTTCATAATCTGATAGGAGGTTCTCTTATTCTCGGTGTGTATTGTAGAGTGCCTATGTACTTTTTCTATTACCAGATTTCTTTTAGTTTAGTCATCATGGATTTCCTTGAATTTGACATCTTTCTTGGGTTGGACTGGTTAACCAAATATGAAGCCGAGGTTAAATATGTAGAATGAATTGTCAAGGCGAAGACCAAATATAAAAATTTTACAACGATACCATGCATAGGTCTTAAGTCAAATAGAAAATAATTTTGGTCAGCTCTTGATGTTTCTCCTGCTGCTATTGACGATATTCTTGTGGTTAATAATTATGTGGATGTGTTCGAAGAAGTTGATAGCTTACGTCTCCGAAGAGAAATTGACTTCAGGATTGATTTAGTTCCGACTACAAGGCCTGTCGTGCATCCAATTCGAAGAATGACATGGAAAGAGAAAGAAGAATTGGGTAATCAAACCAAATAGCTTTTATGGAAAGGTCTGACCAGACCAAGCTTTTCAAATTGGGGTGCATTAGTAGTGTTTGTTCCAAATTCAGACGGTACACTCAGACTGTTTGTGGATTACCGAGATTTAAACAAGAAGACACTCAAGAATAAATATCCGTTGCCCTTTACAGATGATTTATTGGATCGTTTGAATGGAGCTAAAGTGTTTTCTAAAATGGACCTAGCTACAGGTTTCCATCAATTGCGTATTGCTGAAGAATGTGTTCCTTTAACAGCTTTCAGAGGTCCAGACGTATTTTATAAGTGGATAGTAATCGTTTGGCTTATGCCATGCTCCTTCCTATTTTGTAGATTTGTTGAATCAAGTATTCCGCGATGTCCCAAATAAATTTGTGCTGGTTTTCATTGACGACATTTTAATCTTCTCCAAGTCATCTGCTTAGCATGAAAAGCATTTGGAACAAGTTTTGGAAATTCTGAGAAAGAATTTATTAAAAGCCAAATTATCTAAATGTGTATTCTGGCAAGAAAAAGCAAAGTTCCTCGGTCATGTCATATCGAAGGAAGGAATTTCAGTGGATCCCAGTAAAATCACGGCCATTCAAGATTGGAAGCACCCTAGCACTCCTTCTGAAGTCAGAAATTTCCTAGGATTGGTTGGCTATTATCGAAAATTCGTTAAGGATTTTTCGAAGCTATCTTGTCCATTGACGAAGCTTATAAAGAAGCACACAAAGTTTAATTGGACATTGGAATGTGAGGCAGCTTTCCAAGAGCTGAAATTGAGGTTGACCATTGCTCCCGTGTTGACCATTATTGATGCCAATCAAGATTTGTAAGTCTGGACTGATGCTTGTATTGAAGGTATTGGCACGGTGTTAATGCAAAGAGATAAAGTAGTTGCTTATGCTAGCCATCAATTGAAGCCACATGAGAAGAGATATCCTACTCATGATCTTGAGTTGTTAGCCATCGTGTATGCTTTAACAATATAGAGGCACTATCTTTTGGTGAGAAGTTTGAATTATATATAGATCATAAATCCTTGAAGTATCTGTTAACCCAAAAGGACTTGAATTTGAGGCAGCAACGTTGGTTAGAATTTCTTGCGGCCTATGATCTGGACATCTTGTATACTCCAGGGAAAGCCAATGTTGTAGCGGATGCGCTCAACAGGAAGAATGCGGTCGCCGCCAATCTTTTCAACGCCAACCTTATCATACACCTTCACTGATTGATAAAATCTCTGATCTTCAGAAGGATGACGAATTTATTCAAAGAATTAGTAAAAGATTTTAGGAAGGAGAAGCCTCGAGTTTCCAAATTGATAACAATGGATTTCTGAGGTTAAAAGGCTGAATTTGTGTCCCGAATATTCCTGAGCTCAAAAGGGAAGTAATGGATGAATGTCACAAATCAAAGCTTTGTATTCATCGAGGGGTGAGTAAGATGTATCATGATCTGAGGTGCACATTCCGGTGGAAAACTATGAAAAGAGACATTTCTCTTTATGTTAGGAGGTGTTCCACTCGCTAACAAGTCAAGAGTGATCAGCAAAAACCCACCGGCTTGTTACAACCATTAGAGGTTCCATGTTGGAAGTGGGATCAAATTTCCATGGATTTTATTGATGGCTTGCCCCGATCGAGAAAAGGCAATGATAGTATTTGGGTGATCGTTGATTGTTTCACGAAGTCTGCCCATTTTATTCTTGTTAGATCAACTAGAACAGCTCAAAGTTAGGTGAAAATTTATTTCAAAGAAATTGTCAGACTACATGGGGTTCCTAGTAGCATTGTTACTGATTGTGACCATACATTTGCTAGTAAATTCTGGGAAGCATTCCTAGAAGAGCTGGGGACAAAGTTAAATCTGAGCACCGCTTATCATCCTCAAATAGATAGCCAGACTGAGAGGGTGAATTGTATACTGGAAGACTTGTTGCAGGCATGTATTCTCAATTTTGGAGGGTTATGGGAGGATCACTTGCATTTGGTTGAGCTCTCTTATAATAATAGTTACCAAGCAAGCTATAAAATGTCGCTGTATGAAGCATTATATGGCAGGCCTTGTAAATCTTCCACATGTTGGGTTGAACCAGGCAATAGACTAGTATTGGGTCCCAACATGATTTGAGAAGCTTCGGGTAAAATTGATTTTATTTAGAAGAGATTATTAGCTGCTCAGAGCCAATAGAAAAGTTATGCAGATTCAAGAAGAAGGGATTTGGAATTTACTGTTGGCAATATTATATGTACTTGAGAGTTTCTCCATTAAGAGGAGTAGTCCGTTTTGGGAAGACTGGGAAGTTGGCCCATAGATTCATTGGTCTAATCCATATCTAGAAGGAATTGGAACTCTCGCTTACAGGGTTCAGTTGCCTGACTGGTTTCCAGGGGTACATGATATATTCCATGTGTATCAACTTGGAAAGCATGTACATGATCCAGAGTTGATTGTGGAGGAAGATGCACAGTAAGATTTGGAGATTACCCCGAACTTAGAAGTAAGAAGGGAGCCAGTAAAGATCATTGGCAAAGAAAACCGAATCCTGAGGAATAAAAGAATCCATTTAATCAAAGTGCAGTGGAGCGGAGATCCTAGAGACTGTACATGGGAGACCGAGGATAACATCAAACAGGCTTATCCCCATTGCAGAGTGGATATCTCTGACTAGCTCTAGTGCGAGGTACATTCACATATTTTGCATTTTCCATTTTGTTTCCTACTTTACTGTCATTTCCTTTTCGGGGAAAAAAAATTCTTAAGTAGGGGTGATTGTAACAACCCGGAAAATACGGGGCAATCTAAAATTTTTATTTTGGCTATTTTATTTAATTTTGAATAGTTAAAATAATTTATTTTAAATAGTAACGATTAAAAATTTATTCAAATCGAAGTTAGAACCAATATATTCATTTTAATTTTAAAAGGAGTTAGAAATAGTGTGGCATATTGGAAATTTGAAGTTTATTTCAATTTTAAAAGGAGCTAGAAATAGTGCGGTAGGTTGAAAATTTTAATTTGAAATTTGACTGACTGTACAGGATGCAAAATAAATTGGATTTTGGTGAAACCAAAATCACTAGAATCTGTTTAATAATATCTTTCCAACAAATCCAAAAAATTGAAATTTCATAGCGGGAATCAAAAGTTATGGCCAGTTGAATATTCAAAATAATCGCTACGGAATTTAATATAATATATTACCCGTACAAATAGCCATTTTGCAAACGACCTCCGTTTTTGACAAAACCACCTTGGTTGGATCCGGAATGTCAAATTATTGCAGGATTCCAATTTTCAAAATTTTTGGAATTAATATGTGAGCGTGGCAAATGAAAATGTGTTTTGCCAATTTCGATCAACCAAAAAATGACCATTTTTCAGACGGTCTCCAAATTCGACGAAATTAATTTTGTTAGGACCGTATCGTTAAAACATAGCTAGATTTATTTTTTGGGAATTTTTGGAGTCAACACGTGGCCCCGGGAAATTAAAATGTTTGATAAAATTAAATGTTTTATTATTTAATTTGAAGAATAATTGACTAAAACAGCCGAATAGGCCTACGAAACATATCACATTGTGTCCGAAATGGGAGTATTTAGCTTGGGGCGACACTCGTTGCGTTTGATTTGGAGTTAGGAGCGATATAGAAATTATATTGAAATTAAAAAGAATTAAATAAAATAAATTAAATTAAATATACTTATACGTATAAATACGCCATATATACTAAACCCTAATCATCGTTGTACACCACTTACATCGTTTAATGGCCAGAAACCTCACGCCTTCCTCTTCCAATTTCGCTCGAAATAACCAACAGAACTCATAGGCCGTTAGTAGTTTTTTGTAGTGCTCTCCCTCCTCTCCACGCCCATACCCGATTTGCCCCATAATGTGGAGTATTAACGGAGATTGACGCCCCTGAAGTCGCTATGTTCACTGTGCCGCCGCTCCTCCGATTCGCCACGGCACCCTACACCACCGTCGGCGCCTAGAGCTCCTCCCGTAGCTCCTCCACGTCGCGCCTCCTGATCAACCCCTCATGCCTCGTTTCGCACGCAAAATCCAACCCTATGTTCGAACCTGGGTTGAAACATTCGGCTGAAACAGTTTTAAAGGAGAAGGTGGGTTTTATTTATTAATTAATTTATTAATTTTAAAATGTTAACGAATATTGTAAATTCGTATCTTTCTCATATGAAATCGAAATTCGATGAAACAGGATTTGTTGGAACTGTAAATTCGCGATCTACTTTTAGAACTGATCAGAGGATTTTTGGAGCATTCAAAATTTTTATAAGAAATAGAAAGAAATGTGAGATATCTGAATCCAAATTAATTAAATAAAATTATATTAGGATGCAAGCGGAGTTTAGAAACTCCCGACAACCGTCGTCCACGGACCATGGATGATTGATTGTTTTGTGGTGTGTAATTAGTTGATTTTTGGTGATTGATTGTGGTTGAAATGAAATTGGTTGATATTGTGGCATTAGATTGCCTAGAAAAATGTATTAAGAAATTAAACCCCATGTAAACGCCACAAGGCCTAAGGTAGTGCAAGGAGACGTACATCGGGACGGTGTCAGTTTTAATTACCCTACCATTATTCTCCCGAAATTTTATGAAATCTTCTTGTATTATTAAATATTCATGTTATTATATATCAAATGCTTGAATTATGAAAATTAGATTTATAATATATATATACATATATATATATATATATATATATATATATGAATATGAAAATGATAATTATATGTCAACGTTAAATTCATATTTTTGTGGTAAGTCAGAAATGGTCATTGCAATAACAAAAAGTGTTTTCTTTGAAAATTAACATTTTATTGGAAATGAAAACATTAAAAATGACCATCGTCATATTAAAATGTCTTTACTTTAAAATATTTATTTTTAATGTAACCCAACATTAAAAATAGTCATTTGTCAAATAGGAATGCATTTGCTTTAAAATATACATTTTTAATGTAATGCAACATTAAAAATAGTCATTTGTTATATAAAAATGTATTGATATTGAATTATACATTTTTAATGAAAATTAACATTTTGAAAATATTAATGTATTGTGTCGAAATTTACATTTTTATTGTAAAAGAAACATTAAAAATGTCCATTGTTATATAAGATGTCTTTTATATGATAATTTACATTTTATTGAAAATGAAAACATTAAAAATGACCATTGTTATATAAAATGTGTTTACATAGAAATTTCACATTTTTAGTGTAAGAAAAGATTACAAAGAAATTTTACATTTTTCAATATGAAATAGGAATTTACATTTTTCAATTTAAATAAAGAATGAAATAGGAATTTACATTTTTCAGTGTAAATAAAGAATGAAATAGGAATTTACATTTTTCAATGTAAATAAAGAATGTGACGAAAAATTACATTTTTTTCAATGTAAATAAAGAATGAAATAGTAATTTTGAAATAGGAATTTACATTTTTCAATGTAAATAAAGAATGAAATAGGAATTTACATTTCTCAATGTAAATAAAGAATGAACTGACAAAATTACATTTTTCAATGTAAATAAAGAATAGGATGAAAAATTACATTTTTCAATGTAAATAAAGAATGTAGCGAAAGTTTACATTTTTAATGTAATAATACGTTGAAATAAAAGTTTACAGTAATAATATATAAAAATAAAAGATTACATTTTTCAATGTAATGATATACTGATAATTAAGTTTACATTTTTCAATGTAATAATATATTGAAATAAAGGATTACATTTTTTAATGTAATAAAGGGATAAATAAAAAGAATACAATATTAATGTAATAGATGAATGATAAAATAAATTACATTTTTATGTAATATAAGAATCATATGAAAGAATCAATGCTGGAAGTAACTGTATTAACATTGAAAAATTTACGTTTTAATGTAATATATGATTTCATATATAAAAGTAATTAATGTTGAATTGAAAATGGTTTGAAATCGTTGAACGATTTATATTTATATATTTAAATATAAATATAAATTAAAACAAAACGAATCACGCTACTGTAGTTCGTGATTTTAAATCGTAACTTCAAGCGATTATACCGAAAGATTCGACCATCATATTTTCCCAAAAGTAGAACCGTTGGGTTCGCCTTGGAAAGATCTTTCCAACATTATAAAATTCGCTAAAATCCAATGGTTATATTTTGAGAAATGTGTAAATCAAATTTTGACGAAAACAGCGCTAGGGCCATGTAATGACCCGAAGCATCGTTTAATTAAAATGGCTATTTACAAATAAATAAAAATAGCGATAAATCATTATAAAATACTATAAATGATATAGAATGAAAAGAATCTATTTAAATTATTTACATTCAATAATTATTTGAAAAGTTCGAGTTAAATCTCATTTCAAATAATTATACGACGATTGGAAGTCGAAGATTTGAAAACGGTGATTTAAGACCGGCAATCTTCACATCGAATGGATGACTACTGGTGCCTTTGATTGGAGTTTCTACTTGAAAGGGTTACAGTCGTAGTTGTTCGGATGTACTTGTGGATTGTCTGGATTAGCGAGCACCTCTCTTCCGTATTGGACATATGGGACAAGGAATAATGTGTCTCCATTTTCGTTTGAACCCAGAACGGACTTGTAAATGAATGTGTGTCTGACATTGGATTTTATTCTGTGCTGATTGATTAGTAATTAATATATATATATATATATATATAAATCTATTTGGTGGCGGAGAATTTATTCTCTTGCTTAACACCCTTCTTTGAGATGTATGAGCTCAGAGGTTATATATTGGTAGATATCAGTCGCATGGCATGAATTGTTAGTGTGGCATGCCAAAATGCAAAAGATTAAGGCCTTTTATTAAAAAGCAGAGCCTTGTCGATGTTGATCAAAGCACATCTTTACTTTAGCATGGATTTGTGTATAGCGTTACTTCGCGAGCCTCACACCCCAGTATGAACCAAAAACGGGAGAAGGATCCCAGGGAGAATATGCGTTTCTTTCTAGCTAGAAGTGGTGTCTGGTTTATACAAGCCCGTATATTTTTACTTATTTGGATGATGGAAAGCGAGGTACCTCGGATTTGAGTCCCAAGTGGCTCTATTTTACTCCCCATAGGGTAGGGAGACATATTGTTCAGGCATTACTAATCCACTAACATATTTGTGGACCGGCCCTGGCGCTTCCAAGGGCTCACCTGAGTCTGAGTCCTGAGACATGGGCTAGATTGTCTCGAATTCGGTAAGGACAATCCCTTGCCTTGGCTCATGATGGAAATCCAACTTCCAATACGACCCATGCAGATTTGATTGTAAACCTGTATATGGCGACATTGTATATGATAGCTATGCCATCTATGATTGATACATTATGATTGAAATGTTTTTGAAACATATATAAACTAATAATAATATCAAATCCGTTTTATCGTATCAAGCATTTTTGACCATTATAAGGTAAAACTCTATCCTCTGGTTTGCGTTGCATTGTGTAATGGGACTTGAGTATTATAATAGTTTCATTTTTCTAAAAAGCATTATGTTGTTTAACAATTTACTTTATTTATGCACTGGTTATCTGATGGAGTAAACACGTTCCGCGTTAGCGGCGTGGTCTTGTGATTAGCCTTATTATTCTATAGATTGAATTAGATTTCTCATACAAGTCCCATGACTGACTCGTAGTTTGTTTCACTTTCCAAACTCGGGTGCCCTCTTTCCACATGGGCGGCCTTGTATTCAGGTTTTAACAGGCTCACTCTAGATAACAATGGAGCTGAAGATGGATCTTATCATTTCCACTATGTTGTTCAACTACATTTAGTATATTATGTTTGATTCCACTGCAGACATTTTATATTAAGTAGAAACTATATTATTACTAAGTATGATCCTATTATGCTGTGTAACTCTGATGATATATTATTTCCAGCATAATTTGATGTACATTATCTGCTGTAATTCTATATTTCTATTCTGTTGTTATTGTTTATGTGTTATATTCCACTGATTATCTTTGCTTTCGTACTATAGGAGTTTGGGGTCATCACAGATAAGGTTTGAACAATATTGTCCATGAAAACTAGGGGGCGGGGCAACCGTAGATTATGGTTTTGATTAATCTCTTATTTATAATAAAATATTATTAATCCCTTAATTTTTAGTTAAAGCGCGTTAACCCTTAATAGCTCCAAATTCATTCCAGCAAGAGTTGCATCTAGCCAAATACCCCCTTCCGGACACAATGGGAAGGTCTCATCGGCTCATTCGATCGTTTTCAGCTTGTTTTTTTCAAATTAAAATATTAATCATTTAATTATTTAATTTGGTTGTACATTTATATTTATCGGGACCACATACGGACTCCCAAAATTCCTGAAAAATAAATCTAACTATGTTTTGATGATATGGTCCTAACAAAATTAATTTCGTCAAATTTGGATATCGTTTGAGAAATGGCCTTTTTAACAGTCGATTAAATTCAATAGAAATTATTGAGCACAATTTAATTTATTAGGCTCACATATTAATTCCAAAAATCATGGAAAATTAAACTTAGAGATAATTTGACATTCCAGACCTAACAAAAATGGTTACGTCAAAACAAAGGTCGTTTATAAAATGACTATTTTAATAGTTTTAATATTATTTAAAAGTGGAACTTTTTAAATTCAGGCACATTTCTAACAAAATTTCTTAATTTTTTTTTAAATTGGTTCTGATTTTCCGGGCTGTTACAATCTCCTCCACTTAAAAAATTTTCGTCCCCGAAAAGGAAATAATTGTAAAGTAGGAAACAAAACGGAAAATATAAAATATTGTAAATTTACCTCGATACAAGAGCTACTCGGAGATATCCACTCTGCACTTGGGATATGCCTGTTTGATATTATCCTCAGTCTCCCAAGTAAAGTCTCTCGGATCCCCGCTCCATTGCACTTTGACAAAGTGGATCCTCTTGTTCCTCAGAACTCGGGTTTCCTTGCCAACAATTTTCACTGGCTCCCTTCTTACTGCTAAGCTTGGGGTAATCTACAAATCTTGTTGTGCTTCTTCCTCCACAATCAAGTTTGGATCATTTACATGCTTCCGGAGTTGAGACACATGGAACACATTATGCACCCCTGGCAACCAGTCAGGCAACTGAAACCTGTAAGCGAGAATTCCAATCCTTTTGAGAATAGGAAATGGACCAATGAATCTCGGTGCCAACTTCCAAGTCTTCACGAAACGAACTACACCTATCGATAGGGAAACCCTCAAGTACACATAATTGCCAATAGAAAATTCTAAATCCCTTCTTTGGGAGTCTGCATAGCTCTTCTACTGGCTCTGAGTAGTCCGAAGTCGCTTCTTAATGAAATCAACTTTATGTGATGCTTCACGAATCATGTCGGGACCCAATACTAGTCGACTACCTGGTTCCACCCAACATGCGGGAGATCTAGATGGCCTGCATATAATACTTCAAATGGAGACATCTGCAAGCTTTCTTGTTAACTGTTATTATAAGAGAAATCAACCAAATGCAAGTGATCCTCCCATGACCCACCAAAATCAAGATTGCATGCTCGCAACAAGTCTTCTATTATACGGTTCACCCTCTTAGTTTGGCCATCTGTCTGAGGATGATAAGCGGTGCTCATATTCGACTTTATCGCTATCTCCTCTTGGAATGCTTCCCAGAATTTACCAATCGGATCTCGATCACTAACAATGCTACTGGGAACTCCATGTAGTTTGACAAACTCTCTGAAATAAAGCTGCGCCAGACTTCGAGCTATTCTATTAGATCGGACAGGAATAAAATGGGTGGTCTTCGTGAAACAGCCTACAATCACCCATATACTGTCATTCCCTTTTCTGGTTCGGGGCAAGCCATCAATGAAATCCATAGAAATTTGATCCCACTTCCAACTTGGAACCTCTAGTGGTTGCAATAATCCTGCGAGCTTCTGTTGATCGCTTTTAACTTGTTGACAAGTGGAACATCTTCTAACATATATGGAAATGTCTCTCTTCATAGATCTCCACCAAAACGTACGCTTGAGGTCATGATACATCTTACTTACCCCTGGATTAATACTAAACTTGGACTTATGACATTCATCCATCATTTCCCTTTTGAGTTCAGGAAAGTTCGGAACACAAATTCGGCCTAATAGCCTCAGAACCCCTTCATTGTCAATCTGGAAACTCGAGGGTTCGCCTTCTCGAACTCTTTTGCTAATTCTCTGTATAAATTCATCATTCTTCCGAAAGGCAGAGATTTTGTCAATCAATGAAGGCGTAATGATGAAATTGGTAATGATCGCATTCTTTCTGTTAAGTGCATCCGCTACAACATTGGCTATTCCTGGAGTATACAAGATATCATGATCATATGCCGCAAGAAATTCTAACCAACGCTACTGCATCAAATTCAAGTCCTTCTGGGTGAAGAGACACTTCAAGGATATGTGATCCGTATATAATTCGAACTTCTATTCCAAAAGATAATGCCTCCATAACTTTAAAGCAAACACAATGGCTAACAGGCCAAGGACATAAGTGGTGTATCTTTTCTCATGCGACTTCAATTGACGGCTAGCATAAGCAAATACTGTGCCTCTTTGCATTAAGACCGCACCAACACCTTCAATAGAAGCATAAGTATAGACTGTCAAGTCTTGATTGCCATTTATAACGGTCAACACTGGAGCAGTGGTCAACCTCAATTTCAGCTCTTGAAAAGCTGTCTCACACTCGGTTGTCCAATTAAATTTTGTATGCTTCTTTGTATGCTTCGTCAATGGATAAGATAGCTTCAAAAAATCTTTTACGAATTTCCGATAATAGCTAGTCAATCCTAGAAAACTTCTGACTTCTGTAGGAGTGCTAGGCTGCTTCCAATCTCGAAGGGCTGAGATCTTACCTAGATCTACTGAAATGCCTTTCTTCGATACAACATGACCGAGGAACTTTAATTCTTCTTTCCAGAATATACATTTGGAAAATTTGGCTTTCAACACATTCTTTCTCAGAATTTCCAAAACCTCTTTCAAAGGCTTTTCATGCTCAGCAGTGGACTTAGAGAAGATTAAGATGTCATCGATGAAAACCAGCACAAATATATTCAGGACATCGCGGAATACTCTGTTCATCGGATCAACAAAGAAAGTAGGAGCGTTACATAAGGTGAACGACATTACTAACCACTCATAGAATAAGTCTGCCCTTTGAAAGCTGTCAAAGGAAAACTTTCTTCGGCAATGTGCAATTGATGGAAACCTGTAGCTAGGTCCATCCTAGAGAATACTTGCGCTCCATTCAAGAAATCTAATAAATCATCAAAACGTGGAAATGGATATTTGTTCTTTAGTGTTTGCTTATTGAGGTCACGGTAATCCGCACATAGTCTGAGAGTACCATTTGACTTTGGGACGAACACCACTGCTGCACCCCAATTTGGGAAGCTAGGCCTAATCAAACCTTTCGACATGAGCTGCTCAGTTTGATTACTCAGTTCTTCTTTCTCTTTAGTCGTCATTCTTCGAATAGAATGCACAACTGGCCTTGCATTCAGAGATACATCGATCCTTAAGTCGATTTCTCTTCGCAGAGGTAAGCTATCAACTTCTTCAAGCACATCCGCATAATCTATGACAACAGGAATATTCTCAATAGAAGAAGTAGTAACTTCTAGAGAAGACCAGAATTCTTTCCTTTTAGTTGCTGAGCCGTGGCATGGTATAGCGATAATATCTCCGAATCTGGTTTTAATTTAGATTATTCTCTCAGTGCATAATACCTTATCCTTATATTTGTTAGCCAATCCCGTCCAAGTATGTTATCATATCCGGAAAAATTCATGACGATCAAATTAAAAGGAAAGTGGAAACAGGAATAAGAAACAGGTACTCATCAATATAAACCGAGAACAAGAGAGCCTCCTATTGGATTGTGGACATTAATCGATTTTTAAGTTTTCTTTGTTTCAGTAATAACTTTTTAATAATGTCACTAGAAATGAAACTTCGTGATGCACTGTAACGGGAATATTCTTAATAGTAAGGGTACCTCCCGAGACATCTGGTTTACCTACTCCTTCAGACGAATCTGGTGCAGCCGCTCCTTCATAAACGTAGGCCACTTGAGAAATCTTCAGCAATGGACTGTTTGGCTTGATGTGCCCTTTCTTATGACAATTGTAGCACTCCCTCTGATCATGAGAACTCTGACTAGGCCCATACTCATTCCTTCTTGGCTTCTTTGGAACTCTGCATTCATAGTCATAGTGTCCCATCTTCTGGCAGTTAAAGCATCCGACTTTGGGTTTTTTACTTCCTTGAGGCTTGGCAGCTGCAGAGTTGCTTGCCTCTGGCTTCTTTTCAGAATGCTTTCTTTTATTATTAGTTTTATTCCTCTCCCAATCCTACTGAGAATTATTGTCATTTTCTTCATATCGACATGCCATCTCAACTACCTCGTTAAATGAAAGCTTAATATGTGTTGTCACTCTGTAGAGATACATCCTTAAATGGACATGAATGAATCTCTTATTTTTTTGAAATGGGTCCTGAATTAATTCAGGTGCATATCGTGAAAGATCCTCAAATTTACGCACATACTTAGAAATAGTCTGATCTACTTATTGCAGGTTAGCAAACTGATCATGAAGGCGCTCGACTTCTTGCCAAGGAATGAATTTCTCATTAAAAAGATCCTTGAATTTTGTTCAAGACATGTCGGCATCAATACCTCCAATCGTAGCTGTCTCCCACCAATTATGAGCCTCATCCTTCAGTAGCCATGACGCAATGAATCGCTTACGGTGGTCTTCAAGTTCCAAGCCTCCAAATATCTTCTCACATGTCTTGAGCCGTGCCTGAGCTTCCATCACTGTCTCATGGCCCATGAACGGCACGCCACCCAAATTTCTGAATTCCTTAGCTACATTGTCTAGATCAAAAGGCTGTGGTGGTGGTGGTACTACTACCTCTGGATTGGGCTGATCTTGAGCAGTGGGGGTTTCACCCCTTCCCTGTCCTCTGCCTTCGCCTCTACCTCTGGCTCTAGCTCTCGTACTCATTTTCAGTTAGTTCTGTACCGTCAAGGAAAGAGTCAGACCAACAGAAATGATAAATTTTAAGGAAGGATAAAAGTAAAGGACATATGGAACGGTGATGATGTAATGACTGATTATGATGAGCTATTCTGTTGTGCTCATTCTAGGACATTACTAATCCTATCTCTAATGAGCTACTCACGTTAGAATACTTCTAATTCTATCTAGACATTTTATTTAAAATATGTTATACTCCGAAGTTAAGGTTAACCATTAGATGTGATACTAACTGTGATGAACCCCAAACTCCTGTAGTACGAAAGCAAGGATAATCATTGGAATATAACATATTTATAACAACATCATATTTCAGATAACAGCATGACACATAAATCATAGCAGCGGAAAATGGAAATGCCATCAACATCAAAACATCAGAGCGGCACAGTTAAAGGATATAACTTAGCATATGAAAAGTCTCAGCAAATAGAAATAGGTCTAAATCATCATCAAGTACAACATGGATAAATGATGTCTAAATGTTTCAAAATAGAAATAAGAGATAGAAATGATCTTCATCTTCTGTCTAAGAGCATGCTCGACCACGATACATATCCAAAATAACCTGATACCTGTCACTTGGCTACCCGTGTAAAAATAAGGGCACCTGAGTTTGCAAGTGAAACAAACTACGAGTCAGTCATGGGACTGGTATGAGAAATCTTACTTAACTTACCTAATAATAGGGCTAATCATAGGATCACACTGCTAACACGGAACGAGTTTATTCCATTGGATTTCCAGTGCATAAATTAAATAAATCTCTTAAAAACCATACAATGCTTTTCAGAGAATAAAATCATTATAAGACTCAAGTCCCATCACACATGCAACGCAAACCGAAGAATAGAGTTTTACCTTATAATGATCAAACATGCTTTGTGACGACCCCATTCCCGATTAGACTGTGGCAAGGGTAATCTTTGGAATATAACACATAAACAGATAATAACAGAACAGAAATAAATACAGCAGATAATGCACAATAGAATACACTGGATAAATATAATCATCAAAGTTAAACAGTATGTAGGATCATATTTAGTACAAAATACAGTTCAACTATACATAATTGTCTACTGCGGAAAAGAAAACATAATATGTACAACAGGAGCTGAACAACATAAAAAGAGATAAATGATAGAATCCTTCTTCAGCTCCAGCTATCCAGAAAGAGCCTGCTAAAACCTGAATACAAGGCTGCTCCTGTAGAAATAGGGGCACCCGAGTTTGCAAGTGAAAACTACGAGTCAGTCATGGGACTGGTATGAGAAATCTACTTAACACATTTTCAAATACGGCTAATCACAGGACCACGCCACTTTCGCGGAACGGGTTTACTCCATTGGATTGCCAGTGCTTTAAAACAAATAAATCTTTTAAACATCGCAATGCTTTTTATAAAAATGAAGCCATTATAGGACTCAGCTCCCATCACACAATGCAACACACACCAGAGGATAGAGTTTTACCTTATAATGGCCAAAATATGCTTGATACGAGCAAAACAAATCATTTGATATTATTTCTAGTGTATACAGGTTTCAAAAACAATTTCAATCATAACTATCAATCATAGACGGCATGGGTACCATATATCATGTCGCCGTATGTATATATACAATCAAAACCGCACGATGTCGTATTTGGAAATCGGATTTCCGTCATGAATCGAGGAAAAAGATAGTCCTCACCGAATTCGAGACTCTCTAGCCCGAGCCTCGGGAAAGTACTCAGTCAAGCCTTAGGATTCACAGGGCCGGTCCACCGATGTGGATTAAAATGCCTGAACACTACATTTCCCCGCCCTTTGGGGCGTAAATGAGCCCAATGACTCCATCGGTCCCGGATCGACCGATATATCCGAGGCGCCTCACAACAGCAACAACCACACAGGTGAAAAGTATATAAATGTCAAGGCTGGTAGGTCACTGACTCCACTCTAGCTAGAAAGAAACGCATGTCCTCCCTGGATCGTTCTCCCGTTTCTGGTCCATCCCGGGGTGTGAGGCTCACGAATTCACGTTATACACAAAGCTATGCCACGCAGGCTGTGCTTTGATCATCAACCACAAGACTTTTCTTTTCAACAGAAGCCGTGATCATCTATCACATAGGCGTGCCACACAGGCAATTCACTCCGTGCGACTGATTTCTATCGATATATAACCTCTGGGATCGTACGTCTCAGAGAAGGGCGTTAAGCAAGAGAATAAATTCCCCGCTGCCAAACAGATATATATCTAATAGAGATCAATCAGCACAGGACAAAATCCAATGTCAGACACCCAATCCATTTACACGTTCGTTCTGGGTCTGAACGAAACCGGAGGCACTCAATACCTCGCATATCCGTACAATCAACAAGTATGTCCGGGTGGCTACTACTTCAACCCCGTCAAGGTAGCTACTCTTATCATGAGCATCAGTAGCACCCCTCCATTCGACGTGAAGATCATCGGTCTTGCACCGTCTTCATATCTTCGACTTTCACTCATCATCGATTATTTGAAATGAGAATTAACTTGGCCTTTTCAAATAATTCACGTATATCTCGAATTTCAAATCAATTCATTTCAATGGTTAAATTATTCGACAACACCGATTCTGTTCTTTAATGTAATTTTCACACTAAACACATTCAATCATCAAATATAAAATAAATCGAGCAAATTCAGTTTATTTCCATTCCATATTGATTATAATATTTTATCACGATTTATCGCTATTTCTATTTATTTAAAAATAGCCAACTCATTCAAACTATGCTTCAGGCCATAACGCGGTCGTGGCGCTGTTTTTCTCCAGATTTGATTTAAACATATCGGAAAATCTAAACATTTAATCTTCACAATATTTATATCATTAAAAAGATCCTTTCAAAATGAATCCAACGGTTTCAGTTTTGGGAAAATCCGACGGTCGGATCTCCCGCACTAATCGTTTGAAGTTAAGATTTCGAAATACGAACTGCAGCGTCGTTATTTGATTTAATTTAATTATATTTATATATATATATAAATATAATCGTTTCTGGTGCTGTTTTTCTTCATATTTGAATTAAACATTCTAGACAATCCCACCGGTGAATCTTCACAAAGTTGGTGCCGTTGGAAAGTTATTTCCAAGGCGAACCCAACGGTTGCGGTTTCGGGAAAATCCAATTGTCGGATTTCCCGCACTAGTCGTTTGAAATCACGGTTTCAAAACACGAACTGCACGGCCACGTTTCGTTTTAATTTTATTTATATTTATATATTTATATAAATGTAGTTCATTCAAAAATTCCTATATCGTTTTCACTTCAATTATTTCACTAACGCCTTTAATTTTTGGAAAATTTCGCCATAACCTCATTTGTACGGGAGGGGCTGGGAAAATTCCCAAATAGCCACACGGGCGTCTCATGTCAAAAAGAAAAAGAAAAAGCCAAGCGGCTAGCCAACAGGCTCATAAAATCATCACCCAAACAAAACAGTAAATGTGTACCTATTTGTCGGGCACAAAATTTTATTCCTCTTCTCTAGCCCCTTTGTTATAACCTGTTCAATAAATATGCATGTACATATATACAATTTTTATCACTTATCATTTTCCATTCAACTTCATATTTGATTTGCTTCGATTTAAAAAAAAAACACCGTTCCTTCTAATGTTGCATGCATAGGCTAAAATCATATCATTAGCTATTTAATGTACATTTCAATTCATGTATATTTATTTGAACAAGTGCTATTTTTAACACTTCACATTTCAAAGATGATAATGTTGGGCGAACTAAAATAGATTTCAACACATGACTATTGTCTTTAGTTCCTATGCATGTTAAAAATAATATTTCATTCACAAATATTTATTTCAACGTCCGCATATCTTTAGCATATCACATATATAATAAAATTGATATTTTTATCATTTAAAATATTTATTCGACAAATGGATATTTTCAACACTTCACAGTTTCAATAAAAATGTAATTTTTATTGTTCGATCTTTTTATTCAACACATGAACTTTTCCACTACACACACATCTCAACACATGAGCATTTCCACACATGGATATTTTATTTATGTTGTTCATATAAGAAAGATGGAATTTTTATTGTTGAAACTATTTATATATAAGGCGAATATTTTACATACTTCATATATATTATAAAAATGTGATTTTTATTGTTTAAACACTTCATTCATTCACAAATGAATTTAATTTTCACACATCACTTTTCAACGCATGAACATTTTCCCACATGGATATAGTTTCAGCATATGGCTTTAATTTCAACGCACGAAGATAATTTCAACATATGAAAATAATTCTAACACATAAAGATTATTCAAAATTTCGGCAGCATAACGGCAGGGTAGTTAAAACCGGCACCATCACTAGTACGGCTCCTCGCTCTACCTTAAAACCTCGCGGTTTTTGACAATGGGGATCATGCATCTAGTTCGCAAGCATGCGGCATGTATATATTTATTTCATTTTCACAAACTAATCCTATGTGGTTTCAACCAAATATTACTCAACCACAAATGGGTATTTTTCAACCACAATCAATCAATATCAAACACAAACAATTCCAATCAACCATTCGCTATCCATCAATTTTCACACCAATCACAACCAATAAATATCGTCCATGGTTTGTGGACGAGGGGTGTATATATATATATATATATATATATATATATAGCAATTCACTTTTATTTCAATACATATATAATTTTTACAACGCATATATAACTTATACATCGAACGTACAACCTATACAACGCTTATACATAAGGTGTACAACGCTTATATAACTCATACATCGACTACATAATTTATACATCGTTGTTTTCCATATCAGTTTTGAATTTAGAGTTCTCACATTGGTACGTTGCTTTGCTAAAACTAGTGGCGAGCTCAGAAAAATCCGCGGTCTCTTCTAGAATGTAGAGAGCCTCCTTGCGGTCCCGATGTTTCCTGTTTCATCGAATTTCGTCAATACACGAAAAAGGTATGATTTTTATACCAAAATCATAAATCGCAACGCTTTTAAGTGTTGTTAACCTTTAAAATGAACAAAGCCGTAAGCTTTCAGTGTAGGTTCGAAATTAGGGTTGGCCAAAACTTCAAATCCGAAGCACTATGCTGAAATCGAGTAGCACCACGTTGAGGAGCATCAGGAGGCGCGCCTGATGAGGGGACCCACGTCCAGTTCGGTGGCGGCTTCGAGGTGGTACGGCGGCCGGAAGTCTCGAGGTTTGGAGCTTCGATTCTCGCCGAACACAGCACGATGGAGGATGAAACAAGGATGGATTTGAAGAGGGGAGTAAGGGCTTCAAAATGGATCCAAGAGCGCTTGATTTAATTAAGAAACGGGGTGGAAATCAAGGAGAGAAGGAAGAAATGGGAAACCGCCGTTCGAACTGGGAGGAATCGGGCTTCCGCGTTGACCAAGAAAGTGGGAGATGAGTTGTGATTGGCCGGTGGATTTTATTTTAATTTATAATTCAATTAAATCCGAAAATACCCCTTATCACATACGAACTCGATTTTAAACCCAACAACTGTCGTCCCCAGTTAATTACCCCCATCCCGAACACAATGGGATATGTTTCGTAGGCCCATTGGACTGTTTCAGTCAGTTTTCCTTCAAATTAAAATATAAAACATTCAATATTCAATTTGAACGTACATTTCAATTTTCCAAGGCCACAAAATCATTCGAAAAATTCCAGAAAAATAAATCTGGCTATGTTTTGATGATACGGTCCCAACAAAACTGATTTCGTCGAATTCTGAGATCATTTGAAAAATGGCCATCTTCTAGTCGATCCAATTTAACAGAAATTGACCAAATGCATTTTCTTTTGCCACGCTCACATACTAGCTTCAAAAATTATGAAATTTTAAACCTAGCAATAATTTGACATTCTGGACCCAACAAAAGTGGTTTCGTCGAATTCCGAGGTCGTATGCAAAATATCAATTTCCCAGGGCTATATATTCTATATAACGACCTTTCTGAAAATTCATTCGGCCATAACTTTTGATTCCCGTTATGAAACTTCGATTTTTCAGATTCATTAGAAAGGTATTGATAAACAGATTTAAATATTTTTGGTTTCGCTAAAATCCGTTATGTTTTCCACCCTACACAGTCAATCAAATTTTGAATTCAAATTTTCAAACTGACTCACTATTTCCAACTCACTATTTTATTGAAATATTCTATTTCAATTGTTCAAATTCCTTTGAAATCACCAATTTAAATTTTTTAAATTGGCTCGTATTTTCCGGGTTATTACATGCTTGATACGTGTAAAATAATATTTAATATTGTTATTAGTGTCTAGTCAATTTTAAAACACTTTCAAAATAAATGTATCAATCCTAGACGGCATAACTACCATATACTATGTCGCCATATATAGGTTTACAATCAAATACGTGATGTCATATTGGAAATTGGGTTTCCATCATGAGTCAAGGCTATGGATGATCTACTTACCGATTCGAGACACTCTTGCAAATGTCTCAGGATCCACCGCAGTGAACCCTTAGATCCTGCAGGGCCGGTCCACAAATATACCTTAGTGGATTAGTTATGCCTGAACACACATTTCCTGGTCCCGTTTAACCCATCAGTTGGCCACTATCGACCAATATATCTAAGGCCTCGTAATCCATCATCCACATAAGTAAAAATGTTTTGGCTCCATACCATGACACCAATTCTAGCTAGAAAGAAATGTGTGCACTCCCTGCGTTCCCTTACCCCATTTCTGACTCCTACCGGAGTGTGAGGCTCGCGAAGTAAAGCTATACAGAAAGCTATGCCTAAACATGCTATGCTTTGATCATCAACCACAAGGCTCTGCTTTTCAACAAAAGCCTTGATCATTTGAATCTTGGCACGCCACACTGACAATTCATGCCATTAGATTGATATCTATCAATATATAACCACTAAGCTCATGTGTCTTAGAGAAGGGTGTTAAGCATGAGAAAAAAATTCTCCACCACTAAACAGATATATATATATATATATATATCAAATAGAAATCAATTCACATAGAGTGTCAGACACACATCCATTTACAAGTCCGTTCTGGGTCTGAACGAAATGGAAGACACATTATACCTCGTCCCGTATGTCCAATACGGAAGAGAGGTGCTTGCTTATCCGGACAATCAACAAGTACATCCAAACAACTACTACTGTAACCCTTTCAAGGTAGCAACTCCAATCTAAGGCATCAGTGTTAGTCCATACGATGTGAAGATCGCCAGTCTTCAAACACCGTTTTCAATATCTTCGATTTAAATCGTTGTATAATTATTTGAAATGGGAATGAAATCGGCCTTTGAAATAATTCTCGAATATATATAATTTAAATCATCTCATATCGTTAAAATTATTTTTATAATGATTTATCACTATTTTTATTTATATAAAAATAGTCCAATTTAATTTAACGACACTTCGGGTCAATTGGCGGCCGTAGCGCTGTTTTTACCCAAATTTGATTTACACATTTCTCAAAATCTAACCGTTTGATTTTAACAAACTTTATATCATCGAAAGATCCTCTCAAAGTGGACCTAACACTTTCAGTTTTGGGAAAATCCAATGGTCAGATCTTTCGGTATAATCGTTTAAATTTACAATCCTGAATCGTGAACTACCATGAGCGATTCGTTTAATTTTAGTTTATATATATGTATATATATAATTATATATAAATATAAATCATTTGACGATTCCACTAATGTGTTTAACATGACAAATAACAGAGTATTTTATTTTGCATAGCAATATAAATGTTTCTAATGATACATAAAAAGAAACAAATTCCAATATTTTCTAATAACCAATAAAGAAGAATTTTTGTTTGCATGCATTTCCATTATTTTCTAATGTCAAATAAAAATGCAATTTATTTTCATACATTCACTACATGTTTTTAATGTCAAATAAAAATGTAATTTATTTGCATTCATTCACTACATGTTTCTAATGTCAAATAAAAATGTTTTTTTATTTGCATACACTCACTACATGTTTCTAATGTAAAATAAACATGTATTTTATTTGCATACATTGTTTCCAATGTTCTAATGATAATATAAAAAGGTAATTTATTTGCATTACATTTTCTACATTTCTAATGACAAGTAAAAGATAATTCATTTACATTACATCACTATGTCGCAGTTACAAATAAAAAGATAATTTTTATTTTCATTATTTGTATGCAATTTCTATTTTTAACTTAACAAATAAAAAGAAATATTTTTATTTGTGTAAAATTCCAATGTATAACATGACAAATAAAAATGTCTATTTTAATTCGTATACAATTCTAATGTATAACATGACATAAAAATTTCTCTTTTAATTTGTAAACAATTCTAATGTATAACATGATGATAAAAGTGCATCTTTTAAATTGTATACAATTCTATTATACAACACGATGATAAAAATGTTTCTTTTAATTTGTATACAATTCTATTTTAAATATAACAAATAAAAAATGATATTTCTATATCTTAACCTTGCCAATAGAAATGATATTCTAATGTTGTAAACAGATTCCTACCATAATATGACAAATAAAAATAATATTTTTATTTGTTTACAAATCTTTTTTTAACATAACAAATAAAAATGATATTTTTATTTGTTTGCAGTTCCTACTTTAACATGTAACACAAAAATGATTTTTTTATATGTTTTACATTCCTACAATAACATGTAACATAACAAATAAAAATGATATTTTCATTTGCATACAAATCTAATTCTAACAATAAATGATATTTTTATTTTGTCGACCATTCTATTTCAACAAAACAAATAAAAATAATATTTCTATTTGGTTGACAATTCTATTTCAGTTAAACAAATAAAATTGATACTTTTATTTTGTCGATAATTCTATTACAACAAACGAATAAAAATGATTATTTTATTTTTCCAACAATTCTATTGCAACAAACGAATAAAAATGATTCTTTTATTTTGTTGACAATTCTATTTCAACAAACGAATAAAAATGATTCTTTTATTTCGTAGACAAATCTGTTTCAACAAAACAAACAAAAATGATAACTTTATTTTGTTGACAATTCTATTTCAACAAAACAAATAAAAATGATAACTTTATTTTGTTGACAATTCTATTTCAACAAAACAAAGAAAAATGATCCTTTTATTTTGTTGACAATTCTATTTCAACAAAAAAAATTACATTTTTGTTTCATACAAATTTATTTTAACAAAACTGATAACTTTGTTTTCAAAATTCTATTTCAACAAAAAAATGACATTTTTATTTCATACAAATCTGTATTAACAAAAATGATAACTTTGTTTTCAAAATTCTATTTCAACAAAAAAACGACATTTTTATTTCATATAAATCTATTTTAACAAAAATGATAACTTTGTTTTCACAATTCTATTTCAACAAAATGACATTTTTATTTCATACAAATCTATTTTAACAAAAGTGATAAATTTGTTTTCGCAATTTTATATCAACAAAAAATGACATTTTTATTTCATACAAATCTATTTTAACAAAAATGATAACTTTGTTTTCACAATTCTATTTCAACACGAAATGACGTTTTTACTTCATACAAATCTGTTTTAACAAAAATGATAACATTGTTTTCACTATTCTATTTCAACAATAAATGACATTTTTATATCATACAAATATGTTTTAACAAAAATGATAACTTTGTTTTCACAATTCAATTTCAACAAAAATGACATTTTTACATTTTTGTTGACAAATCTCCATAATTACATTATATACAATTTAATCAAACAGATCATACCAAACATCATCAATCAATCTAGATCAAATCGCGTATAACATCAAACTGAATCTAGCAGCGGATTGGCAAAGATTTCTGAACACAATGATAATTAATTAATTTTAATTATTTAAAAAGAATTCTCACAGTGATTTTTAATTCTGTACAATTCAGAATCGAATTAGCCCTAAATTCTGATTTGCTCCAAATTTGTTCTAGTATGTTCTGAAATGTAGATCTCGGATTCAAGATTCCAAACGGTTCTGAAATTGTCCAATTATGTATTGGTATGAATAAGATACGAATTTATTTGTGTTGTTAACATTTTAAATTAAATAAATTAAATAATTTAATAGAAAATATACCTTCTTCTTCCTCTAAGAAACACTGCCGATGCTTTTAGTATTTGTTCAACACTAGGTCAAGGTGTTTCGATCCAACTACTCAATTTCGCGATGATCCTACACCACTGCGTCGAAGAGGAGAGGGAGGCGCATAAGTGGGGCCCATGCGGTGGCATGCGATCAAGACAAGGGGGCGGCAGCGGCTTGAACTCTTCTACTTCAGGGGTTCGATTCTCCCCCAATTTGCAACGATATATTACAAAATCCATATGGATCTGGAGAGGGGATCAATCTCTACAAAAACTTCAGCTGTAATGAGAGATTTTGTTGAATGGATTGGAATTTATTGGAGGGAAATGGTTCAAACAATATTGGCCATGAAACTAGGGGGCAGCGGCTATTATAGTTAAGGGTTTTGATTAATCTCTAATTTATACTGAATTATTGTTAATCCCTTAATTTTTAGTTAAAGCCCGTTAACCCTTAATAGCTCCAAATTCAGCCCAATAAGAGTTTCCCCTAGCCAAATATCCCCATTCTGAACACAACGGGCTAGGTCTCATCAGCCCATTCGATCGTTTTTAGCTTACTTTCTTCAAATTAAAATATTTAATTATTTGATTTGGTCGTACATTCAAATCTATCGGGGCTACATACGGACTCCAAAAATTCTCAAAAAATAATTCTAGCTATGTTTTGACAATGCGGTCCTAATAAAATTAATTTTGTCAAATTTGGAGACCGTTTGAAAAATGGCCTTTTTAACGGTCGATTAAATTCAATAAAATTATCGAGCACATTAATTTACCACGCTCACATATTAATTCCAAAAATTATGGAAAAATAAATAGCAATAATTTGACATTCCGGATCCGACAAATATGGTTTCGTTGAAAACGGAGGTCGTTTATAAAATGGCTATTTTTAATAGCTTTAATATTACCTAAAAATGGAATTTATAAATTCTGGCACATTTTCTAACAAAATTCCTTAATTTTTTTAAAATTGGTTCTATTTTTCCGGGTTGTTACAATACTATGGACTGCGAATTGCGAATTTGAATTTGGCTTGAAAGGAATAATGCGGATTATGGAGCAACGTGGGACTATAGAGTGAGCGCTGATGACCGGCGTCTGGTGTTTGATGTAGTTGCATGAATTGTGGTTTGATGATGGTGAAACTTCGGTTCATATTGTGATGTGATGAACATTGAGGGCAATTCTAGATGGTTGTTGAACTTGGTTTGTGAATGACGGAAGGATTGTAGCGATTGTTATATGAATTTGGATGTTGTTTGCTGTGAGAGTTGTAAAGATGGAGAAGGGTATTGCTTTTTATAGAGTTGACAAATAAGAAGTCGGTGATAGAAAAAGGTGTACTGGTCTATGATGAAGATTGTGGCGTGGTAAGTTGATAGTGGGAATCTGGCTGATGAAGGATGATGTTACTAATGAGATTAAAGAGAAAACCAGAGATGTAGAAATAGATGATTTTGGGTTTGTTAGTGTTGGTGAGTATGGTTGTGTGTCAGCATGGGTTGGTTTGGAATTGCTGTGTACATTGAGGGTAGAGAAGTAGATGATCAGGGATGTACGACGTAATTGAAGTTGGGTGGATGAAGGCTGATCGGGAGGTAGAAGGTTTTCGGATGTTTGTGTGGTAAGATGATGATTGGCAGATAAGGGACTATTTGGCTAGTTGATGAAGATGAGGGCAGAGAATGGAAGGACGGTGCTGAATTTTAAGGTGTGGATGGTTTGATCATAAAATTTGCACCAATAACAAATTAGGCGGAAAAAAAATGCAAAGGAAACTTCCTTTTTTTTGGAAAAAAACACTTGTAAAAGAACAAATAGAAAAGGAAACAAATGAAAAAAAATTGTAACAACCCGAAAATCTGGGCCAGTTTAAAATTTTTATTTTGGCAATTTTGGCGAAGTATGAATGTTTAAAATGAATTATTTTAAATAAAATCAACGGAAAATTTATTTTGAATATAAATAGAACGTATATATTATATACGTCGTCGTTAGAAAATAAATAATTATATATAATTATAAAAAGAATTGAAAATGGCGCGGTAGTTCGATAATTCGATTTCAAACTTCAATTGAATGTACCGGGTGCAAAACAAACCGGATTTTAGTGAAACCAAAAATAATGGGATTTAATAGATAATATCTTTCCAACGAATCCGAAAAATCAAAATTTCATAGCGGGGATCAAAAGATATGTCCAGTTGAAAATTCTGAATAGTCGCTATAGAATTCAGGCCCTTAAAAATGGACATTTTGCAAATGACCTCGGATCTCGACGAAACCAGTTTTGTTGGGTCTGTAGTGTCAAATTATTGTTAGATCCCAAATTTCATAATTTTCTGAATCAGTATGTGAGCGTGGCGAAGGAAAACGCGTTTGACCAGTTTCAGTTGATTTTAATCGACTGGAAATTGGCCATTTTTCAAACGGTCTCAGAATTAGACGAAACTAGTTTTGTTAGGACCGTATCATCAATACGAAACTAGAAAATATTTTTCTGAAATTTTTCTAGTTAGTATGTGACCCCGGTAATTTGAAATGTACGTTTAAAATTCAATATAGTGATTTAAATGTAAATTTAACGAAAACTGGTTGTAACAGCCAAATTAGCTTACGATACATATCCCATTGTGTTCAGAATGGGGGTGAAACGCTATGGACGATAGGCGGTGGGCCTCGTTTCGAGGTCGTATGAAAAAAGTCAACTTTAGGTTGAATTAAATAAAAAAAAATCCCCTTTCCTATATCTCTGCCCCCCCCCCTAATTTTCATTTCAGTCGATAAAAGAAAAAGAAAAAAGAAGAAAAAGAAAAAGGGGAAGGGGCATCGCGCCCCACCAGACTTCGCCGCCGCCTCCTCAGGGCCATCGCCACCACCGCCGCTCGCTGGAGCAAACCCCCCTTTTTCCTCCTCCGATCCTTCTCCTTCTCCTTCCTCCCTCCTTGTCCTCTTCGCTCGAACCCGTCCCTCCCTTCGAATCAAAGACGCAAACGCCCGAGCCTCCCCCCATAGTGATGACCGCCGACGAACTGAAGGCCGCCCCAACCCTCCGCCTCCTGCTGCCGCCGACATCGACGCCCCCCCTTGAAGCCATCTCCAACGAAGACGACGCCCCCCTTTTTTATTCGATATACAGTAAGTTTTTTTTACTTTATTTTATTTTTTTAATTTTAATTCTGAAAAACTGATTTTCAAGAGAGGTTGAAACTGATTTTTTTTAAAAAAAAAAACATTTAAAACTGTTTTTTTTTAAAAAGCATTTAAATTCTGATTTTTAGAAAAGTTTAAAACTGATTTTGAAAAGATTTAAACTTTAAAAAGAAAAAGATTTAAACTTTAAAAAGGAAAGGATTTGAACTTTTAAAAGTAAAAATCAGATTTTTATATATTGAAAGGCGAAGTAAAAATCATATTTTTATATATTGAATAGCATCGTAAAAATTCGATTTTTACATATGTAGAGAATACGGGCGAAAGTGACAAAAAGGCGAGGTCGACGAAGAATTCTGCAAAAGAAGAGTCAAGATAATTGGATAGCTAAAGGTGAGAATTTCTCACCTTTCAATTTCTTTTCTAGTTATATATATATACTAGGATGCAGACGGTGCTTAGTAGCACCCGACACAATCGTCCACAGACCATGGACTTGTTTGTTTGGTTGCAGAGACTAGTTAGATTATTTGATTGAAATTGAATTGTTTGGTGAAATTAAATGGATTGATTGATATGTGAATGGCATGGGCCTTCACTAGACCGGGGATAAGGCTAGGCCTTGTCCCGTTTCTAGTATCGTGCCGTTATGCCGCCGAAATTTTCTAAAATAAGTTAGAAAAATAAAAATATCATTTTATCGAATAAATGAATTGAAAAGGAATTCATATGTTGAAACAAAATGTTTTATCGTTAAAAATATAATTTTTAACGTGAATGTGAATAAATAAAATATTCGTTTACAAACCGGACGGTTTGTTTATGTACACCTATTTGAAGGACATTGATTGGGTCGATAAATTTTACACATCGCCCAACTGCACAAATAAAATATGTGTTTGATTGTTTGAAACCCCACACGAGTGTTAGGATGAAATTTGAAGTTCACTCATCCTGATTGATTAAATATGTCGATCGATCGATTGACAGGCTGTTATAAGCGTTAGATATCTATATTTGATGCTTATACAGTGTAGTGCACTTTGGTTGATGGTTGATTATTTTTCAATGCTATTATATACATGTGTTGTATGGAATCCATATAATTAACTTTATATGGTAATTGATTGGGCCTCATTCCAATTTGAAAAATAAAGAATATTTGAAAATAGAAATTTAGGAAGCCGTGTTGATTAGATTGACGCCATTTTGACGTGAACGATATTTATATCGATTTTATTCATTTTAAAATGAATATTGAAAAGTGATTTCGAAATCGAATATTTTGAAATGAATTGAATTGAAAAACGATTTCGAAATGAATTGAATTGAAAACGATTTCGAAATGAATTGAATTGAAAAACGATTTCGAAATGAATTGAATTGAAAACGATTTCGAAATGAATTGAATTGAAAAACGATTTCGAAATGAATTGAATTGAAAACGATTTCGAAATGAATTGAATTGAAAAACGAATTTGAAATGAATTGAATTGAAAACGAAATTTGAAATGAATTGAATTGAAACGATTTCGAAATGAATTGAATTGAAAACGATTTCGAAATGAATTGAATTGAAAACGAATTCAAATTGAATTGAAAACGAATTGAAATGAATTCAAATTGAATTGAAGTTTGAATTGAATATAAATGAATTTTAAAACGAATTTATAAAGAAGAATTCAATTTTTATTTGAATTGAAAAGGAAGTTGAAATTGCTTTTGAAACGAATTTTAAAACTATTTATATAATTCGTTTTAAATAGAAATCGACGAAATATATATTATATACATTATATATATAATATAATGGCCTGAATAGAACGCGCCGCGCCACGGCAGTTCATGAATTTCGACCATTTATTTCAAACGGACATTACGGGAGATCCGACCGTCGGATTCTCCTAAAACCGGAACCGTTGGGTTCGTATCGAAAAGAGCTTTCTAACGAATATTAGAAATTTGAAATCTAACGGTTGGATTTGGAGATACGTCCAAATCAAATTCGAAAAAGGTCGGTGTAAGTGCAGTTCGATAGCCGTTGTTGGAAATCGACTGTACGGGCCTTGATAAAATTATTAAAAATAGTAATAATTTGTGTAAAATCATAAGAAATGATTAGAGAAGAATTGGGATGAAAAACTCCATATTTGAAAAGATAAAAATAGATTTTTATCGAAGTAAACTAGTTTTGAACTAGAATTATTATTCTATTTATTTTTAAATAAATAAATTGAATTTGAAAAGGGTTTTAAAAATAACCAAAATTTCCAATGATTGCATTGGAGTGGATTTGAATCGAAATTGTCTTCGGAATATTTCGATGTTGGAATTCGTGATTATACAGATGTTGTTATGGAAATTTGAAAGATATAGATATATATATCGTTATTTCCAATACGATATTTGTTAGTCGTAGAATTTGATATTGAATATAAGCCGGTATATTTTCTATTCAGAGCCTTGTATTGAATATCAAATGTGATTTGGGTTTGTCGTGAATGGTGTCTTCACTAACACTGTTCTTTAACCCAGTTGAGAAAAGATTAAATCTTTTTATTTTAGATTTAATGAAGTGTACCAATTTAACGATATTTAATTGGATTTTAATTGATATTGATTTTTGGGTTTATCGTGAACAGTGTTTTAAATAACACTCGTTCTTTAACCCGATAATTAATGGAATACGATTTTCGGTTTATTGTGAACCGTGTTTTAAATGACACTGATTCTTTAACCCAGTTAGCGATTAAAACTAAGTGGAGTTTTAATGAATCTTTAATTAGATTGAAATGACCAAGAATGAGTATCACCAGTTTTGCTCCAGGCGATAGTTAAATCTTTAATTAGATTTGAACGTGAAATGGTAATCGAATTTACCGATAACACTGTGGTGTTAGATATGAAGTATTACCAGTTTTACTTCATGGGATAAATAGGTTGGGATTGGGAAATTAAAACAAATGATTACTTCGGTAAGTTTCGTTAATCCCGACTAGTTGAATCGAAATTCAAAAGAATAAATTCAAGGAATTTATCTTGGATAAAATTAATGGGAACCTTTCCCTATGAATGTGAAATTTAGAAACTAACTGTCGGTTAGCTAAGCTGAATGGTTTTCTGGATATTGATCTGATGTTGGTTTCGGTCTTCGGGGTTAATATTTGGGGAATTATTCTCTTGATTAATTTACGGTTAGTGACTAATGAATTGGAATGAGGCGTATGTTGTGTTTGTGTAACACTTATTTAAAATATACGCGAGTTATTTGGAAAGACCGGGTTTATCCCATTCTGAATAACTGATACGACGTTAAGTCGAAGATGAAGACGGTGGTCGAAGACCAGAAGTCTTCACGTCGTTTGGGTGATTACTGATGATCTTGATTGGGCTGTACACCCAAGAAGATGGAAACAGTTAGTGATCGTCCAGACGTACTTGGAGATCGATGGATATGCGGGGTACTAGGTGCCTTCGGTTTCGTTCAGACCTAGAACGGACTTGTAAATGGACTGTGTGTCTGACATTGGATTTTAATCTGTGTGATTGATCTCTATTAAATATATATCTGTTTGGCGGCGGAGAATTTATTCTCTTGCTTAACGCCCTTCTCTGAGACGTATGAGCTCAGGGGTTATATAGTGATGGATATCAAACGCATGGAGTGAATTGCCTGTGTGGCATGCCTAAGTGGCAATTGATCGAGGCTTCTGTTGAAAAGCAAAGTCTTGTGGTTGATGATCAAAGCACGGCTTTTGTGGCGTTGCTTTGTGTAATGTTTGATTCGCGAGTTTCACACCCGGTATGAACCAAAAACGGGAGACGGACGTCAGGGAGGGCATGCGTTTCTTTCTAGCTAGAAGTGGCGTCAGTGGTTTTACACGCCCTGACGAGTTTGACTTATGTGGTTGTTGCTGTTGCGAGGCGCCTCGGTTATATCGGTTTCGGCCGATGCATTCTGGTCTGCTGACGGACCAGACTTACACCCCATAGGGTGGGGAGACGTAGTGTTCAGGCATAATAATCCACATCGGTGGACCGGCCCTGAGGATCCAGGGGGCAGTTGCGGCTGTTCCTGAGGGGCGGGCTAGAGCGTCTCGAATCGGTTGAGGACTATCTTTTGCCTCGGTTCATAGATGGAAATCCAATTTCCAAATACGTGACTTTGCGGTTTTATTTGTAAACCTATATATGGCGACATAGTGGGGTGGGGCACTTATGCCGCCTATGATTGATACTTATGATTTGAAATTGTTTTATATACTGTGCACTTATAATAGTATCAAATGATTTGTTTTCAACGTATCAAGCATTCTTTGCTATTATAAGGTAAAAACCCTATCCTCCGGCTTGCGATTGCATTGTGTGATGGGAACTGGGTCTTATAATAGCTTCATTGTTCTTTATTTAGCATTGCGCTGTTGTTTTATGCACTGGTATTCTTGGGAGGAAACCCGTTCTGTGTTATACGGCGTGGTCCCTTGATTTACCTAACTTTAAAAACAAAGATCAATAACTGTTTTAGTTCTCACACCAGTCACATGACTGACCTGGAGTTTATTGTTTTAACCTAAACTCTGGGTGCCCTTATTTTGACACGGGCAGCTAGTAGTTTCGGTTTTGCAGATTTATATTCACAGGATCCTGGTATACAGCTGGAACGATATCCGGAAAGCTTTGTATCCGTATATCTACTTCTAGTTGTGTATTGTATTATTTTCCGCTGCGATGTATTAAAATGTAATTTAAATCTCTGATATTTCTGTGTAATATTCATTTTTACTCTGTATATTCTTGTAATCTGATGCATTGTTGTAATATACCATGAAATGTTCTTTCGTCTGCGTTCTGTTTTGTCGTGTTCTCAAACGATAGGGCATTTCGAACGGTCTGGGTCGGTTTAGCGACTGGTTCGGACCGAGCGAAATTCTTTGCCCTCACAAAAATGGAAAGGAAAAAGATTGGCAGAAGGGAAAGAAGGCAGAGAAAAAAAAGATATAAGTTTTTTTTATAAAAAGAAAAAGGAAAGTTATATAAAAATTGGAAGTAAAATAAAAAAGGAAAGAAACTGAATGAAAGAATGGCAAGTTTTTTTTTTTCTCTTGCTTAGAAGGTTGTAGTATAAATGTGTTATTACCAAATCAGCTAATGGAGAATTTTCTTCTATATAGAAAAGAAACAAAAGAAAAAATAAAAAAATGAAAACTAACATGAATCGGAAATTAAATAAGTAATAAAATTTAATTGTTACCTCCCCAGCAACGGCACCAAAAACTTGTTTGACGCTTCCTAGGAATTAGAAAAGCACAAATTATGTAATAATAACTACAAGCGCATAGATGTGTAGTGTGCCGGTCGAACACAAAGACGAAGGTAAAATTTTATTATTTATATATCTATGGGCGAGTCAGACGAAGTTTTGAAGGATATGATTGAAAACAATAAAAATTGAAATTGCAATTCAATTCAGAACAAGTCTAATTGAACCAACGATCAAATCAAAATTATCAATTGAAGCAAATTAAAAGTGCAACTGAATTCACTACAGATTCGAATCTAATCGGATCTATAATAAATTCAATGATAGAAAAATAAACAGAATACTGAAATAAAAATTACAGAAAGGAAATAAACAAGCAGAAATAAAATTTTGGATTACCGTTTAATAAAATCAAAAGGTCAATCACTAGTAAGAAAAACAAATTGCGAAGACAACTTGTGTTGTACCAAATCTAATTGTATAGACGGTACGAGTTGCTTGGGAACAAAAAAATGCAGAAATAAAAGAAAAGAGAGCTTTATTAATGGAGAAAAGAAGTACGAAAAAAAAAGAACAGGAGATTTACATTGAATACAATGGGTATTTATAGGCGATGTATTATCCTTTCTATGAGCATTATTGGGCCAAGAATGAATCTCTTGAAATAATCTATTTACAAATAAAAGAGATATGAAGATAGACTTGAGATATTCCATGTAAATTTCCTCTTTCATACCAGTGACATGTGGCCGATTGATTGGCTTTTCCTTGTCAATAATTCAATCAAATCTTCTTCTACATGGCAGTTTAAAATGAATTTTTTGATTTAATTTCCATGAGAAGAATATGCCCAACTCTTCAAATCTTTATTAGTGCAAATATTATATACATACATAAGAATATATATATATATATATATATATAGTATACCACTACTCCATATATTCTTTAGAGCAAGGGAGACAGTGTGTATATATCCCTGTTTCTTTCTTTTGCAAAAAATAGGGTCTGATAGGGATTAAACTCAGGCTGCTCTATCCGAATTTTCTGGCTTTACTAGTGTGCTATAGCTTCCTTTGTGATTGAAAAATTGTTGATATGAGAAAGTAGCTTTTTCTTATCAATTGCTTTTAATTGAATAAAGGAGGCATTTGTTGAACAACCTCTGAAAACACACCAAAAATATCCAAAGTAGTATTTATATATTTACAAAACGTAAAATATAAGAGCAAAAATTAAACACATTTCTATGTTAGTCAGCTTGGACCGGTACCGGTCCATTACTTAATACATTTGCGGTTAGTACTAGTGTGTAAGACTTGTTTTGATCTTTAGGTTCTTTTTGTGAAATTTCATCTGTTTCTGGGGTCGGAAGATCGCGTTCTTTACTTAGATTCTACACGAATATCTTCCAGATTCATAATCGGGTTAACATTTTCCCCTTAGAGTACATTCGTGTTGAAAACATGATGTGATCTAGAATAATGTTCATGCGTACCGCATGATAAAACTTATTTAGAACAGAGAAGTCAAATTTCTCAAGCATCTAATTGTCGATCGAGGTTGGAGACTTAACATTATTATACTTAGTGTAATAACAAGCATCGAAACATGCCATCTTTACTTTGAACTTTCGCTTCGGACTCAGAATTCCATTTGGACATGGCTAAAACTGAAGCATCAAATATTTTTTGGCCAGTGATGTATCAGTATCGGTCCATTGGTGGACCAATACCGCTTTTGGTCCTTAGCAGATTTTTTTTCTTTTCTTCTCCCCTTTTTAGACTCCATCCACCCCTTCTTTAATTTATTGTTTCTTTTTGCTATTTTTTAAGGTTCCGATCCTTTTCCTTCTCCAAAACAGATCCATCGAATCTGCGCCTAACTCTGACGATCCAACGCTAACCACCAGAACATCTTGGCCTCGCCTCCAACATGCTACATGTTGTGTTTAACAATTCTATGTTTTTTTTTGATGATAACAAACATATATTTATTATTATAAATGTGTTTGTAATTGTACTATTATACTACATCACAAACATAATATAATATCTACTGCACAAGAATTTAAATATTCAAACAGTATTTTGTTTAACTATAATATTTTATTTCAACATTCCAAATAGTACAAATTTATAACTCTACTACAAATTTATAACTCCACTATTTGTACATTTCACTGAAATACAATAAAGTACATTTTATATTAAATTTAATTTGTATACAATGCTCCTCACTACAGTACACATAGTTACATTTCACTCATGCTGAACAAATTCTTTTATACACTCATATACTGTTTCATGGCTTTGTCTTCTATCTTTTGCCGGCTTTACTGTCAGTCCAGTCTTCTGTTTACCTATCACAAAAAGAAACACAAACAGAGTAATCTAGAACAGAAATATTTTATATTCCAACAAATATAATTTTTATTTTGAAAATTTATTGTGTGTTTCTCATCATTTTTCATGACTTGATCAGATTTATACGGTCATCCATCTTTGTATAGACAACTTGTGATATTCATAGTGATGCATTGTAAATACCACAAGGTAGACAATATTTCTATTTCTCACATTTATAAATATATATATATATATATATATATATATTCAAAACGTGCACTATACATGTATACACATACATTGCATGTATATACAAATATTTCTGTGCAGGGGCAATATGGTCCGCATGGGACAAGTATATCAACATGGTGTGTTCAAGTGAAGCCTGACACTCATGCACCATGCATGAGTTAGGTATCCATGAATGCACGTGCACTGAGGAGTGGCCATGAATACCTAGCTCGACCTAGTGCAAGTGAAATGAAAACAATGCATAGGTTCGACATGCATGGATCAAAATGAAGAAGGCACAGGTCACACACAAGGAAAAATAGTGTGTAAATCAATACAGAGATTCAGTTCAACATGGCCGTGTTAACATAAATGGCAAGTGCACAAACATGTAGGAGGCATGTAAAGATCAGTATATACATGGTGATGAATCAATGCATACTTTTCAAATGCAAATATTTAGGCCTGGCAAGAAAATGGAACAACAAAGATTCCTGATTTTTAAAGTGTAACCTGCAAGTTCACATGCATGTAAGGGAACTAGAGTGTTCATGCACAATCATACAACATGCAAAGAAACATAAAAGTTCATCAACAAAACAATTTTCCATAGCAAGAAAATCTGACAACATCGAGTGATAAGCAGGAAATAAGTGCAACAGCAACATTCAAGAATTTTTGTGATTTAATAATTAATTTATTATTTAATTATTTTAATATATTGGTTTGATAATTTAAATGGTTTGAAATCAAATATTTGAATATTTAAATTAATATAAATAATGAGATAATGTAATTATTTATGAAATAGTGAGAAATGGTTGAATTTGCAATATTGTGTAATTTGAATAATATATGATGTTTAATTTAGTTTGTATTTGAGTTATAATAACGAATATATTATTTAAACGATAGTTTAACATATCAATTATAATACAAATTTTAATCGTGCTCGTAATGTCACGGCAGTTCGTAATATTTCGATTTGAACTTCAATTGAGTATACATCATTCATTATAAGACGGACTTCTTCGAAATAAGAAACGTTTGAATCTATTAATCTGTATTTTTCTAATGGAAGTGAAAAATCGAGATTTTGTCTTACAAATTGTGAGTTGTGTTCAAATTAAATTTTTAGAAAGTCGATATGGAAATGTTTATAAGCCGTAACGATTTGTTTAATTTAATAAAAATTGGTATTGAATTTGGATAAGTTTTTTGAGACTTATACTTAATTTAATTTATAGAATTTTTCTATAATTTTTATTTTTGGAAAATAAGCAATTTTTTGTTTAATGTAATTTACAACCTATACCAGCATTTTGGGGTTTCAAGAAATAAGTTAACTTCTCTATTTTATTATATTTTTCGTATCGTGGAAAATTGTTTGTCACAGCAGTATTTTTAGTTTTATCGATATCGGTCCGTGACGTGATAGGTACATTATTTATTAACTAAAAATAAGAGTTTGGTTTATATGTATATATTTATCAAATACACATCAGCTTGTCTCTTTTCTTACACTGCAAACTTAGCAACTAAGTTTAGAACATATGAACATCTCTTCAACCATATTCTGTCAATATCTTATCACTGGCAATTACCATATTATGCACGCAAGTTGAAAAATAAGAGTTATAAAAAGAAACACCGAAAATAATGCCACGACAAATAGGAAAGAACCCCTTAGAGCTACTTTTGACATTTTCAAGAAATTCTAGCTCAAACAGAAAGAAATATCAAGGAGGGTACATTTTCTCCTCATGTATATAGCTATTTTAATTGTATCACTTCCAAAGATACAGTTGTAATTCAACTGTTGAGTTGACTTCTCATTTCAAGGTTTCATGCTAAACAAATTAGGCCTGTAACACATTATAGAAAAAGGGGGTTGAGAGAGAGAGTACACGGCCTAAGATATCAACTACAACCTATGTAAAGGCTAAATCAAAATAGATGAAAATATTAACCCCTAATAAAACTTTTCATTTCCATCATGGCATATACATCAAAGACGACTAGCTGAAACATGGAAAGAAAAGAAAAAAGGGTACTCAAATCCATTTAATAAAAATGTACGAATCATATACATTGTAGTTAACCTACTCATATAGGACTAACGAACATACCATCACAGAGAGCCTAGGACATGAAAACTCATCACCGACCTAATAAAAAATATGTGCAGACCTTATCCTTTTCCGCAGATTACGCATGACTCTGTTCATATCTATTCCTTGGGTGCCAAGGCATTAAATTGTATAAATACACGCAAATCCTTCATCTGTTTTGCTCTGCTCCAGAAAGCTTCAAAACGAAGCTTTAATAAATTATTTTTCGAATTCTATACTTCTTTGATTTATGAAACAAAATCTGTTTAACTATAGAGAGTTTCTCCTCACTCGTACATACATTTCAGCGTGATCAAACAGGAATTCATCCCCCATAATTTCAAGATAGAGGGTGTAAATATTTTTCTAGGTTTGAAAATCTTAGTCAGCATGTGGTTCGGCCAACGCTAGGATTTGGGAAAATCAAACATGTCTGTTAATGCGCTCGTTTAGAGGAGCTGCTAGGTTGAACCCGTATGTCACGATCTCCTCTGAATACTCGAAGTGGTGGGCGTCAAGGATGATGGGCGCTCTGCTGAGGAAAGTTTGGTGGCTTTTCGGGACCGGAAGCAATGCGCATGTGACACCCTACATCCGCTAATGTCACTCTTTATCGTAATGCATTAAGTTTCGTGAAGCGTTATAGGTAAACGGGAACATAAACATTAAAAGAATGATGTAAAATAACAACGGAATTTAAACTTTTTTGAATAGAAAACATCATGGGTTACATCATAAGTCTGAAATCGTAAAAACATAAAACTTCTGACTTATACAAAAACCATCATCAGAGTACAATAATATGTAAAAGAGCATAATCCCCAAAATATAGCCATAGTAGAGAAGATATGAAATCAAGCAGTACATCTAAGTAGCACAAAGTAGAAGGAAAGAAGAATCCTGATCAAGCTTGATTATTCTTAAATGGGTAAGACATAAAGTCTGGCAAGTCCAGTTACTTTTAGCGTATAAATAAGTAAAACCTTCATTACAAGCATATAAGTTGGAGAGAGATAACAGTGCCCTAAAGCAGGTATAACAAGGTAAACAAGATAAATAGAATAGAACATGTATTGCGCTTCTCTAATACTTTCCTCTACACCATACTAGTACAACAAGAAAAAGATGATCCCTAAAAAGTACAAGATGGTAGACTTAAGTGTACTTCTAGTGAGAGGTTTTACATTATACAATAACAGGTAGCCCAACTAAACTTAACGGTTTTACCCCTAATGGTAAGGATAATGATGGGCTTCTAAACAAGTAAGACGAGATGTATCCTAATTACTACCCCAATCGATCGGCTCCCTAACTCCGTAGCTTCCCTATGTTGGCCCCACATTAGGATGTATCACTTCCTAAAGTGGCAACCTATGGTTAACAAGATGTGAACAACCATATCTACTGATGTCACGTCATCTTATTTTCCAAAGCAAGCGGACCCATGCATGCACATGACCATGATGGAATGCGTCATCAGACACCTTTTTCCAAGTGACCTCTTATAATCAGCTCAGTAAGCGTGCCCCGACCCTGACCTAGTTTGCTCGTTTGATACCTATATGATTATTGACTATAACAGATCCCACACACTAGATGACACAAGCTTCCCCTAGGTTTGCATCCCCACTACTAGGATTTCAATAGGTTATGCCTACCAGTTTAACAAGATTGCATAACCCCAACAGGTTATGTTTGTGGGCCTATATATAAAAATATTACCCACCGCCACCAGATTTACTTAACCCTCCCACTGATTCAAGCAAGTTTACTTAAACCCTACTCAAGTTAACTAGTTCATGCAATACTTATGGATTCAAGAAGGTTAAGAATTACTAGTTCATCACCATTCATTCATTTATGGTTGTAATGCGCTAGGCCTCCCACATTAAGTCTACGACTTGTGGATGCTAGATATGCCGATTGGGTCCTAGCATACTTCTTCCACAAATCGGACTTAACCTAGTATCTTAGCACGTTACGTGTTTATGCATTTAGACCTCTCACATTAGATCTACCATTTATGGATGCTAAATATGCCGGGCGTTTCCAGGCAGGCTTTTTCCACAAGTGTAATCTTACCTCGTGTCTAAGCGCCATTACAATTTCTAATTACTATAAATCTAGGCATTTTCATTATTAACCAATTTTCATGTTCATTATGCCCCCACTTCCCCGTCCGATTTACAATAAAATTTATGCCCTAAATTTAGATCAAGATCTTGATTATGCCCCAAATCCCAAGTTTTGGCTCAAGGTACAAATTATGCCCAAAATTCCCAATCATGTTTTACAATATGAATTATACCCTAAATTAATCATTTCCAATCGTTCCCAATTTCGCGCTTTCGCATATTACAGCTAAAGGCCTAGGCTCGAAGGTTCCTGACTATAAAAAAAGGGAAGAAGGGAGAGAAGAGAACAAGAATAGGCATAGTAAATAAAAACTGGCGTAAGATGACATAATTAGGCAACCTAACAAGATTGGGATATCATGAACAGACATATGAGATCTAAACAGTAAGTTAGATATACGAGTAATGACAGATTTTATATGATTCAAATATTCATAGGCTTAGATTCAGTTCACATACATGCCAAGATTACATTTTAGGTGTTTATATCTAAAAATAACATAGACTCACTGTGATTGGATATTAAAGAACAGAAAATTGATTGCAGATGTTGTAGCACAAATCTCTGAATTCGTATAACTTGATGTAGAAGAAGAATAGGCAAGATCGGATTGAGTTGGGGCAACACCTTTTTGTCCCCATTGATTTAGATGAATTAAACAATGGGATTAAGGTCCTTTATACAGCCTAAGGTCAACGAATCTGGTCAGAAAACAAGTCCACGTAATAAGAACTGAAACTGCCTAGGATCTGAGGGGTGTCAGCATGAGTGTCGACAACCCGGTTGTGGTGCCGACCCACGGGTCGACAAACCTATGGTGCGGTTGACCCCTAATGGTCCGATGACCCACCCGGTGCCGCATGTCAGATTTTGAATTATTTTGAACTGTTTTGAATTGTTTTGATACATTTAATTCTCTTGTGCGTATACAAACTTCTAACCTTATTATCTTCCTCATACGATGTCCGTTTTATGCAAACTGGGGGTCTTTCTTAAGCAGAATTCCGAGATAAACGCAATGGTGCAGTCCTTTGTAATTAATTCAAAATATTTAATTATGTATTCTTTAGTTTATCATTTGAATGTGTCATAAAATTACGAGGTGTTACATTCTCACCTACTTAAAGGATTTCGTCCCTGAAATCTCCAAGTTAAGAAGAATGTATATCCTAACATCCATCATCCATCTACTCATCCACCAATCACAGGCATACATTGTCCTTAAAAGATTTCTAATGCTCATATGAAATTATGCAAAGGTGTATGTATATGTCCCTATACTAAGGTGAAAGATCAGGTGACCTACTGGTTCAGTCGATCTCCTTAATGAAAGGTACGTTAGTGCCATGCATCCAGCATGTATGAAAATAATCCTATTATATCATGTAAGTTCTATATGCATGCGCACTAATTTATCCAAATTCAACATCAGTTGATACACCCATTTTCATACATTAAAAGAAGAAAAATGCACACACATCCATATGCGGTATGAGAGTGATTGAGCCGATATAGTTCTTATTGTGTGTGTGTGTGTGTGTATATGCATCTGCGAGCAACCACTAGCAACCATTTGCATCCACTTGCATCCGTCAAACATAACATGTCTCAAACACATATTTACATCCATGGGATTCCTACCTAAGGGTCGAAGATTCGATCAATACGATATACTTAAACGATAGAACAAGCATAAATAAAAGCTTTGGAAAGGAAGTTAACAACTTACCCTTGAAAAGAAAAGGGAACGAAACGCGAGTCTTGTCTTCAGTCTCCCAAGTTGCATCCTCTTGGTTACCTCCCTACTAAACTTTTATCAACTTGACTTCTCGATTGCGTAGCTTCTTGACTTCTGACCAAGAATACGAGTAGGAACTCATCTAACTGTCGCCTCCCATTCCACCTTTACTTCCTCAAGCATACTCGGCTCAACCACTTCTACGGTATCATGCAAGAACTTCCCTAAATGAGAATGATGGAAAACATCATGAACGCCGGATAGTCTCTCTGGTAGCTTTACTATATAGGCCATTTGGCTAACCCTTTCCGTTATGGGAAATGGCCTTACAAACCTTGGTGCCAATTTCCCTATAGATCCAAACTGAACTACATTCCTCAAAGGTGATACCTTGATGAAAACCATGTCTCCCACCTCAAACTTAATGTCAGTCCTTCTCCTGTATGTGCATGACTTCTGCCTGTCCTAAGTTGTCCTTATGCGCTTGCGAATAAGATTAATCTTTTCTGAAGTTTCTCTAACCATCCTAGGTCCAAGTAGAAGCCTTTCTGTAGATTCCCACCAAAAAGTTGATGATCTACAAGGTTGCCCATACCATGCTTCGAAGGGTGCCACGACAATACTATCTTGGTAACTGTCATTGTAGGCGAACTCTACTAAAGGAAAGTCCCTCAGAAGTCTAGGATACAAAGTCTTAAAAGATCCACAAGGACTCTATTCACCCTTTTCGTCTGTCCATCGGTTTGAGGGTGATAAGCGGTGCTTAAACACAACTTTGTACCAAATGCTTCTTGCAAGATCCTCCAAAACTCACTAGTGAATATGCGGTCATGATCACTCACAATGCTGGAAGGTACACCATGCATACAAATTATCACGCGAAGATAAACTGGTGCCAACCATTGTGTTGTCCTCTTACTCTTAATAGGGATGAAATGACCTCTCTTAGTAAGGCTGTCAACTATTACCCAAATACTGGTGTTTCCTTAAATTAAGATCCATTTGTGAGAACAAGTAATTGAGAGATTTATGATTGATGTACAACTCGAACTTCTCTCTAAGTAGATAATGGCGCCAAGTCTTGAGCATAAGTACTATGGCAACTAACTCTAAGTCATGGGTAGGGTAGTTCTTTTCTTGAACTCTTAGCTGTTTACCTCCGTAACATACTACCCTTCCTTCTTGCATTAGAACCGCACCAAGCCTTGTACAAAATGCATCAGTGTACAATGTGAACACTTTTTTTCCATCGGGCAAGGTCAAGACTGGGGATGTTGTCAGAGCCCTCTTCAACCGCTGAAAAGCATCGTCACAATCTATATCACAAGAAAATGTCAAATTCTTCTTCATTAGTATGTTAAGTGGGGCTGATATATTTACGAAGTCCTTAACGAACTTCCTAAAATAACCCCTAATCCAAGAACACTTCTCACCTCCGTTGCATTCTTTAGGATCTGTCAATCTTGAACTGCAACTATCTTCGCGAGATCAACTGCTATCCTATCTTTAGAGACTCCATGCCCTAGAAATCTCACTTCTATTCACCAAAAATGACATTTGGAAAATTTTTCCTTAAGCTAGTGCGCACGGAGAGGTTTCATAACCTCCCTCAAATGTAAAGCAAGCTCTTCCTCGTTCTTCGAAAAAATCAAGATGTCATCTGCAAAGATCATAACGAACTTATAGGCAGGTGCATTTGTCAATCCAAAAGGCATAACAAGCCACTTGAAGAGAACATCTGGTGTTCTAAAGGCAGTCTTGTCTATACTGTCCTTGGCCACCCTCAACTGGTGAAACCCCATGGCCAAATCTAACTAAGAGAAAACGGATGCACCAAAAAGCTAGTCGAATAGATCATCTATTCTTGGAAGTGGGTGCCTATTCTTGGAAGTGGGTGCCTATTCTTCTTAGTGACTTTATTCAACTCTCTATAATCAACACATAAGCGAAACGAACCATCCTCCTTAGTGGCGAATACCACTGGAGCACCCCATTCAGATATACTTCACCTAACCAACCCTTTCTCAAGTAGCTCCCTTAATTTCTTGCTGAGTTACCTCCTTTCTCTTGGAGTCATATGGCACACAGGCAATGCAACTAGCTTTGCATGTCCACCAATTATATACTGAAATCAATCTCGTGCCTCGGTGGTAAGCCCCAAACCTCCCCGAAAACATCAGTATACACACAGACTACTAGTACATATTGTAAATCATTTATAGATGCATCAAGTGACTCTAGGAAACTAAGCATGACAGACCTTTTAGGGCCACGAGAAATCTCGAGGGTACTCGTATGGAAAGTAAAAAGTCTAACGACCCTCCTCTCACAATCTAGAATGGCACCATACATGGCTAGCCAATCCATCCCTAGAATCAAACCATAGCCCATGAAACAAAGCACATATGCGTAGCACTCAAACTCGAAGCCCAATACAGATATTCTCAAACCCCAACAAATCATAGACATATGAGCCGTACCTCCAAACGGGGTTTGAAACAACAACGATATCCAAAACCATACTAGTATTAAGGTGAAGAGACTCAACCACAAAATCAGATATAAAAAAATGTGAAGCGCCCGAATCAAACAGAGTTCTAACTAGATAATTAGAAAGATAAATCAAACCTTCAGTGGAAACTTTCCTACCTCTATTTGGTGCACTGGCCATGAAAGCATGCACTTGTCGCAAGAAGATCCTTCCCTTTGGCCTTATCCTTGCTTCTTTGGACACTCTCTAGAAAAGTTTCCGACCTCTCCACAATTGAAACAAGCATTCTCCATTCTTTTGCAGACCTTGATCAAGTGACCCTTGCATCTGCAATTATGACACTTCCTCTTATCTCGAGCTTTGTTGTTCTTTCCACCCTTCTTTTTTTTGTATTTGTTCTTTCTTGGGCCACTCCTTATTTTGTGTTTCGTCAACCTTAGCTTCTTTCTTTTCACCTTTATTTTCTTGATGCATCAATGACATATCAACAAGTTTCTCAAAAGTTGCTCCCATCGGAATATGAGATGTAGCCAACCCATGGAGGGGTTCGTTCAATCCCCTAACAAACCTCAAAGCTTTATTATGCGGGGTATTCACTAATTCCAATCCAAACCTTGCCAATTAGTTAAACTTATAAGCATACTCTTTCACAGACATGGCTCCTTGCTTAAGTGCCAAAAACCTTTCCATTTGTATGCTTTGCTTGACTTGAGAAAGAAAATTCATTTCGAATATCTATCGGAAATCATCCCGTGTCTCAACTGATCGTCCTGCTTGCGTCACTTCCCACCAGAACGAAGCCTCATCTTTTAGCTACCAAACGGCCAACTGAATATTCTACGATCGTCAGCTTGAAAAATTCCAAACAAATACCCCATCTATTTAAGAAAATTCCTTGATTCTACAAAAGTATTAGTTCCTCGGAATGGCTTTTAGCCAATAGCATAGAAATATTTGCATATCACATAGGAATTATCAGAACGCGGGGGAGCAGGTGGAGGAGGAATAACAGGTGCAGCTGGGGGAGGAACGTATGCTTAACCTCTGGCAGGTGCTGTGGCCTCAAGATACCGACGGAACCAACCCGATATCATAATGCCCACCAGAATATTTAGTGCCCCAAACATGCAGAAAAGGAAAGGAAAAATGGATTCAAATAGAGAATCGAAAGATATTACATATGGCTTTAGGGAATATGTTTTTGAAAACAGAATTTTCTTTGAAAATGCTTTCTTTTAAAATCTTTTCGGAGACAGTTTTCAAAATCTTTTATCCGATATGCTAACCTTCAGCTCTAATACCAAGTGTGACACCCCACGTCCGTTAATGTCACTCTTTATCAGAATGCATTAAGTTTCATGAAGCGTAGGTAAATAGGAACATAAGCCTTACAAGACAGATGTAAAATAACAGCGGAATTTAAAAATTTACTGAATAGAAAACATCATGGTCCCAAAACATGGTTACATCATAAGTATGAAATACTAAAAATATAAAACTTCCGCCTTGCACAAAAATCATCAACAGAGTACAATAATACATAAAAGAGCATAATCCCCAAAATATAGGCATAGTAGATAATATATGAAATCAAGCAGTACATCTAATCAGCTCCAAGCAGAAGGAAAGAAGAATCCCAATCAAGGTTGAGTATTCCCGCCTTGAGAACCTAGGGGGAAACAGAAGAGAAAGAAGAGGAAAAAATGATTTAGACATAAAGTCTGGCGATTCCAGTTACTTTTAACATATAAATAAGTAAAAGCATCATGACAAGCTTATAAGTTGGAGAGAGATGACAGTGTCATAAGGCAGGTATAACAAGGTAAACAAAACTGAACATGTATTGAGCTTCTCTAGTACATTTCCTCTACACCATACTTGTATAATAGGAAAAAGCTGATCCCCAACAAGTACAAGATGGTAGACTTAGGTGTACATCTAGTGAGAGGTTTTACCCCATACAATAATAGGTAGCCCAACTGAACTTACCGGTATTACCCCTAAGGATAATAATAGGCTCCTAAACAAGCGAGACTAGATGTACCCTAATTACTACCCCAATCAATCGACTCCCTAACTCCGTAGATACCGTGTGGTGGCCCCACAGTAGGATGTATCACTTCCTAAAGTGGCAACCCATGGTCAACAAGATGTGCACAACCATATCTACTGATGTCACATCATCTTATTTTCCCGAGCAAGCGGACCCACCTTTTTCCAAGTTACCTCTTATAATCAGCTCAGTAAGCATTCCTCGACCCTGACGTAGTTCAGAGTACTCGTTTGATAGCTATATGGGTTACTGACTGAAATAAATCCCACACACCAGATGATACAAGCTTCCCCCTAGGCTTGCATCTTCAATACTAGGATTTCAACAGGTTATGCCTACCAGTTTAATAAGACAACATAACCCCAACAGGTTAAGTTTGTGGGCCTATATATAAAAACATTACCCACTGCCACAAGATTTATTTAACCCTTCCACTGATTCAAGCAAGTTTAATTAACCCCTACTTAAGTTAACTGGTTCTTGTAATCCTTATGGATTCAAATAGGTTAAGAATTACTATTTCATCACCATTCATTCATTTATGGTTATAATGTGTTAGACCTCCTACATTAAGTCTGCGACTTGTATATGTTGGATATGCCTGTTGGGTCCAGGTAGACTTCTTCCACAAGACTGATTTAACCTCGTGTCTTAGCACGTTACATGTTTATGCACTTAGACCCCTCACACTAGAATCACCATTTATGGACGCTGGATGTGTCGGGCGGTTATGTGCAGGCTTCTACCACAAGTGTAATTTAATCTTGTATCTAAGCGCTGTTACGGTTTCTAATTACTTTAAATCTAAGCACTTTCATTATTAACCAATTATCATGTTCAATATGCCTTACTTCCCCATCCGATCTACGATACAAGTTATGCCCTAAATTAGATTAAGATCTAGATTATGCCCCCAAATCCAAAGTTTTGGCTTAAGGTACAAATTATGCCCAAAATTCCCAATCATGTTTTACAATATGAATTATACACCAAATTAATCGTTCCCACTTTCGCGCGTTCGCATATTTCAGCAAAAGGACTAGGCTCCAAGGTAGCCTGGCTATAAAATAAAAAGGGAAGAAAGGAGAGAAGAGAACAAGAATAGACATAGTAAATAAAAACTGGAATAGGATGACATAATTAGGAAAACTAGCAAGATAGGGATATCATGAACAGATATATGAGTTCTAAATAGTAAATTAAATATACGAGTAATGGCAGATCCGATATGATATGAATAGTCATAGGATTAGGTCCAATTCATAAACATGTCAAGATTACATTTTAGGTGTTTATATCTAAAAATAACGTAGACTCACGTGAGTGGATATTAAAGAACAGAAAATTGACTGCAGATGTTATAGCATAGATCTTTGAACTCGTATAACTTGATGTTAAAGAAGAATATGCTAGATAAGATTGAGTTGGGGTAGCACCTCATTGTCGCCATCGATTTAGATGAATAAAACAATGGGATTAAAGTCCTCTTTATAGCTTAGGGTCAATGAATTCAGTCGGAAAACAATTCCACCTACGCAAAACTAAATCTGTCTCGGATCTGGGGGTGTTGACATGGGTGTCGGCACCCCTACTGTGGTGTCAACCCATGGGTCGACACCCCTAGGGGGGTCGACCTCTAATGGTCCGAACTCCTACCCTATCCTCGTCTCATATTTTGAATTATTTTGAACTTTTTAGTATATATAAAATTCTCTTGTGTGCATACAAACTTCTAACCTTAATTTCTTCTTCATACGATTTCTGTTTTATGCAGACTTGGGGTTTATCTCAAGAAGAATTCCGAGATGAATGCAATGGCGCTGTCCTTTTTACATAATTCAAAAAAATTAATTAAGTATTCTTTAGTTTATCATTTTAATATGTTATAAAATTACGGGGTGTTACCGCACGTTACTCTGCAGACCAAAAAGTGGTCGACGTCACATAAGTGTGGGAAACTTGAGTTGGATGGCTCTGACACGTGATTGGAGAAGAGATAATGGAGAGTTTATTGGTGTTGGTAGTTTTTAAATTAAGGAAGCAATGGGGTGAAGTAGGAAGTAGAAAATCATGGCAATGGGTGGATGAATGAGCAGCTTGCGATTTTTATTTGTGTGGAAGATGATTCTTTTAAAAAATGGAGCGGGTAGGGTATCATTGGGATGAGAAAAGATAAAATTTACATGAGGTCCAGTATTAAGATTAAAAAAAGGGAGGAAATTCAAGGGATTTGTGTTAGCTAGCAGGTGACGAGGGAGTTTTTTTTGTGCACAGAGGCAGGTTAAATGTTGTGTACGTCGGTGGGATTGTTTGAACAAGGTGGGTCGGTGGTAGAAAAGGGTAAAGCCCTTTTTAGAGAAAAAAAAGGAAAAGAGAATATATATATATATAACGTGAAGATTAGGTTATAGGTGGATGGGAGTTTCGAAATATACTGGAGGAGATATCGAGATGGCCACTGTGCGAAGCAGGTTTCCGATGCGCATAGGAATGGTTTGGCGAAGGTAAGACCCAAATACAAATATAAATAAATTCAAGTAAAGTTTAAATTTAAATTAATAGCGTATTAACTTATAACGTTAATATCTTATACAAACATTGTCAGAATAATGAGTAGTCTACCACATTGCAATCGTATGGATGAAGGATATAAAATGGAACTAGTCCGAAATGATTTGGAGTTCACTTCAAATTTTGACGAAAGTGAACATCTGATCAGATCTATTGGCAGTTAATCATTTTTAATGATTAACGTCGAAGGTGAGTAAACTCACTAACTCTGTTCTGTTTTATAATTTTATAAATGTTATTTAACATTGATAAAAATGATTGAACGCTATGCGCATTGTTTGTTTGAATGATTTGCTAATTATTTGTTTGAAATTATATATAACGATATATATATAATGTTCCTTAAATATTTATTCTATTTATTATAATATTTCACATTGATATGAAATCAGTGTTACTTATGTTGATTAACATCTGTGGACGCAAGGAAATAGGTTGGAGGGACCCAATTGGATTCCTCAACAAATATGTTGTTGTTTTTCATATATAGTGTTATATGATGTGACAAATAATCTGTGGTTGATTATTGAGTGTTTGGGATGTTTTTATTAACAATAAACCTAAATAATTGGTATTTAAATACTGTAAAAACTATAGGAAAATGATATGGGTTTTTAAAAGGAAAATTCTATTTTTAAATAGAAATTGTAACACCCCACCTCCGCTAGGGTCACTCTTTCGGGGGCACTAGCTTCTGGGGGGGCGTTAGAACTGGGTAAGCATGCATAATGATATATCAAGGCAGAACAGGAACATAAATATATATGTAAAACAGAGTAAGTGAGAATAAAACAGCGGAATATCTCAAACCATCTCAAAACAAGTCTAGTACATCATAAAGTCATCTGCCAAAATAAATATGTCTAGTACAACATAAACAGAAATACTGAAGTACATAGTGCTATCCCCAAAAATAAAAGTGATAAACCATAGCGAGCTCAATGTCCAGACATACATGAGCTATCCAGCGAACAAGCAAGCGATCCAAGCTAAGCACCACTGTAACCTCCCTGAGAACATGGGGGGGGGGGGAACGGAAGAAAAGAAGCGAAAGAAAACAGGTCAGTCAAAAAGACTGGTAAGCCCTACTACGATCAGTCTATAAACTAATAAAGTTAACATCATGATGGAAACTGAGATGAACATGCTGGCAATAGATAAAGGTGTCATCACATAAAGGAGATTAAGCTTTGCACCACAGTGTACTAGCAAACTAACATAACAGGTATTGATCCCTCAGCCCAAACTTTGGCCCAATAGCATGAGGTGACCTTAATGCAAGGTCCAGCCCAACGGTCTAGTCGATCGGCTCCCTATAAACCTAACACGTCAAGTGTTGGTGTCCATACGGCCCACATATGGTTGTGGTCAGACTGTGCTGGGTCCACCCTCGGGTGTATCAAGCCCTCGGGTGTCAACCCCAGACACCTAAGCAATAATGCACAGTCTAAATCTACTGGTACCCGTGCCTCGAGTTTGTCCAACACCGGACTACGTGCACGTCCGTAGCCCGCCTGGACCCGCACCACTGTACCACTCAGCCGTCGCTTTGGTCGCTTACATCAGTCCAGTAATCGTGCCCCGCCCTAGCCTAGCCTCTAGGGTTGTGAATGATACCAAACTGGGATTACTGCTGGAACAGACCACGTTGCTAGGGTTTTCTAAGAGGGTTAAGTGTGGTTTAACCCCTCACTAATCATGGATTAAATTAGTTAAGTGTAACCAACAGTTCACCACTTAACCCCATTTAATCCCTCGTATCCCCAAAATTGGTTAAGTATTAGTGGGCCATGACTTAACCCTAATTACGAGGCATTAATTTAATTGTACCTTAACCTCTCACATTAGACTTTGTTGCGGTTACTAGTTAAGCCGGGCGGGTCCGGGTAGCTTTACACCACAACTTGGTCTAACCTCGGGTCCCAGGTACACATGACCAACTTCTCACATTGGGTCCTATTGTTTGTAGCAACTAGTTAAGCCGGTCGGTTCCGGATAGGTTTACGCTACAAACTCAACCCAACCTCGAGTTGGCCACACATGTTTTCTAAGTGTCATGTCCACTTTATTTTCAAACATAATTACAAGTTTAACTTGGGTAGACCTAACTTAATAGGTAAATTCCCAAGGGGTAGACCTAACTTAATAGGTAAATTCCCAATCTTATATTTTCATGTATTTTTAAGTTTTACCCAAAAACCCCCCCAACGTCATTCTATCGCTTACATATTCGTCATAACGCATAAAGGATAGAAAGAGGGAACTTGGCACAACATACATGATGAATCTTACATATCATAATAAGCATGCATAACATGTTGGACTTGCATAACTTAGCATAGTGAACTTGCATAACTTGTTAAACTTGCAAATCATGGCATAGTGAACTTGCATAAACATGCATAACTTGTTAAACTTGCAAATCATGGCATAGTGAACATGCATAACTTATCAAACATGTGTAACATGGCATAGTGAACTCGCATAAGCATGCATAACTTATTAATCATGCATAACATAGCATAGTGAACTCGCATAAGTATGCATAACTTATTAAACATGCATTACATAGCATAGTGAACTCGCATAAGCATGCATAACTCATTAAACATGCATAACATAGCATAGTGAACTCGCATAAGCATGCATAACTCATTAAACATGCATAACATAGCATAGTGAACTCGCATAAGCATGCATAACTTATTAAACATGCATAACATAGCATAGTGAACTCGCATAAGCATGCATAACTTATTAAACATGCATAAATCCCAACTTTCATCACATATTAACTTTAGAGTTTCTAAAATGAAGGTAAGAGGGCTTACAAATATTATGAAGACACAAATCTACTAATAAAGATTGAGAAGCCCTTTATGCAAGCATATAAAACCCCAAAACAAAGCTCCAATTAACAAAAATCCCAAAAACTCTAGCTTAGCGAATAAAGCTTGCAACTTGATGATGTATGCAAGCTAATGATCATTCATACAACTTAGAAAAGCTTGTATGAACATCAAAATCTTAATAGAAATGATTTTTGAAGAGGGTGGAGGCTAGGGTTCTTAGGTGGAGGCCATTTGAGATTTCAATTTGACATAGTTTGGTTGCTAGAGTGAATAATGAGGTTTTAGGGTAGGATTAGGGGCTTATTTATAGAAGATTAGAGTGTTTTTAGCCCTAGGATTAACCCTAGGTTAGTTTAGGTCCGTCAGATTTAGGAATTCTCTAGAACCAAGCCACAAGACCAAGCCCCAAATCAAAATGGTGCGCCAGGCAAAACTGCCCGGCCACCCCGTGTCGACAGGGCTGTCGACAGGGCAGTCGACACCCTAAGACCCCTGTCGACATGCCTGTCGACATGGGGGTCCTGGCGGGAGTTTTCCCGCCTGACGCCAGTTAGCCCTAATCCTTGTTTTTAATTTGAAATTTAAATCTGTTTTTAACATGGAAATTTCTGAAAACTTCAATGGGCCCTAACTGGGTCATACGGACTCCGATTTTCAAAAACTCGGACTCTATTTCGCGTATTTTTCCGAGACGAACGAAATGGCATAGCCCGTTTCCCTTGATTCAGATTTTAGAATTAAATTCTGCCTCGATTTATGTTATAACAGTTTATTGAAAATACGGGTTGTTACATTCTCCCCTCCTTAAAGGATTTCGTCCCCGAAATCTTCAAGTTAGGAAGAACATATCCTACCATCCAACATCCATCTACTCAAAACATCATCCACGAGCAACCATTGTCCTTAAAAGATTCTAAATGCTGTATGAACATATGCAGAAGTGTGTGTATATGTACCTATCTAATGCAAAGATCAATGCAAAATATGTTAGTGAAATGTATCCATATGTATGCAAATTCCTAACATAATGTATAATATCTACATGCGTGCTCAATCATACATCCATATGCAGCATCCATGTGATGGCATACAAGTTTCATCCAAGAATAAGCATAAACACTCATGCATATGCAATATGGGGAGTGTGTGAGCCGATCTAGTGCCTAATGTGTATCATGCATCCACGAGTAACCACTTGCAAACACTTGCAACCACTTGCAACCATCAAACATAACATGTCTCAAACACATGTTTCATCTAAAGGGTTTCTACCTAAGGTTCTCATGACAAGATTAGCACGATAACTAGATAAACATGGATAGCAAAGAGAAAGATATGCTAACAAAGAAAAGAGATTGAGAGTGTACCCTCAAAAAGGAATGGATAAAGCCCACGCATCTTCTCCTCGGTTTCCCAAGTTGCGTCTTCTTCGGCTTCACCCCATTGAACCTTCACCAACCTGACCTCACGATTCCTTAGCTTCTTGGTCTCTGTCCCCAAGATACGAATCGGAGCTCTCCTCAAAGTTGCCTCTTTCTCTACTTCCACTTCTTCAAGAATGCTAGGTTCAACCACCTCAGCGGACTCATGTAGGCACTTTCGGAGATGCGAGACATGAAAGACATTATGCACTCCGGACAGCTTCTCGGGCAATTGCACTTTATAAGCCATCTTCCCAATTCTTTCTATGATAGGGAAGGGTCCAACAAATCTCGGTGCTAACTTCCCGACAGCTCCAAATCGGACCACATTCCGCAAAGGAGAAACCTTTACGAAAACCATGTCCCCAACATCAAACTCCAAATCGGATCATCGCTTATCAGCATAGGATTTCTGTTGGTCTTGGGCCGCCTTCATCCGTCTTCTAATCAACTCGACCTTCTCGGATGTATCTCTAATCATGTCGGGTCCAAGTATAAGCTTATCTGTAGTCTCCCACCAACATGTGGGTGACTTGCACGGCCTCCCATATAAAGCTTCAAATGGTGCCATCCCTATGCTCGCCTGATAACTGTTATTATATGCAAACTCAACAAGAGGAAGATGGTCTTCCCAAGAACCACCAAAATCCAGAATGCAAAGCCTCAACAAGTCCTCAAGTACCCTATTCACCCTTTTTGTTTGACCGTCCGTCTGTGGGTGATAGGCCGTACTCAGGTTCAACCTCGTGCCCATAGCATCCTGCAAACTGTTCCAGAACTGACTGGTAAAGATGGGGTCTCGGTCACTGACTATGCTGGAGGGGACTCCATGTAGTCGTACTATCTCACGAAGATATACTGATGCTAGTCCAGATGCGATCCTTTTGCTCTTCACCGGAATGAAATGAGCACTCTTCGTAAGCCTATCTACAATGACCCATATGCTCGTATTCCCTTTCCTTGACCTTGGAAGCCCATCAATAAAGTCCATAGAAATACTCTCCCACTTCCATAGTGGGACCTCTAGAGGATGCAATAGCCCACCGGGCTTCTTCGACTCAGCTTTTACTCTCTGACAAACGATACATCTAGAGACAAACTCCGCGACATCCTTCTTCATTCCAGGCCAGAAGAAAATGCGCTTCATATCTTTATACATCTTATCACTGCCTGGATGTATAATCAACTTGGAGCGATGTGCTTCCTCAAGAACTTTCCTCACCAAGTCACCCACCATCGGAACACAAAGCCTTCCGTCTCTCCTCAGCCAACCCTTATCATCTATAGAATATCGAGCAAGGTGACTAGATGTCTCCCCTCGAATTAGCTTATCCATAATCTCAATTATCTGAGGGTCTTCCTTCTGCGAAGCCCCAACTTGATCTAGAAGGGTAGGCCTGAGCTCAAGAGATGCTAAAGAACCGGTCACCGACTCCATCGCCAAAGAGAAATCAAAGGTTGCCAAGAACTCTAAATTATTCATCTCAACAAATAGAGGACTTAGTGTCAACCTTTTTCTACTCAACGCATCCGCTACAACATTCCCCTTGCCAGGGGCATAGGCTATATCAAAATCATAGGATGCTAAGAATTCCATCCATCTCTGCTGCCTCAAGTTCAGATCCTTTTGCGAAAAGAGATACTTCAAAGACTTATGATCAGTATACGGCTCAAATCTCTCTCCCAGAAGATAATGACGCCAAGCCTTGAGTGCATATACAATCGCTGCCAGCTCTAGATCATGAGTGGGATAATTCTTCTCATGCACCTTAAGTTGCCTCCCACCAAAACATATAACTCTGCCCTCTTGCATCAGAACGGCGCCCAATCCCGTGCCACAAGCATCAGTGTATACGGTAAATATCTTACCACCATCGGGTAAAGCTAGAACGGGTGCAGAGGTAAGGGCTCTCTTGAGTCTCTGAAAAGCAAGCTCACAATCCATATCCCAAGAAAAAACTAAGTTCTTCTTAGTCAACTTAGTAAGAGGAGCGGATATCTTCGCGAAGTCCTTGATGAACTTCCGGTAAAAACCCGCAAGACCTAGAAAGCTTCTCGCCTCGGTTGCATTCCTTGGAGTCTTCCAATCCTGAACTGCAACCACCTTAGCGGGATCCACCGCTAAGCCTTGCTTGGATACGATATGCCCAAGGAATCTAACTTCTCTTCTCCAAAAGTGACACTTGGAGAACTTGGCCTTTAACTGATGTGCTCTAAGCGTATCCATCACCTCTACAAGATGCCTCGCGTGCTCTTCTTCATCCTTGGAGAAGTTCAGAATATCATCCACAAAGATCACGACAAACTTGTTCATGAACTCCCGAAACACCCTACTCATCAAGTCCACGAAATACGCGGGTGCATTCGTCAAACCGAACTGCATAACAAGCCATTCAAAGAATCCATCTGGAGTTCTGAATGCAGTCTTGTCTATACTATCTTCAGCCACTCTGAGCTGATGAAATCCAGTAGCAAGATCAAGCTGAGAGAAAACAGAAGCACCAACAAGCTGGTCAAAGAGATCATCGATCCTCGGTAACGGGTGTCTGTTCTTCTTAGTTAGCTTATTCAATTCTCTATAATCCACACAGAGTCGAAGAGAACCGTCTGCCTTAGTAGCAAACACCACAGGCGCTCCCCATTCGGATATACTTCGTCTGATGAAGTTCTTTTCAAGCAACTCTTTTACTTGCTTGCTGAGCTCCCGTCTCTCACGCGGAGCCATGTGCCGAACGGGCAAAGAAACAGGCTTAGCATTATCCACCAGATAAATGCGAAAATCAATCTCTCGTTTAGGGGGCAACCCCTTAACTTCTTCAAAAACATCTGGATAGTCTCGGACCACCCTTACAGACTGAAGGGCTTCCTCTGACGAGTCGAGAGATTCAAGATAGCACAACATGACGGGATTCTTCGGATTGCATGAAATCTCTAAGGTGTTGCCAAGGCGAGTCACAAGCCTCACAACCCTATGCTCACAATCAAGAATGGCTCCATATCGGGACAACCAATCCATGCCCAGTATCAATCCGTATCCCCTGGAACCAAGAACATATGCACTACACAAGAACTCTACACTGAGTATAGAGATCCTCAGATCCTCACATATCATAGATAGATGAGCAGAACCCCCAATGGGATTCGAAACACAACGGGATCATCCACTAAGCTAGTACTAAGGTGCAAACTATCAACAAGATCAAATGAAATAAAGCTATGTGATGCACCAGAATCAAACAAGGTACGAACTGGAAGATCGGAAACATAAACAAGGTTCTCAACAGAAACACTATCTCGGTCGGGAACTGGAGCGGTGTTGAGAGCATGAACTTGCCCTCCTTAAGGTCCAGCCTGTCCTTTCTTCTTCGGACATTCCTTGCTGAAGTGTCCAGTATCACCACAGGAAAACCATCCACCACTAAGCTTCCTTTTCTTCTTCCTACAATCCTTAGCAAAGTGTCCAGGCACACCACAGTAATTGCACTTTCCCTTGCCTTTGTTGTTGTTGTTCCCCTTCTTGTTCTCGCCCTGATTCCCCTGGCTGCTTTGACCACCTTGATTGCCTTTGCCTTGAGAATCAGTCTTCTTTGCTTGAGTATCACTCGTCTTGACCTCTTTCTTTCCATCTCCCTGAAGTAGAGCCATATTGACCAAACTCTCAAAAGTGGCCCCATGCGGAATATGTGACATCGCCAAACCCTGCAGCGGCTCATTCAATCCTCTAGCAAATCGAAGAGCCTTCTTCTCAGGAGTGTTCACCATATCCAAACCAAAACGGGCTAGCTGATTAAACTTGTTCACATACTCCTTGACAGACATATCACCTTGCTTTAATGCAATGAACTTCTCCATCTGTAAATTCGCCTCAGCAGAAGATAGAAACTTGGCCACAAATCTAGCCCTCAAATCGGCCCAAGTCTCAACGGGCCTCGTCCCATTGGTGACCTCCCACCAATAGGCCGCTTCATCCTTCAAAAGCCACACTGTCAATAAGATCTTCCTCTCGTCATCAATCCCAAAGATAGCAAACAGGTCCTCAGTGTCTTTCAGCCAATTCCTAGCTTCAACAAAAGATCCCGTGCCTAGGAAATTCTTGCCTCCCATCGCCTTGAAGTCTTTACAAACCTTCGTGAACTCAACCTGAGGATGCTGAGGGGGAGGAGGAGGAAGAGGAGCCTCAGCAACAGGAGGGGGAGGAACATTAGCAACGGGAGGAGGAATATTAACTGCTGGAGGAGGGGGAACAGGAACCACCGGAGGAGGGACATTAGGGGGAGGATTCTCAACTACAGGAGGAGGAGTGGGAGTAGGGTTTGCGGGGCCGGCTGCCGCCCTAGCTTCTAGAAGCCTCCTATACCAGAGTGGCACATTTACTCCATCCGGGATGGCAAGATCCTCGGCCATACTGAAACGAAGGATAAGATAAGATTAGGTCAAGGGAACGAAGGATAACGCTAATGGCTTTTTGGGGAATAGCCCTTTTAAAATACTAGACTTTTCTTTGGAAATTACTTTATACTTGTTTTGAAAATAGTTTTTCAAAAGTCTTTTTTTTAAAAAACTTTTTGTTCTTTCTTGTAAACCATAGGCTCTGATACCAAATTTGTAACACCCCACCTCCGCTAGGGTCACTCTTTCGGGGGCACTAGCTTCTGGGGGGGCGTTAGAACTGGGTAAGCATGCATAATGATATATCAAGGCAGAACAGGAACATAAATATATATGTAAAACAGAGTAAGTGAGAATAAAACAGCGGAATATCTCAAACCATCTCAAAACAAGTCTAGTACATCATAAAGTCATCTGCCAAAATAAATATGTCTAGTACAACATAAACAGAAATACTGAAGTACATAGTGCTATCCCCAAAAATAAAAGTGATAAACCATAGCGAGCTCAATGTCCAGACATACATGAGCTATCCAGCGAACAAGCAAGCGATCCAAGCTAAGCACCACTGTTCCCTCCCTGAGAACCTGGGGGGGGGGGAACGGAAGAAAAGAAGCGAAAGAAAACAGGTCAGTCAAAAAGACTGGTAAGCCCTACTACGATCAGTCTATAAACTAATAAAGTTAACATCATGATGGAAACTGAGATGAACATGCTGGCAATAGATAAAGGTGTCATCACATAAAGGAGATTAAGCTTTGCACCACAGTGTACTAGCAAACTAACATAGCAGGTATTGATCCCTCAGCCCAAACTTTGGCCCAATAGCATGAGGTGACCTTAATGCAAGGTCCAGCCCAACGGTCTAGTCGATCGGCTCCCTATAAACCTAACACGTCAAGTGTTTGTGTCCATACGGCCCACATATGGTTGTAGTCAGACTGTGATGGGTCCACCCTCGGGTGTATCAAGCCCTCGGGTGTCAACCCCAGACACCTAAGCAATAATGCACAGTCTAAATCTACTGGTACCCGTGCCTCGAGTTTGTCCAACACCGGACTACGTGCACGTCCGTAGCCCGCCTGGACCTGCACCACTGTACCACTCAGCCGTCGCTTTGGTCGCTTACATCAGTCCAGTAATCGTGCCCCGCCCTAGCCTAGCCTCTAGGGTTGTGAATGATACCAAACTGGGATTACTGCTGGAACAGACCACGTTGCTAGGGTTTTCTAAGAGGGTTAAGTGTGGTTTAACCCCTCACTAATCATGGATTAAATTAGTTAAGTGTAACCAACAGTTCACCACTTAACCCCATTTAATCCCTCGTATCCCCAAAATTGGTTAAGTATTAGTAGGCCATGACTTAACCCTAATTACGAGGCATTAATTTAATTGTACCTTAACCTCTCACATTAGACTTTGTTGCGGTTACTAGTTAAGCCGGGCGGGTCCGGGTAGCTTTACACCACAACTTGGTTTAACCTCGGGTCCCAGGTACACATGACCAACTTCTCACATTGGGTCCTATTGTTTGTAGCAACTAGTTAAGCCGGTCGGTTCCGGGTAGGTTTACGCTACAAACTCAACCCAACCTCGAGTTGGCCACACATGTTTTCTAAGTGTCATGTCCACTTTATTTTCAAACATAATTACAAGTTTAACTTGGGTAGACCTAACTTAATAGGTAAATTCCCAAGGGGTAGACCTAACTTAATAGGTAAATTCCCAATCTTATATTTTCATGTATTTTTAAGTTTTACCCAAAAACCCCCCCAACGTCATTCTATCGCTTACATATTCGTCATAACGCATAAAGGATAGAAAGAGGGAACATGGCACAACATACATGATGAATCTTACAAATCATAATAAGAATGCATAACATGTTGGACTTGCATAACTTAGCATAGTGAACTTGCATAACTTGTTAAACTTGCAAATCATGGCATAGTGAACTTGCATAAACATGCATAACTTGTTAAACATGCAAATCATGGCATAGTGAACATGCATAACTTATCAAACATGTGTAACATGGCATAGTGAACTCGCATAAGCATGCATAACTTATTAATCATGCATAACAAAGCATAGTGAACTCGCATAAGTATGCATAACTTATTAAACATGCATAACATAGCATAGTGAACTCGCATAAGCATGCATAACTCATTAAACATGCATAACATAGCATAGTGAACTCGCATAAGCATGCATAACTCATTAAACATGCATAACATAGCATAGTGAACTCGCATAAGCACGCATAACTTATTAAACATGCATAACATAGCATAGTGAACTCGCATAAGCATGCATAACTTATTAAAGATGCATAAATCCCAACTTTCATCACATATTAACTTTAGAGTTTCTAAAATGAAGGTAAGAGGGCTTAGAAATATTATGAAGACACAAATCTACTAATAAAGATTGAGAAGCCCTTTATGCAAGCATATAAAACCCCAAAACAAAGCTCCAATTAACAAAAATCCCAAAAACTCTAGCTTAGCAAATAAAGCTTGCAACTTGATGATGTATGCAAGCTAATGATCATTCATACAACTTAGAAAAGCTTGTATGAACATCAAAATCTTAATAGAAATGATTTTTGAAGAGGGTGGAGGCTAGGGTTCTTAGGTGGAGGCCATTTGAGATTTCAATTTGACATAGTTTGGTTGCTAGAGTGAATAATGAGGTTTTAGGGTAGGATTAGGGGCTTATTTATAGAAGATTAGAGTGTTTTTAGCCCTAGGATTAACCCTAGGTTAGTTTAGGTCCGTCAGATTTAGGAATTCTCTAGAACCAAGCCACAAGACCAAGCCCCAAATCAAAATGGTGCGCCAGGCAAAACTGCCCGGCCACCCCGTGTCGACAGGGCTGTCGACAGGGCAGTCGACACCCTAAGACCCCTGTCGACATGCCTGTCGACATGGGGGTCCTGGCGGGAGTTTTCCCGCCTGACGCCAGTTAGCCCTAATCCTTGTTTTTAATTTGAAATTTAAATCTGTTTTTAACATGGAAATTTCTGAAAACTTCCATGGGCCTTAACTGGGTCATACGGACTCCGATTTTCAAAAACTCGGACTCTATTTCGCGTATTTTTCCGAGACGAACGAAATGGCATAGCCCGTTTCCCTTGATTCAGATTTTAGAATTAAATTCTGCCTCGATTTATGTTATAACAGTTTATTGAAAATACGGGTTGTTACAGAAATTAAATACCGAATGGACAAGAATATAATAACTTGTTTTAATTATATTAAAACAAGAAGTTTGGATTATAAAGGATATTTAGAAATGAGGTGAAATAATTATTATAAAATAATTTCGAAATTTAAATTCAAGAAGTAATATTATAAAGGGAAATAGGAATCGTTTCCAAAAGAAAACGATGAAATTTATTTTGATGTTCGTAATGTGGGTTTGTAATTATAATTCAACCTTGTCGAATGTTATTAAAATAATTATTTTATAGAAATTATATATTATATAATTCAGAATTTGACAAGAAAAATAATTTGGTTGAAAACCCAACAATTTATAATCAAAGATGTAATCGAGATTTATTTATAAACCTAATATATAATTAACAAAGTGTTGACTTGTATGAAGTGGAATACGAATATGAATTTATAAAATAACTAGGTAGATGGGATTTTAAACTGTAATGATAGTATTTTTTAAATGAAGATTTGACTTAATAATCTGAGTCCCGATTTCTATAGAAGAATAATATTCACGTCATAAAGTGAATAATGATTTTAGAGCAACGATTTGAAAGATTAAAAGGGTTATAAAAAGGAAATAATTTGTGTAAATAAGAAGTTAAGATTGAAGTTAATGAAGTAAGAAACTGACTGTAGACTAGTTAAATTGAACGGCTTTCTGAGTGTTGATCTGAGGTTGATTCCAGCCTTCGGGGTTAATACCTAGGCAATTGTTGTCTTACTAGGTTATGGTTAAGGACTGATGGATGTAAAAGAACAGTGATGTGTGAATAAGATATGGAAATGTTTTCCAAAGTTAATAATGTATATTTTTGAAATATAGGAAATAAGGAGTTGCGAATATATGGAAACGTTTTCCAAGAAATCGTGAGAGGCTAAGCGAGTTGGAAAAATATTCGGGTAAAGATATAAAAGGAAAATTGGGAAATTAAATGATTTTTGATAAATCAATTTAAAGGCGCTCAATGTTGATTGATGATTGATCGGTAAGATTTCCATTTGGAAATACGACCGTTGTTTGTATGTTTCCCTTTGGTAGATAAATAACCGACTATCAAAGTTTTTGACCATTTTTCTATTGTCAATATGGAGAGATAAGGGTCAAGCTTATTATCTGAAAACCACATTATGTGGCATTAACATGGTGAATCAAATAAGCTAAAGATAATTGAAGATGGAGTTTATGCAAGGGCTGTTCTGGCAATCCTAGGTAGAAATTGACTAAGATGGAGTTACAAAATAGTGCCTTCGGTTTGTCCAGCCCCAAGATGACTTGTATGGACAAATGTCTGACAGAGTATACCTAGTAGATCGAATAAGCTGATCTCTTCAAATGTATTTACATTGGTGACCGAGAAATTAGTTTCTCTTAGCTTTATACTCGTGGTATTTTTGTGGAAATAAAATTGTGATTTGGCGGGTTTGACGATGTGGCATTCAAAGTGAATGGTGGCCAGATGTTCCGAAAGATACGTTATGACCTCAAGCCTCATCATCCGGGAAATGAAAAAAATCTGGTAGGCAGCATGGCTAAGTGGGTTGCACCAAATTAGGGTATATTGTCACCATCTAGAGAATATTCATTATTGTACTTCTTTTCGCTTATGTATCTCCCAGGAACATTTATGCTGGTATACCAACCATAAGGTGATAATATATTTGGAAAATTCAAGCGAAATGAATGGCCAGTTATGTGTGGCTGAGTTGCAAGATATTCTTGTTGAACTGCAATGTATCCCCTCTAGAGTAAACTGATCGGAAGGTGGTTCCTTACCTTGTCACAGTTGGAAATCCATTACCCAATAAGAGCCTGATGTTTTGATTGTATATTATGTATATGTAGTGTGTGATATGCAAGCGTTCCGCTAGATTGCTATTTATTTGTATTAGACACTATTGTAATATCAGAATAATATTGATTTAAAAAAAATTTGGGTTATCGTAAGGGAAAAAACATCCATGTTTATGTGTGGATTGGTCTTATTATTATCTTTTCTTTCGAAAAGGATTTTGGAAAGTTAAATCGAATGATTGGAGTTTACTCACACTAGTCCCATGACTGACCCAAAGTTTATTTTGTTTTGTTTTACCCTAAATTCTTGGGTGCCCAAATTTTTACGAGTAGTCAAGTAGTTGGGATTTTACAGATATACTTGGAGAAGCTTGAAGCAGGAGGCTTCATAGTCATACATACATACATATATATAGAGAGTTTTTTTCCTGCTGTGATATAACTGTGATGTACTTTGATAATGTGTGTAAGTGTTAATACAGTTTTTATTCCCAAGTTATGTTATATGGTATATTTTATTCATTCTGTTGTGAGATTCATATTTACTCTGTTGTGTTCTTCTTCTTTTTCTTTTATTCTAATTTTATTTCTTCCTATTTCTCACCATCCAGCTTCTTTCTATTAATGATCTGGTATTTCCAACGCTCGAATAGTCGACATTGGTATTTGTGTCGATTTTCAGGGTCGAAAATCCTTGGGTCGTTACAGTAACAAACAACAATCTAGACACAGGCAAGATGGTGCAACAAGTTTCAAGTAACAGCACATACAAGAATGTGTCCACAAGTTCAAGCTCAGGTAGAAATATCTAATCACAAATGGACAGAGAAGAAAACATACACAAGCATGAGAGTACAGCGTGATTTTACAATTTGTTTAGCAAGAATTTCATTTTTCAAAAACAAAGGTACCAGTCAATTCTGATTTGAATACATATATTGAAAGTTCTTTAATGTTTTGTGAAATCAAGTTGTCAAGAAATCATAGCTTTTCTTTTCTAGAAAATCAATTCAATCTTGAATGTATATATAGGAATAATGTTTGCTTTCCGTAAATTCACAAGGGACAAATAACTAAAGATAAAATTGGAAAAACATTATCATAGATTATTTTTCTCAAAGGACAGATCATCAGCCAATTTCAAGAAAGATTGCCATCACAATTTTGTTTTCAAGAAATTAATTTCGGAATTGACTCAATGGTTTCCTGAAATACATTCTACATATAAGGCAGTAGACAAATTTATTATGGGCGAGAAATTGATTTCGTAATTTAATGTTTCCAGAATTAACAAAAATAGTTTTTGGACAATAATTGTTTTAAAGTGATTTCCATTTTTTTTTTAAATATGCAAGTTTGGCAAGTACATAATCATTTGCTAAAAAATCAGAACGCAAAATATTTTCGGTAGAAAAACACTTCCATAATTCTGAAATCATTTTTGGTAATGAAAATTAATCCATTCGTTCCAGTATCAATCAAGGAATCACGCAAGGGAATTTTTTCAAGGGGAGACAATTACATTTAATTAGTTTCTGTTTTTCAACCTCAATCATTCACTGCATTCATGCAAGAGGCAATATATTGTTTCTAGTTTTCAATCTCTTATTCACAAACATTCAGTCATCCAATCGAAAGGGGAAATTCAAGGGGCCACAAATTTATTTTTCCAGAATTACTCAAACTCATCAAAGCCAAGAAATTCAAGAAAAATCACACAAATCAATTCAATTCATATTGGGAAATCAGAGGTATGTTAGAGAGTTTTTAGAATCCTATATAACACCATTTCGTCACAGGCTTGTTATCGAAAAACCAAGGAACAACCATCGAAATTCAAGTAGAAAAATCAATTCGAATTACTGACCGTGTTTTTCGATCGAAACCTCGTCCAAAATCATCGACCACGACAAATCATTCTCGAAGAACATCAGTCCAAATTTCCATAGGACAAAGATGAAATAACAACGTGATTTGGGGAAAGAGATTTTGTGAAAACCCTAATTTGAAGATCGTCCGAAATTCTTTTGCTCAAGCCAAAGACAACACAAATGAGATAAAAGAAAAAGGGGCAGCTTGTTTATGTTTAAGGACCTAGGGTTTTCTATTTTTATTTTATAATATTTTGTCTTTGAATTCCTTTTGTATTCGTCCACTAGTTTTCTAGTTTGTCTGTAAAACTAGGGTTTTCTAGTTTGTCTGTAAAACTAGGATTTTAGCTAGCAGTTTTCTGGTGTCTGTAATAACTAGGGTTACTAGCTACATATTTGTAGCTAGGAGAAAATTTGATTTTGGGGAAAGAAATCAGTGCAGGGTTTCGAGAGTAGAATTAGATCAACCGTAGGCTTTGCGAGTGCACAAGACTGTATAGGCAGTTAGCAAGGGAGTCGCGAGTTTACAAGTTTTTGTATGCGGGAGTTTGCTTTTAATTCTAGTAAAAACCTTTGGGAATGTAGCACTAGGCAGGGTTTGCCAAAGAAGAGTAAAATCTCTGTGTTATTTATTCTCACTATTTATTTTGTCTACTGGAATCTCTGTTGTGATATTTTTAATATCTCGAATTATTTCAATAAACCCTTTTTGCCCCTTAGGGTTAATCTAGATCCGACAAGTGGTATCACATCAGGTAATTTATTAACTCTAAAGCAATGTTGTTCCCTAGTTATCAGTCTTCAGAGACTCAATCCTGTGATACTCCAATTATTTCAATGGGGCAAATTTTTTAATTTGGAAATCAAAAATCGAATTCTTTTTAAAATTTGTTAATTTTGAATATTGGAATATTATTGAAAATATTGGTGATATGCTAGATAAGAAAAATAATGTTATCAATGCTCGCGTTATGCATATTCTACATTCTTATCTTAGTAATAATCAGATTAATCTTATCTCCCATTAATAGACTGCGCAAGAAATCAAGAATACTCTGGATACTAAATATGGAAGAATTGACAACAGTAGCTCAAAACCTCAGAAGGTCGACTCAGATTCAGATTTATGCTTGATAGGAGAAATGGATGAAAATTGAAGTAGATCAAACGACGGAGACTCAACTGACAATGAGACTGAAAGTTTCTCATATGAATATTTGCTTTATATGAGTGCTGGATTAACTAAATCTATTGATAAACTCAAAAGGAAAAACAAAACTTTGAAATCTAAAAATCTTAAGTTAGCCAGCAAAATTAACGATTTGGAATCACAACTTGAATACTCTAAAAACTCTTCAAATTCAAATTGCAAAAATTGTTTGGAATTTAAAGCCAATCTTGTTCATTTTAATGAAAATATTCAAAAACATGAGAATGATATTCTTATCTTAAAAGAGAACGAGATAGAGTTACTAAGTTCGAACAATCTTCTACAAAAGGAATTTGAAATTTTTAAGACCGCCAAAAATTCTAAGCATGAAATTGCTGAAAAAGAAAGCTTATTGAAAATTGATTTGATTTTGAAAGAGTTAGAAAAATAAATTGTGAAATTCAAGAATTTTGAAAAACTTGAATTTGAAAATCAAAATCATTTTGAATTTGAAATCTCCGAGTCTCAAGCCAAAATCAAATTACTTGAATCTGAAAATTTGGTTTTGAGACAACATGATACTAAAAAAAATAACTAATAATTTTTGTTCTGATTTAATCGAAGAAAACAATTATCTTAAATCCGAAATTCAATGATTAGAATCAACTTTGGAAAAATTCTCTAATGGGGAAAAATCATTGAATATGTTTCTACAAATCAAGTTTCTATTCGAAATAAATATGGTATTGGCTTGGAGAAAATAAATATTTTTTAAAACGTGAATCCAAATGATTTTAAAAATCCTGCAAACTGCTTTGAAAAGAAACGTTTTGAAAATCTAAACTCTGATAATGTCAAAGGATTTATAAATCATAAACCGGATGGAAACTGGTTGTGTAACAAACCATCTTAAAAATCTTGGATTCCAAAAGGAAATAAAATATTTTTCACTAAATTCAAACAGATTTGAGTTTGTAAGAGTACAAAGGTGAACTTGAATGGATTGATATATAAACATGTTTGGAGTACCAAAATATGTGAATAAAACTATGAGTGGTTTTACAAATTTTGTTAGACCACTTGATCCCCTAAACTACTAGGCAATAAAGGACGCTAACGAATTTGCTATTCAAAAGAAAATTGAATTCAAGTTGTTCTATATTCGTGTGTCATTCAGAGTTCCTTAGCCAAGTTTGCTAAGTTAGAGATTCAATTGCTTCCATCAAATTCTGGTATGATCTCTAAACTCATCTCTATAAATATATTTTTCTGTGTGTATTCTTCCTTCTACCGCTTTTGTTTATTTTCTTTGATATATCTATTTTGAAACGACACTGTCATATATTTTTGAGTTTTCTTGATTTAAATTGCAGAATTCATGATTTTCTAGAAATTTGCTTTATTTGAATATTTGTTTTTTTTGAAATCATATGAAATTATTAGTTCGTGAATCTCACATAAGTCTTGAATTTGAAACTTATAATCTGATGAGACCGATTCATTGAATCTTGATATTTTCATAGTCCTTCAAATGAGTTAAAATAAACTATATTTTTAATCTTTGGTCATGAATCATCTTTCATTGCTGTCATAAATATTTGTGAAAAATTCTCTTGACAAGTCTGCTTTGGAATTGATTATTTTGCTGCTTTGATAAAAGAAATCGTTTTGGAATAGTTTTTAGATAACTTCTTGGTTTGTTATCACCTGCTGCTCTAATAAATGATTAAAAGATTTTATGATTGACTTAACTACTCTGAACTGAAAATCATTCCTATGCTACATCTTGAAATTCATTTTAAAATCATGATCACTTACTTGGATATTGTTTTGTTTGAAATCATTTGATATTGCTTAGTATCTTGAATCTCACATAGTACTTGGTTTTGGTATTAATGACTTTGTGATCTATTCATTGACCTGTGAAGTTTTTTCATTCCTTCAAGTGATTTCAAATAAACCGTTTTTTAAATATTTGATCATGATTTATCTTCTTGGACTTGTTGAAATTTTTCCGAAAACCTTCTGGTAAAACTTATTCTGAATGTGTCTTGCTGCTTTTATTGATGGAACTAAATTGTTAGAATTATTTGCTTGGACTTTGTGATTGGATACTGTTGTCTGAGATATCTTCGTTAGCCACCAGAGTGGTATTAAAACCCCCTTAGCAGAAACAACAAGTGGTATCAGTTTGGAAGTGCTTAAATTTTTTATTGATCTAATTCTCATTCTGTATATATTTTCTATATCCCTCTTTTCTTGTATAAATGTTTCTAAATTCCCTCATGTAATTTTTTTTCAATTTTAAAATCATTTATTGATTATTTATTCAGAAATTGAAACCATTAACCAAAAAGAACTGTATTTAGAACTCATCAAAATTATTATCAGATTATTTAAATGGTGATAAGTTGTGACTATAGCATATTTCACAACAACAGTGTAACGTCCTGGATTTTCGGCTATTTAAAATATAATATTTAAATCATTTTATATATTTTATTGGAATTATAATGGATTTTAATCGAATTTATTTATATTAAAGGATTTTCATATAAATGGAATATTATTTAAAATAAGAATTTTTAAATGTTGAGTTGATTTCTATACTGGATGAAATTGAAGCCATTACTTTAATAACTATGATGATATTAATTTAACTGTTGAATCTAATGCACATTGTATCAATATTATATACGATTATAAATAAAACCGCATAGGGTATGCACAACTGGAACGTGTATAAGAGTTGTTCGTATACCGTATGAACTGGAACTTGTATATATTGAATATGGAAAACTTGTACAGTATGAAAATTGGGAAAATATATAGTAAAAACTAAATTGTGATTGATACAAAGAAATTCATTACATATAAAATTGTATGTACAATGCAAACCAGAAAGGACAAACAACTCATTTGAAATTGCCGCATGTCTTGAGAACAGTAAAACAAAGATTTTCCACATAAACCAGACAATACATAGCTGATGTATGTACAGCAAAATATATATATATATATATATATACACACACGTCATGAATTCATAGTGAACAACACATGAAATGTACAATGACAAGCCAATATAATACATTCAAACAAAGGCGACAATGCAATACAGTAAAGCAAAAGAAAATACATACATATTATATTGTACATAACAATTCGTGAAAAATCAATTGATGCATGCCTCGTTTTCTATCTGGAACAGTGAATCCGAATTGTCTCATCAGTTTTGATTTGAAAAGAAAGAAAAACCAATAAAAAGGTTAATTTCATGATAAGTAGTGAACAACATAAAAGAAAATCAAATCTACACATCAGATTCAAGTAATATACTCCATTTTTCTTATCTCATTTAAATGGGAATGTAGAGTTAAATCAAAAGGAACTAAAGACACCTAGTAGGACTAAGATGTAATTGATTTATGTCAAAAATATGTACATACAACACTACCTGTACCGTAGAAGTGGCCATATATGCTAGGAGTCATTTATAAACAAACTGCACTAGATAATTCAAGTCTGGACGGTATATTTAACAATCTGTAAATTCTTCATGTAAGCATATTGTGCTTCGCAAATCAAATAGGCTATGTTAATATTATCTACTATAGCAGTACATTATCACTCATAGGCATGTTCTAGGCAATATAATCATTCTTCATAATGATGGTCATGTATTAAGGTAGCGACACAATTTCATAGAAACCGTAACTTCGCATCTTTCCAACTCAAAATTCCCACGTAGTGTTTGTCGGTGGGTGTGCAAGTGAACAGTTGCCTTATAAGAAATGATGTCGTTACCGAAAACGAACAAAGGACCTTATAATGGGTCAAAGTTCTCAACCCCAAATTGGAATATCAACATGCAGCAGTACATGGTAAAGACTGTAATGTGCAATGATTACTAAGCAATTTTACATGACCTCATAATCACATGAAAGGTTAAGTTCTGACTTAAAATAGGATATCAAATAAAAAGATCAAGTATTTCAGAAAGATGAGTTACTTATACATGTAAAATTGTAACACTTCAATACCCAACACTCTGGCAAATGAAAAATGTTGATAACCTAAAATAAGTTCGGCTTTATCTCAATTCACAAAAGTATAACAGGTTTGTGTATATATTATACAGCAAATCTGAAACAGCTATAGAAATTAAAGAACAAGAGAAAGAACAGCTCGAACAGTACATGTACAGCTAAGAAGAACTGATGTGTATACATATTCTTTATCGAACAGTAAAACCACATGGATGAACATTAAATTTCAAATACAAAAATCCACTATTAAATCTATGGTTCAGTTTAAAAATCTCTGATTGAAGATTAACTAGACATAGCACAGCTACCTAACCTACCCAAGTTCAATCACAATCCATTTCGAACCAATCGACATTTGCTGGAAACCCTATACAAAATCCGAGCCGTAATCTAGATTTCAGATTTGAATTCAATTGAAGTAACAATTCAATTTTTGACATTGATTCTATCCATCCACCACTATATAAATACAAGCATTCATCCCACAGTTTTCCATCCACAAATCATAACCAGAAAAGATCAAATGAAAATAAATACTGTATAGAGCAAAAAGAAAAGAAAAAACTTAGCTTTCAATTCTGGAACTTCTGTGTGTTGAAACCGGCTCGAGTTGAAGCCATAAGGGTTGGTGGAGGTTGAAGGTGGCTCCGGGTTAGCTGCAGAGGTGATCCAGGGGTTGATTGCGACGACGTGGTGGCGGATTGAAGGGCGGAAGAGGTAGGGCGACGTCGTTATCTCGAGAATTGCTGAAGAAAGGGGATTAGGGTTTTTCTCATTTCTGTTTTGTGATAAAATTGTGGAGGCGGCTTAAATGAAAGGGAAGGATTGGAAGGAGGGTTTTGTAAAGAGAAGCGGGTCGGATTTCGGTTGTTTGGGCTGAACAATTAAGGTAAAGCCTTGTTTAAATTATATAAGCAAACCATGTTTTAAATTTAATTTACAGATTTATTTACGTGATTTCTCGATCATACGATGTCAGATTTACGCACGGTCAGTTGCGTTGTGACCGTGGAGACGAGTACTTCGAGATGGAGCAGGCCTAGTCCGGAACTGAAGTGTCTGGAAATTTTATTCGAATTTAACGTCAGTCTGATAAAAACCAGACTTTTTATCGATAGATTCAAATCAAGGTGAGTTGATCTCACTCAACTCTTCCCATTTATATTTTATATAAATTGGGTTTTTATTTTTCGTGTTCTGATTGTTAGTGTTTGACTGTTTTCCTATTATATAATTATTAATTTAATTACTGGAAATTAAACAGTCGTTTAATTTTAGAAGAAATACCAATCACTTTGATTTGACCCGAACAAGGGAATTTCCCTTGATTGATCACCTTTATAAACGTGCTGGAATTGTTTGAATTATTTGGATTGGTCGTCAATTGATTGATCATTATGGTTGATGGTTGAACCGTATTTCAATATTTATTTTGTTATGGACCCATCGATGGTATGTATTGGGTAATTAGCATCACCTGGCCGAGAAATAAATCGATTTTTAAATACGAATTTTATCGACTGTAAGTCGACAGAGTTAGAGTTATAAATATATTTTATAACTGGAATAAGTTTTGAAAGCTGTTACTTTAAATAAAAGTTATTTTTAAAAAAGGGAATAAATATTAATTATTTATTAAGTACAGTTTATAAGAATTATGAAATTGTTTATAAACTAAATTCTTATGTTGATAAGAATTATAAACAATTGAGATAACCTAGCAGTTAGGTATTTTGATCGGGAACGTTTAAATAAAGTTATTTAGATTAATTAATTTAAAAAAGGAATTAAATAGAATTGGTTAGAAAAGTAACCATGTCTGTGTTGAATCGGTCGATCATTTAAACTAAGGTAGATTTTAAATTAGTGAAATAACTTAGCGAATATTTGGTAAATCTTAATAATAGTTTAAAAAAGGAAAATTCATTATTTCAGTAAATAAAGGAGTTAATTAATTTTCAATAATTAATGTTGAAATAATATCTTCTTAAATGTAATACATTTAAGTAAACAAGTTTTAAATAAAATATGGTCGAGTATTGGGAAAAGGCTAGAAATGAGTTATTTGAGTTCGAATTTTATAGTGAAGCAAATTAAAAGATTTAAGCAAATACGTAGCTTAAATGAAGGGTCAGCCTGACGTTTGCATTAAGTAAAGAGGGATGGAGATATAAAGGGTTTATATTAAACCGGGAATTTATAAACAAGGTTTATAAATGGAATGAGAATTAAAACGTTGTTTTAACTTGGGAATTACTTAAAAAGGGTATTAAGTTAAATCGATGGATTCAAAAAGGGAATTTTCTGAGAAAAAGAAAATTGGGAAAAGGGGTTTGTTTTGAGCTTGGTAAACCAGGTTAGAAATGGGATTCGTAATTCAGTTGTGAAACAATGTCATTTGAATAGGTCGAGAGTAAGTAAAGTGATGCGTAGTAAGGAATGATTTAAAGAACAAATAAAGCGATATTAATTATATTTAAAGAGGAATTTCCAAAGATAATAAGTACTGTAAAGCGATATTGTAAATAGTGGAATGTGTTAAATACGGGTTCTTGAATTACAACTCGTATTTATCTGACGATAAGAAAGCTGTTGATCAAGGTCTGAGAGGTAATTTAAAATACCCCAGCTTGAACGATGTCGGGACTATCCAAGGATGATACTAGTTGGTAATGGCGAGAATGTATGTTAAGATTTCCAAAGTAGTGGAAATGATATGAGATGGTATTTTACCTAGTAATGGAATTAAAAAGGAGATTGGGTGATAAGTTTTAGAAGCCAAGTGATGCCGAGTACCAAACCAGTAAATCTATTTTTATGTTTCATGGATGTTTACTTGATAGTTAAATCACTGACTATCAAGGATGACCTTTACGATTGTTGGTATGGAAAGACCAGGATCAATATATATATATATATATATATATATATATATATATATATATATATATATATATACGAAAACCATTCCAACCAACAAAAACGATATATATAGAAGAGATCAGACGACGATCGAGATGGAGTATATGAAGACCATAGATCTTCATAAAGCGGAAGAACCACTTACAATCTCTGATTCAACCCGGAGATATACTGGGGTTCTTTCATGGTTGGAATTTATGGATTGCAAGGACGATCGCTGCTGATCCATGGGATGATTCCTATGTTGGATGCAGTAGTAGAGTACCTTCGGTTCATCTTGTTCCTGGATGACTTGTATGGACGAATGTCTGACGGAGTATTTCCTAAAACCACGTAAATTGGTTTTTACAAATATACCAAGTGGTGGCAAAGAGGGGCACTTCTTTTATACCCAGCGTATATTTGTCGACGTCAATTAGTGACTTGACGGATCTGATGATTTGGCATTCAAAGTGAATGACGACCAGATGTGTTCTGACCTCAAGCCTCATCAATTGGAGAATGACAGAAATCGGGCAAGCAGCATGGCTATGTGGTTCGCGCTCCCATTAGGGTGTATAATCATCTATCTAGAGAAAATCCATTTCATTCTTTAATCTATTTCGATGCTGTCCCTTATCGGAAAATGGTGGTTTGAGTCCAACCGTTGGTGATATACATTCGATACACTCAAGCGAAATGAGTTGTCGGTCATGTGAGGGTCGGGCTGTAAGATGTTCTTGTTGAACCCAGTGTATTCGTCTCTAGAGATACACGAGCGGCAGGTGGTCCCATACCTTGTCATAGTTGGAATCCAATCTCCAATAAACGCCCACGGTTTTGAATGTATACTATATATGTGGAGCGTGAGATGCAAGCGTTCCACTAGATTGATATTTACTTGTATTTAGACACTAGTATAATATCAGAAAAGATATTGATTTCTAAACTGGTTTGGGTTATCGTAAGGTAAAAACCGTCCGTGTTTATGTGTGGATTTGTTCTTACGGTTATCCTTTTGCTTTCGAAGGGATTTTAACTATAAAATCAAGTTGTGTGATACCCTTAATATTGTGCGAGTTTTTCCCATTCTGGTTCACCAAACTGACCCAGTGTTTTGTAAATGTTCGGGTTAGCCCGAGGTTTATAGGTTCAGATTATCAGGTACTGAGAAGTCTAGAGACGAGCTGGAGATGTTCAGACATATGAAATCTAGTATTTATTCCGCTGTGTATATGAGTATAGATTATCAAAACTGTCTAGATATGTGATGTACCCTGATATTGTATGTATTTTCAAAAGCTCTCAATAAAGATTTATTTCTGTATTATATTTTGTTCCGCTGCGATGTGAGACTCTGTATCGGTTCTTTTCCTTCTATTCTTACTTTCTGTCTTTCTTATCTCACCATCTAATTTCTTTCTATAAACATTCCAGTGTTTTCGATGGTTGGAAGGTCGGCAAAAGTTAGGGTAAAGGTATTTATGTCTATTTTCGGGGCCGAAATCCCTTGGTCATTACAGTGGTATCAGAGCTATTGGTTGAGTAGTAACCTTGGCTCTATGGCGTAACTCAATAGAGATGGGGTTAGTAACGCCCTAGATTGAGTTGAGCATACATAGATATATATATATATATATATATGAGAGCGTATTTGTAAAATTTTATATACAAATTTTTTGTATTGTGTTATTCGACTGGTTCAAGTGTTGAGAAGCATTGAACTAGTAAATAGATTCAATATTACTTTATAAAGAGTGTAAATGAAATAATTTTACCCAACGTACATTTTATATAGAAAAAGGAATTTATTTTCTATATTATAGTAATGTTGGGTGTCTGGGTGCTTGTTCTGTTTAATATGATTTGAAATCAAATATGAATTTTGAAATAAAATTGAATTCGTCAATTGAATCAGATGTGAAAGTAAAACTGAACTTGGTTAAGAAAAACCAATTTAAGAATAAATTCAAAAAGAATGAATTCAAATAAATTGGTATTTAAAAATTTTTGGATAAATAAATTAGGATTCAAATAAAGTGGATTTCCATTTGGAATTTGGAATTTCTTTTCGAAGAAATTTAGGCCAGAGTGCAGTCGTAGTCGTACCGATCGAGCCATGCAGAGGAGGTGCTGGCAAAATTATCGAAAAATTTTAGAGTTCGAATTTATTTTGGAATTAATGCAAAGGTAATGATTTTAAAATAATTTGGTTCGGAATATTCTTTTTACTTTGAAATTTCGAGGACGAAATTATTTTAAGAGGGAAGAATGTAACGTACCAGATTTTCGGCTATTTAAAATATAATATTTAAATCTGTTTATATATTTTATTGGAATTATAATGGATTTTAATCGAATTTATTTATATTAAAAGAGTTTCATATAAATGGAATATTATTTAAAATCAGAATTTTTAAATGTTGAGTTGATTTCTATACTAGATGAAATTGAAACCATTACTTTAATAACTATGATGATATTAATTTAACTATTGAATCTAATGCACATTGTATCAATATTATAAACGATTATAAATAAAACCGCATACGGTATGCACGACTGGAACGTGTGTAAGAGCTGTTCGTATACAGTATGAACTGGAACTTGTATACATTGAATCTGGAAAACTTGTAAGGTATGAAAATTGGGAAAATATATAGTAAAAACTAAACTGTGATCGATAAAAAGAAATTCATTACATATAAAATTGTGTGTACAATGAAAACCAGAAAGGACAAACAACTCACTTGAAATTGCTGCATGTCTTGAGAACAGTAAAACAAAGATTTCCATATGAACCAGACAATACATAACTGATGTATATACTGCAAAATCTATATATGTACACGTCATGAATTCATAGTGAACAACACAGGAAATGTACAATGACAAGCCAATACAATACACTCAAACAAAGGCAACAATACAATACAGTAAAGCAAAGAAAATACATACATATTATATTGTACATAACAATTCATGAAAAATCAACTGATGCATGCCTCGTTTTCTCTCCAGAACAGTGAATCCGAATTGTCTCATCAGTTTTGATCTGAAAAGAAAGAAAACCCATTAAAAAGGGCAATTTCATGATAAGTAGTGAACAACATAAAAGAAAATAAAATCTACACATCAGATTCAAGTAATATACTCCCTTTTTCTTATCTCATTTAAATGGGAATGTAGAGTTGAATCAAAAGGAACTAAAGACACCTAGTAGGACTAAGATGTAATTGATTTATGTCAAAAATGTGTACATACAACACCAACTGTACCATAGAAGTGGCCATATATGCTAGGGGTCATTTACAAACAAACTATACTAGATAATTCATGTCTGGATGGTATATTTAACTAGACTGTAAATTCTTTATGTAAGCATATTGTGCTTCGCAGATCAAAAAGCTATGTTAATATTATCTACTATAGCAGTACATTATCACTCATAGGCATGTTCTAGGCAATATAATCATTCTTCATAATGATGATCATGTATTAAGGCAACGACACAATTCCATAGAAACTGTAACTTCGCATCTTTCTAACTCAAAATTCTCACTTAGTCTTTGTCGGTGGGTGTGCAAGTGAACAGTTGCCTTATAAGAAATGATGTCGTTACCGAAAATGAACAAAGGACCTTATAAAGGGTCAAAGTTCTCAACCCCCAAATTGAAATATCAACATGCAGCAGTACATGGTAAAGACTGTAATGTGCAATGATTACTAAGCAATTTTACATGACCTTAAAATCACATGAAAGTGTAAGTTCTGACCTAAAATAGAAAATCAAATAAAAAGATCAAGTATTTCAGAAAGATGAGTTACTTATACATGTAAAATTGTAACACTTCAATACCCAACACTCTGGCAAATGAACAATGTTGATAACCCAAAATAAGTTCGGCTTTATCTCAATTCACAAAAGTATAACTGGTTTGTATATATATTATACAACAAATCTGAAACAGCTATATAAATTAAAGAGTAAGAGAAAGAACAGCTCGAACAGTACATGTACAGCTAAGAAGAACTGATGTGTATACCAAATCTTTATCGAACAGTAAAACACCATGGATGAACAGTAAATTTCTGATACAAAAATCCACTATTAAATCTATGGTTCAGTTTAAAAATATCTGATTGAAGATTAACTAGACATGCACAGCTACCTAACCTACCCAATTTCAATCACAATCCATTTCGAACCAATCGACATGTGCTGGAAACCCTATACAAAATCCGAGCCGTAATCTATATTTCAGATTTGAATTTGATTGAAATAACAATTCAATTTTTGACATTGATTCTATCCATCCACCACTATATAAATATACGCATTCATCCCACAGTATTCCATCCCACAAATCAAAACCAGAAAAGATCAAATGAAAATAAATACTGTATAGAGTAAAAAGAAAAGGAAAAAAACTAAGCATTCAATTCTGGTCCTTCTGTCTGTTGAAACCGGTTCGAGTTGAAGCCGTAAGGGCCGGCGGAGGTTGAAGGTGGCTCGGGGTTGGCTACAAGGGAGATCCAGGGGTTGATTATGATGCCGTGGTGGTGGATTGAAGGGCAAAAGTGGGGGCGACGTCGTTATCTCGACAATTGCTAAAGAAAGGGGATTAGGGTTTTTCACATTTCTGTTTTGTGATAAAATTGTGGAGGCGGCTTGAATGAAAAGGAAGGATTGGAGGGAGGGTTTTGTAAAGAGAAGCGGGTCGGGTTTCAGTAGGTTAGGCTGAACAGTTAAGGTAAAGCCTAGTTTAAATTATATAAGCAAACCATGTTTTAAATTTAATTTAATTTACAAATTTATTTACGTGATTGCTCGATCATACGATGTCAGATTTACGCATGGTCAGTTGCGTTGGGACCGTGGAGACGAGTACTTCGAGATGGACCAGGCCCAGTCCGGATCTGAAGTGACTGGAATTTTTATTCGAATTAAACGTCAGTCTGATAAAAACCAGACTGTTTATCGATAGATTCAAATCAAGGTGAGTTAATCTCACTCACCTCTTCCCATTTATATTTTACATAAATTGGGTTTTTATTTTCTGTGTTCTGATTGTTAGTGTTTGATTATTAGCCTGTTATATAATTATTAATTTAATTACTGGAAATTAAACAGTCGTTTAATTTCAGAATAAATACCAATCACTTTGATTTGACCCGAACAAGGTAATTTCCCTTGATTGATCACCTTTATAAACATGCTGGAATTGTTTGAATTCTTTGGATTGGCCGTTAATTGATTGATCATTATGGTTGATGGTAGAACCGTATTTCAATAATTATTTTTATATGGACCCATGGATGGTATGTGTTGGGTAATTAACATCACCTGGCCGAGAAATAAATCGATTTTTAAATACGAATTTTATCGACTGTAAGTCGACGAGTTGGGGTTATAAATATATTTTATAACTGGAATAAGTTTTGAAAGCTGTTATTTTAAATAAAAGTTATTTTAAAAAAAGGGAAGAAATATTAATTATTTATTTAGTAAACTTTATAAGAAATTATGAAATTGTTTATAAACTAAATTCTTATGTTGATAAGTATTATAAACAAATTAGATAACCTAGGAGTTAGTTATTTCTATTGGGAACGTTTAAATAAAGTTATTTAAATTTACTGATTTAAACGAGGAATTAAATATAATTGGTTAGAAAAGTAACCATATCTGTGTTGACTCAGTCGATCTTTTAAACTAAGTTAGATTTTTCATTAGTGAAATAACTTAGCGAATATTTGGTTAATCTCAATAAGAGTTTAAAAAAGGAAAATTCGTTATTTCAGTAAATAAAGCAGTTAATTAATTTTCAATAATTAATGTTGAAATAATCTCTTCTTAAATGTAATACATTTAAGTAAACAAGTTTGAAATGAAATATGGTCGAGTATTGGGAAAAGGTTAGAAATGAGTTATTGGAGCTCGAGTTTTATAGTGAAGCAAATTAAAAGATTTAAGCAAGTATGTAGCTTAAATGAAGGGTCAGCCTGACGTTTGCATTAAGTAAAGAGGGATGGAGATATAAAGGGTTTATATTAAACCGGGAATTTATAAACAAGGTTTATAAATGCAATGAGAATTAAAACGTCGTTTTAACTTGGGAAATACTTAAAAAGGGTATTAAGTTAAATCGATGGATTCAAAAAGGGAATTTTCAGAGAAAAAGAAAATTGGGAAAAAGGGGTTTGTATTGAGCTTGGTAAAACAGGTTAGAAATAGGATTTGTAATTCAGTTGTGAAACGAAGTCAATTGAATAGGTCGAGAGTAAGTAAAGTGATGCTTAGTAAGGAATTATTTAAAGAACAAATCTGGCGATATTAATTATATTTAAAGAGGAATTTCCAAAGATAAGAAGTTTATAAAGCGATATTGTAAATAGTGGAATGTGTTAAGTACGGGTTCTTGAATTACAACTCATATTTATCTGATGTAACACCCCATAATTCTGTTAATATTAATATTCACAAATTAAAGAATAACTAATCTCAGACATGAGAATTGTGGGAAACGGGTTGCGACATTGTGTTCGTTTCGGAATTCTGGTCGAAATAGAGTCTGAGTTTGCATGAATTGGACTTCGTATGAAGAAGTTATAGCCATCGGAAGTTTTAGAGAATTCAAAACAGCTCGCAGGAAATTCAAAATTCAAACTGAAAGTGCAGAAGCGGACTGAGCGGGAATTTTCCCGCCCAAGCAGGTCGACTGGGGGGTCGACCCCCCCCCCCCCGGTCGACTATAGTGTCGACCTGCCCCTCCCCTCCAGGTCGACTATAGTGTCGACCTGGGTCTGGCGGCTAGGGTTTTTGACTGAGCCTGTTTTTGACTGAGTAATGACCCATTAGGGTTTTGACCTAATCTGGTTGGCTGGGATTAGTCCTGAATTGATCTGACGGTCTAAATAAACTCTATAAATACCTAGGTAGTCTCTCACCCTAATTCATAAGAAAAATAGAATAGCTACCGTCATACCGCCGCCAAGGAACTCAGTGGAGCCGCCGCCAACTAAGAAGGAAGAAAAGCTAATTCTATTCTAATTCTAATCAACTCTAAAGCAAAGCAAAACTCTTTTCTTCTCTAAATTGTGAGTATGATAGTCTTAACAAGATAATTATCATTTTAATTAGGTTAAGTCATGAATGGATTATGAGTAGATAATGTGAATTGTCGTATATCTTATCATGTATGTTATTAATCCTATGCTATGTGGTGATGATATCCTATATGTTGTAAATCATGCTATGAAGATGTTATGTACGTTGAAAGTTTATACGCTAAGTTGTGATGAATCATACATTTTAAAAAGCCATCTATGCTAGTTAGTTCATATTAATTAAATCATCATGTTTGGGCTATGTTGATCTATACGACAAGTCACATATGCAAGTTAGATTGATTAGAAAAGTTATGAACGTATGCCATGACATCTATTATGACATCTAGAATTATGCTATGACATATGTGATGTTCTATGCTAGTTCACACCATCATTTTGTTGCCTAAAAACCCCATATGCAAGTTTATGTATAGATTTGGGCTATGATCATATCATGTAAATTGTGACATTAAACAAGTTGTCACCTTTTGATCCTTAACATGTTTAGTTTATGCAAGTTTCACCCCTATTATGATTAGATTTATTTTAATTGTCTATATGTTAATTTATCTTTGTGCTATGTGTTAGAATATTCAAGTCTAGCCTATATTATGCGTTGAATAAGCGAACGTATAAACATGGGGTAGGGGTAATATTAAGGATTTAATAATAAGAAGTTGGGGTGCAATTGATATGATTTTGCATGCCATGAGTGGATGACCATAATTGAGTCAATTATGGACATCAATAAAAGTGGACTTAATTAATAATTTGGATAGGGAATTATTAAAACTGGGTTAAAAGATTATAAGTGATAATCAATGCTTAGGACACGAGATTGGACTCGTTTGTGACGTAAACCTGCCCGGACCCGCCCGGCAAATCCAGTGGTCAAAAATGTCATCCCAATGTGAGAGGTCTTGGGCCTAAACTAAAGCATAAAAGTTGTAAAGACACGAGGTTAGACTCTTTTACGGTGTAAGACTGTCCGGAACCGCCCGGCAAATCCAGCTGCCACAAATGCAGTCTAATGTGAGAGGTCTTCATGAGGTTATGGCTTGAATGAATTAAGAAATACTTAACCAGATAAACATGTAAAGTGGGACATGGGGGTTAAGTAGGTGCCTTGGGTGGCATGAGGAATCTAGTGGGGCGCCCTTAGTGGCATGCGAAATATGATTAGTAAGACTTAACCAAACACACATGTAAATGAACATGACTAAGAGGGTTAAGTGGGATATACTAGTGGTGACAAGCTTAGGTGGGTAGCTTGTGGGGGCCCATTTCAACTAGTATCCCAAACGTATCTTTGTGGGCTCGACCCAAGTCGAGGACGGGACACGCATACTGCGTTAGACTATAAGAGGCCAAAACGGGGAGCGGTGGCAACGCAAGTCCAACGGGTTTCATAGGTGTGTGTGGACCCGGGCAGGTAGGTAAGACGTTGTTGCATCGTGTAGGTATAAGCCGTGCATTCTCAAGTTGTATCGGGTTGCAACTTTAGGGGAGTGATACACCCCACTGTGGGGCCAGCACGGGTATCTACGAGTAGGGAGCCGATCGAAAGTGGGTAGTGGGGTACACCTAGTGGAGATAGGGGCAGACAACACCTATGTAGTCAGCTAGGGGTACGTAAAGCTATTTATATGTTTTTGTGTGAAGCAAGTGGGATCAACCTTTAGGGTGACTGGTGCGGTGCAGTGTAGTAATGTGCGGTGCAGTGTAGTAATTATTCGTTAGAAATTAGGTGTGCCTTTACCGTTATCTTTAACGTTATCTTAAACGCTATCTTTATCTTCCTAATAGTTCATAGACATTTACTTGTCTTCCATCTTATGCCTTAGTCTAGTTATTTTGATAATAGTATTGTTAGAATCATCATACTCGCTAGACTTTATGCCTGACCCCCTCCATTTCTATCCTTTTCCCCCTCCAGGCCCTCAGATTGGGCCCAGCTCTAGTGGAGTTTGATTGGATTGCTTTATCTCTCTTGGAAAGCTTGGACCGTTGAAGTAAAGTCCAACTTGTTATCTTTTTAATGGCTATTTGAGTAATGGGATTATGTATTTTGTTTTATGAAGATGGATAATGTACTCGACTCTGATTAATGGTTTTGTGATGTAATAAACATGTTTCCACTGCAATAAAATGAAGTTTTAGATTTCCAAGTACTACTTATTATCTGTCTTGTTGTAATTTTTCTGTTCTATATTCACTTATAACCTCCATGGAAGTTAATGCATTCCCTTCGTGAGTGACATTAATGGACGTGGGTTGTTAAACGTGGTATCAGAGCTTAAGGTTACCAGAACAGATATTTTTTTTTTTTAGAAAAACTATTTTTATAAAGTATTTTTGGAAGAAGTACTTTCAAAAACATGTTTTAATGAGAAATTTAAAGAGGAAAGTTTTTAAGAAAAACATAATCCCCAATAGCCATTTCTTTATCTTTCGAATTCTCCATTTTGAATCTTTCCTTTTTCGTTTCAGCATGGCTGAAGATCTTAACCTACCTGACGGTGTAACGATACCAGGATGGTATAGGAGGCTGTTAGAGGCTAGGGCCGCCGCGGGTCCGGCCAATGTTCCTCCTCCACCAGTTGCACCCATTCCTCCTCCTCCTCCTCGCATATAAACTTTTGCAAAGACATGCAAGGAATTTAAGGCTATGGGTGGAAAACCCTTTCAAGGGTCAGAAACGTTCGTGGAAGTTAGGGATTGCCTTAGGGAGGTGGAAGAATTGCTAGAAATCTTTGAAGTGGAAGAAGGGAGGAGAGTTAAACTAGCAGCTTGGTTGATGAAGGGAGAGGCCTCGTTCTGGTGGTAGGTCACTAATAGGGAGCATCCTGTTGATTCTTGGGCAGATTTTAGGCGTAGGTTTGAGGCGAAGTTTCTCTCAAGGGCAGAAGAGAATCTATATATGGAAAAGTTCTTTACGTTGAAGCAAGGAAGCTCATCAGTGGAAAATATGTTAAAAATTTAATCAGTTAGCAAGGTTAGGCTTGGACTTAGTGAACACGCCGGAGAAGAAGGCACTGAGGTTCGTAAACGGATTGAATGAACCATTGCAAGGGTTAGCTATGACCCACATCCCTATGAGGGCCAACATTGAGAAGCTTGTAGACATGGCACTCATGCACGAGGAGAAAAGCGATAAAGCTGATAAGGCACCCGAGAAGAAAGGGGATCAGAAGAAACCACAACAGCAAAAAAAGAAGGGTGGTAAAGACAATAACGGCAAGGGAACGAAGAAATGCTTTAACTGTGGGACACCAGGCCATCTCAGCAAGGATTGCCGAAAGAAAAAGAAGACTGGCTGTTTCCACTGTGGCAAAGCGGGACATCTAGTGAAGGACTTCCCAAAGAAGGGGCAGAGGGCAGGAGCTACCTCGGGAGGACAGGTGCAGGCTCTTATGGCACCAGGGCAGGCAACGGGACAAGTTCAGGCTCTCGCGGTCCTACCGCTGCAAGAACGAGGTAGAACCATTTCTGTTGAAAGCTTAGTTTTTCTGTTTGATCATCCTGTCCATACCTTATTTGATTCGGGCGCATCACATTCGTTTATTTCTACATCATTAGTTGAATCATTGCACTTAAACACCAGTTTAGTAGAGGATCCCTTAGTTCTTTCGAATCCAATTGGGGGCTCAGCTTATTTGTCCATGATATGTTTGGATTTGAAAATTTCTATACTTAGCGTTGAGTTTAGATGTAATGCTTATGTGTTGGGCTTCACGGGCTATGGGCTAATTTTAGGAATGGATTGGTTATCCAGAAATGGGGCCATTCTTGATTGTGAAAGGAGAGTAGTTAGGCTCATGACTCGCCTTGGTAACGCTCTCGAAATCTTTTGTAATCCCATAAATTCCGTTATGCTAAGTTATCTAGAATCACTTGACGCGTCTAAGGAAAATCTACAATCTGTTAGAGTGGTCCGATAATATTCGGATGTGTTTGAGGAGGTGAAGGGCTTGCCTCCGAAGCGGGAGATAGATTTTCGAATATGTCTTGTGGATAATGCAAAACTAGTATCTTTGCCAGTACGCCACATGGCTCCACGTGAATGGAGGGAACTCGATAAGCAAGTGAAGGAGTTGCTTGAGAAGGGGTTCATAAGACGAAGTATATCGGAGTGGGGTGCTCCAGTAGTATCTGCCACGAAGGCGGATGGGTCCCTTAGACTTTGTGTGGACTATAGAGAACTTAATAAGCTTACTAAGAAAAACAAACACCCACTGCCGAGGATTGACGATCTCTTCGATCAGTTAGTTGGCGCCTTAGTGTTTTCGCAGTTGGACTTAGCCACTGGTTTCCATCAGTTGAGAGTGGCTGAGGATAGGATAGACAAGACTGCCTTTAGGACTCCGGACGGTTTCTATGAATAGCTAGTGATGCCCTTCGGTTTGACAAACGCCCCTGCATACTTTGTTCATTTGATGAGTAGGGTGTTTAGGGAGTACCTTAACAAATTCGTGGTAGTCTTTGTAGACGATATCCTGATCTTTTCTAAGGATGAAGAAGAGCATGCCCTACATCTTAGGGAAGTGTTGGAGACCCTACGAGCGCATAACCTTAAAGCAAAATTTTCTAAGTGTCACTTTTGGAGGAAAGAAGTGCGATTCTTAGGGCACGTGGTTTCCAAGGAAGGGATAGCTGTGGATCCCGCAAAGGTGGTGGCCATCCAAGATTGGAAGGTCCCTAAAAATGCTACCGAAGTAAGAAGTTTCTTGGGGTTGACTGGCTACTATAGGAAGTTTATCAAAGACTTCGCAAAGATATCAGCTCCATTGACACGTCTGACGAAGAAGAACCTAGTTTTCACATGGGACGTAGATAGCGATGATGCGTTCTAACGTTTGAAGAGAGCTTTGACCTCAGCCCCAATCTTAGTGCTGCCAGACGGGAGTAAGCCATTTACCGTATATACTGACGCTTGTGGGACAGGACTAGGCGTAGTCTTAATGCAAAAGGGTAGGGTAATAGCCTATGGTGGAAGGCAGTTGAGAGCGCATGAGAAGAATTACCTTACACATGACCTAGAGTTAGCCGCTATTGTTTTCACGCTTAAGTCTTGGCGTCATTATCTTCGGTGAGAGTTTCGAATTCTTCACTGACCACAAATCGTTAAAATACTTATTCTCTCAAAAGGACTTGAACTTAAGGCAGCAAAGGTGGATGGAGTTCTTAGCATCCTACGACTTCGAGGTAGCATATATCACTGGCAAGGGTAACGTGGTGGCAGATGCCTTAAGTAGAAAAAGATTATCCTTAAGTCCTTTGTTTTTTGAGCGGAGAAGCTTAGAATTCATTTCGATGTTTGACTTTAGACCTTCCATTGACTTTGTACCCGTTTTGCTAGCATCCTTGGAGGTCAGACCTACGCTTTTGGGATGGATTGGCGAGGCACAGCGAGACGACCCGCAGTTGGTTGAGTTAGTAGAAAAGCTCAAAGGAGGGGAGTCATCAAGCCATCTCTGTAAAAATACCCTTGATGATAAGGGTTGGTTACGTTGGGACGGAAGACTTTGTGTACCAAAAGACGATGACCTAAGGAAGACTATTCTTGACGAAGCACATCGTTCAAAGATGACCATTCATCCCGGCGGGGACAAGATGTACATGGACATGAGACGAGTTTACTTTTGGGTCGGTATGAAGAGGGACGTAGCCGAGTATGTCGCTAGATGCTTGGTGTGCCAACAAGTAAAAGCGGACTCGATGGATTTTGTGGGTGGATTACCACGATCGAGGAAGGGTAATACAGGGATTTGGGTTATAGTAGATAGACTTACTAAGAGCGCCCATTTCATTCCCGTGAAGAGTAAGAGGACTGTTCCATGGTTAGCTTCTGTATACGTCCGAGAGATAGTTCATTCGCACGGTGTTCCTTCTAGCATAGTGAACGACCGCGATCCTATTTTCACCAGCGAATTTTGGAGAATCTTACAAGAGGCGGTAGGGACTCAGTTATTTTTGAGCTCCGCATATCATCCTCAGACGGACAGCCAAACCGAGATGGTGAATGGCATTCTAGAGGATCTTTTGAGAGTATGTATCCTAGACTTTGGGGGTACATGGGAAGAGCACCTTCCATTGGTGGAGTTCGCATATAATAACAGCTTTCAGTCCAGCATTGGCATGGCACCTTTCGAAGCTCTTTATGGACGACCTTGTCATTCACCTACATGTTGGTGGGAATCTACGGATAAGATCTTACTTGGGCCCGATATGATTAGGGAGACTTCGGAGAATATAGATTTGATTCGAAGGAGGATGAAAGCAACGCAAGATAGGCAGAAATCTTTTGCGGATAATGTAACACCCCACACCCGCTAAGGTCACTCACTAAGGGAATGCCTTAACTTCGGTGGAGTATTTTAAGTGAATATAGAGCAGAAAAATTAAAACAAGACAGATATAAATAATACTTGAAAATTTAAAACATCATTTCATTGCAGCAGAAGATAAACATGTTTGGTTACAATACCAAAAACCAACTAAAACAAGAGTCAAGTACTAAATATCCATCCTGATAAAAACATAAGTACATAACCCCACTACATAACTAATAGCCATAATAGAAAAGATAAGCTGAGCTTTACATCGACGGTCCAAGCTCCAAAAGATAGATAAAGCAATCTGATCAAAGCCCGCTAGTGCTAGGCCCACTCTGAGAACCTGAGGGTTGGGAAAAAGATAAAACAACGGGGTCAGACATAAGTCTGAGCGAGTCCTATAACTTTAACAATACAATCATTAAAGTAATTAGGTATGATACAAACTTGGTACGGTAATGACTGGGGATAAATGACTACAATAAGCAGCCCACTAGACATAGGATGAACTAAGATATCGATAAATACGCATCTACCCACCCAAGGGTAATTACTACACTCCACCACACCAGTCATTCCTAACTTAAAGGTTGATCCCACCCAAGGACTTAGAAAATATAACTAGTAGTTTCGTGTACCCCTAGCTAACCACATAGGTGCCGTCTGCCCCTATCTCCACTAGGTGTACCCACTACTTCCCAAGCGATCGGCTCCCTGACGTAGATACCCGTGCTGGCCCCACAGTGGGGTGTATCACTCCCTAAAGTGGCAACCCGATACAACCAATGGTGCACGGCTTATACCTACACGATGCAACAACGTCTTGCCTACCAGCCCGGGTCCACACACGCATATGAAACCCGTTGGACTTGCGTTGCCACCGCTAACCCGTTTTGGCTTCTTATAGTCAAGCCCAGTACGCGTGTCCCGTCCTCGACATGGGACAAGCCCACAAATATACGTTTTGGGTTACTGGTTGAAATGGGCCCCCACAAGCTACCCACCTAAGCTTGTCCCTTTCTAGTGCATCCCACTTAACCCTCTATTCATGTTTAATTACATGTTCCCACTTGGTTAAGTATCCTAATCGTATTTTCTATTGCCACCCAAGGCAACCCACTAGATTTCCACAGGCCACCCAAGGCACTTACTTGATTTCCACATGCCACCCAAGGCACCCACTTAACCCCTCATGCCCCACTACATGCTTATATGGTTAAGTGTTTCTTAATTGATTAAGAACGTAACCTTTGTAAAGACCTCTCACATTAGACTGTCTTTTATGGCAGTTGGATTTGCCGGTCGGGTCCGGGCAGCCTTACGCCATAACAGAGTCTAACATCGTGCCTTTACACTTGTCACGTATTTAGTTTATGGCTAAGACCTCTCACATTGGGCCAATCATTTGTAGCCGCTGGATTTGCCGGTCGGGTCCGGGCAGTCATATGCTACAGAAGGGTCCAACCTCGTGTCTTAGTCGATTAATTACACCTAATTAATTACCCCCCCATATTTTGAATTAATTTTCCCTAATTAATTCCAATTTAATGATGTATATAATTGACTCAATTATGTCCATCCACTTATGGTATGCAACATCATACCAATTTCACCACAATTTTGTTAACATGAATGTTAACCCCATCGTTCCCCACGTAATACGCTAACATGACATACATAAAACGGAAGATTCATCACAAATACAATGGGTTCAACTTAGCGTAACATTAGCATCAACATGGGTTTTAAAGGTGTGAACTTGCATTTATGACCATAGCATCAAACCCAACTAGCATAAATAATCAACCCAAACTTGCATGAATCACATATGTCATAAAGAGGGTAACCTGAATAGACGTTCATGTCATAGACCTATCATAAAGGGATAAAATTGCATACATGTCATAGGTCTAAAAAGGGATGAACTTGCATATGTTACTCATATCATAAAAAGGGGTAAACATGCATATATATGCATGACATACAAAGGTGTAAACTTGCATATGTATGCATACCATACTAAGGTGTAAACTTGCACATGTTACTTGCATATAATCAAACACCAAACTTGCATAACATGTCATATATGAACTTGCATATAATCAAACACCAAACTTGCAAAACATGTCATATATGAACTTGCATATAATCAAACACCAAACTTGCATAACATGCCATATATGAACTTGCATATAATCAAACACCAAACTTGCATAACATGGTGTCATAATGGATCAATGTTTATCATAGTGATTTGCATAACTAGCATCATGAACATATAGCAAAAAACTTGCATAACTAGCATCATGAACATATAGCATAAAACTTGCATAACTAACATCATGAACACATAGCATATGATAACATAACTTGCATTGATCCACATACATAACCATAACCTCATTATATCCTATCATAATTAGTTTAGCAATTGCTTGATAAAGGAATAGAAACTCACAACTTGTTGACTAGCACTCCTATAAAGAAGATTAAGTTGCTAGAGTTGATTAGAAGTTGATTTGAGAAGCTATCTTCCTCTTTAATTTGTGGAGGCTCCTTCTAAGTTGCATTTTGACGGCATGACGGCATTGTATCTATTTTTAGTATGGATTAGGGTAGTCTTAGGGTGCATTTATAGATTAGTTAAGTGTTTTAGGCCATAGGATTAACCCTAGGATAGTTTAGAGCCATCAGATCTCGTCACAAGCCACCAAACACAGCCCAAAACCTGACCAACTCACTCAAATGGTGCACCAGGCAAAACTGCCCGGCCACCTGTGTCGACTCCCACGTCGACAGGGCAGTCGACTTGGGTCTAGCTGTGTCGACTCCCAAGTCGACTCCCCAGTCGAGTTGGGGAGGCTGGCGGGAATTTTTCCGCCTAGCTCCATTTCTGCCTTTGAAATCTGTTTTTCGAAATTTGAATTTTCTGAAAACATCTTCGGGCCTTAACTGGGTCATACGGACTCCGATTTTCGAAAACTCGGACTCTATTTCGCGTATTTTTCCGAGACGAACGCATTGGCATAGCCCGTTTCCCCTGATTCAGATCTTAAAATATAATTCTGCCCTGATTATAACAAGTTATTCAACATACGGGGTGTTACATTCTCCCCTACTTAATGGATTTCGTCCCCAAAATCTCTAAGTCCAGAAGAACGTATCCTACCATCCAAACAACAATCTACTAAACCATCAAACACTGGCATCCATTGTCCTTAAAGTTTCTAATGCTGTACGAACATATGCAAAAAGTGTGTGTATATATTCCCTGTCTAATGCAAAATCAGGCGGTCAACTGATTCAGTTGACCTCCTTAATGAAACCATGATAGTGCCATGCATCCAATATGTATGCGAAAGAACCCTATCGACACATACTATTTCTACATGTGTGCACAACCATACACCAAAATGCATCATCCATATGATAACACAACCATTATACATCAATTAATATAGCTACCTACACACAATTATATGCAATATGCAATATGAAGTGACTGAGCCGATCTAGTGTCTAAAGTGTGTGCATATGCATCCACGAGCAACCACTAGCAACCACTTACATCCACACGCATACATCAATCATAACATGTCTTCATACACATGTTTCAACCATAGGTTTACCCTATCTAAAGGTCAAAGGTACTAATGAGAGGACATACTAAAGATAAGGTAAGTACTAGAAAAACGATAAAGGAGAAGTTAAAAGACATACCCTCTAAAAGGAATGGGTACAGTGAACGCATCTTCGCTTCTGCCTCCCAAGTAGCGTTGCTCTCATCATCTCCCCATTGCACTTTGACTAGATGAACCTCTCTGTTTCTCAACTTCCTAATCTCTGACCAACGGATGCGAGTAGGAGCTCGTCGAATCGTCGCATCACGGTCTACCTCCACTTCTCTAAGCAAGCTCGGCTCTACCACTTCTGCGGTCTCATGTAGGCACTTCCTCAAATGTGACACATGAAATACGTAATGTACACCACTAAGTCTCTCGGGCAAATCCACTCTATATGCCATCTGTCCAATCCTTTCCTTAATAGGATACGGCCCTACAAACCTTGGTGCTAACTTTCCAACGGACCCAAAGCGAACAACACTCCGTAATGGAGATACTTTGACAAAGACCATGTCCCCAACATCAAACTCAAGATCCGTCCTCCTCTTATCCGCGTAAGATTTCTGCCTATCTTGCGCTGCTTTCATCCTTCTTCGAATCAAATCAATCTTTTCCGAAGTCTCTCTAACCATATCAGGCCCAAGCAAGATCTTATCCGTAGACTCCCACCAACATGTAGGTGATCGACAAGGCCTTCCATAAAGAGCTTCGAAAGGAGCCATGCCAATACTAGACTGAAAGCTGTTATTATACGCGAACTCCACCAATGGAAGATGCTCTTCCAATGTACCTCCAAAATCTAAGATACATAGCCTCAAAAGGTCTTCTAGAACACGATTCACCCTCTCGGTATGGCCGTTCGTTGGAGGATGATATGCGGTGCTCAAACACAACTGAGTCCCTACCGCCTCTTGCAAACTCTTCCAAAACTCACTAGTGAAGATAGGATCTCGATCGCTCACTATGCTCGAAGGTACTCCATGTAACCGAACTATCTCTCGAAGGTAAACTGAAGCTAGCCACTGAGCAGTCCTCTTACTCTTCACGGGTATGAAATGGGCTCTCTTAGTAAGTCTGTCTACCACAACCCAAATTCTCGTATTACCCTTCCTCGATCTCGGTAACCCATCAATAAAATCCATCGAGACGCTATCCCACTTCCATTGCGGAACTTCTGATGGGTGAAGCAACGCACCAGCTTTCTTTTGCTCCGCTTTCACTTGTTGGCACACCAAGCATCTAGCGACATACTCGGCCACATCTTTCTTCATACCGGCCCAAAAGAAAACTCGCTTCATGTCTTGGTACATCTTGTCCCCACCGGGATGAATGGTCATCTTCGAACGATGTGCATCATCAAGAACAGCCTTCTTCAAACCCTCATCTTGCGGTACACAAAGTCTACTGTCTCTACGCAACCACCCCCTATCGTCTAGGGTGTACCTACTCAAATGGCTGGACGACTTCCCCCTTATGAGCCTCTCTACCAACTCAACCAACTGTGGGTCATCCCGCTGTGCCTCGCCAATCCGTCCCAAAAGAGTAGGTCTGACCTCTAAGGATGCTAGCAAACCGGGTACAAAGTCAATGGAAGGTCTGAAATCAAACATCGAGATAAATTCCAAGCTTCGTCGTTCCACGAACAATGGACTCAAGGACAACCTTTTTCTGCTTAAGGCGTCTGCCACCACGTTACCCTTGCCAGGGGTATATGCTATTTCGAAATCATAGGATGCTAAGAACTCCCTCCACTTTTGCTGTCTTAAGTTCAAATCCTTCTAAGAAAACAGGTACTATAAAGATTTTTGGTCAGTGAACAATTCGAACCTCTCGCCAAGAAGATAATGGCGCCAAGTCTTAAGCGCAAAAACAATAGCGGCCAACTCTAGGTCATGCGTAGGGTAATTTTTCTCATGCTTTCTCAACTGCCTTCCCCCATAGGCTATTACCCTTCACTGTTGCATTAAGACTACGCCTAGTCCTGTCCCACAATCGTCGGTATAAACGACAAAATGGCTTACTCCCATCTGGCAACACTAAGACTGGAGCTGTGGTTAAAGCTCTCTTTAACCGTTGGAACGCATCATCATAATCTACGTCCCATATGAAGACTAGATTCTTCTTTGTCAAGCGAGTTAATGGGGCTGATATCTTCGTGAAGTCCTTGATAAACTTCCTATAGTAGCTAGCCAACCCCAAGAAACTCCTCACCTCGGTAGCATTCTTCGGAACCTTCCAATCTTGGATGGATACTACCTTAGCGGGATCCACAACTATCCCTTCCTTAGAGACCACGTGCCCTAAGAACCGCACTTCCTTCCTACAAAAGTGACATTTAGAGAATTTAGCCTTAAGGCTATGCACTCGAAGAGTCTCCAACACTTCCCTAAGATGTAGGGCATGCTCTTCTTCACTCTTAGAAAAGACTAGGATGTCATCCACAAAGACCACCATGAACTTATTAAGGTACTTCCTGAACACCCTACTGATCAGATCAACAAAGTATGCAGGGGCGTTCGTCAAACCAAATGGCATCACCAGCCACTCATAAAAACCGTCCGGAGTCCTAAAGGAAGTCTTGTCTATGCTATCCTCAGCCACTCTCAACTGATGAAACCCCATGGCTAAGTCCAATTGCGAAAACACTGAGGCGCCAACCAACTGATCAAAGAGATCATCAATCCTTTGCAATGGGTGTCTATTCTTCTTTGTAAGCATGTTGAGTTCTCTATAGTCTACACAAAGTCTGAGGGACCCATCCGCCTTCGTGGCAAAAACCACTGGAGCACCCCACTTCGATATACTTCGTCTTTTGAACCCCTTCTAAAGCAACTCCCCTACTTGCTTATGGAGTTCCCTCCTCTCACGAGGAGCCATGTGGCGCACTGGCAAAGATACTGGCTTAGCATTGTCCACCAGATATATTCGGAAGTCTATCTCCCGCTTCGGAGGTAAGCCCTTTACCTCCTCAAACACATCCGAGTATTCCCGGACCACTCTAACAGATCGCAAACTCTCGACCGAAGCATCAAACGATTCAAGATAACTTAGCATAACAGAATCCATGGGATTACAAGAGATCTCGAGAGTGTTACCCAAGCAGGTCATGAGCCTAACAACTCTCCTTTCACAATCAAGAACGGCACCATTACTGGATAACCAATCCATGCCCAAAATCAACCCATAGCCCGTGAAGCCCAAAACAAAAGCATCACATCTAAACTCAATGCTAAGTATGGAAATCTTCAAACCCAAACATATCATGGACAAATAAGTGGAGCCCCCAATTGGGTTTGAAACAACCAAAGGATCATCCACTAGACTGGTGTCTAAGTGCAGTGACTCAACTAATGATGATGAGATAAACGAATGTGATGCGCCCGAGTCGAATAAAGTACGGACAGGATGATCAAACAGAAAAATCAGACTTTCAACGGAAATAGTTCTACCTCTTTCCTGAATCGGTGGAACCGCGAGAGCCTGAACTTGCCCCCTTGCTTGACCTGGTGCCATAAGAGCTTGCACCTATCCTCCTGAGTTAGATCCCGTCCTCTGCCCCTTCTTAGGGCAGTCCTTCACTAGATGCCCTGCTTCGCCACAGTGGTAGCAGCCAGTCTTCCTCTTCTTCCGACAATCTTTGCTTAGGTGGCCTGGTGTCCCACAATTGAAGCACTTCTTCTTTCCCTTGCCACCGTTGCCTTTCCCACCCTTGTTTTTCTATTGCTGTTGAGGTCTCTTCTGATCTCCTTTCTTCTCGAGTGCCTTATTAGCATTGGGACCCTTCTCTTCCTCATGCATAAGTGCCATGTCTACTAGCATCGCAAAGGTGGCCCCCATAGGGATGGGAGTCATAGCCAGTCCATGCATCGGTTCATTCAAGCCTTTAACGAACCTCAAAGCCTTCTTCTCCGGTGTATTCACCATGTCTATGCCAAATCTTGTTAGCTAATTAAACTTGTTGACATATTCCTTCACTGATAAGTTTCCTTGCTTTAGAGTCAAGAAACTTTCCATATACAGATTTTCTTCCGCCCTTGAGAGAAACTTTGCCACAAACCTTTGTCTGAAATCCGCCCAAGAGTCGATAGGGCGCTCTCCATTAGTGACCTCCCACCAAAACGAGACCTCTCCCTTCATTAACCAAGCAGCTAACTTGACTTTCTTTCCTTCTTCCATCTCAAAGATATCTATCAACTCTTCCACCTCCTTAAGCCAATCTCTAGCTTCCACAAAAGTTTCTGATCCTTGAAAAGGTTTCCCTCCCATAGCCTTAAATTCCTTGCAAGTCTTTGCAAAAGTATCCGCGCGAGGAAGAGGAGGGGGAGGAAGATCGGGTGCAACTGGTGGTGGAGGAACATTTGCTGGACCCGCAGCGGCGGCCCTAGCCTCCATCAATCTCCTATACTATACAGGTATCGCTACACCCTCCGGAAAGTTAAGATCTTCAGCCATGCTGAAATGAAAAAAAAGGAAAGATTCAAAACGGAGAATTCGAAAGATAAGGATATGGCTATTGGGGATTATGCTTTTCTTTCAAAAACTTTTCTCTTAAAAGACATGTTTTAGAAAATACTTCTTCCAAAAATGTTTTTAGAAAAATAGTTTTTCTAAAAAAAAAATATCTGTTCTGGTAACCTTCAGCTCTGATACCACGTGTAACACCCCACACCCGCTAAGGTCACTCACTAAGGGAATGCCTTAACTTTGGTGGAGTATTTTAAGTGAATATAGAACAGAAAAATTACAACAAGACAGATATAAATAATACTTGAAAATCTAAAACATCATTTCATTGCAACAGAAGATAAACATGTTTGGTTACAATACTAAAAACCAACTAAAACAAGAGTCAAGTACTAAATATCTATCCTGATAAAAACATAAGTACATAATCCCACTACATAACTAATAGCCATAATAGAAAAGATAAGCTGAGCTTTACATCGACGGTCCAAGCTCCAAAAGATAGATAAAACAATCTGATCAAAGCCCACTAGTACTAGGCCCACTCTGAGAACCTGAGGGTTGGGAAAAAGATAAAAACAACGGGGTCAGACATAAGTCTGAGCGAGTCCTATAACTTTAACAATACAATCATTAAAGTAATTAGGGTATGATATAAACTTGGTACGGTAATGACTGGGGATAAATGACTACAATAAGTAGCCTACTAGACATAGGATGAACTAAGATATCGGTAAAGACGCATCTACCCACCCAAGGGTAATTACTACATTGCACCACACCAGTCATTCCTAACTTAAAGGTTGATCCCACCGAAGGACTTAGAAAATATAACAAGTATTTTCGTGTAACCCTAGCTGACCACATAGGTGCCGTCTGCCCCTATCTCCACTAGGTGTACCCACTACTTCCCAAGCGATCGGCTCCCTAATGTAGATACCCGTGCTGGCCCCACAGTGGGGTGTATCACTCCCCAAAGTGGCAACACGATACAACCAACGGTGCACGGCTTATACCTAAACGATGCAACAACGTCTTACCTACCAGCCCGGGTCCACACACGCATATGAAACCCGTTGGACTTGCGTTGCCACCGCCAACCCGTTTTGGCCTCTTATAGTCAAGCCCAGTACGCGTGTCCCGTCCTCGACATGGGTCGAGCCCACAAAGATACGTTTTGGGTTACTGGTTGAAATGGGCCCCCACAAGCTACCCACCTAAGCTTGTCCCTTTCTAGTGCATCCCGCTTAACCCTCTATTCATGTTTAATTACATGTTTCCACTTGGTTAAGTATCCTAATCGTATTTTCTATTGCCACCCAAGGCAACCCACTAGATTTCCACATGCCACCCAAGGCACTTACTTGATTTCCACATGCCACCCAAGGCACCCACTTAAACCCTCATGCCCCACTACATGCTTATCTGGTTATGTGTTTCTTAATTGATTAAGAACGTAACCTTTGTAAAGACCACTCATATTAGACTGTCTTTTATGGCAGCTGGATATGCCGGTCGGGTCCGGGCAGCCTTACGCCATAACAGAGTCTAACCTCGTGTCTTTACACTTGTCACATATTTAGTTTATGGCTAAGACCTCTCACATTGGGCCAATCATTTGTAGCCGCTGGATTTGCCGGTCGGGTCCGGGCAGTCTTATGCTACAAAAGGGTCCAACCTCGTGTCTTAGTCGATTAATTACACCTAATTAATCACCCCCCCCATATTTTGAATTAATTTTCCTTAATTAATTCCAATTTAATGATGTACATAATTGACTCAATTATGTCCATCCACTTATGGTATGCAACATCATACCAATTTCACCACAATTTTGTTAACATGAATGTTAACCCCATCGTTCCCCACGTAATACGCTAACATGACATACATAAAAGGGAAGATTCATCACAAATACAATGGGTTCAACTTAGCGTAACATTAGCATCAACATGGGTTTTAAAGGTGTCAACTTGCATTTATGACCATAGCATCAAACCCAACTAGCATAAATAATCAACCCAAACTTGCATGAATCACATATGTCTTAAAAAGGGTAACTTGCATAGATGTTCATGTCATAGACCTATCATAAAGGGATAAACTTGCATACATGTCATAGGTCTAAAAAGGGATGAACTTGCATATGTTACTCATATCATAAAAAGGGGTAAACATGCATATGTATGCATGACATACAATGGGGTAAACTTGCATATGTATGCATACCATAAAAAGGTGTAAACTTGCACATGTTACTTGCATATAATCAAACACCAAACTTGCATAACATGTTATATATGAACTTGCATATAATCAAACACCAAACTTGCATAACATGGCATATATGGACTTGCATATAATCAAACACCAAACTTGCATAACATGCCATATATGAACTTGCATATAATCAAACACCAAACTAGCATAACATGGTGCATAATGGATCAATGTTTATCATAGTGATTTGCATAACTGGCATCATGAACATATAGCATAAAACTTGCATAACTAGCATCATGAACATATAGCATAAAACTTGCATAACTAACATCATGAACACACAGCATATGATAACATAACTTGCATTGATCCACATACATAACCATAACCTCATTATATCCTATCATATTTTGTTTAGCAATTACTTGCTAATGGCATAGAAACTCACAACTTGTTGATTAGCACTCCTATAAAGAAGATTAAGTTGCTAGAGTTGATTAGAAGTTGATTTGAGAAGCTATCTTCCTCTTTAATTTGTGGAGGCTCCTTCTAAGTGGCATTTTGACGGCATGATGACATTGTATCTATTTTTACTATGGATTAGGGTAGTCTTAGGGTGTATTTATAGACTAGTTAAGTGTTTTAGGCCATAGGTTTAACCCTAGGATAGTTTAGAGCCATCAGATCTCGTCATAAGCCACCAAACACAGCCCAAAACCTGACCAACTCACTCAAATGGTGCACCAAGAAAAACTGCCCGGCCACCTGTGTCGACTCCCAAGTCGACAGGGCAGTCGACTTGGGTCTAGCTGTGTCGACTCCCAAGTCGACTCCCCAGTCGACTTGGGGTGGCTGGCGGGAATTTTCCCGCCTAGCTCCATTTCTTCCTTTGAAATCTGTTTTTCGAAATTTGAATTTTCTGAAAATTCTTCGGGCCTTAACTGGGTCATACGGACTCCGATTTTCGAAAACTCGGACTCTATTTCGCGTATTTTCCGAGATGAACGCAATGGCATAGCCCTTTCCCCTGATTCAGACCTTAAAATTTAATTCTGCCCTGATTATAACAAGTTATTCAACATACGGGGTGTTACAGATAAGAGGAGGACAGATCTTGAGTTTGAGGTTGGGGACATGGTCTTTGTCAAAGTGTCTCCATTACGAAACGTTGTTCGCTTTGGGTCCGTTGGGAAGTTAGCACCAAGGTTCGTAGGGTTGTTTCCTACTAAGGAGAAGATTGGACGGATGGCGTATAGAGTGGAGTTGCCTAAGGAACTTAGTGGTGTACACGACGTATTCCACGTGTCACATTTGAGGAAGTGCTTGCACGAGACCGCAGAAGTGGTGGAGCCGAGCTTGCTTAGAGAGGTGGAGATCGAGCGTGATGCAACGATTTGACGAGCTCCTACGCGAATTCTTAGGTCAGAGATTAAGAAGTTGAGAAATCGAGAGGTCAGACTAGTAAAAGTACAATGGGGAGATGATGAGAGCAACACTACTTGGGAGACAGAAGAGAAGATGCGTTCACAATACCCTTTCCTTTTCGAGGGTATGTCCTTTAATTTCTCCTTTATCGCTTATCTTGTACTTATCTTACCTTTAGAGTATCCTCTCGCTAGTATTCTTGACCTTTAGTTAGGATAATCCTATGGTTGAAACATGTGTTTGAGACATGTTATGTATGATGGATGCAAAGTGGATGCAAGTGCTTGCTAGTGGTTGCTCGTGGACGCATATACACACACTATTAGGCACTACATCAGCTCAGTCACTTCATACTACATATTTCATATAAATGGCTGTATTTAGTAAAATGGATGTATGATGATTGTATTATCATATGGATGCTGCATTCAGATGATGATTGTTCATGCATGTAGAGATAATATGTAGCATTAGGGAACTTTTGCATACATAATGGATGCATGGCACTATCATGGTTTGCATTAAGGAGGTCAACTGAATCAGTGGACCGCCTGATTTCAGATTAGATAAGGACATATACACACACTGTGCATTTAAACATGAAAGCATTAGAAGTCTATAAGGACAATGGATGCCTGTGTTTGATGGTTGAGTAGATGGTTGTTTGGATGTTAGGATATACATTCTTCGTAACTTGAAGATTTCCGGGACGAAATCCTTTAAGGAGGGGAGAATGTAACACCCCGTAATTCTGTTAACATTAATGTTCACCAATTAAATAATAAATAATCTCAGACGTGAGAATTGTGGGAAATGGGTTGTACCATTGTGTTCGTGTCGGAATTCTGGTCAAAATAGAGTCTGAGTTTGCGTGAATTGGACTTCATATGAATAAGTTATGGCCATCGGAAGTTTCAGAAAATTCAAAACAGCTCGCAGGAAATTCAAAATTCAAACTAAAAGTGCAGAAGCGGGCTGGGCGGGAATTTTCCCGACCAGGTAGGTCGACTGGGGGGTCGACACTAGCGTCGACCTGGCCCCCCAGGTCGACTATAGTGTCAACCTGGGTGTCGACCTGGTTCTGGCGGCTAGGGATTTTGACTAAGCCTGTTTTTGACTGAGTAATGACCCATTACGGTTTTGACCTAATCTGGTTGGCTGGGATTAGTCCTGAATTGATCTGACAGTCTAAATAAACTCTATAAATACCTAGGTAGTCTCTCACCCTAATTCATAAGAAAAATAGAATAGCTACCATCATACCACCGCCATGGAACTCAGTGGAGCCGCCGCCAACTAAGAAGGAAGAAAAGCTAATTCAATTCTAATTCTAATCAACTCTAAAGCAAAGCAAAACTCTTTTCTTCTCTAAATTGGGAGTATGATAGTCTTAACAAGATTATTATCATTTTAATTAGGTTAAGTCATGAATGGATTATGAGTAGATGATGTGAATTGTCGTATATGTTATCATGTATGTTATTAATCCTATGCTATGTAGTGATGATATCCTATATGTTGTAAATCATGCTATGATGATGTTATGTATGTTGAAAGTTTCTACGCTAAGTTGTGATGAATCATACATGTTAAAAAGCCATCTATGCTCGTTAGCTCATATTAATTAAATCATCTTGTTTGGGCTATATTAATCTATACGACAAGTCACATATGTAAGTTAGATTGATTAGAAAAGTTATGAACATATGCCATGACATCTATTATGACATCTAGAATTATGCTATGACATATGTGATATTCTATGCTAGTTCACACCATCATTATGTTGCCTAAAAACCCCATATGCAAGTTTATGTATAGATTTGGGCTATGATCATATCATGTAAATTGTGACATTTAACAAGTTGACACATTATGATCCTTAACATGTGTAGTTTATGCAAGTTTCACCCCTATTATGATTAAATTTATTTTAATTGTCTATATGTTAATTTATCTTTGTGCTATGTGTTAGACTATTCAAGTCTAGCCTATATTATGCGTTGAATAAGCGAACGTATAAACGTGGGGTAGGGGTAATATTAAGGATTTAATAATAAGAAGTTAGGGTGCAATTGATATGATTTTGCATGCCATGAGTGGATGACCATAATTGAGTCAATTATGGACATCAATAAAAGTGGACTTAATTAATAATTTGGATAGGGAATTATTAAAACTGGGTTAAAAGATTATAAGTGGTAATCAATGCTTAGGACACGAGGTTGGACTCGTTTGTGACGTAAACCTGCCTGGACCCGCCCGGCAAATCCAGTGGTCATAAATGTCAACCCAATGTGAGAGGTCCTGGGCCTAAACTAAAGCATAACAGTTGTAAAGACACGAGGTTAGACTCTTTTATGGTGTAAGACTGCCCGGAACCGCCCGGCAAATCCAGCTGCCATAAATGCCAGTCTAATGTGAGAGGTCTTTATGAAGTTTTGGCCTGAATGAATTAAGAAATACTTAACCAGATAAACATGTAAAGCGGGACATGGGCGTTATGTAGGTGCCTTAGGTGGCATGAGGAATCTAGTGGGGTGCCCTTAGTGGCATGTGAAATACGATTAGTAAGACTTAACCAAACACACATGTAAATGAACATGACTAAGAGGGTTATGTGGGATATACTTGTGGTGACAAGCTTATGTGGGTAGCTTGTGGGGGCCCATTTCAACCAGTATCCCAAACGTATCTTTGTGGGCTCGACCCAAGTCGAGGACGCTACATGCATACTGCGTTAGACTATAAGAGGCCAAAATGGGGAGCGGTGGCAATGCAAGTCCAACGGGTTTCATATGCGTGTGTGGACCCGGGCTGGTAGGTAAGACGTTGTTGCATCGTGTAGGTATAAGCCATGCATTCTCAAGTTGTATCGGGTTGCCACTTTAGGGGAGTGATACACCCCACTGTGGGGCCAGCACGGGTATCTACGAGTAGAGAGCCGATCGAAAGTGGGTAGTGGGGTACACCTAGTGGAGATAGGGGCAGACGACACCTATGTAGTCATCTAGGGGTACGTAAGGCTATTTATATGTTTTTGTGTGAAGCAAGTGGGATCAACCTTTAGGATGACTGGTGCGGTGCAGTGTAGTAATGTGCGGTGCAGTGTAGTAATTATTCGTTAGAAATTAGGTGTGCCTTTACCGTTATCTTAAACGCTATCTTTATCTTCCTAATAGTTCATAGACATTTACTTGTCTTCCAGCTTATGCCTTAGTCTAGTTATTTTGATAATAGTATTGTTAGAATTATCATACTCGCCAGACTTTATGTCTGATCCCCCCCATTTCTATCCTTTTTCCCCCTCCAAGCCCTCAGGTTGGGCCCAGCTCTAGTGGAGTTTGATTGGATTGCTTTATCTCTCTTGGAAAGCTTGGACCTTTGAAGTAAAGTCCAGCTTGTTATTTTTTAATGGCTATTTGAGTAATGGGATTATGTATTTTGTTTTATGAAGATGGATAATGTACTGGACTCTGATTAATGGTTTTGTGATGTAATAAACATGTTTCCGCTGCAATAAAATGAAGTTTTAGATTTCCAAGTACTACTTATTATCTGTCTTGTTGTAATTTTTCTGTTCTATATTCACTTATAACCTCCATGGAAGTTAATGCATTCCCTTTGTGAGTGACATTAATGGACGCGGGGTGTTACATCTGACGATAAGAACGCTGTTGATCAAGGTCTGAGAGGTAATTTAAAATACCCCAACTTGAACGACGTCGGGACTATCCACGGATGATACTTGTTGGTAATGGCGAGAATGTAAGTTAAGATTTCCGAAGTAGTGGAAATGATACGAGATGGTATTTTTCCTAGTAACGGAATTGAAAAGGTGATTGGGCGATAAGTTTTAAAAGCCAAGTGATGCCGAGCACTAAACCAGTAAATCTGTTTTTATGTTTTCATAGATGTTTACTTGATAGTTAAATCACCGACTATCAAGGCTGACCTTTACGATTATTGGTATGGAAAGACCGGGATCGAATATATATATTCGAAAACCATTCCAACCAACAAATACGATATATATAGAAGAGATCAAACGACGATCGAGATGGAGCATATGAAGACCATAGATCTTCATAAAGCGGAATAACCACTTACAATCTCTGATTCGACCCGGAGATATAATGGGGTTCTGTCGATGGGTATCTGTCGTGGTTGGAATCTGTGGATTGCAAAGATGATCGCTACTGATCCATGGGGTGATTCCTATGTTGGATGCAGTAGGAGAGTACCTTTGGTTCATCTTGTTCCTGGATGACTTGTATGGACGAATGCCTGACGGAGTATTTCCTGAAACCACGTTCGTTGATTTTTACAAATATACAGAGTAGTGGCAAAGAGGGGCACTTCTTTTATACACAGAGTATATTTGTGGACGTCAACTAATGACTTGACGGATCTGATGATGTGGCATTCAAAGTGAATGGCGACCAGATGTGTTCAGACCTCAAGCCTCATCAACTGGAGAATGACAGAAATCAGGCAGGCAACATGACTATGTGGGTCGCTCCCGTTAGGGTGTATAATCACCTATCTAGAGAAAATCCATTTCATTCTTTAATCTAATTCGATGTTGTTCCTTATCGGAAAACGGTGGTTTGAGTCCAACCGTTGGTGATATACATTCGATACACTCAAGCGAAATGAGTGGTCGGTCATGTGAGGGCCGGGCTGCAAGATGTTCTTGTTGGACCCAGCATATTTGTCTCTAGAGATACACGAGCGGCAGGTGGTCCCATACCATGTCATAGTTGGAATCCAATCTCCAATAAATGCCCGCGGTTGTGATTGTATACTATATATGTGGAGCGTGAGATTCAAGCGTTCCACTAGATTGATATTTACTTGTATTTAGACACTAGTATAATATCAGAAAAGATATCGATTTCTAAGCTAGTTTGGGTTATCGTAAGGTAAAAACCGTCCATGTTTATGTGTGGATTTGGTCTTACGGTTATCCTTTTTCATTCGAAGGGATTTTAACTTTAAAATCAAGTTGTGTGATACCCTTAATACAGTGAGAGTTTTTCTCACTCTGGTTCACCAGATTGACCCAATGTTTTGTAAATGCTCGGGTTAGCCCGAGTTGTAAAGGTTCAGGTTATCAGGCACTGAGAAGTCCAGAGACAAGCTGGAGATGCTCAGACATATGAAATCTAGTATTTATTCCGCTGTGTATATGAGGGAAGATTATCAAAACTGTCCAGATATGTGATGTACCCTGATATTGTATGTATTTTCAAAAGCTCTCAATAAAGATTTATTTCTTTATTATATTTTGTTCCGCTGCGATGTGAGACTCTGCGTCGGTTCTTCTTCTTCTATTCTAACTTTCTGTCTCTCTTATCTCACCCTCTAATTTCTTTCTATAAACGTTCCGGTGTTTTTGGTGGTTGGAAGGTCAGCATAAGTTACGGTAAAGGTATTCATGTCGATTTTCGGGGCCGAAATCCTTGGGTCGTTACAAAGAGGAAATTTTATTTAAATTTTCATAATGATTAAATAGTTTTCATAATATCTTTGAATTGGTGGTTATTTCATGAACATCTCCATTATCTACCATTATTCCACCATCCATCATAATTTTATATTAATGTGGAGAGTTTATTCTTTTTTTCAAATCATCTTGAATAAACAGTGGAAATATTTTTGATGGAATTGTGATTATAATATTTTTAAGAATTTTTGATAATTGAAAATTATCAATGATCTCAGTACAATTGAGCGTATTTCATAATATAATTAATTTAGAAATTTATTTCTCAACCATTTATGTACCTTCCACATTTATATCATCCATATTGGTTTAATATACCGAGGAGTTTTTCTTTTTGAAAAAAAACTAATAAAAATATAATATTCATAAGTGTTTCTCTAAACTTTTCAAAAATCCAAGCTCTGGTTATGCATGGTTATGATATTACTTATATTTAAGCTGCAACTGATCTCATTTAAAATCCAAGGTCTGGTTATGCATAGTCCGTGTGCTCTTAAATAATAAAAGGAAATTAAATAAATAAAATTTTATATGAATCCTCCTTGGTGTGTAAAAATCAGCCAATCAATCCATTTTTTTCAAATTTGTGAAATGCGTTAATATATTGTGGTTAGTTGACTAATAGCTATTGAAATCTGAGATTATTTGAATGTGTCACTTAAATTGAATTTATATTTGTTTTCCAAATCCATCATTGTTTTGAGCTTCATTTTTAAAAATCTCATTTGAAAATAATTGGAATCATATTTTTTAAAACTCTCTCCATTTTTATAAATTTCATCGTAAATCCTCTATTCTAAAATGAGAAATTTGCCATTAGTTCTTATAGTATTCTGATTTTTATTTCACTGATTGAGATTTATGATGATCGTTCTTCCTTTTAAGATGATATTATATTTTTAGTCAATTATTTCGTCACCGTTTTAATTTCTATATCATTTTGATGATAACAAAAGTGGGAGAATGGGTTAACATTTTAATCAATGAGTGGATATTTTTTTGAATATATTAATACTGAAGTTTCAATTATTGTTTTTCACTCATGCACATATTTAGGGGGAGTTTAGTTATAGGGGGAGCACTCAAACAGGGGGAGCATTCAAATAGGAGGAGTTCAGTAATTCACGGTCGAACACATTTGTTAAAATGTTATAGTTAAAATATTATTTTATGTTTGTCATCATCAAAAAGGGGAGATCGTTGTACCTAAGAATTCTATGATTTTGTTTGATGATAACAAACATATATTTATTATTATTATTATAAATGTGTTTGTAATTTTACTGTTGTACTACATCACAGACAAAATATAATATTTATATTTAAATGGAATACTACTGCACAAGAATTTAAATATTCAAACAATATTTTATTTAAATATAATATTTTATTTCAACATTACATATAGTACAAATTTATAACTCCATTATTTGTACATTTCACTAATATACAATACAATTTATTTCATGTTAAATTTCATTTGTATACAATGCCCCTTACTATATTACACTCAGTGTAACACGCCACGTCCATTAATGTCACTCACAAAGGGAATACATTAACTTCCAAGGAGGTTATAAGCGAATATAGAACAGAAAAATTACAACAAGACAGATAATAAGTAGTACTTGGAAATCTAAAACATCATTTTAGTGCAGCGGAAATTAACCATGTTTGTTACATCATAAAAACCATAAATCGGAGTCAAGTACAATATCAATCTTGCTAAAACAAAATACATAACCCCATTACACAAATAGCCATTAAAGAAGATAACAAGCTGGACTTTACTTCAACGGTCCAAGCTTTCCAAAGAGAGATGAAGCAATCCAATCAAACTCCACTAGAGCTGGTCCAACCTGAGGACCTGGAGGGGGAAAAAGGACATAAATGGAGGGGGTCGGACATAAAGTCTGGGGAGTATGATAATTCTAACAATACTATTACCAAAATAACTAGACTAAGGCATAAGCTGGAAGACAAGTAAATGTCTATGAACTATTAGGTATGGAAGAGCGGATAAAGATAACCTTTAAGATAACGTTAAAGATCACGTTAAAGGCACACCTAATTACTAACGAACAATTTCTACACTGCACCGCACATTACTACAATGCACCGCACCAGTCACCCTAAAGGTTGATCCCGCTTGCTTCACACAGAAATAGTATAAATAGCCTTACGTACGCCTAGCTGACTGCATAGGTGCCTTCTGCCCCTATCTCCACTAGGTGTACCCTACTACCCACTTGCGATCGGCTCCCTACTCGTAGATACCCGTGCTGGCCCCACAGTGGGGTGTATCACTCCCCTAAAGTGGCAACCCGATTCAACTTGAGAATGCACGGCTTATACCTACACGATGCAACAACGTCTTACATACTAGCCTGGGTCCACACACGCATATGAAACCCGTTGGACTTGCGTTGCCACCACTCCCCGCTTTGGCCTCTTATAGTCAAACCCAGTATGCGTGTCCCGTCCTTGACTTGGGTCGAGCCCACAAAGAGACGTTTGGGATACTAGTTGAAATGGGCCCCCACAAGCTACCCACCTAAGCTTGTCCACTAGCATATCCCACTTAACCCTCTTAGTCATGTTCATTTACATGTGTGTTTGGTTAAGTCTTACTAATCGTATTTCACATGCCACTAAGGGCACCTACTAGATTCCTCATGCCACCCAAGGCACCTACTTAACCCCCATGTCCCACCTTACATGTTTATCTGGTTAAGTATTTCTTAATTCATTCAGGCCATAACCTCATAAAGACCTCTCACATTAGACTGACATTTATGGCAGCTGGATTAGTCGGGCGGGTCGGGGTAGTCTTACACCATAAAAGAGTCTAACCTCGTGTCTTTACAAATGTTATGCTTTAGTTTAGGCCTAGGACCTCTCACATTGGGCTGACATTTGTGACCACTGGATTTGTCGGGCGGGTCCGGGCAGGTTTACGTCACAAACGAGTCCAACCTCGTGTCCTAAGCATTGATTATCACTTATAATCTTTTACCCCAGTTTTAATAATTCCCTATTCAAATTATTAATTAACTCCAATTTTTAATGATGCCCATAATTGACTCAATTATGGTCATCCATTCATGGCATGCAAAATCATATCAATTGCACCCCAACTTCTTAATATTAAATCCTTAATATTACCCCTACCCCACATTATATGTTCGCTTATTCACGCAGAATATACGTTAGACTCGAATAGTCTAACTCATAGCACAAAAAAAAATTATCACAACATACAGACAATTAAAATGAATCTAATCATAATAGGGGTGAAACTTGCATAAACTACACATGTTAAGAATCTAAAGGTTTCAACTTGTTAAATGTCACAATTTACATGATATGATCATAACCCAAATTTATATATGAACTTACATATGGGGTTTTAGGCAACATAAAGATGGTGTGAACTAGCATGGAATTTCACATATGTCATTGCATAATTCTAGATGTCATAATAGATGTCATGGCATATGTTCATAACTTTTACTAATCAACCTATACTTGCATATGTGACTTGTCATATAGATCATCATAGCCCAAATAATATCAACATCATGATTTGATTATCATGAACTAATTAGCATAGATAGTAACATCATGGCTTTTTAACATGTATGATTCATCAAAACTTAGCATAGAAACTCTCAACATACATAACATCATCATAGCATGATTTACAACATATAGGATATCATCACCACATAGCATAGGATTTATAACATACATGATAGTATAAGGTTTACAACAACATATATGACAATTCATATCATCTACTCATAATCCATTCATGACTTATTCTAATTAATTTAACAATAATCTTGTTAAGACCATCATACTCACAATTGGAGAAGAAAAGAGAATCTTGATTTGCTTTAGAGTTGAGTAGAATTAGTTTTTGATTAGCTTTTCTTCCTTCTTAGTTGGTGGCGGCTCCACTGAGTTCCATGGCGGCGGTATGACTGTAGCTATTCTATTTTTCATATGAATTTGGGTGAGAGACTACCTAGGTATTTATAGAGTTTAGGGTTTACTTAGACCGTCAGATCAACTCAGAACTAAACTGAACCGTTTAATTTGCCAACTCAGCCTTAAAGACACATCAGCAGCTCAAGATTGGGCTCAGTCAAACCCTAGCCGACTGACCAGGTCGACACTATAGTCGACCTGGGGGGGGGGGGGGAGTTCGACACTAGTGTCGACTCCCTAGTCGACCTGCCTAGGCAGGAATTTTCCCGCCCAGCCCGCTTCTGCACTTTCAGTTTGAATTTTAAATTTCTTGTGAGCTATTTTGAATTTTCTGAAACTTCCGATGGCCATAACTTCTTCATACGAAGTCCAATTCATGCAAACTCGGACTCTATTTCAACCAGAATTCCGAGGCGAACACAATGGCGCAACCCGTTTCCCACAATTCTCACGTCTAAGATTAGTTATTCTTTAATTTGTGAATATTAATATTAACAGAATTACGGGGTGTTACACTCAGTTACATTTCATTCATGTTGTACAAATTTTTTTATACCCTCATATATTGTTTCATAGCTTTGTCTTCTATCTTCTGCCGGTTTTACTATTAGCCTAGTCTTATGTTTACCTGTCACAAAAAGAAACACACACAGTAATCTGGAAAAGAAATATTTTATATTCTAGCAAATATAATTTTTATTTTGAAAACTTATTGTGTGTTTCTCATCATTTTTCATGACCTTATCTGATTTGTATGGTCATGAATCTGTGTATAGACGGTTTGTAATATTCATAGTGATACACTGTAAATACCACAAGGTAGACAGTATTTCTAGTGCTCTCATTTATATATGTATATATATTCTCTGGACGTGCACTATACATGTATACATATACATTTTATCTATATACACATATTTCTATGCAGAGGCAATACAGTTAGCATGGGAGAATTATATCAACAGGGCGTGTTCAGGTGAAGCCCGACACACATGCATAGTGCATGAGTCAGGTATCCATGAACACATATGCACTGAGGAGAGACCATGAAGACCAAGCTTGACCCAGTGCAAGTGAAAATGAATACAATGCATAGATTTGACATGCATGTATCAAAATGAATAAGGCACAGATCAAAAACATGGAAAAACAATGTGCAAATCAATACAAAGATTCAGTTCAACATGGACGAGCTAACATAAATGGAAAGTTCACAAACACGTAGGAGGCATGTAAAGATCAGTGTACACATGGTGATGAAGCAGCGCATACTTTTACAAATATTCAGGTCTGGCAAGAAAATGGAATAGCAAGGATTCCATATTTTTAAAGTTTAACCAGCAAGTTCACATGCATGTAAGGGAACAAGAGTGTCCATGCACAATCAAACAACATGCAAAGAAACGTAAAAGTTCATCAACAAAAAAATTTTGTACAACAAGAAAATCCAACAACTTCAAGTGATAAGCACGAAATAAGTGCAGCAAATAACAATAATGACACAGGCAAGATGGTGCAACAAGTTTCAAGTAACAACACATGCAAGAATGTGGCTACAAGTTCAAGCTCAGGTATAAATGTATAAACTCAAATGCATAGAGCAGAAAGCATGCACAGGCATAAGAGTGCAGCATGATTTTATAATTTGTTTGGCAAGATTTAATTTTGCAAAAACTTATTTGAATACATATATGGAAATTTCATTAATGTTTTGTGAAATCAAATTGCCAAGAAATCACAGTGTTTCTTTTCCAGAAAATCAATTCAATCTTGAATGTATATATGGGAATTTTGTTTGCTTTCCAGAAATTCATAAGGGACAAATCAATTAAAACCAAAACTAGAAAAACATTATCACATATTATTTTTCTCAAAGGACAGATCATCAGCAAATTTCAGGAAAGATTGCCATCACAATTTTGTTTGTAAGAAATCAATTTCGAACTTTAATCAATGGTTTCATGAAATACATTCTACATATAAGGCAGTGGACAAATTGATTATGGGCGAGAAATTAATTTCATAATTTAATGTTTCCAGAATTAATAAAACAGTTTTTGGACAATAACTGTTTTAAAGTGATTTCTAGTTTTTTTTTTTTTTCAAATATGGAAGTTGGCAAGTACAAAATTATTTGCAGAAAATCACAAAATAAATTGTTTTGGGTAGAATAACATTTCCAGAATTTTGAAATCATTTTCGGCAATGAAAATCAATTCATTCATTCCAATATCAATCAAGGAATCACAAAAGGGAATTTTTTTCAAGGGGCTACCATTGCATTCAATTTATTTCTATTTTTTAACCTCAATCATTCACGGCATTCATGCAAGAGGCATTATATTGTTTCCAGTTTTGAATCTCTCATTCAAACACATTCAATCATCTAACCAAAAGGGGAAATTCAAGGGGCCACAAATATATGTTTCTAGAATTACTAAAACTCATCAAAGCCAAGAAATTCTAGCAAAATCACGAAAATCAATTCTAGTCATTTTGTGAAATGAAAGTAATGTTATAGGTTTTTTATAATCCTATATAACACCATATAATCATAGGCTGATTATCGAAAAACCAAGGAACAACCATCGAAATTCAAGTAGAAAAATCAGTTCGAATTATTGACCGTGTTTTTCGATCGTGACCTCGTCCAAAATCATCGACCAAGACGAATTATTCTCGAAGAACATCAGTGCAAATTCCAAGAGGAAAAAGTTGAAATCGCAACATGATTTGAGGGAAAGCGATTTTGGGAAAACCTAATTTTAAGATTGGCTGACATTTTTTTGCTCAAGCCAAAGCCAATAGAAATGAGATAAAATAGAAAGGGTCGGCTTGTTTATGTTTAAGGACCTAAGGTTTTCTATTTTTATTTTATAATATTGTGTCTTTAAATTGCTTTTGTATTTGTCCACTAGTTTTCTAGTTTGTCTGTAAAACTAGGGTTTTCTAGTTTATTTGTAAAATTAAGATTTTAACTAGCAGTTTTCTAGTGTTTGTAATAATTTGGGTACTAGCTACGGGTTTGTAGCTAGGGGAAAATCTGATTTTAGGGACACCCCTCGGTATTAGGTTTTGAGCTTACAATTAGATCAACAATAGGTTTTGCGAGTGTACAAGACTGTAGAGGCGGCTCGTGAGGGAGTCACGAGTTTATAAGTTTTTGTAAGCGGGTGTTTGTTTTTAATTCTAGTATAAACCTTGGGAATGCAGTAATAGGCAGGGTTTGCCGAAGCTGGGTAACTCCGTGTTATTTATTTCATTATTTATTTTATCTTCTGCGATCTGTTTTTTGATATTTCTAATATATCAAATTATTTCAATAAACCCTATTCACCCACCTCCGGGGTTAATCTAGATCAAACACAACCATCGCCTCCAACCCAAATCCGAGTTAAATCCATCTGAATTCGACAGAAATCCTGCAACCTAGCTTAATCTGATTCATTTGCTACTACTATAGCTGATTTTGGTGAAATTTGATTTCTTCTGCACGAGCTATAATCCCTAGGTGTTGGTCCCCTACTATTTTATTAAGCCCTAGTCAATTTTGTATTGTTCAGAACATTTGGATCTGCTTTAGTCTTTCCTTTTCATTCAGCGGGTCTTGAATTTTGGGTCTCAAGACTGAGCGATGTGGTCAGGACAAGACTAGATTCAGGTGATTGTGCCTGGTTATGCGCCTTTGGATTGCTTAGGACCCTTGAATTGACCTAGACAAACACCTCGGATTCAGAGTGACATTTTGTACAATGGGCTGCATATGCATGAACTTGTCTATGAACATAATTGAACATGATAAATTGCTTCAAGTTGACATTTCCAATTTTGACGAACAATTCTTAGTTGTTAATTTTTATTTCTAACTAAATTAACTTTCCCAAACAAACATATTGGCATTGCAAACATATATGCTCTTACTATAGTCACAGTTTCATGTCATCTCTGAATGCATAATTATTATTTTAGTTTAGCGTGAATGATTTAACAGTGCGTGATAAAGATTGATTAGTTTAAAGTTGGTTTTAACACGTGGGAGTTTCCTATGAACCTATAAAAAAGATCATTTTTCTCGATTTGGGTGCATACGTTGTTGATTGCTCAAGTTGACAACGTATTAGTCCAGCCAAAGAAAATGAAGCATTGGAAAGTTCTTTTGCGCTTAAGTGACCCATTTTTGCGAGCATTCTTCGCTTGGGGGTTTATGTTATGCAGAATATGCTTCAAGAAAACATGACACTACGCTTGTACATGGGTGATGCTTAGGATTCGTTAGCCGATACACAATGATTTTAAATTCTAAGTGCCATCTCTTTACACATCACTTATAAACTTATGGAACATGTATACCTGATTATTCTAAACACAATGTTCGTTATGCAGAATGACCTCTCGACCTTTAGAGTTCCTTCAATCTGGAGAAGGCGATTCTTCTCAAATTCAAATTTCATCTAGTTCTGGTGTGCATTCGTCGTCCGTGCAAACAGGAGCATCTTCGCACGTACCTTCCGAAAGAGCTATTGTAACAGTGAGGCTTATAATTGATCGATCTCTCCCGATTCTCAGACTCTTTGTGAATCTGTTGGAAAGAAATCCTTCTGTGGTGACTCACTAGATGTTACAATACGTTTGCGTAAAATTTGGCATCCCAGAAGAAGATGCTTAATTGCCTAGGAAGGATGAAGTGTTTAATTGTCCTCTAGCTGGATTTACAAGTTCTCATCGATATATGTGCTCGCATGGCGTTGTTCCGCCTTTTGAACCTTTTCCACACTTAGTTTTAGAGAAATTAAGAGTCGTACTTTATCAACTGCACCCGAATGATTATGCCGTGCTCACTAGCCTATATGTTATTTTTATGCGAACTTTGCAATGCGCTTTTGAGTTCGAAGAAATCTTCTATCTTTGTATTTTTAAAAGAAGAAAAGTCCATCCTTCTTTGATTTTTCTGGAAGATGCCGGATATTGAAGGCTCGTTCTTAGTTTACAAGACAAGATTCCTCCTTTCTTGAATCTTTTTTTCTACGTCAAGTGTCCTATGGATTTCAATAGGCTTTGGACCAGTGGGAATTAGTGTTTGTGTGACGACCCGCCCCACACCAGCCGATGTTTCTAATGAAAGTACGTCGTGCCAATGTCTAACCAGCACGGGACAGTCATCAAAGAAAGGAATGAAGGAAATTTGAACTAGCAAGGAACCTATAGTATATCTCACAGTGCATGGAATAAAATATAATAATAACATAACTTGACATAAAAGAGTCGAGACAGTGCATAAGCTGAAAACTTAAGCCATCGTAGCAGCGGAAAATCCAAAATTACAGCTTATGTTCCACATCATCTTTATTACAACTTCTAAAACTATCTATAAAGAAAAATAAGAAAGGTACACTACTAATGCCCAAAGTAGTGACCAGCAGTGACACAGGGAGAATATATATAGATAATAGTACGCGTAAGCCTCCTGCTCGTCTCCGGACGGCTACTTGTGCATAACCAAATAACCTGTCTCTAATCTGCCCGTTTAAGAGCACCTAGAGTAAAAAGAAGAGACATAAAACTCTTGGTCAAACAAAAGTCTGGTATGAGCGATAAGCAGTAAAACAGAACAATAATAGGTGTACTAAACCACGCCTGAACCTGAACCTGCAACCAAAGAGTTAGCACAACATACCGTATAATACTCTAAGGTGCCACTAACATATGGTGCAACGAATACAGGGGTAGGGGTGTGCATGTCATAGTTATGGAAAACAATCAAGCATAGCAACTATCCTCACATCTCTCACTCAGGGCATAAAGCATACGATATCTACCACTTTGATCACCCAATTTCTTGCTATGATCAATTTGCCCCATGGTGCCATAGTGACTCCACTACACTGATCCATATCCACTAATCCTTTGCTATGTCCACTCTGCCCCATGGAGTCATGACAACCCCACTACACTAGCTCACAGCCTTGTTAAGATCACTCTGCGCCACGAAGCCATGATGACTTATTTGCACTGATCCGTATCCAATACCCATCTCTCAATGCTGAATCAAAGCTATAGACGCCAATAACCTCTTTACACACATCCCGCAGCAAAATCCAATCATGAAGTTAACTCGATGGTTCCCAACTGGATCCTGAGTACGAGCTTCCCGTTTGGACTACCTTTGCATCTCGGGTTTGGTCTCCTCCAGATCGGTTCAGAGTCAAGCTTCTACTCAGATCGGCTCTCTTCTTCTCATTCAGTCCATGGTCGTCAACCCTGCCCGGGTCGGGTTGTGTTCCCTCCATAGGATTGGGTCGTGGTGCCCAAACTGAGTCATGGTGCCACACTAGTTCTGTTCCGTCATGCATGCTCCAGTTCGATTTGGGTCGTGACTTCGGGTCAGGTCGGGGAAGGACTCTGGTTCATGATCTTTCGTTGACCATCGATATGTGAGCTTTTGAAGCAGTTCATGGTAATCAAACTTGAGCGGTTCGTGAGAAGGAGGTGGTTCTCCATGAGCGGGTCAGGTTGGGCTTCCATCATCGGTTCGTGATACTTGCTTCGCGAGTGGGGGAAGGGTGATCCGATCTGATCCCTGCACTGTTTCCTTCAACTTTTCCAGTGACTATTTTATGCCATACGACAGCGTTTTCGACCAATCTAACTATTCTAAACAATCATAAAACATTCCAGACAGTCATAGCAACATGTATAATCAACCATAAACACCAAAACAACAATCTATTGTTTTAAAATGGATCAAACATACTCAAAAACCCATGTTTTCCCCTTAATCATGTTTAGTCATAACAAATGATAGGATTAGCAAAACTTAACCAAATTAATCCAAATTTCTAACAAAGGCCTAAAACAATATTTTGAAATTTCTGAGTATTTTTCCAGAATTTAATCATGTTTAAATTCGCTAATTTACACTAATTACCCTTGATTAACCATAATTAATGTAAAAACAAGGCTAATCACTAACCATAGCCACAAACAAAACTTTCAAAACTGAAATTCCGCTGATTTGGGGCGATCCCCAACGTCTAACGGCAGCTCTAACACTGAAATGGTGATATTTCTCCCTTATTTAATGTTGCTAAATTTAATCCTTGTTTAAATGGTGATTAGAGATGATTTTAGATTTGAAGGCCATTGTTAGGGTTTTTATGATGTATGTGGCGGCTGGAAAATGAGTAAAAACTGAAATCCCTAACGCTAACAGCCCTTAAATACCCCAAACTCCGAAATCCACCAATGGGCCTAGGTGTTAATCTCCCGGTTAAGCACGATTAGGCTGTTTTTCACCCTCTAAACCTTAATTCGGCCATATCTCCCAAACGGTAAGTCTGTGTGGCTAATGTTACCATCTATGAGAAGGTAAACCATCATCCGGATCTAATGGAAGTAGTTTCAGGTCAAAATTCCTTACGAGTCAAAAATTATGGACAAAACAAGATTCACCAGGGGCAAAACAGACACTTAAAAATAGGCAAAAATCATGAACATGGGAAATGACCCTATTAGTTATTCCCCAAAGTTATACGAACATATGGCTTCAGACTAAAAAGAAATAAATATTCTACAATCCTACGATGCATAGAATGCGGGTCGTTATAGTTTGTTTTGAGGTTTCTTTCCTTATTGAATTCGTGAGTGCAATATTCTGAATTAAATTCCTCTTTTTCTTCTATCTATATAGTTTTACCTTCCTAAGTTAAGGATCCCAAGCATTTACCAATACTTGAATCTTTAAAAGCTCTTTATGAGGATGAGAGGCAGAAGGATTTCCTGCTTCAAGATGAACTCCTTCATCAATTTGGCCTGTTGGAAGATTCTCAGTCGGTCATTCCTCGAGAGTTTTCTGCATCTTCTCAAGATATAATTGATGATTCATCTACCCAGCATATAGAAGAGGGTAAGGTGGAGGGAATTTCCCCCAAAATGCATTGTGCTAATGCCCGACTAGCACGGGACGACCGTCAAAAGGAGTTATTTGAACCAATGAATTACCAGAGTACTTGTAGTGTATTTCACAGTGGAAGTAGTAAAATATAATAATAACATAACTTGATGTAAACAGGCAAGACAGTACATAAGCTAAAAACCAAACCATATCTATCAAAGTAGCGGAAACCAAAATACAGCTTCATATCCAATTATTACAACTTGAAAATACTGCCCCTAAAGGAAGTAAAATAGGTACACTACTAGTGCCCAAAGTAGTGACCAGCAATAGCACAGGGAAAATAGATATAGAGTACATGGAAGCCTACTGCTCGTCTCTGGACAGCTACTCGTGCATAACCACCTAAATTGCCTCCAGTCTGCTCGTTTAGGAGCAACCATAATAATAAGGAGAGGCATAAAACTCTGGGTCAGACGAAAGTCTAGTGTGAGCGGTAGCAAATCTATATCAACAAATAAAGCAATAAAAGGTTTAAATACTCATACCTGACCTGGACCTACAACCAAAGAGTGAGCACAACAAGATGTACAATACTCTAAGTTAAACGCTAACATAGAGTGTAAAATGGAAGTGTGTGTGTCATGGTGATAGCCAACATCAAACATAGCAATTATCCTTACATCTCTCACTCAGTGCGTAGAGCATACGATATCCACATCTTTAATTACCAAATCAATTGGGGCCATGACGGAGTCCAACTCCGTACAACTATTGTTGGGGCCACACTGCCCTGGTATATAGTCAATAACCCTACCCTGTCCACACAGCCCTGGCTCTAAGTTATGGGCCAGCCAGTCCACGCAGCCCTGGCTCTGGTTCGTCTACATGCCCATCTCTCAATTGTGAACCAAAGTAATATAAATAGATAAATCCTTTGCACACGTACCATAGCAAAGACCAAACCTAGAAGTTAACTAGTTGGTTCCCATCAAGATCCTGAATAATAACTTCCCACTTGGACTTCCTTTGCATCTCGGGTTTTGGTAAAATTGGAGTTGGTCTTTATAAGAGTCGTCACATAGAAGTAAAAGCTCTAATCCATTTGGTTCAATTCATCACCTCGATTTTGCTCGGATCATCATTGGGACCTCACTTCGATTCTTTTCGGGGTGCTCGGTTCGGTCCTTCTGTCGGGATTCGATTCGGTCCTTCTGTTTGGGTTCGTTCGGTCCTCTTGTCCTCCAGTTGATCTGATCCTATGCCAAGCTAGGGTCCAATCCCAACTCCAACTCAATGCAAGTGGCGTTACTTATGGCCATGCTTCCTCGTGCTTAAGCTCTGGTTCAATTCGGCAATTCCTACTCGGTTTGAACCCCATCCGATCCGATCCAAAACTCTGCAGATTTTCCAACAAGCTTGTTTCATCCATTCTTGCCATACGACGGTGTTTTCAACCATTCTAACTTTACTAAACAATCATAAAACATCATAAACAAAATATTGTTTCAATCAAAAAGATCAAAACATCAATCACAAAGGCTATTTTAGATTAAACATACCCAAATCCATAATTTTTTCCCTTAATCCCCTAAATTCTGGGATTAACAAACTTAATCCAAATTAACTCAAATATATAAATATGATGTAAAATATGATTATAGAATTTTTCCATATTTTTCTGGTCGTTAATTCGCTAATTATCACTAAACACCCCTAATTAGCCATAATTAGTGAATAAACAAGCTAGTCACTAACCATAGCCAATAATAAATTATAGATATGAAACTTTTACTGGTTTTGCTCAGATTCCAATGTGGTGAAGCAACTATACCTTGAATTTGGTGCTAATTCGGCTTGATTTGATGTAGATTTACTTAATTAGTGATTATAGAGAGATTTGGAAGATGGAAGCCATGATTAGGGTTAGAGAAATGTTTGTCGAGGCTAGAAAAATGAAAGGATATGATTCTCCAGCACCTTTCAGCCCTCCCATAATCCTTATCCCGAAATGGGTATAGGCCTAGCTGCTAATCACCCTATTAAGCTAAATTAGGCGGTTATTCCATCCTCAAATTTTATTTGAGCCATATCTCCCAAACGGTAAGTTCGTTTTATTAATGTGACCACTCTATGGAATGGAAAACTATCATCTGAATCCAATGGAAGTGGTTTTTGGTCAATACTCCTTAACAATCAAAAGTTACAGGAAAATCAAGTTTCGCTAGGGGAAAAACGATCGTTTAAAATTGGCAAAAATCGTGATTGTGGGAAATGACCCCAATAGTCATTCCCCAAAGTTACTCTACCAAATGTGTGACACCCCACGTCCGTTAATGTCACTCACAAAGGGAATGCATTAAGTTTCGTGAAGCGTTAAGGTAACTGATACAGAATACTACAAGATAGATATAAAAAAATTTGCAGCGGAAATAAACAACTTTATTAATCGTCAAAATACCATGGTTCAAAGCATCATTTGTCTGAAATATAAAAACCCATTACAACATAAAAACCACTGTCTTATACTTTAGAAAAATCAGAGCACATAAGAGAAAGAAAATATCCAAGAACAAAATATGGCCATAGCAACAAGGATAGGAGCTTGATCCAAACATATTAGTAGCTCCAGCAAAATAAGCAGAATCACGATCAAGCCTGTGTGTTTCCTCCTTGAGAACCTATGGTAGGGGGAGGAAACGGAAGAAAGAAGGGGAAACAAAAGGGGTCAGACATAAAATCTGGTGAGTCTAGTTACTTTTAGCCAGTAAATAAATAAAAGTAACATGATAAGCATACAAAGTGGATAAGAGAGATCACTATATAAATGGAAGGTATGACAAGGGAAACAGGACAACAGGTAGAATAGATAGCGCTTCTTAATACTTTCCTTGCTCTGCACCAATACTAGTATAACAGATACGCAATAGGATTAAATACTCCCCGGCTGCTTAACAAAATCAGAGTGATCCCAACAGAAACATAATGGTAGTTTTAGGTGAACTCTAGTAACGGGTTTTAACCCAAACAGAAATGGTACCTAAACAGAAATAATGGGTGTTAGCCCAGACAGAAACACAGGTACCCGACAGAAGCAGACAGGAATAGACGCACCCTATCTACTACCCCCAATCGGTCGGCTCCCTATTCCGTAGATACCCTGTGTTGGCCCCAGACTAGGGTGTATCACTCCCTAAAGTGGAAACTCTTTATTTTCTGGAATTGCACAACCATATCTACTAATGTCACTACGTCTAATCTTCCCCAACAGGCGGAGTCATGCATGCACATGACCCCGATGGAATGCGTCGTCAACACCGCCTCTATGTTTGGATCTCTTACAATCAGCCCAGTAAGCGTGCCCCACTCCGACCCAGTTTGGAGTACTCATTTGATACCTATTTATGGGTTACTAACTGAAATGGGTCCCATACAAGATGATGCAAGCTCTCCCCTTTGTCTTGCATCCCGACTACTAGGTTTTCAACTAGTTACATTTTCCTAAAAAGTGTCTTTAATTACATAACCTTATCAGGTTAAGTTTTTGGGCCTATATATACTAATATTACCAACCTACCCAAGATTTTCTTAACCCTGCCACTGATTCATCCGTGTTTATTTATTGGTTTAGTTTGTGGTCCTATATATACTAATATTACCCACCTACCCATGATTTACTTAACCCTCCCCTTTTATTTAACCAAGTTTACTTAACCCCCAACTAAAATTTATGTTCATACAATAACTATGGATTAACTTAGGTTTAGTAGTCCAATTCATTGCCATGTCCATTTATGGTTATAATGGGCTAGACCTTCCACATTAGGCCTACAACCTATGGATGCTGGATATGCCGGTCGGGTCCGGGCAATCTCATTCCATAGTTGGACCTAACCTCGTGCTTAGCCTGATTCATATTTACGTACTTACACCTCCCACATTAGGTTCAACATTAGTGGCTGTTGGATATGTCGGTCGGGTCCGGGTAGACTTCCACCACTAATGTAACCTAACCTCTTGTCATAAGTACGATTACAATTCCTAATTGTAATTACTAAACATTCCATTTTTGACAAATTAATTTATTAATTAATCCTTTCCTTTTATAGGTGCCAATAACTATTTTACTAATAATTTGAGTTACATATCAATTCATCTAAAGATTACATGCTAATTATGAATCCCTTTTACCTGTTTCTTTCACTAACATATTCGCACCTATTTTAGCGGCATCCAGGCCAATAAATAGTCTATCCATAACAATGAAAAGTGGAATATGACAGAGGTGACAGTTTCAACATATATTGGCATAAACATGCTAGCATGACAACAAAGTGGATGGACATGTAATTAACATCATAACAAGGTGAACATACATATTTTCATAGATATGTCATCATCATCATAACGGGATCTAACATAAATATGGCTTTAGATTTACATAAAATGTTTGCATGCTTTAGATCTAATAGATTTAATTAGATCTAATCATACACAAACGTTTAGATCTGTAGGTTTATAAATAGATCTACCCAAATCCACATCATTTTTTGATCCAAAATTGGGTCTAACACCGAAATTATTCTAGTATGCAGAGATTAATATTAGAAAAATGTGAGAAAAGCAGAAAAGACACAAGATTTAAGTGGTTCGGCGTTAACGAGCCTACGTTCACTTTATATCTATGATTATACGAAGGATTTGACTACAATCAATGATTTTGCTCGTAATCTCACTTTTACAATGTTGATACTCAATGATTTCAAATTAACACTGATAAGAAATAATGCAGAGACAGTAATGGTAGGAACAACACTCAGAACTGACCCCAAAGATCCCGGAAAATGCCAGGTCTAGAGCTATTTATAGGTGTTTTCTGCAAGTGGATCGTGGTAACGTGTGGCACAAATCCCGAAGATCTCGGACCGGGTCATAGATTGATGGAGAAATAGTCAAAATGGCAGTTATGGACAAATGTCACAAGATCCTTCATCTTCGTATCGTGGGTGACTTGATCATGGCCTTTATCTCTCAGCTTCAGGGATCGGATTGGGGAAAACTGGCACGAAAGGATCGGATCGTTGTAGGAGACCGCGAACGAGATGGCGTAGCAATATTGTCACGATCCGGCAAGGGCTTGGTGACCACGATCGGGGTTCCATGGCTTTTATGAGTAAAACCCCATATGTGTGAATCTTGGTGGCTTGGTCCGAAAGCTAGCCAACATTTTTCCCCCTCGAAGTATGTTTTATTGAGGATGGAAAATGCTTCGAAATTATGAACTTATCTTTTCATGAAGTGATGCAAATCAAAAGTCGTGTCTGTCTGAAATTTCGTACGTCTTCAGGATGTTGCGCTCTTTGATGGGTATAAATATTGGGTTGTATCATCAGTCATTTCTCTGTTCATCGATTGATTTTCATCTCTTGAATTCCAGGAGATATTGCTATCAAATTGTCCAGTAAGTCTCAAAATCCATTGTAAAAAGTAGCATTTAATAACTCTCGTATTTCTACAAATATGGAACTCTGTCATTTCTGATTCATTGGTCACGCTAGTGCTTTGATCGTCATCTCAAGTCTCGGGCCGTGATGGACCGCCTTGCACCTTCGAGTAGAGTCGTCCTATGTGCTTCGGATCATAGCGTGAAGGCGGCCTGGTACGAACCCTGGTGGGCTTTCCGCCTGCTCGTGGCCCATGATAACCGGGCGAATCATATAGGACAAAGAAGGGAATGCCAAGGGTCTTCTCTTTTACTATATAAACGGGTTTACTCTCCCATTTTTACTTTTTACCTTTTCTTTTACCAGCCGTTACTCTCTTTACCTTTAACCTTCAAAACCCTAATTCTGACAAATTGAGATTTTCTTTCAATTAAAATGGTAATAATAATGATAACTTTGCTTGTATCTCTTCTCTTCTTTTTTGAATATCGATTTGGGTTCAATTTCCGTGGGGTTTTTCTTCAATGGCTCGAGATTACGCGGTGGTTCTGTGAACTTTAATGGGTTTGCTGTTGCATAGTGGAGTTAGAAGAATTAGAGAGGAGAAACGAGGAAAAAGAAGAGGAGCGGGTCAGATCAGCTCGTAAGTGAGGTTTGGGTTCGGATCGCGATAGCAGTGGGATAGAGGAACATGATGTGGAGCTAGTGTTTATCGTAGCAACAGATTGGATTGCCATATGTTGGGGGGATACTAGCTGATGGAGACTTGGAGTGGAACGGATCGGGGGAGTGGTCACGGATGGGATCGTTCTGCGATCCGTAGCCTACATCACGAGCCAATGCTGCCTCGCTGGCATAACTTACTAGCAATCAGACACCCACGATCCGATCCCAGTTTTACGCATTGATATTTATGCTGCGATCTGATCCGCAAATCTCCAACAAACCATCTTTGTTGATGATCTCAGACACATATTAACTTAAGCATTGCAATATATGATAGTGGATAGTTAGGCTAGAACCTTCGCGATGAACTTCCTGGACTGATCAGTGACATAACTTGATAGCATATAATGGCCATTATTCCGTTTATCTAACTAACTTCATGCTTTCCTTATTGTCTGCACATGCACACTTGCACTTACACACACGGGGGATCGAGTAACTATGTTCTAATCTTTATTCACCAACACAGCTATGTCTGATAAACAAGTGAGTGAAACACCAGAGAAAGGTACCGAACCAGAGAGATCAGTGCATAATGATCCTAATGTGCTTCCTTCAAATTCAAATAGGGAAAAATCCAACCCCGATTACAAGATGGATACCGACATAGAGTCAACAACTTCTGAGAGCACATCTTTGGAAGATGAGGACGATCGAGCTCCTAATGAGATTCCGGGTGTTAAAGAAATTAAGGAAGAAAAACTCACTGATTCTCCGGCCTCCAAATTGGATGTTATATAACTTAAGAAGATATGCTTGAAACATGGGATTCCTTAGGATGATCTGAAAACTCCAGAAAGAGAAGATAGGCCTCATTCAACCCCAGAGGGGTACATGACTGTCAGTCGACTCATGTGCTAGGTAAGAGCTATTCCTCCCTTCCCTCCACTTGTTGTCGATCTCATAAGGCAATTGTACATTGCCCCTATGCAACTCCATCCTAATTCTTAAGCATCTTTGTATACTATGTACGCTGTTTATGCGGAGGTGCTACAAACTGAGCTTACTTTCAAGGATCTGATATTTTACCACCATTTTAAACACCGATCCACAGGAGCTCCAAACTTTTCTTTCTTCGAATCAGTTGCCAGCAGAAAATTTTTATCGGACAATTATAGCAATATAGGGGATGTTAAATCTGATTGGTTTTACATCAAGCGTCAAGCCCGGTGCGCGAGGAAGTGGTTGCACTCAAGTAAGGTTTAAATTTCTCAATGCATGCCCTACTTGCATAATTGAAATGCTAATGTGCTCTTTTATTCTGTGCAGATCACAATTTTGCAAGAACAAAAGGTCCGATATATGAAGCCCGACTGTCCCGTATTCTCCAAACTACCTCAAATTTCTTAAGAATAAAGAAATGAATCACCGACGAGAATCTTAACAAGCACCATCTTCTAGATATAAGATTCGGACTTGGCACGGGTGGTAAGCCTTACAAATATGTGCCCCGACTGAAGGAGAAGGAACCTCTCAGGTTATAGAGACAAAAAACCTTTACAAGAGTCCTTCATTGATGATTGATCAAGACGATGAAGATTTAAATGTATGTAAAGGAGATGAAGTCCAAACCAATGAGCCCAAAGAAATCCCAGCCTCTAAGGGGCAGTCTCCCTCAAGAATTTCACCACTGGTTGAGTATGTTGCTCATGATGAGTTAACAGAGAAGCAGATACTGGCGGAATTTGACAAGATTCCTCTACCAGACGATATCTATAAACATGAAGGCTTTGGAGGGCAACCACTCTTTCCTCTTTCTGAGGAGGTTAATGCCCCGATCAGGGACAAAGACAACACACAGACGAGCCTAGCTCTGGACCCTGGTCTGTTATGGGGGAATTACACGGGATGCACAAATCACATGCACCACTCGCCACTACACTCTTTCACCATCGATGTTAGTGGTTTTAACATATTTTTGTTTCCTTTGCAGGGGAGATGCCTTGTAAACGGTCTTACCCTTATCGCTCCCTACATAAGGGTACACTAAGTCTTTATTCGAATCCCAAGCATGTTCGTAGTGATAGCCGGGGAAGACATAGTCGTCGGCCCTGGGACTCTTATCAGTCTTATTCTACACGGTCTCGATCTCCGTCAAAGCAAGGTTTTGGAAAGTCTCACAGTCGTCCATTGCCACCGGCTTGGGGTAAGCAACTTCCTAAGGGTTTGACTCCTCCGAAAAGTACGCCTTTTCATGCCCAATCTTCTAAAAAAACATCACCAGCCAGAGGACAAGAACAAAGATGAGGGAAAAATCGTGGAGAAGGGGAAGGCAACTTTTGTTTCCTCTAGTGAGCACGACTTGGATTCTACCGCTGCACAGTATGTTGCCCCCAGTTCTGGGATTATGGTTAGGCTGGAGCGCTTGCGAAAGCAATTCCCTGATATTTACTTTGAGAGGATGATGTTTGCCCCGGATCTTGAACCAGTCCCCAAGGATTGGGACACAGAGGTGATAGTGTACGTGTGCCATATGGGCAAACAATTTGGGGTGATAAAGAGGCATGTCGTTCATCATTCAGATGCCATTCGTCACCTAGAAACGGATGCAGCTAGGTTCAGAGTGAAAATTGAGAACGATGCTAGGGCCAGGATAAAAATGGAAAAATAACTAGAGGATGCACAGGCCCAAATGCCTTTAGCTCGGCGGGAATCACAAAATTATAAATCAGAGCTGGAAAGTGCCAGGAAGCGTTTTCGCAGTGAGCTTGATTAAAGCAGCCGGGAATGGGTGGCTCTGAAGAAGAAAGTGGAAGGTCTTGGGGCAATTAACACTGAACTGAAAACAACATAGGAACATTTTTCTGCTGAGAAAGCTGCTTGGGAGAAAGAGGGGTCGAGCTTAAGAGATGGTCTCTCTCTTGCGCAAAAAGAAAAAGAAGTTTTAAATGATCAACTTGTCCAAGTTGAGGAGCGTGCAGCTCTCGCTGAAAGTAACGCCAATAATGCTCTTGAATCGGCCATTGCTGCCATCGATAAACTCGTTGAAAAAGAGAGAGATAACTAGTTTTAAGGAACTGTTTTTCGACTTCTTTAGTCAAGTCATCATAACTCGAGACATCTCTTGGATTCCAGACTATCATGTTACTCTGGCCAATGTATGGGATGCAATTGTCGAAGGCGAGAAGCGGCGGTTGCTGGTCGATGAGATTGATGAAAACCAGCTGATACAGACCTTTCTCAGAGGTGAAGAACCCGAGGCTTTGGAGAAAGGTAGACCCTTAATCCAAGAAGATATCGAGAGGGAGAAGACTATGCTTAAGGGCAAGAATAAGATTAACAAAGGATCGAGCTCTGAGGTGGAGCCTAAAACCTCTGAAGTTGAGGAATATGACCCTGATTATCCGTTGATTCCCTTGGCTCCAACCCTTCCAGTTGTCGGAGCTACGACTCCAAATCTGGGCGAGGCGTCGACTGAATGTACCTCCATACACTCTCCACAATTCGTCAAGGAAGTCGTAACTTGTCGTCATCTCACAGGACAGACAACTAAGATGGCCACATCCTTTCCCGATTCTCTAACATTTGCTTCTCATGATATAGGTGTCAAACCGATCGAGAAAGACGCAGAGGAGAAGGCAGTGGCAGAGAAAGTTAATGTCCCCTCGGACACTGATGTTGAAGTTTCTGAGACTCTAAAGAAAACCGAAGGTACGACAAGTGAGAAGGTCACTATGGCACCCGTGGTATCCGACACTAATGCTCCTACGGATGCTGAGGTTATCGACGCTTTGCAAGACACCGAGGGTGGTCATGGAGATGAAGAAGATGATGTGGTCATCACAAATGAAATCAAGAATAATGATTACGAGACCTTGGCAGACATGCAGGCTAGGAAAGAGAAATAATTGGTCTTAAAGAAGGAGGAGCAGGACCCTTTGTATGTTCCCCCAATCTTGGAGGTTGACCCCAAAAACGGGCTGATCATAAAATTCTCCTCCAGATCAATAACTTCACAACTTGCCTCCAAGCCTTCTAGTTCTCCCCCGGAGTCTCTTGTTGATAAGAGGAAGAGGAAGAAGAGTGACCTCTCTGATGCTGACAACGAGGAGTTGGAGAAACAGAAGAAGGAAAAGAAATCAAAGTCATCTCCCAAGCGTAAATAAAATGCACTTATTAGCTCATATTTTTGCTTTTAGGCTTTCCACTGGCCAAAAAATGTAGTTATGAGAGTGACCCTCACTTTAGTTTAGCTTCTTGTACTTGTATTCCTGCTTTTAGTGAATAAAAATCTATTTCTTTTGCACCTTTGTGTACCTGCAAGTTTACCATGTTTGCAGAGTTTATTATCCTGAATCACAAAACTTAAAAAATAATCATAACTAAAAAAATCATAATTAAATACTGAAGTCATGAATGATAATTATTTAAAAGTTTGTGTGTTAAGTAAACGCGTAGTGTTCATAAATGCAAAGTGTTGTATGTGTATGCCCCCAATCAATCGTCAATATAATGCCTGGCCAGGGCTTATTGATGAAGGACTAGGGTCACGTTCGTACTACTCCCCATGTCCGGAAATGAGGGGTTTATGTCATTTGACGGCGTATATAGCTGCGCCTTTATACTTTCTTGACCCTTTGGTTGGGATAAAAAATTTTATGGCTCCAAGTCTTTGGCGCCTTTACACTCTCTCGATCCTTCAGTGGGTTAGAGTTCGAGCTCGATTCTTGGTCTACTCACCGATCCATTAGAGGGGCAGAAGTTCTGGGGGTGCTAAGTCTATGGCGCCTTTATACTCTCTCGATCCCTCAGCGGGTTAGAGAGTTATCAAGGTGGTTTTATGCACCTTCATGCCTTGGGGACGTTATCTTCGCGTCATTTAGACTCTCTCCCTAGTCTCGAGAGTTAGACTGCAAGCAGTAGTGTTATTTACCTTGATGTACCTTTTGAAGCTTTAGTTACCGTTAGCCTTCAATCTAATAGATGGCATTTTGTATTAGTTGTTTTGAGATAGCTGCGTAGTTTAGAACAAATTTCAAAATGTAATTATTTATGTTAATTAAAATAAAAAGGGCAGACAAAAAACAGTGCAGTAATGGTAAATGACACGCGATATTTTTATAGTGGTTCGGTCGAATCATGACCTACGTCCACTTTATAATCTTTTGTTTAAGTAATCAGACTGTTCTAGGCAAGTCGAGCCTTTTTACATGGTCCTAGAAACAAAAGAGTAAAACTGACAATTCTCACGTAAGACAAGGCCGCAAATGCTGAGCATTCCACACTCTAGGGATTTCATCTCCATCCACGGTTGCTAGCTTGAAGGTTCCATCGTCAAGCCTTCGTAAAATGGAGTATAGTCCTTCCCATTTGGCGCCTATATATACTGGGGATGGAAAGACGCGCTTTAGAACCAATTCTCCGGGTTCAAATGTTCGAGCTCGGACTTTTTTGTTGTAATACTGAGCAACCTGTTGCGTGTGCCTCAAGGCGCGTAGATCGGCTTCATCCCTTTTTTCTTAAATCATATCGAGAGACTCAAGGAGCAGCTTATTGTTGGTTATCGGGTCATAATAAGTGGTTCGATGAGATGGTACTTCAAATTCGACCGGAATGACCGCTTCAGCTTCAAAAGCGAGGGAAAATGGGGTGTGAACCGTCGTCGACTTGTATGTTGTCCTGTAGGCCTATAGAGCTAACTAAATTCATCGACCCACATGGCTTTGGCCCGCTTCAACTTTTTCTTCAGAATAGACTTAATTACATTGTTCGCCGCTTCGACCTGTCCGTTCGATTGCGAATGTGCCACAGAGGTATATCTTTTCCCGATACGATACTTCTGGCAGAAATCTAGGAAGACGGTGCTATTAAACTGACACGACACGAACTTCCCCGGTAAGGAAGGCCCGCATTGAGTTGAGGACAAGACACATCAGAACGCAAACAGAAGAACATTTCATTGCTTATTACAACAATTTCCATCAGAATACGAGAATATACAGAGTATAAATAAATATTACACGATAGAAAAATATCATAGGTTACAATACATTACATAGCACCGGAAAAATAAAACAATACACAACTGAAGAAGATATATGGATACAGAGCTTTCCGGATATGATTCCAACTGCAAATCAGGATCCTGTGAATATAAATCTGCAAAACCAAAACTACTAGCTTCCGATGTCGAAAATAAGGGCACCTAGAGTTTAGGTTAAAACAATAAACTCCAGGTCAGTCATGTGACTGGTGCGAGAACTAAAACAGTTATTAATCTTTATTTTAAAGTTAGGTAAATCAAGGGACCACGCTGTATCACACGGAACGGGTTTCCTCCGAAGAATACCAGTGCATAAAACAACAGCGCAATGCTAAATAGAGAACAATGAAGCTAATATAAGACCCAGGTCCCATCACACAATGCAACACAAGCCGGAGGATAGGGTTTTACCTTATAATAGCCAAAGAATGCTTGATACGCTTAATTTTATCTTTTATTATTACCATAAGTATACAGTGTCAAAACAATTTCAATCATTAGTATCAATCATAGACGGCACAAGTGCCCTATACCACTATGTCGCCATATATAGGTTTTACAATCAAAACGGCAAAGTCACGTATTGGAAGTTGGATTTCCATCTGTGAACCGGGGCAAATGATAGTCATCACCGATTCGAGAGAATTTAGTCCATGTCTCAGGACCCAGACACAGGTGAGCCCTTGGATCGTCAGGGCCAGTCCACCAATGTGGATTAAAATGCCTAAACACCGCGTTTCCCCGCCCTTTGGGGCGTAAATGAGCCAAATGACTCCATCGGCTCCACATAGTCACCGATATATCCGAGGCGCCTCGCAATCCAACAACCAGACAGGTGAAAATAATATAAATGTTAGGGCTGGTAGGTCACCGACACCACCCTAGCTAGAAGGAAACGCATGCCCTCCCGGAGGTCCTCTTCGTTTGTGGTTCACAACCAGGGTGTGAGGCTGGCGAATCAACGCCACACAAAGCTATGCCACACAGGCCATGCTTTGATCATCAACCACAAGACTTTGCTTTTAAACCAAAGCCTTGATCATTTGCCACTTAGGCATGCCACAAAGGCAATTCACTGCATGCGATTGATATCCATCAATATATAACCTCTAAGCTCGTACGTCTCAGATAAGGGCGTTAAGCAAGATAATAAATTATCTGCCACCAAACAGATATATATTTAATAGAAATCAATCACATAGAATAAAATCCAATGTCAGACACAAAGTCCATTTACAAGTTCGTTCTGGGTTTGAACGAAACTGGAGGCACCTTCAACCTCGCATATCCATTGATCTTCAAGTACGTCTGGACGATCACCAACTGATTCCCTCCTCTTGGGTGTACATCCCAATCAATATCATCAGTAATTATCCAAACGTTGTGAAGAGCTCCGATCTTCGACCAACGTCTTCATCCTCGACACATCGTCGAATCAATTATTTAGAATGGGATAAACCCGGTCTTTTTGAATCACTCGCGTATATAATAAACATGTGTTACTCAAACACAACACACGCCTCAGTCCAATTAAGAATATACTTTTAATCAATTATTGTTATACTTTGGGCAAGGTTCCCATTAATTTTGTCAAAGATAAATTCCTCAAATTTATTCTTTAATCTTCCTTTGAATATCAATTCAAACCAAATTATAGTTTATCCAAACTAGTCGGGATCAATGAACTTTACCGAAGTGATCATTTATTTTAATTTCCCAATCCCAACCTATTCATCCCATGAAGTAAAACTGGTAATACTTCATATCTAACACCACGGTGTTATCGGTAAATTCAATTACCATTTCATGCTCAAATCTAATTAAAGATTCAACTATTGCTTGGAGAAAAACCGGTGATACTCCATTCTCGATCTTTTCAATCTAATTGAAGATTCATTAAAACTCCACTTAGTTTTAATCTTCCCAAAAATAAATATCCTGTCTTTAACTGGGTTAAAGAGCCAATGTCATTTAAAATATGGTTCACGGTAAACCCAAAATCGCACTCTATTCCATCAGCCTTTAACCGTAAATTAGCAAGTGAACAATTCCCTAAGTAATAACCCCGAAGGCCGAAACCAACGTCAGATCAATACCCAAGAAGCTATCCAACTTAACTAATCTCCAGTTAGTTTCTGATTTTCTTAACTCTGTTGGGTCGAAGAACAGTATTATTAAAGATACCATTCACAACAACCCAAAATCACATTCAATTTACAATGGAATCTTCATCGAAAACAAATCGATTTATATAATCGATATAGACTTCTATATCCGACTAATAATATAAATGGAATAACCGCAAAGCCGTTTAAATTCTAGATATACTAGCTATCTTCCTCCACAGAAATTCACTTCGATTATTACCAAATCGAATTCCATTCCATTCAAATTTATTTTATTAATTTGGAAAACTTTACTTTGGAAAATCTCCTTTAAATCTTATCTAAAAGATTTATAAATTCCAAATCCCATTTCACCGTAAGTCGGGTTCAAGAACGAGTGTTATTTAAAACACCGTTCACGATAAACCCAAAAATCAATACAAATTCAATTATTGGAAATTCTGGTTACTTTTAAAACCCTTTCAAATCCAATTTATTTATTTCAAAAATAAACGGATTATAATTCTAGTTCAAAACTAGTTCATTTTGATAAAAAATCTATTTTTATCTTTTCAAATATGGAGTTTTTCATCCAATTTCTTTACAAATCATTTCTTATGTTTTTACAGAAATTATTATTATTTTTAATAATTTTATCAAGGCCCGTACAGTCGATTTCCATAAACGACCATCGAATTGAACTTACAACGACCTTTTCCAAATTTGATTTGGACATAATTCCAAATCCAACCATTAGATTTCAAATCTCTAGTATTCCTTAAAAAGTTCTTGTCGATACGAACCCAACGGTTCCGTTTTTAGGAGAATTCGATGGTCAGATCTCCCGTAACGTCCATTCGAAGTCAATGGTCGAAATTCGCGAACTGCCGCAACGCGGCGCGTTCTGTTCAGGCCATTATATATATAATATATATTATATATATTTCATCGATTTCCTTTCATAACGTATTTTATAAATCATTTTAAATTCGTTTTCAAAACAATTTAAACTTCATATTCAATTCCTAATCAAAATTGAATATTCCATATCATCGATATACAAAAGATAATATTTTCAAAATATTATATTTTGAAATCAATTCCTTTTCGCTATTCATTATAAATATGAATAAAATCGATATAAATATCGTTCACGTCAAAATGGCGCATATCTAATCAGCACGGCTTTAAGTATTTCAATAACTTCGTTATTCTATTCAACAAATGAATATTTTCTTCAACACATGAATATTTATTCTATTTAACACATGAATTTTCTATTATTCAAAACATTAATATTCTTTATTCAACACATGAATTTATTCTATTAAACACATGAATTTTCTATATTTAACACATGAATTTTCTTTTTATAATATTCTTTATTTTCCAAATTGGAATGAGGCCCAATCAATTACCATATAATGTTAATTATATGGATTCCATACAACACATGTATATAATAGAACGATAAATAATCAACCATCATTAAGAGTGCAGCACACAACTGCATAAGCATTAAATATAAATAATTAACGCTTATATAGTCTATCAACCAATCAATTGACATACCACTAAACAATCGGGATTTGTGTACGTCAAATATCATCCCAATACCTATGTGGGGTTTCGGTCAACAAACACAAATTTTTAATTGTGCAGTTGGGCGATGTGTAAAATATATCGTCCCAATCAATATCCTTCAAATGGGTGTACATAAACAAATCATTCGATTTGTAAATGATATTTATTTTATATTCACGTTAAAAATTATATTTTTAACGATAATTATTTTATTCATTCTACATCACACAATAAAATTTCACAACACATCAATCAAACAAACAAGTCATCCATGGTCTGTGGACGAATCGGTTGCTGCTAAGCACCGTCTTCATCGAAGTATATATTTCAACTAGAAAACAAATTAAAATAAAAGTGAGGAGTTCTCACTGACTAGCTAAACCAATTCACAGCAACTCTTCTAGTGTAGAAAATCTTCGCCGCTCGCCTTTTGTCACTTTCGTCGTCCGTATACACTACATATATAAAAATCAAATTTTTACCTTGCTATTCAAATAAAAATTATATTTTTATTTCGCCTTTCCATATATGATAATCATATTTTGATTCTTCGCACGTAATAAAAATTATATTTTTACTCTCTACATATAATAAAAATTATATTTTTACACACTACATATAATTAAAATTATATTTTTACTCTCTACCTTAATAAAAATCATATTTTTATTACTTTACCTCTATATAAATAAAAATCGAATTTTTATTCTACTTCTATAGCAAAAATCCAAATTTTCTTTTACTTCGCTACATCATATATAAATGTCCAATTTTTACATAGCTTAAAATTATATTTTTAATGCTACTTTGAATGTTAAAAATCAAATCTTCATTTACATATAAAAATCTAATTTCTACTTGTTATTTATCAAAATAAAAATCTTGTTTTTATCATGTAAAAATCATTAGGTAAAATCCTATTTTTATCACACTAAAACTAATCTTTAAACTAGGTTTTAAACTTAAATAAAATTGGATTAAAACTCACCTTTGCCTTTGTTTGGACGTTGATCACGAACTGAGGGAGAAAGAGGACGCGAAGGGAGGGTCAGCGACGCGGCGCCTGACAATGTCATTGTGGTGTCGCGTCTTGGCGGTGACGCTGGGCTCTCGAGGGGTTGAGGGGGTCTCGGTCACGAAGTGGAGAAGGGGGAGGTATGGAGAAGGTGGGGGAAACAGTCAATAGGGCGGCGGTCTCCTCTGGTGGCGGCGCAGGAGGTAGAGCGCAGGTCGAAGTGGCGGAGGAGAATGGAGGAGCGTGATTTTGAAGAGCGGCGGGATTTCTTTCCATAGTTGACCGCGAGAAAAAAAGAAATAGGGTTGAACCCTATTAACCTTTCCTTTATTATAAAAATATATATACATATATATATTATTTGTTTATTTAATTCGAAACCAAAGTGATTTCATATTTGAACTCCTATCAAACTCTAACGACTGTCGCCCTTAGCTAATTGCCCCCATTTCGAACACAATGAGATATGTTTCGTATGCCAGTTCGGCCGTTTCGATCAGTTTTCATCAAATCAAAATATAAATTAGTATATATTCAATTTGAACGTATATTTTGAAATCGAATTTTCAAACTACCATGCCATTTTCAATTCCTTTTATAATTATAAATAAATAATTACATTCTAGCGACGATTCAAATAAATATATACATTCTAATTCTATTCAGCATGAATTTCTCATCGTTATTATTTAAAATAATTCATTTTAAATATTCAAAATTCACTAAAATCGCCAAAATAAAAATTTTAAATTTCTCGGATTTCCGGGTTGTTACATTCTCCCACACTTAAAAATTTTCGTCCCCGAAAAGGGGCGAAGATGAAAGTTATTTTACAAACCAACTCAACTTTCTTTATTTTCTTTGCGGCTTAAGTTCTTCAACTTTTCATTTTCTAAGAACTTTTCAAAGTTTTCAAAAATTTGACTAACACCCTAAATTTTCGAAAAATTTCGCCATAACCTCCCCTGCATCTGGAGCTTTGTGATATTTCAAATAGCCTCCCATGGACCTCACCAATCCAAAAGAAACAGCCAAGCGGCTCATAAAATCATCAAAAACCCAAGAAATACAATAAACATGTACCTATTTGTCGGCCAAACAATTTTATTCTTCTTATCTAGCCTCCTTGTTATAACCTGTTCGATGTAAGTACATGTATATTGAAACACCCCACCTCCGTTAGGGTCACTCTCAAAGGGAATGCCCTAATTTTGGTGGAGGTTTATAAGTACAAGTCACAGATATACAAGACAGATATAAGAACACATATTTGTAAACAGCGGAAGAACAGCAAACTTTATTTCAATAAGTCAAATACGTGTTACAACAACATCCTTTCCAAAAATATAACATAACACTTTCATAATCTGTCTTGAGTACATCATTTAAAGAAGCATAAATAAAACGTAGATAAACTGCAAAAGCCCCATAGTGGATTGTCCAAAGCCATAGTTCAAAACAGGAAAGTCCAAGCAATACATTTCTCTACTTCAAGCTGGATGTCAAGGCTGATCAAGCTGCTGTGTTACCTCCCTGAGGACCTGGGGGGGGGGAACGGAAGAAAGAAGACGAAAGAAAAATAGAGTCAATCATAAAGCCTGAGTAAGTCTAGTACTATTTTGTCTATGAATAAAGAACTGGGTATGATAAGTATAAACAAGAAGTGGGCAAGCACAATAAACTTGGTTAAGTTGTCTAGGGTCGAATATACTATCGTACCCCATGTTAATCTCTGAACCCATATACTAGTTTCCAATTTGCACCCCATAATCAGGTGATGTGATCCATTCAATGATGATCGGCTCCTACTCGCATAGTTACATGTGTCTTACGGCCCCCGATGTCTGTAGTTACCTATGCTGGTCCCACCATGGGGTGTATCAAGTCCCATAGTGGCAACCCGACACAACCTTAGAGTGCACAGGTATGCTACTGGTGTCCAGTGCCTTATTTTTCTGCTCCGGAGTGTGTGCATGCCTGCACTCCGTTAGAACCTACACTGCTACACCACCGCCGTCGCTTTGACCTCTTACAATCAGCCCAGTAATCGTGCCCCACCCTGCCTAGTTTCAGGGTATCCTGATACACCTTTTAGGGTTACTGCTGAAAAGGGTCCCCCGTTACTAGGTTTTCTATCTCTAGCCAACATGCTAAGTTGGTTAAGTGTTTCTAACCTAACCCCCACCAGTCCGTTTAGTTTAGCATGTTCCATTTTGATTAAGTCTTTAGTCCACTTAATCCTAACAATCCTGACTCAGCCTTAATTGTCTTATTAAGGCCCTGACCTCTCACATTAGACAGGTATTGTTGTGGCTGCCTGTTGCCGGTTGGTTCCGGGCAGTCTTACGCCACAACTCAGTCTAACCTCGGGTCCTTGCTGGGCTCCATGTTTAACCTCCCACATTGGATAGGTATTGTTGTGACTACTGGACAGCCGGGCGGTTCCGGGCAGGTTTACATCACAACTCAATCCAACCTCGGGTTAAACACATCGTATTTTCTACATTTACATATCTTGTCATTCTTCTTTATTTATATGTAAATATTTGCGGCCCATTATTAAGTTCATGATGTAAAGGTTACACCAATCATGGGCCCAACCCATACTTGAATTTGGGCCCTTCTATTTTATATTTTCATTCATTAATTAATTTTAACCCAACGTTATTTTCCCCCGTTTTACACGTCCGTTCATATATATTGGGCTTAGCCTTTTAAAGCCCAATTTAGCCATGCGAAAGGGGAGGCTTATGGCGTATACACAAAGAGGGGAAAGTGAGCGCATGAACTTGCAATACGACGTTGGAAACACAGAATAGAAATTGGTGTACTTGCATAGGGGTAACATAGGTGACATGAATCAAAGCATGTGAACTTGCATAGGTTTAACTACAACATGAACCTATATTCTTATTTAGGCATATTGTCAAACATGAGCATGTCGTAAATATTTCTAGCATGAGCATAGCATAATGTCAAACATAAGCATGGCATAAATACTTTTGGCATAAACATGGCATAATGTCAAACATAAGCATGGCATAAATACTTTTGGCATAATCATAAACATATCATGTTCATAAGGTTTCTACATGTTTACAAAGGGGCTACTTTGTTACCAACACAAAAGCATAGTTCAACTTAATCATGGTTTAAGTCCAATCACATAACGATGGTACAAACATACTTATGCATAAATATTCCTAATCATGGTGTTTGCTTTAAAACTTGCAAAAAGGGATTTTTGAGTCTAACCTAGCCATGTCTCATGTATGTCATCAGATAATTCTTTTAAACAAGATAGACTTAATCATAGATTTCAATTATGCCAAATATCATTCATAGCCTAGCCATATTCATAAGCTTTGCAAAAGCATGACTTAATACATGGATTATGGTGTCAAAATTCCAACATAGTTTCATATGAACTATAACAACCAAACTTGCTTCAATTACTTGCAAAATGATTTATGCATAAAATATACATCATGCTGGCATAATAACAAAGCCCAAACTTGCATAAATTTCACTCAACTACATACATGTAGCTTCAACATAGACTACATAATTTGCGCAATATTCCAAACGTATATTTGCATAGAACTACCGCATGTAGTTCTTTATAATGAATAATATAATTCAAGAATATCCAAACGTATATAAATTGATAAGAACGCACAAATATGAATTACTTCCATTGCCACAATTCAAGCATACACATCAACACAGTTGTTTATTATACCAAAGTAATACTCTACTTACAATGGTTGCGGCGAATTCTTTAATTAAGAGATATGATTCCTTTGTTGAATTGATTGGCTTTAGGTTGCTTGAATTGCTTTAGGCTTTAGAACTTTCTTCCTAATTCCCTCTCTAGTTGGCGGCTACTCTTTGTCGTTCCTCAGCAACATGGCGGCTATGTTCTTAATTTGAATGAATAGATTAGGGTTTAGTCTAGGGTTGTTTATATAGAGGTTAGGAATTGATTAGGACCCTTGATGTTGCTAGGTTAGATCATAGCCATTCATTAGGAAGAGAGACCAATAAAAACCCGCCACCTAGCCCTAATGACAAAGCAGACCACAGAAATTCGACCACACACCGACCTGGCCAGCCAGGTTGACTGGGCTCGACCAGGTCGATACCCCTGTCGACAGGGCTGTCGACAGCCCTGTCGACATGGGTAGCCCAGGTCGACAGCCCAGTCGACCTGGGTGGCCCAGGCGGGTGTTCTTCCACCCTGGCCCAATGGGCCCGATTTTAAATTATTATTTTATTCTGTTTGAATTTTAAATTTAATTCAAAACTTCCGAAGGCCATATCTTCTTCATACGGACTCCGTTTTTCGAAAACTCGGACTCTATTTCGCGTATTTTTCCGAGACGAACGCAATGGCGTATCCCGTTTCCCTTAGTTCTTTGATTTCAAATTAATTGTACTTTAGTTTGTTAATTTCACAGTTATAGAATTTTCGGGGTGTTACATTCTCCCCCACTTAAAAGGATTTCGTCCCCGAAATCTTCAAGTTAGGAGGAATGTTTATCCTAACATCCAATCATCCATCTACTCATCCATCAAACACGAGCATCCATTGTCCTTAAAAGATTTCTAATGCTTCATGATCATATGCGAAGTGTGTGTACATGTACTTATCTAATGCAAAATCAGGCGGTCTACTGATTCAGTTTACCTCCTTAATGCGAATTATGTAAGTGCCATGAATCCATTATGTATGCAAATTTTCCTATTCATGATTCTACATGAGTTCACACTCATTCAATACAAATGCAGCATCCACATGACAACACATTAAAGTTCAACCATATACGAATACAAACATATATGCATATGCAATATGAAGTGACTGAGCCGATCTAAAACCTAGATTGTGTGTGTATATGCAACCACGAGCAACCACTAGCAATCACTTGCAACCACTTGCAACCATCATCCATAACATGTTTCAACTACATGTTTCCATCCAAAGGGTTTCTACCTAAAAGATAAGGTCGAGGAAATATACCTAAAAAGATAGATAAAAGCGCAACTTAAGGAAAAGGAAAGATCAAGGATGTACCCTCGAACAGAAAAGGGTAGGCTGTACGGATTCTAGCTTCAGTTTCCCAAGTCGCGTCTCCCTCGGCGTCGCTCCACTGGACTTTGACGAGCTTGACTTCGCGGTTGCGTAGCCTCTTCACTTCTGTTCCTAAGATGCGGGTTGGAACCTTCCTTATGGTCGCTTCGCGTTCCACTTCGGCCTCTTCGAGGATATTTGGCTCTACCACTTCAGCAGACTTATGCAGACATTTTCGGAGATGTGAAACGTGAAAAACGTTGTGGACTCCGGCCAACTTCTCGGGTAGCTCTAATCTATAGGCCATTTTCCAAATTTTCTCAATGATAGGGAATGGTCCTACCTAAAGGTATAGTCGAATGATAGAAGCAAGTAAAAACTTTGTGTCCATTAGGCAATGTCGAAACTGGAAATCTATGCCACATATATATTGATTAGGAGAAGAACTCTCTAAGCATCAGCCCCGAAGACCGAAATCAACATCAGACTGTCACCCAAAGAATTACTCAACCCAACCACCATATATGATTCTAGGCAACTAAGCATGATGGACTCCTTTTAGGTCATAAGGGAGTCCCTTCCTAAGACCAATCTGTATCCTATAAAACCCAAAAACTTTAGTCAAACCAATGAACACCCTCGAGCCCCAACATGTGTTACTAACAGATGAGTCATACTCCCTATGAGGTTTGCAACAGAAATTGGATTGAGAATGGGACCGAGAGGATATACACAAAAGATAGCATGCAAGTGAGCTTTACAGGAAGAGAGGGATCAAGGATATACTCTTAAGAAGAGATACGATGCATGAATCTAGTCTTCAATCTTCTAAGCCGCATTTCTTGAGCTTAACTCCATTATGCTTTGTTCGTCTTTAACTTCACAATCCCGTAGCTTCTTAATTCTTGTTTCCAAAATATGAGTTGGAGCCTATTTCTCGTTCCTCTTTCACTTATTCTCCTTTTAGTATACTTGGCTCAAGCCTAACTGCGTACTCATGGTTCCATGCAAGCTTTCCAAAATTCATTAGTGAATCTTGGATCTTGTTCACTTACTAGAAGGTATTCCACATAGATGAATTATCTCTTGAAAATAAACAAATGTCAACTATGTTGCCAAATGTACTTACTAAGGTGATTCTTTACAACTCATGCATCAGCGAAATGAACCTTCAGCCTTAGTGGCGAACACTACTGGAGCGTCCTATTCTGAAATGCTCCTCCTAAAGAACCCCTTTTCTAGAAGCTCTTTAATCTGTTTACTGAGCTCTTTCCTTTCTCGTGGAGCCATGTGTCTAACGGGCAACGCAACGGGCTTTACATTATCTACAAGATATATGCGGAAGTCTATTTCTTGCTTCGGAGGCAAGCCCTTCACCTCTTCGAAGACATCCGGATATTCCCGGACCACTCTAACTGATTGCAAATTTTCAACAGAGGCATCTAGCGATTCAAGATAACTAAGCATAACCGCGTACGAGGGATTACAAGAAATTTCCAAAGTATTACCGAGCTGGGTTAGGAGCCTAACAACCCTTTTCTCACAATCAAGGATGGCCCCATTACTGGATAGCCAATCCATACCCAAAATCAAACCATAACCCGAAAAGCCCAAAACAAAGGCACTACATTGAAATTCTACACTTAGAATAGAAATTTTCAATCCCACACAGATCATAGACAAATGAGCTGGGCCCCCAATTGGGTTTGAAACAATTAAGGGGTCCTCTACCATACTAGTTTTTAGGTGCAGAGATTCTACTAAAGCAGACGAGATAAAGGAGTGTGATGCGCCAGAATCAAATAAAGTGCGAACGGGGTGATCATAAAGATAAATTACGCTTTCTACAGAAGTATTTATACCTCGCTGTTGCAATGGTGGCGCTTCTAGCACATGAACCTGTGCCCCTGGGGTGGATCCAGCGCCCTGCCCCTGTCCCCGTTTCTTTGGGCAGTCCTTAGCCCTATGGCCCGTCTCTCCGCAAGAAAAGCACCCACCATTCTCCTTGGCCTTCTTTTTCCGGCAGTCCTTTACTAAGTGCCCCACTTTGCCACAGAAATTACACGTCCTCTTCTCTTTGTTGCCTTCCCCGCCTTTCTTAAAGTCTGTCTTCTTGGGCTGCAAACCCTCTTTCTTCTTGCCCTTATCCTCTTCATTCAGCAATGCCATTTGCACCAATCTTTCATACGTGGCTCCCATGGGTATATGGGTCATGGCCAAACTGTGTAATGGCTCATTCAACCCTTTGACGAAACGGAGAGCCTTCTTGTGCTGGGTGTTGACTAGGTCAAGCCCAAACCTAGTCAGCTCATCGAACTGATTCACATACTCTCTGACTGTCTTGTCCCCTTGCTTAAGAAATAAGAATTTTTCCAACTGCAAACTTCTTTCCGCATCTGAGAGAAATTTGGTCTCAAACCGTGCCCTAAAGTCCTCCCATGTCTCCACTGGTCTTTCAGCATTAGTGACTTCCCACCAGTAGGAAGCCTCGCCCTTCAATAGCCATACTGCCAATTGTACTTTTTGCCTATCCTCTACCTCAAAGATGATAAATAGATCCTCCGTTTCTTTCAGCCAATTCCTAGCTGCTACGAAGGACTCAGTTCCATGGAAATCCCTTCCTCCCATAGCTTTAAAATCTTTACATATCTTAGCGAATGTGTTTCCCCGTGGAGGAGGTGGAGGAAAAGGTGCTGCTGCGGCTGGATGATTTCCTTCTGCTGGGGGAGGAGGAATGGTAGGACCTGGCTGGGTGGCCCTTGCTTCTAAGAATCGTCTAAACCAACCAGGTATGGGTACCCCTTCAGGCAAGTTCAGTTCTTGGGACATGCTGAAACAAAAAAAAGGATAGATTCAAAACGAAGGACAAGAGATAGTTCCTATGGCTTTGGGGAGAGGACTTTTGCCTTTTTAAAAATAAAATAATATTTTTCTTTTTTTAAAAATGCTTCTTTAAATTTCCTTTTTGAAAATAATTTTTCAAAACTTTTTATCTTATCTGGTAAACCTATGCTCTGATACCAAGTGAAACACCCCACCTCCGTTAGGGTCACTCTCAAAGGGAATGCCCTAATTTTGGCGGAGGTTTATAAGTACAAGTCACAGATATACAAGACAGATATAAGAACACATATTTGTAAACAGCGGAAGAACAGCAAACTTTATTTCAATAAGTCAAATACGTGTTACAACAACATCCTTTCCAAAAATATAACATAACACTTTCATAATCTGTCTTGAGTACATCATTTAAAGAAGCATAAATAAAACGTAGATAAACTGCAAAAGCCCCATAGTGGATTGTCCAAAGCCATAGTTCAAAACAGGAAAGTCCAAGCAATACATTTCTCTACTTCAAGCTGGATGTCAAGGCTGATCAAGCTGCTGTGTTCCCTCCCTGAGGACCTGGGGGGGGGGGGAAACGGAAGAAAGAAGACGAAAGAAAAATAGAGTCAGACATAAAGCCTGAGTAAGTCTAGTACTATTTTGTCTATGAATAAAGAACTGGGTATGATAAGTATAAACAAGAAGTGGGCAAGCACAATAAACTTGGTTAAGTTGTCTAGGGTCGAATATACTATCGTACCCCATGTTAATCTCTGAACCCATATACTAGTTTCCAATTTGCACACCATAATCAGGTGATGTGATCCATTCAATGATGATCGGCTCCTACTCGCATAGTTACATGTGTCTTACGGCCCCCGATGTCTGTAGTTACCTATGCTGGTCCCACCATGGGGTGTATCAAGTCCCATAGTGGCAACCCGACACAACCTTAGAGTGCACAGGTATGCTACTGGTGTCCAGTGCCTTATTTTTCTGCTCCGGAGTGTGTGCACGCCCGCACTCCGTTAGAACCTACACTGCTACACCACCGCCGTCGCTTTGACCTCTTACAATCAGCCCAGTAATCGTGCCCCACCCTGCCTAGTTTCAGGGTATCCTGATACACCTTTTAGGGTTACTGCTGAAAAGGGTCCCCCGTTACTAGGTTTTCTATCTCTAGCCAACATGCTAAGTTGGTTAAGTGTTTCTAACCTAACCCCCACCAGTCCGTTTAGTTTAGCATGTTCCATTTTGATTAAGTCTTTAGTCCACTTAATCCTAACAATCCTGACTCAGCCTTAATTGTCTTATTAAGGCCCTGACCTCTCACATTAGACAGGTATTGTTGTGGCTGCCTGTTGCCGGTTGGTTCCGGGCAGTCTTATGCCACAACTCAGTCTAACCTCGGGTCCTTGCTGGGCTCCATGTTTAACCTCCCACATTGGATAGGTATTGTTGTGACTACTGGACAGCCGGGCGGTTCCGGGCAGGTTTACATCACAACTCAATCCAACCTCGGGTTAAACACATCGTATTTTCTACATTTACATATCTTGTCATTCTTCTTTATTTATATGTAAATATTTGCGGCCCATTATTAAGTTCATGATGTAAAGGTTACACCAATCATGGGCCCAACCCATACTTGAATTTGGGCCCTTCTATTTTATATTTTCATTCATTAATTAATTTTAACCCAACGTTATTTTCCCCCGTTTTACAAGTCCGTTCATATATATTGGGCTTAGCCTTTTAAAGCCCAATTTAGCCATGCGAAAGGGGAGGCTTATAGCGTATACACAAAGAGGGGAAAGTGAGCGCATGAACTTGCAATACGACTTTGGAAACACAGAATAGAAATTGGTGTACTTGCATAGGGGTAACATAGGTGACATGAATCAAAGCATGTGAACTTGCATAGGTTTAACTACAACATGAACCTATATTCTTATTTAGGCATATTGTCAAACATGAGCATGTCGTAAATATTTCTAGCATGAGCATAGCATAATGTCAAACATAAGCATGGCATAAATACTTTTGGCATAAACATGGCATAATGTCAAACATAAGCATGGCATAAATACTTTTGGCATAAACATAAACATATCATGTTCATGAGGTTTCTACATGTTTACAAAGGGGATACTTTGTTACCAACACAAAAGCATAGTTCAACTTAATCATGGTTTAAGTCCAATCACATAACGATGGTACAAACATACTTATGCATAAATATTCCTAATCATGGTGTTTGCTTTAAAACTTGCAAAAAGGGATTTTTGAGTCTAACCTAGCCATGTCTCATGTATGTCATCAGATAATTCTTTTAAACAAGATAGACTTAATCATAGATTTCAATTATGCCAAATATCATTCATAGCCTAGCCATATTCATAAGCTTTGCAAAAGCATGACTTAATACATGGATTATGGTGTCAAAATTCCAACATAGTTTCATATGAACTATAACAACCAAACTTGCTTCAATTACTTGCAAAATGATTTATGCATAAAATATACATCATGCTGGCATAATAACAAAGCCCAAACTTGCATAAATTTCACTCAACTACATACATGTAGCTTCAACATAGACTACATAATTTGCGCAATATTCCAAACGTATATTTGCATAGAACTACCGCATGTAGTTCTTTATAATGAATAATATAATTCAAGAATATCCAAACGTATATAAATTGATAAGAACGCACAAATATGAATTACTTCCATTGCCACAATTCAAGCATACACATCAACACAGTTGTTTATTATATCAACGTAATACTCTACTTACAATGGTTGCGGCGAATTCTTTAATTAAGAGATATGATTCCTTTGTTGAATTGATTGGCTTTAGGTTGCTTGAATTGCTTTAGGCTTTAGAACTTTCTTCCTAATTCCCTCTCTAGTTGGCGGCTACTCTTTGTCGTTCCTCAGCAACATGGCGGCTATGTTCTTAATTTGAATGAATAGATTAGGGTTTAGTCTAGGGTTGTTTATATAGAGGTTAGGAATTGATTAGGACCCTTGATGTTGCTAGGTTAGATCATAGCCATTCATTAGGAAGAGAGACCAATAAAAACCCGCCACCTAGCCCTAATGACAAAGCAGACCACAGAAATTCGACCACACACCGACCTGGCCAGCCAGGTTGACTGGGCTCGACCAGGTCGATACCCCTGTCGACAGGGCTGTCGACAGCCCTGTCGACATGGGTAGCCCAGGTCGACAGCCCAGTCGACCTGGGTGGCCCAGGCGGGTGTTCTTCCACCCTGGCCCAATGGGCCCGATTTTAAATTATTATTTTATTCTGTTTGAATTTTAAATTTAATTCAAAACTTCCGAAGGCCATATCTTCTTCATACGGACTCCGTTTTTCGAAAACTCGGACTCTATTTCGCGTATTTTTCCGAGACGAACGCAATGGCGTATCCCGTTTCCCTTAGTTCTTTGATTTCAAATTAATTATACTTTAGTTTGTTAATTTCACAGTTATAGAATTTTCGGGGTGTTACATATATGGATACAAATGCGACTAATTTTCAATACAACTCAATATTTGATACAATTTGGCTAAAGGTTCAACATTTAATTAAACAACCAATAATCAAACAACACAACCATCAATCAATTAGTGAATTAATGTTTCAAATTCATAATATTGATATATATACAGAAAATCATGTTTTTGATGATAAGTCACAACAATAGGCCCTATCTAATTTTGGTTCTCACACCAGTCAATTGGAAATATATAGAAATCCCACTTTCGTCACTCGAACATAAATTCTGATGATGAAGCTTCAATCATTAGAACAATCTCCGGGCAACAAGAGCGTGATTCTATATCTACCTAATATATTAAAACTTTGAATACCCGTGGATTAGACGTATTTGCAAAATCATTATATATTGGATTGCCCAAATTCAATACAAATAAATATTCAAATACGTTGAATAAGGTTTAAATTTTCAGAACAAAATTCGTTTTCATTTTAAAAATATACTCTTCAAATTTGTTCTAGGATACTATTGATCCCATCTCTAATGAGCCATTCTTATCGGATATTTCTAATCCAATCTCTGATGAATTCTTTCGTTTTGTTCTAATATGTCTTGTTCTCCGAGCTCTGTAAACCAAAGCTCTGATACCAACCTAGCACGACCCGAACTTCCTTAGTAAAGAAGGCTCGGATTGAGTTGAGGACAAGCCACATCAGAACGCAAACAGAAGAACATTTCATTGCTTACTACAACAATTTCCATCAGAATACAAGAATATACAGAGTATAAATAAATATTACACGATAGAAAAATATCAGAGGTTACAATACATTATATAGCAGCGGAAAAATAATACAATACACAACTGAAGGAGATATACGGATACAGAGCTTTCCAGAGATTATAACAGCTGCAAATCAGGATCTTGTGAATATAAATCTGCAAAAGCAAAACTACTAGCTGCCCGTGTCGAAAATAAGGGCACCCAGAGTTTAGGTTAAAACAATAAACTCCAAGTCAGTCATGTGACTGGTGTGAGAGCTAAAACAGTTATTAATCGTTATTTTAAAGTTAGGTAAATTAAGGGACCACGTCGTATCACACGGAACGGGTTTCCTCCCAAGAATACCAGTGCATAAAACAACAGTGCAATGTTAAATAAAGAACAATGAAGCTATTATAAGACCCAGTTCCCATCACACAAGCTAGAGGATAGGGTTTTACCTTATAATAGCCAAAGAATGCTTGGTATGATAAATTTCATCTTTTATTATTACTATAAGTGTATAGTGTCAAAATAATTTCAATCATAAGTATCAATCATAGACGGCATAAGTGCCCCATACCACTATGTCGCCATATATCGGTTTTACAATCAAAACCGCAAAGTCACGTATTGGAAGTTGGATTTCCATCTGCGAACCAAGGCAAAAGATAGTCCTCACCGATTCGAGACAATCTAGCCCATGTCTCAGGAACCAGACATAGGTGAGCCCTTGGATTGTTAGGGCCGGTCCACCGATGTGGATTAAAATGCTTGAACACCGCGTTTCCCTAACCTTCGGGGCGTAAATGAGCCAAATGACTCCATCGGCTCTACATAGTCACCGATATATCCGAGATTCCTCGCAATCCAACAACCACATAGGTGATAATAATATAAATGTCAGGGCTGGTAGGTCACTGACACCACCCTAGCTAGAAGGAAACGCATGCCCTCCCTGAGGTCCTCTCCCGTTTCTGGTTCACAACCGAGGTGTGAGGCTCGCGAATCAACGCTACATAAAGCTATGCCACACAGGTCGTGCTTTGATCATCAACCACAAGACTTTGCTTTTCAACAAAGCCTTGATCATTTGCCACTTAGGCATGCCACACAGGCAATTCACTCCATGCGTTTGATATCCATCAATATATAACCTCTGATCTAGTACGTCTCAGAGAAGGGCGTTAAGCAAGAGAATAAATTCTCCGCCGCCAAACAGATATTAATTTAATAGAAATCAATCACACAGAATAAAATCCAATATCAGACACATAGTCAATTTACAAGTTCGTTCTGGGTCTGAACGAAACCGGAGGCACCTTGTACCTCGCATATCCATCGATCTCCAAGTACGTCTGGACGATCTCCAACTGATTCCCTCTTCTTGGGTGTACAACCCAATCAAAATCACCAGTAATTATCCAAACGATGTGAAGATCACTTGTCTTTGACCACCGTCTTCATCCTCGACACATCGTCGAATCAGTTATTCAGAATGGGATAAACCCGGTCTTTCTGAATAACTCACGTATATAATAAACAAGTGTTATATAAACACAATATACGCCTCTTTCCAATTCAAAATATTCTTTTATTCAAATATTCTTAGTCTTTGGGAAAGGTTCCCATTAATTTTATCAAAGATAAATTCCTCGAATTTATTCTTTAACCTTCCTTTGAATATCAATTCAAACCAAATTATGGCTTATCCAAACTAGTCGGGATTAACGAACCTTACTAAATCATTTGTTCTAATTTCCCAATCCCAATCTATTCATCCCATGAAGTAAAACTGGTAATACTTCATATCTTACACCATGGTGTTATCGATAAATACAATTACCATTTCACGTTCAAATCTAATTAAAGATTTAACTATCGCCTGGAGCAATACTGGTGATACTCCATTCTCGATCTTTTTAATCTAATTAAAGATTCATTAAAACTCCACTTGGTTTTAATCTTCCCAAAAATCAATATCCTGTCTTTAACTGGGTTAAAGAACCAATGTCATTTAAAACACAGTTCACGGTAAACCCAAAATCACATTCTATTCCATCAGCCTTTCACCATAAATTAGCAAGTGAACAATTCCATAAGTAATAACCCCGAAAGCCAAAACAACATCAGATCAATACCCAAGAAACTATCCAACTTAATTAATCTCTAGTTAGTTTCTGCTTTTCTTAACTCCGTTGGGTCTAAGAACAGTATTATTAAAGACACCATTCACATCAACCCAAAATCACATTCCATTAACAATGGGATCTTCATGGAAAACAAATCGATATATATAATCGATATAGACTTCCATATCCGACTAATAATATAAACGGAATAACGACAAAGCTTTTTAAATTCCAGATATATTAGTTGTCTTCATCCACAGAAATTCACTTCGTTTATCACCAAATCGAATTCCATTCCATTCCGATTTATTTTATTCATTTGGAAATTTTACTTTGGAAAATCTCCTTTAAATCTTATCAAAAAGATTTATAAATTCCAAATCCCATTTCACTGTAAATCAGGTTAAAGAACGAGTATTATTTAAAACACCGTTCATGATAAATCGAAAAATCAATACAAATTCAATTATTTGGAAATTCTGATTAACATTAAAACCCTTTCAAATCCAATTTGTTTATTTCAAAAATAAATGGATAAAAATTCTAGTTCAAAACTATTTCATTTCGATAAAAAATCTATTTTTATCCTTTCAAACATGGAGTTTTTCATCCCAATTCTTTCCCAATCATTTCTTATGATTCTACACAAATTATTACTATTTTTAGTAATTTTATAAAAGCCTGTACAGTCGATTTCGATAAACGGTCATCGAATTGCACTTACAACGACCTTTTCCAAATTTGATTTTGAAAAAATTCCAAATCCAACCATTAGATTTCAAATCTCTAATATTCGTTAAAAAGCTCTTTTTGATTCGAACCCAACGGTTCCGGTTTTAGGAGAATCCGATGGTCGGATCTCCCGTAACGTCCATTCGAAGTCAATGGTCGAAATTCGCGAACTACCGCAGCGCGACGCGTTCTATTCAGGCCATTATATATATAATATATTTTTTTTTTGTATATTTCATCGATTTCCTTTTATAACGTATTTTATAAATCGTTTTAAATTCGTTTTCAAAGTGATTTCGCCTTCATATTTAATTCCTAATCAAAATTGAATATTCCACATCATCGATATACAAATGTTAATATTTTCAAAATATTATATTTTGAAATCAATTCCTTTACGCTATTCATTATAAAAACGAATAAAATCGATATAAATATCATTTGCGTCAAAATGGCGCATATCTAATCAGCACGGCTTTATAAATTTCAATAACTTCGTTATTCTATTCAACAAATGAATATTTTCTTCAATACATGAATATATATTTTATTCTACACATGAATATCCTTTTATCCAACACATGAATATTTACTCTATTCAACACATGAATTTTCTATTATTCAACACATGAATATTCTTTATTCAACACATGAATTTATTCTATTCAACACATGAATTTATTCTATTCAACACATGAATTTTCTTTATTCAACACATGAATTTTCTTTTTACAATATCCTTTATTTTCCAAATTGGAATGAGGCCCAATCAATTACCATATAATATTAATTATATGGATTCTATACAACACATGTATATATAATAACAACGATAAATAATCAACCATCATCCATAATGCACCGTACAACTTCATAAGCATTAAATATAAATAATTAACGCTTACACAGTCTGTCAACCAATCGATTGACATACCACTAAACAATCGGGATTAGTGTACGTCAAATATCATCCCAATACCAGTGTGGGGTTTCTGTCAACAAACACAGATTTTGATTTTAGCAGTTGGGCGATGTGTAAAATTTATCGTCCCAATCAATATACTTCTAATGGGTGTACACAAACAAATCATTCGATTTGTAAATGAATATTTATTTTATATACACGTTAAAAATTATATTTTTAACGATATAATATTTTATTCATTCCACATCACACAATAAAATTTCACAGCACATCAATCAAACAAACAAGTCATCCATGGTCCGTGGACGACGGGCGTCGGGTGTTGCTAAGCACCGTCTGCATCCTAGTTTATATTTCAACTAGAAAACAAATTAAAATAAAAGTAAGGAGTTCTCACCGACTAGCTAAACCAATTCACCGCGACTCTTCTAGAGTAGAAAATCTTCGCCGCTCGCCTTTTGTTACTTTCATCGTCGGTATACGCTATATATATAAAAATCTAATTTTTACCTTGCTATTCAAATAAAAATTATATTTTTATATTGCCTTTCCACATATGATAATCATATTTTGATTCTTCGCACATAATAAACTGTAACACCCCACACCCGCTATGGTCACTCTCTAAGGGAATGCCATAACATCGGTGGAGTATTTTAAGTGAATATAGAACATAAAAATTACAACAAGACAGATATAAGTAATACTTGAAACTTTTTTAAAAACATCATTTCATTGCAGCGGAAAGTAAAACCTATTTGGTTACATCACAAAACCATAATAAGAGTCAAGTACAAAATATCCATCCTGATAAATAAAAGTACATAATCCCAATACATGAACTGATAGCCATAAAAGAAAGGGTAAGCTGAGCTCTACACCTATGGTCCAAGCTCCAAAAGAGAATAAGGCAGCCTGATCAGAGCCCACTCGTACTGGGCCCAGTCTGATAACCTGAGGGTTGGGAAAAAAGATAAAAACAACGGGGTCAGACATAAGTCTGAGCGAGTCCTATAACTTTAACAATACAATCATTAAAGTCACCAGAGAAGACATAAGCTTGATATACGGTAACGTCTGGGGATGAATGGCTACACTAAGCAGCTTGGTAGACTTAGGATAAACTAAGATAACCGTAAAGACGCATCCACCCACCCAAGGATAATTACTATACTGCACCACACCAGTCATTCCTACTTAAAGGTTGATCCCACTAAGTGTACTTAGTAATTTAGTAGTTTCGTGTACCCCTATCTGACTACATAGGTGTACCCACTACTCCCCAAGCGATCGGCTCCCCTACGTAGATACCCGTGCTGGTCCCACGATGTGGTGTATCATTCCCCAAAGTGGCCACCTGATAATATCAACGGTGCACGGCTTTATATCTACACGATGCAACAACGACTTACCAACCAGCCCGGGTCCACACACGCATATGAAACCCGTTGGTCCCGCGTTGCCACCGCTAACCCGGTTTGGCCTCTTATAGTCAAGCCCAATATGCGTGTCCCATCACTCGACTAGAGTCGAGCCCACAAAGATACGTTTGGGATATTGGTTGAAATGGGCCCCCACAAGCTACCACCTAAGCTTGTTATTTCTAGTGAATCCCACTTAACCCTTTAACCATGTCCCCTTACATGTTATAAATTTTGGTTAAGTCCTTTAATCATATTCTAATTGTCATACAAGGTACCCACTAGATTTTCGCATGCCACCCATGGCACTTACTTAACCCTTTAATCATGTTTAATTACATGTTCCACTTTGGTTAAGTATTCTAATCGTATTTTCACATGCCACCCATGGCACTTACTTAACCCTTTAATCATGTTTAATTACATGTTTCACTTTGGTTAAGTATTCTAATCGTATTTTTCTATTGCCACCCAAGGCAACCCACTAGTCTCCTCATGCCACCCAAGGCACCCACTTAACCCCTCATGTCCCACTACATGCTAATATGGTTAAGTGTTTCTTAATTCATTAATTAAGATCATGACCTCATAAAGACCTCTCACATTAGACCGTCTTTTATGACTGCTGGATATGTCGGTTGGTTCCGGGCAGACTTCTGTCATCAAAATGGTCTAACCTCGTGTCTTTACTTTAATCATGTATTTAATTTATGACTAAGACCTCTCACATTGGGCCAATCATTTGTAGCCGCTGGATGGCCGGTCGGTTCCGGGCAGACTTCCGCTACAAAAGGGTCCAACCTCGTGTCTTAGTTGATTAATTACACCTAATTAATCACCCCCATATTAATTATCCCTAATTAATATCAAGGTTTTCATAACATGGGTAGACCTAACTCAATAGGTAAATTCCCATGGGGTAGACCTAACTCAATAGGTAAATTCCCACTTATGCTTATTCATTTTATGGTATGCTTAATCATAACCATTTCACACCATTTCATTAACATGTCTATTAACCCCATCGTTTCCCCACGTACTTATGCTAACACGACATATTTCCAAGAGGAGATTCTTTCACAATTAACATGGGTTTCATTTAGCATACATTAGCATTAACATGGGTTAAAAGGTGTCCACTTACATCATGACATTAACCCAACTAGCATTACTAAATAACCCAACTTGCATGAACATACATATGTCATGTATAAAGGCAACTTGCATAAGTGTTCATAGGTTATACAAAGGTGAACTTGCATGTGTCTTAAAGGTGTGAACTTGCGCAACATGTTACATGTTAACTTGCATAACATAATACACATAACTTGCATAATATTATAAACATAACTTGCATATCAACATACACATAACTTACATAACATCATGCACATAACTTGCATAACATCATACACATAACTTGCATATGAATTTGCATAACAACATGCACATAACTTACATAACATCATACACATAACTTGCATAACATGTTGAGCTTGCATATAAGCATACACATAACTTGCATAACATGTTGAACTTGCATATATGACTTGCATCTTAAAGGAGGGTAACCATGCATATATATATATATATATATATATATATATATATATTCATAGCATATAAAGGTGCCATCTTGCATATGTATGCATCACATTTAAAAGGGTAAACTTGCATGTCATGATTTATGCATAATACCAAACACTTAGCATGCATAAAACCACCTACTTAGCATGCATAAAATCAATTACTCATTATGCATAAACCCACCACTTAACTTGCATAAACCCACATATCCAACTTGCATAAACTCAGATATTCAACATGCATAAACTCACATATTCAACATGCATAACTCACATATTAAACATGCATAAACATAGGATTAATATTAAACATAGGTTAGCATATTCACATCATATCATATGACTTGAAAACCCATTAATCCTCATGCAAAACCATAGATCTCATCATATCTCATCTACTTAATTTAGCAATTGATCATCAAAGTGATAGAAACTCACCCAAAACCAAGATTAGCAAACTTATGAAGTGGAATTAGTTGCTTTAGTTGAAGAAGATGTTGATTAGAGGTTGATTAGCTTGCAACTCTCTTCATTGATTTGTGGAGGCCATGATCAAGTTTCATTTTGCCATAGTTTAGTTACAAGATCTAATTATGAATGAATTAGGGTAGGGTTGGGGTCTTATTTATAGGATTAGGTAGTGTTTTAGGCCCTTAGATTAACCCTAGGTTAGATTAGGTCCGTTAGATTTAGGAAATCTCTAGAACCCAGCCCAGCCCTAGCCAGAAAACCAAATCTGGTGCACCCAAGCCCTCTGGCTCGACACGCCGTGTCGACAGGCAAGTCGACCCCCCTGTCGACAGGCCTGTCGACAGCCCTGTCGACATGATTAGGGCGGGAATTTTCCCGCCTGGCCCCGCTGGTTCGATTTTGAAATCTGAATTTGAATTTTTAAATCTGTTTTTAGCTTCAATTTTTCTGCAAACTTCATTGGGCCTTAACTGGGCCATACGGACTCCAATTTACAAAATTTCGGACTCTATTCTGCGTATTTTTCCGAGACGAACGCAATGACGCATCCCGTTTCCCCCAGTTCTCACATCTGAGATTATTTATCTTGCAATTAGTGAATTTTAGCATTAACTAAAATTCGGGGTGTTACATTCTCCCCTCCTTAAAGGATTTCGTCCCCGAAATCTCTAAGCTAAGGAGAATGCATATCCTACCATCCAAACAACCATCTACTCAAACCATCAACCACGGGCATCCATTGTCCTTAAACAGTTTCTAATGATGTATGAGCATATGCAAAAAGTGTGTGTATATGTTCCCTATCTAATGTATGAACATATGCAAACCATGATAGTGCCATGCATCCATTATGTATGCGAGAGAACCCTATCGACACATACAATATCTACATGAGTGCACAATCATTCACCAAAATGCATCATCCATATGATAACACAATCATTATACATCCATAAATATAGCTTCCTACACACAATTTTATGCAATATGCAATATGAAGTGATTGAGCCGATCTAGTGCCTAGAGTGTGTGTATATGCATCCACGAGCAACCGCTAGCAAACACTTGCATCCACTTGCATCCATCAACCATAACATGTCTCAAACACATGTTTCAACCATAGGTTTACCCTATCTAAAGGTCAAAGGTACTAATGAGAGGACATACTAAGGATAAGATAAGCACTAGACAACCGATAAAGGAGACGTCTAAAGCACATACCCTCAAAAAGGGATGGGTATTACGAACGCATCTTCGCTTCTGTCTCCCAAGTAGCATTGCTCTCACTTTCTCCCCTTTCACACTTTGACTAGTCGAACCACTCTGTTTCTCAACTCCCTTATCTCTGACCCAAGGATGCGGGTAGGAGCTCGTCGAATAATCACATCACGCTCTACCTTACTTCTTTAAGCAAGCTTGGCTCTATCGCCTCTACGATCTCATGTAGGCCCTTCCTCACATGGAATACATCATGTACACTACTAAGTCTGTCGGGCAACCCCACCAATGGAAGATGCTCTTCCCATGTACCTCCTAAACTAAGATACATAGCCTCAAAAGGTCTTCTAAAATAAGATTCACCCTCTCGGTCTGGCCGCCTATCTGAGGATGATATGCGGTACTCAAATACAACTGTGTCCCTACCGCCTCTTGCAAACTTTTCCAAAACTCTTTAGTGAAGATAGGATCTCGATCGCTCACTATACTGGAAGGTACATCATGCAATCTAATAATCTCTCGAATGTAAACTGAAGCTAGACATGGAATAGTCCTCTTGCTCTTCACGGGTATGAAATGGGCACACTTAGTAAGTCTATCTACCACAACCCAAATCCCCGTATTACCCTTCCTTGATTTCGGTAATCCTTCGAGACACTATCCCACTTCCTTAGCGGAACTTCCAATGGGTGAAGAAACCCACTTGGTTTCTTTTGCTCCGCTTTCACCAAGCATCTAGCGACATACTCGGCCATGCCTTCCTTCATACCGGCCAAAAAGAAAACTCGCTTCATGTCTTGGTACATCTCGTCCCATGAGAAAACCAGATTCTTCTTCGTCAAGCGGGTTAATGGGGCTGATATCTTCGCGAAGTCTTTGATGAACTTCCTATAATATCCTGCCAATCCCAAGAAACTTCTTACTTCGGTAGCATTCCTAGGAACTTTCCAATCTTGGATAGATACTATCTTTGCGGGATCCACAGCTATCCCTTCCTTAGAGACCACATGCCCTAAGAATCGCACTTCTCTTCTCCAAAAATGACATTTAGAGAATTTAGCTTTAAGACTATGTGCTCGAAGAGTCTCCAACACTTCTCTGAGATGTAAGGCATGCTTTTCTCCACTTCTAGAGAAAATCAGGATATTCTCCCATGCAAAATCGTCACAACTATCCATCTCTCACGCAGACCACCTTAGTCGAACTCGACATCCCCCAAATGCAAGCCCCAAAGGCCTAAACCAATATCAGACAAACACCCAAGGGACACCTCCTTCGAATTCAGACGACCTACGTGAGATGATACTGGTAAAAACGGCTAAATAATTAAGCCCTTGTCCAACTCTGGATGTCCTCGCCAGTCTCGCTCCAAAACCACCGTTTATCCCATAACTGGCTTTGCTCATCCTATTAAGCACATACGAAAACTTATTTCGCTCCTAGAAAAGACCAAGATGTCATTTACCAAGACCATCACGAACTTATTTAGGTACTCCTTGAACACCCTTCTCATCATATGCGGGGGCGTTCGTCAAACCAAATGGCATCTCCAGCCACTCATAAAAACCATCCGGAGTCCTAAAGGTAGTCTTCTCTATACTATCCTCAGTCACTCTCAACTGACGAAACCTCGTGGCTAAGTCCAGCTTATGAAACTACTGTGGCGCCAACTAATTGGGAAAAGATCATCAATCCTCGGCAATGGGTGTCTATTCTTCTTTGTGAGTTTATTTAGCTCTCTTTAGCCTACACAAAGTCAGAGGGCCCCATCCGCCTTCATAGCAAAAACTACCGGAGCACCCCACTCCGATATACTTCATCTTCTAAACCCCTTCTCAAGCAAATTGCCTACTTGCTTATGGAGTTCCCTCCTCTCACGAGGAGCCACGTGGCACACTGGCCAAGACACTGGTTTGGCATTGTCTACCAGATATATTTGGAAGTCAATCTCCCGTTCCGGAGGTAAGCCCTTCACCTCCTCAAAACACATCCGAGTATTCCCGGACCACTCTACAGATTGCAAACTCTCGACCGACGTGTCAAGCGACTCTAGATAACTTAGCATAACAAATTCCATGGGATTACAAGAGATTTCGAGAGTGTTACCCAAGCGGGTCATAAGCCTAACAACTCTCCCTCCACAATAAGAACGGCACTATTACCGGATAACCAGTCCATGCCCAAAACTAACCCATAGCCCGTGAAACCCTAAAAGCATCACATCTAAACTCAACGCTAAGTATAGAAACTTTCAAACCCAAACACATCATGGAGCCCCAATTGGGTTTGAAACAACTAAGGGATCATCTACTAACTGGTGTCTCAGTGCAGTGACTCAACTAACAATAATGAAATAAACGAACTCGATGCGTCAAAATCCAATAAAGTTTGACCTGGATAATCAACAGAAAAACTAGACTTTCAATGGAAATAGTTCTACCTCTTTCCTGAATCGGTGGAACCGCGAGAGCCTGAGCTTGCCCCTTGCCTGAGTTGGTGCCAAAAGAACTTGCACCTGTCCTCCTGAGGTAGATCCCGTCCTTTGCCCTTTCTTAGGGCAGTCTTTCACTAGATGTCCTGCTTCGTCACAGTGGAAGCAGCCGGCCTTCCTCTTCTTGCGACAATCCTTGCTTAAGTGGCCTAGTGTCCCACAATTGAAGCTGTAACACCCCACACCCGCTATAGTCACTCACTAAGGGAATGCCATAGCATCGGTGGAGTATTTTTAGTGAGTATAGAACAGTAAAATTACAACAAGACAGATATAATGTAATACTTGAAAGTTTAAAACATCATCTCATAGCAGCGGAAAGTAAAACATGTTTGGTTACATCATAAAACCATAACAAGAGTCAAGTACAAAATATCCATCCTGAATAAAATAAGTACATAATCCCACTACTCATAACAAATAGCCATAACAGAAAAGATAAGATAAGCTGAGCTCTACATCTACGGTCCGAGCTCCAAGAGATAGATAAAGCAAACTGATCAAAGCCCACTAGCACTAGGCCCAACCTGAGGACCTGAAGGAAAAAGATAAAAACAACGGGGGTCAGACATAAGCCTGAGTGAACCCTATCTCCTTAATAATACAATTATTAAAGTAATTAGGGTATGATATGAACTCGGTATGGTATCTTTGGGGATAATGACTACACTAAGTTGCCCACGAACACAGGACGAACTAAGATAACCGTAAAGACGCATCTACCCACCCAAGGATAATTACTAACTGCACCACACCAGACTTATTCACCAAGGGTAATTCCTACACTGCACCACACCAGTTTTACCCACCAAGAGTAATTCCTACTTAAAGGTTGATCCCACTAAGTGTACTTAGTAATTTTTACCCGGTAGTTTCCTGTACCCCTACACAGGTGCCGTCTGCCCCTATTTTTACTAGGTGTACCTACTACCCCCAAGCGATCGGCTCCCTACCGTAGATACCCGTGCTGGTCCCACAAAAGGGGGTGTATCATTCCCCAAAGTGGCTACCATATAATATCACTGTGCACGGCTTTATATCTACACGATGCAACAACGACTTACCAACCAGCCCGGGTCCACACACGCATATGAAACCCGTTGATCCCGCGTTGCCACCGCTAACCCGTTTTGGCCTCTTACAGTCAAGCCCAATATGCGTGTCCCGTCACCCGACTAGAGTCGAGCCTACAAAGATACGTTTAGGATATTGGTTGAAATGGGCCCCCACAAGCTACTACTTAAGCTTGTCGTTTAATCTAGTGCATCCCACTTAACCCTTGAACCATGTCCTCTTACATGTTATAAATCTTGGTTAAGTCCTTTAATCATATTTCAATTGCCACTTAGGGCACCCACTAGATTCCCACATGCCACCCATGGCACTTACTTAACCCCTTAATCATGTTTAATTACATGTTCCACCTTGGTTAAGTATTCTAATCGTATTCTCACATGCCACCCATGGCACTTACTTAACCCTTTTATCATGTTTAATTACATGTTCCACCTTGGTTAAGTATTCTAATCGTATTTTTCTATTGCCACCCAAGGCAACCCACTAGTCTCATCATGCCACCCCAAGGCACCCACTTAACCCCTCATGTCCCACTTACATGCTAATATGGTTAAGTGTTTCTTAATTCATTAATTAAGATCATGACCTCATAAAGACCTCCCACATTAGACCGTCTTTTATGACTGCTGGATATGCCGGTTGGTTCCGGGCAGACTTCTGTCATCAAAAGGGCCTAACCTCGTGTCTTTACTTTAATCATGTATTTAATTTATGACTAAGACCTCTCACATTGGGCCAATCATTTGTAGCCGCTGGATGGCCGGTCGGTTCCGGGCAGACTTCCGCTACAAAAGGGTCCAACCTCGTGTCTTGGTTGATTAATTAAACCTAATTAATCACCCCCATATTAATTATCCCTAATTAATATCAAATTTTCCATAACATGGGTAGACCTAACTCAATAGGTAAATTCCCATGGGGTAGACCTAACTCAATAGGTAAATTCCCACTTATGGTAATTAATTTTTTTTTTATGGTTTGCTTAATCATACCCATTTCAACATACTTTTAATTAACATATTAATTAACCCCATCGTTCCCCACGTAAATCGTCATTATGACATAACATAATAAAGGGAAGATTTACCACACATAACATGGGTTTAGCATATAACTTTATCATGGGTTAAGAGGATGTCAACTTGCATATATGAGCATGTATTAACCCAACTATATTCAACCCAAACTTGCATATTATCAAACATGTGTCTTACATAACATGTTGCATATGAACTTACATATCATCAAACATGTGATTTGCATAACATGTTGCATATGAACTTACATATCATCATACATGTGATTTGCATAACATGTAGAACTTGCATTTTAGCATATACTTAACTTGCATAAGCACTCACATACTTGCATAAGCATTCATATACTTGCATAAGCTTGCATATCATGTTAAACTTGCATTTCAATATATACATAACTTGCATAAACATTCACATACTTGCATAGGCTTGCATATTATGTTAAACTTGCATTTCAACATATACATAACTTGCATAAACATTCATATACTTGCATAAGCTTGCATATTATGTTAAACTTGCATTTCAACATACACATAACTTGCATAAACATTCACATACTTGCATAGGCTTGCATATTATGTTAAACTTGCATTTCAACATATACATAACTTGCATAAACATTCATATACTTGCATAGCTTGCATATTATGTTAAACTTGCATTTCAACATATACATAACTTGCATAAACATTCACATACTTGCATAGGCTTGCATATTATGTTAAACTTGCATTTCAACATATACATAACTTGCATAAACATTCACATACTTGCATAGCTTGCATATTATGTTAAACATGCATTTCAACATATACATAACTTGCATAAACATTCATATACTTGCATAAGATGTTAATCATGCATATAAGCATATACATGACTTGCATAAGTACTCACATACTTGCATAACATGTTTGCATAATGGATCCATATTCACTTAGTGTTTTGCATCATAAACATCATGAAACAACTTGCATAAAAATATCATGATTACATATTATGAAACTTGCATGACATAAGGCATATAACTTGCAAAACACATAATATTCACTACATCAAGCTTGCATAAATATATGGATCCACAAACATAGCCATACTTTATCACATCTTATCATAATCAATTCAATAATTGATTATTAAGGGGATAGAAGCTCACCAAAACAAGATTAGCAAGTTAAATGAAGCAAATCCCAATGATTAAGTAGAAGAAGATGTAGATTAGCTTGCAAATCCTCTTAGGATTTTTAGTGGAGGCTCTCCAATTTTCTAAGTGGTGGCATAATGGCCTTAGATCTATTTTTGGTAAGGATAAGGGGGGTATTAGGGTGTATATATAGATTAGTTAGATGTTTTAGGACCATAGGATATACCCTAGAACCAATCCTAGCCTTTAAAGCATGTCTTGGGGAAGAAGTCAAGTGTAGGAACCATTTAGGGCCCAAAAAAAACAGCCCAAAACTCATCCTGGGCCTCAAAACATGAGCAGTTTTTGTTTTTGATTTTTCGTGAAACTTTGACGGGCCATAACTTGGTCATACGGACTCCGATTTACAAAAACTCGGACTCTATTTCGCGTATTTTTCCGAGACGAACGCAATGGCACAGCCCGTTTCCCCTGATTCAGAATATTAAATTTATTTCTGCTCTGATTTATGTTATAACAAGTTATTTAACATACGGGGTGTTACATTCTCCCCTACTTAAAGGATTTCGTCCCCGAAATCTCTAAGTCAAGAAGAACGTATCCTACCAACCAAACAACCATCTACTCAACCATCAAACACTGGCATCCATCGTCCTTAAAACAATTTCTAATGATGTATGAGCATATGCAAAAAGTGTGTGTATATGTTCCCTATCTAATGTATGAACATATGCAAACCATGATAGTGCCATGCATCCATTATGTATGCGAGGGAACCCTATCGACACATACAATATCTACATGAGTGCACAATCATTCACCAAAATGCATCATCCATATGATAACACAATCATTATACATCCATAAATATAGCTTCCTACACACAATTTTATGCAATATGCAATATGAAGTGATTGAGCCGATCTTGTGCCTAGAGTGTGTGTATATGCATCCACGAGCAACCACTAGCAAACACTTGCATCCACTTGCATCCATCATACATAACATGTCTCAAACACATGTTTCAACCATAGGACTATCCTATCTGAAGGTCAAAGGTACTAACGAGAGGACATACTAAGGATAAGATAAGTACCAGTCAAACGATAAAGGAGAAGTTAAAAGACATACTCTCAAAAAGAAATGGATACAAAGAACGCATCTTCGCTTCCGTCTCCCAAGTTGCGTTGCTCTCCTCTTCTCCCCATTGCACTTTGACTAGCTGAACCTCTCGATTTCTCAATTTCCTAGTCTCTGACCCAAGGATGCGAGTAGGAGCTCGTCGAATAGTCGCATCACGCTCTGCTTCCACTTCTCTAAGCAAACTTGGCTCTACCACCTCTGCGGTCTTATGTAGGCACTTCCTCCCATGGAATACATCATGTACACCACTAAGTCTGTCGGGCAATTCCACCAATGGAAGATGCTCCTCCCATGTACCTCCAAATCCAAGATACATAGCCTCAAAAGGTCTTCTAAAATATGATTCACCCTCTCGGTCTGGCCGTCCGTCTGAGGATGATATGCGGTACTCAAACGCAACTGAGTCCCTACCGCCTTTTGCAAACTCTTCCAAAACTCTCTAGTGAAGATAGGATCTCGATCACTCACTATACTGGAGGGTACCCGATGCAATCGAACTATCTCTCGAAGATATACAAAAGCTAGCCATGGAGCAGTCCACTTACTCTTCACAGGTATGAAATGGGTGTTCTTAGTAAGTCTGTCTACCACCACCCAAATTCCTGTATTACTCTTTCTCGATCTGGGTAACCTGTCAATAAAATCCAACGAGACGCTGTCCCACTTTCATTGCGGAACCTCCAATGGGTGAAGCAACCCACCCGGTTTCTTTCGCTCCGTCTTCACTCGTTGGCACACCAAGCATCGAGCGACATGCTCGGCCACATCTTTCTTCATACCGGCCCAGAAGAAAGCCCTCTTCATGTCTTGGTACATCTTACCCCCACCGGGATGAATGGTCATCCTAAAACGGTGTGCGTCATCAAGAATAGCCTTCCTCAAACCCTCGTCCTGCGGTACACAAAGTCTACCATCTCTACGCAAGCACCCTCTATCTAGAAGGTGTACCTACTAAAATGGCTGGATGACTCCCCCCTTATGAGCTTCTCTACTAACTCAACCAACTGTGGGTCGCCCCTCTGTGCTTCTCCAATCCGCCCCAAAAGAGTAGGTCTAACTTCCAAAGAAGCTAGCAAACCGGGTACAAAGTCAACGGAAGGTCTAAAGTCAAACTTAGAAATAAACTCTAAGCTCCGTCGTTCAACGAACAATGAACTCAAGGACAACCTTTTTCTACTTAAGGTATCCGTTACCATGTTACCCTTACTCATAGGATGCTAAGGATCCCATCCACTTTTGCTGTCCTAAGACTATGCGCTCGAAGAGTCTCCAACACTTCCCTAAGATGTAGGGCATGCTCTTCTCCACCAGAATATCATCCAAAATCATCACAACTGTCTCCCACGCAGACCACCCTAGTCGAATTCGGCATCCCCCAAATGCAAGCCCCAAAGGCCTAAACCAATATCAGACAAACACCCAAGGGATACCTCCTTCGAATTCAGACGACCTACCTGAGACGATACTAGTAAAAATGGCTAAATAATTAAGCCCTTGACCAATTCTGGATGTTCTCGCCAGTCTCGCTCCAAAACCGTCGTTTATCCTATACTGGCCCTGCTCAGCCTATTGAGCACATACGAAAACTTATTTCGCTCCTAGAAAAGACCCAGATGTCATCTACAAAGACCATCACAAACTTATTTAGGTACTCCCTGAACACCCTTCTCATCAAATCAACAAAGTATGCGGGGGCGTTCGTCAAACCTAATGGCATCACCAGCCACTCATAAAAGAAATCATCTGGAGTCCTCAAGGCAGTCTTCTCTATACTATTCTCAGCCACTCTCAACTGATGAAATCCCGTGGCTAAGTCCTACTACAAAAATACTGAGGCGCCAGCCAACTGATCAAAGAGATCATTAATCCTCGGCGATGGGTATCTATTCTTCTTTGTGAGTTTCTTTAGTTCTCTTTAGCCTACACAAAGTCTGAGGGACCCATCCGCAAAAACTACTGGAGCGCCCCACTCCGATATACTTCGTCTTATGACCCCTTCTCAAGCAAATCGCCTACTCGCTTATGGAGTTCCCTCCCCTCACGAGGAGCCTTGTGGCACACTGGCCAAGATACTGATTTGGCATCGTCTACCAAATATATTCGGAAGTCAATCTCCCGTTCCGGAGGTAAGCCCTTCACCTCCTCCAAACCCATCCGAGTATTCCCGGACCACCCTATAAATTGCAAACTCTCGACCTGCGTGTCAAGCGATTCTAGATATCTTAGCATAACAGATTCTATGGGATTACAAGAGATCTCAAGAGTGTCACCCAAGCGGCCCATAAGCCTAACAACTCTCCCCTCAAAATCAAGAACGGCACCCCTACTGGATAACCAGTCCATGCCCACTAACCCATAGCCCGTGAAGCCCAACAAGCATCACATCTAAACCCAACGCTAAGTATAGAAACTTTCAAACCCAAACACATCATGGAGCCCAATTGGGTTTGAAACAACTAAGGGATCATCTACCAACTGGTGTCTCAGTGCAGTGACTCTACTAGTAATGATGAGATAAACGAACTTAATGCGTCAAAATCAAATAAAGTATGGACAGGATGATCGATCAGAAAAACTAGACTTTCAATAGAAGTAGTTCTACCTCTTTCCCGAATCGCGAGAGCCTGTACTTGCCCCCTAGCCTGACCTGATGCCACATGAGCTTGCACCAGTCCTCCTGAGGTAGACCCCGTCCCTTGCTCCTTCTTTGGACAGTTTTTCATCAGATGCCCTGCTTCGCCACAGTGGAAGCAGCCAGTCTTAGTCTTCTTGCGACAATCTTTGTTTAGGTGGCCTAGTGTCCCACAATTGAAGCACCTCTTCTTTCCCTTGCCACCTCTGTTTTGCTGTTGTTGTTGAGGTCTCTTCTGATCTCCTTTCTTCTCGGGTGCTTTACTAGCATTGGTACCCTTCTCTTCCTTATGCATATTTTCTTCTGCTTTTGAGAGAAACTTTGCCTCAAACCTATGCCTGAAATCCACCCAAGAGTCAATCGGGCGTTCTTCATTAGTGACCTCCCACCAGAACGAGGCCTCTCCTTCCATTAACCAAGCGGCCAACCTGACTTTCTTTCCCTCTTCTACTTCCAAGATTTCCATCAATTCTTCCGTCTCATTAAGCCAATCCCTAGCTCCCACAAAAGGTTTTCCTCCCATAGCCTTAAACTTCCTACAAGTCATAGCAAAAGTATCCGTGCGAGGAGAAACGAGTGCAACGGGTGGAGGAGGAACATTTGCTGGACCTGCAGCGGCGGCCCTAGCCTCTAACAACCTCCTATACCATACTGGTACCGCTACACTATCCGGAAGAAAAAGATCTTCAGCCATGCTGAGACGAAAAAGGGAAAGATTCAAAATGGAGAATTCGAGAGATAAAGATATGGCTATCGGGGATTATGCTTTTCTTTCAAAAACTTTTCTCCTAAAAGACATGTTTTTGAAAATATCTTTTCCAAAAATGTTTTAGAAAAATAGTTTTGTAAAATTTTTATCTGTTTCGGTAACCTTTGCTCTGATACCACGTGTAACACCCCACACCCGCTATAGTCACTCACTAAGGGAATGCCATAGCATCGGTGGAGTATTTTTAGTGAGTATAGAACAGTAAAATTACAACAAGACAGATATAATGTAATACTTGAAAGTTTAAAACATCATCTCATAGCAGCGGAAAGTAAAACATGTTTGGTTACATCATAAAACCATAACAAGAGTCAAGTACAAAATATCCATCCTGAATAAAATAAGTACATAATCCCACTACTCATAACAAATAGCCATAACAGAAAAGATAAGATAAGCTGAGCTCTACATCTACGGTCCGAGCTCCAAGAGATAGATAAAGCAAACTGATCAAAGCCCACTAGCACTAGGCCCAACCTGAGGACCTGAAGGAAAAAGATAAAAACAACGGGGGTCAGACATAAGCCTGAGTGAACCCTATCTCCTTAATAATACAATTATTAAAGTAATTAGGGTATGATATGAACTCGGTATGGTATCTTTGGGGATAATGACTACACTAAGTTGCCCACGAACACAGGACGAACTAAGATAACCGTAAAGACGCATCTACCCACCCAAGGATAATTACTAACTGCACCACACCAGACTTATTCACCAAGGGTAATTCCTACACTGCACCACACCAGTTTTACCCACCAAGAGTAATTCCTACTTAAAGGTTGATCCCACTAAGTGTACTTAGTAATTTTTACCCGGTAGTTTCCTGTACCCCTATACAGGTGCCGTCTGCCCCTATTTTTACTAGGTGTACCTACTACCCCCAAGCGATCGGCTCCCTACCGTAGATACCCGTGCTGGTCCCATAAAAGGGGGTGTATCATTCCCCAAAGTGGCTACCATATAATATCACTGTGCACGGCTTTATATCTACACGATGCAACAACGACTTACCAACCAGCCCGGGTCCACACACGCATATGAAACCCGTTGATCCCGCGTTGCCACCGCTAACCCGTTTTGGCCTCTTACAGTCAAGCCCAATATGCGTGTCCCGTCACCCGACTAGAGTCGAGCCTACAAAGATACGTTTGGGATATTGGTTGAAATGGGCCCCCACAAGCTACTACTTAAGCTTGTCGTTTAATCTAGTGCATCCCACTTAACCCTTTAACCATGTCCTCTTACATGTTATAAATCTTGGTTAAGTCCTTTAATCATATTTCAATTGCTACTTAGGGCACCCACTAGATTCCCACATGCCACCCATGGCACTTACTTAACCCCTTAATCATGTTTAATTACATGTTCCACCTTGGTTAAGTATTCTAATCGTATTCTCACATGCCACCCATGGCACTTACTTAACCCTTTTATCATGTTTAATTACATGTTCCACCTTGGTTAAGTATTCTAATCGTATTTTTCTATTGCCACCCAAGGCAACCCACTAGTCTCATCATGCCACCCCAAGGCACCCACTTAACCCCTCATGTCCCACTTACATGCTAATATGGTTAAGTGTTTCTTAATTCATTAATTAAGATCATGACCTCATAAAGACCTCCCACATTAGACCGTCTTTTATGACTGCTGGATATGCCGGTTGGTTCCGGGCAGACTTCTGTCATCAAAAGGGCCTAACCTCGTGTCTTTACTTTAATCATGTATTTAATTTATGACTAAGACCTCTCACATTGGGCCAATCATTTGTAGCCGCTGGATGGCCGGTCGGTTCCGGGCAGACTTCCGCTACAAAAGGGTCCAACCTCGTGTCTTGGTTGATTAATTAAACCTAATTAATCACCCCCATATTAATTATCCCTAATTAATATCAAATTTTCCATAACATGGGTAGACCTAACTCAATAGGTAAATTCCCATGGGGTAGACCTAACTCAATAGGTAAATTCCCACTTATGGTAATTAAATTTTTTTTTTATGGTATGCTTAATCATACCCATTTCAACATACTTTTAATTAACATATTAATTAACCCCATCGTTCCCCACGTAAATCGTCATTATGACATAACATAATAAAGGGAAGATTTACCACACATAACATGGGTTTAGCATATAACTTTATCATGGGTTAAGAGGATGTCAACTTGCATATATGAGCATGTATTAACCCAACTATATTCAACCCAAACTTGCATATTATCAAACATGTGTCTTACATAACATGTTGCATATGAACTTACATATCATCAAACATGTGATTTGCATAACATGTTGCATATGAACTTACATATCATCATACATGTGATTTGCATAACATGTAGAACTTGCATTTTAGCATATACTTAACTTGCATAAGCACTCACATACTTGCATAAGCATTCATATACTTGCATAAGCTTGCATATCATGTTAAACTTGCATTTCAATATATACATAACTTGCATAAACATTCACATACTTGCATAGGCTTGCATATTATGTTAAACTTGCATTTCAACATATACATAACTTGCATAAACATTCATATACTTGCATAAGCTTGCATATTATGTTAAACTTGCATTTCAACATACACATAACTTGCATAAACATTCACATACTTGCATAGGCTTGCATATTATGTTAAACTTGCATTTCAACATATACATAACTTGCATAAACATTCATATACTTGCATAGCTTGCATATTATGTTAAACTTGCATTTCAACATATACATAACTTGCATAAACATTCACATACTTGCATAGGCTTGCATATTATGTTAAACTTGCATTTCAACATATACATAACTTGCATAAACATTCACATACTTGCATAGCTTGCATATTATGTTAAACATGCATTTCAACATATACATAACTTGCATAAACATTCATATACTTGCATAAGATGTTAATCATGCATATAAGCATATACATGACTTGCATAAGTACTCACATACTTGCATAACATGTTTGCATAATGGATCCATATTCACTTAGTGTTTTGCATCATAAACATCATGAAACAACTTGCATAAAAATATCATGATTACATATTATGAAACTTGCATGACATAAGGCATATAACTTGCAAAACACATAATATTCACTACATCAAGCTTGCATAAATATATGGATCCACAAACATAGCCATACTTTATCACATCTTATCATAATCAATTCAATAATTGATTATTAAGGGGATAGAAGCTCACCAAAACAAGATTAGCAAGTTAAATGAAGCAAATCCCAATGATTAAGTAGAAGAAGATGTAGATTAGCTTGCAAATCCTCTTAGGATTTTTAGTGGAGGCTCTCCAATTTTCTAAGTGGTGGCATAATGGCCTTAGATCTATTTTTGGTAAGGATAAGGGGGGTATTAGGGTGTATATATAGATTAGTTAGATGTTTTAGGACCATAGGATATACCCTAGAACCAATCCTAGCCTTTAAAGCATGTCTTGGGGAAGAAGTCAAGTGTAGGAACCATTTAGGGCCCAAAAAAAACAGCCCAAAACTCATCCCGGGCCTCAAAACATGAGCAGTTTTTGTTTTTGATTTTTCGTGAAACTTTGACGGGCCATAACTTGGTCATACGGACTCCGATTTACGAAAACTCGGACTCTATTTCGCGTATTTTTCCGAGACGAACGTAATGGCACAGCCCGTTTCCCCTGATTCAGAATATTAAATTTAATTCTGCTCTGATTTATGTTATAACAAGTTATTTAACATACGGGGTGTTACAGAAGCACTTCTTCTTTCCCTTGCCACTGTTGCCTTTCCCACCCTTGTTTTGCTGTTGCTGTAGAGGTCTCTTCTGATCTCCTTTCTTCTCAGGTGCTTTATTAGCATTGGGACCCTTCTCTTCCTCATGCATAAGTGCCATGTCCACTAGCTTCTCGAAAGTGGCCCCCATAGGGATGTGAGACATAGCCAATCCGTGCATCGGTTCGTTCAAGCCTTTAACGAACCTCAAAGCTTTCTCTTCCGGTGTGTTTACCAAGTCCATGTTGAATCTCTCTAACTGATTAAACTTGTTAACATATTCTTTCACCGACAAGTTCCCTTGCTTTAAGTTCAAGAACCTTTCCACGTGCATATTTTCTTCCGCTTTTGGGACAAACTTTGCCTCAAACCTTTGCCTGAAATCCATCCAAGAGTCAACAGGGCGTTCTCCATTAGTGACCTCCCACCAGAACGAGGCCTCTCCTTCCATTAACCAAGCGGCTAACCTGACTTTCTTTCCCTCTTCCACTTCCAAGATTTCCATTAATTCTTCCGTCTCATTAAGCCAATCCCTAGCTCCCACAAAAGGTTTTCCTCCCATAGCCTTGAACTTCCTACAAGTCATAGCAAAAGTATCCGCGCGAGGAGGAACGAGTGCAACGGGTGGAGGAGGAACATTTGTTGGACCTGCAGCGGTGGCCCTAGCCTCTAACAACCTCCTATACCATACTGGTACCGCTACACCGTCCGGAAGATAAAGATCTTCAGCCATGCTGAGACGAAAAAGGAAAGATTCAAAACGGAGAATTCGAAGGATAAAGATATGGCTATCGGGGATTATGCTTTTCTTTCAAAAACTTTTCTCTTTAAAGACATGTTTTTGAAAATATTTCTTCCAAAAATGTTTTTAGAAAAATAGTTTTCTAAAAATTTTATCTGTTCTGGTATCCTTTGCTCTGATAACACGTGTAACACCCCACACCCGCTATGGTCACTCTCTAAGGGAATGCCATAACATCGGTGGAGTATTTTAAGTGAATATAGAATAGAAAAATTACAACAAGACAGATATAAGTAATACTTGAAACTTTTTTAAAAACATCATTTCATTGCAGCGGAAAGTAAAACCTGTTTGGTTACATCACAAAACCATAATAAGAGTCAAGTACAAAATATCCATCCTGGTAAATAAAAGTACATAATCCCAATACATGAACTGATAGCCATAAAAGAAAGGGTAAGCTGAGCTCTACACCTATGGTCCAAGCTCCAAAAGAGAATAAGGCAGCCTGATCAAAGCCCACTCGTATTGGGCCCACTCTGATAACCTGAGGGTTGGGAAAAAAGATAAAAACAACGGGGTCAGACATAAGTATGAGCGAGTCCTATAACTTTAACAATACAATCATTAAAGTAACCAGAGAAGACATAAGCTTGATATACGGTAACGTCTGGGGATGAATGGCTACACTAAGCAGCTTGGTAGACTTAGGATAAACTAAGATAACCGTAAAGACGCATCCACCCACCCAAGGATAATTACTATACTGCACCACACCAGTCATTCCTACTTAAAGGTTGATCCCACTAAGTGTACTTAGTAATTTAGTAGTTTCGTGTACCCCTATCTGACTACATAGGTGTACCCACTACTCCCCAAGCGATCGGCTCCCCTACATAGATACCCGTGCTAGTCCCACGTTGGGGTGTATCATTCCCCAAAGTGGCCACCTGATAATATCAATGGTGCACGGCTTTATATCTACACGATGCAACAACGACTTACCAACCAGCCCGGGTCCACACACGCATATGAAACCCGTTGGTCCCGCGTTGCCACCGCTAACCCGGTTTGGCCTCTTATAGTCAAGCCCAATATGCGTGTCCCGTCACTCGACTAGAGTCGAGCCCACAAAGATACGTTTGGGATATTGGTTGAAATGGGCCCCCACAAGCTACCACCTAAGCTTGTTATTTCTAGTGAATCCCACTTAACCCTTTAACCATGTCCCCTTACATGTTATAAATTTTGGTTAAGTCCTTTAATCATATTCTAATTGTCATACAAGGTACCCACTAGATTTTCGCATGCCACCCATAGCACTTACTTAACCCTTTAATCATGTTTAATTACATGTTCCACTTTGGTTAAGTATTCTAATCGTATTTTCACATGCCACCCATGGCACTTACTTAACCCTTTAATCATGTTTAATTACATGTTTCACTTTGGTTAAGTATTCTAATTGTATTTTTCTATTGCCACCCAAGGCAACCCACTAGTCTCCTCATGCCACCCAAGGCACCCACTTAACCCCTCATGTCCCACTACATGCTAATATGGTTAAGTGTTTCTTAATTCATTAATTAAGATCATGACCTCATAAAGACCTCTCACATTAGACCGTCTTTTATGACTGCTGGATATGCCGGTTGGTTCCGGGCAGACTTCTGTCATCAAAAGGGTCTAACCTCGTGTCTTTACTTTAATCATGTATTTAATTTATGAATAAGACCTCTCACATTGGGCCAATCATTTGTAGCCGCTGGATGGCCGGTCGATTCCGGGCAGACTTCCGCTACAAAAGGGTCCAACCTCGTGTCTTAGTTGATTAATTACACCTAATTAATCACCCCCATATTAATTATCCCTAATTAATATCAAGTTTTTTATAACATGGGTAGACCTAACTCAATAGGTAAATTCCCATGGGGTAGACCTAACTCAATAGGTAAATTCCCACTTATGCTTATTCATTTTATGGTATGCTTAATCATAACCATTTCACACCATTTCATTAACATGTCTATTAACCCCATCGTTTCCCCACGTACTTATGCTAACACGACATATTTCCAAGAGAAGATTCTTTCACAATTAACATGGGTTTCATTTAGCATACATTAGCATTAACATGGGTTAAAAGGTGTCCACTTACATCATGACATTAACCCAACTAGCATTACTAAATAACCCAACTTGCATGAACATACATATGTCATGTATAAAGGCAACTTGCATAAGTGTTCATAGGTTATACAAAGGTGAACTTGCATGTGTCTTAAAGGTGTGAACTTGCACAACATGTTACATGTTAACTTGCATAACATCATACACATAACTTGCATAATATTATAAACATAACTTGCATATCAACATACACATAACTTACATAACATCATGCACATAACTTGCATAACATCATACACATAACTTGCATATGAATTTGCATAACAACATGCACATAACTTACATAACATCATACACATAACTTGCATAACATGTTGAGCTTGCATATAAGCATACACATAACTTGCATATAAGACTTGCATCTTAAAGGAGGGTAACCATGCATATATATATATATATATATATATATATATATATATATATATTCATAGCATATAAAGGTGCCATCTTGCATATGTATGCATCACATTTAAAAGGGTAAACTTGCATGTCATGATTTATGCATAATACCAAACACTTAGCATGCATAAAACCACCTACTTAGCATGCATAAAATCAAATACTTATTATGCATAAACCCACCACTTAACTTGCATAAACCCACATATCCAACTTGCATAAACTCACATATTCAACATGCATAAACTCAAATATTCAACATGCATAACTCACATATTCAACATGCACAAACATAGGATTAATATTAAACATAGATTAGCATATTCACATCATATCATATGACTTGAAAACCCATTAATCCTCATGCAAAACCATAGATCTCATCATATCTCATCTACTTAATTTAGCAATTGATCATCAAAGTGATAGAAACTCACCCAAAACCAAGATTAGCAAACTTATGAAGTGGAATTAGTCGCTTTAGTTGAAGAAGATGTTGATTAGAGGTTGATTAGCTTGCAACTCTCTTCATTGATTTGTGGAGGCCATGATCAAGTTTCATTTTGCCATAGTTTAGTTACAAGATCTAATTATGAATGAATTAGGGTAGGGTTGGGGTCTTACTTATAGGATTAGGTAGTGTTGTAGGCCCTTAGATTAACCCTATGTTAGATTAGGTCCGTTAGATTTAGGAAATCTCTAGAACCCAGCCCAGCCCTAGCCAGAAAACCAAATCTGGTGCACCCAAGCCCTCTGGCTCGACACGCCGTGTCGATAGGCAAGTCGACAGGCAAGTCGACCCCCCTGTCGACAGGTCTGTCGACAGCCCTGTCGACATGATTAGGGCGGGAATTTTCCCGCCTGGCCCCGCTGGTTCGATTTTGAAATCTGAATTTGAATTTTTAAATCTGTTTTTAGCTTTAATTTTTCTGCAAACTTCATTGGGCCTTAACTGGGCCACACAGACTCCGATTTACAAAATTTCGGACTCTATTCTCGTATTTTTCCGAGACGAACGCAATGACGCATCCCGTTTCCCCCAGTTCTCACATCTGAGATTATTTATCTTGCAATTAGTGAATTTTAGCATTAACTAAAATTCGGGGTGTTACATAAACATTATATTTTTACTCTCTACATGTAATAAAAATTATATTTTTACTCTCTACATATAATAAAAATTATATTTTTATTCTCTACCTTAATAAAAATCATATTTTTATTACTCTACCTCTATGTAAGTAAAAATCGAATTTTTTATTCTACTTATATAGTAAAAATCCAATTTTTCGTTTACTTCGCTACATCATATATAAATATCCAATTTTTACATAGCTAAAAATTATATTTTTAACGCTACTTTGAATGTTAAAAATCAAATCTTCATTTACATATAAAAATCTAATTTTTCATTGTTATTTATCAAAATAAAAATCATATTTTTATAATGTAAAAATCATTGAGTAAATTCTTATTTTTATCACACTAAAACTGATCTTTAAACTAGGTTTTAAACTTAAATAAAATCGGATTAAAACTCACCTTTGCCTTTGTCTGGACGTTGATCTCCGAATGAGGGAGAAAGAGGAGGCGAAGGGAGGGTCAGGGACGCAGCGCCTGACGTTGTTGGTGAGGTGGCGGCGTCGTAGGGCCTGGCGGAGGCGCTGGGCTCTAAAGGGTTTGAGGGGGTCTTAGTCACGAAGTGGAGAAGGGGTAGTGAAGGAGGAGGCCGGGGAAATGGTAAGTGGGGCGGCGTTCTCCTCTGGTTGCGGCGCCGGAGGCAGAGCGCAGGTCGAAGTGGCGGAGGAGAATGGAGGAGGTGATTTTGAAGAGTGGCGGGATTTCTTTCCCCAGTTGACCGCGAGGAAAAAAGAAATAGGGTCGGACCTTATTGAACTTTACTTTATAATAAATAAATATATATATATATATATATATTATTTGTTTATTTAATTCGAAACCAAAGTGATTTCACATTTGAACTCCTATTGAACCCTAACGACTGTCGCCCTTAGCTAATTGCTCCCATTCCGAACACAATGAGATATGTTTTGTAAGCCAGTTCGACAGTTTCGATTACTTTTCTTCAAATCAAAATATAAATCAGTATATATTCAATTTGAACATACATTTTGAAATCGAATTTTCAAACTACCGCACCATTTTCAATTGCTTTTATAATTATAAATAAATAATTACATTCTAGCGATGATTCAAATAAATATATACGTTCTAATTCTATTCAAAATGAATTTCTCACCGTCATTATTTAAAATAACTCATTTTAAATATTCAAAATTCACTAAAATCGCCAAAATAAATTTTTTAAATTGGCTCGGATTTCCGGGTTTGTGTAAAACTGAGTTCCATTGTCGGTTATGATGACTTTTGGTATCCCAAATCGGCATATAATATTTCGGACGACAAGGTTGATCACTCGCTTGGTTGTGACCATTGTCAATGGCTCAGCCTCGACCCATTTGGTGAAGCAGTCCATGACCACTATGGCGAATTTTGCTCCACCATTAGCAATGGGGAGGCTTCCAATAATTTCGATTCCCCAAACAGCAAAGGGCCACAGGCTCATCATCGTCCTCAATCGGCTAAGAGGTGCCTTAGGGATCTTGGAAAACTTCTGACACGCATCACAACGTTGTGCATACTTTGGCTGCATCCTTGTTTATAGTGGGCCAGAAATAGCCGTATCGTAATATCTTATTTGCCAATGTTTGCCCTCCTGTGTGGTCGCTACACTCACCTTCGTGGACTTCTTTCACTACATGCTTGACGTCGTCATGGGCGATGCACCGGAGGAGGGGCATCAAGAAGCCTTGTCTGTACAGGACGTCGCCTTGCAACACATATCGAGAAGCCTTTCGTCTAACTGCACGCCTCTCACTTTTCTTTGTTGGAAGCGTTCCACTCATGTAACACCCCGAAAATTCTATAACTGTGAAATTAACAAATTAAAGTATAATTAATCTGAAATCAAAGAACTTAGGGAAACGGGATACGCCATTGCGTTCGTCTCGGAAAAATACGCGAAATAGAGTCCGAGTTTTCGAAAAACGGAGTCCGTATGAAGAAGATATGGCCTTCGGAAGTTTTTGAATTAAGTTTAAAATCCAAATAGAATAAAATAAGCTCAGAAAACAAAAATGGGGCCCAATGGGCCAGGGCGGAAAATGGCCCGCCTGACGCACCCAGGTCGACTGGGCTGTCGACCTGGTCTAACCAGGTCGACAGGCCTGTCGACAGGGCTGTCGACCTGGTCCAGACCAGGTCGAACCCAGTCTAACCTGGCTGGCCTATTCTATGTTGGTCGATTTTCTGTGGTCTGCTTTGTCATTAGGGCAAGGTGGCAGGCTCTAATTGGTCTCTCCTTTGGATGAATGGCTACGATCAATCCAGGCAACATCAATGGTCCTAATCAGTTCATTTCCCCTATAAAAACAACCCTAGACTAACCCTAATCTATTCATTCAAAAATAAGAACAAAGCCGCCATGTTGCTGAGGAACGACTAGGGGTAGCCACCAATTGGAGAGAGGATTAGGAGGCAAAATTCTAAGGCATAAAGCAACTCAATCAAATCAAACCGCATCTTCAAATCCCTAAATTAGAGAATTCGCCACACCATTGTAAGTAGAGTATTACTTTGGTATGAACAAATAACTGTGTTGGTTTGTATACTTGGTTGTGGTAATAAACAATTCATAATTTGTGCGTTACTATGATTCTTATCGATTTGGGAATTATGTTATTCATTATAAAGAACTACATGCGGTAGTTCTATGCAAGTATACGTTTGGAATATTCACAAATTATGTAATCCATGTTGAAGCTACATGTATGTAGTTGATTAATTGAAATTCATGCAAGTTTGGGGTTTTGCTACTATGCCATCATGATGTATATTTTTGTGCATAAATCATTTTGTAAGTAATTGGAACAAGTTTGGTTGTTATAGTTCATATGAAACTATGTTGAAATTTTGGCACCATGATCTATGTATTAAGTCATGCTTTTGTACTAGAACACCTATTTGCAAACTTATGAATATTACTAGGCTATGATTGATAATTTGCATAATTGAAATTGTTAACAAGAATTATATGATGACATATGTGGTACATAGCTACGTTAGATTCAAAAATCCCTTTTTGCAAGTTTACATGACTAAAGTAAAAATCATGATTTCATGTTAGAAATATTTATGCCATGGTTATGTGAACAAATTTAACTATACCTATGCCATGCTTATGTTTGACATTATGTCATGCTTATGTTTGACATTATGCCATGCTTATGTTAGAAATATTTATGCCATGCTTATGTTTGACATTATGCCTGAGATAAAAATATAAGTTCATGTTGTAGTTAGGCCTATGTGTCAATAGTGATATTCTTAACATAACTACAAGTTTACATGCTTTGATTCTTGTCACCTATGCTTTATGACCAAAGTATATGTCACTACTATGCAAGTACACCAGTTTCTATTTTGTATTTCCAACGTCATATTGCAAGTTCATGCGCTCACATTCCCCTTTTTGTGTATGTAATCACGCTTTAAGCCTTCCCTTTTCGCATGGCTAAGTTGGGCTTTAAAAGGCTAAGCCCAACATATATATAACAAACGGACGTGTTAAACGGGGGAAAATAACGATGGGTTAAAATCACTAATGAATGAAAATATAAAATAGAAGGGCCCAAATTCAAGTATGGGTTGGGCCCATGATTGGTGTAACCTTTACACCATTAACTTAATAATTGGCCGCAAATATTTACATATAAGAAAATAAAGAAGAAAGACAAAATATGTAAGTGTAGAAAATACGATGTGTTTAACCCGAGGTTGGATTGAGTTGTGATGTAAACCTGCCCGGAACCGCCCGGCTGTCCAGTAGTCACAACAATACCTATCCAATGTGGGAGGTTAAACATGGAGCCCAATAAGGACCCGAGGTTAGACTGAGTTGTGGCGTAAGACTGCCCGGAACCAACCGGCAACAGGCAGCCGCAACAATACCTGTCTAATGTGAGAGGTCAGGGCCTTAATAAGACAATTAAGGCTGAGTCAGGATTGTTAGGATTAAGTGAACTAAAGACTTAATCAAAATGGAACATGCTAAACTAAACGGACTGGTGGGGGTTAGGTTAGAAAACACTTAACCAACTTAGCATGTTGGCTAGAGATAGAAAACCTAGTAACGGGGGACCCTTTTCAGCAGTAACCCTAGAAGGTGTATCAGGATACCCTGAAACTAGGCAGGGTGGGGCACGATTACTGGGCTGATTGTAAGAGGTCAAATCGACGGCGGTGGTGTAGCAGTGTAGGTTCTAACGGGGTGCGGGCGTGCACACACTCCGGCGCAGAAAAATAAGGCACTGGACACCAGTAGCATACCTGTGCATTCTAAGGTTGTGTCGGGCCGCCACCATGGGACTTGATACACCCCATGGTGGGACCAGCATAGGTAACTACAACATCGGGGGCCGTAAGACACATGAACTATGCGAGTAGGAGCCGATCATCATTGAATGGGTCACATCACCCTGATTATGGGGTGCCAGTTGGAAACTAGTTTATATGGGTTCAGAGATTAACAGGGGGTACGATAGTATATTCGACCCTAGACAACTTAACCAAGTTTATAATGCTTGCCCACTTCTTGTTTATACTTATCATACCCAATTCTTTATTCATAGATAAAATAGTACTAGACTTACTCAGGCTTTATGTCTGACTCTACTTTTCTTTCGTCTTCTTTTCTTCCGTTCCCCCCCCCCCTCTCCAGGTCCACAGGGAGGGAACACGGCAGCTTGACCAGCCTTAACATCCAGCTTGAAGAAGAGAAATGTATTGCTTGGTCCTTTTCATTTTGAACTATGGCTTTGGACAAATCACTATGGGGGCTTTTGCAGTTTATCTATGTTTTATTTATGCTTCTTTAAATAATGTAATCAAGACAGATTATGAAAGTGTTATGTTTTTGGAAAAGATGTAAGACAATTATGGTGATGTGGTTGTAACACGTATTTGCTTTCATGAAATAAAAGTTTGTTGATTTTCCGCTGTTTACAAATATGTGTTCTTATATCTGTCTTGTATATCTGTGACTTATACTTATAAACCTCCACCAAAATTAGGGCATTCCCTTTGAGAGTGACCCTAACGGAGGTGGGGTGTTTCACTTGGTATCAGAGCATAGGTTTACCAGATAAGATAAAAAGTTTTGAAAAATTATCTTCAAAAAGGAAATTTAAAGAAGCATTTTTAAAAGAAAAATGTTATTTTATTTTAAAAAGGCAAAGTCCACTCCCCAAAGCCATATGTATTATCTCTTATCCTTCGTTTTGAATCTATCCTTTTTGTTTCAGCATGTCCCAAGAACTTAACTTGCCGGAAGGGGTGCCAATACCTGGTTGGTTTAGACGGTTCTTAGAAGCAAGAGCCACTCAGCCAGTTCCTACCATTCCTCCTCCCCCAGCTGCCGGAAATCATCCAGCCGCAGCGGCACCTTTTCCTCCACCTCCTCCTCGGGGAAACACTTTTGCTAAGATGTGTAAAGATTTTAAAGCTATGGGAGGAAGGGATTTCCATGAAACTGAGTCCTTCGTGGCAGCTAGGAATTGGCTGAAAGAAACTGAGGACTTATTCATCATCTTTGAGGTAGAGGATAGACAGAAAGTACAATTTGCAGTGTGGCTATTGAAGGGCGAGGCTTCCTACTGGTGGGAAGTCACTAATGCTGAAAGACCAATGGGGACATGGGAGGACTTTAGGGCAAGGTTTGAGACTAAATTTCTCTCAGATGCGGAAAGAAGTTTGCAGTTGGAAAAATTCTTATTTCTTAAGCAAGGGGACAAGACAGTCAGAGAATATGTGAATCAGTTCGATGAGCTGGCTAGGTTTGGGCTTGACCTAGTCAACACCCCGCACAAGAAGGCTCTCCGTTTCGTCAAAGGGTTGAATGAGCCATTACACAGTTTGGCCATGACCCATATACCCATGGGAGCCACGTATGAAAGATTGGTGCAAATGGTATTGCTGAATGAAGAGGATAAGGGCAAGAAGGAGACAAAGGCAGAAAGCTCTCAAGGGAAGAAAGAGGGTTTGCAGCCTAAGAAGACAGACTTTAAGAAGGGTGGGAAAGGCAACAAAGAGAAGAGGAAGTGCAATTTCTGTGGCAAAGTGGGGCACTTAGTTAAGGACTGCCGGAAAAAGAAGGCCAAGGAGAATGGTGGGTGCTTTTCTTGCGGTGAGACAGGCCACAGGGCTAAGGACTGCCCAAAGAAACGAGGACAGGGGCAGAGGGCTGGATCCACCCCAGGGGCACAGGTTCAGGTGCTGGAAGCGCCACCTCTGCAACAGCGAGGTATAAATACTTCTGTAGAAAGCGTAGTTTATCTTTATGATCACCCCGTTCGCACTTTATTTGATTCTGGCGCATCACACTCCTTTATCTCGTCTGCTTTAGTAGAATCTCTGCACCTAAAAACTAGTATTGTAGAGGACCCCTTAATTGTTTCAAACCCAATTGGGGGCCCAGCTCATTTGTCTATGATCTGTGTGGGATTGAAAATTTCTATTCTAAGTGTAGAATTTCAATGTAGTGCCTTTGTTTTGGGCTTTTCGGGTTATGGTTTGATTTTGGGTATGGATTGGCTATCCAGTAATGGGGCCATCCTTGATTGTGAGAAAAGGGTTGTTAGGCTCCTAACCCAACTCGGTAATACTTTGGAAATTTCTTGTAATCCCTCGTATGCGGTTATGCTTAGTTATCTTGAATCGCTAGATGCCTCTGTTGAAAATTTGCAATCAGTTAGAGTGGTCCGGGAATATCCGGATGTCTTCGAAGAGGTGAAGGTCTTGCCTCCGAAGCGGGAAATAGACTTCCGCATATATCTTGTAGATAATGCAAAGCCCGTTGCGTTACCCGTTAGACACATGGCTCCACGAGAAAGGAAAGAGCTCAGTAAACAGATTAAAGAGCTTCTAGAAAAGGGGTTCATTAGGAGAAGCATTTCAGAATGGGGCGCTCCAGTGGTGTTCGCTATAAAGGCGGATGGTTCCCTCCGTCTATGTGTTGATTATAGGGAGCTCAACAAGCTAACGAAAAAGAATAGGCACCCTCTCCCTAGAATTGACGATTTATTTGACCAGCTTGTAGGGGCGTCTGTTTTCTCCCAACTTGATTTAGCAACCAGTTTTCATCAGCTAAGGGTGGCTGAAGATAGCATCGATAAAACGGCATTCAGAACCCCAGACGGCTTCTTTGAATGGCTTGTCATGCCTTTCGGCTTGACAAATGCACCTGCTTACTTCGTGGACCTAATGAGTAGGGTATTTAGAGATTTCCTCAACAAATTCGTAGTGGTCTTCGTAGATGATATCCTTATCTTCTCAAAGAGTGAAGAGGAACATGCTCAGCACTTAAGGGCAATCATGGAAACTTTGCGAGTCCATCAACTAAAAGCCAAATTCTCCAAATGCCACTTTTGGAGAGAAGAGGTGAGGTTCCTTGGGCACATAGTATCCAAACAAGGGTTAGCGGTGGACCCTGCTAAGGTAGTGGCGGTACAGGACTGGAAGACACCAAGGAATGCAACTGAGGTCCGAAGCTTTCTAGGACTAGCAGGTTTCTATCGAAAGTTCATAAGGGATTTTGCGAAAATCTCAGCTCCACTCACGAAATTGACCAAGAAGAATCTAGTGTTCAATTGGGACTTGGATTGCGAGTTTGCTTTCCAACGACTGAAAAGGGCTCTCACAACAGCCCCAGTTTTGACGCTGCCAGATGGGAGCAAGATGTTCACTGTTTATACGGATGCATGTGGGACAGGGCTAGGCGCCGTCTTAATGCAAGAAGGAAGGGTAGTAGCTTGTGGCGGGAGGCAGTTGAAAGTGCACGAAAAGAACTACCCAACCCACGATCTTGAGTTAGCCGCCATCGTCTTTGCACTCAAGTCTTGGCGACACTATCTCCTAGGTGAGAAGTTCGAACTTTACACTGACCATAAATCGTTGAAATATCTTTTCTCGCAGAAAGATCTTAACTTGAGGCAACAAAGGTGGATGGAGTTTCTTGCCTCGTACGATTTCGAAATCTCCTACACTCCGGGCAAAGGCAACGTAGTGGCAGACGCGTTGAGCCGAAAGAAATTGACCCTAAGCCCGTTGTTTGTTGAAAGACAAAGCCTAGAGTTTATAGCCAGCTTCGACTTTAGGCCCTCCTCCGATTTCGTACCAGGCTTGCTAGCATCTCTCGAAGTGCGCCCAACTTTAGTGGATTCAGTAGGGATAGCACAACGCGAAGACCCTCAGCTTGTGGAAACAATTGATAGGCTAATTAGGGGTGAGACTTCAAGTCACCTCAACAGATACTCCATTGACGATAAGGGTTTTCTAAGGCGAGACGGAAGACTATGCGTCCCACAAACAAAAGATTTAGTAAAGAAGGTCCTCGAGGAAGCACATCACTCCAAGATGACGATACATCCAGGCGGAGATAAAATGTACAAAGACATAAAAAGGACTTTCTTCTGGAACGGCATGAAAAAGGACGTGGCAGAGTTCGTTTCTAAGTGTATGGTGTGCCAACAGGTTAAGGCAGAACAGAAAAAGCCTGGCGGACTGCTACATCCTCTGGAGGTCCCGCAGTGGAAGTGGGATAGCATCTCAATGGACTTCATCGATGGGCTGCCTAGGTCTAGGAGAGGCAACACTAGCATTTGGGTAATAGTGGATAGGCTTACTAAAAGCGCCCACTTTTTACCTGTTAAAAGTAAAAGAACTGCCTCATCCCTAGCATCACTTTACCTCAAGGAAATCGTTCGACTCCATGGAATACCGTCTAGCATTGTTAGTGACCGAGACCCCATCTTCACTAGTGAGTTTTGGCGGAGTCTGCAAGAAGCAGTAGGAACGCAGTTATGCTTGAGCACAGCCTATCATCCCCAAACCGACGGCCAAACGGAGAGAGTGAACAGAGTTTTGGAAGACCTTTTAAGGCTATGCGTCCTTGACTTCGGAGGGACATGGGAAGACCACCTTCCTTTGGTGGAATTTGCCTACAACAACAGCTATCAAGCAACCATCGGGATGGCGCCCTTCGAAGCTTTATATGGAAGACCGTGCTGATCGCCCACTTGTTGGTGGGAGTCTACTGATAAGCTCATACTTGGACCAGATATGATCCGAGAGACTTCAGAGAAAGTAGACTTAATACGAAGAAGGATGAAGACGGCCCAAGACAGACAAAAGTCCTATGCCGACAAGAGAAGGACCGACCTTGAATTTGAGGTTGGAGACAGAGTTTTTCTCAAGGTATCTCCACTAAGAAACGTTGTTCGTTTTGGAACCACAGGAAAACTAGTACCAAGGTTCGTAGGGCCATTCCCTATCATCGAGAAAATTGGGAAAATGGCCTATAGATTAGAGCTACCCGAGAAGTTGGCTGGAGTCCACAACGTTTTTCACGTTTCACATCTTCGAAAATGTCTGCATGAGTCTGCTGAAGTGGTAGAGCCAAATGTCCTAGAAGAGGCCGAAGTGGAGCGCGAAGCAACCATAAGAAAAGTTCCAACCCGCATCTTGGGAACGGAAGTGAAGAAGCTACGCAACCGTGAAGTCAAGCTCGTCAAAGTTCAGTGGAGCGACGCCGAGGGAGACGCGACTTGGGAAACTGAAGCTAGAATCCGTACAGCCTACCCTTTTCTGTTCGAGGGTACATCCTTGATCTTTCATTTTCCTTAAGTTGCGCTTTTATCTATCTTTTTAGGTATATTTCCTCGACCTTATCTTTTAGGTAGAAACCCTTTGGATGGAAACATGTAATTGAAACATGTTATGGATGATGGTTGCAAGTGGTTGCAAGTGATTGCTAGTGGTTGCTCGTGGTTGCATATACACACACAATCTAGGTTTTAGATCGGCTCAGTCACTTCATATTGCATATGCATATATGTTTGCGTTCATATGTGGTTGAACTTTAATGTGTTGTCATGTGGATGCTGCATTTGTATTGAATGATTGTGCACTCATGTAGAATCAAAATAGGAAAATTTGCATACATAATGGATTCATGGCACTTACATAATTCGCATTAAGGAGGTCAACTGAATCAGTAGACCGCCTGATTTTGCATTAGATAAGTACATGTACACACACTTCGCATATGATCATGAAGCATTAGAAGTCTTTTAAGGACAATGGATGCTCGTGTTTGATGGATGAGTAGATGGATGATTGGATGTTAGGATATACATTCCTCCTAACTTGAAGATTTCGGGGACGAAATCCTTTTAAGTGGGGGAGAATGTAACACCCCGAAAATTCTATAACTGTGAAATTAACAAATTAAAGTATAATTAATCGGAAATCAAAGAACTAAGGGAAACGGGATTCGCCATTGCGTTCGTCTCGGAAAAATACGCCAAATAGAGTCCGAGTTTTCGAAAAACGGAGTCCGTATGAAGAAGATATGGCCTTCGGAAGTTTTTGAATTAAGTTTAAAATCCAAACAGAATAAAATAAGCTCAGAAAACAAAAATGGGGCCCAATGGGCCAGGGCGGAAAATGGCCCGCCTGACGCACCCAGGTCGACTGGGCTGTCGACCTGGTCTAACCAGGTCGACAGGCCTGTCGACAGGGCTGTCGACAGGGGTGTCGACCTGGTCCAGACCAGGTCGAACCCAGTCTAACCTGGCTGGCCTATTCTATGTTGGTCGATTTTCTGTGGTCTGCTTTGTCATTAGGGCTAGGTGGCAGGCTCTAATTGGTCTCTCCTTAGGATGAATGGCTACGATCAATCCAGGCAACATCAATGGTCCTAATCAGTTCATTTCCCCTATAAAAACAACCCTAGACTAACCCTAATCTATTCATTCAAAAATAAGAACAAAGCCGCCATGTTGCTGAGGAACGACTAGGGGTAGCCACCAATTGGAGAGAGGATTAGGAGGCAAAATTCTAAGGCATAAAGCAACTCAATCAAATCAAACCGCATCTTCAAATCCCTAAATTAGAGAATTCGCCACACCATTGTAAGTAGAGTATTACTTTGGTATGAACAAATAACTGTGTTGGTTTGTATACTTGGTTGTGGTAATAAACAATTCATAATTTGTGCGTTACTATGATTCTTATCGATTTGGGAATTATGTTATTCATTATAAAGAACTACATGCGGTAGTTCTATGCAAGTATACGTTTGGAATATTCGCAAATTATGTAATCCATGTTGAAGCTACATGTATGTAGTTGATTAATTGAAATTCATGCAAGTTTGGGGTTTTGCTACTATGCCATCATGATGTATATTTTTGTGCATAAATCATTTTGTAAGTAATTGGAACAAGTTTGGTTGTTATAGTTCATATGAAACTATGTTGAAATTTTGGCACCATGATCTATGTATTAGGTCATGCTTTTGTACTAGAACACCTATTTGCAAACTTATGAATATGACTAGGCTATGATTGATAATTTGCATAATTGAAATTGTTAACAAGAATTATATGATGACATATGTGGTACATAGCTACGTTAGATTCAAAAATCCCTTTTTGCAAGTTTACATGACTAAAGTAAAAATCATGATTTCATGTTAGAAATATTTATGCCATGGTTATGTGAACAAATTTAACTATACCTATGCCATGCTTATGTTTTACATTATGTCATGCTTATGTTTGACATTATGCCATGCTTATGTTAGAAATATTTATGCCATGCTTATGTTTGACATTATGCCTGAGATAAAAATATAAGTTCATGTTGTAGTTAGGCCTATGTGTCAATAGTGATATTCTTAACATAACTACAAGTTTACATGCTTTGATTCATGTCACCTATGCTTTATGACCAAAGTATATGTCACTACTATGCAAGTACACCAGTTTCTATTTTGTATTTCCAACGTCATATTGCAAGTTCATGCGCTCACATTCCCCTTTTTGTGTATGTAATCACGCTTTAAGCCTTCCCTTTTCGCATGGCTAAGTTGGGCTTTAAAAGGCTAAGCCCAACATATATATAATAAACGGACGTGTTAAACGGGGGAAAATAACGATGGGTTAAAATCACTAATGAATGAAAATATAAAATAGAAGGGCCCAAATTCAAGTATGGGTTGGGCCCATGATTGGTGTAACCTTTACACCATTAACTTAATAATTGGCCGCAAATATTTACATATAAGAAAATAAAGAAGAAAGACAAAATATGTAAGTGTAGAAAATACGATGTGTTTAACCTGAGGTTGGATTGAGTTGTGATGTAAACCTGCCCGGAACCGCCCGGCTGTCCAGTAGTCACAACAATACCTATCCAATGTGGGAGGTTAAACATGGAGCCCAATAAGGACCCGAGGTTAGACTGAGTTGTGGCGTAAGACTGCCCGGAACCAACCGGCAACAGGCAGCCGCAACAATACCTGTCTAATGTGAGAGGTCAGGGCCTTAATAAGACAATTAAGGCTGAGTCAGGATTGTTAGGATTAAGTGAACTAAAGACTTAATCAAAATGGAACATGCTAAACTAAACGGACTGGTGGGGGTTAGGTTAGAAAACACTTAACCAACTTAGCATGTTGGCTAGAGATAGAAAACCTAGTAACGGGGGACCCTTTTCAGCAGTAACCCTAGAAGGTGTATCAGGATACCCTGAAACTAGGCAGGGTAGGGCACGATTACTGGGCTGATTGTAAGAGGTCAAATCGACGGCGGTGGTGTAGCAGTGTAGGTTTTAACGGGGTGCGGGCGTGCACACACTCCGGCGCAGAAAAATAAGGCACTGGACACCAGTAGCATACCTGTGCATTCTAAGGTTGTGTCGGGCCGCCACCATGGGACTTGATACACCCCATGGTGGGACCAGCATAGGTAACTACAACATCGGGGGCCGTAAGACACATGAACTATGCGAGTAGGAGCCGATCATCATTGAATGGGTCACATCACCCTGATTATGGGGTGCCAGTTGGAAACTAGTTTATATGGGTTCAGAGATTAATAGGGGGTACGATAGTATATTCGACCCTAGACAACTTAACCAAGTTTATAATGCTTGCCCACTTCTTGTTTATACTTATCATACCCAGTTCTTTATTCATAGACAAAATAGTACTAGACTTACTCAGGCTTTATGTCTGACTCTACTTTTCTTTCGTCTTCTTTTCTTCCGTTCCCCCTCCCCCCCCAAGGTCCGCAGGGAGGGAACACAGCAGCTTGACCAGCCTTAACATCCAGCTTGAAGAAGAGAAATGTATTGCTTGGACCTTTTCATTTTGAACTATGGCTTTGGAAAAATCACTATGGGGGCTTTTGCAGTTTATCTATGTTTTATTTATGTTTCTTTAAATAATGTAATCAAGACAGATTATGAAAGTGTTATGTTTTTGGAAAAGATGTAAGACAATTATGGTGATGTGGTTGTAACACGTATTTGCTTTCATGAAATAAAAGTTTGTTGATTTTCCGCTGTTTACAAATATGTATTCTTATATCTGTCTTGTATATCTGTGACTTATACTTATAAACCTCCACCAAAATTAGGGCATTCCCTTTGAGAGTGACCCTAACGGAGGTGGGGTGTTTCAACTCATCAAAACATTCTTTAGAGGGGTCTTCCATGACTCCCACTCAGGTCCATTCTCTAGTACCAGATCAACTTCCATCTGATCTATACTAGGAGACTGTAATACTTCAATTGGGACTAGCTCCGTATCTTGAGGATTATTAGAACTAGCTATTTTCGCTAACTTTTCTGCTTTTTGATTCTCCGTTCGAGGAATATGAGATATGCTGTGGTGGTCAAAACCATTGAGCAACTTCTTCACTTTTCCAAGTATGATATCAGCTTTGGTCTCTTGGCCTGAAACATTCCAGTGACCTGGTTCACGGCTATCTTGGAGTCGCAAAAGATGTCTACTTTCGTGATCTCTAACTCCTTTGCGAGCTTCAATCCAGCAATTAGAGCTTCTATTCAGAGTTATTATTAGTGGCGTGGAACTCCAATCTTGGAGCGTAGTATATTAGTCGTTTTCTCTAGAGTTTCAAGTACCACTCCGACACAAGATCGTTTGTCATTCTTAGCTCCATCAATATACAATTTCTAGGCACTGGGTCAAGGAGTAGTCTTAGTGGATTGACTTCTTCACTTATTGCATCATCTTTTGGGATGGTAAACTCCGCTATAAAGTCTGCAAGTGCTTGCACTCTTATCAGCCTTCGTGGTTGGAAGTTTAAGTCGAATTGACTCAGCTCAATGTTCCATTTGAGCAACCTTCCTGATTCTTCTGGTCTTTGCAGAACTTGCTTCAGTGGATGATCAGTGTACACAGTAATGGGATGAGCCTGGAAGTAGTGGCGAAGTTTTGTAGATGCGATTAGTAAGCTATACGCCAGCTTTTCTATTTTTGGATAATTCCGTTCTACGGCCGCCAATTTCTTACTCACATAGTCCACCGGTCTTTGTACCTTATCTTCCTCTCTTACCAAAGCCGAACTGATCGCGTGAGATGACACCGCCAAGTACAAAAACAAATCCTCTTGATCCACAGGCTTAGATAGTATCAGGGGTCTTTCCAGGTGATTCAACAGATTCTGGAACACTCCTATACAATTAGGTGTGCTTTTAAAGTTGCGCTTGCCTCGCTATAGCAGCTCGAAAAACGGGATGCATTTATCAGTAGCTTTGGAGATCAATCTGCTCAGCGCTGCCACTTTTCCAACAAGGCTTTGCTCTTTAATCTGCTTTGGTTCTTGAATATTCCAGATTGTTGTAATTTGACCTGCATTGATTTTAATTCCATGCGAGCTGACGATGAACCCTAAGAATTTTGCGGATGCTACCTCAAATGAGCATTTCAAAAGATTTAGCTTCATCCCTTATTTCCAGAGAATTTCGAAAATCTTTTCTAAATGGGAAGTATGGTCGGATGACTGTCTGGATTTCACCAACATGTCATCAGCGTATACCTCCATTTTTTTCCCGATTTGGTTGTAGAACATCATGTTCACCAACCGTTGATACGTAGCACCGGCATTCTTTAGACCGAAAGCCATCACTACATAACAGTATAATCCCAGATCTGTAATGAAGCCGGTATGCTCCTGGTCTGGGACGTACATGGGGATTTGGTTATACCCTGAGCAGGCATCCATAAAAGAAAGAAGCTCATGACCCGCTGTCGAATCTAACAATTGATCGATTCTAGGCAGTGGAAAGCTATTCTTTGGACAAGCTTTGTTTATATCTGAGAAGTCGATGCACGTACGCCACTTTCCATTGCCTTTTTTTTTACCAAAACTGGGTTTGAGATCTAGTCAGGGTATGTTGAATATTTAATGAACCCATTGCTCCTCAGCTTTTCGACTTCTTCCTTCAAAGCGGCCGACCTCTCTAGGCCAAGCATTCGCCTTTTCTTTTTGAAGGGAGGATGCTTCAGGTTGATACCTAACGAATGACTCATAATTAAGGGAGATATTCCACACATGTCTGCATGGGTCCAGGGAAACACATCTAAGTTAACTTTCAAGAAATTTGTTAATTCTTTGGCTAGACCGGGTCCAACTGGGATCCAATCTTCAGGACCTTCTCTGGGTCGTCATCATCGATTGGTATATCCATAGTCGTTTCATTGGGAGTCGCCATTCTACCCCCAGGCTCTTCATCCTCTCTCGGATCTATATCCTCGGGCAACTCTTTGGGCGACCCTCCCGGAGGTATTTTCTTTAGTTGCTACGACGATTCCTCCGTCGAAGGGAAGAACCGCCTTTTGTTTCTACATCTCTTCCTTTGCGGAGCAACTTCAGCTCTGCTACGTAGCATGCTCATGTGACAACTTGATCTCCTCTAACTATACCTACACCGACATCCATCGGGAACTTCAACAATAAGCACCAGGGTGCGATACAGGTCCTGAATTTAGCTAGGGCCGGTCGGCCTAAAAAGGCATTATACGGTGACTCAATATCCAGGTCCACGAAGGGTAGGACCTTACTCTCTGGCGTTCTCCTTCTCTAAGAGTCGCTGACAGTTCCACATATCCTATTGGAGCGGTCGAGGCTCCATTAAATCCACCTATCCAACCCTCGTATGGTTTCAAATCCTTCGGCTCGAGTTTTATTTGGTCAAATGTTTTCTTAAACAGAATGTTAACCGAACTTCCGTTATCCACTAGAACTTTATGGACTATAGCTGAGCCGATGGTAATGGTGACGACTAATGGGTCTTCAGTTGGGGAGTGGACTCTAATACTTTCTCGATCGCGAAATATGACATCATCAGACATCTTCTTCTGTTGCTTAATCGGGGCATTATCCTTGGGATTGCTACAGTCCCCTACTTCAAAATGCTGTTTAGCTGCGTTCACGTACTGATCCATAGTTCTGAAACTGTGCCCTTCCAGATGAAGCCAACTAACTATGGTGTTGATAACAATATTTTTTCCTTTTTGCATAGCCGTTGGTTTAGCAGCAGGTTGGCTTTGTTTTAGGGCTTGTGCGGCTTGCACCTGTCCCTATGAGTCACCTTATATTCACCAAGCTTTCCTCCTCGGAGTAGCTTTTCGACCACATCTCTTAGATGATGACATTCATTTATGGTGTGACCATGAGTTTGGTGGAAAAAAAATCCCAGTCTCACGTTCCTTCTCCGTCGAATCTCTTGGAGGGGGCCTCTTATACTGGAGAACATTGTACGTATCCAAAAAGATATTCTCCAGAGTATCGTTTAATGGTGTAAAACTCTCAAATGGCCTATGCCGGGATGTTCTCTGAGAGTCATTTCCTCGGTTTCTCTTCCGATTATTGTTATTATTATCCCCCGATTGGTGACCATTGCCTTGATTCTTGTTCCCGACATTAACTTCAACTTTTCCTGAGCTATCTCTCGTTTGCTTGATGGCCACAATACTTTGGATATCCTCCTTATCAGTAGCCTTCCTCTTTCAGTTGGCGTAAATTTCCTCTCGACGCAGGCGAATGTTGGCCTTCTCGTAAAATATTTCTCTGGTTAATGGTGGTTTACAGGCGAGGTATCTTCCAAACTCAGTGTCCTTATCCACTCCATCGATCAAGGCCATCAAAATAGTTTGTTCATAGGGATCTCTTACCTCCTTGACTACTAAATTGAAGCAATCTTGATAGGATCTCAAAGATTCGTCTGGACATTGCTTAATGAGGGATAACTCAATGACATTCTTAGATCTCTGGGTATATAGCCAGAACTGGTTTACAAAATGATTACTTAATTCCCTGAAACTGGGGATCGATCGTTGTAACACCCCGCCTCCACTAGGGTCACTCGCAAAGGAATGCACTAGCTTTGGAGGGGCATTATTGGTAAACATGCACAGAAATATCACAAGACAGAACATATATATATATAGCGGAAGTAAAATCAAACTTTCATAAATTCAATAATTAAGACCTACAACTTTTTACATCAGAGTACATCAAAACCTGTCTGGCAGTAGTAAAGAAGCATAAAGACTTTTTAATAAATTATTCCCCAAATAAAACAGTAAAGTAGCCATATCCAAGGAAGTCCAAGCCATCCATGATAACCTTCAACCAGAAGAAGTCCGAACTAAGCAGCATTGTTTCCTCCCTGTAACCTGGGGGGGAACAGAAGAAAAGGAGGCGAAACAAAACGGGTCAGTCAAAAAGACTGAGTAAGTCCTATCTGCTTCCAGTATAAAAACAGGTAAAGGTAACATGACATGCATAAACTGAAAGTAAACAAAAGGATAACTACAAGATAGATAAACTACGGTGTTATGATAAGTCAAGGTATCACATCATCAGACCTCTATCGAGTACCTTATCCCGAGGTATCTACCCCATCTCACATCCCACGGTATCTATTATGAATATTCTTCCTAGTTCTAACCTATATATCTGCACCGCACCCTCCGTACCAGTATCCCAGCCTTGTTATGTGTTAACCAGGAATGTCCCTTACTCAAAGTCGTGTAATGGTCCATATATATAAGTTCAGTCCTTTGCCGTACCTCGTACGGGCTTCCTCATGTCGTATTATCCTTGAACTCGTTTGGACTGTCACCCTTGTTCTAGCTAGGCTCTTCCATATGAATCATCGTTTTAACTACTAGGACTTACGCCACCTAGCACCTACTAGGGATTAAGCTTACCTATTGCACGTTTTCGTATTTCGGTTTGGGGTTAAACCACCTAGGCCACTAGGGATCACGCTAACCCTCAACCGCGCCCTTTTTCCCACGCATTCATCGTGAATCGTTTTTCTACCACTGTATGCACATGTATCACATCGTGCCATCCGAGTCCTGTCACAGGGCAAACCAAGAAATACAGGACTCGGTCGGGAGCTTTAGATTTATCTGCCGATGCAGATACTAAGGTCTGCTTTTCTACACGTGGCTATGGTCCCACGAGACCCCTCCCTCAACTAGTGAAAGGCAACACAAGAGAAAATCTTGCATGAGAACTACACTCCGGCCAGCCCACATCCTACGGCCTACCTCACCCATAATTAGATAGCAATTATGGTCTGTTGGGTGTTCCCTACCTTTTCGTACGTATAAGCTTGACTCAAGATGGTAGATGATCGACGAACTTGCTATCTCGGGCACCTTATGTATTCGTCGACTCACTGCTATCCACCCCAGTCTTTAGGTCGCTCGCATAGCAACCAAGGCATATTCTTGGTTCTTCTACCGCAGACCTCAACATCCCGTGAGCCTAGTATAATGACCTGGCAGCTCACGGAGGGATCCCAAGAATATCCTCACGTTCCCCGAAGCCGCTGCTTCGTTGCCCAGTTCGTTGGAGCCTTTATCTAAATCAGATAGCCTGCTCCTCCACGCATACTTAAACGTTGGCCTAACGTATCGGGTTACTAATCTGTCTAAGAAGTGGTCCAGATTTCCTTGGCTAAGAATTATTACTTAGTTTCCTTTAACTAAGGTTTACCACTTAGCCTTATTTCCATTACCCTTGTTAACTATGGTTATTCACCTAATCCTCCGAATTAGGGTTTATCTAATGAGTTAAGTGTCACTTAAGTTCATAACTTAGCCCGTCTACAAACCATGTCAAAATTGGCTAAGTATCCAAGTCCAAGACTTAACCCTACAAACCATGTGTCAAGTTGGCTGAGTATATCAAGCAATCCATAACTTAACCTCGTCTAATTATCATTTTAGATTGGTTAATTATTTAAATTAACTTGAACTTGTCAAATTACCGAGTCAAATCGGTCAAGCGTCATTAGGCAAATCAAGTTACTTAACCTACCCAAGCTTATTATGTTTTGTTAAGTATCATTAGCCTAACCAAATTACTTAACCCATTTGTCCGTAACGTATTTGGTTAAGCCTCATTAATCAAATTAACTTAACCCTATTATGTGGCATTAATTATTTAATGCACTCCAACCTCTCACATTAGACTTTGTTGTGGTTACTAGTTAAGCCGGGCGGGTCCGGGTAGATTTACACCACAACTTGGTCTAACCTCGGGTTCAAGCACAACATGACCAACTTCTCACATTGAGTCCTATTGTTTGCAACTACTAGTTAGGCCGGTCGGTTCCGGGTAGTTTTACGTTGCAAACTCAACCCAACCTCGAGTTGGCCACTTTCATGTTTAGTCTAGTATCATGCTCATAGTTAAGTTTTCAAGCAATTGGGTAGACCTAACTTAATAGGTAAATTCCCAATGGGTAGACCTAAATTAATAGGTAAATTCCCAAGCTTATGTTTTTATGCATACTTACATGTCAACTTCCATGTTACATTACAAGTTATGTTTTCAAGTATTCACATGTCATATTTAACGTCGCATGTTATCACGTTTATACCCCTTTGCCCAAATTATGGTTCATGCCACGCTTAACCCGCCTATCATGTTCTCATGCAACTTCGAGTTAAGTTTTTCATGCTATATTCCCGCTTGTCTAACCTCAACCCAAATCGCGTTCCAACGCAAAAATGAACGAGTCACATCGTAGAGATACTAGGCTACACAATGACCCCAAACATGCATAGTATCATGAGAGTTTGGCTCAAAACATGCATAGGTTCATAATGGTTTGGCCACAAGCATGCGTAACATGAGAAGAAAAGGAAATGAGCCATAAGTATACATAATGTCATAAAGGATTTGGCCACAAACTTGCATGTTAACATTAGGGGTTTGGGTTCATAAACATGCATAAGCCCAAAACCGAATCTTAGCCAATGTTTCACTAGTAAAAATGGTCCCTAAAGGTTCATGCTAGCATTTCATGCATAAAGATCCAAACTTGCAAGTTAAACTAGGTTATGCATAGCATGAGAGGCATGATTAAGTCACTCACATAGCCTAAAACCATAAACATGAACACAAGAGGCAAGGTAAGGTTCTTATAGGTTCGCATAATCATGTTTAGCCTCATTTTATCCCATGTCATTATCAAAACTACCGTTTCCATCTAAAAGTAGCTAGAACTTACCTAGTTAGGACTGGGGAAAGAGGCATGAATCATCTTGGCTAAGAAAGGTGCCTCCTTTGTTGAAGAATCATCATGAAACCCGCATAGCAACGATGATCTTCCTTCCATTTGGTGTAGCTAGCTCGCACTACTTGATTTGAACCCGATTTGAGTGCTTAGGCTTTAGGAAAATGGAATGGAGGCCATGATCACTTGGCATTTGGGCAGCACTTCGTGGAGAGGGTGAGTTATGAGGGTTTAGGGGGGGCTTAGGGGTGTTTTTATAGAGATTAGGAGTGTTTTAGGCCATAGGATTAGATGTAGGGTAGATTAGGACCATCAGATCTCGGAAGCTTCCAGAATCAGGCTAAGTACCAGACCAGGTTAGCCAAATAGGTGCGGCAGGCAAATTGCCCCCGACCACCCCTTGTCGACAGGCAAGTCGATAGGGCTGTCGACTTGGTCTGGGCCCAAGTCGACAGGCCTGTCGACAGCCCTGTCGACATGGCCTAGGCGGGGAAAATTCCCACCTAGCCCCAGATCTGGATTTTCAAACTTATTTCCGAATTTCAAATTCTCAGAAATCTTCTTTGGGCCTTTAACGGGTCATACGGACTCCGATTTTCGAAAACTCAGACTCTATTTCGCGTATTTTTCCGAGACGAACGCAATGGTGAATCCCGTTTACCTTAATTCTAGAAGTATAAACAGAACATCTTTTATCTCCGTACTTTACTGGTTTATATGCTTTGCGTATCATCGTATACGTATGTAAATTTCTTACTTTTTAAAATGTAAACATACGGGGTGTCACATCCTCCCACCCTTAAAGAATTTCGTCCCCGAAATTCAATAGTAGTAGGATTTATGTCCCCATATTAGCATCCAGAAGTGTTCAGCCAATTGTTGCAAACAGGTGCACATGTGCAAAAGTGAATCACATCGTGGAAAAATATGTATGCCTAACTTGTGGTACCACCTACATGAATGCAATTTCTTAAAAATTTCTTCTTTAAACCATGATGCTCTCATCCTAAATATACTTGCAGTTCTATATGAATGCAAAAATTTGAAAAAGTAATTTCATCCAAATTTTCCCACACCCTTATAAAATAAGAGTGAAGTTCATCCAATTTGAGCATCCAAAATCCTACCATCCATTATTAATTTAGAAAAATCTAATTTTCTAAATTTTTATGTAGCGGAGAGATATCCCGTTTTGTTGTTTTCATTGTTCTTCGTTATCAGACATTATCGTTCAATGTTTCATAATTACATTAGACACAACAAATTGCGTAAACAAACAACGTACAAACTTTATTAAGATAGTTTTAGTACATCGTTACAACTAGACAACAAAAGGAACAGCTAAACAATACTGAAAATAAAATACTATCCTACGGATAACTGATAGAGGTCAATCCTGATGGAAATAGCTACGGATGAGCTCCTCTAAGCTATCAAGCCTCTCTTCCTGCCGTCGGTTCCCTTGCCTAAGCTCTAACTGTAGGTCTTGCATCCCAGCCCCCAACTGGTCATAAGAGGAACTCATATCCTGAAGCATCTGCTGCTGTGTCTGAGCCATGGCTACCTGTGACTCCAGCATCTGCTGCTGTGACCTCATAATATCCTGGTGGCTCCTCATCAAGCGAGCCTGCTGCTGCGAAACATATCTCAGCTCGGTCCTCCAGTCTGGATCCCTAGTAGCCCATGGATCCCAGGCACCTGTATCCGGAGCCCCCTGTGCCGGGTCCTGATAAGGCCAGGCTCCATCCCCAGCCTGCTCACCCTCGGGCTGTGGTGCCTGATGGGGCCCCTCAAACTGTCCAAACTGGCCATTATGTGGCTCTTCCTCTTGTTCCTCCTCCTCCTCCTCTTCACCCTCATCTCCTTCCTCTTCTTCCAATCCCTCATGCTCCTTGGGTTGTGGCTCCTCTTGTAGCTCATGCATATTTATACTCATTCTCCCTAGTGCAGCTTCAGTAATGATAACAGAGGGATGGTTAGAAAGTGCCACATAGTCCTCATCATGCAAATCCACCCCGAACCAGCGGAAAACTATGGTCCATAAGTTCCCAAAACAAATATTGGAGTGCCTTGCTGCCCTAAAGATCTGGTACTGCTGAAAGATGGTTCTCGCCCAGTTTATTTGTATGCCCCCAAAAATAGCATAAGTAGCGGCCTTAACAACTACTGGGACTCTGTCAAACCCATGATTTTGCCCCGCAATATTATATTGCAATATCCTGATCACAAACCTAGCTAGGGGGCGCAAATGCGTACTATCCCATTGCCTATCCAGTCCATTAAAAAAAATCCTTCCCCACACATTCAAATTATCCATCTCCAGGTCATTTATATCAAGTCCCGTACCCCGGATATTCAAAATTTCCCCAAATTGGACCTCATTCATAAATATATGGGTACCCTTAACCCATGAACCATAATTTATCAACCCATTATCATCCACATCAATTTGCAAACGAGCATCAAAAAGTCTTACCATACGCTTGTAGCCTCTCCTCTCGGCTGTGTGCGTATCCAGAATATGAATAAGACCCGCATTAACAAACAAGCTTTCCACGGCGGTTCCCGCAAAATCCGCAAACCTCACCGGTCGGCCTAGAAGCAAATTCCTAGTGGCAAGCTGCATGTAGTGCTCAATTATCCCTGGTTGCTCGTCACACCACTCAACCTCTTGCGCGGTTAGTTGAGGGTAAAGCTCGTAGGGATTGGGTTGATTGGCCATGGCGATTTAAACACGAATGGGAAGAGGGGAACTATAGATCCGGATGGAGAGGGTCTCTAGCTTCGATTTGAGTTTAATTTTATGAAGAACGGTGGAGAAACGAGGTGATGGGAGGTGGTGGAATTGGGGAATTTTCGGTTTCGGCTGGGAGGGAAGGAGAAGAGACTTGGGGTTATGAGCTGAAGCTCTCGGCCTTCGGGCTTTTGTATTTTTTTTTCCTGCAGGCTCGTCGTGTCGACAGCCCTGTCGACAGGGGGGGGCATGTCAACTGCCCTGTCGACTGCCCCCCCCCCCCTTTTTTTTTTTCTTACCCTGCCATCCTTCCATTTCCTTACTTCCTCCTGACTCAACTCCATTTCCTCGAGAACTATTTCCCCATCATAAAGAAAACACTTTCCTAACTCAAACTACTTGTAACCAAAGCCAACGTGACTATCGATGGGAGAGAGAAGGGAAAAGAGTATTCAACTAATAAAACAAGGACATTGCTAATGGCTTTTGGGGAATAACTTCTAAAACAAAGTTTTTCTTGAAAAATGCTTCTTTGTAAACAGTTTTTCAAATAATTTTTAGAAGGTCTTCAAAAACTTTTGCCCAGCCTGGTAACCTTCTGCTCTGATACCAAGTGTAACACCCCGCCTCCACTAGGGTCACTCTCAAAGGAATGCACTAGCATTGGAGGGGCATTATTGGTAAACATGCACAGAAATATCACAAGACAGAACATATATATATATATATATAGCGGAAGTAAAATCAAACTTTCATAAATTCAATAGTTAAGACCTACAACTTTTTACATCAGAGTACATCAAAACCTGTCTGGCAGTAGTAAAGAAGCATAAAGACTTTTTAATAAATTATTCCCCAAATAAAACAGTAAAGTAGCCATAGCCAAGGAAGTCCAAGACATCCATGATGACCTTCAACCAGAAGAAGTCCGAACTAAGCAGCATTGTTTCCTCCCTGTAACCTGGGGGGGGAAACGGAAGAAAAGGAGGCGAAACAAAACGGGTCAGTCAAAAAGACTGAGTAAGTCCTATCTGCTTCCAGTATAAAAACAGGTAAAGGTAACATGACATGCATAAACTGAAAGTAAACAAAAGGATAACTACAAGATAGATAAACTACGGTGTTATGATAAGTCAAGGTATCACATCATCAGACCTCTATCGAGTACCTTATCCCGAGGTATCTACCCCATCTCACATCCCACGGTATCTATTATGAATATTCTTCCTAGTTCTAACCTATATATCTGCACCGCACCCTCCGTACCAGTATCCCAGCCTTGTTATGTGTTAACCAGGAATGTCCCTTACTCAAAGTCGTGTAATGGTCCATATATATAAGTTCAGTCCTTTGCTGTACCTCGTACGGGCTTCCTCATGTTGTATTATCCTTGAACTCGTTTGGACTGTCACCCTTGTTCTAGCTAGGCTCTTCCATATGAATCATCGTTTTAACTACTAGGACTTACGCCACCTAGCACCTACTAGGGATTACGCTTACCTATTGCACGTTTTCGTATTTCGGTTTGGGGTTAAACCACCTAGGCCACTAGGGATCACGCTAACCCTCAACCGCGCCCTTTTTCCCACGCATTCATCGTGAATCGTTTTTCTACCACTGCATGCACATGTATCACATCGTGCCATCCGAGTCCTGTCACAGGGCAAACCAAGAAATACAGGACTCGGTCGGGAGCTTTAGATTTATCTGCCGATGCAGATACTAAGGTTTGCTTTTCTACACGTGGCTATGGTCCCACGAGACCCCTCCCTCAACTAGTGAAAGGCAACACAAGAGAAAATCTTGCATGAGAACTACACTCCGGCCAGCCCACATCCTACGGCCTACCTCACCCATAATTAGATAGCAATTATGGTCTGTTGGGTGTTCCCTGCCTTTCCGTACATATACGCTTGACTCAAGATGGTAGATGATCGACGAACTTGCTATCTCGGGCACCTTATGTATTCGTCGACTCACTGCTATCCACCCCAGTCTTTAGGTCGCTCGCATAGCAACCAAGGCATATTCTTGGTTCTTCTACCGCAGACCTCAACCTCCCGTGAGCCTAGTATAATGACCTGGCAGCTCACGGAGGGATCCCAAGAATATCCTCACGTTCCCCGAAGCCGCTGCTTCGTTGCCCAGTTCGTTGGAGCCTTTATCTAAATCAGATAGCCTGCTCCTCCACGCATACTTAAACGTTGGCCTAACGTATCGGGTTACTAATCTGTCTAAGAAGTGGTCCAGATTTCCTTGGCTAAGAATTATTACTTAGTTTCCTTTAACTAAGGTTTACCACTTAGCCTTATTTCCATTACCCTTGTTAACTATGGTTATTCACCTAATCCTCCGAATTAGGGTTTATCTAATGAGTTAAGTGTCACTTAAGTTCATAACTTAGCCCGTCTACAAACCATGTCAAAATTGGCTAAGTATCCAAGTCCAAGACTTAACCCTACAAACCATGTGTCAAGTTGGCTGAGTATATCAAGCAATCCATAACTTAACCTCGTCTAATTATCATTTTAGATTGGTTAATTATATAAATTAACTTGACCTTGTCAAATTACCGAGTCAAATCGGTCAAGCGTCATTAGGCAAATCAAGTTACTTAACCTACCCAAGCTTATTATGTTTTGTTAAGTATCATTAGCCTAACCAAATTACTTAACCCATTTGTCCGTATCATATTTGGTTAAGCCTCATTAATCAAATTAACTTAACCCTATTATGTGGCATTAATTATTTAATGCACCCCAACCTCTCACATTAGACTTTGTTTGTGTTACTAGTTAAGCCGGGCGGGTCCGGGTAGATTTACACCACAACTTGGTCTAACCTCGGGTTCAAGCACAACATGACCAACTTCTCACATTGAGTCCTATTGTTTGCAACTACTAGTTAGGCCGGTCGGTTCCGGGTAGTTTTACGTTGCAAACTCAACCCAACCTCGAGTTGGCCACTTTCATGTTTAGTCTAGTATCATGCTCATAGTTAAGTTTTCAAGCAATTGGGTAGACCTAACTTAATAGGTAAATTCCCAATGGGTAGACCTAACTTAATAGGTAAATTCCCAAGCTTATGTTTTTATGCATACTTACATGTCAACTTCCATGTTACATTACAAGTTATGTTTTCAAGTATTCACATGTCATATTTAACGTCGCATGTTATCACGTTTATACCCCTTTGCCCAAATTATGGTTCATGCCACGCTTAGCCCGCCTATCATGTTCTCATGCAACTTCGAGTTAAGTTTTTCATGTTATATTCCCGCTTGTCTAACCTCAACCCAAATCGCGTTCCAACGCAAAAATGAACGAGTCACATCGTAGAGATACTAGGCTACACAATGACCCCAAACATGCATAGTATCATGAGAGTTTGGCTCAAAACATGCATAGGTTCATAATGGTTTGGCCACAAGCATGCATAACATGAGAAGAAAAGGAAATGAGCCATAAGTATACATAATGTCATAAAGGATTTGGCCACAAACTTGCATGTTAACATTAGGGGTTTGGGTTCATAAACATGCATAAGCCCAAAACCGAATCTTAGCCAATGTTTCACTAGTAAAAATGGTCCCTAAAGGTTCATGCTAGCATTTCATGCATAAAGATCCAAACTTGCAAGTTAAACTAGGTTATGCATAGCATGAGAGGCATGATTAAGTCACTCACATAGCCTAAAACCATAAACATGAACACAAGAGGCAAGGTAAGGTTCTTATAGGTTCGCATAATCATGTTTAGCCTCATTTTATCCCATGTCATTATCAAAACTACCGTTTCCATCTAAAAGTAGCTAGAACTTACCTAGTTAGGCCTGGGGAAAGAGGCATGAATCATCTTGGCTAAGAAAGGTGCCTCCTTTGTTGAAGAATCATCATGAAACCCGCATAGCAACGATGATCTTCCTTCCATTTGGTGTAGCTAGCTCGCACTACTTGATTTGAACCCGATTTGAGTGCTTAGGCTTTAGGAAAATGGAATGGAGGCCATTATCACTTGGCATTTGGGCAGCACTTCGTGGAGAGGGTGAGTTATGAGGGTTTAGGGGGGCTTAGGGGTGTTTTTATAGAGATTAGGAGTGTTTTAGGCCATAGGATTTGATCTAGGGTAGATTAGGACCATCAGATCTCGGAAGCTTCCAGAATCAGGCTAAGTACCAGACCAGGTTAGCCAAATAGGTGCGGCAGGCAAATTGCCCCCGACCACCCCCTGTCGACAGGCAAGTCGACAGGGCTGTCGACTTGGTCTGGGCCCAAGTCGACAGGCCTGTCGACAGCCCTGTCGACATGGCCTAGGCGGGGAAAATTCCCGCCTAGCCCCAGATCTGGATTTTCAAACTTATTTCTGAATTTCAAATTCTCAGAAATCTTCTTTGGGCCTTTAACGGGTCATACGGACTCCGATTTTTGAAAACTCGGACTCTATTTCGCGTATTTTTCCGAGACGAACGCAATGGTGAATCCCGTTTACCTTAATTCTAGAAGTATAAACAGAACATCTTTTATCTCCGTACTTTACTGGTTTATATGCTTTGCGTATCATCGTATACGTATGTAAATTTCTTACTTTTTAAAATGTAAACATACGGGGTGTCACAATCGTGCTGGAAAACGAGTGAACCACATTAAAGCCATATCATCCAGGAATATGGGGAATGTCTTACACTTCATGGCGTCGGAAGCGGCAGCCGCATTCATGTACCATGAAAATCTCATCAGGTGCTGGATTGGATCAGCCTTTCCCGCATAACGGTTAATAGATGGCATATTAAATTTCCTTAGGAGTCGAACCTCTAAAATATCATCGATAAAAGGCGAATGACTGCGGCCTATACCCAAATCTTCGGTTCTTTGTTCGCGACTTTCCACCACCATTTTCCTAATCTTGGATTCGATATCTGCATGAGTCAGGGTGGATTCAGGGTCAGCACTTCTTGCCCGGCGGGCCTCTCCAGCAATTCTTTGACGTGCTGCTACAAGGTCTAGGTCGTGGGTAGAACTCCCTTGCCCCCTATTACCGCGATCAGTCGCGCGACGAGCAGGAGGAATAGGTCGATTCTGAGCAGGATCAATAACGTCTCCATTCCTAGGTGGTAGGATGGGCTCATTTAAGTTACGGTTATCGGTTTCCTGATAAAGCACCTCTATGTTCTCAGCCCTTTTGCCGGTATCTTTGAGGTTCTTCAGACGAGGACGTATGTTCCCGGGACAAAGGGTGAGTTGGAGGTGGTGAAACCTGCCTTCGAATATCGTCAATTCATCTGCCTAGGGCAGTAATATTTTGACGCAGTAACAAGCTCTCCTTCCTTTGGATGACCAATTCATCAGTTTGCATGTCCATCGCTTCAAGTATGCGAGTCAGATGTCCTTCCGGAACTGGAGCGGAAGGGTCGAACTGGTCGTTTTCATCTTCTCTTATATGCAAGGAACTTGAACCAAGTTGAGCAGATGTACCAGTATCAGCGGAACGAACCATAATTTCTTTCCCAAGTTGGGTAATAGTTTGACTGTCAGTTCGGATCATGGTCCTCCTAGGATGATGGCTCGTGGTACCCCCTTCACGTCGGTTCGTGGTGGTTCCCTGGGATCGAATCGCGGAAGGATTGCCCCCTCCTGTCCGCAATCCATGGATAAAATTTCGACCTTCTCCTGAGCGCTCCCTTTCGCAGCTTTGTTTGCTACTTCATTTACTTGCGAAACTCGCACTTCTTTAGATTTCTTTCCTGCCATGATATCTGGGTTTTACTGAAATCTTCAAAAATCGAAACAGTGGAGTTTTGAACTGTTTTCTTCCGACTTGAATATCCAAACAATAGAGCAACAATCCAATATGCTGAGAATTCGGTTCTCAGTGAAAGCACCAAAATGTTAGATCCAAAATTGGGTCCAAAACCCAAATTATTCTAGTATGCAGAGATTAATATCAGAAAAATGGGAGAAAATCAGAAAAGACACAAGATTTATAGTGGTTCGGCGTTAACGGGCCTACGTCCACTTTATATCAATGATTATACGAAGGATTTGAGTACAATCAGTGATTTCGCTCTTATTCTCACTTTTACAATGTTGATTCACTCAATGATTTCGAGTTACCACTGATAAGAAATATTGCAGAGACAGTAATGGTAGGAACAACACTTAGAACTGTCCCCAAAGATCAAGAAAAAAGACAAGTCTAGAGCTTTTTGTAAGTGATTTTTGCAAGCGGGTCATGGTAACGTGTGGCACAAATCCCGAAGATCTCGGACCGGTTCGTAGCATGACGGAGAAACAGTCAAAATGGTGGTTATAGACAGATGTCATAAGATCCTTCATCTTCGGATCGTGGGTAACATGGTCGTGGCCTTCATCTCTCAGCTTCAGGGATCGGATCGGAGAAAACTGGTATGAATGGATTGGATTGCTGTAGGAGACCGCGAACGAGATGGCGTAGCAGTAGTGTCACGACGCGGCAAGGGCTTGGTGACCACGATCGGGGTTTCATGGCTTTTCTGAGTAAAACTCCATATGTGTGAATCTTGGTGGCTTGGTCTGAAAGCTAGCCAACAATCATAGAGGTTACAATTAAGATAAAGGTGTGGACCCATCCTAATCAATTCACGGTGGTATATGTTCATGGTTCACGTAAATGATTTGATCTATCCAAATGAAACAAAAATAACATACTAGAACAATCACATTTCAATTGGATCTCGAGAGATAGAACTATCGTAGCATAAGATATGATCATAAAATGGATCTAGCATAAACCATGATCATAAAGTAGATCTAGCATTAAACATGATAATAGCATGTTTAGATCTAAATATGTCCAGCTTACAACATATCGAAGTTAATCGCAACTTGAAAGGTGATTTACATACAAAATTAGATCTAACCAATGTTGCAACTATCAAGATTAATAGATTTACATTTACCACGACGTAGTTACAAATCAAGATCCATAAAGGCAACATCATAATATAGCCACAACTGCATCAGATTTGGAGAATTAGATCTATCATGATCTACATAGGCAACATCATAGAATAACCACAATTACATCAGACCTAGAGAAACAGATCTATCAAAATGAAACACCCCACCTCTGTTAAGGTCATTCACAAAGGGAATGCCTTAACTTTGGTGGAGCATTTTAGGTAAAAGATGCAAATAAATTACAAGATAGACAAATAAAGCAGCGGAAAATAATGTCATTTTATAAACAAAGTGGTTCAGTTAAGTTTTTACAACAATGGTCTCAATCATACTTAAAGCAATACATAGAACTTCTATCTTGATTCAAAACTTCCAAGTATAAAAGAAGCTTAAAAATATAACAATGATATTCCCCAATAAAGCATGAACCAGCCATAGAAGTGGAAGAGAGCATCATAAACAATACATCGATTATCTTCGAGCTTGGAAAAAAAAACTGAGCTAAGTGATAACATTTCTTCCCTGTGAAACGAGGGGGCGGGGGTAACAAAAGAAAAGAGGCGAAACAAACTAGGTCAGACATAAGTCTAGTAAGTCCAGCGACTTTCAACATATAAATAGGCAAAAGCATTATGACATGAATAAACTGAATATAAGACAATACCGTGATAACAAGGATAACAAGATTACATACGATTAGCATAGATATGATAAGGCAAGATAAACTAAATGAAATTCTACTCTTTCTCTGCTTCTCTACTACTTTGTTATTCTGATTTTTATATCTCTACACCCCCTAACTAGTGTCCCAACTAGTAATCTGTGTAAAATGATAATATTACAACGTGATCCTAATCCCTACAATTATGGTAGCCTTCACGTGTACATCTATTATGAGGTTCTTACCTCAATCAGCCTAATTGCCATGAAGATGTTAGACGTACCCTTACTACCCTATCGATCGGCTCCCTACTTGTGTTAATGTTCCATGTGTCTATATCAATTGGACCTCTCTTGCATATAGATACCCTATGCTGGCCCCACCATAAGGTGCATCAAACCTTATGATAGCGACCAGACACGATTCAAGATGCACAGTGTATAACTACTGGTACCCAGTGCCTGTTTTTTTCCATTCGGAGTATGTGCACGCCTGTATTCCTTCGGAACATACACTGACGTACCCCCTCCCGCTATTTTGACCGCTTATAATCATCCCAGTAATCGTGCCTCACCCTGCCTAGTTTTAGGGTACCTTGATACATCTATGTGGGTTACTGCTGAAATGGGTCCCCGTTACTAGGGTTTCTTACTGGTTAAGTTTGTGGGCCTATATTTACTAATATTACCCACCAACCCAATATGTACTTAACCCTCTCACTGATTCAAACATGTTTATTTAATGGTTAAGTCTGTCGGCCTATATTTACGAATATTACCCACCAAACCGATATGTACTTAACCCTCCTACACCTTATGTCATATTGGTTATGTGTTTCTCATTTAATTCAAGTTAACTTAACCCACCCCTTGTCGTGTTACATTGGTTAAATGTTGCCTTCTTGTGTTAACTTAACCCTTCCATGCATCCTGTTATATTGGTTAAGTGTTGCTCTTTTATTTTAACTTAACCTTACCCATTCATTGTGTCATATTGGTTAAGTGTTTCTTATTAACTTAACCCTTCTCATTCATCATGTTGTACTGGTTAACTTAACTCTGCTCAGTTGTCTAATTAACATGTTATAACGATTAAGTGTTATAAATTTACTTAACCCCATCTTCTTGTCTAATTAACGTGTTATAACGGTTAAGTGTTCTAAATTTACTTAACCTCACCTTATTGTCTACTTAAAATGTTATAACGGTTAAGTGTTCTAAATTTACTTAACCTCACCTTCTTGTCTACATAACATGTTATATCGGTTAAGTGTTCTAAATTTACTTAACCTCACCTTCTTGTCTATTTAACATGTTATAACGGTTAAGTGTTCTCAATTTACTTAACCCCATCTTCTTGTCTAATTATAATGTTATAATGGTTAAGTGTTGCCTTAGTTAACTTAACCATACCATTCTTAACATGTCTTGTTCATTAGCATTAATTGATTTATTAATGCACCAACCTCTCACATTAGATCTGTGTTGTTGTGGTTACTAGATGTGCCAGGCGGTTCCGGGCAGTTTTACACCGTAACTCATTCTAACCTCGGGTTTTTCTTGAGCATGATGAACTAACCTCTCACATCAGATAGGTTTTGTTGCGGTTACTGGATGTGCCGGGCAGTTCCGAGCAGTTTTACGCCGCAACTCAACTTAACCACAGGTTAGGCATGTTTATCTTTTAGCATATTTACCATACATATCCAAGTCTAGATTTTATATGCTAATTATCCCAAATTCACAAAACTAGTCATGTTCCAATTCTCAGGTTATACCTTAACAAAGTTAATTTTAAGTTATGCCCCTCAAATTCACTTTTAATAGATTTCAGCATATTAGTCAGTTTACCAAATTAAACCTCACTTAAAGTACCAATAATATATCTCCCCTAACCATAAATTAAGCCTTTAAACTTACATGCCCAAAATCATGGTCATAATTCACGAAACAACACATGCTCTAAGGTTTAGTCATATTGCAGCGTACAAAATATTCACCAAAAACCCTTAATCATGATTCATAGTATAAACTATGCCAAATTATAGCCTTTAATTATAGTGATGCCAATTTTCCCAAAAAATCCCAATTTAGACGTGTTCACATTTAACACTCATCCCTATCTTACTATAGGTTTTCATGTATAATCTATGTCTTCCAAGTCATAAACTATTATATATAATATGCCCCAATTTTTAGGTCTTAAACCACGACATGTACTGTGCCTTACATGTTTACAGCTTAATTTACGTCCCAAATCCCAAGTCATATGTCCAGTATGCCTCAAATCTCAAGTCATATGTTCGATACACTTTAGGTTTTAAATACAACATGTGTTATGTACACAAATCAGTTACAAATCCATTATGCCCAATTATACATAATTTAATACTTTTCCAAATTTTAGCGTTGGTCATGTCCAAATCATATATTACGCCAAATTTTTTCCCAACGTATGTTCATCTCTTATGTGATTTTGCTCAGGCTCGCAGTAGCCTGCTATAAAAAAAGGGAAGAAGGAAAAAAGAGACAAAGAATGGACATAATAATATCAATGAGATAGACCCAATGGATATAGAAAGACAGACAGAAAAAGGTATAATCTCAGATTCAGATTTATTACAATGCCAGAATCACAATTAACTTTTATTTCTGAAAGTAACATGACCTTATAAATTACAGAACGGTCTTGAATTCTAGGATCTAATTTCTGAATTTGATTAGCTATTCCTTTGATGTACACTTTGATTGTTAACTTGAAAATTCTAATTTGATTTATTAAGGTGGAGGCTAGGTCACTTCAGGTTTTAGCAGTATATAAGTGCTTATGAATTCATGTGTATAAAACAATAGGTTTACGGGTCTTTTTATATGCGTATAGGGAGATTTAGAGCCTTCAGATCAGTCTAGAAGTCATTAGAATCGTCCAAGGCAGAAAAATATATCACACAACGAATTAGGGAGCGACACATCAGCCAAAACACATCATCCAGAGATTTCATCTAGATCTGGAAAAGGGGTCGACACCCTATAGTGGGGTTAACACCTATGTTGACTCCCCTATAGAGGGGTCGACTCCTATGCCGACTCCCCTTAAGGGGGGTCGACAGTTGAGCTGGAATTTTCCCTCCCACTTCCCTTTTGCTGATTTCGAATTTTAGACCTGTGTTGAACCTTCTGGACTTATAATATTCATACATAATCTTCCTAGTGCGTATGAAACTTCTTATGCTTATAACTTGTTCATACGGAGTCCGATTTACGTAAACGCGGACTCTATCTTAAGCAGAATTCCGAGACGAACGTAATGGCATAACCCGTTTCCCTTAGTTCTTCTTTTAAAGATTAATTATTATTTAATTCGTTACTTTAATATCCATAGGAAATATGGGATGTTACATTCTACCCTCCTTTAGAGGATTTCGTCCCAGAAATCTCCAAGTTAAGGAGAATGTATCCTAACATCCATCTACTCAACCATTCAATCACAGACATCCATTATCCTTAAAAAAAGATTTCTAATGCTTTCATGATCATATGCATGGTGTGTATGCTTGTCCTTATCTAATGCAAAATTAGGCGGTCTACTGACTCAGTTGCCCTCCTTAATGCGAACTATGTTAGTGCCATGAGTCCATCAGGTATGCAGTTATTCCTAATCGTACTTTAGATCTTCTACATGAGTGCACAATCATTCATACAAATGCAACATCTATATGATAACACATCAAGTTCCAATCCATAAAAATTCACTCATGCATACGCAATATGAAAGTGACTGAGCCGATCTAGTGCCTAATATGTGTATATGCATCCATGAGCAACCACTAGCAAACACTTACATCCATTTGCATCCACCAAACATAACATGTCTCAAACACATGTTTACATCCATTGGCTTCTGCCTAAGGATCGAGGATAGGATCGAGAGGATATACTTAAAAGATAAAGACTAGAAAATAAACTTTACAGAAAAAGAGAGATCAAGGATAAACCCCCAGAAAGGGTATGATGTGCGTATCTAGTCTTCAGTCTTCTAAGTCGCATCTTTTTGAGATTCATTATAGATTTCTCTGACTGTCTTGACTTCATGATTTGCATAGCTTCTTAATTTATGTTTCTAGAATATGCATTGGAACACATTTCACTAACACCTCTTGTTTCAACTTTTCTTCTTATAGAATGCTTGGCACTACAACTTCTGTCGTGTCATGCTAACATACCCAGAACTATCTCTTGAAAATAAAAAGATGCTAACCATGTTACCAAGTGTATATACTAAGATGACTAGATTCTTCTTCATCAATCTAGTATGTGGGGCTAATACCTTCGCAAAGTCCTTAATTAACTTCCTATATTAGCCCACTGGTCCAAGAAAGCTTCTTAATTCTATTGCATTCCTTGGGACCTTCTAGTCTTGCACTTCAACTACTTTTGCGTGATCTACTGTTATCCCTTCTTTGGGCGCCACATGTCTTAGAAACGATACTTCTTCTCTCCAAAAACGACATTTTTGGAGAACTTCTCCTTAAGTTGATGCGCTTGGAGGGTATCCGAGACTTCCCTTAGATGCAAAGCATGTTCTTCCTCATTCCAAAATATCAACTACGCATAAGAGAAGTGAACTATCCGCCTTTGTAACGAAAACGACTGGAGCACCCCTATTCAGAAATACTTTTCCTTATGAACCCTTTTTCAAGTAACTCTTTTACTTGTATACTGAGCCCTTCCTTTCCCTTGGATTCATGTGTTGTATAGGTAATGCAACTGGCTTTGCATTGTCAACTAGATATATGTGGAAGTCTATATCGCACTTTAGGGGATAAGCCCCTAACCTGACAAGAAACATCTGCGTACTAATGGACTACTCTAACGGATTGCAAATCGTCGATAGATTAATCAAATGATTCTAGGTAGCTAAGCCTAACTAATCTCTTAAGATCGCACGAAATCTCGAGGGTATTCCCGAAGCAAGTCAAAAGTATAACTACCCTCCTTTCACAATTACTAGCTAACCAATCCATGCCTATAATCAACCCATAGCCCACGAAACCAAAAACACAAGCATTACACTTAAGCTAAAATTTTAATATAGCTATTCTCAAATGCTTACAAACCAAAGAAAAATGAGCCGAACCACCAATTGGATTTGAGACAATAATGGGATTCTCTACTGTACAAGTTTTAGGATGTAGAGACTCAACTATGGAAGTAGATATAAACAAATGTGAAGCGATAAAATCAGAAGAGTACTAATAGGATGATCAAAAAGAAAAACTAGATTTTTGTTTCAACCGAAGCTCTACTACCTCTCTTTCAGGCACGCTAGAGGTGAGAGCATGCACTTGCCCTTCGGAAAATCCTACCCCTTGTTCTTGCCCTTGTCCCTAATTATATGACATGTTATACCATAATAACGACACTTCCTCTTATCTAAGATTTCTCTATTCTTTCCTCCTTCGTGAACCAAGTCCATATCCATGAGTTTCTCATCCTTGGGTTGTGTTCCTAAGCGAAACCCCCTTATTTACATCTTTGTGTAACTTATTGACAAGTCTCTTGAAAGTTGCCTCCATCGCAAGGAAATCCCAACAAAGCATGGAAGAGAATTAGCCGCAGGTGAAACTGCTGCGGCTATATATGAAAGTTGGGCATTTCTTCGCCCTTTGACATGTGTCATTGTCTCATCAAGCCTACAGAACCATGCCGCGCTGAGGTTACCTTCCAGAAAGCCGGGAGCCTTGGAGACTCAGGAATGAAGGAAACAAGGATTCAAACAGAGGATCAAAAGATAATGCATATGGCTTTGGGGAATACACCTTTAAAAAAAATTCTTTAGAAAATTCTTCCTTTAAAACCGTTTTGAAAATAATTTTTCGAATGCTTTATCTGATCTAGTAACCTTTAGCTCTGATACCAAGTGAAACACCCCACCTCTGTTATAGCCACTCACAAAGGGAATGCCTTAGCTTTAGTGGAGCATTTTAGGGAAAAGATGCAGATAAATTACAAGACAAACAAATAAAGCATCGGAAAATAAAGTCGTTTTGTAAACAATGTGGTTCAGTCAAGTTTTTACAATAATGATCTCAATCATACATAAAGACAACACATATAACTTCTGTCTTGATTCAAAAACTTCCAAGTATTAAAGAAGCTTAAAAATATAACAATGATATTCCCCAATAAAGCATGAAGCAGCCATAGCAGTGGAAGAGAGTGTCATAAACAATACATCGATTATCTTCGAGGTTGGAAAGAAAACTGAGCTAAGTGATAACATTTCCTCCCTGTGAACCGGGGGGAGAGAACAGAAGAAAAGAGGCGAAACAAACTAGGTCAGACATAAGTTTGGCAAGTCCTGTGAATTTCAACATATAAATAGGCAAAATAATTATGACATGAATAAACTGAATATAAGACAATACCGTCATAACAAGGACAACAAGATAACATAGGATTAGCATAGATATGATAAGGCAAGATAAATTAAATGCTTCTCTACTCTTTCTCTGCTTCGCTACAACCTTGTTATTCTGATTTTTATATTCTGCACCCCCAAACTAGTGTCCCAACTAGTAATCTGTGTAAAATGATAATATTACAACGTGATCCCAATCCCCGCAATTATGGTAGACTTCATGTGTACATGAAATATGAGGATCTTACATCAATCAGCCTATTTTCCATGAAGATGTTAGATGTATCCTTACTACCCTATTGATCGACTCCCTACTTGTCTTAATGTTCCATGTGTCCATGTCAATCGACCCTCTCTTGCGCGTAGATACCCTGTTCTGGCCCCACCATAAGGTGTATCAATCCTTATGATAGCGACCCGACATGATTCAAGATGCACAGTGTATAACTACTGGTACCCAGTGCCTGCTTTTTCCCACTCCGGAGTACGTGCACGCCCGTAATCCATCGGAACCTACACTAACGTACCCACGCCGCTATTTTGACTGCTTATAATCAGTCCAGTAATCGTGCCCCACCGTGCCTAGTTATAGGTTACCTTGATACATCTATGTGGGTTACTGCGGGAATGGGTCCCCGTTACTAGGGTTTCTTACTGGTTAAGTTTGTGGGCCTATATTTACTAACATTACCCACCAACCCGATATGTACTTAACTCTCCCATTGATTCAAACATGTTCACATAATGTTTATGTCTGTGGGCCTATATTTACTAATATTACCCACCAACCCGATATATACTTAACCCACCCACGCATTATGTAATATTGGTTAAGTATTTCTCAACCAATTAAATTTAACTTAACCCACCCACTTTTCATGTTACATTGGTTAAGTGTTGCCTTCTTGTGTTAACCTAACCCTTCCACGCATCTGTTATATTGGTTAATTTTTGCTCTTTTGTTTTAACTTAACCCTTCCCATTCATCGAGTCATATTGGTCAAGTGTTTCTTATTAACCTAACCCTTCTCATTCATCGTGTTGTACTGGTTAACTTAACCCTGCTCACTTGTCTAATTAACATGTTATAACTGTTAAGTGTTCTAAATTTTCTTAACCCCATCTTCTTGTCTAATTAACATGTTATAACAGTTAAATGTTCTAAATTTACTTAACCTCACCTTCTTGTCTACTTAACATGTTATAACGGTTAAGTGTTATAAATTGACTTAACCTCATCTTCTTGTCTACTTAACATTTTATAATGGTTAAGTGTTCTAAATTTACTTAACCTCACATTCTTGTCTACTTAACATGTTATAACGGCTAAGTGTTCTATATTTACTTAACCCCATCTTCTTGTCTAATTAACATGTTATGACGGTTAAGTGTTGCCTTAGTTAACTTAACCCTACCATTCTTAACATGTCTTGTTCATTAGCAATAATTGGATTATTAATGCACCAACCTCTCACATTTGATCTATGTTGTTGCGGTTACGGGACGTGCCGGGCGGTTCCGGGCAGTTTTACACCGCAACTCAATCTAAACTCGGGTTTTTCTTGGGCATAATGCACTAACCTCTCACATTAGATAGGTGTTGTTGCGGTTACTGGATGTGTCGGGCGGTTCCAAGCAGTTTTACACTTCAACTCAATCTAACCTTGGTTTAGGCATGTTTATCTTTTAGCATATTTACCATACATATCCAAATCTAGATTTTATATGCTAATTATCCCAAATTCATAAAACTAGTCATGTTCCAATTCTCTGGTTATACCTTAACAAAGTTAATTTCAAGTTATGCCCCACAATTTCACTTTCAACAGATTTCATCACATTAGTCAGTTTAACAAATTAAACCTCACATAAAGTTCCATTAATACATCTTGCCTAACCATAAATTAGGCCTATAAACTTACATGCCCAAAATCATGGTCATAATTCACGATACAACACATGCCCTATGGTTTAGTGATATTGCATCATACAAAATATTCTCCAAAAACCCCCCAATCATGATTCATAGTAAAAACTATGCCAAGTTATAGCCTTTAGTTATAATGCATGCCAATTTATCCAAAAATTCCAATTTTGGCGTGTTCACGTTTAGCATTTATCCCTATCTTACTATAGGTTTTCATGCATAATCTCCTTCTTCGAAGTCATAAACTATTATATATAAAATGCCCCAAATTTTAGGTCTTAAACCACGACATGTACTATGCCTTACATATTTACAGCTAAATTTATGTCCCAAGTCATATGTCCAGTATACTTTATACCAAAATATCGTGTCATATGCTCGATACACTTTAGATTCTAAATAAAAAATGTGTTATGTCCTCAAATCAGTTACAAATCTGTTTTGCCCAATTATATATAATATAAAACTTTTCCAAATTTTAGCGCTGGTCATGTCCAAATCATATATTACATAAAAAAAATTCCCAATGTATGTTCATCTCTTATTAGATTTTGCTCAGGCTCGCAATAGCCTGGCTATAAAAAAAAGGGAAGAAGGAAAGAAGAGACAAAGAAAGGAAATAATTATATCAATGAGATAGATCCAATGGATATAGAAAGACGGATAGAAAAAGGCATAATCTCAGATTCAAATTTAGTACAATGTCAGAATCACAATTAACTTTTATTTGTGAAAATAACATGAACTTACAAATTATAGAACAGTCTTGAATTCTAGGATCTGATTTCTGAATTTGATTAGCTATTCCTTTTATGTAAGCTCTGATTATTAACTTGAAAACTCTAATTTGATTGATTAAGGTGGAGGCTAAGTCACTTCAGGTTTTCGCAACATATAAGCGCTTATGAATTCGTTTATTGAAAACAATAGCTTTAGGTGTCTTTTTATAGGTGTATAGGGAGATTTAGAGCCTTCAGATCAGTCTAGAAGTCATCAGAATTGTCCTAGCAGAAAAATACATCACACAGCGAATCAGGGAGCGACACATCAGCCAAAACACATCGTCCAGATATTTCGTCCACATCTTGAAAAGTGGTCGACACCCTATAGCGGGGTCGACACCCTATAGCGAGGTCGACACCTATGTCGACTCCCCTATAGGGGGTCGACTCGTATGTCGACTCCCCTTAAGCGGGGTTGACGCCAATGTCGACTCCCCTTAAGCGGGTCGACGCCTATTGAGCGCGAATTTTCCCACCCACTTCCCTTTGGCTTATTACGAATTTTAGACCTGTTTTGAATCTTCTGGACTTATAATATTCATATATAATCTTAAGTGTGCGTATACAAACTTCTTAGGCAAATAACTTCTTCATACGGAGTCCGATTTACACAAATTCAGACTCTTTCTTAAGCAGAATTCTGAGACGAACGCAATGGCACAACCAGTTTCCCTTAATTATTATTTTAAAGATTAATTATTCTTTAATTCATTACTTTAATATCCACAGGAAATATGGGGTGTTACACAAGATCTACATAGTATAAGATTTAATAATGGCATAGATTCATACTTTACAATATATCCAATTCATAGTCTTTCACAATTTACTGTTATTTATTTAAACCTAAAAGAGACAAGAAACTCACAGCGTTAGTCTTTGAGAGAGAATAGATCGGAATTCTGAATTTCGAATTTCGAATTTGATTAGCTAAACTGTTGTTGTAGAATTTGATTCCGCTTCAGTTTGCAACTTGAGAGCATATGGCCTCCATGATCTCCAATGAAGAAAATAGGGGAATAGGGGACCATATTTATAGCCTAGAACCACTGAACCAGACCCAGAATCAAATCCAGGTACATAAAACGAATTCTTCCCAGATCTTCCCGGGGGGTCGAGTCCCTAGTCGACACCACTTAAAGGGGGCTGACACCCATGTCGACACCTCTTGGGGGGGCCGACATCCATGAGCGGGAATTTTCCCACTCAGCACGCTTTGGTCTGATTTTGTTTATTGAACTGTTTTTTAGGGTTCTGTAATTTTTTTATTTATATATATTCTTCCTTATGCATATTCAAACTTTTAAGGCTTATAACATCTCCATATGTTATCTAATTGATGCAAATTCGGACTCTACCCCAACCAGAATTCCAAGACGAATGCAATGGCGTAGCCAATTTCCCTTAATTCTTCTTCTAAAAACTAAGTATTGTTTAATTCTTTAATTTTAATATTTTAAAATTACAGGGTGTTACATTCTCCCCTCCTTAAAGGATTTCATCCACGAAATCTTCATGTTAAGAAGAATGTATCCTACCATCCATCATCCATCTACTCATCCATCACTCACAAGCATCCATTGTCCTCAAAAGATTTCTAATGCTTATATGAGTATATGCAACACTGTGTGTATATGTCCTGTTACTAATGCGAAATTCAGGCGGTTTACTGATTCAGTTGACCTCCTTAATGCGACGTATGACTAGTGTCATGAGTCCAATATGTATGAAAATAATCCTATTATAACATGTATGTTTTATATGTGTGCACATCCATTCGTCCAAGTGCAACATCCATATGCTAACTCATCTACTTTCATCCGTAAAAGAAAAGAAAATGCACACGCATCCATATGTAGTATGAGAGAGTGATTGAGCCGATCTAGTGCCTAATGTGTGTGTATATGCATCCACAGGCAACCACTAGCAAACACTTGCATCCATCAAACATAACATGTCTCAAACACATGTTTACAAACATGGGATTTCCTACCTAAAGGTCGAATATTCGATTGATAGGATATACTTAAATGATAGACGTGAATAAAAGCTTTTGGAAGAGAAGGTAAGAACATTCCCTTGAAAAGGAAAGGGTACGAAGCGTAAAAATCTTGTCTTCAGTCTCCCATGCTGCATCTTCTTGGTTGTCTCCCACTGAACCTTCACCTACTTGACTTCTCGTTTGCGTAGCTTCTTAACCTCTGATCCATGTATGCAAGTCAGAACTCATCCAATAATTTCTTCCTTCTTTATTTTCACTTCCTTTCGCAAGTTTGGCCCCACTACCTCGAACTCTATACATTTTATCGCCACTTGGATGTATAGTCATCTTGGAATGATGGTCTTCCTCAAGTTCTGTCTTCGATAGGATTCCCATCCTGATATGATTCACCTATCAAACCTCTTCTCAAATAGCCCCGCCATTTCTTATCAAGTTTCTTCTTTTCTTTTAGGAGCCATATAAAGCATAGGTAATGCAACTGCCTTTGCATTGTCCACTAGATATATACTGAAATCAATCTCGCGCCTCGGGGGTTAACCCCGAACCTCATCTAAGATATTAGTAAACTCACGGACTACTGGTGTCGATCGCAGATCATTGATAGATGCCTCAAGAGACTCTAGGAGACTAAGCATGACAGACCCTTGTGGATCACAAGAAATTCCGAGGGTCCTCCCATGATAAGTTAGAAGCTTAATGACCCTCCTTTCACCACCCAAAATGGAACCATATATGGTAAGCTAACCCATCCTAGAACCAACCCATAGCCCATAAACCCGAGCACATATGCGTTGCATTCAAATTTGACACCTAACACAGATATTCTCAAAACCCTAAAAATCATAGATAAATGAGCGGAACCACCAATGGGGTTTGAGACAACTATGGGATCCATTACCATACTAGTTACTAATGCAGATATTCAACAACAGATCTATGTATAAATGAGTGTGAAGCGCCAGAATTAAAATGTGTTCTAACTGGATGATTTGAAAGAGAAAGTAAACTTTCTACGAAAAATTTTCTACCTCTTTCATGAGCACTGATCACGAGAGCATGCACCTACCCTGTAGAAGTTCCTGTCCTTTGACCTTGTCCCTGTTTCTTCAGGCAATCCTTAATAAGATGCCTGACCCCTCCACAAGCGAAGCAAGCATTCTTCCTTTTTCTGCAGTCCTTGGCTAAGTGACCCTCTCGCCCACAAATATGGCACTTCCTCTTATCTTTAACCTTGTCATTCTTTTTCCTTTCTTCTGCTGTTGTCCCTTCTTGGGCCACACCATCTCATTTTGTGTTGCTTCCTCAGCCATTACTTCCTTCTTTTCTCCCTTGTCTTCCTCATACATTAGGGCCATATCAATAAGTTTTTCAAAAGTGGCTCCCATTGGGATATGGGACATGGCTAACCCATTAAGAGGTTCATTCAGCCCTTTAGCAAACCGCAAAGCCTTTTCATGCGGCGTATCCACAAATTCTAACCCGAAGCTTGATAGCTGGTTGAATTTTTTCACATATTCTTTCACCTTAAGTTTCCTTGTTTGAGTGCTAAGAACCTCTCCATCTATATGATTCTCTTAACTTGGGAAAGAAATTTCATTTTGAACCTCTACCAAAAATCTCCCTATGTTTCTATCGGTCGTCAAGCTTGGGTAATTTCCCACAAAAATAGGCTTCGTCCTTCAGTAGCCAGGTGGCTAACTGAACCTTCCACTTATCCTCTATTTCAAAGATCATGAACCATTCCTCGGTCTACTTAAGCTAATTCCGTGCTTCTACGAATGTCTCATTCCCGTGGAATGTCTTCCCACCAATAGCCCGGAAGTCCTTAAAGATTTTTGCGAAGTTATCAGACTATGGAGGAGGGGGAGGAATGATTGGCGCAGCTTGGGGAGGAACGTCTCTTTGACCTTCGGCAAGCGTCGTGGCCTCCAAATACCTACGGAACCATCCGAGTATTGTGACGCTCTCCAGGATATTAGGAATGTTTTGTTCCTCAGACGTGCTCAAAAAGGTAAAAGGAAGAAATTCAGATAAAGAAACGAAGAATATTACATGTGGCTTCTTGGGGGAATATTTTCAAAACAGACTTTTCTTTTTGAAAATACTTTCTTTTAAAACCTTATTGAAAAATAATTTCCAAAAACTTTTATCCCATATGGTAATCTTCAGCTCTGATACAAAATGTGACACCCCACGTCCGTTAATGTCACTCACAAAGGGAATGCATTAAGTTTCGTGAAGCGTTTAGGTAAACAGACATAGAATATTAAAAGACAGATATAAAAAAATTGCAGTGGAAATAAAAAACTTTATTAATCATCAAAATTCCGTAGTCCAAAGCATCATTTGTTTGAAATATAAAAACCCATTACAACATAAAAACCACTATCCTGTAGTTTAGAAATATCAGAGTACATAAAAGATGAAAATACCCCAAGAACAAAATATGGCCATAGCAATAAGGATAGGAGCTTGATCCATACATATTAGCAGCTCCAGCAAAATAAGCAGAATCACGATCAAGCCTATGTGTTTCCTCCTTGAGAACCTGTGGGGAGGAAGGGGGAACGGAAGAAAGAAGGGGAAACAAAAAGGTTCAGACATAAAGTCTGGCGAGTCTAGTTACTTTTAGCCAGTAAATAAATAAAAGTAACATGATAGGCATACAAAGTGGATAAGAGAGATCACTTCATAAATGGCAGGCATAACAAGGTAAACAAGACAACAGGATAGAATAGATAGCACTTCATAATACTTTTCTTGCTCTACACTAATACTAGTATAATATATATGTAATAGGATTACATACTCCCCAATTGCTTAACAAAAACACGATGATCCCAAAAGAAACATAGTGGTATTTTTAGGTGTACTCTAGTAACGGGTTTTAACCCAAACAAAATTGGTACCTAACCAGAAATAACTGGTGTTAGCCGAGACAAAAACATAGGTACCCCACAGAAACAGACGGGACTAGATGTACCCTATTTACTACCACCAATCGATCGACTCCCTATTCCATAGATACCCTTCGTTGGCCACACAGTAGTGTGTATCACTCCCTAAAGTGGCAAACCATTATTTTCTGGATGTGCACAACCATATCTACTAATGTCACAACGTCTTATCTTCCCCAGCAGGTGGAGTCATGCACGCACATGACCCCGTTGGAATGCGCCGTTAACACCGCCTCCACGTTTGGATCTCTTACAATCAACTCAGTAAGCGTGCCCCACTCCGACCTAGTTCGGTGTACCCGTTTGATACCTATTTAAGGGTTACTGACTAAAATGGATACCACACAAGATGATGCAAGCTCTTCCCTTTGTCTTGCATCCCCACTACTAGGTTTTCAACTGGTTATGTTTACCTAAAAGGTGTCTTTAATTACATAACCTTATCAGGTTAAGTTTGTGGGCATATATATACTAATATTACCGACCTACCTAAGATTTACTTAAACCTCCCGCTGATTCAAGCATGTTTATTTAATGGTTAAGTTTGTGGGCCTTTATATACTAATAATACCCACCTAACCAAGATTTACTTAACCCTCCCATTTTATTCAGCCAAGTTTACTTAACCCCCAACTAAAATTTAAGTTCATACAATCCCTATGGATTAACTTAGGCTAAGTAATCCAAGTCATTACCAGGTCCATTTATGGTTATAATGGGCTAGACCTCCCATATTAGGCCTACAACATGTGGATGCTGGATATGCCGGTCGAGTCCGGGCAGTCTTATTCCACAATTGGGCCTAACCTCGTGTCTTAGCCCGATTCGTATTTACGTACTTAGACCTCCCACATTAGGTTCAACATTAGTGGCTGCTGGATATGCGGGTCGGGTCCGGGCAGACTTCCACCACTAATGTAACCTAACCTCGTGTCATAAGTTAAATTAAAATTCCTAATTGTAATTACTAAACATTCCATTTTTGATAAATAAATTTATTAATTAATCCTTTCCTTTTATAGGTGTCAATGCCTATTTTACCGAAATATGAATTACATATCAATTCATTTAAATATTACATGCCAATTATAATTCCCTTTTCCCCTGTTTCTTTCACTAACATATTCACACGTATTTTGGTGGCATCTAGGCTAATAAGTAGTCTAGCCATAACAATGAAAAAGGTAATATGATAGAGGTGATAGTTTCAACATATATTGGCATAAACATACTAGCATGATAACAAGGTGGATGGACATGTAATTAACATCATATCAAGGCGAACATATATATTGTCATAGACATGACATCATTATCATAATGGGATCATACATAAATATTGCTTTAAATTTACATAAAATGTTCCCATACTATAGAACTAATAGATTAAGTTAGATCTAATCATAAATAAAGGTTTAGATCCACAGGTTTATAAATAGATCTAACCAAATCCACATCATAAAGGTTACAATTAAGATAAAGGTGCGACCCAATCCTAATCAGTTCAAGGTGGCAAATGTTCATGGTTCACATAAATGATTTGATCTATCCAAATGAAACAAAAATAACATACTAGAACAATCACAATTGAATTGGATCTCGAGCGATAAATCTATTATAGCATAAGATTTGATCTTAAAATGGATCTAGCATAAAACATGATCATAAAGTGGATCTAGCATAAAACATGATAATAGCTTGTTTAGATTTAAATATGTCTAGCTTACAATATATATAAGTTGATCGCGACATGAAAGGTGATTTACATACAAAATTAGATCTACCCATTGTTGCAACTGTCAAGGTTAATAGATTTATGTTTACCACAATGTAGTAACAAATCAAGACCCATAAAGGCAAGATCATAGTATAGCCACAGTTGCATCAAATATAGAGAATTAGACGTACCATGATCTACATAGGCAACATCACAGAATAATCACAATTATATCATACCTAGAGATATAAATCTGTCAAGATCTACATAGTATAAGATTTAATACTGGCATATATTCATACTTTGCAACATATCCAATTCATAGTCTTTCACAATTTACCGTTATTTATTTAAACCTAAAAGTAACTAGAAACTCACAACATTAGGTTTTGAGAGAGAATAGATCTGAATTCTGAATTCTGAATTTGATTAGCTAAACCGTTGTAGAATTTGATTCTTTCTCAGTTAGCAACCCGACAACATATGGCCTCCATGATCTCCAACGAAGAAAATAGGAGGATAGGGGACTATAATTATAGCCTAGAACCACTGGACCAGCCCCAGAACCAAGTCCCGGTACATAAAACGAATTCTACCTAAATCTGCCCGGGGGGTCGACGCCCCTATAGTGGGGTCGACACCCCTGTAGTAGGGTCGACTCCCAAGTCGACATCCCCTAAGGGGTTCCACACCCATGTCGACACCCCTAAGGGGTTTGACACCTATGTGCGCGAATTTTCCCGCTCGACCCGCTTTGGTCGGATTTTGATTTTTGAACTGTTTTTGAAGATTCTGGAATTAATTTATTTATACATATTCTTCCTTATGCATATACAAACTTCTAAGGATTATAACTTCTCCATACGATATCCGATTTATGGAAACCCATACTCTATCCCAAAAAGAATTTCGACACGAACGCAATAGCGCATCCCGTTTCCCTTAATTCTACTTCTAAAAATTAAGTACTCTTTAATTTGTTAATTTTAATATTTTAAAATTACAGGGTGTTACAAAATGACTTCGTATGAAAATAAAACAAATATTCTGCGATCCTCCAATACGTAGAATGTGGGCCGTTATTGAATTCCACCGGAAGATGATTATGTTGCTGAAGGATTGAGTCGACGGGCTGAAGAGGAATCAAGTACCCCTCCCATGATGTCTCCTATTAAGGAAGGCGACAAAAGAGAATTTATACAATGCAAGGTGACATAAATTGCGGATCTAGATATAAACATAAAGAACGGAGAGATTTATAGCGATAGTGACCAGTGTAGGAGTCAATGAATATGATCCACAGTTTGAAAACTCCTCTAGTGAAGAATCCACCAATGATGAGTTTGAGGCTGATTCTAAAGACTAGTTACTGACGATGCCCAAACTTTTTTGACACGAACTCCCCCCAATCAGGCTTTAGGCGGGAATGGCCAGGACATTTTTGGTGACTTGTGTGATATATACCCGACATCCTCCGAAATTTACAAGGATGACCCCGCACTGCTTACTCATGCGATGTCTAGCTTGGGCACTCTGGTGATATCTAGTTCGGGGACTCCGAAATTTTATCGTACATCCTTGTATCGCTTATGATGTGATATTTCATTACATACTTTTACTTTCTTCATTTTATTCTACTGCAACCTTTTACCATTTTATGACTTGCCTTTGATTCGTCGCAATGTCGGGATGAAACTATGGTGTTCTTTATCGTTGTGCTATTTGAGGTTATTATAAGTGATATTACCCCTGCACCATAGGTCATCGTGAATACGGCGGCGAGTCTTAATCTTGGTTTTCCTTTTCACATTGTCCAACTGGGTGACCAAGTGCGGCAGGTTATTTTATTCACTTAATGTTAATCAGTTGTCACATGCCTTTCTTCGGGGTCGGGAGCGGCTTAGCCCGATTGCATTTTCCTAGGTTGGACTCCTTGCGATATACATTGAGCGCCTCATAAGAGTGAGGGTTTTACCCACTCGATATTTATCGAACGACATTTGCCTTTATTCAGAATCGGGACCAACTTGTTTTGATTGCGCTTCATGAGGCCAGAATCTCTTAGGATGTATATCGAGCACTTCATAGAAGCGAGGTTTTTACCCACTCAATGTTTATCGATCGTCATGTGACATTATTTGGAATCGATACCAGCTTGTGTTTCAGTCACATTTCCCGAGGCTAGACTCTCTCATGATGTATATCGAGTGCTTCATAGGACCGAGGTTTTTACCCACTCGATGTTTATCGATTATTTTGTGCCTTTATTCACATTTGGGACCAGCTTGTGTGGGTCAAAATTCCCGAGGCCAAACTCTCTCATGATGTATATCAAGCGCCTCATAAGAGCGAAGTTTTTACCCATTCGATGTTTATTCATCATCATGTGCCTTTATTCGGCGTCGGGACTAGCTTGTGCCTATCGCATTTCTCGAGGCCAGACTCTCTGTAGTAACCCGCATTTTTAGCTGCCGATAATTAAATTATTTAATTATTTAAATATCGTTTTGGCGATATCGACGACCTGAATTAAATAAAAATGATTATTTAATTAATTTAAATAATAGGATAAAATATATTTATTTCTGAATTAGTCAGAAATAGTGGAATTGACAATATTGTGTAAACTGGACAGTTGAAAATATATAATTCAGTTATATTGAATTATATTGACGAATATATTTATATAAGCCAATTGAATTTATAATTTATAATATAATTTAAATAGAGCTTGAAATTGCGCGGCAGTTCGCTATTTGGCGATTCAGACTTCAACTGAATGTACAGGATTCATTTTAAGCCGGATTTCTGTGAAACAAGAAACGTGTGGAGCTGGTGGAGTGTATCTTTCTAGTGGAAGAGAAAAATCGGGATTTCGTCATGTAGATTTTGATGTACGTCCAAATCAAATTTCAGAAAAGTCGCTGTAGAATTCCTTTATAATTTGCGACGCTTTATATACGTTATAAATGGATTTTCAGTATAAACTGAATATCGAGATAATCTGGAATCTGAAATATCAAGCCGTAAATTCTGATATGATATTCTAGAGCCGTATGACATCATATGTGAGTGTATACGATAATATAAATTTATTTATATTTAATTTAATTTATTGAAATATATTTATATATTTAAATAGGCTATTCAGGGCTTTAAAAATAGCCACTTTTGCAAACGAAGTCAGAATTCGACGAAACTAGTTTCGTTGGGATCGTAATGTCGAACTCTAGCTGCATGCCAATTTTCGTGATTTTTGGGTATCATATGTGGTCGTACGAATTTTAGAGGATAGATGGAAATAGCGATAGCTTAAAAACTGAATATAAAATCAAATAAATAAATATTAAAATTTGGCTATAAATACTCACTAACTTCCTTAAACCCTAAAATATTTTCTGTAGTCAAAGAAAATGCGCCGCAGGTTTTATTTTTCCTCAGTAAGACTTGGATCCTCAAAAAAAAAAAAAAAATCAAAAGAAAATCAAATCGAATGGCTAAAATTATGAAACAGGTGTTTTTCAGTCCTCAAAAAATTTTCTTTGCTCCTGTACTGGTCTTAATAAGTCCGACGCCATTTTGTGCTGTTCGAAATTCAGAACAGTGAATTAGGGTTCAGCTGCGAAGGAGCTACAGACTTCGATGAATGGTTTGGTGATGTGGTTTGAGATGGTGGTTGGATTTGGCTTCGGTGGAGACAATATTGTGAGGATCGATTGATATTGGTGTCGCTCGAATACTGGAGGTGATAGTCGATCCCTGTTCGATGCGTTCCAATTGAAAGCTGCGAGTGGATGGAAGTCGATTGAACATGGAGGAGGGCCGGAAGGGGAGTACGATGATGGCCTTCGATGTAAATAACGTGAAGTAGAGGAAGACTGCGGATTCGGGTATTTTGTTTCGTGAGGAGCAAGAAGCGTACGAGATTTATTTGGAGCAGGAAGAAGCAAAGGATTTGGATGCGGGTTTTGTTGGGTTGTTGGGCCGACGAAGATTTTTGGTGAGGCCCGGATAATTTGGTTAAGTTAAATTCAAATTTAATTTGTGTAAAATATTGTAAAATTCATAATGGTCGCATACGATATCAGATTGACAAACCGTAAGTTGCTTTGGGATCGTATGGACGGGAGCAACACAATGAGACTAACCGGGAGAGAAACAGTGCTAGTTACAATTTATGACGAAATAAATTGTCCGTCTAAATCAAAGACAGTTAATCGTTTTTAACGATAACAGTCCAATGTGAGTAAAACTCACCAACTCTGAACAGTTTATAATTTCATGTTGTATTGTTAGAACTATTAAAATTGTCTGTTTGACTGTGTGTTGATTGTTTGATTGAACTGCTAATCAGTTAGTTAAATTTCTATATTGATTCTGTTTAACAGAATATATCACATGGAACTGGAAGTGAGGTTATCTATATTGTCTAACATCTGTGATGCAAGGAAACAGGTTGGAGGAATCCGACTGGATTCCTCAATAGTTATTTTATTGTTTTCATATATTTTGATATATGATGTGAATTATAACCTGTTGTTGATTGTATATGTTTGGATGATATTGATCATTGACAGTGGATTGTTTAAAAACAATAGAAAACACTGAAAATGTAGAAAAGGGGATTTTCAATATTTATATTGAAAATGAATCTATTTATAAAATCGAAGGATTTTATAAAAGGATATTTATTTAGATATAAATAAATAAAATAAGGGAATATTTATTTAGATTAAATAAATAGAATAAAGGATATTTAATTAGGGATTAAATAATTAGAGTTATAAAGGGAAAATCTATTTAGGAAAATAAATAGATTATACAAAAGGAAAATCTATTTAGGAAAATAAATAGATTATACAAAAGGAAATCTATTTAGGAAATAAATAGAAGTTAAAATAAATGGAAATAAAAGAAAAGCTAGTTAGTCGGATATAAATATTCGAATCAAGTTAGTTAAGTGGTCAAACCAAGCTAGTCGAACCAAGTAAGTCAAGTTAAGTTTAGTCGAGTTAAGTTCGTCGAGTTAAAGTTATCGACGTTAGTTTCATCGAAAGGTGTTATCGATGTTAGTTTCATCGAAGGGAGTTATCGATTATAGTTTAATCGAAGTGAGATTTTCAAATATGAGATATTTGAAAAGGAAGAGTCATCGAATATTAGTTATTCGAAGAGAGATTATCGAATATCGTTTATTCGAGAAGGAGTTAGTCGAATATAGGTTATTCGAAGAAGAGTTAATCAAATAGAGATTTCTCGAAGAGAGTTAATCGGCAAATTCGATTATATCGAATTCGGGAAAGTACTTATACTTTCCAGTGTTTAAATAGAGATTTATTTATTTATAAATAAATAAGTGTTCGGTTAATTATTCACTAATAAGAATAGAAGTTATAATAAAAGTTAGATAATTCGAAAGTAGGGATTATAACGTTATCGTTATAACCAATGGTTTAAATATAGAAGTGGATTAGTAAAATTGGATCCGAGAAAAGCGTAAAGAAGTTGTTAAAGATTAAAAGATAAACTTTGACCATTTCGAAGTTATAACGTTGTTCAGTTAAGGTCTGAGAGGTAATTATACCCCAACTTGAGTGACTTCCTTCTTAACTAAGAAATGGTAAGGTTTGATCGTAAAGGAGTTTTGGAAATGTTTTCCAAACGAGAATCAGAAATGTTTTCTGATAAAAGAAAATAAGAATTTAGAATATAGCGAAACAGGAGATAAGTAAATAAATGAACTAAAGAGATTAATGTTAAATGATGTTTGTTCGATATAATTTCCATCTGGGAATAATATCGTTGTTTGCACACTTGTTTTCTTTGATGGTTAAATCACAGACTATCGAAGCTTTGACCATTTTAACGTTGTTAATATGGAGAGCCCGGTTGGATTATTATCCATAGAACCACTCTGTATTGGCATAAGCATCGCGAATCATATATGCCGAAGATAATTGAAGACGGAGTAAAATGCAAGGACTATCCTGTTTACAGAATAGTGCCTTCGGTTTGTCCAGTCCCAGGACAACTTGTATGGACGAAGGTCTGACAGAGTATATCCAATGGATCGCGTAAGTTGATCTGTTCAAATGTATTCACGTTTGGTGGCGGAGGAATTCGTTCCTCTTAGCTGTATACCCGTGTTATTTTTGGATAAGTCAATTTGTGATTTGGCGGGTATGACGATGTGACATTTCTAAGTGAATGAAGATGGATGTCTGACATAGTATTTCCAGACGGTCACGTACATTGATTTCTTCAATTATACCAAGAGTGGAAGCGGAGAAGGAAACTTCTTTTAGCTGACACGTAATGTATTGTTGTAGACGTCAATTAGTGATTTTGATGGATCTGACAATGTGGCATTCGAAACGAATCTGATGTAATGATAAAGCGTAGCTTCTAGCCTCATCCACCAGTAAATGACAGAAATCGGGCAGGCAGCATGGCTAAGTCGGTCGCAACAAAGTAGGGTGTATAATCACCTATCTAGAGAATATTCATTTGCTTCTTTAATCTATCAATGCTGTCCCATATATATATACGGGAACGGTTGCTGATCCCAACCGTTGGTGATGTACATTCGATACACTCAAGCGAAATGAGTGGTCGGTCATGTTTGGCCGAGTTGCAAGATGTTCTTGTTGAACTCCAGTGTATCGTTCCTAGAGTACACTGATCGGAAGGTGGTTCCATACCTTGTCATAGTTGGAAATCCAATCATCCAATACGTGCTTGCGATTTTGATTGTATACTATATATGTAGTAACGTGAGATGCAAGCGTTTCTGCTAGATTGATATCTATTTGTACTTAAACATTATTTTAATATTAGAATGATATTGCTTTGAAAAGTTATTTGGATTCTCATAAGGGAAAAACCCGTTCCGTATTCACGGCGTGGTCTTATGAGATATCATATACCTGTTTAAATGATTTGAGTTTATTCACACCAGTCCCATGACTGACCCGGAGTTTATTTTGTTGTTTTCCCTAAAACTCTTGGGTGCCTAAATTTGTACGGGCAGTCAAGTAGTCGGGATTTTACAGATACACTTGGAGAGCTTGGAGCAGGAGGCTTCAGGATTCTATAGCTATTATTATTTCCGCTGTTGTTGTAAGTGTTGTACTCTGATAAGTGTTATCGTATACATATACTGATGTTATTTCAAAGATATGTTATGTTATATTTTATTCGTTCCGCTGTGAGATTCGTGTTTACTCTGATGATGATGTTCTTCTTATATTCTATAAGTTCTATCTTATCTACTCTCACCTTCTAATTTCTTTCATTAATTACCGGGATTTTTCGATGTTTTGGTTATCGACGTCGGGCTTACGTCGATAACCAAAGCCGCTCAAAATCCGGTCACTACACTCTCTTACGAAGTATATCGAGTGCCTCATAGGTGCAAGGTTTTTACCTACTCAATGTTTATCAATCATCGTGTGCCTTTATTCGAATTCGAGACCAGCTTTTGCTTATCTCGTTTGACAAGGACAGACTCTCTCATGATGTATACCGAGCGCCTCATAAGAGTGAGGTTTTCTTTCATCACGCAATCATTAGCGATCTCTTCGTGCTTGCCCTCGCGGATTCGATCTCTTGTCGCACTTTCTTTAATTTTCTTTTTTATGCTTGGATCATTTCTTAGGGTAGCTTTTATGAAGTTCGTGACATTTTTGTAACTCGGGTTTGAATTATCATACTTGTTGCCTACAAATTTAAATTGAATTTACCATTTTGAAATTTCAAACTAAAAGACTACAATTTCAAATTAAAGACAAAAAAAATCTACAAGTACAAAACCACCATTATTCAGAAGAAGATTATGTTGATAATCAATAGCACAAGTTTGGATATAATGCCCCGGCACAAGCGGTGGCTTATTCTTAGCAGGAAAGTGAAAGGAAATAACAACATTACAACTTCTAAACATTATTTTAAGTAAAATAAGGACGCAAGTGGTCACTATTCAAGGCCCGGAGAATCGGGATTCCATGCACCATGGTTAATTTGAATGGGTCGGCGAATAGCTTCTGCCTGATTACGTAAGGCCCATCCCAATTTGTCATAAATACTCCACTGTTGGTCATTATTATGTAACACCCCGCCTCCGCTAGGGTCACTCGCAAAGGAATGCACTAGCTTTAGAGGGGCATTATTGGTAAACATGCACAGAAATATCACAAGATAGAACATATATAAATAGCGAAAGTAAAATCAAACTTTCATAACATGAATAAATAAGGTCTAAAGCCTTTTTCATCAGAGTACATCAAAACCTGTCTTGCAATAGTAAAGAAGCATAAAGACTTTTTAATAAATTATTCCCCAAGTAAAACAGTAAAGTAGCCATATCCAAGAGAAGTCCAAGCCATCCATGATGACCTTCAAGCGGAAGAAGTCTGAACTAAATAGCATTGTTTCCTCCCTGAAACCTGGGGGGAAACGGAAGAAAAGAGGCGAAACAAAACGGGTCAGTCAAAAAGACTGAGTAAGTCCTATCTACTTCCAGTATAAAAACAGGTAAAGGTAACATGACATGCATAAACTGAAAGTAAACATAAGGATAACTACAAGATAGATAAACCAGGATAGCCGGTTGAACTACTGTGGCAAAGTAAACTAAGGTATCATGATAAACTACGGTGTTATGATAAGTCAAGGTATCACATCGTCAGATTTCTAACGAGTACATTATCCCAAGGTATCTACACCGTCTAACATCCCACGGTATCTATTATGTATATTCTTCCTAGTTCTAACATGTATATTTGCTCTGCACCTCTCGTACTAGTATCCCTACCCGCGTCATGTGTTAACCATGAATGTCCCTTGCCCAAAGTCGTGTAATGGTCCATGTCAACCTAATATACCGCATATATAGGTTACTCAAAATCATATGTTTCTTTCCATGTATATAAGTTCAGTCCTTTGCCGTACCTCGTACGGGCTTCCTCATGTCGTATTTTCCTTGAAATCTTTTGGACTGTCACCCTTGTTCTAGCTAGGCTCTTCCATATGAATCATCGTTTGAACTACTAGGACTTACGTCACCTAGCACCACTAGGGATTACGCTTACCTATTGCACGCTTTCGTGTTTCGGGTTGGGTTTAACCACCTAGGCCACTAGGAATTACGCTAACCCTCAACCGGCCCTTTTTCCCACGCATTCATCGTGAATCGTTTTTCTATAACTGTATGCACATGTATCACATCGTGCCATCCGAGTCCTGTCACAGGGCAAAACAAGAAATACAGGACTCGGTCGGGAGCTTTAGATTTATCTGCCGATGCAGATACTAAGGTCTGCTTTTCTACACGTGGCTATGGTCCCACGAGACCCCTCCCTCAACTAGTGAAAGGCAACACAAGAGAAAATCTTGCATGAGAACTACACTCCGGCCAGCCCACATCCTACGGCCTACCTCACCCATAATTAGATAGCAAATTATGGTCTGTTGGGTGTTCCCTGCCTTTCCGTATGTACACGCTTGACTCAAGATGGTAGATGATCGACGAACTTGCTATCTCGGGCACCTTATGTATTCGTCGACTCACTGCTATCCACCCCAGTCTTTAGGTCGCTCGCATAGCAACCAAGGCATATTCTTGGTTCTTCTACCGCAGACCTCAACTTTTCGTGAGCCTAGTATAATGACCTGGCAGCTCGCAGAGGGATCCCAAGAATATCCTCACGTTCCCCGAAGCCGCTGCTTCGTTACCCAGTTCGTTGGAGCCTTTATCTAAATCAGATAGCCTGCTCCTACACGCATTCTTAAACGTTGACCTAACGTATCGGGTTACTAATTTATCTAAGAAATGGTCCAAATTTCCTTGACTAAGAATTATTACTTAGTTTCCCTTAACTAAGGTTTACCACTTAGCCTTATTTCCATAATCCTTGTTAACTATGGTTATTTACCTAATCCTCCGAATTAGGGTTTATCTAATGGGTTAAGTGTCACTTAAGTTCATAACTTAGCCCGTCTACAAACCATGTCAAAATTGGCTAAGTATACAAGTCCAAGACTTAACCCTACAAACCATGTGTCAAGTTGGTTAAGTATATCAAGGAATCCATGACTTAACCTCGTCTAATTATCATTTTAGATTGGTTAATTATATAATTTAACTTGACCTTGTCATCAAATCGGTCAAGCGTATTCAAGCGATTCGTGACTTAGCCTTATCATGTTTTCACGTTAGATTGGTTAAGTATAGATTAACTTAACCTCATCAAATTAACGAGTTAGATTGGTTAAGTATAGGTCACTTAACCTCATCAAATCATCGTGTTAAATTAGTTAAGTGTTTAACTTAACCCCATTAAATTACCAAGTTGGATTAATTAAGTCTAGGCTAACTTAACCCCATCCGATTACCATGTTTAGATTAGTTAAGCCTAATCTTAACCCCATCCATTAACTGTATTATACGGTTAAGTGTCATTAAGAAAATTTACTTAACCTTATCACGTTATCGTGTTGGATTGATTAAGTGTTGGTTAACTTAATCCCGTCCACTAGTCGTATAAAAATGGTCAAGTGTCATTAGGCAAATCAAGTTACTTAACCTACCCAAGCTTATCATGTTTTGTTAAGTATCATTAGCCTAATCAAATTACTTAACCCATTTGTCCATATCATATTTGGTTAAGCCTCATTAATCAAATTAACTTAACCCTATTATGTGGCATTAATTTAATTAATGCACCCTCAACCTCTCACATTAGACTTTGTTGTGGTTACTAGTTAAGCCGGGCGGGTCCGGGTAGATTTACACCACAACTTAGTCTAACCTCGGGTCTTAAGCGCGACATGACCAACTTCTCACATTGGGTCCTATTGTTTGCAACTACTAGTTAGGCCGGTCGGTTCCGGGTAGTTTTACGTTGCAAACTCAACCCAACCTCGAGTTGGCCATACTTATATTATCTAAGTTCATCATGTTTCCAAAACATGTTACAAGTTTTCAAGCATTTGGGTAGACCTAACTTAATAGGTAAATTCCCAAAGGGTAGACCTAACTTAATAGGTAAATTCCCAAGCTCATGTTTTTATGCATACTTACATGTCATCTTCCATGTTATCCTTCAAGTCATATTTTCAAGTATAAACACATGTCATATTCAAGTTAGGATTTTGCGACATGTTCATGTTTATCTAACTACCCAAAATCGTGTTTTCCCAACGCAAGCAAAGCGAGTCAACATAGTAAGGATACTATGTCACATATTGGTCTCAAAACATGCATGATGCCAAAAAGGGCTTGGCTTCCACATGCATAACATCATAAAGGGATTGGCCATAAACATGCATAGTGTCATAAGGTAATTTGGCCACAAACATGCATATTATCAAAAAGGGTTTGGCCATAAACATGCACAACTTAAAAGAGGGGATTGGCCATGAGCATGCATAACCTCATAAAGGGTTTGGCCACAAACTTGCATGTTAGCATAAGGGGTTTGTGTTCATATGCATGCATAAGCCCCAAAATCTTGCCTTAGCCAATGTTTCACAAGTAAAGTGGTTCCTAAAGGTTCATGCTAGCATTTCATGCATAAAGATCCAAACTTGGAAGTTAAACTAGGTTATGCATAGCATGAGAGGCATGATTAAGTCACTCACATGGCCTAAAATCATAAACATGAACACAAGAGGCAAGGTAAGGTTCATATAGGTTCGCATAATCATGTTTAGCCTCATTTTATCCCATGCCAACATTAAAAATACCGTTTTGATCCAAAAGTAGCTAGAACTTAAATAGTTAGGCCTAGGGAAAGGAGCATGAATCATCTTGGCTAAGAAAGGTGCCTCCTTTGTTGATGATCCTTCATGAAACTCGCATAGCAATGTTGATTTGGCCTCCATTTGGTGTAGCAAGCTTGCATATTTTGATTTGAACCCGATTTGAATGCATAGGCTCTAGGGATTGGAGATGGAGGCCATGATCAAGATTGATTTTGGCAGCACTTAGCTGCTAGGTTTGATTTTTAGGGATTTAGGTTAGGTTTAGGGTCTTTTTATAGAGATTAGGGTAGTTTTAGGCCCTTAGATTAACCCTAGGATAGATTAGGACCATCAGATCTCGGAAGCTTCCAGAACCAGCCCAAGAACAAGACCAGGTGAGACAAGCAGGTGCGCCAGGCAGTTTGCCCCGGCCACCCCCTGTCGACAGGCATGTCGACAGGGCTGTCGACTTGGTCTGGGCCCAAGTCGACAGGCCTGTCGACAGCCCTGTCGACATGGCCTAGGCGGGGAAACTTCCCGCCTAGCCCCAGATCTGATTTCCAAAACTGTTTCCGAAATTCAAATTCCCAGAAATCTTCTTTGGGCCTTTAACGGGTCATACGGACTCCGATTCTCGAAAACTCGGACTCTATTTCGCGTATTTTTCCGAGACGAACGCAATGGCATAGCCCGTTTTTCTTGATTCAGAATTTAAAATTAAATTCTGCCTTGATTCTCTTTTTAACATGTTATCGAAATACGGGTTGTTACATTCTCCCCACCTTTTAGGATTTCGTCCCCGAAATCTCAAAGTTAGGAAGAACGTATCCTACCATCCATCATCCATCTACTCAAAACATCATCCACAAGCAATCATTGTCCTTAGATGACTTCTAATGCTCTATGAATATATGCAAAACGTGTGTGTACATGTTCCTTAGCTAATGCTAATGATTAGGCCTGAAGAATCTTTCTAATGCAAAGTATGTTTTGTGCCATGAATCCAACATGTATGCAAATAGCCCTAGTCATGTAAATACTATATGCGTGCACAATCATTCATTCATATGCAACATCCGCATGATAACACATTCAATTTCATCCATAAGCAAGTATAAATACTCGTGCATATGCAATATGAAATGTGACCGAGTCGAGCTAATATCTAATGTAAATTCGCGCATCCACGAGCAACCACTTGCAACCATTTGCAACCATATCAACCATAACATGTTTCAAATACATGTTTACATCCATAGGGTTCTTCCTAAGATTCCCTGAAACAGGGTCGAGAAGATAAACAAAACAAACTCCGTACGGGGTTTGTAACAGAGACAGGACCGAGAGGATATCCATAAAAGATAGCCTACAAGCAAGCTCAACAGAAAAACAGGGATCGAGGATATATTCCCCAAAAGAGATATCATGCACGTATTTAGTCTTCAGTCTCCTGAGTCGCATTTCCTTGAGCTTAGTTCCATCGTGCCTTGATTGCCTTTGACTTCATGATTTCGTAGCTTCTTATTTCCTGTTTCCATAACATGAGTTGGAACTCATTTCCTCGTCGCCTCTCGTTCCACTTGCACTTATTCTCCTTCTAGAATACTTGGCGCAAACAGGACTGAGTACACATTATTCCATGCGAGCCCTCAAAATTCACTAGTGAATCCTGGACCTTGTACCACAAGGTATTCCATGTAGAAAAACTTTCTCTTGAAAGTAGACAGGTTGCCATGCGCACTTACTAGGGTAATTCCCATAACCCATACCTAATCGAAGTAAACCATCCGTCTTATTAGCGAACACCATTCGATCGGGTTTCTAATTTCCAACAAAGGCCGCTAGGGATTCTAAGTAACTAATCATGACAGAACCCAAAGGGTTACGCGATACTTCAAGGGTATTACCGAAGCAAGCCAAGAGTCTAACTACCCTCCTTCTAAAACCGAGAGTGGCACCCCTTACTGGATAACCACTTCATCCCTAGAATCCATCCACAACTTATAAACATAAGCATTATTTCCAAGCTCAACATTTGATATAGACATTCTCAAATCCAAACAAGCCATGAGTAAATGGACCGATCTTCCAATAGGACTTGAGACAAAAACGGGATCCTCTATTATACTAGTACTAAGGTGCAGAGACTCAACTATCGAAGCGGACTTAAAAAGATGCGGTGATCCAAACAAAGTCCCGACGGGATGATAGAAAAACTAAACCATTAACAAGATCGTTACCCTCCCTCTGAGGTACCCTAGAAATGAGAGCATACTATTGCCCTCCGAATGATCTTGTCCCTGTTCCATGATACTTAACTATCCGTCCCGTTTCACCATGCCAAAGGTACTCTCTCATCATGGGTTTCATTGTTCATCTTTCTCCCTCCTTTTAGGACTCGGTCATACCAACATGTTGCTTATCCCTGAGCTCGTACCCTTTATCTCTGTTCTTACTATCCTTTCATGCATAACTCTGCAACGGTCTCTCGAGAACCACCTCCATCGTACGGGAAGCACTTACGCAGCTAGAAAGACTAGTCGCGGTCAAAACCACTGTGACTACAGATGGAGGAAAGAAAGGAAAAGAGATTCAATCAAGGAAACAAGGATAATGCTAATGGCCTTTGGGGAATAGCCTTTTTCTTTTTTTAAAAGAAAATTTTCTTGAAAAATGCTTCTTTGTAAACGATTTTCAAATAGTTTTCAGAAGGTCTTTAAAAACTTTTGCCCAGTCTGGTAACCTTCTGCTCTGATACCAAATGTAACACCCCGCCTCCGCTAGGGTCACTCGCAAAGGAATGCACTAGCTTTAGAGGGGCATTATTGGTAAACATGCACAGAAATATCACAAGATAGAACATATATAAATAGCGGAAGTAAAATCAAACTTTCATAACATGAATAAATAAGGTCTAAATCCTTTTTCATCAGAGTACATCAAAACCTGTCTTGCAATAGTAAAGAAGCATAAAGACTTTTTAATAAATTATTCCCCAAGTAAAACAGTAAAGTAGCCATAGCCAAGAGAAGTCCACGCCATCCATGATGACCTTCAAGCGGAAGAAGTCTGAACTAAACAGCATTGTTTCCTCCCTGAAACCTGGGGGGAAATGGAAGAAAAGAGGCGAAACAAAACGGGTCAGTCAAAAAGACTGAGTAAGTCCTATCTACTTCCAGTATAAAAACAGGTAAAGGTAACATGACATGCATAAACTGAAAGTAAACATAAGGATAACTACAAGATAGATAAACCAGGATAGCCGGTTGAACTACTGTGGCAAAGTAAACTAAGGTATCATGATAAACTACGGTGTTATGATAAGTCAAGGTATCACATCGTCAGATTTCTAACGAGTACATTATCACAAGGTATCTACACCGTCTAACATCCCACGGTATCTATTATGTATATTCTTCCTAGTTCTAACATGTATATTTGCTCTGCACCTCTCGTACTAGTATCCCTACCCGCGTCATGTGTTAACCATGAATGTCCCTTGCCCAAAGTCGTGTAATGGTCCATGTCAACCTAACATACCGCATATATAGGTTACTCAAAATCATATGTTTCTTTCCATGTATATAAGTTCAGTCCTTTGCCGTACCTCGTACGGGCTTCCTCATGTCGTATTTTCCTTGAAATCTTTTGGACTGTCACCCTTGTTCTAGCTAGGCTCTTCCATATGAATCATCGTTTGAACTACTAGGACTTACGTCACCTAGCACCACTAGGGATTACGCTTACCTACTGCACGCTTTCGTGTTTCGGGTTGGGTTTAACCACCTAGGCCACTAGGGATTACGCTAACCCTCAACCGCGCCCTTTTTCCCACGCATTCATCGTGAATCGTTTTTCTATAACTGTATGCACATGTATCACATCGTGCCATCCGAATCCTGTCACAAGGCAAAACAAGAAATACAGGACTCGGTCGGGAGCTTTAGATTTATCTGCCGATGCAGATACTAAGGTCTGCTTTTCTACACGTGGCTATGGTCCCACGAGACCCCTCCCTCAACTAGTGAAAGGCAACACAAGAGAAAATCTTGCATGAGAACTACACTCCGGCCAGCCCACATCCTACGGCCTACCTCACCCATAATTAGATAGCAAATTATGGTCTGTTGGGTGTTCCCTGCCTTTCCGTACGTACACGCTTGACTCAAGATGGTAGATGATCGACGAACTTGCTATCTCGGGCACCTTATGTATTCGTCGACTCACTGCTATCCACCCCAGTCTTTAGGTCGCTCGCATAGCAACCAAGGCATATTCTTGGTTCTTCTACCGCAGACCTCAACTTTTCGTGAGCCTAGTATAATGACCTGGCAGCTCGCAGAGGGATCCCAAGAATATCCTCACGTTCCCCGAAGCCGCTGCTTCGTTACCCAGTTCGTTGGAGCCTTTATCTAAATCAGATAGCCTGCTCCTACACGCATTCTTAAACGTTGACCTAACGTATCGGGTTACTAATTTATCTAAGAAATGGTCCAAATTTCCTTGACTAAGAATTATTACTTAGTTTCCCTTAACTAAGGTTTACCACTTAGCCTTATTTCCATAATCCTTGTTAACTATGGTTATTTACCTAATCCTCCGAATTAGGGTTTATCTAATGGGTTAAGTGTCACTTAAGTTCATAACTTAGCCCGTCTACAAACCATGTCAAAATTGGCTAAGTATACAAGTCCAAGACTTAACCCTACAAACCATGTGTCAAGTTGGTTAAGTATATCAAGGAATCCATGACTTAACCTCGTCTAATTATCATTTTAGATTGGTTAATTATATAATTTAACTTGACCTTGTCATCAAATCGGTCAAGCGTATTCAAGCGATTCGTGACTTAGCCTTATCATGTTTTCACGTTAGATTGGTTAAGTATAGATTAACTTTACCTCAGCAAATTAACGAGTTAGATTGGTTAAGTATAGGTCACTTAACCTCATCAAATCATCCTGTTAAATTAGTTAAGTGTTTAACTTAACCCCATTAAATTACCAAGTTGGATTAATTAAGTCTAGGCTAAATTAACCCCATCCGATTACCATGTTTAGATTAGTTAAGCCTAATCTTAACCCCATCCATTAACTGTATTATACGGTTAAGTGTCATTAAGAAAATTTACTTAACCTTATCACGTTATCGTGTTGGATTGATTAAGTGTTGGTTAACTTAATCTCGTCCACTAGTCGTATAAAAATGGTCAAGTGTCATTAGGCAAATCAAGTTACTTAACCTACCCAAGCTTATCATGTTTTGTTAAGTATCATTAGCCTAATCAAATTACTTAACCCATTTGTCCATATCATATTTGGTTAAGCCTCATTAATCAAATTAACTTAACCCTATTATGTGGCATTAATTTAATTAATGCACCCTCAACCTCTCACATTAGACTTTGTTATGGTTACTAGTTAAGCCGGGCGGGTCCGGGTAGATTTACACCACAACTTAGTCTAACCTCGGGTCTTAAGCGCGACATGACCAACTTCTCACATTGGGTCCTATTGTTTGCAACTACTAGTTAGGCCGGTCGGTTCCGGGTAGTTTTACGTTGCAAACTCAACCCAACCTCGAGTTGGCCATACTTATATTATCTAAGTTCATCATGTTTCCAAAACATGTTACAAGTTTTCAAGCATTTGGGTAGACCTAACTTAATAGGTAAATTCCCAAAGGGTAGACCTAACTTAATAGGTAAATTCCCAAGCTCATGTTTTTATGCATACTTACATGTCATCTTCCATGTTATCCTTCAAGTCATATTTTCAAGTATAAACACATGTCATATTCAAGTTAGGATTTTGCGACATGTTCATGTTTATCTAACTACCCAAAATCGTGTTTTCCTAACGCAAGCAAAGCGAGTCAACATAGTAAGGATACTATGTCACATATTGGTCTCAAAACATGCATGATGCCAAAAAGGGCTTGGCTTCCACATGCATAACATCATAAAGGGATTGGCCGTAAACATGCATAGTGTCATAAGGTAATTTGGCCACAAACATGCATATTATCAAAAAGGGTTTGGCCATAAACATGCACAACTTAAAAGAGGGGATTGGCCACGAGCATGCATAACCTCATAAAGGGTTTGGCCACAAACTTGCATGTTAGCATAAGGGGTTTGTGTTCATATGCATGCATAAGCCCCAAAATCTTGCCTTAGCCAATGTTTCACAAGTAAAGTGGTTCCTAAAGGTTCGTGCTAGCATTTCATGCATAAAGATCCAAACTTGCAAGTTAAACTAGGTTATGCATAGCATGAGAGGCATGATTAAGTCACTCACATGGCCTAAAATCATAAACATGAACACAAGAGGCAAAGTAAGGTTCATATAGGTTCGCATAATCATGTTTAGCCTCATTTTATCCCATGCCAACATTAAAAATACCGTTTTGATCCAATAGTAGCTAGAACTTACATAGTTAGGCCTAGGGAAAGGAGCATGAATCATCTTGGCTAAGAAAGGTGCCTCCTTTGTTGAAGATCCTTCATGAAACTCGCATAGCAATGTTGATTTGGCCTCCATTCGGTGTAGCAAGCTTGCATATTTTGATTTGAACCCGATTTGAATGCATAGGCTCTAGGGATTGGAGATGGAGGCCATGATCAAGATTGATTTTGACAGCACTTAGTTGCTAGGTTTGATTTTTAGGGATTTAGGTTAGGTTTAGGGTCTTTTTATAGAGATTAGGGTAGTTTTAGGCCCTTAGATTAACCCTAGGATAGATTAGGACCATCAGATCTCGGAAGCTTCCAGAACCAGCCCAAGAACAAGACCAGGTGAGACAAGCAGGTGCGCCAGGCAGTTTGCCCCGGCCACCCCCTGTCGACAGGCATGTCGACAGGGCTGTCGACTTGGTCTGGGCCCAAGTCGACAGGCCTGTCGACAGCCCTGTCGACATGGCCTAGGCGGGGAACTTCCCGCCTAGCCCCAGATCTGATTTCCAAAACTGTTTCCGAAATTCAAATTCCCAGAAATCTTCTTTGGGCCTTTAACGGGTCATACGGACTCCGATTCTCGAAAACTCGGACTCTATTTCGCGTATTTTTCCGAGACGAACACAATGGCATAGCCCGTTTTTCTTGATTCAGAATTTAAAATTAAATTCTGCCTTGATTCTCGTTTTAACATGTTATCGAAATACGAGTTGTTACATATTATTTTTCAAAACAAGATCACTAACTTCGAAAGTATGATGGTGAACTATCAAGTTGAAATGTCTCGCCACTCTCCTTTGATGTGCTGCCATCCTGAGTTATGCTTCCTCCCTTCTTTCATCAAGCCAATCAATGGCATCCAACTGTAACTACTAGTTCTCGTCTTGACTAAAATGAATCGTCCAATAGGTTGAGACCTCTAGCTCCACTGGTATCATTACCTCTGAACCAAATGCCTAAGAAAATGAGGTATGCCCAGTCATAAATTTGTATGTTATTTTATAAGACCACAGTGCAAGTGGTATCTTGTCCATCCATCCACCTTTAATTTTGGTAAGCGCTTTTTGATGGTGGATTTGATGATTTTGTTAGCGACTTCCACTTGCCTATTTTCCAATGGGTGAGCCATGACTGTGAAGCTTTTTTAAATACAATACTGAAAGTGTCAATATACGACTTAGGCAGGATCATTAATATGGATAAGCGGAAAGTATGTGATATACTAACATGTATATTTACAATGGTTATGCAGGTAAATATTTAGTATAAAACGATCTCACAGAAGCAATATCACAGATAAGTAAGTGCAGTAATAGAAAAATCACACCAGGGATTTTTATACTGGTTCGGAGCACCGTCCTACGTCCAGTCCCAGATCTTCTATCTGGAATTTCACTAAACAACTACCTCACTTCACCCGGAGGAACAGTTTCACAACACCCGAGCAGCCGAACGGGATTTCATGCCTCTATCAATACGAGGACTTCACAACTTTCCTCTTACAACATCGAGGACTTCAGACAAGATAATTAAACTTATAATTTGATAATGTGTGTTCTCAATAACACGAATTTGTCAATTCTTGTACACTCTTCCTCTAATCTTATCCTCAAATATGATCTTGTGATTATGAAGATTTGGAAGATGATATCTTTGTTTGAATCTAAAGAATAATATATAGATTCAAGGATTTAAATAACGATATGTGAGAATTATGAGATTTTAAAAGCTTTTAGAGAGAAAGAATGAAATCAGTAATTAGATAGCAATAATAGAAAGAATTGGTATTATTAAAATGGTGATTTCATGTTGCTTTTATAGAAGATGGTGAGTTGTAATCATTGGTGAAGAGAAGCAACGAATAGAGATGATTTTTGGCGAAGAGAAAAGGAAACAACCCTTGATAAATAAGAGTGTCTATTCGAAAAGTTGTTTCAGTTCATAGACCAGTCGACTGGTTAAAAATGACCAGTAGACTGGTATTTGAATATATGCACGTTATATACATATGTGCATGTTCATTGTGCATTTCTACCCAGAAACGGTCGACCGCCCAGAATGAAACCGGTCGACCGGTTTCTGATAGTATGCACAATGAATGTGCATACATATATATACATATATCTATTCAAACAATTGAGGTATATGATTATTTGAGGATAGATTTTAACATTTATAACCCAACTAAAACTCTAAATAATCAACCTCTAATATTAAATACCATTGAATCTCTTCTTTTTTCCGATCTTGAACTTCTCCTTGTCATTTAATCAAAACGCCGTGAATTCCTTGATTCAACATTCTCCCCCATTTTGATTGATGACAACATAGCTCTGAAATTGTTTTTACTTCCCCTGAATATATCCTCCCCCTGAAATACATACTAAAAAAAATCTATAAAACATAATGTTAGTAATATTGTTCTCCCCCTTTGTCATCGACAAAAAGGAGTAGTGAACACACAAATAGATTAAGAGGAACTTTAAGATTGTAGCATATAATATACACCAAACATACCACAAGCAAGTCATGTACCTAATAGCTTAAGACGTACAAACCCAAAATAAATATAGCACTATTTACATACAAGTGTTGGTTTGAAGTTTTGCATAAAAATATAAAATATAGTATCATAAAATGTGAATGAAAAACAAACTAATGCGACGATGATTTGGATTCAATGGTGTCCCACTCAATTTGTTCGTTCCCTCCTTCTTCCTTGTCTCCTTCTTCTGGATTTAGTGGTCTTGTATTTGGGTAGAGGAAGATGATGATGAACATGAAATTGCATCCCAAATAATACCGAAGAAAGACTTAAGTTTTGAAAATCGTTTGTCGAGCTTTTTATCCAAACTCTCGAGTTTCGTGTCAGTACGTTTAAGTCTTGCTTCGAAGAGGAATTGGTTCCGTGCAATTTGTGCTAGTGAATCCTTTGTTGTTGAGGAAGGTTGAAGGAGTTTGACTTCTTCCGGTTTAGGCTTGGGAGTCATAGAAGAAGTGGTTTCTTGAGGACCTTGCTTTTGGTATTGTTCAAAAGGAATGATATTCACACAATGATCTGGAAGCTTCATTCTGTTGCTTTGTCGATGCAATTTGGCTTGGTTATTTTAGACTCATAAGATTTGACACCACAATCGAGTAAAAGCCTCAAAACATATTCATTGTAGAAAATGTGTGGCCTTGTGCGTTCGTTGACAAGCAAAATTTCGTCGAAAATCAGATTTATCCAATTTATCTCAATATCCCCATAAATCGCATATAATTTCTTGAAGTTTTCTTTATAGACGACATCAAAATTACCAACCCTCGGCAATAAAGAGCGTGTGATGTCATGAGTAAAACACGAGCTGTAGGCCGTAAGTTAATCGCCTTAGTGCTAGTTTTATGATCCTCAATAAAAAGATGATTGATTTTATCACGAATATGGATAGTGCAGAAATCCGAAGAAAATTCTCTTCCACTATTTGGAAAATTGAGAAACTTGGCCATTCGTTCCTTTGAAATGAAAACATGCTGACCACAAACTACAGACCAAAGACAATTAGAAGAATTCTCTGGTTTGAATTTTGGTAAGTTAAGAACGGCATAGAACAACCGAATCATAATATGATTAATATCAATGTTGTTCTTATCAAAGGTAAGGAATGATTTAATACGAACCTTATCCAGTAGTTCTTCATCATCATAAAGGATAAAAGCAGAGAGATTTATGAAAGAACCTTCGTGAATGGTGTAATCCTTCATAGTATTCCAACATTTTACTACAATAGGATCCATAAGCCATTGTTTGATGTTAGAATCTATGGGTTGGAGTGAAGTGTAACTTGATTTCTTGTGTTTCTTTTGAGGTGGTTCCATTGATTATAGAGTAATTGATTTGGGGGTGTTTGTTTTTCAGGGATTTGAGAGAAAGGAGATAAATAAATAATGAGTGAAGAGGTGGGATATATGAATCGACGTTTGAATTTGTAGTTGAAAAAACTGAAAAACGCGTAACCGGTTGACCGTTAGGGTTGGAACAGTCGACTGGTATCTGGAAGTTTTAATTCCAGAGAACTTTACCGGTCGACTGTTGAATTATACCAGTCGAATGGTATCTGAAACACAAATTTCCAGAGAAGATAACCGATCGACTGGTGGGATATAGACCGGTCGACTGGTTGACTTTTGAGTTGAAAATTTTCCGGAGAGTTGAACGGTCGACTGGTAATTTTTCTGGCGGTCAACCGGTTCGAAAATATAAATATTTCCAGAGACTTGATCGGTCGACTGGTCCATTCCTGACGGTCGACTGTTTCTGTATATATTTGTTTTTCTGGATTTATGAGTGCTTAAAAAATTATATAAATTTTATTTCAACTCAACATGGATTTGAAAAACAAAATATATGAACCAAAAAATAAGAACTAAAAAAAACTTATTATGCAACAAAAACGATATAAATTAATGGGAGGTGGATGACTTGTCTTCGGATGTTTCTTTAATATTCGTAACTTTCGGTGTCCATGGCGACCAATTTTCTCTTGCTCCTTCATTTCTCGCGTAATTACGATCCCATGAGTTAGGACTTCGAGATGTAGATGGAGGAGGTGGCATTGGTTCGTGAACCCCGTGTCTATTAGTGCTACAGAAAAATGACGCCATTCGTTCTAAGAGTGTTAAACGATCAGATGTGAGTTTTTGTTCATAATGAAGTTAATGTTGGAGATCTATCTAATGTTTAGTGTAGTGATGAATTTTACTAATCTTCTCTCTTGTTCGTGGAGAACAGAATAATGCTTTCTTAGCACGTTTGGGTTTTGGTGTATCTCTGGGAGCATGCGAACATTCCGGTCTACTCTTTGGTGTTTCCGCAGAGTAGTATTCTTCAGGTTCCGAACTAATGACCGAGATATGTGATCGTTGTGCACATTCGTCGCATATGTGTGCCATTATATAAAGAAATTATGAACTTGTATACAAATATTTAAGGATGGAGATGCAGAAAACAATAGGAAAGGAGTAGGTATATATAGGATTTACGAAATTTTAAAGCAATGATTAAAACATTCAGAGAATATAAACCACTAAAAGATTGTAGAGCTCACAATTATTTGCTAACATTAGCAAAAAGCTATTAACCAGCTATGTTAATAAGAATATATGTGTCGTCTAGATAAGAACTCAACATTACAGTGTATATTATACATCGAGTTCAGTTCTAGAAATTAAGCCGAGCTCTCTTCGTAAAGAAATAAAACTAGATTTGAGGAGAGGCTTAGTAAAATTGTCTGCTAGTTGATTGTCAGTCTGGACATATTCGGGACATATTGATCCTTTTTCAATATTGTCTCTTAAGAAATGACGTCGAATATCAATGTGCTTTGTTCGGGAATGATTGACTGGGTTTTTCGATAAATTGATTGCGCTTGTGTTATCACAGTATATGATGGAGTTTGATAAATGTATATCAAAATCTCGAAATGTTTGTTGCATATATAATACTTGAGAACAAGCTAAAGCTGCTAATATGTACTCTACTTCACATGTCGAGAGTGAAATGCAGTTTTGTTTCTTACTATACCAAGAGACAAGTGATTTTCCAATAAAATGGCACGTACCACATGTACACTTTCTATCCGTGCGAGAGCCACCAAAATCAGCATCACTATATGATACTAGTTCAAATGAACAATCTTTTGGGTAGAAAAGACCAAAATCTTTGGTTTTATTAAGATATCGTATTATACGTTTTACAGCTCGTAAATGTGATTCTTTAGGATTAGCTTGAAACCTTGCACAAAAACAAACACTCATCATAATATCTGGATGACTTGCGGTAAGGTACAGAAGAGAACCAATCATGCTTCTATATAACATCTGGTCAACAGTCTTACCATGTTCATCTTTTTCAAGATGTGTGGTCATACTCATAGGAGTTGGTTTACCAGAGGTATTTTCTAAACAGAAACGTTTGACTAGATTTCCGCAGTACTTCTCTTGACTAATAAAAATACCATTAGAAAGTTGTTTGATTTGAAGACCAAGGAAATACGATAGTTCTCCCATATAAGACATTTCTAATTCTTTGGTCATAATATTTGCAAACTCTTTGCAGAGTTTATTGTTTGTTGAACCAAAGATAATATCGTCTACATATATCTAGATAACTATTATATCTTTTCGAGATGGTTTATGAATAGAGTCTGATCAACTTTACCAATTTGAAATCCAGAATCAATAAGATAGCTTCGTAATCGTTCGTACCAAGCACGAGGTGCTTGTTTTAATCCATATAAAGCTTTCTTAAGATTATATACGTGATTAGGATATTTCTCTTGTACGAATAAGGGAGATCATTCGACATATACATTCTCTTTGATAAACCCATTTAAGAATGCACTTTTGACATACATTTGATAAAGTTTAAAATTATGATGACAAGCAAAGGACAGTAAGATTCGAATAGCTTCTAATCGAGCTACGGGTGCAAAGGTTTCTTCATAATCGATATCTTCTTCCTAATTATATCCTTGTGCTACTAATCTTGCCTTAGTTTTGGTTATATTTCCTTGTTCGTCGGCTTTACTTTTATAAACCCATTTCGTACCAATGACTTACTGATCGGTCAGTCTTTGAACAAGTTCCCAGACATCATTGCGCTCGAATTGATTTAGTTCATCCTGCATGGCAATGATCCAGTAATCATCAGTTGTATCTTCTTTAGGATTCTTAGGTTCGATATTTGAGAGAAACGCGACATGACCCATTTGATTTAGTTGAATCCTTGTTCTTATTTCTAATGTTACTTCTCCAATAAAATTTTGAACCGGATGACCTCTTAGAATTATAGGAGGAGATCTAAATCTTGGTTGAGAAGGTATCACAGCAGGTTGAGGAATATCGTCAACAACTTCTGAGTCAGAGTCATTATTTGTGATGATAGGATTATCAGTGACTATGTTTCTTCATCATTTGATATAATATGCGATGGTTTACAGAATTCATCAAAAGAGACATGAAGTGATTCTTCAATAGTTTTAGTTCTCTTGTTAAATATACGATAGGCCTTGCTTCCTTCCGAATATCCGACAAATATACCTTCTTCGGATTTTGAATCAAATTTTCCAAGATGTCTTTCGTATTCAAAATAAAGCATTTAGAACCGAAAACTTTGAAATATGAGATATTTGGCTTTCTTTGATTGAATAGCTCATAGGATGTATTCTTGGTCAGAGGTCGAATGGATACACGATTCAAAACATAACACGCAGTTGCAACAGCTTCTGCCCAAAAATGTTTTGGTAGAGTGGATCCATTTAATAATGTTCTTGCACATTCTTGTAAAGTTCGATTTTTCCTTTCTACAACTCCGTTTTGTTGTGGAGTTATAGGAAACGAAAAATTATGGTTTATACCTTTTTTTACAAAAATGTTCAAATTCATTATTTTCGAACTCTCCGCCATGATCACTTCTTATATTTTTAACCTTAAGTCCTTTTGACTTTTGAATTCTCTTAACGAATGATTTGAAATGTTTGAAAGTGTCACTTTTGTTTTTCAAGAAAATCACCCATGTATAACGCGAGTAATCGTCAACTATTACAAACACATAGTGATTATGGTTATTGACTGAACCTATGTTGGTCCAAAAAAATCCATATGTAATAGCTCAAGTGGTTGTAGCATTGATGTGACTTTCTTTGATATGAAAGACGATTTAGTCAATTTTCCTAATTGACATGCATCACAAAGATTATTAACCATAAAACTAATTTTGGGTAGTCCTTTAACTAGATCATTTTTAGCTAGCTTGTCAATAGTTCTGAAGTTTATGTGACAGAAACATTTGTGCCATAGCCATGGATCATTATTATTTGCTACAAGACACATATCTGAGTTATGATTGATATTCATATTCAGAATATAGAAATTTCTGTCTCTATAACCTTCAAAAACTAGATTTCGATCTTTATCTAAGATACTACAATTATTGTCCAAAAAGGAAATAGTAAAACCTTTGTCGCACAATCGACTGATACTTAGTAAATTATGTTTCAAATTTCCAACTAGCATGACATTAGTAATAAGAGGTAAGTCAGATGTACCATAATTTCTCACATCACCTTTGCCGATGATATAGCGTTTTGAATTATCCCCAAAAGTGACTGAGCCACCATCTGAATAAGTGATATTTGTTAATAAGCTCTTATCTCCAGTCATATGCCTCGAGCAACCACTGTCCAGTATCCACATTCCTCTTTTCTTGAGTGGGACCTGCAAAAAATAAAATTAAGTCCATGGTACCCACTTTTTTTATAGGGTCCTAAGAGTTAGGTCTTTGGAGTCCAAAGCCTTATGGGTCTGGTATCCCCTTTATACATATTATTTGGATTGTGATGAACATAATTCAAAAAAAAAATATGTACTTGCTCCTAATAAAATTGTTATTTGTTTTAGGAACCCATATTTTTATAGACTTGACATACTTCTTTTGAAATTTCACAATCAGTTTTGGTTTGGAATATAATAAACTAAGATTTTTCTTAGCTTCAGTTTGTTGTACTACCTTGTTTTTTATTTTTTCTTTTATTACCAAGATGTTTCTTGATAACTTGTTTCTTATATCCTAAGCCATGTTTATTTGTAGAAGATTGTGAACTTTCAATAATTTTTGTCAAATTTCTCGACCTTTGTTAGAGTTAGAAACATTTTGAGTAATGTCGTCTAACTTTGTTTGTAAACTAGCTTTTTCAAGTTCTAACATTTTGACTTTTGCCTTAAGCTCATGATTTTTGGTAGCAAGAGCATCATTTTTCCTTTTTTGAGTTTCAATTTCTTGACTCAAAAGAGATAGTTGAGAATCAATATTAGATGACGATTCTTGAGATTTTTCAAGTTCTTCCTCTAATATTTTCTTTTCATCTTTTAGCATATCTCGTTCAAATTCAGCTCTACTTAAATCAGATTGAGCTTGTTTGCATTGTCATTTCATATCTTTAAATTTATATATTAATTCAGCATTTATAACAATAACTTCTTCAAAAGAAGGAATTTGTACCTCATCTACTTTAGCCATAAAACATATATTTTCTTGTTCATCATTTGGGTAACTTTCACTATAAGATGAAGATGAGTCTGAATCATCCCATGTCACTGAGAATGCTCGTTTCTTTGACTTGTCCTTCTTGTGTTTGAATTTTTCATTTTCTGACTTCTTCTTTTGCTCTGGACAATTTTGTGCATGTGTCCCTTTTTGTGACAGTTAAAGCATTCTATATTTGAAGATGATGGGTTATTTGATCTAAACTTCTTTTTGTTGTATCAACTAGCTTTTCTTTGCTTTAAGAATTTCTTTAATCCTTTTGCAATGAATGCTAGATCCTCAACTTCGGAATCTGAGATGTTTTCATCTTTCTCGGCATGAAAAGCTACATTTTTCTTTTCTTGTTTTTGTTCTTTTCGAGCCTGCAAGTTAGCTTTATAGGACATAAGATTTCCTATCAATTCATCTGGCTTCATGGTGGAAATATCATTAGCTTCTTCTATTGCTAATACATTTCCTTCCCATTCATTAGTCAGACAATGTAGGACTGTTGAAACTACATCAAAACCAGAATATTTTTGTCCTAATCCGATAAGTGCATGATGAATGGTTTGAAACCTTGAATACATCTCATTGATAGTTTCATTTGGTTTCATTTTGAAATTTTGAAATTGACTTTTCAATCAAGCTTGTTTTGCTTGTTTAACCTTGTTAGTACCTTCATGAGTGGTTTTTAGCATTTGCCAAATTTGGTAAGCAGTAGTGCAGATACTAACACGGTTATATTCGTTTTGATCTAATGCACAAAACAACATATTAATCGCTTTTGCATTTACAGCAGCTGCGGTTTTCTCAGCAGCCGTCCATTTTGCATACTCAGTCGTTGGATCAACTATTTCTTTCTGAGTAGCATTCCAAGCATATAGTTAGTTGATTGCATGTAAAAAGCCTTACGTGTTGCCCAGTTAAGACCATTAAAGAAAGGAGGTCTTTGTGTAGATTGACCTTCTGTGTAAGTAGTGTTAGTGCTACTACTTGGGTTATTTTCCATATTACTAGAATATATCAAATAACTATTTAACGGTTATGTGATGACCTCGCTCTGATACCAATTGAAAGTGTCGATATACAACTTAGACAGGATTTGTAATATGGATAGGCGGAAAGTATGCCATATACTAACTTGTATATTTACAATAGTTGTGCAGGTAAATATTTAGTACAAAACGATCTCACATAAGCAATATCACAGATAAGTAAGTGCAGTAATAGAAAAATCACACCAGGGATTTTTAAACTAGTTCGGAGCAACGTCCTACGTCCAGTCCCAGATCTCCTATCTCGAATTTCACTAAACAACTACCCCACTTCACCCGGAGGAATAGGTTCACAATACCCGAGCAGCCGAACGGGATTTCACGTCTCTATCAACACGAGAACTTCACAACTTGCCTCTTACAACACCGAGGACTTCAGAGAAGATAATTAAACTTGTAATTTGACAATGTGTGTTCTCAATAACACGAATTTGTCAATTCTTGTACACCCTTCCTATAATCTTATACTCATATATGATCTTGTGATTATGAAGATTTGGAAGATGATATCATTGCTTGAATCTAAAGAATAATATATAGATTCAAGGATTCAAATAACGATATGTGAGAATTATGAGCTTTTAAATGCTTTTAGAGAGCAAGAATGAAATCAACAATTAGATAGCAAGAATAGAAAGAATTGTTATTATTAAAATGGTGATTTCATGTTGCTTTTATAGAGGATGGAGAGTTGTAATCATTGGTGAAGAGAAGCAAAGAATAGAGATGATTTTTGGCGAAGAGAAAAGGAAACAACCCTTGATAAATAAGAGTGTCTATTCGAAAATTTGTTTAAGTTCATAGACCAGTCGACTGGTTAAAAATGACCAGTAGACTGGTATTTGAATAAATGTACGTTATATACATGTGTGCACGTTCATTGTGCATTTCTTCACAGAAACGGCCGACCGCCCAGAATGAAACCGGTCGACCGGTTTCTGATAGTATGCACAATGAATGTGCATACATATATATACATATATGTATTCAACCATTGAGGTACATTATTATTTGAGGATAGATTTTAACATTTATAACCCAACTAAAACTCTAAATAATCAACCTATAATATTAAATACCATTGAATCTCTTCTTTTTGTCGATCTTGAACTTCTCCTTGTCATTTAATCAAAACGCCGTGAATTCCTTGATTCAACAAATACCGCTTACAGAATCTCTGAAACTCTTCACTCTCGAATTGTGTCTCGTTATCAGTGATTATAATTTGCATAATGCCAAATTTGCAAATGATATTTTTTGTCGCAAAGTTAATAATTTTTTTAAATGTAATTATGGCCAACAATCCTGCTTCGGCCCACTTTGCGAAACAGTCCACAAAAACTATTGCGTATTTGGTGCCTTCTTTGGCTATTGGTAGTACTCTAATCAAATCGATGCCTCGTATTGCAAATAGCCATGGGCTGATCATTTATTCAAATTTGGCTGATGGGTCCCTTAGAATTTTAGCGAATCTCTGACATCTATCACAGTTCTGGGCATAATCTGAGGCATCCTTATTTACATATATCCAGAAATAACCATACTGGAGTATTTTTTGTTATAGTTTGACCACCAGAATGATCCCCGCATTCACCCTCATGAACTTCAGCTAAGATTCTTTTCGCTTCCTCCCGGGCTATTGATAGAAGTAAGGACATAGAGAATCCCATTCTATACAACTTTCCATCTTGCATGATGAACCTAGAGGCCTTACTAAGAAACCTCTTTTTTTCGTCTGACTAGTGGGAGTGTTTCGTGACTCAGATACTGCTTTATATGGATCATTCATGACTCTAGTTCCTTCGAAGTTTCCATGACATACTCCACTTCTGTCTTACTGATACTCGGATTATTTAGGACTTTTACTGGCATTAACCCAAAAGTTGTGCATCTCCCGAACTGGCATACTTTGCATGTGAATCAACATCATATATTCCTCTATTGGAATATGAGTAATGGTGTAATATTCGAAGTCATTGAGAAGCCCCCATGATTTTGACAAATATGGAGATAGATTTCCTCCATTGTCTTGGAACTCTCATCAGATTTGACACACCACAAGGTATCAATCACTGAAGATTTGGAGAGTTCATTGATTTAAATCTTTAGATATTTTGTGTTCAGCAATAAGAGCTTCGTACTCTAATTCATTAGTAGTCGTCGGGAACTCCAATCGTAGGGCATAACAATCGGAGCGCCCTTCAGGAGTCTTCAAGTCCACCTCAGCACCTGAACAGTGTTTGTTCATTACTCCATCGACATACAACTTCCATTTCATGCTCACCTTTGTTGTTTCTTCTTCATCATCTTCCCGAAAGGTAAATTTTGTGAAAAAATTGGCCAAAGCCTATCTATTGATCAGCCTCCAAGGATAGTATGTTATTTTATATTGGCTTCGCTAAATATTCCATTTCAACAATCGTACCGAAGTTTCTGGACAAAACAAGACTTCCGTCGGGTTAGCTTCCGTCGGGTTAGCTTCAATACCTCTTGTACTGAACATAAATCCCAAAAAAATCCAGATGAAAAACCGAATGAACACTTTAGCTGGTTAAGCTTCATTCTATATTTTCCTAAAATTTCAAACATCTAATCTAAGTTTTCCATGCGATCGACTTCTTATTGCGATTTGACCAACATATCGTCTACATATACTTCCATGGTTTTGCCAATGTGGGACTTGAGCATCATTTTGACTAGACGTTGGTAAGTTACTCCGACATTTTTCAAGATAAATGGCATTACTAGATAGCAATACAAACCCGAATCCGTGATAAAACTGGTATTCTTTGGGTTAGGCTTGTGCATCATATTCGGATTATACCCTGAATACACATTCATAAAAGATAATAGTTCATGCCCTGCTGTCGCATCCACAAGTTGAACGATCCGCAGTAATGGAAAACTATACTTGGGACATTCCTCATTGAGATCTGAAAAATCAATGCACACTCACCACTTGCCATTCACTTTCTTAACTAGTACTGTGTTAGATACCCTGTCTGGATACGTTAACTCTTTAATGGATCCGTTCCCCATCAGGCAGTCATCCTCTTCTTTCAGGGCCGCTGATCTCTCTGGACCATGGGTCTGTCTTTTCTACTTTATCGACGTGTATCGAGGATCAATATTCAGAGCATGACAAGCTACTTTCGTCGAGATAACACACATATCTGTGTGGTTCCAAGCGAACACATCTAGGTTGGATTTAAGAAATACTACTAACACTTTCTATATCCTCATACCAAGCTGTGATCCAATGTTTAACACTCGTGTTGAGCCCATTGAATTCAATGAGACAGGCATCGTTATCTCCACTGGAATTGATTTGTTATCCCATGCATTGTTCTTTCGTAGGTCCATTGCCTTACGACTGAGACTATGCTCTCCAATGCACGGGTTACCTTTAATTGAATTAAGATGGGCTCCTGAATGCGGAGGGTTCCCTTCACATTATTTTTCTTTTCTTTTCTTTCCTTTTGGCTTCCTATAGTTCACTGATATAGCATTCTTGGGCCGCGTTTTGATCCCCTTTAACCACCACGACACCATTTTCTATTGAGAATTTCATTACGAGACAATATGGTGACAAGCCGATCTTCAAATCCACCAATAAAGGTGTTCCTATGAATGCATTATAGGAGGAGATCTCATCAATGATAACAAAAGTTTAAAATAAAACCACTTTCCTTTCGCCCTCTCCGAGCTCGATGATAGATAGATTGTTATGATAGGTTATTGCGGATCACCAGAGAACGCTTGGATTTTGACTTTGCAGGCTGACGGATGGTTCATGGACAATTTCATTTGGTTGAAGATTTTCCTGATAAGAATGTTCATAGACACTCCAAAGATGGCGAGCACCCTCCTTACTGTGGTGGGCCCAATCCCAATTGTCACCTCCATTGAATCAGGCATAGGAGCTTTGATGCTTTATGTATCTATAGCTCTAAAGACTATGTCATCATTGAAATTTTTCTGCTATTTTTCCAGGGTTGTGTCTTTCAAAATGAGGCTAGTTTCACCTTTGGAACATATTTCAGAGAAATTGAGTACCTCTACATCTCTCCCTAACCTTTCTATGCCAAATGCGGACCGGCTATGATTGTATGAATGACCAACTTCCCATTGATCTGACCCCCATTTCGATTGTTGGATCCTAGCTGGTTAGCTGGGACTAACTGCCCTTGGGTTATCGGGGGGAGGCTTTACTACCTTAGGCTTTTTGACATATTGGTACAATTTATTTCTTATAGTAATCTCTTATATCAAAAAAATTATGTGTGGGCACTCGTTGGTATTGTGTCTTGGCTGGTTATGGAAGCATCACAATATCCGAGATTTCTTCTGATTATCCATCATTCTCATAGGAAGCGGTCTTGGGTAGCGCTCATGCTCATAAATTACCAGGAAAATGTTCTCAGGCATTTAGTTCAAAGGTATGAAATCGTCGGACTTATAGGATAAGACATGTTTTCCATCCTTTTTACCCTAGCCTTTGCCTTTATTTCTTCTCTTCTGACCTCTCAACTTTTTCACTTCTTCTTGGGAGACACTGCCTTCCTTCGGATTGTCGACGAGATGATTTGTATGGTACCAACGACATGTCCAACCATCATATTTGTTTCCTCCCAACTGAGAAACTCGTCAGCCTTCATACAGAACTTTTCAAGGGTGTTGTGTTCCTTTATTTTTACCCACTTCCCAAACTCAGTCTCATTATCAATAGCTCGTACCAGATCCATAATCAACATCCTTAGATCGAAGTTGTTGATTTCCATTATAGTCGTATTGAAGGGGTTCAAGAAGGATCTCAATGCTTCTATCGGCTTTTGAATCACTCCGGAAAATGACATGATGTATTTTGCCTTTGAAGTATACAATCTGAATTGTTGTTTGAATTTTCAAGATAAATCTTTGAACTTATGAACCGAGGTTGGTGCAAGCTTTGTAAACCATTATGATGCAACCCTTTCGAATAACACCGGGAATTAACGACATATTAATTCGCCAATCGCTCGTGAACCATTCATATAACAATCGTACTTGAATAAGAACATATTTGGATCGATCGTTCCACTATATACTAGCTAGCATTGTTTATGGGACAAACTTCTTTGTCTAGTCATCCTTTAATATCTTTCTAGTAAATGGACTTCGACTGTGATGAAATCCCTAGTCTTCCTCCTCTTTTCTAGCAAAAGGTTCTTTCATAATATGGTTAATCATCGCCGATATAAACTCCTCACTATTGTACTGCTCACAGGGCTAGCGCCAGTTGCTTTTCCATGTGTTTGATTTGGCAGGCAACCTTGATTAGCTAACTGGAGTCCTGTACCTCCGATTCGTTGAGGTTCTCCTCCGGTGGTGCTCACAATTTTCTGAAAAGGCTATAACACCCCGCACTTTTAATTAATTAATAAACTAAAATTTGGATAAGTTCTCAGAATTTGGTAACAGAATTAACGCCATTGCGTCCATAGCAATTTTCTAGATCAATTTTAAACTATGGTTTACGGAAAACGGATTTAAAACAAAAAGATATCTTTAAATGAAGTTTTAGAACAAACATGAAAAAGAAGATATAAGATGAACACAAATAAGTATAATAAATACCTAAGTTTTTAGTCTTCTGAACAAAAAGGCTAAGTAGGTGAGTTCGTAGGACATGCACTTCCCAAGGTGGAGGTCATGAGTTTTGAGTCACGTCAACGTCATGTTTTTAATTTTAGAGGGAAGGCTAAACGGATGCATGTTCTAAGAGAAAAATACACATAAATGTACGTATAAGAAGAATTATATATGGGTGAGTATATATATACATGTATATATATATATATATATATATGTTTGTGTGTATATATATATGTATATGTATATGTATATGTATATGTATGTGTGTGTGTGTTTGTATATATATATGTATGAAATCCATAATTAACCTGCAATCAATCAAAATGAGTGAGAAATAAATGATGCCACAACGTCGTTTGAATTTTGAAAAGAAGTGAAATTTTGCGTAAATATATACGCATAAATTCAAAAGTTGAAATTAAAAGTGTAATTTAAGAGCGGGATGTAATAAACATGAATGAATGAAAAATACGCAAGAGAATAACTGCATTTGAATATTAAATATATAATAAATGGAAGGAAAAAATGAATTGATAATGTTATAAATGACATTTATTTTGTAGCTATTGACGGACAATGATTTGACAGTTATACGCATATATATGCACATATGTTTGAAACTTGAAATAGGATATGTGTTATAAACAAAAGAAAATAATTTACATAAGTAATAGTAGGAATGAAAACAAATGTTAAAAAGACAATGTTAAGTAAGAATTTATTATCAGCAAAATTAACGTTAATGGCCCAGGTCATAATTCGACCCATGTAACACCCCGAATTTCAATTAACACTAATGGTTAGTAATTAAAGTATAATTAATCTCAGATGTGAGAATCGGTGGAAACGGGCTGCGTCATTGCGTTCGTCTCGGAAAAATACGCGAAATAGAGTCCGAGTTTGCGTAAAACGGGTACCGTATGAAAGAGATATGGACGAACGAAGTTAGGCAGAAAAATCCGAAACAGGCCAGAAATGCACTGGCGCACTTGTGAAGTGCGCCAGCACAAAAATACACTGGCACACTTGGGAAGTGCTCCCATGTCGAGACAGGAAACCTGCACAGTTTCTAGAGAGTTCTGTGGTTGGGTGCACCAGTTTGGGGTTTGGGCTTGGTATTAAGGCTGGTTTCTGGAAGGTTCCGAAATCTAAGGGTCCTAATCTAATTTAGGGTTAATCTAAGGGCCTAAAACACTCACCTAATCTATAAATACACCCTAATACTACCCTAATTCATACTAAAAATAGAAATGATGCCACCATGCCACCAAAATCAAACTTGAGAGGAACCTCCACTAGTTTATGAAGAAAGTTGCAAGCTAATCAACCTCTAATCATCATCTTCTTCTTGTATAGCAACTAGTTCTACTACATAAGTTTGCTAATCTTGGTTTTGGTGAGTTTCTATCACTTTAATAACCAATTGCTAAATTAAGTAGATGAGATATGATGAGATCATGCGGTTTTGTATGCGGATTTGTGGGTTTTAAGTCATATGATATGATGTTAGTTTGCTAATCTATGTTTAATGTTAACCCTATGTTTATGCAAGTTAAGTATGTGGGTTTATGCAAGTTAAGTGATGGATTTCATGCATGCTAAGCATTGGGTTTCATTCATGCTAAGCATTGGGTTTTATGCATGCTAAGTATTTGATTTTATGCATGCTAAGTGTTTGGTTTTATGCATGCTAAGTATTTGATTTTATGCATGCTAAGTGTTTGATCTTATGCATGCTAAGTGTTTGGTTTTATGCATGCTAAGTATTTGATTTTATGCATGCTAAGTATTTGATTTTATGCATGCTAAGTATTTGATTTTATGCATGCTAAGTGTTTAGTTTTATGCATACATTATGACATGCAAGTTTACCCTTTTTCTAAATAAGATGCATACATGTGCAAGATGACACCTTTGTATGCTATGCATACATATGCATGTTTACCCTATTATGATGCAAGTTCATATGCAAGTTTGTCTCTTTTTATGATATGCAATACATATGCGAGTTTGCCTCTATGTATGACATGTTATGCAAGTTCACATGCAAGTTTATGTGCAAGTTCATATGCAAGTTTATGTGCAAGTTCATATGCAAGTTTGTCTCTTTTTATGACATGCATAATGCAAGTTTGGGTTAAATGCTAGTTGGGTTTAATGTATGCTCATATATGCAAGTTGACACCTTTTGAACCCATGATAAAGTTATAAGCTATGTTGGTTAAACCCATGACATTTGTGATGAATCTTCCCTTTTATTATGTCACGTTACGAGAACGAATTACGTGGGGAACGATGGGGTTAATATGCATGTTAATAAAATGATGTGGAATGGGTATGCTTAAGAGTAACATAAATTAAATGGACATAATTGGGAATTTACCTATTGAGTTAGGTCTACCCATATTATGGAGTTGGGAATTTACCTATTGAGTTAGGTCTACCCATACTACGGAGTTGGGAATTTACCTATTGAGTTAGGTCTACCCATATTCTGGAAAACATGATTAATTAATTAGGGATAATTAATATAAATTATGAGGGTGATTAATTAGGTGTAATTAATCGACTAAGACACGAGGTTGGACTCAGTTGTAGGGTAAAACTGCCCGGACCCAACCGGCTTAACCAGTTGCTACAAATGTTAGCCCAATGTGAGAGGTCTTAGGCACAAATTAAATACGTGATTAAAGTAAAGACACGAGGTTAGACCCTTTTTATGACGTAAGGCTGCCCGGACCCAACCGGCATATCCAGCAGTCATAAAAGACGGTCTAATGTGAGAGGTCTTTATGAGGTCATGATCTTAATTAATTAATTAAGAAACACTTAACCATATTAGCATGTAGAGGGACATGAGGGGTTAAGTGGAGGCCTTGGGTGGCAATAGAAAATACGATTAGAATACTTAACCAAAGTGGAACATGTAATTAAAACATGGTTAAAGGGTTAAGTAAGTGCTTTGGGTGGCATGTGGAAATCTAGTGGGTGCCTTGAATGGCAATTAAAATATGATTAATGACTTAACCAGAATTTATAACATGTAAGTGGACATGGTTAAAGGGTTAAGCGGGATTCACTAGAAATAACAAGCTTAGGTGGTAGCTTGTGGGGGCCCATTTCAACCAATATCCCAAACGTATCTTAGTGGGCTCGACTCTAGTCGAGTGACGGGACACGCATATTGGGCTTGACTATAAGAGGCCAAAATGGGTTAGCGGTGGCAACGCATGACCAACGGGTTTCATATGCGTGTGTGGACCCGGGCTGGTAAATAAGACGTTGTTGCATCGTGTAGATATAAGCCGTGCACCGTTAGTTTTATCAGGTTGCCACGTTGGGGAATGGTACACCCCACGGTGGGGCCAGCACGGGTATCTACGTTAGGGAGCCGATCGAATGGGGAGTAGTGTGTACACCTAGTGGATTGTAGGGCCCTGTGGCGTCTACTCAGTCACCTAGGGGTACGCGAGAACTATTAAGTTAATTTTATAAGTCCATGGGTGGGATCAACCTTTAAGTTAGGAATGACTGGTGTGGTGCAGTTTAGTAATTTACCTTTGGAAGGGTAGATGCGTCTTTACGTTTCTTAGTTTATCCTAAGTCTACCAAGCTGCTTAGTGTAGCCATTCATCCCCAGACGACACCGTATATCAAGCTTATGTCTTCTCTGGTTACTTTAATGATTGTATTGTTAAAGTTATAGGACTCGCTCAGACTTATGTCTGACCCCGTTGTTTTTATCTTTTTTTTCCCAACCCTCAGGTTATCAGAGTGGGCCCAGTACGAGTGGGCTTTGATCAGGCTGCTTTATTCTCTTTTGGAGCTTGGACCATAGATGTAGAGCTCAGCTTACCCTTTCTTTTACGGCTATCAGTTCATGTATTGGGATTATGTACTTTTATTTATCAGGATGGATATTTTGTACTTGACTCTTATTATGGTTTTGTGATGTAACCAAACATGTTTTACTTTCCGCTGCAATGAAATGATGTTTTAAAATTTTCAAGTATTACTTATATCTGTCTTGTTGTAATTTTTCTGTTCTATATTCACTTAAAATACTCCACCGATGTTATGGCATTCCCTTAGCGAGGGACCATAGCGGGTGTGGGGTGTTACACGTGGTATCAGAGCTTAAGGTTACCAGAACAGATAAAATTTTTAGAAAAACTATTTTCTAAGAATATTTTTGAAAGGAGTATTTTCAAAAACATGTCTTTTAAAAGAAAAGTTTTTGAAAGAAAATCATAATCCCCAATAGCCATATCTATATCTTTCGAATTCTCCGTTTTGAATCTCTTCCTCTCTCGTTTTGAGTTTCCCCTCCGCGTATAGATGACCTTTCTAAGATAGATAAGAATGGAAAACCACTTCAAGGGACTTAGACGTTAGTCAGATTAGAAGTTGGTTCAAGAAGGAGGAGGACTGGTAGGTATCTATTGGATAGACGAAGGGAGGAAGGCTCAAATAGTTGTTTGGTTAATGAAGGATGAAACCTCATTGGTGGGAGGTTACGAGTGGAGAATGGGATGAAGAAGGCAAGTAGTTATCCTTTTGGGAGGAATAGGACACCTTATTAGGATTGTCCAAAGAGGCAAGGGCAAGGTACGAAATCTCCTAGAGGGTAGTTGTATTCCCTCACGACTAGGGTACCAAATGGGGATAGACCGTCTAGGTTGGAATTTGGATTTCTTTATTATCCGATTCGAACTTTATTTAATTCCGACGCATTGAGTTCGTTTATCTCATCATTGTTAGTTGAGTCACTGCACTTAGACACCAGTTAGTAGATGATCCCTTAGTTGTTTCAAACCCAATTGGGGCTCCACGAAGCGTTTGGGTTTGAAGGTTGCTATACTTAGCGTTTAGAGTAGATGTGATGCTTTTTGGGCTTCACGAGCTATGGGTTAGTTTTGGGCATGGACTGGTTATCCAGTAGGGGTGCCGTTCTTGATTTTGAAGGGAGAGTTGTTAGGCTTATGACCCGCTTGGGTAACACTCTCGAGATCTCTTGTAATCCCATGGAATCTGTTATGCTAAGTTATCTAGAATCGCTTGACACGTCGGTCGAGTGTTTGCGATCTGTTAGAGTGGTCCGGGAATACTCGGATGTGTTTGAGGAGGTGAAGGGCTTACCTCCGGAGCGGGAGATTGACTTCCGAATATATCTGGTAGACAATGCTAAACCTGTATCTTTACCAGTGCGCCACATGGCTCCCCGCGAGAGGAGGGAACTCCATAAGCAAGTAGGGGAGTTGCTTGAGAAGGGGTCCATAAGACAAAGTATATCGGAGTGGGGTGCTCCAGTAGTTTTTGCTACGAAGGCGGATGGGTCCCTCAGACTTTGTGTAGGCTAAAGAGAACTAAATAAACTCACAAAGAAGAATAGACACCCATTGCCGAGGATTGATGATCTCTTTGATCAGTTGGTTGGCGCCTCAGTATTTTCGCAGTTGGACTCAGCCACGGGGTTTCGTCAGTTGAGAGTGGCTGAGGATAGTATAGAGAAGATTGCCTTTAGGACTCCGGATGGTTTTATGAGTGGCTGGTGATGCCATTTGGTTAGACAAATGCCTCCGCATACTTTGTTGATTTGATGAGAAGGGTGTTCAGGGAGTACCTAAATAAGTTCGTGATGATCTTGGTGGATGACATCTTGGTCTTTTCTAGGAGCGAAATAAGTTTTCGTATGTGCTCAATAGGTTGAGCAAAGCCAGTTATGGGATAAACGGTGGTTTTGGAGCGAGACTGGCAAGGACATCCAGAGTTGGACAAGGGCTTAATTATTTAGCCGTTTTTACTAGTATCATCTCACGTAGGTCGTCTGAATTCGAAGGAGGTATCCCTTGGGTGTTTGTCTGATATTGGTTTAGGCCTTTGGGGCTTGCATTTGGGGGATGTCGAGTTCGACTAAGGTGGTCTGCGTGAGAGATGGATAGTTGTGACGATTTTGCATAGGAGAATATCCTGATTTTCTCTAGAAGTGGAGAAAAGCATGCCCTACATCTTAGGGAAGTGTTGGAGACTCTTTGAGCGCATTGTCTTAAGACAACAAAGGTGGATGGAATTCTTAGCATCCTATGAGTTTGAGATAGCGTATACCCCTGGCAAGGGTAACGTGGTGGCAGACGCCTTGAGCAGAAAAAGGCTGTCTTTGAGTCCATTGTTCGTGGAATGGCAAAGCTTGGAGTTTAATTCTATGATTGACTTTAGACCTTCCGTTGACTTTGTACCCGGTTTGCTAGCCTCCTTAGAGGTTAGGCCTACTCTTTTGGGGCGGATTGGCGAGGCACAGCGAGACGACCCACAGTTGGTTGAGTTAGTAGAGAAGCTCATAAGTGGGGGAGTCGTCCAGCCATTTGAGTAGGTACACCCTAGATGGTAAGGGGTGGTTGCGTTGAGACGGTAGACTTTGTGTACCGCAAGACGAGGGTCTGAGGAAGGCTATACTTGATGATGCACATCGGTCAAAGATGACCACTCATCCTGGTATGGACAAGATGTACCAAGACATGAAGAGAGTTTTCTTCTGGGCCGGTATGAAGAAAGATGTGGCCGAGTATGTGGCTAGATGCTTAGTGTGCCAACAAGTTAAAGCGGAGCAAAGGAAACCCGGTGGGTTGCTACACCCATTGGAAGTTCCGCAATGGAAGTGGGATAGTGTCTCGATGGATTTCATCGATGGGTTACCGAGATCGAGGAAGGGCAATACGGGAATTTGGGTTGTGGTAGACAGACTTACCAAGAGTGCCCATTTTATACCCGTGAAGAGTAAGAGGACCGCTCCATGGCTTGCTTCAGTCTATGTTAGAGAGATTGTTAGATTGCATGGCGTACCATCCAGCATTGTGAGTGATCGAGATCCTATCTTCACTAGTGAGTTTTGGAGAAGTTTGCAAGAGGCGGTAGGGACTCAGTTGTGTTTGAGCACCGCATATCATCCTCAGAAGGACGGTCAGACCGAGAGGGTGAACTGTATCTTAGAAGATCTCTTGAGGCTTTGTATCTTGGATTTTGGAGGTACATGGGAAGAACATCTTCCTTTGGTGGAGTTCACATACAATAACAGCTTTCAGTCTAGTATTGGCATGGCACCTTTCGAAGCTCTTTATGGAAGGCCTTGTCGATCTCCTACATGTTGGTGGGAATCTACAGATAAGATCTTGCTTGGGCCAGATATGGTTAGAGAGACTTCAGAGAAGATTGATTTGATTCGAAGAAGGATGAAGGCAGCGCAAGATAGACAGAAATCCTATGCGGATCGGAGAAGGACGGATCTTGAGTTTGAGGTTGGGGACATGGTTTTTCTCAAAGTATCTCCGTTGAGAAATGTTGTTCGCTTTGGGTCCGTTGGGAAGTTAGCACCGAGGTTTGTTGGGCCGTTTCCTATTAAGGAAAGGATTGGACGGATGGCATATAGGGTGGAGTTGCCCGACAGACTTAGTGGTGTTCATGATGTATTCCATGTATCACATTTGAGGAAGTGCTTACATGAGACCGCAGAGGTCGTAGAGCCGATCTTGCTTAGAGATGTAGAGGTAGAGCGTGATGCGACGATTCGACGAGCTCCTACTCGCATCCTTGGGTCAGAAACTAGGAAGTTGAGGAACATAGAAGTTCAGCTAGTTAAAGTGCAATGGGGAGAAGACGAGGGCAATGCTACTTGGGAGACGGAAGCGAAGATGCGTTCTTTGTACCCATTTCTTTTTAAGAGTATGTATTTTAACTTCTCCTTTATCGCTTGTCTAGTACTTATCTTATCTTTAGTATATCCTCTCGCTAGTACCTATGACCTTTAGATAGGGTAAAACCTATGGTTGAAACATGTGTTTGAAACATGTTATGGTTGATGGATGCATGTGGATGCAATTATTTGCTAGTGGTTGCTCGTGGATGCATATACACACACATTAGGCACTAGATCGGCTCAGTCACTTCATGTTGCATATCGCATAAATGGATGTGGTAGTTAGATTGATGGATGTATCATGGCTGTGTTATCATGTGGATGATGCATTTTTGTGTATGGTTGTGCACGCATATAGAAATTGTATGTGTCAATAGGGTTTCGCATACATATTGGATGCATGGCACTATCATGGTTTGCATTAAGGAGGTCGACTGAATCAGTAGACCGCCTGATTTTGCATTAGTATACAGACATATACACACACTTTCTGCATATGTTCATACATCATTAGAAGTTTCTAAGGATAATGGTTGCTTGTGGTTGATGGTTTAGTAGATGGTTGTTTGGTTGGTAGGATACGTTCTTCTTGACTTAGAGATTTCGAGGACGAAATCCTTTAAGTAGGGGAGAATGTAACACCCCGAATTTCAATTAACACTAATGGTTAGTAATTAAAGTATAATTAATCTCAGATGTGAGAATCAGTGGAAACGGGCTGCGTCATTGCGTTCGTTTCGGAAAAATACGCGAAATAGAGTCCGAGTTTGCGTAAAACGGGTACCGTATGAAAGAGATATGGACGAACGAAGTTAGGCAGAAAAACCCGAAACAGGACAGAAATGCACTGGCGCACTTGTGAAGTGCGCCAGCACAAAAATACACTGGCGCACTTGGGAAGTGCGCCCATGTCGGGACAGGAAACCTGCACAGTTTCTAGAGAGTTCTGTGGTTGGGTGCACCAGTTTGGGGTTTGGGCTTGGTCTTAGGGCTGGTTTCTGGAAGGTTCCGAAATCTAAGGGTCCTAATCTAATTTAGGGTTAATCTAAGGGCTTAAAACACTCACCTAATCTATAAATACACCCTAATACTACCCTAATTCATACTAAAAATAGAAATGATGCCACCATGCCGCCAAAATCAAACTTGAGAGGAACCTCCACTAGTTTATGAAGAAAGTTGCAAGCTAATCAACCTCTAATCATCATCTTCTTCTTGTATAGCAACTAGTTCTACTACATAAGTTTGCTAATCTTGGTTTTGGTGAGTTTCTATCACTTTAATAACCAATTGCTAAATTAAGTAGATGAGATATGATGAGATCATGCGGATTTGTGGGTTTTAAGTCATATGATATGATGTTAGTTTGCTAATCTATGTTTAATGTTAACCCTATGTTTATGCAAGTTAAGTATGTGGGTTTATGCAAGTTAAGTGATGGGTTTCATGCATGCTAAGCATTGGGTTTCATGCATGCTAAGCATTGGGTTTTATGCATGCTAAGTATTTGATTTTATGCATGCTAAGTGTTTGGTTTTATGCATGCTAAGTATTTGATTTTATGCATGCTAAGTATTTGATTTTATGCATGCTAAGTATTTGATTTTATGCATGCTAAGTGTTTGGTTTTATGCATGCTAAGTATTTGATTTTATGCATGCTAAGTATTTGATTTTATGCATGCTAAGTATTTGATTTTATGCATGCTAAGTGTTTGGTTTTATGCATACATTATGACATGCAAGTTTACCCTTTTTCTAAATAAGATGCATACATATGCAAGATGACACCTTTGTATGCTATGCATACATATGCATGTTTACCCTATTATGATGCAAGTTCATATGCAAGTTTGTCTCTTTTTATGATATGCAATACATATGCGAGTTTGCCTCTATGTATGACATGTTATGCAAGTTCACATGCATGTTTATGTGCAAGTTCATATGCAAGTTTATGTGCAAGTTCATATGCAAGTTTGTCTCTTTTTATGACATGCATAATGCAAGTTTGGGTTAAATGCTAGTTGGGTTTAATGTATGCTCATATATGCAAGTTGACAACTTTTGAACCCATGATAAAGTTATAAGCTATGTTGGTTAAACCCATGACATTTGTGATGAATCTTCCCTTTTATTATGTCACGTTACGAGAACGAATTACGTGGGGAACGATGGGGTTAATATGCATGTTAATAAAATGATGTGGAATGGGTATGCTTAAGAGTAACATAAATTAAATGGACATAATTGGGAATTTACCTATTGAGTTAGGTCTACCCATATTATGGAGTTGGGAATTTACCTATTGAGTTAGGTCTACCCATACTACGGAGTTGGGAATTTACCTATTGAGTTAGGTCTACCCATATTCTGGAAAACATGATTAATTAATTAGGGATAATTAATATAAATTATGAGGGTGATTAATTAGGTGTAATTAATCGACTAAGACACGAGGTTGGACTCAGTTGTAGGGTAAAACTGCCCGGACCCAACCGGCTTAACCAGTTGCTACAAATGTTAGCCCAATGTGAGAGGTCTTAGGCACAAATTAAATACGTGATTAAAGTAAAGACACGAGGTTAGACCCTTTTTATGACGTAAGGCTGCCCGGACCCAACCGGCATATCCAGCAGTCATAAAAGACGGTCTAATGTGAGAGGTCTTTATGAGGTCATGATCTTAATTAATTAATTAAGAAACACTTAACCATATTAGCATGTAGAGGGACATGAGGGGTTAAGTGGAGGCCTTGGGTGGCAATAGAAAATACGATTAGAATACTTAACCAAAGTGGAACATGTAATTAAAACATGGTTAAAGGGTTAAGTAAGTGCTTTGGGTGGCATGTGGAAATCTAGTGGGTGCCTTGAATGGCAATTAAAATATGATTAATGACTTAACCAGAATTTATAACATGTAAGTGGACATAGTTAAAGGGTTAAGCGGGATTCACTAGAAATAACAAGCTTAGGTGGTAGCTTGTGGGGGCCCATTTCAACCAATATCCCAAACGTATCTTAGTGGGCTCGACTCTAGTCGAGTGACGGGACACGCATATTGGGCTTGACTATAAGAGGCCAAAATGGGTTAGCGGTGGCAACGCATGACCAACGGGTTTCATATGCGTGTGTGGACCCGGGCTGGTAAATAAGACGTTGTTGCATCGTGTAGATATAAGCCATGCACCGTTAGTTTTATCAGGTTGCCACATTGGGGAATGGTACACCCCACGGTGGGGCCAGCACGGGTATCTACGTTAGGGAGCCGATCGAATGGGGAGTAGTGTGTACACCTAGTGGATTGTAGGGCCCTGTGGCGTCTACTCAGTCACCTAGGGGTACGGGAGAACTATTAAGTTAATTTTATAAGTCCATGGGTGGGATCAACCTTTAAGTTAGGAATGACTGGTGTGGTGCAGTTTAGTAATTTACCTTTGGAAGGGTAGATGCGTCTTTACGTTTCTTAGTTTATCCTAAGTCTACCAAGCTGCTTAGTGTAGCCATTCATCCCCAGACGACACCGTATATCAAGCTTATGTCTTCTCTGGTTACTTTAATGATTGTATTGTTAAAGTTATAGGACTCGCTCAGACTTATGTTTGACCCCGTTGTTTTTATCTTTTTTTCCCAACCCTCAGGTTATCAGAGTGGGCCCAGACGAGTGGGCTTTGATCAGGCTGCATTATTCTCTTTTGGAGCTTGGACCATAGATGTAGAGCTCAGCTTACCCTTTCTTTTATGGCTATCAGTTCATGTATTGGGATTATGTACTTTTATTTATCAGGATGGATATTTTGTACTTGACTCTTATTATGGTTTTGTGATGTAACCGAACATGTTTTACTTTCCGCTGCAATGAAATGATGTTTTAAAATTTTCAAGTATTACTTATATCTGTCTTGTTGTAATTTTTCTGTTCTATATTCACTTAAAATACTCCACCGATGTTATGGCATTCCCTTAGCGAGTGACCATAGCGGGTGTGGGGTGTTACAACCCAGACCATTGGTGGGTTTAACACCCCAAAATTTTTAAGAACACTATAATGATAAACTAAAGGATACTTAATTAAATAATGGGAATTAAGTAAAACGGACAGCGTCATTGCGTTTGTCTCGGAATTCTACTTTAGATAGACTCCAAGTTTATATAAAACAGACATTGTTTGAAGAAGATGTAAAGGTTTGAAGTGTGTATACACATAAGTAATATATATATATCATATCCAAAAAATCAAAACGCGAAGAGCAGGAAACGGAGGGATATTACCCAGTTGAGGTTCTACCCTATGCCCTTTGTTTGTCGACCCATGGGTCGACCCCTACAGTGGGTGTCAACTCTAGGGTCGACCCCACCCAGATCTGGGGCAAATCCATTCTTTGAACCAGGACTTGTTTCTTGACCAGATTCATTGACAGTATGCTATAAATAGGACCTCATTTCTATTGTTTTATTCATCAAAAACAATGAAGACAGCGAGGTGCTGCCCCAACTCAGATTGAATTAGCCAATTCTTCTGCAACAATAACTTACACGTATACAAGAATCTATACTACAACATCAACAGTCATTTCTCTATCATTTAGATCTAATCCCTGTGATTTTATGTTGCTTTTAGATATAAACATTTAATAAGTAATCCTTACATGTTTATATGTTTGGATCTAAACCTATGCATGTTAATAACCTGAATCATAACTAAACAGATCTACCACTACTTGTACACCTAATCTACTATTTAGTTCTCATATGCCTATTCCTGATATGCCTATTCTGTTATTATGCATAATTATGTCATCATATGCCCATTCTTCTACTATGCCTATTTTTGTCACCATATGTCTATTGTGTTAGTATGCCTATTTCTGTCATCATATGCCTGTTTTGCTATTATGCCTATTTCTATTCTCTTCTCTCCCTCCTTCTCTTTTTATTTTTATAGTCAGGATACCTTCGAGCCTAAGTCTACTGCTGAAATATGCAAATGAACGAAATTGGAATGGTTGGGAATGCTCAATTTCGAGAGTAACTTGTATTATAAGACATATTTTGTATTTTAGGGTATAACCTATACCTTGATATAAAACATTAATTTGGGGCATAACTTGTATCATGAATCAGACTGGGGTTTGGGGCACAACCTTTGATGAACATGAGAACTTGTTTAAGTATGAACATGCCTAAATTTACAGTAAATAAAAACTTCTACCACACTTAGACTTAAGGTTAGATAACACATGTAGTAGAAGTCTGTCCGGAACCGCCCAACAAATCCAGCATCCACAAGTGTTTAATCTAATGTGAGGGGTCTAGTGCATAAATGTGCGGGTAATGTTGCTAAGACACGAGCTTAAGTCCGACTTATGGTAGAAGTCTACATGGAACCACCCGGCATATCCGGCATCCACAAGTGGTCGAATTAATGTGAGAGGTCTAGTTCATTAACAAACATTAATGGTAAAATTAAAATAACTTGTTAACCTGTAATACTTAACCTGTTTAAATCTATGGGGGTGTATGAACCCGTCAAAATTGTGTAAGGGTTACGTGAACTTGTTTGAATCAATGGGGAGTTAAGTAAATTTGTTAAATCGGGGGGGGGGGGGGGGGGGGTTATATAAAACTGACAAACTTAACCAGTTTTATATGGTGGGGTATGCGGGCTTGTTAATATGTTAGGAATAACTTGTCAAAATCCTAGTAGTGGGGATGCAAGCGTCGGGGGTGGCTTGTATCATATATTATGTGGGACCTGTATCAGTTAGTAACCCATCTTGGTATTAAAAGGGGAACCCCGAACTAGGTAGGGTTTAGGGCACGCTTACTAAGCTGATTATAAGAGGTTTATGTAAGTGGTGGTGTCTGATGGCGCATTCCTCGGACTCACGTGAGTGCATGAACCTTCATACTTGGGATAATAAGACGTTATAGCACTAGTAGAAATGGTTGTGCCTCCCGAAAAAAGGGGTTGCCACTTTAGGAAGTGATACATCCTACTGTGGGGCCAGCACAAGGTATCTACAGGATAGGGAGCCGATCGATTGGGTAGTAATTAATGTACATCTAATCTTGCTTGTTTAGGAGCCCGTTATTATCATTGGGGGTAACACCTATCATTTATGTTAGGCTACATGTTATTAACGTTGGGGATAAAATCCATCACTAGAAGTACACCAAAGTTTAACATCTATTTCTGTTGGGACGATTCTGTTCTATTATACCCATATTTGTGTAGAGAAAAGTTTTTGGGAAGCGTAATCTATTTTGTTTTGTTTATTCTGCTTATCCTGCTCAGTCAGTTATACCTGTCTTATTATACTATTATCTCTCTCATCCTGTTTATACGTCTGTCATGATGCTTTTACTTATTTATGTGCTAAAAGTAATTGGGCTTGTCAGACTTTATGTCTGACCAGTTTTGTTCCGGTTTCTTTCTCTTCTTTTTTCCCCCAAGTTCTCAGGGTGGGAATACCCAGGCTTGATTAGGATTCTCACTTCTATTTTTTCTTGGAGCTGCTTAGATGAACCGATTTGATTACTTGTCTACTCTGATATGGTTATTTATGGGGACTATGCTTTTATATTACTGTACTATGATGATTTTAGTACAGGGTAGATATTTTAATTTGATGCAATGGGTCATCTATACTTCAGACTTATGTTGTAACTTGGTTTTGAACCACAATGTTTTCTATTTGGAAAATAAATTTTTAAATTCCGCTGTTATTTTGTATCTGTCTTGTGATGTTTCAGTTTCTATTTACCTATAACACTTTATGAAACTTAATGCATTCTATAAAATAGTGATATTAATGGACGTAGGGTGTCACATGGGTCGACCCATGGGTCAACACAACTTAGAGGTAGGTTGACACTCCTTAGAGGTGGGTTGACATATTTTTGGGCCAAACCGGTGTATTATTTTGACTTGTATGGTTTGTATTTTATTTTATTTAGTACGACAGACCAGAATCTCAATTACACCAATAAATAAACAAGCAAGGCCTAGCCTCCAATTCATATTTTCTCGGATGATGCCAAGGCTCTGCCATTTTATTTCTTCTCCAATTCTTTTAGAAATTTGAATATTAGTTTTTTATGAAATCTGATAGAAGATTTGAAGACAAAGATTATAGATCTACAATAGAGGTGTTCAGATTTCTTATTTATGTAAGGTAAATTCTGTGAATCTGAATTATTAATGTTTCTTTCTTTTTAGCATTAGATTTGTAAATCTGTGGCTATCTCAATACTATATTCAATTAGAAATACCACGAAATAGTAGATCTTGTTAACAGTATATTTGTTACTACCAAAACTAACTCCGAAACAAGCTGGTGGTGAAGTGGTATTGGAAGAATAAAATACAGAAGAACCTTCCGAAAGCTAGAAAAATGATCTTAGAGCGACATAAACCGGCACCTTCCCAGATGGAAAAAACCCAAGGTCCGCAAAACACCACCAAGGTTCATCTGGTAGAGACCTAACCAGTTGGATCTATCTGACAAGGACAGACTAACGAGATCCTTCCCACAGCATCAACCCGGCAGAGGGTCCTGTGGTGAAAGGCCATCTAGGTCAGAAACCAAGAAAATGAAGGCAATTGCTCCTTAGTTGAGATCCGAAAGGACTCTTTGTGTTCACCTTCCAAATACTGATACGTTAAGAGGCTGAAGCACCAAGAGCATAAAGCCAGAAAGAAATAAAGGTTACCAGGGACCAATTTTCGAAACACATAACATATAAGCCCTAAAAGGACGTATTGATAGACAACAAACAAATAACCTAGAGAAACCTTCCGGAAGATAAGGCTATACCCGGAAATCCGACCATAAAGCAGATTGGAACCGCGAAAGTGATACAAGCTTTCCGCACAAGTCTACTTAAGTATAGACAACAATGGCTTTTCTAAACCGGCAGCTATCTACATACATAATGAGGGCAAGCTCCTCTATGTACTCACGAGAAAACGGAGACTTATATCAAGAATTCTATGACCGAGAGCGTACAACCGGCAATTCAAAGTGCCATCCGGAGGGTTACCACAACAGCAAGCATATATCGATCTCAAAGAGGCTCCTAACTAGCCGAAACCTTTATTGCAGAAGTTGTAATTAGCACCACAAAGTAGTCAGAAGCCAAAACATAAGAGACCCAGGAAGAAGGCGGCCGACAAGGGCTCCTGAAGACCTAACGGCCCAACAACGGGAGATACACCAAGTTCTTTATAAGTAAGACCCGAGGGGTCACATTTGAAGGGGATCCTGATTCTTATACCTTTTCTCGTTAGAAAAAAACCTAATACTGAGATTAATTTTGGAATTCCTTCCATCTTGTTCATGTACTCTAAATTGGAGATTAATAAAGAGCAGATCTACACTTATAGCATTTTCCTATTGGGTGAAACACCCCTTCCCATATGTTTTAATCCTTCCTGTAAACCTAGACCCTCCTGACGAGCTTCGATCTTTTAGCGAGCTTAGTGCAGAATTTCTTCCCACCATTCGTTAATTCCTTTATCGAAAGCGGCGTTTAGTGACCCACTTCTTCAAGGCTCTAACACCAAGGGACAGTGATCTAACCTAAACCTGTGGAGACCAATCAATCTATTTTTTCCATTATGTTCATTCCTGTTAACCTATCTCCGGTGTTGACGAAAAAAATCATTAACATTTTTGGCGCTGGAAGGAGGGCTTGAACCTCTAACCTCATGGTTAGCAGCCACATATCTACCTGTGTTGTTCCGTCCCGGACTAGACTATAGCCTTTTAAAAGAAAAACTATGTGTAGGACGTCCCAACACAAGCTTTCAGAATCTTGAATGGATGTGTCAGAAATCATGGAATTAGGAGTGACAGAAGAGCTAAGGTTGAGAGTGGAAGCCTTGAGGATAATAACGCGGAAATGGGAAATGGGAAAATATACTTCCGATATCGAAAATTATAGCTATTCCCACATCGGGCAGACCCTATTGCCACCTCCAAACGGCTCTACATCAAAGGGTATTAACATTTTCTCTCACCTAAAAAAAATTCTCCTCAAGAAAGTCAGTGGAATGACATTTGAACAAGAAATAATGGGCAATTTCGACAACTTCGCCAACAAATGGTCTGAAGGGTATTTGGGAAGAAATTAAGAGGGTATAGGCACAATAACTAGGTTGGGCCACAAAAGGATTAAACCTCAGCGGTGAGAAGAGGGGGATAGACCAGGGTTACCCAAGGGATGCTACCTCACCACTTCGATAGAAAATATTTACTTCCTAACCAAACACGAACTCAACTATTGGCCACTCACAAAGAAAAAGCCTAAATACGAAAGGAAAACAGAGGGCCCTACTGCCACTACCACATGATGAATGGACATGAAACTAACCACTGTAGATTCCTAGAATAAACCATCGTTAGATTCATCATCCAAGGCCAACTACGAGAATTTATGAAAAGATCAAAGTGAATTCGGTAAAAATCCTTGGGAAAAGGATTACTAAACATGCCCAATGTTACGTAAAACCTCCATTTCAAAGCTTAAAACCCAAAATGGGTCAAACTACAAATGGATTAACCCCTAATCATCACCAAATTGGTAGGGATGAGGCATCCCCCGGAGGGGGATGATGTCTTAGTCTTTCAACATGCCCAATTCAGAGGGGGCCAGGTTAAAGCATAAAAAGCGTAAGCCTCCGTTTCACACTAGAAATGGTCATGGTGGTGCATATAAATTTAGCACGCCCTGCCTCTGCTGGAACTATGAACGTCCTACCTCTGATAGCAGAAGAGCACGTCCTACTTCTGCTTATGTTCCACGTTACCCGGGAAGGGAATGCAAACCTCTATAATCGACTACGATGGTCAGGATAGGGCACCCCTCAAAGGGGGGTGGCGTATAAGCCTTTATTAGAACCTACAATGGTCAGTATAGAGCATCAAAAGAGTAAACCATAGTTATGCGCCTACGATGGCCCCAACTAAGTTTCTAAGACCTTATCATTGCCTATGATGGTCAGGATAAGGCGCCTCCTAGAGGGATGTCGGGTAAGTCCTTTGGCCCTGGTTGTAGATAAGCTAGCCAAGTGCACCGAATGCACAGGCCTAGAGAGTGGCCAACAAAGCACGTATATCCTCTGCTTTGACATCATAACCCCAAGGAGTGGCTCAGAAAGAATACATAGACTCTTCTTCATAAATCAAATCCAAAAGGGGTTCCAAAACAATTAATGCTAAAAGGGTTTCCAGTCTTCCATCTATAATACCCGAATATGGGTTGATTTGGCTCTTCGCAAATGCCGGAAGGGGTATCCGGTCTTCTATCTATATTAATGCTAGATCTGGGTTGCTTCAGTGCTTCATAAATACCGGCCAAGGTTGCTCGGTCTCCAATATTTAATCACCTGAATAAGGAATGTTTCGGGACTTCTATTCAATGTCTGAAAGTGAGTTCCAGTCTTCAATCCATAAATCGCCCGAATAAGGCACAGTTCGTGACTTCTATTAATGGTTGAATGTGGTCACTGTTTACAATCTTCAATACCCGAATCTGGGTTAGATTGGTTTCTCGACAAAGACCAGAAGTAGTCCCTCGGTCTTATATCTCAATACCTGAACTCGAGATGATCCTGAAGTAAATCACAACTGGATGTTGGGTTTCGATTTTGTCACAAATACACTAAACTTGGATAGATCCAGAATCTTGAATCTAAACAAGAAGGAACTGTTTGTCCCTCTTAGAATTCAAGTATGGCTCAAAATTACACTTCCGTTACTATCAACGATGGACTTGTGATCCTCTCAGGGAAGTATCTTTAAACTATACATTCATTAGTTTATTTTCCAACATTTTAGTTGCTTGCAAAGCATGGGAAACAACATCATATCAAAACAGCGGTTCGGGGGGAAGAACTGGGAAAAGATCCCAAACATTTCTAATAGAATCCTATAATTAGGACTACTCCCTTTTTTCCTCTAGGAGATCTTTCACTGGGGATTCTCCTAAGAATAATCGTTACATGAAATTTTTTTTCTTACTAACACTTATCACAAGTAGGTTTCCACTCATTACAACACCCTGAGCTATCATAACATTGTATCTGACAAAAGAGATACATCATATAAGTCATACAATATATAGACATGCCCACTAGAAGTCATGACGTAAACCACTACACAAACGCAATCATAGTTTTGAAAGGGTTTATATTACAAATATATGGGAAAGCTCTATCATTGTGAATCAGGGTTTTGCAAAGCGAATTCTAAAGAAGTGCAATTCTTTTTAGCTTTCTTTAGTTCATCCTCCAACTTATCGATTTGTTGGTATAGTCTACCTAACGCCGCATCTGACCTCTCGGAGAATTTTGTTGCCAGCTTACATTGCATATTGCAAATAATATCATCTCTCCCCTTTAGTTTTTTTTTCAAATGAAGCACCTGTTCCTTGAGATTCGGGACTACAACATTTTGGAGATAATGCATCTTTTTTAACCCGACGGGGGGCAATTCCAAAAATATTTGTGTGACCAACAACGTTCGAATTTTCCTCTCTATACAGTGAAGAGGGAGTACGGAACTGGTCCTTCTAACCACAGATAAGATCAAATATCGTAATACATAAAACGCAAATATCAGATATACACTAATTACACCATGAATTCCAGAGAAAAACAATCACATGACTTTTGTCAATTCATACGCACATACACATTGACATGTTAATACAACATCATTAACCACAAAACATCACAAAACCAACGCAATTTATAGAAAAATTAAAAGAAAATGTATAAATCATACAATAATACTGAAAACCCCTTGTTAAATCGTTTTCACATAATAGAATTCCTTTGAAATCCCCCCATGTATTCAGACACAGATTCTAGAGCATTACAATAACTTACACCTTCAGAAAAGCAAAGAGTTGTTGTAACTGAGAAGATAGTTATTAAAGGAATTCGAGAAAAAATGAGGGTATTTCGAAAGAGAAAGCCATACATATGTAATATTGATATTGGACTGGTCAAGAGTCCCTTCCTTCTTGGAATCTGAAATACCACCTCCCTTGGAAGTGGACTACTTCGCTATGAAAGAGGATGTTCTTTCACCTTTTCTGGGTCCACCTTGTTGGTCCGTATTTTCTTCTATTTCTCCTTCTGCCATGTTTTCCTCCTGCACTTCTTCCTCGTAATCCTAAAAAAATCATTGATAAACAAAAGCGACGCATAATTTGTCTTGTCCATCGAAGGAATCTTATGCTCTCAACTCACCCACTCAATTTTCTCCCAAACTCTATCCCGAACAGAGGGATTAATTGAAGAGAAGTCAAATTCTGAAAGCCTCTTACAATTGTCAGAGAAAGCAATGATAAGGGCATCTGTGTAATACACCATGGCTGTGGTACTAAGATGAACATTCAAAAAGTTGGAAATTCTGTCACCACCCTTATAAGTTATTCTTTTTTGGGTAGAGAGTTGAGTGTTCAGTTGAACAACCTCAACGACATGGTCCACCTCCTTCCCAGATTTTTCCTCCTTAAGGTCTTCGACTTGATTCACTAGCACCTCTTTAGCCTTCCTTTCCCCTTCCAGTTGAGTCTCTAACTCCTTACGCTTGTTGTCACTCTCTGCCTTCTCCTGCAACAAAGTATCGACCTTATCTGTTAACATCTTATTTTCCTCTCTAAATGCATTGACCTCCACTGCTGAAGCAGCATCTTTTCCTTAAATGCCAAGCCTTCATTATCTGAGGAAAGGAAATGAATTAAGCTGCTCACAAATACAAGGTGAATACAAAGAGATTGGGTAGGATAAATCAGTACCAAAAGTTGGTGTATGATTTGTTGCCGATGAAAATATTCCGAATCTAAGGGTGAAGAAGTCAGTGTGATATTGGCAATTTTGGGAGATGATAGAGAAAGACCCATAAGCCTATCGAAATCAAAAGCTGGCAAAGGGGGTGGAGGAGAGATAGTAGGCTGAGAAGAGGACATCGGAAGGCTATACCTTTCTATGCTTAATCTGCTGAAAGTATCGAGAAGAACAAAGCTGCTTACGGATTTACCTTTCAAAGAAGCATCGGGTGATGTGTCCAAATTTACCATTTAGTCATCATCAATGGTAGAAGGATCAAAGGTCTTCCTTATTCTTGAGACGACAGCATTGTCCTTTGAGAGGCTAGCCGACTTGTCATGTATGGGTTTCTTTGACGATGACTCGATGTTATTTTGGGCGATCCTCTTTACGGCTTGGACACTGGACCGATTGAGAGCTACGAGGGTTGGTGCGTCATGAGAAGTTGAAGACCCTAAAGAAAGTGGAGTTAAATCTGTAAAGCGAAAATAATGAGGAAACCACGGAAAAAGTGATAAAAATTGGTCTAAAAAATGTATAATCTCATCCCAATCACCTTGATGAATAAGAGACATGCATTGAACGAGTTAGAATTCAGCACCAGCCCTTTAGTACCATAAAATTGACTGGGAGGCTATCCCAATATCTTATGCCTAGGGGGAATCAAACTATATTGATGAAGCCTATCGGTGGTTAAGAAGAATGACCTGCACATGTCCTCCACCGTTGTTTTAAAGATGGCCTTGATGACTTGGGCTTCCTCCATTGTTAAATTCATATCCTTATACGGGGCTCTGTGTTGAAAGAAGGATACCGATAAGCAAGAGCTTTAGACAAAAAATCTTTACCTTCGAGAACGAGAAGCTTACCATCCTCAATAAATTTTCCCGATATACCGGGAGGACATTAGACAAAAAAAAATGATCTTCCAACGGCCTTGTCTTGCTAGTACCATCACTAACCAGTCTCTTTACGGGATTAGTCCTCTATATCGGCAACTCTGAGCTTTTAGAAAATCGGATCATATGATAGATGAGTTTAGGTCTCAAAGAATCCTGACCTGAAGCAAGCGCTAGGGTGTACAAGCATAGGATGGTTGTATATGTCACTACAAGAAAAATGATTTTTTGTTGCAAAAATCAGTGGCATTTATTTGTAAATGCAAGGAATAGTGTTTTCACTCCTATTATTAACGCGGAATAAAATAATTCATCTCCCCGCCTAACAAAAATTAGTCCTTGTGGTAAACAAAACGTGACCACCTATTTTCTATTCCTATCCCCTCATACTTCGAAAATTTTAGCCCTCGTTTCCTTTCCCCCTAAATCCCTCTGCCGAAATATTCTCTTTCCCCTAAATCTCTCTCTACTGAAGAAATCGCACTGATTAACGTTCCTCATGTCATCATCTACTTTGTCGTAATCCCGTCAACAACGTCGCGGAAGATGGAGAAAATATCCGCTCATGATATAGGTAAATTTGGATATGAATTCTTTAACTCGATTTTGTGATTCGATTCAGATTGTGTATGAAATATTTGAATGCATGTTATTTTATCATCTCCTATCTTACTAGGGTTTGATGGTATATCTGATTAACCCTATTTGCAATCGCTCATTGATCTGTATTTATGTATTCTGTCATTTTCTCATCACCTATCTTGCTAGGGACAGGTTATGTTATGACTGCTTTATTTTCATGTTCTATTTGGATGTGTTTATGATAGCTTATTTTCTTGTTGTACGTTTTGATGTGATGGGTTTTTATTTAGTTATGGGGAGTAATGAGACATGAAAACCATTCAGGAGTTTTGAATAGACAATTTTTTCTCTCTTTTAGTGAATCTAGGATCTTTGAGATCTGGTTAATGTATAATAATACGTTGATGATATCATGTATAGTGTACATGGGTATAAGCAGTGGCGTACGGAGTCACACTAATTGATACCATGTCTTATATGTGAATCTAGGATTTTTCTTGGACTTGTTTAAATCTCCTGAAAATTTTTGCTATTACGATATTCTTATATAGTTCTGTATCATTTTGTTTGATTTTGTCATCTTTAAATGGGCATGCTTATTTAGCATTTGAATGGAGATTTGTTCTATTATATCTGATAGTAGTACTAGTACCCAATGTTATTAGACGCGAAAAGCGCACCGATATGCCATGCTTGGAGCATAAGCGCAATGCGCAAACACGAAGCACGTGCTTCAGTAAAGCGAAGCGCATAATATATAAAATTTTAATTAATAGTAGTGTTGGAACTTCTTTTCATTCTCCCTTATAATTGTTCCTTGTGGATTTGTATTTCAACACATATACAGATTTGCTGAAGCAGAATTAGGTAGTTAGTGCATCATTTATAAGATGCTTTGATGTCTTTTTGGGTAATAACTTCAACATGTAGTTATTTTTCTTCTAACAATAGATAACCAAATTATATAACAAAGATTGGAAACCTATTTGCCTTCATGTGTCGATGATGGACGAAGATTGGGTTTTTTTAAACAGGTTGTAAAACAATGCTTAACTTAATACATATTTTGAGATTTAGAACATATAATCTAATACTAAAACTGATTTTTTTTTTATGTTTTTTACTTATGTCATGGAAATAGTATAGAGTACCGACAAGGGGCAGTAAATTTTGTGCATGATGCAAAGAGGAACGTAATAAATGTAGAAAAAAATGTTATGCCTTGCAGAGACTGTCGGAATCATAGTCGCCATGATAACCAAACAATTGTTGACCATTTAATTATAAAAGGAATGGATCTTAGATACATTGATGGTGAAAGGTTTAATCATGGTGAAGAGATAAATGTAGAGAAGAAAACTAATATGTTTGACGTATATGATCTATTCATGATGATTCTATATGAAGATGAAGATTTTATGAATAATGATTTATCTGATGATGATAAAGGTAATGTTGATTTTCGGAGAAAAGAGCAGGAGTCACATAAGAACTTTGAAGATGCAGAAACTCCATTTTGCCCTGGTAGCATAGATAACATAAAATAATCTACTATCACCGTCTTGTATAATCTTAAATGCGAGACTGGCTTGTCTAATAGCGGGTTCGATAAGCTTTTAGCTATGCAACATCCATTTCTGCCGAAGGAAAACATGCTTCCCAAAACCTTATATGAAGTCAAGAAATTTCTTAAAGTGTTCGACATGGGTTTTGAAAAGATACATGCATATGAGAATGACTATTGCCTTTTCAGAAAAGAATACAAAGACTAAAAAAAATTCCCTAAATGTGGTACTTCGAGATGGAAGAGAAATCAAGATACTGAAGAGGTTATACAAGGTGTTCCAGTTAAAGTATTGAGATATTTCAAAATCATTCCAAGATTTAGAAGAATGTATAGATCTCAAAAGATGATAGAAGATTTAAGATGGCATTTTACTAATAAAAGTAGCGATGGAAAAATGCGTCATCCTATGGATTCTATGATACGGAGAATGGTGGATGAAAAGTATAAATCTTTTTTATCGGATCCACGCAATCTTAAGCTTGGTGTTGCTACAGATGGATTCAAGCCATTTTCCATGTTGAGTTCGAAATATAGTTGCTGGCTAGTAATGCTTGTGGCATACAATCTCTCGCCTATGTTGTGTATGAAGAAAGAAAATATTATGTTGACTTTACTTATTCCAGTCCCGAAGCAACCCGATAATGATATTGATGTACATTTGGCGCCTTTGGCAGAAGATTTGCATCACTTAATCTTACAGAGTTAATGCTTATGACGCGTTTAGCAAAACATTATTTAAATTGAATGTAATTTTGCTGTGTACGATTAATGATTTTCATTCTTATGGAAATCTTGTTGGATGTCGTGTGAAAGGGGAAAAGATTGTCCATTATGTTGTGTCAATACCGATTCTCGTTGGCTGAATCATACTCGAAAGTTCTCCTACATAGGATACAAAAGATTTCTACTTCCTTCAGATTCACGTAGGAAACAAAAGGTGTTGTTTGATAACACTATAGAGACAGATAGTTCTCTTAGATTGCTTACTGGGAAAAACATCTATGCATTGTTGAAGGATTATCCAAATGCTTTTGGAAAAGGAAAAGAAGACAATATTAATAAGAGGAAGTGTGTTTAAGATGATGAAAATGAAATTGATGATACTAACACTTCCACAAAAATGGAGATAGCAAGATGGAAAAAAAGATTGATTTTCCTTAATTTGCCTTATTGGGAGGTTAGTGTTTAATATGTTTAATTTTTACTATTTCAGTATAAGAATAACCCAATAATACATTATATTATGATTTTCACAGGAACTTCCATTACGTCACTATATAGATGTGATGCATGTGGAGAAGAATATTAGTGAAAGCTTATTGGGCTCGATGTTGCATGGTAATAAATCCAAAGATGGAACCAACTATAGGAAGGATTTAGAGGATTGGGCATTCGACGTGAGCTTCATACACAACCTCGTAGGAATGAAACATATCTTCCATCGGCTCCATATTTGTTGTCAAAATACAATATATTCTGCAAAAGATTGTACAATTACAAAGGACCGGACAAGTACTGTTCAAATTTAAAAAATCGGATTTCGTTGTCGGATCGTAAAATTAATGGATTTAAGTCTCATGACTATCATGTATTAATGCAACATTTTTTAATAGCAGCATCGAGAGAATTACTGGCAAAGAAGGCAAGAAAATCAATAATTCGCTTATGTTCTTTTTGTACAAATTATGTCAATGTGTTCTTCGTAGAGAGAAGGTAAAACAAATCAATGTTAAGATTATTGAAGTTTTAACTTGAAAAAAATTTCCTACCATCTTTCTTTGATATAATGGTACATTTATCCATTCGTCTTGTAAAAGATGCACTAATGTGTGGACCAGTTCATTTTCGTTGGATGTACCCATTCGAAAGATATATGAAGGCACTCAAAGATTATGTCAGAAACTATGCACGAGTAGAGGGATGTATTGCAGAATCGTATCTAGTAGTCGAATTCATGTTGTCCTTCAATGAATTTTTGAAAATATCAAGACATATAGAGGAGAAAGGAGCTCTAAATGAAGAATATGAAAGTAATGTAATACTTGAGGGACATCCAATTTCAACATCGAAGACAATTACATTGCCGGCTAATGAGAAAGAAATGGCTCATTTAGTCGTGTTAATGAGTATGGCTACGGTGGAACCATTTATGGAGTAAGTTCATATTACATATTGTTTAAATTATATTTATGTATTCGTAATGATATATGTAACTTATAATCAAATGTTCAATACTAGTTTGCATTTGGAGGAATTAGAAAATACAGACCAGCGCATGAAAAAAAATGCGACCTTACTTTGGGAAACACATACCAAAATTTTTGCCGATTGGATTAAAAGGAAGGTTAGTTAGATTTCAAATATATTCTCATATGACTATTAATATACTATATATATAATTTACATGCTAAATGAAATTCTATGTAGATACTTATATCCTCCAACGATCATAAAGACATGTTGAAATGGATTGCTTACGGTCTGAAGGATGATGCTGTGTCTTACAAAGGATATATCTCAATAGCAACGTTTTCATGTAAAGGATTTAGGGAGACAAACTTAGAATTGTGGGGTGTCTTTTGATGCGACTACTACGTGTAGAGAAAGTGCAAAAGATATGTCCCAAATGGTTGATGTAGTCACTTATTATGGAATATTGACAGATATAATTTTATTAGATTATCATTTGTTTTATATTCCAGTTTTCAAGTGTTGTTGGGTGTACAAAGGAAATGGAGTAAAAGTTGATGATGATGGTTCACTCTTGTTAATTTACATGAAGCATCTATTTCACGAGACCCATACATACTCGCATCTCAAGCTAAAAAGTATTTTATTCAGAAGAGGATGATGATTCTAATTGGTATGTTGTAATGAAAGCACCATCAAGAGGTTTTATTGAATTATAGGATCCCATTGCACCGAGGAAGATATCCAAGTGATGGAAGATGAAATAACTGAAGTGGATGATGAAGATATTAGCTATGTTAGAGAGGATAGCGACGGAATACTTAAGTAGATTATATGTCGTACTTGAGCATTGTTGTTCATTGTACTCGTATTGATTTTTTGTAGTGTTGGTTGTTCATTTGTTTTAGTGTTCGTTGTTCGTTGTAATCGTATTGATTTTCTATACGTTTGGTTGTTCAGTGGTGTTGCACCTAAAACTATTTTATATACATTTATGTTGTACCATAAATTCTGGCATTTCATGGCCATGCAGTCTGACCTATTTTTCATCTTACATGTGCAAGCACTGGTACATTGTGTTGCCTTATCTTCCCATTAAACCTGAGATTTGTCTGGTCTGGTCTGCTTTTGCATATGCACATACTACACGCACATGCACTAGCACATGCACATGTGTATATTTTATATACATTTAAATGTATATACGTATATATTACACTGCCTTGTCTGGTCTTGCATGTTGTTTACATCAAAACACACAATTTAAATTATATATGTATATTTATGACTGTATGTACAATTCAGAATTATGTATTTTGTTTCATTTGCTGGAAATGATGTCGACATGCAATGTACGTACTCGCGACCAGATGAAGACTGCAATGAAATCCCAAAAGAATAAGCCAGATTGGAAGCATAAGTCAAGCTAAAGCGTAAGATTCAATGCAAAGATCAAACAGTCAGTTCTAATAAGAAGCAGGCCATTGTTCACAATGAAGGCGAAGAACAAAATGTCACGAATGACCAAAATGAAGAAGGTCTATGCTCAGAAAATCAAACATGTCTTGAACACACTGATGATGCCGAGCTAGAAATTGGAAAACAAAGTGTACCTGACATTGGAAGTACTTCTCGAAAAGAGGCGGTAGAGGTCCTGTAAAAGAAAAAAGGCTCCCGTTATGTAGTCAGGATCGAAATGAAACTGAGTTCAATGATTTAGGTATACCGATAGGGCAAGGGTCCGTATATTTTTCCTCTTTTCTTGGACCGCTTGTGTGGGAGCAGGTTACATGCACTATCGATGATTGGTGGAATATAAATGATGATTTAAAAGAAGTTTCATGGCAGTCGGTTCTGGTATGAATTAAAACTTGAGTTTGGTTACTTATTTACATGATAGAAGTATCATAATTCATGCAACAAATTTAAATATTCTAAAGCTATGTACTCCAGTTCGGACCGTATGCACACGTTAATTATTTGATTTTAATATAATGTTTTCAGGAACTGATTTAGGTTGGATTTAAACTAGAAGAGGAATGGCAAAGTAAAGCCATATTTCAACAAATGGGAGTACTGTGGAGATCGTCGAAAAGAAAATTGGTTCGAACTTTGCAAAAAATTGAGAATGGAAAGGAAAGACTTGAACTGAAACCAACCAACTTTTAAAACATGAATGAATGGAGAAAGTTTGTGAAGGTGAAAACAAGTGTGGAGTTTAAGGTAAATTTAAGATAAAATTCAATACTTCAACAAAAATCATTCCTATATTCATCTTTATTAGTATGATAATTTTAACATCTTTCTGTATTTCCGACTAAAAAGTGAGGAATATTAGGCCCTTAGGAACACATAACTTCCACATACAACCGGTCGTAAGTTAATGGCTAGAATGACCGAAGACATGGTTAGATTAATAACTACAACTTTATTTAATATTATTTTATACCTGTCATTTTACTTATTTAATGTTATCCTAAATTTAGAAAAACGAAAGTGTAGATCCATCATCCATAACTCGAGTTGATGTGTGGATCAAATTTCACATAAGAAAAAATGGCCAACTAGTGTCCACGGAAGCTGCAAATACTATTGTACAATTGTTTTTTATTTTATCGGTATTTTTTTGAAACCGTGGTACTTTTACCATTGTACATCATCTATGTGTTTTTATTTATGTAGGAGGAGAATTAAAAGTTTGGTAGCGTAACTATAACACCCCACCTCCGTTGAGGTCACTCACAAAGGGAATGCCTTAACTTTGGTGGAGCATTTTAGTAAACAGAACAGAAACTTACAAGACAGATAAAACAGTACTTGAAAATTTTTAACTTTATTACAGTAGAAACAGAAATCAATATGGTTACATCCTTTCAAATCTCAGAATTCAAGTACAAATATCAGTCTTGTACAAAAGCCTTCAAAATGCATGTTTAAAATCATAATCCCCATAGAACGGGAGCTATACAGAGCCAAGCCATACTTTAAGCACTTCAAGCAGAGAGAAATCCGGATCAAGCTAAAGTATTCCCTCCTTGGATAACCTGGGGGGGAAACGGAAGAAAGGAGGCGAAACAACAAGGGTCAGACAAAAAGTATGGCAAGTCCAGTGACTTTCAGCATATGAACAGATAATAATAATATGACATGAACATAAAACTGGATGAGAGATAACTGTAACAGGTGTAGCAGATATAACAGAAGAACAGAATGACATAGACTATTGCTTTACACTTCTCTACACTAATACTAGTATAACAGAATTAGGTGTCACCCTAATGTCTAAACTGAAATGGAAACGGGTACAGAATAATTTAACAGAAACAGGATGCTAATAACGGGCCTTTACTACCCGATCAGAAACAGACAGAAGCAGAAACAGATTAATCCCTACGGAAACAGAATGTAGAATTAGGTGTACACTAGTAATGGGCCTTTACCACCCGAACAGACGGTACCACGCAGAAACAGACAGGTGTTACCACCCAACAGAAACAGACGGTACCAACAGAAACAGACAGAACTAAGTGTACCCTAAAACCCTACCCCAAGCGATCGGCTCCCTAATACATAAATATCCTGTGTCGGCCCCACAATAGGGTGTATCACTCCCTAAAGTGACAACCAATTGGCACATACCTATTTACAGATGTCACGGCGTCTTACATCCTCAGAGGCAGACCGGGATCCATGCACGCACATGACCCGGTTGGAACGCACCATCAACACCCCTCGCCATTATCAGAATGAACCGCTTATAATTAGTTCAGTAAGCGTGCCCGGACCCTACTTCCTGTTGGGTCAAAGTTTTGATACCAGAAAGGGTTACTGACTAATATGGGTCCCAAACAACAGATGACACAAGTAATTCCCCTCCTAACCTTGTGTCCCCAGACTAACAGATTTCAGTTTAACTTGTCTATAAGTTTCAGAGATACAAAATTTAGATTAACTAGTTCAATGATCAGGCAATCAAGTTAACAGGTTTTCAGACTAACGGATCAGATGTTCGGATTAACAGGCTTACCGATTAAATGGTTCCAGATTATCTAACTTTGTATTGGGCCTATGGATTCACGAAACGGGTTTATCAGATTCATTGGTCCAATTGGTTTAACCTTACCCAACACATTTTAGACATCACAATTATCTCAGATCTTCATTAATTAAATATTAATGCCCAAACCTCTCACATTAGACTGACAGTTTGCGGCTACTGGTTAGGCCGGTTGGTTCCGGGCAGGTTTCTGTTGCAAACTGAGTCTAACATCGGGTTTCAAGCACGTTATGACTAACTTCTCACATTAGAACCTATTGTTTGCAACCACTGGAATATGCCGGGCGGTTCCGGGCAGAATTACGTCGCAAACTCATTCTAACCTCGAGTTAGCCATGTTTATCTTTGCGGCCAATTAATTAATGATATACCATTTATACTCATGCCTAATATACATGTCAATTATTCATAGCTAATGACAACAACAGACTGAATATATCAACTTAACGGATATAGCAGATAACAAGTTTTGCAGATTAGGCGACTTAACGGACTTAGCCGATTAAACAAACTAGCAGATTTTAGCATATAACAAATTAGGCATTTCAACAGACAAATTTAACAGACTAGGCATCTCAATCTAATTAGCAGTTTAGGCAGAATTGGTAGATTAGAACTGGCAAATTAGGCAAATATATTAGATTTAATCATTCCTTAAGGTTTCACAACATATCTTGCCTAAATATAAATCTTGCCTAAGTTCACATGCATAAATAATAGTCATGATTCCCAATATGATCATTTATCCCATGTTTGCATTAAATTCACATAGCACAGATTATGGTCATAATTTACCATATATCATATGTTCCCCTTTTTATTAAACTTGCAAAGTACAGAAGATCCATATATAGATTATACCAAATATAACCATAGATTACTGTGCATGTCATATATCCCAAAGATCCCTTACTTAGGTGTTTATTTACATAATAGATATCCTACTTCCATGTAAATCTTTCTACCTAAGCCATATTCCCTTTTTTTTAAAGTCATAGCCCATTATATAAAATATGCCCAAGGATCTAGATCTAACCTGTATTATGTCTTTCTATTCAGATCTTAATTTTTAACATGCCTTATATTCCAGATTTACAAGTCATATATTATCATATGATAATCCCAAATTGTCATATATGCATAGATCTAGATCTAGTTTACAACCTATGTCCTTCACTCAAATCAATCACAAATCAGTCCAATTATGCATCATTCATTTTATTGTCCCAAATATTGTAGCGTATGTTAATCTCTTATGAGATTGGCTCAGGCTCGTGGTAGCCTGGCTTAGAACAAAAAGAGGAAAGAGATAAGATAGATCCAAACAGAACAGAAAAGAACAGATATAATCTCATATTCAGATTTACAATTCATATCACAATCAGAATTAATGTTTATATCGGAAAGTAACTGTACTTGCCTTGATTGGATTAAAGAAAGAACTTTAACTTGTTGTAGAATCTTTGCAGAAACTTTAATCTCTAGTTTGAATTGAGTTGCTTAGGCTGATGTTGATTATCTTCTAGTTTTGATTCCAGCAGAGTAGCGACGCCATTATTTTATTTTAGTTAGAATAAAGGCAGAGTATAGGTAGAATGAAGTTGTGTGGAGAGAAAGTGAGGTTTGGGGGTGTTTTTATAGGAGAATAGGGTGATTTAGAGCCTTCAGATCAGTCCAGAAGTCATCAGAATCGTACAGCTCGAATACACATCATCCAGCCACTTAAAAGAAGACACGTCACCTCATAACACTCCAGAATTCGGTGCTGAATTTGTATGGGCGCACTTGGCAGGTGCGCCAGTGTATTTTTGTACTGGCGCACATCACAAGTGCGCCAGTGTATTCTGGCCTGTTTCCGGTTTTTCTGCCTAACTTCGTTCGTCCATATCTTCTTCATTCGGACTCCGATTTACGCAAATTCGGACTCTATTTCGCGTATTTTTCCGAGACGAACACAATGGCGCAACCCGTTTCCCTTATTTCTTCTCCTAAAAATTAATTATACCTTGATTTTTAACTCTTATGTTTATAGAAAATACGGGGTGTTACATTCTCCCCTCCTTAGAGGATTTCGTCCCTGAAATCTTCAAGTTAAGAAGAATGTGTCCTACCATCCAATCACCCATCTACTCAACCATCATCCACAAGCATCCATTGTCCTTAGAAAACTTCTAATGTTGTATGAACATATGCAAAAGTGTGTGTATATGTTCCTTATCTAATGCAAAGATCAGGCGGTCTACTGATTCAGTTGACCTCCTTAATGTGAATTATGTCAGTGCCATGAGTCCAACATGTATGCAATAGAATTCTAATGATATATATTATTTCTATATGAGTGCACAATCATTCACTCAAATGCAACATCCATGTGCTGAATCAACCATTTTGCATCCACAAGAATTGAAAAATGCTCACCCATCCATATGCAGTATGAGAGTGTTTTCGAGCCGATATAGTGCCTAGTGTGTGTATATGCATCCACGGGCAACCACTAGCAACCACTTGCATCCACTTGCAACCATCAAACATAACATGTCTCAAACACATGTTTACACCCATTAGTTTCTACCTAAAGTTCGAATATTCGATCGATAGGATACAGTCGAATGATGGAAGCGAGTACAGATAGAACAAAAATTTGGTTCCCATTAGACATGGGTCCTAAGTATCGGCCCCAAAGACCGAAACCAACATCAAATTGACACCCAGAGGATTACCTTCTTTAGACAATGTCAAAACTAGAAATCCTATCAAAAGTATTTAGATATTTACATACTACTGGTACAGATCAGGTTCCCTAATGATTCTTAGGAAGCTAAGCATGATAAAATCATACCCCACGAAAACTCAGAATGTATGCGTCATACTTGACGCCTAACACAGATATCCCTCAAACCCCAATCTCAAATAGATGATCCATAACCCTTATGGGTCTGGGTCTACAGCGGAATTCAGAAATAATACTAGTATTAAAGTGCAGAGTATCGATTACAAAATCAAAATACCAGAATCAGAAAAAGTCTTAACTCCATAATCAGATAAAGAAATTAAACCTACTATAGAAATTTTCCTATTTCTATCCTAGCCACTAGCCTCAAGAGTGTTCGCCTGCCCTCCTTGTCCTCGTCTCTTCGGGCAGTCCCTAGTGAAGTGTCCCATCTCCCCACAGTTGAAGCAAGCGCCCTTTCTTTTTCTGCAATCCTTGTTCAGATGAGTCGAGCTCCCACAAGTAAAGCACTTTTTCCCCTTCTTATCTTCAGACTTCTCATCCTTCTTTTGTGTTTCCTTTTTGGGCCCCGCTTTCTTATTCTGTGGTTCTTCCTTCTTTGTCTCTTTCGGGCCCTTGTCTTCCTCGTGCAGTAGTGCCATATCCACCAATTTCTCGTAAGTTGCTCCCATGGGTACATGGGTCATGGCTAGGCTGTGCAGTGGCTTGTTCAATCCTTTAACAAAGCGGAGAGCCTTTTTATGCTGAGTGTTGACTAAATCCAATCCGAACCTAGCCAGTTGGTTGAACTGGTTGACGTATTCCCTGATCGTCATACTTCCTTGCCAAGAGGAATTTTGTCTCAAACCTTGTTCTGAAATCCATCCATGTCTCAACCGGCCTCTCGGCGTTAGTGACTTCCCACCAGTAGGAAGCTTCGTCTTTGAGCAGCCATACTGCCAATTGTACCTTCTGCCTATCGTCCACCTCGAAGATAACGAATAGATCCTCGGTTTCTTTGAGCCAATTCCTTGCTTCTACGAATGATTCAGTTCCTTTGAAATCCTTCCCACCCATGGCCCTAAAATCTCTATAGATCTTTGAGAAAGCAATTGCACGAGGAGGGGGTGGAAGAGGGGGATCATTTGCTGGACCTACAGCGGCGGTCCTAGCCTCAAGATATTGACGAAACCAACCGGGTACATGAACACCCTCTGGTATCTCAGATGCTTCAGACATGCTGAAACGAAAAAGGAAAGGTTCAATACAAAAAGGACTGAAAGAAAGATATATGGCTCTTGGGGATTATGTTTTTCAAAATAAGCTTTATTTTTGAAAATACTTCCTTTCAAACCATTTTTTGAAAATAGTTTTCAAAACTTTTTATAAAATCTGGTAACCTTCAGCTCTGATACCAAGTGTAACACCCCACCTCCGTTAAGGTCACTCACAAAGGGAATGCCTTAACTTTGGTGGAGCATTTTAGTAAACAGAACAGAAACTTACAAGACTGATAAAACAGTACTTGAAAATTTTTAACTTTATTACAGTAGAAACAGAAATCAATATGGTTACATCCTTTCAAATCTCAGAATTCAAGTACAAATATCAGTCTTGTACAAAAGCCTTCAAAATGAATGTTTAAAATCATAATCCCCATAGAACGGGAGCTATACAGAGCCAAGCCATACTTTAAGCACTTAAAGCAGAGAGAAATCCGGATCAAGCTAAAGTATTCCCTCCTTGGATAACCTGGGGGGAAACGGAAGAAAGGAGGCGAAACAACAAGGGTCAGACAAAAAGTCTGGCAAGTCCAGTGACTTTCAGCATATGAACAGATAATAATAATATGACATGAACATAAAACTGGATGAGAGATAACTGTAACAGGTGTAGCAGATATAATAGAAGAACAGAATGACATAGACTATTGCTTTACACTTCTCTGCACTAATACTAGTATAACAGAATTACCTTTCACCCTAATGTCTAAACTGAAACGGAAACGGGTACAGAATAATTTAACAGAAACAGGATGCTAATAATGGGCCTTTACTACCTGATCAGAAACAGCCAGAAGCAGAAACAGATTAATCCCTACGGAAACAGAATGTAGAATTAGGTGTACACTAGTAATGGGCCTTTACCACCCGAACAGACGGTACCACGCAGAAATAGACAGGTGTTACCACCCAACAGAAACAGACGGTACCAACAGAAACAGACAGAACTAAGTGTACCCTAAAACCCTACCCCAAGCGATCGGCTCCCTAATACATAAATATCCTGTGTCGGCCCCACAACAGGGTGTATCACTCCCTAAAGTGACAACCAATTGGCACAGACCTATTTACAGATGTCACGGCGTCTTACATCCTCAGAGGCAGACCGGGATCCAAGCACGCACATGACCCGGTTGGAACACACCATCAACACCCCTCGCCATTATCAGAATGAACCGCTTATAATTAGTTCAGTAAGCATGCCCGGACCCTACTTTCTGTTGGGTCAAAGTTTTGATACCAGAAAGGGTTACTGACTAATATGGGTCCCAAACAACAGATGACACAAGTAATTCCCCTCCTAACCTTGTGTCCCCAGACTAACAGATTTCAGTTTAACTTGTCTACAAGTTTCAGACATACAAAATTTAGATTAACTAGTTCACTGATCAGGCAATCAAGTTAACAGGTTTTCAGACTAACGGATCAGATGTTCGGATTAACAGGCTTACAGATTAACTGGTTCCAGATTATCTAACTTTGTATTGGGCCTATGGATTCACGAAATGGGTTTATCAGATTCATTGGTCCAATTGGTTTAACCTTACCCAACACGTTTTAGACATCACAATTATCTCAGATCTTCATTAATTAAATATTAATGCCCAAACCTCTCACATTAGACTGACAGTTTGCGGCTACTGGTTAGGCCGGTTGGTTCCGGGCAGGTTTCTGTCGCAAACTGAGTCTAACCTCGGGTTTCAAGCACGTTATGACTAACTTCTCACATTAGAACCTATTGTTTGTGACCACTGGAATATGCCGGGCGGTTTCGGGCAGAATTACGTCGCAAACTCATTCTAACCTCGAGTTAGCTATGTTTATCTTTGCGGCCAATTAATTAATGATTTACCATTTATACTCATGCCTAATATACATGTCAATTATTCATAGCTAATGACAACAACAGACTGAATATATCAACTTAATGGATATAGCAGATAACAAGTTTTGCAGATTAGGCGACTTAACGGATTAAGCCGATTAAACAAACTAGCAGATTTTAGCATATAACAGATTAGGCATCTCAACAGACAAATTTAACAGACTAGGCATCTCAATCTAATTAGCAGTTTAGGCAGAATTGGCAGATTAGAACTAGCAAATTAGGCAAATATATTAGATTTAATCATTCCTTAAGGTTTCACAACATATCTTGCCTAAATATAAATCTTGCCTAAGTTCACATGCATAAATAATAGTCATGATTCCCAATATGATCATTTATCCCATGTTTGCATTAAATTCACATAGCACAGATTATGGTCATAATTTACCATATATCATATGTTCCCCTTTTTATTAAACTTGCAAAGTACAGAAGATCCATATATAGATTATACCAAATATAACCATAGATTACTATGCATGTCATATATCCCAAAGATCCCTTACTTAGGTGTTTATTTACATAATAGATATCCTACTTCCATGTAAATCTTTCTACCTAAGCCATATTCCCTTTTTTTTAAAGTCATAGTCCATTATATAAAATATGCCCAAGGTTCTAGATCTAACCTGTATTATGTCTTTCTATTCAGATATTAATTTTTAACATGCCTTATATTCCAGATTTACAAGTCATATATTATCATATGATAATCCCAAATTGTCATATATGCATAGATCTAGATCTAGTTTACAACCTATGTCCTTCACTCAAATCAATCACAAATCAGTCCAATTATGCATCATTCATTTTATTGTCCCAAATATTTTAGCGTATGTTAATCTCTTATGAGATTGGCTCAGGCTCGTGGTAGCCTGGCTATAGAACAAAAAGAGGAAAGAGATAAGATAGATCCAAACAGAACAGAAAAGAACAGATATAATCTCATATTCAGATTTACAATTCATGTCACAATCAGAATTAACGTTTATATCGGAAAATAACTGTACTTGCCTTGATTGGATTAAAGAAAGAACTTTAACTTGTTGTAGAATCTTTGCAGAAACTTTAATCTCTAGTTTGAATTGAGTTGCTTAGGCTGATGTTGATTATCTTCTAGTTTTGATTCTAGCAGAGTAGCGACGCCATTATTTTATTTTAGTTAGAATAAAGGCAGAGTATAGGTAGAATGAAGTTGTGTGGAGAGAAAGTGAGGTTTGGGGGTGTTTTTATAGGAGAATAGGGTGATTTAGAGCCTTCAGATCAATCCAGAAGTCATCAGAATCGTACAGCTCGAATACACATCATCCGACCACTCAAAAGAAGACACGTCACCTCAGAACACTCCAGAATTCGGAGCTGAATTTGTATGGGCGCACTTGGCAGGTGCGCCAGTGTATTTTTGTACTGGCGCACTTCACAACTGCGCCAGTGTATTCTGGCCTGTTTCGGGTTTTTCTGCCTAACTTCGTTCGTCCATATCTTCTTCATACGGACTCCGATTTACGCAAATTCGGACTCTATTTCGCGTATTTTTCCGAGACGAACACAATGGCGCAACCCGTTTCCCTTATTTCTTCTCCTAAAAATTAATTATACCTTGATTTTTAACTCTTATGTTTACAGAAAATACGGGGTGTTACAGTAACCCAGTCTAGCTCGACATAGAATGTCAGTGGAGATGCTCTTGAACATGTATTAGGAGAAAATAGACCGAGAAGGTTAAGGGCATTGGGAAGGGGTTTGCACTTTAACCAAGCTAGCTGTGGCTCAGACCAAAGACAAACTAGTCTCACGGTGTTGAGAGGAAATAACATAATTGAAGGGAATGGTATAGACTTCGATGGACCAGAAGGTAAACTTCTAAACTTAATTTTTATTCGTTAAGTACGATATTTAGCACACTATATAATTTAAAATACTAAAAAGAATAAATTTTATTGCTTTACTGCAGGGTAAAGAAAAGTTTGCAAGGGAGCACACATGAAATGGTAAAAATAATAATTATATTACCCAATAAATATTTTGATCCAGTAATGTTTTATTTTAAGTATTATGGCATACTGGCATCCATTTGAGTGCTGCTTAGATTAAAATATCGTTATACTGGGTAAAGAGAGTTCAGGAAAGAATTCACCTGAATCGGTAAAAGTATTAATTGTATTACTCAATAAATAAAACTTATGTTTAAATATTTACTCCAGTGTTTAATAGAACTTTTGGTTGAATAGTTCTAAAGTGATGACGAAGCATGTTCATTGTTGAATTGGGATGGAACCTCTGGAGTATTTGCGTATGGGAGGTTGTTGTCCCTGGACCCAAATGGCGTTGTTAATGTTACTTGTCTTGGACCAAATGCTGTGAGCATTGTTATAGCTTTTGTGGATAAGCCAGATACTTGTTTATGGAGGCCTACACGTAAAATGGCTGTACTAGGAGATGCTGTGAACAAGGTAATAGCTTGGCCATCAGTTTGCGTCAAGGTACCGCTGCGAACACGCTTGAACTTTGATGAAGCCAGTACAGTAAAATTTAAACTTCTTATATCATATTTATAACTATTTTGTATGTTTATAATACAACATTTATTTATAGTTATGCATGAAGCTATTAGCAATTACGTGTGTGTATACTTGCTAATACTGAAGTATATTCTTATTTTTAGAGTACCGACAGCGTCCACAATATTTGCAAGATTTATGGTTGGAATGAGGGTGAAGGCGTAATTGCCAAAGGAAGAATCCATGCCGATGATCTAAAATGCATTGTTAATGGTATTCTGCTCGGTCTGTCTGCTGTTGTCAATTGGGTGGACAACGCAATAAATAAAAATGCTTATTTGGGGCGACCTACATCTGATATGTCGTGCATTGGAGATGCAATTGGTATGAAAGTAGCAAGACCAAGATTACAAGTAGAAGCGGAAAAAGAAAATTCAACTAGGAGTCATCATGAAAGTGAAAATCAGGCGACTTCTTCCTCGAAATCCTCATATATGTTCACAAATAAATCGAAGCATGTAAGTATTTATTTTCAACATTGATCGCTGTGTAAGTATATACATTCTGCACAACAATCTTTTTTTTTTCTTTCAGCCGATTGCAAACATGAAAAAAGATGCCAAATGCAAGTTGATAGATGTGGTTGGAATAGACGTAGTGGTTGAAGGATCTATTGCATCAGCTGATCCGATAGCGATGGTCCATTGTCGTCCATTGTGAAAGGATGATGTAAAGGTTTGGGTTGAACATGTGACAGTTCCAACTGCAGAGCTATGGAGACCAACATCAGCTCTGACGTGCATGGAAGATGACTTCGGCGTTCCCATAGCTTGGGTGGTGGGAAAAATCATTATTGACACAAAATGAAAGGTATTTTAATATTTTTTAACATACATTTATCAGTTAATGCCTTTGGGAGCACATGATCTTGAGTTAGCTTATTTTGGACAATAAGTGTTGTCTCGCTCTCCTTTTAAATCAAACATGTAGTAATACCGGACTAAACTCCCACTTAATGTTTATTAATGCACTTGAAGCCAATTTGGTGAGATATCTTAGATTATTTGTAAAGATACATGGTTAAACTTTTATGTATATGGTTAAAATATTATCAAGATAATGTGTATAAATGCAAAGATACCAATAAGCATTCACCTTAATTGAAGAGAAATAATATATAAAATACACTCGAGGAGACAGGACATGTCATATTAGAATTATAGGTCATCTCAGAATTACATGTCATCTCAAATTACATGGTCATCTCAGAGATTATATATGAAATCATACATTCACCTTAATGGGTACGCACTGTCATCTCTAAATTATTCGGCTACAGAATTACATGGTCACATAGTTGCATTACATGGTACAGAATTACATGGTCATAGAATTGCATTACATGGTTCAGGTGCTTGTGTTATGTAGTATCCATAGTGTGCAGGAAAATGAGCGTGTCTGAAAGGGTTGTGCTATGTAGTGTTACGTTCAGAGCCTGTGTCTAAAAGGTTTATGTTATGTAGTGTCTGAAAGGTTTATGCTATTTCTATTCTTAAAGTTATGTTACGTTATTTGTTTTATAGGTAGATCAACAATATTTCAGTTGGTTTGATGACAACAGCACTACAATATTTTCTTGGTAACTGGGTTATTTCAGGTGTTTATTCAGTGTTTAGTGTATTTGGTTATGACAGTGTTACTGGTTATTTAAACTCGGTAGTCCGGCTATGTATGTTGTGGTTATGACAACATTACTGGCAGTTTGTTAGTGAAGGTTGTGGATGATTGAACTAGTGGATGTTTGTACGATTATCTTGTGGATGTTTGAAGGTGTATATTGTGGTTCTATAATATGTTATGTTGAAAAATGTATGTGTTTTTGGATTATGTTATTTAATTGGCAGCAAAATTATGGGTATGTAGGAAATATTATAATACAAATTTGGTAACAAATAGTGGCAGGAAAAATGCTATGGAATATTAAATTCATTCACAGCGTTTGAAAACCGCTACAAATGTTGCTGTTACAGAACACAAAAATACTTATGGTGGCGTGTTTTAAACTCTACGAAAAAGCTAAAAGAACGCAACAAAAAGACAGGTGTAATGCAAAATCCCTTTCGGTGGCATTTAATTAACACTGCAAAAAAAATGGTAATGTTAAAAAAGCGCCGTGAAATGATTTTACTTGTGGCATCCAAATTAAGTGCAACAAAAAAAAATTTAATGGCATGTTTTCTTGTAATGATTATTGAAACGCCACCAAAAATACTTAGTGGCGGTTTTTGGACACTACAAAAATCATTTTTCTTGTAATGTGTGTTGGGTGAAAGCTGAATGGGAGCTGCTCTCAAATCAACTAAAAAGCTTATACAAGAAAGGTTGCAATGGAAGAAAGCCTCCATGCCAGATATGGTTTGCCAAATACACAAGATACACTTTTGGAGGGTTCTTTAGAAAATTTGAAGAAGCAGATATCGTGGCATCAATATCCGATATGCTAAAACTACCCAATATGGCATTCACTGAGCGTTGGGACGTAATTAAGGACGACTTTGGAGCAAACTACTTTTTAGGACGCGAGACCATGAAATCCTTGGTCTTCGCCTTAACTGGACTTTTGCTAGACATTATTCTGCTAGGTAACATCGTTCCATGACAATGCAATTAGTACATTTAGCTCTTACATAGAAGCACACACATCTTCTGCACCTAAAATGAGGACCATTACGTCTTCATCAACACAAAGGTCGGTTGGCAACAAAGCCAAACTAAACAAGATATGGGAGATTAGGAGGATCACATCAAATCCTTTAGTAGGAAAGTTAACCCAAATTATGTTAGACAAGCTAACAAAAATGGTGAAGGGAAATTAAGCATTATCACCCCAAAACCTAGACAAGCCAACAAAAATGGAGGAGGGAAGTTAACCCTAATTATGTTAGAACCATTCCTTTATGTATCGGGGGCACGGAATTTCAATTAGTTGGAAAGTTGTGTCCTCCTTATGTGTCTTACGTTGTAAATCACATCGACTAAAACAAAGTAACCTACGAAACAGATGGTCACTAATTTTAGACATTAAGCATGGGGAAGAACAGTTTGATATCTAAACCTATTGTATGATCAGCGTAATCCTAACCAACTTTCCCATTAATCATGGCACGTAATTAAGATTATGACTCACATAAAAAGTAAAAATACTCACCAAGGATCGAGATTAGATTTTCAAAAAGAAAATTTTGAGCAGCTTCACAGAGGAACAATAATCTTGTTTGAGGATTTGATTTACAGGTGAAAAGGCAGAAATGAGGGAGAAGAAGAATTTATGTTCAAAATTTGAAGACCAATCTGAATCGTTCAGGCAAAGATCAGTAAACACTTCTGATCGAGGGAGATCAAAAAACTCTGATTTGGCACTTCGAAAAAGACAAAGAGTTTGACTTGAAAAGTCAAAAAATCCCCTTCACTAAGGGAGGGGGCAAATGTTACAACCAAAATTAACTCCGAAACCAGCTGATGGTGAAAGGATATTGGAAGAATACAAGTACAGAAGAATCTTCCGAAAGCCATAAAGAATGATCTGAGAGCGACATAAACCGGCACCGTTGTAGAAGGAAAAAACTCAAGGTCTGCAGAATGCCAACAAAGTTCATACGACAGGGATCTAACCAGAAGGATCTATACGACAAGATTAGATCGGCGGGATCCTTCCCACAGCGTCAACCCAGCAGGGGGTCCTGCGGTGATAGGCCATCCAGGTCAGAAACCAAGAAAAATGAAGGCAAGAGCTCCGTCAGTTGAGATCCGAAAGGACTCTTTGTGTTCACCTTCCAAATATAGATTCGTCAGGAGGCTGAAGCACCAACAGCATAAAGCCAGAAAAACATAATGACTATCTAGGACCATTTTCCGAAAAACCAACCGTATAAGCAACGAAAGGTCATATTGAAAGACAACAAACAAATTACCCAGAGCAACCTTCTAGAAGATAAGGCAATACCTGAAATCCCACCAGAAAGCAGATTGGAACCTCAAAAGTGATACAAGCTATCTGCACTAGTCTCCTTAAGTATAGATACCAATAGTGTTTTCGAACCGGCAGCTATCTACATACATAATGAAGGAAGGCTACTCTAATTATTCATGGGAAAAACGGTGACCTATATCCACAAGTCTACGACAAGAGCATACAGCCGGAAACTCAAAGTGCCTTCTAGAGGGCTACCACAATGGAAAGCACATATCGATCTTAAAGATGCTACCGATTGGCCGAAACCTTCATTGCGGAAGTCGCAATTAGCACCATAAAGCGGCTAGAAGCCAAAACATCCAAGACCCAGGAAAAAGGCGGCCGACAAGGGATCCTGAAAGCCCAACGGCCCAACGGCAGGAGATATGCCAAGTTATCTATAAATAAGACCCCAGGGGTCACATTTGAAGGGGATCCTGATTCTTATACTTTTTCACTCTAGAATAAACCCTAATACTAAGATCAATTTGAGAATTCCTTCCATTTTGTTCATGTACTCTAAATTGGAGATTAATAAAGAGTGGATCTACACTTATATATATCATTTTCTTATTTGGTGAAACACCCTTTCCCATATGTTTAAATCCTTCCTGTAAACCCTGATCCTCATTATGAGCTTAGATCTTTTAGCGAGCTTGGTGCAGAATTCCTTCCCACCATTCGTTAAGACCTTTATTAGGAGATTTATTGAGTGACTTATCGCTTCAAGGCTCTGATGCATAGGGACAACGATCTAACCCAAACCCGTGAAGATCAATCAACCTATTTTTTCCCTTAGGTCCATTCTCGTTAACCTATCTCCTGTGTTGACGAAAAATATCGTTAGCAATATTTATCATTTACTTTCCCCGTAATTCATAACGTGATAGATAATTGAAATTTGTGGTCATCACGATATAATAAATTTCTAAATACATGAACAATATTGTTATTGTACAAATTTATTCAATTAATTCTTTGTTCGGGTTTAGAATTATAGTAAAAATAAAATGGTGAAAATGGCAACAATTATTTATATGTTCTTCAGACTATTTGATAATAAATTGGATATGTTGTAAAAGGGGATTATAGTGAAATTGTTAACAATGGAAAAAGAATTGACATGCCTAATTTTGTATGGAAAATTTACAATAATTGGACACGGTAAATGGAAAATAAGAATTGTCATCTAACTCAAAAAAATAAAAAGGGAAAAATTAGTAGTGGACTGAGTTAGTTTGATTTGTAGATATCCATAATGTTAAAATTACTAAGATATTAGTTCCAAGAAAAGAGGATTAATGTGAAATAGGGGTTCTTTTACAGTATTGCACACTAATTCAAATTATATGCCCATGATGAAAATAAAAGATATAATTGCAACTATTGATCTTAATTGATGTACATTATGAAAATATATCATTATATCTTTTCATTAACCAATATAATGAAGTGTGTGAAGTATTTTCCTAAAATAATAAGAATGTACAAGACGGTAATTAAAGAAAGGTTACAATAGTAAATGTTGGCCTATATTAAGAAACCCAAGGAAAATGCGATAAAGGGGGTATATAACCTATTAATTGTGATTAAAAATGAAATATAATAGCTAGGATTGTCCTAGGGACAAATGGAATTATAATATCGGTTATAATCAATAAGGAAAAGAGAACTTATTAATAAACCTTAGTTAAGGAAACTAATTTAAGAGGCAAACTCACAACAACAGTTGGGATAATAGTGTATGATAAGGTTATGATTAAGTAAGAAATAACGAAGTAGACTTATTACAAGTGTAAAGTCTAATAAATGTAATAAATAATAAGCGAAAGTCGCTCCTGCGGCATAGGGCTGATTAAAGAATGTAAGCAGCCAATTATGAACTAATGAACCTAGTAACTTGAATAGAAGGTAAATATGTGGATAATCAAGTTAATTAACAATGATTAGATAAATCAAGTATAGAACTAAAAGATTAGAAGTAGGATCTAATAAAATGATGGTGTGACGCACTGGCACCAGTCCATACGTATGGAGGTGAAGAACCCAACAGAGTAGATCATCATAGTGTTTTGAGACACGAGAGGAGCATGTCCAACTGATTATTCTGCGGTACTAGAAGCACGTGGCTTCTACGGGATGTGGTAGGGTACTCTGTAGTGGTCCTCTATGGTAGGCTTCGGGCTGTACCCACAGAGGTTTAGTCTGTGCGGTACCATCAAATGAGTATACCTTGACTACAACTAGTGAGAGGCAGTCAGCAGGCTGTGGCGGATGACATTGGGTGATTCAATGATTTTTCTCGTCAATGGGAGAGGTTGGTCATGACAAAATTAATGATAGTAATTGTCGGATGCTTGTCATCAGCAGTGAGTAGCATGCAGAAAGACAAGGCTTAACCGAGAGGCTAACGATCTTTCACCATCAGGACATTGAATGATGGATACACCAAATGGATGCTTAGATTGGTGGTTAGGGGCACGTCACTTTGCTGTTGAAGAAGTCCTTCATTAGTTGAGGGAGGGCCAGGGTGGGGCCATAGCCACTGTGAAAAGACAGACCATATGTGAATATTTGTATTGTATGCATAATGAAAATGTCCTTTACAGATATTGAAAGCTCCCGACCAATTTTGGTGCATTGGATGCAACCCTATTACTGGACTCGGTTTATAGTAGGCAGTACTTTCATGTGAGATTCCAGATACACGCACTGGCTGGTGTATTGCGGACATTAGGGCATTACTCCTGTGTTGAGACGTGATTTGAGTATGGATTTCGGATACGAGGATCTGTACGTTTATGTAGCATAACGATGATGTTTCAATGCAATTACGAAGTATAACGACATAAATTTCCGTACGCAGTTTGGCATAGAATAGTGGTTGTGCGCTTCTGTGGTGTGACGGCGGAAACTGTTTCGAGGAGTGTACTATGGGGAGTGCCATGAGATGTTAGGTATAGCAACGTATATACTATATTAGGTTTAATCTACTGGGGAGTTGATGGGCACAGCGTGAGTGTGGAGCCTTGAGTGTTGTTATCCCAAATTACATAATAAATAAGCAAACTTAACTGAACGGTATATGTAAGGTTATTTCAAAATGTTTAATTTGTCCATCCACCAGGACTTTGTGTTTTGACCCCTCCTCATAACATACTTGCAGCTTAGATTTATGAAAGAGATATGGTAGCCTTTGGACACTTGTTAGACAGTGTTATTATTTCGTGAAGGCTATAGTTGATTATTATATCTTATCCATTTCATTGTGAGATGTATTATCAGGCTCTGATGTATTAATTATCTCTGTCTTTTCTGTAGGATATCCGACTAGCCAACTCGACCTTCTATCGATTGGGATTTTTGAGAAAAATTCAGTCTGTCGAAATTCGGGTTATTACGTTTGGTGTCAGAGCTTAGGTTTGGGATTCTAAGAATAGATTGTGAGTGGACATATTTGTATTTTTAAAATATAAATATTTTACATATATACTACTAGATCCATATAGGAACCAACTAAATAGAAAGAGTGACATATGGAAAGTGTTGGGATATCAATTATGTACACTAAACAAATGGTTATGGAAATATGAGAATAAGAGACCTTTAGGTGGTTTGGGTGAAAATTGCACAATGTGTTTTATAATGGAAAAAGATGGTTCTTATATGTCAATATTTCAGATTAGTAGGCATTGCAGTGAAGCCTTATAAATTGGGAAATAGTAAAAAGGAAAACAAATTAGGAATGTATATATTTGAGAGAAATGACCTTGTGGGGATATTTACGAAAGTCTAAGTGAGTTAGAAACCAACATTGAGTCTAGCCCGATTGTTAACATTTAAGAACTTGAATTTTAAAAGCTTTTAGGTGATGATTTCTAGTGTTTTTCAAGTTTTGACCATAAAAGTTTAGAATTTTAAAATATGTACAAGCTAAATTATGTAGAAATAATTTTTGAAACAAAAGGAGGTATTTTTGACGTTTGAAAAAAATAGGTAAGTAACATATTTGAACAGTATATATTGAGTTTTGAAAAAAAGTGGTATATTTTGGAAATTGTGATTTCTTATGAAATTTTTATCTCAAATGAATTCTTTCAGAAAAATGTGTATATTATAGAGAATGTATAGCTCGCTAGTTTTTAAGCTATAAAGTATGAAAGAATTAAATAAGAAAATATTGAAAAGATCGCATTTTGTCATAAACTAAATTTTTGGTAAGAAAAATTTTGAAAATCTCTATTCTTTTGACATAAATTTTTGAAAATTGTTGGGACATAAAACGGAAAGGTACCCAATTAATATACTAGGGACCTCTAATCTTCGATATTTCATAGTGTTAAGAAAAATGGTTGGAATATTCATTTTGAAAATCTTTATTTGATTCTGATTTGCTTAACATTTGGTGGGTGGACAAAATAAGTTGTTGAAAATTTAGAATAATATTTGGGATAAGTTTATAATTTAGCACCTAGTTATAAGTAATTGAGCTAGCGTAGTAAAAATGAGTTGTTGTGAATTAATTGAGAAATAGTTGTCGGTGTCTACTCCAGTTTTTATGATTTAAAAAAATTATGTTTTTTTATGAGGTGTCATTTTTTTATGAATTGGCAAAAATAAGTTTTAATGAAGAAAACTGAAGTTTTGAAGCTTTTAATTTTTAAGCTAAATCACATTCTTAAATCATGGAGTAGGTAAGGATTAGTACTTAGAAAAGACATGGAATATTTTTGAGACTATAAAGTAGATAACGGAAATTGTTATGGAATAATAGTAAATTCTCATAGCATGCATATGCTCTATAGAGCCTAGGTTGTTGCTTGAAAAAGATTTTTAGTACACAGCGAGGACTAGTTTTGACAAGTACATGGTAGAGGGCAAGCGAGTTGTTTAGATCCTGTGGTTTGGACTATTCTTTTTCTGTGAGGACATGGTGCTATGATTCTTAGCCCTTGGTATTAGCTGTGTAGTATGCTTGTTTTCCTATTTTAGATTTGAAAGAATTAGAAGTCTTATTTAAAATTATGTTAAAGAAGCTAAGGAAAAGGAGACGATATAACTAAAAGAAAACAAACAATGATGACAACTCCAAAAAATACGGTATAATAAAGGAGAATGAAATCTTCCAAAATAAGTTTGGAAAAATGAAAATAATGTTCTCTTATGTAACCATGCTAGAAATGAAAAATAAGAATTTTTATAAAATTAGCAATTAAGTTTTCCAAGTATGCGGGAAAAAGTTACGTAAAACTAGATGGAAAATATGCAATTTTCCTTCTGCTACCTCTTTCTCACATAAGAAATCAAATTCAGAAAATTAGACTTTTCTATAATTCGAAAATATATAGTTGGTTGGTAGGGCTTGGATGCAAAAATTGGATAAACAGAGATCTAGCTCTGTAAAAGTGTAGGAAAAATTGGATGAAAAATTGTATTGATTTTCAAATTATTGCATTCATATAGAAATTGCCAATATGTTTAGGATGTGGGCATCATGTTCAAAAGGTTTTCAAGAAAATTTTGCATTCATATAGAAGGTACCGCTTAGGACTTCACATCATTCATGTGTTATTATGTTGTATTACATTTTGCATAAGTGCACAAATGGTTGCAAATTGGATGTACACATGACGGTTGTAAATTACGCGAGGAATTACTAAATTTTACCCTTACCAAATTTCAAGGACAAAATTTCCTAAGAGTGGGAGAATATAACACCCTGCATTTTAAACTAAATAATATAATAAAAAAATTTGAAAAGTTTTCGAAATTTGGTCACAGAATTAGTGTCATTTCATCGACGATGATTCTCTGGTCAATTTAGACCTATAGTTTGCATCAAACAAATTTAAAACAAAAAATATATCTTTAAATGAAATTTTTGAACAAACATGATGTTTACACCAAAAATGGTCTAAGCACCCAAGGTACTAAACTGTCACCAATTTGGTAGGAAATAAATGGAACCATGTTTAATCAGCAATTGAAAATGAAAAATGCTAGAAAAGGTAAAGTAGAGACGAGATTTATAGTGGTTCAGCCGTTAATTAGGCCTACGTCCACAGTGAAGGTGATTTTCGATCATATAATGAGGACTGCAAAATACATCAATTTTCTCTTTCCATACATCACTATATTCACTCAATTAACCCTCAATTATATATTTCAATCTTGGAATTATATAAGAGAATGGTAGAATTTGAGGAGAAGAAGGATGGATGAATGATTGACAAGGAGGATGCCTTCATTTTCCTTGATCACAAGATTGTACTTGAGCCATGGCCAAATCAACAGTTGAGGATAGAATTTAGCAGCACTTTTTGGTTTTAAAGATTGGATCCACTTTATGTTGGCAGCCATAGTGTATTTATATGTGATCTTCCCCAAGGAAATGATCTGAAATCCGTTTATACAGGCTACAAATCACTCAATCTATTAATTGCATTCATGCCATCGGCTAGCTGTAGCCAGTTGTCCATGGTGGTATCCAATTATCATGTGCGAGCGACTCTATGGAGCGAATGACTTGAGTAGCTAAGTGAGTGACTTCGGTTGGTGCTCTTCGGTTGTGCCTATTTCTAGCATTCGATGGGTAGATATCTAATTTGCTTGATGGCGAGATGAAGGAACGACCAATAATAGTTCCCTTATGTGGTTATGTCTTATTTGAGTGGGCGGGCGACGATCTTCTTTAGCCAGAAGTGATCGACTTAGGCTTGTGACTCTGAGATGTAAATGTGCTCTTTCTAAGGACTAGTGTATGACCGACCAGTGGGTTTCGGATTCGAGCATCGAGCGATAGGAGTTGCAATTTATGAGCAGTTGTTAAATATACGTGCGACCTTGACTTCCGTCTTAATGCATGCGACCGATCTTTGATATTAAACTAAACAAGCTCCATTGTTGTGAGCGGCTTTAAAGAGCGTACTATCCTTTTTGCTATTGAGTCGCGTTTTTCATAGCATATCGTACCATCCTTTCTATCATACTGATCGATTTGATTTTCCTTGGGTTTGATACTTGGGTCTTGCTCTGTGTGGTTGCGTCCTATCCAATGCGAGCCCTTTAAGTGCTTTGGATAACACTTCGCACGACCGTCCCTGATGATGTTTGTTCTTGGTCGTACAAAAATTTGGGATTGTTTCACTGTAGTGGATTGGTATTGCCTCTTTCTGTGAGCGAGAGGCTTGCTGTTTCTTTTTTTTGTTATTGTGCGAACAATTGAATTTCGGAATACCAGCTGGAGCCTAATGGGATATTTTTTGTGTAATCGGGAACTAAGTTGACGTGGTGAGAATGCTCTGGATGGATGCCTTTTAATCTTCCTTATTTACTTTTAATCTGCTTCATTCCACTTTTATCTTTTTTGAGAATTTTTTTTAGTTGTAGCCGTGCTTCCTCGAGAGTTTTACCAGGTAATCTATGTTTGATATTTTTTCTTTGATTTTTGTTCAAGCGGTTTTTGCTTTCTCATTCTATCATTTTGCCCAGTGCTTGCAGCAACACCTGCTTTTCTTGAAGGTTTTCTTTCGGCTCTGAGATAGCATGATCTTTTTGATTGAGTTTTTCCTTTATTTTGTTTTATTTGAGTACTCATGCGTTTCCAAGTTAGGATGTTCCAAACATGACCTCATCGTGCTGCTTATGAATTTGGGATTTGGGCATCAACCAGGTTTGTGTAGCATAGATACCATTTCTATAATCATCTTTGAAGAATATGAATCATCTGGTGGATTTCTTTGAAACCTCGAAGCTTGGTATTTGTTTATAATTTTCTTGATGAAATGCCCCAAGGTTCTCAAGTTGAAATGTTTTCGTTTGTTGCTAAGCACGGCTAGGTTGTTTCCCTTTTTATGGTTGTTGTTTGAGTCCACACCGATCTCTTTTGAAACAGGTCATCCGAGGATGGAATCCTTCATGTCTAGGAGGCATAAGAAAAAATCATCAAGGAGGGCTGGTAGCAAAAAGATGCCCCAAGGAAAGGAGATCCTCGGTGCGACTGATACACAAAGTCATTGTTTATTGTATGAACTTCCTGATTCAAATATTCAAACTGTTCTTGGTCGTAAGGCTTCTTCGTCCATCACTTTAGATCCTGCAACTATCCCGGAGCTTCTTTCTATTCCCAACCTTGCCATCCTGAACTTGTTGAGGACTTTGTGGCTCAATGTCCAGCTAGCTCTCATTCTGGTGTGTATATAGACCCGTTTGATAGATGGATTATTGTAGGTAAGGTGGACGCCATGAAGGATTGCATATTGGCTGAGTTCAATCAGTTGGAAGCACGTCCGCATGTGGTTGAAGGTCGTATCACAACTGTCAGAGATTACATTGTGGAACAAATGGGTGCCTGTCATTCTCTTATCGAAGATCTTCAACAATCAAATAAAGAGAATTTTGAATGACATTATGCCTTGGAAAAAGACAGGCTCAAACTCGTCAAGGCCCTTGAGTCTAGGGAGAGGATAATCTCTTACCTCATCTGAACACTATGGCTTGCTAATGCTTTACCTGTTATGTTATTTTGGTTTTGATTTAGAATGGTACTTTTAGTCTGGCTTCTGTATGCGGGAGTCATCCTTGCTTATCCTCGTATGCTTAGGTTTATGACTTTTATGGTTTGTTTTTGACCTCAATGCACTGCAGTTCTTATTATGTAACTCGTTTATTTTCGCTCGGGTGCATCGCATGCTGCACCTTTATTTTCTGATTTACACATTCGGCTGAGCGCTTTATTAATCGTTCGGTTGCGCCCAATTTTCTATTATTATTATTATTGGGATTTAGTTATCTTTTGAAGTTCATCGCTTATAGGAGGTTATTACGCATTTGTATTATTATAAGCGCATTCAATATCTTTTATTTAGTAGTATTCAACCCCGCTCCTGACTAACTAGTAATCCAAGCTGTTCAGAGGCTGGTTTTGAATACGTGCCCACTGGGGAGGTCTTGGGTTAAAGATTTTCGATCCACTCTAGACCATATTTGATTGTTTTAGTTATTCAAAAAGGTTCTAGAATGGATATCCCCTTTCGACTAGGATTTCTGGCACCCCCTTTCGGCTATGATTTCTGTTTTACGCTGGTCCTTCCAGCATGTTTAATCCTTCCCCATTTTTATTCTTCATCCCGAGGAGCGGACACTAACTCATCTCATCGAGCTTTGACTTCGAAGAGATAAAATTCGTGTCCTTCACCTAACAAGGTGCCCCTTGTTTTTTTGGATTGGCAATTTTTTCGGGACATGTTGGCTTTTCGTACATTGTGCCTTGCCCTAGGAAATATACACTGGTTCGCCTCATTGAGTTTTTTATCAAGTTGGAGAACACGTATCCAGCACCTAAGAAGGTATTTCTTTGGTGGGATCAGCGATTTTATCCGCGGCACTTTTAACCGTGGGACTTTAACCGTAAGAATTTTTGAGTTGCTTTTGCTTTGGCATTGACAATTAGGAGGTGGATACCAATCCTTGCTATCTAATTTAACTCTGATTTTGAGGAATTCATGTCCTGCATCTGAGCAGGCGCCTCTTTAGGATTAGCAATTTTATCCGAGTGATAGATTTTTTAGTGCTCCTGTACTTTAAATGAAGCCTGACGCCAGCCCTTTTAATGGGTGTTTGCTAAGCATTCAGCATATTCCATAATGAGAGGTGCAGCCTTTCGACTTGTTGTCTGTCCTAGAATAGCTCATTCTTTTTGAGGTGAGGTGTCTATTCATCTTGTTTGATCCTGCTTGATGTTCGCGATTCCCAAGCTGCTTTGTCTAATGTGTGCCCTGAGATTTTTTTGTCACAGTCCTGCTGTGTGTGGCGGATTGCTTTTACCATGCCTACATTTCAAAAGATTGTTTTTCTTTTAGCATGGACCAATAAGTATGTTACTCAGGTAGACATATAATTAATTTCGATGCACAAACTTTTTGCAAGTAAACTGTTACTTAATATGATCATAGTGAACAATAAAGTTAGGTAAAACAATCTTAATAACAAGATAAAACCAGGGGAGTCAAGCAAAGTAATGAGAGCTCTAGTTTAATGCTCCATTATTGAGACATTAATGACTGGTCGTCTTGATGAGCGTCCTTTTTGGATTGGTTTAAGCCCTTCTTCTTTTTAAGGTATATTGAACAGTGGGAATAACTTTTATGATCCTTTACATATAGTTGCAAATGGTTTTTCCTGATTAACCCTCGATCACTGACTTCAAGTGCCTACATTCATTGGTATCGTGTCCTGACTGTTCGTTGAAATGATAGAATCTTCCTAACTTTGTAGCGATATCTTTGACCTGTATTTGATTCAAAACTGGATATCTCTCGGTGTTTTTAGTTTCCATGAAGATATTTCCCACGGTATCGTTATGGCGAGTGAACTCGGAGTTCTTGAAAAAGCGCAGCTTTTTTTTTGCCCTACTGCCTTCTACTTCATTGCTCCTTTTTTTACTATTAAGGCTGCTTTGCGCATTTCCAATCTTCTCTATCTGTGCATTTTTTCCTTCAATACTTGCATATATTTTGGCTTTGTTGAGTAGTTGTCCGAGTGTATTTGGTTTTTTTTTTCTTGATACACCGCCCCAACTTGGTTTCTTTACATATGCCCCCATTAAGAGCCATTAAGATCTGGCCAGGTTCAAGATTCTTTAGTTTAGCCACCGCTATATCAAAGCGAGTGAGAAAAGCTTTGATGGGCTCTCCTGGTCTTTGTTGTAGTCCATTTAGCTCCGTAACTTCCCGAGTTTTGAGTGCCTAGGATTTGAACTGCTTATTGAAAAGTTTAGCCAGAGTCACAAAATTGTCCACAGACAGCGGCTGCAGCTTTGTGAACCACAGTTAGCCACCCCTTCTAGATAAGTAGGGAAATATGTGCATTTGATATCATCAGCAGCGCATGCCCTATTCATATACTGGACATATTTACATAGAAATATATTAGGGTCGCTTGCCCCATCATAGTACTGTAATGATGGAGGTTCGAATCTTTGTTGGTATACAGTTTTCTTAACCCTTTAAGTAAGCGGGGTTTTAGTTGGGAAGGACTCCCATTCCCTTCGATCATCCTTCTTCTTCAGGTTTTCCTTCACAATTGCCTGCGCCATTCCTAAGAAGTGTTTCCATTCCTTTCTTGGATCGATGGATTGACCACCTTCTTCGTTATCGAACTCTGATCTAGATGTGTCTTCACGAACTGGGGTCAAGGAATTTGGGCATCCTTTTGGAAGGGACATCCTCATAGTAGTGGGACTGTCTTTCCGTTTCACGATTGCATCGTTAAAACGACCATGCACAGAGGCTTTGTTCCTTTCAAAATTCAAATTAGTGTGATGCGCGACCCCCTGAATGGAATCCTGCTACATTGAGCTCGAAGCAGGGAATTCTGCTTCTGGCCCACGATCTGTTCGGGCTGCAAGGAACTGGTGGCATTTAATGTGGCTTTTGCGGTGGCGTCTTGAATGGCGAGTATCGACTCGAGCTTCTTCATCATTGCATTGTTTGCAATAATTATTTGACTCGTTAATCCTGTCATTGCCTCTTCCAATTCGTTCCTGGTTACAGTTTCTTTAATTTCAGGCAACCCCTCTGCCCCAGAGTCGTTGGCTGACAGCATGATGACGTTGATGCTGTTGTTGGGGCTGTTGACTTTATCAGTGATTCTCCTCAGCGTGTTCATATTTTCAGATACAGTTTTTCTCAGAGAACCTTATTAGATCTGAATGGGGAAAGAAGCTAACACGGCCCCACGTTGGGCGCCAAAATGTTTACAACAAAAATGGTCTAAACACCCAAGGTACTAAACTGTACTTCACCAATTTGGTAGGAAATAAATGGAACCATGTCTAATCAGCAATTGAAAACGAAAAATGCGAGAAAAGGTAAAGTAGAGATGAGATTTATAGTGGTTCAGCCGTTAATTAGGACAACGTCCATTGTGAAGGTGATTTTCCTATAATGAGGATTACAAAATACATCAATTCTCTCTTTCCATACATCTTTATATTCACTCAATATACCCTCTTTTATATATTTCAATCTTGGAATTATACAAGAGAATGGTAGAATTTGAGGAGAAGAAGGATGGATGAATGATTGAGAAGGAGGATGCCTTCATTTTCCTTTATCACAAGATTGTACTTGACGCCATGGCCAAATCAGTAGTTGTGGATAGAATTTAGCAGCACTTTTTGGTTTCAAAGATAGGATCCCCGTTATGTTGGCATCCATGGTGTATTTATGGTGAGCTTCCCTTAGTAAATGATCTGAAATCTGTTTATGCAGGCTATGGATCGCTCATTCTATTCATCGCAATCATGCCATCAGCTAACTGTAGCCAGCTGTCTGTGGCCGTATCCAATTATCATGTGCGAGCGACTCTATGGGTCGAGTGTCTTGAGTAGCTAAGTGAGTGACTTCGGTTGTTGCTCTTCAGTCACGCCTATTTCTAGCATTCGATGGGTAGATATCTGATTTGCTTGATGGCGAGATAAAGGAATGACCAATCATAGTTCCTTAATGTGTTTGTCTTATTTGAGTGGGCAGGCGACGATCTTCTTTAGCCTAGAGATGACTGACTGAGGCTTGTGACTCTGAGATGTAAATGTGCTCTTTCTAAGGACTAGTGTATGACCGACCAGTGGGTTTATGATTCGATTATCGAGTGATAGGAGTTGCAATTCATGAGCTGTTGTTAAATATATGTGCGACCTTGACTCCAGCCTTGATGCGTGCGACCAAAATTTGATATTAAACCAAACGTGCTCCGTTGTTGTGAGCGGCTTTGTAGAGCGTACTATCATTTTCGCTATTGATCCATGTTTTTCATAGCATGTCGTACCATCCTTTTCGGTCGTACTTATCGATTTGATTTGCCTTGGGTTTGATACTTGGGTCTTGCTTTGTCTGGTTGCGTCCTATCCATTGTGAGCCAGTTAAGTGCCTCAAATAACATTGCGCACGACCGTCCCTGATGATGTCCGTTACGTAACCTTTACTCAATGCGAGTATGGATTTTTTAGGGATTAATACGTGAAAAAGAATATATAAGAAGAACACAAATAAGAATGATAAATACCTATGTTTTTAGTCTTGTGAACAAAAGGCTAACTAAGTGAGTTGGTAAGACATGCACTTCCTAAGGTAGAGGTTAGGAGTTCGGGTCCCGTCAAAGTCATGTTTTTAATTTTAGAGGGATGGCTAAAGGGATGCATGTTCTAAGAGAAAAATACTCATAAATGTTCATAAGGTTGTTTGAATATGAAATATATATGAGTATATATATATATATATGAGTATATATATATATATATGAGTGTATATATATATATATATATATATATGTATATATGAATATGAAATCCATAAGTGACCTACAATCAATCAAAATAACTAAGAATAAATGATGACATAAGGTTGTTTGAATTTTGAAAACAAATGAAGTTGTGCATAAATATATACACATAAACTCAAAAGTAGGAATTAAAAGTGTAATTTATGAGCGGGAAGTAGTAAATATGAATGAATGAAAAATAGGCAAAAAAATAGTTGCATTTTAAAATTGAATCACTACTACAAAATAGGTCATTTGCGATGGTTGCCAATCCCGTTTAGCTTCTATTTAACAACAATAACAAATGCAGATGTCACAACAAACATAAAAAATTTTGCTACTGATTTTCAACCATCATAGAAACCCTATTATTTACGATTGTTCTTCAACAAAACAGTGATGACTGCCTACAGCTCCTATACTATACACGAGGAGTAATGCGCTGAAAGATGTGCCATGTAGATATGGATGATCATCTAAGTAGGTAGACACCATCGAAACATATCGTAAAAATCACAGCGCAAGAATAAAATATAATAGAACATGTACAACAGGTAGGAATAGTGAAGCATATATGAATAGGAAAGCCCAACACTCAGAGTCAAACTTCAAACAAGAGAAACAAGTACTATGTAGTAGTAAAGATAATACGCTAGCCTCCTGCTCGTCTTCGAACAGTTACATCGCCCTCACTAAGCAATCACCTACCACCTAGTTTGCCTACCCAAAAATGTACGAACAGCCCAAGGTAATAAGAGGAAAACATAAAACCTTGAGTCAAACAACAGTCTTAGTGAGCGATAAAACAGCTAACAAAGTTCATCAATAAAGTATATTAGAATGGGTAGATCTACCAACCAGTACCTAACACCAGAGAAGAACTCACACCGTCTTCCCCACATCTGACAGTGATAACCTTCACAATCCATAACATCCACTAGTACAAAACAGTCTGTTGTAACAACGGATGCAAATAGTGTTATTTGCACTGCTTTTAATTAAACAAGTGATGCGATTATGACAAAAAAACAATAGATCATGCAAAAAGCTACTTTCTTCGGTTTTTAAAAAAATACCGATGCAATTTACGATAGCAAATGGCTGAACCTATTCGATTAGCATCGGTCTTTTCTTAACCTATTTACAACCGATGCAATTTATAAAAGGCTGGTCAAATAAAATTTGCTGAATCGGGTCAAATTTCAACTGAATTGTTATTTTGTGCGTTAGGTCTAAAATTTTCCATTGATTCCCATCGTGCTTTTACTTTGCTGCGTCCTTTCAGTGAATAAAAAAAAATGTAAATCAACGAAGAGCAGAAAAACAAAGGAAATTAAAAACGCAGAGAGTTTCGGCCTTGATTTCGATATGTTTTGGAGGATTTGGATTTCGCCTCCTCTTCTTTCATCAAAGGTACTGCATTTCTATGATCTGTAACCCTAATTTTACATAAATTTTGATTTGGTTTTTTTTTTCCGATATTATTTTGAATCATTTGATTTATTTGTATATATTCATCAATTTTAAATGACAATTAAAATTGCTTTACTTGATTTACGAAAATTGTGAATTTAACGAATGAATTATATGATGATGACTATTTCTGTTTTTTTTGGTGCGTATGGGTACAATGTCCAACATAGGGTGATGACTATTTCTGTTTTGTTAAAAAAGGGTTCTAAAAAAATTAAGTTAAGGTTTGTAACCCATAACTGTTCCATCCAATACTCATTTGATGCATAGGTTGTAGCATTAAATTTGTATCCACTAATAGATGAAACTCATGTAATTCTTGAATCCATTTTACATAGTACAATTTAATGATAAACTAATACAGAGTGAGATTAGTTACACTAATTGTGATTTTCAATTATAGTTGACATTTGTTAATGAAATAAAACATGTACTACTGTAATTAAACTAAACTGATTCTGTTGGTAACCATGTGTTTCTTGGTGTGTAAAATGATGTGTCTGGAACTTTACTTGTATGCTTCCAAAAATGTTTTGTATATTGTGAATAAATTTAATAAGATTTCAGTTGAAATCTGAGGCTTGTTTGCATTATAAATAGAAATCTAGTGAGCTAGCTAATTATTACCTTCACATGCTAACTAGCAGATTCCAAAAAAAAATTTACCACCAGTCATGAAATCAAAATCAACTCAGTTATTCGTTGTATTTGAAATTGGACGTCAAATTTATCTTCCTTTTTATGTTTATAGCATTGAGTAAGAATATCGGGCTTCAAAATACATCCAGTCAACTACCGATGACAAAGTACTAGCTATAGCATTATAAATAGAAATCTAGTGAGCTAGCTAATTCTTACTTTGCTCGAACGCAAATTGACATATTCAACAATCTACTCCACTTGATAATAATTTCAGATCTCTGTTTTACTTGTTTTATAATAAGCCTTTTGTCTTATAAAAACTGTGTCCAAAAGTGATGTCAGATTCATTACTAGTTTCGTTATTAACAAATTTAAAGTAATTTTCCGAGCAGTGGGAACGTTTTATTTCACAATTATTTAGTCTAAACTCCAAGAGTGCCTTTTGTTTTTGAAAACAATGGGGAAAAAAGTCAAGCATACGTGCCATATACTCTTGCAGCAAGTACTTGTCCCCGTGCAAGTAGTTGGGCAAACAGAAATCATTGATGGCAACGGCTGTCTGAAAGTTATTAAGCATCAACACAGCATTACAGAGTTTGCCATAAAAACTAGGTTTAAGGAGATAATAAAAATATTCGCAAAGGAATTGTAACACATGGATGACATTAAATGGCATTACATAATATATTGCATATTACAAAGGAAGTATAATATAACGTGTCAATAATCCAAAATGAAGTGCGTTAGGAAAATGTTTTTGACCTTAAAAATTAACTTTACGTGCAAATAGAAAAAAAATGAATAAAGAAAGATTTTTTGATTTGTATATGCTAGGCATATCTTCAACTTATTTTACACACTATATTACCGTAAATAGGTTTCTAAAGATATCTTCAAAAGGCATGTAGAACAGGGACTTATATAAAAATGACATATAAAATGGTCTTATCTATTTCTAAGAAGCAAGTGTGGTGCTGACTACATCATCTTTTGTAATTGTTTATATCTGCATCGTGTATTTTTATTTATTTTTAATAAAATAAGAATTTGCACTTGCTATAGCTAAAGCAGAAAGGGAAGAAAAGCATGAGAAAGTGAAAGATCTTTAAATGTTTGAAAGACAGCAAACAAGAACACAGCAGGGTCGACTCTTGATATTAGTTTTAGCCAAATACATGAATTTTCAGAAATTTTACCGTAGTTATACAACTGAGAGGTTGTATATTCTTTATTTGCAAGCGTAGTGAATATGTTGTCATAATATATTTTTAAAATTTTGTTATATTTTTCAATAGTAATTTAGGTTTATAAACTTTGGATTGGTTGTCTACATCCTTGATTTTGGTTCAAATAACACCGTTATATGCTGGTTGTACCGCAAAAACAAAAAATTCATTTGGTTCAACTTCAGTCTAAAACTAAGGCTTCATAAAGAAGATATGAAATATTATCATGGTACAAATTTACAGTACACAGCCACAATTTAACAAATTGAATGGCATTATTATACCCTTGTAATATTTTTTTTTTTTTTTTGAATGTAGGTTTTGGACGGTCGCCACATTAAATGTTTACCAAAGTTGTTATTTATAAAATTACGTGAATACTGATTTAGAATGAATAATATTTTACCAACAGTTGCATGATTTGAAAAAGTCTAACCAGTAATAAGCAAATATTGGTTTGTTGCACTTATAATTTATCAAAGCAGAAGACTGGACGTAGATAAAATGCAGCAAAGCAAGGCTGGTAAAAATATCAGACATAAACAGCTAGCATGAGAGCTTCCAGTATTGATATATAAAATGGCCTAATTTTGTTATATTATGGTAAAAAATAATATATTTCTTTTAATTGCTACAATATTCTATTTGAAAAATATATACTTGTACTTTGAACATTTTTCATAATGGCTGATGTATATCTATGGTGATTTTCATTAGCATCAAACTGTGTCTATGGAGTGCTAATAATTTAGTACACCAAAATCACAAATTAAAAATGCAGGCAGTTTACAAATGAAATAGTCAGGACGCTTGGCATTTGTATGCCAAGCATAAACCAAAATACATACGTGTACGAAAATATAAATCTAAATGATCAGCGATTTGTTGAAAGGACTGGCTGTTTGTTCCTTATTTGTAAATACAACGAATAATGTAATAATAACATAGTTATAAAGCTGGTAGACATGGAAAATTAATTCGGTGCTAATGCTCTAAGCACTTTGTCATCATACTATAAACTGCTACATATAGCAACCGAATAGCCATATTTTTAGTGTATTGCTAAAAGCACACAAATTTCTTCTTCCTAATACCTTAGGTGGCAGTAGGAAGTATACAACTGGGTGTTTTTAGCACTACACCCCCATCTAAAACTAAAGGCATCCAGTTTTACACTTCCTAATACCATTCATGGTATCAGAAAGAAAAAAATCTGAGTGCTTTAAGCAGCACATTATTTTTAAATATTAAATTCTATCGTCATGATATAATCATAGACATAAAACCTTGAAAACACAGACATAAACATGGCAGAGAAAATAATAGCTTTTATTTATTTCCCTCATGAGGAAAGTTCAATGAAGTATGTTCCTTTTTTCAGTAATTAAACCAACATTTTTTGAGGGAATAACAGAAGAACTTCATTTCCAGCATTATCAAAATCAGAGTGGTTGGATGACAAATATTAAATATAAAGCATTATATGTCAAGTATAAAATAGTTGAAAGTAAAATAACTATTCCAACAACTACCAAATTGTGGATTATAGGTAACCAGTTAGAAATTAAGGGAAGTAATTAATTTTTGTACCTCATAGTTTAGAGTACAATTAGGGTGCAGAAAAGCATAGTAACCTTGCTAGTAGTACCCAAGATTGAAATGAGAAGACATCAACTTGTAGTTAAAGATACCCACTTCACATTCTAATTTGTATAGTCTATCAATGTGAATTGAGTGGAATAAAACTTCAATCAAATAGGGATGGGTGCAAACAACAGATATAACTCCTAAGACGAAATGATCATAGCTGTAACGACCCGGATTTTTAGCTGTTTAGTTTTGAACATTTAAATTATTTTGAGTGTTGTATTAGAAATATAAATGGAAATTTTTATGGAATTTATTTATTTAAAATGAAGTTTGAACATAAAATTTATAATATAATTTAAAACAAACTCTTAACGTCGTGGTAGTTCGTAATTTAACATTTTGAACTTCAATTGAATATTCGGAATCCAATATAAGTCGGATTTCTATGAAATAAGAAATGTTTGGATCTAATTGATTATATTTTTCTAATGGAAGAGAAAAATTGGGATTTCATCTTACAAATTTTGAATTATGTTTGACTCAAATTTTCAAATAGTCGCTATAAAATAGTTTATAAATTGTAATGTTTTATTTAATAAAATAAAGGGGTTTTATTGAATTTAATACCGTTTTAATCTAGAATTTGATCAGGATGATTTCTGAATGGTTATATATGTTTTTGGAGTGCAATAGAAGTTATTAAAAGTTTTAAAATATTGATTTAGCGAAAATTTGAATTTTTTATTAATTTAATCGATTAAAAACGTTGATTGCAGTATACTGGTTAAAGTTCGGAGCCGTGAGTCATTTATAAAATAAGTGTTGTTCCATAATATCATGGTTGACATCTAAACCCAGTCTTAGTGCATGCGAACGAATCTAAACACTATCCTACCCAAAATCCTAATGCAGCAGGTCATTTTCATAATCTCGGCATACTTTATATATAGATTTGAACAAAATCTCTTAAAAAAATTACATATATATATATAGAAGATAAACGCAAATCCTGGGGAAAATCTGTAACACCCCGTATTTCAGTTAATGCTAAAATTCACTAATTGCAGAATAAATAATCTCAGATGAGAGAACTGGGGGAAACGGGCTGTGTCGTTGCGTTCGTCTCGGAAAAATACGTAGAATAGAGTCCGAAATTTTGTAAATCGGAGTCCGTATGGCCCAGTTATGGCCCAATGAAGTTGGCAGAAAAATCAAGTTAAAAACAGATTTAGAAATGCAAAACCAGATTTTGAAATTGGAGCCAGCGGGGGCCAGGCGGGAAACTTCCCGCCCTACCTATGTCGACAGGACTGTCGACTGGGGAGTCGACTGCCCTGTCGACTTGCCTGTCGACACGGCGTGTCGAGCCAGAGGGCCTGGGTGCACCAGGTCTGGTTTTCTGGCTAGGGCTGGGCTGGGTTCTAGAGATTTCCTAAATCTGACGGACCTAATCTAACCTAGGGCTAATCCTATGGTCTAAAACACACCCTAATCCTATAAATACACCCTAATGCAAGCCTAATCCATACTAAAAATAGAAATGATGGCCTCATGCCGCCAAAATCAAACTTAAGAGGAGCCTCCACTAGTTTATGAAGGAAGTTGCAAGCTAATCAACCTCTAATCATCATCATCTTCATATTTAGCAACTAGTTCTACTTCATAAGTTTGCTAATCTTGGTTTTGGTGAGTTTCTATCACTTTAACATCAATTGCTAAAGTAAGTAGATTAGGTGTAATGAGACTTATGGTCTTGAATGCGGATTAGTGAGTTTGAATCATTTGTAATGATATGCTACTCTATGTTTTCCTATGTTTATGCATATTTAATAAGTGGGTTTATGCATGTTTAATAAGTTGGTTTATGCATGTTTAACAAGTGGGTTTATGCATGTTTAATAAGTGGGTTTATGCATATTTAATAAGTGGGTTTATGCATGTTTAACAAGTGAGTTATGCAAGTTCATATGCAAGTTATGTGTATGATGTTATGTAAGTTATGTGTATGATGTTATGCAAGTTCATATGCAAGTTATGTGCATGATGTTATGTAAGTTATGTGTAGGTTGTTATGCAAGTTCATATGCAAGTTATGTATATGCTTAAATGCAAGTTTAACATGATATGCAAGTTATGCATGCTTATGCAAGTATGAGAATGCTTATGCAAGTTATGTGTATGCTTAAATGCATGTTTAACATGTTATGCAAGTTATGAGAATGCTTATATGCAAGTTCAACATGTTATGCAAGATATGTGTATGATAATATGCAAGTTCATATGCAACATGTTATGCAAGTCATATGTATGATAATATGCAAGTTCATATGCAACATGTTATGCAAGTCATGTGTATGATAATATGCAAGTTTGGGTTAAATGTATTTGGGTTAATATATGCTCATATATGCAAGTTGACATCCTCTTAACCATGACAAAGTTATATGCTAAGATTTAGTTAAACCCATGATATTTGTGATGGATCTTCCCTTTATTATGTCATGAAATGAGAACGATTTACGTGGGGAACGATGGGGTTAATAAATATGTTAATAAAAGTATGATTGGGTATGATTAAGCATACCATAAAAATAAATTAACATAAGTGGGAATTTACCTATTGAGTTAGGTCTACCCCATGGGAATTTACCTATTGAGTTAGGTCTACCCATGTTATGAAAAACTTGATATTAATTAGGGATAATTAATATGGGGGTGATTAATTAGGTGTAATTAATCGACTAAGACACGAGGTTGGACTCATTTGTAGTGCAAAACTGCCTGGACCCTACCGGCTTAACCAGTTGCTACAAATGTCAGCCCAATGTGAGAGGTCTTAGCCATAAATTAAATACGTGATTAAAGTAAAGACACGAGGTTAGACTCTGTTATGACGTAAGACTGCCCGGACCCTACCGGCTTAACCAGGCGGTCATAACAGCCAGTCTAATGTGGGAGGTCTTTATGGGAGATCACGGTCTTAATTAATTAAGAAACACTTAATCATATTAGCATGTAGTGGGACATGAGGGGTTAAGTGGGTGCCTTGGGTGGCATGTGGAAATCTAGTGGGTGCCTTGGGTGGCAATTGAAATATAATTAAATGACTTAACCAAACTTTAAACATGTAAGTGAACATGATTATTAAAAGGGTTAAATGGGATGCACTAGAAAAAGGGACAAGCTTAGGTGGGTAGCTTGTGGGGGCCCATTTCAACCAGTAACCCATATGTATCTTATTGGGCTCGACCCATGTCGAGGACGGGACACGCGTACCGGGCTTGACTATAAGAGGCCAAAACGGGGTAGCGGTGGCAACGCAAGTCCAACGGGTTTCATATGCGCGTGTGGACCCGGGCTGGTAGGTAAGACGTTGTTGCATCGTGTAGATATAAGCCGTGCACCGTTTGTTGTATCGGGTTGCCACTTTGGGGAGTGATACACCCCACTGTGGGGTCGGCACGGGTATCTACGGTAGGGAGCCGATCATTTGGGAGTAGTGGTTACACCTAGTGGAGATAAGGGCAGACGACACCTATGTAGTCAGCTAGGGGTATACGAGACTACTGGGGAAATTTTCTAAGTCCTTGGGAGGGATCAACCTTTAAGTAGAAATGACTGGTGTGGTGCAGTGTAGTAATTATCCTTGGGTGGGTAAATGCGTCTTTACAGTTATCTTAGTTTATCCTAAGTCTACTAAGCTGCTTAGTGTAGCCATTCATCCCCGGACATTACCGTATGTCAAGTTTATGTCTTTTCTGGTTACTTTAATGATTGTATTGTTAAAGTTATAGGACTCGCTCAGACTTATGTCTGACCCCGTTGTTTTTATCTTTTTCCCAACCCTCAGGTTCTCAGAGTGGGCCCAGCACGAGTGGGCTTTGATCAGGCTGCTTTTATTTCTCTCTTGGAGCTTGGACCCTAGATGTAGAGCTCAGTTTACCCTTTTCTTTTATGGCTATCAGTTCATGTATTGGGATTATGTATTTTTATTTAGCAGGATGGATATTTGTACTTGACTTCTATTATGGTTTTGTGATGTAACCAGACATGTTTTATTTTCCGCTGCAATTGAAATGATGTTTTAAATTTTCAAAGTATTACTTATATCTGTCTTGCTGTAATTACTCTGTTCTATATTCACTCAAAATACTCCACCGATGTTATGGCATTCCTTTAGAGAGTGACCATAGCGGGCGTGGGGTGTTACACGTGGTATCAGAGCAAAGGTTACCGGAACAGATAAAATTTTTAGAAAACTATTTTTTTCTAAAACATTTTTGGAAGAGATATTTTCAAAAACATGTCTTTTAAGAGAAAAGTTTTTGAAAGAAAAGCATAATCCCCAATAGCCATATCTATATCCTTCGAATTCTCCGTTTTGAATCTTTCCTTTTTCGTTTCATCATGGCTGAGGATCTTAACTTTCCGGAGGGTGTGACGATACCAGTATGGTATAGGAGATTGATGGAGGCTAGGGCCACCACTGCGGGTCCAGCAAATGTTCCTCCACCAACCGTAGCACCCGATCTTCCTCCTCCCCCTCCTCCTCGCACGGATACTTTTGCTAAGACTTGCAAGGAATTTAAAGCTATGGGAGGGAAACCTTTTCAAGGATCTGAAACTTTTGTGGAGGCTAGAGATTGGCTTAAGGAGGTGGAAGAGTTGATAGATATCTTTGAGATGGAAGAAGGAAAGAAAGTCAAGTTAGCTGCTTGGTTAATGAAAGGAGAGGCCTCATTCTGGTGGGAGGTCACTAATGGAGAACGCCCCGTTGACTCTTGGGCGGATTTTAGGCAAAGATTTGTGGCAAAGTTTCTCTCAAGGGCGGAGGAAAACTTGTATATGGAAAGATTCTTGACCCTAAAGCAAGGAAATCTCTCAGTGAAGGAATATGTCAACAAGTTTAATCAATTGGCAAGGTTTGGCCTAGACATGGTGAATACACCGGAGAAGAAGGCTTTGAGGTTCGTGAAGGGCTTGAATGAACCGATGTATGGGTTGGCTATGACTCATATCCCTATGGGGGCCACCTTCGAGAAGCTAGTTGACATGGCACTCATGCATGAAGAAGAGAAGGGTCCCAATGCTAATAAGGCACCCGAGAAGAAGGGAGATCAAAAGAGACCTCAGCAACAACAGCAAAATAAAGGTGGGAAAGGCAACGGTGGCAAGGGCAAGAAGAAGAAGTGTTTCAATTGTGGGACACCTGGCCACCTAAGCAAGGATTGTCGCAAGAAGAAGAAGACTGGCTGCTTCCACTGTGGCGAAGCAGGGCATCTAGTGAAAGACTGTCCTAAGAAGGGGCAAAGGACGGGGTCTACCTCAGGAGGACAGGTGCAAGCTCTTATGGCACCGGGTCAGGCTAGGGGGCAAGTACAGGCTCTCGCGGTCCCACCGATTCAGGAAAGAGGTAGAACTATTTCCGTTGAAAGTCTGGTTTTTCTATTTGATCATCCTGTCCATACATTGTTTGATTCAGGCGCATCGCATTCGTTTATCTCATCATCATTAGTTGAGTCACTGCACTTAGACACCAGTCTGGTGGATGATCCCTTGGTTGTTTCAAACCCAATTGGGGGCTCCACTTATTTGTCCATGATATGTTTGGGTTTGAAGATTTCTATACTTAGCATTGAGTTTAGATGTGATGCTTTTGTTTTGGGCTTCACGGGCTATGGGTTGATTTTGGGCATGGACTGGTTATCCAGTAATGGTGTCGTTCTTGATTGCGAAAGGAGAGTTGTTAGGCTCATGACCCGCTTGGGTAACACTCTCGAGATTTCTTGTAATCCCATGGATTCTGTTATGCTAAGTTATCTTGAATCGCTTGACGCTTCGGTCGAGAGTTTGCAATCTGTTAGAGTGGTCCGGGAATATTCGGATGTGTTTGAGGAGGTGAAGGGCTTACCTCCGAAGCGGGAGATTGACTTCCAAATATATCTGGTGGATAATGCTAAACCTGTATCTTTACCAGTGCGCCACATGGCTCCTCGTGAGAGGAGGGAACTCCATAAGCAAGTAGGGGAGTTGCTTGAGAAGGGGTTCATAAGACGAAGTATATCGGAGTGGGGTGCTCCAGTAGTTTTTGCTACGAAGGCGGATGGGTCCCTCAGACTTTGTGTAGACTATAGAGAACTCAACAAGCTCACAAAGAAGAATAGACACCCATTGCCGAGGATTGATGATCTTTTCGATCAGTTGGTTGGCGCTTCAGTATTTTCTCAGTTGGACTTAGCCACGGGGTTTCATCAGTTGAGGGTGGCTAAGGATAGCATAGATAAGACTGCCTTTAGGACTCCGGATGGTTTCTATGAGTGGCTGGTGATACCATTTGGGTTGACGAACGCCCCTGCATATTTCGTTGATTTGATGAGTAGGGTGTTCAGGGAGTTCCTTAATAAGTTCGTGGTGGTCTTTGTGGATGATATCTTAGTATTTTCTAAGAGTGAAGAAGAGCATGCCCTACATCTTGGGGAGGTATTGAAGACTCTTCGAGCACATAGCCTTAAGGCTAAATTCTCTAAATGTCACTTCTGGAGGAAGGAGGTGTGGTTCTTGGGGCACGTGGTCTCCAAGGAAGGGATAGCTGTGGATCCCGCGAAGGTGGTATCAATTCAGGATTGGAAGGTTCCAAAGAATGCCACCGAAGTAAGAAGTTTCTTGGGGTTGGCGGGTTACTATAGGAAGTTTATCAAAGACTTCGCAAAGATATCAGCCCCATTAACCCGCTTAACGAAGAAGAATCTTGTTTTCGCATGGGACGTAGATTGTGATGATGCGTTCCGACGGTTAAAGAAAGCTTTAACCACTGCTCCAGTTTTAGTGTTGCCAGATGGGAGCAAGCCATTTGTTGTCTATACCGATGCTTGTGGGACAGGACTAGGCGCAGTCTTAATGCAAGAGGGAAGGGTAATAGCCTATGGTGGAAGGCAGTTGAGAGTGCATGAGAAAAATTACCCTACCCATGATTTAGAGTTGGCCGCTATTGTTTTTGCGCTTAAGATTTGGCGCCATTATCTGCTTGGTGAGAGATTCGAATTGTTCACTGACCACAAATCATTGAAGTACTTGTTTTCTCAGAAGGATTTGAACTTGAGACAGCAAAGGTGGATGGAGTTCTTAGCATCCTATGATTTCGAGATAGCGTATACCCCTGGCAAGGGTAACGTGGTGGCGGACGCCTTGAGCAGAAAGAGGTTGTCCTTGAGTCCATTGTTCGTGGAACAACGAAACTTGGAATTTATCTCGATGTTTGATTTCAGACCTTCCATTGATTATGTACCCGGTTTGCTAGCATCCTTGGAGGTTAGACCTACTCTTTTGGGGCGGATTGGAGAAGCACAGAGGGACGACCCACAGTTGGTTGAGTTGGTGGAGAAGCTCATAAGGGGGGAGTCGTCCAGCCATTTGAATAGGTACACCCTAGACGATAGGGGGTGCTTGCGTAGAGACGGTAGACTTTGTGTACCGCAAGACGAGGGTTTGAGGAAGGTTATTCTTGATGATGCACACCGTTCTAGGATGACCATTCATCCCGGTGGGGACAAGATGTACCAAGACATGAAGAGGGTTTTCATCTGGGCCGGTATGAAGAAAGATGTGGCCGAGTATGTCGCTCGATGCTTGGTGTGCCAACAAGTGAAGGCGGAGCAAAAGAAACCTGGAGGGTTGCTTCACCCATTGGAGGTTCCGCAATGGAAGTGGGATAGCGTCTCGATGGATTTTATTGACGGGTTACCCAGATCAAAAAAGGGTAATACGGGAATTTGGGTTGTGGTAGACAGACTTACTAAAAGCGCCCATTTCATACCTGTAAAGAGCAAGAGGACTGCTCCATGGCTAGCTTCAGTATATCTTCGAGAGATAGTTCGATTGCATGGGGTACCCTCAAGCATAGTGAGTGATCGAGATCCTATCTTCACTAGCGAGTTCTGGAAAAGTTTGCAAGAAGCAGTGGGGACTCAATTGTGTCTGAGCACCGCATATCATCCTCAGACGGACGGCCAGACTGAGAGGGTGAATCGTGTCCTAGAAGACCTTTTGAGGCTTTGTATCTTAGATTTTGGAGGTACATGGGAAGAGCATCTTCCATTGGTGGAGTTCGCATATAATAATAGCTTTCAGTCCAGTATTGGTATGGCTCCTTTCGAAGCTCTTTATGGAAGGCCTTGTCGATCACCTGCATGTTGGTGGGAATCTACAGATAAGATCTTGCTTGGGCCTGATATGGTTAGGGAGACTTCTGAGAAGATTGACTTGATTCGAAGAAGGATGAAAGCAGCGCAGGATAGGCAAAAATCTTATGCGGACAAGAGAAGGACGGATCTTGAGTTTGAAGTTGGGGACATGGTCTTTGTCAAAGTGTCTCCATTACGAAATGTGGTTCGCTTTGGATCTGTTGGGAAGTTAGCACCAAGGTTCGTAGGGCCATTTCCCATTAAGGAAAGGATTGGATGGATGGCATATAGAGTGGAGTTGCCCGACAGACTTAGTGGGGTACATGATGTATTCCATGTGTCACATTTGAGGAAGTGCCTACATGAGACTGCAGAGGTGGTAGAGCCAAGCTTGCTTAGAGAAGTGGAAGTAGAACGTGATGCAACGATTCGACGATCTCCTACTCGCATCCTTGGGTCAGAGACTAGGAAGTTGAGAAACAGAGAGGTTCAACTAGTCAAAGTGCAATGGGGAGAAGATGAGAGCAACGCAACTTGGGAGACGGAAGCGAAGATGCGTTCATTGTACCCGTTCCTTTTTGAGGGTATGTCTTTTAACTTCTCCTTTATCGTTTGTCTAGTACTTATCTTATCTTTAGTATGTCCTCTCGTTAGTACTGTTTGACCTTTAGATAGGGTAAACCTATGGTTGAAACATGTGTTTGAGACATGTTATGGTTGATGGATGCAAGTGGATGCAAGTGTTTGCTAGTGGTTGCTCGTGGATGCATATACACACACTCTAGGCACTAGATCAGCTCGGTCACTTCATATTGCATATTGCATAAAATTGTGTGTAGGAAGCTATATTTATGGATGTATAATGATTGTGTTATCATATGGATGATGCATTTTGGTGAATGATTGTGCACTCATGTAGATATTGTATGTGTCGATAGGATTCTCTCGCATACATAATGGATGCATGGCACTATCATGGTTTGCATATGTTCATACATTAGATAGGGAACATATACACACACTTTTTGCATAAGCTTATACATCATTAGAAATTGTTTTAAGGACAATGGATGCCCGTGTTTGATGGATTGAGTAGATGGTTGTTTGGATGATAGGATATGCATTCTCCTTAGCTTAGAGATTTCGGGGACGAAATCCTTTAAGGAGGGGAGAATGTAACACCCCGTATTTCAGTTAATGCTAAAATTCACTAATTGCAGAATAAATAATCTCAGATGCGAGAACTGGGGGAAACGGGCTGCGTCGTTGCGTTCGTCTCGGAAAAATACGTAGAATAGAGTCCGAAATTTTGTAAATCGGAGTCCGTATGGCCCAGTTATGGCCCAATGAAGTTGGCAGAAAAATCAAGTTAAAAACAGATTTAGAAATGCAAAATCAGATTTTGAAATTGGAGCCAGCGGGGGCCAGGCGGGAAACTTCCCGCCCTACCCATGTCGACAGGGCTGTCGACTGGGGAGTCGACTGCCCTGTCGACTTGCCTGTCGACACGGCGTGTCGAGCCAAAGGGCCTGGGTGCACCAGGTCTGGTTTTCTGGCTAGGGCTGGGCTGGGTTCTAGAGATTTCCTAAATCTGACGGACCTAATATAACCTAGGGCTAATCCTATGGTCTAAAACACACCCTAATCCTATAAATACACCCTAATGCAAGCCTAATCCATACTAAAAATAGAAATGATGGCCTCATGCCGCCAAAATCAAACTTAAGAGGAGCCTCCACTAGTTTATGAAGGAAGTTGCAAGCTAATCAACCTCTAATCATCATCTTCTTCATATTTAGCAACTAGTTCTACTTCATGAGTTTTCTAATCTTGGTTTTGGTGAGTTTCTATCACTTTAACATCAATTGCTAAAGTAAGTAGATTAGGTGTAATGAGACTTATGGTCTTGAATGCGGATTAGTGAGTTTGAATCATTTGTAATGATATGCTACTCTATGTTTTCCTATGTTTATGCATATTTAATAAGTGGGTTTATGCATGTTTAATAAGTTGGTTTATGCATGTTTAACAAGTGGGTTTATGCATGTTTAATAAGTGGGTTTATGCATATTTAATAAGTGGGTTTATGCATGTTTAACAAGTGAGTTATGCAAGTTCATATGCAAGTTATGTGTATGATGTTATGTAAGTTATGTGTATGATGTTATGCAAGTTCATATGCAAGTTATGTGTATGATGTTATGTAAGTTATGTGTAGGTTGTTATGCAAGTTCATATGCAAGTTATGTATATGCTTAAATGCAAGTTTAACATGATATGCAAGTTATGCATGCTTATGCAAGTATGAGAATGCTTATGCAAGTTATGTGTATGCTTAAATGCATGTTTAACATGTTATGCAAGTTATGAGAATGCTTATATGCAAGTTCAACATGTTATGCAATATATGTGTATGATAATATGCAAGTTCATATGCAACATGTTATGCAAGTCATATGTATGATAATATGCAAGTTCATATGCAACATGTTATGCAAGTCATGTGTATGATAATATGCAAGTTTGGGTTAAATGTAGTCGGGTTAATATATGCTCATATATGCAAGTTGACATCCTCTTAACCCATGACAAAGTTATATGCTAAGATTTGGTTAAACCCATGATATTTGTGATGGATCTTCCCTTTATTATGTCATGAAATGAGAACGATTTACGTGGGGAACGATGGGGTTAATAAATATGTTAATAAAAGTATGATTGGGTATGATAAACATACCATAAAAATAAATTAACATAAGTGGGAATTTACCTATTGAGTTAGGTCTACCCCATGGGAATTTACCTATTGAGTTAGGTCTACCCATGTTATGAAAAACTTGATATTAATTAGGGATAATTAATATGGGGGTGATTAATTAGGTGTAATTAATCGACTAAGACACGAGCTTGGACTCATTTGTAGTGCAAAACTGCCCGGACCCTACCGGCTTAACCAGTTGCTACAAATGTCAGCCCAATGTGAGAGGTCTTAGCCATAAATTAAATACGTGATTAAAGTAAAGACACGAGGTTAGACTCTGTTATGACGTAAGACTGCCCGGACCCTACCGGCTTAACCAGGCGGTCATAACAGCCAGTCTAATGTGGGAGGTCTTTATGGGAGATCACGGTCTTAATTAATTAAGAAACACTTAACCATATTAGCATGTAGTGGGACATGAGGGGTTAAGTGGGTGCCTTGGGTGGCATGTGGAAATCTAGTGGGTGCCTTGGGTGGCAATTGAAATATAATTAAATGACTTAACCAAACTTTAAACATGTAAGTGAACATGATTATTAAAAGGGTTAAGTGGGATGCACTAGAAAAAGGGACAAGCTTAGGTGGGTAGCTTGTGGGGGCCCATTTCAACCAGTAACCCATATGTATCTTATTGGGCTCGACCCATGTCGAGGACGCGACACGCATACTGGGCTTGACTATAAGAGGCCAAAACGGGGTAGCGGTGGCAACGCAAGTCCAACGGGTTTCATATGCGTGTGTGGACCCGGGCTGGTAGGTAAGACATTGTTGCATCGTGTAGATATAAGCCGTGCACCGTTTGTTGTATCGGGTTGCCACTTTGGGGAGTGATACACCCCACTGTGGGGCCGGCACGGGTATCTACGGTAGGGAGCCGATCATTTGGGAGTAGTGGTTACACCTAGTGGAGATAGGGGCAGACGGCACCTATGTAGTCAGCTAGGGTTATACGAGACTACTGGGGAAATTTTCTAAGTCCTTGGGAGGGATCAACCTTTAAGTAGAAATGACTGGTGTGGTGCAGTGTAGTAATTATCCTTGGGTGGGTAAATGCGTCTTTACAGTTATCTTAGTTTATCCTAAGCCTACCAAGCTGCTTAGTGTAGCCATTCATCCCCAGACATTACCGTATGTCAAGTTTATGTCTTCTCTGGTTACTTTAATGATTGTATTGTTAAAGTTATAGGACTCGCTCAGACTTATGTCTGACCCCGTTGTTTTTATCTTTTTCCCAACCCTCAGGTTCTCAAAGTGGGCCCAGCACGAGTGGGCTTTGATCAGGCTGCTTTTATTTCTCTCTTGGAGCTTGGACCCTAGATGTAGAGCTCAGTTTACCCTTTTCTTTTATGGCTATCAGTTCATGTATTGGGATTATTTATTTTTATTTAGCAGGATGGATATTTGTACTTGACTTCTATTATGGTTTTGTGATGTAACCAGACATGTTTTATTTTCCGCTGCAATTGAAATGATGTTTTAAATTTTCAAAGTATTACTTATATCTGTCTTGCTGTAATTACTCTGTTCTATATTCACTCAAAATACTCCACCAATGTTATGGCATTCCTTTAGAGAGTGACCATAGCGGGCGTGGGGTGTTACAAAATCTGGCACATGCAATTGTCAAAACATACGGCTTGTTTTCGTTTACACCTTATTTTCAAACCATTCCTCGCTAACAAGATCTTACATAATCCCAGAAAATATTTTACTGGCAACAAGCAAACCTATATCCATATCTCGTTCGATATTCAAAATTTTTGGTAGGAAAGAATGATCTGGCTCCAACTTTTAACGTGGCAAAATCTTGTACAGATTGTTCAAAATCTAACCATTGATCGAAATCTGACAAGTGTTTTGATATAAAAATAAAAAGGTTTGTATTCAGTATACATCTATCTTTTCCCCATTTGAACTTGTAATAAAACCAATAGTACATTGTTTCATATCATAGATAAATAAAAAAGGTATTTCCTCATTGTCCTGTTCAAAAGAAGAAAAAACGATCTGTCCTACAACATGGCTTCTGACATTGTGTAAAATTAAAAATTATGTAATAACCCGAAAATCTGGGCCAGTTTAAAATTTTTATTTTGGCAATTTTAGCGAATTTTGAATATTTGAAATGAGTTATTTTAAATAAAATCGACGAGAAATTTATTTTGAATATAATTTGAACGTATATATTATACACGTCGTCGTTAGAATATAATAATTATATATAATTATAAATAGAATTGAAAATGGCGCGGTAGTTCGATAATTCGATTTCAAACTTCAATTGAATGTACCGGGTGCAAAACAAACCGGATTTTAGTGAAACCAAAAATAATAGGATCTAATTGATGATATCTTTCCAACGAATCCGACAAATTGAGATTTCATAGCGGGAATCAAAAGATATGTCCAGTTGAAGATTCTGAATAGTCGCTATGGAATTCAGGCCCTTAAAAATGGGAATTTCGCAAACGACCTCGGATTTCGACGAAACCAGTTTAGTTGGATCCGCAATGTCGAATTATTGCTAAATTTCAAATTTCATAATTTTTCGAATCAATATGTGAGCGTGGCAAAGGAAAACGCGTTTGACCCATTTCAGTTGATTTTAATCAACTGGAAATTGGCCATTTTTCCAATGGTCCCAGAATTCGACGAAACTAGTTTTTTTAGGACCGTATCGTCAATACGAAGCTAGAAAATATTTTTCTGGAATTTTTAAAGTTAGTATGTGACCCCGATAATTTGAAATGTACGTTTAAAATTCAATATAGTGATTTAAATGTAAATTTGACGGAAACTGATCGAAACAGTTGAATCAACCTACGATACATATCCCATTGTGTTCGGAATGGGGGTAATACGCTATGGACGACAGGCGGTAGGCCTCGTTTTGAGGTCATATGTAAAAGTCAACTTTTACATAATTAAAATAATTAAAAATTTGAAATCCTCTCTCCTCTCCCCTTTAATCTCTCTGGCGCCTCCCCCTTTCTGATTTTAAACCGATTTAAAAAAAAAAATGGAAAGAGGAGGGCGACGGGGGGAGAGCCGCCGCCGCTTCGCCCCTCCCCTTGAGCCGCTGCCACCTCGCTCGAGACCCCCCTCCCACCTTTCCAGCGGCGCCGCGAGCCACCCAAACCCCCCCCTTTTCGCCTACGACATCGAGCCCCCCCCCCCATCGCGCCAGCAACCGCCGCCTCCCCCTTCGAAACCCCTGCTCCGCCCGCCTCCTTCTTCTTCCTGCTCTCCTCCTCCCTGACCCCGCCTGCCATGACCCAGACCCGACAGCCGCCCCCCCTAGACCCGAACCCGCACCCCCCTTGGCCCCAAAACCCGACCTCCGACCACCTCAGACGAGGTGAAGCCCCCCCCCCCCCCAGCCTTCGATTTTGACTGTAAGCCCTTTTTACTTATTTATTTTATTTCTTTTTCTATGTAATTGGTATTAGCAATTATAAAAATCAGTTTTTGTATATTTTTCAAATATAAAAGTTAGGATTTTTCAAATATAAAAGACGAGATTTTTATAAATGAAAAGATTAGATTTTTAAAGGAAGAAAGACGATATTTTTAAATGGAGAAAGGTGAGATTTTTACATATGTAGTGGATTAAAAATATGACTTTTACATAGTAGGAACTATAAAAATGTAATCTTTATGAGATAGGAAATATAAAAATATCATCTTTGTATATGTAGCGAAATAAAAATCTGATTTTTATTATATATACGTTGAAATAAAGTGGCGATAGTTAAAAAGGCGAAATCTTTATAGTTAAAAAGGCGAAATCTTTATAGTTAAAAAGGCGAAATCTTTATAGTTAAAAGGGCGAGATCTTTATATAGTAAACATCGAAGTAAAAATTCGATTTTTATATATTGAATATCATAGTAAAAAATTCGATTTTTATATATTGAATAGCATAGTAACAATTCGATTTTTAAATGTATGAAGCGATTATAAAAATATGATTTTTAATTTGAAAGTGAATAAATAAAAATGTGATTTTTATTTTAAAGACATCGAAATATAAAAATGTGTGATTTTTATATATGTAGTGACTACGGGCAACGAAGATGATAAAAAGGCGAGAATGAAGAAGATTTCTATAAATGAAGTGTCGTGAAGTTGGATAGCTATCGGTGAGAACTTCTCACTCTAAACCTCTTTTTCTAGTTATATATATATATACTAGGATGCAGACAGTGCTTAGCAGCACTCGACACCCGTCATCCACAGACCATGGATGGCTTGTTTGTAAAATTGTTTGGTTGTGTAGTTGGTTAGATTACTTGGTTTGAATTGAATTGATTGGTGAATTGAAATGGATTTGATTGATGTGTGAATGGCGTGGGACTTCACTAGACCGGGGATAAGGCTAGGCCTTGTCCCGTTTCTAGTATCGTGCCGTTATGCCGCCGAAATTTTCTAAAATATGTTAGAAAAATAAAAATATCATTTTATTGAATAAATGAACTGAATAGAAATTCATTTGTTAAAATAAAATGTTTATCGTTAAAAATATAATTTTTAACGTGAAAGTGGATAAATGAATATTTATAAACAAATCGGCCGATTTGTTTATATACACTGATTTGACTGATATCGATTGGGTCGATAAATTTTACACGTCGCCCAACTGCACAACTAAAATCTGTGTTTGATTGTTTGAAACCCCACACGGGTGTTGGGATGAAATTTGAAGTTCACTCATCCTGATGGATTAAATATGTCGATCGGTCGATTGACAGGCTGTTATAAGCGTCAGATATCTATATTTGATGCTTATACAGTGTAGTGCATTTTGGTTGATGGTTGATTATTTTTCAATGCTATTATATACATGTGTTGTATGGAATCCATATAATTAACATTATATGGTGATTGATTGGGCCTCATTCCAATCGGGAAAATAATGAATATTATAAAAGAAAATTCATGTGTTGAATATAAAAATAGTCATGTGTTGACGATGATTATGGGTTGAAAATATTCATGTGTTGAGTGAAATATTTTAAATAATAAAAATTACATCTTCATCATATTTACGATTAGAATCTACTTTACGGTGGAGTCTAATTAAAATCAAACGATAGATACCATAGTTAAATAAAATATTTTACATAACAAAAATAGTGATGTGTTGACAGTACTCATGTGTTGAGATTAGTCGTGTATTGAAAGAAATATAGATTCATGTGTTGAGTGGGATAAATATTCATTTGTTGAATAGAATAAAGAAGCTGTGAAAAATATAAAGCCGTGTTGATTAGTTTTGCGCCATTTTGACGTGAACGATATTTATATCGATTTTATTCAAATTGAAATGAATATTATAGCGAATTCGAATTGAAAAGAAAATGAATTTGAATTTGAGTTGAATTGAAAACGAACTGAAATTTAATTGAATTCGAATTGAAATTAAATTGAAATCAATTTGAATTGAAACGAATTTGAATTGAATATAAAAGGACTTCGAATGGAATTTGAATTTGAATTAAATAAAATGGAAATGAATTCGAGTTGAATTGAAATCAAATCGATTTGAAATTGAATATAGAAGTTGAATTATTTTAGAAACGAATTTAGAACTATTTATAAAACTCGTTTTAAAAGGAAATCAACGAAATATATATATAATATATTATATATATATATATATATAATGGCCTGAATAGAACGCGCCGCGCCGTGGCAGTTCGTGAATTTCGACCATTTATTTCAAACGGACGTTGCGGGAGATCCGACCGTCGGATTCTCCTAAAACCGGAACCGTTGGGTTCGTATCGAAGAGAGATTTCCAATGAATATTAGAAATTTGAAATCTAACGGTTGGATTTGGAATTATGTCCAAATCAATTTCAAAAAAGGTCGTTGTAAGTACAGTTCGATGGCCGTTGATGGAAATCGACTGTACGGGCCTTGATAAAATTATTAAAAATATCGATAATTTGTGTAAAATTATAATATGTGAATTGGAAAGAATTGGGCTGGAAAATTCCACATTAGAGGATAAAAATAGATTTTTATCGAAATGAACTAGTTTTGAACTAGAATTAAAAACAATTTATTTTTGAAATAAATAAATTGAATTTGAAAGTGATTTTAAAAATAATCAATATTCCCAATAGGTGAAGTGAAAGTGGAGTTGAATCGAAATTATCTTCGGAATATTTCGATGTTGGATTTCGTGACTATACAAATATTGTTATGGGGATTTGAAAGATATATTTTATATCATTATTTCCAATACAATATATGTTGGTTTCAGAATTTGATATTGAATATAAACCGATATATTTTCTATTCAGAGCCTTGTATTTAATATCAAATGTGATTTGGGTTTATCGTGAATCGTGTTTTAGATGACATTGGTTCTTTAACCCAGTTAAAGGCAAGATATCGATTTTTGAGAAGATTAAAACTAAGTGGAGTTTTAATGAATCTTTAATTAGATTAAAATGTGAATTGATAATTTAAATTATCAAATCTGAAAAGTGATCGAGAGTGGAGTACCACCAGTTTTGCTCCAAAGCGATAGTTAAATCTTTAATTAGATTTGAACGTGAAATGGTAATTAATTTTACCCATAACACCGTGGTGTTAGATATGGATTATTACCGGTTTTGCTCCATTGGATAAATAGGTTGGGATTGGAAAATAAAATAAATAATTACTTCGGTGTGGTTCGCTAATCCCGACTAGTTTGAAATGATATCCAAAGGAAGATTATAGAATAAATTTAGAAGAATTTATCTTGGATAAAATTAATGGGAACATTTCCCTAAGAATGTGATTTTGTGAATAAAAGAATATTCTGAATTGGAATGAGGCGTTTGTTGTGTTTGTGTAACATTTTTTCATTATATACGTGGGTTATTCAGAAAGGCCGGGTTTATACCCATTCTGAATAATCGATTCGACGAGATGTCGAAGATGAAGACGGTGGTTGAAGACCGGAAGTCTTCACATCGTTTGGGTGATTACTGATGATCTTGATTGGGCTGTACACCCAGGATGAGGGAATCAGTTGGTGATCGTCCAGACGTACTTGGAGATGGATGGATATGCGAGGAAAGTGCCTCCGGTTTCGTTCAGACCCAGAACGAACTTGTAAATGGATTGTGTGTCTGACATTGGATTTTATTCTGTGTTGATTGATCTCTATTAAATATACATCTGTTTGGCGGCGGAGAATTTACTCTCTTGCTTAACGCCCTTCTCTGAGACATACGAGCTCAGAGGTTGTATATCGATGGACATCAGTCGCATGGAATGAATTGCCTGTGTGGCACGCGTAAGTGGCAATTGATCAAGGCTTCTGTTGAAAAGCAAAGTCTTGTGGTTGATGATCAAAGCACGGCCTGTGTGGCGTAGCTTTGTGTATAACGTGAATTCGCGACCCTCACACCTCGGTATGAGTCAAAAACGGGAGAGGACCGCTGGGAGAGCACGACGTTTCTTTCTAGCTAGGGTGGTGTCAGTGACCTACCAGCCCTGACATTTATAAACTTTTCACCTATGTGGTTGTTGGATACGAGGCGCCTCGGATATAGGTCTGTAAGGACCGGGAAACGTGTGTTCAGAAATTGCTAATCCTCAAAAGTAAGAGAGGACCGGCCCAGCCGATTCCAAGGATCAAAGTGGGGTCCTGGGACATTTGCTAGAGTGTCTCGAACGCGGAGAGGAGCTTGCCCCTTGCCTCGGCTCATGACGGAATCCAATTTCCAATATGTGGTATTGCGGTTTTAATTGTAGAACTAGTACGGCGACATGATAGATGGTACCCATGCCGCCTATGATTGATATTTATGATTTGAATTGTTTTGACACTATACACTTATTATAGTATCAAATAATGTGTTTTAAATGTATCAAGCATGCTTTGGCTGTTATAAGGTAAAAACCCTATCCTCCGGCTTGCGTTGCATTGTGTGATGGGACCTGGGTCTCATAACAGCTTCATTTTTCTTTATTTAGCATTGCGCTGTTTGTTCTATGCACTGGTATTCTTGGAAGGAAACCCTTTCCGTGTTATACGGCGTGGTCCCTTGATTTACCTAACTTTAAAACCAATATTAATAACTGTTTTAGTTCTCACACCAGTCACATGACTGACCTGGAGTTTATTGTTTTAACCTAAACTCTGGGTGCCCCTATTTTCCGCACGGGCAGCTAGTAGTTTTGGTTTTGCAGATTTATATTCACAGGGTCCTGATTTACAGCTGGAACGATGCTCGGAAATCTCTGTATCCGTGTATCACTTTCAGTTGTGTTTTGTATTATTTTCCGCTGCTATGTAATTTATTGTAATCTCTGATATTTATCAAATGTATATTATTCATTTATACTCTGTATATTCTTGTATCTGATGGAATTGTTTCAATAGAAATGAAATGTTCTTCTGTATGCGTTCTATTTTGTCTTGTCCTCAATTCTATCCGTGCTTTCCTTCACGGGGAAGTTCGGGTCGTCTCAAATTAAAAGGAGGAAACCAATACGCACTACTTCCTTCCATTCTAAGCTAACATACCACGTTCTATAAAATCAAATCTCCTCCTTCCCAAACAAACCCATTCTCTGCAAATCCCTACCCAAAATGTTCTTAACCCATTCGCATGCCAAATCTTCCTCTCACGGTAAATAAACAAAAATTGCCTTCACTTCAGGGATACATTATAAATCTAAACTCCGGTGGCGTTGGCGATTGCGGTTCCTGGAATGCTTGTGATAAAAGAAAAGAGGGTTACAAAGGAGAAGTTAGTATAGAAGAAGAAGGGCGCACTATGCACTGACAAGTTCGGAGTCTGGGCAACAGATGCTAAGCAAATGGAAAATGTGAGCTTGACCGTGTCAAGTGAAGAAGAAGTGAAGTCAGATTCTGTTTTCCTCCAAAGCAAGCAAAGTGATAAGTTTGTCTCGGAGGGTTTGAGGCTGATAACTGGTGCACATTTTTGGAAGAGGGGGTCGTTGAAATCTCAGCTGGAGAATCGAGCATGGCATAGTGGTATCGGGGTGATGGAGTGTTTGGAAGGAAGGGATGTAGTGAGTGAATCGCGGGTTAAGAGATGTTAGTACAAAGGATTATAGCAACGAAAACAATGTTGAAAACATGAAATTGAACAAAGGGGCAATTTTTGTGTTTTTTTAAAGATATTCGTCATCTGGAGAAAACTGGATGGTATGTGGGGGTGTTTGAACTGCCAAGGTCGGTCTGGGTGGTGACTGTGTCAGTGGTGCGTCGGAGGTAAGTGGTACAACGGTCTGAAGTTCACCAGCATTGGAGCGAGGATTGGTGAAATTGATGGTGCTGTATCGAGGTTAGAATAAGTGGAGCATCGAGTTTTTCCCTGGCATGAAGGAATTAACAATGGGTTTAATTTATTCAAACCGGAAATTAGCTCAAAGAAACTAAGCACCATGGGATCTTACGTGACTGGGAGCTATGAAGTTAAATGTGTTAATGGTGTTTTGATTTATTCCTCCTATGAAATCCTTCAGACCAATTCTTTGTTCTACAAGGATCACTTTATTGGCATCTTTATGGATAAAGCCGAAGTGTTTGGCTTACTAAAGGTTATTTAAAATAATAGATTTGAGCTAAGAAGAAATGTTTAAACAAAAATGTATATAGTTGAAGTGGTGGTTGATTAATGGTGCGCAATGGGTTCCAAGTAATATCGCAATGTCTTGATGTTAGACAAGAAAGCAAATTTACAGGGTTCGCTTATATTAAATAAGTAATTAATTTTTTAATTTAATCTTCGATTAAACTAATGACTGTTAAATTAATATCTCATGTATACGGGAGCACAATTACACGAAAACTGATCATGTTGGAATTATAGCGATGAGGTTGTAACAACCAAGAAATTATGGGCCAGTTTAAAATTTTTATTTTGGCAATTTTAACGAATTTTGAATATGTAAAATAGATTATTTTAAATAATATCAACGAGAAAATTTATTTTGAATATAATTAGAACGTATATATTATATACACCGTCGTTAGAATATAAATAATTTTATATAATTATAAATAGAATTGAAAATGGCGCGGTAGTTCGATAATTCGATTTCAAACTTCAATTGAATGTACCGGGTGCAAAACAATCCGGATTTTAGTGAAACCAAAAACATTAGGATCTAATTGATGATATCTTTCCAACGAATCCGAAAAATCAAAATTTCATAGCGGGAATCAAAAGATATGTCCAGTTGAAAATTCTGAATAGTCGCTATGGAATTCAGGCCCTTAAAAATAGACATTTTGCAAACGACCTCGGATTTCGACGAAACCATTTTTGTTGGATCCGCAGTGTCAAGTTATTGCTAGATTCCAAATTTCATAATTTTTTGAATCAATATGTGAGCGGGGCAAAGGAAAACGCGTTTGACCAATATGAGTTGATTTTAATCGACTGGAAATTGACCATTTTTCAAACGGTCTCAGAATTCAACGAAACTAGTTTTGTTAGGACCGTATCGTCAATACGAAGCTAGAAAATATTTTTTCTGGAATTTTTCTAGTTAGTATGTGACCCCGATAATTTGAAATGTACGTTAAAAATTCAATATAATGATTTAAATGTAAATTCAACTGAAACTGATTGAAACGATCAAATCAGCTTGCGATACATATCCCATTGTGTTCGGAATGGGGGTAAAACGCTATGGACGACAGGCGGTGGGCCTCGTTTAGAGGTCGTATGTAAAAGTCAACTTTTTCAAAAAATAAAATAATTAAATAATAATAAATAAAAGAACTTTCTCTCCCGTATCACCCCTCTGTCCCCCCCCCCGATTCATTTGAGAATCATTCGACAAAAAAAAAGGGGAAGAAGACGTCGAAGCGGGGAGGAGCCACCGCCCCACCGCCGAGACCCCCTCCCTCCGCCTCCCTCCTCCGGCAAGGACTAGCCCACCCCCCCAAACCCGATCCTCTCCCTCTCGACTGAAGACCGCACCCCCCCTCGCGATCCACCACCGCCACAGCCGCCCCTTCCACCGATCCTCCTCCTGCCGCCGAGCCTGGCCATCACCACCCCCCCCCCCCCCCCCCGCTGTAAGTTTAATTTTAGTTTTTATTTGCTTTATTTTCTTTATTGTTTATTATTTAATTTACATTCCTATGATAAAACTGCAAATTCAAGTCTTAGGAAAATATGGTTTTTACTATAAAGTTTGATTTTTATTTGTCTTGGTAAAAATATGATTTTTATATTTTTAAAGTAATAAAAATATGGTTTTTATATTTTTAAAGTATTAAAAATATAATCTTTACTATATAGAAGATGTAAAAATATGATTTTTGGTTAGGTGGAAAATTAAAAATATAATTTTTACATGATAGGAATATTAAAAATATCATCCTTATATGTGTAGAAAAATAAAAATATGATTTTTAAATTGAAAGTGAATAAATAAAAATGTGATTTTTCTTTTGAAGACATCAAAATATAAAAATGTGCGATTTTTGCATATGTAGTGGCTAGGGGCAACGAAGATGACAAAGATACGATAACAATGAAGATTTCTATCAATGAAGAGTCGTGGTATTGGATAGCTTTCAGTGAGAATTTCTCAACTTTCAATTTCTTTTTCTAGTTATATATATACTAGGATGCAGGCGGTGTTTAGTAGCACCCGACACCCGTCATCCACAGACCATGGATGGCTTGTTTGTTTAATTGTTTGGTTGTGTAGTTGGTTAGATTATTTGGTTTGAATTGAATTGTTTGGTGAAATGAAATTGATTTGATTGATGTGTGAAGGGCGTGGGCTTTCACTAGACCGGGGATAAGGCTAGGCCTCGTCCCGTTTCTAGTATCGTGCCGTTATGCCGCCGAAATTTTCTAAAATATGTTAGAAAAATAAAAATATCATTTTTATTGCGTAAATGAACTGAATAGAAATTCATGTGTTGAAATAAAATATTTTATCGTTAAAAATATAAAATTTAACGTGAATGGGAATAAATAAATATTCATTTACAAACCGGACGGTTTGTTTATGTACACCGATTTGACTGACATTGATTGGGACGATAAATTTTACACATCGCCCAACTGCACAAATAAAATCTGTGTTTGATTGTTTGAAACCCCACACGGGTATTGGGATGAAATTTGAAGTTCAATCACCCTGATTGATTAAATATGTCGATCGATTGATTGACAGGCTGTTATAAGCGTTAGATATCTATATTTGATGCTTATACAGGGTAGTGCACTTTGGTTGATGGTTGATTATTTTTCAATGCTATTATATACGTGTGATGTATGAAAATCCATATAATTAATATTATATGGTGATTGATTGGGCCTCATTCCAATTTAGAAAATAAAGAATATTATAAAATAAAGGTTCATGTGTTGACTGTACTCATTCGTTGGGATTAGTCATGTGTTGAACGAAATATTTTAATAATAAAATTTACTTCTTTATCAATATAAAATAAAGGTTCATGTGTTGACTGTACTCATCCGTTGAGATTAGTCATGTGTTGAACGAAATATTTTAATAATAAAATTTACTTCTTTATCAATATAAAATAAAGGTTCATGTGTTGACTGTACTCATCCGTTGAGATTAGTCATGTGTTGAACGAAATATTTTAATAATAAAATTTACTTCTTTATCAATAGGAAATAAAGGTTCATGTGTTGACTGTACTCATCCGTTGAGATTAGTCATGTGTTGAACGAAATATTTGAAATAGAAATATTTGAAAACGAAATATTTGAAATAGAAATATTTGAAAACGAAATATTTGAAATAGAAATATTTGCAACGAAATATTTGAAATAGAAATATTTGAAATGAAATATTTGAAATAGAAATATTTGAAACGAAATATTTGAAATAGAAATATTTGAAACGAAATATTTGAAATAGAATATTTGAAAATAGAAGTATATGAAGCCGTGTTGATTAGATTGACGCCATTTTGACGTGAACGATATTTATATCGATTTTATTCATTTTAAAATGAATATCGAAAAGTGATTTCGAAATCGCATGTTATGAAATGAAATTTGAATTAAATGATATATAAAACGAATTTGATTTCAATCGAATATATAATGAATTTGATTCAAATAGAAAACGGAAATGAATTGAATATAAAACGATTTCGAAATGAATTGAATATGAAACGACTTCGAATTGAATGGAATAGAAAACCAATCTGAATTCGAATTGAATATATAACGAATTAAATTCGAATTGAATATATAATGAATTTGATTGAAATATATAACCAATTTGAATTGGATCGAATAGAAAACGAATTTGATTTGAATCGAATTGAAAACGAATTCGAATTGAATTGAAAACGAATTGAAATGAATTCAAATTGAATTGAAATTTGAATTGAATAAACATGAATTTTAAAACGAATTTATAAGGAGAAATTCAATTTTGATTTGAATTTGAAATGAAGGTTGAAATTGTTTTTGAAACGAATTCAAAACTATCTATATAATTCGTTTTAAATAGTAATCGACGAAATATATATTATATATATAATATAATGGCCTGAATAGAACGCGCCGCGCCGCGGCAGTTCGCGAATTTCGACCATTTATTTCAAACGAACATTACGGGAGATCCGACCGTCGGATTCTCCTAAAACCGGAACTGTTGGGTTCGCATCGAAAAGAGCTTTCTAACGAATATTTGAAATTCAAAATCTAACGGTTGGATTTGGAGTTACGTCCAAATCAAATTCGAAAAAGGTCGTTGTAAGTGCAGTTCGATGGCCATTGTTGGAAATCGATTGTACGGGCCTTAATAAAATTATTAAAAATAGTAATAATTTGTGTAAAATCATAAGAAATGATTTGAGAAAAATTGGGGTGAAAAACTCCATATTTTAAAAGATAAAAAAAATAGATTTTTATCGAAATGAACTGGTTTGAACACAATTTAAAACCCGGGTTTTTATTTTTAAAATAAATAAATTAGATTTAAAAAGGGGTTTCAAATAATCAGAATTCCTAATATATTTGATTTGAGTTGAACTAGAATTGATTTGTGGGTTTATCGTGAACTGTGTTTTAAATAACACTGGTTCTTTAACCCGATAACAAATAGGATGTGATTTGGGTTTGTCGTGAACTGTGTTTTAAATAACACCTAGTTCTTTAACCCAGTAAAAGGAATTTTAACGAATCTGCAATCAGATTGAAATGTGAATCTATAATCTAAATTATCAAATTTAGAAATGAGCGAGAATGGAGTATCGCCAGTTTTGCTCCAAAGCGATAGTTAAATCTTTAATTAGATTTGAACGTGAAATGGTAATTAATTTTACCGATAACACCATGGTGTTAGATATGGAGTATCACCAGTTTTGCTTCATGAGATGAATAGGTTGGGATTGGGAAATAAAATACATAATTACTTCAGTGTGGTTCGCTAATCTCGACTAGTTCAGAAAACCATACTTTGGTTTGTAACGACATCCAAAGGAAGATTAAAGGATAAATTTTAAAGAATTTATCTTGGATAAAATTAATGGGAACCTTTCCCAAAAGATGTGAATATTTAAATAACAGAATATTCAGAGTTGAAATGAGGCGTATGTTGTGTTTGTGTAACATTTGTTTTTAATATACGCGGGTTGTTCAGAAAGACCGGGTTTATACCCATTCTGAATAACTGATTCGACGATATGTCGAAGATGAAGACGGTGGTTGAAGACCGGAAGTCTTCACATCGTTTGGGTAATTACTGACGATCCTGATTGGGCTGTACACCCAAGAGGATGGAAACAATTGGTGGTCGCCCAGACGTACTTGGAGATGGATGGATATGCGAGGAAAGTGCCTCCGGTTTCGTTCAGACCCAGAACGGACTTGTAAATGGATTGTGTGTCTGACACTGGATTTTATTCTATGTTGATTGATTTCTATTAAATATACATCTGTTTGGCGGCGGAGAATTTATTCTTTTGTTTAACGCCCTTCTCTGAGACATATGAGCTCAGAGGTTGTATATCGATGGACATCAGTCGCATGGCATGAATTGCCGGTGTGGCACGCTAAGATGCAATGATCAAGGCTTCTGTTGAAAAGCAAAGTCTTGTGGTTGATGATCAAAGCACGCTACATGGCAGCTTTGTGTATAACGTGAATTCGCGAGCCTCACACCTCGGTATGAGTTAAAAACGGGATACGGACCGTTGGGAGAGCACGACGTTTCTTTCTAGCTATGGTGGTGTCAGTGACTTACCAGCCCTGACATTTATATACTTTTCACCTTTGTGGTTGTTGGAATGAGGCGCCTCGATTATAGGTCTGTAAGGACCGGGAAACATGTGTTCAGGAATTGCCAATCCTCTAACGTAAGTGAGGACCGGCCCAGCCGCATCCAGGGTTGCCCAGAGTGCGTAACCCTGAGACATTTGCTAGAGTGTCTCGAACGCAGAGAGGAGCTTTCCCCTTGCCTCGACTCATGACGGAAATCCAATTTCCAATACGTGTATTGCGGTTTTAATTGTAGAACTAGTCTGGCGACATAGTAGCATGGGATGCTATGCCGTCTATGATTTATATTTATGATTGAAATTGTTTTGACACTATACACTTATTGTAGTATCAAATGATTTGTTTTAAACGTACCAAGCATGTTTGGCTATTATAAGGGAAAACCTTATCCTCCGGCTTGCGTTGCATTGTGTGATGGGACCTGGGTCTTATAATAGCTTCATTTTTCGAAAAGCATTGCGTTGTTTATTCTATGCACTGGTATTCTTAGGAGGAAACCCGTTCCGTGTTATACGGCGTGGTCCCTTGAATTACCTTCTTTCAAAGTAAGCTTTAAATAACTGTTATAGTTCTCACACCAGTCACATGACTGACCTGGAGTTTATTGTTTTAACCTAAACTCTGGGTGCCCCTATTTTCCGCCCGGGCAGCTAGTAGTTTTGGTTTTGCAGATTTATATTCACAGGATCCTGGTTTACAGCTGGAATGATATCCGGAAAGCTCTATATCCGTATATCACCTTCAGTTGTGCTTTGTATTATTTTCCGCTGCTATGTAATTTAATGTAATCTCTGATATTTATCGAATGTAATTTATTCATTTATACTCTGTATATTCTTGTATCTGATGGAATTGTTGTTATAGCAATGAAATGTTCTTCTGTTTGTGTTCTGATTTGTCCGGTTCTCAAACGATCAGGGGTTTCGAACGGTCTAGATCGGTTTAACGAATGATTCGGATCGAGCGAAATTCCTTGTCGCTACAGAGGTCGTCGTTGGGGAGCTGATATGGCTGAGAACAAAGCTGCAGGGATTTCGTGATAAAATCAAATGTATGTCGATTCTAAAACGAAACAAAAGCAGAATCATCAACTGCAAAACAAAGTGAGTAAACCCACTAACTCTGACTCGTTTATATTTTTATATAAACGAGTTTTAAATTTATTTATAGTTATTTTATACTGTGATGTTTGCTTGGGTGAATAGTTGACAAAATTGGTTGAAATGGTTGATATAATTACATCGTTGGTCGGTTACTAGTTCTGTATTTCATATTGATGTGAAATAATATTATTGATGTTGATTTACATTTGTGGATGCTGGGAAACAGGTTGGAGGGATCCAACTGGATCCCTCAATATTTATATTATTGTTTGTTATTTACTGTGATATATACTATGATTGATTATGTTGTGTTGAATTACCTTGGCCCCAGAATTTTGGTATTTAATACCGTAAAATATTTTTAATATAGAAAATGAAATTTGAGTTTTGAAAGGTAAATTTGTTTCCAAAAATATAAATAATATATATTAGAATAGAGTTGAAATTAAAAACATGTTAATGAAGAAACCAGAAGTGTTTGTAACAACCCGGAAAATATGAGTCAATTTAAAGTTTTTAAATTGGATATTTCAAAGGAATTTAAACAATTGAAATAGAATATTTCAATGAAATAATGAATTGGAAATAGTGTGGCCGTTTAAAATTTTGAATTCAAACTTTAACTGACTGTACCAGATGTAAAATATAACGGATTTTAGTGAAACCAAAAATATTTAAATCTGTTTATGAACACCTTTCTAACAAATCTGAAAAATCGGAGTTACATAGCGGGAATCAAAAGTTATCGCCAAATGTATTTTCAGAATGGTCGCTATAGAGAATATATAGCCCTTGAAAATAGACATTTTGCAAATGACTTGGAATTCGACGAAACCACTTTTGTTGGATCCGGGATGTCAAACTATTGCTAGGTTTCAAATTTCATAATTTTTGAAGCTAGTATGTGAGCGTGGCAAAAGAAAATGTGATTGGTCAATTTCTGTTAAATTGGATCGTCCAGAAATTGGCCATTTTTCAAACGATCTCAGAATTCGACGAAACTAGTTTTGTTGGGACCGTAGCATCAAAACATAGCTAGATTTATTTTTCTGGAATTTTTGGAATTAGTTTGTGGCCCTGGCAAATTGAAATGTACGTTCAAAACAGAATTTGAATGTTTCATATTTTAATTTGAAGAATAACTAACTGTAACAGTCGAATTGGCCTACGAAACATATCCCATTGTGTTCGAGATGGGGGTATTTAGCTAAGGGCGACAGTTGTTGGGTTTGAAAAGGAGTTCGTATGGAGAAACTGTTATTTTCAAATTTAAAATAAATTAAATATCAGAATATAAAGGCTGGCCAATCAGGAGCTTTCTCCCTCACACCCTCGTCGCTCTAAAAACCACGCCGCCTCTCAGTTCGAACGACGGAAAATGCTCCGAGCTTCCCACCCATTTTCTGATCAATCCAAGAAGAATCAAACCCCCCTCCAGTGCAACTTTTTATAGATCGTCTTCCCAGCTCCACATCTATACCCGCCTCGCCCTCCACCTCACAACGTTCAGCGAGATACAAAGCCCCAAATGCAGCTCGCGTCGACCAAGATTCTACCACCATAGCCCCGTCGAACTAATGGTGGGTATAAGTGCCGGGAAGCTGGTTCCAAGCTCTACGGTGTGGCGAAGACTGATCGTCCAACCGCTACCCCATTGGATCGATAATCGAAGACCTAGTTTCGAAGGTTTAAATGAGGTAAACAGCTTGAATTTTCTAAATTTAAAATAACACTTTTAAGTGTTGCAAACTTTGAAAAATCATATCTTTATTGTGTGTTGATGAAATTCGATGAAACAGGAAACATCGTGACCGCAAGGAGGTTCTCTACCATCTAGAAGGGACCGCGGATTTTTCTGAGCTAGCTACGATTTCCGGCACCTTGAAAACCAATGTGAGAAATCTAAATTCAAATGTGCGAATGAAATCATGTTGTATAAGTTATATAAGCAAAGTGTAAATTATATATGCATTGTATACCTCAAGTACACGTGTTGTATAAGTTATATGAGCGATGTATAAATTATACAAGCATTGTATGAAACATATATGCTTTGAATTATGTTGAAATGGAAGTGAAATATATTTATAATATATATATATATATACACTTCCCTCGTCCACGAACCATAGACGATATTTATTGCTTGTGATTGGCGTGAAAATACTTGGTATGACGAATGGTTGAAAATATGTGGTATGACGAGTGGTTGAAAATAATTGTTTGTGGTTGATATTGTTGGATTGTGGTTGAAAAATACCTTTGTGGTTGAAAAATAAACTCTTGTGGTTGAAACAAATTAGAATAGGATTATGGAAATGAAAATAAAACATGTCGCCTGCGTGCGAACTAGATGCATTAAATCCTCTTTGTCAAAAACCGCGAGGTTTTAAGGTAGAGCTAGGAGCCGTACTTGGGACGGTGCCGGTTTTAACTACCCTGCCGTTATGCTGTCGAAATTTTCTAAAATATTCATGTGTTAGAATTATTTTCATTTGTTGAAATTATTTTCTTATGTTGAAACCGCATTCATGTGTTGAATAGAAATTCATTCGTTGAATAGAAATTCATGTATTGAATGGTATTCGTGTTTCAAATAAATTACTTTAACAATAAAAATCACGTTTTTATTATATATATACTATAGAAAACATTCATGTGTTGAATAGAAATTCATTCGTTGAATAGAAATTCATGTGTTGAATGGTATTCGTGTTATAAATAAATTACTTCAATAATAAAAATCACATTTTTATTATATATACAAACTATAAACTATAGAGAACATTCATGTGTTAAATAGAAATTCATTCGTTGAATAGAAATTCATGTGTTGAATGGTATTCGTGTTTTAAATAAATTACTTTAACAATAAAAATCACATTTTTATTATATATACAAACTATAGAGAACATTCATGTGTTGAATAGAAATTCATTCGTTGAATCAAAATTCATGTGTTGAATGGTATTTGTGTTTTAAATAAATTGCTTTAACAATAAAAATCACATTTTTATTATATATACAAACTATAGAGAACATTCATGTATTGAATAGAAATTCATTCGTTGAATAGGAATTCATGTGTTGAATGGTATTCATGTTTTAAATAAATTGATTTAAGAATAAAAATTACATTTTTATTGTGAATATGAAGTGCTAAAAATACACAAGTGTTGAAATAAAGGTTCGGAGGTTATAAATATTATTTTTTAACATGGTTAGGATCTAAAAAAAATAGCCAAGAGTTGAAAATTATTTTTGTTCATCAAAAATATCATTTTATCCTATGTATAAGTGTTCAAAATAACAGTATGTTGAAATAAATATTTGTTCGCTAGAAATACTATTATTAGCTTTGTTCTGCATATATATATATATGTGTTGAACAGAGAAAATGGATTAGCTATTCAGTAAAGAAATTATTTGCGTAGCCGACAAATAGGTAAGCCTTAATGAGTTGGCTGCGCAATTTTATTTTTATATCAACTCTGCGAATGCCATTGGATGCGGAGTGCTGGTTATTCTGTGTGTAATAATAAACATCGCCACAGGATAGTAACAATTAATTTTGAACTATACTACATGGCATACTTCTTGACAATAGGCATACTTCATCATATTCCACATAAGCATTTGGAGCTTGTGTGATGAGGTTGAAGATTTACCAAACGTGCGAGAGGCCTGTATAGCGATGATTATATATTAAAGGTTGAACAAATGACAGATCTGAACTAAATAAATTATAACTGTAAATTGCCAGATTAATAAAAAAAACCACATGGGTCTGGAGATGACAATAAACACGTCTCTCTGGTCATTAAGGCACAAAAACCATTTATAGGGTGACGAGAATTTATTCTCTAGAGTTATGATCTATAAACACTCCCCTGTGGACACCGGAATATATCACTATAAATATGTGTATGCTTATTGGGATTTATTGGGTACCTAATACGGCCCGATAAATTTCCAAACCCCTTCCCGTACAAACGAGGTTATGGCGAAATTTTTGGAAATATAAAGGCATTAGTGAAATATTTGAAGTGAAAATGATATTGAAATCCGGAATGAACTATATTTATATATATAAAAATATAAATATAATTGAAATGAATCGAGGCCGTGCAGTTCGTGTTTTTGAAATCATAACTTCAATCGATTAGTACGAGAGATCCGACCATCGGATACCCCTGAAACCGCAACCGTTGGGTTCGCCATGGATATATCTTTCCAACGGCACCAACTTTGTAAAGATCCAACGGTTGGATTTTCTGGAATGTTTAATTTAAATCTGAAGAAATAAAGCGCCAGAATTAATTATATTTATATATAAATATAAATATAATTAAATTAAATCGAATAACGACGCTGCAGTTCGTATTTTTGAACCGTATCTTCAAATGACTATTGCGGAAGATCCGACTGTCGGATTTTCACGAAACAGGAACCGTTGGGTTCGCTTTGGAAATACCTTCCCAGTGATATAAACTTTGTAGAAGTCCAACGGTTAGATTTACCGATATGTGTAAAACAAATTTGGGGAAAAATAGCGCCACGGCACGACCTGAAACGACATTTAATTAAATATGGCCATTTTTAAATAAATAAAAATGGCGAAAAGTCATTATAAAATATTACAAGCAACATGGACTGGAACTAAACCAATTTTACTTGGTTTGCTTGATATTTGATGGTTGAATGTGTTTGACATGAAAATTATACTAAAGAACTGAAATGTGGATGTCGAATAATTTAACCATGGAAAGAATTGATTTGAATTCTAAATAAACGCAAATTATTTGAAAAGGCCGGGCTAATCCTCATTTCAAATAATTGATCGAACGATTCGAAGTTGAAAATGCGAAGACGATTCAAGACCGACGATCTTCGTATCGGATGGATGGGCGCTGCTGAGGTTCCAGATTGGAGTAGCTACCTTGAAGGGACGGAAATAGTAGCCGTCTGGACGTATGTGTTGATTGGACGGATATGCGAGGAATATGGTGCCTCTGGTTTTGTTCAGACCCAGGACGAACTTGTAAATGGACTGTGTGTTTGACATTTGATTTTGTTCTATGCTGATTGATCTCTATTAAATATATATTTGTTTGGCGGTGGAGAATTTATTCTCTTGCTTAACGCCCTTCTCTGAGACGTACGAGCTCAGAGGTTATATATCGATAGAAATCAGTCGTATGGAGTGGATTTCCTGTATGGCATGCCAAGATGCAGTGATCAAGGCTTCTGTTGCAAAGTAAAGTCTTGTGGTCGATGATCAAAGTACGGCCTACGTGGCCTGGCTTTGTGTATAGCGCGGATTCGCGAGCCTCACACCTCGGTATGAGTCAAAAACGGGATAAGGACTACAGGGGCAGCATGAAGTTTCTTTCTAGCTAACGGTAGTGTCAGTGCTTAAACTGGCTGATATTTATATTATTTTTACCTATGCGGATGTTGGAATGAGGCGCCTCGATTTTAGGTCTGAAAGGACCGAGAAACGTGTGTTCAGGTATTGCCAATCCTCAAACGTAAGAGAGGACCGGCCCTAAAGATTCAAGGGTTACCCAGAGTGTGTAGTCCTGAGGCATTTGCTAGAGTGTCTCGAAGCGGAGAGTAGCTTGCCCCTTGCCTCAACTCTTGACGGAAATCCAATTTCCAATACGAGATAACGGATTTGATTGTAAAACTAGTATGGCGACATAGTATATGGTAGCTATGCCACGTATGATTGATATTTATGACGATATTCATTTTTGAAACATATATGCACTAGTAATAATATCAAGTGATTTTTTTTGCACGTATTAAGCATATTTTGGCCATTATAAGGTAAAACTCTATCCTCCAGTTTGCGTTGCATTGTGTGATGGGAATTGAGTCTTATAATGGCTTCATTCTTCTTAAAAAGCATTGCATTATTTAAAGAATTTGCTTTGTTTTAAATGCACTGGCGATCATTGGAGTAAACCCGTTCCGCGAAAGTGGCATGGTCCTACGATTTGACTTATTACTGTTGTTTAACCAGTTAAGTAGATTTGTTATACCAGTCCCACGACCGACTCGTTGTTTGTTTCACTTTGCAAACTCGGGTGCCCTTATTTTCACACGGGCAGCATAGTTGACAGATGACAGGTTATTTTGGCTTAGCACTGCAGCACGGAGTGCGCTTTTGGCTTGATGGCGAGGATTATATTTACTTGTATTTTGGCTATTGACTTTCCGCTATCCTTATCTTATGTATATGATTCCGCCTATGGCGATGTAGACTGATTTACTTCCAGCATGTATTATTTTATGTATATGAACCGCCTCGGGCGATGTAGACTGATATCTTTATTATGTCTCACTATAAGTATATATTCCGCTTATGGCGATGTTAACTGATCATTCACTTTTTATGCACTACGTTATATCCTACACTGTGCGACTCTGATGTTGTTACATGTGCTGATTCCGCTGTCATATCTATGTAAAATTATTCTATTCGTGGTTTTTGCTATTATCTGTACTCTGCTAATGATGATTAATGAGTTAAATTCCAATGATTATCCTTAACACCATCGTACGGGTTTTGAGATCGTCACAGTGTTTGTAAACGAAAGTAAATTAAGTGAATTATTTATCATTGAACAAACTGAAATATAAATTCAAATTTTGAATTTGTATGAAAATCGGTTTTGAAACCAATATTTGAAATGAGATTTGATCTTAGCAAATTATAAAGGAAATTATAAACAAGGTTATAAATGTTTGAAATGAATAATGAGATTTCCTATAAGCAATTGTAAATAGTAGTTATAAATGGAATTTGGATTTGATTATGGAAAAAGAAATATTATTGACAATTAAAGTGAATAATTGTTTAGAGCAGATATTTTGCAAATGAAGCATCTATAAAAGAAATCTGGGTTGGAAATGTGAATTCAAATAGGAATTTGAATGAAAAGGAAAATGGAAATCGTTTTCGAAAGGAAACGTTGGATTTTATTCCAAAGGTCTGTATATAAAACAAATTGAAATAAATCCAAGGGATTTATAATTGAACTTTGATTAGGTTGAATTTTATTATAATGGTTTAGTGAAGGAATGATGTTTGAATTCTATTTAGTAAAAAATTATAATTTAAATGAAATATATTGAGAAGTGAATATTTTAATATTTTTAGTTATGGAAATAAATTCCATGAAATAGTTTGAGATTTATTTAAATTAAAATTATTAAACAAGTCCGGATTCATATTAAGGAAAGATACTAATAACTGAAAATGAATAACAATTAAAAGCAAGTGCTTTGCGAATGAAAAAAATCATAAGGAAAATTGAGTTAACCTGAAATGATAAGATTTATACTGAAGTTCGGAATATTAATCGAATATAGAATATTTAAATGTGAGTTATTGGAATCCGATTATATCGAATTTAGGGAAGTAGTTATTTTTACTTTCTGTTTGAATCGAATTTATTTATTTAATTATTTATTTACTTATAAATTTATTTATTGAAATTAATAAGTATAAGTTATATTTATGTATACCAAATATTTGGAAACAACAATTATAATGCTACTGTTATTATAAATGTTTTGTAAATCTAAACAGTGATTTTAATGTTGCCGTTAAAATAAATGTTTTATAAATAAAATATTTGGAAACAACGATTATAACACTACCGTATAATTAATGTTTTTCGTAAAAGAAGTGGATTCTTAGATTCAATCTGAGAGTCACGTAAGCAATGTTTTGTTGGAAGTTGTGAGCTTTGACTATTCCAAAATTGAGAATGTTGTTCGATTATGGTCTGAGAGGTAATTATACACTAACTTGATTAACTTCATGATTGATGGAGGAATGGTTAAAGTTTGATAATGAAGATTGGTTAGTGACATTGTTAGTTAATAATTGATTAATGGTTTGAGTTATAATAACGATGTTTTATAACATCGCGTTAATTAAAGGATTTCGAAATGTTTACCCCAAATAAAATGCAGATATTTTCTAGGCATAGAACATGAAATTAATTGGTCAACGAGAAATTAAGAAATGAAAAGTGGAATTATTTTCCGATATTAATAAGGTATATTTTCTGCACATAGAAAATAAGGATTTGTGAATATTTAGAAATGTTTTCTAACTAGAATAAGATATATTTTCTTGAATAAAGAAAATTGGAATTGGAAATCATAATATAACAAGGAATTAATTTAAAACGGGCCCAGTGTAGTTTGATAGTTGATCGGTAGAAATTTCCATTTGGAATTAGGACCGTTGGTTGTATGGATGTTCCTTTAATAGTTATATCACCGACTATCAAAGTTTTAATTTATTGTATACCTATGTTGTCAATACGAAGGGACCAGGATCAGATTTATATCTGAAAACCACTCCGTATTGGCATAACCAACACAAATCAACTTACACTGAAGTTGACTGAAGACGGAGTGAAATGCAAGGGCTGTTATGTTAATCCTAGGTAGAAATTTCCCAAGATGGATTGATGGAATAGTGCCTTCAGTTTGTCAAATCCCAGGACAATGTATATGGACGCGTATCTGATGATGTGGCATTTAAAGTAATTGGTAACAATATGTTCTGGAAGATAATCGTGACCTCAAGCCTCATCATCCAGGAAATGAAAAAAATCAGGTTCGCAGCATGGCCATGTGGATCATCTCCATTAGGGGTATTATCACCTGATCTAGAGAAATTTCATTTTCATCTTATTATATTCGTTGTTGTATGCTTTTGTTAATGGTTGTTGATCACAACCGTTGGTGATAATATGCTTGATACACTCAAGTTAAATGAGTGGTCAGCCATGTGTTGGCCGGGTTGCAAGACGTTCTTGTTGAATCCAGTGTATTCCTCCCTAGAGATACACTATCGGAAGTGGTTCCATACCTTGTCTTGTTGGAAATCAAATCTCCAATAAGCGCCCTGCGGTTTTTGATTTTATATTATACATGGAGCGTGATATGCAAGCATTCCGCTATATTCTATTTATTTGATATAGACATTATTATAATATCACTGGATTTGATATCAAAAATATTTTTGGTTATCGTAATGTAAAAACCATCCATGTTTATGTTTTGATCAGTCTTACGATTATCATTTCTTTTGAAAGGGTTTTGAATGTTAAACAAATGGTCGGAGTTTACTCACACCTGTCACATGACTAACCCGGAGTTTATTTTGTTTGTTTTCCCTAAACTCTTGGGTGCCTAAATTTGTACGGGCAGTCAAGTAGTCGGGATTTTTAAGATTCACTTGAAGGAGCTTGAAGCAGGAGGCTTCACTAGTTAGCGACTGACTCATATTTTCGGTTGTATACTATGTTGTATCTGGAAACAGGTGTTTACAACTGTTCCAGAAATAACAGTTGTGCTCTAATAATGGTATGTATATATACATTTTTTGATTTTTTTACAAGTTATGTTATATAATATATTTTATTGGTTCCACTGTGAGATTTTTGTTCTTCGTTTTGTTATATTCTAACTTTTATTTCTTTCTATTCCTCATCCTCTAACTTCTTTCTACTAATGATTCGTATTTCTGTGTCATTTGGGATGGACGTGTGGTCTTATTTGTCAACTTAAAGGGTACAGAAATTTGGGCCCTTACAATAGCCCTGGTTTTAAGATGTGAAAGAGCATGTATGAATTTGTGTTTGGGTATTTATGAAATTAAGAGAAGTAAAAAAATGTGTAATTATATAGGGTCATGAGAGTAATCCTAAATATATTTTGCATAGGCTTCTATTGTTGTATTCGATGTTGTATACTACTAATTATGTAACCGGTTACAACAGACTTTAGTATCCTGGTCTCTACTAATGTACCGATAAATGTATATAGTTGAGTAGGGCTGCACAAAGTATGGGGCTGGGTCGGGTTGGACCAAATACTACATCCGACCCGCATAAGTATGGGTTTAAGGAAGTTCAACCCGTATCCGACCCTATATGAGGTTGGATATGGATTGGGTTAAAGTATGGGTTGGGTCGGGTTTAGTAGGGTTGGGTTGCTTGAATATAATAAAAAAATAAGAGTAAAGAGAATTTTTTTAAAAGTAGTATTAAAATATTCAGCATAATATATCAGATTTTTTCTAGCATAATGCATTTAAAAATAACCAATTCATTATAAGATAAATTTTATTAAAATTTCGTTGTGAAACACATCATATAACATTAATTTACTATATAGTAGAACAAGTGTTTCATTTTAAGATATATTGAAATGCACTTTAAAATATATTTGCCAAATTCTTTCTAGTTTGGATTGAAATGAAATATGTTTTTTTTTTTTGTAGATTTACTATAGAATACATAAATATTATTCTGGGATTATACTATTCTAATTTTAAGTAGGTTGGTATCAAATTAGGTTTTTAATATGGGGTTGGGTTGGGTTAAAATAAGATTGGGTTGAACAAAATATCAAACCCGACCCGTATGTAGTATGGGTTACATATTATAACCCATATCCAACCCGAACTAGAATGGATTTGGTTGGGTTTATGTGGGTTGGGTCGGGTTAGTGGGTTGGTGTAAAGACCCGTAACTTCCCCGGTAAGGAAAGAGCGGATAATATGAGAACAACACACAAAGGAACGCAGACAGAAGAACATTTCATTGTTTATTACAACAATTCCATCAGAATACAAGAATATACAAAGTATAAATGAATATTACATTCGATAAATACCAGAGATTACAATACATTACATAGCAGCAGAAAATAATACAATACACAACTAGAAGTAATACATGGATACAAAGCTTTCCGAGTATCGTTCTAGCTGTAAATCAGGTTCCTGTGAATATAAATCTGCAAAACCAAAACTACTAGTTGTGTAACACCCTGTAATTTTATAACAATAAAATTCACAAATTAAAGTATACTTAATTTTTAGAAAAGAATTAAGTGAAATGGGTTGCGCAGAGGAATATATATATATATATTGATATATATATATATAAATTAAAAATTAAATAAATAAATATGCTAAAAAGTTCAAAACGGCGAATTGGGAGGGGAAATAACCGAACCGGCCCATTTTTGTGGTCGACCCAAGCCTCGCTGGGTGGACTAGGGGTTAATCCAGGGTGTTTGGCTTTCAACCCATGGGCCGATTCGCTCAAATGCAGATTTTGCATTTGATTGGTTCTCATGGTTTAGGGTTAATCTAATGGTCCTAAAAAACTTCCTACACCTATAAATACATCCTAATGCTAACCCTAAATCTAATTAAAATAGAATAGTTACCGTCATACCGTTGCCATGGAAATCAATGAAGCCGCCGCCGACTAAGAAAGAAGAAAAGCAAATTCAATTCTAATTCTCTCAACACTAAAGCAAAGCAAAGCTCTCTTTTTCTTCTCTAAATTGTGAGTATGATAATCTTAACAAGATTATTATCATTTTCATTAGGTTGAGTTATGAATGGATTATGTGTAGATGATGTGGATTATCATATATGTTGTTGTAAACCCCTTTTACTATCATGTATATTGTAAATCCAATGTTATGTGATGATGATATCTTATATGATGTAAATCAAGCTATGATGATATTATGTATGTTGAAAGTTTCTATGCTAAGATGTGATGAATCATACATGTTAAAAAGGCCATGATGTTACCATCTATGCTAGTTAGTTCATATTAATTAAATCATCATATTTGGGTTATGTCATCTATATGACAAGTCACATATGCAAGTTAGATTGATTAGAAAAGTTATGAACATATGCCAAGACATCTATTATGACATCTAGAATTATGCTATGACATATGTGATATCCTATGCTAGTTCACACCATCATTATGTTACCTAAAAACCCCATATGCAAGTTTATGTATAGATTTGGGCTATGATCATATCATGTAAATTGAGACATCTAACAAGTTGACACCTTTTGATCCTTAACATGTGTAGTTTATGAAAGTTTCACCCCTATAATGATTAGATTTATTTTAATTGTCTATATGTTGTGATAATTTATCTTAATGCTAGGTGTTAGACTATACAAGTCTAGCCTATATTATGCGTTGAATAAGTGAACGTATAAACGTGGGGTAGGGGTAATATTAAGGATTTAATATTAAAAAGTTGGGGTGCAATTGATATGATTTTGCATGCCATAAGTGGATGGCCATAATTGGGTCAATTATGGACATCATTAAAAGTTGACTTAATTAATAATTTGAATAGGGAATTATTAAAACTGGGGTAAAATATTTTAAGTGTTAATCAATGCCTAGGACACGAGGTTGGACTCATTTGTGACGTAAACCTGCCCGGACCCGCCCGACAAATCCTGTGGTCACAAATGTCCGCCCAATGTGAGAGGTCCTAGGCCTAAACTAAAGCATAACGGTTGTAAAGACACGAGGTTAGACTCTTTTATGGTGTAAGACTGCCCGGACCTGCCCGGCAAATCCAGCTGCCATAAATGCCAGTCTAATGTGAGAGGTCTTTATGGGGTTATGGCCTGAATGAATTAAGAAATACTTAACCAGATAAACATGTAAGGTGGGACATGGGGGCTAAGTAGGTGCCTTGGGTGGCATGAGGAATCTAGGGGGTGCCCTTAGTGGCTTGTGAAATACGATTAGTAAGACTTAGCCAAACACACATGTAAATGAACATGACTAAGAGGGTTAAGTGGGATGTACTAGTGACAAGCTTAGGTGGGTAGCTTGTGGGGGCCCATTTCGACCACTATCCCAAACGTATCTTTGTGGGCTCGACCCAAGTCAAGGACGGGAAACACATGCTGGGTTCGACTGTAAGAGGCCAAAACGGGGAGCGGCGGCAACGAAAGTCCAACGGGTTTCGTATGCGTGTGTGGACCCGGGATGGTAGGTAAGACGTTGTTGCATCGTGTAGGTATAAGTCGTGCGTTCTCAAGTTGTATTGGGTTTCCACTTTAGGGGAGTGATACACCGCACTGTGGGGCCATCACGGGTATCTACAAGTAGGGAGCCGATCTAAAGTGGGTAGTGGGGTACACCAAGTGGAGATAGGGGCAGACGACACCTATGTAGTTAGCTAGGGGTACGTAAGGCTATTTATAAAGTTTCTGTGTGAAGCAAGCGGGATCAAACAATATCGTGACTGGTGTGGTGCAGTGTAGTAATGTGCGGTGCAGTGTAGTAATCATTCGTTAGTAATTAGGTGTGCCTTTACCGTTATCTTTAACGTTATCTTAAACGCTATCTTTATCTTCCTAAGAGTTTATAGGCATTTACTTGTCTTCCAGCTTATGCCTTATTCTAGTTATATTGATAATAGTATTATTAGAATTATCATACTCGCCAGACTTTATGTCTGACCCCCTCTATTTCTATCCTTTTTCCCCCTCCAGGTCCTCAGGTTGGGCCCAGCTCTAGTGGAGTTTGATTGAATTGCTTCATCTCTCTTTGGAAAGCTTGGACCGTTGAAGTAAAGTCCAGCTTGTTATCTTTATAATGGCTATTTATGTAATGGGATTATGTATTTTGTTTTTATGAAGATGGATATTGTACTTGGTTATGATCTATGGTTTTATGATGTAGCAAACATGTTTAATTTCCGCTGCAATAAAATGAAGTTTTAGATTTCCAAGTACTATTTATTATCTGTCTTGTTGTAATTTTTCTGTTCTATATTCACTTATAACCTCCATGGAAGTTAATGCATTCCCTTCGTGAGTGACATTAATAGACGTGGGGTGTTACACGTGGTATCAGAGCTTAAGGTTACCAGAACAGATAAAAATACTTTAGAAAAATAGTTATTTTTGGAAGAAGTGCTTTCAAAAACATGTTTTAATGAGAAATTTAAAGAGAAAGGTTTTTAAGAAAAAAAAACATAATCCCCAATAGCCCATTTCTTTATCTTTCGAATTCTCCATTCTGAATCTTTCCTTTTTCGTTTCAGCATGGCTGAATATCTTAATCTACCCGACGGTGTAACTATACCAGGATGGTATAGGAGGTTATTAGAGGCTAGGGCCGCTGCAGGTCCAGCCAATATTCCTCCACCACCAGTTGCACTCGTTCCTCCTCCTCCTCGCGTAGATACTTTTGAAAAGATGTGCAAGGAATTCAAGGCTGTGGGTGGAAAACCATTTCAAGGGTCAGAAACGTTTGTGGAAGCTAGAGATTGGCTTAAGGAGGTGGAAGAATTGCTAGAAATCTTTGAAGTAGAAGAAGGGAGGAGAGTTCGATTAGCATCTTGGTTGATGAAGGGAGAGGCCTCGTTTTGGTGGGAGGTCACTATTGGGGAGCATCTTGTTGACTCTTGGGCGGATTTCAGACGTAGGTTCGAGGCGAAGTTTCTCTCAAGGGCGGAAGAAAATCTATATATGGAAAGGTTCTTGACATTGAAGCAAGGAAGCTCATCAGTGAAAGAATATGTTAATAAATTTAATCAGTTAGCAAGGTTTGGCTTGGACTTAGTGTACACGCCAGAGAAGAAGGCGCTGAGGTTCGTGAATGGCTTGAATGAACCATTGCAAGGGTTGGCTATGACCCACATCCCTATGGGGGCCACCTTTGAGAAGTTAGTAGAAATGGCGCTTATGCATGAGGAGAAAAGCGCTAAAGCTGATAAGGCACCCGAGAAGAAGGGGGATCAGAAGAAACCACAATAGCAAAACAAGAAGGGTGGTAAAGACAATAATGGCAAGGGAAAGAAGAAATGTTTTAACTGTGGGACACCAGGCCATCTCAGCAAGGATTGCCGAAAGAAAAAGAAGACAGGCTGTTTTCATTGTGGTGATGCGGGACATTTAGTGAAGGACTGCCCAAAGAAGTGGCAGAGGGCAGGAGCTACCTCTGGAGGACAGGTGCAGGCTCTTATGGCACCAGGGCAGGCAAGGGGACAAGTTCAGGCTCTCGCGGTCCCACCGCTGCAAGAACGAGGTAGAACCATTTCTGTTGAAAGCTTAGTTTTTCTATTTGATCATCATGTCTGTACCTTATTCGATTCGGGCGCATCACATTCGTTTATATATACATCATTAATTGAATCACTGCACTTAAACACCCAGTTTAGTAGAGGATCCCTTAGTTGTTTCGAATCCAATTGGGGGCTCAGCTTACTTGTCTATGATGTGTTTGGATTTGAAAATTTCCATACTTAGCGTTGAATTTAGATGTGATGCTTATGTGTTGGGCTTCACGGGCTATGGGCTAATTTTAGGAATGGATTGGTTATCCAGAAATGGGGCCATTCTTGATTGTGAAAGGACTCTCGAAATCTTTTGTAATCCCATAAATTCGGTTATGCTAAGTAACCTAGAATCGCTTGACGCATCTGCGGAAAATCTACGATTTGTTAGCGTGGTCTGAGAATATTCGGATGTGTTTGAGGAGGTGAAGGGCTTGCCCTAGAAGCGGGGGATAGATTTTCGAATATATCTTGTGGATAATGCGAAACCAGTATCTTTGCCAGTACGCCACATGGCTCCACGTGAATGGAGGGAACTCGGTAAGCAAGTGAAGGAGTTGCTTGAGAAGGAGTTCATAAGACGAAGTATACCGGAGTGGGGTGCTCCAGTAGTATTTGCCACGAAGGCGGATGGGTCCCTTAGACTTTGTGTGGAGTATAGAGAACTTAATAAGCTTACTAAGAAGAACAGACACCCACTGCCGAGGATTGACGATCTCTTCGATCAGTTAGTTGGTGCCTCAGTGTTTTCACAGTTGGACTTAGCCACTGGTTTGCATCAGTTGAGAGTGGCTGAGGATAGCATTAACAAGACTTCCTTTACGACTCCGGACGGTTTCTATGAATGGCTAGTGATGCCCTACAGTTTGACAAACGCCCCCGCATACTTTGTTGATTTGATGAGTAGGGTATTTAGGGAGTACCTTAACAAATTTGTGGTAGTCTTTGTAGATGACATCTTGATCTTTTCTAAGGATGAAGAAGAGCATGCCCTACATCTTAGGGAAGTGTTGGAGACTATTCGAGCGCATAAGCTTAAAGCTAAATTTTCTAAGTGTCACTTTTGGAGGAAGGAAGTATGGTTCTTAGGACACGTGGTTTCCAAAGAAGGGATAACTGTAGATCCCACGAAGGTGGTGGCCATCCAAGATTGGAAGGTTCCTAAAAATGCTACCGAAGTGAGAAGTTTCTTGGGGTTGGCTGGCTACTATCGGAAGTTTATCAAAGACTTCGCAAAGATATCAGCTCCATTGACACACTTGACGAAGAAGAACCTAGTGTTCATATGGGACATAGATTGTGATGATGCGTTCCAATGTTTGAAGAGAGCTTTGACTTCAGGCCCAGTCTTAGTATTGCCAGACGGGAGTAAACCATTTACCGTTTATACTGACGCTTGTGGGACAGGACTAGGCGCAGTCTTAATGCAAGAGGGCAGGGTAATAGCCTATGGTGGAAGGCATTTGAGAGCGCATGAGAAGAATTACCCCACACATGACCTAGAGTTGGTCGCTATTGTTTTCGCGCTTAAGTCTTGGCGTCATTATCTTCTTGGCGAGAAATTCGTACTATTCACTGACCACAAATCTTTAAAATACTTATTCTCTCAAAAGGACTTGAACTTAATGCAGCAAAGGTGGATGGAGTTCTTAGTGTCCTACATCTTTGTGATGGCATATACCCTTGGCAAGGGTAACGTGGTGGCCGATGCCTTAAGTAGAAAAAGATTATCCTTAAGTCCTTTGTTTGTTGAGCGGCAAAGTTTAGAATTCATTTCGATGTTTGACTTTAGACCTTCCATTGACTTCGTACCTGGTTTGCTAGCATCCTTGGAGGTCAGACCTACGCTTTTGGGATGAATTGGTGAGGCACAGCGAGACGACCCACAGTTAGTTGAGTTAGGAGAAAAGCTCAAAGGAGGGGAGTCATCAAGCTATCTCCGTAGGTATATCCTAGATGATAAGGGTTGGTTACGTAGGGATGGTAGACTTTGTGTACCAAAAGACGATGACCTAAGGAATACTATTCTTGACGAAGCACATCGTTCGAAGATGACCATTCATCCTGGCGGGGACAATATGTACAAAGACATGAAGAGAGTTTACTTTTGGGCCGGCATGAAGAAAGACGTGGCCGAGTATGTCGCTAGATGCTTGGTGTGCCAACAAGTAAAAGCGTAGCAAAAGAAACCCGGTGGGTTGTTTCACCCATTGGAGGTTCCATGGCAAAGCATCTCGATATATTTTGTGGATGGATTACCACGATCGAGGAAGGGTAATACGAGAATTTGGGTTATAGTAGATAGACTTACAAAGAGCGCCCATTTTATTCCCATGAAGAGTAAGAGGACTGCTCCATAGTTAGCTTTTGTATACGTTCGAGAGATAGTTCGGTTGCACGGTGTTCCTTCTAGCATAGTAAGCGACCACGATCCTATTTTCACTAGCGAATTTTGGAGAAGCTTACAAGATGCGGTAGGGAATCAGTTATGTTTAAGCACCGCATATCATCCTCCGACGGACGGCCAGACTGAGAGGGTGAATCGCATTCTAGAGGATTTGTTGAGGCTATGTATCCTAGACTTTGGGGGTACATGGGAAGAGCATCTTCCATTGGTTGAGTTCGCATATAATAATAGCTTTCAGTCCGGCATTGGTATGACACCATTCGAAGCTCTATATGGACGACCTTGTCGTTCACCTACATGTTGGTGGGAATATACGGATAAGATCTTACTTGGGCCCGATATGATTAGGGAGACTTCGGAGAAGATCGACTTGATTCGAAGGAGGATGAAAGCAGCGCAAGATAGGAAGAAATCTTATGTGGATAAGAGGAGGACAGATCTCGATTTTGAAGTTGGGGACATGGTCTTTGTCAAAGTGTCTACATTACGAAACGTTGTTCGCTTTGGGTCCGTTGGTAAATTAGCACCAAGGTTTGTAGGGCCGTTTCCTATTAAGGAGAGGATTGGACGGATGGCATATAGAGTGGAGTTGCCCGAGAGACTTAGTGGTGTACATGACGTATTCCATGTATCACATTTGAGGAAGTGTTTGCACGAGACCGCGGAAGTGGTAGAGCCGAGCTTTCTTAGAGAGGTAGAGATAGAGCGTGATGCGACAATTCGACGAGCTCCTATGCGCATCCTTGGGTCGGAGATCAAGAGGTTGAGGAATCGAGATGTCAGACTAGTCAAAGTGTAATGGGGAGATGATGAGAGCAATGCTACTTGGAAGACGGAAGAGAAGATGCGTTCATGATACCCTTTTCTTTTTTAGGGTATGTCCTTTAATTTTTCCTTTATCGCTTAGCTTGTACTTATCTTATCTTTAGTATATCCTCTCGCTAGTATCTTTGACCTTTAGTTTGGATGATCCTATGGTTGAAACATGTGTTTGAGACATGTTATGTATGGTGGATGCAAAGTGGATGCAAGTGTTTGCTAGTGGTTGCTCGTGGCACCAGATCGGCTAAGTCACTTCATATTGCATATTGCATATATATGGATGTATTTAGTAAAATAGATGTATAATGGTTGTATTATCATATAGTTGCTGCATTCAGGTGGATGGTTGTGCACGCATATAGAATTAATATGTATCATTAGGAATCTTTTGCATACATATTGGACGCATGGCACTATTATGAATTGCACTAAGGAGGTCGACTGAATCAGTAGACCGCCTAATTTTGCATTAGATATGGATATATACACACACTGTGCATATAAACATTAAAGCATTAGAAGTCTTTTAAGGACAATGGATGCTGGTGTTTGATGGTTGAGTAGATGGACGATTAGATGGTAGGATATACATTCTTCTTGACTTGGAGATTTCGGGGACGAAATCCTTTAAGGAGGGGAGAATGTAACACCCCGTAATTTTATAACATTAAAATTCACAAATTAAAGTATACTTAATTTTTAGAAAAGAATTAAGTGAAATGGGTTGCGCAGAGAAATATATATATATATTGATATATATATATAAAAAAATAAAAAATAAATAAATAAATATGGGAAAAAGTTCAAAACGGCGAATTGGGAGGGGAAATAACCGAACCGGCCCATTTTTGAGGTCGACCCAAGCCTTGCTGGGTCGACTAGGGATTAATCCAGGGTGTTTGGCTGTCAACCCATGGGCCGATTCGCTCAAATGCAGATTTTGCATTTGATTGGTTCTCATGGTTCATGGTTAATCTAATGGTCCTAAATAACTTCCTACACCGATAAATACATCCTAATGCTAACATAAACCTAATTAAAATAGAATAGTTACCATCATACCGTCGCCATGGAAATCAATGGAGCCGCTGCCAACTAAGAAAGAAGAAAAGCAAATTCAATTCTAATTCTCTCAACCCTAAAGCAAAGAAAAACTCTCTCTTTTCTTCTCTAAATTGTGAGTATGATGATCTTAACAAGATTATTATCATTTTAATTAGGTTGAGTTATGAATGGATTATGAATAGATGATGTGAATTATCATATATGTTGTCGTAAACCCCTTTTACTATCATGTATATTGTAAATCCAATGTTATGTGATGATGATATCTTATATGTTGTAAATCATGCTATGATGATGTTATGTATGTTGAAAGTTTCTATGCTAAGTTTTGATGAATCATACATGTTAAAAAGGCCATGATGTTACCATCTATGCTAGTTAGTTCATATTAATTAAATCATCATGTTTGGGTTATGTTGATCTATATGACAAGTCACATATGCAAATTAGATTGATTATAAAAGTTTTGAACATAAGCCAAGACATCTTTTATGACATCTAGAATTATGCTATGACATATGTGATATCCTATGCTAGTTCACACCATTATTATGTTGCCTAAAAACCCCATTTGCAAGTTTATGTATAGATTTGGGCTATGATCATATCATGTAAATTGAGACATTTAACAAGTTGACACCTTTTGATCCTTAACATGTGTAGTTTATGCAAGTTTCACCCCTATTATGATTAGATTTATGATAATTGTCTATATGTTGTGATAATTTATCTTTGTGCTAGGTGTTAGACTATACAAGTCTAGCTTATATTATGCGTTGAATAAGCGAACGTTTAAACATGGGGTAGGGGTAATATTAAGGATTTAATATTAAAAATTTGGGGTGCAATTGATATGATTTTGCATGCCATAAGTGGATGGTCATAATTGAGTAAATTATGGACATCATTAAAAGTTGACTTAATGAATAATTTGAATAGGGAATTATTAAAACTGGGGTAAAAGATTTTAAGTGTTAATCAATGCTTAGGACACGAGGTTGGACTCGTTTGTGACGTAAACCTGCCCGGATCCACCCGGCAAATCCAGTGGTCACAAATGTCAGCCCAATGTGGGAGGTCCTAGGCCTAAAATAAAGCATATTGGTTGTAAAGACACGAGGTTAGACACTTTTATGGTGTAAGACTGCCCGGACCCGCCCGGCAAATCCAGCTGCCATAAGTGCCAGTCTAATGTGAGAGGTCTTTATGAGGTTATGGCCTGAATGAATTAAGAAATACTTAACCAGATAAACATGTAAGGTGGGACATGGAGGTTAAGTAGGTGCCTTGGGTGGCATGAGGAATCTAGGGGGTGCCCTTAGTGGCATGTGAAAAACGATTAGTAAGACTTAACCAAACACATATGTAAATGAACATGACTAAGAGGGTTAACTGGGATATACTAGTGACAAGCTTAGGTGGGTAGCTTGTGGGGGCCCATTTCGACCAGTATCCCAAACGTATCTTTGTGGGCTCGACCCAAGTCGAGGACGGGACGCGCATGCTGGGTTCGACTGTAAGAGGCCAAAACGGGGAGCGGTGGCAACGCATGTCCAACGGGTTTCGTATTTGTGTGTGGACCCGGGCTGGTAGGTAAGACGTTGTTGCATCGTGTAGGTATAAGCCGTGCATTCTCAAGCTGTATCGGGTTGCCACTTTAGGGGAGTGATACACCCCACTGTGGGGCCAGCACGGGTATCTACGAGTAGGGAGCCGATCGAAAGTGGGTAGTGGAGTACACCTAGTGGAGATAGGGGCAGACAACACCTATGTAGTCAGCTAGGGGTACGTAAGGCTATTTATAAAGTTTCTGTGTGAAGCAAGTGGGATCAAACAATAGCGTGACTGGTGTGGTGCAGTGTAGTAATGTGCGGTGCAGTGTAGTAATCATTCGTTAGTAATTAGGTGTGCCTTTACCGTTATCTTTAACGTTATCTTAAACGCTATCTTTATCTTCCTAAGAGTTCACAGACATTTACTTGTCTTCAAGCTTATGCCTTAGTCTAGTTATTTTGATAATAGCATTGTTAGAATTATCATACTCGCCAGACTTTATGTCTGACCCCCTCTATTTCTATCCTTTTTCCCCCTCCAGGCCCTCAGGTTGGGCCCACCTCTAGTGGAGTTTGATTGAATTGCTTCATCTCTCTTTGGAAAGCTTGGACCGTTGAAGTAAAGTCCAGCTTGTTATCTTTTTAATGGCTATTTATGTAATGGGATTATGTATTTTGTTTTTATGAAGATGGATATTGTACTTGGTTATGATCTATGGTTTTATGATGTAACAAACATGTTTAATTTCCGCTGCAATAAAATGAAGTTTTAGATTTCCAAGTACTATTTATTATCTGTATTGTTGTAATTTTTCTGTTCTATATTCACTTATAACCTCCATGGAAGTTAATGCATTCCCTTCGTGAGTGACATTAATGGACGTGGGGTGTTACAAGCTGCCCGGATCAAAATAAGGGCACCCAGAGTTTAGGTTAAAACTATATACTCCAGGTCAGTCATGGGACAGGTGTGAGAACTAAAACAGTTATAAATCTATATTTTAAAGTTAGGTAAATCAAGGGACCACGCCGTATAACACGGAACGGGTTTCCTCCCAAGAATACAAGTGCATAAAACAACATCGCAATGCTAAATAAAGAAAAATGAAGCTATTATAAGACCCAGGTCCTATCACACAATGCAACGCAAGTCGGGGGATTTGGTTTTCCCTTATAATAGCCAAAAATGCTTAGTACATTTAAAACAAATCATCTGATACTATTATAAGTGTACAGTGTATAAAACAACTTCAAAACATAAGTATCAATCATAGACGGCATGGGTACCATATATCATTTCGCTATACTAGTTCTACTATTAAAACCGCAAAATCACGTATTTGGAAATTGGGTTATCATTTATGTTATGAACCGAGGCTAGGGATCGTCCTCGCCGATTCGAGTCTGTCTAGCCCGAGCCTCAGGAACAGCCGCAACTGCCCCTTGGATCGTCAGGGCCGGTCCACACGGAGTGGATTATTATGCCTGAACAATACGTCTCCCCGCCCTATGGGGCGTAAATGAGCCAACGAATGACTCCATCGGACCCGGATCGTCCGATCAAATTGAGGCGCCTCGCAACTGCAACAACCACATAAGTTAAACTCGTCAGGGCGTGTAAAACCACTGACGCCACTTCTAACTAGAAAGAAACGTATGCCCTCCCTGAGGTCCTTCTCCCGTTTCTGGTTCATACCGGGTGTGAAACTCGCGAATTAAACGTTACACAAAGCTATGCCACAAAGGTCGTGCTTCGATCATCAACCACAAGACTTTGCTTTTCAACAGAAGCCTTGATCATTTGCCACTTAGGCATACCACACATGCAATTCACTCTATGCATTTGATATCCATCAGTATATAACCCATGAGCTCGTACATCTCAGAGATGGGCGTTAAGCAAGAGAATAAATTCTCCGCCACCAAACAGATATATATTTAATAGAAATCAATCACACAGACTAAAATCTAATGTCAGACGCACAGTCCATTTACAAGTTCGTTCTGGGTCTGAACGAAACCGGAGGCACCTAGTACCCTGCATATCCATCGATCTCCAAGTACGTCTGGACGATCACCAACTGTTTCCATCTTCTTGGGTGTACAGCCCAATCAAGATCATCAGTAATCACCCAAACGACGTGAAGACCTCCGGTCTTCAACCACCATCTTCATCTTCGACTTATCGTCATATTAGTTATTCAGAATGGGATTAACCCGATCTTTCCGAATAACTCGCATATATAATAAACAAGTGTTACACAAACACAACATACGCCTCATTCCCATTCATCAGTCACTAACCGTAAATTAATCAAGAGAATAATTCCCCAAATATTAACCCCGAAGGCCGAAACCAACATCAAATCAATATCCAGAAAACCATTCTACTTAGCTAATCGATAGTTAGTTTCTAAATTTCACATTCTTAGGGAAAGGTTCGCATTAATTTTATCAAAGATAAATTCTTTTAAATTTATTCTTTAATCTTCTTTTGAATATCAATTCAAACTAGTCGGGATTAGCGAACCTTACCGAAGTAATCATTTGTTTTAATTTCCCAATCCCAACCTATTCATCCCATGAAGTTAAACTGGTAATACTTCATATCTAACACCACAGTGTTATCGGTAAATTCAATTACAATTTCACGTTCAAATCTAATTAAAGATTTAACTATCGCTTAGAGTAAAACTGGTGATACTCCATTCTCGTTCTTTTCAATCTAATAAAAGATTCATTAAAACTCCACTTAGTTTTAATCTGTGACTGGGTTAAAGAATCAGTGTCATTTAAAATACGGTTCAAGATAAACCCCAAAATCAGATCACATTTCATTCAGTCCCTAGTCGTAAATTAGCAAGTGAGCAATTCCTTAAGTATTAACCCCGAAGGCCGAAACCAACATCAGATCAATACCCCAGAAACCATTCAACTAAACTAATCTCCAGATAGTTTCTGATCTTCTTAACTCCTTTGGGTCTAAGAACAATATTATTGAAGATACCGTTCACGACAACCCAAAATCACATTTCATTAATTGTTGGGTTAAAGAACAAGTGTTATACAAAACACTATTCACGATAAACCCAAAAATCAATACCAATTCCATTCCAATCAAATATTATTTAATTGGTACACATCATTAAATCTAAATAAAAAGATTTAATCTTTTTCTCAACTGGGTTCAAGAACAGTGTTAATAAATACACCATTCACGACAAACCCAAATCACATTTGACATTAAATACAAGGCTCTGAATAGAAAATATACCGGCTTATGTTCAATATCAAATTCTACGACCAACAAATATCGTATTGGAAATAACGATATATATATATATATATATATATCTTTCAAATTCCCATAACAATATATGTATCATCACGAAATCCAACATCGAAATATTCCAAAGACACTTTCGATTCAAATCCATTCCAATATAATTATTGGAAATTCAGGTTATTTTCAAAACCGTTTCAAATCCAATTTATTTATTTAAAAATAAATAGAATTATAATTCTAGTTCAAAACTAGTTCATTTCGATAAAAATCTATTTTTATCTTTTCAAGTATGGAGTTTTTCATCCCAATTCTTCCCAAATCATTTCTTATGATTTTACACAAATTATTACTATTTTTAATAATTTTATCAAGGCCCGTACAGTTTTGATGAATATTGTACTTGACTTTTATCGTGGTTTTTATGATGTAACCAGACATGTTTATTTCCGCTGTTATGAGATGATGTTTTAAAATTTCAAGTACTATTTATACCTGTCTTGTTGTAATTTTTCTGTTCTATATTCACTAAAATACTCCACCGATGCTATGGCATTCCCTTAGTGAGTTACTATAGCGGGTGTGGGGTGTTACACGTGGTATCAGAGCAAAGGTTACCGGAACAGATAAAAATTTTAGAAAACTATTTTTCTAAAACATTTTTGGAAAGGAGTATTTTCAAAAACATGTCTTTTAAGAGAAAAGTTTTTGAAAGGAAAGCATAATCCCCAATAGCCATATCTATATCTTTCGAATTCTCCATTTTGAATCTCTTCCTTTCTCTCGTTTTGAGTTTCCCCTCCGCGTATAGATGATCTTTCTAAGATAGATAAGGATGGAAAACCACTTCAAGGGACTTAGACGTTAGTCGGATTAGAAGTTGGTTCAAGAAGGAGGAGGACTGGTAGGTATCTATTGGATAAACGATGGGAGGAAGGCTCAAATAGTTGTTTGGTTAATGAAAGATGAAACCTCATTGGTGGGAGGTTACGAGTGGAGAATAGGGAAGAAGAAGGCAAGTGGTTATCCTTTTAAGAGAAATAGGACACCTTATTAGGATTGTTCAAAGAAGCAAGGGCAAGGTATGGAATCTTCTGGAGGGTAGTTGTATTCCCTCACGACTAGGGTACCAGGTGGGGATAAGACCGTCTAGGTTGGAATTTGGATTTCTTTATTATCCAATTCAAACTTTATTTGATCCTGATATATCGAGTTCGTTTATCTCACCATTGATAGTTGAGTCACTGCACTTAGACACCAGTTTGGTAGATGATCCCTTAGTTGTTTCAAACCCAGTTGGGGCTCCATGATATGTTTGGGTTTGAAAGTTTCTATACTTAGCGTTGAGTTTAGATGTGATGCTTGTTGGGCTTCACGGGCTATGGGTTAATTTTGGGCATGAACTGGTTATCCAGTAGGAGTGTTGTTCTTCATTTTGAAGGGAGAGTTGTTAGGCTTATGGGCCGCCTAAGTAACACTCTCGAGATCTCTTGTAATCCCATAGAATCTGTTATGCTAAGGTATCTAGAATCGCCTGACACGTTGGTCTAGAGTCTGCGATCTGTTAGAGCGGTCCGGGAATACCCGGATGTGTTTGAGGAGGTGAAGGGCTTACCTCCGAAGCGGGAGATTGACTTCCGAATATATCTGGTGGATAAGGCCAAACCAGTATCTTGGCCAGTGTGCCACATGGCTCCTAGTGAGAGGAGGGAACTCCATAAGTAAGTAGGCGATTTGCTTGAGAAAGGGTTCATAAGACGAAGTATATCGGAGTGGGGCGCTCCAGTAGTTTTTGTTATGAAGGCGGATGGGTCCCTCAGACTTTGTGTAGGCTAAAGAGAACTAAAGAAACTCACAAAGAAGAATAGACACCCATTGCCAAGGATTGATGATCTCTTTGATCAGTTGGTTGGCGCCTCAGTGTTTTAGTAGTGGACTCAGCCACGGAAGTTCATCAGTTGAGAGTGGCTGAGGATAGCATAGAAAAGACTACCTTTAGGACTCCGGATGTTTTCTTTTATGAGTGGCTGGTGATGCCATTGGGTTTGACAAACGCCCCCGCATACTTTGTTGAGAAGGGTGTTCAGGGAGTACCTAAATAAGTTCGTGATGGTCTTTGTAGATGACATCTGGGTCTTTTCTAGGAGCGAAATAAGTTTTCGTATGTGCTCAATAGGCTGAGCAGGGCCAGTATAGGATAAACGACGGTTTTGGAGCGAGACTGGCGAGAACATCCAGAATTGGTCAAGGGCTTAATTATTTAGCCATTTTTACTAGTATCGTCTCACGTAGGTCGTCTGAATTCGAAGGAGGTATCCCTTGGGTGTTTGTCTCCCCGCCCTATGGGGCGTAAATGAGCCAACGAATGACTCCATCGGACCCGGATCGTCCGATCAAATTGAGGCGCCTCGCAACTGCAACAACCACATAAGTTAAACTCGTCAGGGCGTGTAAAACCACTGACGCCACTTCTAACTAGAAAGAAACGTATGCCCTCCCTGAGGTCCTTCTCCCGTTTCTGGTTCATACCGGGTGTGAAACTCGCGAATTAAACGTTACACAAAGCTATGCCACAAAGGTCGTGCTTCGATCGTCAACCACAAGACTTTGCTTTTCAACAGAAGCCTTGATCATTTGCCACTTAGGCATACCACACATGCAATTCACTCTATGCATTTGATATCCATCAGTATATAACCCATGAGCTCGTACATCTCAGAGATGGGCGTTAAGCAAGAGAATAAATTCTCCGCCACCAAACAGATATATATTTAATAGAAATCAATCACACAGACTAAAATCTAATGTCAGACGCACAGTCCATTTACAAGTTCGTTCTGGGTCTGAACGAAACCGGAGGCACCTAGTACCCTGCATATCCATCGATCTCCAAGTACGTCTGGACGATCACCAACTGTTTCCATCTTCTTGGGTGTACAGCCCAATCAAGATCATCAGTAATCACCCAAACGACGTGAAGACCTCCGGTCTTCAACCACCATCTTCATCTTCGACTTGTCGTCATATTAGTTATTCAGAATGGGATTAACCCGATCTTTCCGAATAACTCGCATATATAATAAACAAGTGTTACACAAACACAACATACGCCTCATTCCCATTCATCAGTCACTAACCGTAAATTAATCAAGAGAATAATTCCCCAAATATTAACCCCGAAGGCCGAAACCAACATCAAATCAATATCCAGAAAACCATTCTACTTAGCTAATCGATAGTTAGTTTCTAAATTTCACATTCTTAGGGAAAGGTTCGCATTAATTTTATCAAAGATAAATTCTTTTAAATTTATTCTTTAATCTTCTTTTGAATATCAATTCAAACTAGTCGGGATTAGCGAACCTTACCGAAGTAATCATTTGTTTTAATTTCCCAATCCCAACCTATTCATCCCATGAAGTTAAACTGGTAATACTTCATATCTAACACCACAGTGTTATCGGTAAATTCAATTACAATTTCACGTTCAAATCTAATTAAAGATTTAACTATCGCTTAGAGTAAAACTGGTGATACTCCATTCTCGTTCTTTTCAATCTAATAAAAGATTCATTAAAACTCCACTTAGTTTTAATCTGTGACTGGGTTAAAGAATCAGTGTCATTTAAAATACGGTTCAAGATAAACCCCAAAATCAGATCACATTTCATTCAGTCCCTAGTCGTAAATTAGCAAGTGAGCAATTCCTTAAGTATTAACCCCGAAGGCCGAAACCAACATCAGATCAATACCCCAGAAACCATTCAACTAAACTAATCTCCAGATAGTTTCTGATCTTCTTAACTACTTTGGGTCTAAGAACAATATTATTGAAGATACCGTTCACGACAACCCAAAATCACATTTCATTAATTGTTGGGTTAAAGAACAAGTGTTATACAAAACACTATTCACGATAAACCCAAAAATCAATACCAATTCCATTCCAATCAAATATTATTTAATTGGTACACATCATTAAATCTAAATAAAAAGATTTAATCTTTTTCTCAACTGGGTTTAAGAACAGTGTTAATAAATACACCATTCACGACAAACCCAAATCACATTTGACATTAAATACAAGGCTCTGAATAGAAAATATACCGGCTTATGTTCAATATCAAATTCTACGACCAACAAATATCGTATTGGAAATAACGATATATATATATATATATATATATATATATATCTTTCAAATTCCCATAACAATATATGTATCATCACGAAATCCAACATCGAAATATTCCAAAGACACTTTCGATTCAAATCCATTCCAATATAATTATTGGAAATTCAGGTTATTTTCAAAACCGTTTCAAATCCAATTTATTTATTTAAAAATAAATAGAATTATAATTCTAGTTCAAAACTAGTTCATTTCGATAAAAATCTATTTTTATCTTTTCAAGTATGGAGTTTTTCATCCCAATTCTTCCCAAATCATTTCTTATGATTTTACACAAATTATTACTATTTTTAATAATTTTATCAAGGCTCGTACAGTCGATTTCCATCAACGGCCATCGAACTGCACTTACAGCGACTTTTCCAAATTTTATTTGGACATAATTCCAAATCCAACTGTTAGATTTCTAATTTCTAATATTCATTAGAAAGCTCTTTTCGATACGAACCCAACGGTTCCGGTTTTAGGAGAATCCGATGGTCGGATCTCCCGCAATATTCATTCGAAGTCAATGGTCGAAATTCGCGAACTGCCGAGGTGCGACGCGTTCTATTCAGGCCATTATATTATATATATAATATATATAATATATACTTCGTCAATTTCAATTCAAAACGTGCTTTACAAATCGTTTAAAATACATTTTCTAAACGGTTTCAACTTCATATTCAATTTCAAATCAAAATTGAATATTCCAATATAAATTCGTTTTAAATTCATTTCAAATCGATTTCAATTCAACTTCAATTTAATTCGAATTTCTTTTCAATTTCAATTTGAATTCAATTCCTTTTGATTTCAATTCGAATTCAATTCCATTTAATTTAATTCGAATTTTGATTATTTTCAATATATTTCAAATTTCGAAATCACTTTCAAAATAATTCAAATTTCGGAAACACTTTCAATATACGTTGAAAATTGTATTAATCGATGTAAATATCGTTCACGTCTAAATGGCGTCAATCTAATCAACACGGCTTCATATATTTCTATTTTCAAATATTTCTATTTCATATATTTCTTTTTCAAATATTTCTATTCAAAACTGGAATGAGTCCCAATCAATTACCATATAATGTTAATTATATGGATTTTCTACCACATGTATATAACAGCAACGATAAATCCTCAACCATCATCCAAAGTGCGTTCTACACTGTACAAGCATCAAATATAAATATTTAACGCTAATAACAGTCTGTCAATCAATCGATCGACATACAACTAACTATTGGGATTAGTGTACGTCATATATCATCGCAATACCCGTGTGAGGTTTCAAACAATCAAACACAGATTTTATTTGTGCAGTTGGGCAATGTGTAAAATTTATCGTCCCAATCAATATCAATCAAATCAGTGTATGTAAACAAATCGTCTGATCTGTTTATATTTATTTATTTTATATACACATTAAAAATTCTATTTTCAACTATAAAATATTTTTAACTATATAAATATTTTATTTCTTTTCGCATCACATCACACAATCAACTATACATCAAAATCAAACGAACAAGCATACAAGCCGTCCATGGTCTGTGGACGATGGGTGTCGGGTGCTACTAAACACCGTCTGCATCCTAGTATATATTTCAACTAGGAAAAAAATTAAAAGGTAAGAAGTTCTCACCGACTAGCTAATCCAAATGCCTCGACTCTTCATATGTGGAAAATCTCCGCCGTTTCTTCTTTCATCACTTTCGTCATCCGTATTCACTACATACATAAAAATCGAATTTTTACTTTGCTATTCAATCTATAAAAATCAAATTTTTACTTCGCTATTCAATATATAAAAATCGAATTTTTACTTCGCTATTCAATATATAAAAATCGAATTTTTACTTCGCTATTCAATACATAAAAATCTAATTTTTACTTTGCTATTCAATCTATAAAAATCGAATTTTTACTTTGCTATTCAATATATAAAGATCGAATTTTTACTTTGCTATTCGATATATAAAAATCAAATTTTTATGATGTCATTCATACAATAAAAATCCAGTCTTTATAATGTTAAAAATCTAAACTTTATATATAATACTTTTCATTTCCTTATATAGAGAAAATCGCATAAAAAACAAAGATTTAATGTAGAAGTTTAATAGGGCTCACTGTTTTGTCTTGACCGAAGGAGGGGATGGAGTTGTCTGCTATACGGAGGGAGGGAGGGTTAGGGCGGAGGCGATGTCAGGGGGGCTCGCGACTGTCTGACAGGTTGAGGGTGGCGACATTCGTCAGAGGGGAGGGAAGAAGAAGTGGAGGCGGCGGTATAGGGGGAGGCGCACTTCAGAAGGAGGGGGCGGCGGGACCGATTGAGGAGAGGAGGAGAGCGAGAGGCGCGAGAGGGTGAGGGAGGCGGTGCGGCTTCTGATCGGAGGCGGGATGGAGTTACAGGCGGTGGCGGCGGCGCGATTTGTTTTCTCTTTTTTTTTAACGAATGAATATAATGGGGGGGCTTAGATAATAGGGTGAGAGAGAGAAGAAAGTTTTTATTTATTTATTTAAATTTCAAAAAGTTGACTATTTATTTTAACCTCGAAACGAGACCCACCGCCTGTCGTTCATAGCTAATTACCCCCATTCCGAACACAATGGGATATGTGTCGTAAGATGATTCGATCGTTTCGATCAGTTTTCGTCAAAATCAACATATAACTCTATATATTCATTTTGAACGCACATTTCAATTTACTGGGGTCACATACTAACTCGAAAAATTACCAAAAAATATTTTCTAGCTTCGTTTTGACGATACGGTCCTAACAAAACTAATTTTGTCGAAATCTGAGACCGTTTGAAAAATTTCCATTTTCCAGTCGATTAAAATCAATTGAAACTGGTCAAACGCGTTTTCCCTTGCCACGTTCACATATTGTTTCGAAAAATTATGAAATTTGAAACCTAGCAATAACTTGCATCGTGGATCCAACAAAAGTGGTTTCGTCAAAATCCGAGGTCGTTAGCAAAATACCCATTTTTAAGAGCCTGAATTCCATAGCGAATATTCAGAATTTTCAACTGGGCGTTTCTTTTGATTCCCGCTATGAAATTTCAATTTTTCGAATTCGCTGGAAAGATATTCCCAATTAGATTCAGATATTTTTGGTTTCACTAAAATCCGGTTTATTTTGCACTCGGTACATTCATTTGAATTTTGAAATCGAATTATCGAACTACCGCGCCATTTTCAATTCCTTTTATAATTATATATAAATATTTATATTCTAACGACGATCTATATAATATATACGTTTGAATTCCATTCAAAATAAATTTCTCGTTGATATTATTTAAAATAATTCATTTTAAATAATCAAAATTCGCTAAAATTGCCAAAATAAAAATTTTAAATTGGCTCGGATTTCCGGATTATTACAGTTGGGTCGGGTTGGATATGGGTTGTGTGCAGCCTTATAGTTGAGGTAGCTAACATTCTACATTATAATAGTGTGATGTCGACAAACTCAGCTATATAAAATTCTCTATTTAAAATAGATGGCACACTAATTATGCTAACAAAGAAAGGAAATTAATGCAATATTCTTTAGTGACTGTTGTAGTAATTATGGATAGGTCTATGGTACAGGTTGCATCATAAATGTTAGTTCTATGGCAGAGCAAATACAGCTCGTTTGATACATTATAGGATACTAAATAAACTGATAGGGACACATAAACATTTTATTGTGTAAGTTATAACCATGGATAATGCAATTTTGATTGGTTTGTCCAGATTGGAACAAAATAACTAGCAGATGGAAAGACTAATTCATCATTACAAATTTGTGCATAACTAAAGAAATAAAGCATACATGTCACTATTAATTGTAACTTATAACTGAACTACTTCACCATAACCAATGAATTATTTGATCTAGATATGGGCAAATTAAAATTTTGATTGTCGACCCCAGTTGTTCCACTAACACAAGCTTTGAACTGGTAATGGTTGAGCAAAACAAAAAATTATTAGAACTGATTGGAAATAGAATACTAATCGGTTTGGGTAACAGTAAATAGAAACTTATAAACTATTAAGTCCATACGTAGTAAAAAGAAGGGGTAAAAAAATTACAGACAAAACATTAAACATGAATATAACAATATTTGAAATACAAACATGTACTTGTTTACCTTAACTTAAGTTTGAAGATCTATGTCTATTATTGTACAAAATGCATGTTTTATGAAATAGTAACCCAAATTTATGTAATTATAAATTTATTATTATTATTAAATTGAGTTATGCATTAATCACTCGAGCACTGGTTATTTCTTAAGCAGTACAGCCCAAGACTCATTTACACTCCCATCTTCATTGAGCACCCAAGATTATAACCGGTAGTCACTCTTCATGAAAACGCATGCAATTTTATCATGTAGAGAACTTACACGCCAAATCAATGGACCATAATTAGCACGCGGTAAAGATACAGAGCGAAACATCTCAATGCTGACCTATAATCATGCTACCTTCTTGGTCACAAAACAGGAAGATAGTGCTTCTTTAATTGCTGAAACAATTCCTCTTTCCAGTGAGCATATAAGTGAAGAAGGGTTATACCTCTTAGAGAATGGTGATGATTGTTTAATTTACTTGGAAAACTCTATGAATCTGGGTATTCTTAAACAATTATATGGATCTTCCGTTGTCGATTGTATCCCAACTCAAGTAAAACTTAAACAATTATATGGATCTTCCGTTGTCGATTGTATCCCAACTCAAGTAAACCTTTTGGTATAGCGGTATGTCTACATGAACTTTGCTGTAATACTTTGTGTAATTTGATATCATCGAGCTTGAAATCAATCATGTTCCCTTTATAGAATCATTCCTACAACTAGTACAAAACATAAATATCGCAGTTGTTGGTTAGTAAACCATTATAAAAATCGCATTTGTTTGTAGAGAAGTCGAAATAGAATTCCATTTTCATTATGCATCATAGATTTTATGCTTTCATTCATATAATAAATGAAGAAAAGAAAAACATGCAAGATTTGAGCTATACAAATTACAAATGCACCATTGGATAAGCAATGCAAATTAAAGGATGTTTTCCCATCTTGTGCACTTTCATATATGCAATGCAAATCGTAATTTTTAGTGCACTTCTACAATTAAACAGAGTCAAGGATTTTGAATTATATCGATTAAATGTCAATTTAAGGTTATTAATAATTGATGGGTTCAAATTTACGTCATGAACTAGTTTTTTTTTTTTTTTTTTTTTTGTAAAATAAACTACGCATGGACATTTCATTAGTGCATAAAAGCCATATGATTGATGTATAAATTATCTCTCTAACTTCAATTATTAAGTTGCAATAACATATGGTTCTCCTTTCAGTTTGTATTGGAAGAATTCGATAATGAACTATGTAAGAAATTCAACGAAGCTGTTAACGAGATCAGGCGCTAAAGATGTTTATACTTATGATACGAGTTCTTTATTTTAGTACACTATCTTTACCTAATGGTCTGTACAGTACCTAATAGTATTATAAATTCATCATTTCACTAATTACATGTGCTTGTTTCAAATTAAACTGCTTTCAAGTAACCTAAATAAAACTATTATTTTATGCTTCCAAGTACATCCTACGATACTGTAGTAGCTATAGTCTTCGTTAATGGCGTCTGTTCTTTCTTCATGTCCTCCTTTCCTTTCGAAATACCCATCAAAATACAAACCTTTCCTTCTCCCTCATCTATTTCTATCTTCTTCGTCATCTTCTTTTCGTCTTAGCATTGCATCTTCTGTTCGTCCTCTTCCTTCTCATCCTGATCATCTGCCCAATTCTCTACCTTTTTTCCAATCATGCCTCTTCTTTGTCTTATCATGCCTCATCTAATCTTTCTGCTCCTCATCATGCCTTTATTATATCTGATCATGATCTCTCTCGAAGAATTTCGACATAACCCGTAACTGCGTCAGCTCCTAACACTTCTTGTCCTCATCGCTCTCGTTCATCTTTTTTATCCTCATCTAATCGTATTTCTGTACTTTTGGATCATCAACCTGATTTCAATTCTTATGCTCAGGTGGCGACTTATCCTCCCTTCTCTCTGACAAAACCACCCCCCAAAATGAAGTTCAGATCAATGTTTCCAGCTTTTGTCTCCATCTTCCAAACCGTTTCATATTTGAAAAAAGAGAACAGATGTCTATAATATGCATGCAAAGGACACGTGGCTAACAAGTGTAGGGAACCAAAAAATTGTTGTAAATGTGGTTCATATGGTTATTCAATGTCACGTTGTTCAAAGAAAACAAAAAACTATGTGAGCGCTTTGGCTTCCAGGCACAAAGCTGTCAATAAAAGTAATTATCATCAAGTATATTAGGTCCCTAAACAAAACAATTACTCTGCACAAACTTCACATCAGACATTGCTTCGTTTGGAAACCCGTCGAGTTAATTACCACACAAATTTAAATATTAAGCATTTTTCTGAACCTAATTATCATCACTCTCCACTTCAGTCTTCACATTCTCAGTCTCCAAAACAATTCAGAATGGCGGATTCTTCGAAAAGTATTATTGCTAAATCTCTTACTGGAAAGTGGAGTGTTGAAACCCTACATCAAGATTTGGAAGTGAATCTCGAGCATGATTGTTGGCCTATGTCGATCATCTGGAACAACTCCTTTTTAGTACATTGCCTTACTTATAGTAAAAGAGATCATGCTTTCTACTGAAAATATCGACCAAACCAGGGGAAGCTGTTTGTTTAGAAGCTTGGGATGAGAATGAGAGAGAGCTACAAGCTGCATTAGAAACCGAGTCATGAGCTAAGGTGGAAGGATTCCCTGAATGTCTAAAATATAATGATGATGTAGTGAAATAAATTTTGAAACCAATGGTTTGGGTTCTTACAGTTGATGATTGTGATTGGTGTCACTTTGATCATAGAGAATTTCTAGTTAAAATACAGTTTTATGAAGGAATAGGCTCGAAAAGTGTATATGCTGCGAATTTCAATAACAAAGATCATATTATTAAAGTGCAACGAAGCAAGAATGAACATCTTGGAACAAGACTAAAAATTTTCTTCATTGATAATGAAGAGAAACAAGAGGTGCCATGCATTCATAATTTTCAAGATATTAGCTCAGAAGATAGGTTTGATGCCACGATTTAAGATGCAGCGATGTTACCACCACTGATATCCATTTATCAGGAAGTGAATAAGAAATTTAACCCTCCAATTATGGATAATCAAGAGATGGAGCAACCAGACTAGGATGAAGTTAATCAGGAAAAGCATATAGATCTGAATCCTCCTTTCAATCAAATTGTTCCGCGTTCTCATGATTTCTCCATGATCCCCATTCATACTATCCTATCTGATAATGCCTCAATTCCTCCACCGCAATATTCTCCTCATCAGCCGTGGACAGATGATCAAGACTGGCCTCATTACCTTTCTCCTACCTTTGTTCATCGAAGTGGTAGACGCAACAATCCTGAAGTCATTGGTAGTTTTTTGACCATTGTTGGTTTTTCTTCTGCTAATAAACGTTTGAATAAAAGGATTTCAGGCTGCATGGGTGTGAGTTTACGTGATTCACGTTATAAAGCCATGCAGGCTTTAGAACAGGAGCGTATTAATAGACATCAATGAAAGTAGTCAAATGGAATGTAAGTGGTTTGGGGAACCATTCAAAATATCATGCTTTTAATCTCGTTTTGTCCCCCACTTAATTCAGATGTCCCTTTTCTTCAAGAAACCAAACTTTTTGATCCAACAAATTACCACTTTAGATTGATTGGTGGATCCTCTTTGACTAGGTGGGATTATATTAATGCAGTAAAAACTAGTGGTAGCATTTACACTGCTTCGAATGAATATGTGTAGTAATTGCATCAAAACTTTTCCAATAAATCGGCTTTGCATGTTTCTCTTAATCACATTTGTAACTCCCTTCTCGAAAAGCTAACACAAAGATCTTTTATCACAGTGGTTAATGCATGTTGTTGCTTTCCGGGAGGTCGGGGGTTTGAATCCCGTGGTTGTCACATTTCGTATCAGAGCCTATACCACCCCGGAATTGTGTGTGTAATGCTGCGGATGTTAGTCGGCGTGGTACTGATTCGAGTAACATGCACAACGCCTGGGTTGTGAGCGATATGAGCCAACGAGGACAAGGGGGTAGTCTGTAACACCCCTCTTGAAAATCTAACACAAAGATCTTTTAGCATAGTGGTTAGTACATGGTGTTTCTTTCCGGGAGGTCGAGGGTTTGAATCCCGTGGTTGTCACATTGATGTGACAACCCCAATTTCAATAGACCGATTTTTTTTCAAATTCATATCTATCGAAACTTGGATTGGTTTACTATGGTATCCTACAGAAAACGGCAGAGGCATTAGACATGTCAGAGTTCGGAAAACTTCTCACAACGGAAGGAACAAAATATAATGTAATCAAAATATATCTTTACCTTAATATCAATAATTCTAAACCAGTATCCAAAGTTATACAATATCTGTCATGAACCTAACCTGTGAATGTTATGAGGAGGGGTCGGAACATAAGTTCTGTTGACTGGACTTAAACTATACACTTTGGATAGTCCTACATATACCATTCAATCATGTTTCTTATTTATTAGGTTACTCAGGTTAACATCTCTTAAGGCTTACACACATGTCGTACCCATTTACTTCCTAGTGGATTAACCTAATATAGTATACATGTAGCTACCCTCCTAATATTGAGGTATTCCCCATGGTACCCCACTCGCACGGTCTCCACCTTATACCATCGAAATATACGCAGTCCCTCATCCCACGCCATTGTGAAGTTCAGATAGCAGTATTACGTTCCGCATATATCTATCATTACTATGCTACGCAAACGTACGGACTACCACCTTTGTCCGAATTAGGCTCCATACTGGAGTAATGCCCTCAAGTCTATGATACACTACCTAGAGCCCATATGCATGTATCTAGACTGTCCACCATACGTTTCTTCAATTGTAGCTCGATGCCTCAATCGCACATTCTCTAATGTGCACCGAGTTCTGTGGCTTGTCGACACAAGAAACAAGGAACTCGGTCGGGAGCATTTCCATATCTGTATAGGTCCGTCTTTAAAGTGCCTCTACAGATATAACTAGGGTCTGTTTTCATGGTGGCTATGACCCCACCTTGGCCCCTCCCTCAACTAGTAAATACTAACATAGCTAAGAGACTTCCCCTATGCAAGCAATCTAAACATCCATGTGGCGTCTCCCCTCAACCCCGTACCCCGATAGTGATGGGTGAAATGGTATCTTGGGTTTAGCTCGAGTCTCTTCGCATACCACTGGTTGCCGATGATGGGTATCCGACAATATACATTCCTTGGTTGTGCCCTATCTCTCTCTGCCTCCTCGTGAGGCAACCGCCGAACTACCCTAGTGTCACCACGTCACAGCATTTTGACTGCATAGCTACATCTGCAGTCAAGGCCTACCCACCTAGTAGTTACCCGCAGACCCAACCTTTGCGAGTACAGCCTAAGACATCTGTCACCACACAGAGGACTACTAGGCGCGCCTTATGTACATCAGGAAGTCGCGTGCTTTCCCTTCCGGTCCCTTAGAGCCATCAGAACAATCAGATGAATGTGCGCTCCCTATTGCTTTATAATACCTGGATGATCTACCACATTGGGTTATTCACCCTAAACCGTACGGACTGGTTCAAGCGCCTCACTTTAATATGTTATTAGACCTTATGTCTAAACATTCTTTTACATGCTTGTCTCAACTCATCAGGTTTCTAGTTAAGTTGGTTATTCCAATTCATATTGAATTCTTATTCAAATTACCAAGTTTCTCTTGCTTATTAATTTCTGTTCTACAACTTAATCCATTCAAGTTTATTAATAAGCCCACAATATGTTATTCTCTAGATTGTGGCCCAAGGTCTGTAATCTACAATCTCTTTTATATTTTCTTGTTGATTTCATTATTACAATAACATGTTTTACTTAATATGTAATTAAGTATGTCCAATTCACATGTTTTCTAATTAACATGTCTCTTACCATTTATGATTAAATATAACTCATTTTATTTCATAAGTTTTCTTCATTATTTCTCATTTCTTCATAATTCCATTTTACGTTGCCAATACAGCTTATCGTTGTTTACGTATTAACTTAGTTCTATTAGCTAAAGCCCATTAATAAGTTTCTCTACCCATTTATAAAATGACCCGAAGTTCACCGGTAAGGAAAGCCCGGATTGCTTTGAGGACAAGCCACATCGGAACGCAAACAGAAGAAAATTTCATTGTTAATTACAACAATTCCACCAGAATACACGAATATACAGAGTATGAATAAATATTACATAGAAAATATCAGAGATTTAAATTAAATTTAAATACATCGCATTGGAAAATAATACAAAACACAACTGAAAGAGATATACGGATACAGAGCTTTCCGGATATCGCTCCAGGTGTAAACCAGGTTCCTGTGAATATAAATCTACAAAACCAAAATTACGAGCTGCCCATGCCAAAATAAGGGCACCTAGAGTTTAGGTTAAAACAATAAACTCCAGGTCAGTCATGGGACTGGTGTGGGAAATAAAACAGTTATTAATCTTTATTTTAAAGTTAGGTAAATCATGGGACCACGCCGTGTAACACGGAACGGGTTTCCTCCGAAGAACACCAGTGCATAAAACAACAGCGCAATGCTAAATAAAGAATAATGAAGCTATTATAAGACCCAGGTCCAATCACATAATGCAACACAAGCCGGAGGATAGGGTTTTACCTTATAATAGCCAAAGAATGCTGGATACGCTAAATTTCATCTTTTATTATTACAATAATTGTATAGTGTTAAAACAATTTCAATCATAAGTATTAATCATAGACGGCATGGGTACCATATATCATGTCGCCAGTACTAGGCTTTACAATCGAAACTCCACATGTCACGTATTGGAAGTTGGATTTCCATCTGTAAACCGAGGCAAAAGATAGTCCTCTACCGATTCGAGACGCTCTAGCCCGCCCCTCAGGTCAGAGCTCAAGTGACCTATGGATAATCAGGGCCGGTCCAACGATGTGGATTAAAATGCCTGAGCACTGCGTTTCCCCACCGTTTGGGGTGTCAATGAGTCCAATGACTCCATCGGTCACGGATCAACCGATATATCTGACGTGCCTCGCAACAACAATAACCACATAAGTCAAACTCGTCAGGGCGTGTAAAACCACTGACGCCACTTCTAGTTAGAAGGAAACGCATGCCCTCCCTGAAGTCCACTCCCATTTCTGGTCCATTACCGGGGTGTGAGGCTCGCGAATCAACGCTACACAAAGCTGTGCCGCACAGGCCGTGCTTTGATCATTAACCACAAGACTCTGCTTTTCAACAGAAGCCTTGATCATATTGCCACTTAGGCATGCCACACAGGAAATTCACTCCATGCGTTTGATATCCACCAATATATAACCTCTGAGCTCGTATGTCTCAGAGAAGGGAATTAAGCAAGAGAATAAATTCTCCGCAGCCAAACGGATATATATTAAATAGAAATCAATCACACTGAATAAAATCCAATGTCAGACACATAGTCCATTAAAAAGTCCGTTCTCGGTCTGAACGAAACCGGAGGCACCTTGTACCTCGCATATCCATCGATCTCCAAGTACGTTTGGACCATATCCAACTGATTCCCTCCTCTTGGGTGTACGGCCCAATCAATATCATAATTAATCACCCAAACGACGTGAAGACCTCCGGTCTTCCACCACCATCTTCATCCTTAACACCACGTCGAATCAGTTATTCAGAATGGGATAAACTCGGTCTTTTTGAATAACTCCCATATTTAATAAACAAGTGTTACACAAACATAATATACGCCTCATTCCAATTCATCAGTCACTAACCGTAAATTTGTAATGGAACAGTTCCCCAAATATTAACCCCAAATGCCGAAACCCACATCAGATCAATACCCAGGAAACCATTAATCTTAACTAATCTTCAGTTAGTTGCTAAATTTCACATTCTTAGGGATAGGTTCCCATTAATTTTATCAAAGATAAATTCCTCAAATTTATTCCTTTAATCTTCATTTGGATATCAAATCAAACTAGTTGGGATTAGCGAACCACACTTAAGTAATCATTTATTTTATTTCCCAATTCCAACCCATTCATCTCATGAAGTAAAACTGGAAATACTTTATATCTAACACCACGATGTTATCGGTAAATTCAATTACCATTTCACATTCAAATATAATTAAAGATTTAACTATTGTCTGGAGTAAAACTGGTGGTACTCCATTCTCGATCATTTCTTGAATTTCATAATTTTAATTATCAAATTTACTTTTCATTTCCATCAGCCTTTAATCGTAAATTAGCAAGTGAACAATTCCCTAAGTAATAACCCCGAAGGCCGAAACCAACATCAGATCAATACCCAGGAAACCATTCAACTTAACTAATCTCCAGTTAGTTTCTGATTTTCTTAAATCCGTTGGGTCTAAGAACAATATTATTAAAGATACCATTCATGACAACCCAAATCACATTCCATTAATTATCGGGTTAGAGAATAAATGTTATTTAAAACACCGTTCATGATAAACCAAAAATCAATTTCAATTCAATTCCAATTAAATATTATTTAATTGGTATACTTCATTAAATCAAAATAAAAAGATTTAATCTTTTCTCCACTGGGTTTAAAGAAAGTGTTAATGAAGACACCATTCACGACAAACCCAAATCACATTTGATATTAAATACAAGGCTCTGAATAGAAAATATATCGGCTTATATTCAATATCAAATTCTACGACCAACAAATATCATATTGGAAATAAAAATATTAATATATCTTTCAAATTCCCATAACAATATTTGTATCATCACGAAATCCAATATCGAAATATTCCAAAGACGATTTCGATTCAAATCCATTCCAATTCAATTATTGGAAATTCTGGTTATTTTCAAAACCATTTCAAATCTAATTTATTTAATTTAAAATAAATAAATTATTATTCTAGTTCAAAATAAATTTACTTCGATAAAAATCTATTTTTATCTTTTCAAATATGGAATTTTTCATCCCAATTCTTTCCAAATCATTTCTTATGATTTTACACAAATTATTACTATTTTTATTAATTTTATCAAGGCCCGTACAGTCGATTTCCATCAACGGCCATCGAACTGCACTTACAGCGACCTTTTCCAAATTTGTTTTGGACATAATTCCAAATCTAACGTTAGATTTCTAATTTCTAATATTCGTTCGGTGGGATTTCCCGCAATATCTATTCGAAGTCAATGGTCAAAATTCGTGAACTGCTACGGCACGGCGCGTTCCATTTAGGCCATTATATTATATATATAATATGTATAATATATACTTCGTCGATTTCCTTTCAAAACGATTTTATAAATCGTTTTAAATTCATTTTCAAAACGATTTCAACTTCATATTAAATTTCAAATCAAAATTGAATATTCCACATCATCGATATACAAATGATAATATTTTCAAAACGTTATATTTTGAAATCACTTTCTTTTCTATATTCATTATAAAAATGAATAAAATCGATATAAATATCGTTCACGTCAAAATGGCATCAATATAATCAACACGGCTTTTATTCAACACATGAAATTATTTTATTTCAACACATGAAATTATTTTCTATACAACACATGAATTTATTTTCAATTCAACACATGAATTTATTTTCAATTCAACACATGGATTTATTTTTTAAATTGGAATGAGACCTAATCAATTACCACATAATGTTAATTATATGAATTTTCTACAACACATGTATATAATAGCAACGATAAATAATCAACCATCATCCAGAGTGCACCACACAACTGCACAGGAATTAAATATAACTAATTAACGCTTACACAGTTTGTCAATCCATCGATTGACATACAACTAAACAATCGGGATTAGTGTACGTCAAATCTCATCCCAATACCCGTGTGGGGTTTCAAATCAACAAACACAAATTTTTATTTGTGCAATTGGGCGACATGTAAAATTTATCGTCCTAATCAATATTAGTTAAATCAGTGTATATAAACAAATCGTCCGATTTGTTTATAAATATTTATTTTATATACATTTTAAAAATTGTACTTTTAACTATAAAATATTTTCCACTATAAAATATTTTATTTCATTCCATATCACACAATCAAATTTCCCAACACAGCAATCAAACAAACAAGTCATCCATGGTCTGTGGACGACGGGCATCGGATGCTGCTAAGCACCGTCTGCATCCTATTATATATTTCAAATAGAAAATAAATTAAAAGCGAGGAGTTCTCACCGATAAGTTAAACCAATTACCACGACTCTTCATATGCAGAAAATCTTCGCCATGCTCGCCTTTTATCACTTTCGTCAACCGTACCCACTACATATATGAAATTCGCATTTTTATATTGTTGTCATATATATAAAAATCACATTTTTTAATTACGCTATACAGAAAAAAATTCTATTTTTATACCACTACTATATAGATAAAAATTCTATTTTTATTCTTCTTACTGTATAAAAATTATACTTTTATTTTCGCCTTCTCATATATGAAAAATCATATTTTTCTATAATGAAAAATCTAATCTTTTTAGTTTTAAACATCTAATCTTCTTACGAATAAACATCAATTCTTTTCTATAAGAAAAATCACCCCTTTCTATAATAAAAATCTCGTCTCTCCTATTATAAAATTCTTACCTTTTCTTAATTAAAGATCTATTCTTTCATATGATAAAGATCTATTCTTTTATATGATAAACTGAAATCTTTTTACTTTGTTAAAAATATGATCTTTTCTTCACTAAAAATTTTATTTTTTACTTCATTAAAAATATAAACTTCATATTGATAAAAATCTAATCTTTACTTCATGAAAAATTTAATCTTTCCTGAATAAAAATCCTAGCTTTAAATGAAAAAAATCTTTACTTTGATCTAAATAAAAAGCTAAACTTTGATTACCATTTTATTCATAAAAAAAATCTTAACTTTCCTTTATTAAATAAGAAAAAAACAAATCTTTCTTTCATGAAGTTATTTATATAAAACACAAATTTTATACTGAAATAAATAAGTAAATTTAAGTTCTAATAAATAAAATAAAGAAGAGGGGAGGGAAAATTACTGCGTTGTAAAAAAAGGGGAATGGCTTTAGGTTCGCGGATCGAGATGGGGGGCTCTGCAGCTCGCGGTGGCGGGGGGTGGTGCGTCGAGGATGGGCGAATTAGGGTTTGGGAGTAGGGCGCGGGGAAGAGGAGAGAGGGGCTGAGGAGGAAGAGGGGGGTCGAGGCTGGAGGCCTCGTCAGCGGTGAGGGAGGCGCCAGCTCCGGTGGTTCGGGGAATGAAGGGCGGTACGATCGTCGAGGTCGACGGTTTTGTTTTGTTTTCTTTTTTTTCCTCTGGTATCGGGCTTTTGAATTGGGGGAAGAGGGAAAATATAGGGGGGTTATGTAAATAAATATATTTAATTATTTGTAAATTCCATATAGTTGAATTTTTAATCGACCTCGGAAGGAGACCCACCGCCTGCCGTCCCTAGCTAATCATCCTCATTCCGAACACAATGGGATATTCATCGTAAGCCAGTCCGGCCGTTTCGATCAGTTTTCATCAAAATCAAAATATGACTCTATATGTTGAATTTGAACGCACATTTCAATTTACCAGGGCCAAATACTAACTCTAAAGATTCCAAAAAAATATTCTCTAGCCTTGTATTGACGATACAGTCCCAACATAACACATTTCGTCAAATTCTGAGACCGTTAGAAAAATGGCCATTTTCTAGTCGATTAAAATCAACTGAAACTGGTCAAATGCGTTTTCCTTGACCACGCTCACATATTGATTCAGAAAATTATGAATTTTGAAACCTAGCAATAACTTGACATCACGGATCCAACAAAAGTGGTTTTGTCGAAAACAGATGTCGTTTGCAAAATTTCCATTTTTAAGGCCAGAATTCCATAGCGACTTTTCTGAATTTTCAACTGGACGTGACTTTTTATCCCCGCTATGAAATTTCAATTTTTCGGATTTGTTGGAAAGATATTCTCAGTTAGATTCTAATATTCTTGGTTTCACTAAATGTAACACCCCGTATTTTTAATATAACTAAAAATAAAATAAAATATATAAAAATATACTTATGATGGGTAAATAATGGTGATGCATAAGAAGAATTAATTACTACATGGAAGAGAATAAAAATTAGTTCGATAACGATGTATGTAACAAAAAAGATAGTAAAATAAGGATAATTAATTTATGAATCAGGAATTAGGTAAAATGGACATCACCATTGCGTTCCTCTCGAAATTTTACATGAGATAGAGTCCGAGTTTTCGAAAATCGGAGTCCGTATGACCAAGATATGGCCAAAACAAGATTCAGAAGGTTTCGGTCAGCACAGAACTGGCCAGGTCGACCTGGGTGTTGACCTGGGGGCCAGGTCGACCAGGGGGTCGACCTGGGAGTCGACCATCCCTTGGGGGTCGACTATAGTGTCGAACTCCCCCCTGTAGGTCGACCTGGTCTCCCTGTTTCGGGCCAGAACCCATTTTTGAGGCTCGGGACGAGTTTTGATGGTCTGGATGGGTTTTAGGGATAATCCGATGGCTGAAATGAATTGCTACACCTAGACCTAGCCTAACTCACACAAATTCATATGACACCAAAATGCTGCAAAAATCTCTCTCAAGCCATGGCCGCCGTCTCCAAATTAAAGCTTAAGCGTCCAAACTCAAATCAAATCAAAGATCAATGCTTCTACAACAAATTCAAGGGGATAGATCAATGATACTGCAACTTTCTAAGACAAATTCTCTTCTTAATTCATTAGCCGTTCTCTGTAAGTGCTAGTTATTTTCAGATCTAAGTATTTAATTTTAATGTGGGCATGAAATAAAGTGGAATTGGATCTAAGTATGTTTATCGATTCAGATCTATTCCCGTTGCTTTTTGAATCTTTAGTTTTGAGACTTGTCTACCTTTATTCTCATGACAAGTTTGTAATTTATTCAGCAGTTTCTTTGATTCGTAATGATGTTATCATCAACTTGTAATCTTTATGCCTATCATGATGTTGTTTTCTCTCTAAACTATTTATTATGCAAATTTCTACCTTCCCCTATTTATTTTCTTTTGATGAACCTTGGTCAACTTCGGACCTTGACCTAAAATCGCGATTCGCGAACGAGATGTATACAGGGGAATAATGGGATTATTGCATATAAGAATATGATTAATAATTGGCAACATGAAATTGGATGTTATCATTTTATTTGCAAGTTTGGGGTAGATCTGTAAATTTTGGTTTAATCCTGTTATGATAAAATTTGCATAAATATTATATACATGGAATTTGACACCAATTGGATCTATGTAATGTAACATGAAATTTGGTATATATAACATGTATGTAATTTGGCATGTAAAATAAAATTATGAGTTTTGGAGCCTATGTAAATTAAATAAAAAGATTGGGCTTATGTTAATTAGGCATGTGTAGACTTGGAAATTTGAGCATGAAAGCGATTGTAAACTTTATAATTGGCATAAACATGTATTATGAACTTGGGCAACTGGCATGTATTGAAATAAAAAGATTATAGTTTGGGATAACTACATCATGAATCATCGGATTTGGGTTTATTGGGTATGAAACTTGATACATGTAATTTTGGCTAGATCTTGACATAGGTAAAAAAGCATGAAACTTGGTATATATGTAAACTGACTAGAATTGGGTACATATATTAGTTGGCATGTAATAGCCTTAAAAGAGGGATAAATATAAATTGAGATAAGTTGCCTTTAATGGCATAAGATAAATTGTGGTAAAATTGATATGATTTTGCATACCATTAATTGATGGACATAATTGAGTCAATTATGGACGTCGTTAAATTAGGAATTAATTGATAATTTGAATAGGGAAATAAATTCAAATTGGGGTAAAAGATTATAAGTGATAATCAATGCTTAGGACACGAGGATGGACACATTTGTTATGTAAACCTGCCCGGAACCGCCCGGCAAATCCAGTAGTCACAAATAGTAGCCCAATGTGAGAGGTCCCAGGCCCAAATTAAAAGCGTAATAGTTGTAAACACACGAGGTTAGACTCTTTTATGGTGTAAGACTGCCCGAACCCGCCTGGCAAATCCAGCTGCCATAAATGTCAGTCTAATGTGAGAGGTCTTTATAAGGTTACGGCCTTAATGAATTAAGAAATACTTAACCAGATAAACATGTGGTGGGACATGGGGGTTAAGTGGGTGAAATGTGGAAATACGAATAGTAATACTTAACCAACGTAACATGGTAATTAGACCAGTGGGTAGGGTTAAGTAAATAAGAACACTTAACCAATATGATATAAATGGGTAGGTTAAGTAATATGATTAGGTTAATCTGGACACTTAACCAATTTAATAATTTGACTACGGGAGTGGGTAAGGTTAAGCAAATGTTTAACCATTATAACATGATTAAACTGGACTAGAGAGTAAGGTTAAGTTAATGAGAACACTTAACTAATACAATGGGTTAATTAGACAAGTGGTTGCGATTAAGTAGTAACACTCAACCAACATAACATGACAAGCGGGTGGGTTAAGTTAACTTGAATAATTTGATAACACTTAACCATTACAATATGACTAGTGGATGGGGTTAAGTTAACATGCACTTAACCAATCTGATGTGATGCGTAGTAGGGTTAAGTAACACATGGGGTTAAGTTAACAAGAAAATTCTTAACCAATGTAACCAGATAGACGAACGGGGTTAAGTTAATAAACCACACTTAACCAATCAAACATAATAAGCGAGAAAGGTTAAGTTAACTAAGATAAACTCTTAACCATGGTAACATAACGAGTAGAAGGGTTAAGTACATATCGGGTTGGTGGGTAATATTAGTAAATATAGGCCCACATACACTTAACCATTAAATACGCATGCTTGAATCAGTAGCGGGGTTAAGTACACATCAGGGTTGGTGGGTAATATCAGAGAGTATAGACCCATAGACTTAACCATTAGAAAAACCTAGTAACGGGGACCCATTTCAGCAGTAACCCAGATTAGGTATCAACGGAACCCTAAGCAAGGCAGGGTGGGCCACGATTACTGGGCTGATTATAAGAAGTCAAATTAGCGGCAGTTGGTGCAGCAGTGCAGGTTCTAATGGAGTGCGGGCGTGCACACACTTCGGCGTAGAAAATTTTTCCACTGAGCATCAGTAGGTATAAAGCTGTGCATCTTGATTGTGTCAGGTTTGCCACCATGGGACTTGATACACCCCATGGTGGGACCAGCACAGGTATCTACATGTAGGGGGTCGCGTGACACAAACGAGAACTAGGTCAAGTAGGGAGTCGATCGATAAGGTAGTAAGGGTGCATCGAATATATACATGGCCATTGGGGTGATCGAGGTGGAATCCTCGAAATCGATGTACACCTGAAGGCTACCATAATTGCGGGGATTGGGATCACGTTGTAATTATTATATAACACGGGCTACTAGTTGGGACACTATTAGGGGGTACAGATCCTTGTTGCACAGGACACTAGTTGGGATACTAGTAGGAGTACAGATCATTCCATGTAAGACACTTATGAGGATGCTAGTTAGGTGGTGCAGAGCAAATAAATATCGTTTTAATCGTAAAGCTTAGAAACCTTGCGACGTTACTCTTGATAGAAACCATGCGGTGGGATACACGATAGAAATTATGGGATGTTATACTTGTTTCATCGTGCCCGAAGTTTATCTTGTTACCTTAGTTTTTCTTGTTATCATAGTTTATCTTGTTACCTTAGTTTATCTTGCCTACTTGGTCATCATGCTTATGTTTACTTTCAATTTATCCATGCCATGTTATCTTTACTCATTTTTATGCTGAAAGTCACTGGGACTTACTCAGTCTTTATGACTGACCGGTTTTTTTTCGCCTCTTTTTCTTCCGTTTTCCCCCCAGGTTCACAGGGTGGGAACACAGCTTAGTTCGGATCTTACCAAGCTCCAAGGCTCTTTCATGCATGGCGTGGATTTCTCTTGGCTATGGCTTGCTTTGCTTTATTGGGGAATACTGCAGTTTGTTTTTATGCTTCTTTGTTTCTGAGCAAGACAGATATTTTAACTATGAAATTGGATATTGAAAGTTGATGGGCTTTTCTTGTAAACATTTATATTTAATAAATGATTTGATGTACTTCCACTTTATTTTCCGCTGTTTTATATATATCTGTCTTGTAAAATTTCTGTTCCAGTACCCATAATACTCCATCGAAGTTAAGGCATTCCCTTTGTGAGTGACCTTAACAGATGTGGGGTGTTACATTTGGTATCAGAGCAGAAGGTTACCAGACTGGGCAAAAGTTTTCAAAAACATTCTGAAACTAGTTTTCAAAACGTTTACAAAGAAGAAAATTTTCAAGAAAACTTTGTTTTAGTTAAAAGGCATATTCCCCAAAGCCATATGCACTATCTTTTGATTCTCTCTTGAAATCTCTTCTCTATCTTTTCACCGTAGTTTAGTAGGCATCCGACACATGTCGGAGGGCAAAGGAGTGCCCAACCTCCGTCTGTAGCTGTGGTAGTTCCATCTGCGTCTAATCTTATTTCAAGTTGGGTAGGGTGCCGTGCGTTGGAGGTAGCTTCAAAAGGCTTGTCAACAAACTATACAAGGACAGTAAGAACAAGAAGCTAGTGGTTATAGCTTAATCCACGAAGGAGGAAAAAGGTGAGAGGAAAGAGGCCAAAGTGAAAGAATAGTAAAACCCATGACAAGAGAGAGTATCTTTAGTGAGAAGGGACATGTAGTTAAGTATTATAGGACAAGGGCAAGGGACAAGATCGTCGAGAGGGCAATTGTATGCTCTCACTACTAGCGTACCTAAGAGAGGTGGTAACATTTCTATTAAAGGATTAGCTTTTCTTTTCTATCATCCCACCAGAACTCTATTTTTGTACATCACATCCTTTTTATTCTGCTTCGATAGTCGAGTCTCTGCACCTTAATACTAGCGTATTAGAAGATCCCATTTTCGTCTCAAATACTGTTGGTGAATCGGCTCATTTATGCACGACTTGTTTGGATTTGAGAATGTCTATGCTAAGTGTTGAGTTTAGAAGTAATGTTTATGTTTTGGTCTATGGGTTGATTCTAGTGATGGAGTGGTTATCCAGTAAAGGGTAACATTTTCGGTTTTGAAAAGAGAGTAGTTAGACTCTTGACTTTCCTCGGTAATACCCTCGAAGTCTAGTGTAGCCCTTAGAGTTCTACCATGCTTAGTTACCTAGAATATCTTGATACATTTATTGATCCGCTCGAGTAGTGTTCACCACTAAGGCGGATGGTTAATAAGAAATGGTTTAACATCTGTTTATTTCCAGCTATTTATTTTATTCGTAGAAAGTTGCCATGTGTTACATTTGGCAACATGGTTGACATCTGTTTATTTCCAAGAGATAATTCTTCTGTGTGGAATACCTGATAATAAGTGAACGAGATCCAAGATTCACTAATGAATTTTGGAGAGCTTGCATGAAACCATGAGTACGCAGTTGTAATGACCCGCATTCTACGCATCGGGGGATCGTAGAATATTTATTTCTTTCCCGTATGATGTCGTATGGTCATGTAACTTTGGGAAGCATCCATTAGAGTAATTTCCCATGCTTATGATTTTTGTTGATTTTTAAATGACCATTTTGCCCCTAGTTGGTGTGTTTTGGCCATAACTTTTGATTGGGAAGGAATTTTGACCTGAAACCACTTCCATTAGATTCGTTTGATGGTTTACCTTTCCGTAGAGTGGTTACAATAGCCAAACGGACTTACCGGTTGGGAGATATGGGTGAAGTAATGTTTGGAGGGTGAAAAACTGCTTAACCGGGCCAAATCGGGTGATTAGGGAGTAGGCCCATAACCCATTTCGGGATTAGGGTTATGGGAAGGCTGAAATGAGATAGAGAATCATTCTATTTCAGTTTTCTAGCCTCCACTTGTCACCAAGGAACACTAAAAATGGCCTCTAACCTCTAAATCACCTCCAAATCATCTTTTGGTCAAGGATTTGGCTTAGCAACATCTAATCAAGGGAGATCTACACCAAATCAACATTGGAGCTGCTGTTTAGCATTGGTATTTGCATCAAATTAGAGATTTATTTCAGATCTTAGTTTTGTTTGTGGCTAAGGTAAGTGATTTGCATAGTTTTGCACCAATTATGGCTAATTAAGGGTAATTAGTGTTAATTAGCGAATTTATAAACTAATAAATTCAGGAAAAATGTTCATAAATTCCAAAATGATGTTTTAGACCTCTGAGATGAATTCGGGTTAATTTGGTTAAGTTTTACTAATCCTATCATTAGTTTCACCTAAACATGCTTAAGGGGAAAATGTGGGATTTTGGGTATGTTTGATCCATTTTAAACTATCATATTGATGTTTTGATGTTTGTGGTTGATTATGCATGTTGCTATGACTGTATGATATGCTTTGTGATTGATTTCAATAGTTAGAATGGTCGAAAACGTCGTCGAATGGCGTAAACACTTGCTGGAACAGTTTCAGAAAACAGTGCAGGGTTCGGATCGGATCGGATATGAGGCTCGGATCGGATATGTTGAACTGGGCAAGGGATTCGATCGGATCGGAACCTGACACTTGAGTAAATTGGCAAAAAGGAAGGCCACGCTAACTGAACTGGGATCGGATCGGATTAAAGAGGACGGATCGGAGCGGAAGCATGAAGATGGATCGGATCGGAGGATGTAAAGGATGAGGAGATGGATCGGAGCGAAGGAACGAACTGGAGGGGAGATGGCGCCCGACCCGACCCGTGGTGAAGCACCCAACCCGACCCAAGGAGAAACACCCTACCCGAACCGTACCAGAAGAAGACCCGACCCGAACTGATGGAGGACACCCGACCCAAACCGATGGCTTGAGGAGGAACCCGACCCGACCCAGTATTGACCAATAACCCTAGATGCAAAGGTAGTCCAATATGGGAAGTTAGAGCTCAAGATCCAGTTGGGAACCGATGAGTTCACTTCATGGTTGGGCTTTGCTGCGGGACGTGTGCTAAGGAGTTGTCGACGTTCATAACTTCGATTCATTACTAAAAATGAATGATCGGCTACTTATCATTGCAGTAGAGTCATTGCGACTCGAGGGGCAAGGTGATGGTAGCAAGACTACGTTATCAGTGCAGTAGAGTCATTATGACTTGAGGGGCAAGGTGATGCGTAGTAAGACAATGAGCCAGCGCAGATGGGTGAATAACTCCATGGGGCAAGTGGACAAAGTAAGGATTGGTAAGACTATGAGCCAGCACAGATGGGGTGAATAACTCCATGGGGCAAGTGGACATAGTAAGGATTGGTAAGACTATGAGCCAGCGCAGATGGGATGAATAACTCCATGGGGCAAGTGGACATAGTAAGGATTGATAAGGCTATGAGCCAGCGTAGATGGGGTGAATAACCCCATGGGGCAAGTGGACATAGCAAAGGATTAGTGGCTACGTTATCAGTGCAGTGAAGCCATTTATGACATCATGGGGCAAAGTGATCGTAGCAAGGATGGGTGATCGAAGTGGTGAATATCGTACGCTTTATGCATTGAGTGAAAGATGTGAGGATGGATGCTATGTTTGATTGTTTGCCATCACTATGACATGCACACCTCCCCCACCTCCGTATCTTTACACTGTTTGATATGGCACCTTAGAGTGTTGTATAGTATGTAATGCTAACTCTTTGGTTGTAGGTCCAGGTTCAGGTATGTTTTAGTCTACGTGTTATTGTTCACTTTAGATGCTTATCGCTCATACCAGGCTTTATGTCTGACCCAGAGTTTTATGTCTCCTCTTATTACTCTGGGTGCTCACACGAGCAGACTAGAGACAGGTTAGCTGGTGATGCGCAAGTAGCTGATTCGGAGGCGGGCAGGTGGCTTCCACATATGATATATATATACACATTCTCCCTGTGTCGCTAGTGGTCGCTACTTGGGCATTAGTAGTGCACCTCCTGTATCTTACTTTGCTTCGAGACAGTTTGAAAAGTTGTAATAAGCTGTATTTTGGATTTCCGCTGCTATGATGTTTAGTTCTGGTTTTCAGCTTATGCACTGTCTCACCTGTTTTATGTCAATTATGTTATTATTTTATTTTATTCTATGCGCTGTGAGACATTCTACAGGTTCTTTGTTAGTTCATTTCCTTCTTCCTTTTCCTTCTGACGACCCGTTCCGTGCTAACTGGACATGTGTACATCGCACCTTGGGAGTAAATGTCGGTTGGTGCGGGGCGGGCCGTCACACTTGGTATCAGAGCTCTAGGTTGCGTAGTTAACCTAGGGAAAGACACCAGGGAGAGATAGTACGTATATGAGAGCGTGTATTTGTGATTACTTTGGTTTTCAAAAGCTATATATATGTATATACTATTAGTAGTGTAAGAGTGAAGCCGCACTGCACTAACACCACTATGGGGTCGTTAATCGTTTCCCTTTTCCAGATTGACGATGAGCTGAGACACGAGGGGTGCTGGTAGAGGGACCGACCAAGGGAATGCCGCTGACATGAGGGCAATGTTTACTAACCTCATGAGAGACATGCTTAGAGAAGTGCAAGGGGCAGTTCCCAATCCCGGAGTTGGTGTTGGCCCAGTAGTGCAGGCGCCTAGGGTCGATTTCGCCAAGTTGTGCAAGGAATACACTAACCTTGGCGGAAAGCCATTCCACGGAACGGAGTCGGCCACGGATGTTCAGGACTGGATGGATAGCTGTGACCGTATCTTCGATGACTTGGGTCTTAAGGATGCGATGAAGAGAAGGCTAGCGTCTCGTCAGCTGCAAGGGCGAGCGATGAATTGGTGGAATGCCATTAGAACAACTACTCCAGAAGATCAAGTTACTTGGGTTCAGTTCAAGGCTCGTTTTAGCGATAAGTTTATTCCAGCTGCCCAGAAGTCAGTATTGTTCAAGAGGTTCTTGGAACTCAAGCAGAAAAGAAGGGAAGTTTCTGACTATATTGCTGAGTTCGACACTTTGTCAAAGTATGGGCTATCTCTTATCGATACTCCTGAGAAGAAGAATGAGAAATTCATCACTGGTTTGGATGGATACTTGGGGGAAAGGCTTATTAACCACATCGATGAGACTTTTGAATCGATTGTGGGGAAGGCTTTGAGATCAGAGAGTCTTTACCCTAAGTCAAAGACTGAGGCTGCATCTGCAGAAGGGCCAAAGCCGCAAGCAGGCGGTGGAGGCAAGAATAACTCTCAGAATAAGAGGAAGCAGGACCAATCTAAAGGTGGCCAGAAAAAGAGCAAGAAGGATATTGAGTGCTTCAGCTGTGGTAAGAAAGGCCATTATGCTAAAGATTGTCAGGCCAAGCCAACGGATAAGAAGTGATTCAACTGTGGTCAAGTGGGACATTATAAGGATAAGTGTCCGCAACCTATGAAGGAGAAGCAGATTGTGAAAGCATATGCTATTGGTGTTGTTCCTTCTTCGTCGAATGCCCCAACTGCGGCGGAGAAAGGAAAGAATGTTGTTATTCAAGGTATGCTTTCTATTTATGATATACCAGTTCGAGTTTTGTTTGATACTGGGGCTTCCTGTTCCTTCATATCTAGTGACCTGGTAGATAGGTTGGGACTGGAACCCGAGATAGTCGATAGACCATTGGTGGCGACGAACCCGATTGGTGGTTCGACAAGCCTTAGTATGATTTGCAGGAATTTGGTCTTATCGAGTCACAGATGTATGCTTGTATGTGATTGCTTTGTTTTGGGCTTTACTGGGTATGGTATTATATTGGGAGTCGATTGGCTCTAAAGATACGGGGTGGTGGTAGACTGTGAGGGCTTTTTGGTGACAGTGAGGGCGGGTGGTGGGCGGAGGGTACTATTTGGTAGTCTACCTAGCGATGGGGTTATGGCTAGTTTTGTAAATTCCCTCGACATCCCGCAGGATGAGTTGTCAGATGTGCCCGTGGTTGGCCAGTATCCGGACGTCTTCGAGAAGGTGACCGGGCTTCCACCATACCGAGAGATTGAGTTCCGTATTGATTTAGTGAAAGATGCCAGACCTATAGTGATGCCCCTTCATCGTATGGCACCAAGGGAGCAGCGAGATCTCGGGGTGCAAGTCAGCATTCTTTTGAAGAAGGGATTTATTAGAAGGAGTGTCACCAAGTGGGGAGCACCAGTTGTGTTTGCCACTAAGGCAGATGGTTCCCTTCGTTTGTGTGTGGACTATCGCGAGTTGAATAAGGTAACGAGGAAGAATAAATATCCTCTACCGCGGATAGATGATTTGTTTGATCAGCTGGAAGGAGCAAGAGTGTTCTCCCAGTTGGACCTCGCGACAGGATTTCATCAGATACGAGTAGCGGATGAGAGTGTTCCGAAAACGGCGTTTAGGACGCCGTCTGGGTTTTATGAGTGGTTGGTCATGCCATTTGGGTTGACCAATGCACCAGCCTACTTTGTAGATCTTATGAATCGAGTATTCAGAGATCAGTTGAATAAATTTGTTCTTGTGTTCGTAGATGATATCCTTGTTTACTCAAGGACAGAGGAGGAACACAAGGGACACTTGAGGATAGTGATGGAGGTGTTGAGGAAACACCAATTGAAAGCGAAATTCTCTAAGTGTCATTTTTGGAGAAGGGAAGTGAGATTCTTGGGTCATGTTGTTTCAGAGAGTGGTATTGCCGTGGACCTACGAAGGTGGCTACGGTACAGGATTGCCTACGCCCAAGAATACAACAGATGTAAGAAGTTTCTTGGGATTAGCTGGATATTATCGTAAGTTTATCCAGGACTTCTCCAAGGTAGCAGCACCGTTGACTCAATTGACTAAGAAGAATCAGTCCTTCGTCTGGGACGAAGTGTGTGAGGATGCCTTCAAGAGTCTAAAGGAGAAGTTGACGCATGCACCAGTGCTAGTCATTCCTAAAGGGAATGGAGAGGTGACGGTATACACGGATGTTTGTGGTACCGGACTGGGTGCTGTATTGATGCAAAGAGGTAGGGTTATAGCTTATGCTAGTCGACAGCTAAAGCCGCATGAGAAGAAGTATCCTACCCATGATTTGGAACTAGCAGCGATTGTGTTCGCATTGAATATGTGGAGACATTATCTCTTGGGAGAAAGATTTGAGTTGTTTACCGATCATAAATCGTTAAAGTATCTCTTCTCCCAGAAAGATCTGAATCTCCGTCAGCAGAGATGGTTAGAGTTCTTGGCTTCGTATGACTTTGATATCGCATATACACCTGGGAAAGGTAATGCAGTAGCCGATGCCTTGAGTAGGATACATGCCAGCTTAAGGGCTATGTTTCTTGAATGGAAGCAACTGGAGTATATCGCGGGGTTCGATTTCAGACCAAGGTGCGAATTGGATCCAGTTATGCTAGCTAGTTTGGCGATCAGACCCACTTTGATAGAGCGGATAGTTTCCAGCCAGAGGGACGATCTTAATCTATTGGAAATCATCTCCAAGCTAGAGATGGGCATCGACGGTGAGGAGATGAATGTGTATGGGGTTGATCGAGATGGATGGCTTCGAAAGAAAGGAAGACTAGTTGTACCCAACGTAAATGGTTTGAGAGATGAAGTGCTTAGAGAATGTCATCACTCAAAACTGACTATACACCCCGGTGGTAATAAGATGTATCGAGACATGAAGCAGACTTACTACTGGGAAGGGATGAAAAGAGACGTTGGGAAGTTTATATCAAAATGCATGAATTGCCAGCTAGTTAAGGCCGAGCAAAAGAAGCCTAGTGGTTTGTTGCAACCATTAGAAATTCCCGAATGGAAATGGGAGCAGGTCTCAATGGATTTCATCGATGATTTACCAAGGACAAATCGGGACATGATAGCATTTGGGTAATTGTGGATCGGTTGACTAAGAGTGAAAGATTTATTCCAGTCAAATCGACCAGAACGACACCTGAGTTAACAGAGTTGTATATGAAGTGGGTAGTGAGATTTCATGGAGTACCTAAAAGCATTGTGAGCGACCGAGACCCGTTGTTCACTAGTGGGTTTTGGAAGATCTTACAAGAGGCTCTAGGGTCAGGATTACATCTCAGTACCGCATATCATCCTCAGACCGACGGTTAGACGGAGAGGGTGAATCATATATTGGAAGATCTTTTGAGAACTTATATATTGGATTTTGGTGGATCATGGGATGAACATTTGCATCTAGTAGAGTTTGCATATAATAATAGCTACCAATCCAGTATTGGTATGGCTCCATATGAAGCTTTGTACGGAAGACCGTGCAACTCACCATCATGTTGGATAGAGACTGGCGAGAAGTTTATGCTTGGACCAGATGTGGTGAGGGAAACTTCAAATAAGATTAAGATCATTCAGCAAAGAATGAAAGCTTCCCAAGACAGGCAGAAGAGTTATGCTGATAAGAGGAGAAGAGACTTAAAATTCTCCGTTGGTGACTTGGTGTTTGTCAAGATTTCTCCGTTAAAAAGCGTGATACGATTTGGAAGGAGAGGCAAATTGGCACCAAGATTTGTTGGCCCATTCCTTGTTCTTGAATTAGTCGGGAATTTGGCGTATAGAGTTGGCTTACCAGAGAAGATGGCGGGAGTTCACAATGTATTTCATGTTTCCCAACTAAGGAAGTTCGTTCACGATTCAGATATGACTATTTCACCTGATTAGTTAGAGGACTTCGAAGTAGAACCCGAGGCGGTTAGGAAATGCAACCCGATTTGTATTGCGGGGCACGATACGAAGCAACTTCGAAGGAAGGCGGTGAGACTAGTCAAGGTTTAGTGGGGCGAGGACGAGAATGATTGTACTTGGGTTACAGAGGAGAGCATTTGGAAGGCATATCCAGAACTCTTTGCCTAGTAAGATTTACTTTGCAATTTAGTTTTCCGCATGCTAGGGTAGATTTGTTTTGCTTGGTTGCATGTTTGATTGTTGTTTTATGATTGATAGGCATGTGGGACCTTTGTGTGTGCTTTGATTAGGGAATTTCGGGGACGAAATTTCTTAAGGGGGGGGGGGGGGGGGAGTGTAATGACCCGCATTCTACGCATCGGGGGATCGTAGAATATTTATTTATTTCCCGTATGAAGTCGTATGGTCATGAAACTTTGGGAAACATCCATTAGAGTCATTTCCCATGCTTATGATTTTTGTCGATTTTTAAATGACCATTTTGCCCCTAGTTCGTGCATTTTTGGCCATAACTTTTGATTGGAAAGGAATTTTGACTTGAAACCACTTCCATTAGATTCGTTTGATGGTTTACCTTTCCGTAGAGTGGTCATAATAGCCAAACGAACTTACCGGTTGGGAGATATGGCTGAAATAAGGTTTGGAGGGTGAAAAACTGCTTAACCGGGCCAAATCAGGTGATTAGTGAGTAAGCCCATAACCCATTTCGGGATTAGGGTTATGGGAAGGCTGAAATGAGATAGAAAATCATTATATTTCAGTTTTCTAGCCTCCACTTATCACCAAGGAACCCTAAAAATGGCCTCCAACCTCTAAATCACCTCCAAATCATCTTTTGGTCAAGGATTTGGCTTAGCAACATCTAATCAAGGGTGATCTACACCAAATCAACATTGGGGCTGCTGTTTAGCATTGGGATTTGCATCAAATCAGAGATTTATTTCAGATCTTAGTTTTGTTTGTGGCTAAGCTGAGTGATTTGCATAGTTTTGCACTAATTATGGCTAATTAAGGGTAATTAGTGTTAATTAGCGAATTTATACACTAATAAATTCGGGAAAAATGTTCATAAATTACTAAATGATGTTTTAGACCTCTGAGATGAATTGGGGTTAATTTGGTTAAGTTTTACTAATCTTATCATTAGTTTCACCTAAACATGCTAAAGGGGAAAAAGTGGGATTTTGGGTATGTTTGATCCATTTTAACCTATCATATTGATGTTTTGATGTTTGTGGTTGATTATGCATGTTGCTATGAATGTATGATATGCTTTGTGATTGATTTCAATAGTTAGAATGGTCGAAAACGTCGTCGAATGGCGTAAACACTTGCTGGAACAGTTTCAGAAAACAGTGCAGGGTTTGGATCGGATTGGATGTGGGGCTCGGATCGGATATGTTGAACTGGGCAAGGGATTTGATCGGATTGGAACCTGGCACTTGAGAAAATTGGCAAAAAGGAGGGCCAGCTAACTGAACTGGGATCGGATCGGATTAAAGAGGACGGATCGGAGCGGAAGCATGAAGATGGATCGGATCGGAGCACGTAAAGAGTGAGGAGACGGATCGGAGCGGGGGCATGAACTGGAGGGGAGATGGCGCCCGACCCGACCCGAGGTGAAGCACTCGACCCGACCCAAGGAGAAACAGCCGACCCGAACCGTACCAGAAGAAGACCCGACCCGAACTGATCGAGGACACCCGACCCGAACCGATGGCTTAAAGAGGAACCCGACCCGACCCAGTATTGACCAATAACCCGAGATGCAAAGGTATTCCAATATGGGAAGTTAGAGCTCAGGATCCAGTTGGGAACCGATGAGTTCACTTCATGGTTGGGCTTTGCTACGGGACGTGTGCTAAGGAGTTGTCGACGTTCATAACTGCGATTCACCACCAAAAATGAATGATGAGCTACTTATCAGTGCAGTAGAGTCATTGCGACTCGAGGGGCAAGGTGATGGTAGCAAGACTACGTTATCAGTGCAGTAGAGTCATTATGACTTGAGGGGCAAGGTGATGCGTAGTAAGACTACGAGCCAGCGCAGATGGGGTGAATAACTCCATGGGGCAAGTGGACATAGTAAGGATTGGTAAGACTATGAGCCAGCGCAGATGGGGTGAATAACTCCATGGGGCAAGTGGACATAGTAAGGATTGGTAAGACTATGAGCCAGCGCAGATGGGGTGAATAACTCCATGGGGCAAGTGGACATAGTAAGGATTGGTAAGGCTATGAGCCAGCGCAGATGGGGTGAATAACCCCATGGGGCAAGTGGACATAGCAAAGTATTAGTGGCTACGTTATCAGTGCAGTGAAGCCATTTATGACATCATGGGGGCAAAGTGATCGTAGCAAGGATGGGTGATCGAAGTGGTGAATATCGTACGCTTTATGCATTGAGTGAGAGATGTGAGGATGGATGCTATGTTTGATTGTTTGCCATCACTATGACATGCACACCTCCCCCACCTCCGTATCTTTACACTGTTTGATATGGCACCTTAGAGTGTTGTACAGTATGTAGTGCTAACTCTTTCGTTGCAGGTCCAGGTTCAGGTATGTTTTAGTCTACCTGTTATTGTTCACTTTAGATGCTTATCGCTCATACCAGGCTTTATTTCTAACCCAGAGTTTTATGTCTCCTCTTATTACTCTGGGTGCTCACACAAGCAGACTAGAGACAGGTTAGCTGGTGATGCGCGAGTAGCTGATTCGGAGGCGGGCAGGAGGCTTCCACATATGATATATATATATATACACATTCTCCCTGTGTCGCTGGTGGTCGCTACTTGGGCATTAGTAGTGCACCTCCTGTATCTTACTTTGCTTCGAGACAATTTGAAAAGTTGTAATAAGATGTATTTTGGGTTTCCGCTGCTATGATGTTTAGTTCTGGTTTTCAGCTTATGCACTGTCTCACCAGTTTTATGTCAAGTATGTTATTATTATATTTTATTCTATGTGTTGTGAGACATTCTACAGGTTATTTGTTAGTTCATTTCCCTCTTCCTTTTCCTTCTGACGACCCGTTCCGTGCTAACTGGACCTGTGTACAGCGCACCTTGGGAGTAAATGTCGGTTGGTGCGGGGTGGGCCGTCACAGCAGTTATATTTGAGCCGAGTATACTAGAAGGAGAATAAGTGAATGTGGAACGAGAGGCAATAGTGAAATGGGTTCCAACTCATATTTTGGAAACAAGAATTAAGATGCTACGAAATTGCGAAGTTAAAGACGGTCAAAGCACAATGGAGTTAAGCTCAAGGAAATGCGACTTAGAAGATTGAAGACTAGATTCGCGCATCATATCTCTTTTTAAGAGTATATCCTTGATTCCTCTTTTCCTGTAGAGCTTACTCACATGCTATCTTTTGTGTATATCCTATCGGTCCTATCCTCAATCCAATTTCTGTTGCAAACCCCATAGGGAGTATGACTCATCTGTTAGTAACACATGTTGGGGCTTGAGGGTGTTCGTTGGGTTGACTAAACTTTTTGGGTTAGTTCTAAGAAGGGATTTCTTGTGACCTAAAAGGAGTCTGTCATGCTTAGTTTCCTAGAAACATATATATATTGGATTGGTTGAGTAATTCTATGGGTGTCAGTCTGATGTTGATTTCGGTCTTCGGGGCTGATGCTTAGGGAGTTCTTCTCCTAATCAGAATATATGTTGCGTAGACTTCCAGTTTTGACATTGCCTAATGGGCACAAAATTTTTACTTGCTTCTGTCATTCGACTTTATCTTTAGATAGGAACATTTGGGTGTAAACATGTGTTTGAGACATGTTATGATTGATGGTTGCAAGTGGCTGCAAGTGGTTGCTAGTGGTTGCTCGTGGAAGCATTTACACACATTAGGCACTAGATCGGCTCAGTCACCTTTCATATTGCATATGCATTAGTGTTTACACTTGGTTGTGGATGAAATTGAATGTGTTATCATGTGAATGTTGCATATGGATGGATGTTTGTGCACACATATAGTGTTTATGTGACTAAGACTATTTGCATACATGTTGTACTCATGGCACTAAACATATTTTGCATCTAGAAGATCAATCTGGCCTGATCATTTGCACTAGACAAGGAACATATACACACACTTCTTGCATATGTTCATACATCATTAGAAATCTCTTAAGGACAATGAATGCCTGTGATTGATGATTGAGTAGATGGATGATGGATGGCAGGACACATTCTTCTTAACTTGAAGATTCCGGGGACGAAATCCTTTAAGGAGGGGAGAATGTAACACCCCGTATTTTTAATATAATTAAAAATAAAATAAAATATATAAAAATATGCTTATGATGGGTAAATAATGGTGATGCATAAGAAGAATAAATTAATACATGGAAGAGAAGAAAAATTAGTTCGATAACGAATGTATGTAAATAAGGATAATTAATTTAAGAATCAGGAATTAGGTAAAATGGAGATCACCATTGCGTTCCTCTCGAAATTTTACATGAAATAGAGTCCGAGTTTTCGAAAATCGGAGTCTGCATGACCAAGATATGGCCAAAACAAGATTCAGAAGGTTTCGATCAGCACAGAACTGGCCAGGTCGACCTGGGGGCCAGGTCGACCAGGGGGTCGACTTGGGAGTCGACCTCCCCCATGGGGATCGACTATAGTGTCGACCACCCCCCGTGCAGTTCTACCTGGTCGGCCTGTTTTGGGCCAGAACCCATTTTTGAGGCCCGGGACGAGTTTTGATGGTCCGGACGGGTTTTAGGGTTAATCCGATGGCTGAAATGAATTGCTACACCTATAAAATAACACCTAGACCTAGCCTAATGCACACAAATTCATATGACACCAAAATGCTGCTAAAATCTCTCTCGAGCCATGGCTGCCATCTCCAAATTAAAGCTTAAGCGTCCAAACTCAAATCAAATCAAAGATCAATGCTTCTACAACAAATTCAAGGGGATAGATCAATGATACTGCAACTTTCTAAGACAAATTCACTTCTTAATTCATTAACCGTTCTCTTTAAGTGCTAGTTATTTTCAGATCTAAATATTTAATTTTAATGTGGGCATGAAATAAAGTGAATTGGATCTAAGTATGTTTATCGATTCAGATCTATTCCTGTTGCTTTTTGAATCTTTAGTTTTGAGACTTGTCTACCTTTATTCTCATGACAAGTTTGTGATTTATTCAGCAGTTTCCTTGATTCGTAATGATGTTATCATCAAATTGTAATCTTTATGCCTATCATGATGTTGTTTTCTCTCTGATATATTTATTTTGCAAATTTCTACCTTCCCCTTTCATTTTCTTTTGATGAACCTTGGTCAACTTCGGACCTTGGCCTAAAATCACGATTCGCATACGAGATGTATACGGGGGAATAATGGGATTATTTCCTATAAGAATATGATTAATAATTGGCAACATGAAATTGGATGTTATCATTTTATTTGCAAGTTTGGGGTAGATCTTTAAATTTTGGTATAATCCTGTTACGATAAAATTTACATAAATATTATATACATGGAATTCGACACCAATTGGATCTATGTAATGTAACATGAAATTTGGTATATATAACATGTATGTAATTTGGCATGTAATATAAAATTATGAGTTTTGGAACCTATGTAAATTAAATCAAAAGATTGGGCTTATGTTAATTAGGCATGTGTAGACTTGGAAATTTGAGCATGAAAGCGATTGTAAACTTTATAATTGGCATAAACATGTATTATGAACTTGGGCAACTGGCATGTATTGAAATAAAAAGATTATAGTTTGGGATAACTACATCATGAATCATCGGATTTGGGTTTATTGGGTATGAAACTTGATACATGTAATTTTGGCAAGATCTTGACATAGGTAAAAAAGCATGATACTTGGTATATATGTAAACTGACTAGAATTGGGTACATATATTAGTTGGCATGTAATAGCCTTAAAAGAGGGATAAATATAAATTGAGATAAGTTGCCTTTAATGGCATAAGATAAATTGTGGTAAAATTGATATGATTTTGCATACCATTAATTGGTGGACATAATTGAGTCAATTATGGACGTCGTTAAATTAGGAATTAATTGATAATTTGAATAGGGATATAAATTCAAATTGGGGTAAAATATTATAAGTGATAATTAATGCTTAGGACACGAGGTTGGACACATTTGTGACTTAAACCTGCCCGGAACCACCGGGCAAATCCAGTAGTCACAAATGGTAGCCCAATGTGAGAGGTCCTAGGCCCAAATTAAAAGTGTAACAGTTGTAAAGACATGAGGTTAGACTCTTTTATGGTGTAAGACTACCCGGACCCGCCCGGCAAATCTAGCTGCCATAAATGTCAGTCTAATGTGAGAGGTCTTTATAAGGTTACGGCCTTAATGAATTAAGAAATACTTAACCAGATAAACATGTGGTGGGACATGGGGGTTAAGTGGGTGACATGTGGGTGACATGTGGAAATACGAATAGTACTACTTAACCAACGTAACATGGTAATTAGACCAGTGGGTAGGGTTAAGTAAATTAGAACACTTAACCAATATGATATAAATGGGTGGGTTAAGTAATATGATTAGGTTAATCTGGACACTTAACCAATTTAGTAAGTTGACTACGGGAGTGGGTAAGGTTAAGCAAATGTTTAACCATTATAACATGATTAAACTGGACTAGAGAGTGAGGTTAAGTTAACGAGAACACTTAACTAATACAATGGGTTAATTAGACAAGTGGTTGCGATTAAGTAGTAACACTCAACCAACATAACAGGACAAGCGGGTAGGTTAAGTTAAGTTGAATAAGTTGATAACACTTAACCATTATAATATGACTAGTAGATGGGGTTAAGTTAACATGCACTTAACCAATCTGATGTGATGCGTAGTAGGGTTAAGTAACACATGGGGTTAAGTTAACAAGAAAATTTTTAACCAGTGTAACCAGATAGACGAACGGGCTTAAGTTAGTAAACCACACTTAACCAATCAAACATAATAAGCGAGAAAGGTTAACTAAGATAAACTCTTAACCATGGTAACATAATGAGTAGAAGGGTTAAGTACATATCGGGTTGGTGGGTAATATTAGTAAATATAGGCCCACATACACTTAACCATTAAATACACATGCTTGAATCAGTAGCGGGGTTAAGTACACATCAGGGTTGGTGGGTAATATCAGAGAGTATAGGCCCACAGACTTAACCATTAGAAAAACCTTGTAACGGGGACCCATTTCAGCAGTAACCCACATTAGGTATCAATGGAACCTTGTGCTAGGCAGGGTGGGGCACGATTACTGGGCTGATTATAAGAGGTCAAATTAGCGGCGGTTGGTGCAGCAGTGTAGGTTCTAACGGAGTGCGGGCATGCACGCACTTCGGCGCAGAAAATTTAGCCGCTGGGCATCAGTAGGTATAAAGCTATGCATCTTGATTGTGTCAGGGTTGCCACCATGGGACTTGATACACCCTATGGTGGGACCAGCACAGGTATCTACAAGTAGGGGGCCGCGTGACACAAACGAGAACAGGTCAAGTAGGGAGCCGATCGATAAGGTAGTAAGGGTGCATCAAATATATACATGGCCATTGGGGTGATCGAGGTGGAATCCTCAAAATCGATGTACACCTGAAGGCTACCATAATTGGGGGATTTGGATCACGTTGTAATTATTATATAACACGGGCTACTAGTTTGGACACTAGTAGGGGGTACGGATCCTTGTTGCACAGGACACTAGTTGGTATACTAGTAGGAGTACAGATCATTCCATGTAAGACACTTATGAGGATGCTAGTTATGTGGTGCAGAGCAAATAAATATCGTTTTAATCGTAAAGCTTAGAAAACTTGCGCCGTTACTCTTGATAGAAACCATGCGGTGGGATACTTGATTTGAATTATGGGATGTTATACTTGTTTCATCGTGCCTGAAGTTTATCTTATTACCTTAGTTTATCTTGTTATCATAGTTTATCTTGTTACCTTAGTTTATCTTGCCTACCTGGTCATCATGGTTATGTTTACTTTCAGTTTATTCATGCCATATTATCTTTACTCATTTTTATGTTGAAAGTCACTAGGACTTACTCACTCTTTATGACTGACCGGTTTTGTTTTGCCTCTTTTTCTTCCGTTTCCCTCCCCCCCTCCCAGGTTCACAGGGTGGGAATACAGCTTAGTTCGGATCTTACCAAGCTCCAAGGCTCTTTCATGCATGGCTTGGATTTCTCTTGGCTATGGCTTGCTTTGCTTTATTGGGGAATACTGCAGTTTGTTTTTATGCTTCTTTTTTTTGAGCAAGACAGATATTTTAACTATGAAATTGGGTATTGAAAGTTGATGGGCTTTTCTTGTAAACATTTATATTTAATAAATGATTTGAAGTACTTCCACTTTATTTTCCGCTGTTTTATATATGTCTGTCTTGTAATATGTCTGTTCCAGTACCCATAATACTCCATTGAAGTTAAGGCATTCCCTTTGCGAGTGACCTTAACAGATGTGGGGTGTTACACTAAAATCCGATTTATTTTGAATTTTGTACATTCATTTGAACTTTGAAATCGAATTTTCGAACCACTGCGCCATTTTCAATTCCTATTATAATTAAAAATAAATATTTACATTCTAACGAAGACCTATACAAATATATACATTCGAATTCTATTTTAAATAAATTTTTCGTTGTTATTATTTAAAATATATCATTTTAAATATTCAAAAATCACTAAAATTGCCAAAATAAAAATTTTAAATTGGCTCCGATTTCCGGGTTATTACAGTTTGTTATAACCTATATTATATTTTCCTCTTGTCCCTAAAACATTTTTAGCAACGTGTTTCAGACTTCCAAGCTTATAGATTAGTTAATTTATAATTAAGTACAATATATTTTTCCCTTTTTCTTAAATGGTTTCAGGTTTTGCCCCTTTAATGATTACTTAATTTACAATTAAGTGTTCCTTAAATCAATTAACCATTTATCCAATTTTCTTACTAGTGTAATACAACCTAAGTTATAATCCCCACTTGTCCCTAGAACCAGTCTACCTATTATACAACATTTTCGTTAATGTTATTTATTTATAATAGGTGATTATCATTTGTAACACACCGTATTTTCTGTAAACATATAAGTAACAAATCAGAGGATAATTAATTTTCAAAAATAATAATCAAGGGAAACGGGTAGCGCCATTGCGTTCGTCTCGGAATTCTACATGAAAATGAGTTCGAGATTACGAGAATCGGAGTCCGTATGAAGGAGATATGACCATCCGAATTTTCAGGAAATTTCAGAATTGAAAACAGCTCGAAATTCGAATTTAAAATTCGAATTCAAACCCAGAAGCAGGCTGAGCGGGAAATTTCCTGCCCAAGCCCAGGTCGACTGGGGAGTCGACTGGGTAGTCGACCCCTCCCCTAACCAGGTCGACTGCGCAGTCGACCTGGGGGCCGACCTCGGCACATTTCTGCAGAACGGGCCTTTGACGATTTTTACCCCTTTTTGATTAATCGGATGACTTCTAGAATGATCTGATGGCTCTAAACACTCCTATTCTCCTATTTAAACAGCTCAGACCTAGCCTTCTCTACATACAGTTCAATTCTGCTTCGACTCTACCTCTGTTCTAATAAAAATAAAAATGGCGTCGCTACTCTGCTGGAATCAAAACTAGAAGCAAACCAACATCAACCTAAGCAACTCAATTCAAATTAGGGATTAAAGCGTCTACAACGATTCTACAAAAATTAAAGTTCTTTCTTTAATCCAACCAAGGCAAGTACAGTTATTTTCCGATATAAACGTTAATTCAGATTGTGACATGAATTGTAACTCTGAATATGAGGTTATATCTGTTCTGTTCTGTTTAGATCTTTATTTTATATCTCTTTCCTCTTTCTGTTTTATAGCCAGGCTACCACGAGCCTGAGCCAATCTCATAAGAGATTAACATATGCTAAATTTTTTGGGAAAGTAAAATGAATGATGCATAAATTGGGCATGTCCAATAGGTGAATGATTTGAGGAAAGAACATGGACTGTAACTAGAACATAAATCCGAGACATATGGTCGGACATGTTATATTTATAACATAAAGGGTATTGAACATATGATTTGAGGACATGACATAGAAAGGTATATAATTGGACATAAATACAGACTGTATTGAACATATGACTTGAGGTAAAGAGAATATGGTTTAGGAATTAAGATTGACATTAAAGTATGATATCTATCAAATGTGAATAATACCTAAGTAGGATATTTTTGTTGATGGCTATATTTGGTATAATTTATATGTGAATCTTTTGTACTAGGCAAGTTCAACTAAATTGGGACATGTAAATTATGACCATAATCTGTGACATGTAAATTCAATACAAACGTGGGGTATATGATCATAGTGTGAATCATGACAACTATTTAGGCATGCAAATTTAGGCCCAATTTATAATTAGGCAAGATATGTTTGTGAAACTTTAAGGAATGATTAAATCTGTTATATTTGCTTAATTTGCTAGTTCTGCTATATTGGCCTAATCTGCTAGTTCTGTTATATTGCTTAATCTGCTAGTTCTGCTCTACTGCCTAGTTCTGTTATATTGCCAAATCTGCTAAACTGAATCTGTTGAGATGCCTAATCTGTTATCTGCTACATCTGTTGAGTTGATATAATTAGTCCGTTATTGACATAATCTGAATTGGCTATAGTTATGAATAATTGACATGTATATTAGGCGTGGGCATAAATGGTAAATTATTAATTAATTGGCCGCAAAGATAAACATGGCTAACTAGAGGTTAGAATGAGTTTGTGGCGTAATTCTGCCAGGAACCGCCCGGAGTATTCCAATGGTCGTAAACAACAGGTTCTAATGTGAGAAGTTAGTCATAACGTGCTTGAAACCCGAGGCTAGACTCAGTTTGCGACAAAAACCTACCCGGAACCAACCGGCCTAACCAATAGCCACCAAATGTCAGTTTATTGTGAGAGGTCTGGGCATTAACATTTAATTAATGAAAATCTGAGATAAATATGATGTCTAAAATGTGTTGGGAGGATAGGGTTAAACCCACTAGACTGATGAATTTAATAAATCTGTTCCGTGAATCTGTAGGCCCAATTACAATGTTAGAAAATCTGTAAGTCTGTTAATCTGTAACCAGTTAATATGTAAGTCTGTTAATCTGTAACCAGCTAATCCGTAAGTCTGTTAATCTGTATATCGGATCCGTTAGTCTGAAAACTTGTATGTGAACTAGTTGATCTGAATTATGTATGTCTGAACTTGTAAACAAGACAATCTGAAATCTGTTAGCCTGGGGACACAAGGATAGGAATGGAATTACTTGTTTCATCTGTTGTTTGGGACCCATATTAGTCAGTAACCCTTTCTGGTATCAAAACTTTGACCCTACAGTAGGTAGGGTCCGGGCACGCTTACTGAACAAATTATAAGCGGTTCATTATGATAATGACGAGGGGTGTTGATGGTGCGTTCCAACCGGGTCATGTGCGTGCATGGATCCCGTTCTGCCTCTGAGGATGTAAGACACCATGACATCTGTAAATAGGTCTTTGCCAATTGGTTGTCACTTTAGGGAGTGATACACCCTACTGTGGGGCCGACACTGGGTATTTATGTATTAAGGAGTCGATCGCTTGGGGTAGGGTTTTAGGGTACACTTAGTTTCGTCTATTTTTGTTGGTACCGCCTGTTTCTGTTGGGTGGTAACACCTATCTGTTTCTGTGTGGTACCGTCTGTTGGGGTGGTAAAGGCACATTACTAGTGTACACCTAATTCTACATTCTGTTTCCGTAGGGATTAATCTGTTCTGCTTCTGTCTCTTTCTGTTCGGGTGGTAAAGGCCCATTAATAGCACTCTCTTCTGTGGAAATTATTCTGTACCCGTTTCTGTTTCAGTTTAGACATCAGGGTGACACCTAATCCTGTTATACTAGTATTAGTGCAGAGAAGTGTAAAGAAATAGCTTATGTCATTCTGTTCTTCTGTTATATCCGCTACACCTGTTACAGTTATCTCTCATCCAGTTTTATGTTCATGTCATGTTATTATTATCTGTTCATAACTGAAAATCAATGGACTTGCTAGACTTTTTGTCTGACCCTTGTTATTTCGCCTCCTTTCTTCCGTTCCCCCCCCCCCCCCCAAGGTTTTTTAGAAGGGAATACTCTAGCTTGATCTAGATTTCTTCCGCTTGAAGTGCTTAAAGTATGGCTTGTCTTCTTCCATGGGGATTATGATTTTAAACTATGCATTCTGAAGGCTTTTGTACAAGACTGATATTTTGTACTTGAATTCTGATATTGTGATTTGAAAGGGATGTAACCAAGCTTATTTCGGTTTCTGTTGTAATAAAGTTATAAATTTTTCAAGTCTGTTTTATCTATCTTGTAAGTTTATGTTCTGTTTACTAAAATGCTCCACCAAAGTTAAGGCATTCCCTTTGTGAGTGACCTTAATGGAGGTGGGGTGTTACACTTGGTATCAGAGCTAAAGGTTACCAGATTAGGTAAAGTTTTTGAAAACTATTTTCAAAAAGGTTTTAAAAGGAAGTATTTTTGAAAATAAAGCTTATTTTGAAAAACATGATCCCCAAGAGCCATATATCTTTCTTTCAGTCCTTTTTGTATCGAATCTTTCCTTTTTTGTTTCAGCATCTGAAGCATCTGAGATACCAGAGGGTGTTCATGTACCCAGTTGGTTTCGTCAATATCTTGAGGCTAGGACCGCCGCCGCAGGTCCAGCAAATGATCCCCCTCCTCCACCCCCTCCTCGTGCAATTACTTTCTCAAAGATCTGTAGAGATTTTAGGGCCATGGGTGGAAAGGATTTCAAGGGAACTGAATCGTTCGTAGAAGCGAGAAACTGGCTCAAAGAAACTAAGGATCTATTCATTATCTTCGAGGTGGACGATAGGCAGAAGGTACCGTTGGCAGTATGGTTGCTCAAAGACGAAGCTTCCTACTGGTGGGAAGTCAATAACGCCGAGAGGCCGGTTGAGACATGGATGGATTTCAGAACATGGTTTGAGACAAAATTCCTCTCGCAAGCTGAACGAAGTTATAACTGGAAAAGTTCTTATCTCTTAAGCAAGGAAGTATGATGGTCAAGGAATACGTCAACCAGTTCAACCAACTGGCTAGGTTCGGATTGGATTTAGTCAACTCTCAGCATAAAAAGGCTCTCCGCTTTGTTAAAGGATTGAACGAGCCACGGCACAGCCTAGCCATGACCCATGTACCCACGGGAGCGACTTACGAGAAACTGGTGGACATGGCACTACTGCACGAGGAAGACAAGGGCTTGAAAGAGAGAAAGAAGGAAGAACCACAGAATAAGAAAGCAGGGCCCAAAAAGGAAACACAAAGGAAGGATGAAAAGACTGAAGATAAGAAGGAGAAAAAGTGCTTTACTTGTGGAAGTTCGACTCATCTGAACAAGGATTGCAGAAAAAGGAAGGGCACTTGCTTCAACTGTGGTGAGATGGGACACTTCACTAGGGACTGCCCGAAGAGACGAGGGCAAGGAGGGCAGGAGAACACTCTTGAGGCTAGTGGCTAGGAATGAAATAGGAAAATTCCTATAGTAGGTTTAATTTCTTTATCTAATTATGGTGTTAAGACTCTTTCCGATTCTGGTATTTTGATTTTGTAATTGATACTTTGCACTTTAATACTAGTACTATTTCTGATTCCGCTTTAGACTCAGACCAATAAGGGTTATGACTCATCTGTTGTGATAGATTGGGGTTTGAAAGATATCTGTGTTAGGCGTCAAGTAGGAGGCATACATTCTAGGTTTTGTCATGCTTAGTTCGATAACCTAATCTGTACCAGTAATCTGTAAATATCTGAATATTCCCGATAAGGTTAAGTTTTCCAGTTTTGACATTGTCTAAAGAGGGTAATCCTCTGGGTGTCAATTTGATGTTGGTTTCGGTCTTCGGGACCGATACTTAGGACCCATGTCTAACGGGAACCAAGTTTTTTTTTATCTGTACTCGCTTCCATCGTTTGACAGTATCCTATCGATCGAATCTTCGAACTTTAGGTAGAAACTAATGGGTGTAAACATGTGTTTGAGGCATGTTATGTTTGATGGTTGCAAGTGGATGCAAGTGGTTGCTAGTGGTTGCTCGTGGATGCATATACACACACTAGGCACTAGATCGGCTCGAAAACACTCTCATACTGCATATGGATGTGTGAGCATTTTCAATTTTTGTGGATGAAAAATGATTGACTCAGCACATGGATGTTGCATATGACTGAATGGTTGTGCACTCATATAGAAGTGATATGTATCGAGTAGGAAAATTGCATACATGTTGGACTCATGGAACTGGCATAATTTGCATTAAGGAGGTCAATTGAATCAGTGGACCGCCTGATCTTTGCATTAGATAAGAAACATATACACACACCTTTGCATATGTTCATACAACATTAGAAGTTTCTAAGGACAATGGACACCAGTTATTGGTGATTGAGTAGATGGATGTTGGATGGTAGGACACATTCTTCTTAACTTGAAGAGTTCTGAGACGAAATACTTTAAGGAGGGGAGAATGTAACACCCCTAATTTTCTGAAAACGTATAAGTAAGAAATTAGAGGATAATTAGTTTTTAAAATAAGAATCAAGGGAAATGGGTTGCGCCATTGTGTTCGTCTCGGAATTCTGCATGAAAACGAGTCCGAGTTTGCGAGAATCGGAGTCCGTATGAAGGAGATATGACCCTCCGAAGTTTCAGGAAATTTCAGAGTTGAAAACAGCTCGAAATTCGAATTTAAAATTTTAATTCAAACCCAGAAGCAGGTTGGGCGGGAAATTTCCCGCCCAAGCCCAGGTCGACTGGGGAGTCGACTGGGTAGTCGACCCCCCCTGACCAAGTCGACTGCGCAGTCGACTTGGGGGTCGACTTGGGCACATTTCTGCAGATCGGGCCTATGACGATTTTTACCCCTTTTTGACGAAACGAATGACTTCTGGACCGATCTGATGGCTCTAAACACTCCTATTCTCCTATTTAAACAGCCCCAGACCTAGCTTTCTCTACACACAATTCTATTCTGCTTCTACTCTACCTCTGTTCTAATAAAAATAAAAATGGCGTCGATACTCTGCTGTAATCAAAACTAGAAGCTAACCAACCTTAACCTAAGCAACTCAATTCAAATTATGGATTAAAGCTTCTGCAACGATTCTACAACAATTAAAGTTCTTTCTTTAATCCAACCAAGGCAAGTACAGTTATTTTCCGACATAAACGTTAATTCTGGTTATGACATGAATTGTAACTCTGAATCTGAGGTTATATATGTTCTGTTCTTTTTAGATCTTTATTTTGTATCTCTTTCCTCTTTCTGTTTTATAGCCAGGCTACCACGAGCCTGAGCCAATCTCATAAGAGATTAACATACGCTAAAACGTTTGGGACAGTAAAATGAATGATGCATAAATTGGGAATGACCAATAGGTGACTGATTTGAGGAAAATACATGGACTGTAACTAGAACGTAAATCTGAGACATATGATCGGACATGTTATATTTATAACATAAAGGGTATTGAACATATGATTTGAGGACATGACAAAGAAAGGTATATAGTTGGACATAAATATAGACTGTATTGAACATATGACTTGAGGTAAAGAGAATATGGTTTAGGTATAAAGATTTACATTAAAGTATGATATCTATCAAATGTGAATAATACCTAAGTAGGAGATTTTTGTTCGATGGCTATATTTGGTATAATTTATATGTGAATCTTTTGTACTAGGCAAGTTCAACTAAATTGGGACATGTAAATTATGACCATAATCTGTGACATGTAAATTCAATACAAATGTGCGGTATATGATCGTAGTGTGAATCATGACAACTATTTAGGCATGCAAATTTAGGCCCAATTTATAATTAGGCAAGATATGTTTGTGAAACTTTAAGGAATGATTAAATCTATTATATTCGCCTAATTTGCTAATTCTGCTATATTGGCCTAATCTGCTAGTTCTTTTATATTGCTTAATCTGCTAGTTCTGCTCTACTGCCTAGTTCTATTATATTGCCAAATCTGCTAAACTAAATCTGTTGAGATGCCTAATCTGTTATCTGCTACATCTGTTGAGTTGATATAATTAGCCCGTTATTGACATAATCTGAATTGGCTATAGTTATGAATAATTGACATGTATATTAGGCATGGGCGTAAATGGCAAATTACTAATTAATTGGCCGTAAAGATAAACATGGCTAACTCGAGGTTAGAATGAGTTTGCGGCGTAATTCTGCCTGGAACCGCCCGACATATTCCAGTGGCCACAAAAAATAGGTTCTAATATGAGAAGTTAGTCATAACATACTTGAAACCCGAGGTTAAACTCAGTTTGCGACAGAAACCTGCCTGGAACCAACCGGCCTAACCTGTAGCCGCAAACTGTCAGTCTAATGTGAGAGGTCTGGGCATTAATATTTAATTAATGAAAATCTGAGATAAATATGATGCCTAAAATGTGTTGGGCGGATAGGGTTAAACCCACTAGACTGATGAATTTAATAAATCTGTTCCGTGAATCTGTAGGCCCAATTACAAAGTTAGACAAATCTGTAAGTCTATTAATCTGTAACCAGTTAATCTGTAAGTCTGTTAATCTATAACCAACTAATTTGTAAGTCTGTTAATCTTTATATCTGATCCATTAGTCTGAAAACTTGTCTATGAACTAGTTGATCTGAATTCTGTAAGTCTGAACTTGTAAACAAGACAATCTGAAATCTGTTAGCCTGGGGACACAAGGATAGGAAGGGAATTACTTGTGTCGTCTGTTGTTTGGGACCCATATTAGTCAGTAAACCTTTCTGGTATCAAAACTTTGACCCAACTGTAGGTAGGGTCCGGGCACGCTTACTGAACTAATTATAAGCGGTTCATTCTGATAATGGCGAGGGGTGTTGATGATGCGTTCCAACCGGGTCATGTGCGTGCATGGATCCCGGTCTGCCTCTAAGGATGTAAGACACCGTGACATCTGTAAATAGGTCTGTGCCAATTGGTTGTCACTTTAGGGAGTGATACACCCTACTGTGGGGACGACACAGGGTATTTATGTATTAGGGAGCCGATCGCTTGGGGTAGGGTTTTTAGGGTACACTTAGTTCCGTCTGTTTCTGTTGGTATCGTCTGTTTCTGTAGGGTGGTAACACCTGTCTGTTTCTGTGTGGTACCGTCTGTTCGGGTGGTAAAGGCCCATTACTAGTGTACACCTAATTCTACATTCTGTTTCCGTAGGGATTAATCTGTGCTGCTTCTGTCTGTTTCTATTCAGGGGGTAAAGGCCCATAACTAGAACTCTCTTCTGTGGAAATTATTCTGTACCCGTTTCTGTTTCAGTTTAGACATTAGGGTGACACCTAATCTTGTTATACTAGTATTAGTGCAAAGAAGTGTAAAGAAATAGCTTATGTCATTTTGTTCTTCTGTTATATCCGCTACACCTGTTATAGTTATCTCTCATCCAGTTTTATGTTCATGTCATGTTATTATTATCTGTTCATAACTGAAAATCACTCGACTTGCCAGACTTTTTGTCTGACCCTTGTTGTTTCGCCTCCTTTCTTCCGTCCCCCCCAGGTTTTGTAGAAGGGAATACTCTAGCTTGACCCAGATTTCTTCCGCTTGAAGTGCTTATGGTATGGCTTGTCTTCTTCCATGGGATTATGATTTTAAACTATGCATTCTGAAGGCTTTTGTACAAGACTGATATTTTGTACTTGAATTCTGATATTGTGATTTGAAAGGGATGTAACCAAGCTTATTTCGGTTTCTATTGTAATAAAGTTATAAATTTTTCAAGTACTGTTTTATCTATCTTGTAAATTTCTGTTCTGTTTACTAAAATGCTCCACCAAAGTTAAGGCATTCCCTTTGTGAGCGACCTTAACGGAGGTGGGGTGTTACACTTGGTATCAGAGCTGAAGGTTACCAGATTGGGTAAAGTTTTTGAAAACTATTTTCAAAAAGGTTTTGAAAGGAAGTATTTTCAAAAATAAAGCTTATTTTGAAAAACATGATCCCCAAGATCCATATATCTTTCTTTCAGTCCTTTTTGTATTGATTCTTTCCTTTTTGTTTCAGCAAGTATGAAGCATCCGAGATACCAGAGGGTGTTCATGACTCGGTTGGTTTCGTCAATATCTTGAGGCTAGGACCGCCGCCGCAGGTCCAACAAATGATCCCCCTCCTCCACCCCCTCCTCGTGTAATTACTTTCTCAAAGATCTGTAGAGATTTTAGGGCCATGGGTGGAAAGGATTTCAAGGGAACTGAATCGTTCGTAGAAGCGAGGAACTGGCTCAAAGAAACTAAGGATCTATTCATTATCTTCGAGGTGGACGATAGGCAGAAGGTACCGTTGGCAGTATGGCTGCTCAAAGACGAAGCTTCCTACTGGTGGGAAGTCACTAACGCCGAGAGGCCGGTTGAGACATGGATGGATTTCAGAACATGGTTTGAGACAAAATTCCTCTCGCAAGCTGAACGAAGTTATAACTGGAAAAGTTCTTATCTCTTAAGCAAGGAAGTATGATGGTCAAGGAATACGTCAACCAGTTCAACCAACTGGCTAGGTTCGGATTGGATTTAGTCAACTCTCAGCATAAAAAGGCTCTCCGCTTTGTTAAAGGATTGAACGAGCCACGGCACAGTCTAGCCATGACCCATGTACCCACGGGAGCGACTTACGAGAAACTGGTGGACATGGCACTACTGCACGAGGAAGACAAGGGCTTGAAAGAGAGAAAGAAGGAAGAACCACAGAATAAGAAAGCAGGGCCCAAAAAGGAAACACAAAGGAAGGATGAAAAGACTGAAGATAAGAAGGAGAAAAAGTGCTTTACTTGTGGAAGTTCGACTCATCTGAACAAGGATTGCAGAAAAAGGAAGGGCACTTGCTTCAACTGTGGTGAGATGGGACACTTCACTAGGGTCTGCCCGAAGAGACGAGGGTAAGGAGGGCAGGCGAACACTCTTGAGGCTAGTGGCTGGGATAGAAATAGGAAAATTCCTATAGTAGGTTTAATTTCTTTATCTGATTATGGAGTTAAGACTCTTTCCGATTCTGGTATTTTGATTTTGTAATTGATACTCTGCACTTTAGTACTAGTATTATTTTTGATTCCGCAGTAAACTCAGACCCATAAGGGTTATGACTCATCTGTTGTGATAGATTGGGGTTTGAAAGATATCTGTGTTAGGCGTCAAGTAAGACGCATACATTTTGGGTTTTGTCATGCTTAGTTCGGTAACCTGATCTGTACCAGTAATCTGTAAATATCTGAATATTCCCGATAAGGTTAAGATTTCCAGTTTTGACATTGTCTAAAGAGGGTAATCCTCTGTGTGTCAATTTGATGTTGGTTTTGGTCTTTGGGACCGATACTTAGGACCTATGTCTAATGGGAACCAAGTTTTTGTTTTATCTGTAATCGCTTCCATCGTTTGACAGTCTCCTATCGATCGAATCTTCGAACTTTAGGTAGAAACTAATGGGTGTAAACATGTGTTTGAGGCATGTTATGTTTGATGGTTGCAAGTGGATGCAAGTGGTTGCTAGTGGTTGCTCGTGGATGCATATACACACACTAGGCACTAGATCGGCTCGAAAACACTCTCATACTGCATATGGATGTGTGAGCATTTTCAATTTTTGTGGATGCAAAATGATTGACTCAGCACGTGGATGTTGCGTATGACTGAATGGTTGTGCACTCATATAGAAATGATATGTATCGAGTAGGAAAATTGCATACATGTTGGACTCATGGCACTGGAAAAATTTGGATTAAGGAGGTCAACTGAATCAGTGGACCGCCTGATCTTTGCATTATATAAGAAACATATGCACACACCTTTGCATATGTTCATACAACATTAGAAGTTTCTAAGGACAATGGACGCCAGTGATTGGTGATTGAGTAGATGGATGTTGGATGGTAGGACACACTCTTCTTAACTTGAAGATTTCGGGGATGAAATCCTTTAAGTAGGGGAGAATGTAACACCCCGTATATTCTGTAAACGTATAAGTAACAAATCAGAGGATAATTAATTTTTAAAATGAGAATCAAGGGAAACGGGTTGCTCCATTGCGTTTGTCTCGGAATTCTGCATGAAAACGAGTCCGAGTTTGCGAGAATCGGAGTCCGTATAAAGGAGATATTACCCTCCGAAGTTTCAGGAAATTTCAGAATTGAAAACAGCTCGAAATTTGAATTTAAAATTCGAATTCAAACCCAGAAGCCGGCTGGGCAGGAAATTTCCAGCCCAAGCCCAGGTCGACTAGGGAGTCGACTGGGAAATCGACCCCCCTGACCAGGTCGACTGCGCAGTCGACCTGGGGGTCGACCTGGGCACATTTCTGAAGATCGGGCCTGTGACGATTTTTACCCTTTTTGACGAACCGGATGACTTCTGGACCGATCTGATTGCTCAAAACACTCCTATTCTCCTATTTAAACAGCCCCATACCTAGCCTTCTCTACACACAATTCTATTCTTCTTCTACTCTACCTTTGTTCTAATAAAAATAAAAATGGCGTCGCTACTCTGGTGGAATCAAAACTAGAAGCTAACCAACATCAACCTAAGCAACTCAATTCAAATTATGGATTAAAGCTTCTGCAACGATTCTACAACAATTAAAGTTCTTTCTTTAATACAACCAAGGCAAGTACAGTTATTTTCCGATATAAACGTTAATTCTGATTGTGACATGAATTGTAACTCTGAATCTGAGGTTATATCTGTTCTGTTTAGATCTTTATTTTGCATCTCTTTTCTCTTTCTGTTTTATAGCCAGGCTACCACGTGCCTGAGCCAATCTCATAAGAGATTAACATATGCTAAAATGTTTGGGACAGTAAAATGAATGATGCATAAATTGGGCATGACCAATAGGTGACTGATTTGAGGAAAGAACATGGACTGTAACTAGAACGTAAATCTGAGACATATGATCGGACATGTTATATTTATAACATAAAGGGTATTGAACATATGATTTGAGGACATGACATAGAAAGGTATATAATTGGACATAAATATAGACTGTATTGAACATATGACTTGAGGTAAAGAGAATATGGTTTAGGTATAAAGATTTACATTAAAGAAGGATATCTATCAAATGTGAATAATACCTAAGTAGGAGATTTTTATCGATAGCTATATTTGGTATAATTTATATGTGAATCTTTTGTACTAGGCAAGTTGAACTAAATTGGGACATGTATATTATGACCATAATCTGTGACATGTAAATTCAATACAAACGTGGGGTATATGATCATAGTGTGAATCATGACAACTATTTAGGCATGCAAATTTAGGCCCAATTTATAATTAGGAAAGATATGTTTGTGAAACTTTAAGGAATGATTAAATCTGTTATATTTGCCTAATTTGCTAGTTCTGCTATATTTGCCTAATCTGCTAGTTCTGTTATATTGCTTAATCTGCTAGTTCTGCTCGACTGCCTATTTCTATTATATTGCCAAATCTGCTAAACTAAATCTATTGAGATGCCTAATCTGTTATCTGTTACATCTGTTGAGTTGATATAATTAGTCCGTTATTGACATAATCTGAATTGGCTATAGTTATGAATAATTGACATGTATATTAGGCGTGGGCATAAATGGTAAATTATTAATTAATTGGCCGCAAAGATAAAACTGGCTAACTCGAGGTTAAAATGAGTTTGCGGCGTAATTCTGCCCGGAACCGCCCGGCGTATTCCAGTGGTCGCAAACAATAGGTTCTAATGTGAGAAGTTAGTCATAACGTGCTTGAAACACGAGGTTAGACTTAGTTTGCGACAGAAACCTTCCCGCAACCAACCGGCCTAACCAGTAGTCGCAAACTGTATGTCTAATGTGAGAGGTTAGGGCATTAGTATTTAATTAGTGAAAATCTGAGATAAATATGATGTCTAAAATGTGTAGGGCGGATAGGGTTAAACTCACTAGACTGATGAATTTAATAAATCTGTTCTGTGAATCTGTAGGCCCAATTACAAAGTTAGACAAATCTGTATGTCTGTTAATCTATAACCAGTTAATCTGTAAATCTGTTAATTTGCAACCTGCTAATCTGTAAGTCTATTAATCTGTATATCTGATCTGTTAGTCTGAAAACTTGTCTGTGAACTAGTTGATCTGAATTATGTATGTCTGAACTGGTAAACAAGACAATCTGAAATCTGTTAGCCTGGTGACACAAGGATAGGAAGGGAATTACTTGTGTCATCTGTTGTTTGGGACCCATATTAGTCAGTAACCTTTTCTGGTATCAAAACTTTGACCCTACAGTAGGTAGGGTCCGGGCACGCTTACTGAACTAATTATAAGCTGTTCATTCTGATAATGGCGCGGGGTGTTGATGATGCGTTCCAACCGGGTCATGTGCGTGCATGGATCCCTGTCTACCTCTGAGGATGTAAGACACCGTGACATCTGAAAATAGGTCTGTGCCAATTGGTTGTCACTTTAGGGAGTGATACACCCTACTGTGGGGCCGACACAGGGTATTTATGTATTAGGGTGTCGATCGCTTGGGTAGGGTTTTAGGGTACACTTAGTTCCGTCTGTTTCTGTTGGTATCGTCTGTTTCTGTAGGGTGGTAACACCTGTCTGTTTCTTTGTGGTATCGTCTGTTCGGGTGGTAAAGGCCCATTACTAGTGTACACCTAATTCTACATTCTGTTTCCGTACGGATTAATCTGTTCTGCTTCTGTCTGTTTCTGTTCGGGTGGTAAAAGCCCATTACTAGCACTCTCTTCTGTGGAAATTATTCTTTACCCGTTTCTGTTTCAGTTTAGACATTAGGGTGACACCTAATCCTGTTATACTAGTATTAGTGCAGAGAAGTGTAAAGAAATAGCTTATGTCATTCTGTTCTTCTGTTATATCCGCTACACCTGTTACAGTTATCTCTCATCTAGTTTTATGTTCATGTCAGGTTATTATTATCTGTTCATAATTGAAAATCACTTGACTTGCCAGGCTTTTTGTCTGAACCTTGTTGTTTCGCCTCCTTTCTTCCATTCCCCCCCCCCCCCGAGGTTTTGTAGAAGGGAATACTCTAGCTTGATCCAGATTTCTTCCGCTTGAAGTGCTTAAAGTATGGCTTGTCTTCTTCCGTGGGGATTATGATTTTAAACTATGCATTCTAAAGGCTTTTGTACAAGACTGATATTTTGTACTTGAATTCTGATATTGTGGTTTGAAAGGGATGTAACCAAACTTATTTCGGTTTCTATTGTAATAAAGTTATAAATTTTTCAAGTACTATTTTATCTGTCTTGTAAGTTTCTGTTCTGTTTACTAAAATGCTCCACCAAAGTTAAGGCATTCCCTTTGTGAGTGACCTTAACGGAGGTGGGGTGTTACATCATTTCTACAAGTAATGTTTACCCTAAATGTGTCTTTAATTAAATAACTTTATTATTTCTACCGGTTATGTACACCACTAGGTATCTTTAATTACATAACCTTATCAGGCTAAGTTTGCGGGCCTATATGTAAATATTATCTACCCCCTCAGATTTGCTTTGCCCACCCACTATCCAACGAATTTTACTTAACCCTAACTTTAGTTCATATTCATACAATCCCTATGGACTAGATTAAGTTAAGTAGTCCAATTCGTTATCATGTCCATTTATAGTTTATAATGGGCTAGACCTCCCACATTAGGCCTACAATTTGTGGATGTTGGATACGTCGGTCGGGTTCCGGCAGACTTCTTCCACAAGTTGGGCCTAACCTCATGTTATAGCCCATCTCGTATTCGCGCACATAGACCTCTCACATAAGGTTCAACATTAATGGCTGCTGGATATGCCGGTCGGGTGCGGGCAGACTTCCATCACTAGTGCATCCTAACCTCGTGCCTAGGAGCTTCTTTGAATATTACTGCATTCTTTTCTTACATATTATGCCTAACATTTATCACATGTTCTTTCCAACACATAATTTATTTTATCTTAAGGTAATATTAACCCAGCATGTCTTAATCTTCCCAAATTACTTTTTTTCTTTTTTAAATCATCTAAACATGTCTAATTGTTCCAATTCAACTCTAACATATTTTCATTAATATCTTAAATTAAGACATATAATTATGCGCCAATTACCCCAAAATTCCCAATAATAAATTATGTCCCAAAATTAAAGTTTCCAACCATAATACGTATTATGTTCCCAAAATTTCATTACAAATTATGCCCAAATTCCAATATACTTCGCATGCCTTCGTACATGTAATTAACCTTTTTTAGAATAAAGAGGTAGTTCTAAAATAATGTCTTATTTACCCAAAAATCTCATTTATTCCAATTGTCATGTCCACAAAATAAATCTTTATAACAATATCCATAGTGAAAGAAAAACCTAGCCACCTATTTATAGGTGTATCAAAGGAACTAGGCCCTTTGGATTTAATCTAAAACCTATCTGAACTAACCACCTCACTAAAAAAAAGAACACTCTAGAATTTAACACTTTTCACACTAAATGCTCCTTTAATTAAAAGAAATTGCCTTTACCCTTTTCAAACTATATTGCATTGATCGATCATTTTCTATTAATGCATTCTTTCTTTACATTTATATCCATGTGTCATTATACGTTTTATACAATACGAATTGTATGCTCATTAATTCATTTATTGCCTTTTTTTTCTTTTTTTCTATTTAGTACACCATATTATACTATTTTTAATGCATTACATAGTAACCTCTTTCCTGCATGCATTTATTTATTTTCTTTCTTCTTTTTGTTTATTTATTTACATGCACTCTTATTTAGCTTTTCCCTTTTTATCTTGCATTAATATTCTTATTTGTCATACACATCTTTTCACCTACAATTAATTGCATTAGCATATTAATCTTTCTCTCTTGCATGCAATTATTGTTTTTATTGCACGATGTTCCTCATTTTAAACATTACTGTGTGCATTTACACATCAATTCTTTCTTTACTGCTTCCATACTAAGTTACTGCTTTAATACAAAATGTGATAGCCCACGTCCGTTAATGTCACTCTATAAAGAATGCATTAAGTTTCGTGAAGCGTTATTGGTAAACAAGAACATAATACCACAAGAAAGACATGTAAAATGGCATCGGAATTAAAAACTTTATTTAAATAAATTCATGGCCCTAAATACCAAGTTTACATCATAAGTTTGAAGTAACCAATTACATAAATAATCTGTCATGCCAAAAATATCATAGTACGAAAGCATAAAATCATATTTCCCATGTGAGGCCATAAGAGAGTAGACCAGAGGTCAAAGCGGTACATCTATATCCAAAATCCAAGCCAAGATGAAAGAATCCCAAAAAACTCTAAGCACTTCCACCCTAAGAACCCCCGGGGTGAATGGGGAACGGAAGAGAAAGAAGAGGAAACAAAAAGGGTTAGACATAAAGTCTGGCGAGTCCAGTTACATTTAAATATAAATAAATAAAAGGATCATGGCAGGTATATAAAACAGGAAGAACAAGATAACGATAAAAATAACAAGTGTGAACATGCCCAAGTGTGACACCCCACGTCCGTTAATATCGCTCACTAAGGGAATGCATTAAGTTTCGTGAAGCGTTATGGGTAAAAAAACACAGAATAATTAAAAGACAGATATAAATAAGATAGCAGCAGAAATTTAAATTTTTATTTCAGACATAAATCATAATACCGTGGTTCATAATACCATAAGTCACCAAAACCATTACAGTAAATTAACTTCTGTCTTGCACCATCAGAGTACATAAGTATACAAAAAACATAAATCCCCAATTAAAAGAGTTCAACCATAGTAGAGACAAGGACTTGAGACATACTTCAGATGGATCCTAGCAAGATGATATCTGAGTCCTGACAAAGCCTGAGTGTTTCCCCCTTGATTATCTTGGGGGGAATGGAAGAAAGAAGGAGAAACAAAAGGTTCAGACATAAAGTTTGGCGAGTCTAGTTACTTTTAGCTAGTAAATAAATAAAAGTAGCATGATAGGCATATAAAGTGGATAAGGGAGATCACTACATAAGTGGCAGGTGTGACAAGGTAAACAGGGTAAGGTGTATGCACTTCTCTAATGATTACTCTGCACTATTACTACTATAACTAAAATGGGATGATCCCTTCCACTATAAGTTGGTAGACATAGGGCATACATCCGAGTATACCCTAACCGGTACCCTACTGATCAGCTTCCTACCCAGTAGATATCATGTATTGGCCCCACGGTAGGCGGTATCACTCCCTAAAGTGGCAACCCCTCATTTCCCAAAATTTGCACAACCATATCTACTGGTTAGCGGTCATCTTAATCCCCTCTGTCCGGCTCATGCACGCATATGGCACGGTTGGATTGTGCCGCCCACAGTGTCCGTCTCGTTTGGATCCCTTATAATCAATCAGTAAGCGTGCCCCTTCTCCGCCTAGTACGGAGTTCTTTATTTTGATACCTACTCCAGGTTACTAACTGAAATGGGTCTCACACAATATGATACAATCTCTCCCCTTTGTCTCGTATCCCTACTAGGTTTTTCACTGACTATGTATACCCTTAGGTGTCTTTAATTACATAGCCCTATGTCAGTTATGCTTAACCTAAAGGGTGCCTTTAATTACATAACCTTATTGGGATAAGTTCGTGGGCCAATATGTAAATATTACCCTTGCCCTCTAATTTACTTAACCCACCCACTACCCATCCAATTTTACTTAACCCCAACATAAGTTGATAATCATACAATCCTTATGGATTAAATTAGGTTAAGTAGTCCTATTCTTTACCATGTCCATTTAAGGTTTATAATAGGCAAGACCTCCCACATTAGGCCTGATGGATATGTCGGTCGGGCATGGACACTCTTATTCCACAATTGGGTCTAACCACGTGTCATAGCCCGATTCGTATTTACATACTTAGACCTCCCAATTAGGTTCAAAATTAGTGGTTGTTGGATATGTCGGTCGAGTCCGGGCCGACTTCCACCACTAATGCAACCAAACCTTGTGTCATAAGTACAATTACAATTCCAAATTATAATTACCAAAAACTCCATTTTTAATTAATTAATTAATCCTTTCCCTTTTATTAGTGCTAATGCCCACTTTATCCAATAATTTGAATTATATGTCCAAAAATGTTCATATTCAAATTTTGTCAATTATTAACCCTTTCACCCCGTTCCCTAGATAGCGTACTCATATATTGGTGGCATGCCTAGGCTAGACAATAGCGTAGTCATAAAAGATAATAGGGAAGATAATAAGAACATAGCTAAAGTGGTCATCTTGGCATAAACATAAACTAGCATGATAATAAGGTGAATGGACATGTAGCTAACATCATAATAAGGTGGACATAAAACTAATGAACTTGTGGAAATTACTACGATGTCAACGCAAGCATAATGGGATCTAAATTAACCATTTAAATGTCCAACTATTAGAGCTCCCATAATTAGGGTGACATAGTTACATGTTTAGATATAAAGATGGATTCACATGTCAGGTTTATATCATATCGAAACTAATCACAATATAACAAGTGAAAGGTGATTTACATAAAGAACTAGATTCAACCAATGCTACAAATGTCCAATTTAACAATGTATATTCACCACAATATAGTTGCAAGTCAATATCCACATAGGCAACATAATAGAATAACCACAATTGTATTAGATATAGGAAAATAGATCTATCATGTCATAGTATAGGGTTTAACACTAGCATAGAATCAAAGTTTACAACATATCCAATTCATAGTCTTTTATAATTTACTTTTATTTATCTAAACCTAAAAGCAACTAGAAACTCAAAACGTTTGGCTTAGAGAATTGAGAATGAACGGATCTTGAATTTCGGAATTTAATTTGCAAAATATGTTGTTATAGAAAACAGTTCCGTCTTAGTTCGCACCCCAACGGCATATGGCCTCCATGATTTCCAAAGAAGAAAATAGGAGAATAGGTCACATATATATAGCTGCCAGACCCCTTGAAATCGAGAGCCGTGTCAGCCCTAGGAGTGTCGACACCCCTTTGGGTTGGTCGACCCCTAGGTCGACACCCCTTAAGGGGGTTCGACCCCGGTGTCGACAGCCTTCTAGGGTGTCGACCCCTAAAGAGGGAATTCTGCCGCAATTTTCAATTTTTGAATTTGAATTATTCTGGATAAAATTCTGCGTAACCTCTAACTCATATATGTAAACATATTATTTCTACGCGTATACAAATGTAAAACCCTCATACGGTGTCCGTTTTACGGAAACCAAATGTCTATCTTGACCAGAATTTCGAGACAAACTCAATAGTGCAGTCTGTTTCTTCTAATTCTGAACTATAAATTAATTATATTTAATTTATCCTCTTTTTTGTTGTTAAAAATTCAGCGTGATACATTCTCCAATACTCAAAGGATTACGTCTCCGAAATCTCTAAGTTGAGAAGAATGCATGTCCTACCGTCCATCATCAATCTACTCATCCACCAATCACTGGCATCCATTGTCCTTAAAGAATTCTAATGCAAATATGAATATATGCAAAGGTGTGTGTACATGTCCCAACACTAATCCGAAGATCAGCTGGTCTGACTGGTTCAGTTGACCTCCTTAATGTAATGTATGTTTGTAACAACCCACGTCCATTATTATCACTCCCAAAGGGAATGCATTAACTTCCATGGAGCGTATTTAGTGTATATAACAGAATATAACAAGACAGATATAAATAATGGTACTTGAAAATTTAAAAACAACTTTTATTGCAGCAGAGAAATAGTTTGATTACAAAAACTTCATAAACCAAGTACACTTAATATCCATCTTGATAAATTGTTTCAGAGTACATAAAATAAAAAGCATAAACCCCAACATAAATAGCCATAAAAGAGATGAGCTGAACTTTAATTTCAACAGTCCAAGCACTACAGAAGAGAGAGAAAGACATCTAAGATCAAGCTCCACTAGTACTAGTCCTACCCTAAGAACCATGGGGGAGGGAAGGAAGAAAAGAGGTGAAAACAAGGGGGTCAGACATAAAGTCTTGCGAGTATAATAACTTTAAAAATATAATTATTTAAGGAACTAAGATAAGGAATGAACTGGTAAGATAAGATATAACCATGAAACAAGTGGGAATGACAAAGCAAACAAGTTGTCATGACAACGTCTTACCTACCAGCCCGGGCCCATGCACGCACGTGACCCCGTTGGATTTGCGTTGCAACCGCTAACCCGTTTTGACCTCTTACAATCAAATCCAGTAAGCATGCCTCGTCCTTGTCTTGGGTCGAGCTCACAAAGATACTAAATGGGTTACTGGTTTGAAAAGGGCCCCTATGCACGACACAAGCTTTCCACCTATGCTTGGTCCCCACTAAGGTTTCACACTTAACCCCATTTTTATTCATGTCTTCTTACATGATTCAACTAGGTTAAGTGCGTCTAATCGTATTTCACATGCCACCCATGGCACCCACTTAATTTCACATGCCACCCATGGCACCCACTTAACCCCCCATGTCCCACCACATGTTTATCTGTTTAAGTGTTACTTAATTCATTAGAACCGTAACCTTGTTAGACCTCCCACATTAGACTGGCATTTGCTGTTGCTGGATTTGCCGGGCGGGTCCGGGCAGTCTTATAACACAAACGAGCCTAACCTCGTGTCTTTACAACTGTTACACATTTAATTCGTGCCTTTGACCCCTCACATTAGACTGGCATTTGTGGCTGCTGGATTTGCCGAGCGGGTCCCGGGCAGTCTTACACCACAAAAGAGTTTAACCTCGTGACTTAGGTGGTTTATTATTAAACATCTTTATTTATCCCCAAATTGGATTAATATCCCTATTCAAATTTGTAAATAAATACCAAATTTATTTATGTCCATAATTTTCTCTTAAAATTATGTCCATAAATGCCAATTATGCCAATTAATGGTTCAAATTAATTATATGCCTTTTTAAGTCCATTTATGCCAATTTAAAATTTTATGTTTATTCAATATTATCAGATCGTGCCCGTGCTATTCGTACGTTTTCACGTGACATATGTTATACTCGTAAATAGTCTAACTCATAAAAAGAAAAACAACATCACATAACACATAAAATAGATCTAAGGATCATGACATAAGATTACATAGCCAATAACTTGCATATGTATTTCATTCAAACTAGCATTTGATACAAAACTAGCATAGGTGATGAGCATAATCTTGCATAACTTATGTACTACTATAGATCCAAACATAAAGGTGTGAACTTGCATATGGATCTAAACATAAAGGTGTGAAGTTGCATATGGATCTAAAAATAAAGATGTAATCTTGCATATAGATCTAAACATAAAGATACAATCTTTCTTATGGATCTAAACATAAAGGTGTAATCTTGCATATTGATCTAAACATAAAGATTAATGTCACATAAACTAGCACAAGCATATACATGTTTCACATATATTTTAACAACCCAAACTTGCCTAAGATTCATATAAGAATATATGATCCAATCACCACAAACTTGCATAAGATATATGATTCAACTGGTATAGGATTCACATAAGAACTAACATATGATCCAACTTGCATAAAATTCACATAAGAACCAATATACGATTCAAAACCACAAATATACATATACTTTACATCACATGATTCAAAATCATATTCTTACAATCCCAAATATATCTTATCATAATTAAATTAACGAATTATTTTGTGAAAGCTATCATAATCACAACAAAAAAGAATAGTCTTGTCTTTTTGTGTTCTGTATTCTGAAACTGAATTGCTCGCCTTTGATGTAGACTTAGTTGTTATTTATATTTGATTTCGATTCAAGCCTTTATCTTGCTTTAGGGTTGAAAGTGTATGGCGGCTACTCTAGGTTCTCCTTTGACGGCATGACAACTATTGATAGGTATTTGTGTGATTAGGTTTAAGGTTTAGGGTGTTTTTATAGAAGATTAATTAATTAAGCACCGTCGGATGACCGGAATAACCAGAACCATTCAGATAGCCACCTAAGCCCTAGTGACTCAATAATGACTCACAGTTCGGATCAGGACACTCTAGCAATCTATGCAGGATTTTAGCCCGACCAGGGCACACTTAGCAGGTGCGTGTAACAACCCGTATTTTTATAACGTGTAATAATCATAAATCAAGGAAGAATTAATTTTTAAAATAAGAATCAAGGGAAATGGGTACGCCAATGCGTTCGCCTCGAAATTCTGCTTGGAAACGAGTCTGAGTTTTCGAAAATCGGAGTCCGTAGTGCCAAGTTATGACCTTTCGAAGTTTTCAGAAGTTTTCAAGTTCAAAACAGCTCAGAATTCGAATTCAAATTTCGAATTTCAAACCTCAGAATGGACGGAGCGGGAAGTTTCCCGCCCAGGACAAGGTCGACCTGGGAGTCGACTATGTAGTCGACCTGCCCAGGACCAGGTCGACCATAGTGTCGACCAAGGGGTCGACCTGGTGGCCGAGCCCACTTTTGAAGCTGAATTCACTTTGATGTTCCTGGCCTCGTTTTTGTCTACGTTCATTGACCTGACCCTATATATACAGCCCCTAACACTAGTCTCTCTACACAAAATTCTTTCTGACCTTATGCTGCTCTAATTCTGGTTGAAAAGTTAGAGAAAGGGACTACGTCTTCTACGTTGAAACTACATTGCTGATTTGGGGATTTCTGTTAGGACTTGACTAAGCATATAAAGATTCAACATCGACTCTCTTTTTCTAATTCTCGAACCACGATCTGTAAGCCCCAGTTATTTTTAGATTTAAACAGTAAATGTAATATCAATATGTTGTAAATTGAAATTGGACCTATGTATGATGACTGTTTTACATCCATTCTTGTTCATCTTGGATCTTGACTCTTGGATATATTACTATGACATTGATTTGGGGCTATTCGTGATGTAAATCAAAAAGAGAAACCCCTCATATTATCATGTTGAATCTGCTATTAGTCACAAGTTTATGACTATCACCTTATGTCAATCGTTACCATGACTATACTATCACCTTATGTCAATTGTTACCATGACTATAATATCACCTTATGACAACTGTTATCTTGACTAGTACCTTATTTTGCTAGATTTGGAATCTTTATGTTTGAGGCCAATATTCCATATGCCAGTAATGTTATAATCTTTTATCTCAACTCATACCATGCTATGCTAGTAATCACTTCTGCCACCTTATACATGTCCCTTTTTATGTTATTCCCTAATTACATTTATTTGTATTGATTCTAGCTTATGTGCGATGGGAACACGATTTGGGTAGAATAGGTAAAACATGAATTGACTTTGAACATGAACTTTATTATAACTTGAACCTGGATATGGATGTAGACTTGACAAGATTTGACATGAAACATGATGTGAATACTCGGCATGAATTTGGACATGAAAACTTGAATGTGGGCATGACAATTAGATAAACTTGAAAATGGCCAACTCGAGGTTGGGTTGAGATTGCAGTGTAAATCTGCCCGGAACCGCCCGGCAAATCCAGTGACTGCAAACAATAGGATCCAATGTGGGTAGTTGGTCATATCGGACGAAAAACCCAAGGTTAGACTATGTTGTGGTGTAAATCTTCCCGGAACTGCCCGACAAATCCTGTGACCACAACAGTTAGTCTAATGTGAGAGGTTGGGTTGCATTAATGAATTAATGCCACATGATAGGGTTAAGTCATGAACCATTTGAATATACTTAATCAACTTGACATGATGATTTGATACGGTTAACTCATGAACCGCTTGAACACACTTAACCAACTTGATACATGATTTGGATAGGGTTAAGTCACAAATTTGAATGACAACACTTAACCCATTAGAAACCCTAGTTACGCGGTCTTTTTCAATAGTAACCCACTTGGATGTATCACGATACCTTGGGACTAGGCAGGGTGGGGCACGATTACTGGGCTGATTGTAAGCGACCAGAACGACGGCTGAGTAGGTGCGCCATTGTAGGTTCAGGTGGATTATGGTCGTGCACGTAGTCTGGGGTATAAAAAGCAGGCATTGGGCACCCGTAGGTTTACACTGTGCGTGCTTTATTCGTGTCGATGTTTGGCACCATAGAGCTTGATACACCCTATGGTGGACCTGGCACAGGTAACTACATTTCAGGATAGGGCCGTATGACATAGACACATGACGAGCTAGGACTTGTAGGGATCCGATCGATTAGTAGATCGCACCGTAGGACCCCGTAGTGGGTCACCCCATGATACTGGGCCAAGGGATCATTTCATGGTTAATACTTGATATGGGTAAGAATTCTAGTACAGTTGGTGCAGCAAACCTTGAATATGCGATGTTAGACTTGAGTTATCTTGTTATCTTAACTATCATATCAGTCTTGGTATCATCCTTATTTTTAATTCCAGTTTTCACATGTCATACAACCTTTACTAGTTTTTATACTGAAAGTCACCATGGCTTACCAGTCTAAAGACTGGTCTTTTTTCCTTTCGCCTCGTTTTATTTCGTTTTCCCCCCAGGTTCTCAGGGAGGAAACACTAGCTCTTAGCTTGGAATTAGCTTGCTTTCTGACAGCTCATGTACGGTTTGGTCTTGAGCTATGTTATGGCTGCTTCTGCTATTTATGGGGAATAATTTACTTTTGCTATCTTAAGTTTATGCTTCTTTATTTTGAGCTTGATGTAATCGAATAATTTGTACCTTGGATATATGGGGTTTTGACTCATTTCTTGAAAGTAATAAAAGTTGGTTTTTAATTTCTACCTCTGCTTTATTTATGTTCTGCCTTGTGATATCTCTGTGTATGTTTACTTAGATAATACTCCACCAAAACTAGTGCATTCCCTTTTTGAGTGACCCTAGCTGAGTTGGGGTGCTACATTTGGTACCAGAGTAGAAGGTTACCAGGCTGGGCTAAAGTTTTAAAAACCTTCTGAAACTATTTTCAAAACCATTTATGAGGAAGCATTTTTCAAGAAAAGTTTTATGTTTAAAAAGGCTATTCCCCAAAAGCCATTAGCACTTCCCTTTGTTTTCTCGTTTGAATCTTTTTCTTTTCGTTTTTCAGCATGGCTGATCTTAACCTACCTGAGGGAATACCCATGCCTGGATGGTTCCGAAGGTATTTAGAAGCCAGGGCCAATGGCGCGGGCCCGACAGACATCCCTCCTCCTCCTCCCCCAGTGGCCGCGGTTCCTCCTCCTGGTACCGCCTTTGCCAAAATATGCAAAGACTTTAAAGCAATGGGCGGCAAGAACTTCATTGGAACTGAAACGTTTGTTAAGGCATGAAACTGGCTAAAGGTGACTAAAGACTTGTTCATTATCTTTGATATGGAGTACCATAGGAAAGTTCAGTTGGCAGCATGGTTGTTGAAAGAGGAAGCTGCATTTTGTGGGAAATCACCAACGCTACCAGGCCAGTTGAGACTTGGGCAAACTTTAGAGAGAGGTTTGGGCTTAAATTTTTATCGTCAGTAGAAGAGAACCTTCAGATGGAGAGGTTCCTAACACTCAAGCAAGGGGACTTGTCTGTTAGGGAGTACGTGAATAAGTTTAATCAGCTTGCTCGGTTCGGTTTGGATTTGGTCAACACAGCCCAGAAGAAGGCTGTATGCTTTGCTCGAGGATTGAACGAGCCACTACACAGTTTGGCCAGAACTCATATACCCATGGGGGAGACCTTTGAAAGCTTGGTAGATATGGCTCTACTTCATGAGGAAGACAAGAATAGCAAGAAGGAGGTTAAGCCTAATGAGACTCAGAATAAGAAAGCAAACTTTAAGAAGGGGGCAACAAGAATAACAAGAATAACAAGAGCAACAACAAACCACGTGAGACGAGGAAGTGCAACTTCTGTGGTATTACTGGACATCTAGCTAAAGACTGTAGAAAGAAGAAGAGGAAGTCGGGTGAATGCTTTCATTGTGGAGATACTGGACACATCAGCAAGGACTGCCCTAAGAAGAAAGGGCAGGGGCAAGGGCAGACCCAACGAGCAGGACCTTCTGGAGGGCAGTTGCATGCTCTCAACACCACTCCAGCTCTTGACCGAGGTAGTAATATTTCCGTAGAAAGCCTTGTTTACATTTCTGGCTTTCCTGTTCGAACCTTATTTGACTTTGGCACATCACATACTTTTATTTCTACTGATATGGTTGAAAATCTGCACCTAAGTACTAGTCTGGTTGAGGATCCCGTTATAGTTTCAAATCCAATTGGGGGCTCCGCCCATTTATCTATGATGTGTGCGGATTTGAGGATCTCTATCTTAAGCGTAGAATTCGCGTGTAATGCTTATTTTCTCAGATTTATGGGATACGGTTTGATCCTAGGCATGGATTGGCTGTGCGATTATGGAGCCATTCTTGATTGTGAACGAAGGGTAGTGAGGCACATGACTCGCCTGGGTAATACCCTTGAAATTTCTTGTATCCCTAAGGGTCCAGTCATGTTGTGTTATCTTGAATCCCTTGACTCGTCCGACGATAATTTGCAATCCGTAAGAGTGGTCCGAGAATATCCAGATGTCTTTGATGAGGTGAGGGGGTTACTTCCTAAACGCAAGATAGACTTCCGAATTTATCTTGTTGATAATTCCAAGCCAGTTTCATTGCCCGTTAGGAACATGGCCCCGGGAGAAAGAAGAGAGCTAAGTAAACAAGTTAACGAGTTGCTTGAGAAAAATTTCATAAGACGAAGCCTTTCGGAATGGGGTGCTCCAGTGGTATTCGCTACTATGGCGGATGGATCGCTTCGTCTGTGCGTAGATTATCGTGAGTTAAACAAGTTGACAAAGAAGAATAGGCACCCACTACCAAGAATCGACGATTTGTTTAACTAGCTTGTAGGAGCATCTGTTTTATCTCAACTCGATCTAGCCACCTGTAACACCCCTAAGTCCCACATCGTGGAAGCCTGTATGAAGTGGCTACTTATATAGTAGAGCCTGTCTCTTACTAACGCCGAGGCCTTTTGAGAAACAAAACCCCACACCTATACGGTGGCTAAGTTGGGGACAATATCTTGCGTGAACGAAGGTGCGGGTTGTTACAGTGGTATTAGAGACAATACCCAGTCGGAATTGTGGCTCCTGTGTGAACCACAGCGCCTGGGTGAGGTGCTTGTGAGCCAACGGGGACATTGGGCTCAGCGGAAGGGGAGAATGTAACACCCCTAAGTCCCACATCGTGGAAGCCTGTGTAAAGTGGCTACTTATATAGTAGAGCCTATCTCTTACTAACGCCGAGGCCTTTTGAGAAACAAAACCCCACACCTATACGGTGGCTAAGTTGGGGACAATATCTTGCGTGAACGGAGGTGGGGGTTGTTACACCACCGGATTCCATCAGCTTAGAGTAGCTGAGCATAGCATTGACAAAACTGCGTTTAGGACTCCATATTGTTTCTTCGAATGGCTCGTCATGCCGTTTGGGTTAACAAATGCACCCGCATACTTTGTGGATTTGATGAGTAGGGTGTTTCGGGAGTTCCTTAACAAGTTTGTGGTAGTTTTCGTGGATGATATTTTGGTCTTCTCAAAAGATGAAGAAGAGCATGCTAGACATCTCAAGGAAGTCATCGAAACACTTAGAGCACACCAGTTAAAGGCTAAGTTCTCCAAATGCCATTTTTGTAGGAAGGAAGTTCGGTTCCTTGGACATGTAGTTTCTAAGCAAGGAATAGCCATGGACCCCGCAATGTTAGTTGCGGTACATGACTGGAAAATTCCTAAGAATGCAACAGAGGTGAGGAGCTTTATCGGTTTAGCAGGCTACTACAAGAAGTTCATTATGGACTTCGCTAAGATTTCAGCCCCTCTTACTAAGTCAACGAAGAAGAACCTAGCTTTTGTATAGGACATAGAGTGTGACGTTGCTTTTCAGAGGCTCAAGAGAGCCCTCACCACAGCTCCAGTTTTGGCATTACCCGATGGAGGTAAGATGTTTACCATGTACACAGATGCATGCGGCACGGGATTAGGCGCTGTCCTAATGCAAGAGGGAAGAGTAATATGCTACGGGGGCAGACAACTTAAAGTTCATGAGAAAAATTATCCCACTCATGACTTGGAGTTGGCCGCGATTGTTTTAGCACTTAAAGCTTGGCACCATTATCTTCTAGGGGAGAGGTTCGAGCTATATACCGACCACAAATCGCTTAAGTACCTCTTCTCATAGAAAGATTTGAATCTGAGACAACAGCGGTGGATGGAGTTCTTGGCACCATATGACTTCGATATAGCTTATACCCCTGGCAAGGGTAATGTGGTGGCGGACGCGCTAATTAGAAAAAGGTTGACTTTGATTCCCTTGTTTGTTGAAAGGAAAAGCCTTGAGTTTATAGCAACCTTTGATTTTACACCTGCTATTGAGTCATTGACTGCTACATTTGCATCCCTTGAGTTAAGACCTACACTTCCAGATCAAGTAGGGACTTCACAGAAGGAAGACCCACAGATAGTCGAAATCATGGACAAGCTGATTAGTGGTGAGACGTCAAGTCACCTCAGTAGGTATGCCATAGATAACAAGGGATGGCTAAGGCGCGATGGAAGGCTATATGTCCCGCAATTGGGAGGCTTAGTAAGGAAAGTTCTCGAAGAGGCGCATCACTCGAAGATTACCATACATCCTGGAGGGGATAAGATGTACAGGAATATGAAATGCAATTTCTTTTGGGGTGGAATGAAAAAGGATGTGGCAGAGTTCATTTCGAAGTGCATGGTGTGCCAACAAGTAAAGGCCGAGTCGAAGAAGCCTGGTGGGCTATTACATCCTTTGGAGGTTCCGCAATGGAAATGGGAGAGTATGTCGATGGATTTCGTGGATGGACTACCTAGGTTAAGGAAGGGAAATACTAACATATGGCTCATAGTTGTTAGACTCACGAAAAGTGCTCACTTCATTCCGGTGAAAAGCAAGAGGACCGCATTAGGGCTACCGTCTATTTACCTTCGAGAGATAGTATGGTTGCATGGAGTTCCTTCTAGTACATTTAGTGATCGTGACCCAGTTTTCACTGGCCTGTTTTGGAATAGTCTGCAAGAAGCAATGGGTACACGACTAAATTTAAGCACGGCTTATCACCCACAGACGGATGGACAAACCGAAAGGGTAAATAGAGTACTAGAAGATCTCCTGAGGCTATGCATTCTTGACTTTGGTGAAACTTGGGAAGACCATCTTCCTCTCGTGGAGTTTGCATATAACAAAAGTTACCAAGCTAGCATCGGAATGGTACCATTCGAAGCCCTGTATGAAAGACTGTGCAAATCGCCAACTTGTTGGTGGGAAATGACAGACAGACTTATACTTGGGCCTGACATGATAAGAGACACTTCTGAGAAGATTGAGTTGATACGAAGATGGATGAAAACGGCCCAAGATAGACAGAAATCTTATGCGGACCAGAGAAGGACAGACCTAGAGTTCGAAGTCGGAGATATGGTCTTTATAAAAGTTTCTCCGTTACGCAATGTAGTTCGTTTTGGAGAAGTTGGAAAGCTAGCACCAAGGTTTGTAGGACCGTTCCCTATCTAGGGTAGGCTTACCAGAGAAACTGACTGGAGTACACAATGTCTTTCACATTTCGCATCTTCGAAAGTGCTTGCATAAGTCGGCCAAAGTGGTCGAGCCAAGCATCGTTGAAGACGCAGAAGTGGAAAAAGAAGCAACATTGAGGCGAGTTCCGATTCGTATCTTAGGAACAGAGATTAAGAAGCTAAGGAATCGGGAAGTCAAGCTAGTTAAAGTGCAGTGGAGTGAAGCCCAAGAAGACGCAACTTGGGAAACCGAAGAGAAGATATGCGCACTTTACCCATTTCTTTTTGAGGGTACATTCTCGATCTCTTTTCCTATAAACTTGAAAACCTTTTCGTATCATGCTTCTACTATCTACGTTTGTCTTGTTATCTTCTCGATCTTATCTTGAGAACCTTAGGTACAACCATATGGATGTAAACATGTGATAGAAACATGTTATGGTTGATGTTTGCAAATGGTTGCAAGTGGTTGCAACTGGTTGCTAGTGGATGCATGACACACATCAGGCACTAGATCGGCTCAGTCACATTTTCATGTTGCATATGCATGAGTGCTTATACTTGTACATGGATGGAACTTGTTATGCTATCACTTGGATGTTGCATATGAATGAATATTTGTGCACTCATGTAAAGATTATAAACTATGTTAGGAATCTGCATACATGTTGGATTCTTTACACTAACATATTTTGCATTAAGGAGGTTTACTGAATCAGTAACCGCCTGATCTTTTGCATTAGATAAGTACATATACACACACTTTCTGCATATGTTGACACAGCACTAGAAATCTTTTAAGGACAATGGTCGCCTGTGGATGATGCTTTGAGTAGATGGATGATGGATGGTAGGACACATCCTCCCTAACTTAGAGATTTCGGGGATGAAATCCTTTAAGGAGGGGAGAATGTAACAACCCGTATTTTTATAAAGTGTAACAATCATAAATCAAGGCAGAATTAATTTTTAAAATAAGAATCAAGGGAAACGGGTTACGCCATTGCGTTCGTCCAGAAATTCTGCTTGGAAACGAGTCCGAGTTTTCGAAAATCGGAGTCCGTGTGACCAAGTTATGATATTTCGAAGTTTTCAAAAGATTTCAAGTTCAAAACAGCTCAGAATTCGAATTCAAATTTCGAATTTCAAACCTTAGAATGGACTGGGCGGGAAATTTCCCGTCCAGAACCAGGTCGACCTAGGGGTCGACTATGTAGTCGACCTTCCCAGGACCAAGTCGACCATAGTGTCGACCAGGGGGTCGACCTGGTGGCCGAGCCCACTTCTGAAGCTGGATTCACTTTGATGTTCCTGGCCTCGTTTCTGTCTACATTCGTTGACCTGTCCCTATATATACAGCTCCTAACACTAGTCTCGCTACACAAAATTCTTTCTGACCTTATGCTACTCTAATTCTGGTTGAAAAGTTAGAGAAAGGGACTACTTCTTCTACGTTGAAACTACGTTGCTGATTTGGAGATTTCTGTTAGGACTTGACTAAGCATATAAAGATTCAACATCGACTCTCTTTTTCTAATTCTTGAACCACGATCTGTAAGCCCCAGTTATTTTTAGATTTAAACTGTAAATGTTATATGAATATGTTATAAATTGAAATTGGACCAATGTATGATGACTGTTTTACATCCATTCTTGTTCATCTTGGATCTTGATACTTGGATATATTACTACGACATTGATTTGGGGCCTATTCATGTTGTAAATCAAAAAGAGAAACCCCTCATATTATCATGTTGAGTCTACTATTAGTCAGAAGTTTATGACTACCACCTTATGTCAATCGTTACCATGACTATACTATCACCTTATGTCACCCGTTACCATGACTATACTATCACCTTATGACAACTGTAATCTTTATTAGTACCTTATTTTGCTAGATTTGGAATCTTTATGTTTGAGGCCAATATTCCATATGCCAGTAATGTTATAATCATTTATCTCAAGTCATACCATGCTATGCTAGTAATCACTTCTGCCACCTTATACCCGTCCCTTTTTACGTTATTCACTAATTATATTTATTTGTATCGATTCTAGCTTATGTGCGATGGGAATACGATTTGGGAAGAATAGGTAATACATGAATTGACTTTGAACATGAACGTTATTATAACTTGAACCTGGATATGGACATGAACTTGACACGATTTGACATGAAACATGACGTGAATACTCAACATGAATTTTGACATGAAAACTTGAACGTGGGCATGACAATTAGATAAACTTGAAAATGGCCAACTCGAGTTTGGGTTGAGATTGCAGTGTAAATCTGCCCGGAACCGCCCGGCAAATCCAGTGACTGCAAACAATAGGATCCAATGTGGGTAGTTGGTCATATCGCACGAAAAACCCGAGGTTAGACTATGTTGTGGTGTAAATCTACTCGGAACCGCCCGGCAAATCCAATGACCACAACAATTAGTCTAATGTGAGAGGTTAGGGTTCATTAATTAATTAATGCCACATGATAGGGTTAAGTCATGAACCACTTGAATATACTTAACCAACTTGACACGATGATTTGGTAGGGTTAAGTCATGAACCGCTTGAACACTTAACCAAATTGATACATGATTTGGATAGGGTTAAGTCACGAATTTGAATGACAACACTTAACCCATTAGAAACCCTAGTTACGCGGTCCTTTTCAGCAGTAACCCACTTGGATGTATCACGATACCCTGGGACTAGGCAGGGTAGGGCACGATTACTGGGCTGATTGTAAGATACCAGAACGACGGCTGAGTAGGTGCGCCATTTTTGGTTCGGCGGACTATGGTCGTGCACGTAGTCCGGAGTTGAAAAAGCAGGCATTGGGCACCCATAGGTTTACACTGTGCGTGCTTGATTCGTGCCGATGGTTGGCACCATAGGGCTTGATACACCCTATGGTGGACCTAGCACATGTAACTACATTTCGGGATAGGGCCGTGTGACACAGACACATGACGAGCTAGGACTTGTAGGGAACCGATGGATTAGTAGATCGCACCGTAGGACCCCGTAGTGGGTCACTTCATGATACAGCGCCAAGGGATCATTTCATGGTTAATACTTGACATGGGTTAGAATACTAGTACAGTTGGTGCAGCGAACCTTGAATATGCGATGCTAGACTTGACTTATCTTGTTATCTTAACTATCATATCAGTCCTATTATCATCCTTATGTTTAATCCAGTTTTCACATGTCATACTACCTTTACTAGTTTTTATACTGAATGTCACTAGGGCTTACCAGTCTTATGACTGACCCTTTTTCCTTTCGCCTCTTTTTCTTTTGTTTCCCCCCCAGGTTCTCAGTGAGGAAACACTAGCTCTTAGCTTGGACTTAGCTTGCTTTTTGATAGCTCATGTACGTTTTGGTCTTGAGCTATGCTATGGCTGCTTCTGCTATTTATAGCGAATAATTTACTTTTGTTATCTTAAGTTTATGCTTCTTTATTAGGAACTTGATGTAATGGAAAATTTTGTACCTTGGATATATGGGGTTTTGACTCTTTTCTTGAAAGTAATTAAAGTTGGTTTTTAATTTCTACCGCTGCTTTATTTATGTTCTGCCTTATGATATCTCTGTGTATGTTTACCTAGATAATACTCCACCAAAACTAGTGCTTTCCCTTTGTGAGTGACCCTAGCGGAGGTGGGGTGTTACATTGCGCCAGTGCATTTTTGTACTTGCACATTCACAAGTGCGCTAGTGTGTTCTGATCTATTTTCCCCCAGTTTTTTCTGCCTAACTTTGTCCGTCCATATCTCCTTCATACGTTGTCCGTTTTATGCAAATTCGGACTCTAACCCAAGCAGAATTTCGAGATGAACGCAATGGCGCTACCCGTTTCCCTTAATTCCCACATTTGAAATTAATTATTCTTTAATTTGTTTAATTTATTATTTAAAATTACGGGGTGTTACATTCTCCCCTCCTTAAAGGATTTCGCCCTCGAAATCTCCAAGTTAAGGAGAATGCATATCCTAACATCCAATCAACCATCTACTCAACCATCAAACATAGGCATCCATTGTCCTTACAAAATTTCTAATGCTGTGTGAACATATGCAAGAAGTGTGTGTATATGTTCCATATCTAATGCAAAATCAGGCGTTCTACTGATTCCGTTGACCTCCTTAATGCATCTCATGACAGTGCCATGCGTTCATTATGTATGCAAAAGAATCCTAGCAATACACATTATTTCTACATGTATGCACAAACATTCAGAAAAATGCAGCATCCATATGATAACACAACCATTATACATCCATTAATTTAAATATGCAGACACATTTATATGTAATATGAAGGTGATTGAGCCGATCTAGTGCCTAAGGTGTGTGTACATGCATCCACGAGCAACCACTATCAACCACTTGCATCCATTTGCATCCATCAAACATAACATGTCCCAAACACATGTTTGAAACTATTGGGTTCTTCCTACTAAAGATCGAAGATGTCATCGCAAAGATAATACTAAAAGATAGGACAAGTGTCAACAAAGCGGTAGAAAAAGGAGAAAATAAAACATACCCTCAAAAAGGAAAGGGTACATCGTACGCATCTTATATTCCGTCTCCCAAGTTGCGTCTCTTTGATCATCTCTCCATTGCACTTTGGCCAAATTGACCTCTTTGTTGCGAAGCTTTTTGACCTCCGATCCGAGAATGCGTGTAGGAGCTCGTCTAATCGTGGCATCGCGCTCTACTTCCACTTCTTCGAGCGTGCTTGGCTCTACCACTTTTGTCGTATCATGCAAACACTTACGCAAATGCGAAACGTGAAACACATCAAGAATTCGCTGAGCTTCTCTGGTAGCTTACTCTATACGCCATCTGCCCAATCCTCTCTGTAATTGGAAAGGGTCGTACAAACCATGGTGCCAACTTCCCCACTAATCCAAAGTGGACTACGTTTCTCAACAGTGACACCATAACAAAAACCATGTCCCCAACATTGAACTCAAGATCGGTTCGTCTCCTATCAGCGTATGACTTCTGTCGGTCCTGCGCCGTCTTTATTCACTATCGAATCAGGTCTACCTTCTCCAAACTCTCCCTAATCATATCGGGTCCAAGTAAAACATTGTACGTGGATTCCCACCAACAAGTAGGTGATCGGCACGGTCGTCCATAAAGAGCCTCAAAAGGTGACATGCCAATGCTAGCCTGAAAACTATTATTATAGGCGAACTCCACTAGTGAAAGATGTTCTTCACATGTTCCTCCAAAGTCTAGGATTCCTAGCCTTGGAAGGTCTTCGAGAATCCGATTTACTCTCTCGGTTTGGTCATCTGTCTGAGGATGATAAGCGGTACTTAAGCATAATTGCATTCCAACCGCCTCTTTTAAGCTTTTCCAAAATTCGCTCGTGAAAATGGGATCTCTATCGCTCACAATGCTAGAGGGTATTCCATGCAAATGGACTATCTCTCGAAGGTAAACGAATGCTAACCATGTGGCGGTCCTTCTACTTTTAGTGGGAATAAAATGTGCACTTTTAGTAAGTCAGTCTACAATTACCGAAATCCCTATATTACCCTTCCTTGATCATGGTAACCCATCTACAAAATCCATGGAAACGTTTTCCCATTTCCAAAGCGGAATCTCTAAAGGATGGAGCAAACATCCGGGCTTCTTTTGCTCCGCCTTGACTTGTTGGCCCACTAAGCATCTAGCAACTAACTCGGCTACGTCCTTCTTCATTTCGGCCCAAAAGAAAACTCGCTTCATATCCCTATACATCTTATCACCACTGGGATGTATGGTCATCTTAGAGCGATGTGTGTCTTCAAAAATTGCCTTCTTCAAACTCTCGTCTTGTGGTACGCAAAGTCTTCCATCTCTACATAGCAACCTCTCTCATCTATATCATATCTATTCAGATGACTCGAGGACTCCCCTCTTATAAGCTTGCCTACTATCTCAACCAATTGTGGGACGTTTCGCTGTGCCTCTCCAACTCGACCCGAAAGTGTAGATTGCACCTCTAACGATGTCAATAATATAGTACATAATCGATAGAGGGTCTGAAGTCAAAGGAAGATATATACTCCAAACTCTGCTGCTCTAAGAACAAAGGACATAAATTTAACATCTTTCTACATAAGGTGTCAAGTACAACGCTACCCTTGCCAGGGGTATATGCGATCTCAAAATCGTAGGATGCCAAGAACTCCATCTATCTCTGATGCCTCAAGTTTAGGTCCTTTTGCGAGAATAAATATTTAGCGACTTATGATCTGTATACAACTCAAACCTCTCGCCAAGCAAATAATGACGCCATAACTTAAGCGCAAAAACTATGGCCGCCAACTCTAAGTCGTGGGTAGGCTAATTTTTCTCTTGGGCTTTCAACTGCCTTCTACAATAGCATATCACCCTTCCCTCTTGCATTAAAACTGCGCGAAGCCCTGTCCCGCAAGCATCGGTATATACAGTGAATTTCTTACACCCGTCTGGCAAAACTAAAACTGGAGCGGTCCTCAGAGCCCTCTTTAGATGTTGGAATGCATCGTCACAGCCAACGTCCCAAGAAAAATTCAAGTTTTTCTTTGTTAATCGAGTGAGAGGAGCTGATATCTTTGCGAATTCCTTAATGAACTTCCTATAATAGCCAGCCAGCCCTAAAATGCTTCTTACTTCTGTTGTGTTCTTAGGAGTTGGCGGGATCCACAGCTATCCCCTCCTTAAAGACCACGTGTCCTAAGAACCTCACTTCTTTTCTCCAAAAATGGCTCTTGGAGAACCTAGCTTTTAGCTGATGCGCTCGTGGGGTTTCTAAGACTTTCCTAAGACGTAGGTTTACTTTTCATCATTTTTAGAAAAAACCAAAATATCGTCCACAAAGACTACCACAAACTTGCTTAGAAACTCCCTAAACACCCTACTCATTAAATCAACAAATTATGCGGGTGCATTCATTAAACCAAAAGGCATGACGAGCCACTCAAGGAAACTGTCAGGAGTTCTAAAGGCAGTCTTATCGATGTTATCTTCAGCTACCCTTAGCTGATGAAACCCTGTAGCTAAATCCAGTTGCGAGAAAACTGAAGCACCCACCAACTGATCGAATAAATCTTCTATCCTCGGCAATGGTTGTCTATTCTTCTTGTTAGTTTAGTTAGCTCTCCATAGTCCACGCACAATCTAAGTGAACCATCAGCTTTTGTAGCAAAAACGACTGGAGCATCCCCCTCTGAAATACTTCTTCTTATGAACCCCTTCTCAAGCAATTCGTTCACTTGCTTAATGAGTTCTCTTCTCTCTCTCCGAGCCATGTGGGGGCAATGGTAATGCAACTGGCTTTGCATTATCTACTTGATATAGTCGAAATTCTATCTCATGCCTCAGGGGTAAACCTCGAACCTCGTCGAAGACGTCACTATATTCATGGACCACACGAACAGAGTTGAAATCATCATTGGATGCGTCAAGGGATTCTAGGTAGTTAAGCATTACCGGACCTCTAGGGTCATAAGAAATATCAAGTGTCTCTCCACAACGAGTCAATAATCTAACTACCCTTCTTTCACAATCTAGGATGGCACCGTATCTAGTTAGCCAATCCATACCTAGAATCAAGCCATAGCACATGAAGCCAGGAACAAAGGCGTTGCATTCAAACCCAACGCCCAAGATAGACACTCTCAAATTCCGACGAATCATAGAAAGATGAGCCGAACCACCAATAGGTTTTGAGACTACTATGGGATCCTTAACTAGACTAGTATTTAGGTGTAGTGTTTCAACAAACGAAGCAGATACAAACGAGTGTTAAGTGCCAGAGTCAAACAAAGTAAAAATAGGATGATCAAACAGAAAAACTAAACATTCAACGGAAATGTCTCTACCTCTCTCCTCTAGTGGTGCCATGAGAGCCTGGTTCTGCCCTCTCGCCTGCCCTGGTGCCATGAGAGCCTAAAGCTGCCCTCCATAAGTTCTTTTCCCTTTCCCCTGCTTCCTTGGGCTGTCCTTAACTAGATGAGCTGCCTCTCCACAGTGGAAATAGCCAGTCTTCTTCTTTTTCCTATAGTCTTTACTCAGATGTCCTGGTGTCCCATAATTAAAGCACTTCTTCTTTCCTTTGCCATTATTGTTCTTCCTGCCTTTCTTGTTTTGCTATTTTGGTTTCTTTTGGTCCTCTTTCTTCTCCGGTGCCTTATTAGCATTAGCACCTTTCTCTTTCTCAAGCATAAGCGCCATGTCAACCAATTCCTCAAAGGTAGCCCCCATAGGAATGTGGGTCATCGCTAACCCATGTAGTGGCTCATTCAAAACCTTAACGAACCTTAGGGTCTTCTTCTCAGGTGTGTTTACCAATTCCAAGCCAAATCTCGCCAAATGATTGAACTTGTTGATGTGCTTCTTTACTGATAAATCCCCTTGCTTCAACGCCAAAAATCTTTCCATATAAATTCTCTTCTGCTCGTAAGAGAAACTACATTTCGGACCAATGCTTGAAATCCATCCATGTCTCCAACGGACGATCTCCGTTCGTGACTTCCCACCAAAACGGGGCTTCGTCTTTCATTAACCAAGCAGCCAATTGGAACTTCCTTCTGTATTCTACTTCGAAAATACAGAAAAGATCTTCCACCTCCTTAAGAAAATTTTGAGCTTCAACAAAAGTCTCTGATCCATGAAAAGGTTTCCCGCCCATTGCTCTAAAATATTTGCATATCTTTGCAAAAGTATTAACATGGAGAGGAGGAGGAGGAGCATTTGCTGGGCCTGCGACATTGGCCCTAGCTTCCTGATACCTTCTAAACCAGCCTGGTATCGGTATCCCCTCGGGTATCTCGGGAATTCCAGACATGCTGAAAAGAAAATGAAGAGATTCAAAATGGAGAATTCGAAAGAAAGATATATGGCTCTTGGGGGTTATGTTTTTTAAACAAACTTTTCTCTTGAAAATACTTCCCTTAAAACATACTTTTGAAAGTATTTCTTCATGAAATGCTTTTTGAAAAATAGTTTTTCAAAATTCATATCTGGTCTGGTAACATTTAGCTTTGATACCACGTGTAACACCCCACGTCCATTAATGTCACTCACAAAGGGAATGCATTAACTTCCACGGAGCGTATTTAGTGTATAGAACATAATATAACAAGACAGATATAAATAATGGTGCATGAAAATTTTAAAACAACTTTTATTGCAGCGGAGAAATAGTTTGATTACAACAACTTCGTAAACCAAGTACACTTAATATCCATCTTGATAAATTATTTCAGAGTACGTAAAATAAAAAGCATAAACCCCAACACAAGTAGCCATAAAAGAGAAGACCTGAGCTTTACATTCAGCAATCCAAGCACTTCAAAGGAGAGAGAAAGAGATCCAAGACCAAGCTCCACTAGTACTAGTCCCACCCTGAGAACCTGGGGGGAGGAGAAGGAAGAAAAGAGGCGAAAACAAGGGGGTCAGACATATAGTTTGGCGAGTATAATAACTTTAACAATATAATTATTAAAGTAACTAGGATAAGGTATAAACTGGTAAGATAAGATATAAACATGATACAAGTGGGCATGACAAAGCAAATAAGAGGAATATTCTGGCGTTAATCTCGTTCCTAATCACTATAGGATAATTACTATACTGCACCACCACTAGTCACCCTAAAGTTGATCCCGCCTACAAAACTTAATAATGATAATGGTAGTTCGTGTACTCCTAGCTGCCTTCATACGTGTCATATGCCCCTATCTCCACTAGTTGTACCAACTACCCCCATTTGATTGGCTCCTTAACCCGTAGATACCCGTGCTTGTCCCATAGTGGGGTGTATCACTCCCCAAAGTGGCAACCCGATACCACTAAAGATGCACGGCTTATATCTACACGATGCAACAACGTCTTACCTACCACCCCGGGCCCACGCACAACAGGACCCCGTTGGACTTGTGTTGCCACTGCTAACCCGTTTTGACCTCTTACAATCAAATCCAGTAAGCGTGTCCCCTCCTCGATTTGGGACGAGCTCACAAAAATACTAAATGGGTTACTGGTTTGAAAAGAGTCGCCCATGCACGACACAAGATTTCCACCTATGCTTGGTCCCCACTAAGGTTTTCCACTTAACCCCATTTTTATTTATGTCTTCTTACATGTTTCAACTTGATTAAGTGCATCTAATCGTATTTCACATGCCACCCAAGGCACCCACTTAATTTCACATGCCACCCAAAGCACCCACTTAAGCCCCCCATGTTCCACCACATGTTTATCTGGTTAAGTTTTACTTAATTCATTAGAACCGTAACATTGTAAAGACCTCCCACATTAGAATGGCATTTGCAGTTGCCGGATTTGCCGGCGGGTCCAGGTAGTCTTATACTGCAAATGAGCCTAACCTCGTGTCTTTACAACTATTACTCATTTAATTCGTCCCTTTGACCTCTCACATTAGATTGGCTTATGTCGCTGCTGGATTTGTCGGGTGGGTCCGGGCAGTCTTACACCACAAAAGAGTCTAACCTCGTGTCATAGGTGGTTTATTATTACACATCTTTATTTTGTTCCCAAATTGGATTAATATCCCTATTCAAATTTGTAAATAAATTTCAAATTTATTTATGTCCGTAATTGTCTCCTAAAATATGTCCATAAATACCAATTATGCCAATTAATGTCACAAATTAATTATATGCCTTTTTAAGGCCATTTATGCCAATTTACAATCTTATGTATATTCAATATTATCCCATTGTCCCCACGCTTACGTTTTCATATGGCACATGTTAAACTCACAGATAGTCTAACTCATAAAAAGAAAAACAACATCATATAACACATAAAATAGATCTAAGGATCATGACATAAATTACATAGCCAATAACTTGCTTATGAATTTCAATTATACCAGCATATGACACAAAACTAGCATATGTGATGAGCATAAACTTGCATAACTTATGTACTACTATAGATCCAAACATAAAGATGTGAACTTGCATATGGATCTAAACATAAAGGTGTGAACTTACATATAGATCTAAACATAAAAGTTGTAATTTTGCATATAGATCTAAAAATAAAGATATAATCTAGCTTATGGATCTAAACATAAAGGTTTAATCTTGCATATGGATCTAAACATATAGATTAGTGTCACATAAACTAGCATATGCATATACATGTTTCACATATATTTTAACAACCCAAACTTGCCTAAGATTCATATAAGATTATATGATCCAATCACCACCAACTTGCGTAAGATATATGTTTCAACTTGCATAGGATTCATATAAGAACTAACGTATGATCCAACTTGCATAAAATTCACATAAGAACTAACATATGATTCAACACCACAAACATACATATAATTTAAATCACGTGATTCAAAATCATATTCTTATGATCCCAATTATATCTTATCATAATTAAATTAATGAATTATTTTGTGAAAGCTATCATACTCACAATAAAAAAGAATAGCATTGTCTTTCTGGGATCTGTATTCTGAAACTGAATTACTCGCCTTTCATGTAGACTTAGTTGTTATTTAGATTTGATTTGATTTTGATTCAAGCCTCTATCTTGCTTTAGGGTTGAAAGTGTATGGCGGCTACTCTAGGTTCTCCTTTGATGGCATGGCGGCTCTTGATACGAATTTGTGTGATTAAGTTCAGGGGTTTAGGGTGTTTTTATAGAAGATTAATTAATTAAGAGCCATCGGATTACCTTTGAAATAACCAGAACCATTCAGACAGCCACGTAAGCCCTAGTGACTCAGCAATAACTCACTGTTCGCATCAGAACACTCCAGAAATCTGTGCAGGCTTTTAGCCCGACCTGGGCGCACTTGGCAGGTCCGCTAGTGCATTTTTGTACTGGCGCACTTCACAAGTGCGCCAGCGCATTCTGGTCTTTTTTTCTGGTTTTTCTTCCTAACTTCGTTCATCCCAATCTCCTTCATACTTTGTCCGTTTTACGCTAACTCAGACTCTATCCCAAGTAGAATTTTGAGACGAACGCAATGGCTCAACCCATTTACCTTAGTTCCAACATTTGAAATTAAATATTATTTAATTTGTTAACTTTAATATTTAAAATTACAGGTTGTTACAATGTTAGTGCCATGAATCCAATATGTATGTAAATAAACCAATCATCTCACATAAGTTCTATATGTGTGCACCTTCATTCGTCCAAGTGCAACATCCATATGCTAACTCATCCATTTCCATCCATAGAAGAAAAGAAAATGCACACACATCCATATGCAGTATGAGAGTGATTGAGCCGATCTGGTGCCTAATGTGTGTGTATATGTGTCCATAGGCAACCACTAGCAAACACTTGCATCCATCAAACATAACTTGTTTCAAACACATGTTTACACCCATAGGATTCCTAACTAAAGGCCGAAAAATACTATGTATAAGATATACTCTGCTGACAGAAATAAGAACTTGTAAAACTTTAAAAAAGGAGTTGAGAACATACCCTCGAAAAGAAAAGGGTACGAAGCACAAATCTTATCTTCGGTCTCCCAAGTCGCATCATCTGGGATATCTCCCCATTGAACCTTTAGCAACTTGATCTCCTTATTACGCAGCTTCTTAACTTCTGACCCAAGAATTCGGGTAGGGACTCGTCTGAGTGTCGCCTCCCGTTCTACCTCTACTTCTTCCAACATACTCGGCTCCACTAATTATGCAGTGTCATTTAGGCCTTCCGCAGATGGGAGACGTGGAAAACGTCATGAACACTGGATAGATTTTATGGGAGTTTCACTTTATTGTCCATTTGGCCAATTATCTCGGTTAAGGGAAATGGTCCCACAAACCTAGGTGCCAAATTCCCTACTACTCCGAAGCGAACCACATTCCTCAGAGGTGATACTTTGATAAAAACTAAGTCTCCCACTTCTTCTCTTATCTTCATGGGAATCCTGACTATCTCGAGTTGTCTTCATCCACCGTCGAATAAGGTCAATCTTTTTGGACGTTTCTCTAACCATATCTGAATCAAGTAATAATCATTCTGTAGATTTCCACTGACAAGTTAGTGATCTACGAGGTCGCCCGTACAATGCTTCGAAGGGTGCCTTGCCGATGGTAGCTTGATAACTGTTATTATAGGCAAACTCTACTAAAGGAAGATGCTCTTCCCAAGTCTCCCCGAAATCTAGGATGCACAGTCTAAAAAGATCCTCAAGAATCCTATTCACCATCTCCATCTGTCCATCGGTCTGAGGATAATAAGCAATGCTCAAACACAACTGTGTACATAATGCTTCTTGCAAGCTCCTCCAAAATTCGCTGGTAAAGATGGGGTCACGATCGCTCACAATGCTAGAAGGTACTCCATGAAATGGAACTATCTCACGAACATAAATTTCTGCCAACCATGATGTCGTCCTCTTAATCTCAACTGGAATAAAGCGAGCACTCTTAGTGAGTCTATCCACCACAACCCAAATACTGGTGTTTCCTTTCTTCGACCTAGGCAAACCATCTATGAAATCCATAGAGACGCTCTCCATTTCCACTGTGGAACCTCCAACGGATGAAGTTATCCACCGGGCTTCTTTTGCTCAACTTTGACTTGCTGGCAAACTAAACACTGGGAAACAAATTCGGCCACATCCTTCTTCATCCCAACCCAAAATAAAACCCTCTTCTTTTCCATGTACATTTTATCACCGCCTGGATGAATGGTCATCTTAGAATGGAGGGCTTCTTCTAGTACTACCTTTATCAAGCTTCCAGGTTGAGGAACACAAAGCATTCCATCTCGTCTCAACCACACCTTTTCATCTATGGCATATCTACTGAGGTAACTAGAAATATCCCCTGTTCTGAGCTTATCCATGATGTCTAGAATCTGTGGGTCACCTTGTTGCGAAGCTCCTATCTAGTCCGTAAGGGTCGATCGTATCTCGAAGGTTGCAAACAAATCAGGAAAAACCTTGATGGAAGGTCTAAAATCAAAAGCTGATATGAACTCCAAGTTCTTTCTTTCCACAAACAGAGGACTCAGGGCCACCTACTTCCTACTTAGTGCGTCTTCCACCATTACCCTTGCTAGGGGTACCCTTGCTAGGGGTATAAGCAATCTCAAAATCATATGAAGCTAGGAACTTCATCCATTGTTGTTGCCTTAAGTTGAGATCCTTCTGTAGGAATGGATACTTGAGAAATTTATGACCGGTTTATAATTCGAACCTTTCTCCAAGTAAATAATGACGCTACGTCATTAGCGCGAATACTATGGCCGCTAGCTCTAGATCATGGGTGGGGTAGTTGTTCTCATGAACTCTCAATTGTCTACCTCTATAACATATTACTTTCCCTTCTTTCATCAGAACCGCACCAAGCCCTTTACCGCACGCATCAGTGTAAACAGTAAACATTTTGCTTCCATAAGGCAAGGTCACGACTGGGGCTGTTGTCAGAGTCCTCTTCAGTTGTTAAAGCAATGTCACAGTCTACGTATCATGAAAATGCCAAATTCTTCTTTGTCTGCCTGGTGAGAGGGGCTGATATCTTCACGAAGTCCTTAATGAACTTCCTATAATGACCTGCCAACCCAAGAAAGCTTCTCACCTTGGTTGAATTTTTTGGAATCTGCAACCACCTTCGCGAGATCTACAACTATCCCTTCTTTGGAGACTACATGCCCCAAGAATCTCACATCCTTTCTCCAAAAATGACATTTGGAGAACTTTTCCTTTAACTGATGGTCACGAAAGGTTTTAAAAACTTCTCCCAAATGCTGGGAATGCTCTTCTTCACTCTTGGAGAAGATCAAAGTATTATGGCAGGTATATACTCAAGTAGCTCACCTACTTGCTTACTCAGCTCCCTCTTTTCCCTTGGAGCGATGTGGCGCACTGGCAATGCAACTGGCTTTGCGTTGTCCACCAGATATATGCGGAAGTCGATCTCGTACCTTATAGATAAACCCTGTACCTCACCAAAAACATCGGAATAATCTTGAACCACTGGAACAGATCATCTATGGATGCATCAAGAGACTCTAGGAAGCTAAGCACAACAGACCCTTGGGGTCACAAGAAACTTCGAGGGTCTTCCCTTGACAAGTTAGGAGTCTAGCAACCCTCCTTTCACAATCCAGAATGGCCCCATATGTGGTAAGACAATCCATTCCTACAATCAACCCATAGCCCATAAACCCGAGCACATATGTGTCGCACTCAAACTCGGCGCATAACATAGATATTTTCAAACCTCGAAAAATCATCAATAAATGAGCCTAACCACCAACAGGGTTTGAAAATGCTATGGGATCTACTACCATACTAGTAATTAAGTGCAGAGATTTAACCACAGAACTAGAAATAAATGAGTGTGAAGAATCAGAATCGAAAAGTGTTCTAATTGGATGGTTTGAAAGAGAAGCTAAACTTTCTACGGATTTTTTTACCTGTTTTAGGAACACTGATCGTGAGAGCATGCACCTTCCCTCCATAAGTTCCTACTCTTTGACCTTGTTCCTACGATCCCTGTTTCTTCGGGCACTCTTTAGAGAAATGTCCAACCTCTCCGAAATTAAAGCAATTAATCTTCCCAAGTTTCCACCGAGTTTCCACCGAGCATCCAGCTTGAGTGACTTCCCACCAAAATGAGGCTAAGTCCTTCAGCAGCCAGGCAGCTAATTGAACCTTCCTTCTATCCTCTACTTAAAAGATTACGAATAAGTCATCGATTGCCTTAAGCCAATTCCGAGCTCCTACGAATGTCTTGTTCCCATGGAATGGCTTCCCTCCCATAGCACGGAAGTCTTTACAGATCTTGGCGAAGTTATCTGCCCTCACAGGAGGAGGAGGAGGAATGACTGGTGCAACTGGGGGATGAACGTCTCTTTGGCCTTCGGCAAGCGGCATGGCCTCCAAATACCTATGGAACCATCCGGTTATTGTGACGCCCTCTGGGATATTATGAATGTTTTGTTCCCCAGACATACTGAAAAAGAAAAAAGGAGGAAATATAGAGGACCGAAGGTTACTTCATATGCCTTTTTGGGGAATGCTATTCAGAACAGCCTTTTCTTTGTGAAAATAATTTCTTTTAATCATTTTAGAAAAATAATTTTAAAAACTTTTATCTAATCTTTTAACCTTCAGCTCTGATACCAAGTGTAATACCCTACGTCTATTAATGTTACTCACTAAGGGAATGCATCAAGTTTCGTGAAGCGTTATAGGTAAACAAATACAGAATAATTACAAGACAGATATAAATAAGATAGCAGTGGAAATTTAAATTTTTATTTCAAACACAAGTCATGATACTACGGTACATAATACCATAAGTCACAAAAACCATTACAACAAAATAATTTATGTCTTGCACCATCAGAGTATATAAGTATATCAAAAGAATAATTCCCCAGTTAAAAGAATTAAGCCATAGTAGAGACCAAAACTTGGGCCATACTTCAGAAGTAGCACCTAGAAAGATGATATCTGAGTCCTGACTAAGCTTGAGTGTTTCCTCCCTGAGAACCTAGTGGGGAACAGAAGAAAGAAGAAGAAACAAAAGGGTCAAAAATAAAGTCTGTCGAGTCTAGATACTTTTAGCTAGTAAATAAATAAAATTACCATAATAGGCATATAAAGTGGATAAGAGAGATCACTACATAAATGGCAGGTGTGACAAGGTAGACAGGGTAAGGTGTATGTGCTTCACTAACGATTACTATACACTATTACTAGTATAACTAAAATGAGATGATCCCTTCCACTATAAGTTAGTAGACTAGCGCATACGCCCGAGTGTACCCTAACCACTATCCTAATCGATCGGCTCCATACACCGTACATATCATGAGCTGGCCACACAGTAGGAGGTATCACTCCCCAAAGTGGCAACCCCTCGTTTCCCAAGATGTGCACAACCATATCTACTGGTGTTAAGATCGTCTTATCCCCCTTTGCCCGGCTCATGCACGCACTGGCCCGGTCGGTTTGCGCCGCCCACACCATCTATCTCGGTTGGATCTCTTATAATCAATCAGTAAGCGTTCCCTTTCTCCGCCTAGTACGGAGTTCTTTATTTGATACATACTCTGGGTTACTAACTGAAATGGGTCCCACACAATATGGTATAGCTCTCCCCTTTGTCATATATCCCATAAGGTTCTTCACTGACTATGTATACCCTTAGGTATCTTTAATTACATATCCCTATGTCAGTTATGCTTACCCTAAAGGGTGTCTTTAATTACATGACCTTATTGGTTTATGTTCGGGGGCCTATATGTAAATATTACCCACCCTCTTTAATTTACTTAACTGACCTACTACTCATCCAATTTTACTTAACCCTAACTTAAGTTCATAATCATACAATCCTTTTGGATTATATTAGGTTAAGTGGTCCAATTCTTTACCATGTCCATTTGTGGTTTATAATGGGCTAAACCTCGTACGTTAGGCTTACAATATGTGGATGCTGGATATGTCAGTCGGGTCCGAGCAGTCTTATTCCACAGTTGGGTCAAACCTCGTGTCATAGCCCGATTCATATTAACGTACTTAGACTTCCCGCATTAGATTCAACATTAGTGGTTACTGGATATGCCGGTCAGGTCCGGGCAGACTTCCTCCACTAGTGCAACCAAACCTCGTGTCATAAGTACAATTACAATTCCTAATTGTAATTACTAAACATTCGATTTTTAATTAATTAATTAAACCTTTCCCCTTTTTAAGTGTTAATTCCCACTTTATCCAATAATTTGAATTATATTTCCAAAAATGTTCATATTCAAATTATGTCAATTATTAACCCTCTTTCGGTCAGGTCCGGGCAGACTTCCTCCACTAATGCAACCAAACCTCGTGTCATAAGTACAATTACAATTCCTAATTGTAATTACTAAACATTCCATTTTTAATTAATTAATTAATTAAACCTTTCCCCTTTTTAAGTGTTAATTCCCACTTTATCCAATAATTTGAATTATATTTCCAAAAATGTTCATATTCAAATTATGTCAATTATTAACCCTCTTTCCCTGTTCCCTAGCTAGCGTACTCATGAACTAGCGGCATGCCTAGGCTAGACAAAAGCCTAGTCATAGACGATAATAGGGAAGATAATGGGAACATAACTAAAGTGGTCATCTTTTCATAAACATAAACTAGCATGACAATAAGGTGAATGGACATGTAATTAACATCAAAACAAGGAGGACATAAACTGATTAACTTATGGAAATCACTACAATGTCAAAGCAAGCATAATGAGATCTAAATTAACCATTCAGATGCCGACCAATTTAGATCTAGAATAATTAGGGTGACATAGTAACATGTTTAGATCTAAAGACGGATTCACATGCCAAGTTTGCAACATATCCAAGTTGATCATAATATGATAGGTGAAAGGTTATTTACATAAAGAGCTAGATCTAACCAATGTTACAACTGTCCAATTTAATAGATGCACATTCACCACAATATAGTTGCAAGTCAAAATCCACATAGGCAACATAATAGAATAACCACAATTGTATTAGGTCTAGGAAAATAGATCTATCATGTCGTAGTATAGGGTTTAACACTAGCATAGATTCACAATTTACAACATATCCAATTCATAGTCTTTCATAATTTACTTTAACACTAGCATAGATTCACAATTTACAACATATCCAATTCATAGTCTATCATATCCAATTCATAGATCTAATACAATTGTGGTTATTCTATTATGTTGCCTATGTGGATCTTGACTTGCAACTATACTGTGGTGAATGTACATCTATTAAATTGGATAGTTGTAACATTGGATGGATCTAGTTCTTTATGCAAATCACCTTTCAACTGTCATATTGTGATCAATTTGGTTATGTTGTAAACCTGACATGTGAATCCACCGTGAGATTTAAACATGCTACTATGTCACCCTAATTATACTGGATCTAAATAGTTGGATATTTAAATGGTTAATTCAAATCTCATTATGCTTGCTTTGACATCATAGTAATTTCCACAAGTTCTTCAATTTTATGTCCACCTTATTATGATGTTAATTACATGTCCATTCACCTTATTATCATGCTAGTTTATGTTTATTCCAAGATGGCAACTTTGTCCGTGTTCCCGTTATCTTCCCAATTATCGTTTATGACTAGGTTATTGTCTAGCCTAGGCATGCCGCCAGTTTACGAGTACGCTAGCTAAGGAACGGGGAAAAAGGGTTAATGATTGACAAAATTTGAATATGAACATTTTTGGACATATAATTCAAATTATTGGATTTAGTGGGCATTAACACTTACAAAGGGAAAGGATTAAGTAATTAATACATTAATTAAAAATGGAATGTTTAGTAATTACAATTAGGAGGTGTAATTGCGCTTATGACACGAGGTTAGGTTGCATTAGCGATGGAAGTCTACCTGGACCCGAACGACATATCCTGCAACCAAAAATGTTGTATCTAATGTGGGAGGTCTAAGTACGTAAATACGAATCGGGCTATGACACGAGGTTAGACCCAACCGTGGAATAAGACTACCAGGACCTGACTGGCATATCCAGCATCCACATGTTGTAGGCCCAATGTCGGAGGTCTAGCCCATTATAAACCGTAAATGGACATGGTAAAAAATTAGACTACTTAACCCAATTTAATCCATAAGGATTGTATGATTATGAACCTAAGTTAGGGTTAAGTAAAATTGGATGGGTAGTGGGTGGGTTAAGTAAATTAGAGGGGGTGGGTAATATTTACATATAGGCCCACGAACTTCACCCAATAAGGTTATGCAATTAAAGACTCCTTTTAGGGTAAGCATAACTAACATAGGGCTATGTTATTAAACACACCTAAGGGTATGCATAGCCAGTGAAAAACCTAATGGGGATACAAGAAAAAGGGGAGAGCTTATATCATATTGTGTGGGAACCACTTCAGTCAATAACCCGAAGTAGGTATCAAATAAAGAACCCCGTACTACGTGGAGAAGGGACGTGCTTACTGATTGATTATAAGAGATCCAAATGACATGGACGGTGTGGGAGGCACAAACCGACTGGGCCATGTGCGTGCATGAGCGGGGAAGAGGGAGCTAATACGACCGTGACACCAGTAGATATCGTTGTGCACATCTTGGGAAATAAGGGGTTTCCACTTTGAGAAGTGATACCTCCTATTGTAGGGCCTGCACAGGATATCTACGGGGTAGGGAGCCAATCGGTTAGGGTAGTGGTTAGGGTACACTCGGACGTTCGCCCTAAGTTTACCAACTTATAGTGGAAGGGATCATCTCATTTTAGTTATACTAGTAATAATGCAGAGTAATCTTTAGAGAATTGTGTACACCTTACCCTGTCTACCTTGTCACACCTCCCATTTATGTAGTCATCTCTCTCTTATCCACTTTATATGCCTATCATGTTACTTTTTATTTATATACTAGCTAAGTGTAACTAGACTTGCCAGACTTTATGTCTAACCCTTTTGTTTCTCCTTCTTTCTTCCGTTCACCCCCCTCTCCCCCCCCCCCCCCCGGTTTCTAAGGGAGGAAACACTCAGGACTAGTTAGGGCTCAGATATCATCTTGTTAGGACCTACTTCTGAAGTATGGCTCAAGTTCTTGTAACACCCCACCTCCGCCAGGGTAGCTCTTGCAAGCACTCTGACTTTGGAGGGGCGTTTGAATCAGGTAAACATGCATAATGATATATCAAGGCAGAACAAGAACATATGTATATATGTAAACAGAGTGAATAAGATAAGTAAAACAGCGGAAGATTTCAAACCATTTCAAAAACAAGTCTGGTACAACATAATGTCAACTTTCCAAATACACAAGTCTAGATAAAAACAACATCACTGAAAAACTGAAATACATAAGTACTATCCCCAAAATAAGTGATAACCATAGCTAGCTTCATGTCAAGGCCGTACATGAGCTAAAATCCCACAAGAAAGCGATCAGAAATCCAAGCTAAGCTCCAATATTCCCTCCCTGAGAACCTAGGAGGGGGAAACAGAAGAAAAGAGGCGAAAGAAAACAGGTCAGTCAAAAAGGCTGAGTAAGCCCTACTACAATCAATGTAAACTGATAAAGTTAACTGGAATGAGAAGCAGGGATGATCATAAGGATAACAACATACTAGCATGATGATTAACTAACAAGGTATATAAAGGTGTCATCGCATAATCAGGTTTAAGGTTTTGCACCACAGGTGTACTAGCAAACTAACATGACTTGAATAAACCAGTATTGATCCCTTGGCCCAAGCTTTGGCCCAATAACATGAAGTGACCCTAATACAATGTCCAATAACATGAAGTGACCCTAATACGAGGTCCAATAACATGAAGTGACCCTAATACGAGGTCCAACCAAACAGTCTAGTCGATCGGCTCCCTATAAGCCTAACTCGTCAGGTGTTGGTGTCAATGCGGCCCAAACATAATTGTAGTCAGACTGTGCAGGGTCTCCCGTCGGGTGTATCAAGCCCTAGGGTGTCAACCCCTGGACACCATAAACATGAGTGCACAGTCTCGATCTACTGGTACCCGTGCATGTTTTCCCCGGCTTCGGACTATGTGCACGACCATGGTCCGCCCGGAACTACACCGGCGTACCACTCTGCCGTCGCTTTTGGTCACTTACCTCCAGTCCAGTAATCGTGCCCCCACCCTAGCCTAGTCCCTAGGGCCATAATGATACAAACTTGGGATTACTGCTGGAGTGGACCCCCATTGCTAGGATTTTTCTAGTGGGTTAAGTACGGTTTAACCCTCTTGCTAATCATGGATTAACTTGGTTAAGTGTAACGATGAGTTCACGACTTAACCCTGATTAATCTAACAAGCCCAAATTGGTTAAGTATTAAGTGGACCATGACTTAACCCTAATCATGAGGCATTAATTAATTTAATGCGCCTTAACCTCTCACATTAGACTTTGTTGCGGTTACTAGTTAAGCCGGTCGGTTCCGGGTAGCTTTACACCACAACTTGGTCTAACCTCGGGTTTAAGGTACAACAAGACCAACTTCTCACATTGGGTCCTATTGTTTGTAGCAACTAGTTAAGCCGGTCGATTCCGGGTAGGTTTACGCTACAAACTCAACCCAACCTCGAGTTGGTCACACTTATATTTTCTAAGTGTCATGTCCATCATGTTTCCAAAACATGTTACAAGTTTTCAAGCATTTGGGTAGACTCAACTTAATAGGTAAATTCCCAAAGGGTAGATCTAACTTAATAGGTAAATTCCCAAGCTTATGTTTTTATGTCTTTTAAGTTTACCCAACCCAAAACGCAATCCCATCGCTTACATATCGCAATAGCGCATAAAGGATAGAAAGAGGGAACTTGGCATAATCATGACATAAAAGTGTTGAAGCCACAAGTTTAACATGGTGGCATATGAAATGTACATATGTTCATATACTTGCATTAGGCCTCAAAAGCATGCATAAAACCAAACTTGGCATATTGTGATACATGGTGATAAATGACATGTAGAAATGGCCATAAGTTCGCATTTAGCCTCATATGCAAGTTATCATAATAGATATGATAACTTACATGTTGCCAAAATGCAACATTTAGCATAAAGCTTGAAGCTTTAAGCTCATAAACCCAAGATAAGCTTGCATAACATGATAACATGAACAAAAGGATCAACCCAAACTTGCATAACATAACTTGCATATCATATGGCAAACTTGCATATCAAACTTGCATAACATAACATCATAAACTTGCATATCATATCATATCAAACTTGCATAACATAACATGATAAACTTGCATATCATAACATATCAAACTTGCATATCATGACATAATAAACTTGCATATCATACATTTAACTTTAGAGTTTAAGTATGAAAGTAGAATAGGGCTTACAATGCTTATGAAGACACAAAAATATGACAAAGCCCTTATGCAATCAAATAGACCCAAAATGCAAGCTCTAATAGAAAAACCCTTGAGCCAAAATGATCAAAACTCTTTCTTTACGATGCAAATATAGAAACTTGACTTGAATGCAAGCTAATGATGCTCATACAAGCTTGAAAACACTTGTATGCATGGAAAATCTCTCATAGAAATGACTTAGGAATTTTATGAAGAGAGTGGAGGCCATGAGAGGGATGATTTTGCCATAGTTTAGTTGTAGGGTTGAATAATGATGATTTAGGCTAGGTTTAGGGGTCCTTTTGTAGAAGTTTAGGTTAGTTTAGGCCATAGGATTAACCCTAGTTTAGATCTAAACCATCAAAAATCGTCATAGGCCAGTAGAGCAGACCAGAGAACCAAAACAGGTGCACCAAGCTAGCCAGGGTCAAGCCAGAAAGCTGTGCAGGTTTCTGGCTCGACACGGGCGCACTTCCCAAGTGCGCCAGTGTATTTTTGTGCTGGCGCACTTCACAAGTACGCCAGTGCATTCTGGCTTGTTTTCGGTTTTTCTGCCTAACTTCGTTCGTCCATATCTTCTTCATACGGACTCCGATTTTCGAAAACTCGGACTCTATTTCGCGTATTTTTCCGAGACGAATGCAATGGCACAGCCCGTTTCCCTTGATTCAGAATTATAAAATAAATTCTGCCTCGATTTACGTTATAAGAGGTTATTGAAAATACGAGTTGTTACATTCTCCCCTCCTTAAAGGATTTCGTCCCCGAAATCTTCAAGTTAGGAAAAACGTATCCTACCATCCAACATCCATCTACTCAAAACATCATCCACGAGCAATCATTGTCCTTACAAGATTCTAAATGTTGTATGAACATATGCAAAGGTGTGTGTATATGTACTTATCTAATGCAAATATCATCAATGCAAATTATGTTAGTGAAATGAATTCATATGTATGCAATTCCTAACATAATGTATAACATCTATATGTGTGCACATAACATACATCCATATGCAACATCCATGTGATAACACAAAAATTTTCATCCATGGATAAGCGTAAACACTCATGCATATGCAATATGAGGAGTGTGTGAGCCGATCTAGTGCCTAACGTGTATAATGCATCCACGAGTAACCACTTGCAAACACTTGTAACCACTTGCAAACATCAAGCATAACATGTTTCGAACACATGTTTCATCCAAAGGGTTTCTACCTAAGGTTCTCATGACAAGATTAACACGATAAACTAGATAAACATGGATAGCAAAGAGAAAGATATGCTAACAAAGAAAAGAGATTGAGAGTGTAACCTCAAAAAGGAATGGATAAAGCCCACGCATCTTCTCCTCGGTTTCCCAAGTTGCGTCTTTTTCGGCTTCACCCCATTGAACCTTCACCAACTTGACCTCTCGATTCCTTAGCTTCTTGGTCTCCGTCCCCAAGATACGAATCGGAGCTCTCCTCAATGTTGCCTCTTTCTCCACTTCCACATCTTTCAGAACACTTGGCTCAACAACCTCTGCTGATTCATGTAAACAATTCCGGAGATGCAAGACATGAAAAACATCGTGTACTCCGGCAAGCTTCTCGGGCAACTCCACTCTATAAGCCATCTGCCCGATCCTCTCTATAATAAGGAATGGTCCAACAAACCTCGGTGCTAACTTCCCAACGGCTCCAAATCGGACCACATTCCTCAAAGGAGAAACCTTCACGAAAACCATATCCCCAACATCAAACTCCATATCTGTTCTTCGCTTATCAGAATAGGATTTCTGTCGGTCTTGGGCCGCTTTCATCCGTCTCCGAATCAACTCGACCTTCTCGGATGTATCTCTGATCATATCAGGCCCAAGTATAAGCTCATCTGTAGTCTCCCACCAACATGTAGGCGACTTGCACGGCCTCCCATATAAAGCTTCAAATGGTGCCATCCCTATGCTTGCCTAATAACTGTTATTATATGCAACTCAACAAGAGGAAGATGGTCTTCCCAAGTACCACCAAAATCCAGAATACAAAGCCTCAATAGATCCTCGAGTACTCTATTCACCCTTTCGGTTTGACCGTCCGTCTGTGGGTGATAAGCCGTACTTAGATTCAACTTCGTGCCCATAGCTTCTTGCAAGCTATTCCAGAACTGACTTGTAAAGATTGGGTCACGGTCACTGACTATACTAGAAGGGACTCCATGTAGTCTCACAATCTCACGAAGATATACAGACGCTAGCCAAGATGCGGTCCTCTTGCTCTTCACCGGAATGAAATGAGCACTCTTCGTAAGTCTATCCACAATAACCCAAATGCTCATATTCCCTTTCCTTGACCTTGGTAGCCCATCGATAAAATCCATGGAAATACTCTCCCACTTCCATAGTGGAACGTCTAGGGGATGCAATAGCCCACCGGGTTTCTTCGACTCGGCCTTAACTTGCTGGCAAATGATACATCTAGAGACAAACTCTGCCACATCCTTCTTCATCCCAGGCCAAAAGAAAATGCGCTTCATATCTTTATACATCTTATCTCCGCCCGGATGTATAGTCAACTTAGAGCGATGCGCTTCCTCAAGAACTTTTCTTACTAAATCTTCTACCATTGGAACACATAACCTTCCGTCTCTCCTCAGCCAACCTTTGTCATCAATAGAATATCGAGCGAGATGACTAGACGCCTCTCCTCGAATCAGCTTATCCATAATCTCAACTATCTGAGGGTCTTCTCTCTGCGAAGCCCCAACTTGATCAAGAAGGGTAGGTCTGAGTTCCAGGGATGCTAAAGAACCGGTCATCGACTCAATCGCCAAAGAGAAATCAAAGGTTGCCACATACTCTAAATTCTTCATCTCAACGAATAGAGGACTCAGAGTCAACCTTCTTCTACTCAATGCATCTGCTACCACATTCCCCTTGACAGGGGTATAAGCTATCTCAAAATCGTAGGACGCCAAGAATTCCATCCATCTTTGTTGCCTCAGATTCAGATCCTTCTGAGAAAAGAGATACTTCAATGACTTGCGATCGGTATAAAGCTCAAATCTTTCTCCCAGAAGATAATGGCGCCAAGCCTTGAGTGCATATACTATTGCTGCCAACTCTAAGTCATGAGTGGGATAATTCTTCTCATGCACTTTCAGTTGTCTACCGCCAAAGCATATCACCCTTCCTTCTTGCATCAGAACAGCTCCTAACCCCGTGCCACATGCATCGGTGTATACTGTAAATAACTTCCCTCCATCGGGCAAAGCTAGAACAGGAGCTGATGTGAGAGCTCTCTTGAGCTTTTGAAAAGCAAGCTCGCATTCTATGCTCCAAGCAAAAACTAAATTCTTCTTCGTCAACTTAGTGAGAGGAGCAGAAATCTTCGCGAAGTCCTTGATGAACTTCCGGTAAAAGCCTGCAAGACCTAGAAAACTTCTCACTTCGGTTGCATTCCTTGGAGTCTTCCAATCCTGAACTGCGACTACCTTAGCGGGATCCACCGCTAAGCCTTGCTTAGATACTATATGCCCAAGGAACCTAACTTCCCTTCTCCAAAAGTGACACTTGGAGAACTTGGCCTTCAACTGATGCGCTCTAAGCGTATCCATCACCTCCACGAGATGCCTTGCGTGCTCTTCCTCATCCTTAGAGAAGATCAGAATATCATCTACGAAGACCACGAAAAACTTGTTCAAGAACTCCCTGAACACCCTACTCATCAATTCCACGAAATATGCGGGTGCATTAGTCAAGCCGAACGGCATGACAAGCCATTCGAAGAATCCATCCGGAGTTCTGAACGCAGTCTTGTCTATATTATCTTCAGCTACCCTGAGCTGATGGAATCCAGTAGCAAGATCAAGCTGAGAGAAAACAGAAGCACCGACAAGCTGGTCAAAGAGATCATCAATTCTCGGTAACGGGTGTCTGTTCTTCTTAGTCAGCTTATTCAACTCTCGATAGTCAACACAAAGTCGGAGAGAACCATCTGCCTTGGTAGCAAATACCACAGGCGCTCCCCATTCAGATATACTTCGTCTAATGAAGTTCTTCTCAAGCAACTCTTTCAATTGCTTACTTAGCTCCCGCCTTTCACGCGGAGCCATGTGCCGAACGGGCAAAGAAACCGGTTTTGCATTATCCACCAGATAAATGCGGAAATCAATCTCTCGCTTAGGGGGCAACCCCCTAACTTCATCGAAAACATCCGGATACTCTCGAACCACTCTCACAGACTGAAGAGTTTCCATTGACGAGTCGAGTGATTCAAGATAGCACAACATGACGGGACCTCTCGGATTACAAGAAATCTCTAGGGTGTTTCCGAGGCGAGTCACGAGCCTCACAACCCTATGCTCACAATCAAGGATGGCTCCATATCTGGACAACCAATCCATGCCCAATATCAATCCGTATCCCCTAAAGCCAAGAACATAAGCACTACACAAGAACTCTACACTCAGTGTAGAGATCCTCAAATCCCCACATATCATAGACAGATGGGCGGAACCCCCAATAGGATTTGAGACACAGACGGGATCTCCTACCAAGCTAGTACTAAGGTGCAAACTATCAACAAGATCAGATGAGATAAAGCTATGCGATGCACCAGAATCAAACAAGGTACGAACTGGAAAATCAGAAACATATACAAGGCTCTCAACAGAAATACTACCTCGATCAGGAACTGGACCGACATTGAGAGCATGAACTTGCCCTCCTGAAGGTCCAACACGCTGAGTCTGACCCTGGCCTTGCCCTTGCTTCTTCGGGCAATCCTTACTGAAATGTCCAGTCTCACCGCAGAAAAAGCATTCACCATTCTTCCTTTTCCTCTTCTTACAATCCTTAATAAGATGCCCAATTGAACCGCAATAATGGCACTTCCCTTTGTTGTTCTTGCCCTTGTTGTTGTTCCCCTTGTTGCCTTGACTCTTGTTCTTGTTCTTGTTCTGATTGCCTTGACTGCTCTGACCACTTGGATTACCCTGATTTCCTTTCCACTGGGAATCAGTCTTCTTGGCTTGAGTATCATTCATCTTGACCTCTTTCTTGACATCTCCCTGAAGTAACGCCATATCAACCAAGCTCTCAAACGTGGCCCCATGAGGAATATGTGACATAGCCAATCCCTGCAACGGCTCATTCAATCCTCTAGCAAAACGAAGTGCCTTCTTCTGAGGAGTATTCACCATATCCAAGCCAAAACGAGCTAACTGATTGAACTTGTTCACATATTCTTTGACAGACATATCTCCTTGTTTCAAAGTTATGAACCTCTCCATTTGCAGATTCTCCTCAGCAGAAGATAGAAACTTAAGCACGAACCTTGCCCTGAAATCGGCCCAAGTCTCAACAGGCCTAGTACCATTGGTGACTTCCCACCAATAAGCGGCTTCATCCTTCATAAGCCAAACCGCCAACAAGATCTTCCTATGATCGTCTAACCCAAAGATAGCAAATAAATCCTCGGTCTCTTTCAACCAATTTCTGGCCTCTACAAAAGTCTCAGTGCCTTGAAAGTTATTGCCACCCATTGCTTTGAAATCTTTGCAAGTCTTTGTGAAGTCAGCTTGAGGATGCTGAGGGGGAGGAGGAAGAGGAACTCAGCGACAGGAGGAGGAGGAACGTTAACTACCGGTGGAGGAGGAGGAACATCTACGGGGCCGGCTTTGGTCGCCCTAGCCTCCAAAAATCTCCTATACCAAACAGGTACGTGTACTCCCTCCGGAATAGCAAAGTTATCGGTCATACTGAAAAAGAAAGAGACAGATTCAAAATGGAGAAAAACGAAGGAATTTTGCTAATGGATTTTTGGGGAATAGCCTTTAAAATAAACTAGACTTTTCTTTGGAAAATACTTTATACTTGGTTTTGAAAATAGTTTTCCAAAAGTTTTAAAAACCTTTTTGTTCCTTCTCGTAAACCATAGGCTCTGATACCAAATGTAACACCCCACCTCCGCCAGGGTGGCTCTTGCAAGCACTCTGACTTTGGAGGGGCGTTTGAATCAGGTAAACATGCATAATGATATATCAAGGCAGAACAAGAACATATGTATATATGTAAACAGAGTGAATAAGATAAGCAAAACAGTGGAAGACTTCAAACCATTTCAAAAACAAGTCTGGTACAACATAATGTCAACTTTCCAAATACACAAGTTTAGATAAAAACAACATCACTGAAAAACTGAAATACATAAGTACTATCCCCAAAATAAGTGATAACCATAGCTAGCTTCATGTCAAGGCCGTACATGAGCTAAAATCCCACAAGAAAGCGATCAGAAATCCAAGCTAAGCTCCAATATTCCCTCCCTGAGAACCTGGGGGGGGAAACGGAAGAAAAGAGGCGAAAGAAAACAGGTCAGTCAAAAAGACTGAGTAAGCCCTACTACAATCAATGTAAACTGATAAAGTTAACTGGCATGAGAAGCAGGGATGATCATAAGGATAACAACATACTAGCATGATGATTAACTAACAAGGTAGATAAAGGTGTCATCGCATAATCAGGTTTAAGGTTTTGCACCACAGGTGTACTAGCAAACTAACATGACTTGAATAAACCAGTATTGATCCCTTGGCCCAAGCTTTGGCCCAATAACATGAAGTGACCCTAATACAAGGTCCAATAACATGAAATGACCCTAATACGAGATCCAATAACATGAAGTGACCCTAATACGAGGTCCGACCAAACGGTCTAGTCGATCGGCTCCCTATAAGCCTAACTCGTCACGTGTTGGTGTCAATGCGGCCCAAACATAATTGTAGTCATACTGTGCAGGGTCTCCCGTCGGGTGTATCAAGCCCTAGGGTGTAAACCCCTGGACACCATAAACATGAGTGCACAGTCTCGATCTACTGGTACCCGTGCATGTTTTCCCCGGCTTCGGACTATGTGCACGACCATGGTCCGCCCGGAACTACACCGGCGTACCACTCTGCCGTCGCTTTTGGTCACTTACCTCCAGTCCAGTAATTGTGCCCCCACCCTAGCCTAGTCCCTAGGGCCATAATGATACAAATTTGGGATTACTGCTGGAGTGGACCCCCATTGCTTCTAGTGGGTTAAGTACGGTTTAACCCTCTTGCTAATCATGGATTAACTTGGTTAAGTGTAACGATGAGTTCACGACTTAACCCTGATTAATCTACCAAGCCCAAATTGGTTAAGTATTAAGTAGACCATGACTTAACCCTAATCATGAGGCATTAATTAATTTAATGCGCCTTAACCTCTCACATTAGACTTTGTTGCGGTTACTAGTTAAGCCGGTCGGTTCCGGGTAGCTTACACCACAACTTGGTCTAACCTCGGGTTCAAGGTACAACATGACCAACTTCTCACATTGGGTCCTATTGTTTGTAGCAACTAGTTAAGCTGGTCGGTTCTGGGTAGGTTTACGCTACAAACTCAACCCAACCTCGAGTTGGTCACACTTATATTTTCTAAGTGTCATGTCCATCATGTTTCCAAAACATGTTACAAGTTTTCAAGCATTTGGGTAGACCTAACTTAATAGGTAAATTCCCAAAGGGTAGACCTAACTTAATAGGTAAATTCCCAAGCTTATGTTTTTATGTCTTTTAAGTTTACCCAACCCCAAACGCAATCCCATCGCTTACATATCGCAATAGCGCATAAAGGATAGAAAGAGGGAACTTGGCATAATCATGACATAAAAGTGTTGAAGCCACAAGTTTAACATGGTGGCATATGAAATGTACATATATTCATATACTTGCATTAGGCCTCAAAAGCATGCATAAAACCAAACTTGGCATATTGGTGATACATGGTGATAAATGACATGTAGAAATGGCCATAAGTTCGCATTTAGCCTCATATGCAAGTTATCATAATAGATATGATAACTTACATGTTGCCAAAATGCAACCTTTAGAATAAAGCTTGAAGCTTTAAGCTCATAAACCCAAGATAAGCTTGCATAACATGATAACATGAACAAAAGGATCAACCCAAACTTGCATAACATAACTTGCATATCATATGGCAAACTTGCATAACATAACATGATAAACTTGCATATCATAACATATCAAACTTGCATAACATAACATGATAAACTTGCATATCGTAACATATCAAACTTGCATATCATGACATAATAAACTTGCATATCATACATTTAACTTTAGAGTTTAAGTATGAAAGTAGAATAGGGCTTATAATGCTTATGAAGACACAAAAATATGACAAAGCCCTTATGCAATCAAATAGACCCAAAATGCAAGCTCTAATAGAAAACCCTTGAGCCAAAATGATCAAAACTCTTTCTTTATGATGCAAATATAGAAACTTGACTTGAATGCAAGCTAATGATGCTCATACAAGCTTGAAAACACTTGTATGCATGGAAAATCTCTCATAGAAATGAATTAGGAATTTTATGAAGAGAGTGGAGGCCATGAGAGGGATGATTTTGCCATAGTTTAGTTGTAGGGTTGAATAATGATGATTTAGGCTAGGTTTAGGGGTCCTTTTGTAGAAGTTTAGGTTAGTTTAGGCCATAGGATTAACCCTAGTTTAGATCTAAACCATCAAAAATCGTCATAGGCCAGCAGAGCAGACCAGAGAACCAAAACAGGTGCACCAAGCCAGCCAGGGTCAAGCCAGAAAGCTGTGCAGGTTTCTGGCTCGACACGGGCGCACTTCCCAAGTGCGCCAGTGTATTTTTGGGCTGGCGCACTTCACAAGTGCGCCAGTGCATTCTGGCTTGTTTTCGGTTTTTCTGCCTAACTTCGTTCGTCCATATCTTCTTCATACGGACTCTGATTTTCAAAAACTCGGACTCTATTTCGCGTATTTTTCCGAGACGGACGCAATGGCATAGCCCATTTCCCTTGATTCAGATTTATAAATTAAATTCTGCCTCGATTTACGTTATAACAGGTTATTGAAAATACGGGTTGTTACAGTTCTTGTCTCTACTATGGCTTAACTCTTTTAATTGTGGAATTATGCTTTTTATATACTTATGTACTCTACTATGGCTTATATCATCTTGCACTTTACTCCGTCTTCAATTATCTTTGGTATATATGATTCGCAACGCTTATGCCAATACAGAGTGATTCTTTGGATAATAACCCAACCGGTCTCTCCATATTAATAATGCTAAAATGGTCAAAACTTCGATAGTCGATGAGTTAACTATTAAAGAAAAATACGTGTGCAAACAACGATATTATTTCTAGATGGAAATCATATCGATCAAACATCATTTAACATTTATCTCCTTAGTTCATTTTTCATCTCTTGTTTCCATATATTCAACATTTCTTATTTTCTAAATTTAGAAAATATATGTTATTACACTTGGAAAACATTTCCATTTCTTGTTTTCTATATCAGAAAACATTTCTGGTTCTTATTTGGAAAACATTTCCAAAACTCCTTCATTGGACTTAGACAGATGTTTAAACAAACCATCGCGATGCCAACTCAAACCATTTCCTTTAATTACTAAATTCACTTAACCATCCTTTACTGCCGAACCTTAACCATTCCTTAGTTAAATACGAAGCCAATCAAGTTGGAGTAGAACTACCTCTCAGACCTTAACTGAACAACATTTCTAACTTTGAAATAGGCAAAGTTCACTTTATATTTCTTTAACTAACTTCCTTACTTAACCTTTCTTTCGAGTAAGAACATTCGATTAACTCTTTTCAATGAACTCTATTTGATTAACTCATTTGGATTAACTGTATTCACTTAACTCCTGTCGAATAAACTATATTCGATAACTCCTCTAACTCTATTCGAATAAACTATATTCGATTATCGCCTCTAATTCCATTCGAATAAACTATGTTCGATTTATTCCTTTAACTCCATTTAACTATATTTGAATAGCTAATATTCGATAACTCTATTTAACTCTTCTTCGAATAACTAATATTCGATAACTCCTTTTACCTTATTCGAATTACTAATATTCGATTAACTCAATTGATTCTATTCGAATAAACTATAATCGATTAACTCCTTTATTTTAACTCTATTCGATTAATTCTAACTAGTTAACTCTTATTCGAATAACAAATATTCGATTAACTCTATTCAGCTAACTCGACTCGACTAACCCCTTTTTGAATAACATATTCGATTTACTAACTTTCGAATACCTTATTCGATTGACTCCCATCGAATACCATATTCGATTTAACTCTATTCGAATAACTAAATTCGATTAACTCCTTTTCGAATAAACTATTCATTTATAAAGATATACTTTTAGTAACAGTTCTTCACTTTACAAATGATTTCCTTTTTATAATGTTTTCCTTTTTATAACATCCTATTCGGTTATAAACAAATTTCCTTTTTATAACTCTATTTATTTTCGAAATATTTCCTTTTTATAAAATCTCCTTTGATTGTTATAAATATTATCTCTTTTATAAAATCCTTTGATTTTATAAATAATCTATTTTCAATATTCATTTTGAAAATTCCCTTTTCACCATTCCGGTATGTTATGGTATTCAACATATCAAATCATTGTGATCAATATCCTCCAAACACATATAATTGACAACAGATTATATATCACATCATATATCACAATATATGAATCATAGTAAAATAAATGTTGAGGAATCTAGTTGGATTCCTCCAACTTGTCTCCCTGCATCCACAGATGTAATACAATATAAAATCAACATCACTTTCAGTTCCATATGATATATTCTGTTAAACAGAATCAATATAGAAATTCAACTAACTGATTAGCAGTTCAATCAAACAACAACACATAGTCAATCAGCCAATATTTAACAGTTCTAAAAATACAACATGAAATTATAAACTGTTCAGAGATAGTGAGATTTACTCGCTTTGGCAGTTCATCGTTAAAGAACGATAAATTGTTGTTTGATTTAAATCAAACAATTAAATTCGTTGTAAATTCAAATGAGCTCCAGTCCACTCCCAGTCAGTGCCATGGTGTTGCCCTCGTCCATACGATCCCAACGTGACTGACGGTTCGTGATTCTGATTTCATATGAATAAGATACGACCTTACGAAGTTAACACACACACACATATATATATTTAACAATTCCTATTTAAAATTAGAGAATTAATGGGCCTCACCCCTTATTATTCCTCAGCCCAAACCGTTTTAAAAGCCCAATGAAGCTCGCTCCCTTTTTTAATCCTTCTTCCCCAAATCCCTCTATCGTCGATCCTTAATCCCTCACCATTTCCATTTCACACTTCAACTCGTTCTCCTCTTATGTTTCATGAATCCCCAAGCTAAAAACAAAATCGAACTCTCCGTCCCCTCCTCTCCACCCTCAACCCAAACAGACACAACTCGCACCCCTCAAGAAGAACGCGACGGCAACAATTCGACCTCACTACAGGAAAGTAGCGAACTTCAATGTCGTGAAATCCACCAAAAAAATCACTGGACGAGCGAACTAACACCAGGAATCCGAATCTATCATCCAAATCGAGAATAGAAGCTTAACTTTCCTGAAGTCTTGAATCCTACTCACGCTGGCAAAAGACGGCCAGAATAAATCCAATCGAGCCCGATGAAACTTGTGTGGAAATGAAAAGCAAACTGAAAAGAATCCAGACATTTGCATCTCAAGATTTATAGGGATTTAGATCCATTGGTTTTGATTTTTTTCTTGCGTTTTTGTTTTTGTGAAGGAAATTGTTTTGCTGGATTTTTAAACGGTGGTGGTGTGGTAGAGAATAGAAGAGACGTGGCCATGTTTTTGATCATATAAACATTTAAGATATTTTACATTTTTTTATTGTTTTATTGATTTATATTCTAACTCTGTCAATATTCGCCTTCTAAAAATTCTCGGGATCCCACACGATACCCAAAAATCACAAAAACTGGCATGCAGCTACAGTTCGACATTACGGTCCCAACGAAACTGGTTTCATCGAATTCCGATTTCGTATGCTCACACAACGTATTTTTAACCGTCAAAATACTCACTATTTCTCACTCTAAAATTCCATACGACCACACAGTGACTTTAAAAATCACGAAACTGGAAATATAACAACTATTTGACATTGCGGATCCAACAAAATTAGTTTTGTCGAATTCCGACTTCGTTTGCAAAAGTGGCTATTATTAAAGTCCAAAGTAACCCATTTAAATATATAAATATATTTAAATATAATTAAATTAAATATTTATAAATAAATATTATCGTATATATTCACAGTGGAATACCATACATTTCAGAAAAATCCTATATTGGTTTCTAACTCGATATTTCAAATCTGGGTCAATCCGATATTCGATTTATATTGAAATTCCTTTTTAAAATATAAATAATTCCTTTATAAAATATAAAGGAATTTCACAGTGACTTTTCTTAAATTTGATTTGGACATAAATCAAAATCTACACGACGAAATCCCGATTTTTCTCTTCCACTAGAAAGATATACTCCACCAGCTCCACACGTTTCTTGTTTCACAGAAATCCGGCTTAAAACGAATGTTCTACATTCAGTTGAAGTTCAAATAGCCAATTTACGAACTACAGCGCCATTTCGAGCTCGTTTATAATTAAAATATAATTATACGTTCAAATTGACGTTCAAATAATATATTCGTTATTCTAATTCAATTCTAAACTGAATTAAATATCACAGATGATCGAGTTCACACCATATCGCCATTTCAGCCAATTCTTATTATTTCAGAATTGTATATGTTATTAAATTTATTATTTTAATTAAATATTCACCATTATTTAATTCCACGACCATTAAATTCACTATATCACTATTTATATAATTAAATAAATTAATTATAATACCTCTGCCAATGCGGGTCATTACAACCTCCTCGTGAGGCAACCACCAATCTACCTTGGTGTCACCACGTCACAACATTCTGACTGCATACCTACATCTGCAATCAAGGCCCACTCACCTAGTAATTACACATAGACCCAACCTCTACGAGTACATCCTAAGACATGTGTCACCGCACAGAGGACTACTAGGAGCACCTTGCATACCTCAGGCAGCCACGTACTTCCCCTTCCAATCCCCTGGAGCCGTCAGAGCAATCAGATGAACGTACGCTCCCCTTGTGCTTTATAACACCTGGATGATCTACCCCGTTGTGTTATTCGCCCTCAACCATATGGACTGGTTCAAGCGCTTCACTTTAATATGTTATTAGACCATATGCCTAAACATTCTTTCACGCGCTTGTCTCACCTCATCAGGTTTCCAGTTAACTTGGTTATTCCAATTCATATTGAATTCTTATTCAAATTACCAAGTTTCTCTTGCTTATTAATTCCGGTCCTGTGACTTAGTCCATTCAAGTTTATTAATAAGCCCACAACATGTTATTCTCTAGATTGTGGCCCAAGGTATGCAATCCACAATCTATTTTACATTTTCTTGTTGATTTCACTATTACAATAACATGTTTTACTTAGTATGTAATTAAGTATATCCAATTCACATGTTTTCTAGTTAACTTTTCTCTTACCGTTTACGATTAAATACGACTTATTTTATTTCATATGTTTTCCTCATCTTTCTCATTTAATCATAATTCCATTTTATATTGTCAATACAACTTATCGTTGTTTACTATTAAATTAGTTCTATTAACTAAGGCCCATTAATAAGTTTCTGTACCCATTTATTATAACCTATTTTATAATTTCCTCTTGTCCCTAAAACATTCTTATCAACGGGTTTCAGACTTCCAAGTTTACAGGTTACTTAATTTATAAATAAGTACAATATATTTTCCCCTTTTCTTAAATGGTTTCAGGTTTTCCCCCTTTAATGATTAATTAATTTAAAATTAAGCGTTCCTTAACTCAATTCACCAGTTATCCAATTTCCTTATTACTTTATTATAACCTAAGTTATAATCCCCACTTGTTCCTACGACAAGTCTAACTATTATACGACATTTTCATTAATGTTATTTATTTATAATAGGTAATTTTCATTTCTACAAGTTATGCTTACCCTAAAGGTGTCTTTAGCTATGTAACTTTATCATTTCTACCGGTTATGTATACCACTATGTATCTTTAATTACATAACTTTATCGGGCTAAGTTTGCGGGCCTATATGTAAATATTACCTGTAACACCCCGTAAATCAGTAATACTAATATTCACAAATGAAAGAATAATTAATTTCAAATTTAAGAATATTGGGAAACGGGCTGCGCCATTGTGTTCGTCTCGGAAAAATACGCGAAATAGAGTCCGAAATTTTGTGAATCGGAGTTCGTATGACCAGATATGGCCTCGAGAAGTTTTACAAAAAATTCAAACTTTACAACAGATTTCAAAAACACAGAAATGGAGGCAGGCGGGAAATGTAGCGACCCAAACTTCCCCGGTCTCCGAGGAGATGAGAAAGAACGAATTACTGTGAGGACAAGACAAATCAGAACGCAGACGGAAGAACATTTCATTGCTATTACAACAATTCCATCAGATACAAGAATATACAGAGTATAAATGAATAAATTACATTCGATAAATTATCAGAGATTACAATAAATTACATAGCAGCGGAAAATAATACAAAGCACAACTGAAGGTGATATACGGATACAGAGCTTTCCGGATATTATTCCAGCTGTAAACCAGGATCCTGTGAATATAAATCTGCAAAACCAAAACTACTAGCTGCCCGTGCGGAAAATAGGGGCACCCAAAGTTTAGGTTAAAACAATATACTCCAGGTCAGTCATGTGACTGGTGTGAGAACTAAAACATTTATTTAAAACTTTACTTTATAAGAGAGTGATTCAAGGGACCACGACGTATAACACGGAATGGGTTTCCTCCCAAGAATACCAGTGCATAGAATAAACAACGCAATGCTTTTTCGAAAAATGAAGCTATTATAAGACCCAGTCCCATCACACAATGCAACGCAAGCCGAAGGATTGGGTTTTCCCTTATAATAGCCAAACATGCTTGGTACGTTTAAAAAAAATCAATTGATATTATAATAAGTGTATAGTGTCAAAACAATTTCAATCATAAATATAAATCATAGACGGCATGGATACCATATATCATGTTGCCATACTAGTTCTACAATTAAAACCGCAATACACGTATTGGAAATTGGATTTCCATCATGAGTCGAGGCAAGGGGCAAGCTCCTCTCCGCGTTCGAGACACTCAAGCAAATGCCTCAGGGTTACGCACTCTGGGCAACCCTAGATTCGGCTGGGCCGGTCCTCACTTACGTTAGAGGATTAATTATGCCTGAACACACGTTTCCAGGTCCTTACAGACCTATAATCGAGGCGCCTCATTCCAACAACCACAAAGGTGAAAAGTATATAAATGTCAGGGCTGGTAAGTCACTGACACCACCAAAGCTAGAAAGAAACGTCGTGCTCTCCCAGCGGTCCGTATCCCGTTTTTAACTCATACCGAGGTGTGAGGCTCGCGAATTCACGTTATACACAAAACTACGCCACAGAGGCCGTGCTTTGATCATCAACCACAAGACTTTGCTTTTCAACAGAATCCTTGATCATTGCAACTCAGTATGCCACACAGGCAATTCATGCTATGCGATTGATATCTATCGATATATAACCTCTAAGCTCGTACGTCTCAGAGAAGGGCGTTAAGCAAGAGAATAAATTCTCCGCCGCCAAACAGATATATATTTAACAGAAATCAATCAACACAGAATAAAATCCAATGTCAGACACACAATCCATTTACAAGTCCGTTCTGGGTCTGAACGAAACCGGAGGCACTTTCCTCGCATATCCATCCATCTCCAGGTACGTCTGGATGACCACCAATTATTTCCATCCTCTTGGGTGTACAGCCCAATCAGGATCGTCAGTAATTATCCAAACGATGTGAAGACTTCTAGTCTTCGACCACCGTCTTCATCTTCGACTTATCATCGAATCGGTTATTCAGAATGGGTATAAACCCGGCCTTTCCGAACAACCCGCGTATATTAAAAACAAATGTTACACAAACTCAACATACGCCTCATTCCAATTTTGAATATTCCGTTATTTAAATATTCACATCTTTTGGGAAAGGTTCCCATTAATTTTATCCAAGATAAATTCTTTAAAATTTATCCTTTAATCTTCCTTTTGATGTCGTTTCAAACCAAATTATGGTTTTCTGAACTAGTCGAGATTAGCGAACCACACCGAAGTAATTATTTAATTTATTTCCCAATCCCAACCTATTCATCCCATGGAGCAAAACTGGTAATATTCCATATTTAACACCACGGTGATATCGGTAAAATTAATTACCATTTCACGTTCAAATCTAATTAAAGATTTAACTATCGCTTTGGAGCAAAACTGGTGATACTCCATTCTCGCTTATTTCCTAAATTTGATAATTTAGATTATCCATTCACATTTCAATCTAGTTGCAGATTCATTAAAACTCCTTTTACTGGGTTAAAGAACTAGGTGTTATTTAAAACACAGTTCACGACAAACCCAAATCACATTCTATTTGTTATCGGGTTAAAGAACTAGTGTTATTTAAAACACCGTTCACGATAAACCCATTTAAAATCCAATTAAATATATTAGAAATTCCGATTATTTAAAACCCCTTTTAAATCTAATTTATTTATTTAAAAATAATTGGGTTTTAAATTTAGTTCAAAACTAGTTCATTTCAATAAAAACCTATTTTTATCTTTTCAAATATGGAGTTTTTCACCCCAATTTTGCTCAAATCATTTCTTATGATTTTAGACAAATTATTACTATTTTTTATAATTTTATCAAGGCCCGTACAGTCGATTTCCATCAACGGTCATCGAACTGCACATACAGCGAACTTTTCCAAATTTGATTTGGACGTATCTCCAAATTCAACCGTTAGATTTCAAATTTCTAATATTCGTTAGAAAGCTCTTTTCGATTCGAACCCAACGGTTCTGGTTTTAGGAGAATCCGACGGTCGGATCTCCCGTAATGTCTATTTGGAATAAATGGTCGAAATCCACGAACTGCCGCGGCGCGGCGCGTTCTATTCAGGCCATTATATTATATATATAATATATATAATATATATTTCGTTGATTTCTATTTAAAACGAATTATATAAATAGTTTTAAATTCATTTCAAAAACAATTTCAACCTCCATTTCAATCCAAAGCAAAATTGAATTCTTATTTATAAATTCGTTTTAAAATTCATTTCTATTCAATTCAAATTTCAATTCAATTTGAATTCATTTCAATTCGATTTCAATTCAATTTCAAAGTCGTTTTCTATTCGATTCAATTCAAGTTGGTTTTCTGTTCGATTCAATTCAAATTTGTTTTCTAATCAATTCAATTCAAATTGGTTTTCTAATCAATTTAAATCAAATTCGTTTTCTAATCAATTCGATTCAAATTCATTTTCTGATCAATCTAATTCGAAATCATTTTATATTAAATTCATTTCGAAATCGTTTTATATTCAATTCATTTCGAAATCGTTTTATATTCAATTCATTTCGAAATCGTTTTATATTCATTTCATTTCGAAATCGTTTTATATTCAATTCAAATTCAAATGATTTTCTAAATATTCAAATTCAAATGATTTTCTAAATATTCGATTTCGAAATCACTTTTCAATATTCATTTTAAAATGAATAAAATCGATATAAATATCATTCACGTCAAAATGGCGTCAATCTAATCATCACGGCTTCATATATTCCTTCATTCTATTCAACAAATGAATATTTATTTTTGTCAACACACGACTGATCTCAACGAATGAGTACTATCCACGTGTGACTATTTTTGTTAAATTATTTCGTTCAACACATGACTAATCTCAACAGATGAGTACAGTCAACACATGAACCTTTATTTTATAGTGATAAAGATATAAAATTTATTGTTAAAATATTACGTTCAACACATGACTAATCTCAACGGATGAGTACAGTCAACACCTGAACTTTTATTTTATAATATTCTTTAGTTTCTAAATTGAAATGAGGCCCAATCAATCACCATATAATATTAATTATGTAGATTTTCATACATTACACGTATAAGATAGCACTGAAAAATAATCAACCATCAACCAAAGTGCACTACACTGTATAAGCATCAAATATAGATATCTAATGCTTATAACAGTCTGTCAATCAATCGATCCACATATTTAATTAATAAGGATGAGTGAACTTCAAATTTCATCCCAACACCCATGTGGGGTTTCGAACAATCAAACACAGATTTTATTTGTGCAGTTGGGCGATGTGTAAAATTTATCGACCCAATCAATGTCCTTCAAATAGGTGTACATAAACAAACCGTCCGGTTTGTAAATGAATATTTATTTATTCACTTCACGTTAAAAATTATACTTTTAACGATAAAATATTTTATTTTGACATATGAATTCCTATTCAGTTCATTCTTTAAATAAAATGATATTTTTATTTTTCTAACATATTTTAGAAAATTTCGGTGGCATAACGACACGATACTAGAAACGGGACGAGGCCTAGCCTTATCCCCGGACTAGTGAAGGCCCACGCCATTCACACATCAATCAAATCCATTCATTTCACCAAACAATCCAAATTTCAATCAAATAATCTAACAAATTTTTGCAATCAAACAAACAAGTCCATGGTCTGTGGACGATTGTGTCGGGTGCTACTAAACACCGTCTGCATCCTAGTATATATATATATGACTAGAAAATGAAATTGAAAGGTGAGAAATTCTCACAAATAGCTATCCAATCATTTTGACTCTTCATTGATAGAAATCTTCATCGTTATCGCATCTTCGTCATCTTCGTTGCTGTAGCCACAAAAAATAGAATTTTTACTTTGTTATTCAATATATAAAAATCGAATTTTTATTATGCTATTCAAATTATAAAAATCGAATTTTTATTATGCTATTCAATATATAAAAATCAAATTTTTACTATGCTATTCAATATATAAAAATCAAAATTTTATTATGCTATTCAATATATAAAAATCGAATTTTTACTATGCTACTATATAGATAAAAATTATATTTTCACATCGATGTTCATATAGTAAAGATTATATTTTTATCACTCTATTCTTCATATAAAGATTTCTCCTTTTCAAAAATAAAGTTTTCGCCTTTTCAAAAATAAAGTTTTCGCCTTTTCAAAAATAAAGTTTTCGCCTTTCTATAATATAAAAATATCGCCTTTTCAATTTTAAAAGAAAATCTAATCTTTTGCATTTTAAAAATCTCTTCTTTGTTATAATAAAAATCGCAACTTTGATAAGGTAAAAATCATGTCTTTGAAATAAATAAAAATCATGTCTTTGAAATAAATAAAAATCATGTCTTTGTTTACTATGATAATGAAAACTGTTTTTGCTTTCACTAAACAAATTAATTAAATAAAACAAATAAAAATAAAACACAAAAAAAAACTTACAGGGGGGTCTTCGTCGCGATTCGACTTCGAGGAGGGGGGGTTCACCACCGTCGGAGGGGCTTCGGGTGGCTCGAGGGTGGGCGCTCGGGTAAGAAGAAGAGGGGCGGAGGTGGAGGAAGGAGGTGGCGCGACTTCAAGGGGGTGCGGTTTCGTGCTCCAGGGGCGTGCGGTTTCGTGTCTGGAAGGAGCAGGGAAGGAGAAGCGAGATGCGAGGGCGAGGGGTAGCTGGAGATGGCGGCGCACCTCCTGAGGGGGGGCGCGATGGCATCGGCAGTGGGTTCCCCCCTCCGCGTCGCCCCTTCTTGATTTGATTTTTTTTTCTTTCTCTATTCGGTTTGATTTTGAGGAGGGGGGGGGCAGAATGAATTAAGGGGAGGGAGAGAGATGTTTATTTTTATTTTTTTTATTATTATTTTAAATGCAAAAAAGTTGACTTTTACATATGACCTCAAAACGAGGCCCACCGCCTGTCGTCCCTAGCGTTTTACCCCCGTTCCGAACACAATGGGATTTGTACCATAGGCTGATTCGATCGTTACAATCAGTTTCCGTTAAATTTACATTTAAATCACTATATTGCATTTTAAACGTACATTTCGAATTACGGGGGTCACATACTAACTAGAAAAATTCCAGATTTTTTTTTCTAGCTTCGTATAGACGATACGGTCCTAACAAAACTAGTTTCGTCGAATTCTGAGACCGTTAGAAAAATGGCCATTTTCCAGTCGATTAAAATCAACTAAAACTGGTCAAACGCGTTTTTCTTTACCACGCTCTCATATTGATTCGAAAAATTATGAAACTTGGAATCTAGCAATAACTCGACATCACGGACCCAACAAAAGTGGTTTCGTCAAAATCCGAGGTCATTTGCAAAATGTCTATTTTTAAGGGCCTGAATTACATAGCGACTATTCAGAATTTTCAACTGGACATATCTTTCGATCCCCGCTATGAAATTTTGATTTTTCGGATTCGTTAGAAAGATATTATCAATTAGATCCTAATGTTTTGGGTTTCACTAAAATCCGGTTTGTTTTGCACCCGGTACATTCAATTGAAGTTTGAAATCGAATTATCGAACTACCGCGCCATTTTCAATTCTGTTTATAATTATATATAATTATTTATATTCTAACGACGACGCGTATAAATATATACGTTCTAATTATATTCAAAACAAATTTCTCGTCGATATTATTTAAAATAATCTATTTTAAATATTCAAAATTCGCTAAAATTGCCAAAATAAAAATTTTAAACTGGCCCAGATTTTCCGGGTTATTACAGGAAAACTCCCGCCCAGACCAGGTCGACCTGGGGGTCGACTTGGGAGTCGACCTGGGTGGGCCAGGTCGACACTAGAGTCGACCTGGGTGTCGACCTCCCTGGTCGAGCCCAGGTGACCTGGGTGCATCTGGTTGGGTTTTCGGGCTGTGTTTTGAAGTCTGGACGAAATCTAATGGTTCTAATCTATTCTAGGGTAAATCTAATGGCCTAAATGCATCCTAACATCTATAAATAAGTGGGTAGACTCTAACCCTAAATCACTTGAAAATTGGAGAGCTACCGACATGCCATTGCCATGGAGTTCAGCGTAGCCGTCACAAACTAAAGAAGAAGAAGACCTAATCTACAAACTAAATCTACTCAAATCAAATCAAAAGCTCTCTCTCTCTCTCTTTTACTCTTCTTTAAAATTGTGAGTATGATGAATCTCGCAATATTATTATAAAATAATTTGATTAAGTTATGAATGGATCACAAGAAAGTGATATGAATTGTTATGTATTTGTAAATTATGTTGTGGATCTCTTGTTATGCTATTATGTTATCATATATATGTTGTTACGTTGTAGTGATTATGTTGTAAATAATCCTATGCTATGTCATATGTGATTAATCAAGCTATGCTGTGTTATTAATCATGTTATGCCATGTTGTAAATCATGCCATGCTTTGTTGTAAATCATATCATGCTATGTTGCAAATTATGATATGCTATGTTGTAAATCTTATATATGTTGTAGATCTCATATTATCACATATGTTGAAATACTTATGTTATATGATAAGGATGTCATGTTAAGTTGTGTTGAATCATACAAGTTGTAAAATCATGATGTTATTATTTATGCGAATTGGATCATGTTTTAAGTTTATGTTTTTTTTATAATAGATCTTGATTATGGGAATTTGCCTATTGAGTTTGGTGTACCCATATACATGAATCTACAAATTAATTGGATCTTGATATGGGAATTTGCCTATTAAGTTAGGTGTACCCATATACATGAATCTATGATTAAATGAATTTTGATTTTTGGGAATTTGCCTATTGAGTTAGGTGTACCCATATAAAACCATATTGTTAATGATGTTGATTCACACATGTCCTATACAAGCTTATGAAATTTGATCAAAATCATATTATGTGAATTATGAATAAGTTGACACCCTTAGATCCATGACATGTATAACCTTATGCAAGTTGTAATTTTGGATGTATACAAGTTTCACCCGTTGTTATGATTTATTTAGTCACATATATATATGTTGTTGTTGTGAATATTTTCTTTTATGCTATGAGTTAGACTAATCGGGTCTAGCATACATTTTGAGAATAAACGTTCAAACGTGGGGTAGGGGTAATATTAGAAAATTAATAAATTGGGGGTGCAATTGATATGATTTTACATGCCTTAAGTGGATGTCCATAATTGAGTCAATTATGGACATTGCTAAATTTGGAATTAATTAATAATTCAAATTGGGAATTATTAAAATTGGGGAAAGTGGATTATTAATAATAATCAATGCTTAGGACACGAGGTTGGACCCGTTTGTGACGTAAACCTGCCCGGACCTGCCCGGCAAATCCAGTAGTCACAAATGTCGGCCCAATGTGAGAGGTCCTAGGCCCAAACTAAGGCATAACAGTTGTAAAGACACGAGGTTAGACTCTTTTATGGTGTAAGACTGCCCGGACCCGCCCGACAAATCCAGCTGCCATAAATGCCAGTCTAATGTGAGAGGTCTTTATGAGGTTATGGCCTTAATGAATTAAGAAATACTTAGCCAGATAATCATGCAAGGTGGGACATGGGGGTTAAGTAGGTGCCTTGGGTGGCATGAGGAATCTAGTGTTTGCCTTTAGAGGCATTTGAAATACGAGTAGACTTAACCAAATACACATGTAAATGAACATGACTAAGTGGGTTAAGTGGATGGACTAATGGGACAAGCTTAGGTGGAATGCTTGTGGGAAATAATGGGGGCCCATTTCAACCAGTATCCCAAAACGTATCTTTGTGGGCTCGACCCAAGTCGAGGACGGGACACGCATACTGGGTTTGACTATAAGAGGCCAAAAAAGGGAGCGGTGGCAACGCAAGTCCAATGGGTTTCATATGCGTGTGTGGACCCAGGATGGTAGGTAAGACGTTGTTGCATCGTGTAGGTATAAGCCGTGCATCTCCGTTATATCGGGTTGCCACTTTAGAGGAATGATACACCCCACTGTGGGGCCAGCACGGGTTTCTACGAGTAGGGAGCCGATCGAAAAATAGAAAGTGGGGTACACTTAGTGGAGATTGGGGCAGGCGGCACCTATCTAGTCAGCTAGGAGTACGTAAAGCCATTAAGAAAGTTTCTAAGTGAAGCTAAGTGGGATCAATCTTTAGGGTGACTGGTGTGGTGCAGTATAGTGTTTACCCTTTAGTATTTAGGAGCGCCTATAACGTTTCCTTTAGCGATTGTCTATGTCCTTAATCTTCTCTTTCATAGACATTTCCTTGTTTTCCAGCTTATGCCTTAGTCCAGTTATTTTGATAATAGTATTGTAGAATTATCATACTCGCCAAACTTTATGTCTGACCCCCTCTTTTCCACATTTTTCTCCCTCCAGGTCCTCAGGTTGGACCCAGCTCTAGTGGAGCCTGATTGGATTGCTTATCTCTTTTGGAAAGCTAGGACTGCTGAAGTAAAGTCCAGCTTGTTATCTTCTTTAATGGCTATTCATGTAATGGGATTATGTATTTGTTTTATCAAGATGGATATTATACTTGACTCTGATTTATGGTATTAAGATGTAATCAAACATGTTTTGACTTCTGCTGTAATGAAATAAAGTTTTTAATTTCCAAGTACTATTTTATATATGTCTTGATGTAATTTTACTGTTCTATATTCACTTATAACCTCCATGGAAGTTAATGCATTCCCCTTGTGAGTGACATTAATGGACGTGGGGTGTTACACGTGGTATCAGAGCATAAGGTTACCAGAACAGATAAAATTTTTAGAAAAATATTTTTCTAAAGTATTTTTGGAAGAAGTGCTTTCAAAAACATGTCTTAATAAGTGATTTTAAGAGGAAAGTTTTTATGAAAAACATAATCCCAAATAGCCATATCCTTATCTTTATCTTTCGAATTCTCCATTTTGAATCTTTCCTTTTTCGTTTCAGCATGGCTGAAGATCTTAATCTTCCAGAAGGTGTGACGGTTCTAGGGTGGTTTAGGAGATATTTGGAGGCTAGGGCCACCACTGCAGGCCCAGCAGATGTTCCTCCACCCCCAGTTGCACCCATTCCTCCTCCTCCTCCTCCTCGTGTTGACACTTTTGCAAAGACGTGCAAGGAATTTAAGGCTATGGGAGGAAAAACTTATCAAGGGACTGAAACGTTTGTGGAGGCCAGAGACTGGCTTAAGGAGACTGAGGAATTGTTGGATATATTTGAAGTGGAAGATGGGAGGAAAGTCCGTTTAGCTGCTTGGTTAATGAAGGGAGAGGCCTCGTTTTGGTGGGAGGTCACTAACGGGGAACGTCCAGTTGATTCATGGGCGGATTTCAGACGAAGGTTTGAGGCAAAGTTTCTTTTAAGGGCAGAGGAGAATTTAAATATGGAAAAATTCCTGACATTAAAGCAAGGGAGCTTATCAGTGAAGGAATATGTAAATAAATTTAATCAATTAGCAAGGTTTGGCTTGGAGTTGGTGAACACGCCAGAGAAGAAAGCTTTGAGGTTCGTTAGAGGCTTTAATGAACCGTTGCAAGGGTTGGCTATGACCCACATCCCTATGGGAGACACCTTTGAAAGGCTAGTAGAAATTGCACTTATGCATGAGCATAAGGCAGTTGAAAAGAAAGGGGATCAGAAGAAACCCCAACAGCAAAATAAGAAGGGTGGTAAAAACAATAATGGCAAAGGGAAGAAGAGATGCTTCAATTGTGGGACGCCTGGCCATCTCAGCAAAGATTGTAGAAAGAAAAAGAAAACTGGTTGTTTTCATTGTGGAGATGCGGGACATTTGGTGAAGGACTGCCCAAAGAAGGGGCAGAGGGCAAGGTCTACCTCGGGAGGACAGGTGCAGGCTCTTATGGCACCAGGGCAGGCAAGGGGGCAAGTTCAGGCTATTGCGGCCCCACCGCTGCAAGAAAGAGGTAGAACAATTTCTGTTGAAAGTTTAGTTTTTCTGTTTGATCATCCTGTCCGTACCTTATTCGATTCTGGCGCATCTCATTCGTTTATCTCTGCATCATTAGTTGAATTACTGCACTTGAACACCAGTTTAGTAGAGGATCCCTTGGTTGTTTCAAATCCAATTGGGGGTTCGGCTCATTTGACTATGATATGTTTGGATTTGAAAATCTCTATACTTAGCATTGAATTTAGATGTGATGCTTATGTATTGGGCTTCACGGGCTATGGGCTAATTTTAGGAATGGATTGGTTATCTAGAAATGGGGCCATTCTTGATTGTGAAAGGAGAGTAGTTAGGCTTGTGACTCGCCTTGGTAACACTCTCGACATCTTTTGTAATCCCATAGATTCCGTTATGCTGAGTTATCTTGAATCGCTTGACGCGTCTGTAGAGAATCTGCGATCGGTAGAGGTGGTCCGGGGATATCCAGATGTGTTTGGGGAGGTGAAGGGCTTACCTCCAAAGCAGGAGATAGACTTTCAAATTTATCTTGTGGATAATGCTAAACCCGTATCTTTGCCAGTGCGCCACATGGCTCCTCGTGAAAGGAGGGAACTCAATAAGCAAGTGAAGGAGTTGCTTGAGAAGGGGTTCATAAGACGTAGTATATCAGAGTGGGGTGCTCTAGTAGTATTTGCCACAAAGGCTGATGGGTCCCTTAGACTTTGTGTGGGCGATAGGGAACTAAACAAGCTTACTAAAAAGAATCGACACCCACTGCCGAGGATTGACGATCTCTTTGATCAGTTAGTTGGCGCCTCAGTGTTTTCGCAGTTGGACTTAGCCACTGGCTTTCGTCAACTGAGAGTGGCTGAGGATAGTATAGATTAGATTGCTTTTAGGACTCCTGACGGATTCTATGAATGGCTAGTGATGCCCTTTGGTTTGACAAACGCCCCCGCATATTTTGTTGATTTGATGAGTAAGGTGTTTAGGGAATACCTTAACAAGTTCGTGGTAGTCTTTGTGGATGACATCTTAGTCTTTTCTAAGAATGAAGAAGAGCATGCCCTACATCTTAGGGAAGTGTTGGAAACCCTTCGAGCGCATAACCTTAAGGCAAAATTTTCTAAGTGTCACTTCTGGAGGAAAGAAGTACGGTTCTTAGAGCACGTGGTTTCTAAGGAAGGGATAGCAGTGGATCCCGCAAAGGTGGTGGCCGTCCAAGATTGGAAGGTCCCTAAAAATGTAACCGAAGTAAGAGGTTTCTTGGGGTTGGCTGGCTATTATAGGAAGTTTATCAAAGATTTCTCAAAAATATCAGCTCCATTAACACGGTTAACGAAGAAGAACCTGGTTTTTACGTGGGACGAAGATTGTGATGATGCGTTCCAACGTTTAAAGAGAGCCTTAACTTCAGCCCCAGTCTTAGTGCTGCCAGACGGGAATAAACCGTTTACCGTCTATACTGATGCTTGTGGGACGGGACTTGGCGCGGTCCTCATGCAAGAGGGAAGAGTAATAGCCTATAGTGGAAGGCAGTTGAGGGTTCATGAAAAGAATTACCCTACGCATGACCTTGAGTTAGCCGCAATTGTTTTCGCACTTAAGTCTTGGCGTCACTATTTTCTTGGTGAGAAATTAAAACTGTTCACTGACCACAAATCATTAAAATACTTATTCTCTCAGAAGGATTTGAATTTAAGGCAGCAATGGTGGATGGAATTCTTAGCCTCCTACGATTTTGAAATAGCATATACCCCAGGCAAGGGTAACGTGGTAGCAGACGCCTTAAGTAGGAAAAGGTTGTGCTTGAGTCCGTTGTTTGTTGAACGACGAAGCTTAGAATTCATCTCCATGTTTGACTTTAGACCCTCCGTTGACCTAGTACCTGGTTTGTTAGCATCCTTGGAGGTTAGACCTACACTTCTAGGATGAGTTGGTGAGGCACAGCAAGACGACCCCCAGTTGGTTGAGATAGTAGAAAAGCTCAAAGGAGGGGAGTCGTCTAGCCATCTTCGTAGGTATACCCTAGACGATAAGGGTTGGTTACGAAGGGATAATAGACTTTGTGTACCACAAGACGAAGACTTAAGGAGGGCCATTCTTGATGATGCTCATCGCTCAAAGATGACCATTCATCCCGGCGGAGACAATATGTACAAAGATATGAAGCGGGTTTTCTTTTGGGCCGGTATAAAAAAGGATGTGGCCGAGTACGTCGCTAGATGCTTGGTGTGCCAACGAGTAAAAGAGGAACAAAAGAAACCCGGTGGGTTGCTTCACCCATTGGAAGTTCCACTATGGAAATGGGAAAGCGTCTCAATGAATTTTGTGGATGGATTACCAAGATCAAGGAAGGGTAATACGGGGATTTGGGTTATAGTAGATAGACTTACTAAGAGCGCCCATTTTATTCCCGTGAAAAGTAAGAGGGCTGCTCCGTGGTTGGCTTCTGTATACATTAAAGAGATAGTTCATTTGCACGGTATTCCTTCTAGTACAGTAAGCGACCGTGATCCCATCTTCACTAGCGAATTTTGGAAGAGTTTACAAGAGGCGGTAGGGACTCAGCTATGTTTGAGCACCGCATATCATCCTCAGACGGACGGCCAGACCGAGAGGGTGAATCGTATTCTAGAGGATCTTTTAAGGCTTTGTATCCTAGACTTTGGGGGTACATCGGAAGAGCACCTTCCGTTGGTAGAATTCGCATATAATAATAGCTTCAGTCTAGTATTGGCATGGCACCTTTCGAAGCTCTTTATGGAAGGCCTTGCCGTTCGCCTACATGTTGGTGGGAATCTACCGATAAAATCCTACTTGGGCCCGATATGTTTAGGGAAACCTCGGAGAAGATTGATTTGATTCGAAGGAGGGTGAAAGCAGCACAAGATAGGAAGAAATCGTATGCTGATAAGAGGAGGACAGATCTTGAGTTTGACATTGGGGACATGGTTTTTATCAAAGCATCTCCGTTACGGAATGTTGTTCGCTTTGGGTCCGTTGGGAAATTAGCACCAAGGTTTGTAGGGCCGTTTCCTATAAAAGACAGGATTGGGAAGATGGCGTATAGGGTGGAGTTGCCTGAGAAACTTAGTGGAGTACACGACGTATTCCATGTATCACATTTGAGGAAGTGTTTGCACAAGACCGCGGACGTGGTAGAGCCAAGCTTGCTTAAAGAGGTGGAAATAGAGCGTGATGCAACAATTAGACGAGCTCCTACATGCATTCTTGGGTCGGAGATCAAAAAGTTGAGGAATCGAGAGGTCAGACTAGTTAAAGTGCAATGGGGAGATGATGAGAGCAACGCTACTTGGGAGACAGAAGAGAAGATGCGTTCGTGGTACCCTTTTCTTTTTGAGGGTATGTCTTTTAATTTCTCCTTTATCGCTTAGCTTATCTTATCTTATCTTTAGTATGTCCTCTCATTAGTATCTTTGACCTTTAGTTAGGATAATCCTATGGTTGAAACATGTGTTTGAGACATGTTATGTATGATGGATGCAAAATGGATGCAAGTGGTTGCTAGTGGTTGCACGTGGATGCATATATACACACACTTTAGGCACTAGATCGGCTCAGTCACTACATATTGCATATTGCATATTGCATAAATGAATGTATTTAGTATAATGGATGTATAATGGTTGTACCATCATATAGATGCTGCATTCGGTTGAATGGATGTGCACGCATATAGAAGTAGTATGTAAGCAATTAGGATCTTTTGCATACATAATGGATGCATGGCACTATCATGAATTGCATCAAGGGGGTCAATTGAATCAGTGGGCCGCCTGATTTTGCATTAGATACGGACATATAAACACACTATGCATTTAAACATAAAAGCATTAGAAGTCTATAAGGACAGTGGATGCCAGTGTTTGATGATTGAGTAGATGGTTGATTGGATGTTAGGTTAAACATTCTTCTTGACTTGAAGATTTCTGGGTCGAAATCCTTTAAGGAGGGGAGAATGTAACACCCCGTAAGTCAGTTAATACTAATATTCACAAATGAAAGAATAATTAATTTCAAATATAAGAATATTGGGAAACGGGCTGCGCTATTGTGTTCATCTCGGAAATATACGCGAAATAGAGTCCGAAATTTTGTGAATCGGAGTTCGTATGACCGAGATATAGCCTCGAGAAGTTTTACGCAAAATTCAAATTTTAAAACAAATTTCAAAAACACAGAAATGGAGGCAGGCGGGAAAACTCCCGCCCAGACCAGGTCGACCTGGGGGTCGACTTGGGAGTCGACCTGGGGGGGCCAGGTCGACACTAGAGTCGACCTGGGTGTCGACCTCCCTGGTCGAGCCCAGGTGACCTGGGTGCATCTGGTTGGGTTTTCGGGCTGTGTTTTGAAGGCTGGACGAAATCTAATGGCTCTAATCTATTCTAGGGTAAATCTAATGGCCTAAATGCATCCTAACATCTATAAATAAGTGGGTAGACTCTAACCCTAAATCACTTGAAAATTGGAGAGCTATCGACATGCCGTTGCCATGGAGTTCAGCGTAGCCGTCACAAACTAAAGAAGAAGAAGACCTAATCTACAAACTAAATCTACTCAAATCAAATCAAAAGCTCTCTCTCTTTTTCTCTTCTTTAAAATTGTGAGTATGATGAATCTCCCAATATTATTATAAAATAATTTGATTAAGTTATGAATGGATCACAAGAAAGTGATATGAATTGTTATGTATTTGTAAATTATGTTGTGGATCTCTTGTTATGCTATTATGTTATCATATATATGTTGTTATGTTGTAGTGATTATGTTGTAAATAATCCTATGCTATGTCATATGTGATTAATCATGCTATGCTGTGTTATAAATCATGTTATGCCATGTTGTAAATCATGCCATGCTATGTTGTAAATCATATCATGCTATGTTGCAAATTATGATATGCTATGTTGTAAATCTTATATATGTTGTAGATCTCATATTATCACATATGTTGAAGTAATTATGTTATATGATAAGGATGTCATGTTAAGTTGTGTTGAATCATACAAGTTGTAAAATCATGATGTTATTATTTATGCGAATTGGATCATGTTTTAAGTTTATGTTTTTTTTTTATAATAGATCTTGATTATGGGAATTTACCTATTGAGTTAGGTGTACCCATATACATGAATCTACAAATTAATTGGATCTTGAATATGGGAATTTGCCTATTAAGTTAGGTGTGCCTATATACATGAATCTATGATTAAATGAATTTTGATTTTTGGGAATTTGCCTATTGAGTTAGGTGTACCCATATAAAACCATAGATATTGATTCACACATGTCCTATACAAGTTTATGAAATTTGATCAAAATCATATTATGTGAATTATGAATAAGTTGACACCCTTAGATCCATGACATGTATAACCTTATGCAAGTGGTAATTTTGGATGTATACAAGTTTCACCCCTTGTTATGACTTATTTAGTCACATATATATGTTGTTGTTGTGAATATTTTCTTTTCTGCTATGAGTTAGACTAATCGGGTCTAGCATACATTTTGCGAATAAACGTTCAAACGTGGGGTAGGGGCAATATTAGAAAATTAATAAATTGGGGGTGCAATTGATATGATTTTGCATGCCTTAAATGGATGTCCATAATTGAGTCAATTATGGACATTGCTAAATTTGGAATTAATTAATAATTCAAATAGGGAATTATTAAAATTGGGGAAAGTGGATTATTAATAATAATCAATGCTTAGGACACGAGGTTGGACCCGTTTGTGACGTAAACCTGCCCGGACCCGCCCGGCAAATCCAGTAGTCACAAATGTCGGCCCAATGTGAGAGGTCCTAGGCCCAAACTAAAGCATAATAGTTGTAAAGACACGAGGTTAGACTCTTTTATGGTGTAAGACTGCCCGGACCCGCCCGACAAATCCAGCTGCCATAAATGCCAGTCTAATGTGAGAGGTCTTTATGAGGTTATGGCCTTAATGAATTAAGATATACTTAGCCAGATAATCATGTAAGGTGGGACATGGGGGTTAAGTAGGTGCCTTGGGTGGCATGAGGAATCTAGTGGTTTCCTTTAGAGGCATTTGAAATACGATTAGACTTAACCAAATACACATGTAAATGAACATGACTAAGTGGGTTAAGTGGATGGACTAATGGGACAATCTTAGGTGGAATGCTTGTGGGAAATAATGGGGGCCCATTTCAACCAGTATCCCAAAACGTATCTTTGTGGGCTCGACCCAAGTCGAGGACGGGACACGCATACTGGGTTTGACTATAAGAGGCCAAAACAGGGAGCGGTGGCAACGAAAGTCCAACGGGTTTCATATGCGTGTGTGGACCCGGGCTGGTAGGTAAGACGTTGTTGCATCGTGTAGGTATAAGCCGTGCATCTCCGTTATATCGGGTTGCCACTTTAGGGGAATGATACACCCCACTGTGGGGCCAGCACGGGTATCTACGAGTAGGGAGCCGATCGAAAAATAGAAAGTGGGGTACACCAAGTGGAGATAGGGGCAGGCGGCACCTTTGTACTCAGCTAGGAGTACGTAAAGCCATTAAGAAAGTTTCTAAGTGAAACTAAGTGGGATCAATCTTTAGGGTGACTGGTGTGGTGCAGTATAGTGTTTATCCTTTAGTATTTAGGAGCTCCTATAACGTTTCCTTTAGCGATTGTCTATGTCCTTAATCTGCCCTTTCACAGACATTTCCTTGTTTTCCAGCTTATGCCTTAGTCCAGTTATTTTGATAATAGTATTGTAGAATTATCATACTTGCCAGACTTTATGTCTGACCCCCTCTTTTCCACATTTTTCTCCCTCCAGGTCCTCAGGTTGGACCAGCTGTAGTGGAGCCTGATTGGATTGCTTATCTCTTTTGGAAAGCTAGGACTGCTGAAGTAAAGTCCAGCTTGTTATCTTCTTTAATGGCTATTTATGTAGTGGGATTATGTATTTGTTTTATCAAGATGGATATTGTACTTGACTCTGATTTATGGTATTAAGATGTAATCAAACATGTTTTGACTTCTGCTGCAATGAAATAAAGTTTTTAATTTCCAAATACTATTTTATATCTGTCTTGATGTAATTTTACTATTCTATATTCACTTATAACCTCCATGGAAGTTAATGCATTCCCCTTGTGAGTGACATTAATGGACGTGGGGTGTTACATTACCCACCCCCTCAGATTTGCTTAGCCTGCCCACTGTCCAAACAATTTTACTTAATCCTAACTTTAGTTCATATTCATACAATCCCTATAGATTAGATTAGGTTAAGTAGTCCAATTCATTACCATATCCATTTATGGTTTACAATGGGCTAGATCTCGCACATTACGCCTACAACTTGTGGATGCTGGATATGTCGGTCGGGTCCGGGAAGACCTCTTCCATAGTTGGGTCTAACCTCGTGTCATAGCCCATCTCATATTTGAGCGCTTTTGCGAAAACCCATAACTTCCCCGGTGAGGAAAGCGCGGATAGTTCGAGAACAAGCCACAACTGAACACAGACAGGAGAACATTTCATTGTATATTTGTGACGGCAAGGAATTTCGCTCGGCCCGAACCAGTCGCTAAACCGATCCAGGTCGTTCGAAACGCCCTATCGTTTGAGAACAGGACAAAACAGAACTCATACAGAAGAACATTTCACTATATATAACAACAGTGCATCAGATTACAAGAATATACAGAGTATAAATGAATATTACACAGAAATATCAGAGATTTAAATTACATTTAAATACATAGCAGCGGAAAATAATACAATACACAACTAGAAGAAGATATACGGATACAAAGCTTTCCGGATATCGTTCCAGCTGTAAACCAGGATCCTGTGAATATAAATCTGCAAAACCAAAACTACTAGTTGCCCGTGTCAAAATAAGGGCACCCAGAGTTTAGGTTAAAACAATAAACTCCAGGTCAGTCATGTGACTGGTGTGAGAACTAAAACAGTTATTATCTTTATTTTCAAAGTTAGGTAAATCAAGGGACCACGCCGTATAACATGGAACGGGTTTCCTCCCAAGAATACCAGTGCATAAAACAAACAGCGCAATGCTAAATAAAGAAAAATGAAGCTGTTATAAGACCCAGGTCCCATCACACAATGCAACGCAGCCGAGGATAGGGTTTTCCCTTATAACAGCCAAAGAATGCTTGATACGTTTAAAACAAATCATTTGATACTATTATAAGTGCATAATGTATAAAACACTTCAAATCATAAGTATCAATCATAGGCGGCATGAGCGCCCCATCCCACTATGTCACCATATATAGGTTTACAAATAAAACCGCAAAGTCACGTATTTGGAAATTGGATTTCCGTCTATGAACCGAGGCCAGGGATCGTCCTCTACCGATTCGAGACAATCTAGCCTACCATGTCTCAGGAACAGCCGCAACTGCCCCCTGGATCGTCAGGGCCGGTCCACCGATGTGGATTATTATGCCTGAACAATACGTCTCCCCACCCTTTGGGGCGCAAACGAGCCAACGAATGACTCCATCGGACCCGAATCGTCCGATCAAACCGAGGCGCCTCGCAACAGCAACAACCACATAAGTCAAACTCGTCAGGGCGTGTAAAACCACTGACGCCACTTTTAGCTAGAAAGAAACGCAAGCCCTCCCTGAGGTCCGTCTCCCGTTTTTGGTTCATACCGGGTGTGAAACACGCGAGGTAAACGTTACACAAAGCCACGCCACAAAGGCCGTGCTTTGATCATCACCACAAGACTTTGCTTTTCAACAGAAGCCTCGATCAATTGCCACTTAGCATGCCACACAGGCAAACCATCCTATGCAACCGATATCAGTCACACAGAATGAAATCCGATGTCAGACACACAGTCCATTTACAAGTCCGTTCTGGGTCTGAACGAAACCGGAGGCACCTAGTACCCCGCATATCCATCGATCTCCAAGTACGTCTGGACGATCACTAACTGTTTCCATCTTCTTGGGTGTACAGCCCAATCAAGATCATCAGTAATTACCCAAACGACGTGAAGACCTCCGGTCTTCGACCATCGTCTTCATCTTCGACTTACCGTCGTATCAGTTATTCAGAATGGGATAAACCCGGTCTTCCCGAATAACTCGCGTATATTTTAAATAAGTGTTACACAAACACAACATACGCCTCATTCCAATCCATCAGTCACTAACCGTAAATTAATCAAGAGAATAATTCCCCAAATATTAACCCCGAAGGCCGAAACCAACATCAGATCAATATCCAGAAAACCATTCTACTTAGCTAACCGACAGTTAGTTTCTAATTTCACATTCATAGGGAAAGGTTCCCATTAATTTTATCAAAGATAAATTCTTGAATTTATTCTTTAATCAACTTTTGAATATCAATTCAAACTAGTCGGGATTAGCGAACCTTACCGAAGTAATCATTTGTTATAATTTCCCAATCCCAACCTATTCATCCCATGAAGTAAAACTGTGAATACTTCATATCTAACACCACAGTGTTATCGGTAAATTCAATTACCATTTCACGTTCAAATCTAATTAAAGATTTAACTATCGCCTGGAGCAAAACTGGTGATACTCCATTTTCGATCATTTCAATCTAATTAAAGATTCATTAAAACTCCACTTAGTTTTAATCTTCGACTGGGTTAAAGAATCCGTGTCATTTAAAAACACAGTTCACGATAAACCCAAAACCACATTCATTAATTATCAGGTTAAAGAACGAGTGTTGTTTAAAACACTATTCACGATAAACCCAAAAATCAATATCAATTCAATTCCAATTAAATATTATTTAATTGGTACCCTTCATTAAATCTAAATAAAAAGATTTAATCATTTCTCAACTGGGTTCAAGAACAGTGCTAGTGAAGACACCATTCACGACAAACCCAAATCACATTTGATATTCAATATAAGGCTCTGAATAGAAAATATACCGGCTTATATTCAATACCAAATTCTACGATTAACAAATGTCGTATTGGAAATAACGATATACATATATATCTTTCAAATTTCCATAACAACACCTGTATAATCACGAATTCCAACATCGAAATATTCCGAAGACAATTTCGATTCAATTCCACTCCAATGCAATCATTGGAAATTCTGGTTATTTTTAAAACCATTTCAAATTCAATTTATTTATTTAAAAATAAATAGAATTATCTTTCTAGTTCAAAACTAGTTCATTTCGATAAAAATCTATTTTTATCTTTTCAAATATGGAGTTTTTCATCCCAATTTTTCCCAAATCATTTCTTATGATTTTACACAAATTATTACTATTTTTAATAATTTTATCAAGGCCCGTACAGTCGATTTCCATCAATGGCCATCGAACTGCACTTACAGCGACCTTTTTCAAATTTGATTTGGACATAATTCCAAATCCAACCGTTAGATTTCAAATTCCTAACATTCGTTAGAAAGCTCTTTTCGATACGAACCCAACGGTTCCGGTTTTAGGAGAATCCGACGGTCGGATCTCCCGTAATGTCCGTTTGAAATAAATGGTCGAAATTCGCGAACTGCCGCGGCGCGGCGCGTTCTATTCAGGCCATTATATTATATATAATATATATAATATATATTTCGTCGATTTCTATTTAAAACGAATTATATAAATAGTTTTGAATTCGTTTCAAAAGAAATTTCAACTTCCCTTTCAATTCAAATCAAAATTGAATTCTTCTTTATAAATTCGTTTTAAAATTCAATTCTATTCAATTCAAATTTCAATTCAAATTTCAATTCAATTTGAATTCATTTCAATTCGCTTTCAATTCAATTTGAATTCGTTTTCAATTCAATTCATTTCGAAATCGTTTTATATTCAATTCATTTCGAAATCGTTTTATATTCAATTCATTTCGAAATCATTATATATTCAATTCATTTCGAAATCGTTATATATTCAATTCATTTCGAAATCGTTATATATATCGTTCGCGTCAAAATGGCGCATCACTAATCAACACGGCTTTATATATTCTATTTCAAATATTTCTTTTTGTCAACACACGACTAATCTCAACGAATGAGTACCGTCCATGTGTGACTATTTTTTTTTTTGTTATTTAATATATTTTATAAAAATATTTCGTTCAACACATGACTAATATCAACGGATGAATATAGTCAACACATGAAACTTTATTATATAATGATAAAGATATAAATTTTATTATAAAAATAATTCGTTCAACACATGACTAATATCAACGGATGAATATAGTCAACACATGAACCTTTATTATATAATATTCTTTATTTTTCAAATTGGAATGAGGCCCAATCAATTACCATATAATGTTAATTATATGGATTTTCATACATCACATGTATATAATAGCATTGAAAAATAATCAACCATCAACCAAAGTGCACTACACTGTATAAGCATCAAATATAGATATTCAACGCTTATAACAGCCTGTCAATCAATCGATCGACATATTTAATCAATCAGGATGAGTGAACTTCAAATTTCATCCCAACACCCGTGTGGGGTTTTCCAACAATCAAACAAAGATTTTATTTGTGCAGTTGGGCGATGTGTAAAATTTATCGTCCCAATCAATGTCCTTCAAATAGGTGTACATAAACAAACCGTCTGGTTTGTAAATGAATATTCTATTTTATTCACTTCACGTTAAAAATTATATTTTTAACGATAAAACACTTTATTTCAACCTATGAATTTCTATTCAATTCATTCTTTAAATAAAATGATCTTTTTATTTTTCTAACATATTTTAGAAAATTTCGGCGGCATAACGGCACGATACTAGAAACGGGACAAGGCCTAGCCTTATCCCCGGTCTAGTGAAGGCCCACGCCATTCACACATCAATCAATCCATTCATTTCACCAAACAATTCAATTCATTTCATTATGCAAACCACAAAATTTGGAGTAAGGATCTAACCTAGCCTTACTCCTTCGCCTTATAACGGCGCACGTCTAATCCTAACCAATTTATCGATTCGATTTTTCACACCACAAACCACATTCAAACCAATATCGCAATCAATCACCAAACAGCCAAACAAACAAGTCCATGGTCTGTGGACGATTGTGTCGGGTGCTACTAAACACCGTCTGCATCCTAGTATATATATATATAACTAGAAATTTAATTGAAGAGTGAGAAATTCTCACCTATAGCTATCCTAGCTCCACGGCTCTCCTAATGCAGGAAACCTTCGCCAACTCGCCTTTTGTCGCTTTCGTTGTCCGCTTTCACTACATACGTAAAAATCACATTTTTACTTCGCTATTCAATATATAAAAATCGAATTTTTATTTCAAAGTTCAATATATAAAAATCGAATTTTTATTTCAAAGTTCAATATATAAAAATCGAATTTTTATTTCAAAGTTCAATATATAAAAATCGAATTTTTATTTCAAAGTTCAATATATAAAAATCGAATTTTTCTTTTGATGTTCCATATATAAAAATCATATTTTTCTATCGAAGTTCAATATATAAAAATTCTATTTTTCTATCGAAGTTCAATATATAAAAATTCTATTTTTCTATCGAAGTTCAATATATAAAAATTCTATTTTTCTATCGAAGTTCAATATATAAAAATTCTATTTTTCTATCGAAGTTCAATATATAAAAATTCCATTTTTCTATCGAAGTTCAATATATAAAAATTCTATTTTTCTATCGAAGTTCAATATATAAAAATTCTATTTTTCTATTCACTACTATGCTGTATAGATAAAAATTATATTTTTATCACGCTATTTTCCATATAAAGATTTCGCCTTTTCTAAAATAAAGGTTTCGCCTTTTCTAAAATAAAGGTTTCACCTTTTCTAATATAAAGGTTTCGCCTTTTCTAAAATAAAGGTTTCACCTTTTCTAATTTAAAGATTTCATTTTTATCTTAATTCACATTTTTCTCCGACTCCATAGTAAATATCATTTTAATTTCAACGCTATAAAAATAAATAAAAACCAAATCTTTACTATATTAAAAATCAAACTTTTCTAATTTAAAAATCAAACTTTTCTAAGTTAAAAATCAAACCTATTTCTAATTAAAAAATCAAACTTATTTCTAATTTAAAAATATATATAAAAACAGAAAAGGAATTTAAATAAACACTTACCGAGAAAAAAGGAAGAGGGGGGGGCTGATCGGCGTTGCTTGCTGCGGAGGGGGTGTTGGAGGCTTGGGCAGGCGGCGGGGTGCTCTCGATTAGGAGGAGGAGGAGGCGGAGGAAAAGGGGAAACGGGGCGCGGTTTCTGAAGCGGAGAAGGGAGGATGAGGGAGACGATGAAGGAGGAGGAGCAGGGGCTCTAGGAGGGGGTGCGACGTCGGTCAGGGGGAGGGGAGAACGTCGGCGGCTCCGTCGAAGGGTTAGGGCAGCTCGATTTTCTTTTTTTTTTTTTTATTTCGTTTTGTCTGAATGATCAACCGGGGAGGGAGGAAAGGTTTTAAAGGAATTTATATATTTTAATAATATTATAATATTTAATTCGTTCCTTACTTGTTTTAATTTACGAACCCCAATCGAGACCCAACGCCTGTCGTCCCTAGTGTATTACCCTCATTCCGAACACAATGGGATATGTTTCATAGCCCAATTCGGCTGTTACGCTAAGTTTCCATTGAATTTAAAATATAAATCTTTTCATATTTAATTTAAACGCACATTTCAATTTATCGGGGTCACATACGGACTCTAAAAATTCTACAAAAATTATTTCTAGCTTCCTATTGACGATACGATCCTAACAAAACTAATTTCGTCGAATTCTGAGACCGTTTGAAAAATGGCCAATTTCCAGTCGATTAAAATCAACTGAAACTGGTCAAACGCGTTTTCCTTTGCCGCGCTCACATATTGATTCGAAAAATTATGAAATTTGAAACCTAGCAATAACTTTACATCCCGGACCCTACAAAACTGGTTTCGTCGAAATCCGAGGTCGTTTGCAAAATGTCCATTTTTAAGGGCCTTATATATATAAAAATATATATAAATTCCACAGCGACTATTTCTAATTTTAAACTGGACATATCTTATCATTTCTAAGATGAAATCTCAGTTTGTTAACTTCGTTACAAAGATATAGTTATACAAATTCAAATATTTCTTGTTTCGTTCGATTCTGACTTATATTGAATTCTGTATATTCATTTGAAATTAGAAATCGAATTTTCGAACTACCGCGCCATTTTCAATTCTATTTATAATTATATATAATTATTATATATTCTAACGACGACGTATATAATATATACGTTCTAATTATATTCAAAATAAATTTCTCGTCGATATTATTTAAAATAATTCATTTTAAATATTCAAAATTCACTAAAGTTGCCAAAATAAAAATTTCAAACTGGCTCGCATTTTACGGGTTGTTACAATCTCCCCCACTTAAAACTTTTCGTCCCCGAAAAGGAACAAAGTCGAAAGTGGTTTGATTAATCAACTCTACGCTCGATCTGGCTTCCATTCTCCAACTCTTTAGTTTCTGAGAATTTTCAAAATTTCAAAAATTTGGCTAACACCCTAAATTTTCGAAAAATTTCGCCATAACCTCCCCTGCAATGGGAGCATCGGGGAATTTCAAATAGCTTCCCCGGTCCTTCAGATCTCAAAAAGAAAAATAAAAAGCCAAGCGGCTAGCCAATAGGCTCACAAAATCATCATCACCCAAACAAAACAGGAAATTATGTAGTAAACATGTACCTATTTATCGGGCAAACAAATTTTATTCTTCGGCTCTAGCCTCCTTGCTATGACCTGTTCAATATAAGTATATGTATATGCAAGAAAATGCGACCAAATTCCAATACAATTCAATATTTGGTTCAATTAGGCATAATGGTTCAAAATTAGCAAACAAATGAACAAACAACACAAACATCAATCAATTAGTGAATTTAAAGTTTCAAATTCATAATTTTGATATATATATTGAAAATCTTGTTTTTGATGCCAATTCACAACAATGTGTTCTAACTATATATATTTTGGTTCTCACACCAGCCTAATGGAAATATATAGAAATCACACCTTCGAAACTCGAACATAAATGTTGATGATGTGATCGCTATCATCAATATCATCTTCGGGCGACTAGAGTGTGATTCTATATCTATCCAATATATTAAAATTTCAAATACACGCGGATCAGACGTATACGCAAAATCTATATATACTGGATTGTTCACATCAATATAATTAAATAATCAAATACGAATAAGTGATTTAAATTTTCAAAACAAAAATTTGTTTTCATTTTCAAAAATATACTCTTCACACTCGTTCTAGGATACTACTGATCCCATCTCTAACGAGTCATTCTAATTGGATATTACTAATCCAATATCTGATGAATTCTTTCGTATGTTTCTAATGTGTCTTGTTCTCTGCTTTGTAAACCAAAGCTCTGATACCAACTGTGACGGCAAGGAATTTCGCTCGGCCCGAACCAGTCGCTAAACCGATCCAGGTCGTTCGAAACGCCCTATCGTTTGAGAACAGGACAAAACAGAACTCATACAGAAGAACATTTCACTATATATAACAACAGTGCATCAGATTACAAGAATATACAGAGTATAAATGAATATTACACAGAAATATCAGAGATTTAAATTACATTTAAATACATAGCAGCGGAAAATAATACAATACACAACTAGAAGAAGATATACGGATACAAAGCTTTCCGGATATCGTTCCAGCTGTAAACCAGGATCCTGTGAATATAAATCTGCAAAACCAAAACTACTAGCTGCCCGTGTCAAAATAAGGGCACCCAGAGTTTAGGTTAAAACAATAAACTCCAGGTCAGTCATGTGACTGGTGTGAGAACTAAAACAGTTATTATCTTTATTTTCAAAGTTAGGTAAATCAAGGGACCACGCCGTATAACACGGAACGGGTTTCCTCCCAAGAATACCAGTGCATAAAACAAACAGCGCAATGCTAAATAAAGAAAAATGAAGCTGTTATAAGACCCAGGTCCCATCACATAATGCAACGCAGCCGAGGATAGGGTTTTCCCTTATAACAGCCAAAGAATGCTTGATACGTTTAAAACAAATCATTTGATACTATTATAAGTGCATAATGTATAAAACACTTCAAATCATAAGTATCAATCATAGGCGGCATGAGCGCCCCATCCCACTATGTCACCATATATAGGTTTACAAATAAAACCGCAAAGTCACATATTTGGAAATTGGATTTCCGTCTATGAACCGAGGCCAGGGATCGTCCTCTACCGATTCGAGACAATCTAGCCTACCATGTCTCAGGAACAGCCGCAACTGCCCCCTGGATCGTCAGGGCCGGTCCACCGATGTGGATTATTATGCCTGAACAATACGTCTCCCCGCCCTTTGGGGCGCAAACGAGCCAACGAATGACTCCATCGGACCCGGATCGTCCGATCAAACCGAGGCGCCTCGCAACAGCAACAACCACATAAGTCAAACTCGTCAGGGCGTGTAAAACCACTGACGCCACTTTTAGCTAGAAAGAAACGCAAGCCCTCCCTGAGGTCCGTCTCCCGTTTTTGGTTCATACCGGGTGTGAAACACGCGAGGTAAACGTTACACAAAGCCACGCCACAAAGGCCGTGCTTTGATCATCACCACAAGACTTTGCTTTTCAACAGAAGCCTCGATCAATTGCCAATTTGCATGCCACACAGGCAAACCATCCTATGCAACCGATATCAGTCACACAGAATGAAATCCGATGTCAGACACACAGTCCATTTACAAGTCCGTTCTGGGTCTGAACGAAACCGGAGGCACCTAGTACCCCGCATATCCATCGATCTCCAAGTACGTCTGGACGATCACTAACTGTTTCCATCTTCTTGGGTGTACAGCCCAATCAAGATCATCAGTAATTACCCAAACGACGTGAAGACCTCCGGTCTTCGACCATCGTCTTCATCTTCGACTTACCGTCGTATCAGTTATTCAGAATGGGATAAACCCGGTCTTCCCGAATAACTCGCGTATATTTTAAATAAGTGTTACACAAACACAACATACGCCTCATTCCAATCCATCAGTCACTAACCGTAAATTAATCAAGAGAATAATTCCCCAAATATTAACCCCGAAGGCCGAAACCAACATCAGATCAATATCCAGAAAACCATTCTACTTAGCTAACCGACAGTTAGTTTCTAATTTCACATTCATAGGGAAAGGTTCCCATTAATTTTATCAAAGATAAATTCTTGAATTTATTCTTTAATCAACTTTTGAATATCAATTCAAACTAGTCGGGATTAGCGAACCTTACCGAAGTAATCATTTGTTATAATTTCCCAATCCCAACCTATTCATCCCATGAAGTAAAACTGTGAATACTTCATATCTAACACCACAGTGTTATCGGTAAATTCAATTACCATTTCACGTTCAAATCTAATTAAAGATTTAACTATCGCCTGGAGCAAAACTGGTGATACTCCATTTTCGATCATTTCAATCTAATTAAAGATTCATTAAAACTCCACTTAGTTTTAATCTTCGACTGGGTTAAAGAATCCGTGTCATTTAAAAACACAGTTCACGATAAACCCAAAACCACATTCATTAATTATCAGGTTAAAGAACGAGTGTTGTTTAAAACACTATTCACGATAAACCCAAAAATCAATATCAATTCAATTCCAATTAAATATTATTTAATTGGTACCCTTCATTAAATCGAAATAAAAAGATTTAATCATTTCTCAACTGGGTTCAAGAACAGTGCTAGTGAAGACACCATTCACGACAAACCCAAATCACATTTGATATTCAATATAAGGCTCTGAATAGAAAATATACCGGCTTATATTCAATACCAAATTCTACGATTAACAAATGTCGTATTGGAAATAACGATATACATATATATCTTTCAAATTTTCATAACAACACCTGTATAATCACGAATTCCAACATCGAAATATTCCGAAGACAATTTCGATTCAATTCCACTCCAATGCAATCATTGGAAATTCTGGTTATTTTTAAAACCATTTCAAATTCAATTTATTTATTTAAAAATAAATAGAATTATCTTTCTAGTTCAAAACTAGTTCATTTCGATAAAAATCTATTTTTATCTTTTCAAATATGGAGTTTTTCATCCCAATTTTTCCCAAATCATTTCTTATGATTTTACACAAATTATTACTATTTTTAATAATTTTATCAAGGCCCGTACAGTCGATTTCCATCAATGGCCATCGAACTGCACTTACAGCGACCTTTTTCAAATTTGATTTGGACATAATTCCAAATCCAACCGTTAGATTTCAAATTCCTAACATTCGTTAGAAAGCTCTTTTCGATACGAACCCAACGGTTCCGGTTTTAGGAGAATCCGACGGTCGGATCTCCCGTAATGTCCGTTTGAAATAAATGGTCGAAATTCGCGAACTGCCGCGGCGCGGCGCGTTCTATTCAGGCCATTATATTATATATAATATATATAATATATATTTCGTCGATTTCTATTTAAAACGAATTATATAAATAGTTTTGAATTCGTTTCAAAAGAAATTTCAACTTCCCTTTCAATTCAAATCAAAATTGAATTCTTCTTTATAAATTCGTTTTAAAATTCAATTCTATTCAATTCAAATTTCAATTCAAATTTCAATTCAATTTGAATTCATTTCAATTCGCTTTCAATTCAATTTGAATTCGTTTTCAATTCAATTCATTTCGAAATCGTTTTATATTCAATTCATTTCGAAATCGTTTTATATTCAATTCATTTCGAAATCATTATATGTTCATTTCGAAATCGTTATATATTCAATTCATTTCGAAATCGTTATATATATCGTTCGCGTCAAAATGGCGCATCACTAATCAACACGGCTTTATATATTCTATTTCAAATATTTCTTTTTGTCAACACACGACTAATCTCAACGAATGAGTACCGTCCATGTGTGACTATTTTTTTTTTTTTTTGTTATTTAATATATTTTATAAAAATATTTCGTTCAACACATGACTAATATCAACGGATGAATATAGTCAACACATGAACCTTTATTATATAATGATAAAGATATAAATTTTATTATAAAAATAATTCGTTCAACACATGACTAATATCAACGGATGAATATAGTCAACACATGAACCTTTATTATATAATATTCTTTATTTTTCAAATTGGAATGAGGCCCAATCAATTACCATATAATGTTAATTATATGGATTTTCATACATCACATGTATATAATAGCATTGAAAAATAATCAACCATCAACCAAAGTGCACTACACTGTATAAGCATCAAATATAGATATTCAACGCTTATAACAGCCTGTCAATCAATCGATCGACATATTTAATCAATCAGGATGAGTGAACTTCAAATTTCATCCCAACACCCGTGTGGGGTTTTCCAACAATCAAACAAAGATTTTATTTGTGCAGTTGGGCGATGTGTAAAATTTATCGTCCCAATCAATGTCCTTCAAATAGGTGTACATAAACAAACCGTCTGGTTTGTAAATGAATATTCTATTTTATTCACTTCACGTTAAAAATTATATTTTTAACGATAAAACACTTTATTTCAACCTATGAATTTCTATTCAATTCATTCTTTAAATAAAATGATCTTTTTATTTTTCTAACATATTTTAGAAAATTTCGGCGGCATAACGGCACGATACTAGAAACGGGACAAGGCCTAGCCTTATCCCCGGTCTAGTGAAGGCCCACGCCATTCACACATCAATCAATCCATTCATTTCACCAAACAATTCAATTCATTTCATTATGCAAACCACAAAATTTGGAGTAAGGATCTAACCTAGCCTTACTCCTTCGCCTTATAACGGCGCACGTCTAATCCTAACCAATTTATCGATTCGATTTTTCACACCACAAACCACATTCAAACCAATATCGCAATCAATCACCAAACAGCCAAACAAACAAGTCCATGGTCTGTGGACGATTGTGTCGGGTGCTACTAAACACCGTCTGCATCCTAGTATATATATATATAACTAGAAATTTAATTGAAGAGTGAGAAATTCTCACCTATAGCTATCCTAGCTCCACGGCTCTCCTAATGCAGGAAACCTTCGCCAACTCGCCTTTTGTCGCTTTCGTTGTCCGCTTTCACTACATACGTAAAAATCACATTTTTACTTCGCTATTCAATATATAAAAATCGAATTTTTATTTCAAAGTTCAATATATAAAAATCGAATTTTTATTTCAAAGTTCAATATATAAAAATCGAATTTTTATTTCAAAGTTCAATATATAAAAATCGAATTTTTATTTCAAAGTTCAATATATAAAAATCGAATTTTTCTTTTGATGTTCCATATATAAAAATCATATTTTTCTATCGAAGTTCAATATATAAAAATTCTATTTTTCTATCGAAGTTCAATATATAAAAATTCTATTTTTCTATCGAAGTTCAATATATAAAAATTCTATTTTTCTATCGAAGTTCAATATATAAAAATTCTATTTTTCTATCGAAGTTCAATATATAAAAATTCCATTTTTCTATCGAAGTTCAATATATAAAAATTCTATTTTTCTATCGAAGTTCAATATATAAAAATTCTATTTTTCTATTCACTACTATGCTGTATAGATAAAAATTATATTTTTATCATGCTATTTTCCATATAAAGATTTCGCCTTTTCTAAAATAAAGGTTTCGCCTTTTCTAAAATAAAGGTTTCACCTTTTCTAATATAAAGGTTTCGCCTTTTCTAAAATAAAGGTTTCACCTTTTCTAATTTAAAGATTTCATTTTTATCTTAAATCACATTTTTCTCCTACTCCATAGTAAATATCATTTTAATTTCAACGCTATAAAAATAAATAAAAACCAAATCTTTACTATATTAAAAATCAAACTTTTCTAATTTAAAAATCAAACTTTTCTAAGTTAAAAATCAAACCTATTTCTAATTAAAAAATCAAACTTATTTCTAATGTAAAAATATATATAAAAACAGAAAAGGAATTTAAATAAACACTTACCGAGAAAAAAGGAAGAGGGGGGGGCTGATCGGCGTTGCTTGCTGCGGAGGGGGTGTTGGAGGCTTGGGCAGGCGGCGGGGTGCTCTCGATTAGGAGGAGGAGGAGGCGGAGGAAAAGGGGAAACGGGGCGCGGTTTCTGAAGCGGAGAAGGGAGGATAAGGGAGACGGTGAAGGAGGAGGAGCAGGGGCTCTAGGAGGGGGTGCGACGTCGGTCAGGGGGAGGGGAGAACGTCGGCGGCTCCGTCGAAGGGTTAGGGCAGCTCGATTTTCTTTTTTTTTTTTATTTTGTTTTGTCTGAATGATCAACCGGGGAGGGAGGAAAGGTTTTAAAGGAATTTATATATTTTAATAATATTATAATATTTAATTCGTTCCTTACTTGTTTTAATTTACGAACCCCAATCGAGACCCAACGCCTGTCGTCCCTAGTGTATTACCCTCATTCCGAACACAATGGGATATGTTTCATAGCCCAATTCGGCTGTTACGCTAAGTTTCCATTGAATTTAAAATATAAATCTTTTCATATTTAATTTAAACGCACATTTCAATTTATCGGGGTCACATACGGACTCTAAAAATTCTACAAAAATTATTTCTAGCTTCCTATTGACGATACGGTCCTAACAAAACTAATTTCGTCGAATTCTGAGACCGTTTGAAAAATGGCCAATTTCCAGTCGATTAAAATCAACTGAAACTGGTCAAACGCGTTTTCCTTTGCCGCGCTCACATAATGATTCGAAAAATTATGAAATTTGAAACCTAGCAATAACTTTACATCCCGGACCCTACAAAACTGGTTTCGTCGAAATCCGAGGTCGTTTGCAAAATGTCCATTTTTAAGGGCCTTATATATATAAAAATATATATAAATTCCACAGCGACTATTTCTAATTTTAAACTGGACATATCTTATCATTTCTAAGATGAAATCTCAGTTTGTTAACTTCGTTACAAAGATATAGTTATACAGATTCAAATATTTCTTGTTTCGTTCGATTCTGACTTATATTGAATTCTGTATATTCATTTGAAATTAGAAATCGAATTTTCGAACTACCGCGCCATTTTCAATTCTATTTATAATTATATATAATTATTATATATTCTAACGACGACGTATATAATATATACGTTCTAATTATATTCAAAATAAATTTCTCGTCGATATTATTTAAAATAATTCATTTTAAATATTCAAAATTCACTAAAGTTGCCAAAATAAAAATTTCAAACTGGCTCGCATTTTACGGGTTGTTACAATATTACAACAAAGCACCAGAATACAAGAATATACAGAGTATAAATGAATATTACACAGAAATATCAGAGATTTAAATTACATTTAAATACATCGCATCGGAAAATAATACAATACACAACTGAAGGAGATATATTGATACAAAGCTTTCTGGATATCGTTCCAGCTGTAAACCAGGATCCTGTGAATATAAATCTGCAATACCAAAACTACTAGCTGCCCGTGTGGAAAATAGGGGCACCCGGAGTTTAGGTTAAAACAATAAACTCCAGGTCAGTCATGTGACTGGTGTGAGAACTAAAACAGTTGTAAATCTTTATTTTAAAGTTAGGTAAATCAAGGGACCACGCCGTATAACACGGAACGGGTTTCCTCCCACGAATACCAGTGCATATAAGTAAACTGCGCAATGCTTTTCTAAAAATGAAGATGTTATAAGACCTAGGTCCCATCACACAATGCAACGCAGCCGGAGGATAGGGTTTTCCCTTATAATAGCCAAACATGCTTGGTACGTTTTAAAAATCAAATCTTTGATACTATAATAAGTGTATAGTGTCAAAATAATTTCAATCATAAATATCAATCATAGACGGCATGGGTACCATATATCATGTCGCCATACTAGTTTTACAATTAAAACCGCAATACACGTATTGGAAATTGGATTTCCATCATGGTGGCTCCTGATTCAAAAGATCGATCGCGTAATGCAATTCTCCACGGCTTGCGTCCCAACAAGAGAAAACACCGTCTGCACATCCGCACATTTGGGACCAGAGTATCACCGCGACTTACGTCCCAGCGAGAGAAAACACCGCTTACTCTATATATCCCTGAGCACTAAGCTCATCTCGGCCGACCGAATCCACGACACCACTAAGGTGCCCATCCACTAAAAAATCATACTGATCAAACCATCAGTTTACCACCATACCGGGATGTGAGGCTCGCGGATCAACGCTATACACAATGCCATGCTATATCAGCTACGCTTTGATCATCATCCACCAAACTTTGCTTTTCAACAAAAGTCTGGATCACTGCATCTCAGCATGCCACACTATCAATCCATATCGTACCACTGATTTCTGCCAATATATAACCTCTGAGCTCGTATGTCTCAGAGAAGTGCGTTAAGCAAGAGAATAAATTCCCCGCCGCCAAACGGATATATATTTAGCAGAGATCAACGAATACAATATAAAGGAATACAATGTCAGACACACCATCCATTTACAAGTCCGTTCTAGGTCTGAACGAAACCGGAGGCACTTTCCTCACATATCCGTCGATCTCCAAGTACGTCTGGATTACCACTAACTGATTCCCTCATCTTGGGTGTACAGCCCAATCAAGATCATCAGTAATCACCCAAACGATGTGAAGACTTCCGGTCTTCAACCACCGTCTTCATCTTCGACATATCGTCGAATCGGTTATTCTAAATGGATATAAACCCGGCCTTTCCGAACAACCCGCGTATATTAAAACAAATGTTACACAAACACTATATACGCCTCATTCCAATTCATTAGTCACTAACCGTAAATCAGTAAGAGAGCAATTCCCCAAATATTAACGCCGAAGGCCGAAACCAACATCAGATCAATACCCAGGAAACCATTCTTCTTAATTAACCTACAGCTAGTTTCTACATTTCAATTCTTAGGGAAAGGTTCCCATTAATTTTATCAAAGATAAATTCTTTAAAATTTATTCTTTAATCTTCCATTGGATGACATATCAAACCAAATTATGGTTTTCCAAACTAGTCGAGATTAGCGAACCACACCGAAGTAATTATTTATTTTATTTCCCAATCCCAACCTATTCATCCCATGAAGCAAAACTGGTAATACTTCATATCTAACACCATAGTGTTATCGGTAAATTCAATTACCATTTCACGTTAAATCTAATTAAAGATTTAACTATCGCCTGGAGCTAAACTGGTGATACTCCATTCTTGATCTTTTCAATCTAATTAAAGATTCATTAAAACTCCACTTAGTTTTAATCTTTAACTGGGTTAAAGAATCAGTGTCATTTTAAAACACGGTTCACTATAAACCCAAAATCACATTACATTTCTATCAGACCCTAACCATAAATTAGCAAGTGAGCAATTCCCTAAATATTAACCCCGAAGGCCGAAACCGACATTAGATCAATACCCCAGAAACCATTCAACTTAACTAATCTCCAGTTAGTTTCTGATTTTCTTAACTCCTTTGGATCTAAGAACAGTATTATTGAAGACACCGTTCACGACAACCCAAAATCACATTAGATATTAAATACAAGGCTCTGAATAGAAAATATATCGGCTTATATTCAATATCAAATTCTACGACCAACAAATATCATATTGGAAATAACGATATAAATATATCTTTCAAATTTCCATAACAATATCTGTATAATCACGAAATCCAACATCGAAATATTCCGAAGACAATTTCGATTCAAATCCATTTCAATTCAATTAATGGAAATCCTGGTTACTTTTAAAACACTTTCAAATCAAATTTATTTATTAAAAAAAAATAGAATTTTAATTCCAGTTCAAAACTAGTTCATTTCGATAAAAATCTATTTTTATCTTTTCAAATATGGAGTTTTTCATCCCAATTTTTCCCAAATCATTTCTTATGATTTCACACAAATTATTGATATTTTTAATAATTTTATCAAGGCCTGTACAGCCGATTTCCATCAACGGCCATCGAACTGCACTTACAGCGACCTTTTTCAAATTTGATTTGGACGTATCTCCAAATCCAACCGTTAGATTTCAAATTTCTAATATTTGTTAGAAAGCTCTTTTCGATACGAACCCAACGGTTCCGATTTTAGGAGAATCCGACGGTCGGATCTCCCACAATGTCCGTTTGAAGTCGATGGTCGAAATTCACGAACTGCCGCGGCGCGGCGCGTTCAATTCAGGCCATTATATATATAATATATATATTATATATATTTCGTCGATTTCCTTTTTAAAATGAATTTTATAAATCATTTCAAATTTGTTTCAAAAGAAATTTCAACCTTTATTTCAAATTCAAATCAAAATTGAATTTTTCCATTATAAATTCTTTTTACATTCACTTCTATTTGATTTCAATTCAAATTCAGTTTCTATTAATTTCAATTCGAATTCGTTTTCTATTCAATTCAATTCAAATTCGTTTTCTATTCAATTCAATTCAAATTCGTTTTCTATTCAATTCAATTCGAATTCGTTTTCTATTCAATTCAATTCGAATTCGGTTTGAATTTCAATTCTTTTCAAAACATCACTTTCGATATTCATTATAAAATGAATAAAATCGATATTCATTATAAAATGAATAAAATCGATATAAATATCGTTCACGGCAAAATGGCGTCAATCTAATCAACACGACTTCATATATTTTTATTTTCAAATATTCTATTTCGAATATTTCTTTTTCAAATATTGAATGAAGCCCAATCAATTACCATATAATGTTAATTATATGGATTTTCTACAACACATGTATACAATAACAACGACGAAAAATCAACCATCATCCAAAGCGCATTCTACACTTTATAAGCATCGAATATAAATATTTAACGCTCATAACAGTATGTCAATCAATCGATCGACATACAACTAAACAATCGGGATTAGTGTACGTCCAATATCATCCCAATACCCGTGTGGGGTTTCAAACAATCAAACACAGATTTTATTTGTGCAGTTGGGCGATGTGTAAAATTTATCGTCCCAATCAATATCAGTCAAATGTGTGTATATAAACAAATCGTCCGATTTGTTTATTTTTAATTCATTTCATAAACACGTTAAAAATTATATTTTGAACTATAAAATATTTTGCACTATATAAAAATTTTATTTCATTTCACATCACATCACACAATCAACTACACATCAAAATTAAACAACCAAGCATACAAGCTGTCCATCGCCTGTGGACGACGGGTGTCGGGCGCTAGTAAACAACGTCTGCATCCTAGTATATATTTATATCTAGAAAAAGAAAATTAAAAGGTGAGAAGTTCTCACCGAATTGCTAATCCAACACCTCAATTCTTCAAATGTAGAAAATTTTGCCGTGTCCGCCTCTTGTCAATTTCGTCGCCCGTATTCACTACATATATAAAAATCGAATTTTTACTTTGCTATTCAATATATAAAAATCGAATTTTTACTTTGCTATTCAATACATAAAAATCGAATTTTCACTTTGCTATTCAATATATAAAAATCGAATTTTCACATCGCTCTACTTCTAATAAAGTTTATATTTTTTATATCAAAGATATTTATATTTTCAATTTAAAGAAGTTTATATTTTTCAATTCAAAGATATTTATATTTTCAATTCAAAGATATTTATATTTTTCTATTCAAAGATATTTATATTTTCAATTCAAAGATATTTATATTTTTCTACAAAAACAATGTTAATTCATATAATGTATATTTATAAAAATAAGAGATTTTTCTTTTACTTACAACCTTAATTAAAGTTATTTCATAAAAAAAAGAGAAAGAAAGGATCACTGTTAATTGTTCTGTTCAGTTTCAAAGGGAGTCGCCATCTAGGTTTTGACTGCACCGCCACAACGCTCAGCCGGACCTACCTCTGACCTGCCGCCGTCGAAGCCCGCCGTGCCATGCTCCAGTGCCGCCACTGGCGCCCAACTCGCCACCCTCGTCTGGCCGGAAAATGCGATCAAACGGTCCAAGTTTTGCCTCAAATTTCAAGCAAAATACTCAGTGATAATTCCTCCAACAGGTGCGGACTTGAAGATGGAAGGAAGCACTACAAAATACCCTAAAGGATTGAGCGATTTTATTTTGAGGATTGGAAGGAATCGAAGCTCAAAAATTTGAGCTTCTTCCACCGTTGAACGAGGGATGGAGGCCGATTTTCTATTTGACCATTTGTTTGACTTCTTTAGGGTTTGACCGTATGTTAGAGTATATAAACTAGTATATTTTATTTTATTTTATTATTTCAAAAATTCATGTTTACCGATACGGACACCAAATCAAACTCGACGACTGACGCCCCTATCTAATTATCCCCATTCCGAATGCAATGGGATATGTTTCGTACCCCAATTCGGCTGCTACGACTAGTTTCCGTTCAAATTAAAATATAAACCTTTATATATTGAATTTGAACACGTGTTTCCATTTACCGGGGCCACATACAGTCTCTAAAAATTCCAGAAAAATATTTTCTAGCTTCATATTGACCATACAGTCCTGACAAAACTATTTTCATCAAATTCTGAGACCGTTTGAAAAATGGCCATTTTCCAGTCGATTAAAATCAACTAAAACTGGTCAAATGCGTTTTCCTTTGCCACGCTCACATATTGATTCGAAAAATTATGAAATTTAAAACCTAGCAATAACTTTACATCACGGACCCAACAAAAGTGGTTTCGTCGAAATCCGAAGTCGTTTGCAAAATCTCCATTTTTAAGGGCCTGAATTCCATAGCGACTATTCAGAATTTTCAACTGGACATATCTTTTGATTCCCACTATGAAATCTTGATTTGTCGGATTCGTTGGAAAGATATTATCAAATAGATCCTATTGTTTTTGGTTTCACTAAAATCCGGATTGTTTTGCACCCGGTACATTCAATTGAAGTTTGAAATCGAATTATCGAACTACTGCGCCATTTTCAATTCCTTTATAATTAAAATAAAATATTTATATTCTAACGACGACGTATATAACATATACGCTCGAATTATATTCAAAATAAATTTCTCATTGTTTTTATTTAAAATAGTTTATTTTAAATATTCAAAATTCGCTAAAATTGCAAAAATAAAAATTTTAAACTGGCCCGGATTTTCGGGTTGTTACAATCTCCCCCACTTAAAACTTTTCGTCCCCGAAAAGGAACAAAGTCGAAAGTGGTTTGATTAATGAACTCTACGTTCGATCTGGTTTTCATTCTCCGACTTTTCAGTTTCTGAGAATTTTCAAATTCTTCAAAAATTTGGCTAACACCCTAAATTTTCGAAAAATTTCGCCATAACCTCCCCTGCACCGGGAGCCACAGGAAAATCCTGAAATTGCCATATAGGCCTTCTGATCTCAAAAAGAAAAAGAAAAAGCCAAGCGGCTAGCCAATCGGCTCATAAAATCATCATCACCCAAACAAAACAGTAAATTATGATAAACATGTACCTATTTGTCGGGCAAACAAATTTATTCTTCTGCTCTAGCCTCTTTGCTATGACCTGTTCAATGTAAGTACATGTATATGCAAGCAAATGCGACCAAATTTCAATACAATTCACTATTTGGTTCAAATTGGCTATATGGTTCAAATTTAATCAAACCAATAATAATCAAGCAACACAACCATCAATCAATTTGTTGATTAGCTTTTCAAATTCATAACTTTGATATATAGTCAAAAAATCAGATTTTTGATGCTAAATCACAACAATAAGCCCTATCTAATTTTGGTTCTCACACCAGTTAATAGGAAACATATAGAAAGCCCACTTTCGTCACTCGAACATAAATACTGGTAATGTGATCACAATTATCAGTATCATCCCCGGGCGACTAGAGTGTGATTCTATATCTATCCAGTATATTAAAACTTCGAATACAAGCGGATCAGACGTATACGCAAAATCTTTATATACTGCATTGTCCAAATCAATATAAATAAATAATCAAATACGAATAATTGATTTAAATTTTCAAAACAAAGATTGTTTTCACTTTTATTTCAAAAAATTTACTCTTCACACTCATTCTAGGATACTACTGATCCCATCTCTAACGAGTCATTCTCATTGGATATTACTAATCCAATATCTGATGAATTCTTTCGTATGGTTCCAATGTGTCTTGTTCTCTGAGCTTTGTAAAACAAAGCTCTGATACCAACTGTGATAACCCGTAACTTCCCCGGTAAGGAAAGCGCGGATAGTTCAAGAACAAGCCACAACAGAACGCAAACGGGAGAACCTTTCATTGTATATTACAACAATGCACCAGAATACAAGAATATACAGAGTATAAATGAATATTACACAGAAATATCAGAGATTTAAATTACATTTAAATACATCGCAGCGGAAAATAATACAATACACAACTGAAGGAGATATACAGATACAAAGCTTTCCGGATATGGTTCCTGCTGTAAACCAGGATCCTGTGAATATAAATCTGCAAAACCAAAACTACTAGCTGCCCGTGTGGAAAATAGGGGCACCCAGAGTTTAGGTTAAAACAATAAACTCCAGGTCAGTCATCTGACTGGTGTGAGAACTAAAACAGTTGTAAATCTTTATTTTAAAGTTAGGTAAATCAAGGGACCACGCCGTATAACAGGGAACGGGTTTCCTCCCAAGAATACCAGTGCATATAAGTAAACAGCGCAATGCTTTTCTAAAAACGAAGCTGTTATAAGACCCAGGTCCCATCACACAATGCAACGCAGCCGGAGGATAGGGTTTTCCCTTATAATAGCCAAACATGCTTGGTACGTTTTAAAAATCAAATCTTTGATACTATAATAAGTTTATAGTGTCAAAACAATTTCAATCATAAATATCAATCATAGACGGCATGGGTACCATATATCATGTCGCCATACTAGTTTTACAATTAAAACCGGCAATACACGTATTGGAAATTGGATTTCTATCATGGTGGCTCCTGATTCGAAAGATCGATCGCGTAATGCAATTCACCACGGCTTACGTCCCAACAAGAGAAAACACCGTCTGCACATCCACACATTTGGGACCAGAGTATCACCGCGGCTTACGTCCCAGCGAGAGAAAACACCGCTTACTCTATATATCCCTGAGCACTAAGCTCATCTCGGTCGACCGAATCCACAACACCACTAAGGTGCTCATTCACTAAAAAAGCATACTGATCAAACCATCAGTTTACCACCATACCGGGATGTGAGGCTCGCGAATCAATGCTATAAACAAAGCCATGCTATATCAGCTGCGCTTTAATCATCATCCACCAAACTTTGCTTTTCAACAAAAGTCTAGATCACTGCATCTCAGCATGCCACACTATCAATCCATATCGTACCACTGATTTCTGCCAATATATAACCTCTGAGCTCGTATGTCTCAGAGAAGGGTGTTAAGCAAGAGAATAAATTCCCCGCCGCCAAACAGATATATATTTAGTAGAGATCAATGAATACAATATAAAGGAATACAATGTCAGACACACCATCCATTTACAAGTTCGTTCTAGGTCTGAACGAAACCGGAGGCACTTTCCTCGCATATCCGTCGATCTCCAAGTACGTCTGGACGACCACTAACTGATTCCCTCATCTTGGGTGTACAGCCCAATCAAGATCATCGGTAATCACCTAAACGATGTGAAGACTTCCGGTATTCAACCACCGTCTTCATCTTCGACATATCGTCGAATCGGTTATTCAGAATGGGTATAAACCCGGCCTTTCCGAACAACCCGCGTATATTAAAACAAATGTTACACAAACACTACATACGCCTCATTCCAATTCATTAGTCACTAACCGTAAATCAGTAAGAGAGCAATTCCCCAAATATTAACCCCGAAGGCCGAAACCAACATCAGATCAATACCCAGGAAACCATTCTTCTTAACTAACCTACATCTAGTTTCTACATTTCAATTCTTAGGGAAAGGTTCCCATTAATTTTATCAAAGATAAATTCTTTAAAATTTATTCTTTAATCTTCCATTGGATGACATATCAAACCAAATTATGGTTTTCCAAACTAGTCGAGATTAGCGAACCACACCGAAGTAATTATTTATTTTATTTCCCAATCCCAACCTATTCATCCCATGAAGCAAAACTGGTAATACTTCATATCTAACACCACGGTGTTATCGGTAAATTCAATTACCATTTCACGTTCAAATCTAATTAAAGATTTAACTATCGCCTGGAGCAAAACTGGTGATACACCATTCTCGATCTTTTCAATCTAATTAAAGATTCATTAAAACTCCACTTAGTTTTAATCTTTAACTGGGTTAAAGAATCAGTGTCATTTTAAAACATGGTTCACTATAAACCCAAAATCACGTTACATTTCAATCAGACCCTAACCATAAATTAGCAAGTGAGTAATTCCCTAAATATTAACCCCGAAGGCCGAAACCGACATCAGATCAATACCCCAGAAACCATTCAACTTAACTAATCTCGAGTTAGTTTCTGATTTTCTTAACTCCTTTGGATCTAAGAACAGTATTATTGAAGATACTGTTCACGACAACCTAAAATCACATTAGATATTAAATACAAGGCTCTGAATAGAAAATATATCGGCTTATATTCAATATCAAATTCTACGACCAACAAATATCGTATTGGAAATAACGATAAAAATATATCTTTCGAATTTCCATAACAATATCTGTATAATCACGAAATCCAACATCGAAATATTCCGAAGACAATTTCGATTCAAATCCATTCCAATTCAATCATTGTAAATCCTGGTTACTATTAAAACCCTTTCAAATCAAATTTATTTATTAAAAAAATTAAATAGAATTTTAATTCCAGTTCAAAACTAGTTCATTTCGATAAAAATCTATTTTTATCTTTTCAAATATGGAGTTTTTCATCCCAATTTTTCCTAAATCATTTCTTATGATTTTACACAAATTATTGATATTTTTAATAATTTTATCAAGGCCCGTACAGTCGATTTCCATCAACGGCCATCGAACTGCACTTACAACGACCTTTTCCAAATTTGATTTGGACGTATCTCCAAATCCAACCATTAGATTTCAAATTTCTAATATTCGTTAGAAAGCTCTTGTCGATACGAACCCAACAGTTCCAATTTTAGGAGAATCCGACGGTCAGATCTGCCGCAATGTCCGTTTGAAGTCAATGGTCGAAATTCACGAACTACCGCGGCGCGGCGCGTTCCATTCAGGCAATTATATATATAATATATATATTATATATATTTCGTCGATTTCCTTTTTAAAACGAATTTTATATATCATTTCAAATTTGTTTCAAAAGCAATTTCAACCATTATTTCAAATTCAAATCAAAATTGAATTTTTCCATTATAAATTCTTTTTACATTCACTTCTATTTGATTTCAATTCAAATTCAGTTTCTATTAAATTCAGTTCAAATTCGTTTTCTATTCAATTCAATTCAAATTCGTTTTCTATTCAATTCAATTCAAATTCGTTTTCTATTCAATTCAATTCAAATTCGTTTTCTATTCAATTCAATTCGAATTCGTTTTCAATTCAATTCAATTCGAATTCGGTTTGAATTTCAATTCTTTTCAAAATATCATTTTCGATATTCATTATAAAATGAATAAAATCGATATAAATATCGTTCACGTCAAATTGGCGTCAATCTAATCAACATGGCTTCATATATTTTTATTTTCAAATATTCTATTTCAAATATTTCTTTTTCGAATATTTAATGAAGCCCAATCAATTACCATATAATGTTAATTATATGGATTTTCTACAACACATGTATACAATAACAACAACGAAAAATCAACCATCATCCAAAGTGCATTCTACACTGTATAAGCATCGAATATAAATATTTAACGCTCATAACAGTCTGTCAATCAATCGATCGACATACAACTAAACAATCGGGATTAGTGTACGTCCAATATCATCCCAATACCCGTGTGGGGTTTCAAACAATCAAACACAGATTTTATTTGTGCAGTTGGGCGATGTGTAAAATTTATCGTCCCAAACAATATCAGTCAAATGTGTGTGTATAAACAAATCGTCTGATTTTTTTATTTTTATTTCATTTCATAAACACGTTAAAAAATATATTTTTAACTATAAAATATTTTCCACTACATAAATATTTTATTTCATTTCACATCACATCACACAATCAACTACACATCAAAATTAAACAACCAAGCATACAAGCCGTCCATGGTCTGTGGACGACGGGTGTCGGGTGCTACTAAACACCGTCTGCATCCTAGTATATATTTATATCTAGAAAAAGAAAATTAAAAGGTGACAAGTTCTCACCGAATTGCTAATCCAACGCCTCGATTCTTCAAATGTAGAAAATTTTGCCGTGTCCGCCTCTTGTCAATTTCGTCATCCGTATTCACTACATATATAAAAATCGAATTCTTACTTTGCTATTCAATATATAAAAATCGAATTTTTACTTTCCTATTCAATATATAAAAATTGAATTTTTACTTTGCTATTCAATATATAAAAATCGAATTTTTACATCGCTCTACTGCTAATAAAGATTATATTTTTATATCAAAGATATTTATATTTTCAATTCAAAGAAGTTTATATTTTTCAATTCAAAGATATTTATATTTTCAATTCAAAGATATTTATATTTTTCTATTCAAAGATATTTATATTTTCAGTTCAAAGATATTTATATTTTTCTATAAAAACAATGTTAATTCATATAATGTATATTTATAAAAATAAGAGATTTTTCTTTTACTTACAACCTTAATTAATGTTATTTCATAAAAAAAAAAGAGAAAGATAGGCTCACTGTTAATTGTTCTGTTCAGTTTCAAAGGGAGTCACCATCTAGGTTTTGACTGCACCGCCGCCACGCTTAGCCGGACCCACCTCTGACCTGCCGCCGTCGAAGCCCGCCGTGCCATGCTCCAGCACCGCCACTGGCACCCAACTCGTCGCCCTCGTCTGGCCAGAAAATGCAATCAAACGGTCCAAGTTTTGGCTCAAATTTCAAGTAAAATTCTCAGTAATGATTCCTCTAATAGGTGCGGACTTGAAGATGGAAGGAAGCACTACAAAATACCCTAAAGGATTGAGCGATTTTATTTTGAGGATTGGAAGGAATCGAAGCTCAAAAATTTGAGCTTCATCCGCCGTTGAACAAGGGATGGAGGCCTATTTTCTATTTGACCATTTGTTTGACTTCTTTAGGGTTTGACCGTATGTTAGAGTATATAAACTAGTATATTTTATTTTATTTTATTTTATTATTTCAAAAATTCATGTTTACCGATACGGACACCAAATCAAACTCGACGACTGACGCCCCTATCTAATTATCCCCATTCCGAACGCAATGGGATATGTTTCGTACCCCAATTCGGCTGTTACGATTAGTTTTCGTTCAAATTAAAATATAAACCTTTATATATTGAATTTGAACATGTGTTTCAATTTACCGGGGCCACATACAGTCTCTAAAAATTCCAGAAAAATATTTTCTAGCTTCGTATTGACCATACGGTCCTAACAAAACTAGTTTCATCAAATTCTGAGACCGTTTGAAAAATGGCCATTTTCCAGTCGATTAAAATCAACTGAAACTGGTCAAATGCGTTTTCCTTTGCCACCCTCACATATTGATTCGAAAAATTATGAAATTTGAAACCTAGCAATAACTTTACGTCACGGACCCAATAAAAGTGGTTTCGTCGAAATCCGAAGTCGTATGCAAAATCTCCATTTTTAAGGGCCTGAATTCCATAGCGACTATTCAGAATTTTCAACTGGGCATATCTTTTGATTCCCGCTATGAAATCTTGATTTGTCGGATTCGTTGGAAAGATATTATCAAATAGATCCTATTGTTTTTGGTTTCACTAAAATCCGGATTGTTTTGCACCTTGTACATTCAATTGAAGTTTGAAATCGAATTATCGAACTACCACGCCATTTTCAATTCCTTTATAATTAAAATAAAATATTTATATTATAATGACGACATATATAACATATACGCTCGAATTATATTCAAAATAAATTTCTCGTCGTTTTTATTTAAAATAATTTATTTTAAATATTCAAAATTCGCTAAAATTATCAAAATAAAAAATTTAAACTGGCCCGGATTTTCGGGTTGTTACAGCTTAGACCTCTCACATTAGGTTCAACATTAGTGGTTGCTGGATATGCTGGTCGGGTCTGGGTAGACTTCCACCACTAATTCAACCTAATCTCGTGCCTTGGCGCGGTTCAGTTTTAAGCACATTATTTTTTCTTAAAATTTTACTGCATTCTTTTATTACATATTATGCCTAACATTTATCGCATGTTCTTTCCAACACATAATTTATTTTATCTTAAGGTAATACCTACCCAACATTCTTAATCTTCCCATTTTTTTTTTCTTTTTTTCATCATGTAAACATGTCTAATTATTCCAATTCAATTCTTACATATTTTCATTAATATCTTAAATTAAGACCTCTAGTTATGCGCCAATTACCCCAAAATTCCCAATCATAAATTATGTCCCAAAATTAAAGTTTTCAACAATAATACATGTTATGTTGCCAAAATTTCATTACAAATTATGCCCAAATTCCAATATACTTCGCATGCCTTCGTACATGTAATTAACCTCTTTTAGTTCTCAAATAATGCCTTACTAACCCAAAAATGACATTTATTCCAATTATCATGTCCACAAAATAAATCTTTATAACAATATCCATGTATATTGTAACATGCTAAATGATTGAACATAATTTTTCATTTTAGCGCAATTATCCATTGCATCAATTAACTTTTCCAATACATTAATTATGAATATTCATGGGGAATGATCAAACGATAAACATACTATTATTCAAAAAGGATAATTTAAACCCACCCACCTAAATCTTTCCAAAATCTTGAATCTGATCAGATCCTTTCCTCTATGGTTTCCCTAACTAAATTTAAGTCCTAAAGAACCATGGATCTATAAATTAAACCCAAAAGGAAGGGAAAAGAGGAAGAAAAAGTGAAGAACTCAAAAATAGGTCAGATTCAATACTCAACTCTCGTGCAGCGTAGATCTAGACATTTATATTGCAGATCTAAATTCTTTTCTCTCATTTTGAAGCGGAAGAATCCTAGATCTAACATTTATTTTTAAAAAAAGGTTTAGATTAATTAGATCTAAGAAATAGATCTAAGAAATAGGAGAGTGGTTGCTTGAGGAAGAAGAAGGAGCAGAGTTTTGGCGTCTCCCCTAAAATTATGAGAGTGAAAGAAAACTTAGCCATCTATTTATAGGTGTGTCATAGGAGCTAGGCCCTTTGGGATTTAATCTAAAACCTATCTGAACCAACCACCTCACTAAAAAATAACACTATAGAATTTAACCCTTTTCACACTGAATGCTCCTTTAATTAAAAGAAACCACCGTATCCCTTTTCACACTGCATTGCATTGATTGCTCATTTTCCATTAATGCATTCTTCCTTTACATTTATATCCATGTGTCATTATATTATTTATACAATTCGAATTGTATGCTCATTAATTCATTTAATGCCTTTTTTCTTGCTTTTCTAATTAGTACACTATATTATACTATTTTTAACGCATTACATAGTAACCTCTTTCCTTCATGCGCTTATTTATTTTCTTTCTTTCTTCTTTTTATTCATTTATTTGCATGCATTCTTATTTAACTTTTCCCTTTTTATCTTGCATTAAAATTCTTATTTGTCATACATGTCTTCTCACCTACAATTAATTGCGTTAGCATACTAATCTTTCTCTCTTGCATGCATTTATCATTTTTATTGCACAATGTTCCTCATTTTAAACAAGACTGCATGCATTTACACATCAATTCTTTCTTTACAGCTTGCATATTAAGTTACGCACTCTTTAATTTCTCTTTTATTTTGTTCATGCATATGTATGTCTATGTTTTAATAATTTTATGCATAAACAATACAACCTTCCATTTATTAATTTATTCTTAATTATGCATATATTCATATGCACGTAATTAATTGCATGCGTATTATTAATTTCAGCATTAACATATATGCAATGTTACTTATATATACTATTCTGAAAAATTGCGGGGTATTACAACATTGCCTTTAACACCATCTATTTCTTTTCAAATATTTGTGGTCCTCAAGATGTTCATGAAAGAATAAATCTCTGGGATGATTGTGAACATTTAGATAATAGCTTTCTTGGACCATGGGTAATAGGGGTGATTTCAATACCATAAGAAATGATTATGAGGGAAAGTTTGGTACTATATCTGCAGACACGGATGCTTTTAATTCCTTCATCTTTGATTGCTACCTCATTAACCCCCCCTCCCATTTGTAATGGTTCATTCACTTGGTCAAGCCATAGATTTAATCCTTCTTTAGCTAAGCTGGACCGTTTTCAATTCAATTCAGCATGGGAGAAGCTTCACCCTTTGTCTTATGTTTCCGGTCTTGCCTCAATTATCTCTGATTATTTCCCAACTATTCTTGATTCTGGTTCCATTTCTAACTTCAAAAAGCCATTAATATTTGAACGATTGTGGTTGCTTGAACCATCCTATAAGGAAATTATAAAAACAGTTTGGGAGCAATCTGTACAATCTCAATCAGCCACCCAGAAAATCTTATAAAACTGAGATCTTTAAGAAAATTGATTAAGCCTTGGGCTAAATCTGTTTGGGGACCTATTTGTTCCCGCATTTCTAATATTCAAGATGCTATCTTGAATCTTAACATTCTAGAGGAATCTCGTCCCTTAAATTATGAGGATTGTAACACTTAAAAAAAGCTCGAATCTGAATTAGATATATTGTTCAAACAAGAAGAAATAGGCTGGAAACAAAGAGCCAAATCTAAAGGGATTGACGAGGGGGACAAAAATACAGCTTACTTACATAGAATTGGAAATGGTAGAAGAAGAACAACTTTTATTCCATAAATCTCTCATGAAGGCAATCATAAAAAAACCAAGATGTCATTCTTCATCTATTTTCTAATTTTTATCATTCTATCCTTGGTTATTTGCCCACTACCATTCCAATTATTGATTTGAATTTGCTTTATCCTTTTCCTGCCACTATTTCCGTTGACCATCCATTTTCAAAAAGTGAGATTTGGGCTGCTTTAAACGAAATGCATGATGATAAAGCTCTAGGCCCAGATGGTATTGGGCCTTCATTCTTTAAATCTTTTTGGGTCGTTGTGAAACAAGACATTATGGCCATATGCAAAGAATATTATGATAACCCTAGCCTTTTCTCTCGTCTAAACTATGAAAATATTGTTCTTCTTCCCAAATTTTCTAGCGCAAATTCTCTCTCCTTTTGGTCCAATTAGTTTTCCTATTACCACTTTCAAAGTTATTTCCAAAACCCTATCTAATCGTCTTCAATATATGATTTCTCCTCTTAGTGGCTTTGAGCAATCAGCTATTATCCATGGACGTTGCATTCTCGATTGTATTGCAGCTACACAAGAGGTAATTTATTATAGTCATCTTTCTGCTACACTAGATGTTCTTCTCAAGTTAGATTTTTCTAAAGCTTTTGATTCTGTCAACGAGGAATTCATTTTACAGAAGTTCAAACATAGGTGATTCTCTCAACATTGGTGTAATTGGATTGATTGTAAACTAAAGACAAGTTACTCATCCATTTCCATTAATGGAAACATTGATGGTTTATTAAATCCAATAGAGGGCTTCGATAGGGAGATCCACGATCTCCACTTATTTTTGTGCAAATTGCAGACGTATTCAACCAAATGGTGAAGAGAGTAATTGCAAACAATTTTTTTGATGGTATTCATCTTCCAAATTCAACCCTTGCAATCTCAAATCTTCAATTTGCTGATGATACCATCATCTTTTCATCTCCAGGCCTTAACCATATTCAGTGCTTTAAAGTTGTGTTATACAACTTTGAACTCATTTCTGGCCTTTCTATTAATTTTTCGAAGAGCTCCATAATTATGTTAGGTAAAGATGATCATTTGCGACCATGTATTTCTTCTCTTCTTAACTGTTCTATTCATAATTTTCCAGTTGTTTATTTGGGAATTCCTCTTAGACCTACTAAACTTCACAAATCAGATTGGTTGCCAGTTATATATAAGATTTAAAAGAGATTATCCTCCTGGAAGGCTAATTCCCTTTCCTCAACTGGTCGTTTAGTCTTGGTTAAATCTATATTATCTACTATACCAACATATTCGATGTTTATTCATAAACTCCCTAAACGGGTAATTTCGAAAAATGATTCAATAAGAAGGGCTTTATTATGGAATGGGAAAAATGTCAAAAGAATGGTTAACTAGCACAATGTGTGTTTACATACTGATCAGGGATGCCTGGGTATAGCTAATCTCTGAAATTCCAATATGGCATTACTATCAAAATGGTTATGGCATATTGTTTCTCCAGGTTCTTTCATTTGGAAAGACAGGATTCTTTCCCTTTATTGCTCAGGAAACTCTCATCTTGTTATGCACTTTCCACATTCTATTAAGCCTTCTCCATTTTGGTCTGGTGTAATTTCAATTATTCCTCATATTAAACATTTATTTCATGTCAGATTGGGTAATGGTGAATCTGGTTTATTCTGATTTGATATTTGGCATGGCCAGCTTCCTCTTTCTCATGAACTTTCTTCTCATTTCCCTTTGATCTCTAACGTGAGCTCTTCTGTTGCAAGTTTTCTATATAATGGCCCCTTATGTCTTTGTCCTCCTTCTTTATTCGAAGTTCAAGTTCTTGTCAATCTCCTAGATGTTTCCAGTTTTCTTATTCAAACTCATATTTCACAAATCCTTGATAGCTATGTTTGTGCTTTATCACCAAGGAGTGGTTTTTCTGTCGCTTCTGTATATCATTATCTCAACTACTCTGGAAGATCATTCTCCTTTTCTGGTTTAAGGAGAATTCGTCTTCCTCATAAAGTTATCTTCCTTCAATGGCGCCTTATCCATGGAAAGGTTAATTGCAGAGCAAAATTGCATAAGATTTATCTGGTTGTTGATCCATACAGTGCTTTGTGCTCAAGGCATGAGGAAATAATTCTACGTTTGCCTTTTGAGTGCGATGTCTCATACCCAAATCTAGTCGCCACTATTATTCATTTACTTGAATTCATCCTTGACATACCATCTGTGTTTGACTACTGGCAATATTGTTTGGTTAGTACTGCGTCAGATTCCTTTTTACCAATTTACTGCTGGTGCATATGGAAGGAGAGAAATGCAGTTATATTTAGCAAACCATTTAAACATTTTGAAGGATTATGCAGACTTATTCTACACTACTTTCAATCATGGACAGGTCAATATTCCTCAGCCAGATTCAGGCTGGCACTACCCTTGAACAACAACCCACCTGAATCAGTGGGTTCAAACCAAGGCGACTCGAGTCTAGATCTACATTAAGCTTGGTCATGTTTGCATGGGTTGTTTCTATCTTATGTGGTTTCTTTTTTTGTCCTGCATATGTTTGTTGTTATTGCTTTATGACTCTATGTTACTACGTTGTAGTATCTTTGAATTCTGGGTGTGTTGGTTTTTGTGGGTTTTTAACACTTTCTCGAACTATTAGCCACCAGTGGGTCTTGTCAACTGGCTTTTATATATATATATATATATATATATATATATATATATATATATAATGCTTAATCGGCTGTGTATTATCACATTACTCATCCGTCTTACTAAAAAAAAGTACATCCTACGATATGTTACACATACAAGTAATATGGACTTGACATCCGTTCACGCATACATCCTACGATGTGTTACTAACTACAATTTCAGTTGGGAATACACCGATGTCGATGCATGAACGGACTACACGTACAAGTTTAGCAGTAAAGATTCTGAATGTCTATATTAACATGCTGGAGAATGTGAATCCGTGATACCATTTGTTTATGCTATTTACATGTGTTTATTGATACAGTGAGCTCTCGGGTTTTGTAGAGGTTTGTGGAACTGAAATGCGTGTGTCAAAACTGAATACGTGTGTCAAAACTGCGTTTAATTGCATTGCTTTGTGTCGTTTCAGTTTGAAATAAATGGACAGAACTTTCATACAGGTGAGAAATAAATATCATGTAACATGTTAGTTTCCGGTGATGCAATATCCACATATTATGTTTAACTTGTATATAACCCTTATAAAAATGTACCACTTGTTCATATTGGGGTATATCACATATAGTATCATTACATTATACCTTTTTTTATAGGTGTTAGGTTATTTCAAATATACTAATAAATAATTTTAGGAATAGGTAGACACATGGAAAAGAATTAAATATGAACCTCGGTAATCTCCATTGTATTTCTTCTAGCACGACCAACAACAGCCCCAATGTGCTCATCTGCTACACCAATAATAACTGAATTGCTCTCTTGAGGAGTAGCAGGTGACCATCCCTGAAAAATCAAACCTTGTAAGTTTAAAACTTGCTTGACAACTGCTTTTAAAAACAGATTATCTTCTTCCTGTTCAGCCTGAGACATTAGTGAGTTATATGGTTTGTAGGCATTTTGAATATGTTTTGTTTCATTTTGTATCGTATATAGTGGACCTGAAATGTAGTTATTTGTCCTGCATTTTGCGTATTTGAGCTGAATACGTGTGTCAAAACTTCATTTAGTTGCGTTGCTCTATGTCATTTCAGTTTGAAATAAAAGGAGAAAACTTTGATATTTCTTTCTGTTTAAATCAATAATATAGCTGTTAGAGTTAAATGATTGTCATCCTGAAAAGTTTGTGTCAAATATTTTTGTCTTTTTATGTCAAATATTGGTGCAATAATTTAGTTTTATAATTCAGAAAACAGACATCACTGATTATCTATGTTACTTCATTTCAGGTGCTTGTTTTGGATTGAGCTTGTCGCTTGGAAGGATGACATCTATGGATTACATTGGTTCCTACGTAATTATATTGGTGTAGCTAACAATGTGAATTATATTACAACTTAGTGAATATATTTGAAAACATTATATTTCAAGTTCTTCTTATGAATCATATTACTATTTTGTATGGATTACGAAAACATTAATTACTCGAAATTAATATATATGTTTTACCGTTACATATGTTCAATTTGTATGTCATTTAATTGTATTTTAAATGATTATGCAATTACCAGTTTTTATACTATTTAACACACACACACACACACACATATATATATATATATATATAGTTGTATTATTTGATAATTTCGATGATTCAGGTACGGAAGGAGGTTTTTGTAGACGATGAACATTTTGCATAGGTTATCTGATTAGGCGATGCAAAAATAAAATATCCAAATGATACCTTTTTTAGCATCGGCTACAAACAAAGTTCGATGCAAAAGTGCAACCTTTTTACATCGGATTTTTAAACAAACAGTGCAAAATTTATGACTTTACTAAGCAAAGAAAGCCATTTTTGCATCGCATGTTTCTGAAAAACGATGGAAAAAGTCATATGTTGCATCAGCTTCTTTTAAAAATTCGATGCAAATAAATGATTTTGCATCGGTTTTATAACCGATGCAACAGATAAAGTTTTTTGCATCGGCTGCAATTGCATTGGCTGTTGAACCGATGCAATAGGGGGTAATCAACCGATGCAATTTGTCTGTTTTGTACTAGTGATCCAAGGTAACAACAACTCACCCATGGCAATCAGAACAACCATCAATAACATTCATAGCATCCAGATTGCATAAGTCTGACGTAGACAATCCTAATCGAGTTTAACATCCCTCAAGCACTATCCCCAGAGGCGTAAACCAATATCAGTCAAGCAGTTAAGGAACATCTCCCTCAACATTGGATAATCCACATGAGATGGTATAAACAAAACATCCATACATTAAAACATCCAGGACATACTATGGCTATCATCGCCAATTCTACTTTGAAAACATCGTTAATCGCATGATGGCCCATCATGGCTACTATATGTCAAAGGATAATGGCAACCCCAGTTCTACCACAACTCCAAACGCCAACATGACTTGTATGTTTGTCTTCTGGAATCTCGAAAACTAGACCCTTCACGATTACGCAAGGTACGAGGCCCTTTACGACTGGCCAAAGTACGTCTGCTTTGAGTCTGCTAGAACTTACGACAATGATAATCTCTCGGCCTTCGCATCTCTGGTCATCATCACTGGCGACTATTCTCAAGCTCAAGTCCCACAAGAGTAACCATTATCCACAACCCAACACATTTTGAGCTGCCCGCACATTCGTTGCTTTTCACTGATCAACGAACACATCGCATCACCTCGAACATCCCGTTCTGGGCTCTCATTGAAGCCATCGTCATCACCGAACCAAGCAACATCAATATAAGATTCAAAATAGTCCATAGCATTCATCAACATTTTCTAAAGAAACAAACCACATCACTTAGGCCATCAACCACAGCGTTTAAAAGCGCTGCCAAAACCGATAACCAATCAGGGTACGGACAACCGACTAACTCCGAACGATTGACCATCCTCCACCATAACTCTTCGGTTTCAACCCTAAATGACTGAATGACCCATACAACTAGGAGAGACCGACCTAAGCACTCTACGTATGACCGACCCTTTCTCTGTACCATTTTCATTCTTCACAACTGACCAGGAGAGATGCACGACCGACCAGCTCCTCAACCTGTCCACTTCTGCTTGAGCCTCTCTTGACCGACTGGCCAAATTTGCTGTTCACCAAACATGGATGACCGAGCAGGGCCTGAATGACCGACCAACCCTGTTCTCCATTTTGTTCAACCAAGTTCTGCTATGTTTGTGCGACTTACCAGCCTTGCCTAGTTCACCAAGACAAACATTGTGGTGCGACGGATTACCTATGAATAACCATAAACCTGCACCTCACCAATTCAAACACAATTTCGACCAAAACCCGTCCAATTGACACAATGGATAGAATATACTCATTCATTCATTCATTCAGTACAACCACAAGCATGTTATGAAACCAATAACATCTCAATTTGAAAATTTCATCAATAATTATGTGAAATAATCCAAAATCACCATAAATGTAAATATGAACAAAACTATAGATCTAGCTTGCATAATCATATGGAATAACATAGAAATTACCGGTTTAAACTTACAAATTAGGTCCTATGGTGATTCATATGAAAATGGACTTACCAACACATAGTTCTATGCAAAAACACTTGAAATTAATGAGAAATATGTTCAAACCCTCATATGTTTCATTGAATCCATGTGAGAGATGCAAATCACTCACCGATTCTCCAAAACAAGCTAAAATTGATGAAATAAGAATCCAAACAGCAAGCACTTCGCACCAAACCTCTAGATCCGATGAATTCCTACTTCAATTGATGTAGATCTAACCTCCAATGGTGTAGATCTACGATTCCCTCTTTATATATAGATTTTTAATGGTGGAAAGGTGTTAAAGGAAGGAGGAGCACAAGACCACCTAATGAGAGAATAAGGATGTAAAATATTTCCCATACCTCTTACCCTCTATTTATAGTTTCCATCAACCCACTAATGAGCCTCTCCCAAATCAGCCCATTAGGCTCCCAAAACCTGGACAACCAACTGAAAAACCTTAAAACAGCTATTTCTCCCAAACCGCTGAGCCGAATCTTTAATGTGACCACTCTACGAAAAGGAAATCATTAATTCCTTTCCAATGGTATGGGTCTCACCCTCTAATTCAACTTGAACCAAAATCTATGGCATATACAAGAATAACAAGGGGAAAATGGTAACAAACAAAATCGGTAAAAATTATGGACATGTCTCACATCCCCATAAGCAACATATTAAAAGATGAGAATGATCCAACCCTTACGGATTAAAATAAAAATATTTTACGATCTTACGATACGTAAAATGCAGACTGTTACATTCTCCTCCCCTTAAAAATTACGCCCTCGAAAATCCATGAAAACACAAGCAATCAAAAAAATTCTACATGCCCATAATCCATGAGAAACCAATTCTATCATCCAAACTAGCAACCATCAAGCCATGCATCCATAGCCTTATCCTAGCATGCAGAATCCTACCAAATAACAACAAGATACAATGGTATAACAATGATACAATATCAAAGGGTCCTACTGATGAAGAGTTCTGGATGAGTCACCCTCATGCTCTCTTCATTCTCCCACGTAAATCGTCGCTATCTTCACTCCATTGTACCTTGACCAGCTTAACCGTTTTCCTCCTAAGTTGTTTCGTGTCATTTCCCACAACACGAAGTGCCTTGTGAGGTTTCACAACTGCGTTTTCTACTTCTAGTTCTTCCTACTACTTTGGAGATAACACCACATTCGAGTCATGCACAAACTTCCATAGAAATGACTCGTGGAAAACATTATGCACACTCATCATCTTCTCCGGAAACTCCAGTCTATATGCGAGCTTTCCGATTTGCTTGACTATCGGAAATGGTCCAATAAACCGTGGAGCTAATTTCCCTTTATTTGTTAATCGAACCACATTCTTTAACAGTGAAATCTTCACGAAAACCATATCGCCAATGTCGAATTCCAGATATTTTTGATGCTTATCAACTTAACTTTTCTGACGATCTTGGGCTGCCTTCATTCGAGTCGAATGATCTCGATACAATCCGAGGTTTCTCTAATCATCTATGTCCCCAGCACCAACTTATCTTCAGTTTCTAACCAACAAGATGGACAATTGCACAACCTCCGAGCCCATACAACGCCTTGTATGGTGCTATCTTAATGCTAGACTGATACCTATTATTATATGGAAACTCAACTTGATGTAGATGGTCTTCCTATGATCCCCCAAAATCCAACACATAAGTTCTCAGGAGATCTTCTGAAACTCGGTTAACCCGCTTGCTTGGACCATCCATTTGGAGATGATAAGTCGTACTTAATCACAACTCGGTTCCCAAATCTTCTTGTAGACTCTTGCAAAATCCACTCGTAAACAGTGGATCTTGGTCACTCACTATACTCTTTGGACACCATGGAATCGAGCAATCCATTTAACATAAGGTTCAGCCAATTTCGACGTCGTCCTTGTCGACTTGACAGGAATGAATCTCACACTTTTTGTCAAACGGTCCATAATGACCCAAATCCCTTTGTTTCTTGCCCTCATTTTAGGCAGTCCATCGATAAAATCCATCAATATCTGCTCCCACTTCCATCTATGAACTTCCAATGTCTGAAGCAAACCACTCGGCTTTTTCTGTTCAGCTTTCACCAATTGACACTTTATACACTTGGAAATGAACATTTCAATATCTCGCTTTGTCCCTTCCCAGTATTAATCTCGCTTCATGTCCTGATACATCTTATTACCACCGGGATGAATCATCAACTTCGAGTGATGTCATTCTCTTAGAACCTCATCCCTCAATCCATCTATATCAGGAATAACTAATCATCCTTACTTTCGAAGCCAACCTGCTTGATCAACTCTGAACTCTTTATCCACTGGTTCCAATTACTAGACAAAATCAACAAGCTTAGCATCTCGCTTTTGGCTTTCGCCAATTCATTCGATAAGTGTAGATCTTATCGATAAGCTTGCCAAAATTTCAGGTTTCAACCCACACCGTGACCTGAAATCAAACCTTTCCAAATACTCGAGGCTCTTCCATTTTGAAAACATCATTCCTAAACTTGCATGTATTCGACTCAATGCATCAGCAACTGCATTACCTTTACCAGGAGTATAGGCTATACCAAATTCATATGACGCCAGAAACTCCAACCATCATTGGTACTGAAGATTTAAATACTTTTGGGAGAAAAGACACATCAACGCCTTATGATCTGTAAACAACTCGAATCGAACTCCCAGTAGGTAATGCCTCCACATCTTCAGAGCAAAAACAATCGCCGCCAATTCCAAATCGTGAGTTGGATAGTTTTTTCCATATGGCTTTAGTTGTCGACTTGCGCAAGCCACAACCTTATCCTTCTTTATTAGCACTGCTCCAAGTTCAGTACCACATGCATCGGTGTACACCGCCATCTCTTCATTCCCACTTGAAATGGTAAACATTGGAGCACTCGTCAATCTCTCCTTCAGGATCTCGGACGCTTGTTCACACTTTGCATCCTACGTGAACACATGGTTCTTCTTCATCAACCCTGTCAATGGTGCAACTTATCTTGGAGAATTCCTTGATAAACCGTCGGTAATAACCAGCCAACCCAAGGAAACTCTGGATATCTGTCTCATTCTTAGGCCTATACCAGTCTTGCATCGCTGCCACTTGAGCGGGGTCAATGAAACACCCCACCTCCGTTAGGGTCACTCTCAAAGGGAATGCCCTAATTTTGGTGGAGGTTTATAAGTACAAGTCACAGATATACAAGACAGATATAAGAACACATATTTTGCAAACAGCGGAAGAACAACAACTTTTATTTCATAAAGTCAAATATGTGTTACAACAACAACCTTTCCAACAAAAACATAACATAATACTTTCATAATCTGTCTTGAGTACATTATTTAAAGAAGCATAAATAAAACATAGATAAATTGCAAAAGCCCCTTAGTGGATTGTCCAAAGCCATAATTCAAAACAGGAAAGTCCAAGCAATACATTTCTCTTCTTCAAGCTGGATGTTGAGGCTGGTCAAGCTGTTGTGTTCCCTCCCTGAGGACCTGGGGGGGGGGGACGGAAGAAAGAAGACGAAAGAAAAATAGAGTCAGACATAAAGCCTGAGTAAGTCTAGTACTACTTTGTCTATGAATAAAGAACTGGGTATGATAAGTAAAACAGGAAGTGGGCAAACACTATGAACTTGATTAAGTTATCTAGGGTCGAATATACTATCGTACCCCATGTTAATCTCTGAACCCATATAAACTAGTTTCCAACTGGCACCCCATAATCAGGGTGATGTGATCCATTCAATGATGATCGGCTCCTACTCGCATAGTTACATGTGTCTTACGGCCCCCGATGTCTGTAGTTACCTATGCTGGTCCCACCATGGGGTGTATCAAGTCCCATAGTGGCAACCCGACACAACCTTAGAGTGCGAAGGTATGCTACTGGTGTCCAGTGCTTTATTTTTCTGCGCCGGAGTGCGTGCACGCCCGCACACCGTTAGAACCTACACTGCTACACCACCGCCGTCGATTTGACCTCTTACAATCAGCCCAGTAATCGTGCCCCACCCTGCCTAGTTTCAGGGTATCATGATACACCTTTTAGGGTTACTGCTGAAAAGGGTCCCCCGTTACTAGGTTTTCTATCTCTAGCCAACATGCTAAGTTGGTTAAGTGTTTCCTAACCTAACCCCACCAGTCCGTTTAGTTTAGCATGTTCCATTTTGATTAAGTCTTTAGTCCACTTAATCCTAACAATCCTGACTCAGCCTTAATTGTCTTATTAAGGCCCGGACCTCTCACATTAGACAGGTATTGTTGTGGCTGCCTGTTGCCGGTTGGTTCCGGGCAGTCTTACGCCACAACTCAGTCTAACCTCGGGTCCTTGCTGGGCTCCATGTTTAACCTCCCACATTGGATAGGTATTGTTGTGACTACTGGACAGCCGGGCGGTTCCGGGCAGGTTTACATCACAACTCAATCCAACCTCGGGTTAAACACATCGTATTTTCTACATTTACATATCTTGTCATTCTTCTTTATTTATATGTAAATATTTGCGGCCCATTATTAAGTTAATGGTGTAAAGATTACACCAATCACGGGCCCAACCCATACTTGAATTTGGGCCCTTCTATTTTATATTTTCATTCATTAATTCATTTTAACCCAACGTTATTTTCCCCCGTTTTACACTTCCGTTCATATATATTGGGCTTAGCCTTTTAAAGCCCAATTTAGCCATGCGAAAGGGGAGGCTTATGGCGTATACACAAAGAGGGGAAGGTGAGCGCATGAACTTGCATATGACGTTGGAAAATACATAATAGAATTTGGTGTACTTGCATAGTGGTGACATGTATTTTAGTCATAAAACATAGGTGACATAAATCAAGGCATGTAAACTTGCATAGGTTTAACTACAACATGAACCTATATTCTTATTTAGGCATAATGTCAAACATAAGCATGGCCTAAATACTTCTAGCATATTGTCAAACATAAGCATGGCATAAAATACTTCTTGCATAGGCATGGCATATTGTCAAACATAAGCATGGCATAAAATACTTCTAGCATGAACATAGCATAATTCAACTTAATCATGATTTAAGCCTAATCACATAACGATGGTATAAACATACTTATGCATAAATATTCCTAAACATGGTGTTTGTTTTAAACTTGCAAAAAGGAGATTTTTGAGTTCAACCTAGCCATGTCTCACATATGTCATTTAACAACATAGAACTAACATGGATTTCAATTATGCCTAATATTATTCATAGCCTAGCCATATTAATGAGTTTTGCAAAAGCATGGTTTAATACATGGATTATGGTGTCAAAATTCCAACATAGTTTCATATGAACTATAACAACCAAACTTGTTCAATTACTTGCAAAATGATTTATGCACAAAATATACATCATGATAGCATAATAACAAAGCCCAAATTCGCATAAATTTCAATCAACTACATACATGTAGCTTCAACATAGATAACATAATTTGCGCAATATTCCAAACGTATACTTGTATAGAACTACCGCATGTAGTTCTTTATAACATAATCCATAAATATCCAAACGTATATAAATTGATAAGAACGCATAAATATGAATTACTTCCATTGCCACAATTCAAGCATACACATCAACACAGTTGTTTATTATACCAAAGTAATACTCTACTTACAATGGTTGCGGCGAATTCTCTAATTAAGAGACACGATTCCTTTGTTGAATTGATTAGCTTTAGGTTGCTTTGAATTGCTTTAGGCTTTAGAACTTTCTTCCTAACCCTCTCTCTAGTCGGCGGCTACTCTTTGTCGTTCCTCAGCAACATGGCGGCTATAATCTTATTTTGAATGAATAGATTAGGGTTTAGTCTAGGGTTGTTTATATAGAGGTTAGGAATTGATTAGGACCCTTGATGTTGCTAGGTTAGATCGTAGCCATTCATTAGGAAGAGAGACCAATAAAAACCCGCCACCTAGCCCTAATGACATAGCAGACCACAGAAATTCGACCACACACCGACCGGGCCAGCCAGGGCTAGACCAGACCTGGCCAGCAGGTTATTTTTGACCTGGGCGCACTTGGCAGGTGCGCCAGGTCAAAAATGCACTGGCGCACTTCACAGGTGCGCCAGTTCATTTTTGTTCTGGCGCACTTCCCAAGTGCGCCAGTGCATTCTGGCCCTTTTTCGGTTTTTCGCCCAACTTCGTTCGTCCATAACTTCTTCATACGATATCCGTTTTTCGAAAACTCGGACTCTATTTCGCGTATTTTTCCGAGACGAACGCAATGGCGTATCCCGTTTCCCTTAGTTCTTTGATTTGAAATTAATTATACTTTAATTTGTGAGTTTCACAGTTATAGAATTTACGGGGTGTTACATTCTCCCCCACTTAAAAGGATTTCGTCCCCGAAATCTTCAAGTTAGGAGGAATGTATATCCTAACATCCAATCATCCATCTACTCATCCATCAAACACGAGCATCCATTGTCCTTAAAAGACTTCTAATGCTTCATGATCATATGCGAGGTGTGTGTGTATACATGAACTTATCTAATGCAAAATCAGGCGGTCTACTGATTCAGTTGACCTCCTTAATGCGAATTATGTAAGTGCCATGAATCCATCATGTATGCAAATTTTCCTATTCATGATTCTACATGAGTGCACAATAATTCAATACAAATGCAGCATCCACATGATAACACATTAAAGTTCAACCACATACGAATGCAAACATATATGCATATGCAATATGAAGTGACTGAGCCGATCTAAAACCTAGATTGTGTGTGTATATGCAACCACGAGCATCCACTAGCAATCACTTGCAACCACTTGCAACCATCATACATAACATGTTTCAACTACATGTTTCCATCCAAAGGGTTTCTTCATAAAAGATAAGGTCGAGGAAATATACCTAAAAAGATAGATAAAAGCGCAACTTAAGGAAAATGAAGGATCAAGGATGTACCCTCGAACAGAAAAGGGTAGGCAGTGCGGATTCTAGCTCAGTTTCCTAAGTCGCGTCTCCCTCGGCGTCGCTCCACTGGACTTTGACGAGCTTGACTTCGCGGTTGCGTAGCCTCTTTACTTCCGTTCCTAAGATGCGGGTTGGAACTCTCCTTATGGTTGCTTCGCGCTCCACTTCGGCCTCTTCGAGGATATTTGGCTCTACCACTTCAGCAGACTCATGTAGACATTTTCGGAGATGTGAAACGTGAAAGACGTTGTGGACTCCAGCCAACTTCTCGGGTAGCTCTAATCTATAGGCCATTTTCCCAATCTTCTCGATAATAGGGAATGGCCCTACGAATCTTGGTGCTAGCTTTCCTGTGGTTCCAAAACGAACAACGTTTCTTAGTGGTGATACCTTGAGAAAAACTCTGTCTCCAACTTCGAATTCAAGGTCGGTCCTCCTCTTGTCGGCATAGGACTTTTGTCTGTCTTGGGCCGTCTTCATCCTTCTTCGTATTAAGTCCACTTTCTCTGAAGTCTCTCGGATCATGTCTGGTCCAAGTATGAGCTTATCCGTGGACTCCCACCAACAAGTGGGCGATCGGCACGGTCTTCCATATAAAGCTTCGAAGGGCGCCATTCCTATGGTTGCTTGATAGCTGTTGTTGTAGGCAAATTCCACCAAAGGAAGGTGGTCTTCCCATGTCCCTCCGAAGTCGAGGACGCATAGCCTTAGAAGGTCTTCCAAAACTCTGTTCACTCTTTCTGTTTGGCCGTCGGTTTGGGGATGATAGGCTGTGCTCAAGCATAACTGCGTTCCTACTGCTTCTTGCAGACTCCGCCAAAACTCACTGGTGAAGATGGGGTCTCGGTCACTAACGATGCTAGATGGTATTCCATGGAGTCGAACGATTTCCTTAAGGTAAAGTGATGCTAAGGATGAGGCAGTTCTCTTACTTTTGACAGGTAAAAAGTGGGCGCTTTTAGTAAGCCTATCCACTATTACCCAAATGCTAGTGTTGCCTCTCCTAGACCTAGGCAGCCCATCGATGAAGTCCATTGAGATGCTATCCCACTTCCACAGCGGGACCTCCAGAGGATGTAGCAGTCCGCCAGGCTTTTTCTGTTCCGCCTTAACCTGTTGGCACACCATGCACTTAGAAACGAACTCTGCCACGTCCTTTTTCATGCCGTTCCAAAAGAAAGTCCTCTTTATGTCTTTGTACATTTTATCTCCGCCGGGGTGTATCGTCATCTTGGAGTGATGTGCTTCCTCGAGAACCTTCTTTATTAGATCTTTTGTCTGTGGGACGCATAGTCTTCCATCTCGCCTTAGTACACCCTTATCGTCAATGGAGTATCTGTTGAGGTGACTTGAAGTCTCACCCCTAATTAGCCTATCAATTATTTCCACAAGCTGAGGGTCTTCGCGTTGTGTTGCCCCTACTGAATCCACTAAAGTTGGGCGCACTTCTAAAGATGCAAGCAAGCCCGGTACGAAATCGGAGGAAGGCCTAAAGTCGAAGCTGGCTATAAACTCTAGGCTTTGTCTTTCAACAAACAACGGGCTTAGAGTCAATTTCTTTCGGCTCAACGCGTCTGCCACTACGTTGCCTTTGCCCGGAGTGTAGGAGATTTCGAAATCGTACGAGGCAAGAAACTCCATCCATCTTTGTTGCCTCAAGTTAAGATCTTTCTGCGAGAAAAGATATTTCAACGATTTATGGTCAGTGTAAAGTTCGAACTTCTCACCTAGGAGATAGTGTCGCCAAGACTTGAGTGCAAAGACGATGGCGGCTAACTCAAGATCGTGGGTTGGGTAGTTCTTTTCGTGCGCTTTCAACTGCCTCCCGCCATAAGCTACTACCCTTCCTTCTTGCATTAAGACGGCGCCTAGCCCTGTCCCACATGCATCCGTATAAACAGTGAACATCTTACTCCCATCTGGCAGCGTCAAAACTGGGGCTGTTGTGAGAGCCCTTTTCAGTCGTTGGAAAGCAAATTCGCAATCCAAATCCCAATTGAACACTAGATTCTTCTTGGTCAATTTCGTGAGCGGAGCGGAGATTTTCGCAAAATCCCTTATAAATTTTCGATAGAAACCTGCTAGTCCTAGGAAGCTTCGGACCTCAGTCGCATTCCTTGGTGTCTTCCAATCCTGTACCGCCACTACCTTCGCAGGGTCCACCGCTAACCCTTGTTTGGATACTATGTGCCCAAGGAACCTCACTTCTTCTCTCCAAAAGTGGCATTTGGAGAATTTGGCTTTTAGTTGATGGACTCGCAAAGTTTCCATGATTGCCCTTAAGTGCTGAGCATGTTCCTCTTCACTCTTTGAGAAGATAAGGATATCATCTACGAAGACCACTACGAATTTGTTGAGGAAATCTCTAAATACCCTACTCATCAGGTCCACGAAGTACGCAGGTGCATTTGTCAAGCCGAAAGGCATGACGAGCCATTCAAAGAAGCCGTCTGGGGTTCTGAAAGCCGTTTTATCGATGCTATCTTCAGCCACCCTAAGCTGATGAAAACCGGTTGCTAAATCGAGTTGGGAGAAAACAGACGCTCCTACAAGCTGGTCAAATAAATCGTCAATTCTAGGGAGAGGGTGCCTATTCTTTTTCGTTAGCTTGTTGAGCTCCCTATAGTCAACACATAGACGGAGTGAACCATCCGCCTTTGTAGCGAACACCACTGGAGCGCCCCATTCTGAAATGCTCCTCCTAATGAACCCCTTCTCTAGAAGCTCTTTAATCTGTTTACTGAGCTCTTTCCTTTCTCGTGGAGCCATATGTCTAACGGGCAACGCAACGGGCTTTGCATTATCTACCAGATATATGCGGAAGTCTATTTCCCGCTTCGGAGGTAAGCCCTTCACCTCTTCGAAGACATCCGGATATTCCCGGACCACTCTAACTGATTGCAAATTTTCAACAGAGGCATCTAGCGATTCAAGATAACTAAGCATAACCGCATACGAGGGATTACAGGAAATTTCCAAAGTATTACCGAGCTGGGTTAGGAGCCTAACAACCCTTTTCTCACAATCAAGGATGGCCCCATTACTGGATAGCCAATCCATACCCAAAATCAAACCATACCCCGAAAAGCCCAAAACAAAGGCACTACATAGAAATTCAACACTTAGAATAGAAATTTTCAACCCCACACAGATCATAGACAAATGAGCTGGGCCCCCAATTGGGTTTGAAACAATTAAGGGGTCCTCTACCATACTAGTTTTTAGGTGCAGAGATTCTACTAAAGCAGACGAGATAAAGGAGTGTGATGCTCCAGAATCAAATAAAGTGCGAACGGGGTGATCATAAAGATAAACTACACTTTCTACAGAAGTGTTTGTACCTCGCTGCTACAATGGTGGCGCTTCTAGCACATGAACCTGTGCCCCTGGGGTGGATCCAGTGCCCTGCCCCTGTCCTCGTTTCCTTGGGCAGTCCTTAGCCCTGTGGCCTGTCTGACCGCATGAAAAGCACCCACCATTCTCCTTAGCCTTCTTCTTCCGGCAGTCCTTTACTAAGTGCCCCACTTTGCCACAGAAATTACACTTCCTCTTCTCTTTGTTGCCTTTCCCGCCTTTCTTAAAGTCTGTCTTCTTGGGCTGCAAACCCTCTTTCTTCCCTTGAGAGCTTTCTGCCTTGGTCTCCTTCTTGCCCTTGTCCTCTTCGTTCAGCAATGCCATTTGCACCAATCTTTCATACGTGGCTCCCATGGGTATATGGGTCATGGCCAAACTATGTAATGGCTCATTTAACCCTTTGACGAAACGGAGAGCCTTCTTGTGCGGGGTATTGACTAGGTCAAGTCCAAACCTAGCCAGCTCATCGAACTGATTCACATACTCTCTGACAGTCTTGTCTCCTTGCTTAAGAAATAAGAATTTTTCCAACTGCAAACTTCTTTCTGCATCTGAGAGAAATTTGGTCTCAAACCTTGCCCTAAAGTCCTCCCATGTATCCATTGGTCTTTCAGCATTGGTGACTTCCCACCAGTAGGAAGCCTCGCCCTTCAATAACCACACCGCCAGTTGTACCTTTTGTCTATCTTCTACCTCAAAGATGATGAATAGGTCCTCCGTTTCTTTTAGCCAATTCCTAGCTGCTACGAAGGAATCAGTTCCATGGAAATCCCTTCCTCCCATAGCTTTAAAATCTTTACATATCTTAGCGAATGTGTTTCCCCGTGGAGGAGGTGGAGGAAAAGGTGCTGCTGCGGCTGGATGATTCCCTTCAGCTGGAGGAGGAGGAACGGTAGGACCTGGCTGAGTGGCCCTTGCTTCTAAGAAACGTCTAAACCAACCAGGTATGGGTACCCCTTCAGGCAAGTTAAGATCTTGGGACATGCTGAAACAAAAAGGATAGATTCAAAACGAAGGATAAGAGATAGTTCCTATGGCTTTGGGGAGTGGACTTTGCCTTTTTTTTAAAATAAAATAACATTTTTCTTTTTAAAAATGCTTCTTTAAATTTCCTTTTTGAAAATAATTTTTCAAAACTTTTTATCTTATCTGGTAAACCTATGCTCTGATACCAAGTGAAACACCCCACCTCCGTTAGGGTCACTCTCAAAGGGAATGCCCTAATTTTGGTGGAGGTTTATAAGTACAAGTCACAGATATACAAGACAGATATAAGAAAACATATTTTGCAAACAGCGGAAGAACAACAAACTTTTATTTCATAAAGTCAAATATGTGTTACAACAACAACCTTTCCAACAAAAACATAACATAATACTTTCATAATCTGTCTTGAGTACATTATTTAAAGAAGCATAAATAAAACATAGATAAACTGCAAAAGCCCCTTAGTGGATTGTCCAAAGCCATAATTCAAAACAGGAAAGTCCAAGCAATACATTTCTCTTCTTCAAGCTGGATGTTGAGGCTGGTCAAGCTGTTGTGTTCCCTCCCTGAGGACCTGGGGGGGGGACCGGAAGAAAGAAGACGAAAGAAAAATAGAGTCAGACATAAAGCCTGAGTAAGTCTAGTACTACTTTGTCTATGAATAAAGAACTGGGTATGATAAGTAAAACAGGAAGTGGGCAAACACTATGAACTTGATTAAGTTATCTAGGGTCGAATATACTATCGTACCCCATGTTAATCTCTGAACCCATATAAACTAGTTTCCAACTGGCACCCCATAATCAGGGTGATGTGATCCATTCAATGATGATCGACTCCTACTCGCATAGTTACATGTGTCTTACGGCCCCCGATGTCTGTAGTTACCTATGCTGGTCCCACCATGGGGTGTATCAAGTCCCATAGTGGCAACCCGACACAACCTTAGAGTGCAAAGGTATGCTACTGGTGTCCAGTGCTTTATTTTTCTGCGCCGGAGTGCGTGCACGCCCGCACACCGTTAGAACCTACACTGCTACACCACCGCCGTCGATTTGACCTCTTATAATCAGCCCAGTAATCGTGCCCCACCCTGCCTAGTTTCAGGGTATCATGATACACCTTTTAGGGTTACTGCTGAAAAGGGTCCCCCGTTACTAGGTTTTCTATCTCTAGCCAACATGCTAAGTTGGTTAAGTGTTTCCTAACCTAACCCCACCAGTCCGTTTAGTTTAGCATGTTCCATTTTGATTAAGTCTTTAGTCCACTTAATCCTAACAATCCTGACTCAGCCTTAATTGTCTTATTAAGGCCCGGACCTCTCACATTAGACAGGTATTGTTGTGGCTGCCTGTTGCCGGTTGGTTCCGGGCAGTCTTACGCCACAACTCAGTCTAACCTCGGGTCCTTGCTGGGCTCCATGTTTAACCTCCCACATTGGATAGGTATTGTTGTGACTACTGGACAGCCGGGCGGTTCCGGGCAGGTTTACATCACAACTCAATCCAACCTCGGGTTAAACACATCGTATTTTCTACATTTACATATCTTGTCATTCTTCTTTATTTATATGTAAATATTTGCGGCCCATTATTAAGTTAATGGTGTAAAGATTACACCAATCACGGGCCCAACCCATACTTGAATTTGGGCCCTTCTATTTTATATTTTCATTCATTAATTCATTTTAACCCAACGTTATTTTCCCCCGTTTTACACTTCCGTTCATATATATTGGGCTTAGCCTTTTAAAGCCCAATTTAGCTATGCGAAAGGGGAGGCTTATGGCGTATACACAAAGAGGGGAAGGTGAGCGCATGAACTTGCATATGACGTTGGAAAATACATAATAGAATTTGGTGTACTTGCATAGTGGTGACATGTATTTTAGTCATAAAACATAGGTGACATAAATCAAGGCATGTAAACTTGCATAGGTTTAACTACAACATGAACCTATATTCTTATTTAGGCATAATGTCAAACATAAGCATGGCCTAAATACTTCTAGCATATTGTCAAACATAAGCATGGCATAAAATACTTCTTGCATAGGCATGGCATATTGTCAAACATAAGCATGGCATAAAATACTTCTAGCATGAACATAGCATAATTCAACTTAATCATGATTTAAGCCTGATCACATAACGATGGTATAAACATACTTATGCATAAATATTCCTAAACATGGTGTTTGTTTTAAACTTGCAAAAAGGAGATTTTTGAGTTCAACCTAGCCATGTCTCACATATGTCATTTAACAACATAGAACTAACATGGATTTCAATTATGCCTAATATTATTCATAGCCTAGCCATATTAATGAGTTTTGCAAAAGCATGGTTTAATACATGGATTATGGTGTCAAAATTCCAACATAGTTTCATATGAACTATAACAACCAAACTTGTTCAATTACTTGCAAAATGATTTATGCACAAAATATACATCATGATAGCATAATAACAAAGCCCAAATTCGCATAAATTTCAATCAACTACATACATGTAGCTTCAACATAGATAACATAATTTGCGCAATATTCCAAACGTATACTTGTATAGAACTACCGCATGTAGTTCTTTATAACATAATCCATAAATATCCAAACGTATATAAATTGATAAGAACGCATAAATATGAATTACTTCCATTGCCACAATTCAAGCATACACATCAACACAGTTGTTTATTATACCAAAGTAATACTCTACTTACAATGGTTGCGGCGAATTCTCTAATTAAGAGACACGATTCCTTTGTTGAATTGATTAGCTTTAGGTTGCTTTGAATTGCTTTAGGCTTTAGAACTTTCTTCCTAACCCTCTCTCTAGTCGGCGGCTACTCTTTGTCGTTCCTCAGCAACATGGCGGCTATAATCTTATTTTGAATGAATAGATTAGGGTTTAGTCTAGGGTTGTTTATATAGAGGTTAGGAATTGATTAGGACCCTTGATGTTGCTAGGTTAGATCGTAGCCATTCATTAGGAAGAGAGACCAATAAAAACCCGCCACCTAGCCCTAATGACATAGCAGACCACAGAAATTCGACCACACACCGACCGGGCCAGCCAGGGCTAGACCAGACCTGGCCAGCAGGTTATTTTTGACCTGGGCGCACTTGGCAGGTGCGCCAGGTCAAAAATGCACTGGCGCACTTCACAGGTGCGCCAGTTCATTTTTGTTCTGGCGCACTTCCCAAGTGCGCCAGTGCATTCTGGCCCTTTTTCGGTTTTTCGCCCAACTTCGTTCGTCCATAACTTCTTCATACGATATCCGTTTTTCGAAAACTCGGACTCTATTTCGCGTATTTTTCCGAGACGAACGCAATGGCGTATCCCGTTTCCCTTAGTTCTTTGATTTGAAATTAATTATACTTTAATTTGTGAGTTTCACAGTTATAGAATTTACGGGGTGTTACAGTCAACCACTATCCAATTTCCAGAGAAAACATGGTCTAAGTGTTAGACCAAAAAGTGGTTCTAACACCCAAATTGACTAAAATTAAAATGAAATAAGATCGAAAATAGAAAAGAGACACAGGATTTATAGTGGTTCGGCGTTAAAAAGCCTACGTCCACTTTACAATCTCTTTTCTTGATGATGTAGATGAAAATACAATGGGATATTCACTCAATTTCACTCACTTTTCATATACATTCACTCAACTATCTCAACATACACTTTGAATGATGTTTTTGGATTGTTTGGAGTGCTGGAATTCGGTTCTCTTTGATGTTTGAACTCTAAGAGTGCGAAAATATCCTTTCAAATGACCCTTGGGGATCTATTTATAGGTGGAAAATTCTCTAGAATTCGGTTCGGATCGGGTGCATGTGTCTTTCATTCCATGACTTACGGGATCAGATGAGTTCTGGTGTTGCCAGCACATCAGGTGATCGGCCATCGTGGGTAGAAAGTGGGTGTAACTGCCCCGAATATTTAGGAGATCATGGTGCGGAGTTGTAGGGTTAATTGGGTTCGGATCAGATAGTGTAACAAAATGGGCTTCGGATCGGATAGGCTAACAACATGGGGTTCAGATCGGATAGGTAAACAACATGGGGTTCGGATTGGATCATCCCATCCGATCCGTCTTGAGTCTTGCCTTCTTCACTTTGTCTCACTTTGCTTTCCTTCGATTACCCCCGATCTGAACTGGCTTGATCTTTTCGCTATGTGATGCTTCTGTTCCTACCTCTGTAACTCCGATCCGAACCGGATGTGTAACAGAGTGTCTTCTGTTCACTTGATCCTCTGACTTCTTGACTTTGTATAGCCTAGTTTACAAAGTACGCTAACATTTTGCCCCCTCAAAGGATGCTTCTGTTAAAAATGAAGCATGATTTGACGTTATCTGTACATCAATCTTCCATTTTGAATCATTGAGGAGTCGCTCCCATTTGTTTGCAAAAGACGCGTTATTTCATAAAGTCATGTCTTTTATCGCCTATATATATGTTGCATAGTGTGTGGATCCCTTTTATCTTCAAACAACTTGGAGAATTCTTGTTAACATCTAGTTATTCTTCCAGGTAATCTTTTTTCTTCGTTTTTCCTTGAATTTAATTTGCACACTAGGTCGTTGTGCTCAATTCATTCAGTTCGGACCCGATCCGAAGGGACTTCCTCCTTGTTTTGCTCGATCATCGAATCAACAGGTCAGGCTCAGGTTTGTTGGCCTATTTCCTAGTCTAAACAGGGCGGAAAAGATGGGGAAGACGAGTAGTCACTACTCATACATATATTAACCCGCTACCTACTTCTTTATTCTTCCTTTTCTTTTATTAATCTTGCCCAACAGTTCTCACTTCAAAACCCTAGCTCTCTGAAAGCTCGAAAACTCTGAAATTCTTTCGTCGATTTTCAATTTAAACATCTCGGTAGGTTTAAGACTTCGATTAACTTCATAATAATTAGTTTCAATCAAAATTTGCAGTCGATTTGAATTATTTGGGTGTGATTATTGCTTGGCTTCGACGCCGTAGCTACTTCCTCCTTCGCTGTCGTCGTTGGTGGCTCCGACATCACCTCGAAGCGTTAGGAGGTGGAAGATAGTACTCGTTCGATTTTAACTAGGGTTTTGGATAAGGGATTGAGTTCGGTTGTGACTGAGGAGGAGGAGGAAGACAAGAGGCAAAGGGAGTCGGTTCGGGTGTGGAGATATGGAAGACGGAGGAGAAGAAAAGGAAGAAAAGGCTCAAAAAGTCAAATCGGGTGGGGGTAAAAGTTGAAGAGGGAGACAAAGCTTAACTGGATTGGGTCGGATAGTACCCTCGCAATCGGATCGGATCGGAAAGTGGAATAAAAGAGGAGAGGGGTATGGTCACTTAATTCGAACGGCATTTAATCATCCATCCGATCCGATCCGGCTTGAGTCTTGCCTTCTTCACTTTGTCTCGCTTTGCTTTCCTTCGATTACCCCCGATCCGATCCGGCTTGATCTTTCAGCTATGCGATGCTTCTGTTCCTGCGTCTGTAACTCCGATCCGAACCGGATGTGTAACAGAGTGTCTTCTGTTCACTTGATTCTCTGACTTCTTGACTTTGTATAGCCTAGTTTACAAAGTAGGGTAACACTAAGAATCTCATTTCATTCTTTCAGAAGTGACACTTCAAAAACATAACTCTCTGCTGATGCTTTCGCAAAATCTCTAACACAACCCTAAAGTGCGTCTTGTGTTTTTCATCATTTCGAGAATAAACCAGAATATCATCTACGAACAGAACCGTGAACTTGTTCAACTAATCTCTAAATACCATTTTCGTAGGATCAACGAAATATGCTGGCGCGTTAGTCAACCCGAATGGCATCACCAACCATTCAAAGAAACTGGATGGTGTCCTAAAAGTAGTCTTTGCCACACTATCCTTAGCTACCCTCAACTAGTGAAATCCCATTGCCAAATCAGTCTGAGAAAACATTTTGGCTTCGTGAAGTTTATTGAACAAGTCATCAGTCCTTGGCAGTGGATACTTGTTTTACTTTGTCACTTTATTTAGCTCACGATAGTCCACACATAATCCTAATGAAACATCCTCTTTGGTTGCAAACACGACCGATGCACCCCATTCGGAAACACTCCTCCGAATGAATCCCTTTCCTAGATGGTCTCTAACTTGCACCTTCAACTATGGCTGTTCCTTAGGCGCCATCCGCCTACGAGGAATAACGATTGGTCTAGCACTCTCAACCAAATAGATCCTAAACTCGATCTCACGATGCGGTGGTAACCCTTTGACCTCATCAAAGAAATACTCATACTTATTAGCGATCAGCACAGATGACAACTCTTCCTGTGGAATCACAAGCGAATATAGATAGCTTACGAAGACCCCGTCTTCATGCTTACATCTAATCAACATATGTCGCCCTTACACATCCCTGACTCTCAACTCTAGCTTCTCGCAATTCTCTCTTGCCTTATACCTCTTGAGCCAATCCATGCCCAAGATGATCCGAAACCCAGCGAAGTTAAAAACAAAGAAATCACACACAAAAGAGCACCCATTGCTCGACAACACTAGACCACGACAAATCACGCAAAGACTGGACGAACCCCCAACTGGATTAGTCACTACAAAAGATCTATCACCAATATGGGGTTCCAAACCCAAGTAACAAACAAGCTCATTGCAAATGAATGAATGTGATGCTCCTGTATCAAACAAAACTCGAACTAAAACACCATTAACAGAAATAGTACCTTGCATAAAGACACCCTTTCCTTTCTCCTCTTTAGTAGGAGCTCGTGAAGAAGATGGCATGACTTCCAAAGGATAGGCACTCACAATCTTCTTCCCTTTAGTTGGTTCGGACAGTCCTTGAGATGTCCAGTCTTGGCACAATTGTGACACTTCCTCTCAACCTTTGGATTTTTGCACTCATTAGCAAAATGGCCTTTCTATTGGCAATTGAAGCAAACAGACTCTCTCTTAGGCTTCTTCTAGCCGTTCTTCCCTTTCCGTTGTTGCTGCTTCCACTTCTTAATATTACCACCTTGTTGTGCCTTCTTTTCTTCCTTAGGTGCAAAAACAGACATCTTTTTAGGAAAAAGACTTTCATTCCTCAAAACCTTCTAGATGGCCTTCTAAAAGCTATATTCGAAGTGATCCACAAGTTGATTCCCATGATATTCATCCATGTCCAAGACAAACTTCTCATTCTTTTGATAAGGAGTATCCACATATGAATGAGCATACTTCAATAAGGCCTCAAAGTCAGAAATATAGTCAGGAACTGGGCGACAATTCTATTTAAGCTCCATAAACCTCTTGAACAGAACAGACTTCTGCACGGTGTAGATAAACTTCGCTTCAAACTTAGCTTGGAACTGTACCCATGAAATATCCTCTTTAGGACTCTCAAGTGTGACAGAGCTGTACTAGTCCATTGCTCTCCCACTAACTGCCTTGATGCAAGCTTACACTTCGTTGGATCATCAATGCCCAAGTCTTTGAAAATTCCAACACAGGTATCCAACCACCTTTGAACCTCTTCAACTGGTTCAGTGCCCTTGAACTTCTTCCCTCCCAATGAGATAAAGTCTTTGCATAGCTTTGCAAATTCTACAGCTCTAGGCATTTGGATTCCAACATCAACCATTGTTGCCACTGGAGCAGCGTTCCTTCAAAGGCATGCTTCAATCATAGCTTCAAACATGGTCGGGTAGTCATGTGCCTCGCCATTACCCCTCTAGGCACAGTTTCTTCCCTAACAGTATGTCTTGTATAACGTCGACTCATTCTAAATCTGCAAGTCAGAATGATTAGCCACTTACAAGATAAGGTGCTAAAGAAGTACAAATGCTAATGTACTATATAGTATCATATAGTATTCATCCAACTAAAATCTACAAGTACGTCTCTCATACATGATTACTTCTTAGAACTTTGGCTAAAATCGTTAACCAGAGCTCTAACACCAAATGCGACGACCACCATAGCCCTTGCATTATACACGAGGAATAATGTGTTGAAAGGTGTGTCAGACAGCTATGAACGATCATCTAATTAGGTATACACCATCGGAACCTGTCATAAAACTAACAGCGCAAGGATAAAATATAATATAATATATACGACAGGTAGGAATAGTGAAGCATATATGAACAGGAAACTCCAAACTTTCTTCATAACTAGAAAGTATACAAACATAATATTTGTACATGGATACCTCACTACATCACTCAAAGTCAAACTTCAAACAGCGAAATCTAGTACTATACAATAGTAAAGATAATACGTCAGCCGCATGCTCGCCTCCGAACAACTACATCGTCCTCACTAAGAAATCACATGCTACCTGCTACATGCCACCTAGTCTGCCCACCCAAAAATGGATGAACAGCCCATGGTAATAAGAGGGAAACATAAAACTTTGAGTCAGATAACAGTTTTAAAGAGCGATAAAAAAACTAACAAACTTCATCAATAAAGTATATGAGAATGGGTAGATTTACCAACCACTACCCAACACCAAAGAAGAACTCACACCTATCTTTCCCATATCCGATAGTGATAGCCTTTACAGCCCATAACATCCAAAGTAACAACAATTCACCCATGGCAATGAAAACAACCATCGATAACATTCATAGCATCCAGACTACATATGTCTCACGAAGATAATCATAATCGAGTTAAACATCACTCAAGCACTATCCCTAGAATACTTAACCAATATCAGTCAAGCACTCAAGGAACATCTCTGTAACGTCCCAGATTTTACCGGTATTAATTAATATTTAAATATGGTTTTAAATATTGTTTTGGGAATTTAAATGTTAAAATTTAACAATCTCGAATAATTCATAGAATATCGATATAATTCTGGAACAGTCGGAATTGAATTGTTTATAAACCATAACGATAATTTAATATAATTAAATATCCATTTCGAATTTGGAGAAGATTTCTTAGACGCGGTTATAATTTAATTTTTAGAATTTTACCGTAATTTTTATTTCGTAAAATAAGCAACATTTTATTTGGAGTATTTCTCACCCTATATCAACATTTTGTGGCACACTGCTGAACGCGACGTTATAGTTATTCATGTCGATAGCAAGTCGTATATTGATGGAGTTTCATATAACGGGGTAAGCGAACATTGAAAATAAAAATCTTTAGTCACCTTCGCTGATATCAAATCAAAATAAATTAAAAGAAGAGAGTTGCTACTGAACCTGAATAAAAGATGCGATTTTGAACGGAAATTCGTGGAATTCATGGCGTATCGTTGATTTTTAAGTTTCAGTTAAATAGCAGCCATTAGATTTTGATTCGGGCCAACTGACGTACATAATTTTGGCCTTCTAGATTAACTGTTAAAAGAAATGAATGTCAACCCCTATTCTTCCTATTCTCGAAGATAGCAGCTAATCCTAGTGATTGAAGGAATGAAAAATCTTTGACAAAACGTACAAATTCCATGTTCTCATTTAAAGTGCCATACTTTCATTAAATTCGGCATGAGACTTGCTAGAATACCCGGGTGAAAAATCACCCGAAATCATCAGAAAATTACCCCCTCGTTGAATTCAGAGGGGCATAATTGTCTTTTTATTCCTCTGATCGTTGCAGACTCTCTATCTATCTGCTGCATAAATCAACCAATCCCGCCTCTCCAACTTGCCGCATTTCAGAATGAAAAACTGCATTCGGGCATACTAGCAATTTTCATTCGGCATAGCAAGCCATACACATTACAAACAAGAAAACAGAGTGAAAGATAATTATATAATAAACAAATTAACAAAGTCAGCCCCTAGTTTCTGGTCCGCCTAGCCCTATTTCTTTCCATCATACTCGTCCATGCTGTACTGAATGAAATGTTATTTCAATTAATCAAATCTCATTATAACGCCATGCTTTACATTAAAGTTTCGCCATACTTGCACCAAAAATGAGGTAAGAAAATATCTGCTTCCTCCTTGTCTTTACTCAACGCTTCTTCCTCTATTTATTCTCCAATTCAACTTCATTTTCGAAGCAGCAAAAATCAAAAAGACATTACTCCAAATTGTCCTTCGTTCCTACCATAAGCAAGGGCCTTGCTGTAAATATAATTGTTCAAAGTACGTTGTAATTTCTGTTGGCTCGATCAAGACATGCGAGGTGCTGGGGAGTTTCCACGGGTCGATAAAGTGGTGCATCCGAGTGTATGATGAGGAAGCTGCTGCTATTGGCTTTCGGATTGTGCGTGAGTAAGGAAGTATTGGCTGAGATGGTGGAGCATAGCGAGTAATGGTTTGGAAGTAAGGTGCAGCAGGGGTTTCTTGAGGCCAGTGCAATGCTGGCAGCTCGTCAGAACGCAGGTGATGATGCAGGTTATTGTTATAGGGTGGTTGAAACGGAAAGACGATGGGGTTGGCAGGTACATGGAGGCCAGTGGAAACCGGAGATTAGAGAAAAAGCGGAGGGAGAGGGGTATCAGTGGAGTGATCGGTGGCGTCTCGCATTGATGGCGAAGTGGCGGATTCCGGTGGGCCGTGGCAGGTGTCAGAAGGCCTGGTAGCTACCGTAGTTGATATGTTAACGGAAAAGCAAGAACTGTTGTGCTATTCTTCGACAGTACTGGAGCGACGAGGCTGATGGTCGTGTGGAGGATATGCAGTTTGAGTAGACTGCCAGGGTTGATGTCGGGAAGCAGTGCGGGGTTGGCAGCGGGATTCACATGAAGGAAGGCATCGGGGTCAATGTGATGGGATGGAAGTTCAATGTGGAATGGGTCTATAGCTTGCGATAGCCTCCTGACATGGCGTGTTTTCTGCAAAAAGGTTTCACAAATCTGGAATGAAGCAGTGTGAGGGGGTTTAGTATGTTACAACGGATCTTGTTTGAAGAATAGTAGAGAAGAGTACTGCATGGTGGAGAGTTTGTTAACAATGACGAGGACCGTGTGTAACGGAAAATGGGAAGATAAATATTCGGTACCAGGCAGGATATTTTGGGGAAGACATATATATTGCTGGTGCAGGAAAATGGTGATTACATTCGGCCACTTTAACAGGAAGAAACTGGGAAAAAGGAAAATGTAAGCAGGAAGAAAGAAGTGCAGACGGGTTAGAAGTGCATTTGAGATTAACATTGAAAGGTTTGCTGTCGTGGACAACAAATTGGATCGGAGTATCGGGGAAATCACAATGATCAGTGATTAACGCGTGATCGATATTATGTGGCTTACCGTAATTAAGCATGGGTTGATTAACGCTAATTATTTAATTTAAAGTTAAGTTAATTAATTATTTTACTTAGATTTAAGATCGTTAAATAATCAAACATATAATAGCAGTAACTTGATCATATATCGACGGAATCACACGAAGCAAAATTCGCTAGATCGTAATCGCTAGATCGTATGAATGGAGCCGACGCTGTTGAGAAGACATGGAAAGGAACAGGAGCAAACGAAATAACGCAATAACCGCCAGTCGAAAACTGATGTGAGTTAACTCTCACACCTTTTGAAATGCTATGATGTGATTTAATTCATATAATTAGATCTAATAACTGATAATTGGTTGACTGGATGTCTTGGATCCTTATGGTTGATTTTTCAATTATAGGATTTAAATTTCTATTTTATATACTGTTATAAAATGTTTTGTGTGCTTATTTACTCCATATTAATTATGAACTGATTGATCTCCATTGATGTTAAAATAAGTTGCATGTTTGATCGTTGAATTTAAATTCAACTTTTTTATAATTTGAAGCATTATACTGTATTGGTTTGGGGATTGGTAACAAGGGTCCAAAATACACTGCTTGTTTAAGCATTGATGGTCATTAGACGAATTAATAAAGTGAAGTTATAATATTGATTTTATAACTAAAGGGGAATTTTATTTATCTCATACAGTACAACGATGTTAAAAATAAATAAATATCAGTAAATGGGTTTTCCATTTAATAGTATGAAATGATTGTATGGATAGGATTGGACGGTTAAATCAATTTATAAGGGTTATTAATTGGAATAAATATATTTAAATAAATAATTTAGTAATATTATTAGATTAATTATATTAATCTAATATGATGAAGAAATTAAAAACGGTAAAGAAATTAACCAAAGACTTTAAAGTGACCGAATCAACCGTGTGATCAAAAGTGGTCATAAATAATTAGTTGTTTAATAAGATTTCTCCAATGTAAATTATTTTTAATTAACAATATTTGGAGATTTATATTATGATTAGATATTGTTAAATAATTTCAAAGGTGATTAACTGAGCGGGTTTAGTTAATGAAGAAATAAACTGGTTTTACTTCAGTAAATAATGAAGTTAATTTTAAGAGAAGGAATTTCTTCTTAAATAAATTATTTAAGAAAATGATCGAGTATGTAATAAGATTCGGTAAATTTTGAAAGGGATTTAGGAAGAGATTAAATAGTAGAAATGAAGTTATAAAAGGAGATTGGGCCGATGCGATAAGCATTGGACTAAATATTCTATTAAATATAGAATCGAGATAAAAATGGAAAGTTCAAAATAGAAATTACTTAATTGATTGTTAAATGGATTTTAAATTATAATATCCAAAAAAACTTACTTTTATAATAGAGGGTAGGAATGCGATTATTATTCAAATTAATAATCATTAAAATAATTATTTTTTTAAATGATGTTCATTTAAGAAACCGACTAAGTTTGTAGTAAAGTTGAACATATATTTGAAACATTTATAAGAAGGTTTCTTCCAAACGTCTTAGGAAGAGTTATCATAAGGAAGTAAAGTTTGGACCTCAATAAGTTGTTTAATTAAAATAAAATTAACTGTTTTAAATCAAAGGAAGTCGGAAAGACAACAAAGTATGATATTAATGGTTTACAAACCATTAAATGAATTTGGATTATAAGAATTCTAATTAGTTTTATAATACGATATTAAATATTTAGGTTAAGTAATCCGAAAGGGATTGTCGCAAGGCTATTCCAATTATATAAAACGGATGTGTATAACAAAGTGAAAAAACGTAGTGTTAAATGGTTATAATCGACTGAGTTTTCGAAGGTAAGGTTATGGGTATAAAAACTAGGGATTGAATAGAATAGAAAATAAGTTTTGAGGTATTATGATATGGAGATTTGGGGTACAAACTTCTATCTATTCTAAGATAAGAATGTTGTTAATCAAGGTCTGAGAGGTAAATGAAATACCCTAACTTGATTGACTTCACTATTATCGAGGAATGGTATTAGTTTGCAACGTTAAGGGTTTTTGAAATTAGTCATTATTTATATGAAACGATATCACAACTTAGTTATGGAATTCAAACTGAATATAAAATACTGCAGCATTAATTGCAGAATTTGAATAACAAGTGCAACCTTAGTGGAGAGATTTCAAATGTAATTAAGCAAGTCGGGAGTTAAGATAAATAATGTATGCATCTACATTTACTTGGCCATATAAGAAACGATAGTTGGTTTTCTACAACTAAGTCAACAATATATATATATATATATATATATATATATATATATATATATATATATATATATCAAAGTGTCCAAAATAGAGGGAAGATAAAGGGTTTTGAGAATAGATATTAACATTCCGAAGTTAAAGGAATAAGCAGAGTTTTGGAAAATGGGGTGATATTTTCGAAGTGACGAAATAAGTGGGAGATTGGTGAATATGTTATTATTGGAAGCCAAGAATATAGTTTTATCCAGATAAGTAATTTAAATCGATGAAATGATTTCAAGAAGTTTTGTTGAATGATTTAAATAATAAGACCTGAGATGCCAATATACTTGATCACACTATCTGATATTGATAGTTAAAACACCGACTATCAATGAACATCATTAGACCTTTTTGACGGGTTGTTTCCGTAGAGACCAGGATATGCACTAGACCCAAAACCACTTCGAATCAATATAGCTCGAGACTATTCTGCAGAGATAAAGATGGAGCATTGGAGACCGTAGATCTTCATAAATGGAAGAATTACTTAAAATCTTTAGCTGATCCTTAGAGATATATTGTGGTTCCGTCGTGATTGAAATCTAAGGATTGCAAGGACTTCTTGCTACTGATCTATAGGGTGATTCTTAGGATGCGGCAGGAGGGTGCCTTCAATTCAACCTGTTCCTAGATGACGTATGGATGATGTGACATTCAAGGTGAATAGTGACCAGATGTTCGAAAAGATAAACGTACCATCTCTCCTCATCAACCGGGAAAAGACAGAAGTTGGGCTTGACAGCATGGCTAGTTGGGTCATACCCAAGCAGGCTGTATTGTTAACAATCTAGAGAACATTCATATTTGTTACTTCTTTTTATTTCTGTATCTCATGGGAATTACAGCAGGCGCGCAATAAACTCTGTAGGGTGACAGTATATTCGATACCCTCAAGTTAAATGAGTGGTCGGTCATATGTGGCCGGGTTGCAAGACGTTCTTGTTGAACCCCAGTGTATATCCCTCTAGAGTACATTGATCGGAAGGTGCTCCCATACCTTGTCTAGTTGGAATCCAATCTCCAATAAGTGCCTTGCGGTTCTTGATTATATACTAAATATGTAGAGCGTGAGATGCAAACGTTCTACTAGATGGTTATTTATTTGTGATATGATAGACACTATTATAATATCACTGGATTTTGATATATCAAAACTGTTTTGGGTTATAGTAAGGTAAAAACCGTCTGGGTTTATGTGTGGGCTGCTCTTACTATTATCCTTTTCTTTCAAAAGGATTTCTAAAATTAAACAAGTTGGTTGCTCTATGAATTTATCACTGAAAGTATTCCAGACTGATCCTGGTGAATTTGCTTTACTTCAAATATCCTCGGGCTAGACCGAGTATATTACCAGGTTAGGAATCGCTTGGAGCTTCAGAAGAGGAGTTGAAGTCGAGACGTATTCCATAGATACTGGTACTAATTTATTTCCGCTGTGTGTGTTAATGTATACTCTGATGTTGTACTATATATGCAGTTCTTTTTTATAAAGTATTATTGATTATTATATTTTGTTCGTTCCGCTGTAAGACTCTGATCTTCTTATTTCTTCTATTCTAATAGTTCTATCTCTTTTATCTCATCCTCTAATTTTTTTTCTATTAACAGTCAGAGTTCGATACTTGGATTTTTGACAAGTAATACCTGATTTTGTGTTATTGTTGAAAATTCTAGCGTCGAATTTTTTTTCTGGCTATTACAATCTCCCTCAACGTTGGATAATCCACATGAGATGGTATAAAAAAATATTTAGACATTCAAAAATCTAGGACATACTATGGCTATCACCGCCAATCCTTCTTTAAAACCATTGTTAATCGTATGACGGCCCATCATGACTGCCATATGTCAACGGCTAATGGCAACCCCAGTTCTATCACGACTCCATACGTCACCTTGACTCGTATGTTTGTCTTCTCGAACCTCGACAACTAGGCCCTTCACGACTGCCCAAGGTATGAGGCTCTTCATGACTACCTAAAGTACCTCTACTTTGAGTTTGCTAGAGCTTAAGACAATGATAATCTCTCGGCCTTCGTATCTCTAGTCATCATCACTGGCGACTATTCTCAAACTCAAGTCCCACTCGAGTAACCATTATCCGCAACCCAACAACTTTTGAGCAATCTGCGCATTCGTTGCTTTTCACCGATAACGAACACATCGCATCACTTCGAACATCCCCTTCTGGACTCTCATCGAAGCCATCGTCATCATCGAACCAAACAACATTAATATAAGGTTCCATATAGACCATATCATTCATCAACATTTGCAAAAGAAACAAACCACATTACTTAGGCCGTCAACCACAGCGTTTAAAAGGGCTGCCAAAACCCATAACCGATCAGGGTATGGACGACCGACCAACTCCGAACGATCGACCAGCCTCGACCACAACTATTCGGTTTCAACACTGAACGACCGACCGACCCATACAACTATGAGCAACCAACCCAAACTTCCTGGGCAAGACCGACCGTTTCTCTTTACCATTTTCAGGCTTCACAACTGACCAGGAGAGATGCATGACCGACCAGCTCCTAAACTTGTACACTTCAACTCGAGCCTCTGTCGACCGACCGCCCAGATTTTCTTTCCACCAAACATGGACGGCTGGCTAGGACTTGGACGACCGACCACCCTGTTCTCCATTCTGCTTGACCAGGTTCTGCTATGTTGCTGTGACCGATCAGCCTTGTCTTGTTCTCCAAGACAGATAATATGGTGCGACCTATGAATGACCCGAAACCTGCACCTCACCAATTCAACTCCAATTTCGACCAAAACTCCTCCAATCGACACAATCGACGGAATATACTCATCCAATTCATTCAACACAACCACAAGCATGTTATGAAACCAATAACATCTCAATTTGGCAATTTCATCATTAATTATGTGAAATCCTCCAAAATCACCATAAATGTAAATATGAACAAAACTATTGATCTAACTTGCATAATCATAAGGAATAGCGTAGACATTACCGGTTTAAACTTACTAAATTAGAAATTATGGCGATTCATATAAAAATGGACTTACTAATGCATAGATCTATTTAAAAACACTTGAAATTGAAGAGAAATATGGTCAAACCCTCATACACTTAATTGAATCCATGTGAGAGATGCAAATCACTCACCATTTCTCCAAAACAAGCTAAAATTTATGAAATAAGAATCCTAACAGCAAGCACTTCACACCAAACCTCTAGATCCGATGAATTCCTACTTCAGTTGATGTAGATCTAGCCTCCAATGGTGCAGATCTATGATTTCCCTCTTTATATTTTGGTTTTTAATGGTGAAAAGTTGTTGGAGGAAGGAAGAGCAAAAAGCCACCAAATGAGAGAATGAGGAAGTTAACTATTTCCTATACCATTCACCCTCCATTTATAGTTTCCACCAACCCACTAATGGGCCTCTCCCAAATCAGCCTATTAGGCTCTGTAAACCTGGATAGCCAGTTGAAAAACCTTAAAACAACGATTTATCCCAAATTGCTGAGCCAAATCTTTAATGCAACCACTCGGCAATCATCAATTCTTTTCTAATGACATAGGTCACACCCTATGATTCGACCTGAGCAAAAAGTTATGGCCTGTACAAGATTGACAACGGAAAAACGGTCACAAACAAAATGGGTAAAAATTATGGACATGTCTCACATCCCCATAATCAACATATTAAAAGATGAGAATTATCCAACCCTTAAGGAATAAAACAAAAATATTTTACGATCTTTCGATACATAAAATGCGGGCTGTTGCGAAAACTATCGCAACAAGTCTCTTTTTTGTGACAGCTATACATCCATAACAGTAGCAGAAAACCAACAACTTTGCCTCTCCGGGGTGGTTATGACACCCCACGTCCGTTAATGTCACTCTTTATCAGAATGCTTTAAGTTCCATGAAGCGTTATAGGTAAACAAAAACAGAATCTCACAAGACAGATATATAAAATAGTAGTGGAAATTTAAAACTTTATTTTATAACAGAAAACATCGTAGTCTCTAATCTAGTAACAACATCAAACTAAAATACTGGAATAAAATACATCAAACAAAACATCTGTCTTGCCTAAAAACCGTCAGAGTACAAAAATGAAAAATCATACTCCCCATAAGTAGCCATAACAGAGTAGACAAATAGTCGAAGCGATACATCAAAGCAAATCTAGATCCAAGCAGAAACGTAAGTGAGAGAGAAAGTCCTAATCATGCCTGAGCGTTCCCACCATGAGAACCTGGGGGTAAAGGAAAGAGAGAAATGGAAAAACAAAATGGGTCAGACATAAAGTCCAGCAAGTCCGGTGGCTTATTATCACTGAGCAAGCCAGAACAAGCATGCACATGACTCTGTTGCAACGCGCCAATACAAACCTCTTCCTAGATGAACGTCTTGTGGTTAGTTCACTAAGCAAGCCCTGACCCCTACTGAGTGTGGGGTCACCAATTAATAATAAAATGGGTTATGGACTAATATGGGCCCCCACATAGCAGATGACATAAGCCAAATCCCCAAGGCTTGTGTCCTTAATTAACTAGGATTTTGACAGGTTATTCCCTACAGCTTTACAGGCTCGCATAACCCCCATATACTAAACATGTTAAGTTTTACACGTTAACAGGTTCGTACCCCATAGATTTAACAACCTCGTAGATTCAACAGGTTTACTTAACCCTACAGATACAATATGTTTACTTAACCCCACAGATTTAACAGATTTACATAACCCTATAGATTCAACAAGTTTACTTAACCCTACAGATTTAATAGGTTACAGATTAATAGGTTTACATAACACCAAAAAATTAAACAGGTTAAATATTTACAGGTTAACAAGTTCATATAACCCTAACAGATTAAATAGGTTACATAAGTTATTTATATAGTTTTATTACATGTTCCAGTTAGTCTTTGAATTAAGCCTACATGTTCATACACCTTAAGATTTCAGTTATATTTCAATGTACAAGATATGCCCTAAATTTCTGTTTTTTATTTTCATTTCCAAACATTCATTAATTGTCCTAATTTTGTTTATACGTATGTCTCTTACGAGATTGGCCTAGGCTCGAAGGTAGCCTAAGCTTATAAAATGAAAAAGGGATTAAGAGAGCAAGAAGAACAAAAATAGGCATATAATAACAGAAATAAGCATATAATGACAATTGAACATCAGAATAGGTGTGTAGAAAATTACATGTAATTATAAAAGAACTGTTTATATATGAATCAGATTCTTAACAGGCATAAGCTCAGATCCGGTATATTAACATGTCAAGGTTACTGTTAATTTTTTATATCTAAAACTAACATGAACTCACAGAGATTGGATTTAAAGAACAGATAATAGTGTGCTGATGTTACAGAAGATATTCTTCTATATGTTAGGTAAGAATTATTTTAAATCAATCCAATCTTCATTTTAAAATTTCAGAACTAGAGTTTGAGGAAGAAGTATGAAGAAGTGTAATCGATTTGATAGGGATGCATCTAGGGGTGAGCAATATTCGGTTCAAACCGAATTAACCAACCAAACCGGTTCATTTCGGTCGGTTCGGTTCGGTTTCAAAACTAAATCGGGTTGAATTCGGTTTGTAAAAAAATAATTTTTTGGTTATCAGTTTAACCGAATTAACCGAATTTGTAATTTGTTATCTAATTTTATGGTAATGTGGTACTTTAAATAATTAGTTTAGCTATATAATACAAAGACATTTGTTGCAAATAGATCAAATCTTATCATAAACATAAAATTTACTATATAAACTTTGTCCAAACTTGAATGTATGGTTTACTTTGAGTGAATGCATCATTTGAACTATAATACATCCTTCAAGTTCGGTTAAATCGGTTACCGACCGAATTAACCGAAATTAACTTGGTTCGGTTCGGTTCGGTTTGGAAAGTTTTCGGTTTCAATTCGGTTTGAGTATTTTTACGTCCAAACAAACCGAACAGACCGAACGCTCACCCCTAGATGCATCCCTTTATGTAGATTTCACAAGACAATCCTTCACCGTTAGATTTAGGGTTTTAATCTGGTCCATATACCAAATGCTGAGTCGACAATGTGCAAGGTCACAGAACAGTCCAGGTTCGGCGGACGATCTGCCCAGATCTAGGGTGGGTCTACCCTAGGGTCGAGACACCCTTGTGTGGGTCGACCCACAGATCGACCCCATGCGGGATATGGGTCGATCCCCAACGGGTCTTATTCCCGTGTTGCCTCATTCGATTTCCACTTCGTTGTTTTGAATTTCATGTTTGATTTATTTACATATATCCTCTTTATATATACAAACTTCTAACCTTTATATTTTCTTCATACGATGTCTAGTTTACATAAACTCGGAGTCTATCTGAACTAGAATTATGAGAAGAACACAATGATATAGTCCGTTTTACTTAATTCCCAACATTAAATTAAGTATTCTTTAGTTTATTACCATTAACGTTCCTTAAAATTACGGGATGATACAACGGTCTTCTGTGACTGTTGACTAATGTAATAGTCAAAAAAACCTTGACGCTCTAGCCACTGTTTATTCTACAACAATAGCAAGAGGGTGTCCAAAACATGTACAGTTTTGCTACTGTTGCTTTTCACAACAGTCGCAAAATATTTACCAATTATTTAATTCTAATGTCAAAACTGAAAATAAATGTCATATTACAACAAAACAATATTTGCAACTGAAAAGCTGTATAGAAGAACATGTTTGTTATAATCAGTTCCAAACAAATATATAGAAAAGTATTCTCATATGCAATCCGAACTGTCTACAATATTTTCAAAAATATGTATAAATAAAAAAAGTATGGTTTAAATGAGTATTTTATAATTCCATACGTGCTAAACTGTTTTTCTTACAATTACTATTCGGTTTAATATTTAGGAAGCTTCCAACTTGGTTGTCTGTCTTTAACTACAAGAATCTCCTTTGCTACTGTACCTGCATACAATGATAATCCCTAACTCACGCATCTGCATGTTTGTGACGGCCTGGAATTTCGCTCGATCCGAATCAGTCGTTAAACCGATCTAGACCGTTCGAAACCCCTGAACGTTAAGAACAGGACAAATCAGAACACAAACAGAAGAACATTTCCTATATCACAACAATTCCATCAGATACAAGAATATACAGAGTATAAATGAATAAATTACATTCGATAAATATCAGAGATTACAATAAATTACATAGCAGCGGAAAAATAATACAAAGCACAACTGAAGGTGATATACGGATACAGAGATTTCCGGATATCATTCCAACTGTAAACCAGGATCCTGTGAATATAAATCTGCAAGACCAAAACTACTAGCTGCCCGTGCGGAAAATAGGGGCGCCCAGAGTTTAGGTTAAAACAATAAAACTCCAGGTCAGTCATGTGACTGGTGTGAGAACTAAAACAGTTATTTAAAACTTTACTTTAAAAGAGAGTTATTCAAGGGACCACGCCGTATAACACGGAACGGGTTTCCTCCCAAGAATACCAGTGCATAGAATAAACAACGCAATGCTTTTTCGAAAAATGAAGCCATTATAAGACCCAGGTCCCATCACACAATGCAACGCAAGCCGGAGGATAGGGTTTTCCCTTATAATAGCCAAACATGCTTGGTACGTTTAAAACAAATCATTTGATACTATAATAAGTGTATAGTGTCAAAACAATTTCAATCATAAATATAAATCATAGACGGCATGGGTACCATATATCATGTCGCCATACTAGTTCTACAATTAAAACCGAATTACACGTAATGGAAATTGGATTTCCGTCATGAGTCGAGGAAAGGGGCAAGCTCCTCTCCGCGTTCGAGACACTCTAGCAAATGCCTCAGGGTTACGCACTCTGGGCAACCCTGGATGCGGCTGGGCCGGTCCTCACTTACGTTAGAGGATTAATTATGCCTGAACACACGTTTCCCGGTCCTTACAGACCTATAATCGAGGCGCCTCATTCCAACAACCACAAATGTGAAAAGTATATAAATGTCAGGGCTGGTAAGTCACTGACACCACCATAGCTAGAAAGAAATGTCGTGCTCTCCCAGCGGTCCGTATCCCGTTTTTAACCCATACCGAGGTGTGAGGCTCGCGAATACACGTTATACACAAAGCTGCCACGTAGGCGTGCTTTGATCATCAACCACAAGACTTTGCTTTTCAACAGAAGCCTTGATCATTGCATCTTAGCGTGCCACACAGGCAATTCATGCCATGCGACTGATGTCCATCGATATACAACCTCTGAGCTCGTACGTCTCAGAGAAGGGCGTTAAGCAAAAGAATAAATTCTCCGCCGCCAAACAGATGTATATTTAATAGAAATCAATCAACACAGAATAAAATCCAGTGTCAGACACACAATCCATTTACAAGTCCGTTCTGGGTCTGAACGAAACCGGAGGCACTTTCCTCGCATATCCATCTATCTCCAAGTACGTCTGGACGGCCACCAACTATTTCCATCCTCTTGGGTGTACAGCCCAATCAGGATCGTCAGTAATTATCCAAACGATGTGAAGACTTCCGGTCTTCGACCACCGTCTTCATCTTCGACATATCGTCGAATCGGTTATTCAGAGTGGGTATAAACCCGGACTTTCCGAACAACCCGCGTATATTAAAAACAATGTTACACAAACACAACCTACGCCTCATTCCAATTCATTAGTCACTAATCGCAAATTAGCAAGAGAACAATTTCCCAAACATTAACCCCGAAGGCCGAAACCAACATCAGATCAATACCCAGGAAACCATTCTTCTTAGCCAACCTACAGCTAGTTTCTAAATTCCACATTCTTAGGGAAAAGTTCCCATTAATTTTATCCAAGATAAATTCTTTAAAATTTATCCTGTAATCTTCCTTTGGATGTCATTTAAAACCAAATTATGGTTTTTCCAACTAGTCGAGATTAGCGAACCACAACGAAGCAATTATTTATTTTATTTCCCAATCCTAACCTATTCATCCCATGAAGCAAAACTGGTAATACCCCATATCTAACACCGTGGTGTTATCGGTAAAATTAATTACCATTTCACGTTCAAATCTAATTAAAGATTTAACTATCGCTTTGGAGCAAAACTGGTAATACTCCATTCCCGCTCAATTTCTAAATTTGATAATTTAGATTATCAATTCACATTTCAATCTAATTGCAGATTCATTAAAACTCCTTTTACTGGGTTAAAGAACTAGGTGTTATTTAAAACACAGTTCACGACAAACCCAAATCACATTCTATTTATTATCGGGTTAAAGAACTAGTGTTATTTAAAACACCATTCACGATAAACCCATTTCAAATACATTTAAATATATTAGAAATTCTGATTATTTAAAACCCCTTTTTAAATCTAATTTATTTATTTAAAAAAATAATCGGGTTTTAAATTTAGTTCAAAACTAGTTCATTTCAATAAAAATCCAATTTAACATTTCAAATATGGGTTTTTTCACCCCAAATTCTTCCCAAATCATTTCTTATGATTTTACATGAATTATTACTATTTTTAATAATTTTATCAAGGCCCGTACAGTCGATTTCCAACAACGGCCATCGAACTGCACCTATAGCGACCTTTTTCGAATTTGATTTGGACGTATCTCCAAATCCAACCGTTAGATTTCAAATTTCTAATATTCGTTAGAAAGCTCTTTCCGATACGAACCCAAAGGTTCCGGTTTTAGGAGAATCCGACGGTCGGATCTCCCGTAATGTCCGTTTGAAATAAATGGTCGAGATTCACGAACTGCCGCGGCGCGGCGCGTTCTATTCAGGCCATTATATTATATATATAATATATATAATATATATCTCGTCGATTTCTATTTAAAACGAATTATATAAATAGTTTTAAATTCGTTTCAAAAGCAATTTCAACTTCCATTTCAATTCGAATCAAAATTGAATTCTTCTTTACAAATTCGTTTTAAAATTCATTTCTATTCAATTCAAATTTCAATTAAATTTGAATTCATTTCAATTCGCTTTCAATTCAATTTGAATTCATTTTCAATTCAATTCAATTTAAATTGGTTTTATATTCGATTCAAATTCATTTTCTATTCAAATCAAATTCGTTTCGTTTTCTATTTGAATCAAATTCATTATATATTCAATTGAAATCAAATTGGTTTTCTATCCCATTCAATTCGAAATCGTTATATATTCAATTCAAATCAAAATCGTTATATATTCAATTCATTTCGAAATCGTTATATATTCAATTCATTTCGAAATTGTTATATATTCAATTCATTTCGAAATCGTTATATATTCAATTCATTTCGAAATCGTTCACGTCAAAATGGCGTCAATCTAATCAACACGGCTTCAAATATTTCTATTTCAAAATATTTCTTTTTGTCAACACACGACTAATCTCAATGAATGAGTACCGTCCACGTGTGACTATTTTTGTTATTTAATATATTTTATAAAAATTAAGGTATCTATCGTTTGATATTGAATCAGACTCCAACCGTAATTTAGTGAGAGAACGATTTCCTGAATATTAACCCCGAAGGCCGAAACCAACATCAGATTAATATCCAGGGGACCACTCATCTCATCTATTTTACAGCCGGTTTCTAATTCTATATATGATAAAGATGTAAATATTATTATTAAAATATTCCGTTCAACACATGACTAATCTCAACGAATGAGTACAGTCAACACATGAACCTTTATTTTATATTGATAAAGATATAAATTTTATTATAAAAATATTTCGTTCAACACATGACTAATCTCAACGAATGAGTACAGTCAACACATGAACCTTTATTTTATATTGATAAAGATATAAATTTTATTATAAAAATATTTCGTTCAACACATGACTAATCTCAACGAATGAGTACAGTCAACACATGAACCTTTATTTTATATTGACAAAGATATAAATTTTATTATAAAAATATTTCGTTCAACACATGACTAATCTCAACGAATGAGTATAGTCAACACATGAACCTTTATTTTATATTGATAAAGATATAAATTTTATTATAAAAATATTTCGTTCAACACATGACTAATCTCAACGAATGAGTATAGTCAACACATGAACCTTTATTTTATATTGTTCTTTATTTTTCAAATTGGAATGAGGCCCAATCAATTACCATATAAAGTTAATTATATGGATTTTCACGCATCACACGTATATAATAGCATTGAAAAATAATCAACCACCAACCAAAGTGCACTACACTGTATAAGCATCAAATATAGATATCTAACGCTTATAACAGCCTGTCAATCAATCGATCGACATATTTAATCAATCAGGATGAGTGAGCTTCAAATTTCATCCTAACACCCGTGTGGGGTTTCAAACAATCAAATACATATTTTATTTGTGCAGTTGGGCGATGTGTAAAATTTATCGTCCCAATCAATGTCATTCAAATAGGTGTACATAAACAAACCGTCCGGTTTGTAAATGAATATTTTATCTTATTCACTTCACGTTAAAAATTATATTTTTAACGATAAAAACATTTTATTTCAACATATGAATTTCTATTTAGTTCATTCTTTAAACAAAATGATATTTTTATTTTTCTAACTTATTTTAGAAAATTTCGGCGGCATAACGGCACGATACTAGAAACAGGACAAGGCCTAGCCTTATCCCCGGTCTAGTGAAGGCCCACACCATTCACACATCAATCAAATTCACCAAACAACCAAATTCAAATCAAATCATCAAATTAATTTATGCAACCAAACAAACAAGTCCATGGTCTGTGGACGATTGTGTCGGGTACTACTAAGCACCGTCTGCATCCTAGTATAAATATATAATTAGAAAAGAAATTGAAAGGTGAGAAATTCTCTCCGAAAGCTATCCAAACATCTTGACTCTTCTTTGATATAAATCTCCTTCGTTCTCGCCTTTTTGTTACCTTCGTTGCCCGCTTTCACTACCTATGTAAAAATCGAATTTTTACTTCGCTATTCAATATATAAAAATCATATTTTTATTTCGAAGTTCACAATATAAAAATCACATTTTTAATTCGCTACTCAGTATATAAAAATCGAATTTTTACTACTATGTTATATAGATAAAAATTATATTTTTATCACGCTATTTTCCCTATAAAGATTTCGCCTTTATAAAAACATAGACTTCGCCTCTTCAAATTTAAAGATTTCATCTTTATAAAAATCTCATTTTTATTTTTCTACGCATATAAAGATGAAATTTTTAATATTCCTATCATGTAAAAATTATATTTTTAATTCTCTACCTAACCAAAAATCATATTTTTACATCTTCTATATAGTAAAGATTATATTTTTAATATTTTTAAAAATATAAAAATCATATTTTCATTTCTTTAAAAATATAAAAATCATTTCTTTTTACTTTGCAAGGATTTCGCCTTTCCCATTTAAAAAATTCAATCTTTTCTGTGAATAAAATCCTAACTATTTTAAATATGAAAAATCGAACCTTTATAGTTCTTAAAATCATATCATTTCTAAATAAAAAATCATATTTTTTTATAATCAAAAGATCCGATCTTTATCATTTCAAAATCACATTCTTATCTCCTTTCATAGAATAAAAATAATAATTTTTATTTTGGAATCATATACATAAAAATCCTATTTTTATACCATTAAAATCCCAACTTTTATCAAAGAAAACCCTATTTTTACTTTTAAGAAATCATTAAAATAAATACTTACTCTTTCGTTTGGAGGAAAATGGGTTGTTTTCTTCGGGATGGCGGTTTCAGGAGAGGGCGGCCGTCGGTGGGACGGTGGCGGAGCGAGGTTGGGCTGACTGGAGGCGTCAATGGGTGGGCTGCGGCCTTCATAGGGTGTCGCTTCGCGGTGGGGCTTGGGGCCGTTCACGTCGGTCAGTAGGGGCTCGCCGAAGTCACGATCGGCGGTGGAAGCAGGGTGCTCGAACGAGGGAGGAGAAGCTAGGGGTTGGCGGCGCCCTCGATTTGGGTGAAAATCGAACGGGTTGGAGGGGCTACGGCTGTTCGAGTGGGGAGAGGACGATGGGAGGAGGGTCGAGGGCGTCGATGGTGGCTGAGGGATGGGGGTGCGACGCCATCGGTGGTGCAGGCGGCGATTAATCCCCCCCGTCGCCCCTGTCGCCTCTCTTTCTTTTTTTTCTCTTTTTTATTTATTTACTTTCGACTGAAATGAAATTTAGGGGGGGGGGGGCAGGGTATGTAGAGATAAGGGTTTACTTTTTATTTTTATTATTTTATTATTTTATTTTTCGCCAAAAAGCATCTTTTATCTTCGACCTCTAAACGAGGCCCACCGCCTGTCGTCCATAGCGTTTTACCCCCATTCCGAACACAATGGGATATTTATCGTAGGCTGATTCGATCGTTTGAATCAGTTTCCTTTAAATTTACATTTAAATCACTATATAAAAATTTTAAACTGGCCCAGAATTTCGGGTTATTACAATCTCCCCCACTTAAAACTTTTCGTCCCCGAAAAGGAACAAAGTCAAAAGTGGTTTGATTAATCAGCTCTACGTTCGATCTGGCTTTCATTCTCCAACTCTTTAGTTTCTGAGAATTTTCTAATTCTTCAAAAATTTGGCTAACACCCTAAATTTTGAAAAATTTCGCCATTACCTCCCCTACACCGGGAGCATCGGGGAATTTCAAATAGCTTCCCCGGTCCTTCTAATCTCAAAAAGAAAAAGAAAAAGCCAAGCGGTTAGCCAATAGGCTCATAAAATCATCATCACCCAAACAAAACAGGAAATTATGTAGTAAACATGTACCTATTTGTCGGGCAAACAAATTTTATTCTCTGCTCTAGCCTCCTTGCTATGACCTGTTCAATGAAAGTATGTATATGCAAGCAAATGCGACCAATTTTCAGTATTAGTCAATGTTTGATTCAATTAGGCTAAATAGTTCAAAATTATCAAACAAATAAACAACCAACACAAACTTCAATCAATTAGTGAATTAGAGTTTCAAATTCATAAATTTGATATATATACACAAAATCATGTTTTTGATGCCAATTCACAACGGTGTGTCCTAGCTATATATATAGGTTTTGGTTCTCACACCAGTCGAATGGAAATATATAGATACCACACCTTCGTCACTCGAAAATAAATGCTGATGATGTTTCGAACCACCATCAGAACATTGTCGGGCTACTAGAGTGCGGTTCTATATCTACCCGGTATATTAAAACTTCGAATATACGTTCATGACGCGTATATACAAATTTTTTATATATCAGATTTTCCATATTCAAAATAAATAAATAATCAAATACGTTTTAAAATGGTTTAAATTTCAAAACAAAATTGTTTTCATTTGAAAAATATACTCTTCACACTCGTTCTAGGATATTACTGATCCTATCTCTAACGAGTCATTCTCGTTGGATATTACTAATCCAATATCTGATGAATTCTTTCATATGGTTCTAATGTGTCTTGTTCTCGAGCTCCGTAAACCAAGGCTCTGATACCAAATGTGACGGCCTGGAATTTCGCTCGATCCGAATCAGTCGTTAAACCGATCTAGACCGTTCGAAACCCCTGAACGTTGAGAACAGGACAAATCAGAACACAAACAGAAGAACATTTCCTATATCACAACAATTCCATCAGATACAAGAATATACAGAGTATAAATGAATAAATTACATTCGATAAATATCAGAGATTACAATAAATTACATAGCAGCGGAAAAATAATACAAAGCACAACTGAAGGTGATATACGGATACAGAGCTTTCCGGATATCATTCCAGCTGTAAACCAGGATCCTGTGAATATAAATCTGCAAGACCTAAACTACTAGCTGCCCGAGCGGAAAATAGGGGCGCCCAGAGTTTAGGTTAAAACAATAAACTCCAGGTCAGTCATGTGACTGGTGTGAGAACTAAAACAGTTATTTAAAACTTTACTTTAAAAGAGAGTTATTCAAGGGACCACGCCGTATAACACGGAACGGGTTTCCTCCCAAGAATACCAGTGCATAGAATAAACAACGCAATGCTTTTTCGAAAAATGAAGCCATTATAAGACCCAGGTCCCATCACACAATGCAACGCAAGCCGGAGGATAGAGTTTTCCCTTATAATAGCCAAACATGCTTGGTACGTTTTAAACAAATCATTTGATACTATAATAAGTGTATAGTGTCAAAACAATTTCAATCATAAATATAAATCATAGACGGCATGGGTACCATATATCATGTCGCCATACTAGTTGTACAATTAAAACCGAATTACACGTAATGGAAATTGGATTTCCGTCATGAGTCGAGGCAAGGGGCAAGCTCCTCTCCGCGTTCGAGACACTCTAGCAAATGCCTCAGGGTTACGCACTCTGGGCAACCCTGGATGCGGCTGGGCCGGTCCTCACTTACGTTAGAGGATTAATTATGCCTGAACACACGTTTCCCGGTCCTTACAGACCTATAATCGAGGCGCCTCATTCCAACAACCACAAAGGTGAAAAGTATATAAATGTCAGGGCTGGTAAGTCACTGACACCACCATAGCTAGAAAGAAACGTCGTGCTCTCCCAGCGGTCCGTATCCCGTTTTTAACCCATACCGAGGTGTGAGGCTCGCGAATACACGTTATACACAAAGCTGCCACGTAGGCGTGCTTTGATCATCAACCACAAGACTTTGCTTTTCAACAGAAGCCTTGATCATTGCATCTTAGCGTGCCACACAGGCAATTCATGCCATGCGACTGATGTCCATCGATATACAACCTCTGAGCTCGTACGTCTCAGAGAAGGGCGTTAAGCAAAAGAATAAATTCTCCGCCGCCAAACAGATGTATATTTAATAGAAATCAATCAACACAGAATAAAATCCAGTGTCAGACACACAATCCATTTACAAGTCCGTTCTGGGTCTGAACGAAACCGGAGGCACTTTCCTCGCATATCCATCTATCTCCAAGTACGTCTGGACGGCCACCAACTATTTCCATCCTCTTGGGTGTACAGCCCAATCAGGATCGTCAGTAATTATCCAAACGATGTGAAGACTTCCGGTCTTCGACCACCGTCTTCATCTTCGACATATCGTCGAATCGGTTATTCAGAGTGGGTATAAACCCGGACTTTCCGAACAACCCGCGTATATTAAAAACAATGTTACACAAACACAACCTACGCCTCATTCCAATTCATTAGTCACTAACCGCAATTTAGCAAGAGAACAATTTCCCAAACATTAACCCCGAAGGCCGAAACCAACATCAGATCAATACCCAGGAAACCATTCTTCTTAGCCAACCTACAGCTAGTTTCTAAATTCCACATTCTTAGGGAAAAGTTCCCATTAATTTTATCCAAGATAAATTCTTTAAAATTTATCCTGTAATCTTCCTTTGGATGTCATTTAAAACCAAATTATGGTTTTTCCAACTAGTCGAGATTAGCGAACCACAACGAAGCAATTATTTATTATATTTCCCAATCCTAACCTATTCATCCCATGAAGCAAAACTGGTAATACCCCATATCTAACACCGTGGTGTTATCGGTAAAATTAATTACCATTTCACGTTCAAATCTAATTAAAGATTTAACTATCGCTTTGGAGCAAAACTGGTAATACTCCATTCCCGCTCAATTTCTAAATTTGATAATTTAGATTATCAATTCACATTTCAATCTAATTGCAGATTCATTAAAACTCCTTTTACTGGGTTAAAGAACTAGGTGTTATTTAAAACACAGTTCACGACAAACCCAAATCACATTCTATTTATTATCGGGTTAAAGAACTAGTGTTATTTAAAACACCATTCACGATAAACCCATTTCAAATACATTTAAATATATTAGAAATTCTGATTATTTAAAACCCCTTTTTAAATCTAATTTATTTATTTAAAAAAATAATCGGGTTTTAAATTTAGTTCAAAACTAGTTCATTTCAATAAAAATCCAATTTAACATTTCAAATATGGGTTTTTTCACCCCAAATTCTTCCCAAATCATTTCTTATGATTTTACATGAATTATTACTATTTTTAATAATTTTATCAAGGCCCGTACAGTCGATTTCCAACAACGGCCATCGAACTGCACCTATAGCGACCTTTTTCGAATTTGATTTGGACGTATCTCCAAATCCAACCGTTAGATTTCAAATTTCTAATATTCGTTAGAAAGCTCTTTCCGATACGAACCCAACGGTTCCGGTTTTAGGAGAATCCGACGGTCGGATCTCCCGTAATGTCCGTTTGAAATAAATGGTCGAGATTCACGAACTGCCGCGGCGCGTTCTATTCAGGCCATTATATTATATATATAATATATATAATATATATCTCGTCGATTTCTATTTAAAACGAATTATATAAATAGTTTTAAATTCGTTTCAAAAGCAATTTCAACTTCCATTTCAATTCGAATCAAAATTGAATTCTTCTTTACAAATTCGTTTTAAAATTCATTTCTATTCAATTCAAATTTCAATTAAATTTGAATTCATTTCAATTCGCTTTCAATTCAATTTGAATTCATTTTCAATTCAATTCAATTTAAATTGGTTTTATATTCGATTCAAATTCATTTTCTATTCAAATCAAATTCGTTTCGTTTTCTATTTGAATCAAATTCATTATATATTCAATTGAAATCAAATTAGTTTTCTATTCCATTCAATTCGAAATTGTTATATATTCAATTCAAATCGAAATCGTTATATATTCAATTCATTTCGAAATCGTTATATATTCAATTTATTTCGAAATCGTTATATATTCAATTCATTTCGAAATCGTTATATATTCAATTCATTTCGAAATCGTTCACGTCAAAATGGCGTCAATCTAATCAACACGGCTTCAAATATTTCTATTTCAAAATATTTCTTTTTGTCAACACACGACTAATCTCAACGAATGAGTACCGTCCACGTGTGACTATTTTTGTTATTTAATATATTTTATAAAAATTAAGGTATCTATCGTTTGATATTGAATCAGACTCCAACCGTAATTTAGTGAGAGAACGATTTCCTGAATATTAACCCCGAAGGCCGAAACCAACATCAGATTAATATCCAGGGGACCACTCATCTCATCTATTTTCCAGCCGGTTTCTAATTCTATATATGATAAAGATGTAAATTTTATTATTAAAATATTCCGTTCAACACATGACTAATCTCAACGAATGAGTATAGTCAACACATGAACCTTTATTTTATATTGATAAAGATATAAATTTTATTATAAAAATATTTCGTTCAACACATGACTAATCTCAACGAATGAGTATAGTCAACACATGAACCTTTATTTTATATTGATAAAGATATAAATTTTATTATAAAAATATTTCGTTCAACAACTGACTAATCTCAACGAATGAGTACAGTCAACACATGAACCTTTATTTTATATTGATAAAGATATAAATTTTATTATAAAAATATTTCGTTCAACACATGACTAATCTCAACGAATGAGTATAGTCAACACATGAACCTTTATTTTATATTGATAAAGATATAAATTTTATTATAAAAATATTTCGTTCAACACATGACTAATCTCAACGAATGAGTATAGTCAACACATGAACCTTTATTTTATATTGTTCTTTATTTTTCAAATTGGAATGAGGCCCAATCAATTACCATATAAAGTTAATTATATGGATTTTCACACATCACACGTACATAATAGCATTGAAAAATAATCAACCACCAACCAAAGTGCACTACACTGTATAAGCATCGAATATAGATATCTAACGCTTATAACAGCCTGTCAATCAATCGATCGACATATTTAATCAATCAGGATGAGTGAACTTCAAATTTCATCCTAACACCCGTGTGGGGTTTCAAACAATCAAACACATATTTTATTTGTGCAGTTGGGCGATGTGTAAAATTTATCGTCCCAATCAATGTCATTCAAATAGGTGTACATAAACAAACCGTCCGGTTTGTAAATGAATATTTTATCTTATTCACTTCACGTTAAAAATTATATTTTTAACGATAAAAACATTTTATTTCAACATATGAATTTCTATTCAGTTCATTCTTTAAACAAAATGATATTTTTATTTTTCTAACTTATTTTAGAAAATTTCGGCGGCATAACGGCACGATACTAGAAACAGGACAAGGCCTAGCCTTATCCCCGGTCTAGTGAAGGCCCACGCCATTCACACATCAATCAAATTCACCAAACAACCAAATTCAAATCAAATCATCAAATTAATTTATGCAACCAAACAAACAAGTCCATGGTCTGTGGACGATTGTGTCGGGTACTACTAAGCACCGTCTGCATCCTAGTATAAATATATAATTAGAAAAGAAATTGAAAGGTGAGAAATTCTCACCGAAAGCTATCCAAACATCTTGACTCTTCTTTGATATAAATCTCCTTCGTTCTCGCCTTTTTGTTACCTTCGTTGCCCGCTTTCACTACCTATGTAAAAATCGAATTTTTACTTCGCTATTCAATATATAAAAATCATATTTTTATTTCGAAGTTCACTATATAAAAATCACATTTTTAATTCGCTAATCAGTATATAAAAATCGAATTTTTACTACTATGTTATATAGATAAAAATTATATTTTTATCACGCTATTTTCCCTATAAAGATTTCGCCTTTATAAAAACATAGACTTCGCCTCTTCAAATTTAAATATTTCATCTTTATAAAAATCTCATTTTTATTTTTCTACGCATATAAAGATGATATTTTTAATATTCCTATCATGTAAAAATTATATTTTTAATTCTTTACCTAACCAAAAATCATATTTTTACATCTTCTATAAAGTAAAGATTATATTTTTAATATTTTTAAAAATATAAAAATCATATTTTTATTTCTTTAAAAATATAAAAATCATTTCTTTTTACTTTGCAAGGATTTCGCCTTTCCCATTTCAAAAATTCAATCTTTTCTATGAATAAAATCCTAACTATTTTAAATATGAAAAATCGAACCTTTATAGTTCTTGAAATCATATCATTTCTAAATAAAAAATCATATTTTTTTATAATCAAAAGATCCGATCTTTATCATTTCAAAATCACATTCTTATCTCCTTTCATAGAATAAAAATAATAATTTTTATTTTGGAATCATATACATAAAAATCCTATTTTTATACCATTAAAATCCCAACTTTTATCAAAGAAAACCCTATTTTTACTTTTAAGAAATCATTAAAATAAATACTTACTCTTTCGTTTGGAGGAAAATGGTTGTTTTCTTTGGGATGGCGGTTTCAGGAGAGGGCGGCCGTCGGTGGGACGGTGGCGGAGCGAGGTTGGGCTGACTGGAGGCGTCAATGGGTGGGCTGCGGCCTTCATAGGGTGTCGCTTCGCGGTGGGGCTTGGGGCCGTTCACGTCGGTCAGCAGGGGCTCGCCGAAGTCACGATCGGCGGTGGAAGCAGGGTGCTCGAATGAGGGAGGAGAAGCTAGGGGTTGGCGGCGCCCTCGATTTGGGTGAAAATCGAACGGGTTGGAGGGGCTACGGCTATTCGAGTGGGGAGAGGACGATGGGAGGAGGGTCGAGGGCGTCGATGGTGGCTGAGGGATGGGGGTGCGACGCCATCGGTGGTGCAGGCGGCGATTAATCCCCCCCCGGTCGCCCCTGTCGCCTCTCTTTCTTTTTTTTCTCTTTTTTTTTTATTTACTTTCGACTGAAATGAAATTTGGGGGGGGGGGCAGGGTATGTAGAGATAAGGGTTTACTTTTTATTTTTATTATTTTATTTTTCGCCAAAAAGCATCTTTTATCTTCGACCTCTAAACGAGGCCCACCGCCTGTCGTCCATAGCGTTTTACCCCCATTCCGAACACAATGGGATATTTATCGTAGGCTGATTCGATCGTTTGAATCAGTTTCCTTTAAATTTACATTTAAATCACTATATAAAAATTTTAAACTGGCCCAGAATTTCGGGTTATTACAATGTTAATAAACAGAAGGTATTAATTCCAGACACAATAAATCAGATATCGTATTTATGTATATCCCATTTCATGTTATAAAATTCCTAGCAACACATTATTTACATTATCCCTTCTCTCTCTGTACCATTTTCCCTTCTTTGGCACACAAAAGTGAAAATGGGAGAAAACAATTTCATTTTACTCTCTAACATGAACTCATTCAATTTTCTCTCCTAACTTGAAAGGCTACCCGGATTTGCATTATTTCTTTTTTGCCTTCTTTTCAACTATACGGTAACCATTCAAACAACATTTGTTTCTATGCAAAAAAAAATTAAAATTTGCTGCACCCTTGGTCATATCATCCATATGAAAAATAAGCACAGTATGTAATAAAAGTTAAGGACTTTGTGACATAACCTCAAATTTGGTGCATGATATTATAGTTCTTTAGATGAAGCTACAGGGACCCTACACATACTTTCGGTTGCGTGTGTAACCGCATACATGCACATACAAGGAGGACACTGAAACAACTGTACTATGCTGGTGCATAAAAATGATTTTCGATTTAAAGGAAAAAGCAACCTATGTAGACCCCAATAACAATATGTGATAAATTCATCCTTATATACTAGCAGATATTGCAACATAGATAAGAAACCGGAAGCATAACACTGCCTCCACCCACATAAAAATATTATGTTTAATTGTTAATCCATTTTAATAGAAATATATAGCTATATCAATTTGAAAGTGACAAAATAAACAAATTGAGATGCTTTTTCATGGTCTCCTGTAAAACGACATCCTTAGATATTCTCAGTCTCAACATAACTATAGCAAACATGAGAATTCGTATTACTTACACATGACAAATCTTTTACCAATATTTCATTCTCTTCTTCAGCCATCTTTTACCCCCTCACCGGATCAAAAAAAAAAAAAAACAAGCATGGAACTGCACTAAAAAATAAACATTTACTTCAACAGCATTTACGTTTGGAATAACACTTATCTTTAAATGATTGAAACCAAAGAGAAACCAAGCCATATAACATTAGTTTGTAAATATTTACCATCGTGGAACACTCAAATCTCTTTATAGGAATATTATGTGTTAACTTGAACTCAGTCCAGTGCTGAAAGTAAAAATATGAAATAACAATAAAGTGTTTGTTATTTCATGTTACTGCGCATATAACGGAGAAAGATATAATATCATAACCAAATAGATAATCCATAATTTATTTATTATAAAAATGTTAGGGGATTAATACTTTTTGATGGAATAAAGAAGTACCATAGCTAAGTGATGCAAAGCTAGTTGGCTGTTGAAATGCAAATTGTTTCAATATCAGGTTTTGGAACAATTGTGGATGCTGATTAGAACAAGCTTCATGTTATAAAGAAAGCGGGTAAGCAAGGAAAACACATGAGAAATGCCCCCAAATAACATTAAACTCAAACCTTGCATTTAGCATATGGCTATTTCCTTATTCCTGCATGCTATTTAATCTGAATGCATCAACAATGGAGAATGTTTATGATGTTATATGCTGAAATATGTAGATTTCTTTGAAACTAAATAGAATACAACATACTCTTGTGAACGTATATTAAAAGAAAAAACATCAATAGTGAAAATGATGTATTTGATACATTACAACTCATAATGCATGATAGCAGGGTACATAGCATCATTGGTTGAATTATCATCAATCGCCAAAATATGTACCATTTTATGTAGTTAGATATCATTCATATATGGATACTAAATGGAAAAAAGGTAATGTTTAAGCACCTTGAAACATGGAAAATGTATGAATACAATGAAACGGAGGGATCCGTAACTTGCATCCCAAGCTTTCCTACTCTGATAAATTTTGTTTGCAAATCATTTACCGAGAATTGACTAAAACAGATATAAGTAAGATTTTTAGCGATTAAAAATATATCAAAGTATAATCGTTATAAGCAATTCAAGTGAAAAAATATTTATTTGACATAATCTTATAATTGTAACATGTAACTTGTCATGAGGAGAGTTTCCATTTATCAAACCAAAAAATAAAAGAAGATCCAAAATTCCGCATGGAATAAATGGTCATCTTGGATCAAGGAGTTCTCTTTGATCAATCAATCTAGTTAGTTCAATGAACTCTTCCTTTTTGCATGTTCTTTTTTTTCTCTATCTACTGTAAAATGATAACTCATCACAAACCTCAATCAAGATTCATTCAATATAACTATATCTTTTCCAATTAATCAAAACTGCTTATAAATAAGCTTTGCCAAAAAATTGCTTTTAAATAAATAGAAACGTCCAATTGAAACCTTTTTTCCTCGTCCTTAAATACAATGAAAAATACGTCATCTCATTTACTCAAATGGAAATTAAAATTGAGAATAAAGAATTGGATTGGGAATAAAATACCAAGATATTGAAGGTTATTTGAACTATTGAAACACCCCACCTCCGTTAGGGTCACTCTCAAAGGGAAGCCCTTCACCTCTTCGAAGACATCCGGATATTCCCGGACCACTCTAACTGATTGCAAATTTTCAACAGAGGCATATAGCGATTCAAGATAACTAAGCATAACCGCATACGAGGGATTACAGGAAATTTCCAAAGTATTACCGAGCTGGGTTAGGAGCCTAACAACCCTTTTCTCACAATCAAGGATGGCCCCATTACTGGATAGCCAATCCATACCCAAAATCAAACCATACCCCGAAAAGCCCAAAACAAAGGCACTACATAGAAATTCAACAATTAGAATAGAAATTTTCAATCCCACACAGATCATAGACAAATGAGCTGGGCCCCCAATTGGGTTTGAGACAATTAAGGGGTCCTCTACCATACTAGTTTCTAGGTGCAGAGATTCTACTAAAGCAGACGAGATAAAGGAGTGTGATGCGCCAGAATCAAATAAAGTGCGAACGGGGTGATCATAAAGATAAATTACGCTTTCTACAGAAGTGTTTGTACCTCGCTGTTGCAATGGTGGCGCTTCTAGCACATGAACCTGTGCCCCTGGGGTGGATCCAGTGCCCTGCCCCTGTCCTCGTTTCCTTGGGCAGTCCTTAGCCCTGTGGCCTGTCTGACCGCACGAAAAGCACCCACCATTCTCCTTAGCCTTCTTCTTCCGGCAGTCCTTTACTAAGTGCCCCACTTTGCCACAGAAATTACACTTCCTCTTCTCTTTGTTGCCTTTTCCGCCCTTCTTAAAGTCTGTCTTCTTAGGCTGCAAACCCTCTTTCTTCCCTTGAGAGCTTTCTGCCTTGGTCTCCTTCTTGCCCTTGTCCTCTTCGTTCAGCAATGCCATTTGCACCAATCTTTCATACGTGGCTCCCATGGGTATATGGGTCATGGCCAAACTATGTAATGGCTCATTTAACCCCTTGACGAAACGGAGAGCCTTCTTATGCGGGGTGTTGACTAGGTCAAGCCCAAACCTAGCCAGCTCATCGAACTGATTCACATACTCTCTGACAGTCTTGTCTCCTTGCTTAAGAAATAAGAATTTTTCCAACTGCAAACTTCTTTCTGCATCTGAGAGAAACTTAGTCTCAAACCTTGCCCTAAAGTCCTCCCATGTATCCACTGGTCTTTCAGCATTGGTGACTTCCCACCAGTAGGAAGCCTCGCCCTTCAATAGCCACACCGCTAGTTGTACCTTTTGTCTATCTTCTACCTCAAAGATGATGAATAGGTCCACAGTTTCTTTTAGCCAATTCCTAGCAGCTACGAAGGACTCAGTTCCATGGAAATCCCTTCCTCCCATAGCTTTAAAATCTTTACATATCTTAGCGAATGTGTTTCCCCGTGGAGGAGGTGGAGGAAAAGGTGCTGCTGCGGCTGGATGATTCCCTTCAGCTGGAGGAGGAGGAACGGTAGGACCTGGCTGAGTGGCCCTTGCTTCTAAGAAACGTCTAAACCAACCAGGTATGGGTACCCCTTCAGGCAAGTTAAGATCTTGGGACATGCTGAAACAAAAAGGATAGATTCAAAACGAAGGATAAGAGATAGTTCCTATGGCTTTGGGGAGTGGACTTTGCCTTTTTTAAAATAAAATAACATTTTTCTTTTAAAAATGCTTCTTTAAATTTCCTTTTTGAAAATAATTTTTCAAAACTTTTTATCTTATCCGGTAAACCTATGCTCTGATACCAAGTGAAACACCCCACCTCCGTTAGGGTCACTCTCAAAGGGAATGCCCTAATTTTGGTGGAGGTTTATAAGTACAAGTCACAGATATACAAGACAGATATAAGAACACATATTTGTAAACAGCGGAAGAATAACAAACTTTAATTCATAAAGTCAAATACGTGTTACAATACCATCCTTTCCAAAAACATAACATAACACTTCATAATCTGTCTTGAGTACATTATTTTTAAAGAAGCATAAATAAAACATAGACAAACTGCCAAAGCCCCATAGTGGATTGTCCGAAGCCATAGTTCAAAACAGGAAAGTCCAAGCAATACATTTCTCTTCTTCAAGCTGGATGTTGAGGTAGGTCAAGCTGCTGTGTTCCCTCCCTGAGGACCTGGGGGGGGGGGGGAACGGAAGAAAGAAGACGAAAGAAAAATGGAGTCAGACATAAAGCCTGAGTAAGTCTAGTACTACTTTGTCTATGAATAAAGAACTGGGTATGATAAGTAAAACAGGAAGTGGGCAACATTATAAACTTGGTTAAGTTATCTAGGTTCGAATATACTATCGTACCCCATGTTAATCTCTGAACCCATATAAACTAGTTTCCAATTTGCACCCCAAAATCAGGGTGAGGTGATCCATTCTACGATGATCGGCTCCTACTCGCATAGTTACATGTGTCTTACGGCCCTCGATGTCTGTAGTTACCTATGCTGGTCCCGCCATGGGGTGTATCAAGTCCCATAGTGGCAACCCGACACAACCTTAGAGTGCAAAGGTATGCTACTGGTGTCCAGTGCTTTATTTTTCTGCGCCGGAGTGCGTGCACGCCCGCACACCGTTAGAACCTACACTGCTACACCACCGTCGTCGATTTGACCTCTTACAATCAGCCCAGTAATCGTGCCCCACCCTGCCTAGTTTCAGGGTATCCTGATACACCTTCTAGGGTTACTGCTGAAAAGGGTCCCCCGTTACTAGGTTTTCTATCTCTAGCCAACATGCTAAGTTGGTTAAGTGTTTCCTAACCTAACCCCACCAGTCCGTTTAGTTTAGCATGTTCCATTTTGATTAAGTCTTTAGTTCACTTAATCCTAACAATCCTGACTCAGCCTTAATTGTCTTATTAAGGCCCTGACCTCTCACATTAGACAGGTATTGTTGTGGCTGCCTGTTGCCGGTTGGTTCCGGGCAGTCTTACGCCACAACTCAGTCTAACCTCGGGTCCTTGCTGGGCTCCATGTTTAACCTCCCACATTGGATAGGTATTGTTGTGACTACTGGACAGCTGGGCGGTTCCGGGCAGGTTTACATCACAACTCAATCCAACCTCGGGTTAAACACATCGTCTTTTCTACATTTACATATTTTGTCATTCTTCTTTATTTCTTATATGTAAATATTTGCGGCCCATTATTATGTTAATGGTGTAAAGGTTACACCAACCATGGGCCCAACCCATACTTGACTTTGGGCCCTTCTATTTCATATTTTCATTCATTAATTAATTTTTAACCCAACGTTATCTTCCCCCGTTTTACACGTCCGTTTATATATATTGGGCTTAGCCTTTTAAAGCCCAATTTAGCCATGCGAAAAAGGGGAGGCTTATGGCGTATACACAAAGAGGGGAAAGTGAGCGCATGAACTTGCATATGACGTTGGAAAATACATAATAGAAATTGGTGTACTTGCATAGTGGTGACATGTATTTTGGTCATAAAACATAGGTGACATAAATCAAGGCATGTAAACTTGCATAGGTTTAACTACAACATGAACCTATATTCTTATTTAGGCATAATGTCAAACATAAGCATGGCCTAAATACTTCTAGCATAAACATGGCATATTGTCAAACATAAGCATGGCATAAATATTCCTAGCATAAGCATAGCATAATTCAACTTAATCATGATTTAAGCCTAATCACATAACGATGGTATAAACATACTTATGCATAAATATTCCTAATCATGGTGTTTGCTTTAAACTTGCAAAAAGGGATTTTTGAGTCTAACCTAGCCATGTCTCACATATGTCATCATATAATTCTTTTAAACAAGATAGACTTAATCATAGATTTCAATTATGCCAAATATAATTCATAGCCTAGCCATATTCATAAGTTTTGCAAAAGCATGACTTAATACATGGATTATAGTGTCAAAATACCAACATAGTTTCATATGAACTATAACAACCAAACTTGTCTCAATTACTTGCAAAATGATTTATGCACAAAAATATACATCATGATGGCATAATACCAAAGCCCAAACTTGCATAAATTTCACTCAACTATATACATGTAGTTTCAACATAGACTACATAATTTGCGTAATATTCCAAACGTATATTTGCATAGAACTACCGCATGTAGTTCTTTATAATGAATAACATAATTTTGCACAAATATGAATTACTTCCATTGTCACAATTCAAGCATACACATCAACACAGTTGTTTATTAATACCAAAGTAATACTCTACTTACAATGGTTGCGGCGAATTCTCTAGTTTAGGGATTGAAGACGCAAATTCCTTTGTTGAATTGATTAGCTTTAGGTTGCTTGAATTGCTTTAGGCCTTAGAACTTTCTCCCTAATCCTCTCTTTAGTTGGCGGCTACTCTTTGTCGTTCCTTAGCAACATGGCGGCTATGTTCTTAATTTGAATGAATAGATTAGGGTTTAGTCTAGGGTTGTTTATATAGAGGTTAGGAATTGATTAGGACCCTTGATGTTGCTAGGTTAGATCATAGCCATTCATTAGGAAGAGAGACCAATAAAAACCCGCCACCTAGCCCTAATGACAAGGCAGACCACAGAAATTCGACCGCACCCCGACCTGGCCAGCCAGGTTGACTGGGCTCGACCAGGTCGATACCCCTGTCGACAGGGCTGTCGACAGCCCTGTCGACATGGGTAGCCCAGGTCGACAGCCCAGTCGACCTGGGTGGCTAGGCGGGTGTTTTATCCGCCTGGCCCATTGGGCCCCATTTCAAATTATTATTTTATTCTGTTTGAATTTTAAATTTGATTCAAAACTTCCGAAGGCCATATCTTCTTCATACGGACTCCGTTTTTCGAAAACTCGGACTCTATTTCGCGTATTTTTCCGAGACGAACGCAATGGCGTATCCCGTTTCCCTTAGTTCTTTGATTTGTATTTGATTATACTTTAATTCATGAATTTTACAGTTATAGAATTTTCGGGGTGTTACATTCTCCGCCACTTAAAAGGATTTCGTCCCCGAAATCTTCAAGTTAGGAGGAATGTAAATCCTAACATCCAATAATCCATCTACTCATCCATCAAACACGAGCATCCGTTGTCCTTAAAAGACTTCTAATGCTTCATGATCATATGCAAAGTGTGTGTGTACATGTACTTATCTAATGCAAAATCAGGCGGTCTACTGATTCAGTTGACCTCCTTAATGCGAATTATGTAAGTGCCATGAATCCATTATGTATGCAAATTTTCCTATTCTTGATTCTACATGAGTGCACAATCATTCAATACAAATGCAACATCCACATGACAACACATTAAATTTCAACCATATACGAATGCAAACATATATTCATATGCAATATGAAGTGACTGAGCCGATCTAAAACCTAGATTGTGTGTGTATATGCAACCGCGAGCAACTACTAGCAATCACTTGCAACCACTTGCAACCATCATACATAACATGTTTCAATTACATGTTTTCATCCAAAAGGTTTCTATCTAAAAGATAAGGTCGAGGAGATATTCCTAAAAAGATAGATAAAAGCGCAACTTAAGGAAAAAGAAAGATCAAGGACGTACCCTCGAAAAGAAAAGGGTAAGCAGTGCGTATTCTAGCTTCAGTTTCCCAAGTCGCGTCTCCCTCGGCGTCGCTCCACTGAACTTTGACGAGTTTGACTTCGTGGTTGCGTAGCTTCTTCACTTCCGTTCCTAGTATGCGGGTTGGAACTTTTCTTATGGTTGCTTCGCGTTCCACTTCGGCCTCTTCGAGGATATTTGGCTCTACCACTTCAGCAGACTCATGTAGACATTTTCGGAGATGTGAAACGTGAAAAACGTTGTGGACTCCAGCCAACTTCTCGGGTAGCTCTAATCTATAGGCCATTTTCCCAATTTTCTCGATAATAGGGAATGGCCCTACGAACCTTGGTGCTAGCTTTCCTGTGGTTCCAAAGCGAACAACGTTCCTTAGCGGTGATACCTTGAGAAAAACTCTGTCTCCAACTTCAAATTCAAGGTCGGTTCTTCTCTTGTCGGCATAGGACTTTTGTCTGTCTTGGGCCGTCTTCATCCTTCTTCGTATTAAGTCCACTTTCTCTGAAGTCTCTCGGATCATATCTGGTCCAAGTATGAGCTTATCCGTGGACTCCCACCAACAAGTGGGCGATCGGCACGGTCTTCCATATAAAGCTTCGAAGGGCGCCATTCCGATGGTTGCTTGATACCTGTTGTTGTAGGCAAATTCCACCAAAGGGAGGTGGTCTTCCCATGTCCCTCCGAAGTCGAGGACGCATAACCTTAAAAGGTCTTCCAAAACTCTGTTCACTCTCTCTGTTTGGCCGTCAGTTTGGGGATGATAGGCTGTGCTCAAGCATAACTGCGTTCCTACTGCTTCTTGCAGACTCCGCCAAAACTCGCTGGTGAAGATGGGGTCTCGGTCACTAACGATGCTAGATGGTATTCCATGGAGTCGCACGATTTCCTTAAGGTAAAGTGATGCTAGGGATGAGGCAGTTCTTTTACTTTTGACAGGTAAAAAGTGGGCGCTTTTAGTAAGCCTATCCACTATTACCCAAATACTAGTGTTGCCTCTCCTAGACCTAGGCAGCCCATCGTTGAAGTCCATTGAGATGCTATCCTACTTCCACTGCGGGACCTCCAGAGGATGTAGCAGTCCGCCAGGCTTTTTCTGTTCCGCCTTAACCTGTTGGCACACCATACACTTAGAAACGAATTCTGCCACGTCCTTTTTCATGCCGTTCCAGAAGAAAGTCCTTTTTATGTCTTTGTACATTTTATCTCCGCCTGGGTGTATCGTCATCTTGGAGTGATGTGCTTCCTCGAGAACCTTCTTTACTAAATCTTTTATCTGTGGGACGCATAGTCTTCCGTCTCGCCTTAGCAAACCCCTATCGTCGATGGAGTATCTGTTGAGGTGACTCGAAGTCTCACCCCTAATTAGCCTATCAATTATTTCCACAAGTTAAGGGTCTTCGCGTTGTGCTGCCCCTACTGATTCCACTAAAGTCGGGCGCACTTCGAGTGATGCTAGAAAGCCTGGTACGAAATCGGAGGAAGGCCTAAAGTCGAAGCTGGCTATAAACTCTAGGCTTTGTCTTTCAACAAACAACGGGCTTAGGGTTAATTTCTTTCGGCTCAACGCGTCTGCCACTACGTTGCCTTTGCCCGGAGTGTAGGAGATTTCGAAATCGTACGAGGCAAGAAACTCCATCCATCTTTGTTGCCTCAAGTTAAGATCCTTCTGTGAGAAAAGATATTTCAACGATTTATGGTCAGTGTAAAGTTCGAACTTCTCACCTAGGAGATAGTGTCGCCAAGACTTGAGTGCAAAGACGATGGCGGCTAACTCGAGATCGTGGGTTGGGTAGTTCTTTTCGTGCACCTTCAACTGCCTCCCGCCATAAGCTACTACCCTTCCTTCTTGCATTAAGACGGCGCCTAGCCCTGTCCCACATGCATCCGTATAAACAGTGAACATCTTGCTCCCATCTGGCAGCGTCAAAACTGGGGCTGTTGTGAGAGCCCTCTTCAGTCGTTGGAAAGCAAACTCGCAATCCAAATCCCAATTGAATACTAGATTCTTCTTGGTCAACTTCGTGAGCGGAGCTGAAATTTTCGCAAAATCCCTTATGAATTTTCGATAGAAACCTGCTAGTCCTAGAAAGCTTCGGACCTCAGTTGCATTCCTTGGTGTCTTCCAATCTTGTACCGCCACTACCTTAGTAGGGTCCACCGCTAACCCTTGTTTGGATACTATGTGCCCAAGGAACCTCACCTCTTCTCTCCAAAAGTGGCATTTGGAGAATTTGGCTTTTAGTTGATGGACTCGCAAAGTTTCCATGATTGCCTTTAAGTGTTGAGCATGTTCCTCTTCATTCTTTGAGAAGATAAGGATATCATCTACGAAGACCACGACGAATTTGTTGAGGAAATCTCTAAATACCCTACTCATCAGGTCCACGAAGTACGCAGGTGCATTTGTCAAGCCGAAAGGCATGACAAGCCATTCAAAGAAGCCGTCTGGGGTTCTGAAAGCCGTTTTATCGATGCTATCTTCAGCCACCCTAAGCTGATGAAAACCGGTTGCTAAATCGAGTTGGGAGAAAACAGACGCTCCTACAAGCTGGTCAAATAAATCGTCAATCCTAGGGAGAGGGTGCCTATTCTTTTTCGTTAGCTTGTTGAGCTCCCTATAGTCAACACATAGACGGAGTGAACCATCCGCCTTTGTAGCGAACACCACTGGAGCGCCCCATTCTGAAATGCTCCTCCTAATGAACCCCTTTTCTAGAAGCTCTTTAATCTGTTTACTGAGCTCTTTCCTTTCTCGTGGAGCCATATGTCTAACGGGCAACGCAACGGGCTTTGCATTATCTACCAGATATATGCGGAAGTCTATTTCCCGCTTCGGAGGCAAGCCCTTCACCTCTTCGAAGACATCCGGATATTCCCGGACCACTCTAACTGATTGCAAATTTTCAACAGAGGCATATAGCGATTCAAGATAACTAAGCATAACCGCATACGAGGGATTACAGGAAATTTCCAAAGTATTACCGAGCTGGGTTAGGAGCCTAACAACCCTTTTCTCACAATCAAGGATGGCCCCATTACTGGATAGCCAATCCATACCCAAAATCAAACCATACCCCGAAAAGCCCAAAACAAAGGCACTACATAGAAATTCAACACTTAGAATAGAAATTTTCAATCCCACACAGATCATAGACAAATGAGCTGGGCCCCCAATTGGGTTTGAAACAATTAAGGGGTCCTCTACCATACTAGTTTCTAGGTGCAGAGATTCTACTAAAGCAGACGAGATAAAGGAGTGTGATGCGCCAGAATCAAATAAAGTGCGAACGGGGTGATCATAAAGATAAATTACGCTTTCTACAGAAGTGTTTGTACCTCGCTGTTGCAATGGTGGCGCTTCTAGCACATGAACCTGTGCCCCTGGGGTGGATCCAGTGCCCTGCCCCTGTCCTCGTTTCCTTGGGCAGTCCTTAGCCCTGTGGCCTGTCTGACCGCACGAAAAGCACCCACCATTCTCCTTAGCCTTCTTCTTCCGGCAGTCCTTTACTAAGTGCCCCACTTTGCCACAGAAATTACACTTCCTCTTCTCTTTGTTGCCTTTTCCGCCCTTCTTAAAGTCTGTCTTCTTAGGCTGCAAACCCTCTTTCTTCCCTTGAGAGCTTTCTGCCTTGGTCTCCTTCTTGCCCTTGTCCTCTTCGTTCAGCAATGCCATTTGCACCAATCTTTCATACGTGGCTCCCATGGGTATATGGGTCATGGCCAAACTATGTAATGGCTCATTTAACCCCTTGACGAAACGGAGAGCCTTCTTATGCGGGGTGTTGACTAGGTCAAGCCCAAACCTAGCCAGCTCATCGAACTGATTCACATACTCTCTGACAGTCTTGTCTCCTTGCTTAAGAAATAAGAATTTTTCCAACTGCAAACTTCTTTCTGCATCTGAGAGAAACTTAGTCTCAAACCTTGCCCTAAAGTCCTCCCATGTATCCACTGGTCTTTCAGCATTGGTGACTTCCCACCAGTAGGAAGCCTCGCCCTTCAATAGCCACACCGCTAGTTGTACCTTTTGTCTATCTTCTACCTCAAAGATGATGAATAGGTCCTCCGTTTCTTTTAGCCAATTCCTAGCAGCTACGAAGGACTCAGTTCCATGGAAATCCCTTCCTCCCATAGCTTTAAAATCTTTACATATCTTAGCGAATGTGTTTCCCCGTGGAGGAGGTGGAGGAAAAGGTGCTGCTGCGGCTGGATGATTCCCTTCAGCTGGAGGAGGAGGAACGGTAGGACCTGGCTGAGTGGCCCTTGCTTCTAAGAAACGTCTAAACCAACCAGGTATGGGTACCCCTTCAGGCAAGTTAAGATCTTGGGACATGCTGAAACAAAAAGGATAGATTCAAAACGAAGGATAAGAGATAGTTCCTATGGCTTTGGGGAGTGGACTTTGCCTTTTTTAAAATAAAATAACATTTTTCTTTTAAAAATGCTTCTTTAAATTTCCTTTTTGAAAATAATTTTTCAAAACTTTTTATCTTATCCGGTAAACCTATGCTCTGATACCAAGTGAAACACCCCACCTCCGTTAGGGTCACTCTCAAAGGGAATGCCCTAATTTTGGTGGAGGTTTATAAGTACAAGTCACAGATATACAAGACAGATATAAGAACACATATTTGTAAACAGCGGAAGAATAACAAACTTTAATTCATAAAGTCAAATACGTGTTACAATACCATCCTTTCCAAAAACATAACATAACACTTTATAATCTGTCTTGAGTACATTATTTTTAAAGAAGCATAAATAAAACATAGACAAACTGCCAAAGCCCCATAGTGGATTGTCCGAAGCCATAGTTCAAAACAGGAAAGTCCAAGCAATACATTTCTCTTCTTCAAGCTGGATGTTGAGGTAGGTCAAGCTGCTGTGTTCCCTCCCTGAGGACCTGGGGGGGGGGGGGGGGAAACGGAAGAAAGAAGACGAAAGAAAAATAGAGTCAGACATAAAGCCTGAGTAAGTCTAGTACTACTTTGTCTATGAATAAAGAACTGGGTATGATAAGTAAAACAGGAAGTGGGCAACATTATAAACTTGGTTAAGTTATCTAGGTTCGAATATACTATCGTACCCCATGTTAATCTCTGAACCCATATAAACTAGTTTCCAATTTGCACCCCAAAATCAGGGTGAGGTGATCCATTCTACGATGATCGGCTCCTACTCGCATAGTTACATGTGTCTTACGGCCCCCGATGTTTGTAGTTACCTATGCTGGTCCCGCCATGGGGTGTATCAAGTCCCATAGTGGCAACCCGACACAACCTTAGAGTGCAAAGGTATGCTACTGGTGTCCAGTGCTTTATTTTTCTGCGCCGGAGTGCGTGCACGCCCGCACACCGTTAGAACCTACACTGCTACACCACCGCCGTCGATTTGACCTCTTACAATCAGCCCAGTAATCGTGCCCCACCCTGCCTAGTTTCAGGGTATCCTGATACACCTTCTAGGGTTACTGCTGAAAAGGGTCCCCCGTTACTAGGTTTTCTATCTCTAGCCAACATGCTAAGTTGGTTAAGTGTTTCCTAACCTAACCCCACCAGTCCGTTTAGTTTAGCATGTTCCATTTTGATTAAGTCTTTAGTTCACTTAATCCTAACAATCCTGACTCAGCCTTAATTGTCTTATTAAGGCCCTGACCTCTCACATTAGACAGGTATTGTTGTGGCTGCCTGTTGCCGGTTGGTTCCGGGCAGTCTTACGCCACAACTCAGTCTAACCTCGGGTCCTTGCTGGGCTCCATGTTTAACCTCCCACATTGGATAGGTATTGTTGTGACTACTGGACAGCCGGGCGGTTCCGGGCAGGTTTACATCACAACTCAATCCAACCTCGGGTTAAACACATCGTCTTTTCTACATTTACATATTTTGTCATTCTTCTTTATTTCTTATATGTAAATATTTGCGGCCCATTATTATGTTAATGGTGTAAAGGTTACACCAACCATGGGCCCAACCCATACTTGACTTTGGGCCCTTCTATTTCATATTTTCATTCATTAATTAATTTTTAACCCAACGTTATCTTCCCCCGTTTTACACGTCCGTTTATATATATTGGGCTTAGCCTTTTAAAGCCCAATTTAGCCATGCGAAAAAGGGGAGGCTTATGGCGTATACACAAAGAGGGGAAAGTGAGCGCATGAACTTGCATATGACGTTGGAAAATACATAATAGAAATTGGTGTACTTGCATAGTGGTGACATGTATTTTGGTCATAAAACATAGGTGACATAAATCAAGGCATGTAAACTTGCATAGGTTTAACTACAACATGAACCTATATTCTTATTTAGGCATAATGTCAAACATAAGCATGGCCTAAATACTTCTAGCATAAACATGGCATATTGTCAAACATAAGCATGGCATAAATATTCCTAGCATAAGCATAGCATAATTCAACTTAATCATGATTTAAGCCTAATCACATAACGATGGTATAAACATACTTATGCATAAATATTCCTAATCATGGTGTTTGCTTTAAACTTGCAAAAAGGGATTTTTGAGTCTAACCTAGCCATGTCTCACATATGTCATCATATAATTCTTTTAAACAAGATAGACTTAATCATAGATTTCAATTATGCCAAATATAATTCATAGCCTAGCCATATTCATAAGTTTTGCAAAAGCATGACTTAATACATGGATTATAGTGTCAAAATACCAACATAGTTTCATATGAACTATAACAACCAAACTTGTCTCAATTACTTGCAAAATGATTTATGCACAAAAATATACATCATGATGGCATAATACCAAAGCCCAAACTTGCATAAATTTCACTCAACTACATACATGTAGTTTCAACATAGACTACATAATTTGCGTAATATTCCAAACGTATATTTGCATAGAACTACCACATGTAGTTCTTTATAATGAATAACATAATTTTGCACAAATATGAATTACTTCCATTGTCACAATTCAAGCATACACATCAACACAGTTGTTTATTAATACCAAAGTAATACTCTACTTACAATGGTTGCGGCGAATTCTCTAGTTTAGGGATTGAAGACGCAAATTCCTTTGTTGAATTGATTAGCTTTAGGTTGCTTGAATTGCTTTAGGCCTTAGAACTTTCTCCCTAATCCTCTCTTTAGTTGGCGGCTACTCTTTGTCGTTCCTTAGCAACATGGCGGCTATGTTCTTAATTTGAATGAATAGATTAGGGTTTAGTCTAGGGTTGTTTATATAGAGGTTAGGAATTGATTAGGACCCTTGATGTTGCTAGGTTAGATCATAGCCATTCATTAGGAAGAGAGACCAATAAAAACCCGCCACCTAGCCCTAATGACAAGGCAGACCACAGAAATTCGACCGCACCCCGACCTGGCCAGCCAGGTTGACTGGGCTCGACCAGGTCGATACCCCTGTCGACAGGGCTGTCGACAGCCCTGTCGACATGGGTAGCCCAGGTCGACAGCCCAGTCGACCTGGGTGGCTAGGCGGGTGTTTTATCCGCCTGGCCCATTGGGCCCCATTTCAAATTATTATTTTATTCTGTTTGAATTTTAAATTTGATTCAAAACTTCCGAAGGCCATATCTTCTTCATACGGACTCCGTTTTTCGAAAACTCAGACTCTATTTCGCGTATTTTTCCGAGACGAACGCAATGGCGTATCCCGTTTCCCTTAGTTCTTTGATTTGAATTTGATTATACTTTAATTCATGAATTTTACAGTTATAGAATTTTCGGGGTGTTACAACTATTTTATCATGAAGTACGTTCTAGCACTTCCAAACATACGAATTTATGTTGAATTTACATTTGAATTACATTTTAATAGATTTCCCAATCGTAAAAAGGTAGTCAATAAATTTATTTTTTTCACACTTGGGATAAGATTAATTTATGCATATGACATAATAGCAATAATAACTTGAAATCAAATTAGAGAATATTGCATGATTTGTATGAATGTTCAAATTTGTAAGGATAGGAAACCTTTCCCAATGAAAAGTTCTAAAAAATAGAAGAAACAAATCTATAACAATGTCATCAAAGCAAAGTCAAAAAATAAACTTATACCAAACAGTAAATTTCAGCTACTTATCTCTTAGTATATTATTCGAAAATAATTTGCAGTAGAAGAATTTGTAAATTGTAATTGATAATGATCTTCAGTACATAATACATGTTTATATATTGTTTACAATAGCCACTTAAGCTTTATCTTATTTCTGAATGTAACGTATTGGGCTCAAGCCCAATTACTTTGTAGCGAGATACTTAGTGAATTAAATATACTTCATGTAACACCCCAAAATTCAATACACTATAAACATACCTTAAAAATAATAAATTGGGTATTACTCAATTAATTATTCATAATTAAGTGAGACCAGCTTTACATTGTGTTTGTCTCGGAATTCTGGTTCAGATAGCACCGAAGATTGCATAAAACGGATAACGTGCGTAGCGACCAGGGAATTTCGACACTTGAATCCCAACAATTATACATCCTGTGTCTAACTCAAGAATCAAAAATCCATAAAGTTAGAAGAAAGAAGTTAGAGGGTGATATAAGAAAGAAAGAATATTAGAACAGAAGAATATGAAGAACCAACACAACACAGAGTCTCACATCGTAGCGGAACAAAATATAATATATATAAATAAACTTTATTAAGAGCTTGAAATAAAACTTACAACATCAGAGTACAGCCATACATCTGGACAGTTATAATAGTCTGTCCTCATATGTATCACACAACAGAATAATAACGGTATATATCATATGTCTGAACTCCTTCAGCTCATCTTTGGGCTTCGCAGTATCTGATAACCTGAACCTGTAAACCCCGGTCAAACCCGGGCATTACAAATACCGGGTCAGTTTGGTGAACCAGAGTGAGGGAAACTCTCTAAGTTTATAATATCATCCATATTGATTTTAAAGTCAAAAATCCTTTTGAAAGAAAAGGATAATAGTTAGACTAGCCCACATATAAACACGGACGGTTTTTACCTTACGATAAACCAAAATGTTTTTGAAATCAGTACATATGTGATATTATAATAGTGTCTAAATACAAGTAAATAAAATCTAGCACAACGCTTGTATCTCACGCTCCACATAAATATTATACAAACAAAACCGTGGATGCTTATTGGAGATTGGATTCCGATTATGACAAGTATGGAACCACCTGCCGATAGTGTATCTCTAGAAAGGAATACACTGGGTTCAACAAGAACGTCTTGCGACCCGGCCCAAACATGACCGATCACTCATTTCGCTTGAGTGTATCAATTGTATATCACCAACGGTTGGACTCAAACCACTGTTTCCCGAAGGGGATAGCATCAAAAGATTTAAGAAGGAAATGGATTTTCCCTGGATAGGTGATTACACACTCTAATGGGAGCGACCCACATAGCCATGCTGCCTGCCCGATTTTTGTCATTCCCCGGTTGATGAGGCTTGAGTTTATAATCGACTTTTGGAATATCTAGCCATCATTCACTTTGAATGTCACATCGTCAGATCCCCCAGATATCACTAATTGACGTCCACAAAAATACATTAGTCGTTAAGCTAAGAGAAGGTGTCTTCTCCACCTCAACAGATATGCGTTTGAGGAAATCAACACACGTGACTCCTTTGGAAATACTCTGTCAAACACTCATCCATACAATTTGTCCTGGGACTGGACAATCCGAAGGTACTATCCTACTGCATCCTTGAATTACCCTATGGTTAAGTTGCTAGTAGTCCTTGCAATCCGTAGATTTTAATCACGACAGAATCACTGTCAAATACCTCTAGGGATCAGCTAGAGAAATCCAACAATAGTCCTTTCATTCATGAAGATATACAGCCTTCAATAGCTCCATCTCAATCGGCATCAGATATCTTCTTCGTCTACGTATACGTTGGTTCGGAATAGTTTTCGAATATAATTCGATCCCGGTCTTTCCGCACCGACAACGTTCGGTCAGATTTTGATAGTCGGTTATTTAACTATCAAAATAAACAGTCAATAAAATAAATCCATTGGTTCAGTATACAGCATCACTTGGCCATTAAAATAGTATATCGGTAATAATGTATCAGCTTTAATATATCAATATTCTCAAATCATTTATTTATATACATAGAAAAATATCTTAAAATCCAATCCAAAGTTCTGTTAAATATCCTTTCAAATATTTGTTACAAAAATAATTATTATCTATATTTGGAAATCCGATTCAACTTATCCTTTTAAACAATTGTTGTGATATCTTCTTTGTTTCATTATTTGAATGCCATCATCATCACTTACCTTTTTAGAATAAACACATTCCAAATCCCATCTCCTTGTTTTTTGAAGATATCGATATATTTTCACAACTCTCCTTTTATATCATTTATTATGGAAATATCACTTCATATTCTCAAGCGTCCTTTATTCCTATTATTTTCGAATCCCATTATATATATTTCCAAATTTTTCCAATAACATTAACCTATCATTTCTCATAATAAACCACTTTCAACACATTCACCGCTACAACTAATATCATCCTCCGACAATCCTATAATTATTCAAGTTGGGGTATTTTAGTTACCTCTCAGACCTTGATCAACAACATTCTTATCTTAAGACAGAGGTCAGTTGCATTACCCAAAATTGATATTTATTCCCAATATCAAACAAAATTCCAATTTAATTCTATTTTGATAAAATGTCATCTTTTATTCAAAATCACGGACCCATATTTCATTTTTATAACTCCACTAGTTTAACTATTCTAATTCAAACATGGGTTTTCGTTTAATTTCCATTTCATATCTCCATCAATTCTTAACTGTTAATCATTAAGAAAACAATCCCTAAATATCAACACTGTAGGCCGAAACCAACTTTAGATCAATACTCAGAAAACTATTTATCTTAACCGATCTCCAGTTAAATTATAATTCTTTAATTTCATATCCCCGCTTTTATTTCCACTCCATTTCTAATAATCCTATACAATAATATTCACTAAATTCGGGTTTGTAACTTCATAAAAATCTTGGTTTTCATAAATCTAGTTAAATAGAATCTCAAATCAGAATTCACTTTTAATCGCAACTTAAAATTAACTTACATTATCATTAATATGATCTGCTTTAAAATATCACTTTATTTTAAACAGGTCTTCTCGTTTCATAAACCTAAATTAATACCTTTTAAATCCCATAATTTACTCCTTTAATTATTATTCAATAAACATAAACATTAAAAAAAATTTACTTAACCATTAAATAAATAAATAAATTTAATAAATCCATTTTTAGTTACTACAGTTGACTTAGTCAACTCTAAGCATGATTAAGTCGTTAATCAGATCTTAATTCATCTTTCATGTTAAATTAATTACAAATTAAACTAATTTATATAATCCCATTTGATTATTATAATAATCAAATCAATAAAATCTCATTTTAATTGTTACTTAAAACAATTAATCTCAGTTATTAATTGTTACATTAATTCTTGTCACTTGCTTATTCATCTCGCTTTATAAATCATTTAATAATGATGAGGCAAGTGCTTCGCACACTGATGAATTTTTGTATCAAAAATGGTGATTTATGGTTAAAATAATGAATGTATATATGGTTGGTTTATTTCCTCTTTATAAACCCAATTAAAATAATATATTTAAAAATCTGTATTCTGTACAAATAAATTTCATAACTTCGTTTCTATCAATTTACCTAACGGTAAATCTTTCTTTATAAAAACAGTTTGTATTTTGGCCATCTGCTATAATTCCTCAACCAGTATCACCCATTGGTCAATAACCAAACGAAAGTTGAATTTGGATTTAACAAGCATTAACCAATTCAATAATCCAATCATATGGGTACAACAGTATATATAAGGATCATACAATGAATTTGACTGATGACGGTCAACTAATAACATCCATTCAACATCCAGTTTAATTCAATACGTTTATATTATTATAAACATAACCAACAAGGTAAGTTACATCTATTGGAAATCATCGTTAAAAATAACAATGTCATTTCATTTAAATTAAACATGTTTAATTTAAACCATCGATATAGCAATATTCAACAATCAAATCAACTAATAATTAGCATTCATAGCATTCAAATAATAAACCCAACTTATATAAATATAAGTAGGAGAACAGAGTGAGTTTAACTCACCTTGGTTTTTATTCTATTGATGAAATGATATGTTTTGATAAAATTAAACACGCATTTAATTTTATCAAAAATTCTGGTAGCTTCCGATACTAATAAAATTAGCTCCATATTGTCATGCTCACCAATACATTTCCGTCGCTGTTAACATATGAACGAGTTCTTATATTATACGTGATCGTTTTTAGTAAATTTTTGTAAGTGCCTTAATCAAATGTGACTTTGCGTCTGTTACCCCTACTCCTTACTTCACGTGCACATCCGAGCGAAACACCCGACGCTTTAAACAAGCGGTCCACTTCATATATATCCAGTACCTACAACCTTTAGCTTATTTCTCCTTGCATGCATTCAACATCCACCCTACGCCCATGCTTCATAGTTTTCCAAACATTATGCCGCTTCTTCTATGCTTTTTTTCTTCTATATACTGGCCCAAAAGCCCATGTGCATTGATACCATTTAGCGCACAACCCTTATTTCTTTTCACTAACATTTCCTTTTCCCAGTGTTTGCTGTTCACGTTTGGACATTCCCCTACCATCGCTCCAAATGTTCCACACGCATGTTCCTTTTTCTCCGGTGAACGCTATCAGCTTTCCAATTTTCTTTGTACCTTTTCATTTTTTTTCAAAATGGGTCATCCAAATTTAACGAGACCGCCAATAATGTTCACGTTGCCCAACAACAGGTTTTCTCCTTCCCAAACACGTCTATTACTCCTATTCTATTTTTCCTTGCGCCCTTACCAAAAACTGGAGAGCAGTCCAAGCCCATGCACTGTTCTTCACGTCCAAGAATATCCCAAACTTCCCTCTGCATATTTCATTTCCTTTCCCATTGGATCCGTGCCTTCTTCCCCTTTCCATCATGTACCCAAAAATACTGCTACCTCCATATGTATGTCCACGTCCCTCTTTGTTTCCTCCCATGCACCCCACTGTACCTCGCAACTCCCCTTACCCACGCGCAAGGCTTTCTATGCTCTCCATTCCATTATTCTCCCTACCTCTTTATCTTTATTTACTCCCTCCCAGTAAACATAATATCCAGGCGCTCGTCCCGTTCGCCATTGCTACAGCCCTAGTCGCGCCATTCCCCTGATGTCAGTGCACCACTGGACCTCCAGTTCCTTGTCGCACCACCAGCCGCTACTGGTTTCGAACTCAGCTCGTTCAAACAATGATGCCCATCTTTTTTTTTCTTTCATAACTGTAGAACGGTTCCAGCAAGCCTCCCATACATGAAACAACAGCTCCGCCATCCATGACTATATAGGCTGGAGATGAGGATAGCATGTTTGCTTGCTGAGAGGAGGATATTTTGTTTTAATTTTACAGAGCGGGAAGCTTTGTTTTACTTTATTTTCTGCTCAAGTTTGTTTTAATTTTACTGGGAGTATTTATAGACTCAAACAACTTGGAGGGCACAAATTGGATTGTTTGTCCGTCACATATAAACCTTCCAATGCACGGTATGGAGTTTGGGATGCAAGGTATTGGATAGTAGGTAGCCTGTGGTGTCCTTATGATTAGTTGTGCATGTCTTGTTGATTCCTTAGGTGTCTAGTCGATAGGGAGTATGAAGGAAGAGGCCTTCTTGTCTGATTTCTGTTGTGCCTGATTGAGTAGAAGAATAAGGTAGAGTGTACAAAACAATCAGGGCAGGCATGGGAAAAGAGAAATACATAACTTAGGCATGTATAAGTAGATGGTAGCTATGCTTCCTTTTCCTTTCAAAAGCTTTGTATGCGTTTTCATGTCAAGGTAAGGCCACATGTGGGTAGCTCCACATTATAGGGAACTTAGGCATGCACGTGGCTTCGAAATGTAGGGTGAGTCCCTATTCTCAATAGTGATACATTTTAGGTTATACGATTGTTTTAGAATAAGTTTCATTTCATTAATGTAGTAAGATTCTGTTGTATTCCTTTCGACGAGTCCCTTTTTCCTGTGTTTAATTTTTGGAGAATCAGTACAGTAAAGAATAATGAGTTTGCATGCAAATCATAATGGTTTGGTACATCAGCGTGGTAATATATTCATAAAAATCTAGATTTTACTTCTTTATTAGAAAATTATTATCAAAATGATCCGAATTATTCTTGTTTCATAGAATTCCAACTTATATCGGATCCTATATATTCAAATAAATTTAAATCGTAAATTACGAACTACCACGACGTTTCGAGCTCGTTTTAATTATATATATATATATATATCGATTTTATTAAAATAAACTCGATATAAAATCCATTATATTTCCAATATAATATATATAGAACAGATTTAAATATTCTAATTTAAATGACCAAAAATTCTGGGATGTTATATTTTTCCACCCTCAAAATAATTTCGTCCCCGAAATTATAAGGTAAGAAGAATGATCTGAAACTAGTTATTTTTAAATAATTATTCTTGCATTAGCACAAATATAAATTCAAATTCTTAAATATTTTCGTAAATTTCACTAGCGCCTCCTCTTCACGGCTTGATCGGTCAAACTACAACTACCACTCTAGGCCTTAACTTCTCTAAAATAAAACCAAAATCTAAATGGCCACCCAACTGCGGGGTATAAAATCAATCACTCTAATCAATATATTAAGGTTTACCGATCTGTCGGGTAACTAAACTCTATCATAAAGAAAACCAATTTACTGCTCTTTCTCTTACCAACATGCGCTAATTTCGGATATAATGCAATCACAAATACGGGTTCTAAATTATTTAGTTTTGTTTCACATGCGATTCTATTCGAATTTTTCACATTGCATGATTTTATATAATCAATCTAACATTCCACCAATGAACAATCGATAATTAATATAACCAAACCATACCATAGTTAAATTTAATTCCATATTTTAATTCTTATTCACAAATTTTATATTTTGTTTTCTCTTATGGTTTTATTAAACCATTAAATTCATTATCCTATTTGAATTCTATTTAAATCAATCAATAAACCAACATTCCAATAATTTGATAAAATTAATTCATTTCTATACAAAATATATTTTGTGCAAAATTATTTCATTTACCCTCTTTAAGAAACAATATCGTATCAATTTGCCAGTTCCAATTGAACCGATCAAACAACACAATACAAAACATTTGTATATAAAATTTACAAATACGCTTTCTTGTGTGTGTATATATATATATATATACTCAACTCGATCTAGGGTATTATGACCCAATCTCTATAGAGTTACGCCACAGAGCCAAGGTTATTCCTAAACCATTGCTCTGATACGAACCGTAGCGACGCGGGAATTTTGACACTTGAATCCCGACATTTATACATCATGTGTCTAACTCAAGTATCAAAAATCCAGAAAGCTAGAAGGAAGAAGTTAGAGGGTGAGATAAGAAAGAAAGAATATTAGAATAGAAGAGTAAGAAGAACCAACACAACACAGTGTCTCACATCGTAGCGGAATAAAATATAATATATATAAATAAACTTTATTGAGAGGTTGAAATAAAACATACGACGTCAGAGTACAGCCATACATCTGGACAGTTATAATAGCATGTCCTCACATGTATCATGCATCGGAATAATAATGGTATACATCATATTTCTGAACTCCTTCAGCTCGTCTTTGGGCTTCACAGTATCCGATAACCTGAACCTGTACAACCCGGTCTAACCGAGCATTACAAATACCGGGTTAGTTTAATGAACCAGAGTGAGAGAAACTTGCTAAGTTTACAATATCTTCCACATTGATTTTAAAGTCAAAAATCCTTTTGAAAGAAAAGGATAATAGTAAGACCAGCCCACACATAAAAACGGATGATTTTTACCTTACTATAACCCAAAATGTTTTTGAAATCAGTACTTTTGTGATATTTTAATAGTGTCTAAATACAAGTAAATAGAATCTAGCAGAACGCTTACATCTCACGCTCCACATAAATATTATACAAACAAAACCGTGGGCGCTTATTGGAGATTGGATTCCGACTATGAAAAGGTATGGAACCACGTGCCGATTGTGTTTATCTAGATAGGAATACAGTGGGTTCAACAAGAACAACTTGCGACCTGGCCAGCACATGACTGACCACTCATTTCGCTTGAGTGTATCGAATGTATATCACCAACGGTTGGGTTCAAACCACCGTTTCCCAAAAGGGACAGCATCGAATGATTTAATATGGAAATGGATTTTCTCTAGATAGGTGATCATACACTCTAATGGGAGCGACCCGCATAGCCATGCTGCCTGCCCGATTTTTGTCATTCCCCGGTTGATGAGGCTTGAGTTTATAATCGACTTTTGGAATAAATGGCCATCATTCACTTTGAATTTCACATCGTCAGATCCGCCAGATATCACTAATTGACGTCCACAAAAATACACTAGTCATTAAGCTAAGAGAAGGTGTCTTCTCTGCCTCAACAGAAATATGTTTGAGGAAATCAACGTACGTGATTCCTTTGGAAATACTCTATCAAACACTCATCCATACAAGTTGTCTTGGGACTGGACAATCCGAAGGTACTATCCTACTGCATCCTTGAATTACCATATGGGTTAGTAGCGAGTAGTCTTTGCAATCCATAGATTTCAATCACGATAGAATCGCTATCAAATACCTCTAGGGATCAGCTAGAGAAATCCAATAATAGTCCTTTCATTCATGAAGATATATAGCCTTCAATAGGTCCATCTCAATCATCATCATGTATCTTCTTCGTCTACGTATTCGTTGTTTCAGAATAGTTTTCGAATATAATTCAATCCCGGTCTTTTCGTACCAACAACGTTGAGTCAGATTTTGATAGTCGGTTATTTAACTATCAAAATAAACAGTCAATAAAATAAATCCATTGGTTCAGTATACAGCGTCACTTGGCTATTAAAATAGTATATCGGTAATAATGTATCAGCTTTATTATATCAATATTCTCAAATCATTTATTTATATACATAGAAAAATATCTTAAAATCCTATCCAATGTTCTTGTTAAATATCCTTTCAAATATTTGTTACAACAATAATTATTATCTATAATTGGAAATCCGATTCAACTTATCCTTTTAAACAATTGTTACGATATCTTGTTTGTTTCATTATTTGAACACCATCATCATCACATCCCTTTTTAGATAAACTCATTCCAAATCTTATCTCCTTACTTTTTTGAAGATATCGATATATTTTCACAACTCTCCTTTTATTTCATTTATTATGGAAATATCACTTCGTATTCTCAAGCATCCTTTATTACTATTATTTTTGAATCCATTAATCCAAAATTTTCCAATAACATTAACCTATCATTTCTCATAATAAACCACTTTCAACACCTTCACCACTACAACTAATATCATCCCCCGACAATCCTGTAGTTGCTCAAGTTGGGGTATTTTAGTTACCTCTCAGACCTTGATCAACAACATTCTTATCTTAAGATAGATGTCAGTTGCAATACCCAAAACAGGTATTTATTCCCAATATTAAACAAAATTCCATTTTAATTCTATTTTTATGAAACGTCATCTTTTATTTAAAATCATGGACCCATATTTCATTTTTATAATTCCACTTGTTTAACTATTCTAATTCAAACTTGGGTTTTCGTTTAATTTCCATTTCTTATCTCCATCAATTCGTAACCGTTAATCAGTAAGAAAACAATCCCGTAAATATCAACACCGATGGCCGAAACCAACATCAGATCAATACTCAGAAAACTATTTATCTCAACCGATCTCCAGTTAAATTATAATTCATTAGTTTCATATCCCCGCTTTAATTTCCATTCCATTTCTAATAATCCTTTACAATAATATTCACTAAATTCGGTTTTGTAACATCGTAAAAATCTTGGTTTTCATAAATCCAGTTAAATCGAATCTCAAATAAAAATTCACTTTAAATCGCAACTTAAACTTAATTTACATTATCATTAATATAATTTGCTTTAAAATATCACTTTATTTTAAATAGGTCTTCTCGTTTCACAAACCTAAATTAATACCTTTTAAATCCCATTATTTACCCTTTTGATTATTATTCAATAAATATTAACATTTAAAAATATGTTTTACTTAACCATTAAATAAATAAATAAATTTAATAAATCCATTTTTAGTTACTACAGTTGACTTAGTCAACTCTAAGCATGACTAACTCGTTAATCAGATCTTAATTCATCTTTCCATTTAAATTAATTAGAAATAAAATTAATTTAAATAATCCCATTTGATTATAATAATAATCAAATCAATAAAATCTCATTTTAATTGTTATTTAAACAATTAATCTCGGTTATAAATCGTTACATTAATTCTTGTCACTTGCTTATCCATCATGGCTTTATAAATCATTTAATAATGATAAGGCACATGCTTCGCACACTTATAGATTTTGGTTTCAAAAATGGTGATTTCTGGTTAAAATATTCAATGTACATATGGTTGGTTTATTTCCTCTTTGTAAACCCAATTAAAATAATATATTTAAAAATCTATATTCAGTATAAATAAATTTCATAACTTCGTTCCTATCAGTTTACCTAACGGCAAATCTTTCTTTAAAAAAAGAGTTTGTATTTTGGCCATCTGCTATAATTCCTCAACCAGTATCACCCATTGGTCAATAATCAAACGAATGTTGAATTGGATTTAACAAGCAATAACCAATTAAATAATCCAATCATATGGGTTCAACAATATATATAAGGATCATACAATGAATTTGACTGATGATGGTCAACTAATAACATCCATTCAACATCCAATTTAATTCAGTACGTTTATATTATTATAAACGCGACCAACAAGGTAAGTTACCTCTATTGGAAATCGTCGTTAAAAATAACGAGGTCATTTCATTTAAATTAAACAACGTTTAATTTAAACCATCGATATAGCAATATTCAACAATCAAATCAACCAATAATTAGCAATCATAACATTCAAATAATAAACCCAACTTATATCAATATAAGTAGGAGGACTGAGTGAGTTTAACTGACCTTGGTTTTTATGCCGTCGATGAAATGATTAGTTTTGATAAAATTAAACACACGTTTAATTTTATCAAAAACTCTGGTAGGTTCCGATACTGATCAAATTAGCTCCATATTGCCATGCTTACCGATACGGTTCCGACGCTGTTAACATATGAACGAGTTACTAATATTATACGTTACCATTTTAAATAAATTTTCATAAGTACCTTAATCAAATATGATTTTGCATTTGTTACTCCTACTCCTTACTTCACGTGCACATCAGAGCGAAATACCTAACGCTTCAAACAAGAGGTCCACTTCATATATATCCAGTACCTACAACCTTTGGCTTATTACTCCTTGCATGCATTCAAAATCTACCCTACGCCCATGCTTCATAGTTTTCCAAATGTTCTGCCACTTCTTCTCTACTTTTTTTTCTTCTATATACTGGCCCTAAAGCCCACGTGCGTCTATACCATTTAGCACACACCCCTTATTTCTTTTCATTAACACTTCTTATTCCCGGTGCTTGCTGTTCACGTTTGGACATTCCCCCACCATCGCTGCAAATGTTCCACATGCATGTTCCTTTTTCTCCCGTAAACGCTATCAACTTTCCAATTTTCTTTGTATCTTTTCATTTTTTTTCAAAATGGGCCGTCCAAAATTAACGAGCCCACCAATAATGTTCATGTTGCACAACAACAGGTTTTCTCCTTCGCAAACACGCCTGTTACTCATCTTCTATTTTTCCTTGCACCCTTACCAAAAACTGGAGAGCAGTCCAAGCCATTGCACTGTTCTTCACATTTGAGAATACCCCGAACTCCCCTCCGCATATTTCATTTTCTTTCTTATCGGAACCGTGCCTTCTCCCCCTTTCTAGCATGTACCCAAAAATACTGCTACCTCCAAATGTATGTCCACGTCCCTCTTTTCTTCCTCCCATGCACTCCACTATACCTCGCAACCCCTCTTACCCACGCGCAATGCTTTCTATGCTCTCCATTCCATTATTCTCCCTACCTCTTTATCTTTATTTACTCCTCCCAGTAAACATAATATCCAGGCGCTCGTACCTTTTTCTTCCGTTTGCTGCTACAGTTCCAGATCCGCCATTGCTACAGCCCAAGTCGAGCCATTCCCCTGACATCAGTGCACCACTAAACCTCCAGTTCCTTGTCGCACCACCAGCCACTACTGGTCTCGAACTCTGCTCCTTCCAACAATGCCGCCCATCTTTTTTTTCTTTCATAACCGTCGAACGGTTCCAACAAGCCTCCCATAAATGGATCACCAGCTCCGCCATCCATGACTATATAGGTTGGAGATGAGGACAACATGTTTGCTTGCTGAGTGGAGGATATTTTGTTTTAATTTTTAAGGAGCGGGAAGCTTTGTTTTACTTTATTTTCTATGCAAGTTTGTTTTAATTTTACCGGGAGTATTTATAAACTCAAACAACTTGGAGGGCAACAATTAGATTGTTAGGCCATCACATATAAACCTTCCAACGCACGGTATGGAGTTTGGGATGCAAGGTATTGGATAGTAGGTAACCAGCGGTGTCCTTACGATTAGCTATGAATGTGTTGTTAATTCCTTAGGTGTCTAGTCGATAGGAAGCATTTAGGAAGAGGCCTTCTTGTCTGATTTCGCATATGCCTGACTGAGTAGAATAATTGGGTAGAGTGTACAAAAGAATCAGGGCAGGCATGGGAAAAGAGAAGTACATAACGTAGGCTTGTATACGTAGATGGTAGTTACGTTGCCTTTTCCTTTCAAAAGCTCTGTATGCGTTTTCATGTCAAGGTAAGGCCACATGTGGGTAGCTGCACATTATAGGGAACTCAGGCATGCACGTGGCTTCGAAATGTAGGGCGAGTCCTTATTCTCAATAGTGATGGGTTTTCGAAAATACGATTTTTTAGAATAAGTTGCATTTCATTAATGTAGTAAGATTTCGTTGTATTGCTTTCGACGGGTCCGTTTTTTCCCTATTTAGTTTTTAGAGAATAAGTACAGTTGCGAATAATGAGTTTGCGTGTAAATCATAATGGTTTGGTACATCAGCATGGTTGTATATTCGTAAAAATCTTGATTTTTCTTCTTTATTAGAAAACTGTTATCAAACTGATCAGAACGATTCTTGCTTCACAGAATTCCGACTTATGTTAGATCTTATATATTCCAATAAAGTTTAAATCGTAAATTTTGAACTACCGTGTCGTTTCGAGCTCGTATTAATTATATTTATAAATACATACATACATAAATATATATATATATATTCGAACTCAATTTTATAAAAATAAATTCGATATAAAATCCATTATATTTCCAATATAATATATATAAACAAGATTTAAATATTCTAATTTAAATGACCGAAAATTCTGGGACGTTACAACATATGAAGAAGTTATGAGCATAAGAAGTTTGTATACATATTAGGACCTTATATATGCATATAATTCAAAATATTCAAAAGAGACGAAGCGGAAAATTTACCGAGATTCCAGACCGTTGTGAGATGACCCACGTTCGTCTTGAGTCGACCTATGGGTCGACCCAAGCATGGATGAGCCGACCCAACGACAATCTGGGTAGGTTCAGATTTCTATATCTGGGATACTTTTATAAATAGATACGTTGCTGACTTAGCGCTACATGTACAGTCTGGATTAAACCCCCAGAATCTAAAGGTTGAGGTTAACTTTGTGGATCTATAAATAAATGGCTTTTTCCATTCCAATACACATAATTTCTTCATACTTTCTGCCTCTACGAATCTATTCTGAAATAAATATATATATAATGGTGGAATGCGGCTGAAGCCCATATCTATAGTGAAAACTGAAAATACAAGATTTACATACAACAACAAAAGGGATAGGAATGGGCTTTTCTACAATGGCATATAAATATTTATAAGAGATTTATTCTCTTCTTCACCAAGACCCGCTATGTGTTCCCTGTTATTTTCAGATCTGATTTCCTTGCCAATATCATGAAAGTTAAATAAAATTGGGTTTAGGATATATAGTGTTTATAAAATAATTAATATGCTTGTTCTTCACTGTTAATCACCTTTGCCATTGTTATAAGTAAAACACATGCCTTTTCTATGACGGCCCACCCCGCACCAGCCGACATTTCCCCGAAATGTGTTATGCCAATGTCCGACTAGCACGACACAGTCGTCAAAGAAAAGGGATTTGAAACTATGAATAATCAAAGAACCTGAAGTATATCTCACAGCGCATGGAATAAAATATAATAATAACAACATAACTTGATATAAAACATGCGAGATAGTGCATAAATTGAAAACTAAGCCATGTTCATCATAGCAGCGGAAATCCAAAATACAGCTTATGATACAAACCATTATTACATCTCCAAAACAATGTCTCTAAAAAGGAAATAGAAGAGGTACACTAATAATGCCTGAAGTAGTGACCGGCAACAACACCGGTAGAATATATGTATATAGTACGCGGAAGCCTCCTGCTTGTCTCCGGACAGCTACACGTGCATAATCACTTGACCTATCTCTATTTGGTCATTCAGGAGCACCCAGAATAATAAGAAGAGGCATAAAACTTTGGGTTAGACGAAAGTCTGGAATGAGCAATAGCAACCCCATATAACTGAGCAAAGTGGTAACCGGTATAAATAGTCATATTTGAACCTGGACCTACAACCAAAAAGTTAGCACAACAGGACGTACAGTACTCTAAGGTAACATTAACATAGAGTGCAAAATAGGAGTGTGTGTGTGTGTGTCAAGGTGATAGCAAACATCAAACAAAGTAATCATCCTCACATCTCTCACTCATTGCGTAAAGCATACGATATCCACTACTTTGATTACCAAATCCATTGGGGCCATAATATGTCCATGCCCATATGGACTCTTTAGACGGGTCCATACACTTCTGGACTCTATATAACTATAACTATGATCATGCCCTTCTGGTTTATAGGTAATAACCCCATCTCTCAATAGTAAATCAAAGTTATAGATATCGACAATTCATTTGCACACGTCCCGCAACAAAGCTGTTAGGCTATCCTTTGGAAATTTGGATCGTATCTCACCCTCCTTGACCTGCTCGCCATCCTAGGGCTCGCCCCCATCCTAGGGGTCACCCCCTCGGGATCGCTCCTCCCCTAGGAGTCACCCCTCATGGGGATCGTCCGTTCCCCAAGACTCGCCCCCTAGGGATTGCTCACTGCCTAGAGGTCACCCCCTAGGAATCGCTCGCTTCCTAAGCGTCGCCCCCTTAGGAATCACTAACTTCCTTACGGTCGCCCACCTAGGAATCTCTCTACTAGGAATCGCTCGTTTCCTAGGGGTTACTCCCCTAGATATCGCTTCTAGAGACCCAAAACCTGCACCACTATCCAGCAAACTATTTTTTGCCTCTCGACGGTTTCATCAACCATTTTAACTTTCCTAAGCAACCATAAGGCATATCAAACAATAGCAGTAACACGTAGAATCAATCAAAAACATTAAAACATCAATCACATGAAATATTTTAGATCTAACATACCCAAAAACATGATTTTCCCCTTAATCCTCTTAACCATGTTTTAACAATAGAAACAACAAACTTAATCCAAATTAACCCAAATTTTCACCAGTGACACAAAATAATATTTTAGAATCTTTACATATTTTTCAAGATTTTTATGATGCAAAATTTCGCTAATTATCACTAGTCACCCCTATTTAGCTATAATTGCTGAATAAAAGTGCAAATCGCTCATCATAGCCACAAATAAATTTCAGATCTGAAACTCTAACTGATTTGGCGTGGATCCAAATGTATTCCAACAACTTTATCTTGATATCTGTGCTAATCCACCATAATTTGATGTAGATTTTGCTAATATATGATTAAAAAGTGATTAAAGGTGAATTTAGAAGGTGGAGGCCATTGCTAGGTTTGAAGAAATGAAAGTGGCGATTGAGAAAAATAAAATGAGATGGTTTTCTAACTCATTTCAGCCTCCCTATAACTCTAATCCCAAATTGAGTTATGGGCCCGTCCACTAATTACCTTATTAAGCCTATTTAAGCACTCTTTCACCTTCTAAACCTTGTTTCAGCCATATCTCCCAAACTAAGTCCATTTGATCAATGTGACCACTCTGCGGAAAGGTAAACCATATCTAAATCCAATGGAAGTGGTTTCAGGTCAAAATTCCTTACCAATCAAAAGTTGTAGGTGAAACAAGATTCGCCAGGGGTAAAACGGTCATTTAAAATGCGGCAAAAATCATGGACATGTAAAATGACCCCAAAATTACATGACCATGCGACTTTGTATGAGAATGAAATAAATATTCTACGATCCTACGATGCATAGAATGCGGGTCGTTACATTTACTGTTGGATAACTAAACAATTATGTGTATTTACCTACCTTTTCCCAATTTCTACTATTTAATCTATTTCCTATCTGGCCTATATTCCTATAGGATTTGATTCTTTTCTACCTCCTCTATTTTTCTTTTTGTTTACCCTAAACCTACGCCATACCCGATTAGAGTTGGTGTATAATAAAATTTGATAATAAGAAATGGCATAAAATTGGAATTTATGCATATCGTTAAATTGAAGATTGTTTAACTATAATTTGGGGAAGGGATAATATACAATGTTTATACTTGTTGTAAATTGATAAAAAAGGGTAATATGCATAAACCTGAACATTCTATAATATGGGGGCATAATTGAATAAATTGTATGCATATGAGTGAACATGTTAGATATGACTTAATATACAAATTAAGTAAATGACATGTTAGAATATTGTAAGTACTAGATGTAGGTTAATATACCGAGCCAGTATTGAAATTGTATACATCTAGGTAGGTGTTTTGGGGAAGGGTTGTACATGTATAAAGACTTGTAATTTTACCATCATGCATATTAATAAACCTAAACCTACTAGGTAAAAACATGATTATTATTAGGACACTCATTCTACTGTTGTATCGGGTTTTGGGGACTCTTAAATCCTAGTTATTTGAGGGCACAAGCTTGAAGGGTTTAGCTTGTATCAATCTGCTATTTGAAACCTATATCAGTCAGTATCCGAGTTTGAATATTGTTAGAGGGCCTCACACTAGGCAGGGGCAAGGGCATGCTTTACTAAACTGGAGAGTAAGAGTTTTACATGTGGAAGGTGGTTATGGGAGCGTTGTGGGGGAGATATGAGCGTGCAAGAGTCCGATCCGAGAAACTAAGTCGTTGTAACACTTGTAAATATGTCTGTGTTATATAAGTTGCTGGGTTAGGGATTGATACACCCTACTACTAGGGCTGACACAGATTATTTATATAATAGAGAGCCGATTGCATGGGTATTAATTAGTGTACACCTAGTCCTACTGTTATTTAATTAGGATAACGCCTAATCCTATTATGTGATTAGGGTACGGCAAATCCTGTTGTTAATTCCACTGTTAATCATGTTGTTATGCAATTAGGGTAAACACCTAATCTTGTTATACTGGTATTGGTGCAGACATAACCTATTTTAGTTATATAATTGTGAAGCATTACATGATCATAGTTTACTCCTGTTATTCATGTATGTCCTGTTGTTCTGTTTAGTTTTACCTTATATGATACTTTCTCGTCCAGTCCTGTTTACCTGTCTTGGTATTCCAATTTTTGCATATTTGAAAATTAATGAAACTGACTAGACTTTTTGTCTGACCCTTTTGTTTGTGCTTCTTTCTTCCTCCCCCTAAGGTTCTCGGAGTGGTAGCACTCCTCAATGATTAGGATTTTCTATTTCATCTTGGATTTGGACTTTTTGTGATGTACTGTTTTGACTTTCTTTCTACTCTGCTATGCCTTGCTATGAGGGATATTGTTTTATATTACTGCCCTCTGTTATTTTGTTTTATGAGATAGATTTGAGATACTTGGTTTTAATGTAACTAGTTTTGATGTAACCTATTTGAGGCTATGTTTTATTTTAATAATGAAGTTGAAATTTCTACTTCTTATTTTATATCTATTTTGTGAATTTCTATATTGTTTACCTATTGTGCTTCACGAAACTTAATGCATTCTCTTACGAGTGACATTAACAGATGTGGGGTGTCACATTTTGTATCAGAGCTGAAGGTTCCAAGATCAGAGAAAAAGTTTTTAAATCTGTTTTCAAAAGAGAAGTAATTTCAAATAAAAATTTGTTTTTGAATAAAATCCCCTAAAGCCATTTTCGATATTCTCTCGATCTCATGTTGAATTTTTGTTTCTTCTCTTTTAAGCGTGTCTTGGGCACCCAATCTTCCTGAGGGAATTCTACTGCCGATATGGTTCCATAAGTATCTTGAGGCTACGGCACCTGCCGAAGGACAAGGAGATGCCCTACCCCCAGCTGCAGCCGTAATAGCTCCACCTCCACGAGTAGATAACCTTTCTAAGTTATGTAAAGACTTTTGCGCTATGAGAGGAAAACCATTTCGTGGTACTGAGATCTTTGTCGAGGCATGGAATTGGCTACGAGAAACAGAGAACTTGTTTCGTCTTATTGAGATCGATGATAGAAGGAAGATACTGTTGTCGCATGGCACCTGAACGATGAAGCTTCTTATTGGTAGGAAGTAACATAAGCAGGACAACCAATAGCTAATTGGTATGATTTCCAATAGAGATTCGAGATGAAGTTTTTGTCTCAGATGGAAGGGGGATTACAGATAGAGAGATTCTTGGCTTTGAAACAAGGGGACGTTTCTGTTAAGGATTATGTGAATAAGTTCAATTAGCTGTCAAGGTTTGGCCTGGACTTGGTGAGTACACCCCATAAGTAGGCGCTCAGATTTTGCGAGAGGAGCGAATCAACCTCTCCAAGGACTTGCATTACCTCATATATCGATAGGGGCGAAGTTTGAAAGGCTGGTTGACATGGCTATTATGCACAAAGATGGCAAGGATGAGAAGAAACACATAAAGACTGAAGAGACATAGGCTAAGGGTGAGAAACAGAAATGGTGGCCTAGTAAAGGAAAGAAAAAGAAAGGAGGAAAGCCAGACAAGGCTCATATCCAGAAAGATATCAAGTGTCATGGTTGCAGAGCTATGTGTCATTTTGTGAAGGGCTGCAGAAAGACAAAGAAAGCCTGTTTTAATTGTGGACAGTTGGGACACTTCACTAAGCAATGCCCTATCAAGAAAGGACAAGGGGCAGGAACTTCTGGACAAGTACATACTTTAGAGGTTAGTGGACATGATCAAGGCAGGAAAGTCACGGTTGAAGGTTCGATTTCCCTTTTTGTCTATCATGTTAGAACCCTGTTTGATTCTGGTGCATCACATTCATTTATATCCAGTTCTTTAGTAGATAGTCAGCACCTTAATACTAGTATAGTCTATGATCCTGTAGTGGTCTCGAATCCCACAGGAGGTACGGTTCATTTATCCCTGATATGTAGAGGTTTGAGAATATCTATCTTGGGCGTCAAGTTTGAATGCGATGCATATGTGTTAGGCTTTATGCGCTATGGTTTGATTCTAGGAATGGATTAGCTAGCCATTTATGGTATCATTCTTGATTGTGAAAAGACAGTAATTAGACTTCTTACTTGTCATGATAGAACTCTCAAAATTTCTTTTGACCCACGGGGGTCAGTGATGCTCAGTTTTATAGAATCACTTAATACTTCTGTTGACGATTTGCGAGTTGTACCCATGGTCAGATATTGTCCGGACATATACAAGAAGGTTAAGGGACTACCTCCAAGGCATGAAATAGATTTTTGGATTTACTTGGTAGAGAACACGAAGCAAGTTTCTTAACCAGTGCACCATATGGCTCCTACAGAGAGGAGGGAGCTTAGCAAGCAAGTAGAGGAGCTGTTCGAGAAATGTTTTATTAGGCGAAGCATGTCAAAGTGGGGAGCTCCAGTCGCCTTCGTAACTAAGGCTGACGGCTCACTTCTTCTATTTGTGGATTATAAGGAACTAAATAATCTCACCAAGAAGAATATGGACCCGCTACCAAGAATTGACGACCTATTTGATCAGGTAGTAGGTGCATCAGTTCTCTTACAGATGGATTTGGCCACGGGATTTCATCAGTTGAGGGTGAAAGAGGATAGCATTAATAAGACAACATTCAGAACTCAAGATGGATTCATTGATTGGTTGGTTATGCCTTTTGGGCTAACCAACGCACCCGCCTATTTTGTGGACTTGATGAGTAGGGTGTTTAGAGAGTTTTTAAACAAGATTGTGGTGGTCTTTATGGATGACACTCTGATCTTCTCAAGGAATGAGGAGGAGCATGCCCAACATTTAGGAGAGGTTCTATGCACTCTCAGATCACATCAGCTTAAGGTGAAATTTTCTCAATGTCACTTTTGGGGAAATGAAGTAAGGTTCCAAGGGCATGTGGTCTCTATGGAAGGGATAGTAGTAGACCCTGCTAAAGTTGTAGTAGTTCAAGACTGGAGGGTTCCAAAGAATGCGATGGAGGTGAGAAGTTTTCTAGAGTTGGCAGGCTATTATAGAAAGTTCATTAAGGAATTTATAATGGTATCGTCCCCGCTCACCCGATTGACGAAGAAGATCTTGGCTTTTTCGTGGAGCATTGATTGCGATGATGCCTTTCAAAGATTGAAAAGGCTCTAACAACAGCCCCAGTTCTGACTCTCCCAGATGGAAGTAAGACGTTCACGGTCTATACAGAGTCTTGTGGCACATGGCTTGTGGCCGTCCTGATGCAAGAACGAAGGGTAGTACGTTATGGTAGCATACGGTTGAGGGTTCATGAGAAGAACTACCCTGCCCATGGTATAGAGTTGGCTGTAATAGTGTTCGCATTGAAGTCTTGTTGGCATTATTTACTTGGATAAATATTTGAGCTATACATGGATCTTAAGTCGCTCAAATATTTTTCCTCACAAAAGAATCTCAACCAAAGGCAACAACGGATGATGGAGTTCCTAGTGTCCTATGACTTTGAGATAGCATATACCCCGGGGAAGGGTAATGTAGTTCCAGACGCATTGAGTAGGCAGAGGATGACTTTGAGTCCTCTATTCGTAGAAAGGCTGACCTTGGGGTACATCTCGACCCTTGATTTTAAGCCATCTATGGATTTCACATTGGGATTGTTAGCATCGTTGGAGGTGCGACCTACTCTATTGGAGCATATTGGATCTATGTAGTGGGAGGACCCACAGATATCAGACATCATGGATAGGCTTGGTAGAGGATATTGGAGAATGTAGTTTTGATGACAACAACCTTATTTCAATATTAATTGATTATAAAATATATACTAACACCTCTATCTAGAATATATATATATATATGTAGGTTTTACATACATGAATTATTACTAAAGCCTGTACAGTTTAAAGATGTTAGATACTCAGAGTCATAGATGTTTCATGACTCATGAGTATTCAAGATTTCATGAGTTCAAGATAAATATAATATAGTGTCTAAATTATGTAAGTCTCTGAATATCACTCATTTCAAGAGTTTAAGAGTTCAAGATAAATATAGTTATAGAGTCTACATTATGGAAGAATTTGAATAGCACTCCAGGTTCAAATTCAAATTAATTTCAAATTCTGATTTTCAAATTCTGTTTTCCATCTCTATATTCAATTTCTTACTTCTCTATTTCACTTTCTATTTTTATTTGATTTTAAACATCATATTTATAGATTTATACTTTATAAGTTCTATATATTTATATTTTATATATTTTATATTTTTTTTGGAGGAAGACGGCTGTGTTGCGGGATGCTACACAGCCGGTTACGCGTAGTCATAGTAGCTAATGATATAAGCAGTTAACAGGCCTAAGCAGTGTCATAATAACTCTAGACCCAGCTGGTCAATAAAGATAATACAAGTACTAAGCAGAAAATGTACATCATAGAGGAGTAAACATAGCATATAGATATACAAACAAAATAAACCATAGATAATAATAGTTAGCTACTTCTGGTCCAAAGAGGGAAGTGGGAGCTGCTTTCTTGCGATCACGAGAAGTGGCATGGGAAGAGTAAGCCTGAAGCGAGCACGCCTCGCTGATCCTTTCCATGATTCGAAGAGATGCAGGATGTGATAGCAGGTGCCCATCAAAATTTTCGAGGGTCTGCCAAAGATGGTTGTATTACGTTCTAACCAAATACACCATGAAAAGAAATCCACTAAGGAATCCATTAAGGGATCAAGGGGGTTATGCTGCTAGTATTCGAAGAATGAGCTGATGAAAGGAATGAAGCCAAGGACGTAGGAACTGATTGCAGCCCACACTGCATAGAGTACGCAAACGGGATCAATATTGTTATTGTAGCGATGAAGTCCGTCTCTTGTGTTGATGCGATCGTGGATAAGAAGCCATTGAAAGAATATTATGCGAGGAGGTAAGTGACATTTCCAAATGCGAGAGAAAAAGAAGATTTGGCCTGGATGGATAAAGTATTTATAATAGGATGCAACTAAGTAGATGTTAGATGGGCCTAAAGCCCAAAAGAATGAATCTGGTTCTGTTGATAATTGAGTAGCGTTGAAGATATGTCCAACCGAATTGATCTCACTTAAGGATTCAATGCCTAAGAATATTGGAGCAAAAATCCCATTGGGCCAAGTTCTTGGGTGAAGGCCACCGTAAGCAGGCTATGTTGGTTGGTTTTTGCAAGGATAGGAAAAATAGTGGGATCTGTTCATTCCAAATATCCAACCAAAAGAGACAGGATTCACTATTACCAATTTTAACATGAAAAAGGGATTTAACTCTCTCTATGGTGGATAAAATTCCATTCCATAATGGTGAGGGTCTAGCATCTGGTCTGAAGTGGAGGATGAGGAAAGGATTTGAATTATACAGACGAGCCAAGATCCAGTCTTTCCAGATGAACTGACTAGGCAAGAGGGTTCGCTATAGCCATTTGTCCAGCAATGCAGAGATTCAGTATTCCAAGACCACCATGATTAGTTGGGAGACAAACAGTTTTCCAGTTGATAAGTTTTTTCAAATTACCGCCATTCAAAAGAAATGTACTACGTATTGAATCAATTTTGTTAATATCCCAGATAGGGAGTTTGTGGATTGACATCCAATATCTCGGAAGTGATCAGAGGACATATTTAACAAGTATAAGATGGCCAGTAGAGAATAGTGAGTTTGCTTTCTAGCTTGAAAGTCTATTTTCAATCTTAGAAATGAGCGGTTGCCAATCAGGTTTATAAAGTTTAGTGGGATGGAAAGGAATGCCCAAATAATTAATTAGGAATGAACCAAACTTACAGTTAAGGCAATCAGCTATAACAGGACCTAGGTGAGTACAATTAACCATCATAATAATGGAACTTTTATTAAAGTTAATAGAGAGACATGAAATCATTTAAAATGTATAGAGTAGGACCTTGAGGCAATGAATATTTTTGGGAGATGGGGTGGTGAAAAGAATTATATCATCTGCAAATTGTAAATTGGATATGCAAATTTCTGGATTTGGGAGAGGGATACCTGAGAATGTATTATAAGAGAGGGATCGTTTCACCATTTCATTAAAGACATCTGCTATTAAAACAAAAATGAGAGGTGAGAGAGTGTCTCCCTGCCTTAAGCCTATTTTGGATTTTATTTTGCCTCCATATTCACCATTGATAATGACTATAGAAAGGCTAGTGTGTAGTATCGCTTTGATCCAGCTACACCACTTGAATGGGAAATCCCTATGCGTCATGAGAGATAGAATTCATTAACTAAGTCAAAAGCCTTTGAAAAATCAAATTTAAGAAGGACATCAGGGGTATTAGAAAAATGGCAAAAATAAATTACTTCTTGAGTTGCTGCCACCCAGTCAATGATGTTTCTTCCAGTGATGAATGTAGATTGTTCATTGCCAACTAGAGAGTCAATATGTTGTTGGAGTCTAGTAGATAAAATTTTAGTGATGATCTTGAAGGTTGTATTAAGAAGGCTAATAGGTCTGAAAGAAGAGACAGTGTTAGCACCAGGAAACTTTGGAATGAGGATAATTTAACGTAGTTCAATTTGGCGATTGATGAAGGGTCTGAATAGAATTCTGAACACATGTCAATGGTGTCATATTTTAAAGTGGGCCAAATTTTTTTAAAGGAGGCTAAGCCAAAACTGTCAGGTCCAAGGGCCTTATCATTTGCCATATCATTTATTGCATTCCAGATTTCTTCCTCTGAGAAGGGATGATCGATGTTAATGGGTGTAGGGTTTGGACATAAACAATGCCAATCAATATCTGGAGAAGGGGATGGAAGTGAACCAAGAAGGTTATTGTAGAAGATAGTAAATTGTTGGCAAATATCTTTAGAGTCTTTGAAGGTATTGTTATTATGAACAATCTCTGGAATGAATGAGGAACGTCTATGGCAATTGGGAATTCTGTGAAAGTAAGCAGTGTTTTTATCACCTTATTTAATCCATTTAGTTTTCGATCTTTGTTTCCATTCAATCTCCTCTTGCTTTATTAGTCTGTCTAGTTATAATTCATACTCTTTCAATTCATGACCCTCAGATTCAGTTAAAGACCGCAGCTCTTCAATGATATTTAGATTGAGAATGACATCCTATGTGGATGAGATACGACTTTTTAAGGAATTCCAGACATTCTTAACCCATGGACGAATCAAGTTACAAAGAGAGCGAAGTTTGCAAACCATTCTAAACATGGCAGATTGATGGGTTTGTAGTTGTTCCCGGTTGAGTTTGATAAAGTTATAAAAAGATGGTTCTAATAGCCAGAGACGTACAAATCTGAATGGGTGTTTAATAGGAGTGCTTGAGCAAATGTCTAGAAGAATTGGGTAGTGATCTGAAATGGTGATGGCAAGACCATTGACCAATGATAAGGGAAAATGATCATCCCTTTTTAGGTTGAAGAAAAAACTATCTAGCTTAGACAATGAGTGGATTTCTCTTCTACTTGACCATGTATAACGACGGTTATTGATCGGTGATTCAATAAGCGAACATGATTGGATAAATGCATTGAAGTGAGAAGAATCAGTGGATAAATTGCCTGAATTACGATCAACCAGTGAAAGACTTGTGTTAAAGTCACCTCCAATTATCCAAGTTTCAATTATATTTTGTGACAGGTTGTGACAATATTTCCATGTTTCAGCTCTACCTTGAAGGTCAGTCGGTGCATACACATTAGTGAAATGAAAAATGGAGTTAGAACAAAAGTGACGAAGGGGCACATGTTGAACAAAAGAATGCGAAAGAGATAAAGCTCACATGTGCTCATTCCACGCTGTAATTAAACCACCACGAGGGTCAACAACATCCACGTGTGTCCAACCAGATAAAAAGGGTCCACAAATTTTACGAATGAGCGAATTGGTTGGATTAGAGATTTTCGTTTCTTGCAGAAATAAAATATCAATATGATGTGGGGAGATGATGAGAGTGACAGCATGATTTTTTGTGGGGTCCCCCAACCCTCTGATATTCCATGTGACTACTTTCATTTAGAAAGGTTAGTACACTGCTGTTCTAGGCTTGCATGGCAGAATAATGTTTATCATGCAAACACACCCTCGTGTACTTTGCAAATTATTTATTTAAAACTTTATTAGCAGAAGAAAAATGATTGGTTCAAAAAAGGTACCCGAAGATCCTAGAGGCAGCGAGCGGGCCCAGTTGATCCTTGCGCTCCTTCTACTAGCTGATGAGGTAATGTGAGGGGATGATGAACCTTGACCTTCTTGTTGTATTAGCTCATGTTGTTCCTATTGAGTTGGAAGTTGTTAGTGTACAGGAACTGACAGATCCAGATCAGCCGTTGGAACCCTTCTAGACACTATCATGCCATATTTGTGGTAGTCTACCATTGCCAAGTCTTGTGGTTGGTTTTCAGCCACCCTAGGAACTTGCTTCAAAGCCTCATCTGACATCACATCAAATCTATCTTCCTCCATGAAATCTGTTTGTTAAGCTAAGGTTTGAAAGATGAAATCGTCATAGTCATAATTGATTCCGAAAAGGAGCGTTTTGTGTCGTTGACAAGGATGTGCGTGTGTCCAGCGATCAATCTTGAGCTTCACTGCATGGTTATTTATATAAGAAATTAAAGTACATGGTGTCGAGATACCTTCAAAGAATTGCATCTTAACATACAAGAAGCGATGGTCGACGAAGGAACAATCATATGAGTTTGTGTGGATGATTCATCCCATTAGTTTTAAAGATTCTCTGATAGTGTCTGAATCATGTTTGTAAAATTCTTGAAAACCAATGATTTTAGCTTAGGACACTTTTTCGAGGAGGGGTTCATGATTTTCTTCGAGAGTGGTTGCTTGTTGTAAGAGTACAACGCCATCTTCTTTCGTCAAAACTATCAGGTGCAAGCCGTGATCTTTAATAGCGGAGTTAGGGAAGCAGATGAGAAAGGAATTATCAGTGATATGCCAAATCGGTCATTCATATTGTTGACCAAAAGTTGATTTAAGGGCTCTTGAAAGCATCTCAATAGACCAAAGTCCATCTACGGTAATTGCAGTGAGATAAAGATATGCATCCGCCATTTCTAAAAGAAGTGGAAATTTTTGATTTAGTTTGGGTAAGTGAGTAAGGGATAGTGAAGAATTTTCGTTTGAAATGTGAGGGGATTTGAGTTTGAGGTAGTGGTTAATTACATTAGAGTTATAATTACGATTTGAGTTTTGAGATCACAGGTGGGTCCCTTCCTTCGGAGATCGCAGGTATCTTGGCTTGCTACGGTTCGCTGTTTGAACTGCATAGCGGTGCGTACAATCAGCCATGTTGGTTCGAGAGAGTGGTGACTTTTTATTGGGACAATGCATGCTTGCATGCCCAAAGAGAGAGCAATTATAACATCGCATTTCTGCATGTTTTTTCCATGTGTTATCGATCAACGCACTTGAGATAGCGTCTCTCCAAATTCAAAAATTTCAACGTCTCCCTGATCAATTTGAAAGTTGGTATGATTCTTCGTCGTTTGACAGGTGAGTTGGGGAGAACAGGTGGAAGCTTGGCTCTTGATACCGCCACCTGACCATAAGTAGGCGAAGGTTGCTTTGGTGGAGGAGACAGGTTGTTCTATGCTTGAGTGTTTACTGTATTATGCGGAAATGATGAATAGGTAGAGAGTCAGGATACAGTGGAGAAGAAGCTGGAGAGGATGAGATGAACTGAGAAGATGACTGCATTCGGGGATGGGTGAATCGAGATGGGTGATCCGTGGAGGTCACCATGATTGTAAAAAAGTTATTCGCTAGGCTCTTTTACTATATATGTTTATAGTTTAAAACTCTAAAATTTTACAAATATGTTTACATAGTTTACATTTGAGTTTTCATATGATTTTTTACTTTAATATGTTTATTTATAACACTATATTTAAATTCAAGAATTTCCAAAATTATGTATTTATCAATACATTTGAAAAATATTCAAATTTCTAATTTATACATATATACTCGACATACATATATACACATGTCGACATATAACTGTCATTTTTTTAAATTTGAAAGGAAGTGCATGTTCACTATTTGTGATGGTTCTGAGCCATTGCAACCTTTCACACATTATAAAAAGGGGCTGATTTCGAATTTTTAATCACTTCTTCTCCACTTTCATTCCCTTTCATTACACCATTATTCATTATCATTTTTATGATTTATAAACCTATACTCTGCCAAGTTCAATTCTGTTTTCATTAATCTTCTTCTCTTTAAACTCTCTACTCATTACTCTCTGAATCAAGTGCTATTGAAGAGTTATAGGGTGGTTTGTAATTGTTTGTGTAACACCCCACTCCGCTAGGGTCACTTACAAAGTGAATGCACTAGTTTTGGAGGAGTGTTATCAAGGTAAACAAATACAGAAATACTACAAGACAGAACATAGATAAAATAGCGGAAGAATCAAATGATAAATTTCATTACTTTCAAAAAGAGTCAAGAACTTTTACATCAAATAGCCAAGGTCATTATTTTCCATTACAACAAATTATGTCTTGCATAAATAAAGAAGCATAATCTTAAAACAACAAAAGTAGCTTAATTCCCCAAAGGTAGCAGAAATGCAGCCATAGCATAGCTTAAGATCAAACCATACAGGAGTTGAACTGAAAGCAAGCGAAATCCAAGCTAAGTGCTAGAGTTTCCTCCCTGAGAACCTGGGGGGAAACGAAAGGAAAAGAGGCAAAAGAAAACGGGTCAGTCATAAAGACTGGTAAGTCCTAGTGACTTTCAGCACAAAAACAGGTAAAGCTAACATGACATGTACAAACTGAAAGTAAACATAAGGATGATGACAAGATGGGCAAGACAGACTAAGATAACATGATAAATCAAGTATAAGTCAAGTATAGAATCACATATTCAAGGTTCTCTACATCAACTGTACTAGAATCCCAAAACCATGTTTTATATTAATCATGAAATGATCCCTTGGACCAGTATCATGAATGACCCATTACTAGGTCCAACGGAACGATCCTCTAATCGATCCGCTCCCTACAAGTTCTAGCTCGTTATGTGTTTGTGTCATATGGCCCTATCACTAATGTAGTCACCTATACTATGTCCACCATAGGGTGTATCAAGCCCTAGGGTGCCAACCACCGACACGAACCAAGCTTGACAGATAAACCTACTGATGCCCAATGCGTGCTTTTTCAACTCCGGACCACGTGCACGACCATAGCCTGCCCGAACCTACACTGGCGCACCAACACAGCCATCGTTCTGGTCGCTTGCAATCCTCCCTGTAATCGTGCCCCACCCTGCCTAGTTCCAGTGTACCATGATACGTCCAGTGGGTTACTACTGATATGGACCGCGTAACTAGGGTTTCCGCCCAGCAGGTTAAGTGTTGCTATTTAAATTCATGACTTAACCCTTATCAGTCTAGCATGTCAAGTTGGTTAAGCGTTGTCATTCAAGTTCGTGACTTAACCCGCCTACGTGTCATGTCAAATTTGACTAAATGTTGTCGTTCAAGTTCATGACTTAACCCTACGAATCATGTATCAAGTTGGTTAAGTGTTGTCTTTCATGTTCATGACTTAACCCTATCATGTGGCATTAATTCATTAATGCACCCCAACCTCTCACATCAGACCTGTTGTTCTGGTCACCGGATATGCCGGGCGGTTCCGGGCAGAATTACACAACTCAATCTGACCTCGGGTTTTCAAGTGCAATATGACCAACTACCCACATTGCATCCTATTGTTTGCAGTAACTGGATTTGCCAGGCGGTTCCGGGTAGAATTACACTACAAACTCAACCCAACCTCGAGTTGGGCATTTTCAAGTTCATTCTAGTGTCATGTCCATGTTCAAAATTCATGTCAAGTTCTGTCAGGTTTCGTGGTGAGTTTTATGCCAAGTTTCCTATAATTACCAATTTTTCCCAACGTTACCCCGTCTAAATATTAGACTAACAATCTTAGCTTAATTTTTCGTCCGCATGATTTTTGACATATAATATTAGGCTAAAGCTTAGACTAATTTAACGTACACCAAAATTTGCATAAAGAAATTCATTAACATAAACATAAACATGACATAGGTGTAAAGTTGGCATTCTTGGCATAGTCAATATAAACACCATAGGTGTGTAATTGCAAAATAATCAACATGAATATCATAGATGTGATCTTACAACGTAGACTAAATCAACATACATATATGTGAATTTGCAACATAGACTAAATCAACTTAAATATATATCAACTTTCAAATCAATCACGAGCATATGAATAAGTGTGATCTTGACATATGACATAGGTTTAACATATACACATAAACATGTAGATTTAACATGTGCTCACATATGTGATATGATTTTACAACCTAAACTAGCATAACATGGTAAACTACACAACTTGTCATAACAGGTTATACTCAAATATACGTATGAATAGACTTATTCATTAATTCCCAATTCAACATGATAATAAAATAGAATATCATTCAATTTCACATATAACATAATAAACATTGTTGTATTATCAATTTATTTCCAAGGCATAACATAACTGAATAAATTGAGTAAAACATCGCAGGCATATTGATCTAATAACATTATGAACATGAAAAGGTTTGAATAGTAATCTAGGTTCATGAACATGGATAGATCTAACTTAAATAGAAAAATCCCCAAAATCAAGATCCAAGGACAAATAAAGAAAATAGGTCTGAATAGAAAAACAAGCTTAGATCCAATTTCATAGACATAATCCTAGGCAATAACCTCATGAACATGAATCATAAGTGATTAGCCACAATTGTCCTTGTCATAGGCAATAGTCTTATGTTCTCAGTCATAGGCATAGGCATAGTCTTATGTTCACAGTCATAGGCATAGGCATATGTATAGTCTTATGTTCTCATAGTCTTAGGCCATTAACAATAGTTTCAACGTCATAGGCATAATAATGTTATGGACATGAAAGATTCTGATTTACAACATGAATAGGTTCAAACTAATTTCATAGCAATATTCCCCAAAAGTCAAGATCCAAGATGAACAAAAATAGATATGAATCATACATAGATCCAATTCCAATTTATAACATGTCCATATTAAGTTTATAGTTTTTATCTAAAAGTAACTTGAACTTACAGATCGTGGTCAAAGAAATTGAGATGCAGAAGTCAAGTTTAGAAACTAGTCGATGAATTGTTGAATCTTGATTTGATTGCAAAAGCAAATCCGCAATATGCAATTCCTAGCCGTAGTCTTCAAGAAATAGTCTTCGCGATTTATTTTAATTTAATTTATCTTAATTTAGAGGAAGAAGAAGAAACCATGTCCATCAAGAATTTATGCAGCATAAGTTTAGAGAAGAATGGTGTAAAGAGAATGAGGCTAGGCCGCTATTTATATAGGATTAGGCGGATGAATCTGGTCACGAAACGAGTCTAAATACATCAGAATGCATCAGGTTCAAAAACTGGGTTCGAGAGGCAGGTTGACCCCTAGGTCAACAGTATGGTCGCCTTGGTCCCCGGGAGGTCGACACTATGGTCGACCCCCTAGTCCTGGCCGGGAAATTTCCCGTCCAACCTGTTTTGGGTTTTGAATTTGAATTTGAATTTTTGAGCTGTTTTCGATTATGAAAATATCTGAAACATCAGAGGGTCATATCTCCCTCATATGGACTCCGATTTTCGAAAACTCGTAATCGTTTCCAAGCAGAATATTGAGACGAATGAAATGGCACAACCATTTCCCTTGATTCTTATTTTAAAAATTAATTCTGCCTTGATTTATGGTTTTAACATGTTATTAAAATACGGGTTGTTACATTCTCCCCTCCTTAAAGGATTTCGTCCCCGAAATCTTCAAGTTAAGAAGAATGCATCCTATCATCCAATCAACCGTCTACTCAATCATCATCCACAAGCAACCATTGTCCTTAAAAGATTTCTAATGCTATATGAACATATGTAGAAAGTGTGTGTATATGTTCCTTATCTAATGCAAATGATTAGGCCTTATTGATCTTCTTAATGCAAAATATGTTTAGTGCCATGAATCCAACATGTGCGCAAATAGTCCTAGTCACATAAACACTATATGTGTGCACAAACATCCATCCATATGCAACATTCACATGATAACACATTCAATTTCATCCATAAACAAGTACAAACACTCATGCATATGCAATATGAAAATGTGTCTAAGCCGATCTAGTACCTAATGTGTGTTATGCAATCACGACCAACAACTTGCGACCACTTTCAACCATTTGCAAACATCAACCATAACATGTTTCAATCACATGTTTACATCCAAAAGGGTTCTAACTAAGGTTCTCAAGATAGGATTGAGAAGATAAGCAAGATAAAACAAAGTATCTAGGAGAAGAAGTTAAAGATGTACCACCAGAAGGTCCTACTTGCGGGCCTTGGCCTTGCCCTTGCTTCTTCGGGCGGTTCTTGCTGATATGTCCAGTATCACCACACTGAAAGCATGCTCCCATCTTCATCTTCTTCTTTCTACAATCCTGGACTATATGCCCCTCAATACCACAGAAGTGGCATTTTCTTTTCTCACGTGTCTTGCTATCATTATTGTTATTGTTGTTCTTGCCTCCTTTCTTGGAGTCTACCTTCTTGTTTGGAGACTCATTCGCCTTCACCTCCTTCTTGCCATTATTGTCTTCTTTATTTAAGAGCGTTATGTCTACTAGCATTTCATAAGTAGCCCCCATAGGTACATGGGTCATAGCCAAGCTGTGAAGTGTCTCATTCAATCCCTTGACAAAACGGAGAGCATTCTTATGAGGGGTATTTACTAAGTCCAGTCCAAACCGAGCCAGCTGATTGAATTGATTGACGTACTCCTTGACCGTCATACTTCCTTTCTTAAGAGATAAGAATTTTACAGTTGTAAACTTCGTTCAGCTTGCGAGAGGAATTTCATCTCAAACCTTACTCTGAAATCCATCCATGTTTCAACCGGCCTCCCGGCGTTAGTGACTTCCCACCAATAGGAAGCTTCGTCTTTGAGCAACCATATTGCCAACTATACCTTCTGCCTATCGTCCACCTCGAAGATAACGAACATATCCTCCGTTTCTTTGAGCCAGTTCCTCGCTTCTACGAATGATTCAGTTCCCTTGAAATCCTTTCCACCCATGGCCCTAAAATCTTTATAGATCTTTGATAAAGTAATTGCATGAGAAGGGGGCGGAGGAGGAGGAATCGCTGCAGCTGGAGGACGAATATCTGCTGGGCCTGCATCGTTGGCCCTAGCTTCTAAGTACCACCTGAACCAGCCAGGTATTGGCACACCCTCTGGAAGGTTAAAATTCCCAGACATGCTGAAATGGAAAAGAAGAGATTCAAAACGAGGAAACAGAGGATAGTGCTAATGGCTTTTGGGGAATAGCCTTTAAATAAAACAAGACTTTTTCTTGAAAAATGCTTCTTGGTAAACGGTTTTGAAAATAATTTCATAAGGTTTTAAAAACTTTTGCCCAGTCTGGTAACCTTCTGCTCTGATACCAAATGTAACACCCCACATCCACTAGGGTCACTCGCGAAGGGAATGCACTAGTTTTGGAGGAGCGTAATCGAGGTAAACAAACATAGAAATATTACAAGATAGAACATAGATAAAACAACGGAAGAATCAAAAGATAAATTCCATTACTTTCAAAAAGAGTCAAGACCTTTTACATCAAATAGGCAAGGTCATTATTTTCCATTACAACAAATTATGTCTTGCATAAATAAAGAAGCATAATCTTAAAACAACAAAAGTAGCTTAATTCCCCAAAGGTAGCAGAAATGCAGCCATAGCATAGCTCAAGATCAAACTGTACACGAGCTGAACCGAAAGCAAGCGAAATCCTAGCTAAGTGCTAGAGTTTCCTCCATGAGAACCTGGGGGGGAACGAAAGGAAAAGAGGCAAAAGAAAATGGGACAGTCATAAAGACTGGTAAGTCCTAGTGAATTTCAGCATAAAAATAGGTAAAGGTAACATGACATGTACAAACTTAAAGTAAACATAAGGATGATGACAAGATGGGCAAGACAAACTAAGATAACATGATAAATCAAGTATAAGTCAAGTACAACATCACATATTCAAGGTTCTCTACATCAACTGTACTAGATTCCTAAACCCATATCTTTTATTAATCATGAAATGATCCCTTGGCTCAATATCATGAATGACTCATTACTAGGTCCAACAGAACGATCCTCTAATCGATCGGCTCCCTACAAGTTCTAGCTCGTTGTGTGTATGTGTCATACGGCCCTATCACGAATGTAGTCACCTGTGCTAGGTCCACCATAGGGTGTATCGAGCCCTAGGGTGCCAACCATCGACAAAAATCAAGCTTGCATAAATAAACCTACTGATGCACAATGCGTGATTTTTCAACTCCGGACCACGTGCACGACCATAGCCCGCCAGAACCTAAACTGGCGCACCAACACCGCCGTCGTTCTGCTTGCTTACAATCAGCCCAGTAATCGTGCCCCACCCTGCCTAGTTCCAAGGGTACCATGACACATCTAGTGGGTTACTGCTGAAATGGACCGCGTAACTAGGGTTTTCGTCCAATAAGTTAAGTGTTGTCATTTAAATTCATGACTTAACCCTTATCAGTCTAGCACGTCAAATTGGTTAAGTGTTGTCATTCAAATTCGTGACTTAACCCGCCTACGTGTCATATCAAATTTGACTAAGTGTTGTCGTTCAAGTTCATGACTTAGCCCTACGAATCATGTATCAAGTTGGTTAAGTGTTGTCTTACTTGTTCATGACTAAACCCTATCATATGGCATTAATTCATTAATGCACCCCAATCTCTCACATCAGACCTGTTGTTGTGGTCACTGGATATGCGGGTTGTTCCTAGCAGAATTACACCACAACTCAATCTGACCTAGGGCTTTCAAGTGCGATATGACCAACTACCCACATTGGATCCTATTGTTTGAAGTAACTGGATTCGCCGGGTGGTTCCGAGCAGAATTACACTGCAAACTCAACCCAACCTCGAGTTGGCCATTTTCAAGTTCATTCTAGTGTCATGTCCATGTTCAAGATTCATGTCAAGTTCGTGTCAAGTTTCATGGCGAGTTTTATGCCAAGTTTCCTATAATTACCAATTTTTCCCAACGTTACCCCGTCTAAATATTAAGCTAACAATCTTAGCCTAGTTTTCCGTCTGCATGATTTTTGACATATAATATTAGGCTAAAACTTAGCCTAATTTAACGTACACAAAATTTGCATAAAGAAATTCATTAACATAAACATGACATAGGTGTAAATATGGCATTCTCGGCATAGTCAATATGAAGATCATAGGTGTGTACTTGCAAAATAATCAACATGAATATCATAGGTGTGATCTTGCAACGTAACCTAAATCAACATACATATACGTGATTTTGCAACATAGACTAAATCAACTTACATATATATGAACTTGCAAATCAATCACGAGCATATGAATAAGTGTGATCTTGAAATATGACATAGGTTTAACATATACACATAAACATGTAGATCTAACACGTGGTCACATATATGATATGATTTTACAACCTAAAACTTGCATAACATGATAAACTACACAACTTGTCATAACAGGTTATACTCCAATATACATATGAATAGACTTATTCATTAATTCCCAATTCGACATGATAATAAAATAGAATATCATTCAGTTTCACATATAACATAATAAACATTGTTCTATTATCAATTTATTTCCAAGGCATAACATAACTGAATAAATTGAGTAAAACATCGCAGACATATATATCTGACAACATTATGAACATGAAAAGGTTTGAATAATAATCTTGGTTCAAGAACATGGATAGATCTAACTTAAATAGAATAATCTCCAAAATCAAGATCCAAGGACAAATAAAGAAAATATGTCTGAATAGAAAATCAAGCTTAGATCCAATATCATAGTCATAATCCTAGGCAGTAACCGCATGGTCATGAATCATAGGTGATTAGCCATAATTGTCCTTGTCATAGTCATAGGCAATAGTCTTATGTTAACAGTCATAGGCATAGGCATAGTCTTATGTTCACAGGCATAGGCATAGGTATAGTCTTATGTTCACCGTCATAGTCTTAGGCCATTAACAATAGTTTCAACATCATAGGCATAATAATGTTATGGACATGAAAGAGTCTGATTTACAACATGAATAGGTTCAAACCGATTTCATAGCAATATTCCCCAAAAGTCAAGATCCAAGATGAACAAAAATAGATATGAATCATACATAGATCCAATTCCAATTTATAACATGTCCATATTAAGTTTATAGTTTTTATCTAAAAGTATCTTGAACTTACATATTGTTGTCTAAGAAATTGAGATGCAGAAGTCAAGTCTAGAAACTAATCAATGAATTGTTGAATCTTGATTTGATTGCAGAAGCAAATCCCCAATATGCAATTCCTAGCCGTAGTCTTCAAGAAATAGTCTTTGCGATTTATTTTAATTTAATTTATCTTAATTTAGAGGAAGAAGAAGAAGCCATGTCCATCAAGAATTTATGCAGCATAAGGTTAGAGAAGAATGGTGTACAGAAAATGAGGCTAGGAGGTTGTTTATATAGGATTAGGCGGATGAATCTGGTCACGAAACGAGTCTAAATACATCAGAATGCATCAGGTTCAAAAACTGGGTTCGGGAGGCAGGTCGACCCCCAGGTCGACACTATGGTCGACCTGGTCCCTAGGAGGTCGACCTGGTCTTGGGCGGGAAATTTCCCGCCCCGCTTGTTCTGGGTTTTGAATTTGAATTCAAAATTTTGAGCTGTTTTCGGTTCTGAAAATTTCTGAAACTTCGGAGGGTCATATCTCCCTCATACAGACTCCGATTTTCGAAAACTCGGACTCGTTTCCAAGCAGAATTTCGAGACCAACGCAATGGCGCAACCCATTTCCCTTGATTATTATTTTAAATATTAATTATTCCATGATTTATGATTTTAACATGTTATTAAAATACAGGTTGTTACGGTTTGGGTTGAGTAAAGAAATCGATGTATCCCTTGTAGCCGCGAAATCAAGGACGGGTAATCGGTGGTATCCTTGTAGCCGTGAAATCATGCAAGGTGTACTTGATCAAGTGTGTGCGTGGAATAAGTTGTATCCATGTAGCCGTGAAATCAAGGAGGGTTGTAATAGGAGATTGACTTAGTAATAAAACTCTAAACAATCCTGCGTAGGACTAGATGTAGGAGAAATTCTGAACCAGTATCAAATCCGGTGTGTTCTTTCTTTTTCGGCATTTTATTTCTATTTATGTTTGTGTTTGTGTTTGATTATGTGTCTGTGATTGTCCCTGTGGTGTTTGATTCATATAGTAGTTCACATAAACTTTTGATTTTGTTTAAATTCTCAAAAACACTATTCACTCTCTCTAATGTTAGTTTTTCCTTAACGATCCATTCCGCAATCCCTAACAATTGGTACCAAAGCAAAGTCTTTCAAATAGTACATATTCTAATTTTCGAAAATTATTAAATGGCAAATTTTGAATTGATTTACAGCACTATTTTAAATCAATATATCATAGAGTCATCATGATGTTATTATTTCAAATTACAATTAGTTATTTTGAAAAGTCACTTGATTCTTTTAAAAGGTATGTTATTTTGCAGGAAAAAAGTTATATCTAATGACTATTAGCCAAAAGACACTAAGATAATCATTCAACATTAAGGAAAGAAGATTTTATGAAAGGATACGACTTTTTGGGCTTATACTAGTTAAAGTGTCTGTTCATTCAAAATTCAGATTCAAGTTCAAAATTTTGACGCCAAGTTGACCAGGCCATATAAAACGGATGTGTTCTTATCAAGATGATTCAGATTCATCATCAAGCGACGAAGAGTCAGAAACAGGAAATCCAAATATGTGTTTCACAGCTATTCAAAATTCAGAGAATAACGAAGAAATGGATCTAAAAATCGGGTATGCCTTAATTAATTTTAAATTTTTTGGTTGAATAGATGTTCTGTTTGCTTTGTTTTCCTTGTTTCGAATTTGAAAATTAAAACTTGAAATTTAAAATTCGAATTTGAAATTTAAAATTCGAATTTGAAATTTAAAATTCGAATTTGAAATTTAAAATTCAAATTTGAAATTTAAAATTCAAAATTGAAATCTGAATTTGGAAGTTCAAAATAATAATATTATAATAATAATAAACATAAATTTTGATTGTTTATTTGGGTTAATATTATTTCAAGAAATAGTTAAACCTAAAATATAAATCGATAATATAATACCATAAGTCAAAACAATAATTTTTGATTTTCTACATGTATTTCGACATATATAAAAGGTCATGTCGACATAATGAATTTCAAAATTTTAAAAATTCCCACCATATATTTTTATTTAGAAAATGCCAGTTCAAACTCTAGTTATTAACTTTGTTTGTCTACTTATCTTGTTTCAATATATATATATATATATATACACACACATATATTAAAAGTATATAAATTAATAAAATAAACATGTTAATATGATATACAAAATTAATATATCTTTTTGATATTGTTATAAAATGTAAATTTATTAATCTTTTATATTATTTAAACATGCATAGTTTAACTTATATATTATTCGTATGATTTCAAAACAATTTTGGGTTACATTATCAAAAATACTATTTTAACTTAAATACTTATTTTGATTTCTTATCAAGATATATAAAAGCTTAAATATTTAACCTAATATTTTGGTACAAAATAATAATAATAATAATGATAATATATGATTTTATGTATTAAATATAAGAAACTATAGTTTTATAGTTTAATTTATATCAAGATTTCGTAATTTTGTTATGACTATAGATTTTTTTATTAAGAAAATGTTTTAAAATTTAAATGTTTCCTTAACAAATTAATATATTTTGATTACTAAAAGTTTAAATTTAAAATTAATTTATATCAAAAGATTGATTTATATTTCATAAAAAATTAAATTTTAAATCATTTTTAAAAAATAGTCTTTATATATACAATTATGACTATATGTTCACTTTATATGATACAATTTTGTATTATCTTTAAAAAGGTCATCAATTTTCACTATATTAAAGAAGCACCCTACTAAGATTATTTAACTCAACATTTCTCATAGAATTATTTTAAATATTTTATTATATATTATGAATATCATAAAACTTTTAACTTTACTATCCTTTCAATCTCTTTCATAAGTATCATTAACCTAAGTCTAGAAATTAATATATATATATATATATATATATATATATATATATATATATATATATAATCCTTGTTTAATTCAAATAGTTTGTAATATATATGTATATGCATAATAGTTAGATAATACTTTGAATATATTTTACCTAAATAGATATAATTACCAAATCATGTTGCATACTATCGTTACACATCTTATTTCATATCATACATCATTATTATGAATTACAGTACATCTCAAATTAAAATCATTCACATCACATGTTGCATTTCATTCAATATATCACTTCATATAGATTTGCATATGGTATATTGCATTATAACCAACACACTACATTACATGTTAACTTTAGCTCCACAAATAACAAGTATATAGTATGAAAAGTTTTTATCTAATTAGAAATTTAGGATTATTAATCAAATACATAATATATATACTTTGTCTTGATTAACTTAATTGATTTGTTTTGCTTGGCTTAATTGATTAAATTGATTGAATTAATTGATTTATTTAGTTTGTTTGATTTGTTTGACTTGAATAAATTGATTGACTTACCTGACATGGTTAAATTTCATTAGTGGTTGATAAGTTTGTTAGAAATATACTTATGCACTTGTGGTTGATAGGATCTTTATAGGTTTTAGGATAAATAGAATTTACAAGAAATGTTTGGTTTCATGTTTGAATTGATGTTTTATGACGACAAAACTTAAAATGATTGATTGATAGGATTGAATTGCTTTACTTGTATAATAATTTTAAGGATATCCTATCAGAGTTATTTCTAAGTCTAGATTAAGGTCTTATTATCATTTTAAGGGAATTAGAGTTAAGGATAGGTTTAGTTTTGTATTAGATTAAGAGGGAGTTTTAGTGTTTCAAAGGATTAGTTGAAGGTTCAAAATTGCTGTGGTTGATTTAATTGTTTGTTTGATTTGCTTATTTGGACTGATTTGCTTATTTGGATTGATTTTCTTGTTTGAACTGATTATAAATGTTGAGTTGTTTGCTTAGTTTATTATCCCTTTATTTAGTTTATTAGACTAGTATAGACATAATTTTAGGGGGAGTTTCAATATTTCATGTTTAGAATCATAGATTTAGAGGGCAATATAAGAAGCAATATATAGTTATTATAATCATTTATAGCATTGATTTAGGGGGAGTATAACTTAGTTTATTCTAGTTATAAAAAAGGATCTAGGCGGAGTATGTTTAGAATTCCTTTTTGATAATGATAAAGGGGGAGAAATTATAAAATTGGTATATTATAGTTTAAGGGGGAGTATAATAATAGGAAATGTATAGATAGATATAGAATCTCGGGGGAGTATGTTTAGGATTTTTTTTTTTTGGTAATGACAAAGGGGGAGAAACTATAAAATAGGTATTTTATAGTTTAAGGGGGTAGTATTAGAAGGATCAACATCAACAGGTATGAATATTTGATAAACTAAGGTTGTCATCATCAAAAAGGGGGAGATTGTTGGAGAATGAATTTGGATGACAATAACCTTATTTCAATATTAATTGATTATAAAATATATACTAAAACCTATATTTAGAATATATAGACATATATATGCAGGTTTTATATACAGGTATTATTACTGAAGACTATACAGTTTAAAGATGTTAGAGATTCAAAATTCAGAGATGTTTCAAGACTCATGAGTATTCAAGATTTCAACAGTTTAAGAGTTCAAGATAAATATAGTTATATAGTCTAGATTATATAAGACTCCGAATAACACTCATTTAAATAGTTCAAGAGTTCAAGATATATATATATATATATATATATATATATATATATATATATATATATATAGTTATAGAGTCTAGATTATGTAAGACTCTGAATAACACTTTAAGTTCAAATTCAAATTAATTTCAAATTATGATTTTAAAATTTTGTTTTCAGATTCTATCTTCAATTTCTTTCTTCTCTATTTCACTTTTTGTTCTTATTTGATTTTAAACTTAAGATTTACATATTTATACTTTATATGTTCTATATATTTATATATTTTTAAACTCTATAATTTAATAAATATGTTTATATAGTTTACATTTATGTTTTCATATGATTTTCTACTTTATAATTTTTTTATAACACTATATTTTAATTCAAGAACTTCCAGAATTATAGATACCAAAATACTTGAAAAATATTCAAATTTCAAATTTATACATATATATATATATATATATATATATATATATATATATGTCGACATACATACATACATACATATATATATATATATACATATCGACATATAACTGTCATTTTTTCAAATTTGAAAGGAAGTGTCTTTTCACTATTTGTGACGGTTCTACGACGTTGCAACCTTTCACACATTATAAAAAGGGGTTGATTTTGAATTTTTAAGAACTTCTTCTTCTCCACTTTCATTCTTTTTGTAACACCCCACCTCCGTTAAGGTCAGTCACAGAGGGAATGCCTTAACTTTGGTAGAGCATTATAGGTAAAAGATGCAGATAAATTACAAAACAAATAAATAAAACAACGGAAAATAAAGTCATTTTATAAACAACTTCATTCAGTTAAGCTTTTACAACAATTTCCTCAATCATACTTAAATGTAATACATATAACTTCATAGAACTTCTGTCTTGATTCAAAAACTTCCAAGAATAAAAGAAGCATAAAAACAGTGATATTCCCTGATAAAGCATGAACCAGCCATAGCAGTGGAAGAGAGAGAGTCCAAAGCGATACACCAACTAATCTTCAAGCTTGGAAAGAGAACAGGTCCAAGTTAGGCTGGGCTATTCCCTCCCTGACTACCTTGGGGGGGAAGGAAGAAAAGAGGCGAAAAACAAACTAGGTCAAAAATAAGTCTGGTAAGTCCAGTGATCTTTCAGCATGCAAATAAGATAAAGGATCATGACATGAATAAACCGAAAATAGGACAATAACATAAAAACAAGGTAACTAAAGACAAGATAAGTGCAAGGTGAACTGAATGCGCTTCTACTTTTTCTCTACTTCGCTACTACTCTGTTAATCTGATTTTTGTATTTATCTCTACACAACCTAACTAGTGTCCCAACTAGTAATCTGCATAAATTGATAATCGTGATCCAACTCCCATAATTTTGGTAGCCTTCAGGTGTATATCTATCATGAGGATTCCACCTCAATCAGCCTAATTTCCATGAACATGTTAGATGTACCCTTACTACCTTATCGATCGGCTCCCTACTTGTATTCATGTTCCATGTGTCTGTGTCAATCGGCCCTCTCTTGCGTGTAGATACCCTTTGCTGGTCCTATCATAAGGTGTATCAATCCTTATGATAGCGACCCGACACGATTCAAGATGCACAGTGTATAACTACTGGTACCCAGTGCCTGTTTTTTCCCAATCCGGAGTACATGCACGCCCGTAAACCGTTGGAACCTACACTGACGTACCCCCTGCCGCTGCTTTGACCGCTTATAATCAGCCCAATAATTGTGCCCCACCCTGCCTTGTTCAGGGTATCTTGATACATCCATGTGGGTCACTGCTTAAATGAGTCCCCTTACTAGGGTTTCCTATTGGTTAAGTTTGTGGGCCTATATTTACTAATATTACCCACCAACCCGATATGTACTTAACCCTCCTATTGATTCAAGCATTTTTAATAAACAGTTAAGTTTTGTGGGTCTTTATGTACTAATGTTACCCACCTACACGAGATGTACTTAACCACTCCATTGATTCTAGCATGTTTTTTTTTATGGTTAAGTTTTGTGGGCCTATATTTACTAATATTACCCACCAATCCGATATGTACTTAAGCCTTCCACTGATTCAAGCATGTTTATTTAATGGTTAAGTTGAAACGACCCGAAAATCGCCCTTGCAGGAAATCACCGTATACGCTTACGTTGGGCTAAGACACATCAGAACAACAACAACAGACTTTTATAAACATTGCAATAATGTTACATCAGAGTACAGAATATCAGAGCACATCAAATAAAATTACAACGGAAGACAAATTGCAACAAATACAATATAGTGCAGCAGAAAAGAACTATGCTCTGGACACAGCTTTAAACTTCAATCCAGGATCCTGCTTGGTATGAAGACCTGTAGACAAACTAGTCGACTGCCCGTGTGGAAAAGAGGGCACCCGAGTTTGCAAAGGTGGAATCAAACAACGGGTGAGTCATAGGACTGGTGTGAGAATTCTTAACTAATTTCACTAATAGTAATAAGGCAAATCCAAGGACCATGCCGCTAACGCGGAACGGGTTTTATCCTAACGGATTGCCGGTGCATAATTAAAATTAAATCGTTAAACAACGCAATTCTTTTTAGAAAAATGAAACCATTATAAGACCGAAGTCCCATCACACAATGCAACGCAAATCGGAGGATAGGGTTTTACCTTACAATGGTAAAAAATGATTGATACGATAAAACAGATTTGATATTATTCCCAGTGTATATATGTTTCAAAAACATTTCAATCATAATGTATCAATCATAGACGGCATAGTACCCCATCCTACTATGTCGCCATACTAGCTCTACAATCAAAACCGCATGGTGTCATATTGGAAATTGGGTTTCCATCATGAGTCAAGGCTAGGGAGGAGCTCCTTACCGATTCGAGACACTCTAGCTAATGTCTCAGGATTCCCCGCAGTTAACCCTTAGATCCTGCAGGGCCGGTCCACACATACAGCTTCGTGGATTGGCAATTCCTAAACACACGTTTCTTGGTCCTATAGGACCTATCGTCCGAGGCATGCTACATTCCATCATCCACATAAGTAAATATCAGCCAGTTTAAGCACCGATACCACTTCTAGCTAGAAAGAAATGTGCTACTCTCCCTGCATTCCCTTCTCCCATTTTAGACTCAACCCGGTTGTGAGGCTCGCGAAGTAACATTATAACCACAAGGCCTGCTTTTCGACAAAGCCTGGATCATCTTCATCTTAGCGTGCCACGTTGACAACTCACGCCATGCGATTGGTAACTATTAATACATAACCTCTAAGGGTGTTAAGCAAGAGAATAAATTCTCCGCCACCAACGGTCGTAAATTAAAAGAAATCAATTTACATAGAACAAAATTCAACGTCAGACACACATCCATTTATAAGCTTATGCTCTAGGTTTGAGCGAAAGCCAAATCCGTACAAATCAACACTACGTCCGGATAACTACCATCCTGGCCCCATCTTGGGAGCAAATCAATCAAGGGCCTCAACATTAGTTACCCATTCGATGTGGAGGTCATCGTTCTTCAATCGCCGTCTTCAATTCTTCCATTTAAAACGTCGTATGATTACTTGAAGGGAGTATAACTCGGTCTTTTCAAATAATCTTCGCATAATTATCATTTAAATTATTTCATAACGTTATTACTTATCACTATTTTTATTTTGATGAAAGTAGATATAAATCATTTCATGTAGTCATCAACATATAAGGGCAACGAATCAACCAGACAAACAGCGCACAATCATGTTTATGTATCATATCAAGGTATCATGTTCAATGAACATTTCAATTCCATTCCCACGTTTATTTATTTATAAAAAACAACTAAAAGGTAACTTTCAATTTATTCTTTTACTACAAAGAAAATGTCATTAAAACATCTCTTTTTCTTATTTGTTTACACTACATGTGAATAAATGTTTCCCATTTCTTTTCTTATTTTCTTACCCAAATGTAAATAAGTGTTTTCCTTTTTATTCTACATATCCTATTTACATGAAAATGTAAATGAAAGTGTTATCTAAAATAATTCTTTTTATTACATAAGAAAATGTAAATTCCTATTTCATATTTTATTTACATTTCTTCTCTCATTTTATTGGAAATGTAGTATTTCCTTCTTATTCTTTGCACTATAGAAAAATGTAATTTTTTTTTTTTTATTCTTTAAACTATTTTCTCTTTTATTACATTAAAAAGAATGTAATTCTTCTAACTTCTTTTGTTACATAAAAAAAGTATTATTTCTTCTTATGATTACATTTAGAAAAATGTAATTGACATTATACTGAAAAGTCCTATCTTTCAATTGCATTGTAAATTTCGTTCTTTAATTACGTTGTAAATGTAGTTAACATTACAGTGAAAAATTCTAACTTTTTAAATTACATTAAAGAAATGCAAATTTGATTATATCATCCAGTTCTTCATATGTTAAAATTGTAATTTTCAATATAATGTAAAACCCCTCTCTTTTAAATTACGTTAAAAATGTTATTTTCGTAATAATGCAAATTTCTATCTTTTAAAATTACATTAAAAAGGTAAATTTGATTCTAATGTCCAATTCTTCTTCTTAATTACATTAAAAATGTAATTTTCAATATAATGTAAAATCCCTCTTTAATTACATAATGGAAATGTACTTAATATATATATATATATATATTCTAAATTATATAATGAAACGTAACTTAAATTACATGTCAAATCTTGCTTTTTAATTTGCAATGTATATTCTTACCTTATTTACATTAAAAATGTAATTAAATTTTCAATGCAAATTCTCACTCTTAATTTACATATAAAAATGTAGTTTTATGTTACATGTAAGTTAAATTTCTTTAATTATAAATAAAATGAAATTACCTATGCGGTATAAATTTCATGTCTTTTTATTTCATATAGAAATGTAATTTTTCCTTTCAATGCAAATTTTATTTTATCTATAAATTCTTAATCTTTAATTACATATAAAGATGTCCTTTTCAATTTACAACGTAAATTCTGTTCTTTAATTATACAATAAAATATACCTTTAATTTACAATGTAAATTCTCATCTTTATTTATTTAACACAAATGTGTTTTTAATGTATATTGAAATGTATTTTATTTCATTACATTTTGCTAACGACAAATATTTCTATTTGTATATACAATATTAATGTACAATGTACACACCATAATGTTTATTTCACATACACATCTTGTAACAACCCGTATTTCGATAACATGATTAAGACGAGAATCAAGGCAGAATTTAATTTTAAATTCTGAATCAAGTGAAACGGGCTGTGCCATTGCGTTTGTCTCGGAAAATTACGCGAAATAGAGTCTGAGTTTTCGAGAATCGGAGTCCGTATGACCAAGTTATGGTCTGACGAAGTTTTCAGAAAATTCAAGTTCAAAAACGAGTTCTAATTTCAAAAATTAGGGCTTGGAGGCAAGGCGGGAAGAATTCCCGCCAGGCACCCCAAGTCGACAGCCCTATCGACTTGGGAGTCGACCTGCTTGACCCAAGTCGACAGCCCTGTCGACTTGGGGGTCGACACATGGTGGCCGGGCAGTTTTGCCTGGTGCACCATTTTGAGTCCTTGGTCATGTTTTTGGGCCTGGTTCGAAATCTGATGGCTCAGGTTGATCCTAGGGTTAATCTAAGGGTCTTAACTAGCCTAATCTTCTATAAATAAGCCCCTAACCTACCCCTTAACCCTCATTATTCACTCATGTAACTAAACTATGGCAAAATTGCTACTCTCATGGCCTCCACTTAAGTATCCTAGCCTCCACTTCATTTTAATGAGAGGTTTCATGATCATGAGAGTGTTAGAGAGTCCCTATGCTAGTATGAGAGCTTCTCAAGTTGATTTCAAGGCAAAAGCTTTGATATTTGTTCATAAAGATGGTGTTTTTGTTGAATTGGAGCATCCATCTTTGGGTTTTTGGGTAGTGGCATGCATAGGCTTCATCACAAGCTTTAGTTTAATCGATTTAGGCCTTCATAGCAATGTAAGCCCTTTCCCTACTCTTAGATATTCACTATGAAGTTAAATGTTCATGTTGCAAGTTTGGGTTGGATCATTGAGAATGATACATGCTATCATGTTATGCAAGCTTATGAAGTCATTATCTTGATCTTATGAGCTAAAAGCTACAACCTTTATGTTGATATGTTGCATTATGCAACATGAGAACCTTCATAGCCTTTTATGTCAACTTGCATATGAAGTCATAACCCTTATATGATGATATATGCGAGTTTCTAGTCATCATTCCATGTCTTTTGTCACCATGATTCGCTTATGTGCCAAGTTTGGGTTTATGCATGTTTTTGAGGCTTAAGAATGTAACATGCAAGCTAATGAACACATTTGTGCCTCATTTGCCACCATGATTAGCTTGTGGCTTAATATCCATTTTTGTCATGCCTTTGTCAGGTCTCTTCTTTTAATCCATTACGTTGTTGCGAACGTATATGCGAGTTTAAAAGCATTGGGGTCACATTATGGGAAAACATAATGACATGAACATGACGTGGGTAAATGGGTATAAACATGACAACGTGTAACGTTAAATATGATATGTGTTTATACTTGAAAACATGACTTGAAATATAACATGGAAGTTGACATGTGTTTATACTTGAAAACATGACTTGAAATATAACATGGAAGTTGACATGTAAGTATGCATAAAAACACAAGCTTGGGAATTTACCTATTAAGTTAGGTCTACCCTTTGGGAATTTACCTATTAAGTTAGGTCTACCCAAATGCTTGAAAAACTTGTAACATGTTTTGGAAACATGATGAACATGACACTTAGATAATATAAGTGTGGCCAACTCGAGGTTGGGTTGAGTTTGCAACGTAAAACTACCCTGAACCGACCGGCCTAACTAGTAGTTGCAAACAATAGGACCCAATGTGAGAAGTTGGTCATGTTGTGCTTGAACCCGAGGTTAGACCAAGTTGTGGTGTAAAGCTACCCAGAACCGACCGGCTTAACTAGTAACCACAACAAAGTCTAATGTGAGAGGTTGGGGTGCATTAAGTAATTAATGCCACATGATAGGGTCAAGTTAATTTGATTAATGACTCTTAACCAAATATGACATGGACAAATGGGTTAAGTAAATTGGTTAGGCTAATGATACTTAACAAAACATGACAAGGTTGGGTAGGTTAAGTAACTTGATTTGCCTAATGACACTTAACCATTTTTTTATACGACTAGCGGACGGGGATTAAGTTAACCAACACTTAATCAATCCAACACGATAATTTGGTAAGGTTAAGTTTTCTTAATGACACTTAACCGAAAGATACAGTTAATGGATGGGGTTAAGATTAGACTCAACTAGTCTAAACATGATAATCGGATGGGGTTAAGTTAGCCTAGACTTAATTAATCCCACTTGGTAGTTTAATGGGGTTAAGTTAAATACTTAACTAATCTAACCCGTTAATTTGATGTGGTTAAGTGACCTAAACTTAACCAATCTAACTCGTTAATTTGATGTGGTTAAGTGATCTATACTTAACCAATCTAACTCGTGAATTTATTGAGGTTAAGTTAACCCATACTTAACCAATATAACGTGAAAACATGATAAGGCTAAGTCATGAATCGCTTGAATACACTTGACCGGTTTGACTAAGTAATTTCATAGGGTCAAGTTAATATATACTTAACCAACTTGAGCATGGTTTGTAGGGTTAAGTCTTGAACTTGGATACTTAGCCAATTTTGACATGATTTGTAGACGGGATTAAGTCATGGACTTAAGTGACACTTAATCTGTTATATAAACCCTAATTCGGAGAATTAGGTGGGTATCCGTAATTAACAAGGATAACGGGGATAAGGCTAAGTGGTAAACCTTAGTTGAAGGATAACTAAGTAATGATTCTTAGTCAAGGAAATTTAGAACAGTTCATAGATAGATGAGTAACCTGATACGGTAGGTCATCGTTTAAGTATACGAGTAGGAGCAAGTATCTGATTTAGATAAAGGCTCCCGCGAACTGGGTAACGAAGCAGCGGCTTCGGGGAACGTGAGGATATTCTTGGGATCCCTCTGTGGGCTGCCAGGTAATTATACTAGGCTCATGAGAGGTTAAGGTCTGCGTCAGAAGAACCAAGAGTATGCCTTGGTTGCTATACGAGCGACCTAAAGACGGGGATGGATAGGGTATAGTCGACGATACACGGTCGTACCCTAGATAGCATTTTTCGTCAGGCTACCTACCATCTTTGGTCAAGCGTGTACGTACGGAAAGGCAGAGAACACCCAATAGACCATAATTGCTATCTAATTATGGTTGCGGTAAGGCTAGGATTGTGGGTTGGCCAGTAGTGTGTTCTCATACAGGATTTATACTGTCTTGTCTTTCGCTAGTTGAGGGAGGGGTCCCGTGGCACCATAGCCACGGATAGAAAAAAACAGACCTTAGCATCTGCACCGGCAGATAAATCGAAAGCTCCCGACCGAGTCCTGTATTTCCTGACCTGCCCTGTGACAGGACTCGGATGGCACGATGTGATACATGTGCATACAATCATGGAAAAACGATTCACGATGAATGCATGGGGAAAAGGGCGCGGTTGGCGGTTAGCGTAATCCCTAGTGGCCCTCTGTGGTTGAACCCAAACCGAGATACGAAAACGTGCAATAGGTAAGCGTAATCCGTAGTAGCCCTAGGTAGCATAAGTCCTAGTTGTACAAACGATAATTCATGTTGGAAGACCCTAGCTAGGTTTAGGGTAACAGTCCAAACCGATGTTAAGGATCATGGAACTATGTTAAAGTAATATAGAATCTCATGGGAAAGCCCGTATGGTCTACGGCAAGGGACTGAACATTTACATGGAACAAAACATACGAGTTGAGTAACCTATATATATGCGATATACTAGGTTGACATGGACCATTACAGAACTTTTGAGTAAGGGTCATTCACGGATAACACGTGATACAGTTGGGATACTAGTACAGTAGGTGCAGAGCAGATGTACAGGATAGATACCATGGGACGTTATACGTGATAGATATCTTGGGGATATTATACTTGATAGAAACCTGACGATGTGATACTTTGTTTTATCTTGACATCGTAATTTATCATGACACCTTAGTTTATCTGAGTTCAGTAGTTCATCCTGTTATTTCGATTTAGCTTATCTATCTTGTTATCATGCTTATGTTCATCTCAGTTTCTCATGTCAGTTAACTTCACTAGTTTTTATGCTAATAGTAGATAGGGCTTACTCAGTCTTTTTGACTGACCCGTTTTGTTTCGCCTCTTTTCTTCCGTTCCCCCCCCTCAGGTTACAGGGAGGAAATACTGCTGTTTAGTTCAGACTTCCTGTCGACTTGAAGGTCATCATGGATGGCTTGGACTTTCCTTGGCTATGGCTACTTTACTGTTTTTACTTGGGGAATAATTTATGAAAAAGTCTTTATGCTTCTTTATTATTGCAAGACAGGTTTTGATGTACTCTGATGTAAAAGGCTTTAGACCTTAATTATTAATGTTTATGAAAGTTTGATTTTACTTCCGCTATGTTATATGTTCTGTCTTGTGATATTTCTGTGCATGTTAACCAATAATGCCCCTCTAAAGCTAGTGCATTCCCTTGCGAGTGACCCTAGCGGAGGCGGGGTGTTACATTTGGTATCAGAGCAGAAGGTTACCAGATTGGGCAAAAGTTTTTAAAGACCTTCTGAAAACTATTTGAAAATCGTTTACAAAGAAGCATTTTTTTAAGAAAATTTTCTTTTAAAAGAAAAAGGCTATTCCCCAAAGGCCATTAGCACTATCCTTGTTTCCTTAATTGGATCTCTTTTCCTTTCTTTCCTCCATCTGTAGTCACAGTGGTTTTAACTGCGACTAGTCTTTTCTATCTACGAAAGTGCTTTCCATAAGATGGAGGTGGTTCTCGAGAGACCAGTGGCCGCGTTATAAGAAAGGATCGTGGGAAAGAGGATAAAGTATACGAGCTTAAGGATGAGCAACTTGTTGGTATGGCTTAGCCCTCAAAGGAGGGAGAAAGATGAACAATGGAACCCATGACGAGAGAGTACCTTTAGCATGGTAAAACGGGGCGGATAGTTAAGTATTATGGGACAAGGACAAGATCATCGGGAGGGCAATAGTATGCTCTCATTTCTAGGGCACCTCGGAAGGAGGGTAACGATCTTGTTAAAGGTTTAGCTTTTCTTCTCTATCATCCCGTTAGGACTTTGTTTTGATCATCGTATCATTTAAGTCTGCTTCGATAGTTGAGTCTCTGCACCTTAAGTACTAGCGTAATAGAGAATCCCATTTTTGTCTCAAAGTCCTATTGGGGAATTAGTCCATTTATGCATGACTTGTTTGGATTTGAGAATGTTTATGCCAAGAGTTGAGTTTGGAAATAATGCTTATGTTTATAAGCTATGGATGGATTCTAGGGATGAAGTGGTTATCCAGTAAGGGGTGCCACTCTCGGTTTTGATAGGAGGGTATTCAGACTCTTGACTAGCCTTGGTGATACCCTCGAAGTCGCGTGTAACCTTTTGAGGTTCTGTCATGACTAGTTACTTAGAATCCCTTGATGCCTTTATTGGAAATTTGAACCCCGATCGAGTGATGTTCGCCGATAAGACGGATGGTTTATTTCACTTATGCATGGGTTATAGAAATCACCCTAGTAAGTGTGCTTGATAACTTGGTTGACATCTGTTTACTTTCAAGAGGAAGTTCTTCTACGTGGAATACCTTGTGGTACGAGGTCCGAGATTCACTAGTGGATTTTGGAAAGCTTGCATGAGACCATGAGTACGCAGTCATGTTTGCGTCAAGTATTCTAGAAAAAGGATAAGTGCAAGTGGAACGAGAGGCGATGAAGAAATGAGTTCCAGCTCACGTTATGGAAACAGGAAATAAGAAGCTACGAAATCGCGAAGTTAAAGGACGGTCAAGGCACAATGGAATTAAGCTCACGGAAATACGACTTTGATGGTCAAAGACTAGATATGCGCATGATATCTCTTTTTGGGAAGTATATCCTTGATCCCTGTTTTCTGTAGAGCTTACTTGTAGGCTATCTTTTGTGGACATCCTCTCGGTCCTATATTCTGTTACAAACCCCGTAAGGAGTTTGTCTTGTTTATCTTCTCGACCCTGTTTCAGGGAACCCTAGGTAGAACCCTATGAATGTAAACATGTATTTGAAACATGTTATGATTGATATGGTTGCAAGTGGTTGCAAGTGGTTGCTCGTGGATGCGCGAATACACGTTAGATACTAGCTCGACTCGGTCACATTTCATATTGCATATGCACGAGTATTTATACTTGTTTATGGATGAAATCGAATGTATTATCATGTGGTTGTTGCATATGAATGAATGATTGTGCACGCATATAGTATCTATATGACTAGGACTATTTGCATACATGTTGGATTCATGGCACTATACATATTTTTGCATTAGAAAGATTATTCAGGCCTGATCATTAGCATTAGCTAAGGAACATGTACACACACGTCTTGCATATATTCATACAGCATTAGAAATCATCTAAGGACAATGGTCGCTTGTGGATGATGTTTTGAGTAGATGGATGATGGATGGTAGGATATGTTCTTCCTAACTAGGAGATTTCGGGGACGAAATCCCAAAAAGGTGGGGAGAATGTAACAACCCGTATTTCGATAACATGATTAAGATGAGAATCAAGGCAGAATTTAATTTTAAATTCTGAATCAAGTGAAACGGGCTATGCCATTGCGTTCGTCTCGGAAAAATACGCCGTTTAGATCCAAAAATACGCGAAATGCGCGAAATGCACCAGCCACCAACTTTTTTGACGAAGAAGAAATAAAATAGAATTCTCACATCGTTTTGAATTTCTACGCCGTTTAGATCCAAAAATTGGCCAAATTTCAACTTTCTCAGAATCAGGTCTAGTCAGTGCCATCGCGAAGGTCTCGGTCTCACGATCGTGGCACACCTGAAATCATTCGAATCCGAGTTCGTACGAGCAAGATATGGTTAAATTAAGATTGGTAAAATTTTTGAATTAAATTAATTAAATAATCAAAGGTTGAAAAAGTCAACCTTCCTCTTTCTTCCTCTTCCACGTTCCAACCCGTTCCCTTTTTATTTTTGAACCCATTTTGTTCAAAACTCGGTCTCCTTTTTTCTCGGGATTGGTGAAGCTAGAAGTCCATCGGAGGGTGGCAAATCGGAGAGAGGAGGGAGGGCTACGTGCGCCTAGGGAGGTGGAGATCGCGGTGGGGCCCGCTGGGCGTGGTGGGGGTTGTTTGGCCATGGGTTAACGAGGGGATTCCTGGAAAATTACTTACTTATACTTCATCATCACTATATAGAATCAAAGAGGAGGAAGAGAGCTTCGATTTGGTATGAAGAGTGAGTGACTTCATTGACTGGATTGTGCGAAATCGAGGAAGGAAGTTTCGGATGAATGTGGCCATTGAAAATGAAGTTGGTGGTTGGTGCATTTCGAAATTAGGGTTTGAGGGTCCTAATTTGCTTATTATTTATATTATTATGTTCACTAATTACCCATTAAGGCCCGTTTATCAACTTTGTCAGATTTCAGCCGAACGACTATCGTTCCTACCCATAACCGCTATTTCGGACTCATCTAGCTATGTCCCGCAGGCCCAAACGACAGTCTTGACCCAGTTTTATTTATTTTAAAATATTTACTTTTATTTTTAATTCAATCGTACGGAAAAATTCACCGGGGTCACAAATTAACTTCAAAATTTTCCAAAAAAATAAATTTAGCTATGTTTTGACGCTTCGGACCTAGGAAAATTAATTTCATTCAATTCTGAGCCCGTTTGAAAAATGACTATTTTCAAGTCGATTAAAATTGACCGAAATTGACAAAACTGAAATCTTTTTGCCATGGCCACCAATTTATTCTAAAAATTATGAAAAATTAAACTTACCCAAATGTTGACATTCCGGTTCCAACAAAAGTGGTTTCATCGAAAACAGAGGTTGGTTGAAAATGGCTATTTTCAAGGCATATATATTAAATATTAAAAATACATTTTTAAACAAGTAATTTCCGAAACTCGAAATATATAAGTGTTTATACTTTTTAAATGCATAAACGTCATTCTGAACTCAATGGAAGTGGTTTCGAGACCAAATTCCATCGTATGCAAAAAGTAGTGTTTTTGACCTTTATATATTTCATAGCGACCTTTCTAAATTTTAAACTAGGCATAACTTTTGATTTCCGCTATGAAGTTTCAAGTTTTCTGATTCCTTAGAAAGATATTTTTAAATAGATTCTAATATTTTTGGTTTCACTAAAATCTGTTAAATTTTACATCCCGTACAGTCAATCAAAGTTTAAGTTTGACTTTTCAAACTACCACGCTATTTTAACTCCTTTTATAATTAAAATTAAATTATTCATCCTAACCACGATTTAAATCAATTTTTAATCATTATTATTTTAAATATTTTTTTTTGAATATCCAAACCTATTAAAATTAGTTAAAATAAATTTTTAAATTTACCCAAAATTCAGGGTTGTTACAGTCTCCTTCACTTAAAAAATTTTCGTCCTCGAAAAGGAACGAAGTTAAAAGTGTTTAATTATCCTACTCAAATTTTTATTCTTTATTATTCATTCATTGGTTTAAATAATTTTATTGTTGAACTAATAATTACACTACACAATCATCAATCAATTGGTTGTTTAGCTTTTTAAATATTTATAACTTTTATATATTCAAAAATCATATTTTCTAAAATAGATTATAATTACGAATACATATATTATAGGCTTGCTACTCTCAACTCATTCTAGGGCATTACTAACCCCATCTCTAATGAGTTTTCTCATTCTAGGGTACTGCTGATCCTATCTCTAATGAGTATTCTTATTGGATATTACTAATCCAATCTCTGATAAGTCTTTTGTTCAGTTCCAATGAGTTGTGTCCCAAAGATTTGAGCTAACCAAAGCTCTGATACCAAAATGAAATGACCCGAAAATCGCCCTTGCGGGAAATCGCCGGATACGCTTACTTTATGCTACAACACATCAGAACAACAACAACAGACTTTTATAAACATTGCAATAATGTTACATCAGAGTACAGAATATTAGAGTACATAGAATAAAATTACAGTGGAAGATAAATTACAACAAATACAATACAGTGCAGCGGAAAACAACTATGCTCTGGACACAGCTTTAAACTTCAATCCAGGATCCTGCTCGATATGAAGACCCGTAGACAAACTACTCGACTGCCCGTGTGGAAAAGAGGGCACCCGAGTTTGCAAAGGTGGAAACAAACAACGGGTTAGTCATGGGACTGGTGTGAGAATTCTTAACTAATTTCACTAATAGTAATAAGGCAAATCCAAGGACCACGCCACTAACACGGAACGGGTTTTATCCTAATGGATTGCCGGTGCATAATTAAAAGTAAATCGTTAAGCAATGCAATGCTTTTTAGAAAAATGAAACCATTATAAGACCCAAGTCCCATCACACAATGCAACACAAACCGGAGGATAGGGTTTTACCTTATAATGGTCAAAAATGCTTGAAACGATAAAGCAAATTTGATATTATTGTTAGTGTATATATGTTTCAAAAACATTTCAATCATAATGTATCAATCATAGATGGCATAGTACCCCATCCTACTATGTCGCCATACTTGCTCTACAATCAAAACCACATGGTGTCGTGTTGGAAATTGGGTCTCCATCATGAGTCAAGGCTAGGGAGGAGCTCCTTACCGATTCGAGACACTCTAGCTAATGTCTCAGGATTCCCCGCAGTTAAACCTTGGATCCTATAGGGCCAGTCCACACAAGCAGCTTCGTGGAATGGCAATTCCTGAACACACGTTTCCCGATCCTGTAGGACCTATCATCCGAGGCGCGCCACATTCCATCATCCACATAAGTAAATACCAGCCGGTTTAAGCACCGACACCACTTCTAGCTAGAAAGAAATGTGCTGCTCTTCCTGGGTTGCCTTCTCCTGTTTTAGACTCAACCGGGTTGTGAGGCTCGCAAAGTAACGTTATAACCACAAGGCCTGCTTTTCAACAAAGCCTTGATCATCTTCATCTTAGCGTGCCACGTTGACAATTCACGCCATGCGATTGGTAACTATTAATACACAACCTCTAAGGGTGTTAAGCAAGAGAATAAATTCTTCACCACCAATGGTCGTAAATTAATAGAAATCAATTTACATAGAACAAAATTCAACATTAGACACACATTCATTTATAAGCTTATGCTTTGGGTCTGAGCGAAATCCAAATCCGTACAAATCAACACTGCGTCGGGATAACTACCATCTTAGCCCCATCTTGGGAGCAAATCAATCAAGGGCCTCAACATTAGTTACCCATTCGATGTGAAGGTCATCGGTCTTCAATCGCCGTCTTCAGTTCATCCATTTAAAACATCGTATGATTACTTGAAGTGAGTATAACTCGGTCTTTTCAAATAATATTCGCATAATTATCATTTAAATTGTTTCATAACGTTATTACTTATCACTATTTTTATTTTGATGAAAGTAGATATAAATCATTTCATATAGTCATCAACATATAAGGGCAACGAATCAACCAGACAAACAGCGCACAATTATTTTCATGTATCATATCAAGGTATCATGTTCAATGAACGTTTCAATTCCATTCCCACGTTTATTTATTTATAAATAACATCTAAAAGATAACTTTCAATTTATTGTTTTACTGCATAGAAAATGTCATTAAAACATCCCTTTTTCTTATTTATTTACGCTACTTGTGAATAAATGTTTCCCTTTTCTTTTCTTATTTTCTTACCCAAATGTAAATAAGTGTTTTCCTTTTTTTTCTACATATCCTATTTACATGAAAATGTAAATGAAAGTGTCATCTAAAATAATTCTTTTTATTACATAAAAAAATGTAAATTCCTATTTTATATTTTATTTACATTTCTTCTCTCATTTTATTGTAAATGTAGTATTTACTTCTTATTCTTTACACTATAGAAAAATGTAAATTTTCTTCTTTTTTTTATTCTTTACACTATATTCTCTTTTATTACATTATAAAGAATGTAATTCTTCTAACTTCTTTTGTTACATAAAAAAAAGTAATATTTCTTCTTTTGATTACATTAAGAAAAATGTAATTGACATTATACTGTAAAGTCCTATCTTTCAATTGCATTGTAAAATTTCCTTCTTTAATTACGTTGTAAATGTAGTTAACATTACAGTGAAAAATTCTAACTTTTTAAATTACATTAGAGAAATGCAAATTTGATTATATCATCCAATTCTTCTTCTTAGTTACGTTAAAATTGTAATTTTCAATATAATGTAAAGTCCCTCTCTTTAAAATTACATTAAAAATGTAACTTTCGTAACAGTGCAAATTTCTATCTTTTAAAATTACATTAAAAAGGTAAATTTGATTCTAATGTCCAATTCTTCTTCTTAATTACATTAAAAATGTAATTTTCAGTATAACATAAAATCCCTATTTAATTACATAATGAAAATGTACAATATATATATATATATATATATATATATATATTCTATTCTAAACTACGTAATAAAATGTAACTTAAATTACATGTCAAATCTTGCTTTTTAATTTGCAATGTATATTCTTACCTTATCTACAATAAAAAAGTAATTAAATTTTCAATGCAAATTCTCACTCTTAATTTACATATAAAAATGTAGTTTTATGTTACATGTAAGTTCTATTTCTTTAATTATATATAAAATGAAATTTCCTATGCAGTATAAATTTCATGTCTTTTGATTTCATATAGAAATGTAATTTTTCCTTTCAATGCAAATTTTATTTTACATCTAAATTCTTAATCTTTAATTACATATAAAGACGTCCTTTCCAATTTACAACGTAAATTTTGTTCTTTAATTATATAATAAAATATACTTTTAATTTACAACGTAAATTCTGATCTTTATTTATTTAGCACAAATGTGTTTTTAATGTATATTGAAATGTATTTTATTTCATTACATTTTGCTAACAACTAATATTCCTATTTGGATATACAATATTAATGTACAATGTAGACACCATAATGTTTATTTTTATTTTTATTCACGTACACATCTTATACACAGCAAAGTATATTTTCTTGTTTCATCTTTCAAATTACACAAAATGTATATTTTACTTATCATACCAATTCCAAAAAAAATAGGCATTTTTGTGTTTCACTTCAATTTCAACAAACGAATATTTTTGTTCATTCATTTTTGCTTCTATAAAAATGAGTATTTTTTTTTTCAGTGTAACTAAATTGATAACTTTGTTATTCTTTCAATGCAATACAAAAATAATAATTTTTCATTACAAACAAAAAGGTAATTTTGTGTGTTAATCTAGTTACATGAAAATGTAATTTTCATATCTTTAATCTTTTTAATGAAAAACTAATTCACTGAAATATAAATTTCATATTCTTATTCTTTTTAATTAAAATCCAATTCATTAAAATGCAGGCTTCATACTATCAATCTAATTGCATGGAAATGAATTTTTTTTCCTAATTTACATTAAAAATGTAACCTTTTTTTTAATCTAATACATGAAAATGTAAACTTTTACTTTAAATCTTTTTACAATGAAAATGTAAACTTTTACTTTAAATCTTTTTACATTGAAGTCAATGTCCTATACATTTTTTCTAACAAATTGACAAAGTAAATAATGTCTATTTTTCATTTCTAACAAAATGGCAAAGTAAATAATGTCTATATTTTCATTTCTAACAAAAATCAATGTTAATGTCATCCCTATTTATATAAAAAATGAAACTTTATTTTATTTACAATCAAAAGTGAAACTATCTTATTTAACAAACAAAAAGGTGGGATCCTTTATTTAATAAACAAAAGGTGACATCTTTATTTATTAACAAAAGATGAAATCTTTCTTTTATTAACAAAACAAATTTATATATATATATATATATCAAAAAAGTTGAATCGTTTTATTTAACAAACAAAGTTGGATTTTTTTTTATTGTCAAACAAAGATACAATCTTTTTATGTCAATTTCATAATAACACCACATCAACATATCATCACCAAATTAACAGATCTGCACAAAATTATAGACAAAATCCTGATTCACAACAAACAGTAATTAACTACGCATTAATGATAATACAATTAGTATTATTGACGAGGAAGAAATAAAATAGAATTCTCACAATGTTTTGAATTTCTACGCCGTTTAGATCCAAAAATTGGCCGAATTTCAACTTGCTCAGAATCAGGGCTAGTCAGTGCCATCGCGAAGGTCTCAGTCTCGCGATCGTGGCGCACCTAAAATCGTTCGAATCCGAGTTCGATCGAGCAAGATATGGTTAAATTAAGATTGGTAAAAGTTTTGAATTAAATTAATTAAATAATCAAAGGTTGAAAAATTCAACCATCCTCTTTCTTCCTCTTCCACGTTCCAACCCGTTCCCTTTTTATTTTTGAACCCATTTTGTTCAAAACTAGGTCTCCTTTTTTCTCGGGATTGGTGAAGCTAGAAGTCGATTGGAAGGTGGCAAATCAGAGAGGGGAGGGAGGGCTACGTGCGCCTAGGTAGGTGGAGGTCGCGGTGCGGCCCACCGGGCGCAGTGGGTGTTGTTTCGCCATGGGTTGAGGAGGGGATTCCGGGCAAATTACTCACTTATACTTCATCATCCCCATATAGAATCGAAGAGGAGGAAGAGAGCTTCGATTTGGTATGAAGAGTGAGTGATTTCATTGACTGGATTGTGAGAAATTGAGGAAGGAAGTTTCGGATGAATGTGGCCATTGAAAATGAAGGTGGAGGCTGGTGCATTTCGAAATTAGGGTTTGAGGGTCCTAATTTGCTTATTATTTATATTATTATATTCACTAATTACTCATTAAGGCCCGTTTATCAACTTTCTCAGATTTCAGCCCAACGATTGTCGTTCCTACCCATTAACCCGTATTACGGACTCATCTAGCTATGTCCCATAGGCCCAAAAGACTGTCTTAACCCAGTTTTCTTTATTTTAAAATATTTACTTTTATTTTTAATTCAACCGTACGGATAAATTCCCCGGGGTCACAACTTAACTTCAAGAATTCCCAATAAATATATTTAGCTATGTTTTGACACTGCGGACCTAGGAAAATTAATTTCGTTCAATTCTGAGCCCGTTTGAAAAATGACTATTTTCAAGTCGATTAATTATGACCGAAATCGATAAAACTGAATTCTTTTTGCCATGGCCACAAATTTATTCTAAAAATTATGAAAAATTAAACTTAACCATATGTTGACATTCTAGTTCCAACAAAAGTGGTTTCATCAAAACAGAAGTCGTTTGAAAAATGGCTATTTTCAAGGCGTATATATTAAATATTAAAAATACATTTTTAAACAAATAATTTCCGAAACTCGAAATATATAAGTGTTTATACTTTTTAAATGCAGAAATATCATTCTAAACTCAATGGAAGTGGTTTCGAGTCCAAATTCCTTAGTATGCAAAAAGTAGTGTTTTTGACCTTTATATATTTTATAGCGACCTTTCTAAATTTTAAACTGGGCATAACTTTTGATTTCCGCTATGAAGTTTCAATTTTTCAGATTCGTTAGAAAGATATTTTTAAATAGATTCTAATATTTTTGGTTTCACTAAAATCTGTTAAATTTTGCATCCCGTACGGCCAATCAAATTTCAAGTTTGACTTTTCAAACTAGTGCGTTATTTTAACTCCTTTTATAATTAAAATAAAATTATTCATCCTAACCTCGATTTAAATCAATTTTTAATCATTATTATTTTAAATAAATTATTTTGAATATCCAAACCCATTAAAATTAGTTAAAATAAAATTTTAAATTTACCCAAAATTTAGGGTTGTTAAATAAGTTTTGTGGGCCTATATTTACAAATATTACCCACCAACTCGGTATGTACTTAACCCTTCCAATAATTCAAGCATGTTTATTTAATGGTTAAGTTTTGTGGGCCTATATTTACTAATATTACCCACCAACCGAATATGTACTTAACCCTCCCGCACATTACACCATATTAGTTAAGTGTTGTCCGCTCATGTTAACTTAACCCACTCATTGTAACGACCCGGAAAATCTGAACCAATTTAAAAGTTTTAAATTGGCTGAAATAGTGGATTTTAAATATTAAAAATAAATATTTTAAATAATAGCGATGAAAAGTAAGTTTGAATCGACATTTGAAAACGAATATAATTAATTCTAATTATAAACAAGGCCTGAAATGGCGCTGCAGTTTCAAAAAATTGAATTCAAACTTTGTTAGACTGTACCGGGTGCAAAACAAAACGGATTTGAGTGAAACCAAAAATATTTAAATCTGTTAGTGAATACCTTTCTAACGAATCTGAAAAATCGAAGTTTCATAGCGGAAAGCAAAAGTTATGGCCAAATGAATTTCCAGAAAGGCCGCTATGGAATTTATATAGCCCGTGAAATTGGCCATTGTAACAACCCGGAAATTCTGAACCAATTTGAAATTTTTATTTTACAAATTTTAATGAATTTGTAATAAAAAAATTACTTTAAATACATAATCTTAAGTCAGTCCACTTTTTGTTCTTACTTGATCCATGCTTTTAATTTTGTCTGTACCGTTACTTAATAGGTTATGAACATTTCATAGGAAGAACTCATTGACTATGATCAAAATTTTGGTGATCATATACAATGATGAATCGCTTGGTTAACGTGACTTTTTTCGTAAGTAACTACATTTAAGTAAGAAGAATCATATCAAAATTTGTTAACATGCAATAAATAAAAGTAACTGATTTCTTTAAATTTGAGTCAGTAAGAATTCAAAGTAATTTCAGAATTAAGCTATTTATGAAATTGACACGTGTAAATAAATGCTAATTAATCATATGATATTTATGGTGTGGTAAAATCAGAGTATAACAATTCATTAGAAATTTAATTATAATCAAATGGGGATTGTTTCTAATGCGAATGTTAAATTTAAGGTAATATATAATTAGTGAGATGAACATAAATATAATTTAATGTTAAATTGAGTAATAAAAGTGATTGTAAGAAAAATTGGAAATAACGGAACTATAACAAATGTTGAATTAATACAATAAAACAAACCAGTTAATTTTATAATTGAAATATAATGTTGGAATTTAGTATAATGAAATTCTCCTAATAGTTTATTTCGAGTATAAAAAGAAATTTGAAATGAGACATTATGATAACTTTGCCATGTTTGGAAGGAAGGATTAATGAATTGATTGTTTTAAAAACATTAGTTGCTCAATTAAAAATGTTAGAAAATTGAATTTGTGATATATGACACAGGTAATTTATTCCTATGTTGGATTAGGATTAGATGGGTAATTGAATTAAGGATAAATGAAATTGAATACTGCATCCATTTAATTAACCTTTGAAATTTGAATAAATAAAAAGGAAACTGAAAAAAAACCCCATGTGAACTTAATATCTATATTTTTCTTTATTTTGAAATTAATGTTTACCATTTAAAGTTTAACGTTCATTCATTGATATCATTTCTTTCCTTAAAAGTTCGTCAAAAAAAAAAAAAATTAAACCGTTTATACCTTTAATTTAATTCATTGGTTCATAAGATTTTGGATTATTCTTATTGGGGTTAGTGGAATATTATGAGTTAAAGCAGCTACTTAAGTTTAGTTTCTGAAGCGTTTCTCATACGTGAATAAATAAAGTAGTCCTTCTCTTCCTTCCTCATTCCTTCTTACATCTCAGATTCCTTATCTCCTTCTCCCTCTCCGAAATTCTCAACAAGCGAAATCATGGTAAGATTTAAATCTTTTCATTCTTAACCTATGTCTTATTTTCATATCTAATTTATTTTATTTTTCCTTCCTTTCTAAAATCAAACTCTAAGTCTCAATTTCAAAAGCTAGATCTACATCAAAATTTTCATGGAGACATTTCTCAAACCAAGGTGAGAATTCTATTTTAAATTAAAATCATTTATTTATTTATTTCACTCTAAATTTTATCATCGTATATAAAATTCATGTTGATGTGTGAGAAATCATATTCTCTTATTTAATTAAGATTTGTTGATTTGATCTGTTTGGCTGATTTGATCTGTTTGTGGTATGTTTGGTAAATTGTTGAAGTTAACAATCATGTTCATTAGAGAATCATATTAAAACCGTCATTATGTTTAGTATACGTCATGTTAAAACAAATATTCCATTTTGTAATTTTAGAATTGATGTAAACGAATATTTCATTTTGGTATGTATGAAAACTAATATCTTATTTTGTTATGACAAAAAGATTGAAACCAAAAATACATCATTTTGTCATGGCACAACATATGTAGTATAAAAGGGTATATTGGATAAAAAAAATGTTGCAGTAAAAATAAGAATCAACCTTTTTGTCAAATTTGATTAGCAAAATCAAGAATCGTTAAATTATGTTAACATATTTTTATTTACATATTATGTGTAAAAAAACAGACAAACTTATTTTATACCTTTTTATTTATATCCTTGGTGTAAATAAAAAGGCAAATTTGTAAAGTCACTTTTATCTACATTTCATTCGTAAATAAAAGAGCTAAAATGAAATTTAGTATTTTTTTGTAAATTCATTACAATAAAAAGGATGGGCATTAAAGATTTTGTTTTATTTATAATTTTGTTTAAATTTTACATTAAAGGCTATATCTTATGTATTCCTGTTTTGAATAAAAGTTTATGATAAAAGAACTTATTCTTTTGTTGTAACTTTGTAGAATCAAATGAAATGTTTTAGTGTCATTATATATTTAGGCTTAAAGATTTACATCTAGTGTTATATTAAACAAAAAGAAGAAAAACTACATTTTCCTTAAACGTAATAAAAAGGAAAGAAAATTACAATTTTCTTAAATGTAAAAAAATAAGTAGGAAAACTCACATTTTTGCTTAATCAAAGAAGAGGAAATTTACATTTTTGGTTTATGAAAATCAAATAGAAAAAGAACCATTCTTTTATTTGCGTTTTCAACATAAATATATATATGGAAATGAATTATTATTTTTATTTGTGTTTTTTTTTTTCAACACAAATATAACTCAGCAAAAGAATTATTATTTTTTTATTTGTGTTTTTCAACACAAATAAAACTTAGAATATGAATTATCTATTTATTTGCATTTTGCAATGCAAATATTACATAGAAAATAAGATCACTCTTTTTATTTGCATTTACCATGCAAATATCACATAGGAAATAAGATTACAAATGAATTATCTTTATATTTGTGTTCTTAACACAAATAAGAACATATAAAAATGAATCATCCTTTTTATTTGTGTTCTTAACACAATATACACATAGAATTGAATCTTCATTTTTATTTGTGTTTTCAACACAAAAACACACATAGAAATGAGTCACTCTTTTTATTTGTGTTCTTAACACAAGAACAAACATAGAAATAAAGTTTATTCTTTTATTTACATTCACAAATGTAAATATACATTGAAATTAAAGCTCATTCTTTTATTTACATTCACAAATGTAAACATACCTTGAAATTAAAAGTTTATTCTTTTATTGACATTCACAAAGGTAAATATGCATTGAAAGCAAAGTTTATTCTTTTATTTGCATTCACAAATGCAAACATATATTGAAAATATAGTTTTGTTCTTTTATTTGCATTTACAAATGCGAACATATTTTGGAAAATAAAGTTTGTTCTTTCTTTTTATATTCACTAATACAAAATATACACTTTTGACAATTTTCATTAGTTAAAACAGAATAAACACTTTTGTCAATTTTCATTAGCTAAAACAAATTATTCACTCTGGTCAATTTACACTAGTTGAAACAAACAAGCACTTTTGTTAATTTATACATTTTGTTGAAATAAAATTCATATGAAAACATAATAATTGTTTTTATTTGCATAACATGTAATAAGATTTGTAAGTAAAAATAAAAATCAATTTTATTTGCAAATTTACATTAGATATCATATTAAAATATAAGAATCATGTTATTGGTCAAAACATACATTAGAATACATAGTTAAGTAAAGTATGCATACATTAGAATTTGTATGCAATGTAAATAAATACTTTTATATGTTAGGATATGCATTGAAACATATACACATAAGATTATTTCTTTTATGTGTTAAAGTTAAAGACATTTGCATACAAATAGAAGGAAATAGGAATTATCCTTTCCATTCATCATCAACAATAATAACCTGGGAATAAATTATAGTTTATTTGACCTTAGAAATGAATAGGCAAATTATACGAATAAAAATACATTTTTATTTGGCATTAAAAATAAATAACATGTTAGTTCATTCACATCAACGTGTTAGTAGTATTAAATTGGTTAAATTCTTTAACCAATCATTTATTTTTATGAACTGTTATTGGCTGAAAACCCCACACGGGTGTTGGGATGAAAATTTGACACACTAGTCCCAATATTTGGTTGTATGTCGATCGATAGATTGACAGACTGCTATGAGTGTTATTGTTTCATTTTTATACTCACACAGTTATAAACTTCACTCTGCATGTGAATGGATGTTTGATAATTATGTATCATTTGTTGTCATATTCATACGATGTATGAAATCCATATAACCAAAGTTATATGGTAACCGATTGAGTCACATTCCACTTCAGGATTTCCTTTAAATAAAGAATATCTTTTAAAAATAAGGGATATTTGGAATAAAGAACATTATAAAATAATATCTTTTAAAATAAAGAATACTACACTTTGAAGGATATTATATATAAAGAATCTTTTTATAAAGAATTATTTTAAGATAATGAATATTTTAAATAATATTTAACAAAGAATAAAATAATGATTTCTTTGTCTATTCTTTAATGGACAAATGATAAAAAGATATTTCTATTGAAGTGAATTAGTTAATTAACTAGAATCAATCTTTCAGTTAAGATTTTTAGAGTTTCAATTATATTTTGTAATTGAAGTAAAATGTTATGTGAATTGGGTTTATGGTGAACTATGTTTTAAACAACATTTGTTCTTTAACCCAATTTACAGTGAAAATATGATTTAGAAAATATAAATCCTTTTATTAAGATTTAAAAGAAATTTTCTAAAGACAAGTTTTCCAATTTAATAAATTAAATTGGAATTGAGTGGAAATTCGGTTTGATAATAATCAAGATAGGTTTCTGTAAAAGAAGACTGATACTATACATGGAATTTAAAAGACTTTGCCGTTATTCCATTTATATTGTCGGTCTGATACAGAAATTTATATCGATTATATTTTGACTTGATTTCTATGAAAATTCCATATTTAATGGAATATGACTTTGGGTTTATCGTGAACAATGTTTTTAAATGACATTGATTCTTTAACCCAAATTAAAGACAAGGTTAATTCCTTAAGAATTGAATAATCATTGAATAATGATTTTTGATATTAAAAATCAAGTTAGAGTTGTAATGAATGTTTAAAAGGGTAAATTTATAAGAATTTAACTTTGATTTAATTTATGGGAACTTTTCCCTAGTAATATGAATATTCTATTAAAAGAATATCATGAATTGGAACGAGACGTTGGATGTGTTTATAACACTTGATTTTCAATTATAAAATACGCAAGTTATTTGGAAAAACCGGGTTTAACCCATTTCAAATGATTATACGACGATCTAAGTCGAAGAGTCGAAGAGTCGAAGACGGTGATTGAAGACCGACGATCTTCACATCGAATAGATGAGGGCTACTGACGCCCTGGACTGATTTGCACCCAGGACAGGGATAAAGTGGTAGTTATCCGGACGTAGTGCTGATTTGTACGGATTTGGCTTTCGCTCGGACCCAGAGCATAAGCTGATAAATGGATGCATGTCTGACGTTGAATTTCATTTATTGTAAATTGATTTCTATTAATATACAACCGTTGGTGGAGGAGAATTTATTCTCTTACTTAACACCCTTAGTGGTTGTAATAACCCGGAAAATCTGGGCCAGTTTAAAATTTTTATTTTGGCAATTTTGACGAATTTTGATTATTTAAAATTGATTATTTTAAATAATATCGACGATAAATTTATTTTGAATATAATTCGAGCGTATATATTATATACATCGTCGTTAGAATATAAATAATTATAAATAGAATTGAAAATGGCGCGGTAGTTCGATAATTCGATTTCAAACTTCAATTGAACACACCGGGTGCAAAACAATCCGGATTTTAGTGAAACCAAAAACATTAGGATCTAATTGGTGATATTTTTCCAACGAATCCGAAAAATCAAAATTTCATAGCGGGAATCAAAAGATATGTCCAGTTGAAAATTCTGAATAGTCGCTATGGAATTCAGGCCCTTAAAAATAGACATTTTGCAAATGACCTCGGATTTCGACGAAACCAGTTTTGTTGGGTCCGTGATGTCAAATTTTTGCTAGGTTTTAAATTTTATAATTTTTCGAATCAATATGTGAGCATGGCAAAGGAAAACACGTTTGACCAGTTTCAGTTGATTTTAATCGACTGGAAAATGGTCATTTTTCAGACGGTCTCAGAATTCGACGAAACTAGTTCTGTTAGGACCGTATCGTCAATACGAAGCTAGAAAATATTTTTCTGGAATTTTTCTAGTTAGTATGTGACCCCGGTAATTTGAAATGTACGTTTAAAATTCAATATAATGATTTAAATGTAAATTCAACGGAAACAGATCGAAACAGTCGAATCAGCCTACGATACATATCCCATTGTGTTCGGAATGGGGGTAATTAGCGATAGACGACAGGCGGCGGGTCTCGTTTCGAGGTTGAATAAAAAGGTTGCTTTTTGAAAATTAAATTAAATAAAAAAAATAAAAAACCCCTTTACCCCCTTAACCGGTCAACGTAAACCCCCCCTCCACTATTCTCTCTCCCCGATCTCCAGTTAAAATCAAAAAAAAAAAAAAAAAACCTAAACTAAGGAAACCGCCGTCGCCTTCGTTAGCTCCCCATTCCCCGACGTCCGCCCTCTCCGCCGAAGACCGACACGCCCAGGCGAACGCGCCACCCCGACGAGGTCCCCTCCGACGCTTCTCTCCCCCAATCGAGCCCCTGATTCTCGGCTGTTCATCATCGGTTTTTGGCTCAGATTCGAGCTCGAGTTCCACCGCCCTTCTCGTCACAGTTGGTATCAGAGCTTTGGTTTACAGAGCTCGAGAACAAGACACCTTAGAACCATACGAAAGAATTCATCAGATATTGGATTAGTAATATCCAATTAGAATGACTCGTTAGAGATAGGATCAGTAGTATCCTAGAACGAGTGTGAAGAGTATATTTTCCAATTGAAAACAATTTTGTTTTGAAAATTTAAACCATTTTAAACGTATTTGATTATTTATTTATTTTGAATATGGACAATCGAGTATATAAAGGTTTTGCATATACGCGTCATGAACGTATATTCGAAGTTTTAACATACTGGATAGATATAGAATCATATTCTAGACACCCGGAGATGATTCTGATGATTGATATATCATCATCAGAATTTGTGTTCGTGTTTCGAAGGTGTGATTTCTATATGCTTCCATTTGACTGGTGTGAGAACCAAAAGTTATATAGCTAGAACACTTTGTTGTGAATTGGCATCAAAAACATGATTTTCTGGATATATATCAAAATTATGAATTTGAAACTCTAATCCACTAATTGATTGATGTTTGTGTTGTTTGATTATTTGTTGATAATTTTGAACCATTATGCCTAATTGAATCAAATATTGAACTGTATTGAAAATTAGTCGCATTTGCCTGCATATACAAATACTTACATTGAACAGGTCATAGCAAGGAGGCTAGAGCAGAGAATAAAATTTGTTTGCCCGACAAATAGGTACATGTTTACTACATAATTTACTGTTTTGTTTGGGTGATAATGATTTTATGAGCCTATTGGCTAGCCGCTTGGCTTTTTCTTTTTCTTTTTGAGATTAGAAGGACCGGGGAAGCTATTTGAAATTCCCCGATGCTCCCGGTGCAGGGGAGGTTATGGCGAAATTTTTCGAAAATTTAGGGTGTTAGCCAAATTTTTGAAATTTTGAAAATTCTCAGAAACTGAAAAGTTGGAGAATGAAAGCCAGATCGAACGTAGAGTTGATTAATCAAACCACTTTCGACTTTGTTCCTTTTCGGGGACGAAAAGTTTTAAGTGGGGGAGATTGTAATAACCCGGGCTAGTTTAAAATTTTTATTTTGGCAATTTTGACGAATTTTGATTATTTAAAATTGATTATTTTAAATAATATCGACGATAAATTTATTTTGAATATAATTCGAGCGTATATATTATAAACGTCGTCGTTAGAATATAAATAATTATAAATAATTATAAATAGAATTGAAAATGACGCGGTAGTTCGATAATTCGATTTCAAACTTCAATTGAACACACCGGGTGCAAAACAATCCGGATTTTAGTGAAACCAAAAACTTTAGGATCTACTTGGTGATATTTTTCCAACGAATCCGAAAAATCAAATTTTCATAGCGGGAATCAAAAGATATGTCCAGTTGAAAATTCTGAATAGTCGCTATGGAATTCAGGCCCTTAAAAATAGACATTTTGCAAATGACCTCGGATTTCGACGAAACCAGTTTTGTCGGGTCCGTGATGTCAAATTATTGCTAGGTTTTAAATTTTATAATTTTTCAAATCAATATGTGAGCATGGCAAAGGAAAACGCGTTTGACCAGTTTCAGTTGATTTTAATCGACTGGAAAATGGTCATTTTTCAAACTGTCTCAGAATTCGACGAAACTAGTTTTGTTAGGACCGTATCGTCAATACGAAGCTAGAAAATATTTTTTTTGGAATTTTTCTAGTTAGTATGTGACCCCGGTAATTTGAAATGTACGTTTAAAATTCAATATAATGATTTAAATGTAAATTCAACGGAAACAGATCGAAACAGTCGAATCAGCCTAAGATACATATCCCATTGTGTTCGGAATGGGGGTAATTAGCTATGGACGACAGGCGGTGGGTCTCGTTTCGAGGTTGAATAAAAAGGTTGCTTTTTGAAAATTAAATTAAATAAAAAAAAATAAAAAACCCCTTTACCCCCTTAACCGGTCAACGTAAACCCCCCCTCCACTATTCTCTCTCCCCGATCTCCAGTTAAAATCAAAAAAAAAAAAAAACCTAAACTAAGGAAACCGCCATCGCCTTCGTTAGCTCCCCATTCCCCGACGTCCGCCCTCTCCACCGAAGACCGACACGCCCAGGCGAACGCGCCACCCCGACGAGGTCCCCTCCGACGCTTCTCTCCCCCAATCGAGCCCCTGATGCTCGGCTGTTCATCGTCGGTTTTTGGCTCAGATCCGAGCTCGAGTTCCACCGCCCTTCTCGTCACAGTGGTTGTGTATTAATAGTTATGAATTACATGGCGTGAAATGTCAACGTGGCACGCCAAGATGCAAATGATCAAGGCTTTGTTGCAAAGCAGGCCTTGTGGAATGATCAAACATAGCCTATTATGGCATAGCTTTGTGTATATCGTGACTTCGCGAGCCTTACACCCCGGTATGAGTCAAAAATGGGATATGGACCGTAGGGAGTGCACACGTTTCTTTCTAGCTAGAGTGTTGCCAGTGACCTACCAGCCCTGACATTTTACATATGTGGATGATGGATTTTGAGGCGCCTCGGATTTTTATAGTCCGATAGTGGTCATATTATAGGTTCAAAGGAATCGGGAAACGTGTGTTCAGGCATAACCAATCCACTGCCGATAGGCGGGGACCGGCCCTACCGCATCCAAGGGTTCACTACGGGGAATCCTGAGGCATTTGCTAGAGTGTCTCGAATCAGAGAGGAGCTTGCCCCTAGCCTCGACTCATGATGGAAATCCAATTTCCAATAGACCTTGCGGTTTTGATTGTAGAACTAGTATAACGACATAGTAGGATGGGGTACTATGTCATCTATGATTGATACATTATGATTGAAATGTTTATTATATATATACCCAAACATATATACACTAATAATAACATCGTTTTACGTATTTATCATCTTTTTACCATTATAAGGTAAAACCCTATCCTCCGGCTTGCGTTGCATTGTGTGATGGGACCTGGGTCTTATAATGGTTTCATTTTTTCCAAAAAGCATTGCGCTGTTTGACGATTTCCTTTATTATTATGCATGGCAATCCATTGGAGTAAACCCGTTCCACGTTAGCGACGTGGTCCTTGGATTTGCCTTATATCTATTAGTTAAACTAGTTAAGAATTCTCACACCAGTCCCATGACTGACCCGTAGTTTGTTTCACCTTGCGAACTCGGGTGCCCTCTTTCCACATGGGCAGTCAAGTAGCTTTTTGCAGATATCTTTATCTCTTTAGCAGGATCTTGGATCGAAGCTTAAAGCTGTGTCCAAAGCATTGAAGTCTTCCGCTGTGTATTGTATTAATTTCTTGTAATATAATCTTCCGCTGTAATATATTTATTCGATGTACTCCGATATTCTGTACTCTAATGTAACGTTATTATAATGTTATAAAAGTCTTTGTTATCTGTTCTGATGTTGTTGTATTCCCAAAGTTAACGTACGCGGGATTTGAACGGTCTTGGTCGATTTTGTGATCGATCGGGTCGGGCAAAATCCGTGTCGTTACAGTTGGTATCAGAGCTCTGGTTAGCTCAAATCTTTGGGATACAACTCGGTAGAACTGGACAAAAGACTCATCAGAGATTGGATTGGTAGTATCCAATAAGAATACTCATTAGAGATAGGATCAGCAGTATCCTAGAATGAGAAAACTCATTAGAGATGGAGTTAGTAATGCCCTAGAATGAGTCAGAGTGAAAAGTTTATAAATAACGTATTTGTAATCATATATATAATTAGAATTTAGAAAATATGTTTTTTAATATATAAAGTTATATATATTTGAAAATTTAATCAACTAATTGATTGATGATTGTGTTGTGTGAATATTAGTTTGACTAATAAATTATTGAAAATAATAAAGGAGTATAAAAGGAATAGAAAAATAAATTAGTAAAATAAACAACTTTCATCTCATTTTCTTTTCGAGGACGAAAATATTTTAAGTGGGGGAGATTGTAACAACACGGAAATTCTGAACCAATTTAAAATTTTTATTTTACAAATTTTAATAAATTTGTAATAAAAAAATTACTTTAAATACATAATCTTAAGTCAGCCACTTTTTGTTCTTACTTGATCTATGCTTTTAATTCTGTCTGTACCGTTACTTAATAGGTTATGAACATTTCATAGGAAGAACTCATTGACTATGATCAAAATTTTGGTGATCATATACAATGATGAATCGCTTTGGTTAACGTGACTTTTTCGTAAGTAACTACATTTGAGTAAGAAGAATCATATCAAAATTTGTTAACATGCAATAAATAAAAGTAACTAATTTCTTTAAATTTGAGTCAGTAAGAATTCAAAGTAATTTCAGAATTAAGCTATTTACGAAATTGACATGTGTAAATAAATGCAAATTAGTCATATGATATTTATGGTATGGTAAAATCAGAGTATAACAATTCATTAGAAATTTAATTATAATCAAATGGGGATTGTTTCTAATGCGAATGTTAAATTTAAGGTAATATATAATTAGTGAGATGAACATAAATATAATTTAATGTTAAATTGATTAATAAAAGTGATTGTAAGAAAAATTGGAAATAACGGAACTATAATAAATGTTGAATTAATACAATAAAACAAACCAGTTAATTTTATAATTGAAATATAATGTTGGAATTTAGTATAATGAAATTCTCTTAATAGTTTATTTCGAGTATAAAAAGAAATTTGAAATGAGACATTATGATAACTTTGTCATGTTTGGAAGGAAGGATTAATGAATTGATTGTTTTAAAAACATTAATTGCTCAATTAAAAATGTTAGAAAATTGAATTTGTGATATATGACACAGGTAATTTATTCCTATGTTGGATTAGGATTAGATGGGTAATTGAATTAAGGATAAATGAAATTGAATACTGCATCCATTTAATTAACCTTTGAAATTTGAATAAATAAAAAGGAAAGTGAAAAAAAAACCATGTGAACTTAATATCTATATTTTTCTTTATTTTGAAATTAATGTGTACCATTTAAAGTTTAACGTTCATTCATTGATATCATTTCTTTCCTTAAACGTTCGTCAAAAAAAAAAAAAAAAAAAAAAAAAATTTAAACCGTTTATACCTTTAATTTATTTCATTGGTTCATAAGATTTTGGATTATTCTTATTTGGGTTAATGGAATATTATGAGTTAAAGCAACTACTTAAGTTAAGTTTCTGAAGCGTTTCTCGTACGTGAATAAATAAAGTAGTCCTCCTCTTCCTTCCTCATTCCTTCTTACATCTCAGATTCCTTATCTCCTTCTCCCTCTCTGAAATTCTCAACAAGCGAAATCATGGTAAGATTTAAATCTTTTCATTCTTAACCTATGTCTTATTTTCATATCTAATTTATTTTATTTTTCCTTCCTTTCTAAAATCAAACTCTAAGTCTCAATATCAAAAGCTAGATCTACATCAAAATTTTCATGGAGATATTTCTCAAACCAAGGTGAGAATTCTATTTTAAATTAAAATTATTTATTTATTTATTTCACTCTAAATTTTATCATCGTATATAAAATTCATGTTGATGTGTGAGAAATCATATTCTCTTATTTAATTAAGATTTGTTGATTTGATCTGTTTGGCTGATTTGATCTGTTTGTGGTATGTTTGGTAAATTGTTGAAGTTAACAATCATGTTCATTAGAGAATCATATTAAAACTATCATTCTGTTTAGTATACGTCATGTTAAGACAAATATTCCATTTTGTTATTTTAGAATTGACGTAAATGAATATGTCATTTTGGTATGTATGAAAACTAATATCTTATTTTGTTATGACAAAAAGATTGAAACCAAAAATACATCATTTTGTCATGGCATAACATATGTAGTATAAAAGGGTATATTGGATAAAAAAAATGTTGCAGTAAAAATAAGAATCAACCTTTTTGTCAAATTTGATTAGCAAAATCAAGAATCGCTAAATTATGTTAACATATTTTTATTTATATATTATGTGTAAATAAACAGACAAACTTATTTTATACCTTTTTATTTATATCCTTGGTGAAAATAATAAGGAAAATTTGTAAAGTCACCTTTATCTACATTTCATTCGTAAATAAAAGAGCTAAAATGAAATCTAGTATTTTTTTTGTAAATTCATTACAATAAAAAGGATGGGCATTAAAGATTTTCTTCTATTTATAATTTTGTTTAAATTTTACATTAAAGGCTATATCTTATTTATTCCTGTTTTGAATAAAAGTTCATGATAAAAGAACTTATTCTTTTGTTGTAACTTTGTAGAATCAAATGAAATGTTTAAGTGTCATTATATATTTAGACTTAAAGATTTACATCTAGTGTTATATTAAACAAAAAGAAGAAAAATTACATTTTCTTTAAATGTAATAAAAAGGAAAGAAAATTACAATTTTCTTAAATGCAAAAAAAAGTAGGAAAATTCACATTTTTGCTTAAACAAAGAAGAGGAAATTTACATTTTTGGTTTATGAAAATCAAATAGAAAAAGAACCATTCTTTTATTTGCGTTTTCAACATAAATATATATATATATATATGGAAATGAATTATTATTTTTATTTGTGTTTTTTTTCAACACAAATATAACTCAGCAAAAGAATTATTATTATTTTATTTGTGTTTTTCAACACAAATAAAACTTAGAATATGAATTATCTATTTATTTGCATTTTGCAATGCAAATATTACATAGAAAATAAGATCACTCTATTTATTTGCATTTACCATGCAAATATCACATAGGAAATAAGATTACAAATGAATTATCTTATATTTGTGTCCTTAACACAAATAAGAACATAGAAAAATGAATCATCCTTTTTATTTGTTTTCTTAACACAATATACACATAGAATTGAATCTTCCTTTTTATTTGTGTTCTTAACACAAATATGAGCATTGAAAAATGAATCATCCTTTTTATTTGTGTTTTCAACACAAAAACACACATAGAAATGAGTCACTCTTTTTATTTGTGTTCTTAACACAAGAACAAACATAGAAATAAAGTGTATTCTTTTATTTACATTCACAAATGTAAATATCCATTGAAATTAAAGCTCATTCTTTTATTTACATTCACAAATGTAAACATACCTTGAAATTAAAAGTTTATTCTTTTATTGACATTCACAAAGGTAAATATGCATTGAAAGCAAAGTTTATTCTTTTATTTGCATTCACAAATGCAAACATATATTGAAAATATAGTTTTGTTCTTTTATTTGCCTTCACAAATGCGAACATATTTTGGAAAATAAAGTTTGTTTTTTCTTTTTATATTCACTAATACAAAATATACACTTTTGTCAATTTTCATTAGCTAAAAATAAATAAACACTTTTGTCAATTTTCATTAGCTAAAACAAATTATTCACTCTGGTCAATTTACACTAGTTGAAACAAACAAGCACTTTTGTTAATTTATACATTTTGTTGAAATAAAATTCATATGCAAACATAATAATTGTTTTTATTTGCATAACATGTAATAAGATTTGTAAGTAAAAATAAAAATCAATCTTTATTTGCAAATTTACATTAGAGATTATATTAAAATATAAGAATCATATTATTGGTCAAAACATACATTAGAATACATAGGTAAGTAAAGTATTATCTTTAGGTGTTTATGCGTACATTAGAATTTGTATGCAATGTAAATAAATACTTCTATATGTTAGGATATGCATTGAAACATATACACATAAGATTGTTTCTTTTGTGTGTTAAAGTTAAAGACATTAGCATACAAATAGAAGGAAATAGGAATTATCCTTTCCATTCATCATCAACAATAATAACCTGGGAATAAATTACAGTTTATTTGACCTTAGAAATGAATAGGCAAATTATACGAATAAAAATACATTTTTATTTGGCATTAAAAATAAGTAACATGTTAGTTCATTCACATCAACGTGTTAGTAGTATTAAATTGGTTAAATTCTTTAACCAATCATTTATTTTTATGAACTGTTATTGGCTGAAAACCCCACACGGGTGTTGGGATGAAAATTTGACACACTAGTCCCAATATTTGGTTGTATGTCGATCGATAGATTGACAAGTTGCGATGAGTGTTATTATTTCATTTTTATACTCACACAGTTATAATCTTCACTCTGGATGTGAATGGATGTTTGATAATTATGTATCATTTATTGTCATATTCATACGATGTATGAAATCCATATAACCAAAGTTATATGGTAACTGATTGAGTCACATTCCACTTCAGGATTTCCTTTAAATAAAGAATATCTTTTAAAAATAAGGGATATTTGGAATAAAGAACATTATAAAATAATATCTTTTAAAATAAAGAATATTGCACTTTGAAGGATATTTTATATAAAGAATCTTTTTATAAAGAATAATTTTAAGATAATGAATATTTTAAATAATATTTAGCAAAGAATAAGATAATGATTTCTTTGTCTATTCTTTAATGGACAAATGATAAAAAGATATTTCTATTGAAGTGAATTAGTTAATTAACTAGAATCATTCTTTCAGTTAAGATTTTTAGAGTTTCAATTATATTTTGTAATTGAAGTAAAATGTTGTGTGAATTGGGTTTATCGTGAACTATGTTTTAAACAACATTTGTTCTTTAACCCAATTTACAGTGAAAATATGATTTAGAAATTATAAATCTTTTTATTAAGATTTAAAAGAATTTTCTAAAGACAAGTTTTCCAATTTAATAAATTAAATTGGAATTGAGTGGAAATTCGGTTTGATAATAACCAAGATAGGTTTCTGTAAAAGAAGACTGATACTATACATGGAATTTAAAAGGCTTTGCCGTTATTCCATTTATATTGTCGGTCTGATACAGAAATTTATATCGATTATATTTTGACTTGATTTCTATGAAAATTCCATATTTAATGGAATATGACTTTGGGTTTATCGTGAACAATGTTTTTAAATGACATTGATTCTTTAACCCAAATTAAAGACAAGGTTAATTCCTTAAGAATTGAATAATCATTGAATAATGATTTTTGATATTAAAAATCAAATTAGAGTTGTAATGAATGTTTAAAAGGGTAAATTTATAAGAATTTATCTTTGATTTAATTTATGGGAACCTTTCCCTAGTAATATGAATATTCTATTAAAAGAATATCATGAATTGGAATGAGACGTTGGATGTGTTTATAACACTTGATTTGCAATTATAAAATACGCAAGTTATTTGGAAAAACCGGGTTTAACCCATTTCAAATCATTATACGACGATCTAAGTCGAAGAGTCGAAGACGGTGATTGAAGACCGACGATCTTCACATCGAATAGATGAGGACTACTGACGCCCTGGACTGATTTGCACCCAGGACAGGGATAAAGTGGTAGTTATCCGGACGTAGTGTTGATTTGTACGGATTTGGCTTTCGCTCGGACCCAGAGCATAAGCTGATAAATGGATGCATGTCTGACGTTGAATTTCATTTATTGTAAATTGATTTCTATTAATATACAACCGTTGGTGGAGGAGAATTTATTCTCTTACTTGACACCCTTAGTGGTTGTGTATTAATAGTTATGAGTTACATGGCATGAAATGTCAACGTGGCACGCCAAGATGCAAATGATCAAGGCTTTGTTGCAAAGCAGGCCTTGTGGAATGATCAAAGCATAGCCTATTACGGCATAGCTTTGTGTATAACGTGACTTGCGAGCCTCACACCCCGGTATGAGTCAAAAATGGGATATGGACCGTAGGGAGTGCACACGTTTCTTTCTAGCTAGAGTGGTGTCAGTGACCTACCAGCCCTGACATTTTACTTATGTGGATAATGGATTTTGAGGCGCCTCGGATTTTTATAGGCCGATAGTGGTCATATTATAGGTTCAAAGGAACCGGGAAACGTGTGTTCAGGCATAACCAATCCACTGCCGATAGGCGGGGATCGGCCCTACCGCATCCAAGGGTTCACTGCCGGGAATCCTGAGGCATTTGCTAGAGTGTCTCGAATCGGAGAGGAGCTTGCACCTAGCCTCGACGCATGATGGAAATCCAATTTCCAATACGACCTTGCGGTTTTGATTGTAGAACTAGTATAGCGACATAGTAGGATGGGGTACTATGCCGTCTATGATTGATACATTATGATTGAAATGTTTATTATATATATACCCAAACATATATACACTAATAATAATATCGTTTTACGTATTAATCATCTTTTGACCATTATAAGGTAAAACCCTATCCTCCGTCTTGCGTTGCATTGTGTGATGGGACCTGGGTCTTATAATGGCTTCATTTTTTTCCATAAAGCTTTGCGCTGTTTGACGATTTCCTTTATTATTATGCATGGCAATCCATTGGAGTAAACCCATTCCGTGTTAGCGGCGTGGTCCTTGGATTTGCCTTATATCTATTAGTTAAACTAGTTAAGAATTCTCACACCAGTCCCATGACTGACCCGTAGTTTGTTTCACCTTGCGAACTCGGGTGCCCTCTTTCCACACGGGCAGTCGAGTAGCTTTTTGCAGATATCTTTATCTCTTTAGCAGGATCTTGGATCGAAGCTTAAAGTTGTGTCCTGAGCATTGAAGTCTTCCGCTGTGTATTGTATTAATTTCTTGTAATATAATCTTCCGCTGTAATATATTTATTCGATGTACTCCGATATTATGTACTCTAATGTAACGTTATTATAATGTTATAAAAGTCTTTGTTATCTGTTCTGATGTTGTTGTATTCCCAATGTTAACGTACGCGGGATTTGAACGGTCTTGGTCGATTTTGTGATCGATCGGGTCGGGCAAAATCCGTGTCGTTACATCCATTTTGCAAACGACCTCGGAATTCGACGAAACCACTTTGGTTGGATTCGGGATATGAAGTTATTGCTAGGTTTCAAATTTCATAATTTTTGAAGCTAGTATGTGAGCGTGGCAAAAGAAAACGTGTTTTGGTCAATTACAGTTAAATTGGATTGACCAGAAATGGGCCTTTTTACAAACGGTCTCGGAATTCGATGAAACTAGTTTTGTTAGGACCGTATCGTCAAAACATAGCTAGACCTGTTTTTCTGGAATTTTTAGAATCAGTATGTAGCCTCAGCAAATTGAAATGTACGTTCAAATCAAATATCGAATGTTTTACATTTTAATTTGAAGGAAAACTGACTGAAACACTCGAATGGGCCTACGAAACATATCCCATTGTGTTCGGAATGGGGGTAATTAGCTAGGGGCGACAGTCGCTGGGTTTGATTTGGGGTTCGAACCAAGTTGAATCAATTAGAGAATTAAATTGAATAAAATATTAAAATATATTTATATATAAATACACCCCTACGTTGAAACCTAACCCTAAAATTATTGAGCCGCTACCCTTTTAATTGAAACGACGGAAATTGCCCCGACATCCTCCTCCCCGATCTCCCTCCCCACTCAGCGAAAATCGAAACCCCCTGAAGCAAATGGAAGCAATTCTCACGAGCTCCACATTGAAACCACTTTGACCAATTTTTGTCTGCTCGGTCACTTGAATTAGCTCCTCAAAGTCGCTGGCTTTGGAGTTGATTTCAGGCCTCTGGGCCCCTCCGAGTGAGCCGCCTTCGCTGGCCGTGGAAGATGGCGCCGCGCCGCCTCGCGTGGCCTCCCCTGATCGGGGTCCGCCGACTCCAGCCGTGCGAAAAATCGGGATGAAGGTTTGAAGGGGGGTGGAGTTACGGGTGATAGCTGAACGAGGAAGGTGATGATATTAAAATAATTAACTATTCATTAATTGCTTTATAATGACATTAACCTTTGAACGCTTATATCTTTCACATATGAATGCGGAATGGAACGAAACGGGATGCGTTGGACTCGCCTTGAAGAGAGCTTCACAACAAGACTAACCAGGTCCAATTTAGAGCATGTTGGATTTCCAAACAAATTCGAATCCGAACAGAAATTCAGAAATAAAACCGCTCAATGTGAGAATTCTCTCACTATAAAGTTTCTTGTATAGTTATTTATATTATAACTGCATGTCTGAACTGTTCACATACGTCCACAGACCATGGACGATTTATTGGATTGTGTTGTGACTGTGAATTGTATATATATACAAAATGTGAAAAGTGAGATTTCTAATTTATAAACGATATGGAAAACGACGATGTATAAATTATAAAGTCGATGTATGAGTTATATAAGCATTGTACACCTCATGTATAAGCGTTGTATAAGTTGTACGTTCGATGTATAAGTTATATATGCGTTGTAAAAATTATATATGTGTTGAAACAGAAGTGAAATGCTATATATATACGCCCCTCATCCACAAACCATGGACGATATTTATTGGTTGTGATTGGTGTGAAAATTGATTGATAGCGAATGGTTGATTGGAATTGTTTGTGGTTGATATTGATTGATTGTGGTTGAAAAATGCCCATTTGTGGTTGAGAAATATTTGGTTGAAACCACATAGGATTAGTTTGTGGAAATGAAATAAATATACATGCCACCTGCGTGCTAACTAGATGTATGATTCCCCATTGTCAAAAACCACGAGGTTTTAAGGTAGAGCGAGGAGCCGTACTAGGGACGGTCCCGGTTTTAACTACCCTGCCGTTATGCTGCCGAAATTTTGAATAATATTCATATGTTAGAATTATTTTCATTTGTTGAAACTATATTTATTCGTTGAATAGAAAACCTTCATGTGTTGAGTCGATATTCATTCGTTGGATTGAAATTCTTGTGTTGAATGGTATTCGTGTTTCAAATATAAAAATCACATTTATATATATATATATAAATTATAGAAAACCTTCATGTGTTGAATCGATATTCATTCGTTGAATTGAAATTCATGTGTTAAATGGTATTCGTGTTTCAAATATAAAAATCACATTTTTATCTATATATATATATATATATATATATATATATATATAAACTATAGCAAAACCTTCATGTGTTGAATCGAAATTCATTCGTTGAATTGAAATTCTTGTGTTAAATGGTATTCATATTTTGAAAGAAATTGTTTGATAATAAAAATCCTATTTTTATCATCAATATGAACTATATAAAATAATCTTGTTTTGAAATAAATTGTTTTATAATAAAAATCCTATTTTTATCATCTATATTAACTATATAAAATAATCGTGTTTTGAAATGAATTGTTTTGCAATAAAAATACCATTTTTATTATACAAATGAATTATTAAAAAAATTGAAGTGTTGAAATAGAAGACAGTTAGATAAAAATATCATTTTTATCAAATGTATGAAAAGAATATAGTTTTGAAATCGAAGAGTCGATATATATATATATATATATATATATATATATATACAAATAGAATCAAAATATATTGAATAACGAAGATGCAGTTCGTATTTTGAAACCGTGATTTCAAACGATTATACCGGGAGATCCGACCCTTAGATTTTCCTGAAACCGAAACCGTTGGGTTCGCTTTGGAAATATCTTTCCAACGGCACCAACTTTGTAAAAATCCAACGGTTGGATGGTCTGGAATGTTTAATTCAAATCTGAAGAAAAACAGTGCTAGAATCGATTATATATATATATATATATATATATATATAAATATAATTATATTTAATCGAATAACGACGCTGTAGTTCGTATTTTGAAATTGAAACTTCAAACGATTTTACCGGGAGATCCGACCGTCGGATTTTCCCGAAACTGGAACCGTTGGATTCGTTTTGAAAGATCTTTCTAATGATGTAAATTTTGTGAAGATCCAACGGATAGATTTTCAGATATGTGTAAATCAAATCTGAATAAAAATAGCGCCACGGCCGCGTTATGGCCCGAAGCGTCGTTTCGAATAAATTTGCTATTTTAAAATATACAATAATGGCGATAAATCGTTATAAAATATTATAGGCGATATGGATGTGAAATTTAGAAATTAGCCGAAGGTTGGCTAAGACGAATGGTTTCCTGGGTGTTGATCTAATGTTGGTTTCGACCTTCGGGGTTAATATTTGGGAAATCGTTCTCTTACTGATTGACGGTTAGTGACTAATGAATTGAAATGATGCGTATGTTTGTTAGTGTTTCACTTGTTTATTATATATGCGAGTTGCTCAGAAAGACCGGTTTTATCCCATTCTGAATAACTGAATCGACGATAAGAAGTCGAAGATGAAGACGGGGGTTGAAGACCGATCTTCACCTCGTATGGACGGTCACTGAGGTCTTGATTGGGAGGCATCCCGAAATATGGATAATTAGTGATGACCGTCCAGAGATACGTGGGAATCGATGGATATGTGAGGTATTTAGTGCCTCCGGTTTCGTTTAGACCTAGAACGGACTTGTAAATGGAATGTATGTCTGACATTGGAATTCATTCTGTGCGATTGATAACCATCAGTTGCGTGGTGTGAATTGCCTTTGTGGCATGCTAAGATGCAGTGATCAGGGCTTCTGTTGAAAAGCATAGTCTTGTGGTGATGATCAAAGCACCGCCTGTGTGGCGTAGCTTTGTGTATAACGTGAATTCGCGAGCCTCACACCCCGGTATGAACCAGAAACGGGAGAGGACATCAGGGAGGGCCTGCGTTTCTTTCTAGCTAGGAGTTGTGTCGGTGTTTTTACACGGCCTGACATTTTACTTATGTGGTTGTTGCTGTTGCGAGGCGCCTCGGATATACCAGTGACTATGTGAAGCCGAAGGAGCCATTCGTTGGCTCGTTTACGCCCCATAGGGCGAGGAAACGTAGTGTTCAGGCATAATAATCCACATCAGTGGACCGGCCCTGACGATCCAAAGGGCAGTTGCGGCTATTCCTGAGGGGCGGGCTAGAGCGTCTCGAATTCGATAAGGACTATCTTTTGCCTTGGTTCATGACGGAAATCCAATTTCCAAATACATGACTGTGCGGTTTTGATAATATACCTATATTTGGAGACATAGTGGCATGGGACGCTCATGTCGTCTATGATTGATAGTTATGATTTGAAATTGTTTTTGAAACATATAAATACTAGTAGTAATATCAAATGCTTTTGTTTTATTTGTATCAAGCATATTTTGGCCATTATAATGTAAAAACTCTATCCTCCGGTTTGTGTTGCATTGTGTGATGGGAACCGAGTCTTATAATGGCTTCATTTTTATAAAAAGCATTGCGATGCTTAAAAGAAAGATTAGTTTTTAAAGCACTGGCAATCCAATGGAGTAAACCCGTTCCACGAAAGTGGCGTGGTCCTGTGATTAGCCATATTATAAATGGGTTGAGTAGATTTCTCATACCAGTCCCATGACTGACTCGTAGTTTGTTTCACTTTCAAACTCGGGTGCCCCTTTTTCTACACGGGCAGCCTTGTATTCAGGATTTAGCTGGCTCTTTCTGGATGGCTGGAGCTGAAGATGGATTCTATCATTTATCTCTTTTTAAGCTGTTCAGCTCCTATTGTACATTATGTTTGTTTTCCGCTGTAGATATTTATGTATAGCTGAACTGTACTTGTACTAAGTATGATCCTGTATACTGTGTAACTCTGATGATACATTTATCCAGTATATTCTATTGTTCATTATCTGGTGCATTTATTTATTTCTACTATTATATGTTTATGTGTTATATTCCAAAGATTACCCTTGTCGCCGTCAGTACGGGGTTTGGGGGTCGTCACAACGTGGTATCAGAGCTTTGGTTAAGCTTAGCTCTGGTATATAACACATTAGCGAACTCGTCAAAGATAGAACCAGTAGTGTTCTAGGATGAGTAACTCAGTACAGATAGGATCAGCAATATCCTAGTATGAGTACAGCAGAATCAGAACAATTCGTTAGAGATGGGGTCAAAAGAGCCCTAGAATGAGTTGAGAGTTATATGTTTTTAAATAACGTATTTGTGATTATATATATAGTCTGGTTTTAGAAATATGATTTTTGAATATATAAATGATTTATATTTGAAAAGTAAAAGAGTATATGAATCGATTAGTATATTTTTGAAAAGTTAAAAACAAATTGCTTGTTGTTTGCATTGTGTGATAGTAGATTTGATTAATTAAATTTATTGAAACGATAGTTAATTTAATCAATAATAGAATAATGGTAGAATTTATTCATTTAAGTCACACATTGAACTGATTAGAAAATAGATAGAATTATATACATGTGCATATATATGTTTGAACAGGTAAATGGATTATCTGTTGAGTAAAGAATTTATTTGCGTGCCCGACAAATAGGTAAACCTTAATGAGTTGGATGCGAAATATTATTATATCAACTCCTGTTAATGCCATTGGATGCGGAGTGCTCGTTATTCTGTGTGTAATAATAAACGTCACTATAGGATAGTAACAATTAATTTTGAACTACATTACATGGCATACTTCTGGGAGATAGGCATACTTCATCATATACCACATAAGCATTTGGAGCTCGTGTGACGAGGTGGAAGATTAACCATACGAGCGAGAGGCTTGTTTGGCGATGACTATATTTTACAGGTTGAAATGATGACTGATATGGACTATTTAAATTATAACGATAAAATGGCCAGATTAATAAAAACCCCACACGGGTCTGGAGTTGACAATAATCACATCTCTCTAGTCATTAGATAAGGAACATGGACAATTTATTTCCCACAAGGGACGAGGTGACGAGGATTTATCCTTTGGAGCATTTAAAATACACACTCCCTCAGGCTTTGATAGGGTGACGAGAATTTATTCTCTGGAGTTATTATCAATACACGCTCCCCTGTAAACACCAGAATATATCACTATAAATATGTGTATGCTTATGAGGATTTATTGGGTAACTAATACGGCCCAATAAATTTCCAAACCTCTCCCCGTACAAAGGAGGTTATGGCGAAATTTTTCGAAAATTCCGGGTGATAGCCAAATTTTTGAAGAATTTGAAAATTCTCAGAAACTGAAAAGTTGGAGAATTGAAGCCAGATTTAATGTAGAGTTGATTAATCAAACCACTTTCGACTTTGTTCCTTTTTGGGGACGAAATTTTTTAAGTGGGGGAGATTGTAACGACCCGGAAAATCTGAACCAATTTAAAAATTTTAAATTGGCTAAAATAGTGGATTTTAAATATTTATAATAAATATTTTAAATAATAGCGATGAAATGTAAGTTTGAATCGACATTTGAAAACGAATATAATTAATTCTAATTATAAACAAGGCCAGAAATGGCGCTGTAGTTTCAAAAAATTGAATTCAAACTTTGTCGGACTGTACCGGGTGCAAAACAAAACGGATTTGAGTGAAACCAAAAATATTTAAATCTGTTAGTGAATACCTTTCTAAGGAATCTGAAAAATCGAAGTTTCATAGCGGAAAGCAAAAGTTATGGCCAAATAAATTTTCAGAAAGGTCGCTATGGAATTTATATAGCCCGTGAAATTGGCCATTTTGCAAACCACCTCGGAATTCGACGAAACCACTTTTGTTGGATCCAGGATGTGAAGTTATTGCTAGGTTTCAAATTTCATAATTTTTGAAGCTTGTATGTGAGCGTGGCAAAGGAAAACGTGTTTTGGTCAATTACAATTAAATTGGATCGACTAGAAATGGGCCTTTTTGCAAACTGTCTCAGAATTCGACGAAACTAGTTTTGTTGGGACCGTATCATCAAAACTTAGCTAGATCTATTTTTCTGGAATTTTTAGAATCAGTATGTAGCCTCGACAAGTTGAAATGTACGTTCAAATCAAATATCGAATGTTTTATATTTTAATTTGAAGGAAAACTAACTGAAACAGTTGAATGGGCCTACGAAACATATCCCATTGTGTTCGGAATGGCGGTATTTAGCTAAGGGCGATAGTCGCTGGGTTTGATTTGGGGTTCGAAAAAAGTTGAATCAATTAGAGAATTAAATTAAATAAAATATTAAAATATATTTATATATCAATACACCCCTACGTTGAACCCTAAGCCTAAAATTATCAAGACGCCACCCTTTTAATTTAAACAACGGAAATTGCCCCGACTTCCTCCTCCCCGATCTCCCTTCCCACTCAACAAAAATCGAAACCCCCTGAAGCAAATGGAAGCAATTCTCACGAGCTCCACATTGAAACCACTTTGACCAATTTTCGTCTGTTGGGTCACTTGAATTAGCTCCTCAAAGTCGTTGGCTTTGGAATCGATTTCAGGCCGCTGGGCCCTCTGAGTGAGCCGCCTTCGCTGGCTGTGGAAGGTGGCGCAGCGCCGCCTCACGTGGCCTCCCCTGATCGGGGTCCGCCAACTCTAGGCGTGCGAAAAATCGGGATGAAGGTTTGAAGGGGGGGGGGGGGGTGGAGTTACGGGTGATAGCTGAACGAGGAAGGTGATGATATTAAAATAATTATCTATTCATTAATTGCTTTATAATGACATTAACCTTTGAATGCTTATATCTTTCACATATGAATGCGGAATGGAACGAAACGGGATGCGTTGGACTCGCCTTGAAGAGAGCTTCACAACAAGACTAACCGGGTCCAATTTAGAGCATGTTGGATTTCCAAACAACTTCGAATCCGAACAGAAATTCAGAAATAAAACCGCTCAATGTGAGAATTCTCTTACTATAAATTTTCTTGTACATTTATTTATATTATAACTACATGTCTGAACTGTTCACATACGTCCACAGACCATAGACGATTTATTGGATTGTGTTGTGACTGTGAATTGTATATATATAGGAAATGGGAAAAGTGAGGTTTCTAATTTATAAACGATATGGAAAACGACGATGTATAAATTATATAGTTGATGTATGAGCTATATAAGCGTTGTACACCTCATGTATAAGCGTTGTATATGTTGTACGTTCGATGTATAAGTTATATATGCATCGTAAAAATTATATATGCGTTGAAATAGAATTGAAATGCTATATATATATATATAAACATATATATATATATATATACACACACACACACATACACGCCCCTTGTCCACAAACCATGGACGATATTTATTGGTTGTGATTGGTGTGAAAATTGATTGATAGCGAATGGTTGATTGGAATTGTTTGTGGTTGATATTGATTGATTGTGGTTGAAAAATACCCATTTGTGGTTGATATTGATTGATTGTGGTTGAAAAATACCCATTTGTGGTTGAGAAATATTTGGTTGAGACCACATGGGATTAGTTTGTGCAAATGAAATAAATATACATGCCGGCTGCGTGCGAACTAGATGCATGATTCGCCATTGTCAAAAACCGCGAGGTTTTAAGGTAGAGCGAGGAGCCGTACTAGGGACGGTCCCGGCTTTAACTACCCTGCCGTTATGCTGCCAAAATTTTGAATAATATTCATGTGTTAGAATTATTTTCATTTGTTGAAACTATATTTATTCGTTGAATAGAAAACCTTCATGTGTTGAGTCGATATTCATTCGTGGGATAGAAATTCATATGTTGAATGGTATTCGTGTTTTAAATATAAAAATCACATTTTTACCTGTATAAATAAACTATAGAAAACCTTCTTGTGTTGAATCGATATTCATTCGTTGAATTGAAATTCATGTGTTGAATGTTATTCGTGTTTCAAATATAAAAATCACATTTTTATCTATATATATAAACTATAGAAAACCTTCATGTGTTGAATCGAAATACATTCGTTGAATTGAAATTCATGTGTTGAATGGTATTCATATTTTGAAAGAAATTGTTTGATAATAAAAATCCTATTTTTATCATCAATATGAACTATATAAAATAATCTTGTTTTGAAATAAATTGTTTTATAATAAAAATCCTATTTTTATCATCTATATTAACTATATAAAATAATCATGTTTTGAAATGAATTGTTTTACAATAAAAATTCCATTTTTATTATACAAATGAATTGTTAAAAATGGCGAAGTGTTTAAATAGAACACAGTTAGATAAAAATATCATTTTTATCAAATATATGAAAAAAATATAGTTTTGAAATCGAAGAATCAATATATATATATATATATATATATATATATATATATATATAGAATCGAAATATATCGAATAACGAAGCTGAAGTTCGTATTTTGAAACCGTGATTTCAAATGATTATACCAGGAGATCCGACCATCGGATTTTCCCGAAACCGCAACCGTTGGGTTCGCTTTGGAAATATCTTTCCAGCGGCACCAACTTTGTAAAAATCCAACGGTTGGATTGTCTGGAATGTTTAATTCAAATCGGAAGAACAGCGCCAGAATCGATTATATATATATATATAAATATAATTATATTTAATCGAATAACGACGCTGCAGTTCGTATTTTGAAATCGAAACTTCACACGATTGTACCGGCAGATTCGACCGTCGGATTTTCCCAAAACTGGAACCTTGGATTCGTTTTGAAAATATCTTTCTAATGATGTAAATTTTGTGAAGATCCAACGGTTAGATTTTCAGATATGTGTAAATCAAATCTGAAGAAAAACAGCGCCACGGCCGCGTTATGGCCCGAAGCGTCGTTTTGAATAAATTGGCTATTTTAAAATAAATAAAAATGGCGATAAATCGTTATAAATTATTATAAGCGATATGGATGTGAAATTTAGAAATTAGCTGAAGGTTGGCTAAGCCGAATGGTTTCCTGGGTGTTGATCTGATGTTGGTTTCGGCCTTCGGGGTTAATATTTTGGAAATCGTTCTCTTACTGATTGACGGCTAGTGACTAATGAATTGAAATGATGCGTATGTATGTTAGTGTTGCACTTGTTTATTATACGTGAGTTGCTCAGAAAAACCGAGATTTTCCCATTTTGAATAACTGAATCGAAGATAAGAAGTCGAAGATGAAGACGGGGGTTGAAGACCGATCTTCACCTCGTTTGGATGGTCACTGAGGTCCTGATTGGGAGGCATCCCGAAATATGGATAATTAGTGGTGATCGTCCAGACATACATGGGAATCGATGGATATGCGAGGTATTTAGTGCCTCCGGTTTCGTTCAAACCCAGAACGGACTTGCAAATGGACAGTGTGTCTAACATTGGAATTCATTCTCTGCGATTGATAACAATCAGTTGCGTGGTGTGAATTGCCTTTGTGGCATGCTAAGATGCCGTGATCAGGGCTTCTGTTGAAAAGCAAAGTCTTGTGGTGATGATCAAAGCACCGCCTGTGTGGCGTAGCTTTGTGTATAACGTGAATTCGCGAGCCTCACACCCCGGTATGAACCAGAAACGGGAGAGGACATCAGGGAGGGCCTGCGTTTCTTTCTAGCTTGGAGTTGTGTCGGTGTTTTTACACGGCCTGACATTTTACTTATGTGGTTGTTGCTGTTTCGAGGCGCCTCGGATATACCAGTGACTATGTGAAGCCGAAGGAGCCATTCGTTGGCTCGTTTACGCCCCATAGGGCGGGGAAACGCAGAGTTCAGGCATAATAATCCACATAGGTGGACCGGCCCTGACGATCCAAGGGGCAGTTGCGGCTGTTCCTGAGGGACGGGCTAGAGCGTCTCGAATTCGGTAAGGACTATCTTTTGCCTTGGTTCATGACAGAAATCCAATTTTCAAATACGTGACTGTGCGGTTTTGATAGTATACCTATATTTGGCGACATAGTGGCATGGGACGCTCATGTCGTCTATGATTGATAGTTATGATTTGAAATTGTTTTTGAAAAATATTAACACTAGTAGTAATATCAAGTGCTTTTGTTTTATTCATATCAAGCAAATTTTGGCCGTTATAAGGTAAAAACTCTATCCTCCGGTTTGCGTTGCATTGTGTGATGGGAACCGAGTCTTATAATGGCTTCATTTTTATAAAAAGCATTGCGATGTTTAAAAGAAAGATTTGTTTTTAAAGCACTGGCAATCCAATGGAGTAAACCCGTTCCACGAAAGTGGCGTGGTCCTGTGATTAGCCATATTATAAATGTGTTGAGTAGATTTCTCATACCAGTCCCATGAGTGACTCGTAGTTTGTTTCGCTTTCAAACTCGGGTGCCCCTTTTTCTACACGGGCAGCCTTGTATTCAGGTTTTAGCTGGCTCTTTCTGGATGGCTGGAGCTGAAGATGGATTCTATCATTTTTCTCTTTTTATGCTGTTCAGCTCCTATTGTACATTATGTTTGTTTTCCGCTGTAGACATTTATTTATAGCTGAACTATATTTGTACTAAGTATGATCCTGTATACTGTGTAACTCTGATGATACATTTATCCAGTATACTCTATTGTTCATTATCTGGTGCATTTATTTATTTATTTATTTCTGCTATTATATGTTTATGTGTTATATTCCAAAGATTACCCTTGTCGCCGTCAGTACGGGGTTTGGGGGTCGTCACAATGTGGTATCAGAGATTTGGTTAAGCTTAGCTCTGGTATATAACACATTAGCGAACTCGTCAGAGATAGAACCAGTAGTGTTCTAGGATGAGTAACCAAGTACAGATAGGATCAGCAATATCCTAGTATGAGTACAGTAGAGTCAGAACAATTCATTTGAGATGGGGTCAGAAGTGCCCTAGAATGAGTTGAGAGTTATATGTTTTTAAATAACGCATTTGTGATTATATATATAGTCTGGTTTTAGAAATATGATTTTTGAATATATAAATGATATATATTTGAAAAGTAAAAGAGTATATGAATCGATTAGTATATTTTTGAAAAGTTAAAAACAAATTGCTTGTTTTTTGCATTGTGTGATAGTAGATTTGATTAATTAAATTTATTGAAACGATAGTTAATTTAATCAATAATAGAATAATGGTATAATTTATTCATTTAAATCACACATTGAACTGGTTAGAAAATAGATATAAATATATACATGTGCATATATATGTTTGAACAGGTAAATGGATTAGCTGTTGAGTAAAGAATTTATTTGCGTGCCCGACAAATAGGTAAACCTTAATGAGTTGGATGCGAAATATTATTATATCAACTATTGTGAATGCCATTGGATGCGGAGTGCTCGTTATTCTGTGTGTAATAATAAACTTCGCTGTAGGATAGTAACAATTAATTTTGAACTACATTACATGGCATACTTCTGGGAGATAGGCATACTTCATCATATACCACATAAGCATTTGGAGCTAGTGTGACGAGGTGGAAGATTTACCATACGAGCAAGAGGCTTGTATAGCGATGACTATATTTTACAGGTTGAAATGATGACTGATATGGACTATTTAAATTGTAACGATAAAATGGCCATATTAATAAATACCCCACACGGGTCTGGAGTTGACAATAATCACATCTCTCTAGTCATTAGATACGGCACATGGGCTATTTATTTCCCACACGGGAGGAGGTGACGAGGATTTATCCTTTGGAGCATTTAAAATACACACTCCCTCAGGCTTTGATAGGGTGACGAGAATTTATTCTCTGGAGTTATTATCAATACAAACTCCCCTGTAAACACCAGAATATATCACTATAATATGTGTATGCTTATTAGGATTTATTGGGTACCTAATACATCCCAATAAATTTCCAAACCTCTCCCCGTACAAAGGAGGTTATGGCGAAATTTTTCGAAAATTCCGAGTGATAGCCAAATTTTTGAAGAATTTGAAAATTCTCAGAAACTGAAAAGTTGGAGAATTGAAGCCAGATTTAATGTAGAGTTGATTAATCAAACCACTTTCGACTTTGTTCCTTTTCGGGGATGAAAAGTTTTAAGTGGGGGAGATTGTAACGACCCGGAAAAACTGAACCAATTTAAAAAATTTAAATTGTCTAAAATAGTGGATTTTAAATATTTAAAATAAATATTTTAAATAATAGCGATGAAAAGTAAATTTGAATCGACATTTTAAAATGAATATAATTAATTCTAATTATAAACAAGGCCTGAAATGGCGCTGCAGTTTCAAAAAATTGAATTCAAACTTCGTCGGACTGTACCGGGTGCAAAACAAAACGGATTTGATGAAACCCAAAATATTTAAATCTGTTAATGAATACCTTTCTAACAAATCTGAAAAATCGAAGTTTCATAGAGGAAAGCAAAAGTTATGGCCAAATGAATTTTCAGAAAGGTCGCTATGGAATTTATATAGCCCGTGAAATTGGCCATTTTGCAAACGACCTCGGAATTCGACGAAACCACTTTTGTTGGATCCGCGATGTGAAGTTATTGCTAGGTTTCAAATTTCATAATTTTTGAAGCTAGTATGTGAGCGTGGCAAAGGAAAACGTGTTTTGGTCAATTATAGTTAAATTGGATCTACCAGAAATGGGCCTTTTTGCAAACTATCTCAGAATTCGACGAAACTAGTTTTGTTGGGACCGTATCGTCAAAACATAGCTAGATCTATTTTTCTGGAATTTTTAGAATCAGTATGTAGCCTCGACAAATTGAAATGTACGTTCAAATCAAATATCGAATGTTTTATATTTTAATTTGAAGGAAAACTAACTGAAACAGTTGAATGGGCCTACGAAACATATTCCATTGTGTTCGGAATAGGGGTATTTAGCTAGGGGCGACTGTCGCTGGGTTTGATTTGGGGTTCGAACAAAGTTGAATCAATTAGAGAATTAAATTGAATAAAATATTAAAATATATTTATATATCAATACACCCCTATGTTGAACCCTAACCCTAAAATTATTGAGCCGCCACCCTTTTAATTTAAAAGACGGAAATTGCCCCGACTTCCTCCTCCCCGATCTCCCTCCCCACTCAGCAAAAATCGAAACCCCCTGAAGCAAATGGAATCTCACGAGCTCCACATTGAAACCACTTTGACCAATTTTCGTCTGCTGGGTCACTTGAATTAGCTCCTCAAAGTCGCTGGCTTTGGAATCGATTTCCGGCCGCTGGGCCCCTCTGAGCGAGCCGCCTTCGCTGGCCGTGGAAGGTGGCGCCACGCCGCCTTACGTGGCCTCCCCTGATCGGGGTCCGCCGACTCCAGGCGTGCAAAAAATCGGGATGAAGGTTTGAAGGGGGGGGGGGGGGGTGGAGTTACGGGTGATGATATTAAAATAATTATCTATTCATTAATTGCTTTATAATGACATTAACCTTTGAACGCTTATATCTTTCACATATGAATGCGGAATGGAACGAAACGGGATGCGTTGGACTCGCCTTGAAGAGAGCTTCACAACAAGACTAACCGGGTCAAATTTAGAGCATGTTGGATTTCCAAACAACTTCGAATCCGAACAGAAATTCAGAAATAAAACCGCTCAATGTGAGAATTCTCTCACTATAAATTTTCTTGTACAATTATTTATATTATAACTGCATGTCTGAACTGTTCACATACGTCCACAGACCATGGACGATTTATTGGATTGTGTTGTGATTGTGAATTGTATATATATACGAAATGTGAAAAGTGAGGTTTCTAATTTATAAACGATATGGAAAACGACGATGTATAAATTATATAGTCGATGTATGAGTTATATAAGCGTTGTATAAGTTGTACGTTCGATGTATAAGTTATATATGCGTTGTAAAAATTATATATGCGTTGAAATAGAGTTGAAATGCTATATATATAAACATATATATATATATATATATATATATATATACACACACACATACACGCCCCTCTTCCACAAACCATGGACGATATTTATTGGTTGTGATTGGTGTGAAAATTGATTGATAGCGAATGGTTGATTGGAATTGTTTGTGGTTGATATTGATTGATTGTGGTTGAAAAATACCCATTTGTGGTTGAGAAATATTTGGTTGAAACCACATAGGATTAGTTTGTGCAAATGAAATAAATATACATTCCGGCTGCGTGCGAACTAGATGCATGATTCGCCATTGTCAAAAACCGCGAGGTTTTAAGGTAGAGCGAGGAGCCGTACTAGGGACGGTCCCGGTTTTAACTACCCTGCCGTTATGCTACCAAAATTTTGAATAATATTCATGTGTTAGAATTATTTTCATTTGTTGAAACTATATTTATTCGTTGAATAGAAAACCTTCATGTGTTGAGTCAATATTCATTCGTTGGACAGAAATTCATGTGTTGAATGGTATTTGTGTTTTAAATATAAAAATCACATTTTTATCTATATATATAAAGTATAGAAAATCTACTTGTGTTGAATCGATATTCATTCGTTGAATTGAAATTCATGTGTTGAATGGTATTCGTGTTTCAAATATAAAAATCACATTTTTATCTATATATATAAACTATAGAAAACCTTCATGTGTTGAATCGAAATACATTCGTTGAATTGAAATTCATGTGTTGAATGGTATTCATATTTTGAAAGAAATTGTTTGATAATAAAAATCCTATTTTTATCATCAATATGAACTATATAAAATAATCTTGTTTTGAAATAAATTGTTTTATAATAAAAATCCTATTTTTATCATCTATATTAACTATATAAAATAATCGTGTTTTGAAATGAGTTGTTTTACAATAAATATTCCATTTTTATTATACAAATGAATTGTTAAAAATAGCGAAGTGTTTAAATAGAAGACAATTAGATAAAAATATCATTTTTATCAAATGTATGAAAAGAATATAGTTTTGAAATCGAAGAATCGATATATATATATATATATATATATATATATATATATATATAGAATCGAAATATATCGAATAACAAAGTTGCAGTTCGTATTTTGAAACTGTGATTTCAAATGATTATACCGGGAGATCCGACCATCGGATTTTCCCGAAACCGCAACCGTTGGGTTCGCTTTGGAAATATCTTTCCAGCGGCACCAACTTTGTAAAAATCCAACGGTTGGATTGTCTGGAATGTTTAATTCAAATCTGAAGAAAAACAGCGCCAGAATCTATTATATATATATATATAAATATAATTATATTTAATCGAATAACGACGCTGCAGTTCGTATTTTGAAATCGAAACTTCAAACGATTGTATCGGGAGATCCGACCGTCGGATTTTCCCAAAACTGGAACCTTGGATTCGTTTTGAAAAGATCTTTCTAATGATGTAAATTTTGTGAAGATCCAACGGTTAGATTTTCAGATATGTGTAAATAAAATCTGAATAAAAACAGCACCACGGCCGCGTTATGGCCCGAAGCGTCGTTTTGAATAAATTGGCTATTTTAAAATAAATAAAAATGGCGATAAATCGTTATAAAATATTATAAGCGATATGGATGTGAAATTTAGAAATTAGCTGACGGTTGGCTAAGCCGAATGGTTTCCTAGGTGTTGATCTGTTGTTGGTTTCGGCCTTTGGGGTTAATATTTGGGAAATCGTTCTCTTACTGATTGACGGTTAGTGACTAATGAATTGAAATGATGCGTATGTATGCTAGTGTTGCACTTGTTTATTATATACGCGAGTTGATCAGAAAGACCGCGATTATCCCATTCTGAATAACTGAATCGACGATAAGAAGTCGAAGATGAAGACGGGGGTTGAAGACTGATCTTCACCTCGTTTGGATGGTCACTGAGGTCCTGATTGGGAAGCATCCCGAAATATGGATAATTAGTGGTGATCGTCCAGACGTCCGTGGGAATCGATGGATATGCGAGGTATTTAGTGCCTCCTGTTTCGTTCAAACCCAGAACGGACTTGCAAATGGACTTTTTGTCTGACATTGGAATTCATTCTGTGCGATTGATAACCATCAGTTGCGTGGTGCGAATTTCCTTTGTGGCATGCTAAGATGCAGTGATAAGGGCTTCTGTTGAAAAGCAAAGTCTTGTGGTGATGATCAAAGCACCGCCTGTGTGGCGTAGCTTTGTGTATAACGTGAATTCGCGAGCCTCACACCCCGGTATGAACCAGAAACGGGAGAGGACATCAGGGAGGGCCTGCGTTTCTTTCTAGCTAGGAGTTGTGTCGGTGTTTTTACACGGCCTGACATTTTACTTATGTGGTTGTTGCTGTTGCGAGGCGCCTCGGATATACCAGTGACTATGTGAAGCCAAAGGAGCCATTCGTTGGCTCGTTTACGCCCCATAGGGCGGGGAAACGCAGTGTTCAGGCATAATAATCCACATCGGTGGACCGGCCCTGACGATCCAAGGGGCAGTTGCGGCTATTCCTGAGGGGCGGGCTAGAACGTCTCGAATTCGGTAAGGAATATCTTTTGCATTGGTTCTTGACAGAAATCCAATTTCCAAATACGTGACTGTGCGGTTTTGATTGTATACCTATATCTGGCGACATAGTGGCATGGGACGCTCATGTCGTCTATGATTGATAGTTATGATTTGAAATTGTTTTTGAAACATATAAACACAAGTAGTAATATTAAATGCTTTTATTTTATTCGTATCAGGCATATTTTGGCCGTTATAAGGTAAAAACTCTATCCTCCGGTTTGGTTAAGTGTTGCCTTCTTATGTTAGCTTAACCCTACTACAAATCAAGTTATATTGGTTAAGTGTTGCCCTCTTATTTTAACTTAACCTTTCCATAAATCAAGTTATATTGGTTAAGTGTTTCTAAATTTACTTAACCTTACCCACTTGTCTAATTAACGTGTTATAACGGTTAAGTGTTCTAAATTTACTTAACCTCACCCACTTGTCTAATTAACATGTTATAACGGTTAAGTGTTCAAAATTTACTTAACCTCAACCATTAGTTTAGTTAACATGTTGAATTTGTTAAGTGTTTCCTTAATTGACTTAACCATACCAATCTTGACTTAGCTTTATTAAAGCACCAACCACTCACATTAGACAGGCATTGTTGTGTTCACTGGATGTGCCGTTCGGTTCCGGGCAGTTTTACACCACAACTCAGTCTAACCTCGGGTCCTTTTTGGGCTCAATGCACTAATAACCCACATTAGATAGGTATTGTTGTGGTCACTGGATGTGCCGGTCGGTTCTGGGCAGTTTTACACCATAACTCAGTCTAACCTCGGGTTAGGCATATTCGTCTTTTCTAAATTTACATATTACTTATTTATCACAAATTCCATATGTAAATTATTTCCAATTTAATTATGCCATAATTATCCTTTTATACCTATATGTAAATTTGTCAACAATTTATTGTCATGGCCCACTTTCCCATCTAATTCAAGTTCATGGTTTTTGGCATAAAAACTGTACCATTTTTATGCCACTCATTAATTACATGACTATGAGCCAAATATGTCAGTTATGTGTAATTTCCAAGTTTTCCCCAAAGTTACCCCCGTTGTACGTTCGCGTTAATCACATAAAATCATTGGGCCCGCAAATTAGTCCAATTTATAAACAAGAGATAAAAGAAGGGGAAATTTAATAAAACATATGTCACATAAATTTAAATTAACATTTCTCATGAAACTTGCAATTAGATTGGATAGAACTAGCATAAGCCTAAGCATGTGAACATGTAGATCTATGCATAGGTGAACACAACTTGGTTTATAAACTAGTATAATTTAGGAGAATCATGACATGCACATTCTACAGCATGTATAAGTTTAACTTTAACATGTAGATGCAAACTAGATCTAACAATAATGATCATATGAACCTGCATGAATCCACTTTACAAACTTGCATATAAATATAGATCTAATTTTTGGATATAACACAGAACATGAAACTTGCATATGAACATATATATATATATATATATATATATATATGTATATATGCATATATGTATATATATATGTATATATATGTATATATATGTATATATATATGTGTGTATATATATATAGATCTTGACTTGGGTCTAACATAAAACATGTATCTTGCATATGAACATATATATATAGATCTTGACTAACATAAAGCATGTATCTTGCATATGAACATATATATATATATATATATATATATATAGATCTTGACTAACATAAAACATGTATCTTGCATATGAACATATATATAGATCTTGACTAACATAAAACATGTATCTTGCATATGACACGTCATGAAAGGATTGTCAGACTTATATGTGGTATGATGGTTTCGTTCCCCAAATCATAATAAGTTTATCACCAATTTCCACATGATAATATAAGTACAAATAAACCACAATCATTCCAAGACATACATGACCAAATTATCATAAGAATTTGACATGAATTCGCATCATCAATCACATACAACTTGGTTCAAATTCTATTTTCCAATTCATTACAAATCACGTCTTTAATTTATTTACATCTGAAAGGTAACTATACTTACAAACAAAAAGGAATTCTTGAGTTCTGGGATTTTTATTCTGAGATTGAATTGCTCGCCTTTGATGTAGATCGTTGAATTCTCTTAGTTGAATTAGATTAGATCTAATTTGATTTTGGTTTTAATGGCGGCTAGTTTTAGATGAAAGTGAATAATAGAATTAGATTTTAGGTTTAGGGTCCTTATATAGTTGTAGAGATTGTTTTAGGACCATTAGGTTAATCCTGAACCATGAGAACCAATCAGATGCCACATCTGCCATAGAGCAAATCGGCCTATGGTTTGATAGCCAAACACCCTGAATCAACCCCTAGTCGACCTAACGGGGCTCGGGTCGACCTCAAAAATGGGCCAGTTCGGTTATTCTCCCTCCATATTCATTGATTTGAACTTTTTTGCATATTTTTTTAATATATATATCTATATATTTTTTTCTCATATGCATACAAACTTCAAGGCTTAATAACTTCTTCATAAGGTATCCATTTTATGTAAACCAAATGTCTATCTTGACCAAAATTTTGAGACGAATGTAATAGCGCAACCCATTTCACTTAATACTTCTTCTAAAAATTAAGTGCTCTTGAATTTGTTAATTTTAATATTCTCAGAAAATTCGGGGTGTTACATTCTCCCCTCCTTAAAGGATTTCGTCCTCGAAATCTTCAAGTTAAGAAGAATGCATCCTAACATCCAATCATCCATCTACTCATCCATTATCCACAAGCATCCATTGTCCTTAAAAGACTTCTAATGCCATATGAACATAAGCAAAGTGTGTGTACATGTCTCTTATCTAGTGCAAAATCAGGCGGTCCACTGATCCAGTTGACCTCCTTAATGTGAATCATGAGAGTGTCATGCGTGCAATATGTATACAAATATCCCTAATCATTTAAATACTATATGCATGCATATTCACTCATCCATATGCAACATCCATATGATAACACATAAAGTTTCAATCCTTATACAAATACATTCATAAGCATATGCAATATGAAAGCGACTGAGCCGATCTAGTGCCTAATATGTGTATATGCATCCACGAGCAACCACTAGCAAACACTTGCAACTACTTGCAACCATCAATCATAACATGTCTCAAACACAAGTTTTCATTCATTGGCTTCTACCTAGGGACCGAGGATAGGACTGAGAGGATACGCTTTAAAGATGAAGACTAGCATGCAAATAAATATAACATAAAAAGGAGGAATCAAGGATATACCCTAAAAAGGGTATGATGCGCGTATCTAGTCTTCTTAGTCGCATCTTCTTTGAGCTTCACTCCATTGTACCTTAATTAATTTAACTTCATGATTATGAAGCTTCATGACCTCCATTTCCAAAACCCACTAGTAAAGATAGGACCTCGATCATTTATTATGCTAGAGGGTATCCAATGTAGTCAAACTATCTTTCCAAGATAAACAGATGTTAACTATAACACCCCGTAATTCTGTTTATATTAATATTCACAAATTAAAGAATAACTAATCTCAGACGTGAGAATTGTGGGAAACGGGTTGCGCCATTGTGTTCGTCTCAGAATTCTGGTTGAAATAGAGTCCGAATTTGCGTGAATTGGACTTCGTATGAAGAAGTTATGGCCATCGGAAGTTTCAGAAAATTCAAAATAGATTTCAGAAAATTTAAAATTCAAAATTCGGAGTCAAACAGGCTAGGCGGGAAAATTCGCGCCCAGCACCCCAGGTCGACTGGGGAGTCGACTGGGCAGTCTCCCCGCCCCCCCAAGGTCGACTGGGGAGTCGACCTGGGTGTCGACCTGGTCAGTCGGCTAGGGTTTTGACTGAGCCCAATCTTGAGCTGCTGATGTGTCTTTAGGGCTGAGTTGGCAAATTAAACGGTTCAGTTTAGTTTTGAGTTGATCTGACGGTCTAAATAAACCCTAAACTCTATAAATACCTAGGTAGTCTCTCACTCTAATTCACATGAAAAATAGAATAGCCACCGTCATACCGCCGCCAATGAACTCAGTCTAGTCGCCGCTAACTAAGAAGGAAGAAAAGCTAATCAAATTCTAATTCTACTCAACTCTAAAGCAAATCAAGACTCTCTTTTCTTCTCTAATTGTTAGTATGATGATCTTAACAAGATTTTTATTAAACTAATTAGATTAAGTTATGAATGGATTATGAGCGAATGATGTGAATTGTCATATATGTTGTTGTAAACCTTATGCTATCATGTATGTTGTAAATTCTATCTTATGTGATGATGATATCCTATATGTTGTAAATCATGCTATGATGATATTGTATAGGATGTAACTTTCTATGCTAAATTGTGATAAATCATACATGTTATAATGTCATGATGTTATTATCTATGCTAATTAGTTCATGTTAATCAAATCATGATGTTGATATTACTTGGGCTATATTGATCTATATGACAAATCACATAAGCAAGTTTAGATTGATTAGTAAATGTTGTGAACATATGCCATGACGTCTATTTAGATCTAGAATTATGACATCTAGAATTATGCTATGACATATGTGAATTCTATGTATTAGATGCTAGTTCACACCATCATTATGTTGCCTAAAACCCCATATGCAAGTTTATACATAAATTTGGGTTTTCATCATATCATGTAAATTGTGACATTTAACAAGTTGACACCTTTAGATCCTTAACATGTGTAGTTTATGCAAGTTTCACCCCTATTATGATTGGATTATTTTATTTGTCTATATGTTGTGATAATTTATCTTTGTGCTATGAGTTAGACTATTCGAGTCTAACATATGTTCTGCGTTGAATAAGCGAACGTATAACGTGGAGTAGGGGTAATATTAAGGATTTAATATTAAGAAGTTGTGGTGCAATTGATATGATTTTGCATGCCATGAATGGATGGCCATAATTGAGTCAATTATGGGCATCATTAAAATTGGAGTTAATTAATAATTTGAATAGGGAATTATTAAAACAAGGGTAAAAGATTATAAGTGATAATCAATGCTTAGGACACGAGGTTGGACTCGTTTGTGACGTAAACCTGCCCGGACCCGCCCGACAAATCCAGTGGCCACAAATGTCAGCCCAATGTGAGAAGTCCTAGGTCCAAACTAAAGCATAACAGTTGTAAAGACACGAGGTTAGACTCTTTTATGGTGTAAGACTGCCCGGACCTGCCCGGCCAATCCAGCTGCCATAAATGCCAGTCTAATGTGAGAGGTCTTTATGAGGTTATGGCCTGAATGAATTAAGAAATACTTGACCTGATGAACATGTAAGGTGGGACATGGGGGTTAAGTAGGTGCCTTGGGTGGCATGAGGAATCTAGTGGGTGCCCTTAGTGGCATTTGAAATACGATTAGTAAGACTTAACCAAACACACATCTAAATGAACATGACTAAGAGGGTTAAGTGGGATGTACTAGTGGACAAGCTTAGGTGGGTAGCTTGTGGGGGCCCATTTCAACCAGTATCCCAAACGTATCTTTGTAGTCTCCACCCAAGTCGAGGATGGGACACACATACTGGGTTTGACTATAAGAGGACAAAACGGGGAGCGGTGGCAATGCAAGTCCAATGGGTTTCATATGCGTGTGTGCACCCGGGCTGGTAGGTAAGAAGTTGTTGCATCGTGTAGGTATAAGCCGTGCATTCTCAAGTAGTATCGGGTTACAACTTTAGGAGAGTGATACACCCCACTGTGGGGCCAGCACGGGTATCTACGAGTAGGTAGTCGATCGCAAGTGGGTAGTGGGGTACACCTAGTGGAGATAGGGGCAGACGGCACCTATGTAGTCAGCTAGGAGTACGTTAGGCTATTTATATAGTTTCTGTGTGAAGCAAGTGGGATCAACCTTTAGGGTAACTGGTACGGTGCAGTGTAGCAATTGTTCGTTAGTAATTAGGTGTGCCTTTAACGTTATCTTAAACGTTATCTTTATCTGCTCTTTCATACCTAATAGTTCATAGACATTTACTTGTCTTCCAGCTTATGCCTTAGTCTAGTTATTTTGATAATAGTATTGTTAGAATTATCATACTCGCCAGAATTTATGTCTGACCCCCTCCATTTCTATCCTTTTTTCCCCCTCCAGGTCCTCAGGTTGGGCCCAGCTCAAGTGGAGTTTGATTGGGTTGCTTCATCTCTCAGCTTGGACCGTTGAAGTAAAGTCCGACTTGTTATCTTCTTTAATGGCTATTTATGTAATGGGATTATGTATTTTGTTTTATCAAGATGGATGTTGTACTTGACTCTGATTTATGGTTTTATGATGTAACAAACATGTTTAATTTCCGCTGCAATAAAATGAAGTTTTAGATTTCCAAGTACTACTTATTATCTGTCTTGTTGTAATTTTTCTGTTCTATATTCACTTAAAACCTCCATGGAAGTTAATGCATTCCCTTTGTGAGTGACATTAATGGACGTGGGGTGTTACACGTGGTATCAGAGCTTAAGGTTACCAGAACAGATAATTTTTTTAGAAAAACTATTTTTCTAAAGTATTTTTGGAAGAAGTGCTTTCAAAAACATGTTTTAATGTATAATTTGAAGAGGAAAGTTTTTTAAGAAAAACATAATCCCCAATATCCATATCTTTATCTTTCGTATTCTCCATTTTGAATCTTTCCTTTTTCGTTTCAGCATGGCTGAAGATCTTAACCTTTCGGATGGTGTAACGATACCAGGATGGTATAGGAGGCTATTAGAGGCTAGGGCCGCCGCATGTCCGGCCAATGTTCCTCCACCACCAGTTGCACCCGTTCATCCTCCTCCTCGCGTATATACTTTTGCAAAGACATGCAAGGAATTTAAGGCTATGGGTGGAAAACCTTTTCAAGGGTCAGAAACGTTTGTAGAAGCTAGAGATTAGCTTAGGGAGGTGGAAGAATTGCTAGAGATCTTTGAAGTAGAAGAAGGGAGGAAAGTCAAATTAGCATCTTGGTTAATGAAGGGAGAGGCCTCGTTTTGGTGGGAGGTCACTAATGGGGAGCGTCCTATTGATTCTTGGGCGGATTTCAGAGGTAGGTTTGAGGCGAAATTTCTCTCAATGGCAGAAGAGAATCTATATGGAAAGGTTCTTGATATTAAAGAAAGGAAGCTCATCAGTGAAAGAATATGTCAACAAATTTAATCAGCTAGCAAGGTTTGGCTTCGACTTAGTGAACACACCGGAGAAGAAGGCTCTGAGATTCGTTAATGGATTGAATGAACTGTTGCAAGGGTTGGCTATGACCCACATCCCTATGGGGGCCACCTTTGAGAAGCTTGTAGACATGGCACTCATGCACGAGGAGAAAGGCGGTAAAGCTGATAAGGCACCCGAGAAGAAATAGGATCAGAAGAAACCACAACAGCAAAACAAGAAGGGTGGTAAAGACAATAACGACAAGGGAAAGAAGAAATGCTTTAACTGTGGGACACCAGGCCATCTCAGCAAGGATTGCCGGAAGAAAAAGAAGACTGGCTGTTTTCACTGTGGCGAAGTGGGACATCTAGTGAAGGACTGCCCAAAGAAGGGGCAGAGGGAAGGAGCTACCTCGGGAGGACAGGTGCAGGCTCTTATGGCACCAGGGCAGGCAAGGGGACAAGTTCAGGCTCTCGCGGTCCCACCGCTGCAAGAACGAGGTAGAACCATTTCTGTTGAAAGCTTAGTTTTTCTGTTTGATCATCCTGTCCGTATCTTATTCGACTCGGGCGCATCGCAATCGTTTATCTCTACGTCATTAGTTGAATCACTGCACTTAAACACCCGTTTAGTAGAGGATCCCTTAGTTGTTTCGAATCTAATTGAGGGCTCAGCTTATTTGTCCATGATGTGTTTGGATTTGAAAATTTCTATAATTAGTGTTGAGTTTAGATGCGATGCTTATGTTTTGTGCTTCACGGGCTATGGGCTAATTTTAGGAATGGATTGGTTATCCAGAAATGGGGTCGTTCTTGATTGTGAAAGGAGAATAGTTAGGCTCATGACTCGCCTTGGTAACGCTCTCGAAATCTTTTGTAGTCCCATAAATTCCGTTATGCTAAGTTATTTAGAATCGCTTGACGCGTCTGAGGAAAATCTACAAACTGTTAGAGTGGTCCGAGAATACTCGGATGTGTTTGAGGAGGTGAAGGGCTTGCTTTCGAAGCGGGAGATAGATTTTCGAATATATCTTATGGATAATGCAAAACCAGTATCTTTGCCAGTACGCCACATGGCTCCACGTGAAAGGAGGGAACTAGATAAGCAAGTGAAGGAGTTGCTTGAGAAGGAGTTCATAAGACGAAGTATATCGGAGTGGGGTGCTCCAGTAGTATTTTCTACGAAGGCGGATAGGTACCTTAGGCTTTGTGTGAACTATAGAGAACTTAATAAGCTTACTAAGAAGAACAGACACGCACTGCCGAGGATTGACGATCTCTTCGATCAGTTAGTTGGCGCCTCAGTGTTTTCGCAATTGGACTTAGCCACTGGTTTCCATCAATTGAGAGTGGCTGAGGATAGCATAGACAAGACTGCCTTTAGGACTCCAGACGGTTTCTATGAATGGCTAGTGATGCCCTTCGGTTTGACAAACGCCCCCGCATACTTTGTTGATTTGATGAGTAGGGTGTTTGGGGAGTACCTTAACAAATTCTTGGTAGTCTTTGTAGATGACATCTTGGTCTTTTCTAAGGACGAAGAAGAGCATGCCCTACATCTTAGGGAAGTGTTGGAGACCCTACGAGCGCATAACCTTAAAGCTAAAATTTCTAAGTGTAACTTTTGGAGGAAGGATGTACGATTCTTAGGGCACGTGTTTTCTAAAGAAGGGATAGCTGTGGATCCTGCGAAGGTGGTGGCCATCCAAGATTGGAAGGTCCCTAAAAATGCTACTGAAGTAAGAAGTTTCTTCGGGTTGGCTGGTTACTATAGGAAGTTTATCAAAGACTTCGCAAATATATCAGCTCCATTGACACGCTTGACGAAGAAGAACCTAGTTTTCACATGGGACATAGATTGTGGTGATGCAATCCAACGGTTGAAGAGAGCTTTGACCTCAGCTCCAGTCTTAGTGCTGCCAGACGGGAGTAAGCCATTTACCGTTTATACTGACGCTTGTGGGACAGGACTAGGTGCAGTCTTAATGCAAGAGGGAAGGGTAATAGCCTATGGTGGAAGGTAGTTGTGGGAGCATGAGAAAAATTACCTTACACATGACCTAGAGTTGGCCGCTATTGTTTTCGCTCTTAAGTCTTGGCGTCATTATCTTCTTGGCGAGAGATTCGAATTATTCACTAACCACAAATAGCTAAAATACTTATTCTCTCAAAAGGACTTGAACTTAAGGCAGCAAAGGTGGATGGAGTTCTTATCATCCTACGACTTCGAGATAGCATATACCCCTGGCAAGGGTAACATGGTGGCAGATGCCTTAAGTAGAAAAAGATTATCCTTAAGTCCTTTGTTTGTTGAGCAGCGAAGCTTAGAATTCATTTCGATGTTTGACTTTAGACCTTCCGTTGACTTTGTACCCGGTTTGCTAGCATCCTTGGAGGTCAGACCTACGCTTTTGGGACGGATTGGCGAGGCACAGCGAGACGACCCGCAGTTGGTCGAGTTAGTAGAAAAGCTCAACAGAGGGGAGTCAACAAGCCATCTCCGTAGGTATACCCTAGATGATAAGGGTTGGTTACGTAGGGACGGTAGACTTTGTGTACCAAAAGACGATAACCTAAGGAAGACCATTCTTGACGATGCACATCGTTCGTAGATGACCATTCATCCCGGCAGGGACAAGATGTACAAAGACATGAAGCGAGTTTTCTTTTGGGCCAGCATGAAGAAAGATGTGACCGAGTATGTCGCTAGATGCTTGGTATGCCAACAAGTAAAAGCAGAGCAAAAGAAACCTGGTGGATTGCTTCATCCATTGGAGGTTCCACTATGGAAGTGGGAAAGTTTCTCGATGGACTTTGTGGATGGATTACCACGATCAAGGAAGGGAATACGGGGATTTGAGTTATAGTAGATAGACTTACTAAGAGCGCCCATTTCATTCCCGTGAAGAGTAAGAGAACTGCTCCATGGTTAGCTTCTGTATACGTCCGAGAAATAGTTCGTTTGCACGGTGTTCCTTCTAGCATAGTGAGCGACCGCGATCCTATTTTCACTAGCGAATTTTGGAGAAGCTTGCAAGAGGCGGTAGGGACACAGTTATGTTTGAGCACCGCATATCACCCTCAGACGGACGGCCGAACCGAGAGGGTGAATCGCATTCTAGAGGATCTTTTGAGGCTATGTATCCTAGACTTTGGGGGTACATGGGAAGAGCATCTTCCATTGGTAGAGTTCGCATATAATAACAGCTTTCAATCTAGCATTGGCATGGCACTTTTCGAAGCTCTTTATGGACGACCTTGTCGTTCACCTACATGTTGGTGGGAATCTACGGATAAGATCTTACTTGGGCCCGATATGATTAGGGAGACTTCGGAGAAGATCGACTTGATTCGAAGAAGGATGAAAGCAGCGCAAGATAGGCAGAAATCTTATGCGGATAAGAGGAGGGCAGATCTCGAGTTTGATGTTGGGGACATGGTCTTTATCAAAGTGTCCCCATTACGGAACGTCGTTCGCTTTGGGTCCGTTGGGAAGTTAGCACCGAGATTCGTAGGGCCGTTTCCTATTAAGGAAAGGATTAGGCAGATGGCATATAGAGTGGAGTTGCCTAGAGGCTTAGTGGTGTACACGACGTATTCCATGTGTCACATTTGAGGAAGTGCTTACACAAGACCGCGGAAGTGGTAGAGCCTAACTTGCTTAGAGCGGTGGAGATAGAGCGTGATGCGACGATTCGACGAGCTCCTACATGCGTTCTTGGGTCAGAGATTAAGAAGCTGAGAATTCGAGAGGTCAGACTAGTCAAAGTACAATGGGGAGATGATGAGAGCAACACTACTTGGGAGACGGAAGAGAAGATGCGTTCGTTATACCCTTTTCTTTTCGAGGGTATGTCCTTTAATTTCTCCTTTTATCGCTTATCTTGTACTTATCTTGCCTTTAGAGTATCCTCTCGCTAGTATTCTTGACCTTTAGTTAGGATAATCCTATGGTTGAAACATGTGTTTGAGACATGTTATGTATGATGGATGTAAAGTGGATGCAAGTGTTTGCTAGTGGTTGCTCGTGGACGCATATACACACACACTATTAGGCACTAGATCGGCTCAGTCACTTCATATTGCATATTGCATATATATGGCTGTATTTAGTAAAATGGATGTATGATGATTGTATTATCATATGGATGCTGCATTCGGATGATGATTGTGCACGCATATAGAGATAATATGTAGCATTAGGGAACTTTTGCATACATATTGGACGCATGGCACTATCATGATTTGCATTAAGGAGGTCAACTGAATCAGTGGACCACCTGATTTTGCATTAGATAAGGGACATATAAACACACTGTGCATTTAAACATGAAAGCATTAGAAGTCTATAAGGACAATGAATGCCTGTGTTTGATGGTTGAGTAGATGGACGATTGGATGTTAGGATATACATTCTTCTTAACTTGAAGATTTCGGGGTCGAAATCCTTTAAGGAGGGGAGAATGTAACACCCCGTAATTCTATTAATATTAATATTCACAAATTAAAGAATTACTAATCTCAGACGTGAGAATTGTAGGAAACGGGTTGCGCCATTGTGTTCGTCTTGGAATTCTGGTTGAAATAGAGTCCGAGTTTGCGTGAATTGGACTTCGTCTGAAGAAGTTATGGCCATCGGAAGTTTCAGAAAATTCAAAACAGATTTCAGAAAATTTAAAATTCAAATTTCGGAGTCAAACAGGCTAGACGGGAAAATTCCCGCCTAGCACCCCAGGTTGACTGGGGAGTCGACTGGGCAGTCGACCCCTCCAGGTCGACTGGGGAGTCGACCTGGGTGTCGACCTGGTCAGTCGGCTAGGGTTTTGACTGAGCCCAATCTTGAGCTGCTGATGTGTCTTTAGGGCTGAGTTGGCAAATTAAACGGTTCAGTTTAGTTCTGAGTTGATTTGACGGTCTAAATAAACCCTAAACTCTATAAATACCTGGGTAGTCTCTCACTCTAATTCACATGAAAAATAGAATAGCCACCGTCATACCACCGCCATGGAACTCAGTCTAGCCGCCGCCAACTAAGAAGGAAGAAAAGCTAACCAAATTCTAATTCTACTCAACTCTAAAGCAAATCAAGACTCTCTTTTCTTCTCTAATCGTGAGTATGATGATCTTAACAAGATTTTTATTAAACTAATTAGATTAAGTTATGAATGGATTATGAGTGAATGATGTGAATTGTCATATATGTTGTTGTAAACCTTATGCTATCATGTATGTTGTAAATTCTATGTTATGTGATGATGATATCCTATATGTTGTAAATCATGCTATGATGATATTGTATAGGGTGCAACTTTCTATGCTAAATTGTTATAAATCATACATGTTATAAAGTCATGATGTTATTATCTATGCTAATTAGTTCATGTTAATCAAATCATGATGTTGATATTACTTGGGATATATTGATCTATATGAAAAATCACATAAGCAAGTTTAGATTGATTAGTAAAGGTTGTGAACATATGCCATGACATCTATTTAGATCTAGAGTTATGACATCTAGAATTATGCTATGACATATGTGAATTCTATGTATTAGATGCTAGTTCACACCATCATTATGTTGCCTAAAACCCCATATGCAGGTTTATACATAAATTTGGGTTATGATCATATCGTGTGAATTGTGACATTTAACAAGTTGACACCTTTAGATCCTTAACATGTGTAGTTTATGCAAGTTTCACCCCTATTATGTTTGGATTATTTTATTTGCCTATATGTTGTGATAATTTATCTTTGTGCTATGAGTTACACTATTCGAGTCTAACATATGTTCTGCGTTGAATAAGCGAACGTATAACGTGGGGTAGGGGTAATATTAAGGATTTAATATTAAGAAGTTGGGGTGCAATTGATATGATTTTGCATGCCATGAATGGATGGCCATAATTGAGTCAATTATGGGCATCATTAAAATTGGAGTTAATTAATAATTTGAATAGGGAATTATTAAAACTGGGGTGAAAGATTATAAGTTATAATCAATGCTTGGGACACGAGGTTGGACTCGTTTGTGATGTAAACCTGCCCGGACCCGCCCGACAAATCCAGTGGTCACAAATGTCAGCCCAATGTGAGAGGTCCTAGGTCCAAACTCGTGTAGGGAGCCAAGTCGAGGACGAGACAAGTCCAACGGGTTTGACTATAAGAGGACGAGACAAATCCAGTGGTCACAATTGTGGGCTCGACCCAAGTCGAGTACGAGACACGCATACTGGGTTTGACTATAAGAGGCCAAAACGGGGAGCGGTGGCAACGCAAGTCCAACGGGTTTCATATGCGTGTGTGGACCCGGGCTGGTAGGTAAGACGTTGTTGCATCGTGTAGGTATAAGCCGTGCATTCTCAAGTAGTATCGGGTTGCCACTTTAGGGGAGTGATACACCCCACTGTGGGGCCAGCATGGGTATCTACGAGTAGGGAGTCGATCGCAAGTGGGTAGTGGGGTACACCTAGTGGAGATAGGGGCAGACGACACCTATGTAGTCAGCTAGGGGTACGTAAGGTTATTTATATAGTTTCTGTGTTAAGCAAGTGTGATTAACCTTTAGGGTGACTGGTGCGGTGCAGTGTACCAATTGTTCGTTAGTAATTAGGTGTGCCTTTAACGTTACCTTTATCTGCTCTTCCATACCTAATAGTTCACAGACATTTACTTGTCTTCCAGCTTATGCCTTAGTCTAGTTATTTTGATAATAGTATTGTTAGAATTATCATACTTGCCAGACTTTATGTCTGACCCCCTCCATTTCTATCCTCTTTTCCCCCTCCAGGTCCTCATGTTTGGCCCAGCTATAGTGGAGTTTGATTGGGTTGCTTCATCTCTCATTGGAAAGCTTGGACCGTTGAAGTAAAGTCCGGCTTGTTATCTTCTTTAATGGCTATTTATGTAATGGGATTATGTATTTTGTTTTATCAAGATGGATGTTGTACTTGACTCTGATTTATGGTTTTGTGATGTAACAAACATGTTAAATTTCCGTTGCAATAAAATGAAGTTTTAGATTTCCAAGTACTACTTTTTATCTGTCTTGTTGTAATTTTTCTGTTCTATATTCACTTAAAACCTCCATGGAAGTTAATGCATTCCCTTTGTGAGTGACATTAATGGACGTGGGGTGTTACATTAACCATGGTACTAAGTGTATATACTAAGATGATTAGAGGTCACTCTTCTACTTAGCTTATACGTCATGTCACAATGCTGAGGGTCGATATCTCTCACGCAAACCGTCCTAGTAGTACATGGCATCCCTCAAGTACAAGCCCCAAAGGCCTAAACCAATTTCAGACAAGCACCCAAGGAATACCTCCTCTGAATTTGGATGATTTATATGAGACGATACTAGCAAAACAACAAAACAATTGAGCACTTAACCTACTCTGGCTATCCTCGCCAATCTTGCTCCAAACTATCGTTGACTGCATAACTGGCTTGCATTGTCATCTAGATATATGTGGGAGTCTACCTCACATTTTTTGGGACAAACCCCTAACCTTAATAAAAAACATCTGCATACGGACTACTCCATTGGGTCGAAAATCATCGATAAATACATAAAGTGATTCTAGGTAGCTAAGACAAACAGATCCCTTAGGATCACATGAAATTTCGAGGGTATTCCCCAGGCAAGTCGAAAGTCTAACTAACCTCCTTTCACAATTACTAGCTAACTAATACATTCCTAGAATCAACACATAGCCCATGAAACCAAAAACATAAGTATCTCAAATCCTTACAAACCAAAGATAAATGAGCCGAACCACAAATTGAACTTGAGATAATAATGAGATCCTCTACTATACAAGCTCTAAGGTGCAGAGACTCAACTATGGAAGCAGATGTAAACGAATGCGAAGCGCAAAAATCAAAAAGAGTACTAGCAGGATGATCAAGAAGAAAAACTGAACTTTTCAACAGAAACCTTACTACCTCTCTTTCGGTATGCTGGTGGTGAGAGCATGCACTTGCCTTCTGGAAAATCCTATCTTTTGTTCTTGCCCTTGCCCTTAATTATACGATCCGTTATACCAAAATAAAGATACTTCCTCTTGTTTTAGGTTTTACTATTCTTTCCTCCCCTCCTTTGTGAATCAAGTCCATATCCATGAGTTCTTCATCCTTGTGTTGTGCTCCTTAGCCAAACTCCCTTATTCTCATCTTTGCCATCCTTGTGTAACTTGTTGACAAGTCTTTCGAAAGCTGCCTCCATCGTACGGAGAATCCTACAAAGCTCGAAAGAAAATTAGCCACAGGTGAAACTACTACGGCTATAGATGGAAGTCTGGCATTTTTTTGCCCTTTGACAAGTGTCATAGTCTTGTCGAGCCTACAGAACCATGTCGCGATGAGGTTACCTCCCAGAAATCCCGAAGCCCTGGAGACTCAGGAAAGAAGGAAACAAGGATTCAAACAGAGGATCAAAAGATAGTGCATATGGCTTTGGGGAATATGCCTTTAAAACAAAACTTTTCTTTTGAAAATGCTTCTTTTAAAACCGTTTTCAAAATAATTTTTCAAATCTTTTATCTGATCCGGTAACCTTCAGCTCTGATACCAAGTGTAACACCCCACCTCCATTACGGTCACTCATAGAGGGAATGCCTTAACTTCGGTGGAGCATTATAGGTAAAAGATGCAGATAAATTACAAGGCAGACAAATAAGGCAGCGGAAAATAAAGTCATTTTATAAATAACTTAATTCAGTCAAGCTTTTACAAAAATTTCCTCAATCATACTTAAATGTAATACATAGAACTTCTGTCTTGATTTAAAACCTTCCAAGAAAAAAAGAAGCATAAAAACAATGATATTCCCCGATAAATCATGAACCAGCCATAGTAGTGGAAGAGAGTGAGTCCAAAGCGATACACTAACTAATCTTCAAGCTTGGAATGAGAAGAGGTCCAAGTTAGGCTGAGCTATTCCCTCCCTGACTACCTGGGGGGAACGGAAGAAAAGAGGCGAAAAACAAACTAGGTTAGACACAAGTCTGGTAAGCCAAGTGATCTTTCAGCATGCAAATAAGATAAAGGATCATGACATGAATAAACCGAAAATAGGACAATACCATAAAAACAAGGTAACTAAAGACAAGATAAGTGAAAGGTGAACTGAATGCGCTTCTACTTTTTCTCTGCTTCGCTACTACTCTGTTAATATGATTTCTATATTTATCTCTGAACCACCTAACTAGTGTCCCAACTAGTAATCTGTATAAAATGATAATCGTGATCCCAACCCCCGTAATTGTGTTATCCTTCAGGTTTACATCTATCATGAGGATTCCACCTCAATCAGCCTAATTGCCGTGAACATGTTGGATGTACCCTTACTACCCTATCAACCGACTCCCTACTTGTATTCATGTTCCATGTGTCTATGTCCATCTGCCCTCTCTTGCGTGTAGATACCCTGGGTTGGTCCCACCATAAGGTGTATCAATCCTTATGATAGCGACCCGACATGATTCAAGATGCACAGTGTATAACTACTGGTACCCAGTGCTTGCTTTTTCCCACTCCGGAGTACGTGCACGCTCATAAACCATCGGAACCTACACTGACGTATCCCCAGCCGTTGCTTTGACTGCTTATAATCAGCCCAGTAATCGTGCCGCACCCTGCCTAGTTTAGGGTACCGTGATACATCTATGCGGGTAACTGCTGAAATGGGTCCCCATTACTAGGGTTTCCTATTGGTTAATTTTGTGGGTCTATATTTACTAATATTACCAACCAACCCGATATGTACTTAACCCTCCCATCGATTCAAGCATTTTTAATAAACGGTTATGTTTTGTTGGCCAATATGGACTAATATTACCCACCAACACGAGATGTACTTAACCCTTCGACTAATTAAAGCATGTTTTTTTAATGGTTAGGTTTTGTGGGCCTATATTAACTAATATTACCCAACAACCCGATATTTACTTAATCTTTCCACTGTTTCAAGCACGTTTATTTAATGGTCAAGTTTTGTGGTCCTATATTTACAAATATTACCCACCAGCCCGATATGTACTTAAGCCTTCCGCTTATTCAAGCATGTTTATTTAATGGTTAAGTTTTGTGGGCCTATATTTACTAATATTACCCACCAACCCGATATGTACTTAACCCTCCCGCACATTACGTCATATTAGTTAAGTGTTGTCCGCTCATGTTAACTTAACCCACTCATTCATCATGTCATGTTGGTTAAGCATTTCTTATTAACTTGACCTTCCTTACTTATCATGTTGGATCGATTAAGTATTTCCTATTAACTTAACCCCGTTCGTTCATTAAGTTATATTGGTCAAGTGTATCTTGTTAATTTAACCCTACGTATTCATCATGTTGTATTGGTTAAGTGTCATCAATCAATTCACATTAACTTAACCCACCTACGTGTCATGTTACTTTGGTTAAGTGTTGCCTTCTTGTGTTAACTTAACACTACTACAAATCAAGTTATATTGGTTAAGTGTTGCCCTATTATTTTAAATTAACCTTTCCATAAATCAAGTTATATTGGTTAAGTGTTTTTAAATTTACTTAACCTCACCCACTTGTCTAATTAAAATGTTATAACGGTTAAGTGTTCTAAATTTACTTAACCTCACCCATCAGTTTAGTTAACATGTTGAATTGGTTAAGTGTTTTCTTAATTGACTTAACCCTACCAGTCTTGACATAGCTTTATTAAAGCACCAACCACTCACATTAGACTGGTATTGTTGTGGTCACTGGATGTGCCGGTCGGTTTCGGGCAGTTTTACACCATAACTCAGAATAACCTCGGGTCCTTTTTGGGCTCTATGCACTAACCACCCACATTAGACATGTATTGTTGTGGTCACTGGATGTGCAGGTTGGTTCCGGACAGTTTTACACCACAACTCAGTCTAACCTCGGGTTAGGCATATTCGTCTTTTCTAAATTTACATATTTCTTATTTATGACAAATTCCATATGTAAATTATTTCCAATTTAATTATGCCATAATTATCCTTTTATGCTTATATGTAAATTTGTCAACAATTTGTTGTCATGGACCACTTTCCCCTCTAATTCAAGTTCATGGTTTTTGGCATAAAAACTGTGCCATTTTTATGTGACTCGTTAATTACATGACTATGAGCCAAATATGTCAGTTATATGTAATTTCCAAGTTTTTCCCAACGTAACCCCCGTTGTACATTGGCGTTAATCACATAAAGTCATTGGGCCCGCAAATTAGCCCAATTTATAAACAAGAGGTAAAAGAAGGGAAAATTTAATCAAACGTATGCCACGTAAATTTAATTTAACATGTCTCACGAAACTTGCATTTAGATTGGATAGAACTAGCATAAGCCTAAGCATGTGAACATGTAGGTCTAGGCATAGGTGAACACAACTTAGTTCGTAAACTAGCATAATTTAGGAGAATCATGACATGTACATTCCAGAGCATGTATAGGTTTAACTTTAACATGTAGATGTGAACTATATCTAACAATAATGATCATATGAACTTGCATGAATCCACTTTACAAACTTGCATATAAATACTGATCTAATTTTTGGATCTAACACAGAACATGAAACTTGCATATGAACATATATATATATATATATATGTATAAATATGTGTGTGTATATATATATATATATGTATATAGATCTTGACTTGGGTCTAACATAAAACATGTATCTTGCATATGAACATATATATAGATCTTGACTAATGTAAAACATGTATCTTGCATATGAATATATATATAGATCTTGACTCTTGCATATGACACATCATGAAAGGATTGTCAAACTTATATGCGGTATGATGGTTTCGTTCCCCAAATCATAATAAGTTTATTAACAATTTCCACATGATACAATATGTTCAAATAAACCATAATCATTCCAAGACATATTTGACCAAATTATCGTAAGAATTAGACATGAATTCGCATCATCAATCACATATAACTTGGTTCTCAAATTCTATTTTCCGATTCATTACAAATCACGTCTTTAATTTATTCACATCTGAAAGGTAACTATATTACAAAGAAAAAGGAATTCTTGAGTTCTGGGATCTATATTCTGAAATTGAATTAATCGCCTTTGATGTAGATAGTTGAATCCTCTTAGTTGAATTGGATTAGATTTAATTTGTTTTTTGTTTTAGTGGCAGCTAGGTTTATATGCAAGTGAATAATTGTAACACCCCACCTCCACTAGGATCACTCCTTAGAATGTACTAGCTTTGGAGGGGCGTTATTGTGAAGGTAAACATGCACAGAGATATCGCAAGACAGAATATATATAAAAATAAATATAAGTAAAGCAGCGGTAGCAGATAAAACCCATCATCATCATCTCAGAAAACCAACATAGTCAAGTACATAATATCAAATGTCATGATCCAAAATACAACATAAGTCTAGATACGTGATAACAAAATACATGGTAAAACATCAGTACTAATCCCCAGAAATAAAAGATAAGCCACAGCTAGCTCAGATCCATACATGAGCTATCCAACAAGCAAGCCAAAGATCCACTAAGCAGATGTAGCCCCTCCCTGAGAACCTGTGGGGGGGGGGGGGAAACGGAAGAAAAGAAGCGAAAGAAAACAGGTCAGTCAAAAAGACTGGTAAGCCCTACTACGATCAATCTATAAACTAATAAAGTTAACAGCATGATGGAAACTGAGATGAGCATACTGGAAATAGATAAAGGTGACATCACATAGATGAGATTAAACTTTGCACCACAATGTACTAGCAAACTCACAAAACAGATCTTGATCCCTTAGCCCAAACTTTGGCCCAAAAACCTGAAGTGACCTTAGTATAAGGTCCAGCCCAATGGTCTAGTCGATCGGCTCCCTATAAACCTAACACGTCAAGTGTTGGTGTCCATACGGCCCACATGGATGTAGTCAGACTGTGCTGGGTCCACCTTCGGGTGTATCAAGCCCTAAGGTGTCAACCCCAGACACCTAAGCAATAATGCACAGTCTAAATCTACTGGTACCCGTGCCTCGAGTTTGTCCAATATCGGACTACGTGCACGTCCGTAGCCCGCCGGACCCGCACCGCTGTACCACTCAGCCGTCGCTTTGGTCGCTTACATCAGTCCAGTAATCGTGCCCCGCCCTAGCCTAGCCTCTAGGGTTGTGAATGATACCAAACTGGGATTACTGCTGGAACAGACCACGCTGCTAGGGTTTCTAAGAGGGTAAAGTGTGGTTTTAACCCCTCACTAATCATGGATTAAATTAGTTAAGTGTAACCACTTAACCCCATCTAATCCTCGCATCCCCATTATTGGTTAAGTATTAGTGGGCCATGACTTAACCCTAATCATGAGGCATTAATTACTTAACGCACCCAACCTCTCACATTAGACATCCGTGGTTACCTGGGAAGATTTACACCACGTCTAGGTCTAACCTCGGGTCTTATGGTGCAACATGACCAACTACCCACATTAGACCCCACGTTGTGGTTACCTGGGAAGATTTACACCACAACTAGGTCTAACCTCGAGTTGGCCATATCATGTTATCTAAGGTCATGTCCACTTTAAAACATATTTACAAGTTAACATATACTTGGGTAGACCTAACTTAATAGGTAAATTCCCAAGGGGTAGACCTAACTTAATAGGTAAATTCCCAATCTTTTAGTTTCATGTATTTTTAAGTTTACCCAAACCCTCCCAACGTCATTATCTCGCTTACATATTCGTCATAACGCATAAGGGTATAAAAGGTAACTTGGCATAACATACATGATGAACTTCACATATCATAATAAACATGCATACATGTTAAACTTGCAAATGATGTCATGGTGAACTCGCATAAACATGCATAGCTTATTAAATGTGCATAACATGGTAAGGTGAACTTGCATAAGCATGCATAATCCATTAAACTTGCATAACATGGTAAGGTGAACTTGCATAAACATGCATAACCCATAAAACATGTATAACATGGTAAGGTGAACTTGCATAAGCATGCATAATCCATTAAACATGTAGAACATGGCATAATAAACTCGCATAAGCATGCATAACTTGTGAAACATGTAAAACATGGCATAGTAATCATGCATAACTTGTGAAACATGTAAAACATGGCATAGTAATCTCGCATAAGCATGCATAGCTTATGAAACATGTAAAACATGGCATAGTGAGTTCGCATAAGCATGCATAATCAAATAAACTCACATAAATCTCAACTTTCACCACATATTAACTTTAGAGTTTGTAAAGTGAAGGTAAGAGGGCTTACAAATATAAACAAGTCACAAATCCACCAAATAAGATGAAGAAGCCCGTTAAAAACCCAAAACAAAGCTTCAAATAAGAAAACCCTTTTGCAAAATCCCAAAAACACAAACTTAGCAAATCAAACTTGCAACTTAATGAAGTATGCAAGTTATTAAGCATTCATACAACATAGAAAAGGTTGTATGATCATCATATCTTCATAGGATTAAACTTTGAGGAAGGTGGAGGCTAGGGATTTTAGGTGGAGGCCATTTGAGGATTCAAATTGACATAGTTTAGTTGCTAGATTGATTAATGAGGCTTTAGGGTAGGATTAGGGGTATATTTATAGAAGATTAGAGTGTTTTTAGCCCTAGGATTAACCCTAGATTAGTTTAGGCCCGTCAGATCTCGGAACTCTCTAGAACCAAGCCACAAGACCCAACCCAAACCAGAAATGGTGCACCAGGCTAAACTGCCTGGGCACCCCCTGGCGACAGGGCTGTCGACAGGGCAGTCGACACCCTGGGGGCCCTGTCGACATGCCTGTCGACATGGGGCCCCTGGCGGGAATTTTCCCACCTAACCCCGATTAGCCCTAATCCCTGCTTTTAATTCGAAATTTAAATCTGTTTTTAGCATAGAAATTTCTGAAAACTTCAATGGGCCTTAACTGGGTCATACGGACTCCGATTTTCGAAAACCCGGACTCTATTTCGCGTATTTTTCCGAGACGAACGCAATGGCATAGCCCGTTTCCCCTGATTCTGATTTCTGAATTAAATTCTGCCTCGATTTATGTTATAACAGTTTATTGAAAATACGGGTTGTTACATTCTCCCCTCCTTAAAGGATTTCGTCCCCGAAATATCCAAGTTAGGAAGAACGTATCCTACCATCCATCATCCATCTACTCAAAACATCATCCACGAGCAATCATTGTCCTTAAAAGGTTCTAAATGCTGTATGATCATATGCAAAGGTGTGTGTATATGTACTTATCTAATGCAAATATCATCAATGCAGATTATGTTAGTGAAATGAATCCATATGTATGCAATTCCTAACATAATGTATAACATCTATATGTGTGCACATCACATACATCCATATGCAACATCCATGTGATAACACAAAAATTTTCATCCATGAATAAGCATAAACACTCATGCATATGCAATATGAGAGTGTGTGAGCCGATCTTAGTGCCTAATGTGTATCATGCATCCACGAGTAACCACTTGCAAACACTTGCAACCACTTGCAACCATCAAACATAACATGTCTCAAGCACATGTTTCATCCAAAGGGTTTCTACCTAAGGTTCTCATGAAAGCTTAGCACGATAACTAGATAAACATGGATAGCAAAGAGAAAGATATACTAACAAAGGAAAAAGATTGAGAGTGTACCCTCAAAAAGGAATGGATAAAGCCCACGCATCTTCTCCTCGGTTTCCCAAGTTGCGTCTTCTTCGGCTTCACCCCATTGAACTTTCACTAACCTGACCTGACGATTCCTTAGCTTCTTGGTCTCTGTCCCCAAGATACGAATCGGAGCTTTCCTTAAGGTTGCTTCTTTCTCTACTTCCACGTCTTCAAGCATGCTAGGTTCAACCACCTCAGCGGACTCATGAAGGCACTTTCGGAGATGCGAGACATGGAAGACATTATGCACTCCGGACAACTTCTCGGGCAATTGCACTTTATAAGCCATCTTCCCAATTCTCTCTATGATGGGGAAGGGTCCAACGAATCTCGGTGCTAACTTCCCAACAGCTCCAAACCGGACCACATTCCGTAAAGGAGAAACCTTTATGAAAACCTTGTCCCCAACCTCAAACTCCAATTCGGACCTTCGCCTGTCAGCATAGGATTTCTGCCGGTCTTGGGCCGCTTTCATCCGTCTTCTAATCAATTCGACCTTCTCGGATGTATCCCTAATCATGTCGGGTCCAAGTATAAGCTTATCCGGGGACTCCCACCAACATGTAGGTGACTTGCATGGCCTCCCATATAAAGCCTCAAATGGCGCCATCCCTATGCTCGCCTGATAACTGTTATTATATGCAAACTCAACAAGAGGAAGATGGTCTTCCCAAGCACCACCAAAATCCAGAATGCAAAGCCTCAACAAGTCCTCAAGTACCCTATTCACCCTTTCTGTTTGGCCGTCTGTTTGTGGGTGATAGGCCGTACTCAGGTTCAACCTTGTGCCCATAGCCTCTTGCAAACTGTTCCAGAATTGACTAGTAAAGATGGGGTCTCGGTCACTGACTATGCTGGAAGGGACTCCATGTAATCGCACTATCTCACGAAGATATACTGATGCTAGTCCAGATGCGGTCCTTTTGCTTTTCACTGGGATAAAATGAGCACTCTTCGTGAGCCTATCCACAATGACCCATATGCTCGTATTCCCCTTCCTGGACCTTGGAAGCCCGTCAATAAAGTCCATAGAAATGCTCTCCCACTTCCATAGCGGGACCTCTAGCGGATGTAATAGCCCACCGGGCTTCTTTGACTCAGCTTTTACTCTCTGACAAATAACACATCTCGAGACACTCCGCCACATCCTTCTTCATTCCAGGCCAGAAGAAAACGCGCTTCATGTCCTTGTACATCTTATCACTACCTGGATGTATAGTCATCTTGGAGCGATGTGCTTCCTCAAGAACTTTCCTCACCAAGTCTTCTACCATCGGAACACAAAGGCTTCCGTCTCTCCTCAGCCAACCCTTATCGTCTATAGAATATCGAGAAAGGTGACTAGATGTCTCCCCTCGAACTAGCTTGTCCATGATCTCAATTATCTGGGGGTCTTCCTTCTGTGAAGCCCCGACTTGATCCAGAAGGGTAGGCCTGAGCTCTAGAGATGCCAAAGAGCCGGTCATCGTCTCAACTGTCAAAGAAAAATCAAAGGTTGCCAAGAACTCTAAATTCTTCATCTCAACAAATAGAGGGCTTAGTGTCAACCTTTTCCTACTCAACGCATCCGCTACAACATTCCCCTTGCCAAGGGTATAGGATATCTCAAAATCATAAGAAGCCAAGAATTCCATCCATCTCTGCTGCCTTAAGTTCAGATCCTTCTGCGAAAAGAGATACTTCAAAGACTTATGATCAGTATATAGCTCAAATCTCTCTCCCAGAAGATAATGACGCCATGCTTTGAGCGCATATACAATCGCTGCCAGTTCTAGATCATGAGTGGGATAACTCCTCTCATGCACCTTAAGTTGCCTCCCTCCAAAACATATAACTCTGCCCTCCTGCATCAGAACGGCGCCCAATCCCGTGCCACAAGCATCAGTGTACACGGTAAATAACTTACCACCATCGGGTAAAGCTAGAACTGGTGCTGAGGTGAGGGCTCTCTTGAGCCTTTGAAAAGGAAGCTCACAATCCATATCCCAAGCAAAAACTAAGTTCTTCTTCGTCAACTTAGTAAGAGGAGAGGATATCTTCGCGAAGTCCTTGATGAACTTCCGATAGAAACCCGCAAGACCCAGAAAGCTTCTCACCTCGGTTGCATTCCTTGGCGTCTTCCAATCCTGAACTGCAACCACCTTAGCGGGATCCACCGCCAAGCCTTGCTTGGATACGATATGCCCAAGAAATCTGACTTCCCTTCTCCAAAAGTGGCACTTGGAGAACTTGGCTTTTAACTGGTGTGCTCTGAGCGTATCCATCACCTCTACTAGGTGCCTCGCATGCTCTTCCTCATCCTTGGAGAAGACCAGAATATCATCCACAAAGACCACGACAAACTTATTCAAGAACTCCCGAAACACCCTACTCATCAAATCCACAAAATACGCGGGTGCATTCGTCAAACCGAACGGCATAACAAGCCATTCAAAGAATCCATCTGGAGTTCTGAATGCAGTCTTGTCTATACTATCTTCAGCCACTCTGAGCTGATGAAAACCCATAGCAAGATCAAGCTGAGAGAAAACAGAAGCACCAACAAGTTGATCAAAGAGATCGTCGATCCTCGGTAACGGGTGTCTGTTCTTCTTAGTCAGCTTATTCAATTCTCTATAATCCACACAGAGCCGAAGAGAACCATCTGCCTTAGTTGCAAACACCACAGGCGCTCCCCATTCGGATATACTTCTTCTGATGAAGTTCTTCTCAAGCAATTCTTTCACTTGCTTGCTCAGCTCCCGTCTCTCACGCGGAGCCATATGCCGAACGGGCAAAGAAACAGGCTTAGCATTATCTACCAGATAGATGCGAAAATCAATCTCTCGTTTAGGGGGCAACCCCTTGACTTCTTCAAAAACGTCTGGATAATCTCGGACCACCCTTACAGACTGAAGGGCCTCCTCTGATGAGTCGAGAGATTCTAGATAGCATAACATGACGGGATTCTTCGGATTGCATGAAATCTCTAAGGTGTTGCCCAGGCGAGTCACAAGCCTTACAACCCTATGCTCACAATCCAGAATGGCTCCATATCTAGACAGCCAATCCATGCCCAAGATCAATCCGTATCCCCTGAAACCCAGAACATACGCACTACACAAGAACTCTACGCTGAGTATAGAGATCCTCAGATCCTCACATATCATAGATAGATGAGCAGAACCCCCAATGGGATTCGAAACACAAACGGGATCATCTACTAAGCTAGTACTAAGGTGCAAGCTATCAACAAGATCAGATGAAATAAAGCTATGTGAAGCACCAGAATCAAACAAGGTACGCACTGGAAGATCAGAGATATAAACAAGGTTCTCAACAGAAACACTACCTCACTCGGGAACTGAAGCGGCATTGAGAGCATGAACTTGCCCTCCTGAAGGCCCAGCCTGTCCTTTCTTCTTTGGGCATTCTTTGCTGAAGTGCCCAGTCTCTCCACAAGAAAAGCATCCACCACTAAGCTTCCTTTTCTTCTTCCTGCAATCCTTAGCAAAATGCCCAGCTATGCCACAGTAATTGCACTTTCCCTTGCCTTTGTTGTTGTTGTTCCCCTTCTTGTTCTTGCCCTGATTCCCCTGGCTACTTTGACCACCTTGATTGCCTTTGCTTTGAGAATCAATCTTCTTTGCTTGGGTATCGCTTGACTTGACTTCTTTCTTTCCATCTCCCTGAAGCAGAGCCATATTGACCAAACTCTCGAAAGTAGCTCCATGCGGAATATGTGACATCGCCAAGCCCTGTAGCGGCTCATTCAACCCTCTAGCAAATCGAAGAGCCTTCTTCTCCGGAGTGTTTACCATATCCAAACCAAAACGGGCCAGCTGATTAAACTTGTTCACATACTCCTTGACAGACATATCACCTTGCTTTAATGCAATGAACTTCTCCATCTGTAAATTCGCCTCAGCCGAAGATAGAAACTTAGTCAAAAATCTAGCCCTCAAATCGGCCCAAGTCTCAACGGGCCTCGTCCCATTGGTGACCTCCCACCAATAGGCCGCCTCATCTTTCAAAAGCCACACTGTCAATAAGATTTTCCTCTCGTCATCAATCCCAAAGATAGCAAACAAGTCCTCCGTGTCTTTCAGCCAATTCCTAGCTTCAACAAAAGATACCGTGCCTAGGAAATTCTTGCCTCCCATTGCCTTGAAGTCTTTACAAACCTTTGTAAATTCAACCTGAGGATGCTGAGGGGGAGGAGGAGGAAGAGGAGCCTCAGCAACGGGAGGGGGAGGAACATTAGCAACGGGAGGGGGTATATTAACTGCTGGAGGAGGGGGAGCAGGAACCACCAGAGGAGGGATATTAGGGATAGGATTCTCAACTACAGGAGGAGGAGTGGGAGTAGGGTTGGCGGGACCAGCTGCCGCCCTAGCTTATAGAAGTCTCCTATACCAGAGTGGTACGTTCACTCCATCTGGGATGTCAAGATTCTCAGCCATACTGAAACGAAAGATAAGATAAGATCAGGTCGAGAGAACGAAGGATAACGCTAATGGCTTTTGGGGATTAGCCTTAAAATAATCTAGACTTTATTTTGGAAAATACTTAGTAGGTTTTTGAAAATAGTTTTTCAAAATGGTTTTTTTTTTCAAAAGTTTTGTTCAATCTTGTTAACCTTGTGCTCTGATACCAAATGTAACACCCCACCTCCACTAGGATCACTCCTTAGAATGTACTAGCTTTGGAGGGGCGTTATTGTGAAGGTAAACATGCACAGAGATATCGCAAGACATAATATATATAAAAATAAATATAAGTAAAGCAGCGGTAGCAGATAAAACCCATCATCATCATCTCAGAAAACCAACATAGTCAAGTACATAATATCAAATGTCATGATCCAAAATACAACATAAGTCTAGATACGTGATAACAAAATACATGGTAAAACATCAGTACTAATCCCCAGAAATAAAAGATAAGCCACAGCTAGATCAGATCCATACATGAGCTATCCAACAAGCAAGCCAAAGATCCACTAAGCAGATGTAGCCCCTCCCTGAGAACCTGTGGGGGGGGGGGAAACGGAAGAAAAGAAGCGAAAGAAAACAGGTCAGTCAAAAAGACTGGTAAGCCCTACTACGATCAATCTATAAACTAATAAAGTTAACAGCATGATGGAAACTGAGATGAGCATACTGGAAATAGATAAAGGTGACATCACATAGATGAGATTAAACTTTGCACCACAATGTACTAGCAAACTCACAAAACAGATCTTGATCCCTTAGCCCAAACTTTGGCCCAAAAACCTGAAGTGACCTTAGTATAAGGTCCAGCCCAATGGTCTAGTCGATCGGCTCCCTATAAACCTAACACGTCAAGTGTTGGTGTCCATACGGCCCACATGGATGTAGTCAGACTGTGCTGGGTCCACCTTCGGGTGTATCAAGCCCTAAGGTGTCAACCCCAGACACCTAAGCAATAATGCACAGTCTAAATCTACTGGTACCCGTGCCTCGAGTTTGTCCAATATCGGACTACGTGCACGTCCGTAGCCCGCCGGACCCGCACCGCTGTACCACTCAGCCGTCGCTTTGGTCGCTTACATCAGTCCAGTAATCGTGCCCCGCCCTAGCCTAGCCTCTAGGGTTGTGAATGATACCAAACTGGGATTACTGCTGGAACAGACCACGCTGCTAGGGTTTCTAAGAGGGTTAAGTGTGGTTTTAACCCCTCACTAATCATGGATTAAATTAGTTAAGTGTAACCACTTAACCCCATCTAATCCTCGCATCCCCATTATTGGTTAAGTATTAGTGGGCCATGACTTAACCCTAATCATGAGGCATTAATTACTTAACGCACCCAACCTCTCACATTAGACATCCGTGGTTACCTGGGAAGATTTACACCACGTCTAGGTCTAACCTCGGGTCTTATGGTGCAACATGACCAACTACCCACATTAGACCCCACGTTGTGGTTACCTGGGAAGATTTACACCACAACTAGGTCTAACCTCGAGTTGGCCATATCATGTTATCTAAGGTCATGTCCACTTTAAAACATATTTACAAGTTAACATATACTTGGGTAGACCTAACTTAATAGGTAAATTCCCAATCTTTTAGTTTCATGTATTTTTAAGTTTACCCAAACCCTCCCAACGTCATTATCTCGCTTACATATTCGTCATAACGCATAAGGGTATAAAAGGTAACTTGGCATAACATACATGATGAACTTCATATATCATAATAAACATGCATACATGTTAAACTTGCAAATCATGTCATGGTGAACTCGCATAAACATGCATAGCTTATTAAATGTGCATAACATGGTAAGGTGAACTTGCATAAGCATGCATAATCCATTAAACTTGCATAACATGGTAAGGTGAACTTGCATAAACATGCATAACCCATAAAACATGTATAACATGGTAAGGTGAACTTGCATAAGCATGCATAATCCATTAAACATGTAGAACATGGCATAATAAACTCGCATAAGCATGCATAACTTGTGAAACATGTAAAACATGGCATAGTAATCATGCATAACTTGTGAAACATGTAAAACATGGCATAGTAATCTCGCATAAGCATGCATAGCTTATGAAACATGTAAAACATGGCATAGTGAGTTCGCATAAGCATGCATAATCAAATAAACTCACATAAATCTCAACTTTCACCACATATTAACTTTAGAGTTTGTAAAGTGAAGGTAAGAGGGCTTACAAATATAAACAAGTCACAAATCCACCAAATAAGATGAAGAAGCCCTTTAAAAACCCAAAACAAAGCTTCAAATAAGAAAACCCTTTTGCAAAATCCCCAAAACACAAACTTAGCAAATCAAACTTGCAACTTAATGAAGTATGCAAGTTATTAAGCACTCATACAACATAGAAAAGGTTGTATGATCATCATATCTTCATAGGATTAAACTTTGAGGAAGGTGGAGGCTAGGGATTTTAGGTGGAGGCCATTTGAGGATTCAAATTGACATAGTTTAGTTGCTAGATTGATTAATGAGGCTTTATGGTAGGATTAGGGGTATATTTATAGAAGATTAGAGTGTTTTCAGCCCTAGGATTAACCCTAGATTAGTTTAGGCCCGTCAGATCTCGGAACTCTCTAGAACCAAGCCACAAGACCCAACCCAAACCAGAAATGGTGCACCAGGCTAAACTGCCCGGGCACCCCCTGTCGACAGGGCTGTCGACAGGGCAGTCGACACCCTGGGGGCCCTGTCGACATGCCTGTCGACATGGGGCCCCTGGCGGGAATTTTCCCGCCTGACCCCGATTAGCCCTAATCCCTGCTTTTAATTCGAAATTTAAATCTGTTTTTAGCATAGAAATTTCTGAAAACTTCAATGGGCCTTAACTGGGTCATACGGACTCCGATTTTCGAAAACCCGGACTCTATTTCGCGTATTTTTCCGAGACGAACGCAATGGCATAGACCGTTTCCCCTGATTCTGATTTCTGAATTAAATTCTGCCTCGATTTATGTTATAACAGTTTATTGAAAATACGGGTTGTTACAATAATAGAATTAGGTTTTAGGTTTAGGGTCCTTATATAGTTGTACAGAGTGTTTTAGGATCATCAGATTGACCCTAAACCATCACAACCATCATATGCCACACCTGCCTTAGAGCAAATCAGCCTACGGGTTGACAGCCAAATACCATGAATCAACCCCTAGTCGACCCAGCGGGGCTCGGGTCGACCTCAAAAATGGGCCGGTTCGGTTATTACCCGTCCCGATTTGCTGTTTTGAACTTTTTTTGTATATTCATTTATTTAATATATATATATATATATATATATTTATCGTATGCAAACAAACTTCAAGGCTTAATAACTTCTTCATAAGGTATCCATTTTATGCAAACCAAATGTCTATCTTGACCAAAATTTTGAGAGGAACGTAATAGCGCAACCCACTTCACTTAATTCTTCTTCTAAAAATTAAGTGTTCTTGAATTTGTTAATTTTAATATTCTCAGAAAATTCCAGGTGTTACAATTTTCGTTACACCATTATTCTTTATCATTTTTATGATTTCTACACCTATACTCTGCCAAATTCAATTCTACTTTCATTAATCTTCTTCTCTCTACACACTCTACACATTACTCTATGAATCAAGTGGTATTGAAGAGCTATAGGGATGTTTGTAATTGTTTGGGTTGAGTAAAGGAATTAGTGGTATCCGTTGTAGCTGTGATATCAAGGACGGGTAATCGGTGGTATCCCTTGTAGCAGCGAAATCAGGGAAGGTATACTTGATCAAGTGTGTGTGTGGAACCGGTGGTCTCCCTTGTAGCCGTGAAATCAAGTAGGGTTGTAATTGGATATTGATATAGTAATAAAACTCTATGAAATCCAGCGTTGCATGGAACTGGGCGTAGGAGGAATTCCGAACCAGTATAAAATCTGGTGTGTTCTTTCCTTTTCTGCATTTTATTTCTGTTTATATCTGTGTTTGTGTTTGATTCTGTGTCTGTGATTTTCTCTGTGGTGTTTGATTCATATAGTAGTTCACATAAACTTTTGATTTTATTTAAATTCTCGAAAACACTATTCATGCCGCTCTAGTGTTTGTTTTGCCTTAACGATCCTTTCCTCAATCCCTTATAGAGGAGAGACTTCTAGTCACCTTGCTAGATATACCGTGGGATAAAATTGGTGGCTAGGATGAGATGGAATGATATGTTTCCCTAGGATTCGGGAATTGCTAAAGGCGGCACTTGAGGAAGCTCATCATTCACGGATGACTACCCATCCGGGCGGCGACAAAATGTATCAAGGCTTGAAGAGAGTTTTCTTTTGGACTCGCGTGAAGAAGGATTTGGCAGAATTTGTAGATCGATGCTTGACTTTCCAACCAGTAAAGGATGAACAAAAGAAACCTGGCGGATTGCTTCAGCCCTTAAATGTCCCAAATTTGAAGTGCGAAAGCATCTTTATGGATATCATCGATGGATTGCCTTGATCGAGTAAGCGAATCACAAGCATTTTGGTGATAATGGATAGACTTACGAGAAAGTGCCCACTTTATTCCTATCAAGAGTAAGAGGACGGAAACATGGCTGGCATCAGTACATCTTTGATAGACATTCTGACTTCATGGGCAACTTTCCAGTATATAGGCGACCACAACCCCATCTTTACTAGTGAGTTTTGGTAGAGCTTACAAGAGGCGTTAAGTACACAACTACATTTAAGCACTGCATACCATCCTCAACAGATGGATAGACATAGAGGGTGAATAGAGTTCTTGAGATCTTTTAAGACTGTGTATCCTAGGCTTTTGTGGGACTTGAGAGGAGCATCTCCCATTAGTTGAGTTCGCCTACAATAAAAGTTAACAATCTAGCATAGGCATGGCACCCTCTGAAGCGTTATATGGATGACCATGTAGATCATCGACTTGTTGGTGGGAGTCTATGGACGGACTTCTACTTGGACCCGATATGATTCGAGATACTTTCGAGAAGACTGTTCTTATCCATTGAAGAATGAAAGCTGCTCAAAAAAGATAGAAATCCTATGCCGACAAAAGGAGGACCGATTTGGAATTTGAAGTAGGAGATATGATCGTCATTAAAGTATCACCGTTAAGGAAAGTAGTTCGCTTTGGCTCAATAGGGAAGTTGTCATCGTGATTTGTAGGGCCATTCTGTATAGTGGGGAGGATAGGTCAGATGGCCTATATGATCAAGCTACCAGACAGACTGTCAGGCTTATATGATGTGTTTCACGTTTCCCATTTGAGGAAATGTCTAAATGATACGGAAGAGATAGTGGAGCCGAGCACACTTGAAGGCGTGGAAGTTGAGAAAGAAGCATTGGTGAGAAGATTTCCTACTCATATCTTTGGATCAGAAATCAAGAAGCTATGTAACAAAGAAATCGGATTGGTGAAAGTACCATGGGGAGAAGACCGTAAAGATACGATGTGGGAACCCAAAGGTAGGATTCACACTTCTTATCCTTTTCTTTTTGAAGGTACGATCTTGACTTCTTTTCCAAGCTTTTACTTTGCATTTGTTGTATCACTCAAGTATGTTTATCCTATCGTTCGAATCTTCGATCATTAGTTAGAATCCAATGGTTGGAAACAAGTGTTTGAATCATGTTATGATTAATGGTTGCAAGTGGATGCAAGTGTTTGCTAGTGGTTGCTCGTGGATGCATATACACGCACTAGGCACTAGATCGTCTCAAGCACTTACATATTGCATATGGATGTGTGTGCATTTTAATTTTCTATGGATGGAAATGGGTGAATCATCATTGGATGTTGCATTTTAAAGAATGATTGTGTAGACATGCAGAGTTGTATATGTTGTACTAGGATTATTTGCATACATTTTAGATTCATGGCACAATCATATATTTCATTTACGAGGTCAACTGAATCAATCGACGGCCTGATTTTCGCATTAATGTAAGGACATATACACACCACCTTTGCATATGTTCAAACAAGTATTAGAAAACTCTTAAGGACAATGGATGCTTGTGGATGATGGATGAGTTGATGGTTGTTAGGATAATAACATTCTTCTTAACTTAGAGATTTCAGGGACGAAATCCTTTAAGTATGGGAGAATTTAGTACCCTAAAATTCAATACACTATAACTATACTTTAAAAGTAATAAATACGGTATTACTTAATTAAATATTCATAATTAATTGTAACCACATTTATTGTTGTGTTTGTCTTGGAATTATGGTTCAGATAGCCCCCAAGTTTGCGTAATATAGATGACGTATGAAGAAGTTGTGAGCATAAGAAGTTTGTATACATATAAGGGGCTTATATATAAATACAATTCAAATGAGACGAAGTGGGAAATTTAACGGGATTCCAGACCATTGTTGGACAACCCACGTTCGGCTTGGGCCGACCTATGGGTCTACCCATGCTTGGATGGGTCGACCCATAGGTCGACTCAATAGTAGATGGGTCGAATCAAAAGCTATCTGGGTATGTTCGGACTTCTGTATCTAGAATAATTTTCTAACTAGATTCGTTCCTAACTTAGCATTACATGTACGGTTTGGATAAAAACCCTAGACTTTAAAGGCTAAGGTTAACTCTATGAATATATAAATATGTGGCTTTCTTGCATTCCAATACACACAATTTCTTCATACTTTCTGCTACCATGAATCTATTCTGAAATATATATATAATGGGGGAATGTTGTTGAAGGCTAGATCTGCAAAGAAAACTCAAAATACGAGATTTACATACAACAACGAAAGGCATAGGATTGGACTTTTCAACAACGACATACAGATATAGATATATAAAATATTTAATCTTTTCTTCACCAAGACCCGCTGCGAGTTCGTTGTTATTTTCAGATCTGATCTCCTAGGTTATATCATGACTATAACAACCCGAATTTTAGTGATTACCTGCTTTAGATATTAATAATTAATAACTGAAAATTTTACATCGTATTTATCAAATTAATTGTTAAATTCACCATAAATTAGCAATTTGGAGATTTAAAAATGTAAGTTTGGTGTTTAATGCTGTAAAAAGAAAGGAATAAATCATTTTAGTAATTTAAGGCTTGGGTTTTTTTTAAAGTTCGAGAAAGTATGCATTGAAAATTTTGGTGCTTAAAAGAAATAAGTTTTGCATATTTATGTCCATGTTTGTATGATAAGAAATTTAAGAATTTTAAAATGCATAAAATATTTAATTTGAGTAATTACTAGATATTTATTGCAAAAATTATTAAAAGGTAGATAACATAATTTTTATGTCCCTTTGACAAATTGCGTATAACTATAAAATTATTGAAGGGTTCGAATTCATACTTTTGTAAAATTTGCATAACTTATGTCAAAATTATTGAATTTTGTATAAAATTATGAAAATTGTTGTAAATGTAAAATTTAAGTGTTAAAAAAAAGGTCAAAATAGTTTAAAAAGTGTGACTACAAGTTTTGATTAGTGTTGTTGGGTTTTAACATAGTACGTGGGTTGATAAAAGTGATAAAGTATAGTTAAAAAGTATTTTTTTGGGCCAATATAGTGTTGTAAAGCCTAATTGCCTTGTTAAAGAGCATAATTAGGTTACTTAGACCCTAATGATTTGGTTAACCTAAGATCTCTCTAGACAACCAGAAGTGTACATTGTTTTACATCAGGGAAAACATTGTTCCTCTTCTTCTTCCATAGTGAGAAATAGGGAAAACCTAGATCACTTTTACTTTAACTACAATTTTTACGTCTAATCTTCTCCAAATTGCTAATTTGAGGTTGCTAATCCTTTATATAGCAGGTTATCATCTGAAAACTTTGATTTCATTAATCAATTTCTATTTTAGTTTAAGAACTCATTGAGCAATCTTATGCATGTAGCTGTAGTTGAGAAATCCGGAAAGAAACTCCAATCTCTTAGTGCTTTGGCCTCCAAAAGCTTCAAAATTTCCTCCTATTTGCTGCAAATCTAAGGTGAGGGTTTGCTCACATACATTCTAACTTGCTTCAGTTGTTTATTGTTGTGGTTCGCTAAGAAATCTTAAGTTTATTGAAATTGTCATATGTGTTTTGCTTTTTTTTGTTAAGCTAAAACCATTTTGATCATAACTCTCTCGTTATTGATCAGAATCCTTACAAATATATGGTTTTGAAATGCTCAGACTTTGACCTACAGGTTTCAGTTGTTGAGTTCATATTGATTTTGTGATAAAAATTATCAAAATCGTGGTTTTGTACTGCTGTTTCGAGTTAAAAATCGAGAGCCACATTTTTTGTTAAGCTGAAACCATTTTGACCATAACTCTCTCATTATTGATTGAAATCCTTATTATTATATGGTTTTGGAATGCTCAGACTATGATCTACAAGTTTCAATTGAGTTTATAATAATTTTGTGACTAACATTGTTAAAATTGTGGTTTTTTACTGCCGTCTCGGGATAAGAATCGACAGCCACTTTTTTTGTAAAGCTGACCCCGTTTCGACCATAACACTTTCATTATTGATCGGAATCCTTACTACTATATGCTTTTGGAATGCTCAGATTGTAAAGTTTTAGTGGTTGAGTCTATAATTGTTTTGTGATTAACATGTTCAAAATTGTGGTTTTGCACTGCTGTCCCGGGAGAAAATCGACAACCATATTTTCTGACTCCGTGACACATGCACCATTTTTTTTATAAATCATTTTCGAAATGTTTCAAGTATGAAATTATTATTTTAAAACAAAATATTACCTTGATAAAGTTTTATAAATACATTAGAAATCTTATTTTAACAAGTATTCTCAAACTTTACGGGTTTTAAAATATTTTTATGAAACTTTTTTTTTTCAGACTACTATCTTAAGTATGTTTTAATATACAAACCTCACGTACTGGTCACCTTCGAGAAGACGTGTTGGTGAATGAATGATATCGTAAACCATAAGGTATGGGATGTATTGGTATACGATATACATTCATCCCAGATTTGTCCGATTGAAGTAATGAATCTCAATGCTTCTTAGTGTTTATGTGATTTCAATGATTTCTTGTGGCTTTTTGTGTTTTCAAACATCAGTGTCCTATGATTTCAGTGATTTCTCGTGATTTTTTGTGTTTTCAAATGTGAAGCTGACTTAAAGTGTGTGAACAGTTAAGCGAGAATGTGTGGTATGGGACACACTATTTTCACTTTTTCGGGTTACTATCTGAGGGTCTATGACACATCCCTGTGTGACTTCCAGTACTTGACTATTTGAACTATGTGTGGACCTTCGGGTAAATATTTAGTGACTCTAGGGACCTTCGGCTCATTCGGTTACCCTCCTGTGTGATATAGTACTGGCTAAGGCTTTAAGCCATCCTGTGTGATAGCATGTGCATGGGTAGCTGTAACACCCCACATCCGTTAGTGTCACTCACAAAGGGAATGCACTAAGTTCTGTGGAGCATTTTAAGGTAAAAGATGCAGATGAATTACAAGACAAACAAAAATTAAAACAGCGGAAAACAAAACTTTGCTTTATTGATAAAATAGTTTGTATAATGATTTCTTTACAATATCAGAGTATCATCTGTCTTACAAAATAAAGAAGCATGAAAATACATTTATATTCCCCAATGTAGCATAAGCTAGCCATAGCAGCAAAAAGGAGAGTCCAAAGCACTTTGCCCAAGAATCTTCAAGCTTGGGAAAGAGTGACAGTCCAACTTAATCTGAGCTATATTGTTCCCTCCTTTACTACCTGGGGGGGGGGGGGGGGGGTGGAACGGAAGAAAGAAGACGAAAGAAAAACAGAGTCAGACATAAAGCCTGAGTAAGTTCAGTTACTTCTAGCATGTGAACATGGAAAAACAAAACGACATGAATTAACTGAATACAAGATAACACCATGGTGATAGGGTCAGCAAGATTAGACAAGATTAACACAAGATATGCTAAGATAAGATAAACTGGATATGCTCTAATACTTTCGTCGCTTCGCTATTTCCTTGTTATACTGGTTTCTATATCTCTGCACCACCTAACTAGTATCCCAACTAGTAACAATAACGTGATCCCAATCCCTGTAGTTTCCGTTGCCTTCAGGCATACATTTATTATTTATTACCTAGATCTAATCTAGGCTTTTCTATTAAGTGCTTTCAAGATTCAACTAGAGTTTACACTATCTGTTGAACGCTTCTTGGATTCAGGGTTTATGCCATCTAGTCCAACTAGGGATTATGCTACCTGTCGAACATTGCCCTCTAGTCTAGGACACACTACCTACAGCGGTATATGTTCCTAGACTTTCCCCACGTATGTATCGCGAATCGTTATTGCTTGTCTAGATGCACATGTCCTGTAATGTGCGACCCGAGTCCCGTGGCAGGGCTACTCTAGAAACACGGAACTCGGTCGGGAGCTTTTCAGATATCTGCCGATGCAGATGCTAAGGTCTGTTTTTCTACCAGTGGTTATGGTCCCACGTGACCCCTTCCTCAACTAATGAAAGGCAATCCAAGCAAATCAAGCGCGAGAACTGTACTTTTGCCACCCTATGCCCTACTTTCCTATTGGCCAGCCTCACCCATTACTAGATAGCAAGAATATGGTCTATTGGGAGTTCTCTGCCTTACTGCATACTTACAACGATTGACTAAAAATGGTAGGTAGACGACGAGTTGCTATCAAAGGGCTACTGGTCTCGCCGAATCATGCTGGTCCATCCTAGTCTTTAGGTTGCCTTATATTGCAACCAAGGCATACCCTTGGTTCTTCTAACGCAGACCTTAACCTCTGTGAGCCCAGGAGGATCATCTGCCACCTCATAGAGGGATACCAAGAGTATCCTCACAACTCCTCGAAGCCTCGGGCTTCATAACCCAATTCGTTGGAGCCTTCTTTTCAATCAGACGGACGTTCGCTCCTTCCCGTGTTATACTAAGAATTACTACTTAGTTTTGCTAACTAAGGTTTACCACTTAGTTTCCAGAATCGTTGTTTTCTTAACTAAGGTTTACTACTTAGCTCCTTTTAACCAAGGTTTACTACTTAGTTCTCTTTCTCGTCAATTTGGATTGGTTAAGTGTCATTAGTCAATTCAAGCTAACTTAACCCTCTTCATTTATCCTATTAAACTAGTTAAGTGTTATCAATAATTCATGTTGACTTAACCCTACCACAAACCAAGTTATATTGGTTAAGTATTTCTTATTACTTAATCCTATTCATTCATCCTGTATTGGTTAAGTGTTCCTTTTTAACTTAACCTTGACCATCTGTTTTAACTAACATTTTATTAATGGTTAAGTATTATCCCTTCATGTTTTAGACTTAACCCTATTCATTTATCACAATCTGATGGTTAAGTGTTCAAGTTTACTTAACCCTACGGTCTAGTCCAGCTAACATATCAAATTGGCTAAGTGTGTTAAATTTTACTTAACCCCAACCTCTAGTCTAGTTAACATGTTAATCTGGCTAAGTGTATTAACTTTACTTAACCCCACCTTCTAGTCTAAATAACATGTTAATTTGGATAAGTGTTTTCTTAGTTACTTAACCCCTACAAATCTTGTCTTGTTACGATGTTAAGTTTGGTTAAGTATCCCTATGGACTTAAACTGTGTTAAGTTGGTTAAGTGTTCCTACGGACTTAACCCTCCCATTCTAGCTTAACTGTGTTAAGTGTCAGTACGAACCTAACCCCACCCATCGGTTTGGTTATCATGTTGAATTGGTTAAGTGCCTTTGTTAACTTAACCCTACCATTCTTGTTCTAGCTTTAACTAAATAAATTAAAGCCGCGACCACTAACATTAGATAGATATTGTTGCAATTACTCGATGTGCCGGTTGGTTCCGGGCAGGTTTACATCGCAACTCAGTCTAACCTCGGTTTAGGCATATTCATGTTTTCTAAGTTCAAAGGGTTTTGATTAATTTTCAAATCAGGTTTTGAAAGTATCCATCCTGTCCGTCAGATCAGTTAGGGATAGCCAGGGAGAGCAGGAAACTTGTATTTTCCAAACCCAAGCCTAGACACTATCCTCTCTGTCACCCTAGAACTTTCTTGTGTGTTATTAAAAGAGATGTCGTTAATAAACCTTTAATTTGTCTAAATTTACATTTCTCTCATTTAGGATAAATTCTATAATTAAATTATTCCTAATTTACTTATTTCATAATTACTCTTTTAATGTAAATTGTCAACATTTATTATTATGGCCCATTTTCCCCTCTATATCATATTTATGCTTTTTGGTATGTAAACTATACCAAATTTAAGTGTCACTAACCATGATTTTGCTAAACATGACAATTACTCCCAATTAATGCCAATTTCAAATTTATGCCGATATACTTATTATGCCAAATTAGCTAATCCAATTCTGATTTAATCACTCTAATTACAGTTTATGTCAAACTAGACTTATTATTCTAGTTCACAATTCATGTAAATGCTAGATTTACAAGTCAATATTAGATTCAAATTACACATCCTATAATTCATGACAAATTTATCCAATTTGCATTTTTATGAACATGCCATAATACATGTTCCTAATTTATGCCAATTTCCAAGTTTAGTCAATTTCATGTTTTTCCCAAAACGTATTCCCATCGTTCGTAAAATCGTGATTCAACCTAGATTATAAATAAATCTATATTCGTGGATAAAAGGGAATGAACCAAAATGCCATGAAAGAATAGACATAATAACTGGCATAAGATGATAATTCACAGGCATATAGATCTGGTAATATCACGACATGAAAAGGGTTGAATAGTATAGGTTCAAGAACATGGGTAGACCTAACTTAATAGGTAAATTCCCAAGATCAAGATCCAAGGATAACTAGGAATAGAAAGTCAAGCCTAGATCCAATGTAATGCCAGTTTGGGGTACAACATGGTTTTGTAATTACCGTGTCGTGGGCATAAATAATAACCTTATATCCATAGTCATAGGCAATAAATCCTCACAGTTAATGAATCACAGTCATAGGCGATGTTCATAGTCAATGGAAAATAATTCTCACAGTCATGAGTCACAGTCATAGGCAATGTTCATAGTCAAAGAGGCATATGGTTTTAAGGTCCATAGTTTCATAGTCACGGTCTTATTGGTCATCGAATCATAACAGTTCTTAATTAGGTCCAAGGATATAAGCACTGATTCGAACAGAAAGATTTGGCATATTCTTTTATTCCTTTGATTTCATGTCACGAATAGAGAAAACGTTCAAATCTAAAAAGTAACCGACTTACAGAGATTATATTTGATTCGTAGAAAAACAGTCGTTGAAATCGTTTGAATATTCACTTGAATCCTAGCTTGTTTTGAATCTCCTCTTGAAAGTCTTGAGCAGCATTTCCTCGTCTTGATTTATTTTATATATTATTTTATTTACTTATACATTTTCTCAGAGGCAGCATAAGGATAGAATGGAATGGTGTAGAGAGAAGGAGGCTAGGAGGCTGTTTATATATGATTCGGCAGACGAATCTAGGCAGAAAACGAGACCAGGTACATCAGAATGCACCCAGGCCCATATGTGGGTTTTGTACCCAGGTCGACACCCATGTCGACTGGGCAGTCGACCTGGTCGGAGGGGGGGGGAGGTCAACTACCCAGTCGACTCCCCAGTCGACCTGGGTCCTGGGCGGGAATTTTCCCGCCCAGCCCACTTCTGTGTTTGAATTCGAATTTTGAATTCGAATTTCGAGTTGTTTTCAATTCTGAAATTTCCTGAAAATTCGGAGGGTCATATCTCCTTCATACGGACTCTGATTCTCGCAAACTCGGACTCTTTTTCATGCAGAATTCCGAGATGAACGCAATGGTGCAGCCCGTTTCTCTTGATTTTGATTTTAAAATTTAATTCTGCCTTAATTTGTGAATCCTAGTGTTACAGAATTACGGGGTGTTACAGTAGCTTTGACACGCCACACCTTGTGATGGATCCTTAATATGTGTGTTTGTGTTTCATATTCCTCGTGATTTCTTTTATGGATTAGAGTTCAGTGATTTTGGGGATTCATGATTTAGTGTTTCGACGAATTTGAGATTTTAAGGTTATTATTCTTTTATTTAGTTAACACCTTGTCTTTCATTAACAATTATTGGAATTCGCTATCCTATTACTTAAATCTATCTTATTCCTTTATTTTATAAAGGAATACTCCTTTAGCGGATCACTTACTTATCGTGCTATTAGTGATTAACTACTACACGTTAAACTGACTCATGTGTATGTCCCTCTGATCAGACCGAGTTACAGGTTAACTTATCTGCTCATGCTTTATTGTCTACTTGGATATCCTATTCACCTTTTGCAGATGCATAGTTTTTGTCCGTCTTAGTGATTCACCCATGGACATGACATTGTATATTCTTCTGTGGGGTTTTTGATATATGGAGATGTATGTACATTTTGTAGTGATTATCAGACTTATCAATGTATGATGTATTATATGGGATGTATGTGTATGTATATGTATCAGTGTCTGTTGTTCTGTATCTGCGATCTATATTATATTATATATTATTCTGAAAAGATCCTAAAGCCACCATAATGGTGTATAGAGTAAGCATTAGGCATGTTACAAGAAAAAAGTTCTGACATGTTTAATGCTTATTCTATGCAATATTTTGGATGGTCACACTTATATGCCCTATTCTCTGCACCAGTAGACAGTATTACAAACTAATGCTCTTTTCTAATGTGGTTCCCGGAGCAGAGCATCACAGATTGTTATCAGAGGGAGGTTTAGAACAAAATGCGATACAGATACAGAACAACATGTTATTTATGGTACATCACTGTATAATACTCATACAAACATCATAACCCAACAAGAGTGATCATTGGCATGTCTTTAAACTCTCTTACGTTCAGCGAAATTATTTATGGAATACGTTTAGGAGTAGGATTTTTAATTCCACAGTATTCCTTTCATGTTTATAATTCATGCATAATATCTTATTCAAGTGCTTAATCCTATTTTATCTTTTCCTCTAGATTATGGTTGGTCGTGGAAGGAGGCATCAAAAGGCGTCCGGACCGAGCAGTGGTCCAGGCCTCGAAGCAGAGAATGTTAGACCAGCTAGTGATTCACGCTCTGAGGAAGTCACTATATCTTCTGATCAATTATTAGAGTTTCTCAGGAGCCCTCGATCTTGTCCTCCACATAAATCCGCCTTCGCGCGGATATGTAGTGATTTCTCTCACCTCGGTGGTAAACCCTTTGAGGACACTGAGACGGTTCTTCAGATTTAAGCTTGGTTGCGAACTTCTAAGCGTATTTTTACACGGATGGGCATTTCAGAGCACGAACGTGTTCTTGTAGCATCGAGTATGCTAGAAGGTCATACCTTTGATTGGTATGACCTTCTTATAGCAAAGTTGGATGAGTCCATCTTAGAGTGGGAACTGTTTAGAGAGAGATTTGAATTAAAGCTTATTCCAAAATCAAGGAAAGAAATTCTAGCTACACGTTTCCTCGAGCTTAAATAAAGGAAATCGACCATTTCAGAGTATGCTTCTTCTTTCGAGGCCTTGTCAAAGTATGTCTTAGAGCATATATTTACATCGTATAAGAAGAATCTTACGTTCGTTAATGGATTTAAGAAGTACCTTAAGAGGCCTCTTCTATTGCAGCTTGTTCGGACCTTTGAGAAGCTGGTTGATGCAGTTGACAATCTCAAGGCAGTCGAGAAGGAGAAGGATAATGGTAATGGTGGTGAGGTTTGTAAGAACCTAGTCTAGAAAAATTTTCCATTTCATAAGTCAAAATCTTTTCCTAATAAGAAGAAGAAGCAGGGTGGCTCCAACACCCAGTCTCTTGTGACACTGCCTCCGACCGAAGTGAAGGGATCTTACAATTGCGGTTCTCTTAATCATTTTGCCCGTGCTTGTTCTAAGATGCACATGTGCAGATACTATAAAAAGGAAGGTCATGAGATTTTGTCGTGTCCTAAGAGGCCTAAGAAGTCAAATTAGGGTAGTCTTAATGTGGCTAGTGCTTCTGGAGTTTCTTCTCAGTCGGGAGGTATGCCTTCTATTCCTGAGGGTGCTTTATTATTTAAAGGTTGTTTAATTCGTGTTCTATTAGATATCGGCGCATCTTACTCATTCGTATCAAAGGAACTAGTGGATGTTTTGTCTATGGATGTGGTATGTTTGTTTACTTCTCTTCAGATTGTGAATCCTATTGGAGAACACACAACGCTTAGCTTGATGCGTAGTGATTTTGATTCGTTTTTGTGTGGCATTTCTTTTTGTGCGAATCTTCATGTCATATATGCCTTGGGCTTTCATATGATTCTTGGTACGGATTGGCTCATGCGATAGGTTGCGAGAATTTTGTGTGTAGTGCGGGTATTATATTTACGACATCCTGGTTCTCTCAATCGGCTATCTCTTGTTGTTAAATGTTGATTCTAGTTCTATGGCTTCCTTATATTCTATTGAACCTAGTGACCTTGATGTATCTCGTATTCCTATTGTATGTGACTTCCCTGATTTGTTTGAGCCGATTTTATCAGCTATCGAGTTTCATATTGATTTAATCCCCGGAGCACAGCCAGTTAGTTTGCCTCCCATTCGGATGTCGAGTAAAGAAAATGAGGAGCTTAAGAAGCAACTTCTTGAGCTGAGTCCAAACATTTCATTCAATCTAGCTCTTCACCATGGGGTGCCCCGGTGGTATTAGTGAAGAAATCTGATGAGACTCTTAGGCTATGTGTAGATTATCACAATCTAAATGAGTTGACCATCAAGAACCAATATCCATTGCCTAGGATCGATGATATGTTCGATCAATTGAGTGGAGTTAAGATCATTTCCCAGCTTGATCTTGCTACATGTTTCATTAGCACGAGTTGCGGAGGATAGTTTACCCCTTACAACATTCCGCATTCGTTATGGGTCCTACAAGTGGCTCGTCATGCCATTCGGTTTGACGAACGCTCCAGCATACTTTGTCGATCTCATGAATCGCGTATTCCGTGAATATATCGATAATTTTGTTCTGGTGTTTATTGATGATATTTTTTCTGGTGTTTATTGATGATATTCTTGTGTATTCCAAATCTGCAGCGGCTCATGCAAATCATTTTGCGCGTTATTTTAAGTATGCTTCGTCATCATCAGTTGAAAGCAAAATTATGAAAGTGTCACTTTTGGGAGAAGCGAGTCTGCTTTCTTGGCTATGTTGTTTCAGCAGAGGGTATTTCTGTCGATCCTTCTAAGATCGAGGCCATCCAAAATTAGAAAAGGGCTAAGAATGTCTATGAGATTCGCAGCTTCTTAGGTCTAGCCGAATATTACCATCGCTTTGTCAAAGACTTTTCTCGTATCGTACTTCCTTTGACTAGTCTCACGAAAAAGGGAGTTCACTTTGTATGGTCCGATAAGTGTGAAGCTTCCTTTCAAAGATTGAAGGAACTTCTCGCTCATGCTCCTATTCTTGTGGTTCTGGAAGGGAACTAAGATCTTGTCGTATATACTGATGCATGTCATTGTGGTATGGGTGCTGTATTGATGCAATGTGATAGAGTCATTGCTTATGCTTCTCATCAATTGCGACCAAATGAGGTTCGATATGCTACTCATAATCTTTAGTTGGCTGCTATCGTATTTGCCTTGAAGATTTGGCGTCATTATTTGCTTTGCGAGCATTTTACCCTCTTCACTTATCATAAATCCCTTAAATATTTGTTTTCTCAGAAGGAGCTCAACATGCGGCTGCAGCGTTGGCTTGAATTTCTGACTGTTTATGACTTCGATATCCAGTAAACCCCTGCGAAGGGTAATCGTGTAACAGAAGCACTTAGTCATAAACACTCAACAGTAGTTTCTATGATGTTAGCCGAGTGGGATATTCTTGAGACCATTTCTCTTTGTGATATTCTTGATCGAGCATCCTCGTCTGATTCGCCTGTTCTATTATACAGCTTGGAAGCCCGCCCTTCATTATTTGGTCGTATTTTTTATGCTTAGCGGCTTGATCCTGAAGTGATGTGCCTTATCCATCTTTGTGAGTCAGGATCCCATGATGTGGAATCACGCGATTTCAGTATTAATTCTCATGGTTTCCTTCGTTTGAGGAACTGTATTGTAGTGCCATCTGATCCAGCACTTAGGTGTGGCATTCTTGATGATTGTCATCGCTCTAATATACCATTTATCCGGGAAGTAGCAAGATGTACACCGATATGCATCGCCTTTATTATTGGAAAGGCATGAAGCATGAATTGCAAGTTATGTAAGTAATTGCATGACATGTCAGCTTATTAAGGTTGAGCATCAGCGACCATCTGGTCTTCTACAACATCTTGAGATTTCATTATGGAAATGGGATCAAATTTCAATGGACTATGTAGATGGTCTACCTCGCTCGAGGTCGGATCATTCGAGTATTTGGGTTATTATTGATTGCCTCACAAAGTCCGCCCACTTTATTCCCATTAAGGCTAATAGGTATGCACTTCTCCTTCCTAACACATATGAAGTCGTTCAACTTCATGGTGTTCCATATTCGATGGTTTCTGACCGTGATCCATTATTCATGAGCCATTTCTGGGATAGCTTGCAGCAATCTTTAGGAACAAATCTTAATTTCTCTACAGCTTACCATCCTCAATCTGACGGGAAGACTGAACATGTTAATAATATTCTTGAGGATCTTCTTCATGCCTGTATTCTTGATTTTCGAAGGATTATCTTCCTCTTGTGGAATTCTCATATAATAACAGTTTTTAGTGTAGTATTGGCATGGCGCCTTTTGATGCTCTCTACGGAAGGCCTTGTCGTTCATCCTCATGTTGGCTATAATTTAGAGAGAAACTTATTCTTGCACCAGATTCAGTTCGAGATTCTGCATAAAAGGTTATTCTTATTAGGCGGAGAATGAAAGATGCACAAACCCGATTTAGTTCGAGATTCTGCATAAAAGATTATTTTTATTAGGCAGAGAATGAAAGAGGCACAAAGCCGACAGAAATCTTACACAAACACTCATAGGAAGCCACTTGAGTTCTCTGTTGGAGACCTTGTTTTTATTCATATTTTTCCACTGAAGTGAGTTATGCGATTCAATACGACGTGGAAGTTGCTTCCTCGTTTTGTAGGACCGTTCTTTATTACTTAGTGCACATGGTCTATTGCATATCGAATATCTCTTCCAACTCATTTATCAGGCGTCCATGATGTTTTCCATGTATCTCAGCTTCACAAATGTCTTCAAGATTCTAACTCAATGTTGAATCCCTCTAAGCGGTTTGAGCTTGAGATTACCCCCAATTTATCTATTGTGCAACATCCTACTCATATTCTTGACTCGGAGGTGAGACACCTTCGAAGTAATAATGTACCATTCGTCAAAGTCCAGTGGTCTGAAAATCCTAAGGATTGTACTTGGGAAACTCAAGAATTCATCGAGCGTACATATCCTAGTTTCCTTTCTTCTAGTGATGGGGGTGAGTAATTTAATTTTAGATATGCTAATTTTCTGCTTTCGTGTCATTTCTGGATGAATTAAGGAGCTTATATACTCAACCCTTTAGAAATTGTGAGGACGCAATTTCTATAAGGAGGAAAATCCGTAACAACCCGAATTTTAGTGATTACCTACTATAGATATTAATAATTAATAACTGAAAATTTTACGTCATTTTTGTCAAATTAATTGGTAAATTTAACATAAAATAGCAAGTTGGAGATTTAAAAATGTAATTTTGGAGTTTAATGCGGTAAAAAGAAAGAAATTAATCATTTTCGTAATTAAAGGCTTGGTTTTTTTTTAAGTTTGAGAAAGTATGCACTGAAAATTTTGGTGCTTAATAGAGATATAATTTTGCAAATTTATGTCCATGATTGTATGATAAGAAATTTTGATAATTTTAAAAAGCATAAAATATTAAATTTGAGTAATTAATAGATTCTTATTGCAAATATTATTAAAAGGTAGAAAACATAATTTTTATGTCCTTTCGTTAATTTGCACATAATTATAAAATTATTGAAGGATTCAAATTCGTACTTTTGTAAAATTTGAATAACTTGTGTCAAAATTATTGAATTTTGTATAAAATTGTGAAAATTGTTGTAAATATAAGATTTAAGCATTAAAAAAAGGGTCAAAATAGTTAAAAAGTGTGATTACAAATTTTGATTAGTGTTGTTGGATTTTAACATAGTACATGGGTTGATAAAAGTGATAAAGTATAGTTAAAATGTATCTTTATGGCCCATAATAGTGTTGTACAACCTAATTGCCTAGTTAAAGAGCATAATTAGGTTACTTAGACCCTAATGACTTAGTCACCTAAAATTCTCGAGACAACCAGAAGCATACGTTGTTTTACATCAGAGAAAACATTGTTCCTTTTCTCCTTCCTTAGTGAGAAATAGGGAAAACGTAGATAATTTTTACTGTAACTTCAATTTTTGCCTCAAATCTTCTCCAAATTGCTAATTTGAGGTTGCTAATCCTTTCTATAGCAGGTTATCATCTCAAAACTTTGATTTCATTAATCAATTTCTATTTTTTCTTAAGAATTCATTGTGCAATCTTATTCATGTAGTTGTAGTTGAAAAATCGGGGAAGAAAGCTCCAATCTCTCGGTGCTTCGGCATCCAAAAGCTTCAAAACTTCCTCCTATTTGCTGCAATTCAAAGGTGAGGGTTCCCTCACATAAATTCTAACTTGTTTTAGTTGTTTACTATTGTGATTCGCTATGAAATCTTAAGTTTATTGAATTTATCTTATGCGTTTTGCTGTTTTTTGTTAAGTTGAAACCATTTTGATCAAAACTCTCTCGTTATTGATCGAAATCCTTATTATTTTATGGATTTGGAATGCTCAGATTGTGAGCTACAAGTTTCAGTGGTTGAGTCTATAATTATTTTGTGATTAACATGTTCAAAATTGTGGTTTTGCACTGCTGTCCCGGGAGAAAATCGACAACCATCTTTTGTGACTACATGACACAAGCACCGTTTTTTTAAATATCATTTTCGAAATGTTTCAAGTATGAAATTACTGTTTTAAAACAAAATATTTCCTTGATAAAGTTTTATAAATACATTAGAAATCTTATTTTAACAAGTATTCCCAAACGTTACGGGTTTAAAGATATTTCTATGAAACTTTATTTTGTTCAAACTACTATCTTAATTATGTTTTACATTAAGAACCTAACGTACTGGTCAACTTCGAGAAGGCATGTTGGTGAATGAATGATTTCATAAACCGCACGTTACGGGATGTGATGGTATACGATATATATTCATCCCTGATTTGTCCGATTGAAGTAATGGATCTCAATGCTTCTTAGGTATGTGATTTCACCGATTTCTTGTGGCTTTTTGTGTTTTCAAACCTCTGTGCTTTCTCAGTTTTCCTATGATTTCAGTGATTTTTTATGACCTTTTGTGTTTTCAAATGTGAAGTTGACTTAAAGTATGTGAACCGTTAAGTGATAATACGTGGTATGGGAAACACAATTTTCAGTTTTCGGGTTACTATCTGAGGGTCTATGACACATTCCCGTGTGGCCGCTATTACTAGACCTTTGGTTCAAACCTTTGTGAACTTTGTGTGGACCTTAGGGTTAATCTTGTTTGACTTTAGAGACCATCGGGTCATTCTAGTACCCTCCTATATGATATAGTACTGGCTAAGGCTTTAAGCCATCCTGTGTGATAGCACGTGCAGGTGTAGCTTTGACTTGCCACACCGTGTGATGGATCCGTAATATGTGTTTTTGTGATTCATATTCCTTGTGATTTCTTTTATGGATTAGAATTCAGTTATTTCGGGGATTCATGATTTAATGTTTTGACGAATTTGTGATTTTGAGGTTGTTGTTCATTTATTTAGTGAACACCTTGTGTTTCATTAACAATTGTAGGAATTCACACTCCTATTACTTGTATCTATCTTATTCCTTTATGTTATAAAGGAATACTCATTTAGCAGATCATTTATGTAATGACCCACATATTTAGCGGTATAATAATTAATTTATTTAATTATTTAAAAGGTGATTATTGGATTTAATAGTCCTGGAATTAAAAAATGGTGAATATTTAATTTAAAATAATATATTTAATTTTGAAATAATCAGAATTGGCTGAAATGGCGATATGGTGTGAACTGGATCAGCCGTGATGTTTAATTCAGCTTGGAATTGAATTTGAATAACAAATATATTATATAAACGACAGTTTGAACGTAGAGTTATAATATAACTAAAATCGAGCTTGAAATGGCGCCGCAGTTCGTAATTTGGCGATTTGAACTTCAACTGAATGTACGCGATTCGTTTTAAAATGGATTTCTATGAAACAAGAAATGTGTGGAGCTGGTGGAGTATATCTTTGGAAGAGAAAAATCAGGATTTCGTCGTGTGTATTTTGAGATATGTCCAAATCAAATTTTAAAATAGTCGCTGTAGAATCGTTATCGACCATAACGGTTTATTCAATATAACTAGAGATTGGGTTTGAATTTAGTCAAGGTTCTTTTGGGAAGTAGTGATAATTTAATTTTCAGATTTTTTCTGTAATTTTTAATTAATTAAATAAGAAACTTTTTAATTGGAGTGTTTTGCACCCAGTGTCTGTGATTTTGGGGTTTCACAATAAGATTTAATCTACCGGTATTATTATATTTTTGAAATCGTGGGACATTGCTCGTCTCACCAGTATTTTTATTTCTGTCTATAGCAGTCCCTAAGTAAAAGGAATTCTATGTAACGGGGTTCGCTAATAAATAAGAAAAAGGAAAATATCCAAACCCCTTCTATTTCTAAAGGCTGCGTGGCCAATTTCTCTCCTTAAAACAGCTTGTGATCCAGATAAATACAACGAGTATGATTTATCTTCTATAAATACGTAACATTTTCTGCTAAAACCTAATTTACAAACTCCTCAGTCAACGCAGAAAAGGTGTCGCCACTTCTTTTTATCTCTTCTTCAAATCGTGGTACTCAATATTTCAAAGCTCCCGTAACCTTCGGATACTAGTATTATCACCTTAAAATGCGCACATATTCACCTAAGATTTGAAGGAAAAGGAGGCTCATATTCCTGAGCGTGCGAAAACACAGGAGGGCGAGCATTCGGGTGAAGGAACTCGAGAAAGGGTTGGTTGTGAGTTATGTTGTTCATATATGTGTTATACAGTTCTAGGAGAACAGGTGGGGTTAGTGTTGTACGCGTAAGGGGAGGTCCATGATGTTTCGAAGGGGAGCATCAGTAGGTTCTCGGTTTCTGAAACGGTGGAATGGAGACTGTGCTGTAGTCGCTATCACCAGGGGAGGAGCCGAGATTCAACTATAGGGTATAAATGACATGCTGAAGGAGTTGCGGGAATGGTTTCCTAAGTAAATGCGGGAAGTCGCGAGTTCGAGTCTGCTGTTATGGTAACCGAGGAATGGTGAGCGAGTTCGATGGTAGTGGTGTAGGAGTGTAGAGAGTTGGATGAGGATAGAAGTGATGGTGTCGGTTTGGAGGTCGATGGTGAGATGAGGGATCAGTTTGGAGTTGTAATGATGGAAATGGCGTGGTGTTTAGGAGCAGGTCACGGTGGATTTGAGGAAGAAGAAATTAGGTGCGGGTCTGGGTAATAGGAAGTGGTATTGGGCCATGTTGAAAGGTGAAGGCCCATCCTTTGTTTTAAATAATAAATTAGTTTATATTTAAATTTGAATTACTCTTATAACTTGTAAATATGATATCTCATCCATACGAGATAAGAATCGAGAATCGTAAGTTACGTTGGGACCGTATGGACGAGAGCTTCACAATGAAGCTGACTGGGAGTGGATTGGGGTTCGTTACAATTTATAGTGAAATAAATTGTCCATCTGAATCAACGACAATTATCGTTATTAACGATGATAGTCCAAAGTGAGTAAATCTCACTTACTCTGAACAGTTTATAATTTCTTGTTGTATTTTTAGAACTGTTAAATATTGGTTGATTGACTGTGTGTTGATTGTTTGATTGAACTGCTAGTTAGTTAGTTGAATTTCTATATTGATTCAATTTAACAGAATATATCATATGGAACAATTGTTATGTTGATTTTATTGTGTAACATCTGTGGATGCTGGGAAACAGGTTGCAGGAATCCAACTGGATTCCTCAACATGTATTTTACTGTGATTATTATATTGTGATATATGATGTGATATATAATATGTTGTCGATTATATGTGTTTGAACGATACTGATCATCGTGATTTGATATGTTGAATACCATAACATACCAAAATGTTGATAAGGAAATACTTTCAAAGTGATATCTGAAATTAAAATATTTATAAATGGAATATTTATAAATAAGAAATATTTATAAATTGGAGTATTTATAAATAGGAGATATTTAGAAAAGGGAAATTATAAAATCAAAGAACAGATTTGAAAAGGAAATATTTGCAAACCATTTGCAAATAGAATAATAGAAAAGGAAATATTTGTAAATCATTTACAAATAGAGTTAGAAGGGAAATATTTAGAAAATAAATAGAGTTATAAAAAGGAAATTTATTTACAACCGAATGGGATTTTATAAAAAGGAAAATGTTATAAAAAGGAAAACGTTACTAAAAAGGAAATCATTTGTGAAGTGAAGAAACGTTACTAAAAGTAAATCTTTATAAATGAATAGTTTATTCGAAAAGGAGTTAATCGAATATTAGTTATTTGAATAAGAGTTAAATAGAGTTATCAAATATTAGTTATTCGAATAGAGTTTAATAAATAAGGGTTATATCGAATTAGTTATTCGAATGGAGTTAAACACATAAGAGATATCGAATTAGTTATTCGAAAGGAGTTATCGATTATAGTTTAACCGAAAGGAGTAAAGAAAAAAGAGTTAATCGATTAGAGTTAAATAAATAGAGTTATTCGAATATAGTTTATTTGAAGAAAGGTTTTCAAATCGAGTTATTCGTAAAAGAGATTTATCGAATATATTTATTCGAAGGGAGGAATTATCGAATAGAGATTTATTCAAACGAAAGTTACGTAAGGAAGTATTTAAGAGTTAAAAGATGAACTTACCCTAATTCGAGATTTGAAATGCTGTTCTGTTAAGGTCTAAGAGGTAGTTATACCCCAACATGATTGACTTCGTTTTTAATTTAGAAATGGTTAAGGTTCGAGAGTGAAAATGGTTAGGTGATTTAGTAAATAAGTATAGTGGTTTGAGTTGTCGTCGCGATGTTGATTTAAACATCTATTTAAATCCAAGTAAAGAAGATTTGGAAATGTTTTCCAAATAGAATCAGAAACGTAATCAAATATTGAAATAGGATATATGAATATATATATATATATATGATTGATGATTGATTGATAGAATTTCCATTTGGAAATAATATCGTTGTTTGCACACCTGTTTTTCTTTGATGGTTAAATCACAGACTATCGAAGTTTTGACCATTTTAACGTTGTTAATATGGAGAGACCGGTTGGATTATTATCCAAAGAACCACTCTGTATTGGCATAAGCGTTACGAATCATATATGCCAAATATAATTGAAGATGGAGTAAAGTGCAAGGGCTATTGTATAAATCTTAGATAACAGTGCCTAAGGTGGATATACTGAATAAGGCCTTCGGTTCATCCTGTTCCTAGATGACTTGTATGGACGGATGTCTGACAGAGTATTTCCAGACGATCACGTATTGTTAGACCCAAAAGTGGTTCTAACACCCAAATTTATTAAAAGCAAAATGAAATGAGATAAAAATAAAAATGAACACACAGGATTTATAGTGGTTCGGCGAAGAAATACCTACGTCCACTTATCTTTTACTATATTCAATGATTCAGTTGCAAATACAATGTAAGATTCACTTGATTCCACTCACAACTCACTTATATTCACTCAATTGACTAAAACAAATAATGAAAGATGATTTGGATTCTCCGGGAGTATTGGAGTTCGGACTATGGAGGTGGTTGAATTCTCGAAATGCCCAAAAAAGATCCTTTTCTTTGTCTCCAGACGGGGTATTTGTAGGTGTGAATTTGCTCAAAACTCGATCCAGATCGGGGCCACGTGTCGTCCATCCCATTAGCTTCGGGTTCGGATGAATTATTGTGTTGACAACGCACCAGAGTAATGAACGTTATGGGTAGGAACTGGTCACAGCCGGTCCGGATATCCAGGCGCTTTTGCAGGAGAATGATATGGAAAATGGGCTCGGGTCGGAGACACACATATAAGGGGTTCAGATCGGGATATCCGATCCGACCCGGATTGGCTTGGTGGCAGCGCTCTCTCTTCTTTAATCTGCTTCGCTCCGATCTATTTCCGTGGCAAACAGGTGGCTTTCCGATCCGATTGAGATTATGTTGCCCTCCGATCCGAATAGATATGTCTTACCAATTTCCTCAGCAACAGTTCACCGATCCGAACAGAAGATTTTATCCGACCCGAACCGATACGTTGCTCTGTCCCTACCCGAACGATTGCAGCTGTTCGATTTAGGCTGTAGTGTCTTCTCCGATCCGAACCGAAGTCTTCTAATTAAAAAAATGCTCTTCAATGTCTGATATCTGGACTTTGTGTTGCCTAGTTCACAAAGTAGGCAAACACTTTGCCCCCTCAAAGGATGCTTCGGTTGAAAATGGAGTATGCTTTGATCGCTGTTGCACAACGCCTTCATCCTTCCTTTTGAATACGCATGCCAAGCTGTCTTACTGCATCCTGTTCGGTTCGGACTCCGATCCGAACGGATTTCTGGTTTGGGTTCCGATCCGAACGGATCTCCTTCTTCCTATACTCTGCAATGGATTAGTGGGCCAAGCTGCGTCATTGGGCTTGTCGAACCGGTCCGATCGGGAATACGAATAGTCAGCTTGTTTTTTATATAAATTAACTTCACTTTTCTTCTTTTCTTTCATTCACTGTTCTTGCTCAACCGAACCGATTCCACATCGAAACCTTAGTCTTTCCAAGAAACTTCGAAATTCTCGCTTCAATCTTTGAATCAAATACATAGGTAGTCTTGTAATCTTGAATTTCGTTGCCATAATTGTTTTTAATTTATATCCACAGTTAAGTTGAACGATTCTAGCAAGGTAATTGACTAACTCCATCGCCCGGCTTCCTTCATCCTCCGCCTTCGTCGTTAAGGCATCGACACCATTTCGAGGCGTTGGAGGAGGGTATTGAGACTCGTTGTTGAATACTTGAGTGCTTAATCACTTGATTTTAATTAAGACTTGGGACATCGAGTTGGGTTCGCTACTTAAGAGGAGGAAGAGGAAGGAAATTGAAGGAGATCGGTTCGGGTAGGGGAACAGTAGGAGAAGAGGGGAAAGAGAGAAATTCACTGAGCTGGACCGGGTCGGAGCAATAGGGCAAAGAAATGGGACTTACTTTGTTTGACCGGGTCGGGTCGGATCTATGAATAAAAATGGAGATCAAGACTTATGCGCTCGGGTCGGACCGGGTTATGAAACAAAAGAGAGAATAGGGGCCTGGTTATCCAGGTTAATCCGACCCGCTCCGAGAGTCAATCCCCGAACCGATCCGGATATATCTCTCTGAGCGTGAGCCTTTGCTTATCCGATCCGAACCTGATGTCAGCATCCGAACCGAAAACTACTCAATCCAAAACACAAACTTTTGTCCAACTATGTAAAAGATATTACTTCCAACTTCATGAACAGTTAGGATAGTGCCTTGCGGACATAAATGAACATTAAAAACTACTCTGACTATCACTTTCTCTTCGAAGTTTCGTCTTACATTGTTTCACCTTTACTTTGCATTTCTCACATTCGCTGCACACATTTTAGTTCACACACATGCACAGGGGGGTACGGGCTAATTTACTCTAATTCGTGCTATTGCTTCTTCAATAGTTCTATGACAATGAGACCCAGACGCTCTTCCAGACTAGCTGAGAGGAAAGAAACCCGGGAAACGTCTAACAAAATCACTCTCGAGGATATATCTTCTTCTTCGGATCCAGAATGGGACAGTAAGGGTCCAGACTACGGGGTTGGAAATCGAGAAAGCAACGAGGCGTCTTCAGAGAACGAAGTTTCTTTGGGTTTTGAGGAGGAAGGAGGGATTGGTGACGATCGAGCCCCTGATGAATTTGAATTAGCCATTATATTGGAATCACCTTCAGACTCCGTTGAATCAACAATCGACAACGATCGACTTGTCCGAATTTGCTTAAAATACGGGATAATGAAAAGGGACACTCTAGTGCCTTCACGCTCTGACCGTCCCCACAACCCTCCAGAAGGATATATGGCGGTCACTCGATTGATGTGCATGGTCGGCGCCATTCCTCCATTCTCTCCTTTCATCGTTGATTTTTTAAGACAAATGCGGATTGCCCCCATGCAGTTGCACCCCAATTCATATGCTTATTTGCACACCTTGTACATAGCATATCGTGAAATCTTAGGCATAGAACTCGCGTTCGATGACGTTCACTTCTTCTATAATTTCAAGCATCGGACTCGAGAGACTCCATCTTTCTGCTACTTCGAGTCAGTTCCAAAAAGGAAGATAATCTCTGCACCATTCAGCAGTAAACTGGAGATTCCAGACTAGAATGGTTCTATGTGAACAACAGCCTGGATGCGCCAGGAGGTGGACCAAATCAAGTAAAGCACTGATTTTCCAAATCCGGGCTCTATACACTTGAATCATCACCTTGACTTGTTTTCCTTTTTGTTTGCAGTCGACAATCCCAAACAGATATCGGATCAGATGTTCTTTGACCGGATGCACCGACTTCTAAATGGCGATCAGAAATTCTTGACTATCGACAAAGTCCTTAAAGACGAATACCTTCACTTTCATGGGCTGTTATCCGTTTTTCGTAGCATCGGTCATGGGACGGTCCCTTACGCATACATTCCTCCAGTGGAGGTGGTTCCAGAGACAGGAGAAGGCTCGGGAATTCCTACAGTGCCTCTTCAAACTTCACCTTCTCCATCTTCTACACAAGATGACGAATTGGCTAACCTGGCCGAAAGGCATCGTGAAGGATATACTGACCCGAGGAGGCTACTTCTCTGGAAAAGTCAACATCCCCAGCAGAGTCGCCACTTAATGCTTCCGAGGGGAATATTCCTAGTACTGATGAGCAAATATTTCAGGGTTTGGGGGATCTCCCCTTACCTGAGACTATATACACTTCAGAGGATTTCAGGAAGGATCCTCTAGTCTTCACCTCTTCTGAAGAGACCACTCCCGCTAAGGCCAAAGAGCCTGCCCGTACTAGTCTAGCTTCAGACTCGAGTTGGTTAGGGGGAAACACACCACTTAGGATACACTTTACACAATAGCATTAGCATTCATTGCACCTCTTTCTCCGTGAATCCATTAATTCTAAATTCCGTTTGTCTTATCGTGCAGGTACGATGTCTCGATCCTACTACGATATCAGGAAGCTTCGTCGTAGCATGTCCAATCCTCCTCAGGATGTCGAGTATGATCGCCGGGATGATCGTGGTAGGGAGGAGAGAAGACCTTATGATCCCTATCGTTCTCGACCCTCACGTTCCCGCTCACCAGTTCAACCGGAACAAGAGAAATATAAGGGTTATCAAAGCCGCAGGGAAGAGGACAGACCACCATCTAAAGACTACACTTCTTCCCATGAAAAGCGCAGTAGAGAGAGAACTCCTCGAAAAGAAACTGGGTCTCGAAGCAAGCACAAGGTCCCTGCTACTAAACGACCTAGGACAGATAAAGAGACTACCGAATCCTCTTCGCACAGGGACACCGAATTATCGATCCCCGCTCCTTCCCCACTAGATGCGGCAACTGCAGTAAAGCGGGCATATCTGGTGGAGCAATTTCCCGAGCACTACTTCGAGACTTTGACTTTTTTACCTGCCCTTGAACCTATTTCGTCTAAATGGGCAGATGAGGCCAAAGCAAAAATAGATGCGGTGGAAAAACAGTATACTGAGATGTTCAAATATTCACGCAATCTTTTTAGAATCACCCGCACTCTAATCACAAATACTGATTCAATGCAAAAGACCGCGGAGGAGGATGCTAAGGCCTTAAAAGCTCTAGGAAAAGATTTGGAAGACACTCAAGCTCAGCTAGCTGTCGCTCAAAGGGACGCTTCTAATTTCAATCAACAATTCGAGGACATGCAAAAACGTTATCATGACTTGCTTGAATCTCACACTCAGGAGCGCTCTGAATTAAAAAAGCAAGCTGACGAGGCCAAGTCAGAAGCTGCTAAGACACGCCTTGCTTATGCTGAGCTTGAACGGAAAAACGCCGAGTTAGCAAAGAGGAGTGCTGAATTAGAAAAGAAGAATGCCGACTTGGCTTCAAAGCTACTGGAGGCAGAGAACAGAGCTGCCCTGGCTGAGGGCAATGTGGAGTGTGCCATCAAATCTGCGGAGGAAGCCCGCAAGCAATTATCAGAGGCGGAGGCTGATATTCAGGGTTTCGGCGAACTAATGATTGAATTCTTCGCACATATTATTCGTCGCCGAAACATTTCTTGGATCGAGGACTATCCATCCACTCTAGTTCAAGTGTGGAATCAGATCATCGAGTGGGAAAAAGGGGAACTTAAGGTCGATTCCATTGACGAAGATAAACTAATGGAAAAATACTTGAGGGATGATGAACCGGAACGCCTAGCTGAAGGGGGCCGCCTTATTGCTGAGGCCATGGAAGAAGAGCGACGGAAGTCTAAACGAAAAACTGTTCTCGAAGCTGGTTCCTCTTCTTCCGCCCCTGCATCTTCTGAAGTAGAGGGGTATGATCCTGAAAATCCGGGAATTCCCCGAACAATTTTGCTATCCCCTATTCCTGAAACAGCGTCAGAGGTAGTAGTCACCCCCGCCGAGAAGTCTTCGGAAGGTATCCCTACCTTTTCTCCTCAATTTGTCAAGGCTATTTCTACCTTTCGCCATGTGATTGAGCAATCGATAAAAAACCCATTGTTTTCGCCTGAGTTGATAACTGTTGCTTCTCATTCTATAGATGTTGAGCCATCCGAAAAGACAGATGTGACTCAGGGAGCCACCGCCGGGGCAAAGTCCGCAGAAAAGGCCAAAAGAGGGGAGGATAAGGCTGCCCCTATAGACTTGGGAGAAGGAAGTGAGCCAACTAAGGTCGCCACTCCCCATGATGAAGAAATGATAGCAGCTTTAAAGGATGGTGGCGGTGACGGGGGGCATGAAGAGGACCCAGAAGTGGCTATAGTCGGGGAGTCCAAAAATGCTGATGATCTTACTTTGGCTGCAATGAAAGCTGATCAAGACAAACGTTTGCAATTGAAAGCCGAAGAACTAGACCCTGAAGCCCTTAAGCCCCTCGCAGTTGTGGATGCGGGATCAAGGTTAGTTGTTAAGCTCTCAACTAGATCTATTACAGAAGAACTCGCTAAAAAATCTTCTCTTGATTCCAGCGCCCCGCCTTCCGGGAAGAAGTCTACTGGCTCCAGCACCGCATCCTCAGGAAAAAAGAAGTCAAAGCGAATCTTGATGGAGGCTGAGAAAGAAGCAAAGGACGCGGAGAAAGCTGCCAAGAAATCCAAGGCTCATTCAAAATCTAAATAGTGGATTGCCTTGTATCGTTTTAGCATTTAGTGAACCAATAATTGCTGCTACAACAGTAGCTCCTGCACTTTCTTTTTTAGCTATTTTCCTGTACAAATTCATTCATTTGTAAATAAAAACAACTCATTTTTTGCAATGTTTGTTTGTTAGTAGTTCTGTTCTTATGTAAAAATGCATGTCTATAGTTATGAAACGAAGTTGTGGAGGGGGGAAATATGTGTATACATACGTGCCCCCAGTCAATTCCCACAAATTATTTAATGCTTAATCAAGCAGTCTGAATGCTCCCGATTCTCTGACGGGATAGCACTTCCTGTGTCGTCAGTACCAGTCGTTTTTTCTGGCATTTCTTTTATACTCTCTCTCTTTCTCTTGAGAGTTAGTGTTCGAGCTCAGTCATCTATTTATTCCCCGGTCTTTCAACGGGGAAAGATTTCTTTCTCAGCGCTCAGTCGGAGACGCCTTTATACTCTCTTTCTCTCTGGAAAGTTAGAGTTAGGAGGAGAATTTCTTTTTCAGCGCTCAGTCGGAGACGCTTTTATACTCTCTCTCTCTCTGGAGAGTTAGAGCTAGGAGGAGAATTTCTTTTTCAGCGCTCGGTCGGAGACGCTTTTATACTCTCTCTCTCTCTCTCTCTGGAGAGTTAGAGTTAAGAATGTCGTTTTCTCATTCTTTTATGTCTTATCTGTTTTCAACCTTTTTTTTAGGCTGTGAGTCATCCTATATTTTATAATCACAACAGAATAACTGATAAATGTATATATGTAATGCATAAAAGTAAATAACACGCAGTATTTTTATAGTGGTTCGGCTAAGTCGTAGCCTACATCCACTTTATAGTTCTTCATTCATATCGTCAGATTTTCCCAAGGCAAGTCGTGCCTTATTACAGAGTTCATAAGAAAAATAACACAAAGTACAGCATTTCTAATCCAAATATCGCATTAAGTGCTGGGCATTCCATGCTCTGGGGACTTCTTCGCCATCCACGGTCGTTAACTTGAAGGTTCCTTTTTCAAGTTTCCGTTGAATGACAAAGGGTCCTTCCCATTTTGGACCAAGGTGAGGAAGGGATGGAAAGACTCTCTTTAGCACCAAATATCCTGGTTCAAAAGTCCTGAGGCGAACTTTTTTGTTGTAATTGCGTGCCATCTGATGCCGATGTCTTGCTGCACGCAAATCTGCTTCGTCCCTTTTCTCTTCGACTTCATCAAGAGACTCAAGTAACAGTGCCCGATTTGTCATCGGGTCATAATATGTCACCCTGTGGGAAGGAACTTCTAGTTCAACTGGAATTACAGCTTCTGAGCCAAAGGAGAGAGAGAAAGGGGTATGACCGGTGGCCGTTTTAAATGTTGTTCGATATGCCCACAAAGCTAGGGGCAATTCATCAACCCACTTTGACTTTGCACGCTCTAATCGTTTCTTGAGGATGGATTTTATTACTTTGTTTATTGCCTCTACTTGCCCATTCGATTGCGGATAGGCAACTGCAGTATATCGTTTGTCTATCTTATACTTCTGGCAGAAATTTCTGAATTCAGTACTATCAAATTGGGTTCCGTTGTCAGTTATAATCGTCCTTGGGATCCCGAACCGGCATATGATATTTTTGACCACAAAACTTATCACCTTTCTTGCCGTGATCTTTGTCAAGGGCTCAGCTTCCACCCACTTCGTAAAATAGTCCACGGCCACTATTGCATACTTAGCTCCTCCTTTAGCAATTGGTAGAACTCCAATGATATCAATTCCCCACGTGGCAAATGGCCAAGGACTCACCATTGATTTAAGTTGGGTCGACGGTGCCCTGGGGATTTTGGCGAATCTCTGGCACTTATCGCAGCGTCGTGAATAATCAGCTGCATCTTTATTGATCGTAGGCCAGAAGTATCCGTACCGCAATATCTTCTTTGCTAAAGTTTGACCTCCTGTATGATCTCCACACTCACCTTCGTGTACTTCTCTTAGTACACGCTTGATGTCGTCGTGTGCTATACATCGTAACAGGGGCATAGAAAATCCTTGCCTATAGAGAGTATCATCTTGTATGACATATCTGGTAGCTTTGCGAACTACAGCTCTTTTCTCACTCTTCTTCGATGGGAGTGTCCCATTCTTAAGGAAATTCTTAATTGGAGTCATCCACGACTCCTTCTCTGGTTCCGCTTCAAAAGCGAATTCAATTTCCATTGACTCAAAGCTTGGCGATTCCAACGTTTCAATTGGAATTATTTCAGTCTCTTCTGGATTGTCGGAACTAGCCAGCTTTGCCAGTCTATCCGCTTTCTGGTTTTCAACTCTGGGAATGTGTGTTATGTTGTACCTCTCTAAGCTATTCAATAGCTCTCTCACTTTCTTGAGGTAGGCGATAAGTCGAGGTCCTCGAGCCACAAACTCCTCTCGCACTTGGCAAACAACAATTTTAGAATCACAGAATATATCTAACATTTTTACTCCGAGGTCTTTAGCAAGCTTCAGCCCGGCAATCAGGGCTTCATATTCAGAGTCATTGTTAGTCGCCGAAAATTCTAATCGCAGGGCGTAATATAACGACCGTCCTTCGGGAGTGACTAAGACGATTCCAGCTCCGGACCTTCGGTCGTTCTTGGCTCCATCTGTATATAGTTTCCACGGGTCTATCTTTAACTCATCCTCGGACTTAACCACTCTGTCATCGACTACTTCCTCCTCTGGAATGGTGAACTCCACAATAAAGTCTGCTAGAGCTTGCCCCCTGATCGAGTTTCGTGGTTGAAAATTCAAATCAAACTGACTTAGTTCTATGTTCCATTTGATCAACCTTCCCGATGCTTCGGGTCTCTGCCACACCTGCCTTAAGGGCTGGTCGGTGTATATGGTTATTGGATGAGCTTGGAAATAGTGACGAAGTTTTCGGGATGCGATCAGGAGACTGTAAGCAAGCTTCTCAATTTTTGGGTAGTTGCGCTCTGCCGCTGCTAATTTCTTGCTTACATAATACACTGGCCTTTGTACTTTGTCTTCTTCTCGAACCAGGGCTGTGCTGACGGCGTGAGTTGAGACTGCCAAGTAAACAAACAATTCTTCGTGATCTACGGGCTTTGATAAAATCGGCGGTTTCTCTAGCAGTTCCAATAAATTACGAAAGGCCTCAACACAGTCCGGAGTCCACTCAAAGTTCTTCTTTCCTCTTTTAATCAAATCAAAAAACGGAACGCATTTGTCTGTGGCTTTGGAGATGAATCTACTCAGCGCCGCTACTTTCCCTGCAAGACTTTGGATGTCTTTAATTCTCCTCGGCTCTTCGATATTTCTAATTGCTGCTATCTGGCTAGGGTTGATTTCAATTCCTCGGGAGCTTACAATGAAGACAAGGAACTTTCCCGATGCCACGCCAAATGAGCATTTCAGAGGATTCAATTTCATCCGATACTTTCGCAGGATACCAAACATTTCCGCCAAGTCTTGCGTATGGCTGGAGGACTGTTTCGATTTGAAAAGCATATCATCCACATAAACCTCCATAGTTTTTCCTATTTGATTATAAAACATTTTGTTCACCAAGCGCTGATAAGTAGCTCCAACGTTTTTCAATCCGAATGGCATTACAACATAACAATATAATCCCAAATTCGTAATGAAGCTCGTATGTTCTTGGTCTGGTACGTGCATAGGAATTTGGTTGTATCCAGAATATGCGTCCATGAAAGAGAGAAGTTCATGACCTGCTGTCGAGTCTACAAGCTGGTCAATCCTGGGAAGTGGGAAACTATCTTTTGGGCAAGCTTTGTTTAAATCTGAAAAGTCAATGCAAGTCCGCCACTTTCCGTTTGGCTTCTTTACCAAGACGGAATTCGATATCCAGTCGGGATATGTCGAATCTCGAATAAATCCATTCTGCTTCAACTTCTCTACTTCCTCTTTGAGAGCAGCCGACCTCTCTGGGCCCAGCATGTGTCTCTTTTGCTTCACAGGCGGATGCTTCGGATTTACATTTAATTTGTGACTTATAATGGATGGCGATATCCCACACATGTCAGCATGGGTCCAGGCAAACACGTCTAAGTTTGCCTTCAAGAAGTCCGTTAGTTCTTTAGCTCGACGTGGATCCAATTGAGAACCAATCTTCAAAACTTTTGTCGGATCAGCTTTATCAATGGGAATTTCCACTGTCGCTTCATTAGGAGTTGCATTCCTAGCCTCTGGTTCCTCGTCTTTTCTGGGATCCAGGTCTTCGGGCGTTCCTTTGGGCAACTCCTTTGGGGTCAATCTCTCTAATTGCTATGCCGAGCCCCCCTTTAAGGGAGACGAGGCATCTTTACTCTCAACGTTAAGTCCTTTCATCAACATCTTTAATTCGGCCACGTAGCAGGCCCGTCCAGAAACTTGATCCCCTCTCATTACTCCGGTTCCGGCTTAGGTTGGGAACTTAAGTAACAAGCACCAAGGGGCGATACAAACTCTGAATTCAGCAAGGGCAGGCCTCCCAAAAAATGCATTATAGGGCGAGTCTACGTCCAATACTACGAACTGAAGCATCCGCACTCTTCTACGTTCTCCTTGCCCCAGGGTCACGGGCAATTCTATGTATCCCATGGGAGCTGTCGACGCCCCGTTGAAACCTCTGATCCATCCTTCACATGGCTTCAAATCTTCAGATTCAAGCTTCGTCTGATCAAATGACCTCTTGAACAAAATATTAACGGAACTTCTGTTGTCTACTAATACCTTATGGACCAAGGCCGGCCCAATGGTGGTAGCAATAACCAACGGATCATCGGTGGGTGATTGGATCCCAGTATTGTCTCGGCTGCGAAATACCACGTCATCAAACATGGTCTTCTGTTGTTTTATGGGGGTGATATCTTCCAAATCATCACTTTCATTCACATCTAGATGCTTGGCAGCATTCACATATTGATCCATTGATCTGAAACTTCGGATTACCAGGTGAGGTCCGCCTACTATGGAGATGATAACAATTCCTTTACCTTTCTGCTACACTGTAGACTTGGGAGCAGGTAGAATCTGTTTTGGAGCCTGCTCTCCTTGCCCCCTGTCCCTCGGGGCAACCTTGTATTCATCCAACTTCCCTTCACGCAGCAGCTTCTCAATCACATCCCTCAAATGCCGACATTCATTGGTTGAATGCCCATGAGTTCCATGAAACAAACAAAATTTCCCTGTCGCCATTTCTTTCTCGGTCGAATCACGAGGTGGCGGTCTTTTGTACTGTAACACATTGTACGTATCCAGGTAAATATTTTCCAGGGTGTCGTTCAATGGTGTATAATTCTCGTAGTTCTGGAATCGGGGTCTTTTGTTAGGATCACTTCCCCTATTTTTGTTTCTTCTGTTACCGTTCGGATTACGGTTATTGTTGTTGTTACCCCCGCTCCCAGCATTACTGTTTCCACCCTTGTTTCCTACATTTACTTCAACCTTGCCAGAACTTTCCCCAGACTGCTTCACGGCGATATTACTCTGCACATTCTCCTTTGAAGCCGTCTCAGACTTTCTCTTTCGGTTTGCCCTGGCCTCCTCTCGCCTTAGATAAATATCGGTTTTTTCGTAGAATATCTCCCTTGTGGAGGGTGTTTTCCCAGAAAGGTAATCTCCAAACTCAGATTCAGGATCGACTCCTTCCTTCAATGCCATCAGAATAGTGGGCTCATGCGGGTCACTGACCTCAGTTACATCTTGGTTAAAACGGTCAAGATATGCCCTCAAAGACTCTCCTGGTGCCTGCTTGATTCTCGATAATTCAATAACACTTTTGGACTTTCGGGCATGGAGTCGGAACTGGTTCATGAAACGCTCGCTTAGTTCCTTGTAATTCGAAATCGAACGAGGAGGAAGTCGGGTAAACCAGAACAGCGCCACATCTTCTAAGTAGATTGGGAATGCTTTGCACTTCACTTCATCAGGGGCAGCAGCAGCATTCATGAGCCACGAGTATCGCATCAGATGTTGTCCTGGATCAGTCCTTCCGTTTTATTTGTCCATCTGTGGCAAGTTAAAGCGTCGGGGAAATTTGAAGTCGAGGATATCATCGGTGAAGGGAGTATGGCTTCGTTCGATGCCATGATCTTCATTTGTATAGTTCCGGCTCTCGGACATGATCTGGCGAACCATTGCCTGCACATCAGCATTAGTTAGGGGGCGCTCAGGTTCCCTGGCCCTAGTATCCGAGTTCCTTCTGGGCTCTTGTTCAGGAGATGCCCTTCTTCTTCGAGCTGCCTCTGCTCGATTCCGTTCCCTGTGCTCCCGGTCGATCTCGGGAGGACGGGACTGGAGTCTTTGCCCCCGAGTGGGGTCATTGTTTCCTCGAGCTCGTGCAATATCCTCACAAGATCCCAAAGATCCAAATGTCAGCTGCTCCACGTTCTGAGGTCGTTCGAGTGGCCTTCGTTCACGGGGCCGCTCTTCCTCGGAAGATGAAGATTGATCCACTGGTGTGTGACGAACCGGTGATGGAGTTCTCTGTCGACGAAGTTCACTAATCTCCCGACTCATGAGCCTCATATTTTCCTGCATCATGAGATTAGTGCGCTCGTGAACTTTCATAGCCTCCCTTGTGCTCTCAAGCATGTCAAGTAAGCGCGAGAAATCTCCTTGAGTGATGGGCGCAGATGGATTGACCTGATCACTAACCCTGGTGGCTAGAATCGGAGCATTCGTAGGGACTCGAGTAGAGGTTCCAGCTTCACCAAGCATCGGGTCGGATCGGAGGTAGGAGGTCGGGTCGGTTCGGAGCTGGGGGGCCTGGTCGGATCGGTACGTGGCAAGCTGCTCGGGTCGGTTCAGATTGGGGGAATGCACTGCTTCAGAATCTCCTACCCGGATCGGATCGGAGCTCTCCCCCTGCTGGCGGCTCGGATTTCCTGCATTGGTTCTTCCTGCTGCTGAACTCTGCCCCCGAGACCTTGTTACAACCGCATTTTGCTGATCTTCGCCAGCTCCATTTCCTCGACCAGATTGAACTTCTTTGCCTTTTCCTTTGGCCATGATTCTTTGACAATCACTTCAACAAATATAAAAGAGCGGAGAAACTTAAGGATTAACTTCTTTGAACTCAACGGTCCAAAAAGTAGAAAGAAATCCTGGAAAATAAAGAATTCAGATGAGGTTTCTCAGTGAAAGCACCAAAATGTTAGACCCAAAAGTGGTTCTAACACCCAAATTGATTAAAAGCAAAATGAAATGAGATAAAAATAAAAATGAACACACAGGATTTATAGTGGTTCGGCGAAGAAATACCTACGTCCACTTATCTTTTAATATATTCAATGATTCAGTTGCAAATACAATGTAAGATTCACTTGATTCCACCCACAACTCACTTATATTCACTCAATTGACTAAAACAAATAATGAAAGATGATTTGGATTCTCCGGGAGTATTGGAGTTCGGACTATGGAGGTGGTTGAATTCTCGAAATGCCCAAAAAAGATCCTTTTCTTTGTCTCCAGACGGGGTATTTATAGGTGTGAATTTGCTCAAAACTCGATCCGGGTCGGGGCCACGTGTCGTCCATCCCATTAGCTTCGGGTTCGGATGAATTATTGTGTTGACAACGCACCAGAGTAATGAACGTTATGGGTAGGAACTGGTCACAGCCGGTCCGGATATCCAGGCGCTTTTGCAGGAGAATGATATGGAAAATGGGCTCGGGTCGGAGACACACATATATGGGGTTCGGATCGGGATATCCGATCCGACCCAGATTGGCTTGGTGGCAGCGCTCTCTCTTCTTTAATCTGCTTCGCTCCGATCTATTTCCGTGGCAAACAGGTGGCTTTCCGATCCAATTGAGATTATGTTGCCCTCCGATCCAAATAGATATGCCATACCAATTTCCTCAGCAACAGTTCACCGATCCGAACAGAAGATTTTATCCGACCCGAACCGATACGTTGCTCTGTCCCGACCCGAACGATTGCAGCTGTTCGATTTAGGCAGTAGTGTCTTCTTCGATCCGAACCGAAGTCTTCTAATTAAAAAATGCTCTTCAATGTCTGATATCTGGACTTTGTGTTGCCTAGTTCACAAAGTAGGCAAACACGTATATTGATTTCTCCAACCGTACCAAGAGTGGAAGTGGAGAAGGAACCTTCTTTTCGATGATACGTAATGTATGGTTGTAGACGTCGATCGATGATTTGATGGATTTGACGATGTGACATTCGAAGTGAATCTGATGTGATGATAGAGCGTAGCTTCTAGCCTCATCAACCGGTAAATGACATAAATGAGGAAGGCAGCATGGCTAAGTCGGTCACACCGAAGTAGGGTGTATAATCACCTGATCTAGAGTTTCATTTATTTTTAAAAATCTATTGTTGATGCTGTCCCATTCGGAAACGGTTGCTGATCCCAACCGTTGGTGATATACATTCGATACACTCAAGCGAAACGAGTGGTCGGTCATGTGTGGCCGGTTTGCAAGATGTTCTTGTTGAACCCAGTGTATTCCGCTCTAGAGGTACACTAGCAGAAGGTGGTTCCATACCTTGTCATAGTTCGAAATCCATTACCCAATACATGCTTGTGGTTTTGATTGTATACTATATATGTAGAACGTGAGATGAAAGCGTTTCTGCTAGATGATTATTATATTGTGTTGATAGACATTATTATAATATCAAAAGGTTTTTGATATAAAGATATTTGGATTCTCATAAGGGAAAAACCCGTTCCGTTATACGGCGTGGTCTTATGAGATATCGATTACCTGCTTGAACTGTTTTAAACTATTTTACTCACACCAGTCCCATGACTGACCCGAAGTTTATTTGTTTGTTTCCCTAAACTCTTGGTTGCCTAAATTTGTACGGGCAGTCAAGTAGTCGAGATTTACAGATATACTGGAAGAGCTTGGAGTAGGAGGCTTCAGGATCATATAGTTATAGTTACTTCCGCTATGTTATAAGTGATGTTCTTTGATAATGATATGTATATTCAATACAGATTTGTATTTCAAAGTTATGTTATGAAATATATTTATTCGTTCTGCTGTGAGATTCGTGTTACTCGGATATTGTGTTCTTCTTCTTCTTCTATTCTAAGTTTCTATCTTATCTTTCCTCACCCTCTTTTTTCTTTCTATTAATTTCCTGATTTTCAGTTAAATTTGGGGTTGGACTTGTGTTTTTGGTCAGCTCAAATTGGACCGGAATTTTGGGTCATTACAGTTGGTATCAGAGCTTAAGTTAAGTGATTTGCCTTGGCTCTGTGGCATGACTCAGTAGAGATGGGGTTAGTAATACCCTAGATTGAGTTTGAGTGTGTATATATGAGTGAATGTATTTGTTATTTGATATAAAAATAATTTTATATTGTGGAGATTTATTGATTGAGTTGTTTATGGGTTCTAGTCGATCAGTTTGATCCACTGTATCGGTAGGAGTTTATAAATACTCGAATACGATGGGTCGTCATGATATGTTTTGAAAAGAGGGTAAATTAAAATAAGTTTACCCAAGGTATATCTTGATATAGGGAAGATATATATATCAAAATTGTAATATGTTGGATATATTGGTTGTTATTATAATCAAGTAAGATTATAAATTAAATGGCTATGTAAATAACCAGTCAGAATTCATATAAGTGAAATATGTGGAATCAGATGAGTTAAATCTGAGATTTAAACCAGAAATTGAATTAAAATTATGGAAATTTGGATAAGTGTTTGTAAATGGATTTGGATTAAAAATAAGGAAAATTTAAGATCCTGGGAGATTTTAACTTTGTTTTACAAGCAGTGTGAATTATATTTTGAAATAAATTTCAAAGTGGAAATGTTTAGAAATGGTTTTATAGTATTGAACTCATTTCAATCGCTGGAAAATAGATTCCGATGATAACAGCTGCATCATCAGCATTCATTTTCAAGTTGTAAGTGATGAACTACTACTAGAGATACTATTTTGAATTTGTTTTAGGAAAGACAAGTTGTGTTGAATTTCAAAATGGGTTTTATAATAAAGAATGAATAATGAAAGTTTGAAATAGAAATTGAATATAGAAATTCTAAGGGAGTTTGAATATATGAAATTCAATGGAAGTGACATAAAATTTGAATATAGAAAATATAAAGGAATTCAAATATAGGATTTGAATATAGAAAGTGAAATGGAATTTGAATATAGAATTCAAAAGGAATTCAAATATAGAATTTGAATATATAGAATTTGAATAGAATTTGATATACAGAATTTGAACAGAATTTGAATAGAATTTGAATAGAATTTGATATATAGAATTTGAATAGAATTTGATATATAGATTTGAATAATAGAAGTTATATAAAATTTGAATAGAAATTGAATAGAATTAACTAAGTCGAAGAGGAATTAGTTAATCGAGTTATGAATTTTGAAGTTGAACTTTGAAAGGTGAATTGGATTTGTAAATGGATATTCGAAATCGAATATAGAACTTAAATTTGAAATTTGGATTCAAATTAATTAATAAGCAAGTTAGAATATATTTGAACATGTCAAGTTAAAAAATAAAAGTGAAATAGGCTAAGAAGTTAATTAACAAATTAATTAACGAACTGAGTTAAAACGATTAGGTATAGTTAAAATAGATTGGGCAGGTATAAATATACATGAGATAGGTATGGATAAGGTATGAAGGTATATAAATAGAATGCTCGACGAAAAGGTATGTATTTAATTCATATATGAGATTTTATGCGCCGTATCGGCTAGCCGCTTGGCTTTTTCTTTTTCTTTTGGATTGGTGAGGGTCATGGGAGGCTATTTGAAATATCCCGATGCTCCCGGTACAAAGGAGGTTATGGAGAATATTTCCGGGAATTTAAGGAGTTAGAATATATTTTAAAGATAATTTGATAGTTAGAAATTAACGAATCGATATATATATATATATATATATATATATATATATATATATATAGAAGTCGATAAGGAAACGAACTTAGAAATAGAATAGTAAAATCAAAAAGGAAGACTAAGAATAAAATCTAGAAAGAATAGAAAGGGGAAGCGTATACGTGTTTAAAAGTGAATAATTAGTTGTATGGTATTGATTATTCGAGTAAGTAGTCATATCTGTTTTGACGCTATAAATGTTATTCAGTCAAGGTCTGAGAGATAGTTATACCCCAACTTGATTGATTTCATTATTAACAAATAAATAGTAAGATTTCAGGCTCGAAGATCAACGTTGAATAAGAGTTAGTTGAATTGTAACAACCCGGAAATCTGGGCCAGTTTAAAATTTTTATTTTGGCAATTTTAATGAATTTTGAACATTTAAAATGGATTATTTTAAATAATATCGACAGAAAATTTATTTTGAATATAATTCGAATGTATATATTATATACGTCGTCGTTAGAATATAAATAATTATATATAATTATAAAAAGAATTGAAAATGGCGCGGTAGTTCAATAATTCGATTTCAAACTTCAATTGAATGAACCGGGTGCGAACCAAACCGGATTTTAATGAAACCAAAAATAATAGGATCTATATGAGAATATCTTTCCAACGAATCCTGAAAATTGAGATTTCATAGCGGGAATCAAAAGGTATGTCCAGTTGAAAATTCTGAATAGTCGCTATGGAATTCAGGCCCTTAAAAATGGGAATTTTGCAAACGACCTCGGATTTCGACGAAACCACTTTTGTTGGATCCGGGATGTCAAATTATTGCTAGGTTTCAAATTTCATAATTTTTCGAATTAATATGTGAGCGTGGCAAAGGAAAACGTGTTTGACCAGTTTTAGTTGATTTTAATCGACTGGAAAATGGCCATTTTTCCAACGGTCTCAGAATTCGACGAAATTAGTTTTGTTAGGACCGTATCATCAATACGAAGCTAGAAAATATTTTTCTGGGATTTATAGAGTTAGTACGTGATCCCGGTAAATTGAAATGCGCATTCAAATTCAATATATAGAGTTATATGTTAATTTTGACGAAAACTGATTGTAACGACCGAATCAGCCTACGATACATATCCCATTGTGTTCGGAATGTGGGTAATTATCTATGGACGACAGGCGGTGGGCCTCGTTTAGAGGTCGTATGTAAAAGTCAACCTTTTGGGATTAAATAATTAAATAAAAAAATAAAAAATATAAAACCTCTCTCTCCTTCCCCTTATAACCCGTTGCCCCCCCTCATTCTCAATTCAGAATCGAAAGAAGAAAAAAAAGGAGACGAAGCGACAGGAGGAGCCGCCGCTCCTCCCAGCAGCGCCACCGCGCAGCACGCGCGGCAGCCTCCCCCTTCCCCTCCTCTCCTCCGTCAACCAAGACCCGCGCCCCCCTTTCCAGCCCCAAACCCATCGAACGAGACCTCCCCCTGGCCAACCACCGCCACCGCAACCTCCTACCGCCCCCTCAGCACCACCGCCATTCGCCTTGCCTGCGCCTGGCCCCACCGCGCGACTCCCCCAGGCCCACCTCTGACGCGGATTGCAGTGGCCCGGATTTGTTGAGCTTTGTTCGACAGCGGCGGCAATGCAAATTTAGTCCAGGAAAATAATAAAACCAGGGAGGGTTTGCTTGACGCCTGATGATCGAAATGGAAGGTATTTTACCGTAAATTTTTATGTAATTAAATCTATTGAAGAATTGGTTTTAGATGTTAATTGTTTAAAAATATAGACATTCATTGTATTAGAAATATATACATAGATTTTGTTTTAAAAATTAGCATTTGTTTTGAAATATAAAATACAGTGATTTGAAAATATAAAATACAGTGATTTGAAAATATAAAATACAGTGATTTGAAAATATAAAATACACTGATTTTTGAAAAGAAATTAGCATTGGTTTTTAAAATAAAAATAGGATTTTTACATATTCAATAGCGAAGTAAAAATAGAATTTTTACCTATACAGTAGCAATGTAAAAATAGAATTTTTATCTATATAGCAGTGGTAGAAAAATGTGATTTTTATCCATATAGCGTTGAAGTAAAAATTCGATTTTCTATATTGAATAGCGAAGTAAAAATTCGATTTTTCTATATTGAATAGCAAAGTAAAAATTCGATTTTTCTATATTGAATAACGAAGTAAAAATTCAATTTTTTCTATATTGAACAGCGAAGTGAAAATTCGATTTTTACATATGTAGAGAATACGGGGAGCGAAAGTGATGAAAGGCGAGAACAGTGAAGATTTCCTACATTAGAAGTCTCGTGGTGTTGGAATAGCTATCGGTGAGAACTTCTCACTCAAATTTCCTTTTCTAGTTATATATATATATATACATATATATACTAGGATGCAGACGGTGCTTAGCAGCACCCGACACCCGTCATCCACAGACCATGGATGGCTTGTTTGTTTGATTGATATGTTGTGAAAATTTGTTTGAGAAGTTGATGTGAAATGGATAATGAAATATATTCATGTGTTGAAATAAATAAATTATTGTTAAAAATATAATTTTTAACGTGAATGTGAATAAATAAATATTTATAAACAAATCTGCCGATTTGTTTATATACACCGATTTGACTGATATTGATTGGGATGATAAATTTTACACATCGCCCAACTGCACAAATAAAAATATGTGTTTGTTGATTTGAAACCCCACACGGGTGTTGGGATGATATTTGGCGTACACTAATCCCAATTATTTTATTGTATGTCGATCGATTGGTCGACAGGCTGTGTAAACGTTAATTATTTATATTTGATGCTTATGCAGTTGTGTTGTGTACCTTGGATGATGGTTGATTGTTTATCATTGCTATTATATACATGTGTTGTATGGAATCCATATAATTAACATCATATGGTGATTGATTGGGCCTCATTCCAATGGGGAAAATAATGAATATTATAAAAGAAAATTCATGTGTTGAAACTATTTATGTGTTGAGTAAAATATTTTAATAATAAAATTTACATCTTTATCATATTTAAAATTAGAATTACTTCACGGTGGAGTCTAATTAAAAATCAAACGATAGATGAAATAATTTTATAAAATATTTTATATAACAAAAATAGAGATGTGTTGACAGTACTCATGTGTTGAGATTAGTCGTGTTTTGAAAGAAATATAGATTCATGTGTTGAATAGAATAAATATTCATTTTTTGAATAGAATAAAAGAAGTTTTTGAAAAATATAAAGCCGTGTGGATTAGAGATGCGTTATTTTGACGCGAACGATATTTATATCGATTTTATTCGTTTTATAATGAATATTGAAAAGTGATTTCAAAATTTAATATTTTGAAATGAAACTCAAATTAAATTGGATTAAAAATTCAAATTGAAATTTTATTGAATCAATTTGAAATGAATTCGAATTGAATAGAAAATGAATTTGATTTGAATTGAATAGAAAGTGAATTTGAATTGGAATTGAATAGAAAATGAATTCGATTTGAATTGAATAGAAAGTGAATTTGAATTGGAATTGAATAGAAAGTGAATTTGAATTGGAATTGAATAGAAATTGAATTCGATTCGAATTGAATAGAAAGTGAATTTGAATTGGAATTGAATCGAAAATAAATTCGATTCGATTGAATAGAAAGTGAATTTAAATTGGAATTGAATAGAAATGAATTCAAACTGAATTAAATTGAAATTGAATTAAAAACGAATTGATATCGTTTTGAATGAAATTTGAAACGAACTGAAATTGAATTGAAATCAATTTAAAATGAATTCGAATTGAATTAAATAGAAGGTAAATTCAAATTGAATTGAATTGAAACGAATTAGAATTTGAATTCGAATTAAATTGAATTGAAATGAATTCGAATCGAATTGAAAACAAATCGATTTGAAATTGAAGATGAAATTGAAATTGTTTTTGAAACGAATTTAGAACTATTTATAAAATTCGTTTTAAAAGGAAATCGACAAAATATATATAATATATATATATTATATTTATAATGGCCTGAATAGAACGCGCCGCGCCGCGGCAGTTCGTGTATTTCGGCCATTGACTTCGAATTGATGCTGCGGGAGATCCGACCGTCGGATTCTCCTAAAATCGGAACCATTGGGTTCGTATTGAAAAGAGATTTCCAATGAATATTATAAATTTGAAATCTAACGGTTGGATTTGGAATTATGTCCAAATCAAATTTGGAAAAGGTCGCTGTAAGTGCAGTTTGATGGCCGTTGTTGGAAATCGACTGTACGGGCCTTGATAAAATTATTAAAAATATTAATAATTTGTGTAAAATCATAATATATGAACTGGAAAGAACTGGGATGTAAAACTCCACATTTGAAATGATAAAAATATATTTTTGTCGAAATGAACAAGTTTTGAACTAGAATTAAAATCAATTTATTTTTGAAATAAATAAATTGAATTTGAAAGTGATTTTAAAAATAATCAATATTCCCAATACGTGGATTGGACTGGAGTTGAATCGAAATTATCTTCGGAATATTTCGATGTTGGATTTCGTGACAATACCGATAGTGTTATGGGAATTTGAAAGATATACTTTATATCGTTATTTCCAATACGATATTTGTTGGTTTCAGAATTTGATATTGAATATAAGCCGGTATATTTTCCATTCAGAGCCTTGTATTTAATATCAAATGTGATTTGGGTTTATCGTGAATCGTGTTTTAGATGACATTGGTTCTTTAACCCAGTTAAAGGCAAGATGTTGATTTTTGAAAGGATTAAAACTAAGTGGAGTTTTAATGAATCTTTAATTAGATTAAAATGTGAATTGATAATTTAAATTATCAAATCTGAAAAGTGATCGAGAGTGGAGTATCAGCAGTTTTGCTCCAAAGCGATAGTTAAATCTGTAATTAGATTTTAACGTGAAATGGTAATTAATTTTACCGATAACACCGTGGTGTTAGGAATGGAGTATCACCAGTTTTTCTCCAAAGCGTTAGTTAAATTTGTAATTAGATTTGAACGTGAAATGGTAATTAATTTTATCGATAACACCGTGGTGTTGGGAATGGAGTATCACCAGTTTTGCTCCAGGGGATGAATAGGTTGGGATTGGGAAATAAAATAAATAATTACTTCAGTGTGGTTCGCTAATCCCAACTAGTTTGAAATAATATCCAAAGGAAGAATAAAGAATAAATTTAGAAGAATTTATCTTGGATAAAATTAATGGGAACATTTCCCTAAGAATGTGATTTTGTGAATAAAAGAATATTATGAATTGGAATGAGGCGTCTGTTGTGTTTGTGTAACATTTGTTTATCATATACGTGGGTTATCCAGAAAGGCCGGGTTTATACCCATTCTGAATAACCGATTCCAAGAGATGTCGAAGATGAAGACGGTGGTTGAAGACCGGAAGTCTTCACATCGTTTGGGTGATTACTGATGAGCTTTATTGGGCTGTACACCCAGGATGAGGGAAACAGTTGGTGATCGTCCAGACGTACTTGGAGATCGATGAATATGCGAGGAAAGTGCCTCCGGTTTCGTTCAGACCCAGAACGAACTTGTAAATGGATTGTGTGTTTGACATTGGATTTTATTCTGTGTTGATTGATCTCTATTAAATATACATTTGTTTGGCGGCGTTGAATTTATTCTCTTGCTTAACGCCCTTCTCTGAGACATACAAGCTCAGAGGTTGTATATCGATAGATATCAGTCGCATGGAGTGAATTGCCATTGTGGCACGCGTAAGTGGCAATTGATCAAGGCTTCTGTTGAAAGGCAAAGTCTTGTGGTTGATGATCAAAGCACGGCCTGTATGGTATATCTTTGTGTATAACATGAATTCGCGAGCCTCACACCTTGGTATGAGTCAAAAACGGGAGACGGACCGCTGGGAGAGCACGACGTTTCTTTCTAGCTAGGGTCATGTCAGTGACCTACCAGCACTGACATTTATATACTTTTCACCTTTGTGGTTGTTGGAATGCGAGGCGCCTCAGATATAGGTCTATAAGGACCAGGAAACGTGTGCTCAGGAATGGCCAATCCTCAAAAGTAAGAGAGGACAGGCCCAGCCGATTCCAAGGATCAAAGTGGGGTCCTAGGACATTTGCTAGAGTGTCTCGAATGCGGAGAGGAGCTTGCCCCTTGCCTCGACTCATGATGGAATCCAATTTCCAATACGTGTGTTTCGGTTCTATTTGTAGAGCCTAGTATGGCGACATAGTAGATGGTAGCTATGCCGCCTATGATTGATACTTATGATTGAAATTGTTTTGACACCATACATCTATAATAGTATCAAATAATGTGTTTTAAACGTATCAAGCATGCTTTGGCTGTTATAAGGTAAAAACCCTATCCTCCAGCTTGCGTTGCATTGTGTGATGGGACCTGGGTCTTATAACAGCTTCATTTTTCTTTATTTAGCACTGCGCTGTTTGTTCTATGCATTGGTATTCTTGGGAGGAAACCCGTTCCGTGTTATACGGCGTGGTCCCTTGATTTACCTAACTTTAAAACCAATATCAATAACTGTTTTAGTTCTCACACCAGTCACATGACTGACCTGGAGTTTATTGTTTTAACCTAAACTCTGGGTGCCCTTATTTTCGATACAGGCAGCTAGTAGTTTTGGTTTTGCAGATTTATATTCACAGGTCCCGATTTACAGCTGGAACGATGCTCGACAGCTCTGTATCCGTGTATCACTTTCAGTTGTGTTTTGTATATTTTTCCGCTGCTATGTAATTTATTGTAATCTCTGATATTTTTCGAATGTAATTTATTCATTTATACTCTGTATATTCTTGTATCTGATGGAATTGTTGTAATAACAATGAAATGTTCTTCCGTCTGCGTTCTGATTTGTCCTGTTTTCAAAGTATTCGTGCTTTCCTTCACGGGGAAGTTATAGGTCCTTATAGTTGGTATCAGATCTTTGGTTTATAGAGCTCGAGAACAAGACACATTAGAACCGAACGAAAGAATTCATCAGATATTGGATTAGTAATATCCAATTAGAATGACTCGTTAGAGATAGGATCAGTAGTATCCTAGAACGAGTGTGAAGATTATATTTTTCAAATGAAAACAATTTTGTTTTGAAAATTTAACTCGCTTTAAACGTATTTGAATATTTATTTATTTTGAATATGGACAATCAAATATATAAAGATTTTGCGTAGACGCATCATGAAGGTATAGTCGAAGTTTTAATATACTAGATAGATATAGAGTCACATTCTAGACACTCGGGGATAATTCTGGTGATGTGGCCACATCATCAGTATTTATATTCGTGTTTCGAAGGTATGATTTCTATATATTTCCATTAGACTGGTTTGAGAACCAAAGCTAATATAGATAAATTCATTGTTGTGAATTGGCGTCAAAAACATGATTTTTGTATATGTATCAAAATTATGAATTTGAAACTCTAATTCACTAATTGATTGATGTTTGTGTTGTTTGTTTATTTGTTTAATAATTTTGAACCATTTAGCCTAATTGCATCAAACATTGAGTTGTATTAAAAATTGGTCACATTTGCTTGCATATACATGTACTTACATTGAACAGGTCATAGCAAGGAGGCTAGAGCAGAGAATAAAATTTGTTTGCCCGATAAATAGTTACATGTTTAACATAATTTACTATTTTGTTTGGGTGATGATGATTTTATGAGCCTATTGGCTAGCCGCTTGGATTTTTCTTTTTGAGATCAGAAGGCCTGTATGGCAAATTCTGGATTTTCCCGTGGCTCCCGGTGCAAGGGAGGTTATGGCGAAATTTTTCGAAAATTTAGGGTGTTAGCCAAATTTTTGAAGAATTTGAAAATTCTCAGAAACTAAAAAGTTGGAGAATGGAAGCCAGATCGAACGTAGAGTCGATTAATCAAACCACTTTCGACTTTGTTCCTTTTCGGGGATGAAAAGTTTTAAGTGGGGGAGATTGTAACAACCCGGAAATCTGGGCCAGTTTAAAATTTTTATTTTGGCAATTTTAATGAATTTTGAACATTTAAAATGGATTATTTTAAATAATATCGACGGAAAATTTATTTTGAATATAATTCGAACGTATATATTATATATGTCATCGTTAGAATATAAATAATTATATATAATTATAAAAAGAATTGAAAATGGCGCGGTAGTTCGATAATTCGATTTCAAGCTTCAATTGAATGAACCGGGTGCTAAACAAACCGGATTTTAATGAAACAAAAAATAATAGGATCTATATGAGAATATATTTCCAACGAATCCAAAAAATTGAGATTTCATAGCGGGAATCAAAAGATATGTCCAGTTGAAAATTCTGAATAGTCGCTATGGAATTCAAGCCCTTAAAAGTGGGAATTTTGCAAACAACCTCGGATTTCGACGAAACCACTTTTGTTGGATCCAGGATGTCAAATTATTGCTAGGTTTCAAATTTCATAATTTTTCGAATTAATATGTGAGCGTGGCAAAGGAAAACGTGTTTGACTAGTTTCAGTTGATTTTAATCGACTGGAAAATGGCCATTTTTCCAACGGTCTCAGAATTCGATGAAATTAGTTTTGTTAGGACCGTATCGTCAATACGAAGCTAGAAACTATTTTTCTGGGATTTATAGAGTTAGTATGTGATTCCGGTAAATTGAAATGCGCGTTCAAATTCAATATATAGAGTTATATGTTGATTTTGATGAAAACTGATTGTAACGACCGAATCAGCCTACGATACATATCCCATTGTGTTCGGAATGGGGGTAATTAGCTATGGACGATAGGCGGTGGGCCTCGTTTAGAGGTCGTATGTAAAAGTCAACATTTTGGGATTAAATAAATAAATAAATAAATAAAACCTCTCTCTCCTTCCCCTTAAAACCCGTTGCCCCCTCCTCATTCTCAATTTAGAATCGAAAGAAGAAAAAAAAAAGACGAAGCAGCAGGAGGAGCCGTCGCTCCTCCCAGCAGCGCCATCGCGCCCCAACAAGCGCGCCACCGCGCAGTAGGCACAGCAGGCGCGACAGCCTCCCCCTTCCCCTCCTCTCCTCCGTCAACCAAGACCTGCACCCACTTTCCAGCCCCAAACCCATCGAACGAGACCGCCCCCTGGCCAACCACCACCACCGCAACCTCCTACCGCCCCCTCAACACCACCGCACTCCGCCTTGCCTGTGCCTGCCCCACCGCGCGACTCCCCTGGCCCACCTCTGACGCGCATTGCAGTGGGCCGGATTTGTTGAGCTTTGTTCGATACCGGTGGCAATGCAAATTTAGTCCAGGAAAATAATAGAACAAGGGAGGGTTTGCTTGACGCCTGATGATCGAAATGGAAGGTATTTTATAGTAAATTTTTACGTAATTAAATCTATTGAAGAATTGGTGTTAGATGTTCATTGTTTTAAAAATATAGACATTCATTGTTTTAGAAATATGTACATAGATTTTGTTTTAAAAATTAGCATTTGTTTTGAAATATAAAATACAGTGATTTGAAAATATAAAATACAGTGATTTGAAAATATAAAATACAGTGATTTGAAAATATAAAATACACTGATTTTTGAAAAGAAATTAGCAATGTTTCTTAAAATAAAAATAGGATTTTTACATATTCAATAGCGAAGTTGTAACACCCCATAATTTTATAACATTAAAATTCACAAATTAAAGTATACTTAATTTTTAGAAAAGAATTAAGTGAAATGGGTTACGCAGAGAAATATATATATATATATATATATATTGATATATATATATATATAAATTAAAAATTAAATAAATAAATATGCGAAAAAGTTCAAAACAGCGAATTGGGAGGGGGAATAACCGAACCGGCCCATTTTTGAGGGCGACCCGAGCCTCGCTGGGTCGACTAGGGGTTAATCCAGGGTGTTTGGCTGTCAATCCGTGGGCCGATTCGCTCAAATGCAGATTTTGCATTTGATTGGTTCTCATTGTTCAGGGTTAATCTAATGGTCCTAAATAACTTCCTACACCTATAAATACATCTTAATGCTAACCCTAAACCTAATTAAAATAAAATAGTTGCCGTCATACCATCGCCATGGAAATCAATGGAGCCGCCGCCAACTAAGAAAGAAGAAAAGCAAATTCAATTCTAATTCTCTCAACCCCAAAGCAAAGCAAAACTCTCTCTTTTCTTCTCTAAATTGTGAGTATGATGATCTTAACAAGATTATTATCATTTTAATTAGGTTGAGTTATGAATGGATTATGAGTAGATGATGTGAATTATCATATATGTTGTTGTAAACCCCTTTTGCTATCATGTATATTTTAAATCCAATGTTATGTGATGATGATATCTTATATGTTGTAAATCATGCTATGATGATGTTATGTATGTTGAAAGTTTCTATGCTAAGTTGTGATGAATCATACATGTTAAAAAGGCCATGATGTTACCATCTATGCTAGTTAGTTCATATTAATTAAATCATCATGTTTGGGTTATGTTGATCTATATGACAAGTTACATATGCAAGTTAGATTGATTAGAAAAGTTATGAACATATACCAAGACATCTATTATGACATCTAGAATTATGCTATGACATATGTGATATCCTATGCTAGTTCACTCCATCATTATGTTGCCTAAAAACCCCATATGCAAGTTTATGTATAGATTTGGGCTTGATCATATAATATAAATTGAGACATTTAACAAGTTGACACCTTTTGATCCTTAACATGTGTAGTTCATGCAAGTTTCACCCCTATTATGATTATATTTATTTTAATTGTCTATATGTTATGATAATTTATCTTTGTGCTAGGTGTTAAACTATACAAGTCTAGCCTATATTATGCGTTGAATAAGCGAACGTATAAACGTGGGGTTGGGGTAATATTAAGGATTTAATATTAAAAAGTCGGGGTGCTATTGATATGATTTTGCATTCCATAAGTGGATGGCCATAATTGAGTCAATTATGGACATCATTAAAAGTTGACTTAATTAATAATTTGAATAGGAAATTATTAAAACTGGGGTAAAAGATTTTAAGTGTTAATCAATGCTTAGGACATGAGGTTGGACTTGTTTGTGACGTAAACCTACCCGGACCCGCCCGACAAATCCAGTGGTCACATATTTCAGCCCAATGTGAGAGGTCCTAGGCCTAAACTAAAGCATAACGGTTGTAAAGACACGAGGTTAGACTCTTTTATGGTGTAAGACTGCCCGACCCGCCCGGCAAATCCAGCTGCCATAAATGCCAGTCTAATGTGAGAGGTCTTTATGAGGTTATGGCCTGAATGAATTAAGAAATACTTAACCAGATAAACATGTAAGGTGGGACATGGGGGTTAAGTAGGTGCCTTGGGTGGCATGAGGAATCTAGGGGGTGCCCTTAGTGGCATGTGAAATATGATTCATAAGACTTAACCAAACACACATGTAAATGAACATGACTAAGATGGTTAAGTGGGATATACAAGTGACAAGCTTAGGTGGGTAGCTTGTGGGGGCCCATTTCGACCAGTATCCCAAACGTATCTTTATGGGCTCGACCCAAGTCGAGGACGGGACAGGCATGCTGGTTTCGATTGTAAGAGGCCAAAACGGGGAGCGGTGGCAACGCAAGTCCAATGGGTTTCGTATGCATGTGTGGACCCAGGCTGGTAGGTAAGACGTTGTTGCATCGTGTAGGTATAAGCCGTGCATTCTCATGTTGTATCGGGTTGCCACTTTACGGGAGTGATACACCCCACTTTGGGGCCAGCACGGGTATCTACGAGTAGGGAGCCGATCGAAAGTGGGTAGTGGGGTACACCTAGTGGAGATAGGGGCAGACGACACCTATGTAGTCAGCTCGGGGTACGTAAGGCTATTTATAAAGTTTCTGTGTGAAGCAAGTGGGATCAAACAATAGGGTGACTGGTGTGGTGCAGTGTTGTAATGTGCGGTGCAGTGTAGTAATCATTCGTTAGTAATTAGGTGTGCCTTTACCGTTATCTTTAACATTATCTTAAATGCTATCTTTATCTTCCTAAGAGTTCAAAGACATTTACTTATCTTCTAGCTTATGCCTTAGTCTAGTTGTTTTGATAATAGTATTGTTAGAATTATCATACTCGCCAGACTTTATGTCTGACCCCCTCTATTTCTAACCTTTTTCCCCCTCCAGGTCCTTAGGTTAGGCCCAGCTATAGTGGAGTTTGATTGAATTGCTTCATCTCTCTTTGGAAAGCTTGGACCGTTGAAGTTAAGTCCAGCCTGTTATCTTTTTAATGGCTGTTTATGTAATGGGATTATGTATTTTGTTTTTATGAAGATGGATATTGTACTTGTTTATGATCTATGGTTTTATGATGTAACAAACATGTTTTATTTCCGCTGCAATAAAATGATGTTTTAGAATTCAAAGTACTATTTACTATCTGTCTTGTTGTAATTTTTCTATTCTATATTCACTTATAACCTCCATGGAAGTTAATGCATTCCGTTTGTGAGTGACATTAATGGATGTGGGGTGTTACATGTGGTATCAGAGCTTAAGGTTACCAGAACTGATAAAGTACTTTAGAAAAATAGTTATTTTTGGAAGAAGTGTTTTCAAAAACATGTTTTAATGAGAAATTTAAAGAGAAAGGTTTTTAAGAAAAACATAATCCCCAATAGCCACATATCTTTATCTTTCGAATTCTTTTCGTTTCAGCATGGCTGAAGATCTTAATCTACCCGACGGTGTAACGATACCAGGATGGTATAGGAGGCTATTGGAGGCTAGGGACGCTGCAGGTCCAGTCAATGTTCCTCCACCACCAATTGCACCCGTTCCTCCTCCTCCTCCTCGCGTAGATACTTTTGCAAAGACGCACAAGGAATTCAAGGCTATGGGTGGAAAACCATTTCAAGGGTCAGAAACGTTTGTGGAAGCTAGAGATTGGCTTAAGGAGGTGGAAGAATTGCTAGAAATCTTTGAAGTAGAAGAAGGGAGGAGAGCTCGTTTAGCAGCTTGGTTGATGAAGGGAGAGGCCTCGTTTTGGTGGGAGGTCACTAATGTGGAGCGTCCGGTTGAATCTTGGGCGGATTTCAGACGTAGGTTCGAGGCGAAGTTTCTCTCAATGGCGGAAGAAAATCTATATATGGAAAGGTTCTTGACATTGAAGCAAGGAAGCTCATCAGTGAAACAATATGTCAATAGATTTAATCTGTTAGCAAGGTTTGGCTTGGACTTAGTAAACACACCGGAGAAGAAGGCTCTAAGGTTCGTGAATGGCTTGAATGAACCATTGCAAGGGTTGGCTTTGACCCACATCCCGATGGGGGCCACCTTTGAGAAGTTAGTAGAAATGGCGCTCATGCATGAGGAGAAAAGCGCTAAAGCTGATAAGGCACCCGAGAAAAAGGGGGATCAGAAGAAACCACAATAGCAAAACAAGAAGGGTGGTAAAGACAATAGCAGCAAGGGAAAGAAGAAATGTTTTAACTGTGGGACACCAGGCCATCTCAGGAAGGATTGCCAAAAGAAAAAGAAGACAAGCTGTTTTCATTGTGGAGTTGCGGGACATTTAGTGAAAGACTGCCCAAAGAAGGGGCAGAGGGCAGAAGCTACCTCGGGAGGACAGGTGCAGGCTTTTATGGCACCAGGGTAGGCTAGGGGACAAGTTCAGGATCTCGCGGTCCTACCGCTGCAAGAACGAGGTAGAACCATTTCTGTTGAAAGCTTAGTTTTTCTGTTTGATCATCCTGTCTGTACCTTATTCGATTCGGGCGCATCGCATTCATTTATCTTTACATCATTAGTTGAATCACTGCACTTAAACACCAGTTTAGTAGAGGATCCCTTAGTTGTTTCAAGTCCAATAAGGGGCTCAGCTTATTTGTCCATGATGTGTTTAGATTTGAAAATTTCCATACTTAGTGTTGAATTTAGATGTGATGCTTATGTGTTGGGCTTCATGGGCTATGGGCTAATTTTAGGAATGGATTGGTTATCCAGAAATGGGGTCGTTCTTGATTGTGAAAGGAGAGTAGTTAGGCTCGTGACTCGCCTTGGCAACCCTCTCGAAATCTTCTGTAGTCCCATAAATTCAGTTATGCTAAGTTATCTAGAATCGCTTGACGATTCTAAGGAAAATGTACGATCTGTTAGAGTAGTCCGAGAATATTTGGATGTGTTTGAGGAGGTGAAGGGCTTGCCTCCGAAGCGGGAGATAGATTTTCGAATATATCTTGTGGATAATGCGGAACCAGTATCTTTGCCAGTACGCCACATGGCTCCACGTGAAAGGAGGGAACTCGATAAGCAAGTGAAGTAGTTGCTTGAGATGGGGTTCATAAGACGAAGTATATCAGAGTGGGGTGCTCAAGTAGTATTTGCCACGAAGGCGGATGGGTCCCTTAGACTGTGTGTGGACTATAGAGAACTTAATAAACTTACTAAGAAGAACAGACACCCACTGCCGAGGATTGACGATCTCTACGATCAATTAGTTGGCGCCTCAGTTGTTTCGCAGTTGGACTTAGCCACTGGGTTCCATCAGTTGAGAGTGGCTGAGGATAGCATAGACAAGACTGCCTTTAGGACTCCGGACGGTTTCTATGAATGGCTAGTGATGCCCTTCGGTTTGACAAATGCCCCAGCATATTTTGTTGATTTGATGAGTAGGGTGTTTAGGGAGTACCTTAACAAATTCGTGGTAGTCTTTGTAGATGACATCTTGATCTTTTCTAAGGATGAAGAAGAGCATGCCCTACATCTTAGGGAAGTGTTGGAGACCCTACGAGCGCATAGCCTTAAGGCTAAATTTTCTAAGTGTCACTTTTGGAGGAAGGAAGTACGGTTCTTAGGACATGTGGTTTCCAAAGAAGGGATAGCTGTAGATCCCGCGAAGGTGGTGGCCATCCAAGATTGGAAGGTTCCTAAACATGCTACCGAAGTGAGAAGGTTCTTCGGGTTGGCTGGCTACTATAGGAAGTTTATCAAAGACTTCGCAAAGATATCAGCTTCATTGACATGCTTGACCAAGAAGAACCTAGTTTTCACATGGGACGTAGATTGTGATGATGCGTTCCAATGTTTGAAGAGAGCTTTGACTTCAGCCCCAGTCTTAGTATTGCCAGACGGGAGTTAGCCGTTTACCATTTATACTGATGCTTGTGGGACAGGACTAGGCGTAGTCTTAATGCAAGAGGGTAGGGTAATAGCCTATGGTGGAAGGCAGTTGAGAGCGCATGAGAAAAATTATCCTACACATGACCTAGAATTGGCCGCTATTGTTTTCATGCTTAAGTCATGGCGTCATTATCTTCTTGGTGAGAAATTCGAATTATTCATTGACCACAAGTCTTTAAAATACCTATTCTCTCAAAAGGACTTGAACTTAAGGGAGCAAAAGTGGATGGAGTTCTTAGTGTCCTACGACTTCGAAATAGCCTATACCCCTGGCAAGGGTAACATGGTGGCAGATGCCTTAAGTAGAAAAAGATTATCCTTAAGTCCTTTGTTTGTTGAGCGACAAAGTTTAGAATTCATTTCGATGTTTGACTTTAGACCTTCCGTTGACTTCGTACCCGGTTTGCTAGCATCCTTGGAGGTCAGACCTACGCTTTCGGGACGGATTGGCGAGGCACAGCGAGACGACCCACAATTAGTTGAGTTAGTAGAAAAGCTCAAAGGAAGGGAGTCATCAAGCTATCTCCGTAGGTATACCCTAGATGATAAGGGTTGGTTATATAGGGACGGTAGACTTTGTGTACCAAAAGACGATTACATAAGGAAGACTATTCTTGACGAAGCCCATCATTTGAAGATGACCATTCATCCTGGTGGGGACAAGATGTACAAAGACATGAAGAGAGTTTACTTTTGGGCCGGCATGAAGAAAGATGTGGCCGAGTATGTCGCTAGATGCTTGGTGTTCCAACAAGTAAAAGCGGAGCAAAAGAAACCCGGTGGGTTGCTTCACCCATTGGAGGTTCCACTATGGAAGTGGGAAAGTGTCTCGATGGATTTTGTGGATGGGTTATCGCGATCAAGGAAGGGTAATACGAGAATTTGGGTTATAGTAGATAGACTTACTAAAAGCGCCCATTTCATTCTCGTAAAGAGTAAGAGGACTGCTCCACGTTAGCCTCCGTATACGTTTGAGAAATAGTTCGTTTGCATGGTGTTCCTTCTAGCATAGTGAGCGACCGCGATCCTATTTTCACTAGCGAATTTTGGAGAAGCTTACAAGAGGCGGTAGGGACTCAGTTATGTTTGGGCACCGCATATCATCCTCAGACGGACAGCCAGACCGAGGGGGTGAATCGCATTCTAGAGGATCTGTTGAGGCTATGTATCCTAGACTTTGGGGGTACGTGGGAAGAGCATCTTCCATTGGTGGAGTTCACATATAATAACAGCTTTCAGTCCATGGCACCATTCGAAGCTCTTTATGGACGACCTTGTCATTCACCTACATGTTGGTGGGAATCTACGGATAAGATCTTACTTGGGCCCGATATTATTAGGGAGACTTCGGAGAAGATCGACTTGATTCGAAGGAGGATGAAAGCAGCACAGGATAGGCAGAAATCTTATGCGGATAAGAGGAGGATAGATCTCGAGTTTGAAGTTGGGGACATGGTCTTTGTCAAAGTGTCTCCATTACGGAACGTTGTTCGCTTTGGGTCCGTTGGGAAATTAGCACCAAGGTTTGTAGGGCCGTTTCCTATTAAGGAGAAAATTGGATAGATGGCGTATAGAGTGGAGTTGCCCAAGAGACTTAGTGTTGTACACGACGTATTCCATGTGTCACATTTGAGGAAGTGCTTGCACGAGACCACGGAAGTGGTAGAGCCGAGCTTTCTTAGAGAGGTGGAGATAGAGCGTGATGCGTTAATTCGACGAGCTCCTACGCGCATTCTTGGTTCGGAGATCAAGAGTTTGAGAAATCGAGAGGTCAGACTAGTCAAAGTGCAATGGGGAGATGATGAGAGCAATGCTACTTGGGAGATAGAAGAGAAGATGCGTTCACGATACCGTTTTCTTTTTGAGGGTATGTCTTTTAATTTCTCCTTTATCGCTTAGCTTGTACTTATATTATCTTTAGTATATCCTCTCGCTAGTATCTTTGACCTTTAGTTAGGATAATCCTATGGTTGAAGCATGTGTTTGAGATATGATATGTATGGTGGATGCAAAGTGGATGCAAGTGTTTGCTAGTGGTTGCTCGTGGATGCATATACACACACTATTAGGCACCAGATCGGCTCAGTCACTTCATATTGCATATATATGGATGTATTTAGTAAAATGGATGTATAATGGTTGTATTATCATATAGTTGCTGCATTCGGATGGATGGTTGTGCACACATATAGAATAAATATTTATTATTAGGAATCCTTTGCATACATATTGGACGCATGGCACTATCATGAATTGCAATATGGAGGTCGACTGAATCAGTAGACCGCCTAATTTTGCATTAGATATGGACATATACACACACTGTGCACATAAACATTAAAGCATTAGAAGTCTTTTAAGGACAATGAATGCTAGTGTTTGATGGTTGAGTAGATGGATGATTAGATGGTAGGATATACATTCTTCTTGACTTGGAGATTTCGGGGACGAAATCCTTTAAGGAGGGGAGAGTGTAACACCCCGTAATTTTATAACATTAAAATTCACAAATTAAAGTATACTTAATTTTTAGAAAAAAATTAAGTGAAATGGGTTGCGCAGAGAAATATATATATATATATATATATTGATATATATATATATAAATTAAAAATTAAATAAATAAATATGCGAAAAAGTTCAAAACAGCAAATTGGGAGGGCGAATAACCGAACCGGCCCATTTTTGAGGTCGACACGAGCCTCGCTGGGTCGACTAGGGGTTAATCCAGGGTGTTTGGCTGTCTACCCATGGGCCGATTCGCTCAAATGCAGATTTTGCATTTGATTGGTTCTCATGGTTCAGGGTTAATCTAATGGTCCTAAATAACTTCCTACACCTATAAATACATCCTAATGCTAACCCTAAACCTAATTAAAATAAAATAGTTACTGTCATACCATCGCCATGGAAATCAATGGAGCCGCCGCCAACTAAGAAAGAAGAAAAGCAAATTCAATTCTAATTCTCTCAACCCTAAAGCAAAGCAAAAATCTCTCTTTTCTTCTCTAAATTGTGAGTACGATGATCTTAAAAAGATTATTATCATTTTAATTAGGTTGAGTTATGAATGGATTATGAGTAGATGATGTGAATTATCGTATATGTTGTTGTAAACCACTTTTTCTATCATGTATATTGTAAATCCAATGTTATGTGATGATGATATCTTATATGTTGTAAATCATGTTATGATGATGTTATGTATGTTGAAAGTTTCTATGCTAATTTGTGATGAATCATACATGTTAAAAAGGCCACGATGTTACCATCTATGCTAGTTAGTTCATATTAATTAAATCTTCATGTTTGGGTTATGTTGATCTATATGACAAGTCACATATGCAAGTTAGATTGATTAGAAAAGTTATGAACATATACCAAGACATCTATTATGACATCTAGAATTATGCTATGACATATGTGATATCCTATGCTAGTTCACACCATCATTATGTTGCCTAAAAACCCCATATGCAAGTTTATGTATAGATTTGGGCTATGATCATATCATATAAATTGAGACATTTAACAAGTTGACACCTTTTGATCCTTAACATGTGTAGTTCATGCAAGTTTCACCCCTATTATGATTAGATTTATTTTAATTGTCTATATGTTGTGATAATTTATCTTTGTGCTAGGTGTTAGACTATACAAGTCTAGCCTATATTATGCGTTGAATAAGCGAACGTATAAACGTGGGGTAGGGGTAATATTAAGGATTTAATATTAAAAAGTTGAGGTGCAATTGATATGATTTTGCATGCCATAAGTGGATGTTCATAATTGAGTCAATTATGGACATCATTAAAAGTTGACTTAATTAATAATTTGAATAGGAAATTATTAAAACTGGGGTAAAAGATTTTAAGTGTTAATCAATGGTTAGGACACGAGGTTGGACTCGTTTGTGACGTAAACCTGCCCGGACCCGCCCGACAAATCCAGTGGTCACAAATGTCAGCCCAATGTGAGAGGACCTAGGCCTAAACTAAAGCATAACGGTTGTAAAGACACGAGGTTAGACTCTTTTATGGTGTAAAACTGCCCAGACCCGCCCGACAAATCCAGCTGCCATAAATGCCAGTCTAATGTGAGAGGTCTTTATGAGGTTATGGCCTGAATGAATTAAGAAACCAGATAAACATGTAAGGTGGGACATGGGGGTTAAGTAGGTGCCTTGGGTGGCATGAGGAATCTATGGGGTGCCCTTAGTAGCATGTGAAATACGATTAGTAAGACTTAACCAAAAACACATGCAAATGAACATGACTAAGAGGGTTAAGTGGGATATACTAGTGACAAGCTTAGGTGGGTAGCTTGTAGGGGCCCATTTCGACCAGTATCCCAAACGTATCTTTGTAGGCTCGACAAAAGTCGAGGACGGGACACGCATGCTGGGTTCGACTGTAAGAGACAAAAACGGGGAGTGGTGGCAATGCAAGTCCAATGGGTTTAGTATGCGTGTGTGGACCCGGGCTGGTAGGTAAGACGTTGTTGCATCGTGTAGGTATAATCCGTGCATTCTAAAGTTGTATCGGGTTGCCACTTTAGGGGAGTGATACACCCCACTATGGGGCCAGCACGGGTATCTACGAGTGGGGAGCCGATCGAAAGTGGGTAGTGGGGTACACCTAGTGGAGATAGGGGCAGACGACGCCTATGTAGTCAACTAGGTGTACGTAAGGCTATTTATAAAGTTTCTGTGTGAAGCAAGTGGGATCAAACAATAGGGTGACTGGTGTGGTGCGGTGTCGTAATGTGCGAGGCAGTGTAGTAATCATTCGTTAGTAATTAGGTGTGCCTTTACCGTTATCTTTAACGTTATCTTAAACGCTATCTTTATCTTCCTAAGAGTTCATAGACATTTACTTGTCTTCCAGCTTATGCCTTAGTCTAGTTATTTTGATAATAGTATTGTTAGAATTATCATACTCGCCAGACTTTATGTCTGACCCCCTCTATTTCTATCCTTTTTCCCCCCTCCAGGTCCTCAGGTTGGGCCCAGCTCTAGTGGAGTCTGATTGAATTGCTTCATCTCTCTTTGGAAAGCTTGGACCGTTGAAGTAAAGTCTAGCCTGTTATCTTTTTAATGGCTATTTATATAATGGGATTATGTATTTTGTTTTTATGAAAATGGATATTGTACTTGGTTATTATCTATGGTTTTATGATGTAACAAACATGTTTAATTTCCGCTGCAATAAAATGAAGTTTTAGATTTCCAAGTACTATTTACTATCTGTCTTGTTGTAATTTTTCTGTTCTATATTCACTTATAACCTCCATGGAAGTTAATGCATTCCCTTTGTGAGTGATATTAATGGACGTGGGGTGTTACAGAAGTAAAAAAAGAATTTTTACGTATACAGTAGTAATGTAAAAATAGAATTTTCATCTATATAGCAGTGGTAGAAAAATGTGATTTTTATCCATATAGCGTTGAAGTAAAAATTCGAATTTTCTATATTGAATAGCGAAGTAAAAATTCGATTTTTCTATATTTAATAGCAAAGTAAAAATTTGATTTTTCTATATTGAGTAGCAAAGTAAAAATTCGATTTTTCTATATTGAATAGCGAAGTAAAAAATTCGATTTTTTCTATATTGAATAGCGAAGTGAAAATTCGATTTTTACATATGTAGAGAATACGGGGAGCGAAAGTGATGAAAGGCGAGAACAGTGAAGATTTCCTACATTTGAAGTGTCGTGGAGTTGGAATAGCTATCGGTGAGAACATCTCACTCAAATTTCCTTTTCTAGTTATATATATATATATATATATATATATATACTAGGATGCAGACGGTGCTTAGCAGCACCAGACACCCGTCATCCACAGACCATGGATGGCTTGTTTGTTTGATTGATATGTTGTGAAAATATGTTTGAGAAGTTGATGTGAAATAGATAATGAAATATATTCATGTGTTGAAATAAATTAATTATCGTTAAAAATAAAAATTTTAACGTGAATGTGAATAAATAAATATTTATAAACAAATCGGCCGATTTGTTTATGTACACCGATTTGACTGATATTGATTGGGATGATAAATTTTACACATCGCCCAACTGCACAAATAAAAATCTGTGTTTGTTGATTTGAAACCCCACACGGGTGTTGGGATGATATTTGGCGTACACTAATCCCAATTATTTTATTGTATGTCGATCGATTGGTCGACAGGCTGTGTAAGCGTTAATTATTTATATTTGATGCTTATGCAGTTGTGTGGTGCTCCTTGGATGATGGTTGATTGTTTATCATTGCTATTATATACATGTGTTGTATGGAATCCATATAATTAACATTATATGGTGATTGATTGGGCCTCATTCCAATGGGGAAAATAATGAATATTATAGAAGAAAATTCATGTGTTGAAACTATTTATGTGTTGAGTAAAATATTTTAATAATAAAATTTACATCTTTATCATATTTAAAATTAGAACTACTTCACGGTGGAGTCTAATTGAAAATCAAACGATAGATGCCATAATTTTATAAAATATTTTACATAACAAAAATAGAGATGTGTTGACAGTACTCATGTGTTGAGATTAGTCATGTGTTGAAAGAAACATAGATTCATGTGTTGAATAGAATAAATATTCATTTGTTGAATAGAATAAAAGAAGTTTTTGAAAAATATAAAGCCGTGTGGATTAGAGATGCGTTATTTTGACGCGAACGATATTCATATCGATTTTATTCTTTTTATAATGAATATTGAAAAGTGATTTCAAAATTTAATATTTTGAAATGAAATTCAAATTAAATTGGATTAAAAATTCAAATTGAAATTTTAGTGAATCAATTTGAAATGAATTCGAATCGAATAAAAAATGAATTTGATTCAAATTGAATAGAAAGTGAATTTGAATTGGAATTGAATAGAAAATGAATTCTATTCGAATTGAATAGAAAGTGAATTTGAATTGGAATTGAATAGAAAGTGAATTTGAATTGGAATTGAATAGAAAGTGAATTCGATTCGAATTGAATAGAAAGTGAATTTGAATTGGAATTGAATAGTAAATGAATTCGATTCGAATTGAATAGAAAGTGAATTTGAATTGGAATTGAATAGAAATGAATTCAAATTGAATTAAATTGAAATTGAATTAAAAACGAATTGAAATCGTTTTGAATGAAATTTGAAACGAACTGAAATTGAATTGAAATCAATTTAAAATGAATTCGAATTGAATTAAATAGAAGGTTAATTCAAATTGAATTGAATTGAAACGAATTAGAATAGGAATTATGTCCAAATCAAATTTGGAAAAGGTCGCTATAAGTGCAGTTCGATGGCCGTTGTTGGAAATCGACTGTACGGGCCTTGATAAAATTATTAAAAATATTAATAATTTGTGTAAAATCATAATATATGAACTGGAAAGAACTGGGATGTAAAAATCCACATTTGAAATGATAAAAATATATTTTTGTCGAAATGAACTAGTTTTGAACTAGAATTAAAATCAATTTATTTTTGAAATAAATAAATTGAATTTGAAAGTGATTTTAAAAATAATCCATATTCCCAATACGTGGATTGGACTGGAGTTGAATCGAAATTATTTTTGGAATATTTCGATGTTGGATTTCGTAACTATACCGATATTGTCATGGGAATTTGAAAGATATACTTTATATCGTTATTTTCAATACGATATTTGTTTGTTTCAGAATTTGATATTGAATATAAGCCGGTATATTTTCTATTCAGAGCCTTGTATTTAATATCAAATGTGATTTGGGTTTATCGTGAATCGTGTTTTAGATGACATTGGTTCTTTAACCCAGTTAAAGGCAAGATGTTGATTTTTGAAAGGATTAAAACTAAGTGGAGTTTTAATGAATCTTTAATTAGATTAAAATGTGAATTGATAATTTAAATTATCAAATCTGAAAAGTGATCGAGAGTGGAGTATCACCAGTTTTGCTCCAAAGCGATATTTAAATCTGTAATCAGATTTGAATGTGAAATGGTAATTAATTTTACCGATAACACCGTGGTGTTAAGAATGGAGTATCACCAGTTTTGCTCCAAAGCAATAGTTAAATCTGTAATTAGATTTGAACATGAAATGGTAATTAATTTTACCGATAACACCGTGGTTTTAGGAATGGAGTATCACCAGTTTCGCTCCAGGGGATGAATAGGTTGGGATTGGGAAATAAAATAAATAATTACTTTGGTGTGGTTCACTAATCCCGACTAGTTTGAAATAATATCTAAAGGAAGATTAAAGAATAAATTTAGAAGAATTTATCTTGGATAAAATTAATGGGAACATTTCCTTAAGAATGTGATTTTTTGAATAAAAGAATATTATGAATTGGAATGAGGCGTCTGTTGTGTTTGTGTAACATTTGTTTATCATATACGTGGGTTATTCAGAAAGGCCGGGTTTATACCCATTCTGAATAACCGATTCGACGAGATGTCGAAGATGAAGACGGTGGTTGAAGACCGGAAGTCTTCACATCGTTTGGGTGATTACCGATGATCTTTATTGGGCTGTACACCCAGGATGAGGGAATCAGTTGGTGATCGTCCAGACGTACTTGGAGATCGATGGATATGCGAGGAAAGTGCCTCCGGTTTCGTTCAGACCCAGAACGAACTTGTAAATGGATTGTGTGTCTGACATTGGATTTTATTCTGTGCTGATTGATCTCTATTAGATATACATTTGTTTGGCGATGGAGAATTTATTCTCTTGCTTAACTCCCTTCTCTGAGACGTACGAGCTCAGAGGTTGTATATCGATAGACATCAGTCGCATGGAGTGAATTGCCATTGTGGCACGCGTAAGTGGCAATTGATCAAGGCTTCTATTGAAAAGAAAAGTCTTTTGGTTGATGATCAAAGCACGGCCTGTGTGGCGTAACTTTGTGTATAACGTGAATTCGCGAGCCTTACACCTCTGTGAGTCAAAAACGGGAGACGGACCGCTGGGAGAGCACGACGTTTCTTTCTAGCTAGTGTGGTGTCAGTGACTTACCAGCACTGACATTTATATACTTTTCACCTGTGTGGTTGTTGGAATGCGAGGCGCCTTGGATATAGGTCTGTAAGGACCGGTAAACGTGTGTTCAGTAATTGCCAATCCTCAAAAGTAAGAGAGGACCGGCCTAGTTGATTCCGAGGATCAAAGTGGGGTCCTGGGACATTTGCTAGAGTGTCTCAAACGCGGAGTGGAGCTTGCCCCTTGCCTCGACTCATGATGGAATCCAATTTCCAATACGTGTGTTTCGATTCTATTTGTAGAGCCTAGTATGGTGACATAGTAGATTGTAGCTATGCCGCCTATGATTGATACTTATGATTGAAATTGTTTTGACACCATACATCTATAATAGTATCAAATAATGTGTTTTAAACATATCAAGCATGCTTGGGCTGTTATAAGGTAAATCCCATATCCTCCAGCTTGCGTTGCATTGTGTGATGGGACCTGGGTCTTATAACAGCTTCATTTTTCTTTATTTAGCACTGTGTTGTTTGTTCTATGCACCGTTATTCTCTGGAGGAAACCCGTTCCGTGTTATACGGCGTGGTCCCTTTTTTTACCTAACTTTAAAACCAATATTAATAACTGTTTTAGTTCTCACACCAGTCACATGACTGACCTGGATTTTATTGTTTTAACCTAAACTCTAGGTGCCCTTATTTTCGACACGGGCAGTTAGTAGTTTTGGTTTTGCAGATTTATATTCACACGGTCCCGATTTACAGCTGGAACGATGCTTGGAAAGCTCACTATCCGTGTATCACTTTCAGTTGTGTTTTGTATATTTTTCCGCTGCTACGTAATTTATTGTAATCTCTGATATTTTTCGAATGTAATTTATTCATTTATACTCTGTATATTCTTGTATCTGATGGAATTGTTGTAATAACAATGAAATGTTCTTCCGTCTACGTTCTGATTTGTCCTGTTCTCAAAGTATTTGTGCTTTCCTTCATGGGGAAGTTACGGGTCCTTATATGAATATAGTATTTAGGTTGTCATAACGATGTTTTACACAACATCTGTTTTAACCCAAATAAGAGTAAGCTTGGAAATATAATAAAGAATATTTCCTAAGTACAGAAATAAATGCGATCGGAAAAGAGATAAGTAATTGAAATATTTTCCAATTATAAATAACATATATTTTCTAAAAGTTTAGAAAATAAAGGAAGGAGATATTCGGAAATGTTTTCCAAATAACATAAAAGGCCAATTTGGTTATTGAAAATATTTGGTTAACAAATATTGGTAAAGAAATAGAGGAGTGATTTAATTAATGGAATATTAATTAAGGGTTCAGGGACATGTTCAAAAGGAAAACTTGACTTTTGTAAACTGTTTGAAAACTCCCAAGGAAAGACAGTTTGAATTAAAAAAATTAACAGAAATTTGTGAAAGCAAATTTGAATTAAGGTAAAGCCAGTAAAGTGGTAACTGAGGTTGAATTAGAATGATATCAAGACAAATTGGATTGTGAGATTCAAATTTGAAGTGTAATGGGATAATCAAGTTAAGAGTTGGGAATCGAGAAGAAACTTGAGTTTAAAATGAAAATTTGGCTTGGTAAAAAGCGAATGGTTGTGTTGGAGATAGAAGTGATTTCAGAATTTGGTTGGAATAACATTGGTATATGCTGAGTTGATAGCATATGGAAGTGATAGAGTTGATATGCCGGAAAAGGTACAAGTTTATATTTCTATTGGATATAAGATTTATGAGCTGAATTGGCAAGCCGCTTGGATGTTTAGTTTTCTTTTGGGTTGGAGATGGCCTAGAGAGGTGAGTTGGAGTTTGACCGATTGACCAGTACAAAGGAGGTGCTGGCGAAATTTTCGAAGAGTTAAGGCATTAGAAATTTTTTAGAATTTTTGGAAATTTTCGTTGATAAGAATTAATTAATATTTAATTGAAATTAAATTGGTTCAGTTGAAACTGAAGTTAAGAAGTGAACACATATGTTCTAACCAGTCGATAGGGTCGTTCTCTACCTTAGCAATTTCGAGGACGAAATTATTTTAAGTGGGAAAGATTGTAATGACCCGCATATTCAGCGGTATAATAATTAATTAATTTAATTATTTAAAAGGTGATTAAAGGATTTAATGGCCGTGGAATTAAATAATGGTGAATATTTAATTTAAAATAATAAATTAAATAATATATTTAATTATGAAATAATCAGAATTGGCTGAAATGGCGATATGGTGTGAACTGGATCAACTGTGATGTTTAATTCAGCTTGGAATAGAATTTGAATAACGAATATATTATATAAACGACAGTTTGAACGTAGAGTTATAATATAATCAAAATCGAGCTTTAAATGGCGCTGCAGTTCGTAATTTGGCGATTTGAACTTCAACTGAATGTACAGGATTTGTTTTAAAACGGAATTTTATGAAACAAGAAACGTGTGGAGCTGGTGGAGTATATCTTTCTAGTGGAAGAGAAAAATCAGGATTTCGTCGTGTGGATTTTGAGATATATCCAAATCAAATTTTAAAATAGTCGCTATAGAATCGTTATCGACCGTAACGGTTTATTCGATATAACTAGAGATCGGGTTTGAATTTAGTCAAGGATCTTTTGGGAAGTAGTGATAATTTAATTTTTAGAATTTTTCTATAATTTTCAATTAATTAAATAAGCAACATTTTAATTGGAGTGTTTTGCACCCTGTGTCAGTGATTTTGGGGTTTCACAATAAGAGTTAATCTACCGGTATTATTATATTTTTGAAATCGTGGGACATTGCTCGTCTCACCAGTATTTTTATTTCTATCCGTAGCAGTCCCTAAGTGAAAGGAATTCTATGTAATGGGGTTCGCTAATAAATAAGAAAAAGAAAAATATCCAAACCCCTTCTATTTCTAAAGGCTGCATGGCCAATTTCTCTCCTTAAAACAGTTCGTGATCCAGATAAATACAACGAGTATGATTTCTCTTCTATAAATATGTAACATTTTCTGCTAAAACCTAATTCACAAACTCCCCAGTCAACGCAGAAAAGGTGCCGCCACTTCTTTTTATCTCTTTTTCAAATCGTGGTACTCAAAATTTCAAAGCTCCCGTAACCTTCGAATACTAGTATTATCACCTTTAAATGTGCACATATTCACCTAAGATTTGAAGGAAAGGAGGCTCATAATCCTGAGCATGCGAGAACACAGGAGGGCGAGCGTTGGGGTGAAGGAACTCGAGAAACGGTAGGTTATGAGTTTTGTTGTTCATAGATGTGTTATACAGTTCGAGGAGAACAGGGGGTAGTGATGTACGCGTAAGGGGAGGTCCATGACATTTCGAAGGGGAGCATCAGTAGGTTCTCGGTTTCTGAAATGGTGGAATGGAGACTATGCTGTAGCCTCTATCACCAGGGGAGGAGCCGAGATTCAACTATAGGGTATAAATGACATGCTGAAGGAGTTGCGGGAATAGTTGCCTAAGTGAATGAGGGAAGTCGCGAGTTCGAGTCTGCTGTTATGGTGACCGAGGAATGGTGAGCGAGTTCGATGGTAGTGGTGTAGGAGTGTAGTGAGTTGGATGAGGATCGAAGTGGTGGTGTCGGTTTGGAGGTCGATGGTGAGATGAGGGATCGGTTTGGAGTTATAATGATGGAAATGGCGTGGTGTTTAGGAGCAGGTCACGGTGGATTTAGGGAAGAAGAAATTAGGTGCGGGAATGGGTAATAGGAAGTGGTATTGGACCATGTTGAAATGTGAAGGCCCATCTTTTGTTTTAAATAATAAATCAGGTTTTATTTAAATTTGAATTACTCATATAATTATGAATATGATATCTCATCCATACGAAGTCAGAATCGAGAACCGTAAGTTGCGTTGGGAACGTATGGACGAGAGCTTCACAATGAAGCTTACTGGGAGTGGATTGGGGTTCGTTACAATTTATAGTGAAATAAATTGTCCACCTGAATCAATGACAATTATCGTTATTAACGATGATAGCCCAAAGTGAGTAAATCTCACTAACTCTGAACATTTTATAATTTCATGTTTTATTTTTAGAACTGTTAAATATTGGCTGATTGACTGTGTGTTGATTGTTTGATTGAACTACTAGTCAGTTAGTCGAATTTCTATATTGATTCTGTTTAACAGAATATATCATATGGAACTAAAGTGATGTTAATTTTATTGTGTAACGTCTATGGATGCCGGGAAACAGGTTGGAGGAATCCAACTGGATTCTTCAACATTTATTTTACTGTGATTCATATATTGTGATATATGATGTGATATATAATCTGTTGTTGATTACATGTGTTTGAACGATACTGATTATCGTGATTTGATATGTTGAATACCATAACATACCAAAATGTTGATAAGGGAATATTTTCAATGTGATATCTGAAATTAAAATATTTATAAATGGTATATTTATAAATAAGAAATATTTATAAATTGGAGTATTTAAAAATAGGAGATATTTAGAAAAGGGAAATTAAAAATCAAAGAATAGATTTGAAAAGGAAATATTTGCAAACCATTTGCAAATAGAATAATAGAAAAGGAAATATTTGTAAATTATTTACAAATAAAATTAAAAGGGGAATATTTAGAAAATAAATAGAGTTATAAAAAGAAAATTTGTTTATAACCGAATGGAATTTTATAAAAAGGAAAATGTTATAAAAAGGAAAATGTTACTAAAAAGGAAATCATTTGTGAAGTGAAGAACCGTTACTAAAAGTAAATCTTTATAAATGAATAGTTTATTCGAAAAGAAGTTAATCGAATATTAGTTATTTGAATAAGAGTTAAATAGAGTTATCAAATATTAGTTATTCGAATAGAGTTAAATAAATAAGGGTTATATCGAATTAGTTATTCGAATGAAGTTAAACACATAAGAGTTATCGAATTAGTTATTGGAAAGGAGTTATCGATTATAGTTTAATCGAAAGGGGTTAAGTAAAAAGAGTTAATCGATTAGAGTGAAATAAATAGAATTAATCGAATATAGTTTATTCAAAGAAAGGTTTTCAAATCAAGTTATTCATAAAAGAGATTTATCGGATATAGTTATTCGAAGGGAGGAGTTATCGAATAGAGATTTATTCGAACGAAAGTTACGTAAGGAACTATTTAAGAGTTAAAAGATGAACTTACACTAATTCGAGATTTGAAATGTTGTTCAGTTAAGGTCTAAGAGGTAGTTATACCCCAACTTGATTGACTTCATTTTTAATTTAGAAATGGTTAAGGTTCGAGAGTGAAAGTGGTTAGGTGATTTAGTAAATAGTATAGTGGTTTGAGTTGTCGTCGCGATGTTGATTTAAACATCTGTTTAAATCCAAGTAAAGAAGATTTGGAAATGTTTTCCAAATAGAATCAGAAATGTAATCAAATATTGAAATAGGAAATATGAATATATATATATATATATATATATGATTGATGATTGATTGATAGAATTTCCATTTGGAAATAATATCGATGTTTGCACACCTGTTTTTCTTTTATTGTTAAATCACAGACTATCGAAGTTTTGACCATTTTAACGTTGTTAATATAGAGAGAACAGTTGGATTATTATCCAAAAAACAACTCTGTATTGGCATAAGCATTGCGAATCATATATGCCAAAGATAATTGAAGACGGAGTAAAGTGCAAGGGCTGTTGTATAAATCTTAGATAACAGAGCCTAAGATGGATATACTGAATAGTTCCTTCGGTTCATCCTGTTCCTGGATGACTTGTTTTAGACCAAAAAATGGTCCTAACACCCAATTGATCGTATTTTGCAAAGGGTAACGAGGAATCATAAATTGGAAAGCAGAGAAAAGTTATCAACACACTATTTTTATAGTGGTTCGGCATTAACGAGCCTACATCCACTTTATACGATTCATTTCACTCTTTGAGTACAATTACAACGAATATATCAACTCAAACACCTGAATTCATTGTATAATTCCTTCTGAATCTATTGAGTTTCATAGGAGAAGGGGGTTTTCTATGAAGAAAATTCGACCATGGCAGCCTTGGAGCAATAAAGTGCTCAAAAAAACCCCCTCTCTTATCCACCTGAATGTGTATTTATAGTTGTATAATCAGTTAGGTGCGAGCGCCACGTGGCAGCACCTGGGGATCTCGAAGTTGTAGTGGGGAAAGTGGGGAACGTGGCTTCTATTCATGGGGCAACACGTGTCATTCGATCCGGGTAAATAGGCAAGAGAATAGGTTCATGGATGATGTGGTATAACTATTTTAGAGCAGGGGGGATAGGGCGGATCGGATAGGGGGGGCACTCCGATCCGATCCGGAAAGGGTGATCTGATCCGATCCGAAGAAGTACTCCGAACCGATCCGAAAAGGGGGATCCGATCCGATCCGAAAGGGGGCTCCGATCCGGTGACATTTGTCTATACAACTCATGTTTTCCAGCCTTCTATCACTCCATCCAAGTGATCTCCAATCAATGTAATTTCATACTCAATTTCCTGGCTTTGGGTAGACTGGTCACAAAGCAGGCTAACGTTTTTCTCCCCAAAGTACATCTTATTGCAGATGAGATGTGCTTTGAATAAGTCGAGATCGATCTTTTTGGATCTTTTCCTGTATAAATGGCTTGTCATATATCGCATTTCTTCCGTTGATGCTTATCGGGCCAAATTTCGTGGCTAGAGTGGTCAAGATGATCAAGTAATCGTTTAGACCTCGTCGAATCAAGAGGTTGAATTCCTTCGTCATAGGTCATGCAGTATATTTGGCTCCCGTGTGAGATCATACATGCACAAGTTGATGCCAAACGACGCCATCTTCCTAAACAAGTCAAGTGCATTACTGAGTCAGCCTTTTTTTTTATGTATAAGTCAATGTCAGCATTGTTGGGGGTTATGATAGGTCAATCGGACATCCAGTCTTTTAGCCTTTATACTTTTTTCTGCCGCATCGGGTTAGATATTCAGGTTCAGCAATCTTAGTCACCCTGTGTCATTCTGTGCACATTCCCAAGTCATCAAGGGTTGAAGTTGTATATGCGAATGGCCGAATCACATTCATGTCAGGGTCAACCCATCTGTTTAGTCAACAAGAAGGGATCGCCTATGGGGAAGCATCAATTAACGTTGGAAATATGGCCTTTGTCTTTTAGAAGTTGCCGCCAATTGTCTAATTTAGCGCTGGTGCCCCCGGTATGAAGTCTTGAAGCGGGTGGAAGCCAGTCTTTGGCTTCTTGATTGCGCATATGTAATGGCCGTCCATCAGGCTTCTGTCTTTCTTTTTTTTATTCTGGATGGTGATTCGCTACTCGGATGTATGCAGGTTTTCTTGAGAAGCCATTCTTCTGTTTATAGTCTGGGGTATTGCGAAAATCAGATAATAGTAAATGTGCCTAAAGTTGGCGGATAGTTAAATAATGTTGTTCGAAGCTCGTATCTCGTATTCGCCATCCATGGGGATTTTACTGAACGGTAGTCAATAAATCCATGCATTCTATGAATTCATACTCCTGCAACGAGATGTGATTTAGAGTTCGATACAAAATGATTTCTTTGTGTCCAGCTCAGGTTAGTCTTTGGTCTCCCATCCAATCTCTGAGTTTCGGAGTCGGGTGGCGATAAAGTCAGATTATAGCTACTTCAAATGATCTCGTTTGCCCCCTGCATGGGGAACCTCATGTTGAGGTTGAGCTAGATTTTAAAAATTCATCTGAATTGGAGCAAAGCTTGGTCGGGCTCCATTTAAGTTTTCAGTGGCTCTTGCATGTCCATCGTTTTCATCCAAAATGTTATGGTCGGAAGTTGCATGCTACAAATGCCTGGGAGGAGGTTGGTTGCATTTTGTTTGATTAAAGACGACTATGCCAACTTGTCCTAGGGTCCCATATGATCTGGACCACGGAGCAGGGAGTGCTTGAGCCAAGTTCGTTGTCGCTTACATTTCCACGGTGCTCGTTTCAACGAGTAAGTCGTAGATACTCGGCCTTCCATCTATCCAAGTAAAGAAGTTATCTATCATTTTCTGTTGTTTCCGGAGAAATTCGTCTTGCTGAACCATTTGAGTTCTTGAATCAGCAAGGATACCCTCCATTTCATATCTAGCTCGACATGCTGAGGGATCATCGCAAGAAGAAATCTGCTGACTTCCTTCATTCCTAGCGCCTTCCGCACCAATGTCCTAAGCATGGAAGAAATTTCTATCTTCCTTCTCCTTATCCTTTGAGTTTGTATGTCAAGCAATCTGATTCCTTGCAAGTGAGAAATCAAAGTAATGGCATCCCTCTTATCCAGGGTCTTTCAGTCGGGAAGTTGGTTGGGACTAGCCAATGGACGTTCACTCTGCATCCATTCCGTGGTCCTTAAGAATCCTGTCAAGATCGAGATATAAGTTAGACACAGACATATAAATTATGCCATTTGTAAATATTTTCAATAGTATGTCTCCAGTCCATGGGTAATGGCGAAAAATCGGTAGATGTATCACATCTCTTTCAAATGTAGAGATGGATGCATGGAAAAGATGCATCACTTTCAAATATTAAGTGATTGAGTTATCCAAGTGCTCGAGTCATCATGCTTTCCATTCAGTGTACTTGCGAGGTGGAACTCGTTGTTGCACTTGGGTTATGGTCAGTCACGCGTCGGTGTGTATGTTGATTTGATAAATCACTCTTAGGGCCTCCTTCCGGTCGTTGCCTTAAGTCGGGTGACACGTCATTGAATAATTCACTCTCAAGACCTTCTTTCGGTCGTCGCCTTGAGTTGCATGAGAAGTTTAGTACTTGACATCAGTGTCAGCCTTCTGGACATGGCCCTTTGTTTGTTTTCCACTGGCCTGTTGTGGTTGTCGTGGGTGCGGCCCTCGTATTCTTGTCCTGTTATCTTGCACAAGCCTGCACTCCGCAAACAAAGCGACTCATTAAATAATAGGTAATAAAGCATGTCACATTCAAATAAGGGTTTCAATTCAGAATCCCTACAATCAAATAGTATCTAACAAATCATATAGAATTTATCTAGAGGGGGTGATGTGTGTGTATGCCCCCAATCGATCATGAATAAGATGTCTGGTTAGGGCTTGTTTGGGATTGATTAGTATTGACAATGTGATGCCCCCCAGTTCGAAAATGAGGGGTACGGGCTCATCTTTCATTCTTTCCCCCGATACTACAACGAGGTAGGAGCCCTTTTATTGCATTTAATCAACATGCCTTTATATTCTCATGTCGTATGCCTAGGATAGAGTTCGAACTCAGCTTTCAGTCTGCTTCCCGATCCCTCAGCGGGGTAGGATTTCATTTGCAGCGCCAGTCCCTGGCGCCCTTTTACTCTCCCGTCGAATGCCAAAGGTAGAGTGGAATCAAGGCGGTCTTTTAATCATGGTGCACCTTCATGCCTTGAGGACGTCGTCTTCCCGTCCTTTATACTCTCTCTCGAGTCATGAGAGTTAGAGTTGTGGACGTCGTCTTCCTGTCCTTTATAGTCTCTCTCGAGTCATGGGAGTTAGAGTTGTGGACGTCGTCTTCCCGTCCTTTATACTCTCTCTCGAGTCATGAGAGTTAGAGTTGTGGACGTCGTCTTCCCGTCCTTTATACTCTCTCTCGAGTCATGAGAGTTAGAGTTGCGGAAGTCGTCTTCCCGTCCTTTATACTCTCTCTCGAGTAATGAGATTTAGAGTTGTGGACGTCGTCTTCCCGTCCTTTATACTCTCTCTCGAGTCATGAGAGTTAGAGTTGCAGATGTCGTCTTCCCGTCCTTTATACTCTCTCTCGAGTCATGAGAGTTAGAGTTATGGATCGAGTGGTCTTTAATCATGGGGCGCCCATCACACTCATCCTAGGTTCGTACCCCTATCCATCTCTGAGGATTAGAGTTAGTCAGGCCAACAGTCAGAAAATATTTACAGAAGCTTTGCGCTCCTCCGATCAATCTATGGAAGGAGTGATTGGCACCGAAGTTCGGGTACCTACATCATTCATATCGCTTGAGGTAGTTATGTCAATAACTCAGGAAGCATGTGGAAGTAAATTGCATGACTGAAAAGTAAGCATATCAAGGGGAAGTGCTACCTCCTGTATTCGAATTCATGTAATCTGTGGCATCAAACATAGGACCGAGCCATGCAGACGGTCGAACTGCATCCATCTGATATCGGATTCCGACTTTGAAATGCAAAAGTCAATGCATAATTATCATTAGCTCTGTCACGTATGAGCCAAGGAGTGGATGGTCATCTCGGATCCACCTTGAGCTTTACGACCTCTTTCAGGCAAAGGGCATGGCTTTGTAAACGAGCTGTTCAGTCAAGCTTGTTATGGTATTGCTTCATAACTCTATATGCGGGTGTTTGAAGTCTGATCAGTATCAAATCCGTGGTACCTACACCATCCACGTATTAATTCCTATGAGTTAATTACATCAATAACTCATAAAGTATGTAAATATAAGAGTCATGGTTAAAGAATAATCCTGTTAAAGGAATGAATATCATTTGGTGCGGAAATGGCACTGCAGGTTCTTTCTAGGTCCATTCTGCCTCGTCATGCCTTTACCAGGGGATGGCTACCAAAATTTTAAGCTGATGACGAATGTCTTTTCAAATTATTAAGAGGCGGCAGTCCCAAGAATATATGGACCATGATCGAGGTCTTGGAGTGACAAGGTCGCATATACATTGAATCTCCTTCTTGCCCCTATGTCGAGGCCAAGGATTGAGTGTCAGGGAATCATGTTTGTACCGCTAATAGTAGCACATCATCGCATTGGTGCTAGGACTATAATTGGTAGGAGAACAGTGGATCAATGCTTATAATAGCTTTCGCTTTCCGTGCTAGGGATCGGGATATAGCTGTCAGGGAGATAGTCATATCTCATCCATTCGTCGGTATGCTTTCGATCCCACGTCAGGGATAAGGGCCAGTGCATAGACAATCAACCAACATTTAGGCTTAAGTGTTCTAAACATTTAATTCGCCCATCTTCGGGCAAGGCTGAGGCAGTCGATCACGCAAGCCTATGGTGTATCAACTTTGAATTAGATGATATAATCATGAGCAATCAACATTCGAATCTCCAGTTGTCACGAGCTATTCATTCTTGAATCTCCAGTTTCCCCCAGCATCTGGGGTATGAGTTACTTGACATATAACTGATGAAGGGAGTGCAAGTGTAAATCTTCACATTCTAATTCCAAAAACGTCGTTTATTCGAAGTTTTCATTCATGTACATATCCCACCTAGTGGGAAGTTGCTTTGTATTCTTATTGAATCATTCTTTGCACCGTCTGTACACAACTTTCGGGTGCTTGGTTTTTCATCTTTCATTTATAGGGGCTATCTTCTCTATCGAATACATCCTCTTCGGGAACGGTGAATTCGCTGATAAAGTAGGCTAATGTTTACCCTCCATATGGACTTCTTTAGGAGGGAATTGAGATCAAGCTGGTTCAGCTCGATGTTTTGTTCGAGCAATCTTCCAGATGCCTCAGGTCACTACAGGACCTGTCGTAGTGGTTAATCGGTGTGTATCACAATCAGATGAACTTGGAAGTAGTGGCAGAGTTTTCTCGAAGCCACCAACAAGTTGTAAATGAGCTTTTCAATCTTTGGGCAGTTGCTTCATTAGGCGGTTGCCTCCTGAATCCTAAATCTTCATTCTCTCTGGGATCCATGCCTTTGGGAAACTCATAAAGCAAATCTTTCTGCAATGTTTCCTTTGTTTGCAAAGCTCATACCGCCTTCACACTCCATCTCATCGAGAGGGGAAGCGTTTTTGAGTTCCACGCTATCTCTGTTACGTAGCATATTCCATTCAGCCAAATAGCAGTCTCTCCTAGTGACTTAGTCACCATGGACCATTCCCACTCCAGTTTCGCTTGGGAATTTTGGCGATAGACATTAGGCTGCAATGTAAGCTCTGAATTCTGCTGGAGCTGGTCGGTCTAGACCTCGATTTAATAAGCTTGAACATGATAGCAGAGCTTGCGAGACTTCAAGTAATATTCATACGTTATGTCACAATGGAAATGAGAAATAGAGAGCTAATGGTTGATTCATATTTGCTTTAATCCAGAGCTCTCATCACTTGTCCAAGGTCGTATGGTGGCTGGTGAGTAGTCAAGTTGCTATAATCTAGGAAAGAATCCATAGGTCCAATCATGGCGTGTGGAGGCTCAACTGGTACCTAACTTTGGGAACCAAAGTATGTTGACCTAACCCTTATTCGATGGAAATCAGTCTTCCTTGATGCAGCTGACAGCAAATAGCCATTACAAAGGTTCGCCAAGTTCTTCGGAAGGTGAACCGCAGTACATATCTCATTCATCACATCATACAATTGAAGTGTAGATTTGGGATGTTGGGATCCTTAGCTGCTTTCTGGTATCCCATTATTAACAATCATGGTCACTAAGATCACATGAATCATCTTCGGAGTAGCGCTCGGACTGTTCCATATAACCGTCATTCGATACTCCGCCGATTGGATAGGTTTAAGTCACATAAATAACGTAATCACTGCTCATTAGGGAAACAATAGTTGCATCAGTGAAATTTATACACCTTCAGTGCCATGGAAGAGGAAGCTGCTATAGGACAAGCATTGTCTCGTGTACAATCATTGATAGCAAGCTGAATCTGATCGATAGCTCCTTACATTGGCTTACTGATGCAAGTAAGTGTCATGACTCTGGGAAGAATCCTAGTCGTTGCCATCTTGCTATCATATTCTCAGATTATCCGTCTAATCTTCATCGGCAAGCTTTGATGACTACCATTAGCCAAAATATATGTTGAGCCGAAGGCGAGCCGTGCTCCGAGCCGAAGGCGAGGCCGTCAGCGGGTCCGGGCGCAGCGCCGGTGGGGGTCCGGGGCCCCACAGTCCCGGCGGCGATCGACCTAACTGGTTAGGTCGAAAATGTGAGCACCGCGCGATTTTTTTGATTTTGGAGGATGGAACCTTTTCTGAAATGATCAGAAAAACGTATTTTCCCCCAAAAATTGTTGTTTCGGGTCGGATCGGATCATGCTTTAAAATTGCGGTTCGGATTTTTTTCTGAGTGCGGTTCGTGTCATATATCCGGGTCGGATCGAGGGTGAATCATCGGCTAGTCGGTTCAGGTCCTCTCCAGCGTTTCGGGTCGGGTCGGAATAGTTCCTCTAAGCCGGATCGGAGCATCATCAGCTGGTTGGTTTGAGTGCCACTCCGGGTCGGATCAGATTACAGCATCACTACCAGATCGGTTGGGCTACATTCGATCCGATCCAAAATATAATTCTCCAGAGTTTGCCAAACTGTGGTAGGGTCAAATCTATCCGATCCGAGGTTGAAGACCATGCTGAAGTGTTTCCGCTGTGCCAAACAAATCGTTTCGTTGCTTCTCTCCAAACACAAGACAACATGGGGTCGGTTCGGGTATGACCCGAACACTTCCGAACCGGAGCTCGAGCTGCTGTTGTAAGCCGTACGTCATTTGAATGATCTCTGTTGGTTTCACGTCTTCGAGAAACCAGTTGGTTCCAGTTTCTTCCTGGAGCCATATGTACAAACTTGATGAAATCTTTGTAGGCTTCAAAAGTGATGAGATTACGGATTATCTCTTCGGATTTAGTGATCCAAACAGTAGATAAATAATCTGAAACGTTGAAAATCTTCATTTCTCAGTGAAAGCACCAAAATGTTAGACCAAAAAATGGTCCTAACACCCAATTGATCGTATTTTGCGGAGGATAACGAGGAATCATAAATTGGAAAGCAGAGAAAAGTTATCAACACACGATTTTTATAGTGGTTCGTCATTAACGAGCCTACATCCACTTTATATGATTCATTTCACTCTTTAAGTACAATTAGAACGAATATATCAACTCAAACACCTGAATTCATTGTATAATTCCTTCTGAATCTATTGAGTTTCATAGTAGAAGGGGTTTTTCTATGAAGAAAATTCGGCCATGGCAGCCTTGGAGCAATAGAGTGCTCAAAAAACCCCCCTCTCTTATCTGCCTGAATGTGTATTTATAGTTGTATAATCAGTTAGGGGCGAGCGCCATGTGGCAGCACCTGGGGATCTCGAAGTTGTAGTGGGGAAAGTGGAGAACATGGCTTCTATTCATGGGGCAACAAGTGTCATTCGATCCGGGTAAATAGGCAAGAGAATAGGTTCATGGATGATGTGGTATAACTATTTTAGAGCAGGGGGGATAGGGCGGATCGGATAGGGGGGGCACTCCGATCCGATCCAGAAAGGGTGATCTGATCCGATCCGAAGAAGTACTCCGAACCGATCCGAAAAGGGGGATCCGATCCGATCCGAAAGGGGGCTCCGATCCGGTGACATTTGTCTATACAACTCATGTTTTCCAGCCTTCTATCACTCCATCCAAGTGATCTCCAATCAATGTAAGTTCATACTCAAGTTCCTGGCTTTGGGTAGACTGGTCACAAAGCAGGCTAACAACTTGTATGGACGGATGTCTGACAGAATATTTCCAGACGATCACGTATATTGATTTCTCCAACCGTACCAAGAGTGGAATCAGAGAAGGAAACTTCTTTTAGCTGACACGTAATGTATGGTTTTAAACGTCGATTCGTGATTTGATGGATTTGACGATATGACATTCGAAGTGAATCTGGTGTGATGATAAAGCGTAGCTTCTAGCCTCATCAACCGGTAAATGACAGAAATCGGGCAGGCAGCATGGCTAAGTCGGTCGCAACGAAGTAGGGTGTATAATCACCTGATCTAGAGGTTCATTTATTTCTAAAAATCTATTGTTGATGCTGTCCCATTCGGGAAATGGTTGCTGATCCCAACCGTTTGTGATATACATTCGACACACTCAAGCGAAATGAGTGGTCGGTCATGTGTGGCCGGTTTGGAAGATGTTCTTGTTGAACCCAGTGTATTCCTCTCTAGAGGTACACTTGCGGAAGGTGGTTCCATACCTTGTCATAGTTGGAAATCCATTACCCAACACATGCTTGCAGTTTTGATTGTATACTATATATGTAGAACGTGAGATGAAAGCGTTTCTGCTAGATGATTATTATATTGTGTTGATAGACATTATTATAATATCAAAAGGTTTTTGATATAAAGATATTTGGATTCTCATAAGGGAAAAACCCGTTCCGTTATACGGCATGGTCTTATGAGATATCGATTACCTACTTGAACTGTTTTAAACTGTTTTACTCACACCAGTCCCATGACTGACCCGAAGTTTATTTGTTTGTTTCCCTAAACTCTTGGGGCCTAAATTTGTACGGGTAGTCAAGTAGTCGGGATTTACAGATATACTGGATGAGCTTAGAGCAGGAGGCTTCAGGATCATATAGTTATAGTTATTTCTGCTGCGTTGTAAGTGTTGTACTTTGATAATGATATGTATATTGAAGTACAGATTTGTATTTCAAAGTTATGTTATGAAATATATTTATTCGTTCTGTTGTGAGATTCATGTTACTCTGATATTGTGTTCTTCTTCTTCTCCTATTCTAAGTTTCTATCTTATCTTTCCTCACCCTCTGTTTTCTTTCTATTAATTTCCTGATTTTCAGTTTAATTTGGCGTTGGACTAGTGTTTTTGGTCAGCTCAAATTGGACCGGAATTTTGGGTCATTACAATTTACTTATCGTGCTTTTACTGATTAACTGTTACAAGATAAGTTGACCCGTGTGCCCTTGGGTCAAACCGAGTTATAGGTTAACTTATCTGCTCATGCTTTATTGTCTACTTGGATATTCTACTCGCCTTTTGCAGATGCATAGTTCTTGTCCGTCCTTGTAGTTCACCCTTGTACATGACACTGTAAATTCTTTTGTGGGGTTTTTGATGTATGGACACGTATGTATATTTTGTAGTAACTATCAGACTTATAAATGTACGATTTATCATATGGGATGTATGTGTATGTATATGTATATGTATTAGTGACTTTTGTTCTATATCTACGATCTATGTTATATTATATATTGTCCTGAACAGATCCTAACGTAAACATAGTGGTGTATAGAGTAAGCATTAGGCATGTTACAAGAAAAAATAAGTCCTGACATGTTTAATACTTATTCTATGCAACATTATGGATGGTCGCTCTTATATACCCTATCTCTCCATTAGTAGACAGTATTACCCGCTAATGCTCTTTGCTAATGTGGGTCTTGGGGTGGGGCGTCACAATGATAGTTAAATAAAATTGGGTTTAGGATGTACAGTGTTTATAAGATCATTACTATGCATGTTCTTCACTGTTGATCACCAATTCCATTGTTATAAGTAAAACACATGCCTTTACTGTTGGATAAGTAATCATTTATTTTCATTTATCTTCGTTTCCCTATTTTTACTGTATTAGTTTATTTGCCGTCATGCCTATATGTGTATATAATTTGATTCTGTAACGACCCAGAAAATCTGAACCAATTTAAAATTTTTAAATTGGCTAAAATAATGGATTTTAAGTATTTAAAATAGATATTTTAAATAATGGTAATGAAAACTGAGTTTGAATCGACAATTGAAAATGAATATAATTAATTATAATTATAAACAAGGCCTGAAAGGGCGCTGTAGTTTCAAAAATTGAATTCGAACTTTGTCGGAATGTACCGGGTGCAAAACAAAATGAATTTTAGTGAAACCAAAAATATTTAAATCTGTTAGTGAATACCTTTCCAACGAATCTGACAAATCGAAATTTGATAGCGGGAATCAAAAGATATGTCCAGTTGAAAATTCTGAATAGTCGATATGGAATTCAGGCCCTTAAAAATGGACATTTTGCAAACGACCTCGGATTTCGACGAAACCACTTTTGTTGGATCCGTAATGTCAAATTATTGCTAGGTTTCAAATTTCATAATTTATCGAATCAATATGTGAGCGAGGCAAAGGAAAACGCATTTGACCGGTTTTAGTTGATTTTAATCGACTGGAAATTGGCCATTTTTCAAACGGTCTCAGAATTCGACGAAACTAGTTTTGATAGGACCGTATCATCAATACGAAGCTAGAAAATATTTTTTTGGAATTTTTCTAGTTAGTATGTGACCCCGGTAATTTGAAATGTATGTTTAGAATTCAATATAGTGATTTAAATGTAAATTCAACGGAAACTGATCAAAACATTCGAACCAGCTTACGATACATATCCCATTGTGTTCGGAATGGCGGTAATTAGCTTGGGGCGACAGTCGTTGGATCCCGTTTGGTGTTCGAACGAATAATTTACTTTTGGAAAATTAATTAATTAATTATAAAATAAAGTATGGCCCACCCTTTTCTCCCATATGGTCAACCCCTTTCTCCCCTTCCCGTTCAAACCGATCAGAAGAAAAAACAAAAAACAAAACAACAAAGGACCGAACGACGATCGACGCTGCTCCACCAGCCACCTCTACCTGACGCCGGCCCTGCCCTCCCCTCCAAGCCACCGTCGCCCTCTACAAGCCGAGCCCCTCTTCTGGACCGAAACCCTAAACCGCGATAACCCCACATCGAACCCAGACCTCGCGCGTGCTCCGCCTCCGACCGCCACAGCCATCCGCCACCACTCCCCGACCCCCTGATGTCAGCCGCCCCGACTGGCCTGCTTCCTCGACGCTGAGCCCCCCCAATTTTGCCGGTAAGCTTCTATTTTAATTTATTTTATATAATTAGTTTAATTTAATTCATATGAGAACAATGTGAAATTTCAGAATTTTTGAATATATAAAGCTTTGGTTTTTGAAAATAAGAAGCTTTGTTTTTTTTTTTAGATTAAAGACTATGGTGTTGAAGTATGAGAAGATGTGATCTTTGGGAAAAAATATAGGATTTATTTATATGTAGTTTTCAAATAAAAATATATGATTTTTACATGTATATAGCATAATAAAAATTCGATTTTTATATATTGAACATCGAAGTAAAAATTCGATTTTTATATATTGAACATCGAAGTAAAAATATGATTTTTATAAATTGAACATTGAAGTAAAAATATGATTTTTATATATTGAACATCGAAGTAAAAATTTGATCTTTACATATGTAGTGAATACGGGCAACGAAAGCGACAAAAGGCGAGAAAGGCGAAGATTTCTCTAAGTGAAGTGTCATGAAGTTGGATAGCTATTGGTGAGAATTTCTCACTCTTCAATTTCTTTTTCTATATATATATATGTGTGTTGAAATAAAAGTGAATTGATATTATATATATATATATATATATATATATATATATATATATATATATATGCCCCTCGTCCACAAACCATGGACGATATTTATTGATTGAAATTGTTGTGAAAATTGATTGATAGCGAATGATTGTTTGGGATTGTTTGTGGTTGATATTGATTGATTGAGGTTGAAAAATACCCGTTTGTGGTTGAGAAATATTTGGTTGAAACCACATAGGATTAATTTTTGGAAATGAAATAAATATATACATGCCGCCTGCGTGCGAACTAGATGCATGATCCCCATTGTCAAAAACCGCGAGGTTTTAAGGTAGAGCGAGGAGCCGTACTAGGGACGGTCCTGGTTTTAACTACCCTGCCGTTATGCTGCCGAAATTTTGAATAATATTCGAGTGTTTGAATTATTTTCATCTTCTTAAACTATATTTATTCATTGAATAGAAAACCTTCATGTGTTGAATTGATATTCATTCGTTGATTAGAAATTCATGTGTTGAATGGTATTCGCGTTTAAAATATAAAAATCACATTTCTATTTATATATAGAAACTATAGAAAACCTTCATGTGTTGAATTGATATTCATTCGTTGATTAGAAATTCATGTGTTGAATGGTATTCGCGTTTTAAATATAAAAATCACATTTCTATCTATATATAGAAACTATAGAAAACCTTCATGTGTTGAATCGATATTCATTCGTTGAGTTGAAATTCATGTGTTGAATGGTATTCATATTTTGAAATAAATTGTTTGATAATAAAAATCACCTTTTATCAACTATATGAACTGTGTAAAATAATCTCGTTTTGAAAGAAATTGTTTTATAAGAAAAATCCTATTTTTATCACCAATATGAAATATATAAAATAATAGTGTTTTGAAATGAGTTGTTTTACAATAAAAATCACATTTTTATTGTATGCATGAATCGTTGAAATGTGAAGTGTTAAAAATAGCCACTTGTTCAAAATAAACATATATGAGTTGAAATATTCATTAATTAGCTAATGAAATGATTTACACCTATGTATGTAACATTAGAATGAATGGTGTTTTTAAACCAAATAGAAATCAAATATGAAGTTGAATAAAAAATGATAAATGATAAGAACTGTATATATATGTACATGCATATTCATTGAACGGGTTATAGCAAAGGGGCCAGAGAAGAGGAATAAAATTTTGTGCCCGACAAATAGGTACACATTTACTGTTTTGTTTGGGTGATGATTTTATGAGCCTGTTGGCTAGCCGCTTGGCTTTTTTCTTTTTCTTTTTGAGATTAGAAGGACCGGGAAAGCTATTTGCGATTTCCCGATGCTCCCGGTGCAGGGGAGGTTATGGCGAAATTTTCCAAAATTTTAAGGCGATAGTGAAATATTTGAAGTAAAACGATATTGAAATTGTTGAATGAACTATATTTATATAAATATATAAATATATAAATATAAATAAAATTGAAACGAAACGAGGCTGTGCAGTTCGTATTTTGAAACCGTGATTTCAAACGACTAGTGCGGGAAATCCGACCATTGGATTTTCCCAAAACCTCAAACGTCGGGTTCGCCTTGGAAATATCTTCCCAACCGCACCAACCTTGTAAAAATCCAATAGTTGGATTGTCTGAAATGTTTAATTCAAATATGAAGAAAAACAGCGCCAGAAGCGATTACATTTATATATATATAAATATAATTATATATTTAATCGAATAACGACGCTGCAGTTCGTATTTTGAAATCGAAACTTCAAACGATTGTACCGGGAGATCCGACCGTCGGATTTTCCCGAAACTGGAACCGTTGGATTCGTTTTGAAAAGACCTTTCTAATGATGTAAATTTTGTGAAGATCCAACGGTTAGATTTTTAGATATGTGTAAATCAAATCTAAAGAAAAACAGCGCCACGGCCGCTTTATGGCCCGAAGCGTCGTTTTGAATAAATTAGCTATTTTAAAATAAATAAAAATAGCGATAATTCGTTATAAAATATCATAAGCGATATCGAATGGAAATAAACTGAATTTGCTCGATTTGTGTGGCTTTTGATGGTTGAATGTATTTGGTGTGAAAATTACATTAAAGAACAAGATTGGTGTTGTCAAATAATTTAACCATTGAAATAAATTGATTTGAAATTCTAAATATACGTGAATTATTTGAAAAGGCCGAGTTAATCTCATTTCAAATGATTGATCGATGATTAAAAATTCGAAGATGAAGACGACGGTCGAAGACCGGAGATCTTCACCTCGTTTGGATGGTAACCGAGGTCCTGATTGGGAGGCATCCCGAAATATGGATAATGAGTGGTGATCGTCCATACGTATGTGGTGATCAATGGGTTTGCGAGGTATTTAGTGCCTCCGGTTTCGTTCAGACCCAGAACGGACTTGTAAATGGACCGTGTGTCTGACATTGGATTTTATTCTCTGTTGATTGATCTCTATTAAATATACATCTGTTTGGCGGCAGAGAATTTATTCTTTTGCTTAACGCCCTTCTCTGAAACGCACGAGCTCAGAGGTTGTATATCGATGGACATCAGTCGCATGGCATGAATTGCGTGTGTGGCGTGCTAAGATGCAGTGATCAGGGCTTTTGTTGAAAAGCAAAGTCTTTTGGTGATGATCAAAGCACCGCCTGTGTGGCGTAGCTTTGTGTATAACGCAAATTCGCGAGCCTCACACCCCGGTATGAACCAGAAACGGGAGAAGGACCTCAGGGAGGACATGCGTTTCTTTCTAGCTAGGGTGGTGTCAGTGACCTACCAGCCATGACATTTATATACTTTTCACCAATGTGGTTGTTGCTGTTGCGAGGCGCCTCGGTTTGATCGGACGATCCGGGTCCGATGGAGTCATTCGTTGGCTCATTTACGCCCCAAAGGGCGGGGAAACATATTGTTCAGGCATTTTAATCCACATCGGTGGACCGGCCCTGTCGCTCCAAGGGCCCACCTGAGTCTGGGTCATGTGGCTCGGGCTAGAGAGTCACGAATTCGGTAAGGACTATCTTTTGCCTTGGTTCATGACGGAAATCCAATTCCCAAATACGACATCGTGCGGTTTTGATTGTATATATATACGACGACATTATATATGGTACCCATGCCGTCTATGATTGATAGTTATGATTTGAAATTGTTTTCAAAACATATAAACACTAGCAATAATATAAAGTGCCTTTGTTTTTATTCGTATCAAGGATATTTTGGTCGTTATAAGGTAAAACTCTATCCTCCGGTTTGCGTTGCATTGTGTGATGGGAACTGAGTCTTATAATGGCTTCATTTTTATAAAAAGCATAGCGATGTTTAAAAGAATGATTTGTTTTAAAGCACTGGCAGTCCAATGGAGTAAACACGTTCCGCGAAAGTGGCGTGGTCCTGTGATTTGCCATATTATATATGTGTTGAGTAGACTTCTCATACCAGTCCCATGACTGACTCATAGTTTGTTTCACTCTCAAACTCGGGTGCCCCTTTTTCTACACAGGCAGCCTTGTATTCAGGTTTAGCTGGTTCTTTCTGGATAGCTGGAGCTGAAGATGGATTCTATCATTTATCTCTTTTATGCTGTTCAGCTCCTATTGTACATATTTTGTTTATTTCCTCTGTAGACATTTATGTATAGCTGAACTGTATTTGTACTAAGTAAGATCCTGTATACTGTGTAACTCTGATGATTACTCTTATCCAGTATATTTTATTGTTCATTATCTGGTGTATTTATTTAATTTTGTTCTACTATTAACTGTTTCTGTGTTATATTCCAAATATAACCCTTGTTTCCGTCAGAACGGGATTTCGGGTCGTCTCAATGTGGTATCAGAGCTTTGGTTAAGCTTAGTTCTGGAATATAACATTTGAACGAACTCATCAGAAATAGAACCAGTAATGTTCTAGGACGGGCAACTCAATACAGATAGGATCAGTAATATCCTAGTATGAGTAAAGCAGAATGAAATTACACCTTGATAGACACATTTACATTTGAAGTATTTGTCTCTATATTTTGAAATATCTTTCCTGTTGACCTGACACTTGATCTGCTATTTGCAGAGGAACTAGAAAATGAGTGCCAGAAACAGAAGAAGTAATACTGACCCAGATATAGAAGCTCTATTCATGAAGTATAGAAATCTGGGTGGAAAACCCTTTACGGATGAAGAAGCAATTATGAAAACACAAGCTTGGATTCGTTCGGCTGAGAAAATTTTCGAAGCATTAAAGCTTAGGGATGACCAGAAAAGATTACTGGCCTCCTGGGCACTCAAAGAAGAAGCTTTGTTTTGGTGGGATTCAATCATTAAAGATAATCTAGAAGGTGATATCACCTGGGACAGATTCAAAGTGATTTTCCTGAAAGATTTACCCCTCCCGAAGCGACCGAACGACTATGTGACGAATTTTCTTATCTAATACAAGGTGACATGACCATTCCCGAATATCATAAGAAATTCAACGAACTTTCTCACTTTGTCCCTCATCTAATTCAAAATCCGAAGAGGAAAAATATGAGATTTATTCACGGACTTCAAAGGAAATACCAGAATAAAGTATTGGGGCATGTGAAGCTTCCTTTTTCTGAAATGATATATATGGCCTATCAGTATGAAGATCTCCATAAGAAAGGAATGTTATGCGAAGAAGAAGAAGTCAGTTCTAGTGTCATAGCAGGGTCGGAAACTGATATTCCTGAAGCTAGTACGACGTCTGAGATCCGTAAGAAGCCCGGTGCCAAGAGAAAAAGGGCTGAATCTGGGAAAGAACCCGTAACGACCGCCGTATGCAATAACTGCAATAGGCAGGGACATCTCTCGATAAGTTGCAGATCTCTAAGGAAACAAGTAAAGGATGGGTCTAAATCCGGTAAGAGGCTACAAGAGAAAAGAGGATGCCATAAGTGTCATCAGGCGGGGCATATTGCGAAAAACTGCCCGCTATCTCCGAAATCTAAACCAGCGCAGGTAAATGAAGTGGTAGAAGTACCTGCATCCTCGTCTGTTCAGGAAAGATCTGATGTCTTAGAAGGCACGCTCAATGTCAAAAACATTCCAGTTAAAGTACTGTTTGACACAAGTGCGTCACGAAGCTTTATTGCAAAGAGTGCAGTCAAGAAGTTGGATTTGAATTTGAAAAAGCTCAAAGAGCCCATGACTGTCCAAAATCCAGTTGGGGGTTCCATCAATCTCAGTTGGATCTGTGCAGTACCTATCTCTTTTTCTTGCTATAAATTCCCTATAATCTCTATCGTCATGAATTTTAATAAATTCGATCTTATTCTGGGATTGGATTGGCTAACCAAATATGAAGCGGAAGTTAAATGCGCCGGGAGAGTTGTAAAGGCAAAAGCACAATTGGGAAATTATATAACCATACCATGTGAAGGCCCAACTTCAAATAGAAAAGACTTCTGGGCAGCTTTAGATGTTTCTCCAGCCCAAATAGAAGAGATCCCTGAAGTCACAAAGAATATTCCTGACCTCATCAAAGACATTCCTGTCGTCAAAAACTATGCGGATGTGTTCGAGGAAGTTGTTCGCTTACCTCCGCAGAGAGAAATAGATTTCAAAATTGCTTTAATTCCGAATGCAAGGCCGGTAGTTCATGCTATTCGAAGAATGTCCTTGAAGGAGAAGGAGGAATTAGACAATCAAACACGACAGCTAGTATGGAAGGGTCTAATCAGGCCTAGTTTCTCTGATTGGGGAGCAGCAGTGGTGTTTGTTCCAAAATCTGACGGTACTCTACGGCTATGTGTGGACTATCGTGATCTGAACAAGTAGACGATAAAGAACAAATATCCATTGCCGTGGATTGATGATCTGTTGGATCGATTAAATGGAGCACAAGTATTTTCACGAATGGATCTAGCTACAGGCTTCCATCAACTTCGAATCGCCGAAGAGTGTGTTCCGATGACAGCATTCAGAGGCCCCGATTTATTCTACGAGTGGTTAGTAATGCCGTTCGGCTTATGTAACGCTCCCGCTTACTTCGTCGATCTATTGAACAGAGTATTCAGGGGAGTATTGAATAAATTTGTTCTGGTTTTTATTGATGATATTCTAATCTTCTCTAAATCAAAGGCCGAACATGAAAAGCATCTGGAACAGGTTCTAGAAATTCTGAGGCGGAATGTATTAAAAGCCAAATTTTCCAAATGTATATTCTGGCAAGATGAAGTGAAATTTCTGGGCCACGTAGTATCGAAAGAAGGAATCGCTGTGGATCCAAGTAAAATCACAGCTATTCAGAACTGGAAACAGCCTAGTACTCCCACTGAAGTCCGCAGTTTTCTTGGATTGGCTAGCTATTACCGGAAGTTCGTTAAAAAATTTTCGAAGATATCTGGTCATTTAACGAAGCTTACAAAGAAGCATTCTAAATTCAAGTGGACTCCAGAAAGTGAGGAGGCTTTTGAGGAGCTAAAGTTAAGGTTGACAACTGCTCCAGTGTTAACCATTATCGATGGCAACCAAGATTTAAAAGTCTGGACTGATGCTTCTAGAGAAGGCCTTGGCGCAGTATTAATGCAGAGGGGCCAAGTGATCGCCTATGCTAGCCGTCAACTGAAGCCGCATGAGAAAAACTATGTAACTCATGATCTTGAGTTATTGGCTATCATATTCTCTTTGAAAATCTGGAGACACTATCTTCTGGGCGAGAGATTTGAACTGTTTACAGATCACCAGTCGTTAAAGTATCTGTTCACTCAGAAGGACTTGAATTTGAGGCAGCAACGTTGGCTGGAGTTTCTTGCAGCATATGACTTCGAAATTATATATACTCCAGGAAAAGCCAATGTCGTGGCCGATGCGTTAAGCCGAAAGAATGAAATGATCGCCAGTTTCATCATTGCGACTTCGTCGATTAATAAGATATCGGCTCTCCAAGAAGAAGACCAATTTATCAAAGGAATGAGTCAGCGAATTCGGGAAGGCAATGCTTCGGATTTCAAGCTAGACAACGAAGGGATTCTGAGGTTAGAAGGACGAATTTGCGTTCCAGAGATTCGTGAACTTAGAAGAGATGTGCTTGATGAGTGTCACAAATCTAAGCTCAGTATCCACCCAGGTGTGAATAAAATGTATAACGATATCAAACGCACATTCTGGTGGAAGTCGTTAAAAAGAGACATCTCGTTATATGTTAGTCGATGCCCTACTTGCCAACTAGTCAAAAGCGACCAACAAAAATTGGCTGGATTGTTACAACCACTGGAAGTTCCTGGTTGGAAGTGGGAACATATTTCTATGGACTTCATTGATGGTTTGCCCAGAACGAGAAAAGGAAATGACAGTATTTGGGTGATCGTAGATCGCTTCACGAAGACCGCCCATTTCATACCTGTCAGATCAAACAGAACTGCTCAGAGTCTGGCGCAGATTTACTTCAGGGAAATAGTTAGACTACATGGAGTGCCGCTCAGCATAGTCAGTGATAGAGATACAATATTCACTAGCAAATTCTGGGAAGCATTTCAAGTCGAGCTGGGAACGAAGTTAAACTTGAGCACCGCTTATCATCCTAAGACAGATGGTCAGACTGAGAGGGTGAATCGCATTTTAGAAGATCTATTGCGGGCTTGTGTTCTAGATTTCGGTGGATCATGGGAAGACCATCTGCATTTGGCTGAATTCTCTTATAACAACAGCTACCAGGCGAGTCTGACAATGTCGCCATTCGAAGCATTGTATGGTAGACCGTGCCGATCTCCTGCTTGTTGGGTCGAACCAGGAAATAGACTTGTGTTGGGTCCTGATATGATTCGAGAAGCTGCCGACAAAGTCGATTTTATTAAGAAGCGATTACTCGCCGCTCAAAGCCGACAAAAGAGCTATGCCGATAAAAGAAGGAGAGATATATCCTTTGAAGTTGGCGACTATGTATATTTGAAGGTATCGCCGATGAGAGGAGTAATCGGGTTCGGTAAAACTGGAAAGTTAGCGCCCAAATTTATTGGTCCGTTTCCTATTCTGGAACGGATTGGAACTCTCGCCTATAGGGTCAAACTGCCTGATTGGCTGCCTGGAGTTCATGATATATTTCACATATCTCAACTTCGAAAGCACGTTCATGATCCAGACTTGATCGTGGAAGAAGCAGCTCAACATGACATTGAAATAACCCCAGAATTAGCTGTGAGAAGAGAGCCGCTAAAGATAATAGGCAAAGAAACCAAAGAGCTGAGGAACAAGAAGGTTCACTTAGTCAAAGTGCAATGGAGTGGAGATCCGTGAGATTGTACTTGGGAAACTGAGGAGAGCATTCAGAAAGCTTATCCTAGATGCCGAATAGATATCTCTGATTGACTCCGGTGCAAGGTACATTTAACCTATTTTGCATTACCATTTAATTCTCTATTCTATTACTATTTTCTTCCCATGGATGTGCACTATTTATTCTATACTCTGAATGATTTTTAAAGGAATATAGGATTTGATTAGTATATTTTTGTAAGGTTAAAAACAAATTGGTTGTTGTATTGTGGGATTGTAGATTTATCAAACCACTTTCGACTTTGTTGCTTTTCGGGGACGAAAAGTTTTAAGTGGGGGAGATTGTAACGACCCAGAAAATCTGAACCAATTTAAAAATTTTAAATTGGCTAAAATAATGGATTTTAAATATTTAAAATAAATATTTTAAATAATGGCGATGAAAACTGAGTTTGAATCGACAATTGAAAACGAATATAATTAATTATAACTATAAACAAGGCCTGAAAGGGCGCTGTAGTTTCAAAAATTGAATTCGAACTTTGTCGGAATGTACCGGGTGCAAAAAAAAACGAATTTTAGTGAAACCAAAATTATTTAAATCTGTTAGTGAATACCTTTCCAACGAATCTGACAAATCGAAATTTGATAGCGGGAATCAAAAGATATGTCCTGTTGAAAATTCTGAATAGTCGCTATGGAATTCAGGCCCTTAAAAATGGACATTTTGCAAACAACCTCGGATTTCGACGAAACCACTTTTGTTGGATCCGTAATGTCAAATTATTGCTAGGTTTCAAATTTCATAATTTTTCGAATCAATATGTGAGCGAGGCAAAGGAAAATGCGTTTGACCGGTTTTAGTTGATTTTAATCGACTGAAAATTGGCCATTTTTCAAACGGTCTCAGAATTCGACGAAACTAGTTTTGATAGGACCGTATCGTCAATACGAAGCTAGAAAATATTTTCCTGGAATTTTTCTAGTTAGTATGTGACCCCGGTAATTTGAAATGTACGTTTAAAATTCAATATAGTGATTTAAATGTAAAGTCAACGGAAACTGATCAAAACGTTCGAACCAGCTTACGATACATATCCTATTGTGTTCGGAATGGCGGTAATTAGCTAGGGGCAACAGTTGTTGGGTCCGTTTGGTGTTCGAACGAATAATTTACTTTTGGAAAATTAATTAATTAATTAATTATAAAATAAAGGATGGCCCACCCTTTTCTCCCATATGGTCAACCCCTTTCTCCCCTTCCCGTTCAAACCGATCAGAAGAAAAAAAAAACAACAAAGGACTGAACGACGATCGACGCTGCTCCACCGGCCACCGCTACCTGACGGCGGCCCTGCCCTCCACTCCAAGCCACCATCGCCCTCTACAAGCCGAGCCCCTCTTCTGGACCGAAACCCTAAACCGCGATAACCCCACATCGAACCCAGACCTCGCGCGTGCTCCGCCTCCGACCGCCACAGCCATCCACCACCACTCCCCGACCCCCTGACGTCAGCCGCCCCGACTGGCCTGCTTCCTCGACGCTGAGCCCCCCCCCCCCCCAATTTTGCCGGTAAGCTTCTATTTTAAATTATTTTATATAATTAGTTTAATTTAATTCATATGAGAACATTGTGAAATTTCAGAATTTTTGAATATATAAAGCTTTGGTTTTTGAAAATAAGAAGCTTTGTTTTTTTTGAGATTAAAGACTACGGTGTTGAAGTATGAGAAGATGTGATCTTTGGGTAAAAAATATAGGATTTATTTATATGTAGTTTTCAAATAAAAATATATGATTTTTACATGTATATAGCATAATAAAAATTCGATTTTTATATATTGAACATCGAAGTAAAAATTCGATTTTTATATATTGAACATCGAAGTAAAATTATGATTTTTATAAATTGAACATCGAAGTAAAAATATGATTTTTATATATTGAACATCGAAGTAAAAATTCGATCTTTACATATGTAGTGAATACGGGCAACGAAAGCGACAAAAGGCGAGAAAGGCGAAGATTTCTCTAAGTGAAGTGTCGTGAAGTTGGATAGCTATTGGTGAGAATTTCTCACTCTTCAATTTCTTTTTCTATATATATATATGTGTTGAAATAAAAGTGAATTGCTATATATAATATATATATATATATATATATATATATATATATATAAGCCCCTCGTACACAAACCATGGACGATATTTATTGATTGAAATTGTTGTGAAAATTGATTGATAGCGAATGATTGTTTGGGATTGTTTGTGGTAGATATTGATTGATTGAGGTTGAAAAATACCCGTTTGTGGTTGAGAAATATTTGGTTGAAACCACATAGGATTAGTTTGTGGAAATGAAATAAATATATACATGCCGCCTGCATGCGAACTAGATGCATGATCCCCATTGTCAAAAACCGCGAGGTTTTAAGGTAGAGCGAGGAGCCGTACTAGGGACGGTCCCGGTTTTAACTACCCTGCCGTTATGCTGCAGAAATTTTGAATAATATTCGAGTGTTTGAATTATTTTCATCTTCTTAAACTATATTTATTCATTGAATAGAAAACCTTCATGTGTTGAATTGATATTCATTCGTTGATTAGAAATTCATGTGTTGAATGGTATTCGCGTTTTAAATATAAAAATCACATTTCTATCTATATATAGAAACTATAGAAAACCTTCATGTGTTGAATTGATATTTATTCGTTGATTAGAAATTCATGTGTTGAATTGTATTCGCGTTTTAAATATAAAAATCACATTTCTATCTATATATAGAAACTATAGAAAACCTTCATGTGCTGAATTGATATTCATTCGTTGAATTGAAATTCATGTGTTGAATGGTATTCATATTTTGAAATAAATTGTTTGATAATAAAAATCACCTTTTATCGACTATATGAACTGCGTAAAATAATCTCATTTTGAAAGAAATTGTTTTATAAGAAAAATTTAATTTTTAGAATTTTTCTATAATTTTCAATTAATTAAATAAGCAACATTTTAATTGGAGTGTTTTGCACCCTGTGTCAGTGATTTTGGGGTTTCACAATAAGAGTTAATCTACCGGTATTATTATATTTTTGAAATCGTGGGACATTGCTCGTCTCACCAGTATTTTTATTTCTATCTGTAGCAGTCCCTAAGTGAAAGGAATTCTATGTAATGGGGTTCGCTAATAAATAAGAAAAAGGAAAATATCCAAACCCCTTCTATTTCTAAAGGCTGCATGGCCAATTTCTCTCCTTAAAACAGTTCGTGATCCAGATAAATACAACGAGTATGATTTCTCTTCTATAAATATGTAACATTTTCTGCTAAAACCTAATTCACAAACTCCTCAGTCAACGCAGAAAAGGTGCCGCCACTTCTTTTTATCTCTTTTTCAAATCGTGGTACTCAAAATTTCAAAGCTCCCGTAACCTTCGAATACTAGTATTATCACCTTTAAATGTGCACATATTCACCTAAGATTTGAAGGAAAAGGAGGCTCATAATCCTGAGCATGCGAGAACACAGGAGGGCGAGCGTTGGGGTGAAGGAACTCGAGAAACGGTAGGTTATGAGTTTTTTTGTTCATAGATGTGTTATACAGTTCGAGGAGAACAGGGGGTAGTGATGTACGCGTAAGGGGAGGTCCATGACATTTCGAAGGGGAGCATCAGTAGGTTCTCGGTTTCTGAAATGGTGGAATGGAGACTATGCTGTAGCCTCTATCACCAGGGGAGGAGCCGAGATTCAACTATAGGGTATAAATGACATGCTGAAGGAGTTGCGGGAATAGTTGCCTAAGTGAATGAGGGAAGTCGCGAGTTCGAGTCTGCTGTTATGGTGACCGAGGAATGGTGAGCGAGTTCGATGGTAGTGGTGTAGGAGTGTAGTGAGTTGGATGAGGATCGAAGTGGTGGTGTCGGTTTGGAGGTCGATGGTGAGATGAGGGATCGGTTTGGAGTTATAATGATGGAAATGGCGTGGTGTTTAGGAGCAGGTCACGGTGGATTTAGGGAAGAAGAAATTAGGTGCGGGAATGGGTAATAGGAAGTGGTATTGGGCCATGTTGAAATGTGAAGGCCCATCTTTTGTTTTAAATAATAAATCAGGTTTTATTTAAATTTGAATTACTCATATAATTATGAATATGATATCTCATCCATACGAAGTCAGAATCGAGAACCGTAAGTTGCGTTGGGAACGTATGGACGAGAGCTTCACAATGAAGCTTACTGGGAGTGGATTGGGGTTCGTTACAATTTATAGTGAAATAAATTGTCCACCTGAATCAATGACAATTATCGTTATTAACGATGATAGCCCAAAGTGAGTAAATCTCACTAACTCTGAACATTTTATAATTTCATGTTTTATTTTTAGAACTGTTAAATATTGGCTGATTGACTGTGTGTTGATTGTTTGATTGAACTACTAGTCAGTTAGTCGAATTTCTATATTGATTCTGTTTAACAGAATATATCATATGGAACTAAAGTGATGTTAATTTTATTGTGTAACGTCTATGGATGCCGGGAAACAGGTTGGAGGAATCCAACTGGATTCTTCAACATTTATTTTACTGTGATTCATATATTGTGATATATGATGTGATATATAATCTGTTGTTGATTACATGTGTTTGAACGATACTGATTATCGTGATTTGATATGTTGAATACCATAACATACCAAAATGTTGATAAGGGAATATTTTCAATGTGATATCTGAAATTAAAATATTTATAAATGGTATATTTATAAATAAGAAATATTTATAAATTGGAGTATTTAAAAATAGGAGATATTTAGAAAAGGGAAATTATAAAATCAAAGAATAGATTTGAAAAGGAAATATTTGCAAACCATTTGCAAATAGAATAATAGAAAAGGAAATATTTGTAAATTATTTACAAATAAAATTAAAAGGGGAATATTTAGAAAATAAATAGAGTTATAAAAAGGAAATTTGTTTATAACCGAATGGAATTTTATAAAAAGGAAAATGTTATAAAAAGGAAAACGTTACTAAAAAGGAAATCATTTGTGAAGTGAAGAACCGTTACTAAAAGTAAATCTTTATAAATGAATAGTTTATTCGAAAAGAAGTTAATCGAATATTAGTTATTCGAATAAGAGTTAAATAGAGTTATCAAATATTAGTTATTCGAATAGAGTTAAATAAATAAGGGTTATATCGAATTAGTTATTCGAATGAAGTTAAACACATAAGAGTTATCGAATTAGTTATTGGAAAGGAGTTATCGATTATAGTTTAATCGAAAGGGGTTAAGTAAAAAGAGTTAATCGATTAGAGTTAAATAAATAGAATTAATCGAATATAGTTTATTCAAAGAAAGGTTTTCAAATCAAGTTATTCATAAAAGAGATTTATCGGATATAGTTATTCGAAGGGAGGAGTTATCGAATAGAGATTTATTCGAACGAAAGTTACGTAAGGAACTATTTAAGAGTTAAAAGATGAACTTACACTAATTCGAGATTTGAAATGTTGTTCAGTTAAGGTCTAAGAGGTAGTTATACCCCAACTTGATTGACTTCATTTTTAATTTAGAAATGGTTAAGGTTCGAGAGTGAAAGTGGTTAGGTGATTTAGTAAATAGTATAGTGGTTTGAGTTGTCGTCGCGATGTTGATTTAAACATCTGTTTAAATCCAAGTAAAGAAGATTTGGAAATGTTTCCAAATAGAATCAGAAATGTAATCAAATATTGAAATAGGAAATATGAATATATATATATATATATATATATGATTGATGATTGATTGATAGAATTTCCATTTGGAAATAATATCGATGTTTGCACACCTGTTTTTCTTTTATTGTTAAATCACAGACTATCGAAGTTTTGACCATTTTAACGTTGTTAATATGGAGAGAACAGTTGGATTATTATCCAAAAAACAACTCTGTATTGGCATAAGCATTGCGAATCATATATGCCAAAGATAATTGAAGACGGAGTAAAGTGCAAGGGCTGTTGTATAAATCTTAGATAACAGAGCCTAAGATGGATATACTGAATAGTTCCTTCGGTTCATCCTGTTCCTGGATGACTTGTTTTAGACCAAAAAATGGTCCTAACACCCAATTGATCGTATTTTGCAAAGGATAACGAGGAATCATAAATTGGAAAGCAGAGAAAAGTTATCAACACACTATTTTTATAGTGGTTCGGCATTAACGAGCCTACATCCACTTTATACGATTCATTTCACTCTTTGAGTACAATTACAACGAATATATCAACTCAAACACCTGAATTCATTGTATAATTCCTTCTGAATCTATTGAGTTTCATAGGAGAAGGGGGTTTTCTATGAAGAAAATTCGACCATGGCAGCCTTGGAGCAATAAAGTGCTCAAAAAACCCCCCTCTCTTATCCTCCTGAATGTGTATTTATAGTTGTATAATCAGTTAGGGGCGAGCGCCACGTGGCAGCACCTGGGGATCTCGAAGTTGTAGTGGGGAAAGTGGAGAACGTGGCTTCTATTCATGGGGCAACACGTGTCATTCGATCCGGGTAAATAGGCAAGAGAATAGGTTCATGGATGATGTGGTATAACTATTTTAGAGCAGGGGGGATAGGGCGGATCGGATAGGGGGGGCACTCCGATCCGATCCGGAAAGGGTGATCTGATCCGATCCGAAGAAGTACTCCGAACCGATCCGAAAAGGGGGATCCGATCCGATCCGAAAGGGGGCTCCGATCCGGTGACATTTGTCTATACAACTCATGTTTTCCAGCCTTCTATCACTCCATCCAAGTGATCTCCAATCAATGTAATTTCATACTCAATTTCCTGGCTTTGGGTAGACTGGTCACAAAGCAGGCTAACGTTTTTCTCCCCAAAGTACATCTTATTGCAGATGAGATGTGCTTTGAATAAGTCGAGATCGATCTTTTTGGATCTTTTCCTGTATAAATGGCTTGTCATATATCGCATTTCTTCCGTTGATGCTTATCGGGCCAAATTTCGTGGCTAGAGTGGTCAAGATGATCAAGTAATCGTTTAGACCTCGTCGAATCAAGAGGTTGAATTCCTTCGTCATAGGTCATGCAGTATATTTGGCTCCCGTGTGAGATCATACATGCACAAGTTGATGCCAAACGACGCCATCTTCCTAAACAAGTCAAGTGCATTACTGAGTCAGCCTTTTTTTTTATGTATAAGTCAATGTCAGCATTGTTGGGGGTTATGATAGGTCAATCGGACATCCAGTCTTTTAGCCTTTATACTTTTTTCTGCCGCATCGGGTTAGATATTCAGGTTCAGCAATCTTAGTCACCCTGTGTCATTCTGTGCACATTCCCAAGTCATCAAGGGTTGAAGTTGTATATGCGAATGGCCGAATCACATTCATGTCAGGGTCAACCCATCTGTTTAGTCAACAAGAAGGGATCGCCTATGGGGAAGCATCAATTAACGTTGGAAATATGGCCTTTGTCTTTTAGAAGTTGCCGCCAATTGTCTAATTTAGCGCTGGTGCCCCCGGTATGAAGTCTTGAAGCGGGTGGAAGCCAGTCTTTGGCTTCTTGATTGCGCATATGTAATGGCCGTCCATCAGGCTTCTGTCTTTCTTTTTTTTATTCTGGATGGTGATTCGCTACTCGGATGTATGCAGGTTTTCTTGAGAAGCCATTCTTCTGTTTATAGTCTGGGGTATTGCGAAAATCAGATAATAGTAAATGTGCCTAAAGTTGGCGGATAGTTAAATAATGTTGTTCGAAGCTCGTATCTCGTATTCGCCATCCATGGGGATTTTACTGAACGGTAGTCAATAAATCCATGCATTCTATGAATTCATACTCCTGCAACGAGATGTGATTTAGAGTTCGATACAAAATGATTTCTTTGTGTCCAGCTCAGGTTAGTCTTTGGTCTCCCATCCAATCTCTGAGTTTCGGAGTCGGGTGGCGATAAAGTCAGATTATAGCTACTTCAAATGATCTCGTTTGCCCCCTGCATGGGGAACCTCATGTTGAGGTTGAGCTAGATTTTAAAAATTCATCTGAATTGGAGCAAAGCTTGGTCGGGCTCCATTTAAGTTTTCAGTGGCTCTTGCATGTCCATCGTTTTCATCCAAAATGTTATGGTCGGAAGTTGCATGCTACAAATGCCTGGGAGGAGGTTGGTTGCATTTTGTTTGATTAAAGACGACTATGCCAACTTGTCCTAGGGTCCCATATGATCTGGACCACGGAGCAGGGAGTGCTTGAGCCAAGTTCGTTGTCGCTTACATTTCCACGGTGCTCGTTTCAACGAGTAAGTCGTAGATACTCGGCCTTCCATCTATCCAAGTAAAGAAGTTATCTATCATTTTCTGTTGTTTCCGGAGAAATTCGTCTTGCTGAACCATTTGAGTTCTTGAATCAGCAAGGATACCCTCCATTTCATATCTAGCTCGACATGCTGAGGGATCATCGCAAGAAGAAATCTGCTGACTTCCTTCATTCCTAGCGCCTTCCGCACCAATGTCCTAAGCATGGAAGAAATTTCTATCTTCCTTCTCCTTATCCTTTGAGTTTGTATGTCAAGCAATCTGATTCCTTGCAAGTGAGAAATCAAAGTAATGGCATCCCTCTTATCCAGGGTCTTTCAGTCGGGAAGTTGGTTGGGACTAGCCAATGGACGTTCACTCTGCATCCATTCCGTGGTCCTTAAGAATCCTGTCAAGATCGAGATATAAGTTAGACACAGACATATAAATTATGCCATTTGTAAATATTTTCAATAGTATGTCTCCAGTCCATGGGTAATGGCGAAAAATCGGTAGATGTATCACATCTCTTTCAAATGTAGAGATGGATGCATGGAAAAGATGCATCACTTTCAAATATTAAGTGATTGAGTTATCCAAGTGCTCGAGTCATCATGCTTTCCATTCAGTGTACTTGCGAGGTGGAACTCGTTGTTGCACTTGGGTTATGGTCAGTCACGCGTCGGTGTGTATGTTGATTTGATAAATCACTCTTAGGGCCTCCTTCCGGTCGTTGCCTTAAGTCGGGTGACACGTCATTGAATAATTCACTCTCAAGACCTTCTTTCGGTCGTCGCCTTGAGTTGCATGAGAAGTTTAGTACTTGGCATCAGTGTCAGCCTTCTGGACATGGCCCTTTGTTTGTTTTCCACTGGCCTGTTGTGGTTGTCGTGGGTGCGGCCCTCGTATTCTTGTCCTGTTATCTTGCACAAGCCTGCACTCCGCAAACAAAGCGACTCATTAAATAATAGGTAATAAAGCATGTCACATTCAAATAAGGGTTTCAATTCAGAATCCCTACAATCAAATAGTATCTAACAAATCATATAGAATTTATCTAGAGGGGGTGATGTGTGTGTATGCCCCCAATCGATCATGAATAAGATGTCTGGTTAGGGCTTGTTTGGGATTGATTAGTATTGACAATGTGATGCCCCCCAGTTCGAAAATGAGGGGTACGGGCTCATCTTTCATTCTTTCCCCCGATACTACAACGAGGTAGGAGCCCTTTTATTGCATTTAATCAACATGCCTTTATATTCTCATGTCGTATGCCTAGGATAGAGTTCGAACTCAGCTTTCAGTCTGCTTCCCGATCCCTCAGCGGGGTAGGATTTCATTTGCAGCGCCAGTCCCTGGCGCCCTTTTACTCTCCCGTCGAATGCCAAAGGTAGAGTGGAATCAAGGCGGTCTTTTAATCATGGTGCACCTTCATGCCTTGAGGACGTCGTCTTCCCGTCCTTTATACTCTCTCTCGAGTCATGAGAGTTAGAGTTGTGGACGTCGTCTTCCTGTCCTTTATAGTCTCTCTCGAGTCATGGGAGTTAGAGTTGTGGACGTCGTCTTCCCGTCCTTTATACTCTCTCTCGAGTCATGAGAGTTAGAGTTGTGGACGTCGTCTTCCCGTCCTTTATACTCTCTCTCGAGTCATGAGAGTTAGAGTTGCGGAAGTCGTCTTCCCGTCCTTTATACTCTCTCTCGAGTAATGAGATTTAGAGTTGTGGACGTCGTCTTCCCGTCCTTTATACTCTCTCTCGAGTCATGAGAGTTAGAGTTGCGGATGTCGTCTTCCCGTCCTTTATACTCTCTCTCGAGTCATGAGAGTTAGAGTTATGGATCGAGTGGTCTTTAATCATGGGGCGCCCATCACACTCATCCTAGGTTCGTACCCCTATCCATCTCTGAGGATTAGAGTTAGTCAGGCCAACAGTCAGAAAATATTTACAGAAGCTTTGCGCTCCTCCGATCAATCTATGGAAGGAGTGATTGGCACCGAAGTTCGGGTACCTACATCATTCATATCGCTTGAGGTAGTTATGTCAATAACTCAGGAAGCATGTAGAAGTAAATTGCATGACTGAAAAGTAAGCATATCAAGGGGAAGTGCTACCTCCTGTATTCGAATTCATGTAATCTGTGGCATCAAACATAGGACCAAGCCATGCAGACGGTCGAACTGCATCCATCTGATATCGGATTCCGACTTTGAAATGCAAAAGTCAATGCATAATTATCATTAGCTCTGTCACGTATGAGCCAAGGAGTGGATGGTCATCTCGGATCCACCTTGAGCTTTACGACCTCTTTCAGGCAAAGGGCATGGCTTTGTAAACGAGCTGTTCAGTCAAGCTTGTTATGGTATTGCTTCATAACTCTATATGCGGGTGTTTGAAGTCTGATCAGTATCAAATCCGTGGTACCTACACCATCCACGTATTAATTCCTATGAGTTAATTACATCAATAACTCATAAAGTATGTAAATATAAGAGTCATGGTTAAAGAATAATCCTGTTAAAGGAATGAATATCATTTGGTGCGGAAATGGCACTGCAGGTTCTTTCTAGGTCCATTCTGCCTCGTCATGCCTTTACCAGGGGATGGCTACCAAAATTTTAAGCTGATGACGAATGTCTTTTCAAATTATTAAGAGGCGGCAGTCCCAAGAATATATGGACCATGATCGAGGTCTTGGAGTGACAAGGTCGCATATACATTGAATCTCCTTCTTGCCCCTATGTCGAGGCCAAGGATTGAGTGTCAGGGAATCATGTTTGTACCGCTAATAGTAGCACATCATCGCATTGGTGCTAGGACTATAATTGGTAGGAGAACAGTGGATCAATGCTTATAATAGCTTTCGCTTTCCGTGCTAGGGATCGGGATATAGCTGTCAGGGAGATAGTCATATCTCATCCATTCGTCGGTATGCTTTCGATCCCACGTCAGGGATAAGGGCCAGTGCATAGACAATCAACCAACATTTAGGCTTAAGTGTTCTAAACATTTAATTCGCCCATCTTCGGGCAAGGCTGAGGCAGTCGATCACGCAAGCCTATGGTGTATCAACTTTGAATTAGATGATATAATCATGAGCAATCAACATTCGAATCTCCAGTTGTCACGAGCTATTCGTTCTTGAATCTCCAGTTTCCCCCAGCATCTGGGGTATGAGTTACTTGACATATAACTGATGAAGGGAGTGCAAGTGTAAATCTTCACATTCTAATTCCAAAAACGTCGTTTATTCGAAGTTTTCATTCATGTACATATCCCACCTAGTGGGAAGTTGCTTTGTATTCTTATTGAATCATTCTTTGCACCGTCTGTACACAACTTTCGGGTGCTTGGTTTTTCATCTTTCATTTATAGGGGCTATCTTCTCTATCGAATACATCCTCTTCGGGAACGGTGAATTCGCTGATAAAGTAGGCTAATGTTTACCCTCCATATGGACTTCTTTAGGAGGGAATTGAGATCAAGCTGGTTCAGCTCGATGTTTTGTTCGAGCAATCTTCCAGATGCCTCAGGTCACTACAGGACCTGTCGTAGTGGTTAATCGGTGTGTATCACAATCAGATGAACTTGGAAGTAGTGGCAGAGTTTTCTCGAAGCCACCAACAAGTTGTAAATGAGCTTTTCAATCTTTGGGCAGTTGCTTCATTAGGCGGTTGCCTCCTGAATCCTAAATCTTCATTCTCTCTGGGATCCATGCCTTTGGGAAACTCATAAAGCAAATCTTTCTGCAATGTTTCCTTTGTTTGCAAAGCTCATACCGCCTTCACACTCCATCTCATCGAGAGGGGAAGCGTTTTTGAGTTCCACGCTATCTCTGTTACGTAGCATATTCCATTCAGCCAAATAGCAGTCTCTCCTAGTGACTTAGTCACCATGGACCATTCCCACTCCAGTTTCGCTTGGGAATTTTGGCGATAGACATTAGGCTGCAATGTAAGCTCTGAATTCTGCTGGAGCTGGTCGGTCTAGACCTCGATTTAATAAGCTTGAACATGATAGCAGAGCTTGCGAGACTTCAAGTAATATTCATACGTTATGTCACAATGGAAATGAGAAATAGAGAGCTAATGGTTGATTCATATTTGCTTTAATCCAGAGCTCTCATCACTTGTCCAAGGTCGTATGGTGGCTGGTGAGTAGTCAAGTTGCTATAATCTAGGAAAGAATCCATAGGTCCAATCATGGCGTGTGGAGGCTCAACTGGTACCTAACTTTGGGAACCAAAGTATGTTGACCTAACCCTTATTCGATGGAAATCAGTCTTCCTTGATGCAGCTGACAGCAAATAGCCATTACAAAGGTTCGCCAAGTTCTTCGGAAGGTGAACCGCAGTACATATCTCATTCATCACATCATACAATTGAAGTGTAGATTTGGGATGTTGGGATCCTTAGCTGCTTTCTGGTATCCCATTATTAACAATCATGGTCACTAAGATCACATGAATCATCTTCGGAGTAGCGCTCGGACTGTTCCATATAACCGTCATTCGATACTCCGCCGATTGGATAGGTTTAAGTCACATAAATAACGTAATCACTGCTCATTAGGGAAACAATAGTTGCATCAGTGAAATTTATACACCTTCAGTGCCATGGAAGAGGAAGCTGCTATAGGACAAGCATTGTCTCGTGTACAATCATTGATAGCAAGCTGAATCTGATCGATAGCTCCTTACATTGGCTTACTGATGCAAGTAAGTGTCATGGCTCTGGGAAGAATTCTAGTCGTTGCCATCTTGCTATCATATTCTCAGATTATCCGTCTAATCTTCATCGGCAAGCTTTGATGACTACCATTAGCCAAAATATATGTTGAGCCGAAGGCGAGCCGTGCTCCGAGCCGAAGGCGAGGCCGTCAGCGGGTCCGGGCGCAGCGCCGGTGGGGGTCCGGGGCCCCACAGTCCCGGCGGCGATCGACCTAACTGGTTAGGTCGAAAATGTGAGCACCGCGCGATATTTTTGATTTTGGAGGATGGAACCTTTTCTGAAATGATCAGAAAAACGTATTTTCCCCCAAAAATTGTTGTTTCGGGTCGGATCGGATCATGCTTTAAAATTGCGGTTCGGATTTTTTTCTGAGTGCGGTTCGTGTCATATATCCGGGTCGGATCGAGGGTGAATCATCGGCTAGTCGGTTCAGGTCCTCTCCAGCGTTTCGGGTCGGGTCGGAATAGTTCCTCTAAGCCGGATCGGAGCATCATCAGCTGGTTGGTTTGAGTGCCACTCCGGGTCGGATCAGATTACAGCATCACTACCAGATCGGTTGGGCTACATTCGATCCGATCCAAAATATAATTCTCCAGAGTTTGCCAAACTGTGGTAGGGTCAAATCTATCCGATCCGAGGTTGAAGACCATGCTGAAGTGTTTCCGCTGTGCCAAACAAATCGTTTCGTTGCTTCTCTCCAAACACAAGACAACATGGGGTCGGTTCGGGTATGACCCGAACACTTCCGAACCGGAGCTCGAGCTGCTGTTGTAAGCCGTACGTCATTTGAATGATCTCTGTTGGTTTCACGTCTTCGAGAAACCAGTTGGTTCCAGTTTCTTCCTGGAGCCATATGTACAAACTTGATGAAATCTTTGTAGGCTTCAAAAGTGATGAGATTACGGATTATCTCTTCGGATTTAGTGATCCAAACAGTAGATAAATAATCTGAAACGTTGAAAATCTTCATTTCTCAGTGAAATCACCAAAATGTTAGACCAAAAAATGGTCCTAACACCCAATTGATCGTATTTTGCGGAGGATAACGAGGAATCATAAATTGGAAAGCAGAGAAAAGTTATCAACACACGATTTTTATAGTGGTTCGTCATTAACGAGCCTACATCCACTTTATATGATTCATTTCACTCTTTGAGTACAATTAGAACGAATATATCGACTCAAACACCTGAATTCATTGTATAATTCCTTCTGAATCTATTGAGTTTCATAGTAGAAGGGGTTTTTCTATGAAGAAAATTCGGCCATGGCAGCCTTGGAGCAATAGAGTGATCAAAAAACCCCCCTCTCTTATCTGCCTGAATGTGTATTTATAGTTGTATAATCAGTTAGGGGCGAGCGCCACGTGGCAGCACCTGGGGATCTCGAAGTTGTAGTGGGGAAAGTGGAGAACATGGCTTCTATTCATGGGGCAACAAGTGTCATTCGATCCGGGTAAATAGGCAAGAGAATAGGTTCATGGATGATGTGGTATAACTATTTTAGAGCAGGGGGGATAGGGCGGATCGGATAGGGGGGGCACTCCGATCCGATCCAGAAAGGGTGATCTGATCCGATCCGAAGAAGTACTCCGAACCGATCCGAAAAGGGGGATCCGATCCGATCCGAAAGGGGGCTCCGATCCGGTGACATTTGTCTATACAACTCATGTTTTCCAGCCTTCTATCACTCCATCCAAGTGATCTCCAATCAATGTAAGTTCATACTCAAGTTCCTGGCTTTGGGTAGACTGGTCACAAAGCAGGCTAACAACTTGTATGGACGGATGTCTGACAGAATATTTCCAGACGATCACGTATATTGATTTCTCCAACCGTACCAAGAGTGGAATCAGAGAAGGAAACTTCTTTTAGCTGACACGTAATGTATGGTTTTAAACGTCGATTCGTGATTTGATGGATTTGACGATATGACATTCGAAGTGAATCTGGTGTGATGATAAAGCGTAGCTTCTAGCCTCATCAACCGGTAAATGACAGAAATCGGGCAGGCAGCATGGCTAAGTCGGTCGCAACGAAGTAGGGTGTATAATCACCTGATCTAGAGGTTCATTTATTTCTAAAAATCTATTGTTGATGCTGTCCCATTCGGGAAATGGTTGCTGATCCCAACCGTTTGTGATATACATTCGACACACTCAAGCGAAATGAGTGGTCGGTCATGTGTGGCCGGTTTGGAAGATGTTCTTGTTGAACCCAGTGTATTCCTCTCTAGAGGTACACTTGCGGAAGGTGGTTCCATACCTTGTCATAGTTGGAAATCCATTACCCAACACATGCTTGCAGTTTTGATTGTATACTATATATGTAGAACGTGAGATGAAAGCGTTTCTGCTAGATGATTATTATATTGTGTTGATAGACATTATTATAATATCAAAAGGTTTTTGATATAAAGATATTTGGATTCTCATAAGGGAAAAACCCGTTCCGTTATACGGCATGGTCTTATGAGATATCGATTACCTACTTGAACTGTTTTAAACTGTTTTACTCACACCAGTCCCATGACTGACCCGAAGTTTATTTGTTTGTTTCCCTAAACTCTTGGGGCCTAAATTTGTACGGGTAGTCAAGTAGTCGGGATTTACAGATATACTGGATGAGCTTAGAGCAGGAGGCTTCAGGATCATATAGTTATAGTTATTTCTGCTGCGTTGTAAGTGTTGTACTTTGATAATGATATGTATATTGAAGTACAGATTTGTATTTCAAAGTTATGTTATGAAATATATTTATTCGTTCTGTTGTGAGATTCATGTTACTCTGATATTGTGTTCTTCTTCTTCTCCTATTCTAAGTTTCTATCTTATCTTTCCTCACCCTCTGTTTTCTTTCTATTAATTTCCTGATTTTCAGTTTAATTTGGCGTTGGACTAGTGTTTTTGGTCAGCTCAAATTGGACCGGAATTTTGGGTCATTACAATTTACTTATCGTGCTTTTACTGATTAACTGTTACAAGATAAGTTGACCCGTGTGCCCTTGGGTCAAACCGAGTTATAGGTTAACTTATCTGCTCATGCTTTATTGTCTACTTGGATATTCTACTCGCCTTTTGCAGATGCATAGTTCTTGTCCGTCCTTGTAGTTCACCCTTGTACATGACACTGTAAATTCTTTTGTGGGGTTTTTGATGTATGGACACGTATGTATATTTTGTAGTAACTATCAGACTTATAAATGTATGATTTATCATATGGGATGTATGTGTATGTATATGTATATGTATTAGTGACTTTTGTTCTATATCTACGATCTATGTTATATTATATATTGTCCTGAACAGATCCTAACGTAAACATAGTGGTGTATAGAGTAAGCATTAGGCATGTTACAAGAAAAAATAAGTCCTGACATGTTTAATACTTATTCTATGCAACATTATGGATGGTCGCTCTTATATACCCTATCTTTCCATTAGTAGACAGTATTACCCGCTAATGCTCTTTGCTAATGTGGGTCTTGGGGTGGGGCGTCACAATGATAGTTAAATAAAATTGGGTTTAGGATGTACAGTGTTTATAAGATCATTACTATGCATGTTCTTCACTGTTGATCACCAATTCCATTGTTATAAGTAAAACACATGCCTTTACTGTTGGATAAGTAATCATTTATTTTCATTTATCTTCGTTTCCCTATTTTTACTGTATTAGTTTATTTGCCGTCATGCCTATATGTGTATATAATTTGATTCTGTAACGACCCAGAAAATCTGAACCAATTTAAAATTTTTAAATTGGCTAAAATAATGGATTTTAAGTATTTAAAATAGATATTTTAAATAATGGTAATGAAAACTGAGTTTGAATCGACAATTGAAAATGAATATAATTAATTATAATTATAAACAAGGCCTGAAAGGGCGCTGTAGTTTCAAAAATTGAATTCGAACTTTGTCGGAATGTACCGGGTGCAAAACAAAATGAATTTTAGTGAAACCAAAAATATTTAAATCTGTTAGTGAATACCTTTCCAACGAATCTGACAAATCGAAATTTGATAGCGGGAATCAAAAGATATGTCCAGTTGAAAATTCTGAATAGTCGATATGGAATTCAGGCCCTTAAAAATGGACATTTTGCAAACGACCTCGGATTTCGACGAAACCACTTTTGTTGGATCCGTAATGTCAAATTATTGCTAGGTTTCAAATTTCATAATTTATCGAATCAATATGTGAGCGAGGCAAAGGAAAACGCATTTGACCGGTTTTAGTTGATTTTAATCGACTGGAAATTGGCCATTTTTCAAACGGTCTCAGAATTCGACGAAACTAGTTTTGATAGGACCGTATCATCAATACGAAGCTAGAAAATATTTTTTTGGAATTTTTCTAGTTAGTATGTGACCCCGGTAATTTGAAATGTATGTTAAGAATTCAATATAGTGATTTAAATGTAAATTCAACGGAAACTGATCAAAACATTCGAACCAGCTTACGATACATATCCCATTGTGTTCGGAATGGCGGTAATTAGCTTGGGGCGACAGTCGTTGGATCCCGTTTGGTGTTCGAACGAATAATTTACTTTTGGAAAATTAATTAATTAATTAATTATAAAATAAAGTATGGCCCACCCTTTTCTCCCATATGGTCAACCCCTTTCTCCCCTTCCCGTTCAAACCGATCAGAAGAAAAAACAAAAAACAAAACAACAAAGGACCGAACGACGATCGACGCTGCTCCACCAGCCACCTCTACCTGACGCCGGCCCTGCCCTCCCCTCCAAGCCACCGTCGCCCTCTACAAGCCGAGCCCCTCTTCTGGACCGAAACCCTAAACCGCGATAACCCCACATCGAACCCAGACCTCGCGCGTGCTCCGCCTCCGACCGCCACAGCCATCCGCCACCACTCCCCGACCCCCTGATGTCAGCCGCCCCGACTGGCCTGCTTCCTCGACGCTGAGCCCCCCCAATTTTGCCGGTAAGCTTCTATTTTAATTTATTTTATATAATTAGTTTAATTTAATTCATATGAGAACATTGTGAAATTTCAGAATTTTTGAATATATAAAGCTTTGGTTTTTGAAAATAAGAAGCTTTGTTTTTTTTTTAGATTAAAGACTATGGTGTTGAAGTATGAGAAGATGTGATCTTTGGGAAAAAAATATAGGATTTATTTATATGTAGTTTTCAAATAAAAATATATGATTTTTACATGTATATAGCATAATAAAAATTCGATTTTTATATATTGAACATCGAAGTAAAAATTCGATTTTTATATATTGAACATCGAAGTAAAAATATGATTTTTATAAATTGAACATTGAAGTAAAAATATGATTTTTATATATTGAACATCGAAGTAAAAATTTGATCTTTACATATGTAGTGAATACGGGCAACGAAAGCGACAAAAGGCGAAGATTTCTCTAAGTGAAGTGTCATGAAGTTGGATAGCTATTGGTGAGAATTTCTCACTCTTCAATTTCTTTTTCTATATATATATATGTGTGTTGAAATAAAAGTGAATTGATATTATATATATATATATATATATATATATATATATATATATATATATATATATATATATATATATATATATATATGCCCCTCGTCCACAAACCATGGACGATATTTATTGATTGAAATTGTTGTGAAAATTGATTGATAGCGAATGATTGTTTGGGATTGTTTGTGGTTGATATTGATTGATTGAGGTTGAAAAATACCCGTTTGTGGTTGAGAAATATTTGGTTGAAACCACATAGGATTAATTTTTGGAAATGAAATAAATATATACATGCCGCCTGCGTGCGAACTAGATGCATGATCCCCATTGTCAAAAACCGCGAGGTTTTAAGGTAGAGCGAGGAGCCGTACTAGGGACGGTCCTGGTTTTAACTACCCTGCCGTTATGCTGCCGAAATTTTGAATAATATTCGAGTGTTTGAATTATTTTCATCTTCTTAAACTATATTTATTCATTGAATAGAAAACCTTCATGTGTTGAATTGATATTCATTCGTTGATTAGAAATTCATGTGTTGAATGGTATTCGCGTTTAAAATATAAAAATCACATTTCTATTTATATATAGAAACTATAGAAAACCTTCATGTGTTGAATTGATATTCATTCGTTGATTAGAAATTCATGTGTTGAATGGTATTCGCGTTTTAAATATAAAAATCACATTTCTATCTATATATAGAAACTATAGAAAACCTTCATGTGTTGAATCGATATTCATTCGTTGAGTTGAAATTCATGTGTTGAATGGTATTCATATTTTGAAATAAATTGTTTGATAATAAAAATCACCTTTTATCGACTATATGAACTGTGTAAAATAATCTCGTTTTGAAAGAAATTGTTTTATAAGAAAAATCCTATTTTTATCACCAATATGAAATATATAAAATAATAGTGTTTTGAAATGAGTTGTTTTACAATAAAAATCACATTTTTATTGTATGCATGAATCGTTGAAATGTGAAGTGTTAAAAATAGCCACTTGTTCAAAATAAACATATATGAGTTGAAATATTCATTAATTAGCTAATGAAATGATTTACACCTATGTATGTAACATTAGAATGAATGGTGTTTTTAAACCAAATAGAAATCAAATATGAAGTTGAATAAAAAATGATAAATGATAAGAACTGTATATATATGTACATGCATATTCATTGAACGGGTTATAGCAAAGGGGCCAGAGAAGAGGAATAAAATTTTGTGCCCGACAAATAGGTACACATTTACTGTTTTGTTTGGGTGATGATTTTATGAGCCTGTTGGCTAGCCGCTTGGCTTTTTTCTTTTTCTTTTTGAGATTAGAAGGACCGGGAAAGCTATTTGCGATTTCCCGATGCTCCCGGTGCAGGGGAGGTTATGGCGAAATTTTCCAAAATTTTAAGGCGATAGTGAAATATTTGAAGTAAAACGATATTGAAATTGTTGAATGAACTATATTTATATAAATATATAAATATATAAATATAAATAAAATTGAAACGAAACGAGGCTGTGCAGTTCGTATTTTGAAACCGTGATTTCAAACGACTAGTGCGGGAAATCCGACCATTGGATTTTCCCAAAACCTCAAACGTCGGGTTCGCCTTGGAAATATCTTCCCAACCGCACCAACCTTGTAAAAATCCAACAGTTGGATTGTCTGAAATGTTTAATTCAAATATGAAGAAAAACAGCGCCAGAAGCGATTACATTTATATATATATAAATATAATTATATATTTAATCGAATAACGACGCTGCAGTTCGTATTTTGAAATCGAAACTTCAAACGATTGTACCGGGAGATCCGACCGTCGGATTTTCCCGAAACTGGAACCGTTGGATTCGTTTTGAAAAGACCTTTCTAATGATGTAAATTTTGTGAAGATCCAACGGTTAGATTTTTAGATATGTGTAAATCAAATCTAAAGAAAAACAGCGCCACGGCCGCTTTATGGCCCGAAGCGTCGTTTTGAATAAATTAGCTATTTTAAAATAAATAAAAATAGCGATAATTCGTTATAAAATATCATAAGCGATATCGAATGGAAATAAACTGAATTTGCTCGATTTGTGTGGCTTTTGATGGTTGAATGTATTTGGTGTGAAAATTACATTAAAGAACAAGATTGGTGTTGTCAAATAATTTAACCATTGAAATAAATTGATTTGAAATTCTAAATATACGTGAATTATTTGAAAAGGCCGAGTTAATCTCATTTCAAATGATTGATCGATGATTAAAAATTCGAAGATGAAGACGACGGTCGAAGACCGGAGATCTTCACCTCGTTTGGATGGTAACCGAGGTCCTGATTGGGAGGCATCCCGAAATATGGATAATGAGTGGTGATCGTCCATACGTATGTGGTGATCAATGGGTTTGCGAGGTATTTAGTGCCTCCGGTTTCGTTCAGACCCAGAACGGACTTGTAAATGGACCGTGTGTCTGACATTGGATTTTATTCTCTGTTGATTGATCTCTATTAAATATACATCTGTTTGGCGGCGGAGAATTTATTCTTTTGCTTAACGCCCTTCTCTGAAACGCACGAGCTCAGAGGTTGTATATCGATGGACATCAGTCGCATGGCATGAATTGCGTGTGTGGCGTGCTAAGATGCAGTGATCAGGGCTTTTGTTGAAAAGCAAAGTCTTTTGGTGATGATCAAAGCACCGCCTGTGTGGCGTAGCTTTGTGTATAACGCAAATTCGCGAGCCTCACACCCCGGTATGAACCAGAAACGGGAGAAGGACCTCAGGGAGGACATGCGTTTCTTTCTAGCTAGGGTGGTGTCAGTGACCTACCAGCCATGACATTTATATACTTTTCACCTATGTGGTTGTTGCTGTTGCGAGGCGCCTCGGTTTGATAGGACGATCCGGGTCCGATGGAGTCATTCGTTGGCTCATTTACGCCCCAAAGGGCGGGGAAACGTATTGTTCAGGCATTTTAATCCACATCGGTGGACCGGCCCTGTCGCTCCAAGGGCCCACCTGAGTCTGGGTCATGTGGCTCGGGCTAGAGAGTCACGAATTCGGTAAGGACTATCTTTTGCCTTGGTTCATGACGGAAATCCAATTCACAAATACGACATCGTGCGGTTTTGATTGTATATATATACGACGACATTATATATGGTACCCATGCCGTCTATGATTGATAGTTATGATTTGAAATTGTTTTCAAAACATATAAACACTAGCAATAATATAAAGTGCCTTTGTTTTTATTCGTATCAAGGATATTTTGGTCGTTATAAGGTAAAACTCTATCCTCCGGTTTGCGTTGCATTGTGTGATGGGAACTGAGTCTTATAATGGCTTCATTTTTATAAAAAGCATAGCGATGTTTAAAAGAATGATTTGTTTTAAAGCACTGGCAGTCCAATGGAGTAAACACGTTCCGCGAAAGTGGCGTGGTCCTGTGATTTGCCATATTATATATGTGTTGAGTAGACTTCTCATACCAGTCCCATGACTGACTCATAGTTTGTTTCACTCTCAAACTCGGGTGCCCCTTTTTCTACACAGGCAGCCTTGTATTCAGGTTTAGCTGGTTCTTTCTGGATAGCTGGAGCTGAAGATGGATTCTATCATTTATCTCTTTTATGCTGTTCAGCTCCTATTGTACATATTTTGTTTATTTCCTCTGTAGACATTTATGTATAGCTGAACTGTATTTGTACTAAGTAAGATCCTGTATACTGTGTAACTCTGATGATTACTCTTATCCAGTATATTTTATTGTTCATTATCTGGTGTATTTATTTAATTTTGTTCTACTATTAACTGTTTCTGTGTTATATTCCAAATATAACCCTTGTTTCCGTCAGAACGGGATTTCGGGTCGTCTCAACGTGGTATCAGAGCTTTGGTTAAGCTTAGTTCTGGAATATAACATTTGAACGAACTCATCAGAAATAGAACCAGTAATGTTCTAGGACGGGCAACTCAATACAGATAGGATCAGTAATATCCTAGTATGAGTAAAGCAGAATGAAATTACACCTTGATAGACACATTTACATTTGAAGTATTTGTCTCTATATTTTGAAATATCTTTCCTGTTGACCTGACACTTGATCTGCTATTTGCAGAGGAACTAGAAAATGAGTGCCAGAAACAGAAGAAGTAATACTGACCCAGATATAGAAGCTCTATTCATGAAGTATAGAAATCTGGGTGGAAAACCCTTTACGGATGAAGAAGCAATTATGAAAACACAAGCTTGGATTCGTTCGGCTGAGAAAATTTTCGAAGCATTAAAGCTTAGGGATGACCAGAAAAGATTACTGGCCTCCTGGGCACTCAAAGAAGAAGCTTTGTTTTGGTGGGATTCAATCATTAAAGATAATCTAGAAGGTGATATCACCTGGGACAGATTCAAAGTGATTTTCCTGAAAGATTTACCCCTCCCGAAGCGACCGAACGACTATGTGACGAATTTTCTTATCTAATACAAGGTGACATGACCATTCCCGAATATCATAAGAAATTCAACGAACTTTCTCACTTTGTCCCTCATCTAATTCAAAATCCGAAGAGGAAAAATATGAGATTTATTCACGGACTTCAAAGGAAATACCAGAATAAAGTATTGGGGCATGTGAAGCTTCCTTTTTCTGAAATGATATATATGGCCTATCAGTATGAAGATCTCCATAAGAAAGGAATGTTATGCGAAGAAGAAGAAGTCAGTTCTAGTGTCATAGCAGGGTCGGAAACTGATATTCCTGAAGCTAGTACGACGTCTGAGATCCGTAAGAAGCCCGGTGCCAAGAGAAAAAGGGCTGAATCTGGGAAAGAACCCGTAACGACCGCCGTATGCAATAACTGCAATAGGCAGGGACATCTCTCGATAAGTTGCAGATCTCTAAGGAAACAAGTAAAGGATGGGTCTAAATCCGGTAAGAGGTTACAAGAGAAAAGAGGATGCCATAAGTGTCATCAGGCGGGGCATATTGCGAAAAACTGCCCGCTATCTCCGAAATCTAAACCAGCGCAGGTAAATGAAGTGGTAGAAGTACCCGCATCCTCGTCTGTTCAGGAAAGATCTGATGTCTTAGAAGGCACGCTCAATGTCAAAAACATTCCAGTTAAAGTACTGTTTGACACAAGTGCGTCACGAAGCTTTATTGCAAAGAGTGCAGTCAAGAAGTTGGATTTGAATTTGAAAAAGCTCAAAGAGCCCATGACTGTCCAAAATCCAGTTGGGGGTTCCATCAATCTCAGTTGGATCTGTGCAGTACCTATCTCTTTTTCTTGCTATAAATTCCCTATAATCTCTATCGTCATGAATTTTAATAAATTCGATCTTATTCTGGGATTGGATTGGCTAACCAAATATGAAGCGGAAGTTAAATGCGCCGGGAGAGTTGTAAAGGCAAAAGCACAATTGGGAAATTATATAACCATACCATGTGAAGGCCCAACTTCAAATAGAAAAGACTTCTGGGCAGCTTTAGGTGTTTCTCCAGCCCAAATAGAAGAGATCCCTGAAGTCACAGAGAATATTCCTGACCTCATCAAAGACATTCCTGTCGTCAAAAACTATGCGGATGTGTTCGAGGAAGTTGTTCGCTTACCTCCGCAGAGAGAAATAGATTTCAAAATTGCTTTAATTCCGAATGCAAGGCCGGTAGTTCATGCTATTCGAAGAATGTCCTTGAAGGAGAAGGAGGAATTAGACAATCAAACACGACAGCTAGTATGGAAGGGTCTAATCAGGCCTAGTTTCTCTGATTGGGGAGCAGCAGTGGTGTTTGTTCCAAAATCTGACGGTACTCTACGGCTATGTGTGGACTATCGTGATCTGAACAAGTAGACGATAAAGAACAAATATCCATTGCCGTGGATTGATGATCTGTTGGATCGATTAAATGGAGCACAAGTATTTTCACGAATGGATCTAGCTACAGGCTTCCATCAACTTCGAATCGCCGAAGAGTGTGTTCCGATGACAGCATTCAGAGGCCCCGATTTATTCTACGAGTGGTTAGTAATGCCGTTCGGCTTATGTAACGCTCCCGCTTACTTCGTCGATCTATTGAACAGAGTATTCAGGGGAGTATTGAATAAATTTGTTCTGGTTTTTATTGATGATATTCTAATCTTCTCTAAATCAAAGGCCGAACATGAAAAGCATCTGGAACAGGTTCTAGAAATTCTGAGGCGGAATGTATTAAAAGCCAAATTTTCCAAATGTATATTCTGGCAAGATGAAGTGAAATTTCTGGGCCACGTAGTATCGAAAGAAGGAATCGCTGTGGATCCAAGTAAAATCACAGCTATTCAGAACTGGAAACAGCCTAGTACTCCCACTGAAGTCCGCAGTTTTCTTGGATTGGCTAGCTATTACCGGAAGTTCGTTAAAAAAATTTCGAAGATATCTGGTCATTTAACGAAGCTTACAAAGAAGCATTCTAAATTCAAGTGGACTCCAGAAAGTGAGGAGGCTTTTGAGGAGCTAAAGTTAAGGTTGACAACTGCTCCAGTGTTAACCATTATCGATGGCAACCAAGATTTAAAAGTCTGGACTGATGCTTCTAGAGAAGGCCTTGGCGCAGTATTAATGCAGAGGGGCCAAGTGATCGCCTATGCTAGCCGTCAACTGAAGCCGCATGAGAAAAACTATGTAACTCATGATCTTGAGTTATTGGCTATCATATTCTCTTTGAAAATCTGGAGACACTATCTTCTGGGCGAGAGATTTGAACTGTTTACAGATCACCAGTCGTTAAAGTATCTGTTCACTCAGAAGGACTTGAATTTGAGGCAGCAACGTTGGCTGGAGTTTCTTGCAGCATATGACTTCGAAATTATATATACTCCAGGAAAAGCCAATGTCGTGGCCGATGCGTTAAGCCGAAAGAATGAAATGATCGCCAGTTTCATCATTGCGACTTCGTCGATTAATAAGATATCGGCTCTCCAAGAAGAAGACCAATTTATCAAAGGAATGAGTCAGCGAATTCGGGAAGGCAATGCTTCGGATTTCAAGCTAGACAGCGAAGGGATTCTGAGGTTAGAAGGACGAATTTGCGTTCCAGAGATTCCTGAACTTAGAAGAGATGTGCTTGATGAGTGTCACAAATCTAAGCTCAGTATCCACCCAGGTGTGAATAAAATGTATAACGATATCAAACGCACATTCTGGTGGAAGTCGTTAAAAAGAGACATCTCGTTATATGTTAGTCGATGCCCTACTTGCCAACTAGTCAAAAGCGACCAACAAAAATTAGCTGGATTGTTACAACCACTGGAAGTTCCTGGTTGGAAGTGGGAACATATTTCTATGGACTTCATTGATGGTTTGCCCAGAACGAGAAAAGGAAATGACAGTATTTGGGTGATCGTAGATCGCTTCACGAAGACCGCCCATTTCATACCTGTCAGATCAAACAGAACTGCTCAGAGTCTGGCGCAGATTTACTTCAGGGAAATAGTTAGACTACATGGAGTGCCGCTCAGCATAGTCAGTGATAGAGATACAATATTCACTAGCAAATTCTGGGAAGCATTTCAAGTCGAGCTGGGAACGAAGTTAAACTTGAGCACCGCTTATCATCCTAAGACAGATGGTCAGACTGAGAGGGTGAATCGCATTTTAGAAGATCTATTGCGGGCTTGTGTTCTAGATTTCGGTGGATCATGGGAAGACCATCTGCATTTGGCTGAATTCTCTTATAACAACAGCTACCAGGCGAGTCTGACAATGTCGCCATTCGAAGCATTGTATGGTAGACCGTGCCGATCTCCTGCTTGTTGGGTCGAACCAGGAAATAGACTTGTGTTGGGTCCTGATATGATTCGAGAAGCTGCCGACAAAGTCGATTTTATTAAGAAGCGATTACTCGCCGCTCAAAGCCGACAAAAGAGCTATGCCGATAAAAGAAGGAGAGATATATCCTTTGAAGTTGGCGACTATGTATATTTGAAGGTATCGCCGATGAGAGGAGTAATCGGGTTCGGTAAAACTGGAAAGTTAGCGCCCAAATTTATTGGTCCGTTTCCTATTCTGGAACGGATTGGAACTCTCGCCTATAGGGTCAAACTGCCTGATTGGCTGCCTGGAGTTCATGATATATTTCACATATCTCAACTTCGAAAGCACGTTCATGATCCAGACTTGATCGTGGAAGAAGCAGCTCAACATGACATTGAAATAACCCCAGAATTAGCTGTGAGAAGAGAGCCGCTAAAGATAATAGGCAAAGAAACCAAAGAGCTGAGGAACAAGAAGGTTCACTTAGTCAAAGTGCAATGGAGTGGAGATCCGTGAGATTGTACTTGGGAAACTGAGGAGAGCATTCAGAAAGCTTATCCTAGATGCCGAATAGATATCTCTGATTGACTCCGGTGCAAGGTACATTTAACCTATTTTGCATTACCATTTAATTCTCTATTCTATTACTATTTTCTTCCCATGGATGTGCACTATTTATTCTATACTCTGAATGATTTTTAAAGGAATATAGGATTTGATTAGTATATTTTTGTAAGGTTAAAAACAAATTGGTTGTTGTATTGTGGGATTGTAGATTTATCAAACCACTTTCGACTTTGTTGCTTTTCGGGGACGAAAAGTTTTAAGTGGGGGAGATTGTAACGACCCAGAAAATCTGAACCAATTTAAAAATTTTAAATTGGCTAAAATAATGGATTTTAAATATTTAAAATAAATATTTTAAATAATGGCGATGAAAACTGAGTTTGAATCGACAATTGAAAACGAATATAATTAATTATAACTATAAACAAGGCCTGAAAGGGCGCTGTAGTTTCAAAAATTGAATTCGAACTTTGTCGGAATGTACCGGGTGCAAAAAAAAACGAATTTTAGTGAAACCAAAATTATTTAAATCTGTTAGTGAATACCTTTCCAACGAATCTGACAAATCGAAATTTGATAGCGGGAATCAAAAGATATGTCCTGTTGAAAATTCTGAATAGTCGCTATGGAATTCAGGCCCTTAAAAATGGACATTTTGCAAACAACCTCGGATTTCGACGAAACCACTTTTGTTGGATCCGTAATGTCAAATTATTGCTAGGTTTCAAATTTCATAATTTTTCGAATCAATATGTGAGCGAGGCAAAGGAAAATGCGTTTGACCGGTTTTAGTTGATTTTAATCGACTGAAAATTGGCCATTTTTCAAACGGTCTCAGAATTCGACGAAACTAGTTTTGATAGGACCGTATCGTCAATACGAAGCTAGAAAATATTTTTCTGGAATTTTTCTAGTTAGTATGTGACCCCGGTAATTTGAAATGTACGTTTAAAATTCAATATAGTGATTTAAATGTAAAGTCAACGGAAACTGATCAAAACGTTCGAACCAGCTTACGATACATATCCTATTGTGTTCGGAATGGCGGTAATTAGCTAGGGGCAACAGTTGTTGGGTCCGTTTGGTGTTCGAACGAATAATTTACTTTTGGAAAATTAATTAATTAATTAATTATAAAATAAAGGATGGCCCACCCTTTTCTCCCATATGGTCAACCCCTTTCTCCCCTTCCCGTTCAAACCGATCAGAAGAAAAAAAAAACAACAAAGGACTGAACGACGATCGACGCTGCTCCACCGGCCACCGCTACCTGACGGCGGCCCTGCCCTCCACTCCAAGCCACCATCGCCCTCTACAAGCCGAGCCCCTCTTCTGGACCGAAACCCTAAACCGCGATAACCCCACATCGAACCCAGACCTCGCGCGTGCTCCGCCTCCGACCGCCACAGCCATCCACCACCACTCCCCGACCCCCTGACGTCAGCCGCCCCGACTGGCCTGCTTCCTCGACGCTGAGCCCACCCCCCCAATTTTGCCGGTAAGCTTCTATTTTAAATTATTTTATATAATTAGTTTAATTTAATTCATATGAGAACATTGTGAAATTTCAGAATTTTTGAATATATAAAGCTTTGGTTTTTGAAAATAAGAAGCTTTGTTTTTTTTGAGATTAAAGACTACGGTGTTGAAGTATGAGAAGATGTGATCTTTGGGTAAAAAATATACGATTTATTTATATGTAGTTTTCAAATAAAAATATATGATTTTTACATGTATATAGCATAATAAAAATTCGATTTTTATATATTGAACATCGAAGTAAAAATTCGATTTTTATATATTGAACATCGAAGTAAAATTATGATTTTTATAAATTGAACATCGAAGTAAAAATATGATTTTTATATATTGAACATCGAAGTAAAAATTCGATCTTTACATATGTAGTGAATACGGGCAACGAAAGCGACAAAAGGCGAGAAAGGCGAAGATTTCTCTAAGTGAAGTGTCGTGAAGTTGGATAGCTATTGGTGAGAATTTCTCACTCTTCAATTTCTTTTTCTATATATATATATGTGTTGAAATAAAAGTGAATTGCTATATATAATATATATATATATATATATATATATATATATATAAGCCCCTCGTACACAAACCATGGACGATATTTATTGATTGAAATTGTTGTGAAAATTGATTGATAGCGAATGATTGTTTGGGATTGTTTGTGGTAGATATTGATTGATTGAGGTTGAAAAATACCCGTTTGTGGTTGAGAAATATTTGGTTGAAACCACATAGGATTAGTTTGTGGAAATGAAATAAATATATACATGCCGCCTGCATGCGAACTAGATGCATGATCCCCATTGTCAAAAACCGCGAGGTTTTAAGGTAGAGCGAGGAGCCGTACTAGGGACGGTCCCGGTTTTAACTACCCTGCCGTTATGCTGCAGAAATTTTGAATAATATTCGAGTGTTTGAATTATTTTCATCTTCTTAAACTATATTTATTCATTGAATAGAAAACCTTCATGTGTTGAATTGATATTCATTCGTTGATTAGAAATTCATGTGTTGAATGGTATTCGCGTTTTAAATATAAAAATCACATTTCTATCTATATATAGAAACTATAGAAAACCTTCATGTGTTGAATTGATATTTATTCGTTGATTAGAAATTCATGTGTTGAATTGTATTCGCGTTTTAAATATAAAAATCACATTTCTATCTATATATAGAAACTATAGAAAACCTTCATGTGTTGAATCGATATTCATTCGTTGAATTGAAATTCATGTGTTGAATGGTATTCATATTTTGAAATAAATTGTTTGATAATAAAAATCACCTTTTATCGACTATATGAACTGCGTAAAATAATCTCATTTTGAAAGAAATTGTTTTATAAGAAAAATCCTATTTTTATCACCAATATGAAATATATAAAATAATAATGTTTTGAAATGAGTTGTTTTACAATAAAAATCACATTTTTATTGTATGCATGAATCGTTGAAATGTGAAGTGTTAAAAATAGCCACTTGTTCAAAATAAACATATATGAGTTGAAATATTCATTAATTAGCTAATGAAATGATTTGCACCTATGTATGTAACATTAGAATGAATGGTGTTTTTAAACCAAATAGAAATCAAATATGAAGTTGAATAGAAAATGATAAATGATAAGAACTGTATATATATATATATGTACATGCATATTCATTGAACAGGTTATAGCAAAGGGGCTAGAGAAGAGGAATAAAATTTTGTGCCCGACAAATAGGTACACATTTACTGTTTTGTTTGGGTGATGATTTTATGAGCCTGTTGGCTAGCCGCTTGGCTTTTTTCTTTTTCTTTTTGAGATTAGAAGGACCGGGAAAGCTGTTTGCGATTTCCTGATGCTCCCGGTGCAGGGGAGGTTATGGCGAAATTTTCCAAAATTTTAAGGCGATAGTGAAATATTTGAAGTAAAACGATATTGAAATTGTTGAATGAACTATATTTATATAAATATATAAATATAAATAAAATTAAAACGAAACGAGGCTGTGCAGTTCGTATTTTGAAACCGTGATTTCAAACGACTAGTGCGGGAAATCCGACCATTGGATTTTCCCAAAACCTCAACCGTCGGGTTCGCCTTGGAAATATCTTCCCAACGGCACCAACCTTGTAAAAATCCAACGGTTGGATTGTGTGGAATGTTTAATTCAAATCTGAAAAAAAACAGCGCCAGAAGCGATTATATTTATATATATATATATATAAATATAATTATATATTTAATCGAATAACGACGCTGCAGTTCGTATTTTGAAATCGAAACTTCAAACGATTGTACCGGGAGATCCGACCGTCGGATTTTCCCGAAACTGGAACCGTTGGATTCGTTTTGAAAAGACCTTTCTAATGATGTAAATTTTGTGAAGATCCAATGGTTAGATTTTCAGATATGTGTAAATCAAATCTGAAGAAAAACAGCGCCATGGCCGCTTTATGGCCCGAAGCGTCGTTTTGAATAAATTAGCTATTTTAAAATAAATAAAAATAGCGATAATTCGTTATAAAATATCATAAGCGATATGGAATGGAAATAAACTGAATTTGCTCGATTTGTGTGGCTTTTGATGGTTGAATGTATTTGGTGTGAAAACTACATTAAAGAACAAGATTGGTGTTGTCAAATAATTTAACCATTGAAATAAATTGATTTGAAATTCTAAATATACGTGAATTATTTGAAAAGGTCGAGTTAATTCTCATTTCAAATGATTGATGGACGATTAAAAATTCGAAGATGAAGACGACGGTTGAAGACCGGAGATCTTCACCTCGTTTGGATGGTAACCGAGGTCCTGATTGGGAGGCATCCCGAAATATGGATAATGAGTGGTGATCGTCCAGACGTACGTGGTGATCAATGGGTTTGTGAGGTATTTAGTTCCTCCGGTTTCGTTCAGACCCAGAACGGACTTGTAAATGGACTGTGTGTCTGACATTGGATTTTATTCTGTGTTGATTGATCTCTATTAAATATACATCTGTTTGGCGGCGGAGAATTTATTCTTTTGCTTAACGCCCTTCTCTGAAACGCACGAGCTCAGAGGTTGTATATCGATGGACATCAGTCGCATGGCTTGAATTGCCTGTGTTGCATGCTAAGATGCAGTGATCAGGGCTTCTGTTGAAAAGCAAAGTCTTGTGGTGATGATCAAAGCACCGCCTGTGTGGTGTAGCTTTGTGTATAACGCAAATTCGCGAGCCTCACACCCCGGTATGAACCAGAAACGGGAGGACCTCAGGGAGGACATGTGTTTCTTTCTAGCTAGGGTGGTGTCAGTGACCTACCAGCCCTGACATTTATATACTTTTCACCTATGTGGTTGTTGCTGTTGCGAGGCGCCTCGGTTTGATCGGACGATCCGGGTCCGATGGAGTCATTCGTTCGCTCGTTTACGCCCCAAAGGGCAGGGAAACGTATTGTTCAGTCATTTTAATCCACATCGGTGGACCGGACCTGTCGCTCCAAGGGCCCACCTGAGTCTGGGTCCTGTGGCTCGGGCTAGAGAGTCACGAATTCGGTAAGGACTATCTTTTGCCTTGGTTCATGACGGAAATCCAATTCCCAAATACGACATCGTGCGGTTTTGATTGTATATATATACGGCGACATGATATATGGTATCCATGCCGTCTATGATTGATAGTTATGATTTGAAATTTTTTTCAAAACATATAAACACTAGCAATAATATAAAGTGCCTTTGTTTTTATTCGTATCAAGCATATTTTGGCCGTTATAAGGTAAAACTCTATCCTCCGGTTTGCGTTGCATTGTGTGATGGGAACTGAGTCTTATAATGGCTTCATTTTTATAAAAAGCATAGCGATGTTTAAAAGAATGATTTGTTTTAAAGCACTGGCAATCCAATGGAGTAAACCCGTTCCGTGAAAGTGGCGTGGTCCTGTGATTTGCCATATTATATATGTGTTGAGTAGACTTCTCATACCAGTCCCATGACTGACTCGTAGTTTGTTTCACTCTCAAACTCGGGTGCCCCTTTTTCTACATGGGCAGCCTTGTATTCAGGTTTAGCTGGTTCTTTCTGGATAGCTGGAGCTGAAGATGGATTCTATCATTTATCTCTTTTATGTTGTTCAGCTCCTATTGTACATATTTTGTTTATTTCCGCTGTAGACATTTATGTATAGCTGAACTGTATTTGTACTAAGTAAGATCCTGTATACTGTGTAACTCTGATGATTACTCTTGTCCAGTATATTTTATTGTTCATTATCTGGTGTATTTATTTAATTTTGTTCTGCTATTAACTGTTTCTGTGTTATATTCCAAAGATAACCCTTGTTTCCGTCAGAACAGGATTTCGGGTCGTCTCAGATTCCATTCTCCTTGCCCTATTTTTCTTTTTGTTAATGCCAAGCCTAGGCCTTTGGAAGCCAAGGCTATACCCTATTAGAGTTTGTGTACAACAAAATTTGGATAATAAGAAATGGCATAAAAATTTGAATTTAGGCATATCGTTAAATTGAATACTATTTAACTATAATTTGGGGAAGGGATAATATGCACATGTTTATACTTGCTGTAAATTGATAAAAATTGGTAATGTGCATAAATGTGAACAATCTGTAATTTGGAGGCATAATTGAATGAATAGTAAGCATATGTATAAACATGTTAGATTTGACTTAATATATACATTAAGTAAATGACATGTTAGAATATTGTAAGTACCAGATGTTGGTTAATATACTGAACCACTATAGAAATTGTATACATCTAGGCAGGTGTTTTGGGGAAGGGTTATACACATATAAAGACATGCAATTTTACAACCGCGCATATTAGTAAACCTAAACCTACTAGGCAAAAACATGATTATTAATAAGCCAAGAGGTTACTCGTTCTACTATTGTATCGAATTTTGGGGACTCCTAAATCCTAGTTATTTTCGGGCACAAGCTTGGAGGGTTTAGCTTGTGTCAATCTGCTGTTTGGAACTCATATCAGTCAGAATGCCTGTTGGTGTTTTTCTAGAGGGCCTCACATTAGCTTGGGGCCAGGGCATGCTTTACTGGACTGGATAGTAAGAGTTTCACATGGGAAAGGTGGGTACGGGCACGTTGTGGTGGAGTCATGATCGTGCATGAGTCCAATTAGGGATACTAAGCCGTTGTAACACCAGTAAATAGGTTTGTGCTATATAAGTTGTTGGGTTAGGGAGTGATACACCCTACTATCGGGGCTGACACAGGATATTTACATAATAGAGAGCCAATCGCATGGGTGGTGATTAGGGTAGATCTAATCCTATTGTTTTTTAATAAAGGTTACTCCTAATCCTGTTATGTAATTAGGGTGCACCTAATCTTGTTGTTAATTATGTTGGTAATCCCGCTGTTATGCAACTAGGTTAAACACCTAATCCTATTAATCCTGTTATACTAGTATTAGTGCAGACATAACCTGTTTTAGGGATATAAATGTCAAGCGTTACTCGATCATAGTTTATTCCTGTTATTCATATCTATGCTGCAGTCCTTCTTAGTTTTACCTTATACGATACTTTCTCATCCAGTCTTGTTTACCTTTCTTAGTATTCCTATTTTATGCATATTTTAAAATCACTGGAACTCGCCAGACTTTATGTCTGACCCTTTTGTTTTTTCTTCTTTCTTCCTTCCCCTCCTCCATAGGTCCTCAAAGTGGTAGCCCTTCTCAGTGATTAAAACTTTTTATTTCAGCTTGGATCTGGACTTTCTTAGATGTGCCATTTTGACTTGCTTTCTACTCTGTTATGGCTTGCTTTGAGGGATATGGTTTTATATTACTACATTCTATTATTTTGTTTTATGAGACAGATTTGAGATACTTGGTTTTAATGTAACTGGTTTTGATGTGAACTGTTTGAGACTAAATTTTATTTTAATAACGAAGTTGAAATTTTCTGCTGCTTATTTTATATCTGTCTTGTGAATTTATGTACCATTTACCTATTGTTCTTCATGAAACTTAATGCATTCTCTTATGACTGACATTAGCAGACGTGGGTGTTACACTTCATACCTCCCTCCACCGCAAACCCTATCTTCAAAGCTATGGTTTTGAAGAAAGAATGGATGCCGCTACTTTTTACTTCTATGCCTCTCATCTCAAATTCTCTTTGGATCTGACAATGTAATCTTCTCCTTCGCTCTTTTTCTTTCAAGAAATGGCTTTATATGGAGTATTCGGTTTGCCTGTAGCAGATTCATGCTCTTTGGTATTGAATCTAACTTTGCTGTTAGAAGATTTTGGATTCTCTTCAGATCTGCGAGGAGCTTGAGTGTTCATGGAAGATCCATGACTTATTGTTGTGGATCTGGCATGTTCGCTGGTTAGGGTTTGTTTCTCGCTTTGGCTTCTTTGAGACTGAGAGTTGATGATTTTTTCTATGCTGAGCTTAATTCTTAGAGCTTCAAATCTAGGTCTTGACAATAGATTGGTCTGAAAATCAGCAGTTTGGTAAGTTGAAGATTTGTGATTAACTTGGAGTTTTTCCTTTTGTAACAATTCTCCTACAAAATACATGTCCATCTCTAAGTGTTCAATTCTACAATGTAAAACTGGGTTAGTATTTAATGTTATTGCACTCATGTTATCACACCACTCTATTGCATTTTTATCTATTTTGACTCTTAGCTCATTTAAAAGAGATTGAATCTACATTATTTCTGCTGTTTTACTTGCAATACAGCGATACTCTGCCTCTGTACTTGATCTAGAAATAGTATTTTGTTTCTTTGCACATCACGATATAGGATTCTTTCCCAAAAATATACAATAACCACTTGTAGATTTTTTGTCATCATAGTCATTGGCCCAGTCTCCATCTAAGTACGCATGGATATTTAGATTGTTGCATGACTTCAAAAATTAGCCTTGATTGATTGTGCCCTTTACATACCTTAGTATTCCTTTCACTACTTTTCAGTGATCACTTAGAGTTCTTCGCATAAATTGACTTGCCTTGTTGACACAATTTGATATATCTGACCTGGTTATAGTGACATATTGAAGAGCTCCAATGATGCTTCTGTATAGTTTTTATTGCATGTGGGTTCACCTTTCTCTTTACTTAGATGCATATCGTTTATCATTGGTGTAGATAGTGATTTCGATTAGTCCGTCTTTGATTTGACTGTTATCTCCATGATGTACTTTCTTTTACTTAATTAAAGTTCGTTTTCTTTAGTTCTAATAAATTCAATTCCTAGAAAGTATGATGATTCTCCCAAATCAACCCAAAGCCTAGGTTCTTGCTTCAATCCATATATAGCTTTGTTCAACTTGCACACCATTCTTTTGTCTGTTTTAACTTTATGACCAAGAGGTGGTTCTATGTATTCTTCTTCCTGCAAATCACCATTTAAGAATGCATTATTTACATCAAGTTGTTTAATGGTCCAATTATTATGCAAGGTTATGCTTAATATAATTTTGACAGAAGTTGGTTTCACAACAAGTGGGAATGTCTCAATAAAATAAATTTCTTACCATTGTGAGTAACCTTTTGCTACTAACCTAACCATGTATGTAGAAATGGTACCATCAGCATGTCTTTTTAATCTATATGCCCATTTACACCCAATAATATTTTTGTTTTTGGGGGTAGGACCAAACACCAGGTTTGCTATTTATCTAAAGCATTCAGTTCTTCTTTCATAGCTGATCTGAACTTAACATTGAGCATAGCTTGATGACAAGTGGATGGCTCTGAACCATTATATTTAGTGTAAAAAAAATTTGGTTTGAATATACTACATTTTGTACTTGTTATCATATGATGTTGATTCTACTACTAGTTGTTGTCCATGCCTCCTTCTATCTGAGTGTTATCTGAACTGTTGTCTTCATTATTACCCACACTGTAACACCCAATATTTTTAAAACAAATAATAAAATAAAATTTGAAAAGCATTCAGAATTTGGTCACGGAATTAGTGTCATTGCGTCCATGGCGATTTTCTGATCGATTTAAAGCTATGGTTTGCAGGAATTGGATTTAAGATGAAAAGGATATCTCTAAATGAAATATTACAACAAACATGAAAAGAAGGTATAAGAAAAGAACAATGACCACAACTTTTTATAGTCTTAGTAACAAAAGCCTATATAGCTCAGTTGGTAAAGACATGTCTCTCCCAAGTGAGTGGCGTAGGTTTGAGTCCCGCTGGCACCATATTTTTATTTTAGAGGAACGACCAAAATAATACATATTCTAAGAAGAAATTATGTATAATTGCACATATAAGGAAAATTATACATAAAGGTGCATATAAAAATAAATGTATACATGCAAATGTAAATATACACATATGTATGTGCAAAAATATATACATATGAAAGAGAAATCCAAAATAAACCAGAATCAATGAAAATAGGTAAGAAATAAATAATAGCATAACACCGTTTGAATTTTCAAAATGACATAAAAGTTGCGCAAATATATATACATATATATATATATATATATATATATGTATGTATGTATGTATGTATGTATGTATGTATATGTATGTATGTATATGTATGTATGTATGTATGTTTGTAACACCCCTAAGTCCCACATTGTGGAAGTCTGTGTGAAGTGGGTACTTATATAGTAGAGCCCATCTCTTACTAACGCCTAGGCCTTTTGAGAAACAAAACCCCACACCTATACGGTGGCTAAGTTGGGGACCATATCTTGGTGAACAGAGGTGCGGGTTGTTACAGTGGTATCAAAGCCAATACCCAGCCAGAATTGTGGCTCTTATGTGGACCACAACGCCTGGGCGAGGTGTTTGTGAGCCAATGGGGACATTGGGCTCTATAGGAGGGGAGAATGTAACACCCCTAAGTCCAACATCGTGGAAGTCCGTGTGAAGTGGGTACTTATTTAGTAGAGCCCATCTCTTACTAAAGCCGAGGCTTTATGAGGAACAAAACCCCACACCTATACGGTGGCTAAATTGGGGACAATATCTTGCGTTAACGGAGGTGCGGGCTGTTACAATATATATATATATGCACATATTCGAATGTTGAGATAATATGTGCAAGTTAGGAGCATAATATAATTAATGCATAACAAAAGTAAAATGGATAAAAGAAATTAACTGCCTTATGAATTAGAGTGCATTAAAAAGAATAAAACAAGTAATTGATGATAATATTAATTGCATTAATTAAAGGGCAAGGAACTGAAATATTGCATGCATATATACACGCATAAATTTGAAATTCAAAATTAATGATGATGTATTAGAGGTATAAAATAAATCAAAGGAAGTAAAATGGGCAAATAATCAACGTTAAATTAAAAACGTTAAGTACAGAAAAATAACGTCAAACAAGCATGCCTGGACCCAGATGGATCAACACCGTTGGCATGGGTCAACCCACCGACAGATGGGTCAACTCAAACTTGGTCCAGGTGTGTTTTGTGACGTGTAATCTATGATATGTGCAGTTTGGATTTTTATGAATTGAATCCAACGGTTCAGACTTTCAGGTACAACTACAAAAATAACACATATTCTAAGAAAAAAATATGTATAATTGCACGTATAAGGAAAATTATACATAAAGGTGAGTATAAAAATATATTTATACATGCGTATGTAAATATACGCGTATGTATGTGCAAAAAATATACATTTGAAAGAGAAATCGAAAATAAACCTACTATCAATGAAAATTGGTAACAAATAAATAATGGCATAGCACTGTTTGAATTTTTAAAATGAAATAAAAGTTAAGCGAATATATATATATATATATATATATATATGCACGTATTCAAATGTTGAGATGGAATGTGCAAGTTAGGTGTGGAATATAATTAATGCACAGCAAATGGAAAATGGACAAAAATAATAAACCACCTTTGAAATTAGAGTGCATTAAAAAGAATAAAACAACTAATTGATGGCAATAATAATTGCATTAATTAATAGGCAAGGAACTGAAAGATTGCATGCATGTATACACGCATAAATTTGAAATTCAAACTTAGTGATGATGTATTAGAGGTATAAAATAAATTGAAGGAAGTAAAATCAGCAAATAATCAACGTTAAATTAAAAACGTTATGCATAGAAATAACAACATCATACAAGCATGCCTGGACCCAAATGGGTCGACCCACCGATAGATGGGTCGACCCAAGCGTGGTCCAGGTTTGTTTTGTGACGTGTAATCTATGACATGTGTAGTTCGGATTTTTATGAATTGAATCCAACGATTCAGACTTTCAGGTACACTTATAAATAGACTAGTAGGACCAAGCCTAAACCTTATATTATCTAAGATGCTGCCCAGGCTCTGCCATTCTCTTTTCTCCCTAAATCTTTTTAGAAAATTGGACTATTAGTTCTAGGTAATTAGGATTCAAGATTTGAAGATAAAAAAGTATAAATTTACAAATAGGTGTTCACAATTCTAATCAGCGTGAGGTAAGTCCTTGAATCAAATTTATGTAGGTTTCTCTTCCTTTTCCCCTCTTCTTTTAGCATCAAATTTGTGAATTCATGGTTGTTTTAATAATAGGTTCAGTTAGGGATGCCACGGAACATGTGACAACCCGTAACTTCCCCGTGAAGAAAAGCACGTATTGCTTTGAGGACAAGATAAATCAGAACACAAACAGAAGAACATTTTATTGTTTATTACAATAATTCCATCAGAATACAAGAATATACAGAGTATGAATAAATATACATCAGAAAAATATCAGAAATTTAAATTACATTTAAATACATAGCAGCGGAAAAATAATAAAAAGCACAACTGAAAGAGATATACGGATATAGAGCTTTCCGGATATCATTTCAACTGTAAACTAGGATCCTGTGTGTAACAACCCGAATTTTTATAACATGTTAAAACAAGAAATCAGGGCAGAATTAAATTATAAGTTAATAATCAATGGGAACAAGTTACGCCATTGCGTTCATCTCGAAATTCCACTTGAAAACGAGTCCGAAATTTTGTAAATCGGAGTCCGCATGACCAAGATATGGCCCATACAAGATTTCAGAAAATTAAAAATTCAGCCCGAAATTCAAATTCAGCCAGAAACAGATTGGGCGGGAAAATTTCCCGCCCAGCCCCAGGTCGACTGGGGGGTCGACTAGGGAGTCGACCTGCCCCAGCCCTAGGTTGACTGGGGAGTCGACCTGGGGGTCGACCTCCCTGGTCGGACCCTGTTGGTCTGGTGCACCAGTTTGCTCCTTTGGTCTGTTTACTTGGCCTGTGACGGGATTTGATGGTTCAGATCTAAACTAGGGTTAATCCTATGGCCTAAACTAGTCTCTACACCTATAAAAACGCCCTAATACCTAGCCTAAACCATCACAAATCATCCTAACAACTAAATTCTGCCAAAATGCTCCCTAATCATGGCCTCCATCTTCATCTTGAGAGCTTCTAAGGAAAAAAGGAGCAATCTTTCTTCATCAAATCAAAGGAGCTACTTATCCTTAAGGCTTCTAGTGTTGCTACATCATTCCTAGAGCTTCTACAACGTCTCTATCTTGTTCTATTGTGTTCTAGTCCTCATAGCCACGATTTGTAAGCCCCACTCTACTCTTAGATTTAAACTATGAAATTAGTATGAACATGTAGCAAGTTGAAATGGTATTTTTGGTGTAATACTTGTCTTGGGGCTATATTTGTATGCATAGATCCATTTATGACTCTTTTGATCTTTGATTGTGGAACTATCATGAACCTAGTACCGTTCAACTTGATTTTTGGGTAGAAAGCTATAAACTTCATTTGGTGGTTATGCATAATGCAACATAGAACCTCTCATAACCTTGATGTTAACTTGCCTATGATGTTGAACTACATGCTACCCACAAGTTTATCACCCTATGTCAACTATTATCATGTTATCACACTTGCCTATGATGTTGAACTACATGCTACCCACAAGTTTATTTGTTAAGTTTGATGTCATACATGTTTTGTGGCCAATAATCCTATACGCTAGTTGTGATGAACACCTTTGCCTCAAATGTCATCATGTTTGACTTATGACCAAATTTACCACCTTATGCCCATCTTGGTCATATTTTTATGTTCCTTGATTCACTTGTGTTGATGCGAATTTACGTGCGAATGGGAATACGTTATGGGTAGTTAGGCAAACTTGAAATGACATGAAAAACATGACTTGAAATGTGACATGAAACTTGATTATGCTTGAAAACTTGAGTGTGGTCATGACATGTATAAAACCATAAAGTGGCCAACTCGAGGTTGGGTTGAGTTTGTAGTGTAAATCTGCCCGGAACCACCCGACAAATCCAGTGGCTACAAACAATAGGACTCAATGTGAGAAGTTGGTCACATCGCGCTTGAAACCCGAGGTTAGACTAGGTTGTGGTGTAAAGCTGCTCGGACCCGCCCGGCATATCCAGTAACCACAACAAAGTCTAATGTGAGAGGTTGGGTGCATTAAATTAATTAATGCCACATGTTAGGGTTAAGTCATGAGCCACTTGGATACATTTAACCAACTAGAAACATGATTGATAGGGTTAACCACACTTAACCCGTTAGAAACCCTAGTTACGTGGTCCTTTTCAGCAGTAACCCTCTTGGATGTATCACGTTACCCTAGGGACTAGGCTAGGGTGGGGCACGATTACAGGGCTTATTGTAAGCGACCAGAATGACGGCTGAGTTGGTGCGCCGGTGTAGGTTCAGGCGGACTATGGTCGTGCACATAGTCCGGAGTGGAAAAAGCAGACACGGGCACTAGTAGGTTTAGACTGTGCATGCTTGATTCGTGTTAGTGGTTGGCACCCTAGGGCTTGATACACCCTAGGGTGGACCTAGCACAGTTTGAATACATTCCGTGATTGGGTCGTATGACACCGACACTCGACGAGTTAGGCTTATAGGGAGCTGATCGACTAGACCGTGTAGTTGGACCTTGACTTAGGTCATCTCATGATATTGGGCCAAGGGATCATTTCTTGTTTATACTTGACGTGGGTTGGAATACTAGTACTATTGGTGCAAAACTAAACCTTTTATATGCGATGCCACACTTGATCTACCCTGTTATCTATTTATCATGCCAGTTAGTTATCATCTTTATGTTTCGTATCAGTTTCTCATGTTTAGTTAACTTCATTAGTTTTTATACTAATAATAGGTAGGACTTACTAGTCTTTATGACTGACCCTTTTTCTTTTGCTTCTTTTCTTCCATTCCCCCCCTCCCAGGTTCTCAGGGAGGGAACAATAGTGCTTAGCTTGGACATTTGGCTTGCTTTCTTGACAGCTCATGTACGGTTTGGACTTGAGCTTGCTATGGCCTCACCACATCTATCTTAGGGATAGTTTACTTTATGTTATTTTTAGTTTATGTTTTTCTAGACTTGTGGTAGTTGGAAAATAATGACTAACTACTTTGTTGTAAGTTGACTATTTGGTTTTGAAATGGTTAACTATGGTTTTTAAATTTCTACCGCTGCTTTACTTATTTATTTATCTATGTTCTGTCTTTTGATATCTCTGTGCATGTTTACCTAGACAACACTCCTCCAAAGCTTGTGCATTCTCTTGTGAATGGCCCTGGCGGAGGAGGGGTGTTACATTTGGTATCAGAGCATAAGGTTTTACTAGACCGGACAAAATTTTAAAAACCCTTTTGAAAAACTATTTTCAAAACCAATTAAGTATTTTTCCAAGGAAAGTCTAGTTTATTTTAAAAGGCTATTCCCCAAAAGCCATTAGCACTATCCTTTGTTTCCTCATTCTAAATCTATCTTTTCCTTTTTCAGCATTGCCGATCTTAACCTTCCCGAGGGAGTACCCATACCCGAATGGTTCCGAAGGTACTTGGAAGCTAGGGCAAACGATGCGGGCCCAGTAAACACTCCCATTCCTCCTCCTGTGCATGAGGTTCCTCTTCCTCCTCCTCCTCCTCAGCGTCCACAAGCGGATTTCGCGAAGATTTGCAAAGACTTTAAGGCAATGGGTGGCAAGAATTTTGTACGGACAGAGACTTATGTTGAAGCAAGAAACTGGTTAAAGGAAACTGAAGATCTTTTTGCTCTCTTTGAAGTAGAAGACTGTAGGAAAGTTCTGTTGGCAGTATGGCTATTGAAAGAGGAAGCTTCTTATTGGTGGGAAGTCACCAACACTACTAGGCCTATAGAGACTTGGGCCGACTTTAGGATGAGGTTTGGGCTTAAGTTTCTATCATCTGCTGAGGAGAATCTACAAATGGAGAAGTTTATATCTTTGAAGCAAGGGGACATGACCGTGAGGGAGTATGTGAATAAGTTTAACCAGCTTGCTCGATTCGGTTTAGACATGGTTAACACACCTCAGAAGAAGGTTCTACGCTTTGCTCGAGGATCGAATGAGCCATTACAAGGTTTGGCCATGTCTCATATACCCATGGGGGACACTTTTGAGAGCTTAGTGGATATGGCCTTGCTCCAAGGAGATGATAAGAATGGCAAGAAAGAAGTTAAGCCTAATGAGACTCAAACCAAGAAGGTGGACTCCAAGTGGGGAGGCAATCAGAGCAACCAGAACAACAAGAACAATAAGAACAACAAGGGTAACAAGGCCAACAACAACAAGGCAAGGGAGACAAGGAAGTGCAACTTCTGTGGGATCACTGGACACATAGCCAAAGATTGTAGGAAGAAGAAGAGGAAGTTGGGAGAATGCTTTCATTGCGGAGAGTCTGGACACTACAGTAACGATTGCCCAAAGAAGCAAGGACAGGGGCAAGGACAGACTCAGTGGGCAGAACCTTTTGGAGGGCAGATGCATGCTCTCAACACTACTCCAGCTCCGTACTGAGGTTGTATTTCTGTAGAAAGCCTTGTTTACATTTCTGGTTTTCCTGTTCGAACTTTATTTGATCTGGCGCATCGCATACCTTTATTTCTTCTGACATTATTGAAAGTTTGCACCTAAGTACTAGTCTTGTTGAGGATCCCGTTAGTGTTTCAAATCCAATTGGGGGTTCCGCCCATCTATCAATGATTTGTATGGATTTGAGGATTTCTATCTTGACCGTAGAATTCACATGTAATGCTTATGTTCTCGGGTTCATGGGATACGGGTTGATTTTGGGCATGGATTGGTTGTCCAGTTATGGAGCCATTCTCGATTGTGAGCATAGGGTAGTGAGGCTTATGACCCGCCTTGGCAATACCCTAGAGATTTCTTGCAACCCTCTGGATCCCGTCATGTTATGTTATCTTGAATCCCTCGACTCGTATATTGACAATCTTCAATCTGTGGGGGTGGTCCGAGAATATCCTGATGTTTTTGATGAGGTGAAGGGGTTACCCCCTAAATGAGAGATAGACTTCTGTATTTATCTTGTTGATAATGCTAAGCCAGTTTCATTGCCTGTTAGGAAAATGGCCCCGCGAGAAAGAAGAAAGCTTAGGAAGCAAATCAAGGAGTTGCTTGAGAAAAATTTCATTAGGCGAAGCATTTCTGAATGGGGTGCTCCTGTGGTATTCGCTACTAAAGCGGATGGTTCGCTTCGTCTATGTGTTGATTATCGTGAGTTAAAAAAGCTAACAAAGAAGAATAGGCACCCGTTACCGAGGATTGATGATCTCTTTGACCAGCTTGTAGGTGCTTCTGTTTTCGCTCAACTCGATCTAGCCACCAGATTCCATCAGCTTAGAGTGGCTGAGGATAGTATTGACAAGACTGCGTTTAGGACTCCAGATCGATTCTTTGAATGGCTCGTCATGCCGTTCGGTTTGACTAATGCACCAGCATACTTCATTGATTTGATGAGTAGGGTGTTTAGGGAGTTCCTTAACAAGTTTTTGGTTGTCTTCGTGGATGATATTCTGATCTTCTCTAAGGACGAGGAAGAGCATGCTACACATCTCAAGGAGGTTATGGATACGCTTAGAGCTCATCAGTTAAAAGCCAAGTTCTCCAAATGCAAATTCTGGAGAAGGGAAGTTCGGTTCCTTGGGCATATAGTTTCTAAGTAGGGAATAGCTGTGGATCCCGCTAAAGTAGTGGCGGTACAAGACTGGAAAGTTCCAAACAATGCAACTGAAGTGAGAAGCTTTCTCGGTCTGGCAGGATTTTACAGGAAGTTCATTAAGGACTTCGCTAAGATTTCAGCACCTCTTACTAAGTTAACAAAGAAGAACTTAGTCTTTGCATGGGACTTAGAGTGGGAGCTTGCTTTTCAAAGGCTCAAGAAATCCCTCACCACAGCTCCAGTTCTAGCATTACCCGATGGAGGGAAGTTGTTTACCGTGTACACCGATGCATGTGGCACGGGATTAGCCGCTGTTTTGATGCAAGAAGGGAGAGTAATATGCTTTAGGGGTAGGCAACTCAAAGTTCATGAGAAGAACTATCCCACTCATGATTTGGAGTTGGCGGCGATCGTCTTTGCACTCAAATCTTGGCGCCATTATCTTCTAGGTGAAAGGTTTGAGTTATATACTGATCATAAGTCGCTCAAGTACCTCTTCTCACAGAAAGATTTGAACCTAAGGCAACAGAGATGGATGGAATTCTTGGCATCATATGACTTCGATATAGCTTATACCCCTGGCAAGGGTAATGTTGTGGCGGATGCGCTAAGTAGAAGAAGGTTGACTTTGAGTCCCTTGTTTGTTGAGATGAGGAGCCTAGAGTTCTTGGCAACCTTTGATTTTACACCTGCTGTTGATTCGATGACTGGTTCGTTAGCATCCCTTGAGCTTAGACCTACACTTCTTGATCAAGTTGGGGCTTCACAGAGGGAAGACCCGCAGATAGTCGAGATCATGGACAAGTTGATTTGTGGTGAGACGTCAAATCACCACGCTAGATATACTATTGATGACATGGGATGGCTAAGGCGTAATGGAAGACTATGTGTCCCACAAGTGGGAGACTTAGTAAATAAAGTTCTTGAGGAGGTGCATCACTCGAGGATGACCATACATCCTGGAGGGGATAAGATGTACCGGGATATGAAGCTCAATTTCTTTTGGGATGGGATGAAAAAGGATGTGGCAGAGTTTGTTTCTAGATGCATTGTTTTCCAACAAGTAAAGGCCGAGTCGAAGAAGCCCGGTGGGCTACTGCATCCATTGGAGGTCCCGCAATGGAAGTGGGAAAGTATCTCTATGGATTTTGTGGATGGATTGCCGAGATCAAGGAAGGGGAATACTAACATATGGGTCATAGTGGATAGACTCAAGAAGAGCGCTCATTTCATTCCAGTAAAGAGCAAGAGGACCGCATCATGGCTAGCATCTGTTTATCTTCGAGAGATAGTGCGATTGCATGGAGTTCCTTCTAGCATAGTGAGCGATCGTGACCCAATCTTCACTAGCCAATTTTGGAATAGTTTGCAAGAAGCGATGGGTACGCGGTTGAATCTAAGTACAGCCTATCACCCACAGACAGATGGTCAGACCGAAAGGGTGAATAGGGTACTAGAAGATATGTTGAGGCTATGCATTCTTGACTTTGGTGGCACTTGGGAAGACCACCTTCCTCTTGTAGAGTTTGCTTATAATAACAGCTACCAAGCAAGCATAGGGATGGCACCATTCGAAGCTTTCTATGGGAGGCCGTGCAAGTCACCAACATGTTGGTGGGAGACGACGGATAAGCTTATACTTGGGCCCCACAAGATAAGGGACACATCCGAGAAGGTTAAGTTGATTCGAAGGCGGATGAAAACGGCCCAAGACAGACAAAAATCCTATGCAGACAAGCGAAGGATAGACTTAGAGTTTGAAGTTGGAGATATGGTCTTTGTGAAGGTTTCTCCCTTGCGAAATGTGGTTCGTTTTGGAGCAGTTGGAAAGCTAGCACCAAGGTTCGTAGGACCCTTCCCTATCATCGAGAAGATTGGGCAAATGGCTTATAGGGTGAAACTGCCCGAGAAGCTAGCTGGAGTGCACAATGTCTTTCATGTCTCGTATCTCCGAAAATGCCTACATGAATCAGCCGCAGTAGTTGAGCCTAACATTCTTGAAGACATGGAGGTAGAGAAAGAGGCAACCCTGAGGCGAGCTCCGATTCGTATCTTGGGAACGGAGATCAAGAAGCTGAGGAATTGAGAAGTCAAGTTAGTAAAGGTTCAATGGAGTGAAGCCGATGAAGATGCAACTTGGGAAACCGAGGAGAAGATGCGTGGGCTTTATCCATTCCTTTTTGAGAGTACATTCTCAATCTCCTTTCCTAGTTAGCATATCTTTCTTTTGCTATCCATGTTTATCTTGTTATCTCGTTAATCTTGTCATGAGAACCTTAGGTAGAAACCCTTTGGATGAAACATGTATTTGAAACATGTTATGCTTGATGGTTGCAAATGGTTGCAAGTGTTTGCAAGTGGTTACTCGTGGATGCATGATACACGTTAGGCACTAAGATCGGCTCACACACTTTCATATTGCAAATGCATAAGTGTTTATGCTCATTCATGGATGAAACTTGTTATGCTATCACGTGGATGTTGCATATGAATGAACGTTATGTGCACTCATGTAGAGATTATAAATTATGCTAGGAATTTGCATACATTTGGACTCATTGCACTAACATATTCTGCATTAAGGAGGTTTACTGAGTCATTAACCGCCTGATTTTCACATTAGATAGGTGCATATACACACACTTTTGCATACGTTCATACAGTAGTAGAAATCTTTTAAGGACAATGATTACTTGTGGATGATGTTTTGAGTAGATGGATGATGGATGGTAGGATACGTTCTTCCTAACTTGGAGATTTCGAGGACGAAATCCTTTAAGGTTGGGAGAATGTAACAACCTGAATTTTTATAACATGTTAAAACAAGAAATCAGGGAAGAATTAAATTATAAGTTAAGAATCAATGGGAACGGGTTACGCCATTGCGTTCGTCTCGAAATTCAGCTTGAAAATGAGTCCGAAATTTCGTAAATCGGAGTCCGTATGACCAAGATATGGCCCATAGAAGATTTCAGAAAATTCAAAATTCAGCCCGAAATTCAAATTATGCCAGAAACAGATTGGGCGGGAAAATTTCCCGCCCAGCCCCAGGTCGACTGGGGAGTCGACCTAGGGGTCAACCTCCCTGGTCGGACCCTGTTGGTCTGGTGCACCAGGTTGCTCCTTTGTTATGTTTACTTGGCCTGTGACGGGATTTGATGGTTCAGATCTAAACTAGGGTTAATCCTATGGCCTAAACTAGTCTCTACACCTATAAAAACACCTAATACCAAGCCTAAACCATCACAAATCATCCTAACAACTAAATTCTGCCAAAATGCTACCTAATCAGGGCCTCCATCTTCATCTTGAGAGCTTCTAAGGAAAAACGGAGCAATCTTTCTTCATCAAATCAAAGGAGCAACTTATCCTCAAGGCTTCTAGTGTTGCTACATCATTCCTAGAGCTTCTACAACATCTCTATCTTGTTCTATTGTGTTCTAGTCCTCATACCCACGATTTGTAAGCCCCACTCTACTCTTAGATTTAAACTATGAAATTAATACGAACATGTAGAAAGTTGAAATGGGATTTTTGATGTAATACTTGTCTTGGGAATATATGTGAAAACCCGTAACTTCCCCGGTTAGGAAAGCACGGATAGTTCGAGAACAAGCCACAACAGAACACAGACGAAAGAACATTTCATTGTATATTACAACAATGCATCAGATTACAAGAATATACAAAGTATATATGAATAAATATTACACAGAAATATCAGAGATTTAAATTACATTTAAATACATAGCAGCGGAAAATAATACGATACACAACTGAAGGAGATATACAGATACAAAGCTTTCCGGATATCGTTCCAGCTGTAAACCAGGATCCTGTGAATATAAATCTGCAAAACCAAAACTACTAGCTGCCCGTGTCGAAAATAGGGGCACCAAGATTTTAGGTTAAAACAATAAACTCCAGGCCAGTCATGTGACTGGTGTGAGAACTAAAACAGTTATTAATCTTTATTTTTAAAGTTAGGTAAATCAAGGGACCACGCCGCATAACATGGAATGGGTTTCCTCCCAAGAACACCAGTGTATAAAACAACAGCGCAATGCTAAATAAAGAAAAATGAAGCTATTATAAGACCCAGGTCCCATCACACAATGCAACGCAAGCCGGAGGATAGGGTTTTTACCTTATAATAGCCAAGAATGCTTGATACGTTTAAAACAAATCATTTGATACTATTATAAGTGCATATGGTATAAAATATCTTCAAACCATAAGTATCAATCATAGACGGGATAAGTGCCCCATCCCACCATGTCGCCATACTAGGCTCTACAAATAAAACCGAAATACACGTATTGGAAATTGGATTTCCATCATGGTGGCTCCTGATTCGAAAGATCGATCGCGTAATGCAATTCACCACGGCTTACGTCCCAACAAGAGAAAACACCGTCTGCACATCCGCACATTTGGGACCAGAGTACCACCGCGGCTTACGTCCCAGCGAGAGAAAACACCGCCTACTCTATATATCCCTGAGCACTAGGCTCATCTCGGTCGACCGAATCCACGACACCACTAAGGTGCCCATCCACTAAAAAGCATACTGATCAAACCATCAGTTTACCACCATACCGGGGTGTGAGGCTCGCGGATCAACGCTATACACAAAGCCATGCTATATCAGCTGCGCTTTGATCATCAACCACCAAACTTTGCTTTTCAAGAAAAGTCTGGATCACTGCATCTCAGCATGCCACACTATCAAACCATATCGTACCACTGATTTCTGCCAATATATAACCTCTGAGCTCATATGTCTCAGAGAAGGGTGTTAAGCAAGAGAATAAATTCTCCGCCGCCAAACAGATATATATTTAGCAGAGATCAACAAATACAATATAAAGGAATACAATGTCAGACACACCATCCATTTACAAGTCCGTTCTAGGTCTGAACGAAACCGGAGGCACTTTCCTCGCATATCCATCCATCTCCAAGTACGTCTGGACGACCACCAACTATTTCCATCCTCTTGGGTGTACAGCCCAATCAGGATCGTCAGTAATTATCCCAACGATGTGAAGACTTCCGGTCTTCAACCACCGTCTTCATCTTTGACATATCGTCGAATCGATTATTCAGAATGGGTATAAACCCGGCCTTTCCGAACAACCCGCGTATATTAAAACGAATGTTACATAAACACAACATACGCCTCATTCCAATTCAGAATATTCTTTTATTCACAGAATCACATTTTTAGGGAAAGGTTCCCATTAATTTTATCCAAGATAAATTCTTTAAAATTTATCCTTTAATCTTCCTTTGGATGTCATTTCAAACCAAATTATGGTTTTCCAAACTAGTCGAGATTAGCGAACCACAACGAAGTAATTATTTATTTTATTTCCCAATCCCAACCTATTCATCCCATGAAGCAAAACTGGTAATACTCCGTATTTAACACCACGGTGTTATCGGTAAAATTAATTACCATTTCACGTTCAAATCTAATTAAAGATTTAACTATCGCTTCGGAGCAAAACTGGTGATACTCCATTCTCGCTTATTTCCTAAATTTGATAATTTAGATTATCCATTCTCATTCAATCTAGTTGTAGATTCATTAAAACTCCTTTTACTGGGTTAAAGAACTAGGTGTTATTTAAAACACAGTTCACAACAAACCCAAATCACATTCTATTTATTATCGGGTTAAAGAACTAGTGTTATTTAAAACACCGTTCACGATAAACCCATTTCAAATCCAATCAAATATATTAGAAATTCCGATTTATTTAAAACCCCTTTTTAAATCTAATTTATTTATTTAAAAATAATTGGGTTTTAAATTTAGTTCAAAAGTAGTTCATATCGATAAAAATCCATTTTTATCTTTTCAAATATGGAGTTTTTCATCCCAAACTTTCTCAAATCATTTCTTCTGATTTTACACAAATTATTACTATTTTTAATAATTTTATCAAGGTCCGTACAGTCGATTTCCAACAATGGCCATCGAACTGCACTTACAACGACCTTTTTCAAATTTGATTTGGACGTATCTCCAAATCCAACCGTTAGATTTCGAATTTCTAACATTCGTTAGAAAGCTCTTTTCGATACGAACCCAACGGTTCCGGTTTTAGGAGAATCCGACGGTCGAATCTCCCGTAATGTCCGTTTGAAATAAATGGTCGAAATTTACGAACTGCCGCGGCGCGGCGCGTTCTATTCAGGCCATTATATTATATATATAATATATATAATATATATTTCGTCGATTACTATTTAAAACGAATTATATAAATAGTACTGAATTCATTTCAAAAACAATTTCAACCTTTATTTCAATTCAAAGAAAAACTGAATTCTTCTTTATAAGTTCGTTTAAATTTCATTTCTATTCAATTCAAATTTCAATTCAATTTGAATTCGTTTTAATTTGCTTTCTATTCTATTTGAATTCGTTTTCAATTCGATTCAATTCAAATTGGTTTTCTATTCGATTCAAATTCGTTATATATTCAATTGAAATCAAATTCGTTTTCTATTCAAATCAAATTTCAATTCAATTTGATTTCACTTCAATTCGTTTTCAATTCGAATTCGTTTTCAATTCAATTCGAATTGGTTTTATATTCAATTCATTTCGAAATCGTTTCATATTCAATTCTTTTCGAAATCGTTTCATATTCAATTCATTTCGAAATCGTTTTATATTCATTTCATTTCGAAATCATTTTCAATTCAAATCATTTCGAAATCGTTTTATATTCATTTCATTTCGAAATCGTTTTCAATTCAATTCATTTCGAAATCGTTCTCTATTCAAATCGAATTTAATTTGTTATTTATTCAATTCAGTTCGAATTCAAATCGAATCCGTTTTCTATTCTATTCAAATTTAAATTTCATTTCAAAATATTCGATTTCGAAATCACCTTTCAAAATTCACTTTAAAATGAATAAAATCGATATAAATATCGTTCACGTCAAAATGACGTCAATCTACTCAACACGGCTTCATATATTCCTTTATTCTATTCAACAAATGAATATTTATTTTTGTCAACACACGACTAATCTCAACGAATGAATACTGTCCACGTGTGACTATTTTTGTTAAATTTATTTCGTTCAACACATGACTAATCTCAACGGATGAGTACAGTCAACACATGAACCTTTATTTTATATTGATAAAGATATAAATTTTATTGTTAAAATATTTCGTTCAACACATGACTAATCTCAACGGATGAGTACAGTCAACACATGAACCTTTATTTTATATTGATAAAGATATAAATTTTATTGTTAAAATATTTCGTTCAACACATGACTAATCTCACGAATGAGTACAGTCAACACATGCACCTTTACTTTATAATATTCTTTATCTACTAAATTGGAATGAGGCCCAATCAATTACCATATAAAGTTAATTATATGGATTTTCATACATCACACTTATATGATAGCATTGAAAAAAAATCAACCATCAACCAAAGTGCACTACACTGTATAAGCATCAAATATAGATATCTAATGCTTATAACTGCCTGTCAATTAATCGATCGACATATTTAATAAATCAGGATGAGTGAACTTCAAATTTCATCCCAACACCCGTGTGGGGTTTCAAATAATCAAACACAGATTTCATTTGTGCAGTTGGGCGATGTGTAAAATTTATCGTCCCAATCAATGTCAGTCAAATCGGTGTACATAAACAAACCGTCCGGTTTGTAAATGAATATTTATTCATTCACATTTACTATATTCATATTCACGTTAAAAATTATATTTTTAAAGATAAAACATTTTATTTTAACATATGAATTTCTATTCAGTTCATTTACACAATAAAAATGATATTTTTATTTTTCTAACATATTTTAGAAAATTTCGGCAGCATAACGGCACGATACCAGAAACGGGACCAGGCCTAGCCTTATCCCCGGTCTAGTGAAGGCCCATGCCATTCACACATCAATCAAATTCACCAAATAACCAAATTCAAATCAAATCATCTAACTAATCTATGTAACCAAACAAACAAGTCCATGGTCTGTGGACGATTGTGTCGGGTGCTACTAAGCACCGTCTGCATCCTAGTATATATATATAACTAGAAAAAGAAATTGAAAGGTGAGAAATTCTCACCGAAAGCTATCCAATCATCTTGACTCTTCCTCGATAGAAATCTTCATCGTTATCGCATCTTCGTCATCTTCGTTGCCCGTATTCTCTACATATGTAAAAATCGAATTTTTACTATGCTATTCAATATATAAAAATCGAATTTTTACTATGCTATTCAATATATAAAAATCAAATTTTTACACCGCTACTATATAGATAAAAATTATATTTTCACATCGATGTTCATATAGTAAAGATTATATTTTTATCACGCCATTCTTCATATAAAGATTTCGCCTTTTCAAATATATCATTATAAAAATCACATTTTTATTTTGCTACACATATAAAGATGCTATTTTTAATATTGCTATCATGTAAAAATTATATTTTTAATCCTCTACACAAACAAAAATCATATTTTTATATCATCTATATAGTAAATATTATATTTTTATTACTTTAAAAATAAAAAATCATATTTTTAACCTTCTACTAATATAAAAATCAAATCTTTATACTCGCTACCATATAAAAATTATATTTTTAGCCTTTCTATAATATAAAAATATCGCCCTTTCAACTATAAAAATCTAATCTTTTGCATTTTAAAAATCTAATCTTTTGCATTTTAGAAATCTAACCTTTTGCATTTTAAAAATCTAACATTTTGCATTTTAAAAATCTAACCTTTTGCATTTTAAAAATCTAACCTTTTGCATTTTAAAAATCTAACCTTTTCTATTCATAAAAATTCAACCGATTTTCTATGTAAAAATTCAAACTTTTCCTAATGTTAAAAATCACACCTCTTATTTTATAACCTACTGATTTTAACATCACCTTCATGTATAAATAAACGGATTTAAAAACTCATCTTATTTATAAAAACAGAATTTATAAATAGATAATCACCTTGGTTGCATCGTAGGGGGTCGGAGATGGGGTTCAGGTGGTGAGGGGGTGTGGATTCGGTGTCAGTTGGCCGGCGGTGGCCCAGGGGAGGAGGCGCTGGCGATTTCCGTTCGTCCTGGGCTAGGGCGTGGGAGATCCCATCGAAGGGGAAGAGAGAGAGGCTTGAGAAGAGGGGGTTCGAGGCTCTGAAGAACGGAGGGGGTTCGAGGCTCTGGCGGCGGCGGGATCCACTCGGAGGAGGGGCGGCGTCGTTGAAATCGAGGGCAACGCGAGTTTTTTTTAATACTGAAGTCGACGGGGTATGAGGGATTGGGGGAGAAAATAAGGTTATATAATAATATTTAATTATTATTTTATTTCCACTAAAAGTAACTTTTATTTTCGAACTCGAAATCAAACCCACCGACTGTCGCCCCTAGCGTAATACCCCCATTCCGAACACAATGGGATATGTATCGTAAGCTGATTCGATCGTTTCGATTAGTTTCCGTTGAATTTACATTTAAATCGCTATATTGAATTTTAAACGTACATTTCAAATTACCGGGGTCACATAACAACTCTATAAATTCCATAAAAATATTTTCTAGCTTCGTATTGACGATACGGTCCTAACAAAACTAGTTTCGTCGAATTCCGAGACCGTTTGAAAAATGACCATTTTCCAGCCGATTAAAATCAACTAAAACTGGTCAAACGCGTTTTCCTTTGCCACGCTCACATATTGATTCGAAAAATTATGAAATTTGAAATCTAGCAATAATTTTACATCACGGACCCAACAAAAGTGGTTTCGTCGAAATCCGAGGTCGTTTGCAAAATGTCCATTTTTAAGGGCCTGAATTCCATAGCGACTATTCAGAATTTTCAACTGGACATATCTTTTGATTCCCGCTATGAAATTTTTATTTTTCGGATTCGTTGGAAAGATATTCTAAAATCGATCCTAATGTTTTTGGTTTCACTAAAATCCAGATTATTTTGCACACGGTACATTCAATTGAAGTTTGAAATCGAATTATCGAACTACCGCGCCATTTTCAATTCTATTAATAATTATATATAATTATTTATATTCTAACGACGACGCGTATAATATATACGTTCGAATTATATTCAAAATAAATTTCTCGTCGATATTATTTAAAATAATCTATTTTAAATATTCAAAATTCATTAAAATTGCCAAAATAAAAATTTTAAACTGGCTCAGAATTTCCGGGTTATTACAATATATTTGTATGCATAGATCCATTTATGACTCTTTTGATCTATGATTGTTGAACTATCATGAACCTAGTACCATTCATCTTGATTTTTGGGTAGAAAGCTATGAGCTTCATTTGGTGGTTATGCATAATCCAACATAGAACCTCTCATAACCTTGATGTTAACTTGCCTATGATGTTGAACTACATGCTACCCACAAGTTTATCACCCTATGTCAACTATTATCATGTTATCACCTTTGCCTATGATGTTGAACTACATGCTACCCAGAAGTTTATTTGTTAAGTTTGATGTCATACATGTTTTGAGGCCAATAATCCTATATGCTAGTTGTGATGAACACCTTTGCCTCAAATATCATCATGTTTAACTTATGACCAACTTTACCACCTTATGCCCATCTTGGTCATATTTTTATGTTCCTTGATTCACTTGTGTTGATGCGAATTTACGTGCGAATGGGAATACGTTATGGGTAGTTAGGCAAACTTGAAATGACATGAAAAACATGACTTGAAATGTGACATGAAACTTGATTATGCTTGAAAAATTGAGTGTGGTCATGACATGTAGAAAACCATAAAGTGGCCAACTCGAGGTTTGGTTGAGTTTGTAGCGTAAATCTGCCCGGAACCGCTCGGCAAATCTAGTGGCTACAAACAATAGGACCCAATGTGAGAAGTTGGTCACATCGCGCTTGAAACCCGAGGTTAGACTAGGTTGTGGTGTAAAGCTGCTCGGACCCGCCCGGCATATCCAGTAACCACAACAAAGTCTAATGTGAGAGGTTGGGTGCATAAAATTAATTAATGCCACATGTTAGGGTTAAGTCATGAGCCACTTGGATACACTTAACCAACTTAAAACATGATTGATAGGGTTAACCACACTTAACGCTTTAGAAACCCTAATTACGTGCTCCTTTTCAGTAGTAACTCTCTTGGATGTATCACGATACCCTAGGGACTAGGCTAGGGTGGGGCACGATTACTGGGCTGATCGTAAGCGACCAGAACGACGGCTGAGTAGGTGCGCCGGTGTAGGTTCAGGCGAACTATGGTCGTGCACATAGTCCGGAGTTGAAAAAGCAGACACGGGCACCAGTAGGTTCAGACTGTGCGTGCTAGATTCGTGTCAGTGGTTGGCACCCTAGGGCTTGATACACCCTAGGGTTGACCAAGCACAGTTTGACTACATTCCGTGATTGGGCCCTATGACACCGACACTCGACGAGTTAGGCTTATAGGGAGCTGATCGACTAGACCGTGTAGTTGGACCTTCAATTGGGTCATCTCATGATATTGGGCCAAGGGATCATTTCTTGTTTAAACGTGACATGGGTTGGAATACCTGTACTATTGGTGCAAAACTAAACCTTGTATATGCGATGCCACACTTGATCTACCATGTTATCTATTTATCATGCCAGTTAGTTATCATCTTTATGTTCCATCTCAGTTTCTCATGTTTAGTTAACTTCATTAGTTTTTATACTAATAGTAGGTAGGACTTACCAGTCTTTATGACTGACCCTTTTTCTTTAGCCTCTTTTCTTTCGTCCCCCCCCCCCCCAGGTTCTCAGGGAGGGAACACTAGTGCTTAGCTTGGACATTTTGGCTTGCTTTCTTGACAGCTCATGTACGGTTTGGACTTGAGCTTGCTATGGCTTCACCACATCTATCTTGGGGATAGTTTACTTTATGTTATTTTTAGTTTATGTTTTTCTAGACTTGTGGTATTTGGAAAATAATGACTAAGTACTTTAATGTAAGTTGACTATTTGGTTTTGAAATGGATAACTATGGTTTTTAAATTTCTACCGCTACTTTACTTATTTATTTATCTATGTTCTGTCTTGTGATATCTCTGTGCATGTTTACCTAGACAGCACTCCTCCAAAGCTAGTGTATTCTCTTGTGAATGGCCCTGCGGAGGAGGGGTGTTACACTATGAATATAAATCTGCAAAACCAAAACTACTAGCTGTCCATGTGGAAATAGGGGCACCCAGAGTTTAGGTTAAAACAATAAACTCCAGGCCAGTCATGTGACTGGTGTGAGAACTAAAACAGTTAATAATCTTTATTTTTAAAGTTAGGTAAATCAATGGACTATGTCGTATAACACGTAACGGGTTTCCTCCCAAGAATACCAGTGCATAAAACAAACAGCGCAATGCTAAATAAAGAAAAATGAAGCTATTATAAGACCCAGGTCCCATCACACAATGCAACGCAAGCCAGAGGATAGGGTTTTACCTTATAATAGCCAAAGAATGCTTGATACGTTTAAAAACAGATTATTTTGATATTAATATAAGTGTATAGTGTCAAAACAATTTCAATCATAAGTATCAATCATAGACGGCATAGCTACGATGTACTATATCGCCATACTAGGCTCTACAAATAAAACCGAAATATCACATATTGGAAATTGGATTTCCGTCATGAGTCAAGGCAAGGGGCAAGCTCATCTCCATTCGAGACACTCTAGAAAATGTCTCAGGAACACAGACAGTGATCCTTGGAACCTCCAAGGTCGGTCCACTCTTACTTTTGAGGATTAATATTCCTAAACACACGTTTCCCGGTCCGATAGGACCTATATCCGAGGCGCCTCACATCCAACAACCACACAGGTAAAAATAATATAAATGTCAGGGCTGGTAGGTCACTGACATCACCCATAGCTAGAAAGAAACTCGTGCACTCCTTGGGTCCTTATGCCGTTTTTGACTCATACCGAGCTGTGAGGCTCGCGAATTAACGCTATACACAAAGCTATGCCACACAGGCCATGCTTTGATCATCAACCACAAGACTTTGCTTTTCAACAGAAGCCTTGATCATCTGCCACTTAGGCAGGCCACACAGGAAATTCACTCCATGTGATTGATATCTATCGATATATAACCTCTAAGCTCGTACATCTTAGAGAAGGACGTTAAGAAAGAGAATAAATTCTCCCCCACCAAACAGATATACATTTAATCGAAATCAATCACACAGAATAAAATCCAATGTTAGACACACAGTCCGTTTACAAGTTCGTTCTGGGTCTGAACGATACCGGAGGACCTTATTCCTCGCATATCCATCGATCTCCAAGTACGTCTGGACGATCACCAACTGATTCCTTCCTTTTGGGTGTACAGCCCAATCAAGATTATCAATAATCATCCAAACGACGTGAGGACCTCCGGTCTTCAACCACTGTCTTCACCTTCGCCATATCGTCGAATCGATTATTCAGATTGGGTATAAACTCGACCTTTCTGAATAACCCGCGTATAAAATAAACAAGTGTTTCACAAGCAACATACGCCTCATTCCAATTCTGAATATGCTTTTATTCAAATTTTCACATTCGTAGGGAAAGGACCCATTAATTTTATCAAATATAAATTCTTCCAAATTTATTCTTTAATCTTCCTTTGGATATCATTTCAAACCATGTTAAGGTTTTCCAAACTATTCGGGATTAGCAAACCACACCGAAGTAATCATTTATTTTGTTTCCCAATCCTAACCTATTCATCCCATGGAGAAAAACTGGTAATACTCCATATCTAACACCACGTTGTTATCAGTAAATATTAATTACCATTTCATGTTCAAATCTAATTAAAAATTTGACTATCGCTTGGAGCAAAACTGGTGATACTCCATTCTCGATCACTTTAATCTACTTAAAGATTCATTAAACCTCCACTTAGTTTTAATCTTCCCACTAATCAATATCCAGTCTTTAACTGGGTTAAAGAACCAATGTCATCTAAAACTCAGTTGACGATGAACCCAAAATCGCATTCCATTGTTAATCGGGTTAAAGAACGGGTGTTATTCAAAACACCGCTCATGATAGACTCAAAATACAATTTAAATTCAATTCCAATTAAACACTAATTAACTGGACAATTTCACTAAATCTTAATTAAAAGATTTATACTTTTCTAAACTGGGTTCAAGAACAGGGTTATTTAAGACACCATTCACGACGAACCCAAAATCCCATTTGATATTAAATAAAAGGATATGAATAGAAAATATATCGGCTTATATTCAAAATCAAATTCTGAAACCAACAAATATCGTATTGGAAATAACGATATAAATATATCTTTCAAATTTCCACAACCATATCTGTATAGTCACGAAATCCAACATCGAAATATTCTGAAGATAATTTCGATTCAAATCCATTCCAATTCGTATATTGGAAATTCTGATTATTTTAAAACCACTTCAATTCCAATTTATTATTTCAAAAAAATTGGATTATAATTCTAGTTCAAAACTAGTTCATTTCGATAAAAATATATTTTATCCTTTCAAATATGGGATTTTTCATCCTAGTTCTTTCCAATTCATATATTATGATTTTACACAAATTATTAATACTTTTAATTATTTTATCCAGGCCCGTACAGTCGGTTTTCAATAACCGCCACTGAACTGCACTTACAGCGACCTTTTCCAAACTTGATTTGGACATAATTCCAAATCCAACCGTTAGATTTCAATTTTCCAATATTCATTGGAAATCCCTTTTTGATATGAACCCAACGGTTCCAGTTTCAGGAGGATCCGATGGTCGGATTTCCCGTAACGTCGATTCGAAGTCAATGGTCGAAATTCGCGAACTGCCGCGCGTTCTATTCAGGCCATTATATATATATAATATATATATTATATATATTTCTTCAATTTCAATTCTAAACGTATATTATAATTTGTGTTAAATTCGTTTTCAAAACAATTTCAACTTCATACTCAATTTTAAATCAAAATTGAATATTCCATATCATTAATATATAAATGCTAATATTTCCAAAATATTAGATTTTGAAATCACTTCCTTTTCTATATTCATTATAAAAACGAATATAATCAATATAAATATCGTTCGTGTCAAAATGGCGCATATCTAATCAACACGACTTTATATATTTCAATAACTACGTCATTCTATTCAACAAATGAATATTTTCTTCAACACATGAATATATACTTTTCTTTCAACACATGAATATTCTCAATACATTAGCATCATCAACACATGACTATTTATGTTATTCAACACATGAATATAATTTATTTTCTAAATTGGAATAAGACCCACTCAATTACCATATAATGTAAAATATATGGATTTCTGCACAACACATGTATATAATAGCAACGATAACATCCAGAGTGCACCACACAACTGCATAAGCATTAAATATAACTAATTAATGCTTACACAGTCTACCAATCAAACGATCGACATACCACTAAACAATTGGGATTAATGTACGTCAAATATCATCCCAACAACCGTGTGGGGTTTCTATCCACAAACACTGAATATAATTTGTGCATTTGGGCGATGTGTAAAATTCGTCGTCCCAATCAATATCGATCAAATAGGTGTACATAAACAAATCATTCGATTTGTAAATGAATATTTATTTATTTACATTCACGTTAAAAATTATATTTTTAAAGATAAAATATTTTTAACTATATAAATATTTTATTTCGTTCTACATCACACAATCAATTTTCACAACAACATACAAGCCGTTCATGATCTGTGGACGACGGGTGTCGAGTGCTGCTAAGCACCGTCTCCATCGTAGTATACAATTTTAACTAGAAAACAAGAATTAAAGTGATAAGTTCTCATCGATTAGCTAAATCAAACATCTCGACTCTTTATATGTAGAAAATCTTTGTCGTGCTCGCCTTTTGTCACTTTCGATGTCCGTATCCACTACATATATAAAAATTGCATCTTTATATTGTTCCTATGTATATAAAAATCATATTTTTATAACTTTGCTATATGGATAAAAATCACATTTTTATACTGCTACTGTATTGATAAAAATTCTATTTTTATACCGCTACTATATAGATAAAAATTCTAATTTTATGCCGTTACTATATAGATAAAAATTCTATTTTTATACCGCTACTATATAGATAAAAATTCTATTTTTATACCGGTGTTAATATAATAAAGATCATGTTTTTGTCACGCTATTCTCTATATAAAAAATTATATTTTTATATCGCTCTTGTTCTAATAAAATTATATTTTTGTAACGCTATACATATAATAAAACGTATTTTTATTATGCTATTCATGTGAAAAATTATATTTTTATCTCGCCTTTTTACATATAAAAGTCTCTCCTCCTACATATAAAGAAAATCATAACTTTAAAACTATAATAATCCACACTTTTGTTTATAAAAATCGTATTTTTTACCGTGTTAAAAATCATAACTTTACGCAATTAAAGATCGCAACTTTATATTGTTGACCATATAAAAATCGTATTTTTAAAATGATGTTATCTAAATAAAACTCATATTTTTATTTCTACTTCATATATTTTTACAATGCTCCTTCCTATATAAAAATTATATTTTTATATACCTACTTCTAATATAAAGATCGAATTTTTATTTCGACACTACATATATAAAAATCACATATTTCTACTTCGCTTTCAAGATTATAAAAATAGCATCTTTAACACGATGTCTTCATTATAAAGACTACATTTTTCTATTTCTCTTTTCATAATAAAAATCATATTTTTATTATGCTATGGTATAAATAAAAATCATACCTTCATGATTATAAAAATCACATCTTGACACCGCAATCTAGATAATGAAAATCGCAATTTTATATCGATCTTAACATTACAAAAATCATATTCTTATCGAATATAAAAATCAAATCTTTATAAATATAATGATCAAATCTTTTCTTGCATAAAGGTATAATCTTTTTCATGTTAAAAATATAATCTTTATATTTCTATTTAAAACATATAATCTTTTTCTTCTTTTGAAAAATAAATCTATATATAATTAAAAATCCCGTCTCTATATGCTAATCATATAAATAAAAATCGCTTCATTTATATGCTAACTTCATATTAAAAATCATATTTTTATTATGTATTTTTCAACATAAAAATCATATCTTCATGCATTAAAAATCATAGTTTTTTTGTTTAAATATCGTATCTTCATGATGCTTTTCATAAAATAAAAATCGAATCTTTTTAAATTAAAAAACTCCTACCTTTCTATCAACAAAGATCATATCCTTTCTTTTTGTAAAGCAATGTATATTTATAGTCATAAAAACCCATATTTTTAAATTAACTAAACAATAAATAAATAAATAAATAAAAACTGGGCTTTTATCGTTTTGGCGGTTGGAGGGGGCTTGGGGGACTAGGTCACGGCGATCGACATCTGTACAATGGGATGGCGGCAGAATTTGGGAGGTGGGGTTTTGGGGGGGTGCGGATTTGAGGTGAAAGAGGAGGGAGGAGGTAGGTGAAAGAGGATAGGGAGAGGGAGAAGTGCGAGGGGGAGAGGGAGGGGGCCCCACATTCAACGCGGCGGCGGTGGTCTCGGCGCCGCCGCTGCGGCGCCAGAGGAGGCCACACGCCCCTCCGCTCTTCTCTTTTTTTCTTTTATGATTTGAAAAGTAAACGGAGGGGGGGGGTCTGACTAGGTAAGAAGAGATGAAGGGGCATGGATTATTTTATTATTATTATTATTATTTTATCCTCCAAAAAGCAACTTTAAATTTTGATCTCAAAACAAGACCCACCGCTTGTCGTCCATAGATAATTACCCCCATTCTGAACACAATGGGATACGTATCGTAGGTTGATTCGATCGTTTCGAACAATTTCTACCAAAATCAAAATATAAATCTATATATTGATTTTGAACGCACATTTCAATTCATCGGGGCCACGTACAGACACTAAAAATTCCCGAAAAATATTTTCTTGCTTCATATTGACGATGCGGTTCTAATAAAACTAATTTTGTCAACTTCCGAGACTGTTTGACAATTGACCACTTTCTAGTCGATCGAAATTAACTGAAACTGTCAAAACATGTTTTACTTTGCCACGCTCGTATATTCATTCAGAAAATTACAAATTTTTGATTCTAGCAATAACTAGACATCCCGGATCCAACAAAAGCGGTTTCGTTGAAAACCGAGGTTGTTTGCAAAATTTCCATTTTTAAGGGCCGGAATTCCAAAGCGACTATTCCAAAATTTCAACTGGGCATAACTTTTTATTCCCGCTATGAAATTTTGATTTTCCAGATTCGTTGGAAATATATTCTCAGTTAGATTCTAATATTTTTGGTTTTGCCAAAATCCGGTTTATTTTGAATCCTGTACATTCATTTGAAATTTGAAATTGAATTTTCAAACTACCGTGCCATTTTCAATTCCTTTTATAATTAAAAATAAATATTTATATTCAAACGACGATCTATATAAATACATACGTTCTAATTCTATTCAAAATAAATTTCTCATTGTTATTAGTTAAAATAAATCATTTTAAATATTCAAAATTCATTAAAATTGCCGAAATAAAAATTTTAAATTGGCTCAGAATTTCCGGGTTGTTACAATCTCCCCCACTTAAAACTTTTCATCCTCGAAAAGGAACGAACCTGAAAGTTTTTTAACTAATCAACTCAACTTCCATTATCTTCATTACGGCTTAAGTTCTTCAACCTTTTAGTTTCTAAGAAGTTTTCAAATTCTTCACAAATTTGGCTAACATCCTAAATTTTCGAAAAATTTCTCCATAATCTCCCCTTCATCGGGAGCTTCAGGATATTTCATATAACCTCCCATGGCCCTCACCAATCCAAAAAGAAAAAGACAAAGCCAAGCGGCTAGCCAATCGGCTCATAAAATCATCAAATCCCCAAGAAATGCAATAAACATGTACCTATTTGTCGGGCAAACAATTTTATTCTTCTGCTCTAGCCTTCTTGCAATGACCTCTTCAATGGATATACATGTATATGCATGCAATTGTAATCATTTTTCAATACAGTTCAATATTCGGTTCAGTTTGGCATAATGGTTCAAAATTATAATCAAAACAATAATAAAATAACCCAATCAGCAATCAATTAGTGAATTAATGTTTCAAATTCATAATTTTGATATATATAAAGAAAATCATGTTTTTGATGCCAAATCACAATAATAAACCTAACTAGTTTTGGTTCTCACACCAGTCTAATGGAAATATATAGAAATCCCACTTTGCGCACTCAAACATCAACACTAATGACGATGCATCAATCATCAGAATCATCTCCGGTCGACTAGGGCATGATTCTATATCTATCCTATATATATTAAAACTTTGAATATTCGTTCATGACGTGTATATGCTAAATCTTTATATACTCGATTGTCCAAATTCAATACAAATAAAATATTAAAATACGTATAATTGAATTTAACTTTCAAAACAAAATTTGCTTTCAATTCTTATTTTTTTAAAAATATACTCTTTCGACTCGCTCTAGGATACTACTGATCCCATCTCTACGGAGCCATTCTCATTTGATATTGCTAATCCAATTTCTGATGAATTCTTTCGTTTGGTTCTAATTTGTCTTGTTCTCGAGCTCTGTAAACCAAAGCTCTGATACAACTGTGACAACCAGTAACTTCCCTGTGAAGGAAAGCATAGATTGCTTTGCGGACAAGACAAATCAGAACACAAACAGAAGAACATTTCATTGTTTATTACAATAATTCCATCAGAAAACAAGAATATACAGAGTACGAATAAATATACATCAGAAAAATATCAGGGATTTAAATTACATTTAAATACATTGCAGCGAAAAATTAATACAAAGTACAACCGAAAGAGATATATGGATACAGAGCTTTCCGGATATCATTCTAGCTGTAAAACAGGATCCTGTGAATATAAATCTGCAAAACCAAAACTACTAGCTGTCCGTGTGGAAATAGGGGCACCCAGAGTTTAGCTTAAAACAATAAACTCCAGGTCAGTCTTGTGACTGGTGTGAGAACTAAAACAGTTATTAATCTTTATTTTTAATGTTAGGTAAATCAATGGATCATGCCGTATAACACGGAACGGGTTTCCTCCCAAGAATACTAGTGCATAAAACAAACAGCGCAATGCTAAATAAAGAAAAATGAAGCTATTATAAGACCCAGGTCCCATCACACAATGCAACGCAAGCCAGAGGATAGGGTTTTACCATATAATAGCCAAAGAATGCTTGATACGTTTAAAAACATATTATTTTGATATTACTATAAGTGTATAGTGTCAAAACAATTTCAATCATAAGTATCAATCATAGATGGCATAGCTACCATCTAGTATGTCGCCATACTAGGCTCTACAAATAAAACCAAAATATCATGTATTGGAAATTGGATTTCTGTCATGAGTCGAGGTAAAGGGCAAGCTCCTCTCCGTTCGAGACACTCTAGCAAATGTCCCAGGACCACACACAACAATCCTTGGAACCTCCAAGGCCAGTCCTCTCTTATTTTTGAGGATTGGTATTCCTGAACACACATTTCTCGTTCCTATAGGACCTTTATCCGAGGCGCCTCGCATCCTACAACCACATAGGTAAAAATAATATAAATGTTAGGGCTGGTAGGTCACTGACACCACCCATAGCTAGAAAGAAACATCGTGCACTCCTTGGTTCCTTATCCCATTTTTGACTCATACCGAGGTGTGAGGCTCGCGAATTAATGCTATACACAAAGCTATTACACACAGGTCGTGCTTTGATCATCAACCACAAGACTTTGCTTTTCAACAGAAGCCTTGATCATCTGCCACTTAGGCCTGCCACATAGGCAATTCACTTACATTAAGTTGACCACTTGTGGATTCTCAAATAAAGGAGGATTCTCAATGATTTTTTCTTTGATCATCTGCTGCAAATAAAGGAGGGTCCTCCTTTATATCATAGAATAGCAAGTGAATCATCTACTACAAATAAAGGAGGATTCTCAATGATTTTTTCTTTGATATATGCAAGCAACATTTTTACTGAAAGAATGGATTTATGGCAATTGCTCATCAATGTTTCTCGATTAGTAAACAATGCATGGATTCTCTTGGGTGATTTTAATAATGCTTTGTCCCCTATGGATAAGAAGGGAGGTCGTTCAATTCCTTATCATTATATAAGAGAATTTCAGAAATTCATTTTGCAAGCTTCTCTATCAGAATTAAAGCCTCTTGGTTTTCTTTTCACTTGGCGTAGAAGAGGGATTGCAAGTCATATTGACAAAGTTTTAGTCAATAATTTTTGTCTGTAGAATTTTCTTAATATGAAGGCTTTATCTCTATCTCAACACTCCAGTGATCATAATCCTATATTATTGGACCTTATTCCTACTCCTATGATTAAAGCTTTTCCTTTTAGATTTAGGAATGATTGGCCAAATTTGTCTGGATACATGAATGCAGTTGAAAAAGGTTGGAATGTATCTACTTGAGGGTTTCAAAGTTATAAATTCATGTATAAGCTTAAGTGATGTAAAGCAGAACTAAAACTTTGGAATAAAATTAGAGACATGAATAATGCAAACCTTAATGCGGCAGAACAACATATGAATATATTGGAACAAGCTGTTGATCTGGATCCAGAAGACACTGTTATATATGATAATTATCTCCTTGCCAAACAAGAATATCAAAACCTGCAGAAAATTTATTTTCAAGGTTTTAAACAGTAGGCAAAGGTGTCATGGCTACATCAAGGTGATACTAATTCAAAATTCTTCTATTCTTGTATGTCAAATAGGAGATATTTTAATCATATTAGAGCACTTATTGATCAAGATGGGAATCTAATGTTTAAAGCTGAAGAAATTGAGAAGGAAGTCATAAAATATTATTATGAATTATTTAATGGTCCTTTTAATGTTCTTGCTTTTTAATTTCAGCCAATTAGCACTATAAATACTTAGGGTCAAAATTTTCTTTTATCTGAAGTATCCTTAGATGAAATCAGAGAGGCTCTGTTCTCAATTCAAGATGACACAAGTCCTGGTCTAGATGGGATTAATTCAAAGTTTATGAAACTTCATTGGGATTTGTTAAAGCAAGACTTACTTGAAGCTATCCTAGATATTTTTAAATCTGGAAAATTGCCTAAGTCTATTTATCATACTTTCATAACTTTGATCCCAAAAAAATGATAGACGTACACATATATCTCATTACAGACCCATTTCCTATTGTAACTTGTATTACAAAATATTTGCAAAAGTTCTTTGTAATAGACTGAAACCTTTTTTGCCTCAGTTAGTTTCAGAAAATCAGAGTGCTTTTGTTATGGATAGATATATTGGAGACAATATACTATTGGCACATGAGTTGTTGAGGGATTTTAAGAAAAAAGGAATGGCTAAAATGTGTGTCAAGGTGGACTTGCAAAAGGCTTATGACAGCATAAACAGGAAATTCATTTATCAAATCATGGCATGTATGAATTTTCCTAATCATTTTATTAGTTTGATTTATGAGTGTATGTCGACAACGACCTTCTCTATCTTAATTCAAGGAATTCCAAAAGGTTTTATTACATCAACTAGAGGGATCATACAGGGAGACCCTTTATCTCCTTATCTTTTTGCTTTAACAATGCAGTTTTTCACCTATCAAATGGATGAAGCAGTGTCAAATAAATCCTTTCAGTCAAGCAGTGCAGTGCAACCAAATATTTCCCATCTTCTTTATGCAGATGATTTAATGATCTTTGGGAAGAGTTCAAGACAAAATGCAATTACATTAACACAAATTTTTCAGAAATTTAGAATTTGTGCAGGTTTGGAAGTGAATGCAGATAAAACAAAAGTGTTTTTTAGTAGTTCAGTGGAAAAAGGTCAAGATATAGTGGATATTCTGGGTTTTGATAGGGGTGTTTTACCTATCAAGTATCTGGGTGTCCCACTATCTTCTAACTATTTACACTATTCTGAATGTAATGTCATTGATTCAAAGAATCCAGGGAAAAATCCAAGGTTGGGAGAATAAAATGCAATCTTATGCTGGTAGAGCTGAGCTGATTAATGGAGTGTTGACTCCAGTTGTTCTTTATTGGTTGTTTATTTACCAAATTCCAGAGTTCACCTTGGATAAATTGCAATCAATGTGTTCTAATTTTTTCTGGGGTGGTGCAAGACATAAAATTGAATGGAATTCTTTATGCAAGCCAAAAACTGAAGGGGGTATTGGATTGAAATTCTTTTATGATTTAAAAAAGGCAGCTTGTGTTAAGTTGCTATGGAAATTCTTGTCAGACAATTCTTTATGGAGCAAGTGGATGAGGAACAAATACTGCAAAGGTAAATTTTCTGGTCTATGCCTGAGGACAATAATTCTTCATCTACATGGAAATGCATGCTTAGATTAAGAACTCACTCAAAACAGTTCTTTAATAGAATTATTTCAAATGGAAATAATAATTTTTTGTGGCATGATCCTCAGATTAACTGTCAGTGTTTAGTGGATATACTTGTTATGACAGGTTTCATATGATAGGTAATCCAAACCAGAAAGTAAGTTCTATTATTAATGAGGATAGGTTGAATCCTCTTATTCATCCAGCTACTAGAGAGTTAATAGAAGAAATAAGTAAAATTCATATTCATCCTAATCTTAATGAGGATAAGCATGAGTGGTGTTCTGGCAGAAATTTTTCCTATCATTCAGCATAGAATTATGTGAGAACTCATGAGGAAATTGACCCTATTTTCTCAGTTATTTGCATAATAAAAACAGCAGGAAAATGTCTTTTATAACATATTTAGCAAACATGGGTAGATTGAACACAAAGGATAGAATTTTAAGATTTGGGAATATTGCAAATATCTTATGTCCTCTTTGTGAAATTCATCCAAAATCAAGTGAACATCTCTTTTTTTAGTGCGATTATTCCTCCTTTATTTGGTTGTCTCTAAAGCAAAAGTTGGGCATGTCTTTGACAACAAATCTACAATTAAGAGATGAATTGAGAGAAATTAACAATCGTTTTAAAACTAAAGATCAAATTAGGGATCTTGCATGTGGAGCAATCACTTCGGTGGTGTATTTTATATGGAAAGAATGGAATGAAAGAATTTTTCAAAATCGTCGTACCTCGATGATGTCCAAGCTTAATCAAATCATCAAGGAGATTCAATTCCTAGTTAAGAACAACGGCAGCAAATCTGAAAGGAACTCGAGAAATTCTCAATTGTTGGAGATCTGGGGAGTTGATTTAGTTGATACTGGATAGAGAAGAAGATCATCGGTTTTGTAGTTTGATGTTGGACTGGGCTTTGATGGGTCGGCAGAGAGTTTTATTTGTTTGGGTTTATGTTAGCTTGTCTTTGTTTCCAGCCTTTGTATTTTTCTTTCATAGTTGATATTTTGCTCTTGTACTCACCAAATTTATATGTACTCTTTTTCCCTGTAAGGCACCCATCTAGGTTAGGGGGATTACAGGGTTTTAACGAGGCATATAAAGGAGGTTTTTTAATTGGTATTAGCAATAAAGTGTACCAATTTTCAAAAAATAATAATATATATATGTATTAATGTAACATGTTAACATAAAACATGTGAATGGGGATAAGATATACTTAACTACATTAAGTAGAACATGTAATTATAACCTGAAAACTTGAAATTGGACAATGAATGGGATGGTAATAATGTAAAATGATTGTAGATTACTTTCATTAATTACAATCTAGGGAATAACATGTTATGGGTTTATTAATGAACTTAAAGGGGCTAAGTTATTTCACTAAATTATTAATTTAGAGAGGTCTGTTCCTTCGAGATATAAGGGGCCTAGAGAAAACATGGTAACTTGAATAGAAAGATAAGATGTGAATAATCAAGTTAATTGGTAATATGAAAAGATAATACAAGCACGTGACTAAAAAATTAGACATAATGCCTAATAACACGTTAGCGTGATGCGCTTGGACAAGTTCACACGTCTGAAGGTGAAGAACCCAATGTGGTAGATCATTGTGGTGTCTAGAGGCACATGGGGAGCACGACCATCTTATTATTCTACTTTTTATTCTGCGAATATTCTACCTGCTAGCTCCGTGGGACTAGAAGGAAGCACACAACTTCTGAGGGATGAGGTAAGGTACTCCATGGTGGTCTTCTGTGCGGTGGCAGCTTTCAAGTTGTACTCGTAGAGGTTGGGTCTGCACGAAACCACCTAGTTGGTATACCTTGACTGCAATGGTAGCTTGGCAGTCAAAAGGCTGTGGGATGGCGTTGGGTGATTAGACGATTTTTCTACAGATAGGATGGGTCACGACCAACACATGATAGCAATTGTCGGATACCTGTCATCAGCAGTCAGTGTGACGTGGAAAGACTAAGCTAAACCTACAGACCATCGATCTTTCACTATCAAGAATTTGGTTGCGGGACAAGCCAAATTGGATGTAGATTGTTTGTTAGGGGCAAGTCACTTAGCAATTTGGATGTAGATTGGTTGAGAGAGGGGTCGAGTTGGGACCATATCCACTATAGAAAAGCAGACCACAGTTTACACATCTGTACTTTAGCCCTCTTTAGCAGACCCATACAGATATGGAAAAGCTCTTGACCGAGTTCTATGGATTCAGGTACAACCCTATTACGGAACTAGGGGTAGAGTAGACAGTACGTACGTGTAAGGATCCAGATACATGCACGCCGCACCGGGTTGTGTATCATAGACGCTAGGGCATTACTTCGTGTTGAGACTAGATTTGATCAACGAGATTGGATATGGAAGTCCATACGCTGACGTAGCATAGCGATGGTGGTTCAATGTGTAACGCGGCGTAGATTTAGGAAGATTCGTACTTCGCTCCGGTGTAAGATGAGAGTTACAGATGCTTCCATGGCATGACGGTTGAGACCATGCGAGGAAGGTACCATGTGAAGTACCTTGATAATGGTGGTAGCTACATATACTATATTAGGTTAATCTACTGGAGTTGGATGGGTACAACATGTGCGTAAAGCCTTAAGGGCTGTTAACCCAAAATAAAATAATAAACAAGAAAATGTAACTGAACGATATATGTAGGATTATTTTATAATGTGTAATTTAAATACAATCACCAGAACTTATGTTCTGACCCCCTCCTCATGACATACCTACATGTTAGTCTTTGGAAGAGATATGATAGCTTTGTATACCATCTAGGCCGTATTATTACATTTGTAAGGCTATATTTGATTACATTATATTTTATTTTATTCTGCTATGAGATGTTTTCTGAGATCTGATATATTTTGTATCTCTGTTTTTTCTACAGGATACCCGACAAGACAACGTGGTTTTCGGTAGATGGGGTTTTTGAAAAAAAATCGATCTGTCGGAATTCGTTTTTCTACACACACTTTGATGTTGTGAGTCTGTATCACTATCACTAGCAGTAATCTCACCTTCTTGATCTGATCCAGTGTTGGATGTTTTGTATTCTGGTGTACTTACAGTTTTTGTATTTTGTGTATGTGTCATACTGTCATTAGAGTGTGGCACATATACAACATCACTTAATTGTTTTTTAATTGGAGGAATAGAATACCTGGGATTATAAATTTTCTTTTTGGTTTTACACAAGTGATTTTTAAGTGGAAAAATACTTTAATTAAATACAACATGTCTAGATATATAAAATTTTCCATTACTGTCGAGACATTTGAAACCTTTGTGATTGATAGTCTATCCCAAAAAGTGCATGGTGTAGATCTATTGTCAAGCTCGTGCTTGTTGAATGGTCTAATATGAGGAAAACATAGACATCCAAATATTTTTAATTCACTGTACTTTTGGTTTGACTTGAGTCTTTACCTCAATGGATCATTTCAAGTCTAAAACATTTTTTGGCAGTCCGTTTATTTGGTGCACTGTTGCTACAATGGCATCTAGCCAAAACTTTAGTGGTAAAGATGCATGTACTAGCAGTGTTAACCCAATTTCAACCTTAAGTCTGTGTTTTCATTCAATAAGACCATTCTGCTCAGATGTGTGTAGGCAACTTAACCTATGAGTGATGCCCTTTTTGCAGAAATAATCTTTTAATGGTAGAAATTCCTTACCACCATCACTTTGAATAGTTTTTACTTTATGACTTAGCTGATTTTCTGCATTTTCTATAAACTGCATAACTACTTTACAAGTGTCAGATTTTTATTTCATGAAATATATCCGTATAAATCTGGAGTATGCATCAATAAATGAAATATAATACTTATATCCATAATCTGTAATAATTGGTGCTAGACCCATAGTTCAACAGTAATCAGTTCTAGTGGGTTTAAGTATTTAGTTTTAGAGTTTGGGAATGGCAATGTGTGAATTTTCCCATTTGGCAATATGTACACATGTGATTATTGGGGATATCAATCAAAGTGCCCTTACTATTTAAAAATTCTTTTACAATTTTGGAAAATGAATGACCAAGTTTACAGTGCCACATATCAAATATCATAAATTCATTATTTTCATGTAATTGAATCATATTGCAGTCATTTCTCTTTAACTTAGTTTTTTTTGGAATTTCCAGTATCAAACTTTTATAGCCCATTATGTTTTCTACCCTACAATAAAGTTTCTTTAGTTAGCATGTCCCTAATTACACAGTGTTTTGCGTAAAATTAAAAAGACACATGATTGTCTTTTGCATATTGTGACACACTGATTAAGTTTTTCCTTATGTGTATTGCGCGAAGCAAGTTATTAGACACTGTGAGAAATAATAATTGAGTTGCCATTACGCGTAGTTAGAGACTGCTTACCTTTGGACCCTCGATTTCCCAGATTTAGATTGTTTAAGTTGTTTGTGACATGATGGGTTCCTCCATAATCTAGGTACCATGCATCATATTGAATATCTTCAATTGTGGTAGAATTTGAGGTAGAATCTTGACTATTTTCAGCATCTGTTTGACTGTTAACCATGTTTGCATTTGGATTGTTGTTTCTATTATTGTGTTTAGCTTGCTGATTTACATTAAAGCTGTTATCAAATCTGGAGTAACATTTGTTGGCTGTGAGACCAAGTTTTTCACAAATTTGGCACTTTGGCCTGTTATTGTGATTCCATCTCCCTGCTCTTTCTCTTCCTCTGTTTGCTTGGCCACCCCTCTAGTAAGCATTCTGATTTTTTGAGTTATTGGATTGGTTTTTTGCTTTGCCGTTGGTAGTATAATTGACAGAGAAGTCTATTTCTTGATTTTCCTTTTACAATAATCTGCCTTCGTGGGTTAGAAGCATAGAGTAAATACTTTTGCAGCGAGGGTGTAGGTTCAATTGAAGTGATGAAGCCTATTACAGCTTCATACTCATCTTTATGCCCTCCAACTATGTACAAAACATATTCTTTTTCTTTAATTTTATTTCACGATCATGCTAATTGATCACACAAATTTTTCACCTTCATGAGATAATCATTCATGCTAGAATTATCCTTCTTTATAGTTTGTAGTTGCTTCTTGTAGCGGAGAACTCTGGCTGCAGATTGACTTATGAATGATCTTTCTAGGGTTTTACAAACATCGTGAGATGTTTTACGGCCAATTAATTGTGACATAAGTGATGAACCCACCAAAGACGTTAACCATGCACTAACCAAATTGTATTGTCTTTGATGTGTTGTGAATTCATAATTGGGAACCAAGTTATTACCACTGTCTCTAATGTATTTGGTTGGAAAAGGTTTTGTTCGATAGAGATAATCTTCCAAACCATAACTTTTTGCTTCTATTTCTACTTGCAGTTTCCACAGAAGATAGTTCATCTCATCCAATTTTATTGAGTTGACTTGACTTTTGGGCTTAATGATGGACTTGATGAGATTTTGAGTGCTTTTAACACTCGTATGATTGGATCTAGCAGATGATCTTGTTGAGGCTGATACATCTTCTTACACCATAATTGTTGGGATTTACAAAATTGGTGCAGACTCACGAAAGGTATAGATTTCTGAACTCTTGTTCTTGAATTGGAATTTTTGAACGAATTCTTCAGTTGATTTTGAAAGCAACCAGATTGTTGATATGATGCTTTCGAAAAGAGATTTTCTAGTCTGAATTTTTGTTTGGCTTTCGTGGATGGCTTTTTATCTTCAATTGAATGATTTCTTCAGGTTTTTTGATCGAACTAGAGTCTTTGAAATTCTTTCCCACCACACTTGTGATTTTGAAAACTGTTGCAACCAACTGAAACTGGTAAGGCACTGTTTTCGGATCACAGCCCCAACTATCTAATGAAGAGATAAAGGTATCCAAGTAATGAAAATTCTCGGATAGATAATCTATATTTAGATTGATTTTCATAGGCAGAAATGATAAGAGCGGGGATATGATAGAAGTTAGCATGAAGGCTTTGATACCATATTTGAAAATAATTTGCAGTAGAGGAATGTGTAAATTGTAATTGATAATGATCTTCAGTACATAATACATGTTTATATATGGTAACAATAGCTGCTTGGGATTTATCTTATTTATGAATGTAACATATTCGGCTCAAGCCTAGTTACTTTGTAATAACCTAATATGCAGGATACTCAGTGTATTCAATACACTTCATATATATTAAAATAAAAAATATGGAAATTAAATGACAAAAACAGAAGTTATTAAGAAAATAATTATTAAACACTGGCCCGCCCTTGGCCCAAGGCCACCTAGGCGATGGCCGAGGGCTCCAATTCTGGAGGGCTTAGAGATTTTAAATTATGTATAGAAGGTTGACATATTTAAGTATGTGCATAACTGAATGAGTAGCACAGTGGTAAGGCTGCTTGCTCCAATGCACACACACCTGAGTTCGAAACTCATGTTACTCTACTTTTCAACAACAATTTTCACCTTTCTATTTAGGCCTCAAATTTGCCTTAGGCCTCAAGTTAGCCAGGGTCGGCCCTGATAAAACATTCACCATAGTTATAAGTACAAACCATATACCATCTTGAGCATGCATGTTTTACTCCTCTCAAGAATTATTGAGAGCTATCGAACTTCTCAAAACAATTCCTTTAAATCTAAACTTCTATGAGCTACCTTTGACACATGATTTTAGCTGTAAAAACTAAAGAAAAGACTAATATTAGACGAATAAAAAAATAAACACATTTTGATAAGTTTGTTGATAGTAGAATGTGTTTCATTTGTAGTTGCTCGATTTTGAAGCATATGAGCTAAGAACTAATTTTATTAAATAAAAATTCAAACTAACATGAACAAAAGGAAAGAAAAATAAATTGCATACTTGATGTGCTCAAAATGGTAGACTTTAGGAACAATCAATTTAGTCCACTTCAGCAATAGCCTGAATACATGAGAAATTTGATCATTGTGGAATTAAGGATTGAATAAACTGGTAATTAATTACACAATCAAATAATACACTAAATTAACATTAGATATGTATATTCTAAATCCATAGTCCAGTCGTACCAGCTTGGGCAGTGATCTAATCTCTAACCATCTTTTTTCCATATTTTTTTCTCCTATAAAGATCAACTGAAAAGAAAAATTAATAGATGTTGATATTAACATTACTTATATATATGTGTGTATGTATACACATATTATCCTTATTATTTAAAAAAGCTGTAACATTTTTTTCTCTTCTTCTTGAATCTAAAGATGCCACTGAAAAGGAGGTTTCATGGTTTACAAGGGACAACAAACTAACAAATAAACAATTGACTAGACCAGCTAACTTAAACCCCAGCTAAAGACAGAAACTGGAGAACCTATCACATTATGCTCAGTATTATGCCTGGTATAAAGCTTCGACTCATCTTCCATTAGAATAAGCTTCTATGTCATCCCATGTTTTACACACTACATCCTTCAGACCAGTCGATAGCTTCTGATAAATTTTTTGGAACTCTGGGGTGTCTCCTTTAGATATCTTAAGCTCAACCACATGGAAAGAAGGTGCCACCTAACGTTTTTCAGTTGCAACATTAAGATTTCCTTTCCTCCCTTCGGTTGAATTTTGTAGTCACATCTTGTAGTTTTTCTTCTGAATATCAAAGCAAAGTGGCTCTGTAGCTGCGTCAATCTTGCTTATAATTTCTTTGGCAGAATACTTGGATGTAAATTTCATCTCTGTTTTAAAGTCCATGTTCATTTGGAACAAGTTTCCCAGTTCCATTCCTTTGGACATTGAGGAGATTACCTCAAATGCAGGTTTCAGATCTTCAACGTCTGAAGTAGAATCTTCTCAGTCCTTGAAAGCAGCGGCTACATAATCATATTTGCATTGTACTTATCATCAAAAGTAGGGCGCTTGTAACCTTTTTTGAACCATTTATTCTTCAATATTTCCACAATTTTTATTCTCGCCATTGGTGTGATGGCCCGCCCCGCACCAACCGACATTTCCTCTAACAGTGCGCTGTACACATGTCCAGTTAGCATAGAACGGTCGCCAAAGAAAGGAAAGAAGGGAATGAACTAATCAAGGAACCAGTAGAATGTCTCACAGCGCATGGAATGAAATATAATAATAACATAACTTTGACATAAAACAGGCGAGACAGTGCATAAGCTGAAAAACTAAATCATGTCTAACATGGCAGCGGAAATCCAAAATACAGCTTATGATCCAACATCCTTATTACAACTTCAAAAATACTGTCTCTAAACAAAAGAAAGGAAAAGGTACACTACTAATGCCCAAGCAGTGACCATCGATGACATAGGGAGATAATACATAAATATCATACGTGGAAGCCTCCTGCTCGTCTCCAGTACAGCTACCCGTGCATCCACCTAACCTGTCTCTAGTCTGCTCGTGTGAGCACCCAGAGTAATAAGAAGAGACATAAAACTCTGGGTCAGACAAAAAGTCTGGTGTGAGCGATAAGCAGCTAATCAAAACAGAACAATAACAGGTATAATCCAATCATACCTGAACCTGGACCTGCAACCGAAGAGTTAGCACTACATACCGTACAATACTCTAAGGTGCCACTAACATATGGTGTAAAGAATACGGGGGTGGGGGTGTGTATGTCATAGTGATGTCAAATAATCAAGCATAGCAGTCCTCACATCAATCACTCAGTGCGTAAAGCATACGATATCCACTACTTTGGTCACCTAATACTTTGGGCGATGGCGGAATCCAATCCCGTGTAACTATCACTACAAGCCTACTATCCATCTCTCAGTGGTGGACCAAAGTTATGAATACCGACAACTCCTTAGCACACGTCCCGCAGCAAAGCCCAAATCGTGAAGTGAACTTATTGGTTCCCTTCTGGATCCTGAGCTCTAACTTCTCTTTTGGACTACCTTTGCATCTCGGGTTTGGTCGAATTGGAGTGGGTCATCAGAAGAGTTGTCGCGCATTAACAGTCCTAGAATTCGGTTCAGTTCGGTAGTCATCACCCTCGTCGGTTCGGGTCGGTAGTCATCACCTTCTTCGGTTCGGGTCGGTAGTCATCACCTTCATCGGTTCGGGTCGGGTACTCCACTTCGGGTCGGGTCGGTGTCCTCCTCCGGGTCGGGTCGGGTTGCTGTCTTCCTTCCAGTTCATGCTCCTTCTCCGATCAGCTCCCTCGTTTTCCATCTACTCCGATCCGATCCGATCTCTTCACCGTAGCCTCCCATTCTTGAGTCGGTCCGATCTGGCCTCCCTTATTCTTCCAATCCGATTCGCTCTCTCTTACTCTGATCCGATCTTGCTCCATCGATCCGATCCGATCCGATCCTGCTCCATCGATCCGATCCGCTTGTCCCCTCCAACTCTAAGTAAACGGCCTTCCTTCTCGCCAAGCCTCCTCCAGTGACAAGTCCCAATCCAGTTCGGATTCCCTTGGTCAGTTCACTAATCCGATCCGACCCCTGCTCCGATCCGAACCGGTTCGGAACCTGCACATTTCTGCAACTTTCCAGCGAGCTTTCTACGCCATTCGACGACGTTTTCGACCAAAATAACTATTCTAATCAATCATAAAACATACCATAGAGTCATAGCAACATGCAAGAGCAACCACAAACACCAAAGCAACAACATGATATGTCAAAACGGATCAAACATACCCAAAAATCCATATTTTCTCCTTAAACATGTTTAAGAACAACTAATGATAGGATTAGTAAAACTTAACCAAATTAGCCAAATTTTCTAACAGAGGTCTAAAACAATATTTATGAATTTCTGAATATTTTTCCAGAATTTTATCACGCTTAATTTCGCTAATTAACACTAATCACCCCTTAATCCCCTAAATTCCGGGATTAACAAAATTAGTCCAAATTAACCTAAATTCAAATTAGAGGAATGAAATGATGTTTTAGAATTTTGGGAATTTTTCTAGATTTTTCTGAGCCATAATTTCGCTAATCTTCGCTAATTACCCTAATTAGCCGTAATTAGTGAAAAAACTAAGCAAATCACTCACCTTTGGCACAATTAAACTTTCAGAACTGAAACTCCTCTGATATAGATCCAATCTCTATGTGTTCCAGCAACTCTCTCTCTGATTTGGTGCTAATCCCCTTTGGTTTGATGTAGTTTTGCTTAATCTTTGATTAGAAAGTGATTAGAGGTGATTTGGAGTGAAATTAGAAGATGGAGGCAATGGCTATACTTGAAGGAATGTCTTAGGTGGCTGGAAAATGGAGTAAAAACCGAAATCATAACCCTAGCAGCCCCTAAGTACCACTAATCCCGAAATCCCCCTTTGGGCCTAGCTGCTAATTACCCGGTTAAGCCCAATTAGCTGAAAATAACCCTTTAAACCTTAATTTAGTCATATCTCCCAAACGGTAAGTCCGTTTGGCTATTATGACCACTCTACGGAAAGAGAAACCATCATCCGGAGCTAATTGAAGTGGTTTCAGGTCAAAATTCCTTTCCAGTCAAAAGTTATGGACGAAACAAGATCAACTAGGGGCAAAATGGTCATTTAAAAATCGGCAAAAATCATGAACATGGGAAATGACCCCACTAGTCGTTTCCCAAAAGTACACGACCATACGACTTACCTAGAAAAAGAAATAAATATTCTATGATCCTAGATGCGTAGAATGCGGGTCGTTACACTCTCCCCCCCTTAAGAAATTTCGCCCCCGAAATTCCTTAACTAAGAAACAAACAATGGGTCTCGCATGCCTATCAACCAATTTCAAACAATCAAACATACATGATAGCACAACAAACATATCCTAGCATGCGGTTTACTAACAAGGGAAGAACCATCGCCCCTTGGACTTTCACTAATTTCGCCCTCTCCCTTCGTAATTTCTTCGTATCATCCTCGACAATGCGAATCGGTCCCGCGGTTCCCAACCGCCTTGGGTTCTATTTCGATATCGTCCAACCGGTATGGCGATCTAGCTAAATCAAAATCATGCATAAACTTCCTTAACTGAGAAACATGAAATATGTCATGTTCTCCTGGCATCTTTTTAGGTAATCCAACCCTATCCATCAAATTACCAATTACATTACAAATGTCCTTTCAAGTCTAACCCGAATCTTGCCTACATCCATACTGCACGTCCAACGTATATTCACCTCCTAGAGGCAAACTAGATCCATCCAATGACCCTAGGCACTACATCCATATCCGTACTGTACGTCCAACGTACATTCACCTTCCAAAGGTGAACTAGACTCATCTAATGAATCTAGGTACCTTATCCATATATGTACTGCACGTCCAACGTACATTCACCTTCTAAAGGTGAACTAGACTCATCCAATGAATCTAGGTACCCTACCTATGAGTCCAAGTCCAACTTGAATCTCCTATATCCGCAGAATCTCCAAGATCAACGGACGCTCCACAATGCCCAAACATACTTCCAGTCTAACATAAAGTATCATACACCCATCATCTCACTATGATCAACAAACCTATCCTATTTCCATTTAACAGGATCCTTACAGGTGATAGTCTAATCAAGAGAAGAAAGGTAGGAACAAACATAGCAACCATAGCATCCATCAAACAAATCCTATCTATCACCTGCTAAATCCTTGAATACATCAACACCTATATGTCTGGTCCAACCAACATCAATAACTAATGGAAGCCCAGCCTCCAAACGGACTACCGTACATCCAACGCACGTTTATCCTCCAAGGATAACTAGATCACGTCCAACGGATCCAAGGTAACGGGCGTCCCCAGATACCTCTGCTTTTAGTCCGCCTGAAACACTCGAGTCCCACCCAAGTCTATCCCTTATGTTGCTGCCCTCTCGAGTCCAACCCGAGCCAATCCAATTCCTTGCAGCTTCCTCGAGTCCATCTCGAGTCAATCTATCACCCATAAACTCAGACCCAGTCTTGAGTATCCATTACCTACAAACTCTAGTCCAACGTGAGTCGTCCCTATTCGTTGCATCTCTAAGATCAATCGAACATCTACTTTCTTTTACGAGTTCAAGTCCAACTTGAACCATCCTAACTTTCGTTGTATCTTCCATGATCAACGAACACATCCTATTCCTTCAAAATGAACATCAACATAGGGTCCTAAACAATCCATTGCTTCGCATCTTTCTCGAGTCCCACTCGAGTCATCTCATAACTCTATCGAGTCTAACTTGGGCAGTCCATACCATCGAATAGTCTTATCACGTCACGGCTGCCCATCACTGTTCGAGTAAACCAAGATATCATCCAATGAAAATCACAACAACCACTTATCTCTCACGCAGACCATCCTAGTCGACCTTGACATTCCCCGAGCACAAGCCCCAAAGGCCTAAACCAATATCAGACAAGCACCCAAGGAACATCTCCTCCGAGTTCAGACAATCTACGTGAGATGATATGAGCAAAACATCCAAACACTCAAGCATCCTTAACTGACTCTGGCTATCCTCGCCAGTCTTACTTAAAACTATCGTCGGTCGCATGACCAAGTCCTGACCAACTACTGTACATCCAATGTACATTTGCTTCTCTAACTCCCGTTATCATTTTCATCATAAGGTAGGCGATCCAATACCACCCTTCATCTATCATCCACTCTAACGGTCATCAAAGGCTCTTCACAATCTACTCTCACTCTATACTCTTGGAGTTAATCAGCTCCCAAAATCAAGCCAAACCTAGTAAAGCTCAAAATAAAGCAATCACAACAAACATACATCCATGACTCGATAAGACCAAATTACGACAAATCCTACAAAGGCTAGTCAAACCACTTATCGGGTTTGTCACTACTAAAGGTCTATCGACTATCTCGGGTTCCAATTCCAACCTATCTACCAGGTCACTAGGTACGAAGGAATGGGAAACCTTGTTATTAAAAAAAAAACTCGAATAGAAACATCTTAAATAGAAAGCATACCTCGAATAACGACACCTTTTTCCTTCTGCGCCGCAGTTGGGGCATTCGACGAAGAAGGAATAGCGTTGATAGCATATGCTTTCACGATCTGCTTCTCCCTAGGAGATTGTGGACATTCATTCTTGTGATGTCCCGCTTGGCCGCAATTAAAGCACTTCCTTTCCCCAGGCTTTTCTCGACAATCTCTGGCATAGTGGCCCTTCTTGCCACAGCTAAAGCACTCGCCATCTTTCTTATTCTTCTTACTCTGACCATCCATGGTTTGGTCTTGTTTCCTCTTAGTCTGGGAATTATTCTTGCCTCCGCCGCCTGCTTGCGGCTTTGGCTCCTTTGCAGATGCAGTAGTGACCTCAGTCTTAGGCTTAGGGTAAAGACTTTCTGACCTTAATGCCTTTCCTACAGTCGATTCAAACGTCTCATCGATGTGGTTTATAAGCCTTTCCCCCAAGTACCCATCTAAACCAGTTGTGAACTTCTCGTTCTTCTTCTCGGCAGTGTCGATAAGAGATAACCCATATTTCGATAAAGTATCGAACTCAGCAACATACTCTGAAACTGCCCTTCCGTTCTGCTTAAGCTCCAGAAACTTTTTAAACAATTCTGACTTCTGAGCAGCTGGTATAAACTTATCGCAAAAGCGAGCCTTAAACTGATCCCATGTAATCTGATCCTCTGGAGTTGCTGCCTTAATAGCATTCCACCAATTCATCGCTTGTCCTTGAAGCTGATGGGATGCTAGCTTCCTCTTCATGGCATCTTCAATACCCAAGTCTTCGAAGATACGCTCACAGCTATCCAACTAATCCTGAACAACCGTAGCTGACTCCGTTCCGTGGAACGGCTTCCCACCAAGACTAGTATAATCCTTGTTAAGCTTGGCGAAATCGGCCCTAGGCGCCTGCACTGCTGCACCACCACCGTTAGCAACATTAGGAGCTGCCCTCTGAACATCCCTAAGCATCTCTCTCATGAGGTCAGTAAACATCGTCCTCATCTCAGCAGCATTCCCAATATTGGCTCCTCTACCAGTACCCCTCACGTATCGGCTCATCGTTCAATCTGTACAGAGAAAACGATTAACTATCTTCTTTGTGGTGTCAGTGCAGTGCGACTTCATCCTTAGATATACTAATAGTATATATATATCTATATAGCTTTGAAAACCAGTTTTGAAAAATCAAAATAATCACAAATACGCACTCTCATATACGTATAATATATCTCCCTGATGACTTTCCCCAGGTTAACTACGCAACCTAGAGCTCTGATACCAAATGTGACGGCCCGCCCTGCACCAACCGACATTTCCTCCAACAGTGCGCTGTACACATGTCCAGTTAGCACAGAACGGTCGCCAAAGAAAGGAAAGAAGGGAATGAACTAATCAAGGAACCTGTAGAATGTCTCACAGCGCATGGAATAAAATATAATAATAACATAACTTTGACATAAAACAGGCGAGACAGTGCATAAGCTGAAAAACTAAATCATGTCTAACATGGCAGCGGAAATCCAAAATACAGCTTATGATCCAACATCCTTATTACAACTTCAAAAATACTGTCTCTAAACAAAAGAAAGGAAAAGGTACACTACTAATGCCCAAGCAGTGACCATCGATGACATAGGGAGATAATACATAAATATCATACGTGGAAGCCTCCTGCTCGTCTCCAGTACAGCTACCCGTGCATCCACCTAACCTGTCTCTAGTCTGCTCGTGTGAGCACCCAGAGTAATAAGAAGAGACATAAAACTCTGGGTCAGACAAAAAGTCTGGTGTGAGCGATAAGCAGCTAAACAAAACAGAACAATAACAGGTATAATCCAATCATACCTGAACCTGGACCTGCAACCAAAGAGTTAGCACTACATACCGTACAATACTCTAAGGTGCCACTAACATATGGTGTAAAGAATACGGGGGTGGGGGTGTGTATGTCATAGTGATGTCAAACAATCAAGCATAGCAGTCCTCACATCCCTCACTCAGTGCGTAAAGCATACGATATCCACTACTTTGGTCACCTAATACTTTGGGCCATGGCGGAATCCAATCCCGTGTAACTATCACTACAAGCCCACTATCCATCTCTCAGTGGTGGACCAAAGTTATGAATACCGACAACTCCTTAGCACACGTCCCGCAGCAAAGCCCAAATCGTGAAGTGAACTTATTGGTTCCCTTCTGGATCCTGAGCTCTAACTTCTCCTTTGGACTACCTTTGCATCTCGGGTTTGGTCGAATTGGAGTGGGTCTTCAGAAGAGTTGTCGCGCATTAACAGTCCTAGAATTCGGTTCGGTTCGGTAGTCATCACCCTCGTCGGTTCGGGTCGGTAGTCATCACCTTCATCGGTTCGGGTCGGTAGTATTCACCTTCATCGGTTCGGGTCGGGTACTCCACTTCGGGTCGGGTCGGTGTCCTCTTTCGGGTCGGGTCGGGTTGCTGTCTTCCTTCCAGTTCATGCTCCTTCTCCGATCAGCTCCCTCGTTTTCCATCTACTCCGATCCGATCCGATCTCTTCGCCGTAGCCTCCCATTCTTGAGTCGGTCCGATCTGGCCTCCCTTATTCTTCCAATCCGATCCGCTCTCTCTTACTCTGATCCGATCTTGCTCCATCGATCCGATCCTGCTCCATCGATCCTATCCGCTTGTCCACTCCAACTCTAAGTAAACGGCCTTCCTTCTCGCCAAGCCTCCTCCAGTGACAAGTCCCAATCCAGTTCGGATTCCCTTGGTCAGTTCACTAATCCGATCCGACCCCTGCTCCGATCCGAACCGGTTCGGAACCTGCACATTTCTGCAACTTTCCAGCGAGCTTTCTACGCCATTCGACGACGTTTTCGACCAAATTAACTATTCTAATCAATCATAAAACATACCATAGAGTCATAGCAACATGCAAGAGCAACCACAAACACCAAAGCAATAACATGATATGTCAAAACGGATCAAACATACCCAAAAATCCATATTTTCTCCTTAAACATGTTTAAGAACAACTAATGATAGGATTAGTAAAACTTAACCAAATTAGCCAAATTTTCTAACAGAGGTCTAAAACAATATTTATGAATTTCTGAATATTTTTCCAGAATTTTATCACGCTTAATTTCACTAATTAACACTAATCACCCCTTAATCCCCTAAATTCCGGGATTAACAAAATTAGTCCAAATTAACCCAAATTCAAATCAGAGGAATGAAATGATGTTTTAGAATTTTGGGAATTTTTCTAGATTTTTCTGAGCCATAATTTCGCTAATCTTCGCTAATTACCCTAATTAGCCGTAATTAGTGAAAAAACTAAGCAAATCACTCACCTTTGGCACAATTAAACTTTCAGAACTGAAACTCCTCTGATATAGATCCAATCTCTATGTGTTCCAGCAACTCTCTCTCTGATTTGGTGATAATCCCCTTTGGTTTGATGTAGTTTTGCTTAATCTTTGATTAGAAAGTGATTAGAGGTGATTTGGAGTGAAATTAGAAGGTGGAGGCCATGGCTATACTTGAAGGAATGTCTTAGGTGGCTAGAAAATGGAGTAAAAACCGAAATCATAACCCTAGCAGCCCTTAAGTACCACTAATCCCAAAATCCCCCTTTGGGCCTAGCTGCTAATTACCCGGTTAAGCCCAATTAGCTGAAAATAACCCTTTAAACCTTAATTTAGTCATATCTCCCAAACGGTAAGTCCGTTTGGCTATTATGACCACTCTACGGAAAGAGAAACCATCATCCGGAGCTTGTTGAAGTGGTTTCAGGTCAAAAGTCCTTTCCAGTCAAATGTGATGGATGAAACAAGATCAACTAGGGGCAAAACGGTCATTTAAAAATCGGCAAAAATCATGAACATGGGAAATGACCCCACTAGTCGTTTCCCAAAAGTACACGACCATACGACTTACCTAGAAAAAGAAATAAATATTCTACGATCCTAGATGCGTAGAATGCGGGTCGTTACACTTGGACTAGGATCTAAAATTCTGTTTAGCAAGTTTTCTACTCCACTAGAAAGCAATGAAGGGATCGTAAACTCCGTATTTGAAATTTCTCATACAATATCATGAGGTTAGAATCGTCCAAAGGCAAGCAACCAGAGAGTAATACGTATAAAATGACACCACTGTAGTAATAACTTTTCAGACTTTAAATCACGATGATGCACTCCTCCGCTATGGGAAAATCAATTGCATTGATTATTTGGTTAAAATACCTTCGATCTTCATCTTTATTCATTCGGCTGTTATTAACAATTTTATCATACAACTCTCCTCCTATAACATATTCAAGAACTATAAATATCTTTATTTTACTCCCCATTACCTCATGTAGACGAAAAATATTGGGATGTTTTATTAACTTCATGGTAGCAATTTTGCGCTGAACCTGATCAACCAATTTGTGTTTGAGAGCTTTCTGCTTGTAAAGAATTTTTATTGCAACATGTTCTCTACTTGCAATGTTTCTTGCGAATCCAACTTTTGCAAACGTTCCTACTCCAATTGTTCTACCATGTTCATACTTCCCTACAATGCACTTTAGTCTTAGTGTATTCATGGTGACTTCTCTGTAGATGCTTTTTTCAAACAAAAAATATATTTCTTTTGATGCCTCTGCGAAGGTTCACAAAGATGAGATAATTTGTAGAAACAGAAAGTAGAGCGGTGCTGCAAAAAAAGAAGAGAAAAAAGGTAGCTCTTAAGTGGCAATGTGAAATGTTCAAAAATAAGGAATATATCTAGTTATTATGTATCCTAGTTATTCCCAAGAACCAAGCCTTTTTACATTTCGAGCAGGGAGGAAGATATAGAAGGAAAATATTATAGTAATTTTTATCTAAAATAAAATGACAACATTTAAGAAAGTAAAATTATTTCTTTTTCAATCAGTAAGTTAGTGGACATTATGGAAGAAAATTTCACTAAAACAAAAAGGTTAAAATAAAAGGCCAACAAAAATATTCATGCGAGCAGACTATACACTTTTGACATGCAGATGCTCTCGTTTTTTTTTTTGAATATCTAGTGGTGAAAAAAAGAGAATGTTTTACAATGACTTTTAACATCATTGTAAGCAAAATAAAAATATATCCTAATGATGTCCGGTAAACATGCCAAAAAATTAACAATTAAAGTTGCTATTCCTTACTGTTGATAATAACAGGGTTCAATTAGATAAGTGACTGAAGTGGCAATGCGAAATGTTTAAAAATGAGGAATATTCTCTCGTGTTTTCTCATTTTGTACGCACACACATTCGTACATACATACACAGATGAGTGTGCGTGCGTGCAGGAGCGAATGCACTTGTAACAACCCAAATTCTGACAGATCGAATATGTTTCAAAAATACCAATCTGTCGGAGCCCGAGTTGGCATGTCCGGTATCGTGCAGAAAATAAAGAGATATAAAATATATCAGGGCTAAGAAAATATCTCACAATGGAATGGATAAAATATAATATAACTAAATATAGCCTTACCGGAGTAATAATACTACCTAACTAATATCCAAATCCATCATATCTCTGCCATAAACTTAACCATGAGTGTGTAATGAGAAGGGGGTCAGAACACAAGTTCTTCTGACTGGACTAAATTACACAATCTGAAATAACCAAACATATAACTTTCAGTTATATCACTTGTTTATTAGGTGTCTTGGGTTAATAGCTCTCAAGGCTTAACACACAGGTGGTACCCATATACTTCCCAGTAGATTAACCTAATATAGCATATATGTAGTTACCCCAAATATCTAGGTACATCCCAAGGTACCCTTCTCGCACGGCCTCTGCCATCATACCACGGAAGCGTATGCACTCTCATCCTACTCCAGAGTGACGTACGAATCTCCAATTTATCTATGTCATGTTCCGCATAGAACTATCAACATGCTACGTAAGCATATGTACAGCGATATCCAAGACTCCTTGCCCAAGCTTGATCTTGACACAGAGTAATGCCCTAGCATCTACGATACACAACCCAGTGCGGCGTGCATATATCTAGATTCTCACACGCAACGTATCATCTACTGTACCTCGATTTCTGTAATAGGGATGCATTTGAATGCACGGAACTCGGTCGGGAGCCTTTTCCATATCTATATAGGTCTGCTATAGAGGCATAAAGTACAAATATCTAAACTATGGTTAGCATTTCTACGGTGGCAATGGCCCCACTTTGACCCCTCCCTCAACTCGGGAAAGACTACATCAAGATCTAAGTGACGAGCCCCTAACAACCAATCTAGCATCCAATTTGGCTTGTCTCTTAACCATGCCTCGATAGTGAAAGGACAATGGTATCTTGGTTTAGCTCTAGTCTTTCCGCATTCCACTGACTGCTGATGACAGGTACTAGACCATTACTATCCATAATTTGGCCCTGACCATCCTATTTATAGGAAAAATTTCGAATCAAACCAATGCCATAGTGCTGCACCCTTTTTGACTGCCACAACCGTTGCAGTAAATGTATACTCACCGAGTGATTATGCGCAGACCCAACCTCTGCGAGTACAACCTGAGCATGCACCGCAACAGAGCACGACCACGGAGGACCCTACCACATCCCTCGGAAGTCGCAGTGAAACACCCCACCTCCGTTAAGGTCACTCACAAAGGGAATGCATTAACTTTGGTGAAGCATTACAGGTAAAAGATACAGATAATTTACAAGACAGACATACAAACAGCGGGAAAAACTGGAATTATTTCATAAGCAGTGTGGTTTAGTCAAAACATTGCAACCATTGTCTTAAAACCCAACTTCCAAGTCATTACAATAAAACCTCTGTCTTGATTAAAAATTCCAAATACATATAGAAGCATAAAACAGTAGTAAGCGACATAAATCCCCAATAAAAGTGTGACCATAGCCATAGCCCAAGAAAAGATAATCCAACAAATAAATCTACTCTCTTCAAGCTAGAAAAGATCTGAACTAAGCTGAAGTATTCCCTCTTTGCGGACCTGGGGGGCGGGGGGGGGGGGGGGGGGGGGGGACAGAATAAAAGAAGATGAAGAAAACGGGTTAGACATAAGCCTGGTAAGCCCAGTGATTTTCATCATTTAAACAAGAAAAAGGATCATGATATGAATAAATTGAATATAAGACAATAACATAATAACATGATAACATAGACAAGGTGAGGCAAGATAAACTAAATATGTTATCGCATTCATTTCTATATCTCTGCACCTACTATCAATTGTTTCAACTAGCCTCGTGTGTTCATAATAAAATGATCCCTTTATCGATCGGCTTCTACTCGCATGTATTTATTACTTGTGTCATTCAGCCCCGCTTGTTTGTAGATACCTGTGCTAGTCCCACCATAGGGTGTATCAATCCCTATTATGGCAACCCGACACAATTCAAGATGCACAGTGTTTAACTACTGATGCCTAGTCCCTGATTTTTACACTCCGGAGTACATGCATGCTCGTACTCCGTCGTAACTTACACTGACGCAACACCTGGCACTATTTTGACCTCTTATAATCAACCCAGTAATCGTGCCCCACACTGCCTAGTTTAGGGTACCATGATACATCTATGTGGGTTGCTGCTGAAATGGGTCCTCATTACTAGGGTTTCTAATCAACATGTTATAACGGTTAAGTGTTCTCAATTTAACCCAACCCCACCCATTTGTTTAATTAACATGTTGTATTGGTTAAGTGTCGCCTATTCATATGTTACTAAACCTTACCATTCTTAGCATGTTTGTTCATTAGCATTAATTCATGCACTAGCCTCTCACATTAGAACTATTGTTTGCAGTTGCTGGATGTTCCAGGCAGTTTCGGGTAGACTTCCACAGCAAACTCATTCTAACCTCGGGTTTTGGGCTTAATGCGCTAACCTCTCACAAAAGATCTGTTGTTGCGGTCGCTGGATGTGCCGGCCAGTTCCGGGCAGCCTTACACCGCAACTCAATCTAACCTCGGGTTCAGCATGTTCATATTTTAGCCAATTTACTTATTTACCATACATGTCCAAGTCTAGATTTTTGTATTCCAATAATCCACAATTGTAGTCAATTCAAGTTTTGTCTCATTTACTTGTTATATCCAAAATTACTCCAATAAGTTATACCCAATTCCGCGCGTTACAATTGTACATACAACAAGATTCAAACCAGTTTTCCGATTGAACCTAGTATTCATAAAATAAAACAAAAAGGGGAATAGAGAAGAAACGCAAGAATTGGCATAAGAGAGTAACCATGTAAAGGTGTGCTAAAACACAAGAATCATGGTTCCAATAGATTTTTCGTACATTAACAATAAACTTGAGCAAACTGAGCAAGTTACATCATAGGCACAAAGATTCGATAGAGCTGAGCATAAAAGAATCACCAACTTGATGTACAACAAGATAGATTCAATTGTCACTAGTAAAAGTCGCACAGGCATATGAAATCTCAGATTTGACAGAAGAATATGAATGAATAAGAATTGGTTATCATTACAATTAGGCATAGTTCTAGATTCGATTCATTACAGTCACGATTCCTATTATGTGTTCATGTCTTAATAATAACTGAACTTACAACGATAGGTTCAGAAAAAGATAATTATTCGACGTTGTAGCGATTCTAATCTCTCTTTGTTGATTGAAGCAGAAAACCTTTACTTTAATTTGAAGCTCTCCAATCTGATTTCTAGTTTAGAGAAGAAGAAGGAGGCTTGGCTTGTTTAGAGATGGACATCATGGTGGCATCATAGGATATGATTACGAGGCTAGGATTAGGTTTAGATATGTATTTATAGATGTGTAGGATTAATTAGAGCCTTTAGATCAACATAGGATCCATACGAACCATCTAATCCAAGAAAATGCATCATCAGGCCAATCAAAGAATGCCATCTATGCCCTAAAACACAAGAATTCGTCATAGGCCATGGCGGGCCAATGGGACCGACTCCAAACACCCTGAGTCGACACCACGTTGACCCAACGGGTCTTTGGACGACCAAAAAAAAAAAGGTTGGTTCCACGTTTGGCCTTCCCGCTTACACTGTTTTGAGTTTTTTCTTGAATTTTAGGTTGATTTTATTTTATTAATATATATATATATATATATATATATATATACACAAACATTTCCCTTATATGTATACAAACCTCCAAGGTCCATAATTTTCTCATACATTATCCGTTTTACGCAAACTTTAGGTCCATCTTGACAAGAATTTTATGCAGTGGTATAGTCTGTTTTACTTAATTTTTCTTCTAAAAATTAAGTATTCTTAATTTTACCAAATTTAATATTCGTAGAAAATATGTGGTGTTAAATTCTCCCCTCCTTAAAGGATTTTTTCCCCGAAATCTCTGAGTTGAGAAGAATATATCCTAACATCCAACATCCATCTACTAAACCATTTATCATAGGCATCCATTGTCCTTAAAAATATTTCAAATGCTTTCATGGTTACTTGCATAGTGCGTGTATATGTCCTTATCTAATGCAAAATCAGGCGGTCTACTGATGCAGTTGACCTCCTTAATGCAAATTATGTCAGTGCCATGAGTCCATTATGTATGCAATTATTCCTAATTGTACTTTATAACTTCAACATGAGTGCACAATTATCCATACGAATGCAACATCCATATGATAACACATCAAGTTTCAATCCATATACAAATACATATATGCATATGCAATATGAAAATGACTGAGCCGATGTAGTACCTAATATGTGTGCATATGCATCCACGAGCAACCACTTGCAACCATCAATCATAACATGTTTCAGATACATGTTTACATTTATTTGTTTCTGCTTAAGGATCAAGAATAGGACTGAGGAGATATACTTAAAACATAGATACAAGGATGCATAAACTTATGGAAAAAGAGATCAAGGATGTACCTTAAAAAGAAAAGGGTTGGCTGCACGTATTTTGTCTTAAGTCTCCCAAGTCGCGTCTCCTTCAGCGTCACTCCATTGTACTTTAACTAGCTTGACCTCACGATTGCGTAGCTTTTTAACTTCTATCCCCAAGATACGAGTTGGAACTCTTCTCGCTGTCACTTCTCATTCCACTTCCACTTCGTCTAGTATGATCTGCCCACAGCTTCCGCAGAATCATGTAAGCACTTTCATAGATGAGAAACATGAAAAACATTATGAACTTCAGCCAATCATTCGGGCAGCTCTTCTTTATAAGCCATCGTCCCAATCCTTTCAATGATAGGGAACGGCCCAACAAATTTTGGTGCCAATTTTCCTAAAGATCCAAAGCGAATGACATTCCTCAAAGGGGATACTTTAAGGAAAACCCTGTCTCCAACCTCAAACTCAAGGTCAGTCCTTCTTTTATCCATGTAGAACTTCTTTCTATCTTATGTGGTTTTCATTCGTCTTCATATCAAGTCCACCTTCTCTGAAGTTTCTCTGATCATTTCGGGCCCAAGTACGAGCTTCTCTGTAGATTTCCACCAATATATTGGTGATCGACATAGTCTTCCACAAAAAGTGTAACACCCCGAATTTCGGTTAATGCTAAAATTCACTAATTACAGAATAAATAATCTCAGATGTGAGAATTGGGGAAAACGGGCTGCGTTATTGCGTTTGTCTTGGAAAAATACGCGAAATAGAGTCCGAGTTTTCGAGAATCGGAGTCCGTATGGCCCAGTTATGGCCCAATGAAGTTTACAGAAAATTCAAAGTTCAAAACAGATTTAAAATTCAGGTTCAAATTTCGAAATTGGGGCCATTGGGCGCAGGGGGGGAAATTCCCGCCTAGCTAGCCAGGTCGACAGCCCTGTCGACTGGGCAGTCGACTTGGCTAGGACCAAGTCGACAGCCCTGTCGACTTGGGTGTCGACAGGGGGTGCTCGGCCAGTTTGGCCTGGTGCACCATTTCAGGGTTTGGGCTGTGTTTTGGGGCTGGTTTCGGGAAGCTTCCGAGATCTGATGGTCCTAATCTAATTTAGGGTTAATCTAATGGCATAAAACACTTGCCTAATCCTATAAATAAGACCCTAAGCTAGCCCTAAATGATCATAATCCTATCCTCTAACTAAACTATGCCAAAATTTTCTATGATCATGGCCTCCACTCAAAAGCCTAGCCTCCATCCTCTTTAAATACTATTTCTATGAAGGCTTTCATGTTCATACAAGCATCCTTGAGTTGTATGAGTGATCATTAGCTTGCATTCATCATCAAGTTGCAAGCTTTATGTTCAAGGCTAGAGTTTTTGGGTGATTTTTGGCAAGGGTTTGCTTATTGGAGTTTAGTGGTGAGTTTCTATAGACTTAACAATCAATTGTTAAATTGATTATGATAGGATATGATAAGATATGGCTATGTTTGTGGAATCAATGTGTTTATGTAAGTTTAGTATAGTGTATGTTGTGTGTTTTGCAAGTTTTATGCTATATGCAAGTTTAATGCTATGTTTTATAATGCAAAACACTATGTTGAACTTTGATTCATATGTAACATGTTATGCAAGCTATATGTGAGATTATATGCAAGTTTATACGTAACATGTTATGCAAGTTATGTATTAGGTTTTATGCATGCTAAGTATTTGGTTTTATGCATGCTATGTATTTGGTTTTATGCATGCTAAGTATTTGGTTTTATGCATGCTAAGTGTTTGGTCTTATGCAAGTTATGATGCAAGTTCATATGCAAGTTATGATGCAAGTTCATATGAAAGTTATGATGCAAGTTCATATGCAAGTTTGTCTCTTTTTATGATATGCATAATATATGCAAGTTTGCCTCTAAGTATGGCATGTTATGCAAGTTCATATGCAAGTTATGATGCAAGTTCATATGCAAGTTATGATGCAAGTTCATATACAAGTTATGATGCAAGTTCATATGCAAGTTTTCCTCTATGTATGACATAAGTACATGTGCAAGTTCATCCCTTTTAGACCTATGACATGTATGCAAGTTGACACCATTATGATAGGTCTATGACTTGAACATTTAAGCAAGTTACCATCTTTATGACATACGTGATTCATGCAAGTTTGGGTTGGTTATTTATGCAAGTTGGGTTTATGGTCATATATACAAGTTGACACCTTTTAAACCCATGATAATGCTAATGATATGCTAAGTTGAACCCATTGTGTGTATGATGAATCTTCTCTTTTGAAGTATGTCATGTTAACGTATTTACGTGGGGACGATGGGGTAAAAATTAATGAACACATAAAATTGTGTGAAGTGGGTATGATTAAACATACCATAAAGTGGATGGACATAATTGGGAATTTACCTATTAAGTTAGGTCTACCCATATTATGGAATTGGGAATTTACCTATTGAGTTAGGTCTACCCATATTCTTAAATATATGTAATTAATTAGGGATAATTAATACAAATTATGGGGGTGATTAATTAGGTGTAATTAATCTACTAAGACACGAGGTTGGACCCTTTTGTAGCATAAGACTGCCCGGAACCGACCGGCAAATCCAGCGGCTACAAATGATTGGCCCAATGTGAGAGGTCTTAGTCATAAACTAAATACGTGACAAGTGTAAAGACACGAGGTTAGACTCTGTTATGGTGTAAGGCTGCCCGGAACCAACCGGCATATCCAGCTGCCATAAAAGATAGTCTAATGTGAGAGGTCTTTACAAAGGTTACGATCTTAATTAATTAAGAAACACTTAACCAAATTAGCATGTAGAGGGGCGTGAGGGGTTAAGTGGGTGCCTTGGGTGGCATGTAGTAACTAGTGGCGGTGCCTTGGGTGGCATAAGGAAACTAGTGGGTTGCCTTGGGTGGCAATAGAAAATACGATTAGAATACTTAACCAAAGTGGAACATGTAATTAATCATGATTAAAGGGTTAAGTAAATGCCTTGTGCGGCATGTGGGAATCAAGTAAGTGCCTTGGGTGGCATGTGGAAATCTTGTGGGGGCCTTAAGTGGCAATTGAAATATAATTAAATGACAAGCTTAAGTAGTAGCTTGTGGGGGCCTTAAGTGGCAATTGAAATATGATTAAATGACAAGCTTAAGTAGTAGCTTGTGGGGGGGGGGGGGGCTTGAGTGGCAATTAAAATATGATCAAAAGACTTAACCAAAATTTGTAACATGTAAGTGGACATGGTTAAAGGGTTAAGTGGGATTCACTAGATAAAATGACAAGCTTAAGTAATAGCTTGTGGGGGCCCATTTCAACCAATATCCCAAATGTATCTTTGTGGGCTCGACCCAAGTCGAGGACGGGACACGCATATTGGGCTTGAATATAAGAGGCCAAAACGGGGTAGCGGTGGCAACGCGAGTCCAACGGGTTTCATATGCGTGTGTGGACCCGGGCTGGTAGATAAGACGTTGTTGCATCGTGTAGGTATAAGCCGTGCACCATTGATTATCGGGTTGCCACTTTGGGGAGTGATACACCCCACTGTGGGGCCAGCACGGGTATCTACGGTAGGGAGCCGATCGCTTGGGGGTAGTGGGTACACCTAGTGGAGATAGGGGCAGACGGCACCTATGTAGTCAGCTAGGGGTACAAGAAACTACTGGGTAAAATTACTAAGTACACTTAGTGGGATCAACCTTTAAGTAGGAATTTACCTTGGGTGGGTAGAACTGGTGTGGTGCAGTGTAGGAATTACCCTTGGGTGGGTAGATCTGGGGTGGTGCAATCTAGTAATTATCCTTGGGTGGATAAATGCGTCTTTTCGGTTATCTTAGTACATCCTGTGTTTAGTTGGCTACTTAGTGTAGTCATTATCCCCAGAGGTACCATACCTTGTTTATATCATACCCTAATTACTTTAATGATTGTATTGTTAGGGTTATAGGACTCACTCAGACTTATGTCTGACCCCGTTGTTACTTTATCTTTTTCCCAACCCTCAGGTTTTCAGAGTGGGCCTAGCACTAGTGGGCTTTGATCAGACTGCTTTATCTATCTTTTGGAGCTTGGACCGTGGATGTAAAGCTCAGTTTATCTTTTCTATTATGGCTGTTAGGTTATGTAGTGGGATTATGTACTTTTGTTTTTATCAGGATGGATATTATGTACTTGACTCTTATTTATGGTTTTGGTGTAACCAAACATGTTTTACTTTCCGCTGGAATGAAATGATGTTTTAAATTCTCAAGTATTACTTATATCTGTCTTGTTGTAATTTTTCTGTTCTATATTCACTTAAAATACTCCACCGATGTTATGGCATTCCCTTAGTGAGTGACCGTAGCGGGTGTGGGGTGTTACAAAAAGCCTTAAAGGATGCCATGCCTATGGTGGCTTGGGAGCTATTATTGTAGGCGAACTCCACCAAAGGAAGATGATCTTCCCACGTTCCTCCAAAATCAAGAATGCATAATCTCAAAAGATCTTATAATACTCTGTTCACATTTTCAGTCTGACCATCGGTTTGAGGGTGATAGGCAGTGCTTAAGCATACCTGTGTGCCTACAGCCTCTTACAAACTCTTCCAAACCTCACTCGTAAAGATAGGATCACGATCACTAACTATGCTAGAAGGTATCCCATGCAGTCGAACTACCTCTTTAAGATAATTGGATGCTAATGATGAGACAGTCCTCCTACTCTCAACAGGTATAAGGTGAGCGCTTTTAGTGAGCCTTCCAACTATTACCCAAATACTGGTATTGCCCTTTCTAGACCTGGGCAACCCATCTATAAAGTCCATCAAAATGCTATCCCATTTCCACTGTGGGACCTCTAGAGGATGAAGCAGACCACCTGGCTTCTTCTGCTCTGCCTTGACTTGCTGGCATATCAAGCATTTCGAGACAAATTCAGCTACATCCTTTTTAATGCCATTCCAAAAGAAAACCCTTTTTATGTATTTATGCATCTTGTCTCCACCTGGGTGTATGGTCAACTTAGAATGGTGTGCTTCTTCAAGAACTGTCTTCACCAAATCCCTTAATTGTGGGACACATATTCTTCCATCCCGTCCCAACCAACCCTTTTCATCTATGGAGTATCTATTGAGGTGATTAGAAGTCTCACCTCTAATTAAAGTATCCATCTTATCAACTATCTGAGGGTCTTCACGTTGCGCGGTTCCTGTTTAGTCCAGAAGCGTAGGCTGCAACTCTAGCGTTGTTAACAAACCAGTTACAAACTCAATAGAGGGTCTAATGTCAAAGGTTGCTATGTACTCCAAGTTTTGCCTTTCCACAAAGATAGGACTTAGGGTTAACTTTTCTGTACTAAAGGCATCTGCTACCATATTGCCCTTGCCAGGGGTATAAGCAATCTCAAAATGTTATGAGGTAAGAAATTCCATCCACCTTTTTTGTCTTAAGTTAATTTTTTTTTGAGAAAAGGTACTTAAATGATTTATGGTTAGTAAACAATTCAAACCTTTCTCCTATTAGGTAATAACACCAGGACTTAAGAGCGAAAACTATGGCAGCTAGTTCTAAATCATGAGCTAGGTAGTACTTCTCATGTACCTTCAACTGCCTCCCCCCATAACAAACTACCTTGCTTTCTTTCATCAAGACGACGCCTAATCTTGTACCGCATACGTTTGTGTATACTGTAAACATCTTACTCCCATCAGGCAATGTCAGGATTGGGGATGTTGTTAGAGCCCTTCTCAATCATTGGAAAGAAACATCACAATCCAAATCCCACACGAAAGTTAGGTTCTTCTTTGTCAATCTTGCAAGTGGGGCTGAGATCTTCGCGAAGTCTTTAATTAACTTTCTATTATAGCCCACTAGTCCGAGAAAACTTCATCATTCGGCTGCACTCCGTGGAATCTTCCAATCTTGCACCGCAATTACTTTTGCGGGATCCACAGCTATTCCCTCTTTGGACACCACATGTCCAAGAAACCTTACTTCTTCTCTCAAAAAATGGCATTTGGAGAATTTTGCTTTTAGCCGATGTGCTCGAAGAGTATCTATAGCTTCCCTTAAATGCAAAGCTTGTCCTTCCTCGCATTTTGAGAAAATCAAAATGTCATCCTCGAAGACCACTACAAACTTATTAAGGAACTCCCTAAACACCCTACTCATTAATTCTACGAAACGGGAGCGTGCGTTTGTCAAGCCGAAAGGCATGACAAGCCATTCGAAGAAACCATTCGTGGTCCTAAACGAGGTCTTATCCATGCTGTCTTCAGCCACTCTTAGCTGATGAAATCCGATGGCCAGTTCTAGTTGGGAGAAAACTGATGCACCTACGAGCTAGTTGAACAAGTCGTATATTCTTGGAAGTGGGTGCCTATTCTTCTTGGTCAGCTTGTTTTTTCCCTATAGTCCAGACATAGGTGAAATGAACCAGCCGCTTTGGTTGCGAACACTACTGGAGCACCCCATTCAGAAATACTCCGCATTATGAACCCCTTTTCGAGCAACTCTTTTACTTACTTGCTGAACTCCTTCCTTTCCCTTGGAGCCTTCTGTCTAACAGGTAAAGCAACTAGTTTTGCATTATCAAATTGGTATATGCAAAAATCTATCTCTCGCTTTGGAGGTAAACCCTACACTTCTTCAAAGACATCCGAGTACTCAATGACTACTCTAACAGATTGCAAATTTTCAACAGACGCATCAAGAGATTCTAGGTAGCTAAGCATAATAGAATTCATAGGATTACAAGAGATTTCGGGAGTATTACCGAGGCGAATTATAAGTATAACCATTCTCTTTTCACAATCTAGGATGGCACCATCACTGGATAACCAATCCATGCCTAGAATCAACCCATAGCCCGTGAAACCCAAAACATAAGCATTACATCTAAACCCAACGCTTAGTATAGAAATTTCCAAATCCAAACAAATCATCAATAAATAAGCTGAACCCCCAACTGGATTTGAAACAACCATGGGATGGGATCCTCTACTATACTGGTATCTTGGTGTAGAGATTCAACTAAAGTAGTAGATATTAAAGAGTGCGAAGCGCCAGAATAAAAAAGAGTACGAATAGGATGACCATAAAGATAAACTGTAACGATCTGGCATTTTTCCCATCTCAAATCGGTAATTAAACCAAATTGAGATGAAAAAATGACAGATTGTTATTGGCTTACACAGTTTAAACAGAATTAAAACAGAATCACAGAGTACAATAACTACAGCGGAATAAAATTTCATATGAAATATCAGAGTTGTATACAGTATTTGCATAGCGGAAAAAAAAAGTAAATATGATGTATACTTGAAAATTTTTACTAAAATAAAAAATTTATAATTTGTTGTCGAGATTAGTGTGTGCGAGCTTCTCTATGTTTCACGTCCTCTCCAATTTGCAAGCTGATATCTATAACGTGGAACACTTGGAGCCTGACCCGAGTGTACCATGCAAAATACACAAAACACCCATGTCAAGATTATACTTATTTCAAGTTAACAAAACTTCGTAATAAACCCATAAGCATATTTGTTTATCCAGACAATATATGAGTATAATATCCTCTGAAAATACTACCGAGTATGTACCAAAGTGTGTCCAATGCATGTGACCAAAATAATACGGTGACTGCAAATGAACGACAAGTTGTATGGCAATACCAGATATAACATGTATGCACAATTCAATTTCACACATGAGCCAAAATGTGGTATCAAAGAAAAGCCAAGGTAAAGTGCATCAAGTGAATGAACAATGGGTTGGGGGGGGGACCAACATTCACGCAAATTTCATGTAAAGCTTTCATAACCAGAACTGTAAAACTGCAGCCAAAAGTGGTAACAAAAATGCAATTAGACTAATTAGGAAAAATAACAAGTCGTGCAAATAGGGTGCATTTATACAGCATGCATTATTATGTGCGAAAAACTTTATGCTGGAAATAAATGAGTGAACTCAACCAAACATATACAGGTGCCCAAATCTAAGCTAAAATCAAGTGTCCAACAAAGGGGCCTACATGTTCAGACTGGCATGAAACTTGATACTTGTTAAGATTGTTTAACTGCATGAATCTTATTGCAATATTTTGTACAATGCCATAAACAATTAATACACATACAGGTTATCACTTCGTAGATATGTTGATTCTCATACGCTAAAACAGAGGCTTACAAGCCATGTTCTTACTTGAAACAATTCTTATTCTTTCAATTGAATTTTGTGTATAAGCCATGTTAACATTAGGTAGAAATCGACTTGATTTATAATTCAATAAACCTTATATAGATCATTCAAAATGGGTTGTGTGTGTAATTAGAAAATACTTGATATGTACAGTATTCTGAAATACATATATTCTTTAAAATACCATGCGGAAACATGCAACGCTTTATATTGGTTTTCCGTGCAATATAAGTATTTGATTTTTTCTAAGCAAAATGACACAGTACGTTAGTGGATATCAACTTATATGGGCACAATATGGTATTTGGTGGATATAGTCTAAGGGTACTTTAGAAAGTCTGTAATACTTGGACATGCAACGACACTCTATGTTTTTAAACACACCCACATACGTCAGTGCAATTTTATCATGTATGAATGAAAAATCAAAGCAGTAGATGGTGTCCAAAACCAAGGCAGAATGGCAACAATCGGAAAACATACATGGTTAGGAAAATGACTGTGAATGACAGGTTGGTCCCTAATCATTATTTATAGAACATATTACCATGATTTAGACATAGTAATTTAAGTGCCTTCAACAGATACGTCCACTTCAAGGTAAAGTACAATACAACATGTATACAGGTATATAGTTGTAACACCCCATATTTTCTGTGAACATAAAGTAACAAAACAACTACTTAATTTTTAAGAGAAGAATTAAGGGAAACGGGTTATGCCATTGTATTCGTCTTGGAATTTTTCTTGAGATGGAGTCCGAGTTTGCATAAATCGGTCATTTTATGAAGAAGTTATGGCATATAGAAGTATTAGGAATTTAAAATAAAAACCAGCCCGAATTCGAATTCAAAGTTTCGAAATTCAAATGACCCCAGGCTGGGCGGGAAAATTCTCGCCTAGGACCCAGTTCGACCGACCTAGGGGTCGACCTGGGTAGAACAGGTCGACCGTGTGGCCGACCTCCGCACTTTTCCATATCCATGGACAAATTCGTTTTTCTATATTTAGACGCCCTTTCGGACCAGATTCGTTGCTCCTAAGTTGTTTAAACACCACCTAACCTCACTTTCTCTCCACACAATTTCAGTTTGCCTATACTCTGTCCTAATTCATATTAATATAAATCAATGGCGTCGTTACTCTGCTGAAACCTAAGCTAGAACAAGTCATCTTTTTTTTTCCAATCTGAATAGGAGTAAAAGAGAACAATTACAACCCTTTTTCTTTCAGAATCCAACCAAGGTGTGTACAATTATTTTCAGATATGAAATTTAATTGTGATCTTGACATGGTTATAAATATGAATTGGAGATTATGCATATTCTTGTTTATTAGATCTGTTTTCTTGTGTAGATCTATCTTATTCTTGTTTATTAGATCTGTTTTTATGTGTAGATCTATCTTATTATTGTGACTATTCTGTATCTCTTCCATCCTTCTGTTTTATAGCCAGGCCACCACGAGCCTGAGCCAAATCTCATAAGAGATTGACACATGAACGCTAAATTTGGGGAAAATAATGAACAATGCATAATTGGATATGACTGATTTGTGACTGATTTAAGAAAAAGGACATACGTTGTAATTTAAGATCAAGATCTAGGCATACTATATATGACGGTTTATGATTTGGAAGAAGGTGAATTATTGTATGACAACATATGACTTGTAATTTGGGAACATAATCCATGTTATAATTCAAGATCTGAATTTGAGGACATAGTATATGTTGTAATTTAAGTTCTAGATTTGGGGGCATATTCTATATGACGATTTATGACTTAGAAGAAAAAGGATATGTGATTTAGGCGTAAAAGATCTATATTAAAATAGGATAATTGTTAATTGTGAATACGCCTAAATGAGTATTTTGGATATTTGAAATACACTGAAATCAAAGGCTATAATTTGGCATAATTCATATTGTATATCATGATTTGGGGTTTTTGGAGAATATTTTGTACTATGTAAATTTAACTAGAAAGTTGGGGCATATGTTATATTGTAAATTATTATAATAATTTGAGCATGTAAAATTAGGCTTAATTTTATGATTAAGCGAGGTATGTCAACGGAATTTTATGGGATGATTAAATCTGTTAAATTGCCTAATCTGCAAAATCTATTGAAACTGAATACAATACTTTGGGTATGAAAATCTGTAGACTCGATCTAAAATTGAGCAAAACTTGTTAACAGAACATTGGATAATCTGTTGTAACTTGTAAAGAAGTTAAGTTGTTGAATGGCATAATTAGTCTGATATTTGCATAATATGTGAATGAATACTTTAGCTAAAATAGGAATGCTGAGACACGAGGTTGGACTTTGTTTGCAATAGAAGCCTGCCAGGACCCAACCGGCTTAACCAGTAACCACAAACTTTCAATCTAGTGTGAGAGGTCCTACTCATAAAGATGCTTAGACACGAGGTTAGGTCTGGCTTGTGGCAGAATTCTGCCTGGAACCGCCCGGCACATCCAGCGGCCACAAGCTACCGACCTAATATGAGAGGTCTGTTCATTAATATTTAATTAATGCAAATCTAAGATAAATATGATGCCTAAAACGTATTGGGTAGATAAGGTCAAATCAAATGGACTGATGAATCAAATAAACCCGTTTGAAAATCTGTTGGCCCAATACAAGGTTAGGAAAAACAATCTGTAAGTTTTTTAATCTATAATCTGATCCGTTAAGTCAGAAAACATGGTAATATGTATATCTGATCTATTAGTCAGAAAACTTGTTAACTTATATGTTCGATCTGAGAACTAGTTAATCTGAATTTTGTACATCTGAAATCTATAAGCAAGTTAACCTGAAATCTGTTAGTCTGGGAACACAAGGTTAGGAGGGGCAATTACTTGTGCCATCTGTTGTTTGGGACCCATATTAGTCAGTAACCCTTTTTGGTATCAAAACTATGACCCAATACTAAGAGGGGTACGGGCACGCTTACTGAAATAATTGTAAAAGGTTCGCTGAGATAATGGCGAGGGGTGTCGATTGCGCATTCCAACCAGGTCATGTGCATGCATGGATCCGGTCTGCTCTGGTGATGTAAGACACCTAACATCTGTAAATAGGTCTGTGTCTATAGGTTGCCACTTTAGGGAACAATACACGCTTCTGTGGGGCCGACACAGGGTATTTAATTATTAGGGAGCCGATCGCTTGGGGTAGAATTTAGGGTACACTTAGTTCTGTCTGTTTCAGTTGGGGTACCGTCAATTTCTGTTGGGGTGGTAACACCTATCTGTTTCTGTGTGGTACCATCTATTGGGGTGGTAAAGGCCCATTACTATTGTACATCTAATTCTAACATTCTGTTTCCATAGGGAATATTTTGTTTTCATCTGTGATTCCATTTCTGCTTCTGTTTCTATACCTCCTATCTCTATATGGGTGGTAAAGGCCCATTACTAGCATTCTGTTTCTGTAACCGTCTGTCTTTGTTCGGGTGGTAAAGGCCCATTACTAGCATTGTGTTTCTGAAGAGATCGTTCTGTTTTCTGTTTAAATATTAGGATAACACCTAATTCTGTTATACTAGTATTAGTGCAGAGAACTGAAAACCAAGTAAGAAGCTTAGTTTAGCCAATATAATTTTGTCTCTTTTGTTAACCTGCTACTCCTGTTATTGTTATCACTCATCCAGTTTTATTTACGTGTCATGATAATTTTATCTGTTTGTATGCTGAAAGTCACTGGACTCACAAGACTTATTTTTCATCTAGTTTGTTTCGCCTCTTTTCTTCTGTCCCACCCTCCCCCCAGGTTCTCAGGGTGGAAACGTAGGGGCTCGACTCAGGTTCCATTTGCTTGAAGTGCTAGAATTGCTTGAAATATTGCTTGGATTTTATTCTACCTATTAATTGCATTCTCTGTTGGGGATTATGGCTTTTAAAATTATGCATTCTGAAGGATTTTGTATAAGACTGATATTTGTGTGCTTGGGTTTTGGGATTGTGATGTAACCAAACTTATTTCTGTTTCTACTGTAATAAAAAATTTCAAGTACTACTTGACATATCTGTCTTGTAAATTTCTGTTTAGTTTACTTATAACGTTCCACCAAAGTTAAGGCATTCCCTTTGTGACTGACCTTAATGGAAGTGGATGGTTACACATGGTATCAGAGTTGAAGGTTCCCAGGATTAATTAAAAGTTTTTGAAAACTATTTTCAAAAACATTTTAAAAAGGAAGAATTTTCAAAAGTAAAGTTTATTTTGAAAAACATAATCCCCAAAAGCCATACATCTATCTTTCGAATTCTCTGTTTTGAATCTCTTCATTTTCTTTTCACCATGTCTGGGTTACCCGAGATACCCGAGGGCATACCGATACCAACTTGGTTCAGAAGGTATCTGGAGGCTAGGGACACCGCCGTAGGCCCAGCAGACGTTCCTCCTCCCCCCCCCCGCTTTGATACTTTTTCGAAATATGCAAAGACTTTGGGCAATCGGCGGGAAACATTTTCACAGATCAGGGACGTTTGTTGAAGCTCGAAATTGACTTAAGGAGGTGGAAGACTTGTTTGGTATCTTCGAGATAGAAGATGGAAGGAAGGTCCAATTAGCTGCTTGGTTAATGAAGCATGAAGCCTCGTTTTGGTGGGAGGTCACGAATGGAGAGCGTCCGATAACATGGATTGATTTCAGGCATAGGTTCGAGATGAAATTCCTCTCATGAGCGGAAGAGAATTTATACATGGAGAGGTTCTTAGCTTTTAAGCAAGGGAATTCATCAGTGAAGGAGCATGTCAACAAGTTCAATCAGTTGGCGAGATTCGGCTTAGAGTTGGTGAACACACCTGAGAAGAAGGCCCTGAGATTCGTTAAAGGTTTGAATGAGCCGCTACATGGATTGGCTATGACCCACATTCCTATAGGTGCTACCTTCGAGAAATTGGTTGACATGGCGTTAATGCATGAAGACGAAGCCAAAAGTGAGAAGAAAGAGGAAAAGCTCGAAGGACCACAGAACAAGAAAGCATGGCCCAAAAAGGAAACACAAAAGAAGGATGAAAAGTCTGAAGATAAGAAGGAAAAAAAGTGCTTTAGTTGTGGAAGCTTGACTCATCTGAACAAGGATTACAGAAAGAGGAAGGGTGCTTGATTCAGCTGTGGAGAAATGGGACACTTCACTAGGGACTGCCCGAAGAAACAAGGTCAAGGGCTGAGAGCAGAACCTACTTCTAGAGGGCAGGCGAATGCTCACGTGACTGGTAGATAGGGCAGAGATAGGAAAATTTCTGTAGAAGGTTTAATTTCCTTATCTAATTATTGAGAAAAAAATCTTTTTGATTCTAGCATCTTGATTTTGTAATTGAGACTCTGCACTTTAATACCTATCTTGTTTCTAATCCCACTATAGTCTCAAACCCCATAATGTTTATGACTCATCTGTTTGTGATAAGTTGGGGTTTGAAGGTATTTGGGTTAAGAGTTAAGTTGACTGTGACGCATACATTCTGCTTTTTGTGGGATATGGTGGGGTTTTATCATGCTTACTTTCCTAAGAATCATTTGATAATCTGATATGTCCTAGTAGTTTGTAAATATCTGAATATTTATGAAAAGGATAGGGGTTTTTACTCAAAGTGTGAAGTAGATTTCCAGTTTTGACATTGTTTAACGGGAATAATTCTCAGAGTGTCGATCTGATGTTAATTTCGGTCTTCGTGGTTGATACTTCGGGATTTTTTCATTTAACCGATGTCTAACGAGAACATAACTTTTGTACTTGCTTCTATCACTCGGTTGTATCTTATTGATCGATTCTTCGACCTTTAGGTAGAAACTAATGGATGTAAACATGTGTTTGAGACATGTTATGTTTGATGGTTGCAAGTGGATGCAAGTGGTTGCTCATGGATGCATACACACACACTAGGCACTAGATCGGCTCAAAAATACTCTCATTCCACATATGGATGTGTGTGCGTTTTTCGATTTTTGTGGATGCAAAATGATTGACTCATCATATGGATGTTGCATTTGGATGAATGGTTATGCACTCATATTGAGATGATGTGTATCAAATAGGATTTCTTGCATACATAAGTGGACTCATGGCACTAACATAATTCGCATTAAGGAGGTCAACTGAATCAGTAGACCGCCTGATCTTTGCATTAGATAAGAGACATATACACATACTTTTGCATATGCTGATACAACATTAGAGGTTTTCTAAGGACAATGGATGCTTGTGGATGATGGTTGAGTAGATGGGTGATTGGATGCTAGGACACGTTCTTCTTAACTTGAAGATTTCAGGGACGAAATCCTTTAAGGAGGGGAGAATGTAACACCCCGTGTTTTCTTTGAACATAAAGTAACAAAACAAGGTATAATTTATTTTTAAGAGAAGAATTAAGGGAAATGGGTTACTCAATTTCATTTATCTTAGAATTCTGCTTGAGATAGAGTCCGAGTTTGCGTAAATCGGACTTCGTATGAAGAAGTTATGGCACTTAGAAGTTTTATTAATTTAAAATAAAAACCAGCCCGAATTCAAATTTAATGTTTCAAAATTCAAATCACACACTAGTTATGGGCGGGAAAATTCATGCCCAGGACCCAGGTCGACAAGAGGGTCAACCTAGTGGTCGACCTGGGTAGAACTAGTCTACCATGGGGTCGACCTGGTGGTCGACCTCCCTCCTTTCCAGATCCATGGACAAATTCGTTTTTATGTATTTAGACGCACTTTCTGACCAGATTCGTTGCTCCTAAGTTATTTAAACACCCCCAAACCTCAGTTTCTCTCCACACAATTTCATTATGCCTATTTCTGTCCCAATTCATATTAATATAAATCATTGGCATCGTTACCCTGTGGAAACCTAAGCTAGAACAAGTGCTCCTTCTTGTTCCAATCTGAATAGGAGTAAAAGAGAACAATTACAATCCTTTTTCTTTTAGAATCCAACCAAGGTGAGTACAGTTATTTTTGGATATGAAATTTAAATATGATCTTGACATGGTTATAAATCTGAATTGGAGATGACGCATATTCTTGCTTATCAGATCAGTTTTCCTATGTAGATCTTTCTTACTCCTGTTTATCAGATCTGTTTTTCTGTGTAGATCTATCTTATATTTTTGACTTTCCTATATCTCTTCCTTCCTTCTGTTCTACATCCCGGCTACCACGAGCCTGAGCCAAATCTCATAAGAGATTGACACACGAATGCTAAATTTGGGGAAAATAATGAACGATGCATAATTGGACATGACTGATTTGTGACTGATTTAAGAAAAAGTGCATATGTTGTAATTTAAGATCTAGATCAAGGCATACTATATATGACGGTTTATGATTTGGAAGAAGGAGAATTATTGTATGACAACATATGACATGTAATTTGGGAACATAATGCATGTTATAATTCAAGATGTGATTTTGAGGACGTAGTATATGTCATAATTTAAGATCTAGATTTGGGGGCATATTTTATATGACGATCAATGACTTGAAGAAAAAGGATATATGATTTAGGCGTAAAAGATCTATATTAAAATAGGATAACTATTAATTGTGAATACACCTAAATGGGGATTTTGGATATTTGACATGCATTGAAATCAAAGGCCATAATTTGACATAATTCATATTGTATATCATGATTTGAGGTTTTCGGAGAATATTCTGTACTATGTAAATTTAACTAGGAATTTGGGGCTTATGTTATATTGTGAATTATGACCATAATTTGAGCATGTAAAATTAGGCTTAATTTTTTGATTAAGCGAGGTATGTCAATGGAATTTGAAGGGATGATTAAATATGTTAAATTGCCCAATCTGCTAAATATTTTGAAACTGAATACGGTCATTTGGGTATGAAAATCTATAGGCTCGATCTAAAATCGAGCAAAACATGTTAATAGAACTTTGGATAATCTGTTGTAACTTGTAAAGAAGTTAATTTGTTGAAATGGCATAATTAGTCTGATATTGACATAATCTGTGAATGGATACTTTAGCTAAAATAAGAATGCTGAGACACGAGGTAAGACTTGGTTTGCGGTAGAAGCCTGCCCGGACCCAACCGGCTTAACCAGCAACCGCAAACTGTCAGTCTAATGTGAGAGCTCATAGGCATAAAGATGCTTTGACATGAGGTTAAGTCTGGCTTATGGCAGAAGTCTGCTCGGAACCACCCGGCACATCCAGCGGCCACAAGCTACCGACCCAATGTGAGAGGTTTGTGCACTAATATTTAATTAATGTAAATATAAGATAAATATGATGCCTAAAACGTATTGGGTAGATAAGGTTAAATCAACTGGACTGATGAATCTAATAAACCCGTTTGAAAATCTGTAGGCCCATTACAACGTTAGGTGAAACAATCTGTAAGTCTGTTACTCTGTAATCTCATCCGTTTAGTCTGAAAACTTGTTAATCTGTATATCTGATATGTTATTATGAAAACTTGTTAACTTATATGTCCGATCTAAGAACTAGTTAATCTGAACTTTGTACATCTGAAATCTGTAAGTAAGTTAAGCTGAAATCTGTTAGTATCGGGATACAAGGTAAGGAGGGGCAATTACATGTGTCATATGTGGTTTGGGACCCATATTAGTCAGTAACCCTTTCTGGTATCAAAACTATGACCCAACACTTAGAGGGGTCCAGACACGCTTACTAAACTAATTGTAAGAGGTTCTCTTTGATAATGGCGAGGGGAGTTGATGGCGCATTCCAACCGAGTCATGTGCGTGCATGGATCCGGTCTGCTCTGAGGATGTAAGACACAGTGACATCTGTAAATAGGTTTGTGTCTATAGGTTTCCACTTTAGGGAATGATACACCCTTCTATGGGGTCGGCACAGGGTATTTATGTATTAGGGAGCCGATCGCTTGTGGTAGAATTTAGGGTACACTTAGTTCTGTCTGTTTCTGTTTGGGCGTCTGTTTCTATTGCGGTGGTAACGCCTGTCTGTTTATGCGTGGTACCATCTGTTGGGGTGGTAAAGGGCCATTACTAGTGTACACCTAATTCTAACATTCTGTTTCCATAGGGAATATTCTTTTCCGTCTCTGATTCTGTTTCTGCTTCTGTTTCCATACCTTCTGTCTCTTTTTGGGTGGTAAAGGCCCATTACTAGCATTCTGTTTCTGTAACCGTCTGTCTCTGTTCATGTGGTAAAGGCCCATTACTAGCATCGTGTTTCTGAAGAGATCGTTCTGTTTTCTGTTTAGATATTAGGACAACACCTAATTCTGTTATACTAGTATTAGTGCAGAGAAGTGAAAACCAAGTAAGAAGCTTAGTTTAGCCTATGTCATTCTGTCTCTTCTGTTAGCCTGCTACTTCTATTATGGTTATCTCTCATCCAGTTTTATTTACATGTCACGAGACTGTTATCTGTTTATATGCTGAAAGTTGCTGGACTCACCAGACTTATGTCTGACCTAGTTTGTTTCGCCTCTTTTCTTCCGTACTCTCCCCCCCACAGGTTCTCAGGTTGGAAACATAGGAGCTTGATTCAGGTTCCATCTGCTTGAAGTGCTAGAAGTGCTTGAAATATTTCTTGGTTTGATACTACTTATTTATGGCATTCTCTGTCGGAGATTATGGCTTTAAAATTATGCATTCTGAAGGATTTTGTATAAGAATGATATTTTTGTACTTGGGTTTTGGTATTGTGATGTAACCAAACTTATTTTTGTTTCTACTGTAATTTTTTTCAAGTACTAGTTTACATATCTATCTTGTAAATTTCTGTTTAGTTCACTTATAACATTCCACCGAAGTTAAGACATTCCCTTTGTGAGTAACCTTAACAGAAGTGGGGTGTTACACAGTTCCAATTTCACGGCGTACAAAAAATGTATATATTATATGGAAAATGCCATGAGATTATACTTGAATAACCATGGACAAACAAATAAAGGAACCATGGTTTCATCAGACAACCCAAGTATTTCCTTGAAAAGATTCAAATCCGGGTAACATAACATGCAGTGAGATCTATGTTTGCTTCTAATACAAAGTCCATCACTTAAATATATACTAACGGCAGTGAGTGATATATATGGTGGTATTCATGTAGCATGCGTTTATAGTGATTTCAGGTTTGTATTAAGTTGTGAAATTCCATACAACAACAAAATAACTAACAACAAGCATCAATTTAAACAAGAGTACAACAATGCATATAACTCAACCACAAAATGCAGCAGTGCACAGTCAATCATACTTAGTAGATACCCGTAGTCGATGAACTTGCAATAGGTATAATCATAAGAATACTTAGATTTACTAAAATGGCGGACAACGGAGAGATATACAGTAGTCACGAGGGGCATAGACAACGGGTTCTGGTGGTACTGGTCACTAGCTCCTATATGATGGCCCCTGGAGGCTTTGATCAGCATCCCGAGATGATGGTGACCTCGAGCGGCAATTCCGGTTGCATCTCCGTGACTAGTGGCGGTGTTGGTGAAACATAAAGAGGTACAAACGGCTGACTCGAAGCGAGAAGGGTGCAAGCGAAGGAGCAAAGGCTAATAGGTGGACTGAATGGGGGAGCGAATTAAAGAACGATGGATTTTGGAGGAGGCCAATTTGGTTTTGGTCATTATTTTTCTTCGATTTAGGGGAAGCCTCCAGGGACCGTCACATAGGAGCTCGTGACCAGTACCACCAAAACCCGTTGTCTATGCCCCTCGGAACTAAGGTATACAGGAGTTGCGAGGGGCATAGACAACAGGTTCTGGTAGTACTGGACATGAGCTCCTATGTGACGGTCCCTGGAGGCTTCGATCAGCATCCGGAGACGATGGTGACCTTGAGCTGCAGTTCCGGTTGTAGCTCCACGATGAGCGGTGGCGCTGGTGAAACAGAAAGAGTGACAGATGGCTGATTCGGAGCGAGAAGGGTGCAAGCGAAGGAGCAAAAGATGATAGGTGGACTAATTGGGGGAGCGAATTGAAGAATGCTGGATATTGAAGGAGGCTAATTTGGTTTTGGTCATGATTTTTCTTCGATTTGGGGAGTACTTGGCTGGAAGAAAATTGGAAGGGGAGAATGGGAAAAAGGAAGGACAGTGAAATCTATAAAAGAGGACTCGGTAGAAACGAAAGAAAGGGACACGAGTTACCATTTCAGTTCAAAATCAAACAAGTCTGAAAGCATACGTATTTCACACACAAGTGGCAAACACAACCCAAATATTATTATTATTATTTTCAAGTGTATACATATCAAAGTATTTATACCATTCATTATACCCTTAAGTAATAAACCAATACAAGATCCACATTTTCAAATATACTCTCAAATAATTATTTTTACTTTAAACCAAATTCAACTCTACATAATTCCAGATAAATCTCAAGTTATAACTAAAAATAAAAATTCATAATTTATAAAAAATAAATTACAAGATCCACATTTAAAGTTAAATTCATTTTCAAAGTTGATTTTAGTTTCAACGTTAAATTTCAAAACTTAACTTGGTTGTAATAATCTTCGCTTATATAACGTTCATACTAAAAACAAAAGAATTCCAAGGTTTTAATATTCAAATTAACTAATGATGTAAATTCCAACAAAACGTTTATATAAATTTGCAAAGCATTTTCATTTTAAAGGCAATTAAATTCCAAATATAATGTCGAAATCTAAATATCTAAATATTTTAGCGCAAAAATCTTAATTTAATTTATATTTTAAACGCCAAAATTCGTGGGCCATTACAATCTCCCCCACTTAAATCTTTTCGTCCTTGGAAAGGAGAGGTTGCAGATTTAGGTAGAACAAATTTTATTTTCAAAACATTTGAAAGCCTTAAAATGATCTCTTCATACTTAGAATCCCATTTTCATTTCAAACCATAGAATTACTACGTAACTTTTTTTCATATAAATAATGATACTCCACTTAGAGATTTCAAAAATAAATTTGCTTTCAGAAACTTCAAACATATATGATAACTGGAAGCCTAACAGGTCCAACGTCATTCTTGCCAACTTTATACATGCGTTAGTTGGGTGCGTGGCTAAAATATACAAGTTCAAAATATAGTTGTTTCAACTTCTAGTCAAAAAAATTATACATTCAGTTTCATTTCCTCAAGCTTCCAATGACAAGGCCTAAGGGCAACCTATCGTACGCAATAATATAGATAATTAAGGTCGCTCCAGACACCTAAAGCAGACCATCGTCGAGCTCTCTCAATCGAAGTGTACGTCACGGTTTTCGTCTAGACATGGAACCCCAAGCACAAAATCGTGGAGCACATATATCTCTCAGTTTTTGTCCAGACAGGGACACCGTATATGCCTAGGTTGCTCTTCCCAAATACCATCATAGAGGGATCCCAAGCGAAATGTACATCACGGCTTTCGTCCTGATGCGGACCTCCAAGTATAAAATCACGAAGCACATATACCTCATGGTTTTTCATCCAGACGCGGACACCGTATATGCCTAGGTTGCTTACCTAAATTCATACACCCTTCTTTTAGTCACGGGTTACCTGAATCCATGAAAATATATCAAATCATTTCATATCCCGAAGTAATAAATCATTTCACAAAAATAATTCGGAAATACTAGTAATCATAATATTGTTGTCTATCAAGTATTTCCAAATATTGAGATTCAAGTCGTCGAAATTTTCTTAGTTCGTAAATCAATTTATAACTATTTACCATATCCAAAATAATTTGGAAAACAATTTCGTGCTAATGAAAATAAAATTTAAACTTCCAAAAATACAACTTTTGTTTTCATATTTCGAAATTAATTATCTTATTCAAACATTTCCGGCCTTTCGAAGACTTTTAAGAATCATCATAATCATGTCAAGCTTTACAAATTTCAATTTATATCGGAGTACATTTCGACAATTATACATAAATTGATTCATATTGCCATAAAATTTCCTTTCAATAATTGGAAACCAAATTTGATCAATATGATTTTCTTATCGTTCTTTCAATTCCAGTAAGCTTTTCAAATTTTTTTAAAGCTTAGGAAAATCGTTCATATTCTATATGTAAGTCATAGCAGTCTTTCGTTATATCAAGTTTCCATTTCCAAATTGTTTCAAAATGTTTTCATTATTTCTAAATAACAGTCATATTCTCATAATACAAAAATTTTAAGAACTTCAAGTCAACATCTTAGAATCATTTACAATTCATAATCGAATTCATTGCTCCAAACGTTATTTTCAAAATAATTCTAGTATATCTTGTGTCAAAATACTTTACACCTCTTTATTGGATTTATAATTATTCTTATTTCAAATGTCACATCTTGTTTGAAAAGTTCACATTTTCCTACCATTGGGAAAAATCTCTCATAACATTTTTATTCAAAACACAATCACGCTTTCACTACGCACTCTGATTATGCACATATTCAAACCAGTATTTGTGAAACATTCCAAAACATCTGTTTCCAATTTCCTAAAACCAAATCCTCAAATTTTATTTTTTAAAAATCCAATTTTTCTTGCATAAGTTGGATCTGTTTTCCAACACTTTCATTTACGATGAAAAACACATTTATTGGGGTTCCGTTACATAATATCTTGGACAAATTAAAGTCAACTAGCTCGAGTTCGAACCCAGTTCCATACGGCACGAAGTGATATACATGGATCAAACCGAAATTCCATGTACTCAAGAGGAGATGTAGTAGTAGAAGTTCACTATCAAATGAATATCACAAGGTATGATAGTTCGAAGCAGAACATTTTTCCAAATTCATAAGATGCAGGGTACAAGAACTATAGTTAAATTCCAAATGATGAGCTTAATCAAGGCTACAATAGGAAGGTCAAATGCACACAAGGATACAAATATTAGCAATTCAATCATGGGATATTCGATTTATTATTCTTGAGTAAATTTTACTTCAAAATTCATTTTCTTCCTTTGTATCTCAAGTGAATACTTGTTGAGAAATTTTCATTCAACTTACTCGTTCTTGTCGATTTCTTTTAACATAGGAAAACATACAATTCAATTGATTTGTTCACTATGATTCACTCATTTTATCGTATTAACACCATTGCTCAAATTTTCATATAGCTTCAAGTGGGGAAAATCAGTCTCTTCCCCCACTTAGGACATTTACCGTAATTTGTTTGTATTGTCAAAACCGAAATATGGGGTGATATGATTTCTTAATACCCAAGCTCACTTACGTGCATTTTCAAAATTCACTTTTCATTTTTTTAAGTGAGATTAGTTTCTAAATTATATCCTTGCGGTTTGAAAAAATAGTTTGATTCATGCTCCTTATTATCAAGTTAAGTATGTGTTTAACTTAACTACCTTATGTTAAACTTCCTTAACATTACAAACCTTTTAAATTCATTTTTGCATATCCCATATCATAACATAATACCGTCAATACTTTGAAAGTCATTTGCAAAACTAGTTAATATTTTACAATTGTGAGAACGTCGCGAAACCTTTCTAGTTGCTTATCTAAACAACGTTAAGTATTCATCGACGTCTCAATCATAAATATATAGTCATCCCACTTTCGAAACTCAAAAATAATACTTGTGATGATGCATCTGAAACACCCCACCTCCGTTAGGGTCACTCTCAAAGGGAATGCCCTAATTTTGGTGGAGGTTTATAAGTACAAGTCACAGATATACAAGACAGATATAAGAACACATATTTGTAAAACAGGGGAAGAACAACAAACTTTATTTCATTAAATCAAATACGTGTTACAACAACATCCTTTCCAAAAACATAACATAACACTTTCATAATCTGTCTTGAGTACATTATTTAAAGAAGCATAAATAAAACATAGATAAACTGCAAAAGCCCTTTAGTGGATTGTCCAAAGCCATAGTTCAAAACAGGAAAGTCCAAGCAATACATTTCTCTTCTTCAAGCTGGATGTTGAGGCTGGTCAAGCTGCTGTGTTCCCTCCCTGAGGACCTGGGGGGGGGGGGGGGAAACGGAAGAAAGAAGACGAAAGAAAAATAGAGTCAGACATAAAGCCTGAGTAAGTCTAGTACTACTTTGTCTATGAATAAAGAACTGGGTATGATAAGTAATAACAAGAAGTGGGCATGCACAATGAACTTGGTTAAGTTGTCTAGGGTCGAATATAATATCGTACCCCATGTTAATCTCTGAACCCATATAAACTAGTTTCCAAATTGGCACCCCATAATCAGGGTGATGTGATCCATTCTATGATGATCGGCTCCTACTCGCATAGTTACATGTGTCTTACGGCCCCCGATGTCTGTAGTTACCTATGCTGGTCCCACCATGGGGTGTATCAAGTCCCATAGTGGCAACCCGACACAACCTTAGAATGCACAGGTATGCTACTGGTGTCCAGTGCCTTATTTTTCTGCTCCGGAGTGTGTGCACGCCCGCACTCCGTTAGAACCTACACTGCTACACCACCGCCGTCGCTTTGACCTCTTACAATCAGCCCAGTAATCGTGCCCCACCGTGCCTAGTTTCAGGGTATCCTGATACACCTTTTAGGGTTACTGCTGAAAAGGGTCCCCCGTTACTAGGTTTTCTATCTCTAGCCAACATGCTAAGTTGGTTAAGTGTTTTCTAACCTAACCCCCACCAGTCCGTTTAGTTTAGCATGTTCCATTTTGATTAAGTTTTTAGTTCACTTAATCCTAACAATCCTGACTCAGCCTTAATTGTCTTATTAAGGCCCTGACCTCTCACATTAGACAGGTATTGTTGTGTCTGCCTGTTGCCGGTTGGTTCCGGGCAGTCTTACGCCACAACTCAGTCTAACCTCGGGTCCTTATTGGGCTCCATGTTTAACCTCTCACATTGGATAGGTATTGTTGTGACTACTGGACAGCCGGGCGGTTCCGGGCAGGTTTACATCACAACTCAATCCAACCTCGGGTTAAACACATCGTATTTTCTACATTTACATATCTTGTGATTCTTCTTTATTTATATGTAAATATTTGCGGCCCATTATTAAGTAAATGGTGTAAAGGTTACACCAATCATGGGCCCAACCCATACTTGAATTTGGGCCCTTTTATTTTATATTTTCATTCATTAATTAATTTTAACCCAACGTTATTTTCCCCCGTTTTACACGTCCGTTCATATATATTGGGCTTAGCCTTTTAAAGCCCAATTTAGCCATGCGAAAGGGGAGGCTTATGGCGTATACACAAAGAGGGGAAGGTGAGCGCATGAACTTGCAATACGACGTTGGAAATACAAAATAGAAATTGGTGTACTTGCATAGTGGAAACATAGGTGACATGAATCAAAGCATGTGAACTTGCATAGGTTTAACTACAACATGAACCTATATTCTCATTTAGGCATATTGTCAAACATGAGCATGTCGTAAATATTTCTAGCATAAGCATAGCATAATGTCAAACATAAGCATGGCATAAATACTTTTGGCATAAACATGGCATAATGTCAAACATAAGCATGGCATAAATACTTTTGGCATAAACATAAACATGTCATGTTCATAAGGTTTCTACATGTTTACAAAGGGGATACTTTGTTACCAACACAAAAGCATAGTTCAACCTAATCATGGTTTAAGTCCAATCACATAACGATGGTACAAACATAATGCATAAATATTCCTAATCATGGTGTTTGCTTTAAAACTTGCAAAAAGGGATTTTTGAGTCTAACCTAGCCATGTCTCATATATGTCATCATATAAACAAGATAGACTTAATCATGGATTCCAATTATGCCAAATATCATTCAAGGCCTAGCCATATTCATAAATTTGCAAAAGCATGACTTAATACATGGATTATGGTATCAAAATTCCAACATAGTTTCATATGAACTATAACAACCAAACTTGTATCAATTACTTGCAAAATGATTTATGCACAAAAATATACATCATGATGGCATAATCACAAAGCCCAAACTTGCATGAATTTCAATCAACTACATACATGTAGCTTCAACATAGATTACATAATTTGCGAAATATTCCAAACGTTTACTTGCATAGAACTACCGCATGTAGTTCTTTATAACATGAATAACATAATCCAAACGTATATAAATTGATAAGAACGCACAAATATGAATTACTTCCATTGCCACAATTCAAGCATACACATCAACACAGTTGTTTATTTATACCAAAGTAATACTCTACTTACAATGGTTGCGGCGAATTCTCTAATTAAGAGACACGATTCCTTTGTTGAATTGATTAGCTTTAGGTTGCTTGAATTGCTTTAGGCTTTAGAACTTTCTTCCTAATTCTCTCTCTAGTTGGCGGCTACTCTTTGTCGTTCCTCAGCAACATGGCGGCTATGTTCTTAATTTGAATGAATAGATTAGGGTTTAGTCTAGGGTTGTTTATATAGAGGTTAGGAATTGATTAGGACCCTTGATGTTGCTAGGTTAGATCATAGCCATTCATTAGGAAGAGAGACCAATAAAAACCCGCCACCTAGCCCTAATGACAAAGCAGACCACAGAAATTCGACCGCACACCGACCTGGCCAGCCAGGTTGACTGGGCTCGACCAGGTCGATACCCCTGTCGACAGGGCTGTCGACAGCCCTGTCGACATGGGTAGCCCAGGTCGACAGCCCAGTCGACCTGGGTGGCCCAGGCGGGTGTCCTTCCACCCTGGCCCAATGGGCCCGATTTTAAATTATTTTATTCTGTTTGAATTTTAAATTTAATTCAAAACTTCCGAAGGCCATATCTTCTTCATACGGACTCCGTTTTTCGAAAACTCGGACTCTATTTCGCGTATTTTCCCGAGACGAACGCAATGGCGTATCCCGTTTCCCTTAGTTCTTTGATTTGAATTTGATTATACTTTAATTCATAAATTTCACAGTTTTAGAATTTTCGGGGTGTTACATTCTCCCCCACTTAAAAGGATTTCGTCCCCGAAATCTTCAAGTTAGGAGGAATGTATATCCTAACATCCAATCATCCATCTACTCATCCATCAAACACGAGCATTCATTGTTCTTAAAAGACTTCTAATGCTTCATGATCATATGCAAAGTGTGTGTGTATATGTACTTATCTAATGCAAAATCAGGCGGTTTACTGATTCAGTTGACCTCCTTAATGCGAATTATGTAAGTGCCATGAATCCATTATGTATGCAAATTTTCCTATTCTTGATTCTACATGAGTGCTCAATCATTCAATACAAATGCAGCATCCACATGACAACACATTAGAGTTCAACCACATATGAAAGCAAACATATATGCATATGCAATATGAAGTGACTGAGCCGATCTAAAACCTAGATTGTGTGTGTATATGCAACCACGAGCAACCACTAGCAATCACTTGCAACCACTTGCAACCATCATCCATAACAAGTTTCAACTACATGTTTCCATCCAAAAAGATTCTATCTAAAAGATACGGTCGAGGAAATATACCTAAAAAAAAGATAGATAAAAGCACAACTTAAGGAAAATGAAAGATCAAGGATGTACCCTCGAACAGAAAAGGGTAGGCTGTACGGATTTTAGCTTCAGTTTCCCAAGTCGCGTCTCCCTCGGCGTCGCTCTACTGAACTTTGACGAGCTTGACTTCACGGTTGCGTAGCTTCTTCACCTCCGTTCCTAAGATGTGGGTTGGAACTTTTCTTATGGTTTCTTCGCGCTCCACTTCGGCCTCTTCGAGAATATTTGGCTCTACCACTTCAGCGGACTCATGAAGACATTTTCGAAGATGTGAAACGTGAAAAACGTTGTGGACTCCAGCCAACTTCTCGGGTAGCTCTAATCTATAGGCCATTTTCCCAATCTTCTCGATAATAGGGAATGGCCCTACGAACCTTGGTGCTAGCTTTCCTGTGGTTCCAAAGCGAACAACGTTTCTTAGCGGTGATACCTTGAGAAAAACTCTGTCTCCAACTTCAAATTCAAGGTCGGTTCTCCTCTTGTCGGCATAGGACTTTTGTCTGTCTTGGGCCGTCTTCATCCTTCTTCGTATTAAGTCTACTTTCTCTGAAGTCTCTCGGATCATGTCTGGTCCAAGTATGAGCTTATCCGTGGACTCCCACCAACAAGTGGGCGATCGGCACGGTCTTCCATATAAAGCTTCGAAGGGCGCCATTCCGATGGTTGTTTGATAGCTGTTGTTGTAGGCAAATTCCACAAAAGGAAGGTGGTCTTCCCATGTCCCTCCGAAGTCGAGGACGCATAGCCTTAAAAGGTCTTCCAAAACTCTGTTCACTCTCTCCGTTTGGCCGTCGGTTTGGGGATGATAGGCTGTGCTCAAGCATAACTGCGTTCCTACTGCTTCTTGCAGACTCCGCCAAAACTCGCTGGTGAAGATGGGGTCTCGGTCACTAACAATGCTAGATGGTATTCCATGGAGTCGAACGATTTCCTTAAGGTAAAGTGATGCTAGGGATGAGGCAGTCCTTTTACTTTTGACAGGTAAAAAGTGGGCGCTTTTAGTAAGCCTATCCACTATTACCCAAATGCTAGTGTTGCCTCTCCTAGACCTAGGCAGCCCATCGATGAAGTCCATTGAGATGCTATCCCACTTCCACTGCGGGACCTCCAGAGGATGTAGTAGTCCGCCAGGCTTTTCCTGTTCCGCCTTAACCTGTTGGCACACCATACATTTAGAAACGAATTCTGCCACGTCCTTTTTCATGCCATTCCAAAAGAAAGTCCTTTTTACGTCTTTGTACATTTTATCCCCGCCTGGGTGTATCGTCATCTTGGAGTGATGTGCTTCTTCGAGAACCTTCTTTACCGAATCTTTTGTCTGTGGGACGCATAGTCTTCCATCTCGCCTTAGCAAACCCTTATCGTCGATGGAGTATCTGTTGAGGTGACTTGAAGTCTCACCCCTAATTAGCCTATCAATTATTTCCACAAGCTGAGGGTCTTCGCGTTGTGCTGTCCCTACTGAATGCACTAAAGTTGGGCGCACTTCGAGAGATGCTAGCAGGCCCGGTATGAAATCGGAGGAAGGCCTAAAGTCGAAGCTGGCTATAAACTCTAGGCTTTGTCTTTCAACAAACAATGGGCTTAGGGTCAATTTCTTTCGGCTCAACGCGTCTGCCACTACGTTGCCTTTGCCCGGAGTGTAGGAGATTTCGAAATCGTACGAGGCAAGAAACTCCATCCATCTTTGTTGCCTCAAGTTAAGATCCTTCTGCGAGAAAAGATATTTCAACGATTTATGGTCAGTGTAAAGTTCGAACTTCTCACCTAGGAGATAGTGTCGCCAAGACTTGAGTGCAAAGACGATGGCGGCTAACTCGAGATCGTGGGTTGGGTAGTTCTTTTCGTGCACCTTCAACTGCCTCCCGCCATAAGCTACTACCCTTCCTTCTTGCATTAAGACGGCGCCTAGCCCTGTCCCACATGCATCCGTATAAACAGTGAACATCTTGCTCCCATCTGGCAGCATCAAAACTGGGGCTGTTGTGAGAGCCCTTTTCAGTCGTTGGAAAGCAAACTCGCAATCCAAGTCCCAATTAAACACTAGATTCTTCTTAGTCAATTTCGTGAGCGGAGCTGAGATTTTCGCAAAATCCCTTATGAATTTTCGATAGAAACCCGCTAGTCCTAGAAAGCTTCGGACCTCAGTCGCATTCCTTGGTGTCTTCCAATCTTGTACCGCCACTACCTTCGCAGGGTCCACCGCTAATCCTTGCTTAGATACTATGTGCCCAAGGAACCTCACCTCTTCTCTCCAAAAGTGGCACTTAGAGAATTTGGCTTTTAGTTGATGGACTCGCAAAGTTTCCATGATTGCCCTTAAGTGTTGAGCATGTTCCTCTTCACTCTTTGAGAAGATAAGGATATCATCTACGAAGACCACTACGAATTTGTTGAGGAAATCTCTAAATACCCTACTCATCAGGTCCACGAAGTAAGCAGGTGCATTTGTCAAGCCGAAAGGCATGACAAGCCATTCAAAGAAGCCGTCTGGGGTTCTGAACGCCGTTTTATCGATGCTATCTTCAGCCACCCTTAGCTGATGAAAACCGGTTGCTAAATCGAGTTGGGAGAAAATAGACGCTCCTACAAGCTGGTCAAATAAATCGTCAATTCTAGGGAGAGGGTGCCTATTCTTTTTCGTTAGCTTGTTGAGCTCCCTATAGTCAACACATAGACGGAGTGAACCATCCGCCTTTGTAGCGAACACCACTGGAGCGCCCAATTCTGAAATGCTCCTCCTAATGAACCCCTTCTCTAGAAGCTCTTTAATCTGTTTACTGAGCTCTTTCCTTTCTCGTGGAGCCATATGTCTAACGGGCAACACAACGGGCTTTGCATTATCTACAAGATATATGCGGAAGTCTATTTCCCGCTTTGGAGGCAAGCCCTTCACCTCTTCAAAGACATCCGGATATTCCCGGACCATTCTAACTGATTGCAAATTTTCAACAGAGGCATCTAGCGATTCAAGATAACTAAGCATAACCGCATACGAGGGATTACAAGAAATTTCCAAAGTATTACCGAGCTGGGTTAGGAGCCTAACAACCCTTTTCTCACAATCAAGGATGGCCCCATTACTGGATAGCCAATCCATACCCAAAATCAAACCATACCCCGAAAAGCCCAAAACAAAGGCACTACATTGAAATTCAACACTTAGAATAGAAATTTTCAAATCCAAACAGATCATAGACAAATGAGCTGGGCCCCCAATTGGGTTTGAAACAATTAAGGGGTCCTCTACCATACTAGTTTTTAGGTGCAGAGATTCTACTAAAGCAGACGAGATAAAGGAGTGTGACGCGCCAGAATCAAATAAAGTGCGAACGGGGAGATCATAAAGATAAATTACGCTTTCTACAGAAGTATTTATATCTCGCTGTTGCAATGGTGGCGCTTCTAGCACATGAACCTGTGCCCCTGGGGTGGATCCAGCCCTCTGCCCCTGTCCTCGTTTCTTTGGGCAGTCCTTGGCCCTATGGCCTGTCTCACCGCATGAAAAGCACCCACCATTCTCCTTGGCCTTCTTTTTCCGGCAGTCCTTTACTAAGTGCCCCACTTTGCCACAGAAATTGCACTTCCTCTTCTCTTTGTTGCCTTTCCCGCCCTTCTTAAAGTCTGTCTTCTTAGGCTACAAACCCTCTTTCTTCCCTTGAGAGCTTTCTGCCTTTGTCTCCTTCTTGCCCTTATCCTCCTCATTCAGCAATGCCATTTGCACCAATCTTTCATACGTGGCCCCCATGGGTATATGGGTCATGGCCAAACTGTGTAATGGCTCATTTAACCCTTTGACGAAACGGAGAGCCTTCTTGTGCGGGGTGTTGACTAGGTCAAGTCCAAACCTAGCCAGCTCATCGAACAGATTCACATACTCTCTGACAGTCTTGTCTCCTTGCTTAAGAAATAAGAATTTTTCCAACTGCAAACTTCTTTCCGCATCTGAGAGGAATTTGGTCTCAAACCTTGCCCTAAAGTCCTCCCATGTCCCCACTGGTCTTTCAGCATTAGTGACTTCCCACCAGTAGGAAGCCTCGCCCTTCAATAGCCACACTGCCAACTGTACTTTTTGTCTATCCTCTACCTCAAAGATGATGAATAGGTCCTCCGTTTCTTTCAGCCAATTCCTAGCTGCTACGAAGGACTCAGTTCCATGGAAATCCCTTCCTCCCATAGCTTTAAAATCTTTACATATCTTAGCAAAAGTGTTTCCCCGAGGAGGAGGTGGAGGAAAAGGTGCTGCTGCAGCTGGATGATTTCCTTCTACTGGGGGAGGAGGAACGGTAGGACCTGGCTGAGTGGCCCTTGCTTCTAAGAACCGTCTAAACCAACCAGGTATTGGCACCCCTTCAGGCAAGTTAAGATCTTGGGACATGCTGAAACAAAAAGGATAGATTCAAAACGAAGGATAAGAGATAGTTCCTATGGCTTTGGGGAGTGGACTTTGCCTTTTAAAAATAAAATAATATTTTTCTTTTAAAAATGCTTCTTCAAATTTCCTTTTTGAAAATAATTTTTCAAAACTTTTTATCTTATCTGGTAAACCTATGCTCTGATACCAATTGAAACACCCCACCTCCGTTAGGGTCACTCTCAAAGGGAATGCCCTAATTTTGGTGGAGGTTTATAAGTACAAGTCACAGATATACAAGACAGATATAAGAACACATATTTGTAAAACAGCGGAAGAACAACAAACTTTATTTCATTAAATCAAATACGTGTTACAACAACATCCTTTCCAAAAACATAACATAACACTTTCATAATCTGTCTTGAGTACATTATTTAAAGAAGCATAAATAAAACATAGATAAACTGCAAAAGCCCTTTAGTGGATTGTCCAAAGCCATAGTTCAAAACAGGAAAGTCCAAGCAATACATTTCTCTTCTTCAAGCTGGATGTTGAGGCTGGTCAAGCTGCTGTGTTCCCTCCCTGAGGACCTGGGGGGGGGGGAAACGGAAGAAAGAAGACGAAAGAAAAATAGAGTCAGACATAAAGCCTGAGTAAGTCTAGTACTACTTTGTCTATGAATAAAGAACTGGGTATGATAAGTAATAACAAGAAGTGGGCATGCACTATGAACTTGGTTAAGTTGTCTAGGGTCGAATATACTATCGTACCCCATGTTAATCTCTGAACCCATATAAACTAGTTTCCAAATTGGCACCCCATAATCAGGGTGATGTGATCCATTCTATGATGATCGGCTCCTACTCGCATAGTTACATGTGTCTTACGGCCCCCGATGTCTGTAGTTACCTATGCTGGTCCCACCATGGGGTGTATCAAGACCCATAGTGGCAACCCGACACAACCTTAGAATGCACAGGTATGCTACTGGTGTCCAGTGCCTTATTTTTCTGCTCCGGAGTGTGTGCACGCCCGCACTCCGTTAGAACCTACACTGCTACACCACCGCCGTCGCTTTGACCTCTTACAATCAGCCCAGTAATCGTGCCCCACCCTGCCTAGTTTCAGGGTATCCTGATACACCTTTTAGGGTTACTGCTGAAAAGGGTCCCCCGTTACTAGGTTTTCTATCTCTAGCCAACATGCTAAGTTGGTTAAGTGTTTTCTAACCTAACCCCCACCAGTCCGTTTAGTTTAGCATGTTCCATTTTGATTAAGTTTTTAGTTCACTTAATCCTAACAATCCTGACTCAGCCTTAATTGTCTTATTAAGGCCCTGACCTCTCACATTAGACAGGTATTGTTGTGGCTGCCTGTTGCCGGTTGGTTCCGGGCAGTCTTACGCCACAACTCAGTCTAACCTCGGGTCCTTATTGGGCTCCATGTTTAACCTCTCACATTGGATAGGTATTGTTGTGACTACTGGACAGCCGGGCGGTTCTGGGCAGGTTTACATCACAACTCAATCCAACCTCGGGTTAAACACATCGTATTTTCTACATTTACATATCTTGTCATTCTTCTTTATTTATATGTAAATATTTGCGGCCCATTATTAAGTAAATGGTGTAAAGGTTACACCAATCATGGGCCCAACCCATACTTGAATTTGGGCCCTTTTATTTTATATTTTCATTCATTAATTAATTTTAACCCAACGTTATTTTCCCCCGTTTTACACGTCCGTTCATATATAATGGGCTTAGCCTTTTAAAGCCCAATTTAGCCATGCGAAAGGGGAGGCTTATGGCGTATACACAAAGAGGGGAAGGTGAGCGCATGAACTTGCAATACGACGTTGGAAATACAAAATAGAAATTGGTGTACTTGCATAGTGGTAACATAGGTGACATGAATCAAAGCATGTGAACTTGCATAGGTTTAACTACAACATGAACCTATATTCTCATTTAGGCATATTGTCAAACATGAGCATGTCGTAAATATTTCTAGCATAAGCATAGCATAATGTCAAACATAAGCATGGCATAAATACTTTTGGCATAAACATGGCATAATGTCAAACATAAGCATGGCATAAATACTTTTGGCATAAACATAAACATGTCATGTTCATAAGGTTTCTACATGTTTACAAAGGGGATACTTTGTTACCAACACAAAAGCATAGTTCAACCTAATCATGGTTTAAGTCCAATCACATAACGATGGTACAAACATACTTATGCATAAATATTCCTAATCATGGTGTGTGCTTTAAAACTTGCAAAAAGGGATTTTTGAGTCTAACCTAGCCATGTCTCATATATGTCATCATATAAACAAGATAGACTTAATCATGGATTCCAATTATGCCAAATATCATTCAAGGCCTAGCCATATTCATAAATTTGCAAAAGCATGACTTAATACATGGATTATGGTATCAAAATTCCAACATAGTTTCATATGAACTATAACAACCAAACTTGTATCAATTACTTGCAAAATGATTTATGCACAAAAATATACATCATGATGGCATAATCACAAAGCCCAAACTTGCATGAATTTCAATCAACTACATACATGTAGCTTCAACATAGATTACATAATTTGCGAAATATTCCAAACGTTTACTTGCATAGAACTACCGCATGTAGTTCTTTATAACATGAATAACATAATCCAAACGTATATAAATTGATAAGAACACACAAATATGAATTACTTCCATTGCCACAATTCAAGCATACACATCAACACAGTTGTTTATTTATACCAAAGTAATACTCTACTTACAATGGTTGCGGCGAATTCTCTAATTAAGAGACACGATTCCTTTGTTGAATTGATTAGCTTTAGGTTGCTTGAATTGCTTTAGGCTTTAGAACTTTCTTCCTAATTCTCTCTCTAGTTGGCGGCTACTCTTTGTCGTTCCTCAGCAACATGGCGGCTATGTTCTTAATTTGAATGAATAGATTAGGGTTTAGTCTAGGGTTGTTTATATAGAGGTTAGGAATTGATTAGGACCCTTGATGTTGCTAGGTTAGATCATAGCCATTCATTAGGAAGAGAGACCAATAAAAACCCGCCACCTAGCCCTAATGACAAAGCAGACCACAGAAATTCGACCGCACACCGACCTGGCCAGCCAGGTTGACTGGGCTCGACCAGGTCGATACCCCTGTCGACAGGGCTGTCGACAGCCCTGTCGACATGGGTAGCCCAGGTCGACAGCCCAGTCGACCTGGGTGGCCCAGGCGGGTGTCCTTCCACCCTGGCCCAATGGGCCCGATTTTAAATTATTTTATTCTGTTTGAATTTTAAATTTAATTCAAAACTTCCGAAGGCCATATCTTCTTCATACGGACTCCGTTTTTCGAAAACTCGGACTCTATTTCGCGTATTTTTCCGAGACGAACGCAATGGCGTATCCCGTTTCCCTTAGTTCTTTGATTTGAATTTGATTATACTTTAATTCATAAATTTCACAGTTTTAGAATTTTCGGGGTGTTACAGCATCAATCACCAGAGTCATCCCTAGGTGACTAGAGTGTGATTCTATATCCATCTAGTACATATTGGACTTCGAATATACGTTAGCTTGGCATATATGAAAAATCCTAACATACTTGATCATCCGACCTTGACGTTAAATAAATATTTGCAACAGTTTTCACAATACACTGATTATCTTTCAAATCTATAATTTTTGAATTACTTATATTCTTATATAATTTATCTATATTTACATGCTTTGAAAAACCTTCATATCAAATGTTCTAAAATTTCCAATTTACGTTTCATGTATATTTTCCTTGGATAAGATTCATCTCATATCGACAAACCATAATTTTCGAGTTAATCGCTTCCTCATATTTATAAATAAGACTCGAACTCGTATTTCGATCACCGTTTGAATCTCTTATTTAAATCCTAATTTCCTTGAACTTTGTCATCTCAAAATCATTTTGATTTTTGATTCGTTATTTTATACCATTCCAACCTAACTCGATTTAGGTCTTCTATTTTATTTCAAATTCATATATTTGCAAATTGAATTTCAAACTTCAAATTTGATTTTGAATTCATATGTCACGCGCATCGTTCTTCCACCAATCCTTCATACTTGAGCACTCGTACTGAATTTGTCTAGATCTTTAAAAAAAGTAAAATAATAATTTTATACTGAAATAGGTTTATATAAGAAAATAAGATAATATAATTACATATATTGTTTTAAATACGAAATGATTTAGAAAAATAGTTAAGTAAATATAGTAAAGTTTATAGATAGTTTCTGTATAAAATAGATTCGAAAATGTTAGTAAAAAAATTTGGTATAAAATCGGCTTCTAAAATAAAAGGGTTTAAGATGCAAAATAATTATAGTATATTAGTAATAATGAAAGAAATATTACTTAAATCTGATCCAAGTCAAATTCAGTACTGAATGATGTTTCGTCCGTCAACCGTTCCTTAAATAAAATATTGTCAAACTTCAACTTCGTCAAGTTTCAAATCCTTCCAAGTTCTCATTTTTTTCAATGTACGCTGCGAAACCCGTACTTTGCTACCCATCTTTGATTTTTTTAACAAAATCCCCTTTTCCTAAAATAGTTTATTGGAAGAATTCAAAACACTTGGAAAACTATTTCATTAATCACCTTTATATTCCATGAAAACACCGTGTGCTAGACAATCGATTTACCGCAAAAAGCTTTCACCTTCAAAAATATCTTCTTTAATTTTTTTTTCCAAAAATCTCTTTCATAAATGATTTATTTTCGAATTCTGCTGATTCTAGCATTAATTCCGCTCATTCTAAGGTATTTCTACCATATCTCTACCTTATCTCTAATGAGTTTTTAAACCGAATAAGACGAACTTTGTTACACCAAAGCTCTGATACCAGCTGTAACGATCTGGCATTATACCCGTCTCAAATCGGTAATTAAGCAAAATTGAAACGATCAAAACGACAGATTGTTATTGGCTTACACGGTTTAAATAGAATTAATACAGAATCACAAAGTACAATAGCTGCAGTGGATAAAAATTTCATATAAAATATCAGAGTTGTATACAGTATTTGCATAGCAGGAAAAAATTATATATTATGTATACATGAAATTTTGACTGAAATAATTTTTTTATACTTTGTTGTTGTGCTTAGTGCGTGCGAGCGTCTACACGTTTCACGTCCTCTCCAATTTGTGAGCTGGTACCTATAACCTGGAACACTTGGAGCCTGACCCGAGTGTCCTATGCAAAATACACAAAAAACCCAAGTCAGGATTATACTTATTTCAAGTTAGCGAACTTCGTAATAAACACATAAGCATATTTGTTAATCTTGACAATATAAGAGTATAACATCCCCTGAAAATACTACCGAGTATGTACCAAAGTGTGTCCAATGCATGTGACAAAAATAAGACGGTGACTACAAATAAACGACAAGTTGTATGGCAATACTGGATATAACATGTATGCGCAATTCAATTTCATGCATGAGCCAAAATGTGGTATCAAAGAAAATCCACGTTAAAGCTCACCAACTGAATGAACAACGGGTTGGGGTGGGCCAGTATTCAAGCGAATTACATGTAAAGCTTTCATAACCAAAACTGTACAACTACAACCAAAAGCGGTAATAAAAAAGCAACTGGATTAGGTAGGCAAAATAACAAGTCGTGCAAATAGGGTGCAGTTTATACCGCATGCATTATAATGTGCGAAAAACTTTATGCTGGAAATAAATGAGTGAACTCAACCAAACATATACAGGTGTCCAAATCTTAGCTAAAATCAAGTGTCCAGCAAAGGGGCCTACACGTTCAGACTGGCATGAAACTTGATGCTTGTTGAGATTATTTCACCGTATGAATCTTATTGCATTATTTTGTACAGCGCTGTAAACAATCAATGCATAGACATGTTATCACTTTGTAGATATGTTGATTCTCATACGCTAAAACAGAGGCTTACAAGCCATGTTCTTACTTGAAACAATTCTAATTCTTTCAATTGAATTTTTTGTATAATCCATGTTAACATTAGGTAGAAATCGACTGGATTTATAATAAAATAAACCGTATATAGATCATTCAAAATGAGTTATGTGTGTAATTAGAACATACATGATATGTAAAGTATTTTGAAATACATATATTCTTCAAAATACCATGCAGAAACATGCAACACTTTATATTGGTTGTCTACGCAATGCAAGTATTTGATTTTTTCCAGGCATAATGACACAGTATGTTAGTGGATATACACTTATATGGGCACAATATGGTATTAGGTGGATATAGTCTATGGGTACTTTAGAAAGACAGTAATATTTGGACACGCAATGACACTCCATGTTTTTAAACACACCCACATACGTTAGTGCAATTTTATCATGTATGAATGAAAAATCAATACAGTAACAGGCGTCCAAAGCCAAGGCAAAATGGCAACAATCGGAAGACATACATGGTTAGGCAAATGACTGTGAATGGCAGGTTGGTCCCTAAGCTTTAGTTATAGAACATATTACCATGATTTAGGCATAGTAATTTAAGTGCCTTCAATAGATATGTCCACTTCAAGGCAAAGTACAATACAACATATATGCAGGTATACAGTTCCAGTTTCATGATGTATATATATTATAAGGACAATGATGTGAGATTACACTTGAACTAACCATGGACAAAAAAAAAGGAACCATGATTTTATTGGACAACCCAAGTATTTCCGTGACAAGATTCAAATTCGGGTAACGTAACATGCAGCGAGATATATTTTTGCTTCTAATACAAAGTTCATCACTCAAATATATACAAAGGGCAGTGAGTGATATGTATGGAGGTATTCATGTTGTAACACCACGTATTTTCTATGAACACAAAGTAAAAAAAAAAAGTATACTTAATTTTTGAGAGAGAAATTAAGGGAGACGAGTTACGCCTTTGTGCTCATCTCGGAATTCTGCTTGAGATAGAGTTCGAGTTTGTGTAAATCGAACTTCGTATGAAGAAGTTATGGCACTTAGAAGTTTCAGGAATTTAACAGAAAAACCAGCCCGAACTCAAACATAAAATTTCGAAATTCAAATCACACACCCGGGCTGGGCGGGAAAATTCTCGCCCAGGACCCAGGTCGACCAGGGGGTTGACCTGGGTAGAACAGATCGACCATGAGGTCGACCCACTGGGTCGACCGCTCCCCTTTTTCCAGATCTATGGATAGATTCGTTTTTCTGCATTTAGACTCCCGTTCTGACCAGATTTATTGCTCCTATGCTACTTAAAAACCCCCAAACCTCACTTTCTCTCCACACGATTTCATTTCACCTATACTCTGCCATAATTCATATTAATATAAATCAATGGCGTCGTTACTCTGTTGAAACCTAAGCTAGAACAAGTGCTCCTTCTTCTTCCAATCTGAATAGGATTAAAAGAGAACAACTGCAACCCTTTTTCTTTTAGAATCCAACCAAGGCGAGTACAGTTATTTTCAAATAAGAAATTTTTTTATGACCTTGACATGATTATAAATCTGAATTGGAGATTATGCATATTCTTGTTTATCAGATCTGTTTTCCTGTGTAGATCTATCTTATTCCTGTTTATCAGATCCGTTTTTTCTGTGTAGATCTATCTTATTATTTTAACTATTCTTTATCTCTTCCTTCCTTCTGTTCTATAGACAGACTACCACGAGACTGAGCCAAATCTCATAAGAGATTGACGCACAAATGCAAAATTTGGGGAAAATAATGAATGATGCATAATTGGACATGACTGATTTGTGACTGATTTCAGAAAAGGGCATAGGTTGTAATTTAAGATCTAGATCTAGGCATACTATATATGACGGTTTATGAGTTGGAACAAGGAGAATTATTTTGTGACAACATACGAATTATAATTTGTGAACGTAAGGCATGTTATAATTCAAGATCTGATTTTGAGGACATAATACAAGTTGTAATTTAAGATCTAGATTTGGGGGCATATTTTATATGACAATCTATGACTTGGAAGAAAAAGGATATATGATTTAGGCGTAAAAGATTTATATTAAAATAGGATAACTATTAATTGTGAATAAGCCTAAATGGGGATTTTGGATATTTGACATACGCTGAAATCAAAGGCTATAATTTGGCATAATTCATATTGTATATCATGATTTGGGGTTTTGGGGAATATTCTGTACTATGTGAATTTAACTAGAAATTTAGGGCATATGTTATATTATGAATATGACCATAATTTAAGCATGTAAAATTAGGCTTAATTTTATGATTAAGTGAGGTATGTCAATGGAATTTTTAAGGGATGATTAAACTTGTTAAATTGCCTAATCTGCTAAATCTATTGAAACTGAATACCGTAATTTGGAGTATGAAAATTTGTAGACTCGATCTAAAATTGAGCAAAACATGTTAATAGAACTTCGGATAATCTGTTATAATTTGTAAAGAAGTTAATTTGTTGAATTGGCATAATTAGTCTGATATTGGCATAATCTGTGAATGAGTACTTTAGCTAGAAATAAGAATGTTGAGGCACGAGGTTAGACTCTGTTTGCAGTAGAAGCCTTCCCGGAGCCAACCGGCTTAACCAGCAGCCGCAAACTATCAGTCTAATGTGAGAGGACATAGTCATAAAGATGCTTAGACACGAGGTTAGGTCTGGCTTGCGGGTAAAGTCTGCCCGGAGCTGCCCGGCACATCCAGCGGCCACAAGCTATCGACCTAATGTGAGCGGTCTGTGCATTAATATTTAATTAACGCAAATCTAGGATAAATATGATGCCTAAAACGTGTTTGGTGGATAAGGTTAAACCAAATGGACTGATGAATTTAATAAACCCATTTGAAAATATGTAGGCCCAATACAAGGTTAGGTGAAACAATCTATAAGTCTGTTAATCTGTATATCTGATCCGTAAGTCTGAAAACTTGTTAATTTGTATATCTGATCCGTTAGTCTGAAAACTTGTTAACATGTATGTCTTATCTGAGAACTAGTTAATCTGGACTTTGTACATTTGAAATCTATAAGCAAGTAAATCTGAAATCTGTTAGTCTGGGGACACAAGGTTAGGAGGGTAATTACTTGTGTCGTCTGTTGTTTGGGACCCATATTAGTCAGTAACCCTTTCTGGTATCAAAACTATGACCCAACACTAGGCAGGGCTCTAGGGCAAGCTTACTGAACTAATTATAAGAGGTTCATTCTGATAATGGCGAGGGGTGTTGATGGTGCATTCCAACCGGGTCATGTGCGTGCATGGATCCGGTTTGCTCTGAGGATGTAAGACATCGTGACATCTGTAAATAGGTCTGTGTCTTTCTCTAGGTTGCCACTTTAGGGAGCGATACACCCTTCTGTGGTGCTGGCACAGGGTATTTATTTATTAGGGAGCCGACCGCTTGGGGTAGAATTTAGGGTACACTTAGTTCTGTCTATTTCTATTGGGGCACCGACTGTTTCTGTTGGGGTGGTAACACCTGTCTGTTTCTGTGTGGTACCATCTATTGGGATGGTAAAGGCCCATTACTAGTGTACACCTAATTTTAATATTCTATTTCCGTAGGAGTTATTCTGTTTCTATCTCTTTTTGGGTGGTAAAGGCCCATTACAAGCAATCTGTTTCTGAACGTCTATCTCTGTCCGGGTAGTAAAGTCCCATTACTATCATTCTGTTTCTGAACGTCTGTCTCTGTTAGGGTGATAAAGGCCCATTTCTAGCATCGTGTTTATGAAGAGATCATTCTGTTTTCTGTTTGACATTAGGACAAGACCTAATTCTGTTATACTAGTATTAGCGCAGTGAAGTGTAAGAAGCTTAGTTTATCATATATCATTCTATCTCTTTTGTTAACATGCAACTCTTGTTATGGTTATCTCTCATCAAGTTTTATTTACATGTCATGATACTGTTATCTGTTTATGTACTTGAAGTCACTGGAATCACCAGACTTATGTCTGACCTAGTTTGTTTCGCCTCTTTTCTTCCGTTCCCCCCATGTTCTTAGGGTGGAAACATAGGAGCTTGATTCAAGTTCCAACTGCTTTAAGTGCTAGAAATTCTTGAAATATTTCTTGGCGTTGATTTTGCTTATTTATGACATTCTCTGTTGGGGATTATGGCTTTAAAATTATGCATTCCAAAGGATTTTGTATAATACTGATATTTGTGTACTTGGGTTTTGGTATTGTGATGTAACCAAACTTATTTCTGTTTCTACTGTAATAATATTATAAAATTTTCAAGTACTACTTTACATACCTGCCTTGTAAATTTCTGTTCTGTTTACTTATAACGTTCCATCGAAGTTAAGGCATTCCCTTTGTGAGTGAACTTAACGGAAGTGGGGTGTTACACTTGGTACCAGAGCTAAAGGTTACTAGATTTGATAAAATGGTTTTGAAAACTATTTTCAAAAAAGTTCTAAAAATGAAGTATTTTCAAAAGTAAAGATTATTTTGGAAAAAACATAATCCCCAAAATCCATATATTTTTCTTTCGATTCTCCATTTTTGAATCTCTTCCTTTTTCTTTTCAGCATGTCCGGGGTACCCGAGATACCCGTAGGCATACCGATACCAACTTGGCTCAGAAGGTATCTAGAGGATAGGTCACCGCCGCATACCCAGTAGACATTCCTCCTCCTCCTCCTCCTACCCCTCCCGAGTTGATACTTTTTCGAAGGTATGCAAGGACTTTCGGGCAATGGGCGGGAAACATTTTCACGGGTCAGAGACGTTTGTTGAAGCTCGAAATTGGCTTAAGGGTGTGGAATATTTGTTTGGTATTTTCGAGACAGAAGATGGAAAGAAGGTCCAATTAGGTGCTGGGTTAATGAAGGACGAAGCCTCGTTTTTGTGGGAGGTCACAAATGGAGAGCGTCCGATAGAGACATAGATGGATTTTAGGTGTAGATTCGAGATGAAATTCCTCTCACAAGCAGAAGAGAATTTATACATGGAGAGGTTCTTAACATTGAAGCAAGGGAATTCATCAGTGAAGGAGTACGTCAACAAGTTCAATCAGTTGGCGTGATTCGGCTTAGACTTGGTGAACACACCTGAGAGTAAGGCCCTGAAGTTCGTTAAAGGTTTGAATGAGCCGCTACATGGGTTGGCTATGACCCACATTCCTATGAGGACTACCTTCGAGAAATTGGTTGACATTGCGTTAATGCTTGAAGAGGAAACCAAAAGTGAGAAGAAAGAAGAAAAGATCGAAGGACCACAGAACAAGAAAGAGTGGCCCAAAAAGGAAACACAAAAGAAGAATGAAAATTCTAAAGATAAGAAGGATAAAAAGTGCTTTACTTGTGGAAGCTTGACTAATCTAAACAAGGATTGCAAAAAGAGGAAGGGCGCTTGCTTCAACTGTGGAGAAATGGGACACTTCACTAGGGACTTCCCGAAGAAATGTGGGCAATGGAAGAGGACAGAACCTACTTCTGGAGGGCAGGCGAATGCTCACGTGACTGGTAGATAGGGTAGAGATAGGAAAATTTCTGTATAAGTTTTAATTTCCTTATCTAATTATTGAGATAAAACTCTTTTTGATTCTGGAATTTTTATTCTGTAATTGAGACTTTGCACTTTAATACTAGTCTTGTTTTTGATCCCGTTATGGTCTCAAACCCCATAAGGGTTACAACTCTTATGTTTGTGATAAGTTGGGTTTTGAGGGTATCTGTGTTAGGCGTTAAGTTGACCATGAGGCATACATTCTAGTTTTGTGGGATATGGTAGTGTTTTATCATGCTTAGTTTCCTAAGAATCATTTGATAATCTGATATGTACTAGTACTCTGTAATTATCTGAATATTTCTGAAAAGGATAGGGGTTTTTACTCAAAGCATGAAGAAGATTTCCACATTTGACATTGTTTAATGGGGGTAATTCTCTGAGTGTCAATCTGATGTTGATTTCGGTCATCGGAGTTGATACTTAGGGATTTATTCTCTTAACCGATGTCTAATGGGAACAGAACTTTTGTACTTGCTTTTATCGCTTGGCTGTATCCTATCGATCGATTCTTCGACCTTTAGGTAGTAACTAGTGGGTTTAAACATGTTTTTGAGACGTGTTACGTTTGATGGTTGCAAGTGGATGCAAGTGGTTGCTAGTGGTTGCTCGTGGATTCATATACACAGACTAGGCAGTAGATCAGCTCAAAAGCAGTCTCATACTGCATATGGATATGTGTGCATTTTTCGATTTTTGTGGATTCACAATGATAGACTCATCACATGGATGTTGCATTTGGATGAATTGTTATCCACTCATATAGAGATGATGTCTATCAAATAGGATTTCTGCATACATAAGTGGACCCATGGCACTAACATAATTCACATTAAGGAGGTCAAATGAATCAGTAGAACCCCTGATCTTTGGATTAGATAACATACATATACACACACTTTTGCATATGTTCATACAACATTAGATGTTTTCTAAGGACAATGGATGCTTATGTATGATGGTTGAGTAGATGGGTGATTGGATGGTAGGGCACATTTTTCTTAACTTAAAGATTTCGGGGACGAAATCCTTTAAGGAGGGGAGAACCTAACACCTCGTATTTTCTATGAGCATAAAGTAACAAAAAAAGTATACTTAATTTTTAAGTGAAGAATTAAGGGAAATGGGTTACGCCATTGCGTTTGTCTCGTAATTCTGCTTGAGATAGAGTCGAAATTTGCGTAAATTGGACTTCGTATGAAGAAGTTATGGCACCCAGAAGTTCCAGGAATTTTAAATAAAAACCAGCCCGAATTCAAATTTAAAATTTCGAAATTCAAATCACACACCCGAGCTGGGCGTTAAAATTTCCGCCAAGACACAGGTCGACCAGGAGGTCAACCTGGGTTGAAAAGGTCGACCTGGGGGTTGACCTCCCCCCGTTTTCCAGATTCATGGACAGATTCGTTTTTCTGCATTTAGACTCCTGTTCTGACCAGATTCGTTGCTCCTAAGCTATTTAAACAACCCCAAACCTCACTTTCTCTCCACACAATTTCATTTCACCTATACTCTGCCGTAAATCATATTAATATAAATCAGTGGCGTTGTTACTCTGCTGAAACCTAAGCTAGAACAAGTGCTCCTTCTTCTTCCAATCTGAATAGGATTAAAAGAGAACAACTGCAACCCTTTTTCTTTTAGAATCCAACCTAGGTGAGTACGGTTATTTTCAGATATCGAATTTAATTATGACCTTGACATGGTTATAAATCTAAATTGGAGATTATGCATATTCTTGTTTATCAGATCTGTTTTCCTGTGTAGATCTATCTTATTCCTGTTTATCAGATCTGGTTTTCTGTATAGATCTATATTATTATTGTAACTATTCTGTATCTCTTCCTTACTTCTGTTCTATAGCCAGGCTACCACGAGCCTGAGCCAAATCTCATAAGAGATTGATGCGCGAACGCTAAATTTGGGGAAAATAACGAGTGATGCATAGTTGGACATGATTGATTTGTGACTGATTTAAGAAAAGGGCATATGTTGTAATTTAAGATCTATATCTAGGCATACTATATATGATGGTTTATGATTTGGAAGAAGGAGAATTATTGTATTACAACATATGACTCGTAATTTGGGCATGTTATAATTCAAGATCTGATTTTGAGGAATAATACATGTTGTAATTTCAACACTCAACTTGGTTGTAATAATATTCTCTTCTATAACGTTCATATTAAAAAAAAGAGTTCCAAGGTTTAAATTTTCAAATTTACTAATGATGTAAATTCCAACAAAACGTTTATATAAATTTGCAAAGCATTTTCATTTTAAACGCGATTAAAGTACAAATATAATGTCAAAATCTAAATATCTAAATATTTTAGCGCAAAATCTTAATTTAATTTATTTTTAAATGCCAAAATTCATGGGCTGTTACATAAACTAAACTCTCAACAGAAATGTTTCTACCTCTCTCTTGCGTAGGTGCTGTGAGAACATGAATTTGCCCTCCAGAAGTAGATCCAGTCCTCTGCCCTTGCTCTTGCCTTCTTGGGAAGTCCTTATCCATATGTCCTATCTTGGAGAATTGAAAACAACCACCCATCTTCCTCTTCTTCTTCCTGCAGTCCTTAACCAAATGTCTAGCTATGCCACAAAATTCTTCCGGCTCTTCTTAGAATCCGTCTTCTTATTCTGCAATCCGTCCACTTTCTTCTCTAGAGGTTCTTCCATCTTTGCCTCTTTCTTCCCATTCTTGTCTTCCTCTTGTAACAGTGCCATGTACACCAATCTCTCATAGGTCGCGCCCATAGGCATATGGGACATGGCTAGGTCATGCAGTGGCTCATTTAACCCTTTAGCGAAACGGAGAGCCTTTTTATGTAGAGTGTTTACCATCTCCAATCCGAATCTAGCCAGCTGGTTGAACTTGTTGACATATTCCCTAACCGATAGGCTACCCAGTTTGAGTGCTAAGAACTTCGCCATCTGTAGGCTTTGTTCAGCTTGCGAGTGGAACTTCATTTCAAATCTCATTCTGAAATCCTCCCAAGTCTCAACTGGTCTCTCAACATTAGCAACTTCCCACCAGAAAGAGGCTTCATCCTTATGTAACCATACGACCAACTGTATCTTCTGCCTATCATCCACTTCGAAGATAACAAACAAATCTTCTGTTTCCTTGAGCCAGTTTCTTGCTTCCACGAATGATTCATTCCCATTAAAGTTCTTTCCACCCAGGGCTCGAAAGTCTCTATAAATCCTCGAGAAAGCATTCACACGTGGAGGAGGAGGAATGATGGGTACAGCCGGAGGGACGTCTCCCTGGCCTTCGGCGGGTGTCGTGGCCTCCAAATACCTACAGAACCATCCAGTTATTGTGACTCCCTCTGAAATATTAAGATCCCCAGACATGCTGAAACAAAAAGAGAAGATTCAAAACAAAGGATATAAAGATATTGCATATGGATTTGGGGAATATGTCTTTAAAATAAAACAACACTTTTTTGGAAAATGCTTCTTTAAAACTTCTTTTTGAAAAACAGTTTTCATAAACTTTTATATGATCGGGTAACCATCAGCTCTGATAACAAGAGAAACACCCCACCTCCGTTAGGGTCACTCACAAAGGGAATGCGTTAACTTTGGTGAAGCATTATATGTGAAAGATATAGATAATTTACAAGACACACATACAAATAGCGGGAAAAACTGGATTTATTTCACAAGCCGCATGGTTTAGTCAAAACATTACAACCATTGTCTTAAAATCCAACTTCTAAGTCATTATAATAAAACCTCTGTCTTAATTAAAAACTCCAAATAATAAGAAGCGTAAAACAGTAGTAAGCGGCATAAATCCCCAATAAAAGTGTAACCACAGCCATAGCCCAAGAAAAGAGAATTCGAGCAATACCACTACTCTCTTTAAGCTGGAAAAGGTCTGAACTATGTTGAAGTATTCCCTCCTTACCTGGGGGAGGGGGGAACGGAAGAAAAGAAGATGAAAGAAAACGGGTCAGACATCAGCCTGGTAAGCCCAGTGGGTTTCAACATGTAAACAAGAAAAAAGATCATGACATGAATAAACTGAATATAAGACAATACCATAGTAACAAGATAACATAAGACAAGATAAGGCAAGATAAACTTAGTATGTTATCGCACTCATTTCCATTTCTCTGCACCTACTAACAATTATTTAAACTAGCCTCATGCGTTCATAATAAAATGATCCCTTTATCGATTGGCTTCTACTCGCATATATTTATTACTTGTGTAATTCGGCCCCACTTATATGTAGATACTTGTGCTGGTCCCACCATGGGGTGTATCAATCCCTATGATGGCAACCTGATACAATTCAAGATGCATAATGTATAACTACTGGTGCCCAATGCCTGATTTTTCCACTTCGGAGTACGTGCACGCCCGTACTCCATCGGAACCTACACTAACGCACCACCTGCCGCTATTTTGACCTCTTATAATCAGCCCAATAATCGTGCCCCACCCCGCATAGTTCAAGGTACTCTGATACATCTATGTGGGTTACTGCTGAAATGGGTCCCCATTATTAGGGTTTCTAGTCAATATTTTATAACGGTTAAGTGTTCTCAATTTAACCTAAACCCACCCATTTGTTTATTTAACATGTTGTATTGGTTAAGTGTCGCCTATTCATATGTTACTTAACCTTACCATTCTTAGAATGTCTATTCATTAGCATTAATTCATTCATTAATGCAACAACCTCTCACATTTGAATTGTTGCTTGCAGTTGCTGAATGTGCTAGGTGGTTCCGGGAAGACATCTGCCGCAAACTCATTCTAACCTTGTGTTTTGGAATTAATGCAATAACCTCTCACATTAGATCTGTTATTGCGGTCGCTGGATGTGCCTGGCGGTTCCGGGCGGCCCTACACCGCAACTAAGTCTAACCTCGGGTTAGGCATGTTCATCTTTTAGCACATTTACATATTTACCATACATGTCCAAGTCTAGATTTTTGTATGCCAATTATCCACAATTTTATTCAATTTAAGTTATGTCTCATTTACTTGTTATGTCCAAAATTACTCCAATAAGTTATACCCAATTCCCCGCGTTACAATCGTACATACAACAAGATTCAAACTAGGTTTCCAATTGAACCTATTACTCATAAAATAAAACAAAAAAGGGAATAGAGAAGAAACACAAGAATTGACATAAGAGAATAACCATATAAAGGTGTTCCAAACACAAGAATCTGGTTCCAATAGATTTGTTGTACATTAACAATAAACATGAGCAAACTGAGCAAGTTACATCATAGGCACAAAGATTCGATAGAACTGAACATAAAAGAATCACCAATTTGATGTACAACAAGATATATTCAATTATATCACTAGTAACAGTCTCACGGGCATAGGTAATCTCATATTTGACAAAAGAATACGAATGAATAAGAATTGGTTATCATTACAATTAGGCATAGTTCTAGATTCGATTCATTACAGTCATGATTCCTATTATGTGTTCAAATCTGAATAATAACTGAACTTACAGTGATAAGATTAGAAAAAGAGAATTATTTAACGTTGTAGAGATTATTATCTCTCTTTGTTGATTGAAGCGAAAAACCTTTACTTTAATTTTATGCTCTCCAATTTGATTTCTAGTTTGGAGAAGAAGAAGGAGGCTAGGCTAGTTTAGAGATGGACAGCATGGTGGCATCATAGAATTAGGTTATGTGGTTAGGCTTAAGTTTAGACATGTATTTATAGATGTGTAGGATTAATTAGAGCCTTTAGATCAACATAGGATCCATCCAAAATATCTTATCCAAGAAAATGCATCATCAGGCCAATCAGAGAATGCCATGTATGCCCTAAAACACAAGAATTCGTCACAAGCCATTCTGGGCCAATGGGACCGACTCCAAACACCCTGGGTCGACCACGGGTCGACCCAAAAAATAGGTCGGTTCGGCGTTTTGCCTTCCTGCTTCCACTGTTTTGAATTTTTTCTTGAATTTTCGGTTGATTTTATTTTATTAATATATACATACATACAAACATACATACATACATTTCCCTTATATGTAAACAAACTTCTAAGGTCCATAACTTTCTCATACATTATCTCTTTAATGCAAACTTTAGGTCCATCTTGATCAGAAATTTGAGCCGAACGCAATGGTATAGTTTATTTTACTTAATTCTTCTTCTAAAAATTAAGTATTCTTCATTTTGCTAAATTTAATATTCATAGAAAATATGGAGTGTTACATGTGTGCTTCCTTCCAGTTCCGTAGAGCCAACAAACAGAATATCAGCTGGTAATCAGATGGACGTGCTCCTTTCGTGCCTCTAGACACCATGATGGTCTACTATTTTGGGTACTTTACCCACAAACTTGTGGACTAGCCCAAGCGCATCACTTTAACATGTTTTTAGACCTTATGCCTAAACATTTAATTACGCTTTTGCTCTACCTCATCCGATCTCAAGTTTAACTTGGTTATTCCACTCATATTAGCTTCTTATTCATGTTACCAAGTTCTCTTTGAGCCCCTTATATCTCTCTAAGGAATGGACTCCTCTTGCTTATTAATTTCGGTTGTATAACTTAACCCATTTAAGTTCATTAATAAGCTCATAACATGTTATCTTTTGGATTGTAATTCAAGGCATGTACTCTACAGTCTTCTTACATTATTATCCTATCATTCATCGTCCAATTTCAGTGTTTACAGCTTACATTCACATGTTCTACCTAATGTATAATTAAGTATATCTTATCTCAATAAGCAGGATTCATGTTAACATATTACTTAATATATATAGTTAAGTACAACTCATTTCACTTCATAAATTTTCTTACTTCATTCGATCTTATTCCGCCTGAGCGGGCTTCCGCTTATTATTACTTTCTATTATTTGACTTATTAATTCCCATTTATAAGTCAACTAATAATAAGCCTACTTCATTCTTATTCCTTAACCATGACTCGGTTTAATATAACCTTTAGTTGTTATTTACTTATTTACTTCGTTTTCTTAACTAAGGTTTATTAATAAGTTTCTTTCCATTTATTATAACTTACTTTATAATTTCCACTTGCCCTAGAACAAGCCTACCTATTGTATTGCATTCTCATTAATGTAATTAATCATAATAGGTTATTATCATTCCTCGTTCATTCCAATTCTTATACTGTTGTAACATCCATTCATTACAACTAATGCCATTTATTTATTTCCCATTATACACACACACGTATATATGTTTTGGCACAGACCTCTCACATTAAGCTGACTACTTGTGGATGCTGGATATGTCGGGCAGTTCTGGGCAGACTTCTACCACAAGTTGAACTTAACCTCATGTCTTAGTATTGTTACTTAGCATTATATTAATGTTTATGCACCAGATCCCTCACATTAAATTCACCACTTATGGATGCTGGATTTGTCCGGTGGTTCCAGGAAGCCTTCCACCACATGTTAAATTTGACCTTATGTCTAAGTGCAGTTACAATTTATTAATTACAGTAAATTTTCCATCCAATTTAGGCATATCTATTCTTCCAAATTTTTACTGTAATTTTGTTTACAACTTTTGGCATAATAATATTCTTAAGCAAATGTTAAGGTTTATCATAAATTCCATAATTACAACTTTTATAGTGATTTCCCATTCATACGAACGTTTAAATGGAAACATGCTTATATGACAGAAAATGTTCTCAGCAAATTTAACCCTAATTGCCACAATTATTTGCAATTTCATTATCACTTGATTAACAACATCCAATTAACATATTCTTAGGATAGTTCTATATACAACAGTAACCTTTTTAACCTTTCCTAAACAGTTTTAATACCCAATTTTACACAATTATCAGTTGTTTAGCAGATTAATTATAAGGAGGAATATAAACGATAAATATACCATTATTTTAAATGGTACAATTTAGATCCACTCACCTAACAACTTTCCAATCCATGAATCTGATCTAGATTTGTTATTCCACGGTCTTCCTAACTGGATTTATGATCCAAATAACCATGGATTCACAAATCTGAATACTAAAGAAGAGGAAAAATCTAATTAACCCCGATTCAAAGACTTACCTAACGCCGATCAGAATTCTTAACACCCATTTGTAGATATATATACTCTTTTCCTCTGAATCTTGAATCAGAATTTCATAATACTAATTATTTTATTTTTTGAAGAGATTTGAGGAGGAAGAAGGATTGCAAAGCCTAGATAGCCTTTCAGAAAAATATGATATTTAGGTAAGGCCCTGCTAGTCTATATACAGGTGTACAAGAAAGTTTTGATCTTAATCGTACATGTAGTGCTGAGTTAGCAATGAATATTGTCCAAAAACAGTCTAGATTCGAGGAATGGATCTGCCTAGATCTGTGGTGGGTCGACGCACCTAACCCTTGGGTCGACCCACCAACTTGGGTCGACCCATGGGTCGACCTATGCCTTGGTTGGGTCCTCCCATCGGTCCTTTCAACACGTTGTCTCTAGTTTGAATTGATCTGAATTATTTTTATACTCTATTCATATATAATCTCCTTATATGTATACAAAACTTCTAATGCCCATTTTATCTCAATATTTGAAATTACACGTATGTATATATATATACACACACATACACGTGCAACTTCTATTTCTTTCCCAAAATTCAAACTATGTTATGCCATCATTTAATTCTTACCTATTTTCACTGATTGCATGTTTATTTTTAATTTCTCTTTTATACGTATTTTTGCACACACATATGCATGTATACATAAATTTTTGTACTTATTTTATGTATACTTTTCCTTATATGTGTATTTATACATATTTTCCTCTTAGAACATGTATTATTTTGGTCGTTCCTTTAAAATAAAAATATGCCGCTGACAGGAATCGAACTTACGCCACTCTCTTGGAAGTCACATGCTCTTACCAATTTGATTACATAGGCTTTTGTTAACACGACTAAAAACAATGGTGGTTATTGTTCCTTTCTTATACCTTCTTTTCATATTTGTTGTAATATTTCATTTAATGATAATCATTTTCAACTTAAATCCATTTTCTACAATCCATAGGTCTAAATTGATCAGAAAATTGCCACGGACGCAATGACGTTAATTCCATGAAAAAATTCTGAAAGCTCTTCAAAATTTATTTTTATTACAAAAATGTGGGGTGTTACATTCTCCCACCCTTAGGAAAGTTCATTCCCGAAATTTTGTAAGGGTAAAGTTAAGTAACTCCTCGCATAATTCATGACCATTATGTGTACATCCAATTTTGCAACCATTTGTGCAAAGTGCAATCCAACGTAATAATACATAAATGATATGAATGTCTAAGCGGTACCTTCTATATGAATGCAAATTTTTCTTGATTTTTTTTTTTGAAAACATGTTGCACACATCCTATATAGACTGGTAATTTCTATACGAATGCAATACTTTGAAAATCAAAATACTTTTTCATTCAAATTTTCCTATACTTTTCATGAGAAAGAGCATAATTCATCCAATTTTTGCATCCAAAAACCTACAAGGCAACTTTAATTTTCGAATTTCAGAAAAATATTTTTTTCTAAATTAGATTTCTTATGTTACAAAAAAGTGGAAAATGGAAAACTTGATATCTTCCGTTTTTCTTTTATGTACTTTTTCTCTCTGTACTTGGATTTCAATCAACCACTATATAAAGGTTTCTTATCTTCCTATCCAAGCATAGTTCACATAAGAAAATTTTCTCTATTATTGGTTTTTTTTAATATATTGTAGGAAAAATCCATTTTATTCTCACTTCTCATAATTTTCCAATTTTCTTAACTATCATGGTTGTTGCTTTACTGGATTTGTTGTTCCATTTTTAGTAATGTCATTACTCTTTTCTTAGCTTACTTAACTTAATCCTCTAATTTAAGTTTAGTTTTCAAATATGCCTCCTTACCCTTCAACTAAAACAGGAAAACAAGCATTCTACACAGCTGCTACCAAGGGCTAGGCATCCTAGGATCATGTCCTCTCCGACAAAGAGAAGTCCAAACCAAAGGATCTAAAAACTTACTTACCCTTTTACCATCTGGTAGGCAGTTGTAGTCCTTGCTGTGTACTAACAATTTTTCCTAGCAACAACCAAGGTTCTATAATGTTTATGCATTCTGTGGGAACTTACCTTTATTTTCAAAACCGTCCTTGTTATTTACTTCATAGCCTTAAAATATTTCCAGCCTTCACTAGTTACTAATCCTTTCCTACTCCATGATTAAAAAAAACGTGGTTTGGCTTTCTCATTTCACTTTTCTTTCAAAAATTAAAAGCATCAAAATTTAATTTTTCTATTAAAATTTCCATTGCCAAACCATAAAAAAAAATTCATCCTAAAAAAATGCAAATCATTTTTTTTCAAATAACAAAAACTGGAGTAAACAAGGAAAACTACTTCACTATAAGTTTCACGACTGTTCATGTTTATAATGTCAGTTCAATTACTTACAACTAGGTGCAAACATCTACTCTATTCTAAATTCTTACAACCTATTTTGTCCCACCCAACAAAATTTTATGTCAAAACAATTATCAAAAATTGTTATCAAAAGAATAGAGAACTTCAAAATTTTCTTTACCAAAATTTTTAGTTTTTAACAAAAATGTGATCTTTTATATGCTTTTCTTTTTAATCCATTCATATATTATAACATAAAAACAAGCGAGCTACATGTGCCCTATAATGTGCACCTTTTTCTGAAAGAATTCATTTCAGAACAAAATTTCACAAGAAATCACTATTTTCAAAATAGACCCCGCTTTATTTCTAAACTGAACATGTACTTTTCAAATATGTTACTTACAAATTTTTTTTAAAATATCAAAAATACCTCTTTTTGTTCCAAAATTGTTTCTACATAGTTTAGCCAGTACGTACTTCCTAACCAAAATCCAAAGCTATCATATCTCTGCCATAAACCTAACTTGCGAGTGTGTTATGAGGAGGGGGTCAGAGCACAAGTTCTGGTGACTGGACTAAATTACACAATCTGAAATAACCATACATATACCATTAAGTTATGTCACTAATTTATTAGGTGTCTTGGGTTATTAATGCTTATGGCTTAACACACACGTCGTACCCATCTACTACCCAGTAGATTAACCTAATATAGCATATATGTAGTTACTCCCAATATCTAGTACTTCCAAAGGTACCCTTCTCGCACGGTCTCCGTCGTCATACCATGGAAGCGTACGCACTCTCATCCTACTCTAGAGCAATGGACAAATCTCCAGCTTAGCTACGCCACATTCCGTATAGCGTCGACATGCTAAGTAAGCGTATGGACTTCCATATCCAAGACTCCTCGCCCAAGCTTGATCTTGACAAAGAGTGATGCACTAGCATCTACGATACACCACTCAGTGTGGCATGCATGTATCTAGATCCTTACGTGCATACAGTCTACTTTACCTAGAGTTCCGTAATAGGGTTGCGTCTGAATGCACGGAACTCAGTCGGGAGCATTTTCTATATCTGCATAGGTCTCTTAAAGAGGCCTAAAATATAGTTATCTAAACTACAGTTTGCATTTCTATGGTGTCTATGGACCTACCTCAACCCCTCCGTCAACTACTGAATGACTACATCAAGAACTAAGTGACAAGACCCTAACAACCAATCTAACACCTAGTTTGGCACATCCACAACCATGCCTCGATAGTGAAAGGACAATGGTATCTTGGTTTAGCTCTAGTCTTTCTGCATTCCACTTAATGCGATGACATGTATCCGACGATTACTATCCTTATCCTGACCAGCCTATCTGTAGGCAAATCGCCAAATCACCCCCAATGTAATGCCTCCACATCCTTTTGACTTCCACTACCATTGTAGTCACTGGGTGGTAACACGCAGACCCAACCTCTGTGAGTACAACTTGAGCATGCATCACAAAGGAGGACCACCACGGAGTACCCTACCACATCCCTCAGAAGCCGTGTGCTTCCTTCCAGTCCCGCAGAGCCAGCAAGCAGAATATCGGTAGGGTAATTAGATGGATGTGCTCTTCTCGTGCCTCTAGACACCTCGATGATCTAGTCAATTGGTTTCATCACCTTCAAACGTGCAGACTGGCTCATGCGCATCACATTAACGTGTTACTAGACCCTATGTCTAAACGTTTAATTACGTGCTTGCTATGCCTCATCCGATTTCCAATTTAACTTGGTTATTTCCACTGATGTTAACTTCTCATTCAAGTTACCAAGTTCTCTTCGTGCCCCTTATATCTCTAGCTTCACAGTTATTCACTGCCTCCATCTGGAACTTCAAGGGATCAACTCAACAATGAAAGTTTCTAATGAAATCTGGGAGTTGCCAATTTCACATCTATTCACACCTCTCATCACTCATTTCAACAGAAATCCTGGCTCATTCAAACTCAATCAATCCAAGTAAACAATCGAAACCAAAACATCTATTAGGAAATTCGAAAAGAAGGCCATTAGGGACCTATTTTCAGTCATTCAGGGATATTTCTCCCTAAGAACAATAAGGGGAAAATGATCGATTCATGAAATGCATTTTAGAACGACAGAAAAAGGCATGAAATAAGGTATCGGTTCTGTACTGTTTTTCTCTCAGGGTACTGAATGGAATTAGAGGAAGGGTCCCGAACAAGAGCGAAGGGGGTATCTATTAAGGCAACCCCTCTCGTTTATTAATTTCAGTTGTATAACTTAACCCAGATAAGTTCATCAATAACCCCATAACATGTTATCTTTTAGATTTCAGTTCAAGGTCTGTAATCTACAATCTTCTTACATTATTATCCAGTCATTCATCATCCAATTTCAGTGTTTACATATTACAATAACATGTTCTACTTAATTTATAATTAAATATGTATAATCTCAATAAACAGGCTTTGTAACAACCCGTATTTTGATAACGTGTTAAAACTATAAATCAAGGCAGAATTAATTTTTAAAATAAGAATCAAGGGAAACGGGTTAGGCCATTACGTTCATCTCAAAATTCTGCTTGGAAAGGAGTCCGAGTTTTCAAAAATCGGAGTCCGTATGACCAAGTTATGACCTTTCAAAGTTTTCAGAACATTTCAAGTTAAAACAACTCAGAATTCGAATTCAAATTTCGAATTCAAACCACAGAACAGACTGGGCGGGAAATTTCCCACCCAGGACCAGGTCAACCTGGGGGTCGACTATAAAGTCGACCTGCCCAGGACCAGGTCAACCATAGAGTCGACCTGGTGACAGAACCCATTTTTGAGTCTGAGTTCGCTTTGATGTTTCTGGCCTCGTTTCTGTCTACATCCGTTGACCTGACCCTATGTAAACAGCCCCTAACACTAGTCTCTCTACACAAAATTCTCTCTGACCTTATGCTGCTCTAATTCTGGTTGAAAAGTTAGAGAAAGGGACTACTTCTTCTACGTCGAAACTACGTTAAGGGAATTGCTAATTTAGGGATTTCTGTTAGGACTCGACTAAGCATATAAAGATTCAACATTGACTTTCTTTTTCTAATTCTCGAACCACGATCTGTAAGCCCCAGTTACTTTTAAATTTAAACTATAAACGTAATATGAACATGTTGTAAATTGAAATTGGACCTGTGTATGATGACTGTTTTACATCCATTCTTGTTCATCTTGGATCTTGACTTTTGGGTATATTACTATGACATTGATTTGGGGCCTATTCATGTTGTAAATCAAAAAGAAAACCCCCTCATTTTATCATGCCTGCAATGTTGAATCTGCTATTAGTTACAAGTTTATGACTATCACCTTATGTCAACCGTTACCATGACTATCACCTTATGTCAACTGTTATCTTGACAAGTACCTTATTTTGCTAGATTTGGAATCTTTATGTTTGAGGTCAATATTCCGTATGCAAGTAATGTTATAATCCTTTATCTCAAGTCATACCATGCTATGCTAGTAATCACTTTTGCCACCTTATACCCATCCTTTTTTATGTTATTCCCTAATTAGATTTATCTGTATCGATTCGAGTATACGTGCGATGGGAATACGATTTGGGTAGATTAGGTAAAACATGAATTGGCTTTGAACTTGAATATGAATGTTATTATAACATGAACCTATATATGGACAGGAACTTGACATGAAATTTATGTGAAACCTGACATGAAACTCGACATGAATTTTGACATGAAAACTTGAACATGGACATGACATTTAGATAAACTTGAAAATTGCCAACTCGAGGTTGTGTTGAGTTTGCAGTGTAAATCTTCCCGGAACCGCCCGGCGAATCCAGTGACTGCAAACAATTGAATCCAATGTGGGTAGTTGGTCATATCGCACGTAAAACCCGAGGTTAGACTATGTCGTGGTGTAAATCTGCCCGGAACCGCCCGGCAAATCCAGTGACCACAATAATTAGTCTAATGTGAGAGGTTAGGGTGCATTAATGAATTAATGCCACATGATAGGGTTAAGTCATGAACCACTTGAATATACTTAACCAATTTGACATGATGATTTGATAAGGTTAAGTCATGAACCGCTTGAACACACTTAACCAACTTGATACATGATTTGGATAGGGTTAATTCACGAATTTGAATGACAACACTTAACCCATTAGAAACCCTAGTTACGCGGTCCTTTTCAGCAGTAACCCACTTAGATGTATCACGATACCCTGGGACTAGGCAGGGTGGGGCACGATTACTGGGCTGATTGTAAGCGAGCAGAACGACGGCTAAGTAGGTGCGCCATTGTAGGTTCAGGCGGACTATGGCCGTGCACGTAGCCCGAAGTGGAAAAAGCGGGCATTGGGCACCAGTAGGTTTACATTGTGCGTGCTTGATTTGTGTCGGTGGTTGGCATCATTGGGCTTGATACACCCTATGGTGGACCTAGCACGGGTAACTACATTTCAGGATAAGGCCGTATGACACAAACACATAAAGAGCTGGAACTTGAAGGGAGCCGATCGATTAGTAGATCGTGCCGTAGGACCCCGCAATGGATCACTTCATGATATTGGGCCAAGGGATCATTTCATGATTAATACTTGACATGGGTTAGAACACTAGTACAGTTGGTGCAGCGAATCTTGAATATGCGATGCTAGACTTGACTTATCTTGTTATCTTAATTATCATATTTGTCCTGTTTTCAACCTTATGTTTAATTCCAGTTTTCATAAGTCATGTTAACTTTACTAGTTTTTTATATCCTGAAAGTCACTAGGGCTTACTAGTCTTCTGACGGACCCTTTTTCTTTCGCCTCTTTTTCTTTCGTCCCCCCCCCCCCCCCCACGTTCTCAGGGAGAAAACACTAGCTCTTAGCTTGGATTTAGCTTGCTTTCTGTCAGCTCATGTACGGTTTGGTCTTGAGCTACGCTATGGCTGCACTTCTGGTATTTATTGGGAATAATTTACTTTTGTTATCTTAATTTTATGCTTCTTTATTTGGAACTTGATGTAATGGAATAATTTGTACCTTGGATATATGAGGTTTTGACTCTTTTCTTGAAAGTAATAAAAATTTGGTTTTTAGTTTCTACCGCTGCTTTATTTATGTTCTACCTTGTAATATCTCTGTGTATGTTTACCTAGATAATACTCCACCAAAACTAGTGCATTCCCTTTGTGAGTGACCCTAGCAGAGGTGGGGTATTACATTTGGTATCAAAGCAGTAGGTTACCAGGCTGGGAAAAAGTTTTAAAAACCTTCTGAAACTATTTTCAAAACCATTTATAAAGAAGCATTTTTCAAGAAAAGTTTTATGTTTAAAAAGGCTATTCCCCAAAAGCCATTAGCACTTTCCTTTTTTCCTTGTTTGAATCTTTTTCTTTTCATTTTTCATCATGTCTGATCTTAACCTTCCTGAGGGAATACCCGTACCTGGATGGTTCCGAAGGTACTTGAAGCTAGGGCCAACGGCGCGGGCCCGACAGACATCCCTCCTCTTCCTCCCCCAGTGTTCGCGGTTCCTCCTCCTCCTGGTACCGCCTTTGCCAAAATATGCAAAGACTTTAAAGCAATGGGCGGTAAGAACTTTATTTGAACTAAAACCTTTGTTAACGCACGAAACTGGCGAAAGGAGACGGAAGACTTATTTATTATCTTTGATGTGGAGGACCATAGGAAAGTTCAGTTGGCATCATGGTTGTTGAAAGAGGAAGCTGCATTTTGGTGGGAAGTCACAAACGCTACCAGGCCAATTGAGACTTGGGCAGACTTTAGAGAGAGGTTTGGGCTTAAATTCTTATCGTCAGCAGAAGAGAACCTTTAGATGGGAAGGTTCCTAGCACTCAAGCAAGGGGACATGTCTGTTAGGGAGTACGTGAATAAGTTTAATCAGCTTGCTTGGTTCGGTTTGGACTTGGTCAACATGGCCCAGAAAAAGGCAGTACGCTTTGCTCGAGGATTGAACGAGCCACTACACAGTTTGGCCATAACTCATATACCCATGGGGGCGACCTTTGATACCTTAGTGGATATGGCTCTACTTCATGAGGAAGACAAGAATAACAAGAAGGAGGTTAAGCCTAATGAGACTCAGAATAAGAAAGTTGACTTCAAGAAGGGAGGCAACAAGAATAACAAGAATAACAAGAGCAACAACAAACCACGTGAGATGAGGACGTGCAACTTTTGTGGCATCACGGGACACCTTACTAAAGACTATAGAAAGAAGAAGATAAAGTTGGGTGAGTGCTTTCATTGTATAGATACTGGGCACATCAGCAAGGATTGCCCTAAGAAGAAAGAACAGGGGCAAGGGCAGACCCAGCGAGCAGGACCTTTTGTAGGGCAGTTGCATGCTCTCAACACCACTCTAGCACTTGACCGAGGTAGTAATATTTCCGTAGAAAGCCTTGTTTACATTTCTGACTTTCTTGTTCGAACCTTATTTGACTCTGGCGCATCGCATACTTTTATTTCTTCTGATATTGTTGAAAATCTGCACCTAAGTACTAGTCTGGTTGAGGATCCCGTTATAGTTTCAAATCCAATTGGGGGCTCCGCCCATTTATCTCTGATGTGTGTGGATTTGAGGATCTCTATCTTAAGCGTAGAATTCACATGTACAGCTTATGTTCTCGGATTTATGGGATACGGTTTGATCCAAGGTATGGATTGGCTGTCCGATTATGGAGCCATTGTTGATTGTGAACGAAGGGTAGTGAGGCTCAGGACTTGCCTTGGTAATACCCCAGAAATTTCTTGTAACTCTAAGGATCCGGTCATGTTGTGTTATCTTGAATCTCTTCACTCGTCCGTCGATAATTTGCAATTTGTAAGAGTGGTCCGAGAATATCCAGATGTCTTTGATGAGGTGAGGGGTTTACCTCCTAAACGCGAGATAGACTTCCGGATTTATCTGGTTGATAATGCCAAGCCAGTTTCATTGCCCATTAGGCACATGGCCCCGCGAGAAAGAAGAGAGCTCAGTAAACAAGTTAAGGAGTTACTTGAGAAAAATTTCATAAGGCGAAGCATTTCTGAATGGGGTGCTTCGGTGGTATTCGCTACTAAGGCGGATGGATCGCTTCGTCTGTGCGTAGATTATCGTGAGTTAAACAAGCTGATGAAGAAGAATAGGCACCCACTACCAAGAATCGACGATTTGTTTGACTAGCTTGTGGGAGCATCTAATTTCTCTCAACTCGGTCTAACCACAGGATTTCATCATCTTAGAGTGGCTGAGGATAGCATTGACAAAACTGCGTTTAGGACTCCAGATGTGTTCGTCGAATGGATCTTCATGCCATTTGGGTTAACGAATGCACCCGCGTATTTTGTAGATTTGATGAGTAGGATGTTTCGGGAGTTCCTTAACAAGCTTGTAGTGGTTTTCGTAGACGATGTTATGATCTTCTCAAAGGATGAAGAGGAGCATGCTAGACATTTGAAGGAAGTCATGGATACGCATAGAGCACACCAGTTAAAGGCTAAGTTCTCCAAATGCCATTTTTGGAGGAAGGAATTTCGATTTCTTGGACATGTAGTTTCTAAGCAAGGCATAGCCGTGGACCTCGCAAAGGTAGTTGCGGTGCAAGACTGGAAAATTCCTAAGAACACAACGGAGCCGAGAAGCTTTTTCGGTTTGGCAGGCTACTATTGGAAGTTCATTAAGGACTTCGCTAAGATTTCATCACTTCTTACTAGGTTAACGAAGAAAAACCTAGCATTTGCATGGGACATAGAATGCGAGATTGTTTTTCAGAGACTTAAGAGAGCCCTCACCACAACTCCAGTTTTGGCATTACCCGATGGAGGTAAGATGTTTACCGTGTACACAGATGCATGTGGAACGGGATTAGGCGCAGTCCTAATGCAAGAAGGGAAAGTGATATGCTATGGGGGTAGACAACTTAAAGTTCATGAGAAGAACTATCCCATACATGACTTGAAGTTGGCGGCGATCGTTTTTGCACTTAAATCTTGGCGCCATTATCTTCTTGGGGAGAGGTTCGAGCTGTATACCGACCACAAATCGCTTAAGTACATCTTCTCACAAAAAGATTTGAATCTGGACAACAGCAGTGGATGGAGTTCTTGGCATCATATGACTTCGATATAGCCTATACCCCTGGCAAGGGTAATGTGGTGGAAGATGCACTAAGTAGGAAAAGGTTGACCTTGAGCCCCTTGTTTGTTGAAAGGAAAAGTCAAGAATTTATAGCAACCTTTGATTTTAAACCTGTTGCTGAGTCGTTGACTGTTGCGTTACCATCTCTGGAGTTAAGACCTAAACTTCTAGATCAAGTAGGGACCTCACAGAATGAAGGCCCACAGATAGTCGAAATCATGGACAAGCTGATTAGTTGTGAGACGTCAAGTCACCTTGGTAGGTATGCCATAGATGACAAGGGATGGCTAAGGCATGATGGAAGGCTATGTGTCCCACAAGTGGGAGACTTAGTAAGGAAAGTTCTTGAAGAGGCGCATCACTCGAGGATGACTATACATCCCAGAGGGGAAAAGATGTACAGAGATATGAAATGAATTTTCTTTTGGACTGGAATGAAAATGTACGTGACAGAGTTCGTTTCAAAGTGCATGGTGTGCCAACAAGTAAAGGCCGAGTCGAAAAAGCCAGGTGGGCTATTACATCCTTTGGAGGTTCCGCAATGGAAATGGGAGAGTATCTCGATGGATTTTGTAGATTGACTGCCTAGGTCAAGGAAGGGAAATACTAGCATAAGGGTCATAGTAGATAGACTCACAAAAAGTGATCACTTCATTCCAGTGAAAAGCAAGAGGACCGCATCATGGCTAGCGTCTATTTACCTTCAAGAGATAGTACGGTTGCACGGGGTTCCTTCTAGTATAGTTAGTGATCATGACCCGATTTTCACTAGCCAATTTTGGAATAGTCTGCAAGAAGCAATGGGTACACGACTAAGCTTAAGCACGGCCTATCACCCGTAGACGGATGGACAAACCGAAAGGGTAAATAAGGCACTAGAGGATCTTTTGAGACTATGCATTCTTGACTTTGGTGCTACTTGTGAAGACCTTCTTCCTCTTGTGGAGTTTGCATATAATAATAGTTACCAAGCCAGCATCGGAATGGCACCGTTCGAAGCCTTGTATGGAAGACCGTGCAAGTCGCCAACTTGTTGGTGGGAGATGACGGACAGGCTTATACTTGGGCCCGACATGATAAGGGACACTTTTGAGAAGGTTTAGTTGATACGAAGACGGATGAAAAACGGCCCAAGATAGACAGAAATCTTATGCGGACAGGAGAAGGACAGACCTAGAGTTCGAAGTCGAAGATATGGTCTTTATAAAAGTTTCTCCTTTATGCAGTGTAGTTCGTTTTGGAGCGGTTGGAAAGCTAGCACCAAGGTTCGTAGGACCATTCCCTATCACTGAGAGGGTTGGGCGGATGGCCTATAAGGTAGAATTAACCGAATTGTTGGCTGGAGTACACAATGTATTTCATGTCTCCCATCTTCGAAAGTGCTTACATGAATCAGCCGAAGTGGTTGAGCCAAGTATCCTTGAAGACGTAGAAGTGGAAAAAGAAGCAACATTGAGGCGAGTTCCGATTCATATCTTAGTAACGGAGATTAAGAAGCTAAGGAATCGAGAAGTCAAGATAATTAAAGTGCAGTGGAGTGAAGCCCAAGAAGACGCAACTTGGGAAACCGAAGAGAAGATACGCGCGCTTAACCCATTTTTTTTAGGGTACATTCTCGATCTCTTTTCCTATAAACCTGGAAACCTTTTCGTATCATGATTTTACTGCCTACGTTTTTCTTGTTATATTCTCGATCTTATCTTGAGAACCTTAGGTAGAACCATATGGATGTAAACATGTGATTGTAACATGTTATGGTTGATGTTCGCAAATGGTTACAAGTGTTTCAAGTGATTGCTATTTAGGCACTAGATCGGCTCAGTCACATTTTCATGTTGCATATGCATGAGTGCTTATACTTGTACATGGATGGAACTTGTTATGCTATCACTTGGATGTTGCATATGAATGAATGTTTGTGCACTCACGTAGAGGTTATAAAGTTTGTTAGAAATTTTTGCATACATGTTGGATTCATTACACTAACATATTTTTCATTAAGGAGGTCTACTGAATTAGCAACTGCCTGATCTTTTGCATTAGATAAGTACATATACACACACTTTCTGCATATGTTCATACATCACAAGAAACCTTTTAAGGACAATGGTTGCTTGTGGATGATGTCTTGAGTTGATGGATGATGGATGGTAGGACACATCCTCCGTAACTTAGAGATTTCGAGGATGAAATCCTTTAAGGAGGGGAGAATGTAACAACCCATATTTTGATAACGTGTTAGAACTATAAATCAAGGAAGAAGTAATTTTTAAATTAAAAATCAAGGGCAACGGGTTACGCCATTACGTTCGTCTCGAAATTCTGGTCGGAAACGATCTGAGTTTTCGAAAATCGGAGTCCGTATGACCAAGTTATGACCTTTCAAAGTTCTCAGAAAACATCAAGTTCAAAACAACTCAGAATTCAAATTCAAATTTCGAATTCAAACCACAGAACAGACTGGGCAGGAAATTTCCCGCCCAGGACTAGGTCGACCTGGGGGTCGTCTATAGAGTCGACCTACCCAGGACCAGGTCGACCATAGAGTCGACCTGGTGACAGAACCCATTTTTGAGTCTAAGTTCGCTTTGATGTTTCTGGCCTCGTTTCTGTCTACATTCGTCGAACCGACCGTATATAAACGCCCCTAACACTAGTCTCTCTACACAAAATTCTCTCTGACCTTATGCTGCTCTAATTCTGGTTGAAAAGTTAGAGAAAGGGACTACTTCTTCTACGTCGAAACTACGTTAAAAGAATTGCTGATTTGGCGATTTCTGTTAGGACTCGACCAAGCATATAAAGATTCAACATCGACTTTCTTTTTCTATTTCTCGAAGCACGATCTGTAAGCCCTAATTACTTTTAGATTTAAACTGTAAACGTAATATGAACATGTTGTAAATTGAAATTGGACCTATGTATGATGACTGTTTTACATCCATTCTTGTTCATCTTGGATCTTGACTTTTGGGTATATTACTATGACATTGATTTGGGGCCTATTCATATTGTAAATCAAAAAGAAAAACCCCTCATATTATCATTCCTGCAATGTTAAATCTGCTATTAGTCACAAGTTTATGACTATCACCTTATTTCAACCGTTACCATGATTATCACCTTATGTCAACTGTTATCTTGACTAATACCTTGTTTTGCTAGATTTGGAATCTTTATGTTTGAGCCAATATTCCATATGCCAGTAATGTTATAATGATTTATCTCAAGTCATACCATGCTATGCAAGTAATCACTTTTTCCACCTTATACCCGTCCCTTTTTATGTTATTCCCTGATCAGATTTATTTGTATTGATTCGAGTTTACATGCGATGGGAATACGATTTGGGTAGATTAGGTAAAACATGTATTGGCATTGAACTTGAATATGAACGTTATTATAACTTGAACTAGTATATGGACAAGAACTTGACATGAAATTTACATGAAACCTGACATGAAACTCGACATAAATTTTGACATGAAAACTTGAACATGGACATGACACTTAGATAAACTTGAAAATGGCCAACTCGAGGTTGGGTTGAGTTTGCAGTGTAAATCTTCCCGGAACCGCCCGGTGAATCCAGTGACTGCAAACAGTAGGATCCAATGTGGGTAGTTGGTCATATCGCATGTAAAACCCGAGGTTAGACAATGTATTGGTGTAAATCTGCCCGGAACTGCCCGACAAATATGGTGACCACAATAACTAGTCTAATGTGAGAGGTTGGGGTGCAATAATGTATTAATGCCACATGATAGGGTTAAGTCATGAACCACTTGAATATACTTAACCCATTTGAAATGATGATTTGATAGGGTTAAGTCATGAACCGCTTGAACACACTTAACCAACTTGATACATGATTTGTATACGGTTAAGTCACGAATTTGAATGACAACACTTAACCCATAAAAAACCCTAGTTACGCGGTCCTTCTCAGCAGTAACCCACTTAGATGTATCACAATACCGTGGGACTAGGCAGGGTGGGGGACGATTACTGGGCTGATTGTAAGCGACCAGAACGACGGTTGAGTAGGTGCGCCTTTGTAGGTTCAGGCGGACTATTGTCATGCACGTAGTCCGAAGTTGAAAAAGCAGGCATTGGGCACCAGTTGGTTTACACTATGCGTGCTTGACTCGTGTCGGTGGTTGGCACCATAGGGCTTGATACACCCTATGGTGGACCTAGCACAGGTGACTACATTTCAGGATAGGGCCGTATGACACAGTCAAATGACGAGATAGAACTTGTAGGGAGCCCATCTATTAGTAGATCGTACCGTAGGACTGCGTAATGGGTCACTTCATGACATTGGGCCAAAGTATCATTTCATGATTAATTCTTGACATGGGTTAGAAAACTAGTACAGTTGGTGCAACGAATCTTGAATATGCGATGCTAGACTTGACTTATCTTTTTATCTTAATTATCATATCATTCCTGTTATCATCCTTATGTGTAATTCCAGTTTTCATAAGTCATGTTACCTTTACTAGTTTTTTATACTGAAAGTCACTAGGGCTTACCAGTCTTATTACTGACCCTTTTCTTTCGCCTCTTTTTCTTTCGTTCCCCATCCCTCCCCAAGGTTCTCAGGGAGAAAACACTAGCTCTTAGCTTGGATTTAGCTTGCTTTCTGTCAGCTCATGTATGGTTTGGTCTTGAGCTATGCTATGGCTGCACTTCTGCTATTTATGGGGAATAATTTACTTTTTTTATCTTAAGTTTATGCTTCTTTATTTGGAACTTGATGTAATGGAATAATTTGTACCTTGGATATATGAGTTTTTGACTCTTTTCTTAAAAGTAATAAAAATTTGGTTTCTAATTTCTGTCGCTGCTTTATTTATGTTATGCCTTGTGATATCTCTGTGTATGTTTACCTAGATAATACTACACCAAAACTAGTGCATTCCCTTTGTTAGTGACCCTAGCAGAGGTGGGGTGTTACATTTGGTATCAGAGCAAAAGGTTACCAGGCTGGGCAAAAGTTTTAAAAACCTTCTTAAACTATTTTCAAAACCATTTATAAAGAAGCATTTTTCAAGAAAAGTTTTATGTTTAAAAAGGCTATTCCCCAAAATCCATTAGCACTTTCCTTTGTTTCCTCGTTTGAATCATTTTCTTTTCGTTTTTCAGCATGTTTGATCTTAACCTTCTTGAGGGAATACCCGTACCTGGATGGTTCCGAAGGTACTTAGAAGCTAGGGTCAACGGCGCGGGCCCGACATACATCCCTCCTCCTCCTCCCCCAGTGGCTGCGGTTCCTCCTCCTCTTGGTACCACCTTTGCCAAAACATGCAAAGACTTTAAAGCAATGGGCGGCAAGAACTTCGTTGGAACCGAAACCTTTGTTGAGCCACGAAACTGGCTAAAGGAGACGGAAGACTTGTTTATTATCTTGGATGTGAAGGACCATAGGAAAGTTCAGTTAGCAGCATGGTTGTTGAAAGAGGAAGATGCATTTTAGTGGGAAGTCACCAACGCTACCAGGTCAATTGAGGCATGGGCAGACTTTAGAGAGAGGTTTGGGCTTAAATTCTTATCGTCAGCAGAAGAGAGGCTTCAGATGGAAATGTTCCTAGCTCTCAAGCAAGGGGACATGCCTGTTAGGGAGTACGTGAATAAGTTTAATCAGCTTGCTCGGTTCGGTTTGGACTTGTTCAACAAGGCCTAGAAAAAGGCACTACGCTTTACTCGAGGATTGAACGAGCCACTACACAGTTTGGCCATAACTCATATAGCCACGGGGGCGACCTTTGAAAGCTTGGTGGATATGGCTCTACTTCATGAGGAATACAAGAATAGCAAGAAGGAGGTTAAGCCTAACGAGACTCAGAATAAGAAAGTTGACTTCAAGAAAGGAGGCAACAAGAATAACAAGAATAACAAGAGCAACAACAAACCACGTGAGACGAGGAAGTGCAACTTTTGTGGCATCACGGGACACCTTGCTAAAGACTGTAGAAAGCAGATGAGAACGTTGGGTGAATGCTTTCATTGTGGAGATACTGGACACATCAGCAAGGATTGCCCTAAGAAGCAAGGACAGGGGCAAGGGCAGACCCAGCGAGCAGGACCTTTTGGACGGCAGTTGCATGCTCTCAACACCACTACAGCACTTGACCGAGGTAGTAATATTTCCGTAGAAAGCCTTATTTACATTTCTGACTCTCCTGTTCGAACCGTGTTTGACTCTGGCGCATCGCATACTTTTATTTCTTCTGATATTGTTGAAAATCTACACCTAAGTACTAGTCTGGTTGAGGATCCCGTTATAGTTTCAAATCCAATTGGGGGCTCTGCCCATTTATCTATGATGTTTGTGGATTTGAGGACCTCTATCTTAAGCGTAGAATTCACGTGTAATGCTTATATTCTCGAATTTATAGGTTACAGTTTGATCCTAGGTATGGATTGTTTGTCCGATTATGGAGCCATTCTTCATTGTGAACGAAGGGTAGTGAGGGTCATGACTCGCCTTGGTAATACCCTTGAAATTTCTTGTAACCCTAAGGATCTGGTCATGTTGTGTTATCTTGAATCTCTTGACTCGTCCATCGATAATTTGCAATTTTTAAGAGTGGTCCGAGAATATCCAGATGTCTTTGATGAGGTGAGGGGGTTACCTCCTAAACGCGAGATAAGCTTCCGAATTTATCTTGTTGATAATGCCAAGCCAGTTTCATTGCCCGTTAGGCACATGGCCCTGCGAGAACGAAGAGAGCTCAGTAAACATGTTAAGGAGTTGCTTCAGAAAAATTTCATAAGGCAAAGCATTTCTGAATGGGGTGCTCCGGTGATATTCTCTTCTAAGGTGGATGGATCGCTTCGTCTGCACGTAGATTATCGTGTGTTAAACAAGCTAACGGAGAAGAATAGGCAACCACTTCCAAGAATCGACGATTTGTTTGACCAGCTTATGGGAGCATCTGTTTTCTCTCAGCTCGATCTAGCCACATGATTTCATCAGCTTAGAGTGGCCGAGGATAGCATTGACAAAACTGCGTTTAGGACTCCAGATGGGTTCTTCGAATGGCTTGTCATGCCGTTTGGGTTAACGAATGCACTCGCATATTTTATAGATTTGATGAGTAGGGTGTTTCGGGAGTTCCTTAACAAGTTTGTAGTGGTTTTCGCAGACGATATTATGATCTTCTCAAAGGATGAAGAGGAGCATGCTAGACATCTCAAGGAAGTCATGGATACACTTAGAGCACACCAGTTAAAGGCTAAATTCTCCAAATGCCATTTTTGGAGGAAGGAAGTTCGATTTCTTGGACATGTAGTTTCTAAGAAAGGCATAGCCGTGGACACCGCAAAGGTAGTTGCTGTGCAAGACTGGAAAATTCCTAAGAATGCAACGGAGGTGAGATGCTTTCTCGGTTTGGCAGGCTACTATAGGAAGTTCATTAAGGACTTCGCTAAGATTTCAGCCCCTCTTACTAGTTTAACGAAGAAAAACCTAGCATTTGCATGGGACATAGAATGTGAGATTGCTTTTCAGAGACTTAAGAGAGCCTTCACCACAGCTCCAGTTTTGGCATTACTCGATGGAGGTAAGATGTTTACTGTGTACACAGATGCCTGTGGCACGGGATTAGGCGCAGTCCTAATGCAAGAAGGGAAAGTGAAATGCTATGGGAGTAGACAACTTAAAGTTCATGAGAAAAACTACCCCACACATGACTTGTAGTTGGCGGCGATCGTTTTTGTATTTAAATCTTGGCGCCATTATCTTCTTGGGGAGAGGTTCGAGCTGTATACCAACCACAATTCGCTTAAGTACCTCTTCTCACAAAAAGTTTTGAATCTGAGACAACAGCGGTGGATGGAGTTCATGGCATCATATGACTTCCATATAGCTTATACGCCTGGCAAGGGTAATGTGGTGGCGGATGCGCTAAGTAGGAAAAGGTTGACCTTGAGCCCCTTGTTTGTTGAAAGGAAAAGTCTAGAGTTTATAGCAACCTTTGATTTTACACCTGCTGTTGAGTCATTGACTGTTACGTTAGCATCTCTGGAGTTAAGACCTAAACTTCTAGATCAAGTAGGGACTTCACAGAAGGAAGACCCACAGATAGTCGAAATCATGGACAAGCTGATTAGTGGTGAGACGTCAAGTCACCTTGGTAGGTATTCCATAGATGACAAGGGATGACTAATGCGTGATGGAAGGCTATGTGTTGCACAAGTGGGAGACTTATTAAGGAAAGTTCTCGAAGAGGCACATCATTCGAGGATGAATATACATCTCGGAGGGGATAAGATGTACAGAGATATGAAACGCATTTTCTTTTGGACTGGAATGAAAAAGGACATAGCAGAGTTCGTTGCAAAGTGCATGGTGTGCCAACAAGTAAAGGCCGAGTCGAAAAAGTCCGGTGGGCTATTACATCCTTTGGAGGTTCCGTAATGGAAATGGGAGAGTATCTCGATGGATTTCGTAGATGGACTGCCTAGGTCAAGGAAGGGAAATACTAGCATATGGGTCATAGTTGATAGACTCACGAAAAGTGCTCACTTCATTCCAGTGAAGAGCAAGAGGACCGCATCATGGCTAGCGTCTATTTACCTTCGAGAGATAGTACAGTTGCATGGGGTTCCTTCTAGTATAGTTAGTGATCGTGACCCGATTTTCACTAGCCAATTTTGGAATAGTCTGCAAGAAGCAATGGGTACACGACTGAGCTTAAGCACGGCCTATCACCTGCAGACGGATGGACAAACCAAAAGGGTAAACAGGGTACTAGAGGATCTTTTGAGACTATGCATTCTTGACTTTTGTGGTACTTAGGAAGACCATCTTCCTCTCGTGGAGTTTGCATATAATAATAGTTACCAAGCTAGCATCGGAATGGCACCGTTCGAAGCTCTATATGGAAGACCGTGCAAGTCGCCAACTTGTTGGTAGGAGACGACAGACAGGCTTATAGTTGGGCCCGACATGATCAGGGACACTTCTGAGAAGGTTGAGTTGATACGAAGACGGATGAAAATGGCCCAAGATAGACAGAAATCTTATGCGGACAGGAGAAGGACAGACCTAGAGTTCGAAGTCGGAGATATGGTCTTTATAAAAGTTTTTCCTTTACACAATGTAGTTCGTTTTGGAGCGGTTGGAAAGCTAGCACCAAGGTTCGTAGGATCACTCCCTATCACTGAGAGGGTTGGGCGAATGGCCTATAAGGTAGAATTACTCGAGTGGCTGGCCGGAGTATATAATGTCCTTCATGTCTCGCATCTCTGAAAGTACTTACATGAATCAGCCGAAGTGGTTGAGCCAAGTGTCCTTGAAGACTAGAAGTGGAAAAAGAAGCAACATTGAGGCGCGTTCCAATTCGTAAGTCAAGCTAGTTAAAGTGCAGTGGACTGAAGCCCAAGAGGATGCAACTTGGGAAATCGAAGAGAAGATACGCGCGCTTTACCGATTTCTTTTTTAGGGTACATTCTCGATCTCTTTACCTATAAACTTGAAAACCTTTTCGTATCATGCTTTTACTGCCTACGTTTGTCTTGTTATCTTCTCGATCTTATCTTAAGAACCTTAGTTGGAACCATATGGATGTAAACATGTGATTGAAACATGATATGGTTGATGTTTGCAAATGGTTACAAGTGATTGCTAGTGGATGCATGACACACATTAGGAACTAGATCGGCTCAGTCACATTTTCATGTTGCATATGCATGAGTGCTTACATTTTTACATGGATGGAACTTGTTATGCTATCACTTGGATGTTGCACATGAATGAATGTTTGTGCACTCACGTAGAGGTTATAAAGTATGTTAGGAATTTTTGCATACATGTTGGATTCATTACACTAACATATTTTGCATTAAGGAGGTCTACTGAATCTGTAATCGCCTGATCTTTTGCATTAGATAAGTACATATACACACACTTTCTACATATGTTCATACAGCACTAGAAACCTTTTAAGGACAATGGTTGCTTGTGGATGATGTTTTGAGTAGATGGATGATGGATGGTATGACACATCCTCCCTAACTTAGAGATTTCGGGGACAAAATCCTTTAAGGAGGGGAGAATGTAACAACCCGTTTTTTGATAACGTGTTATAACTATAAATCAAGGAAGAATTAATTTTTAAATTAAGAATCAAGGGTAACGGGTTATGCCATTACGTTCATCTTGAAATTCTGCTTGGAAACGAGTCCTAGTTTTCGAAAATCGGAGTCCGTATGACCAAGTTATGACCTTTCAAAGTTTTCAGAAAATTTCAAGTTCAAAACAGCTCAGAATTCGAATTCAAATTTCGAATTCAAACCACAGAACAGACTGGGCGGGAAATTTCCCGGCCACGACCAGGTCGACATGGGGGTCGACTATAGAGTCGACCTGCCCAGGACCAGGTCGACCACAAAGTCGACCTGGGGGTCGACCTGGTGACAGAACCCGTTTTTGAGTCTGAGTTCGCTTTGATGTTTCTGGCCTCGTTTCTGTCTACATTCATTGACCTGACCCGATGTAAACAGCCCCTAACACTAGTCTCTCTACACAAAATTTTCTCTGATCTTATGCTGCTCTAATTCAGGTTGAAAATTTAGAGAAAGGGACTACTTCTTCTACGTCGAAACTACGTTAAGAGAATTGCTGATTTGGGGATTTCTATTAGGACTCGACTAAGCATATAAAGATTCAACATCGACTTTCTTTTTCTAATTCTCGAACCACGATCTGTAAGCCCCATTTACTTTTATATTTAAACTGTAAACGTAATATTAACATGTTGTAAATTGAAATTGGACCTGTGTATGATGGCTGTTTTACATCCATTCTTGTTTATCTTGGATCTTGACTTTTGGGTATATTACTATGACATTGATTTGGGGCGTATTCATGTTGTAAATCAAAAAGAAAGACCCCTCATATTATCATGCCTGCAATGTTGGATCTGCTATTAGTCACAAGTTTATGACTATCACCTTATGTCAACCGTTACCATGACTATCACCTTATGTCAACTGTTGTCCTGCTAGTACCTTATTTTGCTAGATTTGGAATCTTTATGTTTGAGGCCGATATTCCATATGCCAGTAATGTTATAATCATTTATCTCAAGTCATACCATGCTATGCTAGTAAACACTTTTGCCACATTATACCCGTCCCTTTTTATATTTTTCCCTAATTAGATGTATTTGTATCGATTCGAGTTTACGTGCGATGGGAATACGATTTGGGTAGATTAGGTAAAACATGAATTGGCTTTGAACTTGAATATGAACGTTATTATAACTTGAACCTGTATATGGACAAGAACTTGACATGAAATTTACATGAAACCTGACATGAAACTCGACATGAATTTTGACATTAAAACTTGTACATGGACATGACACTTAGATAAACTTGAAAATGGCCAACTTGAGGTTGGATTGAGTTTGCAGAGTAAATCTGTCCGGAACCACCAGGCGAATCCAGTGACTGCGAACAATAGGATCCAATGTGGGTAGTTGGTCATATCGCACGTAAAACCCGAGGTTAGACTATGTTGTGGTGTAAATCTACCCGGAACCGCCCGGCAAATCCAATGACCACAATAATTAGTCTAATGTGAGAGGTTGGGGTGCATTAATGAATTAATGCCACATGATAGTGTTAAGTCATGAACCAATTGAATATACTTAAACAATTTGACATGATGATTTGATAGGGTTAAGTCATGAACCACTTGAACACACCTAACCAACTTGATACATGATTTGGATAGGGTTAAGTCACGAATTTGAATGACAACACTTAACCCATTAGAAACCCTAGTTACGCAGTCCTTTTCAGCAGTAACCCACTAAGATGTATCACAATACCCTGGGACTAGGTACGGTGGGGGCACGATTACTGTGCTGATTGTAAGCGACCAGAACGACGGCTGAGTAGGTCCGCCATTATAGGTTCAGGCGGACTATGGTCATGCACGTAGTCCGAAATTGAAAAAGCAGGCATTGGGCACTAGTAGGTTTACACTGTGCGTGCTTGATTCGTGTTGGTGGTTGGCACCATAGGGCTTGATACACCCTATGGTGGACCTAGCACAGGTGACTACATTTCAGCATAGGGCCGTATGACATAGACACATGAAGAGCTAGAACTTTTAGGGAGCCAATCGATTAGTAGATCGTACCGTAGCACCCCGTAATGGGTCACTTCATGATATTGGCCAAGGAATCATTTCATACACATACACTGATGTGTAAACTTTTTAATGTGTTAACCAACAGATACACTGGTGTGGTATTTTTGTCAAATTAAAAGCAAGGAGGAATAACATAATTGTTCAGTTGCCTAAATCTCACCACTTAACATATACACAAACATACACATACACACATATAGACACTCATGCACCTGTGCACACGTATGAATGTATTTATGCTATATATATAATGACTTATATATATATATATAAATTGTTTTGTTCATTTGTATTTCTCTTGGGTGACTATTGTAGTATTTAAGAGTAGATATACTTCATAATCGTGTGGTGGCCTTGTCGGAACTTGATTTTGAGGTACGATGTGCGGTGGTTTATCCGAAGCTCATCCATCTATCTCGTTACTTATAGTCATATTCTGAGCTGGTTGTATACGATTGGTTACTTGCCAGGCATGTTGGTAGTTATTATAGACTGTTATATATATATATATATATATATATATATATATACATATATACACACACATACATATATGTGTGTGTGCGTGCGCGCTATCTTCTTTTTAGAAGATCACACATTTTTGCTTTCAAATATATATATATATATATATACACACAATGAATTGGTTGCATTTTTTACAAAAGTTAATTAGTTAATCTCAGTGGCAATTATCATATTTAAGTAATATATGAACATGCTGCATCAGGTAAATAAAAAGAGAAACATGCACTCAAGTTCCAAAGTTTATTAGTTGAAGATCACAAAATTGAAGACCATTTAAAAAAGTTAACTTTTTGACATCATTGGACACTTTGAGATGAATTTATTTCTACATATACTTTATTATCTAAAAAATAACTCAAATCACTAAGCTTATGCTCAACTTACTATTCACTTACATCATTACAACATACTCATTAAGAACAACCCCATACAATATAGTTTCTTTCGAGAAACATATGTATTTCTTATTAAGTAGAGAGAGATTATATTCCCACTAATATCAATAAAAACATATATGCCATCTATTGATGATATGTACAAAAAAGCAGTGATAAAGTCTTCTGTGTGTCATTAAGAAACTTTGGTTGTTAAGAAAATTTAAAGTAACAAACAAAATAATCGGAATCTAAGGATAAGAACAAGGGAAAATATTCAAAAAATACCATTCTTTGAGTATTTCATGGAGATTGTTGACCTATTTATAGAAAGGGCGGCCAACTCTAGTGGGCTGAAAAATAAAGAAGAGACCTTGTTTGTAAATTACTAAAATAAAACCATGTTGTTAAAAAAATGAAAATTCAGTTCTTTATCCTATATGTTAAATCAAATATCTTAGCTACTATAATAAAATCTAATTAAAAAAATAAAACAATGACAAATAAATAGCAAGCAATTTTTGGAAGAATAGGATAAAATATAATTACCATAATACAACCTACAATTATAACAAAATTCGATCTCAACCCTTCTTGACCTAGCATAGTTTGGGCAGCAATAAAGGTTGATTCCGGGACTGATTTGTTCTTACTGAAGCCAGTATAAAGAAAAGCGTAAGACCATTATAATTCTATAGATTTTCAAAAATATCAGGTTTATTAGTTAATTGCCTGATAATCAATCGCAATTAATTAATTACTTGATATTAAACAAATGAATGAAAATTCCAATCAAGGCATTATTTCTCTTTCTTCCAAAATCCAATCTGTATAAATCATGGAAACAAAAAATAAACCACAGATCAGAAATAACACAACTTAAATTTGTTGGCAAATGACAAATAAACTTGACTTCTACATCCTATAATCACCGATGAATTTGTAGATTTATCTACAACCACAACTACTATACTACTATACCATGAATATTTTAAACAAAAAAATCAGCAAAACAATTAAAATAAAATAGATATAAATAAGCAAAGCCTAACATGTTTTTTCATCTTATCTGAAGCACATGGCTACACAGATTAACATATTTCAATGAATCTAATAATCATGGATCATATGAAATCATTATTTTAGGAAATAGTTATAGTTCACGTTCTACCCAGGAAAAATTCACCCAAATCCAAGAATAAACACCTTAGAACAACTAGAAAATATATTGTTTTTGTTCTCACTACTCCGTCCTTGGGTAAAAAAGAAGTTGACAAATCCTGGATCATTTTTTTTTATTTAGGGTATATTTTTGGAAAAGAAGACCAATTTTTCGAAGCCAATCGGGGATCGATTTTTTGATGTAGGATAGATTTCTAGAAATGAAGGGGGAATGGAAACAAGAACAATTTCTAGAAATGAACGAAGGGCTTAAAAAACCTATGGATGTTTTCTTTTGGAAACGAAGAGGAAGTTAAAGAAGGGTTAAAAAATTATTAATTGCAACTTAAAGAAGGAAGCAAATTGAAAAAGAATTTACTACCGATATAAGCAAAACATACGCAAAAACGTTTATTTTTCTAATGTTGTAAATTACAACAATCACTTATGTGTTTTTAATTACTTCTAGCTCTAACATTGACATAACTGATACTGTTGTAAGATCAAATCAGTCGCAAATAAAAAAAATTGTGACGATTATTCAATTAACAGTCGCAAATGAGGCGACGCAACAAACTGATTTTGTAGGAAGGAAACAATGAATCGATAGCATTATAAATGACATTTATTGTGCAGCTATTAACAGACAAAGATTTGAAGAGTTAGATGCATGTATATGAACATAAGTTTGAAATTTGAAATTGGATATGTGTTATACACGGAAGAAAATAATTTACGCAAGTAATATTTGGAAAGAAAATGAACGTTAAAAGAGAGCACTAGGCAATAATTTATTATCAGTAGATTAACGTTAATGGACCAGGTCATGGGTTGACACAACTTAGAGGTGGGTCGACACAGGGGTCGACACACAATAAAGGTAGGTCGACACATCTCTAGGACAAACTGGCATATTATTTTGACCTGTATGGTTCGGATTTTATTTTATTTAATCCGACAAACTAGAGTCTCCTGTATACCTAGAAATAGACTAGAAGGGCCTAGCCTCCAGCTCATATTTTCTGAGATGATGCCAAAGCTACATTGTTTTCTTTCTTCTCCAAATCTTTCAGAAATTAGAATATTAGTTTTTAGGAGTTTGGATTGAAGATTTGAAGACAAAGATTATAGATCTACAATATAGGTGTTCAGATTTCTTGTCTACATGAGGTAAATTCTGTGAATTTGAATTATTATGTTTATTTCTTTCTTTTTAGCATCAGATTTGTAAATTAGTGGTTATCTCAATATTAGATTTAATTAGAAAGACTACGGAATTAGAAGATCCGAATCAGATTCAAGGATTGGAAAATAGTCAGGTGGGCGGATTTAAATTATACCTTTTGTTAATGGTATATTTATCGTTTACATTCCCCATAATTCTTACTGTGGTAAATAATTGAATTTTATGGTAATTACAATATAATCTATTTCTAAATACGTTGAGAATATTGGTGTTATACAAATTTATTCTATTAATTCTCTGTTTGGGTTAAGAAATACTTAAATGGTGAATGAAAAAAATATGCATATGTTCATACGATTTCTATTCAGAATAGATTGGATATGTTGTAAAAGGGGATTACAATGAAATAATGGAAAAAGAATCAATATGCCTAATTTCCTTGGAAAATTTACAGTAATTGGAAACGGTAAATGGAAAACTACAATTAACATCTAACTCGTAAAATTAAAAGGGAGAAATTAGTAGTGGGCTGAGTTAGTTGTATTTGGGAAAATGGATATATTTCCATAATGGCAAAATTACTAAGAACGTAGTTGCAAAAAAAAAAGAAAAAAAAAGAAAAGGTGATTAGTGTGAAATAGGGGTTCTTTTACCGTATTGCCCAATAATTCAAATTATTTGTCCACAATAAAAATAAAAGAAATAACTTGCAATTACGGATCTTAGTTGATGTACGTTATGGAAATATATCTTTACATCTTTCTATTAACCAATGTAATGAAGTATGCGAAGTATTTTCCTGAAATAATAAGAATGTACAAGACGATGATTAAAGAAAGGTTACTAAAGTAAAGTAGGTTCGTATTAAGGAGCTTAAGGAAAATGCGATGAACGGGGAATATAACCTATTAATTATGTGAGTACGAACAAAACATAATAGGTAGGCTTGTCCTAGGGACAAGTGGAACTATAACATAGGTTATAATAAACAAGGAAAAGAGAACTTATTAATAAACCTTTGTTAAGGGAACTAAGTTAATAAGTAAACTCACAACAATTGTTGTGATAATAGTGTAAGATACAATTATGATTAAAAAAGAAAAAATTAAGTAGGTTTATAATTAGTAGACTTATAAGAAGTGTTAAGTCTAATAAATGTAATAAATAATAAGCGGAAGTCCACTCCGGAGGCATAAGGCTGATTAAAGAAAGTAAGCTACCCATTATGACCTAATGAATCTAGTAACTTGAATAAAAGGTGAATATGTGGAAAATCAATTTAATTAAGAGTTGGGACATAAAGCAAGTGCGTGATTTAAAGATTAGACGTAAGATCTTATAATGCAATGGCTTGACGCGCTGGAACTAGTTGGTATGTATAGATGTGAAGAACCCAATGAGGTAGATGATCATGGTGTCTGAAGACACGAGAGGAGCACGTCCAACTGATTATTCTATAGGACTAGAGGGAAGCACATGACTTTTGTAGAATGTGGTAGGACACTTTGCGATGGTCCTTTATGGTACGCTTCGATCTGTACCCACAGTGGTTTGGTCTGTACAGTACCAACCAACGAGTATACCTTAACTACAACTAGTGAGTGGCAGTCAGAAGGCTATGGCGGATGGCAATGGTGATTCGGCGATTTGTCTCGCTGCATGGAGAGGTTGGTCGGGACCAAATTAATGATTGTAATCGTTGGATACCCGTCATCGATGGTCGGTAGGATGCGGAAGGACTAGAGCTAAACCGAGAGGCTGATGATCATTCACTATAGAAACATTGGATGAGGGACACGCCAAATGGATTCGTAGATTTTTTGTTAGGGGAACGTCACTTAGCTCTTGAAGAAACTTTCATTTGTTAAGTGAGGGGCAAGGGTAGGTGTGACGGCCCGCCTCGGGCTCGCCGACATTTGCCGAAATGCGTTGTGCTAATGCCTGACTAGCACGTGACGGTCGTCAAAGGAAAAGGATTTGAAACTATGAATCACCAAAGAACCTGTAGTATATCTCACACCACATGGAATAAAATATAATAACATAACTCGACATAAAACAGGTGAGACGGTGCATAAGCTGAAAACTAAACCATCATAGCAACAGAATCCAAAATACAACTTATGATCCAAACCATTATTATTACAACTTCAAAATACTATCTATAGAGAAAAAGGAAAGGTACACCACTAATGCCCAAAGCAGTGACCAGCAACAACACATGGAGAATATATGTAAATAGTACGTAGAAACCTCCTGCTCATCTCTGGACAGCTGCTCGTGCATAACACCTAACTTGTCTATAGTCTTCTCGTTTAGGAGTACCCAATCTGGGTCAAACAAAAGTCTGTTACGAAGATAGCAGCAAAATAGAACAAGAATAGATATAAATAATCATACCTGAACCTGGACCTGCAACCAAAGAGTTAGCACAACAAGATGTACAGTACTCTAAGGTAACACTAACATCGTGTGTAAAATGGGGGTGTGCATGTCATGGTGATAGAAAACATCAAACATAGCTATCAACCTCACATCTCTCACTTAGTGCGTAAAGTATACGATATCCACCAATTTGATCACCAAATCTTTTGCTACGATCACTTTGCCCTTGGGTCATAATGACCCCATTGCACTGATCCATAGCCACTAATCCTTTTCTATGTCCCATTTTCCCCATGGAGTCATGATGACTCCACTGCACTGGCTCATAGCCATGCTACGATCACTTGCCCTTGGGAGTCTTAACGGTCCCATTGTGTTGATCCACAGTCGCTAATCCGTCTCTCATTGGGGAACCAAAGCTATAGATATCAGCAATCTCTTTGCTCACGTCTCGCAGCAAAGCCCAACCATGAAGTTAACTTGTTGTTTCCCATCTAAATGCTGAGTCCTAAATTCCCATTTGGACTACCGTTATATCCCAGATTTTGGTCGAATTGGAGTTGATCTTCAGAAGAGTCATCGCATAGAAGTAGTTCCAAATCCGATTCGGTTCAGTGCTCAAAGCCCATGCCTGGGTTTGGTTCGAATATGCACAGTGCTCTAGTCGTCATCAGTTCAGTTCGTGCCTCTCACGCCTTGGCTCGGTTCGGATTTCATTCGGTTCCTGGCTTCCTGACCGGTTCGGTTCAGAGCACTCGGTTCAGTTCGGGGTTCTTGGTTCGGTCTGCACCCTCCACTTTGATTTGGCTCTCTGGTTCGGCTTGTTCCCTCCAATCCGATTCCAATCCCAGCTCGAGTTGAATGGCCGTACTTGTTGTCTTACTGCTGAAGATCTTAGCACTAACCCGGTTTGGTTCGGACATGTCCGATCTGATCCCCTATCCCGAACCGATCTGGAATCCTTGCGCTTTTCGAGCAAGTTTGTATCATCCATTCTCGCCATACGACGGCGTTTTCAACCATTCTAACTTTACTAATCAATCATAAAACATCCTAAACTGTTGTAGTAACATGTAGTATCAATCAACAAGGTCAAAACATCAAGCATATAGGTTATTTTAGATCAAACATACGCAAAAAACATGATTTTCCCTTAATCCCCTTAAGCATGTTTAACCATATGATTAACAAACTTAATCCAAATTATCCCAAATTTTTATCTGAGGCATAAAATAATATTTAATAATTTTTACATATTTTCTAGATTATTATGAGCCATAATTTCACTAATTATCACTAATCACCCCTAATTAGCTGTAATTAGGGAATAAAAGTGTTAATCACTCACCTTACGCACAAATAAATTTCAGATTTGAAACTCTAACTGATTTTGTAACAACCCGTAATTCTGTAACACTAAGATTTGCAAATCAAGGCAGAATTAAAAGTTAAATTCAAAATCAAGGGAAACGGGCTAAGCCATTGCGTTCGTCATGGAAAAATACGCGAAACAGAGTCCGAATTTTCGAGAATCGGAGTCCGTATGACCAAGATATGGCCCGTCAAAGTTTTCAGAAAATTCCAAGTTCAAAACAGTTTAAACTAGGGTCAAATTCGAATTCAAACACACAGGGCGCAAGGCGGGAAAATTCCCGCCCAGGTCAAGTCGACAAGGGTGTCGACTGCGCAGTCGACACCACCCCCCCTATGTCGACTGCCCAATCGACATGGGTGTCGACCTGCCCGCTTTTTCCAGCTTTCTGCACCTGGTTCGTTCTCTTGTATTTGGTCACGTTTTCTGACCAGGTTCGTCCGCCTAACACTATATAAACAGCCCTAGCCTTCCTCTCTATTCACAATTCTTTTCTACCCTTATACTGCAAAGATTCTTGTTAGATATGGCTTCTTCTTCTCCTCTAAAATATAAATAAAATAATATGTATAAAATAAACCAAGACGAGGAAATGCTGCTAAAAGATTTTCAAGAAGAGGTTCAAGTCAAGCTAGGATTCAAGAGGAGGATCAATCGATTTCAACGACTGTTTTTCTACGAATCTTAGCAACGCTATCTTTCTGTTCTAATCTAACCTCTGTAAGTCAGTTATTTTTAGATTTGAACGTTTTTTTTATTCGTGACATGAAATTAAAGGGATAAAAGATTATGCCTAATCTTTCTACTTGAATCAGTGCTTGTACCTTTGGACCTAATTAAGAACTGTTGTGATTGGATGACTAATAAGACTGTGATGGTGAAACTATGGACTACGAACCATATGCCTTGGAACTATGAACATAAGCCTTTCATTTTGGGACATAAAACATCGCCTAAGACTGTGATTCATTGAACTGTGAGGATTATTGCCTATGACTATGAACATCGCCTAGGACTGTGATTCATTGAACTGTGAGGATTATTGCCTATGACTTTGAACATCGCCTAAGACTGTGATTCATTGAACTGTGAGGATTATAGCCTACGACTATGAACTACGAACGCTGCCTATGACTATGAACATCGCCTATGACTGTGATTCATTGAACTGTGAGGATTATTACCTATGACTATGGATATAAGGTTTATTATTTATGCCCATGACATTGTGGTTACAAAACCATGTTGTTTAACAAACTGACATTATTTTGGATCTAGGCCTGACTTTCTATTCAGTTTATTCTTGGTTATCTTTGGTTTTAGACCTTGGGAATTTACCTACTATGTTAGGTCTACCCATGTTCTTGAAACTCTGTCTCTATTCTGTCTATTCTTGGCTTTAGACCTTAGGAATTTACCTATTTAGTTACGTCTACCCATGTTCTTGAACCAACGTCGTTATTCAACCCTTTTTATGCCAATTATTATGTCTATCTTTTGCATAGCATCTTTGGTTCATTCCCTATTTTCTGCGAATCTAGATTTATCTATAATCTAGATTGAATCACGATTATACGAACGGTGGGAATGCGATTTAGGGGCAAAATATGAAATTTACTAAAACATAGTTACAAACTTGGAAATTGGCATAAATTGGGAACATGTATTATGGCATGTCCATAAAAATGCAAATTGGATAAATTTTACATGAATTATAAGATGTATAATTTGAATCTAGTATTGACATGTAAATCTAGCATTTACATGAATTGTGAACTAGAGTAATAAGTCTAGTTTGACGTGAATTAGAATGTTAAATTAGAATTGGATTAGCTAATTTGGCTCGATAAGTATATTGGCATAAACTTGAAATTGGCCTTAATTGGGAATAATTGTTAGGATTAGAAAAATCAGGGTTAGTGACACTTCATTTGGTATGGTTTACATACCAAAAAGCATAAACATGATATAGAGGGGAAAATGGGCCGTAAGAATAAATATTGACAATTTACATTAAAAGGGTAATTGGGAAATAAGTAAATTAGGATTAATTTACTTATAGAATTTTTCCTAAATGAGGAAATGTTAATTTAGACAAATTAAAGGTTTGTTAACGACATCTCTTTTAATAATAAACCGGAAAGTTCTAGGGTGACAGAAAGGATAGTGTCTAGGCTTGAGTTCGGAAAATACAAGTTTCCTGCTCTCCCTGGCTATCCCTAACTGATCCGATGGACGGGATGGTTACTTTCAAAACATGATTTGAAAATTAATCAAAACCCTTTGAACTAGAAAACACGAATAGGCCTAACCCGAGGTTAGACTGAGTTGCGATGTAAACCTGCCCGGAACCAACCGGCACATCCAGTAATAACAACAATATCTATCTAATGTGAGTGGTCATGGCTTTAATTTATTTAGTTAAAGTTAGAACAAGAATGCTAGGGTTAAGTTAACTAAGACACTTAACCAAACTCATGGTAACAAGACAAGATTTGTAGAGGTTAAGTAACTAAGAAAACACTTAGCCAAATTAACATGTTAACTAGTCTAGGAAGTGGGGTTAAGTAAAGTTAATACACTTAGCCAAATTAACGTGTTAACTAGACTAGAGGTTGGGGTTAAGTAAGATTTAATACACTTAGCCAATTTGATATGTTAGCTGGGATAGACCGTAGGGTTAAGTAAACTTGAACACTTAACCATCAGATATTGATAAAGGAATAGGGTTAAGTCTAAAACATGAAGGGATAATACTTAACCGTTAATAAAAGGATAGTTAAAACAGAAGGGCTAGGTTAAGTTAAAAAGGAACACTTAACCAATACAAGATGAAGGGGTAAGGTTAAGTAACAAGAAATATTTAACCAATATAACTTGGTTTATGGTAGGGTTAAGTCAACGTGAATTGTTAATGACACTTAACCAGCTTAACAGGATAAATGAAGAAGGTTAAGTTAGCTTGTATTGACTAATGACACTTAACCAATCCAGCTTGACGAGAAAGAGAACTAAGTAGTAAACCTTAGTTAAGTAAACAATGATTCTGGAAACTAAGTGGTAAATCTTAAAACTAAGTAAACTTAGTATAACACGGGAAGGAGCGAATGTCCGTCTGAGCAAAAAGGAGGCTCCAACGTATTGGGTTACGAAGCCCGAGGCTTCGAGGGGACGTGAGGGTACTCTTGGTATCCCTCTGTGAGGCTGCAGATGATCCGCCTGGGCCCAGAGAGGTTAAGGTCTGCGTAGTAGAACCAGGGGTATGCCTTGGTTGTAATACATGGAAACCAATAGACTAGGATGGACCGGCGTGATTCGGCGAGCAAACAGTAGCCCTGTGATAGCAACTCGTCGTCTACCATCCATCTTGAGTCAATCGAGATACGTGAAGCGGAAAGGCGGAGAACTCCAAAAGACCATATACTTGCTATCTAGTTATGGTTGCGGATGGCCATAGGATAGTGGGCACCGGGGGCCAGCGTATAGTTCTCATTTACAAGGTGTGCCTTTCATTAGTTGAGGGAGGGGTCAAGTGGGACCATAGCCACTGGAATAAAAACAGACCTTAGCATTTGCATCGGCAGATATCTGAAAGCTCTCTACCGAGTTCTGTATTCCTTGATTTGCCCTGTCACAGGACTCGGACCGCACATTACAGGACATGTGGATCTAGACAAGCGATGACGATTCGCGATACATGCGTGGGAAAGTATAGGAACATATACCACTCTAGGTTGTGTGTCCTAGACTTGGGGGCATCGTTCGACAGGTAGCGTAATCCCTCGCTGGATTAGGTGGCACAAACCCTGAACTCGAAAAGCGTTCAGCAGATAGCGTAAAACTCTAGTTAAATCTAGAAAGCACTTGATAGAAAACCCTAGATTAGATCTAGGTAATAAATAATAAATGTATGCCTGAAGGCAATGGAAACTACAGGGGCTGGGATCACGTTATCGTTACTAGTTAGAACACTAGTTAGGTGGTGCAGAGATATAGAAACCAGTATAACAAGGAAATAGCGAAGCGGCGAAAGTATTAGAGCGTATCCAGTTTATCTTATCTTAGCATATCTTGTGATTATCTTGTCTAATCTTGCTGACCCTATGGTCATGGTGTAATCTTGGATTCAGTTAATTCATGTCGTTTGTTTTTCCATGTTCACATGCTAGAAATTGCTGAACTTACTCAGGCTTTATGTCTGACTCTGTTTTTCTTTCGTCTTCTTTTCTTCCGTTTCCCCCCAGGTAGTAGAGGAGGGAGTAGTATAGCTCAGGTTAAGTTGGACTGTCACTCTTTTCCAGCTTGAAGATTTGTTGAAGTTTTGCTTGGATTCTCTTTTCAGATGCTATGGCTGGTTCTTGCTACATTGGGGAATATAAATGTATTTTTATGCTTCTTCATTTTGTAAGACAGATGACACTCTGATGTTGTAAAGAAATCTTTGTACAAACTATTTTATCAATAAAGCAAAGTTTTATTTTCTAGCTGTTTAATTTCTGTCTGTCTTGTAATTTATCTGCATCTTTTACCCTAAATGCTCCACAGAACTTAGTGCATTCCCTTTGTGAGTGACACTAAATGATGTGGGGTGTTACACGTGGTATCAGAGCTGAAGGTTACTAGATCAGATAAAGGATTTGAAAAATTATTTTCAAAACGGTTTTTTTTAAAGAAGCATTTTCAAGAGAAAAGATTTGTTTTAAAGAACTATTCCCCAAAGCCATACGCACTATCTTCTCTTCCTCTGTTTGAATTCTTGTCTCCTTCTTTCTTGAGTCTCTGGGGCTCCTGGCTTTCTGGGAGGTAACCTAATCGAAGGGCAAAGTAGTGCCCGGCTTCCATCCATAGCCGTAGTTGTTTCATCTACGAGCAGTTTTCTTTCGAAGCTTATAGGGTTTTCCGGACGATGGAGGCAGTTTTCGAGGGATTTGTCAGCATGACTACACACGGAAGGGGGTGAGGTGTTTGGCTAGGGAGCACAACCCTAGGATGAGGAATTCTTGGATGCGGATTTAGCTCACAAAGGAGGAAGGAATTATAAAACCTAAGATAAGAGGAAGTATCTTTACTAGGGTATGATAGGGCATATACTTAAGGACAAGGGCAAGAACGAGGACGAGATTTTCAGAAGGACAAGTACATGCTTTCGCCACCAAGCGTACCTAGAAGAAAGGTAGTAAAGTTCTGATGGAAAAGTCTAGTTTTTCTATTCGTGCTATTTCCTTTGGCTTTAGCGCTTCGCATTTTTTTTCATATCTACTTCCATAGTTGAGTCTCTGCACCATAGTAATTGTATAGTAGAAAGATCCCACTAGAATTTCAAATCCAATTGGTGGTCCGACCAGTTTATTTTTGGTTAGTAGGGATTTGAGAATAGTTATCGAGTTTGCTTATATCATCTCACGTAGATCGTTTAAATTCAAAGAAGATATTCCTTGGGTGCTTGTCTGATATTGGTTTAGGCCTTTGGGGCTTGTACTTGAGGAATGTCAAGTTCGACTAGGATGGTTTACGTGAGAGAGGAACAGTTGTTGCAGGCACTCCAAAGAGCGTGTAGTGACCTTTCGACTCTTATAGTTATGGCATGGCGGATAAGAGGGAGACCTCTGATCATCTTAGTACGTATACCTGGTACCGCGATTGAAATCTGTTTTGGAAATGGAGATCCGGAACTTCACAATCGCGAAGTTAAATTAGTTAAGATACAGTGGAGTAAAGCTCAATAAGGCCAGATGCTAGCATCATACCCTTTTCCTTGAGGGTGCATCCTTGATTTCTTTGTTTTAGGAGCTTTACGCATAATTGTTTCTCTCTTTCCGAAGTATAACACCTAGGTCGTATCTTCGATCCTTAGGTAGAATCCAATGGATGTAAACATGTGTTTGAAACATGTTATGGTTGGTGGTTGCAAGTGGTTGCAAGTGGTTGCTAATGGTTGCTCGTGGATGCATATGCATACGTATTAGGCAATAGATCAAGTTTGGACGCTTGCTTATTGCATTTATAAATATGTATTTGTTTGCAAATTGAACTTGATATGTTATCATATGGATGTTGCATATGGATGAATGGCTATGCACACATGTAGTATTTACATAACTAGGGATGCTTGCTTACATGATTGGACGCATGGCACTGACATAATTCGCATTAAGGAGGTCAACTGAATCAGTAGACCACCTGATTTTGCATTAGATAAAGACATATACACACACTATGCATGTGAACATGAAGGCATTAGAAATCTTTTAAGGACAATGAATGCCTGTGATTGAATGGTTGAGTAGATGGGTGATTGGATGGTAGGACACATTCTTCCAAACTTGGAGATTTCGGGGACGAAATCCTTTTAAGTGGGGGAGAATGTAACACCCAGTAATTCTGTAACACTAAGATTCGCAAATCAAGGCAGAATTAAAAGTTAAATTCAAAATCAAGGGAAACGGGCTGCGCCATTGCGTTCGTCTCGGAAAAATACGCGAAATAGAGTGCGAATTTTCGAGAATCGGAGTCTGTATGACCAAGATATGGCCCGTCAAAGTTTTCAGAAAATTCCTAGTTCAAAATAGTTTAAACTAGGGTCAAATTCGAATTCAAACACACACGGCACAGGGCGGGATAATTCCCGCCCAGGACAAGTCGACAGGGGGGTCGACTGCGCAGTCGACACCACCCCCCATGTCGACTGCCCAGTCGACATGGGTGTCGACCTGCCTTCTTTTTCCAGCTTTCTGCACCTGGTTCATTCTGCTGTATTTGGTCACGTTTTCTGACCAGGTTCGTCCGCCTAACACTATATAAACATCCTTGGTCTTCCTCTCTATTCACAATTCTTTTCTACCCTTACGCTGCAAAGATTCTTGTTAGATATGGCTTCTCCTTCTCCTCCAAAATATAAATAAAATAATATATATAAAATAAACCAAGACGAGGAAATGCTACTATAAGATTTTCAAGAAGAGGTTCAAGTCAAGCTAGGATTCAAGAGGAGGATCAAACGATTTCAACGACTGTTTTTCTACGAATCTTAGCAACGCCATCTTTCTGTTCTAATCTAATCTCTGTAAGTCAGTTATTTTTAGATTTGAACGTTTTGTTTTTATTCGTGACATGAAATTAAAGGGATAAAAGATTATGCCTAATCTTTCTACTTGAATCAGCGCTTGTACCATTGGACCTAATTAAGAACTGTTGTGATTCGATCACTAATAAGACTGTGACGGTGAAACTATGGACTTTGGAACCATATGCCTTGGAACTATGAACATAAGCCTTTGATTTTGGGACATAAAACATCACCTAAGACTTTGATTCATTGAACTGTGAGGATTATTGCCTATGACTATGAACATCGCCTAAGACTGTGATTCATTGAACTGTGAGGATTATTGCCTATGAGTATGAACATTGCCTAAGACTGTGATTCATTGAACTGTGAGGATTATTTCCTATGACTATGAACTATGAACGTTGCCTATGACTATGAACATCGCCTATGACTGTGATTCATTGAACTGTGAGGATTATTGCCTATGACTATGGATATAAGATTTATTATTTATGCCCATGACATTGTGGTTACAAAACCATGTTGTTTAACAAACTAACATTATTTTAGATCTAGGCCTGACTTTCTATTCAGTTTATTCTTGGTTATCTTTGGTTTTAGACCTTGGGAATTTACCTATTAAGTTAGGTCTACCCATGTTCTTGAACCTCTGTCTCTATTATGTCTATTCTTGGTTTTAGACCTTGGGAATTTACCTATTTAGTTAGGCCTACCCATGTTCTTGAACCAACGTCGTTATTCAACCCTTTTTATGCCAGTTATTATGTCTATCTTTTGCATAGCATCTTTGATTCATTCCCTATTTTCTACGAATCTAGATTTATCTATAATCTAGATTGAATCACGATTATACGAATGGTGGGAATGCGATTCGGGGCAAAAAATGAAATTTACTAAAACATAGTTACAAACTTGGAAATTGGCATAAATTGGGAACATGTATTATGGCATGTCCATAGAAATGCAAATTGGATAAATTTGACATGAATTATAAGATGTATAATTTGAATCTAGTATTGACATGTAAATCTAGCATTTACATGAATTGTGAACTAGAGTAATATGTCTAGTTTGACGTGAATTAGAATGTTAAATCAGAATTGGATTTGCTAATTTGGCTCGATAAGTATATTGGCATAAACTTGTAATTGGCCTTAATTGGGAATAATTGTCAGGATTAGCAAAATCAGGGTTAGTGACACTTCATTTGGTATGGTTTACATACCAAAAAGCATAAACATGATATAGAGGGGAAAATGGGCCGTAAGAATAAATGTTGACAATTTACATTAAAAGAGTAACTGGGAAATAAGTAAATTAGGATTAATTTACTTATAGAATTTGTCCTAAATGAGGAAATGGTAATTTAGAGAAGTTAAAGGTTTGTTAACGACATCTCTTTTAATAATAAACCAGAAAGTTCTAGGGTGACAGAGAGGATAGTGTCTAGGCGTGAGTTTGGAAAATACAAGTTTCCTGCTCTCCCTGGCTATCCCTAACAGATCCGATGGATGGGATGGTTACTTTCAAAACCTGATTTGAAAATTAATCAAAACCCTTTGAACTAGAAAACACGAATAGGCCTAACCCGAGGTTAGACTGAGTTGCGATGTAAACCTGCTCGGAACCAACCGGCACATCCAGTAATCACAACAATATCTGTCTAACGTGAGTGGTCGTGTGCTTTAATTTATTTAGTTAAAGTTAGAACAAGAATGCTAGGGTTAAGTTAACTAAGACACTTAACCAAACTCATGGTAACAAGACAAGATTTGTAGAGGTTAAGTAACTAAGAAAACACTTAGCCAAATTAACATGTTAACTAGTCTAGGAAGTGGGGTTAAGTAAAGTTAATACACTTAGCCAAATTAACGTGTTAACTAGACTAGAGGTTGGGGTTAAGTAAGATTTAATACACTTAGCCAATTTGATATGTTAGCTAGAATAGACCGTAGGGTTAAGTAAACTTGAACACTTAACCATCAGATATTGATAAACGAATAGGGTTAAGTCTAAAACATGAAGGGATAATACTTAACCGTTAATAACAGGTTAGTTAAAACAGACGGGCTAGGTTAAGTTAAAAAGGAACACTTAACCAATACAAGATGAAGGGGTAAGGTTAAGTATCAAGAAATATTTAACCAATATAACTTGGTTTGTGGTAGGGTTAAGTCAACGTGAATTGCTAATGATACTTAACCAGCTTAACAGGATAAATGAAGAAGGTTAAGTTAGCTTGTATTGACTAATGACACTTAACCAATCCAGCTTGACGAGAAAGAGAACTAAGTAGTAAACCTTAGTTAAGTAAACAAAGATTCTGGAAACTAAGTGGTAAATCTTAAAACTAAGTAGTAATTCTTAGTATAACACGGGAAGGAGCGAATGTCCGTCTGAGCAAAAAGGAGGCTCCAACGAATTGGGTTACGAAGCCTGAGGCTTCGAGGGGATGTGAGGGTACTCTTGGTATCCCTCTGTGAGGCTGCAGATGATCCGCCTGGGCCCACAGAGGTTAAGGTCTGCGTAGAAGAACCAGGGGTATGCCTTGGTTGCAATACATGGCAACCTAAAGACTAGGATGGACCGGCGTGATTCAGCGAGCAAAAAGTAGCCCTGCGATAGCAACTCGTCGTCTACCATCCATCTTGAGTCAATCGAGATACGTGAAGCAGAAAGGCGGAGAACTCCAAAAGACCATATACTTGCTATCTAGTTATGGTTGCGGATGGCCATAGGACAGTGGGGCACCGGGGGCCGGCGTATAGTTCTCATTTTACAAGGTGTGCCTTTCATTAGTTGACGGAGGGGTCAAGTGGGACCATAGCCACTGGAATAAAAACAGACCTTAGCATCTGCATCGGAAGATATCTGAAAGCTCCCGACCAAGTTCTGTATTTCTTGATTTGCCCTGTCACAGGACTCGGACCACACATTACAGGACATGTGCATCTAGACAAGCCATAACGATTCGCGATACATGCGTGGGAAAGTATAGGAACATATACCACTCTAGGTAGTGTGTCCTAGACTTGGGGGCATCGTTCGACAGGTAGCGTAATCCCTCGCCGGATTAGGTGGCATAAACCCTGAACTCGAAAAGCGTTCAGCAGATAGCGTAAAACTCTAGTTAAATCTAGAAAGCATTTGATAGAAAACCCTATATTATATCCAGGTAATAAATAATAAATGTATGCCTGAAGGCAATGGAAACTACATGGGTTGGGATCACGTTATCGTTACTAGTCAGAACACTAGTTAGGTGGTGCAGAGATATAGAAACCAGTATAACAAGGAAATAGCGAAGCGGCGAAAGTATTAGAGCGTATCCAGTTTATCTTATCTTAGCATATCTTGTGATTATCTTGTCTAATCTTGCTGACCCTATGGTCATGGTGTAATCTTGGATTCAGTTAATTCATGTCGTTTGTTTTTCCATGTTCACATGCTAGAAGTTACTGAACTTACTCAGGCTTTATGTCTGACTCTGTTTTCTTTCGTCTTCTTTTCTTCTGTTCCCCCCCCCCCGCCTCTAGGTAGTAGAGGAGGGAGTAGTATAGCTCAGGTTAAGTTGGACTGTCACTCTTTTCCAGCTTGAAGATTTGTTGAAGTTTTGCTTGGATTCTCTTTTCAGATGCTATGGCTGGTTCTTGCTACATTGGGGAATATAAATGTATTTTTATGCTTCTTCATTTTGTAAGACAGATGACACTCTGATGTTGTAAAGAAATCTTTGTACAAACTATTTTATCAATAAAGCAAAGTTTTATTTTCCGCTATTTAATTTCTGTCTGTCTTGTAATTTATCTGCATCTTTTACCCTAAATGCTCCATAGAACTTAGTGCATTCCCTTTGTGACTGGCACTAAAGGATGTGGGATGTTACAGATTTGGCATGGGTCCCAATGTATTCCAGCAGCTCTATCTCGATTTCTACACTAATCCGCATTAATTTGATGTAGTTATGGCTAATATGTGATTAGAAAGTGATTAAAAGATGTTTTGGGAGTTGGAGGTCATTGTTAGGTTTGAAGAAATGAAAGTTGCGGCTAAGAAAATGAAATGAGATGGTTTCCTAACTGATTTCATCCTCCCCATAACCCTAATCCAAAAATTTGTTATGGGCTCTTCCACTAATTACCCTACTAAGCCCGGTTAATTTTTTTCACCTTCCAAAACTTATTTCAGCAATATCTCCCAAACGGTAAGTCCGTTTGATTAATGTGACCGCTCTATGGAAAAGGTAAACAATCATCCAAATCCAATGGAAGTGGTTTCAGGTCAAAACTCCTTACCAATCAAAAGTTATAGGCGAAACAAAATTCGCCAGGCGCAAAACCATGACTTAAAATTCGGCAAAAATCGTTAACATGGGAAATGACCTTAATAGTCGTTCTGCAAAGTTACAAGACCATACGACTTTGTATGTGAATGAAATAAATATTCTACGATCCTTCGATGTGTACAATACAGGTCGTTACATTCTCTCCTCCTTAAGAAATTACTTCCCCGAAATTCCTTAACTAAGAAAACCTACAAAGGTGTCCCGCATGCCTATCAACCATTTACAGACAACCAAACATACCTAATAATACAAAAGCCTATCCTAGTATGCGGTTTACTAACAAGGGAATAATTATCACTATTAAAATATAACCAGGCAAAGAGTTCTGGATGCGTCTTCCTTATGTTCTTCTCTGTTTCCGAAGTACAGTCGTTCTCATTATCACCCCAATAGACCTTGACTAGTTCCACAGTCTTCCTTCGAAGTTGTCTCATATCATGTCTGACAATATGAATTGTCCTGTGGCTCCCAACTGCCTTGAATTCTACCTCAATATCAGCTAACTGATCAGGTGAAATATTCATATCAAAATCGTGCATGAACTTTCTTAACTGGGAAACACGAAATAAGTCGTGCATTCCCGCCATCTTGTCTGGTAATCCAACTTTATATGCTAAATTCCCAACTTGCTCGAGATCTGGGAAAGGACCAACAAACCCTGATGCCAACTTACCTCTCCTTCTAAAGCGAATTACATGCTTTAACGGAGAAATCTTGATGAATACAAAGTCACCGATGGAGAATTTTAATTCTCTTCGTCTTTTATCAGCATAACTATTCTGCCTATCTTGGGCAGCTTTCATTCATTGTTGAATAACCTTGATCTTATCTGATGTTTCTCTTATTACATCTAGTCCAAGCATAAATTTCTCACCGGTTTCCAACCAACATGATGGTAAGTTGCACGGTCTTCCATACAAAGCTTCAAATGGAGCCATTCCAAATCTGGACTGATAACTATTATTATATGCGAACTTAACCAAATGCAAATGGTCATCGCATGATCCTCCAAAATCCAATATGCAAGCTCTTAATAGATCCTCCAATATATGATTCACCCTCTCTGTTTGACCATCGGTTTGAGGATGGTACGCAGTACTGAGATGTAATTCTGAACCTAAAGCCTCTTGTAAGCTCTTCCAAAACCCACTAGTAAATAATGGCTCTCAGTTACTCACAATACCTTTAGGTACTCCATGAAATCTCACTACCCACTTCATATACAGTTCTGCTAACTTAACTGCCATTCTATTCGACTTGACCGGTATAAACCTTGCACTTTTGGTCAATCGATCTGCAATCAACCAAATACCATCATGACCTGATCTGGTCCTTGGTAGACCATAAATGAAATCCATTGAGACTTGTTCCCATTTCCATTAAGGAATTTCCAATGGTTGTAACAAACCACTGGGCTTCTTTTGCTCATCTTTAACTAGTTGGCAATTCATGCATTTGGATATAAACTTCCCAACGTCTCTCTTCATCCCTTCCCAGTAGTAGGTCTGCTTCATGTCCCGATACATTTTTTTTACCACCGGGATGTATAGTCAGTTTTGAGTGATGACACTCTCAAAGCACTTCAACTCTCAATCCACTGACATTGGGTACAACTAGTCTGCCATTCTTTCGAAAACATTCCTCTCTGTCTAGTCCATACTTGATCATCTCCTCATCGTCGATATACATCTCTAACTTAGAGATGATTTTCAATAGGTTAGGATCGTCCCTCTGAGTGGAACCAATCCGCTCAATCAAAGTTGGTCTGATTGTCAAACTTGCTAACATCTCTGGATCCAATTCACACTTAGGTCTGAAATCATATCTCACAGTATACTCTAGTTGCTTCTATACAAGAAACATAGCCCCTAAACTGGTATGTCTCCTACTCAATGCATCAGATACCGCATTGCCATTCCCGGGTGTTTATGAGATATTGAAATCATACGAAGCCAAGAACTCTAACCGTCTTTGCAGACGAAGATTTAAATCCTTTTGAGAGTAAAGGTAATTTAATGACTTATGATTGGTAAACAACTCGAATCTTTCTCCTAAGAGATATTGTCTCCACATCTTCAATGCGAACACGATCGCTTCCGATTCCAAATCATGGGTAGGATATCTTTTCTCATACGGTTTCAGTTTTCGACTAGCATAAGCTACAACCCTAACTCCCTGCATCAGTACAGCACCTAGTCTGGTACCATAGGCATCCGTGTATGCCGTCATCTCTTCATTCCCCTTATGAATAACTAACACTGGTGCACATGTCAACTTTTCCTTTAGACTCTTAAATGAGTTTTTACACCTTTTGTCCCAGACGAAAGCTTGGTTCTTTCTGGTCAACTGAGCTAACGGTGTTGCTATCTTGGAAAAGTCTTGGATAAACATATGATAATATCCAGCCAACCCCAAGAAACTTCTTACATCTATTGCATTCTTGGGTGTAGACCAATCTTGCACCATAACCACCTTCGCAGGATCCATGGCAATACCATTCTCTGAAACAACATGGCCCAAGAATCTCACTTCCCTCCTTTAGAAGTGGCACTAAGAAAATTTCTCTTTCAGTTGGTGTTTCCTCAACACCTCCATCACCGTCCTCAAATCATTCTTGTGTTCTTCCTCCATCCTCGAATAAACTAAGATATCGTCCACGAACATAAGAACAAACTTATTCAATTGATCCCTGAATACCCTATTCATAAGATCCACAAAATATGTTGGTGCATTGGTCAACCCAAATGGCATGACCAACCACTCATAAAAACCATACGGCGTCCGAAATGTCTTTCTAGGAATACTCTCAGCTGCTACTCGAAGCTGATGAAATCCTGTCGCGAGATCCAATTGGGAGAACACTCTTGCTCCACTTAACTTATCAAACAAATCATCTGTCCATGGTAGAGGATATTTTTCTTCCTCGTCATCTTGTTCAACTCACGGTAGTCCACACATAAGCATAGTAAACCATCGACCTTAGTGGGAAATACAACAGGTGCTCCACACTCGGAAACACTTCTATGGATAAATCCCTTCTTCAAAAGATCACCTACTTGCACCTCGAGCTCTCGCTGCTCCCTTGGTGCCATATGACGAAGTGGCATCACTATAGGTCTGGCATCTATCATAAAATCAGTTCAAAACTCAATCTCTTGGTACGGTGGATGTCCGGTCACTTCCCCGAAGATGTCCGGATACTCGCCAGAAATAGGCATATCTAACAACTCATCATGCGGGATGTCGAGGGAATTAAGAAAAATAGCCATCACCCCATCACTAGGTAGGCAACCAAACAGTAGCCTCCGCCCATCGTCCGCTCTAATGGTCACCGAAGACCCCTCACAGTCTACCACCACCCCATATTTTTGGAGCCAATCGACTCCCAAAATAATGCCAAACCCAGTAAAGCACAAAATAAAGCAATCAAAAGCAAACATACATCCATGACTCGATAAGATCAAATTACGACTAATCAAACTAAGGCTAGTCGAACTAGCAATCGAATTCGTCACAACTAAAGGTCCATCGACAATCTCTGCTTCCGATCCCAACCTATCCATTAGTTCACTAGATATGAAGGAATGGGAAGCCCCAGTATCAAACAATACTTGAACAGGAACATCATAAATGGAAAGCATACCTTGGATAATGACACTCTTTCCTTTCTCCATCGCGGTTGGGCCATTCGATGAAGAAGGAACAACGTTGATACCATATGCTTTCACAATTTGCTTCTCTTTAGGAGGTTGTGTACATTTGTCCTTGTGATGTCCCACTTGGCTACAATCAAAGCACTTCCAGTCCGTTGGCTTTGCTCGAAATTCTTTGGCATAGTGGCCCTTCTTGCCATAGCTATAACACTCAACATGTATCTTATTCTTTTCCTGACCATCCTTAGCTTGGTTTTGTTTCCTTTTATTCTGCGACTTATTCTTGCCTCCATCGCTTGCCTGCGGCTTTGGTTCCCCTTCAGATGTAATAACTACCTCGGCCTTTGACTTAGGGTAAAGGATCTCCGACCTCAATGCCTTCCCACTCTAGATTCGAATGTCTCATCTATATGGTTTATCTGCCTTTCCACCAAATACTCATCTAACCAAATTATGAACTTTTCATTCTTCTTTTTGGCATTATTGATAAGGGATAATCCATTCTTTGATAAAGTATAGAATTCAGCAAATGATTCCGAGATTGCCCTACCATTCTGCTTAAACGCCAAGAATTTCCTAAACAATTCTGATTTCTGAGCAGTTGGGATAAACTTTTCACTCAAGCGAGTCTTCAATTGATTCCAAGTGACTTGGTCCTCGGAAGTAGCTTCTTACGTAGCATTCCACCAATTGATAGCCCGTCTATGAAGTTGACGCGATTCTAGCTTTCTCTTCATTGCATCATCGTTTCCCAAATCCTCAAAGATGCGCACACAACTATCAAGCCAAACTTGAACCACCGTAGACGATTCCGTTCCATGGAACGACTTCCCACAAAGACTAGTATAATCCTTGTTAAATTAGTGAAATCGGCTCTAGGCGCCTGCACCGTTGCACCACCATCGTTAGCAGCATTAGGAACAGCTCCCTAAACGTCCCTAACCATCTCTCGCATGAAGGTAGTAAACATCATCCTCATTTCAGGGACATTCCTATTATTGGCCCCTGAACCCGTACTCCTCATATTTTTTCTCATCGTCTAATCTGTAAAGAGTAAATGATTAACCATTTCCTTAGTGGTGTCAGTGCAGTGCGACTTCATCCTTAGATATACTAATAGTATATATATATATATATTTAGTTTTTTGAAAACCAAAAGATCACAAATACACGCTCTCATATATATATATATATATATATACACACACACTATCTCTCCCTGATGTCTTCCCCTAGATTAATTACACAACCTAGAGCTCTGATAACAAGTGTAATGGCCCGCCTAGGGCCAGCCGACGTTTCCCCGAAATGCGCTGTGCTAATGCCCGACTATCACAGAACGATCATCAAAGGAAAAAGATTTGAAACTATGAATCACCAAAGAACATATAGCAGAATCCAAAATATAGCTTATGATCCAAACCAGCATTATTACTTCTTCAAAATATTGCCTCTAAAGCAAAAAGAAAAGGTACACTACTAATGCACAAAGAAGTGACGAGCAACAACATAGGAAAATATATATGTAAATAGTACGTGGAAGCCTCCTACTCGTCTGCGGACAGTTGCACCTAACCTGTCTCTAGTCTACTCGTTTAGGAGCACCAAGAGTAATAAGAAGGGACATAAAACTCTGTGTCAGACAAAAGTCTAGTATGAGCGATAGCAGCAAAATAGAACACTAACAGGTATAAATAATCATAACTAAACCTGGACCTGTAACCAAAGAATTAGCACAACAAGATGTATATTACTCTAAAGTAACACTAACATAAAGTGTAAGATAGGGGTGTGCATGTAATGGTGATAGCAAACATCAAACATAGCAATCAACCTCACATATCTCACTCAGTACGTAATGAATACGATATCCACCACTTTGATCACCAAATTCTTTGCTACGTTCACTTGCCCTTGGGGTCATAATGACCCCATTGCACTGATCCATAGCCACTAATCCTTTGCTATGTCCACTATGCCCCATGGAGTCACGACGACTCCGCTACGCTGGCTCATATCCATGCTACGATCACTTTCCCTTCAGTGTATTAACGGTCCCATTCCGCTAATCCATAGCCTCTAATTCGTCTCTTAGTGGGGAACCAAAGCTATAGATATCGAAAACCCCTTTGCACACGTCCAACAGCAAATCCCAACCATGAAGTTAACTCGTTGGTTCCCATCTGGATCCTGAGTCCTAACTTCCCATTTGGACTATCTTTGCATCTCGAGTTTTGGTCGAATTAGAGTTAGTCTTCAGATAAAACATCGCATAGAATTAGTTCCAAATCCGGTTCGATTCGGTGCTCATAGCCCATGCCTAGGTTTGATTCGAATATGCATAGTGCTCCAGTCATCATCATCACTTCGGTTCAGGCCTCTCAAGCCTTGGCTCGGTTCGTATATCATTCGGTTCCTGGCTCCCTAACCGGTTCGGTTCGGTTCTGGGTCCTTGGTTCGGTCCGTACTTTCCACTTTGATTTGGTTCTCTGGTTTAGCTCGTCCCCTCTTATCCGATTCCAACCCAAACTCGATTCGATTGGCCTTCCTTGTTGCCTTAGTACTGAAGATCTTACCAATATTCTGGTTCGGTTCAGATATGTGTGATCCGATCCCCTATCCGGATCTGATCTGGAGTCCTGGCACTTTTCCAACAAGTCTGTATTGTCCATTATCGCCATACAACGACGTTTTCAACCATTCTAACTTTACTAATCAATCATAAAACATTCCAAACAGTAGTAGCAACATATATGATCAATCAACAAGGTCAATATATCAAGCATATAGGTTATTATTGACCAAACATACCAAAAAAGCATGATTTCCCTTAATCCCCTTAAGCATGTTTAACCATACGATTAGCAAACTTAATCCAATTTAACCCAAATTTTTATCAGAGGCATAAAATTATATTTTGGAATTTTTACATATTTTCCAGATTTCTATGAGCCATAATTTCGCTAATTATCACTAATCACCCAAAATTAGCTGTAATTAGTGAATAAAAGTGCTAATCACTAACCTTAGGAACAAATAAATTTCAGATCTGAAACTCAAACATATTTGGCATGGATCCCAATGCATTCTAGCATCTCTATCTCGATTTCTATGCTAATCCGCCTTAATTTGATGTAGTTTTGGCTAATATGTGATTAGAAAGTGATTAAAAGGTGATTTGGGAGTTGGAGGCCATTGTCAGGTTTGAAGAAATGAAAGTGGCGGCTAAGAAAATGAAATGTGATGGTTTCCTAATTAATTTCAGCCTCCCTATAACCCTAATCACGATATGGGTTATGGGCCCTTCCACTAATTATCCTATTAAGCCCGGTAAGCTGTTTTTCACCTTCCAAACCTTATTTTAGCCATAACTCCCAAACAGTAAGTCCATTTGATTAATGTGACCACTCTACGGAAATGTAAACCATCATCCGAATTCAATGAAAGTCGTTTCAGGTCAAAACTCCTTGCCAATCAAAAGTTATAGGTGAAATAAAATTCATCAGGGGCAAAACGATCATTTAAAATTTGGCAAAAATCGTGAACATGGGAAATGTCCCTAATAGTCGTTCCCTAAAGTTACACGACGATAGGACTTCGTATGTGAATGAAATAAATAGTCTACGATTCTTTGATGCATAGAATGTGGGTCATTACAGTAAGGCCATAGCCACCGTGAAAAGATAGACCATATGTGAATATGTGTATTGTAGACCTAATGAAGATGTCCTTTATAGATATTGAAAGTTCCTGATAGAGTTCTATGCATTGGATGCTGCCTTATTACAGGACTTGGGTTATAGTAAGTAGTACATTTGTGTGAGGGTCCAGATACACACACTGGATGATGTATTATAGATATTAGGGCATTACTCCAAGTTGAGCTTGATTGGACTAAGAAGTTCGGATAAGAGGATCTGTACACTTACATGGCATAACAATGGTGGTTCTGTGCAATTACGTGGCGTAAGAATACATATTTTCATATGTAGTTTGGCATAGGATGGAGGTCGTGAACGATTCTATGGTTTGACGGCAGAGATCGTGCAAGGAGGGTGCTATGGGAAGTTCCTTGAGATGAAGGGTATAACTACATGTATACTATATTAGGTTTAATCTAATGAGGAGTAGATGGGTACAACGTGAGTGCAGAGCCTTGAGGCTGTTAACCCAAATAACCTAATAATTAAGAAAACATGACTAAACGGTATATGTAGGGTTATTTCAGAATGGATAATTTGTCCACTCACCGAGAATTTATGTTCTTACCCCGTCTTCATAACATACCCACAAGTTAGATTTATGGTCGAGATTTGGTAGCTTTTGGAAACTTGTTAAAAAAAATATTATTTCGGTAATGCTATATTTGATTATTATATTTTATCCATTCCACTGTTAGATGTTTTATCGTGCTCTGATATATTTGTTATCTCTGTCTTTTCTGCAGGACACCAAACAAGCCAACTCAAGCTTCGATAGATTGGGTTTCTTGAGAAAAAAAATTGGGTGTCAAAATTCGGGTTGTTACAAAGGTAGTCTTGTGGGCTATTTCTGCTCATTCCAATTTACGTTGATTCGGATGTTTTCAGCATCAGCATTGTTGATCGGATCATCGTTTTGAACTGAAATTCTATCGAGATAATTGAAAAAGTTATCTTGATTTTCCTGACGATCTCCCATATTCGAATTTCTGGGAATGGGCCCCTCGTTTCTTCCTACGCTAGCACGAGTGGCGTTAGTAACATGCATTCTCGGGGCTATTATTGGATTCCTTCTTCCTTGATTAGAGGCCGATGAATGCGCATGTTCTTCTAAGTCGATCTCCACTCTATTAGCTCTCGGATTTGGTCCTTTGGCCAAAATAGCATCCAACTTTTCCATCAACATTTAGTTTGTGGCCTTCAAACGCTGGTTTATGACTTCGACCATGCAGGTTTGAGTTGCTCCAAGGTTATTGTCTGTATTGGGAACTTGAGTACCATTAGCTATGTTTCCAGAACTTGCAACAACCTCGGGTTTGCTCTTACTTGACTTCTTCGTTGGAGGAGCCAGCATATCTACCAAATTCTGAGTTCTTAATGCGATCTTCTCCGTGGATCTGCCTTGTAGACCCTAATGATATATAGTATAAGTGTAGATCTAAGCCTTAGATTCAGTTCTCAGTGAAAATACCAAATGTTAACACCAAAAATGGCAATATCACCTAGTTGTTTGTGAAAGCACCACCCCATGATGGGGAACACGTAATATAATAGAAAAAAATGAAAACGCGAAAGAAACAGAAAGCAGAGAAAGAAAAACATAATTTTATGGTGGTTCATCTTAAGATTAAGCCTACATCCACTTTGAACAATTTTATTATGATCCTTGACAAGCCAAGAACAATATTTTAAAAGAGAATACAACGCTCCCCAAACTAGAGATTAACAGAAAATCACTAGTACTATTGGTTATCGGAGAAGCATGATAACCAATGTAGGTGACCTAAGTTTATTATCTCTGGAGAAGACACTTTTTGTTGAAGGTGAGTAATGGCTGCTGGAAGAGAAGAATCATAGCATGAATCTACTAAAGGTGACATCACCAATGATTCTAACCCCTTTACTAATGCGGAGTGCCTCCAACTCACCAAAACAAACTTTTTTGCCATCGACTCTAGATGGGGAGTCAAATACTCCCTTTGCGGTTTTGGTTATTGATTAAAACATGACAACTGCCCAGTCAGAAGCACTCCACACACAAAGAACCCACATAACAAATTGAGTACTACCGGCCTCTCATTCCTACCTGAAACGATAAATCAACACAATCGTGGGCCAACTCTAACTTCCAAACCATACAAACTCTCGTACGAATCACGACGATATCCTTATCGAGATGACGTGACCCCAGCACTCCATTTTCCTCAACAAAAAGTGAAACTCCAACAAATCGACCATAAAGTATGCCAACTTATTGGTTTACCTGAATGGCTCAACTTACCTTTCAAGATCAATGTAGCATGTAAAAGGCTGTAATCAACATACACCAGTAAACTTCCTAAAATAGGTAAAATCCCCTAGGGATTCCCAACCGAAAGATTGTCCATAACCCGATCAATATAAAACTCAACTCTAACATGGTGGCAATCTGGTTACCTCATCGAATGTGCCTAGATACTCTCAAGCTACAAGCTCAGGTGACAACTCAATACCAGAGAACTGTCTCAGCCCACTATTATCCGATCATAAAGGGTTGCCTATAGAAGATGTATGTCTCATTCCATTATGTCTAAATCAAAGACAACTCACCAATGAAGAGCTTTTCCTAGCCCACTATCATCACCAAAAACCTCTCACTACACCGATATTCCATATCCTTCCGGTTTGTGATGTTTTGGACTCAAAGATTAAGTGTAGTTTATCTTCGACAATCAACAACAAGTAGAAAATTTAGCAAGACTAGCAACCAATACTCGATGAATTTTAAGTTTTGACGAACCATGTATACTACTAAGTATAGACTAACTATGTTGTAACACTCCCTAGCTTTGAGGCCCGAAAGTAATCACTATGGATGCTGCATCAACCATAGTATTAAGTTCCGGTAACCAAATACAAGATGTTACATACATATATAATCTAACTTAACCCTCCACACGGTACATCAAAATCAAGGAAGACGAGCTAATTTTCATGAGTCCCAATACCATTCCATCCATCAAACAACAAGATCACATGGAATGATCAAACCTCGATGTCAAACCGAAACACATATGGAAACACCATAAATGAAAAAATATATCGAATAATAACCTTATTCACCTCTAAACCACCATTCCCTCGGAAACGAATGTCTATAAATATGTCTCTATGATTGGTTCTGGCAAAGAAAGATAAACTTTTATATTGAGTGCAAGCTTGAACATCGCGTGCTTACTCAGTCGACTCCTCTAAACCACCATTCCCTCGGAATGAAATAATCAACCTCCAAGCTGATCAATTAACTCAGTAAAAAACTTCAAACTTCAAAGTGAAAAAAGAGAGGATAGCTGTACTTTGATGGCACATCGAGTTCAGTCACACTCTCCAACACAAACAAATGGCCTAAATTGATAACATCTCATCGACCCCTAAGAAGTTGATATAAATCTCTTTGAAGTGAAACGTGAACTGGCCTCAAACGAACTGATTTCGAAAACTCGAAATGGTAAAGAGCCTCGACCAACTCAGGCTCCGTTTTGGAGTCCCTTAGGAGTAAACTCCTAATTCATTTAGTTGTATCCTCAAGACACTGAAATAACCCTTGCGAGAACCCAAATAGCCCTTACACCGTAATAGTCAATTATGCTCCAAATAACAACATGCCACATGGACACATAAGCATCCGCACAATTCGACATAACTTACTCGTTATACTTGAGCACCAAAACTAACTAGAAATATCAAAACATCCCAAATAATGGTTTGTACTATTGTTGGAAACATAAAATGTAAATCGATACCGTTAGCTCTTGATTTTGCATGATTCTCAACTCTTGAGACAAAGTAACTGGAAGTATTTCTCGTTCGCCCGATCATCTTAAATAAGTGGTAAGGACAACCAGTCGCTAAAAGAGAAATGGCACTCATGTGTAAATACAACCTGCACTGCATGTGCTACTAAAGCATGGATTCGAGAACTAAAATATACACAAATATGTACTCTCCCGTATATAGTAACTCGCGAATTTGGAACTGTTTAGGTTAAATAATGCAACCTAAGATCTGAGAGAAAATGGGACGACCTGATACACACCACCTGTGCTCATAACAAAAAATTATATTGTACAAACACCTGATTGATATAAAACGATCATCAAGAGAAAGAAATAGAAGAAAAGAAGGAAATAGAAGAAAAGAGAAAGAACAAAATAAGACAAAAACACAATCACAGAACCCGTCGTATATCTTACAACACATCATATAATATATAATAGTAACAATAATAGATATAAAGAAGGCGAGACAGTAATAACTATATAAACCAAAGAATCAGATTACATATGCTCATATAGTTGTACGGAATAGTAATAGAGTTTGTAAAGTGATAAATAACTCAAACTAATGAACTGTATGTAAGAAGAAGAATAACATTTTCAAGGCTCCAGTTTGCTGCACAGTGAATAAACAATAAGGATACAAGTATAAATAGGAAAGACATCATCTCCCACTAGTCAACTTGTATAGCTCCAAATAATACATATACTTCTCATCTTTTCTATTTATCAGCAATGTTGATGAGAACTAGAGATAGTAGATGGTAAATAAAACCTTGGGTCAGAAAATAGTCTGGTACGAGTAATAAACAAATCTCAAAATACTATAAAAGTAATAATACTATATATGGCCCAGAGGGTATGGAGAATCATACCTGTCCTACCCCTACATCCACGAAGTTAACACATAATAATCAGTATATGCTAGACATTGAAAAAAAATCAAGTAATGTGGGTTTGATAGATGTTTAAGTACAAAATTATGATAAATAAGTAAACACCCATTGCATCCATCATCCATCCTCACATTCGCTCACTCAGTGCGTCAAATATATAATAACACTCGATTACCATAATACTCGAATCCATACCACTCAATCGGCTAGGTTCTAGGTTGCAACCACTTGTACGCTCCAAGGAAAGGAATTAGTTGGTCCAGCTGATTGTCATAATCTCTCATCGTCGGAAACCATGAGGACCTAGCTTGTTCAAATGGACATCACACCCACTACCCCTTCTTCCCAAGTAACCGCCAAAACTACACATATCAGTAATCCTTTTGAACGTATAATCCTTGGTAGAGTTCATCTTATTGATTGTTTATAAGACCCCCATTCAAAGTTATCTCCATATGGTAACTATCTACGATGGCCATCGTGTGTCGTATGATATCATCTTGTGTCTCCCAACTCTCTCTCTTTGACAGTCACCTCAATATGACTTAATGTCGTCTTTTATGCATCTTGGAGAAAACTATCCATTGCAACAACTTCTCTCCCATTCCTGTAATCACCATCGTTGAATGACAAGTCTTCGTATAGAAGCAACACATCATTGCCTCACGCCAAAGCCAAAGACCGAATAGCTATAATACCAAAAGCATGATCAAACAAACAATTGTGTCCTGCTCCTCGAGATCACACCATTGTCTGCGTTAAATAGGCAAAAGCGGCCAATGACAACATTAATTAATATTGACACAATGACTACTCGAATCAACTATTTAGCCAAATTAGTTAAATACGCATCCAAGGAAACATTCATCATTCATCACTACGTTTAGATTCTCTTTAAGTCCGTACTTCTTCTTTAGATCAGCTATCAAGCTCTAGTGTTGCTCCATGTTCAAATCCATCATCGAGCTTTCATGTTGCTTCGTCTTCAAATCCATCATCAAGCTCTAATGCTACTCCTCGTTGGATCCATCCATGCGCTTTGAATCTTATTCGAGAATTTATCCCGTCCACTCAAATCCATCATCCGTGTTTACTCAATCAATATGCACCAACTTGTGCATTTAATTGAAAAGCCCCCAACAATCTAACGAACGAAATATTCCATAACACTAGGTCTCCTACGAATAACATATTAAGTTAAACAAAGAAAACAATTTAACCAAGAAATGAATACCAATATCTATAACAATCATCCATTGTAGCAGTTATAAAGTAAATAGAACCTATCTATAACAATCAAAGTAAAATAAGTGTCAAAATAACCAATATCTAACAGTGTGGTCAAACTAGTGCGCAATGTCGTGTAAATGGGTAAATAACGCATAATAGCGTGCTAAAAGGTAAAAATGTGACAATCAGGTTGAATCTACTTAAATCACTACATAATATTTTTATTTATTATCTACTAGACTCAACTATCAATAATATTAAGTTTTATTATTATAACTCGCTTTCACATATCAACTTAATACAGTACGAACAACTACAGTTCAGTGAGAGACAATATCACTCACCTTAACCAAATCACTACCCAACAAGCTCTGAAGTGTAGAGCTCGTTAATACGAGTACAATGCATGAAATGATGTCCTAATCCGACCTTGTATGCAAAAGTTACAGGATATATTAGTTTCACATATTAAACCGATAATATAACTAAGTAATCAAATAAATACTAAAATGCCCTTATATCCTTTCTTTTCCTACTCCTGTACATCTCATGCACAAATTGCGCGCACCATCTAATGTGATATGGAGATTTAATCAGTGAGATTATAAATCATTTTCTTTATTTAACTCGTCATTTAATGCTCGACTTGCTAGTGATGAAGTTGTAGCCTCTCGAGCCACCATAAGAATCGCAACATCCAGAACTGTCCTTGGCTTCGTACAAGTCGCGATTACATTAAGGGGATCAGACAATGATTTGTTACGATGCTTTGGCGTAGTTCATCGATGAGAACTCTGTCTTACCCTCCATTTCACTCGAAACACCACAAATATCTAACGTCCATCCCTGATCTATAGCTCGAGAAATAGGGCTGACCAAACTAACACCATGAGCCATGATTTTAACGTAGACAAGTGGAGATTTTCAACAAAAGCTCACTTGGTCTCGTGATTTAAGGATGAACGAGAGATTTTATCTTAATTTTTGAAATATAGGATGGATGCATCCATTACTGTTAATGGAATAATAAACTCAAGTTTTAGGAAGAAAAAGGAAATTCGATTTTGGGTAAACACCATAGCATTAGGGCCCATGTTCTAATTTATTTTTTCTCAAACGGGCCCACAATCCCATGATCCCTAATTGACAGATGCCGCATGTTGTCACCTATGTGAAAATGCCTTTTAAAACCAATGAGACTGGTTGTAAGACCTAAGTCAATCGTATGAGGAAGTTAGCCTTTAAACTCGAACTACAATGTAAGTTTTTTAGAGAAATTGAAACACTCTTAATTCACGCATGGTCAAATAATACGTTCTATCTTATGAAACTTGATAGTATACAACAACTCTCAACTAAAATTTCAAAAATATATGTTTCATAGCAATCTGACACTATGCTTCTAGAGTGATTATTTACGCGTATTTCAAGACTGATATGACCACCAACTAGTCCAAACTCAAAATATAGCAATCTATATACATTCCTCACGTAACAAACAATCCAGACTCAATGGAACTGATCCAAAGTCTTGAGTTGATTGCTTAGGAAAAAAATCCAATTTTAAAACTGTCAATTGGAAAATTACGATCAACATTTAAATATCAAATCATTAAAACATAGGTCATTACAGTAGCGACTTATCTTGTCACTGTAATAATATACAACTTTATAGACGAAGGACGACCCATCACTGATAGGTTATTGATATGACACTGTAGTTATGTGTCACTAATGAGGCATTATTGCTATATGTTGAGTTGTCTCAATCATTCAGAAGCTATAATGAGACATAACATGAATATATACACGAATACACACACATATGATGATCTAAATAAACTATATGAAATGCATCATTATATGTGATATAAACCATTATTTCTTTCTTCTTCATCATTGTAACCATCTTGTCATCGACATTGTCATGAGGCTCATATGGTTGTGAAGCTACTTCTACAACTACTCAAACTGATTATGTAACATCTGTATCAAATCGTAATACTTAGTTTGTTTCTTTTGATATGTAGTTCAATAAGTCTAATTCATCACCTACATATAATCAAGGATCTTACGCTCAAATGAAGCAATCACCTGTCCATCGTAGTCCATGTACAGAGAATATTGACGTGTACAAAAAAAATTATACATTTATGAAGAATATAATTACTAGCAATTTATATTAAATTTAAAAGTCATACTAACCTGATGAGGCTGGTATAATCCAATAGATGATACAGCCAATATATCTCCATGTGCATGATACTTTAGGGGTTACTCCACAATCTGGCCCTGCAAATTATAGGCTATAAATGAATAAGAGGAATGGAATAACGTCGGAGGCTGCGCATACTGATATTAAGTAAGGTCAAAGGCAGAAGGTTGTAATGGAATTTTACTAGAAGATGTATGTAGGCTAATGTGATTGGATTTCAAACCTTGTATGTTATCAAGTAGCGCATAAACACGTGATAGGCCTCCTCAGTATGAATCAAGTGGCCTGATACTGTAAAAGGTTCCCCATCCACCTATCATGCAATCCTCATAGCAGCAATATAAGCTGGGCCAACCCAAGTATCACCATATATATTATCCTAAGGAAGTGAACCCAAGGGAATGCAAATTGTACCATATAACTGTAACTAACAACGCTCCTCTAAATACCATATAATTGGGCATATAGGAACCTAAAAGCAAACCTTGCGTCTCGACAAAGGAAATCAAAAAGTGAGTGGTTAATCGCCACAAAGCTCTGTAAATTGAAGGTATTGCTCCTAGGGATGAATGATAATGTAATAGCGATGCATCAAATCCCTCTACTACATATCCTCCATCATCTCATTGTGTACCCCTTGTGCAACATGATGCAAATTCGTAACAGGAACCCCCACATCATAATATATGAAAATAAATATAAGGTGGAGCGTGTGCTTCTCTAATAAGTCGATGGTCTATATTAGCTATATAACTATAGTGTCAAAACGGAACAATGTACCAAAATATGTACATTTATCTAGACTGTTGCAGCACTTATGTATCCAATGCGACGTATAAATAAATAAAATTGGCACAATTATTAATATATATATATGCAGTCCATCCACGTCCACTAATCAAGCTAAATAACCAAGTTCAATTGTACCATTATTGTTACCAAAAAAGGTAGAGCCAAAAAGATATAATAAGAACGCACGGATAATTGGAATGTGCATCACCTCGACGACCTCTAATCCACTATATACCGTCATAGATATGGAAGAGTAACACCACCTCCTCCGACATCCTTATTGGTGAAAGCTAGTAAATAAGTCGAATTTGACTACAAATCCTCAAATGAAATATCAAATGAAAAAGGAAAGTGGTCCGGTCAACCAACCTGTAAGCCGATGAGCATATACATATCTAAAGGTGTCTATTTTGGTTCAAAATTGGGAATATGGAATGTATGTGTGGTAAGCCACTATCTCTCAGTGAGGGCCTTTAAAATATAGCAGTCTATGTGTGCAAATATAGGTGAAGCTGGAAATTCACTAAAAGGCCGCATGTAGTCTATCCAAAAAGGTTTATGGTAAATCATCAAAATACTCAAACATACACTTATAACATGTAATGTCCCATATTTTTACGATATAATAATTAATTAATTTACCTATTTAAATAATGATTTAGAGATTTAAATGGTCGTTTAATTAAATAATATTGAATATTTAATTAATATAAATAGTATAATAATATATTTATTCCTGAAATAATCAGAATTAAATTGAATTCACAATTTTGTGTGAGTTGGATTATTTATAATATATAATTAATTTTAGAATTGAATTATATTAATGAATTCATTATTTAAATGACAATTTGAATGTATAATTGTAATATAATTATAATCGAGCTCGAAACGGCGCGACAATTCGTAATTAGGCGATTCGAACTTTAAACGAATATATAGAATTTGTTTTAAGTAGGATTTCTGTGAAACAAGAAACGTTCGGAGCTGGTGAAGTATATTTTTCTAATGGAAGAGAAAAATCGGGATTTCGTTGGGTAGATTTTGATTTATGTCCAAATCAAATTTTCGAAAAGTCATTATGGAATTCCTTTATAATTTATAACGATTTATTTACATTATAAAGGGATTTAAATATAAATCGAATATTGATATAACTGGGAATTTTGAAATATTGAGTTGTATATTCAAATAGGAGTATTTTGAAGCTGTATGAAATTCTATTGTGAATATATACGATAATATTAATTTATTAATATTTAATTTAGTTATTTTTTTAAAATATTAATATTTAAACAGGTTTATTTAGAGCTTTAAAAATAGCCACTTTTGCAAACGAGCTCCATTTTCGATGAAACTAATTTTGTTGGATTCAGAATATTAAATTATTGCTAAATTTAAATTTTAGTGATTTTTGAAGTCAGTATGTGGCCGTACGGGATTTTAATGTGAAAAAACATTCGATAATTTGACTTTAAAAATATGTTGTTTGAAGAAACGGAGTCGGAATTCGATGAAACAAGTTTCATTGGGTCCGTAATGTCAAACCATAGCTGCGTGTAAATTTTCACTGAAAACGGGATTCGTATGTGATTATATGAATTTTTAAACGATAAACTGAACTAACGCTTCAATAGAAATCAATATAAAAATGGAATATAAAAATAATATATTACTCTATAAAAACACCAACCTTCTTTCTAAACCTAAACCATTTTCTCTAAAACCAAAAACCGGCATCCATCTTCCTCTTCTTAAAACGTGAATTTGTAAAATCCCCAAGAATTGAAATAAAATGTTATAAATCAAAATAGGTATATAGTTGAAATCAGAAAGAGGTACTCTTCAAATCCATACACTTCTTACAGGATGCGAATACGATTCTGGAGTTTGGAAAAACGTATAGCGTCTCCTAGGGTTAGGCTTTTCACGAGATTTAAACACGATTTGATGAAATGAATGTTATATATGGTTTTGTTGAGGGATTTAGCATCTATATGCTAACTATTGGGAAATTACGTCATCATCTGGTTCGGTGCTTTACTGTTGGGTTCACTGCGACTGAAGAACATGAGTCGAAGTCACGTTTCACGAGGTGCGATTGAGTAAGGAGTTTCTAGTATGAAAATGACGACGACATGAAGAGAAGTGTAACGGTGTTCTCAGTTTAGGAAGTAATGAAGGAGGCCGGGAGGAGAAGCTCAAAATTTGGTCTGTGTTCAAGGCTGTTCGATGTAGCATGAAGATGAATAATGAGAAAGCGGTTTATAAGGTAATTATGTGATTAATGGAGAATAAAACTAAATGGGTTACGGTAGTTTGTGTTTGGAAGTTTATGGAGTTCGCTGTCCTTAAATGTGGTGAAGGGATTTTAGAACCGGGCTTTTGTTGTCTGATGTGTGATTTGAGCATGGGTCGGTGGAAAAGAAAGTAGAGTTCAAAACGAGGAGGAAACAATGCGATGGTTGTTGGTGTTCATGAAGAAATAGGGCGGATCGAAGTTCCTAAAGCTTTGAAAACGAGGAGTTCAAAAGGAGCGGGTCGCAACAATATTTTGGGAAGAAGGATCAGAGTACTGCGCGGTTTGGGATAAGGACGTGGGTGGGCCGATGGTACAAAGGTGAGGCCTAATAACAAAGACTGTTGAAATTAGAACCATTTAAATTGGTTAGAAGTTTATAAAATTTATATCTTAACCATATGATATCAGAATCTGACTAAACAAAATCCGTTGGGATTATGGACAGGAGCTACGAAATGAAATTGTCTGGGAGTGAATTAGAGCTAGTTACAATTTATAGCGAAATAAATTGTTTGTCTAAATCAACCGACAATTATCATTATTTATCGATGATCGTCCAATGTGAGTAAAATTCAATAACTTTATCAATTTATATTTTTATAAAGATAATCTAATAATGATAAATGTTGATTAACGGCTGTGTGATGATTGTTTGGTCGAATTGCTTATGTATTGGTTGAAATTATAGATAATGATATATATATAAATAGTTAATCAAACATTGATTTTGTTTATCAGAATATTTCATATTGAAATGAAATCGATGTTAATTATATTATTTAACTTCTGTGGACGCAGGCAAACAGGTTGGAGGAATCCAAATGGATTCCTCAACATTTATTTTACTGTTTTTCATAATTGGTGATATATGATGTGATATATAATCTGTTGTTGATGATGTGTGATAGAATGATATTGATCATTGTTATATGGTATTCTAGATACCATAAGCAATACTGGAATATATAAATGAATTTTCAATGTTATATTGAAAAAGAAATATGTATAAAATCAAAGGATTTTCTAAAAAGAGATATTTATAAAATCAAAGGACTTTATGAAAAGAAATATATTTAAAATGAATAGAATTTTATAAAAGGAATTATTTATATAATAAATAAGATTTTATAAAAGGAAATATTTGGGAAATAAATATAGAATTATAAAAAGGGGATTTCGAATTATATAAGAAATTTGAGATGATTTATTTAAATTAGTCATGAAATAAAAATATGTTTTTAACAGATGAATGAGAAGAATAATTTATAAATAATATTTTTAAATTGAGGAAAATATTTATCATTGGATAAATAAACATATATAAGTCTGAACTTATATAAAGAAGCAAAACAGATAAAGGGAGCAGATTAATTCATAAATAATAATTCATAAATTAAGGTAATTACTTATTAGTGGATAAATGGAATATATAAGTCAGAACTTATGTAGAGAAGTAAGAATCTATTTTCACATCGATATTTGAAACTGAATACGAACATAGTGTTAACGAGAATTTTAGATGGAATTACTAAAGTGTTGAATATAAAATAAGATTTTATATGAATTGTTTATAAATAGAAGTATAAATAGAATTTGGTAATGGGATATTATTTTAAAATACGAAATCAAACTTAATGGATTATATAAAAGAAATATTTTTCGCATTTGAGGTGAATAATGGATTAAAATAAATATTTTATAAATTAAAAAATTTATAAGGAGAATTGGGTTTTCAAATAAGAATTCAAATGGGAATTTGAATGAGGTAGGAAACAGGGTTAAAATGATATCAGTTATTCGAATAGAGTTAATTGAATAGAGTTATTCGGATAAGAGTTAATCGAATAGAGATCTTCAAAAAAGAGTTAATTGAGTTAGAGTTAATCGGATAAGAGTTAATCAAATAGAGTTAATCAAATAGAATTAATCGAATTATAGTTAATCGAATATAGTTATTGAAAGAGAGATTATCGAATATAGTTATTTGAAGAGAGATTATCGAATATAGTTTATTCGAAGAAGAGAGATTATCGAATATAGTTTATTCGAAAGAAAGTTATCGAACATAGTTTATTCGAAAGAGAGATTGTCGAATATAGTTTATTCAAAATAGAATTATCGAATATAGATTATTCAAGAGAGAATTATACATTGGGATTCAACTATATTGAATGTAGGAAAGTACTATTTAATTTCCGGTTTTTAAATCAAGATTTATTTGTTAAATAAATTGTTTATTTATTTACATAAAGTAAGGTATAGAAGTTTTATTTAAAATTAGATATTTCATAAGCATGGAATTATAAAACTATTGTTAAAATCAAATGATTTCTGTAAAAGAAGTGGATTCTTAAAAAGAAACCAAGAGTTACGTTAGGAAGTTTGTTGAAGGTTTAAAAGGTGAACCTTGTCTAGTTCGAAGTTAGAAATGTTGTTCAGTTAAGGTCTGAGACGTACTTATACCCCAACTAGATTGGCTTTGTTTTTAACTAAGGAATGTTTAAGGTTCGATAATGAAGGTTGGTTAAGTGAATTTAGTTAATAAGTGTAATGTTTTAAGTCGGCATAACAACGTTTTATTTAAACATCTGTTTAAATCAAAATGTAGGAGTTTTGGAAAGGTTTTCCAAATAAGAATCAGAAATGTTTTCTAATATAGAAAATAAGAAATGGGAATGTTTTCCCATGTTAATGACATATATTTTCTAAATATAGAAAATAAGAAATGTTGAATATATGGAATTAGGAAAAAATGTTAAATGAAGATTGATCGACATAATTTTCATCTAGAAATAATTTCGTTGTTGGAACACGCATTTTCTTTGATAGTTAACTCACTGACTATCGATGTTTTTGACCATTTTTCCGTTGTCAATACGGAGAGACCGGGATCAGATATATTATTTGAAAACCACTCCATATGGCATTAGAGTTGCGAATCAAATATGATGAAGATAATTGAAGACGAAGTTGTGCAAGGGCTGTCCTGTTTACAGAATAGTACCTTCGGTCAGTCCAGTCCGAGGACGACCTGTATGGAAGAATGTCTGACGAAGTATATTTAACAGATCGCGTAATTTGATCTCTTCAAATGTATTTATGTTTGGTGGCGGAGGAAGTCCTTTCTCTTAGCTGTATACCCATGGTATTTTTGGAGAAATCAAATTGTGATTTGGCGGGTATGACGATGTGACAATCAAAGTGAATAATTGTGTGATCTATCAGAGATAAATGTGGCTTCTAGCCTCACAATCGGAAATGGTATAAAATCGGGAAGGGCGCATGGGTAAGTGGTTGGCTGCCAAGTAGGCTGTATTGTCATCTGATCAAGAGAAATTCCTTTTGCTTCTTAAATCTATTAATGCTGTCGCTTTCGGGAAACGGTTGCTAATCCCAACCATTAGTGATAATACATTCGATACACTCAAGCGAAATGAGTGACCGGTCATGTTTAGCCTAGGTTGCAAGATGTTCTTGTTGAACCCAGAGTATTCCTCTCTAGAGATACACTGTCGGAAGGTGGTCCCATACCTTGCCAGTTGGAATCCATTTCCCAAATAAGTGCCAATAGTTTTTGATTATATATTATATATATGGAACATAAGAAGAAATTTTTCTGCTAGATGATTATTAGCTGTGACCGATAGACACTACTATAATATCAAAGGGTTTTGACATAAAGATTGTCGTTTCATTCAAAAGGATTTTGAAATTCAAATAAAGTTTTTCGAATTCTCATATGGGAAAAACCTGTTCTGTTATACGGCCTGGTCTTATGAGATATCATTTATTTTCTCAAACTTTTTTAAATTGTTTACACATACCAGTCCAATGACTAACCTAGAGTTTGTTTTGTTTTGTTTTACCTTAAACTCTCGGGTGCCTAAATTTGTATGGGCAGTCAAGCAACTAGGTTTTACAGATATACTTGGCGAGCTAGGAGCAGGAGGCTTCATGATTATATAGCTATTGTTATTTTCGATGTGTTGTAAGTGTTATACTCTGATAATGTTACTGTATACATATACTGATTTTTATTTCAAAGATATATATCTATTATATATTGTTCGTTCCGCTGTGAGATTTGTGATAATCCTTAACTTCCCCGGTAAGGAAAGCCCGGATTGTTTTGAGGACAAGACGAATCAGAACACAAAAAGAAGAACATTTCATTGTTATTACAACAATTCTATCAAAATACAAAAATATACAGAGTATGAATAAATATTACACATTTGATAAATATCAAAGATTACAATAAATTACTGCAGCGGAAAAATAATACAGAACATAACTGAAAGAAATACACAGATATAGAGCTTTCTGAATATCGTTCCAACTGTAAACCAGGATCCTGTGAATATAAACATGCAAAACCCAACTACTAACTGCCCGTGTCGAAAATAAGGGAACCCAGAGTTTAGGTTGAAACAATAAACTCCAGGTCAGTCATGTAACTGGTGTGATAACTAAAACAGTTATTTAAAACTTTACTTTAAAAGGGAGTAACTCAAGGGACCACGCTGTATAACACGTAACGGGTTTCCTCTCGAGAATACTAGTGCATATAACAAAACAGCGCAATGCATTTTGGAAAAATGAAGCTATTATAAGACCCAGGTCACATCACACAATGCAACGCAAGCCGAAGGATAGGGTTTTCCCTTATAATATCCAAACATGTTTAGTACGTTTAAACAAATCATTTGATACTATTATAAGTGTATTGTGTCAAAACAATTTCAGTCATAAATATCAATCATAGACAACATGGGTACCATATATCATGTCGCCGTACTAGGCTCTACAAATAAAACCACAATGTCACATATCATGAATTGGATTCCATCACGAGTCGAGGCAAGGGGCAAGCTCCTCTTCGTTCGAGACACTCTAGAAAATTTCTCAGGATCACAAACAGCGATCCTTGGAATCAGTTGGGCCAGTCCTCACCTAACTTTGGAGGATTAGTTATTCCTGAACACATGTTTCCCGGTCCTATAGGACCTATACAATAATGGCCTGTACATCGGCTCACATAGTGCCAGTTATCGACCATATATTCAAGGCGCCTCACATTCCAGCAACCACACGGTAAAAAGTATATAAACGTCAGGGATGGTATGTCACTGACATCACCCATAGCTAGAAAGAAACGTCGTGTTCTCTCAACGTCCGTATCCCGTTTTTGACTCATACCGAGGTGTGAGACTCGCGAATTCACGCTATACACAAAGCTATGCCGCACTGGCCATGCTTTGATCATCAACCACAACACTTTGCTTTTCAATAGAAGCCTTGATCATCTGCCACTCAGGCATGCCACACAGGTAATTCACTCCATGCGAATGATGTCCATCGATAAACAACCTCTGAGCTCGTACGTCTCAAAGAAGGGCGTTAAGAAAGAGAATAAATTTTCCGCCGCCAAACAGATGTATATTTAATAGAGATCAATCAACGCAGAATAAAATCCAATGTCAGACACATAGTCCATTTACAATTCGTTCTGGGTCTGAACGAAACCAGAGGCACTTTCCTCGCATATCCATCGATCTCCAAGTACGTCTGGACGATCATCAACTGATTCCCTCCTCTTGGGTGTACAACCCAATCAATATCATCAAAAATCATCCAAACGATGTGAAGACTTCCGGTCTTCAACCACTGTCTTCATCTTCGACTTAACGTCGAATCGGTCATTCAGAATGGGTATAAACCCGGCCTTTCTGAATAACCCGCATATATAATAACAAGTGTTACACAAACACAACATACACCTCATTCCAATTCAGAATATTCTTTTATTCAAAAATCCACATTCTTAAGGAAAGGTTCCCATTAATTTTATCAAAGATAAATTCTTCTAAATTTATTCTTTAATCTTCCTTTGGATATCATTTCAAACCATGTTAAGGTTTTCCAAACTAGTCGGGATTGGCGAACCATACCGGAGTACTTATTTATTTTATTTCCCAATCCCAACCTATTCATCCTAGGGAGCTAAACTGGTAATACTCCATATCTAACACCACCATGTTATTGGTAAAATTAATTACCATTTCACGTTCAAATCTAATTACAGATTTAACTATCGCTCTAAAGCTAAACTAGTGATACTCCATGTTCGATCATTTCAATCTAATTAAAGATTCATTAAAACCCCACGTAGTTTTAATCTTCTCAAAAATCAATATCCTGTCTTTAACTAGGTTAAAGAACCAACGTCATCTAAAACACAATTCACGATAAACCAAAAATAACTTCCCATCGTAAATCGGGTTAAAGGACAGGTGTTGTTCAAAACAATGCTGATGATAACCGAAAAATCAACTTAAATTCAACTCCAATTAATATTATTTAATTGGTATACTTCATTAAATCTAAATATAAAGATTTAATCTTTTTCTCAACTGGGTTTAAGAACAGTGTTAATGAAGACACCATTCACGACAAACCCAAATAACATTTGATATTAAATACAAGGCAATGAATAGAAAATATATCGGCTAATATTCAATATTAAATTCTACGACCAACAAAAATCGTATTGGAAATAACGATATAAATATATCTTTCAAATTCCCATAACAACATCTGCATAATCACGAAATCCAACATCGAAATATTCCAAAGACAATTTCGATTCAAATCCATTTCCACTTTATATTTTGGAAATTCTGGTTATTTTCAAAACCATTTCAAATCCAGTTTATTTATTTAAAAATAATTGTATTTTAATTCTAGTTCAAAACAAGTTCATTTCGATAAAAATCTATTTTTATCTTTTCAAATATGGAATTTTTCATCCCAATTCTTCACAAATCATTCCTTATGATTTTACACAAATTATTACTATTTTTAATAATATTATCAAGACCCGTACAGTCGATTTCCATCAACGGCCATCGAACTGCACTTACAGCAACATTTTTCAAATTTGATTTGGACAAAATTCCAAATCCAAACCTTAAATTTCAAATCTCTAATATTCATTAGAAAGCTCTTTTCGATACGAACGCACATTTTTCGGTTTTAGGGGAATCTGACGGTAGGGTTTCCCGTAATATCCATTCGAAGTCAATGGTCGAAATCCACGAACTGCCGCCGCGTGGCGCGTTCTGTTCAGGCCATTATATATATATATATATATCATCAATTTCCTTTTAAAACATATTTTATAAATCGTTTTAAATTCGTTTTCGATACGATTTCAGCTTCATATTCAATTTCGAATCAAAATTGAATATTCCACATCATCGATATACAAATGATAATATTTTCAAAACGTTATATTTTGAAATCACTTCCTTTTCTATAATCATTATAAAAAAAGTATAATCGACATAAATATCGTTCGCGTCAAAATGGCGCGTATCTAATCAACACCGCTTTATATATTTCAATAACTTCATTATTCTATTCAACAAATAAATATTTATCCTATTCAACACATGAATCTATATTTTATTCAAAACACATGAATATTATTTATTCTATTCAACACATGAAAAGATATTTGATTCTATTCAACACATGAATAGATATTTTATTCTATTCAACACATGAATATATATTTTATAATATTCTTTATTTTCCCAATTGGAATGAGGCCCAATCAATTACCATATAACGTTAATCATATGGATTTCATAAAAAAAATGTATATAATAGCAACGATAAATAATCAACCATCATTCAAAGTGCACCACACAACAGCATAAGCACTAAATATAAATAATTAACGCTTACACAGTCTGTTGACCAATCGGTCGACATACAACTAAATAATTGGGATTAGTGTGCGCCAAATATCATCCCAACACCTGTGTGGGGTTTTAATCCACAAACACCGAATATTATTTGTGCAGTTGGGCGACGTGTAAAACTTATCGTCCTAATCAATATCCTTCAAATAGATATACATAAACAAGTCGTTCGATTTGTAAATGAATATTTATTTATTCACATTCACGTTTAAAATTATATTTTTAACGATAATTTATTTATTTCAACACATGAATGTTTTATTATCCATTTCACATCAACATCACAAACAAACTTCACAATACATTAAACAAGCATACAAGTCGTCCATGGTCTGTGGACGATGGGTGTCGGGTGCTGCTAAGCACCGTCTGCATCCTAGAATATATTTTAACTAGAAAACAAGAATTAAAGTCAGAAGTTCTCACCAACTAGCTAATCCAATAAACCGTGACACTTCATATGTAGGAAAACTTCGTCGTGCTCGCCTTTTGTCACTTTCGTTGCCCGTATTCACTACATATATAAAAATCACATTTTTATATTATTGTTATGTATATAAAAATAACATTTTTATAATCACTCTATATGGATAAGAATTCTATTTTTATACCGCTACTATATAAATAAAAATTCTATTTTTATCCTGCTACTATATAGATAAAAATTATATTTTCGTACCGCTACTATATAGATAAAAATTCAATTTTTATACCGCTACTATATAGATAAAAATTCTATTTTTATCCCGCTACTATATAGATAAAAATTCTATATTTATCCCGCTACTATATAGATAAAAATTCTATTTTTATCCCGCTACTATATAGATAAAAATTCTATTTTTATTGCACTGCTATATAGATAAAAATTCTATTTTTATCCCACTAGTAATATAATAAAAATTATATTTTAACATCTTCTACACGATAAAGATCGAATTTTTATTTTGCTACAACATTAAAGATCAAATTTTTACTAGTTATATAATATAAAAATCATATTTTTATTCTCTATACAATATAAAAATCATATTTTTATTATCTACATTATATAAAAATCACATCTTTATTATTTCTACTATATAAAAATCCCATCTTTATTGTAAAACAAGATTGTTTTATTTAAATGTCATATTTTTAAATAAACAAAAATCACATTTGTTGTTATTCATATGATAAAACCACATTCTTATATAAAAAAATATAATCTCTACATAAATAAAAATATAATCCTATGTTATTTCTATAAAAAGAAATAAGATTTTTCAACATTATTATTTCATAAAATAGAAAACAAAAACTAAATTAACTAAGCTAAAAGAAAAAAATGAACTCACGGTGGATGAACAGAGAGTGAGGAGGGGCGTTAAACGTCGGGAGAGGCACGCTTTATTGGCGTCTGGCCATCACAAGGAGGAGGGAGGTGCGCTCGACGGCGGTGGCGCCCCTATCGAGGTGGGGGCGAACTAATCAAGGGGGGCTGTGGATCGGATCCCTTTTTTTTATAATTTGAAAAACCAATGGGGAAGGAGGTAGAAAGGGGCGGGGTTGACCACAGGTCTAAAGGGGATGAGGTTTGACTAGGGTTCCTATAATTTTAATATTAAATTTAATTCTTAAAAGTAACTTTTTTATTTCAAAATCAAACCCACCGACTATCTTCCATTTCTAATTACCCCTATTCTGAACACAATGGGATATGTATCGTAAGTTGATTCGATCGTTTCGATCAGTTTTCGTCAAAATCAAAATATAACTATATATATTGAAGCTGAACGCACATTTTAGTTTACTGTGGCCATATATGAACTCTAAAAATTCCCAAAAAATATTTTCTAGCTTCGTATTGATGATACGGTTCTAAAAAAACTAATTTTGTCAAATTCTGAGACCGTTTGAAAAATGGCCATTTTCCAGTCAATTAAAATCAACTAAAACTGGTCAAACATGTTTTCCTTTGCCATGCTCACATATTGATTTCAAAAATTATGAATTTTGAAACCTAGCAATATCTTGACATAACGGATCCAACAAAAGTGGTTTCGTTGAAAACAAAGGTCGTTTGCAAAATTTCCATTTTTAAGGGCCAGAATTCCATAGCGACTATTCAGAATTTTCAATTGTGTATAACTTTTTATCCCCGCTATGAAATTTTAATTTTTTGGATTCGTTAGAAAGATATTCTCAATTAGATTCAAATGTTTTTGGTTTCGTTAAAATCCGGTTTATTTTGAATCATGTACATTCATTTGAAATTCGAAATCGAAATTTCAAACTACCGCGCCATTTTCAATTCCTTTTATAATTATAGATTAATAATTATATTCTAAAGTTGATCTATATAAATAGATACGTTCTAGTTCTATTCAAAATAAATCTCTTGTCAATATTATTTAAAATAATTCATTTTAAATACTCTAAATTCATTAAAATCGCCAAAATAAAATTTTTAAATTGGCTCGGATTTTCTGGGTTATTACAATCTCCTCCACTTAAAACTTTTCGTCCCCGAAAAGGAACGAAGCTGAAAGTTGTCTAACTAATCAACTTAACTTCCTTTATTTCCATTACAGCTTAAGTTCTTAATCTTTTTAGTTTCGAAGAAGTTTTCAAAAATTTGGCTAACACCTTAAATTTTAGAAAAATTTCGCCATAAGCTCCCTACACCGAGGATTTCGGGATATTTCAAATAGCCTCCCATTGCCCTAATCAATCCAAAAAGAAAAAGAAACAGCCAAGCGGCTAGCAATCGGTTCATAAAATCATCCAAACCCAAAGAAATACAATAAACATGTACCTATTTGTCGGGCAAACAATTTTATTCTTCTGCTCTAAACTCCTTGCTATGACCTGTTCAATGTAAGCACATGTATATGCATGCATTTTCAAACAGTTTACTATTTGGTTCAATTTGGCTAAAGGTTCAACATCTAATTAATCAAAATAATAATCATACAACACAACCATCAATCAATTAGTGGATTATCGATTCAAATTCATATTTTTGATGCCAAATCACAACAAATAATCCTATGTAAATTTTGGTTCTCACACCGGTTAGTAGAAATATATAGATATCACACCTTCAAAACTCGAACATAAATACTGATGATGTGGCCACATCATCAGAATCATCCCCGGGTGTCTAGAATGTGATTCTATATCAATCCAGTACATTAAAACTTCGAATATACGTTCATGACGCATATACGCGAAATCTTTATATACTCGATTGTCCAAATCAATATAAAATAAAATATTCAAATACGTATACTTTGGTTTAAATTTTCAAAACAATATTGTTTTCATTTGAAAAATATACTCTTCACACTCGTTCTAGGATACTACTGATCCTATCTCTAACGAGTAATTCTAATTGGATATTACTAATCCAATATCTGATGGATTCTTTCGTTTGGTTCTAACGTGTCTTGTTCTCGAGCTCTGTAAACCAAAGCTTTGATACCACTGTGATAACCCTCAACTTCCCCGGTAAGGAAAGCCCGGATTGTTTTGAGGAAAAGACGAATCAGAACATGAACAGATGAAAATTTCATTGCTTATTACAACAATTCCATTAGAATACAAGAATATACAGAGTATGAACTAATATTACACATTTGATAAATACCAGAGATTACAATAAATTACTGCAGCGGAAAAATATTACAAAACATAATTGAAAGAAATACACGGATACAGAGCTTTCCGAATATCGTTCCAGCTGTAAACCAGGATCCTGTGAATGTATATCTGCGAAACCCAACTACTAGCTGCCCGTGTAACAACCCGGATTTTTATAACGTGTTAAGACAAGAATCAAGGCGGAATTAAATTATAAAATCTGAATCAGGAGAAACGGGCTGTGCTATTGCGTTCGTCTCGGAAAAATACGCGAAATAGAGTCCGAGTTTTCGAAAATTTGAGTCCGTATGACCAAGTTATGGCCCGTCAAATTTTTCAGAAAAATTCAGGTTCAAAAGTAGTTCGAAATTCAAATCTGGAGCCAAACAGAATGGGCAGGAAAAATTCCCGCCCAAGCCCTAGGTCGACTGGGGTGTTGACTGGGGAGTCGACACGCCCAGGGGCAGGTCGACTGCCCAGTCGACACGGGTGTCGACCTGGGTGGTCCGGCCACTTTGGCCTGGTGCACCTGTTGAGTGTTTTGGGTCATGTTTTAAGGCCTGTTTCGAGATTTGATGGTTCAGATCTAAACTAGCGTTAATCCTATGGCCTAAACTAACCTAATCTTCTATATAAAAAGACCCCTAGACCTAGCCTAAACCCTCATAAATCACTCTTGCCACATAGTGCTGCCCAAATCTCTCTTGATCATGGCCTTCATCTCCAAATCCAAGGGCTTATGCATTCAAATCTGATTCAAATCAAAAGGTTCAAGCTTTCTACATCAAATCAACGAAGTAGAGTGTCATGTCAACACCGTTCTATGACAAATGCTTGCTCATGAGTCCCTTTTGTAAGTTCTAGCTACTTTTAGTTCTAAACGGTAGTTTTAATTATGACATGGAATAAAAAAAAGATGAAGCCTAATTATGATCATCTATTTGAACCTAGCTTTGCCCCTTTTCTTGAACCTATGACCTTTGGGCTATTTCTTAGTGATTAAATCATGCCACTCATGTTGTGTTTGAACTAGTTTATCATGCAAGATTGAATCTTTAACTTGTGGGATGTTGCTATGACATTAATTTGGACCTATGCATGTTGCAAATAACTCTCTCATGTCATTATCATGCATGTAGTGATGATTTTCTCTCGGATCTTGTTTTATGCAAAGTCTCTACCTTCCCCTATTTATTTTCTTTTGATGAACCTTGGTCGATTTCGGACCTAGGCCTAAACTACGACTTAAGTGCGATTTGTATACGGGGGAATATTGGGATTTCACCTATTTAGACATAGGTGTATGGTAAAATTGATCTCATAACATGAACAAAAGGGAAATTTGCAAGTTTTGGCATACAAGAATTGGCATATGAATTAGACCACGAGTTTTGGGGGCTAAGTAAGTTAAATCAAGGGATTGGGCTTATGTTAATTAGGCATAAGTGGAATTGGGGACATGAACCATGATGTGGGTTTAGTTGGGCATGATCTGAACAACATGTAACTTTGGCTAGAGCTTGATTTGGGTAAATTAGACATATGTAATGTGGCTAGTATTGGGTACACATTTTAATGAACATGTAATTGGAAACTTGGGCATATGTTTAGTAATATGCAAAGTGGTGATTTTAATTTAAATGACATGAAAACATGAATATGAACATGATACGTAGTAAAACATGAAAGTGGCCAACTCGAGGTTGGGTTGAGTTTGTAGCATAAATCTACCCTGAACCGCCCGGCAAATCCAGTAGCTACAAACAATAGGACCCAATGTCAGTAGTTGGTCATATCACGCTTGAAACCCGAGGTTAGACTAGGTTGTGGTGTAAAACTGCCCGGACCAGCCCGGCTCAACCAGTAACCACAACAGGGTCTAATGTGAGAGGTTGGGGTGCATTAAACTAGTTAATGCCACATGATAAGATTAAGTAACTTGATTAGACTAATGACACTTAACCGATATGACATGGACGGGTGGGTTAAGTAACTTAGCTAGACTAATGACACTTAACCATATAACACGATTAGTGGAGGGGGTTAAGTTAACCAACACTTAACCAATCCGACCCAATAATTTGATGAGGTAAAGTTAACCAATACTTGACCAATCTAACATGATAATTTAATGGGGTTAATTTACTTATACTTAACCAATTATACACGATGATTTAATGTGGTTAGGTTAACCAATTTGACTCGATAATTTTGATGAGGCTATGTTAACCAATACTTAACCAATTTGACTCGGTAATTTGATGGGGTTAAGTTAACCTACACTTAACCAATCTAACATAGTAATTGGATAGGGTTAAGACACGAACCGCTTGAATATACTTAACCAACTCAACTCGGTAATTTGATAAGGATAATCTATACTTAACCAACCACGATAACGCAATAAGGTTAAGCCGTGAACTTCTTTATATACTTAACCAACTTGACATATGGTTTGTAGGGCTAAGTCTTGAACTTGAACACTTAGCCAATTTTGACATGCTTCTAGACGGGTTAAGTCATGAGCTTGAATGACAACGCTTAACCCATTAGATAAAACCCTAGTTCAGGGGGACTAAGTGGAAAACAGTAGTTAACAAGGATGAAGGGAAAGGAAGCTAAGTGATAAACCTTAGTTAAGGATAACTAAGTAATAATTCTTAGTCAAGGAAATTAGACCAGTTCATAATAGATGAATAACCCGATTCGGTATGTCGTCGCTTCAGCAAACACACGAGGTGGAGCAATATCTGATTTAGATAAAGGCTCCAACGAACTGGGTGACGAAGCGGTAGCTTCGGGGAATGCGAGGATACTCTTGGTATTCCTCTGTGACTTGGCAGATGATCCTCCTGGGCTCACAGAGGTTAAGGTCTGCGGTAGAAGAGCCAAGGGTATGCCTTAGTTGCTGTGCGAGCAACCTAAAGACTAGGGTGGAATAGCGTGGGGTCGGCGATATGTTTACGGTGGCCCTAGATAACACATCGTCGGCCACCTACCAGCTTTAGTCAATCGTGTACGTACGGAAAGGCAGAGAACACCCAACAGACAATACTTGCTATCTAGTTATGGGTGAGGTAGGCCATTTGGGAGTGGGGCATTGATGGCCGTAGTGTAGTTCTCATACATGATTTTTCTTGTTTTGCCTTTCAGTAGTTGAGGGAGGGGTCTCGTGGGACCATAACCACCGGTAGAAAAACAGACCTTAATATATGCATCGGCAGATAACCTAAAGCTCCCGACCGAGTCTTTTATTCTGTCATGGAACTCGGATGGCACATTGAGATACATGTGCACCTAGACATGGAAAAACGATTCACGATACATACGTGGGAAAAAGGGTGTGGTTGACGGGTAGCATAATCCCTAGTGGCCCTAGGTGGTTTGAACCCAAACTGAGATATGAAAACGTTCATTAGGTAGCATAATCCCTAGTGGTCCTGGGTGGCATAAACCTTAGTTGAACACGCGATAGTTCTTGATAAGAAAACATAGTTAGATTAAAGATGATAGTCCAAATGATTTCAAGGATCAAATGGTACTACGTTGAAGTAGTGAGAAAGCCCGTACGAGGTACGGCAAAGGACTGAACTTATACATGGAAAGAAACACACGAGTTGAGAAAACCTATATATGCGATATATTAGGTCGACATGGACCATTTCATGGCATTGGGCAAGGGACATTTTATAGTTAACACATAACACGGGTTGGGATACTAGTACGGGAGGTGCAGAGCAAATATACATGATAGATACCTCGGGATTCTATACTTGATAGAAACCCGACAATGTGATACCTTAGTTTATCTTGATAAAGTGGTTCACCCTGTTATCTTGGTCTAGCTTATCTATCTTGTCATCATCCTTATGTTTACTTTAAGTTTATGCATGTCATGTTACCTTTACTTGTTTTTATGCTGGAAGTAGATAGGACTTACCAGTCTTTATGACTGACCTCGTTTTCTTTCGCCTCTTTGTCTTCCGTTTCCCCACCCCCCCAAGGTTTTCAGGGAGGAAATGCTGTTGTTTTGTTCGGACCTTTTATGCTTGAAGGTCATCATGTATAGCTTGGTCTTCTCTTGGCAATGGATGCTTCACCGCTTTATTTTTGGGAATAATTTATGAAAAGGTTTATGCTTCTTTACTATTGCAAGGCAGGTTTTGATGTATTCTGAGGAAAAAGGCTTTAGACCTTATTTTATAAGGTAATGAAATTTGTTTTACTTCCGCTGTTTTATATATGTTCTGTCTTGTAATATTCTGTGCATGATTACCTCGATAATACATCACCAAACCTAGTGCATTCCCTTTGTGAGTGACCCTAGCGGAGGTGGGGTGTTACATTTGGTATCAGAGCAGAAGGTTACCAGATTGGGCAAAAGTTTTTAAAACCTTCTGAAACTATTTTCCGAACTATTTACAAAGAAGCATTTTTCAAGAAAGGTTTTATTTTTAAAGGCCATTAGCACTATCCTTTGTTTCCTTGATTGAATCTCTTTTCCTTTCTTTGCTCCATCTGTAGTCACAGTAGTTTGAACAGCGACTAATCCTTCCCTAGATACCTAAGTGTTTTCCGTGCGATGGAGGTAGTTTTCGAGAGACCTGTTACCGCGTTATAAGAAAGGATAGTAAGAACAAGATAAAGGATACGGGCTTAAGGATAAGCAACTTGTTGGTAGGGCTCAACCATGACGAGAGAGTATTTTTGGTATTGTAAAACGGGACGGATTGTTAAGTATTATGGAACAAGAACAAAATCATCGAGAAGGCAATTGCATACCTTCCCTAGCATACCTGAGAAGGATGGTAACATTCTTGTTGAAGGTTTAGTTATTCTTTTCTATCATCCCGCCAAGACTTTGTTTTGATCACCACATCATTTAGGTCCGCATCGATAGTTGAGTCTCAGCACCTTAGTACTAGCGTAGTAGAGGATCCCATTTTGTCTCAAATTTTGTTGGAGAATCAGTCCATTTATTCACGACTTGTTTGGATTTGAGAATGTCTATGCCAAGAGTTGAGTTTGGAAGTAATGCTTATGTTTTGGGCCATGGATGGATTCTAGGGATGAAGTGGTTATCCAGTAAGGGGTGCCACCCTTGGTTTTGATAGGAGGGTAGTTAGATTCTTGACTTGCCTTGGTAATACCCTCGAAGTCTCGTGTAACCTTTTGGGTTCTGTCATGATTAGTTAACTGGAATCCCTTGATGCCTTTATTGGAAATTTGAAATCCGATCGAGTGGTGTTTGCCAATAAGACGGATGATTCATTTCACTTATGCATAAGTTATAAAAATCACCCTAGTAAGTACACATGGTAACCTGGTTGGCATTTGTTTACTTTCAAGAGAAAGTTCTTCTGCGTGGAATACCGTATAGTATGTAAACGAGATCCAAGATTCACTAGTGAATTTTGGAGAGCTCACATGGAATCTTGAGTACGCAGTCATGTTTGAATCAAGTATACTAGAAGAAGAATACATGAAAGTGGAACGAGAGGCGACAATTGTAACGACCCATATTTTGAATAACAAGTTATAACATAAATCAAGGAAGAATTCAATGATAAAATCTGAATCAAGTGAAACGGGCTGTGCCATTGCGTTCGTCTCGGAAAAATACGCGAAAGAGAGTCCGAGTTTTCGAAAATCGGAGTCCGTATGACCCAGTTAAGGCCCATGGAAGTTTTCAGAAAATTTAAATTAAAAACAGATTTCAAAATTCTGCTGGGCAGATAGGCGGGAAAAGATCCCGCCACCCCCCAAGTTGACAGGGGTGTCGACTTGGGAGTCGACACACCCAAGGCCGTGTCGACTGCCCAATCGACACCCCTGTCGACTTTAGTGGTCGGCCAGTCTGGCCTGGGTGCACCTGACTTGTTTCTTAAGACATGTTTGGAGGCTAGTGGCGTGAATTGATGGCCCAGATCTGAATTAGGGTTAATCCTATGGTCTAAACTAACCTAATCATCTATATAAAGACCCTAATACCTATCCTAAGTCATCATAAATCAATCCTACAACTAAACTATGCCAAAATGTTTAATCATGGCCTCCACCCTCTTGTCATAGTCTCCATCTTCATTCATATGAGAGTTTCTAAGCTTGTTTTGAGAGTTTCTAAGGCCAAAGTTCAATCTTTCTTCATCAAAGCAAGGATCTTTTTATAATTTCTCAAGGGTTTTCATTGAAGCTTACTATTTGGGGGTCTTTAGAGCTGCTAGTGGCTTCGTCTCAATCTTATTTATATTTTATAAGTCTTCATAGCATTGTAAGCCCTATACTACTCTCAGATTAACTGTGAAGTTAAATATGACATGTTGCAAGTTGAGTTTGGGCCTAAGTATGATATGTGCTTTGATCCTATCATGTTATGCATAAATATATTCTATGCATGTTTGTAAAGCTATCACCTTTGCCTTATGCATAGAAAGCTATGAGCTTTGATTGGAAATGTTGCATAAAGCAACATAGAAACTCTCATAAACCTTGTGTTATCTTGCATATGATGTTATATGCGAATCACTAGCCACCATCCTATGTCATTTATGATCATGTTTCACCTATTTGCTTAAGTTTGATATCATGCATATTTTGAGGCTCATGATGTAATATGCAAGTTGCTATCTTGCATATGGTGTTATATGCGAATCGCTTGCTATCATCCTATGTCATTTATGACCATGTTTCACCAATTTTGCTTAAGTTGATATTATGCATTTTTTGAGGCCTATGATGTAATATGCAAGCTTATGAACATATTTATGCCTCATATGCCACCATGTTTAACTTGTGGCCAACCTTATTACCTTATGCCCTTTTTGTCATGTTTTGCCAAGTTCCCTCTTTTGATCTATGTTATGTTATGTTATGCGAAACGTACATGCGAGTGGAATGCGTTGGGTTTGGGTAATATTAATGACATGAAACATGATTTTAAAATATGACATGAACATTGACTTATGATCATGTTTGTAAACATGAATTTGGACAAGACTTCTAGAAAACATGAGAGTGGCCAACTCGAGGTTGGGTTGAGTCTGTAGCATAAATCTACCCGGAACCGACAGGCTTAACTAGTGGCTACAAGCAATATGACCCAATGTGAGTAGTTGGTCATGTCGCACTTGAAACCCAAGGTTAGACCAAGTTGTGGTATAAAGCTACCCGGACCCGCCCGGCTTAACTAGTAACCACAACAAGGTCTAATGTGAGAGGTTGGGTGCATTAAATTAATTAATGCCACATGATAGGGTTAAGTCATGGACCACTTGAATACTTAACCAATGAAACACGATGGGTTGATGGGATTAAGTCATGAACCTTGGGTACACTTAACCAACTTGATGGGGTAGGGTTAACCACATTTATCCCGCTAGAAACCCTAGTTACGTGGTCCTTTTCACCAGTAACCCTCTTGATTGTATCATGATACCCTAGGGACTAGGCTAGGGTGGGGCACGATTACTGGGCTGACATGTAAGCGACCAAAACGACGGTTGAGTAGGTGCGCCGGTGTAGGTTCAGGCGGACTATGGTCGTGCACATGGTCCGGAGTTGAAAAAGCAGACACGGGCACCTGTAGGTTTAGACCGTGCGTGCTTTATTTGTGTCCGTGGTTGGCACCCTAGGGCTTGATACACCCTAGGGTGGACCTAACACAGTTTGACTACACTTCGTGATTGGGCCGTATGACACTGACACTTGACGAGTTAGGCTTTTAGGGAGCCGATCGACTAGACCGTGTTGTTGGACCTTGATCTAGGTCATCTCGGGATATTGGGCCATGATTGGGCCAAGGGATCTTTTCTTGTTGATACCTGACATAGATTACTAGAACACACTTGGTGCAACTTAACCTTGTATATGCGATGCCACACTTGATCTATCTTGATAACTTTTCACTATGCCAGTTATCTCCCTACATCTCATCTCTGTTTTACATGTCCAGTTAACTTTATCAGTTTTTATACTAATAGTAGGTAGGACTTACCAGTCTTTTTGACTGACCCGTTTTCTTTCGCCTCTTTTCTTCCGTTCCCTCCCCCCTCCCCCCGGTTTGCAGCGTGGGAACACTGGTACCTAGCTGGATCTTTTGCTGCTTTTCTGGATAGCTCATGTATGGTTTGAGCATGCTATGGCGTTAAGCTACTTTGGGGATAGTTACTTTATGTTTTTTTTCAATTTTCAGTTTGTGTTCTAGAATTTGTTTTATGGAAAATAATGACAAAGTACTTTGATGTAACTTGACTATGGTTTTGAAATGTTAGTTTTATCCGCTGCTTTACTACTCTGTTTTACTTATATGTTCTTCTTGTGATATCTGCTTGCATGTTTACCTTGTTTAACGCCCCTCCAAAGCTAGTGTACTTGCAAGAGTGGCATTGGCGGAGGTGGGGTGTTACATTTGGTATCAGAGCATAAGGTTTACAAGATTTGAGCAAAAAAGTGTTTTTAAAACTTACCTTTTTGGAAAACTATTTTCAAAACCAATTAAGTATTTTCAAGAAAAGTCTAGTTATTTTAAAAGGCTATTCCCCAAAAGCCATTAGCACTATCCTTCGTTTCCTCGTTCTAAATTGTTCTTTTCCTTTTTCAGCATGGCCGATCTCAACCTTCCCGAGGGAGTGACTATTCCCGGATGGTTCCAGAGGTACTTGGAAGCTAGGGCCAACGATGCGGGCCTAGCAAATACCCCCACCGTAACTGAGGTTCCCCCTCCTCCTCCTCCTCCTCAACATCCCGAAGCAGATTTCTCAAAGGTTTACAAGGACTTTAAGGCGATGGGTGGCAGGAATTTTATTGGGACGGAGACCTTTGTGGAGGCACGAAATTGGTTGAAAGAAACTGAAGATCTTTTCGCTATCTTTGATGTGGAAGACCATAGAAAGGTTTTATTGGCAGGATGGCTATTAAAAGAAGAAGCTGGTTATTGGTGGGAGGTCACCAATGCTACTAGACCTATAGAGACTTGGGCCGACTTTAGGACGAGGTTTGGGCTTAGGTTTCTATCATCAGCTGAGGCGAATCTGCAATTGGAGAAGTTTATATCTTTGAAGCAAGGGGACATGACAGTGAGGGAGTATGAGAATAAGTTTAACCAGCTCGCTCGATTCGGTTTGGACATGGTTAATACTCCCCAGAAGAAGGCTTTACGCTTTGCACGAGGGTTGAATGAGCCATTACAAGGTTTAGCCCTATCTCATATACCCATGGGGGCCAATTTTGAAGGCCTAGTAGACATGGTATTGCTTCAAGGAGACGATAAGAATGGCAAGAAGGAAGTCAAGACTAATGAGACTCAAACCAAGAAGACGGACTCCAAGTGCGGAGGAAATCAGAGCAATCAGAACAACAAGAACAACAAGAACAATAAGGGCAATAAGACCAACAACAACAAGGCAAAAGCCCCAAGAAAATGCAACTTCTGTGGGATTGTTGGGCACATAGCCAAAGATTGCAGAAAGAAGAAGAGGAAGTTGGGCGAATACTTTCACTGTGGAGAGCCTGGAAACCTTCGCAAGGATTGCCCCAAGAAGCAAGGACAAGGGCAAGGGCAGAATCAGCGTGCAGGACCTTCTGGAGGGCAAGTGCATGCTCTCAACACTGCTCCAGTTCAGGACCGAGGTAGTATTTTTGTAGAAAGTCTTGTTTATATTTCTGACTTTCCTGTTCGCACTTTATTTGATTCTGGCGCATCACATACCTTCATTTCTTCTGACATTGTTGAAAGTTTGCACCTAAGTACTAGTCTAGTTGAGGATCCCGTCAGTGTTTCAAATCCAATTGGGGGTTCCGCCCATTTATCTATGATTTGTGTGGATTTGAAGATTTCTATCTTGACCGTAGAATTCACGTGTAATGCTTATGTTCTCGGGTTCACGGGATACGGGTTGATTTTGGGCATGCATTGGTTGTCCAGTTATGGAGCCATTCTCGACTGTGAGCATAGGGTGGTGAGGCTCATGACTCGCCTCGGTAATACCCTAGAGATTTCTTGCAACCCGCTGGATCCCGTCATGTTATGTTATCTTGAATCTCTTGACTCGTCCATCAATGATCTGCAATTTGTAAGGGTGGTTCGAGAATATCCTGATGTCTTTGAAGAGGTTAAGGGGTTACCCCCTAAACGAGAGATAGACTTTCACATTTATCTGGTTGATAATGCCAAGCCAGTATCATTGCTCGTTAGGCACATGGCCCCGCGAGAAATAAGAGAGCTCAGTAAGCAAATCAAGGAGCTGCTTGAGAAGAATTTTATTAGGTGAAGCATTTCTGAATGGGGTGCTCCGGTGGTATTTTCCACTAAGACGGATGGTTCGCTTCGTCTATGTGTTGATTATCGAGAGTTCAACAAGCTGACAAAGAAGAATAGGCACCCGTTACCGAGGATTGATGACCTCTTTGACCAGCTTGTTGGTGCTTCTGTTTTCTCTCAGCTCGATCTAGCCACCGGATTCCATCAGCTTAGAGTGGCTGAGGATAGTATTGATAAGACTACGTTTAGGACTCCAGATGGATTCTTTGAATGGCTTGTCATGCCATTCGGTTTGACTAATGCACCCGCCTACTTCGTAGATTTGATGAGTAGGGTGTTTAGGGAGTTCCTTAACAAGTTCGTGGTCGTCTTCGTGGATGATATTCTGATCTTCTCAAAGGATGAGGAAGAACATGCCAGACACCTCAAGGAAGTGATGGATACGCTTAGAGCTCATCTGTTGAGAGCCAAGTTCTCCAAATGCCATTTCTGGAGAAGGGAAGTTCGGTTTCTTGGACATATAGTTTCTAAGCAAGGCATAGCGGTGGATCCCGCGAAAGTGGTTGCAGTTCAAGACTGGAAGACTCCTAGGAATACAACCGAAGTAAGAAGCTTTCTCGGTCTGGCGGGCTACTATAGGAAGTTCATCAGGGACTTCGCTAAGATTTCGGCCCCTTTTACTAGGTTGACGAAGAAGAACTTAGTCTTTGCATGGGACTTAGAGTGTGAGCTTGCTTTCCAAAGGCTCAAGAGGGCCCTTACTACAGCTCCAGTTTTGGCATTACCCGATGGCGGTAAGATGTTTACCGTGTACACCGATGCATGTGGCACGGGGTTAGGTGTTGTTCTAATGCAAGAGGGAAGAGTGATATGTTATGGGGGTAGGCAACTTAAAGTTCATGAGAAGAACTATCCCACTCATGATTTGGAGTTGGCGGCGATTGTCTTTGCACTCAAATCCTGGCGCCACTATCTTCTAGGCGAAAGGTTTGAGTTGTATACTGATCACAAGTCACTCAAGTACCTCTTCTCGCAGAAAGATCTGAATCTAAGGCAGCAAAGGTAGATGGAATTCTTGGCATCATATGACTTCGAGATAGCTTATACCCCCGGCAAGGGTAATGTTGTGGCAGATGCATTAAGCAGAAGTAGGTTGACTTTGAGTCCCTTGTTTATTGAGATGAAGAACTTAGAGTTCTTGGCAGCCTTTGATTTCACGACGGCTGTTGAGTCGATGACAGGTTCATTAGCATCCCTTGAGCTTAGACCCACACTTCTTGATCAAGTAGGGACTTCACAGAAGGAAGACCCACGGATAGTTGAGATCATGGACAAGTTGATCCGTGGTGAGACGTCTAGTCACCTTGCTAGATATACTATTGATGACAAGGGTTGGCTAAGGCGTGATGGAAGGCTATGCGTTCCACATGTAGGAGACTTGGTGCATAAAGTTCTCGAAGAAGCACATCACTCGAAGATGACTATACATCCTGGAGGAGATAAGACATATAGAGATATGAAGCGCATTTTCTTTTGGGCGGGAATGAAGAAAGATGTGGCAGAGTATGTTTCAAAGTGCATGGTGTGCCAACAAGTGAAAGCTGAGTCAAAGAAACCCGGTGGGCTATTACATCCATTGGAGGTACCGCAATGGAAGTGGAAGCGTATTTCTATGGATTTTGTGGACGGACTGCCTAGGTCAAGGAAAGGGAATACAAGCATATGGGTCATAGTTGATAGACTTACGAAGAGTGCTCATTTCATTCCAGTAAAGAGCAAGAGGACCGCATCATGGCTAGTATCTATTTATCTTCGGGAGATTGTGCGGTTGCATGGAGTTCCTTCTAACATCGTTAGCGACCGTGACTCAATTTTTACTAGCCAGTTCTGGAATAGTTTGCAAGAAGAGATGGGTACGCGATTGAGTCTGAGTACAGCCTATCACCCCCAGACGAATGGCCAAACCGAAATGGTGAATAGAGTGCTAGAAGATCTTTTGAGGCTTTGTGTCCTGGACTTTGGTGGTACTTGGGAAGACCACCTTCCTCTTGTAGAGTTTGCTTATAATAATGGCTACCAAGCCAGCATAGGGATGGCACCATTTTAAGCTTTGTATGGGAGGCCGTGTAGGTCACCATCTTGTTGGTGGGAGACAACAGATAGGCTTATACTTGGGCCCGATATGATACGGGACACATCCAAGAAAGTTGAATTGGTGAGAAGACGGATGAAAACGACCCAGGATAAACAGAAATCCTATGCTGACAAGCGAAGGGCAGATTTGGAATTCAAAGTGGGAGACATGGTTTTCGTGAAGGTTTCTCCTTTGCGTAATGTGGTTCGTTTTGGAGCAGTTGGGAAGCTGGCACCAAGGTTCGTAGGACCCTTCCCTATCATAGAAAGAATTGGAAAGATGGCCTATAAGGTGGAATTGCCCAAGAAGCTAGCCGGTGTGCACAATGTCTTTCATGTCTCGCATCTCCGGAAGTGCCTACATGAGTCCGCGGAGGTGGTTGAACCAAGCATTCTTGAAGACGTGAAGGTAGAGAAAGAGGCAACCTTGAGGAGAGCTCCGATTTGTATCTTGGGAACAGAGATCAAGAATCTAAGAAATCGAGAAGTCAAATTGGTGAAAGTTCAGTGGAGTGAAGCCGAAGAAGATGCAACTTGGGAAACCGAGGAGAAGATGCGTGGGCTTTATACATTTCTTTTTGAGGGTACATTCTTGACCTCTTTTCCTTTTACATGTCTTCCTTTTTGCTATCCATGTTTATCCTGTTTATCTTGTTATCTCGTTAACCTTGTCATGAGAACCTTAAGTAGAAACCCTTTGGATGAAACATATATTTGAAACATGTTATGCTTGATGTTTGCAAGTGGTTGCAAGTGTTTGCAAGTGGATACTCGTGGATGCATGACACACATTAGGCACTAAGATCGGCTCACACACTTTCATATTGCATATGCATGAGTGATGATACTTATTCATGGATGAAACTTGTTATGCTATCACGTGGATGTTGCATATGGATGAATGTTATGTGCACTCATGTAGAGATTATAAATTATGTTAGGATTTTGCATACATATGGACTCATTTCACTAACATACTTGGCATTAAGGGGGTCTACGGGATCAGTAACCGCCTGATTTTCGCATTAGATAAGTACATATACACACACCTTTGCATATAATCATACAACATTTATAATTTGTTAAGGACATTGACTGCACGTGGATGATGTTTTGAGTAGATGGATGGTAGGATACGTTCTTCCTAACTTAGAGATTTCGGGGACGAAATCCTTTAAGGTGGGGAGGATGTAACAACCCATATTTTGAATAACAAGTTATAACATAAATCAAGGCAGAATTCAATGATAAAATCTGAATCAAGGGAAACAGGCAGTGCCGTTGCGTTCGCTTCGGAAAAATACGCGAAATAGAGTCCGAGTTTTCGAAAATCGGAGTCCGTATGACCCATTTAAGGCCCATGAAAGTTTTCAGAAAGTTTAAATTAAAAACAGATTTCAAAATTCAGCTGGGCAGATAGGCGGGAAAAGATCCCGCCACCCCCCAAGTCGACAGGGGTGTCGACTTGGGAGTCGACATAACCAAGGCCGTGTCGACTGCCCAGTCGACACCCCTGTCGACTTGGGTGGTCGGCCAGTCTGGCCTGGGTGCACCTAACTTGTTTCTTAAGACATGTTTGGAGGCTAGTGACGTGAATTGATGGCCCAGATCTGAATTAGGATTAATCCTACAGTCTAAACTAACCTAATCATCTATAAAAAGACCCTAATACCTAGCCTAAGTCATCATAAATCAATCCTACAACTAAACTATGCCAAAATGTTTAATCATGGCCTCCACCCTCTTGTCATAGTTTCCATCTTCATTCATATGAGAGTTTCTAAGCTTGTTTGAGAGTTTCTAAGGCCAAAGTTTAATCTTTCTTTATCAAAACAAGGATCTTTTTCTAATTTCTCAAGGGTTTTCATTGAAGCTTGCTATTTGGGGGTCTTTAGAGTTGCTATTGGCTTCGTCTCAATCTTATTTATATTTTATAAGTCTTCATAGCATTGTAAGCCCTATACTACTCTCAGATTAAATATGAAGTTAAATATGACATGTTGCAAGTTGAGTTTGGGCCTAAGTATGATATGTGCTTTGATCCTATCATGTTATGCATAAATATATTCTATGCATGTTTGTAAAGCTATCACCTTTGCCTTATGCATAGAAAGCTATGAGCTTTGATTGGAAATGTTGCATAAAGCAACATAGAAACTCTCATAAACCTTGTGTTATCTTGCATATGATGTTATATCCGAATCACTAGCCACCATCCTATGTCATTTATGATCATGTTTCACCTATTTGCTTAAGTTTGATATCATGCATATTTTGAGGCTCATGATGTAATATGCAAGTTGCTATCTTGTATATGGTGTTATATGCGAATCGCTTGCTATCATCCTATGTCATTTATGACCATGTTTCACCTATTTTGCTTAAGTTGATATTATGCATGTTTTGAGGCCCATGATGTAATATGCAGGCTTATGAACATATTTATGCCTCATATGCCACCATGTTTAGCTTGTGGCCAACCTTATTACCTTATGCCCTTTTTGTCATGTTTTGCCAAGTTCCCTTTTTTGATCTATGTTATGTTATGCGAAACGTACATGCAAGGGGAATGCGTTGGGTTTGGGTAATATTAATGACATGAAACATGATTTTAAAATATGACATGAACATTGACTTGTGATTATGTTTGTAAACATGAATTTGGACATGACTTCGAGAAAACATGAGAGTGGCCAACTCGAGGTTGGGTTGAGTCTGTAGCATAAATCTAGCCGGAACCGACCGGCTTAACTAGTGGCTACAAGCAATAGGACCCAATGTGAGTAGTTGGTCATGTCGCACTTGAAACCCGAGGTTGGACCAAGTTGTGGTGTAAAGCTACCCGGACCCGCCCGGCTTAACTAGTAACCACAACAAGGTCTAATGTGATAGGTTGGGTGCATTAAATTAATTAATGCCACATGATAGGGTTAAGTCATGTACCACTTGAATACATAACCAATGAAACACAATGGGTTGATGGGGTTAAGTCATGAACCTTGGGTACACTTAACCAACTTGATGGGGTAGGGTTAACCACATTTAACCCGCTAGAAACCCTAGTTACGTGGTCCTTTTCACCAGTAACCCTCTTGATTGTATCATGATACCTTAGGGACTAGGATAGGGTGGGGCACGATTACTGGGTTGACATGTAAGCGACCAAAACGACGGCTGAGTAGGTGCGCCGGTGTAGGTTCAGGCGGACTATGGTCGTGCACATGGTCCGGAGTTGAAAAAGCAGACAAGGGCACCCGTAGGTTTAGACTGTGCGTGCTTGATTTGTGTCCGTGGTTGGCACCCTAGTGCTTGATACACCCTAGGGTGGACCTAGCACAGTTTGACTACACTTCGTGATTGGGCCGTATGACACCGACACTTGATGAGTTAGGCTTTTAGGGAGCCGATCGACTAGACCGTGTTGTTGGACCTTGATCTAGGTCATCTCGGGATATTGGGACAAGATTGGGCCAAGGGATCTTTTCTTGTTGATACCTGACATAGATTACTAGTACACACTTGGTGCAACTTAACCTTGTATATGCGATGCCACACTTGATCTATCTTTATAACTTTTCACCATGCCAGTTATATTCCTACATCTCATCTCTGTTTTACATGTCCGGTTAACTTTATCAGTTTTTATACTAATAGTAGATAGGACTTACCAGTCTTTTTGACTGACCCGTTTTCTTTCGCCTCTTTTCTTCCGTTCCCCCCCCCCCCCCCAGGTTTGCAGGGTGGGAACACTGGTACCTAGCTGGATCTTTAGCTGCTTTTCTGGATAGCTCATGTATGGTTTGAGCATGCTATGGCGTTATGCTACTTTGGGGATAGTTACTTTATGTTTTTTTTTCAGTTTTCAGTTTGTGTTCTAGACTTTGTTTTATGGAAAATAATGACCAAGTACTTTGATGTAACTTGACTATGGTTTTGAAATGTTAGCTTTATCCACTGCTTTACTACTCTGTTTTACTTATATATTCTGTCTTGTGATATCTGCTTGCATGATTACCTTGTTTAACGCCCTCCAAAGCCAGTGTACTTGCAAGAGTGGCATTGGCGGAGGTGGGGTGCTACAACAATAAAATGAGTTCCAACTCATATTATGGAAACAGGAAATAAGAAGCTACGAAATCATGAAGTTAAAAGATGGTCAAAGCACAATGGAACTAGGCTCAAGGGAATGCGTCTCAGAAGGATGAAGACTAGGTACGCGCATGATATCTCTTTTTAAGAGTATATCCATGATCCCTGTTTTCTGTAGAACTTACTTGTAGGCTATCTTTTATGAATATCATCCCGGTTCTGTTTTCGATCTTAGTTCAGTTGCAAACCCCATAAGGAGTTTATCTTGTTTATCTTCTTGATCCTATCTTGAGGACCTTAGGTAGAACCCTATAGATGTAAACATGAATTTGAAACATGTTATGATTAATATGGTTGCCAGTGGTTGCAAGTGGTTGCTCGTGGATTATTGAGTACACATTAGACACTAGGTTGATTCAGTCACATTTCATATTTCATATGCACGAGTATTTGTACTTGTTTATGGATGAAATTGAATATTTTATCATGTGGATGTTGCATGTGGATGAATGGTTGTGCACACATATAGTGTTTATGTGACTAGGACTATTTGCATACATGTTGGATTCATGGCACTAAACATATTTTGCATTTAGAAGATCACTCAGGCCTGATCATTTACATTAGATAAGTACATATACACACACTTTTTGCATATGTACATACAGCATTAGAAATTGTCTAAGGACATTGGTTGCTTGTGGATGATGATTTGAGTAGATGGATGATGGATGGTAGGATACGATCTTCCTAACTTAGAGATTTCGGGGACGAAATCCTTTAAGAAGGGGAGAATGTAACAACCCGGATTTTTATAACGTGCTAAGACAAGAATCAAGGCGGAATTGAATTTTAAAATATGAATCAGTGGAAACGGGCTGTGCCATTGCGTTCGTCTCGGAAAAATATGCGAAATAGAGTCCGAGTTTTCGAAAATTTGAGTCCGTATGACCAAGTTATGGCCCGTCAAATTTTCAGAAAAATTCAAGTTCAAAAACAGTTCGAAATTCAAATCTGGAGCCAAAAAGAATGGGCGGGAAAAATTCCCGCCCAAGCCCCAGGTCGACTGGGGTGTCGAATGGGGAGTCGACACGCCCAAGGGCAGGTCGACTGCCAAGTCGACACGGGTGTCGACCTGGGTGGTCCGGCCACTTTGGCCTGGTGCACCTGCTGAGTGTTTTGGGTCATGTTTTAAGGCCTGTTTCGGGATTTGATGGTTCAGATCTAAACTAGGGTTAATCCTATGGCCTAAACTAACCTAAACTTCTATAACAAGACCCCTAGACCTAGCCTAAACCCTCACAAATCACTCTTGCCACGAAGTGCTGCCCAAATCTCTCTTGATCATGGCCCCCATCTCCAACTCCAAGGGCTTATGCATTCAAATCGGATTCAAATCAAAAGGTGCAAGCTTTCTACATCAAATCAAGGAAGTAGACTGTCATCTCAACACCGTTCTGTGACAAATGCTTGCTCATGAGTCCCTAGCCTCGCTTTGTAAGTTCTAGCTACTTTTAGATCTAAACGGTAGTTTTAATTATGACATGGAATAAAAAAAATATGAAGCCTGGGTATGATCATCTATGTGAACCTAGCTTTGCCCCTTTTCTTGAACCTATGACCTTTGGGCTATTTCTTATTGATTAAATAATGCCACTCATGTTGTGTTTGAACTAGTTTATCATGCAAGATTGAATCTTTAACTTGTAGGATGTTGCTATGACATTAATTTGGACCTATGCATGTTGCAAATCACTCTCTCATGTCCTTATCATGCATGTAATGATGATTTTCCCTCGGATCTTGTTTTATGCAAAGTCTCTACCTTCCCCTATTTATTTTCTTTTGATGAACCTTGGTCGATTTCGGACCTAGGCCTAAACTACGACTTACGTGCGATTTGTATACAGGGGAATACTGGGATTTCACCTATTTGGACATTGGTGTATGGTAAAATTGATCGCATAACATAAACAAAAGGAAAATTTGGGGTATTGCCATGTAATTTGCAAGTTTTGGCATACATGAATTGGCATACGAATTAGATCACGAGTTTTGGGGGCTAAGTAAGTTAAATCAAGGGATTGAGCTTATGTTAATTAGGCATAAGTGGAATTGGGGACATGAACCATGATGTGGGTTTAGTTGGGCATGATCTGGACAACATGTAACTTTGGCTAGAACTTGATTTGGGTAAATTAGACATATGTAATGTGGCTAGTATTGGGTACACATTTTAATGAACATGTAATTGGGAACTTGGGCATATGTTTAGTAATATGCAAATTGGGGATTTTGATTTAAATGACATGAAAACATGAATATGAACATGATACGTAGTAAAACATGAAAGTGGCCAACTCGAGGTTGGGTTGAGCTTGTAGCATAAATCTGCCCAGAACCGCCCGGCAAATCCAGTAGCTACAAACAATAGGACCCAATGTCAGTAGTTGGTCATATCGCGCTTGAAACCCGAGGTTAGACTAGGTTGTGGTGTAAAACTGCCCGGACCCGCCCGGCTTAACCAGTAACCACAACAAGGTCTAATGTGAGAGGTTGGGTTGCATTAAACTAATTAATGCCACATGATAAGGTTAAGTAACTTAATTAGACTAATGACACTTAACCGATATGACATGGACGGGTGGGTTAAGTAACTTAGCAAGACTAATGACACTCAACCATACAACACGATTAGTGGAGGGGGTTAAGTTTACCAACACTTAACCAATCCGACCCAATAATTTGATGAGGTTAAGTTAACCAATACTTAACCAATCTAACAGTATAATTTAATGGGGTTAAGTAACTTAAACTTAACCAATTATACACGATGATTTAATGGGGTTAGGTTAACCAATTTGACTCGATAATTTTGATGTGGTTAAGTTAACCAATACTTAACCAATTTGAATCGGTAACTTGATGGGGTTAAGTTAACCTACACTTGACCAATCTAACATAGTAATTGGATAGGGTTAAGACACGAACCGCTTGAATATATTAACCAACTCGACTCGGTAATTTGATAAGGATAATCTACACTTAACCAACCACAATAACGCGATAAGGTTAAGCCGTGAACTTCTTGATATACTTAACCAACTTGACATACGGTTTGTAGGGCTAAGTCTTGAACTTGAACACTTAGCCAATTTTGACATGCTTCTAGACGGGTTTAGTAATGAGCTTGAATGACAACACTTAACCCATTAGATAAAACCCTAGTTCAGGGGGACTAAGTGGAAAACAGTAGTTAACAAGGATGACGGGAAAGGAAGCTAAGTGATAAACCTTAGTTAAGGATAACTAAGTAATAATTCTTAGTCAAGGAAATTGGACCAGTTCGTAATAGATGAGTAACCCGATTCGGTAGGTCGTCGCTTCGGCAAATAGACGAGCTGGAGCAATATCTGATTTAGATAAACGCTCCAACGAACCGGGTGACGAAGCGGTAGCTTCGGGGAACATGAGGATACTCTTGGTATCCCTCTGTGAGGTGGCAGATGATCCTTCTGTGCTCACAGAGGTTAAGGTCTGCGGTAGAAGAGCCAAGGGTATGCCTTGGTTGCTGTGCGAGCAACCTAAACACTGGGGTGGATTAGCGTGGGGTCAGTGATATTTTTACGATAGCCCTAGATAGCACATTGTCGGCCACCTACCATCTTTAGTCAATCGTGTATGTACGGAAAGGCAGAGAACACCCAACAGACCATACTTGCTATCTAGTTATGGGTGAGGTAGGTCATTTGGGGGTGGGACATTGATGGCCGTAGTGTAGTTCTTATACATGATTTTTCTTGTTTTTCCTTTCAGTAGTTGAGGGAGGGGTCACGCGGGACCATAACCACCGGTAGAAAAAATGACCTTAATATCTGAGTCGTCAAATAACCTAAAGCTCCCGACCGAGTCTTTATTCTGTCACGGAACTCGGATGGAACATTGAGATACATGTGCACCTAGACATGGAAAAACGATTCACGATACATATATGGGAAAAAGGGCGTGGTTGACGGGTAGCGTAATCCCTAGTGGCCCTAGGTGGTTTGAACCCAAACCGAGATACGAAAACATTCATTAGGTAGCATTATCCCTAGTGGTCCTGTGTGGCATAAACCTTAGTTGAACACACGATAGTTCTTGATAAGAAAACATAGTTAGATAAAAGATGATAGTCCAAATGATTTCAAGGATCAAATGGTACTACGTTGAAGTAGTGAGAAAGCCCGCACGAGGTACGGCAAAGGACTGAACTTATACATGGAAAGAAACACACGAGTTGAGAAAACCTATATATGCGATATATTAGGTCGACATGGACCATTTCATGGCATTGGGCAAGGGACATTTTACAGTTAACACATAACACGGGTTGGGATACTAGTACGGGAGGTGCAGAGCAAATATACATGATAGGTACCTCGGGATTCTATACTTGATAGAAACCTGACAATATGATACCTTAGTTTATCTTGATACAGTGGTTCACCCTGTTATCTTGGTCTAGCTTATATATATTGTCATCATCCTAATGTTTACTTTCAGTTTATGCATGTCATGTTACCTTTACCTGTTTTTATGCTGGAAGTAGATAGGACTTACCAGTCTTTATGACTGACCCCGTTTTCTTTCGCCTCTTTTTCTTCCGTTTCCCCCCTCCCCCCAGGTTTTCAGGGAGGAAATGATGTTGTTTTGTTCGGACCTCTTATGCTTGAAGGTCATCATGTATAGCTTGGTCTTCTCTTGGCTATGGCTGCTTTACCGCTTTATTTTAGGGAATAATTTATGAAAAGGTTTTATGCTTCTTTACTATTGCAAGGCAGGTTTTGATGTATTCTAAGGAAAAAGGCTTTAGACCTTATTTTATAAGGTAATGAAATTTGTTTTACTTTCGCTGTTTTATATATGTTCTGTCTTGTAATATTATGTGCATGATTACCTCGATAATACATAACCAAACCTAGTGCATTCCCTTTGTGAGTGACCCTAGTGGAGGTGGGGTGTTACATTTGGTATCAAAGCAGAAGGTTACCAGACTGGGCAAAAGTTTTTAAAACCTTCTGAAATAATTTTCCAAACTATTTACAAAGAAGCATTTTTCAAGGAAGGTTTTATTTTTAAAGGCTATTCCCTAAAGGTCATGAGCACTATCCTTTGTTTCCATGATTGAATCTCTTTTCCTTTCTTTCCTCCATCTGTAGTCACAGTAGTTTGAACTGCGACTAATCCTTCCTTAGCTACCTAAGTGTTTTCCGTGCGATGGAGGTAGTTCCCGAGAGACCTGTTGCCTCGTTATAAGAAAGGATAGTAAGAACAAGGATAAAGGGTATGGGCTTAAGTAAAAGAAACTTGTTGGTATGGCTCAACCCATGACGAGAGAGTATTTTTGGTATTGTAAAATGGGACGGATAGTTAAGTATTATGGAACAAGGACAAGATCATCGAGAAGGCAATTGCATACCGTCACTAGCGTACCTGAGAAGGATGGTAACATTCTTGTTGAAGGTTTAGTTATTATTTTCTATCATCCCACCAAGACTTTTTTTTGATAACCACATCATTTAAGTCCGCTTCGATAGTTGAGTCTCTGCACCTTAGTACTAGCGTAGTAGAGGATCCCATTTTGTCTCAAATCTTGTTGGAGAATCAGTCCATTTATTCACAACTTTTTTGGATTTGAGAATGTCTATGCCAAGAGTTGAATTTGGAAGTAATGCTTATGTTTTGGGCCATGGATGGATTCTAGGGATGAATTGGTTAACCAGTAAGGGGTGCCACCCTTGGTTTTGATAGGAGGGTAGTTAGATTCTTGACTAGCCTTGGTAATACCCTCGAAGTCTCGTGTAACCTTTTGGGTTCTGTCATGATTAGTTACCTAGAATCCCTTGATGTCGTTATTGGAAATTTGAAACCCGATCGAGTGGTGTTTGCCAATAAGACCGATGGTTCATTTCACTTATGCATAAGTTATAAAAATCACCCTAGTAAGTACACATGGTAACCTGGTTGGCATCTGTTTACTTTCAAGAGAAAGTTCTTCTACGTGGAATACCGTATAGTATGTAAACGAGATCCAAGATTCACTATTGAATTTTGGAGAGCTCGCATGGAATCATGTGTACGCAGTCATGTTTGAATCAAGTATACTAGAAGAAGAATAAGTGAAAGTGGAACGAGAGGCGACGATAAAATGACTTCCAAATTATATTATGGAAACAGGAAATAAGAAGCTACGAAATCATGAAGTTAAAAATGGTCAAACCACAATGGAACTAGGATCAAGGGAACGCGACTCAGAAGGATGAAGACTAGATACGCGCATGATATCTCTTTTTAAGAGTATATCCTTGATCCCTGTTTTTTGTAGAACTTACTTGTAGGCTATCTTTTATGAATATCCTCTTGGTTTTGTTTTCGATCTTAGTTCAGTTGCGAACCCCATAAGGAGTTTATCTTGTTTATCTTCTCGATCCTATCTTGAGGACCATAGGTAGAACCCTATGGATGTAAACATGTATTTGAAACATGTTATGATTGACATGGTTGCTAGTGGTTACAAGTGGTTGCTCGTGGATGATTGAGTACACATTAGACACTAGGTCGATTCAGTCACATTTCATATTGCATATGCACGAGTATTTGTACTCTTTTATGGATGAAATTGAATATGTTATCATGTGGATGTTGCATGTGGATGAATGGTTGTGCACACATATAGTGTTTATATGACTAGGACTATTTGCATACATGTTGGATTCATGGCACTAAACATATTTTGCATTTAGAAGATCACTCAGGCCTGATCATTTACATTAGATAAGTACATATACACACACTTTTTGCATATGTACATACAGCATTAGAAATAGTCTAAGGACATTGGTTGCTTGTGGATGATGTTTTGAGTAGATGGATGATGGATGGTAGGATACGATCTTCCTAACTTAGAGATTTCGGGGATGAAACCCTTTAAGAAGGGGAGAATGCAACAACCTGGATTTTTATAACGTGTTAAGACAAGAGTCAAGGCGGAAATAAATTATAAAATCTGAATCAGGGGAAACAGGCTATGCCATTGCGTTCGTCTCGGAAAAATACGTGAAATACAGTCCGAGTTTTCGAAAATTTTAGTCCATATGACCAAGTTATGGCCCGTCAAAGTTTTCAGAAAAATTCAAGTTCAAAAACAGTTCGAAATTCAAATCTGGAGCCAAACAGACTGGGCGGGAAAAATTCCTGCCCAAGCCCCAGGTCGACTGGGGTGTCGACTGGGGAGTCGACAAGCCCAGGGGCAGGTCGATTGCCCAGTCGACACGGGTGTCGACCTGGGTGGTTCGACCATTTTGGCCTGGTGCACCTGCTGAGTGTTTTGGTTCATGTTTTGAGGCCTGTTTCAGGATTTGATGGTTCAGATCTAAACTAGGGTTAATCCTATGGCCTAAACTAACCTAAACTTCTATAAAAAGATCCCTAGACCGAGCCTAAACCCTCACAAATCACTCTTTCTACGAAGTGCTACCCAAATCTCTCTTGATCATGGCCTCCATCTCCAACTCCAAGGTCTTATGCATTCAAATCGGATTCAAATCAAAAGGTGCAAGCTTTCTACATCAAATCAAGGAAGTAGACTGTCATCTCAACACCTTTCTATGACAAATGCTTGCCCATGAGTCCCTAGCCTCGCTTTGTAAGTTCTAGCTACTTTTAGATCTAAACGGTAGTTTTAATTATGACATGGAATAAAAAAAAAGATGAAGCCTAAGTATGATCATCTATGTGAACCTAGCTTTGCCCCTTTTCTTGAACCTATGACCTTTGGGCTATTTCTTAGTGATTAAATCATGCCACTCATGTTGTGTTTGAACTAGTTTATCATGCAAGATTGAATCTTTAACTTGTGGGATGTTGCTATGACATTAATTTGGACCTATGCATGTTGCAAATCACTCTCTCTTGTCCTTATCATGCATGTAATGATGATTTTCTCTCGGACCTTGTTTTATGCAAAGTCTCTACCTTCCCCTATTTATTTTCTTTTGATGAACCGTGGTCGATTTCGGACCTAGGCCTAAACTACGACTTACGTGCGATTTGTATATGGGGGAATATTGGGATTTCACCTATTTGAACATAGGTGTATGGTAAAATTGATCTCATAACATGAACAAAAGGGAAATTTGCGGTATTTCCATGTAATTTGCAAGTTTTGGCATACATGAATTGGCATACGAATTAGACCACGAGTTTTGGGGGCTAAGTAAGTTAAATCAAGGGATTGGGCTTATGTTAATTAGGCATAAGTGGAATTGGGGACATGAACCATGATGTGGGTTTAGTTGGGCATGATCTGGACAACATGTAACTTTGGCTAGAGCTTGATTTGGGTAAATTAGACATATGTAATGTGACTAGTATTGGGTACACATTTTAATGAACATGTAATTGGCAACTTGGGCATATGTTTAGTAATATGCAAAGTGGGGATTTTGATTTAAATGACATGAAAACATGAATATGAACATGATACGTAGTAAAACATGAAAGTGGGCTACTCGAGGTTGGGTTGAGTTTGTAGCATAAATCTGCCCGGAACCGCCCGGCAAATCCAGTAGCTACAAACAATAGGACCCAATGCCAGTAGTTGGTCATATCGCACTTGAAACCCGAGGTTAGACTAGGTTGTGGTGTAAAACTGGCCGGACCCGCCCGGCTTAACCAGTAAACACAACAAGGTCTAATGTGAGAGGTTGGGGTGCATTAAACTAATTAATGCCACATGATAAGGTTAAGTAACTTGATTAGACTAATGACACCTAACCGATATGACATGGACGGGTGGGTTAAGTAACTTAGCTAGACTAATGACACTTAACCATACAACACGATTAGTGGAGGGGGTTAAGTTAACCAACACTTAACCATTCCGACCCAATAATTTGATGAGGTTAAGTTAACCAATACTTGACCAATCTAACAGGATAATTTAATGGGGTTAAGTAACTTATAATTAACCAATTATACACGATGATTTAATGGGGTTAGGTTAACCAATTTGACTCGATAATTTTGATGAGGCTATGTTAACCAATACTTAACCAATTTGACTCGGTAACTTGATGGGGTTAAGTTAACCTACACTTAACCAATCTAACATAGTAATTGGATAGGGTTAAGACACGAACCGCTTGAATATACTTAACCAACTCGACTCGGTAATTTGATAAGGATAATCTATACTTAACCAACCACGATAACGCGATAAGGTTAAGCCATGAACTTCTTGATATACTTAACCAACTTGACATACGGTTTGTAGGGCTAAGTCTTGAACTTGAACACTTAGCCAATTTTGACATGCTTCTAGACGGGTTAAGTCATGAGCTTGAATGACAACGCTTAACCCATTAGATAAAACCCTAGTTCAGGGGGACTAAGTGGAAAACAGTAGTTAACAAGGATGACGGGAAAGGAAGATAAGTGATAAACCTTAGTTAAGGATAACTAAGTAATAATTCTTAGTCAAGGAAATTGGACCAGTTCATTATAGATGAGTAACCCGATTCGGTAGGTCGTCGCTTCAGCAAATACACGAGGTGGAGCAATATCTGATTTAGATAAAGGCTCCAACGAACTGGGTGACGAAGCGGTAGCTTCGGGGAACGTAAGGATACTCTTGGTATCCCTCTGTGAGGTGGCAGATGATCCTCCAGGGCTCACAGAGGTTAAGGTCTACGGTAGAAGAGCCAAGGGTATGCCTTGGTTGCTGTGCGAGCAACCTAAAGACTGGGGTGGATTAGCGTGGGGTTGGCGATATTTTTACGGTAGCCCTAGATAGCACATCGTCGGCCACCTACCATCTTTAGTCAATCGTGTACATACGGAAAGGCAGAGAACACCCAACAGACCATACTTGCTATCTAGTTGTGGGTGAGGTAGGCCATTTGGGAGTGGGGCATTGATAGCCATAGTGTAGTTCTCGTACATGATTTTTCTTGTTTTGCCTTTCAGTAGTTGAGGGAGGGGTCACGTGGGACCATAACCACCGGTAGAAAAACAGACCTTAATATCTGCATCGGCAGATAACAAAAAGCTCCCGACCGAGTCTTGTATTCTATCACGGAACTCGGATGGCACAATGAGATACATGTGCACCTAGACATGGAAAAACGATTCACGATACATACATGGGAAAAAGCGCGTGGTTGACGGGTAGCATAATCCCTAGTGGCCCTAGGTGGTTTGAACCCAAACCGAGATACGAAAACGTTCATTAGGTAGAATAATCCCCAGTGGTCCTGGGTGGCATAAACCTTAGTTGAACACGTGATAGTTCTTGATAAGAAAACATAGTTAGATAAAAGATGACAGTCCAAATGATTTCAAGGATCAAATGGTACTACGTTGAAGTAGTGAGAAAGCCCGCACGAGGTACGACAAAGGACTGAACTTATACATGGAAAGAAACACATGAGTTGAGAAAACCTATATATGCGATATATTAGGTCGACATGGACCATTTCATGGCATTGGGCAAGAGACATTTTACAGTTAACACATAACACGGGTTGGGATACTAGTACGGGAGGTGCAGAGCAAATATACATGATATATACCTCGGGATTCTATACTTGATAGAAACCTGACAATGTGATACCTTAGTTTATCTTGATACAGTGGTTCACCCTGTTATCTTGGTCTAGCTTATCTTTCTTGTCATCATCCTTATGTTTACTTTCAGTTTAAGCATGTCATGTTACCCTTACCTGTTTTTATGTTGGAAGTAGATAGGACTTACCAGTCTTTATGGCTGACCCCGTTTTCTTTCGCCTCTTTGTCTTCCGTTCCCCCCCCCAGGTTTTCAGGGAGGAAATGTTGTTGTTTAGTTCGGACCTCTTATGCTTGAAGGTCATCACGTATAGCTTGGTCTTCTCTTGGCTATGGCTGCTTCACCGCTTTATTTTGGGGAATAATTTATGAAAAGGTTTTATGCTTCATTACTATTGCAAGGCAGGTTTTGATGTATTCTGAGGAAAAAGGCTTTAGACCTTATTTTATAAGGTAATGAAATTTGTTTTACTTCCGCTGTTTTATATATGTTCTGTCTTGTAATATTCTGTGCATAATTACCTCGATAATACTTAACCAAACCTAGTGCATTCCCTTTGTGAGTGACCCTAGCGGAGGTGGGGTGTTACATCCCGTGTCGAAAATAAGGGCACCCAGAGTTTAGGTTGAAATAATAAACTCCAGGTCAGTCATGTGACTGGTGTGAGAACTAAAACAGTTATTTAAAACTTTGCTTTAAAAGAGATTAATTCAAGAGACCACACCGTATAACGCGGAACAAGTTTCTTCCCAAGAATACTAGTACATATAACAAAACAGCGCAATGCTTTTTGGAAAAATGAAGCTATTATAAAACCCAGGTCCCATCACACAATGCAACACATGCCGGAGGATAGGGTTTACCCTTATAGTAGCCAAACATGCTTGGTACGTTTAAACTAAACATTTGGTACTATTATTAGTGTAAAGTGTCAAAACAATTTCAATCATAAATAATTCATGAACGGCATGGGTACCATATATCATGTCTCCATACTAGGCTCTACAAATAAAACCGCCATGTCACATATTGGAAATTGGATTCCATCATGAGTTGAGGCAAAGGGCAAGATCCTCTCCGTTCGAGACACTCTAGCAAATGTCTCAGGACCACACACAGTGATCCTTGGAATTGGTTGGCTCGGTCCTCCCCTAACTTTGGTGGATTAGTTATTCCTGAACACACGTTTCGCGGTCCTATATGACCTATATAATAATGGTCTGTATGTCGGCTCACATAGTGCCAGTTATCAACCATATATTCGAGGCGCCTCGCATTCCAACAACCACACAGGTAAAAAGTATATAAATGTCAGGGATGGTAGGTCATTGACATCACCCTTAGCTAGAAAGAAACGTCGTCTTCCCCCAACGGTCCGTATCCTGTTTTTGGCTCATACCGAGGGGTGAAGCTCGCAAATTCACGCTATACACAAAGCTATTCCACACAGGCCGTGCTTTGATCATCAACCACAAGACTTTGCTTTTCAACAGAAGCCTTGATCATCTTCCACTTAGGCATGCCATACGGGCAATTCACTCCATGCGACTGATGTTCATCGATATACAACCTCTGAGCTCGTACATCTCACGGAAGGGCGTTAAGTAAGAGAATAAATACTCCACCGCCAAACAGATGTTTATTTAATAGAGATCAATCAACGCAGAATAAAATCCAATGTCAGACACAAAGTCCATTTAAAAGTTTGTTCTGGGTCTGAACGAAACCGGAGGCACTTTCCTCGCATATCCATCGATCTCTAAGCACGTCTGGATGATCATCAACTGATTCCCTCCTCTTAGGTGTACAGCCCAATAAAGATCATCAACAATCATCCAAACGATGTGAGGACTTCTGGTCTTCAACCACCGTCTTCATCTTCAACTTATCGTCGAATCGGTCATTCAGAATGGGTATAAACCCGGCCTTTCTGAATAACCTGCGTATATAATAAACAAGTATTAAACAAATACAATATATGCCTCATTCCAATTCAGAATATTCTTTTATTCAAAAATTCACATTCTTAGGGAAAGGTTCCCATAAATTCTATCAAAGATAAATTCTTCTAAATTTAATCTTTAATCTTCCTTTTGATATCAATTCAAACCATGTTAACGTTTTCCAAACTAGTCGGTATTAGCGAACCACACCGAAGTAATTATTTATTTTATTTCCAAATCCCAACCTATTCATCCCAGGGAGCAAAACTGGGAATACTCCATATCTAACACCACCATGTTATCGGTAAAATTAATTACCATTTCACGTTCAAATCTAATTAAAGATTTAACTATCGCTCTGGAGCAAAACTAGTGATACTCCATGTTCGATCATTTCAATCTAATTAAAGATTCATTAAAACCCCACTTAGTTTTAATCTTCTCAAAAATCAATATCCTATCTTTAACCGGGTTAAAGAACCAACGTCACCTAAAACACGATTCATGATAAACCAAAAATCACTTCCCATTGTAAATCGAGTTAAAGAACATGTGTTGTTCAAAACACTGCTGATGATAACCGAAAAACCAATTTAAATTCAACTCCAATTAATATTATTTAATCGGTATAATTCATTAAATATAAATAGAAAGATTTAATCTTTTTCTCAACTGGGTTTAAGAACAGTGTTAATGAAGACACCATTCACGACAAACCCAAATCACTTTTGATATTAAGTACAAGGCAATGAATAGAAAATATATAGGCTTATATTCAATATTAAATTCTACGACCAACAAATATCGTATTGGAAATAACGATATAAATATATCTTTCAAATTCCCATAACAATATCTGTATAATCACGGAATCCAACATCGAAATATTCCGAAGACAATTTCGATTCAAATCCATTTCCACTTTATATATTGGAAATTCTGGTTATTTTCAAAACCATTTCAAATCCACTTTATTTATTTAAAAATAATTGGATTTTAATTCTAGTTCAAAACTAGTTCATTTCGAAAAAAATCTATTTTTATCTTTTCAAATATGGAATTTTTCATCCCTATTCTTCACAAATCATTCCTTATGATTTTAGACAAATTATTACTATTTTTAATAATTTTATCAAGACCCGTACAGCCGATTTCCATCAACGGACATCGAACTGCACTTACGGCGACATTTTCCAAATTTGATTTGGACATAATCCCAAATCCAACCATTAGATTTCAAATCTCTAATATTCACTAGAAAGCTCTTTTCGATACGAAAGCAGCTGTTCCGGTTTTAGGGGAATCCGACGGTAGGATTTCCCGTAATGTCCATTCGAAGTCAATGGTCGAAATCCACGAACTGCCGCAGTGCGGCGCGTTCAGTTCTGGCCATTATATATATATATATATTGTCAATTTCCTTTTAAAACGTATTTTATAAATCGTTTTAAATTCGTTTTCGAAACGATTTCAGCTTCATATTCAATTTCGAATCAAAATTGAATATTCCACATCATCGATATACAAATGATAATATTTTCAAAACGTTATATTTTGAAATCACTTCCTTTCCTATAATCATTATAAAAATGAATATAATCGACATAAATATCGTTCGCGTCAAAATGGCGCATATCTAATCAACACCGCTTTATATATTTCAATAACTTCGTTATTCTATTCAACAAATAAATATTTATCCTATTCAACACATGAATCTATATTTTATTCAACACATGAATATTCTTTATTCTATTCAACACATGAATAGATATTTTATTCTATTCAACACATGAATATATATTTTATAATATTCTTTATTTTCCTAATTGGAATGAGGCCCAATCAATTACCATATAATGTTAATCATATGTATTTCATTAAAAACATGTATATAATAGCAACGATAAATAATCAACCATCATTCAAAGTGCACCACACAACTGCATAAGCACTAAATATAAATAATTAACGCTTACACAGTCTGTTTACCAATCGATCGACATACAACTAAATAATTGGGATTAGTGTACGCCAAATATCATCCCAACACCTGCGTGGGGTTTCAATCCACAAACACCGAATATTATTTGTGCAGTTGGGCGACGTGTAAAATTTATCGTCCCAATCAATATCCTTCAAATAGGTGTACTTAAAGAAGTCGTTCGATTTGTAAATGAATATTTATTTATTCACATTCACGTTAAAAATTATATTTTTAACAATAATTAATTTATTTCAACACATAAATGTTTTATTATCCATTTCACATCAATATCACAAACAAACTTCACAACACATCAAACAAGCATACAAGTCATCCATGGTCTGTGGACGACGGGTGTCGGGTGCTGCTAAGCACCGTCTGCATCCTAGTATATATTTTAACTAGAAAACAAGAATTAAAGAGAGAAGTTCTCACCAACTAGCTAATCCAATACACCGCGACTCTTCATATGTAGGAAACCTTCGTCGTGCTCGCCTTTTGTCACTTTTGTTGCCCGTATTCACTACATATATAAAAATCACATTTTTATATTGTTGTTATGTATATAAAAATAACATTTTTATAATCACTCTATATGGATAAGAATTCTATTTTTATACCGGTACTATATAAATAAAAATTCTATTTTTAACCCGCTACTATATATATAAAAATTAAATTTTTGTACCGCTACTATATAGATAAAAATTAAATTTTTATACCGCTACTATATAGATAAAAAATTTTATTTTTATCTGGCTACTATATAGATAAAAATTCTATTTTTATCCCGCTACTATATAGATAAAAATTCTATTTTTATTGCACTACTATATAAATAAAAATTCTATTTTTATCCTGCTACTATATATATAAAAATTCTATTTTATCCCACTAGTAATATAATAAAAATTATATTTTTGTATCTTCTACACGATAAAGATAGAATTTTTATTTCGCTACAACATTAAAGATCAAATTTTTACTAGTTATATAAAATAAAAATCGTATTTTTATTCTCTATATAATATAAAAATCATACTTTTATTATATACATTATATAAAAATCACATCTTTATTATTTCTACTATATAAAAATCCCATCTTTATTGTAAAACAAGATTGTTTTATTTAAAGGTCATATTTTTAAATAAACAAAAATCACATTAGTTGTTATTCATATGATAAAACCACATTCTTATATAAATAAAAATATAATCTCCACACAAATAAAAATATAATCCTATGTTATTTCTCAAAAAACAAATAAGATTTTTCAACATTGTTATTTCAGAAAATAGAAAACAAAAACTAAATTAACTAAGCTAAAAGAAAAAAATGAACTCACGGTGGATGAACGAAGAGTGAGGAGGGGCGTTAAACGTCTAGGGAGGCACGCTTGATTGGCGTCTGGCCATCAGAGGTGGTGGCGGGCCTTGAAGCTGCTGGAGGCGCGTTGTTTCATGGGAGGGGGTCGGGGCTGGTTGTGTTCGATTGGGGAGGGGGTGATATTGAGGTTACGCTTCGATTTCAGGCGGGGTTTGGGGTAGAACGAGAAGAAAGGAGGGAAGCAAGGAGGAGGCAGGTGCGCTCGACGGCGATGGCGCCCCTATCAAGGTGGAGGCGAACTAATCGGGGGGGGGGGGGCTATGAATCGCGGTCCCCCCATTTTTTATAATTTGAAAAACCGATGGGGAAGGAGGTAGAAAGGGGCGGGGTTGACCACGGGTCTAAAGGGAATGAGGTTTGACTAGGGTTCATATAATTTTAATATTAAATTTAATTCTTGAAAGTAACTTTTTATTTCAAAATCGAACCCACCGACTGTCGTCCATAGCTAATTACCCCCATCCTGAACACAATGGGATATGTATCGTAAGCTGATACGATCGTTTCGTTCAATTTTCGTCAAAATCAAAATATAACTCTATATATAGAAGTTGAACGCACATTTCAATTTACTGGGGCCATAGATGAACACTAAAAATTCCCAAAAAGTATTTTCTAGCTTCGTATTGACGATACGTTTCTAATAAAACTAATTTTGTCAAATTCTGAGACCGTTTGAAAAATGGCCATTTTCCAGTCGATTAAAATCAACTAAAACTGGTCAAACGCGTTTTCCTTTGCCACGCTCACATATTGATTCGAAAAATTATGAATTTTGAAACCTAGCAATAACTTGACATCACGGATCCAACAAAAGTGGTTTCGTTGAAAACAAAGGTCGTTTGCAAAATTTCCATTTTTAAGGGCTAGAATTCCATAGCGACTATTCTGAATTTTCAATTGTGCATAACTTTTTATCCCCGCTATGAAATTTCAATTTTTCGGATTCGTTGGAAATATATTCTCAATTAGATTCTAATGTTTTTGGTTTCGTTAAAATTCGGTTTATTTTGAATCATGTACATTCATTTGAAATTCGAAATCGAAATTTCAAACTACCGCACCATTTTCAATTCCTTTTATAATTATAAATTAATAATTATATTCTAAAGTCGATCTATATAGATAGATACGTTCTAATTCTATTCAAAATAAATCTCTCGTCGTTATTATTTAAAAAAATTCATTTTAAATATTGGAAATTCATTAAAATCGCCAAAATAAAAATTTTAAATTGGCTCGGATTTTCCGGGTTATTACAATCTCCCCCACTTAAAACTTTTTGTAACACCCCACACCCGCTAAGGTCACTCACTAAGGGAATGCCTTAACTTCGGTGGAGCATTTTAAGTGAAAATAGAACAGAAAAATTACAACAAGACAGATGTAAGCAATACTAGAGAATTTAAAAACATCATTTCATTTCAGCGGAAAGTAAAACATGTTTGGTTACATCACTGAACCATAAACAAGAGTCAAGTACATAATATCCATCTTGATAAAAACATAAGTACATAATCCCACTAATTACTAATGGCCATAATAGAAAAGATAAGCTGGGCTTTACATCACGGTCCAAGCTCCAAAAGATAGATAAAGCAATCTGATCAAAGCCTACTAGTGGTAGGCCCACTCTGAGAACCTGAGGGTTGGGGAAAAAGATAAAAACAACGGGGTCAGACATAAGTCTGAGTGAGCCCTATAACTTTAACAATACAATCATTAAAGTAATTAGGGTATGATATAAACCTGGTACGGTATGACTGGGGATAAAAGACTACACTAAGCAGCCAACTAGACTTAGGATGAACTAAGATAACGGTAAAGACACGCCTATCCACCCAAGGATAAATACTACTCTGCACCACACCAGTTCTACCCACCCAAGGGTAATTCCTACACTGCACCACACAAGATCTACCCACCCAAGGGTAATTCCTACTTAAAGGTTGATCCCACTAAGTGTACTTAGTAATTTTTAATAGTAGTTTCGTGTACCCCTAGCTGACTACATAGGTGTCGTCTGCCCCTATCTCCACTAGGTGTACCCACAACTTAGTAATTTTAATAGTAGTCTCGTGTACCCCTAGCTGACTACATAGGTGCCGTCTACCCCTATCTCCACTAGGTTTACCCACTGCTCCCATTCGATCAGCTCCCTAACGTAGATACCCGTGCTGGACCCACAGTGGGGTGTATCACTCCTCAAAGTGGCAACCCGATACAATCAACGGTGCAAGGCTTATACCTACACGATGCAACAACGTCTTACCTACCAGCCCGGGTCCACACATTCATATGAAACCCGTTGGACTTGCGTTGCCATCGCTAACCCGTTTTTGGCCTCTGATAGTCAAGCCCAGTACGCATGTCCCGTCCTCGACATGGGTCGACCCAATAAGATACATATGGGTTACTGGTTGAAATGGACCTCCACAAGCTACCCACCTAAGCTTGTCATTTTTTCTAGTGCATCCCACTTAACCCTTTTTAATAATCATGTCCCCTTACATGTTTAAAGTTTGGATAAGTCATCTACTCATATTTCAATTGCCACTCAATGCACCCACTAGATTTCCCCATGCCACCCAAGGCACTTACTTGATTTCCACATGCCACCCAAGGCACTTACTTAACCCTTTAATCATGTTTAATTACATGTTCCTCTTTGGTTAAGTATTTTAATTTTATCTTCCATTGCCACCCAAGGCAACCACTAGATTCTCTCCATGCCACCCAAGGCACTTACTTAACCCTTTAATCATGTTTAATTACATGTTCCACTTTGGTTAAGTATTCTAATCGTATCGTCTATTGCCACCCAAGGCAACCACTAGATTTCCCCATGCCACCCAAGGCACTTACTTAAACCTTTAATCATGTTTAATTACACGTTCCACTTTTGTTAAGTATTCTAATCGTATTTTCTATTGCCACCCAAGGCAACCACTAGATTTTTCCACATGCCATCCAAGGCACCCACATAACCCCTCATGTCCCTCTACATGCTAATATGGTTAAGTGTTTCTTAATTGATTAAGAACGTAACAGTTGTAAAGACCTCTCACATTAGACTATCTTTTATGGGAGCTGGATTTGCAGGTCAGGTCCGGGCAGCCTTACGCCATAACCGAGTCTAACCTCGTGTCTTTACACTTGTCACGTATTAAGTTTGTGCCTAAGACCTCTCACATTGGGCCAATCATTTGTAGCCGTTGGATTTTCCGGTCGGTTCCGGGCAGTCTTATGCTACAAAAGGGTCCCACCTCGTATCTTAGTCGATTAATTACACCTAATTAATCACCCCCATATTTCGAATTAATTTTCCCTAATTAATTCCAATTTTAACGATGTACATAATTGACTCAATTATGCCCATCTACTTTATGGTATGCATAATCATACCAACTTCACACCATTTCATTAACATTTATATTAACCCCATCGTTCCCCACGTAATTCGCTAACATGACATAAAAGTAAAGATTCATCACAAATACAATGGGTTCAACTTGCATAACATTAGCATCAACATGGGTTTAAAGGTGTCAACATGCATATAGCATCAAACCCAACTAGCATAAATAATCAACCCAAACTTGCATGAATCACATATGTCATAAAGAGGTTAACTTGCATAAGTTACTTATGTCATACAAAGGGGTAAACTTGCATATGTATGTATGACATACAAAAGGGTTAACTTACATATGTATGCATATCATCCAAAGGTGTAAACTTGCACATGTTACTTGCATATAATCAAACACCAAACTTGCATAACATGTCATATATGAACTTGCATAAAATCAAACACCAAACTTGCATAACATATCATATATGAACTTGCATATAATCATACACCAAACTTGCATAATCATGGTGTCATAATGGATCAATGTTTATCATAGCATTTTGCATAACTAGCATCATGAACACATAGCCTAACACTTGCATAACTGGCATAACATCATGAACATGTATCATATGACTTGCATAACTTGCATAACATCATGATCACATAGCATATGACTTGCATAACTTGCATAACATCATGAACACATAGCACATAACTTGCATAACTTGCATAACATCACAAACACATAGCATATGATAACATAATCTTGCATTGATCCACATTCATAGCCATAACCTCATTATATCCTATCATAAACATTTCAACAATTGGTCATTAAGGCTATAGAAAACTCACAACTTGTTGATTAGCACTCCTATGAAGAAGATTAAGTTACTAGAGTTGATTAGAGGTTGATTTGAGAAGTTATCTTCCTCTTTAATTTGATGGAGGCTCCTTCAAGTTGCATTTTGACGGCATAACGACGTTGTATCTATTTTTAGTATGAATTAGGGTAGTTTCAGGGTGTATTTATAGAGTAGTTAGGTGTTTTAGGCCATTAGATTAACCCTAAATCAGATTAGAGCCGTCAGATCTTGTCCTAGTCACCAAAACACAGCCCAAAAGCGGAACTGGTGCACCATGTCACCTGGGCTCGGCCAGGGAGGTCGACCCCCAGGTCGACACTGGGGTCGACACCCTAGTCGACCTGGTGGGCAGGTCGACACGCCTGTCGACCCCCAGGTCGAATCCCTGGGTCTGGTGGGAATTTTCCCGCCACTTCTGAAATTTGAAATTTTACTATTTAAAATCTGTTTTAAATTTTCTGAAACTTCTTCGTACCTTAACTGGGTCATACGGACTCCGATTTTCGAAAACTCGGACTCTATTTCGTGTATTTTTCCGAGACGAACGCAATGGCATAGCCCGTTTCCCCTGATTCAGGTTTTAAAATTTAATTCTGCCTGTTTTATATTATAACAAGTTATTCAACATACGGGGTGTTATATTCTCCCCTACTTAAAGGATTTCGTCCCCGAAATCTCTAAGTCAAGAAGAACGTATCCTACCTTCCAAACAACCATCTACTAAACCATCAAACACTGGCATCCATTATCCTTAAAGTTTCTAATGCTGTATGAACATAAGCAAAGAGTGTGTGTATATGTTCCCTGTCTAATGCAAAATTAGGCGGTCTACTAATTCAGTTGACCTCCTTAATGCAAACCATGATAGTTCCATGCATCCAATATGTATGCAAAAGAACCCTATCGACACACACTATCTCTACATGAGTGCACAATCATTCACCAAAATGCATCATCCATGTGATAACACAACCATTATACATCCATTAATATAGCTACCTACACATAATTATATGCAATATGCAATATGAAGTGATTGAGCCGATCTAGTGCCTAGAGTGTGTGTATATGAATCCACGAGCAACCACTAGCAACTACTTGCATCCACACGCATCCATCAATCATAACATGTCTCAAACACCTGTTTCAACCATAGGTTTACCCTATCTAAAGGTCGAAGGTACTAATGAGAGGACATACTAAAGATAAGATAAGTACTAGACAAACGATAAAGGAGAAGTTAAAAGACATACCCTTAAAAAGGAATGGGTTCAATGAATGCATCTTCGCTTCTGTCTCCCAAGCAGCATTGCTCTCATCTTCTCCCCATTGCACTTTGACTAGTCGAACCTCTCTGTTTCTTAACTTCCTAATCTCTGACCCAAGGATGCGGGTAGGAGCTCATCGAATATCACCCTCCACCTCTACTTCTCTAAGCAAGCTCGGCTCTACCACCTCTGCGGTCTCATGTAGACATTTCCTCAAATGTGACACATGGAATACGTCATGTACCCTACTAAGTCTCTTGGGTAAATCCACTCTATATGCCATCCGTCCAATCTTTTCCTTAATGGGAAACGGTCCTACAAATCTTGGTGCTAACTTCCCAACGGACCCAAAGCGAGCAACATTCCGTAATGGAGATACTTTGACAAAGACCATGTCCCCAACATCAAACTCTTTCAAAACTCGCTAGTGAAGATAGGATCTCGATCACTCACTATGCTAGAAGGTACCCCATGCACTCGAACTATCTCTCGAAGATAAACTGAAGCTAGCCATGGAGCAGTCCTCTTGCTTTTCACGGGTATGAAATGGGCGCTCTTAGTAAGTCTGTCTACCACAACCCAAATTCCCGTATTACCCTTCCTTGATCTCGGTAATCCATCAATAAAATCCATCGAGACGCTATCCCACTTCCATTGCGGAACTTCCAATGGGTGAAGCAACCCACCAGGTTTCTTTTGCTCCGCTTTCACTTGTTGGCACACCAAGCATCTAGCGACATACTTGGCCACATCTTTCTTCATACCGGCCCAAAAGAAAACTCGCTTCATGTCTTGGTACATCTTGTCCCCAACGGGATGAATGGTCATCCTAGAACGACGCGCATCATCAAGAATAGCCTTCCTCAAACCCTCGTCTTGCGGTAAACAAAGTCTACCATCTCTACGCAAGCACCCCTTATCGTCTAGGGTGTACCTACCCAAATGGCTGGATGACTCCCCCCTTATGAGCCTCTCTACCAACTCAACCAACTATGGGTCGTCCCGCGGTGCCTCACCAATCCGTTCCAAAAGAGTAGGTCTGACCTCCAAGGATGCTAGCAAACCGAGTATAAAGTCAACGGAAGGTCTGAAATCAAACATCGAGATAAATTCTAATTTTTCGTTGTTCAACGAACAACAGACCCAAGGACAACCTTTTTCTGCGTAAGGCGCCTGCCACCACATTAACCTTGCCAGGGGTATATGCTATCTCGAAATCATAGGATGCTAAGAACTCCATCCACCTTTGTTGTCTCAAGACTATGCGCTCGAAGAGTCTCCAACACTTCCCTAAGATGTAGGGCATGCTTTTCTCCACTTCTGAAGAAAATCAGGATATTCTCCCATACAAAATCGTCATAACTATCCATCTCACACGCAGACCATCCTAGTCGAACTCGACATCCCCCAAGTGCAAGCCCCGAAGGCCTAAACTAATATCAGACAAACACCAAAGGGACACCTCCTTCGAGTTCAGACGACCTACGTGAGATGATACTAGTAAAAACGGTTAAATAATTAAGCCCTTGTCCAACTCTGGATGTCGTTGCCAATCTCGCTCCAAAACCACCATTGATCAAATAACTGGCTTTGCTTAACCTATTAAGCACATACGAAAACTTATTTCGTTCTTAGAAAAGACCAAGATGTCATCCACAAAGATCACTACAAAGTTATTTAGGTACTCCCTGAACACCCTACTCATCCAATCAACAAAGTTTGCGGGGGCGTTCGTCAAACCAAATGGCATCACAAGCCACTCCTAGAAACCATCAGGAGTCCTAAAGGCGGTCTTCTCTATATTATCCTCAATCACTCCCAACTGATGAAACCCCGTGGCTAAGTCCAACTGCGAAACACTGAGGCGCCAACCAACTGATCAAAAAGATCATCAATCCTTGGCAATGGGTGTCTATTCTTCTTTGTGAGCTTGTTGAGTTCTCTATAGTCTACACAAAGTCTGAGGGACCCATCCGCCTTCGTGGAAAAAACTACTGGAGCACCCCACTCCGATATACTTCGTCTTATGAACCCCTCTCAAGCAACTCCCCTACTTGCTTATGGAGTTCCCTCCTCTCACGAGGAGCCATGTGGTACACTGGCAAAGATACTTGTTTAGCATTATCCACCAGATATATTCGGAAGTCTATCTTCCACTTCGGAGGTAAGCCCTTCACCTCCTCGAACTCATCCAAGTATTCCCGGACCACTCTAACAGATCGCAAACTCTCGACCGAAGCGTCAAGCGATTCAAAATAACTTAGCATAACAGAATCTATGGGATTACAAGAGATCTCGAGAGTGTTACCCAAAAGGGTCATGAGCCTAACAACTCTCCTTTCGCAATCAAGAACGGCACCATTACTGGATAACCAGTCCATGCCCAAAATCAACCCATAGCCCGTGAAGCCCAAGGCATCACACCTAAACTCAACGCTAAGTATGAAGATCTTCAAACCCAAACATATCATGGACAAATAAGTGGAGCCCCCAATTGGGTTTGAAACAACCAAGGGATCATCTACTAAACTGGTGTCTAGGTGCAGTGACTCAACTAATGATGATGAGATAAACGAATGTGATGCGCCAGAGTCGAATAAAGTTCGAACAGGATGATCGAGAGAACCAAATTTCAACTTAGACGGTCCTACCCCCATCAGGTATACCCGTCGTGAGGGAATACATCTACCCTCCAGAAGATCCTGTACTTCATCCTTACCTCTTTGGACAACCCTAATAAGGTGTCCTATTTCTCCAAAACAACTAGCCTTCCCCTTCACATCCTCCTTTCGTGGCCTTCTTACCACGATAAGGTATCGTCCTTTATTTACCTAACAGCTATTTGAACCTTCCTCTCTTGTCCATCTTAAAGGTACCGACAAGCCCTCCACCACCTTGGACTAACTTCTTAGCGTGGCAAACGCCTTAGTCCCTTGAAGTGGTTCTTCTGTCCTTCCTACGGAAGTTCTTATTTATCTTAAAAAGACATCTATACGCGGAGGGGAAATTCAAAAAGAGAAAGAGGAAGAGATTCAAAACGGAGAATCGAAGGAAGGATATATGGCTCTTGGGGATTATGTTCTTTTCTTTCAAAAACTTTTCTCTTAAAAACATGTTTTTGAAAATACTTCTTCCAAAAATGTTTTTAGAAAAATAATTTTTCTAAAAGTTTTATCTGTTCTGGTAACCTTAAGCTCTGATACCACGTGTAACACCCCACACCCGCTAAGGTCACTCACTAAGGGAATGCCTTAACTTCAGTGGAGCATTTTAAGTGAATATAGAACAGAAAAATTACAACAAGATAGATATAAGCAATACTTGAGAATTTAAAAACATCATTTCATTTCAGCAGAAAGTAAAACATGTTTGGTTACATCACTGAACCATAAACAAGAGTCAAGTACATCATATCCATCTTGATAAAAACATAAGTACATAATCCCACTAATTACTATTGGCCATAATAGAAAAGATAAGCTGGGCTTTACATCATGGTCCAAGATCCAAAAGATAGATAAAGCAATCTGATCAAAGCCCACTAGTGCTTGGCCCACTCTGAGAACCTGAGGGTTGGGGAAAAAGATAAAAACAATGGGGTCAGACATAAGTCTGAGTGAGCTCTATAACTTTAACAATACAATCATAAAAGTAATTAGGGTATGATATAAACCTGGTATGGTACGCCTGGGGATAAATGACTACACTAAGTAGCCAACTAGACTTAGGATGAACTAAGATAACGGTAAAGACACGCCTAACCACCCAAGGATAAATACTACTCTGCACCACACCAGATCTACCCACCCAAGGATAGTTCCTACACTGCACCATACAAGATCTACCCACCCAAGGGTAATTCCTACTTAAAGGTTGATCCCACTAAGTGTACTTAGTAATTTTTAATAGTAGTTTCGTGTACCCCTAGATGACTACATAGGTGCCGTCTGCCCCTATCTCCACTAGGTGTACCCACAACTTAGTAATTTTAATAATAGTCTCGTGTACCCCTAGCTGACTACATAGGTGTCGTCTGCCCCTATCTCCACTAGGTGTACCCACTACTCCCATTCGATCGGCTCCCTAACATAGATACCCATGCTGGCCCCACAGTGGGGTGTATCACTCCCCAAAGTGGCAACCCGATACAATCAATGGTGCACGGCTTATACCTACACGATGCAACAACGTCTTACGTACCAGCCCGGGTCCACACACGCATATGAAACCCGTTGGACTTGCGTTACCACCGCTAACCCGTTTTTGTCCTCTTATAGTCAAGCCCAGTACGCGTGTCCCGTCCTCGACATGGGTCGAGCCCAATAAGATACATATGGTTACTGGTTGAAATGGGCCCCCACAAGCTACCCACCTAAGCTTGTCATTTTTTCTAGTGCATCCCACTTAACCCTTTTTTAATAATCATGTCCCCTTACATGTTTAAAGTTTGGTTAAGTCATCTACTCATATTTCAATTGCCACTCAAGGCACCCAATAGATTTCCCCATGCCACCCATGGCACTTACTTGATTTCCACATGCCACCCAAGGCACTTACTTAACCCTTTAATCATGTTTAATTACATGTTCCTCTTTGGTTAAGTATTTAAATCTTATCTTCCATTGCCACCCAAGGCAACCACTAGATTCTCCCCATGCCACCCAAGGCACTTACTTAACCCTTTAATCATGTTTAATTACATGTTCCACTTTGGTTAAGTATTCTAATCGTATCGTCTATTGCCACCCAAGGCAACCACTAGATTTTCCCCATGCCACCCAAGGCACTTAATTAACCCTTCAATCATGTTTAATTACATGTTCCACTTTGGTTAAGTATTCTAATCGTATTTTCTATTGCCACCCAAGGCAACCACTAGATTTTTCCACATGCCACCCAAGGCACCCGCTTAACCCCTCATGTCCCTCTACATGCTAATATGGTTAAGTGTTTCTTAATTGATTAAGAACGTAACCGTTGTAAAGACCTCTCACATTAGACTATCTTTTATGGCAGCTGGATTTGCCGGTCGGGTCCGGGCAGCCTTACGCCATAACCGATTCTAACCTCGTGTCTTTAAACTTGTCACGTATTAAGTTTGTGCCTAAGACCTCTCACATTGGGCCAATCATTTGTAGCCGCTAGATTTTCCGGTCGGTTCCGGGCAGTCTTATGCTACAAAAGGGTCCAACCTCGTGTCCTAGTCAATTAATTACACCTAATTAATCACCCCCATATTTCGAATTAATTTTCCCTAATTAATTCCAATTTTAACGATGTATATAATTGACTCAATTATGTCCATCTACTTTATGGTATGCATAATCATACCATCTTCACACCATTTCATTAACATGTATATTAACCCCATCGTTCCCCACGTAATTCGCTAACATGACATAAAAGGGAAGATTCATCACAAATACAATGGGTTCAACTTGCATAACATTAGCATCAACATGGGTTTAAAGGTGTCAACATGCATATAGCATCAAACCCAACTAGCATAAATAATCAACCCAAACTTGCATGAATCACATATGTCATAAAGAGGTTAACTTGCATAAGTTACTTATGTCATACAAAGGGGTAAACTTGCATATGTATGTATGACATACAAAGGGGTTAACTTGCATATGTATGCATATCATCCAAAGGTGTAAACTTGCACATGTTACTTGCATATAATCAAACACCAAACTTGCATAACATGTCATATATGAACTTGCATATAATCAAACACCAAACTTGCATAACATATCATATATGAACTTGCATATAATCATACACCAAACTTGCATAATCATGGTGTCATAATGGATCAATGTTTATCATAGCAATTTGCATAACTAGCATCATGAACACATAGCCTAACACTTGCATAACTGGCATAACATCATGAACATGTAGCATATGAATTGCATAACTTGCATAACATCATGATCACATAGCATATGACTTGCATAACTTGCATAACATCATGAACACATAGCACATAACTTGCATAACTTGCATAATATCACAAACACATAGCATATGATAACATAATCTTGCATTGATCCACATTCATAGCCATAACCTCATTATATCCTATCATAATCATTTCAACAATTGGTCATTAAGGCTATAGAAAACTCACAACTTGTTGATTCGCACTCCTATGAAGAAGATTAAGTTGCTAGAGTTGATTAGAGGTTGATTTCAGAAGCTATCTTCCTCTTTAATTTGATGGAGGCTCCTTCAAGTTGCATTTTGACGGCATAACGACGTTGTATCTATTTTTAGTATGAATTAGGGTAGGTTTAGGGTGTATTTTTAGAGTAGTTAGGTGTTTTAGGCCATTAGATTAACCCTAAATGAGATTAGAGCCGTCAGATCTTGTCCTAGTCACCAAAACACAGCCCAAAAGCCAAAACTGGTGCACCTAGGTCACCTGGGCTCGACCAGGGAGGTCGACCCCCAGGTCGACACTAGGGTCGACACCCTAGTCGACCTGGTGGGCAGGTCGACACCCCTGTCGACCCCCAGGTCGACTCCCTGGTCTGGCGGGAATTTTCCCGCCACTTCTGAAATTTGAAATTTTACTATTTAAAATCTGTTTTAATTTTCTGAAACTTCTTCGGACCTTAACTGGGTCATACGGACTCCGATTTTCAAAAACTCGGACTCTATTTCGCGTATTTTTCCGAGACGAACGCAATGGCATAGCACGTTTCCCCTGATTCAGATTTTAAAATTTAATTCTGCCCTGTTTTATATTATAACAAGTTATTCAACATACGGGGTGTTACACTTTTCATCCCTGAAAAGGAATGAAGCCGAAAGTTGTTCAACTAATCAACTCAACTTCCATTATTTCCATTACAGCTTAAGTACTTCAACTTTTCAGTTTCTAAGAAGTTTTCAATTTTTTCAAAAATTTGGCTGACACCTTAAATTTTCAAAAAAATTCGCCATAACCTCCCTGCACCGGGGATTTCGGGGTATTTCAAATAGCCTCACATTGCCCTCATCAATCCAAAAAAAAGAAACAGCCAAGCGGCTAGCAATCGGTTCATAAAATCATCCAAACCCAAAGAAATACAATAAACAGGTACCTATTTGTCGGGCAAACAATTTTATTCTTCTGCTCTAAACACCTTGCTATGACCTGTTCAATGTAAGCCCATGTATATGCATGCATTTTCAAACAATTTACTATTTGGTTCAATTTGGCTAAAGGTTCAACATTTAATTAATCAAAACAATAATCAGACAACACAACCATCAATCAATTAGTGGATTATCATTTCAAATTCATAATTTTGATGCCAATTCATAACAAATAATCCTATATAAGTTTTTGTTCTCACACCAGTCAGTAGAAATATATAGATATCACACCTTCGAAACTCGAACATAAATACTGATGATGTGGCCACATCATTAGAATCATCCCCGGGTGTCTAGAATGTGATTCTATATCAGTCCAGTATATTAAAACTTCGAATATACGTTCATGACGTGTATACGCGAAATCTTTGTATACTCGATTGTCCAAATCAATATAAAATAAAATATTCAAATATGTATACTTAGGTTTAAATTTTCAAAACAATATTTTTTCATTTGAAAAATATACTCTTCACATTCGTTCTAGGATACTACTAATCCTATCTCTAACGAGTAATTCTAATTGGATATTACTAATCCAATATCTGATGGATTCTTTCGTTTGGTTCTAACGTGTCTTATTCTCGAGCTTTGTAAACCAAAGCTCTGATACCACTGTGATAACCCTAAACTTCTCCGGTAAGGAAAGCCCGGATTGTTTTGTGGACAAGACGAATCAAAACACAAACAGAAGAACATTTCATTGGTTATTACCACAATTCCATCAGAATACAAGAATATACAGAGTATGAATAAATATTACACATTTGATAAATACCAGAGATTACAATATATTACTGCAGCGGAAAAATATTACAAAACATAATTGAAACAAATACACGGATACAGAGCTTTCCGAATATCGTTCCAGCTGTAAACCAGGATCCTGTGAATATATATCTGCGAAACCGAACTACTAGCTGCCCGTGTCAAAAATAAGGGCACCCAGAGTTTAGGTTGAAACAATAAACTCCAGGTCAGTCATGTGACTGGTGTGAGAACTAAAACAGTTATTTAAAACTTTGCTTTAAAAGAGATTAATTCAAGGGACTACACCGTATAACACGGAACGGGTTTCCTCCCAAGAATACTAGTGCATATAACAAAACAGCGCAATGCTCTTTGGAAAATTGAAGCTTTTATAAGACCCAGGTCCCATCACACAATGGAACGGAAGCCGGAGGATAGGGTATACCCTTATAATATTCAAACATGCTTGGTACATTTAAACAAAACATTTGGTACTATTATAAGTGTAAAGTGTCAAAACACTTTCAATCATAAATTTCAATCATGGACATCATGGGTACTATATATCATGTCTCCATACTAGGCTCTACAAATAAAACTGCAATGTCACATATTGGAAATTGGATTCCATCATGAGTCGAGGCAAAGGGTAAGATCCTCTCCATTCGAGACACTCTAGCAAATGTCTCAGGACCACACACAGCGATCCTTGGAATCGGTTGGCCCGGTCCTCACCTAACTTTGGAGGATTGGTTATTCCTGAACACACGTTTCGCGGTCCTATAGGACCTATATAATAATGGTCTGTACGTCGGCTCACATAGTTCCAGTTATCAACCATATATTCGAGGTGCCTCGCTATCCAACAACCACACAAGTAAAAAGTATATAAATGTCAGGGATGGTAGGTCATTGACATCACCCTTAGCTAGAAAGAAACGTCGTGTTCTCCCAACAGTCCATATCACGTTTTTGACTCATACCGAGGTGTAAAGCTTGCAAATTCACGCTTTACACAAAGCTATGCCACACAGGCCGTGCTTTGATCATCAACCACAAGACTTTGCTTTTCAATAGAAGCCTTGATCATCTGCCACTTAGGCATGCCACACAGTCAATTCACTCCTTGCGACTGATGTCCATCGATATACAACCTCTGAGCTCGTACGTCTCAGAGAAGGGCGTTAAGTAAGGGAATTAATTCTCCACCGCCAAACAGATGTATATTTAATAGAGATCAATCAACGCAGAATAAAATCCAATGTCAGACACAAAGTCCATTTACAAGTCCATTCTAGGTCTGAACGAAACCGGAGGTACTTTCCTCGCATATCCATCGATCTCCAAGCACGTCTGGACGATCATCAACTGATTCCCTCCTCTTGGGTGTACAGCCCAATAAAGATCATCAATAATCATCCAAACGATGTGAAGACTTCCGGTCTTTAACCGCCGTCTTCATCTTCAACTTATCGTCGAATCGGTCATTCAATATGGGTATAAACCTGGCCTTTCTGAATAACCCGCGTATATAATAAACAAGTATTGCACAAACACAACATACGCCTCATTGCAATTCAGAATATTCTTTTATTCAAAAATTCACATTCTTAGGGAAAGGTTCCCATTAATTTTATCAAAGATAAATTCTTCTAAATTTAATCTTTAATCTTCCTTTGGACATCATTTCAAACCATGTTAAGATTTTCCAAACTAGTCAGTATTAGCGAACCACACTGAAGTAATTATTAATTTTATTTCCCAATCCCAACCTATTCATCCTAGGGAGCAAAACTGGTAATACTCCATATCTAACACCATGGTGTTTTTGGTAAAATTAATTATCATTTCACGTTCAAATCTAATTAAAGATTTAACTATCGCTTTGGAGCAAAACTGGTGATACTACATGTTCGATCATTTCAATCTAATTAAAGATTTATTAAAACCCCACTTAGTTTTAATCTTCTCAAAAATCAATATCCTGTCTTTAACTAGGTTAAAGAACCAACGTCATCTAAAACACGATTCACGATAAACCAAAAATCACTTCCCATTGTAAATTAGGTTAAGGAACATGTGTTATTCAAAACACCGCTGATGATAACCGAAAAACCAATTTAAATTCAACTCCAATTAATATTATTTAATTGTTATACTTCATTAAATCTAAATAGAAAGATTTAATCTTTTTCTCAACTGGGTTTAAGAACAGTGTTAATGAAGACACCATTCATGACAAACCCACATCACATTTGATATTAAATACAAGGCAATGAATAGAAAATATATCGGCTTATATTCAATATTAAATTCTACGACCAAAAAATATCGTATTGGAAATAACGATATAAATATATCTTTCAAATTCCCATAACAATATCTATATAATCACGAAATCCAACATCGAAATATTCCAAAGACAATTTCGATTCAAGTCCATTTCCACTTTATATATTGGAAATTCTGGTTATTTTCAAAACCATTTCAAATCCACTTTATTTATTTGAAAATAATTGGATTTTAATTCTAGTTCAAAACTAGTTCATTTCGATAAAAATCTATTTTTATCTTTTCAAATATGGAATTTTTCATCCCATTCACAAATCATTCCTTATGATTTTACACAAATTATTCCTATTTTTAATAAATTTTTCAAGACCCGTACAGTCGATTTCCATCAACGGCCATCGAACTGCACTTACAGCGACATTTTCCAAACTTTATTTGGACATAATTCTAAATCCAACCATTAGATTTCAATTCTCTACTATTCATTAGAAAGCTCTTTTCGATACGAACGCACCTGTTCCGGTTTTAGGGGAATCCGACTGTAGATTTCCCGTAATGTCCATTCGAAGTCAATAGTCGAAATCCACGAACTGCCGCAGCGCGGCGCGTTCTATTCAGGCCATTATATATATATACATATATATATCTATATATCTATATATATATCCTCTATTTCCTTTTAAAATGTATTTTATAAATCGTTTTAAATTCGTTTTCGAAACGATTTCAGCTTCATATTCAATTTCGAATCAAAATTGAATATTCCACTTCATCGATATACAAATGATAATATTTTCCAAACGATATATTTTGAAATCACTTCCTTTTCTATAATCATTATAAAAACGAATATAATCGACATAAATATCGTTTGCGTCAAAATAGCGTATATCTAATCAACACCGCTTTATATATTTCAATAACTTCGTTATTCTATTCAACAAATAAATATTTATCCTATTCAACACATGAATCTATATTTTATTCAACACATGAACATTCTTTATTCTATTCAACAAATGAAAAGATATTTTATTCTATTTAACACATGAATAGATATTTTATTCTATTCAACACATGAATATATATTTTATAATATTCTTTATTTTCCCAATTGGAATGAGGCCCAATCAATTACCATATAATGTTAATCATACGGATTTCATAAAAAACATGTATATAATAGCAACGATAAATAATCAACCATCATTCAAAGAGCACCACACAACTACATAAGCAATAAATATAAATAATTAACACGTACACAGTCCGTTGACCAATCGATCGACATACAACTAAATAATTGGGACTAGTGTACGCCAAATATCATCCCAACACCTGTGTGGGGTTTCAATCCACAAACACCGAATATTATTTGTGCAGTTGAGCGACGTGTAAAATTTATCAGCCCAATCAATATCCTTCAAATAGGTGTATATAGACAAGCCGTTCGATTTGTAAATGAATATTTATTTATTCACATTCGCGTTAAAAATTATATTTTTAACGATAATTAATTTATTTCAACACATGAATGTTTTATTATCCATTTCACACCAACATCACAAACCAACTTCATAATACATCAAACAAGCATACAGGTCGTCCATTGTCTGTGGACGACGGGTGTCGGGTGCTGCTAAGCACCGTCTGCATCTTAATATATATTTTAACTAGAAAACAGGAATTAAAGTGAGAAGTTCTCACCTAATAGCTAATCCAATACACCGCAACTCTTCATATATAGGAAACCTTCATCGTGCTCGCCTTTTGTCACTTTTGTTATCCGTATTCACTACATATATAAAAATAACATTTTTATATTGTTGTTATGTATGTAAAAATAACATTTTTATATACTATTTTTATACCGCTACTATATAAATAAAAATTATATTTTTATCCCGCTACTATATAGGTAAAAATTATATTTTTGTACAACTACTATATAGATAAAAATTCAATTTTTATACCGCTACTATATAGATAAAAATTCTATTTTTATCCCGCTGCAATATAGATAAAAATTCTATTTTTATCCCGCTACTATATAGATAAAAATTCTATTTTTATTGCACTACTATATAGATAAAAATTCTATTTTTATCCTGCTACTATATAGATAAATATTCTATTTTTGTCCCACTAGTAATATAATTAAAATTATATTGTTATATCTTCTACACGATAAAGATCGAATTTTTAAAGAACAAATTTTTATTAGTTATATAATATAAAAATCGTATTTTTATTCTCTATATAATATAAAAATCATATTTTTATTATCTACATTATATAAAAATCACATCTTTATTATTTCCACTATATAAAAATCCCATCTTTATTGTAAAACAAGATTGTTTTATTTAAAGGTCATATTTTTAAATAAACAAAAATCACATTTGTTGTTATTCATATGATAAAACCACATTCTTATATAAATAAAAATATAATCTCTACATAAATAAAAATATAATCCTATGTTATTTCTATAAAAAGAAATAAGATTTTTCAGCATTGTTATTTTATAAAATAGAAAACAAAAACTAAATTAACTAAGCTAAAAGAAAAAAATGAACTCACGGTGGATGAACGGAGAGTGAGGAGGGGTGTTAAACGTCGGGGGAGGCACGCTTGGTTGGCTTCGGGCCATCAGAGGCGGCGACGGGCCCTGAAGCTGCTGGAGGCGCGTTGTTTCATGGGAGGGGGTCAAGGCTGGTTGCGTTCGATTGGGGAGGGGGTGATATTGGGGTTACGCTTTGATTTCAGGCGGGGTTTAGGGTAGAATGAGGAGAAAGGAGGGAAGCAAGGAGGAGGGAGGTGCGCTCGATGGCGGTGGCGCCCCTATCGAGGTGGCGACAAACTAATGGGGTTGTGAATCGCGATCCCCCCTTTTTTATAATTTGAAAAACCGATGGGGAAGGTGGTAGAAAGGGGCGGGGCTGACCACGGGTCTAAAGGGGATGAGGTTTGACTAGGGTTCCTATAATTTTAATAATAAATTTAATTCTTAAAAGTAACTTTTTATTTCGAAATCGAACTCATCGACTGTCGTCCATAGCTAATTAACCCCATTTTGAACACAATGGGATATGTATCGTAAGCTGATTCGATCGTTTCGATCAGTTTTCGTCAAAATCAAAATATAACTCTATATATTGAAGTTGAACGCACATTTCAATTTACTGGGGCCACATATTAACTCTAAAAATTCCCAAAAAATATTTTCTAGCTTCATATTGACGATACGGTTCTAACAAAACAAATTTTGTCAAATTCTGAGACTGTTTGAAAAATGGCCATTTTCCAATTGATTAAAATCAACTAAAACTGGTCAAACGCATTTTCCTTTGCCACGCTCACATATTGATTCGAAAAATTATGAATTTTGAAACCTAGAAATAACTTGACATCATGGATCCAACAAAAGTGGTTTCGTTGAAAACAAAGGTCGTTTGCAAAATTTTCATTTTTAAGGGCCAGAATTCCATAGCGACTATTCTTAATTTCCAATTGTGCATAACTTTTTATCCCCGCTATGAAATTTCAATTTTTCGGATTCATTGGAAAGATATTCTCAATTAGATTCTAATGTTTTTGGTTTCGTTAAAATCCGGTTTATTTTGAATCATGTACATTCATTTGAAAATCGAAATCGAAATTTCAAACTACCACGCCATTTTCAATTCCTTTTATAATTATAAATTAATAATTATATTCTAAAGTCGATCTATATAAATAGGTACATTCTAATTCTATTAAAAATAAATCTTTCGTCAAAATTATTTAAAATAATTCATTTTAAATATTCGAAATTAATTAAAATCGCCAAAATTAACTTTTAAATTGGCCCGGATACTGGGTTATTACAATCTCCCCCACTTAAAACATTTCGTCCCCGAAAAGGAACGAAGCTGAAAGTTGTTTAACTAATCAACTCAACTTCCATTATTTCGATTACGGCTTAAGTTATTCAACTTTTCAGTATCTAAGAAGTTTACAAATTTTTAAAAAATTTGGCTAACAACATAAATTTTCAAAAAATTTCGCCATAACCTCACTGCACCCGGGATTCCGGGATATTTCAAATAGCCTCCCATTGCCCTCATCAATCCAAAAAAAAAAGAAACAGCCAAGCGGCTAGCAATCAGCTCATAAAATCATCCAAACCCAAAGAAATACAATAAACATGTACCTATTTGTTGGGCAAACAATTTTATTCTTCTGCTCTAAACTCCTTGCTATGACCGGTTCAATGTAAGCACATGTATATGCATGCATTTTCAAAGAATTTACTATTTGGTTCAATTTGGCTGAAGGTTCAACATTTAATTAATCAAAACAATAATCATACAACACAACCATCAATCAATTAGTGGATTATCGTTTCAAATTCATAATTTTGATGCCAAATCACAACAAATAATCCTATGTAAGTTTTGGTTCTCACACCAGTCTGTAGAAATATATAGATACCACACCTTTGAAACACGAACATAAATACTGATGATGTGGCCACATCATCAGAATCATCCCCGGGTGTCTAGAATGTGATTCTATATCAATCCAGTACATTAAAACTTCGAATATACGTTCATGACACGTATACGCGAAATCTTTATATACTCGATTGTCCAAATCAATATAAAATAAAATATTCAAATATGTATACTCTGGTTAAAATTTTCAAAACAATATTGTTTTCATTTGAAAAATATACTCTTCACACTCGTTCTAGGATACTACTGATCCTATCTCTAATGAGTAATTCTAATTGGATATTACTAATCTAATATCTGATGGATTCTTTGGTTTGGTTCTAACGTGTCTTGTTCTCAAGCTCTGTAAACCAAAGCTCTGATACCACTATGATAACGCTCAACTTCCCAAGTAAGGAAAGCCCGGATTGTTTTGAGGAAAAGACGAATCAGAACACAAACAGAAGAACATTTCATTGCTTATTACAACAATTCCATCAGAATACAAGAATATACAGAGTATGAATAAATATTACAAATTTGATAAATACCAGAGATTACAATAAATTACTACAGCGGAAAAATATTACAAAACATAATTGAAAGAAATACACGGATACAGAGCTTTCCGAATATCGTTCCAGCTGTAAACCAGGATCCTGTGAATATATATCTGCGAAACCCCACTACTAGCTGCCCGTGTCGAAAATAAGGGCACCCAGAGTTTAGGTTGAAACAATAAACTCCAGGTCAGTCATGTGACTGGTGTGAGAACTAAAACGGTTATTTAAAACATTACTTTAAAAGAGATTAATTCAAGGGACCACGCCGTATAACACGGAAAGGGTTTCCTCCGAAGAATACTAGTGCATATAACAAAACCGCACAATGCTTTTTGGAAAAATGAAGCTATTATAAGACCCAGGTCCCATCACACAATGCAACGCAAGCCGGAGGATAGGGTTTACCCTTATAATAGCCAAACATTCTTGGTACGTTTAAACAAAACATTTGGTACTATTATAAGTGTAAAGTGTCAAAACAATTTCAATCATAAATATCAATCATGGACGACATGGGTACCATATATCATGTCTCCATACTAAGCTCTACAAATAAAACCGCAATATCACATATTGGAAATTGGATTCCATCATGAGTCGAGGCAAAGTGCAAGATCCTCTCCGTTCGAGACACTCTAGCAAATGTCTCAGGACCACACACAGCGATCCTTGGAATCGGTTGGCCCGGTCCTCACCTAACTTTGGAGGATTAGTTATTCTTGAACACACGTTTCGTGGTCTTATAGGACCTATATAATAATGGTCTGTACGTCGGCTCACATAGTGCCAGTTATCAACCATATATTCGAGGCACCTCACATTCCAACAACCATACAAGTAAAAATTATATAAATGTCAGGGATGGCAGGTCACTGACATCACCCTTAGCTAGATAGTAACGTCCTGTTCTCCCAACGGTCCGTATCCCGTTTTTGACTCATACCGAGGTGTGAAGCTTGCAAATTCACGCTGTACACAAAGCTATGCCACACTGGTCGTGTTTGATCATCAACCACAAGACATTGCTTTTCAATAGAAGCCTTGATCATCTGCCACTTTGGCATGCCACACAGGCAATTCACTCTATGCGACTGATGTCCATCGATATACAACCTCTGAGCTCGTACGTCTCAGAGAAGGGCGTTACGTAAGAGAATAAATTCTCCGCCGCCAAACAGATGTATATTTAATAGAGATCAATCAATGCAGAATAAAATCCAATGTCAGACACAAAGTCCATTTACAAGTTCGTTCTGGGTCTGAACGAAACCGGAGGCACTTTCCTCACATATCCATCGATCTCCAAGCACGTCTGGACGATCATCAACTGATTCCCTCCTCCTGGGTGTATAGCGCAATAAAGATCATCAATAATCATCCAAATGAGGTAAAGACTTCCGGTCTTCAACCACCGTCTTCATCTTCGACTTATCGTCGAATCGGTCATTCAGAATGGGTATAAAACCGGCCTTTCTGAATAACTCGCATATATAATAAACAAGTATTACACAAACACAACATACGCCTCATCCCAATTCAGAATATACTTTTATTCAAAAATTTACATTCTTAGGGAAAGGTTCCCCTTAATTTTATCAAAGATAAATTCTTCTAAATTTAATCTTTAATCTTCCTTTGGATATCATTTCAAACCATGTTAAGGTTTTCCAAACTAGTCGGTATTAGCGAACCACACCAAAGTAATTATTTATTTTATTTTCCAATCCCAACCTATTCATCCCTGGGAGCAAAACTGGTAATACTCCATATCTAACACCACGGTGTTTTCGGTAAAATTTATTACCATTTCATGTTCAAATCTAATTAAAGATTTAACTATTGCTCTGGAGCAAAACTGGTGATACTCCATGTTCGATCATTTCAATCTAATTAAAGATTTATTAAAACCCCACTTAGTTTTAATCTTCTCAAAAATCAATATCCAGTCTTTAACTGGGTTAAAGAACCAACGTCATCTAAAACATGATTCACGATAAACCAAAAATCACTTCCCATTGTGAATCGGGTTAAAGAACCTGTGTTATTCAAAACACCGCTGACGATAACCAAAAAACCAATTTAAATTCAACTCCAATTAATATTATTTAATTGGTATACTTCATTAAATCTAAATAGAAAGATTTAATCTTTTTCTCAACTGGATTTAATAACAGTGTTAATGAAGACACCATTCACGACAAATCCAAATCACATTTGATATTAAATACAAGGCTCTGAATAGAAAATATATTGGCTTATATTCAATATCAAATTCTACGACCAACAAATATCGTATTGGAAATAACGATATAAATATATCTTTCAAATTACCATAACAATATTTGTATAATCAATAAATCCAACATCAAAATATTCCAAAGACAATTTCGGTTCAAATCAATTTCCACTTTAGATATTAGAAATTATGGTTATTTTCAAAACCATTACAAATCCACTTTATTTATTTAAAAATAATTGGATTTTAGTTCTAGTTCCAAACTAGTTCATTTTGATAAAAAAACTATTTTCATCTTTTCAAATATGTAATTTTTCATCCCAATGCTTCACAAATCATTCCTTACGATTTTGCATAAATTATTAATAATTTTATCAAGGCCCGTACAGTCGATTTCCATCAACGGCCATCGAACTGCACTTACAGCGACCTTTACCAAATTAGATTTGGACATAATTCCAAATCCAACCGTTAGATTTCAGATCTCAAGTATTCGTTAGAAAGCTCTTTTCAATACGAACCCACCAGTTCCGGCTTTAGGGGAATCCGACGGTCGGATTTCCCGTAATGTCCATTCGAAGTCAATGGTCGAAATTCACGAACTGCCGCAGCGCGGCGCGTTCTATTCAGGCCATTATATATATAATATATGTATATTATATATATTTCATCGATTTCCTTTTAAATCGTATTTTATAAATCATTTTATATTCGTTTTCGAAACGATTTCAACTTCATATTCAATTCCGAATCAAAATTGAATATTCCACATCTTCGATATACAAATGATAATATCTTCAAAACGTTATATTTTGAAATCACTTCCTTTTCTATAATCATTATAAAAACGAATATAATCGATATAAATATCGTTCCCATCAAAATGGCGCATATCTAATCAACACGGCTTTATATATTTCAATAAGTTCGTTATTCTATTCAACAAATAAATATTTATTCTATTCAACACATGAATCAATATTTTATTCAACACATGAATACTCATTACTCTATTTAACACATGAATAGATATTTTATTCTATTCAACACATGAATAGATATTTTATTCTATTCAACACATGAATATATATTTTATAATATTCTTTATTTTCCCAATTGGGATGAGGCCCAATCAATTACAATATAATGCTAATCATATGGATTTCATACAACACATGTATATAATAACAACGATAAATAATCAACCATCATCCAAAGTGCACCACACAACTGCATAGGCATTAAATATAAATAATTAATGCTTACACAGTCTGTTGACCAATCAATCGACATATAACTAAATAATTGGGATTAGTGTATGCCAAATATCATCCCAACACCCATGTGGGATTTCAATCCACAAACACCGAATATTATTTGTGCAGCTGGGCGACGTGTAAAATTAATCATCCCAATCAATATCCTTCAAATAGGTGTACATAATCAAATCGTTCGATTTGTAAATAAATATATATTTGTTCACATTCACGTTAAAAATTATATTTTTAACGATAATTAATTAATTTCAACACATGAATGTTTTATTATCCATTTCACATCAACATCACAAACAAACTTCACAATACATCAAACAAGCATACAAGTCGTCCATGGTCTGTGGACGATGGGTGTCGGGTGCTGCTGAGCACCGTCTGCATCCTAGTGTATATTTTAACTAGAAACCAAGAATTAAAGTGAGAAGTTCTCACCAACTAGCTAATCCAATACACCGCGACTCTTCATATGTAGGAAACCTTTGTCGTGCTTGCCTTTTATCACTTTCGTGGCCCGTATTCAATACATATATAAAAATCACAATTTTAAATTGTTGCAATGTATATAAAAATCACATTTTTATAATCACTCTATATGGATAAAAAAATTATTTTTATACCGCTACTATATAGATAAAAAATTTATTTTTATCCCTCTACTATATAGATACAAATTCTATTTTTATACCGCTACTATATAGATAAAAATTCTACTTTTATACCGCTACTATATAGATAAAAGTTCTATTTTTATCCCGCTACTATATAGATAAAAATTCTATTTTTATCCCCCTACTATATAGATAAAAATTCTATTTTTATCCTGCTACTATATAGATAAAAATTCTATTTTTATCCCACTAGTAATATAATAAAAATCATAATTTTATATCTTCTATATGATAAAGATCGAATTTTTATTTCACTTCAACATTAAAGATCAAATTTTTACTAGTTATATAATATAAAATCGTATTTTTATTCTCTATATAATATAAAAATCATATTTTTATTATCTACATTATATAAAAATTACATCTTTATTATTTCTACTTTATAAAAATCACATCTTTATTATAAAACAAGATTGTTTTATTTAATGGTCATATTTTTAAATGAACAAAAATCATATTTGTTGTTATTCATATGATAGAACCACATTCTTATATAAATAAAAATATAATCTCTACATAAATAAAAATATTATCCTATGTTATTTCTATAAAAGGAAATCAGATTTTTCAACATTGTTATTTCATAAAATAGAAAAAAAACTAAACTAACTAAGCTCAAAGAAAAAATGAACTCATGGTGGATGAACGGAGAGTGAGGAGGGGCATCAAACATCAAGGGAGGCACGCTTGACTAGAGTCTGGCCATCAGAGGCGGCGATGGGCCCTGAAGCTGCTGGAGGCTCGTCGTTTCAGGGGGGTCGGGGCTGGTTGCGTTCGATTGGGGAGGGGACAATTTTGGGGTTACGGTTTGATTTCAGGCGGGGTTTGGGGTAGAACAACAAGGGAGGAGGGAACCAAGGAGGAGGGAGGTGCGCTCAACGACGGTGGTGCCCCTATCGAGGCGGTGACAAACTAATCGGGGGGGGGGGGGGGGGGGGGTGGGGGCGGTGTTATGAATCGTGATCCCCCTTTTTTATTTTATTTTCTAATTTGAAAAACTGACGGGGAAGGAGGAATAAAGGGGCGAGGTTGACCACGGGTCTAAACGGGACGAGGTTTGACTAGGGTTCCTATAATTTTAATATTAAATTTTATTCTTAAAAGTAACTTTTTATTTCGAACTCGAAATCGAACCCACTGACTGTCGTCCATAGCTAATTACCCCCATTCTGAACACAATAGGATATGTATCGTAAGCTGATTTGATCGTTTCGATCAGTTTTCGTCAAAATCAAAATATAACTCTATATATTGAAGTTGAACGCACATTTCAATTTACCGGGGCCACATATGAACTCTAAAAATTCCCAAAAAATATTTTCTAGCTTCGTATTTACGATACGGTTCTAACAAAACTAATTTCATCAAATTTTGAGACCGTTTGATGAATTGTCATTTCCATTCGATTAAAATCAACTCAAACTGGTCAAACGCGTTTTCCTTTGCCACGCTCACATATTGATTCAAAAAATTACAAATTTTGAAACCTAGCAATAACGTGACATCACCTATCCAACAAAAGTGGTTTCATCGAAAACAGAGGTCGGTTGCAAAATTTCCATTTTTAAGGGCCAGAACTCCGTAGGGACTATTTTGAATTCTCAATTGGGCATAACTTTTTATCCCCGCTATGAAATTTCAATTTTTCGGATTCATTAGAAAGATATTCTCAATTAGATTCTAATTTTTTTGGTTTCGTTAAAATCCGGTTTATTTTGAATCCTATACATTCATTTGAAATTCGAAATCGAAATTTCAATCTACCTCGCCATTTTCAATTCCTTTTATAATTATAAATAAATGGTTATATTCTAACATCGATCTATATAAATAAATACGTTCTAGTTCTATTCAAAATAAATCTCTCGTCGATATCATTTAAAACAATTCATTTTAAATATTCGAAATTCATTAAAATTGCCAAAATAAAATTTTTAAATTGGCTCGGATTTTCCGGGTTATTACAAGATTCGTGGTTACTCTGATGTTGTATGTTCTTCTACTTCTTCTATTCTAATTTTCTATCTTATCTATTCACGCCCTCTATTTTCTTTCATTAACTATCTGGTATTTCTAATGCTTGATAGTCTACATTGTGTTATATGTTGATAGCTACGGTCGCAAAAAGCCTGGTCGTTACAGTTGTATCAGAGCTGAAGGTTAAGTTATTACCTTGGCTCTATGGCGTGAATCTGTTGAGATGGGGTTAGCAATACCCCAGATTAAGTTGAGTGTATATATATGATCGCTTATTTGTTATTCAATATAAAATTGTTTTATATTGTGTAGTTTTGTTAGTTGAGTTGTTTATGAGTTCTGGTTGATTAGTTTGATCCACTGTATTGGTAGGGATTTATAAACACTTGAATACGATGAACCGACACAGTTTGTTATGAAAAGAGGGTAAATGGAATGATTTTACCCAAATTATATTTTCATATAACAGAAATCTGTATCTTGGGATTAGTATAGTACATTGGATGTGTTGGTTGTTGTTATAATCAAATAAGATTTATAATGTAGATGGTTATATATATATATACCAAATAAAATTCGTATAAGTATTACGAAGTGAATTAATTCTGAAATTTAATCAGAATTGGAATTAGAACTGCAGAAATTTGTAGAAGTACTTGTAAATGGACTTGGATTAAATATATGTGAATTTTAAAATCCTGGGATATTTAATTTGTTTTACAAACATAGTGAATGGTATTTTAAACAGATTTCAAAATGGAAGTATTTAGAAATCGTTTTAAAAGTGATATAGTATTGAACTCACTTTGATAGCTGGGAAACAGCCCTGGTGATGAATTGCGACATCACTAGTATTCATTTTGAGTTGCTAAGTGAAAGTTTACTACCAAAATTTTTGTTTTTGAATTGTTTTGAGAAAACAAGTTGTTTTGATATTCCAAACTTAATATTTTGTTTTTTGGAAAAAGCTAACCTGTTTAAAAACTCCCAGAAATAAATTATTTGAATTAAAACAAATTAAAGTTGAATTTGTAAAAGCCAATAGAAATTGGAAATTAAATTGAAGCTAGTTAAGTGTTATTTGAAATTGAATTGAAATTGAATGATTTCGAGTAAAATTGGATTATGAGACAAGAATCTGGAATTGCGTTGATGTGATTAGTTAAGAATTTGGAACTCGAGTTTGAAATGAAATTTGGTTTGGATATAAGAGAATAGCTGTGTTGAATAAATATATTGATATGCCAGACGAAAAGGTACCAGTTTATATATGGATTTGAGATTTTTATGTGCCGAATTGGTAAGCCGCTTGGCCATTAGATTTTTTTTGGGTTGAAAAAGGCCTAGAGAGGCAAGTTAGAGTTTGAGCTATTGACCAGTACAAAGGAGGTGCTGACGAAATTTTTTGAAAAAGTTAAGGTCTTAGAAATTTTTAGGATTTTTGAAAATTTTCATTAGTAGGAATGAATAAATATTTAATTAAAATTAAATTGGTTCAGTTGAAATTGAAGCTAGGAAGTGAACAAATAAGTTCTAACCAATCAATAGGGTTTGTTTTCTACCTTAGCAATTTCGAGGAAGAAATTTTTTTAAGGGGGGAAGAATGTAATGTCCCGTATTTTTACGATATAATAACTAATTAATTTAATTATTTAAATAATTATTTAGAGATTTAAATGGTCGTTTAATTAAATAATATTGAATATTTAATTAATATAAATAATATAATAATATATTTAATCCTGAAACATTGAGAATTAAGTTGAATTCTCAATATTGTGTAAATTGGATTATTTATAATATGTAATTCAGTTTATAATTTATTAACGAATTCATTATTTAAATGAGAGTATTAACGTATAATTATAATATAATTATAATCGAGCTTAAAATGGCGCGGTAGTTCGTAATTTGGCGATTCGAACTTTAAACGAATATACAGAATCTGTTTTAAGTTGGATTTCTGTGAAACAAAAAACGATCGAAGCTGGTGAAGTATATTTTTCTAATGGAAGAGAAAAATCGAGATTTCGTCTGGCAGATTTTGATTTATGTGCAAATCAAATTTTCAAGAAGTCGCTATGGAATTCCTTTATAATTTATAACAATTTATTTATATTATAAAGGGATTTAAATATAAATTGAATATCGATATAACTGGGAATTTTGAAATATCAAGTTGTATATTCAGATAGGAATATTTTGAAGATGTATGATATTCTATTATGAATATATACGACAATATCAATTTATTAATATTTAATTTAATTATTTTTTCAAATATATTAATATTTAAATGGGTTTATTTAGAGCTTTAAAACTAGCCACTTTTGCAGTCGAGCTCCGTTTTCGATGAAACTAATTTTTTTGGATTCAGAATATTAAATTATTGCTAGATTTTAATTTTCGTGATTTTTGAAGTCAGTATGTGGTCGTACGGGATTTTAATGTTAAAAAAGTCGATAATTTGACTTTAAAAATATGTTGATTGAGCAAACGGAGTCGGAATTCGATGAACAAGTTTCGTTGGGTTTGTAATGTCAAACCATAGCTGCATGTCAATTTTCACTGAAACGGGATTCGTATATGACTATATCAATTTGTAAACGATAAATTGAACTAATGCTTCAATAGAAATCAATATAAAAATGGAATATAAAAATAATATATTACTCTATAAATACACCAACCTTCTTTCTAAACCTAAACCATTTTCTCTGAAACCAGAAATCGGCCTCCATCTTCCTCTTCATAAAACGTGAATTTGTAAAATCCGCAAGAATTGAAATGAAATGTTATAAATCAAAATAGGTATATAGTTGGATTCAGAAAGATATTCTCTTCAACTCCGTACCCTTCTTACAGGGTGCGACTAAGATTCTGGAGTTTGGAAAAACGTATAGTGTCTCTTAGGTTTAGGCTTTTCGCGAGATTTAAACACGGTTTGATGAAATAAATGTTAGATGTGGTTTTGTTGAGGGATTTAGCATCTATATGCTAACTTGTTGGAATTTTAGTCATCATTCAGTTTGGTGCTTTGATGTTGGGTACACTGCGACTAAAGAACAGGAGTCGAAGTCGCGTTTCACGAGGCGCGATCGAGTAGGGAGTTTCTGGTATGAAAATGACGAGGATATGAAGAGAAGTGTAACAGCGTTCTCAGTTTAGGAAGTAATGAAGGAGGCAGTGAGGTGAAGCTCGACATTTGGTCCATGTTCAAGGCAGTTCGATGCGGTACGAAGATGAATAATGAGCAAGTAGTTTATAAGGTAATTACGCGATTAATGAAGAATAACACGGGATGGGTTATAGTAGTTTCTGTTTGGTGGTTTATGGAGTTCGCTATCCTTAAATGATGGGAAGGAATTATGAACCGGGTTTTTGTTGTCTGATGTGCGATTTAAGAATGGGTGGGTGGAAAAGAATGCCTATTTCAAAACGAGGAGGGAAACGGGTCGATGGTTGTTGGAGTTCATGAAGAAATAGGGCAGGTCGAAGTTCCTAAATCTTTGAAAATGAGGAGTTCAAAAGGAGCAGGTCGCAACAATATTTTGGGAAGAAGGATCGGAGTACTGTGCAGTTTGGGTTGAGGACGTGGGTGGGCCGATGGTACAAAGGTAAGGCCCAATAACAAAGACTATTGAAATTACAATTATTTAAATTGTTAAGAAGCTTATAAAATTTATATCTTAACAATATGATATCAGAACCTGACGAAACAAGATCTGTTGGGATCGCACAGAGAGGAGCTACGGAATGAAACTGACTAGGAGTGAATTAGAGCTCGTTACAATTTATAGTGAAATAAATTGTCTGTCTGAATCAACCGACAATTATCGTTATTTAATGATGATCGTCATATGTGAGTAAAACTCACTAACTATATCAGTTTATATTTTTATAAAGATAATCCAGTAATGATAAATGTTGATTGACTGCTGTGTGATGATTGTTTGGTTGGATTTCTTATGTATTAGTTGAAATTATGGATAACATTATATATATAAATCGTTATGATTTTGTTTATCAGAATATTTCATATTTAAATGAAATCGATGTTAATTATATTGTTTAACATCTGTGGACGCAGGGGAACAGGTAGGAGGAATCCAACTGGATTCCTCAACATTTATTTTACTGTTTTTCATATATGGTGATATATGATGTGATATATAATCTGTTGTTGATGATGTGTGTAAGAATGATATTAATCATTGTTATATGGTATTTTAAATACCAGAAGAAATACTAGAATATATAAGGGAATTTTCAATGTTATATTGAAAAATAAACATGTATAAAATGAAAGAATTTTATAAAAAGAGATATTTATAAAATCAAAGGATTTTATAAAAAGAAATATTTTTAAAATGAATAGAATTTTATAAAATGAATCATTTATATAATAAATTATATTTTATAAAAGGAAATATTTGGGAAATAAATATAGAATTATAAAAAGGGGATTTCGAATTATAAAAGAAATTTGACATGATTTATTTAAATTATATATTAGATAAAAATATTTTTTTAACAAATGAATTGGGAAGAATAATTTATAAATAATATTTTTAAATTAAGGAAAATACTTATTATTGGATAAATAAAGATATATAAGTCTGAACATATACAAAGAAGTAAAACAGATAAAGGGAGCAGATTAATTCATAAATGATTTTTTATAAATTAAGTTAATTATTTAACAGTTGATAAATGGAATATATAAGTTAGAACTTATATAAAGAAGTAAGAATCATTTTTAACATTGATATTTGAAAATGAATATGAACGTAGTGTTAACGAGAATTTTAGATGGAATTATTAATGTGTTGAATATAAAATAAGATTTATATGAATTGTTTATAAATAATAAACAGCATTTGGAAATGGGATATTATTTTGAAATACGAAATCAATCTTAATGGATTATATAAAAGAAATATTTTTCACATTTGATGTGAATAGTGGATTAAAATAAATAATTTATAAATTAAAATATTTATAAGGAGATTTGGGTTTTGAAATAGGAATTCAAATGGGAATTCGAATGAGATAGGAAATAGGGTTAAAATGAAATTAGTTATTCGAATGGAGTTAATAGAATAGAGTTTTTTGAATAAGAGTTAATCGAATAAAGTTATTCGAACAAGAGTTAATCGAGTTAGAGTTAATAGGATAAGAGTTAATCAAATAGAGTTAATCGAATTAGAGTTAATCGAATATAGTCATTCGAAGAGAGATTTTCGAATATAGTTATTTGAAGAGAGATTATCGAATATAGTTTATTCGAAGAAGAGAGATTATTGAGTATAGTTTATTCGAAAGAGAGTTGTCGAATATAATTTATTCGAAAGAGAGACTGTAGAATATAGTTTATTCGAAAGAGAATTATCGAATAGAGATTATTTGTGAGAGTTTTATACATTGGTATTCGACTATATCGAATGTTGGAAAGTACTATTTACTCTCCGATTTTCAGATCAAGATTTATTTATTAAATAAATCGTTTATTTATTTATTTAAAGTAAGGTATAAAAGTTTTATTCAATATTAGATACTTCAGAAGCAAGGGATTATAACACTATTGTCAAAATCGAATGATTTTTGTAAAAGAAGTTGATTCGTAAAAAGAATCTGAGAGTTATGTACGAAAGTTTGTTAAAGGTTTAAAAGGTGAACCTTGTCTACTCCGAAGTTAGAAATGTTGTTCAGTTAAGGTTTGAGAGGTAGTTATACCCCAACTCGATAGTGAAGGTTGGTTAAGTGAATTTATTTAATAAGTGTAATGTTTAGAGTTGGCATAGCGATGTTTTATTTAAACATCTATTTAAATCCAAATGTAGGGGTTTTTGAAAAGTTTTCCAAATAAGAATCAGAAATTATTTCTAATATAGAAAATAAGAAATGGAAACTTTTTCCCATATTAATAACGTATATTTTCTAAATATAGAAAATAAAAAATGTTGAATATGTGGAAACAGGAAAATGAAAAATGAATAAATCAATGAACTAAAGAGATAAATGTTAAATGATGATTGATCGATATAATATCCATCTGGAAAAAATATCATTGTTTGCACACGTGTTTTCTTTGATAGTTAAATCAATGACTATCGAAGTTTTTGACCATTATTCAGTTGTCAATACGGAGAGACCGGGATCAGATATATTATCTGAAAACCACTCCATATGGTATTAGTGTTGCGAATCAAATATGATGAAGATAATAGAAGATGAAATTATGCAAGGGCTGTCCCGTTTACAGAATAGTACCTTCGGTCTGTCCAGCCCTAGGACGACCTGTATGGAAGAATGTGTGATGGAGTATATTTAATAGATCACGTAAGTTGATCACTTTAAATGTATTTACGTTTGGTGGGTGAGGAATTCGTTTCTTTTAGCTGTGTAGCCGTGGTATTTTTGGAGAAATCAAATTGTGATTTGGTGGGTATGACGATGTGACATTCAAAGTGAATAATTGTGTGATCTGTCAGAGATAAGCGTGGCTTCTAGCCTCACAACCGGAAATGGTATAAAATCGTGTAGGTCACATGGCTAAGTGGTTGGCTCCCAAGTAGGGTGTATTATCACCTGATCTAAAGAAATTCCTTTTGCTTCTTAAATCTATCGATTCTGTTGCTTTCGGGAAACGGTTGCTAATCCCATCCGTTGGTGATAATACATTCGGTACACTTAAACGAAATGAGTGACCGGTCATGTTTACCCTGCGTTGCAAGATGTTCTTGTTGAACCCGGTGTATTCCTCTCTACAGATACACTGTCGGAAGGTGGTCTCATACCTTGCGAGTTGGAATCCATTTCCCAAATAATCGCCCAAGGTTTTTGATTATATATTATATATGTGAAACCTGAGATGAAAGCATTCTGCTAGATGATTATTAGTTGTGAATGATAGACACTACTATAATATCAAAGAGTTTTGATATAGAGATTATCGTTTCTTTCAAAAGGATTATGAAAGTCAAATCAAGTGTTTTGAATTCTCATAAGGAAAAAAATTGTTCCGTTATTCGGCTTGGTCTTATGAGATATCGTTTATTTTCTCAAACTGTTTTAAATTGTTTACTCACGCCAGTCCCATTACTGACCCGGAGTTTATTTTATTTTGTTTTACCTTAAACTCTTGGGTGCCCAAATTTTTATGGGCAGTCAAGTAGCCAGGTTTTACAGATATACTTGGAGAGCTTGGAGCATGAGGCTTCAGGATTATGTAGCTATTTTTATTTCCGCTGTGTTGTAAGTGTTATCAGAATGTTACTAAATACATATATTGATTTTTATTTCAAAGATATGTATCTATTATATATTGTTCTGTTCCGCTATGAGATTCGTGTTTACTCTGATGTTGTATGTTCTTCTTCTTCTTCTATTCTAAGTTTCTATCTTATCTATTCTCACCCTCTATTTTCTTTCATTAACTATCCGGTATTCCAATGCTTGATAGTCGACATTGTGTTATATGTCGATAACCAAGGTTGCGAAAACTCGGGTCGTTACATAACGACTACCTCGCATAGCTACGCGATGAACCTAAATATATTATTTATTAATGTTAAATGAAATAAACAAATAACATTTGTGTAGTATGGATTTTTTGTATATCAATTACGCAATAGAAAGGCGGTATATGACGGTTCATTTATAACACACATATTTTGGGTTTAGCGAAAAACGGTAACATCTGACCATAAATATGATCTGATGATACATGTGTCAGTAGTTTGAGCCCTACTACCATTTAAGATGAAAGGTAGAACTTGACGGAAATCACCACCTAAAATGTTTACTTTACCCTTAAATGGTTTGTCGATATTAGTTAAATATCGTAGTGTTTTATCCAAAGCCTTAAAGGCATGACGATGAGTCATTGTTCCTTCTTCCCATAAAAACACTGTTGTTTCAATTAGTAGTTTTACAAGATCAGATTATTTGGGAATGTGATAGTTGGATGAGGAATCAAGTGTGATAGTGATTTTAAATAGAGAATGGACAGTTCTATCACTGGGTAATGCTATTGCAGCAATTCCCGATGTGGCAGTCGAAAGTTAAATAAGGCCTTTAATACATGAGTGCACTAAAATTGATCGATATACATATGTTTTTCCTGTTCCCCCAGGACTGTCTATGAAAAAATTGAAATTTTCTTTTTGTAAATTGACATCATGATGGCATCAAATTTTGTTTGTTGTTCAAAGTTTTCGGAATCAATTGATTCAGTGTCTTCTCGAGGTATGTGTACAGACTTTTCCACCAAAATAAGACTTGAGCTATTGTGATTATTATCTAGTGTAACAGTATGATGAGGGAAATCAAAGTTAGAAAGTGATTTCTTGTATTGTCAGAGTAAATTGTCGAGGTATGTAGGACAAAGTTCAATGAAAAATGTATTATCAGTAACAGAAAAAGTGTGTTGATTATCTTCTATCATTTATGCAGAAAAGTGTTCCTACATTATACGTACATTAATTGGTTCACAGTATACTAAAATTGTAATGAACTACCTTCATAGGGCAGTAGGCATATGTGTGTTAGAAGCATCCCATAAGCAATCATAAATAGCATCATCATTTCCAATAAACCTCTATTTTCAACCACTTCTTTAAATGTGTGATATTTTTGATCATTGACTGTAAGAAAGTCACTAAAAGATAAGGGTCCTCTAACATGAGTTAGTTGTAACCTCAAAAAATAACAATCACATTCAATAGGCGATATGGTATAAATTCTACCTAATACCCTACAGTTATTTCGTCTACGAATCCACAAATTTTGTTTTTTCTCCCACCAATAATTCCCAGGAAACCAATGATAAAAGTATTTTCTTGCCTCTTCATCATTTACTTTAGTAGTGAAATATTTAGTAAGCAGAGTTTTGGTACTACTATCATCATTCAACATGTCATGCAATTGTTCGGAAGAAGAAAAACGTAGTTGTTGTTGGTTTGGAAGATGGATTTGTAGACCAATAATAGATGATGTAATGTTATTATGTGGAAATTTAAATATTCTCCACAAAGCCTCTGATGCACAAATCCATGTAGCATTAGCAAAATTAGGAATTTTTTCATCATTGGTTGATGCATAAACAACAACTGAAACACGGTCGGATCCCTTGTAAACGTACTTGTAAAGATATTTTATTGATTTTATACTTGAACAACTTTCAACATTTATATGGTAGTTATATTTAAGTAATAAATGAGGATTATACAACACTACCCAACGATTGCCAGTTGTGGTTCCCATTGTTTTATTAAGTGTCATGTTATCACATCGTCCATATATTGGATATGGTTCATTTTCTTGTAAAGTAATGAGACCAAACGGTTTGGGGAACTCTTTCTTACATTCACCATTTTTCATGCAAGTGGCATTTAGATTAAAATGACCACACGAATGATGAATCGCGTGTTTAACAACAACCATATATAAGTCAGGTTCTAAATTATTACATGGAATTTCGGCTCTAACCACAGCATCATACTTATCGGGAGCAGTAATTTTATCATTTTCTGCCAGAACAAGTAAAATATGGGAATGCGGAAAACCACTTTTTTGAATTTCGATAACATGTACATGTGCAAAAACTTTTCCTAAAATGCCATTATCAAACAAATCAATTTTTAATTGCGTTAATTTTGCATGAAAAGTTATACTTGTTAAGTCTGGCTTATCTTACGGTTGTTGGCCAGGAAGAAGTTCTGCAGTAATCTCATGCCTTTGTGTTACATGTATTAGTAATAAAGAAATCAGGTTTTCCATACCTTTAAACTACTGCCGTTGCATCTTGGTATCCGTGGTGCATATCTCATGGACTGCCCATATGAGATGTTGGTAGGATTTTTTTTACATCAACGTTGGATGAAATAGTGAAATGATTAATTAAAAAAATAAGCATTGAAGGTGATGTGTAAGAAAACAAAAATTTGAAATAGGATAGTAAGTAACATACCCGTCGAAGTTTCTCCTGCACTCAACGCATCTTGCATACCTAGTATAACTCTGCCCTGATCGTTTCTTGATTGTTGCAAAGAAACCTAGGTCTCATCATTTCAATTTTGCCAGACATATCAACAACATATTGCTGAAAAAGCATCCACCAAGTAAGAGAAGTGATGTCTCTCCTGCTCGAATCTACAAAAAAAAAAGATAGATTGAATATTATTAATGTAGAATATAACAAAGGAGAACGGTGTGCGATGTAAGTTGATGTGGACATGGTTATACGAGTGTTCAATAAAACGGTGCATAAAATAAACATAAGTAGCTACCTGTTTAATGTTCGAGTAGTAGGACGCACAGCTAAGTTGGCTGTCCCCATTATTATGCAAGTTCAAATTCCAGCCATGTTCTCCGTATGGTAGCAAGAGTGGATACTGAAGTGGATCATAAAATCCAGCCATATCAGGAATGCGCTGTAAGTTTCCACTACTTGTCTGAACAATTACGTCTCTACCCTGCAAATCATCTGAATCATCACTGAAGATTATGCCAACAACTTGTGATGCCATTGGCAGTTCATGAAGTGATCTCTTTAATTTTTATTCTGTAATTGTGCAGATCGGCACGCTGTCCCAACGGACGTAGGACAGAAAAAATGGATTAATCGTATCCAAAAGTTCCTTTATAATCAGAAGTATATCAGGTCACAAAATCTTGGTATCCAACTGTCGATTTTCGGTCTCATGCTCTATGTCATAAATGTACAACTGTAAATATCGAGTTCTTTTACCATCAACAGGTAGCACACTGCCTATACGGTGGAATATAAACCCCTGAGCACGATAGGAATAAACTCCACTTGTTGCATTCAACAAATCTTGGTCAATAATTGCACCCATTGAAGTAAAGGAAAAAGCATTTTTATTAGACCTGATATTAGTTCTGAAATGCTGCCAATTTCAGTTTTATCAACAAATAGATCAATTAATTATTGTGGAGCGAGAGGGCAGACAATATGAAATTTACCATTTGAACAACAGGTTTGGATATTTTCGTGAAGTAATCTTTTGCCGAGCAGAATGGGGAGAAAGTTGGTGCCGACAGCATATGTTTATGAAGTCTAATGTTTGCCGAAAAAAATTCTTGTGGAGTTATGAGAAGTTGTAAAGGTAGGAAGAAGCTGAGCATTGTTATTTTGTAGAGATTGTGTATGTTGCCCAGCAGCTGCTGCTTGAAGACATTGTGAACGGCAACGATCTCGACGGGTTGCCAATTGAAGTTCATGTGCTTCAGTTGACATCCTAGCACGTCGAGCTCGTTAAGCAATGCGCCTCTATTCGCGCCGCTGAGCATCAATTTTGGTTATTGCGGAAAGTAGTGAAAAAGTTGCAATTGAATAATCTGGGACGATTTAGTGTGAAGAAAAAATGGATAAATCATCAAAGTATATGAGTAGAATAAAATAAGGATGAAGAGATGAGGTAGTAAATAAGTTGGAAGAAGTAATAAATTACAAAAATCAGCATAGAAGAAGGAGATACATGTGGAATGGTAGAAGATATTTGAAAAAGTCATGTAAGACTTGGTAAAGAAGTATGAAGTCATAATATGACAAATAATCATTTGTAAATATCAGTCAAAAAATTAGGGGAGAAAGGTAGGTAGGAAATAAGAGAGTAACATATACAATTTTATGAATATATTTCTTTTTCTGATTACAAAAATAGAAATATATTTTCAAGTAGTGTTACTTTTATTACATATACAGCATATAGTATAAAATGCATAGATATAAAATTAGAGTTCGACAAAATTCCTATGATCGGAAAAATTAAAACCTATAACTGTATGAGGATGTGGCAAAAATGGAGCTATTTTTGTTAATATAGGCAGGGAGTGGTCATAGGTAAACAATAGTATTTTGGGTGCAGAAATTTTTTTGAGGTTAATTGGCTGTAAACAAAATGTAAATTTAAATAATAAGAAACCCTTGGAAAAAAAGGAAACATTTGTAATATGAAATTTGGTTAGTTTAAAAGATAACCAAACTTTATTCCGTTGAAAAAAGGTTGGAAATGAATGTTTAATAATCAAAATAAAGTTGATTCAGTTGTTGAAAATATATATGTCTAACATTGCAAATAATAAAACCATCTATAATTAGAAAGAAACTACTATGAGGATAGTCAAACTTTGTTCAATAATCCACATATTTCGGATCCCTACAGAAAAAACTAATGAAAAAAATGGAAAATGTTAAAATAATCGTCAAACAATTCATTTCCAGCATAGTCAACCTGAAATTGTATAGGGACCCAAATACAAAAAACTTAGTGTTTGCTTCTTTGATTTTTCAAACATAAATCAATCTGTAATGTTATGTTTACAGTTGTATACAACCTATCTGACTATGAAGTACTCATATTTGAAGAAGAACAATGTCATGGTACTAATTAAATTATAGTGCAGGTAAATGTGTGCAAAACCGTCTTTACACAATCCAAGAAATTTCATTAATGAAATCTCTTGTATTGCATAAATACGGATATGCATGGTAAACCTGCATTGTCATATATTTAGTACGCTGATGTAGAAATGCCAGCCAAATATATGAACATAAAAGTGTGAAATATATATTGTAACACCCCGTAATTCTATTAATACTAATATTCACAAATTAAAGAATAACTAATCTCAGACGTGAGAATTGTGGGAAATGGGTTGCGCCATTGTGTTCGTCTCGGAATTCTGGTTGAAATAGAGTCTGAGTTTGCGTAAATTGGACTTCGTATTAAGAAGTTATGGCTATCGGAAGTTTCAGAAAATTCAAAACAGATTTCAGAAAATTTAAAATTCAAAAATCGAAGTCAAACAGGTTAGGCGGGAAAATTCCCGCCTAGAACCCCAGGTCGACTGGGGAGTCGACACCCCCCCCCCCAGGTCGACTGGGGAGTCGACTGGGCAGTCGACCTAGGTGTCGACCTGGTCCAGTCGGCTAGGGTATGACTGAGCCCAATCTTGAGCTGCTGATGTGGCTTTAGGGCTGAGTTGGCAAATTTAACGGTTCAGTTTAGCTCTGAGTTGATCTGACGGTCTAAATAAATCCTAAACTCTATAAATACCTAGGTAGTCTCTCACTCTAATTCACATGAAAAATAGAATAGCCACCGTCATACTGCCACCATGGAAATCAGTGTAGCCGCCACCAACTAAGAAGGAAGAAAGCTAATCAAAACCCTTATTCTACTCAACTCTAAAGTAAATCAAGACTCTCTTTCTCTTCTAATTGTGAGTATGATGATATTAACAAGATTATTATTAAACTAATTAGATTAAGTTATGAATGGATTATAAGTGAATGATGTGGATTGTCATATATGTTGTAGTAAACATTATGTTATCATGTATGTTGTAAATCCTATGTTATGTGATGATGATATCCTATATGTTGTAAATCATGCTATGATGATATTGTATAGGTTGTAATTTTCTATGCTAAATTGTGATAAATAATACATGTTATAAAGTCATGATGTTATTATCCATGCTAATTAGTTCATGTTAATCAAGTCATAATGTTGATATTATTTGGGCTATGTTGATGACAAATCATGTATGCAAGTTTAGATTGATTAGTAAAGATTATGAACATATGCCATGACATCTATTTAGATCTAGAATTATGACATCTAGAATTATGCTATGACATATGTGAATTCTATGTATTATATGCTAGTTCACACCCTTACTATGTTGCATAAAACCCCATATGCAAGTTTATACATAAATTTAGGTTATGATCATATCATGTAAATTGTGACATTTAACAAGTTGACACCTTTAGATCCTTAACATGTGTAGTTTTATGCAAGTTCCACCCCTATTATGATTAGATTATTTTATTTGTCTATATGTTGTGATAATTTATCTTTGTGCTATGAGTTAGACTATTCGAGTCTAACATATATTCTGCGTTGAATAAGCGAACGTATAATGTGGAGTAGGGGTAATATTAAGGATTTAATATTAAGAAGTTGGGGTGCAATTGATATGATTTTTCATGCCATGAATGGATGGCCATAATTGAGTCAATTATGGACATCATTAAAATTGGAAGTAATTAATGATTTGAATAGGGGTATATTCAAAACTGGGGTAAAATATTATAAGTGATAATCAATGCTTAGGACACGAGGTTGGACTCGTTTGTGATGTAAACCTGCCCGGAATCGCCCAGCAAATCCAGTGGTCACAAATGTCAGCCCAATGTGAGAGGTCCTAGGCCCAAATTAAAGCATAACAGTTGTAAAGACACGAGGTTGGACTCTTTTATGGTGTAAGACTGCCCGGACCCACCCGGCAAATCTAGCTGCCATAAATGCCAGTCTAATGTGAGAGGTCATTATGAGGTTATGACCTGAATGAATTAAGAAATACTTAACCAGATAAACATGTAAGGTGGGACATGGGGGTTAAGTAGATGCCTTGGGTGGTATGAGGAATCTAGTGCTTGCCTTTAGGGGCATTTGAAATACGATTAGTAAGACTTAACCAAACACACATGTAAATGAACATGACTAAGAGGGTTAAGTGGGATATACTAGTGGTGACAAGCTTAGGTGGATAGCTTGTTGGGGCCCATTTCAACCAGTAACCCAAATGTATCTTTGTGGGCTCGATCCAAGTCGAGGACGGGACACGCATATTGGGCTTGACTATAAGAGGCCAAAACGGGGTAGCGGTGGCAACGCAAGTCCAACGGGTTTCATATGTGTCTGTGGACCCGGGCTGGTAGGTAAGACGTTGTTGCATCGTGTAGGTATAAGCCGTGCATTCTCAAGTTGTATCGGGTTGCCACTTTAGGGGAGTGATACACCCCACTGTGGGGCCAGCACGGGTATCTACGAGTAGGGAGCCGATCGAAAGTGGGTAGTGGGGTACACCTAGTGGAGATAGGGGCAGACGGCCCCTATGTAGTCAGCTAGGGGTAGCGAGGCTATTTATATAATTTCTAAGGGAAGCAAGTGGGATCAACTTTGAGGGTGACTGGTGTGGTGTAGTGTAGTAATTATTCGTAATAATTAGGTGTGCCTTTAACGTTATCTTTATCTGCTCTCCCATACGTAATAATTGATAGACATTTCCTTGTTTTCTAGCTTATGACTTAGTCTAGTTACTTTGATAATAGTATTGTTAGAATTGTCATACTCCCCAGACTTTATGTCTGACCCCCTCTATTTCTATCCTTTTTCCCCCTCCAGGTCCTCAGGTTGGGCCCTGCTCTAGCGGAGTTTGATTGGATTGCTTTATCTCTTTTTTTGGAAAGCTTGGACCGTTGAAGTAAAGTCCAGCTTGTTATCTTCTTTAACGACTATTTATGTAATGGGATTATGTATTTTGTTTTATCAAGATGGATATTGTACTTGACTCTGATTTATGGTTTTATGATGTAACAAACATGTTTAATTTCTACTGCAATAAAATGAAATTTTATATTACCAAGTACTACTTATTATCTGTCTTGTTGTAATTTTTCTGTTCTATATTCACTTAAAACCTCCATGGAAGTTAATGCATTCCCTTTGTGAGTGAAATTAATGGACGTGGGGTGTTACACGTGGTATCAAAGCTTAAGGTTACCAGAACAGATAATTGTTTTAGAAAAACTATTTTTCTAAAATATTTTTGGAAGAAGTGTTTTCAAAACATGCCTTGATGAGTAATTTAAAGAGGAAAGTTTTTGCGAAAAACATAATCCCCAATAGCCATATCTTTATCTTTTGAATTCTCCATTTTGAATCTTTCCTTTTTCGTTTCAGCATGGCTGAAGATCTTAACCTTCCGGATGGTGTAACGATACCAGGATGGTATAGGAGGTTATTAGAGGCTATGGCCGCTGCAGGTCTAGCCAATGTTCCTCCACCACCAGTTGCACCCGCTCCGCCTTCTCCTCGCGCTGATACTTTTGCAAAAACATGCAAGGAATTTAAGGCTATGGGATGAAAACCCTTTCAAGGGTCCAAAATGTTTGTGGAAGATAGAGATTGGCTTAAGGAGGTGGAAGAATTGCTAGAAATCTTTGAAGTAGAAGAAGGGAGGAAGGTCAAATTAGCAGCTTGGTTAATGAAGGGAGAGGCATCGTTTTTGTGGGAGGTCACTAATGGGGAGCGTCCTGTTGATTCTAGGGCGGATTTCAGACGTAGGTTTGAGGCAAAGTTTCTCTCAAGGGCAGAAGATAATCTATATATGGAAAGGTTCTTGACATTGAAGCAAGGAAGCTCATCAGTGAAAGAATATGTCAACAAATTTAATCAGTTAGCAAGGTTTGGCTTGGACTTAGTGAACGCGCCGTAGAAGAAGGCTCTGAGGTTCGTTAATGGTTTGAATGAACCGTTGCAAGGGTTGGCTATGACCCACATCCCTATGTGGGCCAACTTTGAGAAGCTAATAGACATGGCACTCATGCACGAGGAGAAAGGCGCTATTGCTAATAAGGCACCCGAGAAGAAAGGGGATCAGAAGAAACCACAACAGCAAAACAAGAAGGGTGGTAAAGACAATAATGGCAAGGGAAAGAAGAAATGTTTTAACTATAGGACACCAGGCCATCTCAGTAAGGATTACCGAAAGAAAAAGAAGACGGGCTGTTTTCACTATGGCGAAGCGGGACGTTTAGTGAAGGACGACACAAAAAAGGGGCAGAGGGCAGGGTCTACCTCGGGAGGACAGGTGCAGGCTCTTATGGCACCGGGCCAGGCAAAGGGACAAGTTCAGGCTCTCGCGGTCCCACCGCTGCAAGAACGAGGTAGAACCATTTCTGTTGAAAGCTTAGTTTTTCTGTTTGATCATCCTGTCCGTACTTTATTCGATTCGGGCGCATATCATTCGTTTATCTCTACATTATTAGTTGAATCACTGCACTTAAACACCTGTTTAGTAGAGGATCCCTTAGTTGTTTCGAATCCAATTGGGGGCTCAGCTTATTTGTCCATGATGTGTTTGGATTTGAAAATTTCTATAATTAGCTTTGAGTTTAGATGTGATGCTTATGTTTTGGGCTTCACGGGCTATGGGCTAATTTTAGGAATGGATTGTATATCCAGAAATGGGGTCGTTCTTGATTGTGAAATGAGAGTAGTTAGGATCATGACTCGCCTTTGTAATGCTCTCGAAATCTTTTGTAATCCCATAAATTCCGTTATGCTAAGTTATTTAGAATCGCTTGACGCGTCGGTGGAAAATCTACGATCTGTTAGATTGGTCCGAGAATACTCGAATGTGTTTGAGGAGGTGAAGGGCTTGCCTCCGAAGCGGGAGATAGATTTTCGAATATATCTCGTGGATAATGCAAAACCAGTATCTTTGCCAGTACGCCACATGGCTCCTCGTGAAAGGAGGGAACTCGATAAGCAAGTGAAGGAGTTGCTTGAGAAGGGGTTCATAAGACGAAGTATATCGGAGTGGGGTGCTCCAGTAGTATTTGCCATTAATCGGATGGGTCCCTTAGACTTTGTGTGGAATATAGAGAACTTAATAAGCTTACTAAGAAGAACAGACACCCACTGTCGAGGATTGACGATCTCTTCGATCAGTTAGTTGGCGCCTCAGTGTTTTCGCAGTTGGACTTAGCCACTGGTTTCCATCAGTTGAGAGTGGCTAAGGATAGCATAGACAAGACTGCCTTTAGGACTCCGGACGGTTTTTATGAATGGCTAGTGATGCCCTTCGGTTTGACAAACACCCCCGCATACTTTGTTGATTTGATGAGTAGGGTGTTTATGGAGTACCTTAACAAATTCGTGGTAGTCTTTGTAGACGACATCTTGATCTTTTCTAAGGATGAAGAAGAGCATGCCCTAAATCTTAGTGAAGTGTTGGAGACCCTACGAGCGCATAATCTTAAATATAAATTTTGTCACTTCTTGAGGAAAGAAGTACGATTCTTAGGGCACGTGGTTTCCAAGGAAGGGATAGCTGTGGGTCCCGCGAAGGTGGTGGCCATCCAAGATTGGAAGGTCCCTAAAAATGCTACCGAAGTAAGAAGTTTCTTGGCGTTGGCTGGCTACTATAGGAAGTATATCAAAGACTTCGCAAAAATATCAGCTCCATTGATACGCCTGACGAAGAAGAACCTGGTCTTCGCGTGGGACGTAGATTGTGATGATGCGTTCCAACGTTTAAAGAGAGCTTTGACCTCAGCTCTAGTCTTAGTGCTGCCAGACGGGAGTAGGCCATTTACTGTTTATACCGATGCTTGTGGGACAGGTTTAGGTGCAGTCTTAATGCAAGAGGGCAGGGTAATAGCATATGGGGGAAGACAGTTGAGAGCGCATGATAAAAATTACCCTACACATGACCTAGAGTTGGCCGCTATTGTTTTCGCGCTTAATTCTTGGCGTCATTATCTTCTTGGCGAGAAATTCGAATTATTCACTGACCACAAATCTTTAAAATACTTATTCTCTCAGAAGGACGTGAACTTAAGGCAGCAAAGGTGGATGGAGTTCTTAGCATCCTACGACTTCGAGATAGCATATACCCTTGGTAAGGTAACGTAGTGGCCAATGCCTTAAGTAGAAAAAGATTATCTTTAAGCCCTTTATTTGTTGAGCAGTGAAGTTTAGAATTCATCTCTATGTTTGACTTTAGACCCTCCGTTGACTTTGTATCCGGTTTGCTAGCATCCTTGGAGGTCAGACCTATGCTTTTGGGACGGATTGGTGAGGCACAGCGAGACGACCCACAGTTGGTTGAGTTAGTAGAAAAGCTCAAAAGAGGGGAGTCATCAAGTCATCTCCGTAGGTATACCCTAGATGATAAGGGTTGGTTACGTAGGGATAATAGACTTTGTGTACCCCGAGACGAAGATTTGAGGAAGGCTATTCTTGACGAAGCACATCGTTCGAAGATGACCACTCATCCCGGCGGGGACAAGATGTACAAAGACATGAAGCGAGTTTTCTTTTGGGCCGGTACGAAGAGGGATGTGGCCAAGTATGTTGCTAGATGCTTGGTGTGCCAACAAGTAAAAGCGGAGCAAAAGAAACCCGGTGGGTTGCTTCACCCATTGGAGGTTCCACTATGGAAGTGGGATAGTGTCTCGATGGACTTTATGGATGGATTACCAAGATCAAGGAAGGGTAATACGGGGATTTGGGTTATAGTAGACAGACTTACTAAGAGCGCCCATTTTATTCCTGTGAAGAGTTAGAGGACTGCTCCATGGTTAGCTTCTGTGTACATTCGAGAGATCGTTCATTTGCATGGTTTTCCTTCTAGCATAGTAAGCGACCGCGATCCTATCTTCACTAGCGAATTTTGGAAGAGCTTGCAAGAAGAGGTAGGGACTCAGTTATGTTTGAGCACCGCGTATCATCCTCAGACGGACGGCCAGACCGAGAGGGTGAGTCGCATTCTAGAGGATCTTTTGAGGCTATGTATCCTAGACTTTGGGGTACAGTGGAAGAGCATCTTCCATTGGTAGAGTTCGCATATAATAATGGCTTTCAGAATAGCATTGGCATGGCACCTTTCGAAGCTCTTTATGGACAACCTTGTCGTTCACCTACATGTTGGTGGGAATCTACGGATAAGATCTTACTTGGGCCCGATAGGATTGCGGAGACTTCGGAGAAGATCGACTTGATTCTAAGGAGGATGAAAGCAGCACAAGATAGGAATAAATCTTATGCGGACAAGAGGAGAACAGATCTTGAGTTTGATGTTGGGGACATGGTCTTTATCAAAGTGTCTCCATTACAGAACGTTGTTCGGTTCGGATCCGTTGGGAAATTAGCACCAAGGTTCGTAGGGCCGTTTCCTAATAAGGAGAAGATTGGACAGATGGCGTATAGAGTGGAGTTGCCTGAGAAACTTAGTGGTGTACACGACTTATTCCATGTGTCACATTTGAGGAAGTGCTTGCACGAGACCACAGAGGTGGTAGAGCCGAGCTTGCTTAGAGAGGTGGAGATAGAGCGTGATTCGACGATTCGACGAGCTCCTACACGCATTCTTGGGTCAGAGATCAAGAAGCTGAGAAATCGAGAGGTCATACTAATCAAAGTACAATGGGGAGATGATGAGAGCAACGCTACTTGGGAGACAGAAGAGAAGATGCGTTCACGATACCCTTTTCTTTTCGAGGGTATGTCTTTTAATATCTTCTTAATCGCTTAGCTTGTACTTATCTTACCTTTAGAGTATCCTCTCGCTAGTATTCTTGACCTTTAGTTAGGATAATCCTATGGTGGAAACATGTGTTTGAGACATGTTATGTATGATGGATGCAAAGTGGATGCAAGTGTTTGCTAGTGGTTGCTCGTGGACGCATGTACACAAACTATTAGGCACTAGATCGACTCAGTCACGTCATATTGCATATTGCATATATATGGATGTATTTAGTAAAATGGATGTATGATGATTGTATTATCATATGGATGGTGCATTCAGATGATGATTGTGCACGCATATAGAGATAATATGTAGCATTAAGGAACTTTTGCATACATAATGGACGCATGGCACTATCATGATTTGCATTAAGGAGGTCAACTGAATCAGTGGACCGCCTGATTTTGCATTAGATATGGGCAAATACACACACTGTGCATTTAAACATGAAAGCATTAGAAGTCTATAAGGACAATGGATGCCTGTGTTTGATGGTTGAGTAGATGGACAATTGGATGTTAGGATATACATTCTTCTTGACTTGAAGATTTCGGGGTCGAAATCCTTTAAGGAGAAGAGAATGTAACACCCCGTAATTATGTTAATATTAATATTCACAAATTAAGGAATAACTATTCTCAGACGTGAGAATTGTGGGAAACGGTTTGCGCCATTGTGTTCGTCTCGGAATTCTGGTTGAAATAGAGTCCGAGTTTGCATGAATTGGACTTCGTATGAAGAAGTTATGGCCATCGGAAATTTCAGAAAATTGAAAACAGATTTCAGAAAATTTAAAATTCAAAATTCGAAGTCAAACAGGCAAGGCGGCAAAATTCCCGCCCAGCACCCCAGGTTGACTGGGGAGTCGACTGGCCAGTCGACACCCCCCAGGTCGAATGGTGAGTCGACTGGGCAGTCGACCATGGTGTCGACCTGGTCCAGCCGGCTAGGGTTTGACTGAGCCCAATCTTGAGCTGCTGATGTGTCTTAGGGCTGAGTTGGCAAATTTAACGGTTCATGTAACACCCCGTAATTCTGTTAATATTAATATTCACAAATTAAAGAATAACTAATCTCAGATGTGAGAATTGTAGGAAAACAGTTGCGCCATTGTGTTCATCTCGGAATTCTGGTCGAAATAGAGCCCGAGTTTTTGTGAATTGGACTTTGTATGAAGAAGTTATGGCCATCGGAAGTTTCAGAAAATTCAAAACAGATTTTAGAAAAATTTAAATTTCAAATTCGGAGTCAAAACAGGCAGGCGGGAAAATTTCCGCCAGGCCCAGGTCGACCCTAGGGTCGACCTGCCTCACCCAGGTCGACTATAGAGTCGACTTGGGGGTTGACCTGGCAGTCGACCCCCCCCCCCCCCCCCCCCGCGAGCAGTTTTTGTTCTGAGCCTGTTTTTGACTGAGTGATGACCCATTAGGGTTTTGACCTAATCTGGTTGGCTGAGATTAGTTCTAAGTTGATCTGGCGGTCTAAATAAATCCTAAACTCAATAAATACTTAGGTAGTCTCTCACTCTAATTCACATGAAAAATAGAATAGCTACCGTCATACCGCCGCCATGGAACTCAGTCTAGCCGCCGCCAACTAAGAAAGAAGAAAAGCTAATCAAATTCTAATTCTACTCAATTCTAAAGCAAATCAAGACTCTCTTTTCTTCTCTAAATAGTGAGTATCATGATCATAACAAGATTATTATTAAACTAATTAGATTAAGTTATGAATGGATTATGAGCGAATGATGTGAATTGTCATATATGTTGTTGTAAACCTTATGCTATCATGTATGTTGTAAATTCTATGTTATGTGATGATGATATCCTATATGTTGTAAATCATGCTATGATGATATTGTATAGGTTGTAACTTTCTATGCTAAATTGTGATAAATCATACATGTTATAAAGTCATGATGTTATTGTCTATGCTAATTAGTTCATGTTAATCAAATCATAATATTGATATTATTTGGGCTATGTTGATCTATATGACAAGTCACATATGCAAGTTTAGGTTGATTAGTAAAAGTTATGAACATATGCCATGACATCTAAAATTATGCTATGACAAATGTGAAATTCTATGCTAGTTCACACCATCATTACGCTGCCTAAAACCCCATATGCAAGTTTATATATAAATTTGGGTTAGGATCATATCATGTAAATTGTGACATTTAACTAGTTGACACCTTTAGATCCTTAACATGTGTAGTTTATGCAAGTTTCACCCCTATTATGGTTGGATTATTTTATTTGTCTATATTTTGTGATAATTTATCTTTGTGCTATGAGTTAGACTATTCGAGTCTAACATATGTTCTGCATTGAATAAGTGAACGTATAACGTGGGGTAGGGGTAATATTAAGGATTTAATATTAAGAAGTTGGGGTGCAATTGATATGATTTTGCATGCCATGAATGGATGACATAATTGAGTCAATTATGGGCATCATTAAAATTGGAGTTATTTAATAATTTGAATAGGGATTTATTAAAACTGGGGTAAAAGATTATAAGTGATAATCAATGCTTAGGACACGAGGTTGGACTCGTTTGTGACGTAAACCTGCCCGGACCCGCTCGGCAAATCCAGTGGTCACAAATGTCAGCCCAATGTGAGAGGTCCTAGGTCCAAACTAAAGCATAACAGTTGTAAAGACACGAGGTTAGACTCTTTTATGGTGTAAGACTGCCCGGACCTGCCCGACAAATCCAGCTGCCATAAATGCCAGTCTAATGTGAAAGGTCTTTATGAGTTTATAGCCTGAATGAATTATGAAATACTTAACCAGATAAACATGTAAGGTGGGACATGGGGGTTAAGTAGGTGCCTTGGGTGGCATGAGGAATCTAATGGGTGCCCTTAGTGCCATGTGAAATACGATTAGTAAGACTTAACCAAACACACATGTAAATGAACATGACTAAGAGGGTTAAGTGGGATGTACTAGTGGACAAGCTTAGGCGGGTAGCTTGTGGGGGCCCATTTCATCCAGTATCCCAAACGTATCTTTGTGGGCTCGACCCAAGTCGAGGATGGGACACGCATACTGGGTTTGACTATAAGAGGCCAAAACGGGGAGCGGTGGCAACGCAAGTCCAACGGGTTTCATATGCGTGTGTGGACCCGGGCTGGTAGGTAAGACATTGTTGCATCGTATAGGTATAAGCCATGCATTCTCAAGTAGTATCGGGTTGCCACTTTAGGGGAGTGATACACCCCACTGTGGGGCCAGCACGGGTATCTACGAGTAGGGAGCCGATCGCAAGTGGGTAGTGGGGTACACCTAGTGGAGATAGGGGCAGACGACACCTATGTAGTTAGCTAGGTGTACGCAAGGCTATTTATATAGTTTCTGTGTGAAGCAAGTGGGATCAACCTTTAGAGTGACTGGTGCGGTGTATTGTAGAAATTATTCGTTAGTAATTAGGTGTGCCTTTAACGTTATCTTTAACGTTATCTTTATCTGCTCATTCCATACCTAATAGTTCATAGACATTTAGTCGTCTTCCAGCTTATGCCTTAGTCTAGTTATTTTGACAGTAGTATTGTTAGAATTATCATACTCGCCAGATTTTATGTCTGACCCCCTCCATTTCTACCCTTTTTCCCCCTCCAGGTCCTCAGGTTGGACCCAGCTCTAGTGGAGTTTGATTGGATTGCTTCATCTCTCTTTTGGAAAGCTTGGACCGCTGAAGTAAAGTCCAGCTTGTTATCTTCTTTAATGGCTGTTTATGTAATGGGATTATTTATTTTGTTTTTTACGAAGATGGATATTGTACTTGACTCTGATTTATGGTTTTATGATGTAACAAACATGTTTAATTTCCGCTGCAATAAAATGAAGTTTTAGATTTCCAAGTACCACTTATTATCTGTCTTGCTGTAATTTTTCTATTCTATATTCACTTAAAACCTCAATGGAAGTTAATGCATTCCCTTTGTGAGTGACATTAATGGACATGGGGTGTTACACGTGGTATCAGAGCTTAAGGTTACCAGAACAGATATTTTTTTTAGAAAAACTGTTTTTTTAAAGTATTTTTGGAAGAAGTGCTTTCAAAAACATGTTTTAATGAGTAATTTGAAGAGGAAAGTTTTTTAAGAAAAACATAATCCCCAATAGCCATATCTTTATCTTTCGAATTCTCCATTTTGAATCTTTCCTTTTTTTGTTTCAGCATGGCTGAAGATCTTAACCTTCCGGATGGTGTAACGATACTAGGATGGTATAGGAGGCTATTAGAGGCTAGGATTGCCGCAGGTCCGGCCAATGTTCCTCCACCACCAGTTGCACCCGTTCCTCCTCCTCCTCGCGTAGATACTTTTGCAAAGACGTGCAAGGAATTTAAGGCTATGGGTGGAAAACCTTTTCAAGGGTCAGAAACATTTGTGGAAGCTAGAGATTGGCTTAGGGAGGTGGAAGAGTTGCTAGAGTTCTTTGAAGTAGAAGAAGGGAGGAAAGTCAAATTAGTAGCTTGGTTAATGAAGGAAGAGGCCTCGTTTTGGTGAGAGGTCACTAATGGGGAGCATCCTGTTGATTCTTGGGCGGATTTTAGACGTAGATTTGAGGCGAAGTTTCTCTCAAGGGCAGAAGAGAATCTATATATGGAAAGGTTCTTGACATTAAAGCAAGGAAGCTTATCAGTGAAAGAATATGTCAACAAATTTAATCAGTTAGCAAGGTTTGTCTTGGACTTCGTGAACACGCCGGAGAAGAAGTCTCTGAGGTTCGTTAAAGGATTGAATGAACCGTTGCAAGGGTTGGCTATGACCCACATCCCTATGGGGGTCACCTTTAAGAAGCTTGTAGACATGGAACTCATGCACGAGGAGAACAGCGCTAAAGCTGATAAGGCACCCGAGAAGAAAGTGGATCAGAAGAAACCACAATAGCAAAACAAGAAGGGTGGTAAAGACAATAACGGCAAGGGAAAGAAGAAATGCTTTAACTGTGGGACACCAGGCCATTTCAGCAAGGACTGCCGAAAGAAAAAGAAGACTGGCTGTTTTCACTGTGGCGAAGCGGGACATCTAGTGAAGGACTGCCCAAAGAAGGGGCACAGGGCAGGAGCTTCCTCTGGAGGAAAGGTGCAGGCTCTTATGGCTCCAGAGCAGGCAAGGGGACAAGTTCAGGCTCTCGCGGTCCCACCACTGCAAGAATGAGGTAGAACCATTTCTGTTGAAAGCTTAGTTTTTCTGTTTGATCATCCTGTACGTACCTTATTCGACTCGGGCGCATCGCATTCGTTTATCTCTACATCATTATTTGAATCACTGCACTAAATCACCAGTTTAGTAGAGGATCCCTTAGTTGTTTCGAATCCAATTGGGGGCTCAGCTTATTTGTCCATGATGTGTTTGGATTTGAAAATTTCTATACTTAGCGTTGAGTTTAGATGTGATGCTTACGTGTTGGGCTTAACGGGCTATGGGCTAATTTTAGGAATGGATTGGTTATCCAGAAATGGGGCCATTCTTGATTGTGAAAGGAGAGTAGTTAAGCTCGTGACTCGCCTTGGTAACGCTCTCGAAATCTTTTGTAGTCCCATAAATTCCGTTATGCTAAGTTGTTTAGAATTGCTTCACACGTCTGAGGAAAATCTACAATCTGTTAGAGTGGTCCGAGAATACTCGGATGTGTTTGAGGAGGTGAAGGGCTTGCCTCCGAAGCGGGAGACAGATTTTCGAATATATCTTGTGGATAATGCGAAACCAGTATCTTTGCCAGTACGCCACATGGCTCCACTTGAAAGGAGGGAACTCGATATGCAAGTGAAGGAGTTGCTTGAGAAGGGGTTCATAAGACGTAGTATATCGGAATGGGGTGCTCCAGTGGTATTTGCCACAAAGCCGGATGGGTCCCTTAGACTTTGTGTGGACTATAGAGAACTTAATAAGCTTACTAAGAAGAACAAACACACACTGCCGAGGATTGACGATCTCTTCGATCAGTTAGTTGGCGCCTCAGTGTTTTCGCAGTTGGACTTAGCCACTGGTTTCCATCAATTGAGAGTGGCTGAGGATAGCATAGACAAGACTGCCTTTAGGACTCCGGACGGTTTCTATGAATGGCTAGTGATTCCCTTCGGTTTGACAAAAGCCCCTGCATACTTTGTTGATCTGATGAGTAGGGTGTTTAGGGAGTACCTTAACAAATTCGTGGTAGTCTTTGTAGATGACATCCTGATATTTTCTAAGGATGAAGAAGAGAATGCCCTACATCTTAGGGAAGTGTTGGAGACCCTACGAGCGCATAATCTTAAAGCCAAATTTTCTAAGTGTCACTTCTGGAAGAAGGAAGTACGATTCCTAGGGCACGTGGTTTCCAAATAAGGGATAGCTTTGGATCCCGCGAAGGTGGTGGCCATCCAAGATTGGAAGGCCCTTAAAAATGCTACTGAAGTAAGAAGTTTCTTGGGGTTGGCTGGCTACTATAGGAAGTTTATCAAAGACTTTGCAAAGATATCAGCTCCATTGACACGCTTGACGAAGAAGAACCTAGTTTTCACATGGGACGTAGATTGTGATGATGCATTCCAACGGTTGAAGAGAGCTTTGACCTCAGCCCCAGTCTTAGTGCTACCAGACCGGAGTAAGCCATTTACCGTTTATACTGACGCTTGTGGGATAGGACTTGGCGCAGTCTTAATGCAAGAGGGAAGGGTAATAGCCTATGGTGGAAGGAAGTTGAGAGCGCATGAGAAAAATTACCCTACACATGACCTAGAGTTGGCCGCTATTGTTTTCGCGCTTAAGTCTTGGCGTCATTATCTTCTTGGCGAGAGATTCGAATTATTCACTGACCACAAATCGCTAAAATACTTATTCTCTCAAAAGGACTTGAACTTAAGGCAGCAAAGGTGGATGGAGTTCTTAGCATCCTACGACTTCGAGATAGCATATACCCCTGGCAAGGGTAACATGGTGGCAGATGACTTAAGTAGAAAAGGATTATCCTTAAGTCCTTTGTTTGTTGAGCGGCGAAGCTTAGAATTCATTTCGATGTTTGACTTTAGACCTTCCGTTGACTTTGTACCCGGTTTGCTTGCATACTTGGAGATCAGACCTACGTTTTTGGGACGAATTGGCGAGGCACAGCGAGACGACCCGTAGTTGGTTGAGTTAGTAGAAAAGTCCAAAGGAGGGGAGTCATCAAGCCATCTCCGTAGGTATACCCTAGATGATAAGGGTTGGTTACGTAGGGATGGTAGACTTTGTGTACCGAAAGACGATGACCTAAGGAAGACCATTCTTGATGATGCACATCGTTCGAAGATGACCATTCATCCTGCCCGGGACAAGATGTACAAAGACATGAAGCGAGTTTTCTTTTGGGCCGGCATGAAGAAAGATGTGGCCGAGTATGTCGCTAGATGCTTGGTGTGCCAACAAGTAAAAGCGGAGCAAAAGAAACCCGGAGGGTTGCTTCACCCATTGGAGGTTCCACTATGGAAATGGGAAAGCGTCTCGATGGATTTTGTTGATGGATTACCAAGATCAAGGAAGGGTAATACGGGGATTTGGGTTATAGTAGATAGATTTACTAAGAGCGCCCATTTCATTCCCGTGAAGAGTAAGAGGACTGCTCCATGGTTAGCTTCTGTATACGTCCGAGAGATAGTTCGTTTGCACGGTGTTCCTTCTAGCATAGTAAGCGACCGCGATCCTATTTTCACTAGCGAATTTTGGAGAAGCTTACAAGAGGCGGTAGGGACTCAGTTATGTTTGAGCACCACATATCATCCTCAGACGGACGACCAAGCTGAGTGGGTGAATCGCATTTTAGAGGATCTTTTGAGGCTATGTATCCTAGACTTTGGGGGTACATGCGAAGAGCATCTTCCATAGGTAGAGTTCGCATATAATAATAGCTTTCAGTCCAGTATTGGCATGGCACCTTTCGAAGCTCTTTATGGACGACCCTGTCGTTCACCTACATGTTGGTGGGAATCTACGGATAAGATCTTGCTTGGGCCCGATATGATTAGGGAGACTTTGGAGAAGATCGGCTTGATTCGAAGGAGGATGAAAGCAGCGCAAGATAGGCAGAAATCTTATGCGGACAAGAGAAGAACAGATCTTGAGTTTGATGTTGGGGACATGGTCTTTATCAATGTGTCTCCATTACGAAACGTTGTTCGCTTTGGGTCCATTGGGAAGTTAGCACCAAGGTATGTAGGGTCGTTTCCTATTAAGGAGACAATTGGACAGATGGCGTATAGAGTGGAGTTGCCTGAGAGACTTAGTGGTGTACACGACGTATTCCATGTGTCACATTTAAGGAAGTGCTTGCACGAGACCGCGGAAGTGGTAGAGCCGAGCTTGCTTAGAGTGGTGGAGATAGAGCGTGATGCGACGATTCGTCGAGCTCCTACGTGCATTCTTGGGTCAGAGATCAAGAAGCTGAGAAATCGAGAGGTCAGACTAGTCAAAGTACAATGGGGAGATGATGAGAGCAACGCTACTTGGGAGACAGAAGAGAAGATGCGTTCACGATACCCTTTCCTTTTCGAGGGTATGTCCTTTAATTTCTCCTTTATCGCTTATCTTGTACTTATCTTACCTTTAGAGTATCCTCTCGCTAGTATTCTTGACCTTTAGTTAGGATAATCCTATGGTTGAAACATGTGTTTGAGGCATGTTATGTATGATGGATGCAAAGTGGATGTAAGTGTTTGCTAGTGGTTGCTCGTGGACGCATATACACACACACTATTAGGCACTAGATCGACTCAGCCACTTCATACTGCATATTGCATATAAATGGATGTATTTAGTAAAATGGATATATGATGATTGTATTATCATATGGATGCTGCATTTAGATGATGATTGCGCACGCATATAGAGATAATATGTAGCATTAAGGAACTCTTGCATACATAATGGACGCATGGCACTATCATGATTTGCATTAACGAGGTCAACTGAATCAGTGGACCGCCTGATTTTGCATTAGATAAGGGACATATATACACACTGTGCATTTAAACATGAAAGCATTAGAAATCTATAAGGACAATGGATGCCTGTGTTTGATGGTTGAGTAGATGGACAATTGGATGTTAGGATATACATTCTTCTTAAGTTGAAGATTTTGGAGTCGAAATCCTTTAAGGAGGGGAGAATGTAACACCCCGTAATTCTGTTAATATTAATGTTCACAAATTAAAGAATAACTCATCTCAGACGTGAGAATTGTGGGAAACGGGTTGCGCCATTGTTTCCTCTCAGAATTCTGGTCGAAATAGAGTCTGAGTTTGCGTTAATTGGACTTCGTATGAAGAAGTTATGGCCATCGGAAGTTTCAGAAAATTCAAAACAGATTTTAGAAAAATTTAACTTTCAAATTCGGAGTCAAAACAGGCAGGCGGAAAAATTCCCGCTAGGCCCAGGTCGACCCTAGGGTCGACTGGGCAATCGACCTGCCTCACTTAGGTCGACTATAGAGTCGACCTAGGGGTCGACCTGGCAGTCGACCTCCACCCCCTTCCCCCCCCCCCCCCCCGAGCAGTTTTTGTTCTGAGTCTGTTTTTGACTGAGTGATGACCCATTAGGGTTTTGACCTAATCTGGTTGGCTGAGATTAGTTCTGAGTTGATCTGACGGTCTAAATAAATTCTAAACTCTAAAAATACCTAGGTAGTCTCTCACTCTAATTCACATGAAAAATAGAATAGCTACCGTCATACCGCCGCCATGGAACTCAGTCTAGCCGCCGCCAACTAAGAAGGAAGATAAGCTAATCAAATTCTAATTCTACTCATCTCTAAAGCAAATCAAGACTCTCTTTTCTTCTCTAAATAGTCAGTATGATGATCTTAACAAGATTATTATTTAAATAATTAGATTAAGTTATGAATGGATTATGAGTGAATGATGTGAATTGTCATATATGTTGTAAACCTTATGCTATCATGTATGTTGTAAATTCTATGTTATGTGATGATGATATCCTATATGTTGTAAATCATGCTATGATGATATTGTATAGGTTGTAACTTTCTATGCTAAATTGTGATAAAGCATACATGTTATAAAGTCATGATGTTATTGTCTACGCTAATTAGTTCATGTTAATCAACTCATAATATTGATATTATTTGGGCTATGTTGATCTATATGACAAGTCACATATGCAAGTTTTGGTTGATTAGTAAAAGTTATGAACATATGCCATGACATCTATTATGACATCTAGAATTATGCTATGACATATGTGGAACTCTATGCTAGTTCACACCATCATTATGTTGCCTAAAACCCCATATGCAAGTTTATATATAAATTTGGGTTATGATCATATCATGTAAATTGTGACATTTAACAAGTTGACACCTTTAGATCCTTAACATGTATAGTTTATGCAAGTTTCAACCCTATTATGATTAGATTATTTTATTTGTGTATATGTTGTGATAATTTATCTTTGTGCTATGAGTTAGACTATTCGAGTTTAACATATGTTCTGCGTTGAATAAGTGAACGTATAACGTGGGGTAGGGGTAATACTAAGGATTTAATATTAAGAAGTTGGGGTGCAATTGATATGATTCTGCATGCCATGAATGGATGGCCATAATTGAGTCAATTATGGGCATCATTAAAATTGGAGTTAATTAATAATTTGAATAGGGAATTATTAAAACTGGGGTAAAAGATTATAAGTGATAATCAATGGTTAGGACACGAGGTTGGACTCGTTTGTGACGTAAACCTGCCCGGACCCGCCCGGCAAATCCAGTGGTCACAAATGTCAGCCCAATGTGAGAGGTCCTAGGTCCAAACTAAAGCATAACAGTTGTAAAGACACGAGGATAGACTCTTTTATGGTGTAAGACTGCTCGGACCCGCCCGACAAATCCAGCTGCCATAAATGTCAGTCTAATGTGAGAGGTCTTTATGAGGTTATGGCCTGAATGAATTAAGAAATACTTAACCAGATAAACATGTAAGGTGGGACACGGGGGTTAAGTAGGTGCCTTGGGTGGCATGAGAAATCTAGTGGGTGCCCTTAGTCGCATTTGAAATACGATTAGTAAGACTTAACCAAACACACACGTAAATGAACATGACTAAGAGGGTTAAGTGGGATGTATTAGTGGACAAGCTTAAGTGGGTAGCTTGTGGGGGCCCATTTCAACCAGTATCCCAAACGTATCTTTGTGGGCTCGACCCAAGTCGAGGATGGGAAACGCATACTGGGTTTGACTATAAGAGGCCAAAACGGGGAGCGGTGGCAACGCAAGTCCAACGGGTTTCATATGCGTGTGTGGACCCGGGCTGGTAGGTACGACATTGTTGCATCGTATAGGTATAAGCCATGCATTCTCAAGTAGTATCGGGTTGCCACTTTAGGGGAGTGATACACCCCACTGTGGGGCCAGCACGGGTATCTACGAGTAGGGAGCCGATCGCAAGTGGGTAGTGGGGTACACCTAGTGGAGATAGGGGCAGACGACACCTATGTAGTCAGCTAGGGGTACGCAAGGCTATTTATATAGTTTCTGTGTGAAGCAAGTGGGATCAACCTTTAGAGTGACTGGTGCGGTGCAGTGTAGTAATTATTCGTTAGTAATTAGGTGTGCCTTTAACGTTATCTTTAACGTTATCTTTATCTGCTCATTCCATACCTAATAGTTCATAGACATTTAGTTGTCTTCCAGCTTATGCCTTAGTCTAGTTATTTTGACAGTAGTATTGTTAGAATTATCATACTCGCCAGATTTTATGTCTGACCCCCTCCATTTCTACCCTTTTTCCCCCTCCAGGTCCTCAGGTTGGACCCAGCTCTAGTGGAGTTTGATTGGATTGCTTCATCTCTCTTTTGGAAAGCTTGGACCACTGAAGTAAAGTCCAGCTTGTTATCTTCTTTAATGGCTATTTATGTAATGGGATTATGTATTTTGTTTTTTATGAAGATGGATATTGTACTTGACTCTGATTTATGGTTTTATGATGTAACAAACATGTTTAATTTCCGCTGCAATAAAATGAAGTTTTAGATTTCCAAGTACCACTTATTATCTGTCTTGCTGTAATTTTTCTGTTCTATATTCACTTAAAACCTCCATGGAAGTTAATGCATTCCCTTTGTGAGTGACATTAATGGACGTGGGGTGTTACTGTTCAGTTTAGTTCTGAGTTGATCTGACGGTATAAATAAATCTTAAACTCTATAAATACCTAGGTAGTCTCTCACTCTAATTCACATGAAAAATAGAATAGCCACCGTCATACCGCCGCCATGGAACTCAGTGTAGCCGCCGCCAACTAAGAAGGAAGAAAGCTAATCAAAACCCTAATTCTACTCAACTCTAAAGCAAATCAAGACTCTCTTTCTCTTCTAATTGTGAGTATGATGATCTTAACAAGATTATTATTAAGCTAATTAGATTAAGTTATGAATGGATTATAAGTGAACGATGTGGATTGTCATATATGTTGTTGTAAACCTTATGCTATCATGTATGTTGTAAATCCTATGTTACGTGATGATGATATCCTATATGTTGTAAATCATGCTATGATGATATTGTATAGGTTGTAAATTTTCTATGCTAAATTGTGATAAATAATACATGTTATAAAGTCATGATGTTATTATCCATGCTAATTATTTCATGTTAATCAAGTCATAATGTTGATATTATTTGGGCTATGTTGATGACAAATCATGTATGCAAGTTTAGATTGATTAGTAAAGATTATGAACATATGCCATGACATCTATTTAGATCTAGAATTATGACATCTAGAATTATGCTATGACATATGTGAATTCTATGTATTAGATGCTAGTTCACACCATTATTATGTTGCATAAAACCCCATATGCAAGTTTATACATAAATTTAGGTTACGATCATATCATGTAAATTGTGACATTTAACAAGTTGACACCTTTAGATCCTTAACATGTGTAGTTTTATGCAAGTTTCACCCCTATTATGATTAGATTATTTTATTTGTCTATATGTTGTGATAATTTATCTTTGTGCTATGAGTTAGACTATTCGAGTCTAACGTATATTCTGCGTTGAATAAGCGAACGTATAACGTGGGGTATGGGTAATATTAAGGATTCAATATTAAGAAGTTGGGGTGCAATTGATATGATTTTGCATGTCATGAATGGATGGCCATAATTGAGTCAATTATGAACATCATTAAAATTGGAAGTAATTAATGATTTGAATAGGGATATATTCAAAACTGGGGTAAAAGATTGTAAGTGATAATCAATGCTTAGGTCACGAGGTTGGACTCGTTTGTGACGTAAACCTGCCTGGACCCGCCCGGCAAATCCAGTGATCACAAATGTCAACCCAATGTGAGAGGTCCTAGGCCCAAATTAAAGCATAACAGTTGTAAAGACACGAGGTTAGACTCTTTTATGGTGTAAGACTGCCCGAACCCGCCCGGCAAATCCAGCTGCCATAAATGCCAGTCTAATGTGAGAGGTCTTTATGAGGTTATGGCCTGAATGAATTAAGAAATACTTAACCAGATAAACATGTAAGGTGGGACATGGGGGTTAAGTAGGTGCCTTGGGTGGCATGAGGAATCTAGTGGTTGCCTTTAGGGGCATTTGAAATACGATGAGTAAGACTTAGCCAAACACACATGTAAATGAACAAGACTAAGATGGTTAAGTGGGATATACTAGTGGTGACATGCTTAGGTGGATAGCTTGTGGGGGCCCATTTCAACCAATAACCCAAACGTATCTTTGTGGGCTCGATCCAAGTTGAGGACAGGACACGCATACTGGGCTTGAATATAAGAGGCCAAAACGGGGTAGCGGTGGCAACGCAAGTCCAACGGGTTTCATATTAGTGTGTGGACCCAGGATGGTAGGTAAGACGTTGTTACATCGTGTAGGTATAAGCCGTGCATTCTCAAGTTGTGTCAGGTTGCCACTTTAGGGGAGTAATACACCCCACTGTGGGGCCAGCACGGGTATCTACGAGTAGGGAGCCGATCGAAAGTGGGTAGTGGGGGTACACCTAGTGGAGATAGGGGCAGATGGCACCTATGTAGTCAGCTAGGGGTAAGCGAGGCTATTTATATAATTTCTAAGTCAAGCAAGTGGGATCAACTTTGAGGGTGACTGGTGTGGTGTAATGTAGTAATTATTCGTAGTAATTAGGTGTGCCTTTAACGTTATCTTTATCAGCTCTCCCATACCCAATAATTCATAGACATTTCCTTGTTTTCCAGCTTATGCCTTAGTCTATTTACTTTGATAATAGTATTATAAAATTATCATACTCGCCAGACTTTATGTCTGACCCCCTCTATTTCTATCCTTTTTCCCCCTCCAGGTCCTCAGGTTGGGCCCAGCTCTAGCGGACTTTGATTGGATTGCTTTATCTCTTTTTTTGGAAGCTTGGACCGTTGAAGTAAAGTCCAGCTTGTTATCTTCTTTAATGGCTATTTATGTAATGGGATTATGTATTTTGTTTTATCAAGATGGATAGTGTACTTGACTCTAATTTATGGTTTTATGCTGTAACAAACATGTTTAATTTCTGCTGCAACAAAATGAAGTTTTAGATTTCCAAGTACAACTAATTATCTGTCTTGTTGTAAATTTTCTATTCTATATTCACTTAAAACCTCCATGGAAGTTAATGCATTCCCTTTGTGAGTGACATTAATGGACGTGGGGTATTACATATATTGGACGACTGTAAATGTTTAGCATACAGATGAGTTCTGTTATAAATTTTTGAAATGTAGGATATAGACAAAGGTTAAACATTAAGCGTGAAGACAATGAAATATAACAATGTACCATGCATGCAACATGTTACATAATTGAGCAGAAGGAAATGAATATAAAAAATATAAATAGTATAGTAAAAGTGGAAACAGAGATTGATGAAGTCAACCATATGTAATTAAGAGCTGTAAAATAACCAAAAAAGATAAAAGACTAAAAGGATACCAATAAAATAATTATTATTATTTCAAAAAAAATTAAGCTATTATTGTAAGCTAGTGTAAAAAAAATCTAATTGAACATAGCAGAATTAGTTAAATCAAGCAAAGTCGTAAAAATTGCACAATTTAAATTTAGCATTAATCAAAAAATGATACCAATAAAAATAGAACCGCCACATAGATTTAATACTTAAAACAGGTAAATTAAACTACCAAAATTTAGCAAGTAAATAAATAAAATGAGACAAATCAATGAATACCAACCTTGATAACTAACAAAGTCATCGGAAATACACAATTTAATCTTATCCGAAATGAAAAGGCAACATCAATCAATTAAACGTTTCTGACTAATTAACAAAAAGTTGCATAATTAGTATAACTTAAAAATTTAAAACAACCAAGATGAATAAAATCTAGTATGCACATCAAAAAAGATATTTGTTAACTATATATGTAAGTATGTCATACACATGTCCATAATCTAAATAAAAACATGCATATTTGCATTTAAAATATGTATGTATCAGTCCATAAATCAAAATCACTCTCCAAATTGTCTGACTTCCATTTATGTGAATTTGTATAATTGTAACTATTTTTAGGCATATAATAATTGCAGCATCTGCTGTAGATTTAAGACTGAACATGTACTTTGTTCTAATTGTAAGTAGACGTCAAGTAAATATACTGGTAAGTTATTTAAAAACAATAAGCGTTTCCATCATGTTTTTCCATATTATAAGCGCTGGAAAAATTTCAAAGAAATAGAAATAATATATGTATAATAGTAATACGAATGCTTACAAAATTATCACAGTTTTACTACATTATTTTTATTTTTATTGATTTTCTGCTTAAAACAATTTTTTTGGCAAGGCCATTCTACTTAAAACTATTATAAACGTTGAAAGTGTATATGTAAAAGAAGTTTCAAAACTATACATGTAGAAGGAAGGAAAATTGTAATATCATAAATTTGTTTCCTATAGCTTACTTATTTTTATCAATCACAGAGGGATAGACATAGAAGTTGGTCTAGCTGTTATTGCTTTCCACCTTGAATTCAGCATAATCTTTTACGTATGATCACAACATAGTTTAAGTCACACATAATCAAAACTTGGGCCACAACAGAAATTACAATATTTTAACTTATTATTCTAAGGTTAATAGTTATAATTATTCAAAAAATCTAGCAGTTTAAGCATATGTGGACTGCAACACATATGTGGACTGCAGCATATACGTAATTTAAGTAGCACATATAAAAAGAAGTTATATTACGTATAAATTATATTTTGGAATATGAAAAGAAGCACATACTGACTTTGAGAAAATTTATTAATTAGACAGAAAATTAGCAAATAATATACTACTGAATATATGTGAAGACTAAAATTTCATCCATGACTTGCGGGTAATTGACGGAGATACATAGGGTCGAAAATACCTATTTTCTTGCTTTGTAAATAAATAAAATCAATTGGGAACTTCGGTGATACTATATCAAGAAGAAAATTCTTTGTTTTGTAATTTGGAGATAACATAATTTATTGCATACCATTTTGCTTACTTTTTGGAAACTCACTGATACTCTGAGCAGTCGGAAATTCAATTATTTTTTGTCGAACCACCTACATGTAAAACATGTTTTTAATAAAATACATAGGCTCAAGCTAGCTATGACATCATGAGTTATGAACATATAAATCTTAAATAGAAATATGCAAAATGAGCTTACTATTCTTTAAAAATCATCCACTATTAGCAATCCAACTTCCTCCTTAGCCCTTTATTTTTTACAATCTCTTATGTTTAAGGATTCACTCCCTTGCTGCAAAAGAGTAGAAAATAAAAATCAATTATATAATGAAGTTTGTATGTGCAAACATACATGTGACGTCATATATGTGAATGATGCCATTAAAAACGAAATGACTTGGATAAATGTGCAAAGTGCAAACAAACTGGTGCATCAATTATTCTACCATAAGCATTCTTGTGCTATGTTCGGTAATATGATCAGTAAGACTACTTTAAGAATCGAAGCATATAAGGTGAACTCCCATATGCCAGTAAACTGTTAAATAATTTAACAGTGAAGTTATAAGCCTCTGTGTGTATGACAACCATGCATCGAGCAATCAAATCCAAAGCGGCAACCTCACTGAGTTGATCATATGAACATATGTTGCGCAAGCAGGTGATATTCTGTGGACAAAACACAAATCCCAAAAGTAAAATAAAACGCTAATTTTCATGATGAAATTCATAAGAAAGCAACAATAACAACGATATCGTGAAGTCCACAATCATAGATCGTTTTGTTGATAGAGTATCATCAGCAACTTCGATGTTAACAGCTCAAAATATAAACTAACAGAAGAATAAATATGTCCCATATATACATGTTTGACCAACTAATATAAGACACAAAAGAACTCAATATAAATAAAATACTTTTGTAATTTATACTTTAGACTGCAATGAAAATTAATATAAATAAAAAATAGTTATAATTCAGTTCCAATAGTTCTTGTTCCATTGTTAATAATATCCAGTCACCCATTTGTTCTATTTATTACAATGAATGTGCAGCCCTTACTAACCAATTCTTCAAACATATGGAGTGTGAAACCAAAAACTTATAGTCATACGTGTTACACCTTTAAGCATGAAAATCATAAACAACAAAAATAACACTAACCCGTCATTAAAACTGAAGATATGGTGAGAGAAAATAGGTTATACAATGTTAGATAAGTAAAAAGTTATTCCAACTAAATTTGATGGTCTTGAAAGTCAAATATCAAGTGTCTATCTTGAGAACACTCAATAAACAAATGAAGGATATGTTTTCATCTATGAAAACAAAAAGTAAAATAAAATTACTCCGGCTATGTTGTAATAATACAAAATAAGTAAAATCAATAAATGGAGGAAACCTAATAACATTATTTACAATACCTTACCAATGATTCTTTTTGCATATAAACTATATTGCCACTTATAACATCATGCTCTTGAGAACACTAATACTTTATTGATTTACCCCAAAAGAAACATGAATCTACTGTAACATTAAACATGATAACATGAATAACTTTATTTATTTATTTATTTTGTTTTGTCAAAGCAACTTAATCGGTTCTTATAATGTAAAAATTATATACCTTAGTAGATATGAAGGAAACAGATGGTAGAACAGTGTGTAAGGTGGCAGATCTGGACGTCGGTAGCCGGAATCTAGAAATTTGGAAGCAAATAATTCATATAAGGTTAGCACACGGTGGGTACACTTTTTTAAACGTCAAAAATATATATCTTCGTAGATATGAGGGAAAGAAACGATAGTAGAGTGTCTGCAGTGGCAGATTTGAAAGTCAGTAGTTGAAATATGGAAATTTGCAAGCAAGTTGTAAGAAATGGACTGAAGCATTTATAAGTAAAGAAAAGTACATATTATGACATGGAGTAGATGGTAGGAGGGTTTGTGTAGTATCGGATCTGAAACTCGGCGGAAGGTTTAAAAAAAATCGAGAAATTGTAGCAACAGCAGCTGTTGCTGGAGCTGGAGACGATAACGGTGTAGAAGGTCAATAGATGGAAGGAGATATATGGAGAAAAAATTGAATATTTAATCTCATAGGGATTTGGAACGGTAAAGACATGGATGGGAAAATGAGAGGAAAGGAGTAGAAGATAGATGGAAATGGAAGGAAGCAGAATATGTAGGTATAAGCGGTTGGGTTGACCAACCGGCTTGTAACAACCCGTATTTTTCAACTAATTAAAAATTTTGATTTAAGATAAATTTTGGTGGATAATGGTAAGACTTTAAAATTTTAATGAGTTATTAATGTAAATGAACCATGTGAAATTATGTAGCAGTAGAATTTGACAATTTAAAATGGTAGTAACGTACATTTGGATGTGAATGAACAAAATACTTGAATTGAAACATTAGCATGGAAACGAGAATTAAATATCGGATTAATAGTTGAGAAATAAATTAATTATTGTAATTCAGATTCAATTGAAATATATGTAGATTTATATGATATAAGTTTTAGTAAATTCATTAACGACAATTACAAGAGGTTATTAAGGTAATAACTTACACTTAATTTTGAATGAATAGGAAGATGTTTCAAAATGGTTAACTAAGTGATACTGTCATTGAACAAAAAATTGTCTATTTAAATGCATTGATGAACAAATAATTTAATGTGAAATTGTGTACTGAGTGTGGTTGTAAACAAATGGAAATAATGTAATTACAATAAATGTTGAATTAATACAATGAAACGAACAAATTAATTCTACAATTGAAATATAGTATAAAGTTAATGTGATTTTGAACCATAATGGATTAAATATAGAATTTAATGATTTGTGTTTTTAATTTTAAAGATATAAACTTTACTTGATTTGTTAAATAATGAATTGCGATAATTATATACGATAACAACTTGTGTTTGGTAAATTATTTATATTGAGATTTGAAATTAGTATTAAATTAACAAAATATAAAATAGATTAAATTTTTTGGGATTCCTTATATATTGAAAATTTTGATGTATCGAATACGGTAATAATGTAGATACGTTGTTTACAATGAATGTCAACTAGATATAATTGTAATTATCTGCATAAATTGAAAATATAGTTATATTTGTAAGAAATGATTAATGAAAGTAAATTGATTGCTTAAAAAAATTTAATCCACAATCAAGATTGTTGAATAATTGAATTTGGGATTTATGATATATGTAATTGATTCAAATAAATAATCAGCCTTATTTTAAGTTGGCAACATTTGGAACTGAATTAAGTATGAATAAGAAAGGATTGGATGTTTTATTTATTTCCTTAAACCATTGAAATTATATGTGTATAAGTAATCAAACTGGAAAATAAATCATAGGTGAATATAAGGAAATCGAAATTTTAATAAATTAATTTACCATTAGGATTCCATTGCCTTTAAATTGTCTTGAACATTAACCTAATTGGCTAATCACATTTTTCCTATAAGTGAAAATTCGCTTCCTATCTAATGACTTCTTCAAATTAAACAAAATTCAGTTTTTTAAGAAATCAAGTATTGTTTGATTCATTGGGTTGCGATGTTCGTTTACTCTGTCTTGGCACCTTCAGATTGAGATGCGATCGAATATGAGAGGGTAAGTTTTATTTTATTTATTATTTATTAATTAATGCATTTCATTATTCTAGTGCACGTATCTTTTACATACAGACTCGGTTTGAGACGACCCCAAACCCCGTACTGAAGGTGGCTAGGGTAATCTTTGGAATGTAACAAATAAACAGAAATAACAGAACTGAATTAAATAAATACACCGGATAATGTACAAATAATACACTAGATAAACATAATCATCAGAGTTACACAGTATACAGGATCATACTTAGTACAAATACAGTTCAACTATACATGAATGTCTACAGCGGAAAACAACATAATATGTACAACAGGAGCTGAACAACATAAAAAGAGATAAATGATAGAATCCATCTTCAGCTCTAGCTATCCAGAAAGCGCCTGCTAAAACCTGAAGGCAAGGCTGCCCGTGTAGAAAAAGGGGCACCCGAGTTTCAAGTGAAACAAACTACGAGTCAGTCATGGGACTGGTATGAGAAATCTACTTAACACGTTATAAAATTGGCTAACCACAGGACCACGCCACTTTCGCGGAATAGGTTTACTCCATTGGATTGACAGTGCTTTAAAAAAAGTAAATCTTTTAAACATCGCAATGCTTTTTATAAAAATGAAGCCATTATAAGATTCATTTCCCATCATACAATGCAACGCAAACCGGAGGATAGAGTTTTTGCCTTATAATTGCCAAAATATGCTTGATACGAATAAAACAAAATCATTTGGTATTATTGCTAGTGTGTATATATTTCAAAAACAATTTCAAATCATAAGTATCAATAATAGATGACATTAATGCCCCATACCACTATGTCGCCATATATAAGTATACAATGAAAACCGCACAGTCACGTATTTGGAAATTGGATTTCCGTCATGAACCAAGGCAAAAGATAGTCCTTATCGACTTGGAGACGCTCTAGCCCGTGCCTTAGGATAGAGCTAGGGTGACCCTAGGAGCGACAGGGACGGTCCACCGATGTGGATTAAAATTTCTGAACATTGCGTTTCCCCGCCCTTTGGTGCGTCAACGAGCCAACGAATGGCTCCATCAGCTTCACATAGTCACTGATATATCTGAGGCGCCTCACAACAGCAACAACCACATAGGTGAATAATAGTATAAATGTAAGCCAGTTTAAGTACTGACACCACCTCTAGCTAGAAGGAAACGCATGCCCTCCATGAGATCCTCTCTCGTTTCTGGTTCATACCGGGGTGTGAGGCTTGAGAATTCACGTTATACACAAAGCTACGCCACACAGGCGGTGCTTTGATCATCAACTACAAGACTTTGCTTTTCAACAGAAGCCTTGATCATTTGCCACTTAGGCATGCCACACAAGCAATTTATGCCATGCGACTGATGTCCATCGATATACAACCTCTGAGCTCATGCGTCTCAGAGAAGGGCGTCAAGCAAGAGAATAAATTCTCTGCCGCTAAACAGATGTATATTTAATAGAGATCAATCAACACAGAATAAAATCCAATGTCAGACACATAGTCCATTTACAAGTTCGTTCTGGGTCTGAACGAAACCGGAGGCACTATATACCTCGCATACCTATCGATCTCCACATACGTCTGGACGATCACCACTCATTATCCATATTTCGGGATGCCTCCCAATCAGGACATCAGTTACCATCCAACAGAGGTGAAGATCTCCTGTCTTCAACCACTGTCTTCATCTTTGACTTCCTATCGTCGATTCAGTTGTTTAGAATGGGATAAACCCGGTCTTTCTGAGCAACTCGCGTATATAATTAACAAGTGATACAAAAACACAACAAACGCTTCATTCCATTTCATTATCCACCAACCGTAAATTAGTAAGAGAACGATTTCCCAAATATTAACCCCGAAGGCCGAAACAAACATCAGATCAAAACCCAGGAAACCATTCGACTCAGCTAACCTTCAGTTAATTTCTAAATTTCACATTCCATATCGTTTGTATTGTTTTATAATGATTTATCGCTATTTCTATTTATTTAAAAATAGCCAATTCATTCAAACGACGCTTCAAGCCATAACGGCCGTGGCGCTGTTTTTCTTCAGATTGGATTTACACATATCTGAAAATCTAACTGTTGGATCATCACAAATTTTACATCATTAGAAAGATCTTTTCAAAACAAATCCAACGGTTCCAGTATTTGGAAAATCCAACGGTCGGATCTCCCGGTACACTCGTTTAAGGTTTCGATTTCAAAATACGAACTTCAGCGTCGTTATTCGAATTAATTTAATTATATTTATATATATATATATAATCGATTCTGATGCTGTTTTTCTTCAGATTTGAATTAAACATTCCAGACAATCCAACCGTTGGATCTTTACAAAGTTGGTGTTGTTGGAAAGATATTTCCAAAGCGAACCCAACGGTTTCAGTTTCGGGAAAATCCGATGGTCGGATCTCCCGCGCTAATCATTTGAAATCACGGTTTCAAAACACGAACTGCAACTTCGTTATTTGATATATTTCAATTCTATATATATATATATATATATATATATATATATATATATATAATCGATTCTTCGATTTCAAAACTATATTCTTTTCATACATTTGATAAAAATGATATTTTTATCCACCCGACATTCATTTCAACACTTCACTATTTTTAACAATCCATGTATAATAAAAATTTGATTATTATTGTAAAACAATTTATTTCAAAACACGACTATTTTATACAGTTCATATAGATGATAAAAATTTTGTTTTCATTATAAACAATTTATTTCAAAACACGACTATTTTATATAGTTCATATAGATGGTAAAAATATGTTTTTTATTATAAAACAATTTATTTCAAACACGAATACCATTCAACACATGAATTTCTATTCAATGAATAAATTCTATTCAGCACATGAATGTTTTCTATAGTTCGTATATATAAAATAAAATTGTGATTTTTATTATTAAATTTTTTTATTTAAAACACGAATACCATTCAACACATGAATTTCTATTCAACGAATGAATTTCTATTCAACACACGAATATAGTTTCAACATATGAAAATAATTCTAACACATGAATATTATTCAAAATTTCGACAGCATAACGGCAGGGTAGTTAGAACCGGGGTCGTCCCTAGTACGGCTCCTTGCTCTACCTTAAAGCCTCACAACTTTTGACAATGGGGATTTCATGCATCTAGTTCGCATGCAGGCGACATGTATATTTTTTCATTTCCACAAATTAATCCTTTGTGGTTTCAACCAAATAATTCTCAACCACAAACGGGTATTTTTCAACCACAATCAATCAATTTCAACCAAAAACAATCCTAATCAACCTTTCGCTATCAACCAATTTTCACTATAATCACAACCAATAAATATCGTCCATGGTTTGTGGACGAGGGGCGTGTTTGTGTGTATATATATATATATATATATATATATATATATATATATATATATATATATACGTTTATATAAGTATATTTCACTTCCATTCAACACATATATATTTTTTCCAATGCATGTATAACTTATACATCAAAAGTACAACTTATACAACGCTTATACATGTGGTGTACAACGCTTATATAATTCATACATCGACTATATAATTTATACATCGTCGTTTTCCATATCATTTATAGTTTAGAAATCTCACATTGGGTTCCACTCCACCAAAAATAGCAGAAGGCTCAGAAAAATATGCGGTCTCTTCTAGAATGTAGAAGATGTCCACACGAGTCCACTGTCTCTTGTTTCACTGAATTTCATCAAGAAACGAAAAAGATATGATTTTTACAGTGAAATCAAAACCAGTAGCGCTTTAAAGTGCTATAGAATAGTTTAAAGTTAAATCATTCGTTACCTTTTAACGTAGTTCAAAACTAGGTTTGGATTTTTCTTCAAATCCGTGTACCTTCGCGTCGATCGGCCTTCACTGCGCTGTCGAGCCTTGAGAGGCGCACGTGCGCCTGAAGTGGGGTCCACTTCGGTGGTCTGACGTGGCCACGGTAGAGCTTCAAAGCTACGAACTTCCCATCCACGGTCCTCCTCAGATACGCGACGAGATGGGGAGCAGGTGGTATGGATTTGATGCTCGTCTCGAGCTATGTAAACAACTCCAAAGGAGCATGGTGTTTTGTTGAACGGATTGATTGGATTTGAGGAGAGAAGGTGGGTAGGTTTTTCCGCCGTGCGCTAATCGGGGAGAGAGAAACCTTCCCCTTTTTTTCAATAAAATTCTGATTGGCCGGGAGCTTTAAAAACAGGGTTTTCTAACACGACCTCCAATCCAAAGCCAATGACTGTCATTCTTAGTTAAATACCCCCATTCTGAACACAACAGGATATGTTTCGTAGGCCCATTCGACTGTTTCAGTCCGATTTCCTTTAATTTAAAATACATAACATTCAATATTCGATTTGAACGTACATTTCAATTTGCCAGCGCCACAAACTGATTTGAAAAAATCCATAAAAATAAATCTAGCTATGTTTTGACGGTACGGTCCCAACAAAACTAGTTTCGTCGGATTCTGAGACCATTTAAAAATGGCCCATTTCTGGTCTATCCAATTTAACTATAATTGACCAAAACACGTTTTCCTTTGCCACGCTCACATATTAACTTCAAAAGCTATGAAATTTGAAACCTAGCAATAACTTGACATCCTGGATCCAAACAAAGTGGTTTCGTCGAATTCCGTGGTCGTTTGCAAAATGGCCATTTTCACGGGCTATATAAATTCTAAAGAGACCTTTCTGAAAATTCATTTGGCCATAACTTTTGCTTCCAGCTATGAAACTTCAATTTTTGAGATTCGTTAGAATGGTATTCACTAACAGATTTAAATATTTTTGGTTTCACTCAAATTCATTTTATTTTGCACCCAGTACAGTCAGTCAAAGTTTGAATTAAAATTTTGAAACTACCGCGCCATTTCAGGGCTTGTTTATAATTAGAAATAATTATATTTATTTTCAACCATCGATTCAAACTCACTTTTCATCGTTTTTATTTAAACTATTTATTTTAAATATTTAAAATCCACTAAATGAGCCAATTTAAAAAAATTTAATTGGTTCAGATTTTCCGGGTCGTTACACCATTTTGGACGCGTTTTGTTGCGCTGGGATCATGGTGAAATTGATGACATTTTAATATTGATTTGGCGGCGTTTGACGACGGTAAATTTTTGGGCTTGGGTTGGGCATTCGACCGGCTAAAGAATCAAGTTGAGTGAATTTCTCGCTCATAATTAACTGAATTATTCCTATATTTATTGAATTTAATTATGAAATAAGTTTGAGTTGTATGGTTATAACTGATTGTTGATTGGTTGCTTAAAATTGACATGCAAGTGAACATTTATTTAAAATTATTTTAAATAAGTAGGAACAACAATTATAATTAGCTGATAATTATAATCAGTTACTCAACATTGTTGACTTAAGAATGGTTGCCATTGCTTTGAAATTTGATGGATGTTTATTCCAAACACAAAACACTTGTGCACAATTAGATGGTTGATTTATTGTTGCAATGTTGTTAGATAGATTCATATCCGTGTGAATTAATTTTGGTTGTATCACGCCTTGTAGTTGTGGATTAATATGGAGATCGATTTAAATATCTTTCCTATAATGATGATTTAAAAGTAAAATAAGATTTGAAAGTTAATCTTAAATTTTAAATTTAAGATATGAGTGATTAACGGTTTCAATAAATAAGAAAAGAATTTTTGAAGTTCTTAAATTGGTTTGGACTCTCAAGATTTAAAACAAGTTTTGCAATTTAAGCAAAAGAAAATTGATTTACATTTGTTTTTGAAAAGTTTCATTATTATATAGCTATACATAAATTTTGAAATGTAATTTGTATAACTAAATACTAGTTGAATTTAAAAACACTTAATTCCATTATTTAAGACATTTGTAAAATTTAAACAATTAAACAAAGTTTAGTAATATTACATTATGCTTCCTAAGAAAATTTAAATGACAACTTAATTGAGATTATGCAAACTTTTATTATGACTTTAAAGAGGACTAGACAATTTTTGTTTTGAATCCTAATCGAATATATATATATATATATATATATATTAATGACATTTCTTCCAATAGCATGTACACTTTTATATACCAGAACGTTCTAGGATGAGAGAGAGGATAGTGTCTAAGGCTTGGGTTTGGAAAATACAAGTTTACTGCTCTTCCTGGCTATCCCTAACCGATCCGATAGACTGGATAGTTATTTTCAAAATCTAATTTGGAAGTTAATTAAAACACCTTGATTTTAGAACAAATTTTGGAATCTTACAACATCATTCATTATTTAAAATATTTTGAGTAAAAGATTTGAACCCTTAAATGACGTTGAACCTATTTGGTAAATAACTAATCTATGGTACATATGAAACATTTTGCCATTCCATGAAAATGATTAAATTTGAGAACTATTTTTAAAAAAAATGTGTATAAGGCTTTTAATCCAAATTTGAAAAGATTAATGGAAATGATAAAAACGAATAGAGATTTTTGAACAGGGGATTTGCAAAGAAGAGATAAGACGGAAATTTAGGAAATTAATTCAACCTTACCCAAAAATGAATTGATAAAAAATTGAAACCAGTATAGTCCATAACTTTTGTTTATGAAATATGCTTATTAATTTGAAAGACCGGGATTGGATTTAAGTCCGAAAACCATTTCAAGTAATAATACGATGCTATTTGAAGACTTGGAAAGGACAAATGAAGATCAAGAACCTTTGGATTCTTTGGATTGATTGCTAATGTCTTGAATCAGGCCATACACCTGAAACGAGGTTATAAGTGGCATGAGGTCTGAATATATTTAAGGATTTTCAGAGTTGTTCCATTCATACCTATAATGGACTTGTATGGATTGTGTGTCTGACACTGTAATTTAATGCGTAACAATAATTTTTATTAATATATATCGGGTTGTGGAAATTAATTATTCCCATCTCTAAGTTTTACATGCTTAGAGGTTATGTATTGATGGAAATCAGTGACATGTTGTAAAATGGCAATGTGACATACTCAAGTTATGAAATGAGCTAGTGATGAAAATATTGTGTATATCGTGACTTCGACGAACCTCACATCCCAGATTAAGGGTAAACTGGTGGTTAGGTTGTATACATTTTATTGAAACCTGAAAGCTTCGGCGGTAGATATACTTTGAAACTTGCAGAAAAAATGGTATGTTCGGTGTCTGTGTCTGGATGTTAACCGGTGATTTACCTGGTGTTTGGTGTCCGAGCCTGGATGAAAACCATGAACCGTGAGGTTGCACCTAGTTCCAGATTAATCTTTCATGCCAGGAACCATCATATAGGAACCCAACAACCAATATGAGCCTTTCGTTTTATTTGTATACAATGTATGTAGGCATACTCACTATGCTTGCTAAGATTAATATATTTATTTACGAAATGGTTTTCAACACTACGCACTAATAACAGTATTAAAAGAAGATTTTTATTTATGAAAGCATGTTTGATTATCATAAGACCAAACTCGCCCATTTAGTGTGCGCTTGCATTATGTGATGTGGGACGAGCTTATGATAATTTCATTTTTCCAAAATCATTTGCGAATTTTCCATAATACTTCTTTAGATTACTGAACCCATGACACTCATGTTATTTCTTATTTTAATTTGACTAATATGTGAATGATTTAGTTCTGATCCGAGTCTTTGTTGTGTTTCTTTTTATGCAATACGCTCGGGTCAGCCGAAGTTGCTGTTAGCGAAGATTACCTTGCCTTGAAGATACTATTATGAAGATGAAGGTGGAACTCAACATACATATTATTATTAATATTCCACTGCAAAATTATTGGTATGTTGTATAATAGTTAACTCTAATAATTGTTGTAAAATATAATCAAATATAGGTTTTAACAGCTTTATGAACTGATATTTATTTGTTATATTTTGTCCTTCCGCTGCAAGATTCTGTATTTGATTTCTTCTTTTGTTCTTTTTCTTATATAAATCCCAATAACTATCTGTATTTTTGATTCGTTTAAGTCGACATTGATGATCATTGTGGATTTGAACGGTGAAAAATTGCGGATGTTACATTTGGTATCAGAGCTTCGGTTTAGCGAAAACCTTGGCTCTATTTGGGAATAACTCATTAGAGATAGGGTAGGAATACCCTAGAATGAGTTTGAGTGTACATGAGAGAGCATACTAGTAATTTTGATATAAAATGATTTTGGATTATGTTGGTTTGTTCTGTTGAGTATTTAAGAATTGTGGTCGGTACTTGGGACGCCAAGGCATCGATAGGGATTTCTAATCACTCGATTAGGGCTTATTGACATAATATTGTTTTGATTTATATTTTTCTATATATCAAGAATTTGAAAATATATTAATTTTGATTTTGTGGATAATAGTATTAAATTTTCATCATTTATTACTTGATCAATCAATAATTTAAAAATATTGGTTATTGAATGGTTTTAGAAATAAATATTGAAAATAAATGGATAATGAAATATTGAAGATTTATTGGTAATGAAATAAAAATTTAACTATGAATTTGAGAATTTAATTTTTGTTGGTTTTGCGATATTGATTTAAAAATGATTTTTTTATGTCATTGTATTTTAAAAAGTCATTTCATATAGAAATTATTTTCAAATGAATTTTGTAACTAAGTGTATGCTCTCATCTTGTCTTTGGAAATGCTTTCGGTGATGAGTGCAAGCATCATCGATGCTCATTTTCAAGAGATTGAGTGGGGAGACTGCTTAGAAGTTTTATATCTTGTTTTGAGAAATGAAAATCCATTTAAATCGTTTATAATATGGTTTATATAAAGATATAATATATGTAACATTTTGAAATTTGATTTGGAATGAACCCGAAGTTGAATTCTTAAATCTTAAATAATAAATGATTCCAAACCGTGGAAATGAAATAAGAATTTTAAAAACATATGAATTGTGTAGAAACAAATGAGTCTAAGGAAGATATTAACTTTAAAATAAAAGCTCTTAGGAACTTTAAATTTAATGCACAAATTGAAATTTTGAACTTGGATAACATTTAATTGTTTTTCCTCTAGCACATATAGCTTACCTAAAAAAAGCTTAAGAAGTTAAGGGTTATAGGAATAAAAAAATTCAATATGCAAGTAGTTTTTAAATAATAAATTGTGAAATTAAATTGACGGCTTATGGAAATGAATAAAACATGAATCACGACTATAAAACGATGTATACTTAATTTGTTATGAAATTGAATTCGACCAAGTAAGGCTGATAAACAGAATCAATGAAGAAGTGAATTGTTATAAACCCATTGATATTAAGGGGAGAGATAAGGGAACAAATTTATAAGTATAAATTTAATAAAGGTAAAATGAATTAATTCAATTAATTAAAACAATTTCATCGCATAGAGGCAGTTCGTAATTTTTGTTGAAACAAGAATTTTCCGGACCAATTTGAATATAATTTTCTAATGAAAGAGAAAAATTTAAATTTCGACTTGTAGATTTTAAGATATGTGTAATTCAAACTTTTAGAAAAATCATGATTTGATAATTCGTGATTTAGAACTAAAATATTAATGAAATTATTTAAGTAAACTAACAAACAAGACAAGTTGAATAAGAAAACATATGATTTAATATGTAAATTGGCAACTTTCTTACTTCGCCTTTTCGTGGATGAAAAGTTTTAAGTGGGGAAGAGTGTAACCACCCGTATCTTTCATCTAATTAAAAATTTTGATTTAAGATAAATTTTGGTGAATAATGGTAAGAGTTTAAAATTTTAATGAGTTATTAATGTGAATGAACCTCGTGAAATTACGTAGCAGTAGAATTTGACAAATTAAAATGGTAGAAATGTACATTAGGATGTGAATGAACAAAATACATGAATTGAAACGTTAACATTAAAACAAGAATTAAATATGGGATTAATAGATGAGAAATAAATTTATTGTTGTATTTAAGATTCGATTGAAATATATGTAGATTTATATGACATAAGTTTAAATAAATTCATTAACGACAATTTCAAGAGGTTATTAAGGTAATAACTTACACTTCATTTTGAATGAATAGGATGATGTTTCAAAATGGTTAACTAAGTGATACTGTCATTGAACAAAATATTCTATTTAAATGAATTGATGAACAAAAATACAATTTAATGTGAAATTGAGTGCTAAAGGTGGTTGTAAATAAATGGAAATAACGTAGTTACAATAAATGTTGAATTAATAAAATGAAACGAACAAATTAATTTAATAATTGAAATACAATGTAAAGTTAATGTGAGTTTGAACCATAACGAAATAAATATAGAATTTAATGATGTTTTTTTTTTAATTTTTAAGATATAAACTTTGCTTGATTTTTAAATAATGAATTGCGATAACTATATACGATAACAACTTGTGTTTGGTAAATTACTTATGTTGAGATTTGAAATTAGTATTAAATTAACAGTATATAAAATCGATTAATAATATTAGGATTCCTTATATATTGAAAATTTTGATGTATTGAATATGGTAATAATATAGATACGTTGTTTACAATGAATGTCAACTAGATATGGTTATAATTTTCTGCATAAATTGAAAATATAGTTGTATTTGTAAGCAATGATTAATGAAAGTAAATTGATTGGTTTAAAAAAACTAATGCACAATCAAGATTGTTGAATAATTGAATTTGGGATTTGTGATATATGTAATTGATTTAAATAAATAATAAGCCTTATTTTAAATTACCAACATTTGGAATAGAATTAAATTTGAGTATGAAAGGATTGGATGTTTTATTTATTTCCTTAAACCATTTAAATTATATGTGTATAAGTAATCAAAACTAGAAATTAAATCATAGGTAAATATAAAGAAATTGAAATTTTAATAAACTAATTTACTGTTGGGATTCCATTGCCCATAAATTATCTTGAACATTAACCTAATTAGCTAATCACATTCTTCCTATAAGTGAGAATTCTCCACCATTCTAATATCTTCTTCAAATTAAATAAAATTCATTTCTTTAAGAAATCGAGTATTGATTGATACATTGGATTCCAATGTTCGTTTACTCCGTCTTGGCACCTTGAGATTGAGATGCGATCAAATATGGGAGGGTGAGCTTTATTTTATTTATTAATTATTAATTAATGCATTTCATTATTCTAATGCACGTATCTTTTACATACAGACACGGTTTTGGACGTGGTTTGTTGCCCTGGGATCATGGTGAAATTGTGGACGTTTTAATATTGATTTGGCTACGTTTGAAGAAGGTAAATCTTTGGGCTTGGGTTGGGCATTCGACTGACTAAAGAATCAATATGAGTGAACTTCTCGCTCACAATTAACTGAATTATTCCTGTATTTATTGAAGTAAATTATGAAATAAGTTTGGATTGTAAGGTTGTAACTGATTGTTGATTGGTTGCTTAAAATGGGCATGCAAGTGAGAACATTTATTTAATTTTTTTAAAATAAGTAGGAACAACAATTATAATTAGTTGATAATTATAATCAGTTACTCAACATTGTTGGCTTAAGAATGGTTGCCATTGCTATGAAGTTTGATGGATGTTTATTGCAAACACAAAACACTTTAGCGCAATTAGATGGTTGATTTATTGTTGCAATGTTGTTAGATCGATTCATATCCATGTGAATTAATTTTGGTTGTATCACACCTTGTAGTTGTGGATTTATATGGAGATCAATTTAAATCTCTTTCCTATAATGACAATTTAAAAGTAAAATAAGATTTGAAAGTTAATCTTAAATTCAGAATCTAAGATACGAATGATTAACGGTTTCCATAAACGAGAAGAGAATTTTTAAAGTTCTTAAATTGGTTTCGACCCTCAAGATTTAAAAAAAGTTTTGCAATTTAACTAAAAGAAAATTGATTTGCATTTGTTTTCGAAAAGTTTCATTATTATATAACTATACATAAATTTTGAAATGTACTTTGTATAACTATACACTAGTTTAATTTAAAAACACTTGATTCCATTATTTAAGACATTTGTAAGATTTAAACAGCTAAACAAAGTTTGGTAATATTACATTAAGCTTCCAAAGAAAATTTAAATGACGGCTTAATTGAGATTATGTAAACTTTCATTATGATTTCAAAGAGGATTAGGCAATTTTTGTTCTGAATCGTTATCGAATATATATATATATATATATATATATATTAATGAAATTTATTCCAATAACACATACACATTTATATAACAGAACTTTCTAGGGTGACAGAGAGGATAGTGCCTAAGGCTAGGGTTCGGAAAATACAAGTTTCCTGCTCTCCCTGGCTATTCCTAACTGATCCCACGGACGGAATAGTTATTTTCAAAATCTAATTTTGAAGTTAATTAAAACCCCTTGAATTTAGAATTTTTTTTGAAATCTTACGGTGTCATTTATTATTTAAAATAATTTAAGTAAATGATTTGAACCCTTAAATGATGTTGAACCTATTTGGTAAATAACTAATCTATAGTACTTATGAAACATTTTTTCATTCCATGAAAATGATTAAATTTGAGAGCTATTATAAAAAATTGTGTATAAGGCTTCCAAATTTGAAAAGATGAATCGAAATGATAAAAACGAATTGAGATTTTTGAACAAGGGATTTGTAAAGAAGAGATAAGACGGAAATTAAGGAAATTAATTGAACCATATCCAAAAATGAATCGATAACAAATTGAAACCGGTATAGTCCACAACTTTTGTTTATGAAATACGCTTATTGCTTGGAAAGATCGGGATTGGATTTAAGTCTGAAAACTATTCCAAGTAATAATACAATGCTATTTGAAGACATGGAAAGGACAAATGAAGACCGGGAATCTTTGGATTGATTCTAATGTCTTGAATCAGGCCGTACACTTGAAACGAGGTTATAAGTGGCATGAGGTCTGAATATATTTAAGGATTTTCGGAGTTGTTCCAATCAGACGTAGAATGGACTTGTATGTATTATGTGTCTGGCATAATAATTTACTGCGTAACACTAATTTTTATTAATATATATTGGGTTGTGGAAATTAATTATTTCCTTCTCTATGTTTTATGTGCTTAGAGGTTATGTATTGATGGAAATCAATGACATGTTGTAAAATGACAATGTGACATACTCAAGTTATGAAATGAGCTAGTGATGATAACATTGTGTATATCATGACTTCGATGAACCTTACATCCCGGATTGATGGTAAGTTGGCGGTTAGGTTGTATATATTTTATTCAAACTTGAAAGCTTCGGCGGTAGATCTACTTTGAGAATCTCGGAAAAAAGGGTATGTTTGGTGTCCATGTTTGGATGCTAACCAATGATTTACCTGGGGTTTGGTGTCCGAGCCTGGATGAAGATCATGAACTGTGAGGTTGCACCTAGTTCCGCATTAATCTTTCATGTCAGGAACCATCATATTGGAACCCAACAACCAATACGAGCCTTTCATTTTTTTGTAAACTATGTATGTATGCATAATCACTATGCTTGCTAAGATTAATATAATTATTTAAGAAATGGTTTTCAACACTATGCACTAATAATAGTATTAAAAGAAGATTTTCATGTATGAAAGCATGTTTGATTATCATAAGATAAAACTCGTCCATCTGGTGTCCGCCTACATTGTGTGATGTTGGACGAGCTTCTGATAGTTTCATTTTTCCAAAATCATTTGTGAATTTTCCATAATACTTCTTTAGATTACTGCGCTCATAACATTCTTGTTATTTCGTATTTTAATTAGACTAATATGTGAATGATTCAGTTTTGATCCGAGTGTTTGTTGTATTTCTTTTTATGCAATACGCTCGGGTCAGCCGAAGTTGCAATTAGCGAAGATTACCTTGCCTTGAAGGTACTCTTATGAAGATGAAGATGGAGCTTAACATATGTATTATTATTGCTATTCCGGTACAAAATTATTGGTATGTTGTATAATAGTTAACTTTGATAATTGTTGTAAAATATAATCAAATATATGTTTTAACAGCTTAATGTATTGTTATTTATTTATTTATGTATTTATTATATTTTGTCCTTCCGCTATGAGATTCTACATTAGTTTTCTTCTTATGTTCTTTTTCTTATATAAATCCCAATAACTATCTGTATTTTTGATTCATTTAAGTCGACATTGAGGATCTTTGTCGATTTGAACGTTCAAAAATTACGGATGTCACACAGCTTTAGTGGTGAAAAGCAGAAACAAATAAGGAAAGTAGTTGGACAATATTGCACTGAAACCCTAACATTTTGTAATGTTTAATAGTAGGAGGATAATGGGTATTTCTGGAAACAAATAAAAGCTTCACCACACCAAAATGATTTTCTTTATTAATACAAGATATGTAATTAATTAATTAAATTGCCTAATTGGAGTCATAATTTATTCCTAACACAATTCAAATTGTAACCATTTGGCATGTTTATCCTTTCCAATTTAATTTCTCCCAATCAAAGATGGTTACAACATTCCTTATTTTTATTTATGACTTTTGTAACAAATCAATTCCATATATTGCTACAATGGTCATGATACTTATTTCCATTTGTTAAGGATTATATTTCCATACACATTTCCACAAAAACGGAAACTATTCAACACACAACAATATCAATCAACATTTATTATAGTAATATATTTGTGTTATTTACGTGGATTCGAACGGATATGAATAAATATTTTTTTAAGCACATTTAGTGTAGTTACTATATTTTCTTTATTAACCATTTATGTTTTTTTCTAAACTAACGGGCAAAACAAACCTTTTTATGTTTAATATTGTTTAAGATTCAAAATCTTATAAAAAGGTTAATAACTGTAGTTATTGTAAATTTGCCCAAAATAATTAAAAAGAGAATATAGACATATTTCAACTCATATGAAATAAGAAATAAATGTTTTTGGAATGGTTGTTGTAAACTACGTACAAATATGCGTAAATTTGCACATTCCCTCCTAATTGTATTGTACATATTTCTTACTGATTTGAAACAATATCCTTTTTATTAAAATGAACAAAGGGGGAATTTCTACGATAACCAAGTAAAACCCAAACAAAATTAAACATAAAAGGGAATAATCGTTTAATCTAAATTTACATAAACCTTAAACCACACCAAAACTAAGGATCTGGAATAAAACTACAATTTCTTCGATGGTTTTGGGACTAATTTCCAGATCTAACGTGTATACAATAAACGCAACAACATAAATGCAATTGTCAGCAATAGTGTAATAAAATAAATAGGCCTACAAATGTTGATGTCAAAACCAGAACCTTTTATTTCATATTTAACAAAAACAATAAACAAATCTGATAAACAGGCATACATTTTAGATCTATTTCTAACGTACTAACCAGATAATTATAACTGATGTACATAAATTTCCCACACACCTGAAACTATCCAAATATGATTCTGAATAAACCTTTAGGCCTACAATTCCAAAAATCTTACAGATCTACAATTATTCCAAAAAGGGGATTCTTTCAGATTTGTAGATCTACAAGAAAGTTGGAAAGAGGGAAGAAATTTGGATGGAAGAAAGCCTATTTGAAACACATCTCTTTTTCACATGAATCAGATTCTATTCTTCTTCAATTTATGTTTTCGAAAGTGGTTAATAATATTTATTAGACAAACAACCCAAAATGCGGTAATTACAATAAACTGGTAAAGCAACCAGTTCAAAGCTCTACACGTATATCGACATTCAGTTCAACAAAAACATTCCCAAAATAACTTGACAACCCTTGTCGTGGCGGCGGCGGAGGAATAGGAGGGGCAGATATAGTATTTTGGATTTGAGAAAGAATCTCTTCTAGACCAATGATTGCAGTACGAGCTCCGCTATCTTCCTTCGTGGAGGTAATTCTTCAATTGAGTATCGATTTCATTTTTATACAAACTTCATTCAAGATCAGATGACTGATTTCCTCTTTTGTTCTTAGTTTTTTTTAAAACGTTCGACGATTTCTCTCTTTCCAAATCCCATAAACAACATATGTGAGAGTGACGCTATCAATCTTGGTTTTCATATCTTTAGGATTCCACATACTAGCAATGTAATTTACAATTTGATGTGAATCTGTATTGTTGAAAGGTTGGTTAAACTTCTGAAAGAAGGCGAGAGCAACTTGTTGTGAAAAAATATATTCGAAAAAGAGATGTTTATGTGATTCTACACCATCTTCGCACAGCACGCACGCGGTGGAATTAGTGATTACCCATTTATTTAGATGATCTTTGGTTGGAAGTCTGCCTTTGATAGCTTTGAACGTCGTAAATGCCATTTTAGGTATGTTACATTTGTTCCAAACAACATTAGCCCATTCGCAGATAGTTCATCGTTGTCTGATACAATTATATGTTGACCTGATTGTGAAATCATCATCGTGTTTCCATGTCCAAATGTCACTATCCCGGTTTTGTAAAATTGGTGAAAATTCAATGTATCGTTTTTGATTGCCTGTGAGAGGTAAATCAATTAACTGCCAATCATTATTGTCAATGGTCTGAGAGAAAAGAGTATTTGGACATCCATAGTCTGAATAAGTGTCCCATCCAACATAATCAATGATAGATCGACCATTGATCAAAGGTTCACGTCATAGGTTTGTAGCTTTAGCATCTGCAATTTGTCTTTCACAATTTTTTACAAGTGTATCACGAACTCTGAGAATAGCTTTCTAGGTTGATGATGCATTGTTATCATTAGCCATGGTCCAAAAAATTTCTCCTATATATCGTCTATGCATCCGTCATGCCCACGAGCCATTAAAAGAGATGACTTACTGTGACGACCCCAAAACCCCGTAGGACGGTGGCAAGGGTAATCTTTGGAATATAACACATAATCAGATAATGGCAGAACCGAATTAAATAAATACACCAGATAATGTAAAAATAATACAATGGATAAACATAATCATCAGAGTTACACAGTATACAGGATCATACTTAGTTCCAAAAATACAGTTCAGTTATACATAAATGTCTACAGCGAAAAACAAAACATAATATGTACAATAGGAGCTGAACAACATAAAAAGAGATAAATGGTAGAATCCTTCTTCAGCTCCAGCTATCCAGAAAGAGCCTGCTAAAACCTAAATACAAGGTTGCCTATGTAGAAAAAGGGGCACCCGAGTTTGCAAGTGAAACAAACTACGAGTCAGTCATGGGACTGGTATGAGAAATCTACTTAACACATTTTATAATATAGCTAATCCCTGGACCACGCCACGTTCATGGAACGAGTTTACTCCATTGGATTGCCAATGCTTTTAAACAAGTAAATCTTTAAACATCGCAATGCTTTTTATAAAAATGAAGCCATTATAAGACTCAGTTCCCATTACACAATGCAAACCGGAGGATAGAGTTTTACCTTATAATGGCCAAAATATGATTGATACAAATAAAACAAAAGAATTTGATATTAATACTAGTGTTTATATGTTTCAAAAATAATTTCAAATCATAAGTATCAATCATAGATGGCATGGGTACCATATATCATGTCGCCATATATAGGTATACAATCAAAACCGCACAGTCTCGTATTTGGAAATTGGATTTTCATCATGAACCTAGGCAAAAGATAGTCCTTACCGAATTCGAGACTGTTTAGCCCGAGTCTCATGATCAGAGCTCGAGTGACCCTTGGAGCGACAGGGCCGGTCCACTGATGTGGATTAAAATGCCTGAACACTGCGTTTCCCACCCTTGGGGAAATGAGTCCTACGACTTCATCGGCTCCACATAGTCACCGGTATATCCAAGGCGCCTCGCAATAACAACAACCACACAAGTAAAAATAATATAAATGTCAGGGCTGGAGGGTCACTAACAGCACCCTAGCTAGAAGGAAAAACACGCCCTTCCTGAGGTCCTCTCCCGTTTCTACTTCATACCGGGGTGTGAGACTCGCGAATCGACGTTATACACAAAGCTATGCCACACAGGCCGTTCTTTGATCATCAACCACAAGACTTTTCTTTTCAACAGAAGCCTTGATCATCCGCCACTTAGGCATGCCACACAGGCAATTCACTCCATGCGACTGATTTCTATCGATATATAACCTTTGAGCTCGTACGTCTCAGGGAAAGGCGTTAAGAAAGAGAATAAATTCTCCGCCACAAAATAGATATATATTTAATAGTGATCAATCAGTACAAAACAAAATCCAATGTCAGACACACGGTCCATTTACAAGTTCGTTCTGGGTCTGAACGAAACCAGATGCACTATATACCTCGCATATCCATCGATCTCCAAGTACGTCTGGACGATCACCACTTATTTTCTATATTTTGGGATGCCTCACAATCAAGACGTCAGTTATCATCCAACTGAGGTGAAGATCTCTGGTTTTCGACCACCGTCTTCATCATCGACTTCTCATCGCCGATCAATTATTTGAAATGTGATTTAACTCGCCTTTTCAAATAATTCACGTATATTTTGAATTTAAATAAATTCCTTTCAATGGTTAAATTATTCGACATCAATAATTCTATTTCTAAATGTAATTTTCACGCTAACACATTCAACCATCAAATATCACATAAACCGAGCAAATTCAGTTTATTTCCATTCCATATCGTTTATTACATTTTATCACAATTTATCGCTATTTTTATTTATTTAAAAATAGCCAATTCATTCAAACAACGCTTCAAGCCATAACGCGGCCGTGGCACTGTTTTTCTTCAGATTTGATTTACACATATCTGAAAATCTAACCATTGGATCTTCACAAATTTTATATCATTAGAAAGATCTTTTCAAAATGAATCCAACGGTTTCAGTTTTGGGAAAATCCGACGGACGGATCTCTGGGTACAATCGTTTGAAGTTACGATTTCAAAATACGAACTACAGCATCGTTATTCGATTTAATTTAATTATATATATATATATAATATCGATTCTAGCGCTTTTTTTCTTCAGATTTGAATTAAGCATTCCAAACAATCCAACCATTGGATCTTCACAAAGTGGGTATTGTTGGAAAGATATTTCCAAGGCGAACCCAACAGTTTCTGTTTCGGGAAAATCCGATGGTCGGATCTCCCGCACTAATCGTTTGTAATCACGGTTTCAAAACATGAACTGCAGCTTCATTATTCGATATATTTTAATTATATATATATAAATATAATCGATTCTTCGACTTCAAAACCATTTGCACTTCATATATTTGATAAAAACTATATTTTTATCCAACCGAAATTTATTTCAACACATGAATTTTGTTTATTTTATTTCAACACAGGAATTTCTATTCAACACATGAATATTTTCTATAGTTTATATATATATAATAAAATGTGATTTTTATTGCAAAACAATTTATTTCAAAACACGATTATTTTATATAGTTTATATATATAATAAAAATGTGATTTTTATTGCAAAACAATTTATTTCAAAACACGAACTCCATTCAACACATGAATATTACTACAACACATGAATTTAATTTCAACATTCAACACATGAATTTTATTTCAACATTCAACACATGAATATAAATCAAACATAGGAATATTTCAGAAAATTTCGGTAGCATAACGTCAGGGTAGTTAAAACCGGGACCGTCCCTAGTATGGCTCCTCGCTCTACCTTAAAGCCTCACAGCTTTTGACAAGGGGGATTTTCAATATCTAGTTCGTACGGAGATGAATTTTCCCATATACTAATCATATTGGGATTTCAAACACAATCAATCATTTCAAATTAACCATTCATGATATTCACCAAATTTCACATCAACCAATAATCCAAACAATAACATAACCAATATATATCGTCCATGGTCTGTGGACGAGGGGAGTTCATATATATATATATATATATATATATATATATATATATGCGTATACAACTGTATTTCAGTTTTATTTCAAATCATTTCAATTTATTTCAATGCATATATCATTTTTACAACGCATATATAACTTATACATCGAACATACAACTTATACAACGCTTATACATGTGTTGTACAATGCTTATATAACTCATACTTCGACTATATAATTTATACATCGTTTTTTTCCATATCGTTTGTAATTTAGAAATCTCACATTGGGTTCCACTCCACCTAAAATTGCAAAAGGCTCAGAAAAATATGCGGTCTCTTCTAGAATGTAGAAGACATCCTCACGGTCCTGGTGTCTCTTGTTTCACCGGATTTCATCCAAATAGCAAAAAGATATGATTTTTACAAGTTTTCAACACTTAAAAGTGTAAAAATCAGTTCAAAATAAACAAGCCTATACCTTTCTGAAAATCTTCAAAACTAGGTCACGGATTTACTTCTAATCCGTAGCACGATACGCCGATCGGGTAGCACCACATTGTAGCGCTAGGAGGGGCGCACTTGCGCTAGAAGTGGGGTCCACTTTGGTGGTCCTAGGCACGAGCGGCAGCGACTTGAAGTCGACGAATTCAAGGAGGTGATTCGCGAGCTACAGGCGATGAGACGGAGGGTGGTGGGTATGGATTCGAAGCCCTCGTCGAGGGCTACAAAATCCTCAACTGGGTCGAGGTCTGAATCGAAGCTGTTTGTCCAGAAAATGGATGGGAAGGATTGAACGGGTTTCCGCCTTTAATCGGCTGTCGGGGAGAGAGAAAACAGGGGGAGAGAGAAATGACTGGCCAATGATATATTTTATTTATATATATATTTTTAAAATTCTAAAATACCCCTTATCTCATACGAACTCCAATCCAAACCCAACGACTGTCGTCCCTAGCCAAATACCTCCATTCCAAACACAATGGGATATGTTTAGTAGGCCCATTCGACTATTTCAGTCAGTTTTCCTTCAAATTAAAATATAAAACATTCAATATTTGATTTGAACGTACATTTCAATTTGCCGGGACCACATATTGATTCCTTAAATTCCAGAAAAATAAATCCAGCTATGTTTTGATGATACGGTCCTAACAAAACTAGTTTCGTCGAATTCTGAGACCGTTTGAAAAATGGCCCTTTCCTGGTCGATCTAATTTAACAAAAATCGACTAATCACATTTTCCTTCGCCACGCTCACATACTAACTTCAAAAATTATGAAATTTGAAACTTAGCAATAATTTGACATCCCGGATCCTACAAAAGTGGTTTCATCAAATTCTAAAGTCGTTTGCAAAATGGCTATTTTCATGGGCTATATAAACTCTATAGCGACCTTTCTGAAAATTCATTTGGCCACAACTTTTGGTTCCTGCAATGAAACTTCGATTTTTCAGATTTGTTAGAAAGATATTCACTAACAGATTCAAATATTTTTGGTTTCATTAAAATCTGTTTTATTTTTCACCCAGTACAGTCAGTCAAAGTTTGAATTCGAATTGTGAAACTGCCGCGCCATTTCAGGCCTTGTTTATAATTTAAAATAATTATGTTTATTTTCAAACACCGATTCAAACATACTTTTCGTCGTAATTATTTAAAATAATTTATTTTAAATATCTAAAATTCACTAAAACAGCCAAATTAAAATTTTTTAATTGGCTTAGATTTTCCGGGATGTTACACCTTACATGCCAATTTTAAAGTATACACTTCCTTCATTTCTCTTACGTTTGTCAAGCCAACTCCACCTTCTTTTTTTGGTTTGCATAGACCCTGGTAGATTATTTTATGTAAACCACCCCTTCGTATAAAATCAACAGAGGTACATTCAATTTTATCAATTGAAGATTCGAGTGGTTGAAATGTTTGTAGCTAGAAGTAAACTTTAGATTGAATAACCGTAAACCAATTCTAACCTCGCAACAAAAGACTGTAACTTCGAACTCCAACTGGAGAGTTTATCTTTGATATTAGAAAATAAAATAGCACATCCTCTTTTATTTATCATATTAGATAAAGCGGAATCCCTAAACATTTGACAAGTAAAGTACCTTCCTTGATGTTCAAAGTAGACAAGATATCCTCTTTAAATTTGCAGCATCTACAAAAGTAAGATTTTGATTTTTGTTCATTCATTCATAAACCCACAAATTTGTCAAGTTTAGAAAAAATGTCTTTAATAGGTTGAGCGGAGAGGACACTTGCCTTTGTACAAATAATAAAATAATCAACATACAACAAATGAGTGATGCTCGATTGAAAATTATGTACAGGTTGTATTAACTTGTTATGACTAGCTACTCCATATGCAAGGAGAGAAATTCCATAGCAATAGCAAATAAATAGAGGGATAAGGGGTCACCTTGTCTAATGCCATGCGTACTTTTAATGAAAACTCTGGGAATACCATTGTTCAGAATAGAGAAAGTAGCCGTAGAGATGCACTCATTGATCAGGTCAATAAATTTATCAGGGAAGTCCATGCACTTTAAGATATGAATAATGAATGATATATTAACAAGCACTCTGACATTCTGCAATCATGTCTGGAAATATTGACAAGACTGATCAACATGTGACGACCAGCCGCATTTACTAGGCGTTGGGGAGTAATACTGGGTAAGTCCACTTCATCGCTTTCATGACTGAATAAATTAGAGAAGTTTGTCAAAGCCTCACTTTCAATTCGTTTGAGATCAACAGCCACACGTCCATCCTTATCAAACAATTGAAAGTTATAATTAGTATTTCCTCTTACAGATATTTTATTATAGAATTTTCTTATAGTTAACTCCTTAGTTAACCATAATCCTTTTGCTTTCTGACTAAGTTAAGTAGATTTAACATGCAAAGCATTCTTGATTTTTGCTTGAAAATCAACAGATTTTCTCCAATCATCATCAGATGCATTATCTCCCTCTAGTTTTTCAAGCAAGAAAACACATTGCTTTTCTAATTCTCTAATAACATTGTCATATTTAAGCCTTACTCTATTCACTCTTTTAATTTTGCTTTGGTACTTTTGAGCAATTTCACAAAAAGGCACATATGCGAATCACGATGAATAGACAATTCAGAGCAGATGATAGTACTATGAAATCCATCTAACACATGCTAATGATTAGCATATATAAATGGTTTTCCCTTAGCGTCATCATCTCTGGGCATTAAGTTTATGTGAATAGGACAATGATCATTTGTAGATAGGGTGAGAAAATTCAGTTTCATTTCAGGAAACGTATTCAAGAAAATAGAATTAACAAGAGCCCGATCCAATTTGCATGATATTTTCCTACTCTCACCACTACACCACGTGTACTGCAGGCCAATGTGCATTGGTTCGATGAGTCCAACGGATAGTACACAATTATTGAACTCGGTAAGTTGATTTACATGAATAGCTAAGCCAACTTTTATTCTCATTAGCATGCAAGACTACATTAAAGTCTCCAGAAACAATCCAAGGACTATGAATAAAGTTAGAAATAGCACTATTTTTATCCCATAGAGAAGTTCTAACATTTGAATGATCATTAGCATAAACGATAGTGACAAACGGATCAAGACCACCAGAATTTTTAGCCTTTAATATAATTTTTTGTGAGTCTTTATCTAACACTACACTCTGCCATATAAATTTATTCCAGACAATTAAGATACGACCATGGGTATTAGCATCATTATTGTGAGTGAATTTTCATTCATTGCCCAATAGAGAAGTAAAGAAACTAAGATTATCATCAGTAAATTTGTTCTCTAAAATGCCAATAATAGATAACGGTAATGTAATGACCCAAATTTTTGGTCAAGTTATTTTAAATATTTAATATTTATTTTAAGTATGTAGTTGATAATATAAATCGATTTTATATTGAGTTATCAATTTAATAATCAAAATACAATTTATTTCGAATATGTAATTATCGAAATACGAGATCTGAAATAATTTAATTCAAAATTCAAACCGGAGTCAAAATGATTCAGATGATTTTCAGAAATGGTATTTGAATATAAATGATAATAAAAATAATTTATTATTGAAGAATATGATTTATTTCTGAATTTAAATTATATTATATCTTAATTTAATATAGTATATACGTTCGAATTAAATTTCAGAATATTTTCTGTTGAGTTCGGAATAGTGCTGTAGCATTGGAACGCCCGTCATTACATTAAAATAGCGGTTCATGATGCCAAGTGGTGAACCCCAATATATTTTTAGTGGATAGGTTCGAAATCAAATCGATATCCATCTAAAAAGAATAAAAATCTCTTTATGTCAAATCGTACTAAATTCAAAATCAAATCGATTTAAAAATTGTTATGTACTTAACTAACATACATTTATTACTGTGTACTTAATGTTCCCCCCTTCTTCTATAAATAGCGACACCCCCATTCTCTTTCCAGTGTTCTTCGGAGAGAAAAAAAATGCCGATCTCTTCAAAGAAAAAATGGATCCTTTCTTCATTTATAAAACTCAAGCTTTTGTTTATTACCTTCCATTTAAAAGTCGTGTCTACCCCCTTTTCAATTTTTATTCCTTCAAGCTCAAATCAAAATCCTACCTTTAATAATTCAAATCATTCCAACGTTTAAAAGAAGAAAAAAAAAAGAAAGAATCAAACCCGAATTCAAATCTGTGGAGACAAGCAGAACCATGCGTGATGGAAGTTCGACAGTGTAAACTACACCCGGGTTCACCGCGATTCGAGATCTGGAGGATTGAGGCTATTCCACTTCAAGTTCGAAATCGCGTCTATTAGGTAGCGCGAGGTCTAGGACAAGTCACAATTTTCAAAAGGGATTGCGATCTCGATTCAAGTGCCGGGAAGGGGATCGATTTAGGGATTCGATATTGGCAATTTGAGGGTATGCGATGGCTTCGAGGGATATGCGAGTTCAGGAGGATGACAATACTGGGATGCGATGGATTTTTGGGGGTTCGGGTTTCAACTCGACAATGTAGTGAGGGTGCGACGGGGGGATTTGGGGTTTGTGAACGTCGACGAGGTGGTTTCAGGTCGAGTTGCTCGCGTATGAATTCGTGAGCTCGATATGTGTTCTTCAGAAGTTTAGATTTTTATTTTTGGGTATACTAGAGTTTTGAGAAGTGAAGTATTTGTTACACTATGACAACAATTTCAAGCAGCGATTTATAATAATTATCTGAGCTTGGATTTTCAGTAGTGAACGTGAAAATGAGAGAAAGAGGAGTTCGATGGAGCCAGTATTGCAGCATTTTGCTGAGAAATGGAGCAGAAGTTGTGGGAAGTCATGGTGATAGTTTTGCTTTGTACAAGGGGAGGTCTGAAAGTTATGATGAGGAAGACGAGCTAGTTAGGTCCGAATCGAACGTTGTTAGTCGTAGTAAATTCATGACGATGGTATCCTCGCAATGGAATTAAATTGGAATGCATAACAGTTAAGACCAAGGTGAGAAAATCTCACTCAAATTTTATTTAAAATTATTTTTATTAGTTAAAAATATTTATTTGTTGGTTGTTTGGTTGCATTAAAATATTACTATCGCTACAAAATATATATTAATTATTTAGGAGGATTGGTTTTTGTGGTTATTTTATATATATATATATATATATATATATATATATATATATATATATATACTGGTGATTGGATTCCTGTAGTACCATTAGCGGATGCCCATAGTACCATTAGTGGATGACCCTATATGCCCCATGCTATGATAGTGGATGACCTTTTATACCGCGATATTCTGCCACGAAGCAGAATGGGTATTATTTTTGTTGGCTAACGTATGTGGATGCAGGAAAATTGTTTGGAGGGATCCAACTGGATTCCTCAAAAGTATTATTATTGGTTTGTTCTCGTATATATTATCATATATGGTGTGTTAGAAAATCTATGGTTGATAATTGGTATTTTTGATTGGTTAAAATATCACTAGACCTGAAATGTTGATATATAGAAATATCAAGGAAAAGAATATTTTGAAATTTAAAGGGGAAAATCTATTTATCTAAAATAGAATTTGAATTTCAATTGGGCTATAAGTATATTAACTTCTATGAACATATGATATAGGTAGTGAATTTATAAATGTGTTTATAAATTAATTATGCAGAGAATTGAAATGAATTTATAAACAATCTTTATAAAGAAAGTGGAAAAAAATATCATTTGATTATTTGAATATTTAAATTCAAATATGAATTTATAAATGGAAATGGGAAATTGTTTTAAAGAAGTAAAAGATGAAGTTTACTTTGATGTTCAGAATATAAACTGAACTGAAATAAATCCGTAACGATTTATGATGTGAATTCGATTAGTTCGAATTTATTTAACAAAAACATGTCTAGAAAATATTACGTTTTTATTTAATTAGAAGTTAAATTTAAATTTGAAAATAGATTCTATATATTTATATTTATATAGATAAGTTATAATATTTAGAATATTCCAAAATAAGATTTTGGTTTTAAATAGATTTCGAAATAGAACTTGTTTAAATATATAAGACAAGGAAGTTTATAAAAGATGTTTCTAAGTATGATGAATTAATGATCAAGAGATAATTTGAAATATTAAATTCAAAAATGAATTTAAAAGTATACATTGAAATCATTTCCGAAAAAGGAAATGATAGTTTTTAATCTGAAATTCGGAATATAAAAGGAGTTGGGTTTCAAATAGGTATTTGAAAGGAAAGCTTGTTTTAATTTTTAAACAAAAAAATAATTTATAAACAATGTTTACAAAAATAGGGAAATAAATTATTATTGGATAATTTAGGAGTTTATAATTCATGTATGAATTGAAAAGTGAATTGGAAAAATGGTTTGAAATAGAACGATAAATTTTATTCCGGAATTTGGAATATAAATTAAAGTGAGGAAAATCCAAAGGGTTTATAATCAGAATTTTATTATATTGAATTTTATAAATAAATTATTTATAAAAGAATGGGAAGTTAATATAAAAGATCGAGTTGTAAATAAATTTATAACTGAACTATGAAATAATTGACGATTAGGAATAATAAGAACTATTAAGTGAGATTGGGAAAAATTGGTTTGTATAAATTTAAGGTATTTTAGAAGGGAGTTGAAATTCATTTATTAACAAAGTTTAAAGTTTATATTTAATTATAATTAAAATGAACTCGCCGTAGTGCGGCAATTCGTAAATTGGCGTTCCGAACATCAGTTGAGTATATAGAACTCAAATTAAGTCAGAATTCTTTGAAACAAGAATTGTCAGGACCAATTAGATAATAGTTTTCTAATGGAAGAGAAAAATATGGATTTCATTGAATAAATTTTGAGTTATATCAAAATCAAATTTTCAGAAAAAACAGCGCCATAACCATTATAAAACCATAAAAGTTTATTGAGTTAAATAAAAGGATTTCAGGCATATAAAACTTAGATTCACACTAGAAAAATTCAGACTTGAGGTGTAAAATATATCTGAACTCAAGTGGAGTAATGGATTGATTTTTGAAACAAAAATCAGATTTTTAATTAATTATTGAATAGAATCAACTAATTTAAATAATAATTAGTTAATGAGATTTTGAATTGAAATTGGGTTTTGAATAAGTGAATTCGATTTGGAAATTATATTCGAAATAGAAAAGGAATTTTTAATTGGAAATGGAATTCATTTTGTTTATAAGAAAGTTTACAATATATTTGAACATGTTATGTTCAAACAAAGAAGTGAAATAAGCAAAAGAGCTAATTAAAGAAAATTAGCGAATTGAGTTAAAATGACCAGACTGAATTGGAATAAATTGGGAATGGACGTATATAGGTTAAGCAGGTTTGGAATGAAGTATATGAAGATTATAATTCGTGTGCCCGACAATAAGGTACATATTTAAATTCCATATGAGGTTTATGCGCCGAATCGGCAAGCCACTTGGATTTTTGATTTTATTTTCCAACGGAAAGAGCCTAGAGGGGCGAGTTGAGGTTTGAGCTATTAACCGGTAAGAAGGAGGTTATTGCAAAATTTTCCGAAAATTTAAGGAGTTAGAATATTATAAACCAAATTGGATGACTAGAAAATCAATATTTAATATATATAGAATTCTATAATGAAACGAATTTAATATATAATATTATAAACAAAAAGGAAATCGATAGTCTGGTAATAGGAAGAGAAATGTATATACGTTTTAAAAACGAATAATTGGCTTTATATGATGTGGATTATTCGAGGTAAGTAGTTTTGTCTGTTTTGAAGTTAATTACGTTTTCGATAAAGGTTTGAGAGGTAGTTATACCCCAACTTGATTGATTTCATTTTTAACCGATAAATAGCAAGACCCAGTCTCAAAGAGAAATGTTTGAATTAAAGTTAGGCAAATGCGGTATTTTGGGTTGTTGTAATGATGTTTTACACAACATTCGTTTTAACCCAAGTAAGTGGAAATTTGGAAATATAATAATAAATATTTCCTGAGTATAGAAATAAATGAATGGTCATGGAAGATATAAGTAGTTGGAACATTTTCCGATTATAAATAGAATCTATTTTCTAAGTATAGAAATAAAAAAAGATGATATATGGAAATGTTTTTCCAAATAGCGTATGAGGCAAAGATGATTATTGAAAATATTTGGTTAACAAATATTTATAAAGAAATGGATAAATGATTTAATTAATGAAATATCAATTAAGGGGTCCAGTGATTGTTTGGTGTTTTAAATGGATGTTTGTTTTTCTTGGACAGTTAAATAACCGACAATCGAATTGTTTGCCAATATTGTTGTAAATGTGGAGAGACCGGTTGGATTATTATTAGAGAACCACTCTGTATTGGCAGTAGCGTTGCAAATCAGATTATGTAAAGATAATCAAAGACGGAGTAAAGTGCATGGGCTTTTTCTATTAATGGAAATTGTGCCTTCGGTTTTGTTCAATCCCAGAACGAACATATATGGATGGATGTCTGACAAAGTATTTCCAATAATCGAATATGTTGGTCTGTATAAATATATATGGTGGCGGAGAATTTATTCTCTTAGCATAATATCCAGAATATATTTGTGCAAATCAATTAATGATTTACGGATCTGACAATCTGGCATTCAAAGTGAGTGTGCTATCAATGAATGATAAGAAATCGTAGACTCAGGCCTCAACAACTGGGAAATGACGAAAATCGGGCAGGCTTCATGGCTATGTGGGTCACTCTTATTCGGGTGTATTATAACCTATCTAGAGAAATTCATTTAATTCCTTATTCTATTCGATGCTATCCCATTCGGGAAATGGTTGCTGATCCCAACCGTTGGTGATATACATTCGACACAATCAAGCGAAATGAGTGGTCGATAATGTATGGGCCAGGTTGCAAGATGTTCTTGTTGAACACAATGTATTCCCCTCTAGAGATACACTATCCGGAGGTGGCTCCATACCTTTTCATGTTGGAAATCCAATCTCCAATAAGCGCCCTGCGATTTTTGGTTTTATATTGTATATGGAGTGTGAGATGCCAGCGTTCCGCTAGATTCTATTTATTTGATGTAGACATTATTATAATATCACTGGATTTGATATCAAAAATATTTTGGGTTATAATAAGGTAAAAACCATCCCTGTTTATGTGTGGATCGGTCTTACGATTATCATTTCCTTCTAAAGGATTTTTAAAGTTAAAAAAATGATTGGAGTTTACTCACACCACTCCCATGACTGACCCAGAGTTTATTTTGTTTTTGTTTTCGCAAAAGTCTTGGGTGCCTAATTTTGTATGGGCAGTCAAGTAGTCGGGATTTTTCAGATTCACTTGGAAGAGTTGGAAGCAGGAGGCTTCACGAGTTAGCTATAGACTATCATACTTCCGTTGTGTACTATGTTGTATTTGGAAACAGGTGGTTATAACTGTTCCAGGAATAACTGATGTGCTCTCATAATGGTATGTATATACAGTTACTGATTTGTATTTCAAAAGTTACGTTATTTAATATATTTTATTCGTTCCGCTGTGAGATTTGTGTTCTTCGTTTTTCTTCTTTTCTTTCTTTCTATTCCTAATCCTCTAACTTCTTTCTACCAATGATTCGCATTTTTATGTCATTCGGGTTGGATGTGTGGTGTTTTAGTCAACTCAAAGGGTACGGAAATTTAGGCCATTACTGTTGGTATCGGAGCTTAGGTTGAGCGAATACCTAGGCTTTGGTGGGGTTGTGCTCATTTGGCATAGGGTCAGTAGTACCCTAGAATGATTTAACTGTATATATGCGAGAGCGCGTATTTGTTTATCGGTATAAAATTTATTTTATATTGTGTTGACTTGTCTGTTGGGTGGTTTATGAATTCTGATCGAATCGTGGGATGCCACGACGTCGATAAGAGTTTGTAAATACTTGAGCAGAAGATTGGACACAATATTGTTTTAAAATGGGTAAAAGAAATAATTTTACCCAAAATTCTATTTTGATATAGATAGAATAATTTTCTTAAATTAATATAATATATGGACGCGTTGATTGCTACTTTTATAATCAGATAAAATTATGAAATTGGAATGGTTATATATAACCAAATAAATTTTGTTTGTGAATTAAATATACAAATGAGATGAATAAAATTTAAAGTCAAACAAGAATTTGGAATTTTAAACTCCTGGAAAGTTGGAAAATATTTTTGAAGTTATTAAAATGCTGTAGCTTTGTTTTGAAAGGATTTTTAATAGAAGCCATTTTAGATGGATTTTTAAAGTGATAGAACACTGAGCTCACTTTAGTGGCTGGAAAATAATTATGATAATGATCGCGACATCATCAGTGTTCATTTTCGAGTATTTATGTGATGGATTACTACCTTAGAAAAGTTTTGGAAATTTGTTTGAAAGAAAACAAGCTGGTTTGAAAATTCAAATTTTATAAATTTGAAATGGTTATAAATATATGTATATATTTATGTAATTTCGAAAGGATTTGAAATGGAAACCAGAAATTTAAATTTAACTTAAGCTTGTTAAATGGATCGAAATAAATAAATTGATTACAACCAATTCGAATGCATACGAGTAAATATGAATGGAATATGAATTGGATGTGAATAGTCTTATTTTTTATCATTCGAATTAAATGAATGAAAACCAAAAGTTTTGGTTGAACTAAATTTGTTGAAAGATGAAATGTTGAGTTTCAAAATAAATGAGTTTTGAAAAAGTTGATGGGTTTGAAGCACTTTTCTACCATAGTAATTTCGGGGACGAAATTCTTTTAAAAGGGGAAGAATCTAAAATAATTTAATTAGAAATTAAAACCAGTGTCAAAATGATTTAGATGATTTTTAGAAATGGTATTTGAATATAAATGATAATAAAAATAATTTATTATCGAAGAATCTGATATATTTCTGAATTTAAATTATATTATATCTTAATTTAATATGGTATATACATTCAAATTAAATTTAAGAATATTTTTTGTTGAGTTTTGAATAGTGTTGTAGCATTGGAACGTTCGTCGTTACGTTAAAATAGCAGTTCATGATGTCAAGTGGTGAACCCCGATATACTTTTAGTGGATATGTTCAAAATCAAATCGATATCCATCTAAAAAGAATAAAAATCTCTTTACATCGAATTGTATAAAATTCAAAATCAAATCGATTTAAAAATCGTTATGTACTTAACCAACATACATGTAATACTGTGTACTTCACGTTCCCTCCTTCTATAAATTGCGACACCCTCATCCTCTTTCCACTATTCTTCGGGGAGAGAAAAATGCTGAGCTCTTCAAAATAAAAATGGATTCTTTCTTCATTTATAAAACCCAAGCTTTTGTTTATTTCCTTCCATTTAAAAGTCGCATCTTCCCCCTTTTCCATTTTTATTCCTTCCAGTTCAAATTGAAATCCAACCTATAATCATTCAGATTATTCCAGCATAAAAAAAAAAAAAGAATCAAACTCGAATTCAAATCCGTGGAGGCAAGCAGAACCGTGCGTGATGGAAGTTCGACAGTGTAAATCGCAACTGGGTTCACCGTGGTTTGAGATCTCGAGGAGTGAGGCTATTCCACTTCAAGTTCGAAATCACGTATGTTGGGTGGTGCGAGCTCTTGGACAAGTCGCAGTTTTCAAAAGGGGATTGCGATCTCGATTCGTGTGCCAGGGAGGGGATCGGTTTAGGGATTCAATATTGGCAATTTGAGGGTATGCGATGGCTTTGAGGGATATGCGAGTTCAGGAGGATGACAATACTGGGATGCAATTGAATTTTGGGGGTTCAGGTTTCAACATGACAATGCAGTAAGGGTGCGACGAGGGGATTTGGGGTCTGTTTACTTCGAGGAGGTAGTTTCAAGCAGAGTTGCTCGCGTATGAATTCGTGAGTGAAGTATGTGTTATTGAGATGTTCAGATTTTTATTTTTGGGTATACTGGAGTTCTGAGAAGTGAAGTTGTTGTTTCACTATAATAACAATTTCAAGCAGTGATTTATAATAATTATCTGAGCTTGGATTTTGAGTAGTGAATGTGAAAAGGAGAGAAAGAGGAATCGACGGAGCCAGTATTGTGGCATTTTGCTGAGAAATGGAGCAGAAGTTGTGGAAAGTCATGGTTATGGTTTTGTTTTGTACAAAGGGAGGTCTGAAAGTTCTAATTAGGAAGACAAGCTAGTTAGGTCCGAATCGAACGTTGTTAGTCGTAGAACAATCATGATGATGGTATCTTTGCAATGGAATTAAAATTGGAACGCATAACGGTTAAGACCAAGGTGAGTAAATCTCACTCAAATTTTACTTAGAATTATTTTTATCAGTTAAAAATATTTGTATGTTGGTTGTTTGGTTGCATTAAAATATTATTGTGGCTATAAAATATATATTAGTTATTTAGGTGTAACAACCCAGAAAATTATAACCAATTTAAAAAAAATTATGTAACATCCCGGAAATTTTAACAACTAAAATGATCAATTTTATATTGATATTTGGGTTCAAAAATCAAATATATTGTTTTTGTATGAATTAAAATTCAAGATTTAATTCAGAATGGGTGGTTGGTATCAAATATGCATTATTGAATATTGGAATTGAATTTGATTGGATATTTGAATTGGATTCAGTTGAATATTTTGATTGTAATTGAAATTCAACTGAGAAATATAAGTGGTTGATTTTAAAATAAACGTTATTTACAGTTGGAGATTTTAATTGAAAGTGGTTATGACATATTTATATTTGTGTATATGAAAGAATTGGTATTTACGTTCTAATCTTAGAATCAAACTGAAACACCCCACCTCCGTTAAGGTCACTCACAAAGGGAATGCCTTAATTTTGGTGGAGGTTTATAGGTAAAATTCAAAGATAAAAACATAAGTCAGATATAAACACATATGTATAAGCTAAGGAAAAAACAGACTTTTATTTCATAAAATAAATGTTTACACAAACATCTCCATAATTGTCTCAAAACACTGTTCTAATTATTACAAGCATAATACTGTCTTGATTTCATAACTTAAAGAAGCATAAAAACATAAGTAAACTGCATAAGTCCCGGTAATTGCTATCCAAAGCCATAGTTCAAAACGAAAGAGATCCAGGCAATACATTCTCTCTCTTCAAGCTGGATGTGAAACTGGTCAAGCTGCGGTATTCCCTCCCTGCGGACCTTGGGGGGGGGGGGGACGAAAGAAAAGAAGACGAAAGAAAAGTAGAGTCAGACATAAAGCCTGAGTAAGTCTAGGACTATTCAGTTTATGAATAAGAAAAAGAGCATGATAAGTACAAACTGGAAATGGGAAAGCACCATAAACTAAGTTAAGTTGTCTAGAGTCGAATACACTATCGTACCCCATATTAATCTCTGCACCCCCTATAAACTAGTTCCCAACTGGCGCCCCACAATCAGGGTGAAGTGATCCTTTTTAATGATCGGCTCCTACTCGCATAGTTACATGTGTCTTACGGCCCCTAATGTTGTAGCTACCTTTGCTGGTCCCACCATGGGGTGTATCAAGTCCCATGGTGGTGGCCCGACACAGTTCTAGAATGCACAGGTATACTTTTGGTGCCCAGTGCCTAATTTTTCTGTGCCGGAGTGTGTGCACGCCCGCACCCCGTTAGAACCTACACTGCTGCACCACGCCGTCGATTTGACCTCTTACAGTCAGCCCAGTAATCGTGCCCCGTCCTGCCTAGTTCGAGGTATCCTGATACACATTGTAGGGTTACTGCTGAAAAGGGTCCCCCGCTACTAGGTTTTCTATTTCTAGCCAACATGCTAAGTTGGTTAAGTGTTCTGTATAAACCTAACCCCCAATCAGTCTGTATACATTAGCAAGTTGTATTTGATTAAGTATTAATTCAATTTACTTAACCCTATCAATCTTGACTTAGCCTTAATTGTCTTATTAAAGCCCCAACCACTCACATTAGACAGGTATTGTTGTGAATGCCTGTTGCCGGTTATGTCCGGGCAGTCTTACGTCACAACTCAGTCTAACCTCGAGTCTTTATTGGGCTCAATGCTTAACCACCCACATTGGATAGGTATTGTTGTGACTATTGGACAGCCGGGCAGGTCCGGGAAGGTTTATGTCACAACGCAATCCAACCTCGGGTTAAGCATGTCGTATTTTCTAAGTTTACATATTTTGTCTCTTTTTCTTTTATATGTAAATATTTGCGGCCCATTATTCAAATTCATTATTCTTGGGTATAATAATTTATACCATTTAAAATGTCATGAATCGTTGGCATGTGCCAAACATGCCAACATATATACTTTAATTAACCCCAACGTATTCCCCTGTTTGTACGTAATAATATAACATATGTTGGGCTTCAACATTTTAGCCCAACTTAGCCACATAAAAAGGGGAGGCTTAGAACATGATATATATATTCTAAGTAACATCAAAAAGGGGTGTGTAAATGCATGAACTTGCAACATAGCGATCTAATTAACATAAATTAGGCACTTGTGAACTTGCATTGTAATAGCATATAATCTTGACATAAAACATACCTAAACATGAATCATGGTTTTAATCTAATCATGTAAACTTTTATTTAAAGTATGAATCTAACTTAATTATGTGCCACATATATTATCATATGTTTTTTTAACAACAACCTAAGCCTAAAACATATTTTGTTTGGGCATAAAGTTAAACATAAACTAGTCTTGTTCATAAAGTCAACACAAGTTCACAAAGATGCTTACTTTTGTCACTTATACAAGAGTATGATTTTCACTTGAATCATGATGCCTATTCCAACATAAATTCATATGAATCATAATACCCAATTGGATCCAACTACACTAAAAATGATCATAAAAATATACATAGAAGGATCAAAAATCATGTTGGCATAATAGTGAATCATATACTTGCATACGTTTTAACTTAGTTGCAACGAAATATATATAACTTCTCATTAACCACAACATATCAAATTTCCAACATGAGTTATATGCTTGTATCGCAACTATTCAATATATCCAATATCATGTTCATCCCAAATCCATTCATAGCAAATCGTAGAAACATACAGTTATGAATTAACATCATTATAATTAAAGTACAATCCCATTTCTTATTCTACACAGATCAAGTCTCAATTATCCATTCACATCGGAATAGCACTCTACTTACAACGTATGACGAATCTTGTATTCAGGACTCTGAATTCTAAATTTTGTGATGCTATCCTTTGTTGTAGGCATTGTTTTGATTTAATTGTGGCTAAGTTCAACCATATACGAATGCAAACATATATGCATATGCAATATGAAGTGACTGAGCCGATCTAAAACCTAGATTGTGTGTGTATATGCAACCACGAGCAACCACTAGCAATCACTTGCAACCACTTGCAACCATCATCCATAACATGTTTCGATTACATGTTTTCATCCAAAGGGTTTCTACCTAAAAGATAAGGTCGAGGAGATATACCCTAAAAGATAGATAAAAGCACAACTTAAGGAAAAAGAAAGATCAAAGATGTACCTTCAAAAAGAAAAGGGTAGGCTGCGTGTATTTTGTCCTCAGTTTCCAAAGTTGCGTCTTCCTCGGCGTCGCTCCACTGAACTTTGACGAGCTTGACTTTGTGGTTGCGTAGCTTTTTCAATTCCGTTCCTAAGATGCGGGTTGGAACTTTCCTCACGGTTGCTTCGCGTTCCACTTCAGCTTCTTCAAGGATGTTTGGCTCTAACACTTCAGCAGATTCATGTAGACATTTTCGGAGGTGCGAAACATGAAAGACGTTGTGAACTCCAGCTAGTTTTTCAGGTAGCTCTAATCTATAGGCCATTTTCCCAATTTTCTCGATAACAGGAAACGGCCCTACGAACCTTGGTGCTAGCTTCCCTGTGGTTCCAAAACGAACGACATTCCTTAGAGGAGATACCTTAAGGAAAACTTTGTCCCCAACCTCAAACTCAAGGTTAGTCCTTCTCTTGTCCGCGTAGGATTTTTGTCTATCTTGGGGTGTCTTCATCCTCCTTCGTATTAAGTCTACTTTTTCTGAAGTCTCTCTGATCATATCTGGTCCAAGTATGAGCTTGTCAGTTGACTCGCACCAACAAGTGGGTGATCGACATTGTCTTCCGTATAAGGCTTCGAAGGTTGCCATCCCGATGGTGGTTTGGTAGCTGTTGTTGTAGGCAAATTCCACCAAAGGCAGATGGTCTTCCCACGTCCCTCCGAAGTCAAGGACGCACAGTCTTAAAAGGTCCTCCAAAACTCTGTTCACCCTTTCCGTCTGGCCGTCGGTTTGGGGGTGATAGGCTGTACTCAAGCATAACTGTGTGCCTACCGCTTCTTGCAGACTCCGCCAAAACTCACTTGTGAAGATAGGATCTCGGTCGCTAACAATGCTGGATGGTATTCCATGAAGTCAAACAATTTCCTTGAGATAAAGAGAAGCTAGAGATGAGGCAGTCCTTCTACTCTTGACAGGTAAAAAGTGGGCGCTTTTAGTAAGCCTATCCACTATTACCCAGATGCTAGTTTTCCCTCTTCTAGACCTAGGCAGCCCATCAATGAAGTCCATTGAAATGCTATCTCACTTCCACTGTGGAACCTCTAGAGAATGGAGCAGACTGCTAGGTTTCTTCTGTTCCGCCTTAACCTGTTGGCAAATCATACACTTAGAAACGAAATCTGCCACGTCCTTCTTCATGCCGCTCCAAAAGAAAGTTCTCTTTATGTCCTTGTACATTTTATCTCCGCCTGGATGTATCGTCATCTTAGAGTGATGTGCTTCCTCGAGAACCGTCTTTACTAAATCTCTTGTCCATGGGACGCATAGTCTTCTATCTCGCCTTAGCCAACCCTTATTGTCGGTGGAGTATCTGTTGAGGTGACTTGAAGTCTCACTCCTTATTAGCCTATCAATCGTCTCCACAAGCTGAGGGTCCTTGCGTTGTGCTGTCCCTATTGAGTCCAAAAGAGTAGGGCGCACCTTAAGAGATGCTAATAAACCCGGTGCGAAATCAGAGGAGAGCCTAAAGTTAAAACTGGCTATATACTCTAGGCTTTGCCTTTCAACAAACAGCGGGCTTAATGTTAGCTTCTTTGTGCTCAAAGAATCTGCGACTAAGTTGCCTTTGCCCAGAGTGTGGGAGATCTTGAAATCGTACGAGGCAAGAAACTCCATCCACCTTTGTTGCCTCAAGTTAAGGTCCTTCTACGAGAAAAAATATTTCAACGATTTATGGTCAGTGTAAAGTTCGAACTTCTCACCTAGGAGATAATGTCGCCAAGACTTAAGTGCAAAGACGATGGCGGCTAACTCAAGATCGTGGGTCGGGTAGTTCTTTTCATGAACTTTCAATTGCCTTCCACCATAAGCTACTACCCTCCCTTCTTGCATCAAGACAGCGCCCAGCCCTATCCCACATGCATCTGTATAAACTGTGAACATCTTGCTTCCGTCTGTAAGAGTCAGGACTAGGGCTGTTGTAAGAGCCCTTTTTAGGCGTTGGAAAGCCAACTCGCAATCCAAGTCCCAATTGAACACTAGATTCTTCTTTGTCAGCCTTGTGAGTGGAGCTGAGATTTTCGCAAAATCCCTTATGAATTTTCGGTATAAACTTGCTAGTCCTAGAAAAGTTCGGACCTCAGTTGCATTACTTGGTGTCTTCAATCCTGTACCTCTACTACCTTAGCGGGGTCCACAGCTAACCCTTCTTTGGATACTACATGCCCAAGAAACCTTACTTCCTCTCTCCAAAAGCGGCACTTGGAGAATTTGGCTTTTAGCTGATGGACTCGTAGAGTTTCCATGATTTCCCTTAGGTGATGAGCATGTTCTTCTTCACTCTCTGAGAAGATCAAGATATCGTCTACGAAGACTACCATGAACTTGTTGAGGAATTCTCTGAACACCCTACTCATCAGGTCCACGAAGTAAGCGGGTGCGTTTGTCATGCCGAAAGGCATGACAAGCCATTCAAAGAAGCCGTCTGGGTTCTGAATGCTGTCTTATCGATGCTATCTTCAGCCACACTTAGCTGATAAAATTCGGTCGCTAGATCAAGTTGGGAGAAAACTGACGCTCCTACAAGCTGATCAAACAGATCGTCAATTCTGGGGAGAGGGTGCCTATTCTTTTTAGTTAGCTTGTTGAGCTCCCTATAGTCAACACATAGACGGAGTGAACCATCCACCTTTGTAGCGAACACCACTGGAGCGCCCCATTCTGAAAAGCTCCTTCTAATGAACCCCTTCTCTAGAAGCTCTTTAACCTATTTACTGAGCTCTTTCCTTTCCCGTGGAGCCATGTGTCTAACAGGCAACGCAACGGGCTTTGCATTATCTACAAGATATATGCCATGTCTATCTCCCGCTTCGGAGGTAAGCCCTTCACCTCTTCGAAGACGTCAGGATATTCACGGACCACTCTAACCGATTGCAAACTCTCAACAGAAGCATCTAGCGATTCAAGATAACTAAGCATAACCGCATACGAGGGATTACAAGTAATTTCCAGAGTGTTACCGAGTTGGGTCAGAAGCCTAACCACCCTTTGCTCACAATCAAGGATGGCACCATTACTGGATAGCCAATCCATGCCCAAAATCAAACCATATCCCGAGAGGCCCAAAACAAAGGCACTACATCTAAATTCTACGCTTAGAATAGAAATTTTCAATCCCACACAGATCATAGACAAGTGAGCTGGGCCCCCAATTGGATTTGAAACAATTAAGGGGTCCTCTACCATACTAGTTTCTAGGTGCAGAGATTCTACAAAAGCAGATGAAATAAAGGAGTGTGATGTGCCATAATTAAATAAAGTGTGAACTGGGTGATCATAAAGATAAACTACACTTTCTACAGAAGTATTTATACCTCGCTTTTGCAGAGGCGGTGCTTCTAGCGCATGAACCTGTGCCCCTGAGGTGGATCCAGCCTTCTGCCCATGCCCTCGCTTCTTTGGGCAATCCTTAGCCATGTGGCCTCTCTCACCACAAGAAAAGCACCCACCATTCAACTTGGCCTTCTTCTTCCGGCAGTCTTTCACTAAGTGGCCCACTTTGCCACAGAAATTACACTTCCTCTTCTCTTGGGACTTGTTGTCTTTCCCGCCCTTCTTAAAGTCTGTCTTCTTAGGCTGTAAACCTTCTTTCTTCCCTTGAGACCCTTCTGCCTTTGTCTCCTTCTTGCCCTTATCCTCTTCGTTCAGCAATGCCATCTGCACCAACCTTTCATACGTAGCTCCCATAGGTATATGGGTCATGGCCAAGCTGTGTAATGGCTCATTCAATCCTTTGACAAAGCGGAGAGCCTTCTTGTGCGGAGTGTTGACTAGGTCCAGTCCGAACCTAGCCAGTTGATCGAACTGATTAACGTACTCTTTGACTGTCATATTCCCTTGCTTAAGAAATAAGAATTTTTCCAATTGAAGGCTCCTTTCAGCTTCTGAGAGAAATTTAGCCTCAAACCTCGCCCTAAAGTCCTCCCATGTTTCCACTGGTCTTTCTGCATTGGTAACTTCCCACCAGTAGGAAGCCTTGCCTTTAAGTAGCCATACTGCCAGTTGTACCTTCTGCCTATCTTCTACCTCAAAGATGACGAACAAGTCGGTTTCCTTCAGCCAGTTCCTAGCTGCCACGAAGGACTCGGTTCCATGAAAGTCCTTCCCTTCCATAGTTTTGAAATCTTTACATGTCTTAGCAAAAGCATTACCACGCGGAGGAGGTGGAGGAGGATGTGCTGCTGTAGCTGGGGGAGGAGGATGATTTTCTGTAGCTGGGGGAGGAGGAATAGCGGGACCTGGCTGATTGGCCCTTGCTTCTAAGAATCGCCTGAACCAACCAGGTATTGGTACACCCTCTGGCAAGTTAAGTTCTGCGGACATGCTGAAACAAAAAGGATAGATTCAAAACGAAGGATAAAAGGTAGTACCTACGGTTTTGAGGGACTATGCCTTTTTAAAATAAAATAACATTTTATCTTTAAAAATGCTTCTTTAAATTTTCTTTTGAAAATAAATTTTCAAAACTTTTTATCTGAGCTGGTTAACCTTGCTCTGATACCAAGTGAAACACCCCATCTCCGTTAAGGTCACTCACAAAGGGAATTCCTTAATTTTGGTGGAGGTTTATAGGTAAAAGTCAAAGATAAAAACATAAGACAGATATAAACAAATATGTATAAGCAACGGAAAACAAAAGACTTTTATTTCATCAAATAAATGTTTACACAAACATCTCCATAATTGTCTCAAAACACTCTTCTAATTATTACAACCATAATACTTTATTGATTTCATAACTTAAAGAAGCATAAAAACATAAGTAAACTGCATAAGTCCCCATAATTACTATCCAAAGCCATAGTTCAAAACGAAAGAGATCCAAGTAATACATTCTCTCTCTTCAAGCTGGATGTGAAACTGGTCAAGCTGCGGTATTCCCTCCCTGCGGACCTAGGGTGGGGGGAACGAAAGAAAAGAAGATAAAAGAAAAGTAGAGTCAGACATAAAGCCTGAGTAAGTCTAGGACTATTCAGTACTTGAATAAGAAAAAGAGCATGTTAAGTACAAACTGGAAATGGGAAAGCACCATAAACTAAGTTAAGTTGTCTAGAGTCGAATACACTATCATACCCCATATTAATCTCTGCAACCCCTATAAACGAGTTCCCAACTGGCGCCACACAATCAGGGTGAAGTGATCCTTTTTAATGATCGGCTCCTACTCGCATAGTTACATGTGTCTGACGGCCCCCGATGTTGTAGCTACCTATGCTGGTCCCACCATGGGGTGTATCAAGTCCCATGGTGGTGGCCCGACACAGTTCTAGAATGCACAGGTATACTACTGGTGCCCAGTGCCTAATTTTTCTGTGCCGGAGTGTGTGCACGCTCGCACCCCGTTAGAACCTACACTATTGCACCACCGCCGTCGATTTGACCTCTTACAGTCAGCCCAGTAATTGTGCCCCACCCTGCCTAGTTCAGGGTATCCTGGTACACCTTGTAGGGTTACTGCTGAAAAGGGTCCCCCACTACTAGTTTTTCTATTTCTATCCAACATGCTAAGTTGGTTAAGTGTTCTGTATAAACTTAACCCCCAATCAGTCTGTTTAGTTTAGCATGTTGTATTTGATTAAGTATTAATTCAATTTACTTAATCCTATCAATCCTGACTTTGCCTTAATTGTCTTATTAAAGCCCCAACCACTCACATTAGACAGGTATTGTTGTGACTACCTGTTGCTAGTTGGGTCCGAGCAGTCTTACGTCACAACTCAGTCTAACCTCGGGTCTTTATTGGGCTCAATGCTTAACCACCCACATTGGATAGGTATTGTTGTGACTACTGGACAGCCGGGCGGGTCCGGGCAGGTTTATGTCACAACGCAATCCAACCTCGAGTTAAGCATGTCGTATTTTCTAAATTTACATATTTTGTCTATTTTTCTTTTATATGTAAATATTTGCAGCCCATTATTTAAATTCATTATTCTTGGGTATAATAATTTATACCATTTAAAATGTCATGAATCGTTGGCATGTGCCAAACATGCCAACACATATACTTTAATTAACCCCAACGTATTCCCCCGTTTGTACGTAATAATATAACATATGTTGGGCTTCAACATTTTAGCCCAACTTAGCCACCTAAAAAGGGGAGGCTTAGATCATGATATATATATTCTAAGTAATATCAAAAAGGGGTGTGTAAACGCATGAACTTGCAACATAGCGATCTAATTAACATAAATTAGGCACTTGTGAACTTGCAATGTAATAGCATATAATCTTGACATAAAACATACCTAAACATGAATCATGGTTTTAATCTAATCATGTAAACTTTTATTTAAAGTATGAATCTAACTTAATTATGTGCCACATATATTATCATATGTTTTTTTTAACAACAACCTAAGCCTAAAACATATTTTGTTTGGGCATAAAGTTAAACATAAACTAGTCATGTTCATAAAGTCAACACAAGTTCACAAAGATGCTTACTTTTGTCACTAATACAAGAGTATGGTTTTCACTTGAATCATGATGCCTATTCCAACATAAATTCATATGAATCATAATACCTAATTGGATCCAACTACACTAAAAATTATCATAAAAATATAGATAGAAGGATCAAAAATCATGTTGGCATAATAGTGAATCATATACTTGCATAAGTCTTAACTTGGTTGTAACGAAATATATATAACTTCTCATTAACCACAACGTATCAAATTTCCAACATGAGTTATATACTTCTATCGCAACTATTCAATAGATCCAATATCATGTTCATCCCAAATCCATTCATAGCAAATCATAGCAACATACAATTACGAATTAACATCATTATAATTAAAGTACAATCCCATTTCTTATTCTACACAGATCAAGTCTCAATTATTCATTCACATCGGAATAGCACCCTACTTACAACGTATGACGAATCTTGTATTCAGGATTCTGAATTCTGAATTTGGTGAAGCTATCCTTTGTTGTAGGCGTTGTTTTGATTTAACTGTCGTGTCTTTAAGCTTTTGAATCAACTCCTAATCGTCTCTCGATTTGTCGGCTACTCCTAGTCTTTCTTCAGCCGCATGATAGCTCCATACTCATTTTATTTGTGTGAATTAGGTGGAGTCTTGGGTCCTTTTTATACAGTTTGTGAATTGATTAGAGCCGTCGATGGAGCCAAGATTAATATAAGCCCCTCTTTTTAAAGAGAAACCAATCAAGAGTTGACACATAAGCCCTAGTGACAAGACCAAGTCCAGAAATTCGGCCAAGCACAGACCAGGCCAGCCAGGAGGTGCTGGGTTCGACCTGGCTCAGGGGCCAGGTCGACTACCCAGTCGACACCCAGGTCGACTACCCAATCGACCTGGGTCTTAGGCGGGAAAATTCCCGCCCAGCCCAATCTGGGTCCGATTTTGAATTTGAATTCATTTTTTTGAACTGTTTCTGCCTGTTAGAATTTTAAACTGAATTCTAAAACTTCCGGAGGTCATATCTCCCTCATACGGAGTCTGTTTTACGCAAACTCGGAATCTATCTCAAGTAGAATTCCGAGGCGAACGAAATGGCGTATCCCATTTCCCTTAATTCTTTGGTTTTAAATTAATTATACTTTAATTTGTTCATCTTACAGTTACCTGAAAATTTGGGGTGTTACACGAATGGAAGCTGTCGGTGGACAAACAAAATAAAATGTGTTAAACCGATAAATAATATGTAATTAAAAATAATATTGGGACGAAGTTGGATGACCACTAAATTGGTTTTATTGAATTCAGAATACTGGAACGAAAGGGTACCTATAATTTTTGTCGTATTTGGAGACTGATTATGGTACGAATTTGAGCGCTCAACAAATATTAGCGGTAAACATTAATATTCAATTACACCTTAATACTACCTACCCTAAAAATAACCTACCTCAGTTAAAATTCGCCGACCTATATCTAAAAATTCACGCTACTCTAACACTATGATTTTACGTTGTTCTTATCCCTCTTTCTCTTCTATAAATCTTGCTGCTCATCTCATTTCTTTCAGCCGAAATCAAATACCTCTCAAAAAATTTCATTTGCCAAATCGAAACCCTATTTTATTTTGTAACGACCCGTGTTTTGGCCATCAAGTATTTAATTTAATTTATTATTTTAAATATTTTATTTGGAATATTAAAGTATTTTAATATTGAATACGTTGTTAAAACGATGTTTGAACGTTATAATTTATTTATAATATAAATCGGGGTTGAAATCGCGCGGCAGTTCGTAATATTGAATTTTCAACTTCAATTGAATATACAGGATCCGATATAAGTCAGATTTCTGTGAAACGAGAAATGTTGGGACCGTGTTGATGATAATTTTCATATGAAAGAGAAAAATTCAGATTTCGTGTTATAGATTGTAAGTTATGGCTAAATCAAATTTTGAAATAGTCGCTGTGAAAATCGTTATTTAAATATCGACCTTTAAAATGGCCATTTTGCAAACGGACTCAGATTTCGATGAAATCAGTTTCATTAGAACTGTATAGTTAAATTATTTTACGATGTTGATACATGGCAAACCATTGTCGTATGTGGCTACGGTTGCCGTAAACGCCCGTTCAATTTCTATAGCGCATAATTAATTTATTAAAGGGATTTTTGAGTATAACTTGAGCAGAAGATCAAATTAAGCCGTGAAATCAGTTCTGTTGAGTTCTTATCGTCGATTATAATCAGGATAGGTATACAGTTTGCTATTTTTGGAGATCGGGTGATTTGGCGTTAAAAATGGCATTGCGGTGCGCGTAAAAATAGCCGACCGGGGAAACGGTCTAAGAATGCGACAAAATTGGTGCCGTGGATTCGTATTGATTAATTATTGTAAAATTTCAAAGTTTTAAGTTGATCATATTTATTTAGTGATCGTGGAAAATTTAAACACGTGTTTATTTCTGGTTTTATAAAGGATTTTTTTTCAAACGATGTCGGATTTCAACGAAACTTGTCCCATTAGGTCCGAAATATTTTTTTACACTAGGATTAACCTTTTTATCAGAAAACAGAAATTTTATATGATGGATTTTAACAAGATTTCTCCACGACAAAGTTTCACATATTAAAATATTATTAAAACTATCCCATTTGCTTTTCCCTTTTGCTCACGTTAAAATTCATTCTTGTGTCCAGACCTTGCATTTCCTTATGTACCAATCTATTGCCTTCTTGCAGTTCCTTGCATCCCAAAAACTGGAAAGCTTGCGTCCCAAACAATCACAATGCCTTTCATCTCAATCATACAAAAACCTTGCCACCCAAGGTTTGTATTGAGAGTTTCACGACACGCAAACAACTATCCTTCAATTCCTTCCAACATATCCACCTAAACTCCTTGGCCACCACGTATCCCTTCCCTATAAAAACTTCCTCTCGTTTATTTTCTGGCTTTGCTTCTTTACTGGAAACCGAAAGTTTCACCTCATCGAAAATAAATCAAAAATAATTCAAACAATTTATGAAACCATATTTTCTTGTTCTTTTTATAGGGCCAACTGTATTCATTTCCAGACATTCAAACCTGTTTCTTTTGAAACCACTGATGGATCAGGAGGCGGGGAATGACTACTCGTGAAGGAAGCTCGAAGATGGAGTTGGTTTTGAGGTGCTATGGTTTACGGTTTGGCCTAAGTCTCGGAAAAAAGGAGGAAGGGAAGTCCATGCGGGTGTGGTGGTGTCAAACGGACGTTAGTGATGGCCGAGGGTACACAGTTGGTGGTGGGTGTGAGCGGTGATTGTTGATGGGTATAAAATAATTATCGAAAAATATATATATATATATACTTCGGCGATCTTAAACAGCAGCCGACATGCCAGTGTTGGTCAGAACAGAGGTGTTCAGTGGGAGGAAGTATTCAAAAGAAGAAGGTGGTATTAAGGGGCTGTAGCATGCCAGATGGGATGCGGTTTCACCACAAAGAAGGAAAGGGAGGAACGAAAGACTGGGGAAGATGCATTACATTGTGGTGCAGGTCTGGGCTGAAGGCGTGGGATTTGGGCCGCTATTTTTTTTATAAAAAAACAATGGTGGAAGTGGTATGCGCGGAGATGAGTTCAGTTGAGAATGGCAAGATTGTGTGGAAGGAACAATGTACAGTAGTGTTTTGTTAAACATGTGGAGGAGCGGTGTAGTGAACGGAACGCCGGTACTGTGCAGTGTGGAAAAGGAAAATAACCCAAAAAAAAAAAAGAAGAACGACAAGGCATAAAAGAACGAAGGTGGGAGGACTGTAAATCTGGAAGGAAGAAATGCTGAGAGGGAAAGAATAATAGAAAGAGTACAATGGGTTTTAGAAAAACAAATAGGGCATAGGGTTTTTGTTGGTGTATTTTGTATTGAAGAGGTAAGTGGAGCGGCAATCTCGAAGAACAGAAGCAGGTAAAGAAAATGAATTTTATCTAAATATGCCCAACCATGACTAATCAATTTAATATCCCAACTCATAATTAATGATGACGTTAGTTCTAATATTTATAATATGTCCTGGTCTTGTTTAGCGCCTAAACCAAAGTTTCACATACTTATCCCTAAGTTAGATTTATACGTTTATGTCCAATTGTACTAGTGTATGTAACATGACTGCATAGTTTTTATTCTGTGCCTGCTCCATTTATTAAAATGCCCAACACATTTTGTATGTACCCATTGGACAGAGAATTTTGGTACATGCCCAATAAAGTGAAATGGTTCAAAACATAATAACAGATAGGAAGAAATAGAATTTATAATATAAGACTATATACATATAAATTAAACTAGAAATTTGAATTTAAAATTTTCATTTTAATAATATATATTTAAATAGTTGAGCAACGTATAAATTTATAACGTACTCATAGGTATCAGAATCCGACTGGACTTAGAGCATTGGAATGTATCAGGGAGCATGATATTATAGAGTTGTTTTGAACATAACTAGACGAAGCTAGAAACAAATCGTTCTTGACATCGAATAAAAATAAAGGTGAGTTAAACTCACTCAGCTCTTCCCATTTAAATTTTATATAAATTGGGATGTAATGACCCAGAAAATCTGAACCAATTTAATTTTTTTAAATTGGCTAAAATAATGGATTTTAGATATTTAAAATAAATATTTTAAATAATAGCGATGAAAAGTGAGTTTGAATCGACAATTGAAAACGAATATAATTAATTCTAATTATAAACAAGGCCTAAAAAGGCGCTGCAGTTTCAAAAATTGAATTCAAACTTTGTTGGACTGTACCGGGTGCAGAACAAAACGGATTTGAGTGAAACCAAAAATATTTAAATCTGTTAGTGAATACCTTTCTAACGAATCTGAAAAATCAAAGTTTCATAGCGGAAAGCAAAAGTTATTGCCAAATGAATTTTCTGAAAGGTCGCTATGGAATTTATATAGCCCGAGAAATTGGCCATTTTGCATACGACCTCGGAATTCGACGAAACCACTTTTGTTGGATCCGGGATGTGAAATTATTGCTAGGTTTCAAATATCATAATTTTTGAAGCTAGTATGTGAGCGTGGCAAAGGAAAACGTGTTTTGGTCAATTATAGTTAAATTGGACCGACCAGAAATGGGACTTTTTGCAAATGATCTCAGAATTCGACGAAACTAGTTTTGTTAGGACCGTATCGTCAAAACATAGCTAGATTTATTTTTCGGGAATTTTTAGAACCAGTATGTAGCCCCGGCAAATTGAAATGCACGTTCAAATCAAATATTGAATGTTTTATATTTTAATTTGAATGAAAACTGACTGAAACGGTCGAATGGGCCTTCGAAACATATCCCTTATGTTCGAAACGGAGGTAAAACGCTAGGGACGACAGTCGTTGGGTTTGAATTGGTGTTCGTATTTGGCAAGGGGTATTTTCGGATTTTTAAAAATTTATAAATAAATAAAAAATCTTTTGGTCCACGTCAGAAGAAACCCTCCCCCCCGCTATTCTCTCTCCCCCCCAAATCGAACGACGGAAACCCGATCCCATCTTCTCTCCTCATTTTCTCGCAACCCTCTCATTAAAACCACCTGCTCCTTTGGAGTAATTTGAAGAACCTCTCACGAGCTTCGAATCAATACAAGGTTTGGATTTTTTTCGTTGAGTATATGAAAAGTTTGGAGGCTGGGAAGTCGACGCATTTAGCCCGCCGCCCCGACCGCCTGACACCACCGAGTGGGCCCCCACCACCACACGCAGGCGCGCGCCTCCCCCATCTTCGTCGCTGCACCGACCGATCCTCCTATCGATTTATGGTTTGATCGAAAATTGCAAACCTAGTTTTGAACGTTTTATTGAAGGTACGGCTGATTTTATTTAATCTGATTTTAACACCTTTAAACCGTTGCAAACTTTGAAAAATCATATCTTTTTGCTGTGTTATTGAAATTCAGTGAAACAAGAGACAGTGGACTCATGGGGACGTCTTCTACCTTTAGAAGAGACCGCATATTTTTCTGAGCCTTCTGCTATTTTTGGTAGAGTGGAACCCAAGGTGAGATTTCTAATTTATAAACGATATGGAAAACGACGATGTATAAATTATACAGTCGATGTATGAGTTACATAAGCTTTGTACACCCCTTGTATAAGCGTTGTATAAGGTGTATGTTCGATGTATAAGTTGTATATGCGTTGTAAAATTTATATATATATGTTGAAATAGAAGTGAATTGCTATAAATAAATATATAAATATAAATAAATATATATATGCCCCTCATCCACAAACCATGGACGATATTTATTGGTTGTGATTGGTGTGAAAATTTATTGAAAGCGAATGGTTGATTGGAATTTTTTGTGGTTGATATAGATTGATTGTGGCTGAAAAATACCCATTTGTGGTTGAGAAATATTTGTTTGAAACCACATAGGATTAGTTTGTGTAAATGAAATAAATATACATGTCGCCTGTGTGCGAACTAGATGCATGATTCCCCATTGTTAAAAACCACGAGGTTTTAAGGTAGAGCGAGGAGCCGTACTAGGGACGGTCCCGGTTTTAACTACCCTGCCGTTATGCTGCCGAAATTTTGAATATTATTCATGTGTTTGAATTATTTTCATTTGTTGAAACTATATTTATTCGTTGTATATAAAACCTTCATGTGTTGAGTCGATATTCATTCGTTGGATAGAAATTCATGTGTTGAATGGTATTCGTGTTTTAAATATAAAAATCACATTTTTATCTATATATATAAACTATAGAAAACCTTCATGTGTTGAATCCATATTCATTCGTTGAATTGAAATTCATGTGTTGAATGGTATTCATATTTTGAAATAAATTGCATTATAATAAAAAATCACATTTTTATCTATATATATAAACTATAGAAAACCTTCATGTGTTGAATCGATATTCATTCGTTGAATTGAAATTCATTTGTTGAATGGTATTCATATTTTGAAATAAATTGCTTTATAATAAAAATCACATTTTTATTATCTATATGAACTATATAAAATAATCTTGTTTTGAAAGAAATTGTTTTTGTAATAAGAATCCTATTTTTATTACCTATATGAACTATATAAAATAATAGTGTTTTGAAATGAATTGTTTTACAATAAAAATCATATTTTTATTATATACATGAATTGTTAAATATAGCGAGTGTTGAAATAGAAGACAGTTAGATAAAAATATCATTTTTATCAAATGTATGAAAAGAATACAGCTTTGAAATCAAAGAATCGATATATATATATATATATAATTAAATCATATTTAATAACGAAGCTGTAGTTCGTATTTTGAAACCGTGATTTCAAACGATTATACCGGGAGATCCGACCATCGAATTTTCCTGAAATCGCAACCATTGGATTCGCCTTGGAAATATCTTTCCAACGGCACCAACTTTGTAAAAATCCAACGGTTGGATTGTCTGGAATGTTTAATTCAAATCTGAAGAAAAAAAGCGCCAGAATCAATTATATATATATATATAATTATAATTATAATTATATTTAATCCAATAACAACGCTGTAGTTCGTATTTTGAAATCGAAACTTCAAACGATTATACCGGGGGATCCGACCATCGGATTTTCCCGAAACTGGAACTGTTGGATTCGTTTTGGAAAGATCTTTCTAATGATGTAAATTTTGTGAAGATCCAACAGTTATATTTTCAGATATGAGTAATTCAAATCTGAAGAAAAACAGCGCCACGGTCGCGTTATGGCCTGAAGCGTCGTTTTGAATAAAATGGCTATTTTAAAATAAATAAAAATATTGATAAATCGTTATAAAATATTATAAATGATATGGATGTAAATTTAGAAATTAACTGAAGGTTGGCTAAGTCTAATGGTTTCTTGGGTATTAATCTGATGTTGGTTTCGGCCTTCGGGGTTAATATTTGGGAAATCGTTCTCTTACTGATTGACGGTTAGTGACTAATGAATTGAAATGATGCATGTGTATGTTAGTGTTGCACTTGTTTATTATATACGCGAGTTGCTCAGAAAGATCGGGTTTATCCCATTCTGAATAACTGAATAGACGATAAGAAATTGAAGATAAAGACGGTGGTCGATGACCGGAGATCTTCACCTCGTTTGGATGGTAACCGAGGTCCTGATTGGGAGGCATCACGAAATATGGATAATGAGTGGTGATCGTCCAGACGTACATGGAAATCGATGGGTTTGCGAGGTATATAGTGCCTCCGGCTTCGTTCAGACCCAGAATGGACTTGCAAATGGACAGTGTGTCTGACATTGGAATTTATTCTGTGTGATTGATAGCCATCAGTTGCACGGTGTGAATTGCCCGTGTGGCATGCTAAGATGCAGTGATCAGGGCTTCTGTTGAAAAGCAAAGTCTTGTGGAGATGATCAAAGCACCTCTTGTGTGGCGTAGCTTTGTGCATAACGTGGAATCGCGAGCCTCACATCTCGGTATGGAACAAAAACGGGAGCAAGACCTCAGGGAGGGCAAGCGTTTCCTTCTAGCTAGGAGTGACGTTAGTGGTTTTACACACCCTGACGAGTTTGACTTATGTAGTTGTTGCTGTTGCGAGGCGCCCCGGTTAGATCGGACGATCCGGGTCCGATGGAGTCATTCGTTGGCTCTCTTATGCCCCAAAGGGCGGGGAAACGTATTGTTCATACATAATAATCCACCTCGGTGGACCGACCCTGACGATCCAAGGCTTGCCTGCGCGCTTGCCTGAGACATGGGCTAGATTGTCTCGAATTCGGTAAGGACTATCTTTTGCCTTGGTTCAAGACGGTAATCCAATTTCCAAATACGTGACTGTGCAGTTTTGATTGTATACCTATATATGGCGACATAGTGGTATGTGGCATTAATACCGCCTATGATTGATACTTATGATTTGAAATTGCTGTTGAAACATATGAACACTAGTAATAATATCAAATGCTTTTGTTTTTGAAACACCCCACCTCTGTTAGGGTCACTCTCAAAGGGAATGCCCTAATTTTGGTGGAGGTTTATAAGTATAAGTCACAGATATACAAGACAGAATATAAGAACACATATTTTTGAACAGCGGAAAAACAACAACTTTTATTTCATAAAAGATATGTGTTACAACAACATACCATAATTGTCTTACAATACTTCCAAAAAAAAACATAACACCTTCATAACTGTCTTGATTTCATTATTTAAAGAAGCATAAAGAAAACATAAATAAACTGCAAAAGTCCCATAGTTGTTGTCCAAAGCCATAGTTCAAACGAAAAGGTCCAAGCAATACATTCTTTCTCTTCAAGATGGATATGAAGGCTGGTCAAGCTGCAGTATTCCCTCCCTGTGGACCTGGGGGGGGGGAACGGAAGGAAAGAAGACGAAAGAAAAGTAGAGTCAGACATAAAGCCTGAGTAAGTCTAGGACTATTCAGTCTATGAATAAAGAACTGGGTATGATAAGTATAAACTAGAAATGGGAAAGCACCATAAACTTAGTTAAGTTGTCTAGGGTCGAATATACTATCGTACCCCATTTTAATCTCTGAACCCATATAAACTAGTTCCCAACTGGCACCCCATAATCAGGGTGAAGTGATCCATTTTATAATGATCGGCTCCTATTCGCATAGTTATATGTGTCTTACGGCCCCCGATGTTGTAGTTACCTGTGCTGGTCCCACCATGGGGTTTATCAAGTCCCATGGCGGTGACCCGACACAACCCTAGAATGCACAGGTATGCTACCGGTGCCCAGTGCCTTATTTTTCTGCGCCGGAGTGAGTGCACGCCCACACCCCATTAGAACCTACACTGCTGCACCACCGCCGTCGATTTGACCTATTACATTCAGCCCAGTAATCGTGCCCCACCCTGCCTAGTTTCAGGGTATCATGATACACCTTATAGGGTTACTGCTGAAAAGGGTCCCCCGCTACTATGTTTTCTCCTTCTAGCCAACATGTTAAGTTGGTTAAGTGTTTTATGAACCTAAACCCCAATCAGTCTGTTTAGTTTAGCATGTCCCATTTTTGATTAAGTCTTTAGTTTACTTAATCCTATCAGTCCTGACTCAGCCTTAATTGTCTTATTAAAGCCTTGACCTCTCACATTAGACAGGTATTGTTGTGGCTGCCTGTTGCCGGTTGGTTCCGGGCAGTCTTACGCCACAACTCAGTCTAACCTCGGGTCCTTATTGGGCTCCATGTTTAACCACCCACATTGGATAGGTATTGTTGTGACTACTGAACAGCCGGGCGGTTCCGGGCAGGTTTACATCACAACTCAATCCAACCTCGGGTTAAACACATCGTATTTTCTACGTTTACATATTTTGTCTTTCTTCTTTATTTTCTTATATGTAAATATTTGCGGCCCATTATTAAAAATCAATGGTGTGAAGGTTACACCAATCATGGGCCCAACCCATACTTGAATTTGGGCCCCTTTACTTTATATTTTCATTTATTAATTAATTTGGCCCAACGCTATTTTCCCCCGTTTAATACGTTCGTTTATTATATAGATATGTTGGGCTTAGCCTTTTCGAGCCCAACTTAGCCATGTGAAGAAAAAAAAGGAGGCTTAAAGCGTGATTACATACACAAAAAGGGGAATGTGAACGCATGAACTTGCAACATAACGTTGGAACTACAAAATAGGAACTGGTGTACTTTCATAGTAGTAACGTATACTTTGGTCATAAAGCATAAGTGACATGAATCAAAGCATGTAAACTTGTAGTTAAGTTAAGAATCTAAATTGGATATCATCATTGACACATAGTCTTAACTACAACATAAACCTATATTTTTCTTTAGGCATAATGTCAAACATAAGCAAATCATGTTCATAAGGTTACTACATGTTTACAAGGGTGCTTACTTTTGTTACTAATACAAAAGTATAGTTCAACTAGAATTATTCCAACTTAATCATGATTTTAAATCTATTCACATAACCATGGCACACATATACTTATGGCATAAATATTTCTAAACATGAAATCATGATTTTTACTTTAGTCATGCAAACTTGCAAATGGGATTTTAAATCTAACCTAGCTATGTACCACATGTGTCATCATATAATTCTTGTTAACAATATAGACCTAAAATGTTTTTCAATTATGCAAAATATCAATCATAGCCTAGTCATATTCATAAGTTCGCAAAGAGGTTTTCTAGTACAAAAGTATGGCTTAATATATAGATCATGATGCCAAATTTTCAACATAATTTCATATGAATTATAATAACCCAAATTTGTTCCAATTACACACAAAATGATTCTTGTACAAAAATATACATTATGATGGCATAGTAGCAAAACCACAAACTTGCATGAATTTCAATTAAAGAACTACATACATGTAGCTTCAACATGAATTACAAACTTTGCGAATATCCAAACGTATATTTGCATAAAACTACCGCAAACATATAGTTTTTATAATAAATAACATACTTTGCGAATATCCAAACGTATACTTGCATAAAACTACCGCAAGCATGTAGTTTTTTATGATGAATAACATACTTTGCGAATATCCAATCGTTATACAATATTCCAAATCGATAAGAATCATAGTAACGCACAAATATGAATTACTTATCACCACAAATCAAGTGTACAAACCAACACAGTTATTTATTCATACCAAAATAATACTATACTTACAATTGTGTGGCGAATTCTCCAATTTAGGAATTTGGAGATGCGTCTCCTTTTGACGTAGGCGTTGATTTGATTTGTCTAAGTTGCTTTATGCTTTAGAATTTGGCTCCTAATCTTCTCTCCAATTTGGTGGCTACTCCTAGTCGTTCCTCAGCAGCATGATGGCTTTGTTCTTATTTTTGAATGAATAGGTTAGGCAGAGTCTAGGGTCATTTTTATAGAGTTTATGAACTGATTAGGACCATCGATGTTGCTTGGATTGATCGTAGCCATTCATTCGAAAGAGAGACCAATTAGAGCCTGCCACCTAGCCCTAATGACAAAGCAAGCTTCTGAAAATCGGCCAACATAGACTAGGCCAGCCAGGGCTTGACCAGTCCTGACCAGCAGGTCATTTTTGACCTAGGCGCACTTGGCAGGTGCGCCAGGTCAAAAATGTACTGGCGCACTTCCCAAATGCGCCAGTGCATTTTTGTTCAGGCGCACTTCCCAAGTGCGACAGTGCATTCTGACCCGCTTTTCGGTTTTTCGCCCAACTTCGTTCGTCCATATCTTCTTCATACGATATCCGTTATACGCAAACTCGGACTCTATCTCGCGTATTTTTCCGAGACGAACGCAATGGCGTATCCCTTTTCCCTTAGTTCTTTGATTTGAAATTAATTATACTTTAATTTGTAAATTTCACAGTTATAGAATGCACGGGGTGTTACATTCTCCCCCACTTAAAAGGATTTCGTCCCCGAAATCTTCAAGTTAGGAGGAATGTATATCCTAACATCCAGTCATCCATCTACTCATCCATCAAACACGAGCATCCATTGTCCTTAAAAGACTTCCAATGTTTCATGATCATATGCGAAGTGTGTGTGTGTACATGTTCTTATCTAATGCAAAATCAGGCGGTCTACTGATTCAGTTGACCTCCTTAATGCGAATTATGTAAGTGCCATGAATCCATTATGTATGCAAATTTTCCTATTCATGATTCTACATGAGTGCACAATCATTCAATACAAATGCAACATCCATATGACAACTCATTAAAGTTCAACCATATACGAATGCAAACATATATGCATATGCAATATGAAGTGACTGAGCTGATCTAAAACCTAGATTGTGTGTGTATATGCAACCACGAGCAACCACTAGCAATCACTTGCGACCACTTGCAACCATCATCCATAACATGTTTCAACTACATGTTTACATCCAAAAAGATTCAACCTATGGTTCTCAAGATAGGATCGTGGAGAGGAATAGGATAAAACAAAGCATCTAGAATAAGTTAACGATGTACCGCCAGAAGGTCCGGTCTGCTTCTCAGGGCAGTCTTTGCTGATGTGTCCAGTCTTCCCACAATGAAAACATTCATCTTGCTTTCTCTTCCTCTTTCTACAATCCTTGGCTATGTGCCCTTCCGTACCACAGTAATTGCATTTCCTTTTATCACGTGAGTTGTTGTTCTTGCCTCCTTTCTCGGGGTCTACCTTCTTATTCTTAGAATCATTGGGCTTGACCTCTTTCTTCCCTTGAGAGTTTTCTGCCTCTGTTTCCTTCTTGTCCTTATCTTCCTCGTTCAGCAATGCCATCTGCACCAACCTTTCGTACGTAGCTCCCATAGGTATATGGGTCATGGCCAAACTGTGTAATGGCTCATTCAACCCTATGACAAAGCGGAGAGCCTTCTTGTGCGGGGTGTTGACTAGGTCCAGCCCAAACCTAGCCAACTCATCGAATTGATTAACATACTCTTTGACTGTCATATTCCCTTGCTTAAGAAATAAGAATTTTTCCAACTGAAGACTCCTTTCAGCTTCCGAGAGAAATTTAGCCTCAAACCTTGCCCTAAAGTCCTCCCATGTTTCCACCGGTCTTTCTGCATTAGTGACTTCCCACCAGTAGGAAGCCTCACTCTTTAGTAGCCATACTGCCAGTTGTACTTTCTGTATGTCTTCTACCTCAAAGATGATGAATAAGTCCTCGGTTTCTTTCAGCCAATTTCTAGCTGCCACGAAGGACTCAGTTCCATGAAAATCTTTTCCTCCCATAGCTTTAAAATCTTTACATATCTTAGGAAACGTGTTTCCCCGTGGAGGAGGTGGAGGAAGAGGTGCTGCTGCAGCTGGATGATTTCCTGCAGCTGGGGGAGGAGGAACGGTAGGACCTGGCTGAGTGGCCCTTGCTTCTAAGAACCGTCTAAACCAACCAGGTATTTGTACACCCTCTGGCAAGTTAAGTTCTTCGGACATGCTGAAACAAAAAGGATAGATTCAAAACGAAGGATAAGAGATAGTACCTATGGCTTTGGGGGGGGACTTTGCCTCTTTTTTTTTAAATAAAATAATATTTTTCTTTTAAAAATGCTTCTTTAAATTTCTTTTTTGAAAATAAATTTTCAAAACTTTTTATCTTATCTGGTAAACCTATGCTCTGATACCAAGTGAAACACCCCACCTCTGTTAGGGTCACTCTCAAAGGGAATGCCCTAATTTTGGTGGAGGTTTATAAGTATAAGTCACAGATATACAAGACAGAATATAAGAACACATATTTTTGAACAGCGGAAAAACAACAACTTTTATTTCATAAAAGATATGTGTTACAACAACATACCATAATTGTCTTACAATACTTCCAAAAAAAACATAACACCTTCATAACTGTCTTGATTTCATTATTTAAAGAAGCATAAAGAAAACATAAATAAACTGCAAAAGTCCCATAGTTGTTGTCCAAAGCCATATTTCAAACGAAAAGGTCCAAGCAATACATTCTTTCTCTTCAAGCTGGATATGAAGGCTGGTCAAGCTGGAGTATTCCCTCCCTGTGGACCTGGGGAGGGGGGAAACGGAAGGAAAGAAGACGAAAGAAAAGTAGAGTCAGACATAAAGCCTGAGTAAGTCTAGGACTATTTAGTCTATGAATAAAGAACTGGGTATGATAAGTATAAACTAGAAATGGGAAAGCACCATAAACTTAGTTAAGTTGTCTAGGGTCGAATATACTATCGTACCCCATTTTAATCTCTGAACCCATATAAACTAGTTCCCAACTGGCACCCCATAATCAGGGTGAAGTGATCCATTTTATAATGATCGGCTCCTATTCGCATAGTTACATGTGTCTTACGGCCCCCGATGTTGTAGTTACCTGTGCTGGTCCCACCATGGGGTGTATCAATTCCCATGGCGGCGACCCGACACAACCCTAGAATGCACAGGTATGCTACTGGTGCCCAGTGCCTTATTTTTCTACGCCGGAGTGAGTGCACGCCCACACCCCGTTAGAACCTACACTGCTGCACCACCGCCGTCGATTTGACCTCTTATATTCAGCCCAGTAATCGTGCCCCACCCTGCCTAGTTTCAGGGTATCATGATACACCTTATAGGGTTACTGCTGAATAGGGTCCCCCGCTACTAGGTTTTCTACTTCTAGCCAACATGCTAAGTTGGTTAAGTGTTTTATGAACCTAACCCCCAATCAGTCTGTTTAGTTTAGCATGTCCCATTTTTGATTAAGTCTTTAGTTTACTTAATCCTATCAGTCCTGACTCAGCCTTAATTGTCTTATTAAAGCCTTGACCTCTCACATTAGACAGGTATTGTTGTGGCTGCTTGTTTCCGGTTGGTTCCGGGCAGTCTTACGCCACAACTCAGTCTAACCTCGGGTCCTTATTGGTCTCCATGTTTAACCACCCACATTGGATAGGTATTGTTGTGACTACTGGACAGCCGGGCGGTTCCGGGCAGGTTTACATCACAACTCAATCCAACCTCGGGTTAAATACATCGTATTTTCTACGTTTACATATTTTGTCTTTCTTCTTTATTTTCTTATATGTAAATATTTGCGGCCCATTATTAAAAATCAATGGTGTGAAGGTTACACCAATCATGGGCCCAACCCATACTTGAATTTGGGCCCCTTTACTTTATATTTTCATTTATTAATTAATTTGGCCCAACGCTATTTTCCCCCGTTTAGTACGTTCGTTTATTATATATATATTTTGGGCTTAGCCTTTTCAAGCCCAACTTATCCATGTGAAAAAAAAGGGAGGCTTAAAGCGTGATTACATACACAAAAAGGGGAATGTGAACGCATGAACTTGCAACATAACGTTGGAACTACAAAATAGAAACTGGTGTACTTTCATAGTAGTAACGTATACTTTGGTCATAAAGCATAAGTGACATGAATCAAAGCATGTAAACTTGTAGTTAAGTTAAGAATCTAAATTGGATATCATCATTGACACATAGTCTTAACTACAACATAAACCTATATTTTTCTTTAGGCATAATGTCAAACATAAGCAAATCATGTTCATAAGGTTACTACATGTTTACAAGGGTGCTTACTTTTGTTACTAATACAAAAGTATAGTTCAACTAGAATTATTCCAACTTAATCATGATTTTAAATCTATTCACATAACCATGGCACACATATACTTATGGCATAAATATTTCTAAACATGAAATCATGATTTTTACTTTAGTCATGCAAACTTGCAAATGGGATTTTAAATCTAACCTAGCTATGTACCACATGTGTCATCATATAATTCTTGTTAACAATATAGACCTAACATGTTTTTCAATTATGCAAAATATCAATCATAGCCTAGTCATATTCATAAGTTCGCAAAGAGGTTTTCTAGTACAAAAGTATGGCTTAATATATAGATCATGATGCCAAATTTTCAACATAATTTCATATGAATTATAATAACCCAAATTTGTTCCAATTACACACAAAATGATTCTTGTACAAAAATATACATTATGATGGCATAGTAGCAAAACCACAAACTTGCATGAATTTCAATTAAAGAACTACATACATGTAGCTTCAACATGAATTACAAACTTTGCGAATATCCAAACGTATATTTGCATAAAACTACCGCAAACATGTAGTTTTTATAATGAATAACATACTTTGCGAATATCCAAATGTATACTTGCATAAAACTACCGCAAGCATGTAGTTTTTTATGATGAATAACATACTTTGCGAATATCCAATCGTTATACAATATTCCAAATCGATAAGAATCATAGTAACGCACAAATATGAATTACTTATCACCACAAATCAAGTGTACAAACCAACACAGTTATTTATTCATACCAAAATAATACTCTACTTACAATTGTGTGGCGAATTCTCCAATTTAGGAATTTGGAGATGCGTCTCCTTTTGATGTAGGCGTTGATTTGATTTGTCTAAGTTGCTTTATGCTTTAGAATTTGCCTCCTAATCTTCTCTCCAATTTGGTGGCTACTCCTAGTCGTTCCTCAGCAGCATGATGGCTTTGTTCTTATTTTTGAATGAATAGGTTAGGTAGAGTCTAGGGTCATTTTTATAGAGTTTATGAACTGATTAGGACCATCGATGTTGCTTGGATTGATCGTAGCCATTCATTCGAAAGAGAGACCAATTAGAGCCTGCCACCTAGCCCTAATGACAAAGCAAGCTTCTGAAAATCGGCCAACATAGACTAGGCCAGCCAGGGCTTGACCAGTCCTGACCAGCAGGTCATTTTTGACCTGGGCGCACTTGGCAGGTGCGCCAGGTCAAAAATGTACTGCCGCACTTCCCAAGTGCGCCAGTGCATTTTTGTTCTGGCGCACTTCCCAAGTGCGCCAGTGCATTCTGACCCGCTTTTCGGTTTTTCGCCCAACTTCGTTCGTCCATATCTTCTTCATACGATATCCGTTTTACGCAAACTCGGATTCTATCTCGCGTATTTTTCCGAGACGAACGCAATGGCGTATCCCTTTTCCCTTAGTTCTTTGATTTGAAATTAATTATACTTTAATTTGTAAATTTCACAGTTATAGAATGCACGGGGTGTTACAGTTTTATTCGTATCAAGAATATCTTGGCCATTATAAGGTAAAAACTCTATTCTCTGGTTTGCGTTGCATTGTGTGATGGGAACTGAGTCTTATAATGGCTTCATTTTTATAAAAAGCATTGCGATGTTTTAAAAGAAAGATTTGTTTTTAAAGCGCAATCCAAAGGAGTAAACATATTCCACAAAAGTGGCATGGTCCTGTGATTAGCCATATATTAAATGTGTTGAGTAAATTTCTCATACCAGTCTTATGACATGCTCTTAGTTTGTTTCACTTTCAAACTCGTGTGCCCCTTTTTCTACACGGGCAGCCTTGTACTCAGGTTTAGCAGGCTTTATCCGAATAGCTGGAGCTGAAGATGAATTCTATTATTTATCTCTTTTTATGATGTTCTGCTCCTATTGTACATTATGTTTGTTTTCTGCTGTAGACATTTATGTATAGCTGAATTGTATTTGTACTAAGTATGATCCTGTATACTGTGTAACTCTGATGATTACTTTTATCCAGTATATTCTATTGTTCATTATCTGGTGTATTTATTTAATTCTGTTCTGCTATTATCTGTTTCTGTGTTATATTCCTAAAATTACCCTTGTCTCCGTCTGTACGGGAAATGGGGTCGTCACAACGTGGTATCAGAGCTTTGGTTAAGCTTAGTTCTGGAATATAACATATTAACGACCTCGTTAGAAATAGAACCAGTAGTGTTATAGGATGGGTAACTCTATACAGATAGGATCAGTAATATCCTAGTATAAGTAAAGCAGAATCAGAACAACTCGTTAGAGATGAGGTCAGAAGTGCCTCAGAATGAGTCGAGCGTAATATGTTTTTAAATAACGTATTTGTGATTATTTATATAGTCTGGTTTTAGAAATATAATTTTTAAGTATATAAAAGATATATTTTTGAAAAGTTAAAAACAATTTGATTGTTGTTTGTGTTGTGTGATAGTAAATTAGATTAATTAAATTATTGAAACGATAGTTAATTTGATCAATAAGAGAATAATGGTAGAATTTATTCATTTAAATCACACATTGAACTGATTAGAAAATAGTTAGAAATATATCCTTGTGCATTATATATGTTTGAACAGGTAAATGGATAGCTGTTGAGTAAAGATTTTATTTGCGTGCCCGACAAATAGGTAAACCTTAATGAGTTGGATGCGAAATATTATTATATCAACTCCTGTGAATGCCATTGGATGCGGAGTGCTGGATGTTCTGTGTGAAATAATAAATATCGCTATAGGATAGTAACAATTAATTTTGAACTACATTACATGGCATACTTCTGAAGATAGGCATACTTCATCATATACCACATAAGCATTTGGAGCTTGTGTGACGAGGTGGAAGATTTACCATACGAGCGAGAGGCTTGTATGGCGATGACTATATTTTACAGATTGAACTGATGACTGATATGGACTATTTAAATTGTAACGATTAAATTGCCAGATTAATAAATACCCCACATGAGTCTGGAGTTGACAATAATCACGTCTCTCTAGTTATTAGATATGGCACATGGACTATTTATTTCCCACACGGGACGAGGTGACGAGGATTTATCATCTGGAGCATTTAAAATACACACTCCCTCAGGCTTTGACAGGGTGACGAGAATTTATTCTCTGGAGTTATTATCAATATACGCTCCCATGTAAACACCAGAATATATCACTATAAATATGTGTATGCTTATTAGGATTTATTGGGTACCTAATACGTGTTGTATATAACGGTGTTGTATACACAATTATATGATTTTTGTTTGATGATAACAACCAAATAAATATTATTATTGATGTGTTTGAAATCGTATTGTTATTCTACATCACATACAGGAATATTATGTTTATATTTAAATAGAATACGACTGTATGGATATTCATATTTTTCTTACAGTATTTTATTTAAATTAAATATTATATTTCAAACACTTGAACAATACAATTATCTACAACCCCACTATTTAACCACTTCACAGAATTTGTACTTGTAAATACACAGTATACGATAAACAAATTTTTTTGGACGACAATAAAATAATATTTTATTTCAGACAAATTTGTTTATTACAAATATCTGTACAATTCTCACATTCTTATACAAAGCTCGTCACTACATCACTGATCATTTACATACAACTCATATACACACTTTTTTTATTGACACTATTGCTTATACAATGGCACATGCTATCTTCCTTTTTTTTTTGTCTTATTTCTCTAGCCTCCTAGTTAGTCAGCACTGTTAGTCCAGTCTTCACTGCTCACAGTCAGTCCAGTCATCTTCATGCTTAACTGTCATATATGGAAACACACATAGTATCTTGAACAGAAATAATTTCTAAATTCATGCAAATATAAATTTTATTTTAAAAAATTTTATATGCCTCAGTTTTCTAGTGTGCTTCTCATCATTTTTCATTACTTGATCTGATTTATAAAACCATCAATCTATGTGTAGAAAGCTTGTGATATTCACAGTGATACACTGTAAATACCACAAGGCAGACAACATATATATATCAGTGCAGGGACAGGAAATCTCTTTTGATGGCTGCATATACACACGTGTATAAATATATACGTGTGCACTGCCTCGCCAATCAACGAGCAACTAAGGAGTAGCCACATGGACCTGCTCAACTCAGTGCACAGAAACATGGCCAAGCTCAATACAAATGCAACTACAATCAAGTCAAATGCATGTTGACAACAAATATGAAGATGGAAGTGCAAAGCAAGCTGCAGGCTGTCAGTACAATACAAAACAGTGGTGCAAATGCAAATTGGTGCAAACATATACAGGAATGAATCAAAATAGTGGAGCCGAGTATGTTACAAGATGAACACACAATCATGGCAGAATGGATATACAAGGTTCACAAAGCAAATGGACTACATGACAATGTGTTGCCAATATCTTTGCAACACAGTTTCAGGTGCAAACAAGTAGTGCAGTATATTCAATGGAGCAACTCACTAGATAATGGCATGGTCAACTCAATTGCATTAATGGTAACAAGTTTATGGTGAGCAGCAAAACAGTTTGGTCGAGCATGCAACATGCCATAAATACATGCGGTCTATTTGTGTTCAAGAGTGGGTGGTAACTGAATATGGATGGTTCAGTTTGTGTCGTGCACAAAAAAAAGAATGACACAGCAAAATATTTAACAAAGTGTCAAGACATGCTTTGATATGCTCAAGCAGATTTCAATGTAAACAAGAGCAAAGATACACAGCTATATGAAGTGCACAGGTCAAGGCACTATATAGTGTTGCTGCATCAAAGTTACGAGCAGTTCATGTGATACATGTGACAAGCAGGATGGCACAAATTCAGTACAAAGAAGCTTCCCGTTACAAATAGTACGTGCAAAAATTCATGGATCTACTCTGTCAATTCTTAGCAACAAATCAGTGAGCAAATTCGGCAAGATTTCCAAATTACTTCCAGAAAAACAGAGAGTTCATATCATACTTGGCAATTGTTTAAATGAGAAATTTCGAATGAAATTTAAGGCAACAACATTCCTTTCAGAGGGGGCAACTGAATATTTTTTTTCCAAACACATAAATGAAGAATTTCATGCAGAATCAAGATTATATAATTGCCGAGGAAATCAAGCTCAAAATGGTTCAAATATATTGTCCATAATCATTTCAATCAAATTCATTTATTTCCTGTTTTGGATTCATTTCAGAAATACATACAGGGCATGGTTTCAACACTAGAAAGTAAAGGGAACAAATTTATATGCCCAGGCCCATCAATATACTCTCGTAAGAAGCAACAAAATCAATGCCAAGGAATTCATCTCATTGAATCCGCAAATCAGAAGAGGGAAACCCGCAAATTTAGATCGAATCATTATTTGAAATCAGAGCTAAATTAAAGGATTTCAAAAATCCTATTATATACACACCAATTCATCACAGGCAATATTCATCGAAAATCACAGCAAACAAATTCAAAAGAATAAGCAAAGGAATCATTTCATACTCACAGATTTTCGATCGTGAATTGTTCCAAATCGATTGAGCAACAAACCGAAGCACCAAGCTGAGAGCAAAATAAATTCGAGCACCAGAGATTTATATCATCAATCGATCGATTTGGGATTATAAGAAGAAACCCTAGATTTTTTTTCTCCAATCGTCTGCCGCCATTCTTTTTTTTCCAGAGCAAAAGAAAATAGAGAACGGGTGCAACAAATTGAAATGGGCCGGCCATGTTTTTCCATGTGAAAAGGGGATGACCCCTTTAAATTCAATCTCCTTTATTTTTTTTTAATTAGGGTTTCTCCTTGTTTTAATTTTCTATCTGTTGTATTGTTTTTATTTTGAGTTGTAAAACCGTCGAAACAGTTTTCTAGTGTCTGTATAAACTAGAGTGAATCAGTCAGGGTGTTGACTGTCAGTTTCAGAATCTGTAAAATCTGGGTTATGGATTATGGGATTGTAATTCGGGAAAATCTGATCGAGGGGATATCGATCAGTCTATGGTTTTGAGCTTAGGGTTTGAATAGGAGTAGGGTTTGCGAGTGTACATGGTCTTGTATGCGGGATCTGTTCTATCACCTAGTAGAAACCTTAGAAATGCAACAGTAGGCAGAGTTTTGCCGAAGCTGGGTATATCTGTGTGTGAATTATTTTCTGCATTTCTGGTTCTGCTATATTCTGTGATTTGTTTATTATTATATATCTCGTTAGTTTTTTTTAATTTAGTTAAAAACTGCGATAAACCCTATTCACCCCCCCCCCCCCCCTCTAGGGTTAATCTGGATCCAACAAGTGGTATCAGAGCAGGTATTCTGTTAACTCTAGAGTAATGGTGATTCCTAGTTGTCAGTCGATAGAGAGTCAGTCCAGTTCATCTCCAACTATTTTTAACGGAGCAGATTTTTCAAACTGGAAATCCAAAATGGAATTTTATCTAAAATCTGTTAATATTAAATATTGGGATGTTGTTATCAATGGGTTTGATAGTTTAGATATTACTTTCAATACCTGTGCTATGAAAATTATATTTGATTATCTTAATACTGAACAATTTATTCTTATCTGTCATTGTTTATCTGGACAGGAAATCTGGGATACTCTCAATACAAAGTATGGAAGGTCTGATAACGGTAGCTCAAAACCCGAGAAAGTCAACTCAGATTCCGAGTTCTGTTTAACAGGATTTACAAATGAAACTTTAGATGAATCAGATGATAGAGAATCAACAAATGCTAAAGTAGATAATTTCTCATATGAAGATCTGGTTTACATGTGTCTTGATTTAACGAAATCTGTTGATAAACTCCAACTGAAAAATAAGTCTCTAAAATCTAAGAATTTTGAGTTGACCAGCAAAATTGATGATTTGGAATCACAACTTGAATATGTTAAAAATTCTTCAAATTCAGTTCGCAAAAATTGTTTGAAATTGAAAACCAATCTTGTTCATCTCAATAAAAATATTCAAAAGTTTGAAGATGAAATTTTGATCTTAAATGAGAACAAGACTGAGTTATCAAGTTTAAATAACCTTCTGCAAAAGGAATTTGAAAATCTTAAAACAGATATATATTCCAAATTTGAAATTGCTGAAAATGAAAATTTGGTGAAAAGTGGTTTGATTTTGAAAGAACAGGAAAATGAGATTGAAAAATCCAAGAATTTTGTGTCTGAAAAACAAAAATGATTCAAACTTGAAATTTCCGAATCCCAAGCCAAGATTAAATTGCTTGAAAATGAGAATTTGGTTTTGAAACAGTCCAGTGCTGAACCGAAGATCGCTATAAATAATTGCTCAAATTTACTAAAAGAAAATAGCGATCTAAAATCCAAGATTCAACAATTAGAATCAACTTTGGGTAAATTTTCAAATGGGGAAAAATTGTTAAATATGCTGTTACAAAAACAAGTTTCTATTGGAAATAAATCTGATCTTGGCTTTGTGAATATCAATCGTTTTGATAGGATGAATTCAAATGATTTTAAAGACACTTCAAATTATCTTGGAAAAGACTACTTTGAATTTTTAAACTCTGTCAATTCAAAAGATTTTTTGAAACATAAACAAAATAAGAATTTGTTTTATAACAAACCATTCTATCATTCTTGGACCTCAAAAAGAAGTAAAGTGAATTCGTCTAATTTCAAACAGATCTGGGTCCCTAAAGGTACTTTGGTAAATTCTGATGGATTGTTATATAAACAAGTTTGGGTACCTAAAGCTATGAACAAAACTGTGAGTGGTTTTACAAATTTTGTTAGACCACTCGATTCTCTAAACTATTAGGTACCAGAGTTTGTTGAGGAACTGCTAAGAAAAAGAGAATTGAATTCAAGGTGCTCAATACCTCTGTAATCATTCACAGTTCCTTAAGCCAAGACTGTTGAGTTAGAGATTCTGATTTACATTGGATTCTGGTATGATCTCTAAACTCACCTCTGTAAACATTTTTTCTTGTTTTGGTTTTTTTGTTTATTTCTTCTTCTTCTTCTCCCTTATATCTCTTTCTTCTGCCTATTCTGATTTAATTTATCACTGCCATATTTTTGTTGTGCTTCTAGAATTGCAGTATTCATGATATTCTAGAAATTTGTTTTGTGTGTGTAGAACTCTGATATTTTTAATAATTTCCGGATACTGATTTTTTTTTTCTGCAATTGTTTTGAAGTTCATTTTCTGTTTTCTGAATTCCTAACGGTGTTGACGTATTCTTGTCATATCTTGAACACTGTTAATATGAATTCTAATTTTTTTTGAAGATCTGAAAAACGATTGAAATCTCACACATCTCTGCTGTTCTAAAGTTCTTCTAATTCATTTTAGAAAGGCTTGAAAATTTATACTCATTACAGCACATTATCATTTCACAGTTGTGATAATTTCATTGGTTTTTTAGATTGGCTTGGATATTTTTTTTGACCTGTCTTGAATCAGTGATACATCTTGAAATTTCATCATTATTCATGATTATTATGATTGAAATTAGTTTTTTTTTGTTTGAAATTATTTGAGATTCTAGATATTTTGAATATCACACACCACTTAAAAATTAAAATTACCAATCTTGTGTGAATAATTCTTTATATCTCAAACTTGACATATTTTCAAGTGATTTCAAATAAATATTTTTGGATCATGAATTATCTTTCAAAATTGATGTAAATATGCTGAAAAATTCTTTGGGCTTGTCAGAAATATTTTGGAAAAATTCTTTAAAAAATCGGTCTTGAAACTCTTTGTTATTCCATGGCTAATTGATTTAAATATTTGTTTGTTTAAAATCATTTGAAATTATTGATTTACTGAATCACACACATATCTTGAATGTGAAATTAATAATCTGGTGTGATCGATTCAGTGAATCCCGATATATTTATATTCATCAGATAATTTTAAATAAACGGTATTTTTAATCATTGGATCAGGAATTATCTCGTGTGACCAACATCTTAACAAGTCTGATTTGAAATTGTTTCTAATGTGTTGCTCTGATACTATTTTGAAAAATGTTTGTTTTGGAATCTCATGCTTGCTGCTCTGATACATGTGCATAATCTATTATCTCGTCTGTTTCGGCTTGGTACTTAATAAATTTTTTTGTCTATGATATTCTTGTTCAGTATCATGTTAAAATTCCTCGTAAATAGAGACACCAAGTGGTATCAGAAGCGCCTTATATTTGTCTCACCCATCTGTACTTAGATTCAAATCTTCACCATTTATAAATCCACACACTCTTTTTGTCTTGTACACATTTTTCCCTCTTGTCGTGTATAGATCAGCATATTTCTCTTGTATTTGATTTTCAATTTTAGAATTATTTATTAATTATTCATTCAGAAATTGAAATCAATATCAAAATTGAACTGTATTTGTAATTCATCAAAACAATTATCAGATTTTGAAATTGTGATGAATTGTGACTGCATTATATTTCACAACAAGAGGAGATTTTATTTATATTTTCATGATAGTTGAACATGTATTATAATATCTCTGAACTGGCAATTATTTCACGACCATCTTCATTACCTATCAACCTTCTGCCATCCGTTATGATTTTATATTAATGTGGTGAGTTAATTTTTTTTAAGAATCTTTTTGAATAAATAGTGAAAATATTTGTGATGGAATTGTGGTTATGTTATTTTTCAGAATTAGTGACAATTGAAATTTTCAATGGTCCCGGTATGGTTGTTCATATTTCATAATGTTATTAATTTAGAAATTTATTTCACAGTCCATCTATGTACCTACCGCATTTCTATCACTCATATTGGTTGTATATACCGAGGAGTTTTTTTTCCATTTAAAGCTGAAAAATAATAAATATATATTAAATACATAAGCGTGTCTCTAACCTCATTTAAAAATCCAAGATCTGGTTATGCATGGTTATGAGACGTCTTATAATTTAAGCTGCGACTGATCCCATTTAAAAATCCAAACTCTGGTTATGCGTGGTCAGTGTGCTCTTAGATTAAAAAAATAATAAAAAAAGGAAATTAAGTGCTAAAAATAGAAATAAATTTGAAATTCTCCTCAGTGTATAAAAACCAGCCTATCAATCCATCTTTCTAATCTGTGAAATCTGTTAATATCTTATGAAGTATTATGATATCTTGATGGATATCTACTGGGATTTGAGAGTATTTGATGTTGTCACTTAAATTGAATTATTAATTATAGTCCAAATCCATCACTGTTTTTTGAGCTCAATTTTATAAAATTCTTTTGGAAGTAATTGGAAAATATTCATATTTTTAAACTCTCTCCATTTTTATAAAATTCATCGTAAATCCGTCATACTCTACAATGTGAAATATGCCACCTATTCTTAGAATATTATGATTTTTGTTTGATTTTTTGAGATTTATGATGACCGTTCTTCCTCTTAAGCTAAAATTATATTTTTTAGTCATTTTTTATCTATATTTTAAATTCTGTATCCTTTTGATGATAACAAAAGGGGGAGAATGGACTAGATTTGATTTATGAGTGAATATTTTATAAATATTTTTAATTTTGAAAATTTATTAAATTTTCATTCACTTCACTCGTCTCATGCACAGTTATAGGGGGAGCTAATAAATAGGGGGAGTTCAAGATTCATTGTCAAACACATGTGTTATGCTCAAAATCTTTTATTTGTTTGTCATCATCAAAAGGGGGAGATTGTTGTAAATAACGGTGTTGTATACACAATTATATGATTTTTGTTTGATGATAACAACCAAATAAATATTATTATTGATGTGTTTGAAATCGTACTGTTATTCTACATCACATACAGGAATATTATGTTTATATTTAAATGGAATACAACTGTATGGATATTCATATTTTTCTTACAGTATTTTATTTAAATTAAATATTATATTTCAAACACTTGAACAGTGCAATTATCTACAACTCCACTATTTAATCACTTCACAGAATTTGTACTTGTAAATACACAATATACGATAAACAAATTTTGTTCGATGACAATAAAGTAATATTTTATTTTAGACAAATTTGTTTATTACAAATATCTGTACAATTCTCAGATTCTTATACAGAGCTCTTCACTACATCACTGATTATTTACATACAACTCATATACACACTTTTTTTATTGACACTGTTGCTTATACAGTGACACATGCTGTCTTCCTTTTTTTTGTCTTATTTCTCCAGTCTCCTAGTCAGTCAGCACTGTTAGTCCAGTCTTCACTGCTCACAGTCAGTCCAGTCATCTTCATGCTTACCTGTCATATATGGAAAAACACACAGTATCTTGAACAGAAATAATTTCTAAATTCATGCAAATATAAATTTTATTTTAAAAATTTTTATTTGCCTCAGTTTTCTAGTGTGTTTCTCATCATTTTTCATGACTTGATCTGATTTATAAAACCGTCAATCTGTGTGTAGACAGCTTGTGATATTCACAGTGATACACTATAAATACCACAAGGCAGACAACATATATATATATCAGTGCAGGGACAGGAAATCTCTTCTGATGGCTGCATATACACACATGTATAAATATACACGTGTGCACTGCCTCGCCAATCAACGAGCAACTGAGGAGTAGCCACATGGACTTGCCCAACTCAGTGCACACAAACATGGCCAAGCTCAATACAAATGCAACTACAATCAAGTCAAATGCATGTACACAGCAAATATGTAGATGGAAGTGCAAAGCAAGCTGCAGGCTGTCAGTATAATACAAAACAGTGGTGCAAATGCAAATTGGTGCAAACATATACAGGGATGAATCAAAACAGTGGAGCCGAGTATGTTGCAAGATGAACACACAATCGTGGCAGCATGGATATACAAGGTTCACAAAGCAAATGGACTACATGACAATGTGTTTCCAATATCTTTGCAACACAGTTTCAGGTGCAAACAAGTAGTGCAGTATAGTCAATGGAGCAACTCACTAGATAATGGCATGGTCAACTCAATTGCATGAAAGGTGACAAGATTATGGTGAGCAGCAAAACAGTTTGGTCGAGCATGCAACATGCCATAAATACATGCGGTCTATTTGTGTTCAAGAGTGGGTGCTAACTGAATATGGATGGTTCAGATTGTGTCGTGTACAAAAAAATAAAGAATGACACAGCAAAATATTTAACAAAGTGTCAAGACATGCTTTAATATGCTCAAGCAGATTTCAATGTAAACAAGAGCAAAGATACATAGCTATATGAAGTGCACAGGGCAAGGCACTATATAGTGTTGCTGCATCAAGGTTACAAGCAGTTCATGTGATACAAGTGACAAGCAGGATGGCACAAATTCAGTACAAAGAAGCTTCCCACTACAAATAGTACGTGCAAAAATTCATGGATCTACTCTGTCAATTCTTAGCAACAAATCAGTGAGCAAATTCGGCATGATTTCCAAATTACTTCCAGAAAAACAGAGAGTTCATATCATACTTGGCAAGTATTTAAATGAGAAATTTCGAATGAAATTTAAGGCAACAACATTCCTTTCAGAGGGGGCAACTAAATATTTTTTTTCCAAATACATAAAGGAAGAATTTCATGCAGAATCAAAATTATATAATTGCCGAGGAAATCAAGCTCAAAATGGTTCAAATATATTGTCCAGAATCATTTCAATCAAATTCATTTATTTCCTGTTTTGGATTCATTTCAGAAATACATATATGGCATGGTTTCAACACTAGAAAGTCAAGGGAACAAATTTATATGCCCAGGCCCACCAATATACTCTCGCAAGAAGCAACAAAATCAATGCCAAGGAATTCATCTCATTGAAGCCACAAATCAAAAGAGGGAAACCCGCAAATTCAGATCGAATCGTTATTTGAAATCAGAGCTCAATTAAAGGATTTCAAAAATCCTATTATATACACACCAATTCATCACAGGCAATATTCATCGAAAATCACAGCAAACAAATTCAAAAGAATAAGCAAAGGAATCATTTCATACTCACAGATTTTCGATCGTGAATTGTTCCAAATCAATTGAGCAACAAACCGAAGCACCAAGCTGAGAGCAAAACAAATTCGAGCACCAGAGATTTATATCATCAATCGATCGATTTGGGATTACAAGAAGAAACCTTAGATTTTATTTTTCTCCAATCGCCTGCCGCCATTCTTTTTTTCCAGAGCAAAAGAAAATAAAGAACGGGTGCAACAAATTGAAATGGGCCGGCCATGTTTTTCAATGTGAAAAGGGGATGACCCCTTTAAATTCAATCTCCTTTATTTATTTATTTATTTAGGGTTTCTCCTTGTTTTAATTTTCTATCTGTTGTATTGTTTTTATTTTGAGTTGTAAAACCGTCGAAATAGTTTTCTAGTGTCTGTATAAACTAGAGTGAATCAGTCAGGGTGTTGACTGTTAGTTTCAGCATCTGTAAAATTTGGGTTACGGATTACGGGATTGTAATTCGGGAAAATCTGATCGAGGAGATATCGATCAGTCTATGGTTTTGAGCATAGGGTTAGAACAGGAGTAGGGTTTGCGAGTGTACATGGTCTTGTATGCGGGATCTGTTCTATCACCTAGTAGAAACCTTAGAAATGCAGCAGTAGGCAGAGTTTTGCCGAAACTGGGTATATCTGTGTGTGAATTATTTTCTGCATTTCTGGTTCTGCTATATTCTGTGATCTGTTTATTATTATATATCTCATTAGCTTTTTTTAATTCAGTTAAAAACTGTGATAAACCCTATTCACCCCCCCTCTAGGGTTAATCTAGATCCAATAATACGGCCCAATAAATTTCCAAACCTCTCACCGTACAAAGGAGGTTATGGCGAAATTTTACGAAAATTCCGGGTGTTAGCCAAATTCTTGAGGAATTTGAAAATTCTCAGAAAATGAAAAGTTGGAGAATTGAAGCCAGATCGAACGTAGAGTTGATTAATCAAACCACTTTCGACTTTGTTCCTTTTCGGGGACGAAAAGTTTTAAGTGGGGGAGATTGTAACGACCTAGAAAATCTGAACCAATTTAAAATTTTTAAATTGGCTAAAATAATGAATTTTAAATTTTTAAAATAAATATTTAAAATATTTAAAATAAATATTTTAAATAATAGCGATGAAAAGTGAGTTTGAATCGACAATTGAAAACGAATATAATTAATTCTAATTATAAACAAGGCCTGAAAAGGCGCTGTAGTTTCAAAAATTGAATTCAAACTTTGTCGGACTGTACCGGGTGCAAAACAAAACGGATTTGAGTGAAACTAAAAATATTTAAATCTGTTAGTGAATTCCTTTCTAACGAATCTGAAAAATCGAAGTTTCATAGCGGACAGCAAAAGTTATGGCCAAATGATTTTTCAGAAAGGTCGCTATGGAATTTATATAGCCCGAGAAATTGGCCATTTTCCATACAACCTCGGAATTCTACGAAACCACTTTTGTTGGATCCGGGATGTGAAGTTATTGCTAGGTTTCAAATTTCATAATTTTTGAAGCTAGTATGTGAGTGTGGCAAAGGAAAACGTGTTTTGCTCAATTATAGTTAAATCGGATCGACCAGAAATGGTCCTTTTTGCAAACGGTCTCAGAATTCAACGAAACTAGTTTTGTTAGGACCGTATCGTCAAAACATAGCTAGATTTATTTTTCGAGAATTTTTAGAATTAGTATGTTGCCCTGGCAAATTGAAATGCACGTTCAAATCAAATATTGAATGTTTTATATTTTAATTTGAATGAAAACTGACTGAAACAGTCGAATGGGCCTTCGAAACATATCCCATTGTGTTCGGAATGGGGGTAAAACGCTAGGGACGACAGTCGTTGGGTTTGAATTGGTGTTCGTATGTGGCAAGGGGTATTTTCGGATTTTTAAAACTTTATAACTAAATAAATAAAATCTATTGATCCACCTCAGAAGAAACCCCCCCCCCCCCCCACTGCTATTCTCTCTCTCTCCCCCAAATCGAACGACGGAAACCCGATCCCATCTTCTCTCCTCATTTTCTCGCAACCCTCTCATTAAAACCACCTGCTCCTTTAGAGTAATTTGAAAACCTCTCACGAGCTTCGAATCAATACAAGGTTGGGATTTTTTCTTTGGGTATTTGAAAAGTTTGGAGGCTGGGAAGTCGCCGCCTTTAGCCCACCGCCCCGACCGCCTGGCACCACCGAGTGGGCCCCCACAACCACGCGCAGGCGCACGTCTCCCCCCTCTTCTTCATGCACCGACCGATCCTCCTATCGATTCACGGTTTGATCGAAAATTGCAAACCTAGTTTTGAACGTTTTATTGAAGGTGTGACAACCCGCAACTTCCCCGTAAAGGAAAGCGTCGGATAGTTCGAGAACAAACCACAACAGAACACATACAGAAGAGCATTTCACTGTATATCACAACAATGCATCAGATTACAAGAATATACAGAGTATAAACAAATAAATATTACACAGAAATATCAGAGATCTAAATTACATTTAAATACATCGCAGCGGAAAATAATACAATACACAACTAGAAGTAGAAATACGGATACAAAGCTTTTCGGATATCATTCCAGCTGTAAACCAGGATCCTGTGAATATAAATATGCAAAACCAAAACTACTAGCTGCCCGTGTCAAAATAAGGGCACCCAGAGTTTAGGTTAAAACAATAAACTCCAGGTCAGTCATGGGACTGGTGTGAGAACTAAAACAGTTATAAATCTTTATTTTAAAGTTAGGTAAATCAAGGGACCACGCCGTATAACACGGAACGGGTTTCCTCCCAAGAATACCAGTGCATAAAACAACAGCGCAATGCTAAATAAAGAAAAATTAAGCTATTATAAGACCCAGGTCCCATCACACAATGCAACGCAGCTGAGGATAGGGTTTTCCCTTATAATAGCCAAGAATGCTTGATACGTTTAAAACAAATAATTTGATACTATTATAAGTGTATATTGTAGAAAACATCTTCAAATCATAAGTATTAATCATAGGCGGCATGAATGCCCCATCCCACTATTTCGCCATACTAGGCTCTACAAATAAAACCGCAAATGTCACGTATTTGGAAGTTGGATTTCCATCTATGAACCGAGGCCAGGGATCGTCCTCTACCGATTCGAGACAATCTAGCCCATGTCTCCGGAACAGCCGCAACTGCCCCTTGGAGCGACAGGGCCGGTCCACCGATGTGGATTATAGTGCCTGAACAATACGTTCCTCCGCCCTTTGGGGCGTAAATGAGCCAACTAAATGACTCCATCGGTTCGAGAACGACCGATCAATCCAAGGCGCCTCGCAACAGTTACAACCACATAAGTCAAACTCGTCAGGGCGTGTAAAACCACTGACGCCACTTCTAGCTAGAAAGAAACGCATGTCCTCCCTGAGGTCCTCTCCCGTTTTTGGTTCATACCGGGTGTGAAACTCGCGAAGTAAACGTTACACAAAGCTACGCCACAAAGGCCGTGCTTCGATCATCACCACAAGACTTTGCTTTTCAACAGAAGCCTCGATCAATTTCCACTTAGGCATGCCACACAGGCAATTCACTCCATGCGTTTGATATCCATCAGTATATAACCCCTGAGCTCGTACGTCTCAGAGAAGGGCGTTAAGCAAGAGAATAAATTCTCCGCCGCCAAACAGATATATATTTAATAGAGATCAATCACACGGACTAAAATCCAATGTCAGACACACAGTCCATCTACAAGTCCGTTCTGGGTCTGAACGAAACCAGAGGCACCTAGTACCCCGCATATCCATCGATTTCCAAGCACGTCTGGACGATCACTAACTGTTTCGATCTTCTTGGGTGTACAGCCCAATCAAGATCATCAGTAATTACCCAAACGACGTGAAGACCTCCGGTTTTCGACCATCGTCTTCATCTTCGACTTATCGTCGTATCAGTTATTCAGAATGGGATAAACCCGGTCTTTCCGAATAACTCGCGTATATTTTAAATAAGTGTTACACAAACACAACATACGCCTCATTCCAATTCATCAGTCACTAACCGTAAATTAATCAAGAGAATAATTTCCCAAATATTAACCCCGAAGGCCGAAACCAACATCAGATCAATATCAAGAAAACCATTCTGCTTGGCTAACCGACAGTTAGTTTCTAAATTTCACATTCATAGGGAGAGGTTCCCATTAATTTTATCCAAGATAAATTCCTTGAATTTATTCTTTAATCTATTTTTGAATCTCAATTCAAACTTGTCGGGATTAGCGAACCTTACCGAAGTAATCATTTGTTTTAATTTCCCAATCCCAACCTATTTATCCCATGAAGTAAAACTGGTAATACTTCATATCTAACACCACAGTATTATCGGTAAATTCAATTACCATTTCACGTTCAAATCTAATTAAAGATTTAACTATCGCCTGGAGCAAAACTGGTGGTACTCCATTTTCGATCTTTTCAATCTAATTAAAGATTCATTAAAACTCCACTTAGTTTTAATCTTTAACTGGGTTAAAGAATCGGTGTCCTTTAAAAACACAGTTCACGATAAACCCAAAATCACATTCATTAATTATCGGGTTAAAGAACGAGTGTTGTTTAAAACACTGTCCACGATAAACCCAAAAATCAATATCAATTCAATTCCAATTAAATATTATTTAATTGGTACACTTCATTAAATCTAAATAAAAAGATTTAATCTTTTCTCAACTTGGTTCAAGAACAGTGTTAATGAAGACACCATTCACGACAAACCCAAATCACATTTGATATTAAATACAAGGCTCTGAATAGAAAATATCCCGGCTTATATTCAATATCAAATTCTACGATTAACAAATGTCGTATTGGAAATAACGATATAAATACATATATCTTTCAAATTTCCATAACAACATCTGCATAATCCCGAATTCCAACATCGAAATATTCCGAAGACAATTTCGATTCAAATCCACTCTAATGCAATCATTGGAAATTCTGGTTATTTTCAAAACCATTTCAAATCCAATTTATTTATTTAAAAATAAATAGAATTATATTTCTAGTTCAAAACTAGTTCATTTCGATAAAAATCTATTTTTATCTTTTCAAATATGGAGTTTTTCATCCCAATATTTTCTAAATCATTTCTTATGATTTTACATAAATTATTACTATTTTTAATAATTTTATCAAGGCCCGTACAGTCGATTTCCATCAATGGCCATCGAACTGCTCTTACAGCGACCTTTTTCGAATTTGATTTGGACATAATTCCAAATCCAACCGTTAGATTTCTAATTTCTAATATTCTTTAGAAAGCTCTTTTCGATACGAACCAAACGGTTCCGGTTTTAGGAGAATCCGACGGTCGGATCTCCCGTAATGTCCGTTAGAAATAAATGGTTGAAATTCACGAACTGCCGCGGCGCGGCGCGTTCTATTCAGGCCATCATATATATAATATATATATATATATATATATTATATAGATTATGGCGATTTCTATTTAAAACGAATTATATAAATAGTTTTAAATTCGTTTCAAAAGCAATTTCAACTTCCATTTCAATTCAAATCAAAATTGAATTCTTCTTTATAAATTCGTTTTAAAATTCATTTCTATTCAATTCAAATTTCAACTCAATTTGAATTCATTTCAATTCGCTTTCAATTCAATTTGAATTCGTTTTCAATTCAATTCATTTCGAAATCGTTTTCAATTTAATTCATTTCGAAATCGTTTTCAATTCAATTCATTTCGAAATCGTTTTCAATTCAATTCATTTCGAAATCGTTTTCAATTCAATTCATTTCGAAATCGTTTTCAATTCAATTCATTTCGAAATCGATAAAATCGATATAAATATCGTTTACGTCAAAATGGCGTCAATCTAATAAACACGGCTTCATATATTCCTTTATTCTATTCAACAAATGAATATTTATTTTTGTCAACACACGACTAATCTCAACGAATGAGTACTGTCCACGTGTGACTATATTTGTTAAATTATTTCGTTCAACACATGACCAATCTCAATGGATGTGTATTGTCAACACATGAAATTTTATTTTATATCGATAAAGATGTAAATTTTATTACTTAAATATTTCGTTCAACATATGACCATTCTCAATGGATGAGTACTGTCAACACATGAACTTTTATTTTATATCGATAAAGATGTAAATTTTATTACTAAAATATTTCGTTCAACACATGACCAATCTCAATGGATGAGTACTGTCAACACATGAACTTTTATTTTATATCGATAAAGATGTAAATTTTATTACTAAAATATTTCGTTCAACACACGACCAATCTCAATGGATGAGTACTGTCAACACATGAACTTTTATTTTATAATATTCTTTATTTTTCAAATTGGAATGAGGCCCAATCAATTACCATATAAAGTTAATTATATGGATTTTCATACATTACACACATATAATAGCATTGAAAAATAATCAACCATCAACCAAAGTGCACTACACTGTATAAGCATCAAATATAGATATCTAATGCTTATAACAGCCTGTCAATCAATCGATCGACATATTTAATCAATCAGGATGAGTGAACTTCAAATTTCATCCCAACACCCGTGTGGGGTTTCAAACAATCAAACGCATATTTTATCTGTGCAGTTGGGTGATGTGTAAAATTTATCGACCCAATCAATGTCCTTCAAATAGGTGTACATAAACAAACCGTCTGGTTTGTAAATGAATATTTATTTATTCACATTCACGTTAAAAATTATATTTTTAACGACAAAACATTCTATTCCAACATATGAATTTCTATTCATTTCATTCTTTAAATAAAATGATATTTTTATTTTTCTAACTTATTTTAGAAAATTTCGGCGGCATAACGGCACGATACTAGAAACGGGACGAGGCCTAGCCTTATCCCCGGTCTAGTGAAGGCCCACGCCATTCACACATCAATCAAATTCACCAAACAACCAAATTCAAATCAATTCATCTTACTGATTTATGCAACCAAACAAACAAGTCCATGGTCTGTGGACGATTGTGTCGGGTGCTACTAAGCACCGTCTACATCCTAGTATATATATATATAACTAGAAAAAGAAATTGAAAGGTGAGGAATTCTCACCGATAGCTATCCAATCATCTTGACTCTTCTTTGATATAAATCTTCTTCGTTCTCGCCTTTTTGTCACCTCCGTTATCCGCTTTCACTACATATGTAAAAATCATATTTTTACTTCGTTATTCAATATATAAAAATCACATTTTTAATTCGAAGTTCAATATATAAAAATCACATTTTTAATTCGAAGTTCAATATATAAAAATCACATTTTTAGTTCGAAGTTCAATATATAAAAATCACATTTTTATTTCGAAGTTCAATATATAAAAGATCACATTTTTAATTCGAAGTTCAATATATAAAAAATCAAATTTTTAATTCGAAGTTCAATATATAAAAATCAAATTTTTCTATTTTCAAAACAAAGTATATTTTTCTATTTTCAAAACAAAGTATATTTTTCTATTTTCAAAACAAAGTATATTTTTCTATTTTCTAAACAAAGCGTATTTTTCTATTTTCAAAACAAAGTATATTTTTCTATTTTCAAAACAAAGTATATTTTTCTAACTTATTTTAAACAAAGCCTATATATTTTAAAAACAAATTTAAACTGATTTTCAAAACAATTTTAAACTGAATTTAAACTGTTAAAAACTGCTTAAAACTGATTTTAAAAACTGCTTAAAACTGATTTTAAAGACTGTTTAAAACTGATTTTAAAAACTTAAGAAGAAAAAAAAAAAATTAAAAAAAAAAACCTTTTCTCTGTGCTTCAGGCCGTCGAATAGAACCCACCCATTCATCAGCATCGCCTTGGAATTGCGCGCCACCTGGATCGTCGGACCCCCATCAACCATCACCACTCCGACCAGCTTCGACTTCCGCCCCCATGCCATGAACGGCTCCGAACTCGAACCCCCCAGTGCCAAGAAAGACGCGCTCGAAGATGGCGGGTTAGAGGGGCAAAATCGATCGAACCTCTCCCCGATAATTGATCAAACCAATATGCTTTCGAAGCTGCTTAAATCCTCTTTCATTTTCGATTTGGAAATTTCTGAAATTATAAATCGGCATCGGATAATTCTGGAGAATTAAAATTGGCCCCTTTTTGGCCCTTGAAATCGAACTGACGGCGGGAGTTAAAGTGGCCTAGTGTTTGGAAATGAAAGAGGCTTTTATATTAAATATTAAATAAATATTATATATTATTTTATTTCTAACTTGTCTTTATATTGAAATTTTCATCCAAACTCCAAACGAGACCGAACGAATGTCGCCCCTAGCTAAATACCCCCATTCCGAACACAATGGGATATGTATCATAGGCTGATTTGGTCGTTTTGATCAGTTTCCGTTGAATTTACATTTAAATCGCTTATATTGAATTTTAAATGTACATTTCAATTTACCGGGGTCACATACTAACCCTAAAAATTCCAGAAAAATATTTTCTAGCTTCGTATTGACGATACGGTCCTAACAAAACTAGTTTCGTTGAATTCTGAGACCGTTTGAAAAATGGTCATTTTCCAGTCGATTAAAATCAACTGAAACTGGTCAAACGCGTTTTCCTTTGCCACGCTCACATATTGAATCGAAAAATTATGGAATTTGAAATCTAGCTATAATTTGACATCACGGACCCAACAAAACTGGTTTCGTCGAAATCCGAGGTCATTTGCAAAATGTCCATTTTTTTAAGGGCCTGAATTCCATAGCGACTATTCAGAATTTTCAACTGGACATATCTTTTGATTCCCGCTATGAAATCTTGATTTTTCGGATTCATTGGAAAGATATTATCAATTAAATCCTAATGTTTTTGGTTTCACTAAAATCCGGATTGTTTTGCACTCGGTACATTCAATTGAAGTTTGAAATCGGATTATCGAACTACCGCGCCATTTTCAATTCTATTTATAATTATATATAAATATTTATATTCTAACGACGACGTATATAATATATACGTCGAATTATATTCAAAATAAATTTTCTCGTCGATTTTATTTAAAATAATTCATTTTAAATATTCAAAATTCGCTAAAATTGCCAATTTAAAAATTTCAAACTGGCTCGCATTTTACGGGTTGTTACAATCTCCCTCACTTAAAACTTTTCGTCCCCGAAAAGGAACAAAGTCGAAAGTGGTTTGATTAGTCAACTCTACGTCCATTGTTTTGATTACGGCTTAAGTTCTTCAACTTTTCAGTTTCTAAGAACTTTTCAAAAATTTCAAAAATTTGGCTAACACCCTAAATTTTCGAAAAAATTCGCCATAACCTCCCCTGCAATGGGAGCATCGGGGAATTTCAAATAGCTTCCCCGGTCCTTCAGATCTCAAAAAGAAAAAGAAAAAGCCAAGCGGCTAGCCAATAGGCTCATAAAATCATCATCACCCAAACAAAACAGTAAATTACGTAGTAAACATGTACCTATTTGTCGGGCAAACAAATTTTATTCTCTGCTCTAGCCTCCTTGCTATGACCTGTTCAATGTAAGTATATGTATATGCAAGCAAATGCGACCAATTTTCAATATACTTCAATATGTGATTCAATTAGGCTAATTGGCTAAAAATTAGCAAACAAATAAACAAACAACACAAACATCAATCAATTAGTGAATTATCATTTCAAATTCATAATTTTGATACATATAAAGAAAATAATGTTTTTGATGCCAATTCACAACAAAGTGTTCTAACTATATTAGTTTTGGTTCTCACACCAGTCTAATGGAAATATATAGAAAATCACACCTTCGCCACTCGAATATAAATTCTGATGATGATATATCAATCATCAGAATCACTCCCGGGCGACTAGAGCGTAATTCTATATCTATCCAGTATATTAAAATTTCAAATACACGTGGATCAGACGTATACGCAAAATCTTTATATACTGGACTGTCCAACTCAATATAAATAGATAATCAAATACGAATAATTGATTTAAATTTTCGAAACAAAAATTTGTTTTCATTTGAAAAATATACTCTTCACACTCGTTCTAGGATACTACTGATCCCATCTCTAACGAGTCATTCTCGTTGGATATTACTAATCCAATTTCTGATGAATTCTTTCGTATGGTTCTAATGTGTCTTATTCTATGAGCTTTGTAAACCAAAGCTCTGATACCAGCTGTGACAACCAACAACTTCCCTGTAAAGGAAAGCGTCGGATAGTTCGAGAACAAACCACAACAGAACACATACAGGAGAACATTTCACCGTATATCACAACAATGCATCAGATTACAAGAATATACAGAGTATAAACAAATAAATATTACACAGAAATATCAGAGATTTAAATTACATTTAAATACATCGCAGCGGAAAATAATACAATACACAACTAGAAGTAGACATACGGATACAAAGCTTTCCGGATATCATTCCAGCTGTAAACCAGGATCCTGTGAATATAAATCTGCAAAACCAAAACTACTAGCTGCCCGTGTCAAAATAAGGGCAACCAGAGTTTAGGTCAAAACAATAAACTCCATGTCAGTCATGGGACTGGTGTGAGAACTAAAACAGTTATAAATCTTTATTTTAAAGTTAGGTAAATCAAGGGACCACGCCGTATAACACGGAACGGGTTTCCTCCCAAGAATACCAGTGCATAAAACAACAGCGCAATGCTAAATAAAGAAAAATGAAGCTATTATAAGACCCAGGTCCCATCACACAATGCAACGCAGCCGAGGATAGGGTTTTCCCTTATAATAGCCAAGAATGCTTGATACGTTTAAAACAAATCATTTGATACTATTATAAGTGTATATTGTAGAAAACATCTTCAAATCATAAGTATCAATCATAGGCGGCATGAATGCCCCATCCCACTATGTCGCCATACTAGGCTCTACAAATAAAACCGCAAATGTCACGTATTTGGAAGTTAGATTTCCATCTATGAACCGAGGCCAGGGATCGTCCTCTACCGATTCGAGACAATCTAGCCCATGTTCCGGAACAGCCGCAACTGCCCCTTGGAGCGACAGGGCCGGTCCACCGATGTGGATTATAGTGCCTGAACAATACGTTCCTCCGCCCTTTGGGGCGTAAATGAGCCAACTAAATGACTCCATCGGTTCGAGAACGACCGATCAATCCGAGGTGCCTTGCAACAGCAACAACCACATAAGTCAAACTCGTCACGGCGTGTAAAACCACTGACGCCACTTCTAGCTAGAAAGAAACGCATGTCCTCCCTGAGGTCCTCTCCCGTTTTTGGTTCATACCGGGTGTGAAACTCGCGAATTAAACGTTACACAAAGCTACGCCACAAAGGCCGTGCTTCGATCATCACCACAAGACTTTGTTTTTCAACAGAAGCCTCGATCAATTTCCACTTAGGCATGCCACACAGGCAATTCACTCCATGCGTTTGATATCCATCAGTATATAACCCCTGAGCTCGTACGTCTCAGAGAAGGGCGTTAAGCAAGATAATAAATTCTCCGCCGCCAAACAGATATATATTTAATAGAGATCAATCACACGGACTAAAATCCAATGACAGACACACAGTCCATTTACAAGTCCGTTCTGGGTCTGAACGAAACCGGAGGCACCTAGTACCCCGCATATCCATCGATTTCCAAGCACGTCTGGACGATCACTAACTGTTTCCATCTTCTTGGGTGTACAGCCCAATCAAGATCATCAGTAATTACCCAAACGACGTGAAGACCTCCGGTTTTCGACCATCGTCTTCATCTTCGACTTATCGTCGTATCAGTTATTCAGAATGGGATAAACCCGGTCTTTCCGAATAACTCGCGTATATTTTAAATAAGTGTTACACAAACACAACATACGCCTCATTCCAATTCATCAGTCACTAACCGTAAATTAATCAAGAGAATAATTTCCCAAATATTAACCCCGAAGGCCGAAACCAACATCAGATCAATATCCAGAAAACCATTCTGCTTGGCTAACCGACAGTTAGTTTCTAAATTTCACATTCATAGGGAGAGGTTCCCATTAATTTTATCCAAGATAAATTCCTTGAATTTATTCTTTAATCTATTTTTGAATCTCAATTCAAACTAGTCGGGATTAGCGAACCTTACCGAAGTAATCATTTGTTTTAATTTCCCAATCCCAACCTATTTATCCCATGAAGTAAAACTAGTAATACTTCATATCTAACACCACAGTGTTATCGGTAAATTCAATTACCATTTCACGTTCAAATCTAATTAAAGATTTAACTATCGCCTGGAGCAAAACTGGTGGTACTCCATTTTCGATCTTTTCAATCTAATTAAAGATTCATTAAAACTTCACTTAGTTTTAATCTTTAACTGGGTTAAAGAATCGGTGTCCTTTAAAAACACAGTTCACGATAAACCCAAAATCACATTCATTAATTATCGGGTTAAAGAACGAGTGTTGTTTAAAACACTGTCCACGATAAACCCAAAAATCAATATCAATTCAATTCCAATTAAATATTATTTAATTGGTACACTTCATTAAATCTAAATAAAAAGATTTAATCTTTTCTCAACTGGGTTCAAGAACAGTGTTAATGAAGACACCATTCACGACAAACCCAAATCACATTTGATATTAAATACAAGGCTCTGAATAGAAAATATCCCGGCTTATATTCAATATCAAATTCTACGATTAACAAATGTCGTATTGGAAATAACGATATAAATACATATATCTTTCAAATTTCCATAACAACATCTGCATAATCCCGAATTCCAACATCGAAATATTCCGAAGACAATTTCGAATCAAATCCACTCCAATGCAATCATTGGAAATTCTGGTTATTTTCAAAACCATTTCAAATCCAATTTATTTATTTAAAAATAAATAGAATTATATTTCTAGTTCAAAACTAGTTCATTTTGATAAAAATCTATTTTTATCTTTTCAAATATGGAGTTTTTCATCCCAATTCTTTCTTAATCATTTCTTATGATTTTACATAAATTATTACTATTTTTAATAATTTTATCGAGGCCCGTACAGTCGATTTCCATCAATGGCCATTGAACTACACTTATAGCGACCTTTTTCGAATTTGATTTGGACATAATTCCAAATCCAACCGTTAGATTTCTAATTTCTAATATTCTTTAGAAAGCTCTTTTCGATACAAACCCAACGGTTCCGGTTTTAGGAGAATCCGACGGTCGGATCTCCTGTAATGTCCGTTTGAAATAAATGGTTGAAATTCACGAACTGCCGTGGCGCGGCGCGTTCTATTCATGCATTATATATAATATATATATATATATATATATATATATATATATATATATATTATATAGATTATGGCGATTTCTATTTAAAACGAATTATATAAATAGTTTTAAATTCGTTTCAAAAGCAATTTCAACTTCCATTTCAATTCAAATCAAAATTGAATTCTTCTTTATAAATTCGTTTTAAAATTCATTTCTATTCAATTCAAATTTCAATTCAATTTGAATTCATTTCAATTCGCTTTCAATTCAATTTGAATTCGTTTTCAATTCAATTCATTTCGAAATCGTTTTCAATTTAATTCATTTCGAAATCGTTTTCAATTCAATTCATTTCGAAATCGTTTTCAATTCAATTCATTTCGAAATCGTTTTCAATTCAATTCATTTCGAAATCGTTTTCAATTCAATTCATTTCGAAATCGATAAAATCGATATAAATATCGTTTACGTCAAAATGGCGTCAATCTAATAAACACGGGTTCATATATTCCTTTATTCTATTCAACAAATGAATATTTATTTTTGTCAACACACGACTAATCTCAACGAATGAGTACTGTCCACGTGTGACTATATTTGTTAAATTATTTCGTTCAACACATGACCAATCTCAATGGATGAGTACTGTCAACACATGAACTTTTATTTTATATCGATAAAGATGTAAATTTTATTACTAAAATATTTCGTTCAACACATGACCAATCTCAATGGATGAGTACTGTCAACACATGAACTTTTATTTTATATCGATAAAGATGTAAATTTTATTACTAAAATATTTCGTTCAACACATGACCAATCTCAATGGATGAGTACTGTCAGCACATGAACTTTTATTTTATATCGATAAAGATGTAAATTTTATTACTAAAATATTTCGTTCAACACATGACCAATCTCAATGGATGAGTACTGTGAACACATGAACTTTTATTTTATATCGATAAAGATGTAAATTTTATTACTAAAATATTTCGTTCAACACATGACCAATCTCAATGGATGAGTACTGTCAACACATGAACTTTTATTTTATAATATTCTTTATTTTTCAAATTGGAATGAGGCCCAATCAATTACCATATAAAGTTAATTATATGGATTTTCATACATTACACACATATAATAGCATTGAAAAATAATCAACCATCAACCAAAGTGCACTACACTGTATAAGCATCAAATATAGATATCTAACGCTTATAACAGCCTGTCAATCAATCGATCGACATATTTAATCAATCAGGATGAGTGAACTTCAAATTTCATCCCAACACCCGTGTGGGGTTTCAAACAATCAAACGCATATTTTATCTGTGCAGTTGGGCGATGTGTAAAATTTATCGACCCAATCAATGTCCTTCAAATAGGTGTACATAAACAAACCGTCTAGTTTGTAAATGAATATTTATTTATTCACATTCACGTTAAAAATTATATTTTTAACGACAAAACATTCTATTCCAACATATGAATTTCTATTCATTTCATTCTTTAAATAAAATGATATTTTTATTTTTCTAACTTATTTTAGAAAATTTCGGCGGCATAACGGCACGATACTAGAAACGGGACGAGGCCTAGCCTTATCCCCGGTCTAGTGAAGGCCCACGCCATTCACACATCAATCAAATTCACCAAACAAACAAATTCAAATCAATTCATCTTACTAATTTATGCAACCAAACAAACAAGTCCATGGTCTGTGGACGATTGTGTCGGGTGCTACTAAGCAACGTCTACATCCTAGTATATATATATATATAACTAGAAAAAGAAATTGAAAGGTGAGGAATTCTCACCGATAGCTATCCAATCATCTTGACTCTTCTTTGATATAAATCTTCTTCGTTCTCGCCTTTTTGTCACCTCCGTTATCCGCTTTCACTACATATGTAAAAATCATATTTTTACTTCGCTATTCAATATATAAAAATCACATTTTTAATTCGAAGTTCAATATATAAAAATCACATTTTTAATTCGAAGTTCAATATATAAAAATCACATTTTTAATTCGAAGTTCAATATATAAAAATCACATTTTTAATTCGAAGTTCAATATATAAAAGATCACATTTTTAATTCGAAGTTCAATATATAGAAAATCAAATTTTTAATTCGAAGTTCAATATATAAAAATCAAATTTTTCTATTTTCAAAACAAAGTATATTTTTCTATTTTCAAAACAAAGTATATTTTTCTATTTTCAAAACAAAGTATATTTTTCTATTTTCTAAACAAAGTATATTTTTCTATTTTCAAAACAAAGTATATTTTTCTATTTTCAAAACAAAGTATATTTTTCTAACTTATTTTAAACAAAGCCTATATATTTTAAAAACAAATTTAAACTGATTTTCAAAACAATTTTAAACTGAATTTAAACTGTTAAAAACTGCTTAAAACTGATTTTAAAAACTGCTTAAAACTGATTTTAAAAACTGTTTAAAACTGATTTTAAAAACTTAAGAAGAAAAAAAAAATTAAAAAAAAATAAAACCTTTTCTCTGTGCTTCAGGCCGTCGAATAGAACCCACCTATTCATCAGCGTCGCCTTGGAATTGCGCGCCACCTGGATCGTCGGACCCCCATCAACCATCACCACTCCGACCAGCTTCAACTTCCGCTCCCATGCCATGAACGGCTCCGAACTCGAACCCCCCAGCGCCAAGAAAGACGCGCTCGAAGATGGCGTGTTAGAGGGGCAAAATCGATCGAACCCCTCCCCGATAATTGATCAAACCAATATGCTTTTGAAGCTGCTTAAATCCTCTTTCATTTTCGATTTGGAAATTTCTGAAATTATAAATCGGCATCGGATAATTCTGGAGAATTAAAATTGGCCCCTTTTTGGCCCTTGAAATCGAACTGACGGCGGGAGTTAAAGTGGCCTAGGGTTTGGAAATGAAAGAGGCTTTTATATTAAATATTAAATATTATATATCATTTTATTTCTAACTTGTCTTTATATTGAAATTTTCATCCAAACTCCAAACGAGACCGAACGAATGTCGCCCCTAGCTAAATACCCCCATTCCGAACACAATGGGATATGTATCATAGGCTGATTTGGTCGTTTTGATCAGTTTCCGTTGAATTTACATTTAAATCACTTATATTGAATTTTAATTGTACATTTCAATTTACCGGGGTCACATGCTAACCCTAAAAATTCCAGAAAAATATTTTCTAGCTTCGTATTGACGATACGGTCCTAACAAAACTAGTTTCGTTGAATTCTGAGACCGTTTGAAAAATGGTCATTTTCCAGTCGATTAAAATCAACTAAAACTGGTCAAACGCGTTTTCCTTTGCCACGCTCACATATTGAATCGAAAAATTATGAAATTTGAAACCTAGCTATAATTTGACATCACGGACCCAACAAAACTGGTTTCGTCGAAATCCGAGGTCATTTGCAAAATGTCCATTTTTTTAAGGGCCTGAATTCCATAGCGACTATTCAGAATTTTCAACTGGACATATCTTTTGATTCCCGCTATGAAATCTTGATTTTTCGGATTCGTTGGAAAGATATTATCAATTAGATCCTAATGTTTTTGGTTTCACTAAAATCCGGATTGTTTTGCACCCGGTACATTCAATTGAAGTTTGAAATCGGATTATCGAACTACCGCGCCATTTTCAATTCTATTTATAATTATATATAAATATTTATATTCTAACGACGACGTATATAATATATACATCGAATTATATTCAAAATAAATTTTCTCATCGATTTTATTTAAAATAATTCATTTTAAATATTCAAAATTCGCTAAAATTGCCAATTTAAAAATTTCAAACTGGCTCGCATTTTACGGGTTGTTACAGAAGGTACGGATGATTTTATCTAATCTGATTTTAACACCTTTAAACCATTGCAAACTTTTAAAAATCATATCTTTTTGCTGTGTTATCGAAATTCAGTGAAACAAGAGACAGTGGATGTAACAACCCGGAAAATCTGGGCCAGTTTAAAATTTTTATTTTGGCGATTTTAGCGAATTTTGATTATTTAAAATGAATTATTTTAAATAAAATCAACGGAAATTTATTTTGAATATAATTCGAACGTATATATTTATACGCGTCGTGGTTAGAATATAAATATTTATATATAATTATAAATAGAATGGAAAATGGCGCGGTAGTTCGATAATTCGATTTCAAACTTCAATTGAATGCACCGGGTGCAAAACAATCCGGATTTTAGTGAAACCAAAAAACATTAGGATCTAATTGATGGTATCTTTCTATCGAATCCGAAAAATCGAAATTTGATAGCGGGAATCAAAGGATATGTCCAGTTGAAAATTCTGAATAGTCGCTATGGAATTCAGGCCCTTAAAAATGGACATTTTGCAAACGACCTCGGATTTCGACGAAACTAGTTTTGTTGGGTCCGTGATGTAAAGTTATTGCTAGGTTTCAAATTTCATAATTTTTCGAATCAATATGTGAGCGTGGCAAAGGAAAACGCGTTTGACCAGTTTCAGTTGATTTTAATCGACTGGAAATTGGCCATTTTTCAAACGGTCTCAGAACTCGACGAAACTAGTTTTGTTAGGACCGTATCGTCAATACGAAGCTAGAAAATATTTTTCGGGAATTTTTCTAGTTAGTATGTGACCCCGGTAATTTGAAATGCACGTTTAAAATTCAATATAGTGATTTAAATGTAAATTCAACGGGAACTGATTCAAACGATCGAATCAACCTGCGAAACATATCCCATTGTGTTCGGAATGGGGGTAGTACGCTATGGACGACAGGCGGTGGGCCTCGTTTTGAGGTCGAAAATAAAAGTTGCTTTTCGGTGGAAAAATTAAAAAAATATATATATATATAATAAATAAAAAATATATATCCCCTCCTCCCTTTATCTCTCTGCCCCCCCCCCCCCCCCCCCACGTTCAACAGAAATCGATGTATAAAAAAAAAGAAAAAAGGGGGATCGAACCCAGTCCCCGTCGCCCCCTGAAGCTACCCACCACCGCGCCGTCGTGCCCACGCCATCACCCCCCCCATCGGCGTCAGCTCCTCCACTGCCTCTCCCTCAAAAGAACCGCACCCCCAAAACCCTAATCCCAAAAATTCGAGGAACCCTAGCCGCCGCTAGACCCACAGCCCCCAGGCCGACCACCGCCAGTCACCAGAAGCACCTGTGCCCCCCCCTTCTCGCGGCGATCCCTTCCTCCTCCCCCTCTTGCTTCAATCGACAGTGAGTTTACTATTTATTTGATTATTTTCTTTCTTATGTAATTTATTTAATAAATAAACATGGTTTTTTTTGAATTTAGAAGGGATTTTTTTTATATACAAAGAAACCATTGTTTTTTTTTTATATATATATAGAAGTGATTGTTCGTATTTCATAGAAAGGTTTGATTTTTATTTCATAGAAAGGTAGGATCTTTATGCATAGAAAAATATATATATAATTTTTAACGAATAAAAATATGGTTTTTATTTAGTTAGCGATTATAAAAATATGATTTTTATATTTTTAAAGTAGAAAAAAATACACCTTGTTTTAAAGTAGAAAAAAATATACTTTGTTTTAAGGTAGTAAAACATACATTGTTTTTGCAAAATATAAGATTTTGTTTTTGTAAATAACATTGATTACAAAATGAAATATTTAAAATAAATAACTTTGCATAATAAAATATGGGATTTTTATATATTGAACATCGAAATAAAAATATGATTTTTATATATTGAACTTCGAAATAAAAATATGATTTTTATATATTGGATAGTGAAGTAAAAATGTGATTTTTACATATGTAGAGGATACGGGCAAAGAAAGTGAAAAGAGGCAGAACGACGAAGACTTCTGCAAATGAGGTGCCGTGGAGCTAGGATAGCTATATGTGAGAACTTCTCACCTTTCAATTTAATTTTTCTAGTTATATATATATACTAGGATGCAGACGGTGCTTAGTAGCACCCGACACAATCGTCCACAGACCATGGACTTGTTTGTTTGGTTGCATAGATTAGTTATATGATGTGATTTGAATTGGTTGTTTGGTGATTTTGATTGATGTGTGAATGGCGTGGGCCTTCACTAGACCGGGGATAAGGCTAGGCCTTGTCCCGTTTCTAGTATCGTGCCGTTATGCCGCCAAAATTTTCTAAAATATGTTAGAAAAATAAAAATATCATTTTATTTAAAGAATGAACTGAATAGAAATTCATATGTTGGAATAAAATGTTTTATCGTTAAGAATATAATTTTTAACGTGAATGTGAATAAATAAATATTCATTTACAAGCCGGACGGTTTGTATATGTACACCTATTTGAAGGACATTGATTGGGTCGATAAATTTTACACATCGCCCAACAGCACAAATAAAATATGTGTTTGATTGTTTGAAACCCCACACGGGTGTTGGGATGAAATTTGAAGTTCACTCATCCTGATTGATTAAATATGTCGATCGATTGATTGACAGGCTGTTATAAGCGTTAGATATCTATATTTGATGCTTATACAGTGTAGTGCACTTTGGTTGATGGTTGATTATTTTTCAATGCTATTATATACATGTGTTGTATGAAAATCCATATAAACAACTTTATATGGTAATTGATTGGGCCTCATTCCAATTTAGAAAATAAAGAATAATATAAAATAACGGTTCATGTGTTGACAGTACTCATCCATTGAGATTGGTCATGTGTTGAACGAAATATTTTGATAATAAAATTTACATCTTTATCGATATAAAATAAAAGTTCATGTGTTGACAGTACTCATCCATTGAGATTGGTCATGTGTTGAACGAAATATTTTGATAACAACTATTTTGAAAGAGAAATATTTGAAATAGAATATTTGAAAATAGAAATTTATGAAGCCGTGTTGATTAGATTGACGCCATTATGACGTGAACGATATTTATATCGATTTTATTCATTTCGAAATGAAATGAATTGAAAACGAATTCAAATTGAATTGAAAACGATTTCGAAATGAATTGAATATATAACGATTTCGAAATGAAATGAATTGAAAACGATTTCGAAATGAATTGAATTGAAAACGATTTCGAAATGAATTGAATCGAAAACGATTTCGAAATAAATTGAATTGAAAACGATTCGAAATGAATTGAATTGAAAACGATTTCGAAATGAATTGAATATAAAACGATTTCGAAATGAATTGAATTGAAAACGATTTCGAAATGAATTGAATCGAAAACGATTTCGAAATGAATTGAATATAAAACGATTTCGAAATGAATTGAATTGAAAACGATTTCGTAATGAATTGAATCGAAAACGATTTCGAAATGAATTGAATTGAAAACGAATTCAAATTGAATTGAAAACGAATTGAAATGAATTCAAATTGAATTGAAATTTGAATTGAATAGAAATGAATTTTAAAACGAATTTATAAAGAAGAATTCAATTTTGATTTGAATTGAAAAGAAAGTCGAAATTGCTTTTGAAACGATTTTAAAGCTATTTATATAATTCGTTTTAAATAGAAATCGACGAAATATATTATATATATATTATATATATAATATAATGGCCTGAATAGAATGCGTCGCGCCGCGGCCGTTCGTGAATTTCGACCATTTATTTCAAACGGACATTACGGGAGATCCGACCGTCGGATTCTCCTAAAACCGGAACCGTTGGGTTCGTATCGAAAAGGGCTTTCTAATGAATATTAGAAATTTAAAATCTAACGGTTGGATTTGGAGTTACGTCCAAATCAAATTTGAAAAAGGTCGCTGTAAGTGCAGTTCGATGGCCGTTGATGGAAATCGACTGTACGGGCCTTGATAAAATTATTAAAAATAGTAATAATTTGTGTAAAATCATAAGAAATGATTTAGAAAGAATTGGGATGAAAAACTCCATATTTGAAAAGATAAAAATAGATTTTTATCGAAATGAACTAGTTTTGAACTAGAATTATAATTCTATTTATTTTTAAATAAATAAATTGAATTCGAAAAGGGTTTTAAAAATAACCAAAATTTCCAATGATTGCATTGGAGTGGATTTGAATCGAAATTGTCTTCGGAATATTTCGATGTTGGAATTCGGGATTATACAGTTGTTGTTATGGAAATTTGAAAGATGTAGATATTTATATCGTTATTTCCAATACGACATTTGTTAATCGTAGAATTTGATATTGAATATAAGCCGATATATTTTCTATTCAGAGCCTTATATTGAATATCGAATGTGATTTGGGTTTGTCGTGAATGGTGTCTTCACTAACACTGTTCTTGAACCTAGTTGAGAAAAGATTAAATCTTTTTTATTAGATTTAATGAAGTGTACCAATTAAACAATATTTAATTGGAATTGAATTGGTATTGATTTTTGGGTTTATCGTGAACAGTATTTTAAATAACACTTGTTCTTTAACCCGATAATTAATGGAATGTGATTTTGGGTTTATCGTGAATCGTGTTTTAAATGACACTGATTCTTTAACCCAGTCGAAGATTAAAACTAAGTGGAGTTTTAATGAATCTTTAATTAGATTGAAATGATCGAAAATGGAGTATCACCAGTTTTGCTCCAGGCGATAGTTAAATCTTTAATTAGATTTGAACGTGAAATGGTAATTGAATTTACCGATAACACCGTGGTGTTAGATATGAAGTATAACCAGTTTTACTTCATGGGATGAATAGGTTGGGATTGGGAAATTAAAACAAATGATTACTTCGGTAAGGTTCGTTAATCCCGACTAGTTTGAATTGATATTCAAAAATAGATTATAGAATAAATTCAAGAAATTTATCTTGGATAAAATTAATGGGAACCTTTCCCTATGAATGTGAAATTTAGAAATTGACTGTCGGTTAGCCAAACAGAATGGTTTTCTGGATATTGATCTGATGTTGGTTTCGGCCTTCGGGGTTAATATTTGGGGAATTATTCTCTTGATTAATTTACGGTTAGTGACTAATGAATTGAAATGAGGCGTATGTTGTGTTTGTGTAACACTTATTTAAAATATACGCGAGTTATTCGGAAAGACCGGGTTTATCCCATTCTGAATAACTGATACGACGATAAGTCGAAGACGAAGACGATGGTCGAAGACCGGAGGTCCTCACGTCGTTTGGGTGATAACTGATGATCTTGATTGGGCTGTACACCCAAGAAGATGGAAACAGTTAGTGATCGTCCAGACGTACTTGGAGATCGATGGATATGCGGGGTACTAGGTGCCTCCGGTTTCGTTCAGACCCAGAACGGACTTGTAAATGGACTGTGTGTCTGACATTGGATTTTAGTCCGTGTGATTGATCTCTATTAAATATATATCTGTTTGGCAGCGGAGAATTTATTCTCTTGCTTAACGCCCTTCTCTGAGACCTACGAGCTCAGGGGTTATATATTGATGGATATCAAACGCATGGAGTGAATTGCCTGTGTGGCATGCCTAAGTGGCAAATGATCGAGGCTTCTGTTGAAAAGCAAAGTCTTGTGGTGATGATCAAAGCACGGCCTTTGTGGCGTAGCTTTGTGTAACGTTTACTTCGCGAGTTTCACACCCGGTATGAACCAAAAACGGGAGACGGACCTCAGGGGGGGACATGCGTTTTCTTTCTAGCTAGAAGTGGCGTCAGTGGTTTTACACGCCCTGACGAGTTTGACTTATGTGGTTGTTACTGTTGCGAGGCGCCTCGGTTAGATCGGACGATCCGGGTCCGATGGAGTCATTCGTTGGCTCATTTACGCCCCAAAGGGCGGAGGGACGCATTGTTCAGGCATTATAATCCACTTCGTGTGGACCGGCCCTGACGATCCAAGGGGCAGTTGCGGCTGTTCCTAGACATGGGCTAGATTGTCTAAAATCGGTTGAGGACTATCTTTTGCCTCGGTTCATAGACGGAAATCCAATTTCCAAATACGTGACATTTGCAGTTTTATTTGTAAACCTATATATGGCGACATGATATATGGTACCCATGCCGCCTATGATTGATACTTATGATTTGAAGTTGTTTATACACTATGCACTTATAATAGTATCAAATGATTTGTTTTAAACGTATCAAGCATTCTTTGGCTGTTATAAGGGAAAACCCTATCCCCCTGCTTGCGTTGCATTGTGTGATAGGACCTGGGTCTTATAACAGCTTCATTTTTCTTTATTTAGCATTGCGCTGTTGTTTTATGCACTGGTATTCTTGGGAGGAAACCCGTTCCGTGTTATACGGCGTGGTCCCTTGATTTACCTAACTTTAAAATAAAGAATTAATAACTGTTTTGGTTTTGCAGATTTATATTCACAGGATCCTGGTTTACAGCTGGAACGATATCCGGAAAGCTTTGTATCCGTATATCTACTTCTAGTTGTGTATTGTATTATTTTCCGCTGCTATGTATTTAAATGTAATTTAAATCTCTGATATTTCTGTGTAATATTCATTTTTACTCTGTATATTCTTGTAATCTGATGCATTGTTGTAATATACAATGAAACGTTCTTGTATATGCGTTCTGTTGTGGTTTGTTCTCGAACTATCCGACGCTTTCCTTTATGGGGAAGTTACGGGTTTTCATAGTGGACTCGTGTGGACGTCTTCTATCTTATAGAAGAGACTGCATATTTTTCTGAGCCTTCTGCTATTTTTGGTGGAGTGGAACCCAAGGTGAGATTTCTAATTTATAAACGATATGGAAAATGACGATGTATAAATTATATAGTCAATGTATGAGTTATATAAGCGTTGTACACCCCTTGTATAAGCGTTGTATAAGCTGTACGTTTGATGTATAAGTTGTATATGCGTTGTACAAATTATATATGTATTGAAATAGAAGTGAATTGCTATATATATATATATATATATATATATATATATATATATATATACGCCCTCGTCCACAAAGCTTGGACGATATTTATTGGTTGTGAATGGTGTGAAAATTGATTGATAGCGAATGGTTGATTGGAATTGTTTGTGGTTGATATTGATTGATTGTGGTTGAAAAATACCCATTTGTGGTTGAGAAATATTTGGTTGAAACCACATAGGATTAGTTTGTGGAAATGAAATAAATATACATGCCGCCCTCGTGCGAATTAGATGCATGATTCCCCAATGTCAAAAACCACGAGGTTTTAAGGTAGAGCGAGGAGCCGTACTAGTGACGGTCCGAGTTTTAACTACCCTGCCGATATGCTGCCGAAATTTTGAATAATATTCATGTGTTTGAATTATTTTCATTTGTTGAAACTATATTTATTCGTTGTATAGAAAACCTTCATGTGTTGAGTCGATATTCATTCGTTGGATAGAAATTCATGTGTTGAATGGTATTCGTGTTTTAAATATAAAAATCACATTTTTATCTATATATATAAACTCTAGAAAACCTTCATGTGTTGAATCGATATTCATTCGTTGAATTGAAATTCATGTGTTGAATGGTATTAATATTTTTAAATAAATTGCTTTATAATAAAAAATCACATTTTTATCCATATATATAAACTATAAAAAAACTTCATGTGTTGAATCGATATTCATTCGTTGAATTGAAATTCATGTGTTGAATGGTATTCATATTTTGAAATAAATTGCTTTATAATAAAAATCACATTTTTATCATCTATATGAACTATATAAAATAATCCTGTTTTAAAAGAAATTGCTTTTATAATAAAAATCCTATTTTTATTACCTACATGAACTATATAAAATAATAGTGTTTTGAAATGAATTGTTTTACAATAAAAATCACATTTTATTATATACATGAATTGTTAAATATAGTGAAGTGTTGAAATAGAAGAAAGTTAGATAAAAATATCATTTTTATCAAATGTATGAAAAGAATATAGCTTTGAAATCGAAGAATCGATATATACATATATATATATATATATATTTAAATAGAATTAAAATATATCGAATAACGAAGCTGTAGTTCGTATTTTGAAATCGTGATTTCAAACGATTAAACCGGGAGAACCGACCATCGGATTTTCCTGAAATCGCAAGCGTTGGGTTCGCCTTGGAAATATCTTTCCAACGGCACCAACTTTGTGAAAATCCAACGGTTGGATTGTCTAGAATGTTTAATTCAAATCTAAAGAAAAACAGCGCCAGAATCGATTATATATATATATATATATATGTAAATATAATTATATTTAATCGAATAACGACGCTGCAGTTCGTATTTTGAAATCGAAACTTCAAACGATTATACCGGGGGATCCGACCGTCGGATTTTCCCGAAACAGGAACCGTTGGATTCATTTTGAAAAGATCTTTCTAATGATATAAATTTTGTGAAGATCCAATGATTATATTTTCAGATATGTGTAAACTAAATCTGAAGAAAAACAGCGCCACGGTCGTGTTATGGCCCGAAGCGTCGTTTTGAATAAAATGGCTATTTTAAAATAAATAAAAATAGCGATAAATCGTTATAAAATATTATAAACGATATGGATGTAAATTTAGAAATTAACTGAAGGTTGGCTATGTCTAATGGTTTCTTGGGTATTGATCTGATGTTGGTTTCGGCCTTCGAGGTTAATATTTGGGAAATCGTTCTCTTACTGATTGACGGTTAGTGACTAATGAATTGAATTGATGTGTGTGTATGTCAGTGTTGCACTTGTTTATTATATACGCGATTTTCTCAGAAAGACCGGGTTTATCCCATTTTGAATAACTGAATCGGCGATAAGAAATCGAAGATAAAGACGGTGGTCGAAGACCGGAGATGTTCACCTTGTTTGGATGGTAACCGAGGTCCTGATTGGGAGGCATCCCGAAATATGGATAATGAGTGGTGATCGTCCAGACGTACGTGGAAATCGATGGGTTTGCGAGGTATATAGTGCCTCCGGCTTTGTTCAGACCCAGAACGGACTTGCAAATGGACAATGTGTCTGACATTGGAATTTATTCTGTGTGATTGATAGCCATCAGTTGCACGGTGTGAATTGCCTGTGTGGCATGCTAAGATGCAGTGATCAGGGCTTCTGTTGAAAAGCAAAGTCTTGTGGAGATGATCAAAGCACCGCCTGTGTGGCGTAGCTTTGTGTATAACGTGGAATCGCGAGCCTCACACCCCGGTATGGACCAGAAACAAGAGCAGGACCTCAGGGAGGGCATGCGTTTCCTTCTAGCTAGGAGTGGCGTCAGTGGTTTTACACGCCCTGACGAGTTTGTCTTATGTGGTTGTTGTTGTTGCGAGGCGCCTCGGTTAGATCGGATGATCCGGGTCCGATGGAGTCATTCGTTGGCTCACTTACGCCCCAAAGTGTGGGGAAACGTATTGTTCAGGCATAATAATCCACCTCAGTGGACCGGCCCTGACGATCCAAGGCTTGCCTGCGCGCTTGCTTGAGACATGGGCTAGATTGTCTCGAATTCGGTAAGGACTATCTTTTGCTTTGGTTCAAGACGGAAATCAAATTTCCAAATATGTGACTGTGCGGTTTTGATTGTATACCTATATATGGCGACATAGTGGTATGGGGCATTATTGCCTCCTATGATTGATACTTATGATTTGAAATTTCTTTTGAAACATATGAACACTAGTAATAATATCAAATGCTTTTGTTTTATTCGTATCATGCATATCTTGGCCATTATAAAGTAAAAACTCTATCCTCCGGTTTGCGTTGCATTGTGTGATGGGAACTGAGTCTTATAATGACTTCATTTTTATAAAAAGCATTGCGATGTTTTAAAAGAAAGATTTGTTTTTAAAGCACTGGCAATCCAATGGAGTAAATTCGTTCCACGAAAGTGGCGTGGTCCTGTGATTAGCCATATATTAAATGTGTTGAGTAGATTTCTCATACCAGTCCCATCACTGACTCGTAGTTTGTTTCACTATCAAACTCGGGTGCCCCTTTTTCTACACGGGCCGCCTTGTACTCAGGTTTAGCAGGCTTTATCCGAATAGCTGGAGCTGTAGATGGATTCTATTATTTATCTCTTTTTATGCTGTTCAGCTCCTATTGTACATTATGTTTGTTTTCCGCTATAGACATTTATGTATAGCTGAACTGTATTTGTACTAAGTATGATCGTGTATACTGTGTAACTCTGATGATTACTTTTATCCAGTATATTCTATTGTTCATTATCTGGTGTATTTATTTAATTATGTTTTGCTATTATCTATTACTGTGTTATATTCCAAAGATTACCCTTGTCTCCGTCTGTACGGGAAATGGGGTCGTCACATGGGATTTATAATTGTGTGCTATACTTATTAATGATTGGTTGTTTGTTTGTTCGTTGTTGATTTTATATTCATGTATGGACTGAACAGTAAAATTAAACGTTCGTTTTATTTAATTGAGAACAAATCGTTATTTTTTTACGATTAAATCCACTTGAGGTAACTTGCCTCAGTGGTTATGTTTATAACACTATAAACGTTATAATGCTTGCATTTCTGTTATTAGCGCAGTATGGACTGTTACATTTATTATCGACCGTCATTATTAAACTGTTCACGTCATGGAAACCGAATAATTGATTGGCCATTTTGAACTGAATAACGTTATTAATATGATTATATTTTTTGTTATGTAATGTGATATTGGTTTATATTTCACGTTTGGTACTATATTAACCATTTGCCTCTTTATTACCGTCGATGAAAAGGAATGATTTTTCGAAAATCAATATTAAATGGATTTCATGTGGTTTTTAAAGATATGAATATATTTTTATATAAATTCGAAATACGATTTTTATGGTAAAGATAATAGTCAATGTGGAGTTTGCAAATTTTATGTGTAAAATATAACTAATAGAAATGTAAGAGAGTACTAAACAAATATTTAAACAAGATAAATCTATCGTGGTAGCTTTTAAATGTTGAATGATTTTGTAAAAACCGTAATGATCGCAAAAGAAGTTTAAATGGATTTCAAAAATATCGAAATGGAATAAATGAATTATGGATATGCAAGAATTTATAAAAGACTTTAATAAGGGATATTTTTGTAATAAATAATCGTTTTTAACAAGCGGTGTTTCAAATAAATACGAAATGTGATTTAATATCATTTCGTGAATGAGATTAACAAGTCGATAGATTTGAAATGAGTGGTGATTTGGAAATGGGATTTCATATTTTAAATAGAATCGAAGTTGAAAATACCAATATGAAATTTATAAATGAGATTTGGTTAAATAAATGGAAGTGAGTCTATTCCGAGGCTCGGAATGTGATATTCCAAAGGTCGGAATGTTAACTGAAGGCAGGATTTTAAATAAAATTATAGTTTTGGATAACGACAATGAATATTAGTTGTTAAAAATGTATTGCAAATGAGATTTTCAATCAAGTTAAAAATGAGGGATGAAAACGAATGGTAAGTTGTTGTAATTAATTAAAAAAGATATTATAAATGGAAATCGAAAGTTTTGAAAATGGAATCGAGTTAGTAAATAAAAGTAAGGGTTTACGAATGTGATTTTGTAACATTTATTACAAATGAGATGAACCATTTTGGGCATGAGATTTTACAAAGGGTTGTTATATGTTTTCTAGACAAAGGGGTTGAGTATGATTTAAAGGGAGTGTGATAAAAATAAGTTGAACTGTTTTAATAACTATAAATATAAGAATTTAAAAAAATATCAACATAATAATGGTATAAAATATTAATATAAGATTTATGGAAGCTTTTTTTTTAAACAAATGAAATTAAGTGTTTGAAAATAAGTTGTAATATAAAAACATAGAGTTATTAAGGAAATTTTATAAGGATTTTATTTGTAATAGAATCGAGGCTCATATGATATTGTATATGATTATTAACTTAAATCGAAAGAGTTAATAAGAGTTTACTTAACAATTAGTTAAGTAAAAGTGGTCAAGATTTAAACAAGTTTCAAAGGAGTGTGTGGTTAATAAACTTTTATTTATTCTGAAGCTATGAATGTTGTTGGTCAAGGTCTGAGCGGTAAATAAAATACCCCGACTTGAACGACTCCATGATTATCGAAGAAAGATATTAGTTTATAAACGATAATATTTTATGGAAATATAAGTTATGATTTCCGTATATGATATTATAAGCAGTTTCCGAGAAGTTTATAAGCTGAATAAAAAGAAGTTGGAGAATATTCTTATTTTATAATAAGAAGTAAAAGTGATGATTCAAATGTTGGAAAAGTAAAGAATATAATTAACGGAAAGTTCGTTTAAGAGGCTAAAGGATACTAAGTAGTGAATCAGTGAATATATTTTGTTATGGAAGAAATGTTGTTTTATTTGATAGTTAAATCACCGACTATCAAACTTGCCCATACGATTGTTGGTACGGAAGGACCAGGATCGAATATATTTGAAAACCATTCCGTCCAACAAATACAAATACGTGAAGATGCTGATTTAAGATAGAGCTATTGAAGACCGTGGATCTTCGTAAGAGGAATGGTTACTTAATATCTTTGATTGCAAGCAGAGATATACTGTGATTCTGTCGTGGTTGAAATCTACGGGTTCGCAAGGACTTCTCGCTACTGATTCTCAGGGTGATTTCTAGATTGCAGTAGGAGGGTACCTTCGGCTCATCCTGTTCCTGGGTGACTTGTATGGATGAATGTTTGACAGAGTATTTCCAGAAAGATCATGTACATTGATTTCTCCAACTGTACCAGGAGTGGAAGCCAAGAAGGAAACTTCTTTTAGCTAACACGTAACGTATTGTTGTGGATGTCAATTAGTGATTCTGATGGATCTGATGACGTGGCATTCGAAGTGAATGTGATGTGCTGATAAAGCGTAGCCTCAAGCCTCATCAACCAGGAAATGACAAAAATCGGGTAGGCAGCATGGCTATGTGGGTCGTTCCCATTAGGGTGTATAATCACCTATATAGAGAAAATCTAATTCCTTCTTTAATTTATTTCTGTGTTGTCCCTTTTCGGGAAACGGTGGTTTGAGCCCAACCGTTGTTGATATACATCCGATACACTCAAGCGAAATGAATGGTCGGTCATGTGAGGGCCGGGTTGCAAGATGTTCTTGTTGAACCCAGTGTATTCGCCTGTAGAGATACACTATCGGCATGTGGTCCCATACGTTGTCATAGTTGGAATCCAATCTCCAATAAGCGCCAGCGGTTTTGATTGTACACCATATATGTGGAGCGTGAGATGCAAGTGTTCCACTAGATTTATATTTACTTGTATTTAGACACTATTATTATATCAGAAAAGATATTGATTTCAAAAACTTTTTGGGTTATCGTAACGTAAAAACCGTCTGTATTTATATATGGATTTGGTCTTACTATTATCCTTTTCTTTCAGAAGGATTTTAACTTTAAAATCAAGTTGTGTAATACCCTTAATACTGTGCATGTTTTCTCACTCTGGTTCACTAGACTGACTCGGTGTTTTGTAAATGCTCGGGTTAGCCCGGGGTGTACATGTCCAGGTTATCGGATGTTGCGAAGTCCAGAGACGAGCTGGAGGAGTTCAGACGTATTATATATATGATATTTATTCCGCTGTGTGTTGTGTGTGGGCAGATTATTATAACTGTCCAGATGTTGATGTACTCTGATATTGTAATTATTTTTAAAAAAGCTCTCAATAAAGATTTATTTTTGTATTATATTTTGTTCTGCTGCGATGTGAGACTCTGATTTTGTGGTGTGTTGGTTCTTCTTCTTCTTCTATTCTAATATTTCTTTCTTTCTTATCTCATCCTCTAATTTCTTTCTGTAAAATGTTCTAGTGTTTTCGGTTATGGAAGGTCGGCATTAGTTACAGTAAAGGTATTTATGTTGATTTTCGGGGCCAAAAATCCTCTGGTCCTAACATACTTAATTGCCGAAAACCAAATATTTTTATTTACCCCCAATTCATTCAATAAAGAAATCGTTTCCCTCAGCTAGAAATCAAAGTTTTTCCCCAATTCATTATTAATATAATGGCAGACGAATTTAATCTCCTCCCCAAATCAAAATCAATGATCAATCTTTTTCCCAAATCAGTCGCCTCCTCCTCCTTTAGTTGATAAAAATCCACCGCAAGTCCATTATCCTTTTCGGCCACCTTCTGGGTTTGCGACGGCCATTGTTAAAACAGTTGATGTCTCTGCCCCGATTTGTTAGAGCGCATGGAAAACCTCCTTGGTTAGAAGTCGTCGATGTCCACACCCTTGGAGCCTGAACCACCTACGCCTTCTTCCGCGATTAGAGGTGAGTAATTTACTCACGATTTATCCTAATTTAAAGTAAATCAATATTAGTATAAACTATAATAAAATTGTCAAATTTTGTGCTTGTTTTACTGCTTGGTTGATACGTGTTTCTGTTCCTCGTGTTCTAGATGATTTGAAGCTGAACTGTATATGTGATTGTGTATATATGCGAATGTAGTGCAGTTAGTCTGTTGGATACTTGTTATTATTTTGGTTGCTCAGGAATAGTTACAACCCACTTCTTGTTACTTTGCTTGAAACTGGATTCATATGTAAACAGAGTTATGCATACCATTCATTTTGTTTCCTTGTTGTCTGGACGTGATTATATCAGATTTATGTTGTGGAAGTAGTGCCATTTGTGCATGCCATTCATCTTGGTGCAGGATTGTGTACCTTTGAAAATAAACTAGTTTGACAGAGTTACCTTGCTGTATACAATTTTTCATAATCCTTTCTAGTTAAAACTTAATCAGTAAACTTAATCCATGAGATTCCTATATAGTGGTATCATGTAATCAGAATGCTGGTCTAATACCCTCTGGTAATTTATGTGTAATTATGACGTTCAATTAAATAGTAAATGGATAATCCTTACCTGTTATGATAAACATAACTATTGTTAAGTACTCCCTTTTGATGCTGGTTGAAGTATCACCCCTATGATGCTACTAGCACTATAACATGCCAATTTTCCATGCGTGGATGAACACTTCTGTTTTACCATGTTGTAAATAAAAACTATGTGAATTTCTGTTGAAGACACCTCACTTGGAAGAATTCATTACACCGTTTAACTATATGTGGCATGGCACTATGAGCCCATAATAAGTATTTTGAGCTGGTTACCATGCTGATGTATTCAGGCTTGTTATTGTTGTTTATATTTGTATTAGCCCTGTTTATCAGCATACGAAATTTAACAGTGAGACAAAAGTAATAGCAGCACCAGAAAGAAAGATAATATAGCAGTGTAAACATGAAGATAATATAAACGAATTATATTTTATTTTATTTAAACTCTATTTTAATCTGCCCCTTTGATGTTTTGCCTTACCTTTATGTTATTTTTGTGATAGTTATGATGTATTACATCTCATCTAAATAAAAATCTAAACCTGGAATTATTAAATTATTCTTGTAAGTGAATACCTAAGTTTACTATCATGGACCTTTGTTAATATTTTATATGTGACTGTTGCCATCTATATATATTACCCAACATTGATAATGGTATGTTTTCTTGGAAATATAAACATGCTATAAATGAAAAGGGGAATACTCTTCATTAACCTTAGAATTTCAATAATACTAATTATGGTTTGTATAGGATTTGAGTTTAGTATGGGAACTGGTTGCTATTATCTTTAATGTATTAGTAATTCGAACCCGACTTAAAGCCTCATATGTACATAAGAACGGAATATATAGAAATGGAAAAAGAATGGTCAAAACTGAAAGTTGTAAATTTTGCAATTCATGAAGATAAGGCCACTAGAATTGGGGAATCATGAAAATGGAAAAAAAATACATGGATGGTACCACTTCAATAGATTCCAGTATGCCTATAATTTCAGTATACTTATATTTCTGAACTAAGTTTCTCTGACATTATTTGAACCCATATTAAATATGTTCAGTATGCACTGTCAGTTTGGGCTTTTTGTACCCATATTAAATATGTTCAGTGTACATATTTTTCCTGAAGTCACCACATATGTTCGTTATTCACGGTATAAAATTGGCTGGTTTAATCACTCGGCCACATCCCTATTTACTATAATATATTGATCACTTGGATTACATGTATTTGTATGGGTTGGCATTCCTCTGACCCGAACAGCATTAAGCATATATTGTCTTGTACCCGTTGTGCATTTCCTGTTTATCCATAGTATGATTTTTGTATACGTGTGGTGGCTGATGCATTTGTGTATACATATAGTACCGTATGTGTATACATATATCATCATCATACGTGTATGCATAAATACACATGCGGTTCGATTTTTTGTTTTTTTTCAAGTTACTGTGCTATATTTTTGATAGTTTTTATGGGTTCGAAGTAATTGAAATTTAATAATTTGTTGGATTAACTATCATATTTCGGTTCCTTTTGAAATTGATTTACTTGAACTATGATTTAATCCTGACTCAAGTGTTTTATGTTTTTCATGGAACGCTCGGGTCAGACCCGAGTGTTACGGATTTAAAGACTGCAACTTAGGATTTGAAGATTGGTGAGGCTGGGGATCCCAAAAATGGCGCACTCTGAAGATTTCAAACAGTAAATATTTTTCTGTATTCGAATTATAGTTTTAAATTCCGCTGTACTGAAAAATTCTTATATCAAAAATTTCTGTTAATATATAAAAGTTTATTTCGCTGTTTAATATTTTGCTATTTATTCTGTGTTCTGTGTTGATTCTGCTATTAAGCTCTGCAAGCTAAATAATGATCTGTTGGTTTGGACGTTTTAAGTTGGTTATATTACCAATTTGAGCGGTCAAATTGGTGGGACGTCACAGTGGTATCAGAGCTTTGGTTTATTCAAAGCTTAGCTTATCACGTTTGAAATAAGTAGAATCGGCACTAAAAAAAAGAAAATAAAAAGAGAGAGAAGAGATTTTGAAAATAAAAAGAGTTATGAAAAATTAATTTTGAAGAGAATTATTTTAAAAATATTACCTATTTTGAAAATTTGTATTTTAGAAATAATACAGTGGAATCAAACATTTTGAGATTAATTTTTTTTGGAATCCTCAGTCTTAGAATCTAGCTTTATCCGGGCTTGTTTTCAATAAGATCCCCTTAGTTTTGAATCTCAGATCAGTCACCAAACAATATCGAGAAAAATAAGTATAAGATAACCAACGAATCAATTCCTCTAATCAAATATTTTAGCAATCAAAAGATAACTGAAATTGATTGGTAATAAGAATTCCGATGGAAATTCAAGTCAAAAAGGGAAATTTGGAATCGTTTCAGAAGTGAAACGCTAAATTTTATTCTGATACTTGGGATAGAAATAAATGAAAATAAAATCGGAAAATGATATGATTGGAATACGACTCTACTAAATTTGATTTATTTATTCAGAACGTGGTAAGATGATTTATAGTTCGGTTCAAACTAATAATGTAATATCGAATACAAGAATCCAATAATGAAGTATAAACTTGTTAATTAATTAAGATGAAGGTAAGTGTTAATGAGGATGGTAAATGAAGCGATATGTGAGTAAAGATATTAAAGAGATGTGAACTTATATTCAAATGAAATCAAAGCTAATTTGTTTTGACGAGCCTAGATTCCTATAAAAGTAATATTCACCTATTAGAAGTAAATAATGTTTGAAAACAAATAATGTTGCAAATGAAATTGAAGATGGAGGAAATGGAATTGTCCAATACGGTAAGATTATTCTAAAGTTCAGAGTATAAATCAAATGAGATTTTTCCAAAGTTCGGAATATATCATGGAATAAAAGATTATTCGAAAGAAGGTTACTCATGGAGTCGACAATGTCGAATTTCAGGAAATTATTTTTCGTTGTAATCAAAATTTAATATATTATTAAATAAATTATTTAATCATACTAATTGATAAAGCATATTTTAAAGTTAAATATTTCGAAGGTTTGAATTATTGTTACAATCAGCGATTTTCATAAAAGGATTGAATTTTTAACTTAAGTTTAGAAGTTATGTGAATAAGTGTTTTGTTATTTGCGAATTTTACCTATTTCAAAGTTAATAATGTTGTTCAGCAAAGGTCTAAGAGGTAATTATACCCCAACTTGACTGACTTCATTGTTGAATAAGAAATGATTAGGGTTCGAGAACGAGGATTGGTTATGTGAAGTGAGCTAATGAGTGGCAACATTGAGTGTTAATAACGATGTTTTATTTAACATCTGTTTTAAACAAACTAACAAATTTAGAGATGTTTACATGAGAATAAAGTATATTTTTGATAGAAAATAAAGCTTTGTAAATGTACGGAAATAGTTTCCAATGGGGATAAGAGATTTTCTAGAATTATAGAAAATGAATATGATAGTTGGAAATATTTTTAAGATCATAAGAGGCTAAAGAGTTATGACAAATCAGAATGGAAAAAATTGAAGAGCAAAGAGCCGCACGATGTGAACAATGAACGACAGAACAAAAAAGAAGTGGATTTGAAATTTTGATCCAGGAGTTGCATAAGCAATAGTATAATAAGAAATGAAGTTAAGGAATTTAGGAACTGACTGAAGATTGGTAGAGTTGAATGACTTCCTGAGTGTTGATCTAATGTTGGTTACGGCCTTCGGGATTGACGCTTAGGATGTTGTTCGCTTCCTAATTTACAGTCAAAGGTATGAATATGGAGTAATGTATAAATAAGAATCTGGTTTAAGACGGGAAAATTTTGACATTTCGAGGGCATAAAAATTTGGATTAAGTGGTGGAATTAATAATTGGAATGTTGGAACAAAATTGGGGTATAACCAATAGATTCATAAATCTGAGTTAAAAGGATATCAAGTATCTTAATTGATTAGGAGATCAAAACTGACTTAAATTTCGAAATTGGAATGAAAATTTGAGGATATTCGATTTTGTATATGTGATATTGAATTTTTCAAAACGTATATGGAAAAAATATATATATGATGATATAGTGAATTCGAAGACAATTAATTGAAAGATAAATTGATGTGAGATGAAAATTTATATAATGGAATTCGTGTAAAAATGAGATACATGGAAATATGATTTGAAAATAAAATCATAAGTATGATTATGAGGAATATGAAATGAAGTACTATATGTACAGAGTATTATATTTTTCAAAGCAAAATAAGGAAAGTACCTTCCTTTTTCTTGGAATTTCGAGCTGAATGAAATGCGCTGCTGGTGGTAGTAGGTTGTCCGGACATAAAAATCCAGTTGTCTAAAAGAAAACGACCGTGTAGCCTAATTCGCAGGGCTGTAGATGGCCTACGTTGGACGGATGTTTCTTGGGGGAACTACGCGTAACCATTTTGTCTACTGCGATCTATAGTCGTGATAAGGGCATAATCCGCAGAGCTGTGAAAGCTTACGGGTATGGATGTTTCCTGAGAGAATCAGGCATAACCATTGTGTACCTGCGTTCCACATGGCATATATACAAGTGAAAGAGACGTAACCATTAGAGTTACTAAAGGTAGGACGGAGCCATGCAATGTTGAGATATCATTAATGATGTCGAGCCACCTGTTTGATGTAGCAATGTGTCTTCATGACTGATTTTGTCTTCGTGACTTGATCGGCCTTCGTGACCTGATCTGTCTTTATGGCTTGGTTTGTCCATCTTCATAATTCCAAGATTTGTTTTGAGACTCTAAGATAGAGCAGTCAATGCTCAATGACCTCCGCTTTTCCTTTGACTCTTAAATATCTTTCGTTGATCGGTCCATGGCGAAATTCGCAGGGAAGAGAATTCCTATGGAAACGGATGTTTTCTAGAGGATCCAGATGAAAACATTGTGTATCTGCGATTCATGAACAACCAACATATCAATATCACATTGGTACTTTCCATATCTATTTTTAAAAGGAATTTTTGTAATATTTTCACTGGGAGTTGAAGCAAGGATATTCAGTACTTGTAGATTTTAGTCATGCATTTGGCCAGCATATGTCTTACATCTGTAAGGATGACAACAGACTTGTAAAACTTTGAGTTCTCAAGTATTTTGAAATCAATAATATGATATTAAATCAGAAAAGGGAAATTTGAAGTATTTTGAAGTCCATGGTTTTGAAATAAAAATACAAATATTTTCTATATGACTTTCAAGTTAAACATAAAAGATATAGGATTTCAAATTTTTAAAAAAATCAAAAATGTAATTTATGACATGAAAAGAAAATGATAATTACACTCTTCAGTGAGTGTTGGGAATGATTAAATGGATTGTAAGGTATTTTGTGTTAAATTTGGATCGTAAGAAGTAAAGTTATAAATGAATAAGTAAACATTGACGGATTGGTTTTGGAATGATTTGAGATGCATAAAGAGATTTGTTTTTCCGAGTTAATTGAATATGATACACGAAAGGGATGAATGATTTAAAATATGGATATTTAAATTAGTTGTGGGAGAATTTCATATGGATATGAAAAAAATATATTATAAGTATGTGCTGATATAACTATAATGATCTCTCCTTTTGGAGGACGAAAAGTTTTAAAGGGGGGAAGATTGTAACATCCCGGAAATTTCGACAACTAAAATAATGAATTAGGTAGAAATTAAATTATTAATGATCAATTTTATATTGATATTTGGGTTCAAAAGTCAAATATATTGTTTGTGTAAGAATTAAAATTCAAGATTTAATTCAGAATGGGTGATTGGTATCAAATATGTATTATTGAATATTGGAATTGAATTTGATTGGATATTTGAATTGGATTCAGTTGAATATTTGGATTGTAATCGAAATTCAACTGAGAAATATAAGTGGTTGAATTTAAAATAAATGTTATTTACGACTGGAGATTTTACTTAAAAGTGGCTAGGACATATGTATATTTGTGTATATGAAAGAATTGGGATTCACGTTTTAATTTTAGAATCGAACGGAAGCTGTCGGTGGATAAAGAAAATAAAACCCAGTTAATCGATAAATAATATGTAATTAAAAATAACATCGGGATGAAGTCGGATGACAACCAAATTATTTTTATTGAACTCAGAACATTGGAAAGAAAGGGTACGTATAATTTTTTTCATATTTGGAGACTATTTATGGTATGAATTTGAGCGCTCAATGAATATTAGCGGTAAACATTAATATTCAATTACATCTGAATACTACCTACCCTAAAAATAACCTACCTCAGTAAAAATTCGCAGACCTATATCTAAAAATTTGCGCTACTCTAACCCTATGATTTTACGTTGTTCTTATCCCTCTTTCTCTTCTATAAATCTTGCTGCTCGTCTCATTTCTTTCATCCGAAATTAAATTCCTCTCCAAAAATTTCATTTACCAAATCGAAACCGTATTTTATTTAATTGCCGAAAACCCTATATTTTTATTTAGCTCAAATTCCTTCAATAAAGAAATCGTTTCCCTCAGCTAAAAATCATAGTTTTTCCCCAATTCATTATTAATATAATGGAAGACGAATTTAATCTCCTCCCCTAATCAAAATCAAGGATCAATCTTTTTCCCGAATCAGTCGCCTCCTCCTCATTTAGTTGATCAAAATCCATCGCAAGTCCATTATCCTTTCCGGCCACCTTCTGGGTTTGCGACGACCACTGTTAAAACAGTTGAAGTCTGTGCCTCAATTTGTTAGAGCGCATGGATCGCCTCCTTGGTTAGAAGTCGTCGTTGTCCACACCCTTGGAGCCTGAACCACCTGCACCTTCTTCCGCGGTTAGAGGTAAGTAATTTACTCAAGATTTATCCTAATTTCAAGTAAATCAATATCAGTAGAAACTATAATAAAATTGTCAAAATTTGTGCTTGTTGTTACTGCTAGGTTGATACGTGTTTCTGTTCCTGGTGTTCTAGATGATTTGAAGGTGTACTGTATATGTGATTGTGTATATATGCGAATGTAGTGTAGTTAGTCTGTTGGATAATTGTTACCATTTTGGTTGCTCGGGATTAATTACAACCCACTTCTTGTTACTTTGCTTGAAACTGGATTCATATGTACACTGAGTTACGCATACCATTCGTTTTTTTCCTTGTTGTCTGGACGTGATTATATCTGATTTATGTTCTGGAAGGAGTGCCATTTGTGCATGCCATTCGCCTCAGTGCAGGATTGTGTACCTTTGAATATAAACTAGTTTTACAGAGTTACCTTGTTGTATACATTTTTTCATAAGCCTTTCTAGTTAAAACTTAATCAGTAAACTTAATCCGTGAGATTGCTATATAGTGGTATCATGTAATCAGAATCTTGGCCTAATACCCTCTGGTAATTGATGTGTAATTATGATGTTCAATTAAATAGTAATTGGATAATCTTTACCTGTTATGATAAACATAACTATTGTTAAGTACTCCCTTTTGATGTTGGTTGAAGTGTCACCCTATGATGCTACTAGCACTATTACATGCCAATTTTCCATGTATGGATGAACACTTCTGTTTTACCATGTTGTAAATAAAAACTATATGAATTTCTGTTGAAGGCACCTCACTTGGAAGAATTCATTACACTGTTTAACTATATGTGGCATGTCACTATGAATCCATAATAAGTATTTTGAGCAGGTTACCGTGCTGATGTATTCAACCTTGTTGTTGTTGTCTTGATCTGTATTAGCCTTGTTTATCAGCATACGAAATTTAACAGTGAGACAGAAGTAATAACAGCACCAGAAAGAAGGATAATAAAGCAGTGTAAACATGAAGATAATATAAACGAATTTTATTTTATTTTATTTAAACACTATTTTATTCTGCCCCTTTGATGTTTTTCCTTATGTTTATGCTATTTTTGTGATAGTTATGATATATTACATCTCATATGAATGAAAATCTAAACCTGGACTTATTAAATTATTCTTGTAAGTGAATACCTATGTTTACTATCATGGACCTTTGATAATATTTTATATGATGACTGTTGCCATCTATGTATATTACCCAACATTGATGATGGTATGTTTTCCTGGAAATATAAACATGCTGTAAATGAAAAGGGGAATACTGTTCATTAATCTTAGAATTTCAATAATTCTAATTATGGTTTGTATAGGATTTGGGTTTAATATGGGAACTGGTTGCTATTTTGTTTAATGTATTAATAATTCCAACCCGACTTAAAGCCTTATATGTACATAAGAACGGAATATACAGAAATGGAAAAAGAATTGTCAAAACTGAAAGTTGTAAAATTTGTGATTCATGAAGATAGTGCCATTAGAATTGGGGAATCATGGAAATGAAAAAAAAATACATGGATGGTACCACTTCAATAGATTCCAGTATGCCTATAATTTCAGTATGCTTATAATTCTGAACTAAGTGTCTTTGAAATTGTTTGAACCCATATTAAATATGTTCAGTATGCACTGTCAGTTTGGGCTCTTTGAACCCATATTAAATATGTTCAGTGTACATATTTTTCCTGATGTCATCACATGTGTTCGTTATTCACGGTATAAAATTGGCGGGTTTAATCACTCGGCCACATCCCTATTTACTATAATATATTGATCACTTGGATTACATGTATTTCTATGGGTTGGCATTCCTCTGACCCGACCAGAATTAAGCATATACTGTCTTGTACCCGTTGGGCATTTCCTGTTTATTCGGAGTATGATTTTTGTATACGTGTGGTCGCTGATGCATTGGTGTATACATATAGTATCGTATGTGTATACATATATCATCAGCATACGTGTATGCGCACTCTAAAGATTTCAAATAGTAAATATTTTTCTGTGTTCGAATTATAGTTTTAAATTCTGCTATACTGAATAATCTTGTATCAAAAATTTCTGTTAATATATAAAACTTTATTTCGTTGTTCAATATTTTGCTATTTATTCTATATTCTGTGTTGATTTTGCTGTTATACTCTGTAAGCTAAATAACGATCTGTCGGTTTGTACGTTTTAAGTTGGTTATATTACCAATTTGAAGAGGTCAAATTGGCAGGACGTTACATTTTTAATTTGGAAATTTTGATGAATTTTGAATATTTAAAAGATTTATTTTAGATAATTACGATTAGAAATTAATTTTGAATAGAATTATAACGTATATATTTATATAGATTGACATTAGAATATAAATAATTATTTTTAATTATAAAAGGAATTGGAAATGGCGCGGTAGTTCGAAAAATTCGATTTCAAATTTCAAATGAATGTACATGATTCAAAATAAACCGGATTTTAGCAAAACCAAAAATATTAGAATCTATTTTAGAATATCTCTCGCCAACTAAACCGAAAAATAGAAATTTCATAGCGGGGATAAAAAGTTATGCCCAGTTGAAAATTCAGAATAGTCGCTATGGAATTTTGGCCCTTAAAAATTGAGATTTTACAAACAACCTCCATTTTCAACGACCATATTTATTGGATTCGGGATGTTAAGTTATTGCTAGATTCCAAAATTCACAATTTTCTAAATCAATATGTGAGAATGCCGCATGAAAACGTGTTTTGACTGTTTTAGTCAATTTGGATCGACAGAAAATGGCCATTTTTCAAACAGCCTCCAAATTTGACGAAATTAATTTGGTCAGAACCGTATTGTCATACAAAGCTAGAAAATATTTTTTGGGAACTTTTAGAGTCCGTTTGTGTCCCAATAAATTGAAATGTACATTTAAATTAAATATATATTGAATTATATTTTAATTTGAATCAAAACGAATTGAAACGATAAAATTGGCTAACTATACATATCCCATTATGTTTGGAATGGGGGTAATTGGCTAGGGGATACAGTCGTTGGGTCTCGATTGGGGTTCGAACGAAAATCAACTATATGGAAAATAAATTAAATAAATATAGCATATAACCCCCCCCCCCCCCAAAACTTTCTTCCTCCCGCTCAGAAAAGAAAATAATAAAAAAATGGAGAAGGGCAACGGAAGCCCTAGCCGCCAACCCTCGTCGTCGCCCCTCCCCACCAAGGACCTTGCAGTCACCTCCACCTTCTCCCCCCTCTCTCGCGTCGCTTCCCCCCTCTTCTCCTCCCTCACTCTCCTCGCCTGATCGAAATCCCCCCTCCCGCGCCCCATTCTCTCCTCCGATTGGAAGGCCACCGCTACCCAAAAAACAAACCCGCTGCCCAAGGGAGAACCGCCGCCTGAGCAGCCTCCAATCACCACCGCGTTCTGCACCTCCTTCCCCACTTCGTTAATAATAAAAAAACTGTAAGTTTATTTATTTTATTTCCTTTTTGTTATTAACTAATGTAATTAGCTTTAGAAATATAGAAATCCGTTTTATATTTTTATATGAGTTACATAGAATTAAGTGTATGTTTTTTATATTTTTAGAATAATGAAAATATGAATTTTACTTAAGTAGATTAATAAAAATATGATCTTTTATATAAGAAGTGAAATAAAAATGTGATTTTTGTATTATGAAGTGGCGGATAAAGAAGTGGTTTTTATACGTTAAAAGATTATATTTTTATATAAGGAAAAGATAGGATTTGCATAATATAAAAATGGGATTTTTATATGAAGAAATTTTAAGTAAGAATATAATTTTTATTATATGATAGCATATTAAAAATTCAGTTTTCATATAAATGAAGTAGCGTTAAAAATTCGATTTTTATATAAATGAAGTAGCGTTAAAAGTTCAATTATTATGACGATAAAAATATGATTTATATATATGTAGCGAAATAAAAATATTATTTTTATTATATATCTAGCATTGAAATAAAAATGTGATTTTATATATGTACAGCGTGAAAGGGATGCGTTGGAATTTCGAACAAATAAAAATAGTTCAGAAATAAAGAATGATCGAATGGAACCACAAGGTGAGAACTGCTCACTTTTAGTTTTATTTCTAGTTAAAATATATACGAGGATGCAGATGGTGCTTAGCAACACCCGACACCCATCGCCCACAGACCATGGATGACTTGTTTGTTTGTTTGATTGCGTTGTGAAATTTTATTGTGTGATGTGGGATGAAATAAATAAATATTCTTGTGCTGAAATAAAAAAATTTATAGTTAAAAATATAATTTTCAACATGTGTATGAATAAAATAAATATTCATTTACAAATCAGACGATTTGTTTATGTACACTGATTTGAAGGATATTGATTGGGACGATAAATTTTATACATCGCCTAACTAGACAAATAAAACATGTGTTTGATTGTTTGAAACCCCATATGGGTATTGGCATGATATGTGACATACACCATGTAACACCCCTCGTCCGTTAGTGTCACTCACAAAGGGAATGCACTAAGTTCTGTAGAGCATTTAAAGTAAAAGATGCAGATAAATTACAAGACAGACAAAATTAAAACAGCGGGAAATAAAACTTTACTTTATTGATAAAATAGTTTGTACAACAATTGCTTTCCAATAATAGAGTGTCATTTGTCTTAAAAAATAAAGAAGCATAAAAATAACATTTGTATTCCCCAATGTAGTAAGAGCCAGCCATAGCATCTGAAAAGAGAATCCAAGCAAAACTTCGACAAATCTTCAAGCTGGGAAAGAGTGACAGTCCAACTTAACCTGAGCTATACTATTCACTCCTTTATACCTGGGGGGAAACGGAAGAAAAGAAGACGAAAGAAAAACAGAGTCAGACATAAAGCCTGAGTAAGTCCAGTTACTTCTAGCATGTGAACATGGAAAAACAAAACGACATGAATTAACTGAATACAAGATAACACCATGATGATAGGATCAGCAAGATTAGACAAGATTAACACAAGATATGCTAAGATAAGATAAACTGGATATGCTCTAATACTTTCGCCGCTTCGCTATTTCCTTGTTATACTGGTTTCTATATCTCTGCACCACCTAACTAGTGTCCCAACTAGTAACGATAACGTGATCCCAATCCCTGTAGTTTCCGTTGCCTTCAGGCATACATTTATTATTTATTACCTAGATCTAATCTAGGGTTTTCTATCAAGTGCTTTCTCGATTCAACTAGAGTTTACGCTATCTGCTGAACGCTTCTCAGATTCAGGGTTTATGCCACCTAGTCCAACTAGGGATTATGCTACCTGTCGAACGATGCCCCCTAGTCTAGGACACACTACCTAGAGTGGTATATGTTCCTAGACTTCCCCACTCATGTATCGCGAATCGTTATCGCTTGTCTAGATGCACATGTCCTGTAATGTGCGGCCCGAGTCCTGTGGCAGGGCAAATAAAGAAACACAGAACTCGGTCGGGAGCTTTCAGATATCTGCCGATGCAGATGCTAAGGTCTGTTTTTATTCCAGTGGCTATGGTCCCACTTGACCCCTCCTTCAACTAATGAAAGGCACACCTTGAAAAATGAGAACTATACGCAGGCCCCATATGCCCCACTAATCTATGGCCATCGACAACCGCAATCATAACTAGATAGCAAGTATATGGTCCGTAGGAGTTCTCCGCCTTCCCGCTTCACGTATCTCGATTGACTGAAGATGGATGGAAGACGACGAGTTGCTATCACAGGGCTACCGTTTTCTCGCCGAATCACGCTGGTCCACGCTAGTCTTTAGGTTGCCATATTTTGCAACCAAGGCAAACCCTTGGTTCTTCTAACACAGACCTTAACCTCTATGAGCCCAGGAGGATCATCTCCAGCCTCACAGAGGGATACCAAGAGTACCCTTACGTCCCCTCGAAGCCTCAGGCTTCGTAACCCAATTCGTTGGAGCCTTCATTAAAATTAGATGGACGTTCGCTCCTTCTCGTGTTATACTAAGAATTACTACTTAGTTTTGTTAACTAAGATTTACCACTTAGTTTCCAGAATCATTGTTTTCTTAACTAAGGTTTACTACTTAGCTCCTTTTAACTAAGGTTTACTACTTAGTTCTCTTTCTCGTCAATTTGGATTGGTTAAGTGTCATTAGTCAATTCAAACTAACTTAACCCCCTTTATTTATCCTGTTAAACTGGTTAAGTGTTATCAATAATTCATGTTGACTAAACCCTACCACAAACCAAGTTATATTGGTTAAGTATTTCTTATTACTTAACCCTATTCATTCATCTTGTATTGGTTAAGTGTTCCTTTTTAACTTACCTTGCCCATCTGTTTTAACTAACATTTTATTAATGGTTAAGTATTATCCCTTCATGTTTTAGACTTAACCCTATTCATTTATCACAATCTGATGGTTAAGTGTTCAAGTTCACTTAATCCTACGGTTTAGTCCAGCTAACATATCAAATTGGCTAAGTGTATTAAATTTTGCTTAACCCCAACCTCTAGTCTAGTTAACATGTTAATTTGGCTAAGTGTATTAACTTTACTTAACCCACCTTCTAGTCTAGTTAACATGTTAATTTGGATAAGTGTTTTCTTAGTTACTTAACCCCTACAAATCTTGTCTTGTTACGATGTTAAGTTTGGTTAAGTGTCCCTATGGACTTAACCCTCCCATTCTAGCTTAACTGTGTTAAGTTGGTTAAGTGTTCCTATGGACTTAACCCTCCCATTCTAACTTAACTGTGTTAAGTTGGTTAAGTGTTCCTATGGACTTTACCCTCCCATTCTAGTTTAACTGTGTTAAGTTGGTTAAGTGTTTCTATGGACTTAACCCTCCCATTCTAGCTTTAACTAAATAAATTAAAGCCGCGACCACTCACATTAGACAGATATTGTTGCGATTACTAGATGTGCCGGTTGGTTCCGGGCAGGTTTATATCGCAACTCAGTCTAACCTCGGGTTAGGCATATTCGTGTTTTCTAAGTTCAAAGGGTTTTGATTAATTTTCAAATCAGGTTTTGAAAGTAACCATCCCATCCGTCGAATCAGTTAGGGATAGCCAGGGAGAGCAGGAAACATGTATTTTCCAAACCCAAGCCTAGACACTATCATCTCTGTCACCCTAGAACTTTCTGGTGTATGTATTATAAAAAGAGATGTCATTAATAAACCTTTCTTTTGTATATATATAAATTGTTAACGATTTATCCTCAAAGTCCATTTTCCCTTTATAAATAAATTTGGCCTATACCATATACATTTGCCATGCCCACTAATGGACTTATATTCTAGGCCCAAATCTTGATTTGCCTATCTTACAGTTTATAGCAATTTAGATCCAACATCCTCATTTATAGTTCATGCCAAAAACTAGATTTTGTATTCTAGTTTACAGTTTGTGCCAAACTAGATTTCATATTCTAGTTCACCGTTTATGCCCAAAACTTAATTTGCATACCAACTACCTACTTTATGGCCCATTTAACCATTTACCATTTACGCCCAAGGTATGTAAATTATTCACATTTATGCCAATATACTTATCATGCCTAATTTAGCCACCCAATTCTGATTTAATATTCAAATTTCAGTTCATGTCAAAACTAGACTTGTTATTCTAATTTTCTTCTTAATAGTCATGCTATTATGCATGTTCCCAAATTATGCCAATTTCCAAGTTTAGTCAATTTCATGTTTTTCCCAAAACGTATTCCCATCGTTCGTAAAATCGTGATTCATCCTAGATTATAAATAAATCTAGATTTATGGATAAAAAGGGAATGAACCAAAATTCCATGAAAGAATAGACATAATAACTGGCATAAGATGATAATTCACAGGCATATAGATCTGGTAATATCACGACATGAAAAGGGTTGAATAGTATAGGTTCAAGAACATGGGTAGACTTAACTTAATAGGTAAATTCCCAAGATCAAGATCCAAGGATAACTAGGAATAGAAAGTCAAGCCTAGATCCAATGTAATGCCAGTTTGGGGTACAACATGGTTTTTTAATTACAGTGTCATGGGCATAAATAATAACCTTATATCCATAGTCATAGGCAATAAATCCTCACAGTTAATGAATCACAGTCATAGGCGATGTTCATAGTCAAAGGAAAATAATTCTCGCAGTCATGAGTCACAGTCATAGGCAATGTTCATAGGCAATGCTCATAGTCAAAGAGGCATATGGTTTTAAGGTCCATAGTTTCATAGTCACGGTCTTATTGGTCATCGAATCATAACAGTTCTTAATTAGGTCCAAGGATATAAGCACTGATTCGAACAGAAAGATTTGGCATATTCTTTTATTCCTTTAATTTCATGTCACGAATAGAGAAAACATTCAAATCTAAAAAGTAACCGACTTACAGAGATTATATTTGATTCGTAGAAAAACAGTCGTTGAAGTCGTTTGAATCTTCACTTGAATCCTAGCTTGTTTTGAATCTCCTCTTGAACGTCTTGAGCAGCATTTCCTCGTCTTGATTTATTTTACATATTATTTTATTTATTATTTAATTTAGAGGAGGAGAAGAAGCCATGTCCACCAAGAATCTTTGCAGCATAAGGTTAGAGAAGAACTGTGAATAATGAAGGAGACTAGGGGCTGTTTATATAGGATTAGGCGAACGAATCTAGGCAGAAAACGAGACCAGGTACATCAGAATGCACCCAGACCCAAAAGTGGGTTTTGCACCCAGGTCGACTGGGCAGTCGGCCTGGTCAGGGGGGGTCGACTACCCAGTCGACTCCCCAGTCGATCTTGGTCCTGGGCGGGAATTTTCCCGCCCAGCTCGCTACTAGGCTTGAATTCGAATTTCGAATTCAAATTTCGAGCTATTTTCTATTCTGAAAATTCCTGAAACTTCGGAGGGTCATATCCCCCTCATACGGACTCCGATTCTCGCAAAATCAGACTCGTTTTCAAGTAGAACTTCAAGCCGAATGCAATGGCGCCACCCGTTTCCCTTAATTCTTCCATTTTGAATTAATTAAACCTTGATTTTTGAATCTTAGTGTTATAGAATTACGGGGTGTTACACACCAGTCCTAATAATTAGCTGTATGTCGATCGATTGATTGAAAGGCTATTGTAAGCGTTAAATATTTATATTTGATGCTTATGTAGTGTAGAACGCACTTTCGATGATGGTTGACTGTGTTTGATTGTTGTTGTATACTTGTTGTATGAAATCCATATAATCACAGTATATGATAATTAACTGTGTCTGATTGTAGTCCAGAATGAATGAATATTTTAAAATAGTGAATATTTTGAAATAGTGAATATTTTAAAAATAATATTCAGTAAAGGATCAAAATATGATTTTGATGTCCGACTTGGGATGGACACGAATATATTTAAACATATAAAGCCGTGTTGATTAGATTAAGGCCATTTTTATGTTAACGATATTTATCGATTTTGTTCATTTTTATAATGAATTTCGAAAAGGAATTGATTTCAAAAACTAATGTTTTGAAAATATTATCATTTATATATCGTTGATATGGAATATTCAATTTTGATTGGAAATTGAATATGAAGCTGAAATCGTTTTGAAAACGAATTTAAACGATTTATAAAATATTATTTGAAAGGAAATCCACGAAATATATATATATATATAATATTATATACATATAAAACGGCCTGAATAGAGCGCGCCGCGCTGCTGCAGTTCGTGAATTTCAACCACTGACTTTGAATGGACATTACGGGAGATCCGACCATCGGATTCTTCTAAAACAGGAACCGTTAGGTTCATACCAAAACGATCTTTCTAAAGAATATCAGAGATTTGAAATCTAATGGCTGGATTTTGAATTATGTCTAAATCAAATTTGGAAAAGGTCGTTGTAAGTGAAGTTCGATGGCCGTTTATGGAAATCGACTGTACGGGCCTTGATAAAATTATTAAAAACATCAATAATTAGTGTTAAATCATAATAAATGTTTTGGAAAGAATTGGGATGAAAAATTCTATATTTGAAAATATAAAAATAGATTTTTATCGAAATGAACTAATTTTAAACTAGAATCATAATCCAATTATTTTTAAAATAAATAAATTGGATTTGAAATGGTATTAAAAATAATCAGAATATCCAATATATATATTGGATTTGGATTTGGATCAAAATTGTCTTCGGAATATTTCGATGCTGGATTTTGTGATTATACAGATATTGTTATGGAAATCTGAAAGATATGTATATATTGTTATTCAAATACGGTATTTGTTGATTCTAGAATTTGATATTGAATATAGGCCGATAATTTTCTATTTAGAGCCATGCGTTCAATATTAAATGTGATTTTGGGTTTGTCATGAATGGTGTCTTCATTAACACAATTCCTGAACCCAGTTGATAAAAGATTAAATCTTTTTATTTAGATTTAATGAAGTATACCAATTAATTGATATTTAATTGGAATGGAATTGAAATTGGTCTTTGGGTTTATCGTGATCGGTGTTTTAAATAACAATTGTTCTTTAACCCGATTAACAATGGAGTTAAAAAAATCAGAAACTAACTGGAGATTAGTTAAGTTGAATGGTTTCCTGAGCATTGATCTAATGTTGGTTTCGGCCTTCGGGGTTAATACTTAGGGAATTGTTCAATTACTACTTTACGATTAAAGGCTGATGGAATGTGAATTGGGTTTAAAGTGAACAGTGTTTTAAATAACACTTATTCTTTAACCCGATTAACAATGGAAAAATATTTTGAGTTGTCATTAATGGTATCTTTAATAATAACGTTCTTAGACCCAATGGATTTAAGAAAATAAGAAGCTAGCGATTAGTTATGTTGAATGGTTTCCTGGGTATTGATCTGATGTTGATTTCGGCCTTTGGTGTTAATACTTAGGGAATTGTTCAATTGCTAATTTATGGTTAAAAGGTGGTGGAATGGAATGTGATTTTGGTTAGAACCGTGTTTTAAATGACATTGGTTCTTTAACCCAGTTAAAGACAGGATATGATTTCCTAAGTTAAACAATCGTTAATGTTGATTTAGGGAAAATTAAAACCAAGTGGAGTTTTAATGCATCTTTAATTAGATTGAAATGATATCCAATGGAAGATTAAAGAATAAATTTAAAGAATTAATCTTTGATAAAATTAATGGAAACATTTCCCAAAGTATAAGAATATTTGAATAATGGAATATTCTAGATTGGAATGAGGCGCATGTTGTGTTTTATAGTGCTTGTTTATTATGTACGCTAGTTATTCGGAAAGACCTGGTTTATCCCATTCTGAATAACTAATTCGACGATGTGTCGAGGATGAAGACAGTGGTTGAAGACCTATGGTTGAAGACCATAGGTCTTCACATCATTTGGACGATTACTGATGTCTTAATTGGGCTGTACACCCAAGACAATGTAATAAGTGGTGATCGTCCAGACCTACTTGGAGATCGACGGATATGCGAGGGCCTCTCCCCTGTATTGGACATATGGGGGAAGAATAAGGTGCCTCCGGTTTTGTTCAGGCCAAGAGCGAACTTGTAAATAGATGCATGTCTAACATGGATTTCATTTTGTGTGGTTGGTAGACATCGGTTGCATAGCGTGAATTTCCTGCGTGGCATGCTGAGATGCAAATGATCAAGGCTTCTGTTGAAAAGCAGAGGCCTGTGGTTGATGATCAAAGCAAGGCATTAATATAGCGTAGCTTTGTGTAGCATTAATTCGCGAGCCTCACACCTCGGTGTGGACTAGAAATGGGAGAGGACTTCAGGGAGGTCATGCCTTTCTTTCTAGCTAGGAGTGGTGTCAGCATTTTACCAGCCCTAGCATTTTAATTATGTGGATGATGGATAGCGAGGCGCCGCTGTTATATCGGTTGCTCCGGGTCCGATGGTTTTTCTGGGATATGACCAATTTACGCCCCATAGGGCGGGGAAACGCATGTTCAGGCATTTTAATCCACTCCATGTGGACTGGCCCTTACAATCCAAGGCTTTCCTGCGTGCTTGCCTGAGGCTCAGGCTAGAGAGTCTCGAAGCGATAAGGACGATCCCTTGCCTTTGTTCACAGATGGAAATCCAACTTCCAATATGTGACTTTTCGGTTTTTATTGTAGAACCTAGTATGGAAACATAGTGGTATGGGGTACTTATGCTGTCTATGATTGATACTTATGATTGAAATTGTTTTGGCACTATACACTTATAGTAATAATAAAAGATGAAATTTCACATACCAAGCATTTTTGGTTATTATAAGGTAAAAACTCTATCCTCCGGCTTGCGTTGCATTGTGTGATGGGACGTGAGTCTTATAATAGCTTCATTGTTCTTAATTTAGCATTACGCTGTTGTTTTATGCACTGGTATTCTTGGGAGGAAACCCGTTCCATGTTATACGGTGTGGTCCCTGGATTTACCTAACTTTAAAATAAAAATTAATAACTGTTTTAGTTCTCACACCAGTCACTTGACTGACCTGGAGTTTATTGTTTTAACCTAAACTCTGGGTACCCATATTTACGCATGGGCAGTTAGTAGTTTTGGTTTTGCAGATTTATATTCACAGGATCCTGATTTACAGCTGAAGCGATATTCGGAAAGCTCTGTATCCCTGTATTACTTTCAGTTGTGTTTTGTACTGTTTTCCGCTGTTATGTATTTAAATGTTGTTTAAATTTCTGATATTGATCAAATGTATATAATTTATTCATACTCCGTATTTTTTTTTATTCTGGTGAAATTGTTGTAATAAGTAATGAAATGTTCTTCTGATTATGTTCTGGTTTGTCTTGTCCTCAAGGCAATTCGTTCTTCCCTTTCACTTCGGAGACTGGGGAAGTTTCAGGTCCTTACAGTGGTATTAGAGCTTTGGTTTACAGAGCTCGGAGAACAAGACACGTTACAACCAAACAAAAGAATTCATCAGAAGTTGGATTAGTAAAATCCAATGAGAATGACTCGTTAGAGATAGGATCATTAGTATCCTAGAACGTGTGTGAAGAGTGATATTTTTAAGACAAAAGTGAATGCAAATTTTGTTTTGAAAATTTGAACTTTATTATTCATATTTGAATATTTATTTTAAATTGATTTGGACAATCAAGTATATAGAGTTTTGAATAAACTCTATTCCCCCGGAGATGATTTTGATAATAGAGCTCCGTCATCAGGATTTATGTTCGTGTTTCGAAAGTGAGATATCTATATATTTCCAATTGAATGGTGTGAGAACCAAAATATAGTTAGAATATATGGTTGTGAATTGGCATCAAAATCATGATTTTTGAGTATATAAAGAATTATGAATTTGAAACATTAATCAACTAGTTGATTGCTGATTGTGTTGTTTGATTATGGTTTTGATTAATTAGAATTTGGTAAGCAAAATTGTATCAAAGCTTGAACTATACTGAAAATTTATCGGATTTGCATTCATGTACATGCATATATATTAAACAGGTCATAGCAGGGAAGCTAAGCAGAGGAATAATATTTTTTTCCCGACAAATAGATACATGTTTATTGCATTTCTTCGGGTTTTTGATGATTTTATGAGCCGATTGGCTAGTCGCTTGGCTGTTTCTTTTTCATTTTGGATTGGAGAGGCCTGTATGGCAATTTCGGGATTTTCCCGGTGCTCTGGTGCAGGGGAGGTTATGGCGAAATTTTTCAAAAATTTAGTGTGTTAGCCAAATTTTTTAAAAATTGAAAATTTCTTAGAAACTAAAAAGTGGAAGAACTTAGTAGTAAGAAAAATAATGAAAGTTGAGTTGGCTTGTAAAACAACTTTCAGCTCCGTTCCTTTTCGAGGACGAAAAGATTTTAAGTTGGGGAGATTGTAACAACCCAGAAAATCAGAACCAATTTAAAATTTTTATTTTGGCAATTTTGGTGAATTTTGACTATTTAAAATGATTTATTTTAAATAATAGTGATGAGAAATTTATTTTGAATAGAATTAGAACATATACATTTATATAGATCGACGTGTGACGACCCCATTTCCCGTTCGGACGGAGACAAGGTAATCTTTGGAATATAACACAGAAGCAGATAATAGCAGAACATAATTAAATAAATACACAAGATAATGAACAATAGAATAAACTGGATGAAAGTAATCATCAGAGTTACACAGTATACATGATCATACTTAGTACAAATACAGTTCAGCTATACATAAATGTCTACAGCGGAAAACAAACATAATGTACAATAGGAGCTGACAACATAAAAAGAGATAAATAATAGAATCCATCTTCAGCTCCAGCTATCCGAATAAAGCCTGCTAAACCTGAATACAAGGCTGCCCGTGTAGAAAAAGGGGCACCCGAGTTTGAAAGTGAAATGAACTACGAGTCAGTCATGGGACTGTTATGAGAAATCTACTCAACACATTTTATATATGGCTAATCACAGGACCACGCCACTTTCGTGGAACGGGTTTTCTCCATTGGATTGCCAGTGCTTTAGAAACATATCTTTCTTTTAAACATCGCAATGCTTTTTTATAAAAATGAAGCCATTATAAGACTCAGTTCTCGTCACACAATGCAACGCAAACCGGAGGATAAAGTTTTTACCTTATAACGGCCAAAATATGCACGATACGAATAAAACAAAGGCATTTGATATTATTACTAGTGTTTATATGTTTTGAAAAACAATTTTAAATCATAACTATCAATCATAGATGACATTAATGCCCAATGCCACTATGTCGCCATATATAGGTATACAATCAAAACCGCACAATCACGTATTTGGAAATTGGATTTCCGTCATGAACCAAGGAGAAAGATAGTCCTTACCGAATTCGTGACTCTCTAGCCCGAGCCACAGGAAAGTACTTAGTCAAGCCTTTGGATCGTCAGGGCCGGTCCACCGATGTGGATTAAAATGCCTGAACAATGCGTTTCCCCGCCCTATGGGGCGTAAATGAGCCAACGAATGACTCCATCGGACCCGGATCGTACGATATAACCGAGGCGCCTCGCAACAGCAACAACCACTGTAACACCCCACCTCTGCCAGGGCCACACTAACGAGTGTTGGCACTAGCTTTGGAGGGGTGTTGTCTAGGTAAACATGCACAGAGATATCACAAGACAGAACATAGATAAATACATAAGTAGAGCAGCAATAGAAATTTAAAAACCATACTTAACCATTTCAAAACCAAATAGTCAACTTACATCAAAGTACTTAGCCATTATTTTCCAACTACCACAAGTCTAGAAAACATAAACTGAAAATAACATAAAGTAAATTATCCCCAAGATAGATGTGATGAAGCCATAGCAAGGTCAAGTCCAAACCGTACATGAGCTGTCAAGAAAGCAAGCCAAATGTCCAACCTAAGCACTAGTATTCCCTCCCTGAGAACCTGGGGGGTGAAACGGAAGAAAAGAGGCGAAAGAAAAAGGGTCAGTCATAAAGACTGGTAAGTCCTACCTATTGTTAGTATAAAACTAATAAAGTTAACTAAACATGAGAAACTGAGATGAAACATAACTGGCATGATAAATGGATAACAAGGTAGATCAAGTTTGGCATCGCATATACAAGGTTTTGTTTTGCACCAATTGCACTAGTAATCCAGCCCATGTCAAGTATAAACAAGAAATGATCCCTTGGCCCAATATCATGAGATGACCCAAGGCGGGGTCCAACTACACGGTCTAGTCGATCGGCTCCCTATAAGCCTGACTCATCGAGTGTCGGTGTCATACGGCCCAATCACGAATGTAGTCAAACTGTGCTAGGTCCACCCTAGGGTGTATCAAGTCCTAGGTTGCCAACCACTGACACGAATCAAGCACGCACAGTCTAAACCTACTGGTGCCCGTGCCTGCTTTTTTAACTCCGGACTATGTGCACGACCATAGTCCGCCTGAACCTACACCGGCGCACCAACTCAGCCGTCATTCTGGTCGCTTACAATCAGCGCAGTAATCGTTCCCCACCCTAGCCTAGTCCCTAGGGTACCGTTGATAAATCCATGAGGGTTACTGCTGAAAAGGACCACGTAACTAGGGTTTCTAACGGGTTAAGTGTGGTTAACCCTATCCAATCATATATTAGCTTTAGAAATATTGAAATCCGTTTTATATTTTTATATGAGTGACATAGAATTAAGTGTATGTTTTTTATATTTTTAGAATAATGAAAATATGAATTTTACTTAAGTAGATTAATAAAAATATGATCTTTTATATAAGAAGTGAAATAAAAATGTGATTTTTGTATTATGAAGTGGCGGATAAAGAAGTGGTTTTTATACGTTAAAAGATTATATTTTTATATAAGGAAAAGATAGGATTTGCATAATATAAAAATGAGAATTTTATATGAAGAAATTTTAAGTAAGAATATAGTTTTTATTATATGATAACATATTAAAAATTCAGTTTTCATATAAACGAAGTAGCGTTAAAAATTCGATTTTTATATAAATGAAGCAGCGTTAAAAGTTCAATTATTATGACGATAAAAATATGATTTATATATATGTAGCGAAATAAAAATATTATTTTTATTATATATCTAGCGTTGAAATAAAAATGTGATTTTATATATGTACAGCGCGAAAGGGATGCGTTGGAATTTCGAACAAATAAAAATAGTTCAGAAATAAAGAATGATCGAATGGAACCACAAGGTGAGAACTGCTCACTTTTAGTTTTATTTCTAGTTAAAATATATACGAGGATGCAGATGGTGCTTAGCAACACCCAACACCCATCGCCCACAGACCATGGATGACTTGTTTGTTTGTTTGATTGCGTTGTGAAATTTTATTGTGTGATGTGGAATGAAATAAATAAATATTCTTGTGCTGAAATAAAAAAAATTATAGTTAAAAATATAATTTTTAACATGTGTATGAATAAAATAAATATTCATTTACAAATCAGACGATTTGTTTATGTACACTGATTTGAAGGATATTGATTGGGACGATAAATTTTATACATCGCCCAACTAGACAAATAAAACATGTGTTTGATTGTTTGAAACCCCATACGGGTATTGGCATGATATGTGACATACACCATGTAACACCCCACGTCCGTTAGTGTCACTCACAAAGGGAATGCACTAAGTTCTGTGGAGCATTTAAAGTAAAAGATGCAGATAAATTACAAGACAGACAAAATTAAAACAGCGGGAAATAAAACTTTACTTTATTGATAAAATAGTTTGTACAACAATTGCTTTCCAATACTAGAGTGTCATTTGTCTTCAAAAATAAAGAAGCATAAAAATAACATTTGTATTCCCCAATGTAGCAAGAGCCAGCCATAGCATCTGAAAAGAGAATCCAAGCAAAACTTCGACAAATCTTCAAGCTGGGAAAGAGTGACAGTCCAACTTAACCTGAGCTATACTATTCACTCCTTTATACCTGGGAGGAAACGGAAGAAAAGAAGACGAAAGAAAAACAGAGTCAGACACAAAGCCTGAGTAAGTTCAGTTACTTCTAGCATGTGAACATGGAAAAACAAAACGACATGAATTAACTGAATACAAGATAACACCATGATGATAGGATCAGCAAGATTAGACAAGATTAACACAAGATATGCTAAGATAAGATAAACTGGATATGCTCTAATACTTTCGCCGCTTCGCTATTTCCTTGTTATACTGGTTTCTATATCTCTGCACCACCTAACTAGTGTCCCAACTAGTAACGATAACGTGATCCCAATCCCTGTAGTTTCCGTTGCCTTCAGGCATACATTTATTATTTATTACCTAGATCTAATCTAAGGTTTTCTATCAAGTGCTTTCTCGATTCAACTAGAGTTTACGCTATCTGCTGAACGCTTCTCAGATTCAGGGTTTATGCCACCTAGTCCAACTAGGGATTATGCTACCTGTCGAACGATGCCCCCTAGTCTAGGACACACTACCTAGAGTGGTATATGTTCCTAGACTTCCCCACGCATGTATCGCGAATCGTTATCGCTTGTCTAGATGCACATGTCCTGTAATGTGCGGCCCGAGTCCTGTGGCAGGGCAAATAAAGAAACATAGAACTCGGTCGGGAGCTTTCAGATATCTGCCGATGCAGATGCTAAGGTCTGTTTTTATTCCAGTGGCTATGGTCCCACTTGACCCCTCCCTCAACTAATGAAAGGCACACCTTGAAAAATGAGAACTATACGCATGCCGCATATGCCCCACTAATCTATGGCCATCGACAACCGCAATCATAACTAGATAGCAAGTATATGGTCCGTATGAGTTCTCCGCCTTCCCGCTTCACGTATCTCGATTGACTGAAGATGGATGGAAGACGACGAGTTGCTATCGCAGGGCTACCGTTTTCTCGCCGAATCACGCTGGTCCACGCTAGTCTTTAGGTTGCCATATTTTGCAACCAAGGCAAACCCTTGGTTCTTCTAACACAGACCTTAACCTCTATGAGCCCAGGAGGATCATCTCCAGCCTCACAGAGGGATACCAAGAGTACCCTTACGTCCCCTCGAAGCCTCAGGCTTCGTAACCCAATTCGTTGGAGCCTTCATTAAAATTAGATGGACGTTCGCTCCTTCTCGTGTTATACTAAGAATTACTACTTAGTTTTGTTAACTAAGATTTACCACTTAGTTTCCAGAATCATCGTTTTCTTAACTAATGTTTACTACTTAGCTCCTTTTAACTAAGGTTTACTACTTAGTTCTCTTTCTCGTCAATTTGGATTGGTTAAGTGTCATTAGTCAATTCAAACTAACTTAACCCCCTTCATTTATCCTGTTAAACTGGTTAAGTGTTATCAATAATTCATGTTGACTAAACCCTACCACAAACCAAGTTATATTGGTTAAGTATTTCTTATTACTTAACCCTATTCATTCATCTTGTATTGGTTAAGTGTTCCTTTTTAACTTACCTTGCCCATCTGTTTTAACTAACATTTTATTAATGGTTAAGTATTATCCCTTCATGTTTTAGACTTAACCCTATTCATTTATCACAATCTGATGGTTAAGTGTTCAAGTTCACTTAATCCTACGGTTTAGTCCAGCTAACATATCAAATTGGCTAAGTGTATTAAATTTTGCTTAACCCCAACCTCTAGTCTAGTTAACATGTTAATTTGGCTAAGTGTATTAACTTTACTTAACCCACCTTCTAGTCTAGTTAACATGTTAATTTGGATGAGTGTTTTCTTAGTTACTTAACCCCTACAAATCTTGTCTTGTTACGATGTTAAGTTTGGTTAAGTGTCCCTATGGACTTAACCCTCCCATTCTAGCTTAACTGTGTTAAGTTGGTTAAGTGTTCCTATGGACTTAACCCTCCCATTCTAACTTAACTGTGTTAAGTTGGTTAAGGGTTCCTATGGACTTTACCCTCCCATTCTAGTTTAACTGTGTTAAGTTGGTTAAGTGTTTCTATGGACTTAACCCTCCCATTCTAGCTTTAACTAAATAAATTAAAGCCGCGACCACTCACATTAGACAGATATTGTTGCGATTACTAGATGTGCCGGTTGGTTCCGGGCAGGTTTACATCGCAACTCAGTCTAACCTCGGGTTAGGCATATTCGTGTTTTCTAAGTTCAAAGGGTTTTGATTAATTTTCAAATCAGGTTTTGAAAGTAACCATCCCGTCCTTCGAATCAGTTAGGGATAGCCAGGGAGAGCAGGAAACATGTATTTTCCAAACCCAAGCCTAGACACTATCATCTCTGTCACCCTAGAACTTTCTGGTGTATGTATTATAAAAAGAGATGTCATTAATAAACCTTTCTTTTGTATATATATAAATTGTTAACGATTTATCCTCAATGTCCATTTTCCCTTTATAAATAAATTTGGCCTATACCATATACATTTGCCATGCCCACTAATGGACTTATATTCTAGGCCCGAATCTTGATTTGCCTATCTTACAGTTTATAGCAATTTAGATCCAACATCCTCATTTATAGTTCATGCCAAAAACTAGATTTTGTATTCTAGTTTACAGTTTGTGCCAAACTAGATTTCATATTCTAGTTCATCGTTTATGCCCAAAACTTAATTTGCATACCAACTACCTACTTTATGGCACATTTAACCATTTACCATTTACGCCCAAGGTATGTAAATTATTCACAATTATGCCAATATACTTATCATGCCTAATTTAGCCACCCAATTCTGATTTAATATTCAAATTTCAGTTCATGTCAAAACTAGACTTGTTATTCTAATTTTCTTCTTAATAGTCATGCTATAATGCATGTTCCCAAATTATGCCAATTTCCAAGTTTAGTCAATTTCATGTTTTTCCCAAAACGTATTCCCATCGTTCGTAAAATCGTGATTCATCCTAGATTATAAATAAATCTAGATTCATGGATAAAAAGGGAATGAACCAAAATGCCATGAAAGAATAGACATAATAACTGGCATAAGATGATAATTCACAGGCATATAGATCTGGTAATATCATGACATGAAAAGGGTTGAATAGTATAGGTTCAAGAACATGGGTAGACTTAACTTAATAGGTAAATTCCCAAGATCAAGATCCAAGGATAACTAGGAATAGAAAGTCAAGCCTAGATCCAATGTAATGCCAGTTTGGGGTACAACATGGTTTTTTAATTACAGTGTCATGGGCATAAATAATAACCTTATATCCATAGTCATAGGCAATAAATCCTCACAGTTAATGAATCACAGTCATAGGCGATGTTCATAGTCAAAGGAAAATAATTCTCGCAGTCATGAGTCACAGTCATAGGCAATGTTCATAGGCAATGCTCATAGTCAAAGAGGCATATGGTTTTAAGGTCCATAGTTTCATAGTCACGGTCTTATTGGTCATCGAATCATAACAGTTCTTAATTAGGTCCAAGGATATAAGCACTGATTCGAACAGAAAGATTTGGCATATTCTTTTATTCCTTTAATTTCATGTCACGAATAGAGAAAACATTCAAATCTAAAAAGTAACCGACTTACAGAGATTATATTTGATTCGTAGAAAAACAGTCGTTGAAGTCGTTTGAATCTTCACTTGAATCCTAGCTTGTTTTGAATCTCCTCTTGAAAGTCTTGAGCAGCATTTCCTCGTCTTGATTTATTTTACATATTATTTTATTTATTATTTAATTTAGAGGAGGAGAAGAAGCCATGTCCACCAAGAATCTTTGCAGCATAAGGTTAGAGAAGAACTGTGAATAATGAAGGAGACTAGGGGCTGTTTATATAGGATTAGGCGAACGAATCTAGGCAGAAAACGAGACCAGGTACATCAGAATGCACCCAGGCCCAAAAGTGGGTTTTGCACCCAGGTCGACACCCAGGTCGACTGGGCAGTCGACCTGGTCAGGGGGGTCGACTACCCAGTCGACTCCCCAGTCGATCTGGGTCCTGGGCGGGAATTTTCCCGCCCAGCTCGCTTCTAGGCTTGAATTCGAATTTCGAATTCGAATTTCGGGCTATTTTCTATTCTGAAACTTCGGAGGGTCATATCCCCCTCATACGGACTCCGATTCTCGCAAAATCGGACTCGTTTTCAAGTAGAACTTCAAGACGAATGCAATGGCGCCACCCGTTTCCCTTAATTCTTCCATTTTGAATTAATTAAACCTTGATTTGTGAATCTTAGTGTTACAGAATTACGGGGTGTTACACACCAGTCCTAATAATTAGCTGTATGTCGATCGATTGATTGAAAGGCTATTGTAAGCGTTAAATATTTATATTTGATGCTTATGTAGTGTAGAACGCACTTTCGATGATGGTTGACTGTGTTTGATTGTTGTTCTATACTTGTTGTATGAAATCCATATAATCACAGTATATGATAATTAACTGTGTCTGATTCTAGTCCAGACTGAATGAATATTTTAAAATAGTGAATATTTTGAAATAGTGAATATTTTAAAAATAATATTCGGTAAAGGATCAAAATATGATTTTGATGTCCGACTTGGGATGGACACGAATATATTTAAACATATAAAGCCGTGTTGATTAGATTAATGCCATTTTTACGTTAACGATATTTATCGATTTTGTTCATTTTTATAATGAATTTCGAAAAGGAATTGATTTCAAAATCTAATGTTTTGAAAATATTATCATTTATATATCGTTGATATGGAATATTCAATTTTGATTGGAAATTGAATATGAAGCTGAAATCGTTTTGAAAACGAATTTAAACGATTTATAAAATATTATTTGAAAGGAAATCCACGAATTATATATATATATATAATATTATATACATATAAAACGGCCTGAATAGAGCGCGCCGCGCTGCTGCAGTTCGTGAATTTCAACCACTGACTTTGAATGGACATTACGGGAGATCCGACCATCGGATTCTTCTAAAACAGGAACCGTTAGGTTGGTACCGAAAAGATCTTTCTAAAGAATATCAGAGATTTGAAATCTAATGGCTGGATTTTGAATTATGTCTAAATCAAATTTGGAAAAGGTCGTTGTAAGTGAAGTTCGATGGCCGTTTATGGAAATCAACTGTACGGGCCTTGATAAAATTATTAAAAACATCAATAATTAGTGTTAAATCATAATAAATGATTTGGAAAGAATTCGGTTGAAAAATTCTATATTTGAAAATATAAAAATAGATTTTTATCGAAATGAACTAATTTTAAACTAGAATCATAATCCAATTATTTTTAAAATAAATAAATTGGATTTGAAATGGTATTAAAAATAACCAGAATATCCAGTATATATATTAGATTTGGATTTGGATCAAAATTGTCTTCGGAATATTTCGATGTTGGATTTTGTGATTATACAGATATTGTTATGGAAATCTGAAAGATATGTATATATTGTTATTCAAATACGGTATTTGTTGATTCTAGAATTTGATATTGAATATAGGCCGATAATTTTCTATTTAGAGCCATGCGTTCAATATTAAATGTGATTTTGGGTTTGTCATGAATGGTGTCTTCATTAACACAATTCCTGAACCCAGTTGATAAAAGATTAAATCTTTTTATTTAGATTTAATGAAGTATACCAATTAATTGATATTTAATTGGAATGGAATTGAAATTGGTCTTTGGGTTTATCGTGATCGGTGTTTTAAATAACAATTGTTCTTTAACCCGATTAACAATGGAGTTAAGAAAATCAGAAACTAACTGGAGATTAGTTAAGTTGAATGGTTTCCTGAGCATTGATCTAATGTTGGTTTCGGCCTTCGGGGTTAATACTTAGGGAATTGTTCAATTACTACTTTACGATTAAAGGCTGATGGAATGTGAATTGGGTTTAAAGTGAACAGTGTTTTAAATAACACTTATTCTTTAACCCGATTAACAATGGAAAAATATTTTGAGTTGTCGTTAATGGTATCTTTAATAATAACGTTCTTAGACCCAATGGATTTAAGAAAATAAGAAGCTAGCGATTAGTTATGTTGAATGGTTTCCTGGGTATTGATCTGATGTTGATTTCGGCCTCTGGTGTTAATACTTAGGGAATTGTTCAATTGCTAATTTATGGTTAAAAGGTGGTGGAATGGAATGTGATTTTGGTTAGAACCGTGTTTTAAATGACATTGGTTCTTTAACCCAGTTAAAGACAGGATATGATTTCCTAAGTTAAACAATCGTTAATGTTGATTTAGGGAAAATTAAAACCAAGTGGAGTTTTAATGCATCTTTAATTAGATCGAAATGATATCCAATGGAAGATTAAAGAATAAATTTAAAGAATTAATCTTTGATAAAATTAATGGAAACATTTCCCAAAGTATAAGAATATTTGAATAATGGAATATTCTAGATTGGAATGAGGCGCATGTTGTGTTTTATAGTGCTTGTTTATTATGTACGCGAGTTATTCGGAAAGACCTGGTTTATCCCATTCTGAATAACTAATTCGACGATGTGTCGAGGATGAAGACAGTGGTTGAAGACCTATGGTTGAAGAGCATAGGTCTTCACATCATTTGGACGATTACTGATGTCTTAATTGGGCTGTACACCCAAGACAAGGTAATAAGTGGTGATCGTCCAGACCTACTTGGAGATCGACGGATATGCGAGGGCCTCTCCCCTGTATTGGACATATGGGGGAAGAATAAGGTGCCTCCGGTTTTGTTCAGGCCAAGAGCGAACTTGTAAATAGATGCATGTCTAACATGGATTTCATTTTGTGTGGTTGGTAGACATCGGTTGCATAGCGTGAATTTCCTGCGTGGCATGCTGAGATGCAAATGATCAAGGCTTCTGTTGAAAAGCAGAGGCCTGTGGTTGATGATCAAAGCAAGGCTTTAATATAGCGTAGCTTTGTGTAGCATTAATTCGCGAGCCTCATACCTCGGTGTGGACTAGAAATGGGAGAGGACTTCAGGGAGGTCATGCCTTTCTTTCTAGCTAGGAGTGGTGTCAGCATTTTACCAGCCCTAGCATTTTAATTATGTGGATGATGGATAGCGAGGCGCCGCTGTTATATCGGTTGCTCCGGGTCCGATGGTTTTTCTGGGATATGACCAATTTACGCCCCATAGGGCGGGGAAACGCATGTTCAGGCATTTTAATCCACTCCATGTGGACTGGCCCTTACAATCCAAGGCTTTCCTGCGTGCTTGCCTGAGGCTCAGGCTAGAGAGTCTCGAAGCGATAAGGACGATCCCTTGCCTTTGTTCACAGATGGAAATCCAACTTCCAATATGTGACTTTTCGGTTTTTATTGTAGAACCTAGTATGGAAACATAGTGGTATGGGGTACTTATGCCGTCTATGATTGATACTTATGATTGAAATTGTTTTGACACTATACACTTATAGTAATAATAAATGATGAAATTTCACATACCAAGCATTTTTGGTTATTATAAGGTAAAAACTCTATCCTCCGGCTTGCGTTGCATTGTGTGATGGGACGTGAGTCTTATAATAGCTTCATTGTTCTTAATTTAGCATTACGCTGTTGTTTTATGCACTGGTATTCTTGGGAGGAAACCCGTTCCATGTTATACGGTGTGGTCCCTGGATTTACCTAACTTTAAAATAAAAATTAATAACTGTTTTAGTTCTCACACCAGTCACTTGACTGACCTGGAGTTTATTGTTTTAACCTAAACTCTGGGTACCCATATTTACGCATGGGAAGTTAATAGTTTTGGTTTTGCAGATTTATATTCACAGGATCCTGATTTACAGCTGAAGCGATATTCGGAAAGCTCTGTATTCCTGTATTACTTTCAGTTGTGTTTTGTACTGTTTTCCGCTGTTATGTATTTAAATGTAGTTTAAATCTCTGATATTGATCAAATGTATATGATTTATTCATACTCTGTATATTTTTTTATTCTGATGAAATTGTTGTAATAAGTAATGAAATGTTCTTCTGATTATGTTCTAGTTTGTCTTGTCCTCAAGGCAATTCGTTCTTCCCTTTCACTTCGGAGACTGGGGAAGTTTCAGGTCCTTACAGTGGTATTAGAGCTTTGGTTTACAGAGCTCGGAGAACAAGACACGTTACAACCAAACAAAAGAATTCATCAGAAGTTGGATTAGTAAAATCCAATGAGAATGACTCGTTAGAGATAGGATCATTAGTATCCTAGAACGAGTGTGAAGAGTGATATTTTTAAGACAAAAGTGAATGCAAATTTTGTTTTGAAAATTTGAACTTTATTATTCATATTTGAATATTTATTTTAAATTGATTTGGACAATCAAGTATATAGAGTTTTGAATAAACTCTATTCGCCCGGAGATGATTTTGATAATAGAGCTCCATCATCAGGATTTATGTTCGTGTTTCGAAAGTGAGATATCTATATATTTCAAATTGAATGGTGTGAGAACCAAAATATAGTTAGAATATATGGTTGTGAATTGGCATCAAAATCATGATTTTTGAGTATATAAAGAATTATGAATTTAAAACATTAATCAACTAGTTGATTGCTGATTGTGTTGTTTGATTATGGTTTTGATTAATTAGAATTTGGTAAGCCAAATTGTATCAAAGCTTGAACTATACTGAAAATTTATCGCATCTGCATTCATGTACATGCATATATATTTAACAGGTCATAGCAGGGAAGCTAAGCAGAGGAATAATATTTTTTGCCCGACAAATAGATACATGTTTATTGCATTTCTTCGGGTTTTTGATGATTTTATGAGCCGATTGGCTAGTTGCTTGGCTGTTTCTTTTTCTTTTTGGATTGGAGAGGCCTGTATGGCAATTTCGGGATTTTCCCGGTGCTCTGGTGCAGGGGAGGTTATGGCGAAATTTTTCAAAAATTTAGTGTGTTAGCCAAATTTTTTAAAAATTGAAAATTTCTTAGAAACTAAAAAGTTGAAGAACTTAGTAGTAAGAAAAATAATGAAAGTTGAGTTGGCTTGTAAAACAACTTTCAGCTCCGTTCCTTTTCGAGGACGAAAAGATTTTAAGTTGGGGAGATTGTAACAACCCAGAAAATCAGAACCAATTTAAAATTTTTATTCTGGCAATTTTGGTGAATTTTGACTATTTAAAATGATTTATTTTAAATAATAGTGATGAGAAATTTATTTTGAATAGAATTAGAACATATACATTTATATAGATCGACGTGTGATGACCCCATTTCCCGTTCGGACGGAGACAAGGTAATCTTTGGAATATAACACAGAAACAGATAATAGCAGAACATAATTAAATAAATACACAAGATAATGAACAATAGAATAAACTGGATGAAAGTAATCATCAGAGTTACACAGTATACAGGATCATACTTAGTACAAATACAGTTCAGCTATACATAAATGTCTACAGCGGAAAACAAACATAATGTACAATAGGAGCTGACAACATAAAAAGAGATAAATAATAGAATCCGTCTTCAGCTCCAGCTATCCGAATAAAGCCTGCTAAACCTGAATACAAGGCTGCCCGTGTAGAAAAAGGGGCACCCGAGTTTGAAAGTGAAATGAACTACGAGTCAGTCATGGGACTGTTATGAGAAATCTACTCAACACATTTTATATATGGCTAATCACAGGACCACGCCACTTTCATGGAACGGGTTTTCTCTATTGGATTGCCAGTGCTTTAGAAACAAATCTTTCTTTTAAACATCGCAATGCTTTTTTATAAAAATGAAGCCATTATAAGACTCAGTTCTCGTCACACAATGCAACGCAAACCGGAGGATAGAGTTTTTACCTTATAACGGCCAAAATATGCATGATACGAATAAAAAAAGGCATTTGATATTATTACTAGTGTTTATATGTTTTGAAAAACAATTTTAAATCATAACTATCAATCATAGATGACATTAATGCCCCATGCCACTATGGCGCCATATATAGGTATACAATCAAAACCACACAATCACTTATTTGGAAATTGGATTTCCGTCATGAACCAAGGCGAAAGATAGTCCTTACCGAATTCGTGACTCTCTAGCCCGAGCCACAGGAAAGTACTTAGTCAAGCCTTTGGATCGTCAGGGCCGGTCCACCGATGTGGATTAAAATGCCTGAACAATGCGTTTCCCCGCCCTATGGGGCGTAAATGAGCCAACGAATGACTCCATCGGACCCGGATCGTCCGATATAACCGAGGCGCCTCGCAACAGCAACAACCATTGTAACACCCCACCTCTGCCAAGGACACACTCACGAGTGTTGGCACTAGCTTTGGAGGGGTGTTGTCTAGGTAAACATGCACAGAGATATCACAAGACATAACATAGATAAATACATAAGTAGAGCAACGGTAGAAATTTAAAAACCATACTTAACCATTTCAAAACCAAATAGTCAACTTACATAAAAGTACTTAGCCATTATTTTCCAACTACCACAAGTCTACAAAACATAAACTGAAAATAACATAAAGTAAATTATCCCCAAGATAGATGTGATGAAGCCATAGCAAGGTCAAGTCCAAACCGTACATGAGCTGTCAAGAAAGCAAGCCAAATGTCCAACCTAAGCACTAGTATTCCCTCCCTGAGAACCTGGGGGGTGAAACGGAAGAAAAGGTGCGAAAGAAAAAGGGTCAGTCATAAAGACTGGTAAGTTCTACCTATTGTTAGTATAAAACTAATAAAGTTAACTAAACATGAGAAACTGAGATGAAACATAACTGGCATGATAAATGGATAACAAGGTAGATCAAGTTTGGCATCGCATATACAAGGTTTTGTTTTGCACCAATAGTACTAGTAATCCAGCCCATGTCAAGTATAAACAAGAAATGATCCCTTGGCCCAATATCATGAGATGACCCAAGGCGGGGTCCAACTACACGGTCTAGTCGATCGGCTCCCTATAAGCCTGACTCATCGAGTGTCGGTGTCATACGGCCCAATCACGAATGTAGACAAACTGTGCTAGGTCCACCCTAGGGTGTATCAAGTCCTAGGTTGCCAACCACTGACACGAATCAAGCACGCACAGTCTAAACCTACTGGTGCCCGTGCCTGCTTTTTTAACTCCGGACTATGTGCACGACCATAGTCCGCCTGAACCTACACCGGCGCACCAACTCAGCCGTCATTCTGGTCGCTTACAATCAGCCCAGTAATCGTGCCCCACCCTAGCCTAGTCCCTAGGGTACCGTTGATAAATCCATGAGGGTTACTGCTGAAAAGGACCACGTAACTAGGGTTTCTAACGGGTTAAGTGTGGTTAACCCTATCCAATCATGTATCCAGTTGGTTAAGTGTACCGAAGTGGTTCATGACTTAACCCCATCGAATCATGTATCAAGTTGGTTAAGTGTTTCCAAGTGGTTCATGACTTAACCCTAACATGTGGCATTAATTAATTTAATGCACCCAACCTCTCACATTAGACTCTGTTGTGGTTACTGGATATGTCGGGCGGGTCCGGGCAGCTTTACACCACAACCTAGTCTAACCTCGGGTTTCAAGCGCGATGTGACCAACTTCTCACATTGGGTCCTATTGTTTGTAGCCACTGGATTTGCCGGGCGGTTCCGGGCAGATTTACGCTACAAACTCAACCCAACCTCGAGTTGGCCACTTTATGGTTTTCTACATGTCATGACCATATTCAAGTTTTCAAGCATAATCAAGTTTCATGTCATCAAGTCATGTTTTTCATGTCATTTCAAGTTTGCCTAACTACCCATAACGTTTTCCCATTCGCACGTAAGTTCGCATCAACACAAGTGAACTCAAGGAACATAAAATATGACCAAGAGGGGCATAAGGTTGGTAAAGTTGGTCATAAGTTAAACATGATGATATTTGAGGCAAAGGTGTTCATCACAACAAGCATATAGGGTTATTGGCCTCAAACATGCATGACATCAAACTTAGCAAATAAACTAGCATGTAGTTCAACATCATAGGCGGAGGTGAAACATGATAATAGTTGACATAGGGTGATAAACTTGTGGGTAGCATGTAGTTCAACATCATATGCGTGTTAACATCAAGGTTATGAGAGGATCTATGTTGCATTATGCATAACTACCAAGTTCTATGTTTCCTTATGCATAACCACCAAATAAAGCTCATAGCTTTCTACCCAAAAATCAAGGTAAATGATACTAGGTTCATGATAGTGCCACAATCATAGATCAAAAGAGTCATACATGGATCTATGCATACAAATATAGCCCCAAGACAAGTATTATACCCAAAAGTCCCATTTCAACTTGCTACATGATCATATTAACTTCATAGTTTAAATCTAAGAGTAGAGTGAGGCTTACAAATCGCGGCTATGAGATCTAGAATAAAACAGAACAAGATTGAGACGAAGCCACACTAGAAATCCCCAAATAAGGTAAGATCCACTCCAAGCCTTGAGAAATAAGAAGAAAGATCCTTGTTTTGATGAAGAAAGATGGCTCCTTTGCTTTAGATCAAGCTTAGGCTCTCAAGCTCTCAAGTTGAAGAAGATGGAGGCCATGATTAGGGAGCATTTGGGCAGCACTTAGTTGTAGGAATGATTAATGAGGGTTTAGGGTAGGTCTAAGGGTGCTTATATAGAAGTTTCGGTTAGTTTAGGCCATAGGATTAACCCTAATTCAGATCTGAGCCATCAAATCACGTCACAAGCCAACAAAACAAGACTTAGGAGCCAAAACAGGTGCACCAGGCCAAACTGACCTGACCACCCAGGTCGACAGGGTTGTCGATTGGGCAGTCGACACCAGATGGGGCAAGTCGACTCCCAAGTCGACTGCCTAGTCGACTTGGGGCTGGGTGGGAAATTTTCCCGCCCAGTCTGTTTGGCTCCATATTTGATTTTCGAACTGTTTTTAAACTCTAGATTTTCTGAAAACTTCAACGGGCCATAACTGGGTCATACGAACTCCGATTTTCGAAAACTCGGACTCTATTTCGCGTATTTTTCCGAGACGAACGCAATGGCACAGCCCGTATCCCTTGATTCAGATTTTATGATTTAATTCTGCCTTGATTAACGTTATAACATGTTATTCAAAATACGGGTTGTTACATTCTCCCCTCCTTAAAGGATTTCGTCCCCGAAATCTCTAAGTTAGGAAGAACGTATCCTACCATCCATCATCCATCTACTCAAAACATCAACAACGAGCAGTCATTGTCCTTAAAAGATTCTAATTGTTGTATGATCATATGCGAAAGGTGTGTGTATATGTACTTATCTAATGCGAAAACCAGGCGGTTACTGATTCAGTAAAACTCCTTAATGCAAAGTATGTTAGTGAAATGAGTCCATATGTATGCAAATTCCGAACATAATTCATAATCTCTACATGAGTGCACATAACATTCATCCATATTCAACATCCACGTGATAGCATAACAAGTTTCAGCCATTAATAAGTATAAGCACTCATGCATATGCAATATGAAAGTGTGTGAGCCGATCTTAGTGCCTAATGTGTATCATGCATCCACGAGTATCCACTTGCAAACACTTGCAACCACTTGCAAACATCAAGCATAACATGTTTCAAATACATGTTTCATCAAAAGGGTTTCTACCTAAGGTTCTGATGACAGGATTAACGAAGTAACCAGATAAACATGGATAACAAAAGACAGATATGCTAGCTTATAAGAAAAGAGATTGAGAATGTACCCTCAAAAAGAAATGGGTGAAGCACGCACATCTTCTCCTCGGTTTCACAAGTTGCGTCCTCTTCGGCTTCACTCCACTGAACCTTTACTAACTTGACTTCTCGATTCCTTAAATACTTGATCTCTGTTCCCAAGATACGAATCGGAGCTCGCCTCTGGGTTGCCTCTTTCTCTACCTCCACGTCTTCAAGAATGCTAGGCTCAACTACCTCGGCTGACTCATGTAGGCACTTTCGGAGATGCGAGACATGAAAAACATCGTGCACTCCGGCCAGCTTCTCGGGTAATTCCACCTTATAAGCCATCTTCCCAATCCTCTCTATGATAGGGAAGGGTCCTACGAACCTTGGTGCCAGCTTCCCAACTGCTCCAAAACGAACCACACTACGCAAGGGAGAAACTTTCACAAAGACCATATCTCCAACTTCAAATTCCAAATCAGTCCTTTGCTTGTCTGCATAGGATTTCTGTCTGTGTAGGGCCGCTTTCATCCTCCTTTGAATCAACTCAACCTTCTCGGATGTGTCCCTTATCATGTCGGGCCCAAGTATAAGCTTATCCGTCGTCTCCCACCAACATGTTGGTGACTTGCACGGCCTCCCATACAAAGCTTCGAATGGTGCGATCCCTATGCTTGCTTGGTAGCTGTTATTATAAGCAAACTCTACGAGAGGAAGGTGATCTTCCCAAGTGCCACCAATGTCAAGAATGCATAGCCTCAACAGATCTTCTAGTACCCTATTCACCCTTTCGGTCTGGCCATCCGTCTGTTGGTGATAGGCTGTACTTAGATTTAATCGCGTACCCATCGCTTCTTGCAAACTACTCCAAAATTGGCTAGTGAAGATTGGGTCACGATCGCTAACTATGCTAGAAGGAACTCCATGTAATCGCACTATCTCTCGCAGATAAACAGATGCTAGCCATGATGCGGTCCTCTTGCTCTTTACTGGAATGAAATGAGCGCTCTTCGTGAGTCTATCCACTATAACCCATATGCTAGTATTCCCCTTCCTTGATCTCGGCAATCCATCCACATAATCCATAGAGATACTTTCCCACTTCCATAGCGGGACCTCCAATGGATGCAGTAGCCCACCGGGCTTCTTCGACTCGGCCTTTACTTGTTGGCAAACAATGCATCTAGAAACAAACTCTGCAACATCCTTTTTCATCCCATCCCAAAAGAAAATGTTCTTCATGTCCTGGTATATCTTATCCCCTCCGGGATGTATGGTCATCCTCGAGTGATGCGCCTCCTCAAGAACTTTATTTACTAAGTCTCCCACTCGTGGGACACATAGTCTTCTATCACGCTTTAGCCACCCCTTGTCATCGATAGCATATCTAGCAAGGTGACTTGACGTCTCGCCTCAAATCAACTTGTCCATGATCTCGACTATCTGCGGGTCTTCCTTCTGTGAAGTCCCAACTTGCTCAAGAAGTGTAGGTCTAAACTCAAAGGATGCTAACGAACCAGTCATCGACTCGACAGCAGGTGTAAAATCAAAGGTTGCCAAGAACTCTAGGCTCTTCATCTCAACAAACAAAGGACTCAAAGTCAACCTTCTTCTACTTAGCGCATCCGCCACAACATTACCCTTGCCAGGGGTATAAGCTATCTCAAAGTCATATGATGCCAAGAATTCCATCCACCTTTGCTGCCTCAGATTCAGATCTTTCTGCGAGAAGAGGTACTTGAGCGACTTGTGATCAGTATATAACTCAAACCTTTCGCCTAGAAGATAATGGCGCCAGGATTTGAGTGCAAAGACGATCGCCGCCAACTCCAAATAATGAGTGGGATACTTCTTCTCATGAGCTTTGAGTTGCCTACCCCCAAAGCATATCACTCTCCCTTCTTGCATCAGGACAACGCCTAATCCCGTGCCACATGCATCGGTGTACACGGTAAACAACTTCCCTCCATCGGGTAATGCTAAAACTGGAGCTGTGGTGAGGGCTTTCTTGAGCCTTTGAAAAGCAAGCTCACACTCTAAGTCCCATGCAAAGACTAAGTTCTTCTTCGTTAACTTAGTAAGTGGGGCTGAAATCCTAGCAAAGTCCTTAATGAACTTCCTATAAAATCCTGCCAGACCGAGAAAGCTTCTTACTTCAGTTGCATTCTTCGGAACTTTCCAGTCTTGTACCGCCACCACTTTAGTGGGATCCACAGCTAAGCCCTGCTTAGAAACTATATGCCCAAGGAACCGAACTTCCCTTCTCCAGAAATGGCATTTAGAGAACTTGACTTTCAACTGATGAGCTCTAAGCGTATCCATAACCTCGTTGAGGTGTGTAGCATGCTCTTCCTCGTCCTTAGAGAATACCAGAATATCATCCACGAAGACAACCACAAACTTGTTAAGGAACTCCCTGAACACCCTACTCATCAAATCAACAAAGTATGCGGGTGCATTAGTCAAACCGAACGGCATGACTAGCCATTCAAAGAATCCATCCAGAGTCCTAAACGCAGTCTTATCAATAATATCCTCAGCCACTCTAAGCTGATGGAACCCGGTGGCTAGATCGAGCTGAGAGAAAACAGAAGCACCAACAAGCTGGTCAAAGACATCATCAATCCTCGGTAACGGGTGACTATTCTTCTTTGTCAGCTTGTTCAACTCACGATAATCAACAAATAGACGAAGCGAACCATCCGCCTTAGTAGCGAATACCACAGGAGCACCCCATTCAGAAATGCTTCGCCTAATGAAATTTTTCTCAAGCAACTCCTTGATTTGCTTTCTAAACTCTCTTCTTTCTCGCGGGGCCATGTGCCTAACAGGAAATGAAACTGGCTTGGCATTATCAACAAGATAAATACGGAAGTCTATCTCTCGTTTAGGGGGTAACCCCTTCACCTCATCAAAAACATCAGGATATTCTCAGACCACCCTCATAGATTGAAGATTGTCAATAGACGAGTCGAGGGATTCAAGATAACATAACATGACGGGATCCAGAGGGTTACAAGAAATCTCTAGGGTATTGTCAAGGCGAGTCATAAGCCTTACTACCCTATGCTCACAATCGAGAATGGCTCCATAACTGGACAACCAATCCATGCCCAAAATCAACCCGTATCCCATGAACCCGAGAACATAAGCATTACATGTGAATTCTACGGTCAAGATAGAAATCCTAAAATCCATACAAATCATAGATAGATGGGAGGAACCCCCAATTGGATTTGAAACACTGACGGGATCCCCAACTAGACTAGTATAGGTGCAAACTTTCAACAATGTCAGAAGAGATAAAGGTATGTGATGCGCCAAAATCAAATAAAGTTCGAACAGGAAAACCAGAAATGTAAACAAGGCTTTCTACAGAAATACTACCTCGGTCCGGAGATGGAGTAGTGTTGAGAGCATGCATCTGCCTTCCAGAAGGTCATGCTCGCTGAGTCTGTCCTTGCCCCTGCCCTTGCTTCTTTGGACAATCCTTGCTGAAGTGTCCAGACTCTCCGCAATGAAAGCATTCTCCCAACTTCCTCTTCTTCTTCCTACAATCTTTGGCTATGTGTCCAGTGATCCCACAGAAGTTGCACTTCCTTGTCTCCTTTGCCTTGTTGTTGTTGGCCTTGTTACCCTTGTTGTTCTTGTTGTTCTGATTGCTCTGGTTGTTCTGATTTCCTCCCCACTTGGAGTCCGCCTTCTTGGTTTGAGTCTCATTAGGCTTGACTTCTTTCTTGCCATTCTTATCATCTCCCTGGAGTAAGGCCATATCCACTAAGCTCTCAAAAGTGGCCCCAATGGGTATATGCGACATGGCCAAACCTTGTAATGGCTCATTCAATCCTCGAGCAAAGCGTAGAGCCTTCTTCTGAGGTGTGTTAACCAGGTCTAAACCGAATCGAGCAAGCCGATTAAACTTATTCACATACTCCCTTACAGTCATGTCCCCTTGCTTCAAAGATATAAACTTCTCCATTTGCATATTCTCCTCAGTAGATGATAGAAACTTAAGCCCAAACCTCATCCTAAAGTCGGCCCAAGTCTCTATAAACCTAGTAGCGTTGATGTCCTCCCACCAATAAGCAGCTTCCTCTTTCAATAGCCATACTGCCAACAGAACTTTTCTACGGTATTACACATCAAAGATGGCAAAGAGGTCTTCAGTTTCTTTTAACCAGTTTCTTGCCTCCACATAAGTCTCTATCCCAACAAAATTCTTGCCACCCATCGCCTTAAAGTGTAACGACCCGGAAAAATGCGATCTTGGTTATCCGATATACAACACATATCGAACATCCAAGGATCGAAAATAACCGAATAGTTAATGAAAGAAATTAGAAGGTGAGAATAGATAAGATAGAAACTTAGAATAGAAGAAGAAGAGGAACATAACATCAGAGTAACATGAACCTCACAGCGGAACGAATAACATATAATAGATAACATAACTTTGAAATATAACAGTTATGTATAAAATTGCACTTATCAGAGTACAGCACTTACAACACAGCGGAAATAACTATAGCTATATGATCTTGAAGCCTCCTGCTCCAAGCTCTTCCAGTATATCTGTAAAACCCGACTACTTGACTGCCCGTACAAATTTAGGCACCCAAGAGTTTAGGGAAAACAACAAAGTAAACTCCGGGTCAGTCATGGGACTGGTATGAGTAAAACAGTTTAAACAGGTATATGAACAAGTAAACGATGTCTCATAAGACCACGCCGCAGAACGGAACGGGTTTTTCCCTTATGAGAATCCAAAATATCTTTATATCAAAAACCTTTTGATATTATAATAATGTCTGTGTACAAATAGATATCAACTAGCAGAAACGCTTTCATCTCACGTTCTACAGATATAGTATACAAATCAAAATCGCAAGCACGTATTGGATAATGGATTTCCAACTATGACAAGGCATGGAACCACCTTCCGATTAGTGTACTCTAGGAACGATACACTGGAGTTCAACAAGAACATCTTGTAACTCAGCCACACATGACCGACCACTCATTTCGCTTGAGTGTATCGAATGTACATCACCAACGGTTGGGATCAGCAACCGTTCCCGTATATATATATAGGACATCATTGATAGATTTAAGAAACAAATGAATATTCACTAGATAGGTGATTATACACCCTACTTCGGTGCGACCGACTTAGCCATGCTGCCTGCCCGATTTCTGTCATTTACCGGTTGATGAGGCTAGAAGCTACGCTTTATCATCACATCAGATTCACTTCGAATGCCACATTGTCAGATCCATCGAAAATCACTAATTGACGTCTACAACAATACATTACGTGTTAGCTAAAAGAAGTTTCCTTCTCCGCTTCCACTCTGGGTACGGTTGAAGAAATCAATGTACGTGACCTTTCTGGAAATACTATGTCAGACATCCATCTTCATTCGCTTAGAAATGTCACATCGTCATACCCGCCAAATCACAAATTGACTTATCCAAAAATAACACGGGATACAGCTAAGAGAAAAGAATTCCTCCGCCACCAAACGTGAATACGTTTGAACAGATCAACTTACGCGATCCTTTGGATATACTCTGTCAGACCTTCGTCCGTACAAGTTGTCCTGGGAATGGACAAACCGAAGGCACTATTCTGTAAACAGGATAGCCCTTGCATTTTACTCCGTCTTCAATTATCTTTGGCATATATGATTCGCGACGCTCATGCCAATACAGAGTGGTTCTTTGGATAATAATCCAACCGGTCTCTCCATATTAACAACGTTAAAATGGTCAAAACTTCGATAGTCTATGAGTTAACTATCAAAGAAAAACAAGTGTGCAAACAATGATATTATTTCCAGATGGAAATTATATCGAACAAACATCATTTAACATTAATCTCTTTAGTTCATTTATTTACTTATCTCCTGTTTCCCTATATTCTAAATTCTTATTTTCTTTTATCAGAAAACATTTCTGATTCTCGTTTGGAAAACATTTCCAAAACTCCTTTAAGATCAAACCTTACAATTTCTTAGTTAAGAAGGAAGTCACTCTAGTTGGGGTATAATTACCTCTCAGACCTTAACTGAACAATGTTATAACTTCGAAATGGTCAAAGTTTATCTTTTAATCTTTCACAACTTCTTTACGCCTTTCTCGGATTCAATTTTACTAATCCACTTCTATATTTAAAACATTGGTTATAACGATAACGTTATAATCCCTCCTTTCGAATTATCTAACTTTAATTATAACTTCTATTCTTATTAGTGAATAATTAACCTAACACTTATTTATTTATAAATAAATAAATCTCTATTTAGACACTGGAAAGTATAAGTACTTTCCCGAATTCGATATAATCGAATTTGCCGATTAACTCCCTTCGAGAAATCTCTATTTGATTAACGCTTCTTCGAATAACTTATATTCGATTAACTTCTTCCTTTTCTAATATCTCATATTTGAAAATCTTACTTTCGAATAAACTATATTCGAAAATCTCTTTTCGAATAACTCTTGTTCGATAAATCTCACTTCGATCAACTAATATTCGATAACTTTTCCTTTTCAAATATCTCATCCTTGAGAAACCTCACTTCGATTAAACTATAATCGATAACTCCCTTCGATGAAACTAACATCGATAACTCCTTTCGATGAAATTAACATCGATAACTCCTTTCGATGAAACTAACATCGATAACTCCTTTCGATGAAACTAACATCGATTTATTTAACTCGACGAACTTAACTCGACTAACTTAACTTGACTCGACTAACTCGACTTACTTAACTCGACTTACTTGGTTCGACCAATTCGATTCGATTTACTAGGCTCGACTAACTTGACTAACTCTGTCTCAAATAACTATATTTGATTAACTCTAGTTCGTTTTAACTCTAATCGATTAACTCTAACTAATTAACTCCAACTGGTTAACTCTATTTGATTAACTCTAACTGGTTAACTCTAACTGATTAACTCTAACTGGTTAACTCTAACTGATTAACTCTAACTGATTAACTCTATTGGTTAACTCTATTTGACTAACTCGACTTGACTAACCCCTTTCGAATAACATATTCGATTAACTAACTTTCGAATACCATATTCGATTAACTAACTTCGAATACCATATTCGATTAACTCCTTTCGAATGCCTATATTCGAATAACTAACTTCGAATACCATATTCGATTAACTAACTTCGAATACCATATTCGATTAACTCCTTTCGAATGTCTATATTCGATTAACTAACTTCGAATACCATATTCGATTAACTAACTTCGAATACCATATTCGATTAACTCCTTTCGAATGTCTACATTCGATTAACTTTATTCACTTTATAAAGATTTCCTTTTTAACAACGTTTTATTCATTTGAAAAGATTTACTTTTAAATAACGGTTCTACACTTTACAAATGTCCTTTTTATAATGTTCCCTTTCCAATTCTTTTTGTAAATGGTTTACAAATATTTCCTTTTCAAATTTATTCTTGAAATACTCTAACTCCTTAAATTCCCGGGAAAATTCGCTATAACCTCCTTTGTATCGGGAGCATCGGGAAAATCCCCAAACTCGCCACACAGGCCTTTCCATTCAAAAAGAAATGTTTTGAATTTATTTCCTTTTCAAATATCTCCCATTTATAAATATTCCAATTTATAAACATTTCTTATTTATAAATATTCCACTTTATAAATATCTCTTATTTATAAATATCCCATTTTATAAATATGCTATTTTCAATATCACTTTGAAAATTCCCTTATCTACATTCCGGTATGTTATGGTATTCAATCATATCAAATCACGATGTTCAATATCGTTCAAACACATATAATCGCCAACAGATTATATATCACATTATATATCACACTATATAAATCACAGTAAAATAACTGTTGAGGAATCCAGCTGGATTCCTCCAACCTGTTTCCCTGGATCACAGATGTTAAACAATATAGATAACATCGATTTCACTTCGATGTGAATTATTCTGATCAACAGAATCAACATATAAATATCCAACTGTTATATATATATGTATACACATATATATAAAGTTTCCACTAACTGTCTAGCAGTTCAATCAAACAGTCAACACACATCAAACAGACAATATCTAACAGTTCTAAAAATACAACATGAAATTATAAACTGTTCAGAGTTAGTGAGATTTACTCACTTTTGCGCGTTAACCGATAAATATTGGTTTGCGTTCATTGATTCAGTCGAACAATTTATTTCTCCATAAATTGTAACGAGCTCGGATTGACTCGCGGTCAGTCCCATTGTGTTGCTCCCATCCATACGGTCCCAACGTGACTGACGGTTCGAATTTCTGATATAGTATGATAAAGATACGATATTACGAAGTTAACATACACTTTAAATTAAAATAAAACTTAGAATTTAACCATTTCTGTCATTGGGCCTTCACCTTCATTTAAATCCTTTGGCCCATCAACAAAACCCACCCGCTCCACCTTTCTCTTCCAATCGAACTGTTCTCCAGTAATCCCTCTTTTCACGACATCCCCAAACTCAGACATTTCCATCTCCTTCGATCCCTCATTAAACTGAATACCGAAATTCAAAGCAACTCCACCCTTTCCATACTCTTCAACTCCTCTTCTCGTTCCCCACAACAACTCCGAGCTCGCATCCATCGTCCAGGTACACCGCAACTCCCACTCGGCTACAGGAAACCGTGTATCCCACTACAAAGTCGCGACCTCAACTCGCTTAAATCCTCACCGGAAAAACCCTATACGTGCTACATCCAACAACAGCCCAAAACAAACTTCCAGATTGCAAACCGCTCACCACACCACCAGAAAAACTGAACCCTAACTCCTCGCTGTACAAACGTCGAACCACCAAAACTGTCACCGCACCATTGTTTCAGCATACCAAATTGAAGAACAAGGTCCCCGCATCTCAAATTTATATGTTACTATATTTATAGAATTTTATCTGAATTCATTTTGAATTTTGAAGATGGAAAAGTTTACTGGAAGGAGCAAAAGTATGACGGCGGATTTTTGTTTGAAGTTGAAATTTGGTTTTAAGAGTTTTAAGGGGTATATATAGGAAAATAAAATATCTAGATATTTTTAAGATATTTTTAGGATATTTTATTTTATCGTTTTATATTTGTATCCGTCTTCTAAAAATCCGTGTGGTCACACACGATACCCAAAAATAACGAAAAATGACATGCACCTTTAGTTCGACATTACGGTCCCAACGAAACTGGTTTCGTCAAATTCCGACTCCGTATGCTCACCCAGCGTATTTTTAACTGTCAAAATACTGACTGTTTTTCACTCTAAAAATCCGTACGGCCACACAGTGACTCTAAAAATCACGAAACTGGAAATCTAACAACTATTTGACATTGCGGATCCAACAAAACTTGTTTCGTCGAATTCCGACTTCGTTTGCAAAACCGGCTATTTTTAAAGCTCTGAATGACCTATTTAAATATATAAATATATTTAAATATAATTAAATTAAATATTAATAAATTTATATTATCGTATATCTTTACATATGATATCATACTGCTTCAGAATATCATATCAGAATTTACAGCTTGATATTTCAGATTTCAGATTTATCGATATTCAATTTATATCGAAAATCCTTTTATAACGTATATAAAGCGTTGCAAATTATAAAGGGATTCTACAGCGACTTTTCTGAAATTTGATTTGGACGTACATCAAAATCTACACGACGAAATCCCGATTTTTCTCTTCCACTAGAAAGATATACTCCACCAGCTCCACACGTTTCTTATTTCACAGAAATCCGGTTTAAAACGAATCCTGTACATTCAGTTGAAGTTCAAATCGCCAAATAGCGAACTGCAGCGCCATTTCGAGCTCTATTTTAATTATATTATAATTATACGTTCAAATTGTCGTCGATTGAATATATTCGTCAATATAATTCAACTCTAAGCTGAATTGAAACTAAGTGACGACCCCGTTCATCGAATATTGTGATTTCCAATATTTTTGATTATTTCTGAATTAAATATATTATTTAATTATTTAATTAAATTAATTATTCTATATTATTTAATTAAACCTCTAATTAATTCACTACATCACGATATATATAATTAAATTAATTAATTATAATACCTCTGGTAGGGCGGGTCATTACATTCTTCCCCACTTAAAATAATTTCGTCCTCGAAATTGCAAAGTTAGAGGACGACCCTATCTATTAGAATTCCTAAGATTTGTTTACCCCTTATTTCTGATTTTAACTGAACCAACAAATATCGATTTCAATATTAATTCCTTCCGACTAACTAACATTTTCAAAAATTCTGAAAATTTTCTAACACTTTTAATTTTTCGAAAAATTTCGCCAGCACCTCCTTTGTACTGGTCAATAGCTCAAACTCCAACTCGCCTCTCTGGGCCTTCTTCAACCCAAAAGAAAAACAAAACGCCAAACGGCTTGCCAATTCGGCTCATAAATTCCAAACTCATATAAAATATAAACTTGTACCTTTTTGTTGGGCATATCATTATATCCCTACCATCTGTTATCAACTCGGCATATACAAATGTCATCCCAATCAACTCAATCACTTTTATATCGTCAAACCAAATCATTCGCTTATTCTCAAGTTGAATCCCATTATCAATCTCAAGTTTCATTCTTGATTTTCAAATTCTAAGTCCAGCTAAATTTCAAATTCTTAAATCATCAACTTAATCCCATTTCAGATTATTCTCTTATCACCCCAGTTTTCACTTAACTTAACAAGTTAAAGTTAAATTCTAGAATCTAAATTCCTGGCCTTTTATTTCAACTCAATTTGAAATCATAATACCTATTCAAAATATTTGAATTCTCAAAAACTTTTTTCGCAAAACAGATTTGGAAATAAAATCTTGGGTAGTAATCCATCACTTACAACTCGAAAATCACACTGATGATGTGTACACCATCATCAGGATTATTTTCCAGCGATCAAAGTGAGTTCAATACTATATTCTTTTTCAAAACTCAAACTTAAACACTTCCATCTTGAGTCAGTTCAAAATATCCTTATTAAAACAAATTTAAAACCTCCCAGGATTTTAAAATTCACCTATATCTAATCCAGATTCAATTACAAACACTTATCTGAATTTCCAGTTTTTAATTTCAATTCTGACTTTCATTTCAGATTTAATTCACTTCATAATACTTATACGAAATTTGGTTGGTTATTTTCATAACCGTTTCACTTTTATAATCTTACTCGATTATAATAACTACCAACACATTATAATATTTCCAATATACATACTTCGGGTAAAATTATTTCATTTACCCTCTTTTCAAAATATACCTTGTCGACCCATCGTATTCGAGTGTTTATAAACTCCTACCGATATAGTGGATCGAATTGATCGATCAGAACTCATAAACAACTCAGCCAAGGAATCTCCACAATATAAAACCATTTTTATATCAAATACAAATACGCACTCGTATATATACACTCAAACTCAATCTAGGGTATTACTAACCCTATCTCTACCGAGTCACGCCACAGAGCCAAGTAATTCTTAACTTAAGCTCTAATACCAACTGTAACGACCCGGAAAAATGTGATCTTGGTTATCCGATATACAACACATATCGAACATCCAAGGATCGAAAATAACCGAATAGTTAATGAAAGAAATTAGAAGGTGAGAATAGATAAGATAGAAACTTAGAATAGAAGAAGAAGAGGAACATAACATCAGAGTAACACGAACCTCACAGCGGAACGAATAACATATAATAGATAACATAACTTTGAAATATAACAGTTATGTATACAATAGCACTTATCAGAGTACAGCACTTACAACACAGCGGAAATAACTATACCTATATGATCTTGAAGCCTCCTGTTCCAAGCTCTTCCAGTATATCTGTAAAACCCGACTACTTGACTGCCCGTACAAATTTAGGCACCCAAGAGTTTAGGGAAAACAACAAAGTAAACTCCGGGTCAGTCATGGGACTGGTATGAGTAAAACAGTTTAAACAGGTATATGAACAAGTAAACGATGTATCATAAGACCACGCCGCAGAACGGAACGGGTTTTTCCCTTATGAGAATCCAAAATATCTTTATATCAAAAACCTTTTGATATTATAATAATGTCTATGTACAAATAGATATCAACTAGCAGAAACGCTTTCATCTCACGTTCTACATATATAGTATACAATCAAAATCGCAAGCACGTATTGGATAATGGATTTCCAACTATGACAAGGTATGGAACCACCTTCCGATCAGTGTACTCTAGGAACGATACACTGGAGTAACACATGAACATCTTGTAACTCAGCCACACATGACCGACCACTCATTTCGCTTGAGTGTATCGAATGTACATCACCAACGGTTGGGATCAGCAACCGTTCCCGTATATATATGGGACAGCATTGATAGATTTAAGAAACAAATGAATATTCACTAGATAGGTGATTATACACCCTACTTCGGTGCGACCGACTTAGCCATGCTGCCTGCCCGATTTCTGTCATTTACTGGTTGATGAGGCTAGAAGCTACGCTTTATCATCACATCAGATTCACTTCGAATGCCACATTGTCAGATCCATCGAAAATCACTAATTGACGTCTACAACATAACATTACGTGTCAGCTAAAAGAAGTTTCCTTCTCCGCTTCCACTCTTGGTACGGTTGAAGAAATCAATGTACGTGACCTTTCTGGAAATACTATGTCAGACATCCATCTTCATTCGCTTAGAAATGTCACATCGTCATACCCGCCAAATCACAAATTGACTTATCCAAAAATAACACGGGTATACAGCTAAGAGAAACGAATTCCTCCGCCACCAAATGTGAATACGTTTGAACAGATCAACTTGCGCGATCCATTGGATATACTCTGTCAGAACTTCGTCCATACTAGTTGTCCTGGGACTGGACAAACCGAAGGCACTATTCTGTAAACAGGATAGCCCTTGCATTTTACTTCGTCTTCAATTATCTTTGGCATATATGATTCGCGACGCTTATGCCAATACAGAGTGGTTCTTTGGATAATAATCCAACCGGTCTCTCCATATTAACAACGTTAAAATGGTCAAAACTTCGATAGTCTGTGAGGTAACTATCAAAGAAAAACAAGTGTGCAAACAATGATATTATTTCCAGATGGAAATTATATCGAACAAACATCATTTAACATTAATCTCTTTAGTTCATTTATTTACTTATCTCCTATTTCCCTATATTCTAAATTCTTATTTTCTTTTATCAGAAAACATTTCTGATTCTCGTTTGGAAAACATTTCCAAAACTCCTTTACGATCAAACCTTACCATTTCTTAGTTAAGAAGGAAGTCACTCAAGTTGGGGTATAATTACCTCTCAGACCTTAACTGAACAACGTTATAACTTCGAAATGGTCAAAGTTTATCTTTTAATCTTTCACAACTTCTTTACGCCTTTCTCGGATTCAATTTTACTAATCCACTTCTATATTTAAAACATTGGTTATAACGATAACGTTATAATCCCTCCTTTCGAATTATCTAACTTTAATTATAACTTCTATTCTTATTAGTGAATAATTAACCTAACACTTATTTATTTATAAATAAATAAATCTCTATTTAGACACTGGAAAGTATAAGTACTTTCCCGAATTCGATATAATTGAATTTGCCGATTAACTCTCTTCGAGAAATCTCTATTTGATCAACTCTTCTTCGAATAACCTATATTCGATTAACTTCTTCCTTTTCAAATATATCATATTTGAAAATCTTACTTTCGAATAAACTATATTCGAAAATCTCTTTTCGAATAACTCTTGTTCGATAAATCTCACTTCGATCAACTAATATTCGATAACTTTTCCTTTTCAAATATCTCATCCTTGAGAAACCTCACTTCGATTAAACTATAATCGATAACTCCCTTCGATGAAACTAACATCGATAACTCCTTTCGATGAAACTAACATCGATAACTCATTTCGATGAAACTAACATCGATAACTCCTTTCGATGAAACTAACATCGATAACTCCTTTCGATGAAACTAACATCGATTTTTTTAACTTGACGAACTTAACTCGACTAACTTAACTTGACTCGACTAACTCGACTTACTTAACTCGACTTACTTGGTTCGACCAATTCGATTCGATTTACTAGGCTCGACTAACTTGACTAACTCTGTCTCAAATAACTATATTTGATTAACTCTAGTTCGTTTTAACTCTAATCGATTAACTCTAACTAATTAACTCCAACTGTTTAACTCTATTTGATTAACTCTAACTGGTTAACTCTAATTGATTAACTCTAACTGGTTAACTCTAACTGATTAACTCTAACTGGTTAACTCTAACTGATTAACTCTAACTGATTAACTCTATTGGTTAACTCTATTTGACTAACTCGACTTGACTAACCCCTTTCGAATAACATATTCGATTAACTAACTTTTGAATACCATATTCGATTAACTAACTTCGAATACCATATTCGATTAACTCCTTTCGGATGTCTATATTCGATTAACTAACTTCGAATACCATATTCGATTAACTAACTTCGAGTACCATATTCGATTAACTCCTTTCGAATGTCTATATTCGATTAACTAACTTCGAATACCATATTCGATTAACTAACTACGAATACCATATTTGATTAACTCCTTTCGAATGTCTATATTCGATTAACTTTATTCACTTTATAAAGATTTCCTTTTTAACAACGTTTTATTCATTTGAAAAGATTTACTTTTAAATAACGGTTCTACACTTTACAAATGTCCTTTTTATAATGTTCCCTTTCCAATTCTATTTGTAAATGGTTTACAAATATTTCCTTTTCAAATTTATTCTTGAAATACTCTAACTCCTTAAATTCCCGGGAAAATTCGCCATAACCTCCTTTGTATCGGGAGCATCGGGAAAATCCCCAAGCTCGCCACACAGGCCTTTCCATTCAAAAAGAAATGTTTTGAATTTATTTCCTTTTCAAATATCTCCCATTTATAAATATTCCAATTTATAAACATTTCTTATTTATAAATATTCCACTTTATAAATATCTCTTATTTATAAATATCCCATTTTATAAATATGCTATTTTCAATATCACTTTGAAAATTCCCTTATCTACATTCCGGTATGTTATGGTATTCAATCATATCAAATCACGATGTTTAATATCGTTCAAACACATATAATCGCCAATAGATTATATATCACATTATATATCACACTATATAAATCACAGTAAAATAACTGTTGAGGAATCCAGCTGATTCCTCCAACCTGTTTCCCTGGATCACAGATGTTAAACAATATAGATAACATCGATTTCACTTCGATGTGAATTATTCTGATCAACAGAATCAACATATAAATATCCAACTGTTATATATATATATGTATGTATGTATGTATACACATATATGTAAAGTTTCCACTAACTGTCTAGCAGTTCAATCAAACAGTCAACACACATCAAAAAGACAATATCTAACAATTCTAAAAATACAACATGAAATTATAAACTGTTCAGAGTTAGTGAGATTTACTCACTTTTGCGCGTTAACCGATAAATATTGGTTTGCGTTCATTGATTCAGTCGAACAATTTATTTCTCCATAAATTGTAACGAGCTCGGATTGACTCGCGGTAAGTCCCATTGTGTTGCTCCCGTCCATACGGTCCCAACGTGACTGACGGTTCGAATTTCTGATACAGTATGATAAAGATACGATATTACGAAGTTAACATACACTTTAAATTAAAATAAAACTTATAATTTAACCATTTCTGTCATTGGGCCTTCACCTTCATTTAAATCCTTTGGCCCATCGACAAAACCCACCCGCTCCACCTTTCTCTTCCAATCGAACTGTTCTCCAGTAATCCCTCTTTTCACGACATCCCCAAACTCAGACATTTGCATCTCCTTCGATCCCTCATTAAATTGAATACCGAAATTCAAAGCAACTCCACCCTTTCCATACTCTTCAACTCCTCTTCTCGTTCCCCACAACAACTCCGAGCTCGCATCCATTGTCCAGGTACACCGCAACTCCCACTCGGCTACAGGAAACCGTGTATCCCACTACAAAGTCGCGACCTCAACTCGCTTAAATCCTCACTGGAAAAACCCTATACGTGCTACATCCAACAACAAGCCCAAAACAAACTTCCAGATTGCAAACCGCTCACCACACCACCAGAAAAACTGAACCCTAACTCCTCGCTGTACAAACGTCGAACCACCAAAACTGTCACCGCACCATTGTTTCAGCATACCAAATTGAAGAACAAGGTCCCCGCATCTCAAATTTATATGTTACTATGTTTATAGAATTTTATCTAAATTCATTTTGAATTTTGAAGATGGAAAAGTTTACTGGAAGGAGCAAAAGTATGACGGCGGATTTTTGTTTGAAGTTGAAATTAGGTTTTAAGAGTTTTAAAGGGTATATATAGGAAAATAAAATATCTAGATATTTTTAAGATATTTTTAGGATATTTTATTTTATCGTTTTATATTTGTATCCATCTTCTAAAAATCCGTGTGGTCACACACGATACCCAAAAATAACGAAAATTGACATGCACCTTTAGTTCGACATTACGGTCCCAACGAAACTGGTTTCGTCAAATTCCGACTCCGTATGCTCACCCAGCGTATTTTTAACTGTCAAAATACTAACAGTTTTTCACTCTAAAAATCCGTACAGCCACACAGTGACTCTAAAAATCACGAAACTGGAAATCTAACAACTATTTGACATTGCGGATCCAACAAAACTGGTTTCGTCGAATTCCGACTTCGTTTGCAAAACCGGCTATTTTTAAAGCTCTGAATGACCCATTTAAATATATAAATATATTTAAATATAATTAAATTAAATATTAATAAATTTATGTTATCGTATATCTTTACCTATGATATCATACAGCTTCAGAATATCATATCAGAATTTACAGCTTGATATTTCAGATTTCAGATTTATCGATATTCAATTTATATCGAAAATCCTTTTATAACGTATATAAAGCGTTGCAAATTATAAAGGGATTCTACAGCGACTTTTCTGAAATTTGATTTGGACGTACATCAAAATCTACACGACGAAATCCCGATTTTTCTCTTCCACTAGAAAGATATACTCCACCAGCTCCACACGTTTCTTATTTCACAGAAATCCGGTTTAAAACGAATCATGTACATTCAGTTGAAGTTCAAATCGCCAAATAGCGAACTACAGCGCCATTTTGAGCTCTATTTTAATTATATTATAATTATACGTTCAAACTGTCGTCGATTGAATATATTCGTCAATATAATTCAACTCTAAGCTGAATTGAATCTAAGTGACGACCCCGTTCATCGAATATTGTGATTTCCAATATTTTTGATTATTTCTGAATTAAATATATTATTTAATTAAATTAATTATTCCATATTATTTAATTAAACCTCTATTTAATTCACTACATCACGATATATATAATTAAATAAATTAATTATAATACCTCTGACAGGGCGGGTCATTACATAAAGTCTTTGCAAATCTTTGCGAAATCCGCTTGTGGACGCTGAGGAGGAGGAGGAGGAACCTCAGGTACGGGAGGAGGAGTGGGAGTGTTTGCTGGGCCCGCATCGTTGGCCCTAGCTTCCAAGTACCTTCGGAACCATCCGGATATGGGTACTCCCTCGGGAAGGTTAAGATCGGCCATGCTGAAAAGGAAAAGATAGATTTAGAACGAGGAAACAAAGGATAGTGCTAATGGCTTTTGGGGAATAGCCTTTTAAAATAAACTAGACTTTTCTTGGAAAATACTTAATTGGTTTTGAAAATAGTTTTTCAAAAGGGTTTTTAAAACTTTTGTCCGGTCTAGTAAAACCTCGTGCTCTGATACTAAATGTAACACCCCACCTCCGCCAGGGCCACACTGACGAGTGCTGGCACTAGCCTTGGAGGGGTGTTTTCTAGGTAAACATGCACAGAGATATCACAAAACAGAACATAGATAAATACATAAGTAAAGCAGCAGTAGAAATTTAACAACCATACTTAACCATTTCAAAACCAAATAGTCAACTTACATCAAAGTACTTAGTCATTATTTTCCAACTACCACAAGTCTAGAAAACATAAACTGAAAATAACATAAAGTAAACTATCCCCAAGATAGATGTGATGAAGCCATAGCAAGTTCAAGTCCAAGTCGTACATGAGCTGTCAAGAAACCAAGCCAAATGTCCAAGCTAAGCACTAGTATTCCCTCCCTGAGAACCTTTGGGGGGGTGGGGGGAAACGGAAGAAAAGAGGCGAAAGAAAAAGGGTCAGTCATAAAGATTGGTAAGTCCTACATACTGTTAGTATAAAACTAATAAAGTTAACTAAACATGAGAAACTGAGATGAAACATAACTGGCATGATAAATGGATAACAAGGTAGATCAAGTGTGGCATCGCATATACAAGGTTTTGTTTTGCACCAATAGTACTAGTAATCCAGCCCATGTCAAGTATAAACAAGAAATGATCCCTTGGCCCAATATCATGAGATGACCCAAGGCGGGGTCCAACTACACGGTCTAGTCGATCGGCTCCCTATAAGCCTAACACGTCGAGTGTCGGTGTCATACGGCCCAATCACGAATGTAGTCAAACTGTGTTAGGTCCACCCTAGGGTGTATTAAGTCCTAGGGTGCCAACCACTGACACGAATCAAGCACGCACAGTCTAAACCTACTGGTGCCCGTGCCTGCTTTTTCAACTCCGGACTATGTGCACAACCATAGTCCGCCTGAACCTACACTAGCGCACCAACTCAGCCGTCGTTCTGGTCGCTTACAATCAGCCCAGTAATCGCGTCCCACCGTAGCCTAGTCCCTAGGGTACCGTTGATGCATCCAAGAGGGTTACTGCTGAAAAGGACCACGTAACTAGGGTTTCTAACGTGTTAAGTGTGGTTAACCCTATCCAATCATGTATCCAGTTGGTTAAGTTTACCCAAGTGGTTCATGACTTAACCCCATCCAATCATGTATCAAGTTGGTTAAGTGTTTCCAAGTGGTTCATGAATTAACCCTAACATGTGGCATGACTTAATTTAATGCACCCAACCTCTCACATTAGACTTTGTTGTGGTTACTGGATATGCCGGGCGGGTCCGGGCAGCTTTACACCACAACCTAGTCTAACCTCGGGTTTCAAGCGCGATGTGACCAACTTCTCACATTGGGTCCTATTGTTTGTAGCCACTGGATTTGCCGGGTGGTTCCGGGCAGATTTACGCTACAAACTCAACCCAACCTCGAGTTGGCCACTTTATGGTTTTCTACATGTCATGACCATATTCAAGTTTTCAAGCATAATCAAGTTTCATGTCATCAAGTCATGTTTTTATGTCATTTCTGGTTTGCCTAATTACCCATAACGTATTCCCATTCGCACGTAATTTCGCCTCAACACAAGTGAACTCAAGGAACATAAAATATGACCAAGAGGAGCATAAGGTTGGTAAAGTTGGTCATAAGTTAAACATGATGATATTTGAGGCAAAGGTGTTCATCACAACTAGCATATAGGGTTATTGGACTCAAACATGCATGACATCAAACTTAGCAAATAAACTAGCATGTAGTTCAACATCATAGGCAGAGGTGAAATATGATAATAGCTGACATAGGGTGATAAACTTGTGGGTAGCATGTAGTTCAACATCATATGTGAGTTAACATCAAGGTTATGAGAGGATCTATGTTGCATTATGCATAACTACCAAGTTCTATGTTGCCTTATGCATAACCACCAAACAAAGCTCATAGCTTTCTACCCAAAAATCAAGGTAAATGATACTAGGTTCATGATAGTGCCACAATCTTTGATCAAACGAGCCATACATGGATCTATGCATACAAATATAGCCCCAAGACAAGTATTATACCCAAAAGTCCCATTTCAACTTGCTACATGATCATATTAACTTCATAGTTTAAATCTAAGAGTGGAGTGGGGCTTACAAATCACGGGTGTGAGATCTAGAATAAAATAGAACAAGATTGAGACGAAGCCACACTAGAAATCCCCAAATAAGGTAAGATCCACTCCAAGTCTTGAGAAATAAGAAGAAAGATCCTTGTTTTGATGAAGCAAGATGGCTCCTTTGCTTTAGATCAAGCTTAGGCTCTCAAGCTCTCAAGTTGAAGAAGATGGAGGCCATGATTAGGGAGCATTTGGGCAGTACTTAGTTGTAGGAATGATTAATGAGGGTTTAGGGTAGGTCTAAGGGTGCTTATATAGAAGATTAGGTTAGTTTAGGCCAAAAGATTAACCCTAATTCAGATCTGAGCCATCAAATCACGTCACAAGCCAACAAAACAAGACCCAGGAGCCAAAACAGGTGCACCACGCCAAACTGGCCCGACCACCCAGGTCGACAGGGGTGTCGACTGGGCAGTCGACACCAGCTGGGGCAAGTCGACTCCCAAGTCGACTCCCCAGTCGACTTGGGGCTGGGCGGGAAATTTTCCCGCCCAGTCTGTTTGCCTCCAGATTTGATTTTTGAACTGTTTTTAAACTCTGGATTTTCTGAAAACTTCGACGGGCCATAACTGGGTCATACAGACTCCGATTTTTGAAAAATCGGACTCTATTTCGCGTATTTTTCCGAGACGAACGCAACGGCACAGCCCGTTTCCCTTGATTCAGATTTTCACATTTAATTCTGCCTTGATTTATGTTATAACATGTTATTCAAAATACGGGTTGTTACAACATCATAAGTCAAACTCGTCTGGGCGTGTAAAACTACTTACGCTACTTCTAGCAAGAAAGAAATGCACGTCCTCCCTAAGGTCCTTCCTCCCGTTTCTGGTTCATACCAGGTGTGAGGCTCGCGATTGCACGTTATACACAAAGCTACGCCACACAGGCGGTGCTTTGATCATCAACACAAGACTTTGCTTTTCAACAGAAGCCCTGATCATTTGCCACTTAGGCATGCCACACTAGCAATTCATGCCATGCGACTGATGTCCATCGATATACAACCTCTGAGCTCGTGCGTTTCAGAGAAGGGGGTTAAGCAAAAGAAAAATTCTCCACCGCCAAACAGATGTATATTTAATAGAAATCAATCAACACAGAATAAAATCCAATGTCAGACACTCAGTCCATTTACAAGTCCGTTCTGGGTCTGAACGAAACCGGAGGCACTATATACCTCGCAAACCCATCAATCACCACGTACGTCTGGACGATTACCACTCATTATCCATATTTCGGGATGCCTCCCAATCAGGACCTCGGTTACCACCCAAACGAGGTGAAGATCTCCGGTCTTCGACCACCGTCTTCATCTTCGACTATCAATCGTCGGTCAATTATTTGAAATGAGAATTAACTCGGCCTTTTCAAATAATTCACGTATGTTTAGAATTTCAAATCAATTTATTTCAATGGTTAAATCATTCGACAACACCAAATTTGTTCTTTAATGTAATTTTCACACCAAACACATTCAACCATCAAATACCACATAAATCGAGCAAATTCAGTTTATTTTCGTTCCATATCGTTTATGATATTTTATAACGATTTATCGGTATTTTTATTTATTTTAAAATAGCCAATTTATTCAAAACGACGCTTCGGGCCATAATGCGGTCGTGGCGCTGTTTTTCTTCAGATTTGATTTACACATATCTGAGAATCTAACCGTTGGATCTCCATAAAATTTACATCATTAGACAGATATTTTCAAAACGAATCTAACGCTTCCAGTTTCTGGAAAATCCGACGGTCGGATCTCCCGGTACAATCGTTTGAAGTTTCGATTTCAAAATACGAACTACAGCGTCGTTATTCGATTAAATTAATCTATTTTGGCGCTGTTTTTCTTTAGATTTGAATTAAACATTCCAAACAATCCAACCGTTGGATTTTTACAAAGTTGGTGCCGTTGGAAAGATATTTCCAGAGCGAACCCAACGGTTGCGATTTAAGGAAAATCCAATGGTCGGATCTCCCGTACTAATCGTTTGAGATCACGATCTCAAAATACGAACTGCAGCGTCGTTTTTCGATATATTTCAATTCTATTTAAATATATATATCGATTCTTCGATTTCGAATCCATATGAATTTCATACTTTTGATAAAAATGATATTTTCATCAAACTGTCTTCCATTTCAACAATTGACTATTTTTAACAATTCATCTATATAGTAAAAATGTGATTTTCAATGTAAAACAATTTATTTCAAATCCAGATTATTTTATATAGTTCATATTGGTAATAAAAATGGGATTTTTATTATAAAACAATTTATTTCAAAACTCGACTATTTTATATAGTTCATATTGGTGATAAAAATGGGATTTTTATTATAAAACAATTTATTTAAAAACCTGACTATTTTATATAGTTCATATAGATGAAAAAAAGGTGATTTTTATATTCAAAACATGAACACCATTCAACACATGAATTTCAATCCCAAGAATGAATATCGACTCAACACATGAAAATAATTCGAACACATGAATATTATTCAAAATTTCGGCAGCATAACGGCATGGTAGTTAAAACCGGGACCGTCCCTAGTACGGCTCCTCGCTCTACCTTAAAACCTCGCGGTTTTTGACAATGGGGAATCATGCATCTAATTCGCACGCAGGCGGCATGTGTATTTATTTCATTTCCACAAACTAATCCTATGTGGTTTCAAACAAATATTTCTTAACCATGAACGGGTATTTTTCACGACGTCAGAATATAAATAATTATTTTTAATTATAAAAGGAATGGGAAATGGCGCGGTAGTTCGAAAATTCGATTTCAAATTTCAAATAAACGTACAGGATTCGAAATAAACCGGATTTCAGCGAAATCAAAAATATTAGAATCAATCAGAGAATATATCTCCTACGAATCAGAAAAATTGAAATTTCATAGCGGGGATAAAAAGTTATGCCCGGTTGAAAATTCAGAATAGTCGCTATGGAATTTTGGCCCTTAAAAATGGAAACTTTGCAAAAAACCTTCGTTTTCGATGAAACCACTTTGGTTGGATCCGGGATGTTAAGTTATTGCTAGATTCCAAAATTCATAATTTTCTGTATCAATATGTGCGTGTGGCGCAGGAAATCATGTTTTTACAGTTTCAGTCAATTTGGATCGACCAGATAATGGCCATTTTTCAAACGGGGTCCTAATTTGATGAAATTAGTTTTGTTAGAACCGTATCATCAATACGAAGCAAGAAAATTTCTTTTGGGATCTTTTAGAGTCCGTATGTGGCCCCGATAAATTGAAATGTACGTTTAAATTAAATATATATTGAATTAATTTTAATTTGAATCAAAACTGATCAAAATGATAGAATTTGCTAACGATATATATCCCATTGTGCTCGTAATGGGGATAATTAGCTAGGGGCGGCAGTCATTGGGTCTCGATTGCGGTTCGAACGAAAAGTCAACTATATGGAAAATAAATTAAATAATTAAATTAAATAAATATAGCATGTAACCCCTCAAACTTTTCTCCCTCCTGCTCAGAAAAGAAAATAATATAAAAAAAAGGAGAAGGGCGACGGAAGCCCTAACCACCACCCCTTGTCGTCGCGCCCCCACAAGGACCTCGCCACCTCCTCCACCTTCTCCCCCTACTCTCTCGCGTCGATTCCCCTTTCATCCCCTCCCTCTCTCTCCTCGCCTGATCGAAATCCTCCCAACCCCCCTCCCCGCCCCTTTCTCTCCTCCGATTGGAAGGCCACCGCCACCCAAAAAACAAACCCGTCGCCCAAGGGAGAACCGCCACCTAAGCAGCCTCCAACCACAACCGCGTTCTGCACCTCCTCCCCCTCTTCATTAATAATATAAAAAACTTGTAAGTTTATTTATTTTATTTCCTTTTTGTTCTTAACTAATACAATTAGCTTTAGAAATATAGAAATCGGTCTTCTATTTTTATATGAGTGACATAGAATTAAAAGTATGATTTTTATATTTTTAGAAAAATAAAAATATTATTTTTACTTAAGTAGTGTAATAAAAATATGATCTTTTATATAAGAAGTGAAATAAAAATGTGATTTTTGTATTATGAAGTGGCGGATTAAAGAAGTGGTTTTTATATGTGAAAAGATTATATCTTTATAAAAGGAAAAGATAGGATTTGCATAATATAAAACTGCGATTTTTATATGAAAATTTTTGAAGTAAAAATATAGTTTTTATTATATGATAGCATATTAAAAATTCAATTATTATATAAATGAAGTAGCGTTAAAAATTATATTTTTATATAAGTGAAGTAGCGTTAAAAGTTCGATTTTTATGACGATAAAAATATGATTTATATATATGTAGCGAAATAAAAATATGATTTTTATTATATATCTAGCATTGAAATAAAAATGTGATTTTATATATGAACAGCGTGAAAGGGATGCATCGGAATTTCGAACAAATCCAAACAGTTCAGAAATAAAGAATGATGGAATGGAACCACAAGTTGAGGACTGCTCACATTTAATTCTATTTCTAGTTAAAATATATATTAGGATGCAGATGGTGCTTAGCAGCACCCGACACCCATCGTCCACAAACCATGGACGACTTGTTTGTTTGTTTGATTGCGTTGTGAAATTTTATTGTGTGATGTGGAATGAAATAAATAAATATTCTTGTGTTGGATTAAAATATTTTATACTTAAAAATATAATTTTTAACATGTACATGAATAAAATAAATATTCACTTACAAATCAGATGATTTGTTTATGTACACTGATTTGAAGGAAATTGATTGGGATGATAAATGTTACACATTGCCCAACTGCACAAATAAACCTGTGTTTGATTGTTTGAAACCCCACACAGGTATTGGGATGATATATGACATACACTAGTCCCAATAATTAGTTGTATGTTGATTGATTGAGTGATAGGCTGTTGTAAGTGTTAAATATTTATATTTGATGCTTATGTAGTGTAGAATGCACTTTGGATGATGGTTGACTGTATTTGATTCCTGTTGTATACATGTTGTGTAAAATCCATATAATCACATTATATGGTAATTAACTGTGTCTGATTCCAGTCCAGAAAGAATGAATATTTTAAAATAACAAATATTTTGAAATAATGAATATTTTAAAAATAATATTCATTAAAGGATCAAAATATGATTCTGATGTCCGATTTGCGATGGACATGAATATATTTAAATATATAAAGCCGTGTTGATTATATTAACGCTATTTTGATGTTAACAATATTTATATCGATTTTATTCATTTTTACAATGAATATCGAAAAGGAATTGATTTCAAAATCTAATGTACTGAAAATATTATCATTTATATATCGATGATATGGAATATTCAATTTTGATTAGAAATTGAATATGAAGTTGAAATCGTTTTGAAAATGAATTTAAAACGATTTATAAAATACGTTTTGAAAGGAAATCGACAATATATATATATATATATATATATATATATTTATATATATATATACACACACACACACACACACACATATATATATATATATATATATAATGGCCTGAATAGAACGCGCCATGATGTGGCTGTAATGACCCCAATTCCGCCCGACCCCAGTCGATCGCAAGATCGATCAAGCCCGTTCAAAACCCGTGTACGTTAAATTTGAGCATACAACACATCAGAACAACAACATAGACTTTTATAACATCAAGAATAAATGTTACATCAGAGTACAAAATATATCAGAGTACATCGATAAATAATACAACGGAAGATACATTTAAATTAAATTAAATACATTGCAGCGGAACTAATCTCAGCGGAAGGCCATCAATATTCTAGACCCGGCTTCAGACTTCAATCCAGCATCCTGCTTAACTATATCTGCAAAAGCTACTCAACTGCCCGTGTGGAAAGAGGGCACCCGAGTTTGCAAGGTGAAACAAACTACAGTTCAGTCGTGGGACTGGTGTGAGAATTCTTTATTTAACTTATCTAATAAGTAGGCTAATCACAGGACCACGCCGCTAACGTGGAACGGGTTTTGCTCCATTGGATTGCCAATGCATAAATAAAGTAAATCGTCAAATAACGCAATGCTTTTTAGAAAAATGAAACCATTATAAGACCCAGGTCCCATCACACAATGCAACGCACACCAGAGGATAGGGTTTTACCTTATAATGGTCAAAAGATGCTTGATACGTGAAAACAATATTATTATTAGTGTGTATATATATATTTAAAACATTCAAATATAATATCAATCCTAGACGGCATAGGTACCATATACTATGTCGTCGTACCAGTTATACAATCAAAACCGCAAGGGCGTATTGGGAATTGGGTTTCCATCATGAGTCGAGGCTAGGGGCAAGCTCCTCTCCGATTCGAGACACTCTAGCAAATGCCTCAGGATTACCCGTAGTGAAACCTTGGATGCGGTAGGGTCGGTCCCCGCTTATCGGCAGCGGATTGGTTATGCCTGAACACACGTTTCCCGATTCCTTTGAACCTATAATATGACCACTATCGGCCTATAGAAATCCGAGGCGCCTCAAAATCCATCATCTACATAAGTAAAATGCCAGGTCTTGTTAAAGCACTGACACTACCAGTAGCTAGAAAGAAACGTGTGCACTCCCTACGGTCCATATCCCGTTTTGACTCATACCGGGGTGTGAGGCTCACGAAGTCACGATATACACAAAGCTATGCCATAATAGGCTATGCTTTGATCATTCCACAAGGCCCTGCTTTTCAACAAAAGCCTTGATCAATTTGCATCTTGGTGTGCCACATTGTCAGACCCTACCATATTATTGATCATTTACCAATATATATATAACCTCTAAGCTCATACGTCTTAGAGAAGGGTGATAAGTAAAGAATAAATTCTTCACCACCAAACAGAAATATATAATCAGTAGCGTTCAACAAATACAGTAGAGAGGAATACAATGTCAGACAAGCAATCCATTTACAAGTCCGCTCTGGGTCTGAGTGAAACAACGTGTCCGTCGATCTCCAAATGCGTTTGGACGACCATCACCTAATACCTTGCCTTGGAAGGCCAATCCCAATTCAAGATACCAGTCATCATCATCCCAACGATGTGAAAACCTTCGGTCTTCAATCACCGTCTTCATCTTCGACTCTTGATCGTCGTGATGATTATTCAGAATAGGTTAAACCAGGTCTTTCTGAATAACTAACGTATTTTGGGATTAAAAAGCAAATATTGGAAAATCACACATTTTGTCACATCCCAACTCAGAATGTACTTTTAATAAGATAGTCAATTTAAAAGATTCTCATTAATTTTATCAAAGATAAACATTTAAAATAAAATCTATAAATCAATTTCCAAAAATATGGAATTCCACATATTACAAATCAATACATAATCGATATAGATTTCTGAATCGGACTAATAGTATAAATGGAATAACGGCAAAGCCTCTTAAATTCCATATACAATATCGGTCTTCTTTTACAGAAGCCCATTTCGATTATTACCAATCGAATTTCCACTTAATTCCTATTTGATATATTAAATGGGAAAAACTTGATTTTTAGAAAATGCTTTTTTTTTAAATCTATAAAATAGATTTATAAATTCCAAATAATAATTTCAATGTAAATTGGATTAAAGGACAAATATTGTTTAAAAACACCATCCATGATAAATCCACTTCACATCTCAATTTATTTCATATCACAAAATATGATTGCAAGTGCTAGTAATCTTTTAAAAACATATTTTAAAATAATCATAAAAACATTCTTTATATAAAGACTCTAAATGAGAAGTATTCTTTATATTACAAATCTTTATCTTTCACAAATATTCTTTTTTTTAACATATACTTAATTAACAATCTATATTATGAAAATATGTATACTTTATATAAAAAGGATTTCTAATGTAAAAATATTCTTATTTAAAAGAACACCTGAATCGAAATGCGACTCAAACATTTACCATCTAATTTGGGTTACATGGATTTCACACACATCATCAAATCATCCATTTACATCCAAAGTGTAAATTACACTATGTAAGCATTTAAAATTAAATAATAACGCTCATCGCAGCCTGCCGATCTAACGATCATCAAATAATTAAATATTGGGATTAGTGTATATAAATTTTCATCCCAACACCCGTGGGGGGTTTCAACCAACAAACAAATGATAAACTAATTTGTGCACTTAGGCGATGTGTGAAAATTATCGTCTCAATCACATACACAAGTCGGGTAACTTGTGAATGGGAGTGTAATACACAATACATATAATGATGACTAGAAAATATCTCTATTGCAATGAATGAATAAGCATAATAATTTTGTCCCTATTGACAATTTCTATTTTGCTAATTTAGACTCTAAACAAAAATGGTTATTTTTTTTGGCAATTCTAATGAGACAAAATGATAAATATTTTGATTTATGTAACCTATCTTGACAAGTATATATCTTGCCAAACATATATATATATATATATATATATATATATATATTGCTTCAACTATTTCATTTTAACAAAAATGAATATTTCTGGCAAAATGTAAAATTTGGTTTAACTAGTATAAATTGACTAAAATGAATAATTATTTTTAACTAATGTAAATTATCAAAAATGAATAATTGTCTTTAACTAATATAAATTTACAAAAATGAATCATTAGTGTTCCAATTCTAATAAAATATGCCAATGCTATATTTTGTTTCATTCTTTTAATTTAGAAAAAATGAGTGTTTTTGTCTATTCTACTTTAATGATTAAAATGTGGATGTTTAGTTATTAAAATGTAACTTTTAAATCCTATACTTTATTTCAAACAATCTTCATTCATGTCAAAATTATATATCAAGAATATAATTTTAAATCTGATGGTTTGTTTGCATTAATGAATTGCAAACAAAGATGAAGTTTATTTTAAGGTCTTTCTTGCAACAAGGAATGCAGATAACCAATGTGACTTTTATTTTATTTAAAAGTATATTTGTGTGCATGTAAAAAGAACCTCATTTACAAAGTGTATTTACATTATTAAATGTAAATAAAAGAAACAAATTTTATTTAAATGAGCATTTACATTTGTGAAAGCAAACAAAGAATAGTTTTGTTTATAAACTTTATTCACATTAGTGAATGTAAATAAGAGAACAAAATTTATTTTCAAAGTATAATTTAAAAAAAATCAATTAAATGTATAAAAGTGTGTACATTTGTATCGGTAATTATAGGTAAAGAAAATAGACTATAGTTTCATTGAATATTTGCATTGATAAATGCAAATAAAAGAATAAACTTTAATTTCAATGCATAAATATATTGATAAATGCAAATAAAAGAAATAAACTTTATTTAATGGTGAGTGCAAATAAAAGAATAAATTTTAATTTCAAAATATATTTACATTTTTGAACACAAAATAAAGAACAAAACTTTATTTTTAATAGGTGTTTCATTGGTGTTGTCGAACTTGAATAAAAATGTACTTTTTTTATTGTCAATTTATGTTTGCATTGTGAGATGCAAATGAGAAAAATGAATTTTATTTCATGCTATATTTGCATTGAAAAGTGAAAATGAAAGATAACCTTTTAATCTCTATGTTTATTTGCGTTGAAAAACATGAATAAAATATCTACCCAATTTCTATGTAACTTCTGAAAATAACTTCTTATTTACATTAAAAAAATGTAAACAAAATTGTTAGTTTCATTTCAGTAATCAAGTTTTAGCAAAAGCGTTGATTTTTATTTCATAAATCAAATTCTAATGAAGATGTTACTTTTATTATAATCTAACTTATGAAATAAAATTACAACTAAAGTGTAACCTTAAATTTTCATCCCTTTTGTTGTACAAAACTTTACATTACAAATGCAAATTTTTAACCTCTAATCTTTTTAATAAAAGAAAAATTACAACAAAAAGTAATCCTACATTTTATTTTCTAATGTGACAAAATAAAATGTAAACATAATCTCCACATAAAATGGTATTGCATAAAAATGTAATTTTCATATTTTATCTTTATATTGAACAAATTGTCAACAAAACATTACAAATAAAAGACAACCATTTTATTAGACATGACACAAGATGTATAGCTATTAGGCCTAAACTTTATTGTTGTAATTAATAACATCAATAAAAAGATTTTATTTAATTTTACAAAGTTACCACCAAGTAAATTCTTTATCATAAACTTTTTATTTGAAAACAATACTACATAAATGTTTAACCTCAATTGTAAAATCTTTTTATTTTAATCTAATTATAAATAAAATAAAATCTTTAATGTCCATACATCTTATTGTAATAAATTTACAATAAAATTTAATATTCTAATTCTAAAACATCCTATGCTTAAGGTGACAGTAAAAAGAAATCTTTACTTTAATTCACAAATCTTATTCTTAATGTAAACAAATAAAAGTAAAATTCTATTTGTTAGCCAAATTCTATTGTAATGGAAACAAATAAAAGTATATTCTATTTGTTGTTCATATTCTATCGTAAATAAACAAATAAAAAGAATATTTTATTTGTCGTTCAAATCCTGTTGCAAAGTAAACAAATAAAAGTAAGGTTTTATTTGTTGTTCATTTTCTGCTGCAAAGTAAACAAAAAAACAAAAGTAAAGTTTTTATTTTGTCAATCAAATACTATTGTAATACCAACAAATAAAGATTAGTTTTTATTTGTCGATCAAATTCTATGGTTCATCTCAGAATAGTAAAAATAATAAATTTTTTTTTAAATAAACTAGAATAAACAGATCTGAATAAAATATGATTTAAATCTAAATTTAGATTTATTTTCTAATTACAAATAAAATTCACCCATATATTAAATTCAACGCCGATCTAACATATCACGCACAACAGAACAAACCATCAACCACAAATCAACCATTCATTAATCACAGAACATTACAGATCTGAATTACATCACAATACAATTATTTTTAATGCAACAAAATAATTTATGATTAATTAAATAATCAAATTTAGAATTCTCACTTTGATTTTTGCTGAAAATTTGACAGTCTTGGAATCAGCTCTGGTCTGCGCCATCGCGAAGATCTCGGAAAGGCAAGTCCAACTCAACTGACGGTTCGTCAATCGGACCTCGTATGAGAGAATTATTGATTTTTAAAGATTGCATAAATTAAATATTAAAATAATAATAAAAAAAGACCTTTCTTCTTCGTTGATCACGCATGTATCGGCCGAACCCATGCTTCGTTCCTCCAACCTTCTCCGCGCGCCTCCCTGCACCGCACCGGACCACGATCAAAAACCGCCAACTCGAAGCTCGTGCCACCACGTGCTCGCTCCACCAACCACCTAAAGCTCGGCCCCCCCAATCACCACGAAATCGAACCTAAACCATTGGCCTTTAGGCTGAGAATTCGCGAAATACGTGAATCAAAACCCGATCTTAACCATATGGATGGATAGGTCTCTCGAAGAGCTTCAATTTGGTATATTTTATGTCGATTTTCGTTGAACGGATTGAGAGAAATTAGTGTTTGAAGTTGGGAAATTTCTGGCCTTCGAATGAAAGGTAGCGGCTGGCCATGAATTAGGGTTTCGGAATTTAAATATTATTTTAATATTTAATCTCGAAAAATGTGCTTAAAAGGTGGATTTCCGGACTTTCTCCGATTTGGGCCTGCTTACTTTCGTTCTTAAGGTTTTGACACCTTCTGAACGCAATGGGACAGGACCCGTGGCCCAATTCCGAAATATGTACGATTTTTATTTAAAATTGCATTAAAAATTAATTAATTAAATATGGACCGTACATATTAATATGCCGGGGCCACATACGACTTCAGAAAAGTCTAAAAAAATATTTTTAGCTTTCTTATGACGATACGAATCCAACAAAATTATTTTCGTCGAATTCTGAGACTGTTTGAAAAATGGCTATTTTTAAGGCATTTAAATTTAACTAAAATAGTCAAAACACATATTCTTTTGTCACGCTCACATATTAATTCGAAAAATTCTGAAAATTGAAACCTAGCAATATGCCGACATTCCGGTTCCAACAAAAGTGGTTTCATCGAAAACGGAGGTCGTTTGAAAAATGACTATTTTTAAGGCCAATATATTTAGTATTAATAATACATTTTAACACAAATAAATTCCGAAACTCAAAATATATAAGTGTTTACTGTTTTCCAATGCAGAGACGTCATTCAGAACTTAATGGAAGTGGTTTCGAGTCGAAATTCCTACATATGTGAAAAGTAGCCCTTCGGGCCATATATAAATTCTACAACAACCTTTCTAAAAATTGAATTGGCCATAACTTTTGATTTCCGCTATGAAATTTCAATTTTTCAGATAAGTTAGAAATATATTTTTAAATATATTTAAATACTTTTGGTTTCACTAAAATCCGTTAAATTTTTCATCCTGTACAGTAAGTCAAAGTTCAAGTTTGACTTTTCAAACTACTGCGTTATTTCTAATTCCATTTATATTTAAATTAAATTTATTCGTTCTAACTTCGATTAAAATAAATTCTAGCCATTATTATTTATAATAAATTATATTATAACCTCAAAATTCATTAAAATTTTCTAAAATAAAATTTTTAAATTGGTTTAGAATTTGCGGTTGTTACAGTGGCAGTTCGCAAATTTCGACCTTTGACTTCGAATGGACATTACGGGAGATCCGACCGTCGGTTTCTCCTAAAACCGAAACCGTTGGGTTTGTATCGAAAAGAGATTTCTAAAGAATATTAGAGATTTGAAATCTAACAGTTGGATTTGGAATTATGTCCAAATACAATTTGGAAAAGGTCGGTGTAAGTGCAGTTCGATGGCCGTTTACTGAAATCGAAGGTACGGGCCTTGATAAAATAATTAAAAATATCAATAATTAGTGTAAAATCATAAGAAATGATTTGGAAAGAATTAGGATGAAAAATTCTATTTTTGAAAAGATAAAAATAGATTTTTATTGAAATGAACTAATTTTAAACTAGAATTATAATCCAATTATGAAACGCCCCGAAAATCGCCCTTGCGGGAAATCGCCGGATACGCTTACTTTGGGCTACAACACATCAGAACAATAATAGCAGACTTTTATAAACATTACAATAACGTTACATCAGAGTATAGAATATCAGAGTACATCGAACAAAATTACAGGGGAAGATAAATTACAATATTCTAATACGTTGCAGCGGAAATAAAATAACTAAGGCAGCGGAAGACAACTATGCTCTGGACATAGCTTTAGGCTTCAATCCAGAATCCTGCTTGAGATAAGAACCTGTAGACAAACTACTCGATAGACCATGTGGAAAGAGGGCACCCGAGTTTGTAAAGGTGGAAACAAACAACGGGTCAGTCATGGGACTGGTGTGAGAATTCTTAACTAATTCAAGTAATAGCAATAAGGCAAATCCAAGGACCACGCCGCTAACGCGGAACAGGTTTATTCGAATGGATTGTCGTGATAACTTAAAGTAAATCATAAAACAACGCAATGCTTTTTAGAAAAATGAAACCATCATAAGACTCAAGTCCCATCACACAATGCAATGCAAACCGAAGGATAGAGTTTTACCTTATAATGGTCAAAAATGCGTGATACGTTAAAAACGGATTTGATATTATTATTAGTGCGTATATGTTTCAAAAACATTTCAAAGTAAATGTATCAATCCAAGGAAGCATAGCTACCATATGTTATGCCTCCATACTAGTAATACAATCAAGTCCGTAGGGTCGTATTAGAAATTGGATTTCCATCATGAGTCAAGGCTAGGGAGGAGCTCCTTACCGATTCGAGACACTCTAGCTATTGTCTCAGGATTCCCCGCAGTTAACCCACGGATCCTGCAGGGCCGGTCCACACATACAGCTTCGTGGATTGGCAATTCCTGAACACATGTTTCCCGGTCCTATAGGACCTATCATCCGAGGCGCGCCACATTCCATCATCCACATAAGTAAATATCAGCCAGTTTAAGCACCGACACCACTTCTAGCTCGAAAGAAACGTGCTGCTCTCCCTGCGTTCCCTTCTCCCGTTTTGGACTCAATCTGGTTGTGAGGTTCGCGAAGCAACGTTACAACCACAAGGCCTGCTTTTCAACAAAGCCTTGATCATCTTCATCTTAGCGTGCCACGTTGACAATTCACGCCATGCGATTGATAACTATTAATACACAACCTCTAAGGGTGTTGAGCAAGAGAATAAATTCTCTGCCACCAACGGTCGTATATTAATAGAAATCAATTTACATAGAACAAAATCCAACGTCAGACACACATCCATTTATAAGCTTATGCTCTGGGTCTGAGTGAAAGCCAAATCCATACAAATCAACACTACGTCCGGATAACTACCATCTTAGCCCAGCCTTGGGAGCAAATCAATCAAGGGCCTCAGCACTAGTTACCTATTCGATGTGAAGATCGTCGGTCTTCAATCGCCGTCTTCAATTCTTCCATTTAAAACGTCGTATGATTATTTGAAATGAGTATAACTCGGTCTTTTCAAATAATCTTCGCATAATTATCATTTAAATTATTTCATAACGTTATTACTTTTCACTATTTTTATTTTGATAAAAGTAAATATAAATCATTTCATATAGTCATTAACATATAAGGGCAACGAATCATTCAAACAAACAGCGCACAATCATGTTCATGTATCATATCAAAGTATCATGTTCAATGAACATTTCAATTCCATTCCCACATTTATTTATTAATAAATAACAACTAAAATGTAACTTTCAATTTACTCTTTTACTGCATAGAAAATGTCATTAAAACATCTCTTTTTCTAATTTATTTACACTACACGTAAATAAGTGTTTTCCTTTTCTTTTACAGGTCCTATTTACATGAGAATGTAAATGAATGTGTCAACGAAAATAGTTCTTTTTTTATTTACATGAGAAAATGTAAATAAAGTTTCACTAATAATATGTTCATTTTATTTACAATAAAGTGAAAATATAACTCATTTCATTCTTTTATTAGAAATGTAAAGTCTATTCAAATGTTGAATTCTACCCCTTTTTTCTTCTAATTACTCTGTAAACTATCCTTTTTAATTGCATTATAGATGTAACTAACATTCTAATGTAAAATTCCTGCCTTTTTGAATTACAATAAAAATGTAAATCTTATTTACAATGTCACATTCTACCTTTTAATTACATAAAAAAATGTACTTAACATTAGATGTCAAATCTTGTTTTTAATTAATTACATAAAAAAAGTCCTTTTATTTCACAATGTAAATTCTACTCTTTAATTTCCTAATAAAAACGTAACTTTCGTTACATGGCAAAATCATATCTTAATTAATTACATAAAAATGTGATCTCATTAACAATGCAATTTCCTACTTTTTAATTACATATAAAAATGTAATCTCATTTAATGTAAATTCTTATTCTTTAATTACATATAATATAATTCTCTTTCTATTTTTCAACACTTTTATTTATATAGTGTATATTATTCTGAATAAAAGATAATTTTTATGTAACATGTCATTATTCTAGATAAAGGACATTTTTATTTACATGAAAACATTCCAACAAAATGACATGTATATTTGTCATGACAGTATTCTAACCAAATGACATTTTAATTCTAATATTTCTATTTCAACCAAATGACATGTTCACAATTCTAGCGACAAAAAATAACATACAATTTTGTCATATGTATATATCTACAATTCTAGCAACAAAATAAAATGAGATTTTGTCTGCATACAAACTTTTGTATTTCTAATGACAAATAAAAAGAAGTATTTATTTGTCTACATGTTTTCAACCTTGTATATAACAAATAAAAAGAAGTGTTTATATGCATAACTTGTTTCTCATAAATGACATTTCCTAACATGGCATCATATATTAACATGACAAATTTCCTCTAACATGACATAAGTATAAATAAATGATCATTTCCTCTATCATGACATTAGTGTAATTAAATGTCCATTTTCTCTGTCATGACATTATTATATTAACATGACATTTCTATTTAATGACATTTTTACCGAACACAACATTTCCTAACAAACATGATATTTTTGTTCTAATGCAACATTTTATAACAAACATGATATTTTATTTTTAATGCAACTTTTTAAAATAAATGCCAATATTTTTTTTTCAATGTCACATTTGTAACTAAATGATATTTTTTACTAATTTTACATTTTATACCAAAAATGATGATATTTTTCTAATGTCACATTTCTATCTGAGATGTTATTTTTATCTAATGCCACATTTTTAACATAAATGAACTTTTATATAAATTATGCAACATTTTTTTATTTTAGTGAGTAAATAAAAGCTAATTCATTAAAATATAAATTTCATGTCCTTATTCTTTTTTTTTATTAAAATCTAATTCATTAAAATGCAACCTTCACACTTTCAAATCTAATTGCATGAAATTGAAATTTTTCCTTTTTTCAGTAAGATAAATGCATATTTTTCTAAATTCTTATTTACGTTATGAAAATGTAAACTTTTCTTAATTCATATTTACCTTATAGGACACAAATAAAAAGATGCACTTTTATTTCCATGTCATATTTGCATTGTGGAATGCAAAATAAAAAGGTGAGCTCTTACTTCTAAGTTTTATTTACATTAGAGAACATAAATAAAAGATGTACATATTCTTCTATGTCATATTTGTGCGAAATGCAAAATAAAAAGGGAATTTTATTTTCTATGTTATATTTGTGTTAGCGAACACAAATAAAAGGCCTTTTATTTTCCTAGGTTATATTTGTGTTAGAGAACACAAATAAAAAAAACATTCATTTTCCTATGTTGTATATGTGTTAGAGGACATAAATAAAGGATGTACTTATTTTGCTATGCCATATTTGCATTGGAGAAATGCAAATACAAGGTGAACTTTTATTTCTAAGTTTTATTTGTAACAAGAAATGCAAGGAAAAGAACAAATTCTATTTTCAATGCATATTTGCATTGTGGAATGCAAAATAAAAAGGTGAGCTCTTACTTCAAGGTTTTATTTACATTAGAGAACATAAATAAAAGATGTACATATTCTTTTATGTCATATTTGCATTGTGAAATGCACAATAAAAAGATAATTTTATTTTCTATGTTATATTTGTATTAGTGAACACAAATAAAAGACCGTTTATTTTCCTAGGTTATATTTGTATTAGAGAACACAAATGAAAAAAAAACCATTCATTTTCCTATGTTGTATTTGCGTTAGAGGACATAAATAAAAGATGTACTTATTTTGCTATGCCATATTTGCATTGGAGGAATGCAAATACGAGGTGAAACTTTTTTTCTAAGTTTTTTTTGAAACAAGAAATGCAAGGAAAAGAACAAATTCTATTTTTAATGCATATTTGCATTCGTAAATACAAGTAAAAGAATAAATTTTAATGACAATTAAAAAGTGATTTTATTTGTAAAACAAGTTCTACATTTCTAATCTTAGTAAATAAAAAGGATAATTTTGTTTATTTACAAACTCTGTTTTCATGAAACATTTCATTCCAAAAAAAAAGTGATTTCTATTTTAATGTATGTTTCTGTTCTAATATGATATGTTAAAACAGAATGACAATTCATTCTAATATTTTTATTTATAAAAAAATCAAACATGAAAATAAAAATATTGTTTTTATTATATACTTCGCAGTTTGACACACATGAATATAAAATATCCTATATATATAGTAATATATGATTTTATCGTATACACAAAATTCTAACAATCATAAATACACAATCACAATCAATCGTTCATCACAATCGCAGCACAATCAACATTGAAATAAATACATGCATACAACATGCATCTCATACTGAATGAATATATATATTACTCAATAATATAATTAATTAATTTTAAATTTTAAAAATCGAAATCTCACCTTGGGCTTTGTAAGATCTAGAAATCAAATTGAAAGACAGAAACTTGTACACAACCGATCTATAATGTTGTGTATTGTCACGTTGTTCCAAGATTGTCAGATTTGTCGGGTTTTGTATCGAATTGAATCAAAAACATATTTTTAATTATAAAATTAAAATTAGCAATGAAATCAAGTGTTGCAAATCGTTGAAATTAATTTTATTTAACCTCTGAATTTGTTCCAATCTTTGATTCAAGATATCTCGAGCTACGGTGTATGGGTTGAGGCGCCGCTTGTCGGAGATGGAAGGCCTAGGGGAGGCGCATCCACGCCGGAACGAGGGGGAGGTGTGGTGGCGCAGTTGAGGCGCGGCGGGGCATTGAAGTCGGCGGGTTGGGTGTCGCGGTTCTTGAGATACAGGGCACTAGAGGAGATGAACTTGTTGGAGGTGGAAGAGGAGATTGATGCAGGTAGAAAGAAATTTTAGAGGAATAGAGAGTAGCCGCCATGGCCAGATGAAGAAGGAGGATGACATATTAGGTTTTAGAAAATGGTTAGGGTTAGGCTATGAGATATTATATAGGGGTTGTGGGTTTTTTTTTTAACAAAACCCCCTTGTCCTTAAATTATGCTTATTTAGATTCTCTTCTTTTTAGTCCTTGCGCAGAAGTTTTGTAAATTAATAAATCACGGGAGCATTCAAAATTTTTCTTGTTTTTGACTGTTTTATAAGTGGCAAGATTTCAATGATTTCCAGAAATAAACCTATCATTAATTCGTTATGGAATCTCCTTCAATTCTAAACCGAAACAATCAAGGAAAACACTCATTTATTTCACGCATGCATTTGTTTCTAGAAATGTACATTTCATTTCTTATGTTATTATATATATATATATAATTTCTTAGGTATAATTCCAAAATCAATTAATTAAGTTATTAAAGCATTCCTTTTTAACTTAAGATAAAGTATGTTTCCTATAACTGCAATTATCTTTAAATTATGAAATGTGATTTAAGTGAAACACCTAACTTTCCAATTAATGAATAAATCTTGTTCTTTTTCTTCCAAATTTGATTCATTTCCATTTATTAGGATAGACACTGATTTGTAGAACGAATACCGTGTAGACATTTATTTTCCATGTTTATAAAGATTTTGATTTATTAATAGTTTACCATTTGTTAGCACATAACCAATCTGCAATTCCATAAGGTTGATCGTATTAGCATATTTTTGCATATTAGTTTTATTTCACTTATTTTTATTTCATGTAATTGAAGGAACATAAGGGAATTTTATTGTATATAATCAAAGGTGTAGTAAGATGACGCTTACTGAGAAATATTAAACGGTAATTAATTATTACACAGAACATTTAATAATGGAGTGATTGATTAGCATTAATGTTTATGACTAATATTCTTTCCTTTCCTTTCATATTAATAATCCAGAAAATTCTAATTGACATTCAATTATCGCAAATAAAGTCTTGTATTCTATTTTATACCACTAATATAATTAGACTCTTATGTATTATTTTATACCATCTTATAAACACATGTTACGTAATCTTTATCTTCATTACTATATAGACCTTACATATTTTTTCCATATTTGGTATTCTTTTAATTTGTCTTTCTCATTCTCATTTCACATTAAACTATATTTATATTCATCAATCCATTTAAACATTTTGTCTAATGACACTTATCACTTAGTTAACCATTTTGACCCTTATATATTATAAATATAAATTTCATAGCGACCTTTCTAAATTTTGACTTTGACATAACTTATAAATTATAAACTGAAATCTAAATTCCTTAAATTCATTATGAAGATATCATCGATACGGTTCTAGCGTTTCTTGTTTCGACTAATCTTGACTTATAATAAATTATATATATATTTCTCCAAAGTTGAAAAACGAATTTTGAAATTACCGCGCCATTTCGGGCCTGGAATGGAATTAATATAAATTTTAAAGTTTTACTTCAAATAAAATAAATTTTTAATCATGATTATTTAAAATAAATTATTTTAGATATCAAAAACTCTTTAAAATTACTTAAAATAAATTTTAAAATTTACCCTAAAATTCAGGGTTGTTACAGTCTCCCCCACTTAAAAACTTTTCGTCCTCGAAAAGGAACGAAGCTAAAAGTGTTTAATTAACTAACTCATCTGTTTTTTTTTTCAATTGGTTTCTATAATTTATTAGTTGAACTAATAATTACACTACACAATCATCAATCAATTAGTTGATTAGATTTTTAAATATTTATAACTTTTATATATTCAAAAATCATATTTTCTAAAATAGATTATAATTACAAATACTTTATATTACAAGCTTGCTACTCTCAACTCATTCTAGGGCATTACTAACCCCATCTCTAATGAGCTTTCTCATTCTAGGATACTGCTGATCCCATCTCTAATGAGTATTCTTATTGGATATTGCTAATCCAATCTCTGATGAGTCTTTTGTTCAGTTCTAAAGGGTTGTATCCCAAAGATTTGAGCTAACCAAAGCTCTGATACCAAAATGAAATGACTTGAAAATCGCGCTTGCGGGAAATCGCTGAATACGCTTACTTTGGGCTACAACACATCAGAACAATAACAGCAGACTTTTATAAACATTACAACAATGTTACATCAGAGTAAAGAATATTAGAGTACATCGAATAAAATTACTGCGGAAGACAAATTACAATATTCTAAAACATTGCAGTTGAAATAAAATAACTAAGGCAACGGAAGACAACTATGCTCTGGACACAGCTTTAGGCTTCAATCCAGAATCATTCTCGAGATAAGAACCTATAGACAAACTACTCGACTATCCATATGGAAAGAGGGAACCCGAGTTTGTAAAGGTGGAAACAAACAACGGGCCAGTCATGGGACTGGTGTGAGGATTCTCAACTAATTTAACTAATAGCAATAAGGCAAATCCAAGGACCACGCCGCTAACGCGGAACGAGTTTATTCCAATGGATTGCCGTGCATAACTTAAAATAAATCGTAAAACAACGCAATGCTTTTTAGAAAAATGAAACCATCATAAGACTCAAGTCCCTTCACACAATGCAACGCAAACCAAAGGATAGAGTTTTACCTTATAATGGTCAAAAATGCTTGATAAGTTAAAAACGGATTTGATATTATTATTAGTGTGTATATGTTTCAAAAACATTTCAAAGTAAATGTATCAATCCTAGGAAGCATAGCTACCATATACTATGCCTCCATACTAGTAATACAATCAAGTCTGTAGGGTCATATTGGAAATTGGGTTTCCATCATGAGTCAAGGCTAAGGAACAGCTCCTTACCGATTCGAGACACTCTAGCTAATGTCTCAGGATTTCCCGTAGTTAACCCTTGGATCCTGCAGGGCCGGTCCACACATACAGCTTCATGGATTGGCAATTCCTGAACACACGTTTCCCTATCCTATAGGACCTATCATCTGAGGCACGCCACATTCCATCATCCACATAAGTAAATATCAGCCAGTTTAAGCACCGACACCACTTCTAGCTAGAAAGAAACGTGCTGCTCTCCCTGCGTTCCCTTCTCCCGTTTTAGACTCAACCGGGTTGTGAGGTTCGCGAAGTAACGTTACAACCACAAGGCCTGCTTTTCAACAAAGACTTGATCATCTTCATCTTAGCGTGCCACGTTGACAATTCACGCCATGCGATTGATAAATATTAATACACAACCTCTAAGGGTGTTGAGTAAGAGAATAAATTTTCCGCCACCAATGGTCATTTATTAATAGAAATCAATTTACATAGAACAAAATTCAACGTCAGACACACATCCATTTATAAGCTTATGCTCTAGGTCTGAGCGAAAGCCAAATCCTTACAAATCAACACTACGTCCGGATAACTACCATCTTAGCCCCGTCTTGAGAGCAAATCAATCATGGGCCTCAACACTAGTTACCCATTTGATGTGAAGATCGTCGGTCTTCAATCGCCGTCTTTAATTCTTCCATTTAAAACGTCGTATGATTATTTGAAATGAGTATAACTCAGTCTTTTCAAATAATCTTCGCATAATTGTCATTTAAATTATTTCATAACGTAATTACTTATCACTATTTTTATTTTGATAAAAGTAGATATAAATCATTCCATATAGTCGTTAACATATAAGGGCAACGAATCAACCAAACAAACAGCGCACAATCATGTTCATGTATCATATCAAGGTATCATGTTCAATGAACATTTCAATTCCATTCCCACATTTATTTATTAATAAATAACAACTAAAATGTAACTTTCAATTTACTCTTTTATTGCATAGAAAATTTCATTAAAACATCTCTTTTTCTAATTTATTTACACTACATGTAAATAAGTGTTTTCCTTTTCTTCTACAGATCCTATTTACATGAGAATGTAAATGAAAGTGTCATCAAAAATAGTTCTTTTTTTATTTAAATGAGAAAATGTAAATAATGATTTCACTAATAATATGTTCATTTTATTTACATTAAAGTGAAAATATAACTGAACGTTGAACTTCATTCTTTAATTCTTTTATTAGAAACTAAAGTCTATTCAATTGTTGAATTCTACCCCTTTTTCTTCTAATTACTCTGTAAAATCTCCTTTTTAATTACATTATTGATGTAATTAACATTATAATGTAAAATTCTTATCTTTTTGAATTACAATAAAAATGTAAATTTTATTTACAATGTCACATTCTACCTTTTAATTACATAAAAAATGTAATTAGTATTACATGTCAAATCTTGTTTTTAATTAATTACATAAAAAAATGTCCTTTTATTTGACAATGTAAATTCCACTCTTTAATTTCCTAATAAAAATGTAATTTTCATTACATGGCAAAATCATATCTTAATTAATTACATAAAAATGTGATCTCATTTACAATGCAATTTCCTACTTTTTAATTACATATTAAAATGTAATATCATTTAATGTAAATTCTTATTCTTTAATTACATATAATGTAATTATCTTTCTGTTTTTCAACGCTTTTATTTATACAGTGTATATTATTCTGAATAAAAAACAATTTTATGTAAAATGTCATTATTCTAGATAAAGGACATTTTTATTTACATGACAATATTCCAACAAAATGACATGTATATTTGTCATGACAATATACTAACCAAATGACATTTTAATTCTAATATTTTTAATTCAAACAAATAACATGTTTACAATTCTAGCGATAAAAATAAAGACAAATTTGTCATATGTATATGTCTACAATTCTAGCGACAAAATAAAATGAGATCTTGTCTACATACAAACTTATGTATTTCTAATGACAAATAAAAAGAAGTATTTATTTGTCTACATATTTTCAACCTTGTATATGACAAATAAAAAGAAGTGCTTATTTGCATAACCTGTTTTTCATAAATGACATTTCCTAACGTGGCATCTTATATTAACATGACAAATTTCCTCTAACATGACATTAGAATAAATAAATGATCATTTCCTCTACCATGACATTAGCGTAAATAAATGACCATTTTCCCAATCATGACATTATTATATTAATATGACATTTATATTTAAATGACATTTTTACCTAACACAACATTTCCTAACAAACATGATATTTTTGTTCTAATGCAACATTTTATAACAAACATGATATTTTCTTTTTAATGCAACTTTTTAAACTAAATGCCAATATATTTTTTTCAATGTCACATTGGTAAAAAAAATGATATTTTTTACTAATGTTACATTTTACACCAAAAATGATGATATTTTTCTAATCTCACATTTCTATCTAAGATGTTATTTTTATCTAATGCCACATTTTTAACATAAATGAAATTTATATAACTTATGCAACATTTTTTTATTCTAGTGACTAAATAAAAGATAATTCATTAAAATATAAATTTCATATCCTTATTCTTTTTTTTATTAAAATCTAATTCATTAAAATGGAAGCTTCACATCTTCAATCTAATTGCATGATATTGAATTTTTTCCTTTTTTTTCAGAAAGATAAATGTAGACTTTTCTTCATTCTTATTTACATTAAGAAAATGTAAATTTTCTTAATTCTTATTTACCTTAGAGGACACAAATAAAAAGATGCACCTTTATTTCCATGTCATATTTGCATCGTGGAATGCAAAATAAAAAGTTGAGCTCTTACTTCTAAGTTTTATTTACATTAGAGAACATAAATAAAAGATGTACATATTCTTCTATGTCATATTTGCATTGTGAAATGCAAAATAAAAAGTAATTTTATTTTCTATGTTATATTTATGTTAGCGAACACAAATAAAAGAGCGTTTATTTTCCTAGGTTATATTTGTGTTAGAGAACACAAAAAAAAAAAAAAAAAAAAAAAACCGTTCATTTTCCTATGTTGTATTTGCATTAGAGGACATAAATAAAAGATGTACTTATTTTGCTATGCCATATTTGCATTGGAAAATTGCAAATACTAGTTGAACTTTTATTTTTAAGTTTTATTTGAAACAAGAAATGCAAGTAAAAGAACAAATTCTATTTTTAATGCATATTTGCATTGTGGAATGCAAAATAAAAAGGTGAGCTCTTACTTCTAAGTTTTATTTACATTAGAGAACATAAATAAAAGATGTACATATTCTTCTATGTCATATTTGCATTGTGAAACGCAAAATAAAAAGGGAATTTTATTTTCTATGTTATATTTGTGTTAGCGAACACAAATAAAAGACCGTTTATTTTCCTAGGTTATATTTGTGTTAGATAACACAAATAAAAAAAAAACTATTCATTTTTTTGATAACCCCAAACTTCCGTTGACCGAAAGTACGGATAATCATTTTGAATACTACATATTTCTAACAACAACAGATATCAGATAATATCATAACACATAATTATTGCAGCGGAAAGATAAATGTCATAAGCATCACCTAAACAGAACCACAGAGTACGCAATTTACCCGATACAACTTAGTAAAACAAAAGTCTGAATCAAAGGAAATAAGTTTCAAAGGAAATAGGTCTAAACTCCATGACGTACATCAAAATACAAGATAGAATAATGTCTCTAAAGCAAAAGATAAAGATAAAAGAGAGTCTTCGTCTTATCCTTCCAAGCAGTCTTCAATCCAGAAAATGTCTCCCTAAGAACCTGCCACTTGGCTGCCCGTGAAAAGAGAGGGCACCCGAGTTTGAAAAGTGAAAAAAACATCGAGTCAGTCATGGGACTGGTATGAGAAATCTTTCTATACTAGCTAACATTTTGGTAATCATAGGACCACGCCGCTAACGCGGAACGGGTTTACTCCATTGGATTGCCAGTGCATAATTTAATAAAGTTTATACAAAAACAACGAAATGACTTTCGAAAAATGAAACCATCATAAGACTCAAGTCCTATCTCACAATGCAATGAACACAGGAGGATAGAGTTTTCCCTTATGATGATCAAACATGCTTAATACGTGTAAAATAATATTTTTATATTATTATTAGTGTCTAAGCAGTTTTAAAATACTTCAATATAAATGTATCAATCGTTGACGGCATTGTACCTCATCCTACTATGTCGCAGTATATAAGTTTACAATCAAGACCGTAATGTCTTATTGGAAATTGGTTTCCGTCATGAAATCGAGGCTAGGAATCGTCCTCTCCGATTCGAGACACTGTAGCAAATACCTCAGGATCCCCCGCAGTGAACCCTTAGATGTGGTAGGGCCGGTCCCCACCTAACGGTAGTGGATTGGCAGTTCCTGAACACACGTTTCCGGTCCTTTTGGACCTCGATATGGCCACTAACAACCTATAAAACAACCTATAAAACCGGAGGTACCTCAATCCATCATCCACATAAGTAAAATGTCAACCGGTATAAGCACTGACACTACCCCTAGCTAGAAAGAAATGTGTGCACTCACTACGGTCCATATCCCATTTTGACTCATACCGGGGTGTGAGGCTCGTGAAGTCACGCTATACTCAAAGCTATGCCTAAACATGCTATGCTTTGATCATCAACCACAAGGCCTGCTTTTCAACAAAAGCCTCGATCATTGCATCTTGGCGTGCCATATTGATAATTCACGCCATGCAATTGATAACTATTACTATAAACCAGCGTGTTAAGCAGAGAATAAATTCTCCACCACCAAACAAGTATATATTAATACGAATCGAATTAATTACATGGAATAAATTCCAACGTCAGACACGCATCCCTTTACAAGTCCATTCTGGGTTTGAACGAAACCGGAGACACCTGAAAGGTTCTCGCTTACCCGGAAAATCAACACATACGTCCGGACAACTACTGCTTCAACCCCGTCCTAGGAGCAAGTCAGTCCAAAGCATCAGCAGTTGTCGTCCATTCGATGTGAAGATCACCTGTCTTCAACCATCGTCTTCTTATATCTTTGATTTAATCGTCGTGCAATTATTTGAAATGAGTTAAACTCAGTCTTTTCAATTAATTGTCGCATAATTATCATTTAAATCATTTCATATTTATTCATAACTATTTATCGCTATTTTTATTTATTTAAAAATATCTCGAAATAATAAAACGACGCTTCGGGTCAGTGGGCTGCCCTGGCGCTGTTTTTTACCAAATTTTGATTTACACATATCTTGAAATCTAACCATCGGATTTTGAAAAAATTTATATTGTTGGAAAGCCCTTCCCAAAGCGGTCCTAACGGTTCCAGTTTTGGGAAAATCCGATGGTCGGATCTTTCAGTATAATTGACTAAAGGTACAATTGTCGAAACGCGAACTGCAGCGCGCGTTTCGTTTAATTATATATATATATATATATATATATATATATATATATATATATATATATAAACCATTTGGCGATCTCAACTATAAAATTCATTACTTTTATTTCAACTATAATGACGATAAAAATGTCACCTTAAATTTCTATTCTTTTTATCGTATCTAGAATAACAATAAAAATATTGTTTTTATTTCTCTGCTTTTATTTATCTCTAAATTATAAATAAAATTCACATTTTCAAACTCATGTTTTTATTCACATCTAAAATGAGAATAAAAAGATGCTTTTCATATTCATAACTTCTATTTAACTAATTTACAAATTAAAAAGTGTATATTTAACTAATTTACAAATTAAAAAGTGTAATTCCTATCTATGTTTTACTTACACCTAAAAATGCAAGAAAAAATTATAATTCTTTTTCTATATTTTATTTGCATCTAAAAATGCAAACAAAAATATGTAATCCTTTTACTATTAATTTACCTACATGTAAATAAATGTTTCACTACAAATATGCTCACTAGTTTTGTTCTTTTTATTTACACAAATAAATGTAAATAAAGTTTCACCGCTAAATTTGTACTTTTATTTAAATTGAAAAATGTAATAAAAGTTTCATCGCTAAATTTGTACCTTTTTTGCATTAGATACAAAATAAAAGAAATGCCCTTTTTATTCTATTTTTTCTTTTTTCTTTTCTAAGTGTACATAAATGTGATCTTTTTCCTTTTTCCTTATTTATTAACTCTACATGTAAATAAATGTTTATTTTCTTACATGCTCCATTTACACTAGATGATCATTTCATTCATACTTTATTTACACTAAAGGAAAATGTAAACAAAGTATCGTTTTCTTTTACACCATATTTTATTTACACTAAATGTTCTTTTCATTAATACTTTATTTACACTAAAGGAAATTGTTAAAAAGTATCGTTTTCTTTTATACCATATTTTATTCACACTAAATGTTCTTTTCATTCATACTTTATTTACACTCAAGGAAAATGTGAACAAGGTATCATTTTCTTTTATACCATATTTTATTTACACTAAATGTTCTTTTCATTCATACCTTATTTACACTAAAGGAAAATGTAAACAAAGTATCATTTTCTTTTATACCATATTTTATTTACACTAAATGTTCTTTTCATTCATAATTTATTTGCACTAAAGAAAAATGTAAACAAAGTATCGTTTTCTTTTATACCATATTTTATTTACACTAAATGTTATTTTCATTCATACTTTATTTACACTAGAGGAAAATGTAAACAAAGTATCGTTTTCTTTTATACCATATTTTATTTACTCTAAATGTTCTTTTCATTCATATAAGAAAAATGGAAATAGGGGTGTTCACATTATTCATTCTTTTAATTTACATAAAAAATGTAATCTTAAATAAAAAGCGCAGATCTGAATGATAGAAAGACAGATCTAGAGGATAGAAGCATGGTTCTGTATTTTTGAATCAAAAATAAAATGATTTTAATCTACGTCATCGTATCTAAAGCAAAGTATGATTTTAGATTTAAATCTAAACACAACAAGGAATGTAACACAGCAAAATTTCCTTGTAGATCCCATTAACCATGAACATCCCAATATACAAACGGCAAATCAACAAATACCCAATCTCATAACATAGCAGATCTAAATGAATAACATCCATACAATAAATTTAAGTGATAAATAAATTTAATTTTATAATTAAATCGTTTAGATCAGAATTCTCACTATGATATTTATCTGAATATTCAACAGTCCCCGTTTCAGATCTGGTTTGCTTTGCTGCGTAGATCTTGTCATTACGGTTCTAACGCCCTTCATTTCTTCTGATTCTGTTTTGATTCCGACAAGATATGGTATATTAAATATTCAGTTACTTTTAATTAATTAATCAATTAATTGGTTTATTAATACCTTTCTTCCCTGAATTGGATATGGCCGTTGCTTTCAGAAAATAGCTCGAACTTAGGTCATGGATTTTTGCAAAACCCTTTCAGTATTTTGACAATCCGACTTCACCATGCCAGAGCACCTCGAGAGGCGCGCCAACGCCTAGGGAGCGGCGAAGTTCGGTGCTGTGCTCGAGGCAGTTCAGCGGTCCGAAGTTCGTGGGTTCACGAGTCTGGTTCTCGGCCCGTGGTGAACGGTTTCAGACGAGCTCAGAGGGGATTAAAAGAGGGGAGGAAGAGCTTCGAGATGGTTTAAAGTTTGTGGTCTGGTTTGTGGAGATGAAGGAGAATTTAGAGGGGGAAGTTGGGAGCAGTGTCGGCCATCAATTTTGAATGGCGGCTGTGTATATGACGATGAACAATAGTTTAGGGTTTTAAACTTCCTATTTTTATACTATTTTCTATTTATTTTTACAATTAAATCCAAATCTTCTTAACCGTTTCGAATCTAGTCCAGCAGAAGGTGTTCCTAGCCAATAGCCCATATTCCGATCCAACGGGACAGGTCCAGTCAGCTCAAACAGCTGTCTATGGCCTGTTTTATTTAAATTTAAAAATTAAATCCTTTATTAATTTAATTTGTACGCATAAATAAATTCACTGAGGCCACATACAGACTTAGAATAATCCATAAAAAATATATTTGGCTTCGTTATGACGATACAGTCCTAACAAAACTAATTTCGTCGAATTCTGAGACTGTTTGAAAAATGGCTATTTTTCAGCCGATTAAATTTAACTGAATTGAACAAAACACAGTTTCTTTCGCCACGCTCACATACTAACTTGAAAAATTCTAAAAATTGAAACCTAACAATAATATGACATTACGGTTACAACAAAAGTGGTTTCGTCGAAAATAGAGATCGTTTGAAAATTGACAATTTTCACTGGCTTTAATATTATTTAAAAATGAAATTTTTTAATTTCTACCACATTTTTCCACTAAATTATTTAAAATAAAATTTTTAAGTTGGCTCGGATTTTCCGGGTCGTTACAATCTCCCCCACTTAAGAGTTTTTCATCCCCGAAAAGGAAACAAAGTAAAGTAGGAAACAAGATGGAAAATGTAAATTGTCGTAAATGTACCTTAACATAAGAGCTATTCAGAGATTTCCACTCTGCACTTGGAGTAAGCCTTTTTGACGCTATCCTCTTTCTCCCAAGTACAGTATCTAGGATCCCCACTCCATTGAACTTTGACTAGGTTGATCCTCTTGTTCCTCAAAATTTTGGTTTATTTGCCGATGACCTTTTTCGGGTCTTTTCTCACTGTTAGATTCAGAGTAATATCCAGGACCCGTTGATTTAATTCATCCTCAATCAGATCTGGATCATGCACATGCTTGCGGAGTTGAGACACATGAAATACATCATGAACCCTTGGCAACCAGTCAGGCAGCTGCACTCTATAAGCGAGAGTACCAATCCTTTCGAGAATAGGAAATGGACCAACGAATCTCGGTGCCAACTTTCCAGTCTTCCCAAAACGAATTACGCCTCTCAAAGGAGAAACCTTCAAGTATACTCGATCACCAACAGAGAATTCTAAATTTCTTCTTCACCCGTCTGCATAGCTCTTCTGTCGGCTCTGAGCAGTCAATAGGTGCTTCTTAATCAAGTCAACCTTATCCGATGCTTTACGAACCATGTCGGGGCCAAAGACTAGTCGATTGCCTGACTCCACCCAACGTGCCAGAGATCTGCATGGTCTGCCATACAATAATTCAAACAGTGACATCTTCAAGCTTGCTTGGTAGCTATTATTATAAGAGAATTCCACCAAGTGCAAGTGATCCTCTCATGAACCGCCATAATAAAGAATGCAAGATCGTAACAAGTCTTCTAAAATACGGTTCACCCTCTCAGTCTGGCCATCTGTCTGAGGGTGATAGGAAGTGCATAGATTCAACTTGGTCCCAAGCTCTTCTAGGAAAGCTTCCCATAATTTGCTAGTAAATATAGGATCCCGATCACTAACAATGCTTTTGGGAACCCCATGCAGACTGACTATCTCTTTAAAATAAAGCTGTGCCAAACTTCGAGCTATTCTATTGGACCTGACAGGGATGAAATGGGCAGACTTTGTTAAGCCATCCACAATCACCCATATGCTATCATTCCCTTTTCTGCTTCGGGGCAAGCCATCTATAAAGTCCATTGAAATTTCCTCCCACTTCCAACCTGGAACTCCCAGCGGTTGCAATAAACCAGCCAACTTCTGTTGATCACTTTTAACTTGCTGACAAGTGGGACATCTAGCAACATAAATAGAAATATCTCTCTTCATCGCTTTCCACCAAAAGGTGCGCTTAATATCATGGTACTTATTGCTTACACCTGGATGGATGCTGATTTTAGTTTTGTGGCACTCATCCATAACTTCTCTTTTTAGCTCAGCAATGTATGGCATACAAATTCGCCCTTGCAATCTAAGGGTACCATTACTGTCAATTTGGAAGCTTGAGGCTTCGCCATTTCGAACTCGCTCGCAAAGCTTCTGGATAAATTTACCAATCCTCTGAAGAGCGGAAATTTTATCAATCAAAGTAGGAGTGATAATGAGACTGGCGAGGATGAGATTGTCGCTATCTGCATTCTTTCTACTGAGCGCATCGGCTACAACGTTGGCTTTCCCTGGAGTATATAGGATATCCAGGTCATAGGCTGCAAGAAATTCAACCCAGCATTGCTGCCTCATTTTCAAATATCTTTGGGTAAATAGATGCTTCAAGGATTTGTGATCCGTATATATTTCGAACTTCTCACCCAAGAGATAGTGCCTCCATATTTTAAGAGCAAACACAATAGCCATTAGCTCAAGATCATGCGTGGCGTAATTCTTCTCATGAGGTTTCAGCTGGCGCCTAGCATATGCGACTACTTAGCTTCTTTGCATCAGCACCGCACCAATACCTTAAATAAATAAGGGATAACATGTTAAAATGAGATTTGACATTAAAATAAAATGTTATCTTTGACATATTGATTTATAAAAGAAACAACCTTGTTTATAAGCATCGGTCCAGACCTTCAAATCCTGATTGCCATCTTTGATGGTCAACACAGGAGCATTGGTCAACCTCCTTTTAGATCTTGGAAAGCTGCCTCGCATTCGGGTGTCCAATTGAATTTCGTATGCTTCTTGGTCAGGTTTGTCAATGGACAAGCTACCTTCGAAAAATCTTTGACAAATTTCCGATAATAGCCAGCCAGTCCTAAGAAACTTCTGACCTCTGTGGGAGTTCTAGACTGCTTCCACTCTTGGATGGCTGAGATCTTTCGTTGATCTACCGAGATGCCTTCTTTTGATACAACATGGCTGAGGAATTTCACCTCTTCTTGCCTGAATATGCATTTGGAGAATTTTGCTTTCAGCACATTTCTATGCAAAATCTCCAAGACTTACCTCAGATGCTTTTCGTGCTCAGCAGTGGATTTAGACAAGATAAGGATGTCATCGATGAACACGAGTACAAATTTATTTAAAACATCTCTGAACACTATATTCATCAGATCAACAAATTATGCTGGAGCATTACATAGACGGAAGGGCATTACTGGCCATTCATAAAATATATCCGGTCCTCTGAAAGCAGTTAAAGGCACACACTCCACTGCGATGCAAAGTTGATGGAAGCATGTAGCTAGGTCCATCCTAAAAATAATCGTGCTCCATGCAAGCGGTCTAATAAATCATCAATACGCGGCAGCGGGTATTTATTTTTCAGTATTTGTTTGTTAAGGTCACGGTAGTCCACACATATCCTGAGGGTACCGTCTGACTTTGAGACAAACACCACTGCTGCGACCCATTCTGAGAAATTAGGCCTGATCAGACCCTTCCACAAAAGCTGCTTGGTTTGATTTCTCAGCTCCTCTTTTTCTTTTGGCGTCATTCTCCGAATAGGATGTACAACAGGACTTGCATTCAGAGCTAAGTCAATTGGGAAGCTGATTTCTCTATGCGAAGGTAAGCCCTCAACTTATTTGAATACATCGGCGTAATCTCTGATGACAGGGATATCCTCAATAGAAGTAGGGTTAACTTCTAGATAAGACCAGAATGCTTTTCTGTCGGTGGCTGAGCCGTGGCATGAGATACATACATTCCCGAGATTAGTTTTAACTTTGACAATTCTTTCGGCACAATTCACTTCAGCCTCATATTTTGTCAGCCAATCTATCCCAAGAATAACATCATAACCGGGGAAACTCAAAACGATCAAGTCAAAGGGAAACTTGTAGCGAGAATAAGAAACGGGTACTCTACAATACTGGTTGAGAATAAGCGAACCTCCTGTCGGACTATTAGCTCTAATCAAATTTTTGAGTTTTCTTGGTTTCAGTTTTACTTTTTAATTGCATCATTAGAGATAAAACATCGTGCTGCACCCGTGTCAAATAAGACAGTAATAGGAATGTCTTTAATATTAAGAGTACCTCCTTAAACATCGAGTTTACCTGGACCCTCGGCAGAAGCTGGTGCAACCGCTCCCTCGTAAACATATGCCACTTGAGAATTCTTTTGCAGTGGGCAGTTTGACTTGATGTGACCCTTCTGATGACAGTTGTAGCAATCCCTCTTATCCTGAAAACTCTGGCCACGATTTTGAGAACCCTGGCTACGATTCTGGCTAGGTCCTGATTCGTTCCTCTTGACCATTTTTGGAGCTTTACACTCGGGCTCAAAATGCCCAGTCTTGCCATAGTTAAAGCCTGTCAACTTACTCCTATCCCTCTTTTTCTCTTAAGGCTTAGCAGCAGAAGAATTGCTTGCCTCCATTTTCTTGTTAGCCTGTTCCTTCTGGTTGTTACTTTGATTTTTCACTCTATCCTGCTGTCCAGACTCATCATTCTCCTCGTAGCGGCAAGCCATCTCCACTACTTCATTGAATGGGAGGTTGATATGAGCAATGACTCTGTTCAAATATTTCTTTGAAAGGCCGTTGATGATTTTTTTTCTCTACTGGATCTTGAATCAACCCAGGAGCATATCGTGAAAGCTCACCAAACTACCTCACATACTCAGAAGCAGACATACTCCCTTGTAGTAGGTTGACGAATTGCTCGCGAAGGTGCTCTCTTTCTTGTGGGGGAACATACTTGTCATTGAAAAGTTCTTTAAATTTGGCCCAAGATATATTGGCCACATCATTGCAGATCTTGACCGTATCCCACCAATGTCAAGCTTCATCCTTTAATTGCCATACTGCCAGGAAACGCTTTCGCTGATCCTCTAATTCTAAGCCCTCTAAGATCTTTTCACAGTCCTTAAGCCATGAATCTGCCTGAATCGTAGACTCTGGCCCCGTGAATGGTACACCTCCTAGATTTCTAAATTTCTTTTATATTCTTTCCAAGTCGAAGGGCTGTGGTGGTGGAGGTGGTTGTGCTACGACCTCTGAAGTAGGTTGTTCCTGAGTAATGGGGGTCTCGTCTCTAATTTGCCCTCTAGCTCCCCCTCGGGCTCCTCCTCTGGCCCCGCCTCGAGCTCCACCTCGGGCTCCACCCCGGGCTGTTCTTGCTCTGGTATCCATTTAAATCAGTCTGTACCATCAAGGAAAGAGTCAAACCAATAGAAATGAAAATTGTCAAGAAAAGATAAGGTAAGGACAAGATGAAAAGATAATGAAGTAATGACTGATAAATATGTGCTCATTCTAGGACATTACTAGTCCTATCACTAATGAGCTACTCGCCTTATAATAATGTGGATTCTATCTAGACAAATTGTTCTAAATATGTTATATTCCGGAGCTAAGGTTAACCTTAAGCTCTGATACCAACTGTGATAACCCCAAACTTCTGTTGGCCAAAAGTAAGGATAATCATTTGGAATACAACATATTTATAACAACAGCAGATCTCAGATAATATCATAACACATAATTATTGCAGCGGAAAGATAAATGTCATAAGCATCACCTAAACAGAACCATAAAGTACGCAGTTTACAGGATACAACTTAGCAAAACAAAAGTCTGAATCAAAGGAAATAAGCTTCAAAGGAAATAGTTCTAAACTCCATGATGTACATCAAAATACAAGATAGAATAAAGTCTCTAAAGAAAAAGATAAAGATAAAAGAAAGTCTTCGTCTTCTCCTTCCAAGCAGTCTTCAATCTGGAAAATGTCTCCCTAAGAACCTGTCACTTGGCTGCCCGTGTAAAGAGAGGGCACCCGAGTTTGTAAAGTGAAACAAACATCGAGTCAGTCATGGGACTGTTATGAGAAATCTTTCTTTACTAGCTAACATTTTGGCAATCACAGGACCACGCCGCTAACGCGGAACGGTTTTACTCCATTGGATTGCCAGTGCATAATTTAATAAAGTTTATACAACAACAACGAAATGACTTTCGAAAAATGAAACCATCATAAGACTCAAGTCCTATCACACAATGCAACACACACAGGAGGATAAATTTTTCCCTTATGATGATCAAACATGCTTAATACGTGTAAAATAATATTTTTATATTATTATTAGTGTCTAAGTAGTGTTAAAATACTTCAATATAAATGTATCAATCCTAGACGGCATAGTACCCCATCCTACTATGTCGCCGTATATAAGTTTACAATCAAGACCATAATGTCGTATTGGAAATTGGTTTCCGTCATGAAATCGAGGCTAGGGATCTTCCTCTCCGATTCGAGACATTCTAGCAAATGCCTCAGGATCCCCCACAGTGAACCCATGGATGCAATAGGGTCGGTCCCCACCTAATGGTAATGGATTGGTAATTCCTGAACACACGTTTCCCGGCCCCTTTGGACCTCAATATGGCCACTAACAACCTATAAAACCCGAGGTACCTCAATCCAACATTCACATAAGTAAAATGTCAGCCAGTTTAAGCACTGACAAAACCCCTAGTTAGAAAGAAACGTGTGCACTCCCTACGTTTCATATCTCGTTTTTGACTCATACTGGGGTGTGAGGCTCGCGAAGTCACGCCATACTCAAAGCTATGCCTAAACATTCTATGCTTTGATCATCAACCACAAGGCCTGCTTTTCAACAAAAGCATCGATCTTTGCATCTTGGCATGCCATATTGACAATTCACGCCATCTAATCGATAATTATCACTATACACCAGGGTGTTAAGCAAAGAATAAATTCTCCACCACCAAACGGACATATATTAATACGAATCGATTAAATTACATGGAATGAATTCCAACGTCAGACACGCAATCATTTACAAGTCCGTTCTGGGTCTGAACGAAATTGGAGACACCTGAGAGGTTCTCGCTTACCCGAAAAATCAACACATATGTCCGTACAACTACTACAATGACTCGGGTTTTTGACGATCTTGATTATCCGATATACAACACATATCAAACATCCAAGGATCGAAAATACCGGTCATTAATGAAAGAAATTAGAGGGTGAGGAAAGATAAGATAGAAACTTAGAATAGAAGAAGGAGAAGAACACAACATCAGAGTAACACGAACCTCACAGTGGAACGAATAACATATAATATATATATATAACATAACTTGAAATATATATATATCTGTACTTGAATATAAATCATTATCAAAGTACAACACTTACAACACAGCGGAAACAACTATAGCTATATAATCCTGAAGCCTCCTGCTCCAAGCTCTTCCAGTATATCTGTAAATCCTACTACTTGACTTCCCGTACAAAATTGGGCAGCCAAGAGTTTGGGGAAACAACAAAATAAACTCCGGGTCAGTCATGGGACTGGTATGAGTAAAACAGTTTAAACAGTTTGAACAAGTCAACGATATCTCATAAGACAACGTCGTATAACGGAATGGGTTTTTCCCTTATGAGAATCCAAATTATCTTTATATCAAAAACCTTTTGATATTATAATAATGTCTATCAACCACAATATATTAATCATCTAGCAGAAACACTTTCATCTCACGTTCTACATATATAGTATACAAGCAAAACCGCAAGCCTTTATTGGGTAATGGATTTCCAACTATGACAAGGTATGGAACCACCTTTCGCTAGTGTATCTCTAGAAAGGAATAAACTAGGTTCAACAAGAACATCTTGCAACCCGGTCACACATGACCGACCACTCATTTCGCTTGAGTGTTTCGAATGTATAATCAACAACGGTCGGGATCAGCAACCGTTTCCCGAATGGGACATCATTAACAATAGATTTTTTAGAAATAAATGAAACTCTAGATCAGGTGATTTTACACCCTACTTCGGTGCGACAGACATGGCCATGCTGCCTGCCCGATTTCTGTCATTTACCGGTTGATGAGGCTTAAAGTTACGCTTTATCATCACACCAGATTCACTTCGAATGCCACATCGTCAAATCCATCAAATCACCGATTGACGTCTACAACAGTACATTTGTTAGCTAAAGAAGTTCCCTTCTCCGCTTCCACTCCTGGTACTGTTGAAGAAATCAATGTATGTGACCTTTCTGGAAATACTCTGTCAGACATTCATCCATACAAGTCATCCAAGAACAGGATGAACTGAAGGAACTATTCAGTATATCCAACTTAGGCACTGTTATCAAAGACTTATACAATAGCCCTTGCACTTTACTCTGTCTTCAATTATCTTTGGCATATATGATTTGCAATGCTTATGCCAATACAAAGTGGTTCTTTGGATAATAACCCAACCGGTCTCTCCATATTAACAATGTTAAAATGGTCAAAACATTAATAGTCTGTGAGTTAGCTATAAAAGAAAAACACGTGTGCAAACAACGATATCATTTCGAAAGGGAAATTATATCGATCAAACATCATTTAACATTTATCTCCTTAGTTCATTTTTCATCTCCTGTTTCCCTATATTCAACATTTCTTATTTTCTAAATTAAGAAAATATATGTTATTACCATTGGAAAACATTTCCATTTCTTGTTTTCTATATCAAAAAACATTTCTGGTTCTTATTTGGTTTCCAAAACTCCTTCATTAGACTTAGACAGACGTTTAAACAAACCATTGTGATGCCAACTCAAACCATTACGCTTGTTAACTAAATTCCTTTAACCCACCTTCACTATCGAACCTTAACCATTCCTCAGTTGAAAATGAAGTCAATCAAGTTGGTGTAATACTACCTCTCAGACCTTTACTGAACAACGTTTCTAACCTTGAAATAGACAAAGTTCACCTTTTAATTCTTCAACAAACTTCCTTACATAACTCTCTTTCGAATCATCTTTATTCGAAAATTCTTTCCTTCGATAAGGTATGTTTGATAACTCTATTCAATTTACTCTATTCGATTAACCCTTATCAATTAACTCTATTGGACTAACGCTATTGGATTAACTCTATTTGATTTATCTCTAGTCGATAACTCCTTTAACTCTATTCGAATAAACCAAATTCGATTAACTCCTTTAATTCCATTCGAATAAACTATATTCGATTTATTCCTTTAACTCCATTTAACTCTATTCGAATAACTAATATTCAATAACTCTATTTAACTCTTATTCGAATAACTAATATTCGATAACTCCTTTAACTTTATCCGAATCACTAATATTCGATTAGATCAATTGATTCTATTCGAATAAACTATATTCGATTAACTCCTTTATTTTAACTCTAATTGATTAACTCCATCGAATAACTAAATTCGATAACTCCTTCGAATAACCAATATTCTATAACTCACTTCGATTAAACAAATCGATAACTCTTCTCGATTAAACTATAATCGATAACCCCTTCGTTTAACTAGTAATTAAGAACTCCTTTCGATTAACTAATAATCGATAATTCCTTTCCTTTAACTCTATTCGAATAAACTAATATTCGATTAACTCCTTTTGGAATAAACTATTCATTTATAAAGATTTACTTTTAGTAACGGTTCTTCAGTTTACAAATGATTTCCTTTTTAGTAACGTTCTCCTTTTTATAACGTTTTTCTTTTGTAACATCCTATTCGGTTATAAACAAATTTCCCTTTTTATAACTCTATTTATTTTCTTAATATTTCCTTTTTAATTCTATTTGTAAATGGTTTTACAAATATCTCCTTTTCGATTTCATTTGTAAAGGTTTTACAAATATTCCTTTTTCGATTTCATTAGTAAAGGTTTTACAAATATTCCCTATTCAACATCATTTGTAAATGGTTTACAAACATTTCTCTTTCTGATTGATTTGTAAATGGTTTACAAACATTTCTCTTTCTGATTGATTTGTAAATGGTTTACAAACCTTTCTCTTTCAATTTGATTTTTAAATGGTTTACAAACTTTTCTCTTTCTAATCTATTTGCAAATGGTTTGCAAATAATTCCTTTAGGGTTTTATTTATAAGTATTTTCTATATATAAATAATCCATTTATAAATAAATTTCTATTTATAAATATTCTATTTATAAATATTTTCTTTATAAATATTCTCTTTTCTGTATTCACTTTGACAAATTCCCCTCTTCTCCAAATCCCGATATGTTATGGTGTTTAACATATCAAATTACGATGTCCAATATCGTCCATACACTTATAATCAACAACAGATTATAAATCATATCATATATCACAATATATGAAAACAATAAAATAACTGCTGAGGAATCCAGTCGGATTCCTCCAACCTGTTTCCCTGCATCCAAAGATGTTACACAATAAAATCAACATCACTTTCAGTTCCATATGATATATTCTGTTAAACAGAATCAAATATATAAATTCAACTAACTGACTAGCAGTTCAATCAAACAGTCAACACACAATCAATCAGCCAATATTTAACAGTTCTAAAAATACAACATGAAATTATAAACTGTTCAGAGTTAGTGAGTTTTACTCACATTGGCAGTTCATCATTAAAGAACGATAAACTGTTGTTTGATTTGAATCAAACAGTTTATTTCATCATAAATTCAAACAAGCTCGAATCCATTCCCAGTCAGCTCCATTGGTAGTACTCGTCCATACGATCCTAAGGGATCTTGTTTCGTTGAAAACCGGTGTCGTATGATAAAGTTATGGCACTTCGAAGTTTATACATATAATTAAATAAATAAAATTAAAATTGAGTTAACAAATGGGCCTTTACCCTTAAATTCCAGCCCACCAAAGAATAAAACCCGACCCGCCTCATATTTAACCCATCTCCCCCTTAATCCGCCTTTCCCCCTCCAGATAATCATCTTCGAACGCATCCTCGTGGCTGGTCATTCACCATCCACTTCATTCCTCCACAAATTCCAACGTTGTCGCCACAGTTGAACTCCCCCCTTCGATCTCGCCAACCCCAAACCCAAAAAGTCAAGCTCGACGCCCTCCAACAGCATTCCGTCGAGCAGCAGTGTCATACATCGATCGACACTTTTCTTTACAAAATCCACCCAAAATCCACCGCAAGTTCCCATTCGATCCCCTGAACCACAAAACAGCGTTCGATTTGTGAATTGATAACCCAAGTTCCTTAAAAACTGAACCCTAGGTCGCGTAACTATTTTTCCCCAATCCTGACAGTGGATCGAAGTACATGAAAAGAACTCAGCGATGACGAGGAAGGGATGTGGATTACATAGAATCTTGTGTGGGATTTTTTAGAATTTGTATTGATTTGTTCTTGATTTTCTTTTGGGAAATTTTCATTGTAAAATTCATTGTCGGCCTTATATAGATGTGGTGGTGGTTGGTAACACTTGTGGATGAGAAGGGTCAGTATGTGGCCTTCATATTGTCCACGAAAAAATGGGTGGATGTTTTTATTTTGATTTTAATATTTTATTTTACTCGTTTTATATTCGTTTGTGGTCCTTAAAAATCCCTACGACCACATACGATACCAAAAAATCACCAAACTAGACATATAGCTAGAGTTTGACATTACGGTCCCAACGAAACTGGTTTCGTCAAATTCCGATTGCGTATGTTTACACAGCGTATTTTAAACTGTCGAAATACTGACAGTTTTCACTCTAAAAATCCGTACGGCCACACAGTGACTCTAAAAATCACCAAACTTGGAATCTAACAATAATTTAATATTGCTGATCCAACAAAGTTAGTTTCGTCAAATTCTGAGGTCGTTTGCAAAATTGGCTATTTTTAAAGCTCTGAATGAATATATTTAAATATAATTAAATTAAATATTTGTAAATAAATATTATCGTATATATTCTCAACAGAATACCATACGGCTCAGAAAAATCCTATATGGGTTTCTAACTTGATATTTCAATATGGGTCAACCCGATATTCGATTTATATTGGAATTCCTTTTTAAAAATATAAATAATCCCTTTATAAATTATAAAGAAATTCCACAACGACTTTTCTAAAATTTGATTTGGACGTAAATCAAAATCTACATGATGAAATCCCGATTTTTCTCTTCCACTAGAAAGATATACTCCACCACCTCCATACGTTTCTTGTTTCACAGAAATTCGGCTTAAAACGAATCCTGTACATTCAGTTGAAGTTCGAATCGCCAATTTATGAACTGCAACGCCATTTCGAGCTCAATTATAATTATATTATAACTCTACGTTCAAACTGTCGTTCAAATAATATATTCGTTATTCTAATTCAATTCTAAATTGACTTAAATATCACAGATGATCCAGTTCACACCATATTGCCATTTCAGCCAATTCTGATTATTTCAAAATTAAATATATTATTTTAATTAAATATTCACCATTACTTAATTCCACGACCATTAAATCCCGTAATTCACTATTTAAATAATTTAATAAATATATTATAATACCTCTGCAAATGCGGGTCATTACAATCTTCCCTACTAAAAATAATTTCGTCCTCGAAATTGCTAAGGTAGAGAACGACCCTACTAACTGGTTAGAACTCATTTGTTCACTTCTTAACTTCAGCTTCAACTGAACCAATTTAATTTCAATTAAGTTATTAATTAATTCTTATCAACGAAAATTTTAAAAAATCCTGAAAATTTTCTAACACCTTAACTTTTCGAAAAATTTCGCCAGCACCTCCTTTGTACTGGTCAATACGTCAATCCACCACTCGCCTCTCTGGGCCATCTCCAACCCAAAAGAAAATCAAACAGCCAAGCGGCTTGCCAATTCGGCTCATAAATCTTATATCCAATAGAAATATAAACTTGTACCTTTTTTGTCGGCATATCATTATGTCCTTTCCATATGTTATCAATTCAGCGGATACAAGGGTCATTTCCATCAAATTCCAATTTGTTTTTATCCAAAAATCCAACCATTCGCTTATATCCGAGCCTAATATCATTTCAACTCGAGATTCTTCTCGATTCTGAACTCTTAACTTGATTATCACATTACACTTCAAATTTGAATCTCACAATCCAATTTGCCTTGATATTATTCTAATTCGATCTCAGTTGCCACTTTACTGGCTTTACTTAAATTCAATTTTGCTTTCACAAATTTCTGTTAAATTTGTTTTTAATTCAAACAGTCTTTCCCTCGGAGTTCATAAACAGATTACTCTTTTCAAAAATCAAATTTTCCTTTTGAGCATGTCACTGAGACCTTAATTAATATTCCATTAGTTAAATCACTTCTCTATTTCTTTATCAATATTTGTTAACCAAATATTTTCAATAACCATATTGGCCTTTTATGTTATTTGGAAAACATTTCCGAATATCGCCTTCCTTTATTTTCTAAACTTTAGAAAATATATGCTATTTATAATTGGAAAATACTCCAATTACTTATCTCTTTTCCGATCTCGTTTATTTCTATAATTAGGAAATATTCTTTATTATATATCCAAGCTTACACTTATTTGGGTTAAAACGGATGTTGTGTAAAACATCGTTACGACAACCCAAATACTTTATTCAACTGACTCTTATTCAACATTGATCTTCGAGCCTGAAATCTTACTATATATTTGTTAATAATGAATTCAATTAAGTTGGGTATAACTACCTCTCAGACCTTGACTGAATAACATTTATAACGTCAAAAAAGATATGACTACTTACTCAATAATCAATACCATACAACTACTTATTCACTTTTAAACACGTATACGCTTCCTCCTTCTATTCTTACTAGATTTTATTCTTAGTCTTCCTTTTTGATTTAACTATTCTATTTCTAAGTTCGTTTCCTTATCAACTTCTATATATATATATATATATATATATATATATATCGATACGTTGATTTCTAACTATCAAATTAACTTAAAAATATTCTAACTCCTTAAGTTCCTGGAAAAATTCACCATAACCTCATTTGTACCAGGAGCATCGGGATATTTCAAATAGCCTCCCATGGCCCTCACCAATCCAAAAGAAAAAGAAAAAGCCAAGCGGCTAGCCGATATGGTGCATAAAATCTCAAATATGAGTTAAAAACATACCTTTTCATTGAGCATTCTGTTTATATACCTTCATACCTTATCCATACCTGTCTCATGTATATTTATGCCTACCCAATCTATTTTAACTATACTTGATTGTTTTAAGTCAATTCGTTAATTAATTTGTTATTTAAATCTTTAGTCTATTTCACTTTTATATTTGAATATGACATGCTCAAATATATTTTAACTTGCTTATTAACTAATTTGAATCCAAATTTCAAATTTAAGTTCTATATTCGATTTCGAATATCAATTTACAAATCCAATTCACCTTTCAAAGTTCAACTTCAAATTCAAAACTCGATTAACTAATTCCTCTTCGACTTAGTTAATTCTATTCAATTTCTATTCAATTTTTAAATCACTTCTATTATACAAATCTATATATCAAATTCTATATTATAAATCCCATTTTGAAATTCAACACAACTTGTCTTTCCAAAAACAAATTCAAAACAGTATCTCTGGTAATAATTCGTCACTTACAACTTAAAAATTAATACTGGTGATGTAGCTGTCATCATTAAAATCTATTTTCTAGCAATCGAAGTGAGTTCAATACTATAAAACAATTTCTAGACATTTCCACATTGAAATTCATTTCAAAATATAATTCACACTACTTGTAAAAAAACTTAAAATCTCCCAGGATCTTAAATTTTCCTTACTTTTAATCCAAATCCATTTACAAACACTTATCCAATTCTCCAGAATTTTAACTCAATTTCTAGTTTAAAATTTTAGATTCAACTCATCTCATTTTACGTATTTCACTTATATGAATAGTGATTGATTATTTACATAACCATTTTACTTACAATCTTACTTAATTATAATCACAACCAATATATCCAATATATTATAATCTTGATATTTATATCTTCTTTATATCAAGATATACCTTGGGTAAACTTATTTTAATTTACCATCTTTTCAAAACATATCGTGTCGACCCATCGTATTCGAGTGTTTAGTAACTCCTACCGATACAGTGGATCAAACTGATCGACCTGAACTCATAAACAACTCAACCAATAAATCCACACAATATAAAACAAATTTTTATATCAATAACAAATACGTTCACTTGTATACATACACTCAACTCAATCTAGGGTATTACTAACCGCATCTCTACCGAGTCACGCCACAGAGCTAGGGTAATTCACTTAACTTAAGCCATGATACCAACTGTAATGACCCGGGTTTTTGACGATCTTGGTTATCTGATATACAACACATATCGAACATCCAAGGATCGAAAATACCGGTCATTAATGAAAGAAATTAGAGGGTGAGGAAAGATAAGATAGAAACTTAGAATAGAAGAAGAAGAAGAACACAACATCAGAGTAACATGAACCTCACAGCGGAACGAATAACATATAATATATATAACATAACTTGAAATATACATCTGTATTTGAATATACGTTGTTATCAAAGTACAACACTTACAACACAGTGGAAATAACTATAGCTATATAATCCTGAAGCCTCCTGCTCCAAGCTCTTCCAGTATATCTGTAAATCCTGACTATTTGACGGCCCATACAAAATTGGGCACCCAAGAGTTTAGGGAAAACAACAAAATAAACTCCGGGTCAGTCATGGGACTGGTATGAGTAAAACAGTTTAAAACAGTTTGAACAAGTAAACGATATCTCATAAGACCACGCCGTATAACGGAACGGGTTTTTCCCTTATGAGAATCCAAATTATCTTTATATCAAAAACCTTTTGATATTATAATAATGTCTATCAACCACAATATAGTAATCATCTAGTAGAAACGCTTTCATCCCAAGATCTACATATATAGTATACAATCAAAACCACAAGCATGTATTGGGTAATGGATTTCCAACTATGACAAGGTATGGAACCACCTTTCGCTAGTGTATTTCTAGAAAGGAATACACTGGGTTCAACAAGAACATCTTGCAACCTAGCCACACATGACCGACCACTCATTTCGCTTGAGTGTATCGAATTTATATCACCAACGGTTGGGATCAGCAACCGTTTCCCGAATGGGACAGCATCAACAATAGATTTTTCGAAATAAATGAAACTCAAGATCAGGTGATTTTACACCCTAATTCGGTGCGACCGACTTAGCCATGCTGCATGCCCGATTTCTGTCATTTACCGGTTGTTGAGGCTTGAGGTTACGCTTTATCATCGCACCAGATTCACTTCGAATGCCACATCGTCAAATCCATCAAATCACCGATTGACGTCTACAACAGTACATTACGTGTTAGCTAAAGAAGTTTCCTTCTCTGCTTCCACTCTTAGTAAGGTTGAAGAAATCAATGTACGCGACCTTTCTGGAAATACTCCATTAGACATTCATCCATACAAGTCATCCAGGTACAGGATGAACCGAAGGCACTATTCAGTACATCCATCTTAGGCACTGTTATCTAGGACTTATACAATAGCCCTTGCACTTTACTCCGTCTTCAATTATATTTGGCATATATGATTCGCAATGCTTATGCCAATACAATGTGGTTCTTTGGATTATAATCCGACCGGTCTCTCCATATTAACAACGTTAAAATGGTCAAAACATTGATAGTCTGTGAGTTTACTATCAAAGAAAAAAACATGTCCAAACAACGATATCATTTCCAAAGGGAAATTATATTGATCAAACATCATTTAACATTTATCTCCTTAGTTCATTTTTCATCTCCTATTTCCCTATGTTCAACATTTCTTATTTTCTAAATTTAGAAAATATATGTTATTACCATTGGAAAACATTTCCATTTCTTGTTTTCTATATCAAAAAACATTTCTTGTTCTTATTTGGAAAACATTTTCCAAAACTCCTTCATTAGACTTAGGCAGACGTTTAAACAAACCATCGCGATGCCAACTCAAACCATTACGCTTATTAACTAAATTCCTTTAACCCACCTTCACTGTCGAACCTTAACCATTCCTTAGTTAAAAATGAAGTCAATCAAGTTGGGGTAATACTACCTCTCAGACCTTAACTGAACAACGTTTCAAACCTTGAAATAGACAAAGTTCACCTTTTAATTCTTCAACAAACTTCCTTACGTAACTCTCTTTCGAATCATCTCTATTCGATAATTCTTTCCTTCGTTAAGGTATATTTGATAACTCTATTCAATTTACTCTATTCGATTAACCCTTATCAATTAACGCTATTGGATTAACGCTATTTGATTTAACTCTAGTCGATAACTCCTTTAACTCTATTCGAATAAACCAAATTCGATTAACTCCTTCAAATCCATTCGAATAAACTATATTATATTTATTCCTTTAACTCCATTTAACTCTATTCGAATAACTAATATTCGATAACTCTATTTAACTCTTATTCGAATAACTAATATTCGATAACTCCTTTTACTTTATTCGAATCACTAATATTCGACTAACTCAATTGATTCTATTCGAATAAACTATATTCGATTAACTCCTTTATTTTAACTCTAATCAATTAACTCCATCGAATAAGTAAATTCGATAACTCCTTCGAATAACCAATATTCTATAACTCACTTCGATTAAACAAATCGATAACAACTTTCGATTAAACTATAATCAATAACCCCTTTGATTAACTAATAATCGATAACTGCTTTCGATTAACTAATAATCGATAATTCCTTCCCTTTAACTCTATTCGAATAAACTAATATTCGATTAACTCCTTTTCGAATAAACTATTCATTTATAAAGATTTACTTTTAGTAACTGTTCTTCACTTTACAAATGATTTCCTTTTTAGTATAGTTTTCCTTTTTATAACGTTTTCCTTTTTATAACATCCTATTTGGTTATAAACAAATTTCCCTTTTTATAAATCTATTTATTTTCTAAATATTTCCTTTTTAATTCTGTTTGTAAATGGTTTTACAAATATCTCCTTTTCGATTTCATTTGTAAAGGTTTTACAAATATTCCTCTTTCGATTTCATTTGTAAAGGTTTTACAAATATTCCCTATTCAATCTCATTTGTAAATGGTTTACAAACATTTCTCTTTTTGATTGATTTGTAAATGGTTTACAAACATTTCTCTTTCTGATTGATTTGTAAATGGTTTACAAACCTTTCTCTTTCTATTAGATTTTTAAATGGTTTATAAACATTTCTCTTTCTAATCTATTTGCAAATGATTTGAAAATAATTTCTTTAGGGTTTTATTTCTAAGTATTTTCTATTTATAAATAATCCATTCGATCTCACCAACCCCAAACCCAAAAAGTCAAGCTCGACGCCGTCCAACAGCATTCCGTCGAGCAGCAGTGTCATACATCGATCGACACTTTTCTTCACAAAATCCACCCAAAATCCAATGCAATTTACTATTCGATCCCCTGAACCTCAAAACAGTGTTCGATTATTCAATTGATAACCCAAGTTCCTTAAAACCTGAACCCTAGGTTGCATTACTATTTTTCCCCAATCTTGACAGTGGATCGAAGTACGTGAAAAAAACTCAGCGATGACGAGAAAGGGATGTGGATTACATAGATTCTTGTTTATGATTTTATAAAATCTTTATTGATTTCTTCTTGATTTTCTTTTGGGAAATTTTCACTGTAAAATTCATTGTCGGCCTTATATAGATGTGGTGGTGGTTGTTAACATTTGTGGATGAGAAGGGTCGGTGCGTGGCCTTCATATTGTCCACGAAAAATGGGTGGATGTTTTTATTTTGATTTTTATATTTTATTTTACTCGCTTTTATATTCTTTTGTGATCCTTAAAAATCCCTGCGACAACATACTATACCCAAAAATCACCAAACCGGACATATAGCTAGAGTTCGACATTACGGTCCCAACGAAACTGGTTTCGTCGAATTCCGACTCCATATGCTTAGACAGCGTATTTTTAACCATCGGAATACTAACTATTTTTCACTCTAAAAATCCGTACAGCCACACAGTGGCTCTAAAAATCACCAAACTTGGAATCTAACAATAATTTAATATTGCGGATCCAACAAAGTTAGTTTCATCGGATTCTGAGGTCGTTTGCAAAACTGGCTATTTTTAAATCTTTGAATGACCCCTTTAAATATATAAATATATTTAAATAAATTAAATTAAATATTTATAAATAAATATTATCATATATATTCTCTACAGAATACCATACAGCTCAGAAAAATCCTATATGGGTTTCTAATTTGATATTTCAATCTGGGTCAACATGATATTCGATTTATATTGAAATTCCTTCTAAAAATATAAATAATCCCTTTATAAATTATAAAGAAACTCCACAACGACTTTTCTAAAATTTGATTTGGACGTAAATCAAAATCTACATGACGAAATCCCGATTTTTCTCTTCCACTAGAAAGATATACTCCACCAGCTCCACAAGCTTCTTGTTTCACAGAAATCCGGCTTAAAATGAATCCTGTACATTCAGTTGAAGTTCAAATCGCCAATTTACCAACAGCAGCGCCATTTCAAGCTCGATTATAATTATATTATAACTCTACGTTCAAACTGTCGTTCAAATAATATATTCGTTATTCTAATTCAATTCTAAATTGAATTAATTATCACAGATGATCCAGTTCACACCATATTGCCATTTCAGCCAATTCTGATTATTTCAAAATTAAATATGTTATATAATTTATTATTTTAATTAAATATTCACCATTATTTAATTCCACGACCATTAAATCCTTTAATTCACTATTTAAATAATTAAATAAATATATTATAATATCTCTGCAAATGCAGGTCATTACAACTACTGCTTCAACCCCGTCCTGGGAGCAAGTCAGTCCAAAGCATCAGTAGTCGTCGTCCATTCGATGTGAAGATCGCCGGTCTTCAACCATCGTCTTCTTATATCTTTAATTTAATCGTCGTGCAATTATTTGAAATGAGTTTAACTCGGTCTTTTCAAATAATTGTCGCATAATTATCATTTAAATCATTTACATATATTTATAACTATTTATCGCTATTTTTATTTATTTAAAAATAGCTCAAAATAATAAAACGACGCTTCGGGTCAGTGGGCTGCCTGGCGCTATTTTTACCAAATTTTGATTTACACATATCTTGAAATCTTACCGTCGGATTTTGGCGAAATTTATATCGTTGGAAATCTCTTCCCAAAGCGGTCCTAACTGTTCTAGTTTTGGGGAAATACGACGGTTAGATCTTTCAGTATAATTGATTAAAGGTACGATTGTCGAAATGCGAACTGCAGCGCGTGTTTCGTTTCATTATATATATATATATATATATATATATATATAAACCATTTGACGATCTCAACTATAAAATTCATTACTTTTATCACATCTATAATGACGATAAAAATGTCACCTTAAATTTCTATTCTTTTTATCGTATCTAAAATGACAATAAAAATATTGTTTTTATTTCTCTTCTTTTATTTATCTCTAAATTATAAATAAAATTCACATTTTAAAACTCATGTTTTTATTCACATCTAAAATGAGAATAAAAAGATGCTTTTCATATTCATGACTTTTATTTAACTAAGTTACAAATTAAAAAGTGTAATTCCTATCTTTATTTTACATGCACCTAAAAATGCAAGAAAAAAATATAATTCTTTTTCTATATTTTATTTGCATCTAAAAATGCAAACAAAAAAATGTAATCCTTTTACTATTAATTTACCTACATGTAAAAAAATGTTTCGCTACAAATATGCTCGCTAGTGTCGTTCTTTTTATTTACACAAATAAATGTAAATAAAGTTTCACCGCTAAATTTGTACTTTTATTTACATAGAAAAATGTAATTAAAGTTTCATCGCTAAATTTGTACCTTTATTTGCACTAGATACAAAATAAAAGAAATTTCCTTTTTATTCTATTTTTTTTCTTTTTTCTTTGCTAAGTGTACATAAGTGTGATCTTTTTCCTTTTTCCTTATTTATTAACTCTACATGTAAATAAATGTTTCTTTTCTTTTATGCTTCATTTACACTAAATACTCTTTTCATTCATACTTTATTTACACTAAAGGAAAATGTAAACAAAGTATCGTTTTCTTTTATACCATATTTTATTTACACTAAATGTTCTTTTCATTCATACTTTATTTACACTAAAGGAAAATGTAAACAAAGTATCATTTTCTTTTGTACCATATTTTATATACAATAAATGTTCTTTTTATTCATACTTTATTTACACTAAAGGAAAATGTAAACAAAGTATCGTTTTCTTTTATACCATATTTTATTTACACTAAATGTTCTTTTCATTCATACTTTATTTACACTAAAGGAAAATGTAAACAAAGTATCGTTTTCTTTTATACCATATTTTATTTACACTAAATGTTCTTTTCATTCATACTTTATTTACACTAAAGGAAAATGTAAACAAAGTATCATTTTCTTTTATACCATATTTTATTTACACTAAATGTTCTTTTCATTCATATAAGAAAAATATAAATAGGGGTGTTCACATTATTCGTTCTTTTAATTTACATAAAAAACGTAATCTCAAATAAAAAGCGCAGATCTGAATGATAGAAAGACAGATCTGGAGGATTGATGCATGGTTCTGTATTTTTGAATTAAAAATAAAATGATTTTAATCTACGTCATCGTATCTAAATCAAAGTATGGTTTTAGATTTAAATCTAAACACAACAAGGAATATAACACAACAAAATTTCATCGTAGATCCCATTAACCATGAACATCCCAATATACAAACGGAAAATCAACAAATACCCAATATCATAACATAGCAGATCTAAATGAATAACATCCATACAATAAATTTAAGCGATAAAAATATTTAATTTTATCATTAAATCATTTAGATCATAATTCTCACCGTGATATTTATCTGAATATTCAACAGTCCCCGTTTCAGATATGGTTTGCTCTGCTGTGAAGATCTTGTCAATACGGTTCTAACGCCCTTCGTTTCGTTTGATTCTGTTTTGATTCCGACAAGATATGGTATTTTAAAGATTTAGTTACTTTTAATTAATTAATTAGTTTATTAATACCTTTCTTCCTTGAATTGGATTAGGTCGTTGCTTTCAGAAAATAGCTCGAACTTAGGTCTTAGATTTTTGCAAAACCCGTTCAGTATTTTGATAATTCGACTTCACCACGCCAGAGAACCTCGAGAGGCGCGCCAACGCCCAGGCAACGGCGAAGTTCGGTGCTTTGCTCGAGGCAGGACGGCGGTCCGAAGTTCGTGGGTTCACAGGTCTGGTTCTCGGCCTGTGGTGAACAGTTTAAGACGAGGTCGGAGGGGATTGAAAGAGGGGAGGAAGAGCTTCGAGATGGTATAAAGTTTGTGGTCTGATTTGTGGAGATGAAGGAGAATTTAGAGGGTGAAGTTGGGAGTAGTGTCGGCCATCAGTTTTGAATGGCGGCTGTGTATATGACGATGAACAGTAGTATAGGGTTTTAAACTTCCTATTTTTACACAATTTTCTATGTATTTTTACAATTAAATCCAAATCTTCTTAACCGTTTCGAATCCGGTCCACCTGAAGGTGTCCCTAGCCAATAGCCCATATTCCGGATCCAACGGGACAGGTCCCGTCAGCTCAAACGGCTGTCTATGGACTGTTTTATTTAAATTTAATAATTAAATCTTTTATTAATTTAATTTGTTCGCATAAGTAAATTCACTGATGTGGCGGCCCGCCCCGCACCAACCGACATTTACTCCATAATTGCGCTGTGCACATGTCCAGTTAGCATGGGACGGTCGTCAGAAGGAAAGGGAAGAAGGAAATGAACTAAAAAGGAACCTGAAAAATGTCTCACAGCACATAGAATAAAATAGAATAACAAAATACTTGACATAAAACAGGTGAGACAGTGCATAAGCTGAAAACAAACTAACATAGCAGCGGAAAATCCAAGTACAGCTTATGATCCAGAGCTAACATTATTACAACTTTTCAAACTGTCTCAAGAAGCAAAAGCAAGAAAAAGGAGGTACACTACTAATGCCCAAGTAGCGACCACCAACGACACAGGGAGAATATCTATATATCATACGTGGAAGCCTCATGCTCGTCTCCGAATCAGCTACTCGTGCTTCACCAGCTAACCTGTCTCTAGTCTGCTCGTGTGAGCACCCAGAGTAATAAGAGGAGACATAAAACTCTGGGTCGGACATAAAGCCTGGTAAGAGCGATAAGCATCTAAACAGAACAATAACAGGTAGACTAAAAAATACCTGAACCTGGACCTGCAACCAAAGAGTTAGCACTACATACTGTACAACAGTCTAAGGTGCCATTTCAAATGGTGTAAAGGTAACGGGGGTGGGGGTGTGCATGTCATAGTGATGGCAAACAATCAAGCATAACAACCATCCTCACATCTCTCACTGAGTGCATAAAGCATACGATATTCACCACTACGATCACCCAACATACCTTGCTATGATCACTTTGCCCCATGAAGTCATAAATGGCTTCACTGCACTGATACATAGCCACAAATCCTTTGCTATGTCCACTTTGCCCCATGGAGTCGCAATGACCCCACTACACTGGCTCGTAGCCTCACTAATCCTTTACTATGTCCACTCTGCCCCAGGGAGTCACAATGACCCCACTGCACTGGCTCATAGTCTTACTACGCATCACTTTGTCCCTCAAGTCATAATGACTCTAATGCACTGATAACGTAGTCTTGCTACCATCACCTTGCCCCACGAGTCATAATGACTCTACTGCACTGATAAGTAGCCCATCATCCATTTCCAGTGGTGAATCGAAGTTATGAACGTCGACAACTCCTTAGCACACGTCCCGCAGCAAAGCCCAACCATGAAGTGAACTCATTGGTTCCCAACTGGATCCAGAGCTCTAACTTCCCATTTGGACTACCCTTGCATCTCGGGTTATTGGTCATCACCGGATCGGTTCGGATCTACCCTAGTCATCAATCCGGTTCGGGTCGGGTGCTCCTTCTTCTCGAGATCGGATCAGGTCATCCACACTTCAGCGGATCGGATCAAGACTCCACGTCCAGTCGCCATCACTGGTTCGGATCGGTGTCCTCCAGTTTGCCACGGTTTAGATCGGCTTCTTCTTTCCAAGCCTCGTCGAAGTACATCGGTTCGGGTCGGGTTACCATGGCGGATTGGGTTGGAGAGCATCAAGCGGGTCGGATCGGAGGGTGCATGTCACGAGAAGTGCGAATAGATCGAAGTGTGGAGTGTGAGGGCGGATCCGGTCCTCCAACCGATCAGATCCGGTTCGGATGCCTTCCTGCACTTCTTCCAACAAGCAATTTACGCCACTCAACGGTGTTTTCGACCATTCTACCTATTCTAATCAATCACAAAGCATGCCATACAGTCATAGCAACAAGTAGAAGTGACCTCAAACACCAAAACATCAATATGATAGGTTAAAATGTATCAAACTTACCCAAAACCCCATATTTCCCCTTAAGCATGTTTAGGTGAAACTAATGATATGATTAGCAAAACTTAACCAAATTAACCCAAATTCATATCAGAGGTATAAAACATCATTTCAAATGTTATAAATATTTTTCCAGAATTTGATCATGTTTAAATTCGCTAATTAACACTAATTACCCTTAATTAGCCATAATTAGTGAGGAACTATGCAAATCACTCACCTTAGCCACAAATAAGACTTAGATCTGAAGTAGATCTCTGATTTGATGCGAGTCATGATTCTAAACAGCAGCTCTAACGTTGATTTGGTGTAGATCTCCCTTGATTTGATGTTGCTAAGCTTAATCCTTGATTAGAAGATGATTTGGAGGCGATTTAGAGGTTGGAGGCCATTTTTAGGGTTTCCAAGAGGTAAGTGGAGGCTAGAAAACTGAAATGGAATGATTCTCTAACTCTTTTCAGCCTCCCCATAACCCTAGTCCCAAAATGGGTTGTGGGCCCATTCACTAATCACCCTATTTGGACCGATTAAGCAGTTTTTCACCTCCCAAACATTATTTCAGCCATATCTCCCAAACGGTAAGTCCGTTTTTCACGTATGACCACTCTACGGAAAGGTAAACCATCAAACGAATCTAATGGATGTGGTTTCAGGTCAAAATTCCTTTCCAATCAAAAGTTATGGCCAAAACAAAATCAACGAGGGGCAAAATGGTCATTTAAAAATCGACAAAATTCACGAACATGGGAAATGACTCTAATGGTTGTTTCCCAATGTTACATGACCATACAACTTCATATGGGAAAGAAATAAATATTCTATGATCCTCCGATGCGTAGAATGAGGGTTGTTACATTCTCCCCCCTTAAGAAATTTCGCCCCCGAAATTCCCTAACCAAAACACTCAAAAGGGTCCCGCATGCCTATCAACCATAAAACAACAATCAAACATGCAAAACAAGCAAGACAAGTCTATCCTAGCTTGGGGAATAACTAAATTACAAGGTAAGTCTTACCAGGCAAAGAGTTCTGGATACGTCTTTCTAATGCTCTACTCTGTCTCCAAAGTATAGTCATTCTCGTTATCGCCCCACTTAACCTTGACTAGCCTCACCGCCTTCCTTCGAAATTGCTTCGTATCGTGCTCGACAATACGAATCGGCTTGCGGTTCCCAACCGCCTCGGGTTCTACTTCGAAGTCCTCTAACTGATCAGGTGAAATAGTCATATCTGGGTCGCGAACGAACTTTCTTAGTTGGGAAACATGAAATACGTTGTGAACTCCCGCCATCTTCTCTGGTAAGTCAACTCTATACACCAAATTCCCGACTAGTTCAAGAACAGGGAATGGACCAACAAATCTTGGTGCAAACTTGCCTCTCCTGCCAAATCGTATCACGCTCTTCAACGGAGAAATCTTGACAAACACCAAGTCACCAACGGAGAATTTTAAATCTCTTCTCCTCTTATCAGCATAATTCTTCTGCCTATCCTGGGCAGCCTTCATTCGTTGTTGAATAGTCTTAATCTTATCTGAAGTTTCCCTCACCATCTGGTTCAAGCATAAACTTCTCGCCAGTCTCTATCCAACATGATGGTGAATTGCACGGTCTTCCGTACAAAGCTTCATATGAAGCCATACCGATATTGGATTGGTAGCTATTATTATATGCAAACTCTAGTAGATGCAAATGGTCATCCCATGATCCACCAAAATCCAATATACAAGTTCTCAAGAGATCTTCCAATATTCGATTCACCCTCTCCGTCTGACTGTCGGTCTGAGGATGATATGCGGTACTGAGATGTAATTCTGACCCTAGAGCCTCTTGTAAGCTCTTCCAGAACCAACTAGTGAACAACGGGTCTCGGTCACTTACAATGCTTTTAGGTACTCCATGAAATCTCACTACCCATTTCATATACAATTCTGCTAACTTAGCTGTCGTTCTGGTCGATTTGACTGGTATAAATCTTGCACTCTAAGTCAATCGATCCACAATTACCCAAATGCTATCATGTCCCGATCTAGTCCTTGGTAAACCATCGATGAAATCCATCGAGACTTGCTCCCATTTCCATTCAGAAATTTCTAATGGTTGCAACAACCCACTAGGCTTCTTGTAACACCCCGCCTCCGCTAGGGTCACTCGCAAAGGAATGCACTAGCTTTAGAGGGGCATTATTGGTAAACATGCACAGAAATATCACAAGACAGAACATATATATATAAATAGCGGAAGTAAAATCAAACTTTCATAACATGAATAAATAAGGTATAAAGCCTTTTACATCAGAGTACATCAAAACCTGTCTTGCAATAGTAAAGAAGCATAAAGACTTTTTCATTAATTATTCCCCAAGTAAAACAGTAAAGTAGCCATAGCCAAGAGAAGTCCAAGCCATCCATGATGACCTTCAAGCAGAAGAAGTCCGAACTAAATAGCATTGTTTCCTCCCTGAAACCTGGGGGGGGGGAACGGAAGAAAAGAGGCGAAACAAAACGGGTCAGTCAAAAAGACTGAGTAAGTCCTATCTACTTCCAGTATAAAAACAGCTAAAGGTAACATGACATGCATAAACTAAAAGTAAACATAAGGATAACTACAAGATAGATAAACCAGAGTAGCCGGTTAAACTACTGCGGCACGGTAAACTAAGGTATCATGAAAAACTACGGTGTTATCATAAGTCAAGGTATCACATCGTCAGATTTCTATCGAGTGCATTATCCCAAGGTATCTACCCCGTCTAACATCCCACGGTATCTATTATGTATATTCTTCCTAGTTCTAACATGTATATTTGCTCTGCACCTCTCGTACTAGTATCCCTACCCGCGTCATGTGTTAACCATGAATGTCCCTTGCTCAAGGTCGTGTAATGGTCCATGTCAACCTAATATATCGCATATATAGGTTACTCAAATCATATGTTTCTTTCCATGTATATAAGTTCAGTCCTTTGCCGTACCTCGTACGGGCTTCCTCATGTCGTATTATCCTTGAAATCGTTTGGACTGTCACCCTTGTTCTAGCTAGGCTCTTCCATATGAATCATCGTTTGAACTACTAGGACTTACGCCACCCAGCACCACTAGGGATTACGCTTACCTATTGCACGTTTTCGTATTTCGGTTTGGGTTAAACCACCTAGGCCACTAGGGATTACGCTAACCCTCAACCGCGCCCTTTTTTCCACGCATTCATCGTGAATCGTTTTTCTACAACTGTATGCACATGTATCACATCGTGCCATCCGAGTCCTGTCCCAGGGCAAAACAAGAAATATAGGACTCGGTCGGGAGCTTTAGATTTATCTGCCGATGCAGATACTAAGGTCTGCTTTTCTACACGTGGCTATGGTCCCACGAGACCCTCCCTCAACTAGTGAAAGGCAACACAAGAGAAAATCTTGCATGAGAACTACACTCCGGCCAGCCCACATCCTACGGCCTACCTCACCCATAATTAGATAGCAATTATGGTCTGTTGGGTGTTCCCTGCCTTTCCGTACGTACACGCTTGACTCAAGATGGTAGATGATCGACGAACTTGCTATCTCGGGCACCTTATGTATTCGTCGACTCACTGCTATCCACCCCAGTCTTTAGGTCGCTCGCATAGCAACCAAGGCATATTCTTGGTTCTTCTACCGCAGACCTCAACCTCTCGTGAGCCTAGTATAATGACCTGGCAGCTCACAGAGGGATCCTAAGAATATCCTCACGTTCCCCGTAGCCGCTGCTTCGTTACCCAGTTCGTTGGAGCCTTTATCTAAATCAGATAGCCTGCTCCTACACGCATACTTAAACGTTGACCTAACGTATCGGGTTACTAATCTATCTAAGAAATGGTCCAAATTTCCTTGACTAAGAATTATTACTTAGTTTCCCTTAACTAAGGTTTACCACTTAGCCTTATTTCCATAATCCTTGTTAACTATGGTTATTTACCTAATCCTCCGAATTAGGGTTTATCTAATGGGTTAAGTGTCACTTAAGTTCATAACTTAGCCTGTCTACAAACCATGTCAAAATTGGCTAAGTATCCAAGTCCGAGACTTAACCCTACAAACCACGTGTCAAGTTGGCTAAGTATATTAAGCAATCCATAACTTAACCTCGTCTAATTATTATTTTAGATTGGTTAATTATATAAATTAACTTGACCTTGTCAAATTACCGAGTCAAATCGGTCAAGCGTATTCAAGTGATTCGTGACTTAGCCTTATCATGTTTTCACGTTAGATTGGTTAAGTATAGATTAACTTAACCTCATCAAATTGACGAGTTAGATTGGTTAAGTATAGGTCACTTAACCTCATCAAATCATCGTGTTAAATTAGTTAAGTGTTTAACTTAACCCCATTAAATTACCAAGTTGGATTAATTAAGTCTAGGCTAACTTAACCCCATCCGATTACCATGTTTAGATTAGTTAAGCCTAATCTTAACCCCATCCATTAACTGTATTATACGGTTAAGTGTCATTAAGAAAATCTACTTAACCTTACCACGTTATCGTGTTGGATCGATTAAGTGTTGGTTAACTTAATCCCGTCCACTAGTCGTATAAAAATAGTCAAGTGTCATTATGCAAATCAAGTTACTTAACCTACCCAAGCTTATCATGTTTTGTTAAGTATCATTAGCCTAATCAAATTACTTAACCCATTTGTCCATATCATATTTGGTTAAGCCTCATTAATCAAATTAACTTAACCCTATTATGTGGCATTAATTTAATTAATGCACCCTCAACCTCTCACATTAGACCTTGTTGTGGTTACTAGTTAAGCCGGGCGGGTCCGGGTAGATTTACACCACAACCTAGTCTAACTTCGGGTCTTAAGCGCGACATGACCAACTTCTCACATTGGGTCCTATTGTTTGCAACTACTAGTTAGGCCGGTCGGTTCCGGGTAGTTTTACATTGCAAACTCAACCCAACCTCGAGTTGGCCACAGTTATATTATCTAAGTTCATCATGTTTCCAAAACATGTTACGAGTTTTCAAGCATTTGGGTAGACCTAACTTAATAGGTAAATTCCCAAAGGGTAGACCTAACTTAATAGGTAAATTCCCAAGCTCATGTTTTTATGCATACTTACATGCCAACCTCCATGTTATCTTTAAAGTCATATTTTCAAGTATAAACACATGTCATATTCAAGTTAAGATTTTGCGACATGTTCATGTTTATCTAACTACCCAAATCGTGTTTTCCCAACGCAAGCAAAGCGAGTCAACATAGTAAGGATACTATGTCACATATTGGTCTCAAAACATGCATGATGCCAAAAAGGGCTTGGCTTCCACATGCATAACATCATAAAGGGATTGGCCATAAACATGCATAGTGTCATAAGGTAATTTGGCCACAAACATGCATATTATCAAAAGGGTTTGGCCATAAACATGCACAACTTAAAAGAGGGGATTGGCCACGATCATGCATAATCTCATAAAGGATTTGGCCACAAACTTGCATGTTAGCATAAGGGGTTTGGGTTCATAAACATGCATAAGCCCCAAAATCTTGTCTTAGCCAATGTTTTACAAGTAAAGTGGTTCCTAAAGGTTCACGCTAGCATTTCATGCATAAAGATCCAAACTTGCAAGATAAACTAGGTTATGCATAGCATGAGAGGCATGATTTAGTCACCCACATGGCCTAAAATCATAAACATGAACACAAGAGGCAAGGTAAGATTCATATAGGTTCGCATAATCATGTTTAGCCTCATTTTATCCCATGTCAACATTAAAAATACCGTTTTGATCCAAAAGTAGCTAGAACTTACATAGTATGGCAAGAGGACTAGGAGCATGAATTGTTTTGAAGAAGAAAGGTGGCTCCTTTGATGAAGATCTGTCATGAAACTCGCATAGCAACGTTGATTTGGCCTCTATTTGGTGTAGCAAGCTTGCACCTTTTGATTTGAACCCGATTTGAATGCATAGGCTCTAGGGATTGGAGATGGAGGCCATGATCAAGATTGATTTTGGCAGCACTTAGTTGCTAGGTTTGATTTTTAGGGATTTAGGTTAGGTTTAGGGTCTTTTTATAGAGATTAGGATAGTTTTAGGCCCTAGGATTAGATCTAGGATTAATTTAGGCCACAGAAATCGTCACAGGCCCATCAGACCAGACCAAGACTGCATCCAGGTGCACCAGGCCACAAAACACGGAGTTGTGTTTTTGGACCCAGTCGACACCCAAGTCGACAGCCCTGTCGACTTGGGGTCCAGGGGTGTCGACAGCCCTGTCGACTCCCCTGTCGACATGGGCTTTGGTGGGAAAATTTCCGCCTACCCCAAAACTTGAACTTCCTAGGTGATTTTCAAACTTGAAAACCCTGAAAACTTTGACGGATCATAACTTGGTCATACGGACTCCGATTCTCGAATACTCGGACTCTATTTCGCGTATTTTTCCGAGACGAACGCAATGGCATAGCCTGTTTCACTTGATTCAGAATTTAAAATTAAATTCTGCCTTGATTCTCGTTTTAACATGTTATCGAAAAATACGGGTTGTTACATTTTCCCCACCTTTTAGGATTTTGTCCCCGAAATCTCCAAGTTAGGAAGAACATATCCTACCATCCATCATCCATCTACTCAAAGCATCATCCACAAGCAACCATTGTCCTTAGACGACTCCTAATGCTTTATGAATGTATGCAAAACGTGTGTGTACATGTTCCTTAGCTAATGCTAATGATCAGGCCTGAAAAGTCTTTTGAATGCCAAAATATGTTTAGTGCTATGAATCCATCATGTATGCAAATAGTCCTAGTCATATACACTATATGCGTGCACAAACATTCAACCATATGCAACATCCGCATGATAACACATTCAATTTCATCCATAAACAAGTATAAATACTCGTGCATATGCAATATGAAATGTGACCGAGTCGAGCTAATATCTAATGTAAATTCGCGCATCCACTAGCAACCACTTGCAACCATTTGCAACCATATCAACCATAACATGTTTCAAATACATGTTTACATCCATAGGGTTCTACCTAAGATTCCCTGAAACAGGGTCGAGAAGATAAACAAAACAAACTCCGTACGGGGTTTGTAATAGAGACAGGACCGAGAGGATATCCATAAAAGATAGCCTACAAGCAAGCTCAACAGAAAAACAGGGATCGAGGATATATTCCCCAAAAGAGATATCATGCACGTATTTAGTCTTCAGTCTCCTGATTCGCATTACCTTGAGCTTAGTTCCATCGTGCCTTGACTGCCTTTGACTTCATGATTTCATAGCTCCTTGATTCCTATTTCCAAGGTGCGAGTGAAACTCATTTCACTATCGCCTCTCGTTTCACTTTCACTTATTCTTTCCCTAGTATACTTGGCTCAACCATATCTACGTACTCAAGCCAGCTCCCCAAAATTCACTAGTGAATTCTGGATCTCGTTTTCCGATGCCAATCCAAATTGCCAAGAGTCCTTACTAGGGTGATTCCCATAACTCATGCATAATCGAAACGAACCATCCGCCTTAACGGCGAATTCTATTCAAACGGATTACCAACAACTGCGTCCTGGGATTCTAGGTAACGAGCCATGACAGAACCCAAAAGGTTACACGAGATTTCGAGGGTATCACCAAGATGAGTCGAGAATCTAACTACCCCCTTTCCAAAACCGAGAATGGCACCCCTTGATGGATAACCACTTCATCCCTAGAATCCATCCATAGCTTATAAACATAAGCATTATTTCCAAGCTCAATACTTGGCATAGACATTCTCAAATCCAGACAAGTCATGAATAAATGGACCGATCTTCCAATAGGACTTGAGACAAAAACGGGATCCTCTATTATACTAGTACTAAGGTGTAGAGACTCAACTATCGAAGCGGACTTAAAAAGATGCGGTGATCAAAACAAAGTCCCGACGGGATGATAGAGAAGAAAAACTAAACCTTTAACAAGATCGTTACCCTCCTTCTGAGGTACCCTAGAAATGAGAGCATACTATTGCCCTCCGAATGATCTTGCCCCTGTTCCACGATACTTAACTATCCGTCCCGTTTCACCATGCCAAAGGTACTATCTCGTCATGGGTTTCATTGTTCATCTTTCTTCCTCCTTTTAGGACTCAGCCATACCAACATGTTGCTTATCCCTGAGCTCGTATCCTTTATCCTTGTTCTTACTATCCTTTCATGCATAACTCTGCAACGGTCTCTCGAGAACCACCTCCATCGTACGGGAAACACTTACGCAGCTAGAAAGACTAGTCGCAGTCAAAACCACTGTGACTACAGATGGAGGAAAGAAAGGAAAAGAGATTCAATAAAGGAAACAAGGATAATGCTAATGGCCTTTGGGGAATAGCCTTTTTCTTTTTAAAAGAAATTTTTCTTGAAAAATGCTTCTTTGTAAACGGTTTTTCAAATAATTTTCAGAAGGTCTTTAAAAACTTTTGCCCAGCCTGGTAACCTTCTGCTCTGATACCAAATGTAACACCCCGCCTCCGCTAGGGTCACTCGCAAAGGAATGCACTAGCTTTAGAGGGGCATTATTGGTAAACATGCATAGTGTCATAAGGTAATTTGGCCACAAACATGCATATTATCAAAAGGGTTTGGCCATAAACATGCACAACTTAAAAGAGGGGATTGGCCACGATCATGCATAATCTCATAAAGGATTTGGCCACAAACTTGCATGTTAGCATAAGGGGTTTGGGTTCATAAACATGCATAAGCCCCAAAATCTTGTCTTAGCCAATGTTTCACAAGTAAAGTGGTTCCTAAAGGTTCACGCTAGCATTTCATGCATAAAGATCCAAACTTGCAAATAAACTAGGTTATGCATAGCATGAGAGGCATGATTAAGTCACCCACATGGCCTAAAATCATAAACATGAACACAAGAGGCAAGGTAAGATTCATATAGGTTCGCATAATCATGTTTAGCCTCATTTTATCCCATGTCAACATTAAAAATACCGTTTTGATCCAAAAGTAGCTAGAACTTACATAGTATGGCAAGAGGACTAGGAGCATGAATCGTTTTGAAGAAGAAAGGTGGCTCCTTTGATGAAGATCCGTCATGAAACTCGCATAGCAACGTTGATTTGGCCTCTATTTGGTGTAGCAAGCTTGCACCTTTTGATTTGAACCCAATTTGAATGCATAGGCTCTAGGGATTGGAGATGGAGGCCATGATCAAGATTGATTTTGGCAGCACTTAGTTGCTAGGTTTGATTTTTAGGGATTTAGGTTAGGTTTAGGGTCTTTTTAAAGAGATTAGGATAGTTTTAGGCCCTAGGATTAGATCTAGGATTAATCTAGGCCACAGAAATCGTCACAGGCCCATCAGACCAGACCAAGACTGCATCCAGGTGCACCAGGCCACAAAACACGGAGTTGTGTTTTTGGACCCAGTCGACACCCAAGTCGACAGCCCTGTCGACTTGGGGTCCAGGGGTGTCGAAAGCCCTGTCGACTCCCCTGTCGACATGGGCTTTGGCGGGAAAATTCCCGCCTACCACAAAACTTGAACTTCCTAGGTGATTTTCAAACTTGAAAACCCTGAAAACTTTGACGGATCATAACTTGGTCATACGGACTCCGATTCTCGAAAACTCGGACTCTATTTCGCATATTTTTCCGAGACGAACGCAATGGCATAGCCTGTTTCACTTGATTCAGAATTTAAAATTAAATTCTGCCTTGATTCTCGTTTTAACATGTTATCGAAAAATACGGGTTGTTACACTTCTTTTGCTCGGCTTTAACTAGCTGGTAATTCAAGCATTTGGATATAAACTTCCCAACGTCTCTTTTCATCCCTTACCAGTAGTAAGTCTGCTTCTTGTCTCGATACATCTTATTACCACCGGGATGTATAGTCAGTTTTGAGTGATGACATTCTCTATGCACTTCATCTCTCAAACCATTCACATTGGGTACAACTAGTCTTCCATTCTTTCTAAGCCATCCATCTCGATCAAGCCCATACACATTCATCTCCTCACCGTCGATGTCCATCTCTAACCTGGAGATGATTTCCATTAGATTAGGATCGTCCCCCTGGCTGGAACCAATCCGCTCTATCAAAATGGGTCTGATCGCCAAACTAGCTAGCATTTTTGGATCCAATTGGCACCTTGGTCTGAAATCAAACCCCACGATATACTCCAGTTGCTTCCATTCAAGAAACATAGCCCCCAAACTGGCATGTCTCCTACTCAAGGCATCGGCTACCGCATTACCTTTACCAGGTGTGTATGCGATATCAAAATCAAACGAAGCCAAGAACTCTAACCATCTCTGCAGACGGAGATTTAGATCCTTCTAGGAGAAGAGATACTTTAACGATTTATGATCGGTAAACAACTCAAATCTTTCTCCCAAGAGATAATGTCTCCACATCTTCTGCGCAAACACGATCGCTGCCAATTCCAAATCATGGGTAGGGTACCTTTTCTCATGCGGCTTTAATTGTCGACTAGCATAAGCTACAACCCTACCTCCTTGCATCAATACAGCACCTAGTCCGGTACCACAAGCATCCGTGTATACCGTCATCTCTTCATTCCCTTTAGGAATGACTAATACTGGCGCACGCGTCAACTTTTCCTTTAGACTCTTGAATGCATACTCACACACTCCGTCCCAGACGAATGCCTGATTCTTCTTAGTCAACTGAGTCAACAGTGCTGCTATCTTGGAGAAGTCCTGGATAAATTTACAATAATATCCAGCTAACCCCAAGAAACTTCTTACATCTGTTGCATACTTGGCTGTAGGCCAATCCTGTACCGTAGCCACCTTTGCAGGGTCCACGGCAATACCATTCTCTGAAACAACATGACCGAAGAATCTCACTTTCCTTCTCCAAAAGTGGCACTTAGAGAATTTCGCTTTCAATTGGTGTTTCCTCAACATCTCCATCACTATTCTCATGTGTCCCTTGTGTTCCTCCTTTGTCCTCGAGTAAACAAGGATATCGTCTATGAACAGAAGAACAAACTTATTCAACTGATCTCTGAATACTCGATTCATAAGATCCACAAAATAGGCTAGTGCATTGGTCAACCCAAATGGCATGACCAACCACTCATAGAATCCAAACGGTGTCCTAAATGCCGTTTTCGGAACACTCTCATCTGCTACTCGGAGCTGATGAAATCCTGTCGCGAGGTCCAACTGGGAGAACACTCTTGCTCCTTCCAGTTGATCAAACAAATCATCTATCCGCTGTAGAGGATACTTATTCTTCCTTTTCACCTTATTCAACTCGCGATAGTCTACACACAAACGAAGGGAACCATCTGCCTTAGTGGCAAACACAACTGGTGCTCCCCACTCGTAGCCACTTCTAATAAATCCCTTCTTCAAAAGATTGCTGACTTGCACCACGAGCTCTCGCTGCTCCCTTGGTACTATAAGACGAAGTGGCATCACTATAGGTCTGGCATCTTTCACTAAATCAATACGGAACTCAATCTCTTGGTGTGGTCGAAGCCCGGTCACCTCCTCGAAGACGTCCGGATACTGGCCAACCACGGGCACAACTGACAACTCATCATGCGGGATGTCGAGGGAATTTATAAAACTTGCCATTACCCCATCACTAGATAGACTACCAAACACTACCTTCCACCCATCATCCTCCCTAACTGTCACCAAAAAGCACTCACAGTCTACCACCACCCCGTATCTTTGGAGCCAATCGACCCCCAATATAATGCCATACCCAGTAAAGCCCAAAACAAAGCAATCACAAACAAACATACATCTATCACTCGATAAGACCAAATTTCTGCAAATCATATTAAGGCTAGTCGAACCACCAATAGGTTTCGTCACAACCAATGGTCTATCGACTATCTCGAGTTGCAGTCCCAACCTATCTACCAGGTCACTAGATATGAAGGAACGGGAAGCCCCAGTATCAAACAAAACTCGAACTGGTACACCATAAATAGAAAGCATACCTTGAATAACGACATTCTTTCCTTTCTTCGCCGTAGTTGGGGCATTAGACGAAGAAGGAACAACATCAATAGCATATGCTTTCACAATCTGCTTCTCCTTAAGAGGTTGCAGACACTTATCCTTATGATGTCCCACTTGGCCACAGTTGTAGCACTTCCTATCCGCTGGCTTGGCCCGACATTCTTTAGCATAATGGCCCTTCTTACCACAGCTGAAGCACTCAATATCTTTCTTGTTCTTTTTCTGGCCATCCTTAGATTGGCTCTGCTTCCTCTTATTCCGAGAGCTATTCTTGCCTCCACCGCCTACTTGCGGCTTCAGCCCTTCTACAGATGCAGCCTCAGTATTTGACTTCAGTAAAGACTCTTTGATCTCAAAGCTTTCCCCACAATCGATTCAAAAGTCTCATAGATGTGATTGATAAGCCTTTCCCCCAAGTATCCATCCAAACCAGTAATGAACTTCTCATTCTTCTTCTCAGGAGTATCGATAAGAGATAGTCCATACTTCGACAAAGTGTCGAACTCAGCAATATAGTCAGAGACTGCCCTACCATTCTGCTGGAGTTCCAAGAATCTCTTAAACAGCACTGACTTCCGGGCAGCTGGAATAAACTTCTCGCTAAAGCGAGCTTTAAACTGATCCCAAGTAACCTGATCTTCTGGAGTCACTGTTCTAATGGCATTCCACCAATTCATTGCTTGCCCTTGCAGCTGACGAGACGCTAGCCTTCTCTTCATCGCATCCTTGATAGCTAAGTCGTCGAAGATACGATCACAGCTATCCAACCAATCCTGAACATCTGTGGCCGACTCCGTTCCGTGGAACGGCTTCCCACCAAGGTTAGTGTAATCCTAGCACAACTTGGCGAAATCGACCCTAGGCGCCAGCACTACTGGACCACCACCAATTCCGGGATTGGGAACTGCCCCTTGCACCTCCCTAAGCATGTCTCTTATGAGGTCAGTAAACATTGACCTTATGTCAGCAGAATTCCCATTATTGGCTCCCCTACTTGCACCTCTTGCATATCGGCTCATCGTCAATCTGTAAAAGATAAACGATTAACGACCCCATAGTGGTGCTAGTGCAGTACGACTTCATTCTTATACTACTAATAGTATATATATATAGATAACTTTTGAAAACCAAAGCAATCACAAATACGATCTCTCATATACGTACTATCTCTCCCTAGTGTCTTTCCCTAGGTTAACTACGCAACCTAGAGCTATGATACCAAATGTGGCGGCCCGCCCCGCACCAATCGACATTTACTCCATAAGTGCGCTGTACACATGTCCAGTTAGCACGGGACGGTCGTCAGAAGGAAAGGGAAGAAGGAAATGAACTAACAAGGAACCTGTAAAATGTCTCACAGTGCATGGAATAAAATATGATAACAACATACTTGACATAAAACAGGTGAGACAGTGCATAAGCTGAAAACAAACTAACATAGCAGCGGAAAATCCAAGTACAGCTTATGATCCAAAGCTAACATTATTACAACTTTTCAAACTGTCTCAAAAGGAAAAAACAAGATAAAGGAGGTACACTACTAATGCCCAAGTAGCGACCACCAACGACACAGGGAGAATATCTATATATCATACATGGAAGCCTCCTGCTCGTCTCCGAATCAGCTACTCGCGCATCACCAGCTAACCTGTCTCTAGTCTGCTCGTGTAAGCACCCAGAGTAATAAGAGGAGACATAAAACTCTGGGTCAGACATAAAGTCTGGTATGAGCGATAAGCATCTAAACAGAATAATAACAGGTAGACTAAAATATACCTGAACCTGGACTTGCAACCAAAGAGTTAGCACTACATATTGTATAACACTCTAAGGTGCCATTTCAAATGGTGTAAAGGTAACGGGGGTGGGGGTGTGCATGTCATAGTAATGGCAAACAATCAAGCATAACAACCATCTTCACATCTCTCACTCAGTGCATAAAGCATACGATATTCACCACTTCGATCACCCAACATACCTTGCTATGATCACTTTGCCCTATGAAGTCATAAATGGATTCATTGCACTGATACATAGCCACTAATCTTTTGCTATGTCCACTTTGCCCCCATGGAGTTGCAATGACCCCACTGCACTGGCTCATAGCCTCACTAATCCTATACTATGTCCACTCTGCCCCATGGAGTCACAATGAACCCACTGCACTGGCTCATAGTCTTACTACGCATCAATTTGCCCCTCAAGTCATAATAACTCTACTGCACTGATAACGTAGTCTTGCTACCATCACCTTGCCCCTCGAGTCATAATTACTCTACTGCACTGATAAGTAGCCCATCATCCATTTTCAGTGGTGAATCGAAGATATGAACGTCGACAACTCCTTAGCACACGTCCCGCAGCAAAGCCCAACCATGAAGTGAACTCATTGGTTCCCAACAGGATCCTGTGAGCTCTAACTTCCCATTTGAACTACCTTTGCATCTCGGGTTATTGGTCATCACCGGATCGGTTCGGATCTACCCGTAGTCATCATTTTGGTTCGGGTCGGGGTGCTCCTTCTTCTCTGGATCGGATCGGGTCATCCTCACTTCAGCGGATCGGATCGAGACTCCACGTCCAGTCGCCATCACCGGTTCGGATCGGGGTCCCCCAGTTTGCCAAGGTTCGGATCGGCTTCTTCTTTCCAAGCCTCGTCAAAGTACTTCGGTTCGGGTCGGGGTGCCATGGTGGATCGGGTAGGAGAGCATCAAGCGGGACGGATCAGAGGGTGCATGCCACGAGAAGTGCGAATAGATCGAAGTGTGGAGTGTGAGGGTGGATCGGGTCCTCCTACCGATCCGATCTGGTTCGGATGCCTTCCTGCACTTCTTCCAGCAAGCAATATACGCCACTCGACGGCGTTTTCGACCATTCTACCTATTCTAATCAATCACAAAGTATACCATACAGTAATAGCAACAAGTAGAAGTGAGCTGAAACACCAAAACATCAATATGATAGCTTAAAATGGATCAAACTTACCCAAAACCCCATATTTCCCCTTAAGCATGTTTAGGTGAAACTAATGATATGATTAGCAAAAGTTAACCAAATTAACCCAAATTCATATCAGAGGTCTAAAACATCATTTCGAATTTTATAAATATTTTTCTAGAATTTTACCATGTTGAAATTCGCTAATTAACAATAATTACCCTTAATTAGCCATAATTAGTGCGGAACTATGCAAATCACTCACCTTAGCCACAAATAAGACTTAGATCTGAAGTAGATCTCTGATTTGATGCTAGTCCCGATGCTAAACAGCAGCTCTAACGTTGATTTGGTGTAGATCTCCCTTGATTTGATGTTGCTAAGCTTAATCCTTGATTAGAAGATGATTTGGAGGTGATTTAGAGGTTGGAGGCCATTTTTAGGGTTTCCAAGAGGTAAGTGGAGGCTAGAAAACTGAAATGGAATGATTCTCTAACTCTTTTCAGCCTCCCCATAACCCTAATCCCGAAATGGGTTATGGGCCCATTCACTAATCACCCTATTTGGCCCGATTAAGTAGTTTTTCACCTTCCAAACCTTATTTCAGCCATATCTCTCAAACGGTAAGTCCGTTTTTCACGTATGACCACTCTACGGAAAGGTAAACCACCAAACGAATCTAATGGAAGTGGCTTTAGGTCAAAATTCCTTTCCAATCAAAAGTTATGGCCAAAACAAGATAAACTAGGGGCAAAATGGTCATTTAAAAATCGACAAAAATCACGAACATGGGAAATGACTCTAATTGTTGTTTCGCAAAGTTACATGACCATACGACTTCATATGGGAAAGAAATAAATATTCTACGATCCTCCGATGTGTAGAATGCGGGTTGTTACAACTGAGGCCACATACGGACTCAGAAAAATCCAAAAAAAAAATATTTGGCTTCGTTATGACGATATTGTCCTAACAAAACTAATTTCGTCGAATTTTGAGACTGTTTGAAAAATGGCTATTTTTCAGTCGATTAAATTTAACTGAATTGAATAAAACACAGTTTCTTTCGCCACGGTCTCATACTAACTTGAAAAATTCTAAAAATTGAAACCTAACAATAATATGACATTACGGTTCCAACAAAAGTGGTTTCGTCGAAAACAGAGATCGTTTGAAAATTGACAATTTTCACTGGCTTTAATATTATTTAAAAATGAATTTTTTTAATTTCTGCCACATTTTTCCACTGAATTATTTAAAATAAAATTTTTAAATTGGCTCTGATTTTCCGGATCGTTGCATTTTCCTATGTCGTATTTGTGTTAGAGGACATAAATAAAAGATGTACTTATTTTGCTATGTCATATTTACATTGGAGAAATGCAAATACATGGTGAACTTTTATTTCTAAGTTTTATTTGAAACAAGAAATGCAAGGAAAAAAACAAATTCTATTTTTGATCCATATTTGCATTCGTAAATACAAATAAAAGAATAAACTTTAATGACAATTAAAAAGTGATTTTATTTGTAAAACAAGTTCTACATTTCTAATCTTAACAAATAAAAAGGATAATTTTATTTGTTAACAAACTCTATTTTCATGAAACATTCGATTCAAAAAAAAAGTGATTTCTATTTTAATGTATGTATCTGTTCTAATATGATATGTTACAACAGAATTCTAATCTTTTTATTTATAAAAAATCAAACATGAAAATAAAAATATTGTTTTTATTTTATACTTCGAAGTTTAACACACATGAGTATAAAATATCCTATACATACAATAATATATGATTTTATCGTACACACAAAATTCTAACAATCGTAAATACACAATCACAATTAATCATTCATGACAATCGCCGCACAATCAAAATTGAAATAAATACATACATACAACATGCATCTCATACTGAATGAATATATATATATTACTCTATAAAATAAATAAATAATTTTAAATTTTAAAAATAAAAATCTGACCTTGGGCTTTTTCAGATCTAGAAATCAAATTGAAAGTCAGAAACTTGTACACAACCGATCTATGATTTTGTGTATTGTCACATTGTTCCAAGATTGTCAGATTTGTCGGGTTCTGTATCGAATGGAATCAAAAACATGTTTTTAATTATAAAATTAAAATTACCAATGAAATCAAGTGTTGCAAATCGTTAAAATTAATTTTATTTAACCTTGAATTTGTTCCAATCTTTGATTGAAGATATCTTGAGCTACGGTGTATGGATTGAGGCGCCGCTTGTCGGAGATGGAAGGTCTAGGGGAGGCGCATCCACGTCGGATGTAGGGGAACATGCGGTGGCGCGATTAAGGCGCGGCGAGGCAATGAAGTCGGTGGGTTGGGTGGCGCAGTTCTTGAGATACAGGGCACTAGAGGAGTTGAACTTGTTGGAGGTGGAAAAGGAGATTGATGCAGGTAGAAAGAAATTCTAGAGGAAGAGAGAGTAGCCGCCATGGCCAAATGAAGAAGAAGGATGACATCTTAGGTTTTAGAAAATGGTTAGGGTTAGTCTATGAGATATTATACAGGGGTTGTGGTTTTTTTTAAACAAAATCCCCTTGTCCTTAAATTATGTTTATTTAGTTTCTCTTCTTTTTAGTCCTTGAGCAAAAGTTTTGTAAAATAATAAATCATGGGAGCAGTCAAAATTTTTCCTGTTTTTGACTATATCATAAGTGGCAAGGTTTAAATGATTTTCAGAAATAAACCTACCATTAATTTGATATGGAATCTCCTTCAATTCTAAACCGAAACAATCAAGAAAAACACTCATTTATTTCACGCATGCATTTGTTTCTAGAAATGTACATTTCATTTCTTATGTTATTACATATCTATACTATTAATACAAATACCCCTCCGCGGTGAAGCTTTTTTGAATGGTCAGAAATGTCCTTTTGTCTCCCTGCAATAGAACTTAAGGGCAACGTTTATCGGCAGGGACCAATTTGTCAGTGGAAAAACACATTTCCCAAACCCACGACGCTTACCCTTGGTCAAAGTATGTCGGCAGTTTTTTTTTTCTCCACTTTTCCACTCCGTTATTCCCGTCGTCTTCCTTCTTCTTCTCTAAAAAATAATGGCGTCTGCCCTTCAAACATACTGGACTAACCAGTTATTTTTCGTTGTTTTCACATCTCCTCTTAACACCCAACTCCGTCTGCTTTATTCCTTCTTCACGGCTAGTTATTTGTGGTTTCTGCCTTCCTTATCGTTCCATAATCAACTACTGTCCAGATCTGGATGTTTACGCCCTACTGCTGTGCAGATCTGCTTCTGTACACCGTCGACAACCTTTTTTCCGTCGCTGACGTGCTCAGTCCAGGTAAACTCCGACTGTAATAGACTAAGTTCACCATATTGCTCTTCTCTAACGTTATTTTCACCAAACCTGCAGGTAGACGTGTTTGTGCAGCTGAAAATTGATTTCTGTCCTGTACCACCGAGGTCCATACGAACTTTATACGATCTATCTTTCTGCGATTTCTGCTTAATTTTTGAACATTGACATCACCAACAAGTTTTCATACCTCAATCTTCTGTCTGATATGCTTACGTAGAGTATACCCATAAAGTTTGCTACCTTCATGTCTTTGTAGACTTCCACTTTATGTATTTACGCAAATTTATTACCGATTATTTATGAACTGATAATTATTTCATTAAACTGATACTTAGCACATACGAATATTGGATTACACAAACTGATGTTTACTTATATTGCCTGATTTAAATTTTTTACTAAGCAAATAATATGTGTCATTATGTCCTATACTACTATTTGTCACACGCTGCTGTTTGTGATTATCTCACATACTGCTACGTAACACATGTTTTTCTTTTTTGACAGCACGTATAATCAGTTCACCCTACTTCTCTTCCATTATGGCATTCTCTTCAAACCACCACTTACCCATGTTAGTCCACCTGAACATCCATTTGTCCGATGTATCATCGACGTACATACCAAATTTGTATGACCTATATTACCACTCGATACGGTCGGACTAAATTATCCACCTGTACTGTTTAATTGTACAAAATATTCATCGATATTTGTCTTTATATTTTACAAACAATTTGCTAACCTTAACTGATAAATCTGACCACTGATATACATCCTTTTCACTGTAAATTAGATGATGAAATTTTCATACGCTGTTTACCACTTATCTTCAGCTTTCATACGTTTTTGGGTATTTGTAATCCTTTAATCTCACAACTCCTTGCTATGGTATACAAAGATAGTAGTAAATCCTTTATCCAAAATTCTGTTTATACATTTGCGCTATTTTTGTCCCACAGACTATATCATTATGACGCCATGGAGGAGGTACCCAATCTGACAGATTTCAAAGATAATGCAGGATGTTTTATAGCATGCGATGTATAAATTGACAAAGGAATGGATCAAACAACAAAAGGCAAGAACAATTTTTTTACTCATTTTCCACTACGTTATATGTATGTCTCTTTATCTTTCCTTCTGCTCTTCTCTTTTCTCTTGGTTGTTACTACATTTTTATCTTACTTTATTTCTGTTTTACATTGTTACTTATTACCTTAATCACTCTTACCCCATCACCCGTATCGCCATTGACTTTCCACCGACAAATACTGCCAATGAGTTTCAAATTCCTTATTTGCAAAATATAACTCCCAACATGTTATGTGTTCATTTGGTTTAACTTTTGGCCTAAATTGTTATTTATAACTTGTGTTAATTCCATGTACCATAATATTAGTATGATATGCCAAACAACTTGTAAATGCTTTGTTCCAAAAGTACATTTAAGTCCCAACATGTTAACTGTTAATGTGCTATTCTTCTCTAACAAAAATTATTACTTAAATCTGTCTTACGTCCAAGTATCGTTCTATTATCATACTACATAAATGCGTAATCTTAGAAATTAAATAGTAGTGCATAAATAATAAACATTTGTTTGCAAAATGTCTTTACACAATTCATGAGATTTCATTGTTGAAACGGACAGCGTTGTCTGTTTAAATACTGAAATTTTTTGGGTTGTGTAGAGTCATTTTGCAAACACGGTTACATTTGGTATATCTGCACTATTATTTACACAACTGCTATTATACTTATGTTCTCTTCAGCAGTAATTTTATCACTTTACACTTTTTATTATAACTGTGTTCTGTATGTTAACACTTTCGTTATTGAAAAAAAGTTAATCATGAATGTGATCATAATTATTTAACCAACTGCTATTATACTTATGTACTCTCAATTTAACAGATTACGCATGTTTTTTTCCTGCCCGTCCGATGTTGAACAAACTGATGCAGCCATCATTAATGGCGAGTCACAGTTTGTCACCTATGAGGACAAGTGTGACCAGAATAGATTACGGGTTATTTTCTTCTGCCAGTCGGATGTTGAAGAAACTGTTGCACCCGTTGTACATGGCGAGGAACGGTTTCTCAACTACGACAACACGGCTCAGATGAAGAGATTACCGGTGAAATTCAGCAAAGATAATGCAGGATGTTTTATAGCATGCGACGTATAAATTGACAAAAGAATGGATCAAACAACAAAAGGCAAGAACAATTTTTTCACTCATTTTCCGCTACGTTATATGTATATCTCTTATTTTTTCCTTCTGCTCTTCTCTTTTCTCTGGGTTGTTACAATACTTTTATCTTACTTTATTTCTGTTTTACATTGTTACTTATTACCTTAATCACTCTTACCCCATCACCCGTATCGCCATTGACTTTCCAATGACAATTACTGCCAATGAGTTTCAAATTCCTTATTTGCAAAATATAACTCCCAACATGTTATGTGTTCATTTGGTTTAACTTTTGGCCTAAATTGTTATTTTTAACTTGCGTTAATTCCATGTACCGTAATATTAGTATGATATGCCAAACAATTTGTAAATGCTTTGTTCCAAAAGTACATTAAAGTGCCAACATGTTAAGTGTTAATGTGCTATTCTTTTCTGACAAAAATTATAACTTATATTTGTCTTACATCCAAATATCGTTCTATTATCATACTACATAAAAGCGTAATCTTAGCAATTAAATAGTAGTGCATAAATAATAAACATTTGTTTGCAAAATGTCTTTACACAATTCAAGAGATTTCATTGTTTAAACGGACAGCGTTGTCCGTTTGAATACTGAAATTTTTTGGGTTGTGTAGAGTCATTTTGCAAACACGGTTACATTTGGTAGACCAGCACTATTATTTACACAACTGCTATTATACTTATGTTCTCTTCTGCAGTAATTTTATCAACTTACACTTTTATTATAACTGTGTTCTGTACGTTAACACTTTTGATATTGAAAAAAGTTAATCATGAATGTGATCATAATTATTTAACCAACTGCTATTATACTTATGTACTCTCAATTTAACAGATTACGCATGTTTTTTTCCTGCCCGTCCGATGTTGAAAAAACTGATGCAGCCATCGTTATTGGCGAGGCACAGTTTGTCACCTATGAGGACAAGTGTGACCTGAATAGATTACGGGTGATTTTCTTCTGCCAGTCGGATGTTGAAGAAACTGCTGCAGCCGTTGTACATGGCAAGGCACGGTTTCTCAACTACAATGACACGGCTCAAATGAAGAGATTACCGGTGAAATTCGGCAAAGATAATGCAGGATGTTTTATAGCATGCGATGTATAAATTGACAAAAGAATGGATCAAACAACAAAAGGCGCACTCTCAGTTTAACAAATTACGCATCTTTTTTCCTGCCCGTCCGATGTTGAACAACTGATGCAGCCATCGTTATTGGCGAGGCACAGTTTGTCACCTATGAGGACAAGTGTGACCAGAATAGATTACGGGTGATTTTCTTCCGCCAGTTGGATGTTGAAGAAACTGCTGCAGCCGTTGTATATGGCGAGGCACGGTTTCTCAACTACGACGACATGGCTCAGATGAAGAGATTACCAGTGAAATTCGGGGTTCCCATCGGTTGTTCTACAAACTGTTGCATCCAGTTTGATATGTGAAAGCTGGATCAACATGCGGACCAGAAGCGTTATGCACTTACATTTGCATTGTACGATTATTCGCCCAGCTGAATTCCGGAAGCATATTTCTTCTGTTTTCTTTAGTTGCCGCATTTGCGGCACCACCGACACAACTACCAAAAGGTATGCATCAAATGCCTGCATTTACTTTCATCGTAATACCATCGACACTCATTGCATACCATTTGTAAAGTACTAATGTCGTCACATTGCATTCACATTTAACTGATGTTATATGTTTATGTAAAAAGCTCACATTTGACATTACATTCCGTCCGTACGTATTTCCTGAACCTGCACTGAGCCTTTACATCTTTGTTAAACGATTCTTATACTCAGCTTTGTACAACCGAGCATATAAAAGATTATCTTCTGTGTTTGTTACGTTGACCTATATTTATCGCATTTATGATGGACGAATGTGATTTCAGCGGAATTTACGCACATATTTCCACTAAATATATATGTCAAAATGTATGTGTAATTCATATTTCAGTTTTTTCTATTATTACGACTACACAATCATTTGAATTTCATGTAATAATGTATTATACTTATTCACATTTCTACAATTTAACTGCTGCATTATTATCCTATATTTACTACTAAGTTATTAAAAAAACAACGGTTATTTTTATGTTTGCTTGGTCCTCCTTCAATTATTCCATTATTTTTAAAATTTGCATTTTTTCCTCCTTATTTTACGCAGTTTTTTTACCACCTAAAAAGATATTTAAACGACTATACCAACTTCTCTTTTCCTCCTCCTATCTTTACCTTCTTTCATTCACTCTTTCTATAATATCTGCTGCCATATTTTTACCCCTACTCTTCTGCTCATACGCTTACACTCTTTCAACTTTGTTCATTACCCCCATGGATAGTGAACAGCGAAAACATAGACGTCTTGCTCAGCGAGCTAGACGTGCTAGGATATCTGATGATGAACATGAAGAACATTTGGCTAACCGTAGACAACAACGTCGTTCACAACGACTTCAGTCTACCGCACAACAAGCTGGACCTGTCAATGGTACTATTTCATATGATATTCATAAATTCTGTTGCATTCATCCCGTATGTTGCATTTATATTTCATTTTAACTTTTTTCACTCTTTTTCAACCAGGTGATAATAATGTTGTTCCGCTTGAAACATTGAGAACATCCCTTAATTGCGCACGAATTTTTGTAGCCAACCGTGCCTTTCACAAGCATGTCCTCCCACAACCAACAATCTGTACCTTTTGCACAGCAAAAAAATTTTCTTTTGAAACTTCAGCTTCTTGCTGTTCAAATGATATGATTCGTTTGTCTCTACCTTCTGCACCGCCTTAGTTGCTTGCCCTGTTCACCGATCAAACCGAAGTTGGCACGCACTTCCGAACTAATATAAGATCGTACAACATTGCGTTTGCTTTCACATCAATGGGTGCCGAAATTGACCATAATTTGGCTAATGGAATGGATGGAGTTTACTCATATCGTGCTCTTGGTTCCATCTACCACTGTATTGGCAGTGTGCTACCTGCTGATGGAACCAGGCCACGATATTTACAGCTATACATTTACGACACATAACATGAAACTGAAAATCGACAACTGGATAATGTAGTATTACGACCTGAGCTACTTCAAATTATAACTGATGTTTTGAATTCAGTTAACCCATTTGTTTCTGTTCTACGTCAGCTGGGACAACGTCCTGATATGCACCTTTGCAGAATTAAAATTAAAGAGATCACAATTGATCGACATGTTCATGAGATGCCTACTGCATCACAAGTTGCCGCCATAATTGTAGGCGAAGAAAGCGATGATTTACAAGGTAGGGACATAATTGTCAGAACACAGTCTGGGAATCTGCAACGGGTTCCTGATACAGCTGGATATTATGATCCACTTCAGTACCCTCTATTGCTTCCCTACGGGCACCATGGTTGGGATTTGAGCTTACACGATAGTGGAGACAATGAAATTAATTGTACATCTTATTACTCACACCTTATACAGGTATGTTTATGGTAATTCAAAATCATATGTGAACACGTGATGAACTTAAATCTATTTTTAGAAACGTCGATGTAAATGGTTATGTCTCAACATTAAACACTTATTTTACCTTATCTTCACACTATGTTGTGCCCCACTTATATCATGCTACGTTTGTTCACAACTGTTTCACGGTACATACTTATAATTTCATATGCATCTTATTATTACTACTGTTTCTTTTTAATCTTCTGGATTCACATTACTTCCCATTTCATATCTTATTACATGTATTGCTTTAATTCTGTTTGATTACCTCACTCTCCACATTAATTTTTTTTTAACCTGACCTTTACACTCCGTAATACATTCGTTTTCTTGCAGATAAGACCTGGAGATACATCACTTCTCCTGCTTGCCGGCCGGCTTTTTCAACAATATGTCGTAGACATGTATGTTAAAATTGAAACGATGTGACTGAGATATGTTCGTACTCATCAAGATAAAATAAGGGCTGATTTGTATCAAGGCCTGCAGGATGGCACTGACCGCAGGCGAAACGTGTACCGGTAGTTTACATTTTCAAATGCTTCCTTACTTATTTTACACCCGTTTCATACATTCTTATCTTACATCTACTTCTGCAATGTCAATGACAGCTAATGTAGGAATAAAAAAATTTCTTCCGTCATCTCATATTGGTAGTCCACGAGATATGCAGCAACGCTATCAAGATGCAATGGCTGTTGTGCAAAGGTATGGAGAACCTGATTTTTTTCATACGATGACATGTAATGCTAAATGGCCTGAAATACTGAACGAACTGCTTCCCGGGCAACTACGGCAAGATATACCTGACATAACAACTAGAATTTTCCATGCTAAATTAGAACAATTAAAACATGATTTATTTGACATAGGTGTTTTAGGCAGGGTTATCGCACATGTACACGTTGTTGAATTTCAAAAACGGGGACTGCGACACGCACATGTTTTAATAATTGTAGCTGACAACGATAAGATTAGTAATCCCGATGAGTATGACTCCGTTGTTAGAGCTGAAATTCCATGTAAACAATTAGAAGCTGATTTACATGCGGCTGTTCTAAAAAACATGATTCATCATCCGTGCGGACATTTTAACACTAATGCCACATGCATGAAAAATGGTGAATGCAAAAAAGTTTTTCCAAAACCATTTGCTCCTGTTACCGTACAAGGCAACGACTCATACCCAATATATAGGAGACGCGATAACATGACACAAAATAACTCAACCAATAACACAATTGACAATCGTTGGGTAGTGCTATATAACCCGTATTTACTACTAAAATATGACTGTCATTTAAATGTTGAAATATGTTCAAGTATTAAATCCGTCAAGTATCTTTACAAGTATGTGTACAAAGGGTCTGACCGTGTTTCCGTGGGTGTTTCAGCCTCAATAGTCGATAACAACGATGAAATATCTAAATTTGCTAACGCTCGTTGGGTTTGTCCACCTGAGTCGTTATGGAGAATCTTTAAGTTCCAGCTTAGCAGCATTATACCTTCTGTTATTGGTCTGCAAATCCATTTGCCAAATAGGCAGCAACTGCTTTTTTCTTCATCTGAACAATTAACTGATATACTAAACGATGACAGTAGAACAAAAACTATGCTTACTGAATATTTTAGTACAAACGTTAGCGACGAAGAGGCAAGACAGTTCTTTTACCACGAGTTCCCACAAAGATATTGGTGGGAAAATAAACATAAGTTATGGATTCGTAGACAAAATAATCGTAGGGTTATAGGTAGAATTTATGTCGTTTCACCCACTGATGGTGATCGATATTTCTTGAGATTACTCCTTACACACGTTAGAGGCACCTTATCTTTTACTGATTTACGTACAGTGCAAGGAACATAATACCACACATTCAAAGAAGCTGCTGAACGTAGAGGCTTATTAGAAAATGATGATGATATTTATGACTGTTTACGAGATGCTTCTAACAAATATATGCCAACTGCACTTAGAAGATTATTTGTTACAATTTTAGTTTATTGCGAACCAACTCATGTGCGTAAAATGTGGGATTTTTTGTTCGAATACATGATTGAAGACTATCGACATACATCTTCAATTACCGACATTACATATTTCACTCATGTTTGTCTCTCTGACCTTAACAGGTTACTTTAGCAGTACAACAAATCAGTTTTTGACTATGATTTTCCAATTTCTTCTGTTAATTTCGAGTTTGCCAATAATATTTGTACGGCTGTCTTCAATGAAAAATCTGTCCATGTACCACAAGAAGACATCGACTCTATTACTTCCCTAAATTCTGAACAAAGACATGCATTTGATGTTATCATGAACTCTATTCTTCATAACATAAATTCTGTTTTTTCATAGACGGGCCGGGGGGTACAGGGAAAACTTTTTTGTACAAGTCTATTTTAGCTCACTCACGAAGTAGAGGTCTAATTGCACTTGCAGTTGCAACATTGGGAATTGCTGCTTTAGCACTGCCCGGTGGTCGTACAGCCCATTCAAGATTTAAAATACCAATACTGCTTGACTCTTCTTCCACCTGTTACATTCCTAAACAATCTGATCTTGCAAAACTTATTTATGAAACCACAATCATTCTATGGGATGAAGCTACAATGGCTCATCGACATGCTTTTGAGGCTGAAGACAAAACAGTTAGAGATATATGTAATTCACACAAACCATTTGGTGGCAAAATTGTTATTTTAGGTGGTGACTTTCGACAAGTTTTGCCTATTGTCCAAAATGGTACTAGAGCTCAAACTGTTGGTGCATGCATTAAACAATCACACATATGGTCACACGTACAGGTTTTCCATTTGACACAAAATATGTGTGCTATACATGATCCTTCATATGCTACCTTTGTTTTACGTATTGGAAATGGAGATGAACCATATGTGTATGATGACATGATAAAACTCCCTGATGATATTATTATATCGTCGAGCAATGCAAATCCTATTTATTCATTAATTGATCATGTTTTCCCAGCAATTAGTGATACAATATATGACGCTACTTCTATTTTGAACAGAGCCATTTTGGCCCCCACAAATGATGCTGTTGATGCTATTAACACTTCTGTTGTTGACATGTTTCCCGGTACGGAATTTTTGTACTACTCCTTCGACTCCGTTGAAGAGGACACACATAATTTGTACCAACATGATTTCTTAAATTCTCTTGCCCCAAGTGGATTACCGCCACATAAACTTTCTCTTAAAATTGGTTGTCCAATTATGCTTCTTCGCAATATTGACCCTAAGATAGGATTATGTAATGGAACAAGGTTAATATGCCGTGTTTTCCATAGAAATCTAATTGATGCAGAAATTGCAGTTGGTCATTTCCGTGGTACAAGAGTATTTATTCCCAGAATACCATTAAAGCCTTCGGAAAATGTTAGCATGCCTTTCACACTTATTAGAAAACAATTTCCTATTAAACTGGCATTTGCTCTTACGATCAACAAATCGCAAGGACAAACCATCCCGACTGTAGGTATCTACATACAGCAACATGTTTTCACCCATAGTCAGCTACATGTAGCCTTATCCAGAGGTATTGCATGACAAGCAACAAAATTTTAGTGCAAAATGGAAACATTCCTCGAAAAGATGGCACACATACGAGAAATGTGGTTTACAAGGATGTTTTACTAACATGTACTTCAAACATGAGTTAGGCATTTTTTAATCATACTATCTTCACGTCACACAAAGTAATAACTATTGTTAACGACATCTATCTATTTGCACTTTTGCATTTACATGTCTGCTAGATCGAATGTTCGCACTTTTTTACCTGCAGTTAACATAAGTAATGTTTTCCCCACCTTATTCCCCCCATTCATATGCATTAACGTCTATAAACATGTCGCAATAACACCAGAAAAAAAAAACCCAAACCCACATTTTTGACTCCGCCATCAAATGTTAATTCATTTGATGCCGGTCTCAAGCCCGGAAAAGGAGGAGAGGAAATGTATATTTGTCAGACTTTTTTTACTCTATTTGCTATTCGTTTTGCTTTTACAAAGTTGTTGTCTGTACTATCTCAGGTTACTCATCTCAGCAATTTCCATTGGACAGCAATCAATCTTTCCCAGCAGGTGGAATAAGATAACGAAGGCTTTGACAAGTCACTTCCATTCTAATCAATATAATACAATTACGGGTATGCTTACATCAAACATTACGCTCTCTACTCTATAATTTTTAACTCATTTACTCCATCGTTTGGTTCAAATAATTAACTACTTTTTTTCCCTGTACTGCTGACCGTACATGAGTTGATATTCATCCAGAGCTCAAATCGTTGATTGGTGGAATGACATAACCAACCTTCTAATTCTTTACTGCCCGCCTACTCTACACAAACGAATAAAGGTATACTTTAACTTACTCTCTGCTTTGTACATGCTCTCCATTCTCTGATTTATGATTTAGTTCTGAATCACTTACTCTATTCTTGACCTCTAAACAATTTCTCCGTTTCATTCCGCTTATTTTTCTGAGGTTGAATTCTCCAACTTTCAAAAACTATATGCCGTCGACGTCCTATTTGTTCAGTTTTGTATTTGTTAAGATTTATTTTAATTTTTTTTCTATATACTAAGGATTGATGTGAGCTGAACACAAAAGGGGAGGAATGCGATTCATGTCTACCATTTACCTACTGTAAACAATCCGATAAAACTGAGGTATTTTTATATCTTAAATTTTTTTAATTTCTGTCTGGAAATGATACAAAAATTTAAGCACGTCGTTATCTGACGTTGACGGAAAATTTGTTGGCATGTATAGTAAATAATATTTAGGTTACCGAATGTACAATTATTTTCACATTTAATACCAAAATGAAACATATGTTTGTTTAATCCTCATATTTATCAACATTAAAGATTTGTTCATTGTTCCAAACTTCGACATAACCAGAAGATCTTAGATACTAACCGAGTTCAAATCTATTATTTAAATATTGTTTTTACGTACTCCGAATTTATAAACTTCATATTTAGGTTGTTTGTTATGTTAAAATTTAGGCATGTCTCTTATCAAACCATTTGTTAACGCCCATTTTGTTTCTGTTTGTTTGTCACCCATATCTTCAATACATGTCATTCTCCCAAATTAAAAATTAAACATAAGTCCTTAGTCCGCACATTCCCACACTGCTATTATTTTTGCACAAAGGTACATAGTTGCACATTATACTATTTTTCCTTTTTACTCATACAATTCTATTTTTCTATATTTTTAATTTTCTCCCTATTTGATTCAGCGAGCACTTTCATTCCACATCAGTTTGTTATATGTTCGATATTGTACACAAAGAACAGCACGTACGCACGTCAATTTATGTTATACCGCTAATAAGCTATCTGATGAATGTGCATGTAAAAATCAAAAAAATAAAATTTCATCTTACCACTGATCTTGTACTCTTCCTTATGTAGTAAGCTCATTATTTGGTTTTTACTGTTAATGTTTAATTTTTATTTTTCTTCATCATTCTCATATTCTTTTGCAGTTATTACACACCATCAAAACGTGATCACGGGAGTTACGTTGGTTTTGTAACCAGGTACGTTGTTATCTTTGATTATTTAATGACAAAAAAAAATATTTCAAACAATTATTCACCATCCCATGCAGTTTGTCTTTCTAAGCGTTCATGCCTGACAAAACCAAATATCTATATATATTTCTGTGTTATGATCGACTAAACGTTATATGTTCAAGTTCATTCTAAACCACAATTTTGAACAAACGAGATGTTAACCAGTTCTTAAAAAACCTTAAGTCTTGACATATATTTTTATTTTCACTTTTTAACCCATCATTGTCAAATGAACTAAATTTTCAGACTAATTTATTTTTTATACTCCTTTACGTGTTACATCCAACTATGTTAGACCATGACTTACAATGCCAAAAATGGTTTGGTATCATATCTTTCCACTTTGATAATGTGTTATATTACATGTTTTTTTAGTTGCCAATACTGGCATTTTCCTATCTGATTCATTTTTGTTCGGATTACACATTCAACCAAACTGAAAAACATAATATTTCAATTACTACATTTCTTTATTTATATAGCATACATAACAATCTATTTTTACATTAAAATTATCAAACTAGCAGCCCAAATTATTTGTTCAACAACGTTGTATCTCAGGGGTTCTACTATCTCCAGTGTTAAATATAATGAACATGACCCAACATGGTAATCTTATATGTCAGGTTCATAATGAACTCGGTTCTCTTCCTGTTCTTCAATGAAATGCTGATGACAGACTATCTATACCAAGGAGTGATTGAAAACATGCATACTTAATTTATTTCAACTTCTGTGCTTAATTACATGCTCTTTTCTCATAAATTAGTTTACATAGTAATACTGACTTTCCTTTTTCGACGACAAGCACATGAATGCCTATGCCTCTTTTTACTTACTATTTGACAATGCTTTCCCGTTGTCAACTTTACTTTCTCAAACTGCAGTACGGTACACAAAAAACTAACTGTTTCTTTTTACCATGTAAGTACGTCTAAACGGCAACCACTTCTTCACATTCGCCCATTCAATTCTTACCTATATACTGAAAATATGAGTTACAGTCTATCCTTGATCTTCATATAACGTGAGTGCTCTACGTATGATGAGCCATAAATGTTGTATATTTTCATATTCCCCCCATACATATTTGCAATTATGTTTACTATATCACATAACATCGCTTCTACACCATGTTACACTTCATGTATTACATTTTAACCAACACGCTATTAACTCACTTCAATAATACGAAACAGAAACTGCTTGCATGAAATATTATATGTCAACTTTGCTACTAAATTATATGTTCCTTCCTAACAATGTCAATCATTTTGTTTTCTTGCATCATACTTTCTTTACCAGGCTTCAATGACAAATATGTTCCACTTAAGTTCCACATGCCGTACAATTACTCCAAATTTTTATTGCTAATTGCACCATGTACTGTCTCATTTTTTCATTTATGAACAGGCTCCTCTATTTCTACTGCACTTGGGTGACCTTTGAAAATATCACCTCCTGCATATACTCTTGAACAGGTACGTGTTTTAAACATTTTCTCAATTATCTCATAACTTTGTGCACATGCTCCTCGAATTTTTACTTGACCCAGTTTACCTGCTTTTTTTTCTCCTGCACAATTGAGTCCTCATTTAGGCCATTTTTTTCTCCTTCTTTCTCTCCACTACTACTGCTTCAACTACTATTACTAAGCTTATCAGTCGTATCTCCCAACTACTCTGTTTTAACTGCTATATATATGCATTGCTACACTTCCATTCTTCCTCATTCTATTCCTTACTTCTGTTCTCCACCGCTATTCTACTCTTGAAAATGACAAAGGTACATCTTCTATACACACACATGTCATAATCATTTTTTTTACTTTCTTCTTCTTCATCATCTTTTAATTTACTTCAATCCTCATATGCTACCTACTGTATTTAATGCTGCAGTCCAGAGTTTCAGCACGAGCTAATGACACCACGACACCAACTCTAGCTGAAAAGAAACAACACAAGAGCAAACGTCTTACAAGGCAGCATCAACCATCAGCCTCTACCACCACCACTTCTGCGTCTCACGACCAGCAGCAATCTATTTCACCAACTCATCCGGACATTTCTCCACCCATTGACAATTTGGTTGGGATTCCCGGTGTTTCTACTACCACTTTTGCAGCTGACATTCCAGAAATTATCAAGGATGAACATTACTGCTCCCCTGAAATGGTTTGTTAACAACTTCTACTATTTCCCTACCTTTCAGCACATTAATATGTTAACTACTTTTTACTTCTGCTTTTTTATCCAGCTTGCAGATGTCGAGAGGATTGAGCGAGAGTACATGGCCAGACAATTAAACCAATAGTCATGCAGCTTCCAAAATGTACCTGCGTTCCCGTTCATCTTTTTGCTCCGATTTAATGTTGTTTTCGTAACTACTACTTATGCTGTTATCTTTTTTTCCCCAGCTTCAGCAGTAATAACACTGCGGTATGTCTTTGTGTGTAATATTTGTCATGTACTGTACTGACGTAACGCCGCAGGTTTCCTGTATTCCTTTGTTCTCTGAATACAATTTTCATCACCACGAACTGTTATGTGCCTTTTTCACTTCATGCACTGTTCAGATTTTTTGCATGGCCATTATTTCATTACTGCTTAGTCTTTACTTCAATACCAGCTTTGGTCAATAATATCTATGCACACGCCCATCGGGCGTGCATATGTACTGGTATATATATATATATATATATATATATATATATATATATATATAATTTCTTAGCGTATAATTCCCAAATCAATTAATTAAGTTATTAAAGCATTCCTTTTTAACTTAAGATAAAGTACGTTTCCTATAACTGTAATTATCTTTAAATTATGAAATGCGATTTAAGTGAAATACCTAACTTTCCAATGAATGAATAAATCTTCTTCTTTTTCCTCCAAATTTGATTCGTTTCCATTTATTAGGATAGACACTGATTTGTAGAAAGAATACCGTGTAGACATTTATTTTCCATGTTTCTAAAGATTTTGATTTATTAATAGTTTACCATTTGATAGCACATAACCATTCTGCAATTCCATAAGGTTGATCGTATTAGCATATATTTGCATATTAGTTTTATTTCACTTATTTATATTTCACATAATTGAAGGAACATAAGGGAATTTTATTGTATATAATCGAAGGTGTAATAAGATGACTCTTATTGAGAAATATTAAACGGTAATTAATTATTACACAGAACCTTTAATAATGGAGTGATTGATTAGCATTAATGTTTATGGCTAATATTCTTTCCTTTCCTTTCATATTAATAATCCAGAAAATTCTAATTGACATTCAATTATCACAAATAAAGTCTTGTATTCTATTTTATACCACTAATATAATTAGACTCTTATGTATTATTTTATACCATCTTATAAACACATGTTACGTAATCTTTAATTTTATTACTATATAGACCTTACATATTTTTTCCATATTTGTTATTCTTTTAATTTGTCTTGCTCATTCTCATTTCACATTAAACTAAATTTATATTCATCAATCCATTTAAACATTTTGTTCAATGATACTTATCACTTAGTTAACCATTTTGACCCTTATATATTATAAATATAAATTTCATAGCGACCTTTCTAAATTTTAACTTTGACATAACTTATGACTTATAAACTAAAATCTAAATTCCTTAAATTCATTATGAGGATATCATCGATACGGTTCTAGCGTTTCTTGTTTCGACTAATCTTGACTTATAATAAATTATATATATATATATATATATTTCTCCAAAGTTGAAAAATGAATTTTGAAATTACCGCGCCATTTCTATCTTGGAATGGAGTTAATATAAATTTTGAAATTTTGCTTCAAATAAAATAAATTTTAATCATGATTATTTAAAATAAATTATTTTAAATATCAAAAACACATTAAAATTACTTAAAATAAATTTTAAAATTTACCCAAAATTCAAGGTTGTTACAAATTATTTTTAAAATAAATAAGTTGGATTTGAAATGGTTTTAAAAACAACCAGAATAACCAATATATATATATATTAGAAATGGATTTGGATCGAAATTGTCTTTGGAATATTTAGATGTTGGATTTTGCGATTATACAGATATTGTTATGGAAATTTGGAAGATATATATATCATTATTCCAATATGGTATTTGTTGATTCCAGAATTTAATATTGAATATAAGACGATATATTTTCTATTTAGAGCCTTGTATTTAATATTTAATGTGATTTTAGGTTTGTCATGAATTGTTACTTCATTAACACTGGTCTTGAACCCAGTTGAGAAAAGATTAAATCTTTTTATTTAGATTTAGTGAAGTATACCAATTAATTGATATTCAATTGGAATGGAATTGAAATTGGTCTTTGGGTTTATTGTGAACGGTGTTTTAAATAACACTTTTCCTTTAACCCGATTAACAATGGAGTTAAGAAAATCAGAAACTAATTGGAGATTAGGTAAGTTGAATGGTTTCCTGGGCGTTAATCTGATGCTGGTTTCGGCCTTTGGGTGTTAATACTTAGGGAATTGTTCACTTGCTAATTTGTGGTTAAAGGCTGATGAAATGTGAATTGGGTTTATTGTGGACGGTGTTTTGTTGTTTAACCCGATTAACAATGGAATAAGGTTTTGTGTTGTCGTAAATGGGATCTTTAATAATATTGTTCTTAGAACCAATGGATTTAAGAAAATCAAAAACTAACTAAAGATTAGTTAAGTTGAATGGTTCCTGGGTATTGATCTGATGTTGGTTTCGGCCTTCGGGGTTAATACATAGCGAATTATTCACTTGCTAATTTACGGTTAAAGGCAGATGGAATGGAATGTGATTTTGGGTTAATCGTGAACCGAGTTTTAATTGACATTGGTTCTTTAACCAAGTTAGAGACAGGATATGATTTCCCAAATAAAACAATCGTTAATGTTGATTTTTGGGAAGATTAAAACCAAGTAGAGTTTTAATGCATCTTTAATTTGATCGAAATGATATCTAAAGGAAGATTAAAGGATGAATTTAAAGAGTTTATCTTTGATAAAATTAATGGGAACCTTTCCTAAAGTATAATAATATTTGAATAAAGGAATATTCTGGATTGGAATGAGGCGTATGTTGTGTTTTATAGTGCTTGTTTATTATATACGCGAGTTACTCAGAAATACCGGGTTTATCCCATTCTGAATAATTGATTCGACGATGTGTCGAGGATGAAGACGATGGTTGAAGACCGAAGGTGTAACGACCCGTATTCTACGCATCACAGGATCGTAGAATATTTATTTCTTTCACATAAGAAGTTGTATGGTCATGTAACTTTGGGAGACGACTATTGGGGTGATTTCCCATGTTCATGATTTTTATCGATTTTTAAATGACCATTTTACCCCTAGTTGGTACTGTTTTGGCTATAACTTTTGATTGGAAAGGAATTTAGACCTGAAACCACTTCCATTGGCTCCGGATGATGGTTTACAATCCCATAGAGTTGTCACATTAGCTAAACGGACTCACCGTTTGGGAGATATGGCTGAAACAAGTTTCAGATGGTAAAAACAGCTTAATTGGGCTTAACCGAGTGATTAACAGCTAGGCCCAATGGGGGATTTCGGGATTAGGGTTAGGAGGGGGCTGAAATCAGTTAGAGAACGATCTTATCCTCATTTTCCAGCCGCCACTTTCATTCTTGAACCCTAACAATGGCCACCAACATCTAGAAACATTCCCAAATCACTTTCTAATCAAGTTTTGGCTTAATCTACATCAAATTAAGGAGAGAAAACACGAAAGCAAGGCTACTGCTGCTGTTAGACATCAGTATTCACCCACATCAGCGAGGTTTCAGTTCTGAGAATTTTATTTGTGGCCAAGGTGAGTGATTTGCATAGTTTTTGCACTAATTACGGTTGGTTAAGTGTAATTAGTGAAGATTAGTGAATTTATACATTAATAAATTCTGGAAAAATATCTATAAATTCGAAAATAATATTTTATGCCTCTGTTAGAAATTTGGTTTAATTTGGTCAAGTTTTGTTAAACCTAGGATTAGTTTTGCTTAAACATGTTTGAGGGAAAATATGGGGTTTTTGCTATATTTGACCATTTTACATGTTACAGTTGATGTTTTGGTGTTTGTGGTCAGTTTGCTATGTTTCTGTGACTGTTTGGGATGATTTGTGGTTAATTATAATGGTTAGATTGGTCAAAAACGTCGTCGAATGGCGTAAAACACTTGCTGGAAAAGATTCAGGAAATAGTCCAGGTTTTCGGATCGGATCGGAGGAATGGGCTCGGATCGGATAAGTGAACTGGGCAAGGGATTCGATCGGATCGGAACTTGACACTTGAGAAAACTGGCAAAAAGGAAGGCCACGCTAATTGAACTAGGATCGGATTGGATAAAGGAGGAAAGATCGGATCGGAGCATGTGAAGAACGAGGGAGCTGATAGGAGCGGAAGCACGGACTGGATGGGAGATGGCAACCCGACACGACCCGAAGTGGGACACCCAACCCGAACCGATGCAATGCTGTGGACCCAAACCGAACCGCTACAGGGGAAGACTACGAACCGAACCAATTCAAAATAGAGGACCCGACCCGAACCGACGGCTAGAAGGGGAACCCGACCCGACCCTGTATTGACCAATAACCCGAGATGCAAAGGTAGTCCAATATGGGAAGTTAGAGCTCAGGATCCAGTTGGGAACCGATGAGTTCATTTCATGTTTGGGCTTTGCTGCGGGACGTGTGCCAAGGGGCAGTCGATGTCTATGACTTTGGATCACTATGTATGGGAGGTACGTGAACGGATTCAGGGCCACAGCGGCCTAGGTACGACTTAAGGGCTATATACCAATGAAGTGGGGTCATTTGTAAAGATTTGGTCATGACTCCATGTGGTAAGCTTGGTAGTAGCAGTAGTTGTACAAGTTGAACTCCGTCACTACTTCGATGGGTCTAGTGATTGACAGTGGTGGATATCGTATGCTTTACGCACTGGGTGAGAGATGTGAGGATGGTTGCTATGGTTGATTTGTTTGCCATCATTATGACATGCACACCCCACCCCCGTATTCTTTACACTATTTATTATGGCACCTTAGTGTATTGTACGGTATGTGGTACTAACTCTTTGGTTGCAGGTCCAGGTTCGAGTATGGTTTAGTATACCTGTTATTGTTCTGTTTAGATGCTTATCGCTCATACCAGGCTTTATGTCTGACCCATAGTTTTATGTCTCCTCTTATTACTATGGGTGCTCACACGAGTAGACTAGAGATAGGTTAGGTGGTGATGCACGGGTAGATGATCCGGAGACGAGCAGGAGGCTTCCACCTATGATATATATAGTATTCTCCCTGTGTTGTTGAAGATCACTGCTTGTGCATTAGTAGTGTATCTTCTACTTTAGCTTTCTTTGTTTTAGAGACAGTAAATTTTGGGAAGTTGTAATAAGCTGTACTTGGATTTCCGCTGCTCTGATGTTGATGTTGGTTTTGGTTATCAGCTTATGTACTGTCTCACCTGTTTTATGTCAAGTATATTATTACTATATTTTGCTCCATGCCCTGTGAGACATTCTACAGGTTCTTTGTTAGTTTATTTCCTTCTTCCCTTTCCTTTTGACGACCCGTTTCGTGCTAACTGGACATGTGTACATCGCACTTTTGGAGTAAATGTCGGTTGGTGCGGGGCGGGCCGTCACACTTGGTATCAGAGCTCTAGGTTGCGTAGTTAACCTAGGGAAGTTATCAGGGAGAGATAGTATATGTATATGAGACAGCGTATTTGTGATTACTTTGGTTTTCAAAAGTTATATATATATACTATTACTAGTATAAGAATGAAGTCGTACTGCATTAGCACCACTATAGGGTCGTTAATCGTTTCCCTTTACAGATTGACGATGAGCCGATATGCTAGAGGTGCTGATAGGGGAGCCAATAATGGGAATGCTGCTGACATGAGGACGATGTTTACTGACCTCATGAGAGAGATGCTTAGGGATGTGCAGAGGGCAGCTCCCGATGGTGGAAATGGTGGTGGTCCAATAGTGCAGGCGCCGAGAGTCAACTTCGCCAAGCTGAATAAGGATTATACTAGCCTTGGTGGGAAGCCGTTCCACGGAACGGAGTCGGCTACAGATGTTCAGGACTGGTTGGATAGTTGTGAATGTATCTTCGATGATTTGGGTATCGAGGATGCGATGAAGAGAAAGCTAGCGTCCCATCAGCTACAAGGGCGGGCAATGAATTGGTGGAATGCTATAAAGGCAGCTACTCCCGAAGATCAGATTACTTGGGAGCAGTTTAAGGTTCGCTTTAGCGAGAAATTCATTCCAGCTGCTCAGAAGTCATTGCTGTTTAAGAAATTCTTGGAGCTCAAGCAGAATGGCAGAGCTGTCTCGGAGTATATTGCTGAATTCGGTACTTTGTCGAAGTATGGGTTATCTCTTATTGATACTGCCGAGAAGAAGAATGAGAAATTCATAACTGGTTTGGATCAGTACTTGGGGGAAAGGCTTATTAACCACATCGATGAGACGTTTGAATCGATTGTAGGGAAAGCATTGAGATCAGAAAGTCTCTACCCTAAGCCAAAGAATGAGGTTGCATCTGCAGAGGAGCCAAAGCCACAAGCAAGTGGTGGAGGCAAAGTTGGTTCCTAGAATAAGACAAAGTAGAGTCAGACTAAGGATGGTCAGAAGAAAAAGAATAAGCAAGATGTTGAGTGCTTCAGCTGTGGTAAGAAGGGCCATTATGCTAGCAATTGTCGGGCCAAGCCAGCGGATAGGAAGTGCTTCAACTGTGGCCAAATGGGACATCATAAGGACAAATGTCTGCAACCCTCCAAAGAAAAGCAAATGGTGAAAGCATATGCCCTTAATGCTATTCCTTCTTCGTCGAATGCCCAAACTGCGGCAGAGAAAGGAAAGAATGTCGTCATTCAAGGTATGCTTTCTGTTTATGATGTTCCTGTTAAAGTTTTGTTTGATACCGGAGCTTCCAGTTCTTTCATATTTAGTGACCTGGTAGGTAGGTTGGGATTGGAGCCCGAGATTGTCGATAGACCTTTAGTAGTGACGAACCCGATTGGTGGTTCGACTAGCCTTAGCATGATTTGTCGTAATGTGGTCTTATCGAGTCATGGATGCATGTTTGTTTGTGATTGCTTTGTTTTGGGCTTTACTGGGTTCGGCATTATATTGGGAGTAGATTGGCTCCAAAGATACGGGGTGGTGGTAGACTGTGAGGGCTTTTTGGTGACAGCTAGAGCGGATGATGGTCGGAGGATAGTGTTTGGTGGTCTACCCAGTGAGGGGGTATTGGCTAGTTTTCTAAACTCCCTCGACATTCCGCATAGTGAGTTGTCAGGTTTGCCCGTGGTTGGCCAGTATCCGGACGTTTTCGAAGAAGTGAACGGGCTTCCACCACATCAAGAGATTGAGTTCCGTATTGATTTGGTAAAAGATGCCAGACCTATAGTGATGCCACTTCGTTGTATGGCACCAAGGGAGCAGCGAGAGCTCGAGGTGCAAGTCAGAGATCTTTTGAAGAAGGGATTTATCAGAAGGAGTGTTTCTGAATGGGGAGCACCAATTGTGTTTTCTACCAAGGCGTATGGTTCCCTTCGTTTGTGTGTAGACTACAGCGAGTTGAATAAAGTGACGAGGAAGAACAAGTATCCTCTACCGAGGATAGATGATTTGTTCGATCATTTGAGTGGCACGAGAGTATTTTCTCAGCTGGATCTCACGACAGGTTTTCATCAGCTTAGAGTGGAAGCTGAGAGTATAGATAAAACAACATTTCAAACGCCGTTTGGATTTTATGAGTGGTTGGTCATGCCATTCGGGCTGACAAATGCCCCAGCATATTTTGTGGATTTTATGAATAGGGTATTCAGAGATCAGTTGATTAAGTTTGTCCTTGTGTTCATTGATGATATTTTGGTTTATTCGAGGACAGAGGAAGAACACAAGGAACATTTAAGAATAGTAATGGAGGTGCTGAGAAAACACCAATTGAAAGCAAAGTTTTCTAAGTGTCACTTTTGGAGAAGGGAAGTGAGATTCTTGGGTCATGTTGTTTCTGAGAGTGGTATTGCCGTGGACTCTGCTAAGGTGGCTACGGTACAGGATTGGCCTACGCCCAAGAATGTAACAGTTGTAAGAAGTTTCTTGGGGTTAGCTGGATATTATCGTAAGTTTATCCAGGACTTCTCCAAGATTACAGCACCATTGACTCGGTTGACTAAGAAGAATCAGTCCTTCGTCTGGGACGGAGTGTGTGAGAATGCATTCAATAGTCTAAAAGAGAAGTTGACACGTGCGCCAGTGTTAGTCATTCCTAAAGGGAATGAAGAAATGATGGTATACACGGATGCTTGTGGTACCGGACTAGGTGCTGTATTGATGCAAGGAGGTAGGATTGTAGCTTATGCTAGTCGATAGCTAAAGCCGCATGAGAAGAGGTATCCTACCCATGATTTGGAACTAGCAGCAATAGTGTTTGCGCTGAAGATGTGGAGACGTTATCTCTTGGGAGAAAGATTTGAGTTGTTTACAGATCATAAGTCGTTGAAGTATCTTTTCTCTCAGAAGGATCTAAATCTCCGGCAGCAAAGGTGGTTAGAATTCTTAGCTTCCTATGATTTCGACATCGCATATACACTGGGAAAGGGCAATGCGGTGGCTAATGCATTGAGTAGGAGACATGCCAGTTTAGGGGCTATGTTTCTAGAATGGAAGCAACTGGAGTACCTCGCTTGGTATGATTTCAGACCAAAGTGCGAATTGGATCCAGAAATGTTAGCAAGTTTGACGATCAGACCCACTTTGATTGAGCGGATCTGCTCTAGTCAGAGGGATGATCCAAACCTATTGGAAATCATCTTCAAGTTAGAGATGGATATCGATGATGAGATAAACAAGTATGGGCTTGATCGTGATGGATGGCTTAGAAAGAATGGAAAGCTTGTTCTACCCAATGTCAGTGGATTGAGAGATGAAGTGCTTGGAGAATGTCATCACTCAAAAATGACTATACATCCCGGTGGTAATAAGATGTATCGAGACATGAAGCAGACTTACTACTGGGAAGGGATGAAAAGAGATGTTAGGAAGTTTATATCCAAATGCATAAATTGCCAGCTAGTTAAAGCCGAGCAAAAGAAGCCAAGTGGGTTGTTGCAACCATTAGAAATTCCCGAATGGAAATGGGAGCAAGTCCCGATGGATTTCATCGATGGTTTACCAAGGACTAGAGCGGGACATGATAGCATTTGGGTAATTATGGATCGACTGACTAAGAGTGTAAGATTCATACCAGTCAGATCGACCAGAACAGCAGCTAAGTTAGCAAAATTGTATATGAAGTGGGTAATGAGATTTCATGGAGAACCTAAAAGCATTGTGAGTGACCGAGACCCTTTGTTCACTAGTGTGTTTTGGAAGAGCTTACAAGAGGCTCTAGGGTCAGAGTTACATCTCAGTACCGCATATCATCCTCAGACCGATGGTCAGACGGAGAGGGTGAATCGTATTTTGGAAGATCTCTTGAGAGCATGTATATTGGATTTTGGTGGATCATGGGATGACCATCTGCATCTAGTAGAGTTTGCATATAATAATAGCTACCAATCCAGTATCGGTATGGCTCCGTTTGAAGCTTTGTATGGAAGACCGTGCAACTCACCATCATGTTAGATAAAGACTGGCGATAAGTTTATGCTTGGGCCCGATGTGGTGAGGGAAACTTCAGGCAAGATCAAGATCATTCAACAATGAATGAAAGCTGCCCAAGATAGGCAGAAGAGTTATGCTGATAAGAGGAGAAGAGACTTAAAATTCTCCGTTTGTGACTTGGTGTTTGTCAAGATTTCTCCGTTGAAGAGCATGATACGATTTGGCAGAAGAGGCAAGTTAGCACCATGATTTGTTGGCCCATTCTCTGTTCTTGAACCAGTCGGGAATTTGGCATATACAGTCGGCTTACCAGAGAAGATGGCGCGAGTTCACAATGTATTTCATGTTTCCCAACTAAGGAAGTTCGTTCATGACTCAGATATGACTATTTCACCTAATCAGTTAGAGGACTTCGAAGTAGAACCCGAGGCAGTTGGGAACCGCAAACCGATCCGTATTGTCGAGCACGATATGAAGCAACTTCGAAGGAAGGCGGTGAAGCTAGTCAAGGTTCAGTGGGGCGAGAACGAGAATGACTGTACTTGGGAGACTGTAACACCCTGTAATTCTGTTAATATTAATATTCACAAATTAAAGAATAAAAAATCTCAGACGTGAGAATTGTGGGAAACGGGTTGAGCCATTGTGTTCGTCTCGGAATTCTGGTCGAAATAGAGTCCAAGTTTGCGTGAATTGGACTTCGTATGAAGAAGTTATGGCCATCGGAAGTTTCAGAAAATTCAAAACAGATTTTAGAAAATTTAAAATTCAAATTCGGAGTCAAATCAGGCTAGGCGAGAAATTTCCCGCCCAGCACCCTAGGTCGACTAGGGAGTCGACCCCCCCCCCCCAAGTCGAATGGGGAGTCGACCTGGGTGTCGACCTGGTCAGTCGGCTAGGGTTTTGACAGAGCCCAATCTTGAGCTGCTGATGTGTCTTTAGGGATGAGTTGGCAAATTAAACGGTTCGGTTTAGTTCTGAGTTGATCTGACGGTCTAAATAAACCCTAAACTCTATAAATACCTAGGTAGTCTCTCACTCTAATTCACATGAAAAGTAGAATAGCCACCGTCATACTACCGCCATGGAACTCAGTCTAGCCGCCGCCAACTAAGAAGGAAGAAAAGCTAATCAAATTCTAATTCTACTCAACTCTAAAGCAAATCAAGACTCTCTTTTCTTCTCTAATTGTAAGTATGATGATCTTAACAAGATTATTATTAAATAAATTAGATTAAGTTATGAATGGATTATGAGTAGATGATGTGAATTGTCATATATGTTGTTGTAAACCTTATACTATCATGTATGTTATAAATCCTATGCTTTGTGGTGATGATATCCTATATGTTGTAAATCATGCTATGATGATGTTATGTATGTTGAGAGTTTCTATGCTAAGTTGTGATGAATCATACATGTTAAAAAGCCATGATGTTACTATCTATGCTAATTAGTTCATGTTAATCAAATCATAATATTGATATTATTTGGGCAATGTTGATCTATATGACAAGTCACATATGCAAGTTTAGGTTGATTAGTAAAAAGTTATGAACATATGCCATGACATCTATTATGACATCTAGAATTATGCTATGACATATGTGAAATTCTATGCTAGTTCACACCATCATTATGTTGCCTAAAACCACATATGCAAGTTTATATAAAAATTTGGGTTATGATCATATCATGTAAATTGCGACAATTAACAAGTTGACACCTTTAGATCCTTAACATGTGTAGTTTATGCAAGTTTCACCCTTATTATGATTGGATTATTTTATTTGTTTATATGTTGTGATAATTTATCTTTGTGCTATGAGTTAGACTATTCGAGTCTAACGTATATTCTGCATTGAATAAGCGAACATATAAACGTGGGGTAGGGGTAATATTAAGGATTTAATATTAAGAAATTGGGGTGCAATTGATATGATTTTGCATGCCATGAATAGATGGCCATAATTGAGTCAATTATGGGCATCATTAAAATTGTAGTTAATTAATAATTTGAATAGGGAATTATTAAAACTGGGGTAAAAGATTATAAGTGATAATCAATGCTTAGGACATGAGGTTGGACTCGTTCGTGACGTAAACCTGCCCGGACCCGCCCGGCAAATCCAGTGGTCACAAATGTCAGCCCAATGTGAGAGGTCCTAGGCCTAAACTAAAGCATAACAGTTTTAAAGACACGAAGTTAGACTCTTTTATGGTGTAAGACTGCCCGGACCCGCCCGGCAAATCCAACTGCCATAAATGCCAGTCTAATGTGAGAGGTCTTTATGAGGTTATGGCCTGAATGAATTAAGAAATAATTAACCAGATAAACATGTAAGGTGGGACATAGGGGTTAAGTAGGTGCCTTGGGTGGCATGAGGAATCTAGTGGGTGCCCTTAGTGGCATGTGAAATACGATTAGTAAGACTTAACCAAACACACATGTAAATGAACATGACTAAGAGGGTTAAGTGGGATGTACTAGTGGACAAGCTTAGGTGGATAGCTTGTGGGGGCCCATTTCAACCAGTATCCCAAACGTATCTTTGTGGGCTCGACCGAAGTCGGGGACGGGGCACGCATACTGGGTTTGAATATAAGAGGCCAAAACGGGGAGCGGTGGCAACGCAAGTCCAACGGGTTTCATATGCGTGTGTGGACCCAGGCTGGTAGGTAAGAGGTTGTGGCATTGTGTAGGTATAAGCCATGCATTCTCTAGTTGTATCGGGTTGCCACTTTAGGGGAGTGATACACACCACTGTGGGGCCAGCATGGGTATCTACGAGTAGGGAGCCGATCGCAAGTGGGCTGTGGGGTATACCTAGTGGAGATAGGGACAGACGGCACCTATGTAGTCAGCTAGGGGTACGCAAGGCTATTTATATAGTTTCTGTGTGAAGCAAGTGGGATCAACCATTAGGGTGACTGGTGCGGTGTAGTGTAGTAATTATTCGTTAGTAATTAGGTATGCCTTTAACGTTATCTTTAACGTTATCTTTATCTGCTCTTCCATAACCAATAGTTCATAGACATTTCCTTGTTTTCCAGCTTATGCCTTAGTCTAGTTATTTTGGTAATAGTATTGTTAGAATTATCATACTTGCCAAACTTTATGTCTGACCCCCTCCATTTCTATCCTTTTTCCCCCTCCAGGACCTCAGGTTGGGCCCAGCTCTAGTGGAGTTTGATTGGATTGCTTTATCTCTCTTGGAAAGCTTGGACCGTTGAAGTAAAGTCCAGCTTGTTATCTTCTTTAATGGCTATTTTTGTAATGGGGTTATGTATTTTGTTTTATCAAGATGGATATTTTAGTTGACTCTGATTTATGGTTTTATGATGTAACAAACATGTTTAAATTCCGCTGCAATAAAATGAAGTTTTAGATTTCCAAGTACTACTTATTATCTGTCTTGTTGTAATTTTTCTGTTCTATATTCACTTAAAACCTCTATGGAAGTTAATGCATTCCCTTTGTGAGTGACATTAATGGACATGGGGTGTTACACGTGGTATCAGAGCTTAAGGTTGCCAGAACAGATAATTTATTTTAGAAAAATTATTTTTCTAAAGTATTTTTGGAAGAAGTTCTTTCAAAAACATGTTTTAATGAGTAATTTGAAGAGGAAAGTTTTTTAAGAAAAACATAATCCCCAATAGCCATATCTTTATCTTTTGAATTCTCCATTTTGAATCTTTCCTTTTTCTTTTCAACATGGCTGAAGATCTTAACCTACCTGATGGTGTAACGATACCAGGATGGTATAGGAGGCTATTAGAGGATAGGGCCGCCGCAGGTCCGGCCAATTTTCCTCCATCACCAGTTGCACCCGTTCCTCCTCCTCCTCGCATAGATACTTTTGCAAAGACGTGCAAGGAATTTAAGGCTATGGCTGGAAAACCTTTTCAAGGGTTAGAAACGTTTGTGGAAGCTAGAGATTGGCTTAGGGAGGTGGAAGAATAACTAGAGATCTTTGAAGTAGAAGAAGGGAGGAAAGTCAAATTAGCAGCTTGGTTAATGAAGGGAGAGGCCTCGTTTTGGTGGGAGGTCACTAATGGGGAGCGTCTTGCTGATTCTTGGTCGGATTTCAGACGTAGGTTTGTGGCGAAGTTTCTCTCAAGGGCAGAAGAGAATCTATATATGGAAAGGTTCTTGACATTAAAGCAAGGAAGCTCATCAGTGAAAGAATATATCAACAAATTTAATCAGTTAGCAAGGTTTGGCTTGGACTTAGTGAACACGCTGGAGAAGAAGGCTCTGAGGTTCGTTAATGGATTGAATGAACCGTTGCAAGGGTTGGCTATGACCACCATCCCTATGGGGCCACCTTTGAGAAGCTTGTAGACATGTCACTTATGCACGAGGAGAAAGGCGCTAAAGCTGATAAAGCACCCGAGAAGAAAGGGGATCATAAGAAACCACAACAGCAAAACAAGAAGGGTGGTAAAGACAATAATGGCAAGGGAAAGAAGAAATGTTTTAACTGTGGGACCCCAGGCCATCTCAGCAAGGATTGCCGAAAGAAAAAGAAGGCTGGCTTTTTCCACTGTGGCGAAGCGGGACATCTAGTGAAGGACTGCCCAAAGAAGGGGCAGAGGGCAGGGACTACCTCGGGAGGACAGGTGCAGTCTCTTATGGCACCAGGGCAGGCAAGGGGACAAGTTCAGGCTCTCGCAGTCCCACCACTGCAAGAAAGAGGTAGAACCATTTCTTTTGAAAGCTTAGTTTTTCTGTTTGATCATCCTGTCCGTACCTTATTTGACTCGGGCTCATCGCACTCGTTTATCTCTACATCATTAGTTGAATCACTGCACTTAAACACCAGTTTAGTAGAGGATCCCTTAGTTGTTTCGAATCCAATTGGGGGCTCAGCTTATTTGTCCATGATGTGTTTGGATTTGAAAATTTCTATACTTAGCGTTGAGTTTAGATGTGATGCTTATGTGTTGGGCTTCACGGGGTGTGGGCTAATTTTAGGAATGGATCGGTTGTCCAGAAATGGGGCCGTTCGTGATTGTGAAAAGAGAGTAGTTAGGCTCATGACTCGCCTTGGTAACGCTCTCGAAATCTTTTGTAGTCCCATAAATTCCATTATGCTAAGTTATTTAGAATCGCTTGACGCGTCTGAGGAAAATCTACAATCTGTTAGAGTGGTTCGAGAATACTTGGATGTGATTGAGGAGGTGAAGGGCTTGCCTCCGAAGCAGGAGATAGATTTTCGAATATATCTTGTGGATAATGCAAAACCAGTATCTTTGCCAGTACGCCACATGGCTCCACGTGAAAGGAGGGAACTCGATAAGCAAGTGAAGGAGTTGCTTGAGAAGGGGTTCATAAGACGAAGTATATCGGAGTGGGGTGCTCCAGTAGTATTTGCCACGAAGGCGGATGGGTCCCTTAGACTTTGTGTGGACTATAGAGAACTTAATAAGCTTACTAAGAAGAATAGACACCCACTGCCGAGGATTGACGATCTCTTCGATCAGTTAGTTGGCGCCTCAATGTTTTTGCAGTTGGACTTAGTCACTGGTTTCCATCAGTTGAGAGTGGCTGAGGATAACATAGACAAGACTGCCTTTAGGACTCCGGATGGTTTCTATGAATGGCTAGTGATGCCCTTCGGTTTGACAAACGCCCCTGCATACTTTGTTGATTTGATGAGTAGGGTGTTTAGGGAGTACCTTAACAAATTCGTGGTAGTCTTTGTAGACGACATCTTGATCTTTTCTAAGGATGAAGAAGAGCGTGCCCTACATTTTAGGGAAGTGTTAGAGACCCTACGAGCGCAAAATCTTAAAGCCAAATTTTCTAAGTGTCACTTTTAGAGGAAGGAAGTACGATTCCTAGGGCACGTGGTTTCCAAGGAAGGGAAAGTTGTGGATCCCGCGAAGGTGGTGGCCATCCAAGATTGGAAGGTCCCTAAAAATGCTACCGAAGTAAGAAGTTTCTTGGGTTTGGCTGGCTACTATAGGAAGTTTATCAAAGACTTCGCAAAGATATCAGCTCCATTGACACGCTTGATGAAGAAGAACTTAGTTTTCAAATGGGACATAGATTGTGATGATGCGTTCCAACGGTTGAAGAGAGCTTTGACTTCAGCCCCAATCTTAGTGCTGCCAGACGGGAGCAAGCCATTTACCGTTTATACTGACGCTTGTAGGACAGGACTAGGTGCAGTCTTAATGCAAGAGGGAAGGGTAATAGCCTATGGTAGAAGGCAGTTGAGAGCGCATGAGAAGAATTACCCCACGCATGACCTAGAGTTGGCCACTATTTTTTTGCGCTTAAGTCTTGGCGTCATTATCTTCTTGGCGAGAAATTCGAATTATTCACTGACCACAAATCGCTAAAATACTTATTCTCTCAAAAGGACTTGAACTTAAGGAAGCAAAGGTGGATGGAGTTCTTAGCATCCTACGACTTCGAGATAGCATATACCCCTGGCAAGGGTAATGTGGTGGCAGATGCCTTAAGTAGAAAAAGATTATCCTTAAGTCCTTTGTTTGTTGAGCGGCGAAGCTTAGAATTCATTTCGATGTTCGACTTTAGACCTTCCGTTGACTTTGTACCCGGTTCGCTAGCATCCTTGGAGGTCAGACCTACGCTTTTGGGACGGATTGGCGAGGCATAGCGAGACGACCCGTAGTTGGTTGAGTTAGTAGAAAAGCTCAAAGGAGGGGAGTCATCAAGCCATCTCCGTAGGTATACCCTAGATGATAAGGGTTGGTTACGTAGGGATGGTAGACTTTGTGTACCAAAAGACTATGACCTAAGTAAGACTATTCTTGACGAAGCACATCGTTCGAAGATGACCATTCATCCCGACGGGGCCAAGATGTACATGGACATGATACGAGTTTACTTTTGGGCCGGCATGAAGAAAGATGTGGCCAAGTATGTCGCTAGATGCTTGGTATGCCAACAAGTAAAGGAGGAGCAAAAGAAACCCGGTGGGTTGCTTCACCCATTGGAGGTTCCACTATGGAAGTGGGAGAGTGTCTCAATGGATTACCAAGATCAAGGAATGGTAATACGGGGATTTGGGTTATAGTAGATAGACTTACTAAGAGCGCCCGTTTTATTCCCGTAAAGAGTAAAAGGACTGCTCCATGGTTAACTTCTGTATACGTTCGAGAGATAGTTCGTTTGCATGGTGTTCCTTTTAGCATAGTGAGCGACCGCGATCCTATTTTCACTAGCGAATTTTGGAGAAGCTTACAAGAGGCGGTAGGGACTCAGTTATGCTTGAGCACCGCATATCATCCTCAGACGGACGGCCAGACCAAGAGGGTGAATCGCATTCTAGAGGATCTTTTGAGGATATGTATCCTAGTCTTTGGGGGTACATGGGAAGAGCATCTTCCATTGGTGGAGTTCGCATATAATAATAGCTTTCAGTCCGGCATTGGCATGACACTTTTCGAAGCTCTTTATGGATGACCTTGTCATTCACCTACATGTTCGTGGGAATCTACGGATAAGATCTTGCTTTGGCCTGATATGATTAGGGAGACTTCGAAGAAGATCGACTTGATTCGAAGGAGGATGAAAGCAGCGCAAGATAGCCAGAAATCTTATGCGGATAAGAGGAGGACAGACCTTGAGTTTGATGTTGGGGACATGGTCTTTATCAAAGTGTCTCCACTACGGAACGTTGTTCGCTTTGGGTCCGTTGGGAAGTTAGCACCAAGGTTTGTAGGGCCGTTTCCTATTAAGGAGAAGATTGGACAAATGGCGTATAGAGTGGAGTTGCCTGAGAGACTTAGTGGTGTACATGACGTATTCCATGTGTCACATTTAAGGAAGTGCTTGCACGAGACCGCGGAAGTGGTAGAGCCGAGCTTTCTTAGAGAGGTGGAGATAGAGCGTGATGCAACGATTCGACGAGCTACTACATGCATTCTTGGGTTGGAGATCAAGAAGTTGAGGAATCGAGAGGTCAGACTAGTCAAAGTGCAATGGGGAGATGATGAGAGCAACGCTACTTGGGAGACGGAAGAGAAGATGCGTTCGTTGTACCCTTTTCTTTTCGAGGGTATGTCTTTTAATTTCTCCTTTATCTCTTATCTTGTACTTATCTTACATTTAGAGTATCCTCTCGCTTGTATCTTTGACCTTTAGGTAAGATAATCCTATGGTTGAAACATGTGTTTGAGACATGTTATGTATGATGAATGCAAAGTGGATGCAAGTGTTTGCTAGTGGTTGCTCGTTGACGCATATACACACACTATTAGGCACTAGATCGGCTCAGTCACTTCATACTACATATTGCATATAAATGGCTGTATTTAGTAAAATGGATGTATGATGATTGTATTATCATATGGATGCTGCATTCAGATGATGATTGTGCACGCATATAGAGATAATATGTGTTGGCTCGCTTTTTGACCAAGCCACCCAGGATCATTCATAATAAGAAAGCATGAAACCACGTTCTCTAAGAATATGAAGGAATGGATCGCATCATCGACTCGCCCATTGATGGATCGCACGCTATCGACTCGCCCATCATCGGATCGCGTCTCGACGGATCGCCTCAATTCCATCAGTGAAACGACGCCTCTATGTGATCCGATCCATGCATATGTTGTTGCCCAGTATTGATCGATCCGATCCCCTGATGCGTGGCGAACCCTCTGACCCGTTCAAGCGTGAGCTGGTCTTCTGCAATCCGAGACGCACGGATCTAGCGACACGTGTCCCTAACCAATTCTCCCCATCTGCACGATCCGATTTTCAAGCAGATCGCGACACCTGTCCACAACGACGAATTTGACTATTTCCTCAACGGTGGCGATGCGATCCGATGTTCTCGGGATTCATGCCACGTGTAACCATGACCCGCCTGACAAAATCAGCTATAAATAGCCCAGAGCTTGGCATTTTTTGGGATCTTTTTAGCAATATTGAGTACTGAATCCGCCATTGTTGTCAAACTACTGAAATATTGAGAGAAATCCTTGATTGTATTAGCTTTCAAAGTATAATCAATAATATATAAAGTGGACGCATGCTCATTAACGCCGAACCACTATAAATTATGTGTGTTATTTCCTTTTTTCTCATTCTTTAGTTGAAACTCTATAAGCTTCAGAACAATTTGGGTGTTAGGTCCAAATTTTGATCTAACATTTTGGTGCTTTCACTAAGAAAACAATCCTAAAGTTTCACTATTCGGTTCTTTGAAAATTCCAGCGATTCGGATCTTATGGCTGGAAAAAGATCTAAGGAAGCACGAGCTTCGCAAACCAACGAAACGATTGAAGAGAGTGTGCACGAGCAAGGCAATGAAGAAGCTTTGGATCGCGGGGCGCAGGGGGCGAACCGATCCGACGAAGACACCACGCTCCGAGTCGATGAGAACGAAGCGATCCAGACTGCTGAAGGGGTTGTTACTCGGTCCCGAGGAAACGCCTCGCACCCTCCGCACACTGCGACCGCGAATCGACCTCAAGGGTGCGCTGCGAGCCGCCCCCCACGAACCGCAGCGATCCGAATTGATTATCAGACCACAACTCGACCTGGAAAGGAGCCTATGGCTCGCTCCTATCGTCTTGGCCCCTCTGCTCGACCCGGCTCAAGTTCTTTGCGCATAAGAGAAGGTGATGACGATCAATATGATCCTGCTTCTCCTGTTACTGAGGGGGATCTCTCTCGCTTTTCTGAAATGTGGGAGAGGTTGTTTGATGAATTGGTCGCCCAAAGGCAGGAAAGCTCCGTCCTGCGACAAAATCTGACTGCTATGGATAGAAGACTTGATGAGCTAGCAAGGCAAAGAACACCATCGGTTCGTCCACTCAACCCAGTATATTCTTCTTCGTCTGAAGAATCGCCGAGACCTCCGCGATGACCGTATGAGAGAGCCGAAAACATAGAACAGCTTCGGTTCGGAACCCTGCCATCACAGGAAGAAGAAGCACTGGGGGCGGGGCCCTCAAATCGTAATGTGAACAATCAAGCCGCAGCTCGCAGGGCTCGAGATGTGGGCAGTCCCATACGTAACAGACCACCTCAGCCCCTTCGCTGCACACATACTCATGATAACAGGGGGCAACGAAGCCCTATCCGAGCCCCGGATTTCGTGACTGCTCCCGGAAGAGAAATTAGAGAACCCCGCCGAGCCAGAGGCACTGACCCTGAACCTCCTTTGACCAGTGCAAATGTTGCAGCCATGGTCCACCAGATTCTGGCAGATAGCCGTGGACAACGGAATGAAGATTGGGGGATCGACCGCAGTCACACCCCTTTCACTGATGATATTTTGGATGCGACTTTTCCAAGGCGTTTCAATATGCCACAAATGAACCGATATGCGGGTAGGTCTGATCCTGTCCAGCATCTGATGAGATATTCTTGGTCAATGACCGCTGCCGCAGCCTCTGACGTTGTTAAGTGCAAAGCGTTTCCCATATTCCTGGAGGATGTGGCTTTGTTATGGTTTACTCGCTTGCCGGCGAGATCGATTTCTAGCTTCAGGGAGTTGAGTGAGAAGTTCGTAGAACAATTCCGTATCTACACACAGAAGAAAAAAAGTGTGATCGATTTGTTCCTTGTCAAGCAGCGACCAGGCGAGAGTTTAAGGGTGTACCTGGATCATTTTAATTTGGCCGCTACTGAGGTTAAAGATCCCCATGAACCGACCGTTGTCGCACCACTGATTGACGGAGTAGATAAGGACACTGAATTCGGGAGGTACCTGGCAGGCAAACCGCCCCACGCCAGAGAGTTATTCTACGAGAAAGCCAACGTACATTTACGCCGGGAAGAGGTATATGCTAACCGAAAGGCAAAAACAGCCAATAAGGAGGAAATCCAGAGCAATGTCGCCATTAAGCAAACAGGAGACAACTTGGGGAAAGTTGAAGTAAATGTCGGAAATCAGAGTCAGGGTGGTCGTCAGCCAGGTAACAACAATAATAATGGTAACGGCAACAACCGGAAGAGGAACCGAGGGAACGACTCCCAGAGAAGGACTCGTCCCAGGGCCTTTGAAAGTTATACACCAATAAATGATACTCTGGAAAATATCTTCATGGATGCGTATGAAGTCCTCCAGAATAAGAGGCCACCTCGCAGAGAGTCGACGGAGAAAGAGCGTGAAACAGGGAAGTTTTGTCTCTTTCATCAGATTCACGGCCATTCGACGAATGAATGCCGTCACCTAAGAGATGTAGTCGAAAGGCTGCTTCGAGAAGGAAAGCTAGATGAATACAGAGTAACGCCCAGGGACAGGGGGCAAGTAGAGCAGGCCCCAAATCAGAACCAGAATCAACTTGGTGCTAGGCCGGCTGCCCAGCAAAAGGGAAAGAACATTGTTATCAATACCGTAATCGGAGGACTTTATCTCGCCGGGCATAGTTCCAAGGCATTGGATCAATACATCAATACAGCCAAACAACACCTCAAGGTAGGGGAGTGTAGCAACCCTGAGGACAGTATCCCGGTGAAGCAGCAAAAGATGATGACCGACGATGTTGTCTTCCGAGAACGAGAAAGCATTGGAGTCCATGCTCCGACAGAAGATCCATTTGTAATTACAGTACTTATTGGTCCAGCCACTGTCCATAAGGTTTTAGTGGACAACGGGAGTTCTGTCAACATTCTTTTCAAAAGGACATTTGACCAGATGAACCTCGAAATAAAAGACTTGAAGCCCTGTCAAGGATGGATCCGTGGATTCAACGGAGCATCTACCGCTCCAATGGGTTATGTAGAGTTACCAGTTACACTTGGGGAAGGAGAACGCCAGAGAGTGAGAATCCTTCCCTTCGTGGTTTTGGATGTTGAATCGCCTTACAATGCCTTTTTGGGCCGACCGGCCCTTGCAAAGTTTAGAGCCTGTATAGCCCCCTGGTGCTTGTTATTGAAATTCCCCACAGAAGCTGGCATTGGTATCGTCAGAGGGGATCAAGTTGCTGCGCGAGCATGTTATGTTGCCGAACTAAAGTTACTTCGTAATGGAGGGGATATTGAAACTAAAGGCACCTCTCCGCCTTCGGGGGCGGAGACCTTATAGCAACCAAAGAGGATAGTCGTTGGAGAGTCGCCCAGAGAGATGCCCGAGGATATAGATCCCAGAGAGGATCAAGAACCCGGGGGCAGAATGGCGACTCCCAACGAGACAACTGTGGATGTACCGATCGATGATAGTGACCCGGAGAAGGTCCTTAAGATTGGATCCCAGTTAAATCCGAATCTTGCTAAAGAATTGACGGATTTCTTAAAAAACAATTTGGATGTATTTGCTTGGACCCACGTGGAAATGTGCGGGATATCCCCGTCAATCATGAGCTATTCCTTAAGCATTGACCCTAAACATCCTCCAGTAAAGCAAAAAAGGCGAATGCTGGGCCTAGAGAGGTCCGCTGCCTTGAAAGAAGAAGTTGGAAAGCTAAAGAGTAATGGATTTATCAGAGACTCGACCTACCCAGACTGGATTTCGAATCCAGTCCTGGTAAAGAAGGCCAATGTGAAGTGGCGAACGTGTATCGACTTCTCGGATTTGAAAAAAGCCTGTCCAAAAGATAGTTTCCCGTAGCCCCGGATTGACCAGCTGGTAGACTCGACGGCAGGTCATGAGCTTCTCTCATTTATGGATGCTTATTCAGGATATAACCTGATTCCGATGCATGTTCCAGATCAAGAGCACACTAGTTTTATCACTGATCTGGGATTATATTGTTATGTGGTGATGCCCTTTGGCTTGAAGAATGCGGGCGCTACATATCAACGCTTAGTCAACAGAATGTTTTATAACCAGATCGGGAGAACAATGGAAGTATACGTCGACGATATGTTGGTTAAGTCCAAGCAATCTTCTCAACATACTACTGACTTGGCAGAGATGTTCGGCATTCTTCGAAAGTACAGAATGAAACTCAATCCAACCAAATGTTCGTTCGGTGTTGCCTCTGGAAAATTCTTGGGATTCATCGTCAGTTCCCGTGGTATTGAGATTAATCCAGACCAGATCGCGACAATCAGAGACATTCAGGAACCTAGGCAAATTAGGGGCATGCAAAGCCTTGCCGGAAAAGTGGCCGCACTAAGTAGATTTATATCCAGGGCTACGGATAAGTGCATCCCATTCTTCGAATTAATGAAGCGAGGAAAACGCCACTTCAAATGGACACCCGACTGCGTAGAAGCGTTTCAGAATTTACTCAGGCACTTGGAGAAACCTCCGATATTATCTAAGCCAATAGATCACGAGGACTTATTCGTGTATTTGGCAGTGTCATCCCATGCAATCAGCTCGGCGTTGGTAAGAGAAGAGGATAAGGTCCAAAGACCTGTGTATTATGTGAGCAAAAAATTGACGGCAGCAGAGTGTAATTATCCAGGATAGAAAAGTTGGCGTATAGTTTGCTGATCGCCTCTAGAAAGCTTCGACATTATTTTCAGGCGCATCCTATCACCATATACACTGATCACCCGCTCAAGCAAGTCCTACAAAGACCAGAGGCATCTGGAAGGTTACTCAAATGGAATATTGAGCTAAGTCAATTTGATTTGAACTTTCAGCCCAGACGGTCAATTCGGGGGCAAGTGATAGCCGACTTCATAGCAGAGTTCACTGTCCCTGAGGAAGATATAGCAAATGAAGAAGCTGATCCTTCAAAATAACTTTTCGATCCTAATGCCTGGGGATTATATACCGATGGCGCTAGGAATAACGAAAGATCCGGCGCTGGGATAGTGCTCGAAACCCCCGAGAAACGATTGATAACCTATGCAATCCGAATGGAGTTTCATGCCACTAACAACGATTCCGAATATGAAGCTCTGATAGCCGGATTAAAGATTGCAAAGGAACTAGAAGTCACAAAGCTGAACATCTTCTGCGACTCCAAGTTAGTTGTGAACCAAGTCACTGGAAAATTCCAAGCTAAAAGTGCAAGATTGATTTTATACTTAAAGAAAGTGAAAGAATTGCTGAACAATTTTGATCACTACAGCATATCTCATATTCCGCGGTCAGAGAATCAGCAGGCAGACAAGTTGGCAAAGATGGCTAGTTCCGACGATCCTGAAGTGACTGGGCTAGCCCCCGTTGAAGTACTTCGGTCCCCTAGCAAAGATCAAATGGAAATTGACCTAGTACTAGAGATGGAACCAGAAAGGGAGTCCTGGATGACCCCTCTAAAGAATTTCCTGATGGATGGAACGCTTCCGACCAAGAAAAGCGAGAGGCGTAAAGTAATCCGTAAAGCCGCCCGATACGTTCTGCAAGGCGGAGTTCTTTACAGACAAGGGTTTTCAATGCCCCTCCTTCGGTGTGTAGCCCACGATGACATCAAACGTGTGCTACAAGAAGTCCATGAAGGCGAATGTGGCGACCACACTGGAGGGCAATCTTTGGCAAAAAAGGTGTTGCGGCATGGTTATTTCTGGCCTACCATAAACAAGGATGCAGTAAGATACGCACGACGGTGTGATGCGTGCCAGAGATTTTCAAAGATACCTAGAGCACCTCCTAATCAGTTAAAAATGATGATGAGTCCATGGCCTTTCGCTATGTGGGGAATTGATATCATTGGAAGTCTCCCCATAGCAAGGGGTGGAGCAAAGTTCGCTATTGTGGCCGTAGATTATTTCACTAAGTGGGTTGAGGCTGAACCACTAACTACAATCACAACCAAACGAGTGATCAACTTTATCGTGAGAAACATCATCTGTCGATTTGGGATTCCAAAGATTGTAATAACAGATAACGGAACTCAGTTCGATAGTGCTGAATTCAGAAACTTCTGCCAAAGATACCACATCGAGAATCGATACACCTCTGTGGTGCACCCGCAATCGAACGGACAATTCGAAGCGGCAAATAAAGTAATTAAGTCCATTCTGAAAAGAAGAATGAAGCGGGCTAGAGCCATTTGGGCCGACGAATTGCCCTTGGCACTATGGGCCTACAGGACAGCCTATAAATCGGCAACAGGACATACCCCGTTCTCCCTTGCTTTTGGAACGGAAGCAGTCATCCCGGTTGAGATAAAGGTACCTTCTCACCGGGTGACTTATTATGATCCAATGACCAATAATGAATTGCTCATTAAGTCCCTGGATATGATCGAAGAAAAGAGGGATGAAGCAGGCCTACGTGCCTTGAGATGCAAACAACAGGTCGCCCGGTATTACAACAAAAAGGTTCGAGCCCGAACATGGGAACCCGGAGACTTGGTTCTGAAACGTGTCTTCCCATCCCCAACTCATATGGGAGCGAAGTGGGAAGGACCGTACTCCATTCTGAGCAAACTTGATAATGGAACCTTCAAGCTAGCAACCGTAGATGGAAAGGAAATCCCCAGAGTGTGGAATGCCCAACATTTACGGCCATATTTAACATGAAAATTTCAAATTTATTCTTTTGCTTTGTTAAAAAACCATGTACAAGGCATGACTTGCCTAGAATAATCTAATTCCTTAAAGCAAAAGATTATAAAGTGGATGTAGGTCATGATTCGACCGAACCACTATAAAATATTGTGTGTCATTTACCTTTATTGCATCTTTATTTATCTGCCTATTTATTTTTATGGAAATCAAAAGAATAATGCAGGTACCCGAAGTCTATTGCCAACCGTTCTTCCCATAGATTGTTTGGGGGAACTCAAAGCCTTGGCGAGAGCTCTAGCTGCTTGTCCGACTGGTTTCAATCCTCGAAGCTTGGATTAAAATATACGTCTAGGACGAGTTCGATGAACATACATGATTGCAGACTGCTTGATCCGTGACTCTAACTTTCTAGAGAGAGAGAGAATATAAAAGCGTCTCCGATTGAGCGCTGAGAAAGAACTTTTTCGCCGCTGAAGGATCGGGGAGCGAATGAATCGCTGAGCTCGAACTCTAACTCTCCAGAGAGAGAGAGAGTATAAAAGCATCTCCGATTGAGCGCTGAGAAAGGGCTCCTTCCCCGCTGCAGGATCGGGGAGCGAATGAATCGATGAGCTCGAACTCTAACTTTCCAGAGAGAGAGAGAGAGAGAGAATAAAAGCATCTCCGATTGAGCGCTGAGAAAGAACTTTTTCCCTGCTATAGGATCGGGGACCAACTGAACTACTGAATTCAAACTCTAACCGTGGCAATCGCCAGGAGATTATAAAGAAGTTTGTAATTAAGCACTGAGAAAGGTGTCGGAAATTCGGTGCCACAAGAGCAATTATCCTATGAAATCTTCTAAGTCCCCCATATTCAGAAATAGGGGGCAACCTGCCGACAAGGCTAACCAGTTCTTAGTAAACCCCCGTAGGCGCTATGATAACAATCGATTGGGGGCACATATACTCATATACATATACTGAACTTTAAAACAGCAACGCAACATGAAAATTTTCTCTTGGCTATCTGTTGTTTGACTGATTTCTAATTATTATTAGATGGCCTATGACTAAGCATGGAAAGTTTATTTGAATACAGGTACATAAGGATGCAAAAAGAGATAAACTTTCATTTATATACTGCGAACCAACAAAGTGAAAAACAGCCTAGAAAAGAAAGTGAGGGCCAGTCTCACAATTACACTTCCTGGCCAGTGGAAAACCTAAAGACAAAATATCAACAAACATCCTATTTACGCTTTGGCCTCTTCTCTTGCTTCTGCCTCCCCAGCCTCTCCTTGTCGGCATCAGATGGATCCCCTTTCTTCCTCTTCCTTTTGTCTATGAGAGGAACATCCGACTCCTTCGAAGATTCCTCTTCCACCTCTTTTCTCTTACTTCTACCAAAGAGGGAAGCCGGGAAATCATCGGGGTTTGCAAAGTGAAGCTGTCGGCTGATGGATTTGGGCTGAATCTTCACAATCATCCCAGTTTTGGGATCGAATTCTGCAAGAGGGACTACGTCTATAGCCTCATCTCCCACCTTCCTCGAAGCCAACTCTTTCTCCTGTCTGGCTTTTCGGCTGGCCAAGGTTTCCTCGTCATCATCGTCGGCCTTTTTGGCGCTGATAATGTCTTCTTCGTCATCTACATGGCGACCATCCATGTCTTTCAAGGCTTCGATGGTCTCAGCATCTATGGGTACATCAGTGCTAGGTGCCGGGATGCTTCCTCCTGTTGTTGTGACCTCGGCCTTCTTTGATACATCAATACCAGCACCTGGCAAGACAGCCTCTTTCTCCACTTCCTTTTCTTTTTCAGCACCCCTGTCAACGAGCTCGCCACCTTTATCAGGAGGAGCACACATTACTAATTCAATTGGCTGTTCTACCAGACGACGATAATTCACAATTGTTTAGACAAATTGTGGGGAAGAGAGAGAAATACCTTCAGCAGATGCTCCTTCTTGAGTAGTTGCAGAGGCTCCAATGACCATGGGAGTTCGACCCAAAGGGATTAATGGATCATCGGGATGGTATTCCTCAACCCCGGAGGTCTTGGGCTCCACAGCCGAACTCGAGCCCTCATCAGCTTTGCCTTTACCCTTAGCCAGGGCCCTCTCCTTTTCCATCTCCGCCAGAATCAGGCGACGACCCTCTGCCAGGTCCTCAGGCTCATTGTCTCTTAGGATGCTCTTCATCAATTCATCCTCATCGATTTCTTCGACCCCCAATCTATGTTTTTCACCCTCCACAATGGCATCCCATAAATTGGCCAAAGTAACATGGTAATCCGGGATCCACGAGATGTTGCGAGTTTTGAGAACCTGTCCAAGGAAATCGAAAATCATCTCTTTAAACCCCTCAATCTCCTTCTCTCCTGCGAGGAGCTTGTTGTTAGAAGGAGTGGCCAATTCGATGGCACTTTCAACGTTCTTTTCGGCGAGGGATGCACTTCTCTCCGCATCCGAGACCTGGTCATTTAAAATCACCTTTTCTGCTTTAGCCAAAGCCAAACTTTCTTTTAAACTTGCTTTTTCTGCCTCCCAAGCAGCCCTCTCAGCTTCTGAAACACCCCACCTCCGTTAGGGTCACTCCAAAAGGGAATGCCCTAATTTTGGTGGAGGTTTATAAGTATAAGTCACAGATATACAAGACAGATATAAGAACACATATTTGTAAACAGCGAAAAACAACAACTTTTATTTCATAAAAGTAAATACGTGCTACAGCAACATCACCATAATTGTCTTACATCTTTTCCAAAAAAAAACATAACATAACACTTTCATAATCTGTCTTGATTACATTATTTAAAGAAGCATAAAGAAAACATAGATAAACTGCAAAAGCCCCATAGTGGTTGTCCAAAGCCATAGTTCAAAACGAAAAGGTCCAAGCAATACATTTCTCCTCTTCAAGCTGGATGTTAAGGCTGGTCAAGCTGCAGTGTTCCCTCCCTGTGGACCTAGGGGGGGGGGAACGGAAGAAAAGAAGACGAAAGAAAAGTAGAGTCAGACATAAAGCCTGAGTAAGTCTAGGACTATTCTGTCTATGAATAAAGAACTGGGTATGATAAGTATAAACAAGAAGTGGGAAAGCACTATAAACTTGGTTAAGTTGTCTAGGGTCGAATATACTATCGTACCCCATGTAAATCTCTGAACCCATATAAACTAGTTTCCAACTGGCACCCCATAATCAGGGTGATGTGATCCATTCTATGATGATCGGCTCCTACTCGCATAGTTACATGTGTCTTACGGCCCCCAATGTTGTAGTTACCTATGCTGGTCCCACCATGGGGTGTATCAAGTCCCATGGTGGCGGCCCGACACAATCCTAGAATGCACAGGTATGCCACTGGTGTCCAGTGCCTTATTTTTCTGCGCCGGGGTGTGTGCACGCCCGCACCCCGTTAGAACCTACACTGCTACACCACCGCCGTCGATTTGACCTCTTACAATCAGCCCAGTAATCGTGCCCCACCCTGCCTAGTTTCAGGTTATCCTGATACACCTTCTAGGGTTACCGCTGAAAAGGGTCCCCCGTTACTAGGTTTTCTATCTCTAGCCAACATGCTAAGTTGGTTAAGTGTTTTCTAACCTAACCCCCACCAGTCCGTTTAGTTTAGCATGTTCCATTTTGATTAAGTCTTTAGTTCACTTAATCCTAACAATCGTGACACAGCCTTAATTGTCTTATTAAAGCCTTGACCTCTCACATTAGACAGGTATTGTTGTGGCTGCCTGTTGCCGGTTGGTTCCGGGCAGTCTTACGCCACAACTCAGTCTAACCTCGGGTCCTTATTGGGCTCCATGTTTAACCTCCCACATTGGATAGGTATTGTTGTGACTACTGGACAGCTGGGCGGTTCCGGGCAGGTTTACATAACAACTCAATCCAACCTCGGGTTAAACACATCGTATGTTCTACATTTACATATTTTGTCTTTCTTCTTTATTTTCTTATATGTAAATATTTGTGGCCCATTATTAAGTTAATGGTGTAAAGGTTACACCAATCATGGGCCCAACCCATACTTGAATTTGGGCCCTTCTACTTTATATTTTCATTTATTAATTAATTTGGCCCAACGCTATTTTCCCCCGTTTAATACGTTCGTTTATCATAATATATGTTGGGCTTAGGCTTTTAAGCCCAACTTAGCCATGAGAAAAAGGGGAGGCTTAAAGCGTGATTACATACACAAAAAGGGGAATGTGAACGCATGAACTTGCAACGCGACGTTGGAACTACAAAATAGAAACTGGTGTACTTGCATAGTGGTAACATATACTTTGGTCATAAAGCATAAGTGACATGAATCAAACCATGTAAACTTGTAGTTAAGTTAAGAATATCACTATTGACACATAGGCTTAACTACAACATAAACCTATATTTTTATTCAGGCATAATGTCAAACATAAGCAAATCATGTTCATAAGATTACTACATGTTTACAAAGGTGCTTACTTTTGTTACTAACACAAAAGTATAGTTCAACTTAATCATGATTTTAAATCTATTCTCATAACCATGGCATAAATATTTCTAATATGGAATCATGATTTTTACTTTAGTCATGCCAACTTGCAAAAGGGATTTTGAATCTAACCTAGCTATGTACCACATATGTCATCATATAATTCTTGTTAACAATATAGACTTAACATGGATTTCAATTATGCAAAATATCAATCATAGCCTAGTCATATTCATAAGTTTGCAAATAGGTTTTCTAGTACAAAAGCATGGCTTAATACATAGATCATGGTGCCAAAATTTCAACATAGTTTCATATGAACTATAATAACCCAAATTTGTTCCAATTACGTACAAAATGATTTTTGTACAAAAATATACATCATGATGGCATAGTAGCAAAACCCCAAACTTGCATGAATTTCAATTAATCAACTACATACATGTAGCTTCAACATGGATTACATAATTTGCGAATATTCCAAACGTATACTTGCATAAAACTACCGCAAACATGTAGTTTTTTATAATGAATAACATAATTCGAGAATATCCAAACGTATACAATATTCCAAATCGATAAGAATCATAGTAACGCACAAATATGAATTACTTTATCGCCACAAATCAAGTATACAAACCAACACAATTATTTGTTCATACCAAAATAATACTCTACTTACAATTGTGTGGCGAATTCTCCAATTTAGGAATTTGGAGATGCGATTCCTTGTTGATTTGATTTGATTAAGTTGCTTTATGCTTTAGAATTTGCCTCCTAATCCTCTCTCCAATTGGTGGCTACTCTTAGTCGTTCCTCAGCAACATGATGGCCTTGTTCTTATTTTTGAATGAATAGATTAGGTTGAGTCTAGGGTCATTTTTATAGGGTTTATGAACTGATTAGGGCCATCGATGTCGCTTGGATTGATCGTAGCCATTCATTCGAAAGAGAGACCAATTAGAGCCTGCCACCTAGCCCTAATGACAAAGCAGACTTCCGAAAATCGACCAACATAGAATAGGCCAGCCAGGTTGGGCTGGGTTCGACCGGCTCTGGACCAGGTCGACAGCCCTGTCGACAGCCCTGTCGACCTGGCTAGACCAGGTCGACAGCCCAGTCGACCTGGGTGCATTAGGCGGGAGTTTTCCCGCCCTGGCCAATTGGGCCCGATTTTGGAATTTAAACTTGTTTTTCTGAGCTGTTTTATTCTGTTTGAATTTTAAACTTAATTCAGAAACTTCCGAAGGCCATATCTTCTTCATACGGACTCCGTTTTTCGAAAACTCGGACTCTATTTCGCGTATTTTTCCGAGACGAACGCAATGGCGTATCCCGTTTCCCTTAGTTATTCGATTTAAAATTAATTATACTTTAATTTGTGAATTTCACAGTTATAGAATTCGCGGGGTGTTACATTCTCCCCCACTTTAAAGGATTTCGTCCCCGAAATCTTCAAGTTAGGAGGAATGTATATCCTAACATCCAATCATCCATCTACTCATCCATCAAACACGAGCATCCATTGTCCTTAAAAGACTTCTAATGCTTCATGATCATATGCGAAGTGTGTGTGTACATGTACTTATCTAATGCAAAATCAGGCGGTCTACTGATTCAGTTGACCTCCTTAATGCGAATTATGTAAGTGCCATGAATCCATTATGTATGCAAATTTTCCTATTCATGATTCTACATGAGTGCACAATCATTCAATACAAATGCAACATCCATATGATAACACATTAGAGTTCAACCATATACGAATCCAAACATATATGCATACGCAATATGAAGTGACTGAGCCGATCTAAACCCTAGATTGTGTGTGTATATGCAACCACGAGCAACCACTAGCAATCACTTGCAACCATCATCCATAACATGTTTCAATTACATGTTTCCATCCAAAGGGTTTCTACCTAAAAGATAAGATAGATAAAAGCACAACTTAAGGAAAAGGAAAGATCAAGGATGTACCCTCGAACAGAAAAGGGTAGGCAGTGCGTATTCTAGCTTCAGTTTCCCAAGTCGCGTCTCCCTCGGCGTTGCTCCACTGAACTTTGACGAGCTTGACTTCGCGGTTGCGTAGCTTCTTCACTTCCGTTCCTAATATGCGGGTTGGAACTTTTCTTATGGTTGCTTCGCGTTCCACTTTGGCCTCTTCGAGGATATTTGGCTCTACCACCTCAGCAGACTCATGTAGACATTTTCGGAGATGTGAAACGTGAAAAACGTTGTGGACTCCAGCCAACTTCTCGGGAAGCTCTAATCTATAGGCCATTTTCCCAATTTTCTCGATGATAGGGAATGGCCCTACGAACCTTGGTGCCAGTTTTCCTGTGGTTCCAAAACGAACAACGTTTCTTAGCGGTGATACCTTGAGAAAAACTCTGTCTCCAACCTCAAATTCAAGGTCGGTCCTTCTCTTGTCGGCATAGGACTTTTGTCTGTCTTGGGCCGTTTTCATCCTTCTTCGTATTAAGTCTACTTTCTCTGAAGTCTCTCGGATCATATCTGGTCCAAGTATGAGCTTATCAGTAGACTCCCACCAACAAGTGGGCGATCGGCACGGTCTTCCATATAAAGCTTCGAAGGGCGCCATTCCGATGGTTGCTTGATAGATGTTGTTGTAGGCAAATTCCACCAAAGGAAGGTGGTCTTCCCATGTCCCTCCAAAGTCAAGGACGCACAGTCTTAAAAGGTCTTCCAAAACTCTGTTCACTCTCTCTGTTTGGCCATCGGTTTGGGGATGATAGGCTGTGCTCAAGCATAACTGCGTTCCTACTGCTTCTTGCAGACTCCGCCAAAACTCACTGGTGAAGATGGGGTCTCGGTCACTAACAATGCTAGATGGTATTCCATGGAGTCGAACGATTTCCTTGAGGTAAAGTGATGCTAGGGATGAGGCAGTTCTTTTACTTTTGACAGGTAAAAAGTGGGCGCTTTTAATAAGCCTATCCACTATTACCCAAATGCTAGTGTTGCCTCTCCTAGACCTAGGCAGCCCATCGATGAAGTCCATTGAGATGCTATCCCACTTCCACTGCAGGACCTCCAGAGGATGTAGCAGTCCGCCAGGCTTTTTCTGTTCCGCCTTAACCTATTGGCACACCATGCACTTAGAAACGAATTCTGCCACGTCCTTTTTCATGCCGTTCCAGAAGAAAGTCCTTTTTATATCTTTGTACATTTTATCTCCGCCTGGGTGTATCGTCATCTTGGAGTGATGTGCTTCCTCGAGAACCTTCTTTATTAAATATTTTGTCTGTGGGATGCATAGTCTTCCGTCTCGCCTTAGCAAACCCTTATCCTCGATGGAGTATCTGTTGAGGTGACTTGAAGTCTCAACCTAATTAGCCTATCAATTGTTTCCACAAGCTGAGGGTCTTCGCGTTGTGCTGTCCCTACTGAATCCACTAAAGTTGGGCGCACTTCGAGAGATGCTAGCAAGCCTGGTACGAAATCGGAGGAAGGCCTAAAGTCGAAGCTGGCTATAAACTCTAAGCTTTGTCTTTCAACAAACAACGGGCTTAGGGTCAATTTCTTTCGGCTCAACGCGTCTGCCACTACGTTGCCTTTGCCCGGAGTGTAGGAGATTTCGAAATCGTACGAGGCAAGAAACTCCATCCATCTTTGTTGCCTCAAGTTAAGATCCTTCTGCGAGAAAAGATATTTCAACGATTTATGGTCAGTGTAAAGTTCGAACTTCTCACCTAGGAGATAGTGTCGCCAAGACTTGAGTGCAAAGACGATGGCGGCTAACTCAAGGTCGTGGGTTGGGTAGTTCTTTTCGTGCACTTTCAACTGCCTCCCGCCATAAGCTACTACCCTTCCTTCTTGCATTAAGACGGCGCCTAGCCCTGTCCCACATGCATCCGTATAAACAGTGAACATCTTGCTCCCATCTGGCAGCGTCAAAACTGGGGCTGTTGTAAGAGCCCTTTTCAGTCGTTGGAAAGCAAACTCGCAATCCAAATCCCAATTGAACACTAGATTCTTCTTAGTCAATTTCGTGAGTGGAGCTGAGATTTTCGCAAAATCCCTTATGAATTTTCGATAGAAACCTGCTAGTCCTAGAAAGCTTCGGACCTCAGTTGCATTCCTTGGTGTCTTCCAATCCTGTACCGCCACTACCTTAGCAGGGTCCACTGCTAACCCTTGTTTGGATACTATGTGCCCAAGGAACCTCACCTCTTCTCTCCAAAAGTGGCATTTGGAGAATTTGGCTTTTAGTTGATGGACTCGCAAAGTTTCCATGATTGCCGTTAAGTGTTGAGCATGTTCCTCTTCACTCTTTGAGAAGATAAGGATATCATCTACGAAGACCACTACGAATTTGTTGAGGAAATCTCTAAATACCCTACTCATCAGGTCCACGAAGTAAGCAGGTGCATTTGTCAAGCCGAAAGGCATGACAAGCCATTCAAAGAAGCCGTCTGGGGTTCTGAACGCCGTTTTATCGATGCTATCTTCAGCCACCCTTAGCTGATGAAAACCGGTTGCTAAATCGAGTTGGGAGAAAACAGACACTCCTACAAGCTGGTCAAACAAATCGTCAATTCTAGGGAGAGGGTGCCTATTCTTTTTCGTTAGCTTGTTGAGCTCCCTATAGTCAACACATAGACGGAGTGAACCATCCGCCTTTGTAGCGAACACCACTGGAGCGCCCCATTCTGAAATGCTCCTCCTAATGAACCCCTTTTCTAGAAGCTCTTTAATCTATTTACTGAGCTCTTTCCTTTCTCGTGGAGCCATGTGTCTAACAGGCAATGCAACGGGCTTTGCATTATCTACAAGATATATGCGGAAGTCTATTTCCCGCTTCGGAGGCAAGCCCTTCACCTCTTCAAAGACATCCGGATATTCCCGGACCACTTTAACTGATTGCAAATTTTCAATAGAGGCATCTAGCGATTCAAGGTAACTAAGCATAACCGCGTATGAGGGATTACAAGAAATTTCCAAAGTATTACCGAGCTGGGTTGGGAGCCTAACAACCCTTTTCTCACAATCAAGGATGGCCCCATTACTGGATAGCCAATCCATACCCAAAATCAAACCATAACCCGAAAAGCCCAAAACAAAAGCACTACATTGAAATTCAACACTTAGAATAGAAATTTTCAATCCCAAACAGATCATAGACAAATGAGCTGGGCCCCCAATTGGGTTTGAAACAATTAAGAGGTCCTCTACCATACTAGTTTTTAGGTGCAGAGATTCTACTAAAGCAGACGAGATAAAGGAGTGTGATGCGCCAGAATCAAATAAAGTGCGAACGGGGTGATCATAAAGATAAACTACACTTTCTACAGAAGTATTTATACCTCGCTGTTGCAGAGGTGGCGCTTCCAGCACATGAACCTGTGCCCCTGGGGTGGATCCAGCCCTCTGCCCCTGTCCTCGTATCTTTGGGCAGTCCTTAGCCCTGTGGCCTGTCTCACCGCAAGAAAATCACCCACCATTCTCCTTGGCCTTCTTTTTTCGGCAGTCCTTTACTAAGTGCCCCACTTTGCCACAGAAATTGCACTTCCTCTTCTCTTTGTTGCCTTTCCCGCCCTTCTTAAAGTCTGTCTTCTTAGGCTGCAAACCCTCTTTCTTCCCTTGAGAGCTTTCTCCCTTTGTCTCCTTCTTTCCCTTATCCTCTTCATTCAGCAATGCCATTTGCACCAATCTTTCATACGTGGCTCCCATGGGTATATGGGTCATGGCCAAACTGTGTAATGGCTCATTCAACCCTTTGACGAAACGGAGAGCCTTCTTGTGCGGGGTGTTGACTAGGTCAAGCCCAAACCTAGCCAGCTCATCGAACTGATTCACATATTCTCTGACTGTCTTGTCCCCTTGCTTAAGAAATAAGAATTTTTCCAACTGCAAACTTCTTTCCGCATCTGAGAGAAATTTAGTCTCAAACCTTGCCCTAAAGTCCTCCCATGTCTCCACTGGTCTTTCAGCATTAGTGACTTCCCACCAGTAGGAAGCCTCGCCCTTCAATAGCCACACTGCCAATTGTACTTTTTGTCTATCCTCTACCTCAAAGATGATGAATAGGTCCTCAGTTTCTTTCAGCCAATTCCTAGCTGTCACGAAGGACTCAGTTCCATGGAAATCCTTTCCTCCCATAGCTTTAAAATCTTTACATATCTTAGCAAATGTGTTTCCTCGTGGAGGAGGTGGAGGAAAAGGTGCCGCTGCAGCTGGATGATTTCCTGCAGCTGGGGGAGGAGGAATGGTAGGGCCTGGCTGAGTGGCCCATGTTTCTAAGAATCGTCTAAACCAACCAGGTATTGGTACCCCATCCGGCAAGTTAAGTTCTTCGGACATGCTGAAACAAAAAAGGATAGATTCAAAACGAAGGATAATTGATAGTACCTATGGCTTTGGGGAGTGGACTTTGCCTTTTTAAAATAAAATAATATTTTTCTTCTAAAATTGCTTCTTTAAATTTCCTTTTTGAAAATAATTTTTCAAAACTTTTTATCTTATCCAGTAAACCTATGCTCTGATACCAAGTGAAACACCCCACCTCCGTTAGGGTCACTCTAAAAGGGAATGCCCTAATTTTGGTGGAGGTTTATAAGTATAAGTCACAGATATACAAGACAGATATAAGAACACATATTTGTAAACAGCGGAAAACAACAACTTTTATTTCATAAAAGTAAATATGTGCTACAGCAACATCACCATAATTGTCTTACATCTTTTCCAAAAAAAAACATAACATAACACTTTCATAATCTGTCTTGATTACATTATTTAAAGAAGCATAAAGAAAACATAGATAAACTGCAAAAGCCCCATAGTGGTTGTCCAAAGCCATAGTTCAAAACGAAAAGGTCCAAGCAATACATTTCTCCTCTTCAAGCTGGATGTTAAGGCTGGTCAAGCTGCAGTGTTCCCTCCCTGTGGACCTGGGGGGGGGGGGGGGACGGAAGAAAAGAAGACGAAAGAAAAGTAGAGTCAGACATAAAGCCTGAGTAAGTCTAGGACTATTCTGTCTATGAATAAAGAACTGGGTATGATAAGTATAAACAAGAAGTGGGAAAGCACTATAAACTTGGTTAAGTTGTCTAGGGTCGAATATACTATCGTACCCCATGTAAATCTCTGAACCCATATAAACTAGTTTCCAACTGGCACCCCATAATCAGGGTGATGTGATCCATTCTATGATGATCGGCTCCTACTCGCATAGTTACATGTGTCTTACGGCCCCCGATGTTGTAGTTACCTATGCTGGTCCCACCATGGGGTGTATCAAGTCCCATGGTGGCGGCCCGACACAGTCCTAGAATGCACAGGTATGCTACTGGTGTCCAGTGCCTTATTTTTCTACGCCGGGGTGTGTGCACGCCCGCACCCCGTTAGAACCTACACTGCTACACCACCGCAGTCGATTTGACCTCTTACAATCAGCCTAGTAATCGTGCCCCACCCTGCCTAGTTTCAGGGTATCCTAATACACCTTCTAGGGTTACTGCTGAAAAGGGTCCCCCGTTACTAAGTTTTCTATCTCTAGCCAACATGCTAAGTTGGTTAAGTGTTTTCTAACCTAACCCCCACCAGTCCGTTTAGTTTAGCATGTTCCATTTTGATTAAGTCTTTAGTTCACTTAATCCTAACAATCGTGACTCAGCCTTAATTGTCTTATTAAAGCCTTGACCTCTCACATTAGACAGGTATTGTTGTGGCTGCCTGTTGCCGGTTGGTTCCGGGCAGTCTTACGCCACAACTCAGTCTAACCTCGGGTCCTTATTGGGCTCCATGTTTAACCTCCCACATTGGATAGGTATTGTTGTGACTACTGGACAGCTGGGCGGTTCCGGGCAGGTTTACATCACAACTCAATCCAACCTCGGGTTAAACACATCGTATGTTCTACATTTACATATTTTGTCTTTCTTCTTTATTTTCTTATATGTAAATATTTGCGGCCCATTATTAAGTTAATGGTGTAAAGGTTACACCAATCATGGGCCCAACCCATACTTGAATTTGGGCCCTTCTACTTTATATTTTCATTTATTAATTAATTTGGCCCAACGCTATTTTCCTCCGTTTAATACGTTCGTTTATCATAATATATGTTGGGCTTAGGCTTTTAAGCCCAACTTAGACATGAGAAAAAGGGGAGGCTTAAAGCGTGATTACATACACAAAAAGGGGAATGTGAACGCATGAACTTGCAACGCGACGTTGGAACTACAAAATAGAAACTGGTGTACTTGCATAGTGGTAACATATACTTTGGTCATAAAGCATAAGTGACATGAATCAAACCATGTAAACTTGTAGTTAAGTTAAGAATATCACTATTGACACATAGGCTTAACTACAACATAAACCTATATTTTTATTCAGGCATAATGTCAAACATAAGCAAATCATGTTCATAAGATTACTACATGTTTACAAAGGTGCTTACTTTTGTTACTAACACAAAAGTATAGTTCAACTTAATCATGATTTTAAATCTATTCTCATAACCATGGCATAAATATTTCTAATATGGAATCATGATTTTTACTTTAGTCATGCAAACTTGCAAAAGGGATTTTGAATCTAACCTAGCTATGTACCACATATGTCATCATATAATTCTTGTTAACAATATAGACTTAACATGGATTTCAATTATGCAAAATATCAATCATAGCCTAGTCATATTCATAAGTTTGCAAATAGGTTTTCTAGTACAAAAGCATGGCTTAATACATAGATCATGGTGCCAAAATTTCAACATAGTTTCATATGAACTATAATAACCCAAATTTGTTGCAATTACGTACAAAATGATTTTTGTACAAAAATATACATCATGATGGAATAGTAGCAAAACCCCAAACTTGCATGAATTTCAATTAATCAACTACATACATGTAGCTTCAACATGGATTACATAATTTGCGAATATTCCAAACGTATACTTGCATAAAACTACCGCAAACATGTAGTTTTTTATAATGAATAACACAATTCGAGAATATCCAAACGTATACAATATTCCAAATCAATAAGAATCATAGTAACGCACAAATATGAATTTCTTTATCGCCACAAATCAAGTATACAAACCAACACAATTATTTGTTCATACCAAAATAATACTCTACTTACAATTGTGTGGCGAATTCTCCAATTTAGGAATTTGGAGATGCGATTCCTTGTTGATTTGATTTGATTAAGTTGCTTTATGCTTTAGAATTTGCCTCCTAATCCTCTCTCCAATTGGTGGCTACTCTTAGTCGTTCCTCAGCAACATGATGGCCTTGTTCTTATTTTTGAATGGATAGATTAGGTTGAGTCTAGGGTCATTTTTATAGGGTTTATGAACTGATTAGGGACATCGATGTCGCTTGGATTGATCGTAGCCATTCATTCGAAAGAGAGACCAATTAGAGCCTGCCACCTAGCCCTAATGACAAAGCAGACTTTTGAAAATCGACCAACATAGAATAGGCCAGCCAGGTTGGGCTGGGTTCGACCTGGCTCTGGACCAGGTCGACAGCCCTGTCGACAGCCCTGTCGACAGCCCTGTCGACCTGGCTAGACCAGGTCGACAGCCCAGTCGACCTGGGTGCATTAGGCGGGAGTTTTCCCGCCCTGGCCAATTGGGCTCAATTTTGGAATTTAAACTTGTTTTTCTGAGCTATTTTATTCTGTTTGAATTTTAAACTTAATTCAGAAACTTCCGAAGGCCATATCTTCTTCATACGGACTCCGTTTTTCGAAAACTCGGACTCTATTTCGCGTATTTTTCCGAGGCGAACGCAATGGCGTATCCCGTTTCCCTTAGTTCTTCGATTTGAAATTAATTATACTTTAATTTGTGAATTTCACAGTTATAGAATTCGCGGGGTGTTACAGCTTCAAAATGGCCTTGTGCTGTTTTCAACTCGATGTTGGCCATTATGAGATCTTCGACCTCCTTCTTTAAGGCCATTTTCTCTTGGCTATTGGAGTCCAGTTTCGAATGGAAGCGTTGCTTAGCATTTTCTAATTCAATCTTATAATTTTCAACGTCCCTCCGTGCTAAAGCAAACTGGGATTGAGCATCTTCCAGGTCCTTCTCCATCTTGGTCCTGGCCCTCTCGTTGTTCTCAAGTTTCACTATGGATCTGTGTGCCTCTATTTCAAGCGATCGGATGACTTCAGAAAGGTTGACGGCATGTTTTTTCATCATCTCATATTGCCTGACAACATGGCGGATATGCCCGACAACTTCGCTATCCCAGTTCTTGGGGACCGGTTCCAAGGCTGGAACAAATGTCATCCGGTCAAAGAATATGTCTAGGAATTGTTCCCGAAGCTTTTCCAGCCTGCCTTGAATCTCGGGACCATGCATGTAATCCCGTGACCCTGGGGCAGCCAACTCTGGCTGGCTGGAGGGGACGATGTCACTCCTCTCCTTTTCAGATTCTTTGGATGCATCCTTGCCCTTATCTTTAGGTTCTTGATGCCTTTTTGACGACCGGCTGTGGGAAGTTGCACTCTTTGGAGGAGTTAACTCTTTAGGAAGTTTCTTTCCCCCTGTAGGAACTGCCGGGTAACTAGAAGGTCTGGTAGAGGTCGATTTTGGTGGAGACCGAGGTTGCGAGGAAGTCAGCCAGTGAGAGGGACCGCGAGAGCACTCGGTATCCGGGCGAAGGCTGGGTGTGCCCTCACGAAGAGAACGATACGAGTAAGATTTCCTGCGGGACATCGTTCCTACAAGAAAGAAAAGATCATATTAAAACTTTGAATACCCACGATATAAGAGTGAAGGGTCGGATAGTGTGTGTGATGTGTGCATCCCATATAATTCCACCTAACAGACCCGGGCCCGAAGACAGGCTCATCTGACCAGTTTCTCGTCCTCTAGTTGGAGCACTGGTCTCTTCAGGAACAGGGAAGAAAGGCCCCTCTTCAAAGTCCTTCTCTGTATATACATCATCGGGTAAAGGGATTTTATTCAGCTCGTCAAATAATTGCTCTTCTGTCAAATCATCGGGAGCAACGGTTTCGATTGGAGCAAAGATAGGAATTTCCTTGGACACATCACCGCGGACCTCATCCCCTCTGTATATGTTCAAGTCTTCATCGTCTTGGATGACTATCGGAGAAGGGCTCTTGCGAAATTTAGTTGTTTCTATCGCTTGTGAAGTTCCCTCTCCCTCTGTTGGGGGCACGTACTTATAAGGTTTGCCGCCAGTGCCAAGTCCAAATCTTCTATCTAGAAGACGATGCTTATGAAGATTGTCATCAGTAATGCATTTTTTGATCCTTAGAAAGTCGGATCTGCTTTGAGAAAGAATGGATAATCGATTGTTGTATAGTGGACCCTCCGTTTTCGGGAAGACATGATCTGTTTGAGATAAAGGGAGAATGTTAATGCCTAAACTTCTTGAACAAGATATTCGATTAGAGGCTTAAAAGTTTACTTGATTTGAGCCATCTTTGTGAACATCCGGCTTGTTTCCTTATGTAAAACCAATCAGACTTAGGATCCCCTATATTGCTATATCCATCGTACAGGACCTTCCTATTTGCCACCGATTCGAAGAAAGAGAAATTTGGAGTTGCTGAAGAACGGTGCTTGAAAAGAAAGAAGAACGTCAAATCTTTGAATTTAAGTTCGGCATGTAAGATCTCCGCGTATGCAATGTATAGGGTATATAGTGATGCGTAGGCGTTCGGATGGAGTTGCATCGGAGCAATTCCCAGTCGTCTTAAAGTTTCGATGGCAATCGGAGGGAACGGAGGGATAGCTCCTACCAAACACATGGTTTGGCTAATCGCCATATATCCTTCTGGAGCTAGGTGGGGTCTATCTTCGCTTCCGGGCGTCAAGACATCATTCCAAGGAATCCCGTGCCTCAAGCAGATTCTTTTAAGCTTTATATCGTCGAGCTTAGATGCTAGAGAATCAGAAAATTTATCTATCCTGAGAGCGCCAGGAATCTCGTCGGGAGCTCGCCCATCTATCTCAGAATCATCGCTAGATGAAGTACTTTCGGCCGGATCTGATTCTGTGGCCTCGTACTCAGATCCAGAATCTTCACCTCCCGGATTAATTGGAGGAATTTTAGGGTTGTACTGCTCAGGAACCTCGGATTCCGCTTCTATTGCGGATCTTGAAGAAGAGTGATGATTCGACATTACTGCTAGGACGAGAAAATATGAGCAATAAGATTAACACTACCCGTTCCCCGTGTGTGCAAGTACCGGTGTGTGTGCTTGTGTGTGCATTAAAAATAAAGCGTGAAAGCAATCAAGATCATCAAAATATTAGTTGTCATATGCAGTCAAATTATGTGGTCATTTAGTCCAGAAAGTCCAACGTCAAGGCTGTAGCCTAACTGTTCAGAATTTTATGGTGACAAGGCATTGATTAAAGTCTGAAATTTCTTCGCATCGTCAGCTATGGGTCGGATCGCAAGGCAGAGGGATCGCCCCCATTTTTGGATCGCGAGATAGAAGGGATCGCCCCCCATCGGATCGCAGGGCAAAGGGATCGCTCCTTCACGAATCGTTGCAGCCCCCAACGATACGCGCCCTTGCTGTCACCACGATCTTCCGTCTCGCCATTCGCCTTCATCTTCTCCTCTCCTTGCCCACGATCCGAACCGGCCTTCCCTCTTCTTCTTCCTCCTTCGTTTACCACCTCTCTTTCCCATTCTCGAACTCCGAGCTCTACGCCTGTCAGCCATGGCGACTTGATGATTCCTTCAGAAGATCGCAAATCTCCATCGTTTCTCCCTCAAATTAGTCGAAAAAATTCAGGGAAGAGAAGCGTTCACGAATAAGAATGCTTTTTGTGGAGTTACCTTTCTAGAAATTGAGGAAATGCTCGAATTTTCGAAGGTTTGAAAAACTTGGGTTCGCTCTTCGACAGTGCAGGTGAAACGATACGACAGAAAGAAAGAAGAAGGAAAGTGAAGAGGGGGGTCGGCTTATATAGGCAAAGAGGGCGACCGTTTGTCTCCCCTTCTTTGTCCTATTCGATCCACAAAAGACCAGTGGGCCGCGAACCAAAAGCCCACCACGACTCGAGGAGGAGCCCGTTTCGTTCCGAGGCCCAAGTGCACACCCAAGAACGGAACGAATGTCTCGCTAATGGACCGCGACTCGAGCCCGCGATACGAATCGATAAATTCAGGAATGAGGATTCTGAAAAAATCCCAGAAAGAGAATCGTTCTGTGATCCGCGACTCGTTGAGAAAAGACGATTCCATAGCTCGAAGCATGTTCCATCATCGATAAAACATACTTCGAGGGGGTAAAATGTTGGCTCGCTTTTTGACCAAGCCACCCAGGATCATTCATAAGAAGAAAGCATGAAACCACGTTCTCTAAGAATATGAAGGAATGGATCGCATCATCGACTCGCCCATTGATGGATCGCACGCTATCGACTCGCCCATCATCGGATCGCGTCTCGACGGATCGCCTCAATTTCGTTAGCGAAACGACGCCTCTATGCGATCCGATCCATGCATATGTTGTTGCCCAGTATTGATCGATCCGATCCCCTGATGCGCGGCGAACCCTCTGACCCATTCAAGCATGAGCTGGTCTTCAGCGATCCGAGACGCACGGATCTAGCGACACGTGTCCCTAACCAATTCTCCCCATATGCACGATCCGATTTTCAAGCAGATCGCGACACCTGTCCACAACGGCTAATTTGACTATTTCCTCAACGGTGGCGATGCGATCCGATGTTCTCGGGATTCGTGCCACGTGTAACCACGACCCGCCTGACAAAATCAGCTATAAATAGCCCGGAGCTTGGCATTTTTTGGGATCTTTTTGGCAATATTGAGTACTGAATCCGCCATTGTTGTCAAACTACTGAAATATTGAGAGAAATCCTTGATTGTGTTAGCTTTCAAAGTATAATCAATAATATATAAAGTGGACGTAGGCTCGTTAACGTCGAACCACTATAAATTCTGTGTGTTATTTCTTTTTTTCTCATTCTTCAGTTGAAACTCTATAAGCTTCAGAACAATTTGGGTGTTAGGTCAAAATTTTGATCTAACAATATGTAGCATTAAGGAACTTTTGTATATATAATGGACATATGGCACAATCATTATTTGCATTAAGGAGGTCAACTGAATCAGTGGACCGCCTAATTTTGCATTAGATATGGACATATACACACATTGTGCATTTAAACATGAAAGCATTAGAAGTCTATAAGGACAATGGATGCCTTTGTTTGATGGTTGAGTAGATGGATGATTGGATGTTAGGATATATATTCTTCTTAACTTGAAGATTTCGGGGTCGAAATCCTTTAAGGAGGGGAGAATGTAACACCCCGTAATTCTGTTAATATTAATATTCACAAATTAAAGAATAACTAATCTCAGACGTGAGAATTGTGGGAAACGGGTTGCGCCATTGTGTTCATCTCGGAATTCTGGTCGAAATAGAGTCCGAGTTTGCGTGAATTGGACTTCGTATGAAGAAGTTATGGCCATCGGAAGTTTCAGAAAATTCAAACAAATTTCAGAAAATTTAAAATTCAAATTCGGAGTCAAATCAGGCTAGGCGGGAAATTTCCCGCCCAGCACCCCAGGTCGATTGGGGAGTCGACCCCCCCCCCCAACCCCCAGGTCGACTGGGGAGTCGACCTAGGTGTCGACCTGGTCAGTCGGCTAGGGTTTTGACTGAGCCCAATCTTGAGCTGCTGATGTGTCTTTAGTGCTGAGTTGGCAAATTAAACGGTTCAGTTTAGTTCTGAGTTGATCTGACGGTCTAAATAAAACCTAAACTCTTTAAATACCTTGCTAGTCTCTCACTCTAATTCACATGAAAAATAGAATAGCCACCGTCATACCGCCGCCATGGAACTCAGTCTAGCCGCCGCCAACTAAGAAGGAAGAAAAGCTAATCAAATTCTAATTCTACTCAACTCTAAAGCAAATCAAGACTCTCTTTTCTTCTCTAATCGTGAGTATGATGATCTTGACAAGATTATTATTAAATTAATTATATTAATTTATGAATGGATTTTGAGTAGATGATGTGAATTGTCATATATGTTGTTGTAAACCTTATACTATCATGTATGTTATAAATCCTATGCTATGTGGTGATGATATCTTATATGTTGTAAATCATGCTATGATGATGTTATATATGTTGAGAGTTTCTATGCTAAGTTGTGATGAATCATACATGTTAAAAAGCCATGATGTTACTATTTATGCTAATTAGTTCATGTTAATCAAATCATAATATTGATATTATTTGGGCAATGTTGATCTATATGAAAAGTCACATATGCAAGTTTAGGTTGATTAGTAAAAGTTATGAACATATGCCATGACATCTATTATGACATCTAGAGTTATGCTATGACATATGTGAAATTCTATGCTAGTTCACACCTTCATTATGTTGCCTAAAACCCCATATGCAAGTTTCATATCATGTAAATTGTGACATTTAACAAGTTGACACCTTTAGATCCTTAACATGTGTAGTTTATGCAAGTTTCACCCCTATGATGATTGGACTATTTTATTTGTTTATATGTTGCGATAATTTATCTTTGTGCTATGAGTTAGACTACTCGAGTCTAACGTATATTCTGCGTTGAATAAGCGTACGTATAAACGTGGGGTAGGGGTAATATTAAGGATTTAATATTAAGAAGTTGGGGTGCAATTGATATGATTTTGCATGCCATGAATAGATGGCCATAATTGAGTCAATTATGGGCATCATTAAAATTGCAGTTAATTAATAATTTGAATAGGGAATTATTAAAACTGGGGTAAAAGATTATAAGTGATAATCAATGCTTAGGACACGAGGTTGGACTCGTTTGTGACGTAAACCTGCCCGGACCCGCCTGGTAAATCCATTGGTCAAAAATGTCAGCCCAATGTGAGAGGTCCTAGGCCTAAACTAAAGCATAACAGTTGCAAAGCCACGAGGTCAGACTCTTTTATGGTGTAAGCTGCCCGGACCCGCCATGCAAATCCAGCTGCCATAAATGCCAGTCTAATGTGAGAGGTCTTTATGAGGTTATGGCCTGAATGAATTAAGAAATACTTAACCAGATAAACATGTAAGGTGGGACATGGAGGTTAAGTAGGTGCCTTGGGTGGCATGAGGAATCTAGTGGGTACCCTTAGTGGCATGTGAAATACGATTAGTAAGACTTAACCGAACACACATGTAAATGAACATGACTAAGAGGGTTAAGTGGGATGTACTAGTGGACAAGCTTAGGTGGATAGCTTGTGGGGGCCCATTTCAACCAGTATCCCAAACGTATCCAAAACGGGGAGCGGTGGCAATGCAAGTCCAATGGGTTTCATATGCGTGTGTGGACACGGGCTGGTAGGTAAGACGTTGTGGCATCGTGTAGGTATAAGCCATGCATTCTCAAGTTGTATCAAGTTGCCACTTTCGGGGAGTGATACACCCCACTATGGGGCTAGCACGGGTATCTACGAGTAGGGAGCCGATCGCAAGTGGGTAGTGGGGTACACCTAGTGGAGATAGGGGCAGACGACACCTATGTAGTCAGCTAGGGGTACACAAGGCTATTTATATAGTTTCTGTGTGAAGAATGTAGGATCAACCTTTAGGGTGACTGGTGCGGTGCAGTGTAGTAATTATTCGTTAGTAATTAGGTATGCCTTTAAAGTTATCTTTAACGTTATCTTTAGCTGCTCTTCCATACCCAATAGTTCATAGACATTTCCTTGTTTTCCAGCTTATGCCTTAGTCTAGTTATTTTGGTAATAGTATTGTTAGAATTATCATACTCGCCAGACTTTATGTCTGACCCCCTCCATTTCTATCCTTTTTTCCCCTCCAGGTCCTCAGGTTGGGCCCAGCTCTAGTGGAGTTTGATTGGATTGCTTTATCTCTCTTGGAATGCTTGGACCGTTGAAGTAAAGTCCAGCTTGTTATCTTCTTTAATGGCTATTTTTGTAATGGGGTTATGTATTTTGTTTTATCAAGATGTTTATTGTACTTGACTCTGATTTATGGTTTTATAATGTAACAAACATGTTTAAATTCCGCTGCAATAAAATGAAGTTATAGATTTCCAAGTACTACTTATTATCTGTCTTGTTGTAATTTTTCTGTTCTATATTCACTTAAAACCTCCATGGAAGTTAATGCATTCCCTTTGTGATTGACATTAATGGACGTGGGGTGTTACAGAGACAGAGGAGAGTATTAGAAAGATGTATCCAGAACTCTTCGCCTGGTAAGATTTTAACTTCGATTTAGTTTTCCGCATGCTAGGATAGGCTTGTTTGCTTGTTTTGCATGATTGATTGTTGTATGTGGCTGTCAGGCATGCGGGATCATTTGTATGTTTTAGGTTAAGGAATTTCGGGGACGAAATTTCTTAAGGGGGGAGAGTGTAACGACCCGTATTCTACGCATCATAGGATCGTAGAATATTTATTTCTTTCACATACGAAGTCGTATGGTCATGTAACTTTGGGAGACTACTATTGGGGTCATTTCCCATGTTCATGATTTTTGTCGATTTTAAATGACCATTTTACCCTTAGTTGGTACTGTTTTGGCCATAACTTTTGATTGGAAAGGAATTTAGACCTGAAACCACTTCCATTGGCACCGGATGATGGTTTACAAATCCATAGAGTAGTCACGTAAGCCAAACGGACTAACCGTTTGAGAGCTATGGCTGAAACAAGTTTCAGATGGTGAAAAATAGCTTAATTGGGCTTAACCAGGTGATTAACAGCCAGGCCCAATGGGGGATTTCGGGATTAGGGTTAGGAGGCGGCTGAAATCAGTTAGAGAACGATCTTATCCTCATTTTCCAGCCGCCACTTTCATTCTTGAACCCTAACAATGGCCGCCAACATCTAGAAACATCCCCAAATCACTTTCTAATCAAGTTTTGGCTTAATCTACATCAAATTAAGGAGAGAAAACACGAAAGCAAGGTTAGAGCTGCTGTTAGACATTATTATTCACCCAAATCAGCAAGGTTTCAGTTCTGAGAATTTTATTTGTGGCCAAGGTGAGTGATTTGCCTAGTTTTTGCACTAATTACGGTTGATTAAGGGTAATTAGTGAAGATTAGTGAATTTATACACTAATAAATTCTAGAAAAATATCTATAAATTCGAAAATAATATTTTATGCCTCTGTTAGAAATTTGGTTTAATTTGGTTAAGTTTTATTAACCCTAGGATTAGTTTTGCTTAAACATGCTTAAGGGAAAATATGGGGTTTTGGCTATATTTGATCCATTTTACATGTTATGGTTGATGTTTTGGTGTTTGTGGTCAGTTTTCTATGTTGCTTTGACTGTTTGGGGTGATTTTTGGGTAAGTATAATGGTTAGATTGGTCGAAAACATCGTCGAATGGCGTAAAACACTTGCTGGAAAAGTTTCAGGAAATAGTGTAGGCTTTCGGATCGGATCGGAGGAATGGGCTCGGATCGGATAAGTGAACTGGGCAAGGGATTCGATCGGATCGGAACTTGACACTTGAGAAAACTGGCAAAAGGGAAGGCCACGCTAATTGAACTGGGATCAGATCGGATAAAGGAGGAGAGATCGGATCGGAGCATGTGAAGAACGAGGGAGCTGATTGGAGCGGAAGCACGGACATGATGGGAGATGGCAACCCGACCCGACCCGAAGTGGGACACCCGACCCGAACCGATGCAACGCTGTGGACCCGAACCAAACCGCTACAGGGGGAGACTACAAACCGAACCAATTCAAAATAGAGGACCCAACCGGAACCGATGGCTAGAAGGGGTACCTGACCCGACCCAGTATTGACCAATAACCCGAGATGCAAAGGTAGTCCAATATGGGAAGTTAGAGCTCAGGATCCAGTTGGGAACCGACGAATTCATTTCATGTTTGGGCTTTGCTGTAGGACGTGTGTGCCAAGGGGTAGTTGATGTCTATGACTTTGGATCACTATGTATGGGAGGTACGTGAACGGATTCAGGGCCACAGCGGCCTAGGTACGATTAAAGGGCTATAGACCAATGAAGTGGGGTCATTTGTAAAGATTTGGTCATGACTCCATGTGGTAAGCTTGGTAGTAGCATTAGTTGTACAAGTTGAACTCTGTCACTACTTCGATGGGTTTAGTGATTGACAGTGGTGGATATCGTATGCTTTACGCACTGAGTGAGAGATGTGAGGATGGTTTCTATGGTTGATTTGTTTGCCATCATTATGACATGCACACCCCACCCCCGTATTCTTTACACTATTTATTATGGCACATTAGAGTATTGTACGGTATATGGTACTAACTCTTTGGTTGCAGGTCCAGGTTCAGGTATGGTTTAGTATACCTGTTATTGTTCTATTTAGATGCTTATCGCTCATACCAGACTTTATGTATGACCCAGAGTTTTATGTCTCCTCTTATTACTCTGGGTGCTTACACGAGCAGACTAGAGACAGGTTAGCTGGAGATGCATGGGTAGATGATCTGGAGAGGAGAAGGAGGCTTCCACGTATAATATATATAGTATTCTCCCTGTGTTGTTGAAGATCACTGCTTGGGCATTAGTAGTGTATCTTCTACTTTAGCTTTCTTTGTTTTAGAGACAGTAAATTTTGGGAAGTTTTAATAAGCTGTACTTGGATTTCCGCTGCTCTGATGTTGATGTTGGTTTTGGTTATCAACTTATGTACTGTCTCACCTGTTTTATGTCAAGTATATTATTATTATATTTTGCTCCATTCTACAGGTTCTTTGTTAGTCCATTTCCTTCTTCCCTTTCCTTCTGACGACCCGTTCCGTGCTAACTGGACATGTGTACAGCGCACTTTTGGAGTATATGTCGGTTGGTGCGGGGCGGGCCGTCATAGGAGGTCATCACATCGTTTGGATGATTAATGATGTCTTAATTGGGCTGTACACCCAAGACAAGGTAATAAGTGGTGATCGTCCAGGCGTACTTGGAGATCGACGGATATGCGAGGGCCTCTCCCCTGTATTGAACATATGGGGAGGAATAAGATGCCTTCGGTTTCATTCAAAACCAGAGCGAACTTGTAAACGGATGCGTGTCTGACATCGGATTTCATTCTGTGTGATTGGAAGACATTGGTTGCATAGCGTGAATTCCCTGTGTGGCATGCTGAGATGCAAATGATCAAGGCTTCTATTGAAAAGCAGAGTCTTATGGTTGATGATCAATGCACGACTTTAATATAGCGTAGCTTTGTGTAGCATTAATCCCAAGCCTCAAACCCCAGTGTGGACCAGAAATGGGAGAGGACATGCATTTCTTTCTAGCTAGGAGTGGTGTTAGCGTTTTACTAGCCCTGGCATTTTACTTATGTGGATGATGGATAGAGAGGCGCCTCGGTTATATCGGTTGCTCCGGGGCTGATGGTTTGGTCGGGATATGAACAGTTTATGCCCCATAGGTCGGGAAAACGCATGTTCAGGCATTTTAATCCACTCCGTAGGGACTGACCCTAACAATCCAAGTCTTTCCTGTGCGCTTGCCTGAGGCTCGGGACAAAGAGTCTCAAAGTGGTAAGGACGATCCCTTGCCTTGGTTCACAGATGGAAATCCAACTTCAAATACGTGACTTTGCGGTTTTGATTGTAGAAATTAGTATGGCGATATAGTGGTATGGGGCGCTTATGCCGTCTATGATTGATAATTATGATTGAAATTGATTTGAGACTATACACTTATAGTAATAATAAAAGACAAAATTTCATGTACCAAGCATTTTTGGCTATTATAAAGTAAAAACTCTATCCTCCGGCTTGCGTTGCATTGTGTGATGGGACCTGATTCTTATAATAGCTTCATTGTTCTTTATTTAGCATTGCGTTGTTTCTTTATGCGCTGGTATTCTGGGGAGAAAACCCGTTCCATGTTATATGGCGTAGTCCCTGGATTTACCTAAATTTAAAAAAAGATTAATTATCATTTTAGTTCTCACACCAATCACATGACTAACCTGGAGTTTACTGCTTTAACCTAAACTCTGGATGCCTCTATTTCCTAATGGGAAGCTATTAGTTTTGGTTTTGCAGATTTATATTCACAGGATCCTGATTTACAGCTGCAATAATATTCAGAAAGCTCTGTATCTTTGTATTACTTTCAGTTGTGTTTTGTACTGTTTTCCGCTGCTATGTATTTAAATGTAATTTAAATCTCTGATATTGATCAAATGTATATGATTTATTTGTACTCTGTATATTCTTGTATTCTGATGAAATTGTTGTAATAAGCAATGAAATGTTCTTCTATTTGTGTTCTGGTTCGTCTTGCCCTCAAGGCAATCCGTTCTTCCTTTTCTCTTCGGAGACCGGGGAAGTTTCGGGTCCTTACATTAGGATTAGTGTTTGTGGTTATTATATACATATTGGTGATTGGATTCCCGCAGCACCATTAGTGCATGCCCGCAGTATCATTAGCGAATGACACTATACGCCTTACGCTTTGATAGTGGATGACCTTCTATACCGCGATATCCTGCCACAAAGTAGAATGGGTATTATTTATGTTGGCTAAGGCCTGTAGATGCAGGAAAACAGGTTAGAGGGATCCAACTGAATTCCTAAAAAATATTATTATTGGTTTGTTCTCATATATATTATCATATATGGTGTGTTAGAAAATCTATGGTTGACAATTGATATTTTTGATTTGTTAAAATATCACTGGACCTAAAATGTTGATATATAAAAATATCAAGAAAAATGATATTTTGATATTCAAAGAGGAAAATCCATTTATCTAAAATAGAATTTGAATTTCAATTGTGCTATAAATATATCCATTTTTGAATATATGAAACAAGTAGTGAATTTATAAACGTGTTTATAAATTAATAATGCAGAGAATTGAAATGAATTTATAAACAATATTTATAAATAAAGTGGAAAAATTATCAATTGATAATTTGCATATTTAGATTCAAAAATGAATTTAAAAATGGAAACGGGGAATTGTTTTGAAGAAGTAAAAGATGAAGTTTATTCTGATGTTCAGAATATAAACTAAACAGAAATAAATCCGTAAGGATTTATGATGTGAATTCGATTAGTTTGAATTTATTTAACTAAAACATGTCTTGAAAATATTAGGGTTTAATTTAAATAGAATTTAAATTTAAATTTGAAAATAGATTCTATATATCTATATTTATATAGATAAGTTATAATATATAGAATTAACCAAAATAAGATTTTGGTAATAAATTGATTTCGGAATAGAACTTGTTTAAATATATAAGACAAGGAAGTTTACAAACGTTGTTTATAATATGATGAATTAATTATCAAGAGACAATTTGAAACATTAAATTTAAATATAAATTTAAAAGTATAAATTAAAATCATTTCGGAAAAAGGAAATGATAGTTTTTATTCCGAAATTCGGAATATAAAAGGAGTTGGGTTTCAAATAGGTATTTGAAAGGAAAGCTTGTTTTAATTTTTAAATAAAAAATTAACTTATAAACAATGTTTATAAAAATAAGGAAGTAAATTGTTGTTGGGTAATTTAGGAGTTTATAATTCAAGTATGAATTGAAAAGTGAATTGGAAAAACGGTTTAAAATAGAACGATAAATTTTATTCCAGAATTCGGAATATAAATTAAAGTGGGGATAACCCAAAGGGTTTATAATCCGAATTTGATTATATTGAATTTTATAAATAAATTACTTACAAAAGAATTAGAAGTTAATATAATAGATCGAGTTGTAAATTAATTTATAACTGAATTATGAAATAATTGATGATTACGGATAATAAGAACTATTAAGTGAGATTGGGAAAAATTAGTTTATATAAATTTAAGATATTTTAGAACGGAGTTGAAATTCATTTATCAACAAAGTTTAAAGTTTATATTTAATTATAATTAAAACGAACTCACCGCGACGCGGTAGTTCGTAAATTGGTATTCGAACTTCAGTTGAGTATATAGAACTCAAATTAAGTCGGGATTATTTGAAACAAGAATCGTCAGGACCAATTAGATAATTGTTTTCTAATGGAAGAGAAAAATCTGCATTTCATCGAATAAATTTTGAGTTATTTCAAAATCAAATTTTCATTAAAAAAACAGCGTCGTAAACATTATAAAACCATAAAAGTTTATTGAGTTAAATATAAGAATTTTAGGCAAATAAAACTTACATTTACATTAGAAAAATCCAGACTTGAGTTGTAAAATATATCTAAACTCAAGTGGTCTAATGGATTGATTTTTGAAACAAAAATCAGTTTTTTAATTAATTATTGAATAGAATTAACTAATTTGAATAATAATTAGTTAATGAGATTTTGAATTGAAATTAGGTTTTGAATAAGTGAATTCGATTTGGAAATTATATCGAAATCGAAAAGGAATTTTGAATTGGAAATGGAATGCAGTTTGTTTATAAGCAAGTTGATATTATATTTGAACATGTTATGTTCAAACAAAGAAGTGAAATAAGCAAAAGAGCTAATTAAAGAAAATTAGCGAACTGAGTTAAAATGACCAGACTGGGTTCGAAAAAATTAGGAATGGACGTATATAGGTTAAGCAGGTTTGTAATGAAGTATATGAAGATTATAATTCGTGTGCCCGACAATAAGTTACATGTTTAAATTCCATATGTGGTTTTATGCACCGAATCGACAAGCGACTTGGCTTTTTGATTTTCGTTTTGAATGGAAAGGGCCTAGAGCGGCAAGTTGAGGTTTAAACTATTCACCAGTACACAGGAGGTTGTGGAAAAAATTTCTGAAAATTTAAGGAGTTAGAATATTTTAAAGAAAATTGGATAACTAGAAAATCAATATATCAATTCATATTTATTTCGATGAGGAAACGAATTTAAAATAGTATATTATAAACAAAAAAGAAATCGGTAGTCTGGTAATAGAAAGAGAAATGTAAATACGTTTTAAAACCGAATAATTGGCTTTATATGATGTGGATATTCAAGGTAAGTGGTTTTTTCTGTTTTAAAGTTAATTGTAACAACCCGGAAATACTAAGCCAATTTAAAAAATTTATTTTGTCAATTTTAGCGAATTTTGAATACTTAAAACGAATTATTTTAAATAATTTGACAAGAAATTTATTTTGAGTAGAATTAGAATGTATATATCTATTTCCGTCATCGTTAGAATATAAATATTTTATTTATAATTATAAAAGAAATTGAAAATGGCGCGGTAGTTCGATAATTCGATTTCAAATTTCCAATGAACATACCGGTTGCAAAATAAGCTGGATTTTAGTGAAACCAAGAATATTAGAATCTAATTGAGGATATCTTTCCAACGAATCTGTAAAATTGAAATTTCATAGCGGGAATCAAAAGTTACGCCCAGTTGAAAATTCCGAATAGTCGCTATGGAATTTTAGCCCTTAAAAAAATGGAAATTTTGCAAACGACCTCGGTTTTCGACGAAAGCACTTTTGTTGGATCCATGATGTCAAGTTATTGCTAGGTTTCAAATTTCGTAATTTTTCTAATCAATATGTGAGCGTGGCAAAAGAAAACGCGTTTGACCAGTTTCAGTTGATTTTAATCGACTGGAAAATGGCCATTTTTCAAACGGTCTTAGAATTCGATGAAATTAGTTTTGTTATGACCATATCGTTAATACATAGCTAGAAAATATTTTTTCGGAATTTTTAGAGTTCGTACGTGGCCCCGGTAAATTGAAATGTGCGTTCAAATACAATATTTAGAGTTATATTTTGATTCTGACGGAAACTAATCGAAACGATCGAATCAGCTTAAGATACATATCCCATTGTGTTTGGAATGGGGGTAATTAGCTATGCAAGACAGGCGGTGGGTTGTTCGAATGAAGAGTCAACCCTTATGGAAAATAAAAATAAAATTAAATATATATAATTACACATCAGCCCACCCCCCTTATTCCCATTTTCCCCGACATCCCTTTTCTTTCTCAAATCGAAAAATATGGCGATGGCCATCACCATCCACCGTCGCATCAGGGACTCCGAAGCCCCTTCCCTCCGCTCAGCCGCTGGCCAGGCGTTCTCCACCTCGACCCCCGAGCCTTTCACTCCTCCGTCCCAGACCAACGATGGAAAGCCGCCGCCACTCCCCTAGCTGACGGCCATCACCTGACAGCCCTTCGCCCCCTGTTTCCGCGACTACCCCCTTCCGTCCGACGCACGAAGCTTTCCTCCACTGATGAACGCAACAAACCCCCTTCCATTTCTTACTGTAAGTTTTTTTAATTATTTTTATTAATAGAAAATCTGATTAGTTTAGATATTTATTTAAACTAGTTTAGATATTTATTTAAACAAAGTTTAGATTTTTAGTAATAGTGAAGTTTTGATTTTTAAACAACATGAAGCATTGATTTTTAAACAACATGAAGCTTTGATTTTCAGCCTCGAAAAGAATTGATTTTTTTTATTTGTTTAAAGATATGATTTTTATATAAGCATGAAGATAAAAATACGATTTTTATGTTGTAGAGATATTAAAAATATAATTTTTATATATGTAGAGACATAAAAATATAAGTTTTATATGTGTAGTAAATTAAAAATTCGATTATATATATATATATACATATATTAGCAAGGTAAAAATATGATTTTGATGTAGCAAGATCGAATTTTTATAAAGTAGAAAGATTGGATTTTTAATAAGAAAAAGATTTGATTTTTAATCTAGCAAAGAAGTGATTTTTAATTATATAAAAATATAATTTTTATAGATGCAGCAAATTAAAAATATGAATTTTTATAAGGTAGAGAGGATAAAAATTCGATTTTTATATAGGAGGTAGCGTTGTTAAAAATATAATTTTTAACACAAATGGTATTGAACAGATCTCGTTAGAAGAGAAGTGAAGATTTCCTACATATGAAGAGTCGGGGCGTTTGGATTAGCTAGTTGGTGAGAATTTCTCACCTTTAATTTTCTTTTCTAGTTTAAATTATATAGTAGGATGCAGACGGTGCTTAGTAGCACCCGACACCCGTCGTCCACAGACCATGGATGGCTTGTATGTTTGATTGTTTGTTGTGGTGAAAATTGATTGTGTGATGTGAAATGAAATAAAATATTTATATAGCTAAACATATTTTATCGTTAAAAATATAATTTTTAACGAGTATGTGAATAAATAAAAAATCTGTGTTTGTTGATTTGAAACCCCACACCAGTATTGGGACGATATATGACATACACTAATCCCAATAATTAGTTGTATGTCGATCGATTGATTGACAGACTGTGTAAGTGCTAATTATTTATATTTAATGCTTATGCAGTTGTGTAGTGCACTCTGGATGATGGTTGATTATTTATCGTGGTTATTTTTATACATGTGTTGTAGAAAATCCATATAATTAACATTACATGGTAATTGATTGGGCCTCATTCCAGTTTTGGAAAAGAAATATTTGAAAAAGAAATATTTAAAATAGAAATATTTGAAATAGAAATATTTGAAAAAGAAATATTAGAAAAAGAAATATTTGAAAAAGAAATATTTGAAATAGAAATATTTGAAAAAGAAATATTTGAAAAAGAAATATTTGAAATAGAATATTTGAAAATAGAAATATATGATGTCGTGTTGATTAGATTGACGCCATTCTGACGTGAATGATATTTATATCGATTTTATTCATTTTTAAATGAATATTGAAAGGCGATTTCAATAATCAAATATTTTAGAAAATGAATTCGAATGGAATATTTTAGAAAATAAAATTGAATTGAAATTGAATTGAATATAAAATGAATTCGAATAGAAATTGAATTGAATAGAATTCAAATCGAATTGAAATTGAATTGAATAGGAATTCAAATCGAATTAAAATTGAATTGAACAGAATTGAAATCGAATTGAAATTGAATTGAATAGAAAATCGATTCGAATAGAAATTGAATTGAATACAATTCAAATCGAACTGAAATTGAATTGAATAGGAATTCAAATCAAATTAAAATTGAATTGAATAGAATTCAAATCGAATTGAAATTGAATTGAATCGAATTGAAATCAAACATAAATGAATGTAAAAAGGAATTTATAAAGGAAAATTAAATTTTGATTTGAATTTGAAATGAAGTTGAAATCGATTTGAAAACGAATTTAAAACGATTTTTAAAATACGTTTTAAAAAAGGAAATTGACGAAATATATATTATATATATAATATAATGGCCTGAATAGAACGCGCCGCACCGTGGCAGTTCGCGAATTTCGACCATTGACTTCGAATGGATATTGCGGGAGATCCGACCGTCGGATTCTCCTAAAACTAGAACAGTTGGGTTCATGTCGAAAAGAGCTTCCTAACGAATATTAGAAATTAGAGATCTAGCGGTTGGATTTGGAATTATGTCCAAATCAAATTTGGAAAAGGTCGCTGTAAGTGCAGTTCGATGGCCGTTGATGGAAATCGACTGTACGGGCCTTGATAAAATTATTAAAAATATCAATAATTTGTGTAAAGTCATAAGAAATGATTTGTGAAGAATTGGGATGAAAAACTCCATATTTGAAAAGATAAAAACAGATTTTTATCGAAATGAACTAGTTTTGAACTAGAATTATAAACCATTTATTTTTGTATTAAATAAAGTGGATTTGAAATGATTTTGAAAATAACCAGAATTTCCAATAATTGAATTGGAATAGATTCGAATCGAAATTGTCTGTGGAATATTTCGATGATGGATTTCATGATTATACAGATATTGTTATGAAAATTCGAAAGATATATTTATATCATTATTTCTAATATGATATTTGTTGGTCGTAGAATTTGATATTGAATATAAGTCGATATATTTTCTGTTCAGAGCCTTGTATTTAATATCAAATGTGATTTGGGTTTGTCGTGAATGGTGTCTTCATTAACACTGTTCTTGATCCTAGTTGAGAAGAAGATTAGATCTTTTTATTTAGATTTAATGAAGTGTGCCAATTAAACGGTATTTAATCGGAAATGAATTTGAATTGAGTTTTGGGTTTATCGTGAACGGTGTTTTAAATAACACTTGTTCTTTGACCCGATAATTAACAGAACGTGATTTTGGGTTTATCGTGGACCGTGTTTTAAATAACATTGGTTCTTTAACCCAGTTAAAGACAGGATTTGATTTCTGAGAAGATTAAAACTAAGTGGGGTTTTAATGAATCTTTAATTAGATTGAAATGGTCGAGAATGGAGTATCACTAGTTTTGCTCCAGGCGATAGTTAAATCTTTAATTAGATTTGAACGTGAAATGGTAATTGAATTTACCGATAACACCGTGGTGTTAGATATGAAGTATTACCAGTTTTCATGGGATGAATAAGCTGGGACTGGGAAATAAAATAAATGATTACTTTGGTGTGATTTGCTAATCCCGACTAGTTTGAATTTATTTTCAAAAGAAGATTAAAAAATAAATTTAAAGAATTTGTCTTTGATAAAATTAAAGGGAACCATTCCCAAAGTATAAGAATATTTGAATAAAAGAATATTCTGGATTGAAATGAGGCATATGTTGTGTTTGTGTAAAACTTGTTTATTATATACGCGAGTTATTCAGAAAGGCCGGGTTTATCCCATTCTGAATAACTGATTCGACGTGGTGTCGAGGATGAAGACATTGGTCGAAGACAGGAGGTCTTCAAATCATTTGGGTGATTACCGATGATCTTGAGTGGGCTGTACACCCAAGAGGAGGGAATCAGTTGGTGATCGTCCAGACGTACTTGGAGATCGATGGATATGCGGGGTACTAGGTGCCTTCGGTTTCGTTCAGACCCAGAACGAACTTGTAAATGGACTGTGTGTCTGACATTGGAGTTTAGTCTCTGTGCTTGATTTCTATTAAATATATATTTTTGGCGGTGGAGAATTTATTCTCTTACTTAACATCCTTTTGTGAGACGTACGAGCTCGGGGGTTATATATCGATGGATATCAATCGCATGGAGTGTATTGCCTGTGTGGCATGCCTAAATGGCAAATGATCAAGGCTTTTGTTGAAAAGCAAAGTCTTATGGTTGATGATCAAAGCACGGCCTGTGTGGCGTAGCTTTGTGTAGCGTGGATTCGCGAGCCTTACACCCCGGTTGTGAACCAGAAACGGGAGAAAGATCCAGGGAGGGCATGCGTTTCCTTCTAGATAGAGGTGGTGTCAGTGCTTAAACTGGATGACATTTATATACTTTTCACCTGTGTGGTTGTTGCTGTTGCGAGGCGCCTCGGATATATCGGTCTATCGGGGAACGATGGAGTCATTGGACTCATTTACGCCCCGAAGGGCGGGGAAACGCAGTGTTTAGGCATTTTAATCCACATCGGTGGACCGGCCTTGTGGATCCTAAGGGTCGATGCGTTCTTTCAGACATGGGCTAGATTGTCTCGAATTCGGTAAGGACTATCCCTTGCCTTGGTTCACAGATGGAAATCCAACTTCCAATACGTGATATTTGCGGTTTTGAATGTAGAGCCCAGTATGGCGACATGATATATGGTACCCATGCCGTCTATGATTGATATTTATGATTGAAATTGTTTTGACACTATACACTTATAGTAATATCAAAATAATCAGTTTTTAAATGTATCAAGCATTCTTTGGCTATTATAAGGTAAAACCATATCCTCTGGCTTGTGTTGCATCGTGTGATAGGACCTGGGTCTTATAATAGCTTCATTTTTCTTTATTTAGCATTGCGCTGTTGTTTTATACACTGGTACTCTAGGGAGGAAACCCGTTCCGTGTTATACGGCGTGGTCCTTTGATTTACCAAACTTTAAAATAAATATTAATAACTATTTTAGTTCTCACACCGGTCATATGACTGACCTGGAGTTTATTGTTTTAACCTAAACTCTGGGTGCCTCTATTTTCCACACGGGCAGCTAGTAGTTTTGGTTTTGCAGATTTATACTCAAAGGAACCTGGTTTACAGCTGGAATGATATACGGAAAGCATTGTATCTGTATATCTCCTTCAGTTGTGTATTGTATTATTTTACGCTACTATGTAATTTATTGTAATCTATGATATTTGGCAAATATGTAATGTTGATTTATACTCTGTATATTCTTATATTCTGATGGAATTATTGTAATTAACAATGAAATGTTCTTCTGTCTACTTTCCGATTTGTCGTGTTCTCAAACAATCAGGAGTTTTGAACGGTCTTGGTCGGTTTAGCGACTGATGCGGATCGAGCGAAATTCCAGGTCGTTACAGCTTGGTATCAGAGCTTTGGTTTACAAAGCACGAGAACAAGGCACATTAGAACCATACGAAAGAATTCATCAGATATTGGATTAGTAATATCCAATTATAATGACTCGTTAGAGATAGGATTAGTAGTATCCTAGAACAAGTGTGAAGAGTATATTTTTAAAAATAAAATTGAAAACAATTTTTGTTTTAAAAATTAAATTCAAGTATACGTATTTGAATATTTTATTTGTATTGAATTTGGACAATCTAATATATAAAGATTTTGCGTATACGTCTGATCCACATGTATTCGAAGTTTTAATATACTGGATAGATATAGAATCACACTCTAGTTGCTCAGACATGATTCTGATGATTGATGCGTCATCATCAGAATTTATTTTCATGTTTCGAAAGTGGTATTTCCATATATTTCCAATTAACTGGTGTGAGAACAAAAATTATATAGGGCTTATTATTGTGATTTGGCATCAAAAACATGACTTTCTATATATATATATCAAAGTTATATGATTGAAATGATAATCAACCAATTGATTGCTGGTTGTATGGTTTGATTATTGTTTGATTAATTTAATGTTGAACCTATAACCAAATTGAATCAAATAGTGAATTGTATTGGAAATTTATCGCATTTGCTTGCATATACATGTACTTACATTGAACAGGTCATTGCAAGGAGGCTAGAGCAGAGAATAAAATTGTTTGCCTGACAAATAGGTACATGTTTACCATAATTTACTGTTTTGTTTGGGCAATGATGATTTTATAAGCCGCTTGGCTTTTTCTTTTTCTTTTGGATTGAAGAAGGCCATGGGAGGCTATATGAAATATCCCGAAGTCCCCGGTGTAGGGGAGGTTATGGCGAAATTTTTCGGAAATTTAGGGTGTTAGCCAAATTATTGAGAAATTTGAAAAGTTCTTAGAAACTGAAAAGTTGAAGAACTTAAGACGTAATGAAAATAACGAAAGTTGAGTTGATTAGTTAAACAACTTTCGGCTTCGTTCCTTTTCGGGGACGAAAAGTTTTAAGTGGGGGAGATTGTAACAATCCGGAAATTCTGAGCCAATTTAATTTTTTATTTTGGCAATTTTAGCGAATTTTGAATAATTCGACGAGAAATTTATTATGAATAGAATTAGAATGCATATATTTATATACTTCGTCTTTAGAATATAAATATTTTATTTATAATTATAAAAGGAACTGAAAATGGCGTGGTAGTTCGATAATTAGATTTCAAATTTCAAATGAACTTACCGGTTGCAAAATATGCCAGATTTTAGTGAAACCAAAAATATTAGAATCTAATTGAGGATATCTTTCCAACGAATCTAGAAAATTGAAATTTCATAGCGGGAATCAAAAGTTACGCCTAGTTGAAAATTCTGAATAGTCGCTATGGAATTCTGGCCCTTAAAAAAATGGAAATTTTGCAAACGACCTCGGTTTTCGACGAAACCACATTTTTGGATCTGTGATGTCAAGTTATTGCTAGGTTTCAAATTTCGTAATTTTTCTAATCAATATGTGAGCGTGGCAAAGGAAAACGCGTTTGACCAGTTTTAGTTGATTTTAATCGACTGGAAAATGGACATTTTTCAAACGGTCTTAGAATTCTATGAAATTAGTTTTGTTAGGACCGTATCGTCAATACGTAGCTAGAAAATATTTTTTCGGAATTTTTAGAGTTCGTATGTGGCCCCGGTAAATTGAAATGTGTGTTCAAATTCAATATATAGAGTTATATTTTGATTTTGATGGAAACTGATCGAAACGATCGAATCAGCTTACGATACATATCCAATTTTGTTCGGAATGGGGTAATTAGCTATGGATGATAGGCGGTGGGTTCGATTTTGAGTTCGAATGAAGAGTCAACCCTTATGGAAAATTAAAATAAAACAAAATATATATAATTACACATCAGCCCCCCTCCTATTCCCATTTTCCCCGACCTCCCTTTTTCTTTCTCAAATCGGAAAAAATGGCGATGGCCATCACCATCCACCACCACACCAGGGCCTCCGACGCCGCTTCCCTCTGCTCAGCCATCGACCAGGAGTTCTCCACCTTGACCCCCCCAACCCCCGCCCTTCGCTCCTCCGTCCCAGACCAACGAAGGAAAGCCGCCGCCACTCCCCTAGCCGACGGCCACCACCTGACAGCCCTCCGCCCCCTTTTTCTGCGACTACTCCCTTCCCTCTGACGCACGAAGCCCTCCTCCACCGATGAACGCAACAAACCCCCTTCTATTTCTAAATGTACGTTTTTTTAATTATTTTTATTAATAGAAAATCTGATTAGTTTAGATATCTATTTAAATTAGTTTAGATATTTATTTAAACAAAGTTTAGATTTTTATTAATAGTGAAGTTTTGATTTTTGAACAACATGAAGCATTGATTTTTAAACAACATGAAGCTTTAATTTTCAGCCTCGAAAAGAAGTGATTTTTTTTATTTTTTTAAAGATATGATTTTTAAATAAGCATGAAGATAAAAATACGATTTTTATATAGTAAAGATATTAAAAATATAATTTTTATATATGTAGAGATATAAAAATATAAGTTTTATATGTGTAGTAAAGTAAAAATTCGATTTTATATATATATATATATATATATTAACATGGTAAAAATATGATTTTGATGTAGCAAGATCGAATTTTTATAAAGCAGAAAGATTGGATTTTTAATAAGAAAAAGATTTGATTTTTAATCTAGCAAAGAAGTGATTTTTAATTATATAAAAATATAATTTTTATAGATGCAGCAAATTAAAAATATGAATTTTTATAAGGTAGAGAGGATAAAAATTCAATTTTTATATAGTAGGTAGTGTTGTTAAAAATATAATTTTTAACACAAACGGTATTAAACAGATCTCGTTAGAAGAGAAGTGAAGATTTCCTACATATGAAGAGTCGAGGCGTTTGGATTAGCTAGTTGGTGAGAACTTCTCACCTTTAATTTTCTTTTCTAGTTTAAATTAAATACTAGGATGCAGACGGTGCTTAGTAGCACCTGACACCCGTCGTCCACAGACCATGGATGGCTTGTATGTTTGATTGTTTGCTGTGGTGAAAATTGATTGCGTGATGTGATATGAAATAAAATATTTACATAGTTAAAAATATTTTATCGTTAAAAATATAATTTTTAACGAGTATGTGAATAAATAAATAAAATCTGTGTTTGTTGATTTGAAACCCCACACGGGTATTGGGATGATATATGACATACACTAATCCCAATAATTAGTTGTATGTCGATCGATTGATTGACAGACTGTGTAAGCGCTAATTATTTATATTTAAGGCTTATGCAATTGTGTGGGGCACTCTGGATGGTGGTTGATTATTTATCGTGGTTATTTTATACATGTGTTGTAGAAAATCCACATAATTAACATTATGTGGTAAATGATTAGGCCACATTCCAGTTTTGAAAAAGAAATATTTGAAAAAGAAATATTTGAAATAGAAATATTTGAAAAAGAAATATTTGAAAAGAAATATTTGAAAAAGAAATATTTGAAAAAGAAATATTTGAAAAAGAAATATTTGAAATAGAATATTTGAAAATAGAAATGTATGATGCTGTGTTGATTAGATTGATGCCATTTTGACGTGAATTATATTTATATCGATTTTATTCATTTTTAAATGAATATTGAAAGGCGATTTCAATAATCGAATATTTTAGAAAATGAATTCGAATGGAATATTTTAGAAAATAAAATCGAATTGAAATTGAATTTAATAGAAAATGAATTCGAATAGAAATTAAATTGAATATAATTCAAATCAAACTGAAATTGAATTGAATAGGAATTCAAATCGAATTGAAATTGAATTGAATAGGAATTCAAATCGAATTAAAATTGAATTGAATAGAATTCAAATCGAATTGAAACTGAATTGAATAGAAAATGAATTCGAATAGAAATTGAATTGAATAGAATTCAAATCGAATTGAAATTGAGTTGAATAGGAATTCAAATCCAATTAAAATTGAATTGAATAGAATTCAAATCAAATTGAAATTGAATTGAATTGAATTGAAATGAAATAGAAATGAATGTAAAAAGGAATTTATAAAGGAAAATTCAATTTTGATTTGAATTTGAAATGAAGTTGAAATCGATTTGAAAACGAATTTAAAACGATTTATAAAATACGTTTTAAAAAAGGAAATCGAAGAAATATATATTATATATAATATATATATAATATAATGGCCTGAATAGAATGCGCCGCACCATGGCAGTTCACGAATTTCGACCATTGACTTCGAATGGATATTGCGGGAGATCCGACCGTCGGATTCTCCTAAAACCAGAACAGTTGGGTTCGTATCGAAAAGAGCTTCCTAACGAATATTAGAAATTAGAGATCTAGCAGTTGGATTTGGAATTATGTCCAAATCAAATTTGGAAAAGGTCTCTGTAAGTGCAGTTCGATGGCCGTTGACGGAAATCAACTGTACGGGCCTTGATAAAATTATTAAAAATATTAATAATTTGTGTAAAATCATAAGAAATGATTTGTGAAGAATTGGGATGAAAAACTCCATATTTGAAAAGATAAAAATATATTTTTATCGAAATGAACTAGTTTTGAACTAGAATTATAAACCATTTATTTTTGAATTAAATAAAGTGGATTTGAAATGGTTTTGAAAATAACCAGAATTTCCCATAATTGAATTGGAATGGATTTGAATCGAAATTGTCTATGGAATATTTCGATGTTGGATTTCGTGATTATACAGATATTGTTATGGAAATTTGAAAGATATATTTATATCGTTATTTAAAATACGATATTTGTTGGTCGTAAAATATAATATTGAATATAAGCCGATATATTTTCTATTTGGAGCCTTATATTTAATATCAAATGTGATTTGGGTTTGTCGTGAATGGTGTCTTCATTAACACTGTTCTTGAACCCAGTTGAGAAAAAGATTAAATCTTTTTATTTAGATTTAATGAATTGTACCAATTAAATGGTATTTAATTGGAATTGAATTTGAATTGATTTTTGGGTTTATCGTAAATGGTGTTTTAAATAACACTTGTTCTTTGACTGATAATTAATAGAATGTGATTTTGGGTTTATCGTGGACCGTGTTTTAAATAACGTTGGTTCTTTAACCCAGTTATAGAAAGGGTATTGATTTTTGAGAAGATTAAAACTAAGTGGAGTTTTAATGAATCTTTAATTAGATTGAAATGATCGAGAATGGAGTATCACCAGTTTGCTCCAGGCGATAGTTAAATTGTTAATTAGATTTGAGCGTGAAATGGTAATTGAATTTACCGATAACACCGTGGTGTTAGATATGAAGTTTTACCAGTTTTACTTTATGGGATGAATAAGTTGGGATTGGCAAATAAAATAAATGATTACTTCGGTGTGATTCGCTAATCCCGACTAGTTTGAAATGATATTCAAAAGAAGATTAAAAAATAAATTTAATGAATTTATCTTTGATAAAATTAATGGGAACCATTCCCAAATTATAAGAATATTTGAATAAAAGAATATTATGGATTGAAATGAGGCGTATGTTGTGTTTGTGTAACACTTGTTTATTATATACGCGAGATATTCAGAAAGGCCGGGTTTATCCCATTCTGAATAACTGATTCGACATGGTGTCGAGGATAAAGACAGTGGACGAAGACCGGAGGTCTTCACATCGTTTAGATGATTACCAATGATCTTGATTGGGCTGTACACCCAAGAGGAAGGAATTAGTTGGTGATCGTCCACACGTACTTGAAGATCGATGGATATGCGGGGTACTAGGTGCCTCCGGTTTCGTTCAGACCCAGAACGAACTTGTAAATGGACTGTGTGTCTGACATTAGATTTTAGTCTGTGTGATTGATTTCTATTAAATATATATCTGTTTGGCGGCGGAGAATTTATTCTCTTGCTTAACGCCCTTCTCTGAGACGTACTAGCTCAGGGGTTATATATCGATGGATATCAATCACATGGAGTGAATTGCCTGTGTGGCATGCCTAAGTGGCAAATGATCAAGGCTTTTGTTGAAAAGCAAAGTATTGTGGTTGATGATCAAAGCACGGCCTGTGTGGCATAGATTTGTGTAGCGTTGATTGGCGAGCCTCACACCCCGATTGTGAAACAAAAAGTGGACAAGGATCCAGCGAGGGCATGCGTTTCCTTCTATCTATAGGTGATGTCAGTGCTTAAACTGGCTGACATTTATATACTTTTCACCTGTGTGGTTGTTGCTGTTGCGAGGCGCCTCAGATATATCGGTCGATCCGGGACCGATGGAGTCATTGGACTCTTTTACGCCCCAAAGTGCTGGGAAACGCAGTGTTCAGGAATTTTAATCCACATCGGTGGACCGGCCCTGTGGCTCCTAAGGGTCGATGCGTTCTGTCCCTAAGACATGGGCTAGATTGTCTCGAATTCGGTAAGGACGATCCCGTGCCTTGGTTCACAGATGGAAATCCAACTTCCAATACGTGATATTTGCGGTTTTGAATGTAGAGCCTAGTATAGCAACATGATATATGGTACCCATGCGGTCTATGATTGATATTTATGATTGAAATTGTTTTGACGCTATTCACTTATAGTAATATCAAAATAATTTGTTTTTAAACGTATCAAGGATTCTTTGGCTATTATAAGGTAAAACCCTATCCTCCAGCTTGTGTTGCATTGTGCGATGGGACCTGGGTCTTATAATAGCTTCATTTTTCTTTATTTAGCATTGCGATGTTGTTTTACGCACTGGTATTCTTGGGAGGAAACCCGTTCCGTGTTATACGGCGTGGTCCTTTGATTTACCGAGCTTTAAAATAAAGATTAATAACTGTTTTAGTTCTCACACCAGTCAAGTGACTGAGCTGGAGTTTATTGTTTTAACCTAAACTCTGGGTGCCCCTATTTTCCACACGGGCAGCTAGTAGTTTTGGTTTTGCAGATTCATATTCACAGGAACCTAGTTAATAGCAGGAATGATATCCGGAAAGCTTTGTATCCGTATATCTCCTTCAGTTGTGTATTGTATTATTTTCCATTGCTATGTAATTTATTGTAATCTCTGATATTTGGCAAATATGTAATATTGATTTATACTCTGTATATTCTTGTATTCTGATGGAATTGTTGTAATTAACAATGAAATGTTCTTCTGTCTGCGTTCCGATTTGTCGTGTTCTCAAAACAATCAGGGGTTTCGAACGGTCTTGGTCGGTTTAGCGACTGATGCGGATCGACCGAAATTCCAGGTCGTTACATTAATGATGTTTTCAGTCAAGGTCTGAGAGGTAGTTATACCCCCACTTGATTGATTACATTTTTAACTGATAAATAGCAAGACCAAGTCTCAAAGAGAAATGTTTGAATAAGAGTTAGATGAATGCCGTATTTTGGGTTGTTGTAACGATGTTCTACACAACATTTGTTTTAAACTATGTATGTGGAAATTTAGAAATATAATAATAAAAATTTCCTGAGTATAGAAATAAATGAATGGTCGCGGGAGATAAGTAGGTGGAACGTTTTCCGATTATAAATAGAATATATTTTTAAGTACAGAAATAAAAGAAAACGATATACGGAAATGTTTTTCCAAATAGCGTAAGAGGCCAAGATGATTATTGAAAATATTTGGTTAACAAATATTGATAAAGAAATGGAGAAATGATTTAATTAATGAAATATTAATTAAGAGATCTAGTGATTTTTTGGTGTTTTGAATAGATATTTGTTTTTCTTCGATAGTTAAATAACCGATTATCGAAGTGTTTGCCAATATCATTGTCAATATGGAGAGACCGGTTCGATTATTATCCGAGAACCACTCCGTATTGGCAATGATGTTGCGAATGAGATTATATAAAGATAATCAAAGACGGAGTAGAGTGCAAGGGATTTTTCTATTAATGGAAATTGTGCCTTCGGTTTCGTTCAATCCTAGAACGTGGACGAATGCCTGACAAAGTATTTCCAATGATCAAATATGTTGGTCAATATAAATATATATCGTGGCGGAGAATTTATTCTGTTAGCATAATATCCAGAATTTATTTGCAATCAATTAATGATTTACGGATCTGACAATGTTGCATTCAAAGTGGGTGTGCTATCAATGAATGATAAGAAATCGTAGCCTCAGGCCTCAACAACCGGGAAATGACAAAAATGGGCAGGCAGCATGGCTATGCAGGTCGCTCCCATTAGGGTGTATTATCACCTATCTAGAGAAATTCATTTAATTCCTTGTTCTATTCGATGTTGTCCCATTCGGGAAATGTTTTTTGATCCCAACCGTTGGTGATATACATTCGATACACTCAAGTGAAATGAGTGGTCGGTCACGTATTGGCCGGATTGCAAGATGTTCTTGTTGAACCCAGTGTATTCCCCTCTAGAGATACACTATCGGAAGGTGGCTCCGTACCTTGTCATGTTGGAAATCCAATCCCTAATAAGCGCCCGACGGTTTTTTGTTTTATGTTATATATGGAGTGTGAGATGCAAGCGTTCCACTAGATCCTATTTATTTGATGTAAACATTATTATAATATCACTGGATTTGATATCAAAAATATTTTGGGTTATTGTAAGGTAAAAACCATGTGTGTTTATATGTGGATCGGTCTTACGATTATCATTTCTTTCGAAAGGATTTTTAAAGTTAAATAAATGATTGGAGTTTACTTACACCTGTCCCATGACTGACCCAGAGTTTATTTTGTTTTTTCCCCTAAAATCTTGGGTGCCTAATTTTGTGGGGGAAGTCAAATAGTCGGGACTTTTCAGGTTCACTTTGAAGAGCTGGAAGAAGGAGGCTTTAGCGGTTAGCTATAGACTATCATATTTCCGCTGTGTACTATGTTGTATCTGGAAACAGGTGTTTATAACTGTTTCAGGAATAACTGTTGTGCTCTGATAATGGTATGTATATATAGTTACTGATTTCTATTTCAAAAGTTATGTCATTTAATATATTTTATTCGTTCTGCTGTGAGATTTGTGTTCTTCGTTTTTCTTAAATTCTAACTTTTCTTTCTTTCTATTCCTCATCCTCTAACTTCTTTCTACAAATGATTCGTATTTCTATGTCATTTGGGTTGGACGTGCGGTGTTATTAGTCAACTCAAAGGGTACGGAAATTCGGGCCATTATAGGTACATCCTTCTAAGATTATAGAGGTCTAAAACAAGAGTATCATTCTTTAGACCTCTCACATTACATGTGATTATGGACATGGAGATTTGAGAGGCCTGCTCCTCGACACTTGAAAGGAGCCCTCTCTTACCTCGGTCTTCTTCTTGTTGAACTCTTGTTCTTTAAATTTATCAATGTACTCTTGGTTTGGTTTAGTTAAAGGTTCATTGTTGGCACTTTCCTCATTATCACTTTCCTCTTCACTATGTAATCAATTTTAAGCTTATTTACATCTTCTAAAGTTTCAGGAAGATCCTCAATTTCCACCTGCACCGAACCCTATGGATGATTTAACTGCACTGGTCAGCCTTTTCTTGAACCTGATCAACAACAGGAGATTCTACCTCAGCAATAGCCACTGAATGCATAGTCTTTGGATAATGGGCCTTAGTATTCAGCCCATAAAGGTTAAGGGTCAAGTCAAGAGTCACAATTTTAGCTTGCTTATCTGGAGACCTATCCACAACTTCCTTCGATGTCGTAGATGAGGGAATAACTTCATTTGTAGACATGTCAATAGTAATAGTATAAGTTATGTTAATATCATCCAGGTTAGGGCCTTTGGATAAATTTGCGCTGCTACTAGTAGTTTTTTACATCCAGATTTGTCTAGTAGGTTTGACAACTATTGCAGACTGATCATCAGAATGGCCGAAGCAGTAACCGTTTTTGCAAATAGGTGGAATATACTCATATTCTACCTACTGAATGTAAATATTTCATTTTGGAATCTTTAGCTTTGACTATATTTTTAATTTCTTTGCACGCTTTTAAGTCTACAAGCACTTTAGCATAACTCAACCATTTAACATTTTCAGTATATTCATCCATAGCTAGAGGAGTACCAATTAGGCTAGCCAACATGCTAATACCTCTAGTGTTCCATAAAGATAAGTCAAGATTCATTAATTTATTCAACACAGGATGAGATTCAAGCATACCTCTTTCCAGATGAAGATCTGGTTCCCAACTTTTGATATAAATTAGTTTAGAATCCATAAACCATGGGCCTCCAGTTAAAACGTGAGTACAATCATCCTTATTCTCAAATTTTATTAATTAAAGTCCGTTCTTTCCAGAGAATACATCCCACCTACCTAGTGGTTTTCATTCATGCTTGCTATTGGCATTTAGGTGAATATAATAAGAACGCCTACCAACCAGATAAATGTATAAAGAGTGCGTCCACATTTGTTTTGCCAGATCGAAAACCTAGTCATCAAGAAGGGAAAATTCACCTTCATCATATGTTTTAGAAACAAAATTCTCGACTTCCCCTTCGATCTTAGTATTGCCTACAACAGCGTTTACCACGATCTAACACCAAATCTGAAAGTTTGTTGATTTAATTTAGGTTTAGATGCCTGATTAAGATTAGCCACTTTAGGATTCGAGGAACCCCACTTTTAGAATGGCTCTAGCCAAATAGAGTAGTTTTAATTAAGATCCATCTATTATTAAAATAAAAATAAAATACTCTTGAAAACCTAGTTGTCACTAGGAAAATTCGACCAAAGGAGTCGACCGCCCTCGATCGAGTTGCCCAGTGGGGCTGGGTCACAAATGGCATATTTATTTAAAGATCCTCTTGATTTTTTTTCCGTCTGTTTTCGCCCGTAACTTTTTCATATGGACTCCGTTTGCAAAGTTCCAAACATAAAAATTGACCAAAATTCCTTCATGAATGCAACAGTTCAAGTTTCATGGTCAAATTCCATCATTTGCGAAATATTCCATTTTTGGAGCCAAATTAAGTAACTAAGTTAATAATTGCCAAAATTTCGAGTTGTTACATTCTTCCCTCCATAAAAGAAACTTCATCCCAAATTTTACCAATGTCTAAGTCATGGCGTTGGCGTCTTACAATCCTAAACTACATGACCAATTAGTGTTCGTCCAATTTTCAACCAAGTGCGCATGTGCATGGTGTACGTAAATCATCGCAACCATAAAAAGGTATGCATGATTGTTCTAAATCTGATCTTCCTATATGTACGCTTTTTATTTTTGAAAACAGGATGCAAAACTTTCTAAATATACAGGTTATAAAAGCAAATTTTGAAAACATGTTCATCCATACCCCTCACACTTATAATGAATAGAGGTGCAAAGCAACCGATTTTGCATCCAAATCCTATCATCCAATTCGTTAGCGTATCTAAATATCTTTCTATTTATTTCTCCTAAGATAGTAAAATGAAATAAAAGATGAGAAATTTAACGTTCCTTCCGCTTATAAATATTCCAATCCCCAATCTATAGTGGAATTTTACTTCAATATCCTGAAAATACTCCAAAAATTTCCATCTATAACTTCAAAGGAGCTAGACACAAGCTCTAAAATGTAAAAGGAGGAAATTATTAACTCCTACGTACCGTCTACAAGGTATGGAAACAACATTTTCACGGCTAAAATGGCATTTTCCTTGTTACCATTAACGTTTTTAATTCATCGTCATTCCTAATGCAGCTAAAATGAGCAAACCAACCATCCAAAATCTTCTTTACGCTTTATATGTGATTAAAAACCAATAATTTTCCTTCAAAATAAATTTCTGCTTGAAAATTTCTTTATGCAAATTTGAATTTTTTTTTTTTGTAATGTTTACTTTCCATATTGAATTTATATATAAACAAAATTTTGGTAACATGCACTTTATTATATTTATACCATCTATTCTTATGGAAAACAGATGTTTAAACATACGTAAACAACTGTACCCAAATCTATGATTATACATAAATCAAATTTTATGGGAAAGTAAGAACAGACAAAAACATGAAATTTTTAAGAGAAAAAAGATTTGTTTGTTGTTGATTTTTTTCAAACAGCACTGCAAAAAATTAAAAATATATTTCATGGAAACTTAAAGGATACAAATCACATGTTGGCGCTGAAGGAAGTCAGTCGTGCAAAAATGTGAAAGTCGAAACCAGACGATCAAATTCAGAAATAAATTTTACCTTAAAAGGAACAGGTGACAAACAGTAAATACACCCGTGATGAACTAATGCAAAAACTTTTCCTTCGCTAAAATTTATCTACTACAAAATTCTATACTTCCCAGCTCTAAGACAACTTTTAGATGGACAAGAAAACGAGTTTCTATTCAAATAGATAAGCGTGAATTACACAAAATATTTTAAACACATAATCTCATTAATTGTCATGTGATTTACATAAACAACAACATTAACAATTACAACTACAAGCATGAACTACTACAAATCCAAGAGAAGTTTGCTGGAAAGAGAAAACAAACAAAGACAACAACACCAAGACTTCAAATAATTGCCTTTAAACAACAAGATGTCTTACTCTGCAGTTGGAGCTCAAACCATTTTCACGACCTTCGACCAGTCATATCATGGTAGCAAAATGCTCAATTTCTTGTTGCAGACATTGCTGGTGTCGTTGGAGGTTCCCGCATCACATTTTTCTAAGAGATAACTTTGATAACAAAAGAAACTTACCACAAAACTGGCACTCACGGAGGTTCAACTAACATTACCTAAAGGCTAAAGTGTATAGGTGAAAATATAGAAAGTAACTCCGCGAAACAACACACAAGGACAGCAACCTGAATGAAATAATATGTAGGCTAAATGGTTACACCATGTTTCAAAGAAAAGATTGATTTCTGCACCATAAAAAAAGATATAGTCGTAACTTCCCATCTTTGGATCAATGTGTTAAATGAATCAATCTTCTATATGGTTAGTCCGAACATAGATTTCTGAACTCCAAAACCGATATTTAGGAAGAAGAGATCTATTGCAAAATATCCTAAGACAGATGTTTATATTCCATAAACAATCACTCTTCTATATCGTTTATATTCCTAGTAGGGAAAAACCATTCCATGTTTCGAATTGCCAAGAATTTAATTTTCGCAACGGTTATTTATGTTAATTTCCATAAACCATCTAAAAAGAGTAATATTATAAATCATAAGGAATAGATAACAATATTTTTAAATTTTTAGGTGCTTTCCTTGTCATTTCCAACTTCCTTCTTACTACCACAGCGGATTGTTTGTTGAAATTACATAAAACTAATAATCCAAAACATGGTTAGATTTATAGTTCTAAAAATTATTTATTAAATGATTTCTTGAAAACCATAGTTTAAAGTTTAGAAAACACCCCTTTATTTCAAAAATAGTTTAAGAAACTGAAACATCACAGAATATAAGATTAAGGATTCAAAAGAGCAATTCTACCAAAAGATTATTCGGATTCATACAACGAAATATCCAATAAGCATATCTCGTAATTATAATTCCAGACTATGACGACACATTTATGTGAATCTTCCATTTAAGAACATGAAAAGTTACTGACTCAAACCCCCAAACAAAACCAACACAAGAAATCGCGACTATCTTAGTTGTAGCTAGCTTTTTGTCCAGTCACCATGCTTAAATAAACGGAATCCACCACATGTCACCCTCAAGCTATTCAAACCGAAATTGCAAAGCACACCGTGGGATACCTCGAGGTAAGCCGAATACTCGAACTTGAAATATTCTAACTCTTAGTCATTTTAAAACCTATAAATAGGCCCATGACTAACTCATCGTCGAAATAGCTAAAGTCGAGTGGAGAAAGACAAAAGAAAAATAGAAAATAAAATCAAATATGTTCTCTCATTAATCCTAATTTGTTTATTCATTTGATAATCTAAACCTAAGCTCTAATATCGAACGTAACACTGCACACTTTTGCAAGCCCAAATTTCGGCAAAAATCGAAACTCAAACCCATCCAAGCAGGGAGAGTAGAAATCTAGTACCTACAATTAATAAGCAAGAGCATAATCAGAGTAAGATAAAACAAACTCATAGAGGAAATGAAATAGGATAACAGATATCGACTAAGGCGACCACCTTGATGTATATCACCAAATTGATAACGAGCATGAGAGAACGAGAAACAAAACCAAACTTGAGCACTTGCTAAGACTTGTCTACCCTGAGCTAAACCTGAGAGTTGTTATGAGTGGGGTCATAACAACAATTCCTGGTGAGTAGAAAATGTATAACACTATCTACAATACATATATGTACTCCATTTTGTCAAAACCCAAACATATATCTAAAAGAGCTAGTAATTCTAACCTAACCCATTTAGAATTTCATGCACGACTAGCCAAACCCAAGGTAAAAATAACGTATCGCAATATTGAGATAGAACGTTTATGCATAAGTATGAAGCCTTTGAACCATCATTAACTAATTGAGAGGTGGACAACTAACTTCTAACTATCACATAATGAGGATACTAATTTTATATACAGCCACTTAAGACATCGCTACCAATGTAAGGTAAGGGTATATTCTTTCGATAAGTCAATACCCAAGGTGGACCTTTTTTCACTCAGTACCTCATACGGTGGTTTATTCTACTCTAATATAAATTAGAGGACACTATCTACTAAATCCTGCTAACTCAAGGCTTCCGTAATTCGCACATATAACCATGCCCCGCATAAGACCAGAGATAGTAAGAAGTCACTTATTACCTACAGGATAGGTAGACGACATCTGACAATTTATGACATTCCCCTCAGCGGGCCCCCTCGTTACTATCTAACTAGCCTTCATACATAATCTCCTTAGTTACTCAATACTTTTTGTAGGATATGCATACCTTTGGTACTTCCAGAGCAGTCATTTAATACCTAATCCCAAGGGCAACCCGCAACCCAATCACATACTACCTAGAGGAAGCGGACTGACATGGGAATTAGCAAGCTCGTATCCAATAATCATTTAATGCTTTTGGATTATGGGAATGTGGGCTATTTGATTGCTTAATACCCTTTAAAGAGTATATATAACTACTTTAAGACCTTTACCTCGAAGGATGCCACATTATGAATTATTTCCTTTTCAATGTTTCCTCTTTTGGGATGGGAGGTGGGAACCTCGCACTTGAGATAAACCTTATTTAAATAATAACCCTCATTACGTAATTAACTATCGTCACGGGTTACTATGATTTATGATTTATGATTAATGATATCTCACATCAGTTGAACATATATCGGGTTACTATGGTTAATGATATCTCACATCAGTTGAACATATATCTAACTATTGGAAAGTTCAGACTTCTATCGAATAAGGAAACTGACCTCGCATCATTAACTTACTAAGTTTAATTCCTACTTCAAACTATAATAAATCTTGATTAACTCGGAATTAATAACTTCCTATCTTAGGATTTTTTTATTGATTTACTTATTGCACTTAGCATTTACTGCGCTAATCAATCCCTGTTAATTCCCTTTTTCTATTACTTTTATTATTATTAATTTAGTTACCTACCATTAATGACCCTAATAGTCATATTTCCTATGACATCAACTAACCTATTTAAATGCCATTTATGACACTAACGGTCATATTTTTTCTAAGGCATTTATTGATCACTTATATCAATCTCATTTTAATTCTACTTTACATATTGTAACTCCTATTATTACGATATTTTAAATTCCACTTATTTATTGTTTGCACATTTATATATATATATATAAATATATATATATATATGGTAAATTCAATATAGACATAAAACGATGGCACAAAATTCTACACAAACCATCTGAACCATTAGATCACATTCTAAATTCAACTCACCATCAAAAGTCAAATGAATGCAATGGTTTACTATTTTTGTCTCTAATCTTATGTTTAATTTGGTGTCCTAAATGTCGCTACCTATATTATTATTATTTTTAAATTTGGTTCACTTTATTAAATAATATAAATTGAATAGTACATAATATATTATTCACAGTAAAGAACATAAAAAACAAATAAATATATGATGAAAACCTGCTTATCTTTCCCGCTTCTCTCTCCTTACTTTTCATCTCTCTAACTCCGCCGGTATCAGATAATTCGATACCCCGTCTCGCTAACAATCTCACATTCCTCGGTGTTTTCTTTGTCCTGCTTCCATTGTTATTTAAAAGATATCTAATTTCCATATCAATTCATCTCAACAGTCGAAGCTTCACCTAATTGATTGGAAAATTTACGATGATTACACTAATTATAGATGTAGTATATTGTTGAATTTTGAGCAACACTATAACACCCCGTAATTTTAACAACACTAAATATGATAAATTAAAGAATAATTAATTTAGTATTCATAATTAATGGAAATGGACTACGCCATTGCGTTCATCTCGGAATTCTAGTCAAAATAGACACCAAATTTGCTTAAAACGGACATCGTATGAAGAAGTTATTAAGGTTTGAAGTTTGTATATGCAAAAGAGAATTATATTTATATATATATAATTAAATTCAGAATTCGAAATCCAATTCGAAATTATAAATTTGGTGAGGCAACAAAAATCCCGCTCAGGGGTGTCGACCCCTGGGTCGACCCCTCAAGGGGGGGTCAACCCCCCTACGACAGATCTGTGTAGATTCTTTTATTGAAATTTAGATTCGTTTCTTGACCCGGTTTGTTGGCTCTAGGCTATAAATAAGACACCATTTCTCTTGTTTCTTTCATCCTAAATCAAGGGAGAACTAGATGTGGACTCTGCCCAGATTGAATCAAATCGTTTTCTTCTTCAGCAATCAAATTATTCAAGTTTAGAGATCTTTGATTCAAATGTCTACAATCTTTCTTCTATTTTCTAGATCCAGACACTGTGAGTCCATGTTAATTTTAGGTCAAATTTTAAGAAGTAAAACATGACATGACTATAACTTGGATCTATGCCCGTGACTGTTTGAATAATATCAGATCTATTATAACTTGTGCATCTATGATATTTTGACATGACTATGACCTAGATCTGAACCTATTACTGTTTATCATGTCAGATCTACCTTTGATTGTTGAACTAATTCACTATTTAAGATCGCCTTGTACCTGTTTTATTATGTTTATAGCGAAATCAGATCTTTTGTTAGTTGGACATCTAAATCATTGTTCGGATCATATCATGCATGTCCTATTATGTTAGAATTAGTTCTATTATCATATGTTCATTAGAATTATTCCTATATGTCCACCTTGTCATTATTCCACTATATGTTTTATGCCTATTTCTATTGTTAGTATGATCATCTGTGTTCTATTCCATTTATCTTTCCCTTTTATTTTTATATAGTCATGCTACCTTCGAGCTTAGGCATGCCGCTGAAATATGTGAATGCGCTAGATTGGGAACGAGGGGAAAACGTTCAATTAGGGCATTACTCGTAATTGGGAATTTTGGCATAACCTGAATAAAGTATAATAATATTAATTTACGGCATATGGTTCATTATAACAATAACTTGGGAAAAGGTGCATGAAAACCTATAATGACATAGGTAAATTGGTTAATAATGGAAATGCTTGGATAACAGTAATTAGAAACTGTAACCGCGCCTAAACACGAGGTTAGATTACACTTGTGGTGGAAGTCTTCTCGGAACCGCCCGGCTTATCCAGCGACCAAAAGTGGTGAATCTAATGTGAGGGGTCTAGGTGCACAAACACGAGACGTGGTAAGGCACGAGATTAAGCCCGACTTGTGGAAGAAGTCTACCCGGAACCGACCGGCATATCCGACATCCATAAGGGGGAGGCTTAATGTTGGAGGTCTAGTACGTTATAACCATAAAGAATATGGCATTAAAGTTGAACACTTAACCAAATTGAATCCATAGGGATCGTATGAACATGTTAAACTGAATAGGGACTTGTTTGAAATAGTGGGTGGGTTAAGTATATCTGGGGTTAGTGGGTTATATATATATATATACACACACACACATATATATATACACACACACACACATATATATATATATATAGGCCCACAAACTTAAACTGTTGGGATTATGCAATTTTATGACACCAGTAGGTAGGCATAATCTATGAAAAACCTAGTAGTGGGGATGCAAGACAAAGGGGAGAGCTTGCATCATCTTGTTTGGGGAACCCGTTTCAGTCAGAAACCCATATATAGGTATCAAGCGAGTACTCTGAACGAGGCCGGAACCAGGCATGCTTACCGGGCTGAATACAAGAGATCCAAACGTGGGGGATGGTGTGGGCGGCGCATACCGACCGGGTCATGTTCGTGTAGGGTCCGGACAGAGGAAAATAATGCGCCGTGACACCAGTAGATATGGTTGTGCACATCCAAAAAATGAAGACTTTCCACTTTAGGGAGTGACACGCCCTACTGTGGGGCCAACATAGGGTATCTATAGAGTATGGAGTTGATCGATTAGGGTAGTATTTAGGGTACATTTAGACTTTGGTATGTTTTGGAGCCCATTATTATCCATAGGGGTAACTCCGGAACATTAGGCTGCCTGTTGATTGTATGGGGCAAAAACCTCTCACTGGAAGTACGCCTAAGTCTACCATTTTGCAGTTGATGGGATCATCTAATTCTAGTTATACTAGTATCAGTGTAGAGAAATCATTAGAAAAGCGTATACACTATGTCATGTCAATCCTGTTTACCTTGGCATACCTACCTTTTATTATGTTATCTTTTTTACCCACTTTATATGCCTGTCATGGTACTTTTACTTATTTATTTGATAAAAGTAACTGGAGTCGCCAGACTTTATGTCTGGCCCATTTTGTTTCCTCTTCTTTCTCTTCCATTTCCCCCTCTCTCCCCCTTCCCACCCCCAGCCCCACCCCCACCCCAAGGTTCTCAGGGTAGGAATACTCAAGCTTAATCAGGATTCTACTATCGTCTTGCTTGGAGCTACTTAGATGTATTGCTCAAGTTCTTATCTTTGCTACTACGGCTATGTTTCTTTTGGGATTATGCTTCTTTTATTATTGTACTCTGATGTTTTAAGTACATGACAGAAATTTTAATGATGTACTGGGTTTATGTATTTTTAGACTTATGATGTTTTGAACCACGATGCTTTATGATTAATAAATTTTTGGAATTCTGCTGCTGTTTTATATCTGTTTTATAATGTTTATGATTATGTTTACCTATAACGCTTCATGAAACTTAATGTATTCTCTTAATGAGTGACATTAACGGATGTGGGGTGTCACAAGCACACACAATGTCGTAAATCTAGTCTCCAGCATGAACTAAATCATTGAGCTAGATAATCTCTTCTGCCAAAGATTGTTGTTGTGGAAAGGATACTTCAAGCTTTTTCTTCAATGAAATCCATATGAACCTTGAATACTGGCAATTAAAGAATAAGTGATTTGATGTCTCCTCATCTTGATCACACAATGCGCAAGAGGTGTCTTAGATAATGCTAAAGCGAAAAATTTGTTTCTTGAGTATTCAGTCTATCCAGAGTTGCCAAATGTGATACAGGCGACGTCTTTCTACAATTCTTCATGTGCTAGATGATGATGAAGTAACGTTTTATTTCAATAGCTACAAAGGCCTTTTGGATTTCCTTTGAGAAAGAAAAACCCCATTATCTCGCCATTGATAATAATCTGCCTGTTGATCTGATCACTACGCCATAAACGGCCTAATGCAATGATTTTGCAAGATGTTGCTAGCCAAAATGTGATGATAGGTATAAGATTTTGGTCCTACTGACACATTCTATTTTTGATGTTACCTTGGACATAAAAATGTGTTCGTCTAGCTAAACAGTGTAACACGACGCAACATTTTCATATTATGTTGCTATAGATAATAGACCTTTCCATCTTGGCCATCCTCGTGAATATGATCAAACAATCTACATGTAATCATTAAACATGGATCCCTAATGTTTGCCGCTAAAATTTTCCCTAAATTTTCATTTTCTCGCTATAGAACATTTTAATCATATTGAATATTCACGTTTATTTTCAAATTTTTTTTCTTTTCAAATCTTCTTTTTCTTCCTTTATCAGATTTCATGAAACAATAAATTAGGTTTTTTTATTAAGTGAAAATCGATTTCGTGAAATAAAAAATGGACGAAGATCTTCCTCACCAAACAACAAATACACTCATAAAAAATCTCAAGGCAGCCTAGCAAATCAAATCGGACTGGATTCATATGGTTGTTCAGAATGCACTTCTATTGCCCGAATCATGATTCACTATGTTTTTTTGCAATAGTTAAGTGCGGTTTGTTTAGGGTTTCTATAACACCCCACCTCCGCTAGGGTCACTCACAAAGTGAATGCACTAGTTTTGGAGGAGCGTTATCGAGGTAAACAAACACAGAAATATTACAAGACAGAACATAAATAAAACGGCGGAAGATTCAAGAGCTAAATTTCATTACTTTCAAAAAGAGTCAAAACCTTTTACATCAAATAGCCAAGGTCATTGTTTTCTATTACAACAAATGCTGTCTTGCATAAATAAAGAAGCATAGAATTAAAACATCAAAAGTAGCTTAATTCCCCAAAAGTAGCAGAAATGCAGCCATTGCATAGCTCAAGATCAAACCGTACATGAGCTGAACTGAAAGCAAGCGAAATCCAAGCTAAGTGCTAGAGTTTCCTCCCTGAGAACCTTAGGCGGGAGACGAAGGGAAAAGAGGCGAAAGAAAACGGGTCAGTCATAAAGACTGGTAAGTCCTAGTGACTTTCAGCACAAAAACAGGTAAAGGTAACATGACATGTATAAACTGAAAGTAAACATAAGGATGATGACAAGATGGGCAAGATAGACTAAGACAACATGATAAATCAAGTATAGCATCGCCTGTTCAAGGATCGCTGCACCGACCATACTAGTATCTCAACCCATGTCAAATATTAACCATGAAATGATCCCTTGGTCCAACATCATGAAATGACCCATTACTAGGTCCAACGGAACGATCCACTAATCCCTACAAATTCAAGCTCGTTGTGTGTCTATGTCATACGGCCCTATCATGAATGTAGTTACCTGTGCTAGGTCCACCATAGGGAGTATCAAGCCCTAGGGTGCCAACCACCGACACGAATCAAGCATGCACAGGTAAACATACTGATGCCCAATGCCTGCTTTTTCAACTCCGGACCACGTGCACGACCATAGCCCGCCTGAACCTACACTGGCGCACCAACACAACCGACGTTCTGATCGCTTATTATCAGCCCAGTAATTGTGCCCTACCCTACCTAGTTCCAGGGTACCATGATACATCTATTGGGTTACTGCTGAAATGAACCACGTAACTATGGTTTTCGTCCAACAGGTTAAGTGTTGTCATTTAAATTCATGACATAACACTTATCGGTTTGGCATGTCATGTTGGTAAAGTGTTGTCATTCAAGTTCGTGACTTAACATGCCTACATGTCATGTCAAATTTGACTAAGTGTTGTCATTTAAGTTCATAACTTAGCCCTACGAATCATGTATCAAGTTGGTTAAGTGTTGTAATTCAAGTTCGTGACTTAACCCTATCATGTGGCATTAATTCATCAATGCACCCCAACCTCTCACATCAGACCTGTTGTCGTGGTCATTGGATATACGGGGCGGTTCCGGGCAGAATTACACCACAACTCAGTCTGACCTCGGGTTTTCAAGTGCAATATGACCAACTACCCACATTGGATCCTATTGTTTGCAGTAACTGGATTTTGCTGGGCAGTTCTGGGCAGAATTACACTGCAAACTCAACCCAACCTCGAGTTGGCCATTTTCATGTTCATTCTAGTGTCATGTCTATGTTCAAGATTCATGTCAAGTTCATGTGAAGTTTCATGGCGGGTTCCATGCCAAGTTTCCTATAATTACCAATTTTTCCCATCCTTACCCCATCTAAATATTAGGCTAACAATCTTAGCCTAATTTTCCGTCCGCATGATTTTTGACATATAATAATAGGCTAAAAACTTAGCCTAATTTAACGTACACAAAATTTGCATAAAGAAACTCATTAACATAAACATGACATAGGTGTAAACTTGGCATTCTCGGCATAGTCAATATGAACACCATAGGTGTGTACTTGCAAAATAATCAACATGAATATAATAGGTGTGATCTTGCAACGTAGACTAAATCAACATAATATATGTGAATTTGCAACATAGACTAAATCAACTTACATATATGTGAACTTGCAAATCAATCACGAGCATATGAATAAGTGTGAACTTGAAATATGACATAGGTTTAACATATACACATAAACATGTAGATCTAACATTTGGTCACATATGTGATATGATTTTACAACCTAAAACTTGCATAACATGATAAACTACACAACTTGTCATAACAGGTTTTACTCCAATATAAATATGAATAGACATATTCATTAATTCCCAATTCAACATGATAATAAAATAGAATATCATTCAACATAATAAACATTGTTCAATTATCAATTTATTTCCAAGGCATAACATAACTGAATAAATTGAGTAAAACATCGCAGGCATATAAATTTGATAACATTATGAACATGAAAAGGTTTGAATAATAATGTAGGTTCAAGATTGTAATAACCCGGAAATTCTGGGCCAGTTTAAAAATTTTATTTCGGCAATTTTTGCGAATTTTTAATATTTAAAATGAACTATTTTAAATAAAAATCAACGAGAACTTTATTTTGAATATAATTCGAACGTATATATTATTTACGTCGTCGTTAGAATATAAATATTTATATATAATTATAAATAGAATTGAAAATGGCGCTGTAGTTCGATAATTCGATTTCAAACTTCAATTGAATGTACCGGGTGCAAAACAATCCAGATTTTAGTGAAACCAAAAACATTAAAATCTAATTGAAAATATCTTTCCAACGAATCCGAAAAATCAAAATTTCATAGCGGGAATCAAAAGATATGTCCAGTTGAAAATTCTGAACAGTCGCTACGGAATTCAGGCCCTTAAAAATAGACATTTTGCAAACGACCTCGAATTTTGACGAAACCACTTTTGTTGGATTCGTGATGTCAAATTGTTGCTAGGTTTCAAATTTCATAATTTTTCGAATCAATATGTGAGTGTGGCGAGGGAAAACGCTTTTAACCAGTTTCAGTTGATTTTAATCGACTGGAAATTGGCCATATTTCCAACGGTCTCAGAATTCGGCGAAACTAGTTATATTAGGACCGTATCGTCAATACGAAGCTAGTAAATATTTTTATGGAATTTTTCGAGTTAGTATGTGACCCCGGTAAATTGAAATGCGCGTTCAAATTCAATATATAGAATTATATGTTGATTTTAACGGAAATTGATCGAAACAATCGAATCAGCTTGCAATACATATCCCATTGTGTTCGGAATGGGGGTAATTAGCTATGGACGACAGGCGGTGGGCCTTGTTTCGAGGTCGAATGGAAAAGTTACTTTTTGAAACTAAATTAATTAAATAAAAAAAATATTTTCCTCCCCTATTTCTCTCTGCCACCCCCCCCCCCCCCCCCACGTTCAAAATCATTTCAAAGCAGAAAAAGAAAAAAAAATCGAGCGCGGAGAGGAGCATCGTGCCCCCCTAGGGCAGCGCCGCCCACCGCCGTGCCCTAGGTGGCAGCACGCCACCTCTGAAACCCCCCTTGCCCTCGCCTGGACCTAGCCCCCCCTCCCTCTCACCTGCGCGCCAGCCATCGGAGCCGCCTCCGCCGTTGCGTGCCTCGAGAGTGGCCCCACTTCGACCATCATCCTTCTCGTCCTACGCTTCTCTCTCCTTTCCACCTTCTTCTCTAATCACCTCCGCGCCCAGCCCCAAAGCGACCTCCACAGCAACGCAGCCACCACCTGTATCTACGACCGCAGCCTCTCAGGAGGACCACCACCCCTCCGACGAACTGCGAAACCCATTCCCCCTTCGAAACAAAGGTAAAGTTTATTTATTTTAGTTTATTTATTTCAGTTTCTTTTAATTATTACTTTTATATAAACCTGAAGATAAAGTTTAGTTTTTTTCATATGGAAAACTAATTTTATTTTATAGGGAAATGTTGGTTTTTATTTATAAAAAGAATAGATTTTGTTCATAGAGTTGTTCATAGAAAAGAATAGATGTTTGAGCATAAAAAGATTAGATTTTTATAACATGAAAAGATTCAGTTTATTTATATATTTTTAATATATGGTAAAAGATCTGATTTTTAATCGAATTAAAAATATAATTTTTACATGATAGAAATATTAAAAATAGCATCTTTATAAGTGTAGGAAAATAAAAATGTGATTTTTATAATGATATTTTCGAAAAGGCGGAATATTTATTTTTGAAAAGGAGAAATCTTTGTAGTTGAAAAGGCGAGATCTTTATCTATATGATAACGATGTAAAAATAGGATTTTTATCTATATGATAACGATGTGAAAATATAATTTTTATCTATATAGTAACGATGTAAAAATAGAATTTTTATCCATATAGCATAGTAAAAATTCGATTTTTATATATTGAATATCGAAGTGAAAATTCGATTTTTAAATGTATGAAGCGATTATAAAAATATGATTTTCAAATTGAAAGTGAACAAATAAAAATGTGATTTTTATTTTAAAGACATCAGCAAATAAAAATTCGATTTTTACATATGTAGAGAATACGGGCAACGAAGTTGACAAAAAGGCGAAAACGACGAAGACTTCTGCAAAAGAAGAGTCAAGATGATTGGATAGCTTTTGGTGAGAATTTCTCACTCTTCAATTTCTTTTTCTAGTTATATATATATACTAGGATGCAGACGGTGTTTAGTAGCACCCGACACAATCGTCCACAGACCATGGACTTGTTTGTTTGATTGCAAAAATTAGTTAGATCATTTGATTGGATTGAGTTGTTTTGTGAAATGGAATGGATTGATTGATGTGTGAATGGCGTGGGCCTTCATTGGATCGGGGATAAGGCTAGGCCTCGTCCCGTTTCTAGTATCGTGTCGTTATGCCGCCGAAATTTTCTAAAATAAGTTATAAAAATAGGAATATCATTTTATTTAAAGAATGAACTGAATAGAAATTCATATGTTAAAATAAAATGTTTTATCGTTAAAAATATAATTTTTAACGTGAATATGAATATAGTGAATGTGAATAAATAAATATTCATTTACAGACCGGACGGTTTGTTTATGTACACCTATTTGAAAGACATTGATTGAGACGATAAATTTTAAACATCGCCCTACTGCACGAATAAAATCTGTGTTTGATTGTTTAAAACCCCACATGGTTGTTGGGATGAAACTTGAAGTTCACTCATCCTGATTGATTAAATATGTCGATCGATTGATTGACAGGCTGTTATAAGCGTTAGATATCTATATTTGATGCTTATACAGTGTAGTGCACTTTGGTTGATGGTTGATTATTTTTCAATGCTATTATATACATGTGTTGTATGAAAATCTATATAATTAATTTTATATGGTGATTGATTGGGCCTCATTCCCATTTAGAAAATAAGGGACAATATAAAATAAAAGTTCATGTGTTGACTGTACTCATCCGTGGAGGTTAGTCATGTGTTGAACGAATATTTTAATAATAAAATTACATCTGTACCAATATAAAATAAAGGTTCATGTGTTGACTGTACTCATCCGTTGAGATTAGTCATGTGTTGAATGAATATTTTAATAATAAAATTTACATCTTTATCAATATAAAATAAAAGTTCATGTGTTGACTGTACTCGTCCGTTAAGTTTAGTCATGTGTTGAATGAAATATTTGATAATAAGAAATATTTGAAATAGAATATTTGAAAATAGAAATATATGAAGCCGTGTTGATTAGATTGACGCCATTTTGACGTGAACGATATTTATATCGATTTATTCATTTTAAAATGAATATTGAAAGGTGATTTTGAAATCGAATATTTTGAAATGGAATTCGAATAGAATTGAATAGATAACGAATTCGAATTGAATTGAATAGATAACGATTTCGAAATGAATTGAATATAAAACGATTTCGAAATGAATTGAATATAAAACGATTTCGAATTGAATTGAATAGATAACGAATTTGAATTGAATTGAATAGATAACGATTTCGAATTGAATTGAATAGATAACGAATTCGAATTGAATTGAATAGATAACGATTTCGAATTGAATTGAATAGATAATGAATTCGAATTGAATTGAATAGATAACGATTTTGAATTGAATTGAATAGATAACGAATTCGAATTGAATTGAATAGATAACGATTTCGAAATGAATTGAATATAAAATGATTTCGAAATGAAATGAATTGAAAACGATTTCGAAATGAATTGAATATAAAATGATTTCGAAATGAAATGAATTGAAAACGATTTCGAAATGAATTGAATTGAAAACGATTTCGAAATGAATTGAATTGAAAACGTTTTTGAAATGAATAGAAAACCACTTTGAATTGAATCGAATTGAAAACGAATTCGAATTGAATTTAAAACGAAATGAAATGAATTTAAATTGAATTGAAACTTGAATTGAATAGAAATGGATTTTAAAACGAATTTATAAGGAAAGATTCAATTTTGATTTGAATTGAGATGGAAGTTGAAATTATTTTTGAAACGAATTCAAAACTATCTATAAAATTCGTTTTGAATGGTAATCGACGAAATATATATATATATATATATATATATATATATATATATATATATATATATTATATATATAATGGCCTGAATAGAACGCGCCGCGGCAGTTCGTGAATTTCGACCATTTATTTCAAACGGACATTACGGGAGATCCGACCGTCGGATTCTCCTAAAACAGGAACCATTGGGTTCGTATCGAAAAGAGCTTTCTAACGAATATTAGAAATTTGAAATCCAATGGTTGGATTTGGAGATATGTCCAAATCAAATTTGAAAAAGGTCATTGTAAGTGCAGTTCGATGGCCGTTGATGGAAATCGACTGTACGGGCCTTGATAAAATTATTAAAAATAGTAATAATTTGTGTAAAATCATAAGAAATGGTTTGTGAAATATGGGATGAAAAACTCCCTATTTGAAAAGATAAAAATAGATTTTTATCAAAATGAACTAGTTTGAACTAAATTTAAAACCCGATTTGTTTTTAAATAAATAAATAAGATTTAAAAAGGGGTTTTAATTAATCGGAATTTCTAATATATTTCATTGGAATTAAATAGAATTGATTCATGGGTTTATCGTGAACTGTGTTTTAAATAACACTAGTTCTTTAACCCAGTAAAAGGAGTTTTAACGAATCTGCAATTAGATTGAAATGTAAATCTATAATCTAAATTATCAAATTTAGAAAATGAGCGGGAATGGAGTATCGCCAGTTTTGCTCCAAAGCGATAGTTAAATCTTTAATTAGATTTGAACGTGTAATGGTAATTAATCTTACCGATAACACCATAGTATTAGATATGGAGTATTACCAGTTTTGCTTCATGGGATGAATAGTTTGGGATTGGGAAATAAAATAAATAATTACTTCGGTGTGGTTCGCTAATCTCGACTAGTTTAGAAAACCATAATCTGGGTTGAAATGACATCCAAAGGAAGATTAAAGGATAAATTTGAAAGAATTTATCTTGGATAAAATTAATGGGAACCTTTCCCTAAAAATGTGATTTCGTGAATAGAAGAATATTCTGAATTGGAATGAGGCGTATGTTGTGTTTGTGTAACATTTGTTTTTAATATACGCGGGTTGTTCGGAAAGGCCGGGTTTATACCCATTCTGAATAACCGATTCGACGATATGTCGAAGATGAAGACGGTGGTCGAAGACCGGAAGTCTTCACATCGTTTGGGTAATTACTGACGATCCTGATTGGGCTGTACACCCAAGAGGATGGAAATAGTTGGTGGTCGTCCAGATATACTTGGAGATGGATGGATATGCGAGGAAAGTGCCTCCGGTGTCGTTCAGAACCAGAACGGACTTGTAAATGGATTGTGTGTCTGACATTGGATTTTATTCAGTGTTGATTGATTTCTATAAAATATATATCTGTTTGGCGGCGGAGAATTTATTCTTTTGCTTAATGCCCTTCTCTGAGACGTACGAGCTCAAAGGTTGTATATCGATGGACATCAGTTGCATGGCATGAATTGCCTGTGTGGCACGCTAAGATGCAATGATCAAGGCTTCTGTTGAAAAGCAAAGTCTTGTGGTTGATGATCAAAGCATGCCTACGTGGCAGCTTTGTGTATAACGTGAATTTGCGAGCCTCACACCTCAGTATGAGTCAAAAACTGGATACGGACTACAGGGAGAGCACGACGTTTCTTTCTAGCTTTGGTGGTGTCAGTGACTTACCAGCCCTGACATTTATATACTTTTCGCCTATGTGGTTGCTGGATGAGGCGCCTCGATTATAGGTCTGTAAGGACCGGGAAACGTGTGTTCAGGAATTGCCAATCCTCTAACGTAAGTGAGGACCGGCCCTGAAGCATCCAAGGGTTGCCCAGAGTGCGTAGCCCTGGGACATTTGCTAGAGTGTCTCGAACGCGGAGAGGAGCTTGCCCCTTGCCTCGACTCATGACGGAAATCCAATTTCCAATACGAGATATTTCGGCTTTATTTGTAGAGCCTAGTATGGCGACATAGTAGCATGGGATGCTATGCCGTCTATGATTTATATTTATGATTGAAATTGTTTTGACACTATACACTTATTATAGTATCAAATGATTTGTTTTAAACGTGTCAAACAAGTTTGGCTGTTATAAGGTAAAACCCTATCCTCCGGCTTGCGTTGCATTGTGTGATGGGACCTGGGTCTTATAATAGCTTCATTTTTCGAAAAAGCATTGCGTTGTTTATTCTATGCACTGGTGTTCTTGGGAGGAAACCCGTTCCGTGTTATACGGCGTGGTCCCTTGAATTACTCTCTGTTAAAGTAAAGTTTTAAATAACTGTTTTAGTTCTCACACCAGTCACATGACTAACCTGGAGTTTATTGTTTTAACCTAAACTCTGGGTGCCCCTATTTTCCGCACGGGCAGCTAGTAGTTTTGGTTTTGCAGATTTATATTCACAGAATCCTGGTTTACAGCTGGAATGATATTCGGAAAGCTCTGTATCCGTATATCACCTTCAGTTGTGCTTTGTATTATTTTCCGCTGCTATGTAATTTATTCATTTATACTCTGTATATTCTTGTATCTAATGGAATTGTTGTAATAACAATGAAATGTTCTTCCGTCTACGTTCATTTGCGTGTTGTTCTCAAAGTATCCGCTCTTTCCCTCACGGGGAAGTAACGGGTCCTCACAGTGGTATCAGAGCTTTGGTTTACAGAGCTCGAGAACAAGACACATTAGAACCATACGAAAGAATTCATCAGATATTGGATTAGTAAAATCCAATTAGAATGACTCATTAGAGATAGGATCAGTAGTATCCTAGAATGAGTGTGAAGAGTATATTTTTCAAATGAAAACAAATTTGTTTTGAAATTTAAACCATTTTAAAACGTATTTGAATATTTATTTATTTTTGAATAAGGACAATCGAGTATATAAAGATTTTGCATATACGCGTCATGAACGTATATTCGAGGTTTTAATATACTAGATAGATATGGAATCATACTCTAGTGGCCCGAAGATGATTCTGATGGTTGAGTACTCGTCGTCAGAATTTATATTCGAGTGACGAAGGTGTGATATCTATATATTTCCATTAGACTGGTGTGAGAACCAAATCTTATCTATATACCTAGGACACATTGTTGCGAATTGGCATCAAAAACATGATTTCCTGTATATATATCAAAATTATGAATTTGAAAACTCTAATTCACTAATTGATTGATGTTTGTGTTGTTTGTTTATTTATTTGCTAATTTTGAACCATTAAGCCTAATTGAATCAAATGTTGAATTATATTGGAAATTGGTCGCATTTGCTTGCATATACATATACTTACATTGAACAGGTCGTAGCAAGGAGGCTAGAGCCGAAGAATAAAATTTGTTTGCCCGACAAATAGGTACATGTTTACTACATAAATTACTGTTTTGTTTGGGTGATGATGATTTTATGAGCCGATTGGCTAGCCGCTTGGCTTTTTCTTTTTCTTTTTGAGATCAGAAGGCCTATATGGCAATTTCGGGATTTTCCCGTAGCTCACGGTGCAGGGGAGGTTATGGTGAAATTTTTCGAAAATTTAGGGTGTTAGCCAAATTTTTGAAAATTTGAAAATTCTCAGAAACTGAAAAGTTGGAGAATGGAAGCCAGATCGAACGTAGAGATGAATAATCAAACCACTTTCGACTTTGTTCCTTTTCGGGGATGAAAAGTTTTAAGTGGGGGAGATTGTAATAATCCGGAAATTCTGGGCCAGTTTAAAATTTTTATTTCGGCAATTTTAGTGAATTTTTAATATTTAAAATGAATTATTTTAAATAAAAATCAACGAGAACTTTATTTTGAATATAATTCGAACGTATATATTATATACGTCGTCGTTAGAATATAAATATTTATATATAATTATAAATAGAATTGAAAATGGCGCGGTAGTTCGATAATTCGATTTCAAACTTCAATTGAATGTACCGGGTGCAAAACAATCCGGATTTTAGTGAAACCAAAAACATTAAAATCTAATTGACAATATCTTTCCAACGAATCCGAAAAATCAAAATTTCATAGCGGGAATCAAAAGATATGTCCAGTTGAAAATTCTGAATAGTCGCTATGGAATTCAGGCCCTTAAAATTAGACATTTTGCAGTCGACCTCGGATTTCGACGAAACCACTTTTGTTGGATCCGTGATGTCAGATTACTGCTTGGTTTCAAATTTCATAATTTTTCGAATCAATATGTGATCGTGGCGAGGGAAAACACGTTTGACCAGTTTTAGTTGATTTTAATCGACTGGAAATTGGCCATTTTTCCAACGGTCTCAGAATTCGACGAAACTAGTTTTATTAGGACCGTATCGTCAATACGAAGCTAGAAAATATTTTAATGGAATTATTCGAGTTAGTATGTGACCCCGGTAAATTGAAATGTGCGTTCAAATTCAATATATAGAATTATATGTTGATTTTAACGGAAATTGATCGAAACAATCGAATCAGCTTGCGATACATATCCCATTGTGTTCGGAATGGGGGTAATTAGCTATGGACGACAGGCGGTGGGCCTTGTTTTGAGGTCGAATGGAAAAGTTACTTTTTGAAACTAAATTAATTAAATAAAAAAATTATCTTCCTCCCCTATTTCTCTCTGCCCTCCCCCCTCCACGTTCAAAATCATTTCAAACCAGAAAAAGAAAAAAAGAAAAGAAAAGAAATCGAGCACGGAGAGGAACATCGCGCCCCCCCCAAGGGCAGCGCCGCCCACCGCCGTGCCCCAGGTGTCGGCGCGCCACCTCCGAAACCCCCCTTGCCCTCGCCTGGACCTAGCCCCCCTCCCTCTCGCCTGCGTGCTAGCCATCGGAGCCGCCTGCGCGCCAGCCATCGGAGCCGCCTCCGCCGTCGCGTGCCTCGAGAGTGGCACCACTTCGACCATCCTCCTTCTCATCCTCCGCTTCTCTCTCCTTTCCACCTTCTTCTCTAATCACCTCCGCGCCCAGCCCCAAAGCGACCTCCACAGCAGCGCCGCCACCACCTGTATCTCCGACCGCCGCCTCTCAGGAGGACCACCACCACTCCGACGAACTGCGAAACCCTTTCCCCCTTCGAAACAAAGGTAAAGTTTATTTATTTTAGTTTATTTATTTCAGTTTCTTTTAATTATTACTTTTATATAAACCAGAAGATAAAGTTGAGTTTTTTTCATATGGAAAACTGATTTTATTTTATAGGGAAACGTTGGTTTTTATTTATAAAAAGAATAGATTTTGTTCATAGAGTTGTTCATAGAAAAGAGTAGATGTTTGTGCATAAAAAGATTAGATTTTTATAATATGAAAAGATTCAGTTTTTATATATATTTTTAATATATGGTAAAAGATCTGATTTTTAATCGAATTAAAAATATAATTTTTACATGATAGAAATATTAAAAATAGCATCTTTATATGTGTAGCAAAATAAAAATGTGATTTTTATAATGATATTTTCGAAAAGGCGGAATATTTATTTTTGAAAAGGAGAAATCTTTATAGTTGAAAAGGCGAGATCTTTATCTATATGATAACGATGTAAAAATAGGATTTTTATCTATATGATAACGATGTGAAAATATAAATTTTATCTATATAGTAACGGTGTAAAAATAGAATTTTTATCCATATATCATAGTAAAAATTCGATTTTTATATATTGAATATCGAAGTGAAAATTTTATTTTTAAATGTATGAAGCGATTATAAAAATATGATTTTCAAATTGAAAGTGAACAAATAAAAATGTGATTTTTATTTTAAAGACATCAGCAAATAAAAATTCGATTTTTACATATGTAGAGAATACGGACAACGAAGTTGACAAAAAAGCGAAAACGACGAAGACTTCTGCAAAAGAAGAGTCAAGATGATTGGATAGCTTTTGGTGAGAATTTCTCACTCTTCAATTTCTTTTTCTAGTTATATATATATATACTAGGATGCAGACGGTGTTTAGTAGCACCCGAACCAATCGTCCACAGACCATGGACTTGTTTGTTTGATTGCAAAAATTAGTTAGATCAATTGATTGGATTGAGTTGTTTTGTGAAATGGAATGGATTGATTGATGTGTGAATGGCGTGGGCCTTCACTGGATCGGGGATAAGGCTAGGCCTCATCCCGTTTCTAGTATCGTGCCGTTATGCCGCCGAAATTTTCTAAAATAAGTTAGAAAAATAGGAATATCATTTTATTTAAAGAATGAACTGAATAGAAATTCATATGTTAAAATAATATGTTTTATCGTTAAAAATATAATTTTTAACGTGAATATGAATATAGTGAATGTGAATAAATAAATATTCATTTACAGATCGGACGGTTTGTTTATGTACACCTATTCGAAAGACATTGATTGAGACGATAAATTTTACACATCGCCCAACTGCATGAATAAAATCTGCGTTTGATTGTTTAAAACCCCACACGGGTGTTAGGATGAAATTTGAAGTTCGCTCATCCTGATTGATTAAATATGTCGATCGATCGATTGACAGGCTGTTATAAGCGTTAGATATCTATATTTGATGCTTATACAGTGTAGTGCACTTTGGTTGATGGTTGATTATTTTTCAATGCTATTATATACATGTGTTGTATGAAAATCCATATAATTAATTTTATATGGTGATTGATTGGGCCTCATTCCCATTTAGAAAATAAAGGACAATATAAAATAAAAGTTCATGTGTTGACTGTACTCATCCATTGAGATTAGTTATGTGTTGAACGAATATTTTAATAATAAAATTACATCTGTACCAATATAAAATTAAGGTTCATGTGTTGACTGTACTCATCCGTTGAGATTAGTCATGTGTTGAACGAATATTTTAATAATAAAATTACATCTGTACTAATATAAAATAAAGGTTCATGTGTTGACTGTACTCATCCGTTTAGATTTGTCATGTGTTGAACGAATATTTTAATAATAAAATTTACATCTTTATCAATATAAAATAAAAGTTCATGTGTTGACTGTACTCGTCCGTTGAGATTAGTCATGTGTTGAACGAAATATTTGATAATAAGAAATATTTGAAATAGAATATTTGAAAATAGAAATATATGAAGCCGTGTTGATTAGATTGACGCCATTTTTACATGAACGATATTTATATCGATTTATACATTTTAAAATGAATATTGAAAAGTGATTTTGAAATCGAATATTTTGAAATGGAATTCGAATTGAATTGAATAGATAACGAATTCGAATTGAATTGAATAGATAACGATTTCGAAATGAATTGAATATAAAACGATTTCGAATTGAATTGAATAGCTAACGAATTCGAATTGAATTGAATAGATAACGATTTCGAATTGAATTGAATAGATAACGAATTCGAATTGAATTGAATAGATAACGATTTCGAATTGAATTGAATAGAAAACGAATTCGAATTGAATTGAATAGATAACGATTTCGAAATGAATTGAATATAAAACGATTTCGAAATGAAATGAATTGAAAACGATTTCGAAATGAATTGAATATAAAACGATTTCGAAATGAAATGAATTGAAAACGATTTCGAAATGAATTGAATTGAAAACGATTTCGAAATGAATTGAATTGAAAACGATTTCGAAATGAATAGAAAACCACTTTGAATTGAATCGAATAGAAAACGAATTCGAATTGAATTTAAAATGAAATGAAATGAATTCTAATTGAATTGAAACTTGAATCGAATAGAAATGGATTTTAAAACGAATTTATAAGGAAAGATTCAATTTTGATTTGAATTGAGATGGAAGTTGAAATTATTTTTGAAACGAATTCAAAACTATCTATAAAATTCGTTTTGAATGGTAATCGACGAAATATATATATATATATATATATATATATATATATATTATATACATATATAATGGCCTGAATAGAACGCGCCATGCCGCGGCAGTTCTTGAATTTCGACCATTTATTCAAACGGACATTATGGGAGATCCGACCGTCGGATTCTCCTAAAACCAGAACCGTTGGTTTCGTATCGAAAAGAGCTTTCTAACGAATATTAGAAATTTGAAATCTAACGGTTGGATTTGGAGATACGTCCAAATCAAATTTGAAAAAGGTCGCTGTAAGTGCAGTTCGATGGCCGTTGATGGAAATCGACTGTACGGGCCTTGATAAAATTATTAAAAATAGTAATAATTTGTGTAAAATCATAAGAAATGGTTTGGGAAATATGGGATGAAAAACTCCATATTTGAAAAGATAAAAATAGATTTTTATCAAAATGAACTAGTTTGAACTAAATTTAAAACCCGATTTGTTTCTAAATAAATAAATTAGATTTAAAAAGGGGTTTTAAATAATCGGAATTCCTAATATATTTGATTGGAATTTAATAGAATTGATTCATGGGTTTATCGTGAACTATGTTTTAAATAACACTAGTTCTTTAACCCAGTAAAAGGAGTTTTAACAAATCTGCAATTAGATTGAAATGTAAATCTATAATTTAAATTAACAAATTTAGAAAATGAGCGAGAATGGAGTATCGCCAGTTGTGCTCCAAAGCGATAGTTAAATCTTTAATTAGATTTGAATGTGTAATGGTAATTAATCTTACCGATAACACCATAGTATTAGATATGGAGTATTACTAGTTTTGCTTCATGCGATGAATAGTTTGGGATTGGAAAATAAAATAAATAATTACTTCGGTGTGGTTCGGTAATCTCGACTAGTTTAGAAAACCATAATCTGGGTTGAAATGACATCCAAAGGAAGATTAAAGGATAAATTTGAAAGAATTTATCTTGGATAAAATTAATGGGAACCTTTCCCTAAAAATGTGATTTTGTGAATAGAAGAATATTCTGAATTGGAATGAGGCGTATGTTGTGTTTGTGTAACATTTGTTTTTAATATACGCGGGTTGTTCGGAAAGGCCGGGTTTATACCCATTCTGAATAACCGATTCGACGATATGTCGAAGGTAAAGACAGTGGTCGAAGACCGGAAGTCTTCACATCGTTTAGGTAATTACTGACGATCCTGATTGTGCTGTATACCCAAGAGGATGGAAATAGTTGGTGGTCTTCCAGACGTACTTGGAGATGGATGGATATGCGAGGAAAGTGCCTCCGGTTTCGTTCAGAACCAGAACGGACTTGTAAATGGATTGTGTGTCTGACATTGGATTTTATTCTGTGTTGATTGATTTCTATTAAATATACATCTGTTTGGCGGCGGAGAATTTATTCTTTTGCTTAACGCCCTTCTCTGAGACGTATGAGCTCAGAGGTTGTATATCGATGGACATCAGTCGCATGGCATGAATTGCCTGTGTGGCACGCTAAGATGCAATGATCAAGGCTTCTGTTGAAAAGCAAAGTCTTGTGGTTGATGATCAAAGCACGCCTACGTGGCAGCTTTGTGTATAACGTGAATTCGCGAGCCTCACACCTCGGTATGAGTCAAAAACGGGATACGGACTGCAGGGAGAGCACGACGTTTCTTTCTAGCTTTGGTGGTGTCAGTGACTTACCAGCCCTGACATTTATATACTTTTCACCTATGTGGTTGTTGGATGAGGCGCCTCGATTATAGGTCTGTAAGGACCGGGAAACGTGTGTTCAGGAATTGCCAATCCTCTAACGTAAGTGAGGACCGGCCCTGAAGCATCCAAGGGTTGCCCAGAGTGCGTAGCCCTGGGACATTTGCTAGAGTGTCTCGAATGCGGAGAGGAGCTTGCCCCTTGCCTCGACTCATGACGGAAATCCAATTTCCAATACGAGATATTTCAGCTTTATTTGTACAGCCTAGTATGGCGACATAGTAGCATGGGATGCTATGCCGTCTATGATTTATATTTATGATTGAAATTGTTTTGACACTATACACTTATTATAGTATCAAATGATTTGTTTTAAACGTATCAAGCATGTTTGGCTGTTATAAGGTAAAACCCTATCCTCAGGCTTGCGTTGCATTTTGTGATGGGACCTGGGTCTTATAATAGCTTCATTTTTCGAAAAAGCGTTGCGTTGTTTATTCTATGCACTGGTGTTCTTGGGAGGAAACCCGTTCTGTTTTATACGGCGTGGTCCCTTGAATTACTCTCTTTTAAAGTTAAGTTTTAAATAACTGTTTTAGTTCTCACACTAGTCACATGACTGACCTGGAGTTTATTGTTTTAACCTAAACTCTGGGTGCCCCTATTTTCTGCACGGGCAGCTAGTAGTTTTGGTTTTGCAGATTTATATTCACAGAATCCTGGTTTACAGCTGGAATGATATCCGGAAAGCTCTGTATCCGTATATCACCTTCAGTTGTACTTTGTATTATTTTCCACTGCTATGTAATTTATTCATTTATACTCTGTATATTCTTGTATCTGATGGAATTGTTGTAATAACAATGAAATGTTCTTCCGTCTGCGTTCATTTGTGTGTTGTTCTCAAAGTATCCGCTCTTTCCCTCACGGGGAAGTAAAGGGTCCTCACAAAGAACATGGATAGATCTAACATATATAGAAAAATCCCCAAAATCAAGATCCAAGGACAAATAAAGAAAATAGGTCTGAATAGAAAATCAAGCTTAGATCCAATTTCATTGTCATAATCCTAGGCAATAACCTCATGGTCATGAATCATAGGTGATTAGCCACAATTGTCCTTGTCATAGTCATAGGCAATAGTCTTATGTTCACAGTCATAGGCATAAGCATAGTCTTATGTTCACAGTCATAGGCATAGGCATAGTCTTATGTTCACAGTCATAGGCATAGGCATAGGTATAGTCTTATGTTCACCGTCGTAGTCTTAGGCCATTAACAATAGTTTCAACATCATAGGCATAATAATGTTATGGACATGAGAGAGTCTGATTTACAACATTAATAGGTCCAAACTGATTTCATAGCAATATTCCCAAAAGTCAAGATCCAAGATGAACAAAAATAGATATGAATCATGCATAGATCCAATTCCAATTTATAACATGTCCATATTAAGTTTATAGTTTTTATCTAAAAGTCACTTAAACTTACAGACCGTGGTCTAAGAAATTGAGATGCAGAAGTCAAGTCTAGAAATAAGTTGTTGAATTGTTGAATCGTTGAATTTTGCTTTGATTGTAGAATAAAATCCCCAATATGAAATTCCTAGCCGTAGTCTTCAAGAAATAGTCTTCTATTTTATTTTAATTTATTTTAGAGGAAGAAGAAGAAGCCAGTCCATCAAGAATTTATGCAGCATAAGGTTAGAGAAGAATGGTGAAAAGAGAATGAGGCTAGGATGCTGTTTATATAGCATTAGGTGGATGAATCTGGTCACGAAACGAGTCTAAATACATCAGAATGCATCAGGTTCAAAAACTGGGTTCGGGAGACAGGTCGACCCCCAGGTCGACACTATGGTCGACCTGGTCCCTGGGAGGTCGACACTATGGTCGACCCCCAGGTCGACCTGGTCCTGGGGTGGAAATTTCCCGACCAGCCTGTTCTGGGTTTTGAATTTGAATTTGAATTCGAATTTTCGAGCTGTTTTCGATTCTGAAAAATTTCTGAAACTTCGGGGGGTCATATCTCCCTCATACGAACTCCGATTTTCGAAAACTCGGGCTCGTTTCCAAGTAGAATTTCAAGACGAACATAATGACGTAACCCGTTTCCTCGATTCTTATTTTAAAATTTTATTCTGCATTGATTTATGGTTTTAACATGTTATTAAAATACAGGTTATTACAGTTTCTAGCTTATTTGGTTATTTGTTGGTTTTCGTTCAAATCTACTACTAGTTGAAGCTAGGATTTCGGATTGGACTTTGGGGTAGCAAATTGAAATTTTAGGTTGGAGTTTGCACCTGATATCAGTCATGGTTAGTTGTTAGGGTCTGATGAGTTACAGAATCACATATGGAGAGACTTGCAAGATGAAAGCTTTTACCTTAATCTTTCCATATAGTTAAATCTTAGGTATCGATTTCATCAAAGTATGTCGTTCTTATGAGTTTTGAGAGGAATATCGATTTCAGTGGAGCTCATCGTCATCGATTAAGATTAATACTTGTCGACTTGATGATTTCATCATCTTTAACAGTTTTGGAAGCTTGTCGACATCGGTAGCTTGAAGCTTAATACCATAACATGCGCTTTGAACTAAGGTAATAGAAGCATGAGGTATGGAGGTTATATCCACATCGATCTTCCATCAGGTACGAAATTCCTATTTATTCATTTCTGAATATGTTTAGCTCCCAAGTACTTCAAATGTTTTCATTCAGTAATTACAAAATTTAATGGTTTAGATTCTAGGAGAGTTTAAATTCATATCATCTTTCTTGTGTTTAAAGATGTATTAAGGTAACAAATGATAGAAGTAAACTAATCATGTAATCACATTTGATTTGTTGCAGCAAAACAAAATGGAAGCTAAATTAGCAATAGTTGCTGATTTAGATGCAAATCATGAGCATTGTTGTAGGCTGATTTAGCTGCAAATCATGAACATTTTTGTAGGCTGATCACAACATAAGAATTAGTTGATGAATGAAGAGCTTTTGGAGGATAAGAGCAAGCAATGGGAAACAAGGTGTTTGTGGTAAGAGAGGATGTAAGTATGTTAAAGAATTAGGAGTTTTGAAGTTTAATGTTTGTTGTTATTTTTTAAGGCTTTGGGTGATGACAGACTTGATGTGTAGTGTTTTAAAGAAGGCTTGGTCTTCCAAAATCGGATGAATCGGGCGGTGCCATCGGGACTGCTGGACCCTCACAGGCTCTACGCCCGGGCCAATTGACGGCTCGCCTTCGGCTCAGAACACGGTTCGCCTTTGGCTTGCCAATATTTGTAAATGTGAGTATCTATATAAATTGAAACTGCATTTGTAATGAGTAAAATGAGTGATATTGTGAGGAACATCCGTACATGTGACTGAATATGTTATTAACAGAAAATTGTAAATAGTGGAGTTAGAAATATGTACTATTTCAAACGTTGAAATAAAATATTTATTCGAATAAAAATACTGTTTGACTATTTAGTTAGGTGTAGTAGCATATAATTCTCCTTTTTATTATATCATATTATATAAGTAGGAATATAAGTGTGTATATATATATAATAGTGTGTTTTTTATAGGTCCCTATTAAGATTTTAAATTAGGCTCAGGTCCGGCCATAAACTTATTATAAATTTAGTCCCTATTTTTAAAAGATTCACTGAAAAAAATACGCAAATTCATATTTAAATAAAACATGCACTTGACAAAAAAATCAGATCAAAAAACCATCAAACAAGGCATCAAAAACGGAAAAAACAACAAATCAGCGAAACTGCAGTTAAATGCATAATAGTATGCATATATTTGAATTTTCCTTAATACATATGTGCAAGTATTCCATTCATCCATCGTTATTTGTTTTTTTTTTTTTTTTTTTTTTTTTTGCATATATCTATGCAAGTATTGCATAATTCTTGCATAAAAGTGTGCAATAAATTCGTAGGCTAAATTTCACTTGAGTTTTCTTCCTGTAATACATGCATACAGATGTGCAAGTATTTCAAATAATTGCACACATGCACGCAAGTTTCGGTCCAGATTTTCAAGCCAAAACAGCTTATGCAACAGATGCACACATGTATGCAACTATTGGTAATAGTTGCATACATATATGAAACTTTTTTTTTAAATAGGGTGGACTTCCGAGAATATTTCCAAAATTTAATTTTTTTTATATATGCCAACGCCTTTTTTTGGCAAAAAAAATGAAAAAGGCGGAAATTCAAAAATAGGGGCAGGTTTGAATGAAAGCTTATGGAGGGATGTGAGCCTAATTAATTTTAGTTTTAGGGATGTGTGCCTGATTTCCACTATATATAAATTAATATAAATATCTATAGTAACATTTTTTTAATGTTGCTACAGACACCTAATGATGCAGCTATAGACCCAAATACGGTTCTATTGCAACCATATTTGTTATGTTGCCGTAGATAGTCAAAATGTTGTATTTGAGGTCTATAACAACGGTGAAAATTGCATCACCCTAAAAACATTTACATAGACCTATGCCAACAATTTTCGGGCCTGTGCTAACAATTTTTTGGCACTGCGTTAGGCAGTTTATGGCGTAGTGGATCTAACTTGAATGTGTGTAATGTGCCTTGCGGCTTCACGAGTTGTTGGATGGAGTGATGGGATTACAGAGTCATTACGCAGCAGTAATGAAACTTTCTCCCTATCATTGCCACAAGATTTAAGTCTGTTGAAGCCCAGAATATTTACCGAACATCTACAGTTGATCCAAGGTTCATGCCAAAGTAAGGTATTTTCACCTGTTATAATAACTTTATTAAATATTGTTTGCTTGACATTCGAATATGTAGCATTGATTTCCATGTGTAGGATGCATTGTTGTCGATGGCCTTACTCCAAAAAAAATTCCCACTGTAGTACCTATAATACATCGAAGTTTTCTATATAAGTTAGTTTTAGTTAAGAAATTCCAAACCAATTCAATGCATGCGGCCTTCTTGAGATCACAAAAATGCTTTAAACCAATTCCTCCTTTTGTTTTGGGTTTACACAAGATATGCTATGCCACCTTATGACTTCCACCTACCCAAAGAAAATCAGCATATAAAGTTTGTAGTTTATCAAGAGTATGGTCAAGTAGTTGATAAACAAATAGCCAGTACATGACCATAAGTGTTATCACTTAGAGTAGCAGTTCAGTTCTTCCTGCAAAGCTGAGCAGTTTAATTTGCTACCCCTGTAACTTGTCTTGTACTTTTTTAATGAGTGTTTGATGATCATTGTGAATGCTGGGGGGAACTGTTTGTTGCGTGAAGCTTCGTTCATTAAGAATGTTAAGTACTCAATAGTGATTGCAAATAAATAAGGAGATAGTGGATCGCCTTACCGAATACCCCTATTAGAAGTGATGTAGCCTTTTTGTATGCCTTGAATCAAAACAGAAAAAGTTTGGGTTGAAATACACTCGTATATGACGTTCATAAAGTGGATAGGGAAACCCATCATATGCATAATGTGGCAAATGATCTCGCGGTTGATGGAATCATATGCCTTCTTTAGGTCCATCTTCACACAGAATTTAGCCATGCCTAGTTTGTTGAAATCCCTAAGCATCTCATGAGCCAGTAAGATGTTGTCTCCTACGTACCTGCCTGAAATGAAAGCGCACTGGTTTTATGATATTAAATATGTTAGCATGCGTTTAAACCTGTTACATAACACCTTACTTAACATTTTGTAGTACATATTACAACATGAAATGGGTCGATAATGTGAAATGGAGGTGAGTTCATCTTATTTAGGTACCAATGTAACAAAAGTATAGTTTACCCCATTGGATATTTTTGCTGATTTAAAAATGTCAACAACGGCATAAAGCAAATCCAGTTTAATACTATCCCAATGTGTCTTTAAAGATTTAGCATTAAAGTCATATGGCCCTAGACTTGAATCATCATGAATAGAAAATACTGCAGTTCAAATTTCATCCATAGCAATTTCTCATAATAAAAGATGTTGACCCACTGTGTTTATTGTGTACGTTGTTTGGAAATGTGAAAAGATAGCAGTGTGAGTTCCATTAAACAAATTAGTGAAGTAATGGATTGCTTGATGCTTAATCTCCTTAGGTTTGAAAATAAAATCACTATTCTCGTTTATTAGTGCATGGAAGTTATTTGTAAATCTTCTAGTAGACATGCTGGAATAGAAAAAAATTTGTATTGTAATCATCTTGCCGTAACTACGCAATCTTTGCCTTTTTCTTCAAATTAAAAAATTTAAACATCTGATGCGTATGCAAGTTGTGTTTTGCCTTCATATATTCATCATATAAATCAAAGCCCATTTGGTTTTGATTTACCTCCCTGTCCAACTCTTCAACCATTTTTTCTTTCTGCTGTAGAGGATCATCATCTATTACATTGTTTAAGTTCTTTTTTACAAGCTGTGAGTTTAGCAAAGAAATTATAACAAGGGTATCCCCATGTTTCAACTGCAAGCCTTATCGACACACAGTCGTAGCACCCATCATGGAACTGCCAATCATTTTTGTAATTGAATGGATAGCCTTTTGAATGAGTAATAGGAATAAGATGTAGCAGCAAGGGGTTATGGTCACTTGACATTTGGAGTAAAGTAAATGCTGTCATGTTTAAGAATTTGGAGAGACAAGTTGTGTTAACTAGTATCTTATTAATGTTAGTTTCTATACCTTTCCTTCCCCATGTAAAATCCAAACCAATCAGTCTAATTTGAAATAGGCCAATTTAACATGGAAATGTAGAAAATATACGTATATATTGGAATGGTATAGGTAAACCACCTTTTCTGTCTTGACAAGAGGATACATGGTTAAAGTCTTCTATGATAATCCATACATACGAAATGGTATTAGATTCTTGAATTAAATGATCCTACCATTCTTGTCTGTCAGTGAAGGAGTTACTCGCATATACAATAGTGATATATAAGGTAAGTAAACCAGTATTCGAGGCATGGATGGTAGTATGTTGTATGGATAGAGACATTGTCGTAATGCTTCACAACGTTGAATCCCAAATAGCTAAAATTATTCCAGTACACCTAGTAGTGTTATTACTCAAATGTTGCCAATGGGTAGCTAAACGTCTAACGATCTTATCCAAACTATTTAAATTTAACTTTGTTTCAACCAAACCAACCAAATTATTCAAATGTCATTCCCTATATATATATATATATCTGTGTGTGTGTGTATATATATATATATTCTGTTAAATTCCCAAATTGGAGTCATAATTTCTATTCCTAACACAATTCAAATTGCAACCATTTGGCATGTTTATCCTATCCAATTTATTTTCCCCTAAACAGAGATGATTACAACATTCCTTGTTTTTGTTTATGACCTTATTTATAGAAAATCAAATCTGTTAATTGCTGCAACGGTCATAATACCTATTTCGGTTTATTATGGATTATATTTCGATATACATTTCCACAAAAATGGAAACTATTCAACACACAAGAATATCAATAACCATTTATTATAATAATATATTTGTGTTATTTACGTGGATTCGGACGGATATGAATATATATATATATATAAATATATTAAAGCGTATTTAATGTAGTTATTATATTTTAATTTATTATTATTAACTTTTTATGTTTTCGTCTAAACTAACAGCCGAAAACCCTTTTTATGTTTAATATTGTTTAAAATCTTATAAAAAGGTTAATAACTATATTTACTGTAAATTTTCCCAAAATAATTAAAAAGAAAATATAGTCATAATTCAAATCACAAGAAATATATGTTTTGGAACAGTTTGTTGTAAATTACGAACAAATATACGTAAATGTACACATCCCTTCCTAATTGTTTTATCCATATTTTTTGCTGATTTGAAATAGTGTCTTTTTTTTAAAAAAAAGAACAAGAAGGGCATTTCTACAATGACCAGGTAAAAACCTAACAATATCAAATATAACAAGGCATAATCTTTTAATCTAAATTTAAGTAAACCTCAAATCAACATCAAAACTAAGGATCTAGAGTAAAACTATAATTCTGATAATGGTTTTGCGACCGATTTCTAGTTCTAAATCATATACGATAACCACGACAACCTAAATAACGCAATAATATAATAAACTAAATAGGCCAACAAATTTTAATGTTCAAACCACAACCTATTATTTTAGAATTGATAAAAACAATAAATCTGATAAACTTTTAGGCATACATTTTAGATCTATTTCAAACAAACTAATCAGCTAATTATAAATGATATATATAAATTTTCAACTCACCTGAAAGCTATCCAAATTTGAATTGGAATAAACATTTAGGCCTACAAGTCCTAAAATTTTAAATATCTACAATTATTCCAAAAAGGTGATTCTTCCAGATTTGTAGACCTACAAGAAAATAGGAAAGAGGGAAGAAATATGGATGAATGAAAACCTATTCATAGCACCATCTCTTTTATACATGAATCCGATTCTAATCTTCTTCAATCTATGATTGTTTTATTTATACGTATATTTAGACTTAATTTATTAGAGACTTAGGAGGAAAGGGAAATTGTAGAGTTTCGCTACTGCCTTCAGAATTGTGTTAACCCTTTATTTATAGGGTTAGAATGACTCTAGATCATTAGATTAGTTTTAATTAAGATTCGTCTGTTATTAAAAAAATATACAATAAAATACCCTTAAAAACCGAACTATCACTGGGCAAGTTAGAACATAGGGGTCGATCCCCAGTATGACCGCCTGATCGACCACTAGGGTTAACTACTTTGGGTCGAGTTGCTTAGTAGGGCTAGATCATAAATCATATATATTTATTTAAAGATTCTCTTGATTTATTTTCCACCATTGTTGTATTTCGTCCGTAACTTTTTCATACGGACTCCCTTCGCGATGTTCCATACATGAAATTTGACCAGAATTCTATCACGAACGCAACAGTGCAAGTTTCATGGTCAAATTCCATCATTTGCAAAAATTCCATTTTCGGAGCTTAGTTAAATAACTAAATTAGCTATTGCCAAAATTTCGGGTTGTTACATTCTTCCGTCCATAAAGGAAATTTCATTTTGAAATTTTACCAATGACTAAGTCATGGTGTTAGCGCTTAATTATATTAAACTACACAACCAATTAGTGTTCATCCAATTTTTCAACCATGTACGCATGTGCATGGTGAACATAATGCATCGCAACCATAAAACATGTATGCATAATGATTCTAAATTGTATCCTCCTATTTGTTTGCATTTTATTTTTGAAAACATTTTTGTAAGTATGATGGAAAACATCCTAAATATACCGGTTGTTCTATACGAATGCAAATTTTGAAAAGATTTTCATCCATAACCATCACACGTCTACGAATAGAGGTGCAAAGCAACCAATTACGCATCCAAATCCTTCCATCCAATTTGTTAACGTATCTAAATCAATTCATATTTATTTCTCCTAAGACGGACAAAGGAAATAAAAGTTGAGAAATTTAACGTTCCTTCCGCTTATAAATATTCTAATCCCCATGCTATTGTAACAGCCTGCATTTTACGTATTGGAATATCGTAAAAAAAATATTTTATTTCCTGAGGGTTGGATCATTCTCATATTTTAATATGTTGCTTATGGGGATGTGAAACATATCCATAATTTTTACCAATTATGTTTACGACCATTTTTCCCCTGTCAGTCCTGTACGAAGCATAACTTTTGACTCGGGTCGAATCAGGTGATGAGACCTATGCCATTGGAAAGGAAATGATGTTTCTGTTTCCGCAGAGTGGTCACATTAAATATTTAGCTTAGCATTTCGGAGGAATCGTTGTTTTAAGGTTTTAAAGTTGGTTGTTCAGGTTTGGTAGCTATAATGGATGATATGGGGAGGCCCATTAGTGGGCTGTTGGAGGCTATAAATGGGGGATATGAGGCATGGATAACAGTTTACTTTTTTCATTCTATCATTAGGAAAACTAGAGGACCCCCATTTCTCTATTGCCTAGACATTTCCACCATTAAAGCTTACAAAATCGAAGATCTACATTGTTTGAAGCTAGATCTATGCCATTCCAAGGGGGATTTCATCAAATCGAAGAGTTTAGAGCAAATTCTTCGTTGTTCGGAATCATATTTCATTGCTTTTGAGTTGTCTTGGTGAATTGGCGAGTGATATGCATCTCTCACATGGATTTAAGTAAGTATATGAGTTGTATGCACACATTTTTATCAAATCCAAGTCATTTTCCTTAGATCTACTTCATGGTAAGTCTATTTTCATATGAATCACCATAGGATCTAATTTAGCAATTTAAAACCGGTAATTTCCATATTTTTTACATGTTTAAGCAAGTTAAATCCATACTTATATGAAAATTGTAACACCTACCTCCGTTAAGGTCACTCACAAAGGGAATGCCTTAACTTTGATGGAGCGTTTTAGTAGACCGAACAGAAATTTACAAGACAAATAAAACAGTACTTGAAAATTTATAACTTTATTAAAACAGAAACCGAAATAAGTTTAGTTACATCTTTTCAAATCACAAAATCAGAATTCAAGTACAAAATATCGGTCTTGTACAAAAGCCTTCAGAATGCATAGTTTTATTTTTAAAGTCATAATCCCCAACATAAACTACCATGGAAATATAGAGCCAAGGCCAAGCGATACTTCAAGCAGAGAAAATCTGAACCAAGCTCCTATATTTCCACCCTAAAAAACGGGGGGAGGGGGGGGGGACGAAAGAAAAGGGGAGAAAACAAGCAAGGTCAGATATAAAGTCTGGCAAGTCCAGTGACTTTCAACATATGAACAGATAATAATATCATGATATGAAAATAAAGCTGGATAAAAGACAACAACAACAAGAGTAAGTGGTATACTTAAGCCAAACAGAAGAAACATAATGATATAGCCCGAGTTATGCTTCTTACTTATATCTTACTTCTCTGCACTTATACTAGTATAAAAGGATTAGTGTAACAACCTGGAAAATCTGAGCCAGTTTAAAATTTTTAATTTGGCTTTTTTAGTGGATTTTTAATATATGAAATAAAATATTTTAAATCATAGTGATGAAAAGTATGCTTGAATCGATGCTTGAAAATAAATATAATTAATTTGAATTATAAACAAGGCCTAAAAAGGCGCGGCAGTTTCAAAATTTCAATTCAAACTTGACTAACTGTACTCGGTGCAAAATAAAATCGATTTTAGTGAAACCAAAAATATTTAAATCTGTTAGTGAATATCTTTCTAACGAATCGGAAAAATCGAAGTTTCATAGCGAGAGTCAAAAGTTATGGCCAAATGAATTTTCAGAAAGGTCGCTATAGAGAATATATCGCCATTGAAAATATACATTTTGCAAACGACTTCGGAATTCGACGAAACCACTTTTGTTGGATCCGCGATGTGTAGTTATTGCTAGGTTTCAAATTTCATAATTTTTGAAGTTAATATGTGAGCGTGGCGAAGAAAAATGTTTTTTGGTCAATTATAGTTAAATTGGATCGACCAGAAAATGGCCATTTTTCAAACGATCTCAGAATTCGACGAAACTAAATTTGTTGGGACCGTATCATCAAAACATAGCTAGATTTATTTTTCGAGAATTTTTAGAATCAGTATGTGTCCCTGGCAAATTGAAATGTACAGTCAAATCAAATATTGAATGTTTTATATTTCAATTTGTAGGAAAACAGACTGAAACAGTCGAATGGGCCTACAAAACATATCCCATTGTGTTCGGAATTGGGGTATTTAGCTAGGGATGACAATCGTTGGGTTTGGATTGGAGGTCGTAGGAGATAAGAGGTATTTTAGAAATTTAAAAATATATAAAAAAATAAAAAAATATGATCGGGCCTCACTCTCTCTCTCCCCGATAGAACTTCAACCGACGACAGAAACAACTTCCACCATTCCTCCCTCAAATACATTCGATCCACTTGATAAAAACCACTGATCCAATTAAAGATTTTGAAGAGGTTTACAAGAGCTTTAAATCCACCTCAACTTCGCCAATTATCGTTCAGTATTGAGTGAGATTTTAGGGCATGAAAACCGGTCATTCAACCTCGATTTCTAGCTAAGAACCTCCGTCGAGTTAGGCGCAAGTGGTAGCCGCCGACAGCTCTCGCGTAGGCGGATCATGTGGAAGCCGCTGATCGACCTCCAGGTGGCTGCGGCGCTCGAGATTTGAAAACCTAGTTTTGAAGAAAATAGAGAGGTATACGACAGTATATTATTTTAATTGTTTATAGCGCTTTAAAGTGCTACGGTTTATCATTTTACAATAAAAATTATATCTTTCTCGTTTGTTGACGAAAATCAGTGAAACAAGAGACAGTGGACTCGTGAGGACGTCTTCTACATTCTAGAAGAGACTGCATATTTTTCTGATCCTTCTCCAATTTTTGGTGGAGTGGAACCCAAAGTAGGATTTATAAATTATAAATGATATGGAAAACAACGATGTATAAATCATATAGTCAATGTACGAGTTATATAAGCGTTGTACACCTCATGTATAAGTGTTGTATAAGTTGTACGTGCGATGTATAAGTTATATATGCATTATAAAAATTATATATGCGTTGAAATAAATTGAAATGAATTGAAGTGAATTGAAATATATTTATATACGAATATATATATATATATATATATATATATATACACACACACTCCCCTCGTCCACAGACCATGGACGATATATATTGGTTGTGATATTGTTTGGATTGGTTGATGTGAAATTTGGTGAATACCATGAATGGTTGATGGGAAATGATTGATTGTGATTGAAATCCCAATAGGATTAGTATATGGGAAAATTCGCCTACGTGCGAACTAGATATTGAAAATCCCCATTGTCAAAAACCGCAAGGTTTTAAGGTAGAGCGACGAGCCGTACTAGGGATGGTGCCGGTTTTAACTACCCTGTCGTTATGCTGCCGAAATTTTCAATAATAATTATGTGTTAGAATTATTTTCATGTGTTGAAACTATATTCGTGTGTTGAATAGAAATTCATGTGTTGAATAGAATTTCATGTGTTGAATGAATTCATGTGTTGAGTAAATTATTTGAAAGACAAAAATCACATTTTTATTATATATATAGCCTATATAAAATATTAGTATTTTTAGTAAATTATTTTAACACCAAAAATAACATTTTTACCTTATTTATAGACTATATAAAATAATCATGTTTTGAAATAAATTGTTTTACAATAAAAATCACATTTTTATTATATATATCAACTATAGAAAATATTCATGTGTTGAATATATAGATTGAGCCATAAAATCTACATTTTTATTGTGAATATGAAGTGTTAAAAATGGTGATGTGCGGAATAAATATTTTTGATGATAAAAATATCATTTTTATCAAATATATAAAGTGGATATGTTTTTGAAATCGAAGAAAGAATTATATTTATATATATTTATATAAATATAATTAAAATAAATAGAATAACAAAGATGCAGTTCGTGTTTTGAAACCGTGATTTCAAGCAATTAGTGCGGGAGATCCGATCATCGGATTTTCCCGAAACCGAAACCGTTGGGTTCGCTTTGGAAATATCTTTCCAATGACTCCCACTTTGTGAAGATCCAACGGTTGGTTTATCTGGAATGCTTAATTCAAATCTGAAGAAAAACAACGCCAGAATCGATTATATTTATATATATATATATAATTAAATTAAATCGAATAACGACGCTGTAGTTCGTATTTTGAAATCGTAACTTCAAACAATTAGTGCGGGAGATCCGACAGTCGAATTCTCCCAAAACTGAAACCGTTGGATTCGTTTTGAAAAGTTCTTTCTAATGATATAAAATTTGTGAAGATCCAACGGTTATATTTCAGATATGTGAAAATCAATTCTGAAGAAAAACAGCGCCACAGCCGCTTTATGGCCTGAAACGTCGTTTGAATGAATTGACTATTTTTAAATAAATAAAAATAGCGATAATTCGTGATAAAATAATATAAACGATATGGAATGAAAATAAACTGAATTTTCTCTGTTTCTATGATATTTGATGGTTGAATGTGTTTGGTGTGAAAATTATATTAAAGAACAGAATTAGCGATATCGAATTATTTAACCATTGAAATGAATTGATTTGAAATTCTAAATATATGTGACTTATTTGAAAAAGCCGAGTTGATTCTCAATTCAAATAATTGTTCGACGAGTGAAAGTCAAAGATATGAAGACGGTGCAAGATGGATGATCTTCACATCGAATGCAGGGGTGCTACTAATGCTCATGATAGAACTAGCTACCTTGAAGGGGCTAAAGTAGTAGCCGTCCGGACGTACTTGTTGATTGTACGGATATGAGAGGTATTGAGTGCCTCCAGTTTCGTTCAGACCAAGAACGAACTTGTAAATGGATTGTGTGTCTGACATTGGATTTTGTTCTGTGCTGATTGATCTCTATTAAATATATTTTTTTTGGCGGCGCAGAATTTATTCTCTTGCTTAATGTCCTTCTCTGAGACGTACAAGCTCAGAGGTTATATATCGATAGAAATCAGTCGCATAGAGTGAATTGCCTGTGTGGCATGCCTGAGTGCAGATGATCAAGGCTTCTGTTGAAAAGCAAAGTCTTGTGGTTGATGATCAAAGCGCGGCCTGTGTGGCATAGCTTTGTGTATAACGTTGTTTCGCGAGCCTCACACTCCGGTATGAGCCAGAAACGGGAGAAGGACCTCAGGGAGGACATGCGTTTCATTCTAGCTAGGAGTGGCGCTTTGGGTTTTGCACGCCTGGGTATTTTACTTATGTGGATGATGGAAATCGAGGCCTCAGTTGCTTCGGTCTCTTCAGGGCCGATGGTGTGGTCAGATATGACCAGTTTACGCCCCATGGGTCGGGGAAATGCAGTGTTCAGGCATTTTAATCCACATCGGTGGACCGGCCCTAACGTTCCAAGGCTTGTTGGCGCGCTTGCCTGAGACATGGGCTAGATTGTCTCGAATTCATTTACCTTGGTTCATGATGGAAATCCAATTTCCAAATACGACACCATGCGGTTTTGATTGTACATATATATATGGAGACATGATATATGGTACCCATGCCGTCAATGATTGATAGTTATGATTGAAATTGTTTTTGAAACATATATACACTAGCAATAATATCAAATGATTTGTTTTGCTCGTATCAAGCATATTTTGGCCATTATAAGGTAAAACTCTATCCTCCGGTTTGTGTTGCATTGTGTGATGGGAACTGAGCCTTATAATGGCTTCATTTTTATAAAAAGCACTGCGATGTTTAAAAGAATTATTTGTTTTAAAGCACTGGCAATCCAATGGAGTAAACATGTTCCGCGAAAGTGGCGTGGTCTTGTGATTGGCCATATCATAAAATGTGTTAAATAGATTTCTCATACCAGTCCCATGAATGACCCGTAGTTTGTTTCACTTGCAAACTCGGGTGCCTCTTTCTCTATATGGGCAACCTTGTATTCAGGTTTTAGCAGGCTCTTTCTAGATAGCTAGCGCTGAAGATAGATTCTATCATTTATCTCTTTTTATGTTGTTCAGCTCCTGTTGTACATATTATGTTTTCTTTTCCATAGTAGACATTTTATGTATAGCTGAACTGTATTTTGTACTAAGTATGATCCTATGTACTGTGTAACTTTGATGATTATATTTATTCAGTGTATTCTATTGTACATTATCTGGTGTATTTAATTATTCCGTTCTGCTGTTATCGGTTTATGTGCTATATTCCAAAGATTACCCTTGCCACCGTCTTATCGGGGTTTGGGGTCATCACAATTAGGTGTTATCCTAATATCTAAACTGAAACAAAAACGGAACATAATAATCTATATAGAAACAGAATGCAAGTAATGGGCCTTTACCACCCCAACAGACAGAAGGTACATAAACGGAATCAGAGAGGGAAACAGAATAATCCCTATTGAAATAGAATGTTAGAATTAGGTGTACACTAGTAAATGGGTCTTTACCACCCCAACAGACGGTACCACACAGAAACAGACAGGTGTCACTACCCAATAGAAATAGACGGTACCCCAACGGAAACAGACAGAACTAAGTGTACCATAAATCTATCCCAAGCGATCGGCTCCCTAATACATGAATACCATGTGCCAGCCCCACCGAAGGGTGTGTCTCTCCCTAAAGTGGCAACCTTTGAATGACATAGACCTATTTACAGATGTCACAGCGTCTTACATCCTCAGAGGCAGACCGGGATCCATGCACGCACATGACCCGGTTGGAACGCACCATCAACAACCCTTGTCATTATAAGAATGAACCGCTTATAATTAGTTGAGTAAGTGTGCCCAGACCCTACCTACTGTTGGGTCATACTTTTGATACCAGAAAGGGTTACTGACTAATATGGGTCCCAAACAACAGATGACACAAGTATTTTCCATCCTAACCTTGTGTCCCCAGACTAATGGATTTCAGATTAACTTGTTTACAAGTTTTCATACCTACAGAGTTCAGATCAACTAGCTCACAGATCAGAAAATCAAGTCAATAGGTTTTCAGACTAACGGATCAGTTGTACAGTTTTAACAGACTTATAGATTGTCTAATTTTATATTGGACCTACAGATTCACGAAACAGGTTTATTAATTCGTCAGTCCAGTTGGTTTAGCCCTACCCACCCAACACGTTTTAGACATCATATTTATCTCAGATTTGCATTAATTAAATATTAAAGCACAGATCTCTCACATTAGGTTGGTAACTTTTGGTCGTTGGATATGCCGGGCAGTTCCGGGTAGACTTCTGCCACAAGCCAGACCTAACCTTGTGTCTAAGCATATTTTAGTTATGCCTACGACCACTCACATTAGACTAGCAGTTTGTGGTTGCTGGTTAAGCCGGTTGGGTCCGGGCAGGCTTCTACCGCAAACATGAGTCTAACCTTGTGTCTCAACATTTTTATTATAACCAGTTTATTCCATTACAAATTATAAAAATTTCAGACTGATTATGTCAATTTAACAGATTTGACTTCTTTTCCAATTGCAGCAGATTAATCAAATTAACATGTTTTACTCAATCTTAGATCGAGCCTATGGATTTTCACGCAAAATTACAGACATTCAGCTTTTCAACAGATTTAACAGATTTAGCAGCTCAGGCGGTTCAACATATTTAGCTGATTAGGCAACTCAACAGATTTAGCAGATTAGGCACAATTAGCAGATTAGGCGATTCAACATATTTAACAGTTTAGGCAATTCAACAAATTAAACGGGTAACAGATTTAGCAGATTAGGCAAATTTAATATATTAAGCAGATAACAGTTTTAGTCGATTTAAACATTCCATATAGACCTATTCACATATCTAGCCTAATTCATAAAGTAAGCCTAAACTTATATGCCCAAATTATGGTCATAATCCACCATATAACATATGTCCCAAATTTTAGTTAAACTTGAATAGTTCAGAATATTCTCCAAAAACCCTAATCGTGATTCACATATAAATTATGCCAAATATAGCCATTGATTACAATGTATGTAACATATCCAAAAAAAACCCTTACTTAGGTGTATTCACACTTAATAGTCATCAAATCTTAATATAGGTTTTTACACCTAAGTCATATGCAAATTAATTCTCCTACCTCCAAATGAAAAACTACCAGATTTAATATCCCCAGATCCAGATCTTAAATTATGAAATATATTTTTTTATGTTCTAAGTCACTATAATCCTCTTCTTCCAAGTCATAGATCATCTTATGCAATATGTCTCAAATTTATGTCCAAAATTACAACATGCATTGTGTCCTCAAATTAATTACAAATTGATTTTTCCTAAATATGCCTCATTCAATATTCTTCCCAAATTTAGCATTTATGCATTCGTCTCTTATGAGACTTGGCTCAGGCTCGTGGTAGCCTAGCTATCAAATAAAAAGAAAGAAAGGAGGAAGAAATACAGAACAAAAAAATAATAAAACAGAGGAACATATCTGATAAATAGAAAAAGGGCCTAGTCTTAGATTCAGATTTATAATTATGTCAAGATCATAATTAAATTTCATATCGGACAATAACTGCACTTGCCTTGGTTGGATTATAGAAGAAGATTTGCAGTTGTTCTCTTTTAATCTTATTCAGATTTGGAAGAAGATGCACTAGTTCTAGTTTTGATCCCACCAGAGTAGCGACGCCATTATTTTATTTATTTATTTCTATTATTTCAGAGGCTGCATAAGGAGAGAAGAATGGTGTAAAGAGAATGGGACTAGGGGGATGTTTATATAGGATTAGGCGGGCGAATCTAGACTGAAAACGAAACTAGATACATCAGAATGAACCCAGTCTCAAAAATGGGTTTTGGCACCAGGTCGACCCCCAGGTCAACCATAGGGTCGACCTATCCCCTGGGAGGCCGACCATAGTGTCGACCCCCAGGTCGACCTGGTCCTGGACGGGAAAATTCCCGCCCAGTCTGCGTTAGGGTTTGAATTTGAATTTCGAACTCGAATTCGAGCTGTTTTTTGGTTCTGAAAATCTTTGAAACTTCGGAGGGTCATATCTCCCTCATACAGACTCCGTTTCATAAACTCAGACTCGTTTCCAAGAAGAATTTTAAGACGAACGCAATGGCACAACTCGTTTCCCTTGATTCTTATTTTAAAAATTAATTCTGCCTTGATTTATGGTTTTAACATGTTATTAAAATTCAGGTTGTTACATTCTCCCTTCCTTAAAGGATTTCGTCCCCGAAATCTTCAAGTTAAGAATAATGCGTCCTATCATCCAATCATACATCTACTTAACGATCATCTACAAGCAACCATTGTCCCCAAAAGATTTCTAATGTTATATGAACTTATGCAGGAGTATGTGTAAATGTACTTATCTAATGCAAAGATCAGGAGGTCCACTGATTCAGTTGGCCTCCTTAATGCGAATTATGTCGGTGCCATGAGTCCAACATGTATGCAATTTTCCTATTTGATACATATCATTTCTATATGAGTGCACAACCGTTCATTCATATGCAACATCCATGTGCCAAGTCAACCATTTTGCATCCATAAAATTAAAAAAAATGCACATGCATACATATGCAGTATGAGAGTGTTTTTGAGCCGATCCAGCGCCTAGTGTGTGTATATGCATCCATGAGAAATTACTAGCAACCACTTGCATCCACTTGCAACCATCAAACATAACATGTCTCAAACACATGTTTACACCCATTAGTTTCTACCTAATGGTCGAAGGATAAAGTCGAGTGAAAAAAGCAAGTATAATTAAAACTAAAGCTAGGTTCCCATTAGACATCGGTTTAAGAGAAGAACTCTCTAAGTATCAACTCCGAAGAACCAAATCAACATCAGATTAATATTCAGAGAATCACTCCCATTAAACAAATTCCTGACTGGAAATCTATGTCACACTTTGAGTAAAAACTCCAATCCTTTTCAGAAATCCACAGACTACTGATATAGATCAGACTACCAAATGATACATAGGAAACTAAGAATGATAAAAACTTAGAATGTATGCGTCATGGTCAGCTTAACGCCAAACACAGATTCCCTGAAACCCCAACTTATCACAAACAGATGAGTCGTAACCCTCATGGGGTCTGAGACTATAACGGAACCAGAAACAAGACTAGTATTAAAGTGCAAAGTTTCAATTACAGAATCAAAATGCTAGAATCAGAAAGAGTTTTTAACTCAATAAGATAAGGAAATTAAACCTTCTACATAAATTTTCATTTTTCTACCATATCTACCAGTCACTTGAACATTCGCCTTGGGTTCTGTCCTCTGCCCTTGCCCCTGTTTCTTTGGCAGTCCCTTGTGAAGTGCCCCATTTCTCCACAGTTGAAGCAAGTTCCCTACCTTTTTCTGCAATCCTTGTTCAAAAGGGTCGAGTTTCCACAAGTAAATCACTTACTTATCCTTCTTATCTTCAGTTTTCTCATCCTTCTTTTGTGTTTCCTTTTTGGGCCCCGCCTTCTTGTTCTGTGGTCCTTCAAGCTTTTCCTCTTTCTTTTTACTTTCGGCTTTCTCTTCATGCATTAACGCCATGTCCACAAATTTTTCGAAGGTTGCCCCCATAGGAATGTGGGACATCGCCAATCCGTGTAGCGGCTCATTCAAACCTTTAGCAAAACTTAGTGCATTCTTATGCGGTGTATTTACCAATTCTAAGCCGAATCTTGCCAATTGATTAAACTTGTTGACGTACTCTCTCACTGATAAATTCCCCCGCTTCAACGCCAAGAACCTTTCTACGTATAGACTCTCTTCCACTCGTGAGAGAAATTTCATCTCGAACCTATGCCTGAAAACCATCCATCTCTCTACTGGATGCTCTCCATTTGTGACCTCCCACCAAAAAGAAGCTTCGTCCTTAAGCAACCATACCGCGAACTGTATCTTCTGCCTATCGTCCACCTCAAAGATAACGAACAAATCCTTAGTTTCTTTGAGCCAATTCCTTGCTTCCACGAAGGATTCAGTTCAATTAAAGTTATTCCCACACATGACTCGAAAGTCTCTACATAAATTCGGAAAAGTATTCACGTGCGGAGGAAGAGGAGGAGGAACCGCTGCAGCTGAAGGAGGAGGGACGTTTGTTGGGCCTGCATCATTAGCCCTAGCTTCTAGGTTCCTCCTGAACCAGCCAGGTATCGGTACGCCCTCCGAAAGGTTAAGATCCCCAAACATGCTGAAACGAAAGAAAAAAGGAAAGATTCAAAACAAAGGATAGAAAGATAGGCTATGGCTTTGGGGATTATGTTTTTCAAAATAAACTCTACTTTTGAAAATACTTCCTTTTTAAAAACCTTTTTGAAAATTGTTTTCCAATTTTTTTTACCAAATCTAGTAACCTTCAGCTCTGATACCATGTGTAACACCCCACCTCCGTTAAGGTCACTGACAAAGGGAATGCCTTATCTTTGATGGAGCGTTTTAGTAGACAGAATAGAAATTTACAAGATAGATAAATCAGTACTTGAAAAATTTATAACTTTATTACAATAGAAACCGAAATAAGTTTAGTTACATCTTTTTTAATCACAATATCAGAATTCAAGCATAAAATATCGGTCTTGTACAAAACCCTTCAGAATGCATAGTTTTTTTTTTAAAATTCATAATCCCCAAAATAAAATGTCATGGAAAAATAGAGCCAAGGCCAAGCGATAACTCAAGTAGAGAAAATATGAATCAAGCTCCTATATTTGCAACCTAAAAAACTTGGAGGGGGGGTAGGGGGAAACGAAATAAAAGGGGCGAAAACAAGCAAGGTGAAACGTAAAGTCTGGCAAGTCCAGTGACTTTCAGCATATGAACAGATAATAATATCATGACATGAAAATAAAGCTAGATAAGTGACAACAGCAATAGGAGTAACTGGTATAATTAAGCTAACCAGAAGAAACAGTATCATATAGCCCAAGTTATGCTTCTTACTTATATCTTACTTCTCTGCACTAATACTAGTATAACAGGATTAGGTGTACCCTAATGTCTAAACTGAAACAGAAACGGAACAGAATAATATATACAGAAACAGAATGCCAGTAATGGGACTTTACCACCCCAACAGACAGAACGTACATAAATGGAATCAGAGACGGAAACAGAATAAACCCTATTGAAACAGAATGTTAGAATTAGGTGTACACTAGTAAATGGGCCTTTACCACCCCAACAGACGGTACCACGCAGAAAAAGACAGGTGTTACCACCCAACAGAAACAGAGGCTACCCCAACGGAAACAGATAGAACTAAGTGTACCATAAATCTACCCCAAGCGATCGGCTCCCTAATACATAAATACCCTGTGCCAGCCAGCCCCACAGAAGGGTGTATCACTCCCTAAAGTATCTTTGAATCACACAGACCTATTTACAGATGTCACGGGGTCTTACATCCTCAGAGGCAAACTGGGATCCATGCACGCACATGACCCGGTTGGAACACACCAGCAACACCCCTCGCCATTATCAGAATGAACCGCTTATAATTAGTTCAGTAAGCATGCCCGGACCCTACCTACTGTTGGGTCATAGTTTTGTTTCCAATAAATGGTTACTGACTAATATGGGTCCCAAATTACAGATGACACAAGTATTTTCCCTCCTAACCTTGTGTCCTTAGACTAGTGGATTTCAGATTAACTTGTTTTCAAGTTTTCAGGCCTATAGAGTTCAGATCAACTAGTTCACAGATCAGAAAATCAAGTCAACAGGTGTACAGACTAACAGATCAGATGTACAGTACTAATAGACTTACAGATTGTCTAACTTTGTATTGGGCCTACAGAATCACAAAACAGGTTTATTAATTCATCACTCTAGTTGGTTTAGCCCTATCCACCCAACACGTTTTAGACGTCATATTTATCTCATATTTGCATTAATTAAGTATTAATGCGCAGAACTCTCACATTACGTCGGTAGCTTGTGGCTGTTGGATAAGTCGGGCGGTTCTGGGCAGACTTCTGCCACAAGCCATACCTAACCTCGTGTCTAAGCATATTTTAGTTATGCCTACGACCTCTCACATTAGACTAGCAGTTTGCGGTTGCTAGTTAAGAATGTTGGGTCCGGGCAGGCTTCTACCGCAAACATGCGTCTAACCTCGTGTCTCATCATTTTTATTATAACCAGTTTATTCCATTACAAATTATATAAACATCAGACTAATTATGTCAATTTAACAGATTTGACTTCTTTCCAATTCGCAATAGATGTAACAACCGGGAAAATCTGAACCAATTTAAAATTTTTATATTGGCTATTTTAGTGGATTTTAAATATTTAAAATAAATATTTTGAATAATAACGACGAAAGGTAGTTTGAATCGATGTTTGAAAATGAATATAATTACTTTGAATTATAAACAAGGCCTGAAATGGCGCAGCAGTTTCAAATTTTGAATTCAAACTTAGACTGACTGTTCCGGGTGAAAAATAAAATGGATTTTAGTGAAACCAAAATATTTAAATCTGTTAGTGAATACCTTTCTAACGAATCTGAAAAATCGAAGTTTCGTAGTGGGAGTCAAAAGTTATGGCCAAATGAATATTCAGAAAGGTCGCTATATAATTTATATAGCCCGTGAAAATAGACATTTTGCAAATGACCTCAGAATTCGACGAAACCAATTTTGTTGGATCCGGGATGTGAAGTTATTGCTAGGTTTCTAATTTCATAATTTTTGAATCTAGTATGTGAGCGTGGCGAAGGAAATACGTTTTGGTCAATTATAGTTAAATTGGATTGACCAAAAAAGGGCAATTTTTCAAACGGTCCCAGAATTCGACGAAACTAGTTTTGTTGGGACCGTATCGCAAAACACAGTTAGATTTATTTTTTGGGAATTTTTAGAATCAGTATGTGGCCCCGGCAAATGGAAATGTACGTTCAAATAAAATATTGAATGTTTTATATTATAATTTTAAGGAAAACTTACTGAAACAGTTGAATGCGCCTACGAAACATATCCCATTGTGTTCGGAATGAGGTATTTAGCTAGGGGCGACAATCGTTGGTTTGGATTGGTGTTCGTGTGTGACAAGGGGTATTTTTGAGAATTCAAAAATTATAAAATAAAATAAAAAATTCTATTGGCCATCATTAGTCTTCTTCGCCGATACCCCCTGAAGTCGACGGCGGAAACCCTTATTCTCCTTCTCTCCTCGATCTTGCCCAAACCACACCACAAAACCGCATGCTCCTTTGGAAGATTTTGAAGATCCCACTCTCCCCTTTCAATCCGAACCACTCTCGCCCTTTTCCATCGTGAGTTGCTCGAGATATCCCGATCGAAAGAGGAGTCGTTCAAGGCCAAATCCCTCCCCCGATCCTTCGTCGAGCTGGGCATCCCTGGTGGCGCTGGAAAGCTATCTCCAAGGCCGACGACGTCATGCCCTCCGATCATCCAGTTGTGCTTCGGTTTTTGCAAAAAGATCGAACCTAATTTTGAAGATTTAAAAGAGGTTAATGGTTGTTATATATTAAACTGTTTTAATAGCTCTTTTAAGCGCTACCGTTTATGATTTCACTGTAAAAATCATATTGTTTCGTTTTTTGAAGAAATTCAGTGAAACAAGAGACAATTGACTCGTGTGGACGTCTTCTACATTCTAGAAGAGACCGGATATTTTTCTGAGCCTTTTGCTATTTTTGGTGGAGTGGAACCCAATGTGAGATTTCTAATTTATAAACGATATGGAAAACAATGATGTATAAATTATATAGTCGATGTATGAGTTATATAAGCATTGTACACCTCATGTATAAGTGTTGTATAAGTTGTATGTTCGATATATATGCGTTGTAAAAATTATATGTGCTTTGAAATGAACTGAAGTGAATTGAAATATATTTATATACAAATATATATATATATATATATATATATATATATATATATATATATACACTCCCCTCGTCCATAGACCATGGACGATATTTATTGGTTATGATATTGTTTGGATTATTTGGTTGATGTGAAATTTGGTGAATAATGTGAATGGTTGTTATAAATTGTTTGTGGTTGAGAATGATTGACTATGGTTGAAAAATACCCATTTGTGGTTGAAACTAATTAGAATAGGATTGTGGAAATGAAAATATAACATGCCGCCTACGTGCAAACTAGATGCATGAATCCCCATTGTCAAAAACCACAAGGTTTTAAGGTAGAGCGAGGAGCCGTACTTCGATACGGTCCCGGTTATAACTACCCTGCCGTTGTGCTGCAGAAATTTGCAACAATATTCATGTGTTATAATTATTTTCATGTGTTGAAACTATATTCATGTGTCGAATAGAAATTCATGTGTTGAACGACATTCATGTTTTGAAATAAATTGTTTTATAATAAAAATCATATTTTTATCATCTATAAGAACTATATAAAATACTCGTGTTTTGAAATAAATTGTTTTATAATAAAAATCATATTTTTATCATCTATATGAACTATATAAAATAGTCGTGTTTTGAAATAAATTGTTTTAGAATAAAAATCATATTTTTATTATATACCTGAATTGTTAAAAATAGTGAAGTGTTGAATTGAATGTCTATTGGATAAAAATATCATTTTTATCAAATATATAAAGTGGAAATAGTTTTGAAATTGGAGAAAGAATTATATTTATATATATTTATGTAAATATAATTAAAATATAGTGAATAACGATGCTGTAGTTCGTATTTTGAAATCGTGATTTCAAACGATTGGTGCGGGAGGTCCGACCATCGGATTTTCCCGAAACCACAACCGTTGGGTTCGCCTTGGGAATATCTTTCCAACGACACCAACTTTGTGAAGATCCAACAGTTGGATTGTCTGGAATTTTAATTCAAATCTGAAGAAAAACAACGCTACAGTCGATTATATATATATATATATAATTAAATTAAATCGAATAACGATGCTGCAGTTCGTATTTTGAAATCGAAACTTCAAACGAGTGTACCGGGAGATCCGACCGTCGGATTTTCCCGAAACTGGAACCGTTGGATTCGTTTTGAAAAGATCTTTCTAATGATGTAAAATTTGTGAAGATCCAATGGTTAATTTTCAGATATGTGTAAATCAAATCTGGAGAAAAACAGCTCCACGGCCGTGTTATGGCCTTAAGCGTCGTTTGAATGAATTGGCTATTTTTAAATAAATAAAAAAACAATAAATCGTGATAAAATATTATAAACGATATGGAATGGAAATAAGCTGAATTTGCTCGGTTTATGTGATATTTGATGGTTGAATGTGTTTGTTGTGAAAATTACATTAAAGAACAGAATTGGTGATGTCGAATAATTTAACCATTGAAATGAATTGATTTAAAATCCTAGATATACGTGAATTATTTGAAACGGCCGAGTTGATTCCCATTTCAAATAATTGATCGACGAGTGAAAGTCGAAGATATGAAGATGGTGCAAGACCGATAATCTTCACGTCGAATGGAGTGGTGCTACTGATGCTCATGATAGGAGTAGCTACCTTGACGGGGTGAAGTAGTAGCCACACGGACATACTTGTTGATTGTACGGATATACGAGGTATTGAGTGCCTCCGGTTGCGTTCAGACCCAGAACGAATGTGAAAATGGACTGTGTGTATTACATTGGATTTTCTTCTGTGCTGATTGACCTCTATTAAATATATATCTGTTTGGCGTCAGAGAATTTATTCCCTTGCTTAACGCCCTTCTCTGAGACGTACAAGCTCAGAGGTTATATATCGATGGAAACCGGTTGCATTGAGTGAATTGTCTGTGTGGCATGCCTAAGTGGCAGATGATCAAGGCTTTAGTTGAAAAGCAAAGTCTTGTGGTTGATGATCAAAGTACGGCATGTGTGGCGTAGCTTTGTGTATAGCGTTGTTTCGCGAGCCTCACATCCCGGTATGGACCAGAAACGGGAGAGGACACCAGGGAGGGCATGCGTTTCTTTCTAGCTAGAGGTGGTGTCAGTGCTTAAACTGGCTAACATTTATATTATTTTCACTTGTATGGTTGTTATTGTTGCGAGGCGCTACGGATATATGGGTGACTATGTGAAGCCGATGGAGCCATTTGTTGGCTCATTTGCGCCCCAAAGGACAGGGAAACGTAGTGTTCAGGCATAATAATCCACATCGGTGGACCGGCCCTGACGATCCAAGGGGCAGTTGCGGCTGATCCTGGGACATGGTAGGCTAGATTGTCTCGAAGCGGTGAGGACGATCCCTGGCCTCAGTTCATGACGGAAATCCAATTTCCAAATACAACATCGCGCGGTTTTGATTGTATAAATATATATATATATAGCGACATGATATATGGTACCCATGCCGTCTATGGTTGACAGTTATGATTGAAATTGTTTTCGAAACATATATACACTAGCAATAATATCAAATGATTTGTTTTGCTCGTATCAAGCATATTATGGCCATTATAAGGTAAAACTCTATCCTCTGGTGTGTGTTACATTGTGTGATGGGAACTGAGTCTTATAATGGCTTCATTTTAATAAAAAGCATTATGATATTTAAAAGGATTATTTTTTTTAAAGAACTGGCAATCCAATGGAGTAAACTCGTTCCGCGAAAGTGGCATGGTCCTATGATTAGCCATATTTGAAATTGTGTTAAGTAGATTTCTCGTATCAGTCCCATGACTGACTCTAGTTTGTTTCACTTGCAAACTCGGGTGTCCCTATTTCTACACGGGTAGCCTTGTATTCAGGTTTTACCAGGCTCTTTCTGGATAGCTGGAGCTGAAGATGGATTCTATCATTATCTCTTTTTATGCTGTTCAGCTCCTGTTGTACATATTATGTTTTCTTTTCGACAGTAGACATTTATGTATAGCTGAACTGTATTCTGTACTAAGTATGATCCCGTATACTGTGTAACTCAAATGATTATGTTTATCCAGTGTATTCTACTGTACATTATTTGGTGTATTTAATTATTTCTGTTCTGTTGTTATCTGTTTATGTGTTATATTCCAAAGATTACCCTTGCACCGTCCTATCGGGGTTTGGGGTCGTCACAGTAGATTAATCAAATTAACATGTTTTACTCAATCTTAGACCGAGCCTACGATTTTCATACACAAATTACAATCATTCATCTTTTCAACAAATTTAACAGATTTAGCAGCTCAAGCGGTTCAATAGATTTAGCAGATTAGGCCACTCAACAAATCTAGCGGATTAGGCATAATTAGCATATTAGGCGATTCAACATATTTAACAGTTTAGGAAATTCAATAGATTAAACATGTAACAGATTTAGCAGATTAGGCAAATTTAACATTTTAAGCAGATCACAGTTTTAGCCGATTTAAACATTCCTTAAAGTCCTATTCACATATCTTGCCTAATTCATAAAGTAAGCCTAAACTTATATGCCTAAATTATGGTCATAATCCACCATATAACATATGTCCCAAAATTTAGTTAAACTTGCATAGTTCAGAATATTCTCCAAAAACCCTAATCGTGATTCACATATAAATTATGCCAGATATAGCCATTAATTACAATGCATGTCACATATCCAAACCCCCCTTACTTAGGTGTATTAACACTTAATAGTCATCAAATCTTAATATAGGTTTTTACACCTAAGTCATATGCAAATTAATTCTCCTACCTCCAAATGACAAACTATCAGATTTAATATGCCCAGATCCAGATCTTAAATTATGTAATATGTCTTTTTATGTTCTAAGTCACTATAATCCTCTTCTTCCAAGTCGTAGATCATCTTATGCAATATGTCTCAAATTTATGTCCAGAATTACAACATGCATTGTGTCCTCAAATTAGTTACAAATCGATTTTTCCCAAATATGCCTCGTTCAATATTCTTCCCAAATTTAGCGTCTATGTGTTCATCTCTTATGAGACTTGGCTCAGGCTCGTGGTAGCCTGGCTATCAAACAAAAAGAAAGAAAGGAGGAAGAAATACAGAACAAACAGAATAATAAAACAGGGGAATAAATCTGATAAACAGAAAAAGGACCTACTCTCGGATTCAGATTTACAATTATGTCAAGATCATGATTAAATTTCATATCGGAAAATAACTGCACTTGCCTTGGTTGGATTGTAGAAGAAGAGTTGCAGTTGTTCTCTTTTAATCTAATTCAGATTTGGAAGAAGATGCACTAGTTCTAGTTTTGATCCTAGTAGAGTAGCGACGCCATTATTGTATTTATTTATTTCTATTATTTCAGAGGCAGCATAAGGAGAGAAGAATGGTGTAAATAGAATGGGGCTGGGGAGCTGTTTACATTGGATTAGGTGGGCAAATCTAGACTAAAAACGAGACCAGATACATCAGAATGAACCCAGGCTCAAAACTGGGTTTTGGCACCAGGTCGACCCCCAGGTTGACCATAGGGTCAACCTGGCCCCTAGGAGGTCGACCATAGTGTCGACCCCCAGGTCGACCTGGTCCTGGGTGGGTAAATTCCCTCCCAGTCTGCGCTGGGGTTTGAATTCGAATTTCGAACTCGAATTCGAGCTGTTTTTCGATTCTGAAAATCTTTGAAACTTCGGAGGGTCATATCTCCCTCATACGGACTCTGTTTCCCGAAAACTCAGACTCGTTTCCAAGTAGAATTTTAAGACGAACGCAATGGCGCAACCCATTTCCCCTGATTCTTATTTTAAAAATTAATCTGCCTTGATTTATGGTTTTAACATGTTATTAAAATTCGGGTTGTTACACATATGTAAATTTATCATGATTTAGGGAATTTTATATAATTTGTGATGAAAATCGTCGTTTTCATGTTGTTAGTGATTACATATCATGTTTGGGGTTATTGGATGAATTTATTAAGTAGAATTCGTCGATCTTGTCGTTTGGCGAAGTTTTTGTCCAAGTTGGACATGGATTGGGGCTGCATAGGCCATGGGTCGGTCTGGAAGTTTGCGTCGGTCGTAATGTACGTGCAGTATAGGTTTTGGGTCGGTTAGTCATCTTTGAGTAGGTCAGTCGAAAGTGGGTTAGTCAGCAGAGTTGGGTCGTTCGTGGTTTTAGGGAGAAAGAAAAGTGAGATCAATCACAATTTGGGTCGGTCTGGTTGGTCACAATTTGGGTCAGTCTGGTCGGTCTCAAGTTGGGTCGGTCGGGTCGGTCGCAAGTTGGGCAGGTCGGGGCGGTCGCAAGTTGGATCGGTCGTCACTTGGGTCGGTATTGCTTTTCACAAGTTGGGTTGGTCGTCCTATGGTTGGGTCGGTCGGTCAGGTATGAAGTGGACGGGTCGGTCATACATTCAAGGAAGGGTGGGTCGGTACAGAGTGGTTGGTCAGAACTGGGTTGGTCGGAAGCCTTCCTTTGTTTGGGCCGGTCGTATAGGGTCAATGATAGCATGACTTCGAAGTGAATTCAAGTAGGAAGGTTCGAAGTGTTGAAATGTGTTCATTGATCGGTGTAGAACATCGAATGAGGTGACAACTCAAAAGTCATGAGTTAGTGGATAATGGTTGCTTGAGCTATGAAAAATCGTCTGGTTGGGTAACTAGAGATAATTATGAAGGCCGAGTAATTATCATTATCGTAGGTTCTAGCGCGCTCAAAGCATGGCTATAATAGGGGCACCCAAATGACCGGATGTAGGTCGAATACCCTGGGTATCATTGAAAGGCCTAGGTACGTATCGTTGAAAGGCGTATGGGGTTTGGCTAGAGCAAGGGTTACCATTAGCCCTTGACGTATGGCATATGATATGGCCAGTCATACGATTAATGATGGTTTCGAAGCAGGATTGGAGGTGATAGCCAGCGTCTGTTTCGTATGATTTTTTGTTTTGGTTGTACCGTCACATGTAGATTGTCCGACATTGGAAGAGATCTTCCTAGGGTGCCTGTCTGATAATGGTTTAGGCCTATGGGCCTTGTTCTTGAGGGAAGTTGAATTCGATTAGGATGGTTTACATGAGATATATAATCTGAATGTTATGAGTGTTATTATGAATGTGAAAACCCGTGACTTCCCCGTAAAGGAAAGTGTCGGATAGTTCGAGAACAAGCCACAACAGAACGCATACAAAAGAACATTTCATTGTATATTACAACAATGCATCCGATTACAAGAATATAAAGAGTATAAATAAATAATACATAGAAATATCAAAGATTTAAATTACATTTAAATACATAGCAGCGGAAAATAATACAATACACAACTAGAAGGAGATATACGGATACAAAGCTTTCCGGATACCGTTCCAGCTGTAAACCAGGATCCTGCGAATATAAATCTGCAAAACCAAAACTACTAGCTGCCCGTGTCAAAATAAGGGCACCCAGAGTTTAGGTTAAAACAATAAACTCCAGGTCAGTCATGGGACTGGTGTGAGAACTAAAACAGTTATTTATCTTTATTTTCAAAGTTAGGCAAATCAAGGGACCACACCGTATAACACGGAACGGGTTTCGTCCCAAGAATACCAGTGCATAAAACAAACAGCGCAATGCTAAATAAAGAAAAATGAAGCTGTTATAAGACCCAGGTCCTATCACACAATGCAACGCAAGCCGGGGGATAGGGTTTTCCCTTATAACAGCCAAAGAATGCTTGATACGTTTAAAACAGATTATTTGATACTATTATAAGTGCATAGTGTATAAAACAACTTCAAATCATAAGTATCAATCATAGGCGGCATGGGTACCATATATCATGTCGCCATACTAGTTTTATAATTAAAACCGCAAATGTCACGTATTTGGAAATTGGGTTTCCATCTATGAACCGAGGCAAAAGATAGTCCTCAACCGATTCGAGACGCTCTAGCCCGCCCCTCAGGACCCAGACTCAGGCGGGCCCTTGGATCCTCAGGGCCGGTCCACCGATGTGGATTAAAATGCCTGAACATGCGTTTCCCAGCCCTTTGGGGCGTAAATGAGCCAACTAAATGACTCCATCGGTTCGAGAATGACCGATCAATCCGAGGCACCTCGCAACAGCAACAACCACATAAGTCAAACTCGTCAGGGCGTCTAAAACCACTGACGCCACTTCTAGCTAGAAAGAAACGCATGCCCTCCCTGACGTCCTCTCCCGTTTTTGGTTCATACCGGGTGTGAAACTCGCGAAGCAAACGTTACACAAAGCTACGCCACAAAGGCCTTGCTTTGATCATCACCACAAGACTTTGCTTTCCAACAGAAGCCTCGATCAATTGCCACTTAGGCATGCCACACAGGCAATTCACTCCATGTGTTTGATATCCATCAATATATAACCCCTGAGCTCGTACGTCTCAGAGAAGGGCGTTAAGCAAGAGAATAAATTCTCCGCCGCCAAACAGATATATATTTAATAGAGATCAATCACACGGAAAAAAATCCAATGTCAGACACACAGTCCATTTACAAGTCCGTTCTGGGGCTGAACGAAACCGGAGGCAACTAGTACCCCGCATATCCATCGATCTCCAAGTACGTCTGGACGATCACCAACTGTTTCCATCTTCTTGGGTGTACAACCCAATCAAGATCATCAGTAATCACCCAAACGACGTGAAGACCTCCGGTCTTCGACCATCGTCTTCATCTTCGACTTATCGTCGTATCAGTTATTCAGAATGGGATAAACCCGGTCTTTCCGAATAACTCGCGTATATTTTAAATAAGTGTTACACAAACACAACATACGCCTCATTCTAATTCATCAGTCACTAACCGTAAATTAATCAAGAGAATAATTCCCCAAATATTAACCCCGAAGGCCGAAACCAACATCTGATCAATATCCAGGAAACCATTCTGCTTAGCTAACCGACAGTTGGTTTCTGATTTCACATTCATAGGGAAAGGTTCCCATTAATTTTATCCAAGATAAATTCCTGAATTTTGTCTCTAATCTTCCTTTGAATTTCGATTCAAATTAGTCGGGATTAACGAAACTTACCGAAGTAATTATTTGTTTTAATTTCCCAATCCCAACCTATTCATCCCATGAAGTAAAACTTGTTATACTTCATATCTAACACCACGGTGTTATCGGTAAATTCAATTACCATTTCACGTTCAAATCTAATTAAAGATTTAACTATCGCCTGGAGCAAAACTGGTGGTACTCCATTTTCGATCTTTTCAATCTAATTAAAGATTCATTATAACTCCACTTAGTTTTAATCTTTAACTGGGTTAAAGAATCAATGTCATTTAAAACACAGTTCACGATAAACCCAAAATCACATTCATTAATTGTCGGGTTAAAGAACGAGTGTTATTTAAAACACTGTCCATGATAAACCCAAAAATCAATATCAATTCAATTCCAATTAAATATTATTTAATTGGTACCCTTCATTAAATCTAAATAAAAAGATTTAATCTTTTCTCAACTGGGCTTAAGAACAGTGTTAATGAAGACACCATTCACGACAAGCCCAAATCACATTTGATATTAAATACAAGGCTCTAAATAGAAAATATCCCGGCTTATATTCAATATCAAATTCTACGACCAACAGATATCGTATTGGAAATAACGATATATAAATATCTTTCAAATTTCCATAACAACACCTGTATAATCACGAAATTCGACATCGAAATGTTCCGAAGACAATTTCGATTCAAATCCATTCCAATGCAATTACTGGAAATTCTGGTTATTTTCAAAACCATTTCAATATTCAATTTATTTATTTAAAAATAAATAGAATTGTAATTCTAGTTCAAAACTAGTTCATTTCGATAAAAATCTATTTTTATCTTTTCAAGTATGGAGTTTTTCATCCCAATCCTTTCTAAATCATTTCTTATGATTTTACACAAATTATTACTATTTTTAATAATTTTATCAAGGCCCGTACAGTCGATTTCCATCAACGGCCATCGAACTGCACTTACAACGACCTTTTTCAAATTTGATTTGGACATAATTCCAAATCCAACCGTTAGATTTCTAATTTCTAAATTTCCTTAGAAAGCTCTTTTCAATTCGAACCCAACGGTCCCGGTTTCAGGAGAATCCGACGGTCGGATCTCCCGTAATGTCCGTTTGAAATAAATGGTCGAAATTCACGAACTGCCGCAGCGCGGCGCGTTCTATTTAGGCCACTATATATTATATATATAATATATATAATATATACTTCGTCGATTTCAATTCAAAACGTGCTTTATAAATCGTTTTAAATTCGTTTTCAAAACGTTTTCAACTTCATATTCAATTTCTAATCAAAATTGAATATTACAATATAAATTCGTTTTAAATTCATTTCAAATCGATTTCTATTCGAATTCATTTACATTCAAATTCAATTCGAATTCCCTTCTATTTATTTTCAATTCGAATTCATTTCTATATAGTTCGAATTTCAAATCTATTCAATTTCAATTCGAATTCAATTCTATTCAGTTTCAATTAGAATTTCTATTCTTTTCAAAATATTAGATTTTGAATTCACTTTCGATATTCATTATAAAATGAATAAAATCTATAAAAATATCGTTCACGTCAAAATGGCGTCAATCTAATCAACACGGCTTCATATATTGATATTTTCAAATATTCCATTTTGAATATTTCTATTCCAACTATTTCTATTCAAATATTTTTATTTCAAAACTGGAATGAGGCCCAATCAATTACCATATAGTGTTAATTATATGGATTTTCTACAACACATGTATACAATGACAACGATGAATAATCAACCATCATCCAAAGTGCATTCTACACTGTATAAGCATCAAATATAAATATTCAACGCTTATAACGTTCTGTCAATCAATCGATCGACATACAACTAAACAATCGGGATTAGTGTACGTCAAATATCATCCCAATACCCGTGTGGGGTTTCAAGCAATCAAACACAGATTTTTATTTGTGCAGTTGGGCGATGTGTAAAATTTATCGTCCCAATCAATGTCCTTCAAATAGGTGTATATAAACAAACCGTCCGGTTTGTAAATGAATATCTATTTATTCACATTCACATTAAAAATTATATTTTCAACGATCAAACTATTTTATTCAACCTATGAATTTTCTATTCAGTTCATTCTTTAAATAAAATGATATTTTTATTTTCTAACTTATTTTAGAAAATTTCGGCGGCATAACGACATGATACTAGAAACGGGACGAGGCCTAGCCTTATCCCCGGACTAGTGAAGGCCCACGCCATTCACACATCAATCAAATCAATTTCATTTCACCAAACAATTCAAATCAACCCAAACAATCTAACTAACTACACAACCAAACAATTAAACAAATAAGCCATCCATGGTCTGTGGATGACGGGTGTCGGGTGCTACTAAACACCGTCTGCATCCTAGTATATATATATATAACTAGAAAACGAATTTTGAGTGAGAAGTTCTCACCAATAGCTATCCAACTTCACGACACTCCTATTTGCAGAAACCTTCGTCGCTCTCGCCTTTTTGTCCTCTTTGTCGCCCGTAGCCACTACATATGTAAAAATCGAATTTTTACTATGCTATTCAATATATAAAAATCATATTTTTGTTTCGCCTTCCAATATACAAAAATCATATTTTTATAACGCCATTTTCAATATAAAGATTATATTTTTATATCGTTATTCAATATATAAAAATCATATTTTTGTTTCGCCTTTCAATATATAAAAATCATATTTTTATAACGCCATTTTCAATATAAAGATCATATTTTTATAACGCCATTTTCAATATATAAAAATCATATGCAATAAAATCCTATTTTTCTTTGCTCTAGCTATTTATATTTAAACTGAAAATCATTGTTTTTATTTTATAAGCTAAAATGTTAAGTAAATAAAGAGAAAATGACTTACAAGTGTTTTTGGGGGGTGTTGGATGGCGTTGGTGGCGGTCAGAGGTAGGGGAAGGCGGAGCAGGCGTTGAGCGGCGGCTAGGGGTGGCCAGGCGTCGGGTTCGTCGACTGCGAAGGGGATAGAGGGGTGGGGGTTGCGGCTTTTACTGGGGAAGAAGGAGAGGATGGGGAGGAGGCAGAGCAAGGGCGTCGGAGTTGTGGAGGCGAGGAGGAGGAAGGAGAAGAAGCGGCGGCGACGCCACCAGGGGGGGCGCGATGGTGGGTTACAGGATTTGGGGATCGAGGTTTTTTTTTTCGATTGAAACTGACGGGGGAAGGAGGAAAAAAAGGGGGGTATATGTAATTTAATTAATTATTTAATTAATCCTCCAAAAGTTGACTTTTTCATACTACCTCTAAACGAGGCCCACCGCCTGCCGTCCATAGCGTTTTACCCTCATTCCAAACATAATGGGATATGTATCGTAGGTTGATTCGTTCGTCTCGATCGGTTTCCGTTGAATTTACATTTAAATCTCTATATTGAATTTTAAACGTACATTTCAAATTACTGGGTCACATACTAACTCTAAAAATTCTCGAAAAATATTTTCTAGCTTCGTATTGACGATACGGTCCTAACAAAACTAGTTTCGTTGAATTCTGAGACCGTTAGAAAAATGGCCATTTTCCAGTCGATTAAAATCAACTGAAACTGGTCAAACGCGTTTTCCTTTGCCACGCTCACACATTGATTCGAAAAATTATGAAATTTGAAACCTAGCAATAATTTGACACTGCGGATCCAACAAAAGTGGTTTCATCGAAATCCGAGGTCATTCACAAAATTTCCATTTTTAAGGGCCTGAATTCCATAGCGACTATTCAGAATTTTCAACTGGGCTTATCTTTTGATTCCCGCTATGAAATTTTGATTTCTCAGATTTGCTGGAAAGATATTCTCGATTAGATCCTAATGTTTTTGGTTTCACTAAAATCCGGATTGTCTTGCACTCGGTACATTCAATTGAAGATTGAAATCGAATTATCGAACTACCGCGCCATTTCCAATTCCTTTTTTAATTATATATAATTATTTATATTCTAACGACGACGTATATAAATATATACGTCGAATTCAATTCTAAACATTTTTCTCGTCGATATTATTTAAAATAATTCATTTTAAATAATTAAAATTCGCTAAAATCGCCAAAATAAAAATTTTAAACTGGCCCAGATTTTCGGGTTGTTACAATCTCCCCCACTTAAAACTTTTCGTCCCTGAAAAGGAACAAAGTCGAAAGTGGTTTGATTAATCAACTCTACGTTCTATCTGGCTTCCATTCTCCAACTTTTCAGTTTCTGAGAATTTTCAAATTTTCAAAAATTTGGCTAACACCCTAAATTTTCGAAAAATTTCGCCATAACCTCCCCTGCAATGGGAGCATCAGGAAATCTCAAATAGCTTCCCCGGTCCTTCAGATCTCAAAAAAGAAAAAGAAAAAGCCAAGCGGCTAGCCAATAGGCTCATAAAATCATCATTACCCAAACAAAACAGTAAATTATAGTAAATATGTACCTATTTGTCGGGCAAACAAATTTTATTCTCTGCTCTAGCCTCCTTGCTATGACCTGTTCAATATAAGTACATATATATGCAAGCAAATGCGACTAATTTTCAATACAATTCAATATTTGATGCAATTAGGCATAATGGTTCAAAATTATCAAACAAATAGACAAACAACACAAACACCAATCAATTAGTGAATTAGAGTTTCAAATTCATAATTTTGATATATATATATATATAAAGAAAATCATGTTTTGATGCCAAATCACAACAATGTATTATAGCTATATTAGTTTTGGTTCTCACGCCAGTCTAATGGAAATATATAGAAAATCACACCTTCGAAACTCGAACATAAATGTTGATGATGCGATCGCTATCATCAATATCATCTTCGGGCGACTAGAGTGTGATGCTATATCTATCCAATATATTAAAACTTTGAATATACATTTGCAAGGCATATATGCAAATTCTTTATATACTGAATTGTCCAAAATCAATATAAATAAATAATCAAATACGAATAGTTGATTTAAATTTTCATAACAAAATTTGTTTTCACTTTTTAAAAATATACTCTTTACACTCGTTCTAGGATACTACTGATCCCATCTCTAACGAGTCATTTTATTGGATATTACTAATCCAATATCTGATGAATTCTTTCATATGGTTCTAATGTGCCTTGTTCTCTAGCTTTGTAAACCAAAGCTCTGATACCAACTGTGAAAACCAGTGACTTCCCCGTAAAGGAAAGTGTCGTATAGTTCGAGAACAAGCCACAACAGAACGCATACAAAAGAACATTTCATTGTATATTACAACAATGCATCCGATTACAAGAATATACAGAGTATAAATAAATATTACACAGAAATATCAAAGATTTAAATTACATTTAAATACGTAGCAGCGGAAAATAATACAATACACAACTAGAAGGAGATATACGGATACAAAGCTTTCCGGATACCGTTCCAGCTGTAAACCAGGATCCTGCGAATATAAATCTGCAAAACCAAAACTACTAGCTGCCCGTGTCAAAATAAGGGCAACCAGAGTTTAGGTTAAAACAATAAACTCCAGGTCAGTCATGGGACTGGTGTGAGAACTAAAACAGTTATTTATCTTTATTTTCAAAGTTAGGCAAATCAAGGGACCACACCGTATAACATGGAACGGGTTTCCTCCCAAGAATACCAGTGCATAAAACAAACAGCGCAATGCTAAATAAAAAAAAATGAAGATGTTATAAGACCCAGGTCCTATCACACAATGCAACGCAAGCCGGGGGATAGGGTTTTCCCTTATAACAACCAAAGAATGCTTGATACGTTTAAAACAGATTATTTGATACTATTATAAGTGCATAATGTATAAAACAACTTCAAATCATAAGTATCAATCATAGGCGGCATGGGTACCATATATCATGTCGCCATACTAGTTCTACAATTAAAACCGCAAATGTCACGTATTTGGAAATTGGGTTTCCATCTATGAACCGAGGCAAAAGATAGTCCTCAACCGATTCGAGACGCTCTAGCCCGCCCCTCAGGACCCAGACTCAGGTGGGCCCTTGGGAACTCAGGGCCGGTCCATCGATGTGGATTAAAATGCCTGAACATGCGTTTCCCCGCCCTTTGGGGCGTAAATGAGCCAACTAAATGACTCCATCGGTTCGAGAACGACCGATCAATCCGAGGCGCCTCGCAACAGCAACAACCACATAAGTCAAACTCGTCAGGGCGTGTAAAACCACTGACGCCACTTCTAGCTAGAAAGAAACGCATGCCCTCCCTGACGTCCTCTCCCGTTTTTGGTTCATACTGGGTGTGAAACTCGCGAAGCAAAAGTTACACAAAGCTACGCCACAAAGGCCTTGCTTTGATCATCACCACAAGACTTTGCTTTCCAACAGAAGCCTCGATCAATTGCCACTTAGGCATGCCACACAGGCAATTCACTCCGTGCGTTTGATATCCATCAATATATAACCCCTCAGCTCGTACGTCTCAGAGAAGGGCGTTAAGCAAGAGAATAAATTCTCCACCGCCAAACAGATATATATTTAATAGAGATCAATCACACGGACTAAAATCCAATGTCAGACACACAGTCCATTTACAAGTCCGTTCTGGGGCTGAATGAAACCGGAGGCACCTAGTACCCCGCATATCCATCGATCTCCAAGTACGTCTGGACGATCACCAACTGTTTCCATCTTCTTGGGTGTACAGCCCAATCAAGATCATCAGTAATCACCCAAACGACGTGAAGACCTCCGGTCTTCGACCATCGTCTTCATCTTCGACTTATCGTCGTATCAGTTATTCAGAATGGGATAAACCCGGTCTTTCCGAATAACTCGCGTATATTTTAAATAAGTGTTACACAAACACAACATATGCCTCATTCCAATTCATCAGTCACTAACCGTAAATTAATCAAGAGAATAATTCCCTAAATATTAACCCCGAAGGCCGAAACCAACATCAGATCAATATCCAGGAAACCATTCTGCTTAGCTAACCGACAGTTGGTTTCTGATTTCACATTCATAGGGAAAGGTTCCCATTAATTTTATCCAAGATAAATTCCTGAATTTATTTTCTAATCTTCCTTTGAATTTCGATTCAAATTAGTCGGGATTAACGAAACTTACCGAAGTAATCATTTGTTTTAATTTCCCAATCCCAACCTATTCATCCCATGAAGTAAAACTGGTTATACTTCATATCTAACACCACGGTGTTATCGGTAAATTCAATTACCATTTCTCGTTCAAATCTAATTAAAGATTTAACTATCGCCTGGAGCAAAACTGGTGGTACTCCATTTTCGATCTTTTCAATCTAATTAAAGATTCATTAGAACTCCACTTAGTTTTAATCTTTAACTGGGTTAAAGAATCAGTGTCATTTAAAACACATTTCACGATAAACCCAAAATCACATTCATTAATTATCGGGTTAAAGAACGAGTGTTATTTAAAACACTGTCCACGATAAACCCAAAAATCAATATCAATTCAATTCCAATTAAATATTATTTAATTGGTACCCTTCATTAAATCTAAATAAAAAGATTTAATCTTTTCTCAACTGTTCTTAAGAACAGTGTTAATGAAGACACCATTCACGACAAGCCCAAATCACATTTGATATTAAATACAAGGATCTGAATAGAAAATATCCCGGCTTATATTCAATATCAAATTCTACGACCAACAGATATTGTATTGGAAATAACGATATATAAATATCTTTCAAATTTCCATAACAACACCTGTATAATCACGAAATTCGACATCGAAATGTTCTGAAGACAATTTCGATTCAAATCTATTCCAATGCAATTATTGGAAATTCTGGTTATTTTCAAAACCATTTCAATATTCAATTTATTTATTTAAAAATAAATAGAATTGTAATTCTAGTTCAAAACTAGTTCATTTCGATAAAAATCTATTTTTATCTTTTCAAGTATGGAGTTTTTCGTCCCAATCCTTTCTAAATCATTTCTTATGATTTTACACAAATTATTACTATTTTTAATAATTTTATCAAGGCCCGTACAGTCGTTTTCCATCAACGGCCATCGAACTGCACTTACAACGACCTTTTTCAAATTTGATTTGGACATAATTCCAAATCCATCCGTTAGATTTCTAATTTCTAAAATTCCTTAGAAAGCTCTTTTCAATTCGAACCCAATGGTTCCGGTTTCAGGAGAATCCGACGGTCGGATCTCCCGTAATGTCCGTTTGAAATAAATGGTCGAAATTCACGAACTGCCGCAGCACGGCGCGTTCTATTCAGGCCACTATATATTATATATATAATATATATAATATATACTTCTTCGATTTCAATTCAAAATGTGCTTTATAAATCGTTTTAAATTCGTTTTCAAAACGGTTTCAACTTCATATTCAATTTCTAATCAAAATTGAATATTACAATATAAATTCGTTTTAAATTCATTTCAAATCGATTTCTATTCGAATTCATTTACATTCAAATTCAATTCGAATTCCCTTCTATTTATTTTCAATTCGAATTTGTTTCTATATAGTTCGAATTTCAAATCTATTCAATTTCAATTCGAATTCAATTCTATTCAGTTTCAATTCGAATTTCTATTCTTTTCAAAATATTAGATTTTGAAATCACTTTCGATATTCATTATAAAATGAATAAAATCGATATAAATATCGTTCACGTCAAAATGGCGTCAATCTAATCAACACGGCTTCATATATTGATATTTTCAAATATTCCATTTCGAATATTTCTATTCCAACTATTTCTATTCAAATATTTCTATTTCAAAACTGGAATGAGGCCCAATCAATTACCATATAGTGTTAATTATATGGATTTTCTACAACACATGTATACAATGACAACGATGAATAATCAACCGTCATCCAAAGTGCATTCTACACTGTATAAGCATCAAATATAAATATTCAACGCTCATAACAGTCTGTCAATCAATCGATCGACATACAACTAAACAATCGGGATTAGTGTACATCAAATATCATCCCAATACCCGTGTGGGGTTTCAAGCAATCAAACACAGATTTTTATTTGTGCAGTTGGGCGATGTGTAAAATTTATTGTCCCAATCAATGTCCTTCAAATAGGTGTATATAAACAAACCGTCCGGTTTGTAAATGAATATCTATTTATTCACATTCACATTAAAAATTATATTTTTAACGATCAAACTATTTTATTCAACCTATGAATTTTCTATTCAGTTCATTCTTTAAATAAAATGATATTTTTATTTTCTAACTTATTTTAGAAAATTTCGGTGGCATAACGGCACGATACTAGAAACGGGACGAGGCCTAGCCTTATCCCCGGACTAGTGAAGGCCCACGCCATTCACACATCAATCAAATCAATTTCATTTCACCAAACAATTCAAATCAACCCAAACAATCTAACTAACTACACAACCAAACAATTAAACAAACAAGCCATCCATGGTCTGTGGATGACGGGTGTCGGGTGCTACTAAACACTGTCTGCATCCTAGTATATATATATAACTAGAAAAAGAATTTTGAGTGAGAAGTTCTCACCAATAGCTATCCAACTTCACGACACTCCTATTTGCAGAAACCTTCGTCGCTCTCGCCTTTTTGTCCTCTTTGTCGCCCGTAGCCACTACATATGTAAAAATCGAATTTTTACTATGCTATTCAATATATAAAAATCATATTTTTGTTTCGCCTTTCAATATATAAAAATCATATTTTTATAACGCCATTTTCAATATAAAGATTATATTTTTATATCGTTATTCAATATATAAAAATCATATTTTTGTTTCGCCTTTCAATATATAAAAATCATATTTTTATAACGCCATTTTCAATATAAAGATCATATTTTTATAACGCCATTTTCAATATATAAAAATCATATGCAATAAAATCCTATTTTTCTTTGCTCTAGCTATTTATATTTAAACTGAAAATCATTGTTTTTATTTTATAAGCTAAAATGTTAAATAAATAAAGAGAAAATGACTTACAAGTGTTTTTGGGGGGTGTTGGATGGCGTTGGTGGTGTTCAGAGGTAGGGGAAGGCGGAGCAGGCGTTGAGCGGCGGCTAGGGGTGGCCGGGCGTCGGGTTCGTCGACTGCGAAGGGGAGAGAGGGGTGGGGGTTGCGGCTTTTACTAGGGAAGAAGGAGAGGATGGGGAGGAGGCGGAGCAAGGGCATCGGAGTTGTGGAGGCGAGGAGGAGGAAGGAGAAGAAGCGGCGGCGACGCCACCGGGGGGGGGGGGGGGGCGCGATGGTGGGTTACGGGATTTGGGGATCGAGGGTTTTTTTTTCGATTGAAACTGAAGGGGGAAGGAGGAAAAAAAGGGGGGGTATATGTAATTTAATTAATTATTTAATTAATCCTCCAAAAGTTGACTTTTTCATACTACCTCTAAACGAGGCCCACCGCCTTCCGTCCATAGCGTTTTACCCCCATTCCGAACACAATGGGATATGTATCGTAGGTTGATTCGTTCGTCTCGATCGGTTTCCGTTGAATTTACATTTAAATCTCTATATTGAATTTTAAACGTACATTTCAAATTACTGGGGTCACATACTAACTCTAAAAATTCTCGAAAAATATTTTCTAGCTTCGTATTAACGATACGGTCCTAACAAAACTAGTTTCGTTGAATTCTGAGACCGTTAGAAAAATGGCCATTTTCCAGTCGATTAAAATCAACTGAAACTGGTCAAACGCGTTTTCCTTTGCCACGCTCACACATTGATTCGAAAAATTATGAAATTTGAAACCTAGCAATAATTTGACATTGCGGATCCAACAAAAGTGGTTTCGTCGAAATCCGAGGTCATTCACAAAATTTCCATTTTTAAGGGCCTGAATTCCATAGCGACTATTCAGAATTTTCAACTGGGCTTATCTTTTGATTCCCGCTATGAAATTTTGATTTCTCAGATTCGCTGGAAAGATATTCTCGATTAGATCCTAATGTTTTTGGGTTCACTAAAATTCGGATTGTCTTGCACCCGGTACATTCAATTGAAGTTTGAAATCGAATTATCGAACTACCGCGCCATTTCCAATTCCTTTTTTAATTATATATAATTATTTATATTCTAACGACGACGTATATAAATATATACGTCGAATTCAATTCTAAACATTTTTCTCGTTGATATTATTTAAAATAATTCATTTTAAATAATTACAATTCGCTAAAATAGCCAAAATAAAAATTTTAAACTGGCCCAGATTTTCAGGTTGTTACAATGAATTACTTCTGGTTGCCCTGATTGGAAGGTTGCTTGGATTACCTTGGTCGTATGGTTGAAATGTTTGTTGTAAAGGCTATCACTATTCGATGTGGGGAGGATGGGGGTTGAATTCTTCTTTGGTGTTGGGGATAGAATTAATTTGTTTATTTACACATTCTCATATACTTTATTGATAATGTTAGACAGTTGTTTATTGCTCATTAGAACTGTTGTCTGACTCAAGGTTTTATGTTTCTCTCTTTTTACCTTGGGCTGTTCATTTGATTTTGAATGAGTAGACTTAATGGAAGGTGACAAGTGATAGCTTAGTAAGGACGATGTAGCAGTTCGCAGACGAGTAGGAGGCTGGCGTACCATCTCTCTTACTCTATAGTATTTGGGTTTTCGGTTTTTGTTTTCTACTCTGAGTGTTGTAGTGCGGAAAATTTGTATAGGCATATGTTGCAATCCTGGTATATGGGTATACATTCTAGTTGTTTTGAAAATTTGATATTTCTACTCAAATATGCTTCATTAATATTACCTGTTGTATATGATTTGTTATATCTTATCCTCGCGCTGTTAGATTTACGATAGTTTCCACTTGTGCTATAACACCTTGATAATTATCCATAGTTGCATGGCACAACGTTCAGCGCACTTTTCCTCTTGTTTAGTGTAGGGGTTATAAGCGGTCGTCACACCTATTGTTGAATTTTTACCTTAATAGCCTAAAATACTCCGAAAATTTCCATTTGTAGGTTGCAAAGGAAGCATGACACAAGCTCTAAAATGTAAAACGAGGTAATTAAAAATTCCTGCATACCCTCGACAAGATATGGAAACAACGTTTCCATGGCTAAAATAGCCTTTTCCTTGTTACCGTTAACGATTTTTAATGCATCGTCATTCCTAATGCACCACTAGAACGCACAAAAAAATCATTCAAAATCTTCCTTATGCTTTACATGTGATTGAAAATAAAAAGAATTATTTAAAATAAAATTCCACTTGAAAATTTTTTTATGCAAATTTGAAATTTATTTTTGTTAATGTTTACTTTTCATATCGAATTTATATAAAGCAAAATTTTGGTAACATACGCTTTACTATATTTAAACAATATATTTTTGTGAAAGCAGATGTTTAAACATACATAAACTACTGTACTCAAATTTATGTTTACACATAAATCGGATTTTATGGGAAAGTAAGAGTGTAACAACCCGGAAAATCAGTACCAATTTAAATTTTTTATTTTGGCATTTTAATGAATTTTGAATATTTAAAATGAATTATTTTGAATAATAACGACTAGAACTTTATTTTTAACAGAAGTAGAACGTATATTTTTATTTAAATCGAAGTTAGAATATAAATATTTATTTTAATTATAAAAGGAATTGGAAATGGCGCGGTAGTTTGAAAATTCTATTTCAAAATTCAAATGAATGTACATGATTCAAAATAAACCGGATTTTAGTGAAACCAAAAATATTAGAATCTATTTGAAAATATATTTCCAATGAATCTACAAAATCCAGATTTCATAGTGGGAATAAAAAGTTATGTCCAGTTGAAAATTCAGAACAGTCGCTATGAAAATATAGCCCTTAAAAATAGCAATTTTGCAAACGACCTCCGTTTTCGATGAGACTACTTTTGTTGGATCTGGAATGTCAAATTATTGCTAGAATCCAATTTTCATAATTTTTGGAATTAACATGTGAGCGTGGTGAAGTTAAACGTGTTTTGATAGTTTTAGTCAATTTGGATCGACCACAAAATGGCAATTTTTCAAACGTTCTTCAAATTTGACGAAATTAATTTTGTTTGACTATATCATTGAAACATAGCCAGATTTATTTTTCTGGAATTTTTAGAGTCCGTATGTGGTCCTGGTAAATAAAAATGTACGTTTAAATTAAATATATATTGATTTATATTTTAATTTAAAGCAAAACAGATCGAAATGATAGAACTAGCTTACGAAACATATCCCATGGGTATTTAGATGGGGTGATAGTCATTGGTTTTGATTTGGAGTTCGTAGTGATAAACATATATTTTTTGAATTTATTAATATAAAAATATACTTGTATATATAAAAATAATAGGAAACCCTATTCTCCATTGGCTTAAGCGTTGCCACCCTCACAAATGACGGAAGATATTGCTCTTAATTTCAAACCAAAACACTTCCAAATACAACGCAAATCATATGATGAAATCAAGAGCAATGTTGTAGAGTGGATTGAGCTCTTCAAATCAGTATGGGTATTATGGAGTTTCGTTGATTGAAGGTGGTGAATTTCGTGCTCAAAACAGCCGACTTTAGGTCCATTTTCATCGCGATGGAGGAGTTCGATGAAAGTGTGCATGTGTACATGCTAAGTATAGTACACTCACAAGGATCGTGTAATATGACGAAAAATATTGAAGTATGAAGTAATAGCTAATCACAAATATAAAATAGTAAATGCAGTAAAAAGGAAAAATCACACCAGGGATTTTTATACTGGTTCGGAGCACCATCCTACGTCCAGTCCCAGCCTTCTATCTGGATTATCACTAGTAACAACCTCACTTCACCCGGAGGAACAGGTATACAACACCCGAGCAGCCGAACGGGATTTCACGCCTCTATCAACACGAGGACTTCACAACTTGCCTCTTACAACACAAAGGAATTCAACACTTTCTTGTTCACACATAGGACTTCAACTAATACAATGGTTTTGACTTCTGCTTTTTCTTCTTGATTCAAAATAGATAGTCAACAGTTTGAGTACAATCTTCCTATAATCTGATCCTCAAGTATATACTTTGAATGCGTAGATTTAAGGAAGTAGAATGCTTATCGAATCAAATGATATTAAATTGATTCAAGGTGAAACGACCCGTAACTTCCCCGTAAAGGAAAGCGGCGGATAGTTCGAGAACAAGCCACAACAGAACGCATACTGAAGAACATTTCATTGTATATTACAACAATGCACCAGATTACAAGAATATACAGAGTATGAATGAATAAATATTACACAGAAATATCAGAGATTTAAACTACATTTAGATACATAGCAGCGGACAATAATAAAATACACAACTAGAAGAGATATACGGATACAAAGCTTTCCGGATATCATTCCAGCTGTAAACCAGGATCCTGTGAATATAAATCTGCAAAACCAAAACTACTAGTTGCCAGTGTCAAAATAAGGGCAACCAGAGTTTAGGTTAAAACAATAAACTCCAGGTCAGTCATGTGACTGGTGTGAGAACTAAAACAGTTATTAATCTTTATTTTAAATCATTAGGTAAATCAAGGGACCACGCCGTATAAAACGGAACGGGTTTCCTCCCAAGAATACCAGTGCATAAAACAAACAACGCAATGCTAAATAAAGAAAAATGAAGTTGTTATAAGACCCAGGTCCTATCACACAATGCAACGCAAGCCGGGGGATAGGGTTTTCCCTTATAACAGCCAAAGAATGCTTGATACGTTTAAAACAAATCATTTGATACTATTATAAGTGCATAGAGTATAAAACAACTTCAAATCATAAGTATCAATCATAGGCGGCATGGGTACCATATATCATGTCGCCATACTAGTTCTACAATTAAAACCGCACATGTCACGTATTTGGAAATTGGGTTTCCATCTATGAACCGAGGCAAAAGATAGTCCTCAACCGATTCGAGACAATCTAGCCCATGTCTCCGGAACAGCCGCAACTGCCCCTTGGATCGTCAGGGCCGGTCCACCGATGTGGATTATAGTGCCTGAACAATACGTCTCTCCGCCCTATGGGGCGTAAATGAGCCAACTAAATGACTCCATCGGTTCGAGAACGACCGATCAATCCGAGGCGCCTCGCAACAGCAACAACCACTTAAGTCAAACTCGTCAGGGCGTGTAAAACCACTGACGCCACTTCTAGCTAGAAAGAAACGCATGTCCTCCCTGATGTCCTCTCCCGTTTTTGGTTCATACCGGGTGTGAAACTCGCGAAGTAAACGTTACACAAATCTATGCCACACAGGCTGTGCTTTGATCATCACCACAAGACTTTGCTTTTCAACAGAAGCCTCGATCAATTGCCACTTAGGCATGCCACACAGGCAATTCACTCCATGCGTTTGATATCCATCAATATATAACCCCTGAGCTCGTACGTCTCAGAGAAGGGCGTTAAGCAAGAGAATAAATTCTCCGCCGCCAAACAGATATATATTTAATAAAGATCAATCACACAGACTAAAATCCAATGTCAGACACACAGTCCATTTACAAGTTCGTTATGGGTCTGAACGAAACCGGAGGCACCTAGTACCCCGCATATCCATCGATCTCCAAGTACGTCTGGACGATCACCAACTATTTCCATCTTCTTGGGTGTACAGCCCAATCAAGATCATCAGTAATCACCCAAACGACGTGAAGACTTCCGGTCTTCGACCACCGTCTTCATCTTCGACACCACGTCGAATCAGATATTCAGAATGGGATAAACCCGGTCTTTCTGAATAACTCGCGTATATATTATAAAAGTGTTACACAAACACAACATACGCCTCATTCCAATTCAGAATATTCTTTTATTCAAATATTCCTATACTTTGGGAAAAAGTTCCCATTAATTTTATCCAAGATAAATTCTTTAAATTTATTCTTTAATCTCCTTTGAATATCAATTCCAACTAGTCGGGATTATCGAACCACACCGAAGTAATCATTTATGTTATTTTCCCAATCCCAACCTATTCATCCCATGAAGTAAAACTAGTAGTACTTCATATCTAACACCACAGTGTTATCGGTAATTCAATTACCATTTCACGTTCAAATCTAATTAAAGATTTAACTATCGCTTGGAGTAAAACTGGTGATACTCCATTCTCGATCTTTTCAATCTATTTAAAGATTCATTAAAACTCCACTTAGTTTTAATCTTTAACTGGGTTAAAGAATCTGTGTCATTTAAAACACGGTTCACGATAAACCCAAAGTCACATTCATTAATTATCGGGTTAAAGAACAAGTGTTATTTAAAACACTGTTCACGATAAACCCAAAAATCAATATCGATTCAATTCCGATTAAATATTATTTAATTGGTACACTTCGTTAAATCTAAACAAAAAGATTTAATCTTTTCTCAACTGGGTTCAAGAACAGTGTTAGTGAAGACACCATCCACGACAAACCCAAATCACATTTGATATTCAATATCAAATTCTACGACTAACAAATATCGCATTGGAAATAACGATATATATATATATATATCTTTCAAATTTCCATAACAACACCTGTATAATCACGAATTCTAACATCGAAATATTCCGAAGACAATTTCGATTCAAATCCATTCCAATGCAATCATTGGAAATTTTGGTTGTTTTCAAAACCATTTCAAATTCAATTTATTTATTTAAAAATAAATAGAATTATAATTCTAGTTCAAAACTAGTTCATTTCGATAAAAATCTATTTTTATCTTTTCAAATAGGGAGTTTTTAATCCTAAATCTTCACAAATCATTTCTTATGATTTTACACAAATTATTACTATTTTTAATAATTTTATCAAGGCCCGTACAGTCGATTTCCACCAATGGCCATCGAACTGCACTTACAGCGACCTTTTTCAAATTTGATTTGGACATAATTCCAAATCCAACCGTTAGATTTCTAATTTCTCACATTCGTTAGAAAGCTCTCTTTGATACGAACCCAACGGTTCCGGTTTTAGGAGAATCCGACGGTCGGATCTCCCGTAATGTCCGTTTGAAATAAATGGTCGAAATTCACGAACTGCCGCAGCACGGCGCGTTCTATTCAGGCCATTATATTATATATATAATATATATAATATATTTCGTCGATTTCTATTTAAAATGAATTATATAAACAGTTTTAAATTCGTTTCAAAAGCAATTTCAACTTCCATTTCAATTCAATTCAAAATTGAATTCTTCTTTATAAATTCGTTTTAAAATTCATTTCTATTAAATTCAAATTTGAATTCAATTTGAATTCAATTTGAATTCATATTCAATTCAATTCATTTCGAAATCGTTTTCAATTCAATTCATTTCGAAATTGTTTTCAATTCAATTCATTTCGAAATCGTTTTCAATTCAATTCATTTCGAAATCGTTTTCAATTCAATTCATTTCGAAATCGTTTTCAATTCAATTCATTTCGAAATCGTTTTCAATTCAATTCATTTCGAAATCGTTTTCAATTTGGAATGAGGCCCAATCAATTACCATATAAAGTTAATTATATGGATTTTTATGCATTACACACATATAATAGCATTGAAAAATAATCAACCATCAACCAAAGTGCACTACACTGTATAAGCATTAAATATAGATATCTAACGCTTATAACAGCCTGTCAATCAATCGATCGACATATTTAATCAATCAGGATGAGTGAACTTCAAATTTCATCCCAACACCCGTGTGGGGTTTCAAACAATCAAACAAATATTTTATTCGTGCAGTTGGGCGATGTGTAAAATTTATCGTCCCAATCAATGTCCTTCAAATAGGTGTACATAAACAAACCGTCGGGTTTGTAAATGAATATTTATTTTATTCACATTCACGTTAAAAATTATATTTTTAACGATAAAACATTTTATTCCAGCATATGAATTTCTATTATTCATTTACACAATAAAATGATATTTTTATTTTCTAACATATTTTAGAAAATTTCGGCGACATAACGACACGATACTAGAAACGGGACGAGGCCTAGCCTTATCCCCGGTCTAGTGAAGGCCCACGCCATTCACACATCAATCAAATCAATTCATTTCACCACACAATTCAATTTCAAATCAAATCATCTAACTAATCTATGCAACCAAACAAACAAGTCCATGGTCTGTGGACGATTGTGTCGGGTGCTACTAAGCACCGTCTGCATCCTAATATATATATATAACTAGAAAAAGAAATTGAAAGGTGAGAAATTCTCACATATAGCTATCCAGCTCCTCTACTCTTCCATTAGAGAAATCTTTATCGTTATCGCGTCTTTGTCAACTTCGTTGCCCGTAGCCACTACATATATAAAAATCGAATTTTTACTTTGCTATTCAATATATAAAAATTGTAACACGCCACGTCCATTAATGTCACTCACAAAGGGAATGCATTAACTTCCATGGAGGTTTTAAGTGAATATAGAACAGTAAAATTACAACAAGACAGATATAAAATAGTACTTGGAAATTCAAAAACTTTATTTCATTGTAGCAGAAGTCAAAACATGTTTGATTTCATCATAACACCATATTCAATGTCAAGTACAATATCTATCTTGATAAAACAAGTACATAATCCCATTACATGAACAGCCATTAAAAAGAAAGATAACAAGCTGGACTTTACTTCAGCAGTCCAAGCTTTCCAGAAGATAAGCGATCCAACTAGACTCCACTAGAACTTGGCCCAACCTGCGGACCTGAAGGGAGAAAAAGGATGGAAAAGAGGGGGTCAGACATAAAGTCTGGTGAATATGATAATTCTAAAATACTATTACCAAAATAACTGGACTAAGGCATAAGCTGGAAAACAAGAAAATGTCTATGAAGAGCAGATTAAGGACATAGACAATCGCTAAAGGCAACGTTATAGGCGCTCCTAAATACTAAAGGATAAACACTATACTGCACCACACCAGTCACCCTAAAGGTTCATCCCACTTAGCTTCACTTAGAAACTTTCCCAATGGCTTTACGTACCCCTAGCTGACTACATAGGTGCCGCCTGCCCCTATCTCCACTAGGTGTACCCTACTTCCCATTATTCGATCGGCTCCCTAACTCGTAGATACCCGTGCTGGCCCCACAGTGGGGTGTATCACTCCCCTAAAGTGGCAACCTGATACAACGGACATGCACGGCTTATACCTACACGATGCAACAACATCTTACCTACCAGCCCGGGTCCACACACGCATATGAAACCCGTTGGACTTGCGTTGCCATCGCTCCCTGTTTTGGCTTCTTATAGTCAAACCCAGTATGCGTGTCCCGTCCTCGACTTGGGTCGAGCCCACAAAGATACGTTTTGGGATACTGGTTGAAATGGGCCCCCACTATTTACCACAAGCATTCCACCTAAGCTTGTCCCCATTAGTCCATCCCACTTAACCCACTTAGTCATGTTCATTTACATGTGTGTTTGGTTAAATCTAATCGTATTTCAAATGCCTCTAAAGGCAACCACCAGATTCCTCATGCCACCCAAGGCACCTACTTAACCCCCATGTCCCACCTTACATGATTATCTGGTTAAGTATTTCTTAGTTCATTAAGGCCATAACCTCATAAAGACCTCTCACATTAGACTGGCATTTATGGCAGCTGGATTTGCCGGGCGGGTCCGGGCAGTCTTACACCATAAAAGAGTCTAACCTCGTGTCTTTACAACTGTTATGATTTAGTTTGGGCCTAGGACCTCTCACATTGGGCCGACATTTGTGACTACTGGATTTGCCGGGCGGGTCCGGGCAGGTTTACATCACAAACGGGTCCAACCTCGTGTCCTAAGCATTGATTATTAATAATAATCCACTTTCCCCCAATTTTAATAATTCCCTACTTGAATTATTAATTACTTCCAATTTTTAACAATGTCCATAATTGACTCAATTATGGACATTCATTCATGGTATGCAACATCTTACAAAATTGCACCCAATTTATTAATTCCTAATATTACCCCTACCCCACGTTTGAACGTTTATTCGCAAAATATATGTTAGACTCGAATAGCCTAACTCATAGCATAAAAGAGATTATCATAATAACAACATGTATATGTGACCAAATGAATCATAATAAGGGGTGAAACTTGCATATGTCCAACTTGCATAGATTATACATGTCATGGATCTAAAGGTGTCAACTTGTTCAAAATTCACCTAATATGATCTCAATCAATTTTCATAAACTTACATATGAACATGTGTGAATCAACATCATCTAATTTTTTAACAACATGGTTTTATATGGGTACACCTAACTCAATAGGCAAATTCCCATATTCAAGTTTTATTTAATTATAGTTTCAAGTTTATGGGTACACCTAACCTAATAGGCAAATTCCCATAAACAAGATCCATTTAAATTAAAAAAAAAACATAACTTTAAGCATGATCCAACAACATCATGATTTTTCAACATAATATAGCATGATTTATAACATGGCATAGTATGATAGTATAACATAGCTTGACATGATTCTCAACATAGCACGACATAGCATAAGAGAATTTACAACATAGCATGACATAGCATATATAATTTACATCATACGACAGCATTATAACATAATAAGAGATCCACAATATATAGAATTTACAATTACAAATCACATCACTTTCTTGTGATCCATTCATAACTGAGTCAAATTAGTTTGTAATAGTCTTGTGAGAATCATCATACTCACCAACAAAAGAAAAGAATTAGAGAAAGAGAGATCTTTTGATTTGATTTGTGTAGATTTAGTTGTAGATGATTAGGCTTCCTCTTCTTAGTTTGTGACGGCTACGCTGAACTCCATGGCAGCAGCATGACGGTAGCTTCTCTAATTTTACAAGTGATTTAGGTTTTGGGTCTACCCACTTATTTATAGATTTTAGAATGCATTTAGGCCATTAGATTTAACCTAGAAATAACCGCAGCCGTTCAGACAAGATGGGGTTTATCTTGTTGACTCAGCAACGAGTCAGAAGTGACTCAGCAAACACTCAGCATATTAATAAACTTCTATTCATGTCATAAATATATATATATTTTCTACAATGTACATATTAGATACATCCCCCTTTACTTATTATTGTTTTTATATACATATTAGATACATCCCCTCTCTCACACACTTATTAATATTTTTATATTCATATTAGATACATCCCCTCTCTTACACACTTATTAATATTTTTATATTCATATTAGATACATCCCCTCTCTTACACACTTATTAATATTTTTATATTCATATTAGATACATCCCCTCTCTTACACACTTATTAATATTTTAGCAACTTTAGTGTTAATAGAAAATTCGGGGTGTTACATTCTCCCCTCCTTTTAGGATTTCGTCCCCGAAATCTTGAAGTCTGGAAGAATGTATATCCTACCATCCAAACGTCCATCTACTCATCCATCATACACATGCATCCATTGTCCTTAAAAGACTTCTAATGCTTTATGATCATATGCAAGTGTGTGTACATGTCCTTACCTAATGCGAAATTAGGCGGTCTACTGATTCAGTTGACCTCCTTAATGCAAATTATGTAAGTGTCATGAATCCATTATGTATGCAAAAGATCCTAATTGCTTACATACTACTTCTATATGCGTGCACACCCATTCAACCGAATGCAGCATCCATATGATGGTACAACCATTATACATCCATTATACTAAATACATCCATATATATGCAATATGCAATATGAAGTGACTGAGCCGATCTAGTGCCTAAAGTGTGTGTATATATGCATCCACGAGCAACCACTAGCAAACACTTGCATCCATTTTGCATCCATCATACATAACATGTCTCAAACACATGTTTCAACCATAGGGTTATCCTAACTAAAGATCAAAGATACTAATGAGAGGACATACTAAAGATAAGATAAGCTAAGCGATAAAGGAGAAATTAAAAGACATACCCTCAAAAAGAAAAGGGTACAACGAACGCATCTTCTCTTCTGTCTCACAAGTTGTGTTGCTCTCATCATCTCCCCATTGCACTTTAACCAGTCTGACCTCTCGATTCCTCAACTTTTTGATCTCCGACCCAAGAATGCATGTAGGAGCTCGTCTAATTGTTGCATCACGCTCTATTTCCACCTCTTTAAGCAAGCACGGCTCTACCACCTCCGCGATCTTGTGCAAACACTTCCTCAAATGTGATACATGGAATACGTCGTGTACTCCACTAAGTTTCTCAGGCAACTCCACCCTATATGCCATCTTCCCAATCCTGTCTTTTACAGGAAACGACCCTACAAACCTTGGTGCTAATTTCCCCATGGACCCAAAGCGAACAACATTCTGTAACGGAGATACTTTGATAAAAACCATGTCCCCAATGTCAAACTCAAGATCTGTCCTCCGCTTATCAGCATACGATTTCCGCCTAACTTGTGCTGCTTTCATCCTCCTTCGAATCAACTCAATCTTCTCCGAGGTTTCCCTAACCATATCGGGCCCAAGTAGGATTTTATCGGTAGATTCCCACCAACATGTAGGCGAACGGCAAGGCCTTCCATAAAGAGCTTCGAAAGGTGCCATGCCAATACTAGACTGAAAGCTATTGTTATATGCGAATTCTACTAACGGAAGGTGCTCTTCCCATGTACCCCCAAAGTCTAGGATACAAAGCCTTAAAAGATCCTCTAGAATGCGATTCACCCTCTCGGTCTGGCCGTCTGTCTGAGGATGATATGCGGTGCTCAAACATAGCTGAGTCCCTACCGCCTCTTGTAAACTCTTCCAAAATTCGCTAGTAAAGATGGGGTCACGGTCGCTTACTATACTAGAAGGAATACCGTGCAAACGAACTATCTCCTTAATGTATACAGAAGCCAACCACGGAGCAGTCCTCTTACTTTTCACGGGAATAAAATGGGCGCTTTTAGTAAGTCTATCTACTATAACCCAAATCCCCGTGTTACCCTTCCTTGATCTTGGTAATCCATCCACAAAATCAATTGAGATGCTTTCCCATTTCCATAGTGGAACTTCTAATGGGTGAAGCAACCCACCGGGTTTCTTTTGTTCTGCTTTAACTCGTTGGCACACCAAGCATCTAGCGACGTACTCGGCCACATCCTTTTTCATACCGGCCCAAAAGAAAACCCGCTTCATATCTTTGTACATCTTATCCCCGCCGGGATGAATGGTCATTTTTGAACGATGAACATCATCAAGAATGGCCTTCTTTAAGTCTTCGTCTTGTGGTACACAAAGTCTATTATCCCTTCGTAACCAACCCTTATCGTCTAGGGTATACCTACGAAGATGGCTTGACGACTCCCCCCCTTTGAGCTTTTCTACTATCTCAACCAACTGTGGGTCGTCTCGCTGTGGCTCACCAACCCGTCCTAGAAGTGTAGGTCTAACATCCAAGGATGCTAACAGACCGGGTACTAAGTCAACGGAGGGTCTAAAGTCAAACATAGAGATGAATTCTAAGCTTTGTCGTTCAAAAAACAACGGACTCAAGGACAACCTTTTCCTACTTAAGGCGTCTGCCACCACGTTACCCTTGCCCGGGGTATATGCTATTTCAAAATCGTAGGAGGCTAAGAATTCCATCCACCGTTGCTGCCTTAAATTCAAATCCTTCTGAGAGAATAAGTATTTTAATGATTTGTGGTCAGTGAACAGTTCGAATTTCTCACCAAGAAGATAGTGACGCCAAGACTTAAGCGCGAAAACAATTGCGGCTAGCTCTAAGTCATGCGTGGGGTAATTCTTTTCATGAACCCTCAACTGCCTTCCACCATAGGCTATTACTCTTCCCTCTTGCATGAGGACCGCGCCAAGTCCCGTCCCACAAGCATCAGTATAGATGGTAAACAGTTTATTCCCGTCTGGCAGCACTAAGACTGGGGCTGAAGTTAAGGCTCTCTTTAAACGTTGGAACGCATCATCGCAATCTTTGTCCCACGTAAAAACCAGGTTCTTCTTCGTTAACCGTGTTAATGGAGCTGATATTTTTGCGAAGTCTTTGATAGACTTCCTATAATACAGCCAACCCCAAGAAACTTCTTACTTCGGTTGCATTTTTAGGGACCTTCCAATCTTGGATGGCCACCACCTTTGCGGGATCCACTGCTATCCCTTCTTTGGAAACCACGTGCCCTAAGAACCGTACTTCCTTCCTCCAGAAGTGACACTTAGAAAATTTTGCCTTAAGGTTATGCGCTCGAAGGGTTTCCAACACTTCCCTAAGATGTAGGGAGTGCTCTTCTTTATTCTTAGAAAAGACTAAGATGTCATCCACAAAGACTACCACGAATTTGTTAAGGTATTCCCTAAACACCCTACTCATCAAATCAACAAAATATGCAGGGGCGTTTGTCAAACCAAAGGGCATCACTAGCCATTCATAGAATCCGTCAGGAGTCCTAAAAGCAGTCTTATCTATACTATCCTCAGCCACTCTCAGTTGATGAAAGCCAGTGGCTAAGTCCAACTGCGAAAACACTGAGGCGACAACTAACTGATCAAAGAGATCGTCAATCCTCGGCAGTGGGTGTCGGTTCTTTTTAGTAAGCTTGTTTAGTTCTCTATAGTCCATACAAAGTCTAAGAGACCCATCCGCCTTTGTGGCAAAAACTACTGGAGCACCCCACTCCGATATACTACGTCTTATGAACCCCTTCTCAAGCAACTCCTTTACTTGCTTATTGAGTTCCCTCCTTTCACGAGGAGCCATGTGGCGCACTGGAAAAGATACGGGTTTAGCATTATCCACAAGATAAATTCGAAAGTCTATCTCCCGCTTTGGAGGTAAGCCCTTCACCTCCTCAAACACATCCGGATATTCCCGGACCACTTCTACCGATTGCAGGTTCTCTACAGACGCGTCAAGCGATTCAAGATAACTTAGCATAACGGAATTTATGGGATTACAAAAGATTTCGAGAGCATTACCAAGGCGAGTCACAAGCCTAACTACTCTCCTTTCACAATCAAGAATGGCCCTATTTCTAGACAACCAATCCATTCCTAAAATTAGCCCATAGCCCGTGAAGCCCAATACATAAGCATCACATCTAAATTCAACGCTAAGTATAGAGATTTTCAAATCCAAACATATCATGGTCAAATGAGCCGAACCCCCAATTGGATTTGAAACGACCAAGGGATCCTCTACTAAACTGGTGTTCAAGTGCAGTGATTCAACTAATGATGCAGAGATAAACGAATGAGATGCGCCAGAATCGAATAAGGTACGGACAGGATGATCAAACAGAAAAACTAAGCTTTCAACAGAAATTGTTCTACCTCTTTCTTGTAGCGGTGGGGCCGCAATAGCCTGAACTTGCCCCCTTGCCTGCCCTGGTGCCATAAGAGCCTGCACCTGTCCTCCCGAGGTAGACCCTGCCCTCTGCCCCTTCTTTGGACAGTCCTTCACTAAATGTCCCGCATCTCCACAATGAAAACAACCAGTCTTCTTTTTCTTTCTACAATCTTTGCTGAGATGGCCAGGCGTCCCACAATTGAAGCATTTCTTCTTCCCTTTGCCATTATTGTTTTTACCACCCTTCTTATTTTGCTGTTGGGGTTTCTTCTGATCCCCTTTCTTTTCAACTGCCTTATCCTCATGCATAAGTGCCATTTCTACTAGCTTTTCAAAGGTGGCTCCCATAGGGATGTGGGTCATAGCCAACCCTTGCAACGGTTCATTCAAGCCTCTAACGAACCTCAAAGCTTTCTTCTCTGGCGTGTTCACCAACTCCAAGCCAAACCTTGCTAACTGATTAAATTTATTGACATATTCCTTTACTGATGAGCTCCCTTGCTTTAGTGCCAGGAATTTTTCCATATTTAAGTTCTCCTCTGCCCTTGAAAGAAACTTTGCCTCAAACCTTCGTCTGAAATCCGCCCATGAATCAACTGGACGTTCCGCGTTAGTGACCTCCCACCAAAACGAGGCCTCTCCCTTCATTAACCAAGCAGCTAAACGGACTTTCCTCCCATCTTCCACTTCAAAGATATCCAACAATTCCTCAGTCTCCTTAAGCCAATCTCTGGCCTCCACAAACGTCTCAGTCCCTTGAAAAGTTTTTCCTCCCATAGCCTTGAATTCCTTGCACGTCTTTGCAAAAGTGTCAACACGAGGAGGAGGAGGAGGAGGAGGAATGGGTGCAACTAGGGGTGGAGGAGTATCCGCTGGGCCTGCAGTGGTGGCCCTAGCCTCCAAGTATCTCCTAAACCACCCTGGAATCGTCACACCTTCTGGGAGATTAAGATCTTTAGCCATGCTGAAACGAAAAAGGAAAGATTCAAAATGGAGAATTCGAAAGATAAAGATAAGGATGTGGCTATTTGGGATTATGTTTTTCATAAAAACTCTCTTTAAATAACATGTTTTTTTTTTGAAAGCACTTCTTCCAAAAAAATTTTAGAAAAAAAATATTTTTCTAAAAATTTTTTTTATCTGTTCTGGTAACCTTATGCTCTGATACCACGTGTAACACCCCACGTCCATTAATGTCACTCACAAAGGGAATGCATTAACTTCCATGGAGGTTTTAAGTGAATATAGAACAGTAAAATTACAACAAGACAGATATAAAATAGTACTTGGAAATTCAAAAACTTTATTTCATTTTAGCAGAAGTCAAAACATGTTTGATTTCATCATAACACCATATTCAATGTCAAGTACAATATCTATCTTGATAAAACAAGTACATAATCCCATTACATGAATAGCCATTAAAAAGAAAGATAACAAGCTGGACTTTACTTCAGCAGTCCAAGCTTTCCAGAAGATAAGCGATCCAACTAGACTCCACTAGAACTTGGCTCAACCTGCGGACCTGAAGGGAGAAAAAGGATGGAAAAGAGGGGGTCAGACATAAAGTCTGGTGAATATGATAATTCTACAATACTATTACCAAAATAACTGGACTAAGGCATAAGCTGGAAAACAAGAAAATGTCTATGAAGAGCAGATTAAGGACATAGACAATCGCTAAAGGCAACGTTATAGGCGCTCCTAAATACTAAAGGATAAACACTATACTGCACCACACTAGTCACCCTAAAGGTTCATCCCACTTAGCTTCACTTAGAAACTTTCCCAATGGCTTTACGTACCCCTAGCTGACTACATAGGTGCCGCCTGCCCCTATCTCCACTAGGTGTACCCTACTTCCCATTATTCGATCGGCTCCCTAACTCGTAGATACCCGTGCTGGCCCCACAGTGGGGTGTATCACTCCCCTAAAGTGGCAACCTGATACAACGGACATGCACGGCTTATACCTACACGATGCAACAACGTCTTACCTACCAGCCCGGGTCCACACACGCATATGAAACCCGTTGGACTTGCGTTGCCACCGCTCCCTGTTTTGGCCTCTTATAGTCAAACCCAGTATGCGTGTCCCGTCCTCGACTTGGGTCGAGCCCACAAAGATACGTTTTGGGATACTGGTTGAAATGGTCCCCCACTATTTACCACAAGCATTCCACCTAAGCTTGTCCCCATTAGTCCATCCCACTTAACCCACTTAGTCATGTTCATTTACATGTGTGTTTGGTTAAGTCTAATCGTATTTCAAATGCCTCTAAAGGCAACCACCAGATTCCTCATGCCACCCAAGGCACCTACTTAACCCCCATGTCCCACCTTACATGATTATCTGGTTAAGTATTTCTTAGTTCATTAAGGCCATAACCTCATAAAGACCTCTCACATTAGACTGGCATTTATGGCAGCTGGATTTGCCGGGCGGGTCCGGGCAGTCTTACACCATAAAAGAGTCTAACCTCGTGTCTTTACAACTGTTATGCTTTAGTTTGGGCCTAGGACCTCTCACATTGGGCCGACATTTGTGACTACTGGATTTGCCGGGCGGGTCCGGGTAGGTTTACATCACAAACGGGTCCAACCTCGTGTCCTAAGCGTTGATTATTAATAATAATCCACTTTCCCCTAATTTTAATAATTCCCTACTTGAATTATTAATTACTTCCAATTTTTAACAATGTCCATAATTGACTCAATTATGGACATTCATTCATGGTATGCAACATCTTACAAAATTGCACCCAATTTATTAATTCCTAATATTACCCCTACCCCACGTTTGAACGTTTATTCGCAAAATATATGTTAGACTCGAATAGCCTAACTCATAGCATAAAAGAGATTATCATAATAACAACATGTATATGTGACCAAATGAATCATAATAAGGGGTGAAACTTGCATATGTCCAACTTGCATAGATTATACATGTCATGGATCTAAAGGTGTCAACTTATTCAAAATTCACCTAATATGATCTCAATCAATTTTCATAAACTTACATATGAACATGTGTGAATCAACATCATCTAATTTTTTAACAACATGGTTTTATATGGGTACACCTAACTCAATAGGCAAATTCCCATAATCAAGTTTTATTTAATTATAGTTTCAAGTTTATGGGTACACCTAACCTAATAGGCAAATTCCCATAAACAAGATCCATTTAAATTAAAAAAAAAAACATAACTTTAAGCATGATCCAACAACATCATGATTTTTCAACATAATATAGCATGATTTATAACATGGCATAGTATGATAGTATAACATAGCTTGACATGATTCTCAACATAGCACGACATAGCATAAGAGAATTTACAACATAGCATGACATAGCATATATAATTTACATCATACGACAGCATAATAACATAATAAGAGATCCACAATATATAGAATTTATAATTACAAATCACATCACTTTCTTGTGATCCATTCATAACTGAGTCAAATTAGTTTGTAATAGTCTTGTGAGAATCATCATACTCACCAACAAAAGAAAAGAATTAGAGAAAGAGAGATCTTTTGATTTGATTTGTGTAGATTTAGTTGTAGATGATTAGGCTTCCTCTTCTTAGTTTGTGACGGCTACGCTGAACTCCATGGCAGCAGCATGACGGTAGCTTCTCTAATTTTACAAGTGATTTAGGTTTTGGGTCTACCCACTTATTTATAGATTTTAGAATGCATTTAGGCCAATAGATTTAACCTAGAAATAACCGCAGCCGTTCAGACAAGATGGGGTTTATCTTGTTGACTCAGCAACGAGTCAGAAGTGACTCAGCAAACACTCAACAAATTAATAAACTTCTATTCATGTCATAAATATATATATATTTTCTACAATGTACATATTAGATACATCCCCCTTTACTTATTATTGTTTTTATATACATATTAGATACATCCCCTCTCTCACACACTTATTAATATTTTTATATTCATATTAGATACATCCCCTCTCTTACACACTTATTAATATTTTTATATTCATATTAGATACATCCCCTCTCTTACACACTTATTAATATTTTTATATTTATATTAGATACATCCCCTCTCTCACACACTTATTAATATTTTAGCAACTTTAGTGTTAATAGAAAATTCGGGGTGTTACAAAAATCATATTTTTATGCCGATGTTCAATATATAAAAATCATATTTTTATGCCGAAGTTCAATATATAAAAATCATATTTTTATGCCGAAGTTCAATATATAAAAATCATATTTTTATGCCGAAGTTCAATATATAAAAATCATATTTTTATGCCGAAGTTCAATATATAAAATCATATTTTTATGCCGAAGTTCAATATATAAAAATCATATTTTTATGCCGAAGTTCAATATATAAAAATCATATTTTTATGCCGAAGTTCAATATATAAAAATCATATTTTTATTTCGAAGTTCAATATATAAAAATCATATTTTTATTTCGAAGTTCAATATATAAAAATCATATTTTTATTTCGAATTTCAATATATAAAAATCATATTTTTATTTCGAAGTTCAATATATAAAAATCATATTTTTATTCCGAAGTTCAATATATAAAAATCATATTTTTATTTCGAAGTTCAATATATAAAAATCACGCTTTAACAATAAGGTTTTCGCCTTTATAAAAAATAAAGTTTTCGCTTTTATAAAAATAAAGTTTTCGCCTTTATAAAAAAAATAAAGTCTTCATCTTTATAAAAACCAATCTTTTCTATTTTTAAAAATCCTACTTTTTCTTCTAAACAAAAATCTCGTCTTTTTGCTTTTAAAAATCTCGCCTTTTTTCTTTTAAAAATCTCGCCTTTTTGCTTTTAAAAATCTCGCCTTTTTGCTTTTCTTTTCTATTTTAAAAAAAATCCTACCTTTAATGTTTAAAAAAAAATCCTAACTTTTCCTATGATAACTATCACCATTTTTATGGGGTAAATCGCATAGTAAAAATCCTATTTTTATAATTAAAAATCATAAAACTTACTTTGATTCGCGAGGAAGGGCGTTGGAGTGGAGACGACGGTGCCGAGGTGGTGGGGCGTTGCAGGTGGACGGCGGTCTCAGGGCGGTGGCGGCTTCGATTCTGAGCTGGAGGGGGGCTTCGGGGTCGTCGCACCGTTGTGGGGGGGGGGGTCTTCGCTCTGTCGAGGAGGGCAGGGGGTGGGGGTTTGGATCAGGGCGGTGGCGATTGGGTGGAGGGCGGTGGCGCTGGCGTCGATCGACGTCGAGGGGGGGGCTCGATCGATTTGTTTTTTTTTTCTGTAGAATGAAATTCGAATGGGGGGCCAGGGTATAGAGATAAGGGGTTTTTTTTTATTATTTAATTAATTTATTTTGCGCCAAAAAGCAACCTTTATTTTCGACCTCAAAACGAGGCCCACCGCCTGTCGTCCATAGCGTTTTACCCCTATTCCGAACACAATGGGATATGTATCGCAAGCTGATTCGACTGTTACAACCAGTTTCCGTTGAATTTACATTTAAATCATTATATTGAATTTTAAACGCACATTTCAAATTACCGGGGTCACATACTAACTCTAAAAATTCTCGAAAAATATTTTCTAGCCTCGCATTGACGATACGGTCCTAACAAAACTAATTTCGCCGAATTCTGAGACCGTTGGAAAAATGGCTATTTTCCAGTCGATTAAAATCAACTGAAACTGGTCAAACACGTTTTCCTTTGCCACGCTCACATATTGATTCGAAAATTTATGAAATTTGGAATCTAGCAATAACTTGACATCACGGACCCAACAAAACTTGTAACACCCCACATCCGTTAGTGTCACTCACAAAGGGAATGCACTAAGTTCTGTGGAGTATTTAGGGTAAAAGATGCAGATAAATTACAAGACAGACAGAAATTAAACAGCGGAAAATAAAACTTTGCTTTATTGATAAAATAGTTTGTACAAAGATTTCTTCACAATATCAGAGTATCATCTGTCTTACAAAATAAAGAAGCATAAAACAATATTTATATTCCCCAATTTTAGCAAGAGCCAGCCATAGCATCCGGAAAGAGAATCCAAGCAAACTTCGACAAATCTTCAAGCTGGGAAAGAGTGACATTCCAACTTAACCTGAGCTATACTATTCCCTCCTCTACTACCTTGGGGGGGGGGGAACGGAAGAAAAGAAGACAAAAGAAAAACAGAGTCAGACATAAAGCCTGAGTAAGTTCAGTAACTTCTAGCATGTGAACATGGAAAAACAAAATGACATGAATTAACTGAATACAAGATTACACCATGATGATAAGGTCAACAAGATTAGACAAGATAATCACAAGATATGCTAAGATAAGACAAACTGGATATGCTCTAATATTTTCGCCGCTTCGCTATTTCCTTGTTGTACTGGTTTCTATATCTCTGCACCGCCTAACTAGTGTCCCAACTAGTAACGATAACGTGATCCCAATCCATGTATTCTCCATTGCCTTCCGGCATACATTCATTATTTATTACCTAGATCAAATCTAGGGTTTTCTATCAAGTGCTTTCTAGATTTAACTAGAGTTTTACGCTATCTGCTGAACGCTTCTCAGATTCAGGGTTTATGCCACCTAGTTCAACTAGGAATTATGCTACCTGTCGAACGATGCCCCCAAGTCTAGGATACACTACCTAGAGTGGTATATGTTCCTATACTTCCCCACGCATGTATCGCGAATCGTTATCGCTTGTCTAGGTGCACATATCCCATAATGTGCGGTCCGAGTCCTGTGTCAGGGCAAATCAAGGAAAACAGAACTCGGTCGGGAGCTTTCAGATATCTGCCGATGCAGATGCTAAGGTCTGTTTTTATTCCAGTGGCTATGGTCCCACTTGACCCCTCCCTCAACTAATGAAAGGCACACCTTGTAAAATGAGAACTATACGCCGGCCCCCGGTGCCCCACTATCCTATGGCCATCCGCAACCATAACTAGATAGCAAGTATATGGTCTTTTGGAGTTCTCCGCCTTTCCGCTTCACGTATCTCGATTGACTCAAGATGGATGGTAGACGACGAGTTGCTATCACAGGGCTACCGTCTTCTCGCCGAATCACGCTGGTCCATCCTAGTCTTTATGTTGCCACATATATATTGCAACCAAGGCATACCCTCGGTTCTTCTAATGCAGACCTTAACCTCTGTGAGCCCAGGATGATCATCTGCAACCTCACAGAGGGATACCAAGAGTACCCTCACGTCCCCTCGAAGCCTCGGGCTTCGTAACCCAATTCGTTGGAGCCTTCTTAAAACCAGATGGATGTCTGCTCCTTCGTGTTATACTAAGAATTACTACTTAGTTCTACTAACTAAGGTTTACCACTTAGTTTCGAAATTACTTGTTTTCTTAACTAAGTTTTACTACTTAGTCCCTTTTTCAGCTGAGGTCTACTACTTAGTTTTCTTTCTCGCCAGGTTGGGTTCGTTAAGTGTATTTAGTCGATTCAAGCTATCTTAACCCTCTTCCCTTATCCTATTACACTGGTTAAGTGTTATCCCTTCATGCTTTTTACTTAACCCTATTCATTTATCATATTCTGATGGTTAAGCGTTCAAGTTTACTTAACCCTATGGTCTAGTCCAGTTAACATATTAATTTGGCTAAGTGTATTACTTAACCCCAACCTCTAGTCTAATTAACATATTAAATTGGCTAAGTGTATTAACTTTACTTAACCCCACCTTCTAGTCTAGTCAACATGTTAATTTGGCTAAGTATTCCCATGGACTTACCCATCCCATTCTAGCTTTATCTGTGCTAAGTTGGTTAAGTGTTCCTTAACCTTCCCATTCTAGCTTAACCGTGTTAGGTTGGTTAAGTGTTCCTATGGACTTAACTCTCCCATTCTTGTTCTAGCTTTAATTAATAAATTAAAGCCGCAACCTCTCACATTAGACAGATATTGCTGCGGTTACTGGATGTGCCGGTCGGTTCCGGGCAGGTTTACACCGCAACTCAGTCTAACCTCGGGTTAGGCATATTCATGTTTTCTAAGTTCAAAGGGTTTTTGATTAATTTCCAAATCTGGTTTTGAAAACAACCATCCCGTCCTTCGGATCAGTTAGAGATAGCCAGGGAGGGCAGGAAACTTGTATTTTCCAAACCCAAGCCTAGACACTATCCTCTCTATCACCTTAGAACCTTCTGGTCTATGTGTTATAAAAAGGGATGTTATCAAAATACTTTTCTTTTGTTTATAAATTGTTAACAATTTATTTCAAAAGCCCATTTCCCCTTTTTAGACAAATTTGGCCTATATTTATTTGTCAAGCCTACTAGTATACTTATATTCTAGGCCCAAGTCCCAACCCAACATGCAGTTTAGGCCATTTCCTATTTCATTGCCGAAACTAGATTAAATATCCTAGTTTATAATTTATGGCCAAAACTTAACCAAGTTACATATTTTGTGGTAAATGAACAATTTAACATTTATGACGAATTCTATAAGAAAATTACTCCTAATTTACTTATTTCATTACTACTGAAACACCCCACCTCCGTTAGGGTCACTCTCAAGGGGAATGCCCTAATTTTGGTGGAGGTTTATAAGTACAAGTCACAGATATACAAGACAGATATAAGAACACATATTTGTAAACAGCGGAAGAACAACAAACTTTATTTCATAAAGTCAAATACGTGTTACAACAACATCCTTTCCAAAACATAACATAACACTTTCATAATCTGTCTTGAGTACATTATTTTTAAAGAAGCATAAATAAAACATAGATAAACTGCAAAAGCCCCATAGTGGATTGTCCAAAGCCATAGTTCAAAACAGGAAAGTCCAAGCAATACATTTCTCTTCTTCAAGCTGGATGCTAAGGTTGGTCAAGCTGCTGTGTTCCCTCCCTGTGGACCTTGGGGGGGGGGGGGGAAACGGAAGAAAGAAGACGAAAGAAAAATAGAGTCAGACATAAAGCCTGAGTAAGTCAAGTACTATTTTGTCTATGAATAAAGAACTGGGTATGATAAGTATAAACAAGAAGTGGGCAGGCACTATAAACTTGGTTAAGTTGTCTAGGGTCGAATATACTATCGTACCCCATGTTAATCTCTGAACCCATATAAACTAGTTTCCAACTGGCACCCCATAATCAGGGTGATGTGATCCATTCAATGATGATCGGCTCCTACTCGCATAGTTACATGTGTCTTACGGCCCCCGATGTCTGTAGTTACCTATGCTGGTCCCACCATGGGGTGTATCAAGTCCCATAGTGGCAACCCGACACAGCCTTAGAGTGCACAGGTATGCTACTGGTGTCCAGTGCCTTATTTTTCTGCGCCGGAGTGTGTGCACGCCCGCACCCCGTTAGAACCTACACTGCTACACCACCGCCGTCGCTTTGACCTCTTACAATCAGCCCAGTAATCGTGCCCCACCCTGCCTAGTTTCAGGGTATCCTGATACACCTTTTAGGGTTACTGCTGAAAAGGGTCCCCCGTTACTAGGTTTTCTATCTCTAGCCAACATGCTAAGTTGGTTAAGTGTTTTCTAACCTAACCCCCACCAGTCTGTTTAGTTTAGCATGTTCCATTTTGATTAAGTCTTTAGTTCACTTAATCCTATCAATCCTGACTCAGCCTTAATTGTCTTATTAAGGCCCTGACCTCTCACATTAGACAGGTATTGTTGTGGCTGCCTGTTGCCGGTTGGTTCCGGGCAGTCTTACGCCACAACTCAGTCTAACCTCGGGTCCTTATTGGGCTCCATGTTTAACCTCCCACATTGGATAGGCGTTGTTGTGACTACTGGACAGCCGGGCGGTTCCGGGCAGGTTTACATCACAACTCAATCCAACCTCGGGTTAAACACATCGTATTTTCTATATTTACATATTTTGTCATTCTTCTTTGTTTCTTATATGTAAATATTTGCGGCCCATTATTAAGTTAATGGTGTAAAGGTTACACCAATCATGGGCCCAACCCATACTTGAACTTGGGCCCTTCTATTTTATATTTTCATTCATTAATTAATTTTAACCCAACGTTATTTTCCCCCGTTTTACACGTCCGTTTATATATATATATTGGGCTTAGCTTTTTAAAGCCCAATTTTAGCCATGCGAAAAGGGGAGGCTTATGGCGAGATTACATACACAAAGAGGGGAAGGTGAGCGCATGAACTTGCAATACGACGTTGGAAATACAAAATAGAAATTGGTGTACTTGCATAGTGGTAACATAGGTGACATGAATCAAAGCATGTGAACTTGCATAGGTTTAACTACAACATGAACCTATATTCTTGTTTAGGCATAATGTCAAACATAAGCATGTCATAAATATTCCTAGCATAAGCATAGCATAATGTCAAACATAAGCATGGCATAAGTAAAGTTAAATTTGTTCATGGCATAAACATAAACATGTCATGTTCATAAGGTTTCTATATGTTTACAAAGGGGATACTTTGTTACTAACACAAAAGCATAGTTCAACTTAATCATGGTTTAAGTCTAATCACATAACGATGGTATAAATATACTTATGCATAAATATTCCTAATCATGGTGTTTGCTTTAAACTTGCAAAAAGGGATTTTTGAGTCTAACCTAGCCATGTCTCACATATGTCATCATATAATTCTTGTAAACAAGATAAACTTAATCATGGATTTCAATTATGCCAAATATCATTCATAGCCTAGCCATATTCATAAGCATGACTTAATACATGGATTATGGTGTCAAAATTCCAACATAGTTTCATATGAACTATAACAACCAAGCTTGTCTCAATTGCTTGCAAAATGATTTATGCACAAAATATACATCATGACGACATAATAACAAAGCCCCAAACTTGCATAAATTTCACTCAACTACATACATGTAGCTTCAACATAGATTACATAATTTGCGCAATGTTCCAAACGTATATTTGCATAGAACTACCGCATGTAGTTTTTTATAATGAATAACATAATTTTGCACAAATATGAATTACTTTATTATCCCAATTCAAGCATACAAATCAATACAGTTGTTTATTCATACCAAAGTAATACTCTACTTACAATGGTTGCGGCGAATTCTCTAATTAAGAGATATGATTCCTTTGTTGAATTGATTGGCTTTAGGTTGCTTGAATTGCTTTAGGCTTTAGAACTTCTTCCTAATTCTCTCCCTAGTTGGCGGCTACTCTTAGTCGTTCCTCAGCAACATGGCGGCTATGTTCTTAATTTTGAATGAATAGATTAGGGTTTAGTCTAGGGTTGTTTATATAGAGGTTAGGAATTGATTAGGACCATTGATGTTGCTTGGATAGATCATAGCCATTCATTAGGAAGAGAGACCAATAAAAACCCGCCACCTAGCCCTAATGACAAAGCAGACCACAGAAATTCGACCACACACCAACCTGGCCAGCCATGTTGACTGGGCTCGACCAGGTCGACACCCCTGTCGACAGGGCTGTCGACAGCCCTGTCGACATGGGTAGCCCAGGTCGACAGCCCAGTCGACCTGGGTGGCCTAGGCGGGTGTTCTTCCACCCTGGCCCATTGGGCCCCACTTCGGAATATTTAATTATTTTATTCTGTTTGAATTTTTAAATTTAATTCAAAACTTCCGAAGGCCATATCTTCTTCATACGGACTCCGTTTTTCGAAAACTCGGACTCTATTTCGCGTATTTTTCCGAGACGAACGCAATGGCGTATCCCGTTTCCCTTGGTTCTTTGATTTCAAATTAATTATACTTTAATTTGTTAACTTCACAGTTATTGAATTTTCGGGGTGTTACATTCTCCCCCACTTAAAAGGATTTTGTCCCCGAAATCTTCAAGTTAGGAGGAATGTAAATCCTAACATCCAATCATCCATCTACTCATCCATCAAACACGAGCATCCATTGTCCTTAAAATACTTCTAATGCTTCATGATCATATGCGAAGTGTGTGTGTATACATGTACTTATCTAATGCAAAATCAGGCGGTCTACTGATTCAGTTGACCTCCTTAATGCGAATTATGTAAGTGCCATGAATCCATTATGTATGCAAATTTTCCTATTCATGATTCTACATGAGTGCACAATCATTCAATACAAATGCAACATCCACATGACAACACATTAAAGTTCAACCATATACGAATACAAACATATATGCATATGCAATATGAAGTGACTGAGCCGATCTAAAACCCTAGATTGTGTGTGTATATGCAACCACGAGCAACCACTAGCAATCACTTGCAACCACTTGCAACCATCATCCATAACATGTTTCAACTACATGTTTCCATCCAAAAAGATTCTACCTATAGGATAAGGTCGAGGAAATATACCTAAAAGATAGATAAAAACGCAACTTAAGGAAAAGGAAAGATCAAGGATGTACCCTCGAACAGAAAAGGGTAGGCAGTGCGGATTCTAGCTTCAGTTTCCCAAGTCGCGTCTCCCTCGGCGTCACTCCACTGGACTTTAACGAGCTTGACTTCACGGTTGCGTAGCTTCTTCACTTCTGTTCCTAAGATGCAGGTTGGAACTTTTCTTATGGTTGCTTCGTGTTCCACTTCGGCCTCTTCGAGGATATTTGGCTCTACCACTTCAGCAGACTCATGTAGACATTTTCGTTGATGTGAAACGTGAAAGACGTTGTGGACTCCAGCCAACTTCTCGGGTAGCTCTAATCTATAAGCCATCTTCCCAATCTTCTCGATGATAGGGAATGGACCTACGAACCTTGGTGCTAGTTTTCCTGTGGTTCCAAAACGAACAACGTTTCTTAGTGGTGATACCTTGAGAAAAACTCTGTCTCCAACTTCGAATTCAAGGTCGGTCCTCCTCTTGTCGGCGTAGGACTTTTGTCTGTCTTGGGCCGTCTTCATCCTTCTTCGTATTAAGTCTACTTTCTCTGAAGTCTCTCGGATCATGTCTGGTCCAAGTATGAGCTTATCCGTGGACTCCCACCAACAAGTGGGCGATCGGCACGGTCTTCCATATAAAGCTTCGAAGGGCGCCATTCCGATGGTTGCTTGATAACTGTTGTTGTAGGCAAATTCCACCAAAGGAAGGTTGTCTTCCCATGTCCCTCCGAAGTCAAGGACGCATAGCCTTAAAAGGTCTTCCAAAACTCTGTTCACTCTCTCTGTTTGGCCGTCGGTTTGGGGATGATAGGCTGTGCTCAAGCATAACTGTGTTCCTACTGCTTCTTGCAGACTCCGCCAAAACTCACTGGTGAAGATGGGGTCTCGGTCACTAACGATGCTAGACGGTATTCCATGGAGTCGGACGATTTCCTTGAGGTAAAGTGATGCCAGGGATGAGGCAGTTCTCTTACTTTTGACAGGTAAAAAGTGGGCGCTTTTAGTAAGCCTATCCACTATTACCCAAATGCTAGTGTTGCCTCTCCTAGACCTAGGCAGCCCATCGATGAAGTCCATTGAGATGCTATCCCACTTCCACTGCGGGACCTCCAGAGGATGTAGTAGTCCGCCAGGCTTTTTCTGTTCCGCCTTAACCTGTTGGCAGACCATACACTTAGATACGAACTCTGCCACGTCCTTTTTCATGCCGTTCCAGAAGAAAGTCCTCTTTATGTCTTTGTACATTTTATCTCCGCCTGGGTGTATCGTCATCTTGGAGTGATGTGCTTCCTCGAGAACCTTCTTTATTAGATCTTTTGTCTGTGGGACGCATAGTCTTCCGTCTCGCCTCAGCAAACCCCTATCGTCGATGGAGTATCTGTTGAGGTGACTTGAAGTCTCACCCCTAATTAGCCTATCAATTATTTCCACAAGCTGAGGGTCTTCGCGTTGTGCTGTCCCTACTGAATCCACTAAAGTTGGGCGCACTTCGAGAGATGCTAGCAAGCCTGGTACGAAATCAGAGGAAGGCCTAAAGTCGAAGCTGGCTATAAACTCTAGGCTTTGTCTTTCAACAAAAAACGGGCTTAGGGTCAATTTCTTTCGGCTCAACGCGTCTGCCACTACGTTGCCTTTGCCCGGAGTGTAGGAGATTTGGAAATCGTACGAGGCAAGAAACTCCATCCATCTTTGTTGTCTCAAGTTAAGATCTTTCTGCGAGAAAAGATATTTCAACGATTTATGGTCAGTGTAAAGTTCGAACTTCTCACCTAGGAGATAGTGTCGCCAAGACTTGAGTGCAAAGACGATGGCGGCTAACTCAAGATCGTGGGTTGGGTAGTTCTTTTCGTGCACCTTCAATTGCCTCCCGCCATAAGCTACTACCCTTCCTTCTTGCATTAAGACGGCGCCTAGCCCTGTCCCACATGCATCCGTATAAACAGTGAACATCTTGCTCCCATCTGGCAGCGTCAAAACTGGGGTTGTTGTGAGAGCCCTTTTTAGTCGTTGGAAAGCAAACTCGCAATCCCAATCCCAATTAAACACTAGATTCTTCTTAGTCAATTTCGTGAGCGGAGCTTAGATTTTCGCAAAATCCCTTATAAATTTTCGATAGAAACCTGCTAGTCCTAGAAAGCTTCGGACCTCAGTTGCATTCCTTGGTGTCTTCCAATCTTGTACCGCTACTACCTTAGCAGGGTCCACTGCTAACCCTTGTTTGGATACTATGTTCCCAAGGAACCTCACCTCTTCTCTCCAAAAGTGGCATTTGGAGAATTTGGCTTTTAGTTGATGGACTCGCAAAGTTTCCATGATTGCCCTTAAGTGTTGAGCATGTTCCTCTTCACTCTTTGAGAAGATAAGGATATCATCTACGAAGACCACTACGAATTTGTTGAGGAAATCTCTAAATACCCTACTCATTAGGTCCACGAAGTAAGTAGGTGCATTTGTCAAGCCGAAAGGCATGACAAGCCATTCAAAGAAGCCGTCTGGGGTTCTGAACGCCGTTTTATCGATGCTATCTTCAGCCACCCTTAGCTGATGAAAACCGGTTGCTAAATCGAGTTGGAAGAAAACAGACGCTCCTACAAGCTGGTCAAATAAATCGTCAATTCTAGGGAGAGGGTGCCTATTCTTTTTCGTTAGCTTGTTGACCTCCCTATAGTCAACACATAGACGGAGTGAACCATCAGCCTTTGTAGCGAACACCACTGGAGCGCCCCATTCTGAAATGCTCCTCCTAATGAACCCCTTTTCTAGAAGCTCTTTAATCTGTTTAGTGAGCTCTTTCCTTTCTCGTGGAGCCATATGTCTAACGGGCAACGCAACGGGCTTTGCATTATCTACAAGATATATGCGGAAGTCTATTTCCCGCTTCGGAGGCAAGCCCTTCACCTCTTCGAAGACATCCGGATATTCCCGGACCACTCTAACTGATTGCAAATTTTCAACAGAGGCATCTAGCGATTCAAGATAACTAAGCATAACCGCATACGAGGGATTACAAGAAATTTCCAAAGTATTACCGAGCTGGGTTAGGAGCCTAACAACCCTTTTCTCACAATCAAGGATGGCCCCATTACTGGATAGCCAATCCATAACCAAAATCAAACCATAACCCGAAAAGCCCAAAACAAAGGCACTACATTGAAATTCTACACTTAGAATGGAAATTTTCAATCCCAAACAGATCATAGACAAATGAGCTGGGCCCCCAATTGGGTTTGAAACAATTAAGGGGTCCTCTACCACACTAGTTTCTAGGTGCAGAGATTCTACTAAAGCAGACGAGATAAAGGAGTGTGATGCGCCAGAATCAAATAAAGTGCGAACGGGGTGATCATAAAGATAAACTACACTTTCTACAGAAGTATTTATACCTCGCCGTTGCAGAGGTGGCGCTTCTAGCACATGGACCTGTGCCCCTGGGGTGGATCCAGCCCTCTGCCCCTGTCCTCGTTTCTTTGGGCAGTCCTTAGCCCTATGGCCTGTCTCACCGCAAGAAAAGCACCCACCATTCTCCTTGGCCTTCTTTTTCCGGCAGTCCTTTACTAAGTGCCCCACTTTGCCACAGAAATTGCACTTCCTCTTCTCTTTGTTGCCTTTCCCGCCCTTCTTAAAGTCTGTCTTCTTGGGCTGCAAACCCTCTTTCTTCTTGCCCTTATCCTCTTCATTCAGCAATGCCATTTGCACCAATCTTTCATACGTGGCTCCCATGGGTATATGGGTCATGGCCAAACTGTGTAATGGCTCATTTAACCCTTTGACGAAACGGAGAGCCTTCTTGTGCGGGGTATTGACTAGGTCAAGCCCAAACCTAGCCAGCTCATCGAACTGATTCACATACTCTCTGACCGTCTTGTCCCCTTGCTTAAGAAATAAGAATTTTTCCAACTGCAAACTTCTTTCCGCATCTGAGAGAAATTTAGTCTCAAACCTTGCCCTAAAGTCCTCCCATGTCTCCACTGGTCTTTCAGCATTAGTGACTTCCCACCAGTAGGAAGCCTCGCCCTTCAACAGCCATACTGCCAATTGTACTTTTTGTCTATCCTCTACCTCAAAGATGATGAATAGGTCCTCAGTTTCTTTCAGCCAATTTCTAGCTGCTACGAAGGACTCAGTTCCATGGAAATCCCTTCCTCCCATAGCTTTAAAATCTTTACATATCTTAGCAAACGTGTTTCCCCGAGGAAGAGGTGGAGGAAAAGGTGCCGCTGCGGCTGGATGATTTCCTTCAGCTGGGGGAGGAGGAATGGTAGGACCTGGCTGAGTGGCCCTTGCTTCTAAGAACCGTCTAAACCAACCAGGTATTGGCACCCCTTCCGGCAAGTTAAGTTCTTGGGACATGATGAAACAAAAAGGATAGATTCAGAACGAAGGATAAGAGATAGTACCTATGGCTTTGGCGAGTGGACTTTGCCTTTTTAAAATAAAATAATATTTTTTTCTTTTAAAAATGCTTCTTTAAATTTCCTTTTTGAAAATAATTTTTCAAAACTTTTTATCTTATCTGGTAAACCTATGCTCTGATACCAAGTGAAACACCCCACCTCCGTTAGGGTCACTCTCAAGGGGAATGCCCTAATTTTGGTGGAGGTTTATAAGTACAAGTCACAGATATACAAGACAGATATAAGAACACATATTTGTAAACAGCGGAAGAACAACAAACTTTATTTCATAAAGTCAAATACGTGTTACAACAACATCCTTTCCAAAACATAACATAACACTTTCATAATCTGTCTTGAGTACATTATTTTTAAAGAAGCATAAATAAAACATAGATAAACTGCAAAAGCCCCATAGTGGATTGTCCAAAGCCATAGTTCAAAACAGGAAAGTCCAAGCAATACATTTCTCTTCTTCAAGCTGGATGCTAAGGTTGGTCAAGCTGCTGTGTTCCCTCCCTGTGGACCTGGGGGGGGGGAACGGAAGAAAGAAGACGAAAGAAAAATAGAGTCAGACATAAAGCCTGAGTAAGTCAAGTACTATTTTGTCTATGAATAAAGAACTGGGTATGATAAGTATAAACAAGAAGTGGGCAGGCACTATAAACTTGGTTAAGTTGTCTAGGGTCGAATATACTATCGTACCCCATGTTAATCTCTGAACCCATATAAACTAGTTTCCAACTGGCACCCCATAATCAGGGTGATGTGATCCATTCAATGATGATCGGCTCCTACTCGCATAGTTACATGTGTCTTACGGCCCCCGATGTCTGTAGTTACCTATGCTGGTCCCACCATGGGGTGTATCAAGTCCCATAGTGGCAACCCGACACAGCCTTAGAGTGCACAGGTATGCTACTGGTGTCCAGTGCCTTATTTTTCTGCGCCGGAGTGTGTGCACGCCCGCACCCCGTTAGAACCTACACTGCTACACCACCGCCGTCGCTTTGACCTCTTACAATCAGCCCAGTAATCGTGCCCCACCCTGCCTAGTTTCAGGGTATCCTGATACACCTTTTAGGGTTACTGCTGAAAAGGGTCCCCCGTTACTAGGTTTTCTATCTCTAGCCAACATGCTAAGTTGGTTAAGTATTTTCTAACCTAACCCCCACCAGTCCGTTTAGTTTAGCATGTTCCATTTTGATTAAGTCTTTAGTTCACTTAATCCTATCAATCCTGACTCAGCCTTAATTGCCTTATTAAGGCTCTGACCTCTCACATTAGACAGGTATTGTTGTGGCTGCCTGTTGCCGGTTGGTTCCGGGCAGTCTTACGCCACAACTCAGTCTAACCTCGGGTCCTTATTGGGCTCCATGTTTAACCTCCCACATTGGATAGGCGTTGTTGTGACTACTGGACAGCCGGGCGGTTCCGGGCAGGTTTACATCACAACTCAATCCAACCTCGGGTTAAACACATCGTATTTTCTATATTTACATATTTTGTCATTCTTCTTTATTTCTTATATGTAAATATTTGCGGCCCATTATTAAGTTAATGGTGTAAAGGTTACACCAATCATGGGCCCAACCCATACTTGAACTTTGGCCCTTCTATTTTATATTTTCATTCATTAATTAATTTTAACCCAACGTTATTTTCCCCCGTTTTACACGTCCGTTTATATATATATTGGGCTTAGCTTTTTAAAGCCCAATTTTAGCCATGCGAAAAGGGGAGGCTTATGGCGAGATTACATACACAAAGAGGGGAAGGTGAGCGCATGAACTTGCAATACGACGTTGGAAATACAAAATAGAAATTGGTGTACTTGCATAGTGGTAACATAGGTGACATGAATCAAAGCATGTGAACTTGCATAGGTTTAACTACAACATGAACCTATATTCTTGTTTAGGCATAATGTCAAACATAAGCATGTCATAAATATTCCTAGCATAAGCATAGCATAATGTCAAACATAAGCATGGCATAAGTAAAGTTAAATTTGTTCATGGCATAAACATAAACATGTCATGTTCATAAGGTTTCTATATGTTTACAAAGGGGATACTTTGTTACTAACACAAAAGCATAGTTCAACTTAATCATGGTTTAAGTCTAATCACATAACGATGGTATAAATATACTTATGCATAAATATTCCTAATCATGGTGTTTGCTTTAAACTTGCAAAAAGGGATTTTTGAGTCTAACCTAGCCATGTCTCACATATGTCATCATATAATTCTTGTAAACAAGATAAACTTAATCATGGATTTCAATTATGCCAAATATCATTCATAGCCTAGCCATATTCATAAGCATGACTTAATACATGGATTATGGTGTCAAAATTCCAACATAGTTTCATATGAACTATAACAACCAAACTTGTCTCAATTGCTTGCAAAATGATTTATGCACAAAATATACGTCATGACGACATAATAACAAAGCCCCAAACTTGCATAAATTTCACTCAACTACATACATGTAGCTTCAACATAGATTACATAATTTGCGCAATGTTCCAAACGTATATTTGCATAGAACTACCGCATGTAGTTCTTTATAATGAATAACATAATTTTGCAAAAATATGAATTACTTTATTATCCCAATTCAAGCATACAAATCAATACAGTTATTTATTCATACCAAAGTAATACTCTACTTACAATGGTTTTGGCGAATTCTCTAATTAAGAGATATGATTCCTTTGTTGAATTGATTGGCTTTAGGTTGCTTGAATTGCTTTAGGCTTTAGAACTTCTTCCTAATTCTCTCCCTAGTTGGCGGCTACTCTTAGTCGTTCCTCAGCAACATGGCGGCTATGTTCTTAATTTTGAATGAATAGATTAGGGTTTAGTCTAGGGTTGTTTATATAGAGGTTAGGAATTGATTAGGACCATTGATGTTGCTTGGATAGATCATAGCCATTCATTAGGAAGAGAGACCAATAAAAACCCGCCACCTAGCCCTAATGACAAAGAAGACCACAGAAATTCGACCACACACCGACCTGGCCAGCCAGGTTGACTGGGCTCGACCAGGTCGACACCCCTGTCGACAGGGCTGTCGACAGCCCTGTCGACATGGGTAGCCCAGGTCGACAGCCCAGTCAACCTGGGTGGCCTAGGCGGGTGTTCTTCCACCCTGGCCCATTGGGCCCCACTTCGGAATATTTAATTATTTTATTCTGTTTGAATTTTTAAATTTAATTCAAAACTTCCGAAGGCCATATCTTCTTCATACGGACTCCGTTTTTCGAAAACTCGGACTCTATTTCGCGTATTTTTCTGAGACGAACGCAATGGCGTATCCCGTTTCCCTTGGTTCTTTGATTTCAAATTAATTATACTTTAATTTGTTAATTTCACAGTTATTGAATTTTCGGGGTGTTACAACTACTCTTTTAATGTACATTGTCACATTTATTATTATGGCCCATTCTCTCTTATTTATCATATTTATACTTTTTGGTATGTAAATTATACCAAATTTAGTGTCGCTAACCATAATTTATTCTAAACATGACAATTGCTCACAATTATGAATAAATTCAAAATTGTGCTAATATACTTATTCCAAATCAACCTTAATTAACCCAATCTTGGTTTAACATCCTAATTCACAATTTATGGCAAAACTAGAATTATTTTTCTAGTTTACATTTTATGCCTAAAATTTAGCTTACTTACTAACGCTAAATTTAATATGTCAAAATCACATATTCCCTAATCCATGTCGAATTTCCCCGTTTTCATTTTAATATGCATGTCATAATACATATTCCAAATTAGGCCAATTTCCAAGTTTACAATTACGTTCATATTCATTTCCATGTTTTTCCCCAAATCGCATTCCCACCGTTCGAATAATCGTGATTCAACCTAGATTATAAATAAATCTAGATTCGTAGATAAAAAGGGAATGAATCAAAATGACAAGAAGGAATAATTGGCATAAAAAGGTTTGGATAACAATGTAGGTTTAAGAATATGGGTAGACCTAACTAAATAGGTAAATTCCCACTGTCTTAAAACCAAAGAATGGGCAAAATAGGTTCAAGAACGTGGGTAGACCTAACTTAATAGGTAAATTCCCACTGTCTTAAAACCAAAGAAAAAAACCAAGGGACAGGTAGAATAAATAATTGGGTGTAGACCCAATTTCACAATCACCAAACTAAAGCAATATTTTCCTAATCATGAATCATGGGTGTCAAAATCACAATTGTCCTCATTATTTCATAAGCAATAGTTTATGTCCAATTCAAAGGCTTATGTTCTTAGTCATAAGTAATGTCCATGGTCATAGGCAATATAGGCGATGTTCATAGTCCAAAAGGGAAAATAATTCTCATAGTCCTAAGTCATTGTCATAGGCAATGTTTATATGTCCCAAAATCAAAGGCTTATGTCATAGTCCAAAGGCATATGCTTTCAAAGGCCACAGTTCTATAGTCATAGTCACGGTTATAGTCTTATTTGTCCTCGAATCATAACAGTTCTTAATTCAGTCCAAGAGTATAAACACAGATTCGAAGAGAGAGAGAGAGAGAGATTTGGCATATTCCTTTATTCCTTTAATTTCATGTCACAAATAAAACAAAATATTCAGATCTAGAAATAACCAACTTACAGAAAATAGATCTAGAAAAGAAGGAAAGCGTGGCTATGATTCGTGCGTCGTTGCTTGAAACTTGTTTGAGCTAGCCTTTGAATTCTTCACTTGAAACTTTGATTTGAATCCCTCCTTAAAAGTCTTTTAGCAGCATCTCCTCGTCTTGAATCATATTTTATTTTATTTATTTAAGAAAATTTAGAAGAGGGGAAGAAGCCATGAATCTTAGCAGCATAAGGATAGAAGAGAATTGGTGCAAAGAGAATGAAGACTAGGGCTGTTTATATAGCTGCTCAAGACCTTATCGTACACGCAGCGCTGAGTCAGCATTGAACCTAGTTAAGAAAATAGTCCAGGTACGTAGATGAATCTAGCCAAACCTTATCATACACGCAGTGCTGAGTCAGCATTGGGTCCCACAAGCTATTTTGGCGTAAAAGTTTGATTTTCAAACTTTTGAATTTCTGGAATTTATTTAACTGTTTTATTCACATGAAATATTCTTATATGTATACAATTCCTCTAACGACCATTTTACGCGTATATATATGCGCACAACTTTCATTTTATTTTCAAAATTCAAATGATGTTGCCATATTTCATTGACTGTAGCCTTATCTTGAATTTTATCTTTCGTATACATATATTTTTGCATATATATATATATATATTTATATTCTCATATGTATATATATATATATTCTTTATTTCCTTATACGTACGTTCTTATCCTTTCAAATTTTGAATTTGTATACGTACATATATTTGCATGTTCAGTTGGCCCTCTCTAAAACAAAGATAAAAAATTATGCCGCCGCCGGGGTTCGAACCCCCGACCTCCATGCTACAAATCCAATGCCTTAACCAACTGAGCTACAGAGGCTTTTGTTAATAAGTCTTAGAACAATAATAATTATTTTTCTCTCCTTACTTCTCTTTTTCATGTTAGTTACAATACTTAAATTAAACAACTGCATTGATCTTTTTCTTTTAATTTTTCTTTTAAAAATTAATTATACTTTAATTTGAGAATCTTAATGTCGCAGAATTACGGGGTGTTACATTCTCCCCCACTTAAAAGGATTTCGTCCCCGAAATCTTCAAGTTAGGAAGAATGTGTCCTACCATCCAATCACCCATCTACTCAACCATTCAATCACAGGCATTCATTGTCCTTAAAAGATTTCTAATGCTTTCATGTTCATATGCATAGTGTGTGTATATGTCTCTATCTAATGCAAAATCAGGCGGTCTACTGATTCAGTTGTCCTCCTTAATGCAAATCATGTTAGTGCCATGCGTCCAATCATGCATGCAAACATCCCTAGTCATGTAAATACTACATGCGTGCACAGCCATTCATCCATATGCAACGTCCATATGATATCATATCAAGTTCAACTTATAAACAAATGCATATATGTAAATGCAATATGAGAGCGTCCGAACTTGATCTAGTGCCTAATACGTATGCATATGCATCCACAAGCAACCATTTGCAACCACTTGCAACCATTCAACCATAACATGTTTCAAATACATGTTTACATCCATTGGCTTCTACCTAAGGATTGCAGATACGACCTAGAGGATATACTTTGGAAAGAGAGAAACAACTATGCGTAAAGCTCCTAAACAGAGAAATCAAGAATGCACCGTTAAGGAAAAAGGGCATGTTGCTAGTATCTAGCCTTCTTGAGCTTTACTCCACTATATCTTAACCAATTTAACTTCACGATTGTGAAGTTTTCGACCTCCAATTCCAAAATAAACAGATGTCAATCACGGTACCAAGTATACGTACTAAGATGATTAGAGGTTTCCCTCTTATCCGTCATGCCATAACTATAAGAGTCTAAAGGTCACTACATGCTCTTTGGGGTGCCTACCACAACTATTCATCTCTCCCGCAAACCATCCAAACCGAACTCGACATTCCTCAAGTACAAGCCCCAAAGGCCTAAACCAATATCAGACAAGCACCCAAGGAATATCTCCCCGAATTTAGACGATCTACGTGAGATGATATAAGAAAACTCGATAGCTATTCTCAAATCCCTACTAAAAAAATAAACTGGTCGGACCACCAATTGGATTTGAGACTCTAGTGGGATCTTTCTACTATACAAGTACTATGGTGCAGAGACCCAACTATGGAAGTGGATATGAACAAATGAGAAGCGCTAGAACCTAAGGAAATAGCACGAATAGAAAACTAGACTCTTCCAACCGAACTACCTTTCTCCTAGGTGCGCTTCGTGGCGAAAGCATGTACTTGTCCTTCTGAAAATCTTGTCCTCGTTCTTGCCCTTGTCCTTAAGTATATGCCCTATCATACCCTAGTAAAAATACTTCCTCTTGTCTTAGGTTTTATAATTTCTTCCTCCTTCGTGTGCTAAGTCTACATCCAAGAATTCCTCATCCTAGGGTTATGCTCCTTAGCCAAACTCCTCATCCCCTCCCGTGTGTAGTCATGTTGACAAATCTCTCGAAAACTGCCTCCATCGTCCGGAAAACCCTATGAACTTGAAAGAAGACTGGCCGTAAGTGAAACAACTATGGCTATAGATGGAAGACGGGCACTACTTTGCCTTTCGATGAGGTTACCTCCCAGAAAGCCAGGAGCACCAGAGACTCAAGAAAGAAGGAGACAAGAATTTAAACAGAGGAAGAGAAGATAGTGCGTATGGCTTTGGGGAATATGCCTTTAAAACAAATCTTTTCTTTTGAAAATACTTCTTTTAAAACCGTTTGAAAATAATTTTTCAAATCCTTTATCTGATCTGGTAACCTTCAGCTCTGATACCACGTGTAACACCCCACATCCGTTAGTGTCACTCACAAAGGGAATGCACTAAGTTCTGTGGAGTATTTAGGGTAAAAGATGCAGATAAATTACAAGACAGACAGAAATTAAACAGCGGAAAATAAAACTTTGCTTTATTGATAAAATAGTTTGTACAAAGATTTCTTTACAATATCAGAGTATCATCTGTCTTACAAAATAAAGAAGCATAAAACAATATTTATATTCCCCAATTTTAGCAAGAGCCAGCCATAGCATCCGGAAAGAGAATCCAAGCAAACTTCGACAAATCTTCAAGCTGGGAAAGAGTGACATTCCAACTTAACCTGAGCTATACTATTCCCTCCTCTACTACCTGGGGGGGGGGGGAACGGAAGAAAAGAAGACGAAAGAAAAACAGAGTCAGACATAAAGCCTGAGTAAGTTCAGTAACTTCTAGCATGTGAACATGGAAAAACAAAATGACATGAATTAACTGAATACAAGATTACACCATGATGATAAGGTCAACAAGATTAGACAAGATAATCACAAGATATGCTAAGATAAGACAAACTGGATATGCTCTAATATTTTCGCCGCTTCGCTATTTCCTTGTTGTACTGGTTTCTATATCTCTGCACCGCCTAACTAGTGTCCCAACTAGTAACGATAACGTGATCCCAATCCCTGTATTCTCCATTGCCTTCCGGCATACATTCATTATTTATTACCTAGATCAAATCTAGGGTTTTCTATCAAGTGCTTTCTAGATTTAACTAGAGTTTTACGCTATCTGCTGAACGCTTCTTGGATTCAGGGTTTATGCCACCTAGTTCAACTAGGAATTATGCTACCTGTCGAACGATGCCCCCAAGTCTAGGATACACAACCTAGAGTGGCATATGTTCCTATACTTCCCCACGCATGTATCGCGAATCGTTATCGCTTGTCTAGGTGCACATGTCCCATAATGTGCGGTCCGAGTCCTGTGTCAGGGCAAATCAAGGAAAACACAACTCCGTCGGGAGCTTTCAGATATCTGCCGATGCAGATGCTAAGGTCTGTTTTTATTCCAGTGGCTATGGTCCCACTTGACCCCTCCCTCAACTAATGAAAGGCACACCTTGTAAAATGAGAACTATACGCCGGCCCCCGGTGCCCCACTATCCTATGGCCATCCGCAACCATAACTAGATAGCAAGTATATGGTCTTTTGGAGTTCTCCGCCTTTCCGCTTCACGTATCTCGATTGACTCAAGATGGATGGTAGACGACGAGTTGCTATCACAGGGCTACCGTCTTCTCGCCGAATCACGCTGGTCCATCCTAGTCTTTAGGTTGCCACATATATATTGCAACCAAGGCATACCCTCGGTTCTTCTAACGCAGACCTTAACCTCTGTGAGCCCAGGATGATCATCTGCAGCCTCACAGAGGGATACCAAGAGTACCCTCACGTCCCCTCGAAGCCTCGGGCTTCGTAACCCAATTCGTTGGAGCCTTCTTAAAACCAGATGGATGTCTGCTCCTTCGTGTTATACTAAGAATTACTACTTAGTTCTACTAACTAAGGTTTACCACTTAGTTTCGAAATTCCTTGTTTTCTTAACTAAGTTTTACTACTTAGTCCCTTTTTCAGCTGAGGTCTACTACTTAGTTTTCTTTCTCGCCAGGTTGGGTTGGTTAAGTGTATTTAGTCGATTCAAGCTATCTTAACCCTCTTCCCTTATCCTATTACACTGGTTAAGTGTTATCCCTTCATGCTTTTTACTTAACCCTATTCATTTATCATATTCTGATGGTTAAGCGTTCAAGTTTACTTAACCCTATGGTCTAGTCCAGTTAACATATTAATTTGGCTAAGTGTATTACTTAACCCCAACCTCTAGTCTAATTAACATGTTAAATTGGCTAAGTGTATTAACTTTACTTAACCCCACCTTCTAGTCTAGTCAACATGTTAATTTGGCTAAGTATTCCCATGGACTTACCCATCCCATTCTAGCTTTATCTGTGCTAAGTTGGTTAAGTGTTCCTTAACCTTCCCATTCTAGCTTAACCGTGTTAGGTTGGTTAAGTGTTCCTATGGACTTAACTCTCCCATTCTTGTTCTAGCTTTAATTAATAAATTAAAGCCGCAACCTCTCACATTAGACAGATATTGCTGCGGTTACTGGATGTGCCGGTCGGTTCCGGGCAGGTTTACACCGCAACTCAGTCTAACCTCGGGTTAGGCATATTCATGTTTTCTAAGTTCAAAGGGTTTTTGATTAATTTCCAAATCTGGTTTTGAAAACAACCATCCCGTCCTTCGGATCAGTTAGAGATAGCCAGGGAGGGCAGGAAACTTGTATTTTCCAAACCCAAGCCTAGACACTATCCTCTCTGTCACCCTAGAACCTTCTGGTCTATGTGTTATAAAAAGGGATGTTATCAAAATACTTTTCTTTTGTTTATAAATTGTTAACAATTTATTTCAAAAGCCCATTTCCCCTTTTTAGACAAATTTGGCCTATATTTATTTGTCAAGCCTACTAGTATACTTATATTCTAGGCCCAAGTCCTAACCCAACATGCAGTTTAGGCCATTTCCTATTTCATTGCCGAAACTAGATTAAATATCCTAGTTTATAATTTATGGCCAAAACTTAACCAAGTTACATATTTTGTAGTAAATGAACAATTTAACATTTATGACGAATTCTATAAGTAAATTACTCCTAATTTACTTATTTCATTACTACTCTTTTAATGTACATTGTCACATTTATTATTATGGCCCATTCTCTCTTATTTATCATATTTATACTTTTTGGTATGTAAATTATACCAAATTTAGTGTCGCTAACCATAATTTATTCTAAACATGACAATTGCTCACAATTATGAATAAATTCAAAATTGTGCTAATATACTTATTCCAAATCAACCTTAATTAACCCAATCTTGGTTTAACATCCTAATTCACAATTTATGGCAAAACTAGAATTATTTTTCTAGTTTACATTTTATGCCTAAAATTTAGCTTACTTACTAACGCTAAATTTAATATGTCAAAATCACATATTCCCTAATCCATGTCGAATTTCCCCGTTTTCATTTTAATATGCATGTCATAATACATATTCCAAATTAGGCCAATTTCCAAGTTTACAATTACGTTCATATTCATTTCCATGTTTTTCCCCAAATCGCATTCCCACCGTTCGAATAATCGTGATTCAACCTAGATTATAAATAAATCTAGATTCGTAGGTAAAAAGGGAATGAATCAAAATGACAAGAAGGAATAATTGGCATAAAAAGGTTTGGATAACAATGTAGGTTTAAGAATATGGGTAGACCTAACTAAATAGGTAAATTCCCACTGTCTTAAAACCAAAGAATGGGCAAAATAGGTTCAAGAACGTGGGTAGACCTAACTTAATAGGTAAATTCCCACTGTCTTAAAACCAAAGAAAAAAACCAAGGAATAGGTAGAATAAATAATTGGGTTTAGACCCAATTTCACAATCACCAAACTAAAGCAATATTTTCCTAATCATGAATCATGGGTGTCAAAATCACAATTGTCCTCATTATGTCATAAGCAATAGTTTATGTCCAATTCAAAGGCTTATGTTCTTGGTCATAAGTAATGTCCATGGTCATAGGCAATATAGGCGATGTTCATAGTCCAAAAAGGAAAATAATTCCCATAGTCCTAAGTCATTGTCATAGGCAATGTTTATATGTCCCAAAATCAAAGGCTTATGTCATAGTCCAAAGGCATATGCTTTCAAAGGCCACAGTTCTATAGTCATAGTCACGGTTATAGTCTTATTTGTCCTCGAATCATAACAGTTCTTAATTTAGTCCAAGAGTATAAACACAGATTCGAAGAGAGAGAGAGAGAGAGATTTGGCATATTCCTTTATTCCTTTAATTTCATGTCACAAATAAAACAAAATATTCAGATATAGAAATAACCAACTTACAGAAAATAGATCTAGATAAGAAGGAAAGCGTGGCTATGATTCGTGCGTCGTTGCTTGAAACTTGTTTGAGCTAGCCTTTGAATTCTTCACTTGAAACTTTGATTTGAATCCCTCCTTAAAAGTCTTTTAGCAGCATCTCCTCGTCTTGAATCATATTTTATTTTATTTATTTAAGAAAATTTAGAAGAGGGGAAGAAGCCATGAATCTTAGCAGCATAAGGATAGAAGAGAATTGGTGCAAAGAGAATGAAGACTAGGGCTGTTTATATAGCTGCTCAAGACCTTATCGTACACGCAGCGCTGAGTCAGCATTGAACCTAGTTAAGAAAATAGTCCAGGTACGTAGATGAATCTAGCCAAACCTTATCATACACGCAGTGCTGAGTCAGCATTGGGTCCTACAAGCTATTTTGGCGTAAAAGTTTGATTTTCAAACTTTTGAATTTCTGGAATTTATTTAACTGTTTTATTCACATGAAATATTCTTATATGTATACAATTCCTCTAACGACCATTTTACGCGTATATATATACGCACAACTTTCATTTTATTATCAAAATTCAAATGATGTTGCCATATTTCATTGACTGTAGCCTTATCTTGAATTTTATCTTTCGTATACATATATTTTTGCATATATATATATATATTTATATTCTCATATGTATATATATATATTCTTTATTTCCTTATACGTACGTTCTTATCCTTTCAAATTTTGAATTTGTATACGTACATATATTTGCATGTTCAGTTGGCCCTCTCTAAAACAAAGATAAAAAATTATGCCGCCGCCGGGGTTCGAACCCCCGACCTCCATGCTACAAATCCAATGCCTTAACCAACTGAGCTACAGAGGCTTTGGTTAATAAGTCTTAGAACAATAATAATTATTTTTCTCTCCTTACTTCTCTTTTTCATGTTAGTTACAATACTTAAATTAAACAACTGCATTGATCTTTTTCTTTTAATTTTTCTTTTAATTTTTCTTTTAAAAACTTAATTATACTTTAATTTGAGAATCTTAATGTCGTAGAATTACGGGGTGTTACAAAACTGGTTTCGTCGAAATCCGAGGTCATTTGCAAAATGTCCATTTTTAAGGGCCTGAATTCCATAGCGACTATTCAGAATTTTCAACTGGACATATCTTTTGATTCCCGCTACGAACTTTTGATTTTTCGGATTCGTTAGAAAGATATTCACTATTAGATTCCATTATTTTTGGTTTCACTAAAATCCGGATTGTTTTGCACCCGGTACATTCAATTGAAGTTTGAAATCGAATTATCGAACTACCGCGCCATTTTCAATTTTATTTATAATTATATATAAATATTTATATTCTAACGACGACGCGTATAATTTATTCGTTCGAATTCTATTCAAAATAAATTTCTCGTCGATTTTATTTAAAATAATTCATTTTAAATAATCAAAATTCGCTAAAATTGCCAAAATAAAAATTTTAAACTGGCCCAGATTTTCGGGTTGTTACACAAGGATTCAACAAGTATTTGAAATTTGGAGAGCTTTTGTTTTGCAAAGAATATGAAAATGCAATTCAGAAATTAGAGAGAAAATAAAATGATTTCGTTTTTGTAAAACAAGTTTGAAATTGTTTATATAATAGTAGAAAGGTAGTAATTCTTCATGAAGAGTTTCTATAAAAAGATATGTCCATTTCCTTTGATTATTGAATAGAAATCTCTTCACAAATAGAAGCAACCTTTCAGAAAAAGCTTGCTGTTTCAAAAAGGTCGATAGTTCAAAAATCACATATCGACAAGTTGAATTTATTTAAAATTGAAAATTTCAAAAAAATAGCTGTTATGTGCAAAAACACATAAACCGGTCGACTAGTGATTTTCAACCGGTCGACTGGTTGATCTGAGAAATGTTTTTGTTTCGAAACAGAAACATAGCTGGTCGACTGGTGGTTTTTTGGGCGATCGGCCGTTTTATGGCTGTGTACCAGAGGACCTCGGTCCACAGTCTAGGTTGCTCTGCACTCTTTCCCTGTCGAAGCCTGGACCGTTTGGGATTTTTCTATGACTTTTCAATTCTACAAATATAAAGATTTCAGCAACGAAGGTATGATATTGTTTTATGCATTCGTGTTACACTTTGCGGATAGATTTTTACATATTTCTAACACGACTCAAAGTAAAAAAAAATATCTTTATGAAATGATCTTCATTGCACATTTATATGTTGACATCGATCAAAATCTTGTCTAAACATTCTCCCCCTTTTTGATTGATGAAAACACCTTGGATTTTCTCCCTCTAAATACAAAGCTCCCCCTGAATTTTTGCAACATTTGTTAGTTTAGGTTATAGATAATGTAACCTTTTGATTCCTGCATTAACAAATGTTAGCGCACATATACTACTACCATGTTAAGCACATAATTTTAAATGATAGTATATGTAACATGAATGATATGAATAATCATAAAAAATATATTTCTCCCCATTTGTCATCGATTAAAAAGAAAAAATATCATAAAATAAGCACAGTAATCAAGAGTAGTAGAGAATACTAATAATTATAGCACCTTTAGGAGATATTGAATCATGTGATTTTTTTGATAAGCTGAGTTTTCATAGATATTTAGAGATACCGAATAACCTTCTCTTTGTTGTGGTGTACCTGCAAAAAAATTTAACATATATAGTTTTGGAACCCTTGCTTTGTTTGGATCCATGGGTTAGATGGAAGGTAACCATACCCAAGAGGGTTTAATGGAACCTTTAAAGATAAAATTTTCATTACTAACTACTGAATCAAAATAATCATCGATATATTTTTCTCCGTTTTTCCAACTTACAGGAACCCGAATACTTAAGTTATTTCTAGTGATATTCCTTTTCGTACTTCTATATTTATTATAAATACCGCTAGTCATAGAAGTATTCGAATTTCTATAATAATTGGGTCGTGGATGAGCATTAGTACTAGCAGCGATATTCTTATTTTACGTAAAAGCATATGTAGTACGATTGGTTTTATTTTATTCTATACCACTTTTGTCATGTAAAGGACGAGATCGAGATAAAATCATGTTTAAATCATTTTGACCTTTATTAAATTTCGCGAACTTCTTTGTACATTTATCAAATTTTATTGCAAAATCACGAGTGACAAAAGAAATATTGTTATTTTGAAAATTATCAATTTCCTTATTTAATTCAGAGTCTTTCTTTTTAAAGCATTCTCAGTTTTGAGGCCACAAATTTGAGATCTTGAATTAATTAAAGGAGATTGTAATTTTCCATAATTTTCTTTTGAATCAGAAATTTTATTTTTCAAAAATCCAAATTCTTTTCATTTAGAGCTCCAATCTCTTTTTCAAGAGATGAAATTAAAGAACTAGAATTATTTAAAGAATCTTCTAATGATTTATTTCTTTTTGCAAAAGATCAATTTCCTTTAAAAGAATATTGTTTTTATCTTCTAATCGCTCATTTTCTTTTTGAAGGAAATCTTTTTGGGAAACAAGCTCTTCTAAGGTATTTTCCAAACATTTGGCTTATTTTACTAAATGATTGTTTTCTTCGTTTAATTTGGAATTTTCTTGCTCGTAATTTTTTGACATAGCTAAAATGAGTGTATTGAGTTTCAATAATTTTTCATGGTCTAACAAAAGATCTTTTTATAATGAATCTGTATATACCGATTGTGATCTGACTTTAGCCATGAGACATTTGCTTCCTTGCTCTCTTGATTTTGCTTTGTTGCTCTTCAATTTTCTATGTCCCTGACTAGATTTCTTTATAGCCATTTGTTTTAGGATGTTGTTACGATCGATAGAACGCCAGAATCTGATACCAATTGAAAGTGTGCGTGTGTACTCGCCAAGTATAATACACTCAAAAGGATCGTGTAATATGACGAACAATATTCAAGTATGAAGTAATAGCTAATCACAAATATAAAATAGTAAATGCAGTAAAAAGGAAAAATCACACCAGGGATTTTTATACTGGTTCAGAGCACCGTCCTATGTCCTGTCCCAGCCTTCTATCTGGATTTTCGCTAGCAACAACCTTACTTCACCCGGAGGAATAGGTATACAACACCCGAGCAGCCGAACGGGATTTCCCGCCTCTATCAAAACAAGGACTTCACAGCTTGCCCCTTACAACACAGAATACTTCAACACTTGCCTGATCACACACAGGACTTCAACTAATACAATGGTTTTGACTTTTACATTGTCTTCTTGATTCAACAAGGATAGTCAACAGTTTGAGTACAATCTTCCTATAATCTGATCCTCGAGTATATACTTTTAATGCGTAGATTTAAGGAAGTAGAATGCTTGTTGAATCAAATGATATTAAATTGATTCAAGGATTCAACAAGTATTTGAAATTTGGAGAGCTTTAGTTTTGCAAAGAATATGAAAATGCAATTCAAAAATTAGAGAGAATATAGAATGATTTCCTTATTGTAAAAAAAGTTTGAAATTGTTTATATAATAGTAGAAAGGTAGTAATTCTTCATGAAGAGTTCTATAAAAAGTTATGTCCATTTCCTTTGATTATTGAACAGAAATCTCTTCACAAATAGAAGCAACCTTTCAGAAAAAGCTTGTTGTTTCAAAAACGATCGATAGGTTAAAAATCACATGTCGACTGGTTGAATTTATTTAAAATTGAAAATTCCTGAAAAATAGCTGTTATGTGCAAAAACATATAAATCGGTCGACTGGTGATTTTCAACCGGTCGACTGGTGATTTTCAATTGGTCGAATGTTTGATCTGAGAAATGTTTTTGTTTAAATATAGAAACATAACCAGTCGACTGGTGGTTCTTTAGGCGGTCGACCGTTTTATGGCTGTGGACCTGAGGACCTCGGTCCACAGTCTAGATTACTCTGCACTCTTTCCCGATCGGAGCCTGGACCATTTGGGCTTTTTCATTGACTTTTCAATTCCTCAAATATACAAATTTCAGCAACTAAGATATGATATTGTTTTATGCATTTGTGTTATACTTTGAGGATAGATTTTAACATATTTCTAACACGACTCAAACTAAAAAAAACCTTATCTCTATGAAATGATCTTCATTGCACCATTATATGTTGGCATCGATCAAAATCTTGTCTTAACATTTGAATGTGGAGCCGTTGAAGGTTGTTGGAGCTCCGGCCAAGGCGCGTCGAGGGGGGTGGGTTGATTGGCGGCCGATATCCCATAATGGCCGCGGCTGGGGATGTTTGAATCGAAGGTTTGGGGTTCGGTGGTTACGGTCTTCTATTGTTTAACGAGAAAGAAGAAAGGATTGGAAGCTTTATTTTTTTATTAATCTCTTTGTTAATTTATGTTTACAAAATATTAATTAGCATTTTATAAAATAAAATAAAAATAGCACTAATTTTGTAAAATAAATTTGGTATTGTTTTTACAAATATAAAATATGGTTTTTATTATAAATGGCCTAGTTTCAAAATATGATTTTTTTTAAAACTATATAGAGCAATATAAAAATATACTTTTTTTAAAATAGAAAAAGACCTTTGTTTTAGAAAATAAAAAGACCTTTTTTTTAGAAAATAAAAATAGACCTTTGTTTTAAAAATATAAATTAGTTTTAAGAATAGAATTAGCATATGGCCTCAGAAATAAAAAATATAATTTTTAGAAATAAAAATTAGATTTTTTATAAATTTGATTTTCAAATATATGAAATAGCGATGATTTAAAAATATGATTTTTAAATAAATAGCATTATACTAAATATTTAATTTTTAATATAAACCACTTGAATAGAGATTTCGATGGAACCGACTTGAAGCGAACAGAATTCAAACTCTTTAGAAATTCAGAAATAAAACTAACGGAGTGGAAACCAAAAGTGAGAACTTCTTCTCACTAATTATTTTACAGTTAAAAATATACTAGGTTGTAGATGGGGCTTAGTAGCTCTTGACACCGTCGTCCACAGATCATGGACGGCTTGTTTGATTGTATTGTGTTGTGGAAATGGACTGTATTGTGATTGTTGATTGTATTATATAGAATAAAATATTTGAATAATAAAAATATCATTTTTATTGTATATATGAAGTGTATAACATAGTTATTTGTTGAAATAAATATTTATAAACAAATCGGACAGTTTGTTTATGTACACCCATTTATCTGATACTGATTGGGACGATATATTTTACAAATTGCCCAATGTACAAAAAAATATTTGTGTTTGTTGATTCGAAATTCACATAGAAGTTGGGATGATATTTGACGTACACTAATGCCAATTGTTTAGTGGTATGTCAATCGATTGGTTGACACTCTGAATGATGGTTGATTGTTTACCATGGTTGTTATATACATGAGTTGTATGAAATCCATATAAATCACATTATGTGGTAATTGTATGTGTTTGATTCCCATTCAGAGCTAGAGTATATTTTAAAATAACTAATATTTTAAAATAACGAATATTTTAAAATAATATTCAGAAAAGAATCAAAATATGATTTTGATCTCTAATTTGGGATGGACGCAAAAATATTTAAATATATAAAGCCGTGTCGATTAGATTGAAGCCATTTTGACGTGATCAATGTTTATCTCGATTTAATTCATTTTTACAATGAATATAAAAAACGGAAGTGATTTCAAAATCTAATGTTTTGAAAACATTATCATATTTATATTAATGATATGGAAAATTCAATTTTGATTTGTAATTGAATAAGAAGTTGAAATTGTTTTTTAAAACAAATTTAAAATGATATATAAAATACGTTTTAAATGGAGATCGATGAAGTATATATATATATATATATATACATATATATATATATATATATATATTTAATGGCCTGAATAGAACGCACCGCACCGCGGTAGTTCGCGAATTTCGACCATTGACTTTGAATTGACATTACGGGATATCCGACCATCGGATTCTCCTAAAACCGGAACGCTAGCTTCGTATCAAAAAGAGCTTTCCGACGAATATAAGATATTTGAAATGTAACGGTTGGATTTGGAATTATGTCCAAATCAAATTTGGAAAAGGTCGATGTAAGCGCAGTTCGATTACCGTTTATGGAAATTGACTTCACGGGCCTTGATAAAATTATTAAAAATATTAATAATTTGTGTAAAATCATATTAAATGATTTGGAAAGAATTAGGATGAAAAATTCCACGTTTGTAAAGATAAAAATACATTTTTATTGAAATGAACTAGTTATGAACAAGAATTATAATCCAATATTTTTAAATAAATAAATGGGATTAGAATCGAAATTATCTTTGGAATATTTCGATATTGGATTCCATGATTATACGGATATTGTGGAGGAATTTGAAAGATGTATATATTGTTATTCCAATACTATATTTGTTGATTCCAGAATTTGATATTGAATATAAGCCGATATATTTTCTATTCAGAGACTTGTATTTAATATCAAATGGGATTTTGGGATTGTGGTGAACAGTGTCTTCACTAACACTGTTCTTAAACCCAGTTGAGAAAAGACCAAATCTTTTTATTAAGATTTAATGAAGTTTACTAATAAATTTATATTTAAATGACATTGAATTGAATTGAATTTTGTGTTTGTCGTGAAGGGTATCTTTAAAAATGTTTTTCTCAAACCCAATGGAGTTAAGAAAATTAGAAACTAACTGTAGATTAGCTAAGTTGAATGGTTCCCTGGGTATTGATCTGATGTTAGTTTTGGCCTTCGAGATTATTACTTAGCGAATTGTTCTCTTAATAATTTACGGTTAGAGACTAATGGAATTATCTAATTAGAAACTAACTAGAGATTAGCTAAGTTGAATGGTTTCCAGGGTATTAATCTGATGTTGGTTTCAGCCTTCGGGATTAATACTTAGGGAACTGTTCTCTTACTAACTTACGGTTAGAGACAGATGGAATGGTGTGTTCAGTAACACTATTCTCAAACTCCGTGTGAAATGAATAAATCTTTAATTAAGATTATTAGAATTTCCAGTTATATTTAGTAATTGGAGTAAAATAGAATGTGATTTTGGGTTTATTGTGAACTGTGTTTTAAAGGACATTGGTTCTTTAACCCAGTTAAAGACAAGATATGATTTCCCAAGTTATATAATCATTAATATTGATTTTTGGTAAGATTAAAACAAAATTGAGTTTTAATGAATCTTTAATTAGATTGAAAAGTGAATGTGATAGTTAAAATAATCAATTTAAGAAAATGATCAAAAATGGAGTATCACCAGTTTTTCTCCAAGCCATAGTTAAATATTTAACTTGATTTGAACGTAAAATGGTAATTGATATTTACCGATAACACCATGGTGTTTGATACAGAGTATTACCAGTTTTGCTCCATAGGATGAATAGGTTGGGAAATATAATAAATGATTACTTCGGTGTAGTTCGCTAATCCCGACTAGTTTGGAAAACCTTAACATGGCTTGATATCCATAGGAAGATTAAAGAATAAATTTAAAGAATTTATCTTTGGTAAAATTAATGGGAACCTTTCCCAAAGGATATGATTTTTTGAATAAAAGAATATTCGGAATTGGAATGAGGTGTATATTGTGTTTTATAGCACTTGTTTATTATATACGTGAGTTATTCGGAAAGACCGGGATTATACCCATTATGAATAACTGATTCGACGATAAGTCGACGATGAAGACAATGGTTGAAGACCGGAGGTCTTCACATCGTTTGGATGATTACTGATGTCTTGATTGGGCAGTACACCCAAGACAAGGTAATAAGTGATGACGTACTTCGAGATTGACCGGATATGCGAGGACCTCTCTCCTTTATTGGACATATGGGACAAGGAATAAGGTGCCTCCGGTTTTGTTCAGACCCAGAACAAATTTGTAAATGGATTTGTGTCTGACATCGGATTTCATTATGTGTGATTGATAGGCATCAGGTGCATGACATGAATTGCTTGTGTGGCATGTTGAGATGCAAATGATCAAGGCTTTTGTTGAAAAGTAGAGTCTTGTGGTTGATGATCAAAGCACGGCTTTAATATAGCATAGCTTTGTGTATAACGTTAATTCGCGAGCCTCGCATCCAAGTGTGAACCAGAAACGGGAGAGGAACTCAGGGAGGACACGTGTCTCTTTCTAACTAGGAGTGGTGTCAGAGTTTTGCAAGCCCTAGCATTTTACTTTTGTTGATAATGGAAAGTGAAGCGCCTTGGTTATAACGGTCTCTACGTAGCCGGTGGATGGTTTGGTCGATATATGATCAGTTTACGCCCCAAAGTGTGGAGAAACGTATTTTTCAGGCATTTTAATCCACTTCAGTGGACCGGCCCTGCCGATCCAAGGTGCAGTTGCGGTTGTTCCTAAGACATGGTAGGCTAGATTGTCTCGAAGCGGTAAGGACGATCCCTTGCCTTGTTCATAGATGGAAATCTAACTTCCAACACGTGACTTTGTGGTTTTGAATGTAAAACTAGTATGGCGACATGATATATGGTACCTATGCCGTCTATGATTGATACATTTATATTTGAAGTTGTTTTGTACACTATGCACTTATAAAAGGAGTAAAGATTTTTTTTAAACGTACCAAGCATGTTTGGATATTATAAGGGAACATCCTATCCTCCGGCTTGCGTTGCATTGTGTGATGGAGCCTGGGTCTTATAACAGCTTCATTTTTCCAAAAAGCATTGTGCTATTTTGTTATATGCACTGGTATTCTTGAGAGGAAACCCGTTCGATGTTATATGGCGTGGTCCCTTGATTTACTTTATTTTTAAAGTAAAGATTTAACAACTGTTTTAGTTTTCACACCAGTAACATGAGTGACTTGGAGTTTATTGTTTTAACTTAAACTCTGGGTGCCCTTATTTTCCACACGGCCAACTGGTAGTTTTGGTTTTGCAGATTTATATTCACAGTATCCTGGTTTACAGCTGGAATGATATTCGGAAAGCTCTGTATCTGTGTATCTCTTTCAGTTGTGTTTTGTATTATTTTCCACTGCATTGTAATTTATAAATCTCTGATATTTATCGAATGTATATTTTTTGTTCAGACTCTTTATGTTCTTGTACTCTGATGTAAATTATTGTAATAAGCAATGAAATGTTCTTCTGTTTGTATTCTGATTCGTTGTGTTCCCAACTCAATCTGGGTTTTCCTTTACGGGGATATTCGGGTCGTTTCAATTGGTATCGGAGCTTTTGTTTACAGAGCTCGAGAACAAGGCACATTAGAACCAAATGAAAGAATTCACCAGAGAATGGATTTGTAATATCCAATGATAATGAATCGTTAGAGATGGGATCAGTAGTATCCTAGAATGAGTCCGAAGAGTATTATTTTTAAAATAAAAATGAAAACCCATTTTGTTTTGAAAATTTAATCTTATTATACGTATTTGAGTAAATTATTTTTCTGAATTTGGAAAATCCAGCATATGAGATTTTGAATATACGTGTGTTGAACGTATATTCGAAGTTTCAATATACTGGGTAGATATAGAATCACACTCTAGTAGCCTGAAGATGATGCTGATGATTGAGTACTCATCATCAGAGTTTATGTTCGAGTTTTGAAAGTGGGATTTCTATATATATTTCCATTAGACTAGTGTGAGAACCAAAACTTACGTAGGATTATTTGTTGTAATTTGGCTTCAAAAACCTGATTTTTGGCTACGTATTAAAGTTATGAATTTGAAAATTTAATCAACTAATTGATTGCTGGTTGTATTGAATGATTATTAGTTTGACTGATATAAAATGTTGGAATAATAATACCAATAAGAGAAATGTAGCAAAATCAAGTCAAATATGAAACTGAATTGAAAATTGTTTGAAATTGCATACATGTACATGCATATATATTGAACAGGTCATAGCAAGGAGGCTAGAGCAGCGGAATAAAATTGTATGTCCGACAAATAGGTTCATGTTTACTAGTTTATTGGGTTTGGATGATTTTATGAGCCGACTGGCTAGCCCTTGGCTTTTTCTTTTTTGTTTTGAGATGAGAGGGCCTATGTGGCGGTTTGGGGATTTTCCCGATGCTCCCCGTATAAAGGAGGTTATGGAGATATTTTTTGAAAATTTAGGGTGATAGCCAAATTTTTGAAGAATTTGAAAATTCATAGAAATTGAAAGGTAAAAAAATGAAAGCCAGGATGTAAGTAGAGTTTGTTAGTTAAACAACTTTTAGCTCCGTTCATTTTCGAGGACGAAAAGAATTTAAGTGGGGGAGATTGTAACAACCTGAAAAATCAAAACCAATATAAAATTTTTATTTTGGCATTTTAGTGAATTTTGAATATTTAAAATGAATTATTTTAAAAAATAACGACTAGAAATTTACTTTGAGTAGAATTAGAACGTATATATTTATTTAAATCAAAGTTAGAATATAAATAATTATTTTAATTATAAAAGGAATTGGAAATGGCGCGGTAGTTTGAAAATTAGAATTCAAATTTCAAACGAATGTACATAAATCAAAATAAACCGGATTTTAGTGAAACCAAAAATATTAGAATCTATTTGAAAATACCTTTCCAACAAAACTGAAAAATCCAGATTTCATTGCAGGAATAAAAAGTTAAGTCCAGTTGAAAATTTAGAATAATCGCTATGCAAATATAGCCCTTAAAAATTGCGATTTTGCAAACGACCTCTGTTTTCGACGAGTCCCCTTATGTTGGATCCGGAATGTCAAATTATTAGTAGATTCCAATTTTGGAATCAACATGTGAGTGTGGCGAAGTTAAACGTGTTTTGACAGTTTTAGTCAATTTGGATCGACAAGGAAATGGCCATTTTTCAAACGGTTTTCAAATTTGACGAAATTAGTTTTGCTAGGACCTTATCATTGAAACATAGCAAGATTTATATTTTTGGAATTTTTAGAGTTCGTATGCGGCCCCGGTAAATTAAAATGTATGTTTAAATTAAATATATATTGATTTATATTTTAATTTAAAGCAAAACTGATCGAAACGATAGAACTGCCTCATTGTGCCTGGAATGGGGTATTTAGCAAGGGGCGACAGTCGTTTGTTTTGATTTGGAGTTCGATGGGATAAACAGATATTTTTTGAATTTAATAATATAAAAATATACCTATATATATAATAAAAACTGGAAACCCTATTCTCCATTGTCTTCAGCGCCGCCACCCTCACAAATAACGGACGATATTGCTCTGAATTTCAAACCAAAACACTTCCAAATCCAGCTCAAATCAAATGATGAAATCAAGAGGAATATTGTAGAGCGGATTGAGCTCTTCAAATCAATAAGGGTATTGTGGACTTTCTTGGACTGGAGGTTGTGAATTTCGTGCACAAAACAGCCGACTTCGGTCCATTTTCATCGCGATGGAGGAGTTCGAATGTGGAGCTATTGAAGATGGTCGGATCTCCAGCCAAGGCGCGTCGAGGGGGATAGGTTGATCGGCGGCCGATGTCCACTAGTGGCAGCGGCAGGGGAAGTTTAAATCAAAGGTTTGGGGTTCGGTGGTTACGGTCTTCTGCTGTGTAACGAGAAAGAAGAAAGGATTGGAAGGTTTAATTTTTTTTTTATTAATCTCTTTGTTAATTTAATTTTATAAAATATAAATTAGCAAGTTTACAAAATGTAAAAAAAATAGCATTAATTTTTTAAAATAAAATTAGTATTGTTTTCACAAATACAAAATGTGGTTTTTATTATAAATGGCCTAGTTTCAAAATGTGGTTTTTTAAACTATATATAGAGCAATATAAAAATATACTTTGTTTTTAAAAAAATACCTTTGTTTTAGAAAATAAAAACACCTTTGCTTTAGAAAATAAAAGTAGACCTTTGTTTTAAAATATAAAAATATGAATTCGTTTAAGAATAAGATTAGCAGATGGTTTTAGAAATTAAAAAAATGATTTTTAGAAATAAAAAACAGATTTTTATAAATATGATTTTCAAATATATGAAATAGCGATGATTCAAAATTGTAATTTTTAAATAAATAGCACTGTATTAAAAATGTGATTTTTAATATAAACCGCTTGAAAACAGATTGCGATGGAACTGACTGGAAGCGAACAGAATTCAAACCGTTCAAAAATTCAGAAATAAAACTGGCGGAGTGGAAAACAACAGTGAGAACTCCTTCTCAGTAATTATTTACAGTTAAAAATATATTAGGTTGCAGACGAGGCTTAGTAGCTCCTTACACCGTCATCCAAAGACCATGGACGGCTTATTTGATTGTATTGTGTTGTGGAAATAGACTGTATTGTGATTATTGATTATATTGTATAGAATAAAATATTTGAATAATAAAAATATCATTTTTATTGTATATATCAACTGTATAAAATAGTCATGTGTTGAAGTAAATATTTATAAACAAAACGGACGATTTGTTTATGTATACTCGTTTATCTTATACTGATTGGGACGATATATTTTACAAATTACCCAACTACCCAAAAAAATCTATGTCTTTACTGATTGAAACCCCACACGGATGTTGGGATGATATTTGAAGTACACTAATCCGAATTGTTTAGTGGCATGTCAATCGATTGGTTGACAGGCTGTATAAGCATTAATGATTTATATTAAATGCTTATACAATTGTAAATTACACTCTGGATGATAGTTGATTGCTTATCATGGTTGTTATGTACATGATTTGTATGTAATCCATATAAATCACATTATATGGTAGTCGACTGTGTCCTATTCCCATTCAGAACTAGAGAATATTTAAAAAAAACGAATATTTTAAAATAATATTCAAAAAAGAATCAAAATATGATTTTGATGTCCGATTTGGGATGGACACAAAAATATTTAAATATATAAAGTTGTGTTAATTAGATTAACGCCATTTTGATGTGAACGATGTTTACGTCAATTTTATTCATTTTTATAATGAATATCGAAAACGGAAGTGATTTCAAAATCTAAGTTTTAAAAATATTATCATATTTATATTATTGATATGGAATATTCAAATTTAATTTGAAATTGAATATGAAGTTGAAATAGTTTTTAAAACAAATCTAAAAGAATTTATGAAATATGTTTTAAATGGAAATCGTCGAAATATATGTTATATATATTTAATGGTCTGAATAGAACGCGCCGCACCGTGGCAGTTCGTGAATTTCGACGACTGACTTTGAATTGATATTATGGGAGATCCTACTATAGGATTCTCCTAAAAATCGGAACCTTTGGCTCATATCGAAAATAGCTTTCCGATGAATATAAGAGATTTGAAATCTAACGATTGGATTTGGAATTATGTCCAAATCAAAATTGGAAAAGTTCGCTGCAAGTGCAGTTCGATGACCGTTTAGGGAAATTAACAATACGGACCTTGATTAAATTATTAAAAATATTAATAATATGTGTAAAATCATAATAAATGATTTGGAAAGAACTAGGATGAAAAATTCCACATTTGTAAAGATAAAATTACATTTTTATTGAAATGAACTAGTTATGAACTAGAATTATAATCCAATATTATTAAATAAATAAATGGGATTTAAAATTGTTTAAAAAATAACTGGAATTTCCGATATATGAATTGGAATGGATTTGAATCGAAATTATCTTCGGAATATTTCGATATTGGATTTCGTGATTATACGGACATTGTGGAGGAAATGAAAGATATATATATATCGTTAATCCAATACGATATTTGTTGATTTCAGAATTTGATACTAAATATAAGCTAATATATTTTCTATTCAGAGCCTTGTATTTAATATCAAATGGGATTTTGGGTTTGCTGTGAACGATGTCTTCACTAACAATGTTCTTAAACCCAGTTGAGAAAAGATTAAATCTTTTTATTAAGACTTAATGAAGTTTACCAATTAATTAATATTTATTTGAAATTTAATTGAATTGAATTTTGTGTTTGTTGTGAATGGTATCTTTAAAAATGCCGGTCCTAAATCCAATGGAGTTAAGAAAATTAGAAACTAACTGGAGATTACCTAAGTTGAATGGTTTCCTGGGTATTGATCTGATGTTGGTTTTGGCCTTCGGGATTAATACTTAGGGAATTATTCTCTTACTAATTTACGGTTAGAGACTGATGGAATGATGTAATTAGAAACTATCTGGAGATTAGCTAAGTTGAATGGTTTCCTGGGTATTGATCTGATGTTGGTTTCAGCCTTCGGAATTAATACTTAGGGAACTGTTCTCTTACCAATTTACGGTTAGAGACTGATGGAATGATGTCTTCAGTAACACTATTCTCAAACCCTGTGTGAAAAGAATAAATCTTTTATTTAAGATTATTAGAATTTCCAGTTATACTTAGTAAATGGAATAAAATGGAATGTGATTTTGGGTTTATCGTGAATAGTGTTTTAAAGGGCATTGGTTCTTTAACCCAGTTAAAGACAGGATATGATTTCCCCAGTTATATAATCATTAGTATTGATTTTTGGGAAGATTAAAACTAGATGGAGTTTTAATGAATCTTTGATTAGACTGAAAAGTGAATGTGATAATTAAAATTATCAATTCAAGAAAATGATCGAAATGGAATATCACCTGTTTTGCTCCAAGTGATAGTTAAATCTTTAACTAGATTTGAACGTGAAATGGTAATTAATATTTATCGATAACACCGTGGTGTTAGATATGAAGTATTACCAGTTTTACTCCATGGGATGAATAGTTTGGGATTGGGAAATAAAATAAACGATTACTTTGGTGTAGTTCGCTAATCCCAGCTAGTTTGGAAAACCTTAATATGGCTTGATATCCAAAGGAAGATTAAAGAATAAATTTAAAGAATTTATCTTTGATAAAATTGATGGGAACCTTTCCTAAAGGATATGAATTTTTGGATAAAAGAATATTCAAAATTGGAATGAGGCATATGTTGTGTTTTATAGCACTTGTTTATTATATACGCGAGTTATTCGGAAAGACCGGGGCTATACCCATTCTGAATAACTGATTCGACGATGAAGACGGTGGTTAAAGACCGGAGGTCTTTACATCGTTTGGATGATTACTGATGTCTTGATTGGGTTGTACACCGAAGACGAGGTAATAAGTGGTGATTGTCCAGACGTACTTGGAGATCGACTAGATATGCGAGGACCTCTCTCCTGTATTGGAAATATGGGACAAGGAATAAGGAGCCTACGGTTTTGTTCAGACCCAGAACGAAGTTAAAAATGGATGTGTGTTTGACATTGGATTTCGTTCTGTGTGACTGATAGACATCAGTTGCATGGCGTGAATTAACTGTGTGGCATACTGAGATGCAAATGATCAAGGCTTTTGTTAAAAAGCAGAGTCTTGTCGTTGACGATCAAAGCACGACTTTAATATAGCATAGCTTTGTGTATAGCGTTAATTCGCAAGCCTCGCACCCCGGTGTGAACCAAAAATGGGAGAGGACCTCAGGGAGGACATGCATTTCTTTCTAGCTAGGAGTGGTGTCAGGGTTTTGTAAGCTGTAGCGTTTTATTTATCTGGATGATGGAAAGCGAGGCACCTCGGTTATATTGGACTCTGTGGAGCCGATGGATGGTTTGGTCGATATATGACTAGTTTATGCCCCATAGGATGGGAAAACGTATTGTTCAGGCATTTAAATCCAATTCGTGTGGACCGGCCCTGACGATCCAAGGTGTGGTTGCGGCTATTCCTGAGACATGGTAGGCTAGATTGTCTCGAAGTGGTAAGGACGATCCCTTGCCTTGGTTCACAGATGGTAATTCAACTTCCAATATGTGACTTTGCAGTTTTGATTGTAAAAGTAGTATGGCAACATGATATATGGTACCCATGCCTTCTATGATTGATACATTTATATTTGAAGTTGTTTTATACACTATGCACGTATAATAGTATCAAAAGATTTGTTTTAAACGTACCAAGCATGTTTGGCTGTTATAAGGGAAAACCCTATCCTCCGGCTTGCGTTGCATTGTGTGATGGGACCTGGGTCTTACAGTAGCTTCATTTTTTCAAAAAGCATTGCGCTGTTTTGTCATATGCACTGGTATTCTTGGGAGGAAATCCTTTCCGTGTTATACGGCGTGGTACCGCCTTAATTTACTTTATTTTTAAAGTAAAGATTTAATAACTGTTTTTATTCTCACACCAGTCACATGACTGACCTGGAGTTTATTTTTTTAACCTAAATTCTGGGTGCCCTTATTTTCCCCACGAGTAGCTAGTATTTTTTTTTGTTGATTTATATTCATAGGATGATGGTTTACAACTGGAATGATATTCGGAAAGCTCTGTATCCGTGTATCACTTTCAGTTGTGCTTTGTATTATTTTCCGCCGTATTGTAATTTGTAAATCTTTGATATTTATCTAATGTATACTATTTGTTCATACTCTGTATATTCTTGTACTCTGATGCAAATTGTTGTAATGAGCAATGAAATGTTCTTCTATTTGTGTTCTGATTCGTCGTGTTCTCAACTCAATCCGGATTTTCATTTACGGTGAATTTCGGGTCATTTCAAAGAACAGACAAAAACATGAAATTTTTAAAAGGAAAAAGATTTGATTGTTTTTTTTTCAAACCGCATTTGTAAAAAGTTAAAAATATTTCGTGGAAACTTAAACGATCCAAATCACATGTTGGCGTTAAAGGAAGTCGATCGAGTAAAACTGTGAAAACCAAAAATGCACAAGCAAATTCAAAAATTAATTTTAAATTAAAAGGAACAGGCGACGAACGCTAAATATACCCTTGATGAATTAACGAAAAAACCTGTCCTTTGCTATAGTTTATCTACTACAAAATTCTATACTTTCTAGCTCTAAGACAACTGTTAGCTAGACAAGAAAATGAGATTCTATTTAAATAGATAAGCATGTATGACATAAAACATTTTAAACACAAAATCTCATTAATCGTCGTGTGATTTACAGAAACAACAACACTAACAGTTATAAGCATGAACTACTACAAAGCTAAGACAAGATTGCTGGAAAGAGATAACGAAAAAAGATAACAACACCAAGTCTCCAAATAAATGCATATAAATAACGAGGCGTCTTGCTCCACGGCTAGGTCTCATACCATTTCCATGACCTTCGACTAGTCATATCATGGTAGCAAAATTCTCAATCTCGCGTTGTAGACATCACTGGTGTGGTTGGAGGTTTCTGCATCACCATCTCTTATAAGAGAGAATTTGTGATGGAAAAAAATCCCACCATGAAACTGGCATTCATGGAGATTCAGCTAACATTGCCTAAAGACTAAAAAAGTGGATAGGTAAGAATACAAAAAGTAACTCCACGAAACAACGCACAAGGACAACAAGCTAGATGAAATATTATGCACATTGTAACGACCTACCTTTTCAACCACTTCAAGTTGATAATTAAACCAACTCGAAACGACATATTGTTATTAAGATTATGCGTTTAGCAGAATCAAACACAAAATCACAAAATAAATAAATTACAATATCTCACATCGGAAGTATTTTATAACAAAATATCAGAGTTTACAAATTTTGCACAGAGGAAAATACATATCTTTCAAATGAAATTTACAAATTTTATGATCCAAAGTGTGTGCGTCTTCACACGCCTCCCTAACTTCGATAACTGAAAAGTTTAAATCTATAACACTCGGGTTTGCCCTAAGTATTTCATGCAAAACACAAAACCCTCGAGTTAGGATTAACTTTATTCAAGTAAAACAACATCAATAAAATAATAAAATAAAAAGTTAATCCTATCAATTATTAAATATTCGAGTGTATCAAATATCTAAATTTTAACCTCCTAACATATGTGACAAAATCGGGCATCTAGGACTAGAAAATAGGACATGATAAAAATATATTCGTCTCAATGCCAAAAAGCAGCAACCTATAAATATATAGTTTCAAGGATTCACAAATTTTACCACAGCAGCAAATACATAAAATGTTTTCATGCATCAAATTATAAGCAAAGATATACTTAGGTTAATATAATGACATGGGCATATAATCAAGACATAAAAACAAGGATAGTTGTATACCAGTTTTTATACAAATACAAGCAGTGCAAATTTTCGTGTTAGCTATAGCAAAGGTGACTCAAGTGCAAGTGATGAGGAAGAATTTTTTGAAACAAGAGGACATATAAGTGCAACAAAACACCAAACAAGAGGATAATATTTGTGCAAATGGGTTTTGCAAAACAAGAGGACATATATGTGCATAGATCAAACACGTATAACAATTCAAGTATGTTCAAACATGGTGTATACAAGCATGTTCCAGGCCATTACAGTAAAGGAATAATATAACATTTCAATATTCAATAGGGTACATGTATACACATATATGTATACGTATATACACATACAATTAGAATATGCAGATGTACAAAAAATCAGGGAAGTATTGGAACAATACACAAATCAAATAAACATGCCTTAGTATTCGAGGTATGACATCACGCATCAGCCATCCATTTTAATTTTAGTTTGAATTGATGTTGGAAAACTTGAAATACAGTAATTCTTGAGCATAAAACTCGGCAGCAACGAAGGAAGGATGCAGGATATTTTCTCGAAGGGGGTTGCAATGGTAGGGCGGTGCGCGGTCCCTAGTGGTGCGTAAGTTAGAGAAGAGGAAAAAGACCAACACAATATTTGGAATAACATGACATAATATACTTTAAGAATTTGAATGGATTCCTGGTAATGATCATAATGCATGCGCCATGCATGGCTTTCAAATTGGAAGCCTGAAGCTCCTCCTTTTTTGTTTTGGTTCAATCCAGTTTTTTCTTCTTCTTTTTTACATCAATGAAAATAATACGGAGAGGAGGAAGGAATAATACATGAAATAAGAATGGGAGATAAGAGGAGTGACATGAGGAATAAGTAGAATAAAGAGAAAGAAATTAGAATGGGAAGATGAGTGCGTTTGGTCATCATGCATTTTGTCTTAATGCTTATTGTTCCTTTAAGATTTGTAATGTTAAGTAATGAAACGTGTTTCACATTAAGAAGGTAAAGAAAAGGGAAGAGAGAAAGGTGCAGTCTGAATAAAAGAAATGTGCTTTCTATTTGCTTGTTTTGGCATAATATTATTATATTCCCTTTTTTGCATGAATAGTTTGGGAAGGTAGGAAGACATTCATGGGAAACGTGAACAGGTTTAAATGGAGAATGACATATGTTTTCTTATTAATGAAGGAGTACATAAGAAGAAAGGGAAAAAAATAGTGTATAAGGAATAGTTAAGGACGTGTTATAATTTTTTTACTTATTTATTTATTAGTCAATGAATGTGTCAGCTTTTAATTAGGAGATGAGCAACATGTGAAAAGAGTAATTAATGCATTGGAATTCGAAATGTCAGAGTTTGAAATATAAATAATATTCCAGGTGAAAGTTGAAAGGTGACAACCAAAATTTACATCACTATAAAGTAGAATTAATATTTATATTTATAACATTCTTTTCTTATGTTACAAATAATCCAAGGTTAGTTTTATGGAATCGTATTGATACTTGCAGCAAATATATGTGACGAGTAAATTTATGGTATAAAATAAAATAAAATTCAGGCATTAATTTGAATAGCTACCATTACATTTGTTGTCATATCATTTTTCTGCCATTAAGGAAATTTCTTTTGGTATTTTTTCCTTGTAACATGCATATCTAAAAGAAGGGATGTGTTGAAATCTCAAATCGCAAAATTCAAAAGAAGTAATGAACTCATACACTGTTCTGCCACAGAAAATTAGATTCGATCATTTATTTTTGAATTTGGGTTGCCTTTAACTTAGGCCCAACAACTACATTCACACTTATGATTTAATGTTAGCACTTATATGTTATTGCTTGCATGAAATTTCATTAATGATCGTTATCATCCATAAATTGATATAAACAATTTAAATGAAAGTTCCAAAAATCAAAATTCGATAAAACGAACGTAGATGTATTAAGTTTAAATATTTCAAGAATCATTTACGTAAAGTGATTAAGATCAGAGAACCCCGTTTTATTATTGTTATTTGATTATAAATTTCAATGTTATATTTTTGATAACTACACTATTTTCAATATACATTATTCTAGACTATTGAAACTTCCATTAGATGTAAAATTTAATAGGGATATTCCTTAATTTATTATCAGCTATCACATTAATTCCTATATTAACCATTAAAACAAAATCAAGAATTCAACTATTAAATTTTTTCGATAATAACTCAAAGTTAGTTATTCCAAATGCATATACAATTTGATAATTTTCATTATTATCAATCAGAATTTAACAAATTATTAATTTTTGTTTCTCACAAATAAATTTTGGAATCATTCATTAATAATATCATAAATTTTATTTGAAAACCATTTTAAATCCAATAATAAAAATTAATTTAATATCTTAAATGGTCGAAATTTTAAGGGATGTTACAGTCTCCCCCCACTCAGAACTTTTTATCCTCGAAAAGGAACGAAATAAGGAAATAATAATTAAATGATACACCATTCGTATGCATATCAACTTTGATCGCCTGTTCAAACTCAAAATTTTGCTTCTAATCAGTACTGTTAAACAAATCACTCTAATGCGAGCTTCTGATTCGACTTCTTGATTAGAATCTTCTATTCACCTTACATAGCAATAAAGTATGATGGAAAATTTCATATTCTTATCAAAAACTCTTATCAGTGTTCATCGTCGAGAATCAAGAACAATTCTATTTGGGATCAAAATCCTGTATTCAAACTGAATCAAAAGTTTATTGCAAATAGAATGGTTTTTGCACACTCATCCATTATAGTTCAATATTTTCATTTTATTTATGTCGATGTATTTAATTAAAGTGTCATTGATTTATATACAAATTTTAAAGTTTATAAGAAAATTCTTTGAAAAAATTCTTTTATATCAAAAATAGTTTTTTGATAACTCGATATTTCCACAAGTTTATCATCGTTCTTAAAGAATTTGGTAATGCAATGATCAAGCGCAAAACTAGAAATCTCGAAGTACTAAGTAAACTTGTTTCAACATCCAGTGAAAGTACTTTAAAAAAAATAGATAAAAGAAGTACTTTCCAATAAACCAGCTGATGAAACTGTTCATGAATCGCAGATACACAATGGTTATGCTCGGATTCCCTAGGAAGCATCCGTACCTATAGGAAATCTCTTCCCTGCGAATTTCATCATGAAAAATCAACGTGATGAATCAATAGAAATAGAATAGAATAACCTAATATCATCATGCAATGCAGCCCCTAAGGTCGCTCTATCACCAGGTCGAGAGGACAAAGTGCCACGGTTGAAGGTAGCTATTCAATCACTACCTTGCGCAATTCGTCATAACAATTCAAAACAATCACATGGATCGCAGTCTACATCTAGTAACCCTGGTGGTTACATCTCTATCACCCGTAGACCTTAGGCAATCACTGCCGTATGAATTATGCCATATTGCCATAGATACACAATGATTCCGCTTGGATCCCCCAGGAAACATCCTTACCCACAGGCCTTTGCAGCCCTGAGGATTTCTCCATCGTAAAACGACCATAGATCGCAGTAGACACAATGGTTGTGCCTGGTTCCCCCAGGAAACATCCGTCTCCGTAGGACTTAGGGGCCCTTTGAATTTCTCTATGCAGCCGAGTTCAAAGGAAAACTCGCGAGTATTACGTCTGGACAACCACAATCAAAGAAATATCAACAAGAGTTCCTACCAAGTAGGAATTCGATTTTCAATGGAAGGTACTTTCCATATCTTCGACTTGAAATCATATGATACTATATATCGTATTCATCTCACTCCATATATATTGCACTTATATAAAATTTCATTTACATAAGATTTATCAAATCATATTGCAACAAGTCTTCTTGTACAAATTTCATTTCATTTCATACCAATTACCTTCAAATCAATAGTTTCAAATTCAATGAGTTCTTATATAAATCTTTTATATATAAATTTCAAAAAATTTCATATCGAATATCCAAAAATCAAAGATTCTCGTAATTCCATTTCAATACCAAATTCAGTTTGATTTCTTAATCGATTCAGATATTCGATAACGTTTTTAAATTAGATTTACAAATCAATTCATCAATAAAACTTTAAGTTCAATTTAGATTACTTGTCACAAATATCATTATTCAATTTACATTTGATCATTTCAGACTTAAACTGCTCGGGTAGGAAATTTATACTTTTATCTTCAAAACAGATAAGTTAAATTTCAAATAGGTTCAGTAAAATATAGGATTGAATTAAAATAAATAAATTTTGGTATAAAATATTTTAAATAAACAAAATATGTTTGCTATAGAATAGTTAGATAAGATAGCTAAGTTTATATTCAAAATAGTTTAAATAAATTAAATTTATAGCTTAGGAAAATTAATGTGAATTTATATATTAGTTGTAAAGCAAAAATACTAACTTCAAAATATAATCCAATATGAATTGATTTATTTGAAATTCCAATGATAATTCAGCTTTGATTTCATAATATGGTTTGAATAATCATTCATCAAATCGAACATTATTCACAAAAATAAACTCTTTCAAAAATTTCCGAAATTTGCTTGTAATTCACACATATGAATTTTACAAAATAACCTTCTCAAAATATTTCTTGATCAGATATTTCTAACACATTTATATAAGTTGGATTCAATATATTTCAAAACAATTAAGAAATCTATTTCAATCCATTTCAATTGTCTTTTACATCTCATTTCAAATACTTCCATTAACATAATAAAAATCAATACTATGGAAATACAATTTTCAATTGTTGTCATAATTCAAAGTTCAAATATTTGTTTCAAATCCAAAATTTTGTCAATAATCCAACTTTAGTTTTGACTTTTTTTGATGTATGGTAAATGAAATGGTACAAGGATATGAATTGATCAAAAACGAAAGCTCAAGAATGAATAACACAAATGTCAGCAAGTCAAACAACAACAAGTAAAGCTAAGTGACTGAATCAATATGAACAAAGGAATTATCGGTTCTCAAGGCCAAGGGGGTTAACGATACAACTATGAATTCCATTCTTTTACTATTTAAATTAGGTTTGCTTTGGTTCATATTTTGAAAATATTCACTTATAGTCATACATTTTTTTCCTATTTCATTCAAGTCATTCACCGTTAACTACTTAAATTTTCAATTTAGTTCTAAACATTCATTTGTAAATTCTACTTATATTTCAAACCAACGTAACTTTATTTAAATTTTGATCATTCACCCAAGTTCACATTAATTTTACCAAAACATTTTCATTAATATTTATCCAAATTGTTTTTGAATATTTATCAAAATAGTTAGTCTACGTATTTCTCGACGTTTTAGTCGAAATCATATAATCATCCCACTTTCGAAGGTCAAAAATAAATACTAATGGTGTCACGAGAATTAACAAAATTATCTCCATGCGACTAGAGTGTGATTCCACATCTATCTAGTACATATAAGACTTTGTATATAAGTTAGCTAGGCGTATATTCAAACTCTTACATACTCAATAGTCCAACTTTGACATCGAATAAAATACTCAAATTCTTTTCATAAGATACACATCATCAAACATATAAGACAAAGTGGATATTTAGAAATAATTTATCAATTTCAAAATAAATCTATTTCAAAATTTATTAATTTGAAAACACTTTCGTTGTGCTACTCTTTCAAAATATTATTTTCAAAACAATTTATATTTCAAATTACACTCTCACAATAGTGATTCCTAGTGATGGACTCTTATTAAACACCATAAGCTAAGCTTTGATTAAACCAAAGCTTTGATACCAACTGTAATGACCTACCTTTTTGACTGCTTCAAGTCGGTAATTAAGCCAACTCGAACCGCTTGAGACGACAGATTATTATTTAGCTTGTAGGTTTAATAGAATCAAATACAAAATAACAGAATAAATAAACAACAATATCTCCCAGTGGAAGCATTTAATAACAAAATATCAGAGTTTTCAAATTTTACATAGCGGAAAATACATAACTTTTAAATAAAATTTACAAATTTTACGATCTAAAGTGTGCGCATCTTCACATGCCTCTCTAACTTCGATAGCTGAAAACTTTAAATTTGTAACACTTGGGTCTAACCCGAGTATTTCATTCAAAACACTCGAGTCAAGATTAAATTTATTCAAGTAAAACAACATCAATCAAATACAAAATGAAAAAGTTAAACCTATCAATTATTAAATATTCGAGTATATCAAATATCCAAATAAAACCGCCTAACATATGTGACAAAATCGAGCATCTCAGATTAGAAAACAGGACAACATAAAAATATATATGTCTTCATGCCGAAAAGCAGCAGCCTATAAATATAGTGTTTCAAGGATTCACAAATTTTGCCGGAGCAGCTAGATAAGTGTATATACATATATTATTTCATGCATCAAATAGTAAGCAAAGATACACTTAAGTTAATGTTATAACATGGGCGTAACGACCCAATTTCGAACACATCGGAAGTCGTGTCATTAATAAGAATAAGAACAGATAGAAGATAAAATCAGAGAAAACATCAGAATCTCACAGCAGAATTTTTACAAAAGATGATACTTCATAATTTTACACAGTAGTACATACTACATCAAGGCATAATAGGTCTAGTGATACAAGCCATTCATAGTACATCTCTAATTATACATATCATTGATGACTAAACTTGCATACTTATAATTATATAGTAGATATGATAAGTAGATCAGCCCACAGAAAGTTCCATTCAAGCTTTCCAAGATTTATCCAATCCTGATTCACTTGTGTATTCATAACAAGTGTTATGAATACCCAAGAGTTTAAGGGAAACACAGAAAAATAAACTCCGGGTCAGTCAAGGGACTGATATGAGTAAACGGTTTTAAAACAGATTAAAGAAATAAAAATATCTCATAAGACCACGCTGTGAATACGGAACAGGTTTTTACCTTATGAGATCAAAACACTTTATGTACTTTAAATCACATATTATCATAGTGTCTATAAGTTTTCACAAATAATTTAGAATCTAGAAGAATGCTTGCATCTCACATTCTCCTAGATTGTATAAAAATAAAACCGCTTTACGCTTATGAAAATTTGATTTCCAACTATGACAAGGTATGGGACCACCTTCCGATGATGTATCTCTAGAGGCGAATACACCTGGGTTCAACAAGAACGTCTTGCAACCCGGCCCGTACATGACCGACCACTCATTTTGCTTGAATGTATCGAATATATATATCACCAACAGTTGGGTTCAAACCACCGTTTCCCGAAAAGGGACAGCATCGAAATAGATTAAAGAAGGAAAATGAAATTTCTCTAGATAGGTGATTATACACCCTAATGGGAGCAACCCACATAGCCATGCTGCTTGCCCGATTTTTGTCACTTCCTAGCTGTGAGGCATGAGGCTAGACTTACCTTTTCATTATCACTGTTTATTTTCTTTGAATGTCACATCGTCAAAACCCACCAACCACTAATTGACTTCCCCAAAAATATATTACAGTTATACAACGAGAGAAACAAATTCCTCTACCATCGTATAAAAACGTTTGGAGAGATCAACGTACGTGATCAGTTAGAATTACTTTGTCAGACATTCATTTATACAATTTGTCCTGGGATTGGACAAACCGAAGGCACTATTCAAGAATAGCCCTTGTATATCTCCGTCTTCAATTTAAAAGTCTCTGACGCGCGGCGTATAATCAAATCAAAGTGAAATGTTTATTTCGGCCTCTTTGAAATGATTAGCGAAAATTTCTTTTTTAAATTATTAATCTAACATGATTATAATCTAATTTACATATATAATTACAGTCAAACTAAATAGTATATAATCCTCTTGCTTATATTGGGGTATTTTGATCATCTTTAAAAATGGACAATTTCAGTGTACGCACACGGTTTTTCCTTCAATTTCATTCGTAAATAAATACTTACATTATTCTTTTAGAAATTTATTACTCATAATTATTCCTTAATCTAATTATTCATAAATGAATTAAATTTATAATTTACAATTTAATTTACAAATTTACACTTTATATTGTTTTTGTCAAAATTTCCCTTTGATCCCTTATACTCAATCTACTTCTTCTTTCTATATACCAATAAAATTTCTTTTTATTTATCAATCTAAACACGATTAAAAATATGATTTACTTCTTATTTTATAAAATATCGAACAGTATGTAACCAATTAGTTATGTCAGAAAATTCTGACTTACGGTTTACAACAGTCAATTTGAGCGTATGTATAGCATACTGTTTTCCCTTTCATTTAACTTTAAAATTTAAATATTTTTATTAGAAATTCATTTCTAATTCCAATTACAAATTAAATTTACAATTTAATTTAAATTACAGCTTCTGTACTTTAATTTCAATTCTTGACAAAACTGTACTTGATCCTGATTCACTTCTTTTTCCCCATTTGCTAATTTAAATAAAATTTCTATTTTTATTTTATTATTCATTTCTATTTACATTTAATTAAAAACAAGTTTTAATTTGATTTATATTTAAAAATCTTCTTTTAAACCCAAAGTACCATAGTACCATGAACTACCACATCAATTTCGTGTGTTTTTCTTGCCTGACCAGCCCTGGCTCCCATGCGCAGACCAAAGTACCACTCAGCCTCAATGTACCACCTTCGATTCATGGTATTTCCTTGCCAGATCAGCTCCCTACCTCACAAACATTCCCTACCTGGTAGTACCACCTGGTAGTACCACCCCCTCTTCTTCTTCTCGTTCATGACATCCCAGTGCACATGCACAACCACGAGAGCCAACGTCCATCACCACTTATCATCCACGTGAGTCACTTTCCACCCACTAATCACGATCCCGTGTCCCAGTCACCATCACCACATCGTTAGTGAGGATTCACCGTACCACCACCATTTCCAGGAAAAGCACCATCCAGGAAAATGACCAACCACACCTCGCCTCATCCACTGACTACCTTTCGCTTCCGACCCCGCCACCACATCACTTCGACGTCGCCAATCCCCCAGGACCGCACCCCATAGCCACCGTATCAAAGAGCAGTTCAGGCGAGAATAACCGAACAAAAAAATCCCCATTCAAACCCTATTTTGATCTCGTTCTCCAATTTTACCAAATAGGAAAATAGTTCAGCATTTTTCCTGTTATCTACAACCTCCCCTACTCCTTCTCACCGAGTGCCACCACATCTAGATGAGCGTTTCGTCGGGGGTTCACCAAAATGGGTTTTCCGACCATCCCCCTTTTTCTAATGATTCACACTTCTAAAAATCTTGATTTTTCATTTAAAAATCTTCATTTCAATCCACAATCATAGTTATGAAATCAAAACAAGTTTTTAAACCATTTGAAAATCCACTTAGGTTTGAGTTTTACAGGGAGCTGTTGTGTCTCTATTTTCCTGATTCTATGTTTATTTACTTGAACTGTGATGCTTCTGCTTTGTTTAAAATACATCGAGTGTATACATTTTACCCTATACTACCCTAGTACATATCAGTGTTAGTACTCCCTTCAAACCGTTAAGTGTTGGACCCCTTTTTGTGATTTATAACCAACAACAGTTCAGGTTATTTCCAATTTGAAAACAGCATTACACAAGACTTAAGAAACATGGTAATTCAAACTAAAGATACCCAACAGTTTATGTACCACCCTTAGTTCTTTTATCAAACACAAAATGGTATTCAAACAAGGCTTGTAATCCAACAAAAAACATACCAATAATAGTTTTAATTTAACATTGCACTGTTAGAAAAATGCAGAAATTAAAATCTGGAATAAAAGAAAGTTTACTCACCTTCAAGCTTAAAACCCTTAGCTTTCTTACAGTTTTTCCCCCGAATGGTTTTGTGTTGTGAGAGGGATGTGCGCATGACCAGGTCGTTATACAGTGGTAGGATAATAATAATAAAAAAACTAGTGCATTATATATGATTTGAAAACAGAAAGCCGTTTTCAGTTTTTGACAAATGATTAACAATTTAAATATCCTTTTTTTCAAACCTTTTTGAGATGACAACACCCTAACACCTGAGCTAACATGGCCATGATCAGCAAATATTTTCTTAGGAAATTTCCTGTCCTTGTACACGCCTTTCTCTCATTGGCTGCCTAGGTAATATCACATTTACTATACATGTACCTTACCATGTTATCCTCAAATCTTACCATGGTATAAACAAATTTTTTGATCACCCTTTGTACCATAAATGGTCATAATATTTTGAGTTTTCTCTCTTCATTTTTCACATGACATATAGATTTAATAAGAAATCATGTAAAATAATTACTTGCCTTCCAAGGTTCTCTAAAATCTGAAAGTTTTGGTACAAGAAACATCAGTGGCTATGTGATGAATGTGCCTAGAAAATCTTAGAAAAAATCTATGATTAAAATTGATCTAGTGTAGGCAAGATCTTTGGTATACATACAAGATTTTGTAAATCTTTATGCACATGTTTTATGACAAAGTAAACATATTTTGGAAAAATGAAAAGGAAGAGTATTTTCAGAAAATCATATGTTGAAAAAGAAAAAGATTTTAAAACTGAAAATGCTTTAATATATAATGATTTTGCCGTGTGCACAATATTTACTCCTTGATCCTAGTTGTTAGCCAGTCTATAATGTAGATTATACTTTCAAGACTCATGAATGAGAGCATGATTTGCAAGTGTAACTGACACTTCTTATTTTTGGTTTGATGCATATGTACACACAAAGATTTTCCTTGAATTTTGTTTTGAGAACAAAAGGGCGTTTTTAGTCATGTTTTATCCAAGAGGGTTTTAAAAATCAAGAGTTTGCCAAAAAAAATTTAAGTTTTTAAACCCTTTTGAATAAAAAGAAAAAAGTGTTTGACAAAAAATGGCATTTCAAACTTTGCTATGCACATGTGTTATCTTTCATACATGAAAAAAATGAATTTAAATAAATGCTTTTTCATACATGCTATCTTAGATACATGTGTAAAGGAAATGGCAAATGAACACCTTTGATATGTTTTGCCTTATTTAAAATATGGATTTTAGCTCGTATTTATAAATATGTACTTATGATCAATCAATATTCGTGTTAGAGATCTATGTAAAGAACTGGGCCATTACAATCTACCCCCTTATAAAAATTTCATCCTCGAAATTTGTAATAGTAGATTAGAGTTATCGACACACATCAATAAATTATTTTATTTATCACAGCTATTTCCATAACTAGATATATCTATTACTATGGTTGGAAAACATTTCCATTTATGCATTACTATTTCTTGTCTTCCAATTCTCATCAACTTCCAAATATCTTTGATTTTATTTTGGAAAATAGATCTCAGTTCTTATTCACTTCATTGATTTGAATCAATCTTGCTCAAGCATATGTATTTGACCAAATTCCCTTTTTAAACTAGAATCCATATTCAACACATTAATCAATTCACTTAACTCCATTAAGTATTATCCACAGTCTCAATTAACTTAGTTAATTATCTCCATTTCGGGACTCATTGATTCAAAAATCGACCAGTTCACTTTCCTTGAGTTCATATCCAATTAATACTTAAGTCTAGACTTAATTACAGGAATCCAAATTTTAATTCAATTTAAAATTCTAACCCGATTTTAGTACCAATATGGTTGGATATTATTCTAATTTATTTCAACCATATTTTATTTGTCTTAAGGCTGACCCTAGTTAATTTACTCCTTTTATCTAAAAAGAGTAAGGTACCTTCTGAAGCTCCTTCCATTTTCACATTCTCAGAAGTTGATGACTTATCCATTAAAGCATAGACCTTTGGTTGTTGTACCTTTTTCATAAGTGGACAGTCTTTAACCAAGTGCCCAGGCTGATGACAGTTATAGCATGAAAACTTTTGGGGAATAGTATCACTTTCCTTGAGTTTATATCCAATTAATACTTAAGTGTAGACTTAATTATAGGAATCCAAATTTTAATTCAATTTAAAATTCTAACTCGATTCTAGTACCAATATGATTGGATATTCTTCTAATTTATTTCAACCATATTTGATTTATCTTAAGGCTAACCCTAGTTAATTTACTCCTTTTATCTAAAAAGAGTAAGGTACCTTCTGAAGCTCCTTCCATTTTCACATTCTTAGAAGTTGATGACTTATCCATTAAAGCATAGACCTTTGGTTGTTGTGCCTTTTTCATAAGTGGACAGTATTTAACCAAGTGCCCTGGCTGATGACAGTTATAGCATGAAAACTTTTGGAGAATAGTATCACTTGTTCCCTTTGGATGAGGTTGCTCCGGCTGCTGAGTTTGTTGTGGCTTTTCTGCTGCTGGCTTCGTACGAAACCTAGCAATGTGTCCCTTCTCCTTGAAGTTATGGCATTGTGTATCTTTATAACGCTATTTGGCTTTCTGCCCCATCTTTGGTATTCCCTTGTTGTTCCAGTTTGGATTAAATTTCCTTTTTTGGAAATCTCGCCACTGGGTTCTCCTGTCTGCGCTTTTGCAACTGGCTTCTTCCCCTTGAGTGCATCATAACGAACTACCACATCCACCAGATCGAAAAATGAAATCTTGAGATGCCCATTCATTTGAACTTGCAGGCTATCCTTCAATCCTGTTATAGACATCTCGTTCTTCTTGAGTGGGGTACTGATCAGTTATGGCCCGAAACAAGAAAGTGAATTGAACTTGTTCTCATATTCTCATATTTTCATGTTCCCTTGTTTGAGATCAATGAAATCCCGATACATACTAGTCTTTCCTGTAGCAGGAAGAAATTGGGCTTCGAAAGCTTCTTTGAATTTTTCCCAAGTGAAATCTTCCTCAGGAACATTCGTGGTCTAAGCATCACACCAAATAGCAGCAGCTTCTTGAAGTTTCCACGAAGCTAAGGGACGTTTCTGCTCATCATTCAATTTCAGTCCTTTGAAAATCCTCTCACAGGACCTCAACCATGCTTGGACTTCAATGAAAGAATCCTTCCCTTTAAATATGTTCCCTCCTAGAGTGGTAGACTCCTTGCAGATAGTTGCAAAGTTTTTATCCTACTTGACTGGTGCAACTTCCTCTACAGTCTCCCCTTGATCCTAGGATCCTGTATTATGACTAGTAGTAGTGGAAGTTCCACTAGCTCAACCTCTTCGTCCTCGGCTAATCATTTTAATCACCTGAATATAACAGATTGTCAATCGAGACTTGATCGGATATAACTAACTTAGGTATAGCATCCAAGTTAATCTAAATTTATTTTAAATTTTCAAAAATACACACTCTCACTCTCACCCAAAGCCTAGGTAATCGGTAACCTAAGCTCTGATACCAACTGTAATGACTCAACTTTCGAACACATTGGAAGTTGTGTCATTAATAAGAATAAAAAAGGATAAAAGATAAAATCACAAAAAACATCAGAATCTCACAGCAGAATTTTTACAAAAGATGATACTTCATAATATTACACAGCAGTACATAATACATCAGAGCATAATAGGTCTAGTGATACAAGTCGTTCATAGTACATCTCTAATTATACATATCATTGATGACTAAACTTGCATATTTATAATTATACAGTAGATATGATAAGTGGATCAGCCCACAGAAAGTTCCATTCCAGCTTTCCAAGTTTTATTCAATCCAGATTCACTTGTCTCTTCATAACAAGTGTTACAAATACCCAAGAGTTTAAGGGAAACACATAAAAATAAACCCCGGGTCAGTCAGGGGACTGGTATGAGTAAATAGTTTTAAAACAAATTAAAGAAATAAAAATATCTCATAAGACCACGCCGTGAATACGGAATGGGTTTTTACCTTATGAGATCAAAACACTTTGTATACTTTAAATCAGATAATATCATAGTGTCTATAAGTTTTCACAAATAATTTAGGATCTGGAAGAATGCTTGCATCTCACATTCTCCTATATAGTATACAAATAAAACTGTTTGGCGCTTATGGAAATTTGATTTCCAACTATAACAAGGTATGGGACAACCTTCCGATGATGTATCTCTAGAGGCGAATACACCTGGGTTCAACAAGAACGTCTTGCAACCCGGCCCATACATGACCAACCACTCATTTTGCTTGAGTGTATCGAATGTATATCACCAACGGTTGGGCTCAAACCACCGTTTCCCGAAAAGGGACAGCATCGAAATAGATTAAAGAAGGAAAATGAAATTTCTCTATATAGGTGATTATACACCCTAATGGGAGCGACCCAAATAGCCATGTTGCCTGCCCGATTTTCGTCACTTCCTGGGTGTGAGGCTTGAGGCTAGACTTACCTTTTCATCATCACTATTTATTTTCTTTGAATGCCACATCGTCAAAACTCACCAACCACTAATTGAATTCACCAAAAATATATTATAGGTATACAACTAGAGAAACGAATTCCTCTACCACCATATAAATACGTTTGGAGAGATCAACGTACGTGAACAGTTAGAATTACTTTGTCATACATTCGTCTATACAAGTTGTCCTGGGATTGGACAAAATGAAGGCACTATTCAAGAATATCCCTTGTATATCTCTGTCTACAATGTAAAAATCTCTAACGCGCGACATATAGTCAAATCAAAGTGAAATGTTTATTTCGGCCTCTTTGAAATGATTTGCGAAACATTTCCTTTTTAAATTATTAATCTAACATGATTATAATCTAATTTACATATATAATTACAGTCAAACTAAATAGTATATAATCCTCTTGCTTATATCGGGGTATTCTGATCATCTTTAAAAATGGACAGTTTAAGTGTGCGCGCCGCACACGGTTTTTCCTTCCATTTTGTTCGTAAATAATTACTTACATTATTCTTTTTGAAATTTGTTACTCATAATTATTTCTTAATCTAATTATTCATAAATGAATTAAATTTATAATTTACAATTTATTTTACAACTCTTCCACTTTATATTGTTTTTGTCAAAATTTCCCTTTGATCCCTTATACTCAATCTACTTCTTCTTTCTATATACCAAGAAAATTTCTCTTTTTATTTATCAATCTAAACACGATTAAAATATGATTTAGTTCTTATTTTATTAAATATCGAACAGTACATGACCAATTACTTGTGTCAGAAAATTCAGACTTACGATTTACAACATTCAATTTGAGCGTATGTATAGCATACTGTTTTCCCTTTCATTTGACTTCAAAATTTAAATATTTTTATTAGAAAATCATTTTTATTCCAATTACAAATTAAATCTACAATTTAACTTAAATTACAGCTTTTGTACTTTAATTTCAATTCTTGACGAAACTGTACTTGATCCTGGTTCACTTCTTTTTCCCCATTTCCTAATTTAAATAAAAATTTTATTTTATTTTTATTAATTGTTTCTATTTATATTTAATTAAAAACTAGTATTAATTCGATTTATATTTAAAAATCTTCTTTTAAACCCAAAGTACCGTAGTACCATGAAATACCACATTGATTTCGTGTGTTTTTCTTGCCTGATTGGTCCTGGCTCCCATGCACAGACCAAAGTACCACTCAGCCTCAAAGTACCACCTTCGAATCATGGTATTTCCTTGCCAGATCAACTCCAGACCTCACGAACACCCCCTACCTGGTAGTACCATCTGGTAGTACCACCCCCTCTTCTTCTTCTTCTCGTTCATGACATCCTCGTGCACATGCACAACCACAAGAGCCCACGTCCATCACCATTGATCATCCACGTGAGTCACTTTCTAACCACTGATCATGACCCCGTGTCCCAATCACCATCATCATGTCGTCAGTGAGGATTCACCATACCACCAACATTTCCAGGAAAAGCACCATCCATGAAAATGACCAACCACACATCACCTCGACCACTAACTGCCTTCCGCTTCTTGCCCCGCCACCACATCACTCCGACGTCGCCAATCCCCCAGAACCGCACTCCCCTAGCCTCCATATCGAAGAGTAGTTCCGGCGAGAATAACCGAACCCAAAAATCTCCTTTCAAACCCTATTTTGATCTCGTTCTCCAATTTTACCAAATTGAAAAATAGTTTAGCATTTTTCCAGTTATCTACAACCTTCCCTACTCCTAACCGAGTTCCACCACCCCTAGATGAGCGTTTCGTCGGGGGTTCACCAAAATGGGTTTTTCGACCATCCCCCTTTTCTCATGATCCACTCTTCTAAAAATCTTGATTTCTCTTTAAAAAATCGTCATTTCTATCCACAGTCATATTTATGAAATCAAAACAAGTTTTTAAACCATTTGAAAATCCTCTTGGGTTTGAGGTTTACAGGAAGCTTCCGTGTCTCTGTTTTCTTGATGCTATGTTTATTCACTTGAACTGTGATGCTTTTGCTTTGTTTAAAAATACACCGAGTGTATACATTTTACCCTATACTACCCTAGTGCAAATCAGAGTTAGTACTCCATTCAAACCATTAAATGTTGGAACCCTTTTTGATTTATAACCAACAACAGTTCAGGTTATTTCCAATCTGAAAAAAGCATACACAAGACTTAAGAAATATGGTAATTCAAACTAAAGATTCCCAATAGTTTATGTACCACCCTTAGTTCTTTTATCAGACACAAAATGGTATTCAAACAAGGCTTGTAATCCAACAAAGAACATACCAATAATAGTTTTAATTTAATAGTCCACTGGTAAAAAAATGTAGAAATTAAAATCTGGAATAAAAGAAAGTTTACTCACCATAAAGCTTAAAACCCTTAGCTTTCTTACTTATTCTCCCCTGAATGGTTTTGTGTTGTGAGAGAGATGTGTGCATGACCAGGTCCTTATATAGTGGTAGGAAAATAATAATAAAAACTGGTGCATTATATATGATTTGAAAACAAAAAGCATTTTTCAGTTTTTGACAAATGATTGACAATTTAAATATCCTTTTTCTTAAACCTTTTTGAGATGACAACACCCGAACACCTGAGCTAACATGGCCATGATCAGCAAATATTTGCTCAGGAAATTTCCTGTCCTTGTACACACCTTTCTCTCATTGGCTGCCTAGGTAATATCACATTTACTGTTCATGTACCTTACCATTTTCTCCTCAAATCTTACCTTGGTATAAACAAATTTTATGATCATCCTTTGTACCATAAATGCCTAGAATATTTTGGGTTTTCTCTCTTCATTTTTCACATGACATATTGATTTAACAAGAAATCATATAAAATATTTACTTGCCTTCCAAGGTTCTCTAAAATCTGAAAGTTTTGGTACAAGAAAAATCAATGGCCATGTGATGAACGCTCCTAGAAAATCTTAGAAAAAATCTATGTTTTAGATTTGATCTAGTGTAGGCAAGATCTTTCGTATATATACAAGATTTTGTAAATCTTTATGCACATGTTTTATGACAAAGTAGACATATTTTGGAAATATGAAAAGGAAGAGTATTTTCAGAAAATCATATGCAGAAAAGATTTAAAAACTGAAAATGCTTTAATCTATAATGATTTGGCCCTGTGCACAATAATTACTCCTTTATCCTAATTGCTAGACAATCTATACTGTAGATTATACTTTCAAACTCATGAATGAAAGAATGATTTGCAAGAGGAATTGACACTTCTTGTTTTTGGTTTGATGCATATGTACACAAAAAGATTTTCCTTGAAATTTTTTTGAGAATAAAAGGGGTTTTTTTGTCATGTTTTATCCAAGAGGGTTTTAAAAATCAAGATTTTGCGAAAAAATAGGTTTTAAACCCTTTTGACAAAAAAGAACGAAGTGTTTGGAAAAAAATGGCATTTCAAACTTTGCTATGCACATCTATTATCCTTCATACATGGAAAAAAAATGAATTTAAATGTTGTTTCATACATGCTATCATACATACATGCGTAAAGGAAATGGAAAATAAACACCTTTGATATGTTTTGCCTTATTTAAAATATGGATTTTAACTCGTATTTATAAATATGTACTTATGATCGATCAATATTCGTGTTAGAGATCTATGTAAAGAACTGGGTCATTACAATGGGCATATAATCAAGACAAAGAGAACAAGGATAATTTTATAGCAGTTTTCATATAAATAGAAGCAGTGCAAATTTTCGTGTTAGCTATAGTGCAAGTGATGAGAAGGAATTTTTTAAAACAAGAGGACATATATGTGCAACAAAACACAAAACCAGAGGAAAATATTTGTGCAAATGGGTTTGGTGAAACAAGAGGACATATATGTGCGTAGAATCAAACACGCATAACAATTTAAGTATGATCAAACATGGTGTATACAAGCATGTTTGAGGCCTTTACAGAAAAGGAATAATATAACGATTCAATATTCAATAGTGTACATGTATACACATATATGTATATATATATACACATACAATTAGAATAGGCAGGTGTATAAACAATTAGGGAAAAACTGGAACAATGTACATATCAAATAGACGTGCCTCAATATTGTAGGTATAACATCACACATCAACCAACCTTTTAATTTCAGTTTGAATTAATGTTGGAAAACATGTAATACAGTAAATCATGAGCATAAAACTCACCTTAAATGCATCGCAGCAACGAAGGAAGGATGTAGGATAGTTGCTCAAAGGGGACTGCAGTGGTAGGGCGGCACGCGGTCTCTGGTGGTGCGAAGGTTGGAGGAGAAGAAAAAGACCAGCACAATATTTGAAATAACGTGACATAATATAATTTAAGAATTTGCATGGCTTTCTAGTATTGATCATAACGCATGCGCCATGTATGACTTTCAAATTGGAAGTCTGAAGCTCCTCCTTGTTCGTTTTTGTTCAATCCATTTTTTTATCAACGAAAATAAGATAGAGAATAGGAAGAAATAATATGTGAATGAAGAATGGAAGGAAAGAGGAGTGACGTGAGGAATAAACAGAAGAAAGAGAACGGAATTAGAATGGGAAGAGGAGTGTGTTAGGTCATCATGTGTGCTGTCTTAATGCTTTGTTATTTTTAAGATTTGTAACGTTAAGTAATGAAACATGATACACATTAAGAAGGTAAAGAAGAGGGAAGAGAGAAATGTGCGGTCCGAATAAAAGAAACGTTTCCATTTGCTTGTTTTGGCATATTATTATCATGTTCCCTTTTTTTGCATGAATAGTCTAGGAAGGTAGGAAGACATTTGTGAGAAACGTGAATAGGTATAAATGGAGAATGATGTATATTTTCTTTTTTAATGAAGGAATACGTAAGAAGAAAGGAAAAAAGAAGCAGTGTTTAAGGAATAGTTAAGGATGTGTTATAATTTTCTTACTTATTTATTTATTAGTCAATGAATGTTTTTAATTAGGAGATGAGCTACAAGTGAAAAGAGTAATTAGTGCATTAGAGTTTGAAATATCAGAGCTCGAAATCTAAATAATAATAATTCAGATGAAAGTTGAAAGGTGTCAACCGAAATTTACATCAGTATAAAGTAGAATCAACATTTATATTTATAACATTCGTGTACAAACCCGAACTTCCCCAGTCTCAAAAGAGAAGAGAAAGAATGGATTGTCTGAGAACACGGCAAATCAGAACACAAACATAAGAACATTTTATTGCTATTACAACTATTTACATTAGAGTACAAGAATATACAGAGTATGAACAAATAATACACATTTGATAAATACCAGAGATATACAAATTAAAATGTAGTGGAAAATAATACAAAACACAATCGAAAGAGATACACGGATACAGAGCTTTCCGAATATCATTCCAGCTGTAACCCAGGATCCTGTGAATATAAATCTACAAAACCAAAACTACTAGTTGCCCGTGTGGAAAATAGGGGCACCCAGAGGGTTAAAACAATAAACTCCAGGTCAATCTTGTGACTGGTGTGAAAACTAAAATAATTACTCAAAACATTACTTTAAAATCAGGTATATCAAGGGACCATGATGTATAGCACGGAACGGGTTTCCTCCTAGGAATATCAGTGCATATAACAAAACAACGCAGTTCTTTTTAGAAAAATGAAGCTGTTATAACACTCAGGTCCCACCACACAATGCAACACAAGCCGGAGGATAGAGTTTTACCTTATAATAGCCAAATATGCTTAGAACGTGTAAAACAAATTGTTTTTATACTTTTACAGTGTAAAGTGATTGAAAACAACTTCAAATATAAATGTATCAATCATAGATGGCATTAGCGTCCCATGCCACTATGTCGCCAATAGTATACAACTAAAACCGTAAAATGTCGTATTGGAATTTGGATTTCCGTCTGTGAACCAAGGCAAGGGACCGTCCTTACCTCTTCAAGGTTCTTTAGCCTGAGCCTCAGGATCAAAGCTCGAGTGACCATTGGGGCGACACGTCCGGTCCACGCAGAGTGGATTAAAATGCCTCAACCATGCGTTTCCGCACCTATGGGGCATAAACTGGTCATATATCGACCAAACCATCCATCGGCGTCGTATTGAAAGATACAACCGAGGCGCCTCGGTATCCATCATCCACAAAAGTAAACGTTTGGGATTGCAAAACCCTGACACCACTCCCAACTAGAAGGAAACGCATGTCCTCTCTAAGGGCCTCTCCCATTTCGTGTTCACATCGAGGTGCGAGGCTCGCGATTTAACGCCATACATAAATTTATGCTATATTAAAGCCCTGCTTTGAACACAACCACAAGACTCTGCTTTTCAACAGAAGCCTTGATCATTTGCATCTCAGCATGCCACACAGGCAATTCACGCCATGCAACTGATGTTTATCAATCACACAGAATGAAATCCAATGTCAGACACACATCCATTTACAAGTTCATTCTGAGTCTGAACGAAACCAGATGCACCTTATTCCTCGTTCCATATGTCCAATGCAGGAGAGAGGTCCCCGCATATCCGGTCGATCTTCAAGTACGTCTGGACGATCACCACTTATTACCTTGTCTTAGGTGTACAGCCCAATCAAGACATAAGTAATAATCCAAATGATGTGAAGACCTCCGATCTTCAACCACCATCTTCATCGTCGACTTATCATCGATCCAGTTATTCATAATGGGATAAACCCGGTCTTTCCAAATAACTCGCGTACATAATAAACAAGTGCTATAAAAACACAGCATACGCCTCACTCCAATCCAGAATATTTCTTTATTCAAATATTCTTATACTTTGGGTAAGGTTCCCATTAATTTTATCAAAGATAAATTCTTTAAATTTATTCTTTAATCTTCCTTGGGATATCAACTCAAAGCAAATTAAGGTTTATTCTAACTACTTTGGATTAGCGAACCTTACCGAAGTAATCATTTGTTAAATTTACCAATCCCAACCTATTCATCCCATGAAGCAAAACTGGTAATACTTCATATCTAACACCACGGCGTTATCAGTAAGTTAATTACCGTTTCACGTTCAAATCCAATTAAAGATTTAACTATCGCTTGGAGTAAAACTGGTGCTACTCCATTCTCGATCATTTCCCGAATTTGATAATTTAAATTAACACATTCTATTTTTTATCTAAATAAATATTTGTTAAAACTCTTATTCAGTTTTAATCTCAAAAATCATTACCTAATGATTATTCAAATTTAAGAAATTAACCTTATCTTTGACTGGGTTAAAGAACTAATGTCATTTAAAACACAGTTCACGATAAACCCTAAATCCCGTTCCATTAATTATGGAATCTTTACGGAAAACAAATCAATATATGCAATCGATATAAACTTCCGTATCCAACTGATAATATAAATGGAATAACGACAAAGCCTTTCAAATTCTATACATATTAATCGTCTTCCTCCATAGAAGCTCATTTCGATAATTACCCAATCAAATTCCATTCCATTCCAATTTATTGTATCAAATTGGAAAACTTTACTTTAGAAAATTTCCCTAAATCTTAATTAAAATTCCAAATCAAATTTCACTATAAATCGGGTTAAAGAACTAATGTTAAAGACACAGTTCAAAATAAACCCAATTCTCATTCCATTTTATTCCAGTTACTAAATATAACTAGAAACTCCAATAATCTTATTTAAAAGATTTATTCTTTCCACACGGGGTTTAAGAACAATTTTAATGAAGACACCATTCACGACAAACCCAAAATTCAATTCTTTCACTCAATTCCAATTAAATATTAATTAATTGGAAATTTTCACTAAATCTTACTGAAATGATTTATTCTTTTCTCAACTGGGTCTAAGAATAGTGTTAATGAAGACACCATTCACAACAAACTCGAAATCTCATTCGATATTAAATATAAGGCTCTGAATAGAAATTATATTGGCTTATATTCAATACCAAATTCTGAAACCAATAAATATCGTAATGGAAATAACGATATAAAATATATCTTCCAAATTTTCATAACAATACCCGTATGACCACGGAATCCAAGATCGAAATAATTTGAAGATGATTTCGATTCAAATCCATTCCAATTCATGTATTGCAAATTCTTGTTATATAAAAACCGTTCACAAATCCAATTTATTTTATTTACAAATTATTGGATTTCAAATATAGTTAATAACTAGTTCATTTTGATAAAAAAATATTTTTATCTTTACAAACGTGGAATTTTTCACCCAAATTCTTTCCAAATCATTTATTATGATTTTACACAAATTATTAATAATTTTAAATATTTTATCAAGGCCCATACAGCTGATTTCCATAGACGACCATCGAACTTCACTTACAATGACCTTTTGCAAATTTGATTTGGACATAATTCCAAATCCAACCATTAGATTTTAAATTTCTTGTATTCATTAGAAAGCTCTTTTCAATATGAACCCAATGGTTTTGATTTTAGGAGAATCCGAAGGTCGGATCTCCCGTAATATCCATTCGAAGTCAATAGTCAAAATTCGCAAACTACCGCGGCACGGCACGTTCTATTCAGGCCATTAAATATATGTAATATATATTATATATATATTTCGTCGATTTCCATTTAAAACATATTTTATAAATCATTTTGAATTCGCTTTCAAAATGATTTCAACTTCATATTCAATTTCAAATCAAAATTGAATGTCCCATATCAGTAATATATAAATGATAATATTTTCAAAACATTAGATTTTGAAATTAATACCTTTTTGATATTCATTACAAAAATAAAAAAAATCGATATCAATATCATTCACTTCAAAATGCTGTTAATCTAATCAGCACGACTTCATATTTTTAAATATTTTCGTGTCCATCCCAAATCGGACATCAAATCCATATTTTGATCTATTACTGAATATTATTTTAAAATATTCATTATTCACCATTTTAAATTATTTGTTATTTTATAATATTCATTCCTTCCGAATTGGAATCATACATAGTCTATTACCATATAATTTGATTTATATGGATTTCATGCACATATGTACACCACAATAATCAAACGCTGTCAACCATCATCCAGAGTGCATTACACAACTGCATAAACATAAATAATTAACGCTTACAACAGCCTGTCAACCCATCGATTGACATACGACTAAATATTGGGTTTAGTGTATGTCCAATATCATCCCAATACCCGTATGGTGTTTCAAACAACAAACACTGATTATTATTTGTGCAATTGGGCGATGTGTAAAATATATCGCCCCAGTCCAAATCAGTCATATCTATGTACATAAACAAATCGTCCGATTTGTAAATGAATATTTATTCTATTCATATACACGTTAAAAGTTATATTTTTAACTATAAAATATTTGAATATTTTATACAGTTCATTTATACAATAAAAATGATATTTTTATTGTTCCAATATTTTTAGAAAATTTCGGCAGCACAACGGCGCGATACTAGAACTGGAATAAGTTAAAGCCTTATCCCTCGCCTACTAATGGCTCGCGCTATGTACTTACCAATTCTCATCAATTCATTTCATTTCACAAACAAAATTCAACCAAATAATCTAATCAACCAAACAAGCAAACAAACACGGTTTCAAACAAAGGTGTCGAGTGCTACTAAGCACAGTCTGCATCCTAGTATATATTTTTAACTAGAAAATAAATTAAAGTGAGAAGTTCTCACCTTTGGGGTCCATTCCTCTGTTCTACATTTCTGAGCGGTTCAGATTTTTTTTCCACCATTTCCCTCACAATCTGTTTCACACGAATTTTATGTTAGAAATCACATTTTTATTCTATTACTACATAAATAAAAATCACATTTTTATTCTAAAGTTATATATATATCATATTTTTATATTCTCTACATATATAAAATCATATTTTTATAACAATGCCAAATGGATAAAAATCACATTTTTTAGCTGCTATAATATTATAAAAATAATATTTTAATAATGCTACTTCATATATAAGAAGTATATTTTTATATCGCTACTCGTATATATTTTTATTATGCTATTGTATAAATAAAAATCATATTTTTATTTTCTATTCAAACAATAAAGATCCAATTTTTAAATGCCATTCATATAAATAAAAGTCATCTTTTTTTGCAATTTTCATATTAAAAATCATATCTTTTTATTTATGAAAATAATATCTTTATAAATATAAGAATATAATCTTTTTCATGATAAAATCATACTTTTATTTCTAATCTATACATATAAAAATCACATTTCTATTTATGAATCATATTTTTATATGAAATAAAAATTAGAATAACTCATATATATATTTTTCTAGGGTTTCCATCGCTATAGTGCCACCCCACTTAGATCGAGCAAAACCATCCAAGCCCTTAAAACGCCCAACGATGAAGAAGAGGGGGTTTTGGGTTTTAACTGAGAGAGAGGGGGATAGGTGCGACGCTGGAGGCTGTACCGGCCATAGGGGGTATTGACGATGGTCTGGTGGTCAGAGTAGTGGGTTCACGATTTTTTTAGGGCTTGGGGATCTCGAACCGAGCGCTGGAGAGGGAAGAGGAGGTGTGGAGGGGAGGCAGGCGTTAGAGGGAGGCCGGCCGAAGGCGGCGCTGGCACTGGGCTGCGGCCGATCGGGGGTGGGGCGGATTTGGGTATGGGGCGACGGGTTGGGTTAGGGTGTAGGTGGTTTTTCAAAGAAAAAGGGGCGGCTGCTATATGGTTTAGATTTGGGTTTGAAAAGTCTATTTATATATATTTATACTATTTTATTTAATTCTCCAAAATGTTGACTTTCCATTTTAACTCCAATCGAGACCTAACGACTCTTGCCCGTAGCTAATTACCCCCATTCTGAATACAATGGGATATGTTTCGTATGCCAATTCTATCGTTTTGATCAGTTTTTATCAAAATTAAAATATAAATCATTATATATTCAATTTAAATGTACGTTTCAATTTACCGGGGCCACATACGGACTCCAAAAATATCAGAAAAATTAATCTAGCTATGTTTTGACGATACGGTCCTAACAAAACTAATTTCGTCGAATTTGGACACCGTTTGAAAAACGGTCAGTTTCCGGTCGATTAAATTCAAACTGAATTGACCAATCGCGTTTAAATCCGCCACTCTCACATATTAATTCCAAAAATTTTGAAAATTGGAATCTAGCAATAATTTGATATTCCGGATCCAATAAAAGTGGTCTCTTCCAAAATGGAGGTCATTTGCAAAATCATTATTTTTAAGGGCTATATAATATATAAATTCCATAGCGACTATTCTGAATTTTCAACGGGACATTACTTTTTATTCCTGTTATGAAATCTGGATTTTTCACATTCGTTGGAAAGGTATTTTCAAAAAGATTCAAATAATTCTGGTTTTACTAAAATCCAGTTTATTTTGAATCTTGTACATTCAATCGAAATTTGAAATTGAATTTTCAAACTACCGCGCCATTTTCAATTCCTTTTGTAATTAAATATATATTTATATTCTAACTTCAATTAAAATAAATTTATATGTTCGAATTCTATTTAAAATAAATTTATATCGTTATTATTTAAAATAGATCATTTTAAAATTAAAAATTCTGTAAATTGCCAAAATAACAATTTTTAATTGGTTTTGATTTTTCGGGTTGTTACAATCTCCCTCACTTAAAATATTTTCGTCCTCGAAAAGGAACGGAGCTAAAAGTTATTTTACTAATCAACTCAATTTTCAGTTTGGCTTTCATTCTTCAGCTTTTCAGTTTTTTAGAATTTTCCAATTTTTCAAAAATTTGTCTAACAACCTAAAGTTTTGAATTTTTTTGCCATAACCTCCTTTGTACCACTACAACAAAAAATACTTTTCGCAACAGGCGATATCAGTTGCAGTAGACCTATTACAACAGGCCTGCGCCTGTTGGTATAGCCGAAGTTGCAAAAAGTCCGCAACATTTTCAGCCTGTTGCAATAAGGTGTTGCGGTATACTTTTTTGCAACAGGCTTTTGCTGTTGCAACATATCATTTTGCAACAGTATATGCCTGTTGCAATAGATCCATAAATTTATAAAAAAAAATATTACAGCTTATAGATATTACATATTAAATGTATTCGTTTTAGTAATAGTGTATATCACAAAATAAAATAAACAAATAAAAATATTATTTTAATAAAGTTTTAATAGTACAAACAGTTACAACAAAAATTCCAACTTTTTTACATATATACCCTTACAACACATCAAATGTTACATCATCGAGTTTGTAAAATCTTTGGTCACAGCAGACATATGACAGGCTCTTCCCAGATATAAAAAAGGAGGCATTTTCTCTGCATATCTAAAACCTCACGCCCTCGATGAAAAAATCTTCTACAAGGAAGTCCAGGTCCCAGATATAGCAAGCGCAAGGCCAATGATAACAAGACCAACATCAAAGGACGCAACAAGCCAACTCAACTCCGACCCTAACACCTTCAAATGAAATAAAGCAGGAATGATGAGCCAAAGCAAAATGCATACACTGCTTCCAACAAATGATAAAAAATCTATAAAATTAGGCACTAAAGCCACCACCAAACACACAATCACAATCATACCTCACCTCAACCATGAACTGTACTTTTTATCGGAAAACCAGTGCTCGACTACTTCATTCACAGGATGCATCATTATAGGCATCGTAAAGAAAACACTGAACTGCCATTTTAACCCCAAAAATATTTCAAAATCTGTTTTTTTCTTTTGAAAAGCAACAAAGCAAAAAAAATTAGTCACCGCATTATTTAGAAATATCAGCACAATCTAATAACCAAGTATTAACCTAAAAAATCAACAAGCCAGTGAAAAAAGTTTTCATTGCCATTTGCAATTTGTAGAACTGCCATTACCTTTTTAATCAAAATCAGGGAATAATATTCTTCAAAGAAACAGCCGCATAAGTAATGAAGCTACAAGTATTAATCTTAATAACAAACACAATACACAAACAAGATGGTAATTACCTTTGTATCAAATTGTTTCAAGTCAGGATTACAAAATTTGCAAGCAGAGGAGTCGCTTTTTAATCAAAGCCTGCCACCGTAAAGGAAAAATCGAGAACATTATTTCTTATTGCAGGAGGCTGCTGTGCTCACTTCATGGCTGTAACAAGGCGGAGGAGTGTAAATTGCGGAGGAAGGTGAGTTGATGTTAGAGATTGATTGTCGAAGGAGAAAAAGTCGCACAAGGAGGAGGAGTGGATAGGGTTTGTTCGGAAGAAGGAGGTAGATCCAGACGCTGGTTTTGAGATTTGGGTGGAAACAGGTGCGATGGTTTTGAGATTTGTTTAAGGGTGGAGATGACGCTGGTTTTGAGATTTGTTTTAGCCCGAAAAATTGATATTTTGGAGCCAAAATTTTAGATGACTCTAGAGTTTGCGCCAAAATTTCACACGATGGTTAATGACACGAAGATTTTGAATAGAATTATGAGTTTCCAGATGTGCTTTTTTGAATTGTTTTACCTCTTACAGACCATGGGGAATGACCTTTCGTCGGGTTAAGGCTTATTCAGCTCCCTCTAAAGATCCGATTAAGGACAGTACTTGTACTTTCAATAGGATGATCCTTTATGGAGCTATGTGTTTTGTTTATCTGAAAGCACAGATTTCCATTCAAAAGTGAGGTAATACAGGAGGTCGACTCGGCTAATCCTAGTGTTTATCGCCTCCTCCTTTTCCCATGTTGAACTCATTGTCGTACCTCATGTTTTTATCAAAAGTTAATATGTCCCTTTGTTCTCCTTGAATGTGTTTTTTCCCTTTGGAAGTGTGAATGAACTATCAAATTTCCTCAGTTTTGAAGGTTGCACTACGTGCAAACTAGGTTTCATCTGGTCTTATCCCTAAGGATTCATTGAAAACTTTGTACTGCCTGCCGCTTGTTTTATTTCTTTATTGAAATTGAATGGATTCTATCAGAACATTTTTATCTAATCCCCAACCAAAGACCAAGTAGAGATTCCTGAGTTTATTTTTCATACTATAGCCTACACGATCTTAGGAAAATACATTATATTGGTATTGCGATATTACGTTTTTTTGGATGATGTAAGTACAATTAGATTCTCATTTTCTTAATTTACATCATCAGTAGTCGCTGCAGCAAACATATGTTTGGATCATGATAAGTACTTTTCATAAGATTTAACAATGCAAAAACAATCAAGTAAATATCTGTTTAGGACTTGAGACATAGAGAGCAACAACTTACTAATTATTTACTAATTATTATTGATTGATTGTTATTTCATGACAATAACCGAATGTTAATCATGCATAATGTTAATCATATATATAGGCATGTGTATATATATATGTGTGTACATATATATATGTATATATAACTACTATATGCTTATACTTCTTATATTATAACCGAATATTACTTGGGGAAAAATAATTTTTAAAAGTACGCTTTTCGCAAGTGGCTTTACATGTTGAAAAAAAGTTATAGTTATCGCAACTGGTGAAAACAGTTGCTAAATACATAATTTTTGCAACTTGTTTGAAAGTGTAGTTGCAAATAATATTCTATTGCAACAGGAATGAAAGAGCTGTTGCGAAAAGTATGTTTTCGCAACAGGCATGAAAGCGTTGTTGCGAAAAATATGTTTTTCGCAACAGGAAGGAAAAGCCTGTTGCTAAATCTTATCTATTGCAACAGTTGTGAAAGGTCTGTTGCTAAATATCATTTACTGCAACTGACATTTGTGGTCTGTTGCAAATAGCTAGTTGCAATAGGGCATTTTTCTTGCAGTGTACCGGGAGACATTTAAAACCGCAACTAGCCACACTGGGACCTCACCATCCAAAAAGAAAAAGAAAAAGCCAATTGGCGCAGAAAATCATCTAAAACCCAATAAATTTTTAAACATGTACCTATTTGTCGGGCATAGAATTTTATTCATCTTCTCTAGCCTCCTTGTTATGACCTGTTCAATAAACATGTATGCAATTCCCAAAAAATTTCAATTTAGTTCAACATTCGATACAATTTGGCTAAATTTACCTTTCATTCATTTATTGGTTCAAATGAATAATAACACCACGAAATTAGCAATCAGCAATAAATTAGTTGATTAATATTTCAAATACATAATTTTAATACATACTCAAAATATCATATTTTTGATGCCAAATCACAACAAATAATCCTATATAAGTTTTGGTTCTCACTCCAGTCAGTTGGAAACATATAGGTATCCCACTTTCGTCACTCAAACATAAATTCTGATGGTGATATATCAATCATCAAAATCATCTCCATGCAACTAGAGTGTGATTCTATATACATCTAATGTATTTGAGACTTCAAATACACGTGGATCAGGCGTATATTAAAATCTCTATATACTTGACAGTCCAAATTCATTTAAAATAAATTACTCAAATACGTATAACAAGATTTAAATTTTAAAAACAAAATTCATCTTCATTTTTATTTTATTTTAAAATAACACACTTTCAACTCATTCTAGGATACTCCTGATCCCATATCTAATGTCATTCCCATTGGATATTACAAATCCAATCTTTGATGAATTCTATCATTCAGTTCTAATGTGTCCTGTTTTCGAGCTCTATAAATCAAAGCTCCGATACCAAATGTAACAACCTGGAAAATACGAACCAATTTAAAAAATTTATTTTAAATAAGTTGGTTGGAAAATGTGGCAGCAATTAAAATTTTCATTGTTAAATAATATTAAAGCCATTGAAAATAGTGATTTTTCAAACGACCTCTGTTTTCGATGAAACCACTTTTGTCGGAATCGGAATGTCAAATTATTGCTAGGTTTCGATTTTTAGAATTTTCCGAATTAGTATGTGAGCGTGGCGAAAGAAAATGTGTTTTGTTCAATTTAGTCAAATTTAATCGACTGAAAAATATCCATTTTTCAAACGGTCTCATAATTCGACAAAATTAATTTTGTTAGGACCGTATTGTCATAACAAAGCCAAATATATTTTTTCTGGATTTTTCTGAGTCCGTATGTGGCCTCAGTGAATTTATTTATGCGAACGAATTAATTTAATAAATATTTTAATTCTTAAATTAAATAATTCAGGCCACAGACAGCCGTTTGGGCTGATGGGACCTGGCCCGTTGGATCCGGAATAGGGACTATTGGGTAGGGTCACCTCTGGTTGTACTAGAGTCGGAACGGTTTTGAAGTTATGGTTTTTTTTTTTTTTGTAAAATAACAATTAAAAACATTATAAATCATAGTTTATTCAAAATCCAAATACACTGTACATAGTTTACAGCTGCCGCCCCTTATTGTTCATGGCTGATATCCATCCTCACTTCATCCACTAAGTTCTCTACCATCTCCATGAATTAGAACCCAATTCTCATACCACTTCGAAGCTCTTCCTCCCCTCTTTCAATCCATACGGATAACCTACCCTCAATCTACACACAGACCGAGAACCGATGCCCCAAAACCGCGCCTAAGACACCGCCATTCTCCTCCCTACAAGCGTGCGAGTTGGCTGAGGTGGGTGCCACCCTGGGTGCACTGGTTTGCTTTTTGGCGTGGTTTTCTCAGATCATCACGAAGTGGTGTAATCGGATCAAAAACTGAAGACCTAAATATGAACAAAGTAGTGAAACTCGGCGGCCACGAACTGTATTGGGAAAGAAGGTTAATTCTTTAAATAATTAATTAATTAATATAAAAATTTTATAACTTAATTTAATCTTAACTCATTCGTTCGAACTCGGAATTTGACGATTTCAGGACCCTTGGGATCGTAATTCAGAGAGCTATTTTTCTAGACATATTTGAATCAATTTGAGCAAGTCTAATTTTTGGCCAGATTAAAAGTATCAATACTTCTGTAGGACTTCTAATTTAAATAATTTAATAATTTAATTATTATATTTTCTCGATTGATTGAATCATTGAATGTATGTAAATAATATAGATCTGCGATGTTGTAAATTAGGATTTATGTATTTATCTATTGCTGTGAATGTTCATACGTGAAAAATCTCATTTTTATTGAGATTTATATATATTTGTTTGGTTCATTAGATTTGTGGATTCAAAATTTATATTTGAGTTAATTAGAAATAGTTAAAAACAAAATCAACTCATTTTGTTTATGTGAATTGTTGAGATCCACATTCTTATGTGAATTTGGCATGTTAGGAATAAGTAAACTTTATTTACATTTTTATGTGGATTAAACATGCTAGATAAAAAGGACACCTATATTTACATTTCCTATGTAAATAAAAAGAACAAAACTTGAGGACACCTTTATTTACATTCCTTTGTAAATAAAAAGAACAAAACTTGATGACATACATTTTATTTACATTCCTTTGTAAATAAAAAGAACAAAACTTGATGACATTTTTATTTACATTTTCTGTATAAATGAAAAGAACAAAATTATGATGATACATTTTCTATGTAAGTAGGATATGCAAAAGGAAAGGATACATTCAATTACATTTTTGTGTAAATAGGACATGAGAAGAGATGAACACATTCATTTACACATTTAGTGTAAATAAAACATGAGTTAAAGAAAGAGATTATTTTATTTACATTTAGTGTAAATAAAACATGAGACAAAGAAAAAGATTATTTTATTTACATTTAGTGTAATTAAAAGATGAGTTAAAGAAAAAGATTATTTTATTTACATTTAGTGTAAATAAAACATGAGTTAATGAAAAAGATTACTTTATTTACATTTAGATAAATAAAACATGAGTTAAAGAAAAAGATTATTTTATTTACATTTAGTGTAAATAAAACATGAGTTAAAGAAAAAGAATTTTTATTTACATTTAGATAAATAAAACATGAGATAATGAAAAAGAATATTTTATTTACATTTAGGTAAATAAAACATGAGGGTAAGAAAAAGAATTGTACTTTTTATTTGCATTTTTAGATGCAAATAAAACATAGAAAGGAATTACACTTTTTATTTGCAAATTAGTTGCAAATAAAAGACATGAATATAAAGAGTACATTTTTATTCACTTTTTAAATGTGAATAAAAATATGAAAATAAAAAGTGTATTTTTATTCACATTTTAGATGTGAGGAAAAATATGGAAAATAAAGAATGCATTTTTTATTCACATTGTAGATGAAGATAAAAAAATATGAATTTATAAAATGCATTTTTTGTTCTCATTTTATATGAAGATAAAAACATGAATTTATAAAATGCATTTTTATTTACATTTTAGATGTAAATAAAAACATAGGAATAAAAAGTACATTTTATTTTCAATTTAGATGTAAATAAAAACAGATATATTAAAAGTGATATTTTATCATCATTTTAGAAGCGATAAAGAGAATAGATTTTTATAGTTGAAATCGCCTAATGATTTATATTTATAATTATATATATAAATATAAAATTAAAAGGGAACGCGCGGGGCGGTTCGTGTATTGGCAATCGTAACTTTAAACGATTATACCGAAAGATCCGACCGTTGGATCTTCCCAAAATGCGAACCATTAGGACCACTTTGGGAAGGTCTTTCCAACGATATGAATTTCGTTAAAATCCGACGGTTAGATTTCAAGATATGTGTAAATCAAAAATCAGTAAAAACAGCTCCAGGGCCGCCCACTGACCCGAAGCGTCGTCCCATTCTTTTAGGCTATTTTTAAATAGATAAAAATAGCGATAAATCGTTATAAATATATAGTAACGATATGAAATGATTTAAATGGTAACTATACGAAAATTATTTGAAAACACCAAGTTCAACTCATTTCAAATAATCGCACGATGATTAAATAAAAGTTGTAGAAGACGGTGATTGGAGACCGACGATATTCACATCGAATGGACGACAACTACTGATGCTTGGACTGACTCCCAGGAAGGGGTTGAAGTAGTAGTTGTCCGGACGTATGTGTTGATTGTCCGGATAAGCGAGAACCTCCCGGGTGTCCCCGGTTTCGTTCAAACCCAGATCGGACTTGTAAATGGATGCGGGTCTAACATTGGAATTCATTCCATGTAATTAAATCTATTTTTATTAATGTATGTCTGATTGGTGGTGGGGAATTTATTCTCCACTTAACACCGTGATATATGTTAGTAATTATCGAAAGCATGCCATGAATTATCAATGTGGCACGCCAAGATGCAGACGATCAAGGTTTTTTTTGAAAAGTAGGGCATTGTGGTTGATGATCAAAGCATGGCCCGTTTAGTTGTAGCTTTGTGTATAGCGTTACTTCACGAGCCTCACACCCAGGTAGAGTCTAAAGCGGGAAAAGGGAACGTAGGGAGTGCACACGTTTCTTTCTAGCTAGAGTGATGTCAGCGACCTACCAACCCTGATATTTTTACTTATGTGGATGATGGATTATGTGCTACCTCAGTTTTATAGGTTGTTAGTTGCCATATGGAGGTCCAAAGGGACCGGGAAACGTGTGTTCAGGCATAACTAATCCACTAACGTAGGTGTGGGCCGGCCCTGCAGGATCCAAGGGTTGCCCATAGGTGTGATCCTGAGGCATTTGCTAGAGTGTCTCGAATCGGTAAGGAGAATGCCCCTAGCCTTGACTCTTGACGTAAAACCAATTTCCAATAAGACATTACGGTCTTGATTGTAAACTTGTAATTTGGCGACATATTATATGGTAGCTATGCCGTCTAAAATTGATACATTTACTTTGAAGTATTTTAAACTGAGTAGACACTAATAATAATATTAAAATATTATTTTATACATATCAAGTTATGTTTGATCATTATAAGGTAAAAATCTATCCTCCGGTTTGCGTTGCATTGTGTGATGGGACTTGAGTCTTATAACGATTTCATTTTTTTCAAAAGGACAATGCGTTAGTTTGTATCAAATTTATTAAAATTATGCATTGGCAATCCAATGGAGTAAACTCGTTCCGCGTTAGTTGGGTGGTCCTGTGATTTGCCATATTGTTAATTAATATAGAAAGATTTCTCATACCAGTCCCATGACTGACTCAAGTTTGTTTCACTTTGCAAACTCGGGTGCCCTCTCTTTACACAGGCAGCCCAGTAACAGGTTTTAGAGAGACATTTTCTGGACTGGAGCTTGCTGGAGAAGAAGACAAAGACCACTCTTTAATCTTCATTTGTGCTTTAGAGACTTTATTCCATCTTTGTATTTTGATGTACGTTTTGGAGTTGAGACCTATTTTTTTTTAGACTTATTTCCTTTTATTCAGACTTTCTATTTTGCAAAGTGGTTCCTATAACTGCGTACTCTGATGTTTAGTTGCTATGATGTTTATGACATTTATCCTTCCGCTGTAATGTTTATGTGTTATGATATTATCTGAGATCTGTTATTGTTGTAAATATGTTGTATTCCAAATGATTATCCTTACTTTCGAACCACGGAAGTTGGGGGTCATCACAGTTGGTATCAGAGCTTAAGGTTAACCTTAGCTTCGGAGTATAACATATTTAGAACAATTCGTCTAGATAGAATCCACATTATTCTAAGGCGAATCGCTTATTAGAGATAGGACTAGCAATGTCCTAGAATGAGCATAGCAGAATAGCACATATTAATCAGTCATACATCATCATCGTTCTGTTTGTCTTTATCTTACCTTTCTTTAAAAAAAAAATATGTAACTGTTGGTCTGACTCTTTCCTTGATGGTACAGACTGATTGAAAATGTACAATCGAGCAAGAACTAGAGGTGGAGGCCGAGGTGGAGGCAGAGCAGGAGGTAGAGGGCTTGCTAGAGATGAGACCATTTATGAGTAGCCCAACCCCGCGGTCATAGCACAACCACCTCCACCCCCACAGCCCTTCGACTTGGATAGAATGTCAAAGAAATTCAGAAATCTAGGGGGTGTACCTTTCACTGGGCGATAGTCTGCGGTTGAAGCAGATTCATGGCTAAAGAACTGTGAAAAGTTCTTGGAAGTCTTAGAATTAAAGGATCAACGCAATCGTTTTCTGGCAGTATGAAAATTTAAAGATGAAGCTGTACATTGGTGGGACACGGTCAAGATTTGCACTGATGTGGCCAACATGTCTTGGGCCAGATTTAAATAAATCTTCAATGACAAGTATGTTCCTCCTCAAGCAAGAGAGCGCCATCGCGAGCAGTTTGTCAACTTACAGCAAAGGAGTATGTCTGTTTCTGATTATGTGAGAAAGTTTGATGAGCTACCACGTTATGCTCCTGGATTGATCCAAGATCCAGTCGAGAAGAATAAAAGATTCATCAAGGGTCTTCCAAAGAAATAATTGGATAGAGTCACCGGTCATACCAACCTCCCATTCAATGAAGTAATAAAGATGGCTTGCCGCTACGAAGAGAATGATGAGGCTGCACAGCAAGATGGAGCGAAAAATCAAAGCAACAACAAGAAGGAGCAGGTGGACAAGAAACCTGAGGCAAGTAATTCTGTTGTTGCCAATCCACAAGGAAAGAAGAGGGACCGGACCAAGTGGACATGCTATAATTGCGGAAAGGTAGGACACTATGAATCCGAGTGCAGAGCCCCAAAGAAGCCCAAGAGGAATGAACCTGGACCTAGCCAGAATCAAAACCAAAGTTCTCAGAAACATGGCCAGAACCCCCGGAACACTCAAGATTGCTATAACTGCCATAAGCCAGGGCACTTTGCCAGAAATTGTCCCTTAATAAAGAAAACTGAAGTGGCACATGTTTACGAGGAAGCGGCTGCACCGTCTTCTACCAAAGGGCTAGGTAAACCCGATGACTTAGGAGGTATTCTTAATATTAAGAACACTCCTATTATTGTCTTATTTGACACTGGTGCAACACGAAGTTTTATCTCTAATGATGCAATTAAAAAGTTAAAATTGAAACCAAGAAAATTGAAAGAGTTAATTAGAGCCTATAGCCTGATAGGAGGTGCTCTTATTCTCGAACAATTTTGTAGAGTGCCTACTTCCTAATCATATTTCCAGTTCCCTTTTAATTTGATCATCATGAATTTCTCCGGATAGGATCTCATACTTGGAATAGATTGGCTAAAAAAGTATAAAGCTGAGTTAATATGCGCTGAAAGAATCGTCAAAATCAAAACCAAATCTGGAGATACTATTTCTATACCATGCCATGGCTCAGCCACCGACGGAAAAGAATTCTAGTCTTCTCTATAGGTCACCCCTACTTCTATTAAGGATATCCCTGTCGTCAAAGATTACGCGCAGCGAACTCAACTTCAGAATTGACTTAGCTCTGAATTCAAGGCCTCTCGTACATCCTATACGGAGTATGTGCCAAAAGAAAATGAGGAGCTGAGCAATCAAACTAAGCAACTTTTGTGGAAAGGGCTGATCAGGCCTAGCTTCTAAGAATGGGGCGCAGCAGTGGTATTTGTCCCAAAGTCAGACGGTACCTTCAGACTATGTGTTGACTACCGCGACCTCAATAAGCAAACACTGAAAAAACAAATATCCACTGCCTCGTATTGATGATTTACTGGACCGCTTACCTGGAGCACGAGTATTCTCTAGGATGGATCTAGCCACAGGTTTCCACCAACTACGCATCGCAGAAGAGTGTGTTCCTTTGACTACTTTCAGACCAGACACCTTCTATGAATGGCTAGTAATGCCCTTCAGGTTTTGTAATGCTCCAACATATTTTGTTGATTTGATGAATAGAGTATTCCGAGATGTTTTGAATAAATTCGTGCTGGTATTCATCGATGACATCCTCATCTTTTCTAAATCGACTGCTGAGCACGAACAACATCTGAGAGAAGTCGTGGAGATTTTGCGAAGAAATGTGTTGAAAGCCAAATTATCCTAATGCATATTCTAGCAAGAAGAGGTGAAATTCCTTGGCCATGTTGTATCAAAGGAAGGAATCTCAGTAGATCCAGGGAAGATCTCAAACATCTAAGACTGGAAGCAGGCTCGAACTCCTACAGAAGTCAGATGTTTCTTAGGATTGGCTGGCTGAAAATTCCTTAAGGATTTTTCAAGGATAGCTTGTCCATTGACAAAGCTGGCCAAGAAGGATACAGAATTCGTTTGGACACCCGAATGTTAGACAGCTTTCCAAGATCTAAAAAGGAGGTTGATCACCGCTCCTGTGTTGACCATTATAGACGGCAATCAGGATTTGAAAGTCTGGACCGACGCTTCTAACGAAGGTTGTTTATTTTATCAACATGTTAAAGATGACATTCTTAAATGATTGATTTCACTTTGACATGTTGTTCTTTTATCTTTGTAAGGTATTGGTGCGGTGCTAATGCAATAGGACAAAGTAGTGGCAAATGTTAGCCGCCTACTGAAATCGCAAGAGAAGAATTACGGCACTCATGATCTTGAGCTAATGATCATTGTATTTTCTCTAAAGATATGGAGGCACTATCTCTTGGGTGAGAAGTTCGAACTATATACGGATCACAAATCCTTGAAGCATTTGTTTACCCAAAGAGACTCAAATATGAGGCAACAACACTGGGTTGAATTTCTTACGGCCTATGATCTAGATATCCTATATGCCCCAGGGAAAGCCAAATTTGTAGCCGATGCGCTTAGTAGGAAGAATGCGGATAGCGTCAACCTCATCCTCTCCAATCTCATTGTCACTCCCACTCTGATTGATAAAGTTTCTACTCTGCAGAAGGATGATGAGTTTATCCAGAGAATCAGCCAAAGGATTAGGCTTGGCGAAACCACGAGTTTTCAAATTGATGACAAAGGAGTTCTTAGGCTATTAGGCCGAATTTTGTCCCAAACATTTCTGAGCTCAGGAGGGAGATTATGGATAAATTTCATAAATCCAAGCTTAGAATTCATCCTGGGGTGAGCAAGATGTATCACGACCTCAAGCGCACATTCTGGTGGAGGTCCATGAAGAGAGATATTTCTATTTATGTTGCTAGATATCCCACTTGTCAGCAAGTTAAAAGTGATCAAAAGAAGCTGGCAGGTTTGTTGCAACCGTTAGGAGTTCCAGGTTGGAGGTAGGAGGAAATTTCTATGGACTTTATTGATGGCTTGCCCTGAAGCAGAAAAGGGAATAACAGTATATGAGTGATTGTAGATCGCTTAACGAAATCTACCCATTTCGTCCCTATCCGGTCTAATAGAACAGCTCGAATTCTGGCACAGCTTTATATCAAACAGATTGTCAAACTACATAGAGTCCCTATAAGCATTATTAGTGGCCTCGGTCCAATATTTACTAGCAAATTCTGGGAAGCTTTCCAAGAGGAGCTAGGGACCAAATTGAGTCTGAGCATTGCTTATCACCATCAAACAAATGGCCAAACTGAGAGGGTGAACCGCCTATTGGAAGACTTGTTGCGAGCGTGCATTCTTGACATTGACGGTTCATGGGAGGATCACTTGCACCTGGTTGAATTCTCTTATAATAACAGCTAGCAAGCAAGCTTGAAGATGTCGCCATTTGAATTATTATATGGCAGGGCATGCAGATCTCCAGCATGTTGGGTGGAGCCAGGAATTCGACTAGTCTTGGGCCCCGACATGGTTCGTGAAGCATCGGATAAGGTTGATTTGATTAAGAAGCGCCTATTGACTGCTCAGAGCCGACAGAAGAGCTATGCAGACCAGTGAAGAAGAGATTTAAAATTCTATGTTGGCAACTATGTTTACTTGAGGGTCTCTCCATTAAGAGGCGTAGTTCATTTTGGGAAGACTAGAAAGTTGGCATCAAGATTCGTTAATCCATTTCCTATTCTCGAAATGATTGGAACTCTCGCTTATAGAGTGCAGCTGCCTGACTGGTTGCCTGAGGTGCATGATGTATTTCATGCGTCTCAACTCCAGAAACATGTTCATGACCCAGACTTAGTTGTGGAGGAAGAAGCACAACAAGAATTAGAGATTACGACAAGCATAACAATATAGAGGGAGCCGGTGAAAATCTATGGCAAAGAAACCCAAGTGCTGAGGAACAAGAGGATCCACCTAGTCAAGGTGCAGTGGAGAAGGGATCCTAGTGACTGTACTAAGGAGACAGAGGACAACATCAAAAAGGCTTACCCCAAGTGCAGAGTGGACATCTCCGAGTAACTCTTGTGTTAAGGTACATTTATAATAATTTACATTTTCCGTTTTGTTTCCTGCTTTTATTTCCTTTTCGAGGACGAAAAGCTTTTAAGTGGCGGAGATTGTAACAACCTGGAAAATTCGAACCAATTTAAAAATTTTATTTTAAATAATTTGGTTGGAAAATATGGCAGAAATTAAAATTTTCATTTTTAAATAATATTAAAGCCGGTGAAAATAGTCAATTTTCAAACGACCTTTGTTTTCGACGAAACCACTTTTTTTGGAACCAGAATGTCAAATTATTGCTAGGTTTCAATTTTTATAATTTTCTGAATAAGTATGTGAGTGTGGCAAAAGAAAATGTGTTTTGTTCAATTCAGTCAAATGTAATCGACTGAAAAATAGCCATTTTTCAAACGGTCTCAGAATTCGACGAAATTAATTTTGTTAGGACCGTATCATCATAACAAAGCCAAATATATTTTTTCTAGATTTTTCTGAGTCTATATGTGGCCTTAGTGAATTATTTATGCGAACGAGTTAATTTATTAAAGAATTTAATTCTTAAATTAATTAATTCAGGACACAAAAAGCCGTTTGGACTGACTGGACCTGGCCCGTTGGATCCGGAATAGGGGCTATTGGGTAGGGTCACCTCTGGTTGGACTGGAATCAAAACGGTTTTAAAGTTGTGGTTTTTTTGTAAAATAATAATTAAAAACATTATAAATAATAGTTTATTCAAAACCCTAAAACACTGTACATAGTTTAAAGCCGCAGCCCCTTATTGTTCATGACCGATATCCATCCTCACTTCATCCACTAAATTCTCTTCATCTCCACGAATTTGAACCCAATTCTCATACCACTTCGAAGCTCTTCCTCCCTTCTTTCAATCCATATGGATAACCTACCCTCTACCTACACACAGACCAACCTACGCTCCAAACCTGCGCCTAAGATACTGCCGCTCTCCTCCATATTGGTATGCAAGTTGGCTGAGGTGGGTCCCACCCTGGGCGCGCCGCTTTGCTCTCCGACGTGGTGTTCTCAGATCATTGCGAAGTGGTGTAATCGGATCAAAAACTGAAGACCTAAATCTGAACAAAGTACTGAAATTTGGCGGCCAAGAACTGTATTGCGGAAGATGGTTAATTCTTTAAAAAATTAATTAATTAATTAATATAAAATGTTTTACAACTTAATTTAATCATAACTCATTCGTTCGAACTCAGAATTTGACAATTTCAGGACCGTCGGGATCGTAATTCAGAGAGCTATTTTTCTAGACATATTTGAAGCAATTCCAAGCAAGTCTAATTTTTGCCACAATTCAAAGAGGATCAATACTTCTGTGAGTTTTCTAATTTTAAATATTTAAATAATTTAATTATTATTTTTTCTCGATTGATCGAATCATTGAATGTATGTAAATTAAATAGATCTGCGATGTGGTAAATTAGGATTTATGTATTTATCTATTGCTGTAAATGTTCATGCATTAAAAATCTCATTTTTATTGAGATTTATATATATTCGTTTGTTTCATTAGATTTGTGGATTCAAAATTTATATTTGATTTAATTATAAATATTTGAAAACAAAATCATCTCATTTTGTTTATGTGATTTGTTGAGATCCACATTTTTATGTGAATTTGACATGTTAGGAACAAGAAAACTTTATTTACATTTTTATGTGGATTAAACATGTTAGATATAAAGGACACCTTTATTTACATTTCCTATGTAAATATAAAGAACAAAACTTGAGGACACCTTTATTTACATTCCTATGTAAATAAAAAGAACAAAACTTGGTGACATACATTTTATTTACATTCCTTTGTAAATCAAAAGAACAGAACTTGATGACACTTTTATTTACATTTTCTATGTAAATGAAAAGAACAAAATTACAATGATACATTTTCTGTGTATATAGGATATGCAAAAGGAAAGTATACATCCAATTACATTTTTGTGTATATAGGACATGAGAAGAGAAGAACACATTCATTTACACATTTAGTGTAAATAAAACATGAGTTAAAGAAAAAGATTATTTTATTTACATTTAGTGTAAACAAAACATGAGATAAAGAAAAAGATTATTTTATTTACATTTAGTGTAATAAAACATGAGTTAAAGAAAAAGATTATTTTGTTTACATTTAGTGTAAATAAAACATGAGTTAAAGAAAAAGATTATTTTATTTACATTTGGATAAATAAAACATGAGTTAAAGAAAGAGATTATTTTATTTACATTTAGTGTAAATAAAACACGAGTAAAAGAAAAAGAATATTTTATTTACATTTAGATAAATAAAACATAAGACAAAGAAAAAGAATATTTTATTTACATTTAGGTGAATAAAACACGAGGGGAAGAAAAAGAATTATAATTTTTATTTGCATTTTTAGATGCAAATAAAACATAGAAAGGAATTACACTTTTTATTTGCAAATTAGTTGCAAATAAAAGACATGAATATAAAGAGTGCATTTTTATTCACTTTTTAGATGTGAATAAAAATATGAAAATAAAAAGTGCATTTTTATTCACATTTTAGATGTGAGTAAAAATATGGAAAATAAAGAATGCATTTTTTATTCACATTTTAGATGAAGATAAAAAAACATGAATATAAAATGCAATTTTTTTTTATTCACATTTTATATGAAGATAAAAACATGAATTTATAAAATGCATTTTTATTTACATTTTAGATGTAAATAAAAACATAGGAATAAAAAGTACATTTTATTTATAATTTAGATGTAAATAAAAATAGAGATATTAAAAGTGACATTTTATCATCATTTTAGATGTGATAAAAAGAATAGTTTTTAATAGTTCAAATTGCTAAATGATTTATATTTATAATTATATATATATAAAAATATAAAATTAAAATGAAACGCGCACGGCAATTCGTGTATTGGCATTCGTAAATTTAAACAATTATACCGAAAGATCCGACCGTTGGATCTTCCCAGAACCAGAACCATTAGGACCACTTTGGGAAGATCTTTCCAATGATATAAATTTCGTCAAAATCCGACGGTTAGATTTCAAGATATGTGTAAATCAAAAATTGGTAAAAACAGGGCTAGGGCCGCCCACTGACCCGAAGCGTCGTCCCATACTTTTTGGTTATTTTTAAATAGATGAAAACAGCGATAAATCATTATAAATAAATAGTAACGATATGAAATGATTTAAATGATAACTATGCGAAAATTATTTGAAATGACCGAGTTCAATTCATTTCAAATTATTGCACGACGATTAAATAAAAGTTGTAGAAGACGGTGATTGAAGACCGGCGATCTTCACATCGAATGGACGACGACTACTGATGCCTTGGATTGACTTGCTCCCAGCATGGGGTTGAAGCAGTATTTGCCCGTACGTATGTGTTGATTGTCCAAATAAGCGAGAACCTCTCAGGTGTCTCCGGTTTCGTTCAGACCCAGAACGGACTTGTAAATGGTTGCGGGTCTGACGTTGGAATTCGTTCCAGTAATTAAATCGATTTTTATTAATGTATGTCTAATTGGTGGTGTGGAATTAGTTCTCTACTTAACACCCTGATATTTGTTAGTAGTTATGGATAGCATGGCGTGAATTTTCAATGTGGCACGCCAAGATGCAGATGATCAAGGCTTTTGTTGAAAAGCAGGGCCTTGTGGTTGATGATCAAAGCATGGCCTGTTTAGGTGCAACTTTGTGTATAGCGTTACTTCACGAGCGTCACACCCCGGTAGAGTCTAAAACGGGACAAGGGAACACAGGGAGTGCACGCGTTTCTTTCTAGCTAGAGTGATGTTAGCGACCTACCAGCCCTGACATTTTTACTTATGTGGATGATGGATTCTGAGGTACCTCAGTTTTATAAGTTGTTAGTGGCAATATGGCGGTCCAAAGGGACCGGGAAACATGTGTTCAGGCATAATTAATCCACTAACGTAGGTGTGGACCAGCCCTGCAGGATCCAAGGGTTGCCCATATGTGTGATCCAAAGGCATTTGCTAGAGTGTCTCGAATCGGTAAGGAGACCGCCCCGAGCCTTGACTCCTAACGGGAAACCAATTTCCAATACAACATTACGGTCTTGATTGTAAACTTATAATTTGGCGACATAGTATATGGTAGCTATGCCATCTAGGATTGATACTTTTACTTTGAAGTATTTTAAACTGATTAGAGACTAATAATAATATTAAAATATTATTTTATACGTATCAAGTCATGTTTGATCATTATAAGGTAAAACTCTATCTTCCGGTTTGCGTTGCATTATGTGATGGGACTTGAGTCTTATAATGATTTCATTTTTTTCAAAAAGACATTGCGTTATTTTGTATCAAATTTATTAAAATTATGCACTGGCAATCCAATGGAGTAAACCCATTCTGCGTTAGCGGCGTGGTCCTGTGATTTGCCATATTTTTTGTTAGTATAGAAAGATTTCTTGTACCAGTCATATGACTGCCTCGAAGTTTGTTTCACTTTGCAAACTCGGGTGCCCTCTCTTTACACATGCAGCCAAGTAACAGGTTTTAGAGAGACATTTTCTAGACTGCAGCTTGTTGGAGAAGAAGACGAAGACCACTCCTTTATCTTCATTTCTGCTTTAGAGACTTTATTCCATCTTTGTATTTTGATGTACACTTTGGAGTTGAGACCTATTTTCTTTTGAGACTTGTTTCCTTTTATTCAGACTTTCTATTTTACTAAGTGGATCCTATAACTGCATACTCTGATGTTCAGTTGCCATGATGTTTATGACATTTATCCTTCCACTGCAATGTTTATGTGTTATGATATTATCTGAGATCTGTTATTGTTGTAAATATGTTGTATTCCAAATTATTATCCTTGCTTTCGAACCACAGAAGTTTGGGGTCATCACACCAAATGTAGAAACACGAACTTCCCCGGTCTTTGAAGTGAGGAGAAAGAATGGATTGTCCGAGAACACAAGGAATCAGAACACAAACAGAAGAAAATTTCATTGCTATTTCAACAATTTACATCAGAGTACAAGAATATACAGAGTATGAACAAATAATATACATTTGATAAATATCAGATATTTACAAATTACAATGCAGCGGAAAATAATACAAAACACAACTGAAAGAGATACATGGTTACAGAGCTTTCCGAATATCATTCCAGATGTACAACAGGATCCTGTGAATATAAATCTGCAAAACCAAAACTACTAGCTGCCCGTTTGGAAAATAGGGGCACCCAGAGTTTAGGTTAAAACAATAACTCCAGGTCAGTCATGTGAGTGGTGTGAGAACTAAAACAGTTATTTAAAACTTTCTTATAAAATCGGATATATCAAGGGACCACACCGTATAACATGGAACAGATTTCCTCCCATGAATACCAGTACATATAACATGGAACAGATTTCCTCCCATGAATACCAGTACATATAACAAAACAGTGCAATGCTTTTTGGAAAAATGAAGCTATTATAAGACTTAGGTCCCATCACAAAATGCAACTCCAGCCGGAGGATAGAGTTTTATATGATAGCCAAATATGCTTGGTACGTTTAAAACAAATCATTTTGATACTATTATAGTGTAAAGTGTATGAAAAAACTTCAAATATAAATGTATCAATCATAGACGGCATTAGCGTCCCATGCCACTATGTCACCCATAGTATACAACTAAAACCGTAAAATGTCATATTAGAATTAGAATTTCCATCTTTGAACAAAGACAAGGGATCGCCTTTACCACTTCGAGACTCTCTAGCCCGAGCCTCAGGATCAGAGCTCGAGTGACCCTTGGAGCGACAGGTCCAGTCCACACGGAGTGGATTAAAATGCCTGAATCATGGTTTCCCCGCCCTATGGGGTGTAAAATGGTCATATATCGACCAAACCATCCATCGGCACTGTAGTTACTGAAATAACCGAGGCGCCACGCTATCGATCGTCCATGTACGTAAAATGTCTGGGCTTGCAAAACCTTGACACCACTCCTAGCTAAAAGGAAACGCATGTCCTCCCTGAGGTCTTCTCCTATTTCTGGCTCACACTGGGGTGTGAGGCTCGCGAATTAACGCCACCCACAAAGTTATGCTATATTAAAGTCGTGCTTTGAACATCAACCACAAGACTTTTATTTTCAACTGGAGCCTTGATCATTTGCATCTCAGCATGCCACACAGGCAATTCACACCATGCGACTGATGTCTATCAATCACACAGAATGAAATCCAATGTCTGACACACATCCATTTGCAAGTTCTTTCTGGGTCTGAACGAAACCGGAGGCACCTTATTCCTCATCCCATATGTCCAATACAGGAGAGAGGTCCTCGCATATCCGATCGATCTCTAAGTACATCTAGACGATCACCACTTATTACCTCTTTGGGTGTACAGGACAATCAAGACATCAATAATCATCCGAACGATGTGAAGACCTCCAGTCTCCAACCACCGTCTTTGTTGTCGACTTATCGTCCATCCAGTTATTCAGAATTGGATAAACCCAGTCTTTTCGAATAACTCGCACACATAATAAACAAGTGCTATTAAAACACAATATACGCCTCATTCCAATGCAGAATATTCCTTTATTCAAATATTCTTATACTTTGGGAAAGGTTCAAATTTATTTTATCATAGATAAATTCTTTAAATTTGTTCTTTAATCCTCCTTGGGATATCAATTGAAACCAAATTAAGGTTTATCCAAATTAGTCGGGATTAGCGAACCTTACCAAAGTAATCATTTGTTAAATTTCCCAATCCTAATCTATTCATCCGATGAAGAAAAACTGATAATACTTCATATCTAACACCACACTGTTATCGGAAAAGTTAATCACCATTTCACGTTCAAACCTAATTAAATATTTAACTGTCGCTTGGAGTAAAACTGGTGCTACTCCATTCTCGATCATTTCCCAAACTTGATAATTTAAATTATCACATTCTCTTTTTTCAATCTAATTAAAGATTCATTAAAACTAAAATTCAGTTTTAATCTCAAAAATCATTACCGAATGATTATTCAAAGTAAAGAAATTAATCTTATCTTTAACTAGGTTAAAGAACTAATATGATTAAAAACACAGTTCATGATAAACCCAAAATGCCATTCCATTAATTATGAAATCTTCACAGAAAATAGATAAATATATATAATCGATATAAACTTCTGTATCTGACCGATAATATAAATGGAATAACGGCAAATCCTTTTAAATTGCATATATATGAACTGTCTTCCTCCATAGAAGCTCACTTCGATTATTATCTAATCGAATTCCATTTCATTCCAGGTTATTGTATTAAATTGGAAAACATTACTTTTGAAAATTTCCCTAAATCTTAAATAAAATATTTATAAATTCCAAATCACATTTCACTGTAAATCGGGTTAAGGAACGAATTACGTTAAAAACACAATTCACAACAAACCCAATTCACATTCCATTTTATTCCAGTTACTAAATATAACTGGAAACTCCAATAATCTTATTTAAAAGATCTATTCTTTCCACACGGCGTTTAAGAACAGTGTTAATGAGGACACCATTCATGACAAACCAAAAATTCAATTCTTTCATTTAATTCCAATTAAATATTAATTAATTGGAAAATTTCACTAAGTCTTACTGAAAGAATTTATTCTTTTATCAACTGGGTTTAAGAACAGTGTTAATGAAGACACCATTCACGACAAACCCGAAATCCCATTTGATATCAAATATAAGGCTCTGAATAGAAATTATATCGGCTTATATTTAATATCGAATTCTGAAACTAATAAATATCGTATTGGAAATAACGATATAACATATATCTTCCAAATTTCCATAACAATAACCGTATTACCACGTAATCAAATATCGAAATATTCCGAAGATGATTTCGATTCAAATCCATTCCGATTCATATATTCGAAATTCTGGTTGTATTAAAACCATTCACAAAAACAATTTATTTTATTTACAAATTTTTGGAATTCAAATATAGTTATTAACTAGTTCATTTCGATAAAAATATATTTTTATCTATACAAACATGGAATTTTTCACTCAAATTCTTTCCAAATCATTTATTATGATTTTACACAAATTATTGATATTTTTAAATATTTTATCAAGGCCCGTACAGTCGATTTCCATAAACAGCCATCGAACTGCACTTACAGCGACCTTCTCTGAAACACCCCACCTCCGTTAAGGTCACTCACAAAGGGAATGCCTTAACTTCGGTAGAGCATTTTATGTAAAAGATGCAGATAAATTACAAGACAGACAAATAAAGTAGCAGAAAATAAAGTCATTTTATAAACAATGTGGTTCAGTCAAGCTTTTACAATACTTGTCTCAAACATACTTAAATGTAATACATAGAACTTCAATCTTGATTTAAAGACTTCCACATATAAAAGAAGCATAAAAATAACAATGATATTCCCCAATAAAGCATGAACCAGCCATAGCAGTGGAAGAGAGAGTCCAAAGCAATAAATCGACTAGCTTGGAAAGAAAACTGAGCTAAGTGGTAACATTTCCTCCCTGTGAGCCTGTTGGAGGGGGGGGGGACGGAAGAAAAGAGGCGAAACAAAACTAGGTCAGACATAAGTCTGGTAAGTCCAGTGACTTTCAGCATATAAACAGGAAAAAGCATCATGACATGAATAAACTGAATATAAGACAATATGGTGAGAACAAGGATAACAAGAACATATGATTAGTATAGATATGATATGGCAAGATAAACTGAATGTGCTTCTACTCTTTCTCTGCTTTGCTACTACCTTGTTATTCTGATTTTTATATCTCTGCACCACCTAACTAGTGTCCCAACTAGTAATCTATATAAAATGATCATATTGTAATGTGATCCCAATCCCCGCAATTGTGGTAGCCTTTAGGTGTACATCAATCGTGAGGATTCCACCTCAATCTGCCTAATTGCCACGAACATGTTACATGTACCCTTACTACCCTATCGATCGGCTTCTTACTTGTATTAATTTCTCTTGTTTCTGTGTCAATCAGCCCTCTCTTGCATGTAGATACCCTGTGCTGGTCCCACCATAAGTTGTATCAGTCCCTATGATAGCAACCCGACACGATTCACGATGCACAGTGTATGTCTATTGGTACCCAATGCCTGCTTTTTCCCACTCCCAAATACGTGCACGCCTATAATCCGTCGGAACCTACATTGATGTACCCCATGCCGCTATTTTGCCACTTATAATCAGCCTAGTAATCATGCCCCACCCTACCTAGTTCAGGGTACCATGATACATCCATGTAGATTACTGCTGAAATGGGTCGCCATTACTAGGGTTTCCTATTGGTTAAGTTTGTAGGCCTATATATACAAATATTACCCACCTACACAAGATGTACTTAACTCTCTCACTGATTCAAGCATGTTTATTTAACGGTTAAGTTTTGTGGGCCTATATTTACTAATATTACCCACCAACTCGATATGTACTTAACCCTCCTACTGATTCAAGCATGTTTATTTAATGGTTAAGTTTTGTGGGCCTATATTTACTAATATTACCCACCAACCCGATATGTACTTAACCCTCCTACACATTATGTCATATTGGTTAAGTGTCGTCCACTCATGTTAACTTAACCCACCCATTCGTCATGTCATGTTGGTTAAGTATTCCTAATAAACTTAACCCTCCTCACTTAATGTGTTGGATTGGTTAAGTGTTTCTTGTCAACTTACCCCTGCGTGTTCTTAATGTTGTATTGGTTAAGCGTCATCAATCAATTCAAGTTAACTTAACCCACCTACTTGTCATGTTACTTTTGTTAAGTGTTGCCTTCTTGTGTTAACTTAACCCTACCACAAATCAAGTTATATTGGTTAAGTGTTGCCCTCTCGTGTTAACTTAACCCTTCCCCTTCATCGTGTCATGTTGGTTAAGTGTTTCTTATTAACTTAACCCTCCTCACTTATCATGTTGGACTGGTTAAGTGTTTCCCTCTTGTTTTAACTTAACCTTACCAAAAATCAAGTTATATTGGTTAAATGTTTCTTATTAGCTTAACCCTACCCATTTATCAAGTTGTACTGGTTAAGTGTTTCCTATTAACTAAACCCTAGTCATTCATCTTGTTTTATTGGTTAATTGTTTCTTGTTAACTTAACCCTACCCATTTATCATGCTATATTGGTTAAGTGTTTCCTATTAACTCAACCCAACCCATTTATCATGCTATACTGGTTAAGTGTTTCCTCTTAACTTAAACCAAGTCATTTCAAAGCATGTCTTGTTCATAAGCATTAATTTATTTATTAATGTGCCAACCTCTCACATTAGATTTGTGTTGTTGCGGTTACTAGATGCGTCGGGCGGTTCCGGGCAATTTTACACTACAAATCAATCTAACCTCAGGTTTTTCTTGGGCATGATGCACTAACCTCCCACATTAGATAGGTATTGTTGTGGTTACCAGATGTGCCGGGCGGTTCCGGGCAATTTTACACCACAACTCAATCTAACCTCAGGTTAGGCATGTTCATCTTTATTTTACACATTTACCATATGTACCCAAATCTAGATTTTACATGCTAATTACCAAATTCACCAAAACTTGGCAGTTTCCAATTCCCAAGTTATGCCCAACAAATTTCCAATTTCAATTTATTAATCAAAATTGGCTACACCCAATCTTCCCTAAAATTACAATAATAGTCATGCCCCAAAATTACAATATACAATATGCTTGGCGTTCCAACTAACAGTTATGCCCATTCTGGATTTAATATTCTATTTTACAGCTTATGCCACTTTTTCATTCATGCCAATTCTAGGTTCAATATGTCAAATTACATATTCCATAATTCAAGTCAAATTACCCAAACTGCATCTTGACAGTCATGCCATAATACAAGTTCCAAATTATGCCAAATAATGTAAATTTTATGTTATACCTAATTACCCCTGCATTCATAACGTATGTATTTTGAGATTTAACTCAATATTGATAAAATAAGCGGAGAAACAATATGGAACATAAGAGGCATAAGAATAGGCATATGACTATAAGAACTATTGGTCCAATAAATTTGATATGCCAAATTGACAATTTTTGCATTGAATACATTGCATGCATATAGATATGATATGAGTATCATCGTGAACCGTCGCAGACATATAGGTTTGAGAAGAGTTATATCATGAACTTAAAGAGGATTACGATTCTGATAAACAACAAGGATAGATACGATTGGACCAATTCCATAGTCAACAATGGTTCCCAAAGGCATATAAAGGCACGGATTCAATTGAAAGGATTACTTACATCAGGCATAAATCTAATGGATTGGATTTGGATAACATCGCAGGCACAAATCTAATAGACTAGATTTGATAAATCTGAAAGAATTATCTCATAATCAAGTATAGCTTAGATCCAGATTATTACATGCCAAGAATTTCAATTAAGAATTCAGATATGAAAGTAACTTGAACTTACCTAAAAGAGAATGATTCTTGTATTTTTGGAATCTGTTTTCTGAAACTGAATAGTTCTCCCTTGAAGTAGACTATCGATTCTCTAATTTAGATTTGATTCGATTTGGTTCATAGCTTCTAATTTGCTTTCTAATTGGAGAAGAGTGGCGACTACTCTAGGTTGACCATGGACAGCATGACGGCTCTTGGAATGAATTTTTGTGTGATTTAGGGTTGAGGGCATCAGTTGTTTATATAGATGTTTAAACTAATGTAAGCTGTTAGATCAACTTAGGAGCAATCAAGAACATCCAGACTAGATAGAGTTATCCAGAAGCAGCTACCTATGCCCTAGTGACTTAGCCACAAGTCAGAAATCGTCACAGTTCGTATCTGCCCAAGGTGGTAGGTCGATACCCAGGTCGGCCCCCAGGTCGACCTGTATAGGGGAGGTCGACCACTTGGTCGACCTGGCCTGGGGCGGGCAAAATCCCGCCCATCCCGCTTCTTTGTTTTCATTTGAATTTTTAATTGAAATCTGAGCTGTTTTAATTTATTTAAATTCCTAAAACTTCTGAGGGCTATAACTTCCTCATACGAAGTCCGATTTACAAAAACGTGGACTCTATTCGAAGAAGAATTTTGAGACGAACGCAATGGTGTAACTTGTTTCCCTTAATTCTTTAAAAATTAAGTATTCTTTAATTCGTTCTTTTAATATTCCCAAAAAACACGGGGTATTACATTTTCCAAATTTGATTTGGAAATAATTCCAAATCCAACAGTTAGATTTCAAATTTCCTGTATTCTTTAGAAATCTCTTTTCAATACGAACCCAATGGTTTTAGTTTTAGGAGAATCAGATGGTCGGATCTCCCGTAATGCCCATTCGAAGTCAATGATCGAAATTCGCGAACTACCGTGGCGCGGCGCGTTCTATTTAGGCCATTAAATATATATAATATATATATATTATATAAATTGCGTCGATTTCCATTTAAAACGTAGTTTATAAATCGTTTTAAATTCGTTTTCAACACGATTTCAACTTCATATTCAATTTCAAATCAAAATTGAATATCCCATATCATTAATATATAAATGATAATATTTTCAAAACACTAGATTTTGAAATCACTTCCTTTCATATATTCATTATAAAAATGAATAAAATCGATTAAATATCGTTGGCGTCAAAATGGCATTAATCTAATCAGCATGGCTTCATATTTTTAAATATTTTCGTGACCATCCCAAATTGGACATCAAAACCATATTTTGATCCATTACTGAACATTATTTTAAAATATTTGTTATTTTGAAATATTCATAATTCACCATTTTAAAATATTCGTTATTTTAAAATATTCATTCGTTCCGAATTGGAATCAGACACAGTCAATTACCACTTAATTTGATTTATATGGATTTCATACACACATGTAACCACAATAATGAAACACAGTCAGCCATCATCTAGAGTGCATTACACAACTGCCTAAGCATTAAATATAAATAATTAATGATTACAATAGCTTGTCAACCCATCGATTGACATACAACTAAATATTGGGATTAGTGAAAGTACGTGCGTGTACTTGTCAAGTATAGTACACTCACAATGATTGTGTAATATGACGAACAATATTCAAGTATAAAGTAGTAGAAAATCACTGAATAGTAAATGCAGTAAAAATGGAAAAATCACACCAAAGCTTTTTATACTGGTTCGGAGCACCGTCCTACGTCCAGTCCCAGACCTCTCTCTGGATTTTCACTAATCAACAACCTCTCTTCACCCGGAGGAACAGGTTCACAACACCCGAGCAGCCGAACGGGATTTCACGCCTCTAAGAATACGAGGACTTCAACACTTGCCTGATCACACATAGAACTTCAACTGATATGATTGTTTTGACTTCTGCTTTGTGTTTTGGATTCAACACAGATAGTCAACAGTTTGAGTACAATCTTCCTATAATCTGATCCTCTAGTATATACTTTGAATGCGTAGATTTAAGGAAGTATATTACTTATTGAATGAAGATATATGAAATACTTTTAATGATTCAATAAGCAATTGAAATATTTGAGAGCTTTTAGAATGCAAGAATATTTAGAAAGTAAGATTATAATTTAGAGCAAGAATCGGTGATTTGAAAGTATGATTTCAAGTCTATTTATAATGTAGATTAGTTGCATTCCTTCATGAATAGTTTTTACAAAAGATTGCATCCGTTTCCATTGAAAATTGAAGAGAAAACTCTTGATGAATGGAAGCAACCCTTCAAGAAAAAGCTTGCTGTTTCGAAAATGGTCGACAGGTCAAAAATCACCAGTCGACTGGTTGGATTGAAAATTCTAGAAAAATAGTCGTTATGTGCAAAAACACATAAACCGGTCGACTGGTCCTTTTTGGATGGTCCACCATTTTAGTTTCTGTTTCAAAAAAAAACACAGCAGAACCGGTCGATTGGTCCTTTTTGTGCGGTCGACCATTTTATGGCTCTGGACCAGAGGACCTCGATCCACAATCTATATCACTTTGCACTCTTTCCCGGTCGGAGCCTGGACCGTTTGGGCTTTTTCTGTGACTTTTCAATTCCTCAAATATACAGATTTCAGCAACAAAGATATGATATTGTTTTGTGCACTCATGTTATACTTTGAGGATAGATTTTAACATATTTCTAACACGACTCAAAGTAAAAAAACCTTATCTCTGTGAATTGATCTTCATTGCACCTTTATATGTTGGCATCGATCAAAATCTTGTCTCAACATTCTCCCCCATTTTGATTGATGACAATACCTTGAATCAGCCTTTTCTATGTCTAGAATTTTTACTCTTACCTTAAGTTCATGATTTTTAGCAGTAAGAGCATCGTTTTTCTCTTTTTGAGATTCAATTTCTTGACTCAAAAGAGATAATTGAGAATCAATATTAGATGATGATTCTTGAAGTTTTTCAAGTTCTTCATCTAATATTATCTTCTCGTCTTTTAACATATCTCGTTCAAACTCTGCTCTACTCACATCAACTTTGGCTTATTTTAGTTGTCGTTATATGACTTTAAATTTGACTATCAATTCAGCATTAATATCAAGTATTTCATTAAATGTAGGAACTTGTGCCTCATCGTCTGTTCCCATGGATCAAATGTTTGCTTGTTCATTTTTTGTATCACTTTCACTTTATGATGAAGACGAGTCTGAATCATCCCATGTTACTGAGAATGCTTGTTTCTTTGATTTGTCCTTCTTGTATTCGAATTTTTCATTTTCTGACTTCTTCTTTTATTCTGGACAATCCTTGTGCATGTGCCCCTTTTTATGGCAGTTGAAACATTCTTCAACGGATGATGATGGTCTATTTGATCCAGATTTCCTTTTGTTATATCGACTAGGTTTTCGTTGTTTCAAGAATTTTTTGAAACCTTTTACAATAAAAGCTAGATCTTCATCTTCAGATTCTGATTCATCTTCATCTTTTCTGGCATGAAATGCTACATTTTTCTTTTCTTCTTTTTGTTCCTTTCTAGCCTGCAAATTTGCTTCATAGAACATTAGATTTCCTATCAATTCATCTGACTTCATGACAAAAAGGTCATTAGCTTCTTCAATCGCTAATACTTTTCCTTCCCATTCACTAGTCAAAGAATGTAGGACTGTTGGATCAACATCAAAATCTGAATACTTTTGTCCTAAACCAATAAGTGCATGACGAATAGTTTGAAACCGTGAATACATATCAGAAATTATTTCATTCGGCTTCGTTTTGAAATTTTGAAACTGACTTTTCAGCATGGCTATCTTGGCTTGTTTAACCTTGTTAGTACCTTTATGAGTGGTTTTCAGCGTTTTCCAAATTTGACATGCGGTGGTGCAGATACTAAAACGGTTTTATTCATTTTGGTCTAATGCACAAAACATGTTTATTGCTTTTGCATTTACGGCTGCTGCCGTTTTCTCAGCCCGTGTCCATTCTGAATACTCAGTTGTTAGATATACTATTCTTTTTGAGTAGCAATCCAAGCATCATAGCTAGTTGATTGCATGTAAAAAGACATACGTGTTGCCCAATAGCTATAGTTTAGAACATTGAAGAAAGGAGGTCTTTGTGTTGATTGACCTTCAGTGTAAGTGGTGTTAGTGCTACTACTTGGGTTATTTGTCATATTACTAGAATATATCAAATAACTATGTTACGGTTATAAGTTGACCGTGCTCTGATACCAATTGAAATTACGTGTGTACTTGTCAAGTATAGTACACTCACAAGGATCATGTAATATGACGAACAATATTAAAGTATAAAGTAATCGCAAATCACAGAATAGTAAATGCAGTAAAAATGGAAAACTCACACTAGGGCTTTTTATGCTGGTTCGGAGCACCGTCCTACGACCAGTCTCAGACCTCTCTCTGGATTTTCACTAATCAACAACCTCGCTTCACCTGGAGGAACAGGTTCACAACACCCGAGTAACCGAACGGGATTTCACACCTCTAACAACATGAGGACTTCAACACTTGCCTGATCACACACAGGACTTCAACTGATATAATGGTTTTGACTTCTGCTTTGTGTTCTTGATAGTCAATAGTTTGAGTACAATCTTCCTATAATCTGATCCTCAAGTATATACTTTGAATGCGTAAATTTAAGGAAGTATATTACTTATTGAATGAAGAGATATGAAATAATTTCAATGATTCAATACTATTTTAATATTTGAGAGCTTTTAGAATGCAAGAATATTAAGAAAGTAAGATCAGAATTTAGAGCAAGAATCGGTGACATGAAAGTATGATTTCAAGTCTATTTATAGTGTAGAATAGTTGCATTCCTTCATGAAGAGTTTTTACAAAATATTGCATCTGTTTCCATTGAAAATTGAAGAGAAAACTCTTGATGAATGGAAGCAACCCTTTAGGAAAAAGCTTGCTATTTCAGACGGTCGACAGGTTAAAAATCACCGGTCGACTGGTTGAATTGAAAATACCAGAAAAATAGCCTTTATGTGCAAAAGCACGTAAACTGGTCGACTGGTCCTTTTTGGGCGGTCGAACGTTTTAATTTCTGTTTCAAAAAAACACAGCAGAACAGGTCGACTGGTCCTTTTTGGACGGTCGACCGTTTTATGGCTGTGGACCAGAGTACCACGGTCCACAGTCTATATCACTCTGCACTCCTTCCCGGTTGGAGCCTGGACCGTTTGGGCTTTTTCTGTGACTTTTCAATTCCTCAAATATACAGATTTCAGCAACAAAGATATGATATTGTTTTGTTCATTCATGTTATACTTTGAGGATAGATTTTAACATATTTCTAACACGACTCAAAGTAAAAAAACTTATCTCTATGAAATGATCTTCATTGTACCTTTATATGTTGGCATCAATAAAAATCTTGTCTCAACAATTAGTGTATGTCCAATATCATCCCAATACCCGTGTGGAGTTTTAAAACAACAAACACTGATTGTTATTTGTACAACTGGGCAATGTGTAAAATATATCGTCCCAGTCCATATCAGTCAAATGTGTGTACATATACAAATCGTTCGATTTGTAAATGAATATTTATTCTATTCATATACACGTTAAAAATCATATTTTTAACTGTAAAATATTTATTTCAACTCATGAATATTTTATACAATTCATTTATACAATAAAAATGATATTTTTGTTGTTCTAATATTTTTAGAAAATTTCGGGAGCACAGCTACGCGAAAGTAGAAACGTAACGCGGTCTTGCCTTACGCCTCGCCAAATAATGGCTCGTGCCATGTACATACCAATTCTCATCAATTCATTTCATTTCCCAAACAAAATTCAACAAAATTATCTAATCAACTAAACAACCAAGCAAACATGGTTTCAAACAAAGGTGTCGTGTGCTATTAAGCACCGTCTGCATCCTAATTTATATTTTTAACTAGAAAATAAATTAAAGTGAGAAGTTCTCACCGTTGGGATCCACTCCTCCATTATATATCTCTGAACGGTTCAAATTTTTTACCACTAGTTCGATCGCAATCTGTTTCACACAATTTTTATATTAGAAATTACATTTTTATTCTGTTACTACATAAATAAAAATCACATTTTTATTCTAATGTTATATATATATAAATCATATTTTTATATTCTCTACGTATATAAATTCATATTTTTATAACAACGCTATATGGATAAAAAATCCCATTTTTAAACCGCTATTATATTATAAAAATCATATTTTAATAATGTTACTTCATATATAAAAAGTATATTGTTATATCGCTACTCGTATAATAAAAATTATATTTTTATTATGCTATTGTATAAATAAAAATCATACTTTTATTTTGCTATTCAAATAATAAAGATCCAATTTTTACAGGCCATACTTATAAATAAAAATCGTATTTTTATTTGTCGTTTTCAGATTAAAAGTCATATCTTTTTATTTATAAAAATCATATCTTTTTAAATATACAAATATAATATTTTTCATGATAAAAATCGTATTTTTATTTCTAATCTATGCATATAAAAATCCCATTTTTATTTAAAAATCATATTTTTATATGGAAAAAAAATTAGAGGAACTCACATATATATTTTTCTGGGGTTTCTATCGCTAGAGTGCCACCCCACTTCAATCGATCAAAATCATCCAAGCCTTGAAGGTGTCTAACATTGAAGAAGAGGGGGTTTCGGTTTTCAATTGAGAGAGAGGGGGGACTTGGGCGACACCGGAGGCTACAGCGGTGGTAGGGGGTACTGACGGCGGTTTGGTGGTCGGAGCGATGGGTTCGCTGGTTTTTTTAGGGCTTGGGGATCCTGAACTGAGCGCGGGAGAGAGAAGAGGATGTGCGAAGGGGCGGCAGGCATCGGAGGAAGGCCAGTCGGAGGCGGCACTGGCACTGGTTGGCGGCCGATCGAGGGTGTGGCGTATTTGGCTGAGTGCAACGGGTTAGGTTAGGGTATCGGGGTTTCTCAAAGAAAAAGGGGTGGTTGCGATATGGTATAGATTTAGGGTTTAAAAAAATCTATTTATATATATTTGTATTATTTTATTTAATTCTTCATAAAGTTGACTTTCCATTTTAAATCTAATCAAGACCCAACGACTGTCGCCACTAGCTAATCACCCACATTTTGAACAAAATGGGATATGTTTCGTAAGCCAATTCTATCGTTTTGATCATTTTTATCAAAATTAAAATATAAATCATTTTATATTCTATTTAAATGTACATTTCAATTTACTGGGGCCACATACGGAAACGAAAAATTCCAAAAAAATAAATCTACCTATGTTTTGACGATACGGTCCTAACAAGACTAATTTCGTCAAATTTGGAGACCATTCGAAAAAGGTTAGTTTCCAGTCGATTAAATTCAAACTAAATTGACCATACGCGTTTAAATCCGCTACGCTCACATATTAATTCCAAAAATTCTGAATATTAGAATCTAGAAATAATTTGGTATTCAGGATCCAACAAAAGTGGTCTCATCGAAAACGGTGGTCATTTGAAAATCGATATTTTTAAGGGCTATATATTATATAAATTCTATAGTGACTATTCTGAATTTTCAATTGGACATAACTTTTTATTCTTGTTATGAAATCTGGATTTTTCACATTCATTAGAAAGATACTTTCAAACAGATTCAAATGTTCCGGGTTTTACTAAAATCCAGTTTATTTTGAATCTTGTACATTCATTTGAAATTTGAAATCGAATTTACAAACTACCGTGCCATTTTCAATTCCTTTTATAATTAAAATATATATTTATATTCTAACTTTGATTCAAATAAACTTATACATTCTAATTCTATAAAATAAATTTCTATTCGTTATTATCTAAAATAAATCATTTAAAATATTCAAAATTCATTAAAATTGCCAAAATAAAATTATTAAATTGGTTCCGATTTTCTGGGTTGTTATAATTCCTTTCTTATGTTACAAATTAGCCAAGGGTAGTTTTATGGTATCGTATTGATACTTGCAGCAAGCATATGTCATGAGTAAATTTGTGGTATAAAGTAAAATAAAATTCAAGCATTAATTTAGATAGTCGCATTACATTTGTTGTCATATCATTTTGCTACCATTAAGGAAATTTCATTTGGTATATATATTTTTCCGCATAGCTAAAAGAAGGGAGGAGTTGAAATCTCAAATTGCAAAATTCAATATAAGTAATGAACTCGTACACTATTCTGCCACACAAAATTACATTTGCTCATTGATTTTAGAATTTGAGTTGCCTTTAACATAGGCCCAACAACTACGTTCGCACTTATAATTTAACGTTAGAACTTATATGTTATTGCTTATATGAAATTTCATTAACGACTGTTATCATCCATAAATTACATAAACTATTTAAATGAAAGTGCCAAAAATCAAAATTCAATAAACTGAACATAGACTTATTAAATTTAAATATTCCAAAAATCATTTATGTAAAGGGATTAATATCAGAGAACCCCTTTTTTATTATTGTTATATAAATTTCAACATTGAATTTTTGTTAACTATGCTAGTTTAAATATATGTTATTCTAGACCATTTAAGCTTCCATTAGATGTAAAATTTAATAGGGATATTCCTTAATTTATTATCAGATCTCGCATTAATTACTATATTAACCATTACAACAAAATCAAGGATTCACTGTTAAATTTTGTCGATAATAAATCAAAGTTAGTTATTCCAGATGCACGTACAATTTGATAATTTCCATTATTATCAATCAAAATTTAACTTATTATAAGTTATTGTTAATCAAAAATAAATTTTGAAATCATTCACTAATAAAATCTTAAATTTTATTTAAAATCCATTTTAAATTCAATAAGTAAATTTAATTCAATAGCATAAATGGTCCAAATTTTAAGGGTTGTTATAGTCTCTCCCACTCAGCACTTTTCGTCGCTAGAAAGGAACGAAATAAGGAACTAGTAATTGAACGATACACCATTCATATGCATATCAATTTTGATTGCTTGTTAAAACTAAAATTTTTGCTTCTAATTAGTATTGCTGAACCGATCACTTTACTACGAGCTTCTGATTCGACTTTTTGACTAGAAACTTGTATTCTCCTTACATAGTAATAAATTATGATGGAAAATTTCTGATTTTTATCAAAAACTCTTATAGTGTTCGTTGTCGAGAATCAAGCGAATAATTCTATTTGTAATCAAAATCTTATATTAAAACTGAATCAAAACCATTATGCTAATAAGATGGCTTTCACACACTTACATGTTATTGTTCATTTTTTTTATTTATACCGATGTATTTAATTCAAGTATCTTCGATTTATATACAAATTTTGAAGTTTATAACAAAATTATTTGAATAATTTATGTATTCCTCATCAGAATTATCATATATTACATAACAAAGTTCTCATTTTAACATTAAAATAACAAGTACAATTTTTAATAATATTATCGTTCGCAACGCACGGATTACACACTAGTTTATAAAATTTTGGGATAGGGAGTTCTTTTGTATTTTCAAATTCAAATTGAAGTTAGTCAAACCATTCCTTAAAATTTACTGAGAAGACAATCTCTTCAAAAATCATTGTAAACATTACTGTGTTTTAACGTTCAAGGCTCACGGCAGATCTAGTGCATAATTGAAATAAAGTGAAGGGGAACCCGCATATAGAAGCTTTGTTTAACACGAAGCCATCGGTCTAAAATGAAGAAGCATCAAAATGATGTGAATTTGATAGTTACCATAAAGAATTGCAAAACGACAATCCAAGGGAAAACTAAAACTAATGCATAAGAGATCTTTTAGCATGTTTGTTCGGAGTGTTCGGACATACCAACCAAATGTCCACTTTGTCTTTTCACCAAAACCGAATTCTTTTTGAACTAGCAATATGCTACACGGTAGTTCCCATTTTTCGCAAAACCATAAAATATACTATTTTATTGAGTAACCTCTATCTAACAAAAAAACGAAATGACCATTCTATGCACTTGCTTTACCTGGTGCTCTAAAGGCACCACGTGGAGTAGGACTGCATTTGATTCGATATCGAAAGTTAATATTCCAAACTATTACCATACTGTTAGACCGAAATTTGGTACTAACACTCAAATTCAATGTAAAATCCTCACAGTCAAAGATCGCAGAATGCAAAAAACCGTAAATAAATAGGAGACACATGAGGTTTTTGTAGTGGTTCGGCTCAAACCAAGCCTACGTCCACTTTATATTTTCTTAAGTCCTAAGAAATTACAGATAAAATGTTGTCTTACAATCCATATGACTCATTCAGATACAATATGCTTGTATTTCAATGAAGAAATGGAGAAATGATAATGGTTTTATACACGAAATCCTCGTGTTAGATTAGTTTGAGAAGCTCAAAGACCTTCTGTTGTAACAATGGTAAATGCTGTGAAGAACCAGTGCTAAAGATCTGTAACAACCCGTATTTTCAATAACCTGTTATAACATAAATGGAGGCAGAATTAAACTGTAAAATCTGAATCAAGGGAAACGGGCTATGCCATTGCGTTCGTCTCGGAAAAATACGCGAAATAGAGTCCGAGTTTTCGAAAATCGGAGTCCGTATGTCCAAGATATGGCCTCGCGAAGTTTCACGAAAAATTCCCAAATTAAAGGATACTTAATTAAGAGAAATGGGTTGCGCAGAGAAATATATATATATATATATATATTGATATATATATATATATATATAATTGAAAATTAAATAAATAAATATGCAAAAATGTTCAAAACAGGGAATTGGGAGAGGGGAATAACCGAACCGGCCGATATTTGAGGTCGACCCAAGCCCGCTGGGTCGACTAGGGGTTAATCCAGGGTGTTTGGCTGTCAACCCGTGGGCCGATTCGCTCAAATGCAGATTTTGCATTTGGATGGTTCTCATGGTTCATCTTTAATCTCTAAAGGCCCTAGATGGTTCCTACACTTGACTTCTTCCCCAAGACATACTTTGGTTGCTTGGATTGAATCTAGGTTTAATCCTATGGCCTAAAACACTTGCCTAATCTATAAATAAGACCCTAACCTATCCTAAATCCTCATTATTCATTCATGCAACTAAATTATGGCAAAATTGCTACTCTCATGGCCTCCAATCAACTATCCTAGCCTCCACTTCATTTCTATGAGAAGTTTCATGATCATGAGAGTATTAGAGAGTCCCTATGTTAGTATGAGAGCTTCTCAAGTTGATTTCAAGGCTAAAGCTTTGATCTTTGTTCATAAAGATGGGGTTTTTATTGATTTGGAGTGTTCATTTTTGGGTTTTTGGGTGATGGCATGCATAGGCTTCATCACAAGCTTTAATTTAATCGATTTAGGCCTTCATAGCAATGTAAGCCCTTTCCCTACTCTTAGATATTAACTATGAAGTTAAATGTTCATGTAGAAAGTTTGGGTTTGATCATTGAGAATGATGCATGCTAACATGTTATGCAAGTTTATGAAGTCATTATCTTGATCTTATGAGCAAAAAGCTATAACCTTTATGTTGAAATGTTGCATTATGCAACATGAGAACCTTCATAATCTTCTTGTCAACTTGCATATGAAATCATAACCCTTATATGATGATATATGCGAGTTACTAGTCATCATTCTATGTCTTTAGTCACCATGATTCGTTTATGTGCCAAGTTTGGGTTTATGCATGTTTTTGAGGTGTAAGAAAGTAACATGCAAGCTAATTAACACATTTGTGCCTCATTTGCCACCATGATTAACTTGTGGCTTAATACCCATTTTTGTCATTCCTTTGCCAAGTCTCTTCTTTTAATCCATTACGTTGTTGCGAATGTATATGCGAGTTTAAAAGCGTTGGGTTATGTTATGGGTAATTTCTAATGACATAAAAATACAACTTGAAAACATGGCTTGAAATATAACATGGAAGTTGACATGTAAGTATGCATAAAAACATAAGCTTGGGAATTTACCTATTAAGTTAGGTCTACCCTTTGGGAATTTACCTATTAAGTTAGGTCTACCCAAATGCTTGAAAAACTTGTAACATGTTTTGGAAACATGATGAACATGACACTTAGATAATATAAGTGTGGCCAACTCGAGGTTGGGTTGAGTTTGCAACGTAAAACTACCCGGAACCGACCGGCCTAACTAGTAGTTGCAAACAATAGGACCCAATGTGAGAAATTGGTCATGTTGTGCTTGAACCCGAGGTTAGACCAAGTTGTGGTGTAAAGCTACCCGGAACCGACCGGCTTAACTAGTAACCAGAACAAAGTCTAATGTGAGAGGTTGGGGTGCATTAAGTAATTAATGTCACATGATAGGGTTAAGTTAATTTGATTAATAACTCTTAACCAAATATGACATGGATAAAGGGGTTAAGTAAATTGGTTAGGCTAATGATACTTAACAAAACATGACAAGGTTGGGTAGGTTAAGTGATTTGATTTGCCTAATGACGCTTAACCATTTTTATACGACTAGTGGACGGGGATTAAGTTAACCAACACTTAATCAATCCAACATGATAATTTGGCAAGTTTAAGTAAGTTTTCTTAATGACACTTAACCATACAAGATGATTAGGGGATGGGGTTAAGTAATTTGCACCTAACTAATCCGACACGGTAATTTGATGGGGTTAAGTAATCCACACTTAACTAATCTAAACACGGTAATTCGATGGGGTTAAGTTAAACACTTAACCAATTTAAACTCGGTAATTCAATGAGGTTAAGTAACCAATACTTAACCAACTTAACGTGATAATTTAATGGGGTTAAGCAACTTATACTTAACCAATTATACATGATGATTTGATGGGGTTAAGTAACTTACACTTAACCAATCTAATACGCGGACCTGATAAGGTTAAGTCACAAGACCTTTTTGGAATATACTTAACCATTGTAGTACGATTAGAGGATGGGGTTAAGCCAACCTATACTTAACCAATCCAACTCGATAATTTGATGGGATTAAGATAATCTATGCTAAATCGATCTAGCAAGATAATCCGATAGGATTAAGGTAAGCTAGTACTTGACCAATTTGACTTGATAGGGTTAAGTCATGAGCCTCTGGGTACACTTAACCAACTTGTGGGACTAAGTCTTGAATTTAAATACTTAGCCAATCTTTGACGTGATTCGTGGGTGGGTTAAGTCATGGACTTGAATGATAACGCTTGACCCAATAGACAAACCCTAGCTAGAAGAACTAGGTAGAAAACCGTGGTTAATCAAGGATAACGGGAAAGGAAGCTAAGTGGTAAACCTTAGTTAAGGGTAACTAAGTAATAATTCTTAGCCAAGTACATAGGACTAATTCTCAAAACGATGAGTAACCTGATAGGGTAGGTCATCGCTTAGTATACGAGGGGGAGCAAGTTATCTGACTTGGATAAAAGCTCCAGCGCACTGGGTGCCGAAGTGGAAGCTTCGGGGGACGTGAGGATATTCTTGGGATCCCTCTGTGGGCTGCCAGGTAATTATACTAGGCCCATGAGAGGTTAAGGTCTGCGTTAGAAGGACCAAGAGTACGCCTTGGTTGCTATGCGAGCAACCTAAAGACTGGGATGGATTAGCATGGAGTCGACGATTCTTGTTTTTGCCCTGGATAGCGCATCGCCGACTACCTACCATCTTTAGTCAATCGTGTACGTGCGGAAAGGCAGGGAACCCCCAACAGACCATGTGCTTGCTATCGAGTCATGGGTGAGGTTGGCCCGTAGGAAAGTGGGCTATAGTAGGGCCGTGGAGTGGTTCTTATACATGATTTTTCTTGGATTGCCTTTCAGTAGTTGAGGGAGGGGTCACGTGGGACCATAGCCACGGGTACAAAAACAGACCTTGATATCTGCATCGGCAGACGATTTAAAGCTCCCGACCGAGTTCCGTATTTCTTGATTTGCCCTGGCACGGAACTCGGATGGCACATTGGGGAACATGTGCATCTAGACATGGAAAACGATTCACGATACATACGTGGGATCAAGGGCGCGGTTGACAGGTGGCGTAATCCCTAGCGGTCCTAGGTGGCCAAAACCCAAACCGAGACACGGAAACGTTCATTAGGTAGCATAATCCCTAGCGGTCCTAGGTGGCATAAATCCTAAGTGGACGCGCGATAGTTCATGGTAAGGAAACACAACTAGATCAAGGGTTGCAGTCCAAAACAACTTCAAGGATAAACCGTTTACATGGGAAAGCCCGTACAGCCTACGGCAAAGGACTGAACTTATACATGGAAAGAAACATATGAGTTGAGTAACCTATATATGCGGCATATTAGGTTGACATGGAACATTACACGACTTTTGAGTAAGGGTCATTCACGGATAACACGTAATACAGTTAGGATACTAGTACGGTAGGTGCAGAGCGGATATACAGGATAGATGCCATGGGACGTTATACGCGATAGATATCTTGGGATATTATACTTGATAGGAACCTGACAATGTGATACCTTGTTTTATTTTGACATCGTAGTTTATTACGACACCCTAGTTTATCTGAGTTCAGTAGTTCATCCTGTTATTTTGATTTAATTGACCTATCTTGTATCATGCTTATGTTCATCTCAGTTTCTCATGACAGTTAACTTTACTAGTTTTTATACTAATAGTAGATAGGGCTTACTAAGTCTTTTTGACTGACCCGTTTTGTTTCGCCTCTTTTCTTCCATTTCCCCCCCCCCCCCCAGGTTACAGGGAGGAAACACTGCTGTTTAGTTCGGACTTCTTCTGCTTGAAGGTCATCATGGATGGCTTGGACTTTTCCTGGCTATGGCTACTTTACTGTTTTTATTTGGGGAATAATTTATGAAAAAGTCTTTATGCTTCTTTACTATTGCAAGACAGGTTTTGATGTACTCTGATGTAAAAGGATTTAGACCTTATGTATTCATGTTTATGAAAGTACGATTTTACTTCCGCTATTTTATATGTTCTGTCTTGTGATATTTCTGTGCATGTTTACCAATAATGCCCCTCTAAAGCTAGTGCATTCCTTTGCGAGTGACCCTAGCGGAGGCGGTGTGTTACATTTGGTATCAGAGCAGAAGGTTACCAGACTGGGCAAAAGTTCTTAAAGACCTTCTGAAAACTATTTGAAAATCGTTTATAAAAAAGCATTTTTCAAGAAAATTTTCTTTTAAAAGAAAAAGGCTATTCCCCAAAGGCCATTAGCACTATCCTTGTTTCCTTAATTGAATATCTTTTCCTTTCTTTCCTCCATCTGTAGTCACAGTGGTTTTAACTGCGACTAGTCTTTTCTATCTACGAAAGTGCTTTCCATGCGATGGAGGTGGTTCTCGAGAGACCAGTGGCCGCGTTATAAGAAAGGATAGTGAGAAAGAGGATAAAGGATACGAGCTTAAGGATGAGCAACTGGTTGGTATGGCTTAGTCCTCAAAGGAGGGAGAAAGATGAACAATGAAACCCATGACGAGAGAGTACCTTTGGCATGGTAAAACGGGGTGGATATTTAAGTATTATGGGACAAGGACAAGATCATCGGGAGGGTAATAGTATGCTCTTATTTCTAGGGTACCTCGGAAGGAGGGTAACGATCTTGTTAAAAGTTTAGCTCTTCTTTTCTATCATCCCGCCAAGACTTTGTTTTGATCCCCGCATCATTTAAGTTTGCTTCGATAGTTGAGTCTCTGCACCTTAAGTACTAGCGTAATAGAGAATCCCATTTTTGTCTCAAGTCCTGTGGAGAACCGGTCCATTTATTCATGACTTGTTTTGGATTTGAGAATAACATGCCTCGGTTATGGATGAAGTGATTATCCAGTAAGGGGTGCCACTCTCGGTTTTGATAGGAGGGTAGTTAGACTCTTTGACTAGCCTTGGTAATACCCTCGAAGTCTCGTGTAACCTTTTTGGGTTCGGTCATGATTAATTACATAGAATCCCTTGATGCCTTTATTGGAAATTTGAAGCCCGATCGAGTGGTGTTCGCCGATAAGACGGATGGTTTATTTCACTTATGCATGGGTTATGGAAATCACCCAAGTAAGTGCGCTTGATAACCTGGTTGGCATCTGTTTACTTTCAAGAGAAAGTTCTTCTACATGAAATACCTTGTGGTACGAGGTCCGAGATTCACTAGTGAATTTTGGAAAGCTTGCATGAGATCATGAGTACGCAGTCATGTTTGCGTCAAGTATTCTAGGAAAAGGATAAGTGCAAGTGGAACGAGAGGCGACAAAGAAATGAGTTCTAGCTCATGTTATGGAAACAGGAAATAAGAAGCTGTGAAATCGTGAAGTTAAAAGACGGTCAAGGCACGATGGAATTAAGCTCAGGAAAGACGACTTTGATGGTCAAAGACTAGATACGCGCATGATATCTCTTTTTGGGAGTATATTCTTGATCCCTGTTTTCGGTAGAGCTTACTTGTAGGCTATCTTTTGTGGACATCCTCTCGGTCCTATTTTCTGTTACAAACCCCGTAAGGAGTTTGTCTTGTTTATCTTCTCGACCCTGTTTCAGGGAATTATAGGTAGAACCCTATGGATGTAAACATGTATTTGAAACATGTTATGATTGATATGGTTGCAAGTGGTTGCAAGTGGTTGCTCGTGGATGCGCGAATACACATTAGATACTAGCTCGACTCGGTCACATTTCATATTGCATATGCACGAGTATTTATACTTGTTTATGGATGAAATCGAATGTATTATCATGCGGTTGTTGCATATGATTGAATGATTGTGCACGCATATAGTATCTATATGACTAGGACTATTTGCATACATGTTGGATTCATGGCACTATACATATTTTGCATTAGAAAGATTATTCAGGCCTGATCATTAGCATTAGCTAAGGAACATGTACACACACGTTTTGCATATATTCATACAGCATTAGAAATCATCTATGGACAATGGTTGCTTGTGGATGATGTTTTGAGTAGATGGATGATGGATGGTAGGATATGTTCTTCCTAACTTGGAGATTTCGGGGACGAAATCCTAAAAGGTGGGGAGAATGTAACAACCCGTATTTTCAATAACCTGTTATAACATAAATGGAGGCAGAATTAAACTGTAAAATCTGAATCAAGGGAAACGGACTAGGCCATTGCGTTCGTCTCGGAAAAATACGCGAAATAGAGTCCGAGTTTTCGAAAATCGGAGTCCGTATGACCAAGATATGGCCTCGCGAAGTTTCACGAAAAATTCCCAAATTAAAGGATACTTAATTAAGAGAAATGGGTTGCGCAGAGATATATATATATATATATATTGATATATATATATATAATTGAAAATTAAATAAATAAATATGCAAAAATGTTCAAAACAGCGAATTGGGAGAGGGGAATAACCGAGCCGGCCGATTTTTGAGGTCGACCCAAGCCCGCTGGGTCGACTAGGGGTTAATCCAGGGTGTTTGGCTGTCAACCCGTGGGCCGATTCGCTCAAATGCAGATTTTGCATTTGGATGGTTCTCATGGTTCATCTTTAATCTAAAGGCCCTAGATGGTTCCTACACTTGACTTCTTCCCCAAGACATACTTTGGTGGCTTGGATTGAATCTAGGTTTAATCCTATGGCCTAAAACACTTGCCTAATCTATAAATAAGACCCTAACCTATCCTAAATCCTCATTATTCATTCAATCAACTAAACTATGGAAAAATTGCTACTCTCATGGCCTCCACTCAACTATCCTAGCCTTCACTTCATTTCTATGAGAAGTTTCATGATCATGAGAGTATTAGAGAGTCCCTATGTTAGTATGAGAGCTTCTCAAGTTGATTTCAAGGCTAAAGCTTTGATCTTTGTTCATAAAGATGGGGTTTTTATTGATTTGGAGTGTTCATTTTTGGGTTTTTGGGTGATGGCATGCATAGGCTTCATCACAAGCTTTAATTTAATCGATTTAGGCCTTCATAGCAATGTAAGCCCTTTCCCTACTCTTAGATATTAACTATGAAGTTTAATGTTCATGTAGAAAGTTTGGGTTTGATCATTGAGAATGATGCATGCTAACATGTTATGCAAGTTTATGAAGTCATTATCTTGATCTTATGAGCAAAAAGCTACGACCTTTATGTTGAAATGTTGCATTATGCAACATGAGAACCTTCATAATCTTCTTGTCAACTTGCATATGAAATCATAACCCTTATATGATGATATATGCGAGTTACTAGTCATCATTCTATGTCTTTAGTCACCATGATTCGTTTATGTGCCAAGTTTGGGTTTATGCATGTTTTTGAGGTGTAAGAATGTAACATGCAAGCTAATTAACACATTTGTGCCTCATTTGCCACCATGATTAACTTGTGGCTTAATACCCATTTTTGTCATTTCTTTGCCAAGTCTCTTCTTTTAATCCATTACGTTGTTGCGAACGTATATGCGAGTTTAAAAGCGTTGGGTTATGTTATGGGTAATTTCTAATGACATGAAAATACAACTTGAAAACATGGCTTGAAATATAACATGGAAGTTGACATGTAAGTATGCATAAAAACATAAGCTTGGGAATTTACCTATTAAGTTAGGTCTACCCTTTGGGAATTTACCTATTAAGTTAGGTCTACCCAAATGCTTGAAAAACTTGTAACATGTTTTGGAAACATGATGAACATGACACTTAGATAATATAAGTGTGGCCAACTCGAGGTTGGGTTGAGTTTGCAACGTAAAACTACCTGGAACCGACCGGCCTAACTAGTAGTTGCAAACAATAGGACCCAATTTGAGAAGTTGGTCATGTTGTGCTTGAACCCGAGGTTAGACCAAGTTGTGGTGTAAAGCTACCCGGAACCGACCGGCTTAACTAGTAACCACAACAAAGTCTAATGTGAGAGGTTGGGGTGCATTAAGTAATTAATGTCACATGATAGGGTTAAGTTAATTTGATTAATAACTCTTAACCAAATATGACATGGATAAAGGGGTTAAGTAAATTGGTTAGGCTAATGATACTTAACAAAACATGACAAGGTTGGGTAGGTTAAGTGATTTGATTTGCCTAATGACGCTTAACCATTTTTATACGACTAGTGGACGGGGATTAAGTTAACCAACACTTAATCAATCCAACATGATAATTTGGCAAGGTTAAGTAAGTTTTCTTAATGACACTTAACCATACAAGATGATTAGGGGATGGGGTTAAGTAATTTGCACCTAACTAATCCGACACGGTAATTAGATGGGGTTAAGTAATCCACACTTAACTAATCTAAACACGGTAATTCGATGGGGTTAAGTTAAACACTTAACCAATTTAAACTCGGTAATTCAATGAGGTTAAGTAACCAATACTTAACCAACTTAACGTGATAATTTAATGGGGTTAAGCAACTTATACTTAACCAATTATACATGATGATTTGATGGGGTTAAGTAACTTACACTTAACCAATCTAATACGCGGACCTGATAAGGTTAAGTCACAAGACCTTTTTGGAATATACTTAACCATTGTAGTACGATTAGAGGATGGGGTTAAGCCAACCTATACTTAACCAATCCGACTCGATAATTTGATGGGATTAAGATAATCTATGCTTAATCGATCTAGCAAGATAATCCGATAGGATTAAGGTAAGCTAGTACTTGACCAATTTGACTTGATAGGGTTAAGTCATGAGCCTCTGGGTACGCTTAACCAACTTGTGGGACTAAGTCTTGAATTTAAATACTTAGCCAATCTTTGACGTGATTCGTGGGTGGGTTAAGTCATGGACTTGAATGATAACGCTTGACCCAATAGACAAACCCTAGCTAGAAGAACTAGGTAGAAAACCGTGGTTAATCAAGGATAACGGGAAAGGAAGCTAAGTGGTAAACCTTAGTTAAGGGTAACTAAGTAATAATTCTTAGCCAAGGACATAGGACTAATTCTCAAAACGATGAGTAACCTGATACGGTAGGTCATCGCTTAGTATACGAGGGGGAGCAAGTTATCTGACTTGGATAAAAGCTCCAGCGCACTGGGTGCCGAAGTGGAAGCTTCGGGGGACGTGACGATATTCTTGGGATCCCTCTGTGGGCTGCCAGGTAATTATACTAGGCCCATGAGAGGTTAAGGTCTGCGTTAGAAGGACCAAGAGTATGCCTTGGTTGCTATGCGAGCAACCTAAAGACTGGGATGGATTAGCGTGGAGTCGACGATTCTTGTTTTTGCCCTGGATAGCGCATCGCCGACTACCTACCATCTTTAGTCAATCGTGTACGTGCGGAAAGGCAGGGAACCCCCAACAGACCATGTGTTTGCTATCGAGTCATGGGTGAGGTTGGCCCGTAGGAAAGTGGGCTATAGTGGGGCCGTGGAGTGGTTCTTATACATGATTTTTCTTGGATTGCCTTTCAGTAGTTGAGGGAGGGGTCACGTGGGACCATAGCCACGGGTACAAAAACAAACCTTGATATCTGCATCGGCAGACGATTTAAAGCCCCCGACCGAGTTCCGTATTTCTTGATTTGCCCTGGCACGGAACTCGGATGGCACATTGGCGAACATGTGCATCTAGACATGGAAAACGATTCACGATACATACATGGGATCAAGGGCGCGGTTGACAGGTGGCGTAATCCCTAGTGGTCCTAGGTGGCCAAAACCCAAACCGAGACATGAAAACGTTCATTAGGTAGCATAATCCCTAGCGGTCCTAGGTGGCATAAATCCTAAGTGGACGCGCGATAGTTCATGGTAAGGAAACACAACTAGATCAAGGGTTGCAGTCCAAAACAACTTCAAGGATAAACCGTTTACATGGGAAAGCCCGTACAGCCTACGGCAAAGGACTGAACTTATACATGGAAAGAAACATATGAGTTGAGTAACCTATATATGCGGCATATTAGGTTAACATGGACCATTACACGACTTTTGAGTAAGGGTCATTCACGGATAACACGTAATACAGTTGGGATACTAGTACGGTAGGTGCAGAGCGGATATACAGGATAGATGCCATGGGACGTTATACGCGATAGATATCTTGGGATATTATACTTGATAGGAACCTGAAAATGTGATACCTTGTTTTATCTTGACATCGTAGTTTATCACGACACCCTAGTTTATCTGAGTTCAGTAGTTCATCCTGTTATTTTGATTTAATTGACCTATCTTGTATCATGCTTATGTTCATCTCAGTTTCTCATGACAGTTAACTTTACTAGTTTTTATACTAATAGTAGATAGGGCTTACTCAGTCTTTTTGACTGACCCGTTTTCTCTCGCCTCTTTTCTTCCGTTTCCCCCCCCCCCCCCAAGGTTACAGGGAGGAAACACTGCTGTTTAGTTCGGACTTCTTCTGCTTGAAGGTCATCATGGATGGCTTGGACTTTTCCTGGCTATGGCTACTTTACTGTTTTTATTTGGGGAATAATTTATGAAAAAGTCTTTATGCTTCTTTACTATTGCAAGACAAGTTTTGATGTACTCTGATGTAAAAGGCTTTAGACCTTATGTATTCATGTTTATGAAAGTTCGATTTTACTTCCGCTATTTTATATGTTCTGTCTTGTGATATTTCTGTGCATGTTTACCAATAGTGCCCCTCTAAAGCTAGTGCATTCCTTTGCGAGTGACCCTAGCGGAGGCGGGGTGTTACATTTGGTATCAGAGCAGAAGGTTACCAGACTGGGCAAAAGTTTTTAAAGACCTTCTGAAAACTATTTGAAAATCATTTATAAAGAAGCATTTTTCAAGAAAATTTTCTTTTAAAAGAAAAAGGCTATTCCCCAAAGGCCATTAGCACTATCCTTGTTTCCTTAATTGAATATCTTTTCCTTTCTTTCCTCCATCTGTAGTCACAGTGGTTTTAACTGCGACTAGTCTTTTCTATCTACGAAAGTGCTTTCCATGCGATGGAGGTGGTTCTCGAGAGACCAGTGGCCGCGTTATAAGAAAGGATAGTGAGAAAGAGGATAAAGGATACGAGCTTAAGGATGAGCAACAGGTTGGTATGGCTTAGTCCTCAAAGGAGGGAGAAAGATGAACAATGAAACCCATGACGAGAGAGTACCTTTGGCATGGTAAAACGGGGTGGATATTTAAGTATTATGGGACAAGGACAAGATCATCGGGAGGGTAATAGTATGCTCTTATTTCTAGGGTACCTCGGAAGGAGGGTAACGATCTTGTTAAAAGTTTAGCTCTTCTTTTCTATCATCCCGCCAAGACTTTGTTTTGATCCCCGCATCATTTAAGTTTGCTTCGATAGTTGAGTCTCTGCACCTTAAGTACTAGCGTAATAGAGAATCCCATTTTTGTCTCAAGTCCTGTGGAGAACCGGTCCATTTATTCATGACTTGTTTTGGATTTGAGAATAACATGCCTCGGTTATGGATGAAGTGGTTATCCAGTAAGGGGTGCCACTCTCGGTTTTGATAGGAGGGTAGTTAGACTCTTTGACTAGCCTTGGTAATACCCTCGAAGTCTCGTGTAACCTTTTTGGGTTCGGTCATGATTAATTACTTAGAATCCCTTGATGCCTTTATTGGAAATTTGAAGCCCGATCGAGTGGTGTTCGCCGATAAGGCGGATGGTTTATTTCACTTATGCACGGGTTATGGAAATCACCCAAGTAAGTGCGCTTGATAACCTGGTTGGCATCTGTTTACTTTCAAGAGAAAGTTCTTCTATGTGAAATACCTTGTGGTACGAGGTCCGAGATTCACTAGTGAATTTTGGAAAGCTTGCATGAGATCATGAGTACGCAGTCATGTTTGCGTCAAGTATTCTAGGAAAAGGATAAGTGCAAGTGGAACGAGAGGCGACAAAGAAATGAGTTCTAGCTCATGTTATGGAAACAGGAAATAAGAAGCTGCGAAATCGTGAAGTTAAAAGACGGTCAAGGCACGATGGAATTAAGCTCAGGAAAGACGACTTTGATGGTCAAAGACTAGATACGCGCATGATATCTCTTTTTGGGAGTATATTCTTGATCCCTGTTTTCGGTAGAGCTTACTTGTAGGCTATCTTTTGTGGACATCCTCTCGGTCCTATTTTCTGTTACAAACCCCGTAAGGAGTTTGTCTTGTTTATCTTCTCGACCCTGTTTCAGGGAATTCTAGGTAGAACCCTATGGATGTAAACATGTATTTGAAACATGTTATGATTGATATGGTTGCAAGTGGTTGCTCGTGGATGCGCGAATACACATTAGATACTAGCTCGACTCGGTCACATTTCATATTGCATATGCACGAGTATTTATACTTGTTTATGGATGAAATCGAATGTATTATCATGCGGTTGTTGCATATGATTGAATGATTGTGCACGCATATAGTATCTATATGACTAGGACTATTTTCATACATGTTGGATTCATGGCACTATACATATTTTGCATTAGAAAGATTATTCAGGCCTGATCATTAGCATTAGCTAAGGAACATGTACACACACGTTTTGCATATATTCATACAGCATTAGAAAACATCTATGGACAATGGTTGCTTGTGGATGATGTTTTGAGTAGATGGATGATGGATGGTAGGATATGTTCTTCCTAACTTGGAGATTTCGGGGACGAAATCCTAAAAGGTGGGGAGAATGTAACAACCCGTATTTTCAATAACCTTTTATAACATAAATGGTGGCAGAATTAAACTGTAAAATCTGAATCAAGGGAAACGGGCTATGCCATTGCGTTCGTCTTGGAAAAATACGTGAAATAGAGTCCGAGTTTTCGAAAATCGGAGTCCGTATGACCAAGATATGGCCTCGCGAAGTTTCACGAAAAATTCCCAAATTAAAGGATACTTAATTAAGTGAAATGGGTTGCGCAGAGAAATATATATATATATATATATATATTGATATATATATATATATATATATAATTGAAAATTAAATAAATAAATATGCAAAAATGTTCAAAACAGCGAATTGGGAGAGGGGAATAACCGAACCGGCCGATTTTTGAGGTCGACCCGAGCCTGCTGGGTCGACTAGGGGTTAATCCAGGGTGTTTGGCTGTCAACCCGTGGGTCGATTCGCTCAAATGCAGATTTTGCATTTGGATGGTTCTCATGGTTCATCTTTAATCTAAAGGCCCTAGATGGTTCCTACACTTGACTTCTTCCCCAAGACATACTTTGGTGGCTTGGATTGAATCTAGGTTTAATCCTATGGCCTAAAACACTTGCCTAATCTATAAATAAGACCCTAACCTATCCTAAATCCTCATTATTCATTCATGCAACTAAACTATGGCAAAATTGCTACTCTCATGGCCTCCACTCAACTATCCTAGCCTCCACTTCATTTCTATGAGAAGTTTCATGATCATGAGAGTATTAGAGAGTCCCTATGTTAGTATGAGAGCTTCTCAAGTTGATTTCAAGGCTAAAGCTTTGATCTTTGTTCATAAAGATGGGGTTTTTATTGATTTGGAGTGTTCATTTTTGGGTTTTTGGGTGATGGCATGCATAGGCTTCATCACAAGCTTTAATTTAATCGATTTAGGCCTTCATAGCAATGTAAGCCCTTTCCCTACTCTTAGATATTAACTATGAAGTTAAATGTTCATGTAGAAAGTTTGGGTTTGATCATTGAGAATGATGCATGCTAACATGTTATGCAAGTTTATGAAGTCATTATCTTGATCTTATGAGCAAAAAGCTACGACCTTTATGTTGAAATGTTGCATTATGCAACATGAGAACCTTCATAATCTTCTTGTCAACTTGCATATGAAATCATAACCCTTATATGATGATATATGCGAGTTACTAGTCATCATTCTATGTCTTTAGTCACCATGATTCGTTTATGTGCCAAGTTTGGGTTTATGCATGTTTTTGAGGTGTAAGAATGTAACATGCAAGCTAATTAACACATTTGTTCCTCATTTGCCGCCATGATTAACTTGTGGCTTAATACCCATTTTTGTCATTTCTTTGCCAAGTCTCTTCTTTTAATCCATTACGTTGTTGCGAACGTATATGCGAGTTTAAAAGCGTTGGGTTATGTTATGGGTAATTTCTAATGACATGAAAATACAACTTGAAAACATGGCTTGAAATATAACATGGAAGTTGACATGTAAGTATGCATAAAAACATAAGCTTGGGAATTTACCTATTAAGTTAGGTCTACCCTTTGGGAATTTACCTATTAAGTTAGGTCTACCCAAATGCTTGAAAAACTTGTAACATGTTTTGGAAACATGATGAACATGACACTTAGATAATATAAGTGTGGCCAACTTGAGGTTGGGTTGAGTTTGCAACGTAAAACTACCTGGAACCGACCGACCTAACTAGTAGTTGCAAACAATAGGACCCAATGTGAGAAGTTGGTCATGTTGTGCTTGAACCCGAGGTTAGACCAAGTTGTGGTGTAAAGCTACCCGGAACCGACCGGCTTAACTAGTAACAACAACAAAGTCTAATGTGAGAGGTTGGGGTGCATTAAGTAATTAATGTCACATGATAGGGTTAAGTTAATTTGATTAATAACTCTTAACCAAATATGACATGGATAAAGGGGTTAAGTAAATTGGTTAGGCTAATGATACTTAACAAAACATGACAAGGTTGGGTAGGTTAAGTGATTTGATTTGCCTAATGATGCTTAACCATTTTTATACGACTAGTGGACGGGGATTAAGTTAACCAACACTTAATCAATCCAACATGATAATTTGGCAAGGTTAAGTAAGTTTTCTTAATGACACTTAACCATACAAGATGATTAGGGGATGGGGTTAAGTAATTTGCACCTAACTAATCCGACACGGTAATTAGATGGGGTTAAGTAATCCACACTTAACTAATCTAAACACGGTAATTCGATGGGGTTAAGTTAAACACTTAACCAATTTAAACTCGGTAATTCAATGAGGTTAAGTAACCAATACTTAACCAACTTAACGTGATAATTTAATGGGGTTAAGCAACTTATACTTAACCAATTATACATGATGATTTGATGGGGTTAAGTAACTTACACTTAACCAATCTAATACGCGGACCTGATAAGGTTAAGTCACAAGACCTTTTTGGAATATACTTAACCATTGTAGTACGATTAGAGGATGGGGTTAAGCCAACCTATACTTAACCAATCCGATTCGATAATTTGATGGGATTAAGATAATCTATGCTTAATCGATCTAGCAAGATAATCCGATAGGATTAAGGTAAGCTAGTACTTGACCAATTTGACTTGATAGGGTTAAGTCATGAGCCTTTGGGTACACTTAACCAACTTGTGGGACTAAGTCTTGAATTTAAATACTTAGCCAATCTTTGACGTGATTCGTGGGTGGGTTAAGTCATGGACTTGAATGATAATGCTTGACCCAATAGACAAACCCTAGCTAGAAGAACTAGGTAGAAAACCGTGGTTAATCAAGGATAACGGGAAAGGAAGCTAAGTGGTAAACCTTAGTTAAGGGTAACTAAGTAATAATTCTTAGCCAAGGACATATGACTAATTCTCAAAACGATGAGTAACCTGATACGGTAGGTCATCGCTTAGTATACGAGGGGGAGCAAGTTATCTGACTTGGATAAAAGCTCCAGCGCACTGGGTGCCGAAGTGGAAGCTTCAGGGGACATGAGGATATTCTTGGGATCCCTCTGTGGGCTGCCAGGTAATTATACTAGGCCCATGAGAGGTTAAGGTCTGCGTTAGAAGGACCAAGAGTATGCCTTGGTTGCTATGCGAGCAACCTAAAGACTGGGATGGATTAGCGTGGAGTCGACGATTCTTGTTTTTGCCCTGGATAGCGCATCGCCGACTACCTACCATCTTTAGTCAATCGTGTACGTGCGGAAAGGCAGGGAACCCCCAACAGACCATGTGCTTGCTATCGAGTCATGGGTGAGGTTGGCCCGTAGGAAAGTGGGCTATAGTGGGGCCGTGGAGTGGTTCTTATACATGATTTTTCTTGGATTGCCTTTCAGTAGTTGAGGGAGGGGTCACGTGGGACCATAGCCACGGGTACAAAAACAGACCTTGATATCTGCATCGGCAGACGATTTAAAGCTCCCGACCGAGTTCCGTATTTCTTGATTTGCCCTGGCACGGAACTCGGATGGCACATTGGGGAACATGTGCATCTAGACATGGAAAACGATTCACGAAACATACGTGGGATCAAGGGCATGGTTGACAGGTGGCGTAATCCCTAGTGGTCCTAGGTGGCCAAAACCCAAACCGAGACACGGAAACGTTCATTAGGTAGCATAATCCCTAGCGGTCCTAGGCGGCATAAATCCTAAGTGGACGCGCGATAGTTCATGGTAAGGAAACACAACTAGATCAAGGGTTGCAGTCCAAAACAACTTCAAGGATAAACCGTTTACATGGGAAAGCCCGTACAGCCTACGGTAAAGGACTGAACTTATACATGGAAAGAAACATATGAGTTGAGTAACCTATATATGCGGCATATTAGGTTGACATGGACCATTACACGACTTTTGAGTAAGGGTCATTCACGGATAACACGTAATACAGTTGGGATACTAGTACGGTAGGTGCAGAGCGGATATACAGGATAGATGCCATGGGACGTTATACGCGATAGATATCTTGGGATATTATACTTGATAGGAACCTGACAATGTGATACCTTGTTTTATCTTGACATCGTAGTTTATCACGACACCCTAGTTTATCTGAGTTCAGTAGTTCATCCTGTTATTTTGATTTAATTGACCTATCTTGTATCATGCTTATGTTCATCTCAATTTCTCATGACAGTTAACTTTACTAGTTTTTATACTAATAGTAGATAGGGCTTACTCAGTCTTTTTGACTGACCCGTTTTGTTTCGCCTCTTTTCTTCCGTTCCCCCCCCCCCCCCCAGGTTACAGGGAGGAAACACTGCTGTTTAGTTCGGACTTCTTCTGCTTGAAGGTCATCATGGATGGCTTGGACTTTTCCTGGCTATGGCTACTTTACTGTTTTTATTTGGGGAATAATTTATGAAAAAGTCTTTATGCTTCTTTACTATTGCAAGACAGGTTTTGATGTACTCTGATGTAAAAGGCTTTAGACCTTATGTGTTCATGTTTATGAAAGTTCGATTTTACTTCCGCTATTTTATATGTTCTATCTTGTGATATTTCTGTGCATGTTTACCAATAATGCCCCTCTAAAGCTAGTGCATTCCTTTGCGAGTGACCCTAGCGGAGGCGGGGTGTTACAAGATCCTTAATTTTGCCTTCAGGTGGTGTATTTATAGCCATATATGGGTTCCGGTTCGGATGCCATGTGGTGAGCATCCCTTTAATCTCGAAATGAAGTGGAAGTAGTGCAGAAATCCTCTCCAAGCCGTAGTGTGCCAAGTAGAGTTAGATTTGGGTTGATAGGAGGGAGTTAAGCCATGAGAATCGGTCAAAGCAGTTGTGCAAGAGCAGTCAAGCGGGTCAGTTCTGCCTCCTCCGACCTGAACCGTTGCAGAGCCTTCGAACCGAGACAAGAAGCATTTCGGTGCAGAATACTCCAGGCAGGTCGGGTCACCTACCCTGATCCGATCTATGCAGTGCCGAATTTCCAATTGCCAAATTATGCCATTGGGTTGGAGTAACGACGGGCGGGAATTCAACGCCCGAATTCTGATAATAATAAATAAATCCCTTATTACTGCCAAAACTCAAGTATCGAAAACACAGATAGTTCTTAGAAAGAAATTATAGGGTGGGATAAGAAAGAAAAAAATATTAGAATAGAAGAAAAAATAAGAAAAAACACAGAATCAGAGTCTCAAATCACAGCGGAACAAAATATAATGTTGAAATAAAACTTTATTGAGCTTGAAATTATACTTACAATCAACAGAGTCACATCACACGTCTGGACAGTTATAATAATCTGTCCTCATATACAATCACACATCGGAATAATAACTATAAGGTACATCATACATTTGAACTTCTTCATCATGTCTTCTCATAACAACCGATAACTTGAAACTGTATAGCTCGGTCTAACCCTAACATTACAAACACCAGGCCAGTCTGGTGAACCAAAGTGAGAAAATCACACTATGTTTAAAGGCATCACACAACTTGATTTTAACATCAAAATCCTTTCGAAAGAAAAGGATAATCGTTAAACGGAATCAACACAAAAATATGGACTGTTTATACCTTACGATAACCCAAAACATTTTTGAAAATAATATTATTCTGATATTATGATAGTTTCTAAATACAAGAAAATATCAATTTAGCAGAATGGTTGCATCTCACGCTCCACATATATAGTATACAATCGAAATCGCGATGCTTATTGGAAAATGGATTTCCTCGCAAGGTATGGGACAACCTTCCCGACAATGTACCTCTGGAGATGAATACATTGGAGTTCAACAAGAACATCTTGCGACCTAGGCTAAACATGACCGGCTCCTCACTTTCTCTTGAGAGTACCAAATATATCATTACCACGGTTATGGGCCAGCCAATTGAACTGATAGCATACATACAAAAATAAAAAGGGACAACCGAAAGCATTTGATTTATCTAGATCAGTTAATGATATACCGTTTTGATGGACGCGACCTACCCGATATTTTTCCATTTCCTAGTTGATGAGGCTAGAAGTTAAATGTATTCTTCATCATAGCATGTCTCCATTCACTTTGAATGTCACATCATCAGATCCGCCAGATATCACTAATTGACGTCCACAAAAATACTCTGGGTGTTTAAGCAAAAAGAACGAATTCCTCTGCCACCAACAGAAGTACGTTTGCAGAAATCAGTGTACGTGATCTTTTGGAAATACTTTGTCAGACATTCGTCTATACAAGTCATCCAGGAATAGGACAAACCGAAGGCACCCACCTACCACATCCTAGGATTCACCCAATAGATCAGTAGCGAGTAGTCCTTGAAATCATAGATTTCAATCACGACAGAATCATTTTTAACTTAAGGGATCAGCCAGAGATATTTAACATCAGTTCTTACGCTTTTGAAGATCCACAATCTTCAGTTTTCCCATCTCGATTAGCATCTTCCACGAATTCGTGTTTATTGGTCAGAATGGCTTTTGAATATAAATTCGACCCCGGTCTTTCCATACCAACAATCATGTGGGCAAGATTTGATAGTCGGTTATTTAACTATCAAATAAACGAAAATGAAATGGATCTACTGGTTTAGTATACAACATCACTTGGCCTTTTTAGTTAATGATAATTAATTAATGATTAATTTAAAATTATAAATCTTTCAACAATGTATTTACTTCTTATTTAATTTACAAATATTCCCCAACCAATCCTTTTCAATACTCAGAAAAATATATCTTATAATCGTATTCAATTACCATTTCAAATCATGTATCACAACAGTACTTATTATCTTTATCTAGGAAATCGATTCAACTTATCATTTGTAAAAAAATCGTTATGAAATCTCCTTTTGTTTCGTTATCTGAAAACAATAACAATCACTTATCCTTTTATAATAACTCGTTCTAAAACACATTTCTTTGTTTCAAAAATATCATTATATTTTCACAATTCCTTTTATTTACTTGGTTATGAAAATATTATTTCATTTCTCTAGCCCATTTTATTTCTGAAACTTTGGAAATATTAATATATACTTCCTTAAATTCTATTATTTCCTTTATTTTGAAATCTTCTAATATCAAATTCTTTCCAAATAACGTTGCATTATTATTTCTCATAACAAACCACTCCTAACGTCTTTACCATTACAACTAATATCATCCTCCGAAAATCCTGAGGACATTCAAGTTGGGGTATTTTAATTACCTCTCAGACCTTGATCAACAACATTCTTATCTTAGGATGTTTATGAATTGTAATTCACAAACCCATATTCATTCTTATACCAACCAATATCACTTCACTATTTTATTTAAAATACGGTTTTATAAAACCTTCTTACTTTTGAAATCTCTTTCTTTTTAAATATGTACTATTATTACTAAATCCATTGATTTAGTAAATGATTGATAAAACATTAACTTTAAAACTTTGACTTCTTTAAACTATATATTTTATTATCCGGATTCTTATTACAATCCTATTACTAAACTTTTACCAAATTCAATTACAAAATCCTCTTTCTAAACCTTTTAATCATTTCCTCTGAAATCTTATTTCCAAACTTGTCCATTTCATATAAGACCATTATTAACTAACGTTAATTTAAAATTAACGATTTAACTTTCGATCACTTTTTATAAACTCTTTTATAGAACTTTGGTTTAATATAAACCCTTTCCATCTCAATTTCCTCTTCTTAATTCAACATTTATTATAAGCTTATCATATTCTCTTAAAACCACCTTTATAACTTAATTTACCAAACCCGGTTTATAAATAAACCCGTTCATGACTCCCTTTGAAATTCAGTTATATTTCATTACTAACTTTGATCACTTGAATGAACTTCATTTAAAAAGTAATTCCTTAAATTAAAAAATTTAATTTACTCTATCATTAACTAGAATTAAATTTCCTTTTTATAGTCTCTTTAAGTTAAGCATCTATTCACTAAATTACTCCATTAGATTAATCAGTACTACTTAATTTAATTTAAAGATCAATTTCTGTTAAAAAAGTTGACTTGGTCAATTTTAAAACATGATTAATTCGTTGATTAACTCTAACTCATCTTTCCATTTAGATTAATAAATAATATTATTAATTTAAATAAATATCATTTATTAATCATTACGTTAATCATTACTCACTTGCTCCGCACAGGGCACGTGCTTCACACACGGAAGATTTCTGGATTTAAAAGAATTATCTTTCTAAGTCATGTAATAAGTAAGGTAGTTCTTTGCAAACGGCATGGTTTCTTGATTCAAAAATGGTGATTGATGGTTAAAACAACCAATATATATATATATATATATGTATATATACATATACACACACACACACACTCATAACACAAATACATCTCCATGGTGAAGCTTTTTTGAATGGTCAATAAGGTCCTTTGGTCTCAATGCAATTCGAACTTAAGTGCAACATTTGTCCGAAGGGTCAAATTGTAATTGCAAAAACACATTTCCAAAACCCACTACTCTTTTCTTTGGTCAAACTATGTCGTTAGTTTTCTTTTTTCCTCCACTTTTCCACTCCGTTATTCCCGTCTTCTTCCTTCTTTTTCTCTAAAAAAATGGCGTCTGCCCTTCATACCTACTCCACTACCCTGTTATTTTTCATCCTCTTTAGATCTCCTCCTACCACCCACCCCCGTCTTCTTTATTCCGTCTTCACCGCAAGTTAAATCTTATTTCCCCTTAACCCCACAGCTCCCTGTTTGGTTTATGCCTTCTTTATTATTTGATAATCAACTAATGTCCAGATCTGCATATTTACACCATATTGCTCTCCAGATCTGCTTCATTACACTGTCGACAACCTTTTTTCTAATGCTGACATATTCACTCGAGGTAAACTCCGATAGTAATACAATCATTTCATGTTATTGCTCATCCGTAATGTTATTTTCACCAAACTTGCAAGTACCCATATTTGTGCAGCTGAACATTGATTGTTGTCCTGCATCACCGAGGTCCATACCAAGTTTGTACGAACTATATTACTACTATTTGTGCCTATTTTTTAAACATTGACATGCTAGCTGACTTCAATAATGCAATTTTTTTGCTATATTGAGTGTACTTGCATATTATTATGCCTGCGGTCATTGTTTTGGTAGTTGAATCTGTTGTGTGATATACTTAAGCATATTACGTCACCAAAAAGTTTGATAACTTGATGTGTTTGTAAACCTTCAATATAATTTCTGCATTTACAGAAATTTATTAACAATTATTCACTGGTAATTCTTTTATGAAACTGATACTTACCACATACAAAAAATGGATTATACAAACTGATAATTCTTTTATCAACTGCTCTTAGAATACTACTAACAGAATCCAAAACATTTGTTGATGGTACATCCTTCTTTACAGTGAATTGTTTCACGGTGACTTACTCTTTGAAAAATTGCACAGTAGATAAAAGACCCGAAGTTTGATAGTTGAATTTGTTGTGTGATATACTTAAGCAGTTTGATAGCTTGATGTGTTTGTAAACCGTCAATTTCTGCATTTACAGAAATTTATTAACAATTATTTATGAACATAACTGATAATTCTTTTATGAAACTGATACTTACCACATATAAAAAATGGATTGTACAAACTGATAATTCTTTTATCAACTGCTCTTAGAACACTACTAACAGAATCCAAAACAATGGTTGATGATACTTCCTTCTTTACAGTGGACTGTTTCACGGTGACTTACTCTTTGATCAATTGCACAGTAGATAAAAGACCGGAAGTTTCTGCTGTGGCCAAAAATGTTCAATCTTCCTCATTGTAAATATTTATTTACAAGAAAAACTGAGTTTCCTATTGAATTTCTTCTTTTAGGTTTACTGCATATAACTTATTTTGCTAGGATGACGCGTTTATTTCACTAATTATAATGCACTGTTTAATGCACACATCTGCGAAGCATTCCAAGTTAATGAGTTTTATTGTCTCCGGTTTGCTCATAGTAGCACGCACTTAGAGGATTAGTGTATACCGTATCAACAACAACATGACAGCTATGATTCTTCACGTTGCCTGAAAAGGTTGGTCAATGCTTGATTCTTATAGAATTCAAATAAGTTGGATAAAACTACTATTACTATAGAACTGTAAACTAAAAAATAATTACTAAACTCTTTGTATGCAGATTATATGTTTACACCAAAGCTAATGCATTTTATTTACTTGATCATCTAACTTTACTTTTAATTTCTAGCGTTTTGACATTATGCAACAATATACTACAGAGTATGATGTATCTAGGCAACTAAATTCTACTATATTGCTTTTATGTTATAATGGCAGGTAGCTATGCTATAGCTTAATCAAAATGCAATAACTTTCAAATGTCAATGTACAAAGAATATAAATGTGATTTCTTATGTGTCTTCATGTTCAGATGTCTACTATACAATAAATATTCCCTTTTTTTGGATTAATCTATTTTGCATTACCATCTTTTTGAAATATTTCTTTCATGTTTGGGGCTGTGATGATTCCAGATTCTTTTTGCCCGGCTGAAGTTTGGCATGCAATCATTGCCGGCAAGCATGCTATAGACATTATATATATATATATATATATATATATATATATAACCAGGAAATTAAGAATTATAGATATAATTGTATGTGTTGATATCTGCATAGCTAGGACCAAAATTATGGTTAATCATAGGTTATTATTTGCTTATGAGTATTCAAAGTTGAGATAATGTTCTAAATATGGCCTTTACTTTTTGGTCTTCTTCTCCATGTATAAAACAGAATATTCACTATTTTCTTCTTTTATGGATCAGCGAGTACAAGATATTGACCTAAAATAATAGGAAGAGTTTTTGTCTTATATTGCTGAGAAAAGACCACTGCACCATGCAAATCAACATTTTATACGACTGAAAATAACATATTCTATTTTGTTAGAATCTCATATCATTTAATATTTATGTTGGAAGGATACAAATTTTTATTGTTCATTTAGCATAGAAGTGGACAAGCTCGGGTTTCACACACTTAAATATACCAACTTTTCTCCAAGTAATCATCGGCTATACATTAATACCCGTCAACTGTGTATGTCTATGTTATTGGTAAATTATTTCGATGCATATGTGTTTACACACCATTTACTACTACAGTTATTAGTCGAAAACTTTATTACTTTATTAATTAGTTGCAATGCGGCTATGCAATTTGTTATGATAATTGAAACTTACCTAATCATTACAATAATCACTCGGCTTTTAAAGGATACACCCATGCCACTTTTATTACTTGGAATTTTAACTTTTTAGCTCTAATATTGGTCACCAATAGTTTTTATTCTCCATGTTTACCGAATATCTAATATATATATATATATATATATATATATATATATATATATGTTTGCTCCAAATTTGGTATCAAACACCAAAGGTGTAAAAGCTACACTTCACCTATTCGATAAGAATATGGAACCGCGAAATCGCAAAATAAATGGATAAAAGCAAGTAAGAAGACAAAGGAATTTTTATAGTGGTTTGATTCTCTATGAATCTACATCCACTTTCAATCAATTCTCATTATAATACTCAAGCTTACAAATTATGGATTTTCCCTCGTTACAATCATTTCTCTCTTTTTTCCTTCCTTATGATCTAATCTCACTAATTTGTTGAAGAAAATGAAGAGATCTTTTAGCTTTGTGATGAATCTTGAACTACTTGTGTGCTTTGACCCTCTTCCATGATCTCCATAGATTTCATAGTGAACTAGCATTTGATTTAGGCTTTAAAGAGGATTAGAGGAGATGAGAAATTTCCTGAGAGATTTATTATGTAACTTGAATGAGATTGAAGGTGCTTAGGTTCAATTGTAGAAAACTCTCATAATCATTGGTTTGGATTTGATCTTCATGAAGTTAAAAAAGAGTTGATGAATCCATAGAAGCCATTAGAGAAGTTGTAGATGAGCTTTGAATTTGACGGAGTCTCCTTGTAGGAATGAATATTTCGGCCCCCCTCTCAAATGAATCATGAGGGGCTATTTATAGGTGATTTTAGCCCGGGTGGCAATTCTGTAATTATGCAGGAAAAACGCCATGACTCACCATGTCGGATCCGACATGCCTTACTATGTTGGATCCGACATACATCCATGTTGCTATCACGCCATGCCGCCTGCTATGTTGGATCCAACATACCTCCATGTCGCTATCACGCCATGCCGCTTGCTATGTTGGATCCGACATACCTCCATGTCGCTATCATGCCAAGCCACTTACTATGTTGGATCCGACATACTTTCATGTCGCTATCACGCCATGCCGCTTGCTATGTTGGATCCGACACACTTCACTATATTGGATCCGACAATGGCATGACCGTCTTGCACTATGAGTGATCCTCGCGGTACGAATGGCTTGGTTGTAGTCGCAGCATGATCAAGTTTTACGGTATACGGCATGAATCATGTTCTTTCAACGACTTAGATTGGATGGCTCAACCTGCTCGACATTACTTCATGTCGTGTTAACGACTTAGAGTTATATCGTGGAAGCAACTTAATCCGGTTTTGACGATTTAAATGGTTATGGCATAGACCGTGTCGCTCTGACGGCTTACCGCTTACGCCATAACCAGTCCAAAGCTCTTCGGCACTTACTTTTTGAACTGTGTTATAATAACGGTGTTAACATTTGCCCCTCGAAGCTTGTATTTTTCGCTTGCAAGAAATGCGGGCTTCGAAATTAATATAGTTTGCATTGAGATTTTGTCGTGTCTGAGATGATCAGATGTCTCATGAACGGATTTTCATTCTTCACATCTAATCATATCAGACGCTATGCAAATAGATTTCCATTCATCACATCTGGTAATACCAGACGCTACGCAAATGAATTTTCATTCTTCACGTTAGATCATATCAAACGCTATGCAAATGGATTTTCATTCCTCATGTTTGATCATATCAAACGCTATGCAAATGGATTTTCATTCTTCATGTTTGATCATATCAAACGCTACGCAAATGGATTTTCATTCTTCACGTTTGATCATATCAAACGCTATGAAAATGGATTTTCAATCTTCATGTTTGATCATATCAAACGCTACGCGAATGGATTTTCATTCTTCACGTTTGATCATATCAAATGCTACGCGAATGGATTTTCATTGTTCACGTTTGATCATATCAAATGCTACGCGAATGGATTTTCATTCTTCACGTTTGATCATATCAAACGCTACGCGAATGGATTTTCATTCTTCACGTTTGATCATATCAAACGTTACGCGAATGGATTTTCATTCTTCACGTTTGATCATATCAAACGCTACGCAAATGGATTTTCATTCTTCATGTTTGATCATATCAAACGCTATGCAAATGGATTTTCATTCTTCACGTTTGATCATATCAAATGCTACGCGAATGGATTTTCGTTCGTCACATCTGGGGATTCCAGATGCTACGCAAACGGTCTTGGTGGCTGTTATATCGTTTCGCGGGGCGGCCATCAGTCCCTTTGTCAGATGCTTGACTTAGCATGTTATTCTGGTTTAGGAACTGAAGCTCTGAACCTCCCACTCAGGGAAGTGACCCCTTCGACAAAAGTTTCAGCTCTCATGCTTGTTTGTCGTGGCACTTGCTAGCCGTTTGAATCTTTGCGACTTTCCCATTCACTTTTCAATGCAGCGTTTTTCCTATTTTGCATTTGTACATGTTGATGTTTACAACATTCGGCTCTTGAGCTAGCATTGTTGGGGTCGCGATGTTTCAGGAACAAGCGCTCGGAAAAATGACCTGCAATATGAAACCATCTTTTTTTAAGAAAGTTTTGATTTGACATAGAACATTGCAAGCAGGAAATTCATTCAAACAGATATGCTATTATTCATAAAGCTAATGTTCAGTGCATTACTTGCAGATTATTACAAACTGTTTACATAAAGTGTTGAATATAACAGAATGTAAAATGCCAAGTAAAGCATGAACTAAAAGATGTAGCGATGTTGATCGCTTATTCCGAGCCATTGCAATGGGAGCACGATCTGTTGTTATCAGTTGATAATCGGCCTTCACATGATTTGTGCAGAAGCTATGCTGCTTGGGCCAGACTGATCATTTGATGCCCCTTTTCCCTGGGGAGCAGTAGAAGGATTCATGGCATGTGGATTCTTTACATACTGCTGTAACCTATTTTTTCTGATCAATTCCTCAATGAGGTTCTTCAGGTGTCGGCACTCGTTTGTGTTTTGACCAGGTTGGTTATGAAATCTGCAGAATTTCCCCAAGCATGTTGCTTTGTTACTTATCCTTATCGGATTCGGTTCTGCATACTCTTCAGAATTCTTTGTTGCAAGATAGATATTTTCGTGAGTGTCATTCAAAGGCGTTAGCTTTGATGAGTTGAAAAGGCATGACTTCTTATTAGTCTTGCTGTCGTTCCCATCATTGGTTCGCTTCTGTCCCTGATTATTATTTTGGTTAGATTGGACTGCCGTATTTTTAGGAGCTTCAAAGAGTTGATTGCCTTCAACGACCTGAAGGGGTATAGGGCTGTCGTCTACTCTCATGTACTCCTCCGCCTTCTTATAGAACTTGTCAAGTGTAGTCGGTTCCTTCATCTTTATCCATCTTCCGAATTCGCCTGTTTTGTCTATAGCGTCGAGTAAAGCCATGAGCATTATGTATGGCCAAGATTCCTCACTTCAGACAAGGCAACATTGAATCGACTGAGGAAGGCTTTGACAGTTTCCCCCAGATTCTGTTTCATCGTTGAAAGCGTTACAGCATCCTTGGCTTTGGTAGCGTACAAGCAGAACTGCTCCTTAAACTTTTTGGTCTGGTCTGAGAACCGATCGATGGATTTGGGTGGCAGCTTTGTGAACCATAGTGATGTGGCACCTTCTAAGTAGAGAGGAAAGTATGTGCATCTCATCTCATCGGTCGCCTTAGCTGCACTCATATGCCATTCATATTTGAATCGGAAGTAGTTTGGATCAACGAGACCGTTGTACGGAGGCATAGTCGGAGGATTGAACTTCTTCGGACATTCCGCTTCAAGGATTCTTTCGGTGAATGGAATCCTATCGGGAGAGAAGTCCCGTTCTCTTTCGTCATCCTTGCTAGCTTGATTCTTTTTCATGGCCCATTCTATCATGTCCGAAATGTATTCTTCGGTGCTATAGCGCTCTGTGAAGCTGAGCTCTTCACCAATTGTTCGTCTAGACATATGATCTCGATTAGAGAGCTTAGGCACTTTGCCTTCTCGACGAGGAGGTGCCCCCGTGATAGGATTGGCGGCTTTTTGAGCATTCTCTTCAGAAAGGTTCTTAGCTTTTGATTTCAATCCTTCGATATTAGCTTCATCCCCGTCACTTGCCCCATCATAATCGTCTTCCTTATTGTTATTGCGGTTATGATCGGAAGAAGGCGATTTGTCATTTTCGTCGAAATTAACATGGACTTTCGGAGGGGCTTGAATTGGTTGAGCATTTAGAAGAGCGTTCATTTTCTCCATTAGAGCATCATTAGCATACACCAAAGTTTTATTTGAAGTTTCAATTCGGCGGTTCACGTTGGCAATAGCGGCATTTAGTTCATTTCTAGTCACACCAGCTCCACTTATCGAGTTTTCACCAATATCAAAATGGTTAGTTAGCGGTGTCTCTTCGTTAGAAACATTATCGGCATTTCCGACATCTTTACTTACGATCTTCTTTGATTTAGCCATTATTTCGGAGGAAGAAAGCAGTTTACGACTTAAATGCAAGGATCTCAACTTTGGAAGAGTGTGAGAAGAGGTAGGAGATGCAAATGCGGCCCCACGGTGGGCGCCAAATGTTTGCTCCAAATTTGGGATCAAACACCAAAGGTGTAAAAGTTACACTTCACCTATTTGGTAAGAATATGGAACTGCGAAATCGCAAAATAAACAGAGAAAAGCAAGTAAGAAAACAAAGAAATTTTTATAGTGGTTCGTGTTGTATATGACGTAGTTGTATACACAATTATATGATTTTTGTTTGATGATAACAACCAAATAAATATATTTTTGTGTTTGTTACTGTATTGTTATTCTATATCACAGACAGAAATATAATATTTATATTTACATAAAATACTACTAGACAAGAATTAAATATTCAAATAGAATTTTATTAAATATAATATTTTATTTCAACAAGTCAAAACAGTACAAATTTATAAACTCCACTATTTGAACACTGCGCTGATAATTTTCATTTCAAGACATTTCAGTATATAACTCCTCACTACAACACTCAACACTCAGTTGTACATTTTTGATCTATACATACATTTACTGACACTACATTTTCATTCACTGACACTACACTGTCTTCTGTCTTCAGTCTTCACTGGACAGTCAGTCCATTCTTCAGGCGTACCTGTCATATGAAACAAACACACAGTACTCTGCAATATAAATAAATTTGAATACATATGCAAATATAAATTTTATTTTTTAAAATTTTATTTGTCTCAGTTTTCCGGTGTGTTTTCTCATCATTTTTCATGACTTGATCTGACATGTATATACCCACTGATCAGCCTCAACACTCAACACCGGTTTGCTTATCAGAACCAAAAACTTATTCTGAACAGCCTCAATGCAGTGTAGTGGTTTGCTGATAAAGTTTCATTTGGATAGTCACATGTGTATACACACATGTATACACACATACGTGCATATATACAAATATGTATACATGAATGCAGACATGGTCGAGCAACATGAAAGTCCAAAATATCATATGGAATTCAAGTCAGCAAAAAATTTGCACAACAACATGGTCGAGGGAATTCGAAGTAAACATGGCGTAATATAAATGTGTATACATGGAAATGGTGCACAAATTTTCAATACACACAACAAACCAAAAAGACCAAAATATAACTAGACATGGATGGCACTGGAAAAAGAGATGAACACAACAAGAATGATGTTCCAATTGTATGATGATAAAAGGACTTAAAAAATGAACAAAAATAGAAAACATATTTTATTTTTGGAAAATCAGTCTTGTATATGCAGATACAAATGGTGAATGTTGCGATAAGAGTTTATTTGGTTCCAAAAATTCAATGGTCAAAATTTGGAGCAAGAATAGTTCAAATCTGTTTCCATTTTTACTCCAGAAATTTATCCAGAGTCACGGCTGAAATGAGATTCCAGAAAAGCAATATTTGATTAAAAATCATTCATGGATTCTCAGTATTGTCAAGCAAATACTAATTAATATTTGGCAAAGTTTCAACATGACAATTTATTTTAGAAAATCAAATTGTATCCTTCCAAATTTGGTCTATATGTCCTCAGAAAGTAACAAAACAGTTCCACCAATTTTAAGCATGCAACTGTTTCCTGAAATGATTCCATGGCATAATATCAAGGGGGACACATTTCAAATTTGTTTCCAAAAAATTCGTAAAATAATTTTTGGTAGGATTTTATTATGGCAACAGATTTCCTCTTGCCTGAAAACCATGCATAATTCAAGGCAATTTGAATGCAGAGCAAAGCATTACAAAACAGGCAACAAATTCATACCATCAATATTCATGTACACAATGAATGCTCTAAATGATGTTAGGAAATTTGCAGTGAGACAGTAAATCATTTAATTTCGAACAATGGCAAAAATCATGCATGTGAATCTTTCATTCAAGAAATTGTTTCCATAATCCTGAACTTAAGTTTTAAATCATGCAAGAGGAGACGTTGATTTAAACATAAGAAAACAAATTTTTAGTAGTCATTATTGAGCATAATTCATTTTGAATTTTTTTAAAGAAATGTACAATAGTTTTTGGCAAGTTTTCAATCCATATGCAACCAGCATTGATTTTCAGGAAAAGCATAGAAACAAAATTGGAAAGAAGCTATCACCAAATGTAATGTTTCCCAGAAACTCCAGTTTCTTTTCAAGGATGCATCTTTTGGCAAGTCAATCAACTTCTTTTTGGAAAGTCCAATTCGAGAATTTATAGAAGGCAACAATTCAGAAAACATGCAAGGGAAGTCATTTATCTGTTTCCAGATTTAAGCAGAGAAATTCATAATCAAGCAATTTAACACAATGTTGAGAAATCAAAGAGGAACCAAAAAGGGAAAGCAACAATCAAATAGCCAAGACATTCCTATGAAATCAGAGAGCAGTTTTAGGATTGTATTATCCTATATTACACCATTCTCATCACTGGCATTTTTCTATCGAAACCACAAAAAACTCGCAAGCAATTAAAAGCCAGAAAATTCAGAAAACTCATGGTTTTCGATCGTAGAAGTTAAACCCCAAATCGGTGAAGAAAGGCGCACTAGCAGTCGATCAAGAACATCAACAAGAATTCGAGAATCGGAGAACTAATTTAAATCAACTTTGAATATCGAGATTTGGGAACCAGAGAAACCCTAGCATTCTTCTTTGAAGCCGCCATTTTAGAAGGAGTAAACAATCAAGCAAAAGCAACTGAAGATGGCCAGACTATTTTTGCTTTGGGTTTAGTCAAGCCTAATTATATTAAAAAGGGGGTTTCTTTTTTGTTTTTATTTTGTTTATTGCTTTGTATTTGAAGATCAGTCCAACAGTTACTAGAGTCTAGAAAATTCAAGGAAACCAGTTAGTGTGTTAACTGGAAGTTTATTAGTCTGTAAAAACTAGGGTTACTGGTTACGGGGCTATAATAAGGGGAAATCTATTCTAGGGGATTAGATCAGTCTAGGGTTTTGAACGTAGTGTTAGAATAGGAGCAGGGGTTGCGAGTGTACATGGTCTTGTATGCGGGATCCGTTCTATCACCTAGTAGAAACCTTAGGAATGCAGCAGTAGGCATGATTTTGCCGAAGCTGGGTATCTCTGTGTGTTATTTTCTTTCTGCTTTTTATTTCTGCTGTATTCTGTGATCTGTTTATTATTTAATATTTTATAAAAAAAATTTAATTCAGCTAAAAACTATGAAAACCCCTATTCACCCCCCCCCCCCTCTAGGGTTATTTTAGATCAAACAAGTGGTATCAGAGCTGGTCTAAGGTTACAACATGATAGGGAGTTCTCGCTCTATGATCTAGTGGCGAAGTAGTGACTCTTATCCCTACATGTCCATGGGTGGTTGTCCATGTCGAGATGCAGGATGTGAAATCAGTCTCTGAGGTGCCATTGTAGGCCACTGGGGTGTGATTAAAATCCTCGAGAAGGAGACTACAAGTGGTATCAGAGCAGGTGTTTCTTTAACTCTAGAGTCATGGGTGACACTTGTTGTTAGTCCATAGAGAGTCAGTCCAGTTCATGTCCAACTATTTTCGATGGAACAAAATTTTCAAACTGGAAAACCAAAATGGAATTTTATTTAAAATCTTTTAATATTAAATATTGGGATGCTGTCATTAATGGGTTTAATAGTGTGGATATTACTTTCAAAGCTTGTGCTATGAAAATTATATTTGATTATCTTAGTACTGAAAAGTTTAATCTTATCTGTCACCGTTTATTTGCACAGGAAATTTGGAATACTCTCAATACAAAGTATGGATAAATTGACAACAGCAGCTCAAAATCCCAGAATGTCAACTCTGATTCAGATCTATGCTTGACAAGTCATAGAGATGAAAATTCAGATAGATCAGATGATGAAGAATTAACAGATGCTAAAACAGAAAATTTCTCATATGAAGATCTGGTTTACATGTGTCTAGATTTAACGAAATCTGTTGATAAACTCCAACTGAAAAATAAGTCTCTAAATTATAAGAATTTTGAATTGACCAGCAAAATTGATGATTTGGAATCACAAATTGAATATGTTAAAAAAAAAATTCAAATTCAGTTTGCAAAAAATGTTTGAAATTGAAAACCAATCTTGTTCATCTCAATAAAAATATTCAAAAGTTTGAAAATGAAATTCTGATCTTAAATGAGAACAAGACTGATTTATCAAATTTGAATAACCTTCTGCAAAAGGAATTTGAAAATATTAATATAGATATAAATTCCAAATTTGAAATTGCTGAAAAGGAGGACTTGTTGAAATCAAATTTTATTTTAGAAGAACTTGAAAATGAAATTGATAAATCTAAGAAATTTGAGTCTGAAAAACAAAAACGATTTGAATTTGAAATCATTGAATCACAAGCCAGAATTAAAATTCTTAAAGATGAAAATTTGGTTTTAAAATATGATTTTGAAAGATGTAAGATCACTAAAAATCATTGTTCAGATTTAATAAAGGAGAACCATGATCTTAAAACAAAAATTCAACAACTTGAGTCAATTTTGACAAAATTTTCTAATGGTGAAAAATCTCTAGATATGTTGTTGAAAAAACAATTTTCATCTGGAAATAAAAGTGGTCTCGGCTTTGAGAAAAAATAATGTTTTTGAAAATCAGAACTCAAATGATTTTAGAAATCCTTTAAATTGCTTTGGAAAGAATCGATATGAAAATTCAAACTTTGATAACTGCAAAGGAATTTTGAATTATAAACGTGATGTGAATTTGTTTTATAACAATTCAATTGAACAATTCTGGATCCCAAAAGGAAATAAAACGAATTCAGTTAAATTCAAACAAATCTGGGTTCCTAAAGGCACAAAAATAGATTCGAATGTCTTGTTGTATAAACCAGTCTGGGTACCAAAATGTGTGGATAAAATTGCGAGTGTTTTTGCAAATTTTGTTAGATCACTTGATCCTACAAATTCATAGGTACCGAAGGATGGATGGGGAACTACTGTGCTGAAAAGAAATTTGAAATCAAGCTGGTTTATACTTCTGTATCATTTTCAGTTCCTTCAGCCAAGATCTGCTGAGTTAGAGACTGTTTTACATTGGCTTCTTGTATGATCTCTAAACTCACCTTTGTATAATCTTTCTGCTTTTATTTTCTGCGTTTTTTCCTTGCTCTACCCCGTCTATTTTTCTTCATTTTTTTTTTTTTTTTTTTTGATTTATCATTGCCATATTTTTTTGTTTCTTTATGGGCTTTATTAACTTCCAATTGTGGAAGTCATGTTTTTTCTGGAAATTTACTTCTCTTGAATAAAACACTAATGTTTTTAATTTTTTCCAGATCTTGAACTTAATCCTGTAAATCTCTGCAATTGTTTTGAAGTTTTCTTTCTGATTCTTTGAATTCTTAACAGTGTTGATGCTTTAATGTCATATGTTGAACACTGTCATTTCGAATTCTAAATTTTTGAAGATCTAAATAATTAATGAAATTTCACACTTATGCTATTTTGAGTTTCTTCAATTCATTTTGGAAACGCTTAAAATATTATACTCATTACAGTACACTGCTTCTTATCATTCGTGATAATCTCATTGATTTTCGGATTGGCTTGAATCACAGTGATACATCTTGAATTTCACCTTTATTCATGATTATTATGGTCGAAGTTTGTTTGTTTGAAATCATCTGAAATTCTTGATATTATGAATCTCACGCACCACTTAAATTTAAAAATATCAATCTTGTGTGATGGATTCATTATATCTCAAAACTCGACATTGATTTATGTGATTTCAAACAAATTATTTCATAATTTTAGGATCATGAATAATTCTCGAACATGATGTAAATGATCTTAATATTTAACTTGTGCTTGTCAGAGATTACTTGTGAAAAATTCGTCAAAAATCTGATTTTGTAACTCACTGTTATTTCTTGATCAATTTGCTTGAATATGTGTTTGAAATCATTTGAAATTATTTATTTCTTGAATCTCACACACTTCCTGATTCTGAATTATACAAACTGGTGTGATCGATTCATTTAATCTTGAAATTTTCATATTCCCTCAAGCGATTTCAAATGAATTGTATTCTTGGATCATGAATTATTATTTTTACCATCATCTTGACAAATCTAACTTGATATTTTTTTTTGTGCTGCTCTGATACTGAATCGAAAAAAAAATTGATGACCGCTTGCTTTGGTATATACTGTTTGCTGCTCTGATAAATATGCCTAATTTGTTTGTCCTGTCTACTTGTGCCTAATGATTGTACTTGGATGTCTAGGATATTCGTTTTAGTCACCTTTGTCATATTTCAAATCCTCGATTGTAGTGACACCAACATGTGGTATCGGTTTTGATGTGTTGTTCTCTTTGATTTATTCTCTTCTTGTACATATTGTTTAAAGAAAACCTAATGTCTTATGTAAATCTTTCAATTTCCTCTTGTAATTGATTTTCAATTTTAAAACTATTTATTGATTATTCATTCAGAAATTGAAATCAATAACCAAACTGGACTGTAGTTAAATTCATCAAAATTATTATTAGATTTTGAAATTGTGATGAATTGTGACTACAATATATTTTCACAACAAGAGGAGATTTTATTTAGATTCTCATGATTGTTGAACTACTATTATAATATCTTTGAATTGGCAATTATTTCACGACCATCTTCATTATCTATAATCCTTCTACCATCCACTATGATTTTATATAAATATGGAGAGTTAATATTTTTTATAAAATCTTTATGGCTAAACTGTGGAATTATTTGTGATAGAAATGGACTACGTTATTATTCAGAACTAGTGATAATTGAAGATTTTCAATGATCCCAGTATAGTCGAGCATATTTCATAATATAATTAATTTAGAAATTTATTTCACAAACCATTTATGTACCTACCACATTTCTATCATCCATTTTTTGGTTTTACATACTGAGGAGTTTTTCATTTTAAAACTGAAAATAATAAAAACATAATATTCTTAAGTATTTCACTAACCACATTTAAAAATCCAAGCTCTGGTTATGGATGGTTATGAGATTACTTATATTTAAGCTGCAACTGATCTCATTTAAAAATCCAAGCTCTGCTTATGCGTGGTCAGTGTGCAACTAAATAAAAAATAAAAGAAAAAGAAAAGAAAATTAAATAAATAATTTTTTATATGAAATCCTCTTTGGTGTGTATAAAAACCTGTCTACCAATCCATCTGTCTAATTTGTGAAATGTGTTAATATTTTATGAAGTATTACAATTTGTTGATTGATAGCTATTGGGATTTGAGAGTGTTTGATTTTGTCACTTAAATTGAGTTATTAACTATAGTCCAAATCCGTCAGTGCTTTTGAACTTCGTTTTTATAAAATCTTTTGAAAATAAATGAAATTCGTATTTATATAACTCTCCTCATTTTTATAAAATTCACTGTAAATCTATCGTTCTACAATGTGAAATATGCCACCTATTCTCAATTTATTATGATTTTTGTTTGACTGATTGAGATTTATGATAACCGTTCTTCCTCTTAAGCTGAAATTATATTTTTTAGTTAATTTTCATCTATATTTTAAATTATGAATCCTTTTGATGATTACAAAAGGGGGAGAATGAGTTGAGATTTTGATTTGTGAGTGAATATTTTATATATATTTTTGATTTTGAAAATTTATTAGTCATTCATTTCACTCATGCAAAGTTATAGGGGGAGTTGTCTGTTATAGGCGGGGCTAATAAATAGGGGGAGTTCAATATTCACAGTCAAACACATTTTTGTGCTCAAAATATTTTATTTGTTTGTCATCATCAAAAGGGGGAGATTGTTGTATATGACGTAGTTGTATACACAATTATATGATTTTTGTTTGATGATAACAACCGAATAAATATATTTTTTAAGTATTTGTTACTATACTGTTATTCTATATCACAGACAGAAATATAATATTTATATTTACATAAAATACTACTAGACAAGAATTAAATATTCAAACAGAACTTTATTAAATATAATATTTTATTTCAACAAGTCAAAACAGTACAAATTTATAAACTCCACTATTTGAACACATCGCTGATAATTTTCATTTCAAGACATTTCAGTATATAACTCCTCACTACAACACTCAACACTCATTTGTACATTTCTCATCTATACATACATTTACTGTTACATTTACATTCACTGACACTACACTGTCTTCTGTCTTTAGTCTTCACTGGACAGTCAGTCCAGTCTTCAGGCGTACCTGTCACATGAAACACACATACAGTACTATGCAATATAATTAAATCTGGACACATATGAGATTATAAATTTTATTTTTTTTATTTACCTCATTTTCTGTTGTGTTTTCTCATCATTTTTCATGACTTGATCTGATATGTATATACCCACTGATCAGCCTCAACACACTACATCGGTTTGCTGATTAGAACCAGAAACAGATTCTGAACAGCCTCAATGCAGTGTAGTGGTTTGCTGATAAAGTTTCATTTGGATAGTCACACGTGTATACACACATGTATACACACACATACGTGCATATATACAAATATGTATACATGAATGCAGACATGGTCGAGCAACATGAAAGTCCAAATTATCACATGGAATTCAAGTCAGCAACAAATTTGCACAACAACATGGTCGAGGGAATTCAAAGTAAACGTGGTGTAATGTAAATGTGTATATAGGGAAATGGTGCACAAATTTTAAATACACACAACAAACCAGAAAGACCAAAATATAACTAGACAAGGATGGCACTGGAAAAAGAGATGAACACAACAAGAATGATGTTTCAACAGTATGATGATAAAAGGACTTAAAAAATGAAAATGAACAAAAACAGAAAACATATTTTATTTTTGGAAAACCAGTCTTGTATATGCAGATACAAATGGTTAATGGTCCGACAAGAGTTTATTTGGTTCCAAAAATTCAATGGTCAAAATTTGGGGCAAGAATAGTTCAAATCTGTTTCCATTTTTACTCCAGAAATATATTCCAGAGTCACGGCTGAAATGAGATTACAGAAAAGCAATCTTTGATTAAAAATCATTCATGGGTTCTCAGTATTGTCAAGCAAATACTAATTAATATTAGGCAAAGTTTCAACATGACAATTTATTTCTAGAAAATCAAATTGTATCCTTACAAATTTGGTCTATATGTCTTCAGAAAGTAACAAAACAGTTCCACCAATTTTAAGCATGCAACTGTTTCCAGAAATGATTCCATGGCATAATATCCAAGGGGACACATTTCAAATTTGTTTCCAAAAAATACACAAAATAGTTTTTGGCAGGATTTTATTATGGCAACAGATTTTCTCTTGCCTGAAAACCATTCATAGTTCAAGGCAATTTGAATGTAGAGCAAAGCATTACAAAACAGGCAACAAATTCATACCATCAATATTCATGTACAAATGAATGCTCTAAATGATGTTAGGAAATTTGCAGTGGGACAGTAAATCATTTAATTTCCAGAAATCTTCCTTATATTTTTGGTAAGGTGTGAACAATGGCAGAAATCATGCATGTGAATCTTTCATTCAAGAAATTGTTTCCAGAATGCTGAACTTAAGTTTTAAATCATGCAAGAGGAGATGTTGATTTAAACATGGGAAAACAAATTTTTAGCAGTCATTATTGAGCATAATTAATTTTGAATTTTTTTTAAGAAATGCACAACAGTTTTTGGCAAGTTTTCAATCCATATGCAACCAGCATTGATTTTCAGTAAAAGCATAGAAATAAAATTAGAAAGAAGCTATCACCAAATTTAATGTTTTCCAGAAACTCCAGTTTCTTTTCAAGGATGCATTTTTTGGCAAGTCAATCAATTTCTTTTTGGAAAATCCAATTCGAGAATTTACAGAAGGCAACCATTCAGAAAACATGCAAAGGAAGTCATTTATCTGCTTTCTGATTTACGCAGAGAAATTCACAATCAAGCAATTTAACTCAATGTCGAGAAATCAAAGAGGAACCAAAAAGGGAAAGCAAAAATCAAACAACCAAGACATTCCTATGAAATCAGAGAGCAGTTTTAGGATTGTATTATCCTATATTACACCGTTCTCATCACTGGCATTTTTCTATCGAAACCACAAAAAACTCGCAAGCAATTAAAAGCCAGAAAATTCAGAAAACTCACGGTTTTCGATCGTAGAAGTTAAACCCCAAATCGGTGAAGAAAGGCGCACTAGCAGTCGATCAAGAACATCAACAAGAATTCGAGAATCGGAGAACTAATTTAAATCAACTTTGAATATCGATATTTGGGAGCGAGAGAAACCCTCGCATTCTTCTTTGAAGCCGCCATTTTTAGAAGGAGTAAACAATCGGGAAAAAGCAACTGTATGTGGCCGGCCTATTTTTGCTTTGTGTTTAGTCAATCCTGATTATATTAAAAAGGGGGTTTCTTTTATGTTTTTATTTTGTTTATTGCTTTGTATTTGAAGATCAGTCCAACAGTTACTAGAGTCTGTAAAATTCTAGGAAACCAGTTAGTGTGTTAACTGGCAGTTTACTAGTCTGTAAAAACTAGGGTTACTGGTTACGGGGTTGTAATAAGGGGAAAACTGTTCTAGGGGATTAGATCAGTCCAGGGTTTTGAGAGTAGGGTTAGAATAGGAGCAGGGGTTGCGAGTGTACATGGTCTTATATGCGGGATCTGTTTTGTCACCTAGTAGAAACCTTAGGAATGCAGTAGTAGGTAGGATTTTGCTGAAGCTGGGTATCTCTGTGTGTTATTTCCTTTCTGCTTTTTATTTTTGATGTATTCTGTGATCTGTTTATTATTTAATATTCTATTAGTTTTTTTAATTCAGCGAAAAACTGTGAAAACCCCTATTCAACCCCCTCTAGGGTTATTTTAGATCCAACAGTTCGATTCTTTATGAATCTACGTCCACTTTCAATCAATTCTCATTATAATACTCAAGCTTACATAATATGGATATTCCCTCGTTACAATCATTTCTCTCTTTTTTCCTTCCTTATGATCTAATTTCACTTGAATTTGTTGAAGAAAATGAAGATATCTTTTAGCTTTGTGATGAATCTTCAACCACTTGTGTGCTTTGACCCTCTTCCATGATCTCCATAGATTTCATAGTGAATTATCATTTGATTTAGGCTTTAGAGAGGATTAGAGGAGATGAGAAATTGCTTGAGAGATTTATTATGTAGCTTGAATGAGATTGAAGGTGCTTAGATTAAATTGTAGAAAGCTCTCATGATCATTGATTTGGATTTGATCTTGATGAAGTTAGAAAAGAGTTGATGAATCCATAGAAGCCATTAGAGAAGTTGTATATGAGCTTTGAATTTGACAGAGTCCCCTTGTAGGAATGAATTTTTCGGCCCCCCTCTCAAATGAATCATGAGGGGTATTTATAGGTGATTTTAGCCTAGGAGGCAATTCTGTAATTATGCATGAAAAAGCCATGACTCACTATGTCTGTAACAACCCGTATTTTTGAATAACATGTTATAACACAAATCAAGGCAGAAATAAACTGTAAAATCTGAATCAAGGGAAACTTGCTGTGCCATTGCGTTCGTCTCGGAAAAATACGTGAAATAGAGTCCGAGTTTTCGAAAATCGGAGTCCATATGACCAAGATATGGCCTCGCGAAGTTTCACGAAAAATTCAAATTCAAAACAGATTCAAATTTCAGAGAAATCAGAATTGTCGGGAAAATTCCCACCAGACCCAGGGGGTTCGACTGGGGAGTCGATCTCCCCCCCCCCCCCAGGTCGACTGGGGAGTCGACCCCAGGGTCGACCTGGGAGTCGACCTGCCTGGTCGGCGCAGGCAACCTGGTGCACCCATCTTTGTTGTTTTGACCTATTTTGGAGGCTTGTGACGGGATTTGATGGCTTGGATTGAATCTAGGGTTAATCCTATGGCTAATACTATCCTAATCTTCTATAAAAAGGACCTAACACCTAGCCTAAATCATAATTATTCAATCCTACAACTAAACTATGCCAAAATGATTCTTGATCATGGCCTCCATCTTCATATCATGGCCTCCATCCTCTTCATGAAAGTTTAAGTATCCTAAGCTAGTAAAAGAGCCACCTTTCTTAAGCAAAACAAGCATCTTTCTTTGTCTTTGGGGTTATTCCTTCTTGGTCTCAAGTCTTGAAGTGGAGTTTATTGTCTTTGGTTGTGGATTTGCTAGTGTGGCTTCGTCTCAATCTTTATATATATTAGTTCTAGTCTTCGTAGCATTGTAAGCCCTATACTACTCTTAGATTTTAACTATGAAGTTAAATGTGATATGTTGCAAGTTGAGTTTGGGCCTAAGTATGATATATGATTTGATCTTATCATGTTATGCATGAATATATTCTATGCATATTTGAAAACCTATCACCCTGACCTTGTGGGCTAAAAGCTTCAAGCTTTATATTAAAGGTTGCATTTTGGCAATATGGAAGTTATCATATCCCTTATGATAACTTGTATGTGAGGCTAAATGCGAACTTCTAGCAACTTCTACATGTCATTTATCACCATGTATCACCTGTTTGCTAAGTTTGGTTTTATGCATACTTTTGAAGCCTAATAATGCTATATGCAAAATTTTAGCCATCATCCTATGTCCTTCATGATCATGTTTCACCTATTTGCTTAAGTTGACTTTATGCATGTTTTGAGGCCTATGATGTAATATGCAAGCTTATGAACCTATTTATGCCTCATATGCCACCATGTTTAACTTGTGGCCAAAGCATCCTTATACTAACTTGTGGCCAAATCACCCTTATGATATTTGATATGTATGAGGCCAAGTCACCTTTTATGCTATCATACATGTTGAGGCCATATGCTAGTATGTTGAACCCCTTTTGGCCTCAAATATCGCCATGTTTAATTTGTGATAGATTTTCCCCTCTTATGCCCACCTTGTCATATATAGTTATGTTCCCTCTTTTGATCTATGTTATGCGAAACGTACATGCGAGGGGAATGCGTTGGGTTTGGGTAATATTAATGACATGAAAAATGATTTTGAAATATGATATGTGATTATGTTGTAAACATAATAATGGACATGACATGTAGAAAACATGAGAATGGCCAACTCGAGGTTGGGTTGAGTTTGTAGCATAAATCTACCCGGAACCGACCGGCTTAACTAGTGGCTACAAACAATAGGACCCAATGTGAGTAGTTGGTCATGTCGCACTTAAAACCCGAGGTTAGACTAGGTTGTGGTGTAAAGCTACCCGGACCCGCCCGGCTTAACTAGTAACCACAACAAAGTATAATGTGAGAGGTTGGGGTGCATTAAGTTAATTAATGCCACATGGTAGGGTTAAGTCATGGACTACTTGAATACTTAACCAATTAAACACGATGGATTGGTAGGGTTAAGTCATGGACTATTTGAATATACTTAACCAATTAAACACGATGGAATGGTAGGGTTAAGTCATGAACTACTTGAATATACTTAACCAGTTGAACACGATGTATTGATAGGGTTAAGTCATGAACTGCCTGGACACACTTGACCGACTCAATACATGGTTAGGATATGGTTAACCACATTTAACCCGCTTGAAACCCTAGTTGCGTGGTCCTTTTCAGCAGTAACCCTCCTGGTAGTATCATAAGACCCTAGGGACTACGCTAGGGTGGGGCACGATTACTGGGCTGATTGTAAGAGACCAAAAGAGACGGCTGAATGGTGCACCGGTGGTTCAGGCGGACCATGGTCGTGCACATTAAGTCCGAAGTTGAACATGGGAACCGGTAGGTTTAGACTGTGCATCCTTGAATCGTGTCTGAGGGTTACACCGTATGGCCGGATACACCCTAGGGTGGACCCTGCATAGTCAACTACATTTCATGATTAAGCCGTATGACACCGATACACGACGAGTTAGGCTTATAGGGAACCGATCGACTAGACCGAGTAGTTGGACCTTGATTTAGGTCACGTCATGATGTGGGCTAGCTTTGGGCCAAGGGATCATTTCTTGGTTATACTTGACATGGATTGGAATACTAGTACACAACTGGTGCAACTTAACCTTGTATATGCGATGCCACTCTTGATCTATCTTGTTAACTTTTCACCATGCTAGTTATCGCCCTATGTTTCATCTCTGCTTCACATGACCAGTTAACTTTATTAGTTTTTATACTGATAGTAGATAGGACTTACCAGTCTTTTTGACTGACCTGTTTTCTTTCGCCTCTTTTCTTCCGTTCCCCCCCCCCCCAGGTTTACAGGGTGGGAATACTGGTACTTAGCTTGGATCTTTAGCTGCTTTTCTGGATTTGCTCATGTACGGTTCCAGACATTGAGCTTGCTATGGTTTATCACTTCACTTTGGGGATAGTACTTTATGTATTTCAGTTATGCTTTTATCTAGACTTTGTTTGTTGGAAAATAATGACCAAGTACGTTGTTGTAACTTAACTATGGTTTTGAAATGCTAGTTTTATCCGCTGCTTTACTACTCTGTTTTACTTATATGTTCTGTCTTGTGATATCTGCATGCATGTTTACCTCGTTTACGCCCCTCCAAAGTTAATGTCCTTGCAAGAATGGCATTGGCGGAGGTGGGGTGTTACATTTGGTATCAGAGCCAGGTTAACAAGATTCGAGCAAAAGGTTTTTAAAACTCACCTTTTGAAAAATTATTTTCAAAACCAATTAAGTATTTTCCAAGAAAAGTCTAGTTATTTTGAAAGGCTATCCCCCAAAAGCCACTAGCACTATCATTCGTTTCTTCGTTCTGAATCTATCCACCTTTTTCTTCGTTTCAGTATGGCCGATAATTTTGCCATCCCGGAGGATGTACCAGTACCTATTTGGTTTAGAAGATACATGGAGGCAAGGGCGAATGAAGCCGGCCCCGCGGATGTTCCTCCTCCCCCTCCGCATACACAAGCGAATTTCGCGGAGCTTTGCAAAGACTTTAAGGCGATGGGATGCAAGAATTTTGTCGGGACGGAGACTTCTGTGGAGGCAAGAAATTGGTTAAAAGAAACTGAAGACCTCTTTGCTATCTTTGATGTGGAAGATCGTAGGAAAGTTCTGTTGGTGGTATGGCTATTGAAAGGGGAAGCTGCTTATTGGTGGGTAGTCACCACCACTACTAGACCAATTGAGACTTGGGATGACTTTAGGAGAAGGTTTGGACTAAGGTTTCTATCACTGACAGAAGAGAACCTTCAGATGGAGAGGTTCCTATCACTAAAGCAAGGGGACATGACCGTTGGAGAATACGTGGATAAGTTTAATCAGCTTGCTCGGTTAGGTCAAGACTTGGTTAACACAGCTCAGAAGAAGGCCCTACGCTTTGCTCTAGGATTGAATGAGCCATTGCGCGGTTTGGCCATATGTCATATACCCATGGGGGCGACCTTCGAGAGTTTGGTGAATATGGTCCTGTTTCAAGAAGAAGATAAGAGTGGCAAGAAGGAGGTCAAGGCAAATGAGTCTCAAGGCGAGAAGGTAGATTCCGGAAAAGGAGGCAAGAACAACAATAGCAAGGACAATAAATCAAGAAAAAGGAGGAAGTGTAACTTTTGTGGGATTACTGGGCACATAGCCAAAGACTGTAGGAAGAAGAAAAGGAAGTTGGGAGAATGCTTTCATTGTGGAGAATCTGGACACTATAGCAAGGATTGCTCGAAAAAGCTAGGACAAGGGAAGAGGCAAACTTAGCAAGTAGGACCCTCTGGAGGGCAGTTGCAGGCTCTCCTCACTCTTCCAGCTTTTGATCAAGGTAGTGTTTCTGTATAGAAAGTCATGTTTACATTTCTGATTTCCCTGTTCATACCTTATTTGATTCCGCCGCATCGCATAGTTTTATTTCTGATCTTGTTGAAAGTTTGCACCTAAGTACTAGTCTAGTTGAGATCCCGTTAGTGTTTCAAATCCAATTGGGGGTTCTGCCCATCTATCTGCGATTCGTATGGATTTGAAAATCTCTATCTTGAGTGTAGAATTCGTGTGTGATGCTTATGTTCTCGGGTTCACAGGATATGGGTTGATCTTGGGCATGGGTTGGTTGTCCAGTTATGGAGCCATTCTTGATTGTGAGCATAGGGTGGTGAGGATCATGACTCGCCTCGGTAATACCCTAGAAATTTCTTGTAACCCTAGAGGTCCCGTCATGTTATCTTGAATCTCTTGACTCATCCATCGATGATCTGCAATCTGTAAGGGTGGTCCGAGACTATCTTGATGTCTTTGAAGAGGTAAGGGGGCTACCACCTAAGAGGGAGATAGATTTCCGCATTTATCTGGTTGATAATACCAAGCCAGTTACATTGCTCGTTAGGCACATGGCCCCGCGAGAAAGAAGAGAGCTTGGTAAGAAAATCAAGGAATAGCTTGAGAAAAATTTCATTAGGTGAAGCATTTCAGAATGGGATGCTTCGGTGGTATTCGCTACTAAGGCGGATAGTCCATTTTACTTAAGCATGGGTTAGAAAAATCAACCTAGTAAGTACATTTGGCAACATGGATTAGCACTTGTTTTCAAGAGATAGTTTTCTGCGTGGGATACCGTATAGTATGTAAACGAGGTCCAAGATTCACTAATGAATTTTGGAAAGCTTGCATGAAACCATGAGTAGACAGTTGGGTGGAAGCCAAGTATTTTAGGCAAAGAACAAGTGGAAATGGAACGAGAGGCAACGGTGAAATGAGTTCTAACTCATATTTTTTGAAATAAGAATTAAGAACTACGGAATTGTGAAGTTAAAAGACGGTCAAGGCACGATGGGATTAAGCACAAGAAAATGCGGCGTAGAAGATTGAAGACTAGATACGCGCATTAAATCTCTTTCTAAGAGTATATCCTTGATCCCTATTGTTCCGTAGAGCTTACTCGCATGCTATCTTTTAAGTATATCCTCTCGGTCCTATCCTCAATCTTAGTTTTGTTGCAAACCCCCTAAGGAGTATGGCTAGCCTATTTGTGATATATGGTTGGGGTAAAGAAGTTCGTCACCAAACTATTTGGGCTATATGGGCTATGGGTAATAATTGAGAGACTTACGAAGAGAACCCATTTTATTCCGGTGAAAAGCAAGAGGACCGTATCATGGCTAGCATCTGTTTATCTTCGAGAGATAGTGCTGTTGCATGGAGTTCCTTCTAGTATAGTTAGCGATTGTGACCCAATTTTCACTAGCCAGTCCAGGAATAGTTTGCAAGAAGCGATGGGTACGTGATTGAATGTGAGTACAGCCTATCACCCCCAGACGGATGGCCAAATCAAAAGGGGTGAATAGAGTGCTAGAAGATCTTTTTGAGACTTTGTGTTCTTCACTTTGGTGGTACTAGGGAAGACCGCCTTCCTCTGGTAGAGTTTGCTTATAATAACAGCTACCAAGCAAGCATAGGAATGACACCATTCGAAGCTTCATATGGGATGCCGAGCAAGCCACCAACATGTTGGTGGGAAGACGACGGATAAGCTTATAATTGAGCCCGACATGGTAAGGGACACATCCGGGAAGGATGAATTGATTAGAAGATGGATGAAAACGGCCCAAGACAGACAGAAATCCTATGCAGACAAGCGAAGGACAGACTTGGAATTTAAAGTTGGAGATATGGTCTTTGTGAAGATTTCTCCTTTGCGAAATATGGTTCATTTTGGGCAGCTGACACCAAGGATCGTAGGACCCTTCCCTACTATAGAAAGAGTTGGGAAGATGACTTATAAGGCGGAATTGCCCGAGGAGCCGGCCGGAGTGCATAATGTCTTTCATGTCTCGCATCTCCGGAAGTGTTTGCACAGATCCGCCGAAGTGGTTGAACCAAGTATTCTTGAAGACATGGAGGTACAGAAAGAGGCGACCCTGAGACGAGCTCCGATTCGTATCATGGAAACGGAGACAAAGAAGCTAAGAAGCAAAGAAGTTAAGCTTGTTAATGCGCAATGGAGTGAAACAGAGGAAGACGCAACTTGGGAAACCAAGGAGAAGATGTGTAACACCCCGTATGTTAAATAACTTGTTATAACATAAATCAGAGCAGAATTAAATTTAATATTCTGAATCAGGGGAAACGGGCTGTGCCATTGCGTTCGTCTCGGAAAAATACGCGAAATAGAGTCCGAGTTTTCGTAAATCGGAGTCCGTATGACCAAGTTATGGCCCGTCAAAGTTTCACGAAAAATCAAAAACGAAAACTGCTCATGTTTTGAGGCCCGGGATGAGTTTTGGGCTGTTTTTTTGGGCCCTAAATGGTTCCTACACTTGACTTCTTCCCCAAGACATGCTTTAAAGGCTAGGATTGGTTCTAGGGTATATCCTATGGTCCTAAAACATCTAACTAATCTATATATACACCCTAATACCCCCCTTATCCTTACCAAAAATAGATCTAAGGCCATTATGCCACCACTTAGAAAATTGGAGAGCCTCCACTAAAAATCCTAAGAGGGTTTGCAAGCTAATCTACATCTTCTTCTACTTAATCATTGGGATTTGCTTCATTTAACTTGCTAATCTTGTTTTGGTGAGCTTCTATCCCCTTAATAATCAATTATTGAATTGATTATGATAAGATGTAATAAAGTATGGCTATGTTTGTGGATCCATATATTTATGCAAGCTTGATGTAGTGAATATTATGTGTTTTGCAAGTTATATGCCTTATGTCATGCAAGTTTCATAATATGTAATCATGATATTTTTATGCAAGTTGTTTCATGATGTTTATGATGCAAAACACTAAGTGAATATGGATCCATTATGCAAACATGTTATGCAAGTATGTGAGTACTTATGCAAGTCATGTATATGCTTATATGCATGTTTAACATCTTATGCAAGTATATGAATGTTTATGCAAGTTATGTATATGTTGAAATGCAAGTTTAACATAATATGCAAGCTTATGCAAGTATATGAATGTTTATGCAAGTTATGTATATGTTGAAATGCAAGTTTAACATAATACGCAAGCCTATGCAAGTATGTGAATGTTTATGCAAGTTATGTATATGTTGAAATGCAAGTTTAACATAATATGCAAGCCTATGCAAGTATGTGAATGTTTATGCGAGTTATGTATATGTTGAAATGCAAGTTTAACATAATATGCAAGCCTATGCAAGTATGTGAATGTTTATGCAAGTTATGTATATGTTGAAATGCAAGTTTAACATAATATGCAAGCCTATGCAAGTATGTGAATGTTTATGCAAGTTATGTATATGTTGAAATGCAAGTTTAACATAATATGCAAGCCTATGCAAGTATGTGAATGTTTATGCAAGTTATGTATATGTTGAAATGCAAGTTTAACATAATATGCAAGCCTATGCAAGTATGTGAATGTTTATGCAAGTTATGTATATGTTGAAATGCAAGTTTAACATAATATGCAAGCCTATGCAAGTATGTGAATGTTTATGCAAGTTATATATATGTTGAAATGCAAGCTTAACATAATATGCAAGCCTATGCAAGTATGTGAATGTTTATGCAAGTTATGTATATGTTGAAATGCAAGTTTAACATGATATGCAAGCTTATGCAAGTATATGAATGCTTATGCAAGTATGTGAGTGCTTATGCAAGTTAAGTATATGCTAAAATGCAAGTTCTACATGTTATGCAAATCACATGTATGATGATATGTAAGTTCATATGCAACATGTTATGCAAATCACATGTTTGATGATATGTAAGTTCATATGCAACATGTTATGTAAGACACATGTTTGATAATATGCAAGTTTGGGTTGAAAATAGTTGGGTTAATACATACTCATATATGCAAGTTGACATCCTCTTAACCCATGATAAAGTTATATGCTAAACCCATGTTATGTGTGGTAAATCTTCCCTTTATTATGTTATGTCATAATGACGATTTACGTGGGGAACGATGGGGTTAATTAATATGTTAATTAAAAGTATGTTGAAATGGGTATGATTAAGCATACCATAAAAAAATTAATTAACATAAGTGGGAATTTACCTATTGAGTTAGGTCTACCCCATGGGAATTTACCTATTGAGTTAGGTCTACCCATGTTATGAATAAATTGATATTAATTAAGGATAATTAATATGGGGGTGATTAATTAGGTGTAATTAATCGACTAAGACACGAGGTTAGACTCTGTTATGATGTAAGACTGCCCGGACACTACCGGCTTAACCAGGCGGTCATAACAGCCAGTCTAATGTGAGAGGTCTTAGGCACAAATTAAATACGTGATTAAAGTAAAGACACGAGGTTAGACTCTGTTATGACGTAAGACTGCCCGGACCCTACCGGCTTAACCAGGCGGTCATAACAGCCAGTTTAATGTGGGAGGTCTTTATGGGAGATCACGGTCTTAATTAATTAAGAAACACTTAACCATATTAGCATGTAGTGGGACATGAGGGGTTAAGTGGGTGCCTTGGGTGGCATGTAGTAACTAGTGGGGGTGCCTTGGGTGGCATGAGAAAACTAGTGGGTTGCCTTGGGTGGCAATAGAAAATACGATTAGAATACTTAACCAGAGTGGAACATGTAACTAAACATGATTAAAGGGTTAAGTAAGTGCCTTGGGTGGCATGGGGGAATCAAGTAAGTGCCTTGGGTGGCATGCGGAAATCTAGTGGGTGCCTTAAGTGGCAATTGTAATATAATTGGATGACTTAACCAAACCTTAACATGTAAGGGGGCATGATTATAAAAAGGGGTTAAGTGGAATGCACTAGATAAAATGACAAGCTTAAGTAGTAGCTTGTGGGGGCCCGTTTCAACCAATATCCCAAACGTATCTTTGTGGGCTCGACCCATGTCGAGTGACGGGACACGCATATTGGGCTTGATTATAAGAGGCCAAAACGGGGTAGCGGTGGCAACGCAAGTCCAACGGGTTTCATATGCGTGTGTGGGCCCGGGCTGGTAGATAAGCCGTTGTTGCATCGTGTAGATATAAAGCCGTGCACCGTTGATAGTATTGGGTAGCCACTTTAGGGGAGTGATACACCCCACTGTGGGACCAGCACGGGTATCTACGTTAGGGAGCCGATCGCTTGGGGTAGTGGGGTACACCTAGTAGAGATAGGGGCAGACGGCACCTATGTAGTCAGCTAGGGTACAGGAAACTACTGGTTCTATCTATCTTTGATATCCTTGGGTGGGATCAACCTTTGAGTAGGAGTGACTGGTGTGGTGCAGTTAGTAATTATCCTTGGGTGGGTAGATGCGTCTTTACGGTTATCTTAGTTCGTCCTGTGTTCGTGGGCAACTTAGTGTAGTCATTATCCCCAAAGATACCATACCGAGTTCATATCATACCCTAATTACTTTAATAATTGTATTATTAAGGAGATAGGGTTCACTCAGGCTTATGTCTGACCCCCGTTGTTTTTATCTTTTTCCTTCAGGTCCTCAGGTTGGGCCTAGTGCTAGTGGGCTTTGATCAGTTTGCTTTATCTATCTCTTGGAGCTTGGACCGTAGATGTAGGGCTCAGCTTATCTTATCTTTTCTGTTATGGCTATTTGTTATGAGTAGTGGGATTATGTACTTATTTTATTCAGGATGGATATTTTGTACTTGACTCTTGTTATGGTTTTATGATGTAACCAAACATGTTTTACTTTCCGCTGTTATGAGATGATGTTTTAAATTTTCAAGTATTACATTATATCTGTCTTGTTGTAATTTTACTGTTCTATACTCACTAAAAATACTCCACCGATGCTATGGCATTCCCTTAGTGAGTGACTATAGCGGGTGTGGGGTGTTACAAGATGCGTGTGCTTTGTTCATTTCTTTTTGAGGATACATTTTCAATCTCTTTTCCTAGTTGGTATATCTTTCTTTTGCTATCCATGCTTATCTAGTTTATCTTGTTTCGTAAATCTTGTCAGGAGAACCTTAGGTAGAAACCCTTGGTTGAAACATGTATTTGAAACATGTTATGTTTGATGTTTGCAAGTGGTTGCAAGTGTCTACAAGTGGATACTCGTGGATGCATGATACACGTTAGGCACTAAGATCGGCTTACACACTTTCATACCGCATATGCATGAGTGTTTATGCTTATTCATGGATGAAACTTGTATGTTATCACGTGGATGTTGCATATGGATGAATGTTATGTGCACTCATGTAGAGATTATAAATTATGTTAGGAATTTGCATACATATGGACTCATTTCATGAACATATTTTGCATTAAGGATGTTTACTGTATCAGTAACCGCCTGATTTTCGCATTAGATAAGTACATATACACACACCTTTGCATATGATCATACAACATTTAGAATCCTTTAAGGACAATGACTACACGTGGATGATGTTTTGAGTAGATGGATGATGGATGGTAGGATACGTTCTCCCTAACTTGGAGATTTCGGGGACGAAATCCTTTAAGGAGGGGAGAATGTAACAACCCGTATTTTTGAATAACATTTTATAACACAAATCAAGTCAGAATTAAACTGTAAAATTTGAATCAAGGGAAACAGGCTTTGCCATTGCGTTCGTCTCGGAAAAATACGCGAAATAGAGTCCGAGTTTTCGAAAATCGGAGTCCGTATGACCAAGATATGGCCTCGCGAAGTTTCACGAAAAATTTAAATTCAAAACAGATTCAAATTTCAGAGAAATCAGAAGTGGCGGGAAAAGTCCCGCCACACCCAGGGGGGTCGACTGGGGAGTCGACCTCCCCCCCAGGTCAACTGGGGAGTCGACCCCAGGGTCGACCTGGGAGTCGAGCTGCCTGGTCGACCGAGGCAACCTGGTGCACCCATCTTTGCTGTTTTGACCTATTTTGGAGGCTTGTGACGGGATTTGATGGCTTGGATTGAATCTAGGGTTAATCCTATGGCTAATACTATCCTAATCTTCTATAAAAAGGACCTAACACCTAGCCGAAATCATCATTATTCAATCCTACAACTAAACTATGCCAAAATGATTCTTGATCATGGCCTCCATCTTCATATCATGGCCTCCATCCTATTCATGAAAGTTTAATTGTCCTAAGCTAGTAAAAGAGCCACCTTTCTTAAGCAAAACAAGCATCTTTCTTTGTCTTTGGGGTTATTCCTTCTTGTTCTCAAGTCTTGAAGTGGAGTTTATTGTCTTTGGTTGCGGATTTGCTAGTGTGGCTTCGTCTCAATCTTTATATATATTAATTCTAGTCTTCATAGCATTGTAAGACCTATACTACTCTTAGATTTTAACTATGAAGTTAAATGTGATATGTTGCAAGTTGAGTTTGGGCCTAAGTATGATATATGCTTTGATATTATCATGTTATGCATGAATATATTCTATGCATATTTGAAAACCTATCACCTTGACCTTGTGGGCTAAAAGCTTCAAGCTTTATATTAAAGGTTGCATTTTGGCAACATGGAAGTTATCATATCCCTTATGATAACTTGTATGTGAGGCTAAATGCGAAATTCTAGCAACTTCTACATGTCATTTATCACCATGTATCACCTATATGCTAAGTTTGGTTTTATGCATACTTTTGAAGCCTAATAATGCTATATGCGAACTTTTAGCCATCATCCTATGTCCTTCATGATCATGTTTCACCTACTTGCTTAAGTTGACATTATGCATGTTTTGAGGCCTATGATGTAATATGCAAGCTTATGAACCTATTTATGCCTCATATGCCACCATGTTTAACTTGTGGCCAAAGCATCCTTATACTAACTTGTGGCTAAATCACCCTTATGCTATTTGATATGTATGAGGCCAAGTCACCGTTTATGCTATCATACATGTTGAGGCCATATGCTAGTATGTTGAACCCCTTTTGGCCTCAAATATCGCCATGTTTAATTTGTGATAGATTTTCCCCTCTTATGCCCACCTTGTCATATATAGTTATGTTTCCTATTTTGATCTATGTTATGCGAAACTTACATGCGAGGGGAATGCGTTGGGTTTGGGTAATATTAATGACATGAAACATGATTTTGAAACATGATATGTGATTATGTTGTAAACATAATAATGGACATGACATGCAGAAAACATGAGAATGGCCAACTCGAGGTTGGGTTGAGTTTGTAGCATAAATCTACCCGGAACCGACCGGCTTAACTAGTGGCTACAAACAATAGGACCCAAAGTGAGTAGTTGGTCATGTTGCACTTAAAACCCGAGGTTAGACTAAGTTGTGGTGTAAAGCTACCCGGACCCGCCCGGCTTAACTAGTAACCACAACAAAGTCTAATGTGAGTGGTTGGGGTGCATTAAGTTAATTAATGCCACATGGTAGGGTTAAGTCATGGACTACTTGAATACTTAACCAATTAAACACGATGGATTGGCAGGGTTAAGTCATGGACTACTTGAATATACTTAATCAATTAAACACGATGGAATGGTAGGGTTAAGTCATGAACTACTTGAATATACTTAACCAGTTGAACACGATGTATTGATAGGGTTAAGTCATGAACTGCCTGGACACACTTGACCGACTCAATACATGGTTAGGATAGGGTTAACCACATTTAACCCGCTTGAAACCCTAGTTGCGTGGTCCTTTTCAGCAGTAACCCTCTTGGTAGTATCATAAGACCCTAGGGACTAGGCTAGGGTGGGGCACGATTATTGGGCTGATTGTAAGAGACCAAAAGAGACGGCTGAATGGTGCACCGGTTGTTCAGGCGGACCATGGTCGTGCCCATTAAGTCCGGAGTTGAACATGGGCACCGGTAGGTTTAGACTGTGCATCCTTGAATCATGTCTGAGGGTTACACCGTAGGGCCGGATACACCCTAGGGTGGACCCTGCACAGTCAACTTCATTTCATGATTAAGCCGTATGAAACCGATACATGACGAGTTAGGCTTATAGGGAGCCAATCGACTAGACCGAGTAGTTGGACCTTGATTTAGGTCACCTCATGATATGGGCCAGCTTTGGGCCAAGGGATCATTTCTTGGTTATACTTGACATGGATTAACCTTGTATATGCGATGCCACACTTGATCTATCTTGTTAACTTTTCACCGTGCTAGTTATCACCCTATGTTTCATCTCTGCTTCACATGACCAGTTAACTTTATTATTTTTTATACTGATAGTAGATAGGACTTACCAGTCTTTTTGACTGACCTTTTTTCTTTCGCCTCTTTTCTTCCGTTCCCCCCCCCCCCCCCCAGGTTTGCAGGGTGGGAATACTGGTACTTAGCTTGGATCTTTAGCTGATTTTCTGGATTTGCTCATGTACGGTTCCGGACATTGAGCTTGCTATGGTTTATCACTTCACTTTGGGGATAGTACTTTATGTATTTCAGTTATGCTTTTATCTAGACTTTGTTTGTTGGAAAATAATGACCAAGTACTTTGTTGTAACTTAACTATGGTTTTGAAATGCTAGTTTTATCCGCTGCTTTACTACTCTGTTTTACTTATATGTTCTTTCTTTTGATATCTGCATGCATGTTTACCTCGTTTAACGCCCCTCCAAAGCTAATGTCCTTGCAAGAGTGGCATTGGCGAAGGTGGGGTGTTACAATGTCGGATCCGGCATGCCTTACTATGTTGGATCCGACATACTTCCATGTCCCTATCACGCCATGCCGCCTGCTATGTTGAATCTGATATACCTCCATGTCGCTATCACGCCATGCTGCTTGCTATGTTGGATCCGACATACCTCCATGTCGCTATCACACCATGCCGCTTGCTATGTTGGATCTGACATACTTCCATGTCTCTATCACGCCATGCCGCTTGCTATGTTGGATTCGGCATACTTCAGTATATTGGTTCTGACAATAGCATGATCGTCTTGCACTATGAGTGATCCTTCTGGTACGAATGGCTTGGTTGTAGGCACGGCCTGACCAAGTTTTACGGTATACGGCATGAACCATGTTCTTTCAACGACTTAGATTAGATGGCTCAACCTGCTCGATATTACTTCATGTCGTGTTAACGATTTGAGTTATATCGTGGAAGAGACTTAATCCGGTTTTGATGATTTGAATGGGTATGGCACAGACCATGTCGCTTTGACGGCTTACCGCTTAGGCCGTAACCAGTCTAAAGCTCCTTGGCACTTACTTTTTGAACTGGGTTATAATAACGGTGTTAACAATATATAAAGCTAAGATGTTTTTTCTTTCTTTTCCTGCAATTGTTATTAATTAATTGTTGTATTATGTAGTAAGCTATATTTCATGATAGCTTCATTTTGTAATGACTAACACTCACTAAATATTTCAGGGAATTCCACTGAATAAACTTCTACCTAATCTATTGCAGACTTCTATGAGACAGTGTATAATTGTACAACTATTAACTCTTCTATGGGTATGCCATCAAAATACAACTATTAACTCTTCTATTGGTATGCCATCAAAAGGTCTGACGGCTCGATTTTCTGCTTAGGCTTACAACGGTATGTAAAAATATGTTTCCAGTTTTAATATCCTTATTGGCCTTCTTGGTCGTTCTATGATACACTTACCAAATATTTGCACGCTTATTACTCAATACCGACCATGCATGGATTCAATACCACATTCGTTAATGTTTTTACGTGCTAGCCAAAATATATGAAAAATCAACAACTGTTTTGTTATAGCTAATTATATTACTGTAAAACATTGCATTTTCTGATACCTTCATTTGCTACGTGAACTTTTGCACATTACTTGATGGCTCATACTCACTATTTAGTTTACTATATTTTACCTTGATTTCAAGAACGAAATTTTGATGACGCTCATAGGAATTTACTCAGATTTGCAATGAAAATATCTTAGAAAACCATCTCACTAACTTGCAGAAAACACTGTAGTAGACAATAAAAAAGCCACCAAATGACTGAAACGTCAAATCCCAGACATTGACAAATCAATGTTTTATATATTGGTTATGTACCAATTATCATAAAATAATTATTAGTTTATGCACTATAGTTAAGTCTATCAGAAAATAATTTTAGAGGTAAAACAATCAGTTCTTATGATAATGGAAACTTCCTACCTTTTGCACTAATTACTCGGGCTTTTAATTGATACACCCATGCTACTTCTATTACTTGGCATTCTGAATTTTTGGCATTTATATCTAATAGCAATATTTTTTATTCTCCATATTCAACATATCTACAAGATTTATATAAAACTCAGATTTTTTTTCTTTTTATGTTATTCTTATCAATATTGTTGTACTATATGGTTAGCTATATTGAGATTACTGCTTCTTGCCAACAAATTAATGGATTTCTAACTATTAGCTCTTTAGATAAATAAATGCAAAATTTTATATGGAAACCTCTTTTGTTAGACAAATAATAATCCCTGCAACGGCCATATCATGGACAATTTTAGTAGCTCAACAATTTGTTCAACCTTACATTACTATATGTTTAAAGATATGTGTATTTATGTTGTCATAAGTTTCATTTTTCTTCCTTTTTGACATATTCTACTACGCCAAGTTTCTATTTCATGCTACTTTTTACTTACCAAATATTTGAGTTCTTACCATTGTTGAATTATTTACTGAATAGCTTGCAAAATTTATTTGAAACAGAGCATAAATTTGTATGAAATACATAGAACTTCACCTAACTGGCCATGAAGCACCAATAACTCTAGCTTCCTTTACAAATATGCTTCAAAGACAGAACAAGACGAGTAGACGGGGAACGTAAACCGTGATACAATTTATTGAAAAAATTATAATGATCAATGTTATCAAAGTTATTTATACAACTGTTATTATACTTATGTACTCTCACATTAACAGATTACATGTGTTTTTCTGCTGCCTATCACATGTTGAACAAACTGTTGCAGCCATTGTTAATGGCGAGGCATAGTTTGTCGACTACGACTAGAAGTCTGACCTGATCAGATTACCGGTGATTTTCTTCTGGCAGTCAGATGTTGAAGAAACTGTTGCAGCCATTGTACATCGCAAGGCACAGTTTGTCAACTATGATGACACCTCTCACATGAGGAAATTGCCGGTGAAATTTTTGCTTCATGTCCGTTGTTCAACAAACTATTGGCCCCATTTTGATATATCAAAGGTGGATCAAAATGTGGACCATAATCGATATGCACTTACATTTGCATGCTAAGATTACACAACCAGCTCAATTCCAGAATTATATTCCTTCACTCTTCTTAAATTTGCGCATTTGCCTAACCATCGATACAACCTCCAAAAGGTATGCTTCTATTGGCTGCATTTACTTTCGTCGTAATATCATTGACACTTATTGCATACCATTTATAAAGTAGTACTTTCCTCATATTGCCTTCACACTGACCCAATGTTATATGCTTATGTAAAAAATTCACATTTCACAATGCATTGCGTCCGTACCTATTTGCTGCACCTGCAATCCACCTTTACATGTTTGTTATACGATTCCTATACTGACCTTTGTACAACCCAACCTATCAAATCTTCTGTTTTGTGTTTGCTTTATTGAACTATATTTTTCTGGTTTCTGATGGATGAATTGATTTTAGCAGAATTTAGGCACATATTTCTAGTAAATATATATGTTAAAAGGTATGATTAATTCATATTTCATTTATTTAAAAAATTACGACCACAAAATCCTTTGGATTTCAACTAATGATGTATTATACTTATTCATGTTCCTAACTTTTGTACTGTTGCATTATTTTCTTCAATTTACTACTAAACTATTACAAAACCAACGGTTTTTTTTACTTTGCTCGGTCTTCCTTCAATTATGCCATTATTTTTAAAATTTCCATTTGTATCTCCTTGTTTTAAGTAGTTTTTTTACACCTCAGAAAAAATCTGTACGATTACAACAACTTCTGTTTTCCTCTTCCTATCTTTACCATATTTCGTTCAAACTCTTTCTATAATATTTGCTGCCATATTTTAACCTGTACTCTTCTGCTCATACGCTACTACTCTTTCTACTTTGTTCATTACACCATGGATATTGAACAGCGAGAACATAGACGTCTTTCTCAGTGAGCTAGACGTGCTAGGATATCTGACGCTAAACATGAACAACAGTTGGCAAACCGTAGACAACGACATCGTTCACAACGACTTCAGTCTATGGAACAACAATCTGAACCTATCAATGGTACTATTTCATATGATATTCATGAATTCTGTTGCATTCATCCCCTACCGTGCATTTATATGTCATTTTAACTTATTTTTTCCCTCTTTTTCACCCAATTGAAAATAATGTTGTTCCGCTTGAAAATTGAGAACTTCCTATAACTGTGCACGAAACTTTGTAGCCAACCATCCCTTTCGCAAACTTGTCCTCCTAGAACAAACCATTTGTACCTTCTGCACAACAAAAGAAATTTCTTCTGAATCTTCAACGTCCTGCTGTTCTAATGGTATGATTCGCATGTCTCACCTTCCGCACCTCCCCAGTTGATTGCCCTGTTTACTGATCAAACTGAAGTTGACACGCACTTCCGAACTAATATAAGATCTTACGACAATGTGTTCGCTTTCACATCAATGGGTACAGAAATTGACCAAAATTTGGCTAACGGAATGGATGGAGTTTACTCATATCGTGCTCATGGTTCCATCTATCATCGTATTGGCAGTGTGCTACCTGCTGATGGAACCAGACCACGATATTTACAGCTATACATTTACGACCCGGAACATGAAAAAGAAAATCGACAGTTGGATAATGTATGATTGAGACCTGAGCTACTTCAAATTATAAAATATGTTTTGAATTCAGTTAACCCATTTGTTTCCGTTCTACATCGGTTTGGACAACGTACTGATATGCACCGTTGGAGAATTAAAATTAATGTGATCACAATTGATCGACATATTCATGAGATGCCTACTGCATCACAAGTTGTTGCCATAATTGTAGGCGACGAATCCAATGATTTACAAGGTAGGGACATAATTGTCAGAACACAGTTTGGAAATCTACAACGGGTTCCAGATACAGTTGGATATTATGATCCACTTAAGTATCCACTATTGCTACCCTACGTTCACCATGGTTAGGATTTGAGCTTACATGATAGTGGAAACAATGAAATTAGTTGTCCATCTTATTACTCGCATCTTATACAGGTACATTTATGGTAATACAATTTCATATGTCAATACCTACTGAACTCAACTCAGTTCATAGAGCCGTCAATCTAAATGATTATATCTCAACATTGCAAACTTTTTTTAGCCTATGTTGACAATATGTTCTGCCCCACTTATATCATGTTAGGTTTCTTGGCAATTATTTCACACTACATAGTTATATTTTCATATGCATCTTATCATTACTGCTCATTGTTTTTATTCTTCTTGATTCACATTACTTTCCATTTCATACCTTCTTTTATGTACTGCTTCAATTCTGTTTGATTATATTGTTGTCCAAATGCATATTATATTTTTTCATGACCATTACATTCGCTAATTCCTTCATTTTCTCCCAGATACGACCTGGAGACACATCGCTTCTCCTCTTTGCCGGCCGACTTTTTCAACAATGTGTGGTAGATATGTATGTTAAAATAGAAATGATGAGATCGAGATATGTTCGTACTCATCAAGGTAAAATAAGGGCTGATTTGTATCAAGGGCTGCAGGATGCAGTGATCGCAGGCGAAACGTCGACCGGTATTTTACGTATTCTAATGCATCTCTCTTTAGTTTATTTTCGCTTGTTTCATACATCCTAATCTTGCATCTACTTCTATATTCTCAATGTCAGCTAATGTAGGCATAAAAAAATTCTTCCATCATCTCATATTGGTAGTCCACAAGATATGCATCAACGCTATCAAGATGCAATTGTTGTAGTGCAAAGGTATGGAAAACCTGATTTTTTTTTGTTACGATTACATGTAGATGTAACACCCCGAATGAAACACCCAACCTCCGTTAGGGTCACTCTCAAAGGGAATGCCCTAATTTTGGTGGAGGTTTATAAGTATAAGTCACAGATATACAAGACAGATATAAGAACAGATATTTTTGAACAGCGGAAAACAACAACAACAACTTTTATTTCAACAAAATTCGTGTTACACAAACCATGTCATAATTTGTCTTACAATACTTCCAAAAACATAACATCTTCATAACTGTCTTGATTACATTATTTAAAGAAGCATAAAGAAAACATAAATAAACTGCATAAGTCCCATAATTGTTGTCCAAAGCCATAGTCCAAAACGAAAAAGATCCAAGCAATACATTCTTTCTCTTCAAGCTGGATGTGAAAGCTGGTCAAGCTGCAGTATTCCCTCCCTGTGGACCTGGGGGGGACGAAAGAAAAGAAGACGAAAGAAAAGTAGAATCGGACATAAAGCCTGAGTAAGTCTAGGACTATTCAGTCTATGAATAAAGAACTGGGTATGATAAGTATAAACTGGAAATGGGAAAGCACCAGAAACTAAGTTAAGTTGTCTAGAGTCGAATATACTATCGTACCCCATATTAATCTCTGTACCCATATAAACTAGTTCCCAACAGGCACCCCATAATCAGGGTGAAGTGATCCATTTCTGATGATCGGCTCCTACGCGCATAGTTACATGTGTCTTACGGCCCCCGTTGTTGTAGTTACCTATGCTGGTCCCACCATGGGGTGTATCAAGTCCCATGGTGGTGGCCCGACACAATCCTAGGATGCACAGGTATGCTATTGGTGCCCAGTGCCTTATTTTTCTGCGTCGGAGTGTGTGCACGCCCGCACCCCATTAGAACCTACACTGCTGCACCACCGGCGTCGATTTGACCTCTTACAGTCATCCCAGTAATCGTGCCCTACCCTGCCTAGTTCAGGAACCCTGATACACCTTGTAGGGTTACCGCTGAAAAGGGTCCCCCCTACTAGGTTTTCTATTTTTAGCCAACATGCTAAGTTGGTTAAGTGTTTTGTAAACCTAACCCCCAATCAGTCTGTATAGTTTAGCATGTTCCATTTTGATTAAGTATTAATTTAATTTACTTAATCCTATTAATCCTGACTCGGCCTTAATTGTCTTATTAAAGCCTCGAACTCTCACATTAGACATGTATTGTTGTGGCTGCTGTTGCCGGTTGGGTCCGGCAGTCTTACGCCACAACTCAGTCTAACCTCGGGTCCTTATTGGGCTCTGTGTTTAACCACCCACATTGGATAGGTATTGTTGTGACTACTGGACAGCCGGGCGGTTCCGGGCAGGTTTACATCACAACTCAATCCAACCTCGGGTTAAACACATCGTATTTTCTACATTTACATATTTTGTCTCTTTCCTTTTTATATGTAAATATTTGTGGCCCATTATTCAAATTCATCTTTATTGGGTAAAATTTATTTATGCCACTTAATTGTTTTTCATGGTTGTTGGCATGCATCAAACATGCCACACATATGTTCTATGCTTTAACCCCATCGCCATTACCCCCGTTTTATACGTTCACTAAAATATAACATATGTTGGGCTTAACATTTAAACCCAACTTAGCCACATGAAAAAGGGGAGGCTTATAACGTGGTGTTTATATATTCTAAGTTACATAAAAAGGGGAGTGTGAACGCATGAACTTGCAACATAACGATCTAATTAAGATGAATTAGGCATATGTGAGCTTGCAAGATAACAGCATATAATCATGGCATAAACATACTTAAACATGAATCATTCTATTCATATGATCATAGCATAAACATACCTAAACATGAATCATGGTTTTTAATCTATTCATGTAAACTTGTAATTGGAATGTAAATCTAACTTAATTTATGTGTTACATATATCACCATATGATTTTTATAACAACATAGGCCTAAACATGTTTCAACTAGGCATAATACCAAACATAGTTTAGTCATGTTCATAAAAATGCTTACTTTTGTTTCTAATACAAAAGTATGATTTGCCAATTCCAACATAGATTCATATAAAACATAGTACTTAGTCGAATCCAGTTACACACTGAAATTGATCGTAAAAGTATGTACATCATATTGTCATAATAGTGAATCATATACTTGCATGAATCCCAAATAAAATACCACAACATATGGTTGTTAACATGAATCATGTACTTGTATGAATCCCAAATAAAATACCACAACATATGGTTGTTAATATGAATCATATACTTGTATGAATCCCAAATAAAATACCACAACATATGGTTGTTAACTTCCAACATAAATCACATACTTGCAAATATCCAATTGTATACCACAACATTTCCAAATCGTTTAGAATCAAAGCAACATACAAATATAGATTATTATCGCCACAATTCCATTTCTCACTTTACACAAATCAAAACACAATTATTTATTCACATCGGAATAGCACTCTACTTACAACGTATGACGAATCTTCAATTTAGGAATCTGAATTCTGAATTTGGAGATGCTATCCTTTGTTGTAGGCGTTGTTTTGATTTAATTGACGTTGCTTTAAGCTTTCGAATTATCTCCTAATTGTCTCTCAATTTCTGACGGCTATTCCTAGTCTTTTCTCAACAGCATGATGGTCTCATCTCCATTTTAGTTTGTGTGAATTAGGGTGAGTCTTAGGTCCTTTTTATAGAGTTTGTGAGTTGATTAGGACCGTCAATGGAGCTTGGTGTAATAATAGTCGTTCGTTTGAAGGAGAGACCAACCAGGAGCTGACACCTAGCCCTAGTGACAAGGAAAGGCTCATAAAATCAACCAAACACAGACCAGGCCAGCCAGGGGGGGCTGGGTTCGACCTGGCTCAAGGGCCAGGTCGATACGCCAATCGACACCGTGTCGACTTGGCAGTCGACACGGGTGACCCAGGTCGACTACCCAGTCGACCTGGGTGCCTTGGGCGGGAAAATTCCCGCCCTGGCCAATCCGGCCCAATTTTGAATTTTGAATTGGTTTTTCTGAGCTGTTTTGGTCTGTTTGAATTTTAAACTGAATTCTGAAACTTCCGGAGGCCATATCTTCTCCATACGGAGTCCGTTTTACGCAAACTCGGACTCTATCTCAAGCAGAATTCCGAGACGAATGCAATGGCGTATCCCGTTTCCCTTAATTATTTAATTTGAAATTAGTTATACTTTAATTTGTGAATTTCACTGTTATAGAATACACGGGGTGTTACATTCTCCCCTACTTAAAAGGATTTCGACCCCAAAATCTTCAAGTTCAGGAAGAATGTACATCCTAACATCCAAACATCCATCTACTCATTCATCAAACACGAGCATCCATTGTCCTTAAAAGACTTCTAATGCTACATGATCATATGCAAAGTGTGTGTGTACCTGTACTTATCTAATGCAAAATCAGTTGGTTTACTGATTCAGTTGACCTCCTTAATGCAAGGTATGTAAGTGTCATGAATCCATTATGTATGCAAATTTTCCTATTCATGATTCTACATGAGTGCACAATCATTCATACAAATGCAACATCCATATGACAACACATCAAACTTCAACCATATATGATTGCAAATATATATATATATATATATATACATATATATATATGCATATGCAATATGAAGTGACTGAGCCGATCTAAAACCTAAATTGTTTGTGTATATGCAACCACGAGCAACAACTAGCAATCACTTGCAACCACATGCAACCATAATCCATAACATGTTTCAATTACATGTTTTCATCCAAAGAGTTTCTACCTAAAAGATAATGTCGAGGATATATACAAAGATAGATAAAAGCACAACTTAAGGAAAAAGAAAGATCAAAGATGTACCCTCGAAAAGAAAAGGGTAGGTTGCGCGTATTCTAGCTTCAGTTTCCCAAGTTGCGTCTCCCTCGGCGTCGCTCCACTGAACTTTGACGAGCTTGACTTCGCGGTTGCATAGCTTCTTTACTTCCGTTCCTAATATGCGGATTGGAACTTTCCTCATGGTTGCTTCGTGTTCCACTTCAGCTTCTTCTAGAATATTTGGCTCTACCACTTCAGCAGATTCATGTAGACATTTTCGGAGGTGCGAAACATGGAAAACGTTGTGAACTCCAGCCAATTTTTCAGGTAGCTCTAATCTATAGGCCATTTTCCCAATTTTCTCGATGATAGGAAATGGCCCTACGAACCTTGGTGCTAGCTTTCCTGTGGTTCCAAAATGAACAACATTCCTTAGCGGAGATACCTTAAGAAAAACTCTGTCCCCAACCTCAAATTAAAGGTCGGTCCTCCTCTTGTCGGCGTAGGATTTTTGTCTGTCATGGGCTGTCTTCATCCTTCTCCGTATTAAGTCTACTTTTTCTGAAGTCTCTCGGATCATATCCGGTCCAAGTATGAGCTTGTCAGTAGACTCCCACCAACAAGTGGGCGATCATCACGGTCTTCCATATAAGGCTTCGAAGGGCGCCATTCCGATGGTTGCTTGGTAGCTGTTGTTGTAGGCAAACTCCACCAAAGGAAAATGGTATTCCCACGTCCCTCCGAAGTCAAGGACGCACAGTCTTAAAAGGTCCTCCAAAACTCTGTTCACTCTTTCTGTCTGGCGTCGGTTTGGGGATGATAGGTTGTGCTTAAGCATAACTGTGTGCCTACCGCTTCTTGCAGACTCCGCCAAAACTCACTTGTGAAGATAGGGTCCCGGTCACTAATAATACTGGATGGTATTCCATGGAGCCGAACAATTTCCTTGAGGTAAAGAGATGCAAGGGATGAGGCAGTTCTTTTACTCTTGACAGGTAAAAAGTGGGCGCTTTTAGTAAGCCTATCCTCTATTACCCAAATGCTAGTGTTGCCTCTTCTAGAACTAGGCAGCCCATCAATGAAGTCCATTGAGATACTATCCCTCTTCCACTGCGGGACCTCTAGAGGATGGAGCAGACCACCAGGCTTCTTCTGCTCCGCCTTAACCTGTTGGCAAATCATACACTTAGAAACGAAATCTGCCACGTCCTTCTTCATGCCGCTCCAAAAGAAAGTCCTCTATATATCCTTGTACATTTTATCCCCGCCTGGGTGTATCGTCATCTTGGAGTGATGTGCTTCCTCGAGAAACTTCTTTACTAAATCTCTTGTCTGTGGGACGCATAGTCTTCCGTCTCGCCTTAGCCAACCCTTATCGTCGATGGAGTATCTGCTGAGGTGACTTGAAGTATCACCCCTAATTAGCCTATCAATCGTCTCCACAAGATGAGGGTCTTCGCGTTGTGCTGTCCCTATTGAGTCCACTAAAGTCGGGCGTACTTCGAGAGATGCTAGCAAGCCTGGTGTAAAATCAGAGGAGGGCCTAAAGTCAAAGCTGGCTATAAACTCAAGGCTTTGTCTTTCAACAAACAACGGGCTTAGGGTTAATTTCTTTCGGCTCAACGCGTCTGCCACTACGTTGCCTTTGCCCAGAGTGTAGGAGATCTCAAAATCGTACGAGGCAAGAAACTTCATCCATCTCTGTTGCCTCAAGTTAAGATCTTTCTACGAGAAAAGATATTTCAACGATTTATGGTAAGTGTAAAGTTCGAACTTCTCACCTAGGAGATAGTGTCGCCAAGACTTGAATGCAAAGACGATGGCAGCTAACTCAAGATCGTGGGTCGGGTAGTTCTTTTCATGCACTTTCAATTGCCTTCCACCATAGGCTACTACCCTTCCTTCTTGCATCAAGACAGCACCTAGCCCTGTCCTACATGCATCTGTATAAACTATGAACATCTTGCTTCCATCTGGCAACATCAAAACTGGGGCTGTTGTAAGACCCCTTTTCAGTCGTTGGAAAGCAAACTTGCAATCCAAGTCCCAATTGAACACTAGATTCTTCTTGGTCAGCCGTGTGAGCAGAGCTGATATCTTTGCAAAGTCTCTGATGAATTTCCGATAGAAGCCTGCTAGCCCGAGAAAGCTTCGAACTTCTGTTGCGTTCTTTGGTGTCTTCCAGTCCTGCACCGCTACTACCTTAGCCGGGTCTACAGCTAACCCTTCTTTGGATACTATGTGCCCAAGATACCTTACTTCCTCTCTCCAAAAGTGGCATTTGGAGAATTTGGTTTTTAGTTGATGGACTCGCAGGGTTTCCATGATTTCCCTTAGGTGCTGAGCATGTTCTTCCTCATTCTTCGAGAAGATCAAGATATCGTCTACAAAGACCACTACGAACTTATTGAGGAATTCTCTGAACACCCTACTCATCGGGTCCGCGAAGTAAGCTGGTGCGTTTGTCAAGCCGAAAGGCATGACAAGCCATTCAAAGAAGCCATCTGGGGTTCTGAATGTTGTCTTATCGATGTTATCTTCAGCCACTCTTAGCTGATGAAATCCGGTCGCTAAATCGAGTTGGGAGAAAACAGACGCTCCTACAAGTTGATCAAACAGATCGTCAATTCTGGGGAGAGGGTGCCTATTCTTTTTCGTTAGTTTGTTGAGCTCCCTATAGTCAACACACAGACGGAGTGAACCATCCGCCTTTGTAGCGAACAACACTGGAGCGCCCCATTCTGAAATGCTCCTTCTAATGAACCCCTTCCCTAGAAGTTCTTTAATCTGTTTACTGAGCTCCTTACTTTCCCGTGGAGCCACGTGTCTAACGGGAAACGCAACGGGCTTTGCATTATCTACAAGATATATGCAAAAGTCTATCTCCCGCTTCGGAGGCAAGCCCTTCACCTCTTCGAAGACATCCGGATATTCCCGGACCACCCCAACCGATTGCAAATTGTCGACAGAGGCATCTAGCGATTCAAGATAACTAAGCATAACCGCATACGAGGGATTACAAGTAATTTCCAAAGTGTTACCGAGCTGGGTCAGGAGCCTAACAACCCTTTTCTCACAATCAAGGATGGCCCCATTACTGGATAGCCAATCCATGCCGAAAATCAAACCATATCCCGAAAAGCCCAAAACAAAGGCACTACATTAAAATTCTACGCTTAGAATAGAAATTTTCAATCCCACACAGATCATAGATAAATAAGCTGGGCCCCCAATTGGATTTGAAACAATTAAGGGGTCCTCTACCATACTAGTTTCCAGGTGCAGAGATTCTACTAAAGCAGATGAGATAAAGGAGTGTGATGCGCCAGAATCAAATAAAGTGCGAACTGGATGATCATAAAGATAAACTACACTTTCTACAGAAGTATTTATACCTCGCTGTTGCAGAGGTGGCGCCTCTAGCACATGAACCTGTGCCCCTGAGGTGGATCCAGCCCTCTGCCCCTGTCCTCGTTTCTTCGGGAAATCCTTAGCCATGTGGCCTATCTCACCGCAAGAAAAGCACCCACCATTCATCTTGGCCTTCTTTTTCCAGCAATCTTTTACTAAGTGCCCCACTTTGCCACAGAAATTACACTTCCTCTTCTCTTTGTTGTCTTTCCCGCCCTTCTTAAAGTCTATCTTCTTAGGTTGCAAACCCTCTTTCTTCCCTTGAGAGTTTTCTTCCCTTGTCTCCTTCTTGCCCTTATCTTCTTCGTTCAGCAATGCCATCTGCACCAACCTTTCATATATAGCTCCCATGGGTATATGGGTCATGGCCAAACTGTGTAATGGCTCATTCAACCCCTTGACAAAGCGGAGAGCCTTCTTGTGCGGGGTGTTGACTAGGTCCAGTCCGAACCTAGCCAGTTGATCAAACTAGTTAACATACTCTTTGACTGCCATATTCCCTTGCTTAAGAAATAAGAATTTTTCCAACTGAAGACTCCTTTCAGCTTCTGAGAGAAATTTAGCCTCGAACCTTGCCCTAAAGTCCTCCCATGTTTCCACTGGTCTTTCTGCATTAGTGACTTCCCACCAGTAGGAAGCCTCACCTTTAAGTAGCCACACTGCCAGTTGTACCTTCTACCTATCTTCTACCTCAAAGATGACGAATAAGTCCTCGGTTTCTTTCAGCTAATTCCTGGCTACTACGAAGGACTCGGTTCCATGAAAGTCCTTTCCTCCCATATCTTCAAAATCTTTACATATCTTAGCAAAAGTATTTCCCCACGGAGGAGTTGGAGGAAGAGGTGCTGCTGCAGCTGGATGATTTCCTGAAGCTTGGGGAGGAGGAATGGTAGGACCTGGCTGAGTGGCCCTTGCTTCTAAGAATAGTCTAAACAAACCAGGTATTGGTATACCCTCTGGCAAGTTAAGTTCTTCGGACATGCTGAAACAAAAAGGATAGATTCAAAACGAAGGATAAAAGATAGTACCTATGGCTTTGGGGGACTTTGCCTTTTTAAAATATAATATTTTATCTTTAAAAATGCTTCTTTAAATTTTCCTTTGAAAATAAATTTCAAAACTTTTATCTTACCGGTAAACCTATGCTCTGATACCAAGTGAAACACCCCTCGTCCGTTATGGTCACTCTCAAAGGGAATGCCCTAATTTTGGTGGAGGTTTATAAGTATAAGCCACTGATATACAAGACAGATATAAGAACACATATTTTTGAACAGCGGAAAACACCAACAACTTTTATTTCAACAAAATTCGTGTTACACAAACCATGTCATAATTTGTCTTACAATACATCCAAAAACATAACATCTTCATAACTGTCTTGATTACATTATTTAAAGAAGCATAAAGAAAACATAAATAAACTGCATAAGTCCCATAATTGCTATCCAAAGCCATAGTCCAAAACGAAAAAGATCCAAGCAATACATTCTTTCTCTTCAAGCTGGATGTGAAAGCTGGTCAAGCTGCGGTATTCCCTCCCTGTTGACCTGGGGGAGGGGGGGACGAAAGAAAAGAAGACGAAAGAAAAGTAGAGTCAGACATAAAGCCTGAGTAAGTCTAGGACTATTCAGTCTATGAATAAAGAACTGGGTATGATAAGTATAAACTGGAAATGGGAAAGCACCATAAACTAAGTTAAGTTGTCTAAAGTCGAATATACTATCGTACCCCATATTAATCTCTGTACCCATATAAACTAGTTCCCAACAGGCACCCCATAATCAGGGTGAAGTGATCCATTTCTGATGATCGGCTCCTACTAGCATAGTTACATGTGTCTTACGGCCCCCGTTGTTGTAGTTACCTATGCTGGTCCCACCATGGGGTGTATCAAGTCCCATGGTGGCGGCCCGACACAATCCTAGGATGCACAGGTATGCTACTGGTGCCCAGTGCCTTATTTTTATGTGCCGGAGTGTGTGCACAACCGCACCCCGTTAGAACCTACACTGTTGCACCACCGCCGTCGATTTGACCTCTTACAGTCAGCCCAGTAATCGTGCCCCACCCTGCCTAGTTCAGGGTATCCTGATACACCTTGTAGGGTTACTGGTGAAAAGGGTCCCCCGCTACTAGGTTTTCTATTTATAGCCAACATGCTAAGTTGGTTAAGTGTTTTGTAAACCTAACCCCCAATCAGTCTGTATAGTTTAGCATGTTCCATTTTGAATAAGTATTAATTTAATTTACTTAATCCTATTAATCCTGACTCGGCCTTAATTGTCTTATTAAAGCCTCGACCTCTCACATTAGACAGGTATCGTTGTGGCTGCCTATTGCCGGTTGGGTCCGGGCAGTCTTACGCCACAACTCAGTCTAACCTCGGGTCCTTATTGGGCTCTGTGTTTAACCACCCACATTGGATAGGTATTGTTGTGACTACTGGATAGCCGGGCAGTTCCGGGCAGGTTTACATCACAACTCAATCCAACCTTGGGTTAAACACATCGTATTTTCTACATTTACATATTTTGTCTCTTTCCTTTTTATATGTAAATATTTGCGGCCCATTATTCAAATTCATCTTTATTGGGTAAAATTTATTTATGCCACTTAATTGTTTTTCATCGTTGTTGGCATGCGTCAAACATGCCACACATACGTTCTATGCTTTAACCCCATCGCCATTACCCCCGTTTTATACGTTCACTAAAATATAACATATGTTGGGTTTAACATTTAAACCCAACTTAGCCACATGAAAAAGGGGAGGCTTATAACGTGGTGTTTATATATTCTAAGTGACATAAAAAGGGGAGTGTGAATGCATGAACTTGCAACATAACGATCTAATTAACATGAATTAGGCGTATGTGAGCTTGCATGATAACAGCATATAATCATTGCATAAACATACTTAAACATGAATCATTCTATTCATATGATCATAGCATAAACATACCTAAACGTGAATCATGGTTTTTAATCTATTCATGTAAACTTGTAATTGGAATATAAAACTAACTTAATTCATGTGTTACATATATCACCATATGATTTTTATAACAACATAGGCTAAAACATGGTTTCAACTAGGCATAACACCAAACATAGTTTATTCATGTTCATAAAAATGCTTACTTTTGTTTCTAATACAAAAGTATGATTTGCCAATTCCAACATAGATTCATATAAACCATAGTACTTAGTCGAATCCAATTACACACTGAAATTGATCGTAAAATTATGTACATCATATTGGCATAATAGTGAATCATATACTTGCATGAATCCCAAATAAAATACACAACATGTGGTTGTTAACATGAATCATGTACTTGTATGAATCCCAAATAAAATACCACAACATATGGTTGTTAACATGAATCATATACTTGTATGAATCCCAAATAAAATACCACAACATATGGTTGTTAACTTCCAACATAAATCACATACTTGCAAATATCCAATCGTATACCACAACATTTCCAAATCGTTTAGAATCAAAGCAACATACAAATATAGATTATTATCGCCACAATTCCATTTCTCACTTTACACAAATCAAAACACAATTATTTATTCACATCGGAATAGCACTCTACTTACAACGTATGACGAATCTTCAATTCAGGAATCCGAATTCTGAATTTGGAGATGCTATCCTTTGTTGTAGGCTTTGTTTTGATTTAATTGACGTTGCTTTAAGCTTTCGAATTATCTCCTAATTGTCTCTCAATTTCTAACGGCTATTCCTAGTATTTCCTCAGCAGCATGACGGTCTCATCTCCATTTTAATTTGTGTGAATTAGGGTGAGTCTTAGGTCCTTTTTATAAAGTTTGTGAGTTGATTAGGACCGTCGATGGAGCTTGGTGTAATAATAGCCGTTCGTTTGAAGGAGAGACCAACCAGGAGCTGACACCTAGCCCTAGTGACAAGGCAAGGCTCAGAAAATCGACCAAACACAGACCAGGCCAGCCACGGGGGGCTGGGTTCGACCTGGCTCAGGGGCCAGGTTGACACGCCAGTCGACACCGTGTCGACTTGGCAGTCGACATGGGTGACCCAGGTCGACTACCCAGTCGACCTGGGTGCCTTGGGCGGGAAAATTCCCGCCCTTGCCAATCCGGCCCGATTTTTAATTTTGAATTGGTTTTTCTGAGCTGTTTTGGTCTGTTTGAATTTTAAACTGAATTCTGAAACTTCCGGAGGCCATATCTTCTTCATACGGAGTCCGTTTTACGCAAACTCAGACTCTATCTCAAGCAGAATTCTGAGACGAACGCAATGGCGTATCCCATTTCCTTTAATTCTTTAATTTGTAATTAATTATACTTTAATTTGTGAATTTCACTGTTATAGAATACACGGGGTGTTACACCGAATTTTTCGAATAATCAGATTAACTAAATTTAAGAATACTTATTTTCAAATGTGGGAATTAAGGAAAACGGGTCATTACATTGCGTTTGTCTCGGAATTCTTCCCTAGATAAAGTACGAGTTTGCGTAAAACGGACGCCATATGAAGAAGATATGGATGAACGAAGTTTGGTAGAAAAACCAGAAACGGGCCAGAATGCACTGGCGCACTTGGGAAGTGCGCCAGAACAAAATTGCACTAACGCACTTGGGAAGTGCGCCAGAACAAAATTGCACTAACGCACTTGGGAAGCGCACCCATGCAATATTGCACTGGCGCACTTGGCAGGTGCACCCAGGCTGAGGTGAAAACCTGTACAGATTTCTGAAGCTCTGTTTCGAACGGTGAGTCAGTGATGAGTCATTTCTGACTAGTTAATGAGTCATTAGGGTTTTTGTATAGTTCTAATCTGGACTGAATGGTTGCGAATAACTCTAGGGTCATCTGGCGGCTATAATTAAATTTAAATTCTATATAAACATGTGTAGACTCAAACCATAGAATCAAATCAGAATTAGATCAGTGGCCGTCATGTTGTCACTCCAAACCCTAGAGTAGCCGCCAACAACTAGAAGAAAGTTAAAGACAACAATTCAATTCAAATCAAGCCTAAAACTACAACAACGTAATTGTCTACAACAAGGGAACGCTAATCAATTACAGAATTCAGAACCCAGAACTCAAGACCCCTTATTCGTTGAGTTCTAGTCACTTTTAGGTTTAAATAAATAAAAGTGAATTGTGGTAGACTATGATTTGGGTATATGTTGTTTGTAGTTATGCAAGTTTATTGTTGTGAATCATGAAATGATGCAAGTCCCTTATTATGCAAGTTCATTATTGTTGTGAATCATGAAATGATGCAAGTTCATTATCGTTGTGAATAATAAAGTTATGCAAGTTATTATGTTGAGAAACTATGAATCTATGCAAGTCGTTATCATGAATCTATGCAAGTCGTTATCATGAATCTATGCAATCCGTTATCATGAACCTATGCAAGTGGTTGAAATGATGCAAGTTCATTATCGTTGTGAATCATGAAGTTATGCAAGTTATTATGTTAAGAAACTATGAATCTATGCAAGTCGTTATCATGAATCCATGCAAATCGTTATCATGAATCTATGCAAGCCGTTATCATAAACCTATGCAAGTGGTTATTATGAATCTATGCAAGTTGTTATCATGAATCTATGCAAGTTGTTATTATGAAAGTTGTTATCATGAATCTATGCAAATTGTTATGAGATCATGCAAGATACCTATGCAAGTTATTGTGTGATGAATTCGTGAATCTATGCTAGTTGTTATGTTATGAACCATGAACCTATGCAAGTTGATAAGTTGTTAATTCGTGAACCTATGCTAGTTGTTATGTTGTGGATCATGAATCTATGTAAGTCACCTATGCAAGAAGTTATGTTATGAATTATGCAAGTTGTTATATTGTGAATCATGAACCCATATAATTTGTTTACTATGTTGAGAATCCTGAACCTATGTTGGTTGTTAATTATGTTGTTAATTCATAAACCTACGCAAGTCGTTATGAATCTATGCAAATTGTTAATTATGTGGTGAATCATAATTATATGCGAAGTTATCACGTTATTTTCCCTAGTTGTCATGCTTATGCCAAAAATTGTACTGAAAATGATCACCTTGTCATTCCCTTTATTTTATTGTTATGGCGAGACTATTTTGTAGCCTCGATGACGCCAAAAACGCAAACGGTTACACTAGTTAAGAAACGGGGAAAAGGTGAATTTGTAATAGGCATAGTTTACATAGTGACTATGTAAATTGGACACATGATTCAAGTAGGGAAACATATAAATAACTACCTATTATGACATGGGTAAAATAGGGTAAAAATGGTATAATTGGAATATGACCATTTATGGATAAGAAATCCAAATTGTTAATAAGATAAGTATTGACACCTATGAAAAAGGAAAGGATTAATTAATTAACTTAATTAATCAAAAGAGGGATGTTTAAGCAATTAAAGTCTGAAGATTTAATATTGAGAATTGGCATAAAATAAATTTGTGATGAAAATTGGTATGATTTTTCATACCATAAATAGATGGACATAATTGAGTCAATTATGGCCATAGTGAAATTTGGAATTAACTGATAATTTGAATAGGGAAAGTAATTCAAATTGGGGGATGATTAATTAGGAGTAATTAATCGTCTAAGACACGAGGTTAGGCTCTTTTGTGGTGTAAGACTGCCCGGACCCGCCCGGCAAATCCAGCTGCCACAAATGTCAGTCTAATGTGGGAGGTCTTAGGCATAAATTAAATACGTAACAATTGTAAAGACACGAGGTTAGGCTCTTTTGTGTTGTAAGACTGCCCGGACCAGCCCTGCAAATCCAGCTGCCACAAATGCCAGTCTAGTGTGGGAGGTCTTTATAAGGTTACGGTCTTAATGAATTAAGAAAAACTTAACCAGATAAACATGTAGTGGACATGAGGGGTTAAGTGGGTGCCTTGGGTGGTATGTGGAATTAAGTGGGGGCCTGGGGTGGCATGTGAAATACGATTAGATATTTTAATAATTAATCAATGCTGATTAAAGACTACTTAACCTAACTTAATACATATGGACTGTAATGTGATAGACATAACTTAGTGTTAAGTAAAACGAATTGCATTGTGGGTGGATTAAGTACAACTGATGGGTAGGTGGGCAATATTAATACATATAGGCCCACAATCTTAATCATTAAATAAACATGGTTAAATCAGTAGGTGGGTTAAGTACAACTGATGGGTAGGTGGGTAATATTAATACATATAGGCCCACAAACTTAACCATTAAATAAACAGGGTTAAACCAGTAGGTGAGTTAAGTACAACTGATGGGTAGGTGGGTAATATTAGTATATATAGGCTCACAAACTTAACCATTAAATAAATAGGATTAAATCAGTGGGAGGGTTAAGTACAACTGAAGTGTAGGTGGGTAATATCAATACATATAGGCCCACAAACTTAACCATTAAAAAGGGGTTATGTAATTAAGACACCTAATGGTATACATAACCGGGGCAGAATATGTAAAGTTATGTATTAAATACACCGTCAGGGGTATGCTTAACTAATGGGAATAGGTAAAGTTATGTATTAAAGACACCCTCAGGGGTACGCATAACTAATGGGAGTAGGTAAAGTTATGTATTAAAGACACCCTTAGGGGTACGCATAACTAATGGGAATAGGTAAAGTTATGTATAAAGACATCCTCAAGGGTATGCATAAATGTGACGACCCGAAATCCCGTACAGACGGAAACAAGGGTTATCTTTGGAATATAACACAGAAACAGATAATAGCAGAACAGAATTAAGTAAATACACCAGATAATGGACAATAAAATATACTGGATAAAAGTAATCATCAGAGTTACACAGTATACAGGATCTTACTTAGTACAAATACAGTTCAGCTATACATAAATGTCTACAGCGGAAATAAACAAAATATGTACAATAGGAGCTGAACAGCATAAAAAGAAATAAATGATAGAATCCATCTTCAGCTCCAGCTATCCAGAAAGAACCAGCTAAACCTGAATACAAGGTTGCCCGTGTGGAAAAAAGGGGCACCCGAGTTTGAGAGTGAAACAAACTACGAGTCAGTCATGGGACTGGTATGAGAAATCCACTCAACACATATATAATTGGCTAATCACAGGACCACGCCACTTTCGTGGAACGGGTTTACTCCATTGGATTGCCAGTGGTTTAAAACAAATCTTTCTTTTAAACATCGCTATGCTTTTTATAAAAATGAAGCCGTTATAAGACTCAGTTCCCATCACACAATGCAAAGCAAACCGGAGGATAGAGTTTTACCTTATAACGGCCAAAATATGCTTGATACGAACAAAACAAAGGCATTTGATATTATTGCTAGTGTTTATATGTTTTGAAAACAATTTCAAATCATAACTATCAATCGTAGACGGCATTAATGCCCCATACCACTATGTCGCCATATATAGGTATACAATCAAAACCGCACGATGTCGTATTTGGGAATTGGATTTCCGTCATGAACCAAGGCAAAAGATAGTCTTTACCGAATTCGAGACTGCCTAGCCCGAGTCTCAGGATCAGAACGCATCGACCCTTGGATCGTCAGGGCCGGTCCACACGGAGTGGATTAAAAATGCCTGAGCACTACGTTTCGCCGCCCTTTGGGGCGTAAGCGAGCCAACAAGTGACTCCATCGGACCCGGATCGTCCGATCTAACCGAGGCGCCTCGCAACAGCAACAACCACATAAGTCAAACTCGTCAGGGCATGTAAAACCACTGACGCCACTTTTAGCTAGGAGGAAACGTAGGCCCTCCCTGAGGTCCGTTCTCCCGTTTTAGGTTCATACCGGGGTGTGAGGCTCGCAAATTTACGTTATACACAAAGCTACGCCACACAGGCGGTGCTTTGATCATCACCACAAGACTTTGCTTTTCAACAAAAGCCCTGATCACTGCATCTTAGCATGCCACACAGAATAAATCCTATGTCAGACACACAGTCCATTTACAAGTCCGTTCTGGGTCTGAACGAAACCGGAGGCACTAAATACCCCGCAAACCCATCGATCACCACGTACGTCTGGACGATCACCACTCATTATCCATATTTCGGGATGCCTCCCAATCAGGACCTCGGTTACCATCCAAACGAGGTGAAGATCTCCGGTCTTCGACCGTCGTCTTCATCTTCGAATTTCAATCGTCGGTCAATTATTCGAAATGAGAATTAACTCGGCCTTTTCAAATAATCCACGTATATTTAGAATTTCAAATCAATTTATTTCAATCGTTAAATTATTCGACAACACCAATTGTGTTCTTTAATGTAATTTTCACACCAAACACATTCAACCATCAAAAGCCACATAAATCAAGCAAATTCAGTTTATTTCCATTCCATATCGCTTATGATATTTTATAACTATTTATCGCTATTTTTATTTATTTTAAAATATCTATTTTATTCAAAACGACGCTTCGGGCCATAAGGAGGCCGTGGCGCTGTTTTTCTTCAGATTTGATTTACACATATCTGAAAATCTAACCGTTGGATCATCACAAAATTCACATCATTAGAAAGGTCTTTTCAAAACGAATCAAACGGTTCTAGTTTCGGGAAAATCCGACGGTCGGATCTCCCGGTACAATCTTTTGAAGTTTCGATTTCAAAATACGAACTGCAGCGTCGTTATTCGATTAAATATATAATTATATTTATATATATATATATAAATATAATCGCTTCTGGCGCTGTTTTTCTTCAGATTTGAATTAAACATTCCAGACAATCCAACCGTTGGATTTTTACAAGGTTGGTGCCGTTGGAAAGATATTTCCAAGGCGAACCCGACGATTGCGGTTTCGGGAAAATCCAATGGTCGGATTTCCCGTACTAGTTGTTTGAAAACACGGTTTCAAAACACGAACTGCACGGCTTCGTTTCGTTTTAACTTTATTTATATTTATATATTCATATAAATATAGTTCATTCAATGATTTCCATATCGTTTTTACTTCAAATATTTTTCTAACACCTTAAAATTTTGGAAAATTTCGCCATAACCTCCCCTGCACCGGGAGCATCGGGAAATCGCAAATAGCGTTCCCGGTCCTTCTAATCTCAAAAAGAAAAAGAAAAAGCCAAGCGGCTAGCCAACAGGCTCATAAAATCATCACACAAACAAAACAGTAAATGTGTACCTATTTGTCGGGCACAAAATTTTATTCCTCTTCTCTAGCCCCTTTGCTATAACCTGTTCAATGAATATGCATGTACATATATATACAGTTCTTATCATTTATCATTTTCTATTCAACTTCATATTTGATTTCTGTTTGGTTTAAAAACACCATTCATTCTAATGTTACATAAATAGGTGCAAATCATTCCATTAGCTAATTAATGAATATTTCAACTCATATATGTTTATTTTGAACAAGTGGCTATTTTTAACACTTCACATTTCAACGATTTATGCATACAATAAAAATGTGATTTTTATTGTAAAACAATTCATTTCAAAACACTATTTTTCTATATAGTTCAAGTTGGTGATAAAAATGGGATTTTTATCATCAAACAATTTATTTCAAAATATGAATACCATTCAACACATGAATTTCTAATCAACGAATGAATATCAATTCAACACATGAATGTTTTCTATAGTTTCTATATATAGATAAAAATGTGATTTTTATTATCAAACAATTTATTTCAAAATATGAATACCATTCAACACATGAATTTCTAATCAACGAATGAATATCAATTCAACACATGAATGTTTTCTATAGTTTCTATATATTGATAAAAATGTGATTTTTATTATCAAACAATTTATTTCAAAATATGAATACCATTCAACACATGAATTTCTAATCAACGAATGAATATCAATTCAACACATGAATGTTTTCTATAGTTTCTATATATAGATAAAAATGTGATTTTTATTATCAAACAATTTATTTCAAAATATGAATACCATTCAACACATGAATTTCTAATCAACGAATGAATATCAATTCAACACATGAATGTTTTCTATAGTTTCTATATATAGATAAAAATGTGATTTTTATTATCAAACAATTTATTTCAAAATATGAATATCATTCAACACATGAATTTCTAATCAACGAATGAATATCAATTCAACACATGAATGTTTTCTATACAATGAATAAATATAGTTTAAGCAAATGAAACTAATTCAAACACATGAATATTATTCAAAATTTCGGCAGCATAACGGCAGGGTAGTTAAACCGGGACCGTCCCTAGTACGGCTCCTCGCTCTACCTTAAAACCTCGCGGTTTTTGACAATGGGGATCATGCATCTAATTCGCACGCAGGCGGCATGTATATATTTATTTCATTTCCACAAACTAATCCTATGTGGTTTCAACCAAATATTTCTCAACCACAAACGGGTATTTTTCAACCAATATCAATCACAAACAATCCCAAACAACCATTCACTATCAATCAATTTTTCACAACAATTTCAACCAATAAATATCGTCCATGGTTTGTGGACGAGGGGCGTAGATATATATATATATATACATATATATATATATATTATATATAGCAATTCACTTTTATTTCACACATATATATATATTTTTAAATCAGAAATCTCACCAATAGCTATCCAATACCACGACTCTTCCTTTAGAGAAATCTTCGCTAATCTCGCCTTTTTGTCGCTTTCGTTGCCCGTATTTTCTACATATGTAAAAATCAAATTTTTACTATGTTATTCAACATATAAAGATCATATTTTAAAAACAAAGATTATATTTTTAATATTCCTATGATGTAAAAATTATATTTTTATTGCTTTAAAAATATAAGAATCATATCTTACTTCTTCTACTTAACAAAAATTCCGTCTTTTCTATTTTGAAAATATGATCTTTATTTTTTTCAAGTTCAAATCTTTTTTCTTTAAAAAGATTAAACCTTTTTCTATCTAAAGTCTAAAAATAAAATCAGTTTTTAAATGCTTTAAAAAAAATCGGTTTTTTAAACCTTTATAAAATTCAGTTTTACATTCTAATTAAAATCAGTTTTTAAATCATAATTAAAATCAGTTTTTAAAAACATGAAAATCAGTTTTATAACTTCTTTAAAAATCAGTTTTAACTTCTTTATTAAAATCAGTTTTAACTTCTTTATTAAAATCAGTTTTAACTTCTTAATTAAAATCAGTTTTTCAGAATTTAAAAATAAAAATAAAAATAAAACAAAAACACTTACATTGCTCTGCGAAGAAGGGGGGGAAAAGAAGGCGTCGGCGGCAGGAGGCGGAGCAGGCGAAGCGAAGGGTAGAGCAAGGCACGGCGGCTTGGGTCTGGTGGCGTCTCGATGCTTTGGGGGGGGCTCGCGATTGGTTCAGGGGGAGGTCTTCGGGAGTTGCGCCGCTGGGAGGAGGGAAGCTGGACGGGGGGGGGGAGGGCTGTCGATAGGTTTAGGTTTTTTTTTTTTCTGATTAATGAATGGGGGGGGGCAGAAAGAAGGAAAAAGGGAGGGAAATATATAATATATATATTTTTTATTTTATTAATTAATTTAATTGCATAAGGTTAACTTTTACCCACGACCTCGAAACGAGGCCCACCGCCTGTCGCCCATAGCGTTTTACCCCCATTCCGAACACAATGGGATATGTATCGCAAGCTGATTTGATCGTTACAATCAATTTCCTTTGAATTTACATTTTAAATCACTATATTGAATTTTAAACGTACATTTCAAATTACCGGGGTCACATACTAACTAGAAAAATTCCAGAAAAATATTTTCTAGCTTCGTATTGACGATACGGTCCTAACAAAACTAGTTTCGTCGAATTCTGAGACCTTTTGAAAAATGGCCAATTTCCAGTCGATTAAAATCAACGGAAACTGGTCAAACGCGTTTTCCTTTGCCACGCTCACATATTAATTCGAAAAATTATGAAATTTGAAACCTAGCAATAACTTGACACTGCGGATCCAACAAAAGTGGTTTCGTCGAAATCCGAGGTCATTTGCAAAATGTCCATTTTTAAGGGCCTGAATTCCATAGCGACTATTCAGAATTTTCACCTGGACATATCTTTTTATTCCCGCTATCAAATTTCGATTGGTCGGATTCGTCAGAAAGATATTCACTAACAGATTTAAATATTTTTGGTTTCACTAAAATCCGGATTGTTTTGCACCCGGTATAGTCCGACAAAGTTTGAATTCAATTTTTGAAACTGCCACGCCATTTTTGGCCTTGTTTATAATTATAATTAATTATATTCGTTTTCAATTGTCGATTCAAACTTAGTTTTCATCGCCATTATTTAAAATATTTATTTTAAATATTTAAAATCCATTATTTTAGCCAATTTAAAATTTTTAAATTGGTTCAGATTTTCTGGGTCGTTACAATCTCCCCCACTTAAAACTTTTCGTCCCCGAAAAGGAACAAAGTCGAAAGTGGTTTTATAAATCCATAATCATACAACACATCCAACCAATTTGCGTCTAACCTTTCTAAAATATTCTGATCAAATCCTATTTTCCTTTAAAAATCATTCAGAGTATAGAATATAAAAGTGCACATCCATGAAAAGAAAATAACAACAGATTAGAGAATTAAATGGTAATGCAAAGTATGGTAAATGTACCTTGCACCGGAGTCAATCAGAGATATCTACTCGGCACCTAGGATAAGCTTTCTGAATGCTCTCCTCAGTTTCCCAAGTACAATCTCGCGGATCTCCACTCCATTGCACTTTGACTAAGCGAACCTTCTTGTTCCTCAGTTCTTTGGTTTCTTTGCCGATAATCTTCAGCGGCTCTCGCCTCACGGCTAATTCTGGAGTAATTTCAATATCATGTTGAGCTGCTTCTTCCACGATCAAGTCTGGATCATGAACGTGTTTTCGAAGTTGACATACATGAAATACATCATGAATTTCAGGCAACCAATTAGGCAGTTTGACCCTATAAGCGAGAGTTCCAATCCGTTCCAGAATAGGAAACGGACCAATGAATTTGGGTGCCAACTTTCCAGTTTTACCGAACCGGATAACTCCTCTCATCGGCGATACTTTCAAATATACGTAGTCGCCAACTTCAAAGGATATATCTCTTCTTCTTCTATCGGCATAGCTCTTTTGTCGGCTTTGAGCGGCGAGTAATCGCTTCTTAATAAAATCGACTTTGTCAGCAGCTTCTCGAATCATATCGGGACCCAACACAAGTCTATTACCAGGTTCGACCCAACAAGCAGGAGATCGGCACGGTCTACCGTACAATGCTTCGAATGGCGACATTGTTAGACTCGCCTGGTAGCTGTTGTTATAAGAGAATTCAGCCAAATGCAGATGGTCTTCCCATGATCCACCGAAATCTATAACACAAGCCCGCAATAGATCTTCTAAAATGCGATTCACCCTCTCAGTCTGACCGTCTGTCTGAGGATGATAAGCGGTGCTCAAGTTTAACTTCGTTCCGAGTTCTACTTGAAATGCTTCCCAGAATTTGCTAGTGAATATTGTATCTCTATCACTGACTATGCTGAGCGGCACTCCATGTAGTCTAACTATTTCCCTGAAATATATCTGCGCCAGACTCTGGGCGGTTCTGTTTGATCTGACAGGTATGAAATGGGCGGTCTTCGTGAAGCGATCTACGATCACCCAAATACTGTCATTTCCTTTTCTGGTTCTGGGCAGACCATCGATGAAATCCATAGAAATATGCTCCCACTTCCAACCAGGAACTTCCAGTGGTTGCAATAGTCCAGCCAAGTTCTGTTGGTCACTCTTGACTAGCTGGCAAGTAGGGCATCGGCTAACATATATTGAAACATCTCTTTTCATAGCCTTCCACCAGAATGTTCTTTTGAGATCGTTATACATTTTGGCCACGCCAGAATGGATACTTAGCTTGGACTTGTGACACTCGTCTAACACTTCCCTTTTGAGTTCGGGGATGTCAGGAACACAAATCCTTCCTTTCAATCTCAGGGTCTCGTCGTTATCTATTTGAAAACACGAGGGTTCGCCTTTCTGAATCCTTTTGATCATCTCCTTAATAAAGTTATCCTCCTTCTGAAGAATAGATATTTTATCAATCAAGGAAGTCGTGATAATAAAGCTGGCGATCATTACATTCTTTCGGCTCAACGCATCGGCCACGACATTGGCTTTTCCTGGAGTATATATTATTTCAAAGTCATATGCTGCAAGAAACTCCAGCCAACGTTGCTGCCTCAAATTTAAGTCCTTCTGAGTGAACAGATACTTTAATGACTGGTGATCTGTAAACAGTTCAAATCTCTCGCCCAGAAGATAGTGTCTCCAGATTTTCAAAGCGAACACGATAGCCAATAACTCAAGATCATGAGTTACATAGTTTTTCTCGTGCGGCTTCAGTTGACGGCTAGCATAAGCAATCACTTGACCTCTTTGCATTAACACTGCGCCAAGGCCTTCTCTAGAAGCATCAGTCCATACTTTTAAATCCCGGTTGCCATCAATGATGGTTAACACTGGAGCAGTAGTTAATCTCAACTTTAGCTCTTCGAAAGCCTCCTCACTTTCCCGAGTCCATTTGAACTTAGAATGCTTCTTTGTAAGCTTCGTTAAGTGGCCAGATATCTTCGAAAAGTCTTTAACGAACTTCCGGTAATAGCTAGCCAATCCAGGAAAACTGCGGACTTCAGTGGGAGTACTGGGCTGTTTCCAATTCTGAATAGCTGTGATTTTGCTTGGGTCTACATCGATTCCTTCTTTCGATACGACGTGGCCCAGAAATTTTACTTCATCTTGCCAGAAGATACATTTGGAAAATTTGGCTTTTAATACATTCCTTCTGAGGATTTCTAGAACCTGTTCCAGATGTTTTTCATGTTCGGCCTTTGATTTAGAGAAGATTAGAATATCGTCAATGAAAACCAGAACAAATTTATTCAATACTCCTCTGAACACTCTGTTCATCAGATCGACGAAGTAAGCTGGAGCGTTACATAAGCCGAACGGCATTACTAACCACTCGTAGAATAAGTCGGGGCCTCTGAACGCTGTCATTGGAACACACTCTTCGGTAATACGAAGTTGATGGAAGCCTGTTGCTAGGTCCATCCTTGAGAATACTTGTGATCCATTTAATCGATCCAACAAATCATCAATCCGCGGCAATGGATATTTGTTCTTTATTGTCTGTTTGTTCAGATCACGATAATCCACACATAGACGTAGAGTACCATCAGATTTTCGGACAAATACCACTGCTGCACCCCAATCAGAGAAACTAGGCCTGATCAGACCTTTCCATACGAGCTGTCGTGTTTGATTGTCTAATTCCTCTTTTTCTTTCAAGGACATTCTTCGAATAGCGTGAACTACCGGCCTTGCATTGGGAATTAAAGCAATTTTGAAATCTATTTCTCTCTACGGAGGTAAGCGAACGACTTCCTCAAACACATCCGCATAATCCTTGACGACAGGAATATCTTTAATGAGGTCAGGAATATTCTCAGTGATTTCAGGGATATTTTCTATTTGGGCTGGAGAAACATTCAACGCTGCCCAGAAGTCTTTTCTATTAGCATTCTGACCTTCACAGGGAATGGTTATATAATCACCTGATTTAATCTTCGCATTTACGACTCTGTCGGCACATTTAACTTCAGCTTCATATTTGGTCAACCAGTCTAACCCCAAGATAAGATCAAACTCTTTAAAATTCATGACGACTGCGATGGTAGGAAACCGATAACGAGAGAATGAAACCGGCACTCCACAAACCCAACTGAGATCAATGGAACCCCCAACTGGATTCTGGACAGTCATTGGTTCCTTGAGATTTTTCAAATTCAAATCCAGTTTCTTAGCTGCATCTTTGGCAATGAAGCTTCTTGTCGCGCCTGTGTCAAACAGTACTTTAACTGGGATGTCTTTGATGGTTAGCGTGCCTTCTAAAACATCTGGTCTTTCATGGCCAGCTGAGGGCCCAGACGCTTCTGCTACTTCATTTATATGTACTGTTTTGGACTTCTTAAATTGCCTGCAATCCTTTTCAAGATGGCCAACCCGATGACATTGACAACATTCTCTATTCTCTCGAAACTGGTTATCGGGTTTAGACCCCTTCTTTCGTTTCTTCGAGGTTTTACACTTCCTAGTCAGATGCCCCTGTTTATTGCAGTTAGAGCATGTGGCAGTCGTTGCCCGCTCTTTTTCAGATTTAGCCCTTTTTCTCTTGGCACTGGGCTTCTTACTGACATCAGACTTTGTACTGGCCTCTGGACGATCAGTTTCAGACTCTGCTTTGTCACTACAACAGACTTCTTCTTCGTTGCGCAACATTCCTTTCTTATGGAGATCTTCATACTGATAGGCCATATATATCATTTCAGAAAAAGGAAGCTTCACATGCCCCAATACCTTATTCTGGTATTTCCTTTGAAGTCCATGAATAAATCTCTGATTTTTCCTTTTTGGGTCTAGAATCAGATGAGGAGCAAAGTGAGCAAGCTCATTGAATTTCTTATGATATTCTGGGATGGTCATATCTCCTTGTATCAAATAAGAAAATTCATCACATAATCGCTCCGTCGCTTCGGGAGGAGTAAATCTTTCTAGGAAAATCACTTTAAATCTGCCCTAGGTGATATCACCTTCTGGATTATCTTTGATGATTGATTCCCACCAGATTAAAGCTTCTTCTTTAAGTGCCCAAGATGCTACTAACCGTTTCTGGTCATCTCTCAGCTGGATATGCTCAAAGATTCTTTCGACAGAACTCATCCAAGCTTGAGTTTGAATAATAGATTCATTGCCCGAGAATTGTGCTCCACCCAGATTTCGATATTTCTTTAATAGAGCCTCTAGATCGGGTTCAGTATTCCTTCTGCTTCTGGCACTCATTTTTTTCTAGTACTTCTGCAATTAGCAGATCAAGTGTCAGGTCACAGAAAAGAAAATTTTCAAACATAGAAACATATACTTCAAGTGTAAATGTGTCTATCGAGGTGTAATTTCATTCTGCTTTACTCATACTAGGATATTACTGATCCTATCTGTATTGAGTTGCCCGTCCTAGAACACTACTGGTTCTATTTCTGACGAGTTCGTTCGAATGTTATATTCCAGAACTAAGCTTAACCAAAGCTCTGATACCACGTTGTGACGACCCGAAATCCCGTACAGACGGAAACAAGGGTTATCTTTGGAATATAACATAGAAACAGATAATAGCAGAACAGAATTAAGTAAATACACCAGATAATGGACAATAAAATATACTGGATAAAAGTAATCATCAGAGTTACACAGTATACAGGATCTTACTTAGTACAAATACAGTTCAACTATACATAAATGTCTACAGCGGAAATAAACAAAATATGTACAATAGGAGCTGAACAGCATAAAAAGAAATAAATGATAGAATCCATCTTCAGCTCCAGCTATCCAGAAAGAACCAGCTAAACCTGAATACAAGGCTGCCCGTGTGGAAAAAAGGGGCACCCGAGTTTGAGAGTGAAACAAACTACGAGTCAGTTATGGGACTGGTATGAGAAATCCACTCAACACATATATAATTGGCTAATCACAGGACCACGCCACTTTCGTGGAACGGGTTTACTCCATTGGATTGCCAGTGCTTTAAAACAAATCTTTCTTTTAAACATCGCTATGCTTTTTATAAAAATGAAGCCGTTATAAGACTCAGTTCCCATCACACAATGCAACGCAAACCGGAGGATAGAGTTTTACCTTATAACGGCCAAAATATGCTTGATACGAACAAAACAAAGGCATTTGATATTATTGCTAGTGTTTATATGTTTTGAAAACAATTTCAAATCATAACTATCAATCATAGACGGCATTAATGCCCCATACCACTATGTCGCCATATATAGGTATACAATCAAAACCGCACGATGTCGTATTTGGGAATTGGATTTCCGTCATGAACCAAGGCAAAAGATAGTCCTTACCAAATTCGAGACTGCCTAGCCCGAGTCTCAGGATCAGAACGCATCGACCCTTGGATCGTCAGGGCCGGTCCACACGGAGTGGATTAAAAATGCCTGAGCACTACGTTTCGCCGCCCTTTGGGGCGTAAGCGAGCCAACAAGTGACTCCATCGGACCCGGATCGTCCGACCTAACCGAGGCGCCTCGCAACAGCAACAACCACATAAGTCAAACTCGTCAGGGCGTGTAAAACCACTGACGCCACTTTTAGCTAGGAGGAAACGTAGGCCCTCCCTGAGGTCCGTTCTCCCGTTTTAGGTTCATACCGGGGTGTGAGGCTCGCGAATTTACGTTATACACAAAGCTACGCCACACAGGCGGTGCTTTGATCATCACCACAAGACTTTGCTTTTCAACAGAAGCCCTGATCACTGCATCTTAGCATGCCACACAGAATAAATCCTATGTCAGACACACAGTCCATTTACAAGTCCGTTCTGGGTCTGAACGAAACCGGAGGCACTAAATACCTCGCAAACCCATCGATCACCACGTACGTCTGGACGATCACCACTCATTATCCATATTTCGGGATGCCTCCCAATCAGGACCTCGGTTACCATCCAAACGAGGTGAAGATCTCCGGTCTTCGACCGTCGTCTTCATCTTCGAATTTCAATCGTCGGTCAATTATTCGAAATGAGAATTAACTCGGCCTTTTCAAATAATCCACGTATATTTAGAATTTCAAATCAATTTATTTCAATGGTTAAATTATTCGACAACACCAATTGTGTTCTTTAATGTAATTTTCACACCAAACACATTCAACCATCAAAAGCCACATAAATCAAGCAAATTCAGTTTATTTCCATTCCATATCGCTTATGATATTTTATAACTATTTATCGCTATTTTTATTTATTTTAAAATAGCTATTTTATTCAAAACGACAATTCGGGCCATAAGGCGGCCGTGGCGCTGTTTTTCTTCAGATTTGATTTACACATATCTGAAAATCTAACCGTTGGATCATCACAAAATTCACATCATTAGAAAGGTCTTTTCAAAACGAATCCAACGGTTCCAGTTTCGGGAAAATCCGACGGTCGGATCTCCCGGTACAATCTTTTGAAGTTTCGATTTCAAAATACGAACTGCAGCGTCGTTATTCGATTAAATATATAATTATATTTATATATATATATAAATATAATCGCTTCTGGCGCTGTTTTTCTTCAGATTTGAATTAAACATTCCAGACAATCCAACCATTGGATTTTTACAAGGTTGGTGCCGTTGGAAAGATATTTCCAAGGCGAACCCGACGGTTGCGGTTTCGGGAAAATCCAATGGTCGGATTTCCCGTACTAGTTGTTTGAAAACACGGTTTCAAAACACGAACTGCACGGCTTCATTTCGTTTTAATTTTATTTATATTTATATATTCATATAAATATAGTTCATTCAATGATTTCCATATCGTTTTTACTTCAAATATTTTTCTAACACCTTAAAATTTTGGAAAATTTCGCCATAACCTCCCCTGCACCGGGAGCATCCTGAAATCGCAAATAGCGTTCCCGGTCCTTCTAATCTCAAAAAGAAAAAGAAAAAGCCAAGTGGCTAGCCAACAGGCTCATAAAATCATCACCCAAACAAAACAGTAAATGTGTACCTATTTGTCGGGCAAAAAATTTTATTCCTCTTCTCTAGCCCCTTTGCTATAACCTGTTCAATGAATATGCATGTACATATATATACAGTTCTTATCATTTATCATTTTCTATTCAACTTCATATTTGATTTCTGTTTGGTTTAAAAACACCATTCATTCTAATGTTACATAAATAGGTGCAAATCATTCCATTAGCTAATTAATGAATATTTCAACTCATATATGTTTATTTTGAACAAGTGGCTATTTTTAACACTTCACATTTCAACGATTTATGCATACAATAAAAATGTGATTTTTATTGTAAAACAATTCATTTCAAAACACTATTTTTCTATATAGTTCAAGTTGGTGATAAAAATGGGATTTTTATCATCAAACAATTTATTTCAAAATATGAATACCATTCAACACATGAATTTCTAATCAACGAATGAATATCAATTCAACACATGAATGTTTTCTATAGTTTCTATATATAGATAAAAATGTGATTTTTATTATCAAACAATTTATTTCAAAATATGAATACCATTCAACACATGAATTTCTAATCAACGAATGAATATCAATTCAACACATGAATGTTTTCTATAGTTTCTATATATAGATAAAAATGTGATTTTTATTATCAAACAATTTATTTCAAAATATGATTACCATTCAACACATGAATTTCTAATCAACGAATGAATATCAATTCAACACATGAATGTTTTCTATAGTTTCTATATATAGAAAAAAATGTGATTTTTATTATCAAACAATTTATTTCAAAATATGAATACCATTCAACACATGAATTTCTAATCAACGAATGAATATCAATTCAACACATGAATGTTTTCTATAGTTTCTATATATAGATAAAAATGTGATTTTTATTATCAAACAATTTATTTCAAAATATGAATATCATTCAACACATGAATTTCTAATCAACGAATGAATATCAATTCAAAACATGAATGTTTTCTATACAATGAATAAATATAGTTTAAGCAAATGAAACTAATTCAAATACACGAATATTATTCAAAATTTCGGCAGCACAACGGCAGGGTAGTTAAACCGGGACCGTCCCTAGTACGGCTCCTCGCTCTACCTTAAAACCTCGCGGTTTTTGACAATGGGGATCATGCATCTAATTCGCACGCAGGCGGCATGTATATATTTATTTCATTTCCACAAACTAATCCTATGTGGTTTCAACCAAATATTTCTCAACCACAAACGGGTATTTTTCAACCAATATCAATCACAAACAATCCCAAACAACCATTCGCTATCAATCAATTTTTCACAACAATTTCAACCAATAAATATCGTCCATGGTTTGTGGACGAGGGGCGTAGATATATATATACATATATATATATATATATATATTATATATAGCAATTCACTTTTATTTCACACATATATATATATATATATATATATATATTTAAATCAGAAATCTCACCAATAGCTATCCAATACCACGACCCTTCCTTTAGAGAAATCTTCGCTAATCTCGCCTTTTTGTCGCTTTCGTTGCCAGTATTTTCTACATATGTAAAAATCGAATTTTGGTTTTTTAAATGCTTTAAAGTCTAAAAAAAATCAGTTTTTAAATGCTTTAAAAAATATTTGGTTTTTTAAACCTTTATAAAATTCAGTTTTACATTCTAATTAAAATCAGTTTTTAAATCATAATTAAAATCAGTTTTTAAAAACATGAAAATCAGTTTTATAAATTCATTAAAAATCAGTTTTAACTTCTTTATTAAAATCATTTTTAACTTCTTAATTAAAATCAGTTTTTCAAAATTTAAAAATAAAAATAAAAATAAAACAAAAACACTTACATTGCTCTGCGAAGAAGGGGGGGAAAAGAAGGCGTCGGCGGCAGGAGGCGGAGCAGGCGAAGCGAAGAGTGGAGCGAGGCACGGCGGCTTGGGTCTGGTGGCGTCTCGATGCTTTGGGGGGGGGGGGGGGGCTCGCGATTGGTTCAGGGGGAGGTCTTCGGGAGTTGCGCCGCTGGGAGGAGGGAAGCTGGACGGGGGGGGGGGGGCTGTCGATAGGTTTAGGTTTTTTTTTTTCTGATTAATGAATCGTGGGGGGGGGGGGCAGAAAGAAGGAAAAAGGGAGGGAGGGAAATATATAATATATATTTTTTTTATTTTATTAATTAATTTAATTGCATAAGGTTGACTTTTACCCACGACCTCGAAACAAGGCCCACCGCCTGTCGCCCATAGCGTTTTACCCCCATTCCGAACACAATGGGATATGTATCGCAAGCTGATTTGATCGTTACAATCAGTTTCCTTTGAATTTACATTTTAAATCACTATATTGAATTTTAAACGTACATTTCAATTTACCGGGGTCACATACTAACTAGAAAAATTCCAGAAAAATATTTTCTAGCTTCGTATTGACGATACGGTCCTAACAAAACTAGTTTCGTCGAATTCTGAGACCGTTTGAAAAATGGCCAATTTCCAGTCGATTAAAATCAACGGAAACTGGTCAAACGCGTTTTCCTTTGCCACGCTCACATATTAATTCGAAAAATTATGAAATTTGAAACCTAGCAATAACTTGACACTGCGGATCCAACAAAAGTGGTTTCGTCGAAATCCGAGGTCATTTGCAAAATGTCCATTTTTAAGGGCCTGAATTCCATAGCGACTATTCAGAATTTTCACCTGGACATATCTTTTGATTCCCGCTATCAAATTTCGATTGGTCGGATTCGTTAGAAAGATATTCACTAACAGATTTAAATATTTTTGGTTTCACTAAAATCCGGATTGTTTTGCACCCGGTATAGTCCGACAAAGTTTGAATTCAATTTTTGAAACTGCCACGCCATTTTAGGCCTTGTTTATAATTATAATTAATTATATTCGTTTTCAATTGTCGATTCAAACTCAGTTTTCATCGCCATTATTTAAAATATTTATTTTAAATATTTAAAATCCATTATTTTAGCCAATTTAAAAATTTTAAATTGGTTCAGATTTTCTGGGTCGTTACAATAACTAATGGGAGTAGATAAAGTTATGTATTAAAGACACCTATAGGTACGCATAACCGATAGGTAGAATAGGGGTTATGTATTAAAGACACCTATAGGTACGCATAACTAATTGAGGGCTATGTAATTAAAGACACCTCAGGGTATACATAGTCAGTAGAAAACCTAGTGGGGATACAAGACATATGGGAGAGCTTGTATCATGTTGTATGGGACCCATTTCAGTCAGTAACCCGGAGAGGTATCAAAGTAAAAATCTCCGTACTAGGCGGGGAAGGAGCACGCTTAATGATTGATTGTAAGAGATCAAAACGAGACGGATGGTGTGGGCGGCGCAAACCGACCGGGGACATGTGCATGCATGAGCCGGGCAGAGGGGGACAAGACGACCGTGACACCAGTAGGTATAACTGTGCACACCTTAGGTTGCCGCTTTAGGGAAGTGATACCCCTAGTTGTGGGACCAGCACAGGGTATCTACAGAGTAGGGAGACAATCGATTAGGGTAGTGGTTAGGGTATATCCGGACATATGCCCTAAGTCTACCAATTTATAGTAGGAGGGTAGTGGGTACGACTAGTTGAGATAGGAACAGGCGGCACCTATGGTAGCAGCTAGGAATACACGAAACTACCACCATCATTATCATTAGCAGAAGGGATCATCCCATCTTGATTTGACTAGTAATAGTGCAGAGTAGTTAGTAGTGAATCATGCATACACCTTACCTTATTTGTCCTGTCATTTGTACCGTGATCCACTTATCCACTTTGTATGCCTGTCATGTTCACCTTTATTTATTTACTGGCTAAAAGTTACTAAACTCACCAGACGTATGTCTGACCTAGTTTGTTTTGCCTCTTTTCTTCCGCCCCCCCCCCCCCCCCAAGGTTCTCAGGGAGGAAACACACAAGTTTAGTCAGGATTTGGATATTATCTTGTAGGAGCTACTTTTGAAGTATGGCTCGAGTCTCTGTCTCTTATATGGCTTGCTCTTTAATCAGGGGAATGATGATTTTCTTTTAAAAACCTATGTACTCTGATGATATAAGAGAGATATGTTTTTTTGTATTAGTTTTATGACTCATGGTATTATGTAACAAAGTATTTTGGAGATTTAATAAAGCTATTTGTTTCCGCTGCAAAATTTTTATATATATCTTGTGATATTCTGTGTCTGTTTACCAAAAACGATCAGCTGAAGTTAAGGCATTCCCTTTTTGAGTGACCTTAATGGAGGTGGGGTGTTACACTAAATGGCCTGAAATACTTATCAAACTGCTTCCCGGATAACTACCGCAAGATAGACCCGACATAACAACTAGAATTTTCCGTGCAAAATTAGAACAATTAAAACATGACTTATTTGACATAGGCGTTTTAGGCAGGGTTATTGCACATGTACACGTTGCTGAATTTCAAAAAAGGGGATTGCCACATGCACATAATTTATTAATTGTACCTAAGAACGATAAGACTAGTAATCCCGATGAGTATGACTCCGTTGTTAGAGCTGAAATTCCATGTAAAGAATTAGAACCCAATTACATGCGGCTGTTCTAAAAAACATGATTCATCATCCGTGTGGACATTTTAATAGTAATGCCACATGCTTGAAAAATGGTGAGTGCGAAAAAGGATTTCCAAAACCATTTTCTCCCGTTACCGTAAAAGGAAATGACTCATACCCAATATATATGAGACATGATAACATGACACAAAACAACTCAACGAATAACACAACTAATAATCGTTGGGTAGTGCCATATAACCCATATTTACTACTAAAATATGACTGTCGTTTAAATGTTGAAATATGTTCGAGTATTAAATCCGTTAAGTATCTTTACAATTATGTGTACAAAGGGTCTGACAGCGTTTCGGTAGGTCTTTCTACCTCAACAACTGATAACAACGATGAAATATCTGAATTTAATAACGCTTGATGGGTTAGTCCAGCTGAGTCCTTATGGAGAATCTTTAAGTTCCTGCTTAATAGCGTTGTACCTTCTGTTATTGGTTTGCAAATTCATTTGCCAAATAGACAGCAACTGCGTTTTTCTCCATCAGAAAAATTGAACGATATACTAAATGATGAAACTAGAACTAAAACTATGCTTACTTAATATTTTAGTACAAATGTTAGCGATGAAGAGGCAATACAGTACTTTTACCATGAGTTCCCACAAAAATATTGGTGGGCAATAAACATAAGTTATGGATTCGTAGACAAAATAATCTTAGGGTTGTAGGTAGAATTTATACCGTTTCACTCGCGGAAGGTGATCGTTATTTCTTGAGATTACTCCTAACGCACGTTAAAGGCACCTTATCTTTTTACTTACCATGCAAGTAACAGAATACCACACATTTAAAGAAGCCGTTGAACATAGAGGCTTATTAGAAAATGATGATGATATTTATGACTGCTTACGGGATGCTTCTAACACACATATGCCAACTGAACTTAGAAGATTATTTGTTACAATTTTAGTTTACTGCGAACCAAGTCATGTGCGTAAAATGTGGGATTTTTTGTTTGAATACATGATTGAAGATTACCAACAAACATCTTTAATTACCGACATTACATATTTCACTGATGTTTGTCTAGCAGACCTTAACAGGTTGCAACAGCAGTACAACAAATCAGTTTTTAACTATGATTTTCCAATTTCTTCTGTTAATTTTGAGTCTGCCTCTAATATTTATACTGCTATTTTGAATGAAAAATCTGTCCATGTACCACAAGAAGACATCGACTCTATTAATTGCTTAAATTCAGAATGACGACATGCATTCGATGTTATCATGAACTCTATTTCTCATAACATAAATTCTGTTTTTTCATAGATGGTCCGGGGGGTACGGGGAAAATATTTTTGTTCAAGTCTATTTTAGCTCACTCACGAACTAGAGGTTTAATTGCACTTGCAGTTGCCACATCGGGAATTGCTGCTTTAGCATTGCTCGGTGGTCGAACTGCTCATTCAAGATTTAAAATACCAATACTGCTTGATTCTTCTTCCACTTGTTACATTCCAAAACAATCTGATATTGCAAAACAAATTCGTGAAACAACGATCATTCTATGGGATGAAGCTACAATGGCTCATCGTCATGCTTTTGAGGCCATGGATAAAACAGTTAGAGATTTATGTAATACAGACAAACCATTTGGTGGCAAAATCATAATTTTAGGTGGTGACTTTCGACAAGTTTTACCCATTGTCCAAAATGGTACTAGAGCTCAAACTATTGATGCATGCATTACACAATCATACATATGGTCACACGTACAGGTTTTTCACTTGACACAAAATATGTGTAGTATACATGATCCATCATATGCTAGCTTTGTTTTAGGTATTGAGAACGGAGATGAATCATATGTGCATGATGACATAACCAGACTCCCTGATGATATTATTATATCGTCGGACAATACAAACCCTATTTACTCGTTAATTGACCATGTTTTCCCAGAAATTAGCGATACAGTATATGATGCTACTTCTATTTTGAATAGAGCCATTTTGTCCCCAACAAATGAAATTGTTGATGCTAGCAATAATACTGTTGTTGACATGTTTCCCGGTCCGGAATATATGTACTACTCATTTGACTCCGTTGAGGAAGACACACATAATTTGTATCAACATGAATTCTTAAATTCTCTTGCCTCAAGTGGATTACCGCCACACAAACTATGTCTTAAAGTTGGCTGTCCAATAATGCTTCTTCGCAATATTGACCCTAAGATAGGATTATGTAATGGAACAAGGTTAATATGTTGTGTTTTCCACCGAAATCTTATTGATGCAAATATTGCAGTTGGTCATTTCCGTGGTACAAGAGTTTTTATTCCACGAATACCATTAAGGCCTTCGGAAAATGTTAGCATGCCTTTCACGCTTATTAGAAAACCATTTCCTATTAAACTGGCTTTTGCTCTTACGATCAACAAATCTCAAGGACAAACCATTCCAACTGTTGGTATCTACCTACAACAACATGTGTTCACCCACGGTCAGTTATATGTAGCTTTATCTAGAGGTATCGCATGAGAAACAACAAAAAAAATTGTCCAAAATGGAACCATTCCACGAAAAGATGGTACACATATGAGAAATGTTGTTTACAATGACGTTTTTCTAACATGTACTTCAAACATGGGTTAGGCATTTTGTTATCCTACCATCTTCATTTCGCACAAAATAATCATTATTGTTACAAATATCTATCTATTTGAACTTTCATATTTACCTCACTGCTACATCCACTGTTTAGATTTTTTTTCCTCACATTAGAAGAGTAATGTTTTCCCTACCTTATTCCTCTCATTCACAAGCATTAAAATTTATAAACATGTTCCTTAAAAAAAACATTTTAACTCCACCATCAAATATTAATTTATTTGATGCCGGCCTCAAGCCCGGAAAAGGAGGAGAGGAAATGTTTATTTACTGCTCAATGTGCTGGAAACACTCTCCATTGAAACACTATAGGTGCAACTGTTGATTAATGATCTTTATTCTATAATTTTCTATTAGTTTACTCCCTGTTTTGGTTCAAACACTGAAATAATTTTAAATTTTTTAGGGTACTGATCGTAAAATAGTTGATATTCGACCTCAGCTGAAATAGTCAATTGGAGGAGGAGGAATGACAAAAAACCAGGTTTTCAGAATTTAAATCCAGTCCAATCAATAAAATAGAAAAACATGTGAGCTTTCGGTTAGTCTCTGATTTATATTCTAATTTATCAATTAGTTTTGATTCTTTTGTTGTTTGCTTCGACTTTGTAATATTTTATTTTGCAATTCCAGTTCTGCATGATACTGCTTTTGCTTCCCACTACATCTCAAGTTTTGCAGAATGCACATTAGCAAGCCACAGAAAAATTGGTCTAAGGAAGTACCGTTAACTTGGGAAGGAGGTTTACCACAAATAATACTGCAGGCCAAACAAGCTAGAGCTGGAATCAGTATTTGTAGCATCGGATGACGGAGCCGTCACCCTGACAGATCTGACTGAGCCATCAGGAACCCCAGCTGCAGCATTTGAATGGGAGTGAGCGCATAGAGGCAACGCATGGACAGGCGAGGCATTAGAAAAGGCAAGACCAACCCTGGCAGATTGGGAAGGCTGCGGACACACAGCAACGGTAATAGTCGTACCATCAGCGGAAGGAGCAATGGCAGCCGTGTCATCAACTACAAAAAAAATATCGGAAGTAGAGGCCCAAGCGGAAAGCAAGACAGTTGAATTGCGGAAAGTCAAGAGTATGGCATAATCGGAAAACTATGTCCACTTTAAATCAACATAAATACCTTTCTTGCTTCTTCGTTTACAAAAGTTTGTGATGTCCTTTAGGTCTTACTAATAAGAATTTGTGGGTTTTTTTTTTTTTTTTTTTTTTTTTTGCTGCAGATAGGACTAAGTGAGTTTCCTATAATGTCTTCCATTATGAGGAATAAGATTTAACTAAATTTGCTTTATGTATTTTTAACAGGCAATTTTTGAAGTGGATGTTTTCCGAAATAGGCTTTTATCTGTTGGAAAGAAACATGCACTACTATGCATTTAGGTATGATAAAAACTATACATTCCTCAATTATTTAATCTGTTTCTTGCTTTTTAAATTGTATGTACACAACCTTTCATGCAAGTCATGATCAAACATTTTACACCTGCTCTTACTAGCTTTCAGTAGTCAATTTTTTTATTACCCCAATTTGATGTTCATCGGTATGTTCATTTGAGGAAAAAAAGTTTATGGCTCCATGTACTGTTATTGAGAATTCCCTACTTTTTCTAATGATAGCATTTTATTAGGTGAAAAATGTATATGAATATTTAGTTGTTTACTACATGAATGGAACTGCTCCTTCTGGCTAGATGAAGTTATCCTATCTCCAACGACCATGGAATGATCATTAACCCAAAAGCCATTGATGTTTTGTACATTCTCTTACAATTTTTTCATTATAAAATCTTCTTAATTTTTTTCAACATCCTATTTCTCCTTTTCATTTTTGGCAATAGTATATTGATTTATGCTAATTTTTGTAGTTAATATTAACTCTGTTATCTATCTTAGTAACAGTTTCAGATTCGAAGTGTAACACCCCGTGTATTTTATAACAGAGAGATTCACAAATTAAAGTATAACTAATTTCAAATCAGAGAATTAAGGGAAACGGGATACGCCATTGCGTTCGTCTCGGAATTCTGCTTGGGATAGAGTCCAAGTTTGCGTAAAACGGATATCGTATGAAGAAGATATGGACGAAAAAAGTTGGGCGAAAAACCGAAAAGCGGGTCAGAATGCACTGGCGCACTTGGGAAGTGCGCCAGAACAAAAATGCATTGGCGCACTTGGGAAGTGCGCCAGTACATTTTTGACATGGCGCACCTGCCAAGTGCGCCCAGGTCAAAAATGACCTGCTGGTCAGGTCTGGTCAAGTCCTGGCTGGCCAGGTCTGTGTTTGGTCTATTTTCAGAAGCTTGCTTTGTCATTAGGGCTAGGTGGCAGGCTCTAATTGGTCTCTCTTTCGAATGAATGGCTACGATCAATCCAAGCAACATCGATGGTCCTCATCAGTTCATAAACTCTATAAAAATGACCCTAGACTCTACCTAACCTATTCATTCAAAAATAAGAACAAAGCCATCATGCTGCTGAGGAACGACTAGGAGTAGCCACCAAATTGGAGAGAAGATTAGGAGGAAAATTCTAAAGCATAAAGCAACTTAGACAAATCAAATCAAACGCCTACGTCAAAAGGAGACGCATCTCCAAATTCCTAAATTGGAGAATTCGCCACACAATTGTAAGTAGAGTATTATTTTGGTATGAACAAATAACTGTGTTGGTTTGTATACTTGATTTGTGGTGATAAAGTAATTCATATTTGTGCGTTACTATGATTCTTATCGATTTGGAATATTGTATACGTTTGGATATTCTCAAATTATGTTATTCATTATAAAAACTACATGTTTGCGGTAGTTTTATGCAAATATGACGTTTGGATATTCGCAAAATATGTAACTCATGTTGAAGCTACATGTACGTAGTTGTTTAATTGAAATTTATGCAAGATTGGGGTTTTGCTACTATGCCATCATGATGTGTACTTTGGTACAAAAATCATTTTGTGTGTAATTGGAACAAATTTGGGTTATTGTAACTCATATGAAATTATGTTGAAAATTTGGCATCATGATCTATGTATTAAGCCATACTTTTGTACTAGAAAACCTCTTTGCGAACTTATGAATATGACTAGGCTATGATTGATATTTTGCATAATTGAAAATCATGTTAGGTCTATATTGTTAACAAGAATTATATGATGACATATGTGGTACATAGCTAGGTTAGATTCAAAATCCCATTTGCAAGTTTGCATGACTAAAGTAAAAATCATGATTTCATGTTAGAAATATTTATGCCTGCCATGGTTATGTGAATAGATTTAAAATCATGATTAAGTTGGAATAATTCAAGTTGAACTATACTTTTGTATTAGTAACAAAAGTAGGCACCTTTGTAAACTTGTAGTAATCTTATGAACATGATTTGCTTATGTTTGACGTTATGCCTAAATAAAAAAATATAGGTTTATGTTGTAGTTAAGACTATGTGTCAAGAATGATATCCAATTTAGATTCTTAACTTAACTACAAGTTTACATGCTTTGATTCATGTCACCTATGCTTTATGACCAAAGTATACGTTATTGCTATGCAAGTACACCAGTTTCTAATTTGTAGTTCCAACGTTATGTTGCAAGTTCATGCGTTCACATTCCCCTTTACTGTATGTAATCAAGTTTTAAGCCTCCCCTTTTTCTCATGGCTAAGTTGGGCTTAAAAGCCTAAGCCCAACATATATTATAATAAACGAATGTATTAAACGGGAGAAAATAACGTTGGGCCAAATTAATTAATAAATGAAAATATAAAGTAGAAGGGCCCAAATTCAAGTATGGGTTGGGCCCATGATTGGTGTAACCTTCACACCATTGATTTTTAATAATGGGCCGCAAATATTTACATATAAGAAAATAAAGAAGAAAGACAAAATATGTAAATGTAGAACATACGATGTGTTTGACCCGAGGTTGGATTGAGTTGTGATGTAAACCTTCCCGGAACCGCCCGGCTGTCCAGTAGTCACAACAATACCTATCCAATGTGGGTGGTTAAACATGGAGCCCAATAAGGACCCGAGGTTAGACTGAGTTGTGGCGTAAGACTGCCCGGACCCAACCGGCAACAGGCAGCCACAACAATACATGTCTAATGTGAGAGGTCAAGGCTTTAATTTAGACAATTAAGGCTGAGTCAGGATTGATAGGATTAAGTAAATTATATTAATACTTAATCAAAATGAAACATGCTAAACAGACTGATTGGGGGGTTAAGTTTATAAAAACACTTAACCAACTTAGCATGTTGGCTAGAGATAGAAAACCTAGTAGCAGAGGACCCTTTTCGCAGTAACCCTACAAGGTATCATGATACCCTGAAACTAGGCAGGGTGGGGCACGATTACTGGGCTGATTGTAAGAGGTCAAATCGACGGCGGTGGTGCAGCAGTGTAGGTTCTAATGGGGTGCGGGCGTGCACACACTCCGGCGCAGAAAAATAAGGCACTGGGCACCAGTAGCATACCTGTGCATTCTAGGATTGTGTCGGGCCGCCACCATGGGACTTGATACACCCCATGGTGGGACCAGCACAGGTAACTACAACATCGGGGGCCGTAAGACACATGTAACTATGCGAGTAGGAGCCGATCATCGTAAAATGGATCACTTCACCCTGGTTATGGGGTGCCTATTGGGAACTAGTTTATATGGGTACAGAGATTAATATGGGGTACGATAGTATACTCGACCCTAGACAACTTAACCAAGTTTATAGTGCTTTCCCCATTTCTAATTTATACTTATCATACCCAGTTCTTTATTCATAGACAGAGTAGTCCTCGACTTACTCAGGCTTTATGTCTGACTCTACTTTTCTTTCGTCTTCTTTTCTTCCGTCCCCCCCCCCCCCAGGTCCACAGGGAGGGAATACTGCAGCTTGACCAGCCTTCATATCCAGCTTGAAGAGAAAGAATGTATTGCTTGGACCTTTTCGTTTTGGACTATGGCTTTGGACAGCAACTATGGGACTTTTGCAGTTTATTTATGTTTTCTTTATGCTTCTTTAAATAATGTAATCAAGACAGTTATGAAGGTGTTATGTTTTTGGAAGTATTGTAAGACAATTATGGTATGTTGTTGTAAAACATATCTTTTATGAAATAAAAGTTGTTGTTTTTCCGCTGTTCAAAAATATGTGTTCTTATATTCTGTCTTGTATATCTGTGACTTATACTTATAAACCTCCACCAAAATTAGGGCATTCCCTTTAAGAGTGACCCTAACGGAGGTGGGGTGTTTCACTTGGTATCAGAGCATAGGTTTACCTGATAAGATAAAAAGTTTTGGAAAATTTATTTTCAAAAAGGAAATTTAAAGAAGCATTTTTAAAAGATAAAATATTATTTTTATTTTAAAACGGCAAAGTCCCCCCAAAGCCATAGGTACTATCTCTTATCCTTCGTTTTGAATCTATCCTTTCTGTTTCAGCATGTCTGGAGACCTTACTCCCCAGCTGCTGACGCTTTCACTTCTCCTCCTCCACGTGAACCATCAAGCGGAAGAGTCCCAGAGTAGGAAGACGAATAATAGTCAAACAAGAAAGGATCGTAACAGTAATAATAAGAAACGAGAAAAAAGGAAATGCAATTTTTGTGGTACGGAGGGGCACGTAGCCAAGGATTGTAGGAAGAGGAAAAGAAAGCAAGGTGAATGTTTTCATTGTGGGGAGATTAGACACATCAGCAAAGACTGCCCTGAGAAGACAGACTTTGAGAAGGGCGGGAAAGACAACAAGTCCCGAGAGAAGAGGAATTGTAAATTCTGTGGCAAAGTGGGGCACTTAGTGAAAGATTGCCGGAAAAAGAAGGCCAAGATGAATGGTGGGTGCTTTTCTTGCGGTGAGACAGGCCACATGGCTAAGGACTGCCCAAAGAAACGAGGTATAAATACTTCTGTAGAAAGTGTAGTATGATCACCCCGTTCGCACTTTATTTGATTCCGGCGTGTCACACTCCTTTATCTTGTCTGCTTTAGTTAAAATCTCTGCACCTAAAAACTAGTATGGTAGAGGACCCCTTAATTGTTTCAAACCCAATTGGGGGCCCAACTCATTTGTCTATGATTTGTTTGGGATTGAAAATTTCTATTCTAAGCGTAGAATTTCAATGTAGTGCCTTTGTTTTGGGCTTTTCGGGATACGGTTTGATTTTGGGTATGGATTGGCTATCCAGTAATGGGGCCATCCTTGATTGTGAGAAAAGGGTTGTTAGGCCCCTAACCCAGCTCGGTAATACTTTGGTGATTTCTTGTAATCCCACGTTTGCGGTTATGCTTAGTTACCTTGAATCGCTAGATGCCTCTGTTGAAAATTTGCAATCGGTTAGAGTGGTCCGAGAATACCCGGATGTCTTCGAAGAGGTGAAGGGCTTGCCTCCGAAGTGGGAGATAGACTTCCGCATATATCTCGTAGATAATGAAAAGCCTGTTACGTTGCCCGTTAGACACGTGGCTCCATGGGAAAGGTAAGGGCTCAGTAAACAGATTAAAGAGCTTCTATAGAAGGGGTTCATTAGAAGGAGCATTTCAGAATGGGGCGCTCCAGTAGTGTTCGCCAATAAGGCAGAAGGTTCATTTCGCTTATGAATGAGTTGTGTAGAATCACCTTAGTAAGTACATTTGGCAACATGGTTGGCATTTATTCCCAAAAGATAGTTCCTTTACGTGGAATACCTGATAATGAGTGGACGAGATCTAAGATTCACTAGTGAATTTTGGAGAGCTTGCATGGAACCATGAGTACGCAGTTAGGCTTGAGCCAAGTATACTAGAAGGAGAATAAGTGAAAGTGGAACGAGAGGCAATAGTGAAATAGGTTCCAACTCATATTTTGGAAACAAGAATTAAGAAGCTACGAAAATTGTGAAGTTAAAGACGGACAAAGCAGAATGGAGTTAAGCTCAAGGAAATGCGACTTAGAAGATTGAAGACTAGATTCGTGCATCATATCTCCCCTTAAGAGTATATCTTTGATCCCTCTCTTCCTGTAGAGCTTACTTGCATGCTATCTTTTGTGTATATCCTCTCGGTCCCATTCTCAATGCAATTTCTGTTGCAAACCCCATAGGGAGTATGACTCATCTGTTAGTAACACATGTTGGGGCTCGAGGGTGTTCATTGGTTTGACTAAAGTTTTTGGGTTTTATAGGATACAGATTGGTCTTAGGAAGGGACTCCCTTGTGACCTAAAAGGAGTCCATCATGCTTAGTTTCCTAGAATCATATATAGTGGTTGGGTTGAGTAATTCTTTGGGTGTCAGTCTGATGTTGATTTCGGTCTTCGGGGCTGATGCTTAGAGAGTTCTTCTCTTAATCAATATATATATATATGTGGCATAGATTTCCAGTTTTGACATTGCCTAATGGGCACAAAGTTTTTACTTGCTTCTATCATTCGACTATACCTTTAGATAGGAACAATTGGGAAAATGGCCTATAGATTAGAGCTACCCGAAAAATTGGCCGGAGTCCACAACGTTTTTCACGTTTCACATCTCCGAAAATGTCTACATGAGTCTGCTGAAGTGGTAGAGCCAAATATCCTCGAAGAAGCCGAAGTGGAACGCGAAGCAACCATAAGAAAAGTTCCAACCCGCATATTAGGAACAGAAGTGAAGAAGCTACGCAACCGCGAAGTCAAGCTTGTCAAAGTTCAGTGGAGCGACGCCGAGGGAGACGCGACTTGGGAAACTGAAGCTAGAATACGCACTACCTACCCTTTTCTTTTCAAGGGTACATCCTTGATCTTTCTTTTTCCTTAAGTTGCGCTTTTATCTTTTTAGGTATATTTCCTCGACCTTATCTTTTAGGTAGAAACCTTTTGGATGAAAACATGTAATTGAAACATGTTATGGATGATGGTTGCAAGTGGTTGCAAGTGATTGCTAGTGGTTGCTCGTGGTTGCATATACACACACAATCTAGGTTTTAGATCGGCTCAGTCACTTCATATTGCATATGCATATATGTTTGCATTCGTATATGGTTGAACTTTAATGTGTTATCATATGGATGTTGCATTTGTATGAATGATTGTGCACTCATGTAGAATCATGAATAGGAAAATTTGCATACATAATGGATTCATGGCACTTACATAATTCGCATTAAGGAGGTCAACTGAATCAGTAGACCGCCTGATTTTGCATTAGATAAGCACATGTACACACACACTTCGCATATGATCATGAAACATTAGAAGTATTTTAAGGACAATGGATGCTCGTGTTTGACGGATGAGTAGATGGATGTTTGGATGTTAGGATGTACATTCTTCCTGAACTTGAAGATTTCGGGGACGAAATCCTTTTAAGTGGGGGAGAATGTAACACCCCGTGTATTTTATAACAGAGAGATTCACAAATTAAAGTATAACTAATTTCAAATCAGAGAATTAAGGGAAACGGGATACGCCATTGCGTTCGTCTCGGAATTCTGCTTGGGATAGAGTCCGAGTTTGCGTAAAACGGATATCGTATGAAGAAGATATGGACGAACGAAGTTGGGCGAAAAACCGAAAAGCAGGTCAGAATGCACTGGCGCACTCGGGAAGTGCGCTAGAACAAAAATGCACTGGTGCACTTGGGAATTGCGCCAGTACATTTTTGACCTGGCGCACCTGCCAAGTGCGCCCAGGTCAAAAATGACCTGCTGGTCAGGTCTGGTCAAGTCCTGGCTGGCCAGGTCTGTGTTTGGTCGATTTTCAGAAGCTTGCTTTGTCATTAGGGCTAGGTGGCAGGCTCTAATTGGTCTCTCTTTCGAATGAATGGCTACAATCAATCCAAGCAACATCGATGGTCTTAATCAGTTCATAAACTCTATAAAAATGACCCTAGACTCTACCTAACCTATTCATTCAAAAATAAGAACAAAGCCATCATGCTGTTGAGGAACGACTAGGAGTAGCCACCAAATTGGAGAGAAGATTAGGAGGCAAATTCTAAAGCATAAAGCAACTTAGACAAATCAAATCAAACGCCTACGTCAAAAGGAGACGCATCTCCAAATTCCTAAATTGGAGAATTCGCCACACAATTGTAAGTAGAGTATTATTTTGGTATGAACAAATAACTGTGTTGGTTTGTATACTTGATTTGTGGTGATAAAGTAATTCATATTTGTGCGTTACTATGATTCTTATCGATTTGGAATATTGTATACGTTTGGATATTCTCAAATTATGTTATTCATTATAAAAACTACATGTTTGCGGTAGTTTTATGCAAGTATGACGTTTGGATATTCGCAAAATATGTAACTCATGTTGAAGCTACATGTACGTAGTTGTTTAATTGAAATTTATGCAAGATTGAGGTTTTGCTACTATGCCATCATGATGTGTACTTTGGTACAAAAATCATTTTGTGTGTAATTGGAACAAATTTGGGTTATTGTAACTCATATGAAATTATGTTGAAAATTTGGCATCATGATCTATGTATTAAGCCATACTTTTGTACTAGAAAACCTCTTTGCGAACTTATGAATATGACTAGGCTATGATTGATATTTTGCATAATTGAAAATCATGTTAGGTCTATATTGTTAACAAGAATTATATGATGACATATGTGGTACATAGATAGGTTAGATTCAAAATCCCATTTGCAAGTTTGCATGACTAAAGTAAAAATCATGATTTCATGTTAGAAATATTTATGCCTGCCGTGGTTATGTGAATAGATTTAAAATCATGATTAAGTTGGAATAATTCAAGTTGAACTATACTTTTGTATTAGTAACAAAAGTAGGCACCTTTGTAAACTTGTAGTAATCTTATGAACATGATTTGCTTATGTTTGACGTTATGCCTAAATAAAAAAATATAGGTTTATGTTGTAGTTAAGACTATGTGTCAAGAATGATATCCAATTTAGATTCTTAACTTAACTACAAGTTTACATGCTTTGATTCATGTCACCAATGCTTTATGACCAAAGTATACGTTATTGCTATGCAAGTACACCAGTTTCTAATTTGTAGTTCCAACGTTATGTTGCAAGTTCATGCGTTCACATTCCCCTTTACTGTATGTAATCACGTTTTAAGCCTCCCCTTTTTCTCATGGCTAAGTTGGGCTTAAAAGCCTAAGCCCAACATATATTATAATAAACGAACGTATTAAACGGGGGAAAATAACGTTGGGCCAAATTAATTAATAAATGAAAATATAAAGTAGAAGGGCCCAAATTCAAGTATGGGTTGGGCCCATGATTGGTGTAACCTTCACACCATTGATTTTTAATAATGGGACGCAAATATTTACATATAAGAAAATAAAGAGGAAAGACAAAATATGTAAATGTAGAACATACGATGTGTTTAACCCGAGGTTGGATTGAGTTGTGATGTAAACCTGCCCGGAACCGCCCGGCTGTCCAGTAGTCACAACAATACCTATCCAATGTGGGTGGTTAAACATGGAGCCCAATAAGGACCCGAGGTTAGACTGAGTTGTGGCGTAAGACTGCCCGGACCCAACCGGCAACAGGCAGCCACAACAATACCTGTCTAATGTGAGATGTCAAGGCTTTAATTAAGACAATTAAGGCTGAGTCAGGATTGATAGGATTAAGTAAATTATATTAATACTTAATCAAAATGAAACATGCTAAACAGACTGATTGGGGGGTTAGGTTTATAAAAACACTTAACCAACTTAGCATGTTGGCTAGAGATAGAAAACCTAGTAGCGGAGGACCCTTTTCGCAGTAACCCTACAAGGTATCATGATACCCTGAAACTAGGCAGGGTGGGGCACGATTACTGGGCTGATTGTAAGAGGTCAAATCCACGGCGGTGGTGCAGCAGTGTAGGTTCTAACGGGGTGCGGGCGTGCACACACTCCGGCGGAGAAAAATAAGGCACTGGGCACCAGTAGCATACCTGTGCATTCTAGGATTGTGTCGGGCCGCCACCATGGGACTTGATACACCCCATGGTGGGACCAGCACAGGTAACTACAATATCGGGGGCCGTAAGACACATGTAACTATGCGAGTAGGAGCCGATCATCGTAAAATGGATCACTTCACCCTGGTTATGGGGTGCCTATTGGGAACTAGTTTATATGGGTACAGAGATTAATATGGGGTACGATAGTATACTCGACCCTAGACAACTTAACCAAGTTTATAGTGCTTTCCCCATTTTTAGTTTATACTTATCATACCCAGTTCTTTATTCATAGACAGATTAGTCCTCGACTTACTCAGGCTTTATGTCTGACTCTACTTTTCTTTCGTCTTCTTTTCTTCCATTCCCCCCCCCCCCAGGTCCACAGGGAGGGAATACTGCAGCTTGACCAGCCTTCATATCCAGGTTGAAGAGAAAGAATGTATTGCTTGGACCTTTTCGTTTTGGACTATGGCTTTGGACAGCAACTATGGGACTTTTGCAGTTTATTTATGTTTTCTTTATGCTTCTTTAAATAATGTAATCAAGACAGTTATGAAGGTGTTATGTTTTTGGAAGTATTGTAAGACAATTATGGTATGTTGTTGTAACACATATCTTTTATGAAATAAAAGTTGTTGTTTTTCCGCTGTTCAAAAATATGTGTTCTTATATTCTGTCTTGTATATCTGTGACTTATACTTATAAAACTCCACCAAAATTAGGGCATTCCCTTTAAGAGTGACCCTAACGGAGGTGGGGTGTTTCACGAAGCTTTCAAAAAATATATGGTTATGTTGATGGTTCATATGTTGAAAACTCCTTGACTTCTGTGATGGCTACTATATTCTTCCTGCATAATCTCATTGAATCATATAGTTGAGGTCGTTCAAATTGTAGTGGTTGCATCTGGATACGACAATGGTATTGCCTCTGTTTCTTGCATAAAGTACTAACATTTGCACAAGTACTAACACTCAAATTGTAGTGGTTACCAGTTAATCGTGGTATTACATGCTTAGCTACATTGCTATAGCTTCACTATATGCTTAGCTATAGTTTACACAGACATTTTAACCACATGTAATGTTAAATGAGTCATAATATTTTCATTTGCACTTGCTTTATCTCTACTATTATAACTACTGTGAAAATAAGTTGAATCATATTTATATTATTTACACTGTAAACCTTATGGCATATACATACATTTTTAACTGTGCCATTTGCATGTTTTTTTGTTATGATGCCAGTCTCAAGTTTGAAAAATGAGGAGAAAAAATTGTTTTTTACCAGGTTCAAGAATTTTTTGGTCATATGCAAATTTATAGTTATTTTTTCTTATATTTGTTGCCTTCTCACTTAAGTATTTAGTATATTCATTTGCAGGACCAATTTCACTTTGCTCCTAACTGCAATCCTTCGTATGCTGTATTCTTCATTGAATTTAGTTTGTCATTTTATTTCCTACAGCTTTATATTCATGGTAGTTGTTGACGAAGGATGCTCAGATCTTTCTTCATCATCTAATTTTGGATCCAAAACTAAATATTGAAACACAGGTAACCGGGTTTTTCCTCAATCAATTTCCTATGTCTATTATTTTCTGTTTCAGTTTCTTTTTTAGCCCTCTTGCCAATGATTCGTGAACTCAAAATTTATTTGACTTTCTTTGTTTTATTCCTTTTCCCTAACTACATATGGCTGTCATCAATTTCTTTTTCGCATATTACATTATTCATACATATAATTCACATGTTGTTGGTTACATAGACAGTAAGCACATAACTTTACGTTTGACTTGATTTCTGAACGCATTATAAAGTCATGTGGATCCATGTTCATAAGGGCTTTTCGTTACTTTACATTGGTTAATTGTATTTGTTCATATGCCATATGTGTTCACTGACTTTTTAAATACCAATTTCACATTTTACTCCACAGGTTTTCCTCCTTTTTTTCATAACTGACCAATTCTTTGGGAGAACCCGTTTTTGTCTCCTTTTACTCCTTCAATTTTTATTTCTGTTACAAACAGCTCACTATACTCATGACGCACACTGGCACATAAATACCTCAAATTTTCTCATTGATTTGGTTTACCAAGTTTACATGCTATTTTCTCTCCAAATATTACCAATCCATACCTTTTTCCTTAATGATCTCCTTTTTCCACTCCTTTTGACTGCCCCTATTTCCAACACATGTTTTGCATATTTGCAACTAATCAGTTTTACTGATATATATGTATATATATATATATATATATATATATATATATATATATATATATCCTCACACGCAGTACTATCATATCACCTTCATTACTCTTCTTCACTTTCCATCCATACGACTGAGCTTTCATAACAAAATAATGACAAAGATACTACAACCCTTTCCCTTCAATTATAACTTTTTAATTTACTCTTTTTTGTTGCTGACTTTACTAACTGTCGCCTAAAATGTCTAAACACAGCCAAAAATATCATATAAAGGTAAGGAGGTGGCAATGCCTGTTGGTGAAAAGGCGACACGTAGGAGCTCCTGTAATTCAAAAAATCTTGCTACTACGAGCTATGATCCGCCTGCTCAAACCCCAGCCGAGTTGAACCACAACACCACTCAATTTCACACACCTACTGAGAACCAACGTACCCATGATGATGCCACTTCACACAATTCCCTTCACAATCACACTACTGACTTCAATGATGATGAGTACTAGAACGACCAGGCAGTGGTATGCTTTTATTTTTAACTTCAATAAAACTTTCTTTTTCCAACCGTACTACAGGTTTATAAACCCTACTTCTAACTTCAGTTTTTCAAACTCCACAGATTGCAAATATTAATAGGGTTTTTGCTGGGCTTGAAAGCCGTTCACGTTCACGTTAATGCTCATGCCTCTCCTTCTTTTGCTGCGTTGTTTTACTGTCATCCTTTTTTTCCAACTGTTTTGCTTTAACTTTAAATAATTAGTACAATTTGATGCAACCTACGTAATAAACATTTACTGCATGTATTTTGGGTCCTCCGTTAGTGCCTTCCATTTGTGTTTCTTTGTCTCCATCTGTTCACTGATGTAATCACGCAGGTCTACTGCTTTCCTTTATTATCTGAATACATTTTTTTTTAAAACTGAATTATTTTCTACTCTTTTTCCTTTCAACATTCCAGATTTTTTGAATAAACATACCTGTACTGACTGCTCATTTTTAACTTAATTCCCAGTTTTGGTCAAAAATATCTATGCACACGCCCATGGGGCGTGCGTTTGTATGTATATACACACACACACACACACACACACACACATATATATATATATATATATGTATGTATGTATATATGTATGTATGTATGTATGTATGTGTGTGTGTGTGTGTGTTTGTGTTGTTGGTTGGTTTATTTCCTTTTTTATAAACTCCAATTAAAATAATATATATAAAAAATATTCAATTATATAATAAATTTCATAACTTCATTTCTATCGATTTACCTAACGGTAGATCTGTCTTTTATAAAACAATGTATATTTAGACCATAAACTGCCAATTTCTCAACCGATATTGTCCATTGGTTAATGTCAAAATAACCGTTGAATTTGGATTCAAAAATCAATCATACAATCATATTTGGTAAACAATTCATATAATGATAATATAAAATAAACATGAATAATCAATTCAACTTATAATGGTCAATAAATAACAACAGTTCAAGCACCCAATTAAATTTAATATGCTTATATTAATATAAATGTAACCAACAGGGTAAGTTACCTCCATTGGAAATAATCGTTAAAAATAACGATTTCATTTAAATTAAAAAACTATTTAATTTAAATAAGATATAAAAATTCAACAAACAACCAAACTATTGTCAATCTGTCAATAAATAGCAACCATAGCACACAAATATTAAAACCCGATTTATATAAAATATAAATGGGATAATTAAGTGAGTTTAACTCACCTTGATTTCACCTATTGTCAAAACGGTTCGTTTTACAAGCTTCCAGTTGCGTTCAACTCCATCCGTTTAAATTCCAAAATGTAGTCCTGTTCCATATGATTCCAACATTTCTTGTGTTGTCCAATTCTGTACACAATGATATCGTTATACATCTCGTTCATACGCGTACAATTTAATTTATACTAATTTATTTGTTAATTATATAATTAAAAAAAAAAACCTTAATTAACGTAAATAATTTTTATTTATTCATTTTTTAAACTAAGCACCTTAAATTGTGGCCCACCTTTCCCAATGTCATCCACATCATGCTTTGATTTAGCTAGGCAAACAAATAAAATACCTGATCCACTTCTGTGTAAACATTGTGATGCCTCCACTGTTGCCAACCCATGCATTTCTACTTCCCATTTCAGCTCTTATTCACGCTTTTTTTTTACATCTGAAACCTCCTGTCTCCAAACATTCCCATGCATTATTACAAACCGTGGAACTTCATCCCATTTTCACTTGTCTGCAACCAGCCGTACACTCGCCTCCGTCCATCTCCCTTAGCCTGCCGTCTCCCTCCAACACCATAGCCTCCTGCTCCCCGAAAACTGACGTTCACCAGTCCGAGCTTGCCCTACCCACTGCAGCGTACCTCCCCATTGCCACTTTCCACCACGTCAGCCTACCAGAATGTCACCAGTGAACCCCTACTTCTTGCGCCTTAGTCCATTCCACAACTGCGCGCGACAATAATCTCCAACTCAAACAAATCGTACATCCTCTCCACTGTCATATTTCATGCAAGCGTCATGCTTCCCGTTCCATCACCGACTTCGACCCGGCGTCCCCTTCCTTTTGTCCAGAGTAACCGCAGCCGTTACGAATTTATTGAGGCTTTTGGTTTTTAAATTTCTGAAAGCGTTTGGTTTTATTAGAAATGGTTGTTTTTGATTTCTCGGCTCGTTGAAACGAATAGGTAAAATAATAATGTGGTAGTATGTTATGTACTTATAGAGGAGATTTACGTGGTGGCCACGATTTCCTTTATAATTTAATATATAGTCAATTCATGATTAGGTCAGTGCTAAAACTAGGATAGCGTCTGCGGTATGAGGTGGGCTGTACAAACGTGGTTGGCGATAGTGCTTCTTGCAGCAGGTGGGATTCATTATATTTGATTAAAAGTTTGCACAGCTATTGCTGTGTACAACGTAAATCTGTACGCATATACCTTAGGCATAGCTGTTGTACTTCATATATTAGTTGGCAATTAAGTTTGCTCATTACTTGGCTTCAAAGGAGCAGGCAAGCTTTTTGTAGCTGTCTTAGTCTGCGTGGCGTGTGATGGTATTTATATTCATTCATCGGCCCGCATTGGTAGGGTGTAGTCGTAGGTGCTTAAATCTCCATGCTTAAAGATGAAGACATGTGATGTCGGTTCTGATAGGATTCTTTATTCATAAATATGGCAATGACATCTACCTTAATTTATAGATATACATTTTGTTGATTGTAGGTCGAGAACGTGGATTGAGCATTAAGTTTTATTAGTTTATTATTCGTTATTTGTATTAGTTAAATCGTAAAAATACTCGAACGTTCTACATGTTTGCTCTGTCACATATGAACTCCAAACAAAACGAAATTGGATACAATGCTATGTATTGACACTATGAACCCAGTGAAATTAATTTCATTGAATTCCAACTGCGTTTGCACAAAATCGATATTTTAATTAATCGGTTCACTTTTAAATTTCGTCTACGGACAAAATAACTCCAATTGGCTCCAAACCGAAAATATAGCAATATCTAGCCAGACGTATTCAATAAAATTCCTTTTGTCGAAAATGGAGGATGTTGGAAGACATATATTTTAAACGCTTATATAAATCGATATAATATTATAAATTAAATCCAAAACAATTAAATTTAATGATAGTAAATTATTATTATCATTGAAGATATCCAAATAAAATAATACGTAACTTCAAATTCAACCAATATAGATTTACAACTCAACATTAATATTTTGGAGTTAAACAACGTATAAATATATAGAAATTCCTATTTAAATATATTAAATAACATTATTATTTTATAAACGATTTCCATAACGACTATTTTAAATTTTGATTTGGACATAACTTGCAGTAAATACGATAAAATTTCGATTTTTCTCTTTCATTAGAAAATTATTATCAATAAGATCCTAATGTTTCTTGTTTTACAGAACTCAAACTTAAAACGGATTTTGTAAACTCAATTGAAATTCAAAACTCAATATTCGAACTACCGATAATATCATAGTTCCAACAATTCTATTTTTGTGTATCAATATCCTGAATACCTATAAATACGCCGTATGCTATTTGTTCCAACGATATAGGTATTAAATATAGGTATTCAACTATGATATTTATAGGTAATATCATAATTTCAACAATGATATTTGGTATTCAACAATCCGGTTATACACACACAAATATCATAGTTATAACAATTCTATTGAGCTATCCAAGGTGTCTGCTATTTATGGGTCCTCAAACTGCGAAGTTCCTATCCGATCCATAAGAGTAGGCCGCACCTCTAAGGATGCCAACAAACAAGGTATAAGATCCGTAGATGGCCTAAAATCAAAGGTCAATATATACCCCAAGCTCCTCCTCTCTACGAAAAGTGGACTCAAAGTCATCCTCCGTCCACTCAACGCATCCACCACCACATTACCCTTGCCAGGGGTATAAGAAATCTCAAAATCATAGGTTGCTAGGAACACCATCCATCTCTGTTGCCTCAAATTGAGGTCCTTCTGCGAGAACAAATACATAAAAGATTCATTATCGGTATATAATTCGAACTTCTCTCCAAGTAGATAACGACGTCAAGTCTTAAGCGCAAATATTATGGAAGCCAACATTAAATCATGAGTAGGGTATTTCTTCTTATGAACTCTCAACTATCTATCACTGTAACATACAACCCTCCCTCTTACATCAAAACAGCACCAAGGCCTGTGCCACATGCATCAGCATATATTGTGAACACCTCGTTACCATCAGGCAAAGTCAAGACTGGGGCTGTTGTCAGGATCCTCTTCAATCACTGAAAAGCATATTCACAGGCAATATCCTAAGAAAAGGTTAAATTCTTGTTCGTTAGTCTGGTGAGTAGGGATGATATCTTTGCAAAGTCCTTAATGAACCTCCCATAATCGCCCGCTAAACAAAGAAAACTCCTCACCTCCGTTGCATTATTTGGAATCTTCCAATCTTGAACTGTAACTACTTTCGCAGGATCCACTACTATCACATCCTTAGAGACCACATGCCCTAGAAATATCACTTCCTTTCTCCAAAAATGATATTTGGAGAATTTTGACTTAAGCTGATACGCTCAAAGAGTCTTGAAAACCTCCCTTGAATGTAAGACATGCTCTTCCTCACACTTCGAGAAGATCATAATGTCATCCGCAAAGACCAAAATGAACTTATTCAGAAACTCCCGAAACACCCAAGTCATCAGATCCAAAAAATAGGCGGGTGCATTCGTCAACCCGAAAGGCATGATGATCCATTCAAACCAACCATCTGGAGTTCTAAAAGCTCAATATTGTCCTCGACCACCCTCAACTGATGTAACCCCATGGATAAGTCCAACTGGGAGAAAACAGATGCACCAACAAGTTGGTCAAACAGATCATTTGTCCCCAGAAGTGGGTGCCTATTCTTCTTAGTGAGCTTATTCAACTCTCCGTAATCCACATATAAGAGAACCGAGCCATCCACCTTAGTTGCGAATGTGGCTGGAGCAACCCATTCAAATATGCTTCGCCAAATAAATCCCTTCTCAAGTAGCTCCCCTACAATTGTTGAGCCCCCTCTACTCCCTAGGAGCCATGTGATGCACAAGAAATGCCACAGGATTTGCATGATCCACTAAGTATATCCGGAAATCAATCTCGCTCCTCGGAGGTATGCCCTTAACCTCCTCAGAAACATCCGAATACTCACAAACTACTAGTACATATCATAAATCATCAACGGAAGCATCAAGAGATTCTAGGAAACTAGGCATGATGGAACCCTTAGGGTCATAAAAAATCTCTAGAGTCCTCCCATGGAAAGTCAAAATCCTAACAACCCTTATCTCACAGTCTAGAATGGCACAATACGTGGCTAGCTAATACATCCCCAGAATCAAACTATAGCCCATGAAACCAAGCACATATGCATCACACTCAAACTTGACGCTCAACACAGATATCCTCAATCCCCGATAAATCGTAGACATATGAGTCGTGCCCCCAATGTGGTTGAGACAACAATGGAATCGAAAACCATACTAGCACTAAGGTGCGGAGGCTCAACCATAGTATTAGATATAAAAGAATGAGAAGCGCAAGAATAAAAAAGAGTTCTAACCGGATGATCGAAAAGGGAAATAAAATCTTGAACAGAAACTTTCCTACCTTTGTCCGGTACTTTTTCCACAAGAGTATGTACCTACCTTCAAGAAGTTCCAGCCCTTCGGCCCTGTCCTTGCTTCTTCAGGCACTTCTTATTATAATGTCTGACCTTACCACAGTGGAAACAAGCATTCTTCCTTTTTCTGCAATCTTTGCTCAAATGACCCACATGTCCACAACTATGACAATTCCTCTTGTCTCGAGCTTTGTCGTTCTTTCCGCCCTTCTTTTGTTGTTGTTGTTCTTCCTTGGGCCACACTTTCTTGTTTTGTGTCTCATCAATCTTAGCTTCTTTCTTTTCACCTTTATCTTCTTCGTGCATCATTGTCATGTCAATGAGTTTCTCAAAAGTTGCCCCCATCAGAATGTGGGACATAGCCATCCCATAAAGAGGTTCATTTGACCCTCTTGCAAACCTCGAAGCTTTTTTGTGCGAGGTATTCACTAGCTCTAAACTAAACCTCGCCAATTGATTGAACTTATTGACATACTCTTTGAAAGACATGCCTCCTTGCTTAAGTGCCATAAACCTTTCCATTTGCATATTCTCTTCTTCCTGAGAAAGAAACTTCATATCAAATATCTATCAGAAATCATCCCAAGTCTCAACGGGACGCCCTACTTGCGTCATTTCCCACCATAACGAAGCCTCATCCTTCAGCTGCCAAACGGCCAACTGGATCTTCCTACGGTCGTCAAACTCAAAACTCCCAAACAAATCCTACGTCTCTTTAAGCCAATTCCTTGCTTCTACAAAAGTCTCAGTTTCCCGGAAAGGCTTTCCTTCCATCGCACTAAAATACTTGCATATCTTGGAGAAATTATTCACTCATTAAGGAGGAGGGATAGCGGCCACAAATGGAGGAGGGTCATTTTCTTGGCCTCCAGCTGGTGCCATAACCTCGAGATACCTACCGAACCAAGCTGGTATCAGAACGCCCTCATGAATATTTGGTTCCCTAGACATGTTGAAAAGAAAAGGAAAAAGGGATTCACACAGAGAATCACAAGATATTTCATATGGCTTTGGGGAATGTGTTTGTCAAAAACTGACCTTTTCTTTGAAAGTACTTTCTTTTTGAAAAAATTTGCAAACAATTTTCAAAATCTTTTGTTCAATCTTGTAACCTTCAGCTCCAATACCAAATGTGACACCCCATGATCGTTAATGTCACTCTTTAACATAATGCATTAAGTTCCGTGGAGCATTATATGTAAATAGTAACATCATAAGATAGATATAAAATAGCTGCGGAATTTAAAACTTTATTTTCAAAACAGAAAACATCGTAGTCCAAATTCTAGCTACAACATAAATCTGAAATACAGAAAACCCATTACATCGAATTAAAATATCTTCCTTGTACTAAAATCATAGAAGTACAGTAATATAAAATCATAATCCTCAAAAATAGCCATAGCAAGGTAGATAGGTAATCAAACCGGTACATCAAAGCTGCTCCAAGCAGAAACAGAAGGGAGAATCCTAATCAAGCCCGAGTAATCCAACCTTAAGAACTTGGGGGGAGGGGGAAGGAAGAGAGAGATAAGGAAACAAAATGGGTCAAACATAAATTCTAGCAAGTATAGTGACTTTTATCATATAAATAAGTAAAAGCACCATGACATGCATATAAACCAGATGAGAGAGATAACAGTATAATAAGACATGTATAATAGACTAAGCAGGATAAGCAGAGTAAACATAACAGAATAGATTATGCTTCCCAAATACTTTTCTCTGCACCAATACTAGTAAAACAGAATGATCCCAACAGAAACATAATGGTAGACTTAGGGGTACTTCTAGTGACAGGTTTTACCCCTAGTGATAATAACAGGCAGCCCAATAGAAATAACAGGTGTTACCCAAAATGATAATAATGGGATCCTAAACAGGAAGGACTAGATGTACCCTAATTACTACCCCAATTGATTGGCTCCCCATTCCGTAAATACCATGTGCCGGCCCCATAGTAGGATGTATCACTTCCTGAAGTGGCAAAACCCAGATAGACACAGCCATATTTACTGGTGCTCTAGCGTCTTATTTTCTCAAGCAGGCGGATCCATGCACGCATATGACACCGTTTGAACGCGCCATCAGACACCTCCACCAATATGGACCTCTTATAATCAGCTCCGTAAGCATGCCCTGACCCATACCTAGCTCGGGGTCCCTACTTTTGATATCAGTATGGGTTGCCGATTGATACAAGTCCCACAAAACATATGATACAAGCAACCCCCTAGGCTTGCATCCCTACTACTAGGATTTTAACAGGTTATGCCTAATAGATTAACAAGCCCACGTAATCCTAACATGTAGAACAGGTTAAGTTCGTTTGGTTCGTATAACCCCCCACCACAAATTTAACAGATTTATTTAACCCTCATTGATTCAAACAAGCTTACTTTACCCTTACACAATTTGACAGGTTCATATAACCCCTACAAATTTAAACAGGTTAAGTATTATAGGTTAACTGCTTATTTTCATTTCCCGTTCATGTATGTTGATGCAACAGACCTCTCACATTAAGATGACTACATGTGGATGCTGGATATGTCGGGCGGTTCCGGGTAGACTTCTACTAAAAGTTGGACTTAACCTCGTGTCTTAGCACCATTACATGTACATTTACGCAATTAACCCCTCACAATAAATTAACCACTTGTGGATGCTGGATTTACCAGGCGGTTTTGGGCAGACTTCTACCACAAGTCGAATTTAACCTCTTGTCTGATTGCGGTTACAGTTTCCATTTATAGTAAATTTAGTCCTATTTATTCTTAAACAAGTATTCATGTTCATCATATGTTATGCCCCCAAATCCTAGTCCTGATTCACGATACAAGTTATGCCCAAATTTATCTTTCCTAACCGTTCCCAATTTTGTCCATTCGCATATTTCAGCGATAGGCCTAGGCTAGAAGGTAGCCCAGGCTATAAAAATAAAAAGGGAAAGAGAGAAGTGCAACGACCCGGAAAATCTGAACCAATTTAAATTTTTTATTTTGGCAATTTTAATGAATTTTGAATAAATAAAATGAATAATTTTAAATAATAACTACAAGGAATTTATTTTGAATAGAATTAGAACGTATATATTTATTTGAATCAACATTAGAATATAAATATTTATTTTAATTATAATTGGAAATGAAAATGGCGCGGTAGTTTGAAAATTCGTTTTCAAATTTAAAATGAATGTACAGGATTCAAAATAAACCAGATTTTAGCGAAACCGAAAACATTTGAATCTATTTGAAAATATCTTTCCAATGAATCCGAAAAATCGAAATTTAATAGCGGGAATAAAAAGTTATTGCCAATTGAAAATTCAGAATAGTCGCTATGGAAATATAGCCCTTAAAAATAGCGGATTTGCAAACGATCTCCATTTTCGATAAAACCACTTTTGTTGGATCCGGGAAGTCAAATTATTGCTAGATTCCAAAGTTCATAATTTTTGGAATCAATATGTGGGCATGGCAAAGGAAAACGAGTTTTAGCAGTTTCATTCAATTTGAATCGACCAGAAAATGACCATTTTTCAAACGGTCTCTAAATTTAACGAAATTAGTATTGTTAGGACCGTATCATCAAAACATAGCCATATTTATTTTTCTAGAATTTTTAAAGGCAGTATGCGGCCCCGGTAAATTAAAATGTACATTAAATTCAATATTGAGTAAAATATTAATTTATATTATAAATTTAACGGTAACTAGTCGAAACAGCTGAACCGGCTTATGAAACCTATCCCATTGTTTTCCGGAGGGGGGTATTTGGTTAGGGTCGATAGTTGGTGGGTTCGATTTTGAGTTCGAAATAAAAAGTTTCTTTATGGAAGAAATTAAATAAAATAAAATAAAAATAATATAAAACCTCTCTATACTCTCTCTCTACCCTCCTCACCGTTCAAAACATTAAAAAAGGAAAAAAAAGGAAAACCAGATTTGGAAAAACCCGACGCCCTTTCCCCCACGTCGGCCATCGCGTGCCAGGCCAGCGCCGCCGCACGCGATCTTCCCCCTCCCCTCACCTCCTCCAATCTCCCCTCTCCTCCTCCATCACGAAAAACCAAACCCACCTCGAGAGCGAAGGCCACCAACCCCCATTTCCAATCAACGCCCCGCACCACGATACACTGGCACGAGCCCCAATCCCTGTTCCACTGTCTTCGGCCGCCGGTTCCCCCCTCCAGCGCCACTCCAGATGAGTTCGACGATAAGTGGCAAATAAAGGTGAGTTTTTATTTTTTTTATCTGATTATATTTAAATTAAAAACGCAGTTAGAGAAGTAAAAAGAATCGGTTTTTGTTTAATATTATACATAGAAAAAAATCAGTTTTTTTTATATATTTTAAAATAAGAAAATTCAGTTTATATATATATATATATATATATATATATATATATATATATATGAAAGGGAGATAAAAAAATGTGATTTTCATCATACGAATAATTTTTAAAAGATTTGATTTTTAACTTTGAAAAGGTTTGATTTTTAATTGAAAAGATTAAAAAAATTAATTTTTTTATTTTATATAAAGTGAAATAAAAATATGAACTTTATTTTTACCATGAAGTAACATATATAAAGATTCGATTTTTTTATGAGTAGCAGATTAAAAATAGAATTTTATATAATTAAGTAAAAAAAATATGATTTTTATATATGTAGAAAAATAAAAATCTAATTTTTGTTATATATCTTGTGTTGAAATAAAAATGTGATTTTTCTAGCGTTGAAATAAAAATGTGATTTTTAGTATGAACAGCGTAGAGAAGATTGCGTTGGCGTTGCAGACAAATCCAAACGGTTCAGAAATTTGGAATATAATGGAGGAGTGGATCCCAAAAGTGGGAACTTCTAACTTTAAATTTTATTTTCTAGTTAAAATATATACTAAGATGCAGACAGTGCTTAGCAGCACCCAACACCAGTCGTCCACAGACCATGGACGACTTGTTTGTTTGTTTGATTATGTTGTGAAAATTGATTGTGTGATGTGGAATGGAATAAAATATTTTATAGTTAAAAATATATTTTTTAACTTATATATGAATAAAATAATTATTCTTAAACAAATCGAACGATTTGCTTGTGTACACACATTTGACTTATATTGATTGGGACGATAAATTTACACATCGCCCAACTGCACAAATAAAATCTGTGTTTGTTATTAGATAACCCCACACGGGTGTTACGATGATATTGGACATACGCTAATCCCAATATTTAGCCGTATGTCAATTGATTGGTTGATGGACTGTTATAAGCGTTAAATATTTATATCCGATGCTTATGCAGTGTAGAATGCACACTGGATGATGTTGACTGTATTTGATTGTTTTTGTATGCACGTATTGTATGAAATCCATATAATCACATTATACGGTAATTGACTCTGTCTGATTCCAATTCAGAAATAACGAATATTTTAAAATAATATTCTGTAAAACATCAAAATTTGATTTTAATGTCCGATTTGGGATGGGCACGAATATATTTAAATATATAAAGCCAAGTTGATTAGATTAACGCCATTTTGATGTGAATGATATTTATATCGATTTTATTCAGTTCCATAATGAATATCGAAAAGGAATTGATTTCAAAATCTAATTTTGAAAATATTATCATTTATATATTGATGATATGGAATATTCAATTTTTATTTGAAACTGAATATGAAGTTGAAATCGTTTTGAAAACGAATTTAAAACGATTTATAAAACACGTTTTAAATGGAAATCAATGAAATATATATATTATATATATTGTATATATAATGGCCTGAATAGAACGCGCCACGCCGCAGCAGTTCACGAATTGCGACCATTGACTTCGAACAGACATTACGGGAGATCCGAAAGTCAGATTCTCCTAAAATTGGAACCATTGGGTTTGTATCGAAAAGACCTTTCTAACGAATATGAGAGATTTGAAACCTAACGGTTGAATTTGGAATTATGCCCAAATCAAATTTGGAAATGGTCGCTGTGAGTGCAGTTCGATGACCATTTATGGAAATCGATTGTACGGGACTTGATAAAATTATTAAAAGTATCAATTATTTGTGTAAAATCATAATAAAAGATTTGAAAAGAATTGGGATGAAAAATTTCATATTTGAAAAGTTAAAAATATAATTTTATCGAAATGAACTAGTTATGAACTAGAATTAAAAATCCAATGTTTTTTAATAATTAAATCAGATTTGAATTGGTTTTGAAAATAACCGAAATTTCCAATGAATTAGAATGGATTTGAATCGAAATTATCTTCGGTATTGGATTTTGTGATTATATGGATATTGTGGAGGAATTTGGAAGATATATATATATATATATATATATATATCGTTATTCTAATATGATGTTTATTGATTTCAGAATTTGATATTGAATATAAGCCGATATATTTTCTACTCAGAGTCTTGTATTTAATACCAAATTGGATTTTGGGTTTGTCGTGAATTGTGTTTTAAATGACATTGTTCTTAAACCCAGTTGAGAGAAGATTAAATCATTTTATTTAGATTTAATGAAGTATACCAATTAATTAATATTTAATTGGAATTGAATTGGCATTAATTTTTGGGTTTATCATGAATGGTGTTTTAAATAACACTTGTTCTTTAACCCGATTAACAATGGAATGGGACTTTGGGTTTGTCGTCAACGGTGTCTTAAATAACACTATTCTTGAACCCCTTTTGAATAGAATAAATCTTTTAATTAAGATTTGGAGAAGAATTACTAATTAATTAATATCTAATTGGAATTGAAATGGAATGTGAATTGGGTTTATTGTGAACTGTGTTTTTAACGACATTCGTTCTTTAACCCGATTTACAGTGAAATGTGATTTGGAATTTATAAATCTTCATATTGGGATTTAACAGGAATTTTTCCAAAGTAAAATTTTCCTATTTAATATATTAAATTGGAATTGAATGAAATTCGATTGATAATAATCGAAGGGAACTTTCTATGGGGGAAGACTGTTAATACATTTGGAATTTAAAAGGCTTTGTCGTTATTCCATTTACATTATTAGTCAGATACGGAAATTGATATCGATTATATATTGATTTGTTTTCCGTGAATATTCCATAATTAATGGAATGTGACTTGGGTTTATTGTGAACTGTGTTTTAATTGACACTAGTTCTTTAACCTGGTTAAAGGAAAGATTATAGGTTTGTCATTGTATTTCGAACTGTATGGTTGATCTTTGCTAAATATATATCTATTTGGCAGCGGAGAATTTATTCTCTTGCTTAACGCCCTTTTCTGAGACGTACGAGCTCAGAGGTTATATATCGGCAGAAATCAATAGTACGGTGTAGATTGTCGATGCGACATGCTTGTGTTTCCAAAGTTAACTAATCATTAATATTGATTTTTGGGTAGATTAAAACTAAGTGGGGTTTTAATGAATCTTTAATTAGATTTTTATGTGAATTGATAATTTAAATTATCAAATATGCAAAATGATCGAGAGTGGAGTATCATCAGTTTTGCACCATGCAATATTTAAATCTTTAATTAGATTTGAACGTGAAATGGTAATTAAATTTACCGATAATGTCGTGGTTTTAGTTATGGGGTAGTACTAGTTTTGCTCCATGGGATGAATAGGTTGGGATTAGGCAATAAAATAAATGATTACTTCAGTGTGCTTTGCTAATCCTGACTAGTTTGGAAAACCGTAACATTGTTTGAATTGACATCCAAAGGAAGATTAAAGAATAAATTTTAAAGAATTTATATTTGATAAAATTAATGGGAACAAATCCCTAAGGACGTGAATATTTAAATAAAAGAATATTCAGAATTGGAATGAGTCGTATGTTGTGTTTTTATAGCAATTGTTTATTATATACGCGAGTTATTCAGAAAGGCCGGGTTTATACCCATTCTGAATAACTTATTTGACGATAAGTCGACGATGAAGACGGTGGTTGAAGACCGAAGGTCTTCACATCGTTTGGATGATTACTAATGTCTTGATTGGGCTGTACACCTAAGACGAGGTAATAAGTGGTGATCGTCCAGACATACTTAGAGATCGACGGATATGTGAGGACCTCTCTCCTGTATTGGACATACGGGACGAGGAATCAGGTGCCTCCGGTTTCGTTCAGACCTAGAACAAACTTGTAAATGGATTGCGTGTCTGACATTGGATTTTATTCTAAGTTGATTGATATTTCTGCCCGGTGAAGGGGAATTTATTCCCTTACTTCACCCTTATCTAAGAAGTACAGGATCAGAGGTTGTATATCAATAGACATCAGTCGCTTTGCGTGAATTGCCTACGTGGCTAGCTGAGATGCAAATGATCAAGGCTTCTGTTGAAAAGCAGAGTCTTTTGGTTGATGATCAAAACACGTCTTTAATACAACATAGCTTTGTGGATGGCATTATTTCGCGAGCCTCACACCTCGGTATAAGTTATAAAGGGGATTGGACCGTTGGGTGAACACGACGTTTCTTTCTAGCTATGGGTGGTGTCAACGTTTTACATGCCCTTACATTTATACTATTTTTACCTATGTGGTTGTTGGATTTTGAGGCACCTCGGATATATCGGTCTCTTCGAAGCCCGTGGATAAGTCCGATAGGACCTGGAAACATGTGTTTAGGAAAAACTAATCCTCAAATGTAACGGAGGACCGGCCCAACTGATCCAGGGTTACCCAGAGTGCGTAGTCCTGAGACATTTGCTAGAGTGTCTCGAAGTGGTGAGGAGCCATCCCTGGTTTCAACTCATAGACGGAAATCCAATTTCCAATACGAGATATTTCGATTTTATTTGTAAAGCCTAGTATGGCGATATGATAGATGGTACCCATGCCGCCCATGATTGATACATTTATATTTGAAGTTGTTTTGACACTAAGCACTTATAATAGTATCAAATGATTTGTTTTAAACGTACCAAGCATGTTTGGCTATTACAAAGGAAAACCTTATCCTCCGACTTGCGTTGCATTGTGCGATAGGACCTGGGTCATATAATAGCTTCATTTTTCCAAAAAGCATTGCGTTGTTTATCCTATGCACTAGTATTCTAGGGAGGAAACCCGTTCTGTGTTATACGTCGTGGTACCTTGAATTACCCTCCTTTAAAGTGAAGTATTAAATAACTGTTTTTGTTCTCACACCAGTCACATGACTGACCTAGCATTTATTGTTTTAACCTAAACTCTGGGTTCCCTTATTTTCCACACGGGCAGCTAGTAGTTGGGTTTTGCAGATATTATATTCACAGAATCCTGGTTTACAGCTGGAACTATACTCAGAAAGCTCTGTATCCGTGTATCTCTTTCAGTTGTGTTTTGTATTATTTTCTGTAACACCCCGAATTTCAGTTAATGCTAAAATTCACTAATTGCAGAATAAATAATCTCAGATGTGAGAATTGGGGGAAACGGGCTGCGTCGTTGCGTTCGTCTCGGAAAAATACGCAAAATAGAGTCCGAAATTTTGTAAATCGGAGTCCGTATGGCCCAGTTATGGCCCAATGAAGTTTGCAGAAAATTCAAAGTTCAAAACAGATTTAAAATTCAAATTCAGATTTCGAAATTGGAAACAGCGGGGGTCAGGCGGGAAATGTCCCGCCCTAGCCATGTCGATAGGGCTGTCGACAGGCCTGTCGACTTGGGCCAAGTCGACTGCCCTGTCGACTTGCCTGTCGACACAGGGTGTCGAGCCAATTGGCCTGGGTGCACCAGGTCTGGTTTTCTGGCTGGTTTGGGCTGAGTTCTGGAAACTTCCTAAATCTGACGGACCTAATCTAACCTAGGGCTAATCCTATGGACTAAAACACACCCTAATCCTATAAATATACCCTAATGCAAGCCTAATCCATACTAAAACTAGAATTGATACCATCATGCCGCCAAAATCAAATTTTGGAGGAGCCTCCACTAGTTTATGAAGAAAGTTGCAAGCTAATCAACCTCTAATCATTATCTTCTTCAAATATAGCAACTAGTTCTACTTCATAAGTTTGCTAATCTTGGTTTTGGTGAGTTCCTATGCCTTTAGCAAGCAATTGCTAAACTAATTAGGATAGGATATTAGGAGGCTATGGATGTAAATGAGGATTTATGCATGTTGTGGTTGTCATATGTTATAAGTTCATATGCAAGTTTGTCTCTTTTTATGATATGACATGTTATGTAAGATCATATTCAAGTTTATATGCAAGATTCATATGCAAGTTTGTCTCTTTTTATGATATGCACAACATATGCAAGGTTGCCTCTATGTATGACATGTTATGCAAGCTCATATGCAATGTTATATGCAAGATTCATATGCAAGTTTGTCTCTTTTTATGATATGCAAGGTTGTCTCTATGTATGACATGTTATGCAAGCTCATATGCAAGTCTATATGCAAGATTCATATGCAAGTTTGTTTCTTTTTATGATATGCATAACATATGCAAGGTTGCCTCTATGTATGACATGTTATGCAAGCTCATATGCAAGTTTATATGTAAGTTCATATGCAAGTTTATATGCAAGTTCATATGCAAGTTTATACGCAAGTTCATATGCAAGTTTGGGTTAATGATTTATGCTAGTTGGGTTTAATGTTATGATGCAAGTTGACACCTTTTAAACCCATGTAAATGCCAACATTGTGCTAAGATTGAACCCATTACATTTATAGTGAATTTTCCCATTTATATGACATGTCATGAGAACGAATTACGTGGGAAACGATGGGGTTAATAAGCATGTTAATAAAAATGTGTAGAACATAAAATGAATGGACATAATTGGGAATTTACCTTTTAAGTTAGGTCTACCCATATTATGGAGTTGGGAATTTACCTATTAAGTTAGGTCTACCCATACTATGGAATTGGGAATTTACCTATTGAGTTAAGTCTACCCATATTCTTAAAAATGTGTAATTAATTAGGGATAATTAATACAAATTATGGGGGTGATTAATTAGGTGTAATTAATCAACTAAGACACGAGGTTGGACCCTTTTGTAGCGGAAGTCTGCCCGGAACCAACCGGCAAATCCAGTAGCTACAAATGATTGGCCCAATGTGAGGGGTCTTAGTCATAAATTAAATACGTGATTAAAGTAAAGACACGAGGTTAGACCCTTTTGATGACGGAAGTCTGCCCGGAACCAACCGGCATATCCAGCAGTCATAAAAGATGGTCTAATGTGAGAGGTCTTTATGAGGTCATGATCTTAATTAATTAATTAAGAAACACTTAACCATATTAGCATGTAGAGGGACATGAGGGGTTAAGTGGGTGCCTTGGGTGGCATGTCGAAATCTAGTGGTTGCCTTGGGTGGCAATAGAAAATACGATTAAAATACTTAACCAAAGTGGAACATGTAATTAAAACATGATAAAGGGGTTAAGTGGTATACACTAGAAATGACAAGCTTAGGTGGGTAGCTTGTGGGGGCCCATTTCAACCAATATCCCAAACGTATCTTTGTGGGCTCGACCCAAGTCGAGGACGGGACACGCATATTGGGCTTGACTATAAGAGGCCAAAACGGGGTAGTGGTGGCAACGCGAGTCCAACGGGTTTCATATGCGTGTGTGGACCCGGGCTGGTAGGTAAGACATTGTTGCATCGTGTAGATATAAGCCGTGCACCACATGTAGTATCGGGTTGCCACTATGGGGAGTGATACACCCCATTGTGGGGCCAGCACGGGTATCTATGGTAGGGAGCCGATCGTTTGGGAGTAGTGGGTACACCTAGTGGAGATAGGGGCAGACGGCACCTATGTAGTCAGCTAGGGGTACACGAAACTACTGGGTAAACTTTCTAAGTCCATGGGAGGGATCAACTTTTAAGTAGGAATGACTGGTGTGGTGCAGTGTAGTAATTATCCTTGGGTGGGTAGATGCGTCTTTATCGTTATCTTAGTTCATTCTAAGTCTGATTGGCTACTGAGTGTAGTCATTTATCCCCAGTCACACCGTACCAAGTTATATCGTACCCTAATTACTTTAATGATTGCATTGTTAAAGTTATAGGACTCGCTCAGACTTATGTCTGACCCCGTTGTTTTTATCTTTTTCCCGACCCTCAGGTTCTCAGAGTGGGCCAAACACGAGTGGGCTTTGATCAGGCTGCTTTTATTACTCTCTTGGAGCTTGGACCCTAGATGTAGTGCTCAGCTTACCCTTTTCTTTTATGGCTATCAGTTCATGTATTGGGATTATGAATTTTTATTTAGTAGGATGGATATTTGTACTTGACTCTTATTATGGTTTTGTGATGTAACCAGACATGTTTTACTTTCCGCTGCAATGAAATGTTGTTTTAAATTTTCAAGTATTACTTATATCTGTCTTGCTGTAATTTCTCTGTTCTATATTCACTCAAAATACTCCACCGATGTTATGGCATTCCCTTAGAGAGTGACCATAGCGGGCGTGTTACACGTGGTATCAGAGCAAAGGTTACCGTAACAGATAAAATTTTTAGAAAACTATTTTTCTAAAAACATTTTTGGAAAAGATATTTTCAAAAACATGTCTTTAAAGAGAAAAGTTTTTGAAAGAAAAGCATAATCCCCAATAGCCATATCTTTATCTTTCGAATTCTCCATTTTTGAATCTTTCCTTTTTCGTTTCAGCATGGCTGAGGATCTTAACTTTCCGGAGGGTGTGACGATACCAGTATGGTATAGGAGATTGATGGAGGCTAGGGCCACCACTGTGGGTCCAGCAAATATTCCTCCACCAACGGTAGCACCCGATCTTCCTCCTCCCCCTCCTCCTCGCACGGATACTTTTGCTAAGACTTGCAAGGAATTTAAAGCTATGGGAGGGAAACCTTTTCAAGGATCTGAAACCTTTGTGGAGGCTAGAGATTGGCTTAAGGAGGTGGAAGAGTTGATAGATATCTTTGAGATGGAAGAAGGAAAGAAAGTCAGGTTAGCTGCTTGGTTAATGAAGGGAGAGGCCTCATTCTGGTGGGAGGTCACTAATGGAGAACGCCCCGTTGACTCTTGGGCGGACTTTAGGCAAAGATTTGTGGCAAAGTTTCTCTCAAGGGCGGAAGAAAACTTGTATATGGAAAGATTCTTGACTCTAAAGCAAGGAAATCTCTCAGTGAAGGAGTATGTCAACAAGTTTAATCAATTGGCAAGGTTTGGCCTGGATATGGTGAATACACCAGAGAAGAAGGCTTTAAGGTTCGTGAAAGGCTTGAATGAACCAATGCATGGGTTGGCTATGACTCATATCCCTATGGGGGCCACCTTTGAGAAGCTAGTTGACATGGCACTCATGCATGAAGAAGAGAAGGGTCCCAATGCTAATAAGGCACCCGAGAAGAAGGGAGATCAAAAGAGACCTCAGCAACAACAGCAAAACAAAGGTGGGAAAGGCAACGGTGGCAAGGGAAAGAAGAAGTGCTTCAATTGCGGGATACCAGGCCACATAAGCAAAGATTGTCGAAAGAAGAAGAAGACTGGCTGCTATAACTGTGGCGAAGCAGGGCATCTAGTGAAGGATTGCCCTAAGAAGGGGCAAAGGACGGGATCTACCTCAGGAGGACAGGTGCAAGCTCTTATGGCACCGGGTCAGGCTAGGGGGCAAGTACAGGCTCTCGCGGTTCCACCGATTCAGGAAAGAGGTAGAACTATTTCCGTTGAAAGTCTGGTTTTTCTATTTGATCATCCTGTCCGTACACTGTTTGATTCTGGCGCATCGCATTCGTTTATCTCATCATCATTAGTTGAGTCACTGCACTTAGACACCAGTCTGGTAGATGATCCCTTGGTTGTTTCAAACCCAATTGGGGGCTCCACTTATTTGTCCATGATATGTTTGGGTTTGAAGATTTCTATACTTAGCATTGAGTTTAGATGTGATGCTTTTGTTTTGGGCTTCACGGGCTATGGGTTGATTTTGGGCATGGACTGGTTATCCAGTAATGGTGCCGTTCTTGATTGCGAAAGGAGAGTTGTTAGGCTCATGACCCGCTTGGGTAACACTCTCGAGATCTCTTGTAATCCCATGGATTCTGTTATGCTAAGTTATCTTGAATCGCTTGACGCTTCGGTCGAAAGTTTGCAATCTGTTAGAGTGGTCCGGGAATACTCGGATGTGTTTGAGGAGGTGAAGGGCTTACCTCCGAAGCGGGAGATTGACTTCCGAATATATCTGGTGGATAATGCTAAACCTGTATCCTTACCAGTGCGCCACATGGCTCCTCATGAGAGGAGGGAACTCCATAAGCAAGTAGGGGAGTTGCTTGAGAAGGGGTTCATAAGACGAAGTATATCAGAGTGGGGTGCTCCAGTAGTTTTTGCTACGAAGGCGGATGGGTCCCTCAGACTTTGTGTAGACTATAGAGAACTCAACAAGCTCACAAAGAAGAATAGACACCCATTGCCGAGGATTGATGATCTTTTCGATCAGTTGGTTGGCGCTTCAATATTTTCTCATTTGGACTTAGCCACGGGGTTTCATCAGTTGAGGGTGGCTGAGGATAGCATAGACAAGACTGCCTTTAGGACTCCGGATGGTTTCTATGAGTGGCTGGTGATGCCATTTGGGTTGATGAACGCCCCTGCGTACTTTGTTGATTTGATGAGTAGGGTGTTCAGGGAGTTCCTTAATAAGTTCGTGGTGGTCTTTGTGGATGATATCTTAGTATTTTCTAAGAGTGAAGAAGAGCATGCCCTACATCTTGGGGAGGTGTTGGAGACTCTTCGAGCACATAGCCTTAAAGCTAAATTCTCTAAATGTCACTTCTGGAGGAAGGAAGTGCGGTTCTTGGGGCACGTGGTCTCCAAGGAAGGGATAGCTGTGGATCCCGCGAAGGTAGTATCAATTCAAGATTGGAAGGTTCCTAGAAATGCTACCGAAGTAAGAAGTTTCTTGGGGTTGGCGGGTTACTATAGGAAGTTTATCAAAGACTTCGCGAAGATATCAGCCCCATTAACCCGCTTAACGAAGAAGAATCTTGTTTTCGCATGGGATGTAGATTGTGATGATGCGTTCCGACGGTTAAAGAGAGCTTTAACCACTGCTCCAGTTTTAGTGTTGCCAGATGGGAGTAAGCCATTTGTTGTCTATACCGATGCTTGTGGGACAGGGCTGGGCGCAGTCTTAATGCAAGAGGGAAGGGTAATAGCCTATGGTGGAAGGCAGTTGAGGGCACACGAGAAAAATTACCCTACCCATGATTTAGAGTTGGCCGCTATTGTTTTTGCACTTAAGATTTGGCGCCATTATCTTCTTGGTGAGAGATTCGAATTGTTCACTGACCACAAATCATTGAAGTGCTTGTTTTCTCAGAAGGATTTGAATTTGAGACAGCAAAGGTGGATGGAGTTCTTAGCATCCTATGATTTCGAGATAGCGTATACCCCTGGCAAGGGTAACGTGGTGGCGGACGCCTTGAGCAGAAAAAGGTTGTCCTTGAGTCCATTGTTCGTGGAACAACGAAGCTTGGAATTTATCTCGATGTTTGATTTCAGACCTTCCATTGACTATATACCCGGTTTGCCAGCATCCTTGGAGGTCAGACCTACTCTTTTGGGGCGGATTGGAGAAGCACAGAGGGACGACCCACAGTTGGTTGAGTTGGTAGAGAAGCTCATAAGGGGGGAGTCGTCCAGCCATTTGAGTAGGTACACCCTAGGCGATAGGGGGTGCTTGCGTAGAGACGGTAGACTTTGTGTACCACAAGACGAGGGTTTGAGGAAGGCTATTCTTGATGATGCACACCGTTCTAGGATGACCATTCGTCCCGGTGGGGACAAGATGTACCAAGACATGAGGCGGGTTTTCTTCTGGGCCGGTATGAAGAAAGATGTGGCCGAGTATGTCGCTCGATGCTTGGTGTGCCAACAGGTGAAAGCGGAGCAAAAGAAACCAGGTGGGTTGCTTCACCCATTGGAAGTTCCGCAATGGAAGTGGGATAGCATCTCGATGGATTTTATTGACGGGTTACCCAGATCGAGAAAGGGTAATACGGGAATCTGGGTGGTGGTAGACAGACTTACTAAAAGCGCCCATTTCATACCCGTGAAAAGAAAGAGGACTGCTCCATGGCTAGCTTCAGTATATCTTCGAGAGATAGTTCGATTGCATGGGGTACCATCTAGCATAGTGAGTGATCGAGATCCTATCTTCACTAGCGAGTTCTAGAAAAGTTTGCAAGAAGCAGTGGGTACTCAATTATGTCTGAGCACCGCATATCATCCTCAGACGGACGGCCAGACTGAGAGGGTGAATCGTGTCCTAGAAGACCTTTTGAGACTTTGTATCTTAGATTTTGGGGGCACATGGGAAGAGCATCTTCTGTTGGTAGAGTTCGCATATAATAACAACTTTCAGTCCAGTATTGGTATGGCTCCTTTCGAAGCTCTTTATGGAAGGCCTTGTCGATCACCTACATGTTGATGGGAATCTACGGACAAGATCTTGCTTGGGCCTGATATGGTTAGGGAGACTTCTGAGAAGATTGACTTGATTCGAAGAAGGATGAAAGCAGCGCAGGATAGGCAAAAATCTTATGCGGACAAGAGGAGGACGGATCTTGAGTTTGAAGTGGGGGCATGGTCTTTGTCAAAGTGTCTCCGTTACGAAATGTGGTTCGCTTTGGATCTGTTGGGAAGTTAGCACCAAGGCTCGTAGGGCCATTTCCTATTAAGGAAAGGATTGGACGGATGGCATATAGAGTGGACTTGCCCGACAGACTTAGTGGTGTACATGATGTATTCCATGTGTCACATTTGAGGAAGTGCCTACATGAGACCGCAGAGGTGGTAGAGCCGAGCTTGCTTAAAGAAGTGGAAGTAGAGCGTGATGCGACTATTCGACGAGCTCCTACTCGCATCCTTGGGTCAGAGACTAGGAAATTGAGGAATCGAGAGATTCAACTAGTCAAAGTACAATGGGGAGAAGATGAGGGCAACGCTACTTGGGAAACGGAAGCAAAGATGCGTTCATTGTACCCATTCCTTTTTGAGGGTATGTCTTTTAACTTCTCCTTTATCGTTTGTCTAGTACTTATCTTATCTTTAGTATGTCCTCTCGTTAGTACTTTTGACCTTTAGATAGGGTAAACCTATGGTTGAAACATGTGTTTGAGACATGTTATGGCTGATGGATGCATATGGATGCAAGTGTTTGCTAGTGGTTGCTCGTGGATGCATATACACACACTCTAGACACTAGATCGGCTCAGTCACTTCATATTGCATATTGCATATAATTGTGTGTAGATAACTATATTTATGGATGTATAATGGTTGTGTTATCATATGGATGATGCATTTTGGTGGATGATTGTGCACTCATGTAGATATTGTATGTGTCGATAGGGTTCTCCCGCATACATAATGGATACATGGCACTATCATGGTTTGCATATGTTCATACATTAGATAGGGAACATATACACACACTTTTTGCATATGCTCATACATCATTAGAAATTGTTTTAAGGACAATGGATGCCCGTGTTTGATGGATTGAGTAGATGGTTTTTGGATGGTAGGATATATATTCTCCTTATCTTAAAGATTTCGGGGACGAAATCCTTTAAGGAGGGGAGAATGTAACACCCCGAATTTCAGTTAATGCTAAAATTCACTAATTGCAGAATAAATAATCTCAGATGTGAGAATTGGGGGAAACGGGCTGCGTTGTTGCGTTCGTCTCGGAAAAATACGCAAAATAGAGTCCGAAATTTTGTAAATCGGAGTCCGTATGGCCCAGTTATGGCCCAATGAAGTTTGCAGAAAATTCAAAGTTCAAACCAGATTTAAAATTCAAATTCAGATTTCGAAATTGGAACCAGCGGGGGTCAGGCGGGAAATGTCCCGCCCTAGCCATGTCGACAGGGCTGTTGACAGGCCTGTCGACTTGGGCCAAGTCGACTGCCCTGTCGACTTGCCTGTCGACACAGGGTGTCGAGCCAATTGGCCTGGGTGCACCAGGTCTGGTTTTCTGGCTGGTTTGGGCTGAGTTCTGGAAACTTCCTAAATCTGACGGACCTAATCTAACCTAGGGCTAATCCTATGGACTAAAACACACCCTAATCCTATAAATACACCCTAATGCAAGCCTAATCCATACTAAAAATAGAATTGATACCATCATGCCGCCAAAATCAAATTTTGGAGGAGCCTCCACTAGTTTATGAAGAAAGTTGCAAGCTAATCAACCTCTAATCATTATCTTCTTCAAATATAGCAACTAGTTCTACTTCATAAGTTTGCTAATCTTGGTTTTGGTGAGTTCCTATGCCTTTAGCAAGCAATTGCTAAACTAATTAGGATAGGATATTAGGAGGCTATGGATGTAAATGAGGATTTATGCATGTTGTGGTTGTCATATGTTATAAGTTCATATGCAAGTTTGTCTCTTTTTATGATATGACATGTTATGTAAGCTCATATGCAAGTTTATATGCAAGATTCATATGCAAGTTTGTCTCTTTTTATGATATGCACAACATATGCAAGGTTGCCTCTATGTATGACATGTTATGCAAGCTCATATGCAATGTTATATGCAAGATTCATATGCAAGTTTGTCTCTTTTTATGATATGCAAGGTTGTCTCTATGTATGACATGTTATGCAAGCTCATATGCAAGATTCATATGCAAGTTTGTTTCTTTTTATGATATGCATAACATATGCAAGGTTGCCTCTATGTATGACCTGTTATGCAAGCTCACATGCAAGTTTATATGTAAGTTCATATGCAAGTTTATATGCAAGTTCATATGCAAGTTTATATGCAAGTTCATATGCAAGTTTGGGTTAATGATTTATGCTAGTTGGGTTTAATGTTATGATGCAAGTTGACACCTTTTAAACCCATGTAAATGCCAACGTTGTGCTAAGATTGAACCCATTACATTTATAGTGAATTTTCCCATTTATATGACATGTCATGAGAACGAATTACGTGGGAAACGATGGGGTTAATATCCATGTTAATAAAAATGTGTAGAACATAAAATGAATGGACATAATTGGGAATTTACCTATTAAGTTAGGTCTACCCATATTATGGAGTTGGGAATTTACCTATTAACTTAGGTCTACCCATACTATGGAATTGGGAATTTACCTATTGAGTTAGGTCTACCCATATTCTTAAAAATGTGTAATTAATTAGGGATAATTAATACAAATTATGGGGGTGATTAATTAGGTGTAATTAATCAACTAAGACACGAGGTTGGACCCTTTTGTAGCGGAAGTCTGCCCGGAACCAACCGGCAAATCCAGCAGCTACAAATGATTGGCCCAATGTGAGGGGTCTTAGTCATAAATTAAATACGTGATTAAAGTAAAGACACGAGGTTAGACCCTTTTGATGACGAAAGTCTGCCCGGAACCAACCGGCATATCCAGCAGTCATAAAAGATGGTCTAATGTGAGAGGTCTTTATGAGGTCATGATCTTAATTAATTAATTAAGAAACACTTAACCATATTAGCATGTAGAGGGACATGATGGGTTAAGTGGGTGCCTTGGGTGGCATGTGGAAATCTAGTGGTTGCCTTGGGTGGCAATAGAAAATACGATTAGAATACTTAACCAAAGTGGAATATGTAATTAAAACATGATAAAGGGGTTAAGTGGTATACACTAGAAATGACAAGCTTAGGTGGGTAGCTTGTGGGGGCCCATTTCAACCAATATCCCAAACGTATCTTTGTGGGCTCGACCCAAGTCGAGGACGGGACACGCATATTGGGCTTGACTATAAGAGGCCAAAACGGGGTAGCGGTAGCAACGCGAGTCCAACGGGTTTCATATGCGTGTGTGGACCCGGGCTGGTAGGTAAGACGTTGTTGCATCGTGTAGATATAAGCCGTGCACCACATGTAGTATCGGGTTGCCACTATGGGGAGTGATACACCCCATTGTGGGGCCAGAACGGGTATCTACGGTAGGGAGCCGATCGTTTGGGAGTAGTGGGTACACCTAGTGGAGATAGGGGCAGACGGCACCTATGTAGTCAGCTAGGGGTACACGAAACTACTGGGTAAACTTTCTAAGTCCATGGGAGGGATCAACTTTTAAGTAGAAATGACTGGTGTGGTGCAGTGTAGTAATTATCCTTGGGTGGGTAGATGCGTCTTTATCGTTATCTTAGTTCATTCTAAGTCTGATTGGCTACTGAGTGTCGTCATTTATCCCCAGTCACACCGTACCAAGTTATATCGTACCCTAATTACTTTAATGATTGCATTGTTAAAGTTATAGGACTCGCTCAGACTTATGTCTGACCCCGTTGTTTTTATCTTTTTCCCAACCCTCAGGTTCTCAGAGTGGGCCCAGCACGAGTGGGCTTTGATCAGGCTGCTTTTATTACTCTCTTGGAGCTTGGACCCTAGATGTAGTGCTCAGCTTACCCTTTTCTTTTATGGCTATCAGTTCACGTATTGGGATTATGTATTTTTATTTAGCAGGATGGATATTTGTACTTGACTCTTATTAAGGTTTTGTGATGTAACCAGACATGTTTTACTTTCCGCTGCAATGAAATGTTGTTTTAAATTTTCAAGTATTACTTATATCTGTCTTGCTGTAATTTCTCTGTTCTATATTCACTCAAAATACTCCACCGATGTTATGGCATTCCCTTAGAGAGTGACCATAGCGGGCGTAGGGTGTTACATTTTCCACTGCATTGTAATTTGTAAATCTCTGGTATTTATCAAATGTGTAATATTTATTCGTATTCCGTAATATTCTTGTACTCTGATTTAAATTGTTGTAATAAGTAATGAAATGTTCTTCTGTTTGTATTCCGATTCGTCGTGTTTTCAAAGCAATCCGGTCTTCCCTTCACGGGGAAGTTTGGGTCATCACATTTGGTATCAGAGCTTTGGTTTACAGAGCTCGAGAACAAGGCACCTTAGAACCAAACGAAAGAATTCATCAGAGATTGGATTAGTAATATCCAATAAGAATGATTTGTTAGAGATGTGATCAGTAGTATCCTAAAACGAGTGTGAAGAGTATTATTTTTAAAATGAAAATGAAAACAAATATTGTTTTGAAAATTTAAACCTTATTCAACATATTTGAATATTTATTTGTATTGAATTTGGACAATCCAGTATATAAAGATTTCGCATATACGCCTTGCAAACGTGTATTCGAAATTTCAATATATCAGATAGATATAGAATCACACTCTAGCCGCCCAGGAATGATTCTGAAGATGGGTACCCATCATCAGTATTTGTGCTCGAGTTTCGAAAATGGGATTTCTATATATTTCCGATTGTCTGGTGTGAGAACCAAAACTAGATAGGTTATTGTTGTGATTTGGCATCAAAAATATGATCTTTGATTATATATCAAAATTCTGAATTTGAAACGTTAATTCACTAATTGATTGATGGTTGTGTTGTATGATTATTTGTTATCTAATAAAACCATTTTGTGAAAGAACGGTACATATAACCAAATTGTATCAAATATTGGATTGTATTGAAAACTGTTTGGAAATGCATGCATGTACATATATATGTATGAACAAGTCATTGCAACGAGGATAGAGAAGAGGAATAAAATTGTATGCACGACCAATAGGTACATGTTTACTAATTTATTGGGTCTGGATGATTTTATTAGCCGATTGGCTAGCCACTTGGCCTTTTCTTTTTATTTTTGAGATGAGAGGGCATGTGTGGCGGTCTGGGGATTTTCCCGGTGCTCCCGTACAAAGGAGGTTGTGGTGAAATTTTTCGAAATTTTAGGGTGTTGGCCAAATTTTTGAAAAACTAGAAAAGTTCTTAGAAACTGAAAAGTTGAAGAACTTAAGCCATAATAAAAATAATGAAAGTTGAGTTGATTAGCAAAACAACTTTCAGCTCCGTTCTTTTCGAGAATGAAAAGATTTCAAATGGGGGAGATTGTAACAACCTGGAAAATCCGAACTAATTTAAAATTTTAATTTTGGCAATTTTAATCAATTTTGAATATTTAAAATGAATAATTTTAAATAATAACGACAAGAAATTTATTTTGAATAGAATTAGAATGTATATATTTATTTGAATCGATGTTAGAATATAAATATATTTTTTAAATTATAATTAGAATTGAAAATGGCGCGGTAGTTTGAAAATTCGATTTCAAATTTCAAATGAATGTATAGGATTCAAAATAAACTGGATGTCAAAGAAACCAAAAACATTTGAATCTATTTGAAAATATCTTTCCAATGAATCCTAAAATTGAAATTTCATAGCGGGAATAAAAAGTTATGCCCAATTGAAAATTCAGAATAGTCGCTATGGAAATATAGCCCTTAAAAATAGCGATTTTGCAAACGACCTCTGTTTTTGACGATACCACTTTTTTTGGATCCGAGATGTCAAATTATTGCTAGATTCCAAAATTCATAATTTTTGGAATCAATATGAGCGTAGCATAGGAAAACGTGTTTTAACAGTTTTAGTCAATTTGGATCGACGAGAAAATGACCATTTTTCAAATGGTCTCCAAATTCAACGAAATTAGTTTTGTTAGGACTGTATCATCAAAACATAACCATATTTATTTTTCTGGAATTTTTAGAGGCAATATGTGGCCCCGGTAAATTAAAATGTACGTTAAATTTAATATTGATGAAAATATTAATTTATATTGTAATATTAACGGTAACTGGTCGAAACAGCTGAACCAGCTTACAAAACATATCACATTTTGTTCGGAATGGGTGTATTTGGTTACGGACGACAGTCGGTGGGTTCGATTTCTTGTTCGAAATAAAAAGTTGCTTTATGGAAGAAATTAAATTAAATAAAAATAATATAAAACCTCTCTATACTCTCTCTCTACCCTCCACACCGTTCAAAACATTAAAAAATAAAAAATATTAAAAACCGGATCTGGAAAAACCAGACGCCCTTTCCCCAGCATCGACCATCGCGCGCCTCAGGCCAGCGCCGCCGTAGGCGATCTTCCCTTTCCCCTCACCTCCTCCTCCTCCTCTCTCCCCTCTCCTCCTCCATCACGAAAAACCGTACCCTCCTCGTGAACGAAGGCCACCAACCGCCACTTTCAGTCAACGCGCTGCAGCACGATACCCTGGCGCGAGCACCAGTCCTCGTTCCACCGCCTCCGATCTCCAGTTCCCCACCTCCAACGCCCCTCCAGCTGAGTTCAACAATAAGTGGCAAATAAAGGTGAGTTTTATTTTTATTTTTATCTGATTGTATTTAAATTAAAAAGGCAGTTAGAGAAGAAAAAGGAATCAGTTTTTGTTTAATATTATACATAGAAAAAAATCAATTTTTATATATATTTTAAAATAAGAGAAATCAGTTTATATATATATACACATATATATATATATATATATATATATATATATATATATGAAAGTGAGATAAAAACATGATTTTCATCATATGAATAATTTTGAAAAGGTTTTATTTTTAACTTTTAAAAGGTTTGATTTTCAACTTTGAAAAGATTAGATTTTTTTCATATGAAGTGAAATAAAAATATGAACTTTATTTTTATCATGAAGTAACGTATACAGTGATTCGATTTTTATATGAGTAGTGGTTTAAAAATAGAATTTTTATATAACAGAGAACATAAAAATATGATTTTTGTATATGTAGCGAAATAAAAATCTGATTTTTATTATATGTCTAGCATTGAAATAAAAATATGATTTTTACAGCATTAAAATAAAAATTTTATTTTTAATATGAACAATGTAAAGAAGACTGCGTTTGCATTTTAAACAAAACCAAATGGTTTAGAATTTCGGAATAGAATGAAGGAGTGGATCCTAAAAGTGAGAACTTTTCACTTTAAATTTTAGTTTCTAGTTAAAATATATACTAGGATGCAGACGGTGCTTAGCAACACCTGACATCCGTCGTCCACAGACCATTGACGACTTGTTTGTTTGTTTGATTATTTTGGAAAAATAGATTATGTGATGTGGTATGGAATAAAATATTATATAGCTAAAAATATAATTTTTAACTTGTATATGAATAAAAAAATTATTCAATAACAAATCGGACGATTTGCTTATGTATACACATTTGATTGATATTGATTGGGACGATAAATTTCACATATCGCCCAACTGCATAAATAAAATCTGTGTTTATTGTTTGAAAACCCCACACGGGTGTTGGGATGCTACTGGACATACACTAATCCCAATATTTCGCTGTATGACAATCGATTGGTTGACAGACTGTTATAAGCGTTAAATATTTATATTTGATGCTTATGCCATGTAGAATTCACATTGGATGACGGTTGACTGTATCTAATTGTTGTTATATACATGGATTGTATGAAATCCATATAATCACATTGTATGATATTTGGCTGTGTCTGATTCCAGTTCATAAATAACGAATATTTTAAAATAATAGTCAGTAAAAGATCAAAATTTGATTTTGATGTCCGGTTTGGGATGGGCACGAATATATTTAAATATAAAAAGATGTGTTGATTAGATTAACGCCATTTGGACGTGAACCCGATTTTATTCGTTTTTATAATGAATATCGAAAAGGAATTGATTTCAAAATCTAATATTTTGAAAATATTATCTTTTATATATCGATGATATAGAATATTCAATTTTGATTTGAAATTGAATATGAAGTTGAAATCGTTTTGAAAATGAATTTAAAACGATTTATAAAATACATTTTAAATGGAAATCGATGAAATATATATATATATATGTATGTATGTATGTATATATATTATATTTGTATATAATGGCCTAAATAGAACGCGCCGCGCCGCGGCAGTTCGCGAATATCGACCATTGACTTCGAACAACCATTACGGGAGATCTAACCGTCGGGTTCTCCTAAAACCGGAACCATTGGGTTTGTATCGAAAAGGGATTTCTAACGAATATGAGAGATTTGAAATCTATCGGTTGAAGTTGGAATTATGTCCAAAACAAATTTGGAAAAGGTCGATGTGAGTGCAGTTCGATGACCATTTATGGAAATCAACTGTACGAGCCTTGATAAAATTATTAAAAATATCAATAATTTATGTAAAATCATAATAAATGATTTGGAAAGAATTGGGCTAAATATTCCATGTTTGAAAAGATAAAAATATATTTTTATCGAAATGAACTGGTTATGAACTAGAATTAAAAATCCAAAATTTTTAAATAATTAAATCGGATTTGAAATGGTTTTGAAAATAACCGGAATTTCCAATATATGAATTGGAATGGATTTGAATCGATATTATATTCAGAATATTTCGATTTTGGATTTCGTGATTATATGGATATTGTGGAGGAATTTGGAAGATATATATATATCGTTATTCCAATACGATATTTATTGATTTCAGAATTTGATATTGAATATAAGCCGATATATTTTCTATTCAGAGCCTTGTATTTAATGTCAAATTGGATTTTGGGTTTGTCGTGAATTTTGTTTTAAATGACACTGTTCTTAAACCCAGTTGAGAAAAGATTTAATCTTTTTATTTAGATTTAATGAAGTATTCTAATTAATTAACATTTAGTTGGAATTGAATTGGAATATTATTTTTGGGTGTATCATGAACGGTGTTTTAAATAACACTTGTTCTTTAACCCAGTTAATAATGGAATGGGATTTTGGGTTTGTCGTGAATGGTGTCTTGAATAGTAATGTTCTTGAACTCCGTTTGAGTAGAATAAATCTTTTAATTAAGATTTGAAGAAGTATTACCAATTAATTAATATCTAATTGGAATTGAAATGGAATGTGAATTGGGTTTATTGTGAACTATGTTTTAACAACATTCGTTCTTTAACCCGATTTACAGTGAAATGTGATTTGTAATTTATAAATCTTTTTATTGGGATTTAGCGGGAATTTTTCCGAAGTGAAGTTTTCCAATTTAATATATTAAATTGGAATTGGATGGAATTCGATTGATAATAATCGAAGAGAACTTTCTGTGGAGGAAGACTGTTAATATATATGGAATTTAAAAGGCTTTGCCATTATTCCATTTATATTATTAGTCGGATACGGAAATTGATATCGATTATATATTGATATATTTTCCATGAAGATTCCATAATTAATGGAATGTGATTTGGGTTTATCGTGAACTGTGTTTTAAATGTGTAATGACCCGCATTTTCCAGGGGTATAATTAATTTATTTAATTGTTTAAAATAGTGATATAGAGAATTTAATCGTCTTTAATTAAATAATATGGAATATTTAATTAAATTAAATAATATATTTAATTTAGAAATATTGGAAATCACAATATAAGGTGAACAGGTTCATCCCCAAGATTTAATTCAGCTTAGAGTTGAATCATATTGACGAATACATTCAGTCGACGTCAGTTTGAAAGTACAATTATATTATAATTAAAATCGAGCTTGAAATGGCGCTGCAGTTCGTAATTTGGTGATTCGAACTTCAACTGAATGTACATGATTCGTTTTAAATCGGAGTTCTGTGAAACAAGAAACGTGTGGAGCTGGTGGAGTATATCTTTCTAGTGGAAGAGAAAAATCAGGATTTCGTTGTATAGATTTTGATTCACGTCCAAATCAATTTCAGAAAAGTCGCTGTGGATTTCCTTTAAAATTTATAAAGGAATTATTTATATTTTAAAAAGGAATTTCAATATAAATCGAATATCGGGTTGACCCAGATTTGGAATATCGAGTTGGAAATTCATATGGGATTGTTCTGGAGCTGTAGGGTATTCTGGGGTGAATATATACGATAATTACAAATTTGTTTATATTTAACTTAATTCTATTTAAATATATTTATATATTTAAATGGGTCATCCAGAGCTTTAAAAATAGCCAATTTTGCAAACGAAGTTGGAATTTGACGAAACTAATTTTGTTGGATCCGCATTGTCAAATAGTTATTAGATTTCCAGTTTCGTGATTTCTAGAGTCACTGTGTGGACGTACGGATTTTTAGAGTGTAAAACATCAGTATTTCGACAGTTAAAAATACGCTGTGTGAGCATATGAAGTCGGAATTCGACAAAACCTATTTCGTTGGGACCGAAATGTCGAACTCTAGCTACATGTTAATTATCGTGATTTTTGGGTATCGTGTGTGATCATATGGATTTTTATAAAGCAAAATGAATATATATATATATATATATATAGGAATATACCAGGAATATGCCTTCTGTAAAATATCTTGATATTTACTTCTTACTATAAATACCCTTCTCTACACCCTTACAACCTAATTCACTTCTTTTCCTTCTGGTCAAAGAGTAGCTGCCAATACCATTACTCATCAAATAAAATCTGTGAAGGGAAAAATTCTAGAAAATCAAAAATAATTCCTTAAATCATAAAACGGATGTCTTTGAATTCCTGCTACAAATCTCTTCAATCCTATGTATGTATTGTGGCATCCGAACTCTGTTTCCGTTGAAGCAGGGTGTTCACAGCAACTAGGGTTCGGTTGTTCTACGATTTAGGGTGCATCGAACTTGAGGTTGAGGTTGCGTTCGAGTTCCTGAAGGTGAGGGGCGGCACTAGATGATGTCGAGGGAAGATCGGAGGGCGGTGTTTGGTTGTTGGCAAGGGGGCACACTGACGGGATGGTGTGGAGTGAGGAGTTGTGATGTTCAAATGGTCAGGATTTGGGCTTGGTACTTCGTTGTTTGTACTAGAAGGGAGAGTCGGGTACTGTAATCCTTGCGTAGGGAGTGGGAACACTGGAGTTGGGTTTTGAAGCTTTTGGGGAGTAGGAAGGTGACCGTGATGCTTGAGTTTGGTACAAAGTGGAAGTGGTGATAACATTTTGCTGTAACTGATTTTAAGAGCGATTTCTGGTTTGAGTTATTATGAAGGGAACATGAGGAAGTAGAGTTGGTGTCCGCACTTTTCTTTTGGGAAGATGGCCTTTCGGAAATGGATACTGCTAGAGATAGGGGAATGACGTAATCGAACTATGCAGGTCGTTTTGGAGGATGTTTGTGTAAGGGAAGCTAAGGCTGTGATTTTCGGTAGCCGAAGTTTACTGCCGTGGTGATTGAGGAAGAAACACTATGTGGATTTTTGGGTGCAGACTGTCAAAACGAGTTAGAAGAGATGTCTGAACGGGTTGGTGCAGGAAATAAGTGGGCCGGTGAATTTCTAATTGGGGTAAGGAATAATAATAAGGGGTGAGGCGAATATTTGAATATATATGTTTTAATTAAATTCAAATAAGTGTATTAACTTGTATTAATCATATCCTGTACATACCGTATCTGAATTACAAACCGTCCGTCATCTTGGAAATCGTATGGTCGGGAACAACAACATGGGACCAGTGTGGAATGATTTGGAGCTCGTCTCCAATTATGACAGAATAAACCAACTGAACTGAATCGAGCCACCGTAATCGTTATTTAACGATTTACGGACAATGTGAGTAAAACTCACCAACTCTGAACAGTTTATATTTTCCTGTTGTATTTTTAGAACTGTTAGAATTGTCTGTGTTGATTGTTTGATTGAACTGCTAGTCAGTTAGTGGAAATTATATATATACATATATATTGATTCTGTTCATCAGAATATTTTTATACTCGTATGGTCTAACATATGTGATGCAGGGAAATAGGTTGGAGGAATCCGACCGGATTCCTCAACAGTTATTTTATTGTTTTTCATATATTGTGATATATGATGTAGTGTTAAATCTGTGGTTGATTATATGTGTTTGGATGAGATTGGTCATCGTGATAGGATGAGTTAAGTACCATATAATATTGGAATGGGAAAAGGAGATTTTCAAAGTGATATTGAAAACAGAATATTTATAAACTGGAATATTTATAAATAAGAAATATTTATAAATTGGAATATTTATAAATAGGAGATATTTAGAAAGGAAATAATTTCAAACTATTTTTCTTTTGGAATGGAAAGGCCCGTGTGGGCGTTTGGGGATTTTCCCGATGCTCCCGGTACAAAGGAGGTTATAGCGAATTTTCCCAGGAATTTAAGGAATTAGAATATTTCAAGAATAAATTTGAAAAGGAAATATTTGTAAACCATTTACAAATAGAATTAAAAAGGAAACGTTATAAAAAGAGAAAACGTTATAAAGCAGAAACCATTATAAAGATGAAAACGTTATTAAAAGGAAATCATTTTTAAAATGTAGAACCGTTATTTAAAAGTAAATCTTTTCAAATGAATAAAACGTTGTTAAAAACGAAATCTTTAAAGTGAATAAAGTAAATCGAATATGGTATTCGAAAGGAGTTAAATCGAATATGGTATTCGAAAGGAGTTAAATCGAATAGGGTATTCGAAGGGAGTAAATCGAATATGGTATTCGAAAGTTAGTAAAACGAATATGGTATTTGAAAGTTAGTAAAACGAATATGCTATTCGAAAGGGGTTAGTCGAGTCGAGTTCGTTAAATAGAGTTAACTAGTTCAGTAGAGTTAACCAGTTCGGTAGAGTTAACCAGTTCAGTAGAGTTAACCAGTTCAATAGAGTTAACCAGTTGGGTTAAGTAAGTCAAGTTAACCAGTGAGTTAAGCAAGTCAAGTTAACCTGTGGGTTAAGTAAGTCAAGTTAACCAGTTGAGTTAAGTAAGTCGAGTTAATCAAGTCGAGTTGATCGAGTTAGAGTTACTCAGTTAGAGTTAATCGATTAGAGTTAAAACGAACTATAGTTAATCAAATATAGTTATTTGAGACAGAGTTAGTCAAACATAGTATTCAGGGTAAGTTGCCATCTCGTACGTCTGCTAGCGTAATTCGCAGGGCTATAAATAGCCTACGGCGGTCGGATGTTTCCTGAGGGAGTCAGGCATAACCATTGTGATCGCTGCGATCTAGAGTCAAGCGAATGGAGTTAAATCGAATATTAGTTATTCGATAGGAGTTAAGTTCTTGAGTTAGATTATCGAGATAAGTTAATCGAGTTAAGTTCTTGAGTTAGATTATCGAGATAAGTGAGTTGAGTTAAGTTCATCGAGTTAAATTAATCGATGTTAGTTTCATCAAAAGGAGTTAATCGATGTTAATTTCGTCGAAATGAAGATCGATGTTAGTTTCATCGAAGGGAGTTATCGATTATAGTTTAATCGAAAGGAGTTATCGATTAGTTAAATCGAAAGGAGTTATCAAATTTAGTTATTCGAAAAGGAGTTATCGATTTGTTAAATCGAAAGGGAAGATTATCGAATATCGTTTATTCGAGAGGAGATTATCGAATATAGTTTATTCGAAGGAGTTATCAATTATTAGTTAATCGAAGTGAGTTATAGAATAATAGTTAAATCAAAGGAGTTATCAAATTTAGTTATTCGAAAAGGAGTTACCTATTAGTTAAATCGAAAGGGAAGATTATCGAATATCATTTATTCGAGAGGAGGTTATCGAATATAGTTTATTCAAAGGAGTTATTGATTATTAGTTAATCGAAGTGAGTTATAGAATATTAGTTAAATCGAAGGAGTTATCGAATATAGTTTATTCGATGGAGTTAATCGATTAGAGTTAAATCAAATGAGTTAATCGAATATAGTTTATTCGAATAGAGTTAGAGGAGTTATCGAATATAGATTATTCGACAGGAGTTAAGTGAATTAGTTAAGTTAAACTAAGTGAATTAGTTAAGTGAATTGGTTAAGTTAACCAAAGTGAATTTGTCGAGTTAATCAAAGTGATTAGTTCAGTTAATCGTGTTGAATTTGTCAGTCGAGTTAATAAATGGAGTTAGTCAAACCAAGTAAAACCAGTTAGAGTTAATTAATTAAGGTTGACCAGTTAGAGTTAATCAATCAGAGTTAATCAAATAGAGTTAAGTAAAATAAGAACTGACTAGAGGTTAGTAAATTGAATAGTTTTCTAAGTGCCTATCTGATGTTGGTTTCGGCCTTCGAGATTTATACTTATGGAAGTGTTCTCATACTAGTTCACAGTCAGGGACTGATAGTTGGGGAAGAGTAGTGATTTGTAAATAAGCAAATGGAAAACGTTTTCCAGTGTTAATAACATATATTTTCTAAACATAGAAAATAAGGCAATGTGAATATATATATATATAGATATATGTTGATGATTTACCGATATAATTTCCATCTGGAAATAATATCGTTGTTTGCACACTTGTTTTTCTTTGATAGTTAACTCACAGACTATCGAAGTTTTGACCATTTTAACGTTGTTAATATGGAGAGACCGGTTGGATTATTATCCAAAGAACCACTCTGTATTAGCATAAGTATTGCGAATCATTTATGCCAAAGATAATTGAAGATGGAGTAAAGTGCAAGGGCTGTTGTATAAGTCTTAGATAACAGTGACTAAGATGGATATACTGAATAGTGCCTTCGGTTTGTCCAGTCCCAGGACAATGTGTATGGACGAAGGTCTGACAGAGTATATCCAATGGATCGCGTAAGTTGATCTCTTCAAATGTATATACGTTGGTGGCGGAGGAATTCATTTCTCTTAGCTGTATACCCGTTGTATTTTTGGGGAAATCAATTTGTGATTTGGCGGGTATGACGGTGTGACATTCTAAGTGAATGAGGATGACTTATGTGGATGAATGTCTGACAGAGTATTTCCAGAAAGGTCACATACATTGATTTCTTCAACTATACCAAGAGTGGAAGCGGAGAAGGAAACTTCTTTAGCTAACACGTAACGTACTATTGTAGACGCCAATTAGTGATTTTCGATGGATCTGACAATGTGGCATTCGAAGTGAATCTGATGTAATGGTAAAGCGTAGCTTCTAGCCTCATCAATCGGTAAATGACAGAAATCGGCAGGCAGCATGGCTAAGTCGGTCGCACCGAAGTAGGGTGTATAATCACCTATCTAGAGAATATTCATTTGTTTCTTAAATCTATCAATGCTGTCCCATATATATATATATATATATATATATATATATATATATATATATATATATATATATATATATATATATATATATATACGGGAACGATTGCTGGTCCCAACCGTTGGTGATATACATTCGATACACTCAAGCAAAATGAGTGGTCGGTCATGTGTGGTTGAGTTAGAAGATGTTCTTGTTGAACTCCAGTGTATCGTTCCTAGAGTACACTGATCGGAAGGTGGTTCCATACCTTGTCATAGTTGGAAATCCATTATCCAATACGTGCTTGCGGTTTTGATTGTATACTATATATGTAGAACGTGAGATGAAAGCGTTTCTGCTAGTTGATATCTATTTGTACATAGACATTATTATAATATCAAAAGGTTTTTGATATAAAGATATTTTGGCTTCTCATAAGGGAAAAACCCGTTTCGTTCTGCGGCGTGGTCTTATGAGATATTGTTTACTTGTTCAACTATTTTAAACTGTTTTACTCACACCAGTCCTTGTTGCGTGCTTTGCATGTGTCAGATGATAGGGGGTTCTCGCTTTTCGTTAGGTGGTGAACGGGAGACTCTTATTCCTACATGTCCCTTTGGTAGGGTTGGTTGTGAAGTCGAAAGGCTGGCCGTAAAATATGGTATTGGGGTACCAATGTAAGCCACGGTGGGGTGTTACCATGCTGCTTTGGAGGATGGGGACGGTTGCAAATCCTACTCAAAATCCAGGCCGTTACAGTTGGTATCAGAGCTTAAGTTAAGAATTACTTGGCTCTGTTGCGTGACTCGGTAGAGTTAGGGTTAGTAATACCCTAGATTGAGTTGAGTGTATATATACGAGTGCGCATTTGATATAAAAATGGTTTTATATTATGGAGATTCATTGGCTGAATTGTTTATGAGTTCTGGTCGATCAGTTTGATCCACTGTATCGGTAGGAGTAAACAAATACTCGAATACGATGAACCAACATGATATGTTTTGAAATTTACATAGTATAATTGGTTGTGTTGGTTGTTATTATAATCAAATAAGATTATAAAAAGTGAAATGGTTATAAATAACTAAGCAGGATTCTTATGAGTAAAGTATATGAAAAAAAAGATGAATAAAATCTGAATTCAAACCTGAATTGGAATTAAAATAAGGAAATTTTAGGTTCCTGGGAGATTTTGAAACGTTTTTCAAACTGAAAGTGATATAGTATTGAACTCACATTGATAACTGGAAAATAGATTCTGATGATGAATCTAGACATCATCAGTGTTCATTTTCGAGTTTTAAGTGACTGATTACTACCAAAGATTTTGGTTTTCAATTGTTTTGAGGAAAACAAGTTGTTTAGAAATTCAAAGGTTTTGAATTGGTATTATGATTACAAATTTGATTTGAAATAAAAGCCCAGGAATTTAAATTCTAGAATTTAAGTTTAACTTGTTAAGTAAAAACTGGGATGATAAGAGAATAATATGAGATGGTCTTGTACTAATGAGTTAAGAGTTTGAAATCAAGAATCAAACTCGAGTCGAAATGATAATTGGCTTGGATATAAGCGAATGGTTGTGTTGGTGCTAAGACTGATTGGAATTTGATTGGGGTGGCATAGGTATCTGCTAAATTAATAGCAGATGGTAATGAGATAATGGAATGCCCGACAAAAAGGTACAAGTTTATATTTTATATGAGTTTGGAATTTATGAGCCGAATTGGCAAGCTGTTTGGCGTTTTGATTTTCTTTTGGGTTGAAGAAGGCCCAGAGAGGCGAGTTGGAGTTTGAGTTTGAGCTATTGACCAGTACAAAGGAGGTGCTGGCGAAATTTTTCGAATGTTTAAAGTGTTAGAAAATTTTCAGAATTTTTCAAAATTTTAGTTAGTCGGAATGAATAAATATTTTAGTCGACATTAATTGGTTCAGTTAAAATCAGAAATAAGGGCAAACAAATCTTAGGAATTCCAATAGGTAGGGTCGTCCTCTAACTTAGCAATTTCGAGGACTAAATTATTTTAAGTGGGGAAGAATGTAATGACCCGCATTTTCCAGGGGTATAATTAATTTATTTAATTGTTTAAAATAGTGATATAGGGAATTTAATCGTCGTTAATTAAATAATATGGAATATTAAATTAAATTAAATTAAATTAAATATTTAATTCAGAAATATTGGAAATCACAATATAAGGTGAACAGGGTCATCCCCAAGATTTAATTCAGCTTAGAGTTGAATCATATTGACGAATATATTCAATCGATGTCAGTTTGAACGTATAATTATATTATAATTAAAATCGAGCTTGAAATGGCGCTGTAGTTCGTAATTTGGCGATTCGAACTTTAACTGAATGTACAACATTCGTTTTAAATCGGATTTCTGTGAAACAAGAAACGTGTGGGGCTGGTGGAGTATATCTTTCTAGTGGAAGAGAAAAATCGAGATTTCGTCGTATTGATTTTGATTCACGTCCAAATCAAATTTCAGAAAAGTCGCTGTGGAATTCCTTTAAAATTTATAAAGGAATTATTTATATTTTAAAAAGGAATTTCAATATAAATCGAATATCGGGTTGACACAGATTTGGAATATCGAGTTGGAAATTCATATGGGATTGTTCTGGAGCTGTAGGGTATTCTGCGGTGAATATATACGATAATACAAATTTTTTTTATATTTAATTTAATTATATTTAAATATATTTATATATTTAAATGGGTCATCTAGAGCTTTAAAAATAGCCGGTTTGCAAACGAAGTCAGAATTTGACGAAACTAATTTTGTTGGATCCGCATTGTCAAATATTTGTTAGATTTCCAGTTTCGTGATTATTAGAGTCACTGTGTGGCCGTACGGATTTTTAGAGTGTAAAACAGATAGTATTTCGACAGTTAAAAATACGCTGTGTGAGCATACGAAGTCGGAATTCGACAAAACCATTTTCGTTGGGACCGAAATGTCGAACTCTAGCTACATGTTAATTTTCGTGATTTTTGGGTATCGTGTGTGATCACATGGATTTTTAGAAAGCAAAATGAATATATATATATATGGGAATATACGAGGAATAATCCTTCTGTAAAATATCTATATATTTACTTCTTACTATAAATACCCTTCTCTACACCCTTACAACCTAATTCACTTCTTTTCCTTCTGGTCAAAGAGTAGCCGCCAATAGCATTACTCAGCAAACAAAATCGGTGAAGGGAAAAATTCAAGAAAATAAAAAATAATTCCTTAAATCATAAAAATGATGTCTTTGAATTCCTGCTACAAATCTCTTCAATCCTATGTATATATTGTGGCATCCGAACTCTGTTTCCGTCGAAGCGGAGTGTTCACAGCAACTAGGGTTCGGTGGTTCTACGATTTAGGGTGCATCGAACTTGAGGTTGAGGTTGCGTTCGAGTTCCTATAGGTGAGGGGCGGTGCTAGATGATGTCGAGGGAAGATCGGAGGGCGGTGTTTGGTTGTTGGCAAGGGGGCGCACTGACGGGATGGTGTGGAGTGAGGAGTTGTGATGTTCAGATGGTCAGGATTTGGGATTGGTACTTCGTTGTTTGTACTAGAAGGGAGAGTCGGGTACTGTAATCCTTGCGTGGGGAGTGGGAATCCTGGAGTTGGGTTTTGAAGCTTTTGGGGAGTAGGAAGGTGACCGTCATGCTTGAGTTTGGTACAAAGTGGAAGTGGTGATAACGTTTTGCAGTAACTGATTTTAAGAGCGATTTCTGGTTTGAATTATTATGAAGGGAACATGAGGAAGTGGTGTTGGTGTCCGCACTTTTCTTTTGGGAAGATGGCCTTTCGGAAATGGATACTGCTGGAGATTGGGGAACGAGGTAATCGAACTGTGCAGGTCATTTTGGAGGATGTTTTTGCATGGGAAGCTAAGGCTGTGATTTCCGGTAGCCGAAGTTTACTGCTGTCGTGATTGAGGAAGAAACACTATATGGATTTTTGGGTGCAGACTGTCAAAACGAGTTAGAAGAGATGTCAGAACGGGATGGTGCAGGAAATAAGTGGGCTGGTGAATTGCTAATTGGGATAAGGAATAATAATAAGGGGTGAGGCCAATATTTGAATATATATGTTTTAATTAAATTCAAATAAGTGTATTAACTTGTATTAATCATATCCTGGACATACCGTATCTGAATTACAAACTGTCCATCATCTTGGAAATCGTATGATCGGGAACAACAACGTGGGACCAGTGTGGAATGATTTGGAGCTCGTCTCCAATTATGACAGAATAAACCAATTGAACTGAATCGAGCGACCTTAATCGTTATTTAACGATTTACGGACAATGTGAGTAAAACTCACCAACTCTGAACAGTTTATATTTTCCTGTTGTATTTTTAGAACTGTTAAAATTGTCTGATGGACTGTGTGTTGATTGTTTGATTGAACTGCTAGTCAGTTAGTGGAAATTATATATATATATATATATATATATATTGATTCTGTTCATCAGAATATTTTTATACTCGTATGGTCTAACATCTATGATGTAGGGAAACAGGTTGGAGGAATCCGACTGGATTCCTCAACAGTTATTTTATTGTTTTTCAGATATTGTGATATATGATGTAGTGTTAAATCTGTGGTTGATTATATGTGTTTGGATGAGATTGGTCATCGTGATTGGATGAGTTAAGTACCACAAAATATTGGAATGGGAAAAGGAGATTTTCAAAGTGATATTGAAAACAGAATATTTATAAACTGGAATATTTATAAATAAGAAATATCTATAAATTGGAATATTTATAAATAGGAGATATTTAGAAAGGAAATAATTTCAAACCATTTTTCTTTTGGAATGGAAAGGCCTACGTGGGCGTTTGGGGATTTTCCCGATGCTCCCGGTACAAAGGAGGTTATGGCGAATTTTCCAGGGAATTTAAGGAGTTAGAATATTTCAAGAATATATTTGAAAAGGAAATATTTGTAAACCATTTACAAATAGAATTAAAAAGGAAACGTTATAAAAAGAGAAAATGTTATAAAGCAGAAACCATTATAAAGAGGAAAACGTTATTAAAAGGAAACCATTTTAAAATGTAGAACCGTTATTTAAAAGTAAATCTTTTCAAATGAATAAAACGTTGTTAAAAAGGAAATCTTTATAAAGTGAATAAAGTAAATCGAATATGGTATTCGAAAGGAGTTAAATCGAATATGGTATTCGAAAGGAGTTAAATCAAATATGGTATTCGAAGGGAGTAAATCGAATATGGTATTCGAAAGTTAGTAAAACGAATATGGTATTTGAAAGTTAGTAAAACGAATATTGTAAAAACCCGTAACTTCCCCGTAAAGGAAAGTGTCGGATAGTTCGAGAACAAGCCACAACAGATCGCATACAAAAGAACATTTCATTGTATATTACAACAATGCATCAGATTACAAGAATATACAGAGTATCAATGAATAATACACAGAAATATCAGAGATTTAAATTACATTTAAATACATAGCAGCGGAAAATAATACAATACACAACTAGAAGTAGATATACGGATACAAAGCTTTCCGGATATCGTTCCAGCTGTAAACCAGGATCCTGTGAATATAAATCTGCAAACCCAAAACTGCTAGCTGCCCATGTCAAAATAGGGGCACCCAGAGTTTAGGTTAAAACAATAAACTCCAGGTCAGTATGGGACTGGTGTGAGAACTAAAACAGTTATAATTCTTTATTTTAAAGTTCGGTAAATCAAGGGACCACGCCGTAACACGGAACGGGTTTCCTCCCAAGAATACCAGTGCATAAAACAAACAGCGCAATGCTAAATAAAGAAAAATGAAGCTGTTATAAGACCCAGGTCCCATCACACAATGCAACGCAAGCCGGAGGATAGGGTTTTTACCTTATAACAGCCAAAGCATGCTTGATACGTTTAAAACACATTATTTGATACTATTATAAGTGCATAGTGTATAAAACAACTTCAAATCATAAGTATCAATCATAGGCGGCATGAGCGCCCCATCCCACTATGTCACCATACTAGGTTCTACAAATAAAACTGCAAATGTCACGTATTTGGAAATTGGATTTCCGTCTATGAACCGAGGCAAAAGATAGTCCTCAACCGATTCGAGACGCTCTAGCCCGCGTCTCAGGAACAGAACGCATCGTCCCTTGGAGCGACAGGGCCGGTCCACCGATGTGGATTAAAATGCCTGAACACTGCGTTTCCCCGCCCTTTGGGGCGTAGGTGAGCCAACTAAATGACTCCATCGGACCCGGATCGTCCGATCAACCCGAGGCGCCTCGCAACAGCAACAACCACATAAGTCAAACTCGTCAGGGCGTGTAAAACCACTGACTCCACTTCTAACTAGAAAGAAACGCATGCCCTCCCTGAGGTCCGTCTCCCGTTTTTGGTTCATACCGGGTGTGAAGTTCGCGAATTCACGTTACACAAAGCTATGCCACACAGGCTGTGCTTTGATCATCACCACAAGACTTTGCTTTTCAACAGAAGCCTCGATCAATTGCCACTTAGGCATGCCATACAGGCAATTCACTCCATGCGTTTGATATCCATCAATATATAACCCCTGAGCTCGTACGTCTCAGAGAAGGGCGTTAAGCAAGAGAATAAATTCTCCGCCGCCAAACAGATATATATTTAATAGAGATCAATCACACGGACTAAAATCCAATGTCAGACACACAGTCCATTTACAAGTCCGTTCTGGGTCTGAACGAAACCGGAGGCACCTAGTACCCCGCATATCCATCGATCTCCAAGTACGTCTGGACGATCACTAACTGTTTCCATCTTCTTGGGTGTACAGCCCAATCAAGATCATCAGTAATCACCCAAACGACGTGAAGACTTCCGGTCTTCGACCACCGTCTTCATCTTCGACACCACGTCGAATCAGTTATTCAGAATGGGATAAACCCGGTCTTTCTGAATAACTTGCGTATATATTATAAAAGTGTTACCCAAACACAACATACGCCTCATTCCAATTCAGAATATTCTTTTATTCAAATATTCCTATACTTTGGGAAAAGTTCCCATTAATTTTATCCAAGATAAATTCTTTAAATTTATTCTTTAATCTCCTTTGAATATCAATTCAAACTAGTCGGGATTAGCGAACCACACCGAAGTAATCATTTATTTTATTTCCCAATCCCAACCTATTCATCCCATGAAGTAAAACTGGTTATACTTCATATCTAACACCACGGTGTTATCGGTAAATTCAATTACCATTTCACGTTCAAATCTAATTAAAGATTTAACTATCGCCTGGAGTAAAACTGGTGATACTCCATTCTCGATCTTTTCAATCTAATTAAATATTCATTAAAACTCCACTTAGTTTTAATCGTTAACTGGGTTAAAGAATCCGTGTCATTTAAAATACGGTTCACGATAAACCCAAAGTCACATTCCATTAATTATCGGGTTAAAGAACGAGTGTTATTTAAAACACTGTTCACGATAAACCCAAAAATCAATATCAATTCAATTCCAATTAAATATTATTTAATTGGTACACTTCATTAAATCTAAATAAAAAGATTTAATCCTTTCTCAACTGGGTTCAAGAACAGTGTTAGTGAAGACACCACTCACGACAAACCCAAATCACATTTGATATTCAATACAAGGCTCTGAATAGAAAATATATCGGCTTATATTCAATATCAAATTCTACGATTAACATATGTCGTATTGGAAATAACGATATAAATATATATCTTTCAAATTTCCATAATAACATCTGTAAAATCACGAATTCCAACATCGAAATATTCCAAAGACAATTTCGATTCAAATCCACTCCAATGCAATCATTGGAAATCCTGGTTATTTTTAAAACCCTTTTTCAAATTCAATTTATTTATTTAAAAACAAATAGAATTTTAATTCTAGTTCAAAACTAGTTCATTTAGATAAAAATCTATTTTTATCTTTTCAAATATGGAGTTTTTCATCCCAATACTTTGTAAACCATTTCTTATGATTTTACACAAATTATTACTATTTTTAATAATTTTATCAAGGCCTGTACAGTCGATTTCCATCAACGGCCATCGAACTGCACTTACAGCGACCTTTTTCGAATTTGATTTGGAAGTATCTCCAAATCCAACCGTTAGATTTCAAATTACAAATATTCGTTAGAAAGCTCTTTTCGATACGAACCCAACGGTTCCGGTTTTAGGAGAATCCGACGGTCGGATCTCCCGTAATGTCCGTTTGAAATAAATGGTCGAAATTCACGAACTGCCGCGACGCGGCGCGTTCTATTCAGGCCATTATAATATATATAATATATATAATATATATTTCGTCGATTTTCTATTCAAAACGAATTATATAAATAGTTTTAAAATTCGTTTCAAAATCTATTTCAACTTCCATTTCAATTCAAATCGAAATTGAATTCTTCTTTATAAATTCGTTTTAAAATTCATTTCTATTCAATTCAAATTTCAATTCAATTTGAATTCGTTTCAATTCGTTTTCAATTCAATTTGAATTCGTTTTCAATTCCTTTCGAAATCCTTTTCAATTCAATTCACTTCGAAATCATTTTCAATTCAATTCATTTCGAAATCGTTTTCAATTCAATTCCTTTCGAAATCGTTTTCAATTCAATTCATTTCGAAATCGTTTTCAATTCAATTCATTTCGAAATCGTTTTCAATTCAATTCATTTCGAAATCGTTTTCAATTCAATTCATTTCGAAATCGTTTTCAATTCAATTCATTTTGAAATCGCTTTCAATTCAATTCATTTCGAAATCGCTTTTCAATATTCCTTTTAAAATGAATAAAATCGATATAAATATCGTTCACGTCAAAATGGCGTCAATCTAATCAACACGGCTTCATAAATTTCTATTTTCAAATATTCTATTTCAAATATTTCTTTTTCAAAATAGTTGTTATTATCAAAATATTTCGTTCAACACATGACCAATCTCAATAGATGAGTACTGTCAACACATGAACCTTTATTTTATAATATTCTTTATTTTTCAAATTGGAATGAGGCCCACTCAATAACCATATAAAGTTAATTATATGGATTCCATACAACAAATGTATATAATAGCAACGATAGATAATCAACCATCAACCAAAGTGCACTACACTGTATAAGCATCAAATATAGATATCTAACGCTTATAACAGCCTGTCAATCAATCGATCGACATATTTAATCAATCAGGATGAGTGAGATTCATATTTCATCCCAACACCCGTGTGGGGTTTTCAAACAATCAAACACAGATTTTAGTTGTGCAGTTGGGCGATGTGTAAAATTTATCGTCCCAATCAATATCAGTCAAATCAGTGTATATAAACAAATCGGCCGATTTGTTTATAAATATTTATTTATTCACTTTCACGTTAAAAATTATATTTTTAACGATAAAACATTTCATTCAACCTATGAATAATCTATTCGGTTCATTTATTCAATAAAATGATATTTTTATTTTTCTAACATATTTTAGAAAATTTCGGCGGCATAACGGCACGATACTAGAAACGGGACGAGGCCTAGCCTTATCCCCGGTCTAGTGAAGGCCCACGCCATTCACACATCAATCAAAATCACCAAACAACCAAATTCAAATCAAATCATATAACTAATCTATGCAACCAAACAAACAAGTCCATGGTCTGTGGACGATTGTGTCGGGTGCTACTAAGCACCGTCTGCATCCTAGTATATATATAACTAGAGAAAAGAAAGTGAAAGGTGAGAAATTCTCACATATAGCTATCCTAGCTCCACGGCACTTCTTTGATAGAAAACTTCATCGCTATCGCATCTTCGTCATCTTCGTTGCCCGTAGCCACTACATGTATAGAAATCGAATTTTTAATTCGAAGTTCAATATATAAAAATCACATTTTTAATTCGAAGTTCAATATATAAAAATCACATTTTTAATTCGAAGTTCAATATATAAAAATCACATTTTTAATTCGAAGTTCAATATATAAAAATCACATTTTTAATTCGAAGTTCAATATATAAAAATCACATTTTTAATTCGAAGTTCAATATATAAAAATCATTTTTTTAATTCGAAGTTCAATATATAAAAATCATATTTTTAATTCGAAGTTCAATATATAAAAATCATATTTTTAATTCGAAGTTCAATATATAAAAATCATATTTTTAATTCGAAGTTCAATATATAAAAATCACATTTTTAATTCGAAGTTCAATATATAAAAATCATATTTTTAATTCGAAGTTCAATATATAAAAATCACATTTTTAATTCGAAGTTCAATATATAAAAATCATATTTTTAATTCGAAGTTCAATATATAAAAATCATATTTTTAATTCGAAGTTCAATATATAAAAATCATATTTTTAATTCGAAGTTCAATATATAAAAATTCTATTTTTATTTCGAAGTTCAATATATAAAAATTCTATTTTTATTTCGAAGTTCAATATATAAAAATCATATTTTTCTTTCGAAGTTCAATATATAAAAATCATATTTTTACTTCGAAGTTCAACATATAAAAATTCTATTTTTATTTCGAAGTTCAACATATAAAAATTTCTATTTTTATTTCGAAGTTCAACATATAAAAATTTCTATTTTTATTTCGAAGTTCAACATATAAAAATCACATTCATTAACCTTTCTAAGTAATAAAAATTATATTTTCTTCTCCTATAAAAATCTAATTTTTATTCGTTATTCATAGATCTAAAAATCGAACTTTCTTTGTTTTAAAATTTCAAACTTTCCTATAATAAAAATATCAACTTTCCTATGTTATTTAAAATAAAATCTGAAAATAACCAATTGTTTTGGTTATATAAAAATCAGAAAATGTAACAATGTATTTTAATTAAATATACAATAAATAAAAAACGAACGTACTGCTCAAAATCGGAAGAGGAGGGGTCGCTGGGTTTTGTTGGTGGCGCAGGAGCCTCGTCAGGCGGTGGTGGAACTCGGTGGGCCGGCGGTGCTGACTTGGGGGAGGGCGCAGGCGGTTTTTTTGGGTTTTAGGGGAGGGGAGGGGTCTCTGGGGTTTGGGAAATCGAAGAAGAGAGGGAGGCGTAGAGGAGGGGGGGCTGGGGAACTCGCGGTGGCTGTCAGGAGGAGGTGGCGAATCGATGGCAGAGGGCGCGGCGGCTGGGCGGAAATCGATATCGCGATGTTTTTTTTTGTTTTTTTTTTCCGAATGCTTTTCAGATGAATCGGGGGGGGGGGGGGGGGGGGGGGCTGGTTAAAAAGGGGGAAAAGAGATATTTTTTTTTATTAAATTAAATTAATTTCTCTCTCCTAAGTTGACTTTTCATACGACCTCGAAACGAGGCCCACCGCCTGTCGTCCTTAGCATTTCACCCCCATTCCGAACACAATGGGATATGTATCGCAAGCTGATTTGATCGTTTGAATCAGTTTCCGTGGAATTTACATTTAAATCACTATATTGAATTCTAAACATACATTTCAAATTACCGGGGTCACATACTGACTCGAAAAATTCCTGAAAAATATTTTCTAGCTTCGTATTGACGATACGGTCCTAATAAAACTAATTTCATCGAATTCTGAGACCGTTAGAAAAATGGCCATTTTCCAGTCGATTAAAATCAACTGAAACTGGTCAAATGCGTTTTCCTTTGCCATGCTCACATATTGATTCGAAAAATTATGAAATTTCGAATCTAACAATAACTTGACATCACGGACCCAACAAAACTGGTTTCGTCGAAATCCGAGGTCATTTGCAAAAAGTCCATTTTTAAGGGCCTGAATTCCATATCGACTATTCAGAATTTTCAAATGGACTTATCTTTTGATTCCCGCTATGAAATCTTGATTTTTCGGATTCGTTGGAAAGATATCGTCAATTAGATCCTAAGATTTTTGGTTTCACTAAAATCCGGATTGTTTTGCACCCGGTACATTCAATTGAAGTTTGAAATCGTATTATCGAACTACCGTGCCATTTTCAATTCCTTTTATAATTATATATATAATTATTTATATTCAAACGACGACGCGTATAAATATATACGTTCTAAATATATTCAAAATAAATTTCTCGTCGATATTATTTAAAATAATTCATTTTAAATAATCATAATTCGCCAAAATTGCCAAAATGAAAATTTTAACTGGCCCAGATTTTCCGGGTTATTACAATCTCCCCCACTTAAAACTTTTCGTCCCCGAAAAGGAACAAAGTCGAAAGCGGTTTGATTAATCAACTCTACGCTCGATCTAGCTTTCATTCTCCAACTTTTTAGTTTCTGAGAATTTCCAAAAATTTAAAAAATTTGGCTAACACCCTAAATTTTCGAAAAATTTCGCCATAACCTCCCCTGCAATGGGAGCATCGGGGAATTTCAAATAGCTTCCCCGGTCCTTCTGATCTCAAAAAGAAAAAGAAAAAGCCAAGCGGCTAGCCAATAGGCTCATAAAATCATCATCACCCAAACAAAACAGTAAATTATGTAGTAAACATGTATCTATTTGTCGGGCAAACAAATTTTATTCTCTGCTCTAGCCTCCTTGCTATGACCTGTTCAATGTGAGTACATATATATGCAAGCATATGCGACCAAATTTCAATACAATTCATTATTTGATCAAATTAGGCATAATGGTTCAAAATTTTCAAACAAATAAACAACCAACACAAACATCAATCAATTAGTGAATTAGAGTTTCAAATTCTTAAATTTGATACATATACAGAAAATCATGTTTTGATGTCAAATCACAACCATGAATTCTAGCTATATTAGTTTTGGTTCTCACACCAGTCTAGTGGAAATATATAGAAAATCACACCTTCGAAACACGAATATAAATGTTGATGATGCGATCGCTATCATCAATATCATCTTCGGGCGACTAGAGTGTGTTGCTATATCTATCCAATATATTAAAATTTCAAATACACGTGGATCAGACGTATACGCAAAATTTATATATACTGGATTGTCCAAAATCAATATAAACAAATAATCAAATACGAATAGTTGATTTAAATTTTCAAAACAAAATGGTTTTCATTTGAAAAATATACTCTTCACAATCGTTCTAGGATTCTACTGATCCCATTTCTAACGAGTCATTCTAATCGGATATTACTAATCCAATATCTGATGAATTCTTTCATATGGTTCTAATGTGTCTTGTTCTCTGTCTTTGTAAACCAAAGCTCTGATACCAACTGTAAAAACCCGTAACTTCCCCGTAAAGGAAAGTGTCGGATAGTTCGAGAACAAGCCACAACAGAACGCATACAAAAGAACATTTCATTGTATATTACAACAATGCATCAGATTACAAGAATATACAGAGTATCAATGAATATTACACAGAAATATCAGAGATTTAAATTACATTTAAATACATAGCAACGGAAAATAATACAATACACAACTAGAAGTAGATATACGGATACAAAGCTTTCCGGATATCGTTCCAGCTGTAAACCAGGATCCTGTGAATATAAATCTGCAAACCCAAAATTGCTAGCTGCCCGTGTCAAAATAGGGGCACGCAGAGTTTAGGTTAAAACAATAAACTCCACGTCAGTCATGGGACTGGTGTGAGAACTAAAACAGTTATAATTCTTTATTTCAAAGTTCGGTAAATCAAGGGACCACGCCGTAACACGGAACGGGTTTCCTCCCAAGAATACCAGTGCATAAAACAAACAGCGCAATGCTAAATAAAGAAAAATGAAGCTGTTATAAGACCCAGGTCCCATCACACAATGCAACGCAAGCCGGAGGATAGGGTTTTTACCTTATAACAGCCAAAGCATGCTTGATACGTTTAAAACACATTATTTGATACTATTATAAGTGCATAGTGTATAAAACAACTTCAAATCATAAGTATCAATCATAGGCGGCATGAGCGCCCCATCCCACTATGTCACCATACTAGGTTCTACAAATAAAACTGCAAATGTCACGTATTTGGAAATTGGATTTCCGTCTATGAACCGAGGCAAAAGATAGTCCTCAACCGATTCGAGACGCTCTAGCCCGCGTCTCAGGAACAGAACGCATCGTCCCTTGGAGCGACAGGGCCGGTCCACCGATGTGGATTAAAATGCCTGAACACTGTGTTTCCCCGCCCTTTGGGGCGTAGGTGAGCCAACTAAATGACTCCATCGGACCCGGATCGTCCGATCAACCCAAGGCGCCTCGCAACAGCAACAACCACATAAGTCAAACTCGTCAGGGCGTGTAAAACCACTGACGCCACTTCTAACTAGAAAGAAACGCATGCCCTCCCTGAGGTCCGTCTCCCGTTTTTGGTTCATACCGGGTGTGAAGTTCGCGAATTCACGTTACACAAAGCTATGCCACACAGGCTGTGCTTTGATCATCACCACAAGACTTTGCTTTTCAACAGAAGCCTCAATCAATTGCCACTAAGGCATGCCACACAGGCAATTCACTCCATGCGTTTGATATCCATCAATATATAACCCCTGAGCTCGTACGTCTCAGAGAAGGGCGTTAAGCAAGAGAATAAATTCTCCGCCGCCAAACAGATATATATTTAATAGAGATCAATCACACGGACTAAAATCCAATGTCAGACACACAGTCCATTTACAAGTCCGTTCTGGGTCTGAACGAAACCGGAGGCACCTAGTACCCCGCATATCCATCGATCTCCAAGTACGTCTGGACGATCACTAACTGTTTCCATCTTCTTGGGTGTACAGCCCAATCAAGATCATCAGTAATCACCCAAACGACGTGAAGACTTCCGGTCTTCGACCACCGTCTTCATCTTCGACACCACGTCGAATCAGTTATTCAGAATGGGATAAACCCGGTCTTTCTGAATAACTCGCGTATATATTATAAAAGTGTTACCCAAACACAACATACGCATCCTTCCAATTCAGAATATTCTTTTATTCAAATATTCCTATACTTTGGGAAAAGTTCCCATTAATTTTATCCAAGATAAATTCTTTAAATTTATTCTTTAATCTCCTTTGAATATCAATTCAAACTAGTCGGGATTAGCGAACCACACCGAAGTAATCATTTATTTTATTTCCCAATCCCAACCTATTCATCCCATGAAGTAAAACTGGTTATACTTCATATCTAACACCACGGTGTTATCGGTAAATTCAATTACCATTTCACGTTCAAATCTAATTAAAGATTTAACTATCGCCTGGAGTAAAACTGGTGATACTCCATTCTCGATCTTTTCAATCTAATTAAAGATTCATTAAAACTCCACTTAGTTTTAATCGTTAACTGGGTTAAAGAATCCGTGTCATTTAAAATACGGTTCACGATAAACCCAAAGTCACATTCCATTAATTATCGGGTTAAAGAACGAGTGTTATTTAAAACACTGTTCACGATAAACCCAAAAATCAATATCAATTCAATTCCAATTAAATATTATTTAATTGGTACAATTCATTAAATCTAAATAAAAAGATTTAATCCTTTCTCAACTGGGTTCAAGAACAGTGTTAGTGAAGACACCACTCACGACAAACCCAAATCACATTTGATATTCAATACAAGGCTCTGAATAGAAAATATATCGGCTTATATTCAATATCAAATTCTACGATTAACATATGTCGTATTGGAAATAACGATATAAATATATATCTTTCAAATTTCCATAATAACATCTGTAAAATCACGAATTCCAACATCGAAATATTCCAAAGACAATTTCGATTCAAATCCACTCCAATGCAATCATTGGAAATCCTGGTTATTTTTAAAACGCTTTTTCAAATTCAATTTATTTATTTAAAAACAAATAGAATTTTAATTCTAGTTCAAAACTAGTTCATTTAGATAAAAATCTATTTTTATCTTTTCAAATATGGATTTTTTCATCCCAATAATTTCTAAACCATTTCTTATGATTTTACACAAATTATTACTATTTTTAATAATTTTATCAAGGCCTGTACAGTCGATTTCCATCAACGGCCATCGAACTGCACTTACAGCGACCTTTTTCGAATTTGATTTGGACGTATCTCCAAATCCAACCGTTAGATTTCAAATTTCAAATATTCATTAGAAAGCTATTTTCGATACGAACCCAACGGTTCCGGTTTTAGGAGAATCCGACGGTCGGATCTCCCGTAATGTCCGTTTGAAATAAATGGTCGAAATTCACGAACTGCCGCAGCGCGGCGCGTTCTATTCAGGCCATTATAATATATATAATATATATAATATATATTTCGTCGATTTTCTATTCAAAACGAATTATATAAATAGTTTTAAAATTCGTTTCAAAATCTATTTCAACTTCCATTTCAATTCAAATCGAAATTGAATTCTTCTTTATAAATTCGTTTTAAAATTCATTTCTATTCAATTCAAATTTCAATTCAATTTGAATTCGTTTCAATTCGTTTTCAATTCAATTTGAATTCGTTTTCAATTCCTTTCGAAATCCTTTTCAATTCAATTCACTTCGAAATCGTTTTCAATTCAATTCATTTCGAAATTGTTTTCAATTCAATTCCTTTCGAAATCGTTTTCAATTCAATTCATTTCGAAATCGTTTTCAATTCAATTCATTTCGAAATCGTTTTCAATTCAATTCATTTCGAAATCGTTTTCAATTCAATTCATTTCGAAATCGCTTTCAATTCAATTCATTTCGAAATCGCTTTTCAATATTCCTTTTAAAATGAATAAAATCGATATAAATATCGTTCACGTCAAAATGGCGTCAATCTAATCAACACGGCTTCATAAATTTCTATTTTCAAATATTCTATTTCAAATATTTCTTTTTCAAAATAGTTGTTATTATCAAAATATTTCGTTCAACACATGACCAATCTCAATGGATGAGTACTGTCAACACATGAACCTTTATTTTATAATATTCTTTATTTTTCAAATTGGAATGAGGCCCACTCAATAACCATATAAAGTTAATTATATGGATTCCATACAACATATGTATATAATAACAACGATAGATAATCAACCATCAACCAAAGTGCACTACACTGTATAAGCATCAAATATAGATATCTAACGCTTATAACAGCCTGTCAATCAATCGATCGACATATTTAATCAATCAGGATGAGTGAGATTCATATTTCATCCCAACACCCGTGTGGGGTTTTCAAACAATCAAACACAGATTTTAGTTGTGCAGTTGGGCGATGTGTAAAATTTATCGTCCCAATTAATATCAGTCAAATCAGTGTATATAAACAAATCGGCCGATTTGTTTATAAATATTTATTTATTCACTTTCACGTTAAAAATTATATTTTTAACGATAAAACATTTCATTCAACCTATGAATAATCTATTCGGTTCATTTATTCAATAAAATGATATTTTTATTTTTCTAACATATTTTAGAAAATTTCGGCGGCATAACGGCACGATACTAGAAACGGGACGAGGCCTAGCCTTATCCCCGGTCTAGTGAAGGTCCACGCCATTCACACATCAATCAAAATCACTAAACAACCAAATTCAAATCAAATCATATAACTAATCTATGCAACCAAACAAACAAGTCCATGGTCTATGGACGATTGTGTCGAGTGCTACTAAGCACCGTCTGCATCCTAGTATATATATATAACTAGAGAAAAGAAAGTGAAAGGTGAGAAATTCTCACATATAGCTATCCTAGCTCCATGGCACTTCTTTAATAGAAAACTTCATCGCTATCGCATCTTCGTCATCTTCGTTGCCCGTAGCCACTACATGTATAGAAATCGAATTTTTAATTCGAAGTTCAATATATAAAAATCACATTTTTAATTCGAAGTTCAATATATAAAAATCACATTTTTAATTCGAAGTTCAATATATAAAAATCACATTTTTAATTCGAAGTTCAATATATAAAAATAACATTTTTAATTCGAAGTTCAATATATAAAAATCACATTTTTAATTCGAAGTTCAATATATAAAAATCACATTTTTAATTCGAAGTTCAATATATAAAAATCAGATTTTTAATTCGAAGTTCAATATATAAAAATCATATTTTTAATTCGAAGTTCAATATATAAAAATCATATTTTTAATTCGAAGTTCAATATATAAAAATCACATTTTTAATTCGAAGTTCAATATATAAAAATCACATTTTTAATTCGAAGTTCAATATATGAAAATCACATTTTTAATTCGAAGTTCAATATATAAAAATTCTATTTTTAATTCGAAGTTCAATATATAAAAATTCTATTTTTATTTCGAAGTTCAATATATAAAAATTCTATTTTTATTTCGAAGTTCAATATATAAAAATCATATTTTTCTTTCGAAGTTCAATATATAAAAATCATATTTTTACTTCGAAGTTCAACATATAAAAATTCTATTTTTATTTCGAAGTTCAACATATAAAAATTTCTATTTTTATTTCGAAGTTCAGCATATAAAAATTTCTATTTTTATTTCGAAGTTCAACATATAAAAATCACATTCATTAACCTTTCTAAGTAATAAAAATTATATTTTCTTCTCCTATAAAAATCTAATTTTTATTCGTTATTCATAGATCTAAAAATCGAACTTTCTTTGTTTTAAAATTTCAAACTTTCCTATAATAAAAATATCAACTTTCCTATGTTATTTAAAATAAAATCTGAAAATAACCAATGGTTTTGGTTATATAAAAATCAGAAAATGTAACAATGTATTTTAATTAAATATACAATAAATAAAAAACGAACGTACTGCTCAAAATCGGAAGAGGAGGGATCGCTGGGGTTTGTTGGTGGCGCAGGAGCCTCGTCAGGCGGTGGTGGAACTCGGTGGGCCGGCGGTGCTGACTTGGGGGAGGGCGCAGGCGGTTTTTTTGGGTTTTAGGGGAGGGGAGGGGTCGCTGGGGTTTGGGAAATCGAAGAAGAGAGGGAGGCGTAGAGGAGGGGGGGCTGGGGAACTCGCGGTGGCTGTCAGGAGGAGGTGGCGAATCGATGGCAGAGGGCGCGGCGGCTGGGCGGAAATCGATGTCGCGATGTTTTTTTTTGTTTTTTTTTTCCGAATGCTTTTCAGATGAATCGGGGGGGGGCTGGTTAAAAAGGGGGAAAAGAGATATTTTTTTTATTAAATTAATTTCATTTCTCTCTCCTAAGTTGACTTTTCATACGACCTCGAAACGAGGCCCACCGCCTGTCGTCCTTAGCATTTCACCCCCATTCCGAACACAATGGGATATGTATCGCAAGCTGATTTGATCGTTTGAATCAGTTTCCGTTGAATTTACATTTAAATCACTATATTGAATTCTAAACGTACATTTCAAATTACCGGGGTCACATACTGACTCGAAAAATTCCAGAAAAATATTTTCTAGCTTCGTATTGACGATACGGTCCTAATAAAACTAATTTCATCGAATTCTGAGACCGTTAGAAAAATGGCCATTTTCCAGTCGATTAAAATCAACTGAAACTGGTCAAATGCGTTTTCCTTTGCCACGCTCACATATTGATTCGAAAAATTATGAAATTTGGAATCTAGCAATAACTTGACATCACGGACCCAACAAAACTGGTTTCGTCGAAATCCGAGGTCATTTGCAAAAAGTCCATTTTTAAGGGCCTGAATTCCATATCGACTATTCAGAATTTTCAAATGGACTTATCTTTTGATTCCCGCTATGAAATCTTGATTTTTCGGATTCGTTGGAAAGATATCGTCAATTAGATCCTAAGATTTTTGGTTTCACTAAAATCCGGATTGTTTTGCACCCGGTACATTCAATTGAAGTTTGAAATCGAATTATCGAACTACCGCGCCATTTTCAATTCCTTTTATAATTATATATATAATTATTTATATTCAAACGACGACGCGTATAAATATATACGTTTTAAATATATTCAAAATAAATTTCTCGTCGATATTATTTAAAATAATTCATTTTAAATAATCATAATTCGCCAAAATTTCCAAAATGAAAATTTTAACTGGCCCAGATTTTCCGGGTTATTACAAATATGCTATTCGAAAGGGGTTAGTCGAGTCGAGTTAGTTGAATAGAGTTAAACAGTTCAGTAGAGTTAACCAGTTCAGTAGAGTTAACCAGTTCAGTAGAGTTAACCAGTTGGGTTAAGTAAGTAAAGTTAACAAGTGAGTTAAGCAAGTCAAGTTAACCAGTGGGTTAAGTAAGTCAACTTAACCAGTTGAGTTAAGTAAGTCGAGTTAATCAAGTCGATTTGATCGAGTTAGAGTTACTTAGTTATAGTTAATCGATTAGAGTTAAAACGAACTTGAGTTAATCAAATATAGTTATTTGAGACAGAGTTAGTCAAACATAGTATTCTGGGTAAGTTCCCATCTCATACGACTGCTAGCGTAATTTGCAGGGCTGTAAATAGCCTACGGCGGTCGGATGTTTCCTAAGTGAGTCAGGCTAACCATTGTGATCGCTGCGATCTAGAGTCAAGCGAATGGAGTTAAATCGAATATTAGTTATTCGATAGGAGTTAAGTTCTTGAGTTAGATTATCGAAATAAGTTAATCAAGTTAAGTTCTTGAGTTAGATTATCGACATAAGTGAGTCGAGGTAAGTTCGTCGAGTTAAATTAATCGATGATAGTTTCATCGAAAGGAGTTAATCGATGTTAATTTCATCGAAATGAGTATCGATGTTAGTTTCATCGAAGGGAGTTATCGATTATAGTTTAATCGAAAGGAGTTATCGATTAGTTAAATCGAAAGGAGTTATCGAATTTAGTTATTCGAAAAGGAGTTATCGATTTGTTAAATCGAAAGGGAAGATTATCGAATATCGTTTATTCGAGAGGAGATTATCGAATATAGTTTATTCGAAGGAGTTATCGATTATTAGTTAATCGAAGTGAGTTATAGAATATTAGTTAAATCAAAGGAGTTATCGAATTTAGTTATTCGAAAAGGAGTTATCGATTTGTTAAATCGAAAGGGAAGATTATCGAATATCGTTTATTCGAGAGGAGATTATCGAATATAGTTTATTCGAAGGAGTTATCGATTATTAGTTAATCGAAGTGAGTTATAGAATATTTGTAACGTCCCGGATTTTTAGCTGTTATATAATGAATATTTAAATTACTTTTAAATATTTAACTAGGAATATAAATGAATTTTAATATTGAATTTATCAATTTAAAAATCAATATACGATTTAATATTGAATAGTCGTAATATGGAAACGTAATATAATTGAATTCGCAGTTAGAAGTGAATAAAAATATAATTGAATTTGAATCAAAATGATTCTGTCAATTAATGTAGATTTTGTATTGAACTAGTATGATAATAATTGTTTATCATCGTTAAATTTATTTATTTGAAATCGATGTATATTTTAAATTGAATTTAATTTTAATCGTCAGCTTGAATTTATATCCTTTCCCGACGATCGAATTAGACTTTGAAACCTGTTCCGTTGTGTTCATGGTAGCTGTTAAGCCTTAGGAATGTTAGTCGTTGCGCCTCGGTTAGTGTTCTTTACCGCAAGATATTTTTTATCTGTAAATAAGTATAAGATCACCTCGAAATCAAATCAAAATGTTTTCATAATTAATTCAGCCACCCTATCTGTTACTTAAGCCGACCCTAACATTTCATTTCACAGACCTACTATTTTTCTTGAGCACAATATTCTGTCTTCCAGCTTCGATACGAAGGGAAACAGGATTTTGATGGCCTTTGTACTTATGTCTGCTCTTGCGTCTATAAATAAACGCAATACCCTCATTTTTTTCTATCTTCCCTCTTTCGTTATTTCCTTCAGAAAAATCGAATGCCTCAATTAAAGCCACCACACTCCTCTTAATCAATTTAAGGTTGTTCGGCAAAGAAAAAGAATCAAAAAAGGATTTCAATTTTAAATCCAATTCGCGGTCCCCTTTATCACCGCAAGATTTTCGGAAGCTCGACACTGAGCTGGTGATACTCGCGAGTAAGGGATTGCGACAGGAGTCTGCTCGTTTCTGAAGCTCGCGACATCATACTGGGAGCACTCGTGATTGTAAAATTGAAATCGCCTTTCCCCTGCAGCTCGATACTGGTTTCAAGTCGCTCGCGAGTTTCTATAAGGAAGGGTTTTTGGAAGGGTGCGATGGCAATTTGGGGAAGAGGATCGATGCTGGAAAGGGTGTGGCATATGAAAGTGCGATGGATGGATGTGGTTGGATCCGTGGGGGTGTCCAGTTCAGTGGAGGCGTGCAGTCAGTGTGAAGACTGAGTGGTTGAAGCATTTGCAATAGCTGTGCAGTGGTGGTTAGTTAGTTCAGTGGCAAGGTGATGTTGGAGATCGAGATGACTGGAACTGGAAGTTTGCAGCAGTTTGGAGGTCAATACAGTAATGTTGCTGTGGTATTGAGTTGAGGAGGCAACCCAACGATGATGGTCGAATGGCTTAGTAGTTGTTTCAGCAGCAAGGTATACGTTGTTCGAATATATATAAAAAAAATTACCTAGAATAAATTGCTTATTTATGCTAATAGCTAATTAAATTAAATGAATTATAATCGTTAAATAAAATTATATAATCGTAGGTACAAATAAATTTATTCAAAAGGATCCATAGTCATGATGAGATGGAATTCAATTGGGTATTCAGTGCAGATAAAATTCAAGGTGAGTAAATCTCACTCACCTTTTATTTATAATTGTTGTTGCTTGTTTGGATTTTTTCTGCTTGTTTTATGTATATTAGTTATTTAGGCTAATATATATATATATATTGGGTTGATTGATTGGTTGGATTCCCGCAGTCTCATTAGCGGATGCCCGAAGTTTCATAGCGGATGATTACCCTATACGCCCCACGCTATGATTAGTGGATGACCTTCTATACCACGATATTCTGCCACGAAGCAGAATGGGTATTATTTATGTACTAACATCTGTGGATGCAGGTAAACAGGTTGGAGGAATCCAACTGGATTCCTCAAAAATATATTATCTGTTTGTTTGTCGGTTTCATATATATTCTCATATATGATGTGTTAAAAATCCCGTGATTGATAACTGATTGTTTGGGGGTGTTTAAATATCACTGGGGCTCGAATATTGATTTATAAAAATATCGGAAAATGATAATAGAGATTTGAAAATGGAATTCTATTTTTATAAATAGAATTTGAATTTTTAATGAAGTATAGAAAATATTATCTTTTTTAAATATATAAAACAAGTGAATTTATAAACTTGGTTTATAAATTAAATACGGGGTTTGAATTGGATTTATAAACTTTATTTATAAGTTTAAAAATGTGAAAATTTAAGGGAAGTTATAAACGTTGTTTATAAATTAAATAATACAAATAGAATTTGAATATGAGAAATTAGAATGAAATTTGAATATTTGAATTCAAAGGAATTAAAATAAAATTTGAATTCAAAGGAATTCAAATAAAGAAAATTCAAATAGAGATTTTGATATAAAATTTGAATAAAGAAATTCAAATAGAGATTTGAATGTAAAATTTCAAAATAGAATTTGAAGTAAACTTTGAAAATGGGATTTCAAAGTAGAATTGGAAATAGAATTTCAAAATAGGAAATCCAAATGGTTTTGAAATGGAATTTGAATTCAAGGGAATTCAAATGGATTTGAGTGAAGAAATTCAAATGGGATTTAAATAATGGGTTTTAAATAAAGAGGATTCAAATATAAGAATTTAAATAGAATTTGAATGGAGTTTAAATATAAGAATTAAAATAAAACTCAAATGGAGTTTAAATATAGGATTCAAATAGAATCCAAAAAGAATTTGAATAAGAAGAATTCAAAGAGAATTAAAAGGTGGTATTTGAAATTCAAATAGTATTAGAATGGAGTTTTGGATATTTGAATTTAAAATAGAAATTCAAAATGGAGTTTGATTATTTAAATTCAAGTATGAAATTTCAAATATAACAATTCAAAAGGGAGTTGATTATAGAAATTAATGTGGTATTTAAATTCAAGGAGATTAAAATGTGGTATTTGAAATCAAGGAAATAAAATATGGTATGTGAATTCAAGAGAATTAAATTTGAATATTAGAATTCAAATGGTGTAAAAAAAATGAGTTTGAATATTAGAATTCAAATGGTGTTGGAAATGAGTTTGAATATTAGAATTCAAATGGAGATGGAAAATGAAATTTGAATATAGGAGATTCAAATTGAATTCAAATAGAATTTAAACTATGGGATTTGAATATTGAATTCAAATGGAATTGAAATTATGGATTTGAATATATTAAAATATATCAGAATGGAGTTGGATTCATTTTAACGAAGTTTAAAAGTTTATATATATAAATATAATTAAAACGAACTCGCCGCAGTGCTGCAGTTCGTAAATTAGCGACTCGAACTTCAATTGAATATACATGACTCAACTGAAGTCAGAATTCTTTGAAACAAGAATCGTCAGGACCGGTTGAATAGTAGTTTTCTAATGGAAGAGAAAAATCTGGATTTCGTCGAATAGATTTTTTTGTTATGTCAAAATCAAAATTTTAAAAGTGCAGCGCCAGAAACCATTAAAACCATAATGGATTTTATATAATAAATATAGGGATTTTTAAGCAAATAAAAATCCGAATTTCCATTTAAAAACCTGGTCTTGAGTTAGAACAAAAAGGTGAACTCAAGTGAAGTAAGAAAAGTGATTTTTTAAACAATAATCATATTTTTGATTATTGAATAGAATTAACTAAATCAAAGAAGAATTAGTTAATCGAGTGGTGAATTGAAGTCGAACTTTGAAAATTGAAAATTTTGAATTGTAAACATATATTTGAAATCGAATATAGAACTTAAATTAAAATTTGAATTCAATTAGTTGATAAGTAAGTTGAAATATATTTGAAACGTGTTATATGCATATATACAAGCAAAATGGGCAAAGAGTTACTTTAACGAATTGAGTCAAAACGAGTGTATGAAGTTGAAATGAATTGTACAGGTATAGATATACCGGAGACAGTTATGGGATAAAGTGATGAAGGTATAAAATTAGTGTGCTCGACAATAAGGTACATGTTTAATTCATATATGAGGTTTTATACGCCGTATCGGCAAGCCGCTTGGCTTTTTCTTTTCTTTTTGAGATGAGAAGTTACCGGGAAGCTATTTGAAATTTCCCGATGCTCCCGATACAAGGGATGTTATGGCGAAATTTTCCGGAAATTTAAGGAGTTAGAATATTTTTAAGATATTTTGATAGTTAGAAATCATTGTATCGACGTATAGAATTCGATAGGTAAGTGAATATAAAAATCGAATATTGTAAACAAAAAGGGAAATCTATAAATTAGAAATAGAAAGCGAACTTCATACATGTTTTAAAAAAAAATGAATAATTGGATTGTATAGTGTGTTTATTCGAGGTAAATGGTTTTGCCGTTTTGAAGTTGAGGATGTCTTCAGTTAAGGTCTGAGAGGTAAATTTACCCCAACTTGATTGATTTCATTTTAATTGATAAATAGCAGAATCCCGCCTCGAAGAGAAGTGTTTGAAAAGGGGGTTAGTTGAATAAAATATTTTGGGTTGTTGTAACGATGTTTTACACAACATTCGTTTTAAACCCAAGTGATGGAATTTTGGAAATATAACAAGTAAATATTTCCTGAGTATAATTAAAATAGTCGGGATAGAGAAAAGTGATTGAAATTGTTCCCAAATTTCAAATAGAGATATTTTCTAATATGTAGAAAATAAAAGAAGTTAATATTTGGAAACGTTTTCCAAATGGCATAAGGGCCAATATGGTTATTGAAAATATTTGGTTAACAAATATTGATAGAGAAAATGGAAAAGTGATTTAATTAATGAATAATTAATTAAAGATCCCAGTGATTTGTTTGATATGTTTGGATGAACACTTGTTTTTATTCGATAGTTAAATCACAGATTATCGAAGTTTTTGACCATCGTTGTCAATATGGAGAGACCGGTTGGATTATCATCCGAAGAACCACTCCGTATCGGCATTAGCGTTGCGAACCAAGTATGTTGAATATATTGAAGACGGAGTAAAGTGCAAGGACTCTTTCTATTAAATAGAAATAGTGCCTTCGGTTTCGTTCAATCCCAAAACGAACGTAAATGGACGAATGTCTGACAGAGTATTTCCAATGATCAAATGGGTTGGTCTGTATAAATATATATATGGTTGCAACAGATTTATTCCCTTAGCATAACATCCAGAATATTTGTGCAAACTCAACAAGTGATTAACGGATTTGACGATGTGGCATTCAAAGTGATTGTGCTATCAATGAATGGTAAGTATTTGTAGCCTCAGGCCTCAACAACAGGGAAAGGACAAAAATCGGGCAGGCAGCATGGCTATGTGGGTCGCACCCATTAGGATGTATAATCACCTATCTAGAGGTTCATTTAATTTCTTATTCTATTCGATGCTGTCCCAGTCGGGAGGCGGTTGCTGATCCCAACCGTTGGTGATATACATTCGATACACTCAAACGAAATGAGTGGTCGGTCATGTGTGGGCCGGGTTACAAGATGTTCTTGTTGAACCCAGTGTATTCCTCTCTAGAGATACACTAGCGGAAGGTGGTTCCATACCTTGTCATGTTGGAAATCCAATCTCCAATAAGCGCCATGCGGTTTTTGATTTTATACTATGTATGTGGAGCGTGAGATGCAAGCGTTCTGCTATTTGGTTATTTACTTGATGTAGACATTATTATAATATCACTGGATTTTCGTATCTAAGTGTTTTGGGTTATAGTAAGGTAAACACCGTCCATGTTTATGTGTGGGCTGGTCTTACTATTATCTTTTCTTTCGAAAAGGGTTTTGAAAGTTAAACAAGTGGTTGGAGTTTACTCACACCAGTCCCATGACTGACCCAGAGTTTATTTTGTTTGTTTCCCCTAAACTCTTGGGTGCCCAAATTTGTACGGGCAGTCAAGTAGTTGGGATATTTCAGATTCACTTGGAAGAGCTGGAAGCAGGAGGCTTCACCAGTTAGATATAGACTATCATATATTCCGCTGTGTACTATGTTGTATCTGGAAACAGGTGTTTATAACTGTTCCAGAAATGACTATTGTGCTCTGATGATGGTATGTATATAAAGTTACTGATATATATTTCAAAGGTTATGTTATATAATATATTTTATTCGTTCCGCTGTGAGTTTGTGATCTTCATTTTTCTTCTATTCTAATATTTCTTTCTTTCTATTTCTCATCCTCTAACTTCTTTCTAAAAATGATTCGTATTTCTGTGCAATTTGAGTTGGACGTGTGGTGTTTTTACTCAACTCAGATAGCACGGATTTGCGGGTCGTTACAGTTGGTATCAGAGCTTAGGTTAAGCGAATACCTAGGCTTGTTGGAATGTACTCATTAGAGATAGGGTCAGTAGTACCCTAGAATGAGTTGAGTGTATATATATGAGGGCGCGTATTTGTAAATTGATATAAAAATTATTTTATATTGTGTTGGCTAGTCTGTTGAGTGATTTATACATTCTGATCGAATCGTGGGACGCCACGAAGACGATAGGAATTTCTAAACGCTTGAACAGAAGATTGAACATGATATTGTTTTCAAGTGGGTAGATGAAATAATTTTACCCAAAATTATATTTTGATATAGAAAGAATGATTTTTGAAATCATTATATTATATGGATGTGTTGAATGTTAATATTATAATCAAATACGATTATAGAAATGAAATGGTTATATAGAACCAAATAGAACTTGTATATGAATAAGATATACAATTGAGACGAATTAAAATTTGATTTCAAAGCAGAATTTGGAATTTAAATCCTGGGAGGTTTGAAATTATTTTCGAAGTATATTAAGATAATATAGCTTTGATTTGGAAGGGTTTTTGAATAGAAATCATTTCAAATGGATTTTGAAAATAATAAAGCACTGAACTCACTTCAGTGGCTGGGAAATAATTCTGATGATGATTGCAACATCATCAGTGTTCATTTTCGAGTTTCTAAGTGATGGATTGCTACCTTAGAAAGTTATTGTTGAAAATTTGTTTGAAAATTCAAATGTTTGAAATTGAAATGGAAATAAATATATGTATATATTTATGTGATTTCAGAAGGACTTGAAATAAAAACCCCGAGATTTGAATTCTGGAATTAAAATTTAATTTAAAGCAAGTTAAATGAATCAAAGTGGATAAATTAATTTAGATCAATTTGAATGTGTATGAATAATAACCAAAGGTTTTGGTTGAAATTAAAATTAGTTGGAATATAAAGTGTTGAGTTTCAGCATAAGATGAGTTTTCAAAAAGTAATGAGTTCGTACCATTTTCCTACCATAGCAATTTCGGGGACGAAATTCTTTTTAAGGGGGAAGGAATGTAACGTCCCGGATTTTTAGCTGTTATATAATGAATATTTAAATTACTTTTAAATATTTAACTAGGAATATAAATGAATTTTAATATTGAATTTATCAATTTAAAAATCAATATACGATTTAATATTGAATAGTCGTAACGTAATATAATTGAATTCGCAGTTAGAAGTGAATAAAAATATAATTGAATTTGAATCAAAATGATTCTGTCAATTAATGTAGATTTTGTATTGAACTAGAATGATAATAATTGTTTATCATCGTTAAATTTATTTATTTGAAATCGATGTATATTTTAAATTGAATTTAATTTTAATCGTCAGTTTGAATTTATATCCTTTCCCGACGATCGAATTAGACTTTGAAACCTGTTCCGTTGTGTTCATGGTAGCGGTTAAGCCTTAGGAATGTTAGTCGTTGCGCCTCGGTTTGTGTTCTTTACCGCAAGATATTTTTTATCTATAAATAAGTATAAGATCACCTCGAAATCAAATCAAAATATTTTCATAATTAATTCAGCCACCCTATCTGTTACTTAAGCCGACCCTAACATTTCATTTCACAGACCTACTGTTTTTCTTGAGCACAATATTCTGTCTTCCAGCTTTGATACGAAGGGAAACAGGATTTTGATGGCCTTTGTACTTATGTCTGCTCTTGCGTCTATAAATAAACGCAATACCCTCATTTTTTTCTATCTTCCCTCTTTCGTTATTTCCTTCAGAAAAATCGAATGCCTCAATTAAAGCCACCACACTCCTCTTAATCAATTTAAGGTTGTTCGGCAAAGAAAAAGAATCAAAAAAGGATTTCAATTTTAAATCCAATTCGCGGTCCCCTTTATCACCGCAAGATTTTCGGAAGCTCGACACAGAGCTGGTGATACTCGCGAGTAAGGGATTGCGACAGGAGTCTGCTTGTTTCTGAAGCTCGCGACATCATACTGGGAGCACTCGTGATTGTAAAATTGAAATCGCCTTTCCCCTGCAGCTCGATACTGGTTTCAAGTCGCTCGCGAGTTTCTATAAGGAAGGGTCTTTGGAAGGGTGCGATGGCAATTTGGGGAAGAGGATCGATGCTGGAAAGGGTGTGGCGTATGAAAGTGCGATGGATGGATGTGGTTGGATCCGTGGGGGTGTCCAGTTCAGTGGAGGCGTGCAGTCAGTGTGAAGACTGAGTGGTTGAAGCATTTGCAATAGCTGTGCAGTGGTGGTTAGTTAGTTCAGTGGCAAGGTGATGTTGGAGATCGAGATGACTGGAACTGGAAGTTTGCAGCAGTTTGGAGGTCAATACAGTAATGTTGCTGTGGTATTGAGTTGAGGAGGCAACCCAACGATGATGGTCGAATGGCTTAGTAGTTGTTTCAGCAGCAAGGTATACGTTGTTCGAATATATATAAAAAAAAATTACCTAGAATAAATTGCTTATTTATGCTAATAGCTAATTAAATTAAATGAATTATAATCGTTAAATAAAATTATATAATCGTAGGTACAAATAAATTTATTCAAAAGGATCCATAGTCATGATGAGATGGAATTCAATTGGGTATTCAGTGCAGATAAAATTCAAGGTGAGTAAATCTCACTCACCTTTTATTTATAATTGTTGTTGCTTGTTTGGATTTTTTCTGCTAGTTTTATGTATATTAGTTATTTAGGCTATTATATATATATTGGGTTGATTGATTGGTTGGATTCCCGCAGTCTCATTAGCGGATGCCCGCAGTTTCATAGCGGATGATTACCCTATACGCCCCACGCTATGATTAGTGGATGACCTTCTATACCACGATATTCTGCCACGAAGCAGAATGGGTATTATTTATGTACTAACATCTGTGGATGCAGGTAAATAGGTTGGAGGAATCCAACTGGATTCCTCAAAAATATATTATCTGTTTGTTTGTCGGTTTCATATATATTCTCATATATGATGTGTTAAAAATCCCGTGATTGATAACTGATTGTTTGGGGGTGTTTAAATATCACTGGGGCTCGAATATTGATTTATAAAAATATCGGAAAATGATAATAGAGATTTGAAAATGGAATTCTATTTTTATAAATAGAATTTGAATTTTTAATGAAGTATAGAAAATATTAACTGTTTTAAATATATAAAACAAGTGAATTTATAAACTTGGTTTATAAATTAAATACGGGGTTTGAATTGGATTTATAAACTTTATTTATAAGTTTAAAAATGTGAAAATTTAAGGGAAGTTATAAACGTTGTTTATAAATTAAATAATACAAATAGAATTTGAATATGAGAAATTAGAATGAAATTTGAATATTTGAATTCAAAGGAATTAAAATAAAATTTGAATTCAAAGGAATTCAAATAAAGAAAATTCAAATAGAGATTTTGATATAAAATTTGAATAAAGAAATTCAAATAGAGATTTGAATGTAAAATTTCAAAATAGAATTTGAAGTAAACTTTGAAAATGGGATTTCCAAAGTAGAATTGGAAATAGAATTTCATAATAGGAAATCCAAATGGTTTTGAAATGGAATTTGAATTCAAGGGAATTCAAATGGATTTGAGTGGAGAAATTCAAATGGGATTTAAATAATGGGTTTTAAATAAAGAGGATTCAAATATAAGAATTTAAATAGAATTTGAATGGAGTTTAAATATAAGAATTTAAATAAAACTCAAATGGAGTTTAAATATAGGATTCAAATAGAATCCAAAAAGAATTTGAATAAGAAGAATTCAAAGAGAATTAAAAGGTGGTATTTGAAATTCAAATAGTATTAGAATGGAGTTTTGGATATTTGAATTTAAAATAGAAATTCAAAATGGAGTTTGATTATTTAAATTCAAGTATGAAATTTCAAATATAACAATTCAAAAGGGAGTTGATTATAGAAATTAATGTGGTATTTAAATTCAAGGAGATTAAAATGTGGTATTTGAAATCAAGGAAATAAAATATGGTATGTGAATTCAAGAGAATTAAATTTGAATATTAGAATTCAAATGGTGTAAAAAAAAATGAGTTTGAATATTAGAATTCAAATGGTGTTGGAAATGAGTTTGAATATTAGAATTCAAATGGAGATGGAAAATGGAATTTGAATATAGGAGATTCAAATTGAATTCAAATAGAATTTAAACTATGGGATTTGAATATTGAATTCAAATGGAATTGAAATTATGGATTTGAATATATTAAAATATATCAGAATGGAGTTGGATTCATTTTAACGAAGTTTAAAAGTTCATATATATAAATATAATTAAAACGAACTCGCCGCAACGCTGCAGTTCGTAAATTGGCGACTCGAACTTCAATTGAATATACATGACTCAATTGAAGTCAGAATTCTTTGAAACAAGAATCGTCAGGACCGGTTGAATAGTAGTTTTCTAATGGAAGAGAAAAATCTGGATTTCGTCGAATAGATTTTTTTGTTATGTCAAAATCAAAATTTTAAAAGTGCAGCGCCAGAAACCATTAAAACCATAATGGATTTTATATAATAAATATAGGGATTTTTAAGCAAATAAAAATCCGAATTTCCATTTAAAAACCTGGTCTTGAGTTAGAACAAAAAGGTGAACTCAAGTGAAGTAAGAAAAGTGATTTTTGAAACAATAATCATATTTTTGATTATTGAATAGAATTAACTAAATCAAAGAAGAATTAGTTAATCGAGTGGTGAATTGAAGTCGAACTTTGAAAATTGAAAATTTTGAATTGTAAGCATATATTTGAAATCGAATATAGAACTTAAATTAAAATTTGAATTCAATTAGTTGATAAGTAAGTTGAAATATATTTGAAACGTGTTATATGCATATATACAAGCGAAATGGGCAAAGAGTTACTTTAACGAATTGAGTCAAAACGAGTGTATGAAGTTGAAATGAATTGTACAGGTATAGATATACCGGAGACAGTTATGGGATAAAGTGATGAAGGTATAAAATTAGTGTGCTCGACAATAAGGTACATGTTTAATTCATATATGAGGTTTTATGCGCCGTATCGGCAAGCCGCTTGGCTTTTTCTTTTCTTTTTGAGATGAGAAGTTACCGTGAAGTTATTTGAAATTTCCCGATGCTCCTGATACAAGGGAGGTTATGGCGAAATTTTCCGGAAATTTAAGGAGTTAGAATATTTTTAAGATATTTTGATAGTTAGAAATCATTGTATCGACGTATAGAATTCGATAGGTAAGTGAATATAAAAATCGAATATTGTAAACAAAAAGGGAAATCTATAAATTAGAAATAGAAAGCGAACTTCATACATGTTTTAAAAAAAAATGAATAATTGGATTGTATAGTGTGTTTATTCGAAGTAAGTGGTTTTGCCGTTTTGAAGTTGAGGATGTCTTCAGTTAAGGTCTGAGAGGTAAATTTACCCCAACTTGATTGATTTCATCTTTAATTGATAAATAGCAGAATCCCGCCTCGAAGAGAAGTGTTTGAAAAGGGGGTTAGTTGAATAAAATATTTTGGGTTGTTGTAACGATGTTTTACACAACATTCGTTTTAAACCCAAGTGATGGAATTTTGGAAATATAACAAGTAAATATTTCCTGAGTATAATTAAAATAGTCGGGATAGAGATAAGTGATTGAAATTGTTCCCAAATTTCAAACAGAGATATTTTCTAATATGTAGAAAATAAAAGAAGTTAATATTTGGAAACGTTTTCCAAATGGCATAAGGGCCAATATGGTTATTGAAAATATTTGGTTAACAAATATTGATAGAGAAAATGGAAAAGTGATTTAATTAATGAATAATTAATTAAAGAGCCCAGTGATTTGTTTGATATGTTTGGATGAACACTTGTTTTTATTCGATAGTTAAATCACAGACTATCGAAGTTTTTGACCATCGTTGTCAATATGGAGAGACCGGTTGGATTATCATCCGAAGAACCACTCCGTATCGGCATTAGCGTTGCGAACCAAGTATGTTGAATATATTGAAGACGGAGTAAAGTGCAAGGACTCTTTCTATTAAATAGAAATAGTGCCTTCGGTTTCGTTCAATCCCAGAACGAACGTAAATGGACGAATGTCTGACAGAGTATTTCCAATGATCAAATGGGTTGGTCTGTATAAATATATATATGGTTGCAATAGATTTATTCCCTTAGCATAACATCCAGAATATTTGTGCAAACTCAACTAGTGATTAACGGATTTGACGATGTGGCATTCAAAGTGATTGTGCTATCAATGAATGGTAAGTATTTGTAGCCTCAGGCCTCAACAACCGGGAAAGGACAAAAATCGGGCAGGCAACATGGCTATGTGGGTCGCTCCCATTAGGATGTATAATCACCTATCTAGAGGTTCATTTAATTTCTTATTCTATTCGATGCTGTCCCAGTCGGGAGGCGGTTGCTGATCCCAACCGTTGGTGATATACATTCGATACACTCAAGCGAAATGAGTGGTCGGTCATGTGTGGGCCGGGTTACAAGATGTTCTTGTTGAACCTAGTGTATTCCTCTCTAGAGATACACTAGCGGAAGGTGGTTCCATACCTTGTCATGTTGGAAATCCTATCTCCAATAAGCGCCATGCGGTTTTTGATTTTATACTATGTATGTGGAGCGTGAGATGCAAGCGTTCTGCTATTTGGTTATTTACTTGATGTAGACATTATTATAATATCACTGGATTTTCGTATCTAAGTGTATTGGGTTATAGTAAGGTAAAAACCGTCCATGTTTATGTGTGGGCTGGTCTTACTATTATCTTTTCTTTCGAAAAGGGTTTTGAAAGTTAAACAAGTGGTTGGAGTTTACTCACACCAGTCCCATGACTGACCCAGAGTTTATTTTGTTTGTTTCCCCTAAACTCTTGGGTGCCCAAATTTGTACGGGCAGTCAAGTAGTTGGGATTTTTCAGATTCACTTGGAAGAGCTGGAAGCAGGAGGCTTCACCAGTTAGATATAGACTATCATATATTCCGCTGTGTACTATGTTGTATCTGGAAACAGGTGTTTATAACTGTTCCAGAAATGACTGTTGTGCTCTGATGATGGTATGTATATAAAGTTACTGATATGTATTTCAAAGGTTATGTTATATAATATATTTTATTCGTTCCGCTGTGAGTTTGTGATCTTCATTTTTCTTCTATTCTAATATTTCTTTCTTTCTATTTCTCATCCTCTAACTTCTTTCTAAAAATGATTCGTATTTCTGTGCAATTTGAGTTGGACGTATGGTGTTTTTAGTCAACTCAGATAGCACGGATTTGCGGGTCGTTACAATATTAGTTAAATCGAAGGAGTTATCGAATATAGTTTATTCAATGGAGTTAATCGATTAGAGTTAAATCAAATGAGTTAATCGAATATAATTTATTCGAAAAGAGTAAGAGGAGTTATCAAATATAGTTTATTCGACAGGAGTTAAGTGAATTAGTTAAGTTAAACTAAGTGAATTAGTTAACCGAATTGGTTAAGTTAACCAAAGTGAATTTGTCGGGTTAATCAAAGTGATTAGTTCAGTTAATCGAGTTGAATTTGTCAGTCGAGTTAATAAATGGAGTTAGTCAAACCAAGTAATATCAGTTAGAGTTAATTAATTAAGGGTGACCAGTTAGAGTTAATCAATCAGAGTTAATCAAATAGAGTTAAGTAAAATTAGAACTGACTAGAAATTAGTAAATTGAATAGTTTTCTAAGTGCCTATCTGATGTTGGTTTCGGCCTTCGGGATTTATACTTAGGGAATTGTTCTCATACTAGTTCACAGTCAGGGACTGATAGTTGGGGAAGAGTAGAGATTTGTAAATAAGCAAATGGAAAACGTTTTCTAGTGTTAATAACATATATTTTCTAAACATAGAAAATAAGGCAATGTGAATATATATAGATATATGTTGATGATTTACAGAAATAATTTCCATCTGGAAATAATATCGCTGTTTGCACACTTGTTTTTCTTTGATAGTTAACTCACGGACTATCGAAGTTTTGACCATTTTAGTGTTGTTAATATGGAGAGACTGGTTGGATTATTATCCAAAGTACCACTCTGTATTGGCATAAGCATTGCGAATCATTTATGCCAAAGATATCTGAAGACGGAGTAAAGTGCAAGGGCTGTTGTATAAGTCTTAGATAACAGTGACTAAGATGGATATACTGAATAGTGCCTTTGGTTTGTCCAGTCCCAGGACAATGTGTATGGACGAAGGTCTGACATAGTATATCCAATGGATCGCGTAAGTTGATCTCTTCAAACGTACATACGTTGGTGGCTGAGGAATTCGTTTCTCTTAGCTGTATACCCTTTGTATTTTTGAGGAAATCAATTTGTGATTTGGCGGGTGTGACGATGTGACATTCTAAGTGAATGAGGATGACTTGTGTGGATGAATGTCTGACAGAGTATTTCCTGAAAGGTCACGTACATTGATTTCTTCAACTATACCAAGAGTGGAAGCAGAGAAGGAAACTTCTTTAGCTAACACGTAACGTACTGTTGTAGACGCCAATTAGTGATTTTCGATGGATCTGATAATGTGGCATTCGAAGTGAATCTGATGTAATGATAAAACGTAGCTTCTAGCCTCATCAACCGGTAAATGACAGAAATCAGCAGGCAGCATGGCTAAGTCGGTCGCACCGAAGTAGGGTGTATAATCACCTATCTAGAGAATATTCATTTGTTTCTTAAATCTATCAATGTTGTCCCATATGTGTGTGTGTGTGTATATATATATATATATATATATATATATATATACGGGAACGGTTGCTGATCCCAACCGTTGGTGATATACATTCGATACACTCAAGCAAAATGAGTGGTCGGTCATGTGTGGCTGAGTTACAAGATGTTCTTGTTGAACTCCAGTGTATCGTTCCTAGAGTACACTGATCGGAAGGTGGTTCCATACCTTGTCATAGTTGGAAATCCATTATCCAATACGTGCTTGCAATTTTGATTGTATATTATATATGTAGAACGTGAGATGAAAGCGTTTCTGCTAGTTGATATCTATTTGTACATAGACATTATTATAATATCAAAAGGTTTTTGATATAAAGATATTTTGGATTCTCATAAGGGAAAAACCCGTTCCGTTCTGCGGCGTGGTCTTATAAGATATCGTTTACTTGTTCAACTATTTTAAACTGTTTTACTCATACCAGTCCCATGACTGACCCGGAGTTTACTTTGTTGTTTTCCCTAAACTCTTGGGTGCCCAATTTTGTACGGGCAGTCAAGTAGTCGGGATTTACAGATATACTTGAAGAGCTGGAGCAGGAGGCTTCTAGATCATATAGCTATAGTTTATTTCCGCTGTGTTGTAAGTGCTGTATTCTGATAAGTGCTATTGTATACATAACTGTTATATTTCAAAGTTATGTTATCTATTATATGTTATTCGTTCCACTGTAAGCTTCATGTTACTCTGATGTTGTGTTCATCTTCTTCTTCTATTCTAAGTTTCTATCTTATCTATTCTCACCCTCTAATTTCTTTCATTAATTACCGGGATTTTTCGATGTTTTGGTTATCGACATCGAGTTTATATCGATAACCAAAGTCGCCGAAAATCAGGGTCGTTACAAAATGACATTAGTTCTTTAATCCAGTTAAAGGCAGGATTACAAGTCTTTCATTGTATTTCAAACTGTATGGTTGATCTCTACTAAATATATATCTGTTTGGCGGTGGAGATTTTGTTCTCTTGCTTAATGCCCTTTTCTGAGACATATGAGCTTAGAGGTTATACATTGGCAGAAATCAATAGTATGGTGTAGATTGTCGATGCGACATGTTTGTGTTTCCAAAGTTAAATAATCATTAATATTGACTTTTAGGAAGATTAAAACTAAGTGGATTTTTAATGAATCTTTAATTAGATTGAAATGTGAATTGATAATTTAAATTATCGAATTTGGGAAATGATCGAGAGTGGAGTATCACCAGTTTTGCTCCAAGCGATAGTTAAATCTTTAATTAGATTTGAATGTGAAATGGCAATTAAATTTACCGATAACGCCGTGGTGTTAGTTAAGAGGTAATACCAGTTTTGCTCCATGGGATGAATAGGGTGGGGTTGGGAAATAAAATAAATGATTAATTCGGTGTGATTCGCTAATCCCGACTAGTTTGGAAAACCGTAACATGGTTTGAATTGACAACCAAAGGAAGATTAAAGAATAAATTTTAAAGAATTTATATTTGATAAAATTAATGGGAACAAATCCCTAAGGATGTGAATATTTAAATAAAAGAATATTCAGAATTGGAATGAGGCATATGTTGTGTTTTAATATCACTTGTTTATTATATATGCGAGTTATTCAGAAAGGCCCGGTTTTGTAAAGACCCGCAACCTCCCCGTAAAGGAAAGCGTCGGATAGTTCGAGAACAAACCACAACAGAACGCATCTAAAAGAACATTTCATTGTATAATACAACAATGCATCAGAATACAAGAATATACAGAGTACGAATGAATATTACACAGAAATAACAGAGATTTAAATTACATTTAAATACATAGCAGCGGAAAAATAATACAATACACAACCAGAAGAAGATATACGGATACAAAGCTTTCCGGATATCGTTCCAGCTGTAAACCAGGATCCTGTGAATATAAATCTGCAAAACCAAAACTACTAGCTGCCCGTGTCAAAATAAGGGCACCCAGAGTTTAGGTTAAAACAATAAACTCCAGGTCAGTCATGGGACTGGTGTGAGAACTAAAACAGTTAATAATCTTTATTTTTAAAGCTAGGTAAATCAAGGGACCACGCCGTATAACACGGAACGGGTTTCCTCCCAAGAATACCAGTGCATAAAACCAACAGCGCAATGCTAAATAAAGAAAAATGAAGCTGTTATAAGACCCAGGTCCCATCACACAATGTAACGCAGCCGAGGATAGGGTTTTCCCTTATAACAGCCAAAGAATGCTTGATACGTTTTAAAACAAATCATTTGATACTATAATAAGTGCATAGTGTATAAAACAACTTCAAATCATAAGTATCAATCATAGGTGGCATAAGCGCCCCATCCCACTATGTCGCCATATATAGGATTACAACTAAAACCGCAAAGTCACGTATTTGGAAATTGGATTTCCGTCTATGAACCGAGGCAAAAGATAGTCCTCAACCTATTCGAGACAATCTAGCCCATGTCTCAGGAACAGCCGCAACTGCCCCATGGATCCTCAGGGCCGGTCCACACGAAGTGGATTATTATGCCTGAACACTACGTCTCCCCACCCTATGGGGTGTAAGTCTGGTCCGTCAGCCGACCAGAATGCATTCGGCCGAAACCGATATAACCGAGGCGCCTCGCAACAGCCACAACCACATAAGTCAAACTCGTCAGGGCGTGTAAAACCACTGACGCCACTTCTAGCTAGAAAGAAACGCATGCCCTCCCTGACGTCCGTCTCCCGTTTTTGGTTCATACCTGGTGTGAAACACGCGAGGTAAACGTTACACAAAGCTACGCCACAAAGGCCGTGCTTTGATCATCACCACAAGACTTTGCTTTTCAACAGAAGCCTTGATCATTTGCATCTTAGCATGCCACACAGGCAAACCATCCTATGCAACCGATATCAGTCACACAGAATGAAATCCGATGTCAGGCACACAGTCCATTTACAAGTCCGTTCTGGGTCTGAACGAAACCGGAGGCACCTAGTACCCCGCATATCCATCGATCTCCAAGTACGTCTGGACGATCACTAACTGTTTCCATCTTCTTGGGTGTACAGCCCAATCAAGATCATCAGTTATCACCCAAACGACGTGAAGACCTCCGGTCTTCGACCATCGTCTTCATCTTCGACTTATCGTCGTATCAGTTATTCAGAATGGGTTAAACCCGGTCTTTCCGAATAACTCGCGTATATATTATAAAAGTGTTACACAAACACAACATACGCCTCATTCCAACTCATTAGTCACTAACCGTAAATTAATCAAGAGAATAATTCCCCAAATATTAACCCCGAAGGCCGAAACCAACATCAGATCAATATCCAGAAAACCATTCTACTTAGCCAACCGACAGTTAGTTTCTAAATTTCACGTTCAAATCTAATTAAAGATTTAACTATCGCCTGGAGCAAAACTGGTGATACTCCATTCTCGATCTTTTCAATCTAATTAAAGATTCATTAAAACTCCACTTAGTTTTAATCATTATCTGGGTTAAAGAATCAGTGTCATTTAAAACACGATTCACGATAAACCCAAAATCACATTCCATTAATTATCGGGTTAAACAACAAGTGTTATTTAAAACACTGTTCACGATAAACCCAAAAATCAATACCAATTCAATTCCAATTAAATATCATTTAATTGGTACACTTCATTAAATCTAAATAAAAAGATTTAATCTTTTCTCAACTGGGTTCAAGAACAGTGTTAGTGAAGACACCATTCACGACAAACCCAAATCACATTCCATTAATTATCGGGTTAAAGAACGAGTGTTATTTAAAACACTGTTCACGATAAACCCAAAAATCAATACCAATTCAATTCCAATTAAATATCATTTAATTGGTACACTTCATTAAATCTAAATAAAAAGATTTAATCTTTTCTCAGCTGGGTTCAAGAACAGTGTTAGTGAAGACACCATTCACGACAAACCCAAATCACATTCATTAATTATCGGGTTAAAGAACAAGTGTTATTTAAAACACTGTTCACGATAAACCCAAAAATCAATATCAATTCAATTCCAATTAAATATCATTTAATTGGTACACTTCATTAAATCTAAATAAAAAGATTTAATCTTTTCTCAACTGGGTTCAAGAACAGTGTTAGTGAAGACACCATTCACGACAAACCCAAATCACATTCGATATTCAATACAAGGCTCTGAATAGAAAATATATCGGCTTATATTCAATATCGAATTCTACGACTAACAAATGTCGTATTGGAAATAACGATACAAATATATATCTTTCAAATTTCCATAACAACACCTGTAATATCACGAATTCCAACATCGAAATATTCCGAAGACAATTTCGATTCAAATCCACTCCAATGCAATCATTGGAAATTTTGATTATTTTCAAAACCATTTCAAATTCAATTTATTTATTTAAAAATAAATAGAATTATAATTCTAGTTCAAAACTAGTTCATTTCGATAAAAATCTATTTTTATCTTTTCAAATATGGAGTTTTTCATCCCAAACTTTCACACATCATTTCTTATGATTTTACACAAATTATTACTATTTTTAATAATTTTATCAAGGCCCGTACAGTCGATTTCCATTAACGGCCATCGAACTGCACTTACAGCGACCTTTTTCGAATTTGATTTGGACGTATCTCCAAATCCAACCGTTAGATTTCAAATTTCTAACATTCATTAGAAAGCTCTTTTCGATACGAACCCAACGGTTCCGGTTTTAGGAGAATCCGACGGTCGGATCTCCCGCAATGTCCGTTTGAAATAAATGGTCGAAATTCACGAACTGCCGCGGCGCGGCGCGTTCTATTCAGGCCATTATATTATATATATAATATATATAATATATACTTCGTCGATTTTTATTTAAAACGAATTATATAAATAGTTTTGAATTCGGTTCAAAACATTTTCAACTTCCATTTCAATTCAAATCAAAATTGAATTCTTCTTTATAAATTCGTTTTAAAATCCATTTCTATTCAATTCAAATTTCAATTCAATTTGAATTTATTTCCTTCGCTTTCAATTCAATTCGAATTCGTTTTCAATTCAATTCCTCTCGAAATCGTTTTCAATTCAATTCATTTCAAAATATTCGATTTCGAAATCACTTTTCAATATTCATTTTAAAATGAATAAAATCGATATAAATATCGTTCACGTCAAAATGGCGTCAATCTAATCCTCACGGCTTCACATATTTCTATTTTCAAATATTCTATTTCAAATATTTCTATTTCAAATATTTCTATTTCAAATATTTCTATTTCAAATATTTCTATTTCAAATATTTTTTTTTTTCGAAACTGGAATGAGGCCCAATCAATTACCATATAATGTTAATTATATGGATTTTCTACAACACATGTATATATCAACAATGATGAATAATCAACCATCAACCAAAGTGCACTACACTGTATAAGCATCAAATATAGACATTTAACGCTTATAGCAGCTTGTCAATCAATCGATCGACATATTTAATCAATCAGGATGAGTGAACTTCAAATTTCATCCTAACACCCGTGTGGGGTTTCAAACAATCAAACACATATTTTATTTGTGCAGTTAGGCGATGTGTAAAATTTATCGACCCAATCAACGTCATTCAAATAGGTGTACATAAACAAACCGTCTGGTTTGTAAATGAATATTTATTTATTCACATTCACGTTAAAAATTATATTTTTAACGATAACACATTTTATTTCAATATATGAATTTCTATTCAATTCATTTACACAATAAAATGATATTTTTATTTTCTAACATATTTTAGAAAATTTCTGCGGCATAACGGCACGATACTAGAAACGGGACGAGGCCTAGCCTTATCCCCGGACTAGTGAAGGCCCACGCCATTCACACATCAATCAAATCAATTTCATTTTGCAAACCACAAAACTTGGAGTAAGGGTCTAACCTAGCCTTACTCCTTCGCCTTATAACGGCGCACGTCTAATCCTAACCAATTTATCGATTCGATTTTTCACACCACAAATCACATTCAAACCAATATCGCAATCAATCACCAAACAGTCAAACAAACAAGTCCATGGTCTGTGGACGGGTGTCGGGTGCTACTAAGCACCGTCTGCATCCTAGTATATATATATATATAACTAGAAATAAAATTGAAAGGTGAGAAGTTCTCACATATAGCTATCCTAGCTCCACGGCACTTCTATTTCAGAGATCTTCATTGTTTTCGCATCTTCGTCAGCTTCGTCGCCCGTAGCCACTACATACATAAAAATCGAATTTTTACTTCGCTATTCAATATATAAAAATCGAATTTTTATTTCAAAGTTCAATATATAAAAATCGAATTTTCAGTTCGAAGTTCAATATATAAAAATCGAATTTTTATTTCAAAGTTCAATACATAAAAATCGAATTTTTATTTCAAAGTTCAATACATAAAAATCGAATTTTTATTTCGAAGTTCCATATATAAAAACCGAATTTTTATATCGCTATTCAATATATAAAAGTCGAATTTTTATATTCTCCATTATATTTTCAAAAGTGATGTCTTTTCATTTTCAAATCAAGATTGCTTGTATTTTTGAATCGATGACAATTTCAGTTTCTTTTCTTTTTAACAATGTAAAAAAAATCAGTTTTTAATCATTTTTAAAAATCTCGTCCTTAACATTTTTAAAAGTCTGTTTTTAATCATTTTAAAAATCTCTTCCCCCCCCCCTTTTTTTTTTAATCATAAAAAAAAAACTGGTTTTAAACTAAATAAAAATCTGGTTTTAAACTAAATAAAAATCTGGTTTTAAACTAAATAAAAATCTGGTTTTAAACTAAATAAAAATCTGGTTTTAAACTAAATAAAAATCTGGTTTTAAACTAAATAAAAATCTGGTTTTAAACTAAATAAAAATCTGGTTTTAAACTAAATAAAAATCTGGTTTTAAACTAAATAAAAATCTGGTTTTAAACTAAATAAAAATCTGGTTTTAAACTAAATAAAAATCTGGTTTTAAACTAAATAAAAATCTGGTTTTAAACTAAATAAAAATCTGGTTTTAAACTAAATAAAAATCTGGTTTTAAACTAAATAAAAATTAAGTAAATCAGATCAAGAAAACTCACGTTTTCAAGAAGGGGGAGAGATGGCCGAGGTGGAGGAGCTTGCTGAGCTGCGTCGGAGTCGGAGCATCCACTGGAGGAAGTGGCGGCGGTCCATCGGGGAGGGGAAAAGGAGCGGGACGCGAGGGGGTTCGGGTTCTAGGCGTTCGAATGGAGGAAGAAGGGGGTCGCGACAACATCAGGGGGAGGCGGCGGTGCTGGAGTTCGACGAGTGGGTGAGGGTGACTGGATCGTCGAGGGCCGGCGACGAGGCTCCGCCCTTCGTTCGAAATTCTTTTTTTTTTTTTTTTTTTTTTTTTATACCTGGAAATGAAAATGATTGAAAAAGGGGGGGGGCCAGGTTAAGAAGGGAAATTATATATTTTTTTTTATTATTATTATTATTTTATTTTGCAAAAAAAGTTAACTTTCACATACGATCTCGAAACGAGGCCCACCGCCTGTCGTCCACAGCGTTCTACCCCCATTCCGAACACAATGGGATATGTATCGCAAGCTGATTCGATAGTTACAATCAGTTTCCATTGAATTTACATTTAAATCACTTTATTGAATTTTAAACGTATATTTCAAATTACCGGGGGCACATACTAACTCTAAAAACTCCAGAAAAATATTTTCTAGCTTCGTATTGATGATACGGTCCTAACAAAACTAGTTTCGTCGAATTCTGAGACCGTTGGAAAAATGGCCATCTTCCAGTCGATTAAAATCAACTGAAACTGGTCAAACGCGTTTTCTTTTGCCACGCTCACACATTGATTCGAAAAATTATGAAATTTGGAATCTAGCAATAATTCGACATCACGGACCCAACAAAACTGGTTTCGTCGGAATCCGAGGTCGTTTGCAAAATGTCCATTTTTAAGGGCCTGAATTCCATAGCGACTATTCAGAATTTCAACTGGACATATCTTATCATTTCTAAAATGAAATCTCAGTTTGTTAACTTCTTTACAAAGATATAGTTATACAGATTCAAATATTTCTTGTTTCGTTCAATTCTGACTTATATTGAATTCTGTATATTCATTTGAAATTAGAAATCGAATTTTCGAACTACCGCGCCATTTTCAATTCCTTTTATAATTATATATAATTATTATATATTCTAACGACGACGCATATAATATATACGTCGAATTTCAATTCAAAATAAATTTCTCGTCGATATTATTTAAAATAATTCATTTTAAATATTCAAAATCCGCTAAAATTGCCAAAATAAAATTTTCAAACTGGCTCGCATTTTACGGGTTGTTACAATCTCCCCCACTTAAAACTTTTCGTCCTCGAAAAGGAACAAAGTCGAAAGTGGTTTGATTATTCAGCTCTACATTCGATCTGGCTTCCATTCTCTAACTTTTTAGTTTCTGAGAATTTTCAAAATTTCAAAAATTTGGCTAACACCCTAAATTTTCGAAAAATTTCGCCATAACCTCCCCTGCAATGGGAGCATCGGGGAATTTCAAATAGCTTCCCCGGTCCTTTAGATCTCAAAAAAAAAAAGAAAAAGCCAAGCGGCTAGCCAATAGGCTCACAAAATCATCATCACCCAAACAAAACAGGAAATTATGTAGTAAACATGTACCTATTTGTCGGGCAAACAAATTTTATTCTCTGGCTCTAGCCTCCTTGCTATGACCTGTTCAATGATATATATGTATATGCAAGCAAATGCGACCAATTCTCAATATAACTCAATATTTGATGCTATTAGGCATAATGGTTAAAAATTAGCAAACAAATAAACAAACAACACAAACATCAATCAATTAGTGAATTAGAGTTTCAAATTCATAGTTTTGATCCATATACAAAAATCATGTTTTTGATGCCAAATCACAACAATAGGCCTTATCTAATTTTTGGTTCTCACACCAGTCAATAGGAAATATATAGAAATCTCACTTTCGTCGCTCGAATATAAACACTGATGATGATGCCTCATCATCTGAATCATTTCCGGGTGACTAGAGTGTGATTCTATATCTATCCAGTATATTAAAACTTCGAATAGACGCTAGCCAGGCGCATACGCAAAATCTTTATATATTGGACTGTCCTAATCAATATAAATAAATAATCAAATACGTATAATTGATTTAAATTTTCAAAACAAAATTTTTTTTTATTTTCAAAAATATACTCTTCACACTCGTTCTAGGATACTACTGATCCCATCTCTAACGAGTCAATCTCATTGGATATTACTAATCCAATATCTGATGAATTCTTTCGTACGGTTCTAATGTGTCTTGTTCTCTGCTTTGTAAACCAAAGCTCTGATACCACGTGTAAAGACCCGCAACCTCCCCGTAAAGGAAAGCGTCGGATAGTTCGAGAACAAACCACAACAGAACGCATCTAAAAGAACATTTCATTGTATAATACAACAATGCATCAGAATACAAGAATATACAGAGTACGAATGAATATTACACAGAAATAACAGAGATTTAAATTACATTTAAATACATAGCAGCGGAAAAATAATACAATACACAACCAGAAGAAGATATACGGATACAAAGCTTTCCGGATATCGTTCCAGCTGTAAACCAGGATCCTGTGAATATAAATCTGCAAAACCAAAACTACTAGCTGCCCGTGTCAAAATAAGGGCACCCAGAGTTTAGGTTAAAACAATAAACTCCAGGTCAGTCATGGGACTGGTGTGAGAACTAAAACAGTTAATAATCTTTATTTTTAAAGCTAGGTAAATCAAGGGACCACGCCGTATAACACGGAACGGGTTTCCTCCCAAGAATACCAGTGCATAAAACCAACAGCGCAATGCTAAATAAAGAAAAATGAAGCTGTTATAAGACCCAGGTCCCATCACACAATGTAACGCAGCCGAGGATAGGGTTTTCCCTTATAACAGCCAAAGAATGCTTGATACGTTTTAAAACAAATCATTTGATACTATAATAAGTGCATAGTGTATAAAACAACTTCAAATCATAAGTATCAATCATAGGTGGCATAAGCGCCCCATCCCACTATGTCGCCATATATAGGATTACAACTAAAACCGCAAAGTCACGTATTTGGAAATTGGATTTCCGTCTATGAACCGAGGCAAAAGATAGTCCTCAACCTATTCGAGACAATCTAGCCCATGTCTCAGGAACAGCCGCAACTGCCCCATGGATCCTCAGGGCCGGTCCACACGAAGTGGATTATTATGCCTGAACACTACGTCTCCCCACCCTATGGGGTGTAAGTCTGGTCCGTCAGCCGACCAGAATGCATTCGGCCGAAACCGATATAACCGAGGCGCCTCGCAACAGCCACAACCACATAAGTCAAACTCGTCAGGGCGTGTAAAACCACTGACGCCACTTCTAGCTAGAAAGAAACGCATGCCCTCCCTGACGTCCGTCTCCCGTTTTTGGTTCATACCTGGTGTGAAACACGCGAGGTAAACGTTACACAAAGCTACGCCACAAAGGCCGTGCTTTGATCATCACCACAAGACTTTGCTTTTCAACAGAAGCCTTGATCATTTGCATCTTAGCATGCCACACAGGCAAACCATCCTATGCAACCGATATCAGTCACACAGAATGAAATCCGATGTCAGGCACACAGTCCATTTACAAGTCCGTTCTGGGTCTGAACGAAACCGGAGGCACCTAGTACCCCGCATATCCATCGATCTCCAAGTACGTCTGGACGATCACTAACTGTTTCCATCTTCTTGGGTGTACAGCCCAATCAAGATCATCAGTTATCACCCAAACGACGTGAAGACCTCCGGTCTTCGACCATCGTCTTCATCTTCGACTTATCGTCGTATCAGTTATTCAGAATGGGTTAAACCCGGTCTTTCCGAATAACTCGCGTATATATTATAAAAGTGTTACACAAACACAACATACGCCTCATTCCAACTCATTAGTCACTAACCGTAAATTAATCAAGAGAATAATTCCCCAAATATTAACCCCGAAGGCCGAAACCAACATCAGATCAATATCCAGAAAACCATTCTACTTAGCCAACCGACAGTTAGTTTCTAAATTTCACGTTCAAATCTAATTAAAGATTTAACTATCGCCTGGAGCAAAACTGGTGATACTCCATTCTCGATCTTTTCAATCTAATTAAAGATTCATTAAAACTCCACTTAGTTTTAATCATTATCTGGGTTAAAGAATCAGTGTCATTTAAAACACGATTCACGATAAACCCAAAATCACATTCCATTAATTATCGGGTTAAAGAACAAGTGTTATTTAAAACACTGTTCACGATAAACCCAAAAATCAATACCAATTCAATTCCAATTAAATATCATTTAATTGGTACACTTCATTAAATCTAAATAAAAAGATTTAATCTTTTCTCAACTGGGTTCAAGAACAGTGTTAGTGAAGACACCATTCACGACAAACCCAAATCACATTCCATTAATTATCGGGTTAAAGAACGAGTGTTATTTAAAACACTGTTCACGATAAACCCAAAAATCAATACCAATTCAATTCCAATTAAATATCATTTAATTGGTACACTTCATTAAATCTAAATAAAAAGATTTAATCTTTTCTCAGCTGGGTTCAAGAACAGTGTTAGTGAAGACACCATTCACGACAAACCCAAATCACATTCATTAATTATCGGGTTAAAGAACAAGTGTTATTTAAAACACTGTTCACGATAAACCCAAAAATCAATATCAATTCAATTCCAATTAAATATCATTTAATTGGTACACTTCATTAAATCTAAATAAAAAGATTTAATCTTTTCTCAACTGGGTTCAAGAACAGTGTTAGTGAAGACACCATTCACGACAAACCCAAATCACATTCGATATTCAATACAAGGCTCTGAATAGAAAATATATCGGCTTATATTCAATATCGAATTCTACGACTAACAAATGTCGTATTGGAAATAACGATACAAATATATATCTTTCAAATTTCCATAACAACACCTGTAATATCACGAATTCCAACATCGAAATATTCCGAAGACAATTTCGATTCAAATCCACTCCAATGCAATCATTGGAAATTTTGATTATTTTCAAAACCATTTCAAATTCAATTTATTTATTTAAAAATAAATAGAATTATAATTCTAGTTCAAAACTAGTTCATTTCGATAAAAATCTATTTTTATCTTTTCAAATATGGAGTTTTTCATCCCAAACTTTCACACATCATTTCTTATGATTTTACACAAATTATTACTATTTTTAATAATTTTATCAAGGCCCGTACAGTCGATTTCCATTAACGGCCATCGAACTGCACTTACAGCGACCTTTTTCGAATTTGATTTGGACGTATCTCCAAATCCAACCGTTAGATTTCAAATTTCTAACATTCATTAGAAAGCTCTTTTCGATACGAACCCAACGGTTCCGGTTTTAGGAGAATCCGACGGTCGGATCTCCCGCAATGTCCGTTTGAAATAAATGGTCGAAATTCACGAACTGCCGCGGCGCGGCGCGTTCTATTCAGGCCATTATATTATATATATAATATATATAATATATACTTCGTCGATTTTTATTTAAAACGAATTATATAAATAGTTTTGAATTCGGTTCAAAACATTTTCAACTTCCATTTCAATTCAAATCAAAATTGAATTCTTCTTTATAAATTCGTTTTAAAATCCATTTCTATTCAATTCAAATTTCAATTCAATTTGAATTTATTTCCTTCGCTTTCAATTCAATTCGAATTCGTTTTCAATTCAATTCCTCTCGAAATCGTTTTCAATTCAATTCATTTCAAAATATTCGATTTCGAAATCACTTTTCAATATTCATTTTAAAATGAATAAAATCGATATAAATATCGTTCACGTCAAAATGGCGTCAATCTAATCCTCACGGCTTCACATATTTCTATTTTCAAATATTCTATTTCAAATATTTCTATTTCAAATATTTCTATTTCAAATATTTCTATTTCAAATATTTCTATTTCAAATATTTTTTTTTTTCGAAACTGGAATGAGGCCCAATCAATTACCATATAATGTTAATTATATGGATTTTCTACAACACATGTATATATCAACAATGATGAATAATCAACCATCAACCAAAGTGCACTACACTGTATAAGCATCAAATATAGACATTTAACGCTTATAGCAGCTTGTCAATCAATCGATCGACATATTTAATCAATCAGGATGAGTGAACTTCAAATTTCATCCTAACACCCGTGTGGGGTTTCAAACAATCAAACACATATTTTATTTGTGCAGTTAGGCGATGTGTAAAATTTATCGACCCAATCAACGTCATTCAAATAGGTGTACATAAACAAACCGTCTGGTTTGTAAATGAATATTTATTTATTCACATTCACGTTAAAAATTATATTTTTAACGATAACACATTTTATTTCAATATATGAATTTCTATTCAATTCATTTACACAATAAAATGATATTTTTATTTTCTAACATATTTTAGAAAATTTCTGCGGCATAACGGCACGATACTAGAAACGGGACGAGGCCTAGCCTTATCCCCGGACTAGTGAAGGCCCACGCCATTCACACATCAATCAAATCAATTTCATTTTGCAAACCACAAAACTTGGAGTAAGGGTCTAACCTAGCCTTACTCCTTCGCCTTATAACGGCGCACGTCTAATCCTAACCAATTTATCGATTCGATTTTTCACACCACAAATCACATTCAAACCAATATCGCAATCAATCACCAAACAGTCAAACAAACAAGTCCATGGTCTGTGGACGGGTGTCGGGTGCTACTAAGCACCGTCTGCATCCTAGTATATATATATATAACTAGAAATAAAATTGAAAGGTGAGAAGTTCTCACATATAGCTATCCTAGCTCCACGGCACTTCTATTTCAGAGATCTTCATTGTTTTCGCATCTTCGTCAGCTTCGTCGCCCGTAGCCACTACATACATAAAAATCGAATTTTTACTTCGCTATTCAATATATAAAAATCGAATTTTTATTTCAAAGTTCAATATATAAAAATCGAATTTTCAGTTCGAAGTTCAATATATAAAAATCGAATTTTTATTTCAAAGTTCAATACATAAAAATCGAATTTTTATTTCAAAGTTCAATACATAAAAATCGAATTTTTATTTCGAAGTTCCATATATAAAAACCGAATTTTTATATCGCTATTCAATATATAAAAGTCGAATTTTTATATTCTCCATTATATTTTCAAAAGTGATGTCTTTTCATTTTCAAATCAAGATTGCTTGTATTTTTGAATCGATGACAATTTCAGTTTCTTTTCTTTTTAACAATGTAAAAAAAATCAGTTTTTAATCATTTTTAAAAATCTCGTCCTTAACATTTTTAAAAGTCTGTTTTTAATCATTTTAAAAATCTCTTCCCCCCCCCCTTTTTTTTTTAATCATAAAAAAAAAACTGGTTTTAAACTAAATAAAAATCTGGTTTTAAACTAAATAAAAATCTGGTTTTAAACTAAATAAAAATCTGGTTTTAAACTAAATAAAAATCTGGTTTTAAACTAAATAAAAATCTGGTTTTAAACTAAATAAAAATCTGGTTTTAAACTAAATAAAAATCTGGTTTTAAACTAAATAAAAATCTGGTTTTAAACTAAATAAAAATCTGGTTTTAAACTAAATAAAAATCTGGTTTTAAACTAAATAAAAATCTGGTTTTAAACTAAATAAAAATCTGGTTTTAAACTAAATAAAAATCTGGTTTTAAACTAAATAAAAATCTGGTTTTAAACTAAATAAAAATCTGGTTTTAAACTAAATAAAAATCTGGTTTTAAACTAAATAAAAATCTGGTTTTAAACTAAATAAAAATCTGGTTTTAAACTAAATAAAAATCTGGTTTTAAACTAAATAAAAATTAAGTAAATCAGATCAAGAAAACTCACGTTTTCAAGAAGGGGGAGAGATGGCCGAGGTGGAGGAGCTTGCTGAGCTGCGTCGGAGTCGGAGCATCCACTGGAGGAAGTGGCGGCGGTCCATCGGGGAGGGGAAAAGGAGCGGGACGCGAGGGGGTTCGGGTTCTAGGCGTTCGAATGGAGGAAGAAGGGGGTCGCGACAACATCAGGGGGAGGCGGCGGTGCTGGAGTTCGACGAGGGGGTGAGGGTGACTGGATCGTCGAGGGCCGGCGACGAGGCTCCGCCCTTCGTTCGAAATTCTTTTTTTTTTTTTTTTTTTTTTTATACCTGGAAATGAAAATGATTGAAAAAGGGGGGGGGGCCAGGTTAAGAAGGGAAATTATATATTTTTTTTATTATTATTATTATTATTTTATTTTGCAAAAAAAGTTAACTTTCACATACGATCTCGAAACGAGGCCCACCGCCTGTCGTCCACAGCGTTCTACCCCCATTCCGAACACAATGGGATATGTATCGCAAGCTGATTCGATAGTTACAATCAGTTTCCATTGAATTTACATTTAAATCACTTTATTGAATTTTAAACGTATATTTCAAATTACCGGGGGCACATACTAACTCTAAAAACTCCAGAAAAATATTTTCTAGCTTCGTATTGATGATACGGTCCTAACAAAACTAGTTTCGTCGAATTCTGAGACCGTTGGAAAAATGGCCATCTTCCAGTCGATTAAAATCAACTGAAACTGGTCAAACGCGTTTTCTTTTGCCACGCTCACACATTGATTCGAAAAATTATGAAATTTGGAATCTAGCAATAATTCGACATCACGGACCCAACAAAACTGGTTTCGTCGGAATCCGAGGTCGTTTGCAAAATGTCCATTTTTAAGGGCCTGAATTCCATAGCGACTATTCAGAATTTCAACTGGACATATCTTATCATTTCTAAAATGAAATCTCAGTTTGTTAACTTCTTTACAAAGATATAGTTATACAGATTCAAATATTTCTTGTTTCGTTCAATTCTGACTTATATTGAATTCTGTATATTCATTTGAAATTAGAAATCGAATTTTCGAACTACCGCGCCATTTTCAATTCCTTTTATAATTATATATAATTATTATATATTCTAACGACGACGCATATAATATATACGTCGAATTTCAATTCAAAATAAATTTCTCGTCGATATTATTTAAAATAATTCATTTTAAATATTCAAAATCCGCTAAAATTGCCAAAATAAAATTTTCAAACTGGCTCGCATTTTACGGGTTGTTACAGGTTTATACCCATTCCGAATAACTGATTCGATGATAAGTCGACGATGAAGGCGGTGGTTGAAGACCGAAGGTCTTCACATAGTTTGGATGATTACTGATGTCTTGATTGGGTTGTACACCCAAGACGAGATAATAAGTGGTGATCGTCCAGATGTACTTGGAGATCGACAGATATGCGAGGACCTCTCTCCTGTATTGGACATATGGGATGAGGAATAAGGTGCCTCTGTTTCGTTTAGACCCAGAAAGAACTTGTAAATGGATTGTGTGTTTGACATTGGATTTTTTTTGTGTTGATTGATTTCTATTAAATATATGTCTGCCTAGTGAAGGGGAATTTATTCCCTTACTTCACCCTTCTCTAAGACATAAAGGATCAGAGGTCGTATATTGATAGACATCAATCGCATGGCGTGAATTTCCTATGCGACATGCTGAGATGCAGATGATCAAGGCTTCTGTTGAAAAGCAGAGTCTTGTGGTTGATGATCAAAGCTCGAATTTAATGCAAAGTAGATTTGTGTATGGCGTCAATTCGCGAGCCTCACTCCTCGGTATGAGTTAAAAACGAGATCGGACCGTTGGGAGAACACGACGTTTCTTTCTAGCTATGGGTGGTGTCAGCATTTTACATGCCCTGACATTTATATTATTTTTACTTATGTGGTTGTTGGATTGCGAGGTGCCTCGGATATATTGGTCTCTTCAGAGCCAAATGGATAGGTCCGACAGGACCAGGAAATGTGTATTCAAGAATAATTAATCCTCAAACGTAAAGGAGGACCGGCCCAACCGATCCATGGTTACCCAGTATGTAGTCCTGATTCATTTGCTTGAGTGTCTCAAAGCAGTGAGGAGCCATCCCTGACCTCGACTCATAGACGGAAATCCAATTTCCAATACGAGATATTTCAGTTTTATTTGTAGAGCCTAGTATGGCGACATGATAGATGATACACATGCCGCCTATGATTGATACATATATATTTGAAGTTGTTTTGAAACTATATACTTATAATAGTATCAAATGATTTGTTTTAATCGTACCAAGCATGTTTGGCAATTATAAGGGAAAACCCTATCCTCCGGCTTGCGTTGCATCAGGTGATGGGACCTGGGTCATATAATAGCTCCATTTTTCCAAAAAGCATTATGATGTTTATCCTATGCACTAGTATTCTTGGAAGGAAACCCGTTCCATGTTATATGGCGTGGTCCATTGAATTACACTCTTTTAAAGTAAAGTTTTAAATAACTGTTTTAGTTCTCACACCAGTCACATGACTGACCTAGAGTTTATTGTTTTAACCTAAACTTTGGGTGCCCTTATTTTCCACACGGGCAGATAGTATTTTGTTTTGCAGATATTATATTCACAGGATCCTGGTTTACAGCTGGAACTATACTCGGAAAGCTCTGTATCCGTGTCTCTCTTTCAGTTGTGTTTTGTATTATTTTCTACTGCATTGTAATTTGTAAATCTCTGATATTTATCAAATGTTTAATATATATTCATACTCTGTTATATCTTGTACTCTGATGTAAATTGTTGTAATAAGCAATGAAATGTTCTTCTGTTTGTGTTCTGGTTCATCATGTTCTTAAAGCAATCTGGGCTTCCCTTTATGGTGAAATACTAGAATAGTCATATGAGAACTGAATAGTAGATCAGGTGTACATGTAATGGAAGATCGATTTATTAATGAATTAGATTCTTAACCGGCATAGGTTTAGATCTAGATTGATTTACATGTCAGGATTACTTGTTAAATGTTCATATTTAAAAATAAAATGAACTCATAGAGACTAGATTTAAAGGATAGAGAAAAAGAATGTTGATGCTGAAGAAGAGATTCTTGAAACATATAAGTCGTTGTTGTAGAAGAATAGGCTAATTCAATCCAAGCTAGAGGCTGCATCGCAGTGTCCCCATTGTTTCAGGTGAATAAAACAATAGAAATGTTGTCCTATTTATAGCCTACCACCAATGAATCTCGTTCAAAAACACGTCCAAGTACAGGGTAAGAATCTGGCCCGGATCCAGGGTGGGTCGACCCCGGGGTCGACCCTAGGGTCAACTCCCCTTTGATTAGGTCGACCCTAGTGTCGACTCCTATAGGGTGCTTGTCGACCCGCAACAGGCCAGAATCCCAACTCGATTTACCGCTCTGATTTTTGAATTATTTTGAATTGTGAACTTGCTTTTTTATATGTATAATTCTCTTATATGTATACAAACTTCTAAGCTTAATAACTTCCTCATACGATGCCCATTTTACGCCATTCGAAGTCTAACTTAAGCAGAATTAAGAGACTAACTCAATGGTGCAGTCCATTTTACCTAATTCTTAATATTTAATTTAGTTCTTTAGTTTGTCATTATAGTATTCTTTTAAAATTACAAGGTGTTATAGTTGTTGTGTAAAATTGCATACTTATTATTGTTCACCATATTTTTAGTAAATAACTTTGTAATTTTATTAACATAGTTTCTGTGTTAACAGCTGGCTTACTCTTAGTACTATAAGTTTCTTTGTAATTAATTTTTATTCTTATAAGATTTTATGTTTGCGTAAACTTTTCCCATATTTCTCAGCTTATGCAGTAAAAAGGAGATTTTTTATCATTGAGGTAAATCAAAACTATATTATCCTAACATCTATTTAATTTAGCAAACTTATTTTCACATTTAAACAACTTCACTATCATGATTATTTCATGTGTGGTTGAAATGAACAATGACAAAAATATGTTTTGAAATCCACCACCTATAGATCTAAAAGAGACAAGGAGAGAAATACTCACCAGCATACATATTCTCATCTTATACTAAAATATGTCAACAATCCAAGAAAACAAACATAAAATTCAGGTGAAACTGGAGCTTAATAAAGACAAATACACATATTCAGTAAGTAGATGATGTTGTAATCAAAGTTTTCATCCTGTCTAACATATATTGTGTAAAACTCAGTCTTTGCTAATAGTTTTATGTTACAGTGTATACTCGCCAATCTAATGTATCATCAATTTTTAACCAAACAAAGTCAAGAACAAACTAATTTTGAAAGAAATTTACGTGTATCAAGCAACCAGGAAATTGTCTTCTAATAAAAAATCAATTTACACCAACAACAGTCAAGTTTATTCTCTATAAATTAAAAAAACTAGAAAATACTTACTAATTTATCATGTTCCAACCTTAGCAGTCATCAAAATCTGTAACTTCTCTTCGCATCGAAAATATTGACCTAGTACCCATAGTTTTCATGCATGTGCTTAGTTTCCATCGATGATACAATCTCGAGCTCGGATTGTTAGGGCATCAAAGGCTCCACAAATTTCAAGGAATCAACACCGTACTCATCATTCCTCTCAAAATCGATCATGAATTCTAGGAATAGATTGATCGTATTGGTTATATGAAGGCTTGAACTATCAGAATTTGAACATGAACATGAAGCCATGGTTTATATTATGGTCGGAGAATGACCTAGTAGAGAAAAGGATGATTTTAGGGGATTCTGTGTCCATGGACATGGTGATCTGCAAGTGAGAATGACTGGGAATAAAAAATCCGCACCTCGCTTCTTTAGCGATTTCTCCCTGTTTGATAATTGGAGATGTAAAGAAGATGAATATGGCGGCTACTAGGTTTTGGTGTTGTGAGAAATGGATCGGGGTGGTTTTATCAGGTAAGAGTTGTATTCAGGGATCTAAAACTAAACAATGCGTTTACACGCATTGTAACGAACTTGGATTTTCAATCCCGAAAATCGATATAAAACTCATGTCAACTATTCAAGCATCGAACATACCTGATTATTAATAGAAAGAAGTTAGAGGGTGAGAAATAGAAAGAAAGAAAGTTAGAATAGAAGAAGGAGAAAATCAAAACAGAATAGAAACATAATAAATTCGAATCTCACAGCGTAACAAATAAATATATTGTATAACATAACTTTTGGAATACAAACTTATAAGTGTATATAAATACCATTTCAGAGTACAACAAATAACACATAGCCTCAATACATAGTAGCTATAAAATGCGGAAGCTCCTGCTCGATGCTCTTCCAAGTATATCTATAAAATTCCGACTACTTGACTGCCCGTACAAATTTGGGCACCCAAGACTTTAGTGTAAAACATAACAAAATAAACTCTGGGTCAGCCGTGGGACTAGTGTGAGTAAACTCCAACCATTTGGTTTAACTTTCAAAATCCTTTTTAAAGAAAATACAGTCATAGGACCAATTGACACATAAACACGGATGGTTTTTACTTTACGATAAACAAAAATATTCTTTATATCAGATCTCTTCTGATATTATAATAGTGTCTAAAATAAATAATTAACAATTTAATGGAACACTTGCATCTCATGCTCCTCATACGTAACATGCAATCAAAAACTGCATGCGCTTATTGGGTAATGAATTTCCAACTATGACAAGGTTTGGAACCACCTTCTGATAGTGTATCTCTATAGGGGAATACACTAGGTTCAACAAGAACATCTTGTAACCCGACCACACATGGCCAACCACTCATTTCGCTTGAGTGTATCGATTGCATATCACCAATGGTTGGGATCAACAACCATTTACGGAAAGGGACAACGTTGATAGGTTGATGAAAGAAATGAAATTTCTCTAGATAGGTGATAATACACCCTAATTGGGAGCTACCCACTTAGCCGTGTTGCCTGCCCGATTTTTGTCACTTACCGGTTGTTGGGGCCTGAGGCTACGATTACATACTTTTCATTAATAGCACAATCATTTTGAATGTCACATTGTCAGATACATTAATTAATAATTGATTTTTCAGACATATCATGGGTATAAAGGCAAGAAAAAAGAATTCCTCTGCCACCAAACAATAATACGTTTGAAGAGATCAACATATTTGATCATTGGAAATACTTTGTCAAACATCCCTCCATCCAAGTAGTCCTGGCTCTGGACAAACCGAAGGCACTATTTTCCGTCTTCGATTACCATCATATAATCTGATCCGCAACGCATACATCTGTATGGAGAGGTTTCCAGATAATATCTGATCCCGGTCTCTCCGTATTGACATCGTAATTGGCCAAAACTGTAATAGTCGGTTATTTGACTATCAGTGAAAACATCCATATAACCAAAGATTTTTATATCAAATGGGAATACTACTGATTGTTAACACACAATCACTGAGCCCTTCTTATTTAATATTTAATTTATTAAATTCCTTTTTTACATTTTCTCAAATATCTTTATTTATATATATATTTACCAAAACTACTTTGGGCTCTCCTATTTCTTGGAAAACATTTTCATATACTATATAACTAATTATTTTCCATATTCAGAAAATATTAATTATTAACATTAGAAAACTTTTCCATAAATTCATCAATCCTTAATTTCCATAGTTAGAAATAAATGTTATTAATATTAGAAAACATTCCCATATTACATCTTCATGCCGCATTCATTTCTATAATTAGAAACGTTCATTTCTATAGTTGGAAAATATTTCCATTTCTCATTCCTGCATTTACATTCTTCCATATTCACTAAATCCTGAATATAAATTAGTAAGAGAACAATTTCGTAAGTATCAATCCCGAAGACTAAAACCAATATCAGATTGACTTCTCGAAAACCATTCAACTTAGCCAATCTCCAATCAGTTTTTTCTTCCTTAGCTCCATTTCTAATCTTTCTATTTATCAAATTATTTCATACAAATGTAACAATTCCTTTTTTTATTTTTATAAACATCTATTTATAATACTTCTTCACTTATAAAATTATGTAATAAATTTCCATCTTCCCAGACCTCATTAAGCCCAAATTATCTATATAATTTAGTTTAAAATTCTAAATTTACTTCGAATTCGATTACAAAAATATTGGTTCAAAACCAATATGTAGCTGCTTATCCAATTCCATTGTATATTCATTTTATAAAAATTAAATTATAACTGCATTTATAACTACTTGTCTATCTATACTTTTCTATTCTATTTACATAGCCAACTCTTCTATTTGCATATTTAACCACTTCCCATTTGTTATTCATTTTATATAAATAAAATATAGTGATAATTAGGCTCACATCCTTAAAATTAAACTTATTTAAGTTGAAATCCTCCCTTTTTAAAACATACATTTTGCATCCATATTTTTAAATTACGGCTATTATTTTTCTAGAAACACCCTCTTTCAAATTAACAATGTTTTTTCTGTCCATGACGTCTTCATCAATCTAATTTTTTGAGTTTGGATTCTTTCGAACTATTACTCGAACTGTTATTTTCGATCTAGTATTTGATTTACTTGGAATTTCTTCAGGGATTTAATTCGACTTTCATCGATATGAATAATGGATGTTTCTTCTTCAAGGTAATTTATACTTTTTCATTTTTTTCGTATGGCGTATCAATTTTTTTTTCGATTTTTGCTGATTGATAAATCGGATGATTAATTTATTCTCGAGTTTTGTCAATGGTTAATGTGGTTATTGTATACAGTTTTATTGTTGTAATTGATCGCACAATAGTATTTCTAAAATATTTCGATGGAGTTATGCTTCTACTCTGAATACGTGCATACAAATATGCAAATATTGAGAATATGAGCATACAAATATGCAACTATTGTTAGAATACATGCATACTTGTTGCATCTATTCTGTAAATTTAAATATGCATATATTCTAAATATATGCATACAAATTTTCAACTCTTTTGAATATCTGTTTGTGTGCGTCACTGCTGAAATGTTACATACAAAAATGCATATATTCTTAATATATGCATATTAAAAGTGTATGCATCTATTCTGAATAAAAGTGTATGCATCTATTCTGAATAGTTGCACACAAGTATATAGGTATTATTGATATATGCGCACATGTATGCATGTATTTATAATAATTTGAAGATGTTTATATAATTTTATTTGATTATTGTAGACTAGGCTTATTATTATTGATTTTCTTCTTTGTATAAAAGTGTTCCTTTTGATATTGGTGTATTGGTGTTGTTGAAGTTTGGGAATGATAGCTTTTCTATTCATCTTTATTTTGATAGTTCTGTTGCTATCGTGAGAAATGTTTTTTATGGTAAATGGACTGATTTTCCATTGTCATTTGAATTAAATCACTTTAGAGATGGTTTTTCTGATCTTCAATCTATTCTTTTGTTGGCTGCACATAATCGTGAGGGTTATTTGGTTATTTTGATTGAGATCAAGTGTAGTAGTTCTTCAATTAACAATGCAAGGTTAGATAATGCTTCTAATGGTAGTGATTCTTCTTTTGCTAGTACCAGTGATTCAAACAATCAATTTAGGCAACCGTTGAGAAGTGATTTGAATCAATATGTTTTTTCTGGCATTCGTCAATAATTTCCAGGAGGTGTTACTGAATTTAGGCTTCATTGATGATGTATAGTATGAAGACTGGATACAAGCTTAATCTGATTAAGAATGACAAGGAAAAAGTTATGGTTGTTTGTTCTAAACTAAAATGTAGTTTCAAAATTCATGCATCTCTTAAGTTTAATCTTCTTGGATATTTATTATAAAGATATTTCAACTTGAACAAACTTCTGGCGCCGGAATTCATGACATAAAAGATCATATTGTATCCAGTAAATTGATTAAGTTATTGGTTTGTGATCATATTCAAGCTAATCCATTAATGAAGACGAAGGATATTATTAACTTGATTCAAACAGAGTATAATATTATTTTGAAGTATTATTATGTTTACAGTGGGAAGAGGTTGGAATCAAAAGATTTACATGGAAGAGATGTAATGTCCTATCATCTTTTGCAATCGTTTTTTATGTTGTTATTACAACTAATCCTGGGAATAAAGTTGCTTTGGAGTGTAATGATCCTACACATCAATTCGGTAGGGTTTTTATTAGATTTGAAGCTTGTGCATATGGATTTCAATATTGTCGACCTTTAATTTTTGTTGATGCTACTTTTATGAAGGGAAAAGATCAAGGCTGCTTGATGGCTACTACTGGTAAAAATGGAAATAAAGGTATGGTGTTATATAGTTCTGTTTGCATTGATAACAGGATTTGTTCTGATTATATGTATACATGTATGCAATTTTTTTGAATATATGCATACATGTATGCAATTGTTTTGAATACGTGCATTCAAGTATGCATATATTCTTAATACATGCATGCTAGTATGAGATAATTTTAAAAATGGATACAAGTAAGTATTTAGAATATCTGCATACAAGTATGCAAATATTCATAATATCTACATACCAGTATGCTAGTATTCTAAATATATGTATTCAGGTTTGCATTTATTCTGAAATTAACACTATATACATGTATTACGGATATTTTGCATACAAATACGCAACTGTTATTAGAATCTGCATACAATTATGCGACTATTCTTAAGTTACGGAAAAATAATTTAGATTGTTCGCGGATATAAATACAAGTATTTATAATAGTTGCATATATGTATGCAGTTTTTACTGCAAATCTGTTCAGTAGTTATGTTTATAAATATTATTTACTTTTGTTATATATTATTTGCTGTTCTTTATGCACGTTTTTTGTATTTGTGCATTTAATTATCCTTTTTTTCTAATTGCTTCTATTGTTTAGTTAATTATATGTATATTTTTTAATAGGTTTTTCCCCTATAGCAATTGTATTGCGTCTGGAGAGATAAAGACAATTGGATTTGGTATTGTGGACAACTTACAGAGTTTTTTCAAGATGACAGTAGATGATTTGTTTTCATTTCTGATCGTCATCCTGGCATTCTTGTTTATATTCCAAAGGTGTTTTCAAATTCAATTCATGCTTCTTGTTTTTATCAATTGAACAACAATTTAAAGGTTGCACTAAAGTTTGAATGTTCCAAATCAAATAAGAATTTGTTGTCGGATATGTTTGCACGTGTTGCTTATGCTTACAATTTGACTGATTTTAATGCTGCGCTGAAGAATTTTAGATATGTTGGTGGATCGATTGTGGCAAACTTTATGAGTGGAATTCCTTTTGAGAAGTTTGCTAACATATTTTTCCTTATTGTTGTTACAGTGAAATGTCATCTAATGGTTCAGAGAGCTTTAACAAGTCAATTTTGAAGGAAAGACATTTAAGAATTACTACATGTTTGTACAAAATTAGATTGATGTTAATGAAACTTATGTCTGATCGTCGTGAAGTTGCTTCTACTTGGAATAGTGTTTTATGTCCTGTGAATGAAACTTGGTTAAGAAATCTTCATTTGGAAGAAGCTTCATGGTCTGTTATCAAATCAAGTGAACAAGTTTTTGAAGTTCATTCTATTGTCCATCAATTTGTTGATTTATATAGTCGAGTTTGTTCTTGTAACGTGTGACAAATCAATGGTTTTCCTTGCACTCGTGCAGTTAGATGTATTTTAAGTTGTGAAAAGTTGAAAGTGTATGACTACATTAAAGATTATTTAAAATTTGGTTATTTTCGATTAGCTTATTCTCATTCAATCAATCCTATCATAAACTTTATGGGTGAAGATATTTCTATTGAAGATGCAATTTAGCTCCTCCATAAGGTAGAAGAATGTCTGGTCGTCCATCGTCTTCTAAAAGGTTGAAATCTGCAGGTGAATTTACAAAGACTATTAAATGTGGTTTGTACAAGAAGTTAGGTCATAACAAAAGAACATGTTCTTCAAAAGATAACTAATTGCAATTTGTTTTAGTCTTTTATTGTTTTTTTACGATTCTTGGTTATATTGTTTACTGTTGTTAATTGTTACGAATATTTCTGTGATGTTTTCAATTTTGTTTAGTATTTTAATGTTAATTTCTGCTATGTTTACCATTTTTTTCTAGCTTATATGTATGCAAATATTATATATAGTTGCATATATGTATTCAAATATTATATATAGTTGCATACATGTATGCAACTATTCTGAATATTTGTATAACTCAGTATGCAACTATTATGAATAAATGCGTACATATATTCAACAATTCTTAGTAGCTACATACGGATATGCAACTAGTCTATAAATCTGGATTTTAATGTACAAGTACTTTTAATCGTTCAATTGAAGTATGCAACTATTCATATTATGTGCATGCAAGTATGCAAATATTCTGCATATATGCATTCTCTCTTTTAACCTTAAATCTTTGTTCCTTTTTTAATCTTGAATTCTCTTCTTTTATCTAACTATTCTCCAGTTTCAATTTTTTTATCAATTCCGTAAATCTTTTGCAGTTATGTTCATACAGCAAATATTCTGAAAAACAAAGATAACAACCCCTGTTTGAATAATACTGCAAATATTTGCACCTATATAAGCAATTATCTGTAAAATCTGCATAAATATTTGCAAGTATTCAAAATGCGTTCACACAACAAATATTCAGAGCATTTGCATATGTGTATGCAAGTAATAAGAACACTTCCATACTAGTATGAAAGTATTCTGAATATTTTGACAATTAAAATATGCAACATTTCATCATATTTGCATAAAACTATGAAAGTATTCTGAATAACTATGCACAAGTAAGCAACATGTCTTAATATCATGTAAAATCAAAACAACCTAATTTAGTACATAAAATTCCATAGTAACTTAGTTTATAAACTACATTATCATGTCCCAGGAGTTCGAAAACAGAATATCAGTAAATATTTACAAGAATTCTAAACACCAACTTTTCCAATTTTAATCAGTCAAGTTTGTAGCGGAGAGCAGGTAGTTTTGTGTCGGGTCTTCTTTTACAGTCTAACTATATGGTTTGCAGTTGTGACGGCCCGCCCCGCACCAGCCTGTATTTCCTCCGAAGGTGCGCTGTACACAAGGCCGACTAGCACGGAACGGTCGCCAAAGAAAGGAAAGAAGAGAGTGAACTAACAAGGAACCTGTAGAATGTCTCACAGCGCATGGAACAAAATATATAATAATAATATAATCCTGACATAAAACAGGCGAGACAGTGCATAAGCTGAAAACTAAACCAACATCAACATCAGAGTAGCGGAAGCCTAAATACAGCTTATTACAACTTTTCAAATTACTGTATCTAAGCAAAAGAAAGGAAGGGTGCACTGCTAATTCCCAAAGTAGTGAACAGTAGCGACACAGGGAGAATATCTATATATGTATCATACATGGAAGCCTCCTGCTCGTTTGCGGTACAGGTACTCGTGCATCACCAGCTAACATGTCTCTAGTCTGCTCGTGAGGGCACCCAGAGTAACAAGAAGAGACATAAAACTCTGGGTCAAACAAAAAGTATTGTATGAGCGATAAGCAGCTAAACAGAACAATAACAGGTATACTAAAACATACCTGAAACTGGACCTACAACCAAAGAGTTAGCACTACATGCGGTACAATACTCTAAGGTGCCACTGAATAGATGGTGCAAAGATAACGGGGTGGGGGTGTGCATGTCATAATGATGGCAAACAAGTCAAGCATAGCAACCATCCTCACATCTATCACATAGTGCGTGAAGCATACGATATCTACCGCTTCAATCACTAGACCCATCGAAGTAGTGACGGAGTTCAACCTATACAACTACTGCTACTACCAAGCTTACCACATGGAGTCATGACCAAACCTTTAAAAATGACCCCACTTCATTGGTCTATAGACCATTTAGTCGTACCTAGGCCACTGTGGCCTTGAATCCGTTCACGTACTCCCTACACATAGTGATCCAAAGTTATATACGTCGACAACCCCTTAGCACACGTCTCGCAGCAAAGCCCAATCGTGAAATTAACTCGTTGGTGCCAAACTAGAACCTGAGCTCTAACTTCCATTTGGACCACCTTTGCATCTCGGGTTTTTAGTCGTCACTGGATCGGTTCGGTTCCTACATTTACTTTGCTTCGGATTGTACTCCCATTGGGTTCGGATCGTGCTTCCCAGTTAAGTTCGTGATCCACTGTAACACCCCGTAATTTTATAACATTAAAATTCACAAATTAAAGTATACTTAATTTTTAGAAAAGAATTAAGTGAAATGGGTTGTGTAGAGAAATATATATATATATTGATATATATATATGTATATAAAAATTAGAAATTAAATAAATAAATATTCGAAAAAGTTCAAAACAACGAATTGGGAGGGGGAATAACCGAACCGGCCCATTTTTGAGGTCGACCCAAGCCCCGCTGGGTCGACTAGGGGTTAATCCAGGGTGTTTGGCTGTCAACCCGTGGACCGATTCGCTCAAATGCAGATTTTGCATTTGATTGGTTCTCATGGTACATGGTTAATCTAATGGTATTAAATAACTTCCTACACCTATAAATACATACTAATGCTAACCCTAAACCTAATTAAAATAGAATAGTTACCGTCATACCGTCGCCATGGAAATCAATGGAGCCGCCGCCAACTAAGAAAGAAGAAAAGAAAATTCAATTCTAATTCTCTCAACCATAAAGCAAAGCAAAACTCTTTCTTTTCTTCTCTAAATGGTGAGTGTGATAATCTTAACAAGATTATTATCATTTTAATTAGGTTGAGTTATGAATGGATTATGAGTAGAAGATGTGAATTATCATATATGTTGTTGTAAACCCCTTTTGCTATCATGTATATTGTAAATCCAATGTTATGTGATGATGATATCTTATATGTTGTAAATCATGCTATGATGATGTTATGTATGTTGAAAGTTTCTATGCTAAGTTATGATGAATCATACATGTTAAAAAGGCCATGATGTTACCATCTATGCAAGTTAGTTCATATTAATTAAATCATCATGTTTGGGTTATGTTGATCTATATGACAAGTCACATATGCAAGTTAGATTGATTAGAAAAGTTATGAACATATGCCAAGACATCTATTATGACATCTAGAATTATGCTATGACATATGTGATATCCTATGCTAGTTCACACCATCATTATGTTGCCTAAAAATCCCATATGCAAGTTTATGTATAGATTTGGGCTAAGATCAAATCATGTAAATTGAGACATTTAACAAGTTGACACCTTTTGATCCTTAACATGTGTAGTTTATGCAAGTTTCACCCCTACTATGATTAGATTTATTTTAATTGTCTATATGTTGTGATAATTTATCTTTTTGCTAGGTGTTAGACTATACAAGTCTAGCCTATATTATGCATTGAATAAGCGAACGTATAAACGTGGGGTAGGGGTAATATTAAGGATTTAATATTAAAAAGTTGGGGTGCAATTGATATGATTTTGCATGACATAAGTGAATGGCCATAATTGAGTCAATTATGGACATCATTAAAAGTTGACTTAATTAATAATTTGAATTGGGAATTATTAAAACTGGGGTAAAATATTTTAAGTGTTAATCAATGCTTAGGACACGAGGTTGGACTCGTTTGTGACTTAAACCTGCCCGGACCCGCCCGGCAAATCCAGTGGCCACAAATGTCAGCCCAATGTGAGAGGTCCTAGGCCTAAACTAAAGCATAACGGTTGTAAAGACATGAGGTTAGACTCTTTTATGGTGTAGGACTGCCCGGACCCGCCCGGCAAATCCAGCTGCCATAAATGCCAGTCTAATGTGAGAGGTCTTTATGAGGTTATGGCCTGAATGAATTAAGAAATACTTAACCAGATAAACATGTAAGGTAGGACATGGGGGTTAAGTAGGTGCCTTGGGTAGCATGAGGAATCTAGGGGGTTCCCTTAGTGGCATGTGAAATACGATTAGTAAGACTTAACCAAACACACATGTAAATGAACATGACTAAGAGGGTTAAGTGGGATATACTAGTGACAAGCTTAGGTGGGTAGCTTGTGGGGGCCCATTTCGACCAGTATCCCAAACGTATCTTTGTGGGCTCGACCCAAGTCGAGGACGGGACACGCATGCTGGGTTCGACTATAAGAGGCCAAAATGGGGAGCGGTGGCAACGCAAGTCCAACGGGTTTCGTATGCGTGTGTGGACCCGGGCTAGTAGGTAAGACGTTGTTGCATCGTGTAGGTATAAGCTATGCATTCTCAAGTTGTATCGGGTTGCCACTTTAGGGGAGTGATACACCCCACTGTGGGGCCAGCACAGGTATCTACGAGTAGGGAGCCAATCGAAAGTGGGTAGTGGGGTACACCTAGTGGAGATAGGGGCAGACGACACCTATGTAGTCAGCTAAGGGTACGTAAGGATATTTGTAAAGTTTCTATGTGAAGCAATTGGGATCAAACAATAGGGTGACTGGTGTGGTGCAGTGTAGTAATGTGTGGTGCAGTGTAGTAATCATTCGTTAGTAATTAGGTGTGCCTTTACCGTTATCTTTAACGTTATCTTAAACGCTATCTTTATCTTCCTAAGAGTTCATAGACATTTACTTGTCTTCCAGCTTATGCCTTAGTCTTGTTATTTTGATAATAGTATTGTTAGAATTATCATACTCGCCAGAATTTATGTCTGACCCCCTCTATTTCTATCCTTTTTCCCCCTCCAGGTCCTCAGGTTGGGCCCAGCTCTAGTGGAGTTTGATTGAATTGCTTCATCTCTCTTTGGAAAGCTTGGACCGTTGAAGTAAAGTCCAGCTTGTTATCTTTTTAATGGCTATTTATGTAATGGGATTATGTATTTTTTTATGAAGATGGATATTGTACTTGGTTATGATCTACGGTTTTATGATGTAACAAACATGTTTAATTTACGCTGCAATAAAATGAAGTTTTAGATTTCCAAGTACTATTTACTATCTGTCTTGTTGTTATTTTTCTGTTATATATTCACTTATAACCTCCATGGAAGTTAATGCATCCCCTTCATGAGTGACATTAATGGACGAGGGGTGTTACACGTGGTATTAGAGCTTAAGGTTACCAGAACAGATAAAAATACTTTAGAAAAATAGTTATTTTTGGAAGAAGTGCTTTCAAAAACATGTTTTAATGAGAAATTTAGAGAGAAAAGTTTTTAAGAAAAAAAACATAATTCCCAAATGCCCATATCTTTATCTTTCGAATTCTCCATTCTGAATCTTTCCTTTTTCGTTTCAACATGGCTGAAGATCTTAATCTACCCGACGGTGTAACGATACCAGGATGGTATAGGAGGTTATTAGAGGCTAGGGCCGCTGCAGGTCCAGCCATTGTTCCTCCACCGCCAGTTGCACCCGTTCCTCCTCCTCCTCGCGTAGATACTTTTGCAAAGACGTGCGAGGAATTCAAGGCTATGGGTGGAAAACCATTTCAAGGGTCAGAAACGTTTGTGGAAGCTAGAGATTGGCTTAATGAGGTGGAAGAATTGCTAGAAATCTTTGAAGTAGAAGAAGGGAGGAGAGTTCGATTAGCAGCTTGGTTGATGAAGGGAGAGGCCTCGTTTTGGTGGGAGGTCACTAATGGGGAGCGTCTATTGACTCTTGGGCGGATTTCAGACGTAGGTTCGAGGCGAAGTTTCTCTCAAGGGTGGAAGAAAATCTATATATGGAAAGGTTCTTGACATTGAAGCAAGGAAGCTCATCAGTGAAAGAATATGTCAATAAATTTAATCAGTTAGCAAGGTTTGGCTTGGACTTACTGAACACGCCGGAGAAGAAGGCGCTGAGGTTCGTGAATGGCTTGAATGAACCATTGCAAGGGTTGGCTATGACCCACATCCCGATGGGGGCCACCATTGAGAAGTTAGTAGAAATGGCTCTCATGCATGAGGAGAAAAGCGCTAAAGCAGATAAGGCACCCGAGAAGAAGGGGGATCATAAGAAACCACAACAGCAAAACAAGAAGGGTGGTAAAGACAATAACGGCAAGGGAAAGAAGAAATGTTTTAACTGTGGGACACCAGGCCATCTCAGCAAGGATTGCCGAAAGAAAAAGAAGACAGGCTGTTTTCATTGTGGCGATGCGTGATATTTAGTGAAGGACTGCCCAAAGAAGGGGCAGAGGTAAGGAGCTACCTCGGGAGGAGAGGTGCAGGCTCTTATGGGACCAGGGCAGGCAAGGGGACAAGTTCAGTATCTCGCGGTCCCACCGTTGGAAGAACGAGGTAGAACCATTTATGTTGAAAGCTTAGTTTTTCTGTTTGATCATCCTGTCCGTACCTTATTCGATTCTGGCGCATCACATTCGTTTATCTCTACATCATTAGTTGAATCACTGCACTTAAACACCAATTTAGTAGAGGATCCCTTAGTTGTTTAGAATCCAATTGGGGGCTCAGCTTATTTGTCTATGATGTGTTTGGATTTGAAAATTTCCATACTTAGCGTTGAATTTAGATGTGATGCTTATGTGTTGGGCTTCACGGGCTATGGGCTAATTTTAGGAATGGATTGGTTATCCAGAAATGGGGCCGTTCTTGATTGTGAAAGGAGAGTAGTTAGGCTCGTGACTCGCCTTGGCAACACTCTCGAAATCTTTTGTAATCCAATAAATTCGGTTATGCTAAGTTATCTAGAATCGCTTGACGTGTCTGAGGAAAATCAACGATCTGTTAGAGTGGTCCGAGAATATTCGGATGTGTTTGAGGAGGTGAAGGGCTTGCCTCCGAAGCGGGAGATAGATTTTCGAATATATCTTGTGGATAATGCAAAACCAGTATCTTTGCTAGTACGCCATAATGCTCCACGTGAAAGGAGGGAACTCGGTAAGCAAGTGAAGGAGTTACTTGAGAAGGGGTTCATAAGACGAAGTATATCGGAGTGGGGTGCTCCAGTAGTATTTGCCCCGAAGGCGGATGGGTCCCTTAGACTTTGTCCGGACTATAGAGAACTTAATAAGCTTACTAAGAAGAACAGACACACACTGCCGAGGATTGACGATCTCTTCGATTAGTTAGTTTGCACCTCAGTGTTTTCGCAGTTGGACTTAGCCACTGGTTTCCATCAGTTTAGAGTGGCTGAGGATAGCATTGACAAGACTGCCTTTAGGACTCCGGACGGTTTCTATGATTGGCTAGTGATGCCCTTTAGTTTGACAAATGCCCCCGCACACTTTGTTGATCTGATGAGTAGGGTGTTTAGGGAGTACCTTAACAAATTTGTGGTAGTCTTTGTAGATGACATCTTGATCTTTTCTAAGGATGAAGAAGAGCATCCCCTACATCTTACGGAAGTGTTGGAGACTCTTCGAGCGCATAAGCTTAAAGCTAAATTTTCTAAGTGTCACTTTTGGAGGAAGGAAGTACAGTTCTTAGGACACATGGTTTCCAAAGAAGGGATAGCTGTAGATCCCGCGAAGGGGGTGGCCATCCAAGATTGGAAGGTTCCCAAAAATGCTACCGAAGTGAGAAGTTTCTTGGGGTTGGCTGGCTACTATAGGAAATTTATCAAAGACTTCGCAAAGATATCAGCTCCACTGACACGCTTGATGAAGAAGAACCTAGTTTTCACATGTGACGTAGATTGTGATGATGCGTTCCAACGTTTGAAGAGAGTTTTCACTTCAGCCCCAGTCTTAGTATTGCCAGACAGGGGTAAGCCGTTTACCGTTTATACTGATGCTTGTGGGACAGGACAAGGCGCAGTCTTAATGCAAGTAGGTAGGGTAATAGCCTATGGTGGAAGGCAGTTGAGAGCGCATGAGAAAAATTATCCTACACATGACCTAGAATTGGCCGCTATTGTTTTCGCCCTTAAGTCTTGGCGTCATTATCTTCTTGGCGAGAAATTCGAATTATTCACCGAACATAAGTCTTTAAAATACCCATTCTCTCAAAAGGACTTGAACTTAAGGTAGCAAAGGTGGATGGAGTTCTTAGCGTCCTATGACTTCGAAATAGCCCATACCCCTGGCAAGGGTAACGTGGTGGCAGACGCCTTAAGTAGAAAATGATTATCCTTAAGTCCTTTTTTTGTTGAGCGGCGAAGTTTAGAATTCATTTCGATGTTTGACTTTAGACCTTCCGTTGACTTCATACCCGGTTTGCTTGCATCCTTGGAGGTCAGACCTACGCTTTTGGGACAGATTGGCGAGGCATAGCGAGACGATCCGCAGTTGGTTGAGTTAGTAGAAAAACTCAAAGGAGAGGAGTCATCAAGCCATCTCCGTAGGTATACCCTAGACGATAAGGGTTGGTTACGTAGGGATGGTAGACTTTTTGTACCAAAAGACGATGACCTAAGGAAGACTATTTTGACGAAGCACATCATTTGAAGATTGCCATTCATCCCGGCGGGGAAAAGATGTACAAAGACATGAAGAGAGTTTACTTTTGGGCCAGCATGAAGAAAGACGTGGCCGAGTATGTCGCTAGATGCTTGGTATGCCAACAAGTAAAAGCAGAGACAAAGAAACCCGGTGGGTTGCTTCACCCATTGGAGGTTCCATTATGGAAGTGGGAGAGTGTCTCGATGGATTTTGTGGATGGATTACCGCGATCGAGGAGGGGTAATATGGGGATTTGGGTTATAGTAGATAGACTTACTAAGAGCGCCCATTTCATTCCCGTGAAGAGTAAGAGGACTGCTCCATGGTTAGCTTCTGCATATGTCCGAGAAATAGTTCGTTTGCACGATGTTCCTTCTAGTATAGTGAGCGACCGCGATCCTATTTTCACTAGCGAATTTTGGAGAAGCTTACAAGAGGCGGTAGGGACTCAGTTATGTTTGAGCACCGCATATCATCCTAAGACGGACGACTAGACCGAGAGGGTGAATCGCATTCTAGAGGATCTGTTGAGGCTATGTATCCTAGACTTTGGGGGTACGTGGGAAGAGCATCTTCCATTGGTGGAGTTCGCATATAATAACAGCTTTCAGTCCAGCATTGGTATGGCACCATTCGAATCTCTTTATGGACGACCTTGTCGTTCACCTACATGTTGGTCGGAATCTACAGATAAGATCTTACTTGGGCCCGATATGATTAGGGAGACTTCGGAGAAGATCGACTTGATTCGAAGGAGGATGAAAGCAGCGCAAGATAGGCAGAAATCTTATGCGGATAGGAGGAGGACATATCTCGAGTTTGAAGTTGGGGACATGGTCTTTGTCAAAGTGTCTCCATTACGAAACGTTGTTCGCTTTGGGTCCGTTGGGAAATTAGCACCAAGGTTTGTAGGGCCGTTACCTATTAAGGAGAGGATTGGACGGATGGTGTATAGAGTGGAGTTGCCCGAGAGACTTAGTAGTGTACATGACGTATTCCATGTGTCACATTTGAGGAAGTGCTTGCACGAGACCGCGGAAGTGGTAGAGTCGAGCTTGCTTAGAGAGGTGGAGATAGAGCGTGATGCGACAATTCAACGAGATCCTACGCGCATTCTTGGGTTGGAGATCAAGAGGTTGAGGAATCGAGAGGTCAGACTAGTAAAAGTGCAATGGGGAGATGATGAGAGCAACGCTACTTGGGAGACAGAAGAGAAGATGCGTTCACGATACCCTTTTCTTTTTGAGGGTATGTCCTTTAATTTCTCCTTTATCACTTTTCTTGTACTTATCTTATCTTTAGTATATCCTCTCGCCGGTATCTTTGACCTTTTGTTAGGATAATCCTATGGTTGAAACATGTGTTTGAGACATGTTATGTATGGTGGATGAAAAGTGGATGCAAGTGTTTGCTAGTGGTTGCTCGTGGATGCATATACACACACTATTAGGCACCAAATCGGCTCAGTCACTTCATATTGCATATTGCATATATATGGATGTATTTAGTAAAATGGATGTATAATGGTTGTATTATCATATAGTTGCTACATTCGAGTGGATGGCTGTGCACGCATATAGAATTAATATGTATCATTAGGAATCTTTTGCATACATTTTGGACGCATGGCACTACCATGAATTGCACTAAGGAGGTCGACTGAATCAGTAGACCGCCTAATTTTGCATTAGATATGGACATATACACACACTGTGCTTATAAACATTAAAGCATTAGAAATCTTTTAAGGACAATGGATGCTAGTGTTTGATGGTTGAGTAGATGGACGATTAGATGGTAGGATATACATTCTTCTTGACTGGGAGATTACGGGGACAAAATCCTTTAAGGAGGGGAGAATGTAACACCCCGTAATTTTATAACATTAAAATTCACAAATTAAAGTATACTTAATTTTTAGAAAAGAATTAAGTGAAATGGGTTGCGCAGAGAAATATATATATACATATATATATATATATATAAATTAAAAATTAAATAAATAAATATGCGAAAAAGTTCAAAATAGCGAATTGGGAGGGGGAATAACCGATCCAGCCCATTTTTGAGGTCGACCCAAGCCCCGCTGGGTCGACTAGGGGTTAATCCAGGGTGTTTGGCTGTCAACCCGTGGACCGATTCGCTCAAATGAAGATTTTGCATTTGATTGGTTCTCATGGTTCAGGGTTAATCTAATGGTCCTAAATAACTTCCTACACCTATAAATACATCCTAATGCTAACCCTAAACCTGATTAAAATAGAATAGTTACCGTCATACCGTCGCCATGGAAATCAATGGAGCCGCCGCCAACTAAGAAAGAAGAAAAGCAAATTCAATTCTAATTCTCTCAACCCTAAAGCAAAGCAAAACTCTCTCTTTTCTTCTCTAAATTGTGAGTACGATGAACTTAACAAGATTATTATCATTTTAATTAGGTTGAGTTATGAATGGATTATGAGTAGATGATGTGAATTATCATATATGTTGTTGTAAACCCCTTTTGCTATCATGTATATTTTAAATCCAATGTTATGTGATGATGATATCTTGTATGTTGTAAATCATGATATGATGATGTTATGTATATTGAAAGTTTCAATGCTAAGTTGTGATGAATCATACATGTTAAAAAGGCCATGATGTTACCATCTATGCTAGTTAGTTCATATTAACTAAATCATCATGTTTGGTTTATGTTGATCTATATGACAAGTCACATATGCAAGTTAGATTGATCAGAAAAGTTATGAACATATGCCAAGACATCTATTATGACATCTAGAATTATGCTATGACATATGTGATATCCTATGCTAGTTCACACCATCATTATGTTGCCTAAAAACCCCATATGCAAGTTTATGTATAGATTTGGGCTATGATCATATCATGTAAATTTAGACATTTAACAAGTTGACACCTTTTGATCCTAAACATGTGTAGTTTATGCAAGTTTCACCCCTATTATGATTAGATTTATTTTAATTGTCTATATGTTGTGATAATTTATCTTTGTGCTAGGTGTTATACTATACAAGTCTAGCCTATATTATGCGTTGAATAAGCGAACGTATAAACGTGGGGTAGGGGTAATATTAAGGATTTAAAATTAAAAAGTTGGGGTGCAATTGATATGATTTTGCATGCCATAAGTGGATGGCCATAATTGAGACAATTCTGGACATCATTAAAAGTTGACTTAATTAATAATTTGAATAGGGAATTATTAAAACTGGGGTAAAAGATATTAAGTGTTAATCAATGCTTAGGACACGAGGTTGGACTCGTTTGTGATGTAAACCTGCCCGGACCCGCCTGGCAAATCCAGTGGTCACAAATGTCAGCCCAACGTGAGAGGTCCTAGGCCTAAACTAAAGCATAACGGTTGTAAAGACACGAGGTTAAACTCTTTTATGGTGTAAGACTGCCCGGACCCGCCCGGCAAATCCAGCTGCCATAAATGCCAGTCTAATGTGAGAGGTCTTTATGAGGTTATGTCCTGAATGAATTAAGAAATACTTAACCAGATAAACATGTAAGGTGAGACATAAGGGTTAAGTAGGTGCCTTGGGTGGCAAGAGGAATCTAGGGAGTGCCCTTAGTGGCATGTGAAATACGATTAGTAAGACTTAACCAAACACACATGTAAATGAACATGACTAAGAGGGTTAAGTGGGATATACTAGTGACAAGCTTAGGTGGGTAGCTTGTGGGTGCCCATTTCGACCAGTATCCCAAACGTATCTTTGTGGGCTCGACCCAAGTCGAGGACGGGACACGCATGCTGGGTTCGACTTTAAGAGGCCAAAACGGGGAATAGTGACAACGCAAGTCCAACGGGTTTCGTATGCGTGTGTGGACCCGGGCTGGTAGGTAAGACGTTGTTGCATCATGTAGGTATAAGCCGTGCATTCTCAAGTTGTATCGGGTTGCCACTTTAGGTGAGTGATACGCCCCACTGTGGGGCCAGCACAGGTATCTACGAGTAGGGAGCCGATCGAAAGTTGGTAGTGGGGTACACCTTGTGGAGATAGGGGCAGAAGACACCTATGTAGTCAACTAGGGGTACGTAAGGCTATTTATAAAGTTTTTGTGTGAAGCAAGTGGGATCAAACAATAGGGTGACTGGTGTGGTGCAGTGTAGTAATGTGCGGTGCAGTGTAGTAATCATTCGTTAGTAATTAGTTATTCCTTTACCGTTATCTTTAACGTTATCTTAAACGCTATCTTTATCTTCCTAAGAGTTCATAGACATTTACTTGTCTTCCAGCTTATGCCTTAGTATATTTATTTTGATAATAGTATTGTTAGAATTATCATACTCGCCAGACTTTATGTCTGACCCCCTCTATTTCTATCCTTTTCCCCCTCCAGGTCCTCAGGTTGGGCCTAGCTCTAGTGTAGTTTGATTGAATTGCTTCATCTCTCTTTGGAAAGCTTGGACCGTTGAAGTAAAGTCCAGCTTGTTATCTTTTTAATGGCTATTTATGTAATGGGATTATGTATTTTGTTTTTATGAAGATGGATATTGTACTTGATTATGATCTATGGTTTTATGATGTAACAATCATGTTTAATTTCCGCTGCAATAAAATGAAGTTTTAGATTTCCAAGTACTATTTACTATCCGTCTTGTTGTAATTTTTCTGTTATATATTCACTTATAACCTCCATGGAAGTTAATGCATCCCCTTCGTGAGTGACATTAATGGACGTGGGGTGTTACATCCACGCCTCATGTCCAAGCTCCCCGGTTCGGATTAGAATGCTTCACCACCTCGGATCAGGTCGAGTTCCTCAGGTTCTTCCATGGCGCATCGGTTCGGATCGGGTAACGTGGTTCGGATCGTGGGCTCTCCAGATAAGCGGATCGGTCCGGAGCTCCCAACAGTTCATTCGGAGAAGACTACACTAGTCGGGTTGGAGAAGATGCTTCCTAATTCTCCAGATCGTCTCGTGGATGCAATGGTTTGAAGGGGCAGTTCAGTTCGGGCTCCTTCCTCTAATCCGATACGGATCGGCCAAATTCCTGCACTTCTTTCCAGTGAATATTTACGCCATTCGACAGCGTTTTCGACCAATCTAACTATTCTAAAAAATAACAATTCACACCAAACAGTCATGGGAACATATAACATCAACCACGAACATCAAAACAACTTGATAGGCTAAAAAAGATCAAACATAGCCAAAACCCCATATTTTCCTTTAAGCGTGCTTAAACAAAACTAATGATAGGATTAACAAAACTTAACCAAATTAACCCAAACTTCTAACAGAGGTCTACAACAATATTTCGAAATTTAGCAATATTTTTTCGGATTTTATTAATGTATAAATTCGCTAATTATCACTAATCACCCTAATTAACTGTAATTAGTGTCAAAACATTTCTAATCACTCACCTTGGCCACAAATAAAATTTTCAGAACTGGAACTTCACTGATTTGGGCGAATACTAATGTCTAACAGCAGCTCTAATACTGATTTGGTGAAGATCTTCTTTGATTTGGTGTTCCTAAGCCTAATCCTTGATTAAACGGTGATTAGAGATGATTCTAGATGTTGGCGGCCATTGTTAGGGTTCAAGAATGAAAGTGGTGGCTGAAAAATGAAAATAACATCATTCTCTAACTGATTTCAGCTCCCTTATAACCCTAATCCCGAAATGGGTTATGGGCCCTCTTGCTAATAACCATAATTAGGCCCAGTTAAGCTATTTTTCACCATCTGAAAATTGTTTCAGCCATATCTCCAAAACAGTGAGTCCGTTTGGCTAATGTGACCAATTTGCGGGATTGTAAACCATCATCCGGAGCAAATGGAATAGGTTTCAGGTCAAAACTCCTTTCCAATCAAAAGTTATGGCCAAAACAGTATCAGCTAGGGGTAAAACGGTCATTTAAAAATCGGGAAAAATCATGAACATGGAAAATGACCCCACTAGTCGTCTCCCAAAGTCACATGACCATATGACTTCGTATGTGAAAGAAATAAATATCCTACGATATTCTAATGCGTAGAATGCGGGTCGTTACACTCTCCCCCCTAAAGAAATTTCATCCCCGAAATTCCTTAACCCAAAACATACAAAGGATCCTGCATGCCTACCAGCCACAAACAACAATCAAACATGCAAAACAAACAAAACAAACCTATCCTAGCATGCTGAAAGGTTAAATCGAAACTGAAATCTTACCAGGCGAAGAATTCTGGATACGTCTTCCTAATGCTCTCCTCTTTTTCCCAAGTACAGTCATTCTCATTCTCGCCCCACTGAACTTTGACTAATTTCACCGCCTTCGTTCGAAGCTGCTTCGTATCGTTCCCAACAATACGCATAGGCCTCCGGTTCCCAACCGCCTCGGGTTCAACCTCGATATCATCCAACTGATTAGGTGAAATAGTCACATCTGGGTCGTGTACGAATTTCCTTAACTGTGAAACATGAATTACGTTATGAACTCCTACCATTTTGTCTGGTAATCCAACTTTATATGCCAAATTCCCAATTTGTTCAAGAACTGGGAATGGACCAAAAAATCTTGGTGCTAACTTGCCTCTCCTGCCAAATCGTATCACGCTCTTTAATGGAGAAATCTTGACAAACACCAAGTCGCCAATGGAGATATTTAATTCTATTCTCCTCCTATCAGCATAACTCTTCAGCCTATCTTGGGTAGCCTTCATTCGCTATTGGATAACTTTAATCTTAGCTGGAGTTTCTCTTATCACATCGGGTCCAAGCACAAACTTCTCACTAGTTTCTATCCAACATGATGGTGAGTTGCACGGTCTTCCGTACAAAGATTCAAATGGAGCCATACCAATACTGGATTGATAACTATTATTATATGCAAACTCTAATAGATGCAAATGGTCATCCCATGATCCACCAAAATCCAATATGCAAGCTCTCGAGAGATCTTCGAACACTCGATTCACCCTACCTGTCTGTCAGTCAGTTTGAGGATGATACGCGTTACTGAGATGTAATTCTGATCCTAATGCCTCTTGTAAGCTCTTCCAAAATCCACTAGTGAAAAATGGATCTCAGTCACACACAATGCCTTTGGGTATTCCATGAAATCTCACTACCCACTTTATATACAGTTCCGCTAACTTAGTTGCCGTCCTGTTTGACTTAACGGGTATAAACCTTGCACTCTTAGTCAATCGGTCCACAATCACCCAAATTCTATCATGACCCGATCTGGTCCTTGGCAACCCATCAATGAAATCCATTGACACTTGTTCCCATTTCCATTCTGAAATTTCTAATGGTTGTAGCAAACCACTAGGCTTCTTTTGCTCAGCCTTAACTAACTGGCAGTTCATGCATTTAGATATAAACTTCCCAATGTCTCTTTTCATCCCTTCCCAATAGTAGGTCTGCTTCATGTCTCGGTACATCTTGTTACCACCGGGGCGCATAATTAATTTTGAGTGATAACATTCTCTAAGCGCTTCATCTCTCAATCCATCGACATTGGGTACAACTAGTCTTCCATTCTTTCCAAGCCATCCATCTCGATCAAGCCCATACTTGTTCATCCCTCCGTCGATTCCCATCTCTAACATTGAGATGATTTCCCATAGTTTAGGATCGATCCTCTGACTGGAACCAATCCGCTCAATCAAAGTGGGTCGGATCCTCAAACTTGCTAACATTTCTGGATCCAATTCGCACTTTGGTCTGAAATCATACCCAGCGATGTACTCCAGTTGCTTCCGTTCTAGAAACATAGTCCCTAAACTGGCATGTCTTCTACTCAATGCATCAGCCATCGCATTGCCCTTTCCTGGTGTATATGCGATGTCGAAATCATAGGAAGCCAAGAATTCCAACCATCTTTGTTGTGGGAGATTTAGATCCTTTTGGGGTAAAAGATACTTTAACGATTTATGATCGGTAAAAAACTCGAATATTCCTCCCAAGAGATAATATCTCCACATCTTCAATGCAAACACGATCGCTGCCAATTCCAAATCATGGGTAGGGTATCTTTTCTCATGCGGTTTCAGTTGTCGACTTGCATAAGCTACAACCCTACCTCCTTGCATCAATACAGCACCTAGTCCGGTACCACATGCATCTGTATATACCGTCATCTCTTCATTCCCCTTAGGTATGACAAACACTGGTGCACATGTCAACTTGTCCATTAGACTCTTGAATGCATTCTCGCACCTTTCATCCCGGACGAAGACTTGATTCTTCTTGGTCAACTGAGTCAACGGTGCTGCTATCTTGGAGAATTCTTGGATAAACCTACGATAATATCTAGCTAATCCCAAGAAACTTCTTATATCCATTGCATTCTTAGGCGTAGATCGATCTTGTACCATAGCCACCTTCGCAGGATCCACGGCAATACCATTCTCTGAAACAACATGGCCCTAGAATCCCACTTCCCTCCTCCAGAAGTGACACTTAGAAAACTTTGCTTTCAGTTGGTGTTTTCTCAACACCTCCATCACTATTCTTAAATGCTCCTTGTGTTCTTCCTCCGTCCTCGAATAGACCAAAATATCATCCACGAACACAAGGACAAACTTAATCAACTGATCTCTGAATACCCTATTCATAAGATCCACAAAAGTATGCTGGGGCATTGGTCAACCCGAATGGCATGACCAACCACTCATAAAATCCAGACGGTGTCCGAAATACCGTTTTAGCTATACACTCAGCCTCCACTCAAAGCTGATGAAAACCTGTCACGAGATCCAACTGAGAGAATACTCTCGCGCCACTCAACTGATCAAACAAATCATCTATCCACGGTAGAGGATACTTGTTCTTCCTCATCACTATATTCAACTCGCGGTAGTCTACATACAAACAAAGGGAACCACCCGCCTTGGTAGCAAACACAACTGGTGCTCCCCATTCAGAAACACTCCTCCTGATAAATCCCTTCTTCAAAAGATCGCTGACTTGCAACCCGAGATCTCGCTGCTCCCTTGTTGCCATACGACGAAGTGGCATCACTATAGGTCTAGCATCTTTCACTAAATCAACACGGAACTCAATCTCTCGGTGTGTTGGAAGCCCGGTCACTTCCTCGAGGACATCCGGATACTGGCCAACCACAGGCAAACCTGACAACTCACTATGCGGGATGTCGAGGTAATTTAGAAAACTAGCCATTACACCATCATGGGTCAGACCACCAAACACTACCCTCCGCCAATCATCTGCTCTAGCTGTCACCAAAAAGTCCTCACAGTCTACCACCACTCTGTATCTTTGGAGCCAATCGACTCCCAAAATAATGCCAAACCCAGCAAAGCCCAAAACAAAGCAATCACAAACAAACAGGCATCCATGACTCGATAAGACCACATTACGACAAATCATGCTAAGGTTAGTCGAACCACCAATCGGGTTTGTCACTACTAAAGGTCTATCGACAATCTCGGGCTCCAATCCTAACCTATCTACCAGGTTACTAGATATAAAAGAACTGGAAGCTCCGGTAACAAACAAAACTCTAATAGGAAAATCATAAACAGAAAGCATACCTTGGATAACGACATTCTTTCCCTTCTCCGTAGCAGTTGGGGCATTCGACGAAGAAGGAATAGCATTAAGGGCATATGCTTTCACCATCTGCTTTTCTTTAAGGGGTTGCGGACACTTGTCCTTGTCATGTCCCACTTGGCCACAGTTGAAGCACTTCCTATCCGCTGGCTTGGCCCGACACTCTTTGGCATAGTGGCCCTTCTTACCACGGCTGAAGCAGTCAACATCTTGCTTATTCCTTTTCTTCTGGCCATCCTTATTCTGGTTCTGCTTCCTCTTATTCTGAGAACCACTCTTGCCTCTACCACTTGCTTGAGGTTTTGGCTCCTCTGCAGATGCAACCTCAGTCTTCAACTTAGGGTAAAGACTCTCGGACCTCAATGCTTTCCCCACAATCAACTCAAACGTCTCATCGATGTGGTTAATAAGCCTTTCCCCCAAGTACTGATCCAAACAAGTTATGAACTTCTTGTTCTTCTTCTCGGCAGTATCAATAAGAGATAACCCATACTTCGACAAAGTGTTGAATTCGGCAATATCCTCCGAGACAGCTCTGCCATTCTGCTTGAGTTCAAAGAATATCTTAAACAACACTAACTTCTGAGCAGTTGGAATGAATTTATCGCTAAACCGAACCTTAAACTGCTCCCAAGTAATCTGATCCTCGAGAGTAGCTGCCTTTATAGCATTCCACCAATTCATTGCCTGTGCTTGCAACTGACGGGATGCTAGCCTTCTTTCCATCGCATGCTCGATACCCAAATCTTCGAAGATACGCTCCCAGCTATCCAACCAATCCTGAACATCCGTAGTCGATTCTGTTCCGTGGAACGGCTTCCCGCCAAGACTAGTATAATCCTTATTCGGCTTGGCAAAATCGGCCCTTGGCGCCTGCACTATTGGACCACCACCACCATTACCACCATTGGGAGCTGCCCTCTGCACATCCCTAAGCATCTCCCTCATGAAGTCAGTAAACATCGTCCTCATGTCAGCAACATTTCTATTATTGGCTCCCCTACCGACACCTCTTGCGTATCGGCTCATCGTTCAATCTGTAAAGAGAAAATGATTAACCATTTCCATAGTGGTGCTAGTGCAGTGAAACATCATCCATAGCTATACTAATAGTACATATATATAGCTTTTGAAAACTCAAATAATCACAAATGCGTGCTCTCATGTACATATACTATCTCTCCCTGATGACTTCCCTAGGTTGACTACGCAACCTAGAGTTCTGATACCAAGTGTGACAGCCCGCCCTGCACCAGCCTGTATTTCCTCCGAAGGTGCGCTGTACACATGCCCGACTAGCATGGAACGGTGGCCAAAGGAAAGAAGAGAGCGAACTAACAAGGAACATGTTGAATGTCTCATAGCGCACGGAACAAAATATAATAATAACATAATCCTGACGTAAAACAGGCGAGACAGTGCATAAGCTGAAAACTAAACCAACATCAACATTAGAGTAGCGGAAGTCAAAATACAGCTTATTACAACTTTTCAAATTACTGTCTCTAAGCAAAAGAAAGGAAGGGTGCCCAAAGTAGTGACCAGCAGCGACACAGGGAGAATATCTATATATGTATCATACATGGAAGCCTCCTGCTCGTCTCCTGTACAGCTACTCGTGCATCCCCAGCTAACCTGTCTCTAGTCTGCTCGTGAGAGCACCCAGAGTAACAAGAAGAGACATAAAACTCTCGGTCAGAAAAAAAGTCTGGTATGAGGGATAAGCAGCTAAACAGAACAATAACAGGTATACTAAACCATACCTGAACCTGAACCTGCAACCAAAGAGTTAGCACTACATACCGTACAATACTCTAAGGTGTCACTGAACAGATGGTGTAAAGATAATGGGGTGGGGTTGTGCATGTCATAATGATGACAAAAAAATCAAGCATAGCAACCATCGTCACATCTCTCACTCAGTGCGTAAAGAATACGATATCTACCGCTTCGATCACTAGACCCATGAAGTAGTGACGGAGTTCAACCTATACAACTACTGCTACTACCAAGCTTACCACATGGACTCATGACCAAACCTTTACAAATGCCCCACTTCATTGGTCTATAGCATTTTTAGTCGTACCTAGACCACTGTGGCCCTGAATCCGTTCACGTACTCCCTACACATCGTGATCCAAAGATATAGACATCGAAAACCCCTTAGCACACGTCCCACAGCAAAGCCGAATCATGAAGTGAACTCATTGGTTCCCAACTGGATCCTAAGCTCTAACTTCCATTTGGACCACCTTTGCATCTCGGATTTTTAGTCGTCACCGGATTGGTTCGGTTCCTCCCTTTACTTTGCTTCGAATCACACTCCCATTGGGTTCGGATCGTGCTTCTAAGTTTAGTTCGTGATCCATGCCTCATGTCCAAGCTCCCCGGTTCGAATCGGAATGCTTCATCACCTCGGATCAGGTCTAGTTCCTCAAGTTCTTCCATGGCGCAGTTCGGATCGGGTAACATGGTTCTGATCGTGGGCTCTCCAGATAAGCGGATCGGTCCGGAGCTCCTGTAAGACCTCGTAATTCTGTAACACTAGGATTCACAAATCAAGGCAAAATTAAATTTTAAAATCAAAATCAAGGGAAACGGGTTGCTCCATTGTGTTCGCCTCGGAATTCTTCTTGGAAACGAGTCTGAGTTTGCGAGAATCGGAATCCGTATGAAGGAGATATGACCCTCCGAAGTTACAGGAAATTTCAGAATTGAAAACAGCTCGTAATTCGAAATCAAAATTCAAATTCAAACCCAGAAGCGGTCTGGGCGGGAAAATTCCCGCCTAGGACCCAGGTCTACTGGGGAGTCGACTGGGTAGTCGACCCCCACCTGACCAGGTCGACTGCCCAGTCGACATGGGTGTCGACCTGGTCCCCGAACCTGGTTTTGGGCCTGGGTGCATCCTTATGTATCTGGTCTCGTTTTCTGTCTAGGTTTGTCCGCCTAATCCTATATAAATAGCCTCCAAGCCTCCTTCTCTCTACACCATTTCATTCTATCCTTATTCTCCCTCTGAGAAAATGTATAAATAAAATAATATGTAAAATAAATCAAGAGGAGGAAATGCCGCTCAAGACTTTCAAGAGGAGATTCAAAACAAGCTAGGATTCAACTAAAGATTCAAACAACTTCAACGACTGTTTTTCTACGAATCAAATATAATCTCTGTAAGTTGGTTACTTTTTAGATTTGAACGTTTTCTATATTCGTGACATGAAATTAAAGGACTAAAAGAATATGCCAAATCTTTCTGTTCGAATCAGTGCTTATATCCTTGGACCTAATTAAGAACTGTTCGATGACCAATAAGACTGTGACTATGAAACTATGGACCTTAAAACTATATGCCTCTTTGACTATGAACATTGCCTATGAACATTGCCTATGACAGTGACTCATGACTGTGAGAATTATTTTCCTTTGACTATGAACATCGCCTATGACTGTGATTCATTAACTGTGAGGATTTATTGCCTATGACTATGGATATAAGGTTATTATTTATGCCCATGACACCGTAGTTACAAAACCATGTTGTACCCCAAACTGGAATTATATTCGATCTAGGCTTGACTTTCTGTTTCTTGTTATGCTTGGATCTTGATCTTGGGAATTTACCTATTAAGTTAGGTCTACCCATGTTCTTGAACCTATACTATTCAACCCTTTTCATGTCGTAATATTACCAGATCTATATGCCTGTGAATTTTCATCTTATGCCAGTTATTATGTCTATTCTTTCATGGCATTTTGGTTTATTCCCTTTTATCCACGAATCAAGATTTATTTATAATCTAGGTTGAATCAAGATTATACGAACGATGGGAATACGATTTGGGCAAAGTATGAAATTTACTAAAACATAGATATAAACTTGGAAATTGGCATAAAATGGAAACATGTTTTATGGCATGTTTATAAAAATGCAAATTGGATAAATTTGACATGAATTATAGGATGTGTAATTTGAATCTAGTATTGACTTGTTAATCTAGCATTTACATGAACTGTGAACTTGAATAATATGTCTAGTTTGACATGAAATGCAATTAGAATGTTAAATCAGAATTGGATTAGCTAATTTGGCATAATAAGTATATTGGCATAAATTTGAAATTGGCCATAATTGTGAGTAATTGTCATGTTTAGCAAAATCATGGTTAGTGACACTTAATTCGGTATAGTTTACATACCAAAAAGCATAAATATGATATAGAGGGGAAAATGGGCCATAATAATAAATGTTGACAATTTACATTAAAAGAGTAATTATGAAGTAAGTAAATTAGGAATAATTTATTTATAGAATTTGTCCTAAATGAGAAAATGTAAATTTAGACAAATTAAAGGTTTATTAACGACATCTCTTTTAATAATACATACACCATAAAGTTCTAGGGTGACAGAGAGGATAGTGTCTAGGCTTGGTTTTGGAAAATACAAGTTTCCTGCTCTCCCTGGCTATCCCTAACTGATCCGACGGACGGGATGGTTACTTTCAAAACCTGATTTGAAAATTAATCAAAACCCTTTGAACTTAGAAAACACGAATATGCCTAACCCGAGGTTAGACTGTGTTGCGATGTAAACCTGCCCGGAACCAACCGGCACATCCAGTAATCGCAACAATATCTGTCTAATGTGAGTGGTCGCGGCTTTAATTTATTTAGTTAAAGCTAGAACAAGAATGGTAGGGTTAAGTTAACTAAGACACTTAACCAATTCAACATGATAATACAAACCGATGGGTGGGGTTAAGTTCGTACAGACACTTAACATAGTTAAGCTAGAATGGGAGGGTTAAGTCCATTGGAACACTTAACCAACTTAACACAGTTAAGCTAGAATGGAAGGGTTAAGTCCATAGGGACACTTAACCAAACTTAACATCGTAACAAGACAAGATTTGTAAGGGTTAGGTAACTAAGAAAACACTTAGCCAAATTAACATGTTAACAAAACTAGAAGGTGGGGTTTAGTAAAGTTAATACACTTAGCCAATTTGACATGTTAGCTGGACTACACCGTAGGGTTAAGTAAACTTGAGCACTTAACCATCAGAGTGTGATAAATGAATAGGGTTAAGTTTAAAACATGAAGGGATAATACTTAACCATTAATAACATGTTAGTTAAAACAGATGGGCAAGGTTAAGTTAAAAAAGGGACACTTAACCAGTACAGGGTGAATGAATAGGGTTAAGTAAAAAGAAATACTAAACCAATATAACTTGGTTTGTGGTAGGGTTAAGTCAACACGAATTACAGATAACACTTAACCAGTTTAACAGGATAAATGAAGAGGTTTAAGTTAGTTTGAATTGACTAATGACACTTAACCAATCCAAATTGACGAGAAAGAGAACTAATTAGTAAACCTTAGTTAAAAAGGAGCTAAGTAGTAAACCTTAGTTAAGAAAACAATGATTCTGGAAACTAAGTGGTAAACCTTAGTTAGAAAAACTAAGTAGTAATCCTTAGTATAACATGAGAAGGAGCGAATGTCCGTCTGATTAAAAAGAAAGCTCCAACGAATTGGGTTACGAAGCCCGAGGCTTTGAGGGGACGTAAGGGTACTCTTGGTATCCCTTTGTGAGGCTGCAGATGATCCACCTGGGCTCACAGAGGTTAAGGTCTGTGTTAGATGAACCAAGGGTATGCCTTGGTTGCAAAATATGGCAACCTAAAGACTAGGATGGACCAGCGTGATTCGGCGAGAAACCGGTAGTCCTGTGATAGCAACTCGTCGTCTACCATCCATCTTGAGTCAATCGAGATATGTGAAGCGGAAAGGCAGAGAACTCCAAAATACCATATAATTGTTATCTAGTTATGGGTGAGGATGGCCATAGGTTAGTGGGGCATAAGGGGCCTACGTATAGTTCTCATTTTTCAAGGTGTGCCTTTCATTAGTTGTGGGAGGGGTCGAGTGGGAGCATAGCCGCTGGAATAAAAACAGACCTTAGCATCTGCATCGACAGATATCTGAAAGCTCCCGACCGAGTTCTGTGTTTCTTGATTTACCCTACCACAGGACTCGGGCCGCACATTACAGGACATGTGCATCTAGACAAGCGATAACGATTCGCGACACATACGTGGGGAAATTCTAGGAACATATAGAACTCTATGTAGTGTGTCCTAGACTAGGGGCATCGATCGACAGGTAGCATAATCCCTAGTGGACCTAGGTGGCATAAACCCTGAATCTGTAAGGCATTAGACAAGTCGCGTAAACCCTAGTTGAATCTAGAAAGCACTTGATAGAAAACCCTAGATTAGATATAGGTAATAAATAATAAATGTATGCCTGAAGGCAACCGAAATTACCAGGATTGGGATCACATTATCATTACTAGTTGGGACACTAGTTAGGTGGTGCAGAGATATAGAAACCAGTATAACAAGGAAATAGCGAAGCGGCGAAAGTATTAGAGCATATCCAGTTTATCTTACCTTAGCATATCTTGTGATTAATCTTGTCTAACCATGTTGACCCTGTCATCATGGTGTTATCTTGTATTCAGTTAATTCATGTCGTTTTGTTTTTCCATGTTCACATGTTATAAGTAACTGAACTTACTCAGGCTTTATGTCTGACTCTGTTTTTCTTTCGTCTTCTTTTCTTCCGTTCCCTCCCCCAGGTAGTAAAAGGAGGGAATAGTATAGCTCAGGTTAAGTTTGACTGTCACTCTTTCCCAGCTTGAAGATTTGTCGAAGTTTTTCTTGGATTCTCTTTTTAGATGCTATGGCTGGCTCTTGCTACATTGGGGAATATAAATGTTGTTTTATGCTTCTTTATTTTGTAGGACAGTTGGTACTCTGATATTGTAAAGAAATCGTTGTACAAACTATTTTATCAATAAAGCAAAGTTTTATTTTCCGCTGTTTTAATTTTTGTCTGTCTTGTAATTCATCTGCATCTTTTACCTTAAAATGCTCCACAGAACTTAGTGCATTCACTTTGTGAGTGACACTGACGGATGTGGGGTGTTACACGTGGTATCAGAGCTGAAGGTTACCAAATCAGATAAAGGATTTGAAAAATTATTTTCAAAACGGTTTTAAAAGATGCATTTTCAAGAGAAAAGATTTGTTTTAAAGGCATATTCCCCAAAGCCATACGCATTATCTTCTCTTCGTCTGTTTGAATTCTTGTCTCCTTCTCTCTTGAGTCTTTGGGGCTCCTGGCTTTCTGGGAGGTAACCTCATCGATGGGCGAAGTCGTGCCTGACTTCCGTCCATAGCCGTAGTTGTTTCACCTACGGCTAGTTTTCTTTCAAGCTTATAAGGTTTTCTATACGATGGAAGCAGCTTTTGAGAGATTTGTCAACATCACTACACACGGAAGTGGATGAGGAATTCATGGATGTAGATTTAGCTCACAAAGGAGGAAGGAATTATAAAACCTAAGACAAGAGGAAGTATCTTTACTATGGTGTAATATGGCATATAACTTACGGTACAGGACAAGATTTTCAGAAGGGCAAGTACCTACTTTCGCCACCAAGCGTAGCAGGGAGAAATGTAGTAAAGTTCTGTTGGAAGAGTCCAGTTTTGCTGTTCGTACTCTTTCCTTTGGTTTTAGTGCTTCGCATTTGTTCATATTCACTTCCATAGTTGAGTCTCTACACTATAGTATTTGTATAGTAGAAAGATCCCACTAGAGTCTCAAATCCAATTGGTGGTCCAACCAGTTTACTTTTGGTTAGTAGGGATTTGAGAATAGCTATCGAGTTTGCTTATATCATCTCACGTAGATCGTCTAAATTCGGAGGAGATATTCCTTGGGTGCTTGTCTGATATTGGTTTAGGCCTTTGGGGCTTGTACTTGAGGGATGTCGAGTTCGACTAGGACGGTTTGCGTGAGAGATAGATAGTTGTTGCAGGTGCTCTAAATAGAAAAAGACTAACTTTAAGAGAGGTAAAAAGTACGTAGTGTTCTTTTGACCCTCATAGTTATGGCGTGATGGATAAGCTAAGAGGAGAGACCTCAAACCATCTTGGTATGTACACTTGGTATCATAGTTAACATCTGTTTATTTTGGAAATGGAGGTCAGAAACTTCACAATCGTGAAGTTAAATTAGTTAAGATACAGTGGAGTAAAGCTCAAGAAGGCTAGATACTAGCATCATACCCTTTTCCTTAAGGGTGCATCATTGATTTCTTTTTCTTAGGAGCTTTACGCATAATTGTTTTTCCCTTTCCAAAGTATATCCTCTAGGTCGTATCTTCGATCTTTAGGTAGAAAGTCCTTTGGATGTAAACATGTATTTGAAACATGTTATGGTTGATGGTTGCGATTGGTTGCTAATGGTTGCTCGTGAATGCATATACATACGTATTAGGCACTAGATCAGTTCGGACGCTTTCATATTGCATTTACAGATATGTATTTGTTTGTAAGTTGAACTTGATATGTTATCATATGGATGTTGCATATGGATGAATGGCTGTGCACGCATGTAGTATTTACATAACTAGGTGTGCTTGCATACATGATTGGACGCATGGCACTGACATGATTCGCATTAAGGAGGTCGACTGAATCAGTAGACCGCCTGATTTTGCACTAGATAAAGACATATACACACATTATGCATAATAACATGAAAGCATTAGAAATCTTTTAAGGACAATGAATGCCTATGATTGAATGGTTGAGTATATGGGTGATTGGATGGTAGGACACATTCTTCCTAACTTGAAGATTTCGGGGACGAAATCCTATTAAGTGAGGGAGAATGTAACAACCCGTAATTCTGTAACACTAGGATTCACAAATCAAGGCAGAATTAAACTTTAAAATCAAAATCAAGGGAAACATGATGCACATTGCGTTCGTCTCAAAATTTTGCTTGGAAACGAGTCCGAGTTTGCGAGAATCGGAGTCCGTATGAAGGAGATATGACCCTCCGAAGTTTCAGAAAATTTCAGAATTGAAAGCAGCTCGAAATTCGAATTCAAACCCAGAAGCGGGCTAGGCGGGAAAATTCCCGCACAGGACCCAGGTCGACTGGGGTGTCGACTGGGGTGCCCCCCTGACCAGGTAGACTGCTCAGTCGACATAGGTGTCGACCTGGTCCCCGAACCTGGTTTTGGGCCTGGGTGCATCCTTATGTATCTGGTATCGTTTTCTGTCTAGGTTCGTCCGCCTAATCCTAAATAAACAGCCTCCAAGCCTCCTTCTCTCTACACCATTTCGTTCTATCCTTATGCTGCCTCTGAGAAAATGTATAAATAAAATAACATGTAAAATAAATCAAGACGAGGAAATGCTGCTCAAAACTTTCAAGAGGAGATTCAAAACAAGCTAGGATTCAAGTGAAGATTCAAACGACTTCAATGACTGTTTTTCGACGAATCAAATATAATCTCTGTAAGTCGGTTACTTTTTAGATTTGAACATTTTCTCTATTCGTGACATGAAATTAAAGGAATAAAAGAATATGCCAAATCTTTCTGTTTGAATCAGTGCTTATATCCTTGGACCTAATTAAGAACTGTTCGATGACCAATAAGACTGTGACTATGAAACTATGGACCTTAAAACTATATGCCTCTTTGACTATGAACATTGCCTATGACTGTGACTCATGACTGTGAGAATTATTTTCCTTTGACTATGAACATCGCCTATGACTGTGATTCATTAACTGTGAGGATTTATTGCCTATAACTATGGATATAAGGTTATTATTTATGCCGATGAAACTGTAGTTACAAAACCATGTTGTACCCCAAACTGGCATTATATTGGATCTAGGCTTGACTTTCTATTTCTAGTTATCCTTGGATCTTGATCTTGGGAATTTACCTATTAAGTTAGGTCTACCCATGTTCTTGAACATATACTATTCGACCCTTTTCAGGTCGTAAAATTACCAAATCTGTAAGCCTGTGAATTATCATCTTATGCCAGTTATTATGTCTATTCTTTCGTGGCATTTTGGTTCATTCCCTTTTATCCATGAATCTAGATTTATTTATAATCTAGGTTGAGTCACGATTATACGAACGATGGGAATACGATTTGGGCAAAGTATGAAATTTACGAAAACGTAGTTATAAACTTGGAAATTGGCATAAATTGGGAACATGTATTGTGGCATGTTTATAAAAATGCAAATTGGATAAATTTGACATGAATTATAGGATGTGTAATTTGAATCTAGTATTGACTTGTAAATCTAGCATTTACATGAACTGTGAACTAGAATAATAAGTCTAGTTTGACATGAACTGTAATTAGAATGTTAAATCAGAATTGGATTAGCTAATTTGGCATAATAAGTATATTGGCATAAATTTGAAATTGGCCATAATTGTGAGTAATTGTCATGTTTAGCAAAATCATGGTTAGTGACACTTAATTTGGTATAGTTTACATATCAAAAAGCATAAATATGATATAGAGGGGAAAATGGGCCATAATAACAAATGTTGACAATTTACATTAAAAGAGTAATTATGAAATAAGTAAATTAGGAATAATTTACTTACAGAATTTGTCCTAAATGAGAAAATGTACATTTAGACAAATTCAAGGTTTACTAACGACATCACTTTTAATAATACATACACCAGAAAGTTCTAGGGTGACAGAGAGGATAGTGTCTAGGCTTGGGTTTGGAAAATACAAGTTTCCTGCTCTCCCTGGCCATCCCTAACTGATCCGACGGACGGGATGGTAACTTTCAAAACCTGATTTGAAAATTAATCAAAGCCCTTTGAACTTAGAAAACACGAATATGCCTAACCCGAGGTTAGACTGAGTTGCGATGTAAACCTGCCCGGAACCAACCGGCACATCCAGTAATCGCAACAATATCTGTCTAATGTGAGTGGTCGCGACTTGACAGGATGGTTACTTTCAAAACCTGATTTGAAAATTAATCAAAACACTTTGAACTTATAAAACACGAATATGCCTAACCCGAGGTTAGACTGAGTTGCGATGTAAACCTGCCCGGAACCAACCGGACGGACATGATGGTTACTTTCAAAACCTGATTTGAAAATTAATCAAAACCCTTTGAACTTAGAAAACACGAATATGCCTAACCCGAGGTTAGACTGAGTTGCGATGTAAACCTGCCCGGAACCAACCGGCACATCCAGTAATCGCAACAATATCTGTTTAATGTAAGTGGTCGCGACTTGACAGGATGGTTACTTTCAAAACCTGATTTGAAAATTAATCAAAACCCTTTGAAATTAAAAAACACGAATATGCCTAACTCGAGGTTAGACTGAGTTGCGATGTAAACCTGCCCGCAACCAACCGGCACATCCAGTAATCGCAACAATATCTGTCTAATGTGAGTGGTCGCGACTTTAATTTATTTAGTTAAAGCTAGAACAAGAATGGTAGGGTTAAGTTAACTAAGACACTTAACCAATTCAACATGATAATCCAAACCGATGGGTGGGGTTAGGTTCGTACAGAACTTAACACAGTTAAGCTAGAATGGGAGGGTTAAGTCCATTGGAACACTTAACCAACTTAACACACTTAAGCTAGAATGGGAGGGTTAAGTCCATAGGGACACTTAACCAAACTTAACATCATAACTAGACAAGATTTGTAAGGGTTAAGTAACTAAGAAAACACTTAGCCAAATTAACATGTTAACTAGACTAGAATGTGGGGTTAAGTAAAGTTAATACACTTAGCCAATTTGACATGTTAGCTGGACTAGACCGTAGGGTTAAGTATACTTGAACACTTAACCATCAGAGTGTGATAAATGAATAGGGTTAAGTTTAAAACATGAAGGGATAATACTTAACCATTAATAACATGTTAGTTAAAACAGATAGTCAAGGTTAAGTTAAAAAAGGAGCACTTAACCAATACAGGGTGAATGAATAGGGTTAAGTAGTAAGAAATACTTAACCAATATAACTTGGTTTGTGGTAGGGTTAAGTCAACACGAATTACTGATAACACTTAACCAGTTTAACAGGATAAATGAAGAGGGTTAAGTTAGTTTGAATTGACTAATGACACTTAACCAATCCAAATTGACGAGAAAGAGAACTAAGCAGTAAACCTTAGTTAAAAAGGAGCTAAGTAGTAAACCTTAGTTAAGAAAACAACGATTCTGGAAACTAAGTGGTAAACCTTAGTTAGCAAAACTAAGTAGTAATTCTTAGTATAATACGAGAAGGAGCGAACGTCCGTCTGATTAAAAAGAAAGCTCCAACGAATTGGGTTACAAAGCCCGAGGCTTCGAGGGGACGTAAGGATACTCTTGGTTTCCCTCTGTGAGGCTGCAGATGATCCTCCTGGGCTCACAGAGATTAATTTCTGCGTTAGAAGAACCAAGGGTATGCCTTGGTTGCAAAATATGGCAACCTAAAGACTAGTGTAATAACCCGGAAATGCGAGCCAGTTTAAATTTTTTATTTTGGCAATTTTAGCGAATTTTGAATATTTAAAATAGATTATTTTAAATAATATCGACGAAAATTTATTCTGAATATATTTAGAACGTATATATTTATATGCGTCGTCGTTAGAATATAAAAAATTATATATAATTATAAATAGAATTGAAAATGGCGCGGTAGTTCGATAATTCGATTTCAAATTTCAATTGAACTTACCGGGTGCAAAACAATCCGGATTTTAACGAAACCAAAAATAATAGGATCTAATAGCGAATATCTTTCCAACGAATCAGAAAAATCGAAATTTCATAGCCGGAATCAAAAGATATGTACAGTTGAAGATTCTGAACAGTCGCTATGGAATTTTGGCCCTTAAAAATGAGAATTTTGCAAACGACCTCGGATTTCGACGAAACCACTTTTGTTGGGTCCGCGATGTCAAAGTATTGCTAGATTCCAAATTTCATAGTTTTTCGAATCAATATGTGAGTGTGGCAAAGGAAAACGTGTTTGACCAGTTTCAGTTGATTTTAATCGACTGGAAAATGGCCATTTTTCAAACAGTCTCAGAATTCGATAAAACAAGTTTTGTTAGGACCTTATCGTCAATACGAAGCTAGAAAATATTTTTCTGGGATTTAAAAAGTTCGTATGTTACCCCTGTAAATTGAAATGCGCGTTCAAAATCAATATATAGAGTTATATGTTGATTTTGACGAAAACTGATCGAAACGATCGAATCAGCCTACGTTACATATCCCATTGTGTTCGGAATGGGGGTAATTAGCTATGGATGACAGGCGGTCGGTCTCATTTCGGATTCGAATGAAAAGTTACCTTTTTTAAAATTAAAATATTATATATATATATATATAAAAATTTCTCCTTTATACTCCCCCCTATTTTCAGATCGAAACTATAAAAAAAAGGAGGCCGACATTGACCTCGAGCCCCACGAGCCTCCTTCCCCCGTCGCCCATCGATGGTGATGCCATCGCCCTCCCCAACACCCCCCTCCCTTTATCGCCATCCTCCTTCCTTCTTCCTCCCCCTCTTCTGAATCGAACGCCCACATCCTCAATTAAACACCAGACCTAAATCGATCGACACTCTTGCCCTAGCCACCACCCTCGCCTCCTTCACCCATTGCCCAGCCATCGTCCGCCCTAATGGCCATCTCCGACCTAACCTCGCGTCAGCCCCCCCCTCCGAACCTTCCAAACCGCCGTTGCAGCCCCCTAGTCCCACCTCATCGACAAATAAACCACCGTTCCTGAAATACAATGTAAGTAGATTTTGAAATTGGATTTTATTTTCAGTTTTTGATTATGTTTAGCGAATGCATGAATTTCAGGATATTATAAATAAATATGACATGGTTTATAAGATAAAGTTTTGATCTTTTATACGTATGAAGTTTAGATGTTTAAAATAGAAAAGATTAGATTTTTAAAATAGAAAAGATTAGATTTTTAAAATAGAAAAGATTAGATTTTTAAAATAGAAAAATTATATTTTTAAAATAGAAAAGATTAGATTTTTGAAATGGAAAAGGCGAAATCTTTATATTTGAAAAGGCGAAATCTTTATATAGAGAATAGCTATGTAAAAATATAATTTTTATCTATAAAGTAGCGATGCAAAAATATAATTTTTATCTATATAGTAGCAATGTAAAAATAGAATTTTTATCCATATAGCGTGGTTATAAAAATGGGATTTTTATATACATGCAAAACTAAGTAAAAATTCGATTTTTATATATTGAATAGCGAAGTAAAAATTCGATTTTTATATATTGAATAGCGAAGTAAAAATTCGATTTTTATATATTGAATAGCGAAGTAAAAATTCGGTTTTTATATATTGAATAGTAAAGTAAAAATTCCATTTTTACATATGTAGAAAATACGGGCAACGAAGGTGACAAAAGGCGAGCGCGGTGAAGATGTTCTGCATAGGAAGTGCCATGGAGATAGGATAGCTATCGGTGAGAATTTCTCACTCTTCAATTTCTTTTTCCAGTTATATATATATATATATATATATATATATATATATATACTAGGATGCAGACGGTGCTTAGTAGCACCCGACACCCGTCATCCACAGACCATGGATGACTTGTTTGTTTAATTGTTGTGTTGTGAAATTTGTTTGTGTTGTTGATGTGAAATCGATAATAAATGTAGGTGGTTGAAATAAATTAGTTATCGTTAAAAATATAATTTTTAACGTGAAAGTAAATAAATAAATATTTATAAACAAATCGGCCGATTTGTTTATATATAGTGATTTGACTGATATTGATTGGGTCGATAAATTTAACACATCGTCCAACTGCACAAATAAAATCTGTGGTTTATTGTTTGAAACCCCACACGGGTATTGGGATAAAATACGACATACACTAATCCCAATAATTAGTTGTATGTCGATCTATTGATTGATAGGCTGTTATAAGCGTTAGATATCTATATTTGATGCTTATACAGTGTAGTGCACTTTGGATGATGGTTGATTATTTGTTGTTGCTATTATATACATGTGTTGTGTGGAATCCATATAGTTAACGCTATATGGTAATTAATTGGGCCTCATTCCAATTTAGAAAATAAAGAATATTATAAAATAAAGGTTCATGTGTTGACAGTACTCATTCGTTGAGATTAGTCATGTGTTGAACGAAATATTTTAATAATAAAATTTACATCTTTATCACATATAAAATTAGAAACTAACTGGAAAATAGATAAGATGAGTGGTCTCCTGGATATTGATCTGATGTTGGTCTCGGCCTTCGGGGTTAATATTTAGGGAATTGTTCTCTTACTAATTTACAGTTGGAGTCTGATTTTAAATCAAACGATAGATACCTAAATTTTTATAAAATACATTAAATAACAAAAATAGTCACACGTGGATAGTACTCATTCGTTGAGATTAGTCATGTGTTGCCAAAAATATAGATTCATGTATTCAATAGAATAAATATTCATTTGTTGAATAGAATAACGGAATTATTGAAATATATAAAGCCGTGTTGATTAGAGATGCGCTATTTGGACGCGAACGATATTTATATCGATTAGATTCGTTTTTATAATGAATATTGAAAATAGATAAAAATCGAATATATATAAAGCAAATTAGAATTGAATTGAATATAGAATGAATTGAAATTTGAATTGAATTGGAAATGGAAGTTGAAATGTTCTTGAACGAATTTAAAACTATTTATAAAATTAGTTTTAAAAAGGAATCGACAAAATATATATAATATATATAATATAATGGCTTGAATAGAACGCGCCGCGCCGCGGTAGTTCGTGAATTTTGACCATTGATTTCGAACGGACATTACGGGAGATCCGACCGTCGGATTCTCTTAAAACCGGAACCGTTGGGTTCGTATCGAAAAGATCTTTCTAATGAGTATTAGAAATTTGAAATCTAATGGTTGGATTTGGAGATACGTCCAAATCAAATTTGGAAAAGGTCGTTGTAAGTGCAGTTCGATGGCCGTTGATGGAAATCGACTGTACGGTCCTTGATAAAATTATTTAAAATAGTAATAATTTGTATAAAATCATAAGAAATGATTTGGGGAAAATAAGGATGAAAAACTCCATATTTGCAAAGATAAAAATAGATTTTTATCGAAATGAACTAGTTTTGAACTAAAATTAAAGCCCATTTATTTTTTAATAAATAAATTGGATTTGAAATGGGTTGTAAATAGAATTGATTTGTGGGTTTATCATGAAGGGTGTTTTACATGACACTTGTTCTTTAACCCGATAAATAAATAGAATGTGATTTGGGTTTGTCGTGAACTGTGTTTTAAATGACACTAGTTCTTTAACCCTGTAAGAGGAGTTTTAATGAACCTGCAATTAGATTGAAATGTGCATTGATAATCTAAATGATCAAATTTGGAAAATGAACGAGAATGGAGTATCACCAGTTTTGCTCCGAAGCGATAGTTAAATTTTTAATTAGATTTAAACGTGAAATGGTAATTAATTTTACCGATAACACCGTAGTGTTAGATATGGAGTATTACCAGTTTTGCTTCATGGGATGAATAGGTTGGGATTGGGAAATAAAATAAATAATTACTTCGGTGTGGTTCGCTAATCTCGACTAGTTTGGAAAACCATAATTTGGTTTGAAATGACATCCAAAGGAAGATTAAAGAATAAATTTAAAGAATTTATCTTGGATAAAATTAATGCAAACTTCCCCCTATGAATGTGAAATTTAGAAACTAGCTGTAGGTTAGTGAAGAAGAATGGTTTCCTGGGTATTGATCTGATGTTGGTTTCGACCTTCGGGGTTAATATTTGGGGAATTGCTCTCTTGCTAATTTACGGTTAGTGACCGATGAATTGGAATGAGGCGTATGTTGTGTTTGTGTAACATTTGTTTATAATATACGCGGGTTGTTCGGAAAGACCGGGTTTTCACCCATTCTGAATAACTGATTCGACGATAAGTCGAAGATGATGACGGTGGTCGAAGACCAGAAATCTTCACATCATTTGGGTGATTACTGATGATCTTGATTGGGCTGTACACCCAAGATGAGGGAATCAGTTGGTGGTCGTCCAGACGTACTTGGAGATCGATGGATATACGAGGAAAGTGCCTCCCGTTTCGTTCAGACCTAGAACAAACTTGTAAATGGATTGTGTGTCTGACATTGGATTTTATTCTGTGTTGATTGATTTCTATTAAATATATATCTGTTTGGCGACGGAGAATTTATTCTCTTGCTTAACGCCCTACTCTGAGACGTACGAACTTAGAGGTTATATACCGATATATATCAATCTCATGGCATGAATTGCCCTTGTGGCACGCTGAGTTGCATGGATCAAGGCTTCTGTTGAAAAGAAAAGTCTTGTGGTTGATGATCAAAACACGACCTACGTGGCATCTTTGTGTATAGCGTGGATTCGCGAGACTCACACCTCGGTATGAGTCAAAAACGGGATGAGGACCCAAGGAGTGCAAGACGTTTCTTTCTAGCTATGGTTGGTGTCAGTGACCTACCAGCCCTGACATTTATATACTTTTCACCTTTGTGGTTTGGATGCGAGGCGCCTCGATTATAGGTCCTATAGGGCCGGGAAACGTGTGTTCAGGAATAACTAATCCTCAAACGTAAGAGAGGACCGATCTTGGAGGATCCCAGGGTTACCCAGAGTGTGTAGTCCTGAGGCATTTGCTAGAGTGTCTCGAAGCGGAGAGGAGCTTACCCCTTGCCTCGACTCATGATGGAAATCCAATTTCCAATACGTGTATTTCAGTTTTATTTGTAGAACTAGTACGGCGACATGATAGATGGTACTCATGCCGCCTATGATTGATATTTATGATTGAATTGTTTTGACACTATACACTTATTATAGTATCAAGTGATTTGTTTTAAACGTACCAAGCATGTTTGGCTATTATAAAGGAAAACCCTATCCTCTGGCTTGCGTTGCATTGTGTGATGGGACCCGAGTCTTATAATAGCTTCATTTTTCGAAAAAGCATTGCATTGTTTATTCTATACATTGGTGTTCTTGGGAGGAAACCCGTTCCGTTTTATACGGCGTGGTCCCTTGAATTACTCTATTTTAAAGTAAAGCTTTAAATAACTGTTTTAGTTCTCACACCAGTCACATGACTGATCTGGAGTTTATTGTTTTAACCTAAACTCTGGGTGCCCCTATTTTCGACACGGGCAGCTAGTAGTTTTTGTTTTGCAGATTTATATTCACAGGATCCTGATTTACAGCTGGAACGATGCTCGGAAAGCTCTGTATCCGTGTATCACTTTCAGTTGTATTTTGTATTATTTTCCGCTGCTATGTAATTTATTGTAATCTCTGATATTTGTCGAATATAGTTTATTCATTCATACTCTGTATATTCTTGTATTCTGATGGAATTGTTGTAATAACAATGAAATGTTCTTCTGTTTGTGTTTTGGTTTGTCTTGTCCTCACAGTAATTCGTTCTTTCTCATCTCTTCGGAGACCGGGGAAGTTCGGGTTGCTTCATTTGGTATCAGAGCTTTGGTTTACAGAGCTCGAGAACAAGACACATTAGAACCATACGAAAGAATTCATCAGATATTGGATTAGCAATATCCAATTAGAATGACTCGTTAGAGATAGGATCAGTAGTATCCTAGAACGAGTGTGAAGAGTATATTTTTCAAACGAAAACAATTTTGTTTTGAAAATTTATATCGCTTTATACGTATTTGATATTTATTTATTTTGAATTTGGACAATCTGATATATAAAGATTTTGCATATACGCGTCATGAATGTATATTCGAAGTTTTAATATACCGGATAGATATAGAACCGCACTCTAGTAGCTCGGAGATGATGTTGATAATGACCATGTCATCATCAATATTTATGTTCGTGTTTCGAAGGTGTGATATCAATATATTTCCATTAGACTAGTGTGAGAGCCAAAACCAATATAGCTAGAATACATTGTTGTGAATTGGCATCAAAAACATGATTTTCTGTGTATATGTATCAAAATTATGAATTTGAAACGTTAATCCACTAATTGATTTATGTTTGTGTTGTTTGTTTATTTGTTTAATCATTTTGAACCATTACTCCTAATTGAATCACATATTGAATTGTATTGAAAATTAGACGCATTTGCTTGCATATACATATACTTACATTGAACAGGTCATAGCAAGGAGGCTAGAGCAGAGAATAAAATTTGTTTGCCCAACAAATAGGTACATGTTTACTATAATTTACTGTTTTGTTTGGGTGATGATGATTTTATGAGCCTATTGGCTAGCCGCTTGGCTTTTTCTTTTTCTTTTTGAGATCAGAAGGCCTGTATGGCAATTTCGGGATTTTCTCGTGCTCCCCATACAAAGGAGGTCATGGCGAAATTTTTCAAAAATTCCGGGTGTTAGCCAAATTTTTGAAGAATTTGGAAGTTCTCAGAAACTGAAAAGTTGGAGAATGGAAGCCAGAATGAACGTAGAGTTGATTAATCAAACCACTTTTGACTTTGTTCCTTTTTGGGGACGAAAAGTTTTAAGTGGGGGTGATTGTAATAACCCAAAAATGCGAGCCAGTTTAAAATTTTTATTTTGGCAATTTTAGCGAATTTTGAATATTTAAAATAGATTATTTTAAATAATATCAACGAAAATTTATTTTGAATATATTTAGAACGTATATATTTATACGCGTCGTCGTTAGAATATAAATAATTATATATATTTATAAATAGAACTGAAAATGGCGTGGTAGTTCGATAATTCGATTTCAAATTTCAATTGAACGTACCAGGTGCAAAACAATCCGGATTTTAACGAAACCTAAAATAATAGGATCTAATAGAGAATATGTTTCCAACGAATCAGAAAAATCGAAATTTCATAGCGGGAATCAAAAGATATGTCCAGTTGAAGATTCTGAATAGTCGCTATGGAATTCAGGCCCTTAAAAATGGGAATTTTTCAAACGACCTCGGATTTCTACGAAACCACTTTTGTTGGGTCCGCGATGTCAAAGTATTGCTAGATTCCAAATTTCATAATTTTTCGAATCAATATGTGAGTGTGGCAAAGGAAAACGTGTTTGACCAGTTTTAGTTGATTTTAATGGACTGGAAAATGGCCATTTTTCCAACGGTCTCATAATTCGATGAAACTAGTTTTGTTAGGACCGTATCGTCAATACGAAGCTAGAAAATATTTTTCTAGGATTTATAAAGTTTGTATGTGACCCCGGTAAATTGAAATGCACGTTCAAAATCAATATATAGAGTTATATATTGATTTTGACGAAAACTGATCGAAACGATCGAATCAGCCTACGTTACATATCCCATTGTGTTCGGAATGGGGGTAATTAGCTATGGACGACAGGCGGTGGGTCTCGTTTCGGATTCGAATGAAAAGTTACCTTTTTTAAAATTAAAATATATTATATATATATATATATATATATAAATTTCTCCTTTATACTCCCCCCTATTTTCAGATCGAAACTATAAAAAGAAAAAAAGAAAAAAGAAAAAAGGAGGCCGACGTTGACCTCGAGCCCCACGAGCCTCCTTCCCCTGTCGCCCATCGACGGTGACGCCACCGCCCTCCCCAACACCCCCTCCCTTCATCGCTATCCTCCTTCCTTCTTCCTCCCCCTCTTCTGAATCGAATGCCCCCATCCTCAATTAAACCCCAGACCTAAATCGATCGACACTCCTGCCCTAGCCACCGCCCTCGCCTCCTTCACCCATCGCCCACCCGCCGTCCGCCCTAGTGGCCATCTCCGACCTCACCTCGCGTCAGCTCCCCCCACGAACCTTCCAAACCGCCACTGCAGCCCCCTTGTCCCACCTCGTCGACAAATAAACCACCGTTCCTGAAATACAATGTAAGTAGATTTTAAAATTGGATTTTATTTTCAGTTTTTGATTATGTTTAGCTAATGCATGAATTTCAGGAAATTATAAATAAATATGACATGGTTTATAAGATAAAGTTTTGATCTTTTATACGTATGAAGTTTAGATTTTTAAAATAGAAAAGATTAGATTTTTAAAATAGAAAAGATTAGATTTTTAAAATAGAAAAGAACAGATTTTTAAAATAGAAAAGATTAGATTTTTGAAATGGAAAAGGCGAAACCTTTATATTTGAAAATGCGAAATCTTTATATTTGAAAAGGCGAAATCTTTATATTTGAAAAGGCGAAATCTTTATATAGAGAATAGCGATGTAAAAATATAATTTTTATCTATATAGTAGCGATGCAAAAATATGGTTTTTATCTATATAGTAGCAATGTAAAAATTGAATTTTTATCCATATAGCGTGGTTATAAAAATGGGATTTTTATATACATGGCAACTTAGTAAAAATTCGATTTTTATATATTGAATAGCGAAGTAAAAATTCGATTTTTACATATTGAATAGCGAAGTAAAAATTCGATTTTTATATATTGAATAGCGAAGTGAAAATTCGATTTTTATATATTGAATAGTAAAGTAAAAATTCGAGCTTTACATATGTAGAAAATACGAGCAACGAAGGTGACAAAAGGCGAGCACGGTGAAGATGTTCTGCATAGGAAGTGCCGTGGAGTTTGGATAGCTATCGGTGAGAATTTCTCACTCTTCAATTTCTTTTTCCAGTTATATATATATATATACTAGGATGCAGACGGTGTTTAGTAGCACCCGACACCCGTCATCAACAGACCATGGATGACTTGTTTGTTTAATTTTTGTGTTGTTTGTGTTGTTGATGTGAAATCGTTAATAAATGTAGGTGGTTCAAATAAATTAATTATCGTTAAAAATATAATTTTTAACGTGAAAGTGAATAAATAAATATTTATAAACAAATCGGCCGATTTGTTTATATATACTGATTTGACTGATATTGATTGGGTCGATAAATTTACACATCGTCCAACTGCACAAATAAAATCTATGGTTGATTGTTTGAAACCCCACACGGGTATTGGGATAAAATACGGCATACACTAATCCCAATAATTAGTTGTATGTCGATCGATTGATTGATAGGCTGTTATAAGCGTTAGATATCTATATTTGATGCTTATACAGTGTAGTGCACTTTGGATGATGGTTGATTATTTGTTGTTGCTATTATATACATGTGTTTTATGGAATCCATATAGTTAACTCTATATGGTAATTAATTGGGCCTCATTCCAATATAGAAAATAAAGAATATTATAAAATAAAGGCTCACGTGTTGACAGTACTCATTCATTGAGATTAGTCATGTGTGGAACGAAATATTTTAACAATAAAATTTACATCTTTATCATATATAAAATTAGAAACTAACTGGAAAATAGATAAGATGAGTGGTCTCCTGGATATTGATCTGATGTTGGTCTCGGCCTTCGGGGTTAATATTTAGGGAATCGTTCTCTTACTAATTTACGGTTGGAGTCTGATTTTAAATCAAACGATAGATACCTTAATTTTTGTAAAATATATTAAATAAAAAAAATAGTCACACGTCGACAGTACTCATTCGTTGAGATTAGTCATGTGTTGGCAAAAATATAGATTCATGTATTGAATAGAATAAATATTCATTTGTTGAATATAATAACAGAATTATTGAAATATATAAAGCCCTGTTGATTAGAGATGCGTTATTTGGACGCGAACGATATTTATATCGATTAGATTCGTTTTTATAATGAATATTGAAAAGAGATAAAAACCGAATATATATAAAGCAAATTAGAATTGAATTAAATATAGAATGAACTGAAATTTGAATTGAATTGGAAATGGAAGTTGAAATGTTCTTGAACGAATTTAAAACTATTTATAAAATTCGTTTTAAAAAGGGATCGACGAAATATATATTATATATATTATATATATATATAATATAATGGCTTGAATAGAACGCGCCGCGCCGCGGCAGTTCGTGAATTTCGACCATTGATTTCGAACGGACATTACGGGAGATCCAACCGTCGGATTCTCCTAAAACCATAACCATTGGGTTCGTATCGAAAAGAGCTTTCTAACAAGTATTAGAAATTTGAAATCTAACGGTTGGATTTGGAGATACGTCCAAATCAAATTTGGGAAAGGTCGTTGTATGTGCAGTTCGATGGCCATTGATGGAAATCGACTGTACAGGCCTTGATAAAATTACTAAAAATAGTAATAATTTGTATAAAATCATAAGAAATGATTTGGGGTAAATTAGGATGAAAAACTCCATATTTGAAAATATAAAAATAGATTTTTATCGAAATGAACTAGTTTTGAACTAAAATTAAAGCCCATTTATTTTTTAATAAATAAATTGGATTTGAAATGGGTTGTAAATAGAATTGATTTGTGGGTTTATCGTGAAGGGTGTTTTACATGACACTTGTTCTTTAACTCGATAAATAAATAGAATGTGATTTGGGTTTGTCGTGAACTGTGTTTTAAATGACACCAGTTCTTTAACCCTGTAAGAGGAGTTTTAATGAATCTGCAATTAGATTGAAATGTGCATTGATAATCTAAATGATCAAATTTGGAAAATGAACGAGAATGGAGTATCACCAGTTTTGCTCCACAGCGATAGTTAAATCTTTAATTAGATTTGAACGTGAAATGGTAATTAATTTTACCGATAACACCGTGGTGTTAGATATGGAGTATTACCAGTTTTGCTTCATGGGATGAATAGGTTGGGATTGGGAAATAAAATAAATAATTACTTCGGTGTGGTTCGCTAATCTCGACTAGTTTGGAAAACCATAATTTGGTTTGAAATGACATCCAAAGGAAGATTAAAGAATAAATTTAAAGAATTTATCTTGGATAAAATTAATGGGAACTTTCCCCTAAGAATGTGAAATTTAGAAACTAGCTGTAGGTTAGTGAAGAAGAATGGTTTCCTGGGTATTGATCTGATGTTGGTTTCGGCCTTCGGAGTTAATATTTGGGGAATTGCTCTCTTGCTAATTTACTGTTAGTGACTGATGAATTGGAATGAGGCGTATGTTGTGTTTGTGTAACATTTGTTTATAATATACGCGGGTTGTTCGGAAAGGCGGGGTTTTCACCCATTCTGAATAACCGATTTGACGATAAGTCGAAGATGATGACGGTGGTCGAAGACCAGAAATCTTCACATCGTTTGGGTGATTACTGATGATCTTGATTGGGCTGTACACCCAAGATGAGGGAATTAGTTGGTGGTCGTCCAGACGTACTTGGAGATCGATGGATATGCAAGGAAAGTGCCTCTGGTTTTCTTCAGACCCAGAACGAACTTGTAAATGGATTGTGTGTCTGACATTGGATTCTATTATGTGTTGATTGATTTCTGTTAAATATATATCTGTTTGGCGGCGGAGAATTTATTCTCTTGCTTAACGCCCTTCTCTGAGATGTACGAGCTTAGAGGTTATATATCGATAGATATCAATCGCATGGCATGAATTGCCTGTATGGCATGCTGAGTTGCATGGATCAAGGCTTCTGTTGAAAAGCAAAGTCTTGTGGTTGATTATCAAAGCACGGCCTACGTGGCAGCTTTGTGTATAGCGTGGATTCGCGAGCCTCACACCTCGGTATGAGTCAAAAACGGGATGAGGACCCAAGGAGTGCACGACGTTTCTTTCTAGCTATGGGTGGTGTCAGTGACCTACCAGCCGTGACATTTATATACTTTTCACCTTTGTGGTTTGGATGCAAGGCGCCTCGATTGTATGTCCTATAGGGCCGGGAAACCTGTGTTCAGGAATAACTAATCCTCAAACCTAAGAGAGGACCGGTCTTGGAGGATCCCAGGGTTACCCAGAGTGTGTAGTCCTGAGGCATTTGCTAGAGTGTCTTGAAGCGGAGAGGAGCTTGCCCCTTGCCTCGACTCATGACAGAAATAAAATTTCCATTACGTGTATTTCAGTTTTATTTGTAGAACTAGTACGGCGACATGATAGATGGTACCCATGCCGCCTATGATTGAATTGTTTTGACACTATACACTTATTATAGTATCAAGTGATTTGTTTTAAACGTACCAAGCATGTTTGGCTATTATAAGGGAAAACCCTATCCTTCGGCTTGCGTTGCATTGTGTGATGGGACCTGGGTCTTATAATAGCTTCATTTTTCGAAAAAGCATTGCGTTGTTTATTCTATGCACTGGTGTTCTTTGGAGGAAACCCGTTCCGTGTTATACGGCGTGGTCCCCTGAATTACTCTCTTTTAAAGTAAAGCTTTAAATAACTGTTTTTGTTCTCACACCAGTCATATGACTGACCTGGACTTTATTGTTTTAACCTAAACTCTGGGTGCCCCTATTTTCGACAGGGGCTGCTAGTAGTTTTGGTTTTGCAGATTTATATTCACAGGATCCTGATTTACAGCTGGAATGATGCTCGGAAAGCTCTGTATCCGTGTATCACTTTCAGTTGTGTTTTGTATTATTTTCCGCTGCTATGTAATTTATTGTAATCTCTAATATTTTTCGAATGTAGTTTATTAATTTATACTCTGTATATTCTTGTATTCTGATGGAATTGTTGTAATAACGATGAAATGTTCTTCTGTTTTTGTTCTGATTTGTCTTGTCCTCATAGTAATTCGTTCTTTCTCATCTCTTCGGAGACCGGGGAAGTTTGGGTCGCTTCAACTAGGATGGACCAGCGTGATTCGGCGAGAAACCGGTAGCCCTGTGATAGCAACTCGTCGTCTACCATCCATCTTGAGTCAATCGAGATACATGAAGCGGAAAGGAGGAGAACTCCAAAAGACCATATACTTGCTATCTAGTTATGGTGAGGATGGCCATAAGTTAGTGGGGCATAGGGGGCCTGCGTGTAGTTCTCATTTTTCAAGGTGTTCCTTTCATTAGTTGAGGGTGGGGTCGAGTCGGACCATAGCCACCGGAATAAAAACAAACCTTAGCATCTGCATCGACAGATATCTGAAAGCTCCCGACTGAGTTCTGTGTTTCTTGATTTACCCTGCCACAGGACTCGAGCCGCACTTTACAGGACATGTGCATCTAGACAAGCGATAACGATTCGCGACACATACGTGGGGAAAGTCTAGGAACATATACCACTCTAGGTAGTGTGTCCTAGACTAGGGGCATCGTTCGACAGGTAGCGTAATCCCTAGTGGTCCTAGGTGGCATAAACCTTGAATCTGTAAGGCATTAGACAAGTCGCGTAAACCCTAGTTGAATCTAGAAAGAACTTGATAGAAAACCCTAGATTAGATCAAGGTAATAAATAATAAATGTATGCCTGAAGGCAACCGAAATTACCGGGATTGGGATCACATTATCATTACTAGTTGGGACACTAGTTAGGTGGTGCATAGATATAGAAACCGGTATAACAAGGAAATAGCGAAGCGGCGAAAGTATTAGAGCATATTCAGTTTATCTTATCTTAGCATATCTTGTGATTAATCTTGTCTAACCTTGCTGACCCTATCATCATGGTGTTATCTTGTATTCAGTTAATTCATGTCGTTTGTTTTTCCATGTTCACATGCTAGAAGTAACTGAACTTACTCAGGCTTTATGTCTGACTCTGTTTTTCTTTCGTCTTCTTTTCATCCGTCCCCCGCCCCAGGTAGTAAAAGGTGGGAATAGTATAGCTCAGGTTAAGTTGGACTGTCACTCTTTCCCAGCTTGAAGATTTGTCGAAGTTTTGCTTGGATTCTCTTTTCAGATTCTATGGCTGGCTCCTGCTACATTGGGAAATATAAATGTTGTTTTATGCTTCTTTATTTTGAGGGACAGATGATACTCTGATATTGTAAAGAAATCATTGTACAAACTATTTTATGAATAAAGCAAAGTTTTATTTTCTGCTGTTTTAATTTTTGTCTGTCTTGTAATTTATCTGCATCTTTTACCTAAAAATGCTCCGCAGAACTTAGTGCATTCCCTTTGTGAGTGACATTGACGGACGTGGGGGTGTTATAGCTCCCATCGGTTCGATTCGGAGAAGACTACACGGGTCGGGTCCGAGAAGATGCTTCCTAATTCTCCAGATCGTCTCGTGGATGCAATGGTTTGGAGGGGCGGTTCGGGCTCCTTCCGCCGATCCGATCCGGATCGGCCAAATTCCTGCACTTCTTTCCAGCGACAGTTTACGCCATTCGATGGCGTTTTCGACCAATCTAACTATTCTAAACAATCGCAATTCGTACCAAACAGTGATGGGAACATATAACATCGACCACAAGCATCAAAACAATAACTTGATAAGTTAAAATAGATCAAACATAGCCAAAACTCCATATTTTCCCTAAGCGTGCTTAAACAAAACTAATGATAGGATTAACAAAACTTAACCAAAGTAACCCAATTTTCTAACAGAGGTCTAAAATAATATTTCGAAATTTAGCAATATTTTTTCAGATTTTATTAATGTATAAATTTGCTAATTATCACTAATCAACCTAATTAACTGTAATTAGTGTCAAAACATTGCTAATCACTCACCTTGGCCATAAATAAAATTTTCATAACTAAAACCTCGCTGATTTGGGCGAACACTGATGTCTAACAGTAGCTCTATTACTGATTTGGTGAAGATCTTCTTTGATTTGGTGTTGCTAAGCCTAATCATTGATTAAACGGTGATTAGAGATGATTCTAGATGTTGGCGGCCATTGTTAGGGTTCAAGAATGAATGTGGCGGCTAAAAAATGAAAATAAGATCGTTCTCTAACTGATTTAAGCCTCCTCATAATCCTAGTCCCGAAATGGGTTGTGGGCCCTCTTGCTAATCACCCTAATTATGCCCGGTTAAGCTGTTTTTCACCATCTGTAACTTGTTTCAGCCATATCTCCCAAACGATGAGTCCGTTTGGCTAATGTGACCACACTACGGAATTGTAAACCATCATCCGGAGCCAATGGAAGGCGTTTCAGGTCAAAACCCCTTCAAATCAAAAGTTATGGCCAAAACAGTATCTGCTAGTGGCAAAACGGTCATCTAAAAATCTGGAAAAATCATGAACATGGGAAATGACCCCACTAGTCGTCTCCCAATGTCACATGACCATACGACTTTGTATGTGAAAGAAATAAATTTCCTACGATCTTCCGATGCGTAGAATGCGGGTCGTTACAGCAGTTGAGAATTTCATATGCAAGCTGTAACATCCCATAATTTTAACCAGGTTTGATTTGGATTTTTAATATATAATTTTGATTTTCTGAATATAAATTAATTTTTATTAGGTTTGAATATGAATTTTTACCTTGTATAAGTATTTTGTTTACTTAAAATAATTTTTATAAGAAAACTTATTTTTTTATAATTTTATTTATAAGATTTTATGTTAAGTAATGATATTTTCTGATTTCGGTAATATTGATTTGTAAAATTTGAATTTGGTAAAGGATGAGTTATTTTAAGATTTCATAAGAATGATTTTTATTTTATAATAAGATTTATTATTTTGATAAATTATAATGGTATTTCTGGGAAAAAAATATATGGATTTTAAGTATTTATATTTAAAAACTTTTTTTCAGTATATAGTTTTGTAAATTACATTTGTTATATTTGATAAATTTTATAGATAAATTTTTTTTAAATATTAAAAAGTTATAAATATTTTTGGTAAAACTTAGGAAATAGGGAGAATACACATATAAGTGTTGAAACTGTGGTTACATTAATAAGTGTTACAACTTATGTTACTAAATCAAATATATCAAATTAATGCATAGAAATGATGTGTCCTCCTACTTGTCTTCATGCATGTTATGGAGTTCATGAAAAATACCAAGTGTCCCCTTAGTTGTCATGACGCATGGAGTAATTCATGTGGTAGAGCCATGTAGTCACTTATGTGTAAGGTTGCATGAAGTTTGAATTAAAGGAAGGACATGTGTCCATGTAGAAGTTAACCATTATACCCTTGAAATCACCCTATATAAAGAGAGCCAACCCCTTGAGTTATTCACTTCAGCCACAAATGATTTCAAATGATCAGCTTCCTCCCGTTTCTTTTTCTTCTTACAGTTTTGCAATTTCCAGTAAAGAGAAATTCACATTTCTATCCATTTAAAAATCCAAATCTACCAATCCGTTGAGTTTTTTCTAGTATGATCTGCGCGGAAGTTGTTCAGATCATCGTTCTAGATTTTTAGAAATTAACAGATCAGAATTTCATTGAGTGTTGAGAGAGAGATCCCTATTTTACTGTAAACGTGAAGGAATGAGTTCGAAACTTCGAAAAATCAAATCTCACAATCCGACACTACTACAAATTGACCGTATTACAACGGTGGAAAAAAGTTGTAAAAGACTTTTTACAACGGTGGAGCCACCGTCGTCTATTAAGAAGTTGTAATAGACTAAAAATTTTTACAACCTTTTTGCACCGTTGTGACACCATTGTAAAATGTATATTTTACAACTTTTTCCACCGTTGTAGTAAAATTTATTACAACTTTTTGTAACTGTTGTAATATATTTTATTAAAAGTATTATTTAAAGTTGTAATATATGAACAAATTATATACATATTATTAATAAAAAAATTCATTTTAGAACATATTGTCTACAAAACTGAAGATATCAAACAAGCTAAAACATTGAACCAAAACAATATATTATAATATTCAAACTCTCAACGTTTTTTTATAAATCAAACAAGTATCTCAAGTACATAGAGCAACTACAAAGTCCATTATCCAAGACAATAAAATCCAAATGACTTGAAGTCATTTATCATAAATATACATAACTAGGAGTAATACAAACATAGTGAAATTGAGATTTGACCGCAATGGTGCAGGTTTTCCAATGGTCTTCATTCTTGATTTGACTTCCAGTGAATTTGAGAATTTCTTGCAATGCTGTAGGTGTTCTTGAATTAAAATATATGAAGTATATAACATATTAAGCAATAAGAATGAAGTATATAATAAAAAGGACTCATACGAGTGTTATACTTCACACCATTATTATAATAAAAAGGACTCATATGCTATAATCACTGCACTGAAGTCCAATTATGGTTATGGTGAAATTTTAAGATCAATTGCAACATATTGGGGTTTCTCTATTGATGCATATCCTTCTAGCAACCAATTTCACAATAATGCATGTTCAAAAAACAAATATATGGAGAATGAAACACAAAGCACACCTATTTTACCCTCAGGATATGATATTCCTATCAATGTTAATGCTGAAAAGCCAGTAATTGATTCTCCTTCCTGCAAACAAGTTGATAAAACATCATCTCAAATTTCAAATCTGATTTCATCGACCATTGCCGAAGATGGTTGTGGTGCTAATTATTGCAGCCAACACCAGGACATAATACTTCTAGTGATGGCAACGATGGAATGCTCGTATCAGATAATGCTATTTGTAGCAAACAAATTGGTCAAGAAACTCTCCAAGTTCCAAATTTGTTTATAGAGCCCTTTGTTGAGAATGTCCTTTGGGCTGACTTGGTGCAGTCACCACCTTTGCTGCTTTTAGATCATAATGTTTTCGACAATAGAAATGTTGAGAAGAACGTAGAAAACTCTGTTTCTCAGAAATAAAATGTTCCCGAAATTTCTCAAAGTCCGAATTTGTTCTCAATTCCCATTACTCATAATATTCATACTACTGATTTGGTGCAATCACCTCAAAAAAACACCAGTAATGGCGCAATAGATAATGATTCTTTTTCTAAGGGGATTGATTTGAACCATGCTAATCTGAATGATAAAAAAATAGATGAGATAATGGATGTTCAATATGATCCACAAAAGTACATCAATTATTGTATATTCGGCCGAATTGCTCTGTCTATTTGCAAGGAGTTAAAACTTAGCACACTAGTGGCTAGCATTGATACCCCTATAAAGTTTGGTGATGATATCAAGTCATTGCAAATCCACGCAATATGTAATAAAACAGGGAAACATTACTACTGCTATGCTTATCGGCAATTATCAATAAATGCAGAGAAAGAAAACTATGATTGGTGCTTTTCTTGTAGAGGTTTTGATGACCCCGGTTGTCTGTTCAAAATTGCTGGCAGCAAAGATCCAAGGGATTCCAAGGATGACAAATTTGAAGGATATAATACATTTCGGACAGTCGGATTGAGTCATATAGAGATATGATCGCAAGGATTTCAGTTTTGTTTGCGCTATAATTTATTTTTCCCTATATTGAGATCTGATCTGTTTTGTTTAATCTGATAACAAAATTAAAATACTTGACATGATTATTTCTTGAGATCTGATCTATTTTGTCTAATCTGATAGCAATATTAGGTAAACCAATAAATCCTTGCTATCAGTTATGTTTCATGCGCAGTAATTATTAGGGAACAAAAATTGCAAGTAAAGCCAAATATTGAGATCCCTAATTTGAATTCAAAAATCAAAACATATGCTAATTTCACAAAAATTAAAAATTAGGGAAACGTAAAGATATCATATCTGGGATCTCAAATCGCAGCGCGTATGTTCGTTCTTCTTCCTTTATTCCTTAAGCGGTGCGCTCCGCATTCTTTTTTTTTCCCTTCCACTTTTCATTTCCTCCATCTTCCTCATCTTCTCAATACGCGACTGGCATCCTCCGCTCCTCAGTTCCGCCTTCTTCCTCAGCTCCTCAACGCAAGCATTTTTTTCTCCTTTGCTTCACACATGAAACAGATTAGGGAAAGCACAGACTTTGGTTAAGGAAGGAGAACTTGGGGATCAATTTTGATTTGGGTATAAGAAAGATGCCAGCGTGACTCATGAGAGAGAAAAAAAATACGAAACTTAGATTTGTTTTGGAGCCAAAATTTTGTTGTTCCCACTAAAATTTTGCTAACATGACCGCCACTTTTTTTTGCTGCGCATAAATAGGATTTTACCTAAAGCTATGGAATTAAACTTTATAAGCTAGAACCAAGTAAAATTTGTACTAAATATAATATGGAATCTTGGGAATTATTTTGCTAAAATATTATATATTGCTCATTAATAATAGTTATTTTTAATTATTTCTTATTTCTTCTTAATTATAATTAAATATAATTTATTAAAAGTTTCTTTTGTATATTTTGTATATTTTACTAATTACTCATTATTAAATACTTAACAATCATTATTAAAAAATAATTACTATTTATTAAATACTAAGTACTTATTGTTTAATTGTAATTATTATTTATTTGTAAGGTTATTACCAGTTATTAATTAGTATTAAAATATTAATATTATTAATAATTAAATATTAGATATTACTAATATTTAATAGGCCTCTATTACAACTGGTAGAAAAAAGAAATGCTGAAAAGAATTTTGTAAATATTTTTAATAAGAGCCTTGGCATCGCCGCCGTTGGAGATGTCGATGTCTAAAAGAGCTGCGACGGCACTGATGTCGATGGAATTGGACTTTGATTTGGTGTTGGAGCAGGAGGAGAGTTCGATGAGCTTGAAATCGACTGCAAAATCAGAAATTAGGGCTTAGAAACTTGAAACGACGAGTGAAATTTGGGTATGAAATTGTGGCGGCCTAATTGATTATTAATAATAGTTATTTGTTATTAATTATAAATAATAAATATAAATATATCAAATATTAATTATTTGTTGTTAATTATATTAAAATATAGTCATATATTACAACAGTCAAAAAATAAAAGTTGTGATAGACTTTTATTACAACTGTCAAAATAACACAGTTGTTAAAAATAAGTTAATTACAACTTTTCTGGAAAAAAGTTGTAAAAAACATTTATTACAATGGTACTTTCACCACCGCTGTAAAATTAAAGTTGTAAAATGGTGCTTTTGTTGTAGTGCGAGAAGAATGAATCGATGGCGTCATCACCATTCAAATCAGCGAAGAACCTGGTATTTTTGGTGTGAACTTGGTTCGATTCCGCATCGATGATTGGAATTGTTCAAAATTAGGTTTCATGTTCATATGAGGTGGAAGCAACAGTAGAGGAATCGGAGTGTGGCATTGAAATGAGGATGGAGTAGGCTTCGATTTGGTAAAGATTGGAGAATTTCCGAAGAGAATTGGAGGGTACGACATAGAAGGTCACGCGTTTTTCTTGAAGCAGGTGACGGCCATGGTGGATCGCATTTTCAAGAAGAGGGCCGGAGAAAAAGTGGTGTGGTGCAATCAACTGAGGACACGAATAGAGATACGCCGGCAGTCTCAGATTCGAAAATGGTGATGTCTTTGGTTCGTGCATATGCACGGTATGGCTTGCACGGATGGGTTACATGAAGTCTTCACGCAAGGGGGAGAGGATGAAGAAGAAGGAAAATGCATGGGCTGGGGTTTGAACGTGTGGAGCATATGGGCTTTGGGCCTTGGGTCGAAGTGGTTGGGTATGTTTATTTAGTTTTTAGTTAAACTTCAGAAATTAATATCTCGCTAATTTTAAATCAAATTTGCTCGCTGTCAGAAGCGTCAGAATCGTATCTGAAAGAAGAACGTAGTGGTATATAATATTGGAAATTTTACTAAGTATAAATTTATAATAAAAATAAAAGTCGTTATATATTAATATAATGAAGATCGTTATTAATAAAATTTCAATATATAAATCAGCAGAAAACTTACCAGTTGCTGATAAGAATGAACTGAGAGAAGAACAAGTAAAGGTGGCAATATTCGTTGATCTGTTCACTCTGCTAATGAAGATTTTGAAGCACGACAGGTGAGAACTTCTAATTTAAATTATTTATTTAAATTAGTTAATTATAATTAGCTGAGATTAATTAGAATTAGTTGATGATGATTGTGTGATAGATGTTGATGTTTGAATGGTTGTTCATGAATTAGATAACACACTGAACACTGGAAAGCGTTATCGACTGTAACGCTTGTGCACAATTGAATTGTTTGTTATTGATGATAATGACAATTCATTATCATTTGATGTAAATGGTTGATTTATTCTGTTTGTACGATGCACATACAATACCATTGTTATGGGATTATATAGGTGACCGATTTTATTCCCCTTCCATATAAATGAAGATTGATTTTCTAATATTAAAATATTATCATGTTTAGTTTATTTCAAAATAAGATATTTAAAATTTAAATATGGTTTTATATGTTTTAAAAACATAATATGATAATATATAGACACCAGAACATTCTAGGATGAAAGAGAGGATGGTGTCTAGACCTGGGTTTGGAAATTCAGTTTCCTGCTCTACTTGGCTATCCTTAACTGATCCAACAACGCGATGGTAAAATTCGAAATCTAATTTGAAATATAATTTGAAACTGTTTTCCAAATGATTTGGAAATATACATTAAATTGAAAAAGGTGTGAATAATTTATAATCATTATATGGTTTTAATAGAACGCACTATGATGCGACAATTCGTAAATATCGATTTCAAGTTTTGAATGGTTTTCAAATTGATTATTTGAAATTAATTTGACTTGAAATAAGAAACATGAATTGCAAATGATAACAGTTTGAATAGCAAAGGAAATTTCAAATTTTCAATGGATGATTTTCAAGTATAACAAATTTGGAAAGATCGCTATGCTTGCAGTCGGCGATCATAACAAAAAATCAAATAAAACAAGTTTATTAAATTGGAGAAATTTATGATAATTCCCTGCTTTATAAATTTAAAGGTGATTAGAATTGGAATATTTGAATTTTGAATAATTTTTAAGTCTATTTGATTTAAATAGCCGTTTAACAGCAGTAATCTTGGGTAACATTTCCAAATGTTGTTTTGGATAGAAATTCATAAGCGTGAACTATTATTTGACTATAAGAATGATTTTAAAATAGTTCTGTAATGAAAAGGAATTTCGCTCGATCCACCTCGATCGCTAAACCAACCAAGACCGTTCGAAACCCCTGATTGTTTTGAGAACACGACAAATCGGAATGCAAACAGAAGAACATTTCACTGTTTATTACAACATTTCGATCATAATACAAGAATATACAGAATATAAATAAATATTACACGACAAAAAAATATCAGAGATTAAAATACATTACATAGCGGCGGAAAAATAATACAATACATAACTGAAAGAGATATACGGATATAGAGCTTTCCGAATATCATTCCAGCTGTAAACCAGGTTCCTGTGAATATAAATTTGCAAAACCAAAACTACTAGCTGCCGTGCGGAAAATAAGGGCACCCAGATTTTATGTTAAAAAAAATAAACTCCAAGTCAGTCATGTGACTAGTGTGAGTACTAAAACAGTTATTATAAGCTTTATTTTAAAGCAGATATATCAAGGGACCACGCCGTATAACACGGAACGGGTTTCCTCCCAAAAACACCAGTGCATATAACAAAACAACGCAATGCTTTTTGGAATAATGAAGCTATTATAAGACCCAGGTCCCATCACACGATGCAACACAAGCTAGAGGATAGGGTTTTCCCTTATTATATCCAAACATGCTTGGTACGTTAAAAACAAATCATTTGATACTATATAAGTGTATAGTGTTAAAACAATTTCAATCATGAATACTAATCATAGACGGCATGGGTACCATATATCATGTCGCCATACTAGGCTCTACAATCAAAACCGCAAGGTCACGTATTTGGAAATTGGATTTCCATCTATGAACCGAGGCAAGAGATCGTCCTCTACCAAATTCGAGACTCTCTAGCCCGAGCCTCAGGATCAGAGCTCGAGTGACCCTTGGAGCGACAGGGCCGGTCCACCAATGTGGATTAAATGCTTGAACACCGCGTTTCCCTACCCTTTGGTGCGTAAATGAGCCAAATGACTCCATCATCTCCAAACTGTCACCGATATATATAAGGCGCCTCGCAACAGCTACAACCACACAGGTGAAAATAATATAAATGTCAGGGCTGGTAGGTCACTGACACCACCCTAACTAGAAGGAAACGCAAGCCCTCCCTGAGGTCCTCTCCCAATTCTAGTTCACAACCGGGGTGTGAGGCTCGCGAAATAACGCTACACAATGCTATGCCACACAGGCCGTGCTTTGATCATCAACCATAAGACTCTGCTTTTCAACAGAAGCCTTGATCATATTGCCACTTAGGCATGCCATACAGGAAATTCACTCCATGCGTTTGATATCCATCAATATATAACCTCTGAGCTCGTACATCCCAGAGAAGGGCGTTAAGCAAGAGAATAAATTCTCTGCCACCAAAAAAATATATATTTAAAAGAAATCAATCACACAGAATAAAATCCAATGTCGAACACACAGTCTATTTACAAGTTCATTCTTGGCTGAACGAAACCGGAGGCACCTTGTACCTCGCATATCCATCGATCTCCAAGTATGTCTGGACGATCACCAATTGATTCCCTCCTCTTGGGTGTACAACCCAATCAAGATCATCAGTAATCACCCAAACGATGTGAAGACCTCCGGTCTTCGACCACCGTCTTCATCCTCGACACCACATCGAATTAGTTATTCAGAATGGGATAAACTCGGTCTTTCTGAGTAACTCGCATATATATAATAAACAAGTGTTACACAAACACAACATACGCCTCATTCCAATTCAGAATATTCTTTTATTCAAATATTTTTACGCTTTGGGAAAGGTTCCCATTAATTTTATCAAAGATAAATTCTTTAAATTTATTCTTTAATCTTCTTTTGAATATCAATTCAAAATAGTCGGGATTAGCGAACCACACCGAAGTAATCATTTATTTCCCAATCCCAACCTATTCATACCATGAAGTAAGACTGATCATGCTTCATATCTAACACCACGGTGCTATCAGTAATTTCAATTACCATTTCAGGTTAAAATCTAATTAAAGTTTTAAATATCTCCTGGAGAAAAACTGGTGATACTCCATTCTCGATCAATTCAATCTAATTAAAGATTCATTAAACTCCACTTGGTTTTAATCTTCCCAATAATCACTATCAATGATTATTTAACTTGGGAAATCATATCCCGTCTTTAACTGGGTTAAAGAACCAATGTCATTTAAAACACGGTTCACTATAAACCCAAAATCACATTCCATTAATTATCGAGTTAAAGAACAAGTGTTATTTAAAACACCGTTCACGATAAACCCAAAAATCAATTCAAATCCAAATCCAATTCCAATTAAATACCATTTAAGTGGTACACTTTATTAAATCTAAATAAAAAGATTTAATCTTTTTCTCTACTGGGCTTAAGAACAGTGCTAATGGAGACACCATTCACAACAAACCTAAATCCTATTTGATATTAAATACAAGGCTTTGAATAATAAATATATCGTCTTATATTCAACATCAAATTCTATGACCCACAAATAACGTATTGGAAATAACGATATAAATATATCTTTCAAATTTCCATAACAATATCTATACAATCATGAAACCCAACATTGAAATATCCCAAAGACAGTTTCGATTCAAAGCCATTCCAATTCAATTATTGGAAATTTTGGTTATTTTCAAAACCATTTCAAATCAACTTTATTTATTGTAAAAATAAATGGGATTATAATTCTAGTTCAAAACTAGTTCATTTCGATAAAAATCTATTTTTATCTTTTCAAATATGGAAATTTTCATCCCAATTCTTTCCAAATCATTTCTTATGATTTTACAAAAATTATTACTATTTTTAATAATTTTATCAAGGCCCGTACAGTCGATTTCCATCAACGGCCATCGAACTGCACTTACAGCGACCTTTTCCAAATTTGATTTGGACATAATTCCAAATCTAACCGTTAGATTTCAAATCTCTAATATTCATTAGAAAGCACTTTTCAATACAAACCCAACGGTTCTGGTTTCAGGAGAATCCGACAGTCGGATCTCCCGTAACGTCCATTTGAAATCAGTGGTTGAAATTCGCGAACAGCCGCAGCGCGGTGCATTCTATTCAGGCCATTATATATATAATATTATATATTTTGTCGATTTCCTTTCAAAACGTATTTTCTAAATCATTTTAAATTCGTTTTCGAAATGATTTTAACTTCATATTCAATTTCGAATCAAAATTGAATATTCCACATCATCGATATACAAATAATAATATTTTCAAAACGTTATATTTTGAAATCACTTTCGTTTCTAAATTCATTATAAAAATGAATAAAATCGATATAAATATCGTTCACGTCAAAATGGCGTCAATCTAGTCAACACGGCTTATATTCAATACATGAATGTTTATTCTATTCAACACATGAATATTTATTCTATTCAACGTATGAATATTTATTCTATTCAACACATGAATATTTATTCTATTCAACACATGAATTTTTATTCTATTCAACATATGATTTATTTTCTATTCAACACTTGAATTTATTTTCTATTCAGCACATGAATTTATTTTCTATTCAACACATGAATTTATTTTCTATTCAACACATGAATTTATTTTCTATTCAACACATGAATTTATATTTCTATATTATTCCACATTTTCCAAACTGGAATGAGGCCCAATAAATTACCATATAATGTTAATTATATGGATTTTCAACAACTTGTGTATATAATAGCAACGATAAATCATCAACCATCATCCAAAGTGCACCACATAATTGCATAAGCATTAAATATAAATAATTAACGCTTACACAGTCTGTCAACCCATCGATTGACATACAACTAAACAATCGGGATTAGTATATGTCAAATATCATCCCAACACCCGTGTGGGGTTTCGAACATTCAAATACAGATTTTATTTGTGCAGTTGGGCAATATGTAAAATTTATCATCCTAATCAATATCAGACAAATTGGTGTACATAAACAAATCGTTCGATTTGTTTATGAATATTTATTTTATTTCAACCCATGAATATATATTTTATTTCAATACATGAATATATATTTTATTTCAACACGTGAATATATATTTTATTTCAACACATGAATATATATATTATTTCAATACAATCAACAGTCAAATTTCACAACACAAACAATCAAACAAACAAGTCATCCATGGTCTGTGGACGACAAGTGTCGGGTGCTGCTAAGCACCGTCAACATCCTAGTATATATTTCAAACTAGAAAATAAAATAAAATAAAAGTGAGGAGTTCTCAACGAGGGTTCCACTCCTCCATTTTATTTCTGAAATTTAGAACAGTCTGGATCTGCCCGTGCTTCCAACGCAATCTTCCCTACGCTATTCATATTAAAATCACATTTTTAATATGATGTTCTATACATTAAAAATCATATTTTTAATTCACTACATATATAAAAATCACATTTTTAAATTCTCTAGTATATAAAAATCATATTCTTAATCTCTACATCATATAAAAATTATTCTCTACTTCTTATAAAAAATATGACCTTTTCATATTTAAAAATCTCGACTTTTCTATTATATATATATATTCAAATCACTTTCATTTTAAAGATCTTATTTCAATCTAAAAACCATCGATGTAAAAACCCATTTTTTTACATTGCGATACATATAAGAAAAATTCCATTTTTACATTGTGAAACATATATGAAAAATCCAATTTTTACATCATTAAAAATCCTACCTTTCATAGTTAAAAATATAATCTTTTCTATGATAAAAACCATAGCTTTTCTTCTTATAAACGTCAAGTTTTCTACTTCTAAAAATCAAGCTTTTCTATAAAAACTGATTTAATAAGTTGATTTAACTAAATAAAATGAAATAAAACCTCATATTTTACTTTATGAAGAGGGAGGGGTTCTTCAGGATGTCGGATTTAAGAGGAGACGTGGGGTTTGCTAAGGCGCGTCGCTCAGGAGGTTAGAGGCGAGCAGGAGGTTAGGGCAGGAGGCGGCCGGCTTGGATGCGTGGCGGCGGCCTTTTCGACTGGCGGTGGGAGGTTTTGGGGGCGGGGGGGGGGGGGTGCGTAGGGTATAGAGTTGCGGATTTTCAGTGGAGGAGGAGGAGTGGGGAAGAAGTAGGGGCACGCATTGTCAGAGCTGGCGGCGGACGAACGGAGGTGGAGCGAACGATGGACGGTGGTGGCTTGGAAAGGAGGCATCGCCTTTTCTCTCTGAACGAAGGGGGTCGGGTTAATTTGATTTTGGGGGGGCTAGATCTAGGAAGAAGGATTTATATATTAATTTATTATTTTATTTATTTATCCCCCTAAAAGTAACTTTAAATTTTGATCTCAAAATGAGACGCACCGCCTCGCGTTCCTAGCTAATTACCCCCATTCCAAACACAATGGGATATGTTTCGTAAGACAGTTTGGTTGTTTCGATCGGTTTCCGTCAAAATCAAAATACAAATCTATATATTGAATTTGAATGCACATTTCAATTTACCAATGCCACGTACAGGCTCTAAAAATTCCCGAGAAATATTTTCTAGCTTCGTATTGACAATACGGTACTAACAAAACTAATTTCATCGAATTCCGAGACCGTTTGAAAAATGGCCATTTTCCAGTCGATCGAAATTGACTGAAACTGTCAAAACACGTTTTCTTTCGACACGCTCACATATTGATTCGGAAAATTACGAATTTTGGAACCTAGTAATAACTCGACATCACGGATCCAACAAAAGTGGTTTCGTTGAAAACAGAGGTCATTTGCGAAATTTCCACTTTTAAGGGCCAAAATTCCATAGCGACTGTTCTGAAATTTCATCTGGGCATAACATTTTATCCCCACTATGAAATTTCAATTTTTCAAATTCGTTGAAAATATATTCTCAAATAGATTCAAATATTTTCGGTTTTGCCAAAATCTGATTTATTTTGAATCATGTACATTCATTTGAAGTTTGCAATCGAATTTTCGAACTACTGCGCCATTTCAGGCTCATTATATAATTAAAATTAAATTATTTATATTCTAACGACGATTCGAATAAATATATAAGTTCTTTTTCTATTTGAAGTAAATTTCTCGTCATTATCATTTAAAATATTTCATTTTAAATACCCAAAATTCACTAAAATTGCCAAAATAAATATCTTAAATTTACTCGGATTTCCGGGTTATTACAATATCCCCCACTTAAAACTTTTCATCCCCGAAAAGGAACGAAGTTGAAAGATGTTTAACTAATCAACTCAACCTTCACTATTTTCATTACGGCTTAAGTTCTCAAACTTTTCAGTTTCTAAGAAATTTTCAAATTTTTCAAAAATTTGGCTAAAACCCTGAATTTTCGAAAAATTTCGCCATAACCTACTCTGCACTGGGAGCTTCGGGATATTTCAAATAGCCTCCCATGGCCCTCACAAATCCAAAAAGAAAAAGAAACATCCAAGCGGCTAGCCAATCGGCTCATAAAATAATCAAAATCCCAAGAAATACAATAAACAAGTACCTATTTGTCGGGCAAACAAATTTATTCCTCTTCTCTAGCCTCCTTGCTATGACCTGTTGAAGGTAAGTACATGTATATGCATGCAAATGCGACTAAATTTTCAATACAATTCACTATTTGGTTCAATTGGGCTAAATGGATCAAATTTTAATTAATTAACCAATAATAAAACAACACAATTAGCAATCAATTAGTTGATTAGCTTTTCAAATTCATAACTTGGATACATAGTCAGAAAATCAGATTTTTGATGCCAAATCACAACAATAAACTTATCTAGTTTTGGTTCTCACACCAGTCTAGGGAAGTATACAAACATCCCACTTTCGAAACTCGAACACAAATACTGATGATACTATAGTAATCATCAGGATCTTCTCTGGGCGACTAAAGTGTGATTCTATATCTATCCAGTATATTAAATTTTCAAATACACGTGGATCAGACGTATACGTAAAATCTTTATATACTGGATTGTCCAAATCAATACAAATAAATATTCAAACATGAATAATTGAATTTAATTTTTCAAAGCAAAATTCATTTTCATTTTAAAAATATAGTCTTCACACTAGTTCTAGGATACTACTGATCCCATCTCTAACGAATCATTCTCATTGTATATTACTAATCTAATCTGTGATGAATTCTTTCAATTGGTTCAAAAGTGTCTTGTTCTCAAGCTCAGTAAACCAAAGCTCTGATACCAACTGTAACGAAAAGGAATTTCGCTCGATTTGAATCGATCGCTAAACCGACCAAGACCATTCGAAACCCCTGATTGTTTTGAGAACACGACAAATTGGAACGCAAACAAAAGAACATTTCATTGTTTATTACAACAATTCCATCAGAATACAAGAATATACAAAGTACCAACAAATATTACATGACATAAAAATATCAGAGATTACAATACATTACATAGAAGCGGAAAAATAATACAATACACAAATGAAAGGTGTACACGGATACAAAGCTTTCTGGATATCATTCCAGCTGTAAACCAGGTTCCTGTGAATATAAATCTGCAAAACCAAAACTACTAGCTGTCCGTGCGGAAAATTAGGGCACCCAAAGTTTAGGTTAAAACAATAAACTCCAGGTCAGTCATGTGACTGGTGTGAGAACTAAAAAAGTTAATAAAAGCTTTATTTTAAATCAAATATATCAAGGGACCACGCCGTATAACACGGAACGGGTTTCCTCCCTAGAACACTAGTGCATATAACAAAACAACGCAATGCTTTTTGGAAAAATGAATCTACTATAAGACCCAGGTCCCATCACACAATGCAACACAAGCCGGAGGACAGGGTTTTCCCTTATAATAGCTAAACATGCTTGGTACATCAAAAACAAATCATTTGATAATATATAAGTGCATAATGTCAAAACAATTTCAATCATAAGTATCAATCATAGACGACATGGGTACCATATATTATGTCACCGTACTAGGCTATACAATCAAAACCGCTAGGTCACGTATTTGGAAATTGGATTTCCATCTATGAATCGAGGCAAGGGATCGTCCACTACCGAATTTGAGACTCTCTAGCCCTATCCTCAGGATCGGAGCTCGAGTGACACTTGGAGCGACAGGGCCGGTCCACCGATGTGGATTAAAATGCCTGAATACTACGTTTCCCCTCCCTTTGGGGCGTAAATGAGCCAAATGACTCCATCGGCTCCACACGGTCACCGGTATATCCGAGGCGCCTCGCAACAGCAACAACCACACAGGTGAAAATAATATAAATGTCAGGGCTGGCGGGTCACAGACACCACCCTAGCTAGAAGGAAACGCATGCCCTCCCTGAGGTCCTCTCCCGTTTCTGGTTCACAACCAGGGTGTGTGGCTCGCAAATCAAAGCTACATAAATCTATGCCACATAGGCAGAGCTTTGATCATCAACCACAAGACTCTGTTGTTCAACAGAAGCCTTGATCATATTGCCACTTAGGCATGCCACACAGGCTATTCACTCCATGCATTTGATATCCATCAATATATAACCTATGAGCTCGTACGTCTCAGAGAAGGGCGTTAAGCAAGAGAATAAATTCTCTGCCGCCAAACAAACATATATTTAATAGAAATCAATCACATAGAATAAAATCCAATGTCAGACACACAGTCCATTTACAAGTTCGTTCTGGGTCTGAGCGAGACCAGAGGCACCTTGTACCTCGCATATCGATCGATCTCCAAGTACGTCTGGATGATCACCAAATGATTCCCTCCTCTTGGGTGTACAGCCCAATCAAGATCATCAGTAATCACCCAAATGATGTGAAGACCTCTGGCCTTCGACCACGGTCTTCATCCTCAACACCACTTCGAATCAGTTATTCAGAATGGGATAAACCCGATCTGTCTGAATAACTCGCGTATATAATAAAAAAGTGTTACACAAACACAAAATATGCCTCATTCCAATTGAGAATATTCTTTTATTCAAATATTCTTACGCTTTGTGAAAGGTTCCCATTGATTTTATCAAAGATAAATTCTTTAAATTTATTCTTTAATCTTCTTTTGAATATCAATTCAAATTAGTCCGGATTAGCGAACCACACCGAAGTAATCATTTATTTCCCAATCCCAACCTATTCATACCATGAAGTAAAACCGGTCATACTTCATATCTAACACCACGGTGTTATCGGTAATTTCAATTACCATTTCACGTTCAAATCTAATTAAAGATTTAACTATCTCTTGGAGCAAAACTGGTGATACTCCATTCTCGATCAATTCAATCAAATTAAAGATTCATTAAAACTCCACTTGGTTTTAATCTTCCCAATAATCACTATCGATGATTATTTAACTTGGGAAATCATATCCCGTCTTTAGCTTGGTTAAAGAACCAATGTCATTTAAAACACGGTTCACTATAAACCCAAAATCACATTCCATTAATTATCGGGTTAAAGAACAAGTGTTATTTAAAACACCGCTCATGATAAACCCAAAAATCAATTCAAATCTAATTCAGTTTAAATACCTTTTAATTGGTAAACTTTATTAAATCTAAATAAAAAATTTAATCTTTTTCTCAACTGGGCTTAAGAACAGTGCCAAGGGAGACACCATTCACGACAAACCCAAATCTCATTTTATATTAAATACAAGGCTCTGAATAGAAAATATTTCGGCATATACTCAATATCAAATTCTACGACCCACGAATATCGTATTGGAAATAACGGTATAAATATATCTTACAAATTTCCTTAACAATATCTGTATAATCATGAAATTCAACATCGAAATATTCCAAAGACAGTTTTGATTCAAATCCATTCCAATTCAATTATTGGAAATTCTGGTTATTTACAAAACCATTTCAAGTCCTCTTTATTTATTGTGAAAAAAATGGGATTATAATTCTAGTTCAAAACTAGTTCATTTCGATAAAAATCTATTTTTGTCTTTTCAAATATGGGAATTTTCATCCCAATTCTTTCCAAATCATTTCTTATGATTTTACACTAATTATTACTATTTTTAATAATTTTATCAAGGCCCATACAATCGATTTCCATCAACGGCCATCGAACTGCACTTATAGCGACCATTTCCAAATTTGATTTGGATATAATTCCAAATCCAAAAATTAGATTTCAAATCACTAATATTCGGTAGAAAGATCTTTTCTATACGAACCCAACGGTTCTAGTTTTAGGAGATTCCGACGGTCGGATATCCTGTAATGTCCATTCTAAGTCAATGGTCGAAATTCGCGAATGGCAGCAGCGCGGCGCGTTCTATTCAGGCCATTATATATATAAATACATATTATATATAATTCGTCGATTTCCTTTGAAAACATATTTTATAAATTGTTTTAAATTCGTTTTCGAAAAGATTTCAACTTCATATTCAATTTCAAATCAAAATTGAGTATTCCACATCATCAATATACAAATGATAATATTTTCAAAGCGTTATATTTTGAAATCACTTTCTCTACTATATTCATTATAAAAATGAAAAAAATCGATATAAATATTGTTTACATCAAAATGGCGTCAATCTAGTCAACACGGCTTTTATTCAACACATGAATGTTTATTCTATTCAACACATGAATATTTATTCTATTCAACACATGAATATTTATTCTATTCAACACATGAATTTATATTATTCAACACATGAATTTTTATTCTATTCAACACATGAATTTATTTTCTATTCAACACATGAATTTATTTTCTATTCAACACATCAATTTATTTTCTATTCCACACATGAATTTATTTTCTATTCAACACATTAATTTATATTTCTATATTATTCCTTATTTTCCAAATTGGAACGAGGCCCAATCAATTACCATATAATGTTAATTATATGGATTTTCTACAACTCATGTATATAATAGCAACAATAAATCATCAACCATCATCCAAAGTGCACCACACAAATGCATAAGCATTAAATATAAATAATTAATGCTTACACAATCTATCAACCCATCGATTGTAAACAATCGGGATTAGTGTATGTCAAATATCATCCCAACACCCGTGTGGGGTTTCAAACAATCAAACACATATTTTATTTGTGCAGTTGGGCGGTGTGTAAAATTTATCGTCCCAATCAATATCAGTCCAATTGGTATACATAAACTGAAACTGCATGCGTGTGCTTGTCAAGTATACCACACACAAGGATCGTGTAATATGACGAACAATAGTCAAGTATAAAGTAATAAACAAGCATAGAACTATAGGATAGTAAATGTAGTAAAAAAATAGAAAAATCACACCAGGGATTTTTATACTGGTTCAGAGCACCGTCCTACGTCCAGTCCCATACCTCTCTCTGGATTTCACAAATCAACAACCTCGCTTCACCCGGAGGAACAGGTTCACAACTCTACTTGATTTACGGGCCACAAGCTTAACCACTTGATTTCACGGGCTACAAGCTTACCCACTTGATTTCACGGGCTACAAGCTTACCCACATAGGACTTTAAGAATTACAAGATTTGGAGTTCTGAATGTGTTCTTGTTTTAACACTGATTAGTCAATAATTGAGTACAACCTTCCTATAATCTTATCCTCAAATGTAATTTTGATTTTGCAAAGATTCAGAAGTGGATTATCATTGAATCACAAGTGTATTAAATATGCTTGTAGATTCAAACGATAATATAATGATTTTGAGTGCTTTTTGAATGCCAAGTAATAATGCAAGATAGATCAGAGAATAGAGAGTGAAATTCAGTGGTTTGGATGAAAGAAATATGATGTATTTATAATGAATGAGAAGTTATAATCATTAGTGAAAAGTTGCAATCAAAAGAGATGATTCCTGATGAAGAGAAATGGATGCAACCTTTCATGAAAGAAGATGACTCTTCAAAGATATGCTTTGTCATTCAAATAGCTGTTGACAGGTAAAATGTACAGGTAGACAGGTTTTTAACCGTTACCTTTAAAAAGCTGTTGACAGGTTAATTTTTACAGGTAGACAGGTTTCATTTGAAATACTGTTGACAAGTAAAAAATAACCTATTGACATGTTTTTGTCAACTTGCTATAGAAAAGAGTTTCATGAATATTTTTAAAAGTGATAAGAAGTATGATTATTTGAAGATAGATTTTAACATAAAAGACTCTAAATAATCAACCTCTAACCTATGAAGACATCAATTCTTCTTTTTTTCGATTATGAACTCCTTCTTGTCATTAATCAAAATTAAGCATTGAAACCGTTGACTCAACATTCTCCCCCTTTTTGATTGATGACAGCATAGCTTGATATTTTAATCTCCATTGCTATCTTCCCCTGTATATATGCTCCCCCTGAAATATATAACTAAATTCCTGCAAGAAGAAATGTTAGTAACATTTTCTCCCCCTTTGTCATCGACAAAAAGGGTACACAACAGTGCATGAGATTATAGTTGTAACAACATTATATAGATAAAACATAGAATATCACACATAGATTATAACACATATTACAAACCATACTAGAACAAACATACCAAACTAAGTTATGTAGCATACATACTTAATAAAAACACAACACTAATTATGTACAAGTGCTAATATAAGTGTTTGAAATTAAAAGCATAACATCACAAAATATAGATAAAAGGAACTACACGGATGGTCAATCCGGATTGGTTTCTACTTCTTCTTTTGTGTCTCCTTCATCTCCACTTTCTTCCTCGTCTCCGTCTTATTCTTCCTCTTCCTCATTTCTACCTTCTTCAATATGTGACGTTCCACAACCACGACCATGTTGGGTACTTGCTCAAGAACTAGTGCCCTCCTCCGAAGTTGACCATGTGAATGTAGGAGGCACTGGACGTTTTCCCTGATCTTGAGCAAGTGTGGTAGAGGATGAGGCACAAGAAATTGTTTCCCAAATTATACCGAAGAAGGACTTGAGTTTATTAAACCGCTTATCGAGTTTAGTGTCCAAATGATCAAGCTTATTATCGGTTTTTTTAAGTCTTGCTTCTAGTAAAAATTGGTTTCTTGCAATTTGCTCTAGAAATTCTTTTGTTGACGAAGTAGGTGGAGGAATTCTAACGTCTTCCGGTCTTTGCTTAGTAATTTGTGAGGAAGAAGCCTCTTGAGGACCTTGGTGTACATATTGCTCAAAAGGAATAATGTTTAAGTATGGCTCGGGAAGTTTCATTCTCTTCTTTGATGCTTTATTAATACACTTAGGCTTTGAAATTTTGGACTTGGGAGATGGAATTCCGCAATCCATTAGGAGGCGCATAATATATTCGTTATAAAACAGATGTGGTCGAGAATGTTGAAATCTCATCAAAAATCATTTCAACCCAATTAACGCGGATATCTCCATAAATAGCGTACAAGGCCTTAAAATTTCTTTATTAATGGCATCGAAATTTCCAGTCCTTGGAAACGAGGAATGCGTGATAAAGAGATGAATAATTCCAGCCGGGGGGTCTTAAATTGATTCCTTTTGTACTTGAATTATGATCTTCAATGAACAAGTGACTAATTTTATCTCTAATATGAATAGGACAGAAATCACTAGAGAATTTAATACCACTATTTGGAGAATGAAGAACTTGTCCCATTCTATCTTTGGAGATAAAAACATGTTGTCCACAAACTATTGACCATAAACAATTGGACGGGTTATCGGGTTTAAATTTCTCTAGGTTGAGATTAGTGTAGAACAACTTAATCATTATATGATTAATTTCTACGTTGTTGTCATCAAAATTAAGGAGAGAATTAATACCTACTCTATTCACTATATTTTTAACATCATAGAGAAATAAATCAGAGAACTTTATGAAAGATCCTTGATGAATGGTGTAATCCTTAATCTTATTCCATCTTTTCACAGCAATAGGATCCATTAACCAATGTTTAATGTGTAAAAAATAGGTTGTAGGGTTGAAGAGGAAGAAGATGTTTTTGATTTCTTTTGCTTTGGAGACATTGGAGATTGAAGAAAATGAAATTGGAGAAATTAGGGGTGATAGGAATGGGTATTTGAGTTTAAAGGGAGTTGAAAACAAAATGGTGTGTTGGATTTGAGTGTAAACCGACGTTTGTATATATAAAAACAGATTTATTCACGACCGATCGACAGGGAATAATTCACATGTCGACAGGTAAAGTTTTTGGTTTGAAATTGAAAACAGAAATCGGTCGACAGGAGGGAATAGGGCGGTCGATAGGAAATGTTTCTGGTTTGGAATTGAAAACAGAAATCGGTCGACAGGAGGAATAGGGCGGTCGACAGGAAATGTTTCTGGTTTGGAATTGAAAACAGAAATCGGTCGACAGGAAATTCTCTACCGGTCGACCTAATTTTTCTCTGGTTTTAATTTTATGAACAGCGGACGACAGGTGTAGTGCAAGCAGTCGACCAAAAAACTCTCTGGATTGCAATGTAATAAAACAGGTCGACAGGTTATTTTAACCGGTCGACAAGTACTGTATATTTTTGTTTTTCTCACTTCTCTTTTAGTATAATCGAAATCTATTAAAACTTTATTATAAAATATAATAAATTATGAGGAATAAAACATAAATACAACAAATAAGACAATATAAATGATCTCCTTAAATACGATATATAGAAATTATTTTCTTGGTTCCCAAGGAGATTTTCCGCTTGCTCCTTCATTTTTGTTGTAATTCCTTTCCCATGAGTTGGGTGCTCTTGATGATGATGGCATATGTGTGGGCTCATGAACGTTGTGCTTATTAGGGCTACAGAAGAATGAAGATATTTGTTCAAGATACGTGAGCCGAGAAGCTGTTAACTTCTGCTTGTAATACATCTCCCTCTGGAGATCAACTTGGTGCTTTTGATAATGGTGTATCTCATCTATTTTCTCTCGTGTACGTGGAGAACAAAACAACGCTTTCTTGCAACGTTTTGAGTTAGGTGTGGTGCCAGGTGTACGTGAGTTTTGATGGAAACCAGGAGGATGTTCCGGTGTCTTCGGGGAGTAGTGCTCGTCTGATTCGGAGCTAGTTATGGTGATGTCTGATCTTCGAGCACATTCGTCGCAAATATGAGCTATTACAAGATGAATGAAGATTGAAAGTATGAACTCAGAAAGCACTCAACGAAGAGGTATATATATAAGACTACTTCTATTTTTAGAAGAGGTCCATATTAATCTCACCACAAAATAACACTTTATTTTAGGAGAGAAAATAGTTAAGTAATAACTATTTGTATTAGATAGAAAAGAACTCTGCTACGTTTAAAATATAGTTTAATTTTCAAGTTCCTTTCTAGATAATAAGCCTAGCTCTCTACGTAATTTTATGAAACTAGATTCGAGTAGAGGCTTGGTAAATATATCAGCTAGTTGATTCTCTGTGCTTACATATTCAAGATTTATATTTACTTTTTCATTATTATCACTCAGAAAATGATGTCGAATGTCAATATGTTTAGTCCGAGAGTGGTTAACCAGGTTTTTGGACAAGTTTATCGCACTTGAGTTATCACAATATATGATTGAATTTGATAAAATTATTCCAAAGTCTTTAAGTGTTTGTTGCATATATAAAACTTGTGTACATGCAAGAGCCGCTGATATATACTCCGCTTCACACGTCGAAAGTGAAACACAATTTTGTTTCTTACTAAACCAATAGACAAGTGATTTTCCAATAAAATGGCAAGTACCACTTGTGCTTTTTCTATCCGTTCGAGATCCTCCGAAATCCGCATCACTATGTGATACTAACTCAAATGAACAATCTTTTGGATAGAAAAGATCAAAATCTCTGGTATTATTAAGATAACGAATTATACGTTTCACTACTCGTAAGTGTGATTCTTTAGGATTGGCTTGAAATCGTGCACGTAAACAAACACTCATCATAATGTCATGACGACTAGCCATTAAATATAAAAGAGAACCTACCATACTACGATATGTCTTTTGATCTACACTTTTTCCATTTTCATCTTTTTCAAGATGAGTAGATGTACTCATAGGAGTAGTTTTTCCGGAAGTATATTCAAATCCAAATCTTTTATCAACATTTCCACAATATTTTTCTTGATTTATGAAAATACCATTCAGAAGTTGTTTAATTTGAAGTCCAAGAAAGTATGATAATTCTCCCATATGTGACATTTCAAATTCTTTGGTCATAGCATCTGCAAATTCTTTACAAAGTTTTTCATTTGTTGATCCAAAGATTATATCGTCCACATATATTTGAATAACCAATATGTCTTTTTGCGAATGTTTAATAAATAATGTTTGATCAACCTTCCCAATATGAAACCCTGAATCAATAAGATAACTTCGTAAACGTTCATACCAAGCACGTGCTGCTTGTTTTAAGCCGTACAAAGCCTTTTTATGTTTAAATACATGATCCGGATATTTTTCATGTTTAAATAAAGGAGGTTGTTCAATATATACTCTTTCTATTATAAACCCGTTTAAGAATGCACTCTTGACATCCATCTGATATAATTTAAAATTGTGATGACAAGCAAAAGATAGTAAAATTCTAATAGCCTCTAGTCTTGCGACAGGTGCGAATGTTTCTTCATAATCGATACCTTCTTCTTGATTATAACCTTGTGCTACTAACCGTGCTTTATTTCTAGTGATATTCCCTTGTTCATCAGCCTTATTTTTATAAACCCATTTAGTTCCTATAACCGATTAGTCAGTTGGTGTAACGACCCGGAATTTTGGGGCTAATTTAAAATTTTTATTTTAGAAATTTTAATGAATTTTTAATATTTAAAATGATTTATTTTAAATAATAACATCGAAAAGTTTACTTTAATCAAAGTTAAAATATAGGAATTTTATTTAATTATAAAAGGAGTTAGAAACAACGCTGTAGTTTGAAAATTTGAATTTGAACTTTGGCTGACTGTACAGGATTCATTTTAAATCAGAATTGAGCGAAACCAGAAATATTTAAATCTATTTATTTATATCTTTCTAACGAATCTAAAAAATTGAAATTTTGTTTTAAAAATCAAAAGTTATGTCTAGTTTAAAATCTAGTAAAGTCGCTGTATAATTTATATATTTTTTAATATTAAACATAGCCCTTAAAAATAGCCATTTTGCAAACGACCTCGGTTTTCGATGAAACCACTTTTGTTGGAACCGGAATGTCAAATTATTGTTAATTTCAATTTTCCAGAATTTTTCGAACTAATATGTGAGCGTGGCGAAGGAAAACGTGTTTTGTCAGTTTTAGTCAAATCGGGTCGACCAGAAAAAGGCCATTTTTCAAACAGTCTCAGAATTCAACGAAATTAGTCTTGTTAGAACCGTATCGCCAAAACATAACTAGAAATAATTTTTCTGTAATTTTTAGAGTCAGTATGTGGCCCCGGTAAATTAAAATGTACGATCAAAATTTAATATTAAATGATTTATAATATAATTTAAAGAAAAACATATCCTAACAGCCGAACGGGGTTACGAAACATGTTCCATTGTGTCCGCGACGGGGGTTATTAGCTAGAGGCGACACTCGTTGAATTTAATTTGGAGATTTGTAGTATTAAACATGAATTTTTGAAAATAGGGAATTAAATATATAAAATATTTATTATATAAATAGCCCCTTAGGTCAAAACCCTGATACCCAAATATACCCAGCCGCTATCCCATAAACCGATGGCCATGCCACACCCATCTTCCTCCCTTCCAACCATGAAATCCACGCAACAATTCAGAGTTTTTCCAACATGAAACTGTTGAGAACGATGAGCTGTAGATAATGAATGGTAGTGATGATTTTTTTATTGAGGATTGCCCGGATTTCACCCACAAACCTACCACGTTCGGGTTGTTTCTCGGGCACCAAGAAGACGTTGAACTCCCTGCTGATGGAGGTGCTACTTGCTGACGTGAGGAGCTTCACCTGGAGGAGTCAGATCAAGGGACGGCAGCCAAAACTGAAGTGCGGTGGTGAACCTTTGTTCCGAAGGTGGGTTCCTCGGTTAACAGTAGAACAACAAAGAAGTAGTAGAGGAAGGGAATGGCCGGATTGGTTAAACAATGTAATTAAAGATTTATTATTTATTTAATTATATATTAAAATAATGAATGTTTAAATAATCATAATTCTTTCATATGACTTCAGAATCGAACGATTTTCGTTGCGTTGGAATCACAGAATCGAGATCTACACGATAGAACAGTCTAGATCTGAAACCGGACACTTTGGAAATTCTAGAAATTTCAGATCTGGATTATTTGGTAAGATTTCTTTTGTTTAAAAATAATTGATCAATTCAATTATTTTATTTGTTATATGATGACTGTATGTATATAATTTAGATCTGTTTGTACAGAAATTTGTATGATGTTTGATATGTGGTTTGTGATGGTTAATTATAGACCCATTTGTGTTAGATTAAAAGTGCCAAAACATTATTTATCATTTGTGTTAGGTTAGAAGTGCCAAAACATTATATTTATCATTTGTGTTAGATTAAAAGTGCCAAAACATTATATTTATCATTTGTGTTAGATTAAAAGTGCCAAAACATTATATTTATCATTTGTGTTAAATTAAAAGTGCCAAAACATTATTTATCATTTGTGTCAGATTAAAAGTGCCAAAACATTATTTATCATTTGTGTTATTAAAAGTTCCAAAACATTATATTTATCATTTGGGTTGGAATAAAAGTGACAAAACATTATAGGATCATTTGTGTTAGATTAAAAGTGACAAAACATTATTTATCCTTTGTGTTAGATTAAGAGCGAGAAGACATGATTATCATTTGGGTTAAACTAGAAAAGGGAAGACAATAAAAAGATTTATTTTTATTATTAATCATTAGAAAAGGGAAGACAATAAAAAGATTTATTTTTATTATTAAACATTAGAAAGGGGAAGACAATAAAAAGATTTATTTTTATTATTAAACATTAGAAAAGGGAAGACAATAAAAAGATTTATTTTTATTATTAAACATTAGAAAAGGGAAGACAATAAAAATATTTATTTTTATTATCAAACATTGTAAAAGGGAAGACAATACAAAGACTTATTTTTCATTATAAAAAATTAGAAAAGTGAAGACAATACAAAGATTTATTTTTATTGTAATATAAAACATTTTGGCACTTTAAAATAGCATTTTGTCAAAAGAATGTTTAGTGAAATAAAATAACATTTTTACATAAATGTTACAATAGAAATAAAAATATCATTTTTATAAATTGTGATATTATAAATGAAATAACATCTTTTGTCAAAACATGATTTTTGAAATAAAATAACATTTTCTAATGAATGTTACCTTGAAATAAAATAACATTTTCTTATAAATGTTACAGTGGAATAAAACAACATTCCCTCGCAAATGTGCCTTGGAAATAAAAACAACATTTTTATTTGAAATGTGTTATGCAAAATAAAAATGACATTTTGATTAGAAATATAGTTATTGAGATAAAACCAAATATTTTGGCACTTTGAAAAAAATGAAGTAATTCATTCATTTTTAACACTTTGAAAAGAATGAATTAAAACCATTCATTTTGACACATTGAAAGGAGTTAGACAAAAATGAACATTTTTGTATATTAAAAAGAGTTTGACAAAAATCACATTTTTGTCACTTAATAAAGAGTTTGACAAAAATCACATTTTTGTCACTTAATAAGGAGTTTGACAAAAACATACATTTTTGTCACTTAATGAGGATTTTAAGAAAACCACATTTTTGTCATTTAATAAGGATTATATAAGAATAACATTTTGTCAAAACATGATTAGTGAAATAAAATAACTTGTTTTGTCAAAACTTGATTTGTGAAACAAAAATGAATATTTTTGTGTATTAAAAAGGATTAAACAAAAATGAATATTTTTGTGTATTAAAAAGTATTAAACCAAAATGAACATTTGTTTACATTAAAATAAAGTACATATAGTTTTGTTTACATTAAGAAGAGTTTAACCCAAAATTATAATTTTTGGTCATTAAAAAGAGTGTAACCAAACGAATATTTTTATACATTAAAAGAATAAACTAGAAAATGAATATTTTTATACATTAAAAGAATGAACTAGAAAATGTATATTTATTTTTTATACATTAAAAAGAATTAATTAGAATGGACACTTTTGTCACATTAAAAAGAATGAAGTGAAAATACACATTTTGTCAATTATCAGGAATGAAACAAAAATAATTATTTTTGGTCATAATAAAGAGTTTAACCAAAATATACATTTTTGTCATTATGAAGGAAGATTACATTTTGGATCATTAATAAGGATTAAAACCAAAAATACATTTTTGGTTCACAAAGAAGAAAGAGTACATTTTGATCATTAAGAAGGATTAAAGCAAAGTTAGTATTTTTGTTTACTTTAAAAGAATGAAGACAAAAATAACATTTTTGTTTACTTTAAAAGATTCGATAAAATTATCATATTTTGTACATAAGAGTTGAATTTGACAAAATTCTCATATCATGTACATTATAATGAATTTGATAAAATTATCATATTTTGTACATCGAAAGGAATTAGACAAAATTTCAACATTTTTGTCACATTAAAAGAATTAGAATAAAAGAGACATTTTTGTCACTTTTAAAAGAATTAAAATGAAAGAGTAGATTTTTATTGTCATTTTTTCACAATAAAAAGAATTGAAATATATGTCTGTGATGCTGAAATGTTTGATGTGTTAAATAGATTGCCAGTATATTCCAACTGAGCATGACACTTCCATTTGCAAGTCATCCGACTTGTTTATGTGATTGGGTCGATAATTTTCACACATCGCCCAAGTGCACAAATAAATTATTATCTGTTGGTTGGATGAAACCCCACACCGGTGTTGGGATTATATCTGATCTACACTAGTCCCAACATTTAGTGCAGAATCCACTCTGGTTGATTAATTGGATGTTTAATAATTATTTGTCATGATTGTTGATTATATGCAATATATGTTTGTTGATTGAGTCACATTCCAATAAAGAATATTCTAGAGAAAGAATATTTTAAGTATATTTTAGAAAAAGAATATATTTAGAAAAATATATTTTTATTTGAAATGAACTAGTTATTAACTAGAATAAATAAATAAATTTATATTTAATGAAGTTTTCCAATTTGTAAATATTTAATTGTAATTAAATTGAATAAATTGGATTTGGGTTGTCGTGAATAGTGTCTTAAATAACACTGTTTTTAAACCCCGTACGAAAAGAATAATCTTTTAATTTAGATTATTAAAAGTTTTAAATTATATTTTGTAATTGAAATAAGATGAAATGTGAGTTGAGTTTATTGTGAACCGTGTTTTTAAGCGACATTTGTTCTTTAACCCAACTGACAGTGAAAATATGATTTGGAATTTATAAATCTTTTATTAAGCTTGAATGATGATTTTTCCAAAGTAAAGTTTTTCAATTTAATATATTAAATTGGAGTTGAATGGAATTCGAATTAATAATAACTGAGATAAGCTTCTGTAAAAGAAGATCGATACTACATATGAATTTAAGAGGCTTTGCCATTATTCCATTTATATTATTGGTTGGATACATAATTTTATAACGATTATATATTGATTTGATTCCTGTGAAGATTCCGTATTCAATGGAAGATGATTTTGGGTTTACCGTGAACTAAGTTTTAAATGACATTAGTTCTTTAACCCAGTTAAGCATAAGACTAATTTCTTATTTTAAGTAATCATTGAATAATGATTTTTGATATTTAAAACCAAATTGGGTTTTTAATAAATCTTTAAAGAAAGATTTAAGAATAAACTTAAAGGATTTATCTTTGATAGATAATACACATATTTTTTGGGAAGAATATTATGAATTGGAATGAGACGTTGGATGTGTTTTATAGTACTTGATTTTTAATTATAAAATACGTGAGTTACTCGGGAAGACCAAGTTTAACCCATTCCGAATAATTACTACGACGATGAAGAGTCGAAGATGAAGACGGTGGTTGAAGACCGACGATCTTCACATCAAATGGATGTGTTGCTACAGAAACCCTTGATGGGAGTAGCTACCTTGAAGGGGCTTCAGTGGTGGCCTTCCGGACTATTGTTGATTGTTCGGATTTGGTTTTCGCTCAGACCCAGAGCATAAACTAGTAAATGGATATGTGTATGACATTAGATTTCGTTCCATGTGAATTAAATCGATTTCTGTTATTGTATGTCTGTTTGGTGATGGAGGATTTATTCTCTCCTTAACACCCTGGTATATATTGATAGTGATTGATCGCATGGCATGAATTGTCAATGTGGCACGCGAAGATGCAAATGATCAAGGCTTTTGTTGAAAAGAAGGGCCTGATGGGATGATCAAAGTACAGCCTATTATGGCATAGCTTTGTGTATATCGTGACTTCGCGAGCCTCACACCCCGGTATGAGTCAAAAATGGGAGAAAGGAACGCAGGGAGTGCACACGTTATCTTTCTAGCTAGAGTAATGTTAGGGACCTACCAGCGATGACATTTTACTTATGTGGTTGATGGATTATGAGGTACCTCGTGTTTTACAGGCCGTTAGTGGTCATATTATAGGTCCAAAAGGACCGGGAAATGTGTGTTTAGGCACAACTAATCCACGACCCATTGGAGTGGACCGACCCTACAGCTATCCATGGGTTGTCTATAGGTGTGATCCCTGGGCATTTGCTAGAGTGTCTCGAATCGGTAAGGAGCTCCTCCCTAGCCTTGACTCATGATGGAAACAAAATTTCCAATACGACCCCATGCTGGTTTGATTGTAGAACTAGTACGGCAACATAGTAGGATAGGGTACTATGCCGTCTATGATTGATACATTATGATTGAAATGTTTTTATTAAAAACATATACACACTAGTATTAAACCCGTTCTATCGTATCAAGCATCTTTTGACCATTATAAGGTAAAACCCTATCCTCCGGTTTGCGTTGCATTGTGTGATGGGACTTGGGTCCTATAATGGTTTCATTTTTCAAAAAAGCATTGCGTTGTTTAACGATTTACTTTATTTTATGCACTGGCAATCCAATGGAGTAAACCCGTTCCGCGTTAGCGGCGTGGTCCTGTGATTAGCCTTATTATTAGATAAAATAAGTTAAGATTTCTCATACCAGTCCCATGACTGACCTGTAGTTTGTTTCACCGGCAAACTCGGGTGCCCATATTTTCCACACGGGCAGTCGAGTAACTTTTTTTGTAGATATATTTACAGGATCCTGGTTTACAACTGAAGTGGTATTCGGAAAACTCTGTATCCGTGTATTCCTTTCAGTTGTATATTTGTAATATTTTTCCGCTGCGATTTAAATGTAATTTAAAATCTCTGATATCAATGTATTTCTATTGTATAATAAGTATTCGTACTCTGTTATATTCTTTTACTCTGATGTAATTGTTTTAATCAGCAATAAAATGTTCTTCAGTTTGTGTTATGATGTGTGTTGTTCTCAAAGCAATCTAGGCTTTCCTTTACTGGGAAGTTTGGGTCGTTTCAGTTGGTATCAGAGCATTAGTTTACAGAGCTCGAGAACAAGACACGTTAGCACCGAACGAAAGAATTCATCAGAGATTGGATTAGTAATATCTAATAAGAATTACTTGTTAGAGATGGGATCAGTAGTATCCTAGAACGAGTGTGAAGAGTATTATTTTCTTTAAAAATAAAAGTAAAAACAAATTTAGTTTTCAAAATTTTATCTTAAAATACATATTTGAATATTGTTATATTTTAATGTGGACAATCAAGTATATAAAGATTTCGAATATACGAGTAATTAACGGATATTCAAAGTTTTAATATACGTGATAGATATAGAATCCCACTATAGATGCCCGGGGATGATTCTGGTGATGTCCGGACATCATCAATTGAGACGACCCCGAACCCCGTACTGACGGTGGCAAGGGTAATCTTTGGAATATAACAAATAAACAGATAAATAGCAGGACAGAAATAAATAAATACACCAGATAATGCACAATAGAATATACTGGATAAACGTAATCATCAGAGTTACACAGTATACAGGATCATACTTAGTACAAATACAGTTCAGTTATACATAAATGTCTACAGCGGAAACAAACATAATGTGTACAACAAGAGCTGAACAACATAAAAAGAGATAAATGATAGAATCCATCTTCAGCTCCAGCTATCCAGAATGAGCCTGCTAAACCTGAATAGAAGGCTGCCCGTGTAGAAAAAGGGGCACCCGAGTTTGAAAGTGAAACAAACTACAGGTCAGTCATGAGACTGGTATGAGAAATCTACTGAACACATTGTAAATATGGCTAATCACAGGACCACGCCACTTTCGTGAAACGGGTTTACTCCATCAGATTGCCAGTGCTTTAAAAACAAACAATTCTTTTAAACATCGCAATGCTTTTTATAAAAATGAAGCCATTATAAGACTCAGTTCTCATCACACAATGCAACGCAAACCGGAGGATAGATTTTTACCTTATAATGGCCAAAATATGGTTGATACGAATAAAACAAAAGCAATTGATATTATTACTAGTGTTTACATGTTTCAAAAACAATTTCGAATCATAACTATCAATCATAGAAGGCATGGGTAACATATATCATGTCGCCATATATATGTACAGTCAAAACCGCATGATGTCGTATTTGGAAATTGGATTTCCGTCATGAACCAAGGCAAAAGATAGTCCTTACCGACTTCGAGACTCTTTAGCCCGAGCCTCAGGATCAGAGATCTAGTGACCCTTGGATCATCAAGGTCAGTCCACCGATATGGATTAAAATGCCTGAACACTACGTTTCCCCACCCTTTGTGGTGTAAATGAGCCAACGAATGACTCCAACGGTCCCGGATCGACCAATATAACCGAGGCGCCTCGCAACAGCAACAATCACATAAGTCAAACTCATCAGGGCGTGTAAAACCACTAACGCCACTTCTAACTAGAAGGAAACGCATGCTCTCCCTGATGTCCTCTCCCGTTTTTGGTTCATACCGGCGTGTGAGGCTCGCGATTTTACATTATACACAAAGCTATGCCACACAGGTGGTGCTTTGGTCATCAACCACAAGACTTTTCTTTTTAGTAGGAGCCCTGATCACTGCATCTTAGCATGCCACACAGGCAATTCACACCATGCAACTGATGGCTATCAATCACACAGAATAAATTCCAATGTTAGACACACTGGCCATTTGCAAGTCCGTTCTGGGTCTGAACGAATCTGGAGGCGCTATATACCTCGCAAACCCATCGATCTCCACGTACGTCTGGACGATCACCACTCATTATCCATATTTCGGGATGCCTCCCAATCTGGACATCAGTTACCATCCAAATGAGGTGAAGATCTCTAGTCTTCGACCACCGTCTTCATCTTCGATTCCTTATCATCGATTTAGTTATTCAGAATGGGATAGACCCGGTCTTTCTGAGAAACTCGTGTATATAATAAACAAGTGCAACACAAACACACATACGCCATATTCTAGTTCATTAGTCACTAACCGTAAATCAGTAAGAGAACGATTTCCCAAATATTAACCCTGAAGGCCGAAACCAATATCAGATCAAAATCCAGGAAACCATTCGACTTAGCCAACCTTCAGTTAGTTTCTAAATTTCACTTCCATATCGTTTATAATATTTTATAATGATTTATCGCTATTTTTATTTATTTTAAAATAGCCAATTTATTCAAACAACGCTTCAGCCATAACGCGGCCATGGCGCTGTTTTTCCTCAGATTTGATTTACATATATCTGAAAATCTAACCGTTGGATCTACATAAAATTTATATCATTAGAAAGATCTTTTCAAAACGAATCCAACGGTTCCAGTTTCGGGAAAATCCGACGGTCGGATCTCCCGGTATAATCGTTTGAAGTTTCGATTTCTAAATATGAACTGCAGCGTCGTTATTCGATTTAATTTAATTATATATATATATATATATATATATATATATATATATATATATAATCGATTCTGGCGTTGTTTTTCTTTAAATTTGAATTAAACTATCCAGACAATCCAACCGTTGGATCTTTACAAACTTGGTGTCATTGGAAAGATATTTCCAAAGCGAACCTAACGGTCTCGGTTTCGGGAAAATCCGATGGTCGGATCTCCCACACTAATAATTTGAAATCACGGTTTCAAAACACGAACTATAGCTTCGTTATTCGATATATTTCCATTATATATATATATATATATATATATATATTGATTCCTCGATTTCAAAACTATATTCTTTTCATGCATTTGATAAAAACGATATTTTTATCCAACCGTCTTCTATTTCAATACTTCACTATTTTTAACAATTCATGTATATAATAAAATTGTGATTTTTAAAGTACAAAAATTTATTTTAAAACACGACTATTTTATATAGTTCATATAGATGATAAAAATATGATTTTTATTATGAAACAATTTATTTTAAAACGCGAATACCATTCAACATATGAATATGATTCAACGAATGAATTTCTATTCAACACATGAACGGTTTCTATAGTTTGTCTATATATAGTAAAAATGTGAGTTTTATTGTTAAAACAATTTATTTAAAACACGAATACCATTCAACACATGAATATTCAACGAATGAATTTCTATTCATCACATGAACGGTTTCTATAGTTTGTCTATATAGTAAAAATGTGAGTTTTTTTGTTAAAACAATTTATTTAAAACACGAATACCATTCAACACATGAATATGATTCAACGAATGAATTTCTATTCAACACATGAACAGTTTCTATAGTTTGTCTATATATTGTAAAAATGTGATTTTTTATTGTTAAAACAATTTATTTAAAACACGAATACCATTCAACAAATGAATATGATTCAACGAATGAATTTCTATTCAACACGTGAACGGTTTCTGTAATTTGTTTATATATAGTAAAAATGTGATTTTTATTGTTAAAACAATTTATTTAAAACACGAATACCATTCAACACATGAATATGATTCAACGAATGAATTTCGATTCAACACATGAAGGTTATTCAACATATGGAAATAATTTCAACAAATGAAAATTATTCAAACACATGAATATTACAGAAAATTTCGGCAGCATAACGGCAGGGTAGTTAAAACCGGGACCGTCCCTAGTACGGCTCCTCGCTCTACCTTAAAGCCTCGCAGCTTTTGACAATGGGAATTCATGCATCTAGTTCGCACGCAGGCGACATGTATATTTTTTTTCATTTCCACAAACTAATCCTATGTGGTTTCAACCAAATATTTCTCAACCACAAACGGGTATTTTCAACCACAATCAATCAATTTCAACCACAAACAATTCTAATCAACCATTCGTAATCAACCAATTTTCACACCAATCACAACCAATAAATATCGTCCATGGTTTGTGGACGAGGGGCATATATATATATATATATATATATATATATATATTTATATATAAGCATTTCACTTCTATTCAACACATATATAATTTTTTACAATGCATATATAACTTATATATCGAACGTACAACTTATACAATGCTTATACAAGAGGTGTACAACGCTTATATAACTCATACATCTACTATATAATTTATACATCGTCATTTTCATATCGTTTATAATTTAGAAATCTCACATTGGGTTCCACTCCACCAAAAATAGCAGAAGGCTCCGAAAGATTTGCGGTCTCCTCTAGAATGTAGAAGACGTCCACACGAGTCCACTATCTCTTGTTTCACTGAATTTCGTCAAGAAACGAAAGAGATATGATTTTTACAGTGGAATCAAAAACGGTAGCGCTTAGAAGTGCTATTATATAGTTAATTAATATAACAGTTGTACCTTTCTTCGAATGTTCGAAACTATGTTTTAACTTTTCGCTCGATCCGTGAAGTGTTGCGTCAATCAGCCACTGCCACGCTGTAGAGGGGAGAGAGGCGCGGCGAACGATGGTGGCGCGGTGGACTCTGGTGGTCGGAGATGAGGACAGCAGTGATTTGAAAGCTCGAACTTTCGAAGCTGAATTCTCCTCCAATTCTACATGAAAAAATCCAAACTATATATGGATTTGAAGATCTTCTCTAGCTCTACGAAATCTCCAACTGGAGGATGGGCTTTTATTGCGTGGATTGATCAGAAAATGAACGGGAAACAGGGAGCGGTTTTCCGCCTTCGATCGAGTTATGGGGAGAGAGAAAGTGGGGGGGGGGGCTGATGTGGACCAATGACCTTTTTTATTTATAAAGTTTTTAAAAATCTGAAAATACCCCTTGTCACACACGAACACCAATTCAAACCCAACGACTTTCGTCCCCAGCGTTTTACCCCCATTCCAAACACAATGGGATATGTTTTGTAGGCCCATTCGAAGGTTTTAGTCATTTTTCCTTCAAGTTAAAATATATAACATTCAATATTTGATTTGAACGTACATTTCAATTTGCCAGCACCACAAACTAATTCGAAAAATTCTAGAAAAATAAATCTAGCTATGTTTTGACGATACGGTCCCAACAAAACTAGTTTCGTCGAATTCTGAGACCGTTTGAAAAATGGCCCATTTCTGGTCGATCCAATTTAACTATAATTTACAAAAATACGTTTTCCTTTGCCATGATCACATATTAACTTCAAAAAATATGAAATTTGAAACCTAGCAATAATTTGACATCCTGGATCCAACAAAAGTGGTTTCGTCGAATTCCGAAGTCATTTGCAAAATGGCCATTTTCACGGGCTATATGAACTCTATAGCGACCTTTCTGAAAATTCATTTGGCCATAACTTTTGCTTTCCGCTATGAAACTTCGATTTTTCAGATTTGTTAGAAAGATATTCACTAACAGATTTAAATATTTTTGGTTTCACACAAATCCGTTTTGTTTTGCACCCGGTACAGTCAATCGAGGTTTGAATTCAAATTTTGAAACTACCGCGCCATTTCAGGCCTTGTTTATAATTCAAAGTAAATATATTTACTTTCAACTTCTATTCAAACTTGTTTTCATCTTTATTATTTAAAACATTTATTTTAAATATTTAAAATCCACTATTTTAGCCAATTTAAAATTTTTAAATTGGTTCACATTTTCCGGGTCTTTAGAATCTCCACCACTTAAAACTTTTCGTCCCCGAAAAGGAACAAAGTCGAAAGTGGTTTGATTAATCAACGCTACATTCAATCTGGCTTCCATTCTCCAACTTTTCAGTTTTTGAGAATTTTCAAATTCTTCAAAAATTTGGCTAACACCCGGAATTTTCGAAAAATTTCGCCATATCCTCCTTTGTACGGGGAGGGGTTTGGAAATTTATTGGGCCATATTAGGCACCCAATAAATCCTATAAAGCATACACATATTTATAGTGATATATTCTGGTGTTTACAGGGGAGCGTGTATAGATAATAACTCCAGAGAATAAATTCTCGTCACCCTGTCAAAGCCTGAGGGAGTGTGTATTTTTAATTGCTCCAGAGGATAAATCCTCGTTACCTTGTCCCGTGTGGGAAATAAATAATCCATGTGCCATATCTAATGACTAGAGAGACGTGATTATTGTCAACTCCAGACCCGTGTAGGGCTTTTAATTAATCGGGCAATTTATCGTTACAATTTATATGGTCCATATCAGTCATCAGTTCAACCTGCAAAATATAGTCATCGCCATACAAGCCTCTCGCTCGTTTGGTAAATCTTCCACCTCGTCACACAAGCTCCAAATTCTTAAGTGGTATGTGATGAAGCATACCTATCTTCAAGAAGTATGCCATGTAGTGTAGTTCAAAATTAATTGTTACTATTCTATGGCGACATTTATTATTACACACAGAACAACCATCACTACGCATCCAATGGCATTCACAGGAGTTGATATAATAATATTTCGCAACCAACTCATTAAGGTTTACCTATTTGTCGGGCACGCAAATAAAATCTTTACTCAACAGCTATCCATTTACCTGTTCAAACATATATAATGCACATGTATATAATTCTATCTATTTTAAATCAGTTCAATGTGTGATATAATCGAATAAATTCTACCATTCATTCTCTTATTGATTAAATTAACTATCGTTCTAATAATTTAAATAATCAAATCTACTATCACACAACACAAACAACAATCAGTTTGTTTTCAACTTTTCAAAAAATATACTAATCAATTTCTATACTCTTTTAAAATCATTCAGACTATAGAATTAAAAGTGCACATCCATGGAAAGAAAATAACAACAGAGTAGAGAACTAATTGGTAATGCAAAGTATGGTAAATGTACCTTGCATCGGAGTCAATCAGAGATATCTACTCGACACTTAGGATAGGCTTTCTGAATGCTCTCCTTAGTTTCTCAAGTACAATCTCGCGGTCCTCCACTCCCTTGCACTTTGAGTAAGTGAGCCTTCTTGTTCCTCAGATCTTTGGTTTCTTTGCCGATAATCTTTAGTGGCTCTCTTCTCATAGCTAATTCTGGAGTAATTTCAATATCCTGTTGAGCTGCTTCTTCCACGATCAAGTCTGGATCATGAACGTGCTTTCAAAGTTGAGATATGTGAAATACATCATGCACCCCAGGCAACCAATCTGGCAATTTAACCCTATAAGAGAGAGTTCCAATCCGTTCTAGAATAGGAAACGGACCAATGAATTAGGGCGCCAATTTCCCTGTTTTACCGAACCGGATAACTCCTCTCATCGACGATACTTTCAATTATACATAGTCGCCAACAGCAAATGATATATCTCTTCTTCTCTTATCGACATAGCTCTTTTGTGAGCATCGAGCGACGAGTAATCATTTCTTTACGAAATCGACTTTGTCGGCAGCTTCATGGATCATATCTGGTCCTAATACAAGCCTATTTCCAGGTTCAATCCAACAAGCAGGAGATGGGCACAGTCTACCATACAACGCTTCGAATGGTGGCATTGTCGGGCTCGCCTGGTAGCTGTTGTTATATGAGAATTCATCCAAATGTAAATGGTCTTTCCATGATCCACCGAAATCTAGAACACAACACCGCAATAGATCTTCTAGTATACGATTCACCCTCTCAGTCTGACCATCTATATGAGGATGATAAGCGATGCTCATGTTCAGCTTCGTTCCCAGCTCTAATTGAAATGCCTCCAAGAATTTGCTAGTAAATATCGAGTCTCTATCACTAACTATACTGATCGGCACTCCGTGTAGTCTAACAATTTCCTTGAAGTAAATCTGCGCCAGACTCTGAGCAGTTCTGTTTGATCTAACAGGTATGAAATGGGTGGTCTTCGTGAAGCGATCTACGATCACCTAAATACTGTCATTTCCTTTCCTGGTTCTAGGCCAACCATCTATGAAGTCCATGGAAATATGTTCCCACTTCCAACCTGGAACGTCCAGCGGTTGCAACAATCCAGCAAGTTTCTGTTGGTCGCTCTTGACTAGCTGGCAAGTAGGGCATCGGATAACATATAAATAAATGTCCCTCTTCATCGACTTCCACCAGAAGGGCGTTTTGTGTCATTATACATTTTGCTTACTCCTGGATACATACTAAGTTTTGACTTGTGTCATTCATCTAGTACTTCCTTTCGAAGCTCAGCAATGTTAGGAACACAGATTCGACCTTTTAGCCTTAGAATCCCATCATTATCAACATGCAAATTCGAGGGCTCGCCTTTCTGAATTATCTCTTTGATCTTCTGAATGAAGTGATCATCCTTCTGAACAGTAGATATTTTATCTATCGATGAAGTCGTGATAATAAAACTGGCGATCATTTCATTCTTTCGGCTTAACGCATTGGCCACGACATTGGCTTTCCCTGGAGTGTATAGAATCTCAAAGTCGTATGCTGCAAGGAATTCTAGCCAACGTTGCTGCCTCAGATTCAAGTCTTTCTAGGTGAACAGATACTTTAGCGACCGGTGATATGTAAAAAGTTCAAATCTCTCACCCAGAAGATAATGTCTCCAGATTTTCAAAGCGAATACTATAGCCAATAACTCAAGATCATGAGTGACGTAGTTCTTCTCGTGTGGCTTCAGCTGACGGCTAGCATAAGCGATCACTTGACCTCTTTGCATTAATACTGCGCCAAGGCCTTCTCTAGAGGCATCCGTCCAGACTTTCAAGTCCTGATTGCCGTCGATTATCGTTAACACTGGAGTAGTTGTTAATCTTAACTTTAGCTCCTCAAAAGCCTCCTCACACTCTAGAGTCCATTTGAATTTTGAGTGCTTCTTTGTAAGCTTCGTTAAGTGACTAGATATCTTCAAAAAGTTTTTAACGAACTTCCGGTAATAACTAGCCAATCCGAGAAAACGGCGGACTTCTGTAGGGGTACTTGGCTGTTTCCAATTTTGAATAGCTGTTATTTTACTTGGATCCACAGCAATTCCTTCTTTCGATACGACGTGGCCAAGAAACTTCACTTCATCTTGCTAGAATATACATTTGGATAGTTTAGCTTTCAATACATTCCTTCTCAGAATTTCTAGAACCTGTTCCAAATGCTTTTCATGTTCGGCCTTTGATTTAGAGAAGATTAGAATATCGTCAATAAAAACTAGAACAAACTTATTCAAAACCCCTCTGAACACTCTATTCATCAAATCGACGAAGTATGTTGGAGCGTTACATAAGCCGAACGACATTACTAACCACTCATAGAATAAGTCTGGACCTCTGAATGCTGTTATAGGAACACACTCTTCGGCAATTCGAAGCTGATGGAAGCCTGTAGCTAGGTCCATCCTTGAAAATAGTTGTGCTCCATTTAGGCGATCTGTTTGCGAACAAATTAAACAATTTTAAACAACTGTAAAATTCGTTCGTCTTTCCTAAACAACAAGGATCGTTGTAGAGGGTGTCGAACTCTGGGACCAAATTATTTTATTGATAAATCCAATCAAGTTATCCCTAACTTTTGATTGGTTGAAAACAAAGAAAATAGCAGAAATTAAATAAAAAGAGAGTTTTAACAATAAGTGAAAGCAATTAGGGGATAATGACATAGATCAAATTCATAATCATCAATAGCCAAAAGATTAACCAGATCTAATACATGTTTCTGTCACAAACATGAATCAATGATAATAGGTTTTTAGAAACAAATATGTAAATAACGACAAGCATAGCATATGCAGGAGCTCAGCTCTACAACCATAGACTATCAGGACAAATTCACTAATTAATTTCTAAAATCCTAAAATTAGATCTAGATCTGATAAACGTTAGATCGAACACGAATATATCCTGTAAAGGAGCATAGCTCTTAAACGACACAAAATATGAAGGTTCAGATCTAACCCTTAATTCAGATCCAGATCTACATGTATACAGTCCTCATCTTTTGGCTATGTGATTCATATTGAATCATACTATCAGCGTCATCACCCCCTAATCAAAGGGGATTAGCTAGACATAGCTAAAGAAGAAGAGAAAAAGAAAATAAATAACATGAACATAAATAAAATAAACAAAAAGTAAAAAGAAAGGGAGAGAATGATTTTATTCCAAGAAGAGAATTACAGAATAAAACCTCTTGTGTTCCTTACAAGACTAAGGTACAATGTATTTATAGCTGATATGACAAAGGCTAGCTAGCTAATTACATAATGTGGGACTAAAGAAATAACCCAAATAACACATAAGCCAGTGTGAACGCAGCTTTAGAGTGAGTGGTCTAGCAAATAGGCTAGTGTGAACGCAACATGAGTAAGAGGCCTTCCAAATGAGCTAATGTGAATGCAGTTTGAGTCTTTATTGAGCCAAATCTTCTTAACTGAAATATAATTGCAACCGTTCTTTAAGCTTTAGACTCTTCAAGCTTTAGCAATTTTAAACTTCACTCTTTTTAAGCAAATTCTTCATGCTTTATCCATCAAATGCTCTAAACCATGCTTCTTGTCAACAATCTGAAAATACTCCTATAAATACAAAGTATCAATTATTTTAAAGGGAAAATAAGATAAATAAGCGGATAAAATATACACATTTACGTGTATATCACGATCCCTTAAGTCATCGATTCACGGCAATGGATATTTATTCATTATTGTCTGCTTGTTCAAATCACGATACTCCACACATAACCATAGAGTACCATCAGATTTTGGGACAAACACTACAGCTGCACCCCAATCAGAGAAACTAGGACTGATCAGACCCTTCCATACTAGCTGTCATGTTTGATTGTCAAGTTCTTCTTTCTCCTTCAAGCACATTCTTCGAATAGCATGAACTACCGGCCTTGCATTCGGAATCAAAGCGATCTTGAAATCAATTTCCCTCTGTGGAGGTAAGCGAACAACTTCTTCGAAAACATCCGCATAATTCTTGATGACAGGAATATCTTTTACGAGGTCGGGAATATTCTCTGTGACTACAGGGATATTTTCTAATTGAACAGGAGAAACATCCAAAGCTTCCCAGAATTCTTTTCTATTAGAATTCTAACCTTCACAGGGAATAGTTATATAATCACCTTATTTTATCTTTGCCTTAACGACTCTATCAGCGCATTTAACATCAGCTTCATATTTGGTCAACCAGTCTAACCCCATGATAAGATCGAATTCAGTAAAATTCATGATGATAGAGATGGTAGGGAATTTATAGCAGGAAAAAGAGATAGGTACTACACAAACCCAACCGAGATCGAGGGAACCACCAACCGGATTCTGGACAGAGATGGGTTCTTTGAGCTTCTTCAAATTCAAATCCATTTTCTTAACTGCATTCTTTGCAATAAAGCTTCGTGACGCGCCTGTATCAAACAATACTTTAACTGGAATATTTTTGACATTGAGCGCGCCTTCTAAAACATCTGGCCTTTCCTGTCTAGCTGAGGGCTCAGAAGTTTCTGCTACTTCATTTACATGTACTGTTTTAGACTTCTTGAATAGCGGGTAGGCCTTTGAAAGGTGACCAGACTGAAGGCATCGATTACACTTTCTGTTCACTTGAAACTTCCCATGTTTCTTTAGAGCTCTGCATCTTATCGAGAAATGGCCTTGCTTAGTGCAGTTAGAGCATACAACACTTGTTACTGGTTCCTTCTCAGATCTGGCCCTTTTCCGATTTACTTTAGGCTTCTTACTGACCTCAGACATCGTACTGGCCTCCGGCTGATCAGTTTCAGACTCACCTTTATTACTAGAACTGACTTCCTCATCGTACTGTAACATTCCTTTCTTGTCGAGATCCTCGTACTGGTAAGCCATGTATATCATTTCAGAAAAAGGAAGCTTCACATTCCTCATCACACTATTATGATATTTTCTTTGCAGGCCATGAATAAATCTCAGATTCTTCCTCTTTGGATCTTGAATCAGACGAGGAGCAAAGTGAGAAAGTTCGTTGAATCTCTTATGATATTCTGGAATGTTCATATCTCCTTGTATCAGATAAGAGAATTCATAACATAATCGCTCAGTCACTTCAGGAGGAGTTCATCTTTCTAGAGAAATCTCTTAGAATCTATCCCAGGTGATATCACCTTCTGGATTATCTTTGATGATTGTTTCCCACCAGATTAAAGCTTCTTCTTTGAGCGCCCAAGATGCTACTAATCTTTTCTGATCATCTCTCAACTGGATATGTTCAAAAATTCTTTCCGCAGAGCTCATCCAAGCTTGAGTCTAAATTATAGATTCATTGCCCGAGAACTGTGCTCCGCCTAGATTTCGATATCTCTTTAATAGAGCCTCTAGATCAGGTTCTGCATTTCTTCTGTTTCTGACTCTCATTTTCAAGTACTTCTGCAAATAGCAGATCAAGTGTCAGGTCACAGAAAAGATATTTCAAAACATAGAAACATATACTTCAAATGTAAATGTGTCTAGTGGGGTGTATTTCGTTCTGCTTTACTCATACTAGGATATTACTGATCCTATCTGTAATGAGTTACTCGTCCTAGAACACTACTGGTTCTATTTGTAACGAGTTCGTTAATATGTTATACTCCAACACTAAGCTTAACCAAAGCTTTGATACCAAATGAGACGACCCCGAACCCCGTACTAACAGTGGCAAGGGTAGTCTTTGGAATATAACACATAAACAGTAAAAGCAGGATAGAAATAAATAAATACACCAGATATATACACAATAGAATATACTGGATAAACGTAATCATCAGAGTTACACAGTATACAGGATCATACTTAGTACAAATACAGTTCAGCTATACATAAATGTCTACAGCGGAAATAATCATAATATGTACAACAGGAGCTGAACAACATAAAAATAGAAAAATGATAGAATCCATCTTTAGCTCCAGCTATCCAGAAAGAGCCTGCTAAACCTGAATACAAGGCTGCCCGTGTAGAAAAAGGGGCACCCGAGTTTGAAAGTGAAACAAACTACAAGTCATTCATGGGACTGGTATGAGTAATCTACTCAACACATTGTAAATAGGGCTAATCACAGGACCACGCCACTTTCGTGGAATGGGTTTATTCCATCGGATTGCCAGTGCTTTAAAAATAAACAATTCTTTTAAACATCGCAATACTTTTTATAAAAATGAAGCCATTATAAGACTCAGTTCCCATCACACAATGCAACGCAAATCGGTGGATAGAGTTTTACCTTATAATGGCCAAAATATGGTTGATATGAATAAAACAAAAGCAATTGATATTATTACTAGTGTTTACATGTGTCAAAAACAATTTCGAATCATAACTATCAATCATAGACGGCATGGGTACCATATATCATGTTGCCATTAATATATATATATATATATATATATATATATACACACACACACACACACACACACAATCAAAACTGCACGACGTCGTATTTGGAAATTGGATTTCCGTCATGAACCAAGGCAAAAGATAGTGCTTACCGACTTCGAGACTCTCTAGCCCGAGCCTCAGGATCAGAGCTCGAGTGACACTTGGATCGTCAGGGCCGGTCCACCGATGTGGATTAAAATGCCTGAACACTGCGTTTCCCCACCCTTTGGGGCATAAGTGAGCCAACGAATGACTCCATCGGTCCCGGATCGACCGATATAACCGAGGCGCCTAGCAACAGCAACAACCACATAAGTCAAACTCGTCAGGGCGTGTAAAACCACTAACGCCACTTCTAACTAGAAGGAAACGCATGCCCTCCCTGATGTCCTCTCCCATTTCTGGTTCATACCGGGGTGTGAGGCTCGCCATTTCACGTTATACACAAAGAAACGCCACACATGCGGTGCTTTGGTCATCAACCACAAGACTTTGCTTTTCAACAGAAGCCCTGATCACTGCATCTTAGCATGCCACACAGGCAATTCACACCATGCAACTGAAGGCTATCAATCACACAGAATAAATTCCAATGTTAGACACACTGTCCATTTGCAAGTCCGTTCTGGTTCTGAACGAATCCGGAGGCACTATATACCTCGCAAACCCATCGATCTCCACGTACGTCTGGACGACACCACTCATTATCCATATTTCGGGATGCCTCCCAATCAGGACATCAGTTACCATCCAAACGAGGTGAAGATCTCCAGTCTTCGACCACCGTCTTCATCTTCGATTCCTTATCGTCGATTCAGTTATTCAGAATGGGAAAGACCCGGTCTTTCTGAGCAACTCGCGTATATAATAAACAAGTGCAACACAAACACACAAACGCCATATTCCGGTTCATTAGTCATTAACCGTAAATCAGTAAGAGAACGATTTCCCAAATATTAACCCCGAAGGCCGAAACCAACATCAATCAAAATCCAGGAAGCCATTCGACTTTACCAACCTTCAGTTAGTTTCTAAATTTCACTTCCATATCATTTATAATATATCATAACGATTTATCACTATTTTTATTTATTTTAAAATAGCCAATTTATTCAAACGACGCTTCGGCCATAACGCGTCCGTGGCGCTATTTTTCTTCATATTTGATTCACATATCTGAAAATATAACTGTTGGATCTTCACAAAATTTATATCATTAGAATGATCTTTTCAAAATGAATCCAACGGTTCCAGTTTCGGGAAAATCCGACGGTCGGATCTTCCGGTATAATCGTTTGATGTTTTGATTTTAAAATATGAGCTGCAGCGTCGTTATTCGATTTAATTATATATATATATATATAATCGATTCTGGCGCTGTTTTTCTTTAGATTTGAATTAAACATTCCAGACAATCCAACCATTGGATCTTTACAAAGTTGGTGTCATTGGAAAGATATTTCCAATGCGAACCCAACGGTTTCGGTATCGGGAAAATCCGATGGTCGGATCTCCCACACTAATCGTTTGAAATCACGGTTTCAAAACACGAACTGCAGCTTCGTTATTCGATATATTTCCATTCTATTTATATATATATATATCGATTGCTCGATTTCAAAACTATATTCTTTTCATACGTTTGATAAAAATGATATTTTTATCCAACCGTCTTCTATTTCAACACTTCACTATTTTTAACAATTCATGTATATAATAAAAATGTGATTTTTAAAGTAAAACAATTTATTTCAAAACACGACTATTTTATATAGTTCATATAGATGATAAAAATATGATTTTTATTATGAAACAATTTATTTTAAAATGCGAATACCATTCAACACATGAATATGATTCAACGAATGAATTTCTATTCAACACATGAACGCTTTCTATAGTTTGTCTATATATAGTAAAATTGTGAGTTTTATTGTTAAAACAATTTATATAAAACACGAATACCATTCAACACATGAATATGATTCAACGAATGAATTTCTATTCAACACATGAACGGTTTCTATAGTTTGTCTAAATATAGTAAAAATGTGATTTATTGTTAAAACCATTTGTTTAAAACACCAATACCATTCAACACATGAATATGATTCAACAAATGAATTTCTATTCAACACATGAACGGTTTCTATAATTTGTCCATATATAGTAAAAATGTGATTTTTATTGTTAAAACAATTTTTTAAAAACATGAATACCATTCAACACATGAATATGATTCAACGAATGAATTTCGATTCAACACATGAAGGTTATTCAACATATGGAAATAATTTCAACAAATGAAAATTATTCAAACACTTGAATATTACAGAAAATTTCGGCAGCATAACGGTAGGGTAGTTAAAATCGGGACCGTCCCTAGTATGGCTCCTCGCTCTACCTTAAAGCCTCGCAGCTTTTGACAATGAGAATTCATGCATCTAGTTCGCACGCAGGCGGCATGTATATTTTTTTCATTTCCACAAACTAATCCAATGTGGTTTCAACCAAATGTTTCTCAACCACAAATGGGTAATTTTCAACCACAATCAATCAATTTCAACCACAAACAATTCTAATCAACCATTCGTAATCAATCAATATTCACACCAATCACAACCAATAAATATCATCCATGGTCTGTGGACGAGGGGCATATATATATATATATATATATATATATATATATATATAAGCATTTCACTTCTATACAACACATATATAATTTTTTACAACGCATATATAACTTATACATCGAACGTACAACTTATACAACGCTTATACAAGAGGTGTACAATGCTTATATAACTCATACATCGACTATATAATTTATACATCGTCGTTTTCCATATCGTTTATAATTTAGAAATCTCACATTGGGTTCCACTCCACCAAAAATAGAAGAACACTAAGAAAAATATGCGGTCTCTTCTAGAATGTAGAAGACGTCCACACGAGTCCACTGTCTCTTGTTTCACTGAATTTCGTCAAGAAACGAAAAAGATATGATTTTTACAGTGAAATCAAAAATAGTAGCGCTTAGAAGTGCTATTATATAGTTAATTAATATAACAGCCGTAACTTTCTTCGAATGTTCGAAACTAGGTTTTAACTTTTCGCTCGGTCCGTGAAGTGTTGCGTCAATCAGCCACTGCCACGCTGTAGAGGGGAGAGAGGCGCGGCGAACGATGGTGGAGCGGTGGACTCCGGTGGTCGGAGATGACGGCGGCGGTGATTTGAAAGCTCGAACTTTCGAAGCCGAATTCTCCTCTTGTTCTGCACGAAAAAATCCAAACTATATATGGATTTGAAGATCTTCTCTAGCTGTACGAAATCTTCAACTGGAGGATTGGTTTTTATTTCGTGGATTGATCAGAAAATGAACCGGAAAGGGAGAGAAGTTTTCCGCCTTCGATCGAGTTACGGGGAGAGAGAAAGTGTGGGGGGGGGGGGGCTGATTTGGACCAATGACCTTATTTTTATAATTTTTCTAAAAATCCGAAAATACCCCTTGTCACACACGAACACTAACTCAAACCCAACGACTGTTGTCCCTAGCGTTTTACCCCATTCCGAACACAATGGGATATTTTTCGTAGGCTCATTCGAATGTTTCAGTCATTTTTCCTTCAAGTTAAAGTATATAACATTCAATATTTGATTTGAACATACACTTCAATTTGCCACGGCCACAAACTGATTCGAAAAATTCTAGAAAAATAAATCTAGCTATGTTTTGATGATACGGTCCCAACAAAACTCGTTTCCTCGAATTCTGAGACCATTTGAAAAATGGCCCATTTCTGGACGATCCAATTTAACTGTAATTGACCAAAATACGTTTTCCTTTGCCACGCTCACATATTGACTTCAAAAATTATGAAATTTGAAACCTAGCAATAATTTGACATCCCGGATCCAACAAAAGAGGTTTCGTCGAATTCCGAGGTCGTTTGCAAAATGGCCATTTTCACGGGCTATATGAACTCTATAGCGACCTTTCTAAAAATTCATTTGGCCAAAGCTTTTGCTTCCCGCTATGAAACTTCGATTTTTCAGATTCGTTAGTAAGATATTCACTAACAGATTTAAATATTTTTGGTTTCACTCAAATCCATTTTGTTTTGCACCCGGTACAGTCAATCGAAGTTTGAATTCAAATTTTGAAACTACCGCGCGATTTCTGGGCTTGTTTATAATTCAAAGTAAATATATTTACTTTCAACTTCTATTCAAACTTGCTTTTCATCTTTATTATTTAAAATATTTATTTTAAATATTTAAAATCCACAATTTTAGCCAATTAAATTTTTTTAAATTGGTTCACATTTTCCGGCTCGTTACATCAGTATTTATGTTCGAGTTTCGAAATTGGGATTTCTATATATTTTCATTGACTGGTATGAGAACCAACACTTAGTTAGAACACACTGCTGTGATTTGCACTAAAATATGATTTTTGGCTATATATAAAGTGATATATATTTAAAAAGTTAATCACCTAATTGATTGCTGTTTGTGATGTTTGATAATTAGTTTCACTAATTAAAATATTAGAATGATAATTAATTTAACTAACAAAATAATTGAAACAATAAATAAAAATTTAGTTAAGTAAGTTAATTAAACAACTTTTAGCTTCATTCCTTTTCGAGGACGAAAATATTTTAAGTGGGGGCGATTGTAACGACCCGGAATTTTGGGGCTAATTTAAAATTTTTATTTTAGAAATTTTAAAGAATTTTTAATATTTAAAATGATTTATTTTAAATAATGACGTCGAAAAGTTTATTTTAATCGAAGTTAAAATATAAGAATTTTATTTAATTATAAAAGGAGTTAGAAACAGCGCTGTAGTTTGAAAATTTGAATTTGAACTTTGACTGACTGTACATAATTCATTTTAAATCAGAATTGAGCAAAACCAGAAATATTTAAATCTGTTTAGTCATATCTTTCTAACAAATCTGAAAAATTGAAATTTCGTTTTAAAAATCAAAAGTTATGTCCAGTTTAAAATCTAGAAAAGTCGCTGTATAATTTATATATATTTCAATATAAAATGTAGCCCTTAAAAAAAAGCCATTTTGCAAACGACCTCGGTTTTCGATGAAACCACTTTTGTTGGAACCGGAATGTCAAATTATTGTTAAGTTCAATTTTCCAGAATTTTTCGAATTAATATGTGAGCGTGGCGAAGGAAAACGTGTTTTGTCAGTTTTAGTCAAATCGGGTCGACCGGAAAAAGTCCATTTTTCAAATAGTCTCAGAATTCGACGAAATTAGTCTTATCAGAACTGTATCGTCAAAACATAACTAGAAATAATTTTTCTGTAATTTTTAGAGTCAGTATGTGGCCCCGGTAAATTAAAATGTACGATCGAAATTTAATATTAAATGAATTATAATATAATTTAAAGAAAAACATATCGTAATAGCCGAACGGAGTTAAGAAACATGTTCCATTATGTCTGGGACGGGGGTTATTAGCTATGGGAGACACTCATTGGGTTTAATTTGGAGATTTGTAGTATTAAACATGAATTTTTGAAAATAGGGAATTAAATATATAAAATATTTATTATATAAATAGCCCCTTAGGTCAAAAGTAGAACAACGAAGAAGTAGTAGGGGAAGGGAACGACCGGATTGGTTAAACAATGTAATTAAAGATTTATTATTTATTTTATTATATATTAAAATAATGAATGTTTAAATAATCATAATTCTTTCATATGACTTCAGAATCGAACGATTTTCGTTGCGTTGGAATCACAGAATCGAGATCTACACGATAGAACAGTCTAGATCTGAAACCGGACACTTTGGAAATTCTGGAAATTTCAGATCTGGATTATTTGGTAAGATTTCTTTTGTTTAAAAATAATTGATCAATTCAATTATTTTATTTGTTATATGATGACTGTATGTATATAATTTAGATCTGTTTGTACTGAAATTTGTATGATGTTTGATATGTGGTTTGTGATGGTTAATTATAGACCCATTTGTGTTAGATTAAAAGTGCCAAAACATTATTTATCATTTGTGTTAGGTTAGAAGTGCCAAAACATTATATTTATCATTTGTGTTAGATTAAAAGTGCCAAAACATTATATTTATCATTTGTGTTAGATTAAAAGTGCAAAAACATTATATTTATCATTTGTGTTAGATTAAAAGTGCCAAAACATTATTTATCATTTGTGTTTGATTAAAAGTGCCAAAACTTTATTTATCATCTGTGTTAGATTAAAAGTGCTAAAACATTATATATATCATTTGTGTTAGATTAAAAGTGACAAACATTATAGGATCATTTGTGTTAGATTAAAAGTGACAAAACATTATTTATCATTTGTGTTAGATTAAGAGTAACATGACATGATTATCATTTGGGTTAGATAAGAAAAGGGGAGACAATAAAAAGATTTATTTTTATTATTAAACATTAGTAAAGGGAAGACAATAAAAATATTTATTTTTATTATTAAACATTAGAAAAGGGAAGACAATAAAAAGATTTATTTTATTACTAAACATTAGAAAAGGGAAGACAATAAAAAGATTTATTTTTATTATTAAACATTAGAAATGGGAAGACAATAAAAAGATTTATTTTTATTATTAAACAATGGAAAAGGGTAGACAATAAAAAGATTTATTTTTATTATAAAACATTAGAAAAGTGAAGACAATAAAAAGATTTATTTTTATTGTAATATAAAACATTTTGTCACTTTAAAATAGCATTTTGTCAAAAGAATGTTTAGTGAAATAAAATAACATTTTTATATAAATGTTACAATAGAAATAAAAATATCACTTTTATCAATTGTGGTATTATAAATGAAATAACATCTTTTGTCAAAACATGATTTTTGAAATAAAATAATGTTTTCTAATGAATGTTACCTTGAAATAAAATAACATTTTCTTACAAATGTTACAGTGGAATAAAACAACATTCCCTCACAAATGTGCCTTGGAAATAAAAACAACATTTTTATTTGAAAAGTGTTATGCAAAATAAAAATGACATTTTGATTAGAAATATAGTTATTGAGATTAAACCAAACATTTTGGCACTTTGAAAAGATTGAAGTAATTCATTCATTTTTATCACTTTGAAAAGAATGAATTAAAACCATTCATTTTGACACATTGAAAGGAGTTCAACAAAAATGAACATTTTTGTATATTAAAAAGAGTTTGAAAAAAATCACATTTTTGTCACTTAATAAAGAGTTTGACAAAAATCACATTTTTGTCACTTAGTAAGGAGTTTGACAAAAACATACATTTTTGTCACTTAATGATGATTTTAAAAAACCACATTTTTGTCATTTATTAAGGATTATATAAGAATAACATTTTGTCAAAACATGATTAGTGAAATAAAATAACTTGTTTTGTCAAAACTTGATTAATGAAACAAAAATGAATATTTTTGTGTATTAAAAAGGATTAAACAAAAATGAATATTTTTGTGTATTAAACCAAAATGAACATTTGTTTACACTAAAAAGAAGTAGATCAAATTATATAGTTTTGTTTAAATTAAGAAGAGTTTAACCCAAAATTATCATTTTTGGTCATTAAAAAGAGTGTAACCAAATGAATATTTTTATACATTAAAAGAATAAACTAGAAAATGAATATTTTTATACATTAAAAGAATGAACTAGAAAATGTATATTATTTTATACATTTAAAAGAATGAATTAGAATGGACACTTTTGTCACATTAAAAAGAATGGAGTGAAAATACACATTTTGTCAATTATAAGGAATGAAACAAAAATAATTATTTTTGGTCATAATAAAGGGTTTAACCAAAATATAAATTTTTGTCATTATGAAGGAAGATTACATTTTTGATAATTATTAAGGATTAAAACCAAAAATACATTTTTGGTTCACAAAGAAGAAAGAGTACATTTTGATCATTAAAAAGGATTAAAGTAAAATTAGCATTTTTGTTTACTTTAAATGAATGAAGACAAAAATAACATTTTTGTTTACTTTAAAAGATTTGATAAAATTATCATATTTTTTACATAAGAGTTGAATTTGACAAAATTCTCATATATTGTACATTATAATGAATTTGATAAAATTATCATGTCTTGTACATCGAAAGGAATTAGTCAAAATTTCAACATTTTGTCACTTTAAAAGAATTAGAATAAAAGAGACATTTTTGTCACTTTTAAAAGAATTAAAATGAAAGAGTAGATTTTTATTGTCATTTGTTCACAATAAAAAGAATGAAATATATGTCTGTGATGTTGAAATGTTTGATGTGTTAAATATATTGCCAGTATATTCCAACAGAGTATCACACTTCCATTTGCAAGTCATCCGACTTGTTTATTTGATTGGGTCGATAATTTTCACAAATCGCCCAAGTGCACAAATAAATTATTATCTGTTTGTCGGATGAAACCGCACATGGGTGTTGGGATGATATCTGATCTACACTAGTCCCAACATTTAGTGTAGAATCCACTCTGGTTGATTAATTGGATGTTTAATAATTATTTGTCATGATTGTTGATTATATGCAAAATATGTTTGTTGATTGAGTCACATTCCAGTAAAGAATATTCTAGAGAAAGAATATTTTAAGTATATTTTAGAAAAAGAATATATTTTAGAAAAATATATTTTTATTTGAAATAAACTAGTTATTAACTAGAATAAATCATTAAATTTATATTTAATGAAGTTTTCCAATTTGTAAATATTTATTTGTAATTAAATTGAATAAATTGGATTTGGGTTGTCATGAATAGTGTCTTAAATAACACTGTTCTTAAACCCCGTACGAAAAGAATAATCTTTTAATTTAGATTATTAAATGTTTCCGATTATATTTAGTACTTAAAATAAGATGAAATGTGAGTTGAGTTTATTGTGAACCGTGTTTTTAAGCGACATTTGTTCTTTAACCCAACTGACAGTGAAAATATGATTTGGAATTTATAAATCTTTTATTAAGCTAGAATGATGATTTTTCCAAAGTACAGTTTTTCAATTTAATATATTAAATTGGAGTTGAACGGAATTCGAATTAATAATAACCGAGATAAGCTTCTGTAAAAGAATATCGATAATACATATGGAATTTAAGAGGCTTTGTTGTTATTCCATTTATATTATTGGTCGGATACAGAATTTTATAACGATTATATATTGATTTGATTTCTGTGAAGATTCCGTATTCAATGGAAGATGATTTTTGGTTTACCATGAACTATGTTTTAAATGACATTAGTTATTTAACCCAGTTAAGCATAAGATTAATTTCTTATTCTAAGTAATCATTGAATAATGATTTTTGATATTTAAAACCAAATTGGGTTTTTAATAAATCTTTAAAGAAAGATTTAAAAATAAACTTAAAGGATTTATCTTTGGTAGATAATACAAATATTTTATTAGAAGAATATTCTGAATTGGAATGAGACGTTGGATGTGTTTTATAGTACTTGATTTTTAATTATAAAATATGTTAGTTATTCGAGAAGACCGGGTTTAACCCATTCCGAATAATTACTACGACGATGAAGAGTCGAATATGAAGACGGTGGTTGAAGACCGACGATCTTCACATCGAATGGATGTGTTGCTACAGTAACCCTTGATGGGAGTAGCTACCTTGAAGGGGCTTCAGTGGTGGCCTTCCGGACAATTGTTGATTGTTCGGATTTGTTTTTCGCTCAGACCCAGAGCATAAGCTAGTGAATGGATACATGTCTGACATTGGATTTCGTTCCATGTGAATTAAATCGATTTCTAAGGATTTATTCTCTGCTTAGCACCCTGGTATGTATTAATAGTGATTGATTGCATGGCGTGAATTGTCAATGTGGCACGCCAAGATGCAAATGATCAAGGCTTTTGTTGAAAAGAAGGGCCTGGTGGGATGATCAAAGTATATCCTATTACGGCATAGCTTTGTGCATATCGTGTCTTCGCGAGCCTCACACCCCAGTATGAGTCCAAAACGGGAGAAGGGAACGCAGGGAGTGCACACGTTATTTTTCTAGTTAGAGTAATGTTAGGGACCTACCAGCACTGACATTTTACTTATGTGGTTGATGGATTATGAGGCACCTCGTGTTTTATAGGCCGTTAGTGGTCATATTATAGGTCCAAAAGGACCGGGAAACGTGTGTTCAGGCACAACTAATCCACGACCCTTCGGAGTGGACCGACCCTGCAGCTATCCAAGGGTTGCCCATAGGTGTGATCCTGGGGCATTTGCTAGAGTGTCTCGAATCGGTAAGGAGCTCCTCCCTAGCCTTGACTCATGAGGGAAACCAAATTTACAATACGACCCCATGCGGGTTTGATTGTAGAACCAGTATGGCGACATAGTAGGATGGGGTACTATGCCGTCTATGATTGATACATTATGATTGAAATATTTTTATTAAAAACATATACACACTAATATTAAACCCGTTCTATCGTATCAAGCATATTTTGACCATTATAAGGTAAAACCTTATTCTACGGTTTGCATTGCATTGTGTGATGGGACTTGTGTCTTATAATGCTTTCATTTTTCTACAAAGCATTGCGTTGTTTAACGATTTACTTTATTTTATGCACTGGCAATCCAATTGAGTAAACCCGTTCCGCGTTAGCGGCGTGGTCCTGTGATTAGCTTTATTATTAGATAAGTTAAGTTAAGATTTCTCATACTAGTCCTATGACTGACCTGTAGTTTGTTTCACTGGAAAACTTGGGTGCCCATATTTTCCACACGGGCAGTCGAGTAGCTTTTTTTGTAGATATATTTACAAGATCCTGGTTTACAGCTGAAGCGGTATTCGGAAAGCTCTGTATCCGTGTATTCCTTCTAGTTGTATAATTGTAATATTTTTCCGTTGCGATTTAAATGTAATTTAAAATCTCTGATATCATTGTATTTCTATTGTATAATAAGTATTCGTACTCTGTTATCTGATGTAATTGTTGTAATCAACAATAAAATGTTCTTTAGTTTGTGTTCTGATGTGTGTTGTTCTCAAAGCAATCTAGGCTTTCCTTTACTGGGAAGTTTGGGTCATTTCAGTTGGCCTTGGAACAAGTTCCCATGCATCATTGCGCTCGAACTGATTTTTCTCTTCTTGCATGGCAATGATCCAGTAGTCGTCGGTAGCATCTTCCTTAGGATTTTTTTGTTCGATATTCGAAATAAACGCAACATGACCCATTCGATTAAGTTGACTCCTTGTCCTAATCTGTGAGGTTTCTTCTCCAATAACATTTTGAACCGGATGATCTCTTAGAATTCTTGGAGGAGATCTAAATCTAGGTGGAGAAGGTGCCACAGCAGGTTGAGGAATATCTTCAATAATTTATGAGTCAGAGTCATTATTTGTGATGGTAGGATTATTAGTGACTACATTTTCTTCATCATCTGATATATTATTAGATGGCTTATAGAATTCATCAAAAGATACATGAAGTGATTCATCAATAGTTTTAGTTCTCTTGTAATGACCCGCATTGGCACGGGTATTATGATTAATTTATTTAATTATATCAATGGTGATATAGTGAATTAAATGGTCATGGAATTAAATAATGATGAATATTTAATTAAAATAATAAATTAAATAATATATTAAATTCTGAAATAATTAGAGTTGGCCGAAATGACGATATAGAGTGAACTGGATCATCTGTGATATTTAATTCAGTTTAGAATTGAAGTAGAATAATGAATATATTATATTAACGACAGTTTGAACGTAGAATTATATTATAATTAAAATCGAGCTCGAAATGGCGCTGCAGTTCGTAATTTGGCGATTTGAACTTCAACTGAATGTACAGGATTCATTTTAAGATGGATTTCAGTGAAACAAGAAACATGTAGAGCTGGTGGAGTATATCTTTCTAGTGGAAGAAAAAAATTGGGATTTCGTCGTGTAGATTTTGAGATATGTCCAAATTAAATTTTAAAATAGTCGTTATAGAATCGTTTATCGACCATATCGGTTTATTAGATATAACTAGTTATCGGATTCGAATTTGAACAAGGTTCTTTTGAGACATAATGATAAAATAATTTTTAGAATTTTACTGTAATTTTTAATTAATTAAATATATGACTTTTTATTTGGAGTATTCTGCACCCTGTAATCAACATTTTGAGGTTTCGAAATATGAAGTAATCTACCGGTATTATTATATCTCTGGGACCATGGCACTTTGCTTAACATAATGGTAGGTTTTATTCTGTCTATGGAAGTTCGTAAAAAAAACAAGAAAAAAGATATATGTTTATATATATGCATATACATGCAAAGTGGTTAATACATAAAACAACCATAAGAAATTAAACAAAACAAGAGGAGGATAATGTAACCCGGTTCATTTAAAACAAGGCCACGTATTCATCTTTTCAGCCTCACAGCAAATATCTAATCTTATCCTATATAATAACTTGACCCCTTCCCTTAGCCTAAGTATTTCACTTTCTCTGATAAAAAGAAAATATAGGCCACGCATTCCATTCGTTCAAGCCGCCACCAACCTCATTTCCATCATGAGAAATCCGCACTCAATAATTCCTAGAAAAGTGGATAAAACCCAATAAATCTTCAAAGTAGTTTAATCGAGTCCCTATCGCGTTGCTCTTCGAATCTATATATGTTTTAAGGAGTTTGGATCTTACTGATTTCGCAAGTTTACAGCAGCATCTTAGGGCTTGAGACTTCGAACTGTTAAATGGATTGATTCGAGGTGTTGAGGTCGTTTCCGAATTCATGGCATGAAGGCGAGTTGGTTGACAGATTTGGGGGAGTTCTTTTAACAAACTTGACATAGGGTTGAGCTATTGGGAATGGAAGCAAGGTATTCATGAAGGGGAAGATAACCATGGTCTTTGGTGTTCAGTTCGGTGCAGCGTAGAAGGAAAATGGATCGAATGGAATTCCGGCAATGGCTCTTTGAATCAGCGGGTTCTTCATTTGGGATGGGAAGACAATGAGTAGTGGCTATAAGGTTAACACTTTGATTTGGAGCTTAATTAGTTTAATAATTTATATTTAAATGCGAGATAATGATAGTGAGGATTGAGGGAACTTTGTGAAAAACCGGGTTCGTAAGTTATAATACTGAGGACCTAATACTGGAAAAAGGGATTTTGAAAATCAAGGAAGGGCTGGCATTGTAAGCGACGTGGATTTCTCTTTTCGGAAACTAATGTTTCGAATTGTGAAATAATGCTACAGGGAGTTTTGGCAAGAAAGAAAATAAATAAAGAAAAAAGGGGAAAACATTTGCGTTGAAATGGGACAAAGTAACTTGAAAACAGTGAGTGTTGGAGTCATTTTCGGTGATGAGTGTGAAGTCGTGATGTATAAAGGGTGATGGAAGGAATGGGATGGTGGTATTCGAAAGGGATTAGTGGTGGTGTTTGTTTGAATTTATGGTGGAGTTATGATGTGGTATTTTGGAGATGGAAATCGAAAAGGCGTATTGAAGAAACGAGTTTGAGTTCGGGGAAGAAAAGGGATGTGGCGGATTTGGACGGTTACAAGGAGATGGGCCGATGGTTATGGAAATTCGAACGGTCAGTCACGTTGGGACCGTAAGGACGGACACTACGCATTGGAACTGATCGGGAGTGGAATGGAGCTCGTTACAATTTATGGCGAATTAAATTGTCTAATCTGAATCAACGACAATTATCGTTCTTTAACGATGAACTGCCAAAGTGAGTAAATCTCACTTACTCTGAACAGTTTATAATTTCATTTTGTATTTTTAGAACTGTTAGATATTGGCTGTTTGACTGTGTGTTGACTATTGATTGAACTGCTAGTCAGTTAGTTGAATTTCTATATTTGATTCTGTTTAACAGAATATATCATATGGAATTGAAAAGTGATGTTATCTATATTGTTTAACATCTGTGATGCAGGGAAACAGGTTGGAGGAATCCAACTGGATTCCTCAACATTTATTTTACTGTTTTCATATATTGTGATATATGATGTGTTATATAATCTGTTATGGATTATCGGTGTTGGAATGATGTTGATCATTTTTATTCGATATTTAAATGTCATAAAAGACCCTGGGATGTAAAAAGAATTATTTCAATGTATATTGAAATAAAGGGAGTTTATAAAATTAACAGATTTTATAAAAGGAAATATTTCGAAAGTAAATAAAAAGGGAAAAATGTTTTAAAACGAATAGAGTTTTATAAAAAGGGAAATCATTTGTAAAGTGAAGAACTGTTACTAAAAGTATATCTTTATAAATGAATAGTTTATTCGAATAGAGTTCAAGTAAAAGGAGCTAATCGATGTTAGTTAAATCGATTAGAGTTAAAGTAAAAGGAGTTAATCGATGTTAGTTTAATCGATTAGAGTTAAAGTAAAAGGAGTTAATCGATGTTAGTTAATCGATTTGAGTTAAAGTAAAAGGATTTAATCGATGTTAGTTAATCGATTTGAGTTAAAGTAAAAGGAGTTAATCGATTTGAGTTAAAGTAAAAGGAGTTAATCGATGTTAGTTAATCGATTTGAGTTAGAGTAAAAGGAGTTAATCGATGTTAGTTTAATCGATTAGAGTTAAAGTAAAAAGAGTCAATCGAATATAGCTATTCGAAGAGGGTTAAGTAAGAAAGTTAGTAAAAGGAGTTAATCGATGTTAGTTAATCGATTTGAGTTAAAGTAAAAGGAGTTAATCGATGTTAGTTTAATCGATTAGAGTTAAAAAGGGGTTAATCGATGTTAGTTGATCGATGTTAGTTAATCGATTAGAGAATAACGTAAAAGGAGTTAATCGAATATAGTTTATTTGAAGAAAGTAAAGGGAGTTGTCGAATATAGTTTATTCGAAAGGAGTTAAGTGAAATGAGTAAATCAATAGCGTTAGTTGAATAGAGTTAATTGATAAGGGTTAATCGAATAGAGTTAAGTGAAAAGAGTCAATCGAATATAGCTATTCGAAGAGAGTTAAGTAAGGAAGTCAGTAAAAGGGATATAAAGTGAACTTTGCCTATTTCAAAGTTAGAAATGTTGTTCAGTTAAGGTCTGAGAGGTAGTTCTACCCCAACTTGATTGGCTTCGTTTTTAACTAAGGAATAGTTAAGGTTCGGCGGTAAATGAAATGGTTTGAGTTGGCATCGCGATAGTTTGTTTAAACATCTGTCTAAGTCCAATGAAGAAGCTTTGGAAATGTTTTCCAAATAAGAAACCAGAAATGTTTTTCTAATAAAGAAAACAAGGAATGGAAATGTTTTCCATTGTTAATAACATCTATTTTCCAAATTTAGAAAATAGGAAATAACGAATATAGGGAAACATGAGATAAGTAAATTTATGGAATAAAGAGATAAATGTTGAATGATGTTTGATCGATATAAATTTCCATTTGGAAATAATATCGTTTGTTTGCACATCTGTTTTTCTTCAATAGTTAAATCACATACTATCGAAGTTTTGACCATTTTAACGTTGTTAATATGGAGAGACCAGTTGGATTATTATCCAAAGAACCACTCTGTATTGGCATAAGCGTTGCGAATCATATATGCCAAAGGAAATTGAAGATGGAGTTATGCAAGGGCTATCCTGTTTACAGAATAGTGCCTTCGGTTCATCCTGTTCCTGGATGACTTGTATGGACGGATGTTTGATAGAGTATTTCCAGACGATCACCTATATTGATTTCTCCAACCGTACCAAGAGTGGAAGCAGAGAAGGAAACTTCTTTTTGCTAACACATAATGTATGGTTGAGGACGTTAATCGGTGATTTGATGGATTTGACGATATGGCATTCAAAGTGAATCTGGTGTGATGATAAAGCGTAGCTTCTAGCCTCACATCCGGTAAATGACAGAAATCGGGCAGGCAGCATGGCTAAGTCGGTCGCACCGAAGTAGGGTGTATAATCACCTGATCTAGAGTTTCATTTACTTCTAAAAATCTATTGTTGATGCTGTTCCATTCGGGAAACGGTTGCTGATCCCAACCGGTGGTGATATACATTCGATACGCTCAAGCGAAATGAGTGGTCGGTCATTTGTGGCCGGGTTGCAAGATGTTCTTGTTGAACCTAGTGTATTCCTCTCTAGAGGTACACAAGCGAAAGGTGGTTCCATACCTTGTCATAGTTGAAAATCCATTACCCAATACGTGCTTGCGGTTTTGATTGTATACTATATATGTAGAATGTGAGATGAAAGCGTTTCTGCTAGATGATTATTATATTGTGTTAATAGACATTATTATAATATCAAAAGGTTTTTGATATAAAGATAATTTGGATTCTCATAAGGGAAAAACCCGTTCCGATATGCGGTGTGGTCTTATGAGATATCGTTTACTTGTTCGAACTGTTTTTAAACTGTTTTACACATACCAATCCCATGACTGACCCGGAGTTTACTTTGTTGTTTTCCCTAATCTCTTGGGTGCCTAAATTTGTATGGGCAGTCAAGTAGTCGGGATTTTACAGATACACTTGAAGAGCTTGGAGCAGGAGGCTTCAGGATCATATAGCTATAGTTATTTCCATTGTGTTGTAAGTGCTGTACTTTGATAATGATATGTATATTCAAGTACAGATTTGTATTTCAAAGTTATGTTATGGAATATATTTATTCGTTCCGCTGTGAGGTTCGTGTTACTCTGATGTTGTGTTCTTCTTCTTCTTCTATTCTAAGTTTCTATCTTATCTTTCCTCACCCTCTAATTTCTTTCACTAATTACCAGGATTTTCGGTGTTTTGGTTATCGACATCGTGTTTATGTCAATAACCAAAGTCGCTAAAAATCCGGGTCATTACATCTCTTATTGAATATACGATAGGCCTTGCTTTGTTCCGAATATCCGACAAATATACCTTTATCGGATTTTGGATCAAATTTTCCTAGATGGTCTGTCGTATTTAAAATAAAATATTTGGAATCGAAAAATTTGAAATATGAGATATTTGGCTTTTTCTGATTAAATAGCTCATAAGATGTATTTTTTATGAGAGGTCGAATAGATACACGATTCAAAACATAACACGCAGTTGCAACAACTTCTGCCCAAAAATGTTTTGGTAAAGTGGATCCATTTAATAATGTTCTTGCACATTCTTGTAAAGTCCGATTTTTCCGTCCTACAACTCCATTTTGTTGTGGAGTTCGAGGAAACAAAAAATTATGATTGATAACTTTCTTTGTACAAAAATGTTCAAATTCATTATTTTCGAACTCTCCGCCATGATCACTTCTTATATTCTTAACCCTAAGTCCTTTTGACTTTTGAATTTTATTGACGAAGGATTTGAAATGATTAAACGTGTCACTTTTATTTTTCAAGAAAATTACCCATGTGTAATGAGAATAATCATCAACAATTACAAACACATACCGACTATGATTTATTGACTGAACCTGTGTTAGTCCGAATAAATCCATATGTAATAACTCAAGTGGTTGTAATGTTGATATCACTTTCTTGGATTTGAAAGATGATTTAGTCAATTTTCCAAGTTGACATGCATCACAAATATTATTAACCGTAAAGCTCATTTTGGGTAGTCCTTTAACTAGATCATTTTTGGCTAGCTTGTCAATAGTTTTGAAGTTTATGTGACAGAAACGTTTGTGCCATAGCCATGGATCATTATCATTTGCTACAAGACACACATCTGAATTATGATTGATGTTCATATTCAGAATATAGATATTTTTGTCTGCATAACCTTCAAAGACTAGTTATCGATCTTTATCTAAAATACGACATTTATTATCTGAAAAAGAAATGACAAAACCTTTGTCGCACAGTTGATTAATACTTAGTAAATTATGTTTCAATTTTTTAACTAGCATGACATTAGTAATAAGAGGTAAGTTAGATGTACCGTAATTGCTCACATCGCCTTTGCCGATGATATAGCCTTTTGAATTATCTCAAAAAGTAATAGAGCCACCATCTGAATAAGTGATATTTCTTAATAAGCTCTTGTCTCCAGTCATATGCTTCGAGCAACCACTGTCCAGTATCCACTTTCCTCTTTTCTTAAGTGGGACCTGCAAAAAATAGAATTAAGATCATGGTACCCACTTTTCATAGGGTCCTAAGAGTTAGGTCTTAGGAGTCCAAACCTATACGGGTCCGGTATCCTCTTTATATAAATAATTGGAATTATGATGCACAGTATTCAAAAATTTTTGAATGTACTTGTTCCTAATCAAATTTTTATTTGTTTTAGGAACCCATATTTTTATAGATTTGACATTCTTCTTTTGAAATTTCACAATCAGTTTTGGTTTGGAATATAACAAACTAAGATTTTTCTTAGCTTTAGTTTCTTGTACTACCTTATTTTTCTTTTTTCTTTTATTACCAAGATGTTTCTTGATAACTTGTTTCTTATATCCCAAGCCATGTTTAATTGTAGCAGATTGTGAACTTTCAATATTTTTTGTCAAATTTTCTCGACCTTTTTAAAGTTATAAACATTTTGAGTAATGTCGTCTAACTTTGTTTGTAAACTAGCTTTTTCAAGGTCAAACATTTTGACTTTTGCCTTAAGCTCGAGATTTTCGATAGTAAGAGCATCATTTTTCTCTTTTTGAGTTTCAATTTCTTGACTCAAAAGTGATAGTTGAGAATAAATATTAGATGATGATTGTTGAGCTTTTTCAAGTTCCTCCTCTAATATTTTCTTCTCGTCTTTTAACATATCTCGCTCCAACTCTGCTCTATGTTTGCATTATCGTTTCATATCTTTGAATTTATATATCAATTCAGCGTTTATATCAAGAACTTCTTCAAAAGAAGGAATTTGTATCTCATCTTCTTTTTCCATAAAACATACATTTGCTTGTTCATCGTCTGAGTCACTTTCACTATCAGACGAAGATGAGTCAGAATCATCCCATGTTATTGAGAATGCTCGTTTCTTTGACTTGTCCTACTTGTGTTTGAATTTTTCATTTTCTGTCTTCTTCTTTTGCTCCGCACAATCCATTTGCATATGTCCCTTCTTGTGATAGTTGAAGCATTCTACATTTGATGAAGATGGTTTATTTGATCCGAATTTTTTCTGTTGTAATGACTAGCCTTTCGTTGCTTTAAGAATTTTTTGAATCCTTTTGCAATGAATGCTAGATCTTCATCTTCGGAATCTGAGATGTCTTCATCCTTTCGGCATGAAATGCTACATTTTTCTTTTCTTCTTTTTGCTCTTTTCTAGCCTGGAGGTTAGCTTCATAGGACATAAGATTTCCTATCAGTTCATCTGGCTTCATGGTGGAAAGATCATTAGCTTCTTCTATTGCTAATACTTTTCCTTCCCATTCATTAGTCAGAGAATGTAGGGCTGTTGAAACTACATCAAAATCGGAATATTTTTGTCCTAATCCGATAAGTGCATAATGAATGGTTTGAAACCATGAATACATCTCATTGATAGTTTCATTTTGAAATTTTGAAATTGACTTTTCAACAAAGCTAATTTTTCTTGTTTAACCTTGTTAGTACCTTCATGAGTGGTTTTTAGCATTTGCCAAAATTGGTAAGCAGTAGTACAGATACTAACACGGTTATATTCGTTTTGATCTAATGCACAAAACAACATATTAATTGCTTTTGCATTTACAACAGCTGCGGTTTTCTCAGCAGCCGTCCATTCTGCATACTCGGTCATTGGATTGACTATTTCTTTCTAAGTAGCATTCCAAGCATCATAGTTTGTTGATTGCATGTAAAAAGCCATACGTGTTTCCCAATAACTATAGTTAAGACCATTGAAGAAAGGGGGTCGTTGTGTTAATTGACCTTCAGTGTAAGTGGTGTTTGTGCTACTACTTGGGTTATTTGCCATATTACTAAAATATATCAAATAACTGTGTTACGGTTATAAGATGACCGTGCTCTGATACCAAATGAAAGTGCGTGCATGTACTTGTCAAGTATACTACACACAAGGATCGTGTAATATGACGAACAATAGTCAAGTATAAAGTAATAAACAAGCACAGAACTGTATGATAGTAAATGCAGTAAAAAATAGATAAATCACACCAGGGATTTTTATACTGGTTCGGAGCACCGTCCTACGTCCAGTCCCAGACCTCTCTCTGGATTTTCACTAATCAATAACCTCGCTTCACCCAGAGGAACAGGTTCACAACACTACTTGATTTACGGGCCACAAGCTTACCCACTTGATTTCGCGGGCTACAAGCTTACCCACTTGATTTCACGGGCTAGAAGCTTACCCACACAGGACTTTAACAACTACAAGATTTTGACTTCTGAATGTGTTCTTGTTTCAACACTGATTAGTCAATAATTGAGTACACCCTTCATATAATCTTATCCTCAAATGTAATTTTGATGTTTGCGAATATTCAGAAGTGGATTATCGTTGAATCACAAGTGTATTAAATATGCTTGGAGATTCAAACGGTAATATAATGATTTTGAGTGCTTTTTGAATGCCAAGTAATAATGCAAGATAGATTAGAGAATAGAGAGTGAAATTCAGTGGTTTGGATGAATGAAATATGATGTATTTATAATGATTGAGAAGTTATAATCATTAGTGAAAAGTTGCAATCAAAAGAGATGATTCCTGATGAAGAGAAATGGATGCAACCTTTCATGAAAGAAGATGACTCTTCAAAGATATGCTTTGTTATTCAAAAAGCTGTTGACAGGTAAAATGTACAGGTAGACAGGTTTTTGACCGTTACCTTTAAAAAGCTATTGACAGGTTAGTTTTTACAGGTAGACAGGTTTCATTTGAAATCCTGTTGACAAGTTAAAAATAACCTGTTGACGTATTTTTGTCAACTTGCTATAGAAAAGAGTTTTCATGAATATTTTTAAAAGTGATAAGAAGTATGATTATTTGGGGATAGATTTTAACATAAAAGACTCGAAATAATCAACCTCTAGCCTATGAAGATATCAGTTCTTCTTTTTGTCGATCATGAACTCCTTCTTGTCATTAATCAAAATTAAGCATTGAAACCGTTGACTCAACAAAAACAAATCGTTCGATTTGTTTATGAATATTTATTTTATTTTAGCCCATGAATATATATTTTATTTCAACATCTGAATATATATTTTATTTCAACACTTGAGTATATATTTTATTTCAACACATGAATATATATTTTGTTTCAACACAATCAACAATCAAATTTCACAATACAAATAATCGAACAAACAAGTCATCCATGGTCTGTGGATGACGGGTGTTTGGTGCTGCTAAGCACCGTCTGCATCCTAGTATATATTTCAAACTAGAAAGTAAAATAAAATCAAAGTTAGGAGTTCTCACCGAGGGTTCCACTCCTCCATTTTATTTATGAAATTTAGAACAATCTGGATCTGCCGTGCTTCCAACGCTGTCTTCCCCACACTGTTCATATTAAAATCTCATTTTTAATATGATGTTCTATACATTAAAAAACATATTTTTAATTTGCTACATATATAAAAATAACAATTTTATATTCTCTAGTATATAAAAATCATATTCTTAATCTTTACATCATATAAAAATTATTTTCTACTTATAAAAATATGACTTTTCATATTTAAAAATCTCGACTTTTCTATTAAATATATATATATATATATATATATTCAATTCACTTTCATTTTAAAGATCTTATTTCTATCTAAAAACCATCCATGTAAAAACCCAATTTTTACATTGCGATACGTATAGGAAATTCAATTTTTACATTGTGAAACATATAGGAAAAATCCAATTTTTACATCATTAAAAATCCTACCTCTCATAGTTAAAAATGTAATCTTTTCTATGATAAAAATCATAGCTTTTCTTCTTATAAAAGTCAAGTTTTTCTACTTCTAAAAAACAAGCTTTTCTATAAAAACTGATTTAATAAATTGATTTAACTAAATAAAAAGAAATAAAAACTCACTTTTTGCTTTATGAAGAGGGAGGGGGTCTTCAGGACGTCGGATTTAAGAGGAGATGGGGAGGGTTGCTGAGGAGCATCGCTCAGGAGGTCGTAGGCGAGCAGGAGGTTAGGGCAGGCGGTCGAAGGCTTAGATGGTGGCGGCGGCCTTTTCGACTGGCTGTGGGAGGGTTTGGGGGGCATAGGGTATAAAGATGCGGATTTTCAGTGGAGGATGAGGAGTGGGGAAGAAGAAGGTGGCGGCGGACGAACGGAGGGGGGCGAACCATGGACGGTGGCGGCTTGGAAAGGGGGCGTCGCTTTTCCGCTCTGAACGAAGGGGGGTCCGGTTAATTTGATTTGGGGGTCTAATTCTAGGAAGAAGGATTTATATATAAATTTATTTTTTTATTTATTTATCCCCTAAAAGTAACTTTAAATTTCGATCTCAAAACAAGACCCACCACCTGTTGTCCCTTACTAATCACCCCATTCCGCACACAACGGGATATGATGCGTAAGCCAGTTTGGCTATTTCGATCTGTTTCCGTCAAAATCAAAATATAAATCTATATATTGAATTTAAACGCGCATTTCAATTTATCGATGCCACATACGGGCTTTAAAAATTCCCGAAAAATATTTTCTTGCTTTGTATTGACAATACGGTCCTAACAAAACTAATTTCATCGAATTCCGAGACCGTTTGAAAAATGGCCATTTTCCAATCGATCGAAATTGACTGAAACTGTCAAAACACGTTTTCTTTCGCCACGCTCACATATTGATTCAGAAAATTACGAATTTTGGAATCTAGCAATAACTCGACATCACGGATCCAACAAAAGTGGTTTCGGCGAAAACAGAGGTCGTTTGCAAAATTTCCACTTTTAAGGGCCAAAATTCCATAGCGACTATTCTGAAATTTCATCTGGGCACAACTTTTTATCCCCCCTATGAAATTTAAATTTTTCGGATTCGTTGGGGAGGATTTCTCCAATAGATTCAAATATTTTTGGTTTCACTAAAATTCGGTTTGTTTTCAATCTTGTACATTCATTTGAAATTTGAAATCGAATTATCGAACTACCGCCCCATTTCAGGCTCTTATATAATTAAAATAAATTATTTATATTCTAACGACGATTTGAATAAATATATACATTCTACTTCTATTTAAAGTAAATTTATCGTCGTTATTATTTAAAATATTTCGTTTTAAATACCAAAATTCACTAAAATTGCCAAACTAAAAATAAAAATTAGGCTCGGATTTCCGGGTTATTACAAGTTCGAAGATTATTTAAGTATTGGATATATTTATTTGGAATTGAAATTGGTTTTCCAAAGTTAAATTTTTTTGATATTGTTGGAGATAAATCTTTGGATGTTTGATATTAATTCGGTAAATGAAAACTCGTATTATCTGAGTAATTTAGAAGGTAAATCACTGTTATTCCGCTTATAATATGAGTTGGATACAGTAATTAGTATTGAATATAAGTTGATGGTATTTATATCCAGATCTAATGTCAAAGAGTTGAATAAATCTTTCAATTAAGATATGGGTTCTCAACCTGATTAAAATAATTTAGATAGAAATAATCTTCGATATTTGGTATGAAACCTCATGATGTAAACGTATATTATTTGGAGGATTTGAAAGACATTATTATATCGTTATTCCACTTATAGTATTCATTGATTATGAGAATTTATATTGAATATAAGTGGATAAAATTTTTGTGTAATTTATGATTCAATATCGATTGATTTGGGTTTTGTCGTGAATCATATCTTCAATAATATCATTTTTGAAACCCGATGAGATTGAATGGTGGAAATTCATATCGTAATTGGGGATTTAATCAAATCTTTGATTTGAGGGAATTGAAGGTAAGAAATTTGAAGCGAAGGTATAATCTTTGATTTTGAAGAAGAGATAAGATGATAATGAGATGTATGAAATTAAAGTAATTCAAATCTTGAGTTATATATGAATTGATAATTATTTGGAAGGAGATTTGAATTGAAAAGCCTGTGTGAACCGTATCTATTGTTTAAAGTACTTTTATTACTCGAAAAAACCGGGATCGAATATATGTTCGAAAACCATTCCAAGTAATAATACAACGTTATGAAGCAATTCGAGACTCGGTCAACGACGAATGAAGACCGGGAATATTTAAATTGTTTAGATCGATTGTTGATTGATGTCTCGGTTAGGTAGGCCACCGATACGAGGTATAAGTTACATGAGACCTCAACATATTTAAGTATTTTCGGGTTGTTGTTCCGTTCAGTTCCAGAACGGATTTTATGGATGGTGTGTCTAACGTTGAAATTTACCGCAAAGCACTGATTTTAGTTAATGTATATCGGATTTGTAGCAATATATTATCCTCATCTCTAAGTCATATGAACTTAGAGGTTATGCATTGATTTAAATCAGTGATATGTCGTGAATTGTCAATGTGGCATACCCGAGTTATGAAACGAGTTAGTGATGATCAAAGAAATGCTTATCGAAGCATCGCTTTGTGTATGACGTGATAACGAAAAACCTCACACCCTAGATTGATGAGAAACTGGAGGTTAGGATTTATACTTATATATGAATTGTTGATGAAGCTGTGCAATATTGGGAAACCACTAATGAACCTGGGGAAGTTAGGTATGCTCGGGGGCCATGTCTTGTCAAAAACCGTTGATCTGCCCTGGCGATGTGTAGTTGGTGTCCACGATGGACGAAAAAGTCGTGAGGCACTTCGTTTTGTATCCCTGATTGAACTTTCGTGTCAGGAATCATCAAGTTGGAAACCCAAATCTCCAATACGAGCCATACGATTTTGATTGTGTGTGTGTGTATATATATACATATATACATATATACATATACATATATATATATATATATATATATATATGGCGACATAATATTATGGGTATTATGCCATCTAGGATTAATACATTTATTTGCGAAATTGTTTTCCACACTAAATGATAATATTAGAAGAGGATTTTCACGTATGAAAGCATGTTTGGTTATCATAAGGTTAACTCGCCCATCTAGTGTGCGCTTGCATTGTGTGATATGGGACGAGCTTATGATAGCTTCATTTTCCCAAAGTCATTGCAAATTTATATGCACGTTATTCACATGGAGTAAACCCGTTCCGCGTTAGCGGCGTGGTCCAGTGAACTTCCCAACTTTAAAATAAATCCTAGAAATAACTGTTTTGAGTTCTCACACCAGTCCTTATTTGGCATGCCTGGTAATAGGATGCAGCATGATTGGGGGTTCTCGCCATGGTGTTTGGTGGCGAGCAGTGGACTCTTACTCCTACAAGTCCTTTTTTTGGGTTGGCTAAGTGGTCGAAAGGCGGGCCGTAAAACAAGGCAGATTGGGTAGCAATGTAATGTCACGGCGGAGGGTAGCCGCTGGATCAGGGTTGAAAAGCCTATCCCATTACATTTGGTATCAGATCTTTCGTTCTACAAAGTTATAGGGTACGTACATATTTGGACAAAAGAATAGAACTCCTCAGAGTTATATTATCTCATTAGAGATAGGGTTAAAAATGCCCTAGAATGAGATTCCAGAATAATATGATCGAGAGAGTGTACTCCAAAAATAAAATGTTTTAAAGAACAAAATCATTTTTAATGATGGCTTTAGTAATAAACTTTGAGTATTTTATTGGACGTCATGATTGGACTATCGAGTATGTAAGGATTTTGAATATACGTCTGATCAACCTATATGTGAAGCCCAATATATACTAGATTGATATAGAGTCACACTGTAGTCGCTCGGGGATGACCTGATGAAGATTGCAACATCATCAGTACTCGTTTTCGAGTTTCGAAAGTGGGATGATTATATGACTCCAGTTAACACATCAAGAGATACTTGAATTATTTGGATAGGTTGGAACTATTAAGAGGGAATTTAATATGTTATAAATACAAATCAAACTATTTTAATAACCAGAAAGATTTTGATGTAAATCCACTTAAAGATTAGGAAGCAAATGTGGGAAAATAAGATAATACATTAAGAAATTATATCAAAAATAGCACCCATACTTCAAGTTAAACAAGTCATAAGAAATGTTTGAATATGATCTAATAAGTTGTAATCAGAAAAGATATTATATTTCTCAAAGAATGTTAATATGTTAATGTAAGCAATAGATTGGATAAATCCTTAACATGAATTGTAAATGGGAATATCCAAGAATATCTTAGCTATCAGAACCCCTTAAGAATCTGTAGATGGTTTAGACTTAAGTTAAGAATTTATTTAAAGAGATGATTTTGACTTAAGAATGAGTTTAAAAAGTTAATATAAATCATAACAAACATCGAAGTAGGAAAATTTTTATCTTGAAATATTAAATTTGAAAAAGTGATTTCTAAAAATGTTAAGAGTAATATTTGAAACAACCCTAGCTTGAACATGTATACACATAATTAGAGTGTGCAGAGGAAGCGTGAAGGTATTTTAAATAAAACTGTTTTAAGAGATTTTCCGGCTAATTGATTAAGAAAATTTTCTAAACAAGATTTGACATTTAAACAAGAATGAAAAGAATTATGTATATTTATGAATTTAAAGTGGATTTGGAAAAGTGTTATTCGATTGGTGAATATGAAAACTAAAATATAAATAATAATTAGTATAAATTTAACTTATAAATGAGTTAATATGAGATGGGAAATGATTGGAATAAAATTTGAAATAGAATGAGTATTTCAGAAATATAATTCTGTCTCTTCTCTTGTCACATGGTTTTGTTCGGCCCATTGTCATCTTTTGAATATCACCCCAAATTGTCGTGCTTGAAATTTTAAATGTCCAACTTTATTTCTGAATTCTTCCTTTTTCCCTACACTGATAAGGCCATGGACAAGTGAATTAATTTGGACTTGAAACTAGTATTTTGAATTACCTCTTAAATTGAACTTGCCAATGTATTAGGAGCAATAGGATTTCTAATACGGAATTTAGCCAAGATGTTATTTTGGAAGATAATTAAATGATTAGAAAATTATGATTTGAGAACTTGGATTTAAATTTCTAACTTAAGCACTTATTCTTATAATTGATGAGAAAATCATGGGTTCCGTAAGAGTAAGTTAAAAAGATAATTTCCAAAATATAAAATTTTCTTAGGGTCGTAGACCTCTAAGTACTAGACAGTATATATCCTAGTTTTTCCTTAGTGGTACTGGTGGCAGCTCTGAGTCGAACTCAGAAATTTTGATTAAAAAAAAGACCGGTGACGACCCTAGTAATCAAGAGATTATAGAAGTTTCCTTAGACTCTACCTTTAGTAATAATTAGATAGAGTACCCTGAGAATGATATGAGCCTTGGTTCTGATCATTTCATTTCGGATATGTTGAGGGAGAAATTTGAATATAAAATTGGTTAAGGAGTTTAAATTTACTCGACTTCCTTTTCGATGATGTAAAGTTTCTTGGGGGGGTTAATGTAACATCCCATAATTTTAACCAAGTTTGATTTGGATTTTAATACATAAGTTTGATTTTTTGAATATAAATTAATTTTTATTAGGTTTGAATATGAATTTTTACCTTGTATAAGTATATTGTTTATTTAAAATAATTTTTATAAGAAAACTTATTTTTCTTAAATTGTATTTATAAGATTTTATGTTAAGTAATGATATTTTTTGATTTTGGTAATATTGATTTGTAAAATTTGAATTTAGTAAAGGATGAGTTATTTCAAGATTTCATAAGAATGATTTTTATTTTAATAAGATTTATTATTTTGATAAATTATAATGGTATTTATAAAAAAATATATAAGGATTTTAAGTATTTATGTTTAAATTTTTTTTTGGGTATAAAGTTGGGTAAATTACATATATTATATTTGATAAATTTTATAGACAATTTTTTTTTAAAATATTTATAAGTTATAAATATTTTTGGTAAAACTTAAGAAATAGGGTGATTACACATTTCAGTGTTGAAATTTTGGTTACATTAGTAAGTTTTACAACTTATGTTACTAAATCAAATATATCAAATTAATGCATAGAAATGATGTGTCCTCCTACTTGTCTTCACGCATGTTATGGAGTTCGTGAAGAATACCAAGTGTCCCCTTAGTATTCATGATTCATGGAGTAATTCATGTGGTAGAGCCATGTAGTCACTTATGTGTAAGGTTGCATGAAGTTTGAATTAAAGGAAGGACATGTGTCCATGTAGCAATTGACCATTATACCCTTGAAACACCTTATATAAGCAGAGCCAACACCCTTGAGTTATTCACTTCAACCATAATTGATTTCAAATGATCAGCTTCCTCCCGTTTCTTTTTCTTCTTACATTTTTGCAATTTCCAGTGAAGAGAAATTCACATTTCTATCCATTTAAAAATCCAAATCTTTCAATCCATTGAGTTTTTGCTAGTATGATCTGCGCGGAAGTTGTTCAGATCATCGTTCCGAATTTTTAGAAATTAACGGATCAGAGTTTCGTTGAGTGTTGAGAGAGAGATCCCTGTTTTACTGTAAACGTGAACGAATGAGTTCGAAACTTCAAAAAATCAAACCTCACAATATGAGAAGAATGGATCGATGGCATCAGCACCATTGAAATCAGCGAAGAACCTAGTATTTTTGGTGAGAAGTTGGTTCGATTCCGCACCGATGATCAGAATTGTTAAAAATTAGGTTTAGTGTTCATCAGAGGTGGAAGCAACGATAGCGGAATCGGAGTGTGGCATCGAAATGAGGATGGACTAGGCTTCTATTTGGTCAAGATTGGCGAATTTCTGAAGAGAATTAGAGGGTACGACATAGAAGGTCACGTGTTTTTCCTGAAGCAGGTCATGGCCATGGTGGATCGCATTTTGAGGTAGAGGGCCGGAGACAAAGTGGTGTGGTACAATCAACCGAGGACGCGAAAAGAGATATGTGGGCAGTCTCGGATTCGAAAATGGTGAAGTCTTTGGTTTGTGCATATGCATGGTATGGCATGCACGGATGCATTACAGGAAGTCTTCACGCAAGGTGGAGAGGAGGAGGAAGAAGAAGGAAGGAGCATGGTACGGGGTTCGAATGTGTGGAGCATATGGGCTTTGGGCCTTTGGTCGAAGTGGTTGGGTCTGTTTATTTAGTTTTTAGTTAAACATTAGAAATTAATATCTCGCTCATTTTAAATCAGATTTGCTTACCGTTAGAAGCGTTAGAATCGTATCTGAAAGAAGAACGTAGTGGTATATAGTATTGGAAATTTTATAAAGTACTAATTTATAATAAATATAAAATAAAAGTCGTTATATATTAATATAACGAAGATCTTTATTAATAGAATTTTCATTATATAAATCAGCATAAAATTTACCAGTTGCTGATAAGAATGGACGGAGAGCAGAACAGGTAAAGGTGGCAATATTCGTTGATCTGTTCGCTCTGGTAATGAAGATTTTGAAGCTCGACTGGTGACAACTTCTAATTTAAATTATTTATTTAAATTAGTTAATTATAATTAGATGAGATTAACTAGAATTAGTTGATGATGATTGTGTGATGGATGTTGATGTTTGAATGGTTGTTCATGAATTAGATAATGCACTGAACACTGGAAAGCTTTATCGACAGTAACGCATGTGCACAACTGAATTGTTTGTTATTGATGATAATGATAATTCATTATCATCTGTTGTATATGGTTGATTTATTCTGTTTGTATGATGCACATACAATATCATGGTTAAGGGATTATACAGGTGATCGATTTTATTCCCATTCCACATAAATGAAGATTGATTTTTTAATATTAAAATATTATCATGTTCAGTTTATTTCAAAATAAGATTTTTAAAATTTGATTATGGTTTTATATGTTTTAAAAACATAATATGATAATATATAGACACCAGGACGTTCTAGGATGACAGAGAGGATGGCGTCTAGGCCTGGGTTTGGAAATTCAGTTTCCTACTCTCCCTGGCTATCCCTAACTGATCCGACAACTGGATGGTAAAATTCGAAATCTAATTTGAAATATAATTTGAAACTATTTTCCAAATGATTTGGAAATATAAATTAAATTGAAAAAGGTGTTAATAATTTATAATCATTATATGGTTTGAATAGAACGCACTATGATGCAACAATTCGTAAATATCGTTTTCAAGTTTTGAATGATTTTTAAATTGATTATTTGAAATTATTTTGACTTGAAATAAGAAACGTGAATTGAAAATGATAACAGTTGGAATAGCAAAGGAAATTTCAAAATTTCAGTGGATGATTTTCAAGTATAACAAATTTGGAAAGATCGCTATGCTTGCAGTCGGCGATCATAACGAAAAATCAAATAAAACAAGTTTATTAAATTGGAGAAATTTATGATAATTTACGTTTTTATAAATTAAAGGTGATTATAATTGGAATATTTGAATTTCGAATAATTTTTAAATCTATTTGATTTAAATAGCCGTTTAACAGCAGTACTCTTGGGTAACATTTCCAAATGTTGTTTTGGATTGAAATTCATAAGCATGAACTATTATTTGACGATAAGAATGATTTTAAAATAGTTCGAAAATTATTTAAGTATTAGAAATATTTATTCGAAATTGAAATGGGTTTTTCAAAGTTAATTTTTTTTGGATATGGTTGGAGATAAACCTTCGGATGTTTGATATTAATTCGGTAAATGAAAACTCTTATTATCTGAGGAATTTGAAGGGTAATTCACCATTATTCCGCTTATAAAATGAGTTGGATATGGTAATTAATATTGAAGATAAGTTGATGGCATTTGTATCCAGATCTAATGTCGAAGAGTTGAATAAATCTTTCGATTAAGATATGGGTTTTCAACCTGATTAAAATAAGTTGGATAGAAATAATCTTCGATATTTGGTATGAAACCTCTTGATGTAAACGTATACTGTCTGGGGGATTCGAAAGATATTATTATGTCGTTATTCTACCTGTAGTATTCGTTGATTATGAGAATTTATATCGAATATAAGTGGATAAAAATTTCTGAGTAATTAATGATTTAATATCGATTGATTTGGGTTTTGTCGTGAATCGTATCTTTAATAATATCATTCTTGAAACCCGATGAGACTGAATGGCAGAAATTCATATCGTGATTGGGGATTTAATCAAATCTTTGATTTGTGGGAATTAAAGTTAAGAAATTTGAAGCGATGGTATAATCATTGATTTCAAAGAAGAGATAAGATGATAATGAGATGTATGAAATTAAAGTAATTCAGATCTTGAGTTATATATGAATTGATAATTGTAACGACCCGCACTCTACGCATCGAAGGATCGTAGAACATTTATTTCTTTCACATACGAAGTCGTATGGTCATGTAACTTTGGGAGATGACTATTGGATTCATTTTCCATGTTCATAATTTTTGTCTGTTTTTAAATGATCGTTTTGCCCCTAGCTAGTCTTGTTTCGGCCATAAATTTTGATTGGAAAGGAATTTTGACCTGAACCCACTTCCATTAGATCCGGATGATGGTTTACCTTTCCGTAGAGTGGTTAAATTAGCCAAACAGACTCAACGTTTGAGAGATATGGCTGAATCAAGTTTCAGACAGTGAGAAACAGCTTAATTGGGCTTAACCGCGTGATTAACAACTAGGCCCAAAGGAGAATTTTGGGATTTGGAGTATTTAAGGGCTGTTAGGGTTTGGAGAACACCCTTTTTCTCGCTTTCACAACCGCCACATTCATTCTTAGAACCCTAGTAATGGCCTCCAACATCTATAACCCCCCAAATCACCTCCTAATCGCGAATTAAGCCAAATCTAAATCAAATCAAAGAGGATTAGCACAAGAATTGAGGGAGAACTACTGTACAGCCTTGGGAACAGCGCCATAATAGAGTCTTATTTTGGATCTAAAGTTAATTTGTGGCCAAGGTGAGTGATTTGCATAGTTCCTCACTAATTACGGTTAATTAAAAGTAATTAGTGATAATTAGCGAATTTATACATGTTAAAAATCTAGAAAAATATATATAAAATACGAAATGATGTTTTAATCCTCTCTTAGAAAGTTTGGACTATTTGGTCAAGTTTTGCTAATTATATCATTAGTTATGTCTAAAAATGATTAAGGGAAATTATGGTATTTTTGCTATGTTTGATCCATTTTAACCGATCAAATTATCGTTTTGGTGTTTATAGTTGATTCTCTATGTTGATATGACTGTATGTTATGCTTTGTGATTGATTAGAATAGTTAGAATGGTCGAAAACGCCGTCGTATGGCGTAAAACAGTCGCTAGAAAGTTGCAGTAAATGTGCAGGATTTCAAACCGGATCGGATCGGATTATTGGGCTCGAATCGAATAGGATAACCGGGCAAGTGGATTTGATTCTGATTGGAACTTAGCATAAGGGCCACGGTGAGAAGGAAGGTCATTTTCTTAGAGTTGGAGTTGGGCAGGGGATCGGATCGGAGAGACCAAAAGGGGATCGGATCGGAGAGACCAAAAGGGGATCAGATCGGGCGAATGAAGAAGGATGGGATCGGATCGGGCGAATGAAGAAGGATGGGATCGGATCAAGCGAATGAAGAATAATGGGATCGGATCGGGATATCTAGGAGGGAGCGACCACCGAACCGAATGAGAAAGCAACCACCGAGCCAAACCCAGGCAGAGGGCATCCTAACTGAACCGAGCTAGAGGGGGAAACCCGAACCGAACTGCTCCTAGGAGCATACTAGGAAGTATTGGACCGAACCGATGAGGACTGGAGGACTATGCATATCCGAACCGAGCCGGACGAGTGCTATTACTACTACGTGACGACTCTTTTAAAGACCTACTCCAATTCGACCAAAACCCGAGATGCAAAGTAAGCCCAAATGGGAAGTAGAACTCAGGATCCAGGTGGGAACTAACGAGTTAATTTTATGAGTGGGCTTTGCTGCGGGACGTGTGCTAAGGGGTTGTCGATGTCTATGACTTTGGATCACTATGTGTAGGGGGTACGTGAACGGATTCAGGACCATAGTGGTCTTGGTACGACTAGAGGGCTATAGACCAATGAAACGGGGTCATTTGAAAAGATTTGGTCAGGATCCCATGGGATACGCTTGGTGGTAGCAGTAGTTGTACAAGTTCAACCCCGTCATTACCTCGATGAGTCAAGTGATCAAAGTGGTGGAAATCGTATGCTTTACGCACTGAGTGAGAGATGTGAGGATGGTTCCCATGCTTGATTTGTTTGCCATCACTATGACATGCACACCACCACCCCCGTATTCTTTACACCATGTGTTAGTGGCACCTTAGAGTATTGTACAGTATGTAGTGCTAACTCTTTGGTTGCAGGTCCAGGTTTAGGTATGGTTTAGTGTACCTGTTATTATTCTGTTTTGCTGCTTATCGCTCATACCAGACTTTTGTTTGAACCAGAGTTTTATGTCTCTTCTTATTATTCTGGGTGATCTCACGAGCAGACTAGAGACAGGTTAGCTGGTGATGCATGAGTAGCTGTACCGAAGACGAGCAGGAGGCTTCCACGTATGATGTATATATAGATATTGTCCCTATGTCGCTGCTGGCCACAACTTTGGGCATTAGTAGTGCACCCTTCCTTTCTTTTGCTTTAGTGACAGTTTTAAAGTTGTAATAATGATGATGTGGAGCATAAGCTGTAATTGGATTTTCCGCTGCTATGATGTTTAGTTTCAGCTTATGCAATGTCTCACCTGTTTTATGTCAAGTAATTTATTATTATATTTTATTTCATGCGCTGTGAGACATTCTACAGTTTCTTGATTAGTTCATTCTCTTCTTTCCCTTCTTCGGCGATCGTTCCGGGCTAGTCAGGCATGTGTACAGCGCACTTTCAGAGGAAATGCCGACTAGTGCGGGGCGAGCCGTCACACTTGGTATCAGAGCTCTTGGTTGCGTAGTTAACCTAGGAAAAGGCCCCAGGGAGAGATAATACGTACATGAGAGCACGTATTTGTGATTATTTTGGTTTTCAAAAGCTATATATATATATACTATTAGTATATCCAAGGAGGAAGTCGCACTGCAGTGGCATCACTATGGAGATGGTTAATCGTTTTCTCTTTAAAGATTGAACGATGAGCCAATACGCAACAGGTGCCGGTAGAGGAGCCAATAATGGTAATGCTGCTGACATGAGGACAATGTTTACTGACCTCATAAGGGAGATGCTTAGAGATGTTCAAGAGGCAGCTCCTAATGCTGGTAATGGTGGTGGTGCAGTGGTGCAGGCGCCTAGAGTCAATTTTGCCAAGTTATGCAAGGATTACACCAGTCTTGGTGGAAAGCCGTTCCAAGGAACGGAATCGTCCACGGATGTTCAAGATTTGTTGGATAGCTGTGAGCGTATCTTTGAAGACTTAGGTATCGAGGATGCGATGAAAAGAAAGCTAGCGTCCCGTCAGTTGCAAGGACGGGCAAGTGGAATGCTATAAAGGCAGCTACTCCCGAGGATCAGATTACTTAGGATCAGTTTAAGGTTCGCTTTAGTGATAAGTTCATTCCAACTGCTCAGAAGTCAGTGTTGTTTAAGAAATTCTTGGAACTGAAGCAGAATGGCAGAGCTATCTCAGAGTATATAGCAGAATTCGATACTTTATCGAAGTATGGATTTTCCCTCATTGACATTGCCGAGAAGAAGAACGAGAAATTCATAACTGGCTTGGATGGATACTTGGGGAAAAGGCTTATTAACCACATCGATGAGACGTTTGAATCGATTGTGGGGAAAGCATTGAGGTCAGAGAGTCTTTATCATAAGTCAAAGACGGAGGTTGCATCAGCAGAGGATCCAAAGCCGCAAGCAAGCGGTGGGGGCAAGAATGGTTCTCAGAATAAGAGAAAGCAAAATCAGACTAAGGATGGCAAAAAAAAAGAATAAGAAGGATGTTGAGTGCTTTAGGTGTGGTAAGAAGGGCCATTATGCTAGTAATTGTTGGGCCAAGCCAGTGGATAGGAAGTGCTTCAACTGTGGCCAAGTGGGACATCAGAAGGAAAAGTGTCCGCAACCCCCTAAAGAAAAGCAGATGGTGAAAGCATATGCCATTAGTGCTGTTCCTTCTTCGTCGAATGCCCCAACTGCGGCGGAGAAGGGAAAGAATGTCGTTATTCAAGGTATGCTTTCTGTTTATGATGTTCCTGTTAGAGTTTTGTTTGATACCGGAGCTTCCAGTTCCTTCATATCTAGTGACCTGGTAGATAGGTTGGGATTGGAACCGGAGATCAACGATAGACCTTTAGTGGTGACGAACCCGATTTGTGGTTCGACTAGCCTTAGCATGATTTGCCGTAATGTGGTCTTATCGAGTCATGGAAGCTTGTTTGTTTGTGATTGCTTTGTTTTTGGCTTTACTGGGCTTGACATTATTTTGGGAGTCGATTGGCTCCAAAGATACGGGGTAGTGGTGGACTGTGACGGCTTTTTGGTGACAGCTGGAGCAGATGATGGGCAGAGGGTAGTGATTGGTGGTCTACCTAGTGATGGGGTAATAGCTAGCTTTATAAATTCCCTCGACATCCCACATGATGAGTTGTCAGGGTTGCCCGTGGTTTGCCAGTATCCAGACATCTTCGAGGAAGTGACCGGGCTTCCACCACATCGAGAGATTGAGTTCCGTATTGATTTAGTGAAAGATACCGACCTATAGTGATGCCACTTCGTCGTATGGCGCCAAGGGAGCAGCAAGAGCTTGGGGTGCAAGTAAGCGATCTTTTGAAGAAGGGGTTTATCAGAAGAAGTGTTTCTCAGTGGGGAGCACAAGTTGTGTTTTCTACCAAGGCAGATGGTTCCCTTCGATTGTGTATGGACTACCGCGAGCTGAATAAGGTGACGAGGAAGAATAAGCATCCTCTACCGTGGATAGATGATTTGTTTGATCAGTTAGTGGCGCGAGAGTGTTCTCCCAGTTGGATCTCGTGACAGGTTTTCATCAGCTTAGGGTGGAAGTTGAGAGTATAGCTAAAATGACATTTCGTATGCCGTTTGGATTTTATGAGTGGTTGGGCATGCCATTTGGGTTGATCAATGCACCAGCATATTTTGTGGATCTTATGAATAGAGTATTCAGAGATCAGTTGAATAAGGTTTTTCTTGTGTTCGTGGACGATATACTTGTCTATTCGAGGATAGAGGAAGAACACAAGGAACATTTGAGGATAGAGATGGAGGTGTTGAGAAAACACCAATTGAAAGCGAAGTTTTCTAACTGTCACTTCTGGAGGAGGGAAGTGAGATTCTTGGGCCAAGTTGTTTCAGAAAATGGCATCGCCGTGGACCCTACGAAGGTGGCTATGGTACAAGATTGGTCTACGCCCAAGAATGCGACAGACATAAGAAGTTTCTTGGAATTAACTGGATATTATCATAAGTTTATCAAAGACTTCTCCAAGATAGCAGCTCCGTTGACTTAGTTGACCAAGAAGAATCAAGCTTTCGTCTAGGATGAAAAGTGCGAGAATACATTCAAGAGTCTAAAGGACAAGTTGACATGCGCACCAGCGTTAGTCATTCCTAAAGGGAATGAAGAGATGACGATACACACAGATGCATATGGTACCAGACTAGGTGTTGTATTGACGCAAGGAGGTAAGGTTGTAGCTTATGCAAGTCGGCAATTGAAACCGCACGAGAGAAGATACCCACCCACAATTTGGAATTAGCAGCGATCGTATTCGCATTGAAGATGTGCAGACATTATCTTTTGGGAGAAAGTTTCGATTTGTTTACCGATCATATATCATTAAAGTATCTCTTCTCTCAGAAGGATCTAAATCTCCGGCATCAGAGGTGGTTAGAATTTTTAGCTTCCTATGATTTCGATATCGCATACACACCAGGAAAGGGCAATGCGGTAGCTGATGCATTGAGTAGAAGACATACCAGTTTAGGGGCTATGTTTCTAGAATGGAAGCAACTGGAGTACATTGTTGGGTATTATTTCATACCAAAGTACGAATTGGATCCAGAAATGTTAGCAAGTTTGACGATCAGACCCACTTGGATTGAGCGGATTGGTTCCAGTCAGAGGAACGATCCTAACCTACCGGAAATCATCTCAAAGTTAGAGGTGGGAATCGACGGAGAGATGAATAAGTATTGGCTTGATTGAGATGGATGGCTTAGAAATAATGGACGACTTGTTATACCCAATGTCAATGGATTGAGAGATAAAGTGCTTAGAGAATGTCATCACTCAAAACTGACTATACACCACGGTGATAACAATATGTATCAAGATATGAAGCAGACCTACTATTGGGAAGGGTTGAAAAGAGACATTGGGAAGTTTATATCCAAATGCATGAATTGCCAGCTAGTTAAAGCTGAGCAAAAAAAGCCTAGCGGGTTGTTGCAACCATTAGAGTTTCCAGAATGGAAATGGGAACAAGTCTCGATGGATTTCATTGATGGGTTACCAAGGACTAGATCGGGCCATGATAGCATTTGGGTGATTGTGGACCAATTGACTAAGAGTGCAAGATTTATACCCGTCAAGTCAAACAGGATGGCATCTAAGTTAGCTGAACTATATGTAAAGTGGGTAGTGAGATTTCATGGAATACCCAAAGGCATTGTGAGTGACCGAGATCCATTGTTCACTAGTGGATTTTGGAAGAGCTTAAAAGAGGCGTTAGGATCAGAATTACATCTTAGTACCGCTTATCATCCTCAAACCGACGGTCAAACAGAGAGGGTGAATCATATATTAGAAGACCTCTTGAGAGCCTGTGTATTGGATTTTGGTGGATCATGGGATGACCATTTGCATCTAGTAGAGTTTGCATATAATAATAGTTATCAATCTAGTATTGGTATGGCTCCATTTGAAGCTTTGTACGGAAGACCGTGCAACTCAACGTAATGTTGGTTAGAAATTGGTAAGAAGTTTGTGCTTGGACCAGATGTGATACGAGAAACTTCAGCTAAGATTAAGATTGTCCAACAGCAAATGAAGGCTGACCAAGATAGGCAGAAAAGTTATGCTGATAAGAGGAGGAGGGAATTAAAGTTCTCCATTGGCGACTTGGTGTTTGTCAATATTTCTCCATTGAAGAGCATGATAGGATTTGGCAGAAGAGGCAAGTTAACACCAAGATTTGTTGGTCCATTCCTAGTTATTGAGCAAATTGGGAATTTGGCATATAAAGTTGAATTACCAGAGAAAATGGCAGGAGTTCATAATGTATTTCATGTTTCCCAGTGAAGGAAGTTCGTGCACGACCCATATGTGGCTATTTCACCAGATCAGTTGGATGATATCGAAGTTGAACCCGAGGCGGTTGGGAATCGCAAGCCTATGCTTATTGTTGGGAACGATACGAAGCAAGTTCGAGGGAAATCGGTGAATCTAGTCAAATTTCAGTGGGGCGAGAATGAGAATGACGGTACTTGGGAGGCAGAGGAGAGCATTAGGAAGACGTATCCAGAACTCTTCGCTTGGTAAGATTTCAGTTTCGATTTAGTCTTTCCACATGCTAGGATAGGCTTGTTTTGTTTCTTTTGCATATTCGATTGTTGTATGTGGCTGGTAGGCATGCGGGATCCTTTGTATGTTTTGGGTTAAGGAATTTCGAGACGAAATTTCTTAAGGGTGGGAGAGTGTAACAACTCGCATTCTACGCATCGAAGGATCGTAAACATTCATTTCTTTCACAAACGAGGTCGGATGGTCATGTAACTTTGAGAGATGACTATTGGGGTCATTTCCCATGTTCATGATTTTTCCCGATTTGTAAATGACCGTTCTGCCCCTAGCTAGTCGTGTTTCGGCCATAACTTTTGATTGGAAATGAGTTTTGACCCGAAACCACTTCCATTAGATCCGGATAATGGTTTACCTTTCCATAGAGTGATCACAATAATCAAACAGACTCACTGTTTGGGAGATATGGCTGAATCAAGTTTCAGATGGTGAGAAACAGCTTAATTGGGCTTAACCGGGTGATTGACAACTAGGCCCAAAGGAGAATTTCGGGATTTGGAGTCTTTAAGGGCTATCATGGTTTGGAGAACACCCTTTCTCTCACTTTCACAGCCGCCACTTTCATTCTTAGAACCCTAATAATGGCCTCTAACATCTAAAACCCACCAAATCACCCTCTAATCGATAATTAAGCCAAATCGACATTAAATCAAAGAGGATTAGCACAAGAATCGAGGTAGAACTGCTTTATAGCCTTGGGAATAGTGCTATAACAAAGATTTATTTCAGATCTAAAGTTAATTTGTGGCCAAGGTGAGTGATTTGCATAGTTCCTCACTAATTATGGTTAATTAAGAGTAATTAGTGCTAATTAGTGAATTTATACATGTTAAAAATCTGAAAAATATTTATAAAATACGAAATGATGTTTTAAGCCTCTGTTAGAAAGTTTGGATAATTTGGTTAAGTTTTGCTAATCATATCATTAGTTATGTCTAAAAATGAATAAGGGAAATTATGGGATTTTTGCTATGTTTGATCCATTTTAACCGATAAAATTATCGTTTTGGTGTTTATAGTTGATTCTCTATGTTGCTATGACTGTATGGTATGCTTTGTGATTGATTAGAACAGTTAGAATGGTCGAAAATGCCGTCATATGGCGTAAAATAGTCGTTGGAAAGTTGCAGGAAATGTGCAGGGTTTCAAACCGGATCGGATCGGATTATTGGGCTCGGATCGAATAGGATAACCGGGCAAGTGGATTTGATTCGGATTGGAACTTAGCATTAGGGCCATGGTGAGAAGGAAGGCCATTTTCTTAGATTGGAGTTGGGCAGGGGATCAGATCGGAGAGACCAAAAGGGGATCGGATCGGGCGAATGAAGAAGGATGGGATCGGATCGGGCGAATGAAGAAGGATGGGATCAGATCGGGATATCTAGGAGGGAACGACCACCGAACCGAACCAGGAAGCAACCACCGAGCAACACCCAGGCAGAGGGCATCCGAACCGAACCAGGAAGCAACCACTGAGCAGAACCCAGGCAGAGGGCATCCGAACCGAACCGAGCTAGAGGGGGATCCCGAACCGAATCGCAACCAGGAGCATACTAGGAAGTATTGGACCGAACCGAACCCATGAGGACTGGAGCAATATGCGTATCCGAACCGAGCCGGACGAGTGCTATTACTACTACGCGACAACTCTTTTGAAGACCTACTCAAATTCGACCAAAACCTGAGATGCAAAGTAAGCCCAAATGGGAAGTAGAACTCAGGATCCAGGTGGGAACCAACGAGTTAACTTCATGAGTGGTCTTTGCTGCGGGACGTGTGCTAAGGTGTTGTCGATGTCTATGACTTTGGATCACTATGTGTAGGGGGTACATGAACAGATTCAGGACCACAGTGGTCTTGGTACGATTAGAGGGCTATAGACCAATGAAATGGGGTCATTTGAAAAGATTTGGTCATGATCCCATAGGATACGCTTGGTGGAAGCAGTAGTTATACAAGTTCAACCCCGTCATTAACTTGATGAGTCTAGTGATCAAAGTGGTGGACATCGTATGCTTTACGCACTGAGTGAGAGACGTGAGGATGGTTCCCATGCTTGATTTTTTTGCCGTCACAATGTCATGCACATCCCCACCCCCGTATTCTTCACACCATGTGTTAGTGGCACCTTAGAATATTGTACAGTATGTAGTGCTAACTCTTTGGTTGTGGTCCAGGTTCAGGTATGGTTTAGTATAACTATTATTGTTCTGTTTTGCTGCTTATTGCTCATACCAGACTTTTGTCTGACCTAGAGTTTTATGTCTCTTCTTATTACTCTGGGTGCTCTCACGAGAAGACTAGAGACAGGTTAGCTGGTGATGCACGAGTAGCTATACCGGAGATGATTAGGTGGCTTCCACGTATGATATATATATAGATATATAGATATTCTCCCTATGTCGCAGCTGGCCACTACATTGGGCATTAGTAGTGCAACCTTCCTTTCTTTTGCTTTAGAGATAGTTTTAAAGTTGTAATAATGATGATGTGGAACATAAGCTGTAATTGGATTTTCCACTGCTATGATGCTTAGTTTCGGTTTGTGCACTGTCTCACCTGTTTTATGTCAAGTATGTTATTATTATATTTTATTTCCTGCACTGTGAGACATTATACATGTTCTTGATTAGTCATTCTCTTCTTTCCCTTCTTTGGCGACCATTCCGGGCTAGTCGGGCATGTGTACAGCGCACTTTCGGAGGAAATGCGGACTAGTGCGGGGCGGGCCGTCACGATAATCATTTGGATGGATATTTGAATTGAAAAGCCTGTGTGAACCATGCCTACTAGTTAAAGTAAGTTTATTACTTGGAAAGACCGGGATCGAATACATGTTAGAAAACCATTCCAAGTAATAATACGACGTTATGAAGCAATTCAAGACATGTTCAACGACGAATGAAGATCGGGAATATTTAAATTGTTTAGATTGATTGTTGATTGATGTCTTGGTTAGGTAGGCCACCGATACAAGGTATGCATTACACGAGACCTGGACATATTTAAGTATTTTCGGGTTGTTGTTCCGTTCAGTCCCAAAACGGATTTGTATGGATGGTGTGTCTAACATTGAAATTAACTGCATAGCACTGATTTCCATTAATGTATATCGGATTTGTGGCAATATATTATCCTCATCTCTAAGTCATATGAACTTAGAGGTTATGCATTGAGTTAAATCAGTGATATGTCGTGAATTGTCAATGTGGCATACCCTATTCGTGAAACGAGCTAGTGATGATCATAGAATGGCTTATCAAAGCATCACTTTGTGTATGACGTGACAGCGACAAACCTCACGCCCTGGATTGATGAGAAACTGGCGGTTAGGTTTTATACTTATATATGAATTGATGATGAAGATGTGCAGCAATGGGAAACCACTTACGAACCTGGGGAAGTTGGGTATGTTCGAGGGGCCGTGTTTGGTCGAAATCCTTTGATCTTCCCTGACAATGTGTAGTTGGTTTCCGCGATGGACGAAAAAGCCGTGATGCACTTCGTTTTGTATCCCAAATTGATCTTTCGTGTCAGGAATCATCAAGTTGGAAACCCAAATCTCCAATACGAGCCACACAATTTTGATTGTGTGTATATATATATATGGCAGCATAATATTATGGATATTATGTCGTTTAGGATTAATACATTTATTTGCGGAAATGTTTTCCGCACTATATGATAATATTAGAAGAGGATTTTCACGTACGAAAGCATGTTTGGTTATCATAAGGTAAACTCGCCCATCTGGTGTGCGCTTGCATTGTGTGATATGGGACGAGCTTATGATAGCTTCATTTTCCCAAAGTCATTGCGAATTCATATGCATGGGTATTCACATGGAGTAAACCCGTTCCGCGTTAGCGGCGCGGTCCGTTGAATTTCCCAACTTTAAAATAAATCCTAATAATAACTGTTTTGAGTTCTCACCCCAGTCCCACGACTGACATGGAGTTTATTGTTCCTTTCTAAACTCTAGGTGCCCATTAATTTCCATACGGGCAGCTAGTAGTTTAGTTTTGCAGTTATAGATCATTAGAGCGGGATTCGAAGCGCTTTTAGAGTTGGAGTCCACGCTAGAGTTTGGAGCTTCCGCTATATCATACGGTTTCTTCCGCTGAGATTATATTTTCTTTTCTTCTGCTGTGTAACGTCCCAGGGTTTTCGGCCCGGAAAATCGACATAAATACCTTATCGTATCTCATGTCGATCCCCCAAAACACCAAGAACACTGGAACGTTTATGGAAAGAAGTTAGAGGGTGAGACAAGAGAGAAAGAAATATTAGAATAGAAGAAGAAGAACACAACACAGAGTCTCACATCAAAAATAATATAGAAATAAATCTTTACTGAGAGCTTTTGAAAAACACTTACAATATCAGAGTATATCAACACATTTGGACAGTTATAATAATCTGGCCTTATATAAAACACAGCGGAATACACTACATATGTCTGGACTTCCCCAGCACGCCTTTCGTTGTGTCCAATAACCTGAACCTGCAAACCCGGGCTAACCCGAGCATTACAAATACCGGGTCAGTATGGTGAACCAAAGTGAGATAAACACACTAAGTTTAAAGGTAACCATTCAATGTGATTTTATAGTTCAAAATCTTTTCAAAAGAAAAGGATAATCGTAAGATCGAATCCACACATAAACATGGACGGGTTTTACCTTACGATAACCCAAAACAGTTTTAAAACCCATACCTTTTGTGATATTATAATAATGTCTAAATACCAGTAAATAACAATCTAGTGGAATGCTTGCATCTCACGCTCCACATATATAGTACACAATTAAAATCCGTAGGCGCTTATTGGAGATTGGATTCCAACTCTGATAAGGTATGGGACCACCTGCCGTTCGTGTATCTCTAGAGAGGAATACACTGGGTTCTACACGAACGTCTTGCAACCCGACCCACACATGACCGACCACTCATTTCGCTTGAGTGTATCAGATGTATATCACCGACGGTTGGGATTAACAACCATCTCCCGAAAAGGGACAGAATCGAAATATAGATTAAAGAAGCAAAAGGTATTTCTCTAGATAGGTGATTATACACCCTAATGGGAGCGACCTACATAGCCATGCTGCCTGCCCAATTTTTTGTCATTTCCCGGTTGTAAAGCAAGAGGCTAGAATCTATTTTGAGCACATCTTGTCATCATTCACTTTGAATGCCACATCGTCAGATCCATCATGTCACTAATTGACGTCCACAAAAATACTCTACAACTAACAAAAGTACGTTTGTAAAAATCAATGTACGTGATTCTTAGGAAATACCCTGTCAGACACTCGTCCATACAAGTCATCCAGGAACAGGATGAACCGAAGGCCCCCTCCTACTACATCCTAGGCATCACCCTACAGATTAGTAGCGATAAGTCCTTGCAATCCGTAGATTCCAATCATGACAGAACCACTGTTGAAAATATCTCCGGCCTCTAAACTAGAGAAATCCAGTCAGTAGTTCTTCCGCTCATGAAGATCAATGGTCTTCAATTTCTTCATCTTCAATAATCTTCTTCCTCGTATTCGCTAGTCGGAATGGTTTTCGTATAAAAAATTCGATCCCGGTCTTTCCGTACCAACGATCGTATGAGTCAGGTTTGATAGTCGGTGATTTAACTATCAAATAAATAATTGTGAGAATAACATGGGTTTACTTGTTCAGTACCAACACTACATAGCCTCTTTAAATAAAAACGATTAACGATAGTTAATCTTAAGCTCTTAAATATTTCATTATTCAAAAATAACTTATTTGATATAAGATTTCAATTTTCGAACTATTTCACTTTCATATCATATTAAATTCTTTATTCTCATCGTTTCAAAACCATTTACCATTTACCATTTAATTAATATGTTTTATAAAACTCCTACTTTTGAAAGTCCCTTTCTCGAATATAAATATTATTCATTAAATCATTGATCAAGAGAAATACCACCATTCTCTTTACCCCATTAATGATACATTTTACCACTTGGATTTATGTTCAAAATCCTATCACTCACTTCATTTCCAAATTTACGTTTTCATCCTCTCGCTTGAAATCTTATTCAAACAATTCTACTTAATACTACTATTAAGTAATGCTTTACACCTCATCTCCTTTTTATAAACTTTGTTTAAAAATCCTGGTTTAATACAACCCCTTTTTCCTCAACTTCTTAATTCAAATGTTAATCAACCATTTATTTAAACAATCATATTCGCTTAAAACCCCTTTTATAAATTTCGGGTTTTAATATAAAATCCATTCATAAATTCCTTTCACCACTTAATCAGATTTCATTACCATTCTGATCACTTCCCTACATAATCCTCATTTAAATAGAAACTTCTTAGATTATTATTAATTTAATTTATAATTCACTTCACCATTTACCATCGCATAATTGATTAACTTATTTATTTACTAAATAATTAATAAATTCCTTTTTAAAACCTTATTAGAATTGAACCATTATTCGTTAACCCATCTTGTTGGATTAATTCAAAATAATTGGTCTAAAAGTTAACTTAGTAAATTAATTGACTTTGCCAATCCAAAATACGATTACTTCATTAAACGATTCCAAATGATCCTTTATTTAAATTAATTTAAAATTAATTTAAATAAATTTCCTTTTTACAAACTTTAATATTCAAAATAATAGATTTAAAAATCTATTTTTAGTTATAAGATTAATTTATAACTTTGTCTCGTCGATTTACCTGACGATAGATCGATATTTATAAAACGGTTAATTCATAGGCCATGTACTGTCAATCACTCAACCAATAGTACCCATTGGTTTAAACCAAACAATGGTGATTTTCAGGTCAATATTCAACCATCTAGACAAAACAATTCATTTCAAATAATTAATGGTCTCATAGCATTCTATAATGACATTTCAATATCAACCACAACAATCAATCCAAAAAATTCATTTATTAAAACACGTTTATTTTATAAATGTGACCAATAAGGTAAGATATCTTAATTGGGATAAATTGTTAAAATAACGATTTGTTTTCACTGAAATTAAACGACGTTTAATTTCATCAGTTCAAATGATATGTGAATGTATATCATCAACTAGTAAAATCATTAGCAAACATAGAAAAAAATAAAAACCCAACTTATAAAATATAAGTAGGAAGATCTGAGTGAGTTTAACTCACCTTTGATTCTCACTTTCTCCAGCTTTGTCCTGGTTTTGTTCTGCTTGTAGTCATGATCGTAACACGAATTATTTTGCCCCATTTTTGTCCATATATGAATGAGCTATAAACGTTTAAATATCAACGCCCTAGCTAAATTACTTAACCCTTAGTTATAAATTAAATAAACTAATCTTATTTAATTAAACCAATTACCCCGTTATACAATCCCTACTAATTTCTTTAATCCCTATATGTTAAATTTATGGTTTATTTAATTAAAATAACAAACCTTAATCACATTTGTTAACGACTGAATTATATTAAACAAATAATTAATGACGTTTTAAAATTGAGTAACACGACCAACTAAGTAACAGCATGAAATGGTTTTAAATTTCATTAGTTAGATTTAACTTAATTTAATTAAAATCCTTTAAGTAAATCAATTAATAAGCTTCATTAAGTTTTTTTTTAATTCAAACTAACATAATTGGGCCATATTTTATCTCATCCAGCCCATCTCGTTGCAACCCGCACTAATCTCACCTATATCCAAACCCTCCGATCCTTTCCTCTTCACTTCACCATTTTATCAACCGCCACAAAAAAACCTTCTTCCATCCTCTAACATCGCTCCACCAAATTGAAGTCACCAACGTCGAACCCTAGCGCAACCACCTCGTCGCATTCCCCTTTCCTTTCTCCACCTCCGATCGTGCTGTCAACCTCCACAACCCTTAAGCAACCACCACCTCTTCACCGATCCACCCAAACCCTTCCATGCCAAATCGTTTCTCCCTTTGACCTTGCTTCCACCTTCGTTTGATTTAAGCCTGCTCCATGCTCCAGTCTTCTGCTTCAGTCGCTCCGCACCCACGAAGGACCATCCAAGAACGAGACCGACACTTCCAGGTGAAGACTGATCGAGCTTTAGTTCGATCAAACCCATCGCCAACCGATAAGTATTTTCGTGATTTAATTTCTATTTTATTTTCCTGTTTTTATTTTTCTTTGGGTTGAATTCGGTATTTTCCCTTACTGTGTTGATCAGTGCGTGGATACAAATGTATATAGGCAATTAATTCAGATAAGATCAGTGTCAATGTCGATATCGATTTCGAAATCATAGAGTTAGGTTTTTTTCTGTGTTTATATCCTTAGGTTAAAGTTAGCTGTGCTAGTTTTAGGTACTATTCTCTACAAGTGCGAACCCGTGCTTCGCACACGGATTTTGCCTTACTTATAGTTTAAATGGGTGAATTATATTGATCTTTAAAGTGAAAATAAAATGACCTTGTCTTATCCATTGATGAACATAATTGTAACTTTCCAAATTTTATGTAAGAAAAATGAAAATAACGCGACAAATAATACTACAGCTAGACAGCACTTAAATTAGGAAGGGAATCTCATATCATAATAGATATGTATAAGTCATACTACCTTGGAATGAGAAAAGTGTTATAGTTACAGTGAAAATTAGATATAGTTCCCTATTTTCAAATTTAATATAAGTTTTCCCTTTCGAATTTGAAACACCCCACCTCCGTTAGGGTCACTCTCAAAGGGAATGCCCAAATTTTGGTGGAGGTTTATAAGTATAAGTCACAGATATACAAGACAGATATAGGAACACATATTTGTAAACAGCGGAAGAACAACAAACTTTTATTTCATAAAGTCAAATACGTGTTACAACAACATCCTTTCCCAAAAACATAACATAACACTTTCATAATCTGTCTTGAGTACATTATTTAAAGAAGCATAAATAAAACATAGATAAACTGCAAAAGCCCCATAGTGGATTGTCCAAAGCCATAGTTTAAAACAGGAAAGTCCAAGCAATACATTTCTCTTCTTCAAGCTGGATGTTGGGGCTGATCAAGCTGCTGTGTTCCCTCCCTGAGGACCTTGGGGGGGGGGGAACGGAAGAAAGAAGACGAAAGAAAAATAGAGTCAGACATAAAGCCTGAGTAAGTCTAGTACTATTTTGTCTATGAATAAAGAACTGGGTATGATAAGTATAAACAAGAAGTGGGCATGCACTATAAACTTGGTTAAGTTGTCTAGGGTCGAATATACTATCGTACCCCATGTTGGTCTCTGAACCCATATAAACTAGTTTCCAACTGGCACCCCATAATCAGGGTGATGTGATCCATTCTATGATGATCGGCTCCTACTCGCATAGTTACATGTGTCTTACGGCCCCCGATGTTGTAGTTACCTATGCTGGTCCCACCATGGGGTGTATCAAGTCCCATAGTGGCGGCCCGACACAACCTTAGAGTGCACAGGTATGCTACTGGTGTCCAGTGCCTTATTTTTCTGCGCCGGAGTGTGTGCACGCCCGCACTCCGTTAGAACCTACACTGCTACACCACCGCCGTCGCTTTGACCTCTTACAATCAGCCCAGTAATCGTGCCCCACCCTGCCTAGTTTCAGGGTATCCTGATACACCTTCTAGGGTTACTGCTGAAAAGGGTCCCCCGCTACTAGGTTTTCTATCTCTAGCCAACATGCTAAGTTGTTTAAGTGTTTTCTAACCTAACCCCCACCAGTCCGTTTAGTTTAGCATGTTCCATTTTGATTAAGTCTTTAGTTCACTTAATCCTAACAATCCTGACTCAGCCTTAATTGTCTTATTAAGGCCCTGACCTCTCACATTAGACAGGTATTGTTGTGGCTGCCTGTTGCCGGTTGGTTCCGGGCAGTCTTACGCCACAACTCAGTCTAACCTCGGGTCCTTATTGGGCTCCATGTTTAACCTCCCATATTGGATAGGTATTGTTGTGACTACTGGACAGCCGGGCGGTTCCGGGCAGGTTTACATCACAACTCAATCCAACCTCGGGTTAAACACATCGTATGTTCTACATATTTTGTCATTCTTCTTTATTTCTTATATGTAAACATTTGCGGCCAATTATTAAGTTAATGGTGCAAAGGTTACACCAATCATGGGCCCAACCCATACTTGAATTTGGGCCCTTCTATTTTATATTTTCATTCATTAATTAATTTTAACCCAACGTTATTTTCCCCCGTTTTACACGTCCGTTTATATATATTGGGCTTAGCCTTTTAAAGCCCAATTTAGCCATGCGAAAAGGGGAGGCTTGAAGCGTGATTACATACACAAAGAGGGGAAGGTGAGCGCATTAACTTGCAATATGACGTTGGAAATACAAAATAGAAGCTGGTGTACTTGCATATATACTTTGGTCATAAATCATAGGTGACATGAACCAAACCATGTAAACTTAAGATAAGAATCTAAATTAGGTGTCACATAGTCTTAACTACAACATAGACCTATGTTCTCATTTAGGCATAATGTCAAACATAAACAAGTCATGTTCATAAGATTTCTACATGTTTACAAAGGGGATACTTTGTTACTAACACAAAAGCATAGTTCAACTTAATCATGATTTAAATATTCCTAAACATGGTGTTTGCTTTAAACTTGCAAAAAGGGATTTTTGAGTCTAACCTAGCCATGTCTCATATATGTCATCATATAATTCTAGTAAACAAGATAGACTTAATCATGGTTTTCAATTATGCCAAATATCATTCATAGCCTAGCCATATTCATAAATTTGCAAATAGGTTTTCTAGTACAAAAGCATGGCTTAATACATGATGCCAAATTCTCAACATAATTACATATGGATAATAACCAAACTTGTTCCAATTACTTACAAAATGATTTATGCACAAAAATATACATCATGGTGGCATAGAAGCAAACCCCAAACTTGCATGAATTTAAATCAACTACATACATGTAGCTTCGACATGGATTACATAATTTGCGAATTATTCCAAACGTATACTTGCATAGAACTACCGCATGTAGTTCTTTATAATGAATAACATAATTCATAGATATCCAAACGTATATAATATTTCAAATTGATAAGAACGCACAAATATGAATTACTTTATTGCCACAATTCAAGCATACAAACCAACACAATTGTTTATTCATACCAAAGTAATACTCTACTTACAATGGTGTGATGAATTCTCTAGTTTAGGGATTGAAGACGCAAATTCCTTTGTTGAATTGATTTGTTTAGGTTGCTTTAAGCTTTAGAATCTTCCTCCTAATCCTCTCTCTAGTTGGCGGCTACTCTTAGTCGTTCCTCAGCAACATGGCGGCTATGTTCTTATTTTTGAATGAATAGATTAGGGTTTAGTCTAGGGTTGTTTATATAGAGGTTAGGAACTGATTAGGACCATTGATGTTGCCTGGATTGATCGTAGCCATTCATTTGATAGAGAGACCAATTAAAACTTGCCACCTAGCCCTAATGACAAAGCAGACCACATAAAATCGGCCAAACACAGACCTGGCCAGCCAGGTTGGCTGGGCTCGACCAGGTCGACACCCCTGTCGACAGGGCTGTCGACAGCCCTATCGACATGGGTAGCCCAGGTCGACAGCCCAGTCGACCTGGGTGGCCTAGGCGGGTGTTTATCCGCCCTGGCCCATTGGGCCCGATTTTTAATTATTTTATTCTGTTTGAATTTTAAATTTAATTCAAAACTTCCGAAGGCCATATCTTCTTCATACGGACTCCGTTTTTCGAAAACTCGGACTCTATTTCACGTATTTTTCCGAGACGAACACAATGGCGTATCCCGTTTCCCTTAGTTCTTTGATTTCAAATTAATTATACTTGAATTTGTGAATTTCATAGTTATAGAATTCTCGGGGTGTTACATTCTCCCCCACTTAAAAGGATTTCGTCCTCGAAATCTTCAAGTGTAGGAAAATGTACATCCTAACATCCAATCATCCATCTACTCATCCATCAAACACGAGCATCCATTGTCCTTAAATGACTTCTAATGCTTCTTGATCATATGCGAAGTGTGTGTGTACATGTACTTATCTAATGCAAAATCAGGCGGTCTACTGATTCAGTTGACCTCCTTAATGCGAATTATGTAAGTGCCATGAATCCATTATGTATGCAAATTTTCCTATTCATGATTCTACATGAGTGCACAATCATTCAATACAAATGCAACATCCATATGACAACACATTAAAGTTCAACCATATACGAATACAAACATATATGCATATGCAATATGAAGTGACTGAGCCGATCTAAAACCTAGATTGTGTGTGTATATGCAACCACGAGCAACCACTAGCAATCACTTGCAACCACTTGCAATCATCATCCATAACATGTTTCAACTACATGTTTTCATCCAAAAAGATTCTACCTAAAGGATAAGGTCGAGGGAATATACCTAAAAAGATAGATAAAAGCGCAACTTAAGGAAAAAGGAAAGATCAAGGATGTACCCTCGAACAGAAAAGGGTAGGCAGTACGTATTCTAGCTTCAGTTTCCCAAGTCGCGTCTCCCTCGGCGTCGCTCCACTGAACTTTAACGAGCTTGACTTCACGGTTGCGTAGCTTCTTCACTTCCGTTCCTAAGATGCGGGTTGGAACTTTTCTTATGGTTGCTTCGCGTTCCACTTCGGCCTCTTCGAGGATATTTGGCTCTACCACTTCAGCTGACTCATGTAGACATTTTCGGAGATGTGAAACGTGAAAAACGTTGTGGACTCCAGCCAACTTCTCGGGTAGCTCTAATCTATAGGCCATTTTCCCAATTTTCTCGATAATAGGGAATGGCCCTACGAACCTTGGTGCCAGTTTTCCTGTGGTTCCAAAACGAACAACGTTCCTTAGCGGTGATACCTTGAGAAAAACTCTGTCTCCAACTTCAAATTCAAGGTCGGTCCTCCTCTTGTCGGCGTAGGACTTTTGTCTGTCTTGGGCCGTCTTCATCCTTCTTCGTATTAAGTCTACTTTCTCTGAAGTCTCTCGGATCATATCTGGTCCAAGTATGAGCTTATCAGTAGACTCCCACCAACAAGTGGGCGATCGACACGGTCTTCCATATAAAGCTTCGAAGGGTGCCATTCCGATGGTTGCTTGATAGCTGTTGTTGTAGGCAAATTCCACCAAAGGAAGGTGGTCTTCCCATGTCCCTCCGAAGTCAAGGACGCATAGCCTTAAAAGTTCTTCCAAAACTCTGTTCACTCTCTCTGTTTGGCCATCGGTTTGGGGATGATAGGCTGTGCTCAAGCATAACTGCGTTCCTACTGCTTCTTGCAGACTCCGCCAAAATTCACTGGTGAAGATGGGGTCTCGGTCACTAACAATGCTAGATGGTATTCCATGGAGTCGAACGATTTCCTTGAGGTAAAGTGATGCTAGGGATGAGGAAGTTCTCTTACTTTTGATAGGTAAAAAGTGGGCGCTTTTAGTAAGCCTATCCACTATTACCCAAATGCTAGTGTTGCCTCTCCTAGACCTAGGCAGCCCATCGATGAAGTCCATTGAGATGCTATCCCACTTCCACTGCGGGACCTCCAGAGGATGTAGTAGTCCGCCAGGCTTTTTCTGTTCCGCCTTAACCTGTTGGCGCACCATACACTTAGAAACGAACTCTGCCACGTCCTTTTTCATGCCGTTCCAAAAGAAATTCCTTTTTATATCTTTGTACATTTTATCCCCGCCCGGGTGTATCGTCATCTTGGAATGATGCGCTTCCTCGAGAACCTTCCTTACTAAATCTTTTGTCTGTGGGACGCATAGTCTTCCGTCTCGCCTTAGTAAACCTTTATCGTCAATGGAGTATCTGTTGAGGTGACTTGAAGTCTCACCCCTAATTAGCCTATCAATCATTTCCACAAGCTGAGGGTCTTCGCGTTGTGTTGCCCCTACTGAATCCACTAAAGTCGGGCGCACTTCGAGAGATGCAAGCAAGCCCGGTACGAAATCGGAGGAAGGCCTAAAGTCGAAGCTGGCTATAAACTCTAGGCTTTGTCTTTCAACAAACAACGGGCTTAGGGTCAATTTCTTTCGGCTCAACGCGTCTGCCACTACGTTGCCTTTGCCCGGAGTATAGGAGATTTCGAAATCGTACGAGGCAAGAAACTCCATCCATCTTTGTTGCCTCAAGTTAAGATCTTTCTGCGAGAAAAGATATTTCAACGATTTATGGTCAGTGTAAAGTTCGAACTTCTCACCTAGGAGATAGTGTCGCCAAGACTTGAGTGCAAAGACGATGGCGGCTAACTCAAGATCGTGGGTTGGGTAGTTCTTTTCGTGCACCTTCAATTGCCTCCCGCCATAAGCTACTACCCTTCCTTCTTGCATTAAGACGACGCCTAGCCCTGTCCCACATGCGTCCGTATAAACAGTGAACATCTTGCTCCCATCTGGCAGCGTCAAAACTGGGGCTGTTGTGAGAGCCCTTTTTAGTCGTTGGAAAGCAAACTCGCAATCCAAATCCCAATTGAACACTAGATTCTTCTTAGTCAATTTCGTGAGTGGAGCTGAGATTTTCGCAAAATCCCTTATAAACTTTCGATAGAAACCTGCTAGTCTTAGGAAGCTTCGGACCTCAGTCGCATTCCTTGGTGTCTTCCAATCCTGTACCGCCACTACCTTAGCGGGGTCCACTGCTAACCCTTGTTTGGATACTATGTGCCCAAGGAACCTCACCTCTTCCCTCCAAAAGTGGCATTTGGAGAATTTGGCTTTTAGTTGATGGACTCGCAAAGTTTCCATGATTGCCCTTAAGTGTTGAGCATGTTCCTCTTCACTCTTTGAGAAGATAAGGATATCATCTACGAAGACCACTACGAATTTGTTGAGGAAATCTCTAAATACCCTACTCATTAGGTCCACGAAGTAAGCAGGTGCATTTGTCAAGCCGAAAGGCATGACAAGCCATTCAAAGAAACCGTCTGGGGTTCTGAACGCCGTTTTATCGATGCTATCTTCAGCCACCCTTAGCTGATGAAAACCGGTTGCTAAATCGAGTTGGGAGAAAACAGACGCTCCTACAAGCTGGTCAAATAAATCGTCAATTCTAGGGAGAGGGTGCCTATTCTTTTTCGTTAGCTTGTTGAGCTCCCTATAGTCAACACATAGACGGAGTGAATCATCCGCCTTTGTAGCGAACACCACTGGAGCGCCCCATTCTGAAATGCTCCTCCTAATGAACCCCATTTCTAGAAGCTCTTTAATCTGTTTACTGAGCTCTTTCCTTTCCCGTGGAGCCATGTGTCTAACGGGCAACGCAACGGGCTTTGCATTATCTACAAGATATATGCGGAAATCTATTTCCCGCTTTGGAGGCAAGCCCTTCACCTCTTCAAAGACATCCGGATATTCCCGGACCACTCTAACTGATTGCAAATTTTCAACAGAGGCATCTAGCGATTCAGGATAACTAAGCATAACCGCATGCGAGGGATTACAAGAAATTTCCAAAGTATTACCGAGCTGGGTTAGGAGCCTAACAACCCTTTTCTCACAATCAAGGATGGCCCCATTACTGGATAGCCAATCCATGCCCAAAATCAAACCATACCCCGAAAAGCCCAAAACAAAGGCACTACATTGAAATTCTACACTTAGGATAGAAATTTTCAATCCCAAACAGATCATAGACAAATGAGCTGGGCCCCCAATTGGGTTTGAAACAATTAAGGGGTCCTCTACCATACTAGTTTTTAGGTGCAGAGATTCTACCAAAGCAGACGAGATAAAGGAGTGTGATGCGCCAGAATCAAATAAAGTCCGAACGGGGTGATCATAAAGATAAACTACACTTTCTACGGAAGTATTTATACCTTGCTGTTGCAGAGGTGGCGCTTCTAGCACATGAACCTGTGCCCCTGGGGTGGATCCAGCCCTCTGCCCCTGTCCTCGTTTCTTTGGGCAGTCCTTAGCCCTATGGCCTGTCTCACCGCAAGAAAAGCACCCACCATTCTCCTTGGCCTTCTTTTTCCGGCAGTCCTTTACTAAGTGCCCCAATTTGCCACAGAAATTACACTTCCTCTTCTCTTTGTTGCCTTTCCCGCCCTTCTTAAAGTCTGTCTTCTTGGGCTGCAAACCCTCTTTCTTCTTGCCCTTATCCTCTTCATTCAGCAATGCCATTTGCACCAATCTTTCATACGTGGCTCCCATGGGTATATGGGTCATGGCCAAACTGTGTAATGGCTCATTTAACCCTTTGACGAAACGGAGAGCCTTCTTGTGCGGGGTATTGACTAGGTCAAGCCCAAACCTAGCCAGCTCATCGAACTGATTCACATACTCTCTGACCGTCTTGTCCCCTTGCTTAAGAAATAAGAATTTTTCCAACTGCAAACTTCTTTCGGCATCTGAGAGAAATTTGGTCTCAAACCTTGCCCTAAAGTCCTCCCATGTCTCCACTGGTCTTTCAGCATTAGTGACTTCCCACCAGTAGGAAGTCTCGCCCTTCAATAGCCACACTGCCAACTGTACTTTTTGTCTATCTTCTACCTCAAAGATGATGAATAGGTCCTCCGTTTCCTTCAGCCAATTTCTAGCTGCCACGAAGGACTCAGTTCCATGGAAATCCCTTCCTCCCATAGCTTTAAAATCTTTACACATCTTAGCGAAAGTGTTTCCCCGAGGAGGAGGTGGAGGAAAAGGTGCCGCTGCGGCTGGATGATTTCCTTCAGCTAGGGGAGGAGGAATGGTAGGACCTGGCTGAGTGGCCCTTGCTTCTAAGAACCGTCTAAACCAACCAGGTATTGGCACCCCTTCCGGCAAGTTAAGTTCTTGGGACATGCTGAAACAAAAAGGATAGATTCAAAACGAAGGATAAGAGATAGTTCCTATGGCTTTGGGGGGGTGAACTTTGCCCTTTTTAAAATAAAATAATATTTTTCTTTTAAAAATGCTTCTTTAAATTTCCTTTTTGAAAATAATTTTTCAAAACTTTTTATCTTATCTAGTAAACCTATGCTCTGATACCAAGTGAAACACCCCACCTCCGTTAGGGTCACTCTCAAAGGGAATGCCCTAATTTTGGTGGAGGTTTATAAGTATAAGTCACAGATATACAAGACAGATATAGGAACACATATTTGTAAACAGCGGAAGAACAACAAACTTTTATTTCATAAAGTCAAATACGTGTTACAACAACATCCTTTCCCAAAAACATAACATAACACTTTCATAATCTGTCTTGAGTACATTATTTAAAGAAGCATAAATAAAACATAGATAAACTGCAAAAGCCCCATAGTGGATTGTCCAAAGCCATAGTTCAAAACAGGAAAGTCCAAGCAATACAATTCTCTTCTTCAAGCTGGTTGTTGGGGCTGATCAAGCTGCTGTGTTCCCTCGCTGAGGACCTGGGGGGGGGGGGGAACGGAAGAAAGAAGACGAAAGAAAAATAGAGTCAGACATAAAGCCTGAGTAAGTCTAGTACTATTTTGTCTATGAATAAAGAACTGGGTATGATAAGTATAAACAAGAAGTGGGCATGCACTATAAACTTGGTTAAGTTGTCTAGGGTCGAATATACTATCGTACCCCATGTTGGTCTCTGAACCCATATAAACTAGTTTCCAACTGGCACCCCATAATCAGGGTGATGTGATCCATTCTATGATGATCGGCTCCTACTCGCATAGTTACATGTGTCTTACGGCCCCCGATGTTGTAGTTACCTATGCTGGTCCCACCATAGGGTGTATCAAGTCCCATAGTGGCGGCCCGACACAACCTTAGAGTGCACAGGTATGCTACTGGTGTCCAGTGCCTTATTTTTCTGCGCCGGAGTGTGTGCACGCCCGCACTCCGTTAGAACCTACACTGCTACACCACCGCCGTCGCTTTGACCTCTTACAATCAGCCCAGTAATCGTGCCCCACCCTGCCTAGTTTCAGGGTACCCTGATACACCTTCTAGGGTTACTGCTGAAAAGGGTCCCCCGCTACTAGGTTTTCTATCTCTAGCCAACATGCTAAGTTGGTTAAGTGTTTTCTAACCTAACCCCCACCAGTCCGTTTAGTTTAGCATGTTCCATTTGGATTAAGTCTTTAGTTCACTTAATCCTAACAATCCTGACTCAACCTTAATTGTCTTATTAAGGCCCTGACCTCTCACATTAGACAGGTATTGTTGTGGCTGCCAGTTGCCGGTTGGTTCCGGGCAGTCTTACGCCACAACTCCGTCTAACCTCGGGTCCTTATTGGGCTCCATGTTTAACCTCCCACATTGGATAGGTATTGTTGTGACTACTGGACAGCCGGGCGGTTCCGGGCAGGTTTACATCACAACTCAATCCAACCTCGGGTTAAACACATCGTATGTTCTACATATTTTGTCATTCTTCTTTATTTCTTATATGTAAACATTTGCGGCCAATTATTAAGTTAATGGTGCAAAGGTTACACCAATCATGGGCCCAACCCATACTTGAATTTGGGCCCTTCTATTTTATATTTTCATTCATTAATTAATTTTAACCCAACGTTATTTTCCCCCGTTTTACACGTCCGTTTATATATATTGGGCTTAGCCTTTTAAAGCCCAATTTAGCCATGCGAAAAGGGGAGGCTTGAAGCGTGATTACATACACAAAGAGGGGAAGGTGAGCGCATGAACTTGCAATATGACGTTGGAAATACAAAATAGAAGTTGGTGTACTTGCATATATACTTTGGTCATAAATCATAGGTGACATGAATCAAACCATGTAAACTTAAGATAAGAATCTAAATTAGGTGTCACATAGTCTTAACTACAACATAGACCTATGTTCTCATTTAGGCATAATGTCAAACATAAACCAGTCATGTTCATAAGGTTTCTACATGTTTACAAAGGGGATACTTTGTTACTAACACAAAAGCATAGTTCAACTTAATCATGATTTAAATATTCCTAAACATGGTGTTTGCTTTAAACTTGCAAAAAGGGATTTTTGAGTCTAACCTAGCCATGTCTCACATATGTCATCATATAATTCTAGTAAACAAGATAGACTTAATCATGGTTTTCAATTATGCCAAATATCATTCATAGCCTAGCCATATTCATAAATTTGCAAATAGGTTTTCTAGTACAAAAGCATGGCTTAATACATGATGCCAAATTCTCAACATAATTACATATGGATAATAACCAAACTTGTTCCAATTACTTACAAAATGATTTATGCACAAAAATATACATCATGGTGGCATAGAAGCAAACCCCAAACTTGCATGAATTTAAATCAACTACATACATGTAGCTTCGACATGGATTACATAATTTGCGAATTATTCCAAACGTATACTTGCATAGAACTACCGCATGTAGTTCTTTATAATGAATAACATAATTCATAGATATCCAAACGTATATAATATTTCAAATTGATAAGAACGCACAAATATGAATTACTTTATTGCCACAATTCAAGCATACAAACCAACACAATTGTTTATTCATACCAAAGTAATACTCTACTTACAATGGTGTGATGAATTCTCTAGTTTAGGGATTGAAGACGCAAATTCCTTTGTTGAATTGATTTGTTTAGGTTGCTTTAAGCTTTAGAATCTTCCTCCTAATCCTCTCTCTAGTTGGCGGCTACTCTTAGTCGTTCCTCAGCAACATGGCGGCTATGTTCTTATTTTTGAATGAATAGATTAGGGTTTAGTCTAGGGTTGTTTATATAGAGGTTAGGAACTGATTAGGACCATTGATGTTGCCTGGATTGATCGTAGCCATTCATTCGATAGAGAGACCAATTAAAACTTGCCACCTAGCCCTAATGACAAAGCAGACCACAGAAAATCGGCCAAACACAGACCTGGCCAGCCAGGTTGGCTGGGCTCGACCAGGTCGACACCCCTGTCGACAGGGCTGTCGACAGCCCTGTCGACATGGGTAGCCCAGGTCGACAGCCCAGTCGACCTGGGTGGCCTAGGCGGGTGTTTATCCGCCCTGGCCCATTGGGCCCGATTTTTAATTATTTTATTCTGTTTGAATTTTAAATTTAATTCAAAACTTCCGAAGGCCATATCTTCTTCATACGGACTCCGTTTTTCGAAAACTCGGACTCTATTTCACGTATTTTTCCGAGACGAACGCAATGGCGTATCCCGTTTCCCTTAGTTCTTTGATTTCAAATTAATTATACTTGAATTTGTGAATTTCATAGTTATAGAATTCTCGGGGTGTTACAGAATTCAACACTGAAAATTTGATACTATTAATTACGATATTATTAATATGATATCTTTCAATAGATTTATCCGATTTTGATTTTGTTTCCACCATCATATAACAAATATTATTAACATCCGTACGTTATAAGTTCAAATTAATATTTTTTTTCACAAACTAGGTTGTGACACTTAGAGAAATATTTGTCTATCGAATATCTAATTGGAAAATTTTAAATTACCTCCCAAACAAAAACAAAATTTTTCCTGTTAGATGTTTAATTGAAAGAATTTAGATTAAGTTCTAACCAAATATTTGCTTGATAAACATTTAGATCACCTCCTAAACAAAGTTTATTATTTGGCCCTCGGTAAATATTTTACCATTAGAAAACAGTTCATTAAAGAGGCACGTATCGGATAAAATAATGCATACTTGAATATGGAGCTTTTGCCCGCATCTGTCATCGACTATTATATGCTGATTCCTGTACCTTTTCCCATATTTTTTTTCTATGAGAATTCGGTAAAATGAAAATACAAATGTAAGGTATAAGATAAAAGAGAAAAAAGATGCATTAATCACTTTCCTTATCACACTATCACAAGAATATTTGTATCAAAAGAATCTAAATTAACAATTCGATTGATGTTCATATGAACATATAAAACTCAAGATACAATCAATCCAGCCTCGTAGAAAAATTATTAATTTGAACTGTGGATATATATGAACACAATTTTAAATATTGTTATGGGCGAAAAAAATGGTAGATATAAACAAAGAAACTGATGTAAAGAATGGCAAATACAGGCACAACAAAGTAACCTACTACTATTGTATTTTTCATAAATAGGACTTAACGATGGAGTTTAATCTAAACCAATGTTACACGATAAAGACTTGATGACCACTGTGCATGACACCTGAAACATCAATACAGTTTTTTTATGAAGACCAATATTCAAACATTATTGATACATAAGTCAATAACACTATAATATTACAAAATATCTTCATGATAATTTCATGAAATTTTATCAAAATAACTTAATTCTCATATTTTAATTCCCCTAGAAAAATTTGATGCTCGAATATTTTGCTAAAGACATATTTTTGCCAAATAAAAAGCTATTCGGATTCTTGCGAACAAATAATTAACGGGTGCATACGTATTTCAAGACAAATTATATTTAAATATACTAACATGGAGGCAAATATTTGTCAAGCAAATATTGTAAAAAAATCACAAAAATGTGGCATATGAATGTTAATTAAAACATAATAAATATTGTGATTAATAACGAAACCAAAATTAAAATTTGCCAAGTCTATTGAAAGATATCACGTTTAACATTATATTATTACAACGATACAATTTGTATTTAAAAACATGAAAGGATATGAGGATAATAATTTTTTAAGTAGACTGTTATGGCTAAAAGTTCCCATATTTTTAGTATACAACTTCTGTAATATGTCAGCAAATTATATGAACCAAAAAACATGCTTGTAAGTTCATTAATACCCAATAAGAGCATGAATTTCAATGAAGGGTCCAACGTGAGAAAACAATCATGTCAGTTTAAATAAATAACTTAAAAGATGAAACGAACAAAAGCAAATGGATCTGACATCTAGGCTATAAGAATTAGCGGTAGAACATGGTAATAATTACTTGGAGAATACAACTAATGTACATGTAAGGACAACATACAAAATAAAACCTCTACTGGAGGCATATCATTATCTATTGTTGTTTGGAGCTTCTCTGTGGTCAACTGCACCCCCTTAAAATGTTGCAACTGTATTACATGTATTTTTGTAGTTCCCTATCTAGCACTACTAATTTGATATAACTATATAAATAATAACTTCGATATCTAGAAATTATAAAGCAGAACAAAGATGGAAACTTTGATAAGTGACAGTTCATGATGAAAGCTGTTCTGTGAAACTACTACCTAGATAATAATGTTGCAAGTGAATACATACCCTTTTTTTCAATGTGTGTATAACTGTATATTACTATTGGTCTATTTTTTTGAAACAAAGTAAACTGCATCAAGTAGTCAGATAACGAAAAATAAAAACAAATTTCTTTTAAAATGCGGAACTGCAATAAATTATGAAATAAGGCATAAGCAGAGAAAATCAATTAATAAAAAGTGGATGATCCAGGAGTGATAACATTAAACAATTTAGTTAGATAGCATGTGGAAGTACAAGCGGGTAGTGCAGCAATGCAAAAAATATAGAAAACCTAGATGTTTGGAGAGAGACAAATGAATGAAGTCTGATTTTGATGGCTTCTAACACAGAATTCCAATCTAACAGTGTAGCACAACAGGCAATAATTGTTTGAAGATGTAAATTTAGTGGTATTTTAATTCATGTAGGACTCTTATCAACATCATATAATATGATACTCTAGAAAATCAAAAACAGAATAGTAGTATAAGAGTTGACTTTGCCATTACGCAAGGGTTGGAGAAGTCCTATCGTATATAATTTTTATCCTCCTCGGAGAATACCAAATATGTAGTTGCCATATTTAGGATTAAAAAACTGAAAAATATGATATGTAAGTTCATATCCAGTAAGTAGCAAATTGAGTTATAAAACAATTTACAAAATTGGAACCATTCGTCTTAGGTATAGATTATTCTTAAACTAATATTAAAATTGGAATGAATAACAATAAGGCAAAGAAAATAAATCATAAAAATAGCCTGAATTATGAAGCTGTAAAATACAATTTATGCAAACCAAGGATAAGGTTAATTACAGTATAATCAGAACAGAAGATATTGCCTTGTTTAAAAGATCTAAAAAAAAAAAGATGCCAGGTAAGAAAAATCAAAGAATAAATGCAATATCTGCCCAGAAAGTATTGTCATACATGTTATCAAGTGGCAAACTAATTGCTTTTAACCTTTGTTACCTTGATGGATTGAAGATTCATTAAACTAATATTTTCATTCGATGATTTCTTGTTTAATTATCAGTTGTGGAATAAAGTTAAACCTTCAAAATGACTGTAATATATATGTTGAATCTGATAGAAACATTTACAGTATTTCTTTTTTACTTTTGCATGTAGTGAATTTAAATAAGAAATTGGATTAAAATATATAACTAAGACTTTAAGAGGTATAACATATCATTAACATATATAAAATATAGCAAGCTACATCCTTTAACTTAAACTGATTTATTATACCAAATGATAACACTATTTCTATTTCTTTTGGTAATGTTAATAAAGACTTTAATATAAATGCAAAATTTCAACCTTGCCTCTTTTGTCAGTATCATATCACATGTTTTAATTATCCTCTAGATTGATTCACCCATTTTTCAACATTGTTGATCTAGAATAACATCTAAAACTCAAAAAGTAGATATGCCAATAAGGAGTAAGATTATCAAGTGTATGACTTCACTGTTAGAACTAATTGATGAAAGATTTGACCCACAATGGCAATAAGGAAATAGAAAGGAAAACATTTCACCTTTGCCTTCAACAATGTAGTCTCATATCATTTTACATTCACGATACCAAATCCCTTGCATAATACGTACAATTAACTTAGGGTTGTTGTCGAAGTTTTGTAACAGATTCAACGACCATTTTTGAGTATAATATTTCCGTAGTGTGCTACAATATGTAGTCTTTTAGATATAAATATTATTGCACGATTTTTGTCCTTGACTGCCTGGCTTGAAGTCAAATTTACCTTGATGTCCTGTAATTGTAAAGAAATAAGCTTTATTTAGTAATAAAGGATCTTTCTGAATTGCACATGTAAAACAGGAAAGGCATAGCAGAATACTTCCAAGAGACTCATGCATATTTAGGTAAATAAATCTAGCAGTTTACAAAATTATCATAATCAATTGACTTAGGCAGTAAGGTAAATAAAATGCCAAAGATTATCATCTGCTTAATTTCAAAAATTAGTTGAAGCCAACTTTAAGTCTATAATGCAAATCAATAGACCGAGGGGTTGACATGATAAAACTAATTCATGTAAATTTTAAAGGTTTCCATTTGAATCTTGGCATGTTCAATAGAATTGATTGAATAAAAAGTAATGAAGGAAACATGGCATGTTATCTGCTTGTCTCACATCATAAAATTGATTCATACCGGGTTATGAATTGAAACTTTTTTTGTTCCATAGAATTGTGCGGATCCAAATCAATAAAGAAAGTATACCGTGTCCCTTTAGTAGCTATGCCATAAAAGAGAAACAAATGCTTTAAGATAAATAATCCAAGCTATAAATTGGGATTACAATCTTAACAAACTGTAAAACTGCAAGCATTCAAAATATTAAAAGGAACAGCACATGGCTTTTTTGAAGTTTTAGTTTAGGCTGCAAATAAAATACGAATTTAAAAACTTGATAGAAAATTTCGTATATTAGGAAATTTAATGAAGGGAAATGTAAGAAATATAAACTAATTTATGAAAACAAAGTTATTTTATTTTTATTTTTTTAATCATAAATATTTGTTTAAGCTTAAAAGAAGTAAACAATAAATGATTATGCATATAAGGAATTTTGGCAAGAAAATGTTGCGAATTGCATGTAACTATTAGATAGTTAGATTCTTTTTTATTTGTTTAAACATAAATATAAGATTAAGATGCTTCGGGATGGAAATGAGGGAATGTCCACAATACCTGGATTTAGTCAAATACAATTTGAGGTATTTTGTAGATTCATTAATCAGGGTTTAACGGAAGAATTTCATAAGTTTCCAAAAATTGAAGATAGAGATCAAGAAATGGAATTTCAATTATTTGTGTAAGCAATATATGATTATGCATATAAGGAATTATGGCAAGAAAATGTTGCACACGACACGTAATTATTTGATAGTAGAAAAACAGTATAACAAAAAAAAGGAGTATTGAAAAAAAAAATAACTGTCATGTAATAAGATGGCTATGAATTATAATCAATCAAAACGCTGATTAAATGAAGGAAATTAAGTAACGTTAAATATGATGGTCCCATTCACTCAAGAGTAAATTATATGAAAAAGGGAAGAAAATTAATTGGATTCATTCTACTTCGGTCGGTGCATTTACTCATATTTATATCACTATATATAAACTTGTAAGGCATAAGTAGTTGATCAATAAACCGCATCAAAGAAAATTTCCAATGCCATGTGGATTTTCTTACCAAATGAAATTTCATGTATAACCGCGACACAATTGAATCTCCGCCATTATATTGACTCATGATTTCCATCTTTCCATATAAAGACAAAATGACCAAACATTTGCGTAATATCTTTATATACATCTTAATAGTGTTATTTAAATGAAATGTATTGTTATGAAAATCCAAATGAGTTCATCAATAATTCATGTAGTTTTAACGGTTTTTTAGGTAGCCAAAATTTATATAAATAACATAATATATTTATTTTCATTAAACATAGATGCTTCATAGTATGCAATGTTTCCAGTGTATGTAACAGAGCTTCAATCAAATGAAGACAGTCCATGAATACACACAAAAACTGACATCCACAAATCAAAATTAATGCTTTAAATAGAAGGAATGAATAGACATAACAGAAATGCTAAAAGTCCAAAAGCAACATTACATCGAAAAAAAGGAATTCGAATGAATGACCCTGATTAATGTCCACCCCCATGGTTGTTCTGTCTGCTTGGCACAACATCTTCAATCGAACACTATGGAAATTTCCTAGAAATATAAGATTAAAAAACCGGTATACAACAGAATAGATTTCATAAAACAACTAAAGGTGTAATCGACAATGACCATGCCCTAATATATTTCATGCCTACGCAAGAAAATTTTACAATATATAAGCCAAAAATTCTAACTCCTGTTTCTATTACACAATACATATTTTAACATATAACATATACACTATAACATTCCATACACACACACATTGACAACCAAACAAAAAATGAAATTCTGCAAAATTTCAGTTGAGTAAATATTTGATTTCAAAATGCAAAATTTTAATTTCTCATATAAGTGATCCTTACAGTCGAAATGATAACATAAATAACCTAAAAACTATGTTCTTCACCCTTAATGATATGAACAATTGGATTAGGCCTTAAACTAATTAGATATAAAAATATGTATTTTGTCAATTTAAATAACCTTTCAATTGTAAATAACGTCATATTTTGGTAGATCAGGCAAAGTATCTTTATACGTAGAATATGACTAACAAAACACGTTATTAGATAATTACCAAGTGCATTAGTGATGCAGAGGTTTTGTAGTACATACACTAAACTTGTAAGCATGGGTGCAAGGTTTGCATGTATGCAATGAAAGTTAAAATAAAATCTAAATAACCTGGCTTACTTCAACCAACCTAAAAGCAAAGTTCATGCCATGCACGAAATACAGCAATTCCAATAATACATTTCCTGTTTTGGGAAGTTTAAGGTAATCATGCGAAGAATCCTTTGTATGTAAGAAGCGATTATTTTTTCATGGTCATTATGTATTTTTGGTTAAATATACTGACACCTCATCGTTAAATTTAATCGCTGACATTTGTTAAATTAATGTAAGGAATCTTGTTTTAAATGAAAATGAATGGAAATAAGATTAGGCAAATATTTACAAATTTAAATTAGAAAAATAGTACTAATGTACGATTAAAAATTTATGAGTTATATGGATATAGTACCTTGAAACTATACATAAAAGGAAAGGAAAAAGTTAAATGGGTAAAACTGTCAGTACAATAAGTATCACAATACATGTTTGAAGGACCATATACCATTATTTTGTGGGAATGAAAATAAATAAGTTTTTTACTTAATAGATAATATAATTAAGAAACTCAAGAAAGATGATGCAATGGGGTAAGTTATGCCATTAGAGACAAACCAAGGCATTTCTCAGTTCTTTATTAAGAAGCTCTAAAGCTGTACTACTATATTCCACTTGAAATTGGCTTACATCCATAAAAGTATTCTATGAATCAATCTCTAATGTGCAATTTTTTTTGGTTAAATATTTTTTAGAAGCATAAAAAATATGAATATGCAACAAATTTTAGAATAATAGAAGGCTAAAATTCAACGAATTTTTGTAAGGTTAATCACAACTGTTAGTTGTTACAGTCGACTCATATTTCTCATTTAAACTGAGAAGTAAATAGTGTATTGTTATTCAATTTTCATACCCAGGTATCCAGAATTTAATTGTTGCATAATATACCATGTTTTGAACCTCATCGGCAGCCCCAAATCATGAACCCTAATCAAAAAACCTAACTATGTGAACAAGTAGTTTCTGAGAACAGAAATCAACAACCCTTACCAATGAAAATATGAAAATAAGAGAAACCTAACTAATCTAAACCAAGCGCAAAAAATTAATAAATTGGTGCTTACTTTGGGAGGTGAGCTAGCAAGTTCGCAGTAGTGGAGGGAGGCTTCGTGGAGCAAATCCGAACGCCTTTGATTTTGGGCTAGGTTATAGATAGGAGGGTAGACGGAAGAAAGCATCAAAGTAACATCAAAAGCCGAAGGAAAAGAGTTGATTTCGATAATTTAGCGCTGGTAGGGTAAAGAGATAGATTATTCAAGTGGAAGGGCCAAAATGTCTTTTACGACTTGGATTTATTGTGGGTGACCTTTGAGTTTAAGATAGCGAGGAGGCCTGTGAGCAGTCTATTCCAAACTCAGTAATTATAATATAGTATAGATTTGTTTCAGCTATAGGCATGAGATCGAATTGTTTGTGACAGAACTTGGTTTTGGTGTTTTATCAGTGTAGTGTGAAGATTTGAAATTGGATTTTCATGTACTATCTCTGGTCAAAATATACAAACATTGAACCGTTTCTATGTAGATTTTGTGATCCATGTATGGTCGGTTTGCATTTGAATTTGCATTTTATATTGTTGTATTGCCATGTCTATGTGTACGCAGCTATCAAATTGTTTAATTATATTTCGGATTTGCAGATTTGAATTGTGCCATGTGCTTGTTGCAGAACATCTTTTATATGAGATTTCCTGACTATAAAGATAAATATATATTATCTGTTTCGATTGTCTAAAGATTTGGTGGTATATTTTTCCTGTTTCACTTATAGTGCAGGATTTCTTGGTTATATAAACACATGGTTTGATTTAGTTATGCATTTAACTATTTGCATGTGGTGTTTTTCTCATTTGAAATCTTTTAACTATATACATATCTATACATATTTCTAGCTATTTATAGCTGTATCTTCTACTTCTTCTTTTTTCCAGGTTGATTTTACTGATGGAGGAATTGTGGAAATCGCATGATGGACAGCAGAGATCTTTGTGGATTTAGGATAGAATTTTACATATATATCTATGTATATATATATATATCTTTTTCTCTGTGCATCCATAGGGTAGAATAGCCTTAGGTTTGTACATGATATCTATATCTAAATATATAGCTCAATCTTGTATGCGGATCTGATTGAAATGAATTCATATATTTTCTTTATATATATATTTCTCTGTTGTCTCTATCATTTTGTTCCTCTTGGTTAAAAAAAACTTAGTTTTGTTGTGATCCAAATAATGCATAAGACCCATGTTACTGGGTTTGAAAACAGGAAATTTAATTCTTCTTTTTCTGACTTTGAACAACAATACGGTACATAATCACATTCAATACTATAGCACAAGGATTGGATATTGTTTATAGAGTGGTATGCTAAAATGATTTTCTAATATCTAAGTGACGTTTATTCATTTGACAAGGCGCAGGTGAGCAATGTTGTAGTTCAGGTAACCCCAAATAAAATGATACTGAAATAAGCTTTGAAGTTTGATGGAGTGTGTAATTTATTGTCGAGAAGAACCAGTAGCTTAATTTACATATGTTATGAGGAGATGAGATTACGAAGCCTTAAGTTGGTTATTTAAAAATCTTATGTAACATCGATAAGATATAAATTAAATCTCAAAAGAGTTGAATTAAACAAAAGTAAACCGATATTATTGAATATATTCAAAACAAAATATCGTACGGCCCTAAGTAAAACTAAGATGGATTTCAAACGCGACATTTTAAAAAAATTAGTTTAAACCGTTATCAAATATATATAAATCCTTATTTAATTTGTTAAATAAACGTTATCGTTTATAAACGATTTCCATAACGACTATTTCAAAATTTGAACTGGACATAACTAACAAATTATAACATGAAATCTCGATTTCTCTCTTATATTAGAAAAGTACAATCAAATATATTCCAACTTTTCTGATCTAACAGAATTCTGACTAAAACCCAATTCTGTATCCTCAGTTGAAGTTCAGAACGAAATTTACGAACTACCGTGCCATTTCTAATTCGTTTATAATATAATTATAAATAAAACGTTCTGACAAGGTTTTAATAACGAATATATTTGTATAATTCGATATAAACCATATTTAAGCCACTTTAAATCGCTCGTTCACTTTACACAGAAAATTCAACATTTTTCCAATATCCCAAAAATAAAATATTATTATATTATTAATATAATTTAAATATTCTAATTAAAATGGTCAAATCCCATTATTTAAACTTAAATAAATATTTAAATAAATAAAATATTTCAAATAAATGGTCAGAAAATACGGGACATTACACGTTGTATATGTATAACTCTGATATTCTATGTAACTCTGACGTAACATTGTATTTTGCAATGAAAAGGTTCTGTTATTCAGTTTAATATATATGCACCCATAGCAATTCGTCTTTATGAAAGGTTTGAGTCAGTTTAATTACCGGCGAAAATCGGGCAAAAAAGATGGGTCGTTGCACAAGCACAACTCGTTATAGATCAATAACCTAAATAGTGTAAATTTCATTATTTTTATCGAGTTCTTTTTTGTCACTTCATTTTTCAATTATGTTTATAACAAACATTCCACAGTCGACGCTACAAAAATCGTAAAGCGTCAACAATTGTAGGACGAATAATTGGTTTTGGTATGAAACTATTTATAATATATGCATAAAAGCACGGAACAATTTTTAATAAATGCATATGTATATACAAATATTCTGAATTTATTTACTTGCATATGGCTTTATTATGGGCATTGTAACAACCCGGAAAATCTGAGCCAATTTAAAATTTTTATTTTGTCAATTTTAATGAATTTTAAATATATAAAATGAATTAATTTAAATAATAACAACGAGAAATTTATTTTGAATAGAATTAGAACATATATATTTATTTGAATCATCATTAGAATATAAATATTTATTTTTAATTATAAAAGGAATTGAAAATGGCGCGGTAGTTCGAAAATTCGATTTCAAATTTCAAATGAATGCACAGGATTCAAAATAAATTGGATTTTAGTGAAACCAAAAATATTAGAACCCAATTGAGAATATCTTTCCAACGAATCCGAAAAATTGAAATATCATAGCGGGAACAAAAAGATATGCCCAGTTGAAAATTCAGAATAGTCGCTATGGAATTTTGGCCCTTAAAAATGGAAATTTTGCAAACGAATTCGGTTTTCGACGAAACCACTTTTGTTGGATCCATGATGTCAAGTTATTGCTAGGTTTCAAAATTCGTAATTTTTTGAATCAATATGTGAGCGTGGCAAAGGAAAACGCATTTGACCAGTTTTAGTTGATTTTCATCGACTAGAAATGTAACACCCCGAATTTCAGTTAATGCTAAAATTCACTAATTGTAGAATAAATAATCTCAGATGTGAGAATTGGGGGAAAACGGGCTACGTCATTGCGTTCGTCTCGGAAAAATACGCAAAATAGAGTCTGAAATTTTATGAATCGGAGTCCGTATGGCCCCGTTATGGCCCAATGAAGTTTGCAGAAAATTCAAAGTTCAAAACAGATTTAAAATTCAGGTTTAAATTTCGAAATTGGGGCCATTGGGCGCAGGAGGGAAAAATTCCCGCCTAGCTACCCAAGTCGACAGCCCTGTCGACTGGGCAGTCGACTTGGCTAGGACCAAGTCGACAGCCATGTCGACTTGGGTGTCGACAGGGGGTGCTCGACCAGTTTAACCTGGTGCACCATTTTAGGGTTTGGCTGTGTTTTGGGCTATTCTCTAGAAGCTTCCGAGATCTGATGGTCCTAAACTAACCTAGGGTTAATCTAAGGGTCTAAAACACAACCTAATCCTATAAATAAGACCCTAAGCTAGCCCTAAATGATCATAATCCTATCCTCTAACTAAACTATGACAAAATTTTCTATGATCATGGCCTCCACTCAAAACCCTAGCCTCCATCCTCTTTAAAAACTATTTCTATGAAGGCTTTCATGTTCGTACAAGCATTTTTAAGTTGTATGAGTGATCATTAGCTTGCATTCATCATCAAGTTGCAAGCTTTATTTTCAAGGCTAGAGTTTTTGGGTGATTTTTGGCAAGGGTTTGCTTATTGGAGTTTAGTGGTGAGTTCCTATGCCTGTAGCAAGCAATTGCTAAACTAATTAGGATAGGATATTAGGAGGCTATGGATGTAAATGAGGATTTATGCATGTTGTGGTTGTCATATGTTATAAGTTCATATGCAAGTTTGTCTCTTTTTATGATATGACATGTTATGCAAGCTCATATGCAAGTCTATATGCAAGTTCATATGCAAGTTTGTCTCTTTTTATGATATGCATAACATATGCAAGGTTGCCTCTATGTATGACATGTTATGCAAGCTCATATGCAAGTCTATATGCAAGTTCATATGCAAGTTTGTCTCTTTTTATGATATGCATAACATATGCAAGGTTGCCTCTATGTATGACATGTTATGCAAGCTCATATGCAAGTCTATATGCAAGTTCATATGCAAGTTTGTCTCTTTTTATTATATGACATGTTATGCAAGCACATATGCAAGTCTATATGCAAGTTCATATGCAAGTTTATCTCTTTTTATGATATGCATAACATATGCAAGGTTGCCTCTATGTATGACATGTTATGCAAGCTCATATGCAAGTCTATATGCAAGTTCATATGCAAGTTTATATGCAAGTTCATATGCAAGTTTGGGTTAATGATTTATGCTAGTTAGGTTTAATGTTATGATGCAAGTTGACACCTTTTGAACCCATGTAAGTGCCAACGTTGTGCTAAGATTGAACCCATTACATTTATAGTGAATCTTCCCATTTATATGACATGTCATGAGAACGAATTACGTGGGAAACGATGGGGTTAATATGCATGTTAATAGAAATGTGTATAACATAAAATGAATGGACATAATTGGGAATTTACCTATTAAGTTAGGTCGACCCATATTATGGAGTTGGGAATTTACCTATTAAGTTAGGTCTACCCATACTATGGAATTGGTAATTTACCTATAGAGTTAGGTCTACCCATATTCTTAAAAATGTGTAATTAATTAGGGCTAATTAATACAAATTATGGGGGTGATTAATTAGGTGTAATTAATCAACTAAGACACGAGGTTGGACCCTTTTGTAGCGGAAGTCTGCCCGGAACCAACCGGCAAATCCAGCAGCTACAAATGATTGGCCCAATGTGAGAGGTCTTAGTCATAAATGAAATACGTGATTAAGGTAAAGACACGAGGTTAGACCCTTTTTATGACGGAAGTCTGCCCGGACCCAACCGGCATATCCAGCAGTCATAAAAGGTGGTCTAATGTGAGAGGTCTTTATGAGGTCATGATCTTAATTAATTAATTAAGAAACACTTAACCATATTAGCATGTAGAGGGACATGAGGGGTTAAGTGGGTGCCTTGGGTGGCATGTGGAAATCTAGTGGTTGCCTTGGGTGGCAATGGAAAATACGATTAGAATACTTAACCAAAGTGGAACATGTAATTAAAACATGATAAAGGGGTTAAGTGGTATACACAAGAAATGACAAGCTTAGGTGGGTAGCTTGTGGGGGCCCATTTCAACCAATATCCCAAACGTATCTTTGTGGGCTCGACCCAAGTCGAGGACGAGACACGCATATTGGGCTTGACTATAAGAGGCCAAAACGGGGTAGCGGTGGCAACGCGAGTCCAACGGGTTTCATATGCGTGTGTTGACCCGGGCTGGTAGGTAAGACGTTGTTGCATCATGTAGATATAAGCCGTGCACCATTTGTACTATCGGGTTGCCACTATGGGGAGTGATACACCCCATTGTGGGGCCAGCACGGGTATCTACGGTAGGGAGCCGATCGCTTGGGAGTAGTGGGTACACCTAGTGGAGATAGGGGCAGACGACACCTATGTAGTCAGCTAGGGGTACACGAAACTACTGGGTAAATTTTCTAAGTCCTTGGGAAGGATCAACCTTTAAGTAGGAATGACTGGTGTGGTGCAGTGTAGTAATTATCCCTGGGTGGGTAAATGCGTCTTTATCGTTATCTTAGTTCATTCTAAGTCTAATTGGCTACTGAGTGTAGTCATTTATCCCCAGTCACACCGTACCAAGTTATATCATACCCTAATTACTTTAATGATTGCATTGTTAAAGTTATAGGACTCGCTCAGACTTATGTCTGACCCCGTTGTTTTTATCTTTTTCCCAACCCTCAGGTTCTCAGAGTGGGCCCAGCACGAGTGGGCTTTGATCAGGCTGCTTTTATTACTCTCTTGGAGCTTGGACCCTAGATGTAGAGCTCAGCTTACCCTTTTTCTTTTATGGCTATCAGTTCATGTATTGGGATTATGTACTTTTATTTATCAGGATGGATATTTTGTACGTGACTCTTATTATGGTTTTGTGATGTAACCAAACATGTTTTACTTTCCGATGCAATTGAAATGATGTTTTAAATTTTCAAGTATTACTTATATCTGTCTTGCTGTAATTTCTCTGTTCTATATTCACTTAAAATACTCCACCGATGTTATGGCATTCCCTTAGAGAGTGACCATAGCGGGTGTGGGGTGTTACACGTGGTATCAGAGCAAAGGTTACCGTAACAGATAAAAATTTTAGAAAACTATTTTTCTAAAAACCTTTTTGGAAGAGATATTTTCAAAAACAAGTCTTTAAAGAGAAAAGTTTTTGAAAGAAAAGCATAATCCCCAATGGCCATATCTTTATCTTTCGAATTCTCCGTTTTGAATCTTTCCTTTTTCGTTTCAGCATGGCTGAGGATCTTAACTTTCCGGAGGGTGTGACGATACCAGTATGGTATAGGAGATTGATGGAGGCTAGGGCCACCACTGCGGGTCCAGCAAATGTTCCTCCACCAACGGTAGCACCCGATCTTCCTCCTCCCCCTCCTCCTCGCATGGATACTTTTGCTAAGACTTGCAAGGAATTTAAAGCTATGGGAGGGAAACCTTTTCAAGGATCTGAAACTTTTGTGGAGGCTAGAGATTGGCTTAAGGAGGTGGAAGAGTTGATAGATATCTTTGAGATGGAAGAAGGAAAGAAAGTCAAGTTAGCTGCTTGGTTAATGAAGGGAGAGGCCTCATTCTGGTGGGAGGTCACTAATGGAGAACGCCCCGTTGACTCTTGGGCGGATTTTAGGCAAAGATTTGTTGCAAAGTTTCTCTCAAGGGCGGAGGAAAACTTGTATATGGAAAGATTCTTGACTCTAAAGCAAGGAAATCTCTCAGTGAAGGAGTATGTCAATAAGTTTAATCAATTGGCAAGGTTTGGCCTAGATATGGTGAATACACCGGAGAAGAAGGCTTTGAGGTTCGTGAAAGGCTTGAATGAACCGATGCATGGGTTGGCTATGAGTCATATCCCTATGGGGGCCACCTTTGAGAAGCTAGTTGACATGGCACTCATGCATGAAGAAGAGAAGGGTCCCAATGCTAATAAGGCACCCGAGAAGAAGGGAGATCAAAAGAGACCTCAGCAACAACAGCAAAACAAAGGCGGGAAAGGCAACGGTGGCAAGGGAAAGAAGAAGTGCTTCAATTGCGGGATACCAAGCCACATAAGCAAAGATTGTCGAAAGAAGAAGAAGACTGGCTGCTATAACTGTGGCGAAGCAGGGCATCTAGTGAAGGATTGCCCTAAGAAGAGGCAAAGGACGGGATCTACCTCAGGAGGACAGGTGCAAGCTCTTATGGCACCGGGTCAGGCTAGGGGGCCAGTACAGGCTCTCGCGGTTCCACCGATTTAGGAAAGAGGTAGAACTATTTCCGTTGAAAGTCTGGTTTTTCTATTTGATCATCCTGTCCGTACACTGTTTGATTCTGGCGCATCGCATTCGTTTATCTCATCATCATTAGTTGAGTCACTGCACTTAGACACCAGTCTAGTAGATGATCCCTTGGTTGTTTCAAACCCAATTGGGGGCTCCACTTATTTGTCCATGATATGTTTGGGTTTGAAGATTTCTATACTTAGCATTGAGTTTAGGGGTGATGCTTTTGTTTTGGGCTTCACGGGCTATGGGTTGATTTTGGGCATGGACTGGTTATCCAGTAATGGCACCGTTCTTGATTGCGAAAGGAGAGTTGTTAGGCTCATGACCCGCTTGGGTAACACTCTCGAGATCTCTTGTAATCCCATGGATTCTGTTATGCTAAGTTATCTTGAATCGCTTGACGCTTCGGTCGAGAGTTTGCAATCTGTTAGAGTGGTCCGGGAATACTCGGATGTGTTTGAGGAAGTGAAGGGCTTACCTCCGAAGCGGGAGATTGATTTCCGAATATATCTAGTGGATAATGCTAAACCTGTATCTTTACCAGTGCGCCACATGACTCCTCGTGAGAGGAGGGAACTCCATAAGCAAGTAGGGGAGTTGCTTGAGAAGGGGTTCATAAGACGAAGTATATCGGAGTGGGGTGCTCCAGTAGTTTTTGCTACGAAGGCGGATGGGTCCCTCAGACTTTGTGTAGACTATAGAGAACTCAACAAGCTCACAAAGAAGAATAGACACCCATTGCCGAGGATTGATGATCTTTTCGATCAGTTGGTTGGCACTTCAGTATTTTCTCAGTTGGACTTAGCCATGGGGTTTCATCAGTTAAGGGTGGCTGAGGATAGTATAGGCAAGACTGCCTTTAGGACTCCGGATGGTTTCTATGAGTGGCTGGTGATGCCATTTGGGTTGACGAACGCCCCTGCATACTTTGTTGATTTGATGAGTAGGGTGTTCAGGGAGTTCCTTAATAAGTTCGTGGTGGTCTTTGTGGGTGATATCTTAGTATTTTCTAAGAGTGAAGAAGAGCATGCCCTACATCTTGGGGAGGTGTTGGAGACTCTTCGAGCACATAGCCTTAAGGCTAAATTCTTTAAATGTCACTTCTGGAGGAAGGAAGTGCGGTTCTTGGGGCATGTGGTCTCCAAGGAAGGGATAGCTGTGGATCCCACGAAGGTAGTATCAATTCAAGATTGGAAGGTTCCTAGAAATGCTACCGAAGTAAGAAGTTTCTTGGGGTTGGCGGGTTACTATAGGAAGTTTATCAAAGACTTCGCGAAGATATCAGCCCCATTAACCCGCTTAACGAAGAAGAATCTTGTTTTCGCATGGGACGTAGATTGTGATGATGCGTTCCGACGGTTAAAGAGAGCTTTAACCACTGCTCCAGTTTTAGTGTTGCCAGATGGGAGTAAGCCATTTGTTGTCTATACCGATGCTTGTGGGACAGGGCTGGGCGCAGTCTTAATGCAAGAAGGAAGGGTAATAGCCTATGGTGGAAGGCAGTTAAGGGCACATGAGAAAAATTACCCTACCCATGATTTAGAGTTGGCCGCTATTGTTTTTGCACTTAAGATTTGGTGCCATTATCTTCTTGGTGAGAGATTCGAATTGTTCACTGACCACAAATCATTGAAGTACTTGTTTTCTCAGAAGTATTTGAATTTGAGACAACAAAGGTGGATGGATTTCTTAGCATCCTATGATTTCGAGATAGCGTATACCCCTGGCAAGGGTAACGTGGTGGCGGACGCCTTGAGCAGAAAAAGGTTGTCCTTGAGTCCATTGTTCGTGGAACAACGAAGCTTGGAATTTATCTCGATGTTTGATTTCAGACCTTCCATTGACTATATACCCGGTCTGCTAGCATCCTTGGAGGTCAGACCTACTCTTTTGGGGCGGATTGGAGAAGCGCAGAGGGACGACCCACAGTTGGTTGAGTTGGTAGAGAAGCTCATAAGGGGGGAGTCGTCCAGCCATTTGAGTAGGTACACCCTAGACGATAGGGGGTGCTTGCGTAGAGACGGCAGACTTTGTGTACCGCAAGACGAGGGTTTGAGGAAGGCTATTCTTGATGATGCACACCGTTCTAGGATGACCATTCTTCCCGGTGGGGACAAGATGTACCAAGACATGAAGCGGGTTTTCTTCTGGGCCGGTATGAAGAAAGATGTGGCCGAGTATGTCGCTCGATGCTTGGTGTGCCAACAGGTGAAAGCGGAGCAAAAGAAACCAGGTGGGTTGCTTCACCCATTGGAAGTTCCGCAATGGAAGTGGGATAGCGTCTCGATGGATTTTATTGACGGGTTACCCAGATCGAGAAAGGGTAATACGGGAATCTGGGTTGTGGTAGACAGACTTACTAAAAGCGCCCATTTCATACCCGTGAAAAGCAAGAGGACTGCTCCATGGCTAGCATCAGTATATCTTCGAGAGATAGTTCGATTGCATGGGGTACCCTCTAGCATAGTGAGTGATCGAGATCCTATCTTCACTAGCGAGTTCTGGAAAAGTTTGCAAGAAGCAGTGGGGACTCAATTATGTCTGAGCACCGCATATCATCCTCAGACGGACGACCAGACTGAGAGGGTGAATCGTGTCCTAGAAGACCTTTAGAGGCTTTGTATCTTAGATTTTGGAGGTACATGGGAAGAGCATCTTCCATTGGTGGAGTTCGCATATAATAACAGCTTTCAGTCCAGTATTGGTATGGCTCCTTTCGAAGCTCTTTATGGAAGGCCTTGTCGATCACCTACATGTTGGTGGGAATCTACGGACAAGATCTTGCTTGGGCCTGATATGGTTAGGGAGACTTCTGAGAAGATTGACTTGATTCGAAGAAGGATGAAAGCAGCGCAGGATAGGCAAAAATCTTATGCGGACAAGAGGAGGACGGATCTTGAGTTTGAAGTTGGGGACATGGTCTTTGTCAAAGTGTCTCCGTTACGAAATGTGGTTCGCTTTGGATCTGTTGGGAAGTTAGCACCAAGGTTCGTAGGGCCGTTTCCTATTGAGGAAAGGATTGGACGGATGGCATATAGAGTGGAGTTGCCCGACAGACTTAGTGGTGTACATGATGTATTCCATGTGTCACATTTGAGGAAGTGCCTACATGAGACCGCAGAGGTGGTAGAGCCGAGCTTGCTTAGAGAAGTGGAAGTAGAGCGTGATGCGACTATTCGACGAGCTCCTACTCGCATCCTTGGGTCAGAGACTAGGAAATTGAGGAATCGAGAGGTTCAACTAGTCAAAGTACAATGGGGAGAAGATGAGGGCAATGCTACTTGGGAAACGGAAGCGAAGATGCGTTCATTGTACCCATTCCTTTTTGAGGGTATGTCTTTTAACTTCTCCTTTATCGTTTGTCTAGTACTTATCTTATCTTTAGTATGTCCTCTCGTTAGTACTTTTGACCTTTAGATAGGGTAAACCTATGGTTGAAACATGTGTTTGAGACATGTTATGGTTGATGGATGCATATGGATGCAAGTGTTTGCTAGTGGTTGCTCGTGGATGCATATACACAACTCTAGACACTAGATCGGCTCAGTCACTTCATATTGCATATAATTGTGTGTAGGTAGCTATATTTATGGATGTATAATGATTGTGTTATCATATGGATGATGCATTTTGGTGAATGATTGTGCACTCATGTAGATATTGTATGTGTCGATAGGGTTCTCTCGCATACATAATGGATGCATGGCACTATCATGGTTTGCATATGTTCATACATTAGATAGGGAACATATACACACACTTTTTGCATATGCTCATACATCATTAGAAATTGTTTTAAGGACAATGGATGCCCGTGTTTGATGGATTGAGTAGATGGTTGTTTGGATGGTAGGATATGCATTCTCCTTAGCTTAGAGATTTCGGGGACGAAATCCTTTAAGGAGGGGAGAATGTAACACCCCGAATTTCAGTTAATGCTAAAATTCACTAATTGCAGAATAAATAATCTCAGATGTGAGAATTGGGGGAAAAAGGGCTGCGTCATTGCGTTCGTCTCGGAAAAATACGCAAAATAGAGACCGAAATTTTGTAAATCGGAGTCCGTATGGCCCAGTTATGGCCCAATGAAGTTTGCAGAAAATTCAAAGTTCAAAACAGATTTAAAATTCAGGTTTAAATTTCGAAATTGGGGCCATTGGGCGCAGGAGGGAAAAATTCCCGCCTAGCTACCCAAGTCGACAGCCCTGTCGATTGGGTAGTCGACTTGGCTAGGACCAAGTCGACAGCCCTGTCGACTTGGGTGTCGACAGGGGGTGCTCGGCCAGTTTAACCTGGTGCACCATTTTAGGGTTTGGCTGTGTTTTGGGCTATTCTCTAGAAGCTTCCGAGATCTGATGGTCCTAAACTAACCTAGGGTTAATCTAAGGGTCTAAAACACAACCTAATCCTATAAATAAGACCCTAAGCTAGCCCTAAATGATCATAATCCTATCCTCTAACTAAACTATGACAAAATTTTCTATGATCATGGCCTCCACTCAAAACCCTAGCCTCCATCCTCTTTAAAAACTATTTCTATGAAGGCTTTCATGTTCATACAAGCATTTTTAAGTTGTATGAGTGATCATTAGCTTGCATTCATCATCAAGTTGCAAGCTTTATTTTCAAGGCTAGAGTTTTTGGGTGATTTTTGGCAAGGGTTTGCTTATTGGAGTTTAGTGGTGATTTCCTATGCCTTTAGCAAGCAATTGCTAAACTAATTAGGATAGGATATTAGGAGGCTATGGATGTAAATGAGGATTTATGCATGTTGTGGTTGTCATATGTTATAAGTTCATATGCACGTTTGTCTCTTTTTATGATATGACATGTTATGCAAGCTCATATGCAAGTCTATAGCAAGTTCATATGCAAGTTTGTCTCTTTTTATGATATGCATAACATATGCAAGGTTGCCTCTATGTATGACATGTTATGCAAGCTCATATGCAAGTCTATATGCAAGTTCATATGCAAGTTTGTCTCATTTTATGATATGCATAACATATGCAAGGTTGCCTCTATGTATGACATGTCATGCAAGCTCATATGCAAGTCTATATGCAAGTTCATATGCAAGTTTGTCTCTTTTTATGATATGACATGTTATGCAAGCTCATATGCAAGTCTATATGCAAGTTCATATGCAAGTTTATCTCTTTTTATGATATGCATAACATATGCAAGGTTGCCTCTATGTATGACATGTTATGCAAGCTCATATGCAAGTCTATATGCAAGTTCATATGCAAGTTTATATGCAAGTTCATATGCAAGTTTGGGTTAATGATTTATGCTAGTTGGGTTTAATGTTATGATGCAAGTTGACACCTTTTAAACCCATGTAAATGCCAACGTTGTGCTAAGATTGAACCCATTACATTTATAGTGAATCTTCCCATTTATATGACATGTCATGAGAACGAATTACGTGGGAAACGATGGGGTTAATATGCATGTTAATAGAAATGTGTACAACATAAAATGAATGGACATAATTGGGAATTTACCTATTAAGTTAGGTCTACCCATATTATGGAGTTGGGAATTTACCTATTAAGTTAGGTCTACCCATACTATGGAATTGAGAATTTACCTATTGAGTTAGGTCTACCCATATTCTTAAAAATGTGTAATTAATTAGGGATAATTAATACAAATTATGGGGGTGATTAATTAGGTGTAATTAATCAACTAAGACACGTGGTTGGACCCTTTTGTAGCGGAAGTCTGCCCGGAACCAACCGGCAAATCCAGCAGCTACAAATGATTGGCCCAATGTGAGAGGTCTTAGTCATAAATGAAATACGTGATTAAGGTAAAGACACGAGGTTAGACCCTTTTTATGATGGAAGTCTGCCCGGACCCAACCGGCATATCCAGCAGTCATAAAAGGTGGTCTAATGTGAGAGGTCTTTATGAGGTCATGATCTTAATTAATTAACTAAGAAACACTTAACCATATTAGCATGTAGATGGGACATGAGGGGTTAAGTGGGTGCCTTGGGTGGCATGTGGAAATCTAGTGGTTGCCTTGGGTGGAAATGGAAAATACGATTAGAATACTTAACCAAAGTGGAACATGTAATTAAAACATGATAAAGGGGTTAAGTGGTATACACTAGAAATGACAAGCTTAGGTGGGTAGCTTGTGGGGGCCCATTTCAACCAATATCCCAAACGTATCTTTGTGGGCTCGACCCAAGTCGAGGACGGGACACGCATATTGGGCTTGACTATAAGATTCCAAAACGGGGTAGCGGTGGCAACGTGAGTCCAACGGGTTTCATATGCGTGTGTGGACCCGGGCTGGTAGGTAAGACGTTGTTGCATCGTGTAGATATAAGCCGTGCACCATTTGTAGTATCGGGTTGCCACTATGGGGAGTGATACACCCCATTGTGGGGCCAGCATGGGTATCTACGGTAGGGAGCCGATCGCTTGGGAGTAGTGGGTACACCTAGTGGAGATAGGGGCAGACGGCACCTATGTAGTCAGCTAGGGGTACACGAAACTACTGGGTAAATTTTTTAAGTCCTTGGGAGGGATCAACCTTTAAGTAGGAATGACTGGTGTGGTGCAGTGTAGTAATTATCCCTGGGTGGGTAAATGCGTCTTTATCGTTATCTTAGTTCATTCTAAGTCTAATTGGCTACTGAGTGTAGTCATTTATCCCCAGTCACACCGTACCAAGTTATATCGTACCCTAATTACTTTAATGATTGCATTGTTAATGTTATAGGACTCGCTCAGACTTATGTCTGACCCCGTTGTTTTTATCTTTTTCCCAACCCTCAGGTTCTCAGAGTGGGCCCAGCACGAGTGGGCTTTGATCAGGCTGCTTTTATTACTCTCTTGGAGCTTGGACCCTAGATGTTGAGCTTAGCTTACCCTTTTTCTTTTATGGCTATCAGTTCATGTATTGGGATTATGTACTTTTATTTATCAGGATGGATATTTTGTACTTGACTCTTATTATGGTTTTGTGATGTAACCAAACATGTTTTGCTTTCCGCTGCAATTGAAATGATGTTTTAAATTTTCAAGTATTACTTATATCTGTCTTGCTGTAATTTCTCTGTTCTATATTCACTTAAAATACTCCACCGATGTTATGGCATTCCCTTAGAGAGTGACCATAGCGGGTGTGGGGTGTTACAGGAAATTGGCCTTTTTTTCAAACGGTCACAAAATTTGACGAAATTAGTTTTTTAGGACCGTATCATCAATACGAAGCTAGAAATAATTTTTCTGGTATTTTTAGAATCTGTATGTGGCCATGGTAAATTGAAATGCGTGTTCAAATTCAATATGTAGATTTATATTTTGATTTGGACGAAAACTGATCGAAACTGTCGAATCAGCTTATGATACATATCCCATTGTGTTCGGAATGGGGGTAATTAGTTAGGAACGACGGTCGGTGTGTTCGATGTTGAGTTCAAAATAAAAAGTTATGTTTTGAAATTAAATAATTAAATAAAAAACCTCTCTCTGTAGTCTCTCAACCCCCCTTTCCCACCGGTTGACAATTCATTTGGGAGAAAAAAGGGAAAGAAGAAGTAGGAGGAGCCACGCTCTTCCCATCAGCACGTCGCCGCCACCGCGAGGCCCCACCCCTCTCGTGCGTCTCTCTCTAGTTCCCTCCCCCTAACCCCTTCCACCCTTCCACCGCGAAACCTGGGCGCTAGTCGCTTCGTCGCCCACCGCTGACCAAACCCAAGCCACCTTCGACCGTCCACACCGCTGCCACCGCGCCTGCGCCTCTCCAACCCTCCCTAAGGCCAATGATTGCTGAAAACCCCCCAGCTTCGATTTTTGGTTAAAAAGAAAAAGGTGAGTTTTATAATTTTTAGTTTATATTAAAAAACTGATTTTTTTATTAGTTATCAAAACTGACTTTGATTGTTTAAAAAGTTTTGGTTTTTATCATAGTAAAGATTGGATTTTTAATAATATGAAAGGCGAGTTGAAAATTAGATTTCTGTATTAGAGAAAGATTCGATTTTTATAGAATAATAAGATTTGATTTCTATAGAATATAATTTTTAAAATAGGAAAGGTTAAATTTCTAGAAGCGAAAAGGTTAGATTTATATTTATATAAAGAAGTTGTTTTTAATTATATAAAATACGATTTTTATATACATTAGCGATAAAAATTCGATTTTGCACATATGGCTTTGATTAAAAATATAATTTTTATTAGGTAGATAGCATAATAAAACATAATTTTTATATTATAGCAGAATAAAAATATGATTTTTATATTATAGAAAGAATAAAAATAGGATTTTTAATGTATAGAACATCATATTAAAAATGTGATTTTAATATGAACCGCGTGGAGAAGACTGCGTTGGAAGCACGGGCAGATCCAGACAGTTCTGAATTTCAGAAATAAATCGGCGGAGTGGAACCCTCGGTGATAAATTCTCACTTTAAATCTTGTTTTCTAGTTAAAATTATATAGTACGATGGTGATGGTGCTTAGCAGCACCCGACAGCTGTTGTCCGCAGACCATGGACGACTTGTTTGATTTTATTGTGTTGTGAAAATTGATTATGATGTGGAATGAATGAAAATATATATTCATGTGTTGAAATAAATTATTTATCGTTAAAAATATAAATTTTACGTGAATGTGAATAAATAAATATTCATTTAAAAATCAGACGATTTGTTTATGTACATTGACTTGACTGATATTGATTGGGACGATAAATTTTACACGTCGCCCAACTACACAAATAAATATCTACGTTTGTTGATTTGAAACCCCACACGGTTGTTGGGATGATATTTGGCGTACACTAATCCCAATTGTTTAGTGGTACATCGACCGTTTGGTTGACATGCTATTGCAAGCGTTAATTATTTATACTTAATGCTTATACAGTTGTGCGGTGCACTCTGGATGATGGTTGATTATTTATCATTGCTATTATATACATGTGTTGTATGGAATTCATATAATTAACATTATATGGTAATTGGTTGGGCCTCATTCCAATTTGGAAAATAAAGAATATTATAAAATAAAGATTCATGTGTTGAATAGAATAAATAGTCATGTGTTGACGATACTCATGTGTTGAGAATATTCACGTGTTGAAACTTATCATGTGTTGAACGAAATAGTTTAAAAATAAAATTTACATCTTTATCATATATAAAATTAGAAACTAACTAGAAACTAGATGAGATGAGTGGTTTCCTGAGTATTGATCTGATGTTGGTTTCGGCCTTCGGGGTTAAAACTTAGGGAATCGTTCTCTCACTAATTTACGGTTGGAGTCTGATTAAGAATTAAATGATAAAAATCATTATTTTATAAAATATATTAAATAAGAAAATAGTCATGTGTTAACAATACTCATGTGTCGGGAATATTCATGTGTTAAAAATATATATTCATGCGTTGAAGACAATATTCATTTGTTGAATAGAATAACGAATTTATTGAAATATATAAAGCCGTGTTGATTAGATTTGCGCCATTGTGACGCGAACGATATTTATATCGATTATATTCATTTTTATAATGAATATAGAAAAGGAAGTTATTTCAAAATATAACGTTTTGAAAATATTATCATATATATATTAATGATATGGAATATTCAATTTTGATTTAAAATTGAATACGAAGTGGAAATTGTTTTGAAACGAATTTAAAATGATTTATAAAATTATACATATATATATTACCTATTATATATATATATATATTACGTATTATATATATTAAATGTCCTGAATAGAACGCGCCGCGCCGCAGTAGTACGCGAATTTCGACCATTGGCTTCGAATGGACGTTATGGGAGATCCGACCATCGGATTTTCCTGAAACCGGAACCGTTGGGTTTGTATCGAAAAGAGCTTTCCAATGAATATTAGAAATTAGAAATCTAACGGTTGGATTTGGAATTATGTTCAAATCAAATTTGGAAAAGGTCGTTGTAAGTGCAGTTCGACGACCGTTACTAGAAATCGACTGTACTGGACTTGATAAAATTGTTAAAAATATCAATAATTTGTATAAAATCATAATAAATGATTTAGAAAGAATTAGGGTGAAAAATCCCATATTTAGAAAGGATAAAAATATATTTACCGAAATGAACTTGTTTATAACTAGAAGTATAATCCAATATTTTTGAATAAATAAATTGGATTTGAAGTGGTTTTAAAAATAATCAAAATTTCCAATTCGTGAATTGGAATGGATTTGAATCGAAGTTATCTTTGAAATATTTCGATGTTCGATTTTGGGATTATACAGATATGGTTGTGGAAATTTGAAAGATATATTTATATCGTTATTTCCAATACGATATTTGTTGGTTTCATAATTTGATATTGAATATAAGCCGATATATTTTCTATTCAGAGCCTGGTATTTAATATCAAATGGGATTTTGGGTTCGTCGTGAATGGTGTTTTAAATAACACTGTTCTTGAACCCAGTTTAGAAAAGAATAAATCTTTTAATTAAGGTTTAGTGAAATTGTTCAGTTAATTAGTATTTAATTGGATGTGAATTTAAATTGGTTTTTTGGGTTTATCTAGAGCGGGGTTTTGAATAACACCTTTTCTTTAACCCGATTAACAACGGATTGTGATTTTTGGTTTATCGTGAACCATGTTTTAGATGACATTAGTTCTTTAACCATCAATATTTATTTTTTGGAAGATTAAAACTAAGTGGAGTTTTAATGAATTTTAATTAGATTAAAGTGATCGAGAATGGAGTATCACCAGTTTTGCTCCAAAGCGATAGTTAAACCTTTAATTAGATTTGAACGTGAAATGGTAATTAATATTTACCGATAACACCGTGGTGTTAGATATGGAGTATTACCAGTTTTGCTCCATGGGATGAATAGGTTGGGACTGGGAAATAAAATAAATAATTACTTCGGTGTGGTTTGCTAATCCCGACTAGTTTGCAAAACCTTAACATGGTTTGAAATGATATCCAATGGAAGATTAAAGAAAAAATTTAGAAGAATTTATCTTTGATAAAATTAATGGGAACCTTGCCCTAAGAATGTGAAAGTTTATATAAAAGAATATTCTGAATTGGAATGAGGCGTACGTTTTGTTTGTGTAACACTTGTTTATTTTATATGCGGGTTATTCAGAAAGGCCGGGTTTATACCCATTCTGAATAACTGATTCGACGATATGTCGAAGGTGAAGACAGTGGTTGAAGACCAAGGGTCTTCACATCGTTTGGATGATTATTGATGATCTTGATTGGGGTGTACACCCAAGAGGAGGGAATCATTTGGTGATCGTCCAGATGTACTTGGAGACCGGTGGATATGCGAGGAATAAGGCTCCTCCGGTTTCGTTCAGACCCAGAATGAACTTGTAAATGGATTGTGTGTCTGACATTGGATTTTATTCTATTGAAAATCAAAGTCTTGTGGGTGATGATCAAAACACGGCCTGTGTGGCACAACTTTGTGTATAGCGTTGATTCACGAGCCTCACACCTCGATATGAGTCAAAAACAGGATAGTGACCGTTGGGAGAACATGACGTTTCATTCTAGCTATGGGTGATGTCAATGACCTACCAGCTCTAACATTTGTATACTTTTGACCTGTGTGGTTGTTAGATGCGAGGCGCCTCGGATAGGTCTGATAGGATCAGGAAACATGTGTTCAGGAATAACTAATCCTCAAAAGTAAGAGAGGACCGGCCTAACCGATTCCAAGGATCGCTGTGTGTGTTCCTGAGACATTTACTAGAGTGTCTCGAACGGAGAGGAGCCTGCCCCTTGCCTCGACTCATGATGGAATCCAATTTCCAATACGTGACGTTTTGGTTTTATTTGTAGAGCCTGGTACGAAGTGTAATAACCCGGAAATCCGAGCCAATTTAAAAATTTTATTTTGGCAATTTTAGTGAATTTTGAATATTTAAAATGAATTATTTTAAATGAAAATGATGAGAAATTTATTTTGAATAGAATTAGAACGTGTATATTTATATACATCGTCGATAGAATATAAGTATTTATTTATATTTATAAAAGGAATTGAAAATGGCGCGGTAGTTCGATAATTCGATTTCAAAATTCAAATGAATGTATTGGATTAAAAAAAACAGGATTTTAGTGAAACCAAAAATATTTGAATCTATTTGTGAATATCTTTCCAACGAATCTGAAAAATTGAAATTTCATAGCAGGAATCAAAAGATATGTCCAGTTGAAAATTCAGAATAGTCGCTATGGAATTCTGGCCCTTAGAAATGGAAATTTGGCAAACGACCTCGGAATTCGACGAAACCAATTTTGTTAGATCCGTGATGTCAAATTATTGCTAGGTTTCAAATTTCATAATTTTTGAAGCTAATATATGGGCGTGGCAAAGGAAATCGCGTTTGACCAGTTTTAGTTGATTTTAATCGACTGGAAAATGGCCATTTTTCAAACGGTCTCCGAATTTGATAAAACTGTTTTTGTTAGGACAATATCGTCAATACGAAGCTGGAAAATATTTTTTGGGAATTTTTATGGTTAGTATGTGACCCCAGTAAATTGAAATGCACGTTCAAATTCAATATATAGAGTTATATGTTTATTTTGACGAAAACAGATCGAAACGATCAAATCAACTTGCGATATATATCCCATTGTGTTCGGAATGAGGGTGATTAGCTAGGGGCGATAGTCGTTGGGTCTCATTTGGAGATCGAATAAAAAGTCAATCGATATGGAAATAAAATAATAATTAAATAAATTAATATATATACACTCTCCTTTCCAAACCTATTCCCCCAAATCAAAAACCCGATGCCCTCACTCAGGCAAACCCACGCGCCGCCCTTCACTACCGTCGCTGCGCCCCTCGCCGCTCCCCCCCAGCGCTGCGCCGCTCTCTCTCTGGCCGTCCCCTCCTTCTCGTCGTTCTCTCTCTCCTCCTCTAAGCTCGAGGAAACCACTCAAAAAAACCCATACCCCAACCACCATGGCCCGCCTCCGACCTCCCTCGCCTGCGCCGACCAACCAGGACTCTCTTCGACCCACTGACGTCAGCCAACCTCCCCCATTCCGCCGCCAAAAACCCCCTACAGCGCCCCCCATACCCAATCCGTCGCCCTCCCTCATCGAAGACCACATTGGACGCCCTCTGCACCACCCGTGGCCACCGCTCTGACCTTCGATCCGACTGTAAGTAATTTATTTATTTTATTCAGTTATTTACTGGTATTTATTTAAAGTAATTAGTTTTTAAATTATAAAAATCCGTTTTTTTATAAGTAGGAAGGTCGGATTTATAACATAAAAGAATATATTTTTATAGATAAAAGAATATATGTTTGATAGTTAAAGAATATATTTTTATATATAAAAAGATTATATTTTTATAAGGTGAAAGATTATATTTTTATAAGGTAAAAGATTAGATTTCTATAAAGGGCAAGACGAGATTTTTATTTATATGAAGTAGAAATAAAAATATGATTTTTACAGCAATGTTGAAGAAATAAAAATTTGATTTTCATAATGAAGGAGAACACGTAAAAATCTGATTTTTATTATATGTATAGTGATATAAAAATGTGATTTTTATCTATATAACGTTAGAATAAGAATGTGATTTCTACCATGAACAGCGTGAAAAGAAGTGAGATAGAACGAAGTAAAATCAAAAAGGAATTCAGACGGTTTAGCGGTTCAAAAGTAAAGCACGGCGTAGTGGAACGCTCAGTGAGAACTTCTCACTTTTAATTTATTTCTAGTTGAAATATATACTAGGATGCAGACGGAAATCTGTGTTTGATTGTTTGAAAATCCCATACGGGTATTGGGGTGATATATGACATACACTAATCCCAATAATTAGTTGTATGTCGATCGTTTGATTGACAGACTGTTATAAGTATTGAATATTTATATTCGATGCTTATACAGTGTAGAATGCACTTTGGATGATGGTTGATTATTTGTCATGGTTGATATATACATGAGTTGTATGGAAATCCATAGAAATAAAATATATGGTAATTGATTGGGCCTCGTTCCAGTTTTGAAATAGAGTACTTGAATAGAAATTTTTGAATAGAAAATTTTGAAATAGAATATTTGAATTGATATATTTGAATAGATGTATTTCAAATAGAAATATTTGAATAGAAATATTTGAAAGAGAATATTTCAAAATAGAAATATATGAAGCCGTGTTGATTAGATTGACGCCATTTTGATGCAAACGATATTTATATCGATTATATTCATTTTTGTAATGAATATTGAAAAGTAATTTCAAAATCAAATTTTTTGAAATGAAATTAGAATTGAAATTAAATAGAATTAAATTCGAATTGAAATGGAATAGAAAAGAATTCGAATTGAAATCGAAATGAAAATGAACTGAAGTTGAATTAAAAATTGATTTGAATTGAAATCAATTTGAAATGAATTTAAAACGAATTTATAAGGAAAAGTTCAATTTTGATTTGAATTTGAAATGAAGTTGAAATCGTTTCGAAAACGAATTTTAAACGATTCATAAAATACGTTTTAAAAGGAAATCGACGAAGTATATATTATATATATAATATAATGGCCTGAATAGAACGCGTTGCACTACGGTAGTTCGTGAATTTCGACCATTGAATTCGAATGGATATTGCGGGAGATCCGACCGTCGGATTCTCCTAAAACCGGAACCATTGGGTTCGTATCAAAAAGTGCTTTCTAATGAATATTAGAAATTTGAAATATAACGGTTGGATTTGGAACTATGTCCAAATCAAATTTGGAAAAAGGTTGATGTAAGTGCAGTTCGATGTCCGTTGATGGAAATCGACTGTACGGGCCTTGATAAAATTATTAAAATTAGTAACAATTTTTGTAAAATCATAAGAAATGATTTGGGAGGATGAAAAACTCCATATTTGAAAAGATAAAAATAGATTTTTATTGAAATGAACTAGTTTCAAACTAGAATTATAATTCTATTTATTTTTAAATAAATAAATTGAATTTGAAAAGGTTTTTAAAAGTAACCAGAATTTCCAATAATTGAATGGGAATGGATTTGAATCGAAATTGTCTTTGCAATATTTCGATGTCGGATTTCGTGATGATACAGGTATTGTTATGGGAATTTGAAAGATATATATATAACATTATTTCCAATAAAATATTTGTTGGTCGCAGAATTTGATATTGAATTTAAGCCGATATATTTTCTATTCAGAGCCTTGTATTTAATATCAAATGTGATTTGGGTTTGTCGTGAATGGTGTCTTTATTAACACTTTTCTTAAGCCCAATTGAGAAAAAGATTAAATCTTTTTATTTAGATATAATGAAGTGTACCAATTAAATAATATTTAATTGAAATTGAATTGGTATTGATTTTTGGGTTTATTGTGAACAGTGTTTTAAATAACACTTGTTCTTTAACCCGATAATTAATGGAATGTGATTTTGGGTTTATCGTGAACCGTGTTTTAAATGACACTGATTCTTTAACCCAGTTAAGGATTAAAACTAAGTGGAGTTTTAATAAATCTTTAATTAGATTGAAAAGATCGAGAATGGAGTATCACCAGTTTTACTCCAGGCGATAGTTAAATCTTTAATTAGATTTGAACGTGAAATGGTAATTGAGTTTAATGATAACAACGTTGTTAGACCAAAAAGTGGTTCTAACACCCAAATTGATTAAAAGCAAAATGAAATGAGATAAAAATAAAAATGAACACACAGGATTTATAGTGGTTCGGCGAAGAAATGCCTACGTCCACTTGTTTTTCACTATTTTCACTGATTTTGTTGCAAGTACAATGAAATATTCACTTAATTTCTCTCACAACTCACTTATAACCACTCAATTGTCTAAAAAACAAATAATGAAAGAAGATTTGGATTTTCCGAGAGTGCTGGAATTCGGGTTATGAAGGTGGTTGAACTCTCCAAGTGTCAGAAAAAAAGATCTTTTTCTTTGTCTCCAAACGGGGTATTTATTGTGAGAATTTGCTCAGAATCTGATCCGAATCGGAGCCACGTGTCATCCATCCCATCAGCCTTGGGTTCGGATGAATTACTATGTTGACAACGCATCAGAGTAGTGGACGTTGAGGGTAGGAACTGGACACTGCCGATCTGGATTACCAGGCGCTCTTGCAGGAGAGTGACGTGGAAGACAAGCTCGGGTCGGAGGGATATGTACAAGGGGTTCGGATCGGGGTATCCGGTCTGACTCGGATTGACTTGGAAACAATTCTCTCTTCTCTTTATTCTGCTCCGCTCCGATCTATCTCCATAGCAATCAAGTGGCTTTCCGATCCAATTGGGATTATATTGCCCTCCGATCCGAACAGCTGTGCCTTTCTAATTTCCACAGCAATAGTTCACCGATCCGAACAGAAAACTTTATCCGATCCGTACCGATGCGCTGCTCTGATCCGACCTGCTTCAGTACTTCCCAAGTTTTTCAAGTGCTTCAACATTTTACATCTTGACTTTGTGTTGCCCAGTTCACAAAGTGGGCTAACATTTTTCCCCCTCAAATGATGCTTCTGTTGGAGACGGAGCATGCTTTGACTATCAATGCATAGCGCTCTTCGAGGTAATTTCTCTTCTGATTTTCCTTGTGTTTTCCTCTTTTTCTTCAAATTTCAATTCAGTTCGTTGCTGAGCTAAAGGACTCGATTCGGTTCGGATTCCGATCCGAACAGACCTCTTTTCCTTTCTTTTTTCCACTGGACTATTGGGCCAAGCTTCGCTTCTGGGCTGTCCATCCGATCCGAACGGGGGTTCTTCTATTGGGCTGCCGATCCGATCCGAATGGGGAGACGAATAGTCACATTCTTCTTCTATATAAACACTGCCTCCTTCCTTCATTTACTTTTACTATTTTACCGCTCGAGCTCTTCAAAACGAGTAAAATTTAATTTGTGAACCTTCAAAATTCTTCTTAATTCTCGAAGTAATCATACTGGTAGGTTATAAAACTTCGATCGATTCCTTCTTTAATCGTTTTCGAGTCGGATTCGTGAGCGATTGGGATAATTTAACTATGAAACTCTGATGACCTTGCCGCCGTGACCCTCCCCCTCGTCATCGTTGTTAATAGACTCGTCGCTGTCTTGAGGTTGGAACGGAGGGAACGAGGATCCGTAGTTGAATGCACCAGCATGTAATTGCTTGGTTTTGACTTGAGGGACTGGCACGAGATTGGCCTTGGGGTCGGATAGGGAAGAAAGAGGGTGAAGGAGAAGAAGAAGATGATGGAGAATCGGTTCAGTTCAGAGAGACACGGAAGTTAAAAAAACAAAAGAAGAAGGAAATTCAGGACGTAGGATCGGGTCGGGGCGAGCAAAGAAAGAAAAAAGAAAAGAAATCCAGAAGATCGGATCGGGTCGGAGCAAGCACTTAAGATAGGAGGGAAGGAGCCTACCTAATCGGATCGGGTCAGATCGTAAGATGATGGAGGAGAAACATAACTTCATGATCCGATCCGAACCGTTAGGGGACTTTGCCTCCGATCTGATCCGATTTTGATTTCTGAGCTTCAATAAGAATTTCAAGCCTAAGGTCACGCCCCCGATCCGACCCCAATGAATGCACCCGAACCGAACCGAAGCACAGTGTACCTTAACGCATAAAAACTCGTCTAACCGGCCCAATCAAACTTCGGCATAATCTTCAATTTTATGGACAGTTAGGATAGTGACTTGCGAACGTAACTAGACATCAAGAATTACTTCAACTCTTTATATCTTCCCAAACTTTTTCGCCGCACTTTTAAACATTTACTTTGCACTTTTCGTATACACTGTTTACACTTTAGTTTGCACACACGCACGGGGGGATACGGGCTAATTTTCCCTAATGTGTGCTATTTCTTCTTCAATAGTTTTATGACCATGAGACCCAGACGCTCTTCCAGATTAGCCAAGAGGAAAGAAGCCCCAGAAACCTCTAACAAAATTACTCTCGAGGACATATCTTCTCCGTCGGATCAAGAATGGGATAACGAGGGTTCGGACTATGACGTCGGAAATCGTAAAAGTGACAAAGCGTCTTCAGAGAATGAAGTTTCTTTAGGGTTTGAAGAAGAAGGAGGGTTGGCGACGACCGGGCTCCTGATGAGTTTGAATCGGCTATCATATTGGAATCGCCCCAAGATTCTGTTGAATCAACAATTGATAACGACCGACTTACCCGAATTTGCTTGAAATACAGGATAATGAAAAGAGACACTCTAGTGCCCTCAAGCTCTGACCGTCCCCACAACCCTCCAGAAGGATATATGGCGGTCACTCGGTTGATGTGTATGGTCGGCGCTATCCCTCCATTTTCTCCCTTCATTGTTGACTTTCTAAGACAAATGCGGATTGCCCCCATGCATCTGCATCCCAATTCTTATGCCTACTTGGACACTTTGTACATAGCATACCGTGAGATCTTAGGAATAGAGCTCACGTTCGATGACGTTCATTTCTTCTATAACTTCAAGCATCGGACTCGAGAGACTCCATCTTTCTGCTATTTTGAGTCAGTTCCAAAAAGGAAGATAATCTCGGCACCATTCAGCAGTAAAGCTGGAGATTCCAGACTGGAATGGTTCTACGTGAAGCGACAGCCTGGATGTGCCTGGAGGTGGACAAAATCAAGTAAAGCACTGATTTTCTAAATCTGAGCTCTATACACCTGAATCATCACCTTAACTTGTTTTCCTTTTTGTTTGCAGTCGACAATCCCAAACAAATATCAGATCAGGTGTTCTTTGACCGGATGCACCAACTTCTTAATGGAGATCAGAAATTATTGACTATCGATGAAGTCCTTAAAGACGAATATCTTCACTTTCATGGGCTGTTATCCGTTTTTCGTAGTATTGGTCATGGGACGGCTCCATACATATATATTCCTCCAGTGGAGGTAGTCCCAGAGACAGGAGAAGGCTCAGGAGTTCCTACAGTGCCTGTTCAAACTTCACCTTCTCCATCTTCTACTCAGGATGACGAATTGGCTAACCTGGCCGAAAAGCATCGTGAAGGATATATTGCCCACGAGGAGGCTACTTCTCTGGAAAAGTAAACGTCTTCCCAAGAGTCGCCACTTAATGCCTCCGAGGGAGATGTCCCTAGTACCGATGATCCAATATTTCAGGGTTTGGGGGATCTCCCTTTACCTGAAACTATATACACTTCAGAGGATTTTAGGAAGGATCCTTTAGTCTTCACCTCTTCTGAAGAGACCACTCCTGCTAAGGCCAAAGAGCCTGCCCGTACTAGTCTAGCTTCGGACTCGGGTTGGTTGGGGGGAAACACACCACTTAGGACACACTTTATACAACAGCATTAGCATTCATTGCACCTCTTTCTCCGTGAATCCATTGATTCTAAATTTTGTTTGTCTTATTGCGCAGGTACGATGTCTCGGTCCTACTATGATATCAGGAAGCTTCGCCGCAGCATGTCTAATCCACCTCAGGATATCGAGTATGATCGCCGTGATGATCGCGGTAGGGAGGAGAGAAGGCCTTATGATCCCTATCGTTCTCGACCCTCACGTTCTCGCTCTCCCGTTCGGTCGGATCAAGAGAAGTACAAAGGTTATCAAAGACGTAGGGAAGAGGACAGGCCACAATCGAAAGACTCCACCTCTTCCCACGAAAAGCACAGCAGGGAGAGAAGTCCTCCAAAGGATACTGAGTCTCGAAGTAAGCGCAAGGTCCCTGCTACTAAACGACCTAGGACAGACAAAGAAACTACTGAATCCTCCACACACAGGGACACTGAATTGACGATCCCCGCTCCTCCCCCACTAGATGCGGACACTGCAATAAAGCGAGCGTATTTGGAGGAGCAGTTTCCCGAACACTACTTCGAGACTCTGACTTTTTTACCGACCCTTGAACCTGTTTCTTCTAAGTGGGCAGATGAGGCCAAAGCGAAGATAGACGCGGTTGAAAAGCAGTATTCTGAGATGTTTAAATATTCACGCAATCTTTCCAGAATTATCCGTAATCTAATCACGAATGCTGATTCAATGCAAAAAACCGCGGAAGAAGATGCTAAGGCCTTAAAGAACCTTGGTAAAGACTTGGAGGACACACAGGCCCAGCTTGCTATTGCTCAGAGGGACGCTACCAACTTCAAACAACAATTTGAGGACATGCAAAAACGTTATCATGACTTGCTTGAATCTCACACTCAAGAGCGTTCTGAGTTAAAAAAGCAAGCTGACGAGGCTAAGTCAGAAGCTGCTAAGACACGCCTTGCTTATACTGACCTCGAACGGAAAAATGCTGAGTTAGCTAAGAGGAGTGCTAAACTAGAAAAGAAGAATGCTGACTTGGCTTCAAAGCTATTGGAGGCAGAGAACAGAGCTGCCCTGGCTGAGGGCAATGTGGAGTGTGCTATCAAATCTGCGGAGGAAGCCCGCAAACAACTGTCATAGGCGGAGGCTGATATTCAGGGTTTTGGCGAATTAATGATTGAATTCTTCGCACATATCATCCGTCGCCGAAACATTTCTTGGATCGAGGATTATCCATCCACTCTAGTTCAAGTATGGAATCAGATCGTCGAGTGGGAAAAAGAGGAACTTAAGGTCGATTCCATCGATGAAGATAAGCTAATAGAGAAATACATGAGGGATGATGAGCTGGAGCGCCTAGTTGAAGGGCGCCGCCTCATTGCTGAGGCCATGGAAGAAGAGAGACGTAAGTCTAAACAGAAGAATGTTCTCGAAGCTGGTTCCTCTTCTTCTGCCCCTGCGACTTCTGAAGTAGAGGGGTATGATCCTGAAAATCCGGGAATTCCCCGAACAACTCTGCTATCCCCTATTCCTGAAACAGCATCAGAGGTAGTAGTCACCCCTGCCGAGAAGTCTTCGGAAGGTATCCCTACCTTTTCTCCTCAATTTGTCAAGGCTATTTCTACCTTTCGCCATGTGATTGAGCAATCGATGAAAAACCCATTGTTTTCGCCTGAGTTGATAACTGTTGCTTCTCATTCTGTAGGTATTGAGCCATCCGAAAAGACAGATATGACTCAGGGAGCCACCGCCGGGGCAGAGCCCGCAGAAAAGGCCAAAAGTGGGGAGGACAAGGCTGCTCCTATAGACCTGGGAGAAGGAAGTGAGCCGACTAAGGTCGCCACTCCCCATGATGAAGAAATGATAGCAGCTTTAAAGGATGATGGCGGTGACGGGGGTTATGAAGAGGAACCAGAAGTTGCAATAGCCGGGGTGTCAAAAAATGCTGATGATTTTACCTTGGCAACAATGAAAGCTGATCAAGACAAACGCTTGCAATTAAATGCCGAAGAACTAGACCCTGAAGCCCTCAAGCCCCTCGTAGTTGTGGATGTGGGATCAAGGTTTGTTGTTAAGCTCTCAACTAGATCTATTACAGAGGAACTCGCTAAAGAATCTTCTCTTGATTCCAGCGCTCCGCCCTCCGGGAAGAAGTCTACTGGCTCCAGCACCGCATCTTCAGGAAAGAAGAAATCAAAACGAATCTTGACAGAGGCTGAGAAAGAAGCAATGGATGCGGAGAAAGCCGCCAAGAAGTCCAAGGCTCACTCGAAATCTAAATAGTGGATTGCCTTGTGTTGTTTTAGCATTTAGTGAACCAACAATTGCTGCTACAAGAGTGGCTCTTGCACCTTCTTTTTTAGCTACTTTCCTGTTCAAATTCATTCATTCGTTAATAAAGAATAATTTATTTTCTGCAATGTATGTTTGTCAATAATTCTGCATTTATGTAAAAATGCATGTCTTACTATAGTTATGAAATGAAGTTACGGAGGGAGGATATATGCGTAAACATATATGCCCCCAGTCAATCTTCACAAATTATTTAATGCTTAATCAAGCAATCTGAAAGCTCCCGATTTTCTGACGGGATAGCATTTCCTGTGTTGTCAGTGCCTGTCGTTTTTTCTGGCATTTCTTTTATACTCCCCTGTCTTATACCCAGGTTAGAGTTCTTACTGAGGCGGTCCCTTGTCTGGGTGCACCTTCACGCCTCAGAGGAAGTCAGTTTCCCGCCCTTTTATACTCCCTCTCTCTCTGGAGAGTTAGAGTTCGAGCTCAGCAATCTATTCATTCCTCGGTCTTTCGGCGGGGAAAGATCTCTTTCTCAGCGCTCAGTCGGAGATGCTTTTATACTCTCTCTCTCTCTCTGAAGAGTTAGAGTTAGAGGAAGGATTTCTTTTTCAGTGCTCAGTCGGAGACGCTTTTATACTCTCTCTCTCTCTCTGGAGAGTTAGAGTTAAGAATGTCGTTTTCTCATTCTTTTATGTCTTGTCGCACAAATAATCATTGTGCTTTTTCTTATGTTTAAACTGTCTTCAACCTTTTCAGGTTTTGAATCATCTTGTATTCTATAATCACAACAGAATAATCGATGAATGTATATATGTAATGCATAAAAGTAAATAACACACAATACTTTTATAGTGGTTCGGCTAAGTCGTAGCCTACATCCACTTTATAGTCCTTTATTCATATCGTCAGATTTTCCCAAGGCAAGTCGTGCCTTATTACAGAGTTCATAAGAAAAATAACAAAGAGTACAACATTTCTAATCTAAATATCGCATTAAGTGTTGGGCATTCCATGCTCTAGGGACTACTTCGCCATCTACGGTCGTTAACTTGAAGGTTCCTTTTTCAAGTTTCCGTTGGATGACAAAGGGTCCTTCCCACTTTGGACCGAGGTGAGGAAGGGATGGAAAGACTCTCTTTAGCACTAAATCTCCTGGTTCAAAAGTCCTGAGGCGAACTTTTTTGTCGTAATAGCGTGCCATCTGACGTCGATGTCTTGCCGCACGCAAATCTGCTTCGTCCCTTTTTTCTTCGACTTCATCAAGAGACTCAAGTAAGAGTGCCTGATTCGTCATCGGGTCATAATATGTCACCCTGTGGGAAGGAACTTCCAGTTCAACTGGTATTACTGCTTCTGAGCCAAAGGAGAGAGAGAAAGGGGTGTGACCGGTGGCCGTCTTAAATGTTGTTCGATATGCCCACAAAGCCAGGGGCAATTCGTCAACCCATTTTGCCTTTGCACGCTCTAACCGTTTCTTGAGGATGGATTTTATTACTTTGTTTATTGCCTCTACTTGCCCGTTCGACTGCGGATAGGCAACTGCAGTATATCGCTTGTCAATCTTATACTTCTGGCAGAAATTTCTGAATTCAGTACTATCAAACTGGGTTCCGTTTTCAGTTATAATCGTCCTTGGGATCCCGAATCGGCATATAATATTTCTGACCACGAAACTTATCACCTTTCTTGCCGTGATCTTGGTCAAGGGCTCAGCTTCCACCCACTTCGTAAAATAGTCCACAGCCACTATTGCATATTTCGCTCCTCCTTTAGCAATTGGTAGAACTCCATTGATATCAATTCCCCATGTGGCAAATGGCCAAGGACTCACCATTGATTTAAGTTGGGTCGACGGTGCTCTGGGGATTTTGGCGAATCTCTGGCACTTATCGCAGCGTCGTGAATAATCAGCTGCATCTTTATTAATTGTGGGCCAGAAGTATCCATATTGCAATATCTTTTTTGCAAAAGTCTGACCTCCTGTATGATCTCCACACTCACCTTCGTGTACTTCTCTTAGTACACGCTTGATGTCGTCGTGTGCTATACATCGTAACAAGGGCATAGAAAATCCTTGCCTATAAAGAGTATCATCTTGCATGACATATCTGGTAGCCTTGCGAACTACATCCCTTTTCTCACTCTTCTTTGATGGGAGTGTCCCATTCTTAAGGAAGTTCTTGATTGGGGTCATCCACGACTCCTTCTCCGGTTCCGCTTCGAAAGCAAACTCAACTTCCATCGACTCAAAGCTTGGCGATTCCAACGTTTCAATTGGAATTATTTCAGTCTCTTCTAGATTGTCGGAACTAGCCAGCTTTGCCAGCCTATCCGCCTTCTGGTTTTCGGCTCTTGGGATGTGTGTACCGCTCCAAGCTACTCAATAGCTCTCTCACTTTCTTGAGGTAGGCGATAAGTCGAGGTCCCCGAGCCACAAATTCCTCTCGCACTTGGCAAACAACGATTTTAGAGTCACAGAATATGTCCAACATTTTTATTCCGAGGTCTTTAGCAAGCTTTAGCCCGACAATCAGGGCTTCGTATTCAGAGTCGTTGTTAGTCGCCGAGAACTCTAATCGTAGAGTGTAATATAACGACCGTCCTTTGGGAGTGACTAAGACGATTCCAGCTCCGGACCTTCGGTCGTTCTTAGCTCCGTCGGTGTATAGCTTCCATGGATCTATCTTCAACTCATTCTTGGACTTGACCACTCTGTCATCGATTATTTCCTCCTCTGGGATGGTGAACTCCGCAATAAAGTCTGCCAGAGCTTGCCCCCTGATCGACTTTCGTGGTTGAAAATTTAAATCAAATTGGCTTAATTCTATATTCCATTTGATCAACCTCCCCGATGCTTCGGGCCTCTGCAACACCTGCCTCAAGGGATGGTCGGTGAATATGGTTATTATATGAGCTTGGAAATAGTGACGAAGCTTTCGGGATGCGATTAGGAGGCTGTAAGCGAGCTTCTCAATCTTTGGGTAGTTGCGCTCTGCCGCTGCTAATTTCTTGCTTACATAATATACTGGCCTTTGTACTTTGTCTTCTTCTCGAACCAGGGCTGTGCTAACGGCGTGAGTCGAGACTGCCAAGTAAACAAAAAATTCTTCGTGATCCACTGGCTTTGACAAAATCGGCGGTTTCTCTTGCAGTTCCAGTAAATTTCGAAAGGCCTCAACATAGTCCGGAGTCCACTCGAAGTTCTTCTTTCCTCTTTTAATCAAATCAAAGAACGGAACGCATTTGTCTGTAGCTTTGGAGATGAATCTACTCAACGCAGCTACTTTCCCTACAAGACTCTGGACATCTTTAATTCTTCTTGGTTCTTCAATGTTTCTAATCGCTTCTATTTGGCTAGGATTGATTTCAATTCCTCAGGAGCTCACAATGAAGCCTAGGAATTTTCCCGACGCCACTCCAAATGAGCATTTCAGAGGATTCAACTTCATCCGATACTTTCGCAGGATACCAAACATTTCCGCCAAGTCTTGCGTATGGCTGGAGGACTATTTCGATTTGACAAGCATATCATCCACATAAACTTCCATAGTCTTCCCTATTTGATTATAAAACATTCTGTTCACCAAGCGCTGATAAGTGGCTCCGGCGTTTTTCAATCCGAATGGCATTACGACATAACAATATAATCCCAAATTCGTAATGAAGCTCGTATGTTCTTGGTCTGGCACGTGCATAGGAATTTGGTTGTACCTAGAATATGCATCCATGAAAGAGAGAAGTTCATGACCTGCTGTCGAATCTACAAGCTAGTCAATTCTAGGAAGCGGGAAACTATCTTTTGGGCAGGCTTTGTTCAAATCTGAAAAATCAATGCAAGTCCGCCACTTTCCATTCGGCTTCTTTACCAAGACGGGATTCGATATCCAGTCGGGATATGTCGAATCTCGAATGAATCCATTCTGCTTCAGCTTCTCAACTTCCTCTTTGAGAGCAGCAGACCTCTCTGGGCCCAGCATACGTCTCTTTTGCTTCACAGGCGGATGCTTCGGGTTTACATTTAACTTGTGACTTATAATGGATGGCGATATCCCACACATGTCAGCGTGGGTCCAGGCAAACACGTCCAAGTTTGCCTTCAAGAAGTCCGTTAGTTCTTTGGCTCGACGTGGATCCAATTGAGAACCAATCTTCAAAACTTTTGTCGGATCAGCTTCATCAATGGGAATTTCCACTGTCGCTTCATTAGGAGTTGCATTTTTAGTCTCTGGTTCCTCGTCTTTTCTGGGATCCAGGTCTTCAGGCGTTCCTTTAAGCAACTCCTTCGGGGTCGATTTCTCTAATTGCTACGCCGAGCCCCCCTTTGGGGGAGGCGAGGCATCTTTACTCTCGATGTTAAGTCCTTTCATCAACATCTTTAATTCGGCAACATAGCAGGCCCGTCCGGAAACTTGATCCCCTCTCATTACTCCAGTTCCGGCTTCGGTTGGGAACTTAAGCAATAAACACCAAGGGGCGATACAAGCTCTGAATTCAGCAAGGGAAGGCCTCCCCAAAAATGCATTATAAGGCGAATCTACGTCCAGTACTACGAACTGAAGCATCCGCACTCTTCTGCGTTCTACTTGCCCCAAGGTCACGGGCAATTCTATGTATCCCCTGGGAGCTGTTGACGCCCCGTTGAAGCCTCTGATCCATCCTTCACATGGCTTCAAATCTTCAGATTCCAGCTTCATCTGATCAAATGACTTTTTAAACAAAATATTGACGGAACTTCCGTTGTCTACTAATACCTTATGAACCAAGGCCGGCCCAATGGTGGTAGTAATAACCAACGGATCATCAGGGGGTGATTGGATCCCAGTATTATCTCTGCTGCGGAACACCACGTCATCAAACATGGTCTTCTGTTGTTTTATGGGGGTGATATCTTCCACATCATCACCTTCATTCACATCTATATGCTTGGCAGCATTTACATATTGATCCATTGCTCTAAACTACGGATTGCTGGGTGAGGTCCGCCCACTATGGAGTTGATAACAATTCCCTTGCCTTTCTGCTGCGTTGTAGGCTTAGGAGCAGGTAGAATCTGTTTTGGAGCTTGCTCTCCTTGCCCCCTGTCCCTCGGGGCAACCTTGTATTCATCCAGTTTCCCTTCGCGCAGCAGCTTCTCAATCACATCTCTTAAATGCCGACATTCATTGGTTGAATGTCCATGACTTCCATGGAACAAACAAAACTTCCCAGTTGCCATTTCTTTCTCGGTCGAATCACGAGGTGGCGGTCTTTTATACTGCAAAACGTTGTACGTATCCAGGTAAATATTCTCCAGGGTGTCGTTCAATGGTGTATAATTCTCGTAGGTCTGGAATCGGGGTCTTTTGTTAGGATCACTTCCCCTATTTCTATTTCTTCTGTTACCGTTCGTATTACGGTTATTGTTGTTGCTCCCGTTTCCAGCATTGTTGTTTCCACCCTTGTTTCCCACATTTACTTCAACCTTGCCGGAACTTTCCCCAGACTGCTTCACGGCGACGTTACTCTGCACATTTTCTTTTGAAGCCGCTTCAGACTTTCTCTTTCGGTTTGCCCTGGCCTCCTCTCGCCTTAAATAAATATCGGTTTTTTCATAGAATATCTCTCTTGTGGAGGGTTCTTCCCAGAAAGGTAATCCCCGAACTCAGATTCAGGATCGACTCCTTCCTTTAATGCCATCAGAATGGTAGGCTCGTGCGGGTCACTAACTTCAGTCACAGCTAAGTTAAAACGGTCAAGATATGACCTCAAAGACTCTCCTGGTGCCTGCTTAATTCTTGACAATTCAATAACACTTTTGGACTTTCGGGCATGGAGTCGGAACTGATTCATAAAACGTTCGCTCAGCTCCCTGTAATTCGAAATCGAACGAGGGGGAAGTCGGGTAAACCAGAACAGCGCCACATCTTCTAAATAGATTGGGAATGCTTTACACTTCACTTCATCAGGGGCAGCAGCAGCATTCATGAGCCACGAGTATCGCATCAAATGCTGTCCCGAATCAGTTCTCCCGTTGTACTTGTCCATCTGTGGCAGGTTAAAACGTCGGGGAAACTGGAAGTCGAGGATATCATCGGTGAAAGGAGTATGGCTTCGCTCAATGCCATAATCTTCAATTGTATAGTTCCGGCTCTCGGACATGATATGGCGCACCATTGCCTGTACATCAGCATTAGTTAGGGGCCGCTCAGGTTCCCTGGCCCTAGTATCCGGGTTCCTTCTGGGCTCTTGTTCAGGAGATGCCCTTCTTCTTCGAGCTGCTTCTGCTCTATTCCGTTCCCTGCGCTCCCGGTCGATCTCGGGAGGAGGGGACTGGAGCCTTTGCCCCCGAGTGGGATCATTGTTTCCTAGTGCTCGTGCAATATCCTCGCGAGACCTCAAAGATCCGAATGTCAGCTGCTCCATATTCTTAGGTCGTTCGAGCGGCCTTCGTTCACGGGGCCGCTCTTCCTCGGAAGATGAAGACTGATCCACTGGCGTGTGACGAACCGGTGATGGGGTTCTCTGTCGACAGAGCTCACTGATCTCCCTACTCATGAGCCTCATATTTTCTTGCATCATGAGGTTGGTGCTCTCGTGGACTTTCATAGCCTCTCTAGTACTTTCAAGCATATCAAGTAGGCGCGAGAAATCTCCTTGAGTAATGGGCGCAGATGGATTGACCTGATCACTGACCCTAGCGGCTGGAATCGGAGCATTTGTAGGGACTCGAGTAGAGGTTCCAACATCACCAAGAGTCGGATCGGATTGGAGATGGGAGGTCGGGTCGGTTCAGAGCTGGGGAGTCTGATCGGGTCGGTACATAGCAAGCTGCCCGGGTCGGTTCAGATTGGGGGAATGCACTGCTTCAGAATCTCCTACCCGGATCGGATCGAAGCTCTCCCCCTGGAGGCGGTTCGGATTTCCTGCATCAGTCGTCCTGCTGCTGAACTCTGCCCATGAGACCTTGTCACAACCGCATTTTGCTGATCTTCGCCAGCTCCATTTCCTCGACCAGATTGAACTTCTATGCCTTTTCCTTTGGCCATGATTCTTCGACAATCACTTCAACAAATATCCAAGGGCATTGAAACTTGAGGACTAACTTCGTTGAACTCAACGGTCCAAAAAGTAGAACGATAATCCCGAAAAACAAAGAATTCAGATGAGTTCTCAGTGAAAGCACCAAAATGTTAGACCAAAAAGTGGTTCTAACACCTAAATTGATTAAAAGCAAAATGAAATGAGATAAAAATAAAAATGAACACACAGGATTTATAGTGGTTCGGCGAAGAAATGCCTACGTCCACTTGTTTTTCACTATTTTCACTGATTTTGTTGCAAGTACAATGAAATATTCACTTAGTTTCTCTCACAACTCACTTATAACTACTCAATTGTCTAAAAAACAAATAATGAAAGAAGATTTGGATTTTCCGGGAGTGCTGGAATTTGGTTTATGAAGGTGGTTGAACTCTCCAAGTGTCAGAAAAAAAAGATCCTTTTCTTTGTCTCCAGACGGGGTATTTATAGGTGAAAATTTGCTCAGAATCCGATCCGGATCGGAGCCACGTGTCATCCATCCCATCAGCCTCGGGTTTGGATGAATTACTATGTTGACAACGCATCGGAGTAGTGGACGTTGAGGGTAGGAACTGGTCACTGCCGATCCGAATTTCCAGGCGCTCATGCAGGAGAGTGACGTGGAAGACAAGCTCGGGTCGGAGGGATATGTACAAGGGGTTCGGATCGGGGTATCCGATCCGACCCAGATTGACTTGGAAACAATTCTCTCTTCTCTTTATTCTGCTCCGCTCCGATCTATCTCCGTAGCAATCAAGTGGCTTTCCGATCCAATTGGGATTATATTGCCCTCCGATCCGAACAGCTGTGCCTTTCTAATTTCCACAGCAATAGTTCACCGATCCGAACAGAAAACATTATCCGATCCAAACCGATGCGCTTCTCTGATCCGACCTGCTTCAGTACTTCCCCAGTTTTTCAAGTTCTTCAACATTTTACATCTTGACTTTGTGTTGCCTAGTTCACAAAGTGGGCTAACAAACGTGGTGTTAGATATGAAGTATGACTAGTTTTACATCAAGGGATGAATATGTTGGGATTGGGAAATAAATGACTACATCGTTGTGTTTCGCTAATCCTGTCTAGTTTGAATTGATTTTCAAAGAAGATTAAAGAGTAAATTTAAAGAATTTATCTTTGATAAAATTAATGGGAACCTTTCCCGAAGTATAAGAACATTCTGAATTTGAATGAGGCGTATGTTGTGTTTGTGTAACACTTGTTTATTATATACGCGAGTTATTCAGAAAGATCGGGTCTATCCCATTCTGAATAAGTGATTCAACGTGGTGTCGAGGATGAAGACGGTGGTCGAAGACCGGAGGTTTTCACATCGTTTGGGTGATTACTGATGGTCTTGATTGGGCCGTACACCCAAGAGGAGGGAATCAGTAAGTGATCGTCCAGTCGTACTTGGAGATCGATGGATATGAGGGGTACTAGGTGCCTCCGGTTTCGTTCAGACCCAGAATGAACTTGTAAATGGACTGTGTGTCTGACATTGGATTTTATTCTGTGTGATTGATTTCTATTAAATATATATCTGTTTGGCGGCGGAGAATTTATTCTCTTGCTTAACGCCCTTCTCCGAGACATACGAGCTCAAGGGTTATGTATTGATGGATATCAAACGCAAGGAGTGAATTGCCTATGTGGCACGCCTAAGTGGCAAATGATCAAGGCTTCTATTGAAAAGGAAAGTCTTGTGGGTGACGATCAAAGCACGGCCCGTGTGGTATAGCATTGGGTAGCGTTGATTCGCGAGCCTCACACCCCGGTAGTGGACCAGAAACGGGAGAGGACTTCAAGGAGTGCATGCTTTTCCTTCTAGCTAGAAGTGGCGTCATTGGTTTTACACGCCCTGATGAGTTTGACTTATGTGGTTGTTGCTGTAGCGAGGCGCCTCGGATATATCGGTCGATCCGGGACCGACGAGGTCATTGGACTCATTTACGCCCCAAAGGGCGGGGAAAACGCAGTGTTCAAGCATTTCAACCCACATCGGTGGACCGGCCCTGACGATCCAAGGGCTCACCTATGTCTGGATCCTGAGACATGGGCTAGATTGTCTCGAATCGGTAGAGGACTATCTTTTGCCTCGTTTCACAGATGGAAATCCAAATTCCAATACGTGACTTTGCAGTTTTAATTGTAGAGCCTAGTATGGTGACATAGTGGGATGGGGCGCTTATGCCGTCTATGATTGATACTTTTGATTTTAAATTGTTTTGACACTATACACTTATAGTAATAATAAATGATGAAATTTAGCGTATCAAGCATTCTTTGGCTAATATAAGGTAAAACCCTATCCTCCGGCTTGTGTTGCATTGTGTGATGGGACCTGGGTCTTATAATAGCTTCATTGTTCTTTATTTAGCATTGCGCTATTGTTTTATGCACTAGTGTCCTTGGGAGGAAACCCGTTCCATGTTATACGGCGTGGTCCCTTGATCTACCTAACTTTAAAATAAAGATTAATAACTGTTTTAGTTCTCATACCAGTCCCACGACTGACCTGGAGTTTATTGTTTTAACCTGAACTCCGGATGCACTTATTTTGACAAGGGCAGCTAGTAGTTTTGGTTTTGCAGATTTATATTCGCAGGATCCTGATTTACAGCTGGAATGATACTCGGAAAGCTATGTATCCGTGTATTACTTCTAGTTGTGTATTGTATTATTTTCCGCTACTATGTAATGTATTGTAATCTCTAATATTTTATAATGTGTAATATTTATTCATACTCTATATATTCTTGTATTCTGATGGAATTGTTGTAAAATAACATGAAATATTCTTCTGTCTGCATTCTTTTGTATTGTTCTCGATGTATCTGCTCTTTCCTTCTTGGGGAAGTTACGGGTCCTTTCAGTGGTATCAGATCTTTGGATTACAAAGCGGAGAGAACAAGACACATTAGAACCATACGAAAAAATTCATCAGATATTGGATTAATAATATCCAATGAGAATGACTCGTTACAGATAGGATCATTAGTATCATAGAACGAGTGCGAAGAGTGTTAACTTTTCAAAATAAGAGTGAAAACAAATTTTGTTTTGAAAATTTAGATCAATTATTCGTATTTGATTATTTTATCTGTATTGAATTTGGACAATCCAATATATAAAGATTTTGCATACACGCCTTGCAAACCCATATTCGAAATTTTAATATATTGGATAGATATAGGATCCCACTCTAGTCGCCTGGAGACGATTATGATGATCGGTGCACCATCATCAGGGTTTGTGTTCGAGTGTCGAAGGTGGGATTTCTATATATGTAACACCCCGAAAATTCTATAACTGTGAAATTAACAAATTAAAGTATAATTAATCTGAAATCAAAGAACTAAGGGAAACGGGATACGCCATTGCGTTCGTCTCGGAAAAATACGCGAAATAGAGTCCGAGTTTTCAAAAAACAGAGTCCGTTTGAAGAAGATATGGCCTTCGGAAGTTTTGAATTAAATTTAAAATTCAAACAGAATTAAATAATTAAATATTCCGAAGTGGGGCCCGTTGGGCCAGGGTGGAAGAACACCCGCTTGGGCCACCCAGGTCGACTGGGCTGTCGACCTGGGCTACCCATGTCGACAGGGCTGTCGACAGCCCTGTCGACAGGGGTATCGACCTGGTCGAGCCCAGTCAACCTGGCTGGCCAGGTCGGTGTGTGGTCGAATTTCTGTGGTCTGCTTTGTCATTAGGGCTAGGTGGCGGGTTTTTATTGGTCTCTCTTCCTAATGAATGGCTATGATCTAACCTAGCAACATCAAGGGTCCTAATCAATTCCTAACCTCTATATAAACAACCCTAGACTAAACCCTAATCTATTCATTCAAATTAAGAACATAGCCGCCATGTTGCTGAGGAACGACAAAGAGTAGCCGCCAACTAGAGAGAGAATTAGGAAGAAAGTTCTAAAGCCTAAAGCAATTCAAGCAACCTAAAGCTAATCAATTCAACAAAGGAATCGTGTCTCTTAATTAGAGAATTCGCCGCAACCATTGTAAGTAGAGTATTACTTTGGTATAAATAAACAGCTGTGTTGATGTGTATACTTGAATTGTGGCAATGAAAGTGTTATGTTATGTTTTTGGAAAGGATGTTGTTGTAACACGTATTTGATTTAATGAAATAAAATTTGTTGTTCTTCCGCTGTTTTACAAATATGTGTTCTTATATCTGTCTTGTATATCTGTGACTTGTACTTATAAACCTCCACCAAAATTAGGGCATTCCCTTTGAGAGTGACCCTAACGGAGGTGGGGTGTTTCACTTGGTATCAGAGCATAGGTTTACCAGATAAGATAACAAGTTTTGAAAAATTATTTTCAAAAAAGAAATTTAAAGAAGCATTTTTAAAAGAAAAATGTTATTTTATTCTAAAAAGGCAAAAGTCCACTCCCCAAAGCCATAGGTACTATCTCTTATCCTTCGTTTTGAATCTATCCTTTTTGTTTCAGCATGTCCCAAGATCTTAACTTGCCGGAAGGGGTGCCAATACCTGGTTGGTTTAGACGGTTCTTAGAAGCAAGGGCCACTCAGCCAGGTCCTACCGTTCCTCCTCCCCCAGCGGAAGGAAATCATCCAGCTGCAGCAGCACCTTTTCCTCCACCTCCTCCTCGGGGAAACAATTTTTCTAAGATATGTAAAGATTTTAAAGCTATGGGAGGAAGGGATTTCCATGGAACTGAGTCCTTCGTAGCGGCTAGAAATTGGTTGAAAGAAACTGAAGACCTATTCATCATCTTTGAGGTAGAAGATAGACAAAAAGTACAGTTGGCGGTGTGGCTATTGAAGGGTGAGGCTTCCTACTGGTGGGAAGTCACTAATGCTGAAAGACCAGTGGAGACATGGGAGGACTTTAGGGCAAGGTTTGAGACCAAATTTCTCTCAGATGCAGAAAGGAGTTTGCAGTTGGAGAAATTCCTATTTCTTAAGCAAGGAGACAAGACTGTTAGAGAGTATGTGAATCAGTTCGATGAGCTGGCTAGGTTTGGACTTGACCTAGTCAATACCCCGCACAAGAAGGCTCTCCGTTTCGTCAAGGGGTTAAATGAGCCATTACATAGTTTGGCCATGACCCATATACCCATGGGGGCCACGTATGAAAGATTGGTGCAAATGGCGTTGCTGAATGAAGAGGATAAGGGCAAGAAGGAGACAAAGGCAGAAAGCTCTCAAGGGAAGAAAGAGGGTTTGCAGCCTAAGAAGGCGGACTTTAAGAAAGGCGGAAAAGGCAACAAAGAGAAGAGGAAGTGCAATTTCTATGGCAAAGTGGGGCACTTAGTAAAGGACTGCCGGAAAAAGAAGGCCAAGGAGAATGGTGGGTGCTTTTCTTGCGGTCAGACAGGCCACAGGGCTAAGGACTGCCCAAGGAAACGAGGACAGGGGCAGGGCACTGGATCCACCTCAGTGGCACAGGTTCATGTGCTAGAAGCGCCACCTTTGCAACAGCGAGGTACCAATACTTCTGCAGAAAGTGTAGTTTATCTATATGATCACCCCGTTCGCACTTTATTTGATTCTGGCGCATCACACTCCTTTATCTCGTCTGCTTTAGTAGAATCTCTGCACCTAAAAACTAGTATGGTAGAGGACCCCTTAATTGTTTCAAACCCAATTGGGGGCCCAGCTCATTTGTCTATGATCTGTTTGGATTTGAAAATTTCTATTCTAAGTGTTGAATTTCGATGTAGTGCCTTTGTTTTGGGCTTTTCGGGGTATGGTTTGATTTTGGGTATGGATTGGCTATCCAGTAATGGGGCCATCCTTGATTGTGAGAAAAGGGTTGTTAGGCTCCTAACCCTGCTCGGTAATACTTTGGAAATTTCTTGTAATCCCTCGTATGCGGTTATGCTTAGTTATCTTGAATCGCTAGATGCCTCTGTTGAAAATTTGCAATCAGTTAGAGTGGTCCGGGAATATCCGGATGTCTTCGAAGAGGCGAAGGGCTTGCCTCCAAAGCGGGAAATAGACTTCCGCATATATCTTGTAGATAATGCAAAGCCCGTTGCGTTGCCCGTTAGACATATGGCTCCACGAGAAAGGAAAGAGCTCAGTAAACAGATTAAAGAGCTTCTAGAAAAAGGGTTCATTAGGAGGAGCATTTCAGAATAGGGCGCTCCAGTGGTGTTCGCTACAACGGCGGATGGTTCACTCCGTCTATGTGTTGACTATAGGGAGCTCAACAAGCTAACGAAAAAGAATAGGCACCCTCTCCCTAGAATTGACGATTTATTTGACCAGCTTGTAGGAGCGTCTGTTTTCTCCCAACTCGATTTAGCAACCGGTTTTCACCAGCTAAGGGTGGCTGAAGATAGCATCGATAAAACGGCGTTCAGAACCCCAGACGGTTTCTTTGAATGGCTTGTCATGCCTTTCGGCTTGACAAATGCACCTGCGTACTTCGTGGACCTAATGAGTAGGGTATTTAGAGATTTCCTCAACAAATTCGTAGTGGTCTTCGTAGATGATATCCTTATCTTCTCAAAGAGTGAAGAGGAACATGCTCAGCACTTAAGGGCAATCATGGAAACTTTGCGAGTCCATCAACTAAAAGCCAAATTCTCCAAATGCCACTTTTGGAGAGAAGAGGTGAGGTTCCTTGGGCACATAGTATCCAAACAAGGGTTAGTGGTGGACCCCGCTAAGGTAGTGGCGGTACAAGATTGGAAGACGCCAAGGAATGCGACTGAGGTCCGAAGCTTTCTAGGACTAGCGGGTTTCTATCGAAAATTTATAAGGGATTTTGCGAAAATTTCAGCTCCACTCACGAAGTTGACCAAGAAGAATCTAGTGTTCAATTGGGACTTGGATTGCGAGTTTGCTTTCCAACGACTGAAAAGGGCTCTCACAACAGCCCCAGTTTTGACGCTGCCAGATGGGAGCAAGATGTTCACTGTTTATACGGATGCATGTGGGACAGGGCTAGGCGCCGTCTTAATGCAAGAAGGAAGGGTAGTAGCTTATGGCGGGAGGCAGTTGAAGGTGCACGAAAAGAACTACCCAACCCACGATCTCGAGTTAGCCGCCATCGTCTTTGCACTCAAGTCTTGGCGACACTATCTCCTAGGTGAGAAGTTCGAACTTTACACTGACCATAAATCGTTGAAATATCTTTTCTCGCAGAAGGATCTTAACATGAGGCAACAAAGATGGATGGAATTTCTTGCCTCGTACGATTTCGAAATCTCCTATACTCCGGGCAAAGGCAACGTAGTGGCAGACGCGTTGAGCCGAAAGAAATTGACCCTAAGCCCGTTGTTTGTTGAAAGACAAAGCCTAGAGTTTATAGCCAGTTTCGACTTTAGGCCTTCCTCCGATTTCGTACCAGGCTTGCTAGCATCTCTCGAAGTGCGCCCAACTTTGGTGGATTCGGTAGGGGCAGCACAACGCGAAGACCCTTAGCTTGTGGAAATAATTGATAGGCTAATTAGGGGTGGGACTTCAAGTCACCTCAACAGATACTCCATGGACGATAAGGGGTTGCTAAGGCGAGACGGAAGACTATGCGTCCCACAGACAAAAGATTTAGTAAAGAAGGTTCTCGAGGAAGCGCATCATTCCAAGATGACGATACACCCAGGCGGAGATAAAATGTACAAAGATATAAAAAGGACTTTCTTTTGGAACGGCATGAAAAAGGACGTGGCAGAGTTCGTTTCTAAGTGTATGGTGTGCCAACAGGTTAAAGCAGAACAGAAAAAGCCTGGCGGACTACTACATCCTCTAGAGGTCCCGCAGTGGAAGTGGGATAGTATCTCAATGGACTTCATCGATGGGCTGCCTAGGTCTAGGAGAGGCAACACTAGCATTTGGGTAATAGTGGATAGGCTTACTAAAAGCGCCCACTTTTTACCTGTCAAAAGTAGAAGAACTGCCTCATCCCTAGCATCACTTTACCTAAAGGAAATCGTTCGACTTCATGGAATACCATCTAGCATCGTTAGTGACCGAGACCCCATCTTCACCAGCGAGTTTTGGCGGAGTCTGCAAGAAGCAGTAGGAACGCAGTTATGCTTGAACACAGCCTATCATCCCCAAACCGACGGCCAAACAGAGAGAGTGAACAGAGTTTTGGAAGACCTTTTAAGACTATGCGTCCTTGACTTCGGAGGGACATGGGAAGACCACCTTCCTTTGGTGGAATTTGCCTACAACAACAGCTATCAAGCAACCATAGGAATGGCGCCCTTCGAAGCTTTATATGGAAGACCGTGCCGATCGCCCACTTGTTGGTGGGAGTCCACGGATAAGCTCATACTTGGACCAGACATGATCCGAGAGACTACAGAGAAAGTAGACTTAATACGAAGAAGGATGAAGACGGCCCAAGACAGACAAAAGTCCTACGCCGACAAGAGGAGGACCGACCTTGAATTCGAAGTTGGAGACAGAGTTTTTCTCAAGGTATCACCGCTAAGAAACGTTGTTCGTTTTGGAACCACAGGAAAGCTAGCACCAAGATTCGTAGGGCCATTCCCTATTATCGAGAAGATTGGGAAAATGGCCTATAGGTTAGAGCTACCCGAGAAGTTGGCTGGAGTCCACAACGTCTTTCACGTTTCACATCTCCGAAAATGTCTTCATGAGTCCGCTGAAGTGGTAGAGCCAAATATACTCGAAGAGGCCGAAGTGGAACGCGAAGCAACCATAAGAAGAGTTCCGACCCGCATATTAGGAACGGAAGTGAAGAAGCTACGCAACCGTGAAGTCAAGCTCGTCAAAGTCCAGTGGAGCGACACCGAGGGAGACGCGACTTGGGAGACTGAAGCTAAAATCCGTACAGCCTACCCTTTTCTGTTCGAGGGTACATCCTTGATCTTTCATTTTCCTTAAGTTGCGCTTTTATCTATCTTTTTAGGTATATTTCCTCGACCGTACCTTTTGGGTAAAATCTTTTTGGATGGAAACATGTAGTTGAAACATGTTATGTATGAATGGTTGCAAGTGGTTGCAAGTGATTGCTAGTGGTTGCTCGTGGTTGCATATACACACACAATCTAGGGTTTAGATCGGCTCAGTCACTTCATATTGCATATGCATATATGTTTGTATTCGTATGTGGTTGAACTTTAATGTGTTGACATGTGGATGCTGCATTTGTATTGAATGATTGAGCACTCATGTAGAATCAAGAATAGGGAAATTTGCATACATAATGGATTCATGGCACTTACATAATTCGCATTAAGGAGGTCAACTGAATCAGTAGACCACCTGATTTTGCATTAGATAAGTACATGTACACACACACACTTCGCTTATGATCATGAAGCATTAGAAGTCTTTTAAGGACAATGGATGCTCGTGTTTGATGGATGAGTAGATGGATGATTGGATGTTAGGATATACATTCCTCCTAACTTGAAGATTTCGGGGACGAAATCCTTTTAAGTGGGGGAGAATGTAACACCCCGAAAATTCTATAACTGTGAAATTAACAAATTAAAGTATAATTAATCTGAAATCAAAGAACTAAGGGAAACGGGATACGCCATTGCGTTCGTCTCGGAAAAATACGCGAAATAGAGTCCGAGTTTTCAAAAAACGGAGTCCGTATGAAGAAGATATGGCCTTCGGAAGTTTTGAATTAAATTTAAAATTCAAACAGAATTAAATAATTAAATATTCCGAAGTGGGGCCCGTTGGGCCAGGGTGGAAGAACACCCGCCTGGGCCACCCAGGTCGACTGGGCTGTCGACCTGGGCTACCCATGTCGACAGGGCTGTCGACAGCCCTGTCGACAGGGGTATCGACCTGGTCGAGCCCAGTCAACCTGGCTGGCCAGGTCGGTGTGTGGTCGAATTTCTGTGGTCTGCTTTGTCATTAGGGCTAGGTGGCGGGTTTTTATTGGTCTCTCTTCCTAATGAATGGCTATGATCTAACCTAGCAACATCAAGGGTCCTAATCAATTCCTAACCTCTATATAAACAACCCTAGACTAAACCCTAATCTATTCATTCAAATTAAGAACATAGCCGCCATGTTGCTGAGGAACGACAAAGAGTAGCCGCCAACTAGAGAGAGAATTAGGAAGAAAGTTCTAAAGCCTAAAGCAATTCAAGCAACCTAAAGCTAATCAATACAACAAAGGAATCGTGTCTCTTAATTAGAGAATTCGCCGCAACCATTGTAAGTAGAGTATTACTTTGGTATAAATAAACAGCTGTGTTGATGTGTATACTTGAATTGTGGCAATGAAAGTGTTATGTTATGTTTTTGGAAAGGATGTTGTTGTAACACGTATTTGATTTAATGAAATAAAATTTGTTGTTCTTCCGCTGTTTTACAAATATGTGTTCTTATATCTGTCTTGTATATCTGTGACTTGTACTTATAAACCTCCACCAAAATTAGGGCATTCCCTTTGAGAGTGACCCTAACGGAGGTGGGGTGTTTCAATATATTTCCAATTGACTGGTGTGAGAACCAAAATTAGATAGGGCTTATTGTTGTGATTTGGCATCAAGAATGTGAATTTTGACTATATATCAAAATTATGAATTTGGAAAGCTAATCCACTAATTGATTGCTGGTTGTATTGTTTGATTAATTAAATTTGAACCATTATGCCAAATTGAATCAAATGTTGAAAATTGTTAGAATTTTAATGCATGTACATGTGCTTACATTGAACAGGTCATAACAAGGAGGCTAGAACAGAAGAATAAAATTGTTTGCCCGACGAATAGGTACATGTTTACCATAATTTACTGTTTTGTTTGGATGATGATGATTTTATGAGCCGATTGGCTTTTTCTTTTACTTTCGACTGAAGAAGGCCATGGGAGGCTATATGAAATATCCCGAAGTCCCCGGTACAGGGGAGATTATGGCGAATTTTTTGGAAAATTTAGGGTGTTAGCCAAATTTTTGAAAAATTTGAAAAGTTCTTAGAAACTGAAAAGTTGAAGAACTTAAGCCGTAACGAAAATAATGGAAGTTGATTGGATTAGTTAAACAACTTTCGGCTTCGTTCCTTTTTGGGGACGAAAAGTTTTAAGTGGGGGAGATTGTAATAACCCGGAAATCCAAGCCAATTTAAAATTTTTATTTTGGCAATTTTAGTGAATTTTAAATATTTAAAATGAATTATTTTAAATGGAAACGACGAGAAATTTATTTTGAATAGAATTAGAACGTATATATTTATATAAGTCATCGATAGAATATAAATATTTATTTATTTTTATAAAAGGAATTGAAAATGGCGCGGTAGTTCGATAATTCGATTTCAAAATTCAAATGAATGTACTGGATTCGAAATAAACCGGATTTTAGTGAAACCAAAAATATTTGAATCTATATATGAATATCTTTCCAACGAATCCAAGAAATTGAAATTTCACAGCGGGAATCAAAAGATATGTCCAGTTGAAAATTCAGAATAGTCGCTATGGAATTCTGGCCCTTAGAAATGGAAATTTTGCAAACGACCTCGGAATTCGACAAAACCACTTTTTTTGGATCTATGACGTTAAATTATTACTAGGATTAAAATTTCATAATTTTTGAAGCTAATATGTGGGTGTGGCAAAGGAAAACACGTTTGACCAGTTTTTGTTAATTTTAATCGAGTGGAAAATGGCCATTTTTCAAATGGTCTCAGAATTTGACGAAACTAGTTTTGTTAGGACAGTATCATCAATACGAAGCTAGAAAATATTTTTCGGGAATTATTATGGTTAGTATTTGACCCCAGTAAATTGAAATGGGCGTTTAAATTCAATATATAGAGTTATATGCTGATTTTGACGAAAACAGATCGAAACGATCCATTCAGCTTGCGATACATATCGCATTGTGTTCGAAATGAGGGTAATTAGCTAGGGGTGACAGTTGTTGGGTCTCGTTTGGAGGTCGAATAAAAAGTCAATAGATATGGAAATAAAATAATAATTAAATAAATTAATATATATACATTCTCCTTTCTAAACCTATTCCCCCAAATCAAATACCCGATGCCATCACTCAGGCAAACCCATGCGTCGCCCTTCACTACCGTTGTTGCGCCCCTCGCAGCCTTCCCACACCCCCCACCGATGCGCCGCTCTCTCCCTGGCCGTCCCCCCCTTCTCGTCGTTCTCTCTCTCCTCCCATAAGCTCGAGGAAACCGCTCGAAAAAACCACGCCCCAACCACCGTGGCCTGCCTCCGACCTCCCTCGCCTGCGCCGACCAACCAGGACCCTCTCCAACCCCCTGACATCAGCCAACCTCCCTCATTCCGCCACCAAAAACCCCCTGAAGCGCCCCCCCCCCCCCCCCCGTACCTAATCTGTCACCCTCCCTCATCAAAGACCACATCGGACGCTCTCTGCGCCACCCATGGTCACCGCTCCGACCTTAGATCCGACTGTAAGTAATTTATTTATTTTATTCAGTTATTTACTGATATTTATTTAAAGTAATTAGTTTTTAAATTATAAAAATCAGCATTTATTATAAGTAGGAAGGTCGGTTTATAACATAAAAGAATATATTTTATAGATAAAAGAATATATGTTTGATAGAGAAAGAATATATTTTTATAAATAAAAAGATTATATTTTTATAAGGTGAAAGATTATATTTTTATAAGGTATAAGATTAGATTTTTATAAAGGTAAAGACGAGATTTTTATATATATGAAGTAGAAATAAAAATATGATTTTTATAGCGATGTTGAAGAAATAAAAATTTGATTTTCATAATGAAGGAGAACACGTAAAAATCTGATTTTTATTATATGTATAGTGATATAAAAATGTGATTTTTATCCATATAACGTTGGAATGAGAATGTGATTTCTATTATGAACAGCGTGAAAAGAAGTGAGATAGAATAAAGTAAAATCAAAAAGGAATTCAGACGGTTCAGCGGTTCAAAAGTAAAGCACGGCGGAGTGGAACGCTCGGTGAGAACTTCTCACTTTTAATTTATTTCAAGTTGAAATATATACTAGGATGCAGACGGCGTTTAGTAGCACCCGACACCCATCGTCCACAGACCATGGACGGCTTATATGCTTGTTTGTTTGATTTTGATGTGTGGTTGATTGTGTGATGTGATGTGAAATGAAATAAAATATTTATATAGTTGAAATATTTTATAGTTGAAAATAGAATTTTTAACGTGTATTTGACATGAAATAAATATAAACAAATCGGATGATTTGTTTATATGCACACATTTGACTGATATTGATTGGGACGATAAATTTTACACATCGCTCAACTGCACAAATAAAATCTGTGTTTGATTGTTTGAAAACCCCACATGGGTATTGGGGTGATATATGACATACACTAATCCCAATAATTAGTTGTATGTTGATCGTTTGATTGACAAACTGTTATAAGCGTTGAATATTTATATTTGATACTTATACAGTGTAGAATGCACTTTGGATGATGGTTAATTATTTCTCACGGTTGATATATACATGAGTTGTATGGAAATCCATAGAAATAATATCTATGGTAATTGATTGGGCCTCACTCCAGTTTTGAAATAGAATATTTGAATAGAAATTTCTAAACAGAAATTTTTGAAATAGAATATTTGAATAGAAATATTTGAATAGAAATATTTGAAATAGAAATATTTGAATAGAAATATTTGAAAGAGAATATTTGAAAATAGAAATATATGAAGCCGTATTGATTAGATTGAAGCCATTTTGACGCAAACGATATTTATATCGATTATATTCGTTTTTATAATGAATATTGAAAAGTGATTTCAAAATCGAATATTTTGAAATGAAATTAGAATTGAAATTGAATAGAATTGAATTCGAATTGAAATGGAATAGAAATGAATTCGAATTGAAATCGAATTGAAAATGAACTGAAGTTGAATTAAAAACCGATTTGAATTGAAATCAATTTGAAATGAATTTAAAACAAATTTATTAGGAAAAATTCAATTTTGATTTGAATTTGAAATGAAGTTGAAATCCTTTTGAAAACGAGTTTAAAACGATCCATAAAATACATTTTAAAAGGAAATCGATGAAGTATATATTATATATTACATATATATTATATATATAATATATAATGGCCTGAATAGAACGTGCCGCGCTGCGGTAGTTCGTGAATTTCGACCACTGACTTCGAATGGATATTGCGGGAGATCCGACCGTCGGATTCTCCTAAAACTGGAACCTTTGGTTTCATATCGAAAAGAGCTTTCTAATGAATATTAGAAATTAGAAATCTAACGGTTGGATTTGGAATTATGTCCAAATCAAATTTGGAAAAAGGTCGTTGTAAGTGCAGTTCGATGGCCGTTGATGGAAATTGACTGTACGGGCCTTGATAAAATTATTAAAAATAGTAATAATTTGTGTAAAATCATAAGAAATGATTTGGAAAGAATTAGAATGAAAAACTCCATATTTGAAAAGATAAATATAGAGTTTTATCGAAATCAACTTGTTTTGAACTAGAATTATAATTCTATTTATTTTTAAATAAAAAAATTGAATTCGAAAAGGGTTTTAAAAGTAACCAGAATTTCCAATAATTGAATGCGAATGGATTTGAATCGAAATTGTCTTTGAAATATTTCCATGTTGGATTTCGTGATGATACAGGTATTGTTATGGGAATTTGAAAGATATATATATATATATCGTTATCTCCAATACGATATTTGTTGGTCATAGAATTTGATATTGAATATAAGCCAATATATTTTATATTCAGAGCCTTGTATTTAATATCAAATGTGATTTGGGTTTGCCGTGAATAGTGTTCTTAAGCCCAGTTGAGAAAAAAATTAAATCTTTTTATTTAAATTTAATGAAGTGTACCAATTAAATAATATTTAATTGGAATTGAATTGGTATTGATTTTTGGGTTTATCGTGAATAGTGTTTTAAATAACACTTGTTTTATAACCCGATAATTAATGGAATGTGATTTTGGGTTTATCGTGAACCGTGCTTTAAATGACACTGATTCTATAACCCAGTTAAGGATTAAAACTAAGTGGAGTTTTAATGAATCTTTAATTAGATTGAAAAGATCGAGAATGGAGTATCACCAGTTTTACTCCAGGTGATAGTTAAATCATTAATTAGATTTGAACATGAAATGGTAATCGAATTTACCGATAACACCATGGTGTTAGATATGAAGTATGACAAGTTTTACTTCAGGGGATGAATAGGTTGGGATTGGGAAATAAATGACCACTACGGTGTGGTTCGATAATCCCGTCTAGTTTGAATTGATATTCAAAGAAGATTAAAGAATAAATTTAAAGAATTTATCTTTGATAAAATTAATGGGAACCTTTCCCAAAGTATAAAAATATTTGAATAAAAGAATATTCTGAATTGGAATGAGACGTATGTTGTGTTTGTGTAACACTTTTTTATTATATACGCGAGTTATTCAGAAAGACCGGGTCTATCCCATTCTGAATAACCGATTCGACGTGGTGTCGAGGATGAAGACGGTGGTCGAAGACCAGAGGTTTTCACGTCATTTGGGTGATTACTGATGGTCTTGATTGGGTCGTACACCCAAGAGGAGGGAATAAGTTAGGGCCAGACGTAATTGGAGATTGATGGATATGCGGGGTACTAGGTGCCTCCGGTTTCGTTTAGACCCAGAACGAACTTGTAAATGGACTGTGTGTCTGACATTGGATTTTATTATGTGTGATTGATTTCTATTAAATATATATCTGTTTGGCGGCGGAGAATTTATTCTCTTGCTTATCGCCCTTCTCCGAGACGTACGGGCTCAGGGGTTATGTATTGATGGATATCAAAAGCATGGAGTGAATTGCCTGTGTGGCACACCTAAGTGGAAAATGATCAAGGCTTCTGTTGAAAAGCAGAGTCTTGTGGGTGATGATCAAAGCACGGCCCGTGTGGCATAGCTTTGTGTAGCGTTGATTCGCGAGCCTCACACCCCGGAAGTGGACCAGAAACGGGAGAGGACTTCAGGGAGGGCATGCATTTCCTTCTTGCTAGAACTGGCGTCAGTGGTTTTACACGCCCTGACAAGTTTGACTTATGTGGTCATTGTTGTTGCGAGGCACCTCGGATATATTGGTCGATCCGGGACCGATGGGGTCATTGGACTCATTTACGCCCCAAAAAGAGGGGAAACGCACTGTTCAGGCATTTTAATCCACATCGGTGGACCGGCCCTGAAGATCCAAGGGCTCACCTGTGTCTGGGTCCTGAGACATGAACTAGATTGTTTCGATTCGGTAGAGGACTATCTGTTGCCTCGGTTCACAGATGGAAATCCAACTTTCAGTATGTGACTTTGTGGTTTTATTTGTAGAGCCTAGTATGGCGACAAAGTGGGATGGGGCGCTTATGCCTTCTATGATTGATACTTATGATTTGAAGTTGTTTTGACACTATACACTTATAGTAATAATAAAAGATGAAATTTAGCGTATCAAGCATTCTTTGGCTATTATAAGGTAAAACCCAATCCGTCGGCTTGTGTTGCATTGTGTGATGGGACCTGGGTCTTATAATAGCTTCATTGTTCTTTATTTAGCATTGCGCTATTGTTTTATGCACTGGTGTTCTTGGGAGGAAACCTGTTCCGTGTTATACGGCGTGGTCCCTTGGTCTACCTTACTTTAAAATAAAGATTAATAACTGTTTTAGTTCTCACACCAGTCCCATGACTGACCTGGAATTTATTTTTTTAACCTAAACTCTGGGTGCCCTTATTTTGACACGGGCAGTTACTAGTTTTGGTTTTGCAGATTTATATTCGCAGGATCCTACTTTACAGCTGGAACGATATTCGGAAAGCTCTGTATCCGTGTATTACTTCTAGTTGTGTATTGTATTATTTTCCGCTGCTATGTAATGTATTGTAATCTCTGATATTTTATAATGTGTAATATTTATTCATACTCTGTATATTCTTGTATTCTGATGGAACTATTGTAAAATACAATGAAATGTTCTTCTGTCTGCGTTTTTTGTGTGTTGTTATCGAAGTATCTGCTCTTTCCTTATTGGGGAAGTGTGACGATCCCAAAATCCGAGGGGCGGTATTAAGGATAATCATTGGAATATAACACATCAATCATCATAGTAGAGTACAGATAATAGCAAAAACAATAAATAGAATAATTTTACATGGATATGACAGCGGAATCACAACATGTAACAACATCAGAATAGCACAGCATAGGATATAACTTAGTAAATAAAAGGGAAGTGATCAGTCATCATCGCCAGAGGCGGAATACATACATGCAGTGAGACATAATAAGGGTATCAGTCTACATCGCCGAAGGCGGTACATATACATACAATAAGAAGTACTGAAAGTAGAGCAGTCTGCATCGCCAATGGCGGAATCATAATATAAGTACAATAATGGCGGAAAATGTCAAAGTCGTCTCTGTGAAGTCAGCCTCGCCATGAGCCAAAATGCACTCTATGCAACAGTGCAGAGCCAAAAACAACCTGTCACCTGTGAACTAGGATGCCCGTGTGAAAATAAGGGCACCCGCGTTTGCAAAGTGAAACAAACAACGAGTCAGTCATGGGGAATGGTGTGAGGAATCTATTTAACAATTTAAAACAACAGTAACAAGCAAATCATAGGACCATGCCACTTTCGCGGAACGGGTTTACTCTAGTGATTGCTAGTGCATTTAAAATAAAGTAAATTCTTTTAAAACAACGCAATGCTTTTAAAAAGAATGAAGCCATTATAAGACTCAAGTCCCATCATACAATGCAACGCAAGCTGGAGGATAGAGTTTTCCCTTATAATGGCCAAATATGCTTGATACGTGTAAATCAAATTCATTTGATATTATTACTAGTGCTTATATGTTTCAAAAATGAATAGCATCATAAATATCAATCATAGGCGGCATAGCTACCATCTACTATGTCGCCACACTAGTTCTATAATCGAGTCCATTATTTCGTATTGGAAATTGGATTTCCGTCATGAGTCGAGGCAAGGGGCAAGCTCCTCTCCGTTTCAAGATATTCTAGCAAACGTCTCAGGACTACACACTCTGGGCAACCCTGGATCGGCTGGGTCGGTCCTCTCTTACGTATGAGGATTGGCAATTCCTGAACACACATTTCCCGGTCCTTACAGACCTATAATCGAGGCGCCTCGCATTCCAATAACCACATAGGTGAAAAATAGATATAAATGTCAGGGCTGGTAAGTCACTGACACCACCATAGCTAGAAAGAAACGTCGTGCTCTCCCAACGGTCAGTATCCCGTTTTTAACTCATACCGAGGTGTGAGGCTCGCGAATCCACGCTATACACAAAGCCAGGCCGTGTAGACCGTGCTTTGATCATCATCCACAAGACTTTGCTTTGCAACAGAAGCCTTGATTACAACATCATGGCATGCCACATAGGCCCTCCAATCCATACGATTGATTTCCATCGATATATAACCTCTGAGCTCATACGTCTCAGAGAAGGGCGTTAAGCAAAAGAAAAAATTCTCCGCCGCCAAACAGATATATATTTAACAGAGATCAATTAGTATAGAACAAAATCCAATGTCAGACACACAGTCCATTTACAAGTCCGTTCTGGGTCTGAATGAAACCGGAGGCGTCAAATTCCTCGTATATCCGTACAATCAACACATACGTTCAGACGGCTACTACTTCCGTCCCTTTCTGGTAGCTACTCCGGTCAGGAACCTCAGCAGCGCCCATCCAACCGATACGAAGATCATCGGTCTTGAATCGTCTTTGCATTTTCCAATTTGAATCGATCGAGAAATTATTTGAAATGAGGATTAGCTCGGCCTTTTCAAATAATTCACGTAATTAGATTTTAAATCGATTCTTTTCATGGTTATATTATTCGACATCCATCTTTCAGTTCTTTAGTGTTATTTTCGTGTCAAGCACATACAACCATCAAATATCAAACAATTCAAGCCCAATTAGTTTATTTGCAATCTATGTTGCTTATAATATTTTATAACGATTTTTCGACATTTTTATTTATTTAAAAATGGCCATATTTAATTAAACGACGTTTCAGGTCGTGTCGTGGCACTGGCGCTGTTTTTCCCCTAATTTGTTTTACACATATCGGGAAATCTAACCATTGGATTTCTACGAAGTCTATATCAGTGGGAAGGTATTCCCAAAGCGAACCCAACGGTTCCAGTTTCGTGAAAATCCGATGGTCGGATCTCCCACACTAGTCGTTTGAAGTTATGGTTTCAAAATTCAAACTGCAGCGTCGTTATTCGATTTAATTTAATTATATTTATATTTATATACAAATATAAACGATTCCGGCGCTGTTTTTCTTCAGATTTGAATTAAACATTCCGGACAATCCAACCGTTGGATTTTTACAAGGTTGGTGCCGTTGGGAAGGTATTTCCAAGGCGAACCCAGCGGTTGCGGTTTCGGGAAAATCCGATGGTCGGATTTCTCGTACTAATCATTTCAAATTACGATTCTGAAACACGAACTGCACGGCTTTGATTCCTTTTAATTATATTTATATTTATATATATAAATATAGTTCATTCTATAATTCCAACTATAGTTCATTCTATATTTTCAACTTCGTTTTCACTTCAAATATTCCACTAACGCCTTAATGTTTCGAAAAATTTCGCCATAACCTCCTTTGTAAGGGGAGGGGTTTGAAAATTTATTGGGCCGTGTTAGGTACCCAATAAATCCTAAAAAGCATCCACATATTTATAGTGATATATTCTGGTGTTTACGGGGGAGCATGTATAGATAATCACTCCAGAGAATAAATTCTCGTCACCCCGTTTCCGTGTGGAAATAAATAGTCCATGTGCCGTATCTAATAACTAGAGTGACGTGATTATTGTCAACTCCAGACCCGTGTGGGGTTTTTATTAATCTGGCAATTTATCGTTATATTTTATATAGTCCATATCAGTCATATGTTCAACCTGTAGTATAAAATCATCGCCATACAAGCCTCTCGCTCGTATGGTAAAACTTCCACCTTGTCACACAAGCTCCAATTGCTTATGAGGAATATGATTAAGTATGCCTATCGTCAAGAAGTATGCCATGTAGTGTAGTTCAAAATTAATTGTTACTATCCTATGGCGTCGTTTATTATTTCACACAGAATAACCAGCACTCCGCATCCAATGGCATTCACAGGAGTTGATATAAAATTAAAATTGCGCAGCCAACTCATCAAGGCTTACCTATTTTTCGGGCACGCAAATAATTTCTTTACTCTACAGCTAATCCATTTTTCCTGTTCAACACATGTATATATATGCAGAACAAAGCTAATAATAATATTTCTAGCAAACTATTATTTATTTCAACACGTGTGTATTTTTATCAAAGCGTATACATGATAAAAGAAATATTTTTAGCATCAAAAATATTTATTCAACACGTGAATGTTTTTAACACTTCATATTCACAATAAAAATGTAGTTTTTATTGTCGATTCATTTTATTTTAACATACGATAACATTCAACACATGAATTTCAACTCGACGAACGAATTTCAATTCAACACATGAATATTCTTTATAGTTTGTATATATATAAAAATGTGATTTTTATTGCTAAAGCTATTTGTTTAAATTCAAATAATATTCAACACATGAATTTCAACTCAACGAATGAATTGCAACTCAACACATGAATATCCTCTATAGTTTGCATATATATAAAAATGTGATTTTTATCGCTAAAGCTATTTGTTTAAATTCAAATAATATTCAACACATGAATTTCAACTCAACGAATGAATTGCAACTCAACACATGAATATTTGGTTCAACATATGTAATTTATTTCAACAAATGAAAATTATTCTAACACATGTATATTTCAGAAAATTTCGGCAGCATAACGGCAGGGTAGTTAAAACCGGGACCGTCCCTAGTACGGCTCCTCGCTCTACCTTAAAACCTCGCGGTTTTTAACAATGGGGATCATGCATCTAGTTTGCACGCAAGCGGCATGTTTTATTTTCAATTCCACAATCCTATTCTAATTTGTTTCAACCACAAAGGTATTTTTCAACCACAATATCAACCACAAACAATTATCTCCAACCATTCGTCATACCATATAATATCACGTCAATCACAAGCAATAAATATCGTCCATGGTCTGTGGACGAGGGGAGTATGTGTGTATATATAATTTTATAATTCACTTGCAATTCATCACAATTAAAAGCATATATGTTTCATTCAACTCTTGTATAATTTATACATCGCTAATATAACATATACAACACATGTACATGAGGTATACAATGCTTATATAATTTACACTTCGCTTATATAATTTAAACAACGCGATTCCATTCACACAATTTAGTTTAGATTCCTCACATTGGTTTCTCCAGTGCTAAAAGTCGTAGGAAGATCAGAAAAATCCGCAGCTACTTCTAGAATGTAGAGAGCCTCCTTGCGGTCACGGTTTCTCCTGTTTCATCGAATTTCGTTAACGAATGAAAAAGACATTATTTTTCAAAGTTTTGCAACGCTTTATAGTGTTATTTTCATTTCAGAATAATAAAGGTCGTACCTTTATTTTTGATTCGAAACTAGGGTTGAAAAATTTGTGAAATTTATCGATCGTTGCTTCGATCAGGTGGTGCCACGTGGAAGAGCTACAAACCAGCTCCCTATCGGTGGTGGTGCGGTCCCCTGCGGTGGTTGGAGGAAGGCGGCGCGGCGTCAGGAGGGCGGCGACTTCCTCGGCGTGGTTCAAGCGATTCAGGCGATGGTGGAGGGCGGCGTTTGGTCGGATGTGAAGAGGGGAGCAGGGGTTGTCGAACTGGGGTGGTGGCGCGGCCTATAGGTGGCGGTGGCGGTCGGAAAACGAAGGGGAAGTTCGGAGCTTCCTGGATCGTCTGTTTCGTCTGAGGTGGCTAGGGTTTTTGAGATTTTTTTTATAAAGGAAAAATCCTATTGGTCGAGGCTTTGTAGGAAATTTTAAATAGTGTTTTTACTAACGAACTCGAAATCAAACCCAACGACTGTCGCACCTAACTAAATACCCCCATTCCGGACATAATGGGATATGTTTCGTTGGCCAATTCGACTGTTACGGTCAGTTATTTTTTAAATTAAAATATTAAACATTCAATATTTAATTTGAACGTACATTTCAATTTGCCAGGGCTACAAACTGAATCGAAAAATTCCAGAAAAATAAATCTAGCTTTGTTTTGACGATACGATCCTAACAAAACTAGGTTCGTCGAATTCTGAGCTCGTTTGAAAAACGACCATTTTTAGGTCGACCCATTTTAACAGAAATTGACCAATCACATTTTCTTTTGCCCCGCTCACATACTAGCTTCAAAAATTATGAAATTTGAAACCTAAAATAGTTTGACACCCCGGACCAAACAAAAGCGGTTTCGTCCAATTCTGAGGTCGTATGCAAAATATCAATTTTCAGGGGCTATATGTAACAACCCGAAAATCTGGGCCAGCTTAAAAATTTTATTTTGGCAATTTTAGCGAATTTTGATTATTTAAAATGAATTATTTTAAATAATATCGACGAGAAACTTATTTTTAATATAATTCGAACGTATTTATTTATACGCGTCGTCGTTAGAATATAAATATTTATATATAATTATAAAAGAAATTGAAAATGGTGCGGTAGTTCGATAATTCGATTTCAAACTTCAATTGAATGTACCGGGTGCAAAACAATCCAGATTTTAGTGAAACCAAAAATAATGGAATCTAATTGATAATATCTTTCCAACGAATCCGAAAAATTAAAATTTCATAATTTTTCGAATCAATATGTGAGCGTGGCAAAGGAAAACGCGTTTGACCAGTTTCAGTTGATTTTAATCGATTGGAAAATGGCCATTTTTCAAACGGTCTCAGAATTCGACGAAACTAGTTTTGTTAGGACCGTATCGTCAATACGAAGCTAGAAAATATTTTCGGGAATTTTTCGAGTTAGTATGTGACCCCGGTAAATTGAAATGCGCGTTCAAATTCAATATATAGAGTTATATGTTGATTTTAACGGAAACTAATTCAAACGATCGAATCAGCTTACGAGACATATCCCATTGTGTTCGGAATGGGGGTAATTAGCTAGGGGCGACTGTCGTTAGATTCGATTTAGAGTTCGGGAATTAGATAAGGTATTTTCGAATTTAAAATATTAAAAATTAAACATAAGTACTCGGTCAAACCCCTAATACTCATTCAAACCGTGGTCAAAATTCGGAGCCGCCTCTTCCTGTATTCGACGATCAGAAATGCCCCAAATTAAAACCCTAATCGCCTTCGATCCAAACCAAATTAGCTCCCAATTATAAAGCAGAAATGGATGTACTCTCTGAGATCCTTCAATCTAAACTGGTTTGACCGTCGATGGTGCGGTGGTTGGCGAGATTATCGCGCTCAAAGTTGCGCAGTTCGGGCTTGATTTCCGAGCTCTCTCGACCACCGAGTTCCTGGTGACGTGGTGTTCGATCCTCCTCCGGCGCCTCGTGACGTGAGAAAATTCAAGCCCTAAGGGCTGATGTTCTTTGAAGCGGCTACAGATCGGTTTCGGCGCAACAACAATGAAGAAGGTACCTTAACTTTTTACTTATTCTTTAAATAAAATATACATTGTTTTTTTTATAAAATTAATTAGCATTAATGATTTTGAAATTAAACACAACATTGTTTTATTTTTATTTTGCTAAATTTTATATAAAGACTAGCATTGTCTTGTTTTTCAGATTTCAAATAAAAATATAAAATAAATTTTTTTTTTGAAATTAAATATCTTGGTTTTAAAAATATACTTTTTATATGAGATGATATGAAATTACTTATAGCGTGATAAAAATATGATTTTTATATATAGAACATCGAAGTAAAAATATGATTTTTATATATAGAACATCGAAGTAAAAATGTGATTTTTATATATAGAACATCGAAGTAAAAATGTGATTTTTATATATTGAATAACATAGTAAAAATTCGATTTTTATATATTGAATAGCGAAGTAAAAATTCGATTTTTATATATGTAGTGGCTACGGGCGAAGAAAGTGATACGAGACGAGAACAGTGAAGATTTCTATCAAAGATGAGTCAAAATGATTGGATAGCTATCGGTGAGAAATTCTCACCTTTCAATTTCTTTTTCTAAGTTATATATATATATACTAGGATGCAGACGGTGCTTAGTAGCACCCGACACAATCGTCCACAGACCATGGACTTGTTTGTTTGATTGCAAAAATTAGTTAGATTATTTGGTTTGAATTGAATGGTTTGGTGAAATGAAATTGATTTGATTGATGTGTGAATGGCGTGGGCCTTCACTAGACCGGGGATAAGGCTAGGCCTTGTCCCGTTTCTAGTATCGTGCCGTTATGCCGCAGAAATTTTCTAAAATATGTTAGAAAAATAAAAATAACATTTTATTGAATAAATGAACCGAATAGAATATTCATAGGTTGAATAAAATGTTTTATCGTTAAAAATATAATTTTTTAACGTGAATGTGAATAAATAAATATTCATTTACAAACCGGACGGTTTGTTTATGTACACCTATTTGAAGGACATTGATTGGGACGATAAATTTTACACATCGCCCAACTGCACAAATAAAATATGTGTTTGATTGTTTGAAACCCCACACGGGTGTTAGGATGAAATTTGAAGTTCACTCATCCTGATTGATTAAATATGTCGATCGAGTGATTGACAGGCTGTTATAAGCGTTGAATATCTATATTTGATGCTTATACAGTGTAGTGCACTTTGGTTGATGGTTGATTATTTTTCAATGCTATTATATACATGGGTTGTATGGAAATTCATATAATTAATTTTATATGGTAATTGATTGGGCCTCATTCCAATTTAGAAAATAAAGAATATTATAAAATAAAGGTTCATGTGTTGACTGTACTCATCCGTTGAGATTAGTCATGTGTTGAACGAAATATTTTGATAATAAAATTTACATCTTTATCAATATAAAATAAAGGTTCATGTGTTGACAGTACTCATCCATTGAGATTAGTCATGTGTTGAACGAAATATTTTGATAGTAACAACTATTTTGAAAAAGAAATATTTGAAATAGAATATTTGAAAATAGAAATTTATGAAGCCGTGTTGATTAGATTGACGTCATTTTGACATGAACGATATTTATATCGATTTTATTCATTTTCGAAATGAATTGAATTGAAAAAGATTTCGAAATGAATTGAAAACGATTTCGAAATGAATTGAATTGAAAACGATTTCGAAATGAATTGAATTGAAAACGATTTCGAATTGAATTGAAAATGAATTGAAATGAATTCAAATTGAATTGAAATTTGAATTGAATAGAAATGAATTTTAAAACGAATTTATAAAGAAGAATTCAATTTTGATTTGAATTGAAAAGGAAGTTGAAATTGCTTTTGAAACGAATTTAAAACTAATTATATAATTCATTTTAAATAGTAATCGACGAAATATTTATTATATATATTATATATATAATATAATGGCCTGAATAGAACGCGCAGCGCCGCGGTAGTTCGTGAATTTCGACCATTTATTTCAAACGGACATTACGGGAGATCCGACCGTCGGATTCTCCTAAAACCAAAACCGTTGGGTTCGTATCGAAAAGAGCTTTCTAACGAATATTAGAAATTTGAAATCTAACGGTTGGATTTGGAATTATGTCCAAATCAAATTTGAAAAAGGTCGCTGTAAGTGCAGTTCGATGACCGTTGATGGAAATCGACTGTACGGGCCTTGATAAAATTATTAAAAATAGTAATAATTTGTGTAAAATCATAAGAAATGATTTAGAAAGAATTGGGATGAAAAAATCCATATCTGAAAAGATAAAAATAGATTTTTATCGAAATAAACTAGTTTTGAACTAGAATTATAATTCTATTTATTTTTAAATAAAAATATTGAATTTGAAAAGGGTTTTAAAAATAAACAGAATTTCCAATGATTGCATTGGAGTGGATTTGAATCGAAATTGTCTTCGGAATATTTCGATGTTGGAATTCGTGATTATACGGATGTTGTTATGGAAATTTGAAAGATATATATTTATATCGTTATTTCCAATATGACATTTGTTAATCGTAGGATTTGATATTGAATATAAGCCGATATATTTTCTATTCAGAGCCTTGTATTGAATATCAAATGTGATTGGGTTTGTCGTGAATGGTGTCTTCACTAACACTGTTCTTGAACCCAGTTGAGGAAAGATTAAATCTTTTTACTTAGATTTAATGAAGTGTACCAATTAAATAATATTTAATTGGAATTGAATTGATATTGATTTTTGGGTTTATCGTGGACAGTGTTTTAAATAACACTCGTTCTTTAACCCGATAATTAATGGAATGTGATTTTGGGTTTATCGTGAACCGTGTTTTAAATGACACTGATTCTTTAACCCAGTTAGCGATTAAAACTAAGTGGAGTTTTAATGAACCTTTAATTAGATTGAAATGATCGAGAATGGAGTATCACCAGTTTTGCTCCAGGCGATAATTAAATCTTTAATTAGATTTGAATGCAAAATGGTAACTGAATTTACCGATGACACCGTGGTGTTAGATATGAAGTATTACCAGTTTTACTTCATGGGATGAATAGGTTGGGATCGGGAAATTAAAACAAATGATTACTTCGGTAAGGTTCGTTAATCCCGACTAGTTGAATCAAAATTCAAAAGAAGATTAGAGAGTAAGTTCAAGAGATTTATCTTGGTTAAAATTAATGGGAACATTTCCCTATGAATGAGAAATTTAGAAACTAACTGTCGGTTAGCCAAGCAGAATGGTTTTCTGGATATTGATCTGATGTTGGTTTCGGCCTTCGGGGTTAATATTTGGGGAATTATTCTCTTGATTAATTTACGGTTAGTGACTGATGAATTGGAATGAGGCGTATGTTGTGTTTGTGTAACACTTATTTAAAATATACGCGAGTTATTCGGAAAGACCGGGTTTATCCCATTCTGAATAACTGATACGACGATAAGTCGAAGATGAAGACGGTGGTCGAAGACCGGAAGTCTTCACGTCGTTTGGGTGATTACTGATGATCTTGATTGGGCTGTACACCCAAGAAGATGGAAACAGTTGGTGATCGTTCAGACGTGCTTGGAGATCGATGGATATGCGGGGTACTAGGTGCCTCCGGTTTCGTTCAGACCCAGAACGGACTTGTAAATGGACTGTGTGTCTGACATTGGATTTTAGTCCGTGTGATTGATCTCTATTAAATATATATATGTTTGGCGGCGGAGAATTTATTCTCTTGCTTAACGCCCTTCTCTGAGACGTACGAGCTTAGGGGTTATATATTGATGGATATCAAACGCATGGAGTGAATTGCCTGTGTGGCATGCCTAAGTGGAAAATGATCAAGGCTTCTGTTGAAAAGCAAAGTCTTGTGGTTGATGATCGAAGCACGGCCTTTGTGGCGTAGCTTTGTGTAACGTTTACTTCGCGAGTCTCACACCCCGGTATGAACCAGAAACGGGAGAAAGGACCTCATGGAGGGCCTACGTTTCCTCCTAGCTAAAAGTGGCGTCAGTGGTTTTACACGCCCTGACGAGTTTGACTTATGTGGTTGTTGCTGTTGCGAGGCGCCACGGTTAGATCGGACGATCTGGGTCCGATAGAGTCACTTGTTGGCTCGCTTACGCCCCAAAGGGCGGCGAAACTTAGCGCTCAGGCATTTTAATCCACTCTGTGTGGACCGGCCCTGACGATCCAAGGCTTGCCTGCGCGCTTGCCTGAGACTCGGGCTAGGCAGTCTCGAATTCGGTAAGGACTATCTTTTGCCTTGGTTCATGATGGAAATCCAATTTCCAAATACGTGACATTTGCGATTTTGATTGTATAACCTATATATGGCGACATAGTGGTATGGGGCATTCATGCCGCCTATGATTGATACTTATGATTTGATGTTGTTTTATACACTATGCACTTATAATAGTATCAAATGATTTGTTTTAAAACGTATCAAGCATTCTTTGGCTGTTATAAGGGAAAACCCTATCTCCCGGCTTGCGTTGCATTGTGTGATAGGACCTGGGTCTTATAACAGCTTCATTTTTATTTACTTAGCATTGCGCTGTTTGTTTTATGCACTGGTATTCTTGGGAGGAAACCCGTTCCGTGTTATACGGCGTGGTCCCTTGATTTACCTAACTTTAAAAGCAAAGATTTATAACTGTTTTAGTTCTCACACCAGTCACAAGACTGACCAGGAGTTTATTGTTTTAACCTAAACTTGGGTGCCCCTATTTTAACACGGGCAGCTAGTAGTTTTGGTTTTGCAGATTTATATTCACAGGATCCTGGTTTACAGCTGGAACGATATCTGGAAAGCTTTGTATCCGTATATCTCCTTCTAGTTGTGTATTGTATTATTTTCCGCTGCAATGTATTTAAATGAAATTTAAATCTCTGTTATTTCTGTGTAATATTTATTTGTTTATACTCTGTATATTCTTGTATCTGATGGGATTGTTGTAATATACAATGAAATGTTCTTCTGTATGCATTCTGATTTGTCGTGTTCTCAAACGATAGGGCGTTTCGAACGGTCTGAGTCGGTTTAGCGACTGATTCAGACCGAGCGAAATTCCTTTTCGTCACATTTGGTATCAGAGCTTTGGTTTACAAAGCTTAGAGAACAAGGCACATTAGAACCGTACGAAAGAATTCATCAGATATTGGATTAGTAAAATCCAATGGGATGACTCGTTAGAGATAGGATCAGTAGTATCCTAGGACGAGTGTGAAGAGTATATTTTTAAAATGGAAACAATTTTTGTTTTGAAAATTTAAATCAATTATTCGTATTTGATTATTTATTTTATATTGATTAGGACAATCCAAAATATAAAGATTTTGCGTATGCGCCTAGCTAGCGTGTATTCGAAGTTTTGATATATTGGATAGATATAGAATTACGCTCTAATCGCCCGGAGATGATTTTGATGATGGAGCTCCATCATTAGAATTTATATTCAAGTGACGAACGTGTAATATCTATATACTTCCTATTGACTGGTGTGAGAACCAAAATTAGATAGGGCCTATTGTTGTGATTTGGCATCAAAAATCTGATTTTTGACTATATATTAAAATTATGAATTTGAAACTCTAATTCACTAATTGATTGATGTTTGTGTTGAATGTTGATTTGTTTGTTAATTTTGAACCATTATTCCTAATTAAACCAAATATTGAACTGTATTGAAATTTGGTCGCATTTGCTTGCATATACATATTCTTACATTGAACAGGTCATAGCAAGGAGGCTAGAGCCGAAGAATAAAATTTGTTTGCCCGACAAATAGGTACATGTTTACTACATAATTTACTGTTTTGTTTGGGTGATGATGATTTTATGAGCCTATTGGCTTTTTCTTTTTCTTTTTGAGATTAGAAGGACCGGGGAAGCTATTTGAAATTCCCCGATGCTCCCGGTGTAGGGGAGGTTATGGCGAAATTTTTCGAAAATTTAGGGTGTTAGCCAAATTTTTGAAAATTTGAAAATTCTCAGAAACTGAAGAGTTGGAGAATGGAAGCCAGATCGAGCGTAGTGTTGATTAATCAAACCACTTTCGACTTTGTTCCTTTTCGGGGACGAAAAGTTTTAAGTGGGGGAGATTGTAACAACCCGAAAATCTGGGCCAGTTTAAAAATTTTATTTTGGCAATTTTAGCGAATTTTGATTATTTAAAATGAATTATTTTAAATAATATCGACGAGAAATTTATTTTGAATATAATTCGAACGTATTTATTTATACGCGTCGTCGTTAGAATATAAATATTTATATATAATTATAAAAGAAATTGAAAATGGCGCGGTTGTTCGATATTTCGATTTCAAACTTCAATTGAATGTACCGGGTGCAAAACAATCCGGATTTTAGTGAAACCAAAAATAATGGAATCTAATTGATAATATCTTTCCAACGAATCCGAAAAATCAAAATTTCATAATTTTTCGAATCAATATGTGAGCGTGGCAAAGGAAAACGCGTTTGACCAGTTTTAGTTGATTTTAATCGACTGGAAAATGGACATTTTTCAAACGGTCTCAGAATTCGACGAAACTAGTTTTGTTAGGACCGTATCGTCAATACGAAGCTAGAAAATATTTTCGGGAATTTTTCGAGTTAGTATGTGACCCCGGTAAATTGAAATGCGCGTTCAAATTCAATATATAGAGTTATATGTTGATTTTAACGGAAACTGATTCAAACGATCGAATCAGCTTACGAGACATATCCCATTGTGTTCGGAATGGGCGTAATTAGCTAGGGGCGACTGTCGTTAGATTCGATTTAGAGTTCGGGAATTAGACAAGGTATTTTCGAATTTAAAATATTAAAAATTAAACATAAGTACTCGGTCAAACCCCTAATACTCATTCAACCCGTGGTCAAAATTCGGAGCCGCCTCTTCCTGTATTCGACGATCAGAAATGCCCCAAATTAAAACCCTAATCGCCTTCGATCCAAACCAAATTAGCTCCCAATTATAAAGCAGAAATGGATGTACTCTCTGAGCTCCTTCAATCTAAACTGGTTTGACCATCGATGGTGCGGGGGTTGGCGAGATTATCGCGCTCAAAGTTGCGCAGTTCGGGCTTGATTTCCGAGCTCTCTCGACCACCGAGTTCCTGGTGATGATGGGCGATGGTGGAGGGGTCTGGGGCGCGTTGTGGCGTGGTGTTCGATCCTCCTCCGGCGCCTCGTGACGTGAGAAAATTCAAGCCTTAAGGGCTGATGTTCTTTGAAGCGGCTACAGATCGGTTTCTGCGCAACAACAATGAAGAAGGTACCTTAACTTTTTACTTATTCTTTAAATAAAATATACATTGTTTTTTTTATAAAATTAATTAGCAGTAATGATTTTGAAATTAAACACAACATTGTTTTATTTTTATTTTGCTAAATTTTATATAAAGACTAGCATTGTCTTTTTTTTCAGATTTCAAATAAAAATATAAAATAAATTTTTTTTTTGAAATTAAATATCTTTGTTTTAAAAATATACTTTTTATATGAGATGATATGAAATTACTTATAGCGTGATAAAAATATGATTTTTATATATAGAACATCGAAGTAAAAATATGATTTTTATATATAGAACATCGAAGTAAAAATGTGATTTTTATATATAGAACATCGAAGTAAAAATGTGATTTTTATATATTGAATAACATAGTAAAAGTTCGATTTTTATATATTGAATAGCGAAGTAAAAATTCGATTTTTATATATGTAGTGGCTACGGGCGAAGAAAGTGATATGAGACGAGAACAGTGAAGATTTCTATCAAAGATGAGTCAAAATGATTGGATAGCTATCGGTGAGAATTTCTCAACTTTCAATTTCTTTTTCTAAGTTATATATATATATACTAGGATGCAGACGGTGCTTAGTAGCACCCAACACAATCGTCCACAGACCATGGACTTGTTTGTTTGATTGCAAAAATTAGTTAGATTATTTGGTTTGAATTGAATGGTTTGGTGAAATGAAATTGATTTGATTGATGTGTGAATGGCTTGGGCCTTCACTAGACCGGGGATAAGGCTAGGCCTTGTCCCGTTTCTAGTATCGTGCCGTTATGCCGCAGAAATTTTCTAAAATATGTTAGAAAAATAAAAATAACATTTTATTGAATAAATGAACCGAATAGAATATTCATAGGTTGAATAAAATGTTTTATCGTTAAAAATATAACTTTTTAACGTGAATGTGAATAAATAAATATTCATTTACAAACCGGACGGTTTGTTTATGTACACCTATTTGAAGGACATTGATTGGGACGATAAATTTTACACATCGCCCAACTGCACAAATAAAATATGTGTTTGATTGTTTGAAACCCCACACGGGTGTTAGGATGAAATTTGAAGTTCACTCATCCTGATTGATTAAATATGTCGATCGAGTGATTGACAGGCTGTTATAAGCGTTGAATATCTATATTTGATGCTTATACAGTGTAGTGCACTTTGGTTGATGGTTGATTATTTTTCAATGCTATTATATACATGGGTTGTATGGAAATTCATATAATTAATTTTATATGGTAATTGATTGGGCCTCATTCCAATTTAGAAAATAAAGAATATTATAAAATAAAGGTTCATGTGTTGACTGTACTCATCCGTTGAGATTAGTCATGTGTTGAACGAAATATTTTGATAATAAAATTTACATCTTTATCAATATAAAATAAAGGTTCATGTGTTGACAGTACTCATCCATTGAGATTGGTCATGTGTTGAACGAAATATTTTGATAATAACAACTATTTTGAAAAAGAAATATTTGAAATAGAATATTTGAAAATAGAAATTTATGAAGCCGTGTTGATTAGATTGACGTCATTTTGACGTGAACGATATTTATATCGATTTTATTCATTTTCGAAATGAATTGAATTGAAAACGATTTCGAAATGAATTGAATTGAAAACGATTTCGAAATGAATTGAATTGAAAACGATTTCGAAATGAATTGAATTGAAAATGATTTCAAAATGAATTGAATTGAAAACGATTTCGAAATGAAATGAATTGAAAACGATTTCGAAATGAATTGAATTGAAAACGATTTCAAATTGAATTGAAAACGAATTGAAATGAATTCAAATTGAATTGAAATTTGAATTGAATAGAAATGAATTTTAAAACGAATTTATAAAGAAGAATTCAATTTTGATTTGAATTGAAAAGGAAGTTGAAATTGCTTTTGAAACGAATTTAAAACTAATTATATAATTCATTTTAAATAGTAATCGACGAAATATTTATTATATATATTATATATATAATATAATGGCCTGAATAGAACGCGCAGCGTTGCGGTAGTTCGTGAATTTCGACCATTTATTTCAAACGGACATTACGGGAGATCCGACCGTCGGATTCTCCTAAAACCGGAACTGTTGGGTTCGTATCGAAAAGAGCTTTCTAACGAATATTAGAAATTTGAAATCTAATAGTTGGATTTGGAATTATGTCCAAATCAAATTTGAAAAAGGTCGCTGTAAGTGCAGTTCGATGACCGTTGATGGAAATCGACTGTACGGGCCTTGATAAAATTATTAAAAATAGTAATAATTTGTGTAAAATCATAAGAAATGATTTAGAAAGAATTGGGATGAAAAACTCCATATCTGAAAAGATAAAAATAGATTTTTATCGAAATAAACTAGTTTTGAACTAGAATTATAATTCTATTTATTTTTAAATAAATAAATTGAATTTGAAAAGGGTTTTAAAAATAACCAGAATTTCCAATGATTGCATTAGAGTGGATTTGAATCGAAATTGTCTTCGGAATATTACGATGTTGGAATTCGTGATTATACGGATGTTGTTATGGAAATTTGAAAGATATATATTTATATCGTTATTTCCAATATGACATTTGTTAATCGTAGGATTTGATATTGAATATAAGCCGATATATTTTCTATTTAGAGCCTTGTATTGAATATCAAATGTGATTGGGTTTGTCGTGAATGGTGTCTTCACTAACACTGTTCTTGAACCCAGTTGAGGAAAGATTAAATCTTTTTACTTAGATTTAATGAAGTGTACCAATTAAATAATATTTAATTGGAATTGAATTGATATTGATTTTTGGGTTTATCGTGGACAGTGTTTTAAATAACACTCGTTCTTTAACCCGATAATTAATGGAATGTGATTTTGGGTTTATCGTGAACCGTGTTTTAAATGACACTGATTCTTTAACCCAGTTAGCGATTAAAACTAAGTGGAGTTTTAATGAACCTTTAATTAGATTGAAATGATCGAGAATGGAGTATCACCAGTTTTGCTCCAGGCGATAATTAAATCTTTAATTAGATTTGAATGCGAAATGGTAACTGAATTTACCGATGACACCGTGGTGTTAGATATGAAGTATTACCAGTTTTACTTCATGGGATGAATAGGTTGGGATCGGGAAATTAAAACAAATGATTACTTCGGTAAGGTTCGTTAATCCCGACTAGTTGAATCAAAATTCAAAAGAAGATTAGAGAGTAAGTTCAAGAGATTTATCTTGGATAAAATTAATGGGAACATTTCCCTATGAATGAGAAATTTAGAAACTAACTGTCGGTTAGCCAAGCAGAATGGTTTTCTGGATATTGATCTGATGTTGGTTTCGGCCTTTGGGGTTAATATTTGGGGAATTATTCTCTTGATTAATTTACGGTTAGTGACCGATGAATTGGAATGAGGCGTATGTTGTGTTTGTGTAACACTTATTTAAAATATACGCGAGTTATTCGGAAAGACCGGGTTTATCCCATTCTGAATAATTGATACGACGATAAGTCGAAGATGAAGACGGTGGTCGAAGACCGGAAGTCTTCACGTCGTTTGGGTGATTACTGATGATCTTGATTGGGCTGTACACCCAAGAAGATGGAAACAGTTGGTGATCGTTCAGACGTGCTTGGAGATCGATGGATATGCGGGGTACTAGGTGCCTCCGGTTTCGTTCAGACCCAGAACGGACTTGTAAATGGACTGTGTGTCTGACATTGGATTTTAGTCCGTGTGATTGATCTCTATTAAATATATATCTGTTTGGCGGCGGAGAATTTATTCTCTTGCTTAACGCCCTTCTCTGAGACGTACGAGCTCAGGGGTTATATATTGATGGATATCAAACGCATGGAGTGAATTGCCTGTGTGGCATACCTAAGTGGCAAATGATCAAGGCTTCTGTCGAAAAGCAAAGTCTTGTGGTTGATGATCGAAGCACGGCCTTTGTGGCGTAGCTTTGTGTAACGTTTACTTCGCGAGTCTCACACCCCGGTATGAACCAGAAACGGGAGAAAGGACCTCAGGGAGGGCCTACGTTTCCTCCTAGCTAAAAGTGGCGTCAGTGGTTTTACACGCCCTGACGAGTTTGACTTATGTGGTTGTTGCTGTTGCGAGGCGCCTCGGTTAGATCGGACGATCCGGGTCCGATAGAGTCACTTGTTGGCTCGCTTACGCCCCAAAGGGCGGCGAAACTTAGTGCTCAGGCATTTTAATCCACTCCGTGTGGACCGGCCCTGACGATCCAAGGCTTGCCTGTGTGCTTGCCTGAGACTCGGGCTAGGCAGTCTCGAATTCGGTAAGGACTATCTTTTGCCTTGGTTCATGATGGAAATCCAATTTCCAAATACGTGACATTTGCGATTTTGATTGTATAACCTATATATGGGGACATAGTGGTATGGGGCATTCATGCCGCCTATGATTGATACTTATGATTTGAAGTTGTTTTATACACTATGCACTTATAATAGTATCAACTGATTTGTTTTAAAACGTATCAAGCATTCTTTGGCTGTTATAAGGGAAAACCCTATCCCCCGGCTTGCGTTGCATTGTGTGATAGGACCTGGGTCTTATAACAGCTTCATTTTTATTTACTTAGCATTGCGGTGTTTGTTTTATGCACTGGTATTCTTGGGAGGAAACCCGTTCCGTGTTATGCGGCGTGGTCCCTTGATTTACCTAACTTTAAAAGCAAAGATTTATAACTGTTTTAGTTCTCACACCAGTCACATGACTGACCAGGAGTTTATTGTTTTAACCTAAACTTGGGTGCCCCTATTTTGACACGGGCAGCTATTAGTTTTGGTTTTGCAGTTTTATATTCACAGGATCCTGGTTTACAGCTGGAACGATATCCGGAAAGCTTTGTATCCGTATATCTCCTTCTAGTTGTTTATTGTATTATTTTCCGCTGCAATGTATTTAAATGAAATTTAAATCTCTGTTATTTCTGTGTAATATTTATTTGTTTATACTCTGTATATTCTTGTATCTGATGGGATTGTTGTAATATACAATGAAATGTTCTTCTGTATGCATTCTGATTTGTCGTGTTCTCAAACGATAGGGCGTTTCGAACGGTCTGAGTCGGTTTAGCGACTGATTCAGACCGAGCGAAATTCCTTTTCGTCACACTATATAAGCTATATAGCGACCTTTCTGAAAATTAATTTGGCCATAACTTTTGATTCCCGCTATGAAACTTTGATTTTTCAGATTCATTAGAAAGGTATTCATAAACTGATTTAAATATTTTCAGTTTCGCTAAAATCCGTTATATTTTCCACCCGGTACAGTCAGACAAAGTTTGTATTCAAAATTTAAAACTGCAATACTATACCCAATTCTCTATTTTATTGAAATATGCTATTTCAACTATTCAAATTCTTTGGTAAGAACCAAATTTAAAAATTTTAAATTGGTTCACATTTTCCGGGATATTACAGGAAGTTACGGGTCCTTTCATGGAGACATAGTGGTATGGGGCACTTATGTCGTCTATGATTTATACATTATGATTGAAGTTTTTTTCTTCACTTATAGTAATAATAAAAGATGAAATTAAATGTATCGAGCATTCTTTGGCTATTATAAGGTAAAACCCTATCCTCCGGCTTGCGTTGCATTGTGTGATGGGATCTGGGTCTTATAATAGCTTCATTTTTCTTTATTTAGCATTGCGCTGTTTGTTTTATGCATTAGGATTCTTGGGAGGAAACCCGTTCTGTGTTATACGGCACGGTCCCTTGTTTTACCTAACTTTAAAAATAAAGATTAATAACTGTTTTACTTCTCACACCAGTCACATGAATGACCTGGAGTTTTTTGTTTTAACCTAAACTTTTGGGGCCCTTATTTTCGACACTGGCAGCTAGTAGTTGGGTTTTATAGATTTATATTCACAGGATCCTGGTTTACAGCCGGAACGATACTCCGAAAGCTCTGTATCCGTGTATTTCTTTCAGTTGTGCGTTGTATTATTTTTCCGCCGCTATGTATTTAAATGTAATTTAAATCTCTGATATTTTTCAAATGTGTAATATTGGTTCATACTATGTGATATTCTTGTATTCTGATGGAATTGTTGTAATAAGCAATGAAATGTTCTTCTGTTTGCGTTCTGATGTGTGTTGTCCTCAAAGTAATCCGTGCTTTCCTTATCGGGGAAGCCACGGGTTACTACAGTGGTATCAGAGCTTTGGTTTATGGAGCTCGAGAACAAGATACATTAGAACCAAACGGAAGAATTCATCAGAGGTTGGATTAGAAATATCCAATAAGAATTACTCATTAGAGATAAGATCACTAGTATTCTAGAACGAGTGTGAAGAGTAGTGTTTTTGAAGATAAAAATGAAAACAATTGAAAATTAAATCAAATTATTCGTATTTGAATATTTTATTTTTATTGAATTTGGACAATCTAGTATATGAAGATTTTGCATATATGCGTCATGAACGTATATTCGAAGTCCCAAATATACTAGATTGATATAGAATCATGCTCTAGTCGCCCGGAGATGATTCTGATGATTGTCATGTCATCATCAGTATTTATGTTCGAGTTTCGAAGGTGTGATATTTATATATTTCCATTAGACTGGTGTGAGAACAAAAACTAGATAGGTTTATTATTGAGATTTGCATCAAAAACATGATTTTCTGTATATATACCAAAATTATGAATTTGAAATGATAATCCACTAATTGATTGATTGTTGTGTTGTTTGATTATTGGTTTTGAAATTTTGAACCATTATGCCAAATTGAACCGAATATTGAACTGTATTGAAAAATGATTACAATTGCATGCATATACATGTATATCCACTGAACAGGTCATAACAAGGAGGCTAGAGAAGAGGAATAAAATTGTTTGCCCGAAAAATAGGTACATGTTTATTGTATTTCATGGGGATTGATGATTTTATGAGCCGATTGGCTAGCCGCTTGGATTTTTCTTTTTCTTTTGGATTGGTGAGGTCCATGGGAGGCTATTAGAAATATCCAAAAGCTCCTAGTGCAGAGAAGGTTATGGCGAAATTTTTCGAAAATTTATGGTGTTAGCCAAATTTTTGAAAAATTTGAAAAGTTCTTATAAACTGAAAAGTTGAAGAACGTAAGCCGTTATGAAAATAATGAAAGTTGAGTTGGTTAGTAAAACAACTTTCAGCTTTGTTCCTTTTCTGGGACGAAAAGTTTTAAGTGGGGGAGATTGTAAGAACCCGGAAAATCTGAGCCAATTTAAAAATTTTATTTTGGCAATTTTAATGAATTTTGAATATTTAAAACGAATTATTTTAAATATAACGACAAGAAATTTATTTTGAATAGAATTAGAACGTATGTATTTATTTGAATGGTCATTAGAATATAAATATTTATTTTTAATTATAAAAGGAATTGACAATGGCGCGGTAGTTCGAAAATTCGATTTCAAATTTCAAACGAATGTACAGGATTCAAAATAAATTGGATTTTAGCGAAACAAAAAATATTAGAACCTAATTGAGAATATCTTTCCAACGAATCTGAAAAATTGAAATTTCATAGCGTGAATAAAAAGATATGCTTAGTTGAAAATTCAAAATAGTCGCTATGGAATTTTGGCCCTTAAAAATGGAAATTTTGCAAACGATCTCGGTTTTTGACGAAAACACTTGTGTTGGATCCGTGATGTCAAGTTATTGCTAGGTTTAAAAATTCGTAATTTTATGAATCAATATGTGAGCGTGGCAAAGGAAAACGCGTTTGACAAGTTTTAGTTGATTTTAATCGACTAGAAAATGGACATTTTTCAAATGGTCTCAGAATTTGACGAAATTAGTTTTGTTAGGACCGTAACATCAATACGAAGCTAGAAATAATTTTTCTGGAATTTTTAGAGTCGGTATGTGGCCCCGATAAATTGAAATGCGCGTTCAAATTCAATATATAGATTTATATTTTGATTTGGACGAAAACCGATCGAAACGGTTGAATCAGCTTACGATACATATCCCATTATGTTCGGAATGGGGGTAATTAGCTATGGACGATAGTTGGTGGGTTCGATTTCGAGTTCAAAATAAAAAGGTACTTTTTGAAATTAAATAATTAAATAAAAAACCCCTCTCTCTATACTCTCTCAACCCCCCCCCCCCCCCCGGTTGACAATTCATTTGGGAAAAAAATTTAAAAAAAGAAAAGGTAAAGAAAAGGTCGGAGGAGCCATGCTCCTCGCAGCAGCGCGCCGCCGCCAGCGCGAGCCCCCCCTCTCGCGCGTCTCTCTCTAGTTCCCTCCTCCAAACCCCTTCCACCCTTCCACCGCGAAACCTAGCCGCCAGTCCCTTCCTGGCCCACCGCCGACCACACCCGAGCCACCCTCGACTGTCCACACCCCTACAACCGCGCCTGCGCCTCCCCCAACCTTCCCCAAGGCCGACGACTGCTGAAAATCCCCCAACTTTGATTTTTGGCAAAAAAGAAAAAGGTGAGTTTTATAATTTTTAGTTTATATAAAAAAACTGATTTTTATTAGATATAAAAACTTATTTTTTTATTAATTATTAAAACTTACTTTGATAGTTTAAAAAGTTTTGGTTTTTATCATAGTAAAGATTGGATTTTTAATAATATCAAAGACAAGTTGAAAATTAAAATTTTATATTCGAGAAAGACTCGACTTTTGTAGTATAAAAGGATTTGATTTCTATAGAATATAATTTTTAAACAAGGAAAGATTAAATTTTTGGAAGTGAAAAGATTAGATTTTTATTTATATAAAGAAGTGGTTTTTGATTATATAAAAATACGATTTTTGTATACAGTAGCGATAAAAATTCGATTTTGCACATATGGCTTTGAATTAAAAATATAATTTTTATTAGGTAGATAGCAGAATAAAATATGATTTTTATATTATACCAGAATAAAACTATGATTTTTGTATTATAGAAAGAATAAAAATATGATTTTTAATGTATAGAACATCATATTAAAAATGTGATTTTAATATGAACAGCGTGGAGAAGACTGCGTTGGAAGCACGGGCAGATCCAGACTGTTCTGAATTTCAGAAATAAAATAGCGGAGTGGAACCTTCAGTGAGAACTTCTCACTTTAAATCTTGTTTTCTAGTTAAAATTATATACTAGGATGCGGATGGTGCTTAGCAACACCCGACATCCGTTGTCCGCAGACCATGGACGACTTGTTTGGTTTTATTGTGTTTTGAAAATTGATTATGATGTGGAATGATTGGAAATATATATTCATGTGTTGAACTAAATTAATTATCATTAAAAATATAAATTTAACGTGAATGTGAATAAATAAATATTCATTTACAAATCAGACGATTTGTTTATGTACAATGATTTGACTGATATTGATTGGGACGACAAATTTTACATGTTGCCCAACTACATAAATAAAAATCTGTATTTGTTAATTTGAAACCCCACACGGGTGTTGGGATGATATTTGGCGTAAACTAATCCCAATTATTTAGTGGTATGTCGATCATTTGGCTGACAAGCTATTGTAAGCATTAAATATTTATACTTAATGCTTACGTAGTTGTGCGGTGCACTCTGGATGATGGTTGATTATTTATCATTGCTGTTATATACATGGGTTGTATGGAATCCATATAATTAACATTATATGGTAATTGATTGGGCCTCATTCCAATTTGGAAAATAAAGAATATTATAAAATGAAGATTCATGTGTTGAATAGAATAAATAGTCATGTGTTGACGATACTCATGTGTTGAGAATATTCATGTGTTGAAACTTATCATGTGTTGAATGGAATATTTTAACAATAAAATTTACATCTTTATCATATGTAAAAATAGAAACTAACTGGAAACTAGATAGGATGAGTGGTTTCCAGGGTATTGATCTGATGTTGGTTTCGACCTTCGGGGTTAATACTTAGGGAATCGTTCCCTCACTAATTTACGGTTGGAGTCTGATTAAGAATTAAATGATAGACATCATAATTTTATAAAATATATTAAATAACAAAAATAGTCATGTGTTGACAATACTCATGTGTTGAGAATATTCATGTGTTGAAAAAAAAATATTCATGTGTTGAAGAAAATATTTATTTCTTGAATAGAATAACGAAGTTATTGAAATATATAAAGCCGTGTTGATTAGATTTGCGCCATTTTGATGTGATTGATATTTAAATCGATTATATTCGTTTTTATAAAGAATATAGAAAAGGAAGTGATTTTAAAATATAATGTTTTGAAAATATTATCATTTATATATTAATGATATGGAATATTCAGTTTTGATTTTAAATTGAATATGAAGTTGAAATTGTTTTGAAATGAATTTAAAACAGTTTATAAAATACGTTTAGAATTGAAATCGACGAAATGTATATAATATATATATTATATATATTAAATGGCCTGAATAGAACGCGCCGAGCTGCGGTAGTTCGTGAATTTCGACCATTGGCTTCGAATTGACGTTACGGGAGATCCGACCGTCGGATTCTCCTGAAATCGGAACTGTTGGGTTCGTATCGAAAAGAGATTTCAAAGAATGTTAGAAATTTGAAATCTAACAGTTGGATTTGGAATTATTTCCAAATAAAATTTGGAAAAGGTTGCTGTAAGTGTAGTTCAACGACCGTTACTGGAAATCGACTGTACGGGCCTTGATAAAATTATTAAAATTATCAATAATTTGTGTAAAATCATAAAAAATGATTTAGAAAGAATTAGGGTGCAAAATCCCGTATTTAGAAAGGATAAAAAATATATTTTTATTGAAATGAACTAGTTTATATCTAGAACCATAATCCAATATTTTTGAATAAATAAATTGGATTTGAAGTGGTTTTAAAAGCAATCAAAATTTGCAATATGTGAATTGGAATGGATTTGGATCAAAGTTATCTTCGGAATATTTCGATGTTGGATTTTGGGATTATACAGATATGATTATGGAAATTTGAAAGATATATTTATATCGTTATTTCCAATACGATATTTGTTGGTTTCAGAATTTGATATTGAATATACGCTGATATATTTTCTATTCAGAGCCTTGTATTTAATATCGAATGGGATTTTGGGTTCGTTGTGAATGGTGTCTAAAGTAACACTGTTCTTGAACCTAGTTTAGAAAAGAATAAATCTTTTAATTAAGATTTGGTGAAATTGTCCAGTTAATTAGTATTTAATTGGAATTGAATTTAAATTGGTTTTTGGGGTTTATCGTGAGCGGTGTTTTGAATAACACCTGTTCTTTAACCCGATTAACAACAGAATGTGATTTTGGGTTTATCGTGAACCGTGTTTTAGATGACATTGGTTCTTTAACCCAGTTAAAGAAAAGATACTGATTTTTGGGAAGATTAAAACTAAGTGGAGTTTTAATAAATCTTTAATTAGATTAAAGTGATCGAGAATGGAGTATCACCAGTTTTTCTCTAAAGCGATAGTTAAATCTTTAATTAGATTTGAACGTGAAATGGTAATTAATTTTTACCGACAACAATGTGGTGTTAGATATGGATTATTACCATTTTTTCTCCACGGGATGAATAGGTTGGGATTGGGAAATAAAATAAATAATTACTTCGGTGTGGTTCGCTAATCCCGGTTAGTTTGGAAAACCTTAACATGGTTTGAAATGAAATCCAATGGAAAATTAATGAATAAATTTAGAAGAATTTATATTTGATAAAATTAATGAGAACCTTTCACTAAGAATGTGAAAATTTGAATAAAAGAATATTCTGAATTGGAATAAGGCATATGTTGTGTTTGTGTAACACATGTTTATATTATACGCGGTTATTCAAAAAGCCGGGTTTATACCCATTCTGAATAACCGATTCGATGATATGTCGAAGGTGAAGACGGTGGTTGAAGACTAGGAGTATTCACATCATTTGGATGATTATTGATGATCTGGGCTGTACACCCAAGTGGAGGGAACCGGTTGGTGATCGTTCAGACCTACCTGGAGATCGATTGATATGCGAGGAATAAGGTTCCTTCGGATTTATTCAGAACCAGAACGAACTTGCAAAATGTATTGTGTGTCTGACATTGGATTTTATTCTGTGTGATTGATCTCTATTAAATATATATCTATTTGGCGACAGAGAATTTATTCTCTTGCTTAACGACCTTCTCTGAGACGTACGAGCTTAGAGGTTGTATATCGATAAATATCAATCGCATGGCATAAATTGCCTGTGTGGCATGCCTTAGTGGAAGATGATCAAGGCTTCTGTTGTAAAGCAATGTCCTGTGGGTGATGATCAAAGCATGGTTTATGTGGCACATCTTTGTGTATAGAGTTGATTCTCGAGCCTCACACCTCGGTATGAGTCAAAAAGGGGATAGTGACCGTTGGGAGAACACGACGTTTCTTTCTAGCTATGGGTGATGTCAGTGACCTACCTGCCCTGACAGTTATATACTTTTGACCTGTGTGGTTGTTGGATGCGAGGCGCCTCAGATAGGTCTGATAGGATCGGGAAACCTATGTTCAGGAATAACTAATCCTCAAAAGTAAGAGAGGACCGGCCCAACCGATTCCAAGGATTGTTGTGTGTGGTCCTGAGACATTTGCTAGAGTGTCTCGAACGGAGAGGAGCTTTCCCCTTGCCTCAACTCATGATGGAATCCAATTTCCAATACGTGACATTTCGACTTTATTTGTAGAGCCTGGTATGGCGACATAGTGGTATGGGGCACTTATGCCGTCTATGATTTATACATTATGATTGAAGTTGTTTTCTTCACTTATAGTAATAATAAAAGATGAAATTTAACGTATCAAGCATTCTTTGGCTATTATAAGGTAAAACCCTATCTACCGGCTTGCGTTGCATTATGCGATGGGACCTGGGTCTTATAATAGCTTCATTTTTCTTTATTTAGCATTGCGCTGTTTGTTTTATGTACTAGTATTCTTGGGAGGAAACCCGTTCCGTGTTATATGGCATGGTCCCTTGATTTACCTAACTTTAAAAATAAAGATTAATAACTGTTTTAGTTCTCACACCAGTCACATGACTGACCTGGAGTTTATTTTTTTAACCTAAACTCTACGTGCCCTTATTTTCGTCACAGGCGGGTAGTAATTGGGTTTTACAGATTTATATTCATAGGATCCTGGTTTACAGCTGGAACGATACTCGGAAAGCTCTATATCTGTTTATTTCTTTCAGTTGTGTGTTGTATTATTTTTTCGCTGCTATGTATTTAAATGTAATTTAAATCTATGATATTTATCAAATGTGTAATATTGATTCATACTCTGTGATATTCTTGTATTCTGATGGAGTTGTTGTAATAAGCAATGAAATGTTCTTCTGTTTGCGTTCCGATGTGTGTTGTCCTCAAAGCAATCTGTGCTTTCCTTACCGGGGAAGTCACGGGTTACTACAGTCAATCAGATAATTCAATTTGATTGTGATTCTGATAATTCTTATTTTGTAACTTTTCACCAAAGCGTTGATGTGAGATCTCTATTCAACAAAAAAACACAAGCACACACGTGCGCCTCGCATGAACGCACACACACACACGCGTGCATATATATATATATGTATGTATGTATGTATATATACATACATATATATATACATATATATATATAACTACTGCTAACAATTTGGATAACAATTTTCATACCATTTTTCTAGTTGCTCTTCGGTGGTTTCCTTCGCTGCGTGGTTTATTTGAGTCATAATGAATCCATCTTCTTTCTTCTTTTGCAAATTCTAATAAAGAAAAATGCTCACCACTGTGGATAGGAATGAATATTTTTGTGCAAAAATTATAGCCTTATTCTACATGTTTATCCACCAATCCTTTTACTTGACCCATTAACTCGTTCACTTGAAGTGCCCATAATCTACATTTTAGTGACCAAAATTTATAATGTTATAAGGAAATTCATGTGAAAAATGAATAAAAACTTACAAAAGCACTAGTTTTGATGTATATAATTTTAGGATTGATTTTTGGCAGCTCATGTGCGAACTAGTCCATAATCTGTTAAAATTAGTAGATTGTATTTGTTACAGATCGCTGAATACATGCTGATATTTAAAAATATTATAGGAATCATTATAACTATATTACTATTTAATTGTGGTGATACCTGTGCATCTATGAATTTTCCGACTATTAAATCAACAAACGAAACTCCTATAATGCATATATCATCTTCACCGTTTAAGTATGCACTTTTGCTGTGAATTTATGTAATAAAATTAAAGAATATATAGAATTATAGTAATAGTAATATATGCTACTAATCTGAATAATTGGATATATGTATGCAATATTTGAGAATATTCTCACATATGTGTGCAACTATTCTTAACATCTGTATACATGTTTGCAACTATAACGAATATCTGCATTCGAGTATGCAACTACTATGAATATTTTCATTCATTTATACAGATTTTTTGAATATATGCAAAAAAAAACAATGCATCTATTCCTATTAAATGCATACATTTATGCATATATTTTCAATTTATTGCTTCATATCGAGCAATATCTGAATTCAATATAGAATTCATAAAATTTGTTTAAATTTTTCAGTAATTTTACCTTAGGTGAGACACTGTAAAAAATTCTACTAGTTGATTGATCTGATGCTCTTCCAGGGTTCCCACATTTTTATACTTTCTGACTTTCAGTTTTGTTCGTATACGCCTTTCTCCGGATCTTGGTTCGATGTCATAGTCATCTACCCCCATTGTTTCAGTTTGTTTCATTTTTTTTTACTGCAATAGAAACTGTATTGTAACACCCCACCTCCGCTAGGGTCACTCACAAAGGGAATGTACTTGTTTTGGAGGAGCATTATCGAGGTAAACAAACACAAAAATATTACAAGACAGAACATAGATAAAACATCGGAAGAATCTAAAGTTAAATTTCCTTACTTCAAAAAGAGTCAAGATCAAATAGCCAAGGTCATTATTTTCCATTACAACAAATTCTGCCTTGCATAAATAAAGAAGCACAATCTTAAAACAACAAAAGTAGCTTAATTCCCCAAAGGTAGAAGAAATGCAGCCGTAGCGTAGCTCAAGATCAAACCATACATGCGCTGAACCGAAAGCAAGCGAAATCCAAGCTAAGTGCTAGAGTTTCCTCCCTGAGAACCAGGGGGAGGGGGGAATGAAAGGAAAAGAGGAGAAAGAAAATGGGTCAGTCATAAAGGCTGGTAAGTCCTAGTGACTTTCAGCATAAAAACAGGTAAATGTAACATGACATGTACAAACTGAAAGTAAACATAAGGATGATGACAAGATGGGCAAGATAGACTAAGATAACATGATAAATCAAGAATAAGTCAAGTATAGCATAACATATTCAAGGTTCTCTGCATCAACTGTACTAGAATCCCAAACCCATGTCTTATATTAATCATGAAATGATCCCTTGGGCCAATATCATGAATGACCCATTACTAGGTCCAACGGAACGATCCTCTAATCGATCGGCTCCTTACAAGTTTTAGCTCGTCATGTGTCTGTGTCATATGGCCCTATCACGAATGTAGTCACTTGTGCTCGATCCACCATAGGGTGCATCAAGCCCTAGGGTGCCCACCACCAACACGAATCAAGCTTGCGCAGATAAACCTACTGATGCTCAATGACTGCTTTTTCAACTCTGGACCACGTGCACGACCACAGACCGCCTGAACCTACACTGGCGCACCAACACAACCATCATTCTGGTCGCTTACAATCATCCTGTAATCATGCCCCACCCTTCCTAGTTCGAGGGTACCGTGATACATCTAGTGGGTTACTGCTGAAATGGACCGCGTAACTACGGTTTCTGTCCAATAGGTTAAGTATTGTCATTTAAATTCGTGACTTAACCGTTATTAGTCTAGCATGTCAAGTTGGTTAAGTGTTGTCATTCAAGTTCGTGACTTAACCCGCCTACGTGTCATGATCAAATTTGACAAAGTGTTGTCGTTCAAGTTCATGACTTAGCCCTACGAATCATGTATCAAGTTGGTTAAGTGTTGTCTTTCATGTTCATGACTTAACCCTATCATGTGGCATTAATTCATTAATGCACCCCAACCTCTCACATCATACCTGTTGTTGTGGTCACTAGATATGCCAGGCGGTTCCGGGCAGAATTACACCACAACTCAGTCTGACCTCGGGTTTTCTAGTGCGATATGACCAACTACCCACATTGGATCCTATTGTTTGCAGCAACTGGATTTGCCGGGCGGTTCCAGGCAGAATTACATAGCAAACTCAACCCAACCTCGAGTTGGCCATTTTCAAGTTCATTCTAGTGTCATATCCATGTGCAAGATTCATGTCAAGTTCGTGTCAAGTTTCATGGCGAGTTTCATGCCAAGTTTCCTATAATTACCAATTTTTCCGAATGTTACCCCGTCTAAATATTAGGCTAACAATCTTAGCCTAATTTTCCGTCCGCATGATTTTTGACATATAATATTAGGCTAAAACTTAGCCAAATTTAACGTACACAAATTTTGCATAAGAAATTCATTAACATAAACATGACATAGGTGTAAACTTGGCCTTCTCGGCATAATCAATATGAACACCATAGGTGTGCAAAATAATCAACATGAATATCATAGTTGTGATCTTGCAACGTGGACTAAATCAACATACATATATGTGAATTTGCAACATAGACTAAATCAACTTACATATATGTGAACTTGCAAATCAATCACGAGCATATGAATAAGTGTGATCTTGATATATGACATAGGTTTAACATATACACATAAACATGTAGATCTAACATGTGGTCAAATATATGATATGATTTTACAACCTAAAACTTGCATAACATGATAAACTACACAGCTTGTCATAATAGGTTATACTCCAATATACATATGAATAGACTTATTCATTAATTCCGAATTCAACATGATAATAAAATAGAATATCATTCAATTTCATAATAAACGTTGTTCTATTATCCATTTATTTCCAAGGCATAACATAACTTAATAAATTGAGTAAAACATCGCAGGCATATAGATCTGATAACATTATGAACATGAAAAGGTTTGAATAATAATCTTGGTTCAAGAACATGGATAGATCTAACTTAAATAGAAAAATCCCCAAAATCAAGATCCAAGGACAAATAAAGAAAATAGGTCTGAATAGGAAATCAAGCTTAGATCTAATTTCATAGTCATAATCTTAGGCAATAACCTCATGGTCATGAATCATAGGTGATTAGCCACAATTATGCTTGTCATAGACATAGGCAATAGTCTTGTGTTCACGGTCATAGGCATAGGCATAGTCTTTTGTTCATAGTCATAGGCATAGGCATAGTCTTATGTTCACAGTTATACGCATAGGCATAGTCTTATGTTCACAGTCATAGGCATAGTGTTATGTTCACAGTTATACGCATAGACATAGTCTTATGTTCACGGTCATAGGCATAGTCTTATGTTCACAGTCATAGGAGGGAAGAATGTAACACCCCGTATTTCTGTTAAAACTAAAGTAACAAACTAAAGAATAACTAATCTCGGATGTGAGAATTAAGGGAAATGGGTAGCGCAATTGTGTTCGTCTCGGAATTCTGGTTGAGATAGAGTTCGAGTTTGTGTGAATTGGACTTCGTATGAAGAAGTAATGGCCATCAAAAGTTTCAGAAAATTCAAAACAGATTTCAGAAAATTCAAATTTCAGAGTCAAACAGGCTAGGCGGGAAAATTCCCGCCAGGGCCAGGTCGACCATAGGGTCGACCTGGGGTCAACCTACCCTGACCAGGTCGACCTGGGGGTCGACCTGCCCCCCTCCCCCAGGCAGAATTGATTGGTGATCTGTTTGTGACCGCGTGCTGACTCATTAGAGTTTCTGATCTGCTCTAATTGGCTGGGATTAATTCTGGGTTGATCAGACGACCTAAACTAATCCTAAACTCTATAAAAAGACATGTAGACTCAAACCCTAAAATCAAAATAAAATTAGATTCATGGCCTCCATGCCATCACTTAGCAACTCAGAATAGTCGCCTCCAATTAGAGAGGAAGAAAGCAAATCAAATTCAATTCTATTGAACTCTAACAACAAATCTTCTTCAAAGGAAGGCTAATACAACTTCAAAACTCAGAATTCAGTACTCAAGACCTTCTTTGAGTTGTGAGTTCGATTTCTTTAATAAAATAATTGGGAATTTAATTGGATTAAGTTATGATGTGGATTATATGGATATGATGTGAATTTTTGACCGCATGTTATAATTATGTTGTAAAATTTTGATGTTATCATACATGTTGTAAATTCTATGATGCTATCATCTGTGTTGTAATTCTATGATTGGCTTACGTATAACCAAATCATCATGTTGTTCATATGCTAGTTTGGTTATGTTGATTCATATGATAAATCATGTGTATGTATGCAAGTTTAGATATTGATTTAGAGATGAATCATATGCAAGTGAGTGAAAATTTTGTATAACCTTACATGTTTCATGACATCTATTTTAGATCTAAAGTTAGGCTATGACATGTGTGAGTTATATGCTAAATTCTACATGTTAGTTTACATGTTTAGATGTAAGTTTACACATTGTTATGTTGCATAAATCACATATGCAAGTTTATATAAATATATGAGTTTGGAATGAATCATGTTATGCAAGTTTGTGGTTAATGCCTATGCAAGTATACATATTTAGATGTAGATCTATGACATGCACGATTTATGCAAGTTGTGACCATTACCTAACAAGTTACACCTTTAGATTTGGATCTATGACATATGTAGTTTTATGCAAGTTGTAACTTTGGCCTATTCAAGTTTTAGATGTAGAACATCATTCACACATGCAAATTCACCCCTTATGTTTAGATCTAGTTTTATCTATATGTATGTTGTGATGTTTTCTCCTTATTCCATGAGTTAGACTATTCGAGTCTAACGTATATTTTACGTTAAACGAACGAATGTGCAACTTGGGGTAAGGCAATAATATTAAAAGATTTAATATTGAAAAATTGGCCTAAATGCCTTAAATGGCATAAAATTAATATGTAATGAAAATTGGTATGATTTTACATAACATAAATAGATGGACATAATTTAGTCAATTGTGGCCATTGTTAAATTTGGAATTTGAATAGGGAAATTAATTCAAATTGGGGAATGATTTATTAGGTGTATTTAATCGTCTAAGACATGAGGTTGGGCTCTTTTGTGGTGTAAGACTGCCCAGACCCGCCCGGCAAATCCAGCTGCCACAAATGCCAGTCCAATGTGGGAGGTCTTAGGCATAAATTTAATGCGTAACAGTTGTTAAGACACGAGGTTTGGCTCTTTTGTGGTGTAAGACTGCCCGGACCCGCCTGGCAAATCTAGTTGCCACAAATGCCAGTCTAATGTGAGAGGTCTTTATAAGGTAACGATCTTAATGAATTAAGAAACACTTAACCAGATAAACATGTAGTGGGACATGAAGGGGTTAAGTGGGTGCCTTGGGTAGCATGTGGAATCTAGTGGTTGCCATTTGAAATACGATTAGAAACACTTAACCAAAATTGAAACATGTAAGTAAACATGAATAAGAAGAGGGTTAAGTGGGATGTACCATAGGGGACCAAGTTTAGGTGGATAGCTTGTGTCAAGTAATGTGGGCCCGTTTCAACCAGTAACCCATAAGTATCTTTATGGGCTCGACCCAAGTCGAGGACAGGACACGCATACTGGGCTTGACTGTAAGAGGCCGAAACGGGTTAGCGGTGGCAACGCAAGTCCAACGGGTTCATGTGCGTGTGTGGGCCCAGGCTGTTAGGTAAGACGTTGTTGCATCGTGTAGGTATAATCCGTGCATCATTGGTGGTATCGGGTTGCCACTTTGGGGAGTGATACAGCCTACTATGGGGCCAGCACGGGTATCTACGTGTTAGGGAGCCGATCGCATGGGGGTAGTGGGTACATCTAATGGAGATAGGGGCAGGCGACATCTATGAAGGCAACTTGGGGTGCACGAAACTATAATTATCATTATTAAGTTTTGTAGGCGGGATCAACCTTAGGGTGACTAGTGGTGGTGCAGTATAGTATAGTGGTGGTGTGGTATAGTAATTATCTTATAGTGGTTTTGGTGCGCCTTTAAAGTTATCTTTGTTCATCTTCTTTCCTGTTCGCTCTGTCATACTCAGTTGTTCACAGTCATTTCCTTATTTTCCAACTTATGCCTTAGCCTAGTTATTTTGGTAATTATATTGTTAAAGTTATTGCACTTGCCAGACATTATGTCAAACCCCCTTTTTCCACCTCCTTTCTTCCTCCCCCCGCCCCCCCCCCCCCCAAGGTGCTCAGGTGGGAACTAGCACCAGTGGAGCTTGATTTTGGATAGCTGTATCTCTGCTTTTAGAAGTTGCTTGGGTCGCTGAAGTAAAGTTCAGCCTCTTTTATTTATGGCTATTTTGTACTGGGGTTATGTCTTTCAATTTATGTACTTTGAGTTGGTCAAAATGGATATTATGTACTTTGACTCTGGGTTTGATGATGTAATCTAACTTATGTATTTTCCACTGTAATGAAATAAAGTTTTAAAGTTTTAGTACTGTTTATATCTGTCATGTTGTTAAGTTTCTATTCTATGCACATTTAAAATGCTCCATGAAAGTTAATGCATTCCCTTTGTGAGTGACATTATTGTACGTGGGGTGTTACAAGATCAAATCCCCAAATTGAAAGTATTTTAGGTTTTTGTTGTAGCTTTTGATTATGAGATCTAACGTTGTAGAATTTTTTATGGTCTCTGATGGCGAAATGATGCCATCAATTATCATGTCGACGAATCCAGTCAAAGGCATTTTTGCAAGATATGCTGAATGCTCTGGAGTATATAGTTCATCATTCTTTAATTTCTCAATCAAATCGATGAAAGCCTTTAGAATATTTCTGTAAACCTACTCCTTCTTGGAAATTTTTGGCACATCTTCAAAAAATTTCTTTTGTATATTTGTTCAAATGTAAACGGTTGTTCTATAGTTAACAATGCTCTCTCTTTTTCAACATCTACAGTAGGATCATCTTCCACCATAGGTCTCTATAATTAGGGGTAGAAATTTATTAAACAAGGGATGTGTGACGGCCTGGAATTTCGCTCGATCTGAATCAGTCGTTAAACCGATCTAGACCGTTCGAAACCCCTGATCGTTGAGAACAGGACAAATCAGAACGCAGACAAAAGAACATTTCATTGTATATTACAACAATTCCATCAGATATAAGAATATACAGAGTATAAATGAATAAATTACATTCGATAAATATCAGAGATTACAGTAAATTACATAGCAGCGGAAAATAATACAAAGCACAACTGAAGGTGATATACGGATACAGAGCTTTCCGGATATCATTCCAGCTGCAAACCAGGATCCTGTAAATATAAATCTGCAAAACCAAAACTACTAGCTGCCCGTGCGGAAAATAGGGGCACCCAGAGTTTAGGTTAAAACAATAAACTCCAGTTCAGTCATGTGACTGGTGTGAGAACTAAAACAGTTATTTAAATTTTACTTTAAAAGAGAGTAATTCAAGGGACCACGCCGTATAACACGGAACGGGTTTCCTCCCAAGAATACCAGTGCATAGAATAAACAGCGCAATGCTTTTTCGAAAAATGAAGCTATTATAAGACCCAGGTCCCATCACACAATGCAACGCAAGCCGGAGGATAGGGTTTTACCTTATAACAGCCGAACATGCTTGATACGTTTAAAACAAATCATTTGATACTATAATAAGTGTATAGTGTCAAAACAATTTCAATCATAAATATAAATCATAGACGGCATAGTATCCCATGCTACTATGTCGCCATACTAGGCTCTACAAATAAAGCCGCAATACACATATTGGAAATTGGATTCCGTCATGAGTCGAGGCAAGGGGCAAGCTCCTCTCCGCGTTCGAGACACTCTAGCAAATGTCCCAGGGCTACGCACTCTGGGCAACACTTGGATGCTTCAGGGTCGGTCCTCACTTACGTTAGAGGATTGGCAATTCCTAAACACACGTTTCCCGGTCCTTGCAGACCTATAATCGAGGCGCCTCATCCAACAACCACAAAGGTGAAAAGTATATATATGTCAGGGCTGGTAAGTCACTGACACCACCAAAGCTAGAAAGAAACGTCATGATCTCCCTGCAGTCCGTATCCCGTTTTTAACTCATACCGAGGTGTGAGGCTCGCGAATTCACGTTATACACAAAGCTGCCACGTAGGCTGTGCTTTGATCATCAACCACAAGACTTTGATTTTCAACAGAAGCCTTGATCCATGCAACTTAGCGTGCCACACAGGCAATTCATGCCATGCGATTGATATCTATCGATATATAACCTCTAAGCTCGTACGTCTCAGAGAAGGGCGTTAAGCAAGAGAATAAATTCTCCGCCGCCAAACAGATATATATTTAACAGAAATCAATCAACACAGAATAAAATCCAATGTCAGACACACAATCCATTTACAAGCTCGTTCTGGGTCTGAACGAAACCGGAGGCACTTTCCTCGCATATCCATCCATCTCCAAGTACGTCTGGACGACCACCAACTATTTCCATCCTCTTGGGTGTACTGCCCAATCAGGATCGTCAGTAATTATCCAAACGATGTGAAGACTTCCGGTCTTCGACCACCGTCTTCATCTTCGACATATCGTCGAATCGGTTATTCAGAATGGGTGTAAACCCGGACTTTCCGAACAACCCGCGTATATTAAAACAAATGTTACACAAACACAACATACGCCTCATTCCAATTCATTAGTCACTAACCGTAAATCAACAAGAGAATAATTTCCCAAATATTAACCCCGAAGGCCGAAACCAACATCAGATCAATACCCAGGAAACCATTCTTCTCAGCCAACCTACAGCTAATTTCTAAATTCCGCATTCTTAGGGAAAGGTTCCCATTAATTTTATCTAAGATAAATTCTTTAAAATTTATCCTGTAATCTTCCTTTGGATGTCATTTAAAACCAAATTATGGTTTTCTAAACTAGTCGAGATTAGCGAACCACAGCGAAGTAATTATTTATTTTATTTCCCAATCCCAACCTATTCATCCCATGAAGCAAAACTGGTAATACTCCATATCTAACACCACGGTGTTATCGGTAAAATTAATTACCATTTCACGTTCAAATCTAATTAAAGATTTAACTATCGCTTTGGAGCAAAACTGGCAATACTCCATTCTCGCTCAATTCTAAATTTGATAATTTAGATTATAGATTCACATTTCAAATCTAATTGCAGATTCAATAAAACTCCTTTTACTGGGTTAAAGAACTAGGTGTTATTTAAAACACAGTTCACGACAAACCCAAATCACATTCTATTTGTTATCGGGTTAAAGAACTAGTGTTATTTAAAACACTGTTCACGATAAACCCATTTCAAATTTAATCAAATATATTAGAAATTCTGATTATTTAAAACCCCTTTTTAAATCTAATTCATTTATTTAAAAACAAATCGGGTTTTAAATTTAGTTCAATCTAGTTCATTTCGATAAAAATCTATTTTTATCTTTTCAAATATGGAGTTTTTCATCCCAAATTTTCCCAAATCATTTCTTATGATTTTACACAAATTATTACTATTTTTAATAATTTTATCAAGGCCGTACAGTCGATTTCCATCCACGGCCATCGAACTGCACTTACAGCGACCTTTTTCGAATTTGATTTGGACGTATCTCCAAATCCAACCGTTAGATTTTGAATTTATAATATTCGTTAGAAAGCTCTTTTCGATACGAACCCAACGGTTCCGGTTTTAGGAGAATCCGACGGTCGGATCTCCCGTAATATCCGTTTGAAATAAATGGTCGAAATTCACGAACTGCCGCGGCACGGCGCGTTCTATTCAGGCCATTATATTATATATAAAATATATATAATATATATTTCGTCGATTACTATTTAAAACGAATTTTATAAATAGTTCTTAATTCGTTTCAAAATTCATTTCAACTTCCATTTCAATTCAAAGCAAAATTGAATTCTTCTTTATAAATTCGTTTTAAAATTCATTTCTATTCAATTCAAATTTCCATTCAATTTGAATTCAATTCAATTCGCTTTCAATTCAATTTGAATTCGTTTTCAATTCAATTCAATTCAAATTGGTTTTCTATTCGATTCAAATTCATTTTCTATTCAAATCAAATTCATTTCATTTTCTATTTGAATCAAATTCATTATATATTCAATTGAAATCAAATTGGTTTTCTATTCCATTCAATTCGAAATCGTTTTATATTCAATTCAAATCGAAATCGTTATATATTCAATTCATTTCGAAATCGTTATATATTCAATTCATTTCGAAATCGTTATATATTCAATTCATTTCGAAATCGTTATATATTCAATTCATTTCGAAATCGTTATATATTCAATTATGAATGTAATCGATATAAATATCGTTCGCGTCAAAATGGCGCATCACTAATCAACACGGCTTTATATATTCTATTTCAAATATTTCTTTTTGTCAACACACGACTAATCTCAACGAATGAGTACCGTCCACGTGTGACTATTTTTGTTAAAATATTTCGTTCAACACATGACTAATCTCAACGGATGAGTACAGTCAACACATGAACCTTTATTTTATATTGATAAAGATGTAAATCTTATTATTAAAATATTCGTTCAACACATGACTAATCTCAACGGATGAGTACAGTCAACACATGAACCTTTATTTTATAATATTCTTTATTTTCTAAATTGGAATGAGGCCCAATCAATCACCATATAATATTAATTATATGGATTTTCATACATCACACGTATATGATAGCATTCAAGAATAATCAACCATCAACCAAAGTGCACTACACTGTATAAGCATCTAATATAGATATCTAACGCTTATAACAGCCTGTCAATCAATTGATCGACATATTTAATCAATCAGGATGAGTGAACTTCAAATTTCATCCCAACACCCGTGTGGGGTTTCAAACAATCAAACACATATTTCATTTGTGCAGTTGGGCGATGTGTAAAAATTATCGACCCAATCAATGTCCTTCAAATAGTTGTACATAAACAAACCGTCCAGTTTGTAAATGAATATTTTATTTTATTCTCGTTCACGTTAAAAATTATATTTTTAACGATAAAATATTTTATTTTAACACATGAATTTTTATTCAGTTCATTTACAAAATAAAAATGATATTTTTCTAATAGATTTTAGAAAATTTCGGCGACATAACGGCACTATACTAGAAACGGGACAAGGCCTAGCCTTATCCCCGGTCTAGTGAAGGCCCACACCATTCACACCTCAATCAAATTCACCAAACAACCAAATTCAAATCAAATCATTCAACTAATTTATGCAACCAAACAAACAAGTCCATGGTCTGTGGACGATTGTGTCGGGTGCTACTAAGCACCGTCTGCATCCTAGTATATATATATAACTAGAAAAAGAAATTGAAAGGTGAGAAATTCTCACAAATAGCTATCCTAGCTCCACGGCACTTCATTGATAGAAATCTTCATCGCTATCGCATCTTCGTCATCTTCGTTGTCCGTAGCCACTACATATATAAAAATCACCCATTTTTATATTTGCTGATGTCTTTAAAATAAAAATCACATCATTATTTATTTACTTTCAATTTAAAAATCATATTTTTATAATCGCTTCATACATTTAAAAATCGAATTTTCACTTCGCTGTTCAATATATAAAAATGGAATTTTTACTATGCTATTCAATATATAAAAATGGAATCTTTACTATGCTATTCAATATATAAAAATGGAATCTTTACTATGCTATTCAATATATAAAAATTATATTTTTACTTTGTTATTCAATATATAAAAATCGAATTTTTATCTCGACGCTATATCGATAAAAATTCTATTTTATCACGCTATTCTCTATATAAAGTTTCCGCCTTTTCAAAATAGATCTTTCACCTTTTCTACAATAAAGATTTCGCCTTTATAAAAATATAGACTTCGCCTTTATAAAAATATAGACTTCGCCTTTACAAATTTAAAGATTTCATCTTTATAAAAATCTCATTTTTATTTTTCTACACATATAAAGATGATATTTTTAATCTTCTACCTAAACAAAGATCATATTTTTACATCTTCTATATAGTAAAGATTATATTTTTAATACTTTAGAAATACAAAAATCATATTCTTAATACTTTAAAAATGTAAAAATCATATTTTTAATGTTTTAAAAATATAAAAATCATATTTTTAAATAGCTATTATATATATATCCGAATTTTTCTTTCCTATGCTAAAAGAAAATCGATTTTTTTTATTTGTTTTATAAAATCAGTTACATAATAATTAACAATAATTATATAAAAAAACGAATTAAAAATAACGTATAAAACTTACAGTGTTCCGTTCAGAGGGAGGAGGGAGAGAAAGGAGGGCGGCGGCGCTTGGGGGGGGGGGGTTGCGGGTTCGGGTCTGGGTGGTGTTCGGGCGTCGTAGGCGAAGGGAGGGAGGTTCGGGTGTCGCAGTCGAGGAAGGGAAGGGGAGGAAGAAGACGGGGGTGGGGCGTGTCGATTGCGGCGCCGCCGCTTGAGGGGGGGGGGGGGCGTCGATCGCCTGGCGCGATCTTCTTTTTTTTTTTCCCTTTTTTTTTCTGATTTTAGTTTTTAACGGGGGGGGTGCTGATATAAGGGAAAAGGTTTTATTATTATTATTATTATTTAATTATTTAATTCAACCTAAAGTTGACTTTTACATATGACCTCGAAACGAGGCCCACTGCCTGTCATCCATAGCGTTTCACCCCCATTCCGAACACAATGGGATATGTTTCGTATGTTGATTCGATCGTTTGAATCAGTTTCCGTTAAATTTACATTTAAATCACTATATTGAATTTTAAACGTACATTTCAAATTACCGGGGTCACATACGAACTCTATAAATTGCAGAAAAATATTTTCTAGCTTCGTATTGACGATACGGTCCTAACAAAACTAGTTTCGTCGAATTCTGAGACCGTTAGAAAAATGGCCATTTTCCAGTCGATTAAAATCAACTATAACTGGTCAAACGCGTTTTCCTTTGCCACGCTCACATATTGATTCGAAAAATTATGAAATTTGAAACCTAGCAATAATTTGACATCACGGACCCAACAAAAGTGGTTTCGTCGAAATTCGAGGTCATTTGCAAAATTTCCATTTTTAAGGGCCTGAATTTCATAGCAACTATTCAGAATTTTCAACTGGACATATCTTTTGATTCCCGTTATGAAATTTTTATTTGTTGGATTCGTTGGAAAGATATTCTCAATTAGATCCTAGTGTTTTTTGTTTCACTAAAATCCGGATTGTTTTGCACCCGATACATTCAATTGAAGTTTGAAATCGAATTATCGAACTACCGCGCCATTTTCAATTCTATTTATAATTATATATGAATATTTATATTCTAACGATGACGTATATAGTATATACGTTCGAATTATATTCAAAACAAATTTCTCGTCAATTTTATTTAAAATAATCTATTTTAAATGTTCAAAATTCGCTGAAATTACCAAAATAAAATTTTTAAACTGGTTCAGATTTTCCGGGTTATTACAATCTCCCCCACTTAAAACTTTTCGTCCCCGAAAAGGAACAAAGTCGAAAGTGGTTTGATTAATCAGCTCTACATTCGATTTGGCTTCCATTCTCCAACTTTTCAGTTTTTGAGAATTTTCAAATTTTCAAAAATTTGGCTAACACCCTAAATTTTCGAAAATTTTTGCCATAACCTCCCCTGCACCGGGAGCATCGGGGAATTTCAAATAGCTTCCCCGGTCCTTCTGATCTCAAAAAGAAAAAGAAAAAGCCAAGCGGCTAGCCAATAGGCTCATAAAATCATCATCACCCAAACAAAACAGTAAATTATGTAGTAAACATGTACCTATTTGTCTGGCAAACAAATTTTATTCTCTGGCTCTAGCCTCCTTGCTATGACCTGTCCAATGTAAGTAAAAGTATATGCAAGCAAATGCAACCAATTTTCAATATAAGTCAATATTTGGTTCAATTAGGCATAAATGGTTAAAATTATCAAACAAATAAACAAACAACACAAACATCAATCAATTAGTGGATTAGAGTTTCAAATTCATAAATTTGATACATATACAGAAAATCATGTTTTTGATGCCAATTCACAACAATGTGTCTATCTAGTTTTGGTTCTCACACCAGCCTAATGGAAATATATAGAAAATCACACCTTCGAAACTCAAACACACACTACTAATGCTATATAGTCACCAGTAGCATCATCTCCGGGCGACTAGAGTATGATTCTATATCTATCCAGTATATTAAAACTTCGAATATACGTTCATGACGCGTATATGCAAAATCTTTATATACTCGATTGTCCATATTCAAAATAAATAAATATTCAAATACGTTTTAAAATGGTTTAAATTCCCAAAACAAAATTGATTTCATTTGAAAAATATACTCTTCACACTCGTTCTAGGATACTACTGATCCCATCTCTAACGAGTCATTCTAATTGGATATTACTAATCCAATATCTGATGAATTCTTTCGTATGGTTCTAATGTGTCTTGTTCTCGAGCTCTGTAAACCAAAGCTCTGATACCAAATGTGACGACCTGGAATTTCGCTCGATCTGAATCAGTCGTTAAACCGATCTAGACCGTTCGAAACCCCTGATCGTTGAGAACAGGACAAATCAGAACGCAGACAAAAGAACATTTCATTGTATATTACAACAATTCCATCAGATATAAGAATATACAGAGTATAAATGAATAAATTACACTCGATAAATATCAGAGATTACAGTAAATTACATAGCAGCGGAAAATAATACAAAGCACAACTGAAGGTGATATACGGATACAGAGCTTTCCGGATATCATTCCAGCTGCAAACCAGGATCCTGTAAATATAAATCTGCAAAACCAAAACTACTAGCTGCCCGTGCGGAAAATAGGGGCACCTAGAGTTTAGGTTAAAACAATAAACTCCAGGTCAGTCATGTGACTGGTGTGAGAACTAAAACAGTTATTTAAATTTTACTTTAAAAGAGAGTAATTCAAGGGACCACGCCGTATAACACGGAACGGGTTTCCTCCCAAGAATACCAGTGCATAGAATAAACAGCGCAATGCTTTTTCGAAAAATGAAGCTATTATAAGACCCAGGTCCCATCACACAATGCAACGCAAGCCAGAGGATGGGGTTTTACCTTATAACAGCCAAACATGCTTGATACGTTTAAAACAAATCATTTGATACTATAATAAGTGTATAGTGTCAAAACAATTTCAATCATAAATATAAATCATAGACGGCATAGTATCCCATTCTACTATGTCGCCATACTAGGCTCTACAAATAAAGCCGCAATACACGTATTGAAAATTGGATTCCGTCATGAGTCGAGGCAAGGGGCAAGCTCCTCTCCACGTTCGAGACACTCTAGCAAATGTCCCAGGGCTACGCACTCTGGGCAACCCTTGGATGCTTCAGGGCCGGTCCTCACTTACGTTAGAGGATTGGCAATTCCTGAACACACGTTTCCCGGTCCTTGCAGACCTATAATCGAGGCGCCTCATCCAACAACCACAAAGGTAAAAAGTATATATATGTCAGGGCTGGTACATCACTGACACCACCAAAGCTAGAAAGAAACGTCGTGCTCTCCCTGCAGTCCGTATCCCGTTTTTAACTCATTCCGAGGTGTTAGGCTCGCGAATTCACGTTATACACAAAGCTGCCACGTAGGCTGTGCTTTGATCATCAACCATAAGACTTTGCTTTTCAACAGAAGCCTTGATCCATGCAACTTAGTGTGCCACACAGGCAATTCATGACATGCGATTGATATCTATCGATATATAACCTCTAAGCTCGTACGTCTCAGAGAAGGGCGTTAAGCAAGAGAATAAATTCTCCGCCGCCAAACAGATATATATTTAACAGAAATCAATCAACACAGAATAAAATCCAATGTCAGACACACAATCCATTTACAAGCTCGTTCTGGGTCTGAACGAAACCGGAGGCACTTTCCTCGCATATCCATCCATCTCCAAGTACGTCTGGACGACCACCAACTATTTCCATCCTCTTTGGTGTACTGCCCAATCAGGATCGTCGGTAATTATCCAAACGATGTGAAGACTTCCGGTCTTCGACCACCGTCTTCATCTTCGACATATCGTCGAATCGGTTATTCAGAATGGGTGTAAACCCGGACTTTCCGAACAACCCGCGTATATTAAAACAAATGTTACACAAACACAACATACGCCTCATTCCAATTCATTAGTCACTAACCGTAAATCAACAAGAGAATAATTTCCCAAATATTAACCCCGAAGGCCGAAACCAACATCAGATCAATACCCAGGAAACCATTCTTCTCAGCCAACCTACAGCTAATTTCTAAATTCCACATTCTTAGGGAAAGGTTCCCATTAATTTTATCTAAGATAAATTCTTTAAAATTTATCCTGTAATCTTCCTTTGGATGTCATTTAAAACCAAATTATGGTTTTCTAAACTAGTCGAGATTAGCGAACCACAGCGAAGTAATTATTTATTTTATTTCCCAATCCCAACCTATTCATCCCATGAAGCAAAACTGGTAATACTCCATATCTAACACCACGGTGTTATCGGTAAAATTAATTACCATTTCACGTTCAAATCTAATTAAAGATTTAACTATCGCTTTGGAGCAAAACTGGCGATACTCCATTCTCGCTCAATTCTAAATTTGACAATTTAGATTATAGATTCACATTTCAAATCTAATTGCAGATTCAATAAAACTCCTTTTACTGGGTTAAAGAACTAGGTGTTATTTAAAACACAGTTCACGACAAACCCAAATCACATTCTATTTGTTATCGGGTTAAAGAACTAGTGTTATTTAAAACACTGTTCACGATAAACCCATTTCAAATTTAATCAAATATATTAGAAATTCCGATTATTTAAAACCCCTTTTTAAATCTAATTCATTTATTTAAAAACAAATCGGGTTTTAAATTTAGTTCAATCTAGTTCATTTCGATAAAAATCTATTTTTATCTTTTCAAATATGGAGTTTTTCATCCCAAATTTTCCCAAATCAGTTCTTATGATTTTACACAAATTATTACTATTTTTAATAATTTTATCAAGGTCCGTACAGTCGATTTCCATCAACGGCCATCGAACTGCACTTACAGCGACCTTTTTCGAATTTGATTTGGACGTATCTCCAAATCCAACCGTTAGATTTTGAATTTCTAATATTCGTTAGAAAGCTCTTTTCGATACGAACCCAACGGTTCCGGTTTAGGAGAATCCGACGGTCGGATCTCCCGTAATATCCGTTTGAAATAAATGGTCGAAATTCATGAACTGCCGTGGCGTGGCGCGTTCTATTCAGGCCATTATATTATATATAAAATATATATAATATATATTTCGTCGATTACAATTTAAAACGAATTTTATAAATAGTTCTTAATTCGTTTCAAAATTCATTTCAACTTCCATTTCAATTCAAAGCAAAATTGAATTCTTCTTTATAAATTCGTTTTAAAATTCATTTCTAGTCAATTCAAATTTCCATTCAATTTGAATTCAATTCAATTCGCTTTCAATTCAATTTGAATTCGTTTTAAATTCAATTCAATTCAAATTGGTTTTCTATTCGATTCAAATTCATTTTCTATTCAAATCAAATTCGTTTCGTTTTCTATTTGAATCAAATTCATTATATATTCAATTGAAATCAAATTGGTTTTCTATTCCATTCAATTCGAAATCGTTTTATATTCAATTCAAATCGAAATCGTTATATATTCAATTCATTTCGAAATCGTTATATATTCAATTCATTTCAAAATCGTTATATATTCAACTCATTACGAAATCGTTATATATTCAATTCATTTCGAAATCGTTATATATTCAATTCATTTCGAAATCGTTATATATTCAATTACGAATGTAATCGATATAAATATCGTTCGCGTCAAAATGGCGCATCACTAATCAACACGGCTTTATATATTCTATTTCAAATATTTCTTTTTGTCAACACACGACTAATCTCAACGAATGAGTACCGTCCACGTGTGACTATTTTTGTTAAAATATTTCGTTCAACACATGACTAATCTCAACGGATGAGTACAGTCAACACATGAACCTTTATTTTATATTGATAAAGATGTAAATCTTATTATTAAAATATTCGTTCAACACATGACTAATCTCAACAGATGAGTACAGTCAACACATGAACCTTTATTTTATAATATTCTTTATTTTCTAAATTGGAATGAGGCCCAATCAATCACCATATAATATTAATTATATGGATTTTCATACATCACACGTATATGATAGCATTCAAGAATAATCAACCATCAACCAAAGTGCACTACACTGTATAAGCATCAAATATAGATATCTAACGCTTATAACAGCCTGTCAATCAATCGATCGACATATTTAATCAATCAGGATGAGTGAACTTCAAATTTCATCCCAACACCCGTGTGGGGTTTCAAACAATCAAACACATATTTTATTTGTGCAGTTGGGCGATGTGTAAAATTTATCGACCCAATCAATGTCCTTCAAATAGGTGTACATAAACAAACCGTCCGGTTTGTAAATGAATATTTTATTTTATTCTCGTTCACGTTAAAAATTATATTTTTAACGATAAAATATTTTATTTTAACACATGAATTTTTATTCAGTTCATTTACAAAATAAAAATGATATTTTTCTAACAGATTTTAGAAAATTTCGGCGGCATAATGGCACGATACTAGAAACGGGACAAGGCCTAGCCTTATCCCCGGTCTAGTGAAGGCCCACGCCATTCACACCTCAATCAAATTCACCAAACAACCAAATTCAAATCAAATCATTCAACTAATTTATGCAACCAAACAAACAAGTCCATGGTCTGTGGACGATTGTGTCGGGTGCTACAAAGCACCGTCTACATCCTAGTATATATATATAACTAGAAAAAGAAATTGAAAGGTGAGAAATTCTCACAAATAGCTATCCTAGCTCCACGGCACTTCATTGATAGAAATCTTCATCGCTATCACATCTTCGTCATCTTCGTTGTCCGTAGCCACTACATATATAAAAATCACCCATTTTTATATTTGCTGATGTCTTTAAAATAAAAATCACATCTTTATTTATTTACTTTCAATTTAAAAATCATATTTTTATAATCGCTTCATACATTTAAAAATCGAATTTTCACTTCGCTATTCAATATATAAAAATGGAATTTTTACTATGCTATTCAATATATAAAAATGGAATCTTTACTATGCTATTCAATATATAAAAATGGAATCTTTACTATGCTATTCAATATATAAAAATTATAATTTTACTTTGTTATTCAATGTATAAAAATCGAATTTTTATCTCGATGCTATATCGATAAAAATTCTATTTTATCACGCTATTCTCTATATAAAGTTTCCGCCTTTACAAAATAGATCTTTCACCTTTTCTACAATAAAGATTTCGCCTTTATAAAAATATAGACTTCGCCTTTACAAATTTAAAGATTTCATCTTTATAAAAAATCTCATTTTTATTTTTCTACACATATAAAGATGATATTTTTAATCTTCTACCTAAACAAAGATCGTATTTTTACATCTTCTATATAGTAAAGATTATATTTTTAATACTTTAAAAATACAAAAATCATATTCTTAATACTTTAAAAATGTAAAAATCATATTTTTAATGTTTTAAAAATATAAAAATCATATTTTTAAATAGCTATTATATATATATCCGAATTTTTCTTTCCTATGCTAAAAGAAAATCGATTTTTTTTATTTGTTTTATAAAATCAGTTACTTAATAATTAACAATAATTATATAAATAAAATGAATTAAAAATAACGTATAAAACTTACAGTGTTCTGTTCAGAGGGAGGAGGGAGAGAAAGGAGGGCGGCGGCGCTTGGGGGGGGGGGGTTGCGGGTTCGCGTCTGCGTGGGGTTCGGGCATCGCAGGCGAAGGGAGGGAGGTTCGGGCTTCGCAGTCGAGGAAGGGAAGCGGAGGAAGAAGAAGGGGGGGCGTGTCGATTGCGGCGCCACCGATTGAGGGGGGGGGGGGCGTCGATCGCCTGGCGCGATCTTCTTTTTTTTTTCCTTTTTTTCTGATTTTAGTTTTTAACCCGGGGGGGGGGGGGCGATATAAGGGAAAAGGTTTTTTTTAATATTATTAATATTTAATTATTTAATTCAACCTAAAGTTGACTTTTACATACGACCTCGAAACGAGGCCCACTGCCTGTCATCCATAGCGTTTCACCACCATTCCGAACACAATGGGATATGTTTCGTATGTTGATTCGATCGTTTGAATCAGTTTCCGTTAAATTTACATTTAAATCACTATATTGAATTTTAAACGTACATTTCAAATTACCGGGGTCACATACGAACTTTATAAATTGCAGAAAAATATTTTCTAGCTTCGTATTGACGATACGGTCCTAACAAAACTAGTTTCGTCGAATTCTGAGACCGTTAGAAAAATGGCCATTTTCCAGTCGATTAAAATCAACTGAAACTGGTCAAACGCATTTTCCTTTGCCACGCTCACATATTGATTCGAAAAATTATGAAATTTGAAACGTAGCAATAATTTGACATCACGGACCCAACAAAATTGGTTTCGTCGAAATCCGAGGTCATTTGCAAAATTTCCATTTTTAAGGGCCTGAATTTCATAGCGACTATTCATAATTTTCAACTGGACATATCATTTGATTCCCGTTATGAAATTTTGATTTGTTGGATTCGTTGGAAAGATATTCTCAATTAGATCCTAATGTTTTTTGTTTCACTAAAATCCGGATTGTTTTGCACCCGGTACATTCAATTGAAGTTTGAAATTGAATTATCGAACTACCGCGCCATTTTCAATTCTATTTATAATTATATATAAATATTTATATTCTAACGACGACGTATATAATATATACGTTCGAATTATATTCAAAACAAATTTCTCGTCAATTTTATTTAAAATAATCTATTTTAAATGTTCAAAATTCGCTGAAATTACCAAAATAAAATTTTTAAACTGGTTCAGATTTTCCGGGTTATTACAGGATGAAACAATTCTAAATATATGCACACAAGTGTGCAAGTATTCTTAAAAGATGCACACAAGTGTGCAAGTATTCTGAAGAAATGCACATAAGTATGCAAATATTCTTAATAGATGCACATAAGTTTGAAAATATTCTTAATAGATACACATAACTGTGCAAGTATTCTGAATAAATGCATATAAGTGTGCAAATATTCTGAATAGAAGCACAAAAGTTTGTAAGTATTCTGAATAGAATCACACAAGTTTGCAAGTATTCTTAATAGACGCACACAAGTTAGCAAATGTTCTTAATATATGCACACAAGTGTGCAACTATTCTTAATAGATGCAAATAAGTGTACAAATATTCTGAATAGATGCACACAAGGCTGCAAGTATTCTGAATTAATGCACACAAGTTTGCAAATATTCTGAATAGTTTCACACAAGTGTACAAGTATTCATAATAGATGCAAACAAGTGTGCAAGTATTCTGAATAGATGCACACAAGTTCGCAATTATTCTGAATAGATGCACCCAAGTGTGCAAATATTCTAAATAGAAGCACACAAGTTTGCACGTATTCTAAATTAATGCACACAAGTTTGCAAATATTCTTAATAGTTACACACAAGTGTGCAATTATTCTGAATAGTTGCACACAAGTGTGCAACTATTATGAGTAGATGCTCACTAGTGTGCAAGTAATCTGAACAGATGCACATAGCTGTGCAAATATTCTTAATAATAGAATACATGTTACCAAATATTCTTAATAGTAGCATAAAATCATGTAAGAATTCTTAATAACAACATACAAGCTTGCACTTATTTTTAATAACATCATACAAATATGCAAGTATTCTTATTATTAGCATACAATTATGTAATTATTCTTAATAACAACATTTTTTTCTTAATAACAGCATAAAATAATACAATAATTCTTAACAACAACATATGAACAAGCAATAATTCTTAATAACAGCGTACAATCTTGCAAGAATCCTTAGTACTAGAATACAGTTGTGATAATTCTTCATAAAAGCATAGTAGCATGCAATAATTTTTAATAACAACATACTAACATGCAATCTATTTCGTTTGCTCTTAATACAATCTAAAATATGAATAGAACATTACTGGTGGGAAAAGAAACAAAGAATTCAAAATTATACTTTCGTTCTCGTCATATTATGTCAAACGATGTTGAAAATAACAACGATTTGGCAGATTTTATGAAGATCGACACTAAATTGATGATAATCGGCTGTCAATCTCTAATTTTTTTTGGTTGATCGAGTGATGTAAAAGAGGGATTTGATGAATGAAATGATGAAGATTCGTGGTTTAAGGGTTTTGAAGAGTCGAAAGGTCAAAATTGGAATTTGTTTATCGACGATTCAAATCTAGGGACCTAATTTATAACGTTTGTATAGTTAGACTTTTAATTAATTGTGAAACTTAATAAGGATGTTAGCCTAACGCACCCAAAAAATATAAATGCATTTATACCTATTTGTTTATGAAACTCTTACCATTCATTTAAAATACTTAGCCTTTCTTTTTAAAGATTTCCAAGCCATACATTTCCATATTGTAGTTTTACATACATTGATTTATATCAATCAGAGCAGTCACACCATCAAATAATCATATAATAATATCTATCTATAGATTTTTATTTAATTAATTGCAAACAATTTGATTTAAACTAATTTGGATTAAACAGTTGACTTAGTCAACTGTGAATACCATTAACTGATTTCAGTTAATCCTGTTTTTAGATTACTTTAATATATAGTTAATCTAATATAATTCCACTTGATTGTTTCTTTCTAAACAATTTACCCTTAGGTTAATTCCCTATTCCTTGGTTTGTACAACTTATTCAAACTCAAGTATTTGCTTTACAATTTATTTGCAAACAATTAGTAAAATTTGTTTATAAAATATTTCATTATTTGCATAACTTTTTTTTTTAAATTCATATAAATTAGGAATTTAAACTTGATCTAGCTATAAAAATGGATTTTAACTTTAATTATGTCAATTCGCCTAATAGCGAGTCAACGTCTTAGAAACGATGGTTTTAACCATGTATGATCAACCACTTAACTAATATTGTTCATTGGTTAAAACATAACCACGTTGAATTAAAAACTCAACAACTAATCTCCAAATTAAATATCCTATCAAATTTAATAAAACGGTCCATATAATAATATACGAACACAAACAATATTAAATAATATTTAAGGAATCCAGTTGGATCCGTCCAACCTGTTTTTCCTGCATCCATAGATGTTAATCAATGTAAATAACATCAATTTCATATCAATACATGTTATCATGGTCAATAGGGTCAATATTAAATCAATGACTTCTATATAACCATATATGCATATGTAATAGTGACGATTGATAATAATATACCAATTCACCCAAATAATCATCACACAACATCCAATGATTATTTAGCAACTTTAAAATACATTTATAAATATTATAGATCGATCAAAGTTAGTGAGTTTACTCACTTTGGTTGGTAATCGCTAAATAACGATAACGATCATTAGTTTGTATCAGGCATTTTATTTCGCCATAAATTCAAACGAGCTCCAAATCGCTCCAAACCAGTTCCATTGTGAAGCCTGAGTCCATAGGATCCCAACAGATGTTGTTTCGTTAGATTCTGATCATGTATGAGCAAATTATTGATATTACATGTTTTGTATATATAAAAGAATCATTAACTTAATAATTTAATTAATTAAAATCTTAAATACCCTTAATCACATTATTCAAAAAAACAAATCCTGCCTCTTAAACCATCTTCTTCCCTGTCATCTTCGAACACTGCTCCTCAACATAAACCCATGGTCGCACATAAGCTTCCCATTATCTCCCTCCTTACTTAGCCTTTCCATAATCCAAAACTACCGATATTCCTCTCTCCCCACACCCTTCCTCTCCATAGCAATTTCGTCAATCTCGAGCTTTAAAAACAAAAACTGACCTCCGTCTACCTATAGAAAAATAGCGACGAGAATTATAGCCCACCACCCTAAAAATTTCCACAATGCGCTAAACTTCATAACAAACTCAACTATCATCTCGAGATTATCCATTAAAGTCTCAATCTCCACTAATTTATAACCCTAGGTCAACTGATAATAATTTGAACTTCATCGTAAACTACCAAGGCTGATAAAAACCATATGAGCTTCAATCTCTTTTGATGCAGAGTACAATGAGATTCATTCCAAGATTTTAGGATTTTTCTCGATTTGTTTTGATTTTTATGAACTTATAATTTCTACTGTAAGAAAAGTTCGATAGCGGTGTAAAAATGCTTTGACCACTTAAGAAATGAAAATAGGGTTAGTGATAGTGTTAAGGAGGTGTGTGTATATATATATTTATTTATGTATATATGTAAAGTTAGTAGTTCTAGGGTAATTTAATTTCAGTAGCATCTAAGGTAAGTTTCGCATATTATTAAAATAATTTTTATTTTATCATTGTCAATGTTTGTCGTTTAAAAATCCGTGTGATCGCTCACGGCATTCAATTTCGAGGAAAATGGATATGCATGTACGGTTTGACATTACAGACGCAATGAAACTTGTTTCGTCGAATTCCAAGTACGTTTGCTCACACAATGTTATTTTAAAGTCAATTTATTGGTCGATTCACATTTAAATTACACAATGTCACAAAACAACTCCAATTGGTGTGAATTCGAAATCAAACAATAATTAATCATTATAGATTTAATAAAATTCATTTTGTCGAAGACGGAGGTCGTTTGCAAAATGTTTATTTTCTAAGGCTAAAATAAACCAACAAAATATTAATATATTCGAAAACAGTTAAGTTTAATAATAATAAATTATTATTGTCATACATATCCAATTAGAATATCGTATAGCTACGAAATAGACATTCCTGGATTTATAAATCGATATTTCGAAATCCGAGTTAATCGATATTCAATTTATATAAAAGTCCTTTTTATATTATTAAATAAATCAGTATTATTTATAAACGATTCCATAGCGACTTTCTGAAAATTTGATTTGGATATAACTCACAATCTATAAGAGGAAATATCGTTCAATAGATTCGAACGCTTCTTGTTTCAACGAAATCTGACTTATAACGGATCCTGTATAATCGTTTAAATTTAATATCGTATTATTATTGACTACCGCGACGTTACAAGCTCCTTTTAGTTATATCATAATTAAACGTTCCAATGTTGTCTATAAATAAATTCATTATTATAATTAAATTCTAATCAGAATTAAAACAGTTGAATCATCCAATTATCATAATACTGTGAATTCTACTATTTAAAACTATTTCGGAATTTATAATTTATTATTCCATTATAAATATTAATTATATATTCCAATTTTATTTAGTTCAGGTCATTTATATTGCCAAATTGATATTAAAATAATTAAATTAATTAATTATTAAATTATTAAAAATACGGGATGTAGCATTCTTTCACTCTTAAAAGAATTTCGTCCTTGAAATTACTAAGGTAGAGAAAATGCTACACTATTAATTAGGTTAAAAGTTATTTGTTTACCTCTTTAACTTCAGTTTCAACCGAACTGATTAATTTTAATTAAAATATTAATTCATTCCTACTAATGAAAATTTTCAAAAATTCTGAAAAATTTCTAACACCTTAAATTTTCGAAAAATTTCGCCAATGTCTTCTTTGCACGGCTTATTTAGTACAACTCGCCTCTCTAGGCCTTCTCCAACCCAAAAGAAAATCAAACAGCCAAGCGGCTTGCCAAATCGGCTCATAAAAGTCTCATGCCCAGTATAAAATATAAACTTGTACCTTTTTGTTGGGCATATCATTTTATCTTTTCTATCATCTATCAAGTCTGCATATACAAATGCATTCCCTATCAATTTATTCTCAACAAAAATCATTTACTAATACCCAAGCCAAATTCCAGTCCAAGCCCAAGTTCCATCCTTGATTCCAAACTCTTAACTTACTAATCCAATACCATTTTAGATTCTTATCTCACAATACAATATACTTACCCAGTTAAGTTTCATTTCACAAATTTTATTAACTAATTAATTCCTCTAACTAGTTACCTTCATCTCCGAACACTAATCTGATTTTCATTTCAAGAATCAAACCACTTACTCACCTGACTCCAATTATATTCCCCAATCTAATTTACTTGGTATTACTGTATTTCCATTCAATCTCCACTTAACTGCCTCCAATTGAATTCCAATGTGTTTCCACAAAATTCTATTTAATTTAGGTAACAACCCAAATTTTGGAACCAATATATAATTTATTTTTAATTGATTTAATAGATTTTAAGAATTTAAAAAAAATTATTTGGAGAATTAACGATTTAAAATTTTTAAACTGAAGTTTGAACGTAAAAATTTATATTAATTATAAAACGAATTCGAAATGGCGCGGTAGTTTGAAAATTTTGTTTTGAACTTCAAATGAATGTACATAATTTGATATGAATCAGAATTGGCCGAAATAAGAAACGTTAGATTGTGTTTTAACGATATCTTTCTAACAAATGTAAGAAACTAAGATTTCACTTTATAAATTAAAATTTGTGTCCAGTTTAAAATTTGAAATAGTCGCGATAGAATTTATATATATTTTTAATATACATATATAGCCCTTAAAAATAGCCATTTTGCAAATGACCTACGTTTTCGATGAAACCTCTTTGTAGGATCTGGAATGTAAAATTATTGTAAGGTTTAAATTGTCAAGTCATTTGGATTCAATACGGGAGCGTAGTGAATTTAAACGTGTTTTCAATTTTAGTTTGAATTTAATAAGCTAGTTAAAAGGCCATTTTTCAAACGGACTCCAAATTTGACGAAATTAATTTTGTTAGGACTGTATCGTCAAAACATAGCTAGATTTCTATTTTCATAATTTTTGGAGTCAGTACGTGGCCCCAGCAAATTAAAATGTATGTTTAATTTAGTATGGACCATTATATTAATTTATATTTTAATCTTGATAAAAACTGATCAAAATTATAATGACCCGGTTTTGCCCGGTTTTCACCGGTAATTAAACCAACTAGAACCGTTCATAAAGACGAATTGTTAGGGGCACTTAAACATTTGTAAAAAATAAAATGAACATTTCCATTATCATTAAAATAATATTACAACAGAGTTACAAGAGGTACATCAGAGTACATCGATTACACAACGGAAAAGATACTAAACACAAATGAAGAATGCGAATCCTCCAAGACATAATAGCTTCAACTAAAACCATAATCTTTCTCCAACCAACTCCAAGACTAAATCTGCGAACCAAACTACTAAGCTTCCCATGTAAAAATTATGAGCACCCAGAGTTTAGGTGTGGGAACAATGAAATCCAGGCCAGTCATGGGATTGGTGTGAGAACCCAAAATAGTTATTTTAAGGGTTTATTTTAAAGTTAGATAATTCACTAGACTACACCTCTAATGCGGAACGGGTTTACTCCATGCGAATACCAATGCATTGAAATATGCAATGACATTTTGAAAAATGAAGCTATCATAAGCTCATCCCACATCACACAATGCAAGCGCACACCAGATGGGCGAGTTTTGCCTTATGATAACCATAATTGCCTTCATACATGAAAATACTCTGTTTACTACTATATATTGTGTGAAAACCATTTTATCAAATAAATGTATTAATCCTAGCCAGCATAATGCCCCATCCCATTATACTGACGTAATCCTGCCAGTAACCAGCAGGCTACACAATCAAAACCGTATGGGCTTGTAGTGGAGATTAGGTTTCCAACATGATGGTTCCTGGTACGAAAGACCATTCATGGGCTCACAAACTTTCTTGCGCGCATCATCCCAGTACTCGCGGATAACGTCTGGACTCAGACTCCGTTATACTAACCCACCATACATGAATCAAAGTACCTAACAAATAGCGTCCCAGATTGGGGATTTCGTAGTACCCTTTCATCATCACATCCCGGTGCACCGAACATATGAAACGAACATAAAAATCCGACCACCAGTTTACCATCAATTAGGGATGTGTGGTTCGTCGAGGTCACGATATACACGAAGCTTCGCTTAAATAAGCCATGCTTTGATTATCCATAGCTCATCACATAACTTAAGTATGTCCCATTGTCCTTTCACTACGCATCACTGATTTCCATCAATATATGACCTCTAAGCTCGTACATTTTAGAGAAGGGTGTTAAGGAAGAGAATAAATTCTCCACCACCAAACAGATATATATTAATAAATATCAGTGCTACACAGTCAATTAGAATGTCAGACACACAATCCATACATGTCCGTTCTAGGTCTGAACGAAATAACAATCCGAAATACCTTCACTTACGTCCGGCTTCTTGCCACTAGATTGATAAATAAAATCCATCTGCTTGGGAACCATTAATTTGAGACATTCAGCAAGTCAACCTTATGACATGAAGGGTGTCAGTCTTCAATGCCATCTCCAATGTCTTCAATTGCTGACAACGTCGTATTATTACTTGGAATGGTTTTCGGACATACATCTGATCCCGGTCTTTTCATAAAATAAGCGCAATTTAAAAAATAAAATTATGGAACACACAGGCTTTCAACCAAATCTCCTTCAATATTGGATTTTGTTAAATTAAACTTCTTTAAATCCATTCTCAAATTATAACAAAATCCATATTTAACCTTTCTCTTTTAAAACACTTTCCTTAAATCAAAGATAATTTAGCCTCAAAGCCTTAATTAAAATCCATTTGATAACTCGTTATCAAAAACCAAGTTTCCTTTGAAAACCCTTACCCCACATTTCAACCATAATTTCTAATTAAATTGATTTCCGAACATTCAATTATGTAATCTTGACTAAAATAATATACTATCTTTCCAATTCCTCACTTTTAATTTCGTCAAATCAAAGATCTGATTAAATCGTCAAATTACGATTTGAATTTACATAATTTAATCTCATAGGGTTTCAAGAAGGATATTGGTGAAGATACGATTAACAAAAAACCCAAATCAACCGATGTTAAGCATAAGTTACATAGAAATTGTATCTATTTATATTCGATATCAATTCCCTTAATCAACGAATACTATAAGTGGAATAACGATATAATAATAATATCTTCCAAATTCTTCAAATTGTATACGTTTACACCAAAGATGTAACAACTCGGAAAATACGAGCTAATTTAAAAAAAATTTAAATTGGTTATTTCAAAGGAATTTGAACAATTGAAATAGAATATTTCAATAAAACAGTGAATTAGAAATAGCGAGTTAGTTTGAAAATTTGAATTCAAATTTTAACTAGCTGCACCGGGTGCAAAATATAACGGATTTTAGTGAAACCAAAAATATTTAAATCTGTTATTGAATATCTTTCTAATGAATCTGAAAAATCGAGGTTTCATACCGGGAATCAAAAGTTATGGCCAAATGAATTTTCAGAAGGGTCGCTATATGGAATATATAGCCCTTGAAAATAGACATTTTGCAAACGACCTCGGAATTCGACGAAACCACTTTTGTTGGGTCTGGGATGTCAAACTATTGCTAGGTTTCAAATTTCATAATTTTTGAAGCTAATAGGTGAGCGTGGAAAAAGAAAATGTGTTTGGTCAATTTCTGTTAAGTTGGATCGACCAGAAAATGGCCATTTTTTCAAACAATCTCAGAATTCGACGAAACTAGTTTTGTTGGGACCGTATCGGCAAGACATAGCCAGATTTATTTTTCTGGAAATTTTCGAATCAGTTTGTGGCCCTGGCAAATTGAAATGTGCGTTCAAATTGAATATAAAATGTTTTATACTTTAATTTGAAAAAAAACTGACTGTAACAGTCGAATTGGCCTATGAGACATATCACATTGTGTCCGGGATGGGGTATTTAGCAAGGGGCGACAGTCGTTGGGTTTGAGTTGGGGGTTAGAAGGTGAAAACCCTAACTTTCTGAATAATATATATATCGGCGAATCAGAAAATTCCATTCATAAATTAAAACCAAACGCTTTCTCTCTCGTATCGACGGCGACTAGAGCTCCTTTCTTCCCGACCAGATTCCGATCGCCGCAGACACCTTCAAGCGCCGCCACCACCCTGAATCGACGCCGCCCACGTCCCTCTTCAAATCCGACCAACCCCCGCCCTTTCTCCCTTCGCCAGCGTCGAGAACGACACCCAGGAAGTCACCGACTTCACGTCGACGCCACGATCGCCAGAGGCGATTGCACCTGCTCCTCTGACTACCGACAGGACTGCCTCGCTCCCCTCTTTCACGTCCCACCCTCTGATCGGAGCATCGATTGATGGATTTTCCGAAAAATCTGAACCCTAGTTCGAACAATCGTGAAAGGTGAGTCCTTTATCACATTTGAACATTGAAAAATCATATCTTTATGGCGCGTTGATGAAATTCGATGAAACAGGAAACATTAGGACTGCAAGGAAGCTCTCTACCACATAGAAGAGACCGCGGATTTTTCTGAGCCATCTACGATTTTTAGTACTGCAAAAACCAGTGTGAGAAATCTAAATTAAATGAAATTGAATGGAAAATGTCATGTGTAAATTATACAAGCAAAGTATAAATTATAAACGTGTTGTATACCTCATGTACATGCGTTGTGTAAGCTATATGAGCGAAGTATGAATTATACATGCATAGTATAATTGATATGTGTTGAAATGAAAGTTAAATATAGAAACAATATATATATATATATATATATATATATATATATACTCCTCTCGTCCACAAACCATGGACTATGTTTATTGTTGTGAATTGGTTGGAAATATTGGATGAAAAATGCGAATGGTTGAATGATTGTTTGTGGTTGATATTGATTGGTTGTGGTTTAAAAATACCCATTATTGATTGAAATAAATTGGAAATAATTGTGGAAATGAAAATAAAACATGCCGCCTGCGTGCGAATTAGATTCATGAATCCCCATTGTCAAAAACTGCGAGGTTTTAAGGTGGAGAGAGGAGCCGTACTCGGGACAGTGCCGGTTTTAACTACCCTGCCATTATGCTACTGAAATTTTGAATAATATTCATGTGTTAGAATTATTTTCATATGTTGAAATTATTTTCATGCGATGAAATTAAAGTCACGTGTTGAAACTATATCCATGTGTGTTAATGCTCATGTGTTGAGAAGTGATGTGTGAAAATTAAATTCATGTGTAAATGAATAAAGTGTTTAAACAATAAAAATCACATTTTTATAATATATATGAAGTATGTAAAATATTCTCCATATATATAAATAGTTTCAACAATAAAAATTTCATCTTTCTTACATGAACAAAATATATAAAATATCCATGTGTGGAAATGCTCATGTGTTGAGAAGTGTGTGTGTTGGAAAAGTTATGTGTTGAATAAAAAGATCTAACAATAAAAACTACATTTTTATTGAAATTATAAAGTGTTAAAAACATTCATGTGTTGAATAAATATGTTAGATGATAAAAATACCATTTTTATCATATATGTGATTTGCTAAAAATATGCGAGCATTGAAATAAATGTGTGAAAGAAATATTATTTTTAACATGCATAGGAACTAAATAAAATAGTCATGTGTTGAAATATATTTTAGTTCGCCAAAATTATCATTTTTGAAATGTGAAGTGTTAAAAATAACCACTTGTTCAAATAAATATTCATGAGTTGAAATATTCATTAATTAGCTAATGATATGATTTTTGCCTATGTATGCAACATTAGAACGAATGGTGTTTTTAAACCAAATTGAAATAAATATGAAGTTGAATGGAAAATGATAAGTGATAAGAATTGCATATATGTAAATGCATATTTATTGAACAGGTTATAGCAAAGAGGCTAGAGAAGAGGAATAAAATTTTGTGCACGACAAATAGGTGCACGTTTACTGTTTTGCTTGGGTGATGATTTTATGAGCCTGTTGGCTAGCCGCTTGGTTTTTCTTTTTCTTTTTGAGATGAGATGCTCGTGTGGGTATTTGGGAATTTTCCCAGCCCCTCACGTACAAAGGAGGTTATGGTGAAATTTTCCAAAATTTAAAGGCGTTAGTGAAATATCTGAAGTGAAAACGATATAGGAATTTTCGAATGAACAATATTTATATAAATATATAAATATAAATTAAATTAAAACGAATCATGGCCGTGCAGTTCGTGTTTTGAAACCGTGATTTCAAAAGACTAGTGCAGGAAATCCGACCATTGGATTTTCCTGAAACCACAACCATTGGGTTCGCCTTGGAAATATCTTTCCAACGACACCAACTTTGTAAAGATCCGACGGTTGGATTGTCTGGAGTGTTTAATTCAAATCTGAAGAAAAACAGCACTAGAAACGATTATATATATATATATATATATATATATAATTAAATTAAATCGAATAACGACGCTGTAGTACGTAATTTGAAACCGTGATTTCAATCGACTAGTGTGGGAGATCCGACCGTTGGATTTTCCCAAAATTGAAACCGTTAGATTTGTTTTGGAATGATCTTCCTAATGATATAAAATTTGTGAAGATCCAACGGTTAGATTTTCAGATATTTGTAAAACAAATTTAGTGAAAAACAGCGCCAATGCCTCGGCACGACCTGAAACGTCATTTAATTAAATATGTCCGTTTTGAATAAATAAAAATGACGATATATCGTTATAAAATACTATAGACGATATAGAGTGGAAATAAACCAATTTTGTTGTGTTTCCTTGATATGTGATGGTTGAATGTGTTTAACATGAAAATTATACTAAGGAACTGAAATGTGAATGTTGAATAGTTTAACCATGTGAAAAATTGATTTGAAAATCTAAATATATTTGGGTTATTTGAAAAGGCCGAGTTCATTCTCATTTCAAATAATCGATCGACGTTGAGAAGTCGAGGAGTCAAAGACGGTTGAAGATCGATGATCTTCACATTGGATGGATAGGCGCTACTGATGCTCGTGATTGGAGTAGCTACCTTGATGGAGCTGAAGTAGTAGCCGTCCGGACGTATTGCTGATCGTGCAGATATGCGAGGAATTGGTGCCTCCGGTTTCATTCAAACCCAGAACGAACTTGTAAATGGACTGTGTGTCTGACATTGGATTTTGTTCTGTGCTGATTGATCTCTGTTAAATATATATCTGTTTGGCGGTGGAGAATTTATTCTCTTGCTTAACGCCCTTCTATGAGACGTACGAGCTCAGAGGTTATGTATTGATAGAAATCAGTCGCATGGAGTTGATTGCCTGTGTGGCACGCCTAAGTGGCATAGGATCAAGGCTTCTGTTGCAAAGCAAAGTCTTGTGGTTGATGATCAAAGCTTGGTCTGTGTGACGTAGCTTTGTGTATAACGTGGATTTGCGAGCCTTACACCCCGGTACGAGTCAAAAACGGGAGAAGGACCCAAGGAGTGCATGACGTTTCTTTCTAACTATGGTGGTGTTAGTGACCTGCCAGCCCTTACATTATATATACTTTTCACCTGTGTGGTTGTTGGAATGCAAGGCGCCTCGATTATAGGTCTGTAAGGATCGGGAAACGTGTGTTTAGGAATAATTAATCCTCAAAAGTAAGAGAGGACTGGCCTTGGAGGATCCATGGATTGCTGTGTGCGGTCCCGAGGCATTTGCTAGAGTGTCTCGAACGGAGAGGAGCTTGCCCCTTGCCTCGACTCATGAAGGAATCCAATTTCCGATATGAAATATGCAGATGTGATTGTATTACTAGTATGGCGACATAGTGGTATGGGTCATTTATGCCGCCTATGATTGATATTTATGATTGAAATCGCTTTTGAAACATATATGCACTAGTAATAATATCAAACACTTTCGTTTTATACGTATGAAGCATTTTTGGCTATTATAAGGTAAAACTCTATCCTCCGGCTTGCGTTGCATTGTGTGATGGGACCTGAGTATTATAATGGCTTCATTTTATAAAAAGCATTGCGATGATTTAATCATTTACTTTATTTCATGCACTAGCACTCATTGGAGTAAACCCATTCTGCGAAAGTGGCGTGGTCCTTTGATTTGCCTTATTATTGTTGTTTAATAAGTTAAGTAGATTTCTCATACCAGTCCCATGACTGACTCATAGTTTGTTTCACTTTGCAAACTCGGGTGCCCTCATTTTTACATGGGCAGCCTAGTTACAGGTATCTGGTGCACTTTTGGCTCATGGCGAGGCTTGACTACACCGTGCTGACTATGACTTTTTCCGCCATTATTGTATATGTATTATGATTCCGCCACTGGCAATGTAGACTGATGTTTAGTTTGTGTACTCTTTATGTATGATTCCGCCTCCAGCGATGATGACTGATTATGTATTATTATGCACTAAGTTGTATCCTGCACTGTGCTCTCTGATGTGGTGATATCTATATGATTCCGCTGTCAGATGTGTGTAAATTATTCTATTTCATGTTTATGCTATTATCTGTGATCTGCTAATGATGATTAATGTGTTATATTCCAATGATTATCCTTAACATCGTGTCACGGGGTTTTGGGATCGTCACAAAAGAATTTCATATCAAATATCCGAAGATCATTTCTATCCAACTTATCCAAATCAAATTGGGAAACCCATATCTTAATTAGAAGATTTATCCAACTCTTGACATTAGATCTGGACAGAAATATCATCCACTTATACTTAATATTAATCACTATATCCAACTCACACTATAAGAGAAATAATGGTGAACTACCTTTTAAATTCCTCAAATAGTTAGAGTCATCATCTACCGGACTAATATCAAACATCTGAAGGTTTATCTCCAACCATATCCAATTATTTAAAATTGAAAACCCCATTTTAGTATCAAATAAATCAATTTAATTTCCATATAAAACTTTTTCAATACTTTTAAATTTTTGAAAACATTTCACCAATCATTTACAAATGATTACTTATAGTTCAGAAATAGCTCGCGGTTTACAACTTCAAAATAGATTATTTTCAAAGAAAGAGTTACCATAGTGTTCAAAAGCGTTACAAAACCGTTATCTTAATTACATCGATCAAAATATCGTTTATCATTGTTAGAACTAAAACTTTACAATGAAAAACATTTTTACATAATTTATAATTATTTTACCATTTTTTCCATATTTTTAGAAATATCAAAAATGGCTGTTTATGGTTATGGTTGATAAATTCTCTTACAGCGACCTTTTCCCAAAACGGGTTTAAATATAACTTGAAAATTATAACTCGAAATTAAAATCTGCATTTACTCATTTGAAAGCACTTGTAAATAAAATCAAACATTTTTAATTTCTTGGAAATCCGATTTAGAATGCAAAAGTTATAAGCGTTCAAAGTTTATAACTAAAATATGCAAATTGCAATTGTCCAACAAGCTCTATTTTGACCGCAATAAAAATTATTCTTCATTACTTCAAAATACCTTAGAAAACCACTATATACTCATGTAAACCATTCAAAATAATTTACATTGACTTTCCAAATTATTTTGGGCTCAAAATTCAACTGTTATTTTTTGTACTTAATAAATCAAATTTCAGTTCATTTCTAAATTCAAATAACTTCATATTAACCATCCCATTCATCAGATTTATGTAACAACCCGGAATTTTAGGGCCAGTTTAAAATTTTTATTTTAGAAATTTTAATGGATTTTAACGTTTAAAATAATTTATTTTAAATAATAACGACTAATTTTTTTTTTAAAACGAATAAATTTAATTTAATTATAAAAGGAGTTTAAAACAGTGCTGCAGTTTAAAATTTTGAATTTGAAGTTTGGCTGAATGTACAGGATTCATTTTAAATCAGAATTGAACGAAACAAGAAATATTTAAATCTGTTTAATCATATCTTTCTAACGAATCTGAAAAACTGAAATTTCACTTTATAAATCAAAAGTTATGGCCAGTTCAAAATTTAGAAAAGTCGCTATAGAATTTATTTATTTTTAATATAATATATTGGCCTTAAAAATAGCCATTTTGCAAACGACCTCGGTTTTCGACGAAACCACTTTTGTTGGAACCGGAATGTCAAATTATTGCTAGGTTTCAATTTTCAAAATTTTCCGAATTAATATGTGAGCGTGGTAAAGGAAAACGTGTTTTGTCACTTTCAGTCAAATTTAATCAACTCGAAAATGGCCTTTTTTCAAACAGTCTCAGAATTCGACGAAATTAGTCTCGTTAGGACCGTGTCGTCAAAACATAACTAGAAATAATTTTTCTGTAATTTTTCGAGTCTGTATGTGGCCCTGGTAATTTAAAAAGTATGTTTGAATTTAATAATTAAATGATTTATAATTTAATTTAAAGAAAATATATCGTAACAGCCGAATTGGATTACGAGGCATATTCCATTGCGTCCGAAAGGGGGGTATTTTCCTTGGGACGACACTCGTTGGGTTCGATTTGGTGTTCGTATTGATGAACATGAATTTTTGAATCAATTAAACAAATAAAATAGGAAAATACGCCTAGAAATACTTTACAAATACAGTACAATACCAAACCCTAATTAGAACTATTCCAGCCGTTGTATGCTTTAAATCAATGGCCGAAATTGTCAACCCTTCATCCCGTAATTTCTTTTAATCTACTCAGAATTAATTCACAAATCTAAAACCGAATCGAAGAGAAGCTCTTTCTCTACGATTCTATACGGCGATGATCAAATTCCATTGTGAAACTCGTTCGGATTTGAGGCCTTAAGCGGCCGACTTCATGCCGTCTTCTAGCACAGGTGGGCCCACCGAGTTCAACCAGGGCTGGGGCATGGGAAGGAGGTCCGTCGGCGGTCGAAGTGGTGTGACCTGATCGGATTCCGGTGGCTTGGAGTGCGTGCGCGCAGGGGGGTTTCAAAGTCGACGTTGGGTTCCTTGAACCGACAGTAACGATGATGAAGAAAGCGGGTTAGGAGGGGTTAATCAAAGGTTAATTAAACTTAATTATATTTAAATAATAAATAAATTATTCTATGTTTAAAATGGTGTAACTTTTTCATATTAGATCGAAATTTAACAAAACAAGTTGCGTTGCGATCGTATTGAAGAACACTACAGCATGAAGTGGTCTAGATCTGAAACAAAGAAAACCAAAATTTAGGGAAAAATTCAGATTTGAATAGCAATGTGAGAAATTCTATTTCTTTTCTTTTATATAATTAAATTTTCTTAATCATGAAATGTATCTAGAATGGATGTTGTTTTGTGGATCTTCATATGTGATTTGGTTGATGATGACTAAGTTATTAGATTTGTTAATTAATGATTGTGTTAATTAAATGTGTCGATTCAAAAAGGGGAACCATGGTATTGATTGAAGGATAGTTCAGACAAATATATCATATATGTAAACTGAAATAATTGAAATAAATATGTCAGGTTGTTATTATAACATTGTTGTAAGCAATTTTACCATTTTTGTTATAATGAAATAGATCGAACAAAATCTCACATTTTTGTTTATTTAAATAGATTAGACTAAATCATCATATTTTTGTCAAACTTGATTAGTGAATAGAAATTAACATTTTTGTGTTAAACTTGATTAGTGAATAGAAATTAACATTTTTGTGTTAAACTTGATTAGTGAATAGAAATTAACATTTTTGTGTTAAAATTGATTAGTGGATAGGAATTAACATTTTTGTGTTAAGACTGATTAGTGGATAGAAATAAACATTTTTGTGTTAAACTTGATTATTTAAGTAAATTCACACTTTTGGTTATAACTTGATTTTAACAAATAAAAATTACTTTATATTTGTCATTATAATTGTAAATTTGTTGTACAACCAAAATCATGTTTTGATTACATAAGAAAGATTTGAACAAAATCATGTTTTGATTACATAAGAAAGATTTGAACAAAATCATGTTTTGATTACATAAGTAAGATTTGAACAAAATCATGTTTTGATTACATAAGAAAGATTTGAACAAAATCATGTTTTGATTACATAAGAAAGATTTGAACAAAATCATCATGTTTTGATTACATAAGAAAGATTTGAACAAAATCATGTTTTGATTACGTAAGAAAGATTTGAACAAAATTATCAGTTTGGTCATTTTAAAAAGAATGATATAAAAAGAGCCATTTTTATACTTTTAAAAAGAATGATTTAAAAAGAGCCATTTTTATTCTTTTCAAAGAATGATATGAAAAGAGACATTTTTGTTTATTTAAAAGAATTAGACAAAAATTTACATTTTTGTTTATTAAAAGGAATTAAAACAAAATCCTCATTTTGTTACATAGAAAAGAATAAACAAGATTATCATATTTTGTTACATTGAAAAGAATAAATAAGATTATCATATTATGCTAAAACTTGTTTTGTGAAAGAAAAATAGCATTTTTGTTATGAATTTTCCTGTAAGAGGAAATTAACATTTTATTATCAAATGTTACATTAGAGGAAATTAGCATTTTATTATCAAATGTTACATTAAAAAATTACATTTTTGCTAGAAAATTTAGTTAGAATAAAGAATACATTTTTGTTGGAAGATGTAATTAGAATACAATTTTATTAGAAAATGTAATTAGAATCAAGAATACATTTTTATTAGAAAATGTAATGAGAATAAAGTATACATTTTTGGTTAAATTATTTACATATAATAAAACTAGCATTTTTGGTTAAAATGTTTACATGAAATAAAAATACACGTTTTTGTCAGATATAAAGGAATGAGTTCCAAAGGATCATTTTTGTTACATATAAAGGAATGAGTTCAAAAGGATCAATTTTTGTCACATATAAAAGAACAAATTTGAAAGTATCACTTTTGTCACAGATAAAAGAATGAATGAATTAGAAATGATTATTCTTGTCACATTAAAAAGAAAGATTTGAAATGTATATTTTTATACATTAAAAAGAAGGAAATTGAAACGTATATTTTTATACATTAAAGAAGAAAATATTCATTTTTATGTTAAACATGTTAGCAGAGAAAATATTCATTTTTATGTTAAAACATGTTAGCGAAGCAGAATATACATTTTTGTTAGAAAATGTAAATTAGAATAAAAAGGACATTTTTGTTAGAAATTGTTTATTACAATGAAAGTTATATTTTTTATTTGCATTCCTTGTTGCAAATAAAACATGCATAAAATGTCGCATTGAAATTTTGATACATTTTTGTCATAAAATGTCATATGAAAATTTTGCTACAAAAATGTTAGTAATAGAATTTACATTTTATTGTAAGAAGTAAAAATAACCATGTCATTCATATGTGTGAAATATATGTGAGCAATGTTGAAGTGTTTAACGTATTACAGATAATGTTAGAATATTCAAATTGAATATTACACTTCCATTTAGAGGTCATCCGACTTGTTTATGTGATTGGGACGATAATTTTTAAACATCGCCCAAGTGCATAAATAATTTATTATTTGCTTGTTGGACGAAACCCCACACGGGTGTTGGGATGATTTTTGATCTACACTAGTCCCAATATTTAGTGTGGAATCCACTTTGGCTGTTATTTGGATATTTGATAATTATTCATCATGATTGTTGATTTCATGCAATATATGGATGTTGATTGAGTCACATTCCAATAAAGAATATTCTAGAAAAGAATATATTAGAAATTTTCTTAGAAGAGGATATATTTTAGAAAAAGAATATATTTTAGAAAAATATTTTTTTTATTGAAATGAACTAGTTATTAACTAGAATAAATCATTAAATTTAGATTTAATGTAGTTTTCCAATTTGTCAATAAATTTAATTGAAATTAAATTAAATAAATATGATTTTGGGTTTGTCGTGAATAGTGTCTGAAATAACACTGTTCTTAAACCCCGTATGAAAAGAATAATCTTTTAATTTAGATTACTACAGTTTTCAATTATATTTAGTAATTGAAATAAGATGAAATGTGAGTTGGTTTTATTGTGAACTGTGTTTTTAAGCAACATTTGTTCTTTAACCCAACTGACAGTGAAAATACGATTTGGAAATTGTAAATATTTTATTTAGATTTAAATGAAAATTTTCCAAAGGTAAAGTTTTCCAATTAAATAAATTAAATTGGAATTGAATGGAATTCGAATTAATCATAACCGAGATAAGCTTCTGTAAAAGAAGACCGATACTACATATGGAATTTAAGAGCCTTTGCCATTATTCCATTTATATTATTGGTCGGATATAGAAATTTATAACGATTATATTTTGATTTGATTTCTGTGAAGATTCCCTATTTTATGGAAGATGATTTTGAGTTTACCGCGAACTATGTTTTAAATGATATTAGTTCTTTAACCCAGTTAAATATAAGATTAATTTCTCAAATTTAATTAATCATTGGATAATGATTTTTGATATTTAAAACCAAGTTGTATTTTAATAAATCTTTAAAAAGAAAGATTTAAGAATAAACTTAAAGGATTTATCTTTGATAGAACAATACGAATATTTTATTATAAGAATATTCTGAATTGGAATGAGGCGTTGGATGTGTTTTTATAGTACTTGATTTTTAATTATAAAAATACGTAAGTTATTCGGGAAGACCGGGTTTAACCCATTCCGAATAATTACTACGACGACGAAGAGTCGAAGATGAAGACGATGGTTGAAGACCAACGATCTTCACATTGAATGGATGTGTTGCTACAGAGACCCTAGATGGGAGTAGCTACCTCGAAGGGGCCTCAGTGGTGGCCGTCCGGACTATTGTTGATTGTTCGGATTTGGTTTTCGCTCAGACCCAGAGCATAAGCTAGTAAATGGATGCGTATCTGACATTGGATTTTGTTCCATGTGAATTAAATTGATTTTTATTATTGTATATCTGATTGGTGGTGGAGAATTTATTCTCTGCTTAACACCCTGATATATATTAATAGTGATTGATCGCATGGCATGAATTGTCAATGTGGCACGCCAAGATGCAATTGATCAAGGCTTTTGTTGAAAAGCAGGGCCTTGTGGGATGATCAAAGTATAGCCTATCATGGCAGAGCTTTGTGTATAGCGTGACTTCGCAAGCCTCACACCCCGGGTATGAGTCAAAAACGGGATACTGACCGTAGGGAGTGCACACGTTTCTTTCTAGCTAGGGGTAGTGTCAGTGCTTAAACTGGCTGGCATTTTACTTATGTGGATGATGGATTTTGAGGCGCCTCGGATTTTTATAGGCCGTTAGTGGTCATACTATAGGTTCAAAGGAACTGGGAAACGTGTGTTCAGGCATAACCAATCCACTGCCGATAGGCAGGGACCGGCCCTGCCCTCCAAGGGTTGCCCATAGGTGTGATCATGAGGCATTTGCTAGAGTGTCTCGAATCGGAGAGGTGCTTGCCCCTAGCCTCAGCTCATGATGGAAATCCAATTTCCAATACGACCTTGCGGTTTTGATTGTAGAACTAGTATGGCGACATAGTAGGATGGGGTACTATGCCGTCTATGATTAATACATTATGATTGAAATTGTTTTTGAAATATATATATACCCATAGATATACACACTAATATTAAATCCGTTTTATCGTATCAAGCATCTATTGACCATTATAAGGTAAAACCCTATCCTCCGGTTTGCGTTGCATTGTGTGATGCGACTTGGGTCTTATAATGGTTTCATTTTTATAAAAAGTATTGTGTTATTTAACGTCTTACTTTATTTTATGCACTGGCAATCCAATGGAGTAAACCCGTTCTGCGTTAGCGGCGTGGTCCTGTGATTAGACTTATTAGATAAGTTAAGTTAAGATTTCTCATACCAGTCCCAAGACTGACCTGTAGTTTGTTTCACTGGTAAACTCGGGTGCCCTTGTTTTCCACGCGGGCAGTCGAGTAGCTTTTTGTAGATATATTTGTAGGATCCTGGCTTGCAGTTGAAGCGGTCTTCAGAAAGCTCTGTTTTCGTGTATTCATTTCAGTTGTATATTTGTAATATTTTTCCGCTGCTATTTAAATGTAATTTAAAACTCTGATATTATTGTATTTCTATTTCTGTAATCAGTATGCATACTCTGTTACATTCTTGTACTCTGAGGTAATTGTTGTAATCAGCAATAAAATTTTCTTCAGTTTATATTCTAATGTGTATTGTTCTCAAAGCAATCCAAACTTTCCTTTACTGGGAAGTTTGGGTCATCACAATTTAGTAGGGATAGCTAGGGAGAGCTGAAAACTTTATTTCGAAACCCAAGCCTAGACGCTATCCTCTTTGTCATGCTAGAATGTTCCGATATTTATTTATTTATTTAAAGAACTTTATCAATATATATGAATTCATACATATAGTCTTTCCCAATTATTAACCTTCAACTTCAATAATGATATTGCTTCTAATTACGTAGGAGTTTTGTCGATCACCAATGTGATACCATAATTATTGTGTCATAATGTGTTTAAAACAACATCAACAACCACTATTAACATCTATGGCAACCATCATCATCATAATTAAATAAATCATAACTGTACACAAGCATTATAACACTAACGCTTGATATTGTGTGTGTTTTAAACTACGCATCCATCATCCATCATAACAAACATCAACCATCATTAACCACTAATAATTCATCACTGTATTTAAATTAGTCTAACTACTATATAAATTGTTGTTAAAGAGTTCTCAAGTAACAGCTTTCCAAATCTTCATGATAGGCGAGCCTAGCTGAGCGAACCGTCGGATAGTATTTCGGTGCAACGTCTTCTTCACCAATATATATATATATATATATATATATATACACACACACACGATATATTAATCTCTCTCTTTATAAGGAAGGAGGAGGAGCGTAACGACCTGGATTTTTTTGACCATTCAAATTGACAATAAGCCACACCAAACAAATAACTAACACAGGCAATTATTGGGAAAAAGAAGAAAAGGAAGAAAGAAGAGAAAAACAATCTCAGAATCTCATAGTGGAAGGATAACATATAATAAACAAATAATGGTTCAAATCATTAAAAAAACATATACATTCGGCTATAACATACAAATGATTATCAGAATTACACATATGTAGATATATATAACTAGCAATCGAAACACAGTGCTGCGGAAATACATATACATAGATATATATATATATATATATATATATATACAAAATAGATGTATACCAAATCTTCATCTTCGATCTCCGAGACAGAGTAATCTTTGTTAGCTGCAAACTTCTGCTTACCCGAGCGTATTGCATAAAAAAAACACAACAAACACTCAGATCGGCACTAAATCATTCTCATATTAGTCAAATTAAAATATAAAATAACTTGAGTGTCATGGGTGCAGTAACTCAATAGATATTACGGGATTTTCCATCTCTCAAGGATCCGTTAAACTAATACATACATAGTATAATACGCTATTATTGTAATGTCTATTCAGTAATGTAAACATAATGAAAATAGCGTAAGCAGTATTACATTTTTACCGTTACACCGTTTATAATACCGTAATCTATAGAGTACCGTAAACTCACTGTAATCGATGGCATCAGAGGGCACTCCATAGGTACAATACAAATCAAAATTGTATGGGGCTCGATGAGGATAAATATGACAAGGCAATCGAGGCAATGCCCAGGGTAGGATTCTACCAATTGCACTCCCGGACCGGTGGTAACGCTTATCAGGCACTACCGCCCACCTCGGACACACTTCCATATCAAAAGGGCCCCAACAATCGTCATAGTCATAGAAATAGTAACGGAGAAGTGGGTCCGATCAAAGGTGCTACCTCAATTAGTCACGGTATAGCTCCTGTTTTAATCATTTCAATTATGACCCGAACGTCAAGGCTATTCCATCATCGTTCATCTTCATCAATCCAAAATCGCCTCCAAGTCATGATATTTCGTTCTGGATACGTCATAACGTTCATAGTTGTTAAAGTGATATTGACACTAATCGAGAGCATGCCATTTGTCGACTCCGGTCTCTTTAACAAACAACATTTACATTTTCCACATCGGTCGGTTCTTTTACTTTTCACAAAGGTTCACTTTTATATCAAAATATCATAGTTTGCTCTAATCAAAATTTATATTCAAAAGAATATAATTTCATATCAAATGTCATGAATCATACAAAACCTATTATATTCTAAACTAGAATATAATTCATTTCATTATATTATAATCATATAATATTTCACAAAATCGATTTACATTCAAGTAGAATATACATCATATCAAAGATTATAATTATTTCGATTGGATTCATGTTCAAAATCCATTCATATTCAAATAGAATATATATATATATACACACATATATATATATTCATTAAAACTCATTTCAATCCCTTAGGACATCCATTCATATTCGAGTAGAATATAACTTACATTTCTATATTAAAATTCGTTTAAAATTGATTCATATTCAAATAACTTTATTCCAACTCCATTTCGAACTACAGTTTCAATCTAGCACTTTCCATTCGGAAGAAATTTACCATCATTTAATATAACTTGAAACCAGATGCTTATTTTGACAGCCCACCCCGCACCAGCCGACATTTCAATGAAACTGCGCTGTGCCAATGTCCATCCAACACGGGATGGTCGCCAAGGAAAGGAAAGAAGGGAATTTGAACTAGCAAGGACACTGTAGAATGTCTCACAGTGCATGGAATAATATAATAAAAACATACTTGACATAAAAATGGCGAGACAGTGCATAAGCTAAAAACTAAACCAACATGGCAGCGGAAAATGCAAATACAGCTTATGTTCCACATTATCAATATTACAACTTTTAAAAATTGTCTCTAAATAAAATGAGAAAAGAACACAACTAATGCCCAAAGTAGTGACCAACAGCGACACAGGGAGAATATCTATATATATCATACGTGGGAGCCTCCTGCTCGTATCCGGTACATCTAATCGTGCATACCACCTAACTTGTCTCTAGTCTGCCTTTTTAAGAGCACCTAGAGTAATAAGAAGAGGCATAAACTCTAGATCAGACAAAAGTCTGGTATGAGCGATAAGCAGCAAAACAGAACAATAACATGTATATTAAACCATACCTGAACCTGGACCTACAACCAAAGAGTTACCATAACAGGATGTACAATACTCTAAGGTGACACTAACATATGGTGTAAAGGTACAGGGTTGGGGGTGTGCATGTCATAATGATGTCAAACGATCAAGCATAGCAACCATCCTCACATCTCTCACTCAGTGCGTAAAGCATACGATATCCACCACTTTGATCACCCATATCCTTGCTATGATCACTCTGCCCCATGGAGCCATGGCGACTCCATTGCATTGATCCATAGCCAATAGTCCTTGCTATGTCCACTCTGCCCTATGAAGTCATGACGACTCCACTGCACTGGCTCATAGCCTTGCTATGATCACTCTACTATATGAAGTCATGATGACTTCACTGCACTGATCCATAGCCAATATCCATCTCTCAGTGGTGAATCAAAGATATAGACGTCGATAACCCCTTTGCATACGTCCCACTGCAAAGTCCAATTCATGGAGTTAACTCGTTGGTTCCCATTTGGATCCTGAGTTCTACTTGCCGTATGGACTTCCTTTGCATCTCGGGTTTTGGTCGAATTGGAGTTGGTCTTCAGAAGAGTCATTGAGTAGAAATGGTGGAAGTCCAGAACTGGTTCGGATCGGCCATCCGGTTCGGCTTGGTGGTGCTTAAGTCCTGGTTCGATGTACTTTGCTCTAGTTCGGATCGGGCGTATGGTTTGGTGCTTCAGCTTCAATTCAAATGTGTCATGCCTAAACTCCCTGTTCGGTTCGGCTACCTAGGTTTGGTCCGGCTATGCTCAACCGATCCCATCTCTACTCTTCTTTGCCTTCGGTTTTAATCTCCTCCGGTTCCAGCTAGTTTATTCCAATCTGATCTGGTCCGTCCTCATCGCCTTCTTCTTTTTTTTTTGCAAAGTTTCATTCTGATTCGAATTTCCTTGCCCGTGCCTCTGATCTGACCCGATCCCCCTAACCCGATCTGATCCGAAACCCTGCAATTTTCCTGCAACTTTTACAGCGACTGTTTTACGTCATACGACAGCGTTTTCTACAATTCTAATTGTTCTAATCAATCAAAAAGGATACCATATAGTCATAGCAACATATAGAATTAACCACAAACACCAAAACAACAATTTGATATGTTAAAATGGATCAAACATACCTAAAACCCGTATTTTCCCCTTAATCATGTTTAACAATAACTAATGTTAGAATTAGCAAAATTTAGCCAAATGAACCCAAATTTCTATCAGAGGCCTAAAACAATATTTCGAAATTTATAAGTATTTTTCCAGAATTTAATCAAGTTTAAATTCGCTAATTAACACTAATTACCCTTAATTAATCATAATTAGTGTAAAAAAATGCAAATTACTCACCTTAGCCACAAATTAACTTTAGATCTGAAACTATCTCTGATTTGAGTTGAATCTCTGTGCAACACAGCAGCTCCAATGCTGATTTGGTGCTATTTCTCCTTGAATTGACGTAGATTAGGCTAAAACTTGATTAAAGAGCGATATGGGATGAAATTAGAAGGCGAAGGCCATTGTTAGGGTTTCTAAGAGGTAAATGATGGCTCGAAAACTGAAGTAGAATGAAACCTAACTCATTTCAGCCTTTCCATAACCCTAATCTCGAAATGGGTTACGGGCCCATTCACTAATCACCTTATTTGGCCCGGTTAAGCAGTTTTTCACCTTCTAAAACTTATTTCAGCCATATCTCCCAAACGGTAAGTCCGTTTTTCACATATGACCACTCTACGGAAAGTTAAACCATCATGCAGATCTAATAGTAGTTGTTTCAGTTCAAAATCATTACCAATCAAAAGTTATGCCCAAAAGAAGACCAGCTAGGGGCAAAATGGTCATTCAAAAATCAACAAAATTCATGAACATGGGAAATGACTCCAGTAGTCGTCCCCCAAATGTCACACGAGGACTCACTATGAGAATGAAATAAATATTCTACGATCCTATGATGTGTAGAATGCGGGTCGTTACATTCTCCCCCCTTAAGAAATTTCATCCCCGAAATTCCTTAACCCAAAACATACAAAGGATGTAATGTCCCGCATTTTTACCGGTCCGTAATTGAATATTTAAATCAGTTTAAATATTGAATTCTTAATATAAGTGGATTTATATATTAATTAAAACGGAGTTGAACGTATAAAAATATATATTCAATATAATCGAGCTCATAACGACGTTGCAGTTCGTAATTTAACGTTCTGAACTTCAACTGAGTGTACAGAAACCAGTTTAAATCGGATTTCTGCAAAACAAGAAATATTGGAATCTGTTGAACTGTATCTTTCTGACAGAAGTGAAATATTGAGATTTCGTCGTATAGATTGCAAGATATGTCAAAAATCAAATATTCAGAAAGTCGCTATGAAATAGTATATCGACCATAACGGTTTATTTGAAATAACTTCTTATCGGTTTCGAATTTAGACAAGGTTCTTTTGAGGCGCAGCGATAATTTAATTTTTAGAATTTTACTGTAATTTTTAATTAATTAAATATGCAACTTTTTATTTGAAGTATTTTGCACCCTATATCAATATTTTGGGGTTTCAAAATAAAAGTTAATCTACCGGTATTATTATATTTTCGGGATCACGACACATCGCTGGACACAATGGTATTTTTATATCTGTCCATAGCAGTTAGTACGAAAGCGAAATTTTGGTTAAGCCAAATACACATTTTTACGTGTATATATATACCTTGCCTTCCAATCAAATCCTAGAAGCCGAACTATCCTACCTTAAACATAAACATTGTTGTACGTAAGGTACCACCTCCCTAAGAACATGCCTAAAAGGGACATACACACAGACCGGTTCTCACAGCTAAGTTTAGCACATAGGACTGCCACCATGTTCTTTCTGTGTATCTTTTGTCGGTGACAGGTATCATGTTATGGCACAAAAATCAAAGCACTACAAATAAAGTCACATGGACCCGTAAATTTCATATCTTGTATAGGCTTCATTTCCATATGCCATGCTCTAGCTTGTTCTGCCAACTTTGCTAGAAGCCTATAAACCAGTAAATTTCTTTTTGGAGGATGAGATGGTTAGCCTGACTTAACGTGTGATGGTGATTTTAAAATACTTGTGAATCCTCTTTGTAACATGGAATATGGCACAGATGCCTTAACTAAACAACACAAGAAAATGAGCAAACCTATTACTCTACGTTTTCAAAATTTAACAGCTACAACTAGAATGAAACTTCATCACAGTAAACGCACATGGATATTAAATGAAGGCATAAGACCTAGCACCTGCCTTAATCAGAACATGTTGCACCTATTTTGTACTGAAAGAAAGGGACGTTTCCTTTCTTCTCCGACATGTACACATCCATCTTGCTGTTCAATCTTTTCAGAAACATTTTCACATACAGTAAGCAGCTATGTGTTCTCAAATCAGTGTGCCAGACTAAGCTATTTTAGTTTGTTTACCCTATACTGTACGAGACTTGGCTCCCAAGCTTCATTACTCTATATAACGCGGCTCACTCTGATTGTCTTCCTCTGGAAAATTGAAAGCTGAAGCTTTCAACCAAAATATAAACCAAAACTTAATTCATCTCTTTATAAAATAATCCCATAACTATCATAAATTGAAATCCTCAAAGTTTCTTCATAATGTTAACATAAATCAAGTGGGTTGTGGCAAAACTCGGAAATGATGTTCTTGGGTGATCTCGTGGTTCACTGTGCATTCAAGAAGATGTTGTCCGAAGGCAAACCCAACATGGAAGGAGGATATGTGCGGAAATATTGGAGAATGTTTGGTGAGTTGTTAAATAAAGGGATAGACGTGGGATGGGTTCCAACGTGCATGTCATATGGGAGAGTTGGGTAGCACAGTCAGTACACAGCGTGAGTATAGAGCATGGACATTGAAGTACTATGGAGATGAAAACCGCAGCTTTCTTTTACAATGGATCGGACAGTTTAATGAAATGGAGTATGCATGTCTAGCCATGTGCTGATTTCTGAAGCGGTGCAGCTAACGCAGGGGGCTCGGTGATGAAGAGAACACGTGATGCTAAAGCCAATTAGATAAACAGAGAAGAAATGGGGAGGGAGATGGAATAGTAAGAATGGAGTGTACAGGAGGCGCTGTATTCAAGAGGGGTTGGCGCATGAAGTCTGGTTGTGTACAAATGGTGGGTGCTTCACTGGAGATTTCGCGGTATGAACATGGGAGATGGCACGAGTTAAAGAAGTGGGTGTTGAGTTCGGTGACATGCATCAGCATGTGGTGAAACGTGGAATGTCGTGTAGGATGGATTTGCGTTGGTGAAGAGATTTGAGGATGGGGTTTCTATTTGGGTTGGCAGTTGGTTACAAATGGGAACGAACTTGAAGGGTGGTAAATGAGGTAGCAGGGTGGATCAAAGTGACGCGCAAGTCACTGGCGTATGTGAAGTAAAGAGTACGTGAATTGTGTGTTATGGGAGGGGTGTCCATCAATTAACCGCCTGATGTGATCAACCGACGCAAATCATTATTTAACGGTTAAAGCGCCAAGGTGAGTAAATTCACTAACTCTGTTTTTATTTAAAATATTTTAATTATATTTTAAAAAAATGGTTGAATGCTGTGTGATGGTTGTTTAGACAGATTATGGTAAATTGGTTGAATATTATATATCGTTGCATATGTACACACCATTGGTTGGATACTGAATTGACTAACATCTGTGGATGCGGAAATCGGTTGGGGGAACTCAACCGGATTCCTAAATATTTAGATGTACTGGTTGTGCACTGTTTGAACCGTGTTGAATGGAAATTTAATGTTATGTTGATTTGGTAAGTAAACGATATCAGCGACAGTCAACCATAAACCCATTTTGTTAAGAAATTGGTTGACTGTCAGACAAATCAACGAAGGCAATTATAAAAATTATATTTTTATAATTAAAGCGAGGTTTAAATTATAATAGAAATTCTATTATAAACTGGTATTAAGTTGTATTGAGATGTTTTATTGAATTGGGTATCATAATACGAATAAAAGTAAATTGCCAAAAAGACAAAGAACGTGATCGAGTTTAGATAAGAGAAGTCTAAAGAGAAATATTTAAGGAAGATGGAGTGAAGGGTTAATGACCAATGTAAATAATTTTGAACCGAGTTTTCAAATAAGGATATGACATCATAAAATCATATTTAAAATAAGCCAAGATTTTTGTAACGGAAATAAAAGCCAAGATTTTTGTAACGGAAATAAATGCCAAAGGTTTTTGTAACGGAAATAAATGCCAAGATTTTTGTAACGGAAAAAGATATCAAGACTTTTGTAATGGAAAGAGGCGTTGAGATTAATTATAAAGTGGAGAATAATAGCATATTGCAAGTCTGTGAACTATAGCGATAAAATAACGCTGTTGAGGTTTAGGCGTGACTGTTGTGTCGAGATTAGTTAAAAATGGGAATATTACAGCGTATGACAAGTTTTGAACTATAACGTTAAATTAACGCTGTTGGCCAAGCTTAAGCGTGATTTTTGTATATAGCATTACTCCATAGGGAATAAAGACAGTTGGTTTGAATCTACTTATTCTAAGGAAATAAGTGACGATGTTTTGCCCAAAGAAAATATAGGAGTATTATGTTGGGTGGGGAACAAAGACGAATATAGGTTCATAATAACTGGAAACGTTCTCCAAGAGATGCAAATGGCTAAACGAGTCTTGGAATATATCTGGGAAGATATGGAAAATTGGGGAAGTGATGTTAAATAAAAAGGGGCTAGTGATTGTGTGATGCTCGTTATACATTTGAATGGATGTTGTTTTTTACTTCGATAGTTAAACAACCGACTATCGAAGTGTTTTGACCATCGTTGTCAATACGGGGAGACCGGTTGGATATATTATCCGAGAACCACTCCGTATAGGCAAAAACGCTGCGTATTCGATTATGCTGAAGAAAATTGAAGACGGAGTGAAATGCAAGGGTCGTCCTGTTTCAGAATGGTGGTTTCTGTTTGTCCAGTCCCAGGACAACTTGTATGGACGGATGTCTGACAAAGTATTCCTAACGGATCACATAAGACGATCTTTTCAAGATGATACGTCTGGTGGCGGAGGAATTCGTTTCTCTTAGCTTTTATGCCCGTATTATCCTTGAGGAGATTAACTAGTGACTTGACCGGTTTGACGATGTGGCATTCAAAGTGTATGGTGGCCAGATGTTCTAAAAGGTAGGCGTAGCCTCAAGCTTCACAACCGGGAAATGACAAAAATCGGGCAGGCAGCATGGCTATGTGGGTCGCTCCCATTAGGGTGTATAATCACCTATCTAGAGAAATTCCTTTTGTTTCTAAATCTATCGATTCTGCCCATTCGGGAACGGTGGTTTGAGTCCAACCGTTGGTGATATACATTCGATACACTCAAGCGAAATGAGTGGTCGGTCATGTGTGGGTCGGGTTGCAAGACGTTCTTGTTGAACCCAGGTGTATTCGCCTCTAGAGATACATCATCGGAAGGTGGTCCCATACCTTGTCATAGTTGGAATCCAATCTCCAATAAGCGCCTTGCGGGTTTCTGATTTTATACTATGTATGTGAAGCGTGAGATGCAAGCGTTCTACTATTTGGTTATTTATTTGATTAGACATTATTATAATATCACTGGATTTTGATATCAATAATGATTTGGGTTATAGTAAGGTAAAAACCGTCCATGTTTATGTGTGGGCTGGTCTTACTATTATCCTTTTTGTTTCAAAAAAGGATTTTCAAAGTTAAGCCATATGGTTGGAATTTACTCACACCAGTCCCATGACTGACCCAGAGTTTATTTTATTTGTTTTCCCCTAAACTCTTGGGTGCCCAAATTTGTACGGGCAGTCAAGTGTTTCAGGCTTTTACAGATACGCTTGAAGGAGCTAAAAGCAGAAGGCTTCACCGTTAGAGACTATTTCCGCTGTGATATGATGTATTGTACTCTGATAATGGTATGTATATACAATACAGTTTTGTAATTCAAAGTTATGTTATATAATATATTTTCTTCGTTCCGCTGTGAGATTCGTGTTTACTCTGATTATGTTCAGCTGTGTTCTTCTTCTTCTCCTATTCTATTAGTTCTATCTTTTCTATCTCATCCTCTAACTTCTTTCTATTAATGGTCCGGTGTTTTCGATGTCTGAACAGTCGACGCTGGGTTTTGTGTCGATTTTCGGTGTCGAAATTCCCCGGGTCGTTACAGTGGTATCAGAGCATAAGGTTAAGTGATTACCTTGGCTCTGTGGCGTGACTCAATAGAGATAGAGTTAGTAATACTCTAGATTGAGTTTGAGTGTATATATATGAGCGCGTATTTGTAGATTTGATATAAAACTGTTTTATATTGTGTTGATTGATCTGATGAGTGGTATATAAATTCCAGATCGACGCGTTTAGCCGACGAGGTTGATAGGGATTTATAAACGCTTTGATAGAGAATTTCGACATAGTATTGTTTTGAAAGAGAGTAAATGAGATAATTTTACTCGAAATATATTTTGATATAAAGAAAACATATATATTGGGATTATCTAGTATATATTGAATATGTTGGGTGAACTTATGATCGAATAGGATTTATAATTGAATTGGTTATATAAATAACCAATCGAAATATTTTATACATATAATATGTAAAATCAGATATACTGAATCTGAAATTTAAACCAGAACTGGAATAAAAAAATTCTGATACATGAAAATGTTTGTAAATGAAATTTGAATTAAATATATGGAATTTTAAGATCCTGGGGAAATTTTGAAATATTATCCAAGTTTCGAAAGGATATTTTTGAAGTAAATAAGAGTATTTGAATATGAGTTTTGAAAGTGATACAGTATTGAACTCACTTTGATCACTGGAAAATAATTCCGACGATGTGCGCGCCATTATCGGTATTCATTTTCGAGTGCTAAGTGACGGATTACTACCAGAAGGTTTTGTTTTCGAAGTGTTTTGGGAAAACACGTTGTCAGAAATTCAAATGTTTTGAATGGCCATGATATAGGTATATATGTGTATATGATCTCAAACTGATTTGAAATGAAAACCCCAGGAATTTGATTTCTGAAATTTAAATTTTACTCATGAAGTATATAAATAAAGAATTTAACTAAGTCAAATAAAATTGGAGTTGAATTGAAGCCAAGTAGGTGGAAAACGCACTAGAATAAGGATTTGACTTGGCAAAGTAGTTGAGTTGTGGAACCGAACTTGGTTGGGAAATTTGATTATTTGGAATTGGAATTGAACTGGAGTTTGAATAAGAAATTTGAGTTGGGATATAAGAGAATTATTGATTGAGGATAAATTGACTCGAGTTCAGTTGGAGATGCATTTGGGTATGCTGAATGGATTGCAAATGGAAGCGAGAAAGTTGAATGCCCAATAAAGGGAAAAGGCTAGAGTGGCGTGTTGTGGTAGTACCGAATGAACCGTGCAGCAGAGAGGCTGACGAAATTCTCCGAAAATTAAAGTGTTAGAAAATTTTCAGAATTTTGAAAATTTTCGTTACGAAGAAGGGAACTAATATTTTGATCAGTTCAGTTGAAACTGAAATTATGAAGTAAACCAAAAAGATTTCAATTTGTTTACGACAAAAATTATAGCATTTTCCTCATCTTAGCAATTTCGAGGACGAAATTATTTTAAGGGGGAAGGAATGTAATGTCCCGCATTTTTACCGGTCCGTAATTGAATATTTAAATTAGTTTAAATATTGAATTCTTAATATAAGTGGATTTATATATTAATTAAAACGGAGTTGAACGTATAAAAATATATATTCAATATAATCGAGCTCATAACGACGTTGCAGTTCGTAATTTAACGTTCTGAACTTCAACTGAGTGTACAGAAACCAGTTTAAATCGGATTTCTGCAAAACAAGAAATATTGGAATCTGTTGAACTGTATCTTTCTGACAGAAGTGAAATATTGAGATTTCGTCGTATAGATTGCAAGATATGTCAAAAATCAAATATTCAGAAAGTCGCTATGAAATAGTATATCGACCATAACGGTTTATTTGAAATAACTTCTTATCGGTTTCGAATTTAGACAAGGTTCTTTTGAGGCGCAGCGATAATTTAATTTTTAGAATTTTACTGTAATTTTTAATTAATTAAATATGCAACTTTTTATTTGAAGTATTTTGCACCCTATATCAATATTTTGGGGTTTCAAAATAAAAGTTAATCTACCGGTATTATTATATTTTCGGGATCACGACACATCGCTGGACACAATGGTATTTTTATATCTGTCCATAGCAGTTAGTACGAAAGCGAAATTTTGGTTAAGCCAAATACACATTTTTACGTGTATATATATACCTTGCCTTCCAATCAAATCCTAGAAGCCGAACTATCCTACCTTAAACATAAACATTGTTGTACGTAAGGTACCACCTCCCTAAGAACATGCCTAAAAGGGACATACACACAGACCGGTTCTCACAGCTAAGTTTAGCACATAGGACTGCCACCATGTTCTTTCTGTGTATCTTTTGTCGGTGACAGGTATCATGTTATGGCACAAAAATCAAAGCACTACAAATAAAGTCACATGGACCCGTAAATTTCATATCTTGTATAGGCTTCATTTCCATATGCCATGCTCTAGCTTGTTCTGCCAACTTTGCTAGAAGCCTATAAACCAGTAAATTTCTTTTTGGAGGATGAGATGGTTAGCCTGACTTAACGTGTGATGGTGATTTTAAAATACTTGTGAATCCTCTTTGTAACATGGAATATGGCACAGATGCCTTAACTAAACAACACAAGAAAATGAGCAAACCTATTACTCTACGTTTTCAAAATTTAACAGCTACAACTAGAATGAAACTTCATCACAGTAAACGCACATGGATATTAAATGAAGGCATAAGACCTAGCACCTGCCTTAATCAGAACATGTTGCACCTATTTTGTACTGAAAGAAAGGGACGTTTCCTTTCTTCTCCGACATGTACACATCCATCTTGCTGTTCAATCTTTTTCAGAAACATTTTCACATACAGTAAGCAGCTATGTGTTCTCAAATCAGTGTGCCAGACTAAGCTATTTTAGTTTGTTTACCCTATACTGTACGAGACTTGGCTCCCAAGCTTCATTACTCTATATAACGCGGCTCACTCTGATTGTCTTCCTCTGGAAAATTGAAAGCTGAAGCTTTCAACGAAAATATAAACCAAAACTTAATTCATCTCTTTATAAAATAATCCCATAACTATCATAAATTGAAATCCTCAAAGTTTCTTCATAATGTTAACATAAATCAAGTGGGTTGTGGCAAAACTCGGAAATGATGTTCTTGGGTGATCTCGTGGTTCACTGTGCATTCAAGAAGATGTTGTACGAATGCAAACCCAACATGGAAGGAGGATATGTGCGGAAATATTGGAGAATGTTTGGTGAGTTGTTAAATGAAGGGATAGACGTGGGATGGGTTCCAACGTGCATGTCATATGGGAGAGTTGGGTAGCACAGTCAGTACACAGCGTGAGTATAGAGCATGGACATTGAAGTACTATGGAGATGAAAACCGCAGCTTTCTTTTACAATGGATCGGACAGTTTAATGAAATGGAGTATGCATGTCTAGCCATGTGCTGATTTCTGAAGCGGTGCAGCTAACGCAGGGGGCTCGGTGATGAAGAGAACACGTGATGCTAAAGCCAATTAGATAAACAGAGAAGAAATGGGGAGGGAGATGGAATAGTAAGAATGGAGTGTACAGGAGGCGCTGTATTCAAGAGGGGTTGGCGCATGAAGTCTGGTTGTGTACAAATGGTGGGTGCTTCACTGGAGATTTCGCGGTATGAACATGGGAGATGGCACGAGTTAAAGAAGTGGGTGTTGAGTTCGGTGACATGCATCAGCATGTGGTGAAACGTGGAATGTCGTGTAGGATGGATTTGCGTTGGTGAAGAGATTTGAGGATGGGGTTTCTATTTGGGTTGGCAGTTGGTTACAAATGGGAACGAACTTGAAGGGTGGTAAATGAGGTAGCAGGGTGGATCAAAGTGACGCGCAAGTCACTGGCGTATGTGAAGTAAAGAGTACGTGAATTGTGTGTTATGGGAGGGGTGTCCATCAATTAACCGCCTGATGTGATCAACCGACGCAAATCATTATTTAATGGTTAAAGCGCCAAGGTGAGTAAATTCACTAACTCTGTTTTTATTTAAAATATTTTAATTATATTTTAAAAAAATGGTTGAATGCTGTGTGATGGTTGTTTAGACAGATTATGGTAAATTGGTTGAATATTATATATATTTGCATATGTACACACCATTGGTTGGATACTGAATTGACTAACATCTGTGGATGCGGAAATCGGTTGGGGGAACTCAACCGGATTCCTAAATATTTAGATGTACTGGTTGTGCACTGTTTGAACCGTGTTGAATGGAAATTTAATGTTATGTTGATTTGGTAAGTAAACGATATCAGCGACAGTCAACCATAAACCCATTTTGTTAAGAAATTGGTTGACTGTCAGACAAATCAACGAAGGCAATTATAAAAATTATATTTTTATAATTAAAGCGAGGTTTAAATTATAATAGAAATTCTATTATAAACTGGTATTAAGTTGTATTGAGATGTTTTATTGAATTGGGTATCATAATACGAATAAGAAGTAAATTGCCAAAAAGACAAAGAACGTTATCGAGTTTAGATAAGAGAAGTCTAAAGAGAAATATTTAAGGAAGATGGAGTGAAGGGTTAATGACCAATGTAAATAATTTTGAACCGAGTTTTCAAATAAGGATATGACATCATAAAATCATATTTAAAATAAGCCAAGATTTTTGTAACGGAAATAAAAGCCAAGATTTTTGTAACGGAAATAAATGCCAAAGGTTTTTGTAATGGAAATAAATGCCAAGATTTTTGTAACGGAAAAAGATATCAAGACTTTTGTAATGGAAAGAGGCGTTGAGATTAATTATAAAGTGGAGAATAATAGCATATTGCAAGTCTGTGAACTATAGCGATAAAATAACGTTGTTGAGGTTTAGGCGTGACTGTTGTGTCGAGATTAGTTAAAAATGGGAATATTACAGCGTATGACAAGTTTTGAACTATAACGTTAAATTAACGCTGTTGGCCAAGCTTAAGCGTGATTTTTGTATATAGCATTACTCCCTAGGGAATAAAGACAGTTGGTTTGAATCTACTTATTCTAAGGAAATAAGTGACGATGTTTTGCCCAAAGAAAATATAGGAGTATTATGTTGGGTGGGGAACAAAGACGAATATAGGTTCATAATAACTGGAAACGTTCTCTAAGATGCAAATGGCTAAACGAGTCTTGGAATATATCTGGGAAGATATGGAAAATTGGGGAAGTGATGTTAAATAAAAAGGGGCTAGTGATTGTGTGATGCTCGTTATACATTTGAATGGATGTTGTTTTTTACTTCGATAGTTAAACAACCGACTATCGAAGTGTTTTGACCATCGTTGTCAATACGGGGAGACCGGTTGGATATATTATCCGAGAACCACTTCGTATAGGCAAAAACGCTGCGTATTCGATTATGCTGAAGAAAATTGAAGACGGAGTGAAATGCAAGGGTCGTCCTGTTTCAGAATGGTGGTTTCTGTTTGTCCAGTCCCAGGACAACTTGTATGGACGGATGTCTGACAAAGTATTCCTAACGGATCACATAAGACGATCTTTTCAAGATGATACGTCTGGTGGCGGAGGAATTCGTTTCTCTTAGCTTTTATGCCCGTATTATCCTTGAGGAGATTAACTAGTGACTTGACGGGTTTGACGATGTGGCATTCAAAGTGTATGGTGGCCAGATGTTCTAAAAGGTAGGCGTAGCCTCAAGCTTCACAACCGGGAAATGACAAAAATCGGGCAGGCAGCATGGCTATGTGGGTCGCTCCCATTAGGGTGTATAATCACCTATCTAGAGAAATTCCTTTTGTTTCTAAATCTATCGATTCTGCCCATTCGGGAACGGTGGTTTGAGTCCAACCGTTGGTGATATACATTCGATACACTCAAGCGAAATGAGTGGTCGGTCATGTGTGGGTCGGGTTGCAAGACGTTCTTGTTGAACCCAGGTGTATTCGCCTCTAGAGATACATCATCGGAAGGTGGTCCCATACCTTGTCATAGTTGGAATCCAATCTCCAATAAGCGCCCTGCGGGTTTCTGATTTTATACTATGTATGTGAAGCGTGAGATGCAAGCGTTCTACTATTTGGTTATTTATTTGATTAGACATTATTATAATATCACTGGATTTTGATATCAATAATGATTTGGGTTATAGTAAGGTAAAAACCGTCCATGTTTATGTGTGGGCTGGTCTTACTATTATCCTTTTTGTTTCAAAAAAGGATTTTCAAAGTTAAGCCATATGGTTGGAATTTACTCACACCAGTCCCATGACTGACCCAGTGTTTATTTTATTTGTTTTCCCCTAAACTCTTGGGTGCCCAAATTTGTACGGGCAGTCAAGTGTTTCAGGCTTTTACAGATACGCTTGAAGGAGCTAAAAGCAGAAGGCTTCACCGTTAGAGACTATTTCCGCTGTGATATGATGTATTGTACTCTGATAATGGTATGTATATACAATACAGTTTTGTATTTCAAAGTTATGTTATATAATATATTTTCTTCGTTCCGCTGTGAGATTCGTGTTTACTCTGATTATGTTCAGCTGTGTTCTTCTTCTTCTCCTATTCTATTAGTTCTATCTTTTCTATCTCATCCTCTAACTTCTTTCTATTAATGGTCCGGTGTTTTCGATGTCTGAACAGTCGACGCTGGGTTTTGTGTCGATTTTCGGTGTCGAAATTCCCCGGGTCGTTACAAAGGATCCTGCATGCCTACCAATCATTAACAACAATCAAACATACAAAAATAAACAAACAAGTCTATCCTAGCAAGTGGAAAACTAAGTCGCAATTAAAATCTTACTAGGCAAAGAGTTCTGGATACGTCTTTTTAATGCTCTCCTCTGTCTCCCAAGTATAGTCATTCTCATCCTCACCCCACTGAACTTTGCCTAGTTTCGCCGCCTTCCTTCGAAGCTGCTTCGTATCGTTCCCAAAAATACGCATAGGCATGCGGTTCCCAACCGCCTCGGGTTCAACCTCGATATCGTCCAACTGATCAGGTTAAATAGTCACACTAGGGTCGTGCATGAATTTTCTTAACTGGGAAACATGAAATACGTCATGAACTCCTGCAATCTTCTCTGGTAATTCAACTTTATATGCCAAATTCCCAAGTTGCTCGAGAGCTGGGAATGGACCAATAAATCTTGGTGTTAACTTGCCTCCCTTACCAAATCGTATCACGCTCTTTAATGGAGAAATCTTGACAAAAACCAAGTCACCAATGGAGAATTTTAAATCTCTTCTCCTCTTATCAGTATAACTCGTCTGCCTATCTTGGGCGGCCTTCATTCGTTGTCGGATGATCTTAATTTTGTCTGAGGTTTCTCTTATCACATATGGTCCAAGCACAAACTTCTCATCGATTTCTAACCAAAATGACGGTGAGTTGCACGGTCTTTTGTACAAAGCTTCAAATGGAGCCATACCCATACTGGATTGATAACTATTATTATATGCGAACTCCACTAGATGTAATTGGTCATTCCATGATCCACCAAAATCCAATATACAAGCTCTTAAGAGGTCTTCTAATACTCGATTCACCCTCTCTGTCTGACCATTGATTTGAGGATGATACACGGTACTGAGATGTAGTTCTGATCCTAACACCTCTTGTAAGCTCTTCCAAAATCCACTAGTGAACAACGGATCTCGGTCACTCACAATGCCTTTGGGTATTCCATGAAATCTCACTACCCACTTTAGATATAGTTCTGCTAACTTAGCTATTGTTCTATTCAACTTGACCGGTATAAGCCATGCACTCTTGGTTAATCGGTCCACAATCACACAAATGCTATCATGGCCAGATCTAGTTCTTGGTAATCCATCAATGAAATCCATTGAGACTTTATACCATTTCCATTTTGGAACTTCTAATGGTTGCAACAAACCACTAGGTTTCTTTTGCTCAGCTTTAACTAGCCGGCAGTTCAAGCATTTGGATATAAACTTCCCAATGTCTATTTTCATTCCTTCCCAATAGTAGGACTGCTTCATGTCTCGATACATTTTGTTACCACAGGGATGTATAGTTAGTTTTGAGTAATGACATTCTCTAAGCACTCCATCTCTCAATTCATTGACACTGGGCACAACTATTCTTCCATTCTATCTAAACCATCCATCTCGATCAAGCCCATACTTGTCCATCTCCCTATCGATACCCATCTCTAGCTTGGAGATGATTTCTAATAAGTTAGGATCGTCCCTCTGACTGGAACCAATCTGCTCAATCAAAGTGGGTATGATCATCAAACTTGCTAATACTTCTGGATCCAATTCGCACTTGGTCTAAAATCATACCCAGCGATGTACTCCATTTGCTTCCATTCTAGAATCATAGCCCCTAAACTGGCATGTCTTCTACTCAATGCATCAGCTAACATTGCCCTTTCCTGGTGTATTTGCGATATCGAAATCGTAGGAAGCCAAGAATTCTAACCATCTATGCTGTCAGATATTTAGATCCTTCTAATAGAAAAGATACTTTAACGATTTATGATCGGTAAACAACTCAAATCTTTCTCCCAAGAGGTAATGTCTCACATCTTCAACGCGAACACGATTGCTGCCAATTCCAAATCATGGGTAGGAAATCTTTTCTCATGCGGTTTCAGTTGCCGACTAGCATAAGCTATAACCCTACATCCTTGCAACAATACAACACCTAATCCGGTACCACATGCATCTGTGTATACCGTCATCTCTTAATTCTCCTTAGGAATGATTAACACCGGTACACGTACCAACTTTCCCTTTAGGCTCTTAAATGCATTCTCGCACTTTTCGTCCCAAACGAAAGCTTGATTTTTCTTGGTCAACTGAGTCAACGGTGCCGCTATCTTGGGGAAGTCTTATATAAACTTATGATAATATCCAGCCAACCCCAAGAAACTTCTTACTTATTTTACATTCTTGGGCGTAGACCAATCTTGTACCGTAGCCACCTTTGCAGGGTCCACGGCAATACCATTCTCTGAAACAACATTGCTGAAGGATCTCACATCCCTCCTCCAGAAGTGACACTTAGAGAACTTTGCTTTCAATTAGTGTTTTCTCAACACCTCCATCACTATCCTCAGATATTCCTTGTGTTATTCCTCTGTCCTCAAATAAACCAAGATATCATCTATGAACACAAGAACAAACTTATTAAGTTGATCCCTGGATACGCTATTCATAAGATCCACAAAAATGCTGGTGCGTTGGTCAACCCGACTGGCACGAACAACCACTCATAGAATCCAGACATTGTCCGAAAGGCCATTTTAGTTATACTCTCACCTTCCACCCTAAGCTGAGGGAAACCTGTCGTGAGATCCAACTGGGAGAACCTTCTCGCGTCACTCAACTAATCAAACAAATCATCTATCCGCGGTAGAGGATACTTATTCTTCCTCATCACCTTATTCAACTCGCGGTTGTCCACACAAAATCGAAGAGAACCATCTACCTTGGCAGCAAACACAACTGTTGCACCCCACACAGAAACACTTCTTCTGATAAATCCCTTCTTCAACAGATTGCTTACTTGCACCCCGAGTTCTCGCTGCTCCCTTGGTGTCGTACGATGAAGTGGCATCACTATAGGTCTGGCATCTTTCCTTAAATCAATCCAAAACTCAATCTCTTGGTGTGGTGGAAGTCCAGTCAATTCCTCGAAGACATCCGGATACTAGCCAGCCACGGGCACATCTAACAACTCATCTTGCGGGATGTCGAGGGAATTTAGAAAACAATCCATTACCCCATCACTAGGTAGACCAGCAAACACTACCCCCCGCCCATCATCCGCTCTAACTGTCACCAAAAAAGCCCTCATAGTCTACCTCCACCCTGCATCTTTGGAGCCAATCAACTCCCAAAATAATGCCAAACCCAGTAAAGCCTAAAACAAAGTAATCACAAACAAACATGCATCCATGACTCGATAAGACCACATTACGACAAATCATGCTAAGGCTAGTTGAACCACCAATCGGGTTCGTCACCGCTAAAGGTCTATCGACTATCTCGGGTTCCAATCCCAACCTATCTACCGGGTAACTAGATATGAAGGAATGGGAAGCTCCAGTATCAAACAATACTCGAATAGGAAAATCATAAACATAGAGCATACCTTGAATAACGACATTCTTTCCTTTCTCCGTTGCAGTTGGGGCATTCGACGAAGAAGGAACAACATTAAGAGCAATTGCTTTCACAATCCGCTTCTCTTTAGGGAGTTGCGGACATTTATCCTTGTGATGTCCCACTTGGCTACAGTTGAAGCACTTCCTGTCCGTTGGCTTGGCTCGAAAATCTTTAGCATAATGGCCCTTCTTGCAGCAGCTAAATCACTCAACATCTTTCTTGCTCTTTTTCTGACCATCCTTAGCTTAATTATGACTCTACCTCCTTTTATTATGAGAATTATTCTTGCCTCCACCGCTTGCTTGCGGCTTTGGCTCTTCTGCAGATGCAACCTCAGTCTTCGACTTAGGGTATAGGCTCTCTGATCTCAAAGCTTTCCCCACAATCGATTCAAACGTCTCATCAACATGGTTTATAAGCCTTTCCGAAGTACTGATTTAAGCCTGTTATGAACTTCTCATTCCTGTTGTCGGGGTGTCAATAAGAGATAATCCATACTTCGACAAAGTATCGAACTCATCAATATACTCCGAGACTGCCATACCATTCTGCTTCAACTCCAGAAATTTCCTAAACAATTCTGACTTCTGGGCTGCTGCAATGAACTTACGCTAAAGAGGGTCTTGAACTGATCATAAGTAACTTAATCCTCAGGGGTAGCTGCCTTAATGGCATTCCACCAATTCATTGCCCGTCCTTGCAGCTAATGGGATGCTAGCTTTCTCTTCATCGCATCCTCAATACACAAATCTTCGAAGATGCGCTCATAGCTATCAAGCAAATCCCGAACTTTTTTAGCCGCTTCCGTTTCATGGAACGGATTCCCATCAAGACTAGTGTAATCCTTGCAAAGCTTGTCGAAATTGGCTCTAGGCGCCTGCACCGCTACACCACCACCATTTGCAGCGTTGGGAACTGCTCCTTGCATATTTCTACGCATCTCTCTCATGAAGTCAATGAACAACGTCCTCATATCAGGATCATTCCCATTATTAGCTCCTCTACTAGTACCCCTTATATATCGGCTCATCGTTCAATCTGTAAGGAGAAAACGATTAACCATTTATTCAATGGTGCTAGATACGACTTTACCCTTAAATATACTAATAGTGTATATATATATAACTTTTGAAAACCAAAATATCACAAATATGTGCTCTCATATATGTACTATCTCTCTTTTGTGTCATCCCTAGGTTAACTAAGCAACCTAGAGCTCTGATACCAAATGTGATGGCCCACGCTGCACCAGCTGACATTTCAATGAAAGTGCCTTGTGCCAATGTCCAACCAGCACGGGACGGTCACCAAAGAAAGAAAAGAAGGGAATTTGAACTAGCAAGGAACCTGTAGAATGTCTAACAGTGCATGGAATAATATAATAATAACATACTTGACATAAAACAGGCAAGACAGTGCATAAGCTGAAAACTAAACCATCATAGCAGCGGAAAATCGAAATACAGCTTATGTTGCACATCACCAATATTATTACTTTTAAAAACTGTCTCTAAACCAAATGAGAAAGGTACACTACTAATGCCCAAAGTAGTGACCAGCAGCGACACAGGGAGAATATCTACATATATCATACCTAGGAGCCTTCTGCTCGTCTCCGATATAGCTACTCATGCATACCACCTAACCTGTCTCCAGTCTACCCGTTTAAGAGCACCCAGAGTAATAAGAAGAGACATAAAACTCTGGGTCAGACAAAAGTCTAGTATGAGCGATAAGTAGCAAAACAGAACCATAACTGGTATACTAAACCATACCTGAACCTGGACCTGCAACCAAAGAGTCAGCACAACAGGATGTATCATACTCTAAGGTGATACTAACATATGGTGTAGAGATATGGGGGTGGGAGTGTGCATGTCATAATGATGTCAAAAAATCAAGCATAGCAACCATACTCACATCTCTCACTCATTATGTAAAGCATACGATATCCACCGCTTTGATCAACCATATCATTGCTATGATCACTCTGCCCAATGGAATCATGACTACTCCATTGCACTGATCCACAACCACTAGTCCTTACTATGTCCAATCTGCCCCATGAAGTCATGACGACTCCACTGCACTGGCTCACAGCCTTGCTATGATCACTCTACCCCATGAAGTCATGATGACTTCACTGCACTGATCCATAGCCAATATCCGTCTCTTAGTGGTGAATCAAAGCTATGGATGCCAATAACCCCTTTGCACACGTCCAACTGCAAATTCCAATTCATGGAGTTAACTCATTGGTTCCCATCTGGATCCTGAGTTCTACTTCTCGTTGGAGTTACTTTGCATCTCGGGTTTTGGTCGAATTGGAGTTGGTCTTCAGAAGAGTCGTTGAGTAGAAATGGTGGAAGTCCAGAACCGGTTCAGATCGGTCATCTGGTTCGGTAGTGCTTAAGTCCTGGTTCAAAGTAATTTGCTCCGGTTCGATTCGGGCGTATGGTTGGTGCTTCAGCTTAAATTCGAATGTGTCATGCCTAAACTCCCTGTTCGGTTCGGCTACCTTGGTTCGTTTCGGCTATGCCGAACCGATCCCATCTCTACTCTTCTCTACCTTCTGTTTTACTCTCTATCGGTTCCATCTAGTTTACTCCAATCCGGTCCGGGCCCTCCTTATCGCCTTTGAAACGTTTTGTGCTAAGTTTCAGTCTAATTTGAATTTCCTTGCCCATGCCACAGATCCGACCCGATCCCTCTAACCCGATCCAATTCGAAACCTTGCACATTTCCTGCAACTTTTCCAGCGACTGTTTTACGTCATACGGTGGCATTTTCTACCATTCTAACTGTTCTAATCAATCACAAATCATACCATACAGTCATAGCAATATATAGAATTAAGAACACCTAAACAACAATTTGATATGTTAAAATGGATCAAACATACCAAAAACCCGTACTTTCCCCTTAATCATGTTTAACAATAACTAATGTTATGTTTAGCAAAACTTTACCAAATCAACCCAAATTTCTAACATAGGCCTAAAAAAAATATTTCAAAATTTATTAATATTTTTCCAAAATTCAATCATGCTTAAATTCGCTAATTAACACTAATTACCCTTAATTAACCATAATTAGTGTAAAACAATGCAAATCAGTCACCTTAGCCACGAATTAACTTTAGATCTAAAACTATCTCTTATTTGAGTTGAATCTCTATGCAGCACAGCAACTCCAAATCTGATTTGGTGCTATTTCTCCTTGATTTGACATAGATTAGGCTAAAACATGATTAGAGAGTGATTTGGGATGAAACTAGATGGTGGAAGCCATTGTTAGGTTTTTGAAAAGGTAAATGATGGCTAGAAAACCGAAATAGAATGAAAGTCTAACTCATTTCAGCCTCCCCATAACCCTAACCCCGAAATGGGTTATGGGCCCATTCACTAATCACCTTATTTGGCCCGATTCAGCAGTTTTCACCTTCTAAACCTTATTTCAGCCATATCTCCATAACAGTAAGTCCATATTTCAACTATGACCACTCTACGGAAAGCTAAACTATCATACGAATATAATGAAAGTGGTTTCAGTTCAAAATTCCTTACTGATCAAAAGTTATGGCCAAAACAAGATCAACTAGGGGTAAAACAGTCATTCAAAAATCGGCAAAAATTGTGAACATGGGAAATGACCCCAATAGTCGTCCCCCAATGTCACACGACCATACGACTCCTTATGAGAAAGAAATAAATATTCTGTGATCCTTCGATGCGTAGAATGCGGGTCGTTATACTTATGAATAAAATCTTTATATAAAACATATATGTATAGAAAATAATGGTTAAAACAAAATAAGATAATTTAGATCATATAAAATAAAAGTTTACTAATTAGTTTAAGAAATAAAAATATAAGAAAAATTAAGCTATAGCAAATAGTTTATAGTTAATGGTTAAATAATAAATTTTAAGGAAAGGAATAATTAATTTGAAAACACATAGTGTAAATATATATAATAAAATTTCTTTAACCATAATCGTTCCTTTGTTCTGAACTTCAAATACATGAATCTATACTCTAGTCTCAATGGAATTTACATAGTTAAATATCTTGTTTCAAACACTATTCAAACCATTCTCCCAATCTTAGGTGATTCGAACCCATATTCATATTAAGTTAAAACCACTCCAAGCATCCTCGATCATCTTTATTCCAAATTACATTCGATAAGAATTTATCATTTTCAAATCAAACAGTTAATTTGAAATTTTCAAATTATATTTGTAATACCCCGTATTTTCTGTGAATGTATAAGTAACAAATCAGAGAATAATTAATTTTTAAAAGAAGAATTAAGGGAAACGGGTTGCGCCATTGTGTTCGTCTCGGAATTCTGCATGAAATCAAGTCCGAATTTTCGAAAATCGGAGTTCGTATGACCAAGTTATGACCCTCAGAAGTTTCAGGAATTTAAATAAAATAAAACAGCTCGGAAATAAAGCCAGAAATTAGAAATTCAAACCCAGAGAAGGCTGACGGGAAAATTCCCGCCTATATACCCAGGTCGCCTGGAGAGTCGACCCACCTCCCCCAATTAGGTCGACTGGGGAGTCGACTGGGGTGTCGACCTCCCTATGACCAGGTCGGCTGGGGAGTCGACTTGGGGGTCGACCTGCTCCCGAAACCCAGTTTTTGAACCTGATTCATTCTGATGTATCCAGTCTCGTTTTCTGTCTAGATTCGTCCACCTAATCCTATATAAACAGCCCATAGCCTCATTTTCTCTACACAATTTCATTCTGTCTGTATTCTACCTCTGTTCTAATTAAAAATAAAAATGACGTCGCTACTCTGCTGGAATCAAAACTTGGACTGATGCATCTTCCTCCAACCTGAATAGAATCAAAAGCTAAATCAAATCTCAAATCAAAGTTTAGAGCTACAACAACAATTAAAGAGGAGTAATTCAACGTTTCTGCACCAACACCAGTTTATTATCCTTTCTTAAAACCATGAAAGGCAAGTACAGTTATTTTCCAATATAAACTTTAATTATGGTTGTGGCATGATTATAAATCTGAATCTGAGATTATGTATATTCTTATGTGTCAAATCTATTTTTCTGTGACTATTATGTACCTCTTCTTCTTTCTGTTCTATTGCCAGGCTACTACGAGCCTGCGCCGAATCTCATAAGAGATTAACGCACGAACGCTAAAGTTTGGGACAAGTAATGAATAATGCTTTATTGAACATGAAACTGTTGACTATGAGACTATTGCTTATGACCATGATTCGTGCCAATGAGACAATTGCCTATGACTATAATTCACGCCTATGAGACTATTGACTATGACAATGATTCATGACTATGAGACTATTACCTATGACATTGAATAAGAAACTAGTGTTATTGGTCGCCCATGACTATTGTGGTTAGTTGCCTATAACTATTGTTGTTAGTTTCTTATGCATATTCCCTTAAGGATGTTAGATCTCATATTTTGTATGTAACTTTTCTAGTTTATTTCTCATTCACTGTTATGGACATCGAGCCTATAGGGCCATTTCATGAGTATTTAGAGAACTTGGGGAAACTATGTTATACAGGGATTGGGCGTAGCTTAATTAAGTTAATTTGGCCTAGCTAATATGTTGGCATAATCTGAACTGTCTATAATAGATAATGATTTACATGTGTATTAGTCATGGACATAAATGGTAAACTAGAATATTAAATCTAATTTTGAGGTGGACTGTAAACGGGAATATTAAGGCTAAAATTTGGGGCATATATTGTTTTATGAATTATGACCTTGATTTGGGCATGTAAGTTTAGGCTAGATTTATAATTAGGCAAGATATGTCTATGAAACTTTAAGGAATGATTAAATCTGTTATATTGCCTAACCCGCTAGTTCTGTTATATTGCCTAAACTGCTAATTAGATTGAAACTGTTAATTATGTTAAAATTGCCTTATCTGCTAGACCTGCTAAATCGCCTAATCTGCAAGATCTGTTATCTGTTTAGTCTGTTGAATGGCGAAATCTATTGGAACTGAAATACTGAAGTTTGAAGTATGTAAATCTGTAGGCTCGATTGAAAATTGAGCAAAACTTGTTAATAGAACCGCGAATAATCTGCGGTAACTCGTACAGAAGTTAATTTGTTAAATTAACATGATCAGTCTGATATTAGCACAGTCTGTGAATGAATGCATTGGCTAAACATGAAACATGGCTAACTCAAGTTTAGAATGAGTTTGCGTCGTAGTTCTGCCCGGAACCACCCGGCACATCCAGTGGCCGCAAACAATATGTTCTAATGTGAGAAGTTAGTCATAACATGCTTCAAAACCCGAGGTTGGACTCAGTTTGCGGTAAAAACCTGTCCGGAACCAACCGGCCTAACTAGTGGCCGCAAATTGTCAGTCTAATGTAAGAGGTCTGCGTGTTAATTTTTAATTTATACAAATCTGAGATAAATATGATGTCTAAAACGTGTTGGGTGGGTAGGGTTAAACCAATTGGACTAATGAATTTAACAAACCCGTTTCGTGAATCTATAGGCCCAATTACAAAGTTAGACAAATCTGTAAATCTGCTAAATCTGTATATCTGATCCGTTAGTCTGAAAACTTGTCTGATTTGTGAACTAGTTGATCTGAACTCTGTATGTCTGAACTTGTAAACAAGTTAATCTGAAATCTGTTAGTCCGGGGACACAATGTTAGGAGGAAAATTACTTGTGTCATCTATTGTTTGGGACCCATATTAGTCAGTAACCCTTTCTGGTATTAAAACTTTGACCCAACAGTAGGTAGGGTCCGGGCACGCTTACTGAACTAATTATAAGCGGTTCATTCTGATAATGGAGAGGGGTGTTGATGGTGCGTTCCAACCGGGTCATGTGCGTGCATGGATCCCGGTCTGCCTCTGAGGATGTAAGACGCCGTGACATCTGTAAATATGTCTGTGCCAATTGGTTGTCACTTTAGGGAGTGATACACCCCACTGTGGGGCCGATAAAGGGTATTTATGTATTAGGGAGCTGATCGCTTAGGGTGGGGTTTTAGGGTACACTTAGTTCTGTCTGTTTCTGCTGGTACCGTCTGTTTCTGTTGGGTGGCAACACCTGTCTGTTTCTGCGTGGTACTGTCTGTTCGGTTGGTAAAGGCCCATTTACTAGTGCACACCTGATTCTACATTCTGTTTCCGTAGGGATTAAACTGTTTCTATTTCTGTACCTTCTGTTCGGGTGGTGAAGGCCCATTATTAGCATTCTGTTTGTCTGTTTCTGTTCGGGTGGTAAAGGCCCATTATTAGCATTCGGTTTCTGTCTATTTCTGTTGGGGTGGTAAAGGCCCATTACTAGCATTCTCTTATGTGGAAATTATTCTGTTCCCGTTTCTGTTTCAGTTTAGACATTAAGGTGACACCTAATCTTGTTATACTTGTATTAGTGCATAGAAATGAAATGTAATATTATTCTGTTTCTATTGTTTAACCTAAGTACATCTGCTGCTCCTATTACTGTTATCTCTTATCTAGCTTATTTTCATGTCACAATTATTATTATCTGTTCATATGCTGAAAGTCACTGGACTTGCCAGACTTTATGTCTGACCTTGCTTGTTTTCGCCCCTTTTTCTTCTGTTTCCCCCCCAGGTTTTCCAAGGAGGGAACACTTTAGCTTGATCCAGATTTCTTCTGCTTGAAATACTTAGAGTGCTTAATGTATAGCTTGACTCCTTATGGTAGCTTCTGTGGGGATTATGATTTTAAAGTTTTGTACTCTGATGATTTTCTGAACAAGACTGATATCTATGTACTTGAGTTTTTGGTAAAGATGTAACCAAACTGATTTCTGTTTTCCGCTGTAATAAAGTTATAATTTCTCAGGTATTGTTTATCTGTCTTGTAAATTTCTGTTTTGTCTACTAAAACGCTCCACCAAAGTTTAGGCATTCCCTTTGTCAGTGACTTTAATGGAGGTGGGGTGTTACACTTGGTATCAGTGCTAAAGGTTACCGGATTTGATAAAAAATTTTGGAAAGTATTTTCAAAAAGGTTTTAAAAAGAAAATATTTTCAAAATAAAGCTTATTTTTGAAAAACATACCCCCAAAAAGCCATATATCTATCTTTTTAGTTCTCCGTTTTAAAACTTTTTCTTTCATTCCGGCATGTCTGTGAATCTTAACTTTCCAGAGGGTGTGCCAATACCTGGCTGTTTCAGGAGGTACTTAGAGGCTAGGGCCAACGATGCAGGCCGAACAGATATTCCTCCTCCAGCTGCAGCGATTCCTCCTCCTCTGCCCCCTCCTCGTGCAATTGCTTTTTTAAAGATCTGTAAAGATTTTAGGGCCATGGTTGGAAGGGATTTCAAGGGAAATGAATCATTCGTAGAAGCGAGGAACTGGCTCAAAGAAACTGAAGATTTGTTCGTTATTTTTGTCGTGAACGATAGGCAGAAGGTACAATTGGCGGTATGGTTGCTCAAGGACAAAGCTTCCTATTGGTGGGAAGTCACTAATGCCGAGAGGCCGGTTGAAACATGGATGGATTTCAGAACAAGGTTTGAGACGAATTTCCTCTCGCAAGCTGAACGAAGTCTACAACTGGAAAAGTTCTTATCTCTTAAGAAAGGAAGTATGACGGTCAGGGAATACGTCAATCAGTTCTACCAACTGGCTAGGTTCGGACTAGATTTAGTCAACACCCAGCATAAAAAGGCTCTCCACTTTGTTAAAAGATTGAACGAGCCACTGCACATCCTAGCCATGACCCATGTACCCATGGGAGCGACTTACGAGAGATTGGTGGACATGGCACTACTGCACGAGGAAGACAACGACAAGAAAGAGGCAAAGAAGGAAGAACCACAGAACAAGAAAGCATGGCCCAAAAAGGAAACACAAAAGAAGGGTGAAAAGTTTGAAGATAAGAAGGAGAAAAAGTGAATTACTTGTGGAAGCCCGACACATCTAAACAAGGATTGCAGAAAAAAAAGGGCACTTGCTTCAACTGTGGTGAGATGGGACACTTCACTAGGGACTGCCCGAAGAAACGGGGGCAAGGGCAGAGGGCAAGACCAACTTCTGGAGGGCTGGCGAACACTCTCGAGGCTAGTGTATAGGATAGAAATAGGAAAACTTTCTGTAGGAGGTTTAATTTCTTTATCTGATTTTTGAGTTAAAACTCTTTTCTGATTTTGGCATTTCGATTCTGTAATCGATACTCTGCACTTGAATACTAGTATTGTTTCTGATTCTGCTATAGACTCAGACCATAAGGGTTAGGACTCATCCAATTGTGATAAGTTCGGTATCTATGTTGAGCGTTAAGTTGACTATGACGCATACATTATTGGTTTTTATCCTGCTTAGTTTCCTAGTAATCTGATCTGTACCGTTAATCTGTAAATATCTGAATATTTCTGATAAGGTTGAGATTTCTAGTTTTGACATTGTCTAAGGAGGGTAATCCTCTGGGTGTCAATCTGATGTTGATTTCGGTCTTCGTGGTTGATACTTAGGGGAATTTGTCTCTCAACCAAGGTCTAATGGAAACCAAATTTTTGTTTATCTGCACTCGCTCCCATCACTCTACTATGTCCTATCGATCGAGTCTTTGAACTATAGATAGGAATCCTATGGATGTAAACATGTGTTTGAGACATGTTATGTTTGATGGTTGTAAGTGCATGCAAGTGATTGCTAGTGGTTGCTCGTGGATGCATATACACACACTAGGCACTAGATCGGCTCGAAAACACTCTCGCACTGCATATGGATGTGTGAGCATTTTCAATTTCTGTGGATGCAAAATGATTGACTCATCAAATGGATGTTGCATATGAATGAATGGTTGTCACTCATATAAGAATAATATGTATCAATTAGGAAAATTGCATACATGTTGGACTCATGACACTGACATAGTTCGCATTAAGGAGGTCAACTGAATCAGTGGACCGCTTGATCTTTGCATTAGATAAGGAACATATACACACACTTTGGCATATGTTCATACAACATTAGAAGTTTTCTAAGGACAATGGATGCTTGTGGATGATGGTTGAGTAGATGGATGAGTTGATGGCAAGACACATTCTTCTTAACTTGAATATTTCGGGGACGAAATCCTTTAAGGAGGGGAGAATGCAACACCCCGTATTTTCTATGAACGTATAAGTAACAAATCAGGGAATAATTAATTTTTAATATAAGAATCAAGGGAAACGGGTTGCGCCATTGCGTTCGTCTCGGAATTCTGCATGAAACCGAGTCCGAGTTTTCGAAAATCGGAGTTCTTATGACCAAGTTATGACCCTCAGAAGATTCAGGAATTTAAATAAAATAAAACAGCTCGGAATTAAAGCCATAAATTCGAAATTCAAACCCAGAGAAGGCTTGAGGGAAAATTCTCGCCTATATACCCAAGTTGACTAGGGAGTCGACCCCCCCCCCCCAACCAGGTCAACTAGGGAGTCGACTTGGGTGTCGACCTCCCCATGACCAGGTCGACTGGGGAGTCGACCTGGGGGTCGACCTGCTCCCGAAACCCAGTTTTTGAACCTGTTTCATTCTGATGTATACGGTCTCGTTTTCTGTCTAGATTCGTCCGCCTAATCCTATATAAACAGCCCCCTAGTCTCATTTTCTCTATACAATTTCATTCTGTCTATATTCTGCCTCTTTTCTAATTAAAAATAAAAATGCCATCGCTGCGCTGCTGGAACCAAAACTTGGACTGATGCATCTTCTTCTGTAATGACTCGCATTCTACGCATTGGGGGATCGTAGAATATTTATTTCTTTTCCATATGAAGTCGTACGGTCATGTAACTTTGGAAAACATCCATTAGAGTCATTTCCCATGTTCATGATTTTTGTCGATTTTTAAATGACCATTTTGCCCCTAGTTGGTACTGTTTTGGCCATAACTTTTTATTGGAAAGGAATTTTGACCTGAAATCGCTTCCATTGGATTCGTTTGATGGTTTACCTTTCCGTAGAGTGGTCATAATAGCCAAACGCACTTACTGTTTGGGAGATATGGCTGAAATAATGTTTGGAGGGTGAAAAACTGCTTAACCGGGCCAAATCGGGTGATTAGCGAGTAGGCCCATAACCCATTTCGGGATTAGGGCTATGGGAAGGCTGAAATGAGATGGAGAATCATTCCATTTCAGTTTTCTAGCCTCCACTTATCATCAAGGAACCCTAAAAATGGCCTCCAACCTCTAAATCACATCCAAATCACCTTTTAGTCAAGGATTTGGCTTAGCAACCTCTAATCAAGGAAGATCTACACCAAAGCAACATTGGAGCTGATGTTTAGCATTGGGATTCACATCAAATCAGAGATTTATTTCAGATCTTAGTTTATTTTGTGGCTAAGGTGAGTGATTTGCATAGTTTTGCACTAATCATGGCTAATTAGGGGTAATTATTGTTAATTAGCGAATTTAAACATGATAAAATTCAGGAAAAATGTTTATAAAATTCGGAATGATGTTTTAGACCTCAGATATGAATTTGGGTTAATTTGACCAAGTTTTTCTAATCTTATCATAAGTTTCACCTAAACATGCTTAAGGGAAAATAGGGGGTTTTGGCTATGTTTGATCCTTTTTAACCTACCATATCGTTGTTTTGATGTTTGTGGTTGATTATACATGTTTCTATGTTTGTATGGTATGCTTTGTGATTGAATAGAATAGTTGGAATGGTCGAAAACTCCGTCGAGGGGCGTAAACAACTCACTGGACAAGGTGCAGGAGTTCGGATCGGATGGGGATTGAGGGTCGATCGGATCGCCCGATGGGATCGTGGGACATCACCACGAGTTAAGACATCTCCTCCGAGCCGAACCGTCTGAGCAAGGTCCACGAATACCAACCATGAACTGCTACTCGATCCGATCAACTCGTGCTTCATATCACGATCCGACTAGAGGAAAGCAGCATCCACGATCCGATGCACTACGAGACGCCGATCCGAACCCGGGGGAGCCACGAGCTGAAGGAGCGCGATCCGACCCGTATGGGGTATTCCGATCTGACCTAAGGAGAGGAGCACGATCTGAAGCAAAGAGAAAGAGGACCACAATGACGATATGAACCGTGGCGTGCTGAAGAGCCGATCTGATCCAAATGGGGTATGGAAGGTCGAACCGAACCGATGAAGACTGATAACCCGAGATGCAAAGGTAGTCCAAATGAAGGGTATTGACTCAGGATCCAGATAGGAACCAATGAGTGGACTTCATGAGTTGGACTTTGCTGCGGGACGTGTGCTAAGGAGTTGTCGATGTTCATAAATTCGATTCACCACTGAAAATGAATGATGGGCTACTTATCAGTGCAGTTGGGTCATTATGACCTGAGGGGCAAGGTGATGGTAGCAAGACTACGTTATCTGCGCAGTAGAGTCATTACGACTCGAGGGGCAAAGTGATGCAGAGTAAGACTATGAGCTAGTAGAGTGGGTTTCTTGTGACTCCATGGGGCAGAGTGGACATAGTAAGGATTAGTAAGGCTATGAGCCAGTGCAGTTGGGTTCTTGTGACTCCATGGGGCAAAGTGGACATAGCGAAGGATTTGTGGCTATGTTATCAGTGCAGTGACGCCATTTATGACTTCATGGGGCAAAGTGATAGTAGCGAGGTATGTTGGGTGATCGAAGTGGTGAACATCGTATGCTTTACGCACTGAGTGAGAGATGTGAGGATGGATGCTATGTTTGATTGTTGCCATCATTATGACATGCACACCTCCCCCACCTCCGTATCTTTACACCGTTTGATATGGTACCTTAGAGTGTTGTACAGTATGTAGTGCTAACTCTTTGGTTGCAGGTCCAGGTTAAGGTATGTTTTAGTCTACCTGTTATTGTTCACTTTAGATGCTTATCGCTCATACCAGGCTTTATGTCTGACCCAGAGTTTTATGTCTCCTCTTATTACTCTGGGTGCTCACACAAGCAGACTAGAGACAGGTTAGCTGGTGATACGCGAGTAGCTGATTCGGAGACGGGCAGGAGGCTTCCACGTATGATATATATATATATACACATTCTCCCTGTGTCGTCGGTGGTTGTTACTTGGGGATTAGTAGTGTACCTAATTTATCTTACTTTTGCTTTGAGACAGTTTGAAAAGTTGTAATAAGCTGTATTTTGGATTTTCGCTGCTATGATGCTTAGTTCTGGTTTTCATATTATGCACTGTCTCTCCTGTTTTATGTCAAGTATATTAATATATTTTGTTTAATGCGTTGTGAGACATTCTACAGGTTCTTTGTATGTTCATTTCCTTCTTCCCTTTCCTTCTGACGACCCGTTCCGTGCTAACTGGACATGTGTACAGCGCACCTTTGGAGTAAATGTCGGTTTGTGCGGGGCGGGCCATCACACTTGGTATCAGAGCTCTAGGTTGCGTAGTTAACCTAGGGAAAGACACTAGGGAGAGATAGTACGTATATGAGAGCGCGTATTTGTGATTACTTTGGTTTTCAAAAACTATATATATATATATATATATACTATCAGTAGTATAAGAATGAAGTCGCACTGCACTAGCACCACTATGGGGTCGTTAATCGTTTCCCTTTTTCAGATTGGCGATGAGCCGAGACGCGACGGGTGCTGGTAGAGGGACCAACCAAGGGAATGCCGCTGACATGAGGGCGATGTTTACTAACCTCATGAGAGACATGCTTAGAGAAGTGCAAGGGGCAGTTCCCAATCCCGTTGTTGGTGTTGGCCTAGTAGTGCAGGCGCCTAGGGTCGATTTCGCCAAGTTGTGCAAAGATTACAATAATCTTGGTGGAAAGCCGTTCCACAGAACGGAGTCGGCCACGGATGTTCAAGACTGGATGGATAGCTGTGACCGTATCTTCGATGACTTGGGTCTTGAGGATGCGATGAAGAGAAAGTTAGCGTCTCATCAGCTGCAAGGGCGAGCGATGAATTTGTGGAATGCTATTAGAACAGCTACTCCAGAAGATCAGGTTACTTGGGATCAATTCAAGGCTCGCTTTAGCGAGAAGTTTATTCCAGCTGCCCAGAAGTCAGTGTTGTTTAAGAGGTTCTTGGAACTAAAGCAGAACGGAAGGGCAGTTTCTGATTATATTGTTGAGTTCGACACTTTGTCGAAGTATGGACTGTCTCTTATCGATACTCCTGAGAAGAAGAATGAGAAGTTTATTACTGGTTTGGATGGATACTTGGGGGAAAGGCTTATCAACCACATCGATGAGACTTTTGAATCGATCGTGGGGAAAGCTTTGAGATCGGAGAGTCTTTATCCTAAGTCAAAGACTGAGGCTGCATCTGCAGAAGGGCCAAAGCCGCAAGTAGGTGGTGGAGGCATGAATAAATCTCAAAATAAGAGGAAGCAGGACCAATCTAAGGGTGGCCAGAAAAAGAGCAAGAAGGATGTTGAGTGCTTCAGCTGTGGTAAGAAGGGCCGTTATGCTAAAGAATGTCGGGCCAAGCCAGCGGAAAGGAAGTGCTACAACTGTGTTCAAGTGGGACATCATAAGGATAAGTGTCCGCAACCTCTTAAGGAGAAGCAGATTGTGAAAGCATATGCTATTGATGTAGTTCCTTCTTCGTCGAATGCCCCAACTTCGGCGGAGAAAGGAAAGAATGTTGTTATTCAAGGTATGCTTTCTATTTATGATGTACCAGTTCGAGATTTGTTTGATACTGGGGCTTCCCGTTCCTTCATATCTAGTGACCTGGTAGATAGGTTGGGACTGGAGCCCGAGATAGTCCATAGACCATTGGTTGTGACGAACCCGATTGGTGGTTCGACTAGCCTTAGTATGATTTGCAGGAATTTGGTCTTATCGAGTCATGGATGTATGTTTGTTTGTGATTGCTTTGTTTTGGGCTTTACTGGGTATGGCATTATATTGGGAGTCGATTGGCTCCAAAGATACGGGGTGGTGGTAGACTGTGAGGGCTTTTTGGTGACAGTGAGGACGGATGATGGGCGGAGGGTAGTGTTTGGTAGTCTACCTAGTGATGGGGTTATGGCTAGTTTTGTAAATTCCCTCGACATCCCGCAGGATGAGTTGTCAGATGTGCCCATGGTTGGCCAGTATCCGGACGTCTTCGAGGAGGTGACCGGGCTTCCACCACACCGAGAGATTGAGTTCTGTATTGATTTAGTGAAAGATGCCAGACCTATAGTGATGCCACTTCATCGCATGGCACCAAGGGAGCAGCGAGAACTCGGGGTGCAAGTCAGCAATCTTTTGAAGAAGGGATTTATTAGAAGGAGTGTCTCCGAGTGGAGAGCACTAGTTGTGTTTGCCACTAAGGCAGATGGTTCCCTTCGTTTGTGTGTAGACTATCGCGAGTTGAATAAGGTGACGAGGAAGAATAAGTATCCTCTACCACGGATAGATGATTTGTTTGATCAACTGGAAGGAGCTAGAGTGTTCTCCCAGTTGGACCTCGCGACAGGATTTCATCAGCTACGAGTAGCGGATGAGAGTGTTCCGAAAACGGCATTTAGGACGCTGTCTGGGTTTTATGAGTGGTTGGTCATGCCATTTGGGTTGACCAATGCACCAGCTTACTTTGTGGATCTTATGAATCGAGTATTCAGAGATCAGTTGAATAAGTTTGTTCTTGTGTTCGTGGATGATATCCTTGTTTACTTAAGGACAGAGGAGGAACACAGGGATACTTGAGGTTAGTGATGGAGGTGTTGAGGAAACACCAATTGAAAGCAAAATTCTCTAAGTGTCATTTTTGGAGAAGGGAAGTGAGATTCTTGGGTCATGTTGTTTCGGAGAGTGGTATTGCCGTGGACCCTGCGAAGGTGACTACGGTACAGGATTGCCCTACGCCCAAGAACGCAACGGATGTAAGAAGTTTCTTGGGATTAGCTGGATATTATCGTAAGTTTATCCAGGACTTCTCCAAGATAGCAGCACCGTTGACTCAGTTGACTAAGAAGAATCAGTCCTTCGTCTGGGACGAAGTGTGTGTGGATGCCTTCAAGAGTCTAAAGGAGAAGTTAACGCGTACTCCAGTGTTAGTCATTCCTAAAGGGAATGAAGAGATGACGGTATACATGGATGCTTGTGGTACCGGACTGGGTGCTGTATTGATGCAAGGGGGTAGGGTTGTAGCTTATGCTAGTCGACAGCTAAAGCCGCATGAGAAGAAGTATCCTACCCATGATTTGGAATTGGCAGCGATTATATTTGCACTAAAGATGTGGCGACACTATCTCTTGGGAGAAAGATTTGAGTTGTTTACCGATCATAAATCGTTAAAATATCTCTTCTCTCAGAAAGATCTGAATCTCCATCAGCAGAGATGGTTAGAGTTATTGGCTTCGTATGATTTTGATATCGCGTATACACCTGGGAAAGGTAATGCGGCAGCCGATGCCTTGAGTACGAGACATGCCAGTTTAGGGGCAATGTTTCTTGAGTGGAAGCAACTGGAGTATATCGCGGGGTTTGATTTCAGACCAAATTGCGAATTGGATCCAGTCATGCTAGCTAGTTTGACGATTAGACCCACTTTGATAGAGCGGATTGGTTGCAGCCAGAGGGACTATCCTAATCTATTGGAAATCATCTCCAAGTTAGAGATGAACATCGACATTGAGGAGATGAATGTGTATGGGCTTGATCGAGATGGATGGCTTCGAAAGAATGAAAGACTAGTTGTGCCCAACGTGAATGGTTTGAGAGATGAAGTGCTTAGAGAATGTCATCACTCAAAACTGACTATACATCCCGGTGGTAATAAGATGTATCGAGACATGAGACAAACTTACTACTGGGAAGGGATGAAAAGAGACGTTGGGAAGTTTATATCCAAATGCATGAATTGCCAGCTAGTTAAAGCCGAGCAAATGAAGCCTAGTGGGTTGTTGAAACCATTAGAGATTCCCGAGTGGAAATGGGAACAAGTCTCGATGGATTTCATCGATGGTTTACCAAGGACTAGATCGGGATATGTTAGCATCTGGATAATTGTGGATCGATTGACTAAAAGTGCAAGATTTATACCAGTCAAATCGACCAGAAGGGCAGCCAAGTTGGCAGAATTGTATATGAAGTGGGTAGTTAGATTTCACGGAGTACACAAAAGCATTGTGAGTGACCGAGACCCGTTGTTCACTAGTGGGTTTTGGAAGAGCTTACAGGAGGCTTTAGGGTCAGGATTACATCTCAGTACCGCATATCATCCTCAGACCGACGGTCATACGGAGAGGGTGAATCGTATATTGGAAGATCTCTTGAGAGCTTGTATATTGGATTTTGGTGGATCATGGGATGACCATTTGCATCTAGTAGAGTTTGCATATAATAACAGCTACCAATCCAGTATCGGTATGGCTCCATATGAAGCTTTGTACGGAAGACCGTGCAACTCACCATCATGTTGGATAGAGACTGGCGAGAAGTTTGTGCTTGGACCAGATGTGGTGAGGGAAACTTCCGATAAGATTAAGATCATTCAGCAACGAATGAAAGCTGCCCAAGATAGGCAGAAGAGTTATGCTAATAAGAGGAGAAGAGAATTAAAATTCTCCGTTGGTAACTTGGTGTTTGTCAAGATCTCTTCGTTAAAGAGCGTGATTCGATTTGGCAGGAGAGGCAAGTTGGCACCAAGATTTGGTGGCCCATTCCCTGTTCTTGAACTAGTAGGGAATTTGGCATATAGAGTTGGCTTACCAGAGAAAATGGCGGGAGTTCACAATGTGTTTCATGCTTCCCAACTAAGGAAGTTCGTTCACGACACAGATATGACTATTTCACCTGATCAGTTAGAGGACTTCGAAGTAGAACCCGAGGCGGTTGGGAACCGCAAGCCGATTCGTATTGTGGGGCACGATACGAAGCAACTTCGAAGGAAGTCGGTGAAGCTAGTCAAGGTTCAGTGGGGCGAGGACGAGAATGACTGTACTTGGGAGACATAGGAGAGCATTGGGAGGGCATATCCAGAACTCTTTGCCTGATAAGATTTATTTTGCAATTTAATTTTTCCGCATGCTAGGGTAGACTTGTTTTGCTTGTTGCATGTTTGATTGTTGTTTTATGATTGATAGGCATGCGGGACCTTTGTGTGTGTTTGGATTAGGGAATTTCGGGGGCGAAATTTCTTAAGGGGGGAGAGTGTAATGACCTGCATTCTACGCATCGGGGGATCGTAGAATATTTATTTCTTTCCCATATGAAGTCGTATGGTCATGTAACTTTGGAAAACATCCACTAGAGTCATTTCCCATGTTCATGATTTTTGTCGATTTTTAAATGACCATTTTCCCCTTGTTGGTACTGTTTTGGCCATAACTTTTGATTGGAAAGGGATTTTGACCTGAAACCACTTGCATTGGATTCGTTTGATGGTTTACCTTTCCGCAGAGTGGTCATAATAGCCAAACGGACTTACCGTTTGGGAGTTATGGCTGAAATAAGGTTTGGAGGGTGAAAAACTGCTTAACCGGGCCAAATCGGCTGACTAGTGAGTAGGCCCATAACCCATTTTGGGATTAGGGTTATGGGAAGGCTGAAATGAGATGGAGAATCATTCCATTTCAGTTTTCTAGCCTCCACTTACCACCAAGGTCCCCTAAAAACGGTCTCCAACCTCTAAATCACCTCCAAATCACCTTTTGGTCAAGAATTTGGCTTAGCGACCTCTAATCAAGGAAGATCTACACCAAAGCAACATTACAGCTGCTGTTTAGCATTGGGATTCACATCAAATCAGAGATTTATTTCAGATCTTAGTTTATTTTGTGGCTAAGGTGAGTGATTTGCATAGTTTTGCACTAATCATGGCTAATTAAGGGTAATTAGTGTTAATTAGCGAATTTAAACATGATAAAATTCTAGAAAAATGTTTATAAAATTCGGAATTATGTTTTAGACCTCTGATATGAATTTGGGTTAATTTGGTTAAGTTTTGCTAATCTTATCATAAGTTTCACCTAAACATGCTTAAGGGAAAATAGGGGGTTTTGGCTATGTTTGATCCATTTTAACCTACCATATTGTTGTTTTGATGTTTGTGGTTGATTATACATGTTTCTATAACTGTATGGTATGCTTTGTGATTGAATAGAATAGTTGGAATGGTCGAAAACGTCGTCGAGGGGCGTAAACAACTCGCTTGACATGGTGTAGGAGTTCGGATCGGATGGGGAATGAGGGTCGATCGGATCGCCCTATGGGATCGTGGGACATCACCACGAGTTACGTCATCTCCTCCGAGCCGAACCATCTGTGCAAGGTCAACGAACACCAACCGTGAACTGCTACCCGATCCGATCCACTCGTGCTTCGTATCACGATCCGACTAGAGGAAAGCAGCATCCACGATCCGATGCACTACGAGACGCCGATCCGAACCAGGGGGAGCCACGAGTTGGAGGAGCGCGATACGACATGTATGGGGCATTCCGATCCGAACTAAGGAGAGGAGCACGATCTGAAGCAAAGAGAAAGAGGACCGAGATGATGATCCGAACCGTGGTGTGCTGAAGAGCCGATCTGATCCAAATGGGGTATGGAAGGCCGAACCGAGCCAATGAAGACTGACAACCCGAGATGCAAAGGTAGTCCAAATGAAGGGTATTGACTCAGGATCCAGATAGGAACCAATGAGTGGACTTCATGAGTTGGACTTTGCTGCGGGACGTGTGCTAAGGAGTTGTCGATGTTCATAACTTCGATTCACCACTGAAAATGAATGATGGGCTACTTATCAGTGCAGTAGGGTCATTATGACCTGAGGGGCAAGGTGATGGTAGCAAGACTACGTTATCAGTGCAGTAGAGTCATTACGACTCGAGGAGCAAAGTGATGCGTAGTAAGACTATGAGCCAGTGCAGTGGGGTTCTTGTGACTCCATGGGACAGAGTGGACATAGTAAGGATTAGTAAGGCTGAGAGCCAGTGCAGTGGGGTTCTTGTGACTCCATGGGGCAAAGTGGACATAGCGAAGGATTTGTGGCTACGTTATCAGTGCAGTGAAGCCATTTATGACTTAATGGGGGCAAAGTGATCGTAGCGAGGTATGTTGGGTGATCAAAGTGGTGAATATCGTATGCTTTACGCACTGAGTTCGAGATGTGAGGATGGATGCTATGTTTGATTGTTGCCATCATTATGACGTGCACACCTCCCCCACCTCCGTATCTTTACACCGTTTGGTATGGTACCTTAGAGTGTTGTACAGTATGTAGTGCTAACTCTTTGGTTGCAGGTCCAGGTTCAGGTATGTTTTAGTCTACCTGTTATTGTTCACTTTAGATGCTTATCGCTCATACCAGGCTTTATGTCTGACCCAGAGTTTTATGTCTCCTCTTATTACTCTGGGTGCTCACACAAGCAGACTAGAGACAGGTTAGCTGGTGATGCGCGAGTAGCTGATTCGGAGACGGGCAAGAGGCTTCCACGTATGATATATATATATATATATATATATATATATATATATATATACACACACATTCTCTCTGTGTCGTCGGTGGTCGCTACTTGGGCATTAGTAGTGTACCTCATTTATCTTACTTTTTCTTTGAGACAGTTTGAAAAGTTGTAATAAGCTGTATTTTGGATTTCCGCTGCTATGATGCTTAGTTCTGGTTTTCAGCTTATGCACTGTCTCTCCTGTTTTATGTCAAGTATATTATTATTATATTTTGTTCTATGCGCTGTGAGACATTCTACGGGTTCTTTTTATGTTCATTTCCTTCTTCCCTTTCCTTCTGATGACCCGTTCCGTGCTAACTGGACATGTGTACGGCGCACCTTTGGAGTAAATGTCAGTTGGTGCGGGGCGGGCCGTCACATCTTCCAACCTAAATAGAATCAAAAGCTAAATCAAATCTCAAATCAAAGTTTAGAGCTACAACAACAATTAAAGAGGAGTAATTCAACGTTTCTGCACCAACACCAGTTTATTATCCTTTCTTTAAACCACGAGAGGCAAGTACAGTTATTTTCCAATATAAACTTTAATTATGGTTGTGGCATGATTATAAATCTAAATCTGAGATTATGTATATTCTTATCTTTCAGATCTGTTTTTCTGTGACTATTATGTACCTCTTTCTTCTTTCTGTTCTATAGTCAGGTTACTAGGAGCCTGCGCCGAGTCTCATAAGAGATTAACGCACGAACGCTAAAGTTTGGGACAAGTAATGAATTATGCATAATTGAACATGAAACTATTGACTATGAGACTATTGCTTATGACCATGATTCATGCCTATGAGACTATTGCCTATGACTATAATTCACGCCTATGAGACTATTGCCTATGACTTTGATTCATGACTATGAGACTATTACCTATGACATTGAATAAGAAACTAGTGTAATTGGTCGCCCATGACTATTGTGGTTAGTTGCCTACAACTATTGTAGTTAGTTTCTTATGCCTATTCCCTTAAGGATGTTAGATCTCATATTTTGTATGTAACTTTGCTAGTTTATTCTCATTCACTTTTATGGACATCGAGCCTATAGGGCCATTTCATGAGTATTTAGAGAACTTGGGGAAAACATGTTATACAGGGATCGGGCATAGCTTAATTAAGTTAATTTGGCATAGCAAATATGTTGGCATAATCTGAATTGGCTATAATAGACAATGATTTACATGTGTATTAGTCGTGGACATAAATGGTAAACTAGAATATTAAATCTAGTTTTGGCATGGACTATAATTGGGAATATTAAGGCTAAAATTTGGGGCATATATTGTTTTATGAATTATGACCTTGATTTGGGCATGTAAGTTTAGGCTAGATTTATAATTAGGCCAGATATGTCAATGAAACTTTAAGGAATGATTAAATCTGTTATATTGCCTAATCCACTAGTTCTGTTATATTCCCTTAACTGATAATTAGATTGAATTGCCTAATCTGCTAATTATGTTAAAATGGCCTTATCTGCTAGACCTGCTAAATCGCCTAATCTGCAAGATCTGTTATCTGTTTAGTCTGTTGAATGGCGAAATATGTTGGAACTGAAATACTGAAGTTTGAAGTATGTAAATCTGTAGGCTCGATTTAAAATTGAGCAAAACTTGTTAATAGAACCTCGAATAATCTACGTTAACTCGTACAGAAGTTAATTTATTAAATTAGCATGATTAGTCTGATATTAGCACTGTCTGTGAATGAATGCATTGGCTAAACATGAAACATGGTTAACTCAAGGTTAGAGTGAGTTTGCGGCCTAATTCTGCCAGAAACTGCCTAGCACATCCGGTGGCCACAAACAATAGGTTCTAATGTGAGAAGTTAGTCATAACGTGCTTCAAAACCCGAGGTTAGACTCAGTTTGCGGCAGAAACCTGCCTGGAACCAACCGGCCTAACCAGTGGCCGCAAACTGTCAGTCTAATGTGAGAAGTCTACGCGTTAATTTTTAATTTATACAAATCTGAGATAAATATGATGTCTAAAACATGTTGGTGGGTAGAGTTAAACCAATTGGACTATGAATTTAACAAACCCGTTTCGTGAATCTATAGGCCCAATTACAAAGTTAGACCAATCTGTAAATTTGTTAAATCCGTATACTTGATCCATTAGCCTGAAAACTTTTCTGATCTGTGAACTAGTTGATCTGAACTCTGTATATCTGAACTTGTAAACAAGTTAATCTGAAATCTATTAGTCTGAGGACACAAGGTTAGGAGGGAAATTACTTGTGTCATCTGTTGTTTGGGACCCATATCAGTCAGTAACCCTTTCTGGTATCAAAACTTTGACCCAACAGTAGGTAGGGTCCGGGCACGCTTACTGAACTAATTATAAGCGGTTCATTCTAATAATGGCGAGGGGTGTTGATGGTGCGTTTCAACCGGGTCATGTGCGTGCATGGATCCCGATCTGCCTCTGAGGATGTAAGACGCCATCACATCTGTAAATGGGTCTGTGCAAATTGATTGTCACTTTAGGGAGTGATACACCCTACCGTGGGACCGACACAGGGTATTTATGTATTAGGGAGCCGTTCGCTTGAGGTAGGGTTTTAGGGTACACTTAGTTCTATCTGTTTCTGCTGGTACCGTCTGTTTCTGTTGGGTGGCAACACCTGTCTATTTCTGCGTGGTACTGTCTATTCGGGTGGTAAAGGCCCATTTACTAGTGTACACAAAATTCTACATTCTGTTTCCATAGGGATTAATCTGTATCTGTTTCTGTACCTTCTGTTCGGGTGGTAAAGGTCCATTATTAGCATTCTGTTTCTGTCTGTTTCTGTTCGGGTGGTAAAGGCCTATTGTTAGCATTCAGTTTCTATCTGTTTCTGTTGGGGTGGTAAAGGCCCATTACTAGCATTCTCTTCTGTGGAAATTATTCTGTTCCCGTTTCTGCTTTAGTTTAGACATTAGGGTGACACCTAATCCTGTACTAGTATTAGTGCAGAGAAATGAAAAGTAATATTATTCTAATTCTTCTGTTTAACCTAAGTACATATGCTACTCCTATTACTATTATCTCTTATCCATCTTATTTTCATGTCATGATTATTATTATCTGTTCATATGCTGAAAGTCACTGGACTTGCCAGACTTTATGTCTGACCTTGCTTGTTTTCGCTCCTTTTTCTTCCGTCCTCCCAGGATTTCCAAGGAAGGAACACTTTAGCTTGATCCGGATTTCTTCTGCTTGAAGTACTTAAATTGCTTAAAGTATGGCTTGACTCATTATGGCAGCTTCTGTGGGGATTATGATTTTAAAGTTTTGCACTCTGATGATTTTCTGAACAAGACTGATATTTATGTACTTGAGTTTTTGGTAAAGATGTAACTGAACTGGTTTCTGTTTTCCGCTGTAATAAAGTAATAATTTCTCAAGTATTGTTTATCTGTCTTGTAAATTTCTGTTCTGTCTACTAAAACGCTCCACCAAAGTTAAGTCATTCCCAGTGTGAGTGACCTTAATGGAGGTGGGGTGTTACAATATTCAATCCCAATTTAAGAATTTCTGCTTCGTTTGGGAAAATTTCCTTAACCATTTCAAATGAACATTCACGATCCATATCTTTAAAGGAAACAAGTTTATCGAGTATATGATCATTCCTTTAATTGAAATTTCTATCAATTAAATATTCCAAATATTTAAAAATCATTTAACCAACCGAAGTCCGTATATAATTTTCTATCCTATGGCCAAGTGATATTAAATTTAATTCCTCGATATTTCAGGGACGGATCTATCATTTCAATCCAAATCAGAGTCACTGATATTTATCATTTCAAACTGTGTTCTAAATAATTCAATAAATCTCAGGTTTATTCGATGCCCGTAGCATCTAAGGTGGAAAAATGGGATTTATCATCATAATAAACAGACAAATCCATATACTGAAAGATGGGACAAAACAATATCACTATCCATTCAGAAATCAAAACAACCAAGCATCCATCACACCCATTTTATTTAAATGGTAAATTGAATCATTTTACTGGTTAATAAGTGTCAGGATTTCTAACTAAAATTTTAATTAACAACAATAACTAGTTATAAATCTAAATTTGCAGATTAACATACTTACATGTCAATTTTAAGCAACCAATCATCAATCAAACACAACCATGCAACCACACTTATTTCACAATTTAATTCGATAAATATGGGAATAATTTAGTTAGTCGTGAGTGAGAAAATCACTCAACTTTGGGTCTTTTGTGGACCAAACGTCCAACCAATGTCTAAAATTTTGCAGTCTCCAAATGTAGCCAAACCATTATCAAAGTGTCCACAATTTGCCACGATTCCAACGCACCGAACCGCGTCCAAATCCAAATTCACATGTAAAAGTAACCAGCTTTTTATCATTTGGATTTTGAAATATATAAAAATTAATATAATAATTTCTCATCCAATCATCACTTGACACATCAACCATCTTGAACCTTCCTGCTCCATCGTTTTCACACTACAATGAATGCAGAACCCGACCCTGAAACCCTCGACTTTGACCAACGTTTTCTCATTGCTCCGACCACAAACGAACCTCAGACCACTGGCGTTGGAATTCCTTGCTCCTGGCGCACCTTCCCACTAAATGATGGCGCCTCCAATCTCCCATCTTGCTGCCGTTGGGGCAAAGAACGGAAGTGGTTTTCGAGTTTGAAATGCAAATTCCCAGCAACCCGCACAAATATATAACCTCCGACCACCACCAATGAACTCGTATTGACGATATCTTTATTACCCATAAGCCCGATTTTCCAATTAACATCCAAATCGAAAACCCCCAATTTACACCTAAGGGTTTCGCGAATTCCAGCCTTTGACCGTGGATTTCCGGCGATCCAAGCACTGCATGCCGAAACAGATCATACCGCGGCTTTGTATCATCGAGGGCTTCAGTTTGACATATAATATGTTGGATTTTGAAGAGATTTGAATTTTAAAGCTTGGATTTTTATTTGAAGGGAAGTTTAAAAAAAATGTTTCTCCCATTAACGATGAAGCTTGATGGAGAAAAGTATACGTAATAGAGAATGGGCTGATAAGTGGAGATGGAAATTTTATTTGCATATATATAAAAGGCCCAAAAATGAGAAACAACAATTATCTTAGTACATAGATTTTAATCACACTTTCTCCTGTATGATCAAATGACAAGCCCGATTGTAACACAAACTAAAACTCTACTATAATTCGATATTTTGAATCCAATGAGACAGTTTTCTTCGGATTCCGAGACAGTTACCAAAACCATTAAACTTCACAGTTAATTAATTAATAAAATATTCAATTATTCATTTAATTGTTTTAATTCAATTTAAATATTTATTAAATTTTATTCTAGTTAAATTATAGCTTAAATAAAGTTTACAAATCTATTTTACAATTTTTAAGTTCTCGAACTGATTATTTGAATTTTAGTTATTATAAAATAACATAAAATTCTGCCATTTAACAATTTAAATTTGAATTTCAGTTTTTAACTTAAACCACTAAAAATCTAATTTGTTACTAAAATATTATATTCTATGTTGCAACAATTCTAAATAAACTAAATTTAAAATCCATTTATACTCAATTCAAATAGCCGTCCTCATTATAATCAACAAAATTTGATTTTTATCCAATATTATTCCATTTATTTATTTTAAATCTAAATTTAAATATATTGAAAATTATTGTTGTTACAAGGAGGATGAAGAAGAACATTGGCAAGGTTATGGTGGAAAAGAGAAGACTTATGCCATGGAAACCATGGCCATAAGCTTTAAGAAGAAAGTGGAATGGAATGGTAAGAAAATGGAGAAAAGGCCTCCTTATATAGGAATGGAGAGTTAATGAGGTAATGACACCTAAGGGGGCAAGTGGAAGGCATGCATTGAAGGAGACACGCTAAAATACAAGTGTCCTTACACTTGTCTTAAGGAGAGAAAATGAGCTTTTGTTAGCATTTTCCCTTAAACGCTATGAAAACTAAGGGAAACACTTAATTCTAACACTACTAATTCATGTTATGGTTTGACAAATAAGATCGAATGACAAATAGTATCAATAAATCAAAACTCATTAATAATCATTCTCATTTATAATTGAAGTAAAATCTATTATATAACTTATCAAAATTATTAAATATTCTTAACCATATATATTTTGACAATTTCAAATTTAAATTCAAATTGAGTAATAAAAACTCCAATTTTAAATCGGTTAAAATTTCTGGATCGTTACATTCACCCCCCCTAAAGCTTTTCGTCCTCGAAAAGAAAAGGGAATCACAACTACTTATTTGACATCTTGTAAATTTACATATTCAAGATTGAAATTCTTGATACAAAAGCTCCCTGTTCTCAAAATGGATATACTGGGTATAATATTATAACACACATATTTACGAAAAACCATATATATATGACCTCTAACGATAACCTCTAGTTACCCATTATATTTGATTCACCGTTTACTAGGCCAATTACTTATACTCAACCATTTACTTCTTCCATTTACTTCTTTAAAAAAAAATCTGATTTGTAAATTTATTTTCTTAGATCTTATCATGAAAATACAAAGGTTATGAAACTTTTTCGTTTTTAGTTTCCAAAATTTACTATTATTGTTTACACGAAAAACTTGATCATCTCCAAATTCAGCTTGTCTAAACATTTCTGTTTAGGTAATTTCTTCTTACTATTCCTGCTTGCCTAATATCCTTTAATCAAATTGTGAAACTTAATTCACAAGGTATTCATGCTCACTTAAACAGTTCCTTTTGTTGCCACAATATACTTTAGAACTTATCGACTTGTCCAAAATCATCGATAATTCCAATCTTCCTATCTATACATTTAATTAAATTCAATAACTTTTCATTAGAATAGGATCTATTTGGATATATGACAGAATATATAAAAATGGTTTATAAAAGATTTTCTTAATATAATTAACATCATATACATGAATTTATTCATGCATCCAACTTTTCAGAGATAATTTCCTAGGGGTCAAAGAGCTTGCTCTGATTACATAATTCTTGCGTTCCCTCTTCTTCACTTATGACTGTGGGTGGTGTTGCTTTAGCTGGTCTTTCTCCCTTCATTAACTGAAAATCCGACAACATGCCCTACTTTTCTACATCAATAACACTTCTTTTCTTTTGTTGGGCTCATGGGTTTCTTCTTTGTTTTAGGATACTTACGTATAAAATGTCCTTCCTTCTTACATTTAAACAAATTATGTCTTCTCGAATGGTTTTCTTTTGTATTCTTTCTAGGCATGAATCGGCAAAATGTCCTTCTTGATTACATCTATAACAACATATACCTTTGAATTTCCCCAATCTAGGGCTTTCTTCCGTTACTTTTCGGTTATGAGCTTTTCTTGCTTATTTTAGGGTCATCCACGATTCAATACCTGATAGACCAGACTCCGTCTTTGTTCCTATAAGGAAATTTTGTTGAAAAGTCTAGGTTACTCTCCACTTAAATTACTGGCTTATACTATACTAACAAGTTTACTTGGTATAAATATTAAAACCCAATCAAAATTTCACTTTTCTATTTAAGTTCACATCAATTTACCAAATAATTTCAAACCATTATCTAAATGGGTTTAAGTATATATTGATGTTTTAATTGAATCATTTAGTCATCCCACTTTCGAAACTCAAAAATACATACTGCTGATGCTGTAGTCATCAACAGAATCATCATCAGACAACTAGAGTGTGATTCTTTATCAATCTAGTATACTTAAGACTTCATATATACATTAGCTACACATATATTCAAAATTTTCTTATACTCGATAGTCCAACCTCAACATCGAATACAATACTCAAATTCTAATTTTTAATTTCAATCCATATTGATTAGTTACCTTAACAAATTTGACACAAGTTTATCGATATTTCAAAATGTTACCCAATAGTGAAATTAAATCCAAAAGGCATTTGTACTCGACTCATTTTCCTGATCAGTGGAAGGGGTTTAATTACCATGCCATAAGAAGTATTTTATGTGTAGTTATAACCACAAAATGTATACGTAACCTTAATCGTATTATTAAGTATCCTGTTTATAATTATCCATATATTTCCAAAATATGTTTCTTTCTTAAAATATAACTTTTCAAAACTCATAACATATTTTCAAATAAGGTCTCTCAAATATAATACTCTAAAATCTCAATCTAGGGAATTACTAACACAATCGCTTATGAGATTTATAACTCTGATGAGTCTTTCCTTTTTTTCAAATGTGTCATACCACATTGCTTTGTATAAACCAAAGCTCTGATACCAAAAATAACGACCTAGATTTTTGCCTGGTTTTCCCCGATAATTAAACCAACTTGAACCATTCATAAAGATAGATTGTTAGGGGCACTTACACATTTGCATAACAAAAAAAGAACTTTTCCATTATCATTAATATAATATTACGTCAGAGTTACAAGAGGTAGATCAGAATACATCGATTACACAGCGGAAAAGATAATAAACTCAGTTGAAGAATGCGAATGCTCCAAGACATAATAGCTCTAGCTAAAACCAGAATCCTTCTCCAACAAACTCCAAGACTAAATCTGCGAACCAAACTATAAGGCTACTCATGTAAAAATTATGGGCACCTCGAGTTTAGGTGTGGGAACAATAAAATCCAAGTCAGTCATGGGTGGTGTGAGAAATCAAAACAGTTGTTTTAGGGTTTATTTTAAAGTTAAGTAATTCACCGGACCACGCCACTAATGCAGAATAGGTTTATTGCATGTGAATACCAATGCATAAATATCCGCAATGACTTTTTGAAAAATGAAGCTATCATAAGCTCGACCCACATCACAGAATGGAAGCGCACACCAGAAGGGTGAGTTTTGCCTTATGATAACCAAAAATTCCTTCATACGTGAAAATCCTCTTTTACTACTATATATAGTTTAACTCCCTGTATTTCCTGTGAATATTAAAGTAACGAATTAAACAATACTTAATTTTAAAAGTGAGAACTAAGGGAAACGAGTTACGCCATTGCATTCGTCTCAGAATTCTACTTGGGATAGAGTCTGAGTTTGCGTGAATCGGACTCTGTATGATGATGTTATGGAGTTCAAAATATTTCATGTCTAATTATAAAATATAAATAATAATTAAACATCTAGAACCAAGTTCAAAATTCGAAATTCAAGAAGAATAGGCTGGGTGGGAAAATTCCCGCTCCGGGGTGTCGACCCCCTAAGGGGGAGTCGACATAGGTGTCGACCCCCATATAGGGGAGTCGACCCCAGTTGGCCCAAATCTGGCAAATGATGTGTTCTGCCACGTGTCGCTCTCTAATTCGCTGTGTTACGTGGTATTCTGCTCTAGACGATTCTGATGACTTCTATACAGATCTAAAGGCTCTAAATCTCCCTATACGCCTATAAAAAGGCCCCTAAACCTATCGTTTTCTACACATGAATTCATAGGCGTTTATATGCTGCTAAAACCTGAAGTGACCTAGCCTCCACCTTAATCAATCAAATTAGAGTTTTCAAGTTAACAATCAAAATCTACATCAAAGGAATAACTAATCAAATTCAGAAATCAGATCCCTAGAATTCAAGACCGTTCTGTAATTTGAAAGTTCAAGTTACTTTCAGAAATAAAATTTAATTGTGGTTATGACATTGTAATAAATCTGAATCTGAGATTATGCCTATTTCTATGTATCTTTCTATATCCATTGGATCTATACCATTTATATTATTATGTCCATCCTTTGTCACTTCTTTCCTTCTTCCCTTTTTGTCTTAATAGCCAGGTAACTGCGAGCCTAAGTCAGATCTGTTATGAGATGAATGTAGGTTGGTAAAAATTGGACATAATATATGATTTAGACATGTCCAGCGCTAAAATTGGGGAAATTATTAAATTATGTATAATTGGGCATAACAAATTTGTTACACAGTCGAGGACATAACACATGTCGAATTTAAAACATAAAGTGTATCGAACATATGACTTGAGATTTGAGGCATAAAATATATTGGACATGTAACTTGGGGTTTGAGGCGTAAATTGAACTATAAAGATATAAGGCATAGTACATGACGTGGTTTAGGACCTAAAGTTGGGGCATATTATATATACGATAGTTTATGACTTGGAAGAAGGAGATTATTGTATATAGTGATATATGGCTTAGGCATTAGAACCTATAGTAAGATAGGGATAACTTTTAAATGTGAACACGCCTTAATTTGGATTTTGGGTAATTGGCATGCACTGTAATTAAAGGCTATAATTTGGCATAGTTTATACTGTGAATCATGATTTAGTGGTTTTGGAGAATATTTTGTACGGTGCAACATGACTAAACCTTAGGGCATGTGTTATATCGTGATTTTTGGGGCATGACTATTATTGCAAATTTTGGGAAAATTGGGTGTAACCTATTTTGAGTAATAATTTGAATCTGCATTTATGGGGCATAACTTGCAATCAACTTTGTTGGTGTATAACTTGAGAATTGGAACATGACTAGTTTAGTGAATTTGGGTTGATTACCATATAAAATCTAGACTTGGACATGTATGGTAAATATGCTAAAAGATAAACATGCCTAACCCGAGGTTAGATTGAGTTGCAGTGCAAAACTTCCTGGAACCGCCCAGCATATCCGGTAACCACAACAACACAGATCTAATGTGATAGGTTAGCGCATTTAGCCCAAAAAAACCCATGGTTAGAATGAGCTTGCGGTAGAAGTCTTCCCGGAACAACCCGGCACATCCAACAGCCGCAAACAAAAGTTCTAATGTGAGAGGTTGGGACATTAATAAATTAAGGCCAATAAACAGACATGCTAAGAATAGTAAGGTTAAGTAAAATTTAGAACACATAACTGTTATAACATGTTAATTAGACAAGAAGGTAGGGTCAAGTAAATTTAGAACACTTGTAATATCCTGTATTTTAATAACATATTAAGATCATAAATCAAGGCAGAATTAAATATTAAAATAAGAATCATTGAAAACAGGTTGCGCCATTGCGTTCATCTCGAAATTCTGCATGAAATGAGTCCGAGTTTTCGAAAAATGGAGTCCGTATGAGGAAAATATGACCCTCCGAAGTTTCAGGAATTTTCAGAATCAAAAATTGCTCGAAATTCGAATTCGAAATTCGAATTCAAATCCTAGTGCCGGCTGGGAGCGAAATTTCCCGCCCATGACCAGGTCGACCTGGTAGTCAACACTATGGTCAATCTCCCAGGGACCAGGTCAACACTATGGTCGACCTGGGGGTCGACCTGGTGACAAAACCCAGTTTTTGAGCTGGGTGCATTCTGATGTTTTTAGATACGTTTTCTGACTAGATTTGTTCTCCTAATCCTATATAAATCCACCTAATCCCCACTCCTCCTTGCACCATTTTTCTCTAATCTTATGCTGCACAAATTCTTGATGGACATGACTTCTTCTTCTTCTTCAAAGATTCAAATAAAAATTAATCAAATCTAGAGAGTTCTTCTACCTTCTTCTTCAAGCGACACAAGAATGCAAATTAGGGATTTTCAATCAAATTGAGATTCAACGTTCAAAGACAGCTTTCTGGAATCAACATTTGCATCTTAATTTCTTAGTCCACGTTCTGTAAGTTCTAATTATTTTCAGATCTAAATATTTAAATTTAATATGGGCATGTGATGAAGTGAAATTGGACTTTTGACTCAAGTCTATTTCTGTTTCTTCTTGAATCTTGATTTTTGGGCTTTTCTATCTTCATTCTCATGCCAAGTTTATGATCTATTCAGCAGTTTTCTTGATTCTTAATGATGTTATCATTAAGTTGTAATCTTTATGCCTATCATGATGATTTATGCTATTTTCTCTCTGATCTTATTCTTATTTCAACTTCTACCTCCCCCTATTTATTTTCTTTTGATGAACCTAGGTCAATTTCGGACCTAGGCATAAACTACGATATACGTGCGATGGTATACAGGAAAAAATATTGGAATATTGCCTAGTGGAATATATGTGTTTGGTGGAATCGAGGGCATAATTTGAAAATTGGATGTTTGGGGATAATTTACCGTTAACATGAAACGGGGTAATTTTTGGTATTGTCATTATAATGGTTATTGCGCGATTGGGATTGATATATGTAATTTGGCTAGAACCTGTTATGGGTAAATTGGTGTAAACATGGTATATGTAATTTTGGGTATAAAACTTGATCTATGTAAATTGAGCATAGCTTTGTAAACATGTAAATCATGAATCTTGACATATGTAAAACGGCATGAAACTTGGTATATGTGTAAATTGGCATAAAATTGGCATACATGTAAAACGGCATGAATTGAACATATGTAAGTTTTGTATGAATTGGGCATATGTAAAACTGACATGTAATCTAGAACATGGACATATGTTAATTATGTAAAATTTGGATTTGAAACGTATATGATAATTTTTGACTTGGTAGAGGTTTAATATGAACGAGCCTAAGTTGGGTTTTGAGTAGTTCGCATGTATTGTAAATAAAAGGCTATAACTTGGCATAACTTTATAGTGAATTATGGTAATAATTTGGGAATACGTTTTGGGGTAAAAACGTGAATTATGAACTTGGTAATTGGCATATAACTGGAAGTATGGACGTGGCTGAAACATGAACATGAATATGAATATGAACACGAATGTGAACATGGCTAAACTCGAGGTTGGGTTGAGTTTGCTGTGTAATTCTTCCTAGAACCGTCCGACATATCCAGTGACTGTAAATAATAAGATCCAATGTGAGAAGTTAGTAATATCGTGCTTAAACTCGAAATTAGACTGAGTTGTGGTGTAATTCTGGTTGGGACCGCCCGACATATCCAGTAACCACAACAACAGGTCTAATGTGAGTGAATGATGCATTAATAATTAACTAATGCCAATAAATAGACATACTAAGAATGGAAAGGTTAAGTAACATATGAATAGTCGACACTTAACCAATATGATATGAATTGGTAGGTTAAGTAATATGACTAGGTTAATGACACTTAACCAATATGAAATAAAAGGGTGGGTTAAGTAAAATGACTAGACTAACGACACTTAACCGATATGAAAAAAATGGGTGGGTTAAGTAAAACTGAAATTGATAACTTGAGTATACTTAACCAATTTGACACGATGATTTGGTAAGGTCAAGTCATGAACCGCTTGAATGTACTTTACCAATTTGAACGATGATTTGGTAAGGTTAAGTCATGAACCGCTTGAATATACTTAACCTATTTGACACGATGATTTGGTAGGGTTAAGTCATAAACCGCTTGAATATACTTAACCAACTTGACACATGATTGGTAGGGCTAAGTTATGAACTTGAACGACAACAATTAGCCAATTTGACATGACATGTAGGCGGGTTAAGTCACAAAATTGAATGACAACACTTAACCAACTTGACATGTTAGACTGATAAGGGTTAAGTCACGAACTTGAATTACAACACTTAACAAACTTGACATGCTAGACTAATAAGTGTTAAGTCACGAATTTAAATGACAACACTTAACCTATTGGACGTAACCCTAGGTACGTGGTCCATTTCAGCAGTAACCCACTTAGATGTATCATGGTACCCTGGAACTAGGTAGGGTGGGGCACGATTACTGGGCTGATTGTAAGCGACTAGAACGACGGCTGAGTTGGTGCGCCAGTGTAGGTTTAGGCGTACTATGGTCGTGCACGTAGTCCGGAGTTGAAAAAGCAGGCATTGGGCATCAGTAGGTTTACACTGTGCTTGCTTGATTCGTGTCGGGTGTTGGCACACTAGGGCTTGATACACTCTATGGTGGACTCAGCATAGGTAACTACGTTCGTGATAGGGTCGTATGACACAGACACGTGAACGAGCTAGGACTTGTAGGGAGCCGATCGATTAATAGATCATTTCATGGGACCAAGCAATTTGTCATTTCATGACATTGGGCAAGGGATCATTTTATAGTCAACACATGACACGGTTTGGGATACTAGTACCTGTGGTGCAGAGCAAATAGATATCATAGAAATATTTTAATGGTGAAGCAGAGAAACCTTGCGATGCTTGATAGAAATCTTGTGAAATTATACTTAGTTTATCTTGAATGGGAACCTTGCGATGTTATACTTGACAAAAATAAAATGATGTTATTCTTAGTTATCGTGTCTGTAGCTTATCTTGTCATCATGCTTATGTTTACTTTCAGTTTATTCATGTCATGTTATCTTTACTTGTTTTTAAGCTGAAAGTCACTAGGACTTACTCAGTGTTTATGACTGATCCCTTTTGTTTCGCCTCGTTTTCTTCCGTCCAACCCCCCCTCCCCGGTTCGCAGGGTGGGAATACAACTTAGTTCGGATGTTACCAAGCTCCCAGGCTCTTTCATGTATGGCTTGGATCTCTCTTCGCTATGACTTGCTTTGCTTTATTGGGGAATACTACAATTTATTTTTATGCTTCTTTGTTTTTGAGCAAGAAAGATATTTTAGCTATGTAATTGGGTATTGGAAGTTGACGGGCTTTTATTGTAAACAATTATATTTAATAAATGATTTGAAGTACTTATACTTTACCTTCCGCTGTTTTATATATGTCTGTCTTGTAATATTTTTGTTCCAGTACCCATAATTCTCCATTGAAGTTAAGGCATTCCCTTTGTGAGTGACCTTAATGGATATGGGGTGTTACATTTGGTATAAGAGCAAAAGGTTACCAGACTGGGCAAAGGCTTTTAAATACCTTCTGAAATTATTTTCAAACGTTTACAAAGAATTGTTTTAGAAAAGGCATATTCCCCAAAGCCATATGCACTATCTTTTGTTTCCCTCTTTGAATCTCTTCTTTCTCTCTTTTCACCATAGTTTTGTAGGGGTACGACACAGGTCGTAGGGCAAAGGAGTGCCCAACCTCCATCTGGAGTCGCAGTAGTTTTACTTGCGACTAATCTCATTTCAAGCTTTGTAAGGTTGCCATGCGATGGAGGTAGCTTTCGAGAAACTTGTCAACAAGGTATACAAGGATAGTAAGAACGAGGATAAAGAACACAAGCCTAAGGATGAGAAACTTGTTGATATGGCTTAATCCACGAAGGAGGAAAAGGTGAAAGGGAAGAAGCCAAAGTGAAAGAATAATAAAACCCATGACAAGAGAGAGACTATCGTTAGTATGGTTAAAAGGGACATGTTGTTAAGTGTTATATGACAAGGACAAGGGCAAAGGACAAGATCGTCGAGAGTGCAATTGTATGCTCTCACTACTTACATACCTAAGAGAGGTGGTAACGTTTCTGTTAAAAGTGTAGCTTTTCTTTTCAATCATAATGTGGAAACTTTGTTTTTGTACATCATATCCTTTTAATTCTGCTTCGATAGTTGAGTCTCTACATCTTAGTACTAGCGTGGTAGAGGATCCCATTTTTGTCTCAAATCCTGTTAGGGAATCGACTCATTTATTAATGACTTGTTTGGATTTGAGAATGTCTATGCTAAGTGTTGAGTTTAGAAGGAATGCTTATGTTTTTGGGCTATGGGTTGATTCTAGGGATGGAGTGGTTATCCAGAAATGATACCATTCTCGAGTATGAAAAGAGGGTAGTTAGACTCTTGACTTGCCTCGGTAATGCCCTCGAAGTCTATTGTAACCCTAAGGGTTCTTCCATGCTTAGTTACCTAGAATCTCATGATACATTCATTGATCCGCTCGAGTAGTGTTCTCCACCAAGGCGGATGGTTCATTTCGCTTATGTAGGATTTATAGAAAATCACCTTAGTAAGTACATTTGGCGACATGGTTGACATCTGTTTATTTTCAAGAGATAGTTCTTCTGCATGGAATACCTTATAGTGAGTAAACGAGATCCAGGATTCGCTGGTGAATTTCGGAGAGCTTGCATGAAACCATGAGTACATAGTTATGTTTGAGCCGAGCATACTAGAAAAAGAATAAGTGAAAGTGGAACGAGAGGCGACAGTGAAATGAGTTCCAACTCTTATTTTGGAAATAGGAATTAAGAAGCAACGAAATTGTGAAGTTAAAGACGGTAAAAGCACAATGGAGTTAAGCTCAAGGAAATGCGACTTAGAAGATTGAAGAGTAGATACGAGCATCATATCTCTTTTTAAGAGTATATCCTTGATCCCTCTATTCCTGTAAAGCTTACTTGCATGCTATCTTTTAAGTATATCCTCTCGGTCCTATTCTCAATCTTATTTCTGTTGCAAACCCCATAGGGAGTTTGACTCATTTGTAGTAATACATGTAGTAATACATGTTGGGGCTTGAGGGAGTTCGTTGGGTTGACTAAACTTTTTGGGTTTTGTAGAAGAATATGGGTTAGTTTTAGGATGGGATTTCTTGTCACTTAAAAGGACTCCATCATGCTTAGTTTCCTTGAAACATATATATTGGTTGGGTTGAGAAATTCTTTGGGTATCAGTCTGATGTTGATTTCGGTCTTCCAGGCTGGTGCTTAGGGAGTTCTTCTCCTAATCAGTATATATGTGACATAGATTTCCAGTTTTGACATTGCCTAATGGGCACAAAGTTTTTACTTGCTTCTATCATTCGACTATATCTTTAGATAGGAACAATTGGGTGTAAACATGTGTTTGAGACATGTTATGATTGATGGTTGCAAGTGGATGCAAGCGGTTGCTAGTGGTTGCTCGTGGATGCATATACACGCACATTAGACACTAGATCGGCTTAGTCACCTTTCATATTGCGTATGCATGAGTGTTTATACTTGGCTATAGATGAAATTGAATGTGTTATCATGTGGATGTTGCATATGGATGGATGTTTGTGCACAGATATAGTGTTTATGTGAATAGGACTATTTGCATACATGTTGGACTCAGGGCACTAAACATATTTTTCATTAAGAAGATCAATCAAGCCTGATCATTTGCATTAGATAAGGAACATATACACACATTTTCTGCATATGTTCATACAGCATTAGAAATCTTTTAAGGATAATGATTTCTTATGGATGATGTTTTGAGTATATGGATAATGGATGGTAGGACACATTCTTCTTAACTTGGAGATTTCGGGGATGAAATCCTTTAAGGATGGGAGAAAGTAATACCATGTATTTTGATAACATATTAAGATCATAAATCAAGGTAGAATTAAATTTTAAAATAAGAATCAGGGAAATGGGTTGCGCCATAGCGTTCGTCTCGGAATTCTGCATGAAATCGAGTACGAGTTTTCGAAAAACGGAGTCCGTATGAGGGAGATATGACCCTCCGAAGTTTCAGGAATTTTCAGAATCGAAAACAGCTCGAAATTCGAATTCAAACCCCAGCGCAGGCTGGGCTGGAAATTTCCCACCCAGGACCAGGTCGACTTGGGGGTCGACACTATGGTCGACCTCCCACGGACCAGGTCGACGCTATAGTGGACCTATGGGTCGACAAGGTGACAAAACCCAGTTTTTGAGCTGAGTACATTCTGATGTTTTTAGACACGTTTTCTGACTAGATCCGTTCTCCTAATCCTATATAAACCCACCTAATCCCCATTCCTCCTCACACCATTTCTCTCTAAGCTTATGCTACACAAATTCTTGATGGACATGACTTCTTCTTCTCCTTCTTCTTCAAAGATTCAAATAAAAATTAATTAAATCTAGAGACGTCTTCTACCTTCTTCTTCAAGCAATGCAAGATACGCAAATTGGGGATTTTCCATCAAATTGAGATTCAACGTTCAACGACTGCTTTCTAGAATCAACTTCTACATCTCAATTTCTCAGTCGACGATCTGTAAGTTCTTGTTATCTTCAGATCTAAATATTTAAATTAAATATGGGCATGTGATGAGGTGAAATTGGACTTTTGACTCAAGTCTATTTCTGTTTCTTCTTGAATCTTGATTTTTGGGCTTTTCTATCTTCATTCTCATGCCAAGTTTATGATCTATTCAGCAGTTTTCTTGATTCATAATGATGTTATCATCAAGTTGTAATCTTTATGCCTATCATGAAAATTTATGTTGTTTTCTCTTTGATCTTGTTCTTATTGCAACTTCTACCTCCTCCTATTTATTTTCTTTTGATGAACCTAGGTAATTTCGGACCTAGGCCTAAACTACGATATACGTGCGATGGTATACGGGGGAAAATATTGGAATATTGCCTAGTGGAATATATGTGTTTGGTGGAATCTAAGGCATAATATGAAAATTGGATGTTTGGGGATAATTTACAATTAACAAGAAACCGGGTAATTTTGGGTATTGTCATTATAATGATTATTGCACGATTGGGATTGATATATGTAATTTGGCTAGAACCTGTTATGGGTAAATTGGTGTAAACGTGGTATACCTGTAATTTTAGGTATAAAACTTGATCTATGTAAATTGAGCATAGCTTTGTAAACATGAAAATCATGAATCCTGACATATGTAAAACGACATGAAATTTGGTATATGTGTAAATTGGCATAAAATTGGCATACATGTAAAACGGCATGAATTGAACATATGTAAATTTGGTATGAACTGGGCATATGTAAAACTGACATGTAATCTAGAACTTGCGCATATGTTAATTATGAAAAATTTGGAGTTGAAACATATATGATAATTTATGACTTGGTAGGGGTTTAATATGAATGCACCTAAGTTGTGTTTTGGGTAGTTGGCATGTATTGTAAATAAAAGGCTATAAATTGGCATAGCTTTATAGTGAATTATGATAATAATTTGGGAATACGTTTTGGGGCAAAAACGTGAATTATGAACTTGGTAATTGGCATATAACTGGAAGTATGAACGTGGTTGAAACATGAACATGAATATGAATATGAATATGAATATGAACACGAACGTGAACATGGCTAACTCGAGGTTGGGTTGAGTTTGCAGTGTAATTATGCCCGGAACCGCCGGGCATATCGAGTGACAGCAAATAATAAGATCCAATGTGTGAAGTGAGTCATATCGTGCTTAAACCCGAGGTTAGACTGAGTTGTGGTGTAATTTTGCCCGGAACCGCCCGACATATCCAGTGACCGCAACAACAGGTCTAATGTGAGTGGTTGATGCATTAAAAATTAATTAATGCCAATAAACAGACATACTAAGAATGGAAAGGTTAAGTAACATGTGAATAGTTGACACTTAACCAATATGATATGAATGGGTGGGTTAAGTAATATGACTAGGTTAATGACATTTAACCATTATGATATGAATGGGTGGGTTAAGTAATATGAATAGACTAATGACACTTAATCGATATGACATGAATGGGTGGGTTAAGTAAAATTGAACTTGATCGCTTGAGTATACTTAAACAATTTGACACGATGATTTGGTAAGGTTAAGTCATGAACCGCTTGAATATACTTAACCAATTTGACACGATGATTTGGTAAGGTAAATTTATGAACCGCTTGAATATACTTAACCAATTTGACACGATGATTTGGTAGGGTTAAGTCATGAACCGCTTGAATATACTTAACCAACTCAACACATTATTCGTAGGGTTAAGTCACGAACTTGAATGACAACACTTAACCAACTTGACATGCTAGACTGATAAGGGTTAAGTCACGAACTTGAATGACAACACTTAACCAACTTGACATGCTAGACTGATAAGGGTTAAGTCACGAACTTGAATGACAACACTTAACCAACTTGACATGCTAGACTGACAAGGGTTAAATTACGAATTTAAATGACAACACTTAACCTGTTGGATGGAAACCCTAGTTATGCGGTCCATTTCAGCAGTAACCCACTTAGTTGTATCATGGTACCCTGGAACTAGACAGGGTGTGACACGATTACTGGGCTGATTATAAGCGATTAGAACGACGGATGAGTTGGTGCACCAGTGCAGATTCAAGCGGACTATGGTCGTGCACATAGTCCAGAGTTGAAAAAGCAGGCATTGGGCATCAGTAGATTTACACTATGCGTGCTTGATTCGTGTCGGGGGTTGGCACCCTAGGGCTTGATACACCCTATGGTGGACTTAGCACAGGTAACTACATTCGTGATAGGGCCGTATGACACAGATACATGAACGTGTTAGGACTTGTAGGGAGCCGATCGATTAATAGATCGTTTCATGGGACCAAGCAATGGGTCATTTCATGACATTGGGCAAGGGATCATTTTATAGTCAACACATGACAAGGGTTGGGATACTAGTACGGGTAGTGCAGAGTAAATAGATATCCTAGAAATATTTTAATGGTGAAACAGAGAAACCTTGAGATGCTTGATAGAAATCTTGCGAAATTATACTTAGTTTATCTTGAATGGGAGCCTTGCGATGTTATACTTGACAAAAATCATATGATGTTATTCTTAGTTATCGTGCCTGTAGCTTATCTTGTCATCATGCTTATGTTTACTTATAGTTTATTCATGCCATGTTATCTTTACCTCTTTTTATGCTGAAAGTCACTAGGAATTACTCAGTCTTTATGACTTATCCATTTTGTTTCTCCTCCTTTTCTTCCGTCCCCCCCTCCCAGTTCGCAGGGTGGGAATACAGCTTAGTTCAGATGTTTCCAAGCTCCCAGGCTCTTTCATGTACGGCTTGGATATCTCTTGGCTACAGCTTGCTTTGCTTTATTGGGGAATACTACAATTTATTTTTATGCTTCTTTGTTTTTTAGCACGACAAATGTTTTATCTATGTAATTGGGTATTGGAAGTTGATGGGCTTTTATTGTAAACAATTATATTTAATAAATGATTTGAAGTACTTCTACTTTACCTACCATTGTTTTATATATGTCTGTCTTGTAATATTTCTGTTCCACTACCCATGATGCTCCATTGAAGTTAAGGCATTCCCTTTGTGAGTGACCTTAACGGGTGTAGGGTGTTATAACACTTAACTGTTATAACATGTCAATTAGACAAGTGAGCACGGTTAAGTTAACCAGTACAACATGATGAATGAGAAAGGGTTAAGTTAACACAAGAAGGCAACATTTAACCAATGTAACATGATATATGGATGGGTTAAGTTAACTTGAATTGATTGATGACACTTAACCAATACAGCATGATGAACGCGTGGGGCAAAGTTAACAAGAAACACTTAACCAATGTAACTTCATGAACGAATGGAGTTAGTTAATGGGAAATACTTATCCAATATAACATGATGAATGAACGGGGTTAAGTTAATAGGAAACGCTTAACCAATCCAGCATGCATATTGAGAAGGGTTAATAAGAAACACTTAACCAACATGACATGATGAGTTGGTGGTTTAAGTTAACACGAATGGACAACACTTAACCAATACGACATATTGTGTGGGAGGGTTAAGTAAATATCGGGTTGGTGGGTAATATTATTATATATACAGGCCCATAAACTTAACCATTAAGTAAGCATGTTTGAATCAGCGGGAGGGTTAAGTACATATCGGGTTGGTGGGTAATATTTGTAAATTTAGGCGCACAAACTTAAATAGTAAGAAACCCTAGTAACAGGGACCCATTTCAGCAGTAACCCATATAGATGTAACAAGGTACCCTGAAACTAGGCAGGGTGGGGCACGATTACTGGGCTGATTATAAGCGGTCAAAATAGTGGCAGAGGGTATGTCAGTGTAGGTTCCGATGGAATATGGGCGTGCATGCACTCCAGAGTGGTAAAAAGCAGGCACTGGGTACAAGTAGTTATACACTATGCATCTTGAATCGTGTTGGGTTGTTATCATAAGTATTGATACACCTTATGGTGGGACCAGCACAGAGTATCTACATGCAAGAGATGGCCGACTAACACAGACACATGGAACATTAATACAGGTAGGGAGCCGATCGATAGGGTAGCAAGGGTACATCTAACATCTTCGTGGCAATTATGCTGATTGAGGTAAGATCCTCATATTAGATGTACACCTGGAGACTACCACAATTGCAGGGATTGGGATAACGTTGTAATATTATCATTTTAAATAGATGACTAGTTGGGACACTAGTTAGGCAGTGTAGATATACAAAAATCAGTATAACAAGGTAGTAGCGAAGCAGAGAAAGAGTAGAAGTGCATTCAGTTTATCTTGCCCTATTATATCTATGCTAATCGTATGTTATCTTATTATCCTCGTTATCACGGTATTGTCTTGTATTCAGTTTATTCATGTCATGATGCTTTTGCCTATTTTCATGTTGAAAGTCACTGGACTTACCAGACATATGTCTGACCTAGTTTGTTTCGCCTCTTTTCTTCTGTCCCCCTACCAGCGGGTCTACAGGTAGGAAATGTTACCACTTAGCTCAGTTTTCTTTCTAAGCTCGAAGATAGATGATGTATTGCTTTGGACTCTCTCTTCCACTGCTAGGGGCGGTTCATGCTTTATTGGGGAATATCATTGTTATTTTTATTCATCTTTTCTACTTGGAAGTTTTTGCATCAAGACAGAAGTTCTATGTATTACTTTTAAGTATGATTGATGCAATTGCTATAAAAGCTTGATTGAACCACATTGTTTATAAAATGACTTTATTTTCCCGCTGCTTTGTTTGTCTATCTTGTAATTTATCTGCATCTTTTACCTAAAACGCTCCACCAAAGTTAAGGCATTCCCTTTGTGAGTGACCTTAAAGGAGGTGGGGTGTTTCACTTGGTATCAGAGCTGATGGTTGCCAGATCAGATAAAATTTTTGAAAAATAATTTTAGAAAAGAAGTTTAAAGAATCATATTCAAGAAAAAGTGTTGTTTTAAAAGGCATAATCCCCCCTAAAGCCATATGCACTATCTTTTCTATCCCTCGTTTTGAATCTTTTTTTTTCATTTCAACGTGTCTGGGGATCTTAATCTTCCAAAGGGCATACCGATACCTGGCAGGTTCAGAAGGTATCTAGAGGCTAGGGCTAATGATGTAGGCCCAGTAGACGTTCCTCCTCCCCTAGTTGCAACTGTTCCTCCTTCTACTCCTGCTCGTGCAAATGCTTTCTCCAAGATATGTAGGGATTTTCGAGCCATGGGTGGAAAGAATTTTAATGGGAATAAGTCATTTGTAGAAGCAAGAAACTAGCTCAAAGAAACCGAGGACTTGTTTGTTATCTTCGAAGTGGACGATAGGAAGAAGATACAGTTAGCCATATGTTTGCTTAAAGACGAAGCCTCTTATTGGTGGGAAGTTACTAATGCTGAGAGACTAGTTGAAACTTGGGAGGATTTCAGAATGAGTGTTGAAATGTATTTCTTCTCATAAGCTGAACGAAGCCTGCAGATGGAGAAATTCTTAGCCCTCAAACAGGGAAGTATGTCGGTCAAGGAATACGTCAACTAATTCAACCAACTGGCTTGATTTAGACTGGGGTTAGTGAGCACTCCCAAGAAGAAGGCTCTCCTTTTTGTCAGAGGGTTGAATGAGCCACTACACAGCCTAGCTATTTCCTATATACCTATGGGTGCGACTTATGAGAGACTGGTGGACATGGCACTGTTACAGGAGGAAGACAAGGATGGCTAGAAAGAGGCAAAGGTGGAAGTACCTCAAGATAAGAAAGTGTAGGGATCGCAGAATAAGAAGGAAGATTCAAAGAAGGGCGGGAAGAACAACAAACCCTATGACAAGAGGAAGTGTAATTTTTCTGGCATTCCTGGACATCTGATTAAGGACTGCAGAAAGAAAAAGAGGAAGATGGGTGGTTGTTTTCAATGCAGCAAGACAGGACACATGGCTAAGGACTGCCCAAGAAAATAAGGGAAATGGTAGAGGAATGGATCTACTTCTGGAGAGCAGGTTCACGCTCTCATAGCACCTCCGCAAGAATGAGGTAGAAATATTTCTATTGAAAGTTTAATTTTCTTTTGATCATCCTGTTAGTATGCTTTTGATTTCAGCGCTTCACATTCGTTTAAATCTGCTTCCATAGTTGAGTCTCTGCACCCAAGAGCTTGTATAGTAAAGGATCCCATTATTGTCTCAAATCCAATTGGTGGTTCAGCTCATTTGTCTTTGGTTTGTAAGGATTTGAGAATAGCTATATTAAGTATTGAGTTTAAGTGTAATGCTTATGTTTTTGGTTTCATGGGCTATGGGTTGATTCTAGGCATGGATTTGTTAGCTAGTAATTGTGAAAGGAGGGTAGTTAGACTTTTGACTTACTTCGAGAATACCCTCGAGATTTCGTGCGATCCCAAAGGATCAGTTTGTCTTGGCTACGTAGGATCACTTGATGTATCTATCTACGATTTGCGATCAGTTAGAGTAGTCCATGAGCACGCAGATTTTATTGATAAGGTTAGGGGTTTATCCCCTAAAACACGAGATAGGCTTCCTCATATATCTAGTTGACAAATCAAAAACCAGTTGCATTACCTATACGACACATGAATCCATGGGAAAGGAAGGACTCAGTAAACAAGTAAAAGAATTACTTGAAAAGGGATTCATAAGGCGAAGTATTTCTGAATGGGGTGCTCCAGTCGTTTTCGTTACAAGGGCGGATGGTTCACTACGCTTGTGCATATATGATATTTTAGAATGAGGAAGAACATTCTTTGCATTTAAGGGAAGTCTCGGGTACCCTCCAAGTGCATCAACTTAAGGCACATTTCTCTAAAAATGTAATTTTCTGAGAGAAGAAGTAAGGTTTCTAGGACATGTAGCGCCCAAAGAAGGGATAGGAGTGGATCCCGCAAAATTAGTTGCGGTGCAAGACTGGAAGGTCTCAAGGAATGGAATAGAAGTAAGAAGCTTTCTTGGACTAGCAGGCTAATATGGGAAGTTAATTAAGGACTTTGCAAAGGTATTAGCCCAACTAACAAAATTGATGGAGAAGAATCTAATCATCTTAGTTTATACACTTGGTAGCATGGTTAGCATCTGTTTATTTTCAAGAGATAGTTCTAGAAATGTTAGCATGACACGGCAGAGGTTGTAGTGCCAAGTATACTATAAGAAGAAAAGGTGGAACGAGGGGCGACAGTGAAATGAGTTCTAACGTATATTCTGGAAATAGAAACTAAGAAGCTACGCAAATCGTGAAGTTAAGACAGTCAGAGAAAAATGGAATGAAGATCAAGAAAATGCAACTTAGAAGACCGAAGACTAGACACACTCATCATACCCTTTCTGAGGGTATATCCTTGATCTCTCTTTTTTGTAAAGTTTTTTTGTTAGTCTTTATCTTTTAAGTGTATCATCTCGATCCTATCCTTGATCCTTAGGTAGAAGCCAATGGATGTAAACATGTGTTTGAGACATGTTATGTTTGGTGGATGCAAGTGGATGTAAGTTTTCGCTAGTGGTTGCTCGTGGATGCATATACACACATTAGGCACTAAATCGGCTCAGTCACATCCATATTGCATATGCATGAGTGAATTTTTACATATATATATGGATTGAAACTTGATGTGTTATCATATTGATGTTGCATTTGTATGAATGATTGAGCACTCATGTAGAAGTTATAAAGTATGATTAATTGCATACATGATGGACTCATGGCACTGACATAGTTCGCATTAAGGAGGTCAACTGTATCAGTAGACTGCCTGATTTTGCATTAGATAAGGACATATACACAAACTATGCATATGTTCATGAAAAGCATTAAAAATCTTTTTAAGGACAATAGACGCCTGTGATTGAATGGTTGAGTAGATGGATGTTGGATTTTAGGATACATTCTCCTTGACTTGGAGATTTTGGGGAATAAATCCTTTAAAGGAGGGAAGAATGTAACACCCCGTATTTCCTATGAATATTAAAGTAAAGAATTAAAGAATACTTAATTTGAAATTTGAGAATTAAGGGAAATAGGTTACGCAATTGCGTTCGTCTTGAAATTCTACTTGGGATAGAGTCTGAGTTTGCTTGAATCGGGCTCCATATGAAGAAGTAATGGAGTTCAGAAGATTTCATGTTTAAACAAAAAATATAAATAATAATTAAACATCTCAAACCAATTCAAAATTCAAGCAGAACAGGTTGGGCAGCAAAATTCACGCTCAGGGGTATCGACCCCCCCAGGGGGAAGCGACATAGGTGTTGAAACCCCTATAGGGGATTCGACCCCTGTTGGCCTAGATCTGGCCAATGCCGTGTTTCGCCACGTGTTGCTCTTCGATTCGCTATGTGACATGTTATTCTGCTCTGGACGATTCTGATGACTTCAAGACTGATCTGATGGCTCTAAATCTCCCTATACACCTATAAAAAGACCCCAAAACCTATTGTTTTCTACACACGAATTCATAGGCGTTTATATGCTGCAAAAACCTGAAGTGACCTAGCCTCCACCTTAATCAATCAAATTAGAGTTTTCAAGTTAACAAACAAAGTCTATGTCAAAGAAATAGCTAATCAAATTCAGAAATCAGATCCCAGAATTCAAGACCGTTCTATAATTTGTAAGTTCATGTTAGTATCAGAAATAAAATTTAATTGTGATTATGACATTATAATAAATCCGAATCTGGGATTATGCCTCTTTCTATCTATCTTTCTATATCCGTTATATCTATCTCATTGATATTATTATGTCCATTCTTTGTCTCGTCTTTCCTTTTTCCCTTTTTTATAGCCGGGCTACTGCGAGCCTGAAACAAATCTCTTAAGAGATGAATGTACGTTGGGAAAAATTGGACATAATATATGATTTGGAAATGGCCAACGCTAAAATTAGGAAAAGTATTAAATTATGTATAATTGGGCATAACTGATTTGTAACGGATTTAAGGACATAATACATGTTGAATTTAAAACATAAACTGTACCGAACATATGACTTGAGATTTAAGGCATAAAATATATTGGACATGTGACTTGGGGTTTGAGGCGTAAATTGAAATGCAAACATGTAAGGCATAGTACATGATGTGGTTTAAGACATAAAGTTGGGGTATATTATGTATGAAAGTTTATGACTTGGAAGAAGGAGGTTATTTTGTATAGTGATATATGGCTTAGGAATGAGAAACTATAGCAAGATAGGGATAACTGTTAAATGTGCATGCTTAAATTGGGATTTTCGGTAATTGGCATGCACTATAATTAAATGCTATAATTTGGCATTGTTTATAGTGTGAATCATGATTTAGGGGTTTTGGAGAATATTTTGTATGGCGCAACATGACTACACCTAAGGGCATGTGTTATATTGTGATTTTTGGGGCATGACTATTATTGCAAATTTTGGGAAAATTGGGAGTAACCTATTTTGAGTAATAATTTGAATTTGAATTTATGGGGCATAACTTGCAATCAGCTTTGTTAGGGTATAACTTGAGAATTGGAACATGACAAGTTTAGTGAATTTGGGATGATTAGCATATAAAATCTAGACTTGGACATGTATGGTAAATATGCTAAAAGATAAACATGCCTAACCCGTGGTTAGATTGAGTTGCGGTGCAAAACTTCCTGGGACCGCCTAGCACATCCAGTAACCGCAACTACATAGATATAATGTGAGAGATTAGTGCATTTAGCCCAAAAAAACCGAGGTTAGAATGAGTTTGCCGTAGAAGTCTGCCCGGAACAGCCCGGCACATCCAGCAACCGCAAACAACATTTCTAATATGAGAGATTGGGGCATTAATAAATTAATGCCAATAAACAGACGTGCTAAGAATGGTAAGGTTAAGTAAAATTTAGAACACTTAACCATTATAACATGTTAATTAGACAAGAAGGTAGGGTTAATTAAATTTAGAACACTTAACCGTTATAACATTTTAATTATACAAGTGAGCAGGGTTAAGTTAACCAGTACAACATGATGAATGAGAAAGGGTTAAGTTAACAAAAGAAGGCAACATTAAACCAAAGTAACACGACAAGCGGGTGGGTTAAGTTAACTTGAATTGATTGATGACACTTATCCAATACAGCATGACGAACGCGTGGGGTTAAGTTAATAAGAAACACTTAACCCATGTAACTTAATGAACGAATTGGGTTAGTTAATGGGAAATACTTAACCAATATAACATGATGAATGGACGGGGTTAAGCTAATAGGAAACACTTAACCAATCCAACATGACGGGTGAGAAGGGTTAATAAGAAACACTTAACCAACATGACATGATGAATTGGTGGGTTAAGTTAACATGAATGGACAACACCTAACCAATATGACATAATGTGTGGGCGGGTTAAGTACATATCGGGTTCACGGGTAATATTAGTAAATATAGGCCCACAAACTTAATCATTAAGTAAACATTTTTGAATCGGTGGGAGGGTTAAGTACATATTGGGTTGGTGGGTAATATTAGTAAATACAGGCCCACAAACTTAATTAGTAAGAAACCCTAGTAACAGGGACCCATTTCAGCAGTAACCTACACAAATGTATCAAGGTAACCTGAAACTAGGCACGGTGGGGCACGATTACTAGGCTGATTATAAGCGGTCAAAATAGCAGCAGGGGGTACGTCAGTGTTGGTTTTGATGGATTATGGGTGTGCACATACTTCACAGCGGGAAAATGTAGGCATTGGGTACCAATAGATATACACTGTGCTTCTTGAATCGTGTCTGGTTGCTATCATAAGGATTGATACACCTTATGGTGGGACCAGCACAAGGTATCTTATGGTGGGACCAGCACAGGGTATGTACACACAAGAGAGGGCCAATTGACACAGACACATGGAACATTAATACAAGTAGGGCGCCGATCGATATGGTAGTAAGGGTACATCTAACATCTTTGCGGCAATTATCCTTATTGATGTACGATCCTCATACTAGATGTACACCTGAAGGCTACCACAATCGCGGGGATTGGGATGACATTGTAATATTATCATTTTACACAGATTATTAGTTGGGACACTAGCTAGGCGGTGCAGAGATATAAAAATCAGTATAACAAGGTAGTAGAGAAGTAGAGAAAGAGTAGAAGCGCATTCATTTTATGTTGCCTTATCGTATTTATGCAATTGTATGTTATCCTTGTTATCATGGTATTGTCTTATATTCAGTTTATTCATGTCATGATGCTTTTGCCTATTTTCATGCTGAAAGTCACTGATTTACCAGACTTATGTCTGACCTTGTTTGTTTTGCCTCTTTTCTTCCATCCCCCCCACTGGTCAACAGGGAGGAAATGTTACCACTTAGCTCAGTTTTCTTTCCAAGCTCGAAGATAGTCGATGTAATGCTTTGGACTATCTCTTCCACTGCTATGGCTGGTTCATGCTTTATTGGGGAATATCATTGTTATTTTTATGCTTCTTTTATATTCTGAAATATTTGAATCAAGAAAAAAGTTCTATGTATTACTTTTAAGTATGATTGAGACAATTGTTGTAAAAACTTGACTGAACCATGTTGTTTATAAAAAGACATTATTTTCCCACTACTTTATTTGTCTGTCTTGTAATTTATCTGCATCTTTTACCTAAAACGCTCCACCAAAGTTAAGGCATTCCCTTTGTGAGTGACCTTAACGGAGGTGGGGTGTTTCATATAGTGTGAAAATTATTTTATCAAATAAATGTATTAATCCTAGCCAGCATAATGCCCCATCCCATTATACTGATATTATCATGCTAGTAACCAGCAGGCTATACAATCAAAACTATATGGGCTCGTAGTGGAGATTAGGTTTCCAACATGATGGTTCCTGGTATGAAAGACCATTCATAGGCTCACAAACTTTCTTGCGCGCATCACACTAGTACTTGCAGATAACGTCCAGACTCGGACTCCATTATACTAACCCACCGTACATGAATCAGAGTACCCAACAAATAGCATCCCAGACTGGGGACTTCGTAGTACCCTTTCATCATCACATCCTGGCGCACTGAACGTATGAAACAAACATAAAAATCTGACCACCAGTTTACCATCAGTATGGGGTGTGAGGTTCATCGAGGTCACGATATGCATAAAGCTTTGCTTAAATAAGCCATGCTTTGATCAACCATAGTTCTTCACATAACTTAAGTATGCCACATTGTCCATTCACTACGCATCACTGATTTCCGTCATTATATAACGTCTAAGCTCATATGCATTAGAGAAGGGTGTTACGCAAGAGAATAAATTCTCGGCCACCAAATAGTTATGTATTAATAAAGATTAGTGCAACACAATCAATTACAATGTCAGACACACAATCCATACATGTCCATTCTGGGTCTGAACGAAATAACAATCTGGAATTCCTTCACAAAAGTTCGGGCTTCTTGCCACTTGACTGATATATAAAATCCATATGTGAATGGGAACCATACATTCGAGACATTCATCTGGTCACCCTTACGACATGAAGGGCCCCGGTTTTCAATGTCGTCTCTAATGTCTTCAATTGCTCATGTCGTATTATTACTTGGAATGGTTTTCGGACATACATCCGATCCCGGTGTTTCCAAATAATAAGCGCAATTTAAAAAATACATTTACGGAACACATAGGCTTTCAACCAAATCTCCTTCAATCTTGAATTTTGTTAAATTAAACTTCTTTAAATCCATCCTCAAATTATAACAAAATCCATATTTAACCTTTCTCTTTTAAAACACATCCCTTAAATCAAATATAATTTCGCCTCAAAGCCTTAATTAAATTTCCATTTGATAACTCGTTATCAAAAACCCAGTTTCCTTTGAAAACCCTTACCCTACATTTCAACCTAGTTTCCAATTAAATTGGTTTCCCAACATTCAATTCTGTAATCTTAATTAAAAGATTATACTTTCTTTCCAATTCCTCACTTATAATTTCCTCAAATCAAAGATCTGATCAAATCCCCAAATTACGATGTGAATTTACATAACTCAATCTCATTGGGTTTAAAGAATGAAATTATTGAAGATACGATTCACGACAAAACCCAAATCAATTGATATTGAACATAAGTTACACAGAAATTGTATCTACTTATATTTGATACCAATTCTCATAATTAACAAATAATTTAAGTGGAATAACGATATAATAATAATATCATCCAAATTCCTCAAATAGTATACATTTACACCAAAGAATTTCATATCAAATATCTGGAGATTATTTCTATCCCACTTATCCCAATCAATTTGGGACATCCATTTCTTAAATGAAAAATTTATCCACCTCTTTGACATTTGATCTGGATAGATATATCATCCACTTATACTTAATATTAATCTCTGTATCCAACTCACATTATAAGAGAAATAATGGTGAACTACCTTTTAATTTCCTCAAATAGTAAGAGTCATCATCTAACGGATCAATATAAAACATCCAAAGATTTATCTCCAACCATATCCAATTATTTAAAATTGAAAACCTCATTTTAATATCAAATAAATCAAAGTAATTTTCATATAAAACATTTTCAATACTTTTAAATCTTTGAAAACATTCCACAAATCAATTAAAAATGATTACTTATAGTTCGGAAAATAGCTCACAGTTTACAACTTCAAAATAGATTGTTTCCAAAGAAAGATTTACCATAGTGTTTCAAAAGCGTTACAAAACAGTTATCTTAATTACATCGATCAGAATATCGTTTGTCTTAATAAAAACATAAACATTACAATTCAAAACATTTTTACATAATTTATAATGATTTTACCATTTTTCAATATTTAAAAACATTAAAAATGTTGTGATGGTTATGGTCGATAACTTCTCTTACAGCAACCTTTTCCCAAAACAGATTTAAACATAACTTGAAAATTATAACTCGAAATTAAAATCATCTTTCACTCATTTGAAAGCTCTTGTTAATGTAAATCAAAAGTTTTTCATTTCTTGGAAATCCGATTTAGATTGTAAAAGCTATAATCATTTAAATTTGCAACTAAAATATGCAAATTGCCATTGAGAGACAAACTCTTTATTGACTGTAATAAAAATTATTCTGCAGTACTACAAAATACCTTAGAAAACCATTATATACTCTTGTAAACCATTTGAAGCCATTTAAATTAATTTACATTCACTTTCCGAATTATTCTGGGTTCAAAATTCAAATTTTATTTTTTTACTTAATAAATCAAATTCCAATTCATTTCTAAATTAAAATAACTTCAAATTAACCATCCCATTCGTTGGATCACTTAGAGATAGCCAGGGAGAGAAGGAAACCTTATTTCCAAACCCAAGCCAAGACACTATCATCTCTGTCGTCCTAGAATGTTCCTGTATTTATTTATTGATTTAATGAATTTATCAATATATATGAATCCATGCATATGGTCTTTCTAAATTATTAACCTTTAATTTCAATAATGATATTGCTTCTAGTTACGTAGGAGATTTGTCGATTACCAATGTGATACCATAATTTTTGTGTCATAGTGTGTGTGAAACAACATCAACAACCATTATATACATTTATGGAAAACATCATCAGCATAATTCAATAAATCATAACTGTACACAAGCATTATAACACTAACACTTAATAGTATGTGTGTTCTAAACTACGCATCCGTCATCCATCATAACAAACATTAACCATAATTAACTACTAATAATTCATCACTATATTTAAATTAGTCTAACTACTACATAAATTGTGATTAAAGAGTTCTCACCTAACAGCTTTCCAAATTTTCACGGTAGGCGAGCCTAGCTGAGCGAACCGTTAGATTGTATTTCAGTGCAATGTCTTCTTCACCAATACACACACACACTATATATACTAATCTCTCTCTTTATAAGGGAAGGAGGAGGAGGATGACGATGAACTTTGGCAAAGTGGTGGTGGAAAAGAGGATTACTTATGCCATGTTATTGATGGCCATAAGCTTTAAGAAGAAGGTGGAAAGGAGGAAATGGAATGGAATGGTAATAAAATGGAGAAAAGGCATCCTTATATAGGAACGGAGTGTTTAAGGAGGTAATGACACCTAAGGGGGAAAATGGAAGGCATGCATGGATAGAGGCTTGCAAAAATAAAAGTGTCCTTACACTTGCCTTAAGGAGTGAAAATGAGCTTTTGGTAGCATTTTACCTTAAATGCTATGAAAAATAAAGGCATCACTTAATTCTAACGCTACTAATTCATGTTATGGTTTGACAAATCCGATTGAATGACAAATAGTGTGACAACCCAAAACCCTAGTTCTCTGGCGGCAAGAGTAATCTTTGGAATATAACACATAAACAAATAACAGTAGAATAGAAATATATAAATACACCAAATAATTTACAACAGAATACACTGGATAAACATAATCATCAGAGTTACACAGTATACAGGATCATACTTAGTACAAAATACAGTTTCAGCTTTAATAAAAATGTCTACAGTGGAATCAAAACATAATACGTACAACAAGAGCTGAACAGCATAAAAAGAAAGAAATGATAGAATCCATCTTCAGCTCCATTGCTATCCAGAAATAGCCTGCTAAAATCTGAATACAAGGCTTTGCATGTAGAAAATAGGGCACCTGAGTATGCAAGTGAAACAAACTACGAGTCAGTCATGGGACTTGTATGAAAAATCTACTACTTAACTTATTTTATAATAAGGCCAATCACTGGACCACGCTGCTAACACGGAACGGGTTTACTCCATTGGATTGCCAGTGCTTTAAAAACAAGTAAATCATTTAAACATCACAATGCTCTTTATAAAAATAAAGCCATTATAAGACTTAGTTACCATCACACAATGCCACGCAAACCAAAGGATATAGTTTTACCTTATAAGGGCCAAAATATGCATGATACAAATAAAACAAAAGCGTTTGATATTATTACTAGTGTTTATATGTTTCAAAAATAATTTCAATCATAAGTATCAATCATAGACGGCATAAGTGCCCCATGCCACTCTGTCGCCATATATGGGTACACAATCAAAACCGCACAATGCCGTATTTGGAATTTAGATTTCCGTCGTGAACCAAGGCAAGGGATCATCCTTATCGCTTCGAGACTCTCTAGACCGAGCCTTAGGGTCAGAGCGCATCGACCCTTGGATCGTCGGGGCCGGTTGACACGGAGTGGATTAAAATGCCAGGACACTGCGTTTCTCTGCCTTATGGGGCGTAAACTGGTCATATACCGACCAAACCATCAGCCATAGAGCGACCAATATAACCGAGGCACCTCTCTATCCATCATCCACATAAGTACAATGCCCGATCGTGTAAAACCCAAAGCACCACTCCTAGCTAGAAAGAAACAAGGGTCCTCCATGACGTCCTCGACTGTTTCTAGCTCACACAGGGGTGTGAGGCTCGCGAATCAACGCTAAACACAAAGATTGCTACTTAAAGCGCTGCTTTGATCATCAACCACAAAGCTCTGCTTTTCAACAAAAGCTTTGATCATAGCATCTCTGCATCCCACGTTGTCAATAAAACTTCAGGAACACATCCATTTCCAAATCCGTTCTGGGTCTGAATGAAACCAGAGGACCCTTATTCCTCTCACATCCGAATGATCAACAAGTTCATCCAGACAACCACCACTATAACCCCGTCAGGGCAGCAACTCCCATCAAAGGCATCAGTAGTCATCCATTAGATGTGAAGACCATCGGTCTTGAACCGTCTTCATATCTTCGACTTCAAACCGTCGATTAATTATCTGATATGAGAATTAACTCGTCCTTTTGAAATAATTCACGCACATTTAGAATTTCAAATCAGTTCATTTCAATGGTTAAATTATCTTACATCCATAATTCAGTTTATTAATGTAATTTTCACCTCAGACACATTCAACCATCAAATATCCTATAAACCAAGTAAATTCAGTTTATTTCCATTCCGTATCGTTTACAATATTTTATAATGATTTATCGCTATTCTTTTTATTTAAATATAGCCAATTTATTCAAATGACGCTTCAGGCCATAACGCGGTCATGGCACTATTTTTCTCCAGATTTGATTTACATATATCTGAAAATCAACTGTTGGATTTTTACATATTTTATATCATTGGAAAGATCCTTTCAAAGTGGACCAAACGGTTCCATTTTTGGGAAAATCCGACGGTCAAATCACCAGTACAATCATTTGAAGTTACGATTTCAAAATACGAATTGCAGCGTCATTATTTGATTTAATTTAATTATATAAATATAATCCATTCTGGCACTGTTTTCATTCAGATTTGAATTAAACATTCCAGACAATCCAACAGTTGGAACTTTGCAAAGTTGGTATCGTTGGAAAGATATCTCCAAAGTGAACCCAACGGTTTTGGTTTTGGGAAAATCCGATGGTCGGATCTCCCAGTACAATCATTTGAAATCACGGTTTCAAAATATGAACTGTAGCTTCATAATTCGATTTAATTTTAATTATATATATATATGTATATAAATATAATCCGTTCTTTGATTTCCAAACCATTTCATTTCCTATATGTGATAAAATAATTTTTTTTAATCCAATAAATATCAATTTCGACACATGACTATTTTTGACACTTCATATATATAATAAAAATGTTATTTTTATTGTTAAAACAATTTACTTCAAACATGATTATTTTATATACTTCACATAGATGATAAAAATGTGATTTTTATTGTTAAAACAATTTATTTCAAACATGAATATTTTATATACTATGTACATACGATAAAAAAATTATTTTTATAGTTCAAACCATTTTATTTCGTAAATTCAATAAAAAAAAAAAAATTGTTGTTCAAACCATTTTATTTCATACATTCGATAAAAATGTTATTTTTATCGTTCAACCCATTTTAATTCAAAAAAGAATATTTTTCCAACATATGAATATATTTCAATACATGAATATAAATCAAACACAGGAATATTTCCGAAAATTTCGGTAGCGCAACGGCAGGGTAGTTAAAACCGGCACCGTCCCGAGTACGGCACCTCATGCTACCCTAAATCTTCGCAGCTTTTGACAATGGGGATTTCAATAATCCAGTTCGTAAGCCGATGAATTTTCCCATAAACTAATCCTATTGAGATTTCAACCACAATCAATCATATCAAATCAACCATTTGTAGTATTAACCAAATTTCACATCAATCAAATCTAAACAATCACAACAAATATATATCGTCCACGGTCTGTGGACAAGTGGAGAGTGTGTATATATATATAGATATACGTATATAAATATATTTCGATTTCACTTCAATTCCATTCAATGCATATATGATTTTACAACGCATATATAACTTACACATCACATATAAAACTTATAGAATGCTTATACATGAGGTGTACAAAGCTTATTTAACTCATACATCGATTAGATAATTTAGACATCGTCATTCCATATCGTTTATAATTTAGAAATCTCACATTGGGTTCCACTGCTCCAAAAATCGTAGGAAGCTCCAAAAATTCCCTGGTCTCTTTTAATGAAGAAGACGTCCACACGAGTCCAATATCTCTTGTTTCACAGAATTTCGACAACATAGCAAAAAGATATGATTTTTATCGTGAAATAAAAATTCGTAGCGCTTTAAAGTGTTGTAATCACTTTAGAAAATAAACATCCATTACCTTTCTAATATGTTCAAAACTAGGTTTCAATATATCTCGGAATCCGTGTGGCGTGGTGACGATTGAAGGACACCACCTTGGAAAGCTTGGTGAGGCGCTCAGGCACGTGGGAGTGTGGGCCCACTCGGTGGTGGTAGTTGAGTACGGCAGGGCCTCGCAGTCCAGATCTTCAGGGAGGTGATTCTCGAAAAACATGCAGCAATACTCCCCAAATCTATTATGGATTGGAAGCCAGAGGGGAGATTTGCACAATCCTCGACTGGAGTGAAGGCTGATTCGACTTATGGAGGGAGAAAACGGAGAGAGAAGGTGGGAAGCCCTTTCCGTCGCTCGCCGATATTGGGGAAAGAGAAAGCTTGTCTTTTTTTTTTTAATTATGAAAGGAAAATTCTGATTGCTCTATATATATTTATACTCCAAAAATAGTACTTCCTTATACGAACTCCAAATCAAACCCAACGACTGTCGTCTCCAGCTAATTATCCTCATTCCAAACACAATGGAATATGTTTTGTAGGCCCATTCGACTATTTCAATCAGTTATTCTTCAAATTAAAATATAAAACATTCAATATTTGATTTGAACGTACATTTCAATTTACCCGGGCCACATAATAATTCAAAAATTCCAAAAAATAAATCTCACTATGTTTTGACGATACGGTCCCAACAAAACTAGTTTCGTCGAATTTGGAGACTATTTGAAAAATGGCCATTTTCTGGTCGATCCAAATTAACTAAAATCAACCAAGCACGTTTTCCTTTGCCACGCTCACATATTAACTCCAAAAATTATGGAATTTGAAACCCAGCAATAATTTGGCATCCCGGATCCAACAAAAGTTGTTTCGTTGAAAATGGAGGTCGTTTGCAAAATGTCCATTTTCACGGGCTATATTAACTCCGTAGCGACCTTTCTGAAAATTCATTTGGCCATAACTTTTGATTCCCGCTATGAAATATTGATTTTTTAGATTCGTTAGAAATATATTCATAAACAGATTTAAATATTTTTGGTTTCACTAAAATCCATTTTATTTTGCATCCGGTACAGTCAGTCAAAGTTCGAATTCAAATTTTCAAACTGCTGCATCATTTCAGGCCTTGTTTTATAATTAAAATAAATATATTTATTTTACAGCATTGATTCAAATAGACTTTTAGTCATTCTTATTTAAAATAATTTATTTTAAATATTCAAAATCCACTAAAATAGCCAAATTAAAATTTTTAAATTGGTTCTGATTTTCCGGGTTGTTACAATCTCCCCTACTTAAAATCTTTTCGTCCCCGAAAAGGAACGAAGCCGAAAGTTGTTTAATTAACCAACTCAATTTTCATTCTGGCTTTCATTCTTCAGCTTTCCAGTTTCGAAGAATTTTCCAATTCTTCAAAAATTTGGCTAACACCCTAAATTTTCGCTATAACCTCCTTTGCATGAGGAGGGGTTTGGAAATTTATTGTGTCGTATTAGGTACCCAATAAATCCTAATAAGCATACAAATATTTATAGTGATATATTTCAGTGTCCAAAGAGGAGTGTGTATAGATCATAACTCCAGAGAATAAATTCTCGTCACCCTATAAATGGTTTTTGTGCCTTAATGACCAAAGTGACGTGCTTATTGTCATCTCCAGAACCGTGTGGCTTTTTTTATTAATTGTACAATTTACCGTTACATTTTATATAGTCCATATCAGTCATCAGTTCAACTTGTAATATACTCATCGCCATACAAGCCTCTCGCTCGTATGGTAAATCTTCAACCTCGTCACATAAGCTCCAAATGCTTATGTGGTATATGACAAAGTATGCCATCTTCAAGATGTATGCCATGTGGTGTAGTTCAAATTTAATTGTTACTATCCTATGGCGACGTTTATTATTACATATAGAACAACCAACACTCTGCATCCAATGGCATTCGTAGGAGTTAATATAATAATAAAATTGCGCATCCAACTCATTAAGGTTTACCTATTTGTCGGGCACGCAAATAAATTATTTACTCAACAACAAATCCATTTACTTGTTCAAACATACATAATGCACATGTATATATTTCTATCTGTTTTCAAATTAGTTCAATGTTTGATTCATTTTGCATAAATTTACCTTTCATCCTCTTATTGATTAAATTAATTATCAATCCAATAATTTGATTAATCAAATTCTTAATCACACAACACAAACATCGATCAATTTATTTTTAACTTTTCACAAATTTAATAATTAATTCATATACTCTTTTACAAATCATTCAGACTACATAATTAAAAATTTTACATCCATGAAAAGGAAACTACAGCAAAGTAGAGAACAAAACGGAAATGCAAAATATGGTAAATGTACCTTGCACCAGAGTCAATCAGACATGTCCACCCTGCACTTGGTATAGGCTTTCTTAATACTTTCCTCGGTTTCCCAAGTACATTCTCGCGGATCTCCACTCCATTGCACTTTGAATAAGTGAACCTTCTTGTTCCCTAGCTCTTTCATTTCTTTGCCAATGATCTTTATCGGCTCTCTTCTCATAGCTAATTCTGGTGTAATTTCCGAATCCCGCCAGATTAAAGCTTCGTCTTTGAGTGCAAAAGATTCCAGTAATCCTTTCTGATCATCTCTCAGCTTTGAACCTTCAAAGATTTTCTCGGGAGGATGCATCCATGCTTGTGTTTGAATAATGGATTCATTACCGGAGAACGGTACTCCACCCAGATTTCGAACCTTGATTAATAGAGCCTCAATATCTGGCTCTAACCTACCTCTCCTACTTCTGCCATTGATTTTTTTAATGTCTTCAAATAGCAGACAAAGTGTTAGGCCAACAGAAAAGGTATTTTTAAAGCATAAAGACATATACTTGGATGCAAATGTGTCTATCAAGGTGTATTTCATTTTACTATACTCATTCTAGGATATTATTGATCCTATCTTAAATGAGTTATTCATCGTAGAATACTACTGATTCTATTTCTAACGAGTTCGTTAATATGTTAAATTTTTGAACGAAGCTTTACCAAAGCTCTGATACCACGTTGTGACGACCCCAAACCCCCATTCCCCGGTGGCAAGGGTAATCGTTGGAATATAACACATAAAAAGATAACAGTATAATAGAAATATATAAATACACCAGATAATTTACAAAAGAATATACTAGATAAACATAATCATCAGAGTTAAACAGTATACATGATCATTCTTAGTACAAAATAAAGTTTCAGCTTTACATAAAATGTCTATAGTGGAATCAAAACATAATATGTACAAAAGTAGTAGAACAACATAAGAAGAAAGAAACGATAGAATCCTTCTTCAATTCCATAGCTATCCAGAAAGAGCCTGCTAAAACCTAGATACAAGGCTGCCCATGTAGAAAATAGGGCACCCGAGCTTGCAAGTGAAACAAACTACGAGTTAGTCATGGGACTGGTACGAGAAATCTACTACTTAACTTATTTTATAATAAGGCCAATCACAGGACCATGCCGCCAACACGGAATGGGTTTACTCCATTGGATTGCTAGTGCTTTAAAAATAAGTAAATCATTTAAACATCGCAATGCCCTTTATAAAAATGAAGCCATTGCAAGACTCAGTTCCCATCACACAATGCAATGCAAACTGGAGGATAGAGTTTTACCTTATAATGGCCAAAATATGCTTGGTATGAATAAAACAAAAGCGTTTGATATTATTACTAGTATTTATATGTTTCAAAAACAATTTCAATCATAAGTATAAATCATAGACGACATAAGTGCCCCCATACCACTATGTCGCCATATATAGGTATAAAGTCAAAATCGCATGATTTCATATTTAGAAATTGAACTTCCGTCGTGAACCAAGGCAAGGGATCGTCCTTACCGCTTCAAGAATCTCTAGCCCGAGTCTCAAGGTCAGAGCGCATCGACCCTTGGACAATCAGGGCCGGTCCACACAAAGTGGATTAAAATGCCTAAATACTGCGTTTTCCCGCCCTAAGGGGCGTAAACTGGCCATATGCCGACCAAACAATCGGCCCCGGAGCGACCGATATAACCGAGGCGCCTTGCTATCTATCAGCCACATAAGTAAAATGCCCAGACGTGTAAAACCCAAAGTATCACTCCTAGCTAGAAAGAAACGCAGGTCCTCCCTAATGTCCTCTCCCGTTTCTTGCTCATACCGGGGTGTGAGGCTCGCAAATCAACGCTAAACACAAAGCTAGCTATTTAAAGCAACACTTTGGTCATCAACCACAAAGCTCTGCTTTTCAAAAAAAACTTTAATCATAGCATCTCTGCGTGCCACGTTGTCAATATACAACATCAGACGCACATCCATTTACAAGTCCGTTCTGGGTCTGAATGAAACCGGAAGATGCTTATTCCTCGCACATCCGAACGATCAACAAGTACGTCCGGACAACCACCTCTGTAACCCTGTTGGGGCAGCAACTCCCATCAAAGGCATCAGTAGTCATCCATTCGATGTGAAGATCATGGTCTTACATCGTCTTCATATCTTTGACTTCTAACCGTCGTTCAATTATTTGAAATGAGAATTAACTCAGCCTTTTCAAATAATTCACGTATATTTAGAATTTTAAATCAGTTCATTTCAATGGTTAAATTATCTGACATCCATACTTCAGTTTATTAATGTAATTTTCACGTCCAACACATTCAACCATCGAATATCCTATAAACCGAGTAAATTCAGTTTATTTCCATTCCATATTGTTCATAATATTTATAACGATTTATCGCTATTTTTACTTATTTAAATATAGACAATTTATTCAAACGACGCTTCAGGCCATTACGCGGCCATGGCGCTATTTTTCTCCAGATTTGATTTACATATATCTGAAAATCTAGCCATTGGAACTTTACATATTTTATATCTTTGTAAATATCCTTTCAAAGCGGACCCAGTGGTTCCATTTTTGAGAAAATCCAATGGTCGGATCTCCCGGTGCAATCCTTTGAAGTTATAATTTCAACATACAAACTGCAGCGTCGTTATTCGATTTAATTTAATTATATATATATATATATATATATATATATATATATATATAAATCCATTCTGACGCTGTTTTCATTCAAATTTGAATTAAACATTCCAGACAATCCAACTGTTGGTTCTTTTGCAAAGTTGGGATCGTTGGAAAGATATGTCCAAAGCGAACCCAATTGTTTCGGTTTCGGGAAAATCCGATGGTCGGATCTCCCGGTAAACACATTTGAAATCACTGTTTCAAAATACGAACTTCAGCTTCGTTATTCGATTTAATTTTAATTATATATATATATATATATATATATATATATATAATCCACTCTTAGATTTCCAAACCATTTCATTTCCTATGTGATAAAATAATATATTTTTTATCCAACAAATATCTATTTCGACACATGACTATTTTTGACACTTCATATATATATATTAAAAATGTTATTTTATTGTCAAAACAATTTACTTCAAACATGATTATTTTATATACTTCATATAGATGATAAAAATGTGATTTTTTTTGTTAAAACAATTTATTTCAAACATGAATATTTTATATACTATGTACATACAATAAAAATGTTATTTTTATCGTTCAAACCATTTTATTTCATGCATTCAGTAAAAATGTTATTTTTATCTTTCAAACCATTTTATTTCAAAAACGATTATTTTTCCAACACATGAATATATTTCAATACATGAATATAAATCAAACACAGGAATATTTTAGAAAATTTCGGAAGCATAATGGCAGGGTAATTAAAAACGGTATTGTCCCGATAAACTAATCCTATTGGGATTTCAACCATAATCAACCATATCAAATCAACCATTCATAGTATTCACCAAATTTCACATCAACCAAATCCAAACAATCACAACCAATATATATCGTCCATGGTCTTTGGACGAGGGGAGTGTGTGTGTGTGTATATATATATATACATATATAAATATATTTCGATTTCATTTCAATTCATTCCAATTTCATTCAACGCATATATGATTTTTACAATGCATATATAACTTACACATCGCATATACAACTTACACAACGCTTATACATGAGGTGTACAATGCTTATATAAATCATACATCGATTATATAATTCATACATCGTCATTCCATATCGTTTATAATTCATAAATCTCACATTGGGTTCCACTCCTACAAAAATCATAGGAAGCTCCAAAAATTCTCCGGTCTCTTCTAGAATGTAGAAGACGTCCACACGAGTACAATGTTTATTGTTTCACTGGATTTCGACATAATAGCAAGAAGATATGATTTTTATCATGAAATAAAAATCTGTAGCGCTTTAAAGTGTTGTAATCACTTTAGAAAATAAACAGCCGTTACCTTTCTAATATGTTCAAAACTAGGTTTCATTTTATCTCGGAATCCATGCAGCGTGTTGACGATCGGAGGGCACCACCTTGGACTGCATAGAGAGGCGCTTAGGCGCATGGGATGTGGGCCACTCGATGGCAGCTGTTGAGTACGGAGGCACCTCGAAGTCCGGATCATCAGGGAGGTGATTCTCGAAAAACATGCAGCAATACTCCACAAATCTGGTATGGATTGGAAGCTAAAGGGGAGATCCACACAATCCTCAACTGGATTGAAGGCTGATTCGGCTTGTAGAGGGAGAAAACGAAGAGAGAAGGTGGGAAGCCATTTCCGCCGCTCGTCGATGTCAAGGAAAGAGAAAGCACACATTTTTTTTTAATTATGAAAGGAAAATTCTGATTGGTCGATATATATTTATATTCCAAAAATATTATACCAACTCCAAATCAAACCCAACGACTATCGTCCCTAGCAAATTAACCCCATTCCGGACACAACGGAATATGTTTCATTGTCCCATACAATAGTTTCAGTTGGTTATTCTTCATATCAAAATATAAAACATTCAATATTTTATTTGAACGTACGTTTCAATTTGCCGGGGCCACATGCTAATCCCAAAAACTCCAGAAAAATAAACCTAGCTATGTTTTGATGATAAGGTTCCAATAAAACTAGTTTTGTTGAATTTGGAGACTGTTTGGAAAGTGGTCATTTTCTGGTCGATCCAAACTGACTAAAATCAACCAAATACATTTTCCTTTGCCACGCTGTAAAAACCCGTAAGTTCCCCGTGAAGGAAAGCGCAGATAGTTCGAGAACAAGCCACAACAGAACGTAGACGGAAGAACATTTCATTGTATATTACCACAATGCATCAGATTACAAGAATATACAGAGTATAAACAAATAAAATACAACACAAATTATCAGAGATTACAATAAATTACATAGCAGCGGAAAATTAGTACATTACACAACTAGAAGAGATATACGGATACAAAGCTTTCCGGATATCGTTCCAGCTGTAAACCAGGATCCTGTGAATATAAATATGCAAAACCAAAACTACTAGCTGCTCGTGTCAAAATAAGGGCAACCAGAGTTTAGGTTAAAACAATAAACTCCAGGTCAGTCATGGGACTGGTGTGAGATCTAAAACAGTTATTTATCTTTATTTTAAAGTTAGGTAAATCAAGGGACCACGCCGTATAACACGGAACGGGTTTCCTCCCAAGAATACCAGTGCATAAAACAAACAGCGCAATGCTAAATAGAGGAAAATGAAACTTTTATAAGACCCAGGTCCTATCACACAATGCAACGCAAACCGGGGGATAGGTTTTTACCTTATAATAGCCAAACCATGCTTGATACGTTTTAAAACAAGTCATTTGATACTATTATCAGTGTATAAAACAACTTCAAATCATAAGTATCAATTATAGGCGGCATGGGTACCATATATCATGTCGCCATACTAGTTCTACAATCAAAACCGCAAATTCCACGTATTTGGAAGTTGGGTTTCCGTCTATGAACCGAGGCCAGGGATCATCCTCTACCTATTCGAGACTCTCTAGCCTTAGCCTCAGGCAAGCGCGCAGGCAAGCCTTGGATCGTCAGGGTCGGTCCACCGATGTGGATTATTATGCCTGAACAATACGTTTCCCCGCCCTTTGGGGGCGTAAATGAGCCAACGAATGACTCCATCGGACTCGGATCGTCTGATCAAACCGAGGCGCCTCGCAACAGCAACAACCACACAGGTGAAAAGTATATAAATGTCAGGGCTGGTAGGTCACTGACACCACCCTATCTAGAAAGAAACGCATGCCCTCCCTGAGGTCCATCTCCCGTTTTTGGTTCACAACCGGGGTGTGAGGCTCGTGAATTCACGTTACACAAAGCTGTGCCACACAGGCTGTGCTTTGATCATCACCTAAAGACTTTTCTTTTCAACAGAAGCATCGATAAATTGCCACTTAGGCATGCCACACAGGCAATTCACCTCATGCGTTTGATATCCATCAATATATAACCCCTGAGCTCATACATCTCAGAGAAGGGCGTTAAGCAAGAGAATAAATTCTCCGCCGCCAAACAGATATATATTTAACAGAAATCAATCACACAGACTAAAATCCAATGTCAGACACACAGTCAATTTACAAGTCCGTTATGGGTCTGAACGAAACCGGAGGCACCTAGTTCCCCGCATATCCATCGATCTCCAAGTACGTCTGGACGATTACCAACTGTTTCCATCTTCTTGTGTGTACAGCCCAATCAAGACCATCGGTAATTATCCAAACGATGTGAAGACCTCCGGCCTTCAACCACCGTCTTAATCTTCGACACCTCGTCGAATCAGTTATTTAGAATGTGATAAACCCGGTCTTTCTGAATAACTCGCGTCTATATTATAAAAGTGTTACACAAACACAACATACGCCTCATTCCAATTCAGAATATTCTTTTATACAAATATTCCTATACTTTGGGAAAAGTTCCCATTAATTTTATCCAAGATAAATTCTTTAAATTTGTTCTTTAATCTCCTTTGGATATCAATTCAAACTAGTCGGGATTAGCGAACCACACCGAAGTAATCATTTATTTTATTTTCCCAATCCCAACCTATTCATCCCATGAAGTAAAACTGGTTATACTTCATATTTAACACCACAGTGTTATCGGTAAATTCAATTACCGTTTCACGTTTAAATCTAATTAAAGATTTAACTATTGCCTAGAGCAAAACTGGTGATACTCCATTCTAACTCCTTTTCAATCTAATTAAAGATTCATTAAAACTCCACTTCGTTTTAATCGTTAACTGGGTTAAAGAATCAGTGTCATTTAAAACACGGTTCACGATAAACCCAAAATCACATTCCATTAATTATCGGGTTAAAGAACGAGTGTTATTTAAAACACTGTCCACGATAAACCCAAAAATCAATATCAATTCAATTCCAATTAAATATTATTTAATTGGTACACTTCATTAAATCCAAATAAAAAGATTTAATCTTTTCTCAACTAGGTTCAAGAACAGTGTTAGTCAAGACACCATTCACGACAAACCCAAATCACATTTGATATTAAATACAAGGCTCTGAATAGAAAGTATATCGGCTTATATTCAATATCAAATTCTACGACCAACTGATATCATATTTGAAATAACGATATATATATCTATATCTTTCAAATTTCCATAACAACATCTGTATAATCATGAAATCCAACATCGAAATATTTCGAAGACAATTTCGATTCAAATCCATTCCAATGCAATCATTGGAAATTCTGGTTATTTTCAAAACCATTTCAAATTCAATATATTTATTTGAAAATAAATAGAATTATAATTCTAGTTCAAAACTAGTTCATTTCGATAAAAATCTATTTTTATCTTTTCAAATATGGTGTTTTTCATCCCAATTCTTTCTAAATCATTTCTTATGATTTTACACAAATTATTATTATTTTTAATAATTTTATCGAGGCCCGTACAGTCGATTTCCACCAACGGCCATCGAACTGCACTTACAACGACCTTTTCCAAATTTTATTTGGACATAATTCCAAATCCAACCGTTAGATTTCAAATTTGTAATATTCGTTAGAAAGCTCTTTTCGATACGAACCCAACGGTTCCGGTTTCAGGAGAATCAGACGGTCGGATCTCCCGCAATATCCGTTCGAAGTCAATGGTCGAAATTCACGAACTACCGCGGCGCGGCGCTTTCTATTCAGGCCATTATATTATATATATAATATATATAATATATACTTCATCGATTTCAGTTCGAAATGTGCTTTATAAATCGTTTTAAATTCATTTTCAAAACGGTTTCAACTTCATATTCAATTTCAGTTCCTTTTATAATTTAAAATAAATATTTATATTCTAACGACAATCTATATAATATATACGTTCGAATTCTATTCAAAATAAATTTCTCGTCGTTATTATTTAAAATAATTCATTTTAAATAATCAAAATTCGCTAAAATTGCCAAAAATAAAATTTTAAACTGGGCCAGATTTCCGGTTTATTACAATCTCCCCTACTTAAAACTTTTCGTCCCCGAAAAGGAACAAAGCCGAAATTTGTTTGATTAATCAACTCTACGTTCGATCTGGCTTCCATTCTCCAACTTTTTATTTTCTGAGAATTTTTAAATTCTTCAAAAATTGGGCTAACACCCTAAATTTTTGAAAAATTTCGCCATAACCTCCCCTGCACCGGGAGTCACGGGAAAATCCCGAAATTTCCATATAGGCCTTTTGATCTCAAAAAGAAAATAAAAAAGCCATTCGGCTCATAAAATCATCATCACCCAAACAAAACGGTAAATTATAGTAAACATGTACCTATTTGTCAGGCAACAAATTTTATTCTTCTTCTCTAGCCTCTTTGCTATGACCTGTTCAATGTAAGTACAAGTATATGCAAGAAAATGCGACCAAATTTCAATATAATTTAATATTTGGTTCAATTAGGCTAAATGGCTAAAAATTAGCAAACAAATAAACAAACAACACAAGCATCAATCAATTACTGAATTAACGTTTCAAATTCATAACTCTGATATATAGTCAAAAAATCATATTTTTGATGCCAAATCACAACAATAAGCCCTGTCTAGTTTCGGTTCTCACACCAGTCTAATGGAAATATAGAAATCTCACTTTCGTTACTCGAAAATAAATACTGGCGATGGTGCCCCTTCTCCAGAATAATCCCCGGGCAACTAGAGTATGATTCTATAACTATCCAGTATATTAAAACTTCGAATACACGTTTGCAAGACGCATATGCAAAATCTTTATTTATCGGATTGTCCAAATCTATATAGAATAAATAATCAAATACGAATAATTGATTTTAAATTTTCAAAACAAAATTCGTTTCATCTTAAAAGTATACTCTTTACACTCGTTCCAGGATGCTACTGATCCCATCTATAACGAGTCATTCCATTGGATATTACTAATACAATATCTGATGAATTCTTTCGTACGGTTCTAATGTGCCTTGTTCTCTGAGCTTTGTAAACCTAGCTCTGATGCCACGATAAAACGACGCGAACTTCCCCGTGAAGGAAAGCGCGGATAGTTCGAGAACAAGCCACAACAGAACGCAGACGGAAGAACATTTCATTGTATATTACCACAATGCATCAGATTACAAGAATATACAGAGTATAAACAAATAAAATACAACACAAATTATCAGAGATTACAATAAATTACATAGCAGCGGAAAATTAATATAATACACAACTAGAAGAGATATACGGATACGAAGCTTTCCGGATATCGTTCCAGCTGTAAACCAGGATCCTGTGAATATAAATCTGCAAAACCAAAACTACTAGCTGCCCATGTCAAAATAAGGGAACCCAGAGTTTAGGTTAAAACAATAAACTCCAGGTCAATCATGGGACTGGTGTGAGATCTAAAACAGTTATTTATCTTATTTTAAAGTTAGGTAAATCAAGGGACCACGCCGTATAACACGGAATGGGTTTCCTCCCAAGAATACCAGTGCATAAAACAAACAGCGCAATGCTAAATAGAGGAAAATGAAACTATTATAAGACCCAGGTCCTATAACACAATGCAACGCAAGTCGGGGGATAGGGTTTTACCTTATAATAGCCCAAGCATGCTTGATATGTTTTAAAATAAGTCATTTGATACTATTATCAGTGTATAGTGTATAAAACAACTTCAAATCATAAGTATCAATCATAGGCGGCATGGGTACCATATATCATGTCGCCATACTAGTTCTACAATCAAAACCACAAATGCCACGTATTTGGAAGTTGGGTTTCCGTCTATGAACCGAGGCCAGTGATCATCCCCTACCGATTCGAGACTCTCTAGCCCGAGCCTCTGGCAAGCGCGCAGGCAAGCCTTGGATCATCAGGGCCGGTCCACCGATGTGGATTATTATGCCTGAACACTACGTTTCCTCGCCCTTTGGGGCGTAAATGAGCCAACGAATGACTCCATCGGACCCGGATCGTCCGATCAAACCGAGGCGCCTCGCAATAGCAACAACCACACAGGTGAAAAGTATATAAATGTCAGGGCTGGTAGTTCACTGACACCACCCTAGCTAGAAAGAAACGCATGCCCTCCCTGAGGTCCGTCTCCCGTTTTTGGTTTACAACCGGGGTGTGAAGCTCGCGAATTCACGTTACACAAAGCTATGCCACACAGGCTGTGCTTTGATCATCACCACAAGACTTTGCTTTTCAACAGAAGCCTCGATCAATTGCCACTTAGGCATTCCACACAGGCAATTCACTCCATGCGTTTGATATCCATCAATATATAACCCCTGAGCTCATACGTCTCAGAGAAGGGCGTTAAGCAAGAGAATAAATTCACCGCCGCCAAACAGATATATATTTAATAGAAATCAATCACACAGACTAAAATCCAATGTCAGACACACAGTCAATTTACAAGTCCGTTCTGGGTCTGAACGAAACCGAAGGCACCTAGTACCCTGCATATCCATCGATCTCCAAGTATGTCTGACGATCACCAACTGTTTCCATCTTCTTGGGTATACAGCCCAATCAAGACCATCAGTAATTATCCAAACGACGTGAAGACCTACGGCCTTCAACCACCATCTTCATCGTCGACACCTCGTCGAATCAATTATTCAGAATGGGATAAACCCGGTCTTTCTGAATAACTCGCGTCTATATTATAAAAGTGTTACACAAACACAACATACGCCTCATTCCAATTCAGAATATTCTTTTATTCAAATATTCCTATACTTTGGGAAAAGTTCCCATTAATTTTATCCAAGATAAGTTCTTTAAATTTATTCTTTAATCTCCTTTGAATATCAATTCAAACTAGTCGGGATTAGCGAACCACACCGAAGTAATCATTTATTTTATTTTCCCAATCCCAACCTATTCATCCCATGAAGTAAAACTGGTTATACTTCATATTTAACACCACGGTGTTATCGGTAAATTCAATTACCATTTCACGTTTAAATCTAATTAAAGATTTAACTATCGCTTGGAGCAAAACTGGTGATACTCCATTCTAACTCCTTTTCAATCTAATTAAAGATTCATTAAAACTCCACTTATTTTTAATCGTTAACTGGGTTAAAGAATCGGTGTCATTTAAAACACAGTTCATGATAAACCCAAAATCACATTCCATTAATTATCGGGTTAAAGAACGAGTGTTATTTAAAACACTGTCCGCGATAAACCCAAAAATCAATATCAATTCAATTCCAATTAAATATTAATTAATTGGTACACTTCATTAAATCTAAAAAAAAATTTAATCTTTTCTCAACTGGGTTCAAGAACAGTGTTAGTCAAGACACCATTCACGACAAACCCAAATCACATTTGATATTAAATACAAGGCTCTGAATAGAAAGTATATCAGCTTATATTCAATATCAAATTCTACAACCAACAGATATCGTATTTGAAATAACGATATATATATCTATATCTTTCAAATTTCCATAACAACATCTGTATAATCACGAAATCCAACATCGAAATATTCCGAAGACAATTTCGATTCAAATCCATTTCAATGCAATCATTGGAAATTCTGGTTATTTTCAAAACCATTTCAAATTCAATTTATTTATTTGAAAATAAATAGAATTATAATTCTAGTTCAAAACTAGTTCATTTCGACAAAAATCTTTTTTATCTTTTCAAATATGGAGTTTTTCATCCCAATTCTTTCTATATCATTTCTTAAGATTTACACAAAATATTATTTTTAATAATTTTATCGAGGCCCATACAGTCGATTTCCACCAACGGCCATCGAACTGCACTTACAACGACCTTTCCAAATTTGATTTGGACATAATTCCAAATCCAACCGTTAGATTTCAAATTTCTAATATTCGTTAGAAAGCTCTTTTCGATACGAACCCAACGGTTCCGGTTTAAGGAGAATCCAACGGTCGGATCTCACACAATATCCGTTCGAAGTCAATGGTCGAAATTCGCGAACTGCCGCGGCGCGGCGCATTCAATTCAGGCCATTATATTATATATATAATATATATAATATATACTTCGTCGATTTCAGTTCAAAACGTGCTTTATAAATCGTTTTAAATTCATTTTCAAATGGTTTCAACTTCATATTCAATTTCAGTTCCTTTTATAATTTAAAATAAATATTTATATTCTAACGACGATCTATATAATATATACGTTCGAATTTTATTCAAAATAAATTTCTTGTTGTTGTTATTTAAAATAATTCATTTTGAATAATCAAAATTTGCTAAAATTGCCAAAAATAAAATTTTAAACTGGCCCAGATTTCCGGGTTATTACACGCTCAAATATTAGCTACAAAAACTATGGAATTTATAACCAAGTAATAATTTGGCATCCCGGATCCAACAAAAGTGGTTTCATCGAAAACTGGGGTCGTTTGCAAAATGTCCATTTTCACGGGCTATATTTACTCCATAGCGACCTTTCTGAAGATTCATTTGGCCATAACTTTTGATTCCTGCTCTGAAATATTGATTTTTCAGATTCATTAGAAAGATATTCATTAAAAAATATAAATATTTTTGGTTTCACTAAAATCAGTTTTATTTTGCATCCGGTACAGTTAGTCAAAGTTCGAATTCAAATTTTCAAACTGCCGCACCATTTCAGTCCTTGTTTTATAATTAAAATAAATATATTTATTTTTCAACATCGATTCAAATAGACTTTTGGTCGTTATTATTCAAAATAATTTATCTTAAATATTCAAAATCCAATAAATAGCTAGATTAAAATTTTTAAATTAGTTCTGATTTTCCGGGTTGTGACAAATAGTATCAACAAATCCAAACTAATTAATAATCATTCTCGTTTATAGTTCAAGTAAAATCAATCATATAACTTATCAAAATCAGTAAATTTTCTTAATTATTTATATTTATGAAAAATTCAAATTTAAATTCATATTGAATAGTAAAAAGTCCAATTTTAAATTAGTTAAAATTTTGGATCATTACAGAAACAGTTGAATTTGCTTACGAAACATATCCCATTATGTCCGGAATGTGGGTTATTAGTTAGAAACGAAATTTTTTCGGTCTGATTTGGAGTTCAAATGCAAAAACTCACTTTTTGGAATTAAAATAAAATAGATAATAGTATATATACCCTAATTCATTATTTGGAGCTGCCGTCAATTACGATCAGAGGGAAGAGATCGCCCGATTCTTCTCCTCCTTCTTTTTCACAATCCACGTAATGAATTTCAGAACTTCTTGAATGAAAATTGAAGACCAATCCACGAGCTTTGAATCCATATGGATATAATCGGATTTCGTGGCCTTAGGCACTCAAATTTTGCAACTAAACCGCTGTTGTTCGAGCTTGGTCCAGGCGTGGGTGCCACCAAGTGGAAGCTGGTTGGGGGCATAGGGAGCGTGGACGTCGGCGGCCGTCGTTGTAGTGTTCGCTGATGGGGGTCTAATTGCCTCTCGAGAGGTGCGACGACGGGTTTAGGGAATTGGATTTTGGGTTGAAGTTTCCTGAAGGGGATGGAGTAATTAAGGGGTAGGATTATTGATTAATTACTTTGCTAATTATATATTTAATTATCAAATGTTCAAAAACCCGTAACTTTTTCATACGAGATCGAAATCCGACGATTTCAATTGCATTGCGATCGTGACAACGAACATTAGAACATGGAACTTACACGAACAAAAAAGGAGCAAGTTGGATTTTTAGCTAATTAAACGTTCATTTAATTTAGTATAAAAACAAAATCATCAGTTAAAGAATGACGAAGTGGAAACCATTGTGAGAACTATCTCACTCAAAGTTTTGTAGAGTCATTTATTTTTATAACTGAATTTATATTTGTTTTTCGTGATTGCAAATGTTGTGTGATGATTGGTGGATGTGTATAGTTTTAATGCCATTATTATTAAATTGTATATAAATTCACATGGATTGTGATGTAAACCCCACATGGGTATTGGGACGATAATTTTCACATCGCCTAATTATTTGTTGATGGTTGAAAACCCGACACGGGTTTGGGGATTATAATTAATTAACATTTCCCTTGGATTTAATTATATGTCAAACAATTGACATACTATGATAAGCGTTATTTAATTATCTAATGCTTATACAGTTGTAAATTGCACTCTGGATGTGAGTTGAATGTTTAATAGTTGTTTATCACTAGTTTTTAGTGCATGCGATGTATGGAATCCATATAAATAAAATTATAAGGTGATTGATTGAGTCTGATTCCAATTCACAAATAACGAATATTGTAAAATAATATTTAGTGAAGAATCAAATATATGATTTTGATGTCCGATTTTGGATGGACAAGAATATATTGAAATATATGCAGCCAGGTTAAGTAGTTGAATGCCATTTTAACTTGAATGGATTTTTATATCGATTTTACTCATTTTTATAATGAATATTAGAAGTATTTGATTTTAAAATATGATATTTTGAAAATATTATCATTTTAATATTATAATAATATGGAATATTCAATTATTATTTAAAATTGAAATGGAAGTTGGACTCGTTTTTAAAATGAATTTATAAATGATTTATAAAATACATTTTAAACGAAAATCGGTTTTATATTATATATATATATATATATATATATATTTAAATGGCCTGAATAGAACGTTTCGCGGAGCGATCGATCGCGAATTTCGACCATTGACGTAACGGGAGATCCGACCGTCCAATTCTTCTAAAACCAGAACCGTTGGGTTCGTATCGAAAAAGCTTTCCGATGATAACAAGAGATTTAAAATCTAGTAGTTAGATTTTGAAATACGTCCAAATCAGTTTTGGAAGACATCATTGTGGAATAAGTTCGGTGGCCGGTATTGGAAACCGACTATAAGGGCCTTATTAAAATTATTAAAAATATGAATAAATTATGTAAAATCATAATAGATGATTTGAAAAAGGTTTCTGGAAGAAATATTCCATATTTGTAAAGATAAAAGATATTTATCTAAATGAACTAGTTAACACTAGAATGGAGAATTGAAAGAGATTATATAGCCAAAATTTTCCAATGTATGAATTGGAAAGTATTTAAATGGAAATAATCTTCGGAATATTTCAATACTAGATTCCATGATTATACAGATATTGTTGAGAAATTTAGAAAATATAGATAATGTTATTCCTAATACAATATCTGTTAGTTTCAGGATTTGATATTGAATATAAGTCGATATAATTTCTATTCAGAGCCTTGTATTTAGTATTAAATTGGATTTTGGGTTCGCCGTGAATGGTCTCCTCAATAACACTGTTCTTAAACCCAGCTAAGAATAGAACAAGTCTTTTAATTATGAATTAGAGAAGTTTACCTATTAATAAATTTTATTGGAATTGAAATGAAAGTTGATTTTGGGTTTATTGTGAACAATGTATTGATTAACAATCGTTCTTTAACCCAATTGACAGTAAAGATATGATTGGGAATTCATAAATCTTTATTATAAGATTTAATTGAAATTTTCCAGAGTAAAGTTTTCCAATTTAATATATTAATTTGGAACTGAATGGAATTCAATTTGGTAATAATCGAGATGAGCTTCTGTAAAGGAAGACCGTTACTATATATGGAGTATAAAAGGCTTTGCCATTATTCCATTAATATTATTAGTCTGATATAGAAATTTATATCAATTATATATTGATCTATTTTCTGTGAAGATTCCACATTTAATGGAAGTTGATTTGGGTTTATTGTGACCGGTGTTTCTAATAACATTGACTCTTGAACCCAGTTAGAGAAAAGATTAATTTCTTAAAGTTGAATAATCATAAAGTAATGATTTTTGATATTAAAACCAAGTTGGAGTTTTAATGATTCTTTAATTAGATTAGAATGTGAATGAGGTAATTAAATTCACTAAATTTAAGAAAGGCTTCGAGATGGAATACCACCAGTTTTACTCCATGCGATAGTTAAATCTTTAATTAGATTTGAACGTAAAAAAGTAATTAATATTATCAATAACACAGTGGGTGATAGATATGTAGTACTACCAGTTTTGCTCCATGGGATGAATAGATTGGGATTGGAAAAATAAAAATAAATTATCACTTCGGTAAGATTCGCTGATCACAACTAGTTTTATAAACCTTAGTTTTGTTTAGAATTGTTAAAGGATAAAATAAAATCTTTTGAAATTGATACCCAAAGGAAGATTAAAGAATAAGTTTAAAAGAACTTATCTTTGATAAAATTAATGGGAGACGTGAATATTTGAATAAAAGAATATTCTGAATTAGAATGAGGCGTATGATGTGTTTTTATAGCACTTGATTATTTACATGAGTTATTCGGAAAGACCGGGTTTATCCCATTTTGAATAACTGATACGACGACTAAAAGTCGATGATATGAAGACGGTGGTTGAAGACCGGAGATCTTCACATCGTAGGGAAGATTACTGATGTCTTGATTGGGTTGTACACCTAGGACAAGGTAATAAATGGTGATCGTCCGGACGTACTTGGATATCAACCAAAAATGCGAAGGCCTCTCTCCTGTATTGGATATATGGGACGAGGAATAAGGTGCCTCCAGCTTATTTTATACATAGAACGGACTTGCAAATGGATGGTATGTCTGACATTGTATTCCTTTGTACTGTATTCATTGATCTGTGATGATCCCAAATCCCCGTGACACGGTGTTAAGGATAATCATTGGAATATAACACATTAATCATTATTAGCAGATCATAGATAATAGCATAAACAGAAAATAGGATAATTTACACATATATGACAACGGAATCATATAGATATCATCACATCAGAGAAACACAATACAGGATACAACTTAGTGCATAATGATACATAATCAGTCACCATCGCCTGAGGCGGAATCATACACAAAGAGTACACAAAATAAATATTAGTCTACATCGCCAATGGCGGAATCATAATATAGATACAATAATGGCGGAGAAAATCCAAGTCAGCACGGTGTACTCAAGCCTCGCCATGAGCCAAAAGGTGCGTCAGAAACCTGTAACTAGGCTGCCCATGTGAAAATGAGGGCACCCGAGTTTGCAAGGTGAAACAAACTACGAGTCAGTCATGTGACTGGTATGAGAAATCTACATAACTTATTAACAACAATAATAAGGCAAATCAAAGGACCACGCCACTTTCGCGGAACGGGTTTACTCCAATGAGTGCTAGTGCATGAAATAAAGTAAATGATTAAATCATCGCAATGCTTTTCATAAAATGAAGCCATTATAAGACTCAGGTCCCATCACACAATGCAACGCAAGGCGGAGGATAGAGTTTTACCTTATAATGGACAAAAATGCTTCATACGAGTAAATCAAAAGTGTTTGATATTGTTACTAGTGTACATATGTTTCAAAAGCGAATTGAATCATAAATATCAATCCTAGACGGCATGGGTACCATATATCATGTCGCCATACTAGTAATACAATCACATTCGCACATTTCTATTGGAAATTGGATTCCTTCATGAGTCGAGGCAAGGGGCAAGCTCCTCTCCGATTCGAGACACTCTAGCAAATGCCTCGGGACCGCACACAGCAATCCCTGGATCCTCCAAGGCCGGTCCTCTCTTACTTTTGAGGATTGGCAATTCCTGAACACACGTTTCCCGGTCCTTATAGACCTATAATCGAGGTGCCTCGTATTCCAACAACCACACAGGTGAATAGTAGATATAAATATCAGGGCTGGGAGGTCACTGACACCATCATAGCTAGAAAGAAACGTCGTGCACTACTTGAGTCCTTGTCCCATTTTTGACTCATATCGGGGTGTGAGGCTTGCGAATTCACGTTATACACAAAGCTATGTCACACAGACCATGCTTTCATCATCAACCACAAGACTTTGCTTTGCAACAGAAGCCTTGATCATATGCCACTTAGGCGTGCCACACAGGCAATCCACTCCATGCGACTGATTTCTATCAATACATAACCTCTGAGCTCGTATGTCTCAGAGAAGGGCGTTGAGAAAGAGAATAAATTCTCCGCCGCCAAACAGATATATATTTAACAGAGTTCAATCAACACAGAACAAAATCCAATGTTAGACACACAGTCCATTTACAAGTCCGTTCTGGGTCTGAACGAAACTGGAGGCACCAATTCCTTGCATATCTGTACAATCAACAGTATGTTTGGACGGCTACTACTTCAGTTCCTTCATGGTAGCTACTCCAATCACGAGCGTCAGTAGCGCCCATCCATCCAATGTAGAGATCGTCGGTCTTCAACCGTCTTCGACTCTTCGACTTCTCAACGTCGATCGATTATTTGAAATGAGGTGAACTCGGCCTTTTCAAATAACCTACGTATATTTAGATCTTCAAAACAATTTGTCATATGGTTGGACTATTCAACATTCACATTTCGGTTCTTTAGTTATAATTCTCATGTTAAATACATTCAACCATCACATATCAAGCAAACACAACAAAATGGGATTATTTCCACTCTATATCGTCTATAATATTTTATAACGATATATTGCCATTTTTATTTATTTTAAAACGGCCATATTTAATTAAACGACGTTTCGGGTCGTATCGATGCACTGGCGCTGCTTTTCACTAATTTTATTTTACACATAACTGAAAATCTAACCGTTGGATCTTCACAAATTTTATATCATTTGGAAGGTCTTTTCAAAACGAATCCAACGGTTTCAGTTTTGGGAAAATCTGACGGTCGGATCTTCCACACTAGCCATTTGAAATCACGATTTCAATTTACGAACTACAGCGTTGTTATTCGATTTAATTTAATTATATATATATATATATAATCGTTTCTGGCGCTGTTTTTCTTCAGATTTGAATTAAACATTCTAGACAATCCAACCGTCGGATCTTCACAAAGTTGGTGCCGTTGGAAAGAAGTTTCCAGGGCGAGCCCAACGGTTGCGGTTTCGGGAAAATCCAATGGTCGGATTTCCCGCACTAGTCGTTTGAAGTCACGGTTTCAGAACACGAACTGCATGTCCACGTTTCGTTTTAATTTTATATATATTTATATATTTATATAAATATAATTCATTCAAAAATTCCTATATCATTTTCGCTTCAATTATTTCACTAACGCCTTTAAATTTTGGAAAATTTCGCCATAACCTCCTTTGTACAGGAGGGGCTAGGAAAATTCCCAAATAGCCACACGGGTGTCTCATGTCAAAAAGAAAAAGAAAAAGCCAAGCGGCTAGCCAACAGGCTCATGAAATCATCACCCAAACAAAACAGTAAATGTGTACCTATTTAACGGGCACAAAATTTTATTCCTCTTCTCTAGCCCCTTTGCTATAACCTGTTCAATAAATATGCATGTACATATATATACAATTTTTATCACTTATCATTTTCCATTCAACTTCATATTTGATTTACTTTGGTTTAAAAACACCACTCATCCTAATGTTGCATGCATAGGCTAAAATCATATCATTAACTAATTAATGTATATTTCAACTCATGCACATTTATTTGAACAAGTGGCTATTTTTAACATTTCACATTTCAAAGATGATAATTTGGCGAACTAAAATAGATTCCAACACATGACTATTTTATTTAGTTCCTATGCATGTTAAAAATAATATTTCTTTCACAAATATTTATTTCAATGTCCGCATATCTCTAGCATATCACATATATGATAAAAATGATATTTTTATCATTTAAAGTATTTATTTGACAAATGGATGTTTTCAACACTTCATAGTTTCAATAAAAATGTAATTTTTATTGTTCGATCTTTTTATTCAACACATGAACTTTTCTACTACACACACTTCTCAACACATGAGCATTTCCACACATGGATATTTTATTTATATTGTTCATATAAGAAAGATAGAATTTTATTTTTGAAACTATTTATATATAAGGCGAATATTTTTCATACTTCATATATATTATAAAAATGTGATTTTTATTGTTTAAACACTTCATTCATTCACAAATGAATTTATTTTTCACACAACACTTTTCAACACATGAACATTTCCACGCATGGATATAGTTTCAACATATGACTTTAATTTCAACGCATGAAAATAATTTCAACATATGAAAATTATTCTAACACATAAAGATTATTCAAAATTTTGGCAGCATAACGGCAGGGTAGTTAAAACCGGCACCATCCCTAGTACGGCTCCTCGCTCTACCTTAAAACCTCGCGGTTTTTGACAATGGGGATTCATGCATCTAATTCGCATGCAGGCGGCATGTTTTATTCTTATTTCCACAAATATTTCCAATTCATTTCAATCACCAATGGGTATTTTTCAACCACAACCAAACAATATCAACCACAAACAATTATTCAACTATTCGTATTTTTCATCGAATATTCCACACCAATTCACAACAATAAATATCGTCCATGGTTTGTGGACGAGGGGAGTATATATATATATATAATATAATTGCTATATTTCACTTGCATTTCAACACATATATCAATTATTATATGCACGTAAAATTCATACTTCGCTTATATAGCTTACACTATGCATGTACATGAGGTATACAACACGTATGTAATTTATATTTCGTTAATATAATTTATACACGACATTTTCCATTCAAATTCTTTTAATTTATATTTCTCACCTTGGTTTTCGGAGTGCTAAAAATCGTAGATGACTAAGAAAAATCCGCGCTTCTTTTATGTGGTATAGAGCTTCCTTGCGGTCCCGATGTTTCCTATTTCATCGAATTTCGTCAACACACCAAAAAGGTATGATTTTTCAAAGTGCAAACATAAAAAAGAACTCACCTTTCACGATGGTTCAAAACTAGGTTTGCGGTTTTTGCGGGAACCGAGGCACAAGGGGATGATCGACGGGTTGGACGTGGAAGAGGGAGGAGAGGGATATCTGTCGGTGGTGGTTTGGTGGCGCTCGGTGGTCGGGATCGTCGGCGGCGGCGGAAGGAAGGTCGGGACTTTCTCGGCTCAATTCAGGCGGAGGAGGGGTCCGTCGGAGTCGTGGTGGGGTCGGATTTGAAGAGGAGGCGGAGGCGTGTCGAGGGGTGGTGGCGACGTTGGCTGGAAGTGGCCATAGCGGCGGCAGCGGAGGAGAGAAGGGGGGAACGGGTTTCGCTGTTGATTCGAGGGTTTAGGGTTTTTTTTGTTTTTTTAATTATGAAAGAAAAAATCCTATTGGCCGATATATATATTATATTTTTAAATACCGTTTTCTCCAACGAACTCCTTTTTAAACCCAACGACTGTCGTCCCTAGCTAAATACCCCAATCCTGGACACAATGGGATAGGTTTCGTTGGCCAATTCGACTGTTACAGTCAGTTATTTTTCAAATTAAAGTATAACACATTTAATTTTAACTTTGAACATACATTTCAATTTGCCAGGGCCACAAACTGATTCGAAAAATTCCATAAAAATAAATCTAGCTATGTTTTGATGCTACGGTCCCAACAAAACTAGTTTCGTCGAATTCTGAGATCGTTTGAAAAATGGCCATTTTCTGGTCGATCCAATTTAACAGAAATTGACCAAACACATTTTCTTTTGCCACGCTCACATACTAGATTCAAAAATTATGAATTTTGAAACCTAGCAATAGTTTGACATCCCAGACCCAACAAAAGTGGTTTTGTCGAATTCCGAGGTCGTATGCAAAATATCAAATTTCGAGGGCAATATATTCTATATAGCGACCACTCTGAAAATTCATTCGGCCATAACTTTTGATTCCCGTTATGAAATTTCGATTTTTCAGATTTGTTAGAAAGGTATTGATAAACAGATTTAAATATTTTTGGTTTCGTTAAAATCCGTTATATTCTCCCCCCTGCACAGTCAGTCAAAGTTTGAATTCAAATTTTCAAACTAACTCACTATTTCTAATTCACTATTTTATTGAAATATTCTATTTCAATTGTTCAAATTCCTTTGAAATCAACTATTTAAAATTTTTAAATTGGCCCGTATTTTCCGGGTTATTACATGATCTCTGCTAAATATATATCTGTTTGGTAGCGGGGAGTTTATTCACTTGCTTAACACCCTTCTCTAAGACGTACGAGCTTAGAGGTCATATATTGGTGGAAATCAATGGTACGGTATGGATTGACAATGTGACATTCTAAGATGCAAATGATCAAGGCTTACTGTTGAAAAGCATAGTCTTGTGGATGATGATCAAAGCATGGCTTTGTGTATAGCATTAATTCGCGAGCCTCACACCACGGTATGAGTCAAAAACGGGATAAGGAGGCGCAGTGAGTGCTTACATTTCTTTCTAGCTTGAAGTGGTGTCATGGTATGGAGCCTAGACATTTTTACTTATGTGATGATGGATGCGAGGCGCCTCGGATATGATTGGTCAACATACTGACCATTTTAGAGCTCTGATAGGACCGGGAAACATATTGTTCAGGAATAACCAATCCACTAAAATGAGTGTGGACTAGCACTGCAAGATCCATGGGTTGCCCATAGGTGTGATCATGGGTCATCTTGCTAGAGGTGATCCGAATTAGTAAGTAGACTATCCCTTGCCTTGACTCATGATGGAAATCCAACTTCCAATACTACAGTTTTTGGTTTTAGTTGTAAACCTTTGTATGGCGACATAATATATGGTACCTATGCCGTCTATGATTGATACATTTATATTTGAAGTTTTTTTAACACTAAGAACTTATAGTAATATAGAAATGACTTGTTTTAAAGCATATTGAGCATGTTTGGCTATTATAAGGGAAAACTCTATCCTCTGGTTTGTCTTTGCATAGTGTGATAGGAACTGAGTCTTATAATGGCTTCATTTTTAAAAAAGCATTGCGTTATTTACAAATTGTTTTATTTTAGAGTATTCATGGGAGTGAACCCGTTCCGTGTTATACGGCATGGTCCCTTGATTTACCCAACTTTAAAATCAAGTTAATAACTTTTTTAGTTCTCACGCCAGTCCCATGTCTGACTCGGTGTTTATTGTTACTACCTAAAATCTGAGTGCCCATATTTTCCACACGGGCAGCTAGTAGTTTTGGTTTGTAGATATTTCTTTTCACAGGATCCTGGATTACAACTGGAGTTATATTCGGAAAGCTTTGTATTCTTGTATTTCTTTCAGTTGTGTTACATGATGTATTTCTGCTGTACATTGTATCTGTACATTTTATATTTATGTATTTGTAAAACTCTGATATTTTCCGCTTAAAATTTCTTATTCATACTCTGGTATATTCTTGTACTCTGATGTAAATTGTTGTAATAGCAATGAAATATTTTATTGTTTATGGTCTGATGAGTCGTGTTCTCAAAAATATCTGGGAAGTCTGGGTCGCTACATGTGGTAACAGAGCTTGGGTTTACAAAGCTCAAGAACAAGATAAGTTAGAACCGAATGAGAGAATTCGTCAGATATAGGATTAGTAATATCCTATAAGAATAACTCGTTTGAGATAGGGTTAGTAATACCCTAGAATGGGTTAGAAGAGCGCAGTATTAAAGATGGGTTTTGTTTTGAAAATTATATCTTATTATAATATTTAAATATTTTATTTTGAATTTTGACTATCAAGTATATGAAGATTTTGCATATACGCGTCACGAACGCATGTTCGAAGTCTCAAATATACTGGCTAGATATAGGATGACACTCTAGCCGCCTGGACATGATTCTATGATTGACACGTCATCATCGGTGTTTATGTTCGAGTTTTAAAACTGAGATACCTATATATTTCCAATTAACTGGTGTGAGAAACAAAACTTAGTTAGATTTTATTGTTTGTGTTTTCGCATTGAAAATATGATTTTTGAGTATATAAAATATATATATTTGAAAAGCTAATCAACTAGTTGATTGTTGGTTGTGATAGATGATTATTAGTTTAACTAATAAAAATATTGGACTGATAAAAAGCAATATGAAAATGAAAGGTAAATTAAGCCAAATCGAGTCAAATATTGAACTAAATTGGAAAATGATTGGAATTGCATACATGTACTTATATATATTGAATAGGTCATAGCATGGTAGCTAAGAAGAGGAATAAAATTGTATGCCCACCGAATGGGTACATGTTTACTATATTCATGGGGTTTGGTGATTTTATGAGCTGCTTGGATTTTTCTTTTTCTTTTTCTTTTTGATTGATGAGGGCCCTGTGAGGCAAGTTATGGTTTTACCGATGAACCCGTACAAATGAGGTTATGTAACAACCCAGAAAATCAGAACAAATTTAATTTTTTTTATTTTGGATATTTTAATGAATTTTGAATATTTAAAATGATTTATTTTAAATAATAATAATTACAAATTTATTTTTAATAGAATTAGAATGTATATATTTATACGAATTGAAGTTAGAATATAAGTATTTATTTTAAATTATAAAAGGAATTGGAAAGGGCACGGTAGTTTGAATATTCGATTTCAAATTTCAAATGAATGTACAAGATTCAAAATAAACCTGATTTTAGTGAAACCAGAAATATTTGTCTGAAAATATCTTTCCAGCGAATCTGAAAAATCAAGATTTCATAGCGATAATAAAAAGTTATGCCCAACTGAAAATTCAGAATAATCGCTATGGAAAATATAGCCCTTAAAAATAGCGAATTTGCAAACGACCCCCGTTTTCGACGAGACCACTTTTCTTGGATTCGGAATGTCAAGTTATTACTGGATTCCAATTTTCAGAATTTTGGAATAAATATACGAGCGTGGTGAATTTAAATGCGTTCAATAATTCCAGTTTGAATTGGATCGACCAGAAAATGGCCATTTTTCAAACGGTCTCCAAATTCAATGAAATTAGTTTTGTTAGGACAGTATCATCCCAACATAGACAGATTTATTTGTTTGGAATTTTTAGAATCAGTATGTGGCTCCAGCAAATTAAAATGTATGTTCAAATCAAAAATTGAATTTTTTATATTTTAATTTGAAGAAAAACCAACCGAAATAGTCGAATTGGCTTACGAAGCACATCCCGTTACGTTCAGAATGAGGGTAATTAGCTAGGGGCGAGAGTCATTGGGTTTGATTTAGTGTCCGAATAGAAAATCAATCACTTGAAAATTTTAAAATAAAAAATTAATTAAATAAACGAATGGGTCAAAGCCCTTTGTTTCCTTTTGCCCGGTCAACCACTCACCCATTCATCGTTCAAATTGGAAAACGAATAAAAAAAGAAAAGGGGCGGAGCCCCGTTGCATTGCCAACCGCCCGCGGAGGCCGGCTTCCTCAACGCCGGCTCCCTCTCTCCCGGTCCCCCTTTCATCTCCGGCCTCTCCTGCACCAACCGAACCACCCTTTCCTTCGTCCATTCGAGATCCATCCTCCCCACCCCCACACACACACAAAAAAAGCCATAGCTCCAAATGGATGAAAGCAGCCACCACCAGGTCGCTAAACCACCCCCGCCACGCTGTAGACACCGGTCCCACACCCTCTTGCCTCCGTGCTGACCAACAAACAACAATAACTCTCCACCAATCAAAGGAAGAAAAGTGAGTTTTATAATTTCTTTTATCATATAAAAATCTGATTTTAACGCAATAAAAAGATAGGATTTTTAAAAATAATGATATGATTTTTATATTTGAAAAGTTTTGATTTTTATAAATAAAATGTTATGATTTTTGTAAATGAAAAGATTACATTTTTTAAATGAAAAAGATTATATTTTTTTGTTAGGAAAGATTATGTTTTTATATAAGGAAAGATTATATTTTTATTCTAGAAAAGATTTGATTTTTAAAATAGAAAAATAAGATTTTTAAGCAATAGAAAAGTATGACTTTTATAATGAATAGCGATATAAAAATATTATTTTTAGTTAGATAAAAATATAAATTTTAATGTATGTATGAAATAATATTTTGAACAGGATAAAAATAGAATTTTTATTTATATAGCGAGGTAAAAATGTGATTTTTAAATATGAACATCGTTGATTAAAAGTATGATTTTTAATGTATAAACATCATATTAAAAATGTGATTTTAACTATGAACAACGTGAAAAAGGATTGCGTTGACATTACGGGAAAATCCAAACAGTTCACAAATTCAGAAATAATACTAGAGGAGTGGTAACCCATGGTGAGAACTTCTCACATTAATTTTATTTTCTAGTTAAAATATATACTAGGATGTAGACGGTGCTTAGCAGCACCCGACACCGTCGTCCACAGACCATGGACGACTTGTTTGATTTTAATGTATTGTGAAAATTGATTGTGATGTGAAATGGAATATAAAGTATTCATGTGTTGAATAAATATTTTATAGTTGAAAATATAATTTTTAATGAGCATATGAAATGAAAATAAATATTCATTTACAAATCGGACGATTTTTTTATGTACACTCATTTGAGTTAAATGATTGGGATGATATATTTCACACATCGCCCAACTGCACAAATATAAACTGTTTTTGTTGATTGAAACCCCACACGGGTATTGGGATGATGTTGGACATACACCAATCCCGATATTTAGTTGTATGTCAATCGATGGGTTGGCAGGCTGTTGTAAGCGTTAATTATTTATATTTAACATTTATGTAGTCGTGTGATACACTTTGGATGATGGTTGATTGATTTTGATTAATGTTGTATACGTGTGTTGTATGAAATCCATATAAATAAAATGATATGGTAACTGTCTGTGTCTGATTCCAATTTAGAAATAACGAATATTTTAAAATAACAAATATTTTAAAATAGTATTCAATAATGGATCTATGATTTTGATGTCCCATTTGGGATGGACACGAAAATATTTAAATATATATTAGATTAGCGTCATTTTTATGTGAACGATATTTATATCTATTTTATTCATTTTTATAATGAATATCGTAACGGAAGTGATTTCAAAATATAATTTTCTGAAAATATTATCATTTATATATTAATGCTATGGAATATTCAATTCTGATTTAAAATTGAATATGAAGTTGAAATCATTTTTAAAACAAATTTAAAATGATTTATAAAATACATTTTGAAGCGAAAATCAAGAAATATATATAATATATATTACATATATTTAATGGCCTGAATAGAACGTGCCACGCCGTGGTAGTTCGCGAATTTTGACCATTGACTTCGAATTGACGTTATAGGAGATCTGACCGTTGGGTTCTCCTAAAACGGGAACCGTTGCCCAGAGCCTTCCACTGAAGAAGAGTACTACTTTAGACTCTCATCCCAGCTAGAGATAGACTACCTCTCACCCATTCCCACCCCAAATCAAATTTGGAAAAGGTCGCTGTAAGTTCAGTTCGATGACCGTTTATGGAAATCGACTTTACGGGCCTTGATAAAATTATTAAAAATATCAATAATTTTTGTAAAATCATAATAAGTGATTAGGAAAGAATTTAGGTGAAAAATTCCATGTTTGTAAAGATAAAAATATATTTTTATCAAAATGAATTAGTTTTGAACTATAATTATAATCCAATAATTTTATATAAATAAATTGGAATTGAAATGGTTTTAAAAATAATTAGAATTTCCAATATAAGAATTGGAATGTATTTGAATCGAAATTATCTTTGGAATATTTTGATAATGGATTCCGTGATTATACGGGTATTGTGGAGGAATTTGGAAGATATATATATCGTTATTCCTAATACGATATTTGTTGATTTCAGAATTGGATATTGAAAATAAGCCGAGATAATTTCTATTCAGAGCCTTGTATTTCATATCAAATTGGATTTTGGGTTTGTCGTGAATGGTGTCTTTATTAACACTGTTCTTAAACCTCGTATGAAAAGCATAAATCTTTTAATTAAGATTCAATGAAGAATTATCAATTAAATAACATTTAATTGGAATTGAAAATGGAATATGAATTAGGTTTTTTGTGAACTGTGTTTTTAATGACATTCGTTTTTAACCCGATCTACAGTAAAATGTGATTTGGAATATATAAATCTTTTATTAAGATTTAATGGAATTTTCCAAAGTAAAGTTTTTCATCTAATTAATTTTTAATTGGAATGGAATGGAATTCGATTTGGTAATAATCGAAATGAACTTCTGTGGAGGAAGACTGTTAATATATATGGAATTTAAAAGGCTTTATGGTTATTCCATTTATATTATTGGCCGGATACAGAAATTGATATCGATTATATATTGATTTGTTTTCCATGAAGATTCCATTATTAATGGAATGGGATTTTGGGCTTATCGCGAACATTGTTTTGAATGACATTAGTTCTTTAACCTAGTTAAGGACACGATTACATGTGTAGCATTGTATTTCGAACTATATGGTTGATCTCTGCTAAATATATATCTGTTTGTTGGCGGAGAATTTATTCTCTTGCTTAAAACCCTTCTCTAAGATGTACGAGCTTAGAGGTTATATATCGGCAGAAATCAATATACGATGTAGATTGTCAATGCAGCATGTTTGTGTTTTCCAAAGTTTAATAATCATTAAGATTGATTTTTGGGAAGATTAAAGCTAAGCGGAGTTTTAATGAATCTTTAATTAGGTTGGAATGTGAATGTGATAATTTAAATTATCAAATTCGGGAAAAGGATCGAGAATGGAGTCGCATCCGTTTTTCCCCAAACGATAGTTAAATCTTTAATTAAATTTGAACGGGAAATGGTAATTAATTTTACTGATAACACTGTGGTGTTAGTTATGGAGTAATACCAGTTTTGCTCAATGGGATGAATTGGTTGGGATTGGGAAATTAAATAAATGATTACTTCGATAAGGTGTGTTAATCCCGACTAGTTTGGAAAACCTTAGTATGGTTTGAATGATATCCAAAGGAAGATTAAAGAATAAATTTAAAAGAATTTATCTTTGATAAAATTAATAGGAACATATCCCTAAGGATGAGAGCATTTGAAAAAAAGAATATTCAGAATTGGAATGAGGCGTATGTAGTGTTTTTATAGCATTGTTTATTATATACGCGAGTTATTTAGAAAGGTCGGTTTATACCCATTCTGAATAACTAATTCGACGATAAGTCGACGATGAAGACGGTGGTTGAAGATAGGAGGTCTTCACTTCGTTTGGATGATTACTGATGTCTTGATTGGGCTGTACACCCAAGACAAGGTAATAAGTGGTGATCGTCCAGACATACTTGGAGATCGACCGGATATGCAAGGGCCTCTCTCCTATATTGGACATATGGGACGAGGAATAAGGTGCCTCCGGTTCCGTTCGGACCCGGAACAAACACGTAAATGGATTATGTGTCTGACATTGGATTTTATTCCGTGTTGATTGATCTCTATTAAATATATATCTAATTGGCAGCGCAGAATTTATTCTCTTGCTTAACGGCCTTCTCTAAGACATACGAGCCCAGAGGTTATATATCAATAGACATTAGTCGCATGGCATGAACTGCCTGTGTGGCATGCTTGAGTGGCAAACGATCAAGGCTCCTGTTGAAAAGTAGAGTCTTGTGGTTGATGATCAAAGCATAGCTTTAATATAGCGCTGCTATGTGTATAACATTAATTCGCGAGCCATACACCTCGGTATGAGTCAAAACGGGATAAGGGAACACAGTGAGTGCATGACGCTTCTTTCTAGCTGTGGGTGGTGTCGGGGTTTTTTCAAGCCCGGGCATTTTTATATTTTTACCTATGTGGTTGTTGGAATGCGAGGCGCCTCAAATATATTGGTCTCTATGGAGCCGATGGATAGATCCTATAGGGCCGGGAAACGTGTGCTCAGGAATTGCCAATCCACTAACGTAAGCGTAGACCGGCACTACAGGATCCAAGGATCTGTTGCGGGAGATCCTAAGGCATTTGCTAGAGTTTCTCGAAGCAGGTGCGGAGTACATCCCTTGCCTCGACTCATGACGGAAATTCAATTTCTAATACATGACATTTCGGTTTTGATTGTAGAGCCTAGTATTAGCGACATGATAGATGGTACCCATGCCGCCTATGATTGATACATTTATATTTGAAGTTGCTTTATACACTACGCACTTATAATAGTATCAAATGATTTGTTTTAAACGTACCACGCATATTTGGCTGTTATAAGGGAAAACCCTATCCTCTGGCTTATGTTGCATTGTATGATGGGACATGGGTCTTATAATAGCTTCATTTTTCCAAAAAGCATTGCGGTGTTTGTCTTATGCACTGGTATTCTTGGGAGGAAACCCGTTCCGTGTTATACTGCGTGGTCTCTTGATATATCTGGTTTTAAAGTAAAGTTTTAAATAACGATTTTAGTTCTCACACCAGTCACATGACTGATCTGGAGTTTATTCTTTTAACCTAAACTCTGAGTGCCCCTATTTTCCACGCAGGCAGCTAGTAGTTTTTGTTTTGTAGATTTAAATTCACAGGATCCTGGTTTACAGCAGGAACGATATTCGGAAAGCTCTGTATCCGTTTATCTCTTTAGGTTGTGCTTTTGTATTATTTTCCGCTGCATTGTAATTTGTAAATCTCTGACATTTATTAAATATATGTTATTTGTTCATAATCTGTATATTCTTGTACTCAATGTTAATTGTTGTAATAACAATTAAATGTTCTTTTATTTGTGTTTTGATCTGTTGTGTTCTCATTATGATATAGGATTTCCTTTACAGGGAAGTTCCGGTCGTTTAAGGTGGTATGGCAAAAAAATTCAGAAATTTAGGGTGTTAACCAAATTTTTGAGATATTAGAAAGTTCTTAGAAACTGAAAAGTTGAAGAACTTGAGTCAAGAGAAGGTTGAGTTGATTAAGTAAACAACCTTTGATTCTGTCTTCCTTTTCGGGGACGAAAAGATCTTAAGTGGGGGAGATTGTAACAACCCAGATTTTGGAACCAATTTAAATTTTATTTTTAATTGATTTAATGGATTTTAAGAATTTAAAATGATTTATTTTGAGAATTAACGATTTTAGAATTAATTAAACCAATGTTTGAACATATAAATTTATATTAATTATAAACAAACTCTAAATGGTGCGGTAGTTTGAAAATTTGGTTTTGAACTTCAAATGAATATACAAAATTCAGTATAAATCACAATTGGACGGAAAAAAATTAGAATCTTTTTAACTATATCTTTCTAACAAATGTAAGAAACTGAGATTTCACTTTATAAATTAAAAGTTACGTCCAGTTTAAAATTTGAAATAATCATTATAGAATTCATATATATTTTTAATATATATATAGCCCTTAAAAATAGTCATTTTGTAAATGACCTCCATTTTCGATGAAACCACTTTTGTTTGATCCGGAACGTCAAACTATTGTTAGGTTTAAATTTTCAAGTCATTTGGATTTAATATGGGAGCGTAGTGAATTTAAACGCGTTTTCAATTTCAGTTTGAATTTAATAAGCTAGCTAAAAGGCCATTTTTGAAATAGTCTCCAAATTCGACGAAATTGATTTTGTTAGGACCGTATCGTCAAAACATAGATAGATTCGAAATTTCATAATATTTGGAGTCAGTATGTGGCCTCGACAAATTAAAATGTACGTTGAATTTAATATTGACCATTATATTAATTTATATTGTAATTTTGATAAAAACTAATCAAAATAGTCAAATTGATTACGAAAGATAACTCATTATGTCCGGAGTGGGGTTATTTGTTAGGAATGACAGTTGTTGGGTTTGATTTGGAGATCGAATGCAAAAACTCACTTTTTGGAATTAAAATAAAATAAATAATAGTTTATATATACCCCAAAATTCTAGAACCCTAATTCATTAATTAGAGTCGCCGTCAATTACGATCGAAGGGAGGAAATCGCGCGATTATTCTCCTCCTTCTTTCTCACAATCCATGCAATGAATTTCAAAACTTCTTGAATGAAAATTGAAGGCCAATCCACGAGCTTTGAATCCATACGGATATGATCGGATTCATGGCCAATTTAAAATTTTATTTTGGCAATTTTAGTAAATTTTGAATAATTAGAATGAATTAGTTTAAATAATTACGATGAGAAATTTATTTTGAATAGAATTAGAATGGGAAATATTTATTTGAATCGATGTTAGAATATAAATATTTTATTTTAAATATAAAAGGAATTAGAAATGGCACGGTAGTTCGAAAATTCGATTTCAACTTTTAAACCAATGTACAGGATTCAAAATAAACCATATTTTAGCAAAACCAAAAATATTATAATCCATTTGAAGATATCTTTCCAACGAATTCGAAAAATCAAAATTTCATAGTGGTAATGAAAATTTATGCCCAGTTGAAAATTCGGAATAGTCGCTATGGGATTCTGGCCCTTAAAAATGGAAATTTTGCAAACGACCTCTGTTTTTGATGAAACCTCTTTTGTTGGATTCGGGATGTCGAGTTATCGCTAGATTCCAAAATTCATAATTTTCTAAATCAATATATGAACGTGGCAAAAGAAAACGTGTTTTGACAATTTTAGTCAATTTGAATCGACCAGAAAATGGCCATTTTTCAAACGGTCTTCAAATTTGACAAAATTAGTTTCATTGGTACCGTATCGTCAATACGAAGCCAAAAATAATTTTTCTGTAATTTTTAGAGTTAGTATGTGGCCCCGATAAATTGAAATGTACTTTTAAAATTGAATATAATGATTTATATTTTAAATTTAGTAGAAACTGATCGTAACTGCCGAATTCATTTACGAAACATATCTCATTGTTTTCAGAATGGGGGTAATTAGCTTGGGGCGATTATCGTTGGGTTCGATTTGGTGTTCGAATTGGAAAGTAACTTTTTGGGGATAAAAAATTAAATTAAACTAATATATATATATATATTATTATATACCTCTACCCTATCCCTTTCAACCCTCCCCGTTCACCATTTCCTTCGAAATCAGAAATCAGAAAAAGAAAAAAAATGAGGAAACCGCACGACATCATCGCCTCTGCCGAATCGCTCATCCACCCTGAACTTGCGCCACCGCACCCTCGACGACAACGTTGATCCACTTCCCCTCCCTTTTCCGCTCGAACTCGCGATGACCCAGTAACCATCGCGAGATTCCCTAGTGCGAAATCCGAAACTGCCGGGGTCTCCTTCGGCCACCGCCTCTCTGGTCTGCGCCGCCCGCCTTGGCTCGCCGCTGGCATCCAGCACTCCGACGATATCCAATAGCACTCCGCTGATCGGAAACCTAGAATAAAAACGTGAGTTTTTGTTTTATTTATCATTTGATTTCCTTTTCAGTTTCATATATGATTAAAATATATAATGTTAGATTTTTAAAATATAAACTTAGATTTTTATATATAATAAGAATTAGATTTTTATACGATAAAAATCCGATTTTTTTCATATATGTAGAAGAAATAAAAATATAATTTTTGTTATGTAAAAGAAATAAAAATATAAATTTTATTATGTAGAAGGAATAAAAATATAATTTTTGTTATGTAGAAGGTATTAAAATATAATTTTTATTAAGTACAAGTTATAAAAATATAATTTTTATTATGTAGAGGATATAGGAATATAATTTTTATATGTATGAAAAGTAAATAAAATACGATTTTCATAATGAAGTAGCAATGTAAAATATGGTTTTTAGCTTATGTACGTTATAAATAAAAAGCAATCATGTAGGGTATCGAGTTCGCTTATGGTTGTAGGCGATAAGCTGTTCATCTTCTTTGCTTTGAATGAAATGGAGGAGTGGAACCCCAAGGTGAGAACTCCTCACTTTTATTTTAATTTCTAGTTTGAAATATATACTAGAATGAAGACAGTGCTTAGCAGCACCCGACACCCGATGTCCACAGACCATGGAGGATTGTTTGTTTGATTGATGTGTTGTGAAATTTTATTGTGTAATGTGGAATGAATAAATATTTTATAGTTAAAAATATAATTTTTAACGTGTAGATAAAGTAAATATTTATAAACAAATTGGATGATCTGTTTATGTACACCCATTTGACTGGTATTGATTGGGACGATAAATTTTACACATCGCCCAACTGCATAAATAAAAATCCATGTTTGTTGATTGGAAATGCCGCACGAGTGTTGGGATGATATTTGGCACAGACTAATCCTAATTATTTAGCTGTATGTCGATCGATTGGTTGACAGACTGTGTAAGCTTTAATTACTTATATTTAATGCTTATGCAGTTGTGTGGTGCACTGTGGATGATGGTTGATGATTTATCGTTTCTATCATATACATGTGTTGTAGGGAATCCATATAATTAGCATTATATGGTAATTGATTGGGTCTCATTCCAATTTGGGAAATAAAGAATAAAAGAAAATTCATGTGTTGAATAAAATATATATTCATGTGTTGAATAAAAGAAAATTCATGTGTTGAATAAAATATATATTCATGTATTGAATAAAAGGGAATTCATGTGATGAACAAAATATTTATACAATAAAGTTCACATTTTTATTGTAAGTAAGAACTAATAAATATTCATGTGTTGAATAAGGTATATATTCATGTGTTGAAGAAAATATTCATTTGTTGAATAGAATAACGAAGTTATTGAAATATATAAAGCCGTGTTGGTTAGATTGGCGCCATTTTGACGTGAATGATATTTATAACGATTTTATTCATTTTTATAATGAATATCGAAAAGGAATTGATTTCAAAATCTAATGTTTTGAAAATATTATCATTTATATATCGATGATATGAAATATTCAATTTTGATTAGAAATTGAATAGGAAGTTGAAACCGTTTTGAAAATGAATTTAAAATGATTTATAAAATACATTTTGAAAGGAAATCGACGAAATATATAATATATAAATATTATATATATAATGGCCTGAATAGAATGTGCCGCGGTAGTTCGCGAATTTCGACCATTGACTTCGAATGAACATTACGGGATCAGAACGTCAGATTCTCCTAAAACCAGAACCGTTGGGTTCGTATCGAAAAGTGCTTTCTAACGAATATTAGAGATTTGAAATCTAACAGCTGGAATTCGAATTATGTCCAAAACAAATTTGGAAAAGGTCGCTGTAAGTGCAGTTCGATGGCCGTTTATGGAAATCGACTGTAGGGCCTTGATAAAATTATTAAAAATAGTAATAATTTGTGTAAAATCATAAGAAATGATTTGGAAAGAATTGGGATGAAAAAAATCCATATTTTAAAAGATAAAAATAGATTTTTTATTGAAATGAACTAGTTTTGAACTAGAATTAAATAAATTGATTTTGAAAGGGTTTTAAAAGTAACCAGAATTTCCAATAACTGAATTGGAATGGATTTGAATCGAAATTGTCCTTGGAGTATTTCGATGTAGGATTTCGTGATTATACAGATATGTTATGGAAATTTGAAAGATATATTTATATCGTTATTTCCAATACGATATTTGTTGGTCGTAGAATTTGATATTGAATATAAGCCGATATATTTTCTATTCAGATCCTTGTATTTAATATCAAATGGGATTTGGGTTTGTCGTGAATGGTGTCTTCATTAACACTGTTCTTAAACCCAGTTGAGAAAAAGATTAAATCTTTTTATTTAGATTTAATACCAATTAAATGGTATTTAATTGGAATTGAATTTGAATTGATTTTTGAGTTTATCGTGAACGGTGTTTTAAATAACACTTTTTCTTTAACCTGATAATTAATGGAATGTGAATTGGGTTTATCGTGAACTGTGTTTTAACGACATTCGTTCTTTAACCCGATTTACAGTGAAATGTGATTTGGAATTTATAAATTTTTTGTTAAGATTTAAAGGAGATTTTCCAAAGTAAAGTTTTCCAATTTAATAATATAAATTGGAATGGAATGAAATTCTATTTGGTAATAATCGAAGTGAATTTCTGTAGAGGAAGACAACTAATATATCTGGAATTTTAAAGGTTTTGCCGTTATTCCATTTATGTTACTAGTCGGGTATGGAAGTTTATATAGATTATACATATCGATTTGTTTTGCATGAAGATTCCATTGTAAATGGAATGTGATTTTGGGTTTATAGTGAACCATGTTTTAAATGACATTGGTTCTTTAACCCAGTTAAAGAAAGATATGAATTCCCTAGTTAAATAATCATCGATATTGATTTTTAGGAAGATTATAACCAAGTGGAGTTTTCAATGGATCTTTAATTAGATTGAAATGATAGAGAATGGAGTATCACCAGTTCTTGTTGTAGTCATGATGGGGGGTTCTCACCATGTGGTTTGGTGCGGAGTAGTGGGTTCTTACCCCCACATGTCCCTTGCGGGGGTTGGGTAGGCTGTGGTCGGGAGGCTCGAGAGGGTCGCCATAAAAGAAGTGATACTGGGGGACCATGTGGGAGCCACGGTGGGTATTGCCTACTGCTTGGGGGATGAAGGGATGGTTGCAAAGCCTACCGGATTTCTTTAGCTATTTCATTGTGGTATCAGAGCTTTGGTTTATAGAGCTCGGAGAACAAAACACGTTAGAACCAAATGAAAGAATTCATCAGAAATTGGATTAGTAATATCCGATGAGAATGACACGTTGGAGATAGGATCAGTAGTATCCCAGAACGAGTGTAAGGAGTAGTGCTTTTTTTCTGAAATAAAATTAAAAACAATTTTTGTTTTAAATATTTAAATAAATTATTCGTATTTGAATATTTATTTTAAATTTAATTGGACAATCAAGTACATAAAGATTTTACGTATACGTCTGATCCGCGTGTATTTGAAATTTTAATATAATGGATAGATATAGTATCACAGTATATTCGCCCGAAGAAGATACTGATGATTGAGATCTCATCATCAGTGTTTATGTTCGAGTTTCGAAAGTGGGATTTCTATATATTTCCAATTGACTGGTGTGAGAACCAAAATATAGCTAGAACATACTGTTGTTACTTGGCATCAAGAACATGAATTTTGACTATGTATTAAAGTTACATGTTTGAAAACGGTAATCCACATATTGATTGCTGATTGTATTGTTTGATTATTAGTTGATTAATTAAAATTTGAACCATTTAGCCAAATTGTATCAAATGTTGAACTGAATTGAAAATCGTAGGAAAATGCAGGCATGTACATATATATGTTTGAACAGGTCATTGCAAGGAGGCTAGAGCATAGGAATAAAATTGTTTGCCCGACAAATGGGTATATGTTTACTGTATTTCTTGGGTTTTGGATGATTTTATGAGCCGATTGGCTAGCCGTTTGGCTGTTTCTTTTTCTTTTTGGATTGGGGAGGCCTGTATGGAAATTTCGGGATTTTTACAGTGCTCCCGTACAGGGGAGATTATGGCGAATTTTTTCAAAAATTTAGGGTGTTAGCCAAATTTTTGAAAAATTTGAAAAGTTCTTAGAAACTGAAAAGTTGAAGAACTTAAGCCATAATTGAAACAATGAAAGTTGGGTTGATTAGTTAAACAACTTTCATCTTCATTCCTTTTCGGGGACGAAAAGTTTTAAGTGGGGGAGACAGTAATATCCCGGAAATCCGAGCCAATTCAAAAATTTTATTTTGGCAATTTTAGCGAATTTTGAATACTTAATATGAATTATTTTAAATAATTACGACGAGAAATTTATTTTGAATAGAATTAGAACGGAAATATTTATTTGAATCGATGTTAGAATATAAATATTTCATTTTAAATATAAAAGGAATTAGAAATGGCAAGGTAGTTTGAAAATTCGATTTCAAAATTCAAATGAATGTATAGGATACAAAATAAACCGAATTTTAGCGAAACCAAAAATATTAGAAACTATTTGAAGATATCTTTCCAACGAATCCAAAAAATCAAAATTTCATAGCAGGAATAAAAAGTTATGCCCAGTTGAAAATACAGAATGGTCGCTATGGGATTCTGGGCCTTAAAAATGGAAATTTTGCAAACGACCCCCGTTTTCGACGAAACCACTTTTATTGGATCCAAAATGTCGAGTTATTGCTAGATTTCAAAATTCATAATTCTATGAATAAATATGTGAACGTGGCAAAAGAAAATGTGTTTTGACAATTTCAGTCAATTTGGATCGACCAGAAAATGACCATTTTTTAAACGGTCTTCAAATTTGACGAAATTAGTTTCGTTAGGACCGTATCGTCAATACGATGCCAAAAATATTTTTTTTTGCAATTTTTAGAGTTAGTATGCAGTCACAATAAATTAAAATGTATGTTTAAAATTGAATATAATGATTTATATTTTAAATTTAGTAGAAACTGATTGTGAAACTTCCCCGCCTCAGTTAAGGTCACTCACAAAGGGAATGCCTTAACTTCGGTGGAGCGCTTTAGGTAAAAGATGCAGATAAATTTCAAGACAGAAAAATGTAAACAACGGAGAAATAAAACTTTATTTCATTGATAAAACAGTTTGTAAAACAATAGTTTTACCATAGCAGAGTATCTGTCTTACATAAAATAAAGAAGCATAAAATAACTTTTATATTCCCCAAATGTAGCAATAGCCAGCGATAGTAGTGGAAAAGAGGGTCCAAAGTAAAATGTCAAAGAGTTTTCAAGCTTGGAAAGAGTAACGGTCCGCACTAATCTGAGCTATTCCCTCCCTGTCTACCTAGGGAGGGGGGAAACGGCAGAAAAGAAGACAAAAGAAAGTTGGTCAGACAATAAGTCTGGTAAGTCAAGTTATTACTAGCGTTTAAATAGGAAGCAAAAGATCATGACATGAATAAACGAAAGTAGGATAATGCTACAGTGACAAGATACCATAAGACAAGCCAAGGCCAGATATACAACATCACTCATTTCTATTCCTCTGCCTCGCTACCACCCTGTTATTCTGATTTTCTATGTCCCTGCACCGGCTAACAAGTGTCCCAACTAGTACTCCGCATACAATGATAATAATTACAACGTGATCCTAATCCCCGCAATTATGGTAGCCTTCAGGTGTACATCGATTATGAGGATTCCACCTCCACCAGCCCAATTGCCATGTGTATGTTCAATGTACCCTTACTACCCTATCGATCGGCTCCCTACTTGCATTGATGTTTCATGTGTCATACGGCCCAACTTGATTGTAGATAGCTATGCTAGTCTCACCATGGGGGTGTATCAAGTCCCATGTAGCGACCTGACACAATTCTAGAGTGCATAGTGTATACTACTGATGCCCAGTGCCTGCTTTTTCCGCTTCAAAGTGTGTGCACGCCTACACTCTGTTAGAAACTACACTGCTGCACCAACCATCGTCGCTTTGACTGCATATAATCAGCCTAGTAATCGTGCCCCAACCCTGCCAAGTTTCTGGGCACATGATACATCTATGTGGGTTCTACTGAAATGGATCCCCGTTACTAGGGTTTCCTAATGGTTAAGTTTGTGGGCCTATATTTACTGATATTACCCACCAAACCTGACGTGTACTTAACCCTTCTACCGATTGAAGCATATGTATTTAATGGTTAAGTGTGTGGGCATATATTTACTGATATTACCCACCAACCCGACGTGTACTTAACCTTCCCACGGATTCAAGCATGTGTATTAATGGTTAAGTGTGTGGCCCTATATTTACTGATATTACCCACCAACCCGACGTGTATTTAACCTTCCTACGGATTCAAGCATGTGTATTAATGGTTAAGTGTGTGGGCCTATATTTACTGATATTACCCACAACCCGACGTGTACTTCACCTTCCCACGGATTCAAGCACGTGTATTAATGGTTAAGTGTGTAGGCCTATATTTACTGATATTACCCACCTACCCGACGTGCACTTAACCTTCCCACGGATTCAAGCTTGTGTATTAACGGTTAAGTGTGTGGGCCTATATTTACTGATATTACCCACCAACCCGACGTGTACTTAACCCTCATACACATCATGTCATGGCTGTTAAGTGTTTCTTATTGACTTAACCTTTCTTACTTATCATGTTGGATTGGTTAAGTGTGATTTATTTACTTAACCCTGTTCATTCACCATGTTATGTTGGTTAAGTTTTCATATTAACTTAACCCCACTTGTTTACCTTGATATATTGGTTAAGTGTCATCAATCAATTCAAGTTAACTTAACCTATCTACTTGTCATGTTATCACGGTTAAGTGTTGTCCTCTTGTATTAACTTAACCCGGCCACAAATCATATTATGTTGGTTAAGTGTTACCTTAGTTAACTTAACCATTCCAAACCTTGTCTTAGCTTTAATTCATTTATTAAAGCACCAGCCACTCACATTAGACATGTATTGTTGCGGTCATTGGATGTGTCGGTCGGTTCCGGGCAGCTTTATATTGCAACTCAGTCTAAACTCGGGTTCTTATTGGGCTCAATGCCTAAACCTCTCACATTAGATAGGTATTGTTGTGGTCACCGGACAGCCGGGCAGGTCCGGGCAGCTTTACCCCACAACTCAATCTAACCTCGGGTTAGGCCTATTCATATTTTCTACAATTTACGTATTTCTCATTTATAACAAATTATATATGTAAATTAATCCCAATTCAATTATTCCATAATTACTCTTTTAATTATGCTCACAATTAATGGTATACCATATATACCATTCTCATGAACCAATGTATGTTATGAAATCCCCATGTTTCCCCAATGTTACCCCCATTGTACGCTTGCACAATTTTATAGAATGTTAGGCTCGATATTTAGCCTAACTTATAAACATAAAAAGGGAAACACAAAGAACATGAAATATTCTAACAACATAAAACATGTGGGATAGAGATTTTGGCATAGAATCATACAAAAATATGGATCTAATTACATGTGTCACATGAACTTGGCATAATATACTTTTAATTATGGACTTGCAATCTAGATCTATGTAACATGAATCATAATCATAAGAGTTTTACATAGAACTATCCCAACTTGAACATGTAGTGGTGAACTTGCATAGAGGTTGAATCAAACTAACATGGATCTAATATGCACAGTTGTAGATCTAAACAAATAGGTTTACATAATCAAGTCTTTGCTTATAAACATATTTAAATCACAACTTAGCATGTTAACTTATGTATGTTAAATCATAAGCCACAAATAATCACATTCAGATCACCAATCGTATTAACTTATGTATGTTAAAACATAATCCATGAATAATCACATTTAAATTACCACTTATCATTTTAACTTATGTATGTTAAAACATAAACCACAAATAATCACATTTAAATCACCACTTATCATATTAACTTATGTATGTTAAAACATAAGCCACAAATAATCACATTTAGATCACCACTTATCATATTAACTTATGTATGTTAAAACATAAGCCACAAATAATCACATTTAAATCACTACTTTTCATATTAACTTATGTATGTTAAAACATAAGCTACAAATAATCTCATTTAAATCACAACTTATCATATTAACTTATGTATGTTAAAACATAAGTTAGCCGCTAATTTAACTTGCAACATATATATGTTCAACTTAACATAATTCTAAATATACATAAATGTTAATCCAACATAATGGCATGATTTAGATCACAAACTTGCAAGTAACCACCAAATTATACCATTAAGTTAACATACGCTATAATGACTTCATCACCCATTTCATGATAAGTTTTATCACTAAAAGTATGCAATAGTATGTTCATCACCAACAAATAAATGTGAACATAAATAAAGTTTAGCATGTTCATCACCCACAAATTAATATAAATATAAATCAAATTCACATATAGACATCGTTCTACATTCAAATTATACAAGCCATGATATAAAAAGAATTATGTTTAAATCTACGTATTGACCGCACTTACAAACAAAAGAGAAGTCTTGATTTCTGAAAACTATTTTCTCAAATTGTACAGCTCTCCTTTGATGAAGACTAACACGTTGTCCTAGTTTTAATTTGATTTGATTTGTAGCTTTAATCTTTTCTTCTAATTTGCGACGACGGCTGCTCTCAACTTGACTCTGACAGCATCATGGCTCTAGAACATTAATTTGTGTGTTTAGGGTTTTGGTCTAGGGTTGTATTTATAGATGTTTGATTAATTTAGAGCCGTTAGATCAACCTAGAATGATCATAGCCATCTAAGCCAATTAATATGTCCTTCAGTAAATCGTATGATGCCACGTATGCCCTAACAGTTCAGAATTTGTTATAAAGCCAATCAGAGAAACCCATGTCAGCACTAATCGTCACCCAACCAATCATAAAAAAGCCACGTTAAAAAAAACAATCTTTGACCAACAAAAATGCGCCACGTGCGCCATATGATGTGTACGTGTCACATATATATATATATATATATGTATATATATATAAATATATTCTATATATATATATTTATTTATTTTTCTTTTTATCTATCTTCCCGATTAAACATTTTTTTGAACTGAGTTCACACTAGGCCAATTTTTTGCCACTCCCCTAAAACAGAAACATATGGCGCTGGCGGGGATCGAACTCTGTACCACTTGTATGCAAGTCACATGTTCTAACCAAATGATACTAAGTGTTTTGCTTACAAACATTAGAACAACGCTAAACATTATTCTTTTCTCATTCTGTAATTTTTTTTTCATGTTTTGCTGCATTATTTAATTTAATGATATCTTCTTCACATGGAGTCCGATTTACGCAAACTCGAACTCTATCACAAGCAGAATTCTGAGATGAACGCAATGGCACAAATCGTTTCACCTATTTCTTCCTTTTCAAATTAATTAATCTTTAATTTGTTATTTAACGTCTTTCCCGAAAATACGGGGTGTTACATTCTCCCCTCATTAAAGGATTTCGTCCCTGAAATCCCCAAGTCAGGAAGAATGTATCTCCTACCATACAATCGTCCATCTACTCAACCATCAAATACAGGCATCCATTGTCCTTAAAAGACTTCTAATGATTCATGATCATATGTAATGTATGTGTACATGTTCTTATCTAATGCAAAATCAGGCGGTCTACTGATTCAGTTGACTCCCTAATGAAAATTGTCTGTGTCATGAGTCCATTATGCATGCAAATTTTTCCTACTCATCATTTCTACATGAGTGCGCAATCATTCATGCAAACGCAATGTCCAACACATCAAGTTTTAATCCATGTACAAACATATGCACTTGGATCCATAAGCAATATGTAAAGGTGACTGAGAAGATCTAGTGGCTAATGTGTGTAAATGCATCCACGAGCAACCACTAGCAAACACTTTGCTTCCACTTGCATCCACCAAACATAACATGTCTCAAACACATGTTTCAACTATAGGTTTCTACCTACGGATCGATAATATGTCTTAGGGGATATACCTTAAAAGATAGAAACAAATATGCATAAGATTCGTACAAAAAAGATCAAGGATATATCCTTTAGAAAAAGGGTATGATACGCGTGTCTTATCTTCTGTCTCCCACGTCGCGTCTTCTTGAGCTTCACTCCACTATACCTTAACTAATTAACCTTCACGATAGCGAAGCTTCTTGATCTCCATTTCCGAAACTGTCATTGATCGGATACTGGCTTTGCATTGTCAAATGGATATACGTGGAAGTCTATCTTGTGTTTTAGGGGACAAACCTCTAACCTAACAAAAAACATCTACGTGCTCATGGACTACTGTAACGGATCGCAAACCGTCGATAGATATACCAAGTGATTCTAGGTAGCTAGTCCTAACTGATCCTTTAGAGTCGCAAAAAATCTCGAGGGTATTTCGGAGGCGAATCAACAGTCTAACTACCCCCCTTCACAATTACTAGCTAACTAACCCATGCCTAGAGTCAACCCATAGCCCACGAAACCCATAAGCATTACGCTTAAACCCAATACTTAATTATAGCTATTCTCAAATCCTTAAAACCAAAGATAAATGGTTCGAACCACCAATTGGATTTGAGACTAAAATGGGATCTTCTACTATACAAGTACTAAGGTGTTGAGAGTCAACTATGGAAGCCGATATAAACGAATGTGAAGCGCTAAAGCCAAATGAAAGAGTACGAACAGAAAAACTAGACTTTTTCAATAGAAATTTCTACCTCTCTCTTCGGTATGCTGGGGGTGAGAGCAAGCAATTACCCCACTGAAAATCTTATCCCTCGTTCTTGCCCTTGTCCTTAATTATATGACCCATTATACCATAGTAAAGATACTCCCTTTGTTTTAGGTTTTACGATTCCTTCCTCCTCCATGAATTTCTCATCCTTGGGTTGTACTCCTTAGCCATACTCCCACAATATCATCTTTACCATCCCTGTGAAATTATGTAGACCAGTCTCTCGAAAGCTGCCTCCGTCGCATGGAAAACCCTACAAAGCTCGAAAGAAAATTAATTGCAGGTGAAACTACTATGGCTATAGATGGAAGTCGAACACTTCTTTGACCTCTGATAGGTGTCGTAGTCTCGTCAAGCCTACAGAACCATGCCGCGATGAGGTTACCTCCTAGAAAGCTGGGAGCCCTAGAGACTTAGGAAAGAAGGAAACAAGGATTCAAACAGAGGATCAAAAGATAGTGCATATGGCTTTGGGGAACATGCCTATAAAACAAAACTTTTCTTTTGAAAATGCTTCTTTTAAAACCGTTTTGAAAGTAATTTTTCAAATCTTTTATCTGATCCGGTAACCTTTAGCTCTGATACCAAGTGAAACAACCCGCCTCCGTTAAGGTCACTCACATAGGGAGTGGCTTAACTTCGGTGAAGCACTTTAGGTAAAAGATGCAGATAAATTACAAGACAGAAAAATGTAAACAGCGGAAAAATAAAACTTTATTTTAATTTTTTCCCCACACTAGAGTATCTGTCTTACATATAATAAATAAGAATAAAATAACTTTTATATTCCCCAAATGCAGCATTAGCCAGCCATAGCAGTTGAAAAGAGGGTCCAAAGTAATATGTCAAAGAGTCTTCAAGCTTGGAAAGAGTAACGGTCCGCAATAATCTGAGCTATTCCCTCCCTGACTACATGGGGAGGGGGGAAACAGAAGAAAAGAAGACGAAAGAATGTGGGTCAGACAATAAGTATGGTAATTCCAGTTATTACTAGCATTTAAACAGGAAGCAAAAGATTATGACATGAATAACCGAAAGTAGGATAATGGTATAGTGACCGGACACCATAAGACAAGCCAAGGCCAGATATACAACAGCACTCATTTCTATTCCTCTACCTCGCTACTACCCTATTATTCTGATTTTCTATGTCCCTACATCAGCTAACTAGTGTACCAACTAGTACTCCGTATACAATGATAATAATTACAGCGTGATCCCAATCCCCGCAATTATGGTGGCCTTCAGGTGTACATCGATTATGAGGATTCCACCTCCATCAACCCAATTGCCATGTGTATGTTCGATGTACCCTTACTAACCTATCGATCGTCTCCCTACTTGCATTGATGTTCCATGTGTCATACGACCCCCACTTGATTGTAGATACCTATGTTGGTCTCACCATGGGTGTATCAAGCCCCATGTAGCGACCTGGCACAATTCTAGAGTGCATAGTGTATACTATTGATGCCCAGTGCCTTCTTTTTCTGCTCCGAAGTGTGTGCGCTCCCACACACCGCTAGAACCTACATAGTTGCACCAACCGTCGTCGCCTTGACCTTATATAATCAGCCAAGTAAACGTGCCCCACCCTGCTTAGTTTCAGCGTACCATGATACATCTATGTGGGTAACTGCTGGAATGGGTCCCCGTTACTAGGGTTTCCTATATTTAAGTTTGTGGGCCTATATTTACTGATATTAACCACCAACCTTGTTGAGTACTTAACCCTTCTACCAATTCAAGCATATGTATTTAATGGTTAAGTGTGTGGGCCTATATTTACTGATATTACCCATCAACCCGACGTGTACTTAACCTTCCCACCGATTCAAGCATGCGTATTAATGGTTAAGTGTGTGGGCCTATATTTACTGATATTACCCACCAACCTGACGTGTACTTAACCTTCCCACGGATTCAAGCATGTGTATTAATGGTTAAGTGTGTGGGCATATATTTACTGATATTACCCACCAACCCGACGTGTACTTAACCTTCCCACGGATTCAAGCATGTGTATTAATGGTTAAGTGTATGGGCCTATATTTACTGATATTACCCACCAACCCGATGTGTACTTAACCTTGCCACAGATTCAAGCATGTGTATTAATGGTTAAGTGTGTGGACCTATAATTACTGATATTACCCACCAACCCGACGTGTACTTAACCTTCCCACGGATTCAAGCATGTGTATTAATGGTTAAGTGCGTGGGCATATATTTACTGATATTACCCACCAACCCGACGTGTACTTAACCCTCCTACGCATCATGTCATGTTGGTTAAGTGTTTCTTATTGACTTAACCTTTCTCACTTATCATGTTGGATTGGTTACGCGTGATTTATTAACTTAACCCTGTTCATTCACCATGTTATGTTGGTTAAGTGTTCATATTAACTTAACCCCACTCGTTTACCATGTTATATTGGTTAAGTGTCATCAATCAATTCAAGTTTACTTAACCCATCTACTTTTCATGTTATCATGGTTTAGTGTTGTCCTCTTGTATTAACTTAACCCTGCCTTGTTGGTTAAGTGTTACCTTAATTAAATTAACCATACCAAACCTTGTCTTAGCTTTAATTCATTTATTAAAGCACCAACCACTCACATTAGACAGGTATTGTTGCGGTCACTAGATGTGCTAGTCGGTTCCAGGCTGCTTTATACCGCAACTCAGTCTAACCTCGGGTTCTATTTGGGCTCAATGCCTTAACCTCTCACATTATATAGGTATTGTTGTGGTTACTGGACATCCGGGCGGGTCCGGGCAATTTTACACCACAACTCAATCTAACCTCGGGTTAGGCCAATTCATATTTTCTACAATTTACATATTTCTCATTTATAACAAATTATATATGTAAATTAACCCAAATTCAATTATGCCATAATTACTCTTTTAATTATGCTCACAATTAATGGTATACCAAATATACCATTCTAATGAACCAATGTATGTTATGAAATTCTCATGTTTACCCAATGTTATCAACATTGTACGCTCACAAAATTTTATAGAATGTTAGGCTCGATATTTAGCCTTACTTATAAACATAAAAAGGGAAACACAAAGAACATGAAATATTCCAACAACATAAAACACGTGGCATATAGATTTTGGCATAGAATCATACAAAAATATGTATCTAATTACATGTGTCACATGAACTTGGCATAATGTACTTTTAATTATGGACTTGCAATCTAGATCTATGTAACATGAATCATAATCATAAGAGTTTTATATAGAACTATATCAACTTGAACATGTAGTAGTATACTTGCATAGAGGTTGAATCACACTAACATGGATCTAACATATACAGTTGTAGATCTAAACAAATAGGTTTTCATAATCAAGTCTTTATTATAAACATATTTAAATCACAACTTTGCATGTTAACTTATGTATATTAAATCATAAGCCCCAAATAATCACATTTAAATCACCACTTATCATATTAACTTATGTATGTTAAAACATAAGCCATGAATAATCACATTTAAATTACCACTTATCATATTAACTTATGTATGTTAAAACATAAGCCACAAATAATCACATTTAAATCACCAATTATCATATTAACTAATGTATGTTAAAACATAAGCCACAAATAATCACATTTAAATCACCACTTATCATAGTGACTTATGAATGTTAAAGAAGAAGCCACAAATAATCACAATTAAATAACCACTTATCATATTAACTTATGTATGTTAAAACATAAGAGAGCCGCTAATTAAACTTGCAACATATATACGTTCAACTTAACATAATTCTAAATATACATAAATGTTGATCCAACATAAGGATATGACTTAGATCATAAACTTGCAAGTAACCACCAAATTATACCATTAAGTTAACATACGCTGTAATGACTTCGTCACCCATTTCATGATAAGTTTATCACTAAAATTATACAATAGTATGTTCATCATCAACAAATAAATGTGAATATATATAAAGTTTAGCATGTTCATCACCAACAAATTAATATAAATATAAATCAAATTCACATATAGACATCGTTCTACGTTCAAATTATACAAGCCATGGTATAAAAATAATTATGTTTAAATCTATGTATTAACAGCATTTACAAACAAAAGAGAAGTCTTGACTTCTGAAATCTATTTTCTGAAATTGTACAACTCTCCTTTGATGAAGACTAACACGTTGTTCTAGTTTTAATTTGACTTGATTTGTAGCTTTAATCTTTTCTTCTAATTTGCGACGACGGTTGCTCCCAACTTGACTCTGATAGCAAGACGGCTCTAAAACTTTAATTTGTATGTTTAGGGCTATGATTGTATTTATAGATGTTTGATTAATTTAGAGCCGTTAGATCAACCTAGGAATGATCATAGCCATCTAAGCCAATTAATATGTCATTCAACCAATCGTATGATGCCATGTATTCCCTAACACTTCAGAATTTGTCATAAATCCAATCAGAGAAGGCCATGTTAGCACTAATCGTCACCCGACCAATCATAAAAAGCAACGTTAAAAAAGAACAATCTTTGACCAACAAAAATGCGCCACCTGCGCCATATAATGCGTACATGTCATATATATATATATATATATATATATATATATATATATATATATTTGCGCCATATGATACGTACATGTCATATATATATATATGTATATATATATATATATATGTATGTATGTATATATATGTATATATATGTATATATTATATATATATATATTTATTTTTCATTTTATCTATCTTCCCAATTAACCATTTTTTTGAACTGCATTCACACTAGGCCACTTTTTTGCCACTCCCCTAAAACAAAATTATATGGCTCTGGCGGGGATCGAACACTGTACCTCTTGTATGCAAGTCTCATATTCTAACCAAATGAGCTTCTAAGTCTTTTGCTTACAAACCTTAGAACATTGCTAAACATTATTCTTTTCTCATTCTATTTTTTTTTTCACGTTTTGCTGCATTATTTATTTTAAAGATATCTTCTTCATACATAGTCTGATTTACGCATACTCAAACTCTATCTCAAGCAGAATTCCGAGACGAACGCAATGGCGTGACCAGTTTCACCTATATCTTCTTTTTCAAATTAATTATTATTTAATTTGTTATTTAAAGTCTTTCACGAAAATACGGGGTGTTACCGATTGTAACAGTCGAATTGGCTTATGAAACATATCTCAATGTGTTCGGAATGGGGGTAATTAGCTAGGGGTGACAGTCGTTGGGTTTGATTTGGTGCTCGAATTGAAAAGTAACTTTTTGGAGATAAAAATTAAATTAAAATAATATATATATATATTATATACCTCTACCCTACCTCTTTCTCCCCTCCCTGTTGACCATTTCCTTCGAAATCGGAAAAAGAAAAAAAAATGAGGAAACCGTACGATGTCAACGCCTCCGCCGAATTTCTCCTTCACCTTGACCTCGCGCCACAGCGCACTCGACGGCAACATCAATCCACTTCCCCTCCCTTTTCCGCTCGAACATGTGATGACCCAGTAACCATCGCGGGAATCCCCAGTGTGAAACCCGAAACTGCCGGGGTCTCCTTCGGTCGCCGCCTCTCTGTAGGCGCCGCCCGCCTTGGCTCGCCGCCGGCATCCAGCACTCTGACGTTCTCCAGTAGCTCTCCGCTGATCAGAACCCTAGAATAAAAACATGAGTTTTTGTTTTATTTATCATTTGATTTCCTTTTCATTTTTATATATGACTAAAATATATATACAGTTAGATTTTTAAAATATAAAGTTAGATTTTTATATATGATAAGAATTAGATTTTTATGTGACAAAAATCTGATTTTTTTCATATGTGTAGAAGAAATAAAAATATAATTTTTATTATTTAGAAGAAATAAAAATATATTTTTTTTTACGTAGAAGGAATAAAAATATAATTTTTATTATGTGAAGGTATAAAAATTTAATTTTTATTAAGTAGAAGGTATAAAAATATAATTTTTATTATGTAGAGGATATAAGAATATAATTTTTGTATGTATGAAAGGTAAATAAAAATACGATTTTCATAATGAAGTAGCGATGTAAAAATATGGTTTTTAGCTTATGAACGTTATTAATAAAAATCAATCATGTAGGGTATTGAGTTCGCTTAATGTAACGACCCGCATTCTACGCATCATAGGATCGTAGAATATTTCTTTCTTTCACATACGAAGTCGTATGGTCATGTAACTTTGGGGGACGACTATTGGGGTCATTTCCCATGTTCATGATTTTTCCCGATTTTTAAATGACCATTTTACCCCTAGTTGGCACTGTTTTGGCCATAACTTTTGACTGGAAAGGAATTTTGACCTGAAACCACTTCCATTGGCTCCGGATGATGGTTTCTCTTTCCGTAGAGTGGTTACATTAGCCAAACGGACTTATCGTTTGGGAGATATGGCTGAAACAAGTTTCAGATGGTGAAAAGCAGCTTAATTGGGCTTAACCGGGTAATTAGCAGCTAGGCCCAGACGGGAATTTCGGGTTTAGTAGTATATAGGGGCTGATTAGGGTTAGAAAACATTCCTTTAGACATTTTCCAGCCGCCACTTTCATTCCTCTTAACCTAGCCATGGCCTCCACTCTCTAAATCTCTCTAAAACACCTAAAATCACTTCCTAATCAAGGATTAAGGCTTAGAGGCATCAAATCAAGGAGGATTAGCACAAGGACTGAGGTAGGGCTGCTGTTATATATTGGAATTTGTGCAAATCAGAGGTTCACTTCAGATTTGGAAGTTTTATTGTGGCAAAGCTGAGTGATTTGCATAGTTTTTGCACTAATTACGGTAATTAAGGGTAATTAGTGAAGATTAGCGAATTTACACACTAATAAATTCTAGAAAAATATCTAGAAATTCGAAAATAATATTTTATGCCTCTGGTAGAAATTTGGTTTAATTTGATGAAGTTTTGTTAACCTTATGATTAGTTTTACTTAAACATGCTTAGGGGAAAATAAGGAGTTTTGGCCACTTTTGATCCCTTTTGCTTCATTAGAATTGTTGTTTGGTGTTGGTGGTTGCTATTACATGTTGTTATGACTTTATGGAGTGTTTTGTGATTGATTAGAGAAGTTAGATTGGTCAAAAACGTCGTAGAATGGCGTAAGATAGTCGCTGGAAAACAAGTGCAGGAAATATACCGGATCGGATCGCCCTATGTACCACGATCCGCCCCATCTTCCACGATCCGAACCGATGGCACGACTCGATCCGTCGATGCTTGAAGTCCACGATCCGTACCATCCTGGGTGTCACGATCCGCCTGAAGGAACACGTCACGATCTGAAGAGCACGACTCGATCCATCAGAGGTGACCACGACCCGATCCAGTGGAATGAGCACGAGTTGACACCATGGGCGATCCGAGAGTCGCGATCCGACCCAAGCGAGGGTGATGACCAGGATCCGAACTGAGAAGCTGACGATGGCGACCTGAAGCAAAGTGAAGAGGGGAAATGAAGACCGATCCGGATGAAGATGATGACCAAAACCCGAGATGCAAAGGAAGTCCAAATGAGAAGTTAGAGATCAAGATTCAGATGGGAATCAACGAGTTCGCTTCATGATTGGGCTTTGCTGCGGGACGCGTGCCAAGGAGTTATCGACGTCTATAGCTTTGAACCACTATGGTAGGAGGTACGAAGGCGGATTCAGGGCCATTATGGCATCGGTAGAACCAAGGGCTACAACCAATGAAGTGGGTCATTGAAATGTTTGGTCATGACTCCATATGTTTAGCTTGGTCATAGCAGGGTTTCTACAAGTCGGGATTCGTCGTTGCCTCAGTTTGTCTAGTGTTTCAAAGTGGTAGATATCGTATGCTTTACGCACTGAGTGAGAGATGTGAGGATGGTTGCTATGGATGGTTTGTTTGCTATCATTATGACATACACACCCCAACCCCGTATTCTTTACACTATTCATTATGGCACCTTGGAGTATTGTACGGTATGTGGTACTAACTCTTTGGTTGCAGGTCCAGGTTCAGGTATGGTTTAGTATACCTGTTATTACTCTGTTTAGATGCTTATCGCTCATACCAGGCTTTATGTCTGACCCAGAGTTTTATGTCTCCTCTTATTACTCTGGGTGCTCACACGAGCAGACTAGAGACAGGTTAGCTGGTGATGCACGGGTAGATGATCCGGAGACGGGCAGGAGGCTTCCACGTAATATATATATATATATAGTATTCTCCCTGTGTTGTTGAAGATCACTGCTTGGGCATTGGTGGTGCATCTTCTACTTTAGTTTTCTTTTGATTAGAGACAGTAAATTTGGAAAGTTGTAATAAGCTGTATTTGGATTTCCGCTGCTCTGATGTTGACATTGATTATTAGTTATCAGCTTATGCATTGTCTCGCCTGTTTTATGTCAAGTATGTTATTATTATATTTTTATCCCATGCGCTGTGAGACATTCTACAGGTTCCTTGATTAGTTCATTCTCTTCCTTCCTTTCTTTGGCGACCGTCCTGTGCTAGTCGGGCATGTGTACAGCGCACTTTCGGAGGAAATGCAGGCTGGTGCGGGGCGGGCCGTCACACTTGGTATCAGAGCTCTAGGTTGCGTAGTTAACCTAGGGAAGCTAATAGGGAGAGATAATATACGTATACGAGAGAGCGTATTTGTGATTACTTTGGTTTTTAAAAGCTATATATATATATATATACTATTACTAGTATAAGGATGAAGTCGTACTGCACTAGCACCACTATGGAGTCGTTAATCGTTTCCTTTTTCAGATTGACGATGAGCCGATATACTAGAGGTGCCGGTAGGGGAGCCAATAATGGGAATGCTGCTGACATGAGGACAATGTTTACTGACCTCATGAGAGAGATGCTTAGAGATGTGCAGAGGGCAGCTCCCAATGGTGGAAATGGTGGTGGTCCAATAGTGCAGGCGCCGAGGGTCGACTTCGCCAAGTTGAATATGGATTATACTAGCCTTGGTGGGAAGTCGTTTCACGGAACGGAGTCGGCCACGGATGTTCAAGATTGGTTGGATAGTTGCGAACGTATCTTCGAGGATTTGGGTATCGAGGATGCAATGAAGAGAAAGTTAGCGTCCCGTCAGCTGCAAGGGCGGGCAATGAATTGGTGGAATGCTATAAAAGCAGCTACTCCTGAAGATCAGATTACTTGGGAGCAGTTTAAAGCTCGCTTTAGCGAGAAGTTCATTCCAGCTGCTCAAAAGTCAGTGTTGTTTAAGAAATTCTTGGAGCTCAAGCAGAATGGCAGAGCTGTCTCGGAGTATATTGCTGAATTCGACACTTTGTCGAAGTACGGGTTATCTCTTATTGATACTGCCGAGAAGAAGAATGAGAAATTCATAACCGGTTTGGATCAGTACTTGGGGGAAAGGCTTATTAACCACATCGATGAGTCGTTTGAGTCGATTGTAGGGAAAGCATTGAGGTCAGAAAGTCTCTACCCTAAGCCGAAAACTGAGGTTGCATCTGCAGAAGAGCCAAAACCACAAGCAAGTGGTGGGGGCAAGGGTGGTTCCCAGAATAAGAGAAAGCAGAATCAGACTAAGGATGGCCAGAAGAAAAAGAACAAGCAAGATGTGGAGTGCTTCAGCTGTGGTAAGAAGGGACATTATGCTAGTAATTGTCGGGCCAAGCCAGCAGATAGGAAGTGCTTCAACTGTGGCCAGATGGGACATCACAAGGACAAGTGTCCACAGCCCCCTAAGGAAAAGCAAATGGTGAAAGCATACGCCCTTAATGCTATTCCTTCTTCGTCAAATGCCCCAACAGCGGCGGAGAAGGGAAAGAATGTCGTCATTCAAGGTATGCTTTCTGTTTATGATGTTCCTGTTAGAATTTTGTTTGATACCGGAGCTTCCAGTTCTTTCATATCTAGTGACCTGGTAGATAGGTTGGGATTGGAGCCCGAGATTGTCGATAGACCTTTAGTAGTGACGAACCCAATTGGTGGTTCGACTAGCCTTAGCATGATTTGTCGTAATGTGGTCTTATCGAGTCATGGATGCATGTTTGTTTGTGATTGCTTTGTTTTGGGCTTTACTGGGTTTGGCATTATTTTGGGAGTAGATTGGCTCCAAAGATACGGGGTGGTGGTAGACTGTGAGGGCTTGTTGGTGACAGCTAGAGCGGATGATGGGCGGAGGATAGTGTTTGGTGGTCTACCCAGTAAGGGGTATTGGCTAGTTTTCTAAACTCCCTCGATATTCCGCATAATGAGTTGTCAGGTTTGCCCGTGGTTGGCCAGTATCCGGATGTTTTCGAAGAAGTGACCGGACTTCCACCACACCGAGAGATTGAGTTCCGTATTGATTTGGTAAAAGATGCCAGGCCTATAGTGATGCCACTTCGTCGTATGGCACCAAGAGAGCAGCGAGAGCTCGAGGTGCAAGTCAGCGATCTTTTGAAGAAGGGATTTATCAGAAGGAGTGTTTCTGAATGGGGAGCACCAGTTGTGTTTGCTACCAAGGCGGATGGTTCCCTTCGTTTGTGTGTAGACTACCGCGAGTTGAATAAAGTGACGAGGAAGAACAAGTATCCTCTACCGCGGATAGATGATTTGTTTGATCAGATGAGTGGCGCGAGAGTATTTTCTCAGTTGGATCTCGCGACAGGTTTTCATCAGCTTAGAGTGGAAGCTGAGAGTATAGCTAAAACGGCATTTCGGACGCCGTCTGGGTTTTATGAGTGGTTGGTCATGCCATTCGGGCTGACCAATGCCCCAACATATTTTGTGGATCTTATGAATAGGGTATTCAGAGATCAGTTGAATAAGTTTGTCCTTGTGTTCGTTGATGATATTTTGGTCTATTCGAGGACAGAGGAAGAACACAAGGAACATTTAAGAGTAGTGATGGAGGTGTTGAGAAAACACCAATTGAAAGCAAAGTTTTCTAAGTGTCACTTCTGGAAGAGGGAAGTGAGGTTCTTGGGCCATGTTGTATCAGAGAATGGTATTGCCGTAGACCCGTCAAAGGTGGCTACGGTACAGGATTGGCCTACACCCAAGAATGCAACAGATGTAAGAAGTTTCTTGGGGTTAGCGGGATATTATCGTAAGTTTATCCAAGGTTTCTCCAAGATAGCAGCACCATTGACCCAGTTGACCAAGAAGAATCAAGCTTTTGTCTGGGATGAAAGGTGCAAGAATGCATTCAAAAGTTTAAAGGACAAGTTGACAAGCGCATCGGTGTTAGTCATTCCTAAGGGGGATGAAGAGATGACGGTATACACGGATGCCTGTGGTACCGGACTTGGTGCTGTATTGATGCAAGGTGGTAGGGTGGTGGCTTACGCAAGTCGGCAATTGAAACCGCACGAGAAAAGATACCCTACCCATGATTTAGAATTGGCAGCGATCGTGTTCGCATTAAAAATGTGGAGACACTATCTCTTGGGAGAAAGATTTGAGCTGTTTACAGATCATAAATCGTTAAAGTATCTCTTCTCTCAGAAAGATCTGAATCTCCGTCAGCAGAGATGGTTAGAGTTCTTAGCTTCCTATGATTTTGACATCGCATACACACCAGGAAAGGGCAATGCGGTGGCTGATGCATTGAGTAGAAAACATGCCAGCTTAGGGGCTATGTTCCTTGAATGGAAGCAACTGGAGTATATCGCGGGGTTTGATTTCAGACCAAAGTGAGAATTGGATCCAGAAATGTTAGCAAGTTTGACGATCAGACCCACTTTGATTGAGCGGATCGGCTCTAGTCAGAGGGACGATCCTAACCTATTGGAAATCATCTCCAAGTTAGAGATGGGTATCGATGAGGAGATGAACAAGTATGGGCTTGATCGAGATGGATGGCTTAGAAAGGATGGAAGACTAGTCGTACCCAATGTCAATGGATTAAGGGATGAAGTGCTTAGAGGATGTCATCACTCAAAACTGACTATACATCCCGGTGGTAATAAGATGTATCGAGACATGAGACAGACTTACTACTGGGAAGGGATGAAAAGAGACGTTGGGAAGTTTGTATCCAAGTGCATGAATTGCCAGCTAGTTAAAGCCGAGCAAAAGAAGCCTAGTGGGTTGTTACAGCCCTTAGAAATTCCCGAATGGAAATGGGAGCAAGTCTCGATGGATTTCATCGATGGTTTACCAAGGACTAGATCGGGATATGACAGCATTTGGGTAATTGTAGATCGACTGACTAAAAGTGCAAGGTTTATACCAGTCAAATCGACCAGAACGGCAGCTAAGTTAGCAGAATTATATATGAAGTGGGTAGTGAGATTTCATGGAGTACCCAAAAGCATTGTGAGCGACCGAGACCCGTTGTTCACTAGTGGGTTTTGGAAGAGCTTACAAGAGGCTCTAGGGTCAGAGTTACATCTCAGTACCGCATATCATCCTCAGACCGACGGTCAGACGGAGAGGGTGAACCGTATCTTGGAAGACCTCTTGAGAGCATGTATATTGGATTTTGGTGGATCATGGGATGACCATTTGCATCTAGTAGAGTTTGCATATAATAATAGCTACCAATCCAGTATCGGTATGGCTCCGTTTGAAGCTTTGTACGGAAGATCGTGCAACTCACCATCATGTTGGATAGAGACTGGCGAGAAGTTTATGCTTGGACCAGATGTGGTGAGGGAAACTTCAGATAAGATTAAGATCATTCAACAACGAATGAAGGCTGCCCAGGATAGGCAGAAGAGTTATGCTGATAAGAGGAGAAGAGACTTAAAATTCTCCGTTGGCGACTTGGTGTTTGTCAAGATTTCTCCGTTGAAGAGCGTAATACGATTTGGCAGGAGAGGCAAGTTTGCACCAAGATTCGTTGTCCCATTCCCTGTTCTCGAACTAGTCGGGAATTTGGCATATAGGATTGACTTACCAGAGAAGATGGCGGGAGTTCACAACGTATTTCATGTTTCCCAACTAAGGAAGTTCGTTCACGACTCAGATATGACTATTTCACCTGATCAGTTAGAGGACTTCGAAGTAGAACCCGAGGCGGTTGGGAACCGCAAGCCGACCCGTATTGTCGAGCACGACATGAAGCAACTTCGAAGGAAGGCGGTGAAGCTAGTCAAGGTACAGTGGAGCGAGGACGAGAAAGATTGTACTTGGGAGACAGAGGAGAACATTAGGAAGTCACAACCAGAACTCTTTGCCTGGTAAGATTTTGACTTCCATTTAGTTTTCCGCATGCTAGGATAGGCTTGTTCGCTTGTTTTGCATGATTGACTGTTGTATGTGGTTGTTAGGCATGCGGGATCCTTTGTATGTTTTGGGTTAAGGAATTTCGGGGGCGAAATTTCTTAAGTGGGGGAGAGTGTAACGACCCGCATTCTACGCATCATAGGATCGTAGAATATTTATTTCTTTCACATACGAAGTCGTATGGTCATGTAACTTTGGGGGACGACTATTGGGGTCATTTCCCATGTTCATGATTTTTCCCGATTTTTAAATGACCATTTTACCCCTAGTTGGCACTGTTTTGGCCATAACTTTTGACTGGAAAGGAATTTTGACCTGAAACCACTTCCATTGGCTTCGGATGATGGTTTCTCTTTTCGTAGAGTGGTTACATTAGCCAAACGGACTTACCGTTTGGGAGATATGGCTGAAACAAGTTTCAGATGGTGAAAAGCAGCTTAATTGGGCTTAACCGGGTAATTAGCAGCTAGGCCCAGAGGGGAATTTCGGGTTTAGGAGTATATAGGGGCTGATTAGGGTTAGAAAACATTCCTTTAGACATTTTCCAGCCGCCACTTTCATTCCTCTTAACCTAGCCATGGCCTCCACTCTCTAAATCTCTCTAAAACACCTAAAATCACTTCCTAATCAAGGATTAAGGCTTAGAGGCATCAAATCAAGGAGGATTAGCACAAGTACTGAGGTAGGGCTGCTGTTATATATTGGAATTCGTGCAAATCAGAGGTTCACTTCAGATTTGGAAGTTTTATTGTGGCAAAGGTGAGTGATTTGCATAGTTTTTGCACTAATTACGGTAATTAAGGGTAATTAGTGAAGATTAGCGAATTTACACACTAATAAATTCTAGAAAAATATCTAGAAATTCGAAAATAATATTTTATGCCTCTGGTAGAAATTTGGTTTAATTTGATGAAGTTTTGTCAACCTTATGATTAGTTTTACTTAAACATGCTTAGGGGAAAATAAGGAGTTTTGGCCACTTTTGATCCCTTTTGCTTCATTAGAATTGTTGTTTGGTGTTGGTGGTTGCTATTACATGTTGTTATGACTTTATGGAGTGTTTTGTGATTGATTAGAGAAGTTAGATTGGTCAAAAACGCCGTCGAATGGCGTAAGATAGTCGCTGGAAAACAAGTGCAGGAAATATACCGGATCGGATCGCCCTATGTACCACGATCCGCCCCATCTTCCACGATCCGAACCGATGGCACGACTCGATCCGTCGATGCTTGAAGACCACGATCCATTCCAGCCTGGGTGTCACGATCCGCCTGAAGGAACACGTCACGATCTGAAGAGCACGACTCGATCCATCAGAGGTGACCACGACCCGATCCAGTGGAATGAGCACGAGTTGACACCATGGGCGATCCGAGAGTCGCGATCCGACCCAAGCGAGGGTGATGACCACGATCCGAACTGAGAAGCTGACGATGGCGACCTGAAGCAAAGTGAAGAGGGGAAATGAAGACCGATCTGGATGAAGATGATGACCAAAACCCGAGATGCAAAGGAAGTCCAAATGAGAAGTTAGAGCTCAAGATTCAGATGGGAATCAACGAGTTCGCTTCATGATTGGGCTTTGCTGCGGGACGCGTGCCAAGGAGATATCGACGTCTATAGCTTTGAACCACTATGGTAGGAGGTACGAAGGCGGATTCAGGGCCATTATGGCATCGGTAGAACCAAGGGCTACAACCAATGAAGTGGGTCATTGAAATGTTTGGTCATGACTCCATATGTTTAGCTTGGTCATAGCAGGGTTTCTACAAGTCGGGATTCGTCGTTGCCTCAGTTTGTCTAGTGTTTCAAAGTGGTAGATATCGTATGCTTTACGCACTGAGTGAGAGATGTGAGGATGGTTGCTATGGATGGTTTGTTTGCTATCATTATGACATACACACCCCACCCCCGTATTCTTTACACTATTCATTATGGCACCTTGGAGTATTGTACGGTATGTGGTACTAACTCTTTGGTTGCAGGTCCAGGTTCAGGTATGGTTTAGTATACCTGTTATTACTCTGTTTAGATGCTTATCGCTCATACCAGGCTTTATGTCTGACCCAGAGTTTTATGTCTCCTCTTATTACTCTGGGTGCTCACACGAGCAGACTAGAGACAGGTTAGCTGGTGATGCACGGGTAGATGATCCGGAGACGGGCAGGAGGCTTCCACGTAATATATATATATATATAGTATTCTCCCTGTGTTGTTGAAGATCACTGCTTGGGCATTGGTGGTGCATCTTCTACTTTAGTTTTCTTTTGATTAGAGACAGTAAATTTGGAAAGTTGTAATAAGCTGTATTTGGATTTCCGCTGCTCTGATGTTGACATTGATTATTAGTTATCAGCTTATGCACTGTCTCGCCTGTTTTATGTCAAGTATGTTATTATTATATTTTTATCCCATGCGCTGTGAGACATTCTACAGGTTCCTTGATTAGTTCATTCTCTTCCTTCCTATCTTTGGCGACCGTCCTGTGCTAGTCGGGCATGTGTACAACGCACTTTCGGAGGAAATGCAGGCTGGTGCGGGGCGGGCCGTCACTCTTAAGGATGTAGGCGACAAGGTGTTCATCTTCTTTGCTTTGAATGAAATGGCGGAGCAGAACCCTAAGGTGAGAACTCCTCAATTTTATTTTAATTTCTAGTTTGAAATATATACTAGGATGCAGATGGTGCTTAGCAGCACCCGACACCCGCCGTCCACAGACCATGGATGACTTGTTTGTTTGATTGGTGTGTTGTGAAATTTTATTGTGTGATGTGGAATGAACAAATATTTTGAGACGCTACCGCGAAATCCGGTAGGTTTTGCAACCATCCCTTCATCCTCCAGTACAGTAGGTAAAACCTAACGTGGCTACACTGGTCCCCTAATGCCTTGTTTTACGGTTACCATCTCGAGTCTCGCGGCTACTGCCGAACCAACCCTCAACAGGGACATGTAGGGGTAAGAGTCTCCCGTTCGGCACCAAACCGCGAAGCGAGAACCCCCTATCATGCGTACCTGGCCTACTCAAGGCCAGCAACAAGGACTGGTATGAGAAATCTACTCAACACATTTAAAATAAGGCTAATCACAGGACCATGCCACTTTCGTGGAATGGGTTTACTCCATTGGATTGCCAGTGCTTTAAAACAAATCATTCTTTTAAACATCGCAATGCTTTTTATAAAAATGAAGCCATTATAAGACTCAATTCCCATCACATAATGCAACGCAAACCGGAGGATAGAGTTTTACCTTATAATGGCCAAAATATGCTTGATACGAATAAACAAAAGCATTTGATATTATTACTAGTGTTTATATGTTTCAAAAACAATTTCAAATCATAACCATCAATCTTAGACGGCATGGGTGCCATATATCATGTCGCCATATGTATATACAATCAAAACCGCACAGTCACGTATTTGGAAATTGGATTTCCATCAGGAACCGAGTCAAAAGATAGTCCTTACCGACTTCGAGGCAATCTAGACCATGTCTCAGGGTCAGAGCGCATCGACCCTTGAAGCGACAGGGCCGGTCCACACGGAGTGGATTATAATACCTGAACACTACGTTTCTCCGCCCTTTGGGGCATAAATGAGCCAACGAATGACCCCATCGGACCCAGATCGTCCGATTTAACCGAGGCGCCTCGCAATAGCAACAACCACATAAGTCAAACTCGTTAGGGCATGTAAAACCACTGACGCCACTTCTAGCTAGAAAGAAACGCATGTCCTCCCTAAGGTCCTCTCCTGTTTCTGGTTCATACCGAGGTGTGAGGCTCGCGAATTCATGTTGTACACAAAGCTACGCCACACAGGCGGTGCTTTGATCATTACCACAAAACTTTGCTTTTCAACAGAAGCCTTGATCACTGCATCTTAGCATGCCACAAAGGAAATTCAAACCACGCAACTAATGGTTATCAATCGCAGAGAATGAATTCCAATGTCAGAAACACAGTCCATTTGCAAGTCCGTTCTGGATCTGAACGAAACCGGAGGCACTAAATAACTCGCTTATTCATCGATCCCCACGTACGTATGGAAGATCACCACTCATTCTCCATATTTCGGGTTGCCTCCCAATCAGGACATCAGTTACCATCCAAATGAGGTGAAGACCGGTCTTCAACCGCCATCTTCATCTTCGACTTCTTATCATCGATTCTGTTGTTCAGAATGGGATAAACCCGGTCTTTCTGAGTAACTCGCGTATGTAATAAACAAGTGCAGCACAAACATACATACACATCATTTCAATTCATTAGTCACTAACCGTCAATCAGTAAGAGAACGATTTCCCAAATATTAACCCCGAAGGCTGAAACCAATATCAGATCAAAATCCAAGAAAACATTCGACTTAGCTAACCTTCAGTTAAATTCTAAATTTCATATCCATATCATTTATAATATTTTATAACGATTTATTGCTATTTTTATTTATTTTAAAATAGCCATTTTATTCAAACGACGCTTCGGGCCATAACGCGGCCGTGGCGCTGTTTTTCTTTAGATTTGATTTACACATATCTGAAAATCTAACCGTTGGATCTTCACAAAATTTACATCATTAGAAAGATCTTTTTAAAACGAATCCAACGGTTCCTTTTTCGGGAAAATCCGATGGTCGGATCTCCCGGTATAATCGTTTGTTGTTTCGATTTCAAAATACGAACTGCAGCGTCGTTATTCGATTTAATATAATTATATTTATATATACATACATACATATATATATATATATATATATATATATATATATATATAATCGATTCTGGCGCTATTTTTCTTCAGATTTGAATTAAACATTCCAGACAATCCAATCGTTGGATCTTTACAAAGGTGGTGCCGTTGGAAAGATATTTCCAAAGCGAACCCAACGGTTGCGGTTTCTGGAAAATCCATTGGTCGTATCTCCCGCACTAATCGTTTGAAATCACTATTTCAAAATACGAATTGTAGCTTCGTTATTTGATATATTTCAGTTCTATTTATATATATATATATATATCGATTCTTCGATTTCAAAACTATATGATTTTCATACATTTGATAAAAATGATATTTTTATCTAACTGTCTTCTATTTCAACACCTCACTATTTTTAACAATTCTTGTATATAATAAAAATGTGATTTTTAACGTAAAACAATTTATTTCAAAACTCTACTATTTTATATAGTTAATATAGGTGATAAAAATAGGATTTTTATTATAAAACAATTTATTTCAAAACAAGATTATTTTATATAGTTCATGTTGATGATAAAAATAGGATTTTTATTATAAAAAAATTTCTTCAAAATATGAATACCATCCAACACATGAATTTCAATTCAACGAATGAATTTCGATTCAACACATGAAGGTTTTCTATAGTTTATATATATAAATAAAAAGGTGATTTTTATAATTAAAACACGAATACCATTCAACACATGAATTTCAATTTAACGGATGAATATCGATTCAACACATGAAGGTTTTCTATATTTTATATATATAGATAAAAAGGTGATTTTTATATTTAAAATACGAATACCATTCAACACATGAATTTCAATTCAACGAATGAATATCGATTCAACACACGAAGGTTTTCTATAGTTTATATATATAGATAAAAAGGTGATTTTTATATTTAAAACAAGAATACCGTTCAACACATGAATTTCAATTCAACGAATGAATTTCAATTCAACACATGAAGATTTTCTATAGTTTATATATATAGATAAAAAAGCGATTTTTATATTTAAAACACGAATACCATTTAACACATGAATTTCTATTCAACGAATGAATTTCAATTCAACACATGAAGGTTTTCTGTTCAACAGACGAATATAGTGTCAACATAGGAAAATAATTCTAAAACATGAATATTATTCAAAAATTCGGCAGCATAATGGCAGGGTAGTTATAACCGGGACCGTTCCTAGTACGGCTCCTCAATCTACCTTAAAGCCTCGCGACTTTTGACAATGGGGAATCATGCATCTAGTTCGCACGCAGGTGGCATGTATATTTTTTTCATTTCCACAAACTAATCCTATGTGGTTTCAACCAAATATTTCTCAACCACAAATGGGTATTTTCCAACCACAATCAATCAATTCCAACCACAAACAATTTCAATCAACCATTCGCTATCAATCAATTTTCACACCAATCACAACCAATAAATATCGTCCATTGTTTGTGGACGAGGGGTGTGTGTGTGTGTATATATATATATATAGCGTTTCACTTCTATTTCAACACATATATAATTTTTACAATGCATATACATCTTATACATCGAACGTACAACTTATACAATGCTTATACAAGAGGTGTACAATGCTTATATAACTCATACATCGACTATATAATTTACACATCATCGTTTTCCATATCGTTTATAATTTAGAAATCTCACATTGGGTTCAACTCCACTAAAAATTGCAGAAGGCTCAGAAAATATGCGGTCTCTTCTAAAATGTAGAAGGCATCCTCACGGTCCCGCTGTCTCTTGTTTCACTCTACTTTGACAAGGAACGAAAAAGATATGATTTTTACAAGTTTGCAACACTTAAAAGTGTAAAAATCAATTCAAAACAAATAGCCGAACCTTTTCTGAAATGGTTCCAAACTAGGTTTGGGTTTCTCGATCAATCCATGCAACGGTTCCACGATCGGGTTGCGCGAGGTCGAAGGGGGAGGGGAGTCGCGTCGGCGCGAGGTGGTGGGGTCCAGCTCGGTGGTCGGAAGGCGCGGTGGCGGTGGGTCGAAGTCCCGAACTTCCTGGCTTCCGTTATCCTTCAATGCTGAACGAAATAATCCAATCCCTAGATGGATTTGAAGCTTGTCTAGAGCTCTTCAAAAAGCTCCAAAGAACCCATACCTAATTCTGCGTGTAGGAGGAGGAACGGAGGAGAGAAGATGGTGAGGCCCTTTTCGTCGTGCGCTGGAAGGATAGTCGGGGAGAGAGAAAAAATATGGGCCAATGAGGGTTTTTTATTAATTTATATATTTTTAAAATTTCAAAAATACCCCTTTCACACACGAACCCCGATCCAGACCCAACGACTGTCGTCCCTAGCGTTTTACCCTCACTTTGAACACAATGGGATATGTTTCGAAGGCCCATTCGAATGTTTCAGTCAGTTTTCATTCAAATTAAAATATAAAACATTCAATATTTAATTTGAACATACATTTCAATTTGCTGGGGCCACATACTGATTCGAAAAATTACAGAAAAATAAATCTGGCTATGTCTTGACGATACGGTCCCAACAAAACTAGTTTCGTCGAATTCTGAGACCGTTTGTAAAATGGCTGTAACACCCCACCTCCGCTAGGGTCACTCACAAAGGGAATGCACTAGGTTTGGTGAAGCATTATCGAGGTAAACATGCACAGAAATATTACAAGATAGAATATATATAAAACAGCGGAAGTAAAACAAATTTCATTACCTTATAAAATAAGGTCTAAAGCCTTTTACATCAGAATACATCAAAACCTGTCTTGCAATAATAAAGAAGCATAAAAACTTTTCATAAATTATTCCCCAAGTAAAACAGTAAGGTAGCCATAGCCAAGAAAAGTCCAAGCCATGCGTGATGATCTTCAAGCAGAAGAAGTCCGAACTAGATAACAGTGTTTCCTCCCTGAAACCTGGGGGGGAAACGGAAGACAAAGAGGCGAAACAAAACTAGGTCAGTCATAAAGACTGGTAAGTCCTATCTACTTCCAGTATAAAAACAGGTAAAGGTAACATAACATGCATAAACTGAAAGTAAACATAAGGATGACTACAAGATAGATAAACTAAGCCAGGGTAATAGGCTGAACTACTGTAGCAAGGTAAACTAAGATATCATGATAAACTACGACGTCATGATAAATCAAGGTATCACACCGTCAGGTTTCTATCAAGTATACTATCCCAAGGTATCTGTCCTGTATAACATCCCACGGTATCTATCATGTATATTTCTCCTGGTTCTAACATGTATATTTTCCCTGCACCTCTCGTACTAGTATCCCAACCCACGTCATGTGTTAACTATGAATGTCCCATGCCCAATGTCATGTAATGGTCCATGTCGACCTAATATATAGCATATGTAGGTTTTCCCAACTCGTATGTTTCTTTCCATGTATAAGTGCGGTCCTTTGCCGTAGGCCATACGGGCTTTCCCATGTAAACGTTTTATCCTTGAGGTTATTTTGGACTGCTACCCTTGATCTAGTTATGTTTCGTTACCATGAACTATCGTGTGTTCACTTAGGATTTATGCCACCTAGGACCACTAGGGATCATGCTACCTAATGAATGTTTCCGTGACTCGGTTTGGGTTCAGCCACCTAGGGCCACTAGGGATTATGCCACCCGTCAACCGCGCCCTTTATCCCGCGTATGTATCGTGAATCGTTTTCCATGTCTAGATGCACATGTTCCTCAATGTGCCATCCGAGTTCCGCGCCAGGGCAAATCAAGAAATACGGAACTCGGTCGGGAGCTTTAAGTCGTCTGCTGATGCAGATATCAAGGTCTGTTTTTGTACCCGTGGTTATGGTCCCACGTGACCCCTCCCTCAACTACTGAAAGGCAATCCAAGAAAAATCATGTATGAGAACTACACTACGGCCCATCGATGCCTACTACCAGATGGCCAACCTCACCCATAACTCGATAGCAAGTATATGGTCTGTTGGGAGTTCCCTGCCTTTCCGTACGTACACGATTGACTAAAGATGGTAGGTAGTCGGCGACGTGCTATCCAGGGCAAAATCAAGTATCGTCGACTCCACGCTAATCCATCCCAGTCTTTAGGCCGCTCGCATAGCAACCAAGGCATAATCTTGGCTCTTCTATCGCAGACCTTAACCTCTGTGAGGCCGGGTTTCATGGACCACCTGCCACCTCACAGAGGGATACCATGGGTACCCTCACGTCCCCTGAAGCTACCGCTTCGTTACCCAGTTCGTTGGAGCCCTTATCCAAGTCGGATAATTTGCTCCTCCTCGTATACTAAGCGATGACCTACCGTACCAGGTTACTCATCTCTTTTATGAACTAGTCCCATGTCCTTAGCAAAGTATTATTACTTAGTTACCCTTAACTAAGGTTTACCACTTAGCTCCTCTTTCCGCTATCCTTGTTAACTACGATTTCCAACCTGGTCCCCTGAGCTAGGGTTTTGTCAAATGGGTTAAGTGTTGTTATCCAAGTTCATAACTTAACCCGCCTACGAATCATGTCAAAATTGGCTAAGTACTCAAGTACAAGGCTTAGCCCTACAAGTTGGTTAAGTGTACCAAGAAGCTCATGACTTAACCCTATGAGGTCAAATTGGTTAAGTATTTATTTGTCTTAAACCTATCAGATTATCTTGTTAGATTGATTAAGCATAGATTATCTTAATCCCATCAGATTATCGAGTCGGATTGGTTAAGTATGGGTTAGCTTAACCTCATCCACTAATCGTATTACAATGGTTAAGCCTAATTTTAAAAGGTCTTGTGACTTAACCCTATCAGGTCCACCTATTAGATTGGTTAAGTATGGGTTACTTAACCTCATCAAATCATCCTGTATAATTGGTTAAGTATAAGTTACTTAACCCCATTAAATTACCGTGTTAAGTTGGTTAAGTATTGGTTAATTAACCTCATTGAATTACCACTTTTAGATTGGTTAAGTGTTTAACTTAACCCCATCGAATTACCATGTTTAGATTAGTTAAGTGAAGGTTACTTAACACCATCTAATTACCGTGTTTTAGATTAGTTAAGTCTAAGTTACTTAACCCCGTCTAATTATCGTGTTAGATTAGTTATGTATGGATTACTTAACCTCATCGAATTTACCGTGTTTAGATTAGTTATGTGTGGATTACTTAACCCCGTCTAATTACCAAGTCGGATTAGTTAAGCATAAATTACTTGACCCCATCCCCTAATTGTCTTGTATGGTTAAGTGTCATTAAGAAATCAAGCCTGGTCCCACTTAACCTACCCATTCGTGTCATATCGGTTAAGTGTCATTAGTCAAATTTACCTAACCTTATCATGTGGCATTAATTTAATTAATGCACTCTCAACCTCTCACATTAGACCTTGTTGTGGTAACTAGTTAAGCCGGGCGGGTCCGGGTAGTTTTACACCACAACCTAGTCTAACCTCGGGTCTTAAGCGCGACATGACCAACTTCTCACATTGGATCCTATTGTTTGCAGCCACTAGTTAAGCCGGGCGGGTCCGGGTAGATATATGCTACAAAGTCAACCCAACCTCGAGTTGGCCACTTTCATGTTTGGTCTAGTGTCTTTTTTTTTTACACTTACAACCCTCACATGTCTAGTTCAAGTTCCATGTTTTCCCACATGTCATGATCATATTTAAATGTATCATGAATGTCATGTTCTCATGTAAGCCCCATGTCAAGTTTTTCTTGTCATACCCACGTTTTTCCTAAGCTACCCAAACGTATTTCCAACCTAAGTGGAAGCGAGTCACATAGTAGGGTATTATGCCAACATATTGGCCACAAACATGCATAGTATCATAAGGGAATTTGGCCACAAGCATGCATAGTATCATAAGGGAATTTGGCCACAAGCATGCATAGTTTCATAAGAGGATTTGGCCACAAACATGCATAGTGTCATAAGTGAATTTGGCCACAAACATGCATGATACATAAGGGGTTTGGGTTCATTTACATGCATAAGCCCCAAAGTCAAATCTTTGCCAAAGTATCACAAGTCAAAGTGGCTCTAAGTGTTCATGCTATCATACCACAAGTAAAGGTCCAATCTTGCATGGCAAACTAAGTCCAATGCAACATGAATAGCATGGTTTAGTCGCTACAACATAACCCAAAGTCATATGTTCATGTTAAAGGAGCAAACTAGGCTCGCATAGGTTATAGCATTCATGTTTAACCACATTTTATTCCATGCCATGATTAAACTACCGTTAACATCTCGAAGTAGCTAGAACTTACATAGCGTGGCAAGGGGGCTAGGAGCATGAATCGTTTTGACGAAGAAAGGTGGCTCCTTTATTGAAGAATCGTCATGAAATTGGCCTAGCAACATTGATCCACTCCCTTGATTTGATGTAGCAAGCTAGCACCTTTGATTCGGATCTTGTTTGAATGCATAGTCTCTAGGAATTGGAGATGGAGGCGATGTTCACTTGGCATTTGTGCAGCACTTCATGGCATGAGTGATTTGTGAGGGTTTAGGGTAGGCTTAGGGGTCTTTTTATAGAGATTAGGAGTAGTTTAGGCCGTTAGATTAACCCTAGGATAGATCCCAGCCCTCAAAAACCGTCACAAGCCTCCAAAACCGAGCCAAACAGCAAATCAGGTGCACTAGGCCACCTGGGTTCGACCAGGCAGGTCGACCCCCAGGTCGACCCTGGGGTCGACTCCCCTGTCGACCTGGTCCCACCCAGGTCGACACCCAGGTCGACCTGGTCTGGGCGGGATTTTTCCCGTCTACCCTGATTTTCTGAAATTTTGAATCTGTTTTGAATTTGAATTTTTCGTGAAACTTCGCGCGGCCATATCTCGGTCATACGGACTCCGATTTACGAAATTTCGGACTCTATTTCGTGTATTTTTCCGAGACGAATGCAATGGCACAACCCGTTTTCCCTGATTCAGATTTTAACATATAATTCTGCCTTGATTCTTGTCTTAACACGTTGTTTAAAATTCGGGTTGTTACATTCTCCCCTCCTTTAAGGATTTCGTCCCCGAAATCTCCAAGTTAGGAAGAACGCATCCTACCATCCATCATCGATTTACTCAAAACATCATCCGCAGGTAACCATTGTCCTTAGTCGATTTCTAATGCCATATGAACATATGCAAAACGTGTGTGTATATGCCCCTTAGCTAATGCTAATGATCAGGCCTGAATGATCTTTCTAATGCAAAATATGTTTAGTGCCATGAGTCCAACATGTATGCAAATAGTCCTAGTCATATAAGCACTACATGCGTGCACAAACATTCATTCATATGCAACATCCGCATGATAACACATTCAATTTCATCCATAAACAAGTATAAATACTCGTGCATATGCAACATGAATCGTGACCGCGTCAATCTAGTTTCTAATGTGTATTCGCGCATCCACGAGCAACCCCTTGCAACCATTCGCAACCATATCAATCATAACATGTTTCAAATACATGTTTACATCCATAGAGTTCTATCTAAGGTTCCCAAGATAGGATCGAGGAGATAATCAAGAAAAACTCCTTACGGGGTTTGTAACAGAAACAGGACCGAGAGGATATCCACTAAGCGATAGCATGCAAGCAAGCTCTAGGAATCAACGATATACTCTTAAAAAGAGATATGATGCACGCGTCTAAGCCGCATTCCCATGAGCATAATTCCATTGTGCCTTGACCGCCTTTGACTTCATGATTTCGTAGCTCCTTGATTCCTATTTCCAAGGTATGAGTCGGAACTCATTTCATTGTCGCCTCTCGTTCCACTTTCACTTATTCTTTCCCTAGTATACTTGGCTCAACCATATCTGCACACTCATGCAAGCTCTCCCAAATTCACTAGTGAATTCTGGATCTTGTTTACCGATGCCAATCCATGTTACCACGTGCACTTACTTGGGTGGTTCCTATAACCCATGCTCAAGCGGAATGAACCATGGCGGACGTTACTCGATTGGATCAGAGATTTCCGATAAATGCATCAAGAGATTCTAGGTAACTAACCGTGACAGAACCCAAAGGTTACACGAGACTCCGAAGGTATTACCAAAGCAAGCCAAGAGTCTGACTACCCTCTTTTCCAAACCGAGAATGGTATCCATTACTGGATAACCACTTTACCCCTAGAATCCATCCATGGCTCAACAATAGAAGTATTGCTTCTAATATCAACACTTGGCATAGTCGTTCTCAAATCCAACAAGTCATGAATAAATGGACCGACTCTCCAACCAGATTTTGGGACAAAACTGGGATCCTTTACCATGCTAGTACTAAGGTGCAGAGACTCAACTATCCAAGCAGACTTAAATGATACGATGATCAAGAAAAAGAACGGCTAAACCTTTACCAGAAACGGTACCATTTCTTTTAGGTACCCTAGAAATGGGAGCGTACAATTGCCCTCTCCGATGATCTTGTCCTTGTCCTCCTTGATGGACTAAGCCATATCAACAGTTACTTATCCTAAAGCTCGCGTCCTTTATCCTTACTCTTATTATCCTTCCTTGTACCATGCAACAGGTCTCTCGAGAACCACCTCCATCGTACGGGAAACACCTACGTGGCTAGACAAAGATTAGTCACAGTTAGAACTACTGTGACCACAGATGGAGGAAAGAAAGGAAAGGAGATTCAATCAAGGAATCAAAGGATAATGCTAATGGCCTTTGGGGAATAGCCTTTTAAAACAAACTTTTCTTGAAAAATTCTTCTTTGTAAACGGTTCTTCAAATAGTTTTCAAAAGGGTTTAAAAACTTTTGCCCAGTCTGGTAACCTTCTGCTCTGATACCAAATGTAACACCCCACCTCCGCTAGGGTAACTCACAAAGGGAATGCACTAGGTTTGGTGAAGCATTATCGAGGTAAACATGTACAGAAATATTACAAGACAGAATATATATAAAACAGCGGAAGTAAAACAAATTTCATTACCTTATAAAATAAGGTCTAAAGCCTTTTACATCAAAACCTGTCTTGCAATAATAAAGAAGCATAAAAACTTTTCATAAATTATTCCCCAAGTAAAACAGTAAGGTAGCCATAGCCAAGAAAAGTCCAAGCCATGCGTGATGATCTTCAAGCAGAAGAAGTTCGAACTAGATAACAGTGTTTCCTCCCTGAAACCTGGGTGGGAAACGGAAGACAAAGAGGCAAAACAAAACGGGGTCAGTCATAAAGACTGGTAAGTCCTATCTACTTCCAGTATAAAAACAGGTAAAGGTAACATGACATGCATAAACTGAAAGTAAACATAAGGATGACTACAAGATAGATAAACTAAGCCAGGGTAATAGGCTGAACTACTGTAGCAAGGTAAACTAAGATATCATGATAAACTACGATGTCATGATAAATCAAGGTATCACACCGTCAGGTTTCTATCAAGTATACTATCCCAAGGTATCTATCCTGTATAACATCCCACGGTATCTATCATGTATATTTCTCCTGGTTCTAACATGTATATTTGCCCTGCACCTCTCGTACTAGTATCCCAACCCGCGTCATGTGTTAACTATGAATGTCCCATGCCCAATGTCATGTAATGGTCCATGTCGACCTAATATATAGCATATGTAGGTTTTCCCAACTCGTATGTTTCTTTCCATGCATAAGTTCAGTCCTTTGCCATAGGCCATACGGGCTTTCCCATGTAAACGTTTTATCCTTGAGGTTATTTTGGACTGCTACCCTTGATCTAGTTATGTTTCGTTACCATGAACTATCGCGTGTTCACTTTGGATTTATGCCACCTAGGACCACTAGGGATTATGCTACCTAATGAACGTTTCCGTGTCTCGATTTGGGTTCAGCCACCTAGGGCCACTAAGGATTATGCCACCCGTCAACCGCGCCCTTTATCCCGCGTATGTATCGTGAATCGTTTTCCATGTCTAGACGCACATGTTCCTCAATGTGCCATCCGAGTTCCGCGCCAGGGTAAATCAAGAAATACGGAACTCGGTCGGGAGCTTTAAGTCGTCTGCTGATGCAGATATCAAGGTCTGTTTTTGTACCCGTGGCTATGGTCCCACGTGACCCCTCCCTCAACTACTGAAAGGCAATCCAAGAAAAATCATGTATGAGAACTACACTACGGCCCATCGATGCCCACTTCCAGATAGCCAACCTCACCTATAACTCGATAGCAAGTATATGGTCTGTTGGGAGTTCCCTGCCTTTCCGTACGTACACGATTGACTAAAGATGGTAGGTAGTCGGCGACGTGCTATCCAGGGCAAAATCAAGTATCGTCGACTCCACGCTAATCCATCCCAGTCTTTAGGTCGCTCGCATAGCAACCAAGGCATACTCTTGGCTCTTCTATCGCAGACCTTAACCTCTGTGAGGCCGGGTTTCATGGACCACCTGCCACCTCACAGAGGGATACCAAGAGTACCCTCACGTCCCCTGAAGCTACCGCTTCGTTACCCAGTTCGTTGGAGCCCTTATCCAAGTCGGATAATTTGCTTCTCCTAGTATACTAAGCGATGACCTACCGTACCAGGTTACTCATCTCTTTTATGAACTAGTCCCATGTCCTTAGCTAAGAATTATTACTTAGTTACCCTTAACTAAGGTTTACCACTTAGCTCCTCTTTCCGCTATCCTTGTTAACTACGATTTCCAACGTAGTCCCCTGAGCTAGGGTTTTGTCAAATGGGTTAAGTGTTGTTATCCAAGTTCATGACTTAACCCGCCTACGAATCATGTCAAAATTGGCTAAGTACTCAAGTTCAAGGCTTAGCCCTACAAGTTGGTTAAGTGTACCAAGAAGCTCATGACTTAACCCTATCAATTCAAATTGGTTAAGTATTTATTTGTCTTAACCCTATCAGATTATCATGTTAGATTGATTAAGCATAGATTATCTTAATCCCATCAGATTATCGAGTCGGATTGGTTAAGTATGGGTTAGCTTAACCCCATCCACTAATCGTATTACAATGGTTAAGCCTAATTTTAAAAGGTCTTGTGACTTAACCCTATCAGGTCCACTTATTAGATTGGTTAAGTATGGGTTACTTAACCTCATCAAATCTTCCTGTATAATTGGTTAAGTATAAGTTACTTAACCCCATTAAATTACCGTGTTAAGTTGGTTAAGTATTGGTTACTTAACCTCATTGAATTACCACGTTTAGATTGGTTAAGTGTTTAACTTAACCCCATCGAATTACCATGTTTAGATTAGTTAAGTGAAGGTTACTTAACACCATCTAATTACCGTGTTTTAGATTAGTTAAGTCTAAGTTACTTAACCCCATCTAATTACCGTGTTAGATTAGTTATATATGGATTACTTAACCTCATCAAATTTGCCGTGTTTAGATTAGTTATGTGTGGATTACTTAACCCCGTCTAATTACCAAGTCGGATTAGTTAAGCATAAATTACTTAACCCCATCCCCTAATTGTCTTGTATGGTTAAGTGTCATTAAGAAATCAAGCCCGGTCCCACTTAACCTACCCATTCATGTCATATCGTTTAAGTATCATTAGTCAAATTTACTTAACCTTATCATGTGGCATTAATTTAATTAATGCACTCTCAACCTCTCACATTAGACCTTGTTGTGGTTACTAGTTAAGCCGGGCGGGTCCGGGTAGTTTTACACCACAACCTAGTCTAACCTCGGGTCTTAAGCGCGACATGACCAACTTCTCACATTGGATCCTATTGTTTGTAGCCACTAGTTAAGCCGGGCGGGTCCGGGTAGATTTATGCTACATAGTCAACCCAACCTCGAGTTGGCCACTTTCATGTTTGGTCTAGTGTCTTTTTTTTTTTTACACTTACAACCCACCCATGTCTAGTTCAAGTTCCATGTTTTCCCACGTGTCATGATCATATTTAAATGTATCATGAATGTCATGTCCTCATGTAAGCCCCATGTCAAGTTTTTCATGTCATACCCACGTTTTTCCTAAGCTACCCAAACGTATTTCCAACCCAAGTGGAAGCGAGTCACATAGTAGGGTATTATGCCAACAAATTGGCCACAAACATGCATAGTATCATAAGGGAATTTTGCCACAAGCATGCATAGTATCATAAGGGAATTTTGCCACAAGCATGCTTAGTTTCATAAGAGGATTTGGCCACAAACATGCATAGTGTCATAAGTGAATTTGGCCACAAACATGCATGATACATAAGGGGTTTGGGTTCATTTACATGCATAAGCCCCAAAGTCAAATCTTTGCCAAAGTTTCACAAGTCAAAGTGGCTCTAAGTGTTCATGCTATCATACCACAAGTCAAGGTCCAATCTTGCATGGCAAACTAAGTCCAATGCAACATGAATTGCATGGTTTAGTCGCTACAACATAACCCAAAGTCTTATGTTCATGTTAAAGGAGCAAACTAGGCTCGCATAGGTTATAGCATTCATGTTTAACCACATTTTATTCCATGCCATGATTAAACTACCGTTAACATCTCGAAGTAGCGAGAACTTACATAGCGTGGCAAGTGGGCTTGGAGCATGAATCGTTTTGACGAAGAAAGGTGGCTCCTTTATTGAAGAATCGTCATGAAATTGGCCTAGCAACATTGATCCACTCCCTTGATTTGATGTAGCAAGCTAGCACTTTTGATTCGTATCTTGTTTGAATGCATAGTCTCTAGGAATTGGAGATGGAGGCCATGTTCACTTGGCATTTGGGCAGCACTTCGTGGCATGAGTGATTTGTGAGGGTTTAGGGTAGGCTTAGCGGTCTTTTTATAGAGATTAGGAGTAGTTTAGGCCGTTAGATTAACCCTAGGATAGATCCCAGCCCTCAAAAATCATCACAAGCCTCCAAAACCGAGTCAAACAGCAAAATAGGTGCACCAGGCTGCCTGGGTTCGACCAGGTAGGTCGACTCCCCAGTCGACCTGGTCCCACCCAGGTCGACACCCAGGTCGACCCCCTGGTCGACCTGGTCTAGTCGGGATTTTTCCCGCCTACCCTGATTTTCTGAAATTTTGAATCTGTTTTGAATTTGAATTTTTCGTGAAACTTCGCGAGGCCATATCTCGGTCATACGAACTCCGATTTACGAAATTTCGGACTCTATTTCGCGTATTTTTCCGAGACGAACGCAATGGCGCAACCCGTTGTCCCTGATTCAGATTTTAACATTTAATTCTGCCTTGATTCTTGTCTTAACATGTTGTTTAAAATTCGGGTTGTTACAATGGCCCATTTCTTGTAATGATCCGCATTGGCAGGGGTATTATAATTAATTAATTTAATTATATAAATGTTGGTTTAGTGAATTAAATGGTCGTTGAATAAAATAATAGTGAATATTTAATTAAAATAATAAATTAAATAATATATTAAATTCTGAAATAGTCAGAATAGGATGAAATGGCGATATGATGTGAACTGGATCATCTGTGATATTTAATTCAGCTTGGAATTGAATTTGAATAACGAATATATTCAATCGTCGACAGTTGAATGTATAGTTTATAATATAATTATAAACGAGCTCGAATGACGCTGCAGTTCGCTATTTGGCGATTTGAACTTCAATTGAATGTATAGGATTCGTTTGAAGCCGGATTTCTATGAAACAAGAAACGTGTGGAGCTGGTGGAGTATATCTTTCTAGTGGAAGAGAAAAATCGGGATTTCGTCGTGTAGATTTTGACATATGTCCAAATCAAATTTTAAAATAGTCGCTATAGAATCGTTTATCGACCATAACGGTTATTCCAAAATAACTAGATATCGGGTGTGAATTTAAACAAGGTTCTTTTGAGGCATAACGATAATTTAATTTTTAGAATTTTATGGTAATTTTTAACTAATTAAAGAAGGAACTTTTATTTGGAGTATTTGGCACCCTGTATCGACATTTCGGGGTTTCACAATATGAGTCCATCTACCGGTATTATTACATTTTTGGGACCAGAGCACGTCACTCATTTAAATGGTATCTTTGTTTCTGTCCATAGCAGTCCCTACGTGAACAGGATATTTCATAGTAAGGTACACTATGTTTTTAACTTGAAACAAACTAAACTGAATGGTTAACTGTTCAAACGAACTCAAAATTCAACGAAACAAGTTTCATACGAAACCTTAGGAAGAGGACTAGTGAAACGTCAAGGCCTCGTATTTTTAGGATTTTTTCTATAATTTTAAGGAATTAATGCTTGGTGTTTTTCATCAATGTTTTCTAAAGGATTTTCGCAAACGGTGTCGGAATTCGACGAAATCTGTCCCATTGGATTCGGAATATCTTTTTATGCTAGGAACAGGTATTAGATCTCAATTTAAAGATGTTTTATGTTAGTTTTAAAAGTGAAACGAATTAACGAAAGAATATTCCGAGAATATTCACTGTACTAAACTTTTCTTCTTTTCATGGTGATGAAACGAGAGCACGTCCTCAGCCAAATCTCTCCATCGTGGATTGACACAAGCCCAAACAAGTGTGTGCTCCATAGTTTTTACACATTCGTTCCTTATCACCTAAGGTTTCAAAAGCTTATAAATACAGAGTGACATCTGCGTTCATTTTCTTTGCTTCAATTTAACCACAACCGAGTTCAAATGGCTTCAGAATGTAAATCGAATCCATTTCTTCACACTAGAAAATTCACACAAACTCAAACAAAAATAAATAAATTGTATACTATGTATATTTGTGATCCTTGGGGAAGGAGCTTCATTCTCGTATGCTTTTGGAAGGGTTCGATCCCTTGTTCGCTCGCTGGAAATTTCATAGCAAACACTAGGGTTCACCATCGTGGTTGGCACGGTGTTCAAACAACAACGAGAAGGGTAGTACTGCACTTATCATTGAAGGCCACACGTCTGGAAGGAGTTCGATGGAATTCTGGTGGGAAAGGTGTCGTGCGAGTCATCAGCGAGGACCTGACAACGCGATCTGAAAGTTGGTTTTGAGTAGCACTTTATTGAGTGGAAGAGGAAGAGTTCGAGATGAGGAGCTTCACCGTGATTTTCGTTTGAAGTACGGTTGAAGATTTGGAAGAGGCCGTGGGACTTAAAGATCTGGAAATGGTGAGGGAGGTATACAGGAAGGTGCGGTGTGTTCGATTGAAGAAGTGGGTTCGAATGCTTTCAGGAGTGGAAGATGAAGTAAGGCACGGGTCTGATTGTTAGAGAATGGATGGTCCGTATTTTACTGGGTGGGCCCATAATAAATTAGAACCTTATTCTTGAATTAATTTTAATAGTGTATAAACTTATAAAATAAGTAACTTGGTCATACATGATCAGAATTTCGAACGGTTGGATCCGTTGGGATCATATGGACGGGAGCAACACAATGAGACTAACTGGAAGTCCATCGGAGACAGTTACAATTTATGGCGAAATAAATTATCCGACTGAATCAAATAACGCAAACCGTTATTTAACGGTTAACGCGCCAAAGTGAGTAAATCTCACTAACTCTGAATAGTTTATAATTTCATGTTGTATTTTTAGAACTGTTAGAAATTGTCTGATTTACTGTTTGTTGACTGTTTGATTGAACTGCTAGTCAGTTAGTAGAATTTTCTATATCGATTCTGTTTAATAGAATATATCATATATTACTAAAAGTGATGTTATTTATAATGTTTAACATCTGTGATACAGGGAAACAGGTTGGAGGAATCCAACTGGATTCCTCAACATTTATTTTACTGTGATTCATATATTGTGATATATGCTGTGACATATAATATGTTGTTGATTATGTGTGTTTGGACGATATTTATCGTTTTTATATGGTATGATAAATACCATCAGAAATACTGGATATGGGGAAGGGGATTTTCAAAGTGTAATTTGAAAATGAATTATTTATATAAAATCGATGGATTTTATATAGAAAAGGAAAAGAATTTTTATAAAAGAAGTATTTATAAAATCAAGGATAAGTTAGAATAAAAAGGGAAATCATTTGTAAAATGAAGAACCGTTACTAAAAGTAAATCTTTATAAATGAATAGTTTATTCGAAAAAGAGCTAATCGATGTTAGTTTAATCGATTAGAGTTAAAAGTAAAAAAAGCTAATCGATGTTAGTTTAATCGATTAGAGTTAAAGTAAAAAAAAGCTAATCGATGTTAGTTTAATCGATTAGAGTTAAAGCAAAGGAGGTAATCGATGTTAGTTTAATCGATTAGAGTTAAAGCAAAGGAGTTAATCGATGTTAGTTTAATCGATTAGAGTTAAAGCAAAGGAGTTAATCGATGTTAGTTTAATCGATTAGAGTTAAAGCGAAGGAGTTAATCGATGTTAGTTTAATCGATTAGAGTTAAAGTAAAAGCAGTTAATCGAATATAGTCTATTCGAATAGAAAGTAAAATGAGTTATTCGAATATAGTTTATTCGAATAGAAAGTAAAATGAGTTAATCGAATATAGTTATTCGAATAGAAGCAAATGAATTAATCGAATATAGTTTATTTGAAGAAAGTAAAAGGAGTTATCGAATATAGTTTATTCGAAAGGAGTTAAGTGAAATGAGTAAATCAATAGTGTTAGTCCAATAGAGTTAATTGATAAAGGTTAATCGAATAGAGTTAATTGATAAGGGTTAATCGAATAGAGTTAAGTGGAAAGAGTCAATTGAATATAGCTATTCGAAGGAGGGTTAAGTAAGGAAGTTAGTAAAAGGAATATAAAGTGAACTTTGCCTATTTCAAAGTTAGAAATGTTGTTCAGTTAAGGTCTGAGAGGTAGTTCTACTCCAACTTGATTGGCTTCGTTTTAACTAAGGAATAGTTAAGGTTTGGCAGTAAAGGAAATGGTTTGAGTTGGCATCGCGATGGTTTGTTTAAACATATGTCTAAGTCCAATGAAGAAGCTTTGGAAATGTTTTCCAAATAAGAAACCAGAAATGTTTTCTAATAAAGAAAACAAGAAATGGAAATGTTTTCCATTGTTAATAACATATATTTTCCAAATTTAGAAAATAAGAAATATTGAATATAGGGGAACAGGAGATAAGTAAATTAATGAACTAATTAAGGAGATGAATGTTAAATGATGTTTGATCGATATAATTTTCCATTTGGAAATAATATCGTTGTTTGCACACTTGTTTTATTCGATAGTTAAATCACAGACTATCGATGTTTTGACCATTTTAATGTTGGTAATATGGAGAGACCGGTTGGATTATTTTCCAAAGAACCACTCTGTATTGGCATAAGCGTTGCGAATCATATATGCCAAAGGAGATTGAAGACGGAGTTATACAAGGGCTATCCTGTTTACAGAATAGTGCCTTCGGTTCATCCTGTCCCTGGATGACTTGTATGGACGGATGTCTGACAGAATATTTCCAGACGATCACATATATTGATTTCTCCAACCGTACCAAGAATGGAAGCGAAGAAGGAAACTTCTTTTAGCTAACACATAATGTATTGTTGTAGACGTCAATCGGTGATTTGATGGATTTGACGATGTGGCATTCAAAGTGAATATGATGTGATGATAAAGTGTAGCTTCTAGCCTCAACATCCGGTAAAATGATAGAAATCGGGCAGGCAGCATGGCTAAGTCGGTCGCACCGAAGTAGGGTGTATAATTCCCTGACCTAGAGTTTCATTTACTTCTAAAAATCTATTGTTGATGTTGTCCCATTCGGGAAACGGTTGCTGATCCCAACTGTTGGTGATATACATTCGATACGCTCAAGCGAAATGAGTGGTCGGTCATGTGTGGCCGGGTTGCAAGATGTTCTTGTTGAACCCAGTGTATTCCTCTCTAGAGGTACACTAGCGAAATGTGGTTCCATACCTTGTCATAGTTGGAAATCCATTACCCAATACGTGCTTGCGGTTTTGATTGTATACTATATATGTAGAACGTGAGATGAAAGCGTTATGCTAGATGATTATATATACTGTGGTTGATAGACATTATTATAATATCAAAAAGGTTTTTGATATAAAGATATTTTGGATTCTCATAAGGGAAAAACCCGTTCCGTTATGCGGCGTGGTCTTATGAGATATCGTTTACTAGTTCGAACTGTTTTTAAACTGTTTTACTCACACCAGTCCCATGACTGACCCGGAGTTTATTTTTTTGTCTTCCCTAAAATCTTGGGTGCCTAAATTTGTATGGGCAGTCAAGTAGTCGGGATTTACAGATATAGTTGAAGAGCTGGAGCAGGAGGCTTCAGGATCATATAGTTAAAGTTTATTTCCGCTGTGTTGTAAGTATTGTACTTTGATAATGGTATGTATATTCAAGTACAGATTTGTATTTCAAGTTATGTTATACATATTATATGTTATTCGTTACGCTGTGAGGTTCGTGTTACTCTGATGTTGTGTTCTTCTTCTTCTTCTATTCTAAGTTTCTATCTTATTTATTCTTACCCCCTAATTTCTTTCACTAATTACCTGTATTTTTCGGTGTTTTGGTTATCGACGCCGAGCTTATGTCGATAACCAAAGACGTTGAAAATCCGGGTCGTTACAGTTGGTATCAGAGCTTAGGTTAAGAATTACTTGGCTCTGTGGCGTGACCCGGTAGAGATAGGGTTAGTAATACCCTAAATTGAGTTGAGTGTATATATATACGGGTGAGCATATTTGTTATTGATATAAAAATTGTTTTATATTGTGGTGATTTATTAGTTGAGTTGTTTATGAGTTCTGGTCGATCAGTTTGATCCACTGTATCGGTAGGAGTAAATAAACACTCGAATACGATGGATCGGCACGATATGTTTTGAAAGAGGGTAAATGAAAATAATATTACCCAAATTATATTTTGATACATATTGGATATATTGGTTGTTATTATAATCGAGTAAGATTATAAATTAAATGGTTTTACATAACCAATCAGAATTCATATAAGTAAAATAAGTGAAATCAGATGAGTTAAATCTGAGATTTTAAACCAGAAATTGAGTTAAAACTCTGGAGAATTGGATAAGTGTTTGTAAATGGATTTGGATTAAAAATAAGGAAAATTTAAGATCCTGGGAGATTTTAAATTGTTTTACAAGTAGTGTGAACTATATTTTGAAATGAATTTCAAAGTGGAAATGTTTAGAAATGGTTTTATAGTATTGAACTCACTTCGATCGCTAGAAAATAGATTCTGATGATGACAGCTGCATCACCAGTATTCATTTTGTAGTTGTAAGTGAGGAATTACTACCAGAGATACTGTTTTGAATTTGTTTTGGGAAAGACAAGTTGTGTTGAATTTCAAAATGGGATTTATAAAATAGAATTTGAACTTTTAAATAGATTTGAAATATTAACTTGTTTAAAAGAAATAAAACGAGAAGTTCCTTTATAAACGGCGTTTATAAATAGTTCTTTTATAAACGAAGTTTACAAATGAAGTGAAAAGAATTATCATTGGATGATTCAGAAATAAAATACAAGTGTGAAATTGAAAGGGAAATCTATCTTCCAAAGGTAGAAATATCGATTTCAAAAGGAATTGAAATCAAGATTTATTTAAAGAAATTTGAATAAAGGAAGTTCAAACATAGAATTTAAACAGGAAAATTCAAAGGGGATTTGAATAAAGAAAATTCAAAGGGGATTTGAATATAGAAAATTCAAGGGGGATTGGATATAGAAATTCAAAGGGAGTTTGAATATATGAAACTCAATGGAAGTGATATAGAATTTGAATATAGAAATTCAAATGGCGTTTGGATATAGAAAATATAAGAGATTTCAAATATAGGATTTGAATATCGAAAGTGAAATGAAATTTTAATGTGGAGGATTCAAATAGAATTGAAATTGAAATTTGAATATAGAAGATTCAAATATAATTGAAATTGAAATTTGAATGTAGAGGATTCAAATAGAATTGAAATTGAATTTTGAATATAGAAGATTCAAAGGGAATTGAAATGAAATAAAGAGAATTCAAATAGATTTGAATTTAGAAATTCAAATGGAGTTGAAAATAGATTTGAAATGAAATTCAAATATAGAATTCGAATAAGAGAATTGAAATGAAATTCAATTAGTTGATAAACAAGTTAAACCTATATTTGAACATGTATATTCAAATAAAAATGTGAAATGGGCAAACCAGTAATTTGAAAATCACTTAACGAACTAAGTTAAAATGATTGGATTAAGTTGAAATGAATTAGAAATGTATAAATATACATGAGATAGGTATGGATAAGGATAATGCAAGAGTTATAAATAGATTGCTCGACAAAAGGTATGTATTTAATTCCAAATGAGATTATATGCGCCGTATCGGCTAACCGCTTGGCTTTTTCTTTTTCTTTTGGATTGGTGAGGGCCATGGGAGGCTATTTGTAATATCCCGATGCTCCTAGTACAAAGGAGGTTATGGCGAATTTTCGGGAATTTAAGGAGTTAGAATATTTTTAAGATAATTTGATAATTAGAAATCAACGTATCGATATATATATAGAAGTCGATAAGGAAATGAACTTAGAAATAGAATAGTATAATCATAAAGGAAGACTAAGAAAAATCTAGTAAGGATAGATAGAGGAAGAGTATACGTGTTTAAAAGTGAATCAGTAGTTGTATGGTATTGATTATTCGAATAAGTAGTCATATCTGTTTTGACGTTATAAATGTTATTCAGTCAAGGTCTGAGAGGTATTTATACCCCAACTTGATTGATTTCATTATTAACAAATAAATAGTAAGATTTCAGGCTCGAAAATCAATGTTGGATGAGAGTTAGTTGAATATAGTATTTGGGTTGTCGTAACGATGTTTTACACAACATCCGTTTTAACCCATATAGTGTAAACTTGGAAATAGAATAAAGAATATTTCCTAAGTATAGAAATAAACGAGATCGGAAAGAAATAGGTAATTGGAGTATTTTTCAATTATAAATAGGATTTTAAAGGTTATTGATTTAGGAAATAAAGGAAGGCGATATTCAGAAATGTTTTCCTAATAACATAAAAGGGCCAATATGGTTATTGAAAATATTTGGTTAACAAATATTGATAAAGAAATAGAGAAGTGATTTAACAAATGGAATAGTGATTATGGGCTTAGTTAAATTTCAAAAAGGAAATTTTGATTTTTGAAAAAGTAAATTGTTTAAAATTCCCAGGAAGAGACTGTTTGAATTAAGAACAAATTTAAATAGAAGTTTGCGGAAGTAAGCTGAAATTGAATTGAAATAGTTAAGTGAAAACTGAATGGAAATAGAACGATATCAGGAAAAATTTATCCTTGAATAAAATTGGATTGTCGAGATAAGAATCTGAAATGAAAATTGGATTGGGAAGTTAAGAGTTTGAAATCGAGAATGGAACTCGAATTTGAAATAAAATTCGACTTAGGATATAAGTGAATGGTTGTGTCGTGGATAAAAGCAGATGGGAATTTGATTGGGATGACCCTTGTATGCGCTGAATTGATAACAGGTGGAAAGGATATAATGATATGCCGACAAAAGGTACAAGTTTATATTTCTATTGGATATAAGATTTATGAGCCGAATTGGCAAGCCACTTGGCTGTTTGATTTTCTTTTGAGTTGGACATGGCCCAGATAGGCGAGTGGTGGTTTGACCGATTGACTAGTACAAAGGAGGTGCTGGCGAAATTTTTCGAAGAGTTAAGGAGTTAGAAAATTTTCGGGATTTTTGAAAATTTTCGATGATAAGAATTAATTAATAATTTAATTGAAATTAAATTGGTTCAGTTGAAACTGAAGTTAAGAAGTGAACAAATATGTTCTAACCAGTCGATAGGGTCGTTCTCTCCCTTTTAGCAATTTCGAGGACGAAATTATTTTAAGTGGGGAAGATTGTAATGACCCGCATTGGCAGGGGTATTATAATTAATTTATTTAATTATATAAATGGTGGTTTAGTGAATTAAATGGTCGTTGAATAAAATAATAGTGAATATTTAATTAAAAAAATAAATTAAATAATATATTAAATTCTGAAATAGTCAGAATAGGCTGAAATGGCGATATGATGTGAACTGGATCATCTGTGGTATTTAACTCAGCTTGGAATTGAATTTGAATAATGAATATATTCAATCGTCGACAGTTGAACGTATAGTTTATAATATAATTATAAATGAGCTTGAATGGCGCTGCAGTTCGCTATTTGGCGATTTGAACTTCAACTGAATGTATAGGATTCGTTTGAAGCCGGATTTCTGTGAAACAAGAAACGTGTGGAGCTGGTGGAGTATATCTTTCTAGTGGAAGAGAAAAATGGGGATTTCGTCGTGTAGATTTTGAGATATGTCCAAATCATATTTTAAAATAGTCGCTAGAGAATCGTTTATCGACCATAACGGTTATTCCAAAATAACTGGATATCGGGTGTGAATTTAAACAAGGTTCTTTTGAGGCATAACGATAATTTAATTTTTAGAATTTTATAGTAATTTTTAACTAATTAAAGAAGGAACTTTTATTTGGAGTATTTGGCACCCTGTATCGACATTTCGGGGTTTCACAATATGAGTCCATCTACCAGTATTATTACATTTTTGGGACCAGAGCACCCCACTCATTTAAATGGTATCTTTGTTTCTGTCCATAGCAGTCCCTACGTGAATAGGATATTTCATAGTACAGTACACTATGTTTTTAACTTGAAACAAACTAAACTGAATGGTTAACTGGTTAAACGAACTCGAAATTCAACGAAACAAGTTTCATACGAAACCTTAGGAAGAGGTCTAGTGAAACGTCAAGGCCTCGTATTTTTAGGATTTTTTCTGTAATTTTAAGGAATTAATGCTTGGTGTTTTTCATCGATATTTTCTAAAGGATTTTCGCAAACGGTGTCGGAATTCGACGAAATCTGTCCCATTGGATCCGGAATATCTTTTTATGCTAGGAACAGGTATTAGATCTCAATTTAAATATATTTTTGTGTTAGTTTTAAAAGTGAAACGAAGTAACGAAAGAATATTCCGAGAATATTCCCTGTACTAAACTTTTCTTCTTTTCATTGTGATGAAACGAGAGCACGTCCTCAGCCAAATCTCTCCATCGTGGATTAACCCAAGCCCAAACAAGTGTGTGCTCCATAGTTTTTACACGTTCGTTCCTTATCACCTAATGTTTCAAAAGCTTATAAATACACAGTGACATCTGCGTTCATTTTCTTTGCTTCAATTTAACCACAACCGAGTTCAAATGGCTTCAGAATGTAAATCGAATCCATTTCTTCACACAAGAAAATTCACACAAACTCAAACAAAAATAAATAAATTATATACTATGTATATTTGTGATCCTGGGGGAAGGAGCTTCATTCTCGTATGCATTTGGAAGGGTTCGATCCCTTGTTCGCTCGCTGGAAATTTCATAGCAAACACTAGGGTTCAACATCGTGGTTGGCACGGTGTTCAAACAACAACGAGAAGGGTAGTACTGCACTTATCATTGAAGGCTGTACGTCTGGAAGGAGTTCGATGGAATTCCGGTGGGAAAGGTGTCGCGCGAGTCATCGGCGAGGACCTGACGACGCGATCTGAAAGTTGGTTTTGAGTAGGACTTTATTGAGTGGAAGAGGAAGAGTTCGAGATGAGGAGCTTCACCGTGATTTTCGTTCGAAGTACAGTTGAAGATTTGGAAGAGGCTGTGTGACTTAAAGATCTGGAAATGGTGAGGGAGGTATACAGGAAGGTGCGGTGTGTTCAATTGAAGAAGCGGGTTCGAATGCTTTCAGGAGTGGAAGATGAAGTAAGGCACTGGTATGATTGTTAGAACCTTAGTCTTGAATTAATTTTAATAGTGTATAAACTTATAAAATATGTAACTTGGTCATACATGATCAGAATTTCGAACGGTTGGATCCGTTGGGATCGTATGGACGGGAGCAACACAATGAGACTGACTGGAAGTCCATCGGAGACAGTTACAATTTATGGCGAAATAAATTGTCCGACTGAATCAAATAACGCAAACCGTTATTTAACGGTTAACGCGCCAAAGTGAGTAAATCTCACTAACTCTGAACAGTTTATAATTTCATGTTGTATTTTAAGAACTGTTAGAAATTGTCTGATTTACTGTATGTTGATTGTTTGATTGAACTGCTAGTCAGTTAGTTGAATTTTCTATATCGATTCTGTTTAAAAGAATATATCATATAGAACTGAAAGTGATGTTATCTATATTGTTTAACATCTGTGATACAGGGGAACAGGTTGGAGGAATCCAACTTGATTCCTCAGCATTTATTTTACTGTGATTCATATATTGTGATATATGCTGTGATATATAATATGTTGTTGATTATGTGTGTTTGGACGATATTTATCGTTGTTATATGGTATGATAAATACCATCAGAAATACTGGATATGGGGAAGGGGATTTTCAAAGTGTAATTTGAAAATGAATTATTTATATAAAATCGATGGATTTTATATAGAAAAGGAAAAGAATTTTTATAAAAGAAATATTTATAAAATCAAAGGATAAGTTAGAATAAAAAGGGAAATCATTTGTAAAGTGAAGAACTGTTACTAAAAGTAAATCTTTATAAACGAATAGTTTATTCGAAAAAGAGCTAATCGATGTTAGTTCAATCGATTAGAGTTAAAAGTAAAAAAAAGCTAATTGATGTTAGTTTGATCGATTAGAGTTAAAATAATAAAAGCTAATCGATGTTAGTTTAATCGATTAGAGTTAAAGGAAAGGAGTTAATCGATGTTAGTTTAATCGATTAGAGTTAAAGCAAAGGAGTTAATCGATTAGAGTTAAAGCAAAGGAGTTAATCGATGTTAGTTTAATCGATTAGAGTTAAAGCAAAGGAGTTAATCGATGTTAGTTTAATCGATTAGAGTTAAAGTAAAAGCAGTTAATCGAATATAGTTTATTCGAATAGAAAGTAAAATGAGTTAATCGAATATAGTTTATTCGAATAGAAAGTAAAATGAGTTAATCGAATATAGTTATTCGAATAGAAGCAAATGAATTAATCGAATATAGTTTATTTGAAGAAAGTAAAAGGAGTTATCGAATATAGTTTATTCGAAAGGAGTTAAGTGAAATGAGTAAATCAATAGTGTTAGTCCAATAGAGTTAATTGATAAAGGTTAATTGAATATAGTTAATTGATAAGGGTTAATCGAATAGAGTTAAGTGGAAAGAGTCAATTGAATATAGCTATTCGAAGGAGGGTTAAGTAAGGAAGTTAGTAAAAGGAATATAAAGTGAACTTTGCCTATCTCAAAGTTAGAAATGTTGTTCAGTTAAGGTCTGAGAGGTAGTTCTACCCCAACTTGATTGGCTTCGTATTAACTAAGGAATAGTTAAAGTTTGGCAGTAAAGGAAATGGTTTGAGTAGGCATCGCAATGGTTTGTTTAAACATCTGTCTAAGTCCAATGAAGAAGCATTGGAAATGTTTTCCAAATAAGAAACCAGGAATGTTTTCTAATAAAGAAAACAAGAAATGGAAATGTTTTCCATTGTTAATAACGTATATTTTCCAAATTTAGAAAATAAGAAATATTGAATATAGGGAAACAGGAGATAAGTAAATTAATGAACTAAGGAGATGAATGTTAAATGATGTTTGATCGGTATAATTTTCCATTTGGAAATAATATCGTTTTTGCACACTTGTTTTATTTGATAGTTAAATCACAGACTATCGAAGTTTTGACCATTTTAACGTTGTTAATATGGAGAGACCGGTTGGATTATTTTCCAAAGAACCACTCTGTATTGGCATAAGCGTTGCGAATCATATATGCCAAAGGAAATTGAAGACGGAGTTATACAAGGGCTATCCTGTTTACAGAATAGTGCCTTCGGTTCATCCTGTTCCTGGATGACTTGTATGGACGGATGTCTGATAGAATATTTCCAGACGATCACATATATTGATTTCTCCAACCGTACCAAGAGTGGAAGCGGAGAAGGAAACTTCTTTTAGCTAACACATAATGTATTGTTGTAGACGTCAATCGGTGATTTGATGGATTTGACGATGTGGCATTCAAAGTGAATCTGATGCGATGATAAAGCGTAGCTTCTAGCCTCAACATCCGGTAAAATGACAGAAATCGGGCAGGCAGCATGGCTAAGTCGGTCGCACCGAAGTACGGTGTATAATCACCTGATCTAAAGTTTCATTTACTTCTAAAAATCTATTGTTGATGTTGTCCCATTCGGGAAACGGTTGCTGATCCCAACTGTTGGTGATATACATTCGATACGCTCAAGCGAAATGAGTGGTCGGTCATGTGTGGCCGGGTTGCAAGATGTTCTTGTTGAACCCAGTGTATTCCTCTATAGAGGTACACTAGCGAAAGGTGGTTCCATACCTTGTCATAGTTGGAAATCCATTACCCAATATGTGCTTGCGGTTTTGATTGTATACTATATATGTAGAACGTGAGATGAAAGCGTTCTGCTAGATGATTATATATACTGTGGTTGATAGACATTATTATAATATCAAAAAGGTTTTTGATATAAAGATATTTTGGATTCTCATAAGGGAAAAACCTGTTCCGTTATGCGGCGTGGTCTTATGAGATATCGTTTACTTGTTCGAACTGTTTTTAAACTGTTTTACTCACACCAGTCCCATGACTGACCCGGAGTTTATTTTGTTGTCTTCCCTAAAATCTTGGGTGCCTAAATTTGTATGGGCAGTCAAGTAGTCGGGATTTACAGATATAGTTGAAGAGCTGGAGCAGGAGGCTTCAGGATCATATAGTTATAGTGTGATGACCCCAAAATTCCACGGAATGAAAGTAGGAGTAATCATTTTTGGAATACAATATAAATACAATAAAATAGAACGCAGATACAACATAGCAAAGGAAATTCATAGAGTAATAACATTATAGCAGCGGAAAAATATAATGTCATCAATCACAGAAAATCCACAGTCACAAAAACTAAGCTATTACAACAAGTTTTGCAGAAAATAAATAAGTTTGATGTCTAAAAAGAAAAGAATAGATGCCATAGAAACAAAAGATAAATGTCTTCAAGCTCCAAGTCATCACCTCTCTACAAAAGCAAATCCAAGAAAGAGAATAAGCAGCTCCAAAGAAAAGACTCCAAGCAAAGAATGAACCTGTCTACTTGGCTGCCCATGTGGAAAAGAGGGCACCCAAGTTTGCAAAAAGGTGAAACAAACGATGGGTCAGTCGTGGGACTGGTGTGAGAATTCTTAAGTAAAATAACTATTAGATATAAGGCAAATCCAAAGACCACGCCGCTAACGCGGAACGGGTTTACTCTAATGGATTGCCGTGCATAATTTAAAGTGTCATAACGAATAAATAAGTACATCGTAAACAACGCAATGCTTTTTGGAAAAAATGGAATCACCATAAGACTCAAGTCCCATCACACAATGCAACGCACACCAGAGGATAAGGTTTTACCTTATGGTGATTAAACATGCTAAATACGGCAAATACGCATCTAATATTATTATTAGTGTATATGAAAGCATTTCAAAGTAAATGTATTAATCCTAGGAAGCATAGGTACCATATACTATGCCTCCGTGCCAGTAATACAATCAAATTCGTCGGTTCGTATTTGGATTTTGGTTTCCATCATGAGTCTAGGCTAGAGCGGAGCTCCTTACCGATTCGAGACACTCTAGCTAATGTCTCAGGATCCCCCGCAGTGAATCCTTGGAAATGGCAGGGTCGGTCCTCTCATACAGCTTTGAGGATTAGTTATTCCTAAGCACACGTTCCCCGGTCCTATAGGACCTAAAATCTGAGGCACGCCACATTCCATCATCCACATAAGTAAAGTATCAGCGGTGGGAGGTCCCTGACACTACTTCTAGCTAGAAAGAAACGTGCTGCTTTCCCTGCGTTCCCTTCGCCCGTTTTAGACTCTACCGGTTTGTGAGGCTCGTGAGGCTACTTAATACACAAGGCTCTGCTTATTCAAGTAGTGCTTTGGTCGTCACCACAAGGTTCTGCTTTTCAACAAGAAACCTTGATCATTGCATCTTAGTATGCCACTGTAACGGCTGGAAATTTTCGACTCCTCGAGAGTCGAAAATCCCGAGACGTTAGTGAAAGAAAGTAGAGGGTGAGGAAGGAAAGATAGAACTAATAGAATAGAAGAAGAAGAACTTACATCATCAGAGTAAACACGAATCTCACAGCGGAACGAATAAAATATAACATAACTTTGAAATACAAATCAGTACTCGTATATACATACCATTTCAAAGTACAACACTTAACAACACAGCGGAATAATAATAGCTATAATCCTGAAGTCTCCTACTCCAAGCTCTCCAAGTGTATCTGTAAAATCCCGACTACTTGACTGCCCGTACAAATTTAGGCACCCAAGAGTTTAGGGAAAACAAAACAAAATAAACTCCGGGTCAGTCATGGGACTGGTGTGAATAAAACTCCAACACTTGGTTAAATAATGGATATCTTTCTGATATTATAATAATGTCTAAGTACAAATAGATATCAATCTAGCAGAACGCTTGCATCTCACGTTCCACATACATAGTATACGAATAAACCGTGAGCGCTTATTGGAGATTGGATTCCAACAGACAAGGTATGGGAGCACCTTCCGATCAGTGTACTCTAGAGGAGATACACTAGGGTTCAACAAGAACGTCTTGCAACCCGGCCACACATGACCGTTCACTCATTTAGCTTGAGTGTAACGAATATATTATCACCGATGGTTGGGATCAGCAACCATCCTTCCCGATACGGGACAGCATTGAAATAGATTATAAAGAAGTACAATTGAATATTCTCTAGATGGTGATAATACACCCTGCTTGGGTATGGCCCAACTAGCCATGCTGCCTAGCCCAACTTCTGTTATTTCCCGGTGGTGAGGATCGAGGTCACGTTGATCACTTTGACAGATTATTGCTTCAATTACTTTGAATGCCACATCGTCATACCCGCCAAATCATTATCGATTTCTCAAGGCATCACGGGTATAAAAGCTAAGAGAAACGAATTTCTCTGCCACCAACGTAATACGTTTAAAGAGATCAACATATATGATTCATTAAGAATACTTTGTCAGACACTCGTCCATATACGTTGTCCTGGGACTGAACAAACCGAAGGCACTATTCAGTGAATCCATCCTACATAGGCTTTTCACATTTGCCCTTGCACTTCACTCCGTCTTCAATTATCTTCAGCGTACTTAATTCGCAACGCTTATGCTAATACGGAGTGGTTCTTCGGATAATAATCCAACCGGTCTCTCCATATTTACAACGTAAATATGGTCAGAACTTTGATAGTCTGTGATTCAACTATCAAATGAAAACATGTCGGTGTACAAACAACGATCTTATTTCCAAATGGAAATTCGATCGATCAATCATCATATACATATATATGTTCATATTTCCTTATTTCATATATTTAGAAAATATATGTTATTAATCATTGGGAAACATTTCCATAGCTTATTTTCACATCACTATTATTTCGCAACTATCAGTCCCTAACTGTAACTAGTATGAGAACAATTCTCTAAGTATCAATCCGGAAGGTCGAAACCAACATCAGATCGTCACTTAGAAAACCGTTCAACTTACCCTCTCCAGTCAGTTTCTGAATTTGCTTAAATCTATTTCTTAAATTCTTATCATGAAAACATTTCATTTTCTATGTTTAGAAAACATATCTGACTATATTTGGAAAACGTTTCCAAAACTCATTTACGGATTTCCAATGAACGTTGTATAAAACATCGTTACGCTTAATCAATTAATCGCTTATTACTTAACTATATTTCAAATCAACCTTTTCTATCGAACCACAACTATTCCTTTGTCAATTCTGAAGTCAATCAAGTTGGGGTATAATTACCTCTCAGACCTTAATTGAACAACGTCCTTTACTGTGAAATAGACGAAGCTCGTCACTCACTTTTTACGATCGTCTGTTTACGCAAATTCTCGGATTCAGGTTACGAATCCACTTCTTATATGATAGTGTTTGATTATAACTATAACGTTATAATTCCTACCCCTAAAATATCTAACCTAAATTATAGATTTATTTCCTAACTCGAATAATTTAACCGACACCTAATTTCTAAATCAATAACTAAATCTTGATTTAAACCCTGGAAAGTAAATAGTACTTTCCCGAATTCGCTATAATCGAATTCGACATATAACTCTGTTTCGAGTAATCTCTATTCGATTAACTCCCTTGTTAATAACTTATATTCGATAAACTCTATTTCGATTAACTCCTATCGAATAACTAATATTCGAAGAACTCTTCTTGGATGGCTCTATTTCATTAACTCTTATCGAATAACAAATATTCGATTTTCTTAAATGTGTCAATTCTTATCGAATAACTAACATACGATTAACTTAAATGGATTTACTCTTATCGAATAACTCATTCGAATAACTTAATTGATTAACTCCTTCGAATAACTAAATTCGAATAACTCCTTTGGATTAACTAACTTCGAATAACTCCTTTGGATTAGCTAACTTCGAATAACTGCTTTGGATTAACTAACTTCGAATAACTCCTTTGGATTAACTAACTTCGAATAACTCCTTTGGATTTACTAACTTCGAATAACTCCTTTGGATTAGCTAACTTCGAATAACTCCTTTGGATTGACTAACTTCGAATAACTCCTTTGGATTAACTAACTTCGAATAACCAATATTCGATAACTACTCTTCGAATAAATAATATTCGGTAACTCTTCTCAAATGAATAACATTTGATTTCTCCACTCGAATAAACTATATTCGATTACTCTTCCCTCGAATATACTATATTCGATAACTCTACTACGAATAAGTGATATTCGGCAACTCTACTCGATTAACTCCACTTGGATAACTCTAACTGGTCAACTCTAACTGAGTAACTCTAGCTGATCATCTCTAACTGTTTATCTTTAACTGGTAAACTTTAACTAGTTAACTCAAATGGTTTAACCTAACTTGATTTACTTGTCTCGATTAACTGAACTAATCCACTTAGTTTACTTAGTTAATTCACTTTGATTAACTCTAACCGATTTACTTAGTTTAACTCAGCTAATTCACTTTGATTAACCCAACTAATTTACTTCGATCAACCAATTAGTTTAACTTGACTAATTCACTTAGTTTGACGCAACTAATTCATTTTGATTTACAAATTAGTTTAACTTAACTAAGTCACTTAGTTTGACGCAACTAATTCACTTTGATTTACCAATTAGTTTAACTTAACTAATTCACTTCGATTAACCGCTTAGTTTATCTTAACTAATTTACTTTGGTTAACTTAACCGATTACTTTGATTAACTCGACTAACTTGCTTTGGTTAACCTAACAAATTACTTTGTTTAACTCTATTCGAATAAGTAATTCGAATCACTCTAATGTGTTTAACTCTATTCAAATATCTAATTCGAATAACTCATTTCGAATAACTAAATTCGATTAACTCCTTTTATTAACGTTTATTCATTTCAAAAGATTTCCTTTTTACAATGTTTATCCATTGATAAAGATTTACTTTTTACAACGTTTATCCATTTATAAAGATTTACTTTTAGTAACGGTTCTTCACTTTATAAATGTCCTTTTAATAATGTTTCTACTTCTCTAAATAAGTCCAGACTTATATATATTCCATTTATCAACGATAAATAATTTATTTAATTTATAAAACATTATTTATAAATTAATCTACTTCAATTTATCTGTTTAAAACAGATTTCCTATTTAATATCTCATTTAAATCCATATCGTGTTATACCGTGTGCGAAGCACGTGTTTAAATCTATCCTTGTATAATTCTATTTATTTTCCGAACAAGTGTTCCTTTATTTATTCCCTAAATAAATATTCCTTTATTCCATTTATTTATAATCTAAATAAATGTTCCTTTATTTATTTCCTAAAATAAATATTCCTTTATATTCTAATTCATTTATTTTCTAAATAAATGTTTCTATTTTATTTTCTAAATAAATGTTTCCTTTTTCATTTATTTATTTTCAAATTAAATAAATGTTTTCCTTTTATAAAATCCTTTCGATTTTATAAATAAGATTCATTTTCAATATAAACATTGAAAATCCCCTTATCAACATTTCGGTATGTTATGGTATTCAATCATATCAAATCACGATGTTCAATATCGTCCAAGCACATATAATCGCCCACAGATTTTATATCACATCATATAACAATATATGGAAAACAATAAAATAACTATTGAGGAATCCAGTCGGATTCCTCCAAACTGTTTCCCTGCATCACAGATGTTAGACAATATAGATAACATCACTTTCAGTTCCATATGATATATTCTGTTAAACAGAATCAATATAGAAATTTAAATAACTGACTAGCAGTTCAATCAAACAATCAACACACAGTCAAACAGACAATTTTAACAGTTCTAACAATACAACATGAAATTATAAACTGTTCAGAGTTAGTGAGTTTTACTCACCTTGGCAGTTCATCGTTAAAGAACGATAAACTGTTATTTGATTTGAATCAAACAATTTATTTCTCCATAAATTCATACGAGCTTTGATCAGCTTCCCGTTAGTTCCATGTTATAGTCATCGTCCATACGATCTAGTCGGATCTGATTTCGCTTGATTCCGTTTCCGTGTGCATTAGTTGTGATAAATACAAGTTAACATACATTTTAATAAAATAAACAAAACATGGATATCTATTTGAAAAAGGCCTTACCCTTTTTGAACCCAGCCCATCCCACAACTTAAAGCCCACGAGACATTTTTCCTCCCTCTCTTGTTAAACGATCTGCCCTTCTTCTACACAGAAACCAGAAACTCCACGATGCCTTCATATTCTATCTTCTTCATTATATTCCAACAAATCAGTCACCACAGATCCTTAAATCCCCCTTTTATTTGCCTACTAACCAACGTATTCACCCCTTCAAACTGAAATGCCGTGAGTTTGTCTCCCAGCCCCAGTAACACTTCCGTTGCCATCCTTCCCCGACATCTACTGCACTTAAACCATTTCCATCAACAACCTTGACCCGTGTTTAACTCCCTCGTTCCTTTCAGATAGAACGGTGAGAACAAAACCCGAGCTTTGACGCATACGTATGCCCTTGCTGTTGCCCCTTGGCTTCACCGTTTCAATAGTTCATCCCAGAAAAACCATCGCTCCAGTAGAAAATGCAAAAATACATTTCCTCATTTCTACTCTCCACGTCCTCCCCAATGAAACCAGAGCACCACTTCAAGTTTCCCTCTCGCCTACCTTTCTCTTACGCAGAACCCAAACCGGAAAATACTTATCCTCCTCATCAAACTCTCCTTCTTCATCGACAGTAGGACACAACCTAAACCCCATTTCCATGCTCAGGCACCCTCCTCCGTTCTATACACCTCCGAATAGAAAAATAACACCACCACTCTAAACAACTCCCATACACATAGTACTTGCTCACCCAAAAATATACACACATGCCCACTCCTGCATTTCTCATCTTCCTCAACACAGTCTCCACGATCCCCCATAGTAGCCGTGACTCAAACCCCTACCATATTGACTCGCAACTGCCTTTTTTTGTGTGAGAACAACACGTGTATCATCTCTTCACTAACCTAAGAAGTTGCGGATTTTTGGTTGGAGAAATGAAGGAAGAGCGGCAGCTACGAAATTTGACCACAGGAGAAAGTGAAACAAGGGTTTAAGGGGTGAGTGTATTTATAGTATTTTGTTGAGGATGTTTTGAGAAACCACGATTTTGGTTGAGGGCCAAGGGATTTTGTGTGGTTGAAATATGAGGAAGACGTGGCCTTCTATTCAATCAAAGAATGAGTTAGGATATTTGTTTTAAGTTGTAAACTTTTAACATACTTCGTTAAATCAAATTATATCCACATACGAGCGTTGCGGACTGAGATAAATACACCGTTGAGATGAGCTCGGTGTCACGATCCCAAAAATGTAATAATACCGGTAGGTTAACTTATTTTGTGAAACCCCAAAATATTGATTACAGGGTGCAAAATACTTCAAATGAAAAGTTGCTTATTTAATTAAATAAAAATTACAGAAAAATTCAAAAAATTGAATTATCACTATGTCCCAAAAGAACCTTGTCTAAATTCAAACCCGATCTCTAGTTATATCGAATAAACCATTACGGTCGATAAACGATTCTATAGCGACTTTTTTAAAATTTGATTTGGACGTAACTCAAAATCTACACGACGAAATCCCGATTTTTCTTCTCCACTAGAAAGATATATTCCATCAGCTCTACACGTTTCTTGTTTCACAGAAATCCGATTTAAAACGGATTCTGTATATTCAGTTGAAGTTCGAATCGCCAAATTGCGAACTGCCGCGACGTTTTCAGGTTCGTTTTAATTATAATTATAATTTATAAGTTCGAACATTGTACTTTAAGTTATCGATATCGCCAAATCGATATATAAATCATTAAATAAATTAATTATTCGACAGCTAACAAAACGCGCCATTACAGACTTCCCCCCTTAAAATAATTTCGTCCTCGAAATTGCTAAGTTAGAAAAATGCTATTAACTCTACTAACTAGATTTAAAAATCCTTTTTTTTTTGTTTACCTCTAAATTTCAGTTCGACTGGACCCATTTAATTTTAATTAATTTATTAATTCATTTCCGACCAACTAAAATTTTCAAAAATTCTAAAAATTTTCTAACCCCTTAATTTTCGAAAAATTTCGCCATAACCTCCTTTGTACGGCTCAATACGTCAAACCACAACTCGCCTCTCTAGGCCTCCTCCAATCCAAAAGAAAATCAAACAGCCAAGCGGCTTGCCAATTCGGTTCATAAAATCCATACTCATATATGATATAAACTTGTACCTTTTTGTCGGGCATTTAACTCTATCCCTTTCATCTGCTACCACTTCAACATATACCAATGTTATCCATTCCAATTGATCTCCAATCAGTTCATATCCTTCAATCCAAATCGAATTTCATTCGAACTCTAAATTCCAAATTATTGACTTATCAATTTGGTTCCATTCTAGATTATCTCTAATCCAATTCAATTTTATTTAACTCGGTTCAAGTTAAATTTCAATTTATTTTTACCATCTCATTTTATTTAACTTCATTAGTTAAATTTTAATTCCAGAACTTAAGTTCCTGGGTTTCTTTCAAATCAATTTGAAATCATAATGCCAATTCAAAACCTTTGAATTTCTAAACAACTTGTTTTCTCAAAACAATTCAAAAACAAAACCTTTGGTAGTAATCCGTCACTTCGAACTCGAAAATGAACACTGATGATGTCTAGATTCATCATCAGAATCTATTTTCCAGCTATCGAAGTGAGTTCAATACTATATCATTTTCAATTTGAAAAACATTTTCAAAATCTCCTAGGAACTTAAAATTTCCTTATTTTAAATTCCAAATTCTAATTTAAATTCATATTTAATTCAAACTATTTCATATATTACATTCATATGAATTCTGATTGGTCATTTATAACCATTTCACCCTTTTATAATCTTATTCGATTATAATAACAACCAACACAATCAATATACTATAATAATTTCAAGATATATATTTCTTCTATAAACAAATATATTTTGGGAAAAATTATTTCATTTACCCTCTTTCAAAACATACCATGACAGTTCATCGTATTCGAGTGTTTAGTAACCCTTATCGATACAGTGGATCAACTGATCGACCAGAATTCATAAGCCACTCAACCAATAAGTCTCCACAATATAAAACCATTTTATATTGAATAACAATTACGCGCTCATATATATACACTCAAACTCAATCTAGGATATTACTAATCCCATCTCTATCGAGTTATGCCACAGAGCCAAGGTAATCACTTAACTTAAGCTCTGATACCAACTGTAACGGCTGGAAATTTTCGACTCCTCGAGAGTCGAAAATCCCGAGACGTTAGTGAAAGAAAGTAGAGGGTGAGGAAGAAAAGATAGAACTAATAGAATAGAAGAAGAAGAAGAACTTACATCATCAGAGTAAACACGAATCTCACAGCGGAACGAATAAAATATAACATAACTTTGAAATACAAATCAGTACTCGTATATACATACCATTTAAAAGTACAACACTTAACAACACAGCGGAATAATAATAGCTATAATCCTGAAGTCTCCTGCTCCAAGCTCTCCAAGTGTATCTGTAAAATCCCGACTACTTGACTGCCCGTACAAATTTAGGCACCCAAGAGTTTAGGGAAAACAAAACAAAATAAACTCCAGGTCAGTCATGGGACTGGTGTGAATAAAACTCCAACACTTGGTTAAATAATGGATATCTTTCTGATATTATAATAATGTCTAAATACAAATAGATATCAATCTAGCAGAACGCTTGCATCTCACGTTCCACATACATAGTATACGAATAAACAGTGAGCGCTTATTGGAGATTGGATTCCAACAGACAAGGTATGGGAGCACCTTCCGATCAGTGTACTCTAGAGGAGATACACTAGGGTTCAACAAGAACGTCTTGCAACCCGGCCACACATAACCGTTCACTCATTTAGCTTGAGTGTAACGAATATATTATCACTGATGGTTGGGATCAGCAACCATCCTTCCCGATACGGGACAGCATTGAAATAGACAATTGAATATTCTCTAGATGGTGATAATACACCCTGCTTGGGTATGGCCCAACTAGCCATGCTGCCTAGCCCAACTTCTGTTATTTCCCGGTGGTGAGGTTCGAGGTCACGTTGATCACTTTGACAGATTATTGCTTCAATTACTTTGAATGCCACATCGTCATACCCGCCAAATCATTATCGATTTCTCAAGGCATCACGGGTATAAAAGCTAAGAGAAACGAATTTCTCTGCCACCAACGTAATACGTTTAAAGAGATCAACATATATGATTCATTAAGAATACTTTGTCAGACACTCGTCCATATACGTTGTCCTGGGACTGAACAAACCGAAGGCACTATTCAGTGAATCCATCCTACCTAGGCTTTTCACAATAGCCCTTGCACTTCACTCCGTCTTCAATTATCTTCAGCGTACTTGATTCGCAACGCTTATGCTAATACGGAGTGGTTCTTCGGATAATAATCCAACCGGTCTCTCCATATTTACAACGTAAATATGGTCAAAACTTTGATAGTCTGTGATTCAACTATCAAATGAAAACATGTCGGTGTATAAACAACGATCTTATTTCCAAATGGAAATTCGATCGATCAATCATCATATACATATATATGTTCATATTTCCTTATTTCATATATTTAGAAAATATATGTTATTAATCATTGTGAAACATTTCCATAGCTTATTTTCACATCATTATTATTTCGCAACTATCAGTCCCTAACTGTAACTAGTATGAGAACAATTCTCTAAGTATCAATCCGGAAGGTCGAAACCAACATCAGACCGTCACTTAGAAAACCGTTCAACTTACCCTCTCCAGTCAGTTTCTGAATTTGCTTAACTCTATTTCTTAAATTCTTATCATGAAAACATTTCATTTTATATGTTTAGAAAACATATCTGACTATATTTGGAAAACGTTTCCAAAACTCATTTACGGATTTCCAATGAACGTTGTATAAAACATCGTTATGCTTAATCCATTAATCGCTTATTACTTAACTATATTTCAAATCAACCTTTTCTATCGAACCGCAACTATTCCTTTGTCAATTCTGAAGTCAATCAAGTTGGGGCATAATTACCTCTCAGACCTTAATTGAACAACGTCCTTTACTGTGAAATAGATGAAGCTCGTCACTCACTTTTTACGATCGTCTGTTTACGCAAATTCTCGGATTCAGGTTACGAATCCACTTCTTATATGATAGTGTTTGATTATAACTATAACGTTATAATTCCTACCCCTAAAATATCTAACCTAAATTATAGATTTATTTCCTAACTCGAATAATTTAACCGACACCTAGTTTCTAAATCAATAACTAAATCTTGATTTAAACCCTGGAAAGTAAATAGTACTTTCCCGAATTCGCTATAATCGAATTCGACGTATAACTCTGTTTCGAGTAATCTCTATTCGATTAACTCCCTTGTTAATAACTTATGTTCGATAAACTCTATTTCGATTAACTCCTATCGAATAACTAATATTCGAAGAACTCTTCTTGGATGGCTCTATTTCATTAACTCTTATCGAATAACAAATATTCGATTTTCTTAAATGTGTCAATTCTTATCGAATAACTAACATACGATTAACTTAAATGGATTTACTCTTATCGAATAACTCATTCGAATAACTTAATTGATTAACTCCTTCGAATAACTAAATTCGAATAACTCCTTTGGATTAACTAACTTCGAATAACTCCTTTGGATTAGCTAACTTTGAATAACTGCTTTGGATTAACTAACTTCGAATAACTCCTTTGGATTAACTAACTTCGAATAACTCCTTTGGATTTACTAACTTCGAATAACTCCTTTGGATTAGCTAACTTCGAATAACTCCTTTGGATTGACTAACTTCGAATAACTCCTTTGGATTAACTAACTTCGAATAACCAATATTCGATAACTACTCTTCGAATAAATAATATTCGGTAACTCTTCTCAAATGAATAACATTTGATTTCTCCACTCGAATAAACTATATTCGATTACTCTTCCCTCGAATATACTATATTCGATAACTCTACTACGAATAAGTGATATTCGGCAACTCTACTCGATTAACTCCACTTGGATAACTCTAACTGGTCAACTCTAACTGGTCAACTCTAACTGAGTAACTCTAGCTGATCATCTCTAACTGTTTATCTTTAACTGGTAAACTTTAACTGGTTAACTCAAATGGTTTAACCTAACTTGATTTACTTGTCTCGATTAACTGAACTAATCCACTTAGTTTACTTAGTTAATTCACTTTGATTAACTCTAACCGATTTACTTAGTTTAACTCAGCTAATTCACTTTGATTAACCCAACTAATTTACTTCGATCAACCAATTAGTTTAACTTGACTAATTCACTTAGTTTGACGCAACTAATTCATTTTGATTTACAAATTAGTTTAACTTAACTAAGTCACTTAGTTTGACGCAACTAATTCACTTTGATTTACCAATTAGTTTAACTTAACTAATTCACTTCGATTAACCGCTTAGTTTATCTTAACTAATTTACTTTGGTTAACTTAACCAATTACTTTGATTAACTCGACTAACTTGCTTTGGTTAACCTAACAAATTACTTTGTTTAACTCTATTCGAATAAGTAATTCGAATCACTCTAATGTGTTTAACTCTATTCAAATATCTAATTCGAATAACTCATTTCGAATAACTAAATTCGATTAACTCCTTTTATTAACGTTTATTCATTTCAAAAGATTTCCTTTTTACAATGTTTATCCATTGATAAAGATTTACTTTTTACAACGTTTATCCATTTATAAAGATTTACTTTTAGTAACGGTTCTTCACTTTATAAATGTCCTTTTAATAATGTTTCTACTTCTCTGTATAAGTCCAGACTTATATATATTCCATTTATCAACGATAAATAATTTATTTAATTTATAAAACATTATTTATAAATTAATCTACTTCAATTTATCTGTTTAAAACAGATTTCCTATTTAATATCTCATTTAAATCCATATCGTGTTATACCGTGTGCGAAGCACGTGTTTAAATCTATCCTTGTATAATTCTATTTATTTTCCGAACAAGTGTTCCTTTATTTATTCCCTAAATAAATATTCCTTTATTCCATTTATTTATAATCTAAATAAATGTTCCTTTATTTATTTCCTAAAATAAATATTCCTTTATATTCTAATTCATTTATTTTCTAAATAAATGTTTCTATTTTATTTTCTAAATAAATGTTTCCTTTTTCATTTATTTATTTTCAAATTAAATAAATGTTTTCCTTTTATAAAATCCTTTCGATTTTATAAATAAGATTCATTTTCAATATAAACATTGAAAATCCCCTTATCAACATTTCGGTATGTTATGGTATTCAATCATATCAAATCACGATGTTCAATATCGTCCAAGCACATATAATCGCCCACAGATTTTATATCACATCATATAACAATATATGGAAAACAATAAAATAACTGTTGAGGAATCCAGTCGGATTCCTCCAACCTGTTTCCCTGCATCACAGATGTTAGACAATATAGATAACATCACTTTCAGTTCCATATGATATATTCTGTTAAACAGAATCAATATAGAAATTTAACTAACTGACTAGCAGTTCAATCAAACAATCAACACACAGTCAAACAGACAATTTGAACAGTTCTAACAATACAACATGAAATTATAAACTGTTCAGAGTTAGTGAGTTTTACTCACCTTGGCAGTTCATCGTTAAAGAACGATAAACTATTATTTGATTTGAATCAAACAATTTATTTCTCCATAAATTCATATGAGCTTTGATCAGCTTCCCGTTAGTTCCATGTTATAGTCATCGTCCATACGATCTAGTCGGATCTGATTTCGCTTGATTCCGTTTCCGTGTGCATTAGTTGTGATAAATACAAGTTAACATACATTTTAATAAAATAAACAAAACATGGATATCTATTTGAAAAAGGCCTTACCCTTTTTGAACCCAGCCCATCCCACAACTTAAAGCCCACGAGACATTTTTCCTCCCTCTCTTGTTAAACGATCCGCCCTTCTTCTACACAGAAACCAGAAACTCCACGATGCCTTCATATTCTATCTTCTTCATTATATTCCAACAAATCAGTCACCACAGATCCTTAAATCCACCTTTTATTTGCCTACTAACCAACGTATTCACCCCTTCAAACTGAAATGCCGTGAGTTTGTCTCCCAGCCCCAGTAACACTTCCGTTGCCATCCTTCCCCGACATCTACTGCACTTAAACCATTTCCATCAACAACCTTGACCCGTGTTTAACTCCCTCATTCCTTTCAGATAGAACGGTGAGAACAAAACCCGAGCTTTGACGCATACGTATGCCCTTGCTGTTGCCCCTTGGCTTCACCGTTTCAATAGTGCATCCCAGAAAAACCATCGCTCTAGTAGAAAATGCAAAAATCCATTTCCTCATTTCTACTCTCCACGTCCTCCCCCATGAAACCAGAGCGCCACTTCAAGTTTCCCTCTCGCCTACCTTTCTCTTACGCAGAAGCCAAACCGGAAAATACTTATCCTCCTCATCAAACTCTCATTCTCCATCGACAGTAGGACGCAACCTAAACCCCATTTCCACGCTCAGGCACCCTCCTCCGTTCTATACACCTCCGAATAGAAAAATAACACCACCACTCTAAACAACTCCCATACGCATAGTACTTGCTCACCCAAAAATATACACACACGCCCACTCCTGCATTTCTCATCTTCCTCAACACAGTCTCCACGATCCCCCATAGTAGCCGTGACTCAAACCCCTACCATATTGACTCGCAACTGCCTTTTTTTGTGTGAGAACAACACGTGTATCATCTCTTCACTAGCCTAAGAAGTTGCGGATTTTTGGTTGGAGAAATGAAGGAAGAGCGACGGCTACGAAATTTGACCGCAGAAGAAAGTGAAACATGGGTTTAGGGGGTGAGTGTATTTATAGTATTTTGTTGAGGATGTTTTGAGAAACCACGATTTTGGTTGAGGGCCAAGGGTTTTTGTGTGGTTGAAATATGAGGAAGACGTGGCCTTCTATTCAATCAAAGAATGAGTTAGGATATTTGTTTTAAGTTGCAAACTTTTAACATACTTCGTTAAATCAAATTATATCCACATACGAGCGTTGCGGACTGAGATAAATACACCGTTGAGATGAGCTCGGTGTCACGATCCCAAAAATGTAATAATACCGGTAGGTTAACTTATTCTGTGAAACCCCAAAATATTGATTACAGGGTGCAAAATACTTCAAATGAAAAGTTGCTTATTTAATTAAATAAAAATTACAGAAAAATTCTAAAAATTGAATTATCACTATGTCCTAAAAGAACCTTGTCTAAATTCAAACCCGATCTCTAGTTATATCGAATAAACCATTACGGTCGATAAACGATTCTATAGCGACTATTTTAAAATTTGATTTGGACGTAACTCAAAATCTACACGACGAAATCCCGATTTTTCTTCTCCACTAGAAAGATATATTCCATCAGCTCCACACGTTTCTTGTTTCACAGAAATCCGATTTAAACGGATTCTGTATATTCAGTTGAAGTTCGAATCGCCAAATTGCGAACTGCCGCGACGTTTTCAGGTTCGTTTTAATTATAATTATAATTTATAAGTTCGAACGTTGTACTTTAAGTTATCGATATCGCCAAATCGATATATAAATCATTAAATAAATTAATTATTCGACAGCTAACAAAACGCGCCATTACAGCCACACTGTCACTCCATGCCATACCATTGCTTCTCCATAAATACATAAATGGGTGTTAAGTAGAGAATAAATTCTCCACCACCAATATTTATATATTAATAGAAAATCAACAATATGATATATAATGAAGTACGATGTCAGACACACCATCCATTTAAACTTATGCTCTGGGTCTGAACGAAAGTCAAATCCGTGAAACCAAAACGTACGTCTGGGCAATGACCTTGACCCATGAATTGGTAGCAAGTCAATTCAGGGTCTCGATCGCTGTCCATTCGAGGGAAGATTTACGGTCTTCATGCGTCGTCTTCTTACATCGATCTATAACGCCGCTGGATCATTTGGAATGAGAATAACTCGGCTTTCCAAACAATCCTCGTATATATACATATATATATTTTGAAAATCCTTCTTATTTGTTAATAATTATTTTTATTAACAATTCATTCTATTTTAATTATTTAAAATAGTCAAACTTCTTATTTAACGACGCATTCTCAAAATCATATTTTTATTTACATTAATTAAAATGTAAACTTTCATTACATATCGCATTCTTGTTTTCTTTACATTTAATGAAATGTAAACTTGCAATTACATGTCACATTCTACTTATTTACATTGAATAAAATGTAATCTTTCATTAAATATCGCATTCTTGTTTTCTTTACATTTAATAAAATGCAAACTTGAAATTACATGTCACATTCTTACTTATTTACATTGAATAAAATGTAAACTTGCATTTACATGTCGCATTCTTACCTATTTACATTGAATAAAATGTAAACTCATCCTACGGTGGAATTCCTTTATTTTAACATTAAAATAATGTAAAATTTTCCCTATGGTATATAAACTTTTTATATTAACATTTAAAAATAATGTTAATCATCCTACGGTTAAATTTACTATTTAATTTACATTGAAAATAATGTAAATTCATACATGCGGTGAAATTACTCATTATTAATATAAAATGTTAATTTTATCCCATGGTAAAATTACTTATTAATATTAACTTTAAAAATGTTAATTACATCAAACATTATAATTTTTATAATATTAACATTTTAAATGTTAATTTCATCATACGTTATAATTTTCATAATATAAACATTTTAAATGTTAATTTCATCATACGTTATAATTTTTATAATATAAACATTTTAAATGTTAATTTCATCATACGTTATAATTTTTATAATATTAACATTAAAAATGTTAATTTCATCATACGGTGAACTTACTTTTTAATTAACATTAAAAATGTTAATTTTTCATGCATTGTAAATTACCTATTATTAACACCAAAAATAATGTTAATTTCTCGTACAATGTAAATTCTTACTTTTAACATTAACAAAAATGTTAATTTGTCATACGTTGTAAATTCTTATTTTAACATTAACAAAAATGTTAAATTGTCATACGATGTAAATTCTTATTTTAACATTAACAAAAAATGTTAAATTGTCATACGATGTAAATTCTTATTTTAACATTAACAAAAATGTAAATTTATATTCTATGTCACATTCTTATATGCATCAATGAAAACGTAAACTTTAACTATGGTGAATATTCTATTTATTTACATTAATTAAAATGTATATTTATATTCCATGTCACATTCTTATTTTATTTATTAAATAAAAGGTGGAATTTTCCCTACAGTGAAATTCTTATACATATTACATTAATAATAAATGTAATTTTTCACATACGGTGAATTCCTATATATTTACATTTACACTAAAAATAATGTAAGTTTACTACGGAGAAGAATGACTATAATAATTACATTAAAGTGTAAATTTTCCTATGATCAAAATTACTATAGTATTTACATAAAAAAAATGTAAATTTTCCTATGGCGAATATTTCTATACCATTAACCTTAAATAAAGTAAATTTTTATACATAACACATTCCCACTTTTATTTACATTACATAAAAATGTAAATTTTAATTACATCGCCAAATCCCCATCTTTGATTACATACAACGATGTAATTTTTATCATACAATACAAACTTCTATTGTAATTACATAAAAAAAATGTAGTTTTTATCATACAACATAAATTCACATTTTGATTACACAGAAAAATGTATATTTCTAACATGCGGTGTAAATTCATTCATAAATTACATAATAAAATATAATTTAATTCATCATATGTAAATTCACCTTTTAATTACAAAGAAAAATGTAATTTTAACATACAGTATAATTTCACTATATAATTTACATAATAAAAATGAAAATTTCATGTCATCGCTAAATTCTAACTTTAATATACATAATAAAATGTAAATTTTATGTCAACGCCAAATTCTACTTTTAATTTACAAAGTAAAATGTAAATTTCATGTCAACGCCAAATCTTAATATTGAATTTACAAAATAAAATGTAAATTCATGTCAACACCAAATCTTAATATTGAATTTACATACTAAAATGTACATCATCGCAAATTCTAAAATTTTGAATTACATACTAAATTGTAAATCATCGTAAATGCCAAATCTTTGGTTTACATAGTAAAATGTAAATCATCGCAAATTCTAAATGTTTGATTTGCATACTAAAATATAAATCATCACAATCAACAACAGAAAAAGAAAATCAAATAAATCAACCAGCATAGATCTAACACTTCACATCCAAATTTTACACAAGGTGATATTTTTGATGGCATGTGACAAATCAACGAGGGATGATGTAAATGAATTAACAAATAATCATTTTAATTAGTCAATGAATTCAGATCTAATATCTAGGTTCATAGATCTAACATCATACGGACATAAACAACTTAGATCCGTATTCAAAATATTAATACATAGCGGATTTATCAAGAGATATTCTTTAATCACTAAGAATTAATAAATAAATAAATTAAATTAAAAATAAATTCTCACATATCTAATCACTTAAAGTTTCAGATCTAGCATCCTAACATCGCAAAGCAATCCAAATCTATAATCCATAATAACATCCATTATTGATTTTCAACTTCTCATAACGCAAGCATAACAATTAAACTAATTAAATTTAACTTAAAATGAATTCCCACCTTGATTGGATAAGAATTTAAAATGCCAAATAAATTCAGAATTCTCTTTAATCAGTCTCAGCAAAGCCTACTCGTCGCCACGGTCCTGTCGGATCTGAAATTTTCAGATTCGGGGTTCATACGCATTAGTTATCAATGTTTGAATAATTCTGACTTTTAACAACTGCTGCAGCAACGCTTAAAAGCGTCGCAAAATCTGAAGCATACCTTATTTTCAGAATTTGTTCAAAACTTCAAATCCGATTTTCTGGAGTTGTAGTTGACGAAACGACGAGCCGTTTGTTGGAGAAGGACCGGCTCGGAGAGGGCTTTGATCGGCCAGAGGGGGGTGGTGCTCGGCGGCGCCTGGTGGGGCCTAGGGGGCGCGACCAGCAGCTGTTCACGGGGGTATGGCGGCTTCGTCGAGGCACGGTTTGAGGTGATTCTTGTCGGAGAAGAAAGAGCTCGGGAAGAGCTTCGAAATGAGTACTCACACACTAAATTCCGTTGAGAAACGAAGGAGAAATCGATGTTTAAAAAATCGGAGGCTATGGGTTCTTTGGTGGCTGCAGAAATTCACGTTTGGAGAGGACGGTGAACAGTAATTTCAGGTTTATAATATAATATTAGGTTTTCCTAATCATTATTTAATAATTTAATTAGCCCGTTAAGGCCCATTTTGGTCCGAACTCCGATTTAGGCCTGCTTACTGTCGTTCTTAAGGTTTTAAGGCCTTCTGAACGCAATGGAACATGTCTCAGGACCCAATTCCGAAATTTATATATATTTTATTTAAAATTCCATTAAAAGTTAATTAATTTACTATTTACCGTACATTTAAATATGCCGGAGCCACATACTAACTCCGAAAATTCCCGAAAAATTATTTTTGGCTTTCTTATGATAATACGGTCCTAACAAAATTTATTTCGTTCAATTCTGAGACTTTTTGAAAAATGGCTATTTTCAAGGCGAATATATTTAATATTAAAAATACATTTTTAAACAAATATTTTCTGAAACTCGAAAGATATAAGTGTTTACTGTTTTTCAATGCAGAAACGTCATTCTGAAACCAATGGAAGTGGTTTCGAGTTCAAATTCCTTCGTATGCAAAAAGTAGCATTTTTGTCCTATGCAAATTACCCAACGACCTTTCTAAAAATTGAATTGGCCATAACTTTTGACTTCCGCTATGAAATTTCTATTTTTCGGATTCGTTGGAAAGATATTTTTAAATAGATTCTAATATTTTTGGTTTTACTAAAATCCGTTAAATTTTGCATCATGTATGGTCAGTCAAAGTTCAAGTTTGACTTTTCAAACTACCGCGCTATTTCTAGCTCTTTTTATAATTAAAATTAATTTATTCATTCTAACTTCGATTTGAACCAAATTTGTGATCCTTATTATTTTAAATAGATTATTTTAAATATCAAAACTCATTTAAAATCACTTAAAATAAATTTTAAATTGGCCCCAAAATTCAGGGTTGTTACATATAGTTTATTTCCGTTGTGTTGTAAGCATTGTACTTTGATAATGGTATGTATATTCAAGTACAGATTTGTATTTCAAGTTATGTTATACATATTATATGTTATTCGTTCCGCTGTGAGGTTCGTGTTACTCTGATGTTGTGTTCTTCTTCTTCTTCTATTCTAAGTTTCTATCTTACCTATTCTCACCCTCTAATTTCTTTCACTAATTACCAGGATTTTTTGGTGTTTTGGTTATCGACATCTAGCTTATGTCGATAACCAAAGTCGTTAAAAATCCGGGTCGTTACATTTCTGGTCGATCCAATTTAAGTGTAAGTGACCAAAACACGTTTTCCTTTGCCACGCTCACATACTAGCTTCAAAAATTATGAAAATTTGAAACCTAGCAATAACTTCACATCCCGTATCCAACAAAAGTGGTTTCATCGAATTCCCAGGTCGTTTGCAAAATGGCTAATTTCACTGGCTATATAAATTTCATAGCGACCTTTCTGAAAATTCATTTGGCCATAACTTTTGCTTTCCACTATGAAACTTCGATTTTTCATATTCGATAGAAAGGTATTCATCAACAGATTTAAATATTTTTGGTTTCACTCAAATCCGTTTTGTTTTGCACCCGGTACAGTCAGTCAAAGTTTGAATTCAAATTTTGAAGCTACCGCGTCATTTCAGGCCTTGTTTATAATTAGTATTAATTATATTTGTTTTCAAATGTCGATTCAAACTTACTTTTCATCATTATTATTTAAAATATTTATTTTTAATATTTAAAATCCATTATTTTAGCCAGTTTAAAATTTTTAAATTGATTCAGATTTTCCGGGTCGTTACAATCTCCACCTTTTAAAACTTTTCGTCCCCGAAAAGGAACAAAGTCGAAACTGGTTTGATTAATCAACTCTATGTTCAATCTGGCTTCCATTCTACAACTTTTCAGTTTCTGAGAATTTTCAAATTCTTCAAAAAATTTGGCTAACACCCGGAATTTTCGAAAAATTTCGCCATAACCTCCTTTGTACGCGGAGAGGTTTGGAAATTTATTGGGCCGTATTAGGTACCCAATAAATCCAAATAAGCATATACATATTTATAGTGATATATTCTAGTGTTTACAGGGGAGCGTGTATAGATAATAACTCCAGAGAATAAATTCTCGTCACCCTATCAAACCCTGAGGGAGTGTGTATTTTAATTGCTCCAGAGGATAAATCCTCGTCACCTCGTCCCGTGTGAGAAATAAATAATCCATGTGCCGTATCTAATAACTAGAGAGACGTGATTATTGTCAACTCCAGACCCGTGTGGGGTTTTTATTAATCTGACAATTTATCGTTACAATTTAAATAGTCCATATCAGTTATCAGTTCAACCTGTAAAATATAGTCATCGCCACACAAGCCTCTCGCTCGTATGGTAAATCTTCCACCTCGTCACACAAGTTCCAAATGCTTATGTAGTATATGATGAAGTATGCCATGTAATGTAGTTTAAAATTAATTGTTACTATCCTATGGTGACGTTTATTATTTCACACAGAACAACCAGCACTCCGCATCCAATGGCATTCACAAGAGTTGATATAATAATATTTCGCATCCAACATATTAAGGTTTACCTATTTGTCGGCCACGCAAATAAATTCTTTACTCAACAGCTATGCAATTACCTGTTCAAACATATATAATGCACATGTATATATTTCTATCTATTTTCTAATCAGTTCAATGTGTGATTTATCAAATAAATCCTACCATTCATTCTCTTATTAATTAAATTAACTATTGTTTGAATAATTTAATTAATCCAATTTACTATCACACAATGCAAACAACAATCAATTTGTTTTTAACTTTTCAAAATCATACAAATTAATTCATACACTCTTTTCAAATTAAGCAGACTATAGAATTAAAAGTGCACATCCATGGAAAGAAAATAACAGAGTAGAGAACTAATTAGTAATGAAAAGTATGGTAAATGTACCTTGCAATGGAGTCAAACAGAGATATCTACTCGACACTTAGGATAGGCTTTCTGAATGCTCTCCTCAGTTTCCCAAGTACAATCTCGCGGATCTCCACTCCATTGCACTTTGACTAAGTGAACTTTCTTGTTCCTCAGCTCTTTGGTTTCTTTGCCGATGATCTTTAGCGGCTCTCAACTCACAGCCAATTCTGGAGTAATTTCATTCTGCTTTACTCATACTAGGATATTACTGATCCTATCTGTAATGAGTTACCCGTCCTAGAACACTACTGGTTCTATTTCTGATGAGTTCGTTAATATGTTATATTCCAGAACTAAGCTTAACCAAAGCTCTGATACAAAATGAGACGTTACCGCGAAATCCAGTAGGCTTTGCAACCATCCCTTCATCCTCCAGTACAACAGGTAAAATCTACCGTGGCTCACACTGGTCCCCCAATCCCTTGTTTTACGGCGACCCTCTCGAGTCTCGCGGCGACTGCCGAACCAACCCTCAACTGGGACATGTAGGGGTAAGAGTCTCCCGTTCGGCACCAAACCACGAAGCGAGAACCCCCTATCATGCGTACCCGACCTACTCAGGTCCAGCAACAAGGACTGGTATGAGAAATCTGCTCAACACATTTAAAATAAGGCTAATCACAGGACCACACCACTTTCGTGGAACGGGTTTACTCCATTGGATTGCTAGTGCTTTAAAACAAATCATTCTTTTAAACATCGCAAAGCTTTTTATAAAAATGAAGTCATTATAAGACTCAGTTCCCATCAACAATGCAACGCAAACCGAAGGATAGAGTTTTACCATATAATGGCCAAAATATGCTTGATACGAATAAAACAAAAGCATTTGATATTATTATTAGTGTTTATATGTTTCAAAAACAATTTCAAATCATAACTATCAATCATAGACGGCATGGGTACCATATATCATGTCGCCATATGTATATACAATCAAAGCTGCACAGTCACGTATTTGGAAATTGGATTTCCATCATGAACCAAGGCAAAAGATAGTCCTTACCGACTTCGAGACAATCTAGCCTATGTCTCAGGGTCAGAGCACATAGACCCTTGGAGCGACAGGGCCGGTCCACACAGAGTGGATTATAATGCCTGAACACTACGTTTCTCCGCCCTTTGGGGCGTAAATGAGCCAACGAATGACACCATCGGACCCGGATCGTCCGATTTTACCGAGGCGCCTCACAATAGTAACAACCACATAAGTCAAACTCGTCAAGGCGTGTAAAACCACTTACGCCACTTCTAGCTAGAAAGAAACGCATGTCCTCCCGGAGGTCCTCTCCCGTTTCTGGTTCATACCGGGGTGTGAGGCTCGCGATTTCACGTTATACACAAAGCTACGCCACACAGGCGGTGCTTTGATCATTACCACAAGACTTTGCTTTTCAACAGAAGCCCTGATCACTGCATCTTAGCATGCCACAAAGGCAATTCACACCACGCAACTGATGGTTATCAATCGCACAGAATGAATTCCAATGTCAGACACACAGTCCATTTGCAAGTCCGTTCTGGGTCTGAACGAAACCGGAGGCACTAAATACCTCGCATATTCATCGATCCCCACGTACGTCTGGACAACAGTTACCATATCAGGAAAACAGTTACCATCCAAACGAGGTGAAGATTGGTCTTCAACCCCCGTCTTCATCTTCGACTTCTTATCGTCGATTCAGTTATTCAAAATGGAATAAACCCGGTCTTTCTGAGAAACTCGCGTATATAATAAACAAGTGCAACACAAACATACATATGCATCATTTCAATTCATTAGTCACTAACCGTCAATCAGTAAGAGAACGATTTCCCAAATATTAACCCCGAAGGCCGAAACCAACATCAGATCAAAATCCAGGAAACCATTTGACTTAGCTAACCTTCAGTTAATTTCTAAATTTCACATCCATATCGTTTATAATATTTTATAACGATTTATCGCTATTTTTATTTATTTTAAAATAGCTGATTTATTCAAACGACGCTTCGGGCCATAACGTGGCCGTGGCGCTGTTTTTCTTCAGATTTGATTTACACATATATGAAAATCTAACCGTTGGATCTTCACAAAATTTAAATCATTAGAAAGATATTTTCAAAACGAATCCATCGGTTCCAGTTCAAAATACGAACAGCAGCGTCGTTACTCGATTTAATATAATTATATTAATATATATATATAATCGATTTTGGCGCTGTTTTTCTTCAGATTTGAATTAAACATTCCAGACAATCCAACCGTTGGATCTTTACAAAGTTGGTTCCCTTGGAAAGATATTTCCAAAGCGAACCCAACGGTTGCGGTTTCGGGAAAACCGATGGTCGGATCTCCTGCACTAATCGTTTGAAATCACGGTTTCAAAATACGAACTGTAGCTTCGTTATTCGATATATTTCAGTTCTATATATATATATATATATTGATTCTTCGATTTCAAAACTATATGATTTTCATACATTTGATAAAAATGATATTTTAATCTAAATGTTTTCTATTTCAACACCTCACTATTTTTAACAATTCATGTATTTAATAAAAATGTGATTTTTAATGTAAAACAATTTATTTCAAAACTCGACTATTTTATATAGTTAATATAGGTGATAAAAATAGGATTTTTATTATAAAACAATTTATTTCAAAACAAGGTTATTTTATATAGTTCATATTGATGATAAAAATAGAATTTTTATTATAAAACAATTTCCTCAAAATATGAATACCATTCAACACATGAATTTCAATTCAACGAATGAATTTCGATTCAACACATGAAGGTTTTCTATAGTTTATATATATAGATAAAAAGGTGATTTTTATATTTAAAACACGAATGCCATTCAACACATGAATTTCAATTCAACGAATGAATATCGATTCAATACATGAACGTTTTATGTAGTTTATATATATAGACAAAAAGGTGATTTTTATATTTAAAACACGAATACCATTCAACACATGAATTTCAATTCAACGAATGAATATCGATTCGACGCATGAAGGTTTTCTATAATTTATATATATATAGATAAAAAGGTGATTTTTATATTTAAAACACGAATAACATTCAATACATGAATTTCAATTCAACGAATGAATTTCAATTCAACACATGAAGGTTTCATATAGTTTATATATATAGATAAAAAGGTGATTTTTATATTTAAAACACGAATACAATTCAACGCATGAATTTCTATTCAACGAATGAATTTCAATTCAACACATGAAGGTTTTCTATTCAGCAGACGAATATAGTTTCAACACAGGAAAATAATTCTAACACATGAATATTATTCAAAATTTTGGCAGCATAACGGCGGGGTAGTTAAAACTGATACCGTCCCTAGTACGGCTCCTCGCTCTACCTTAAAGCCTCATAGCTTTTTACAATGGGGAATCATGCATCTAGTTCGCACGCAGGCGGCATGAATATTTTTTTCATTTCCACAAACTAATCCTATGTGGTTTCAACCAAATATTTCTCAACCACAAATGGGTATTTTTCAAACACATTCAATCAATTCCAACCACAAATAATTTCAATCAACCATTCACTATCAATCAATTTTCACACCAATCACAACCAATAAATATCGTCCATGGTTTGTAGACGAGGGACATATATATATATATATAGCATTTCTGTAACAACCCGTAAATTTTGGGCCAGTTTAAAATTTTTATTTTGGCAATTTTAGCATTTGAATATTTAAAATAGAATTATTTTAAATAATACTGACGAGAAATTTATTTTGAATGGAATTCGAACGTATATATTATATACGTCGTCGTTAGAATATAAATAATTATATATAATTATAAATAGAATTGAAAATGGCGCGGTAGTTCGATAATTCGATTTCAAACTTCAATTGAATGTACCGGGTGCAAAACAATCCGTATTTTAGTGAAATCAAAAATAATGGAATCTAATTGATGATATCTTTCCAACGAATCCGAAAAATCAAGATTTCATAGCGAGAATCAAAAGATATGTCCAGTGGAAAATTCTGAATAGTCGCTATGGAATTCAGGCCCTTAAAAATAGACATTTTGCAAACGACCTCGTATTTCGACGAAACCACTTTTGTTGGATCCGTGATGTCAAATTATTGCTAAATTCCAAATTTCATAATTTTTCGAATCAATATGTAAGCGCGGCAAAGGAAAACGCGTTTGACCAGTTTTAGTTGATTTTAATCGACTGGAAAATGGCCATTTTTCCAACGGTCTCAGAATTCGACGAAACTAGTTTTGTTTGGACCGTATCGTCAATACGAAGCTAGAAAATATTTGTTTGGAATTTTTCTAGTTAGTATGTGACCCCAGTAAATTGAAATGCGCGTTCAAAATCAATATATAGAGTAATATGTTGATTTTAACGGAGACTGGTCGAAACGGTTGAATTAGCTTATGATACATATCCCATTGTGCTCGGAATGGGGGAAAACGCTATGGACGATAGGCGGTGGGCCTCGTTTAGAGGTCTTATGAAAAAGTCAACTTTTTGAAATTTAAAATAATAAAATAACCCCCCCTTTCCATCTCCTTTATCTCCTTCAGGCCCCCCCATTTCGATTTAAATCAGAAGAGGAAAAAAAAAGGGCTAAGCCCTGTCGATCCACGTCGCCGCCAAGCGGGGAGCCACCGCGCGCCTCCTCCCCTCGCGCCAGAGCACGCACAACAGCCCCCCCTCGTCTCCCGCTTCTTCCTTCCTCCACCGACCCCTTCTTTCCTCCTCTACCGCTGCTTCCCCCTCTTCTCCAATCGCCGCCTCCTCCTGAAGACCGTACCGCGCCACCGCCTCTGACCCCCTCTTCCTCCCTCCTCCCGAACTCCGTCTCCTCAAATCTGCACCCAAACCACATCCCCAAATCGGAGGATGGCCAGAATCAAGTGCGGTGGCCAGATTGTTTATGCGAGTTGGGTTCAGCGAGTTCGACAGTTCTGAGCAGGACGCAGATGATTTTAACAGTGAGTTTTATACATACATAGATTACTGAATTTGATAATCAAGTTTGTTTCAGTTTTAAAATCAAATAAACAATAGTGTTTATAAAATATAAACAGCATTGGAGAAGTAAAAATATACAATTTTTATCATAGTAGAGTATTAAATATATGATTTTTATCATAGTAGAGTATTAAATATATGATTTTTATTATAGTAGAGTATTAAAAAAAAATCTTTATAAGATAGAGAATATAAAAATATCATCTTCGTATATGTAGCGAAATAAAAATCTGATTTTTATTATATATACATTGAAATAAAGAGGTGATTTTTATAGAAATGAAATAAAAATGAAATCTTTATTTTTAAAAAGGCGAAATCTTTATACAGAGAATAGCGTGATAAAAATATAATTTTTATTATATGAACACCGTTGTAAAAATAGAATTTTTATCTATATAGTAGCGGCGTAAAAATAGAATTTTTATCCATAAGGAGTAATTATAAAAATTCGATTTTTATATATTGAATAGTGAAGTAAAAATTCGATTTTTATATATTGAATAGCAAAGTAAAAATTCGATTTTTATATATTGAATAGCGAAGTAAAAATTCGATTTTTATATATTGAATAGCGAAGTAAATATTCGATTTTTATATGTTGAATGGCGAAGTAAAAATTCGATTTTTATATATTGAATAGTGAAGTAAAAATGTAATTTTTATATATGTAGAGAATACGGGCAGAGAAAGTGACAAAAGGCGAAACGATGAAGATTTCTATAAATGAAGTGTCGTGGAGTTGGGATAGCTATCGGTGAGAACTTCTCACTCAAATTTCCTTTTCTAGTTATATATATATACTAGGATGCAGACGGTGCTTAGCAGCACCCGACACCCGTCATCCACAGACCATGGATGGCTTGTTTGTTTAATTGATGTGTTGTGAAATTTGTTTGTGTTGTTGATGTGAAATCGATAATAAACTGTAGATGGTTGAAATAAATTAATTATCGTTAAAAATATAATTTTTAACGTGAAAGTGAGTAAATAAATATTTATAAACAAATCGGCCGATTTGTTTATATGTCGATTTGTTTATATGCACTGATTTGACTGATATTGATTGGGTCGATAAATTTTACACATCGCCCAACTGCACAAATAAAAATCTGTGTTTGTTGATTTCAAACCCCACACGGGTATTGGGATGATATTTGGGTACACTAATCCCAATTATTTAATTGTATGTCGATCGATGGGTCGACAGACAATATAAGCGTTGATTATTTATATTTGATGCTTATACATTTATGTGGTGCACCTTGGATGGTGAGTGATTGTTTATCATTGCTATTATATACATGTGTTGTATGGAATCGATATAATTAACATTATATGGTGATTGATTGGGCCTCATTCCAATCAGGAAAATAATGAATATTATAAAAGAAAGTTCATGTGTTGAAAATATTCGTGTGTTGAGTAAAATATTTTAATAATAAAATTTACATCTTTATCATATTTAAAATTAGAACTACTTCACGATGAAGTCTGATTTAAAAATCAAACGATAGATACCTTAGTTTTATAAAATATTTTACATAACAAAAATAGTGATGTGTTGACAGTACTCATTTGTTGAGATTAGTCGTGTGTTGAAAGAAATATAGATTCATGTGTTGAATAGAATATATATATATATATATATTCATTTGTTGAATAGAACAACGAATTTATTGAAATATATAAAGCCTTGTTGATTAGAGACGCGCTATTTTGACGTGAACGATATTTATATCGATTTTATTCGTTTTATAATGAATATTGAAAAGTGATTTCAAAATTTAATATTTTGAAATGAAATTCAAATTAAATGAGATTAAAATTCAAATTGAAATTTTATTGAATCAATTTGAAACGAATTCAATCGAATAGAAGATGAATTCGATTTGAATTGAATAGAAATTGAATAGAAAGTGAATTTGAATTCGAATTAAATAGAAATGAATTCAAATTGAATTAAATTGAAATTTAATTAAAAACGAATTGAAATCGTTTTGAATGAAATTTAAAACGAACTGAAATTGAATTGAAATGAATTTGAAATGAATTCGAATCGAATAGTAAATGAATTCGATTCGAATTCAATAGAAATTGAATAGAAAGTGAATTTGAATTCGAATTAAATAGAAATGAATTCAAATTGAATTAAATTGAATTAAATTGAAATTGAATTAAAAATGAATTAAAATCATTTTGAATGAAATTTAAAATGAACTGAAATTGAATTGAAATCAATTTGAAAAGAGTTCGAATTGAAGTAAATAGAAGGTAAATTCAAATTGAATTGAATTGAAACGAATTAGAATTCGAATTGAATTGAAATCAAATCAGTTTGAAATTGAATGTAGTGTTGAAATGGTTTTGAAAACGAATTTAAAACGATTTATAAAATTCGTTTTAAAAGGAAATCGACGAAATATATATATAATATATATATTATATATATAATGGCCTGAATAGAACGCGCCGCGCCGCGGCAGTTTGCGAATTTCGACCATTAACTTCGAATTAACGTTGCGGGAGATCCGACTGTCGGATTCTCCTAAAACTGGAACCGTTGGGTTCGTATCAAAAAGATCTTTCCAATGAATATTAGAAATTTGAAATCTAACGGTTGGATTTGGAGTCATGTCCAAATCAAATTCGAAAAAGGTCGCTGTAAGTGCAGTTCGATGGCCGTTGTTGGAAATCGACTGTACGGGCCTTGATAAAATTATTAAAAATATTAATAATTTGTGTAAAATTATAATATGTGAATTGGAAAGAACTGGGGTCGAAAACTCCACATTTGAAAAGATAAAAATAGGTTTTTATCGAAATGAACTAGTTTTGAACTAGAATTAAAATCAATTAATTTTTTAAATAAATAAATTGAATTTGAAAGTGATTTTAAAAATACCCAATATTCCCAATAGGTGAATTGGACTGGAGTTGGGTTGAAATTATCTTCGGAATATTTCGATGTTGGATTTCGTGACTATACAGATATTGTTATGGGAATTTGAAAGATATATTTTATATCGTTATTTCCAATACGATATTTGTTGGTTTCAGAATTTGATATTGAATATAAGCTGATATATTTTCTATTCAGAGCCTTGTATTTAATATCAAATGTGATTTGGGTTTATCATGAATCGTGTTTTAGATGACATTGGTTCTTTAACCCAGTTAAAGGCAGGATATTGATTTTTGAAGAGATTGAAACTAAGTGGAGATTTGATGAATCTTTAATTAGATTAAAAGGTGAATTGATAATTTAAATTATGAAATCTGAAAGGTGATCAAGAATGGAGTACCACCAGTTTTGCTCCAATGCGATAGTTAAATCTTTAATTAGATTTGAACGTGAAATGGTAATTAATTTTACCGATAACACCGTGGTGTTAGATGTGGAGTATTACCAGTTTTCTCCGTGGGATATATAGGTTGGGATTGGGAAATAAAATAAATAATTACTTCGGTGTGGTTCGTTAATCCCGACTAGTTTGAAATAATATCCAAAGGAAGATTAAAGAATATATTTAGAAGAATTTATCTTGGATAAAATTAATGGGAACCTTTCCTTAAAAATGTGATTTTGTGAATGAAAGAATATTCTGAACTGGAATGAGGCGTTTGTTGTGATTGTGTAACATTTGTTTATCATATACGTGGGTTATTCAGAAAGGCCGGGTTATACCCATTCTGAATAACCGATTCGACGAGATGTCGAAGATGAAGACGGTGGTTGAAGACCGGAAGTCTTCACATCGTTTGGGTGATTACTAATCATCTTGATTGGACTATACACCCAAGATGAGGGAAACAATTGGTGATCGTCTAGACGTACTTGGATATGGATGGATATGCGAGGAAAGTGCCTCCGGTTTCGTTCAGACCCAGAACGAACCTGTAAATGGATTGTGTGTCTGACACTAGATTTTATTCTGTGTTGATTGATCTCTATCAAATATACATCTGTTTGGCGGCAGAGAATTTATTCTCTTGCTTAATGCCTTTCTCTTAGACGTACGAGCTCAGAGGTTGTATATCGATGGACATCAGTCGCATGGAGTGAATTGCCCGTGTGGCACGCGTAAGTGGCAATTGATCAGGGCTTCTGTTGAAAAGCAAAGTATTGTGGTTGATGATCAAAGCATGGCCTGTGTGGCGTAGCTTTGTATATAACGTGAATTCGCGAGCCTCACAACTCGGTATGAGTCATAAACGGGATAGTGACTACAGGGAGAGCACGACGTTTCTTTCTAGCTAGGGTGGTGTTAGTGACCTACCAGCCCTGACATTTATATACTTTTCACCTGTGTGGTTGTTGGAATGCGAGGCGCCTCGGATATAGGTCTGTAAGGACCGGGAAACGTGTGTTCAAGAGTTGCCAATCCTCAAAAGTAAGAGAGGACCGAACCTGAAGATCCAAGGATCATAGTGGGGACTTGAGACATTTGCTAGAGTGTCTCAAACGTGGAGAGGAGCTTGCCCCTTGCCTCGACTCATGATGGAATCCAATTTCCAATACGTGTGTTTCGGTTTTATTTGTAGAGCCTAGTATGGCGACATGATATATGGTACCTATGCCGCCTATGATTGATATTTATGATTGAAATTGTTTTGACACTATACACTTATAATAGTATCAAATGATTTGTTTAAAATGTACCAAGCATGTTTGGCTATTATAAGGGAAAACCCTATCCTCCGGCTTGCGTTGCATTGTGTGATAGGACCTGGGTCTTATAATAGCTTCATTTTTTCAAAAAGCATTGCGCTGTTTTGTTATATGCACTAGTATTCTTGAGAGGAAACCCGTTCCGTGTTATACGGCGTGGTCCCTTGAATTACTCTCTTTTAAAGTTTTAAATAACTATTTCAGTTCTCACACCAGTCACATGACTGACCTAGAGTTTATTTTTTTAACCTAAACTCTAGGTGCCCCTATTTTCCGCACGGGCAGCTAGTAGTTTTGGTTTTGCAGATTTATATTTACAGGATCCTGATTTAAAGCTAAAACGATGCTCAGAAAGCTCAGTATCCGTGTATTACTTTCAGTTGTGTTTTGTATTATTTTCTGCTGCTATGTAATTTATTGTAATCTCTGATATTATTCGAATGTAATTTATTCATTTATACTTTGTATATTCTTGTATCTGATGGAATTGTTGTAATAACAATGAAATGTTCTTCCGTCTGCGTTCCATTTTGTGTGTTGTTCTCAAAGTATTCGTGCTTTCCATCACGGTGAAGTTACGGGTTCTTACAGTTTGGTATCAGAGCTTTGGTTTACAGAGCTCAAGAACAAGACACATTAGAACCATACGAAAGAATTCATCAGATATTGGATTAGTAATATCCAATTAAAATGACTGGTTAGAGATAGGATCAATAGTATCCTAGAACGAGTTTGAAGAGTATATTTTTCAAATGAAAGCAATTTTGTTTTAAAAATTTAAATCGTTTTATACGTATTTGAATATTTATTTATTTTTAATTTAGACAATCCAGTATATAAAGGTTTTGCATATACGCGTCATGAACGTATATTCGAAGTATTAATATACTGAATAGATATAGAATCACACTATAGTCACCCGGAGATAATTCTGGTAATGCGGCCGCATTATCAATATTTATGTTCGTGTTTCGAAGGTGTGATTTCTATGTATTTCCATTAGACTGGTGTGAGAACCAAAACCAATATAGATAAATTTATGGTTGTGTATTGGCATCAAAAACATGATTTTGTGTATATATCAAAAATTATGAATTTGAAACTCTAATTCACTAATTGATTGATGTTTGTGTTGTTTGTTTATTTGTTTGATAATTTTGAACCATTTAGCCTAATTGAACCAAATATTGAATTGTATTGGAAATTGGTCGCATTTGCTTGCATATACATGTACTTGCATTGAACAGGTCAGAGCAAGGAGGCTAGAGCAGAGAATAAAATTTGTTTGCCCGACAAATAGGTACATGTTTACTATAATTTACTGTTTTGTTTGGGTGATGATGATTTTATGAGTCGATTGGCTTTTTCTTTTTCTTTTTGAGATCAGAAGGCCTGTTTGGCAATTTCGGGATTTTCCCGTGGCTCCCGGTGCAGGGGAGTTTATGGCGAAATTTTTCGAAAATTTAGGGTGTTAGCCAAATTTTTGAAAAATTTGAAAATTTTCAGAAACTGAAAAGTTTGAGAATGGAAGCCAGATCGAACGTAGAGTTGATTAATCAGACCACTTTCGACTTTGTTCCTTTTCGGGGACGAAAAGTTTTAAGTGGGGGAGATTGTAACAACCCGTAAATTCTGGGCCAATTTAAAATTTTATTTAGGCAATTTTAGCGAATTTTGAATATTTAAAATAGAATTATTTTAAATAATACCGACGAGAAATTTATTTTGAATGGAATTCGAACGTATATATTATATACGTCGTCGTTAAAATATAAATAATTATATATAATTAAAAATAGAATTGAAAATGGCGCGGTAGTTCGATAATTCGATTTCAAAGTTCAATTGAATGTGCTAGGTGCAAAACAATCCGGATTTTAGTGAAACCAAAAATAATGGAGTCTAATTGATGATATCTTTCTAACGAATCCGAAAAATCAAGATTTCATAGCGGGAATCAAAAGATATGTCCAGTTGAAACTTCTGAATAGTCGCTATGAAATTCAGGCCCTTAAAAATAGACATTTTGCAAACGATCTCGGATTTCGACGAAACCTCTTTTGTTGGATCCGTGATGTCAAATTATTGCTTGATTCCAAATTTCATAATTTTTTGAATCAATATGTCAGCGCGGCAAAGGAAAACGCGTTTGACTAGTTTTAGTTGATTTTAATCGACTGGAAAATGGCCATTTTTCCAATGGTCTCATAATTCGATGAAACTAGTTTTGTTAGGACCGTATCGTCAATACGAAGCTAGAAAATATTATTTTGGAATTTTTCTAGTTAGTATGTGACCCCGGTAAATTGAAATGCGCGTTCAAAATCAATATATAGAGTAATATGTTGATTTTAACGGAGACTGATCGAAACAGTCGAATTAGCTTACGATACATATCCCATTGTGCTCGGAATGGAGGTAAAACGCTATGGACGATAGGCGGTGGGCCTCGTTTAGAGGTCGTATGAAAAAGTCAGCTTTTTGAAATTTAAAATAATAAAATAACCCCCTTTCCATCTCCTTTATCTCCTTAAGGCCCCCCATTTCGATTTAAATCAGAAGAGGAAAAAAAAGGGCAGAGCCCTGTCGATCCACGTCGCCGCCAGGCGGGGAGCCACCGCGCGCCTCCTTCCCTCACGCCAGAGCGCGCACAACAGCCCACCCTCGTCTCCCGCTTCTTCCTTCCTCCACCGACCCCTTCTCTCCGCCTCTACCGCCGCATCCCCCTCTTCTTCCATCGCCGCCTCCTCCTGAAGACCGCACTGCTCCACCGCCTCTGACCCCCTCTTCCTCCCTCCTCCCGAACTCCATCTCCTCAAATCCGCACCCAAACCACATCCCCAAATCGGACGATGGCCAGAATCAAGTGCGGTGGCCAGATTGTTTATGCGAGTTGGGTTCAGCGAGTTCGACAGCTCTGAGCAGGACGCAGATGATTTTAATAGTGAGTTTTATACATACATAGTTTATTGAATTTGATAATCAAGTTTTTTTCAGTTTTAAAATCAAATAAACAATAGTGTTTATAAAATATAAATAGCATTGGAGAAGTAAAAATATATAATTTTTATCATAGTAGAGTATTAAATATATGATTTTTATCATAGTAGAGTATTAAATATATGATTTTTATTATAGTAGAGTATTAAAAATATAATCTTTATAAGATAGAGAATATAAAAATATCATCTTTGTATATGTAGAGAAATAAAAATCTGATTTTTATTATGTATACATTGAAATAAAGAGGTGATTTTTATAGAAATGAAATAAAAATGAAATCTTTATATTTAAAAAGGCGAAATCTTTATATAGAGAATAGCGTGATAAAAGTATAATTTTTATTATATGAACACCTTTGTAAAAATAGAATTTTTATCTATATAGTAGCGGTGTAAAAATAGAATTTTTATCCATAAGGATTAACTATAAAAATTCGATTTTTATATATTGTATAGCGAACTAAAAATTCGATTTTTATATATTGAATAGCGAAGTAAAAATTCGATTTTTATATATTGAATAGCGAAGTAAAAATTCAATTTTTAAATATTGAATAGTGAAGTAAAAATGTAATTTTTATATATGTAGAGAATACGGGCAGAGAAAGTGACAAAAGGCGAGAACGACGAAGATTTCTATAAATGAAGTGTCGTGGAGTTGGGATAGCTATCGGTGAGAACTTCTCACTCAAATTTCCTTTTCTAGTTATATATATACTAGGATGCAGACGGTGCTTAGCAGCACCTGACACCCGTCATCTACAGACCATGGATGGCTTGTTTGTTTAATTGATGTGTTGTGAAATTTGTTTGTGTTGTTGATGTGAAATCGATAATAAACTGTAGATCGTTGAAATAAATTAATTATCGTTAAAAATATAATTTTTAACGTAAAAGTGAGTAAATAAATATTTATAAACAAATCGGCCGATTTGTTTATATACACTGATTTGACTGATATTGATTGGGTCGATAAATTTTACACATCGCCCAAATGCACAAATAAAAATCTATGTTTGTTGATTTGAAACCCCACACGGGTGTTGGGATGATATTTGGGTACAGTAATCCCAATTATTTAATTGTATGTCGATCGATGGGTCGACAAGCGGTATAAGCGTTGATTGTTTATATTTGATGCTTATACAGTTGTGTGGTGCACCTTGGATGATGAGTGATTGTTTATCATTGCTATTATATACATGTGTTGTATGGAATCCATATAATTAACATTATATGGTGATTGATTGGGCCTCATTCCAATTGGGAAAATAATGAATATTATAAAAGAAAGTTCATGTGTTGAAAATATTCGTGTGTTGAGTAAAATATTTTAATAATAAAATTTACATCTTTATCATATTTAAAATTAAAACTTGTAACACCCCACATCCGTTAGTGTCACTCACAAAGGGAATGCACTAAGTTCTGTGGAGCATTTCAGGGTAAAAGATGCAGATAAATTACAAGACAGACAAAATTAAAACAGCGGAAAATAAAACTTCACTTTATTGATTAAATAATTGGTACAACAATTGTTTACCAATATCAGAGTATCATTTGTCTTACAAAATAAAGAAGCATAAAAATACATTTATATTCCCCAATGTAACATAAGCCAGCCATAGCAATCCAAAGCCGATGTATCCAAGAATCTTCAAGCTTGAAAAGAGCAACCGTCCCAAAACTAATCTGAGCTATACTATCCCCTCCTTAACTACCTAGGGGGGGGGAACGGAAGAAAAGAAGATGAAAGAAAACTGGGTCAGACATAAAGTCTGGTAAGTTCAGTTACTTCTAGCATGTGAACAGGGAAAAACAAAACGACATGAATTAACTGAATACAAGGCAATAATATGATGATAGGGTCAACAAGATAAGATAAGATCAACAAAAGATATGCTAAGACAAGATAAACTGGATATGCTTTAATACTTTCTCCGCTTCGCTATTAACTTGTTATTATGGTTTCTATGTCTCTGCACCACCTAACTCGTGTCCCGACTAGTAATGTTAACGTGATCCCAATCCTGGTTGTTTCGGTTGCCTTCAGGCATACGTTTATTGTTTATTACCTAGATTTAATCTAGGGTTCATGTTATCTACTAAACGTTGCCCTTTAGTCTAGGATACACTACCTAGTGTGGTATATGTTCCTAAACTTTCCCCATGCATGTATCGCTAATCGTTATCGCTTGTCTAGATGCACATGTCCTGTAATGTGCTGCCCGAGTTCCGTGTCAGGGCTACTCTAGAAAATACGGAAATCGGTCGGGAGCTTGCAGATATCTGCCGATGTAGATGCTAAGGTCTATTTTTTTCCAGTGGCTATGGTCCTACTTGACCCCTCCCTCAACTAATGAAAGGCACACCTTGAAAAATGAGAACTATACGCAGGCCCCTTATGCCCCCACTAACCTATGGCCATCCGCAACCATAACTAGATAGCAAGTATATGGTCTGTAGGAGTTCTCCGCCTTCCTGCTTCACGTATCTCGATTGATTGAAGATGGATAGTAGACGACGAGTTTCTATCACAGGGCTACCGTTTTCTCGTCGAATCACGCTGGTCCATCCTAGTCTTTAGGTTGCCATATATTGCAACCAAGGCATACCCTCGGTTCTTCTAACGCAGACCTTAACCTCTATCAGCCCAGGAGAAACCTCTGCAGCCTCACAGAGGGATACCAAGAGTACCCTCACGTCCCCTCGAAGCCTCGGGCTTCGTAACCCAATTCGTTGGAGCCTTCTTTAAAATTAGATGGACGTTCGCTCCTTCTCGTGTTATGCTAATAATTACTACTTAGTTCTCTTTTTCGTCAAGTTGGATTGGTTCAGTGTCATTAGTCAAGCTAACTTAACCCTCTTTATTTATCCTGTTAAACTGGTTAAGTTTTATCAGTAATTCATGTTGACTTAACCCCACCACAAACCAAGTTATATTGGTTAAGTAATTCTTATTACTTAACCCTACCCATTCATCCTGTATTGGTTAAGTGTTCCTTTTTAACTTAACCTTGCCCATCTGTTTTAACTAACATGATATTAATGGTTAAGTATTATCCCTTCATGTTTAAAACTTAACCTTATTCATTTATCACACTCTGATGGTTAAGTGTTCAAGTTTACTTAACCCTACGGTCTAGTTCAGCTAGCACATCAAATTGGCTAAGTGTATTAAATTTACATAACCCCAACCTCTAGTCTAGTTAACATGTTAAATTGGCTAAGTGTATTAACTTTACTTAACCCCAACCTCTAGTCTAGTTAACATGTTAAATTTGGTTAAGCGTTCCTATGGACTTAACCCTCCCATTCTAGCTTAACTGTGTTAAGTTGGTTAAGTGTTCCTATGGACTTAACCCTCCCATTCTAGCTTAACTGTGTTAAGTGTCTGTATGAATCTAACCCTACCCATCGGTTTAGTTATCATGTTGAATTGGTTAAGTGTTTTAGTTAACTTAACCCTACCGTTCTTGTTCTAGCTTTAGTTAAATAAATTAAAGCTGCTACCACTCACATTAGACAGATATTGTTGTGATTACTGGATGTGCGGGTTGGTTCCGGGGAGGTTTACATCGCAACTCAGTCTAACCTCGGGTTAGGTGTATTCGTGTTTTCTAAGTTCATAAGGGTTTTGATTAATTTCCAAATCCGGTTTTGAAAGTAACCATCCCATCCGTCGGATCAGTTAGGGATAGCCAGGGAGAGCAGGAAACTTGTATTTTCCAAACCCAAGCCTAGACACTATCCTCTCTGTCACCCTAGAACTTTCTGGTGTATTTATTAAAAGAGATGTCATTAATAAACCTTTCTTTTGTATATAAATAAATTGTTAGCAATTTATCCTCAAAGTCCATTTTCTTTTCGTTTTTTTTTAAATAAATTTGGCCTATACTATATTCATTTGCCATGCCCATTAGTATACTTATATTCTAGGCCCAAGTCTTGACATACCTATTATTTAACCCAACTTGCAGTTTAAGGCCAACTTAGGTCTAATATTCTTATTTCATTGTCAAAACTAGATTTAATATTCTAGTTTATAAATTATGGCCAAAACTTAGTCTATGAACAATTTATCATTTGTGACAAATTCTATAAGTAAATTACTCCTAATTTACTTATTCCATTATTACTCTTTTAATGTACATTGTCACATTTATTATTATGGCCACTTTTTCCTATTTATCATATTTATATTTTTTAGTATGTAAATTATACCAGATTAAGTATCACTAACCATAATTATTCTAAACATGACAACTACTCACAATTATGACTAAATTCAAAATTGTGCTAATATACTTATTATGCCAAATTAACTTTAATTTAGCCAATTCTGATTTAACAGCCTAATTCACAGTTTATGGAAAAACTAGAATTATTATTCTAGTTTACAGTTTTATGCCTAAAATTTAGCTTACTTGAAATTACTAAATTTAATATGTCATATTCCACCATTTATGTCAAATTTCCCAACTTGTGTTTTAATAGGCATGTCATAATACACATTCCAAATTATGCCAATTAATATGAATTTCATGTTATACCCAAATCGTATTCCCATCGTTCGTATAATCGTGATTCATCCAAGATTATAGATAAATCTAGGTTCATGGAAAAAAAGGGAATGAACCAAAATGCCATGAAAAGATAAATATAATAACTGGCATAGGATGGTAATTTACTAATTTCAGATCTAACAAATTACACTGAATCAATTGATTTTAAGCATCGAAGGCCTATAGATCTGATAATATTATGACATGGAAAGGGTTGAATAAATAACACAGGTTCATGTATATGGGTACATCTAACTTAATAGACAAATTCCCATAATCAAGATCCAAGGATAATTAAGAATAGATTGAATCGATAATCAGGTTTAGATCCAATATCACAGTCATAATCCTAGGCAATAATATCAAGTTCATGAATCATAGGTAATTATCCACAATTGCCTTTGTCATAGTCATAGGCATTGGTTTATGTTCAAAGGCTTATGTTCATAGTCAAAGGCATATGGTTTCAACGTCCATAGTTTCATAGTCATAGTCTTAGGCATTGGAAATTTAGTCACAATATGTTCTAGGCCAAAATCAAGAATCAGATACAAAGGTATGTACAAGCACAGATTCAATGAAATGATAAGGCATATTTCTTATATCCATTAATTTCATGTCACAAATAGAAAAAGGCGTTCAGATCTAAAAAGTAACCAACTTACAGAGATTAGATTCGTAGAAAAACAGTCGTTGAAGTTGTTTGAATCTTCACTTGAATCCTAGCTTGTTTTGAATCTTCTCTTGAAAGATTTGAGCAGCATTTCCTCGTCTTAGATTTATATTTTATTTTATTTATTTAATTTAGAGGAGGAGAAGAAGCCATGCCCACCGAGAATTTATGCATCATAAGGTTAGAGAAGAATGATGTAAAGAGAATGAGGCTAGGGGCTGTTTATATAGAGTTGCAAGTAAATGAGAGCCGTCGATGAAGCCAAGATTAATTCTAGCCGTTCGTTCTAAAGAGAAACCAATTATGTTCACCATTTCTTTCTTAATGTACATTTACTATTATTTGTCAATCCATATAAATACGTACACATTAGATACATCCCCCCTTTTCACACTTATTATTATTTTTGTATGCACATTAGATACCTCCCCCCTTTACACACATATTATTATTTTTGTATGCACATTAGATACATCCCTCCTTTTCACACTTATTATTATTATTTTTGTATGCACATTAGATACCTCCCCCCTTTACACACATATTATTATTTTTGTATGAACATTAGATACATCCCTCCTTTACACACTTATTATTATTTTTGCAACTTTAGTGTTAACAGAAAATTCGGGGTGTTATAGAACTACTTCACGATGGAGTCTGATTTAAAAATCAAACGATAGATACCTTATTTTTATAAAAACTTTTACATAACAAAAATAGTGATGTGTTGACAGTACTCATGTGTTGAGATTAGTCGTGTGTTGAAAGAAATATAGATTCATGTGTTGAATGGAATATATATATATTCATTTGTTGAATAGAACAACGAATTTATTGAAATATATAAAGCCGTGTTGATTAGAGACGCGATATTCTGACGTGAACGATATTTATATCGATTTTATTCGTTTTATAATGAATATTGAAAAGTGATTTCAAAATTTAATATTTTGAAATGAAATTCAAATTAAATGAGATTAAAATTCAAATTGAAATTTTATTGAATCAATTTGAAATGAATTCGAATCGAATAGAAAATGAATTCGATTCGAATTGAATAGAAAGTGAATTTGAATTCGAATTAAATAGAAATGAATTCAAATTGAATTAAATTGAAATTGAATTAAAAACGAATTGAAATCGTTTTGAATGAAATTCAAAATGAACTAAAATTGAATTGAAATCAATTTGAAATGAATTCGAATTGAATAGAAAATGAATTCGATTCGAATTGAATAGAAACTGAATAGAAAGTGAATTTGAATTCGAATTAAATAGAAATGAATTCAAATTGAACTAAATTGAAATTGAATTAAAAACGAATTGAAATCGTTTTGAATGAAATTTAAAACGAACTGAAACTGAATTGAAATCAATTTTCAAAGAATTCGAATTGAAGTAAATAGAAGGTAAATTCAAATTGAATTGAATTGAAACAAATTAGAATTCGAATTGAATTGAAATCAAATCGGTTTGAAATTGAATGTAGCGTTGAAATGGTTTTGAAAACGAATTTAAAACGACTTATAAAATTTGTTTTAAAAGGAAATCGACGAAATATATATAATATATATATTATATATATAATGGCCTGAATAGAACGCGCCGTGCCGCTGCAATTCGCGAATTTCGACCATTAACTTCGAATTAACGTTGCGGGAGATCCGACCGTCAGATTCTACTAAAATCGAAACCGTTCGGTTCGTATCGAAAAGAGCTTTCCATTGAATATTAGGAATTTGAAATCTAACGGGTGGATTTGGAGTTATGTCCAAATCAAATTCAAAAAAGGTCGCTGTAACTACAGTTCGATGGCCGTTGTTGGAAATCGACTGTACGGGCCTTGATAAAATTATTAAAAATATTAATAATTTGTGTAAAATCATAATGTGTGAATTGAAAAGAACTGGGGTGAAAAACTCCACATTTGAAATGATGAAAATAGATTTTTATCGAAATGAACTAGTTTTGAACTAGAATTAAAATCAATTTATTTTTGAAATAAATAAATTGAATTTGAAAGTGATTTTAAAAATAACCAATATTCCTTATATGTGAATTGGACTGGAGTTGGATCGAAATTATCTTCGGAATATTTCGATGTTGGATTTCGTGACTATACAGATATTGTTATTGGAATTTGAAAGATATATTTTATATCGTTATTTCCAATATGATATTTGTTGGTTTCAGAATTTGATATTGAATATAAGCCGATATATTTTCTATTCAGAGCCTTGTATTTAATATCAAATGTGATTTGGGTTTATCGTGTATCGTGTTTTAGATAACATTGGTTCTTTAACCCAGTTAATGGCAGGATATTGATTTTTGAAGAGATTGAAACTAAGTGGAGATTTGATGAATCTTTAATTAGATTAAAAGGTGAATTGATAAGTTAAATTATCAAATCTGAAAGGTGATCGAGAATGGAGTACCACCAGTTTTGCTCCAAAGCGATAGTTAAATCTTTAATTAGATTTGAACATGAAATGGTAATTAATTTTACCGATAACACCGTGGTGTTAGATGTGGAGTATTACCAGTTTTCTCCATGGAATATATAGGTTGGGATTGGGAAATAAAATAAATAATTACTTCGGTGTGGTTCTTTAATCCCGACTAGTTTGAAATGATATCCAAAGGAAGATTAAAGAATAAATTTAGAAGAATTTATCTTGGATAAAATTAATCGGAATCTTTCCTTAAAAATGTGATTTTGTGAATGAAAGAATATTCTGAATTGGAATGAGGCGTTTGTTGTGTTTGTGTAACATTTGTTTATCATATACGTGGGTTATTCAAAAAGGCCGGGTTATACCCATTCTGAATAACCGATTCGACGAGATGTCAAAGATAAAGACGGTGGTTGAAGACCGAAAGTCTTCACATCGTTTGGGTGATTACTGATGATCTTGATTGGGCTGTACACCCAATAGGAGGGAAATAGTTGGTGATCATCTAGACGTACTTGGATATGGATGGATATGCGAGGAAAGTGCCTCCGGTTTCGTTCAGACCCAGAACGAACTTGTAAATGGATTGTGTGTCAAACATTGGATTTTATTCTATGTTGATTGATCTCTATTAAATATACATCTGTTTGGCGACGGAGAATTTATTCTCGTGCTTAACGCCTTTCTCTGAGACGTACGAGCTCAGAGGTTGTATATCGATGGACATCAGTCGCATGGAGTGAATTGCCCGTGTGGCACGCGTAAGTGGCAATTGATCAGGGCTTCTGTTGAAAAGCAAAGTCTTGTGGTTGATGATCAAAGCACATCCTGTGTGGCGTAGCTTTGTGTATAACGTGAATTCGCAAGCCTCACACGTCGGTATGAGTTAAAAACGGGATAGTGACTGCAGGGAGAGCACGACGTTTCATTCTAGCTAGGGTGGTGTCAGTGACCTACCAGCCCTGACATTTATATACTTTTCACCTGTGTGGTTGTTGGAATGCGAGGCGCCTCGGATATATGTCTGTAAGGACCGGGAAACTTGTGTTCAGGAATTGCCAATCCTCAAAAGTAAGAGAGGACCGACCCTGAAGATCCAAGGATCATAGTGGGGTCCTGAGACATTTGCTAGAGTGTCTCGAACGCGGAGAGGAGCTTGCCCCTTGCCTCGACTCATGATGGAATCCAATTTCCAATACGTGTGTTTCGGTTTTATTTGTAGAGCCTAGTATGGCAACATGATACATGGTACCCATGCCGCCTATGATTGATATTTATGATTGTAATTGTTTTGATGCTATACACTTATAATACAATCAAATGATTTGTTAAAAACGTACTAAGCATGTTTGGCTATTATAAGGGAAAACCCTATCCTCCGTCTTGCGTTGCATTGTGTGATGGGACCTGGGTCTTATAATAGCTTTATTTTTCCATAAAGCATTACGCTGTTTTGTTATATCCACTAGTATTCTTAGGAGGAAACCTGTTCCATGTTATACGATGTGGTCCCTTGAATTACTCTCTTTTAAAGTTTTAAATCACTGTTTTAGTTCTCACACCAGTCACATGACTGACCTGGAGTTTATTTTTTTATCCTAAACTCTGGGTGCCCCTATTTTCCGCACGGGCAGCTAGTAGTTTTGGTTTTGCAGATTTATATTCACAGGATCCTGATTTACAGCTGAAACGATGCTTAGAAAGCTCTATATCCGTGTATTACTTTCAGTTGTGTATTGTATTATTTTCCGCTGCTATGTAATTTATTGTAATCTCTGATATTATTCGAATGTAATTTATTCATTTATACTCTGTATATTCTTGTATCTATGGAATTGTTGTAATAACAATGAAATGTTCTTCCGTCTGCGTTCCATTTTGTGTGTTGTTCTCAAAGTATTCGTGCTTTCCTTCATGGGGAAGTTATGGGTTCTTACAATTTCACTTCTATTTCAACACATATATAATTTTTACAACGCATATACAACTTATACATCGAACGTACAACTTATACAACGCTTATACAAGAGGTGTACAATGCTTATATAACTCATACATCGACTATATAATTTATACATCGTCATCTTCCATATCGTTTATAATTCTTAAATATCACATTGGATTCCATACCACCAAAAATTGCAGATGGGTCAGAAAAATATGCGGTCTCTTCTAAAATGTAGAAGACGTCCTCACGGTCGCGGTGTCTCTTGTTTCACTGGATTTCAACAAGGAACGAAAAAGATACGATTTTTACAAGTTTGCAACACTTAAAAGTGTAAAAATCAATTCAAAACAAATAGCCGAACCTTTTGTGAAATGGTTCCAAACTAGGTTTAGATTTTTCGATCAATCCGTGCAATGGTTCCACGATCGGGTTGTGCGAGGTCGAAGGGGGAGGGGAGTCGCATCTGCGCGAGGTAGTGGGGTCCAGCTCGGTGGTCGGACGGCGCGGTGGCGGCGGGTTGAAGTCCCGAACTTCCTGGCTTCCGTTATCCTTCAATGCTGAACGAAAAAATCCAATCCCTACATGGATTTGAAGCTTGTCTCGAGCTCTTCAAAAAGCTCCAAAGAACCCATACCTAATTCTGCGTCTAGGAGGAGGAACGGAGGAGAGAAGGTGGTGAGGCCCTTTCCGTCGTGCGTTGGAAGGATAGTCGGGGAGAGAGAAAAAATATGGGCCAATAAGGTTTTTTTATTAATTTATATATTTTTAAAATTTCAAAAATACCCCTTTCAAGCACGAACCCTGATCCAAACCCAACGACTGTCGTCCCTAGCGTTTTACCCCCATTCCGAACACAATGGGATATGTTTCGAAGGCCCATTTGAATGTTTCAGTCAGTTTTCATTCAAATTAAAATATAAAACATTCAATACTTAATTTGAACATACATTTCTATTTGCTGGGGCCACATACTGATTCGAAAAATTACAGAAAAATAAATCTGGCTATGTCTTGACGATACGGTCCCAACAGAACTAGTTTCGTCGAATTTTGAGACCGTTTGTAAAATGGCCCATTTCTGGTCGATCCAATTTAAGTGTAATTGACCAAAACACGTTTTCATTTGCCTCGCTTACATACTAGCTAAAGAAATTATGAAATTAAAACCTAGTAATAACTTCACCTCCCGGATCCAACAAAAGTGGTTTCGTCAAATTCCGAGGTCGTTTGCAAAATGGCCAATTTCACGAGCTATATAAATTCCATAGCGACCTTTCTGAAAATTCATTTGGCCATAACTTTTTCTTTCCGCTATGAAACTTCGATTTTTAAGATTCATTAGAAAGTTATTCACTAACAGATTTAAATATTTTTGGTTTCACTCAAATCCGTTTTGTTTTGCACCCGGTACAGTCAGTCAAAGTTTGAATTCAAATTTTGAAACTACCGCGCCATTTCAGGCCTTGTTTATAATTAGAATTAATTATATTCGTTTTCAAATGTCGATTCAAACTTACTTTTCATCGTTATTATTTAAAATATTTATTTTAAATATTTAAAATCCATTATTTTAGCCAATTTAAATTTTTTAAATTGGTTCAGATTTTCTGGGTCGTTACACCGGGTCATTACATATTTTATAGTTAAAAATATAATTTTTAATGTGTAGATAAAATAAATATTTATAAACTAATCGGACGATTTGTTTATGTATTCCTATTTGACTGATATTGATTGGGACGATAAATTTTACGCATCGCCCAACTGCACAAATAAAAATCTGTGTTTGTTGATTGGAAACCCCATACGGGTGTTGGATGATATTTGGCGTACACTAATCCCAATTATTTAGCTATATGTCGATCGATTGTTTGTAAGACTGTGTAAGCATTAATTACTCATATTTAATGCTTATGTAGTTATGTGGTGCACTCTGGACGATTTATCGTTACTATTATTGAGAGAACCCGTAACTTCCCCGCGAAGGAAAGCACGAATACTTTTGAGGACAAGACAAAATAAAACGCAAACAGAAGAACATTTCATTGTTATTAAAACAATTCCATCAGATACAAGAATATTCAGAGTATAAATGAATAAATTACATTCGATAAATATCAGAGATTACAATAAATTACATAACAGCGGAAAAATATACAAAACACAACTGAAAGTGATACACGGATACAGAGCTTTCCGAGCATCGTTCCAGCTGTAAACCAGGACCCTGTGAATATAAATCTGCAAAACCAAAACTACTAGCTGCCCGTGCGGAAAATAAGGGCACCCAGAGTTCAGGTTAAAACAATAAACTCCAGGTCAGTCATGTGACTGGTGTGAGAACTAAAACAGTTATAATTCTTTATTTTAAAGTTCGGTAAATCAAGGGACCACGCCGTATAACACGGAACGGGTTTCCTCCCAAGGATACCAGTGCATAGAACAAACAACGCAATGCTAAATAAAGAAAAATGAAGCTGTTATAAGACCCAGGTCCCATCACACAATGCAACGCAAGCCGGAGGATAGGGTTTTTACCTTATAACAGCCAAAGCATGCTTGATACGTTTAAAACACATTATTTTGATATTATAATAAGTGTATAGTGTCAAAACATTTCAATCATAAATATAAATCATAGACGGCATGAGTGCCCCATCCCACTATGTCGCCATACTAGGCTTTACAAATAAAGCCGAAATACACGTATTGGAAATTGGATTCCGTCATGAGTCGAGGCAAGGGGAAAGCTCCTCTCCGCGTTCGAGACACTCTAGCAAATGCCTCAGGACCCCACTATGATCCTTGGAATCGGCTGGGCCGGTCCTCTCTTACTTTTGAGGATTGGCAATTCCTGAACACACGTTTCCCGGTCCTTACAGACCTATATCCGAGGCGCCTCATATCCAACAACCACACAGGTGAAAAGTATATAAATGTCAGGGCTGGTAGGTCACTGACACCACCCTAGCTAGAAGGAAACGTCTTGCTCTCCCAGCGGTCCGTCTCCCGTTTTTGACCCATACCGAGGTGTGAGGCTCGCGAATTCACGTTATACACAAAGCTACGCCACACAGGCCGTGCTTTGATCATCAACCACAAGACTTTGCTTTTCAACAGAAGCCTTGATCAATTGCCACTTACGCATGCCACATTGGCAATTCACTCCATGCGACTGATGTCCATCGATATACAACCTCTGAGCTCGTACGTCTCAGAGAAGGGCGTTAAGCAAGAGAATAAATTCTCCGCCGCCAAACAGATGTATATTTAATAGAGATCAATCAACATAGGATAAAATCCAATGTCAGACACACAATCCATTTACAAGTTCGTTCTGGGTCTGAACGAAACCGGAGGCACTTTCCTCGCATATCCATCCATCTCCAAGTACGTCTGGACGATCACCAACTGATTCCCTCATCCTGGGTGTACAGCCCAATCAAGATCATCAGTAATCACCCAAACGATGTGAAGACTTCCGGTCTTCAACCACCGTCTTCGTCTTCGACATCTCGTCAAATCGGTTATTCAGAATGGGTATAAACCCGGCCTTTCTGAATAACCCACGTATATAATAAACAAATGTTACACAAACACAATGAACGCCTCATTCCAATTCAGAATATTCTTTTATTCACAAAATCACATTCTTAGGGAAAGGTTCCCATTAATTTTATCAAAGATAAATTCTTCTAAATTTATTCTTCAATCCTCCTTTGGATATCATTTCTAACTAGTCGGGATTAACGAACCACACCGAAGTAATTATTTATTTTATTTCCCAATCCCAACCTATATATCCCATGGAGAAAAACTGGTGATACTCCATATCTAACACCACGGTGTTATCGGTAAAATTAATTATCATTTCATGTTCAAATCTAATTAAAGATTTAACTATCGCTTTGGAGCAAAACTGGTGGTACTCCACTCTCGATCACTTTTCAGATTTGATAATTTAAATTATCAATTCACATTTTTAATCTAATTAAAGATTCATTAAAACTCCACTTAGTTTTAATCTTCTCAAAAATCAATATCTTGCCTTTAACTGGGTTAAAGAACCAATGTCATCTAAAACACGATTCACGATAAACCCAAATCACATTTGATATTAAATACAAGGCTCTGAATAGAAAATATATCGGCTTATATTCAATATCAAATTCTGAAACCAACATATATCGTATTGGAAATAACGATATAAAATATATCTTTCAAATTCCCATAACAATATCTGTATAGTCACGAAATCCAACATCGAAATATTCCGAAGATAATTTCAATTCAGCTCCAGTCCAATCCACGTATTGGAAATTATCGATTATTTTCAAAATCAATTTCAAATTCAATTTATTTATTTCAAAAATAAATTGATTTTAATTCTAGTTCAAAACTAGTTCATTTCGATAAAAATCTATTTTTACCTTCTAATGTGGAATTTTCCAGCCCAATTCTTTCCAATTCACATATTATAATTTTACACAAATTATAGATATTTTTAATAGTTTTATCAAGGCCCGTACAGTCGATTTCCAACAACGGCCATCGAACTGCACTTACAGCGACCTTTTTCAAATTTGATTTGGACATAATTCCAAATCCAACCGTTAGATTTCAAATTTCTAATATTCATTGGAAATCTCTTTACGATACGAACCCAACGGTTCTGGTTTTAGGAGAATCCGACGGTCGGATCTCCCGCAATGTTCGTTTGAAATAAATGGTCGAAATTCACGAACTACCGCGGCGCGGCGCGTTCTATTCAGGCCATTATATTATATATATAATATATATAATATATATTTCGTCGATTTCTGTAACACCCCACCTCCGTTAAGGTCACTCACCAAGGGAATGCCTTAACTTTGGTGGAGCATTTTAGTAAACAGAATAGAAACTTACAAGACAGATAAAACAGTACTTGAAATTTTTTAACTTTATTACAGCGGAAACAGAAATTAATATGGTTACATCCTTTCAATTTCAGAATTCAAGTACAAAATATCAGTCTTGTACAAAAGCCTTCAAAATGCATAATTTAAAATCATAATCCCCATGGAACGGAAGCTATACAGAGCCAAGCCATACTTTAAGCACCTCAAGCAAAGAGAAATCCGGATCAAGCTAAAGTATTTCCCTCCTTGGATAACCTATGGGGGGAACGGAAGAAAAGAGGCGAAACAACAAGGGTCAGACAAAAAGTCTGGCAAGTCCAGTGACTTTCAGCATATGAACAGATAATGATAATATGATATGAACATAAAACTGGATGTGAGATAACTATAATAGGTGTAGCAGATATAACAGAAAAACAGAATGATATAAACTATTGTTTTACACTTCTCTGCACTAATACTATTATAGCAGAATTAGGTGTCTCCCTAATGTCTAAATTGAAGCAGGAACGGGTACAGAATACTTTAACAGAAACAGAATGCTAATAATGGGCCTTTACTACCCGATCAGAAACAGACAGAAGCAGAAACAGATTTATCCCTACGGAAACAGAATGTAGAATTAGGTGTACACTAGTAATGGGCCTTTACCACCCGAACAGACAGTACCACGCAGAAACAGACAGGTGTTACCACCCAACAGAAACAGACGGTACCAACAGGAACAGACAGAACTAAGTGTACCCTAAAACCCTACCCCAAGCGATCGGCTCCCTAATACATAAATATCCTGTGTCGGCCCCACAGTAGGGTGTATCACTCCCTAAAGTGACAACCAATTGGCACAGACCTATTTACAGATGTTACGGCGTCTTACATCCTTAGAGGCAGATAACAGATTTTATATGACATAACGGATTTAACAGATTTAGCAACTTAGCAGATTTTGGCATATAACAGGTTAGGCATTTCAACCGACAAATTTAACAGATTAGGCATTTCAATCTAATTAGCAGTCTAGGCAATATAACAAAACTAGTAGTTTAGGCAACTAGACAAATTAGCAGATTTAGCAAATTTAATATTTCTAAAAGTTCTATTTACATGCCTTGCCCAATCATAAATTGGCCTAAATTCATATGCTTACATAATTGTCATGATTCACAACATATACTCCATGTTTGCATAAAGTTACATAGCACAGAATATGGACATAATTTGCCATATAACATATGTTCCAATTTTTGTTAAACTAGCATCTTACAGCAGATTCACATATAAATTATACCAAATATAACCATTAATTTCAATGCATGCCATATATCCAAAAATCCCTATTTAGGTGTAATCTAAATAATAGATATCCTAATTAATGTAAATCTTTACACCTAACTTTCCATATCCTTCTTCTTTTCATGTCATGAATCATTATGCAAACTATACCCAATCAATATAAATCTTTAAATCATATCTTCTAAAAATCAAATCTTGACTTTTATATGCATTTTGTCCAAAGTCTCAAATCATATGTAATCTTACAGTGGTTCCTCTTCTTCTTTTATCACAGAATATGCATAGGTCTAAAACTAGTTTATAACATATGCTAGTTTTTCTAATTAATTTCAGATCTAAATAACATATGTTCATTTCTCTAATTAGTTACAAATCTAAATTACAACATACTCTATGCATGCAATATATAAATTACATGTTCATAGCCAAATTTATACATCCAATCCCAAGTCACATGTCCAATATATTTTATGCTTCAAATCTAAAGTCATACGTTCAATTCAGTCTTGTCAAATTTCGCATCATTCATTAATTGTCCCAAATTTTGCGTTCATACGTTAATCTCTTTATGAGATTGGGCACAGGCTCGTGGTAGCCTGGCTATAGAAACAGAAAAGAAGAAAGGAATACAGAACAGTCACAGAAAACAGATCCAACAGAAGAGAATATATATACAACCTCAAACTCAGTTTTAAATGCATATCAAAATTATAATTAACGTTTATAGCGGAGAATAACTGTACTTGCCTTGATTGGATTAAAGAAAGAACTTTAACTTGTTGTAGAATCTTTGCAGAAACTTTAATCTCTAGTTTGAATTGAGTTGCTTAGGCTGATGTTGATTATCTTCTAGTTTCAATTCCAGCAGAGCAGCGACGCCATTTTTATTTTTTTATTAGAAGAAGAGAGTAATGGAGGCTAGAGAATTGTGTAGGAAACCTAGGTAGAGTCTAGGGTCATTTTTATAGAGTTTATGAACTGATTAGGACCATCGATGTTGCTTGGATTGATCGTAGCCATTCATTCGCAAGAGGGACCAATTAGAGCCTGCCACCTAGCCCTAATGACAAAGCAGACCACAGAAAATCGACCAACATAGAATAGGCCAGCCAGGGTGGACTGGGTTCGACCTGGGTCTGGACCAGGTCGACAGCCCTGTCGACAGCCCTGTCGACAGCCCTGTCGACCTGGTTAGACCAGGTCGATAGCCCAGTCGACCTGGGTGTCTTAGGCGGGAGTTTTCCCGCCTTGGCCAATTGGGCCCGGTTTTAATTTTTAAACTGTTTTATTCTGTTCGAATTTTAAACTTAATTCAGAAACTTCCGAAGGCCATATCTTCTTCATACGGACTCCGTTTTTCGAAAACTCGGACTCTATTTCGCGTATTTTTCCGAGACGAACGCAATGGCATATCCCGTTTCCCTTAGTTCTTTGATTTCAAATTAATTATACTTTAATTTGTTAATTCCACAGTTATAGAATACACGAGGTGTTACATTCTCCCCCACTTAAAAGGATTTCGTCCCCGAAATCTTCAAGTTAAGAAGAATGTGTCCTACCATCCAATCACCCATCTACTCAACCATCATCCACAAGCATCCATTGTCCTTAGAAATCTTCTAATGTTGTATGAACATATGCAAAAGTGTGTGTATATGTTCCTTACCTAATGCAAAGATCAGGCGGTCTACTGATTCAGTTGACCTCCTTAATGCGAATTATGTCAGTGCCATGAGTCCAACATGTATGCAATAGAATTATGATGATATATATTATTTCTATATGAGTGCACAACCATTCACTCAAATGCAACATCCATGTGCTGAATCAACCATTTTGCATCCACAAGAAATAAAAAAAATGCTCACTCATCCATATGCAGTATGAGAGTGCTTTCGAGCCGATCTAGTGCCTAGTGTGTGTATATGCATCCACGGGCAACCACTAGCAACCACTTTCATCCACTTGCAACCATCAAACATAACATGTCTCAAACACATGTTTACACCCATTAGTTTCTACCTAAAGTTCGAAGATTCGATCGATAGGATACAGTCGAATGATGGAAGCGAGTACAGATAGAACGCAAATTTGGTTCCCATTAGACATGGGTCCTAAGTATCGGCCCCAAAGACCGGAACCAACATCAAATTGATACCCCACGAAAACTCAGAATGTATGCGTCCTATCTAACGCCTAACACAGATATCCCTCAAACCTTAGTCTCAAACAGATGGGCCATAACCCTTATGGGTCTGAGCCTACAGCGAAATTCAGAAATAATACTAGTATTAAAGTGCAGAGTATCGATTACAAAATAAAAATACCAAAATCAGAAAAAGTCTTAACTCCATAATCAGATAAAGAAATTAACCCTACTATAGAAATTTTCCTATTTCTATCCTAGCCACTAGCCTCAAGATTATTCTCCTGCCCTCCTTGTCCTCGTCTCTTCGGGCAGTCCCTAGTGAAGTGTCCCATCTCCCCACAGTTGAAGCAAGCGCCCTTCCTTTTTCTGCAATCCTTGTTCAGATGAGTTGACCTCCCACAAGTAAAGCACTTTTTCCCTTTCTTATCTTCAGACTTCTCATCCTTCTTTTGTGTTTCCTTTTTGGGCCCCGCTTTCTTATTCGGTGGTTCTTCCTTCTTTGTCTCTTTCGGGCCCTTGTCTTCCTCGTGCGGTAGTGCCATGTCCACCAATTTCTCGTAAGTCGCTCCCATAGGTACGTGGGTCATGGCTAAGCTGTGCAGTGGCTCATTCAATCCTTTAACAAAGCGGAGAGCCTTTTTATGCTGAGTGTTGACTAAATCCAATCCGAACCTAGCTAGTTGGTTGAACTGGTTGACGTATTCCTTGACCGTCATACTTCCTTGCTTAAGAGATAAGAACTTTTCCAGTTGTAAACTTCGTTCAGCTTGCGAGAGGAATTTTGTCTCAAACCTTGTTCTGAAATCCATCCATGTCTCAACCGGCCTCTCGGCGTTAGTGACTTCCCACCAGTAGGAAGCTTCGTCTTTGAGCAGCCATACCGCCAACTGTACCTTCTGCCTATCGTCCACCTCGAAGATAACAAATAGATCCTCAGTTTCTTTGAGCCAATTCCTTGCTTCTACGAATGATTCAGTTCCTTTGAAATCCTTCCCACCCATGGCCCTAAAATCTCTACAGATCTTTGAGAAAGCAATTGCACGAGGAGGGGGTGGAGGAGGGGGATCATTTGCTGGACCTGCAGCGGCGGTCCTAGCCTCAAGATATTGACGAAACCAACCGGGTACATGAACACCCTCTGGTATCTCAGATGCTTCAGACATGCTGGAACGAAAAAGGAAAGGTTCAACACAAAAAGGACTGAAAGAAAGATATATGGCTCTTGGGGATCATGTTTTTCAAAATAAGCTTTATTTTTGAAAATACTTCCTTTCAAAACCTTTTTGAAAATAGTTTTCAAAAACTTTACCCAATCTGGTAACCTTCAGCTCTGATACCAAGTGTAACACCCCACCTCCGTTAAGGTCACTCACCAAGGGAATGCCTTAACTTTGGTGGAGCATTTTAGTAAACAGAACAGAAACTTACAAGACAGATAAAACAGTACTTGAAAATTTTTAACTTTATTATAGCGGAAACAGAAATTAATATGGTTACATCCTTTCAATTTCAGAATTCAAGTACAAAATATCAGTCTTGTACAAAAGCCTTCAAAATGCATAATTTAAAATCATAATCCCCATGGAACGGAAGCTATACAGAGCCAAGCCATACTTTAAGCACTTCAAGCAAAGAGAAATCCGGATCAAGCTAAAGTATTTCCCTCCTTGGATAACCTGGGGGGGGGGGGGGAACGGAAGAAAAGAGGCGAAACAACAAGGGTCAGACAAAAGGTCTGGCAAGTCCAGTGACTTTCAGCATATGAACAGATAATGATAATATGATATGAACAAAAAACTGGATGTGAGATAACTATAACAGGTGTAGCAGATATAACAGAAAAACAGAATGATATAAACTATTGTTTTACACTTCTCTGCACTAATACTATTATAGCAGAATTAGGTGTCTCCCTAATGTCTAAATTGAAGCAGGAACGGGTACAGAATACTTTAACAGAAACAGAATGCTAATAATGGGCCTTTACTACCCGATCAGAAACAGACAGAAGCAGAAACAGATTTATCCCTACGGAAACAGAATGTAGAATTAGGTGTACACTAGTAATGGGCCTTTACCACCCGAACAGACGGTACCACGCAGAAACAGACAGGTGTTACCACCCAACAGAAACAGACGGTACCAACAGGAACAGACAGAACTAAGTGTAGCGTAAAACCCTACCCCAAGCGATCGGCTCCCTAATACATAAATATCCTGTGTCGGCCCCACAGTAGGGTGTATCACTCCCTAAAGTGACAACCAATTGGCACAGACCTATTTACAGATGTTACGGCGTCTTACATCCTCAGAGGCAGATAACAGATTTTATATGACATAACGGATTTAACAGATTTAGCAACTTAGCAGATTTTGGCATATAACAGGTTAGGCATTTCAACCGACAAATTTAACAAATTAGGCATTTCAATCTAATTAGCAGTCTAGGCAATATAACAAAACTAGTAGTTTAGGCAACTAGACAAATTAGCAGATTTAGCAAATTTAATATTTCTAAAAGTTCTATTTACATGCCTTGCCCAATCATAAATTGGCCTAAATTCATATGCTTACATAATTGTCATGATTCACAACATATACTCCATGTTTGCATAAAGTTACATAGCACAGAATATGGACATAATTTGCCATATAACATATGTTCCAATTTTTGTTAAACTAGCATCTTACAGCAGATTCACATATAAATTATACCAAATATAACCATTAATTTCAATGCATGCCATATATCCAAAAATCCCTATTTAGGTGTAATCTAAATAATAGATATCCTAATTAATGTAAATCTTTACACCTAACTTTCCATATCCTTCTTCTTTTCATGTCATGAATCATTATGCAAACTATACCCAATCAATATAAATCTTTAAATCATATCTTCTAAAAATCAAATCTTGACTTTTATATGCATTTTGTCCAAAGTCTCAAATCATATGTAATCTTACAGTGGTTCCTCTTCTTCTTTTATCACAGAATATGCATAGGTCTAAAACTAGTTTATAACATATGCTAGTTTTTCTAATTAATTTCAGATCTAAATAACATATGTTCATTTCTCTAATTAGTTACAAATCTAAATTACAACATACTCTATGCATGCAATATATAAATTACATGTTCATAGCCAAATTTATACATCCAATCCCAAGTCACATGTCCAATATATTTTATGCTTCAAATCTAAAGTCATACGTTCAATTCAGTCTTGTCAAATTTCGCATCATTCATTAATTGTCCCAAATTTTGCGTTCATACGTTAATCTCTTTATGAGATTGGGCACAGGCTCGTGGTAGCCTGGCTATAGAAACAGAAAAGAAGAAAGGAATACAGAACAGTCACAGAAAACAGATCCAACAGAAGAGAATATATATACAACCTCAAACTCAGTTTTAAATGCATATCAAAATTATAATTAACGTTTATAGCGGAGAATAACTGTACTTGCCTTGATTGGATTAAAGAAAGAACTTTAACTTGTTGTAGAATCTTTGCAGAAACTTTAATCTCTAGTTTGAATTGAGTTGCTTAGGCTGATGTTGATTATCTTCTAGTTTCAATTCCAGCAGAGCAGCGACGCCATTTTTATTTTTTTATTAGAAGAAGAGAGTAATGGAGGCTAGAGAATTGTGTAGGAAACCTAGGTAGAGTCTAGGGTCATTTTTATAGAGTTTATGAACTGATTAGGACCATCGATGTTGCTTGGATTGATCGTAGCCATTAATTCGCAAGAGGGACCAATTAGAGCCTGCCACCTAGCCCTAATGACAAAGCAGACCACAGAAAATCGACCAACATAGAATAGGCCAGCCAGGGTGGACTGGGTTCGACCTGGGTCTGGACCAGGTCGACAGCCCTGTCGACAGCCCTGTCGACCTGGTTAGACCAGGTCGACAGCCCAGTCGACCTGCGTGTCTTAGGCGGGAGTTTTCCCGCCTTGGCCAATTGGGCCCGGTTTTAATTTTTAAACTGTTTTATTCTGTTCGAATTTTAAACTTAATTCAGAAACTTCCGAAGGCCATATCTTCTTCATACGGACTCCGTTTTTCGAAAACTCGGACTCTATTTCGCGTATTTTTCCGAGACGAACGCAATGGCGTATCCCGTTTCCCTTAGTTCTTTGATTTCAAATTAATTATACTTTAATTTGTTAATTCCACAGTTATAGAATACACGGGGTGTTACAATTTCCATTTAAAACGAATTTTATAACTCGTTTTAAATTCGTTTCTGAAACAATTCAACTTCTATATTCAATTCAAATCAAAATTGAATTCTTCTTTATAAATCCGTTTTAAAATTCACTTCTATTCAATTCAAATTTTAATTCAATTTGAATTCATTTCAATTCACTTTCAATTCAATTTGAATTCGTTTTCAATTCAATTCATTTCGAAATCGTTTTCAATTCAATTCATTTCGAAATCGTTTTCAATTCAATTCATTTCGAAATCGTTTTCAATTCAATTCATTTCGAAATCGTTTTCAATTCAATTCATTTCGAAATCGTTTTCAATTCAATTCATTTCGAAATCGTTTTCAATTCAATTCATTTCGAAATCGTTTTCAATTCAATTCATTTCGAAATCGTTTTCAATTCAATTCATTTCTAAATCGTTTTCAATTCAATTCATTTTAAATTTCAATTTCAAAATATTTAATTTCGAAATCACTTTTCAATATTCATTATACAACGAATAAAATCGATATAAATATCGTTCACGTCAAAATGGCGCAAAACTAATCAACACGGCTTTATTTTTTATTCAACAAATGAATATTCATCCCATTCAACACATGAATCTATATATTTTTTTTCAACCCACGACTAATCTCAACACATGAGTACTGTCAACACATCACTATTTTTGTTATGTAAAATATTTTATAAAACTATGGTATCTATCGTTTGATTTTCAATTAGACTTCTACTGGGAAGTAGTTCTAATTTTAAATATGATAAAGATGTAAATTTTTATTATATAAAATATTTCACTCAACACATGAACATCGTCAACACATGACTATTTTTATATTCAACACATGAATTTTCTTTTATAATATTCATTATTTTCCCGATTGGAATGAGGCCCAATCAATCACCATATAATGTTAATTATATGGATTCCATACAACACATGTATATAATAGCATTGAAAAATAATCAACCATCAACCAAAGTGCACTACACAACTGCATAAGCATCAAATATAAATAATCGACGCTTACACAGTCTGTCGACCAATCGATCGACAATAATTAAATAATTGGGATTAGTGTACACCAAATATCATCCCAACACCCGTGTGGGGTTTCAAATCAACAAACACACATTTTTGTTTGTGCAGTTGGGCGATGTGTAAAATTTATCAACCCAATCAATATCAGTCAAATCAGTGTAAATAAACAAATCGGCCGATTTGTTTATAAATATTTATTTATTCACTTTCACGTTAAAAATTATATTTTTAACGTCAAAAATATTTATTTCAACACTTGAATTTCTATTCAGTTCATTTACACAATAAAAATGATATTTTTATTTTTCTAACATATTTTAGAAAATTTCGGCGGCATAACGGCACGATACTAGAAACGGGACAAGGCCTACCCTTATCCCCGGTCTAGTGAAGGCCTACGCCATTCACACATCAATCAATCCATTCCATTTCATCAAACAATTCAATTCAAACTAATAAACTAACCAACTACTCAACCAAACAATTTACAAACAAGCCATCCATGGTCTGTGGATGACGGGTGTCGGGTGCTACTAAGCACCGTCTGCATCCTAGTATATATATATAACTAGAGAAAGAATTTTTAGAGTGAGAAGTTCTCACCGATAGCTATCCAATACCACGACTCTTCATTGATAGAAATCTTCATCGTTATCCCATCTTCGTCTTCTTCGTTGCCCGTAGTCACTATATATGTAAAAATCACATTTTTATATTTTGATGTCTTTAAAATAAAAGCCACATTTTTATTTCGCTATTCAATATATAAAAATCATATTTTTCTTACCGCTAATGTATAGATAAAATTTAAATTTTTATAACGCTATTCTCTATATAAAGATTTCGCCTTTTCAAAAATATAGATTTCATCATTATAAAAATCATCACTTTACTTCAACGTATATAAAATAAAAATCAGATTTTTATTTCGCTACATATACAAAGATGATATTTTTATATTCTCTATCCTATAAAGATTATATTTTTAATACTTTAAAAATATAAAAATCATATTTTTAATATTTCTATATAGTAAAGATTATATTTTTAATACTTTAAAAATATAAAAATCATATTTTTACTTCTTTAAAAATATAAAAATCATATAACTTCATGAATATAAAAAAAATCGTTTAACTTCCTAAATAAAAATCATATACATTCCTAAAGAAAAATCATATATAAAATCGGAATTAAAAAAATACTTACATAGATAGGTTTTTTTTTTTTTTTTCCAAACCGGGGTGGTTTCCTTTTCGCTGCGTTCGGATTCGAGGGAGAAGAAAGGGAAGGCCGAAGAAGGAGAAGGGGGGGGGGGAAAGTCGCGCAGGGGGTGCTACAGGCTGGAGGAGGCGCTCGAGGTTGGAGGGGGTCGCAGCAGGAGGGGGGGTGGCTCCAGTCAGTGGAGGCGCAGCGGCGGTTGGTGGGGGCTCCGGTGGTTCTCCGATTTGGGTGCGGTTTTGGGGCTGGGGGAGTCTCGACTTCGGCGCTGGAGGGGAGAGAGAAGAGGAGCAGAGGGGGCGTGGTCACGTCGGAGGGAGCCGCGCTGGTGGCGGCGCGGTGGCGCTCTCTCGGAGGAGCGACGGCTCCTCCGTCTCCCTCTTTCCCTTTTTTTTTTATTTGATTCTGAAATGATACGGGGGGGGGGGGGCAGAGGTATAAGGGGAAGAGACTTTTTATTTTATTTTTTTATTTTATTTAATTGGAAAAAGTTGACTTTTACATACGAACTCGAAACGAGGCCCACCGCCTGTCGCCCATAGCGTTTTACCCCCATTCCGAACACAATGGGAAATGTATCGTAGGCTGATTCGACTGTTACAATCAGTTTCCGATAAATTTACATTTAAATCACTATATTGAATTTTAAACGTACATTTCAAATTACTGGGGCCACATACTAACTAGAAAAATTCCAGAAAAATATTTTCTAGCTTCGTATTGACGATACGGTCCTAACAAAACTAGCTTCGTCGAATTCTGAGACTGTATGAAAAATGGCCAATTTCCAGTCGATTAAAATCAACTGAAATTGGTCAAACGCGTTTTCCTTTGCCACGCTCACATATTGATTCGAAAAATTATGAAATTTGAAACCCAACAATAATTTGACATCACGGACCCAACAAAAGTGGTTTCGTCGAAATCCGAGGTCGTTTGCAAAATGTCCATTTTTAAGGGCCTGAATTCCATAGCGACTATTCAGAATTTTCAACTGGATATATCTTTTGATTCCCGCTATGAAATCTTGATTATTTGGATTCGTTGGTAAGATATCATCAATTAGATCCTATGATTTTTGGTTTCACTAAAATCCGAATTGTTTTGCACCCGGTACATTCAATTGAAGTTTGAAATCAAATTATCGAACTACCGCGCCGTTTTCAATTCTATTTATAATTATAAATAATTATTTATATTCTAACGACGACGTATATAATATATACGTCGAATTCTATTCAAAATAAATTTCTCGTCGATTTTATTTAAAATTATCTATTTTAATTATTCAAAATTCGCTAAAATTGCCAAAATAAAAATTTCAAACTGGCTCGCATTTTACGGGTTATTACAATCTCCCCCACTTAAAACTTTTCGTCCCCGAAAAGGAACAAAGTCGAAAGTGGTTTGATTAATAAGCTCTACATTCGATCTGGCTTCCATTCTCCAACTTTTCAGTTTCTGATAATTTCCAAATTCTCAAAAATTTGGCTAACACCCTAAATTTTTGAAAAATTTCGCCATAACCTCCCCTGCAATGGGAGCATCGGGGAATTTCAAATAGCTTCCCCGGTCCTTCAGATCTCAAAAAGAAAAAGCCAAGCGGCTAGCCAATAGGCTCACAAAATCATCATCACCCAAACAAAACAGGAAATTATGTAGTAAACATGTACCTATTTGTCGGGCAAACAAATTTTATTTCTGCTCTAGCCTCCTTGCTATGACCTGTTCAATGTAAGTATATGTATATACAAGCAAATGCGACCGATTTTCAATATAGTTCAATATTTGGTTTAATTAGGCATAATGGTTAAAATTATCAAACAAATGAACAAACAACACAAACATCAATCAATTAGTGAATTAGAGTTTCAAATTCATAATTTTGATACATATACAGAAAATCTTGTTTTGATGCCAATTCACAACAATGTGTTCTAGCTATATATGTTTTGGTTCTCACACCAGCCTAATGGAAATATATAGAAATCACACCTTCGAAACACGAACATAAATACTAATGACGACTAGTCAATCATCAGAATCATCTTCGGGCCACTAGAGTATGATTCTATATCTATCCAATATATTAAAACTTCGAATATACGTTCATGACGCGTATATGCAAAATCTTTATATACTCAATTGTCCATATTCAAAATAAATAAATATTCAAATACGTTTAAAACGATTTAAATTTCAAAACAAAATGATTTTCATTTGAAAAATATACTCTTCACACTCGTTCTAGGATACTACTGATCCTATCTCTAACGAGTCATTCTAATTGGATATTACTAATCCAATATCTGATGAATTCTTTCATATGGTTCTAATGTGTCTTGTTCTCGAGCTCTGTAAACCAAAGCTCTGATACCAACTGAGAGAACCCGTAACTTCCCCGCGAAGGAAAGCACGAATACTTTTGAGGACAAGACAAAATAGAACGCAAACAGAAGAACATTTCATTATTATTACAACAATTCCATCAGATACAAGAATATACAGAGTATAAATGAATAAATTACATTCGATAAATATCAGAGATTACAATAAATTACATAACAGCAGAAAAATATACAAAACACAACTGAAAGTGATACACGGATACAGAGCTTTCCGAGCATCGTTCCAGCTGTAAACCAGGACCCTGTGAATATAAATCTGCAAAACCAAAACTACTAGCTGCCCGTGCGGAAAATAGGGGCACCTAGAGTTCAGGTTAAAACGATAAACTCCAGGTCAGTTATGTGACTGGTGTGAGAACTAAAACAGTTATAATTCTTTATTTTAAAGTTCGGTAAATCAAGGGACCACGCCGTATAACACGGAACGGGTTTCCTCCCAAGGATACCAGTGCATAGAACAAACAACGCAATGCTAAATAAAGAAAAATGAAGTTGTTATAAGACCCAGGTCCCATCACACAATGCAACGCAAGCCGGAGGATAGGGTTTTTACCTTATAACAGCCAAAGCATGCTTGATACGTTTAAAACACATTATTTTGATATTATAATAAGTGTATAGTGTCAAAACATTTCAATCATAAATATAAATCATAGACGGCATGATTGCCCCATCCCACTATGTCGCCATACTAGGCTTTACAAATAAAGCCGAAATACACGTATTGGAAATTGGATTCCGTCATGAGTCGAGGCAAGGGGAAAGCTCCTCTCCGCGTTCGAGACACTCTAGCAAATGCCTCAGAACCCCACTATGATCCTTGGAATCGGCTGGGCCGGTCCTCTCTTACTTTTGAGGATTGGCAATTCCTGAACACACGTTTCCCGGTCCTTACAGACCTATATCCGAGGCGCCTCATATCCAACAACCACACAGGTGAAAAGTATATAAATGTCAGGGCTGGTAGGTCACTGACACCACCCTAGCTAGAAGGAAACGTCGTGCTCTCCCAGCGGTCCGTCTCCCGTTTTTGACCCATACCGAGGTGTGAGGCTCGCGAATTCACGTTATACACAAAGCTACGCCACACAGGCCGTGCTTTGATCATCAACCACAAGACTTTGCTTTTCAACAGAAGCCTTGATCAATTGCCACTTACGCATGCCACATTGGCAATTCACTCCATGCGACTGATATCCATCGATATACAACCTCTGAGCTCGTACGTCTCAGAGAAGGGCGTTAAGCAAGAGAATAAATTCTCCGCCGCCAAACAGATGTATATTTAATAGAGATCAATCAACACAGGATAAAATCCAATGTCAGACACACAATCCATTTACAAGTTCGTTCTGGGTCTGAACGAAACCGGAGGCACTTTCCTCGCATATCCATCCATCTCCAAGTACGTTTGGACGATCACCAACTGATTCCCTCATCCTGGGTGTACAGCCCAATCAAGATCATCAGTAATCACCCAAACGATGTGAAGACTTCCGGTCTTCAACCACCGTCTTCGTCTTCGACATCTCGTCGAATCGGTTATTCAGAATGGGTATAAACCCGGCCTTTCTGAATAACCCACGTATATAATAAACAAATGTTACACAAACACAATGAATGCCTCATTCCAATTCAGAATATTCTTTTATTCACAAAATCACATTCTTAGGGAAAGGTTCCCATTAATTTTATCAAAGATAAATTCTTCTAAATTTATTCTTCAATCCTCCTTTGGATATCATTTCTAACTAGTCGGGATTAACGAACCACACCGAAGTAATTATTTATTTTATTTCCCAATCCCAACCTATATATCCCATGGAGCAAAACTGGTGATACTCCATATCTAACACCACGGTGTTATCGGTAAAATTAATTATCATTTCACGTTCAAATCTAATTAAAGATTTAACTATCGCTTTGGAGCAAAACTGGTGGTACTCCACTCTCGATCACTTTTCAGATTTGATAATTTAAATTATCAATTCACATTTTTAATCTAATTAAAGATTCATTAAAACTCCACTTAGTTTTAATCTTCTCAAAAATCAATATCTTGGCTTTAATTGGGTTAAAGAACCAATGTCATCTAAAACACGATTCACGATAAACCCAAATCACATTTGATATTAAATACAAGGCTCTGAATAGAAAATATATCGGCTTATATTCAATATCAAATTCTAAAACCAACATATATCGTATTGGAAATAACGATATAAAATATATCTTTCAAATTCTCATAACAATATCTGTATAGTCACGAAATCCAACATCGAAATATTCCGAAGATAATTTCGATTCAGCTCCAGTCCAATCCACGTATTGGAAATTATCGATTATTTTCAAAATCAATTTATTTATTTCAAAAATAAATTGATTTTAATTCTAGTTCAAAACTAGTTCATTTCGATAAAAATCTATTTTTACCTTCTAATGTGGAATTTTCCAGCCCAATTCTTTCCAATTCACATATTATAATTTTACACAAATTATAGATATTTTTAATAATTTTATCAAGGCCCGTACAGTCGATTTCCAACAACGGCCATCGAACTGCACTTACAGCGACCTTTTTCAAATTTGATTTGGACATAATTCCAAATCCAACCGTTAGATTTCAAATTTCTAATATTCATTGGAAAGCTCTTTTCGATACGAACCCAACGGTTCCGGTTTTAGGAGAATCCGACGGTCGGATCTCCCGCAATGTTCGTTTGAAATAAATGGTCTAAATTCACGAACTACCGTGGCGCGGCGCGTTCTATTCAGGCCATTATATTATATATATAATATATATAATATATATTTCGTCGATTTCCATTTAAAACGAATTTTATAACTCGTTTTAAATTCGTTTCTGAAACAATTCAACTTCTATATTCAATTCAAATCAAAATTGAATTCTTCTTTATAAATCCGTTTTTAAATTCATTTCTATTCAATTCAAATTTTAATTCAATTTGAATTCATTTCAATTCACTTTCAATTCAATTTGAATTCATTTTCAATTCAATTCATTTCGAAATCGTTTTCAATTCAATTCATTTCGAAATCGTTTTCAATTCAATTCATTTCGAAATCGTTTTCAATTCAATTCATTTCGAAATCGTTTTCAATTCAATTCATTTCGAAATCGTTTTCAATTCAATTCATTTCGAAATCGTTTTCAATTCAATTCATTTCGAAATCGTTTTCAATTCAATTCATTTCGAAATCGTTTTCAATTCAATTCATTTTAAATTTCAATTTCAAAATATTTAATTTCGAAATCACTTTTCAATATTCATTATACAACGAATAAAATCGATATAAATATCGTTCACGTCAAAATGGCGCAAAACTAATCAACACGGCTTTATATTTTATTCAACAAATGAATATTCATCCCATTCAACACATGAATCTATATTTTTTTTTTCAACCCACGACTAATCTCAACACATGAGTACTGTCAACACATCACTATTTTTGTTATGTAAAATATTTTATAAAACTATGGTATCTATCGTTTGATTTTCAATTAGACTTCTACTGGGAAGTAGTTCTAATTTTAAATATGATAAAGATGTAAATTTTTATTATATAAAATATTTCACTCAACACATGAACATCGTCAACACATGACTATTTTTATATTCAACACATGAATTTTCTTTTATAATATTCATTATTTTCCCGATTGGAATGAGGCCCAATCAATCACCATATAATGTTAATTATATGGATTCCATACAACACATGTATATAATAGCATTGAAAAATAATCAACCATCAACCAAAGTGCACTACACAACTGCATAAGCATCAAATATAAATAATCGACGCTTACACAGTCTGTCGACCAATCGATCGACAATAATTAAATAATTGGGATTAGTGTACACCAAATATCATCCCAACACCCGTGTGGGGTTTCAAATCAACAAACACACATTTTTGTTTGTGCAGTTGGGCGATGTGTAAAATTTATCAACCCAATCAATATCAGTCAAATCAGTGTAAATAAACAAATCGGCCGATTTGTTTATAAATATTTATTTATTCACTTTCACGTTAAAAATTATATTTTTAACGTCAAAAATATTTATTTCAACACTTGAATTTCTATTCAGTTCATTTACACAATAAAAATGATATTTTTATTTTTCTAACATATTTTAGAAAATTTCGGCGGCATAACGGCACGATACTAGAAACGGGACAAGGCCTAGCCTTATCCCCGGTCTAGTGAAGGCCCACGCCATTCACACATCAATCAATCCATTCCATTTCATCAAACAATTCAATTCAAACCAATAAACTAACCAACTACTTAACCAAACAATTTACAAACAAGCCATCCATGGTCTGTGGATGACAGGTGTCGGGTGCTACTAAGCACCGTCTGCATCCTAGTATATATATATAACTAGAGAAAGAATTTTTAGAGTGAGAAGTTCTCACCGATAGCTATCCAATACCACGACTCTTCATAGATAGAAATCTTCATTGTTATCCCATCTTCGTCTTCTTCGTTGCCCGTAGTCACTATATATGTAAAAATCACATTTTTATATTTTGATGTCTTTAAAATAAAAGCCACATTTTTATTTCGCTATTCAATATATAAAAATCATATTTTTCTTACCGCTAATATATAGATAAAATTTATATTTTTATAACGCTATTCTCTATATAAAGATTTCGCCTTTTCAAAAATATTGATTTCATCATTATAAAAATCATCACTTTACTTCAACGTATATAAAATAAAAATCAGATTTTTATTTCGCTACATATACAAAGATGATATTTTTATATTCTCTATCCTATAAAGATTATATTTTTAATACTTTAAAAATATAAAAATCATATTTTTAATATTTCTATATAGTAAAGATTATATTTTTAATACTTTAAAAATATAAAAATCATATTTTTACTTCTTTAAAAATATAAAAATCATATAACTTCATGAATATAAAAAAAAATTGTTTAACTTCCTAAATAAAAATCATATACATTCCTAAAGAAAAATCATATATAAAATCGGAATTAAAAAAATACTTACATAGATAGGTTTTTTTTTTTTTCCAACCGGGGTGGTTTCCTTTTCGCTGCGTTCGGATTCGAGGGAGAAGAAAGGGAAGGCCGAAGAAGGAGAAGGGGGGGGGGGAGTCGCGCAGGGGGTGCTACAGGCTGGAGGAGGCGCTCGAGGTTGGAGGGGGTCGCAGCAGGAGGGGGGGTGGCTCCAGTCAGTGGAGGCGCAGTGGCGGTTGGTGGGGGCTCCGGTGGTTCTCCGATTTGGGTGCCGTTTTGGGGCTGGGGGAGTCTCGACTTCGGCGCTGGAGGGGAGAGAGAAGAGGAGCAGAGGGGGCGTGGTCACGTCGGAGGGAGCCGCGCTGGTGGCGGCGCAGTGGCGCTCTCTCGGAGGAGCGACGGCTCCTCCGTCTCCCTCTTTCCCTTTTTTTTTTATTTGATTCTGAAATGATACGGGGGGGGGGGGGGGGAGGGGGGCAGAGGTATAAGGGGAAGAGACTTTTTTTTATATTTTTTTATTTTATTTAATTCGAAAAAGTTGACTTTTACATACGAACTCGAAACGAGGCCCACCGCCTGTCGCCCATAGCGTTTTACCCCCATTCCGAACACAATGGGAAATGTATCGTAGGCTGATTCGACTGTTACAATCAGTTTCCGATAAATTTACATTTAAATCACTATATTGAATTTTAAACGTACATTTCAAATTACTGGGGCCACATACTAACTAGAAAAATTCCATAAAAATATTTTCTAGCTTCGTATTGACGATACGGTCCTAACAAAACTAGCTTCGTCGAATTCTGAGACTGTATGAAAAATGGCCAATTTCCAGTCGATTAAAATCAACTGAAATTGGTCAAAGGCGTTTTCCTTTGCCATGCTCACATATTGATTCGAAAAATTATGAAATTTGAAACCCATCAATAATTTGACATCACGGACCCAACAAAAGTGGTTTCGTCGAAATCCGAGGTCGTTTGCAAAATGTCCATTTTTAAGGGCCTGAATTCCATAGCGACTATTCAGAATTTTCAACTGGACATATCTTTTGATTCCCGCTATGAAATCTTGATTATTCGGATTCGTTGGAAAGATATCATCAATTAGATCCTATGATTTTTGATTTCACTAAAATCCGAATTGTTTTGCACCCAGTACATTCAATTGAAGTTTGAAATCAAATTATCGAACTACCGCGCCGTTTTCAATTCTATTTATAATTATAAATAATTATTTATATTCTAACGACGACGTATATAATATATACGTCGAATTCTATTCAAAATAAATTTCTCGTCGATTTTATTTAAAATTATCTATTTTAAATATTCAAAATTCGCTAAAATTGCCAAAATAAAAATTTCAAACTGGCTCGCATTTTACGGGTTATTACAATTATATACATGTGTTGTAGGGAATCCATATAATTAACATTATATGGTAATTGATTAGGTCTCATTACAATTTGGAAAATAAAGAGTAAAAGAAAATTCATATGTTGAATAAAAAATATATTCATGTGTTGAATAAAAGAAAACTCATATGTTGAATAAAATATATATTCATGTATTAAATAAAAGAAAATTCATGTGTTGAATAAAATATATATTCATGTGTTGAATAAAAGGGAATTCATGTGTTGAACGAAATACTTATGCAATAAAGTTCACATTTTTATTGTAAGTAAGAATTAATAAATATTCATGTGTTGAATAGTATATATTCATGTGTTGAAGAAAGTATTCATTTGTCGAATGGAATAACGAAGTTATTGAAATATATAAAGCCGTGTTGGTTGGATTGACGCCATTTTGACGTGAATGATATTTATATCGATTTTATTCACTTTTATAATGAATGTCGAAAAGGAATTGATTTCAAAATCTAATGTTTTGAAAATATTATCATTTATATATCAATGATATGGAATATTAAATTTCGATTAGAAATTGAATAGGAAGTTGAAATCGTTTTGAAAACGAATTTAAATCAATTTATAAAGTACGTTTTGAAAGGAAATCGACGAAACATATAATATATATATTATATATATAATGGCCTGAATAGAACACGCCGCGGGAGTTCTCGAATTTCGACCATTGATTTCGAATGGACATTACAGGAGATCAGAACGTCGGATTCTCCTAAAACCGGAACCGTTGGGTTCGTATCGAAAAGAACTTTCTAAGGAATATTAAAGATTCGAAATCTAACAGTTGGATTCAGAATTATGTCCAAATCAAATTTGGAAAAGGTCGTAAGTGCAGTTCGATGGTCGTTTATGGAAATCGACTGTACGGGCCTTGAAAAAATTATTAAAAATAGTAATAATTTGTGTAAAATCATAAGAAATGATTTGGAAAGAATTTGGATGAAAAACTTCATATTTGAAAAGATAAAAATAGATTTTTTTGAAATGAACTAGTTTTGAAATAGAATTATAATCCATTTATTTTTGAAATAAATAAATTGGATTTGAAAGGGTTTTAAAAATAACCAGAATTTCCAATAATTGAATTGGAATGGATTTGGATCGAACTTGTCCTTGGAATATTTCGATGTTGGATTTCGTGATTATACATATATTGTTATGGAAATTTGAAAGATATATTTATATCGTTATTTCCAATATGATATTTGTTGGTCGTAGAATTTGATATTGAATATAAGATGATATATTTTCTATTCAGAGCCTTGTATTTAATATCAAATGGGAATTGGGTTTGTCGTGAATGGTGTCTTCATTAACAAAGTTCTTAAACCCAATTAATAAAATGAAACGACCCAAACTTCCCCATGAAGGAAAGCGTGGATTGTTTGAGAGCAACACGCATCAGAACACAGAACAGAAGAACTTTTTTTATTGCTGATTACAACAATTACATCAGAGTATAAGAATATTCCAGAGTATGAATGAATAATATTTTACATTTGATAAATACAATAATATCAGAGATTTAAATTACATTTAAGTAGCAGCGGAAAAATAATACAAACATACAACCGAAAGGAATACACGGATACAGAGCTTTCCGAATATCGCTTCAGCTGTAGACCAGGATCCTGTAAATATGATATCTGCAAAACAACAAGCTACTCGACTGCCTGTGTGGAAAATATGGGCACCCGAGTTTGCCAGTGAAACAAACTACAGGTCAGTCATGGGACTGGTATGAGAAATATTAACTAACCTATCTAATAATAAGGCTAATCACAGGACCATGCCGCTAACGCGGAACGGGTTTACTCCATTGGATTGCCAGTGCATAAAATAAAGTAAATCGTTAAATAACGCAATGCATTTTAGAAAAATGAAACCATTATAAGACCCAAGTCCCATCACACAATATAACGCACGCCGGAGGATAGGGTTTTACCTTATAATGGTCAAAAGATGCTTGATACGATAAAAACGGTATAATAGTGTGTATATATATTTTAATAAAACATTTCCAAGTAAATGTATCAATCCTAGACGACATAGTACCCCGTCCTACTATGTCGCCATACTAGTTATACAATCAAAACCGTAAGGGACGTATTGAAGATTGGGTTTCCATCAAGAGTCAAGGCTAGGGAGGAGATCCTTACCGATTCGAGACACTCTAGCAATGCCCAACGATTGGTACTCGGTCCAACCCTTGGATAGCTGCAGGGCCGGTCCACACTTACTTTTGTGGATTATTTATGCCTGAACACACGCTTCCCGGTCCTTTTGGACCTACAATACGGCCAGTGTCGACCGCATAAACCGAGGCCTCGAACAATCCAACAACCACAATGAATAAATGCCAGTGCTGGTAGGTCCCTGGCACCACTCTAGCTAGAAAGAAACGTGTGCACTCCCTGCGTCCCCTTCTCCCGTTTTAGACTCCGCCGGTGTGTGAGGTTCGCGAAGTCACGATATACACAAAGCTATGCCTAAATAGACTGTTCTTTGATCATCAACCACAAGGCCTGCTTTTCAACAAAGCCTTGATCATCTGCATCTTGGCATGCCACATTGTCAGACTCTACCATATCATTGATCATCTACCAATATATATATAACCTCTAAGCTCATACGTCTTCGAGAAGGGTGTTAAGTGAAGAATAAATTCTCCACCGCCAAACATAATTATATAATCAGAAGCGTTCAACAAATACAGTAGAAAAGAATACAATGTCAGACACACAATCCATTTACAAGTCCGTTCTGGGTCTGAATGGAACAGGAGAAACCTGGGTGGCCCTCGTATATCTGGACAACCAACACATACGTCCGGACGACTACCACAGAAGTCCCTTCAGGTAGCTACTCCTATCGTGGACCTCAGTAGCAATACATCCATTCGATGTGAAAACCGCCGGTCTTCAACACCGTCTTCGTCTTCGACTCTTCATCGTCGTAATAGTTATTCAGAATGGGTTAAACCCGGTCTTTCCGAATAACTAGCATATTCTATAATTAAAAATCAAATGCTGTAAAAAAAAAACATCCAATGTCTCATTCCAATTCAGAATATTCTTTTAAATAGAATATTCATAATATTAGGGAAAGGTTCCCATTAATTTTATCAAATATAAATTCTTTTAAAATATTCTTTAATCTTCATTTTAAAGATTCATTAAAACTCCAATTTGGTTTTAATGTCAAAAATCATTATTAAATGATTATTCAAATTTTAAGGAATTATCCCTTGTCTTTAATTGGGTGAAAGAATCAATGTTATTTAAATAACATTGTTCACTATAAACCCAAAATCATATTCCGTCAATTATGGAATTTTCACAGAAATCAAGTCGATATATGAACGATATAAATTTCTGTATCAGACCAATACTATAAATGGAATAACGGCAAAGCCTTATTAAATTCCTTATATAGTATACGTCTTCTTTTACAGAAGCCTATCTCGAATATTATCAGATCGAATTTCCATTCAATTCCAATTTAATATATATTAAATTGGAAAAACTAGACTTTAGAAAATTTCTCTTTAAATCTTAATAAAAAGATTTATTAATTCTAAATCACCATTTAATGTTAATTTGGGTCAAAGACAAATGTCGTTTAAGAAACATTGTTCACCAAAACCAATCTATTTAAGCAATTCCAAATAAATATTTTTCAAATGGAAAATTATATTAAATCTAAATTTAATAATTTCATTCTAGTTAATAACAAGTTTATTACAAAAGGAATATCTTTTATATTTTGTCCATCCAAGAACGGACATAGAAATCATCTTTTCAATTTTTTGTTAAATATTCTTTAAAATATTCATTATAAAATATTCTTTGTATGAAAAGAATTTTCTATATAAAATATTCTTTATAAAACAGTATCCTTTATTTTAAAGGTATTTGTACTATAATATTCTTTATTCCAATATTCTTTATTTAAAAAGATATTCTTTATATAAAAGAAATCCTTTATTGGAATGTGACTCAATCATTCACCATATAACTTTGGTTATATTGATTTCATTCATTGAATGTACATAACAAGGAAAATAAATGATTATCAAACATCCATCCACATCCAGAGTGCAATATACAACTGTGTGAGCATTAAAATGAAGTGATAACGCTCATCGCAGCCTGTCGATCTATCGATAGACGTACAATTAAATATTGGGGTTAGTGTATGTCAATTTCCGTCCCAACACCCATGTGGGGTTTCATCCAATCAAACAAATAATAAATCATCTGTGCACTTGGGCGATGTGTGAAAATTATCGTCCCAATCACATAAAGAAGTCCGGTAACTTGTAAATGGAAGTGTAATATTCAGTTTTGAATATACTCAACATTATAATTAAACACACCAACCTCACAGACATATATTTCAATTCTTTTTTAAAGTGACAAAAATTGCCTCTTTATTCTAATTCTTTTCAAGTGACAAAAATGTCTCTTTATTCTAATTTTTTCCAAGTGACAAAAATGTCTCTTTATCCTACTTCATACTTTTTAATGTATAAAAAGTATACATTTTCAATTCTTCCTTTTTAATGTATAAAACATACATTTTCATTTCTTCTTTTTGTAAACAAAATGTGATAATTTGTCTAATTCTTCTTTTGTAAACAAAATGTGATATTGTCTAGTCCTTTTTATGTAAACCAAACATGATAATGTTTCTTAACTTGTAATACAAACAAAATGAGATTTTGTTTATACTTTCTTAATGCAAACAAAAATATGATTTTTGGTTATTCTTTCTTAATGCAAACAAAAATATGATTTTTATTTATTCTTTCTTAATGCGAACAAAAAATATGATTTTTGTTTATTCTTTCTTAATGCGAACAAAAAATATGATTTTTGTTCATTCTTTCTTAATGCAAACAAAAAATAAGATTTTTGTTCATTCTTTCTTAATGCAAACAAAAAAATAATATGATTTTTGTTCATTATTTCTTAATGCAAACAAAAAAATATGATTTTTGTTCATTCTTTCTTAATGCAAACAAAAAATATGATTTTTGTTCATTCTTTCTTAATGCAAACGCAAAAAATATGATTTTTGTTCATTCTTTCTTAATGCAAACAAAAAAATATGATTTTCGTTCATTCTTTCTTAATGCAAACAAAAAAATATGATTTTTGTCATGTCCTTCTTAATATAAACAAAATAATGATTTTGTCTAACTCTGTTTCAAAGTGCCAAAATGTTTCTCTTAATTCATTCTTTTTTTCAAAGTGATAAAAATGAATGAATTACTTCATTCTTTCCAAAGTGGTAAAAATGTTTCCTTTAATTCATTTAACAAAATATGATAAAAATGTCAATCTTTTTCATTTAACAAAATATGTTAAAAATGTTAATCTTTCTTATTTAACAAAATATGTTAAATTTGTTAATCTTCTTCATTTAACAAAATATGTTAAATCTATTTTACTAATCATATATAACAAAATATGTCAATTCTATTACAAATCATATGTTAACAAAATATATGTTATTCTATATAACACTTTTAACCAAAGCAATGTTTTCATCCTAAATAAACATTTTGACAAAAGCGGTGTATTAATCTAAATGTCCATTTTTAACCAAATGCAATGTTTTTATCTAAATGTTCATTTTTAACTGAAGCAGTGTTTTCTATTCTGAATGAATATTTTAACAAAAGCGGTATTTTAATCTAAATACGCATTTTCTAACAAAAAGTGATTTTTAATCAAATGGACATTTCCTAATCAAAATGTTCTAATGTTAACATTTTTAAACCAAAATGTCGATTTCATACTAATGCAACATTTTAAACTAAAATGCAAATTTTTATACCAATGTGACATTTTAAACCAAGATGTACATTTTGTACATTTCTATTTCAGCAAAGAAAAAGCAAAATGAGAACTTTTGTTCGTCAATAAACCTAATCCGACAAAATAATAAAAATAATATCTTTTGTTTTCAACTTTTAGTTTCAACAAGATTGATAATTTTGTTTCACTATTTGGTCATAGCAAAAATGATATATTTTTGTTTTCAATCCTAAATGTCACAACAAAACGATATATTTTGTTTTCATCCATTTCACCACCAACATGATACACACCATTTCCATTCAGTGATTTATCTCAATACAACAAGAACAACACTTCAATGAATATATAAATAACACCATAGAATGAATATAAACTTCAAAATAAAATAAATAAATAATTTATAAATTAAAAATAGAATTCTCACATTATTATTTGTTTAGATCTGAGATTTTCCTCAAATCATGACTTGCTCAGAATTGGTTCAAGTCTGTTCCAACATGTAGTACTTTTCGACACGATTCCAACGGTGCTTGGCTTGTTTAATTCTGTTTCAATTTGCACGAGATATGAAGTTTTTAACATTTTACAATTAAATAATAAAATTAACATTTGATTATCCCTTAATTAGATCTTAAACCTTCTTCTTGGATACTGTAAATAATCGAACCCACGCTTCATCAGAAATCCTCCATCGCCGCTCCGCCCACAACCACCGTGACGCCGATCAAAGCTCACCGCTCCGTCGCCCTTCGAGGCAGCCTCCGACGCCGGCCATCGTGGATCGCGCGATGGGCCCCACCATTTTCAATTTGCATGCGAGCATGACAGCTTCAGGTCACGAATTCGCGAAGGCTGCTTCATGAAACTTCATCATCTCCGTATGAGATTGAAGAGGGAAGGATGCTCTTCCATTTTGGTTTCGTATTTATGCTTAATTCTAGAAAAATTTGGGAGAGATTGGTGATTTAGTTTGGTGTATTTTCGGCCATGGAGTTTAGGGAAGAGGAGGCAGATGAAGAAGAAAGAAATTTAAATTTATATATATTGATATATATTTTTTCCTTTATGTGGAGAAGAAGAATAAGATCTAAAATAAAAAAAAAACAATTGCTCAGAAGAGGAAAAAGAATGAGAAAAATACGTGATTAATTTCTCACTGATGTCTCTTAACATATGGTAGGTTATGAACGAAATTGATTAGCTGACTAGGCATGAGGTAGCGTATTAATTTCTCATTTAAATTTCAAAAGCAAGTTACGAAGAAAAAGAGACTAAAAGGGAAGAATTGAATGCATATTTATGTTAAATGTATTTGTCTTTCCTGATGCTGAAAAGGCATGCGCATGAATTTATGCAAAAATCCATTGGCATTCACTTCTCCCTTAATTGGTTTCTCAATGTTATCATTTATTCTTCAAAAGTCTTTTGAAATTCAAACTTAAAATTATTAATGAGGTAGAAAAACTTTCCCTCCACTGTGAATCTCAAATTTAGAACAATGATAAAATTTCCTTTCTTAATATATATATGCAAATTTAAAGAATTGAAACCCCTTTTCATTTAAATTGGAAATAAAAACCGACAATAAATAGTAGGAGACGAAAACGGAATTTTATATAAACATCAATTAGAGAATTAATTGAGCATTTAGAAGAAAATGTTTATATGCAGATCATTCAGAACAACAATATAAACTAAGGTTGGTGCAATAAATGTAATCAAATTCCAGCCAAACAAAGAATTGATATCCCCCTTTTTCTTAATTTGCTTTTACTTGTTTATTTCTAACATTTTGTTTCCAGTTTTCAACATTCATTACCAATACACAAATATAAATTTAAAATTGAAACAATACCTGATTAGCATAAAATTTCTATGTATAAATTAATTTAATTTATGTTCATATATATGAATAATGTAACATGGATGCATGTGCTAAAAATAAGGAAGGGAAGAATTTATTTCACCGTTACACCGTAAATTAAATGCCAATGTCAATGCTAAATTCAGGAATTTATTTCACCCATTATTTCTTTATTTAGAACTAAAGTACATATAAAGTTAAAATATTCTCTATTAGCAAAACGTTAACATTAAGAATTTAAATAAATAATCCATATATTTTATTACATGTGAATTGTTCACGCCCTGTATTTACATTAAAAAAAATATTTTTGACATATCTTAAATATATGTTTTCTTTTCTCTTTTAGTAATTAATTTCTAGCAATGTTAAAAAATTAATTTTTTTTCACTTTTATATTCACTAACATATATCTTTCTTTACTTCAAATAAAATAAAATTTTAATTCTTACTAATTTAAAATAAATTATTTTAAACAACTAAAGCTCATTAAAATAACTTAAAATAAATTTTAAATTTGCCCCGAAATTTAGGATTGTTACAATCTCCCCCACTTAAAAACTTTTCGTCCTCGAAAAGGAACATAGCTAAAAGTCGATAAATTAACCAATTTAATTTTCATTGTTCTATTGTTTTAAAATAATTTTATTAGTTAAACTAATAATCAAACATCACAACCAGCAATCAATTAGGTGATTAATTTTTCAAATATATATAATTTATATATAGTCAAAATCATATTTTTAGTGCAATCACAGCAATGTGTCCTAACTAAGTGTTGGTTCTCATACCAGTCAGTGGAAATATATAGATATACCACTTTCGAAACTCGAACATAAATTCTGATGATGATGCATCGATCATCAGAATCATCTCCGGGCGTCTAGAGTGTGATTCCATACCAATCCAGTATATTCAAGACTTCCAATACACGTTGATCAGACGTATATTAAAATCTCTATATACTCGATTGTCCACAATAAAATGTAATATACTCAAATACGTATATTGAGTTAAAAATTTCAAAGCTACATTTGTTTTTACTTTTATTATTAAGAAAATAATACTCTTTGGACTCATTCTAGGATACTTTTGATCCCATCTCTAACGAGTCATTCTTATTGAATATTACTAATCCAATCTCTGATGAATTCCGCTGTTCGTTTTCTAATGTGTGTTGTTCTCGAGCTCTGTAAACCAAAGCTCTGATACCAAATGAAATGACCCAAACGTCCCCGTGAAGGAAAGCGTGGATTGTTTGAGAGCAACAAGCATTAGAACACAGAACAGAAGAACTTTTTTTATTGCTGATTACAACAATTACATCAGAGTACAAGAATATTCCAGAGTATGAATGAATAATATTTTACATTTGATAAAGACAATAATATCAGAGATTTAAATTACATTTAAGTAGCAGCGGAAAAATAATACAAACATACAATCGAAAGTAATACACGGATACAGAGCTTTCCGAATATCGCTTCAGCTGTAGACCAGGATCCTGTAAATATGATATCTGCAAAACAACAAGCTACTCGACTGCCCGTGTGGAAAATATGGGCACCCGAGTTTTCCAGTGAAACAAACTACAGGTCAGTCATGGGACTGGTATGAGAAATCTTAACTAACCTATCTAATAATAAGGCTAATCACAAGACCACGCCGCTAATGCGGAACGGGTTTACTCCATTGGATTTCCAGTGCATAAAATAAAGTAAATCGTTAAATAATGCAATACTTTTTAGAAAAATGAAACCATTATAAGACCCAAGTCCCATTACACAATGTAACGCACGCCGGAGGATAGGGTTTTACCTTATAATGGTCAAAAGATGCTTGATACGATAAAAACGGTATAATAGTGTGTATATATATTTTAATAAAACATTTCCAAGTAAATGTATCAATCCTAGACGACATAGTACCCCATCCTACTATGTCGTCATACTAGTTATACAATCAAAACCGTAAGGGACGTATTGAAGATTGGGTTTCCATCAAGAGTCAAGGCTAGGGAGGAGATCCTTACCGATTCGAGACACACTAGCAATGCCCCAGGATTGGTACTCTGTCCAACCCTTGGATAGCTGCAGGGCCGGTCCACACTTACTTTTGTGGATTAGTTATGCCTGAACACACGCTTCCCGGTCCTTTTGGACCTACAATACGGCCAGTGTCGACCGCATAAACCGAGGCCTCGAACAATCCAACAACCACAATGAATAAATGCCAGCGCTGGTAGGTCCCTGGCACCACTCTAGCTAGAAAGAAACGTGTGCACTCCCTGCGTTCCCTTCTCCCGTTTTAGACTCCGCCGGTGTGTGAGGTTCGCGAAGTCGCGATATACACAAAGCTATGACTAAATAGACTGTGCTTTGATCATCGACCACAAGGCCTGCTTTTCAACAAAGCCTTGATCATCTGCATCTTGGCATGCCACATTGTCATACTCTACCATATCATTGATCATCTACCAATATATATATATATAACCTCTAAGCTCATACATCTTAGAGAAGGGTGTTAAGTGAAGAATAAATTCTCAACCACCAAACAGAAATATATAATCAGAAGCGTTCAACAAATACAGTAGAAAAAAACACAATGTCAGACACACAATCCATTTACAAGTCCGTTCTGGGTCTGAACGTAACAGGAGAAACCTGGGTGGCCCTCGTATATCCGGACAATCAACACATACGTCCGGACGACTACCACAGAAGTCCCTTCAGGTAGCTACTCCTATCGTGGACCTCAGTAGCAATACATCCATTCGATGTGAAAACCGTCGGTCTTCAACACCGTCTTCGTCTTCGACTCTTCATCGTCGTAATAGTTATTCATAATGGGTTAAACCCGGTCTTTCCGAATAACTAGCATATTCTATAATTAAAAATCAAATGCTGTAAAAAAAACATCCAATGTCTCATTCCAATTCAGAATATTCTTTTAAATAGAATATTCATAATATTAGGGAAAGGTTCCCATTAATTTTATCAAAGATAAATTCCTTTAAAATATTCTTTAATCTTCATTTTAAAGATTCATTAAAACTCCAATTTGGTTTTAATGTCAAAAATCATTATTAAATGATTATTCAAATTTTAAGGAATTATCCCTTGTCTTTAATTGGGTTAAAGAATCAATGTTATTTAAAAAACATTGTTCACTATAAACCCAAAATCATATTCCGTCAATTATGGAATTTTCACAGAAATCAAGTCGATATATAAACGATATAAATTTCTGTATCAGACCAATACTATAAATGGAATAACGGCAAAGCCTTTTTAAATTCCATATATAGTATACGTCTTCTTTTACAGAAGCCTATCTCGAATATTATCAGATCGAATTTCCATTCAATTCCAATTTAATATATATTAAATTGGAAAAACTAGACTTTAGAAAATTTCTCTTTAAATCTTAATAAAAATATTTATTAATTCTAAATCACCTTTTAATGTTAATTTGGGTCAAAGACAAATGTCGTTTAAGAAACATAGTTCACCAAAACCAATCTATTTAAGCAATTCCAAATAAATATTTTTCAAATGGAAAATTCTATTAAATCTAAATTTAATAATTTCATTCTAGTTAATAACAAGTTTATTACAAAAGGAATATCTTTTATCTTTTGTCCGTCCAAGAACGGACATAGAAATCATCTTTTCAATTTTTTGTTAAATATTCTTTAAAATATTCATTATAAAATATTCTTTGTATGAAAAGAATTTTCTATATAAAATATTCTTTATAAAACAGTATCCTTTATTTTAAAGGTATTTGTACAATAATATTCTTTATTCCAATATTCTTTATTTAAAAAGATATTCTTTATATAAAAGAAATCCTTTATTGGAATGTGACTCAATCAGTCACCATATAACTTTGGTTATATGGATTTCATTCATTGAATGTACATAACAAGGAAAATAAATGATTATCAAACATCCATCCACATCCAGAGTGCAATATACAACTGTGTGAGCATTAAAAGGAAGTGATAACGCTCATCGCAGCCTGTCGATCTATCGATAGACGTACAATTAAATATTTGGATTAGTGTATGTCAATTTCCGTCCCAACACCCATGTGGGGTTTCATCCAATCAAACAAATAATAAGTCATATGTGCACTTGGGCGATGTGTGAAAATTATCGTCCCAATCACATAAACAAGTCCGGTAACTTGTAAATGGAAGTGTACTATTCAGTTTTGAATATACTCAACATTATAATTAAACACACCAACCTCACAGACATATATTTCAATTCTTTTTTAAAGTGACAAAAATTGCCTCTTTATTCTAATTCTTTTCAAGTGACAAAAATGTCTCTTTATTCTAATTTTTTCCAAGTGACAAAAATGTCTCTTTATCCTACGTCATAGTTTTTAATGTATAAAAAGTATACATTTTCAATTCTTCCTTTTTAATGTATAAAACATACATTTTCATTTCTTCTTTTTGTAAACAAAATGTGATAATTTGTCTAATTCTTCTTTTGTAAACAAAATGTGATATTGTCGAATCCTTTTTATGTAAACCAAACATGATAATGTTTCTTAACTTGTAATACCAACAAAATGAGATTTTGTTTGTACTTTCTTAATGCAAACAAAAATATGATTTTTGGTTATTCTTTCTTAAGGCAAAAAAAATATGATTTTTATTTATTCTTTCTTAATGCGAACAAAAAATATGATTTTTGTTCATTCTTTCTTAATGCAAACAAAAAATATGATTTTTGTTCATTCTTTCTTAATGCAAACAAAAAAAAATTGATTTTTGTTCATTCTTTCTTAATGCAAACAAAAAAAAATATGATTTTTGTTCATTCTTTCTTAATGCAAACGCAAAAAATATGATTTTTGTTCATTCTTTCTTAATGCAAACAAAAAAATATGATTTTCGTTCATTCTTTCTTAATGCAAACAAAAAAATATGATTTTTGTCATGTCCTTCTTAATATAAACAAAATAATGATTTTGTCTAACTCTGTTTCAAAGTGCCAAAATGTTTCTCTTAATTCATTCTTTTTTTCAAAGTGATAAAAATGAATGAATTACTTCATTCTTTCCAAAGTGGTAAAAATGTTTCCTTTAATTCATTTAACAAAATATGATAAAAATGTCAATCTTTTTCATTTAACAAAATACGCTAAAAATGTTAATCTTTCTTATTTAACAAAATATGTTAAATTTGTTAATCTTCTTCATTTAACAAAATATGTTAAATCTATTTTACTAATCATATTTGACAAAATATGTTAATTCTATTACAAATCATATGTTAACAAAATATATGTTATTCTATATAACACTTTTAACCAAAGCAATGTTTTCATCCTAAATAAACATTTTGACAAAAGCGGTGTATTAATCTAAATGTCCATTTTTAACCAAATGCAATGTTTTTATCTAAATGTTCCTTTTTAACTAAAGCAGTGTTTTCTATTCTAAATGAATATTTTAACAAAAGCGGTATTTTAATCTAAATGCGCATTTTGTAACAAAAAGTGATTTTTAATCAAATGGGCATTTCCTAATCAAAATGTTCTAATGTTAACATTTTTAAACCAAAATGTCGATTTCATACTAATGCAACATTTTATACTAAAATGCAAATTTTTATACCAATGTGACATTTTAAATCAAGATGTACATTTTGTACATTTCTATTTCAGCAAAAAAAAAAGCAAAATGAGAACTTTTGTTCGTCAATAAACCTAATCCGACAAAATAATAAAAATAATATCTTTTGTTTTCAACTTTTATTTTTAACAAGATTGATAATTTTGTTTCACTATTTGGTCATAACAAAAATGATATATTTTTGTTTTCAATCCTAAATGTCACAACAAAATGATATATTTTGTTTTCGTCCATTTCACCACCAACATGATACACAACATTTCCATTCAGTGATTTATCTCAATACAACAAGAACAACACTTCAATGAATATATAAATAACACCATAGAATGAATATAAATTTCAAAATAAAATAAATAAATAATTTATAAATTAAAAATAGAATTCTCACATTATTATTTGTTCAGATCTGAGATTTTCCCCAAATCTTGACTTGCTCAGAATTGGTTCAAGTCTGTTCCATCATGTAGTACTTTTCGACACGATTCCAATGGTGCTTAGCTTGTTTAATTCTGTTTCAATTTGCACGAGATATGAAGTTTTTAACATTTTACAATTAAATAATAAAATTAACATTTGATTATCCCTTAATTAGATCTTAAATCTTCTTCTTGGATACTGTAAATAATCGAACCCACGCTTCATCAGAAATCCTCCATCACCGCTCCGCCCACAACCACCGTGACGACGATCAAAGCTCACAGCTCCGTAGCCCTTCGAGGCAGCCTCCGACGCCGACCACCGTGGATCGCGCGATGGGCCCCACCATTTTCAATTTGCGTGCGAGCATGACAGCTTCAGGTCACGAATTCGCGAAGGCTGCTTCATGAAACTTCATCATCTCCGTATGAGATTGAAGAGGGAAGGATGCTCTTCCATTCTGGTTTCGAATTCATGCATAATTCTAGAAAGATTTGGGAGAGATTGGTGATTAAGTTTGGTGTATTTTCGGCCATGGAGTTTAAGGAAGAGGAGGCAGATGAAGAAGAAAGAAATTTAGATTTATATATATTGATATATATTTTTTCCTTTATGTGGAGAAGAAGAATAAGATCTAAAATAAAAAAAACAATTGCTCAGAAGAGGAAAAGAATGAGAAAAATACGTGATTAATTTCTCACTGAAGTCTCTTAACATATGGTAGGTTATGAACGAAATTGATTAGCTGTGTAACGACCCGTATTTTCAACTATATAATATTTAATTTATTTAATTATTTATATAATGAATTAAAGAATAAAAGGTTGTTTAATTAAATTATATGGAATATTTCATTATATTGAATAATAGAATAATATATTTATTTCTGAAATAGTCAGAAATAGTGGAATTCACAATATTGTGTGAGTGGGCAATATAAAATATAAATAATTCAGTTTATATTGGATTATATTGACGAATATATTTATAAAGGCCATTTGAAAATATAATTTATATTTTAACTATAATAGAGCTCGAAATGGCACGGCAGTTCGCAGTTTGGCGATTTGAACTTCAACTGGATATACAGGGTCCGTTTTAGGCTGGATTTCTGTGAAACAAGAAACGCGTGGAGCTGGTAGAGTATATTTTTCTAGTGGAAGAGAAAAATCGAGTTTTCGTCGGATAGATTTCGTTTTATGTCCAAATCAAAAATTAAAATAGTCGCTATGGAATTCCTTTACAATTTGCAACGCTTTATTTACATTATAAATGGATTTTTAATATAAATTGAATAATCGATTTATCCTGGAATTTGAATATCGTGTTATAAACTCTGATATGATTATTTTAGAGCTGTGGTATATCGTATGTGAATATATATGATAATATTTATTTTTAAATATTAAATTTAATTGTTTTTAAATATATTTATATATTTAACAGGGCTATTTTGGGCTTTAAAAATAGCCAGTTTTGCAAACGACCTCCGTTTCCGATGAAACTAATTTTGTTGGATCCGCAATGTCAAATTTTTGCTAGATTTCAATTTTCGTGATTTTTAGAGTCCGTATGTGGCCGTACGGATTTTTAGAGTGAAAAACAGTCAATTTTTTACTGTTAAAAATACGCTGTGTGGGCAAACAGAGTCGGAATTCGACGAAACAAGTTTCGTTGGGTCCGTAATGTCAAACTCTAGCTGCTTGTCAATTTTCATGATTTTGGGTATCGTATGTGGTCACAGGAATTTTTAGAAGGTAAAAACAAGCAGCAGATCATTAAAATAAATATAAAAATCAAATAAAAATATATTTTATCTATTCTATAAATACACTAACTTCTTCCTAACCCTAATTATATTCTTCCACGGTCAATTTTGATAGCCGCCACCGCAGAAAAACCAAAACGTGAAATTTCCCGAGTTCTAAAATAAAAAACAATTGAGAGAAAAATCCTAAATTGTTGAAACAAGTTGTTTTGAGCTCGTGGAAGAAAGGGCTTTCCACTGATGTCTTCAATGTAGTGTGCGGTCGTGCTTTGTCGAGCTCGAGTTTCTACAGTAAAACCTAGGGCTCGACGCAGAAGGAAATTTGAGTAGCTATTTGAAAATTGAGGTTTGTATTTGGATTCAAGAGGTGAAAACGCACTTGCATGATTTTTTTTGGGTTATTCGGTTGGAAAAAATGTCGATCCGTGTACTGGGAGTCACGTTGGAGGGCTGGAGTCGCGTTTTAGGGGGAGAGGCCGGAGTGTACATGGAGGTGACGAGGACAGAGAGGAGTGAAAGAGGAAGAGAATGGTAGTGGTTTTGTTGGTTTTCGGTGTGTGTGGATGGAGATGTGAGGGCTTGAAGAAATTCGACCGTGGCCATTTTAGAAGCTGGAGCGGAAGTGTTAAACGAGAACGAGGAAGAAAGGGTGAGTGGGCCGGGTGGTTCAGAATGTGGGTAAGTGGGCCGAACAAGTGTGTTAAGCCCAATTATATTTTAAGGTCTTGTTTTAATTTAATTTAAATTCGCGTATTAACTTCAGAATATCATATCTTGGTCATACAAAATCAGATTGACAAACCGTAAGTTGTGTTGGGACCGTATGGACGAGCACTACACAATGGAACTGACCGCAAGTGAATTGGAGCTCATTTGGATTTACGGTGAAATTAAACGCTTGAACCAAATCAATGAGCGTATATCGTTATTTAACGATCTCCGACCAATGTGAGTAAATCTCACTAACTCTGATCAATTTATATTTTTATAACATATTTTTAGAACTGATAAATATTGGTTGAATCGCTGTGTGCTGACTGTTTGCTTGAACTGCTAGTCAGATGATTGAAAACATCGATAACGATATATATAAATCGTATCGAAATATTGATTCTGATTATCAGAATATTTTACCTTCATGCTATATATGTTGACTGACATCTGTGGATGCAGGGGAACAGGTTGGAGGGACCCAACTGGGTTCCTCAACATTTATTTTACTGTTTTTCATATATGTATTCTTATATATGATGTGCTATATCATCGGGCTGAACCTGTGTGTTTGGATGAAAATTGACCCTTTTGAATTGGTATTTTTATACCATAAGCGATACTGAAAAGTGAAAAGGAATTTCCAAGAATATTTTGAAAGTAGATTATTTATATAAAATCAACGGATTTTATATATGGAAAATATTGGTTTATCAAAGAAAACATTTTATAAGTCAAAGAATATAGAGAGAACATATTTGTAAATAAATATAAAGAAAATATTTGTAAAACAAATATAAGGACAAATATTGGCAAAATAAGGAAAAGGGAGATATTTGCAAATCATTTTGCAAATAGAATAAATAGAAAAGAAAAGGGGGAATATTTGTAAATCATTTACAAATAAGATAGAAAGGGGATTATTTGTAAACAATTACAAATAGGAATAAAAAGGAAATCATTTGAGAAACATTTATAAATGGATTAAAAGGAAATATTTATCTAGAGAAATAAACTGAGTTATAAAAGGAATTATTTATTTAGAAAATAAATAGAATATTGGAATATTTGAAAATGGATAAAAGTGTAATAAAGGAGAATTTTACACTAGGTAGAATTTAGGCCTGTGCTTCGCACACGGGTAAACAGAATATGAATTCAAAGTGAGAATTTAAGAGAGATCTGTTTAACAGATAGAGTGAGAAGGTTAATTTATAAATAAAGTTTTATAAATTAATTTAATTATTTATCTTTGGATAAATAGAGTATATAAGTCAAGACTTATATAGAGAAGTAAAAATCGATTTCCGTATCGATGTTTGAAACTGAATAAGGACGAAGGAGAATTTATCGAATAAGAGTTATTCGAAGTAAAGTTATCGAATATCAGTTTATTCGAAAGGAAGTTTATTGAATATTAGTTATTCGAAATGGGTTGATCCAAGTGAGTTAATCCAATAGAGTTAATCCAATAGAACAAATTGATTGAGATCAACCGTTAGAGTTAAACTGTTAGAGTTGAACTGTTAGAGTTAAACCTTTAGGGTTAAACCGTAGAGTTAAACCGTTGGAGTAAAGATTTAGAGTTAGTTAGTTAGAGTTATACAGTAGAGTTATTCAGTAGAGTTATTCAGGTAGAGTTACTCAGTTAGGGTTAATCAATTAGAGTCAAATCGAACTAGAAATTTAAAACAGTAGTTATTTAAGATAAGTTACCGGTTAGCACGACTGCTAGCGAAATTCGCAGGGCTGCAGATAGCCTAAGGTGGTCGGATGATTCCTGAGGGAATCAGGCGTAACCATTGTGATCGCTGCAATCTAGAGTCGAGCGAATGGTGTTAAATCAAATATTAGTTAATTAATAGAAGTAATTAAGTCGAGTTTGTCAAGTTGAGTTAAATAAGTCGAGTTAATTAAGTTAAGTAGTCAAGTTGAGCCGATCAATCAAGTTGGTCAAAATGAGTTAATCAAACTGAGTTATCCGAATAAGAATTAATCCAGTAAGAGTTAATAGAATAAGAGTTGTAGATTAGAGTTAACCAAATAGGTGTTAATAATTAGTTATCCATGTATTTAATTGAGATAGGATATAAGGGTCATATTAAAGTTATTATATTTCGGATGCAGGGGATTATAACACCATTGTTATAATTAAGTGTTTTCCGTACGAGAAGCGGATTTGTAAATAGAATCCGAGAATGTCGTAACGAAGTGTTAAAGATTTAGAGAGATGAACTTTGTCTATTTCGAAGTTAGAAATGTCGTTCAGTTAAGGTCTGAGAGGTAATTATACCCCAACTTGATTGACTTCGTTTTTAACTAAGAAATAGTTAAGATTCGATGGTGAAAAGTGGTTAAGTGGAAACCAAATGAAGGAGATTTGGCATAGTGATGTTTATTCAAACATCTGTTTAATCAAATGAAAGAGATGTGGAAATGTTTTTCCAAATGAGAAGCAGAATTGTTTTCTGAATATAGAAACAAGAGATGGAAATGTTTTCCAATGATAATGATATATATTTTCTAAATATAGTGAATAAGAAACATAAAATAACAGGAATAGGGAAATGAACGAATGAATGATGATAATGATTGCTCGATAGAATTTCCATTGGAAATAATATCGTTGTTTGCACAACGACATGTTTTCATTTGATAGTTAGATCACCGACTATCAAAGTTTGGACCATTTTAACGTTGTTAATATGGAGAGACCGGTTGGATTATTATCCTGAGAACCACTCCGTATTTACATAAGCGTTGCGAATCAAGTATGCTGAATATATTGAAGACGGAGTTATGCAAGGGCTATCCTGTTTACAGAATAGTGCCTTCGGTTTGTCCAGTCCCAGGACAAACGCAAATGGACGAGTGTCTGACAGAGTATATCCAATAAATTACGTAAGTTGATCTCTTCAAACGTACTTACGTTTGGTGGCGGAGGAATTCGTTTCTCTTAGCTGTATACCCATGGTATTTTTGGTGAAATCAATTTGTGATTTGGCGGGTATGACGATGTGGCATTCAAAGTAATGGAGGTGTGATCTGTCAAAAGATACGTTATGACCTCAGGCCTCATCAACCAGGAAAGGACAAAAATCGGGCAGGCAGCATAGCTATGTGGGTCGCACCCATTAGGATGTATGATCACCTATCTAGAGAAATTCCTTTTGTTCTTAAATCTATCGATGCTGTCCCTTATCGGGAGACGGTTGCTTATCCCAACCGTTGGTGATATACATTCGATACACTCAAGCGAAATGAGTGGTCGGTCATGTGTGGGCCGGGTTGCAAGATGTTCTTGTTGAACCCAGTGTATTGGCCTCTAGAGATACACGTTCGGAAGGTGGTCCCATACCTTGTCAAGTTGGAATCCAATATCCAATAAGCGCCGCGGTTTTTGATTGTATACTATATATGTGGAGCGTGAGATGCAAGCGTTCTGCTAGATTGCTAATTACTTGTGATTAGACATTATTATAATATCAGATAATATATGATTTCCAAAAGTGTTTTTGGTTATCGTAAGGTAAAAACCATCCGTGTTTATGTGTGGATTGGTCTTACGATTATCTTTTCTTTTGAAAAGGATTTTGAAAAGTTAAACCAAGTGATTTGAGTTTACTCACACCAGTCCCATGACTGACCCAGAGTTTATTTTGTTTTGTTTTCCCTAAACTCTTGGGTGCCCAAATTTGTATGGGCAGTCAAGTAGTCAGGATTTACAGGTATGCTTGAAGAGCTTGGAGCAGGAGGCTTCAAGATTTTTCTAGCTATTGATTATTCCGCTGTGATGAAAGTGTTGTACTCTGATAATGGTATGATATACATATACTACTTTGATTTCAAGATATGTTGTCTATTATATTTTATTCGTTCCGCTGTGAGATTCGTGTTACTCTGATGTTGTTGTGTTCTTCTTCTTCTTCTGTTCTAATTTTCTATCTTATCTATCCTCACCCTCTAATTTCTTTCTTGGACTATCCAGTAATTTCGACTTTTGATTGTTCGATAGGTGTTATATATCGGATAACCAAGGTCGTCTTTTCCCGGGTCGTTACAGTTGGTATCAGAGCTGAAGGTTAGGTGATTTACCTTGGCTCTGTGGCGTGACTCAGTAGAGATGGGTTTAGTAATGCCCTAGACTGAGTTTGAGTGTATATATAAGAGTGAACGTATTTGTTATTTTATATAAAATGATTTTATACCGTGGAGATTTATTGGTTGTGTCGTTTATGAGTTCTAGTCGATCAGTTTGATCCACTGTATCGATAGGAGTTTATAAACACTCGAATACGATGGGTCGACACGATATGTTTTGAAAAAAAGGGTAAATGAAATAATTTTACCCAAATTATATTTTGATATAAGCAAAGTATAGATATTTGAAATTATTATAGTATATTGAATGTGTTGGTTGTGATTATAATCGAATAAGATTATAAAATGTGAAATGGTTATGTAAATAACAAATCAAAAATTCATATAAGTGAAATATATGAAATCAGACGAATTAAATCTGAATTTAAGTTCAGAATTGGAATTAAAATTGCTAAAATTTGAATAAGCATTGTAAATGGAATTAAATTGAATATATGTGAATTTTAAAATCCTGGGAGATTTTAAATTTGTTACAAGCATTAAAAAGGGATATTTTGAAAGGAATTTCAAAATGAAAGTGTTTAGAAATGGTTTTGAAAGTGACATAGTATTGAACTCACTTCGATAGCTGGAAAATAAATTCCGATGATGATCCGGACATCATCGGTGTTCATTTTCGAGTTTGTAAGTGACGGATTACTGCCAAAGATTTTGTTTTTGAATTGTTTTGAGAAAACAAGTTGTTTTGATGTTCCAAATGAATAACTTGATTTTTGAAAAAGGGCTAAACTATTTAAAAACTCCCAAGAAAAGATTTTTGAAATAAACACAAATTAAATAGAAATTTGTGAAAGCAGATTTGGAATTGAATTGAAATACAATGGTATCAAGTAGAATTGGACTGGATTGGAGATAATCTAGAATAGAAATGAATTGTTGGGTAAGAATTTTGAATTGAGATTGGAATTGCAGTTTGATTGGAATTAGGCTTTGTTAAGAGAATGGTTGTGTTGGAGATAAAAATGGATTGGAGATTGATTGGGATGACATTGGTATATGCTAAATTGATAGCAGAGTTGAATGCCCGACAAAAAGGTACATGTTTATATTCATATGAGTTGATGAGATTTATGAGCCTGTTTGGCAAGCCGCTTGGCTGTTTGATTTTCTTTTGGATTGGAGAAGCCTGTGTGGTGGTTTGGGGATTTTCCCGATGCTCCCGGTACAAAGGAGGTGCTGGCAAAAAATTTCAAAAATTTCAGGTGTTAGAAAATTTTCAGAATTTTTGAAAATTTTCGTTTATAGAATTAAATTGATAAATTAGTTAAAATGAATGGGTTTAGTGAAACCGGAGTAAACAGATAATTTTAACCTAGTTATAGAGTTCATTTTTCTACCTTAGCAATTTCGAGGACGAAATTATTTTAAGGGGGAAAGAATGTAACGACCCGTATTTTCAACTATATAATATTTAATTTATTTAATTATTTATATAATGAATTAAAGAATAAAAGGTTGTTTAATTAAATTATATGGAATATTTCATTATATTGAATAATAGAATAATATATTTATTTCTGAAATAGTCAGAAATAGTGGAATTCACAATATTGTGTGAGTGGGCAATATAAAATATATATAATTCAGTTTATATTGGATTATATTGACGAATATATTTATAAAGGCCATTTGAAAATATAATTTATATTTTAACTATAATAGAGCTCGAAATGGCTCGGCAGTTCGCAGTTTGGCGATTTGAACTTCAACTGGATATACAGGGTCCGTTTTAGGCTGGATTTCTGTGAAACAAGAAACGCGTGGAGCTGGTAGAGTATATTTTTCTAGTGGAAGAGAAAAATCGAGTTTTCGTCGGATAGATTTCGTTTTATGTCCAAATCAAAATTTAAAATAGTCGCTATGGAATTCCTTTATAATTTGCAACGCTTTATTTACATTATAAATGGATTTTTAATATAAATTGAATAATCGATTTATCCTGGAATTTGAATATCGTGTTATAAACTCTGATATGATTATTTTAGAGCTGTGGTATATCGTATGTGAATATTTATGATAATATTTATTTTTAAATATTAAATTTAATTGTTTTTAAATATATTTATATATTTAAAAGGGCTATTTTGGGCTTTAAAAATAGCCAGTTTTGCAAACGACCTCCGTTTCCGATGAAACTAATTATGTTGGATCCGCAATGTCAAATTTTTGCTAGATTTCAATTTTCGTGATTTTTAGAGTCCGTATGTGGCCGTACGGATTTTTAGAGTGAAAAACAGTCAATTTTTTACTGTTAAAAATACGATGTGTGGGCAAACAGAGTCGGAATTCGACGAAACAAGTTTCGTTGGGTCCGTAATGTCAAACTCTAGCTGCTTGTCAATTTTCATGATTTTGGGTATCGTATGTGGTCACAGGAATTTTTAGAAGGTAAAAACAAGCAGCAGATCATTAAAATAAATATAAAAATAAATAAAAAAATATTTTATCTATTCTATAAATACACTAACTTCTTCCTAACCCTAATTATACTCTTCCACGGTCAATTTTGATAGCCGCCACCGCAGAAAAACCAAAACGTGAAATTTCCCGAGTTCTAAAATAAAAAACAATTGAGAGAAAAATCCTAAATTGTTGAAACAAGTTGTTTTGAGCTCGTGGAAGAAAGGGCTTTCCACTGATGTCTTCAATGTAGTGTGCGGTCGTGTTTTGTCGAGCTCGAGTTTTTACATTAAAACCTAGGGCTCGACGCAAAAGGAAATTTGAGTAGCTATTTGAAAATTGAGGTTTGTATTTGGATTCAAGAGGTGAAAACGCACTTGCATGATTTTTTTTGGGTTATTCGGTTGGAAAAAATGTCGATCCGTGTACTGGGAGTCACGTTGGAGGGCTGGAGTCGCGTTTTAGGGGGAGAGGCCGGAGTGTACATGGAGGTGACGAGGACGGAGAGGAGTGAAAGAGGAAGAGAATGGTAGTGGTTTTGTTGGTTTTCGGTGTGTGTGGATGGAGATGTGAGGGCTTGAAGAAATTCGACCGTGGCCATTCTAGAAGCTGGAGCGGAAGTGTTAAACGAGAACGAGGAAGAAAGGGTGAGTGGGTCGGGTGGTTCAGAATGTGGGTAAGTGGGCCGAACAAGTGTGTTAAGCCCAATTATATTTTAAGGTCTTGTTTTAATTTAATTTAAATTCGCATATTAACTTCAGAATATCATATCTTGGTCATACAAAATCAGATTGACAAACCGTAAGTTGCGTTGGGACCGTATGGACGAGCACTACACAATGGAACTGACCGCAAGTGAATTGGAGCTCATTTGGATTTACGGTGAAATTAAACGCATGAACCAAATCAATGAGCGTATATCGTTATTTAACGATCTTCGACCAATGTGAGTAAATCTCACTAACTCTGATCAATTTATATTTTTATAACATATTTTTAGAACTAATAAATATTGGTTGAATCGCTGTGTGTTGACTGTTTGCTTGAACTGCTAGTCAGATGATTGAAAACATCGATAACGATATATATAAATCGTATCGAAATATTGATTCTGATTATCAGAATATTTTACCTTCATGCTATATATGTTGACTGACATCTGTGGATGCAGGGGAACAGGTTGGAGGGACCCAACTGGGTTCCTCAACATTTATTTTACTGTTTTTCATATATGTATTCTTATATATGATGTGCTATATCATCGGGCTGAACCTGTGTGTTTGGATGAAAATTGACCCTTTTGAATTGGTATTTTTATACCATAAGCGATACTGAAAAGTGAAAAGGAATTTCCAAGAATATTTTGAAAGTAGATTATTTATATAAAATCAACGGATTTTATATATGGAAAATATTGGTTTATCAAAGAAAACATTTTATAAGTCAAAGAATATAGAGAGAACATATTTGTAAATAAATATAAAGAAAATATTTGTAAAACAAATATAAGGACAAATATTGGCAAAATAAGGAAAAGGGAGATATTTGCAAATCATTTTGCAAATAGAATAAATAGAAAAGAAAAGGGGGAATATTTGTAAATCATTTACAAATAAGATAGAAAGGGGATTATTTGTAAACAATTACAAATAGGAATAAAAAGGAAATCATTTGAGAAACATTTATAAATGGATTAAAAGGAAATATTTATCTAGAGAAATAAACTGAGTTATAAAAGGAATTATTTATTTAGAAAATAAATAGAATATTGGAATATTTGAAAATGGATAAAAGTGTAATAAAGGAGAATTTTACACCACGAAGAATTTAGGCCCGTGCTTCGCACACGGGTAAACAGAATATGAATTCAAAGTGAGAATTTAAGAGAGATCTGTTTAACAGATAGAGTGAGAAGGTTAATTTATAAATAAAGTTTTATAAATTAATTTAATTATTTATCTTTGGATAAATAGAGTATATAAGTCAAGACTTATATAGAGAAGTAAAAATCGATTTCCGCATCGATGTTTGAAACTGAATAAGGACGAAGGAGAATTTATCGAATAAGAGTTATTCGAAGTAAAGTTATCGAATATCAGTTTATTCGAAAGGAAGTTTATTGAATATTAGTTATTCGAAATGGGTTGATCCAAGTGAGTTAATCCAATAGAGTTAATCCAATAGTACAAATTGATTGAGATCAACCCTTAGAGTTAAACTGTTAGAGTTGAACTGTTAGAGTTAAACCGTTAGGGTTAAACCGTAGAGTTAAACCGTTGGAGTAAAGATTTAGAGTTAGTTAGTTAGAGTTATACAGTAGAGTTATTCAGTAGAGTTATTCAGTAGAGTTATTCAGGTAGAGTTACTCAGTTAGGGTTAATCAATTAGAGTCAAATCGAACTAGAAATTTAAAACAGTAGTTATTTAAGATAAGTTACCAGTTAGCACGACTGCTAGCGAAATTCGCAGGGCTGCAGATAGCCTAAGGTGGTCGGATGATTCCTGAGGGAATCAGGCGTAACCATTGTGATCGCTGCAATCTAGAGTCGAGCGAATGGTGTTAAATCAAATATTAGTTAATTAATAGAAGAATTAAGTCGAGTTTGTCAAGTTGAGTTAAATAAGTCGAGTTAATTAAGTTAAGTAGTCAAGTTGAGCCGATCAATCAAGTTGGTCAAAATAAGTTAATCAAACTGAGTTATCCGAATAAGAATTAATCCAGTAAGAGTTAATAGAATAAGAGTTGTAGATTAGAGTTAACCAAATAGGTGTTAATAATTAGTTATCCATGTATTTAATTGAGATAGGATGTAAGGGTCATATTAAAGTTATTATATTTCGGATGCAGGGGATTATAACACCATTGTTATAATTAAGTGTTTTCCGTACGAGAAGCGGATTTGTAAATAGAATCCGAGAATGTCGTAACGAAGTGTTAAAGATTTAGAGAGATGAACTTTGTCTATTTCGAAGTTAGAAATGTCGTTCAGTTAAGGTCTGAGAGGTACTTATACCCCAACTTGATTGACTTCGTTTTTAACTAAGAAATAGTTAAGATTCGATGGTGAAAAGTGGTTAAGTGGAAACCAAATGAAGGAGATTTGGCATAGTGATGTTTATTCAAACATCTGTTTAATCAAATGAAAGAGATGTGGAAATGTTTTTCCAAATGAGAAGCAGAATTGTTTTCTGAATATAGAAACAAGAGATGGAAATGTTTTCCAATGATAATGATATATATTTTCTAAATATAGTGAATAAGAAACATAAAATAACAGGAATAGGGAAATGAACGAATGAATGATGATAATGATTGCTCGATAGAATTTCCATTGGAAATAATATCGTTGTTTGCACACCGACATGTTTTCATTTGATTGTTAGATCACCGACTATCAAAGTTTGGACCATTTTAACGTTGTTAATATGGAGAGACCGGTTGGATTATTATCCAGAGAACCACTCCGTATTTACATAAGCGTTGCGAATCAAGTATGCTGAATATATTGAAGACGGAGTTATGCAAGGGCTATCCTATTTACAGAATAGTGCCTTCGGTTTGTCCAGTCCCAGGACAAACGCAAATGGACGAGTGTCTGATAGAGTATATCCAATAAATTACGTAAGTTGATCTCTTCAAACGTACTTACGTTTGGTGGCGGAGGAATTCGTTTCTCTTAGCTGTATACCCGTGGTATTTTTGGTGAAATCAATTTGTGATTTGGCGGGTATGACGATGTGGCATTCAAAGTAATGGAGGTGTGATCTGTCAAAAGATACGTTATGACCTCAGGCCTCATCAACCAGGAAAGGACAAAAATCGGGCAGGCAGCATGGCTATGTGGGTCGCATCCATTAGGATGTATGATCACCTATCCAGAGAAATTCCTTTTGTTCTTAAATCTATCGATGTTGTCCCTTATCGGGACGGTTGCTGATCCCAACCGTTGGTGATATACATTCGATACACTCAAGCGAAATGAGTGGTCGGTCATGTGTGCGCCGGGTTGCAAGATGTTCTTGTTGAACCCAGTGTATTTTCCTCTAGAGATACACGTTCGGAAGGTGTTCCATACCTTGTCAAGTTGGAATCCAATATCCAATAAGCGCCGCGGTTTTTGATTGTATACTATATATGTGGAGCGTGAGATGCAAGCGTTCTGCTAGATTGCTAATTACTTGTGATTAGACATTATTATAATATCAGATAATATATGATTTCCAAAAGTGTTTTGGGTTATCGTAAGGTAAAAACCATCCGTGTTTATGTGTGGATTGGTCTTACGATTATCTTTTCTTTTGAAAAGGATTTTGAAAAGTTAAACCAAGTGATTTGAGTTTACTCACTCCAGTCCCATGACTGACCCAGAGTTTATTTTGTTTTGTTTTCCCTAAACTCTTGGGTGCCCAAATTTGTACGGGCAGTCAAGTAGTCAGGATTTACAGGTATGCTTGAAGAGCATGGAGCAGGAGGCTTCAAGATTTTTCTAGCTATTGATTATTCTGCTGTGATGAAAGTGTTGTACTCTGATAATGGTATGATATACATATACTACTTTGATTTCAAGATATGTTGTCTATTATATTTTATTCGTCCGCTGTGAGATTCGTGTTACTCTGATGTTGTTGTGTTCTTCTTCTTCTTCTGTTCTAATTTTCTATCTTATCTATCCTCACCATCTAATTTCTTTCTTGGACTATCCAGTAATTTCGACTTTTGATTGTTCGATAGGTGTTATATATCGGATAACCAAGGTCGTCTTTTCCCGGGTCGTTACAAGCTGACTAGGCATGAGGTAGCGTATTAATTTCTCATTTAAATTTCAAAAGCAAGTTACGAAGAAAAAGAGACTAAAAGGGAAGAATTGAATGCATATTTATGTTAAATGTATTTGTCTTTCCTGATGCTGAAAAGGCATGCGCATGAATTTATGCAAAAATCCATTGGCATTCACTTCTCCCTTAATTGGTTTCTCAATGTTATCATTTATTCTTCAAAAGTCTTTTGAAATTCAAACTTAAAATTATTAATGAGGTAGAAAAACTTTCCCTCCACTGTGAATCTCAAATTTAGAACAATGATAAAATTTCCTTTCTTAATATATATATGCAAATTTAAAGAATTGAAACCCCTTTTCATTTAAATTTGAAATAAAAACCGACAATAAACAGTAGGAGACGAAAACGGAAATTTTATATAAACATCAATTAGAGTATTAATTGAGCATTTAGAAGAAAATGTTTATATGCAGATCATTCAGAACAACAATATAAACTAAGGTTGGTGCAATAAATGTAATCAATTTCCAGCCAAACAAAGAATTGATATCCCCCCTTTTCTTAATTTGCTTTTACTTGTTTATTTCTAACATTTTGTTTCCAGTTTTCAACATTCATTACCAATACACAAATATATATTTTAAATTGAAACAATACCTGATTAGCATAAAATTTCTATGTATAAATTCATTTAATTTATGTTCATATATATGAATAATGTAACATGGATGCATGTGCTAAAAGTAAGGAAGGGAAGAATTTATTTCACCGTTACACCGTAAATTAAATGCCAATGTCAATGCTAAATTCACGAATTTATTTCACCCATTATTTATTTATTTAGAACTAAAGTACATATAAAGTTAAAATATTCTTTATTAGCAAAACGTTAACATTAAGAATTTAAATAAATAATCCATATATTTTATTACATGTGAATTGTTCACGCCCCGTATTTACATTAAAAAGAATATTTTTGACATATCTTAAATATATGTTTTCTTTTCTCTTTTAGTAATTAATTTCTAGCAATGTTAAAAAAATAATTTTTTTTTGGCACTTTTATATTTACTAACATATATCTTTCTTTACTTCAAATAAAATAAAATTTTAATTCTTACTAATTTAAAATAAATTATTTCTAACAACCAAAGCTCATTAAAATAAATTAAAATAAATTTTAAATTTGCCCCGAAATTTAGGGTTGTTACATAAAAAGATTAAATCTTTTTATTTAGATTTAATGAAGTATACCAATTAAATTTTATTTAATTGGAATTGAATTTGAATTGAATTTGAATTGATTTTTGGGTTTATCGTGAACGGTGTTTTAAATAACACTTGTTCTTTAACCCGATAACTAATGGAATGTGAATTGGGTTTATCGTGAACTGTATTTTAACAACATTCGTTCTTTAACCCGATTTACAGTGAAATGTGATTTGGAATTTATAAATCTTTTATTAAGATTTAAAGGACATTTTCCAAAGTAAAGTTTTCCAATTTAATAAAATAAATAGCAATGGAATGGAATTCGATTTATTAATAATCGAAGTGAATTTATGTGGAGGAAGACAACTAATATATCTAGAATTTAAAAGGCTTTGCCATTTTTCCATTTATATATTAGTCGGATATGGAAGTTTATATCGATTATATATATCGATTTGTTTTCCATGAAGATTCCAATGTAAATGAAATGTGATTTTGGGTTTATCGTGAACCGTGTTTTAAATGATATTGGTTTTTTAACCCAGTTAAATCCAGGATATGATTTCCCAAGTTAAATAATCATTGATAGTGATTTTTGGGAAGATTAAAACAAAGTGGAATATTAAATGAATCTTTAATTAGATTAAATGATCGAGAATGGAGTATCACCAGTTTTGCTCCAGGCGATAGTTAAATCTTTAATTAGATTTGAACGTGAAATTATAATTGAATTTACTGATAACACTGTGGTGTTAGATATGAGTATGACCATTTTTACTTCATAGGATGAATAGGTTAGGGTTGGGAAATTTAACAAGTGATTACTTCGGTAAGGTTCGCTAATCCCGACTAGTTTGGATAAACCATAATTTGGTTTGAATTGATATTCAAAAGAAGACTAAAGAATAAATTTAAAGAATTTATATTTGATAAAATTAATGGGAACCTTTCCCAAAGTGTAAAAATATTTGAATAAAAGAAAATTCTGAATTAGAACGAGGCGTATGTTGTGTTTGTGTAATACTTATTTATTATATACGCGAGTTATTCAGAAAGATCGGGTTTATCCTATTCTGAATAAGTGATTCGACGGTTTGTTGAGGATAATGACGGTGGTCGAAGACCGGAGGTCTTCACATCGTTCGGATAATTACTGATGATTTTGATTGAGCTATACACCCAAGAGGAGGGAATCAGTTGGTGATCGTCCAGATGTACTTGGAGATCGATGGATATGTGAGGTACAAGGTGCCTTCGGTTTCGTTCAGACCCAGAACGGACTTGTAAATGGACTGTGTATCTAACATTGGATTTCATTCTATGTGATTGATATCAGTTGCATAGCGTGAATTGCCTGTGTGGCATGCGAAGATGCAAATTATCAAGGCTTCTGTTGAAAAGCAAAGTCTTGTCATTGATGATCAAAGCACGGCCTGTGTGGCATAGCTTTGTGTAGCGTTAATTCGCGAGCCTCACACCCCGGTGTGAACCAGAAACGGGAGAGGACCTCAAGGAGGGCATGCATTTCCTTCTAGCTAGGGTGGTGTCAGTGACCTACCAGTGCTGACATTTATATTATTTTCACCTGTGTGGTTGTTGGATTGCGAGGCACCTCAGACATATCGGTGACTAAGTGGAGCCGACGGAGTCATTAGGGTCATTTAAGCCCCAAAGGGTGGGGAAACGCAGTGTTCAGGCATTTTAATCCACATCGGTGGACTGGCCCTATCGCTCCAAGGGTCGATGCGTTTCGATCCGGAGATATGGGCTAGATTGTCTCGAGGTGGTGAGGACAATCCCTATCCTCGGTTCACAGAGGGAAATCCAATTTCCAATACGAGACATTTCGATTTTAGTCGTAATCCTATATATGGCGACATAGTGGTATGGGGGACTTATGCCGTCTATGATTGATACTTATGATTGAATTTTTTTGACACTATACACTTATAGTAATAATAAAAGATGAAATTTAGCATATCAAGCATTCTTTGGCTATTATAAGGTAAAACCCTATCCTCCGGCTTGTGTTGCATTGTGTGATGGGACGTGGGTCTTATAATAGCTTCATTTTTCTTTATTTAGCATTGCGCTGTTGTTGTATGCACTGGTATTCTAAGGGTAAAGACCCCTTCCGTGTTATACGGCGTGGTCCCTTGATTTACCTAACTTTAAAATAAAGATTAATAATTGTTTTAGTTCTCACACCAGTCACATGACTGACCTAGAGTTTATTGTTTTAACCAAAACTCTGGGTGCCCCTATTTTCCACACGGGAAGCTAGTAGTTTTGGTTTTGCAGATTTATATTCATGGGAACCTGGTTTACAGCTGGAATGATATCCGGAAAGCTCTGTATCCATATATCTCTTTCAGTTGTGTATTGTGTTATTTTTTCGCTGCGGTAATGTATTTAAATCTCTGATATTTCTATGATGTATAATATTTATTCATGCTCTGTATATTCTGATGGAATTGTTGTAATTAACAATGAAATATTCTTCTGTTTGTGTTCCGATTTGTTGTGTTCTCAAAACTATCAGGGGTTTTGAATGGTCTTGGTCGGTTTAGCGATCGATTCGGATCGAGCGAAATTCCCAATTGTAACACAGATTGTGATAAGCGTCATTTAATTATTTAATGCTTATACAATTTTAAATTGCACTCTAGATGTGAGTTGATTGTTTAATAGCCGTTTATCACTATTTTTGAGTACATGCGATGTACGGGATCCATATAAAAAAAATTATATAGTGATTGGTTGAGTGTGTTTCCAATTTAGAAATAACGAATATTTTAAAATAATGTTCATCGAAGAATCAAATATATGATTTTGATGTCCGATTTTAGATGGACATGAAAATATTGAAATATATGCTGCGGAGTAAAGTAGTTGAACGCCATTTTAACTCGAACGGATTCTTATATCGATTTTACTCATTTTTATAACGAATATTGGAAAGATTTGATTTAAAAATATGATATTTTGAAAATATTATCATTTTAATATCATAATGATATGGAATATTCAATTTTTATTTAAAATTGAAATGGAAGTTGGAATCATTTTTAAAACGAATTAATATTTTTTTTATAAAATACGGTTTAAATGGAAATCAACGAAATATATTATATATATATTTAAATGGCCTGAATAGAACGTTTCGCGCATTGTCTATTCGCGAATTTCGACCGTTGACTTTGAATTGACATAACGGGAGATCCGACGTTTGGATTCTTCTGAACTAGGAACCGCCGGGTTCATATCGAATAGAGCATTCCAATGATATTAAGAGATTTAAAATCTAATGGTTAGATTTTAAAATACGTCCAAATCAGTGTTGGAAAAAGTCGTAATGGAAGCAGTTCGGTGGCCGATATTGGAAACCAACTGTAAGGGTCGTATTAAAATTATTAAAAATATGAATAAATTATGTAAGATCACGATAAATGATTTGTAAAAGGTTTTCGGATGAAATACTCCATATTTGAAAAGATAAAAGATATTTATCTAAACTAACTAGTTAACAATTAGAATGGAGAACTGAAAGAGATTATAATGGTTTTAATATAAATTTTCGAGCGTATGAATTGGAAAGGATTTAAATGGAAATATTCTTTGAAATATTTCGATATTGAATTCCATGATTATACGGATATTGTTGAGGAAATTGGAATATATATATATATATATATATATATATATATATATATATATATATATCGTTACTCCCAATATGATGTCCGTTAGTTTCAGAATTTGATATTGAATATAAGTCGATATAATTTCTATTCAGGGCCTTGTATTTAATATCAAATTGGATTTTGGGTTCGTCGTGAATCATGTCTTCAATAACACTGTTCTTAAACCAAGTTGAGAATTATATAAATCTTTTAATTAAGATTTAGAGAAGTTTACCAATTAATAAATTTTATTGGAATTGAAATGAAAGTTGATTTTGGGTTTATCGTGAACAATGTTTTGAATAACAATCTTTCTTTAACCCAATTAACAGTAAAGATATGATTTGGAATTTATAAATCTTTATTCTAAGATTTAATGGAAATTTTCCAAAGTAAAGTTTTCCAATTTAATATATTAAATTGGAATTGAATGGAATTCGATTTGGTAATAATCGAGATGAGCTTCTGTAAAGGAAGACCGTTACTTTATATGGAATTTAAAAGGCTTTGTTGTTATTCCATTTATATTATTAGTCTGGTATGGAAATTTATTTCAGTTATATATTGATATGTTTTGCCGCGAAGATTCCATATTTATTGGAAGTTGATTTGGGTTTATTGTGAACTATTTTTCTAATAACATTGATTCTTTAACCCAGTTAGAGACAAGATTAATTTCTTAAAGTTGAATAATCATAAAGTAACGATTTTTGATGTTAAAACCAAGTTGGAGTTTTAATGAATCTTTAATTAGATTGGAATGTGAATGAGGTAACTGAAACACCCTACCTCCATTAATGTCATTCACAAAGGGAATGCATTAACTTTAGTGAAGCGTTGTAGGTAAAAGATGCAGGTAAATTACAAGACAGACATATAAAGCAACGTAAAAGATTAAAAACTTTACTTTATTGATAAAACAACAGTTCGGTAAAACAGCTTGTATAAAGATTGTTTTCTAATGCCAAAACACCAATACCCAGTACAACAAAGTATCTGTCTTGTTTAATAAAATAAAGAAGCATAAAATGACAATGATATTCCCCAATAAAGCATGAGCCAGCCATAGTAGTGGAAAAAAGAGTCCAAATCAATATGTCTACTATCTTCGAGCTTGGAAAGAGAAACAATGCAAACTAAGCTGAGCTATTCCCTCCCTAACTACCTAGGGGGGAAACGGAAGAAAAAAGGAGAAACAAAACTAGGTCAGACATAAATCTGGTAAGTCCAGTAATTTTTAGTATGTAAACAGGTAATAGTAACATGACATGAAAAAATTGAATATAAGACAATACCATGATAACAGGATAACAAGATAACCTAAGATTAGCATAAGATATAATAAGGCAAGATAATCCGAATGCGCTTCTCCTCTTCCTCTGCTTCGCTACTACCCCGTTATTCTAATTTTTATATCTCTGAATTCCAATTTTCTCTACACTAGCTAACCAGTATCCTAACTAGTGTCTTTTATTGAATAATCTGCATCCCCTATTGTGTCCCAACTAGTATCATGTGTTATATATTAAGGTGATCCCACCCCCGCAATTGTGGTAGCCTTTAGGTGTACATCTAGTATGGGGATCTTACCTCAATCAGCATAATTGCCATGAAGATGTTAGATGTACACTTACTACCCTATTGATCAACTCCCTACTTGTATTAATTTTCCTTGTGTCTGTGTCAATCAACCCTCTCTTGCATGTAGATACCCTATGCTGATCCCACCATAAGGTGTATCAATCTCTATGATAGCAACCCGACATGATTCAAGATGCATAGTGTATACTACTGATGCCCAGTGCTTGCTTTTCCACTCCAGAGCATGTGCACGCCCTTACTCCGTTGGAACTACACTATTGCACCCCCTGCCACTATTTTAACCACTTATAACCAGCCTAGTAATCGTTCCCTACCCTTCCAAGTTCAGGGTACCGTTATACATCTATGTGGGTTACTGTTGAAATGGGTCCTCGTTACTAGGGTTTCTTACTGGATAAGTTTGAAGGCCTATATAAACAAATATTACCCACCTACACGAGATGTACTTAAACCTCCCTCTGATTCAAACATGTTTATTTAACGGTTATGTTTGTGGGACTATATATACTAATATTACCCACCTACCCGAAGTTTACTTAACTCTCCTACTAATCAAGTCAATTTGTACTATTGGTTAAGCTTTCCATAACCCTATCCACTTTGTTCATTTAATATTGGTTAAGTGTTGTCCATTCATGTTAACTTTACTCACCCACACATCATGTTGTACTGGTTAAGTGTTTCCTATTAACTTAACCCTACTCGTTCATCATGTTATGTTGGTTAAGTGTTTCTTATTAACTTAACCCCACTCATTCATCATGCTATATTGGTTAAGTGTTTCTTATTAACTTAACCCTGCTCATTCATCATGCTATATTGGTTAAGTGTTTCTAAATTTACTTAACCCCACCTTCTTGTCTAATTAACATGTTATAACGGTTAAGTGTTCTAAATTTACTTAACTCCACCTTCTTGTCTAATTAACATGTTATAACGGTTAAGTGTTCTGAATCTACTTAACCCACCTTCTTCTCTAATTAACATGTTGTATTGGTTAAGTGTCGCCTATTCATATGTTACTTAACCTTACCATTCTTAGAATGTTTGTTTATTGGGATTAATTAATTTATTAATGCACCAACCTCTCACATTAGAACTTTTGTTTGCGGTTGCTAGATGTGTCGGGCGGTTTCGGGCAGACTTCTACCGCAAACTCATTCTAACCTCGGGTTTTGGGCTAAATGCGCTAACCTTTCACATTACATTTGTGTTGCTGCAGTTACTGGATGTGTCGGGCAGTTCCGGGCAGTTCTACACCACGAATAAATCTAACCTCGGGTTAGGCACGTTCCTCTTTCAAATTAATTTACATATTTACAATTTATGTTCATATGTAAATTATCCACAAGTGTTGTCAATTCAAGTCATGCCCCATTTACCCTCTAAATTTTGTCCATAATTCTAGGTATACAAATTCTACCATTTCATGCTACTAATCATTCATATGATTACGAGCTAATCTATGCTAGTAGTTTAATATTTTTTCCCCAATGTCTCCCCCATTATTCGTTTGCATAATTCTCATAGAACGCTAGGCTCGCAAATTAGCCTAACTTATAAACAAAAGGGAATAGAAAGGGACATGTAACATTCCAACAGGCATAAACAATATAGATCAACAAGCGTAGCATAAATTTTGGGATAGAATGACATACTTAGTTAAGCACATAAACGTGATCTTACATTTAAATTAGATCCAAATAGCATGCGAACTGGCATAGATCTAATTGTATAAGCATGAACTTATATAAATCTTAAACATGGGTACTAGCTTGGATCTAAACATGTAAGCATGTATGAATATAACTTATCATGTAATTTGCATATACAACATGGAAGGTTCAATTGTGTTAGTCCAATAGTCTCATAGGCATAGGATGTACGACATGATAAATCAATCACAACAGTCCCATAGGCATGATAGGTTCCATTTTGTCAATCCAACAGTCTCATAGGCATGTTAGGTTTCATTACGTCAATCACAATAGCCTCGTAGGAACAATAGGTGTCATTACATCAATCACAATAGTCTCATAGGCATAGGCAATTCAGAATTGATAAAAGGATAGGCACAAAAAGAATTAAGCATAGTTCTTAGATCCAATTATTACAGTCATGATTTCTTATTAGGTGTTCACATCTAAACAGTAAATGTACTTACAGAAAAAGGATGGATATTGACTTCTGGAATCTAATTTCTGAAGTTGAAATGCTATCCTTTGATATATACGTTTAATTTGGTAGTTCTTCTAATTGATTCCTAGTTTGAATTTGATTCTCTAGCTTGGGGTTGTTTAATGGAGGCTAGGCCAGTTTGTAGATGAATAACACGACGGCTCCATAGAATGAGTTCTAGGGTTGAGGTTTGGGGTGGTTATATAGAAATCTAAGTTCAATTCTAGCCTTTATATTTGTCTAGGAGAAATCAGAGCCGTCAAACCAAAGAGATGTGTCACCCATCCAACCGCAGCATGACACATATGCCCCAATACCTCATAAATCGGTCATTGGCCAATCAAAGAAAGCCACATCAGCTCAAGACTGTCAAAAATTGTCACTTCCCAGATCTGGCTGATGGGGTCGACCCCTACGAAGGGGGAGGGGGTCGACACCTATGTAACAACCCGCATTCTACGCATCGGAGGATCGTAGAATATTTATTTCTTTCCCATATATAGTCGTATGGAAATGTAACTTTGGGAAACAACCATTAGAGTCATTTCCCATGTTCATGATTTTTGTCGATTTTTAAATGACCATTTTGCCCCTAGATGATCTTGTTTTAGCCATAACTTTTGATTTGAAAGGAATTTTTAACTGAAACCACTTCCACTAGATTCGTTTGATGGTTTACCTTTCTGTAGATTTGTAATGACCCAGATTTCCATAACATCGGAGTTGACTATATACATCATACGTCCAACCCAAATATCACGAAAATACGGAACATATTTTTCTTAGAAGAAAGAGATAGAAGAAGAACAAAAATAACAACACAGAATCTCACATTGCAGCGGAACAAAATATAATATATCATAACCTTTGAAATACAAAATCTTAACTGTATAACATACACTTATCAGAGTACAACACTTACAACACAACGGAACAACACTATAACTAGATAACGCTGAAGCCTCCTGCTCCAAGCTCCTTTAGATATATCTGAAAAATCCTGAACTACTTGACTGCCCGTACAAATTTAGGCACCCAAGAGTTTACGTAGAACAAAACAAATAAACTCCGGGTCAGTCACGGGACTGGTATGAGTAAACAGTTTAAAACAGTTTTCAGAAACTAAATGATATCTCATAAGACCACGCCGTATAACACGGAACGGGTTTTTCCCTTATGAGAATCCAAACACTTGATTTAACTTTCAAAATCCCTTTGAAAGGAACGATAATCTTTATATCAAAACTCCTTTGATATCATAATAATGTATAAATCAAGTAAATAACAATCTAGTGGAACGTTTGCATCTCACATTCCACATATATAATTACAATCATAAACCGCAAGCACGTATTGGGTAATTGATTTCCAACTATGACAAGGTATGGAACCACCTTCCGCTGGTATATCTCTAGAGGAGAATACACCGATTTCAACAACAACATCTTGCAACTCAGCCACACATGACCGACCACTCATTTCGCTTGAGTGTATCGAATGTATATCACCAACGATTGGGATCAGCAACCGTTTCCCGAATGGGACAGCATCGACAATAGATTTTTAGAAGTAAATGAAACTCTAGATCAGGTGATTATACACCCTAATAGGTGCGACATACATAGCCATGCTGCCTGCCCGATTTCTGTCATTTACCGGTTGATGACTCTAGAAGCTATGCTTTATCATCACACCCGATTCACTTCGAATGCCACATCGTCAAATCCATCAAATCACCGATTGACGTCCTCAACAATACATTATGTGTCAGCGAAAAGAAGTTTCCTTCTCCACTTCCACTCTTGGTACGGTTGAAGAAATCAATGTACGTGACCTTTCTGGAAATACTCTGTCAGACATTCATCCATACAAGTCACCCAGGAACAGGATGAACTGAAGGCACTATTTCTATTAATAGAAAAAGTCCTTGCACTCTACTCTGTCTTCATTTATCTTTATATAATCTGATTCGTATGCTACTGCCATTACGGAGTGGTTCTTCGGATAATAATCCAACCGGTCTCTCCATATTGACAACGATGGTCAAATCTCCGATAGTCTGTGATTTAACTATCAAATAAAAACAAGTGTTTCGATAGTCGATGATTTAACTATCGAATAAAACAAGTGTTCATCCAAACATCCAACAATCAGTGAGCCTTTAATTAATATTCCATTAATTAAATCTCTTCTCTATATCTTATCAATATTTGTTAACCAAATATTTTCAATAACCATATTGGCCTTATACGTTATTTGGAAAACATTTCCGAATATCGCCTTCCTTATTTTCTAACTTTAGAAATATTTATTATTCTATTTCCAAGCTTACATTTATTTGGGTTAAACCGGATGTTGTGTAAAACAGCGGTACGACAACCCAAATACTATATTCAACTAACTCTCATTCAACATTGATCTTCGAGCCTGAAATCTTACTGTTTATTTGATAATAATGAAATCAATCAAGTTGGGGTATAACTACCTCTCAGACCTTGACTGAATAACATTTTTAATGTCAAAACAGATATGACTACTTACTCGAAAAATCAATACCATACAACTACTTCTTCACTTTTAAACAATATATACTTTCTCTTTCTATTCTTTCGAGGTTTTATTCTTATACTTCATTTTTGATTATACTATTCTATTTTTAAGTTCGCTTCCTTATCGACTTCTATATATATTGATAAGTTGATTTCTAACTATCAAATTATCTTAAAAATATTCTATCTCCTTAAATTCCCAGAAAAATTCGCCATAACCTCCATTGTACCGGGAGCGTCGGGAAATTTCAAATAGCTTTTCCGGTCCTTCTCATCTCAAAAAGAAAAAGAAAAAGCCAAGCGGCTTGCCGATACGGCGCATAAAATCTCATATGTGAATTTAAATACGTACCTTTTTGTCGGGCATTCTATTTATTTCACTTCTATACTTTATTCCAAACCTGTCTCCTGTATGTCTATACCTGTCCAATCTATTTTAACTATACCAATCGTTTTAACTCAATTTGTTAATTAAATCTGTTATTTAACTTTTCAGTCTATTTCACCTTCATATTTGAACATTACATGTTCAAATATATTTTAACTGCATATTAACAAATTCTAATTATACTCATACTCTCGTTTCCTTATCGACTTCTCAATTCAAATTCCAATTCAATTCTATTTGAATTCTCTTTATTTAAACTTCATTTGAATTCTATTTTCAAATTCTATAGTTTAAAGTACATTTGAATTCTATATTCAATTTCTATAGTTTAAAGTCCATTTGAATTTCTATATTCAAATCTATAGTTTAAAGTCCATTTGAATTTCTATTATTCAAATCTCTATTTCAATTCCTTATATTCAAAGTCCATTTGAATTCTCGGCATTATTTATAAATAACGTTTATGACTTCAATTCAATTCCCACCTTTCCATTTATAAACAGCGTTTATAAATTCGATTCAAATCCCATATTTTCATTTATAAACTAAGTTTATAAATTCGATTCAAATCCCATATTTTCATTTATAAACAAAGTTTATAAATTCGATTCAAATCCCATCTTTCCATTTATAAACAACGTTTATAAATTCGATTCAAATCCCATCTTTCCATTTATAAACAACGTTTATAAATTCGATTCAAATCCCATCTTTTTATTTATAAACAAAGTTTATAAATTCGATTCAAATCCCATCTTTTTATTTATAAACAAAGTTTATAAATTCGATTCAAATCCCATCTTTCCATTTATAAACATCGTTTATAAATTCGATTCAAATCCCATCTTTTTATTTATAAACAAAGTTTATAAATTCGATTCAAATCCCATCTTTTTATTTATAAACAAAGTTTATAAATTCAATTACTTGTTTTATATACCTTCAAACAAGTTAATATTTTCTATAGTCTTATTTAAAATTCAAATTCTATTATAAAAATAGAGTTTCCTTTTTAAATATCAAATACCCTTTTTGATATTTTTATAGATCAATATTCAAGCCCAGGGATATTTTAAACAATCAAATCAACCAATTTTCAATCATTTGATTTTTAACACATCATATATGAATATTTATGAAATCAAACAAACAACAAACAGATAATATATTTTTGAGGAATCCAGTTGGATTCCTCCAACCTGTTTTCCTGCATCCACAGATGTTAGTCAACATAGTAATACCCATCCTGCTTCGAGGCAGGATATCGCGGTATAGAAGGTCATCCACTAATCATAGCGTGGGGCGTATAGGGTAATCATCCGCTATGAAACTGCGGGCATCCGCTAATGAGACTGCGGGAATCCAACCAATCATCAACCCAATATATATATAATAGTCAACCAATCCTAGATAACTAATATATATTTTTAAAACAATCAGACTAAACAGCATTCAAACAAACAACAACAATTATTTTTAACGATGTAAAAATAATTCTAAACAAACAGGTGAATGAGATTTACTCACCGTGATTTCATTTGTTGAATATCTGTTTAATTCCGATTCGTCTTAACTTTGAATTTATTCGAATCATCTTGAATGAAATTTACTGTGTACCTCACTGTCTTTTAAATAACTCGATCAAATTGACGAAGTATTTCTCCAAATAGCTCCAAACAACTACCATCAGCCCCTCTAAAATCCTACTCCATCTTTTATGGCATTTCGTCGAACACCATTTTGTCATCAACAACTTCCACCTCTCCGACTTGTTGCAGCAACAACTTCGCAGCATTCCACCTACTGCATCCTCTCCGCTCAACATCAGTAAAAACCCATACTCCACTTGCCTCAACTTCAACACAAAATATTCAACATCATCACAATTTACAAACTGGTTTACTTCCTACCAATTCTGGCTACAAGGTTTACTTCCTACCAATTCTGGCTACAACCGTTTCATGCACTAGCTCATCGTTCAATAGTGATGACACAATGAACATCATTTACATTGCTGCCTCCATCTCGAGACAACACTAACCGGGTCGGACTCCCAATGCCTTGCGAACCCTCCAACAAATCGAGCTTCATCAAACCCACTTCCCAATCGAACTCCTGCAACGCGACGCTCCAACTCAAAGCCACCAGATCCGTTTCGGAACCCTACCAGAATCGCGACTTCGATTCATACTCCTTCACGAATGACACTCGCTCCAGATCCTCACGCCCTCGAGCTTGGTCTCGCACTCTTTCTTGCTCGCGAAACACGGCTCGAGTTCGAACTCGAATTTGAATTTCTGATTTTCGGAAATGTGGAGTATTCGATTTTGGAATGTTTAGGATATTTAGGGGAAACCGATTTCATTCGTAGAAAAGAAAAAATAGCAGAGAGTAGGTGCGATTTATAGAGGAGGGGTGTGGTTTTTAACTGATCAGCGTGGCCTTGGTTGTGTGGAGAAAAAGAAGAACACATGTTTTATACTTGGCCACTTAATTCTTCCTGGTTGTTTCATTTGTGTCCACCAAGAAATGAAAAGGATTTTCTTTATGATTTTTATTATATTTTATTTTTAATTAAACCAATATCCTTAAATTAAAATACTCTTTGACTGCGAACTCCTTTCTGAACCAAACAAGTGTCAATTCTAGGGTAATACCACTATTCCGAACACACTGGGATGGGTCACAAAGTCCAATTCGATCGTCTGTGGAAGATATTTATTTAAATTGATTTAAATTAAATTCAAAAACCATTTATTTCTTCAATAATAAATTTAATATTATTATCGTTATAAATTTAAGTAAAATTTCCTATTAATTCTTTGAACTGTATTTAATTCAAACTAAATTTGAATCCAACTAAATCCATTTTCGTATTTCGATTATTTAATATATTCAATATTAAGTTGAATTTGATTTTTAAATTGATAACTCCAATATAAAATTCCATTTATATTTATCCACTCAATATTTAAATCCATATTAAATATTTAAAATTAACCGACGAAATATCCGGGTCATTACATTCTTCCCCACTTAAAATAATTTCGTCCTCGAAATTGCTAAGGTAGGAAAAGTGCTACAACCCTATTTATCTTTTCAAAACTTATTTAGGTTGATACTCAACATTTCAACTTCCTTACGTAACTCTCTTTCGAATAAATCCCTGTTCGATAACTCCTCCCTTCGAATAACTATATTCGATAATCTCTCTTTCGAATAACTAGATTTGGAAACCCTTCTTCGAATAAACTATATTCGACTTACTCTTATCAATTAACTCTATTGGATTTAACTCTTATTGATTAACTCCATTGGATTTAACTCTTATCGATTAACTCCATCGAATAACCAATATTCGATAACTCCTTTAATTCTATCCGAATAACTAATATTCTATAACTCACTTCGATTAAACTAATCGATAACTCTTTTCGATTAAACTATAATCGATAATTCATTTCAATTAACAAATAATCGATAACTCCTTCGATTTACTAATAATCGACAACTCCTTCCGAATAACCAAATTCGATAATTCCTTTAGAATAAACTATATTTGATAACTCCTTTAACTCTATCCGAATAACTAATATTTGATTTAACTCCACTCGCTTAACTCTAGATCGCAACGATCACAATGGTTACGCCTGATTCCCCCAGGAAACATCTGACCGCCCTAGGCTATCTGCAGCCCTGCGAATTGCGCTAGCAATCGTATGAAATGGCAACTTATCCTGAGTAACTATGTTTGACTAACTCTATCTCAATAACTATATTCGATCAACTTTAATTGAATAACTAACATTCAATTAAATCCTAATTCGATTAACTATGTTCAATTAACTCTATCTGGTTAACTCTTAATTTGAATAACAAGTATTCGATAAATTCTAATTGAATAACTAATATTCAATTAACTCTATCTGGTTAACTCTTAATTTGAATAACAAGTATTCGATAAATTCTAATTGAATAACTAATATTCAATTAACTTTATGGATTAACCCTAACTGATTAACTTTAACTGGTTAATTCTTATCCTAATCGATTTATTATAACTCTAATTGATTATTTCTAACTCTAATCAACTTCTTTTATTCGAATAACTCTTATTGGATAACTTTTATTCATTTATAAAGATTTACTTTTAGTAACGGTTCTTAACTTTATAAATGTTCTCTTCAATAACGTTACTTCACTTGTACAAGTGTTATGTACCCCTTCTATTTAAAACTATCGGTGTTAAAAACCAATATCTCTTCTCTATATAAGTTCATACTTATATATTCCACTTATCGGATGATAAATATTTAATTTAATTCATAAACTATTATTTATAAATTAATCTTTTCTACTTATCCGTTAAAACAAATTTCCATTTTCTATTCATCATCTGAATATTCCTTTGATTAAATTCTATTTATTTAACAAATAAATATCTCATTTATAAAATTCTATTTATTTTCTATAAATAAATATTTCCATTTAATCTATTTGTAAATGTTTTTTTTTCAAATATTTCCTTTCTATTTGTTTGCACATAACTTCCTTTGTATTTGTGTTACAAATATATTTCCTTTATATTTGATTTACAAACATATTTTCTTTTTAACTCTTTTGGGATTTCCTTTATTCATTCCCAATTCATATTTCATTCACATTGATTTTACTCAGTTTATCCATTTCGATCCATTTAACTTACTTAAGTTAAATTTAATTTTAATCATTCAAATTCCCATTAACTAGTTGCTAATTATCCATTTTGCCTATTTCACCCTTTTTATTAGAATATAACTTGTTCAAATATATGTCAATCTTAATTATAAACTAATCTAATTATAATTTCAACTTGAGTTATATATTCGATTTCGAATATAAATTCTCAATCTCTTTCACTTATCCAAAAACCTAATTTCGATTCAAATTTCCTTTAACTAAATATTCTCCAATTTAGTTAATTCTATTTAACCATTTAAAATATGATTTTTGTCTTAAAAATCATTTCACTTACTTCACTGGAGTTCATATTTATTTTATATCTCCAGTCTGGATTTTCTAATCCCAATTCGGATTTTATTTCCTTAAAATCCTTTTATTAATTTAATTAAACCGTTATGGTTTTCTAATGGTTCTGGCGCTGCTTTTCTAAAAATTTGATTTTGACATAACTCAAAATCTATACGACGAAATCCAGATTTTTCTCTTTCATTAGAATACTATTATTCAACCGGTCCCGACGATTCTTGTTTCAAGGAATTCCGACTTCAACTGAGTTCTGTATACTAAATTGAAGTTCGGATCGCCAATTTACGAACTGCCGCGCTACGGCGAGCTCGTTTTAATTATATTTATAAATATAAACGTTTTAACTTTGTTTATAATGAATTCAACTCAATTATGATATATTTTTAATATATATCCAATCCATTTAACATAATATTCCCGATCTATTTCACTACTATTTGAAATTCTATATATTTACAATATTCAAATTCCATTTGCATTTCTTTAATCAAACTCTATATTATTTCCTTCTATTCAATTTCTATTTGAATTTCCTTTTATTCAAATTCTATTCGAAATCCTTTGAATTTAAATTTTATTTCAATTTTTCTTATACAAATTCTATTTGAAATTTTCTTTATTCAAACTCATTTGAATTCCTTTGAATTAAAATTCTATTTCACTTCTATTTGAATTATATATATTCAAATTCCTTTATTTTACTTCTATTTGAAATCTATATTCCAATTCCCATTTCAAAATTCCTTTGCAGTTATATAAATATATACATATATTTATATCTATCCCAAATTCAAAACATTTGAATTTTCAAACAACTTGTTTCTTTTCAAACAAATTTCCATCCAAACTTTTCGAAGGCAGCAATTCATCACTTAGAAACTCGGAAATGAACACTGATGATGTTGCGACCATCATCAGAATTATTTCCCAGCTACTAAATGAGTCCAGTGCTATATTTCTTTTAAAATCCATTTAGAAAAATATTTTCCAAACTCCCAGGATTTTAAATTTTGAATTCTGGTTGGAATTCAATTTCAATTCAACTATTTAAAACAATATCGTGTCCAATCTTTTATTCAAGTGTTTATAAATTCCTATCGACTTCGTGGCGTCCCACGATTCGACCAAAATTTATAATCTACTCAACAGACTAGTCAATACAATATAAAACAGTTTTTATATCAAATAAAAAGTACACCCTCTCATATATATATACGCTTAACTCATTCTAGGATACTACTGATCCTATCTCTAATGAGTACATTCCAACAAGCCTAGGTATTCGCTCAATCTAAGTTCTGATACCAACTGTAATGACCTAGATTTCCATAACATCGGAGTTGACTATATACATCATACGTCCAACCCAAATATCACGAAAATACGGAACATATTTTTTTTAGAAGAAAGAGATAGAAGAAGAACAGAAATAACAACACAGAATCTCACATCGCAGCGGAACAAAATATAATATATCATAACCTTTGAAATACAAAATCTTAACTGTATAACATACACTTATCAGAGTACAACACTTACAACACAACGGAACAACACTATAACTAGATAACGCTGAAGCCTCCTGCTCCAAGCTCCTTTAGATATATCTGAAAAATCCTGAACTAATTGACTGTCCGTACAAATTTAGGCACCTAAGAGTTTAGGTAGAACAAAACAAATAAACTCCGGGTCAGTCATGGGACTGGTATGAGTAAACAGTTTAAAACAGTTTTCAGAAACTAAATGATATCTCATAAGACCACGCCGTATAACACGGAATGGGTTTTTCCCTTATGAGAATCCAAACACTTGATTTAACTTTCAAAATCCCTTTGAAAGGAACGATAATCTTTATATCAAAACTCCTTTGATATTATAATAATGTCTAAATCAAGTAAATAACAATCTAGTGGAATGTTTGCATCTCACGTTCCACATATATAATTACAATCATAAACTGCAAGCACGTATTGGGTAATTGATTTCCAACTATGACAAGGTATGGAACCACCTTCCGCTGGTATATCTCTAGAGAAGAATACACCGAGTTCAACAAGAACATCTTGCAACTCAGCCACACATGACCGACCACTCATTTCGCTTGAGTGTATCGAATGTATATCACCAACGATTGGGATCAGCAACCGTTTCCCGAATGGGACAACATCGACAATATATTTTTAGAAGAAAATGAAACTCTAGATCAGGTGATTATACACCCTAATAGGTGCGACCTACATAGCCATGCTGCCTGCCCGATTTCGGTCATTTACCGGTTGATGATGCTAGAAGCTACGCTTTATCATCACACCAGATTCACTTCGAATGCCACATCGTCAAATCCATCAAATCACCGATTGACGTCCTCAACAATACACTATGTGTCAGCTAAAAGAGGTTTCCTTCTCCGCTTCCACTCTTGGTACGGTTGAAGAAATCAATGTACGTGACCTTTCTGGAAATACTCTGTCAGACATTCATCCATACACGCCACCCAGGAACAGGATGAACTGAAGGCACTATTTCTATTAATAGAAAAAGTCCTTGCACTCTACTCCATCTTCATTTATCTTTATATAATCTGATTCGTACGCTACTGCCAATACGGAGTGGTTCTTCGGATAATAGTCCAACTGGTCTCTCCATATTGACAACGATGGTCAAAACTCCGATAGTCTGTGATTTAACTATCGAATAAAAACAAGTGTTTCGATAGTCGATGATTTAACTATCGAATAAAACAAGTGTTCATCCAAACATCCAACAATCAGTGAGCCTTTAATTAATATTCCATTAATTAAATCTCTTCTCTATATCTTATCAATATTTGTTAACCAAATATTTCAATAACCATATTGGCCTTATACGTTATTTGGAAAACATTTCCGAATATCGCCTTCCTTATTTTCTAACTTTAGAAATATTTATTATTCTATTTCCAAGCTTACATTTATTTGGGTTAAACGGGATGTTGTGTAAAACATCGGTACGACAACCCAAATACTATATTCAACTAACTCTCATTTAACATTGATCTTCGAGCCTGAAATCTTACTGTTTATTTGTTAATAATGAAATCAATCAAATTGGGGTATAACTACCTCTCAGACCTTGACTGAATAACATTTTTAATGTCAAAACAGATATGACTACTTACTCGAAAAATCAATACCATACAACTACTTCTTCACTTTTAAACACATATATACTTTCTCTTTCTATTCTTTCGAGGTTTTATTCTTATACTTCCTTTTTGATTATACTATTCTATTTTTATGTTCGCTTCCTTATCGACTTCTATATATATTGATAAGTTGATTTCTAACTATCAAATTATCTTAAAAATATTCTATCTCCTTAAAATCCCGGAAAAATTCGCCATTACCTCCTTTGTACCGGGAGCGTCGGGAAATTTCAAATAGCTTTCCCGGTCCTTCTCATCTCAAAAAGAAAAAGAAAAAGCCAAGCGGCTTGCCGATACGGCGCATAAAATCTCATATGTGAATTTAAATACGTACCTTTTTGTCGGGCATTCTATTTATTTCACTTCTATACTTTATTCCAAACCTGTCTCCTGTATGTCTATACCTGTCCAATCTGTTTTAACTATACCAATCGTTTTAACTCAATTTGTTAATTAAATCCGTTACTTAACTTTTCAGTCTATTTCACCTTCATATTTGAACATGACATGTTCAAATATATTTTAACTACATATTAACAAATTCTAATTATACTCATACTCTCGTTTCCTTATCGACTTCTCTATTCAAATTCCAATTCAATTCTATTTGAATTCTCTTTATTTAAACTTCATTTGAATTCTATTTTCAAATTCTATAGTTTAAAGTACATTTGAATTCTATATTCAAATTCTATAGTTTAAAGTCCATTTGAATTTCTATATTCAAATCTATAGTTTAAAGTCCATTTGAATTTCTATTACTCAAATCTCTATTTCAATTCCTTATATTCAAAGTCCATTTGAATTCTCTGCATTATTTATAAACAACGTTTATAACTTCAATTCAAATCCCACCTTTCCATTTATAAACAACGTTTATAAATTCGATACAAATCTCATATTTTCATTTATAAACAAAGTTTATAAATTCGATTCAAATCCCATATTTTCATTTATAAACAAAGTTTATAAATTCGATTCAAATCCCATCTTTCCATTTATAAACAACGTTTATAAATTCGATTCAAATCCCATCTTTCCATTTATAAACAACGTTTATAAATTCGATTCAAATCCCATCTTTTTATTTATAAACAAAGTATATAAATTCGATTCAAATCCCATCTTTTATTTATAAACAAAGTTTATAAATTCGATTCAAATCCCATCTTTCCATTTATAAACAACGTTTATAAATTCGATTCAAATCCCATCTTTTTATTTATAAACAAAGTTTATAAATTCGATTCAAATCCCATCTTTTTATTTATAAACAAAGTTTATAAATTCAATTACTTGTTTTATATAACTTCAAACAAGTTAATATTTTCTATAGTCTTATTTAAAATTCAAATTCTATTATAAAAATAGAGTTTCCTTTTTAAATATCAAATACCCTTTTCTATATTTTTATAGATCAATATTCAAGCCCAGGGATATTTTAAATAATCAAATCAACCAATTTTCAATCATTTGATTTTTAACACATCATATATGAATATATATGAAATCAAACAAACAAAAAACAGATAATATATTTTTGAGGAATCTAGTTGGATTCCTCCAACCTGTTTTCCTGCATCCACAGATGTTAGTCAACATAGTAATACCCATCCTTCTTCGAGGAAGGATATCGCGGTATAGAAGGTCATCCACTAATCATTGCGTGGGGCGTATAGGGTAATCATCCGCTATGAAACTACGGGCATCCGCTAATGAGACTGCGGGAATCCAACCAATCATCAACCCAATATATATAATAGTCAACCAATCCTAGATAACTAATATATATTTTTAAAACAATCAGACTAAACAGCATTCAAACAAACAACAACAATTATTTTTAACGATGTAAAAATAATTCTAAACAAACAAGTGAGTGAGATTTACCTACTGTGATTTCATTTGCTGAATATCTGTTTAATTCCAATTCGTCTTGACTCTGAATTTATTCGAATCATCTTGAATGAAATTTACTGTGTACCTCACTGTCTTTTAAATAACTCGATCAAATTGACGAAGTATTTCTCCGAACAGCTCCAAACAACTACCATCAGCCCCTCTAAAATCCTACACCATCCTTTATGGTATTTCGTCGAACACCATTTTGTCATCAACAACTTCCACCTCTCCGACTTGTTGCAGCAACAACTTCGCAGCATTCCACCTACTGCATCCTCCCTGCTCAACATCAGTAAAAACCCATACCCCACTTGCCTCAACTTCAACCCAAAATATTGAACATCGTCACAATTTACAAACTGGTTTACTTCTTACCAATTCTGGCTACAACCGCTTCCTGCACTAGCTCATCGTTCAACAGTGATGACACAATGAACATCATCTACATTGCTGCCTCCATCTCGAGACAAGACTAACCGGGTCGGACTCCCAATGCCTTGCGAACCCTCCAACAAATCGAGCTTCATCAAAACCACTTCCCAATCGAACTCCTGCAACGCGACGCTCCAAATCAAATCCACCAGATCCGGTTCGGAACCCTACCAGAATCGCGACTTCGATCCATACTCCTTCACGAACGACACTCGCTCCAGATCCTCATGCCCTCGAGCCTGGTCTTGCACTCTTTCTTGCTCGCGAAACACGGCTCGAGTTCGAACTCGAATTTGAATTTCTGATTTTCGGAAATGTGGAGTATTCGATTTTGGAATGTTTAGGATATTTAGGGGAAACCGATTTCATTCGTAGAAAAGAAAAAATAGCAGAGAGTAGGCGCGATTTATAGAGGAGGGGTGTGTTTTTTAACTGATCAACGTGGCCTTGGTTGTGTGGAGAAAAAGAAGAACACATGTTTTATACTTGGCCACTTAATTCTTCCTAGTTGTTTCATTTGTGTCCACCAAGAAATGAAAAGGATTTTCTTTATGATTTTTATTATATTTTATTTTTAATTAAACCAATATCCTTAAATTAAAATACTCTTTGACTGCAAACTCCTTTCTGAACCAAACAAGTGTCAATTCTAGGGTAATACCACTATTCCGAACACACTGGGATAGGTCACAAAGTCCAATTCGATCGTCTATGGAAGATATTTATTTAAATTAATTTAAATTAAATTCAAAATTATTTGTTTCTTCGATAATAAATTTAATATTATTATCGTTATAAATTTAAATAAAATTTCCTATTAATCATTTGAACTGTATTTAATTCAAACTAAATTTGAATCCAACTAAATCCATTTTCGTATTTTGATTATTTAATATATTAAATATTAAATTGAATTTGATTTTTAAATTGATAACTCCAATATAAAATTCCATTTATATTTATCCACCCAATATTTAAATCCATATTAAATATTTAAAATTAACCAACGGAATATCCGGGTCATTACAAGATTGGTCATAATAGCCAAACGGACTTACCGTTTGGGAGATATGGCTGAATTAAGGTTTGGAAGGTGAAAAACTGCTTAACCGGGCCAAATAGGGTGATTAGTGAATAGGCCCATAACCCATTTCAGGATTAGGGTTATGGGGAGGCTAAAATGAGTTAGAGAATCATTCCATTTCAGTTTTCTAACCTCCACTTATCTCCAAGAAATCCTAAAAATGGCCTCCAACCTCTAAATCACCTCCAAATCATCTTTTAATCAAGGATTAAGCTTAGCAACATCAAATCGAGGAAGACCTACCCCAAATCAACATTGGAGATGCTGTTTAGCTGTAATAACCCGGAAAATGTGAACCAATTTAAAATTTTTATAATTGGTTATTGTTAATAAATTTGAACAATTGAAATAGCATATTTCAATAAAATAATGAATTGGGAATAGTGAGGCAGTTTGAAATTTTGAATACAAACTTTGTCTGACTGTACCAGGTGGAAAATAAAATAGATTTTAGCGAAACTGAAAATATTTAAATCTGTTTATGAAGACCTTTCTAACGAATCTGAAAAATCAAAGTTTCTTTACGGGAATCAAAAGTTGTGGCCAAATGAATTTTCAGAAAGTTCGCTATATAACATATATAGCCCTTGAAAATAGATATTTTGCATACGACCTCGGAATTCGATGAAACCACTTTTGTTGGATCTGGGATGTCAAACTATTTCTAAGTTTCAAATTTCATAATTTTTGAAGATAGTATGTGAGCGGGGCAAAGGAAAATGTGATTGGTCAGTTCCTATTAAAATGGGTCGACCTGAAAATGGACATTTAGCATATGAGCTCAGAATTCGACGAAACTGGTTTTGTTGGGACCGTATCATCAAAACAAAACTAGATTTATTTTTCTGGAATTTTTTGATTCAGTTTGTGGCCCTGGCAAATTGAAATGTTCGTTCAAATTGAATATAAAATGTTTTATACTTTAATTTGAAAAAAAAACGATTGTAACAGTCGAATTGGCCATCGAAACATATCCCATTGTGTACGGAATGAGGTTACTTAGCTAGGGGCGATAGTCGTTAGGTTGAAATTGGTGTAATTGGCTAGAAAGGGTATTATAGGAATTTAAAAATATAATAAATTAGAAAATATCTTTCATTTTCTCTCACTTTAGAAAAGTCGATCGACCCCCACGAACGAACGACGTAAATCATTCAAAACTTTCCCCCTCTATCGCCGCCGCCACAGTCAATTTCGTCGCCGCCTCCAGTTGACAATTCCGATCGCCTTCGTCCCCTCTTCAAATCAAACCCAGCCTCGTCAGAAACCATCACCGATCGACGACGAACTTCGTCGAGGAAGTCCGCACCTTTCTGCCGCCGTCACGAACGCCTGGAGCCACCGAGTTCGCTGCCACCGCCGTCGATTGGAAGCCTATTCGTAGCTCTTCGACGTCGTAGGGTCTGATCTGGACATCGAGCTACGGCTTTGATTTAAATTCAAAACCTAGTTTTGAAGGTTCGAAAAGCACTCTGCTTTGAAATTTTTGAATTTAAAATAACAATTTTAACTGTTGCAAAACTTTGAAAAATCATATCTTTTTAGTGTGTTAACGAAATTCGATGAAACAGGAAACATCGGGACCGCAGGGTGGCTCTCTACCATCTAGCAGAAGCCACGGATTTTTCTGATCTTCCTACGATTTTTAGCACTACAAAAACCAATATGAGGAATCTTAACTAAATTGTGTGAATGGAACCATGTTGTATAAATTATATAAGTGAAATGTAAATTATATACGCATTGTATACCTCATGTACATGTGTTGTATAAGTTATATTAGTGATGTATAAATTATGCAAGCGTTGTATGAAACATATATGCTTTGAATTGTGATGAAATGCAAGTGAACTATAGAAATAATATATATATATATATATATATATATATATATACATATATATATACTCCCCTCGTCCACAGACCATGGACGATATTTATTGCTTGTGATTGGCGTGATATTATATGGTATAACGAATGGTTGGAAATAATTATTTGTGGTTGATATTGTGGTTGAAAAATACCTTTGTGGTTGAAAAATACCCTCTTGTGGTTGAAACAAATTAGAATAGGATTGTGGAAAGGAAAATAAAACATGCCCCCTACGTGCGAACTAGATGCATGATCCCCATTGTCAAAAACCGCGGGGTTTTATGGTAGAGCGAGGAGACGTATTAGGGACGCTCCCGGTTTTAACTACCCTGCCATTATGCTGTCGAAATTTTCTGAAATATTTATGTGTTAGAATAATTTTCATTTGTTGAAATTAATTACATATGTTGAAACCAATATTCATGTGTTGAATTGAAATTCGTTCGTCGAGTTGAAATTCATGTGTTGAATATTATTCGAATTTTAAACAAATAGATTTAATGATAAAAATCAAATTTTATATATATACAAACTATAGAGAATATTCATGTGTTGAATTGAAATTCATTCATTGAATTGAAATTCATGTGTTGAATGTTATCGTATTTTAAAATAAAATGAATAGACAATAAAAACTACATTTTTATTGTGAATATGAAGTGTTAAAAACATTCACGTGTTAAAGAAATATTTTTGATGATAAAAATATTTCTTTTATCATGTATACACTTTGATAAAAATACCACGTGTTGAAATAAATATTAGTTTGCTAGAGATATTATTATTAGCTTTGTTCTGCATATATATATATATATATATATATATATATATATATATATATATATACATGTGTTGAACAGGAAAATGGATTAGCTGTAGAGTAAAGAAATTATTTGCGTGCCCGACAAATAGGTAAGCCTTGATGAGTTGGCTGCGCAATTTTATTTTTATATCAACTCCCGTGAATGCCATTGGATGCGGAGTGCTGGTTATTCTGTGTGAAATAATAAACATCGCCATAGGATAGTAACAATTAATTTTGAACTACACTACATCGCATACTCCTTGACGATAGGCATACTTCAACATATTCCACATAAGCATTTGGAGCTTGTGTGACGAGGTGGAATATTTACCATACGAGCGAGAGGCTTGTATGGCAATGATTATATACTACAGGTTGAACTGATGACTGATATGGACTATATAAAATATAACGATAAATCGCCAGATTAATGAAAACCCCACACGGGTCTGGAGTAGACAATAATCACATCTCTCTAGTCATTAGATACGGCATATGGACTATTTATTCCCACACGGGACGAGGTGACTAGGATTTATCCTCTGGAGTAATTAAAAATACACGCTCCCTCAGGCTTGACAGGGTGACGAGAATTTATTCTCTGGAGTTATTATCTATACACGCTCCCCTGTAAACACAAGAATATATCACTATAAATATGTGGATGCTTTATAGGATTTATTGGGTACCTAACACGGCCCAATAAATTTCCAAACCCCTTCCCGTACAAAGGAGGTTATGGCGAAATTTTTCGAAATATTAAGTCGTTAGTGAAATATTTGAAGTGAAAACGATGTTATAATATTTGAAGTGAAAACGATGTTGAAATAAATGAATGAACGATGTTGAAATAAATGGATGAACTATATTTGAAATAAAAGAATGAACTATATTTATATATATAAATATAAATAGAATTGAAAGGAATCGAAGCCGTGCAGTTCGTGTTTTGGGATCGTAATTTGAAACGATTAGTACGAGAAATCCGACCATCGGATTTTCCCGAAACCGCAACCGCTGGGTTCGCCTTGGAAATATCTTTCCAACGACACCAACCTTGTAAAAATCCAACGGTTGGATTGTCTGGAATGTTTAATTCAAATCTGAAGAAAAACAGTGCCAGAATCGTTTATATTTATATATAAATATAAATATAATTAAATTAAATCGAATAACGACGCTGCAGTTCGAATTTTGAAACCGTAACTTCAAACGACTAGTGTGGAAGATCCGACCGTCGGATTTTCACGAAACTGGAACCGTTGGGTTCGCTTTGGGAGTATCTTCCCACTGATATAGACTTTGTAGAAATCCAATGGTTTGATTTTTCCGATATGTGCAAAAAAAATTAGGGGAAAAACAGCGCCAGTGCCATGGCACGACCTGAAACATGGATTGGAAATATTATAAGCAACATGGATTGGAAATAAACCAATTTGGCTTGATCTGTTTGATATTTAATAGTTGTATGTGTTTGACACGAAAATAACACTAAAGAACTGAAATATGAATGTCAAATAATATAACCATGGAAAGAATTGTTTTGAATTCTAATTACGTGGATTATTTGAAAAGGCCGAGCTAACCCTCATTTCAAATAATGGATCGAACGTTTCGAATTGGTAAATAAAAAGATGATTCAAGACCGACGATCTTCGTATCGGTTGGATGGGCGCTTCTGAGGTTCCTGATTGGAGTAGCTACCGTGAAGGAACGGAAGTAGTAGCCGTCTGGATGTATGTGTTGATTGTACGGATATACGAGGAATTTGATGCCTCCGGTTTCGTTCAGACCCAGAACGGACTTGTAAATGGACTGTGTGTCTGACATTGGATTTTGTTCTATACTGATTGATCACTGTTAAATATATATCTGTTTGGCGGCGGAGAATTTATTCTTTCTCTTAACGCCCTTCTCTGAGACGTACGAGCTCAGAGGTTATATATCGATAGAAGTCAGTCGTATGGAGTGGACTGCCTATGTGGCATGCCAAGATGCTGTGATCAAGGCTTCTATTGCAAAGCAAAGTCTTGTGTTTGATGAACAAAGCACGGCCTACGTAGCCTGGCTTTGTGTATAGCGTGGATTCGCGAGCCTCACACCTCGGTATGAGTTAAAAACGGGATAAGGACTGCAGGGAGAGCATGATGTTTCTTTCTAGCTATGGTGGTGTCAGTGACCTACCAGCCCTGACAGTTATATCTAATTTTCACCTATGTGGTTATTGGAATGAGAGGCGTCTCGATTATAGGTCTGTAAGGACCGGGAAACGTGTGTTCAGGAATACTAATCCTCAAACGTAAGAGAGGACTGGCCCTGAAGATCCAGGGGTTACCTAGAGTGTGTAGTCCTGAGGCATTTGCTAGAGTGTCTCGAAGCGGAGAGGATCTTGCCCCTTGCCTCGACTCATGACGGAAATCCAATTTCAAATACGAAATAACAGATTCGATTGTAGAACTAGTATGGCGACATAGTGTTATGGGGCACTTATGCCGTCTATGATTGATATTTATGATGCTATTCGTTTTTGAAACATATATGCACTAGTAATAATATCAAATGACTTTGCTTTACACATATTAAGCATATTTGGACATTACAACGTAAAACTCTATCCTCCATCTTGCGTTGCATTGTATGATGGGACTTGAGTCTTATAGTGGCTTCATTCTTTTTAAAAGCATTGCGTTGTTTTCAAAGAATTTACTTTCTTTTAAATACACCAGCAACCACTGGAGTAAACCCGTTCCGCGAAAGTGGCGTGGTCTTATGATTTGCTTATTACTGTTGTTTAAACTGTTAAATAGATTTCTCATACCAGTCCCCATGACTGACTCGTTGTTTGTTTCACTTTGCAAACGCGGGTGCCCTTATTTTCACACGGGCAGCCTAGTTCACAGGTGACAGGTTGTTTTTGGCTCAGAACTATAGTATGGACTGCGTTTTGACTCATGGCGAGGCTGACTTCACCGAGATGACTTTGACATTTTCCGCCATTATTGTACTTATATTATTATTCCTCCACAGGCGATGCAAACTGTTTTACTTCCAGTACTTATTATCATATGTATATGTATCGCCTTCGGCGATGTAGACTGATACCCTTATTATGTCTCACTGCATGTATATATTCCGCCTCTGGCAATGGTGACTGATCATTTCCCTTTTATTTACTAAGTTATATCCTACGTTGTGCTATTCTGATGTTGTTGCATGATATGATTCCGCTGTCATATCTATGTAAAATTATTCTATTTATTGTTTTTTCTATTATCTATTCTTTGCTATGATGATTGATGTGTTATATTCCAATGATTATCCTTACTACCGTCACACGAATTTTGGGATCGTCACAGTTGGTATCAAAGCTTTGGTTAATCTTAGTTCCGAGATCTAACACATTAAACACCTCGTCAAAATAGAATCAGTAGTGTTCTAAGGCGAGTAGCTCATTAGAGATAGGATTAGCGATGTCCTAGAATGAGCTAAGCAGATTAGCAAAACAATTTGATTAGTACATCAATGCCTTTCCTTATGTTCCCCTGCTTTATCATTTATGAAAGTTATCAATTCTGTGAGCTTGACTCTTTTCTTGCTTATACAGTGCTCTATCTGATGGCTACACGAGCAGCAGCAGCCAGAGGTGGCCGTGGAGGCCGAGCAGGCATAACAGGAGGACGGGGGAATATCCCCGTAGTTGAGGAGGGCCGTATTATTCAGCCACCGGCACCCCAGGACTTTGAGCTAGACAGAGTAGCGAAGAGATATAGGAACCTGGGGGGAAAACCCTTTTCTGGCCTTGGTACAGTGACAGAGGCTATTGCTTGGTTGAAGACCTGTGAAAATATTTTTGAAGGCATGGGATTGGGGACCAACAACAAAGCACGTTTAGGTATTTGGCTCTTACCGGAAGAAGCAGAGTTGTGGTGGGATGCCATCACCTCAGAATATGTGGCAGGTACTGTTAGGACCTGGAAGCAATTCAAGACCATGTTCAACGAGAAGTTTTTACCTGAGCAGGCCTTAGAGCGGATGCGAGAGCAGTTTGCTAATTTCCAGTAGGGAGATCCTCTATCCAAGATTACCTCAATAAATTCACTCAGTTGTCGCGCTACGCTCCAGAGCTAATCATGACAAACAAAGCTAAGAACAAGAGGTTTATATTTGGGCTACGGCGCAAGTACCATGACAGAGCCATGAGCAACATCAAACTCTCATTCTCAGAACTAGTAGAAATGGCCTGCAATTATGAAGATATGGATGAAAGACACTCCAACCAAGACCGCGCCAAAAGCCAAGCTGGAAATAAGCGCAAAGCTGCAGCAGATTAGCCAGAGTCTAGCATTACAGCGGCCGCTACTCAGAAATCCAGAAAGATACCAAAAGGGAGTTGCTACAACTGCTGGAATACAGGACATTTTTCAAATGTATGCAAAGCCCCAAAGATGCTAAAGGCAAATCTAGACCACAGCTCAGCCGAATGCTAAAACTGCCATAAGAAAGGGCACTATAGTAGGAATTGTCCTCTGAAGCAGAATGCACAAGTGGCTCATGTGTATGACGGGGAGACCCCCCCAGCTATCACCGATGGATCAGGTAAACCCGACGTCTTGGGAGGTACCCTTACCATTAAAAATATTCATGTTTTTGTACTTTTTGATACTGGTGCATCACGTAGCTTCATTTCTAGTAACATTGTTCACAAGTTAAAATTAAATCCAAGGAAGCTTAAAGAACCAATTAAAGTTCAAAATCCGATAGGAGGTTCTACTATTCTCAACTCATATTGTAATGTACCTGCCTTATATTCTTGTTATTGATTTCCTTTTGAAGTGATTGTCATGGACCTTTCCGAATTTGATGTTATACTGGGGCTTGACTGGTTGACAAAATATAAGGCCGAAGTTAGATGTGACGAAAGAATCGTGAAAGTTAAAACAAAATTTGGGCATATCACTATACCATGTCACGGTTCAGAAATTAATAGAAAAGAATTTTGGTCTTCTTTGAAGTCACTCCCCCTTCATTAGAAAAGATACCGGTCATTAAAAACTTTGAGGATGTGTTTGAAGAAGTAGAAAACTTACCGCCGCAAAGGGAAATTGAAATTAGAATAGATCTAGTTCCTAACGCCTGACCTGTAGTACATCCAATTAGAAGAATGGCCCCGAAAGAAAAAGAAGAGTTTGGTAGCCAAACTCGAGAATTGCTTTGGAAAGGTCTGATTTGACAGAGCTTTTCAGCTTGGGGAGCAGCAGTAGTATTTGTCCCGAAATAAGACGGTACTCTAAGATTTTGTGTTGATTACCGAGATCTCAATAAGCAGACACTGAAGAACAAATATCCCTTGCCTCGTATAGACGATCTGTTAGATCAATTAAATGGGGCAACAGTATTCTCCAGGATGGACCTAGCTACAGGTTTCTACCAATTACGTATAGCAGAAGACCATGTTCCTTTGACAGCCTTCAGGGGTCCCGATTTATTCAATGAATGGCTAGTAATGCCATTCGGCTTGTGTAACGCTCCGGCATACTTCGTCGATCTTATGAACAGAATGTTCCATGGTGTATTGGATAAATTTGTGCTAGTCTTCATCGATGACATTTTAATCTACTCCAAGTCGGAAGGCGAGCATGCAAAGCATTTAGAACAAGTGTTGAAAATTCTGAGGAGAAATGTTTTGAAAGCTAAATTTTCTAAGTGTGTCTTCTGGCAGGATGAAGTTAAGTTCCTAGGCCATGTCGTATCAAAAGTAGGGATTGTTGTAGATCCAAGCAAAATTACAGCGATTCAGAACTGGAAACAACCTACTACCCCCACAGAAGTTCGAAGTTTCCTTGGATTGGCTAGTTACTATCGGAAATTCGTTCAGGATTTTTCAAAGATATCTGGTGTATTGACAAAGCTTACAAAGAAGCATGAGAAATTCAAATGGACTCTCGAATGTGAAGAAGCTTTCCTGGAGCTGAAACTGAAATTGACAATTGCTCTTGTATTGACAATTATAGAAGGCAACCAAGACTTGACAATTTGGACAGACGCTTCTATTAGAGGGCTTGGTGCATTATTAATGCAAAAGGGCCAAGTGGTTGCTTATGCCAGCCGCCAGCTGAAGCCGCATTAAAAAAACTATGCAACTCATGATCTTGAGTTATTAGCTATCGTGTTTGCTTTGAGAATCTGGAGGCATTATTTATTGGGCGAGAAGTTCGAACTATTTACCGATCATCAATCCTTGAAATATCTATTTTCTCAGAAAGATCTAAACTTGAGACAGCAACGTTGGTTAGAATTCCTAGCAGCATATGATTTTGAGATTCTATACACTCCGAGAAAAGTCAATGTTGTAGCAGATGCGCTCAGCAGAAAGAATGAAATTATTTCCAGTTTTATCATTACATCTTCATTAATTGATAGGATCTCGACCCTTCAGAAAGAAGATAATTTTGCAAAGGAGATGGTCAAAAGAATCAATGAGGGCATAGACTCCAGCTTCCAAGTGGATGGTGAGGGAGTTCTGAGATTAAAAGGAAGTATTTGTGTTTCTGACATCTCCGAGCTAAAGAGGGAAGTGCTTGATGAATGTCACCGGTCCAAACTCAGTATCCATCCAGGTGTGAGCAAAATGTATAATGACCTCAAACGCACCTTTTGGTGGAAGGCGATGAAAAGAGATATTTCATTATATGTTAGCAGATGCCCCACTTTTTAGCTAGTTAGGAGCGATCGGCAGAAATTGGCTGGACTATTGCAACCATTAGAAATCCCAGAATAGAAATGGGAGCAAATTTCGATGGATTTCATTGATGGCTTGCCTAGAACTAGAAAAGGAAACGACAGTATATGGGTGATCGTAGATCGCTTCACGAAGACTGCCCATTTCATACCTGTCCGATCCAACAGAAAGAATCAAAGTTTAGCACAGATTTACTTCAAAGAAATAGTTAAACTGCATGGAGTACCACTCAATATAGTCAGTGATAAAGATCCCCTATTTACTAGCAAATTCTGGGAAGCATTCCAGACCGAATTACAGACGGCCAAACTGAGCGGGTGTATAGAATTTTAGAAGATTTACTACGGGCTTGCGTTATTGATTTTGGAGGCTCATGGGAAGATCGCTTACATTTAGCCGAATTCTCTTATAACAATAGCTATCAAGCGAGTTTGGGAATGTTTCTATTTGAAGATTATACCGTAGACCGTGCAGATCTCCCGCATGTTGGGTAGAACCTAGCAACAGACTTGTGTTAGGGCCCGATATGATTCGAGAAGCATCAGATAAAGTCGATTTCATTAAGAAGCGATTGAAAACCACACAAAGCCAACAGAAAAGTTATGCTGATGCTAGAAGAAGAGATTTTTCATTTGCCGTTGGCGATTATGTTTATTTAAGAGTTTCTCCGATGCAGGGAGTAATCAGATTTGGCAAGACTGGGAAGTTGGCACCGAGATTTATTGGTCCCTTTCCTATACTTGAACTGATTGAAACTCTTGCATATAGGGTTTCATTACCTGATTGGTTGCCTGGTGTACATGATGTGTTCCACATGTCTCAACTCAGAAAACATGTGCATGATCCAGATCTTGTTGTAGAAGAAGTAGCGCAACAGGATATAGACATAACTCCAGAATTAGCAGTCAGAAGAGAGCCATTAAAGATCGTTGGCAAAGAAACTAGAGTGCTAAGGAGCAAAAAGATTCATTTAGTCAAAGTGCAGTGGAGTAGTGATCCTAGAGACTGTACTTGGGAGACTGAGGAAAGCATTAAACAAGCCTACCCCAAATGCAGAGTGGACATCTCTGACTAACTCCGGTGCAAGGTACCTTTACAATACTTTGCATTTACATTTTGTTTCCTACTTTGCTGTTATTTCCTTTTCGAGGACGAAAAGTTTTAAGTGGGGGAGATTGTAATAACCCGGAAAATGTGAACCAATTTAAAATTTTTAAAAGTGGTTATTGTCAATAAATTTGAACAATTGAAATAGCATATTTCAATAAAATAATGATGGGAATAGTGAGGCAGTTTGAAAATTTGAATACAAACTTTGTCTGACTGTACCGGGTGGAAAATAAAACAGATTTTAGCGAAACTGAAAATATTTAAATCTGTTTATGAATACCTTTCTAATGAATCTGAAAAATCGAAGTTTCTTAACGGGAATCAAAAGTTGTGGCCAAACGAATTTTCAGAAAGGTCGTTATATAGCATATATAGCCCTTGAAAATAGATATTTTGTATAAGACCTCGGAATTCGACGAAACTACTTTTGTTGGATCCGGGATGTCAAACTATTGCTTAGTTTCAAATTTCATAATTTTCGAAGCTAGTATGTGAGCAGGGCAAAGGAAAATGTGATTGGTCAATTCCTGTTAAAATGGGTCGATCTGAAAATGGACATTTTGCATATGAGCTCAGAATTTGACAAAACAGGTTTTGTTGGGACCGTATCGTCAAAACAAAACTAGATTAATTTTTCTGGAATTTTTCGATTCAGTTTGTGGCCCTGGCAAATTGAAATGTATGTTTAAATTGAATACAAAATGTTTTATACTTTAATTTGAAAAATAACTGACTATAACAGTCGAATTGGCCAACGAAACATGTCCCATTGTGTCCGTAATGGGGGTATTTAGCTAGGGGAGACCGTCGTTGGGTTGAAATTGGTGTACGTTGGCTAGAAAGGGTATTATAGGAATTTAAAAATATAATAAATTAGAAATTATCTTTCATTTTCTCTCACTTCAGAAAAGTCGATCGACCCCCACGAATGAACGACGTAAATCATTCAAACCTTTCCCCCTCGATCGCTGCCGCCACAGTCAATTTTGCCACCGCCTCCAGTTGACAATTCCAATCGCCTTCCTCCCCTCTTCAAATCAAACCCAGCCTCGTCAGAAACCATCACCGATCGACGACGAATTTCGTCGAGGAAGTCCGCACCTTTTTGCCGCCGCCACGAACATCTGGAGCCACTGAGTTCGCTGCCACCACCATCGATAGGAAGCCTATTCGTAGCTCTTCGACTTCGTAGGGTCTGATCTGGATATCGAGCTACGGTTTTGATTTAAATTCAAAACCTAGTTTTGAAGGTTCGAAAAGCACTCTGCTTTGAAATTTTTGAATTGAAAAGAACACTTATAAGTGTTGCAAAACTATGAAAAATCATATCTTTTTAGTGTGTTAACGAAATTCGATGAAACAGGAAACATCGGGACCGCAGGGAGGCTCTCTACCATCTAGCAGAAGCCGCGGATTTTTCTAATCTTCCTACGATTTTTAGCACTACAAAAGCCAATGTGAGGAATCTAAACTAAATTGTGTGAATGGAATCGTGTTGTATAAATTATATAAGCGAAATGTAAATTATATACGCATTGTATACCTCATGTACATGTGTTGTATAAGTTATATTAGCGATGTATAAATTATACAAGCGTTGTATGAAACATATATGCTTTCAATTATGATGAAATGCAAGTGAATTATAGAAATAATATGTATATATATATACACTCCCCTCGTCCACAGACCATGGACGATATTTATTGCTTGTGATTGGCGTGATATTATATGGTATAACGAGTGGTTGGAAATAATTGTTTCTGGTTGATATTCTGGTTGAAAAGTACCTTTGTGGTTGAAAAATACCCTCTTGTGGTTGAAACAAATTAGAATAGGATTATGGAAATGAAAATAAAACATGCCGCCTGTGTGCGAACTAGATGCATGATCCCCATTGTCAAAAACCGCGAGGTTTTAAGGTAGAGCGAGGAGCCGTACTAGGGACGGTCCCGGTTTTAACTTCCCTGCTGTTATGCTGTCGAAATTTTATGAAATATTCATGTGTTAGAATAATTTTCATTTGTTGAAATTAATTACATATGCTGAAACAAATATTCATGTGTTGAATTGAAATTCGTTCGTCGAGTTGAAATTCATGTGTTGAATATTATTCGAATTTTAAACAAATAGATTTAACGATAAAAATCACATTTATATATATATACAAACTATAGAGAATATTCATGTGTTGAATTGAAATTCATTCGTTGAATTGAAATTCATGTGTTGAATGTTTTCGTATTTTAAAATAAAATGAATAGACAATAAAAACTACATTTTTATTGTGAATATGAAGTGTTAAAAACATTCACGTGTTGAATAAATATTTTTGATGATAAAAATATTTCTTTTATCATGTATACGCTTTGATAAAAATACCCACGTGTTGAAATAAATATTAGTTTGCTAGAGATATTATTATTAGCTTTGTTCTGCATATATATACATGTGTTGAACAGGAAAATGGATTAGCTGTAGAGTAAAGAAATTATTTGCGTGCCCGACAAATATGTAAGCCTTGATGAGTTGGCTGCGCAATTTTATTTTTATATCAACTCCTGTGAATGCCATTGGATGTGGAGTGCTGGTTATTCTGTGTGAAATAATAAACATCGCCATAGGATAGTAATAATTAATTTTGAACTACACTACATGGCATACTCCTTGACGATAGGCATACTTCATCATATTCCACATAAGCATTTGGAGCTTGTGTGACGAGGTGGAAGATTTATCATACGAGCGAGAGGCTTGTATGGCAATGATTATGTACTACAGGTTGAACTGATGATTGATATGGACTATATAAAATATAATGATAAATTGCCAGATTAATAAAAACCCCACACGGGTTTGGAGTTGACAATAATCACGTCTCTCTAGTCATTAGATACAGCACATGCACTATTTATTCCCACACGGGATGAGGTGACGAGGATTTATCCTCTGGAGTAATTAAAAATACACGCTCCCTCAGGCTTGACAGGGTGACGAGAATTTATTCCCTGGAGTTATTATCTATACACGCTCCCCTGTAAACACCAGAATATATCACTATAAATATGTGGATGCTTTATAGGATTTATTGGGTACCTAACACGACCAAATAAATTTTCAAACCCCTTCCCGTATAAAGGAGGTTATGGAGGAAATTTTTCGAAATATTAAGGCGTTAGTGAAATATTTGAAGCGAAAACAATGTTAAAATATTTGAAGTGAAAACGATGTTGAAATAAATGAATGAACGATGTCGAAATAAATGAATGAACTATATTTGAAATAAAGGAATGAACTATATTTATATATAAAAATATAAATAGAATTGAAAGGAATAGAAGCCGTGCAGTTCGTGTTTTTGGATCTTAATTTGAAACGATTAGTACGAGAAATCCGGCCATCGGATTTTCCCGAAATCGCAACCGCTGGGTTCGCCTTGGAAATATCTATCCAACGGCACCAACCTTGTAAAAATCCAACGGTTGGATTGTCTGGAATGTTTAATTCAAATCTGAAGAAAAACAGCGCCAGAATCGTTTATATTTATATATAAATATAAATATAATAAAATTATATCGAATAACGACGCTGTATTTCGAATTTTGAAACCGTAACTTCAAACGACTAGTGTGGAAGATCCGACCATCGGATTTTCACGAAACTGGAACCGTTGGTTTCGCTTTGGGAATATCTTCCCACTGATATAGACTTTGTAGAAATCCAATGGTTAGATTTTCTGATATGTGCAAAACAAATTAGGGGAAAAACAGCGCCAGTGCCACGACACGACCTGAAACGTTGTTAAATTAAATATGGCCATTTTTAAATAAATAAAAATGGCGAAAAGTCGCTATAAAATGTTATAAGCAACATGGATTGGAAATAAACCAATTTGGCTTGATCTGTTTGATATTTAATGGTTGTAAGTGTTTGACACGAAAATAACACTAAAGAACTGAAATATGAATGTCGAATAATATAACAATGGAAAGAATTGTTTTGATTTCTAATTATGTGGATTATTTGAAAAGGCCGAGCTAACCCTCATTTCAAATAATGGATCGAACGATTCGAATTGGAAAATACAAAGACGATTCAAGACCGACGATCTTCGTATCGGTTGGATGGGCGCTGCTGAGGTTCCTGATTGGAGTAGCCACCGTGAAGGAACGAAAGTAGTAGCCGTCTGGATGTATGTGTTGATTGTACGGATATACGAGGAATTTGACGCCTCCGATTTCGTTCAGACCCAGAACGGACTTGTAAATGGACTGTGTGTTTGACATTGGATTTTGTTCTATACTAATTGATCTCAGTTAAATATATATCTGTTTGGCGGTAGAGAATTTATTATTTTGCTTAACGCCCTTCTCTGAGACGTACGAGCTCAGAGGTTATATATCGATAGAAATCAGTCGTATGGAGTGGACTGCCTATGTGGCATGCCAAGATGCTATGATCAAGGCTTCTGTTGCAAAGCAAAGTCTTGTGTTTGATGATCAAAGCACGACATACGTAGCCTTGCTTTGTGTATAGCGTGGATTTGCGAGCCTCACACCTCGGTATGAGTTAAAAACGGAATAAGGACTGCAGGGAGAGCTCGACGTTTCTTTCTAGCTATGGTGGTGTCAGTGACCTACCAGCCCTGACATTTATATCTACTTTTCACCTATGTGGTTGTTGGAATGCGAGGCGCCTCGATTATAGGTCTGTAAGGACCGGGAAACGTGTGTTCAGGAATACTAATCCTCAAACGTAAGAGAGGACCGGCCCTGAAGATCCAGGGGTTACCCGGAGTGTGTAGTCCTGAGGCATTTGCTAGAGTGTCTCGATGCGGAGAGGAGCTTGCCCCTTGCCTCGACACATGACGGAAATCCAATTTCCAATACGAAATAACGGATTCGATTGTAGAACCAATATGGCGACATAGTGGTATGGGGCACTTATGCCGTCTATGATTGATATTTATGATGCTATTAAGTTTTAAACATATATGCACTAGTAATATTATCAAATGATTTTGCTTTACACGTATTAAGCATATTTGGACATTATAAGGTAAAACTCTAACCTTCGGCTTGCGTTGCATTGTATGATGGGACTTGAGTCTTATAGTGGCTTCATTCTTTTTAAAAGCATTGCGTTGTTTTCAAAGAATTTACTTTGTTTTAAATGCACCAGCAATCAAGGGAGTAAACCTGTTCCGCGAAAGTGGCGTGGTCCTATGATTTGCTTATTACTGTTGTTTAAACTGTTAAATAGAATTCTCATACCAGTAACCATGACTGACTCGTTGTTTGTTTCACTTTGCAAATGTGGGTGCCCTTATTTTCACATGGGCAACCTATTTCACAGGTGACAAGTTGTTTTTGGCTCAGCATTGCAGTATGGAGTGCGTTTTGGCTCATGGCGAGGCTGACTTCACCGAGATGACTTTGACATTTTCTGCCATTATTATACTTATTTTATGATTCCGCCACAGGTGATGCAGACTGTTTTACTTCCAGTACTTATTATCATATGTATATGCACCGCCTTCGGTGATGTAGACTGATACCCTTATTATGTCTCACTACATGTATATATACCGCCACTGGCGATGGTTACTGATTATTTCACTTTTATTTACTAAGTTATATCCTACATTGTGCTATTCTGATGTTGTTGCATGTTATGATACCGCTGTCATATCTATGTAAAATTATTCTATTTATTGTTTTTGCTATTATATGTTCTCTGCTATGATGGTTGATGTGTTATATTCCAATGATTATCCTTAATACCGTCACACGGATTTTGGGATCATCACATTAGCATTGGGATTTGCATCAAATTAGAGATTTATTTTAGATCTTAGTTTATTTGTGGCTAAGGTGAGTGACTTGCATAGTTTTGCACTAATTATGGCTAATTAAGGGGAATTAGTGTTAATTAGCGAATTTAAACTTGATAAAATTCTGGAAAAATGTTCATAAATTCTTAAATGATGTTTTAGACCTCTGATATGAATTTGGGTTAATTTGGTTAAGTTTTGCTAATCCAATCATTAGTTTCACCTAAACATGTTTAAGGGGAAATATGGGGTTTTGGGTATGTTTGATCCATTTCAACCTATCATATTGATGTTTTCTTGTTTGTGGTTGATTATGCATGTTGCTATGACTGTATGATATGCTTTGTGATTGATTTCAATAGTTAGAACGGCCGAAAACGTCATCGAATGGCGTAAACACTTGCTGGAAAAGTTTCAGGAAACAGTGCAGGTTTTCGGATCGGATCGGATATGGTGGCTCGGATCGGATAAGTGAACTGGGCAAGGGATTCGATCGGTTTGGAACTTGACACTTGAGAAATCTAGAAAAAAGGAAGGCCATGCTAGCAATATTGGGATCGGATCGGATAAAGGAGGGCGATCAGAGCGGCTAAAGGAGGAGGACCGGATCGGAACAAATGAAGGGCGAGGGAGCTGATCGGAGCGGGAGCACGAACTGGATGGGAGATGGCACCCGACCCGACCCGAAGTTGGACACCCGACCCGAAACTACGCAATGCAGTGAACCAGAACCGAACCATTACCAGAGGAAGACCAGGAACCGATGCAACGTAGTGGATCCGACCCGAACCGATAGCTTGAAGGGGAACCCGACCCGACCCAGTATTGACCAATAACCTGAGATGCAAAGGTAGTCCAATATGGGAAGTTAGAGCTCAGGATCCAATTGGGAACCGATGAGTTCACTTCATGGTTGGGCTTTGCTGCGGGACGTGTGCTAAGGAGTTGTCGACGTTCATAACTTCGATTCACCATTGAAAATGGATGATGGGCTACTTATCAGTGCAGTAGAGTCATTATGACTCGAGGGGCAAGGTGATGGTAGCAAGACTACGTTATCAGTGCAGTAGAGTCATTATGACTTGAGGGACAAAGTAATGCACAGTAAGACTATGAGCCAGTGCAAATGGGGTGAATAACTCCATGGGGCAAGTGGACATAGTAAAGGATTGGTAAGACTATGAGCCAGCGCAGATGGGGTGAATAACTCCATGGGGCAAGTGGACATAGTAAAGGATTGGTAAGGCTATGAGCCAGCGCAGATGGGGTAAATAACTCCATGGGGCAAGTGGACATAGCGAAGGATTAGTGGCTACGTTATCAGTGCAGTGAAGCCATTTATGACTTCATGGGGGCAAAGTGATCGTAGCAAGGTATGTTTGGTGATCGAAGTGGTGAATATCGTATGATTTACGTACTGGGGTGAGAGATGTGAGGATGGTTGCTATGTTTGATTGTTTGCCATCACTATGACATGCACACCCCCACCTCCGTATTCTTACACTATTTGATATGGCACCTTATAGTGTTGTACAGTATGTAGTGCTAACTCTTTGGTTGCAGGTCCAGGTTCAGGTATATTTTAGTCTACCTATTATCGTTCTGTTTAGATGCTTATCGGTCATACCAGGCTTTATGTTTGACCCAGAGTTTTATGTCTCCTCTTATTACTCTGGGTGCTCACACGAGCAGACTAGAGACAGGTTAGCTGGTGATGCGCGAGTAGCTGATTCAGAGGCGGACATGAGGCTTCCACGTATGATATATAGATATTCTCCCTGTGTCGTTGGTGATCGCTACTTGGGCATTAGTAGTGTACCTCCTTTATCTTGCTTTTGCTTTGAAACAGTCTGAAAAGTTGTAATAATGGTTAACTTTGTATCATAAGCTGTACTTGGATTTTCCGCTGCTATGTTAGTTGTTTCAGCTTATGCACTGTCTCACATGTTTTATGTCAAGTATGTTATTATTATATTTTATTCTATGCGCCGTGAGACATTCTACAGGTTTTTTGTTAGTTCATTTCCTTCTTTCCTTTCTTTCTGACGACCCGTTTCATGCTAACCGGACATGTGTACAGCGCACCTTTGGAGTAAATGTCGGTTGGTGCGGGGCGGGCCGTCACACTTGGTATCAGAGCTCTAGGTTGTGTAGTTAATCTAGGGAAAGACACTAGGGAGAGAGAGTAAGTATATGAGAGCGCGTATTAGTGATTACTTTGGTTTTCAAAAGCTATTTATATGTATATACTATTAGTAGTATAAGAATGAAGTCGTACTGCTCTAGCACCATTATGGGCTCGTTAATCGTTTCCCTTTTTCATATTGATGATGAGCCGATATGCTAGAGGTGCTGATAGGGGAGCCAATAATGGGAATGCTGCTGACATGAGGGCGATGTTTACTGACCTCATGAGAGACATGCTTAGAGAAGTGCAAGGGGCAGTTCCCAATCTCGGAGTTGGTGTTGGCCCAGTAGTGCAGGCGCCTAGGGTCGATTTCGCCAAGTTGTGCAAGGATTACACTAACCTTAGTGGGAAGCCGTTCCACGGGACGGAGTCGGCCACAGATGTTCAGGACTGGATGGATAGCTGTGATCTTATCTTCGATGACTTAGGTCTTGAGGATGCGATGAAGAGAAGGTTAGCGTCTCCTCAGGTGCAAGGGCGAGCAATGAATTGGTGGAATGCCATTAGAACAGCTACTCCAGAAGATCAGGTTACTTGGGATCAGTGTGTAACAACCCGTATTTTCAATAACCTGTTATAACGTAAATCGAGGCAGAATTTAATTTATAAATCTGAATCAAGGGAAACGGGCTATGCCATTGCATTCGTCTCGGAAAAATACGCGAAATAGAGTCCGAGTTTTCGAAAATCGGAGTCCGTATTACCCGATTAAGGCCCAATGAAGTTTTCAGAAAATTTCAAGTTCAAAACAGATTTGAATTTCAAGTTCGAATTTCGAAATTCGGGCCTGGAAGGCTAGGCGGGAAATTTCCCGCCAAGCCAACCAAGTCGACAGTCCTGTCGACTTGGCATTCGACTTGGTTGGACCCAAGTCGACAGCCCTGTCGACTTGGCTGTCGACTTGGTTCAGCCGGGCAGTTTTTCCTGGTGCACCATTTTGGGATTTTGGTTAGGTTTTGGGGCCAGATTCGGTTTTGAGGGCTGAGATTGGAATTAGGGTTTAATCCTAAGGTTGAAACTAATCCTAATCTCTATAAATAAGCCCCTAACCTAACCCTAAATCATCATTATTCATTCAAGTAACTAAACTATGGCAAAATCATTCCTCTCATGGCCTCCACTCTCTTCATAAAATTCTAAGTTATTCCTATGAGAGATTTTCCATGCATACAAGTGTTTTCAAGCTTGTATGAGTGTCATTAGCTTGCATTCAAGTCAAGTTTCCATATTTACATCATAAAGCAAGGGTTTTGATCATTTTGGCTCAAGGGTTTTTCTATTGGAGCTTGCATTTTGGGTTTATTTGATTGCATAAGGGCTTTGTCTCAATCTTATATTTGCTTATACTCATTTGAGTCTTCATAAGCATTGTAAACCCTTTTCTACTTTCATATTTAAACTTTAAAGTTAAATGAATGATGCAAGTTTGGTTGATCATTATGATATGCAAGTTTGCCATGATATGCAAGTTTACCATGTCATGTTATGCGAGTTTGATATGTTATGATATGCAAGTTTGCCATGTTATGTTATGCAAGTTTGCCATGTTATGATATGCAAGTTTATCATGTTATGTTATGCAAGTATGCCATGTTATGATATGCAAGTTTACCATGTTATGCTATGCAAGTTTGCCATGTTATGATATGCAAGTTTATCATGTTATGTTATGTAAGTTTGATATGCAAGTTTGTCATATGATATGCAAGTTATGTTATGCAAGTTTGGGTTGATCATTTTGTTCATGTTATCATGTTATGCAAGCTTATCTTGGGTTTATGAGCTTAAAGCTTCAAGCTTTATGCTAAAGGTTGCATTTGGGGCAACATGTAAGTTATCATATCCCTTATGATAACTTGCATATGAGGCTAAATGCGAACTTATGGCCATTTCTACATGTCATTTATCACCATGTATCACCAATATGCTAAGTTTGGTTTTATGCATGCTTTTGAGGCCAAAAAATGTAATATGCAAGTATATGAACATATATACATTTCATATGTCACCATGTTAAACTTGTGGCTTCAACACCTTTATGTCATGATTATGCCAAGTTCCCTCTTTCTATCCTTTATGCGCTATTGCCATATGTAAGCGATGGGATTGCGTTTGGGGTTGGGTAAACTTAAAAGACATGAAAACATAAGATTGGGAATTTACCTATTAAGTTAGGTCTACCCATTGGGAATTTACCTATTAAGTTAGGTCTACCCAAATTCTTGAAAACTTGTGATATGTTTTGGAAACATGATGGACATGACACTTAGAAAATATAAGTGTGACCAACTCGAGGTTGGGTTGAGTTTGTAGCGTAAAACTACCCGGAACCGACCGGCTTAACTAGTTGCTACAAACAATAGGACCCAATGTGAGAAGTTGGTCATGTTGTACCTTGAACCCGAGGTTAGACCAAGTTGTGGTGTAAAGCTACCCGGACCCGCCCGGCTTAACTAGTAACCGCAACAAAGTCTAATGTGAGAGGTTAAGGCACATTAATTAATTAATGCCTCATGATTAGGGTAAAGTCATGGTCCACTTAATACTTAACCAATTTGGGCTTGGTAGATTAATCAGGGTTAAGTCGTGAACTCATCGTTACACATAACCAAGTTAATCCATGATTAGCAAGAGGGTTAAACCGTACTTAACCCACTAGAAAATCCTAGCAATGGGGGTCCACTCCAGCAGTAATCCCAAGTTTGTATCATTACGATCTTAGGGACTAGGCTAGGGTGGGGGCACGATTACTGGACTTGAGGTAAGTGACCAAAACGATGGCAGAGTGGTACGCCGATGTAGTTCTGGACGGACTATGGTCGTGCACGTAGTCCGTATTTGGAGAAGTCAAGCATGGGTACCAGTAGATCTAGACTGTGCACTTATGTTTAGGGTGTCCAGGGGTTGACAACCTAGGGCTTGATACACCCGACGGGAGACCCGGCACAGTCTGACTACAATTATGTTTGGGCCGTATTGACACCAACACGTGACGAGTTAGGCTTGTAGGGAGCCGATCGACTAGACCGTTTGGTTGGACCTCGTATTAGGGTCCCTTCATGTTATTGGACCTCGTATTAGGGTCACTTCATGTTATTGGACCTCGTATTAGGGTCACTTCATATTATTGGACCTCGTATTAGGGTCACTTCATGTTATTGGACCTCGTATTAGGGTCACTTCATGTTATTGGACCTCGTATTAGGGTCACTTAATTTTTTTGGACCTCGTATTAGGGTCACTTCATGTTATTGGACCTCGTATTAGGGTCACTTCATATTATTGGACCTCGTATTAGGGTCACTTCATGTTATTGGACCTCGTATTAGGGTCACTTCGTGTTATTGGGCCAAAGCTTGGGCCAAGGGATCAATACTTGTTTATTCAAGTCATATTAGTTTGCTAGTACACCTGTGGTGCAAAACCTTAAACCTGATTATGCGATGACACCTTTATCTACCTTGTTAGTTAATCATCATGCTAGTATGTTGTTATCCTTATGTTCATCCCTGCTTCTCATGCCAGTTAACTTTATCAGTTTACATTGATTGTAGTAGGGCTTACTCAGTCTTTTTGACTGACCTGTTTTTCTTTCGCCTCTTTTCTTCCGTCCCCCCCCAGGTTCTCAGGGTGGGAACGTTGGAGCTTAGCTTGGATTTCTGACCGCTTGCTTGTGGGATTTTAGCTCATGTACGGTCTTGACATGAAGCTAGCTATGGTTATCACTTATTTTGGGGATAGTACTTAAGTATTTCGGTTTTTCAGTGATGTTGTTTTTATCTAGACTTGTGTATTTGGAAAGTTGACATTATGTTGTACCAGACTTGTTTTGAAATAGCTTGAAATCTTCCGCTGTTTTACTTATCTTATTTACTCTGTTTACATATATACATATGTTCTTGTTCTGCCTTGATATATCATTATGCATGTTTACCCGGTACAAACGCCCCTCCAAAGTCAGAGTGTTTGCAAGAGCCACCCTGGCGGAGGTGTGGTGTTACATTTGGTATCAGAGCCAGGTTTACGAGACGGAACAAAAAGGTTTTTTAAAACTTTTGGAAAACTATTTTCAAAACCAAGTATAAAGTATTTTCCAAAGAAAAGTCTAGTTTATTTTAAAGGCTATTTCATAAAAAGCCATTAGCAAAAAAAAAAAATTTCCTTCGTTTTTCTCCATTCCGAATCTATCTTTTTCTTCGTTTTCAGTATGGCTGATAACTTTGCTATTCCGGAGGGAGTACACGTACCTATTTGGTATAGGAGACTTTTGGAGGCTAGGGCGACCGAAGTCGGCCCCGCAGATGTTCCTCCTCCTCCTCCTCCTCCGGTAGTTAATGTTCCTCCTCCTGTCGCTGAGGTTCCTCTTCCTCCTCCCCCTCAGCATCCACAAGAGGATTTTGCGGAAACTTGTAAGAACTTTAAGACGATGGGTGGCAAGAATTTCGTTGGAACCGAGACTTATGTAGAGGCCAGGAATTGGTTGAAAGAAACCGAAGATCTTTTTGCCTTCTTTGATATAGATGACCGTAGGAAGGTTTTATTGGCAGTGTGGTTGCTAAAGGAAGAAGCTGCACGTTGGTGGGTGGTCACCACCGCTACTAGGCCAACTGAGACTTGGGATGACTTTCGGGGAAAGTTTGGACTAAGGTTCCTATCACTGAAGCAAGGGGACATGACTATTAGGGAATACATAGATAAGTTTAATCAACTGGGTCGAGTCGGTTTAGACTTGGTTAACACAGCTCAGAAGAAGGCCCTATACTTTGCTCTAGGATTAAACAAGCCATTACATGGTTTAGCCATGACTCATATACCCTTGGGGGCAACTTTCGAGAGTTTGGTGAATATGCGGGGCACACCGGCAATTCACTCCATGCGTTTGATATCCATCAATATATAACCTCTGAGCTCGTACGTCTCAGAGAAGGGCGTTAAGCAAGAGAATAAATTCTCCGCCGCCAAACAGATATATATTTAATAGAGATCAATCACACAGACTAAAATCCAATGTCAGACACACAGTCCATTTACAAGTCCGTTTTGGGTCTGAACGAAACCGGAGGCACCTAGTACCCCGCATATCCATCGATCCCCAAGTACGTCTGGACGATCACCAACTGTTTCCATCTTCTTGGGTGTACAGCCCAATCAAGATCATCAGTTATCACCCAAACGACGTGAAGACTTCCGGTCTTCGACCACCGTCTTCATCTTCGACACCACGTCGAATCAGTTATTCAGAATGGGATAAACCCGGTCTTCCTGAATAACTCGCGTATATATTATAAAAGTGTTACACAACCACAACATACGCCTCATTCCAATTCAGAATATTATTTTATTCGAATATTCCTATACTTTGGGAAAAGTTCCCATTAATTTTATCCAAGATAAATTCTTTAAATTTATTCTTTAATCTCCTTTGAATATCAATTCAAACTAGTCGGGATTAGCGAACCACACCGAAGTAATCATTTATTTTATTTCCCAATCCCAACCTATTCATCCCATGAAGTAAAACTGGTAATACTTCATATCTAACACCACAGTGTTATCGGTAAATTCAATTACCATTTCACGTTCAAATCTAATTAAAGATTTAACTATCGCCTGGAGTAAAACTGGTGATACTCCATTCTCGATCTTTTCAATCTAATTAAAGATTCATTAAAACTCCACTTAGTTTTAATCTTTAACTGGGTTAAAGAATCAGTGTCATTTAAAAAACACGGTTCACGATAAACCCAAAATCCCATTCCATTAATTATCGGGTTAAAGAACAAGTGTTATTTAAAATACTGTTCACGATAAACCCAAAAATCAATATCAATTCAATTCCAAATAAATATCGTTTAATTGGTACACTTCATTAAATCTAAATAAAAAGATTTAATAATTCTTTTTTTCAACTGGGTTCAAGAACAGTGTTAGTGAAGACACCATTCACGACAAACCCAAATCACATTTGATATTCAATACAAGGCTCTGAATAGAAAATATATCGGCTTATATTCAATATCAAATTCTACGACTAACAAATGTCGTATTGGAAATAACGATATAAATATATATCTTTCAAATTTCCATAACAACATCTGTATAATCACGAATTCCAACATCGAAATATTCCGAAGACAATTTCGATTCAAATCCACTCCAATGCAATCATTGGAAATTTTGGTTATTTTCAAAACCCTTTTCAAATTCAATTTATTTATTTAAAAATAAATAGAATTATAATTCTAGTTCAAAACTAGTTCATTTCGATAAAAATCTATTTTTATCCTTTCAAATATGGAGTTTTTCATCCCAATTCTTTCTAAATCATTTCTTATGATTTTACACAAATTATTACTATTTTTAATAATTTTATCAAGGCCCGTACAGTCGATTTCCATCAACGGCCATCGAACTGCACTTACAGCGACCTTTTTCAAATTTGATTTGGACGTATCTCCAAATCCAACCGTTAGATTTCAAATTTCTAACATTCGTTAGAAAGCTCTTTTCGATACGAACCCAACGGTTCCGGTTTTAGGAGAATCCGACGGTCGGATCTCCCGTAATGTCCGTTTGAAATAAATGGTCGAAATTCACGAACTGCCGCGGCGCGGCGCGTTCTATTCAGGCCATTATATTATATATATAATATATATAATATATTCTTCGTCGATTTCTATTTAAAACGAATTATATAAATAGTTTTGAATTCGTTTCAAAAACATTTTCAACTTCCTTTTCAATTCAAATCACAATTGAATTCTTCTTTATAGATTCGTTTTAAAATTCATTTCTATTCAATTCAAATTTCAATTCAATTTGAATTCGTTTTCAATTCAATTCATTTCGAAATCGTTTTCAATTCAATTTGAATTCGTTTTCAATTCAATTCATTTCGAAATCGTTTTCAATTCAATTCAATTCGAAATCGTTTTCAATTCAATTCAATTCGAAATCGTTTTCAATTCACTTTGAATTCATTTTCAATTCAATTCATTTCGAAATCGTTTTCAATTCAATTCAATTCGAAATCGTTTTCAATTCAGTTCAATTCGAAATCGTTTTCAATTCAATTCATTTCGAAATCGTTTTCAGTTCAATTCATTTCGAAATCGTTTTCAATTCAATTCATTTCGAAATCGTTTTCAATTCAATTCAACTCGAAATCGTTTACAATTCAATTCATTTCGAAATCGTTTTCAATTCAATTCATTTCGAAATAGTTTTCAATTCAATTCAATTCGAAATCGTTTTCAATTCAATTCATTTCGAAATCGTTTTCAATTCAATTCATTTCGAAATCGTTTTCAATTCAATTCATTTCGAAATCGTTTTCAATTCAATTCATTTCGAAATCGTTTTCAATTCAATTCATTTCGAAATCGTTTAAAATCGATATAAATATCGTTCACGTCAAAATGGCGTCAACTAATCAACACGACTTCATAAATTTCTATTTTCAAATATTCTATTTCAAATATTTCTATTTCAAATATTTCCATTTCTAAACTGGAATGAGGCCCAATCAATTACCATATAAAATTAATTATATGGATTTTCACACAACACATGTATATAATAGCATTGAAAAATGATCAACCATGAACCAAAGTGCACTACACTGTATAAGCATCAAATATAGATATCTAACGCTTATAACAGCCTGTCAATCGATCGATCGACATATTTAATCAATTAGGATGAGTGAACTTCAAATTTCATCCCAACACTCGTGTGGGGTTTTCAAACAATCAAACACAGATTTTAGTTGTGCAGTTGGGCGATGTGTAAAATTTATCGTCCCAATCAATGTCAGTCAAATCAGTGTACATAAACAAACCGTCCGGTTTGTAAATGAATATTTTATTTTGTTCACTTCACTATTTTCATATTCACGTTAAAAATTATATTTTTAACGATAAAACATTTTATTTCAACCTATGAATTTCTATTCAATTCATTTATTCAATAAAATGATATTTTTATTTTTCTAACATATTTTAGAAAATTTCGGCGGCATAACGGCACGATACTAGAAACGGGACAAGGCCTAGCCTAATCCCCGGTCTAGTGAAGGCCCACGCCATTCACACATCAATCATATCAATTTTATTATGCAAACCACAAAATTTGGAGTAAGAGTCTAACCTAGCCTTACTCCTTCGCCTTATAACGGCGCACGTCTAATCCTAACCAATTTATCGATTCGATTATTCACACCACAAACCACATTCAAACCAATATCACAATCAATAACCAAACAGCCAAACAAACAAGTCCATGGTCTGTGGACGATTGTGTCGGGTTCTACTAAACACCGTCTGCATCCTAGTATATATATATATAACTAGAAAATAAATTTGAAAGGTGAGAAATTCTCACAGATAGCTATCCAATCATCTCGACTCTTTCTTGATAGAAGTCTTCCTCTTTTTCGAATCTTCGTCAGCTTCGTCGCCCGTGGCCACTACATATGTAAAAATCGAATTTTTACTTCGCTATTCAATATATAAAAATCGAATTTTTATTTCGAAGTTCAATATATAAAAATCATATTTTTATTTCGAAGTTCAATATATAAAAATCATATTTTTATTTCGAAGTTCAATATATAAAAATCATATTTTTATTTCGAAGTTCAATATATAAAAATCATATTTTTATTTTGAAGTTCAATATATAAAAATCATATTTTTATTCCGCTATTCAATATATAAAAATCGAAACTTTATCGTTATAAAAATATGTACTTTATCACTAAAAAAAAAAATCTGTACCTTTATATGATAAAAGTATGAACTTATCTAATGCAAAAATCAGCTCTTTTCATGTATAAAAATCAACTCTTTTCATATAATGCTTTATAATTACCTTAAACTCACTATTAAAATAAATTAAAATAAACTTACATGGTTTTCCCGCTGGGTTGTGGCAGTTTCCAGGCGATTGGCAGTGGAGGGAAGGGGCAGTGCGGATCGAGGAGGAGCTAGAAGCAGGGGTGGTTGAGCGCGGGTTTTGGGGTCTCGCTGGAATTGAACGAGGAAGGAAAAAAGGGGGTGCGAGCTGTGGAGGAGAAGAGGGAGGAAGGGGAGAAAGGAAGGCGAAGGAGGGCGGTGGACTCGGCGCTGGCGGCGGATCAACTTGGGTGGGGTTTCAAATGGGGGAAAGGGGCGCCGTTGCGAGGAGGACGGGGAAGAGGGCCGTCGGAGGTGGTAGAGGGGGGGGGGATCGAGGTGGGCGGCGGCGATGGGAACCGGAGGGGCGACGGTGAACGCGGTTGATCTGGGGGGGGGGGCGCGATTTCTGTTCGCCTCCCTTTCATTTTTTTTTTAATTTTTTTTTCTAAACGATGGAATGAGGAGAGAAAAGGGCCTTGGGCCAATATATTAATATATATATATATATCTATTTTTAGTCGCCAAAAAGTTAGGTTTTAATTCGAACCCCAATTTGAATCCAACGACTGTCGTCCCTAGCTAACTACCCGCATTCCGAACACAATGGGATATGTATCGTCAGCCAATTCGACCGTTTCGATCAGTTTTCATCAAAATTAAAATATAAATCTTTATATATTCAATTTAAAAGCACATTTCATTTTACCGGGGTCACATACTAACTAGAAAAATTCCAGAAAAATATTTTCTAGCTTCGTATTGACGATACGGTCCTAACAAAACTAGTTTCGTCGAATTCTGAGACCGTTAGAAAAATGGCCAATTTCCAGTCGATTAAAATCAACTGAAACTGGTCAAACGCGTTTTCCTTTGCCACGCCCACATATTGATTCGAAAAATTATGAAATTTGAAACCTAGCAATAATTTGACATCACGGACCCAACAAAAGTGGTTTCGTCGAAATCCGAGGTCATTTGCAAAATGTCCATTTTTAAGGGCCTGAATTCCATAGCGACTATTCAGAATTTTCAACTGGACATATCTTTTGATTCTCGCTACGAAATTTTGATTATGCGGATTCGTTGGAAAGGTATCATCAATTAGATCCTAATGTTCTTGGTTTCACTAAAATCCGGATTGTTTTGCACCCGGTACATTCGATTGAAGTTTGAAATCGAATTATCGAACTACCGCGCCATTTTCAATTCTATTTATAATTATATATAAATATTCTAACGACGGCGTATATAATTATATACGTCCAATTCCATTCAAAATAAATTTCTCGTCGATATTATTTAAAATAATCCATTTTAAATATTCAAAATTCGCTAAAATTGCCAAAATAAAAATTTCAAACTGGCCCAGATTTTCGGGTTATTACAATCTCCCCCACTTAAAACTTTTCGTCCCCGAAAAGGAACAATGTCGAAAGTGGTTTGATCAATCAACTCTATGTTCGATCTGGCTTCCATTCTCCAACTTTTCAGTTTCTGAGAATTTCCAAAAATTTCAAAATTTTGGCTAACACCCAAAATTTTCGAAAAATTTCGCCATAACCTCCCCTGCACCGGGAGCATCGGGGAATTTCAAATAGCTTCCCCGGTCCTTCAGATCTCAAAAAGAAAAAGAAAAAGCCAAACGGCTAGCCAATAGGCTCAAAAAATCATCATCACCCAAACAAAACAGGAAATTATGTAGTAAACATGTACCTATTTGTCGGGCAAACAAATTTTATTCTTCGGCTCTAGCCTCCTTGCTATGACCTGTTCAATGTAAGTATATGTATATACAAGCAAATGCGACCAATTTTCAATACAATTCAATATTTGATCATATTAGGCTAAATGGTTCAAAATTATCAAACAAATAAACAACCAACACAAACATCAATCAATTAGTGGATTAGAGTTTTCAAATTCATAATTTTGATATATATACAGAAAATCATGTTTTGATGCCAATTCACAACAATGTATTCCAACTATATTGGTTTTGGTTCTCACACCAGTCTAATGGAAATATATAGATATCACACCTTCGAAACACGAACACAAATTCTGATGATGATATATCAATCATCAGAACCATCTTCGGGTGTCTAGAATGTGACTCTATATCTATCCAGTATATTAAAACTTCGACTATACGTTCATGACGCGTATACGCGAAATCTATATATACTCGATTGTCCATATTCAAAATAAATAAATAATCAAATACGTATAAAACGATTTAAATTTTCAAAACCAAATTGTTTTCATTTGAAAAAATATACTCTTCACACTCGTTCTAGGATACTACTGATCCTATCTCTAACGTGTCATTCTAATTGGATATTACTAATCCAATACCTGATGAATTCTTTCGTATGGTTCTAATGTGCCTTGTTCTCGAGCTCTGTAAACCTAAGCTCTGATACCAACTGTGACGACAAGGAATTTCGCTCGGTCCGAACCAGTCGCTAAACCGATCCAGGCCGTTCGAAACGCCCTATCGTTTGAGAACAGGACAAAACAGAACGCATATAGAAGAACATTTCATTGTATATTACAACAATGCATCAGATTACAAGAATATACAGAGTATAAATGAATAAATATTACACAGAAATATCAGAGTTAAATTACATTTAAATACATAGCAGCGGAAAATAATACAATACACAACTAGAAGGGATATACGGATACAAAGCTTTCCGGATATCATTCCAGCTGTAAACCAGGATCCTGTGAATATAAATCTGCAAAACCAAAACTACTAGCTGCCCGTGTCGAAAATAGGGGCACCCAGAGTTTAGGTTGAAACAATAAACTCCAGGTCAGTAATGTGACTGGTGTGAGAACTAAAACAGTTATTAATCTTTGTTTTAAATCATTAGGTAAATCAAGGGACCACGCCGTATAACACGGAACGGGTTTCCTCCCAAGAATACCAGTGCATAAAACAAACAGCGCAATGCTAAATAAAGAAAAATGAAGCTGTTATAAGACCCAGGTCCTATCACACAATGCAACGCAAGCCGGGGGATAGGGTTTTCCCTTATAACAACCAAAGAATGCTTGATACGTTTAAAACAAATCATTTGATACTATTATAAGTACATAGTGTATAAAATAACTTCAAATCATAAGTATCAATCATAGGCGGCATGGGTACCATATATCATGTCGCCATACTAGTTTTACAATTAAAACCGCAAATGTCACGTATTTGGAAATTGGATTTCCGTCTATGAACCGAGGCAAAAGATAGTCCTCAACCGATTCGAGACAATCTAGCCTACCATGTCTCAGGAACAGCCGCAACTGCCCCTTGGATCCTCAGGGCCGGTCCACCGATGTGGATTATTATGCCTGAACACTACGTCTCCCCACCCTATGGGGTGCAAGTCTGGTCCGTCAGCCGACCAGAATGCATCGGCCAAAACCGATATAACCGAGGCACCTCGCAACAGCAACAACCACATAAGTCAAACTCGTTAGGGCGTGTAAAACCACTGACGCCACTTCTAGCTAGAAAGAAACGCATGCCCTCCCTGACGTCCTCTCCCGTTTTTGGTTTATACCGAGTGTGAAACACGCGAAGTAATCGTTACACAAAGCTACGCCACAAAGGCCGTGCTTTGATCATCACCACAAGACTTTGCTTTTCAACAGAAGCCTCGATCAATTGCCACTTAGGCATGCCACACCGGCAATTCACTCCATGCGTTTGATGTCCATCAATATATAACCTCTGAGCTCGTACGTCTCAGAGAAGGGCGTTAAGCAAGAGAATAAATTCTCCGCCGCCAAACAGATATATATATTTAATAGAGATCAATCACACAGACTAAAATCCAATGTCAGACACACAGTCCATTTACAAGTCCGTTCTGGGTCTGAACGAAACCGGAGGCACCTAGTACCCCGCATATCCATCGATCCCCAAGTACGTCTGGACGATCACCAACTGTTTCCATCTTCTTGGGTGTACAGCCCAATCAAGATCATCAGTTATCACCCAAACGACGTGAAGACTTCCGGTCTTCGACCACCGTCTTCATATTCGACACCACGTCGAATCAGTTATTCAGAATGGGATAAACCCGGTCTTCCTGAATAACTCGCGTATATATTATAAAAGTGTTACACAACCACAACATACGCCTCATTCCAATTCAGAATATTCTTTTATTCGAATATTCCTATACTTTGGGAAAAGTTCCCATTAATTTTATCCAAGATAAATTCTTTAAATTTATTCTTTAATCTCCTTTGAATATCAATTCAAACTAGTCGGGATTAGCGAACCACACCGAAGTAATCATTTATTTTATTTCCCAATCCCAACCTATTCATCCCATGAAGTAAAACTGGTAATACTTCATATCTAACACCACAGTGTTATCGGTAAATTCAATTACCATTTCACGTTCAAATCTAATTAAAGATTTAACTATCGCCTGGAGTAAAACTGGTGATACTCCATTCTCGATCTTTTCAATCTAATTAAAGATTCATTAAAACTCCACTTAGTTTTAATCTTTAACTGGGTTAAAGAATCAGTGTCATTTAAAAAACACGGTTCACGATAAACCCAAAATCCCATTCCATTAATTATCGGGTTAAAGAACAAGTGTTATTTAAAACACTGTTCACGATAAACCCAAAAATCAATATCAATTCAATTCCAATTAAATATCGTTTAATTGGTACAATTCATTAAATCTAAATAAAAAGATTTAATAATTCTTTTTTTCAACTGGGTTCAAGAACAGTGTTAGTGAAGACACCATTCACGACAAATCCAAATCACATTTGATATTCAATACAAGGCTCTGAATAGAAAATATATCGGCTTATATTCAATATCAAATTCTACGACTAACAAATGTCGTATTGGAAATAACGATATAAATATATATCTTTCAAATTTCCATAACAACATCTGTATAATCACGAATTCCAACATCGAAATATTCCGAAGACAATTTCGATTCAAATCCACTCCAATGCAATCATTGGAAATTTTGGTTATTTTCAAAACCCTTTTCAAATTCAATTTATTTATTTAAAAATAAATAGAATTATAATTCTAGTTCAAAACTAGTTCATTTCGATAAAAATCTATTTTTATCCTTTCAAATATGGAGTTTTTCATCCCAATCCTTTCTAAATCATTTCTTATGATTTAACACAAATTATTACTATTTTTAACAATTTTATCAAGGCTCGTACAGTCGATTTCCATCAACGGCCATCGAACTGCACTTACAGCGACCTTTTTCAAATTTGATTTGGACGTATCTCCAAATCCAACCGTTAGATTTCAAATTTCTAACATTCGTTAGAAAGCTCTTTTCGATACGAACCCAACGGTTCCGGTTTTAGGAGAATCCGACGGTCGGATCTCCCGTAATGTCCGTTTGAAATAAATGGTGGAAATTCACGAACTGCCGCGGCGCGGCGCGTTCTATTCAGGCCATTATATTATATATATAATATATTCTTCATCGATTTCTATTTAAAACGAATTATATAAATAGTTTTGAATTCGTTTCAAAAACATTTTCAACTTCCTTTTCAATTCAAATCACAATTGAATTCTTCTTTATAGATTCGTTTTAAAATTCATTTCTATTCAATTCAAATTTCAATTCAATTTGAATTCGTTTTCAATTCAATTCATTTCGAAATCGTTTTCAATTCAATTTGAATTCGTTTTCAATTCAATTCATTTCGAAATCGTTTTCAATTCAATTCAATTCGAAATCGTTTTCAATTCAATTCAATTCGAAATCGTTTTCAATTCACTTTGAATTCGTTTTCAATTCAATTCATTTCGAAATCGTTTTCAATTCAATTCAATTCGAAATCGTTTTCAATTCAGTTCAATTCGAAATCGTTTTCAATTCAATTCATTTCGAAATCGTTTTCAATTCAATTCAATTCGAAATCGTTTTCAATTCAATTCATTTCGAAATCGTTTTCAATTCAATTCATTTCGAAATCGTTTTCAATTCAATTCATTTCGAAATCGTTTTCAATTCAATTCAACTCGAAATCGTTTACAATTCAATTCATTTCGAAATCGTTTTCAATTCAATTCATTTCGAAATAGTTTTCAATTCAATTCAATTCGAAATCGTTTTCAATTAAATTCATTTCGAAATCGTTTTCAATTCAATTCATTTCAAAATCGTTTTCAATTCAATTCATTTCGAAATCGTTTTCAATTCAATTCATTTCGAAATCGTTTTCAATTCAATTCATTTCGAAATCGTTTAAAATCGATATAAATATCGTTCACGTCAAAATGGCGTCAACTAATCAACACGACTTCATAAATTTCTATTTTCAAATATTCTATTTCAAATATTTCTATTTCAAATATTTCCATTTCTAAACTGGAATGAGGCCCAATCAATTACCATATAAAATTAATTATATGGATTTTCACACAACACATGTATATAATAGCATTGAAAAATGATCAACCATCAACCAAAGTGCACTACACTGTATAAGCATCAAATATAGATATCTAACGCTTATAACAGCCTGTCAATCGATCGATCGACATATTTAATCAATTAGGATGAGTGAACTTCAAATTTCATCCCAACACTCGTGTGGGGTTTTCAAACAATCAAACACAGATTTTAGTTGTGCAGTTGGGCGATGTGTAAAATTTATCGTCCCAATCAATGTCAGTCAAATCAGTGTACATAAACAAACCGTCCGGTTTGTAAATGAATATTTTATTTTGTTCACTTCACTATTTTCATATTCACGTTAAAAATTATATTTTTAATGATAAAACATTTTATTTCAACCTATGAATTTCTATTCAATTCATTTATTCAATAAAATGATATTTTTATTTTTCTAACATATTTTAGAAAATTTCGGTGGCATAACGGCACGATACTAGAAACGGGACAAGGCCTAGCCTAATCCCCGGTCTAGTGAAGGCCCACGCCATTCACACATCAATCATATCAATTTTATTATGCAAACCACAAAATTTGGAGTAAGAGTCTAACCTAGCCTTACTCCTTCGCCTTATGACGGCGCACGTCTAATCCTAACCAATTTATCGATTCGATCATTCACACCACAAACCACGTTCAAACCAATATCACAATCAATAACCAAACAGCCAAACAAACAAGTCCATGGTCTGTGGACGATTGTGTCGGGTGCTACTAAACACCGTCTGCATCCTAGTATATATATATAACTAGAAAATAAATTTGAAAGGTGAGAAATTCTCACAGATAGCTATCCAATCATCTCGACTCTTTCTTGATAGAAGTCTTCCTCTTTTTCGAATCTTCTTCAGCTTCGTCGCCCGTAACCACTACATATGTAAAAATCGAATTTTTACTTCGCTATTCAATATATAAAAATCGAATTTTTATTTCGAAGTTCAATATATAAAAATCATATTTTTATTTCGAAGTTCAATATATAAAAATCATATTTTTATTTCGAAGTTCAATATATAAAAATCATATTTTTATTTCGAAGTTCAAAATATAAAAATCATATTTTTATTTCGAAGTTCAATATATAAAAATCATATTTTTATTCCGCTATTCAATATATAAAAATCGAAACTTTATCGTTATAAAAATATGTACTTTATCACTAAAAAAAAAAATCTGTACCTTTATATGATAAAAGTATGAACTTCTCTAATGCAAAAATCAGCTCTTTTCATGTATAAAAATCAACTCTTTTCATATAATGCTTTATAATTACCTTAGACTCACTATTAAAATAAATTAAAATAAACTTACATGGTTTTCCCGTTGGGTTGTGGCAGTTTCCAGGCGATTGGCAGTGGAGGGAAGGGGCAGTGCGGATCGAGGAGGAGCTAGAAGCAGGGGTGGTTGAGCGCGGGTTTTGGGGTCTCGCTGGAATTGAACGAGGAAGGAAAAAAGGGGGTGCGAGCTGTGGAGGAGAAGAGGGAGGAAGGGGAGAAAGGAAGGCGAAGGAGGGCGGTGGACTCGGCGCTGGCAGCGGATCAACTTGGGTGGGGTTTCAAATGGGGGAAAGGGGCGCCGTTGCGAGGAGGACGGGGAAGAGGGCCGTCGGAGGTGGTAGAGAGGGGGGGGGATCGAGGTGGGCGGCGGCGATGGGAACCGGAGGGGCGACGGTGAACGCGGTTGATCTGGGGGGGCGCGATTTCTGTTCGCCTCCCTTTCATTTTTTTATTTTTTTATTTTTTTTCTAAACGATGGAATGAGGAGAGAAAAGGGCCTTGGGCCAATATATTAATATATATATATATATATATATATATATATATATATATATATATTTAGTCGCCAAAAAGTTAGGTTTTAATTCGAACCCCAATTTGAATCCAACGACTGTCGTCCCTAGCTAATTACCCGCATTCCGAACACAATGGGATATGTATCGTCAGCCAATTCGACCGTTTCGATCAGTTTTCATCAAAATTAAAATATAAATCTTTATATATTCAATTTAAAAGCACATTTCATTTTACCGGGGTCACATACTAACTAGAAAAATTCCAGAAAAATATTTTCTAGCTTCGTATTGACGATACGGTCCTAACAAAACTAGTTTCGTCGAATTCTGAGACCGTTAGAAAAATGGCCAATTTCCAGTCGATTAAAATCAACTGAAACTGGTCAAACGCGTTTTCCTTTGCCACGCCCACATATTGATTCGAAAAATTATGAAATTTGAAACCTAGCAATAATTTGACATCACGGACCCAACAAAAGTGGTTTCGTCGAAATCCGAGGTCATTTGCAAAATGTCCATTTTTAAGGGCCTGAATTCCATAGCGACTATTCAGAATTTTCAACTGGACATATCTTTTGATTCTCGCTACGAAATTTTGATTATGCGGATTCGTTGGAAAGGTATCATCAATTAGATCCTAATGTTCTTGGTTTCACTAAAATCCGGATTGTTTTGCACCCGGTACATTCGATTGAAGTTTGAAATCGAATTATCGAACTACCGCGCCATTTTCAATTCTATTTATAATTATATATAAATATTCTAACGACGGCGTATATAATTATATACGTCGAATTCCATTCGAAATAAATTTCTCGTCGATATTATTTAAAATAATCCATTTTAAATATTCAAAATTCGCTAAAATTGCCAAAATAAAAATTTCAAACTGGCCCAGATTTTCGGGTTATTACAGCAACTTTCGAGAGTTTGGTGAATATGGCCCTACTCAATGAAGAGAATAGGAGTGACAACAAGGAAATCAAGGTGAATGAGTCTCAAAATAAGAAAACGGGGCCCAAAAAGGAAATGAAAAAGAAGGAGGAGAAGTCTAAAGATAAGAAGGAAAAGAAGTGCTTTACTTGTGGAAGCTCGACTCATCTAAACAAGGATTGCAGGAAAAGGAAGGGCACTTGCTTTAACTGTGGAGAAATGGGACACTTCACTAGGGATTGCCCGAAGAAGCAAGGGCAAGGCCAAGGTCAGACTCAGTGTGCGGGACCTTCGGGAGGGCAAGTTCATGCTCTCAATGCCGCTCCAGTTTCCGATCGAGGTAGTATTTCTGTTGAAAGTCCTGTTTACATTTCTGATTTTCCTGTTCGTACTTTGTTTGATTCTGGCGCATCGCATAGTTGTTTCATCTGATCTAGTTGAAAGTTTGCACCTAAGTACTAGTCTAGTTAATGATCCCGTGTGTGTTTCAAATCCAATTGGGGGTTCCGCACATTTTTCTATTATCTACGTGGATTTGAAAATCTCTATCTTGAGTATAGAATTCTCGCGTGATGCTTATATTCTCGGTTTCATGGGGTATGGGTTGATTTTGGTCATGGATCGATTGTCCAGTTTTGGAGCCATCCTTGATTTTTGAGCATAGGGTTGAGAGGCTCATGACTCGCCTCGGTAATACCCTAAAAATTTCTAGTAACCCTATGAGTCCCGTCATGTTGTGTTATCTTGAATCCCTCAACTCGTCTATCGATAGTTTGCAATCGGTGAGGGTGGTCCGAGAGTATCCTGATATCTTGGGTGAAGTGAAGGGGGTTATCCCTAAGCGAGAGATTGATTTCCGCATTTATCTGGTTGATAATGCCAAGCCAGTTACGTGGCCGGTTAGGCACATGGTCCCGCAAGATGAGAGTTAAGAAAGCAAGTCAAGGAGTTTCTTGAGAAGAACTTCATACGATGAAGCATTTCCGAGGAGGGTGCTCTAGTAGTATGCGCTACTAATGTGGATAGTTCGCTTCGCCCGTGTGTTGATTATCGTGAGTTGAACAAGAAGAATAGACAACCATTACCAAGGATCGATGATTTGTTTGATCAGCTAGTAGGAACATCTGTTTTCTCTTGATATAGCTACTGGATTCCATCAGCTCAGAGTAGCTGAAGATAGTATAGACAAAACTGCGTTCAGAACTCCAGATGGATTCTTAGAATGGCTGGTCATGCCATTCGGTTTGACTAATGCACCCGCTTGCTTCGTGGACTTGATGAGTAGGGTGTCTAGGGAGTTCCTGAACGAGTTTGTGGTTGTCTTTGTAGACGATATCCTGACTTTCTTAAAGAACGAGGAAGAACATGCTAGACATCTCAAGGAGGTGATGGATACGCTAAGAGCCCATCAGTTGGAAGCCAAGTCCTCCAAATGTCATTTTGGAGAAAAAAGTTAGATTTCTTGGGCACATAGTTTCTAAGCAAGGCTTAGCGGTGGATCCCGCTAAAGTGGTCGCGGTTCAAGACCGGAAAGCTCCGACGAGGACAAGTGAAGTAAGAAGCTTTCTCAGTTTAATTAATTAGTTAGCGTCCCTTGAGCTTAGACCTACCCTTCTGGATCAAGTAGGGACTTCACAGAAGGAAGACCCGCAGTTAGCCGAGATCATGGACAAGTTGATTCGAGGCGAGATGGTAAGTCACCTCGCTATAGATGACAAGGGATGGCTAAGACGCAATGAGAGAAAGAAGGCTCTTGAAGATGCACATCACTCGAGGAGGTGGCCGAGTTTGTCCCAAGGTGCATGTTGTGCCAACAGATTAAGGCAGAGTCATAAAAAGCCCGGTAGGCTATTACATCCATTGGAGGTCCCCGCAATGGAAGTAGTAAAGCGTCACGAAGGATTTCATGGATGGACTGCCTAGATCAAGGAAACGGAATACGAGCATGTGGGTCATAGTAGGTAGACTCACGAAGAGTGCTCATTTCACTCCGGTAAAGAGCGAAAGGACTGCATCATAGCTAGCGACAGTTTACTTTCAAGAAATAAAGCGGTTGCACGTGGTTCCCTAAAGTATAGTTAGTAACCATGACTCAATCTTCACTAGCCAGTTTTGGGATAGTCTACGGGAAGTCATGGGCAAGCAACTGAATCTAAGTATGGCCTATCATTCGCAGGCGGATGGTTCATTTCGTTCAAGCATGAGTTATAGAAAATCACGTTAGTAAGAGCAATTGGCAACGTGGATTGGTATTTCCAAGAAAAGTTCTGCCGCGTGGAATACTTTATAGTAAGTAAACGAGATCCAGGATTCACTGGTGAATTTTGGGGAGCTTGCATGAAACCATGAGGTCATAGTTATGTTTAAGCCAAGAATGATAGAAGAGTAAGTGAAAAAGGAAGACGAGAGGCGACAATGAAATGGGTTCCAACTCATATTTGGAAATAAGAGTTAAGAAGCCAAGGAATCATGAAGTAAAAGACGGTCAAGCACAGTGGAGTTAAACTCAAGGAAACGTGACTTAGAAGATTGAAGGTTGGATACGCGCATCATATCTTTTTTATTATGAGTATATCCTTGATCCTTGTTTTCCGGTGGAACTTACTCGCATGTTATCTTTTACATATATCCTCTCGGTCCCATACTCGATCCCATTTCTGTTGTAAACTCCATAAGGGGGGTATGACTCATCGGTTAGTAATGCATGTCAGGGTTTGAAGGGGTCCGTTAGGTTGACTAAACCTTTTGGGCTTTTATAGAATATGGGTTGGGTTAGGAAGGGATTTCTTGTAATCCAAAAGGAGTATATCTTGCTTATCTTCCCGATCTCTTTGTAGCATATCTTTCTTTTGCTATCTATATCGTGTTAATCTTGTCATGAGAACCTTAGGTAGAAACCCTTTGGATGAAACATGTGTTTGAAACATGTTATGCTTGGTGGTTGCAAGTGGTTGCAAGTGTTTGCAAGTGGTTACTCGTGGATGCATTATACACATTAGGCACTAGATCGGCTCACACACTCCTCATATTGCATATGCATGAGTGTTTATGCTTATTCATGGATGAAAATTTTTGTGTTATCACATGGATGTTGCATATGGATGTATGTTATGTGCACACATATAGACGTTATGCATTATGTTAGGAATTGCATACATATGGATTCATTTCACTAACATAATTTGCATTGATGATATCTGCATTAGATAAGTACATATACACACACCTTTGCATATGTTCATACAATATTTAGAATCTTGTAAGGACAATTATTGCTCGTGGATGATGTTTTGAGTAGATGGATGTTGGATGGTAGGATACGTTCTTCCTAACTTGAAGATTTCGGGGACGAAATCCTTTAAGGAGGGGAGAATGTAACAACCTGTATTTTCAATAACCTGTTATAACGTAAATCGAGGCAGAATTTAATTCATAAAACTGAATCAAGGGAAACGGGCTATGCCATTGCGTTCGTCTCGGAAAAATACGCGAAATAGAGTCCGAGTTTTCGAAAATCGGAGTCTGTATGACCCGATTAAGGCCCAATGAAGTTTTCAGAAAATTTCAAGTTCAAAACAGATTTGAATTTCAAGTTCAAATTTCGAAATTCGGGCCTGGAAGGCTAGGCGGGAAATTTCCCGCCAAGCCAACCAAGTCGACAGGCCTGTCGACTTGGCAGTCGACTTGGTTGGACCCAAGTCGACAGCCCTGTCGACTTGGCTGTCGACTTGGTTCAGCCGGGCAGTTTTGCCTGGTGCACCATTTTGGGATTTTGGTTAGGTTTTGGGGCCAGATTCGGTTTTGAGGGCTGAGATTGGAATTAGGGTTTAATCCTAAGGTTGAAACTAATCCTAATCTCTATAAATAAGCCCCTAACCTAACCCTAAATGATCATTATTCATTCAAGTAACTAAACTATGGCAAAATCATTCCTCTCATGGCCTCCACTCTCTTCATAAAATTCTAAGTTATTCCTATGAGAGATTTTCCATGCATACAAGTGTTTTCAAGCTTGTATGAGTGTCATTAGCTTGCATTCAAGTCAAGTTTCCATATTTACATCATAAAGCAAGGGTTTTGATCATTTTGGCTCAAGGGTTTTTCTATTGGAGCTTGCATTTTGGGTTTATTTGATTGCATAAGGGCTTTGTCTCAATCTTATATTTGCTTATACTCATTTGAGTCTTCATAAGCATTGTAAGCCCTTTTCTACTTTCATATTTAAACTCTAAAGTTAAATGAATGATGCAAGTTTGGTTGATCATTATGATATGCAAGTTTGCCATGATATGCAAGTTTACCATGTCATGTTATGCAAGTTTGATATGTTATGATATGCAAGTTTGCCATGTTATGTTATGCAAGTTTGCCATGTTATGATATGCAAGTTTATCATGTTATGTTATGCAAGTATGCCATGTTATGATATGCAAGTTTACCATGTTATGCTATGCAAGTTTGCCATGTTATGATATGCAAGTTTATCATGTTATGTTATGCAAGTTTGATATGCAAGTTTGTCATATGATATGCAAGTTATGTTATGCAAGTTTGGGTTGATCATTTTGTTCATGTTATCATGTTATGCAAGCTTATCTTGGGTTTATGAGCTTAAAGCTTCAAGCTTTATGCTAAAGGTTGCATTTTGGGCAACATGTAAGTTATCATATCCCTTATGATAACTTGCATATGAGGCTAAATGCGAACTTATGGCCATTTCTACATGTCATTTATCACCATGTATCACCAATATGCTAAGTTTGGTTTTATGCATGCTTTTGAGGCCTAAAAATGTAATATGCAAGTATATGAACATATATACATTTCATATGTCACCATGTTAAACTTGTGGCTTCAACACCTTTATGTCATGATTATGCCAAGTTCCCTCTTTCTATCGTTTATGCGCTATTGCGATATGTAAGCAATGGGATTGCTTTTGGGGTTGGGTAAACTTAAAAGACATGAAAACATAAGATTGGGAATTTACCTATTAAGTTAGGTCTACCCATTGGGAATTTACCTATTAAGTTAGGTCTACCCAAATTCTTGAAAACTTGTGATATGTTTTGGAAACATGATGGACATGACACTTAGAAAATATAAGTGTGACCAACTCGAGGTTGGGTTGAGTTTGTAGCGTAAAACTACCCGGAACCGACCGGCTTAACTAGTTGCTACAAATAATAGGACCCAATGTGAGAAGTTGGTCATGTTGTAACTTGAACCCGAGGTTAGACCAAGTTGTGGTGTAAAGCTACCCGGACCCGCCCGGCTTAACTAGTAACCGCAACAAAGTCTAATGTTTGAGGTTAAGGCACATTAATTAATTAATGCCTCATGATTAGGGTTAAGTCGTGGTCCACTTAATACTTAACCAATTTGGGCTTGGTAGATTAATCAGGGTTAAGTCGTGAACTCATCGTTACACTTAACCAAGTTAATCCATGATTAACAAGAGGGTTAAACCGTACTTAACCCACTAGAAAATCCTACCAATGGGGGTCCACTCCAGCAGTAATCCCAAGTTTGTATCATTACGACCCTAGGGACTAGGCTAGGGTGGGGGCACGATTACTGGACTTGAGGTAAGTGACCAAAACGACGGCAGAGTGGTACGCCAATGTAGTTCCGGACGGACTATGGTCATGCACGTAGTCCGTATTTGGAGAAGTCAAGCATGGGTACCAGTAGATCTAGACTGTGCACTTATGTTTATGGTGTCCAGGGGTTGACACCCTAGGGCTTGATACACCCGATGGGAGACCCGGCACAGTCTGTGTAACAACCCGTATTTTCAATAACCTGTTATAACATAAATGGAGGCAGAATTAAACTGTAAAATCTGAATCAAGGGAAACGGGCTATGCCATTGCGTTCGTCTCGGAAAAATACGCGAAATAGAGTCCGAGTTTTCAAAAATCGGAGTCCGTATGACCAAGATATGGCCTCGCGAAGTTTCACGAAAAATTCCCAAATTAAAGTATACTTAATTAAGTGAAATGGGTTGCGCAGAGAAATATATATATATTGATATATATATATATATATATATATAATTGAAAATTAAATAAATAAATATGCAAAAATGTTCAAAACAGCGAATTGGGAGAGGGGAATAACCGAACCGGCCGATTTTTGAGGTCGACCCAAGCCCGCTGGGTCGACTAGGGGTTAATCCAGGGTGTTTGGCTGTCAACCCGTGGGCCGATTCGCTCAAATGCAGATTTTGCATTTGGATGGTTCTCATGGTTCATCTTTAATCTAAAGGCCCTAGACGGTTCCTACACTTGACTTCTTCCCCAAGACATGCTTTGATGGCTTGGATTGAATCTAGGTTTAATCCTATGGCCTAAAACACTTGCCTAATCTATAAATAAGACCCTAACCTATCCTAAATCCTCATTATTCATTCATGCAACTAAACTATGGCAAAATTTCTACTCTCATGGCCTCCACTCAACTATCCTAGCCTCCACTTCATTTCTATGAGAGGTTTCATGATCATGAGAGTATTAGAGAGTCCCTATGTTAGTATGAGAGCTTCTCAAGTTGATTCCAAGGCAAAAGCTTTGATCTTTGTTCATAAAGATGGTGTTTTTGTTGATTTGGAGCATCCATCTTTGGGTTTTTGGGGTGATGTCATGCATAGGCTTCATCACAAGCTTTAGTTTAATCGATTTAGGCCTTCATATCAATGTAAACCCTTCCCTACTCTTAGATATTAACCATGAAGTTAAATGTTCATGTTGCAAATTTGGGTTTGATCATTGAGTATGATTTATTCTATCATGTCGTGCAAGTTTATGAAGTCATTATCTTGATCTTATGAGCTAAAAGCTACAACCTTTATGTTGAAAAGTTGCATTATGGAACATGAGAATCGTCATAACCTTTATGTCAACTTGCATATGAAGTCATAACCCTTACATGATGATATATGCGAGTCTCTAGTCATCATTCCATGTCATTTGTCACCATGATTCGCTTATGTGCCAAGTTTGGGTTTATGCATGTTTTTGAGGCTTAGGAATGCAACATGCAAGTTAATGAACACATATGTGCCTCATTTGCCACCATGATTAACTTGTGGCTTAATATCCGTTTTTGTCATGCCTTTGCCAAGTCTCCTCTTTTAATCCATTACGTTGTTGCGAACGTATATGCGAGTTTAGAAGCGTTGGGTTATGTTATGGGAAATTTCTAATGACATGAAAATACAACTTGAAAACATGACTTGAAATATAACATGGAAGTTGACATGTAAGTATGCATAAAAACACAAGCTTGGGAATTTACCTATTAAGTTAGGTCTACCCTTTGGGAATTTACCTATTAAGTTAGGTCTACCCAAATGCTTGAAAAACTTGTAACATGTTTTGGAAACATGATGAACATGACACTAGACTAAACATGAAAGTGGCCAACTCGAGGTTGGGTTGAGTTTGCAACGTAAAACTACCCGGAACCGACCGGCCTAACTAGTAGTTGCAAACAATAGGACCCAATGTGAGAAGTTGGTCATGTTGTGCTTGAACCCGAGGTTAGACCAAGTTGTGGTGTAAAGCTACCCGGAACCGACCGGCTTAACTAGTAACCACAACAAAGTCTAATGTGAGAGGTGAAGGTGCATTAAGTAATTAATGCCACATAATAGGGTTAAGTCAATTTGATTAATGACTCTTAACCAAATATGACATGGACAAGTGGGTTAAGTAATTTGATTAGGCTAATGATACTTAACAAAACATGACAAGGTTGGGTAGGTTAAGTAACTTGATTTGCCTAATGACACTTAACCATTTTTATACGACTAGTGGACGGGGTTAAGTTAATCAACACTTAATCAATCCAACACGACAACTTGGTAAGGTTAAGTAAGTTTCCTTAATGACACTTAACCGAAAGATACAGTTAATGGATGGGGTTAAGATTAGACTCAATTAGTCTAAACATGGTAATCGGATGGGGTTAAGTTAGCCTAAACTTAATTAATCCCACTTGGTAGTTTAATGGGGTTAAGTTAAACACTTAACCAATTTAACTCGTTAATTTGATGTGGTTAGGTGACCTATACTTAACCAATCTAACTCGTTAATTTGATGTGGTTAAGTGACCTAAACTTAACCAATCTAACTCGTTAATTTGATGTGGTTAGGTGACCTATACTTAACCAATCTAACTCGTTAATTTATTGAGGTTAAGCTAACCCATACTTAACCAATATAACGTGAAAACATGATAAGGCTAAGTCACGAATCGCTTGAATACACTTGACCGGTTTGACTAAGAAATTTGATAGGGTCAAGTTAATATATACTTAACAAACTTGAGCATGGTTTGTAGGGCTAAGTCTTGAACTTAAATACTTCGCCAATTTTGACATGATTTGTAGACGGGGTTAAGTCTTGAACTTGGATACTTAGCCAATTTTGACATGATTTGTAGACGGGGTTAAGTCATGAACTTAAGTGGCACTTAATCTGTTATATAAACCCTAATTCGGAGAATTAGGTGGGTAACCGTAATTAACAAGGGTAACGGGAACAAGGCTAAGTGGTAAACCTTAGTTGAAGGATAACTAAGTAATGATTCTTAGTCAAGGACATTTAGACCAGTTCATAGATAGATGAGTAACCTGGTACGGTAGGTCATCGTTTAAGTATACGGGTAGGAGCAAGTATCTGATTTAGATAAAGGCTCCAGCGAACTGGGTAACGAAGCAGCGGCTTCGGGGAACGTGAGGATATTCTTGGGATCCCTCTATGGGCTGCCAGGTAATTATACTAGGCCCATGAGAGGTTAAGGTCTGCGTTAGAAGAACCAACAGTATGCCTTGGTTGCTATACAAGCGACCTAAAGACGGGGATGGATAGGGCATAGTCGACGAGACACGGTCGTACCATAGATAGCATTTTCTCGTTAGGCTACCTTCCATCTTTGGTCAAGCGTGTACGTACGGAAAGGCAGAGAACACCCAATAGACCATAATTGCTATCTAATTATGGGTGCGGTAAGGCTCGGATTGGGGGTTGGCCAGTAGTGTGTTCAAGTACAGGATTTATCCTGTCTTGTCTTTCGCTAGTTGAGGGAGGGGTCGCGTGGGACCATAGCCACGGGTAGAAAAACAGACCTTAGTATCTGCATCGGCAGATAAACCGAAAGCTCCCGACCGAGTCCGGTATTTCTTGACCTGCCCTGTGACAGGACTCGGATGGCACGATGTGATACATGTGCATACAGTCATGGAAAAACGATTCACGATGAATGCGTGGGAAAAAGGGCGCGGTTGGCGGTTAGCGTAATCCCTAGTGGCCCTAGGTGGCTGAACCCAAACCGAGACACGGAAACGTTCATTAGGTAGCATAATCCCTAGTGGTCCTAGGTGGCATAAATCCTAAGCGAACGCGCGATAGTTCATGGTAAGGAAACATAACTAGATCAAGGGTTGCAGTCCAAAACAACTTCAAGGATAAAACGTTTACATGGGAAAGCCCGTGTGGTCTACGGCAAGGGACTGAACATTTACATGTAATAAAACATATGAGTTGAGTAACCTATATATATGCGGCATATTAGGTTGATATGGACCATTACACGACTTTTGAGTAAGAGTCATTCACGGATAACACGTGATACAGTTGGGATACTAGTACGAGAGGTGCAGAGCAAATATACATGTTAGAACCAGGAGAAATATACATGACAAAAACCAGGGGATGTTATACGGGATAGATACCTTGGGATATTATACTGGATAGAAACCTGACGATGTGATGCCTTGTTTTATCTTGACATCGTAATTTATCATGACACCTTAGTTTACCTGAGTTCAGTAGTTCATCCTGTTATTTTGATTTAGCTTATCTGTCTTGTTATCATGTTTATGTTCATCTCAGTTTCTCATGTCAGTTAACTTTACTAGTTTTTATACTAAAATAGATAGGGATTACTCAGTCTTTTTGACTGACCCGTTTTGTTTCGCCTCTTTTCTTCCGTTCCCCCCAGGTTACAGGGAGGAAATACTGTTGTTTAGTTCGGACTTCTTCTGCTTGAAGGTCATCATGGATGGCTTGGACTTTTCTTGGCTATGGCTACTTTACTGTTTTTACTTGGGGAATAATTTATGAAAATGTCTTTATGCTTCTTTACTATTGCAAGACAGGTTTTGATGTACTCTGATGTAAAAGGCTTTAGACCTTATTTATTCATGTTATGAAAGTTTGATTTTACTTCCGCTATTTTATATGTTCTGTCTTGTGATATTTCTGTGCATGTTTACCAATAATGCCCCTCTAAAGCTAGTGCATTCCTTTGCGAGTGACCCTAGCGGAGGCGGGGTGTTACACGTGGTATCAGAGCAGAAGGTTACCAGACTGGGCAAAAGTTTTTAAAGACCTTCTGAAAACTATTTGAAAAAAAAAACCGTTTACAAAGAAGCATTTTTCAAGAAAATTTTCTTTTAAAAGAAAAAGTCTATTCCCCAAAGGCCATTAGCACTATCCTTGTTTCCTTAATTGAGTCTCTTTTCCTTTCTTTCCTCCATCTGTAGTCACAGTAGTTTTAACTGCGACTAGTCTTTTCTACCTACGAAAGTGCTTTCCATACGATGGAGGTGGTTCTTGAGAGACCAGTGGCCGCGTTATAAGAAAGGATCGTGAGAAAGAAGGATAAAGGATACGAGCTTAAGGATGAGCAACTTGTTGGTATGGCTTAGTCCACAAAGGAGGGAGAAAGATGAAAAATGAAACCCATGACGAGAGAGTACCTTTGGCATGGTAAAACGGGGCGGATAGTTAAGTATTATGGGACAAGGACAAGATCATCGGGAGGGCAGTAGTATGCTCTCATTTCTAGAGTACCTCGGAAGGAGGGTAACGATCTTGTTAAAGGTTTAGCTTTTCTTCCCTATCATCCCGTTAGGACTTCGTTGTTCGTATCATTTAAGTCTGCTTCGATAGTTGAGTCTCTGCACCTTAAGTACTAGCGTAATAGAGAATACCATTTTTGTCTCAAAGTCCTATTGGAGAATCAGTCCATTTATACATGACTTGTTTGGATTTGGGAATGTCTATGCCAAGTGTTGAGTTTGGAAATAATGCTTATGTTTATAAGCTATGGATGGATTCTAGGGATGAAGTGGTTATCCAGTAGGGGGTGCCACTCTCGGTTTTGATAGGAGGGTAGTTAGACCTTTTGACTAGCCTTGGTGATACCCTCGAAGTCTCGTGTAACCTTTTTGGGTTCTGTCATGGTTAGTTACCTAGAATCCCGGGATGCAGTTGTTGGTAATCCATTCGAATAGAATTCGCCGCTAAGGCGGATGGTTTGTTTCGATTATGCATGAGTTATTGGAATCACCCTAGTAAGAACTCTTGGCAACATGGATTGGCATTGGAAAACGAGATCCAGAATTCACTAGTGAATTTTGGAGAGCTTGCATGAGTACGTAGACATATTTGAGCCGAGCATACTAGGGGAAGAATAAGTGAAAGTGAAACGAGAGGCGACATTTAGATGAGTTCCACTCACACCTTGGAAATAGGAATCAAGGAGCTACGAAATCATGAAGTCAAAGTCGGTCAAGGCCTGATGGAATTAAGCTCATGGAAATGCGGCTTGGACGCGCGCATCACGTCTCTTTTTAAGAGTATATCTTTGATCCTTGGTTCACCTGTAAAGCTTACTTGCATGCTATCGCTTGGTGGATATCCTCTCGGTCCTGTTTCTGTCACAAACCCTGTAAGGAGTTTGTCTTGTTTATCTTCTCGATCTTATCTTGGGAACCTTAGGTAGAACGCTATGGATGTAAACATGTATTTGAGACATTTTATGATTGATATGGTTGCAAATGGTTGCAAGTGGTTGCTCGTGGATGCGCGAATACACGTTAGATACTAGATTGACGCGATCACGTTTCATGTTGCATATGCACGAGCATTTATACTTCTTTATGGATGAAATTGAATGTGTTGTCATGTGGATGTTGCATATGAATGAATGTTTGGGCACGCATATAGTACTTATATGACTAGGACTATTTGCATACATGTTGGATTCATGGCACTTAACATATCTTGCATTAGAAAGATCATTCAGGCCTGATCATTAGCATTAGCTAAGGAACATGTACACACACGTTTTGCATATATTCATACAGCATTAGAAATCATCTAAGGAAAATGGTTGCTTGTGGATGATGTTTTGAGTAGATGGATGATGGATGGTAGGATATGTTCTTCCTAACTTGGGGATTTCGGGGACGAAATCCTAAAAGGTGGGGAGAATGTAACAACCCGTATTTTCAATAACCTGTTATAACATAAATGGAGGCAGAATTAAACTGTAATATCTGAATCAAGGGAAACGGGCTATGCCATTGCGTTCGTCTCGGAAAAATACGCGAAATAGAGTCCGAGTTTTCGAAAATCGGAGTCTGTATGACCAAGATATGGCCTCGCGAAGTTTCACGAAAAATTCCCAAATTAAAGTATACTTAATTAAGTGAAATGGGTTGCACAGAGAAATATATATATATTGATATATATATATATATATATATAATTGAAAATTAAATAAATAAATATGCAAAAATGTTCAAAACAGCGAATTGGGAGAGGGGAATAACCGAACCGGCCGATTTTTGAGGTCGACCCGAGCCCGCTGGGTCGACTAGGGGTTAATCCAGGGTGTTTGGCTGTCAACCCCTGGGCCGATTCGCTCAAATGCAGATTTTGCATTTGGATGGTTCTCATGGTTCATCTTTAATCTAAAGGCCCTAGATGGCTCCTACACTTGACTTCTTCCCCAAGACATGCTTTGATGGCTTGGATTGAATCTAGGTTTAATCCTATGGCCTAAAACACTTGCCTAATCTATAAATAAGACCCTAACCTATCCTAAATCCTCATTATTCATTCATGCAACTAAACTATGGCAAAATTTCTACTCTCATGGCCTCCACTCAACTATCCTAGCCTCCACTTCATTTCTATGAGAGGTTTCATGATCATGAGAGTATTAGAGAGTCCCTATGTTAGTATGAGAGCTTCTCAAGTTGATTCCAAGGCAAAAGCTTTGATCTTTGTTCATAAAGATGGTGTTTTTGTTGATTTGGAGCATCCATCTTTGGGTTTTTGGGGTGATGTCATGCATAGGCTTCATCACAAGCTTTAGTTTAATCGATTTAGGCCTTCATATCAATGTAATCCCTTCCCTACTCTTAGATATTAACCATGAAGTTAAATGTTCATGTTGCAAATTTGGGTTTGATCATTGAGTATGATTTATGCTATCATGTCGTGCAAGTTTATGAAGTCATTATCTTGATCTTATGAGCTAAAAGCTACAACCTTTATGTTGAAAAGTTGCATTATGCAACATGAGAATCGTCATAACCTTTATGTCAACTTGCATATGAAGTCATAACCCTTACATGATGATATATGCGAGTCTCTAGTCATCATTCCATGTCTTTTGTCACCATGATTCGCTTATGTGCCAAGTTTGGGTTTATGCATGTTTTTGAGGCTTAGGAATGCAACATGCAAGTTAATGAACACATATGTGCCTCATTTGCCACCATGATTAACTTGTGGCTTAATATCCGTTTTTGTCATGCCTTTGCCAAGTCTCCTCTTTTAATCCATTACGTTGTTGCGAACGTATATGCGAGTTTAGAAGCGTTGGGTTATGTTATGGGAAATTTCTAATGACATGAAAATACAACTTGAAAACATGACTTGAAATATAACATGGAAGTTGACATGTAAGTATGCATAAAAACACAAGCTTTGGAATTTACCTATTAAGTTAGGTCTACCCTTTGGGAATTTACCTATTAAGTTAGGTCTACCCAAATGCTTGAAAAACTTGTAACATGTTTTGGAAACATGATGAACATGACACTAGACTAAACATGAAAGTGGCCAACTCGAGGTTGGGTTGAGTTTGCAACGTAAAACTACCCGGAACCGACCGGCCTAACTAGTTGTTGCAAACAATAGGACCCAATGTGAGAAGTTGGTCATGTTGTGCTTGAACCCGAGGTTAGACCAAGTTGTGGTGTAAAGCTACCCGGAACCGACCGGCTTAACTAGTAACCACAACAAAGTCTAATGTGAGAGGTGAAGGTGCATTAAGTAATTAATGCCACATAATAGGGTTAAGTCAATTTGATTAATGACTCTTAACCAAATTTGACATGGACAAGTGGGTTAAGTAATTTGATTAGGCTAATGATACTTAACAAAACATGACAAGGTTGGGTAGGTTAAGTAACTTGATTTGCCTAATGACACTTAACCATTTTTATATGACTAGTGGACGGGGTTAAGTTAATCAACACTTAATCAATCCAACACGACAACTTGGTAAGGTTAAGTAAGTTTCCTTAATGACACTTAACCGAAAGATACAGTTAATGGATGGGGTTAAGATTAGACACAATTAGTCTAAACATGGTAATCGGATGGGGTTAAGTTAGCCTAAACTTAATTAATCCCACTTGGTAGTTTAATGGGGTTAAGTTAAACACTTAACCAATTTAACTCGTTAATTTGATGTGGTTAGGTGACCTATACTTAACCAATCTAACTCGTTAATTTGATGTGGTTAAGTGACCTAAACTTAACCAATCTAACTCGTTAATTTGATGTGGTTAGGTGACCTAACTTAACCAATCTAACTCGTTAATTTATTGAGGTTAAGTTAACCCATACTTAACCAATATAACGTGAAAACATGATAAGGCTAAGTCACGAATCGCTTGAATACACTTGACCGGTTTGACTAAGAAATTTGATAGGGTCAAGTTAATATATACTTAACTAACTTGAGCATGGTTTGTAGGGCTAAGTCTTGAACTTAAATACTTAGCCAATTTTGACATGATTTGTAGACGGGGTTAAGTCTTGAACTTGGATACTTAGCCAATTTTGACATGATTTGTAGACGGGGTTAAGTCATGAACTTAAGTGGCACTTAATCTGTTATATAAACCCTAATTCGGAGAATTAGGTGGGTAACCGTAATTAACAAGGGTAACGGGAACAAGGCTAAGTGGTAAACCTTAGTTGAAGGATAACTAAGTAATGATTCTTAGTCAAGGACATTTAGACCAGTTCATAGATAGATGAGTAACCTGATACGGTAGGTCATCGTTTAAGTATACGGATAGGAGCAAGTATCTGATTTAGATAAAGGCTCCAGCGAACTGGGTAACGAAGCAGCGGCTTCGGGGAACGTGAGGATACTCTTGGGATCCCTCTATGGGCTGCCAGGTAATTATACTAGGCCCATGAGAGGTTAAGGTCTGCGTTAGAAGAACCAAGAGTATGCCTTGGTTGCTATACGAGCGACCTAAAGACAGGGATGGATAGGGCATAGTCGACGAGACACGGTCTTACCCTAGATAGCATTTTCTCGTCAGGCTACCTTCCATCTTTGGTCAAGCGTGTACGTACGGAAAGGCAGAGAACACCCAATAGACCATAATTGCTATCTAATTATGGGTGCGGTAAGGCTCGGATTGGGGGTTGGCCAGTAGTGTGTTCTCGTACAGGATTTATCCTGTCTTGTCTTTCGCTAGTTGAGGGAGGGGTCGCGTGGGACCATAGCCACGGGTAGAAAAACAGACCTTAGTATCTGCATCGGCAGATAAACCGAAAGCTCCCGACCGAGTCCGGTATTTCTTGACCTACCCAGTGACAGGACTCGGATGGCACGATGTGATACATGTGCATACAGTCATGGAAAAACGATTCACGATGAATGCGTGGGAAAAAGGGTGCGGTTGGCGGTTAGCGTAATCCCTAGTGGCCCTAGGTGGCTGAACCCAAACCGAGACACGGAAACGTTCATTAGGTAGCATAATCCCTAGTGGTCCTAGGTGGCATAAATCCTAAGCGAACGCGCGATAGTTCATGGTAAGGAAACATAACTAGATCAAGGGTTGCAGTCCAAAACAACTTCAAGGATAAAACGTTTACATGGGAAAGCCCGTGTGGTCTACGGCAAGGGACTGAACATTTACATGTAATAAAACATATGAGTTGAGTAACCTATATATATGCGGCATATTAGGTTGATATGGACCATTACACGACTTTTGAGTAAGAGTCATTCACGGATAACACGTGATACAGTTGGGATACTTGTACGAGAGGTGCAGAGCAAATATACATGTTAGAACCAGGAGAAATATACATGATAGAAACCGGGGGATGTTATACGGGATAGATACCTTGGGATATTATACTGGATAGAAACCTGACGATGTGATGCCTTGTTTTATCTTGACATCGTAATTTATCATGACACCTTAGTTTACCTGAGTTCAGTAGTTCATCCAGTTATTTTGATTTAGCTTATCTATCTTGTTATCATGCTTATGTTCATCTCAGTTTCTCATGTCAGTTAACTTTACTAGTTTTTATACTAATTGTAGATAGGGCTTACTCAGTCTTTTTGACTGACCCGTTTTGTTTCGCCTCTTTTCTTCCGTTCCCCCCAGGTTACAGGGAGGAAATACTGTTGTTTAGTTCAGACTTCTTCTGCTTGAAGGTCATCATGGATGGCTTGGACTTTTCTTGGCTATGGCTACTTTACTGTTTTTACTTGGGGAATAATTTATGAAAATGTCTTTATGCTTCTTTACTATTGCAAGACAGGTTTTGATGTACTCTGATGTAAAAGGCTTTAGACCTTATTTATTCATGTTATGAAAGTTTGATTTTACTTCCGCTATTTTATATGTTCTGTCTTGTGATATTTCTGTGCATGTTTACCAATAATGCCCCTCTAAAGCTAGTGCATTCCTTTGCGAGTGACCCTAGCGGAGGCGGGGTGTTACAGTCTGACTACAATTATGTTTGGGCCGTATTGACACCAACACGTGACGAGTTAGGCTTGTAGGGAGCCGATCGACTAGACCGTTTGGTTGGACCTCGTATTAGGGTCAATTCATGTTATTGGACCTCGTATTAGGGTCACTTCATGTTATTGGACCTCGTATTAGGGTAACTTCATATTATTGGACCTCATATTAGGGACACTTCATGTTATTGGACCTCGTATTAGGGTCACTTCATGTTATTGGACCTCGTATTAGGGTCACTTCATATTATTGGACCTCGTATTAGGGTCACTTCATGTTATTGGACCTCGTATTATGGTCACTTCATATTATTGGACCTCGTATTAGGGTCACTTCATATTATTGGACCTCGTATTAGGGTCACTTCATGTTATTGGACCTCGTATTAGGGTTACTTCATGTTATTGGGCCAAAGCTTGGGCCAAGGGATCAATACTTGTTTATTCAAGTCATGTTAGTTTGCTAGTACACCTGTGGTGCAAAACCTTAAACCTGATTATGCGATGACACGTTTATTGTTATCCTTATGTTCATCCGTGCTTCTCATGCCAGTTAACTTTATCAGTTTACATTGATTGTAGTAGGGCTTACTCAGTCTTTTTGACTGACCTGTTTTTCTTTCGCCTCTTTTCTTCCGTTCCACCCCCCCCCCCAGGTTCTCAGGGTGGGAACGTTGGAGCTTAGCTTGGATTTCTGACCACTTGCTTGTGGGATTTTAGCTCATGTACGGTCTTAACACGAAGCTAGCTATGGTTATCACTTATTTTGGGGATAGTACTTATGTATTTCAGTTTTTCAGTGATGTTGTTTTTATCTAGACTTGTGTATTTGGAAAGTTGACATTATGTTGTACCAGACTTGTTTTGAAATAGTTTGAAACCTTCCGCTGTTTTACTTATCTTATTTACTCTGTTTACATATATACATATGTTCTTGTTCTGCCTTGATATATCATTATGCATGTTTACTCGGTACAAACGCCCCTCCAAAGTCAGAGTGCTTGCAAGAGCCACCCTGGCGGAGGTGGGGTGTTACACAGTTCAAGGCTCGCTTTAGCGCGAAGTTCATTCCAACTGCCCAGAAGTCAGTGTTGTTTAAGAGGTTCTTGGAACTCAAGCAGATTGGTAGTGCAGTTTCTGACTATATTGCTGAGTTCGACACCTTGTCGAAGTATGGACTATCCCTTATCGATACTCCTGAGAAGAAGAATGAAAAGTTCATTACTGGTTTGGATGGATACTTGGGGGAAAGGCTTGTCAACCACATCGATGAGACTTTTGAATCGATTGTGGGGAAAGCTTTGAGATCAGAGAGTCTTTACCCCAAGTCAAAGACTGAGGCTGCATCTGCAGAAGGGCCAAAGCCTCAAGTAAGCGGTGGAGGCAAGAATAACTCTCAGAATAAGAGGAAACAGGACCAATCTAAGGGTGGCCAGAAAAAGAACAAGAAAGATGTTGAGTGCTTCAGTTGTGGTAAGAAGGGCCATTACGCTAAAGATTGTCGGGCCAAGACAGCGGATAAGAAGTGCTTCAACTGTGGTCAAGTGGGACATTTCAAGGATAAGTGTCCACAACCTCTTAAGGAGATGCAGATTGTGAAAGCATATGCTATTGATGTTGTTCCTTCTTCGTCAAATGCCCCAACAGCGGCGGAGAAAGGAAAGAATGTTGTTATACAAGGTATGCTTTCTATTTATGATGTACCAGTTCGAGTTTTATTTGATACTGGGGCTTCCCGTTCCTTCATATCTAATGACCTGGTAGATAGGTTGGGACTGGAACCCGAGATAGTCGATAGGTCATTGATTGTGACGAACCCGATTGGTGGTTCGACTAGCCTTTGTATGATTTGCAGGAATTTGGTCTTATCGAGTCATGGTTGTATGTTTGTTTGTGATTGCTCTGTTTTGGGCTTTACTGGGTATGGCATTATATTGGGAGTCGATTGGTTCCAAAGATACGGGGTGGTGGTAGACTATGAGGGCTTTTTGGTGACAGTTAGGGCGGATGATGGGCGGAGGGTAGTGTTTGGTAGTCTAACTAGTGATGGGGTTATGGCTATTTTTGTAAATTCCCTCGACATCCCACGGGATGAGCTATCAGATGTGCCCGTGGTTGGACAGTATCCGGACGTCTTCGAGGAGGTGACCGGGCTTCCACCACACCGAGAGATTGAGTTCCGTATTGATTTAGTGAAAGATTCGAGACCTATAGTGATACCACTTCGTCGTATGGCACCAAGGGAGCAGCGAGAGCTCGGGGTGCAAGTCAGCAATCTTTTGAAGAAGGGATTTATTAGAAGGAGTGTCTCCGAGTGGGGAGCACCAGTTGTGTTTGCCACTAAGGCAGATGGTTCCCTTCGTTTGTGTGTGGACTATCGTGAGTTGAATAAGGTAACGAGGAAGAATAAGTATCCTCTACCGTGGATAGATGATTTGTTTGATCAACTGGAAGGAGCAAGAGTGTTCTCCCAGTTGGACCTCGCGACAAGATTTCATTAGCTTCGAGTAGCGGATGAGAGTGTTCCAAAAATGGCATTTAGGACGCCGTATGGATTCTATGAGTGGTTGGTCATGCCATTTGGTTTGACCATTGCACCAGCATATTTTGTGGATCTTATGAATCGAGTATTTAGAGATCAGTTGAATAAGTTTGTTCTTGTGTTCGTGGATGATATCCTTGTTTACTCAAGGACAGAGGAGGAACACAAGCGACACTTGAGGATAGTGATGGAGGTGTTGAGGAAACACCAAATGAAAGCGAAATTCTCTAAGTGTCACTTTTGGAGTAGGGAAGTGAGATTCTTGGGTCATGTTGTTTCCGAGAATGGTATTGCCGTGGACCCTGCGAAGGTGGCTACGGTACAGGATTGGCCTACGCCCAAGAATGTAACAGATGTAAGAAGTTTCTTGGGGTTAGCTGGATATTATCGTAAGTTTATCCAGGACTTCTCCAAGATAGCAGCACCGTTGACTCAGTTGACTAAGAAGAATCAGTCCTTCGTCTAGGACGGAGTGTGTGAGAATGCATTCAAGAGTCTAAAAGAAAAGTTGATGCGTGCGCCAGTGTTAATTATTCCTAAAGGGAATGAAGAGATGACGGTATACACGGATGCTTGTGGTACTGGACTAGGTGTTGTGTTGATGCAAGGAGGTATGGTTGTAACTTATGCTAGTCGACAGCTAAAGCCGCATGAGAAGAAGTATCCTACCCATGATTTGGAACTAGCAGCGATCGTGTTTGCGCTAAAGATGTGGAGACACTATCTCTTAGGAGAAAGATTTGAGTTGTTTACCGATCATAAATCGTTAAAGTATCTCTTCTCCCAGAAGGATCTAAATCTCCATCAGCAGAGATGGTTAGAGTTCTTGGCTTCGTATGATTTTAATATCGCATACACACCTGGGAAAGGTAATGTGGTAGCCGATGCCTTGAGTAGGAGACATGCCAGTTTAGGGGCAATGTTTCTTGAATGGAAGCAACTGGAGTATATCACGGGGTTTGATTTCAGACCAAAGTGCGAATTGGATCCAGTCGTGCTAGCTAGTTTGGCGATCAGACCCACTTTGATAGAGCGGATTGGTTCCAGCCAGAGGGACGATCCTAATCTATTGGAAATCATCTCCAAGTTAGAGATGGACATCGACGGTGAGGAGATGAATTTGTATGGGCTTGATCGTGATGGATGGCTTAGAAAGAATGGAAAACTAGTTGTACCCAACGTGAATGGTTTGAGAGATGAAGTGCTTAGAGAATGTCATCACTCCAAACAGACTATACATCCTGGTGGTAATAATATGTATCGAGACATGAAGCAGACTTACTACTGGGAAGGGATGAAAAGAGACGTTGGGAAGATTATATCCAAATGCACGAATTGCCAGCTAGTTAAACCCGAGCAAAAAAACCTAGTGGGCTGTTGCAACCATTAGAAATTACCGAATGGAAATGGGAGCAAGTCTCGATGGATTACATCGAAGGTTTACCAAGGACTAGATCGGGATATGATAGCATTTGGGTAATTGTGGATCGATTGACTAAGAGCGCAAGATTTTTACCAGTCAAATCGATCAGAACGGCAGCCAAGTTGGCAGAATTGTATATGAAGTTGGTAGTGAGATTTCATGGAGTACCTAAAAGCATTGTGAGTGACCAAGGCCCGTTGTTCACTAGTGGGTTTTGGAAGAGCTTACAAGAGGCTCTAGGGTCAGGATTACATCTCAGTACCGCATATCATCCTCGGACCGACGGTTAGACGGAGAGGGTGAATCGTATATTGGAAGGTCTCTTGAGAGCTTGTATATTGGATTTTAGTGGATCATGGGATGACCATTTGCATCTAGTAGAGTTTGCATATAATAATAGCTACCAATCCAGTATCGATATGGCTCCATATGAAGCTTTGTACGGAAGACCATGCAACTCACCATCATGTTGGATAGAGACTGGCGAGAAGTTTATGCTTGGACCAGATGTGTTGATGGAAACTTCAGATAAGATCAAGATCATTCAACAACGAATGAAAGCAGCCCAAGATAGGCAGAAGAGTTATGCTGATAAGAGGAGAAGAGATTTAAAATTCTCCGTTGGTTACTTGGTGTTTGTCAAGATTTCTCCGTTGAAGAGCGTGATATGATTTGGTAGGAGAGGCAAGTTAGCACCAAGATTTGTTGGCCCATTCCCTGTTCTTGAACTAGTCGGGAATCGGGCATATAAAGTTGGCTTACCAGAGAAGATGGCTGGAGTTCACAATGTATTTTATGTTTCCCAACTAAGGAAGTTCGTTCACGACTCAGATATGACTATTTCACCTGATCAGTTAGAGGACTTCGAAGTAGAACCCAAGGCGGTTGGGAACCGCAAGCCGATTCGTATTGTGGGGCACGATACGAAGCAACTTCGAAGGAAGGCGATGAAGCTAGTCAAGGTTCAGTGGGGCGAGAACGAGAATGATTGTACTTGGGAGACAGAGGAGAGCATTAGAAAGACGTATCCAGAACTCTTTGCCTGGTAAGACTTACTTCGTATTTTAGTTATTCTGCATGCTAGGATAGACTTGTTTTGCTTGTTTTGCATGTTTGATTGTTGTTTTATGATTGATAGGCATGCGGGACCCTTTTATGTGTTGTGGTTAGGGAATTTCGGGGACGAAATTTCGTAAGGGGGGAGAATGTAACAACCCGCATTCTACGGATCGGAGGATCGTAGAATATTTATTTCTTTCCCATATGAAGTCGTATGGTAATGTAACTATAGGAAACAACCATTAGACTCATTTCCCATGTTCATGATTTTTGTCGATTTTTAAATGACCATTTTGCCCCTAGCTGATCTTGTTTTGGCCATAACTTTTGATTGGAAAGGAATTTTAACCTGAAACCACTTCCATTAGAATAGTTTGATGGTTTACCTTTCTGTAGAAAGGTCATAATAGCCAAACGGACTTACCGTTTGGGAGATATGGCCGAATTAAGGTTTGGAAGGTGAAAAACTGCTTAACCGGGCCAAATAAGGTGACTAGTGAATAGGCTCTAACCCATTTCGGGATTAGGGTTATGGGGAGGCTGAAATGAGTTAGAGAATCATTCCATTTCAGTTTTCTAGCCTCCACTTATCTCCAAGAAACCCTAAAAATGGCCTCCAACCTCTAAATCACCTCCAAATCATCTTTTGATCAAGGATTAAGCTTAGCAACATCAAATCGAGGAAGATCTACACTAGATCAACATTGGAGCTGCTGTTTAGCGTTGGGATTTGCATCAATTCAAAGATTTATTTCAGATCTTAGTTTATTTGTGGCTAAGGTGGGTGATTTGCATAGTTTTGCACTAATTATGGCTAATTAAGTGTAATTAGTGTTAATTAGCGAATTTAAACTTGATAAAATTCTGGAAAAATGTTCATAAATTCTTAAATGATGTTTTAGACCTCTGATATGAATTTGTGTTGATTTGGTTAAGTTTTGTTAATCCTATCATTAGTTTCACCTAAACATGTTTAAGGGGAAATATGGGGTTTTGGGTATGTTTGATCCATTTCAACCTATCATATTGATGTTTTCTTGTTTGTGGTTGATTATGCATGTTGCTATGACTGAATGATATGCTTTGTGATTGATTTCAATAGTTAGAATGGTCGAAAACGTCGTCGAATGGCGTAAACACTTGCTGGAAAAGTTTCAGGCAACAGTGCAGGTTTTCGGATCGGATCGGATATGGTGGCTCAGATCGGATAAGTGAACTGGGCAAGGGATTCGATCGGTTTGGAACTTGACACTTGAGAAATCTGGTAAAAAGGAAGGCCATGCTAGCAATATTCGGATCGGATCGGATAAAGGAGGGGGAGCGGAGCGGCTAAAGGAGGAGAACCGGATCGGAACAAATGAAGGGCGAGGGAGCTGATCGGAGTGGGAGCACGAACTGGATGGGAGAACGAACCCGACCCGACCCAAAGTGGGACACCCGACCCAAACCGACGCAATGCAGTGAACCCGAACCGAACCATTACCAGAGGAAGACCATGAACCGACGCAACGTAGTGGATCTGACCCGAACCGATAGCTTGAACGGGAACCCGACCCGACCCAATATTGACCAATAACCCGAGATGCAAAGGTTGTCCAATATGGGAAGTTAGAGCTCAGGATCCAATTGGGAACCGATGAGTTCACTTCATGGTTGGGCATTGCTGCGGGACATGTGCTAAGGAGTTGTCGACGTTCATAACTTCGATTCACCATTGAAAATGGATGATGGGCTACTTATCAGTGCAGTAGAGTCATTATGACTCGAGGGGCAAGGTGACGGTAGCAAGACTACGTTATCAGTGCAGTAGATTCATTATGACTTGAGGGGCAAAGAGATGCGTAGTAAGACTATGAGCCAGCGCAGATGGGGTGAATAACTCCATGGGGCAAGTGGACAAAGTAAAGGATTGGTAAGACTATGAGCCAGCGCAGATGGGGTGACTAACTTCATAGGACAAGTGGACATAATAAAGGATTGGTAAGGCTATGAGCCAGCGCAGATGGGGTAAATAACTCCATGGGGCAAGTGGACATAGCGAAGGATTAGTGACTACGTTATCAGTGCAGTGAAGCCATTTATGACTTCATGGGTCAAAGTGATCGTAGCAAGGTATGTTGGGTGATCGAAGTGGTGAATATCATATGCTTTATGCACTAGGTGAGAGATGTGAGGATGGTTGCTATATTTGATTTTTTTGCCATCACTATGACATGCACACCCCCCACCTCCGTATCTTTACACCGTTTGATATGGCACCTTAGATTGTTGTACAGTTTGTAGTGCTAACTCTTTGGTTGCTGGTCCAGGTTCAGGTATGTTTTAGTCTACCTGTTATTGTTCTGTTTAGATGCTTATTGCTCATACCAGGCTTTATGTCTGACCCTGAGTTTTATGTCTCCTCGTATTACTCTGGGTGCTCACACGAGAAGACTAGAGATAGGTTAGCTGGTGATGCGCGAGTAGCTGATTCGGAGGTGGACAGGAGGCTTCCATGTATGATATATAGATATTCTCCCTGTGTCGCTGGTGGTCGCTACTTGGACATTAGTAGTGTACCTCGTTTATCTTGCTTTTGCTTTGAGACAGTCTGAAAAGTTGTAATAATGTTTAACTTTGGATCATAAGCTGTACTTGGATTTTCCGCTGCTATGTTAGTTGTTTCAGCTTATGCACTGTCTCACCTGTTTTATGTCAAGTATGTTATTATTATATTTTATTCTATGCGCTGTGAGACATTCTACAGGTTCTTTGTTAGTTCATTTCCTTCTTCCCTTTCTTTCTGACGACCCGTTCCGTGCTAACTGGACATGTGTACAGTGCACCTTTGGAGTAAATTTCGGTTGGTGCGGGGTGGGCCGTCACAACCTATGTCGACCCCGGTGTCGACCCCACTGAGCCTGAGTCGATATAGGTGTGGACACAGTGGGACTCGGGTCGACACTCCACACATGGTCGGTTTTGCGTTTCCTACTCTCGCCTTCGCTTTTTTGAATATTTTATTTTAATTCTGGTTTAAACTGAAATTTTCTAACCTCCATAACTTCTTCATATTATATCCGTTTTACACAAACTCGGAATCTATCTCAAGTAGAATTCCGAGACGAATGTAATGGCGCAACCCATTTCCCTTAATTATTCTTTTAAAGATTAATTATTCTTTAATTATCTCTTATGTCCCATTTTAAAATTATGGGGTGTTACATTCTTCTCTCTTAAAGGATTTCGTCCCTGAAATCTCCAAGTCAAGTAGAATGTTTATCCTGCCATCCAACATCCATCTACTCAACCATTCAATCATACGCATCCATTGTCGTTAAAAGGATTTCTAATGCTTTCATAATCATATGCATAGTGTGTGTATATGTCCTTATCTAATGCAAAATCAGGCGGTCTACTGATTTGGTTGACCTCCTTAATGCGAATTATGTTAGTGCCATGAGTCTATCATGTATGCAATTTTTCCTAATCGTACCTTATGACTTCTACATGAGTTCTCAATCATTCATACAAATGCAACATCCATATGATAACACATCAAGTTTCAGTCCATATATATACACATATATGCATATGCAATATGAAAGTGACTGAGCCGATCTAATACCTGGTGTGTGTGTATATGCATCCACGAGCAACCACTAGCAACCACTTGCAACCACTTGCAACCATCAATCATAACATGTTTCAAATACCTGTTTACATACATTGGTTTCTACCTAAGGATCGAGGGTTGGACCGAGAGGATATAATTAAAAGATAAAGACTAGCAAATAAACTTTACAGAAAAAGAGAGATCAAGGATATACCCTCAAAAAGGGTATAATGAGCGTATCTAGTCTTCAGTCTTCTAAGCTGCATCTTCTTAAGCTTCACTCCATATTGGTATGACTATCTTAACTTCACGATTGCGTAGCTTCTTGATTTCTGTTTCCAGAATATGTGCTGGAACTCATTTCACTATCGCCTCTCGTTCTACCTTTTCTCCTTATAGTATACTTGGCACTACAACTTCTGTCGTGTCATGCTAACATTTCCTCAAAAGGTCTTCCAAAATTCTATTCACCCTTTCTGTCTGAGGATGATAAGCGGTGCTCAAACATAACTGCGTATTCATGGCTTCTTGCAAGCTTATTTATTAAGGTGACTAGAGGTCTCTTCTCTACTTAATTTATCCATTGGGTCGCCTATTTGAGAGTTTTTTCTTTGTGAAGTCCTTATTTAATTCAAAAGCATTGGTCTTACTCCTAACGATGTTGACTACTAACTTAACCGAAGGTTTTAAAAATCAAGGTTTAACATGTATTCCGAACTTTTCCTTTTCACATAAAGAGGACTTGAAGTCAACATTTTTCTTCTTAAGGCATCCACTACTATCTTACCCTTGCATCAAAATGGCATCTAGTCTCGTGCTGCATGCATTCATGTGTACCGTAAGCCTTTTACTACAATAAGGTAAAAGTCAAAACTGGGGCCGTTGTAAGAGCCCTCTTCGATTGTTGGAATGCGATATCACAACCAATATCTCGAGCAAAGGTTAGATTCTTCTTCGTCAATCTTGTAAGTGGGGCTAATATCTTCGCAAAGTTCGTAATGAACTTCCTATATTATCCCGCTAGTCCAAGAAAGCTTCTTACTTCTGTTACATTCCTTGGGACTTTCTAGTCTTACACTTCAACTACTTTTGTGGGATCTACCGCTATCCCTTCTTTGGATGCCACATATCCTAGAAACCTTACTTCTTCTCTCCAAAAATGGCATTTTTGGAGAACTTCGCCTTAAGTTGATATGCTTGGAGGGTGTCCGAGACTTCCCTCAGATGCAAAGCATGTTCTTCCTCATTCCAAAATATCATCTATGCACAAGCGAAGTGAACCATCCGCCTTTGTAACGAAAACGACTGGAGTACCCCATTCAGAAATACTTCGCCTTATGAACCCTTTTTAAAGTAACTCTTTTACTTATTTATTGAGCCCTTACTTTCCCTTGGTTTCATGTGTCGTACAAGTAATCCAACTAACTTTGCATTTTCAACTAGATATATGCGTAAGTCTATCTTGAGTTTTAGGGGACAAACCCCTAACCTAATCAAAACATCTGCGTACCCATTGACTACTCCAATCGATCGCAAATCGTCGATAGATGCATCAAGTGATTCTTGGTAGCTAAGACAAACTGTTCCCTTAGGATCACATGAAATCTCGAGGGTATTCCTGAGAAAATCGATAGTCTAACTAACCTCCTTTCACAATTACTAGCTAATCGATCCATGCTTAGAATCAACCCATAGCCTATGAAACCAAAAACATAGGCATTACACTTAGACTCAATACTTAATATAGCTTTTCTCAAATCCTTACAAACCAAAGATAAATGAGCCGAACCACCAATTGGATTTGAGACAATAATGGGATCTTCTAGTATACAAGCACTAAGGTACGGAGACTCAACTATGGAAGCAGATATAAACGAATGTAAAGCGCTAAAATTAAAAAGAGTACTAACAGGATGATCATAAAGAAAAACTAGTCTTTTTCAATAGAAACTCTACTACTCACTCTCAGGTACGCTGACGGTGAGAGCATGCACTTGCCCTCCTGAAAATCCTGTCTTTTGTTCTTGCCCTTGTCCTTAATTATATGACATATTATACCATAAAAACGACACTTCCTCTTGTCTTAGATTTTTCTCTTCTTTCCTCCTTCGTGAACCAAGTCCATATCCATGATTTTCCCGTCCTTGGGTTGTGTACCTTAGCTAGACTCCCTTATTCTCATCTTTGCCATCTTTGTGTATCTAGTTGACAAGTCTCTTGAAAGCTGCCTCCATCGCACGGAAAACCCTACAAAGCTTGAAAGAAAATTAGTCGTAGGTGAAACAACTGCGGCTATATATGGAAGTTGGGCATTTCTTCACCCTTTGGCAAGCGTCGTAGTCTCATCAGGCCTACATAACCATGCTGTGATGAGGTTACCTCCCCAGAAAGCTAGGAGCCCTGGAGACTCTGTAAAGAGGGAAAACAAGGATTCAAAAAGAGGATCAAAAGATAATGCATATGTCTTTGGATAATATGCCTTTAAAACAAAAAATTTCTTTAGAAAATGCTTCTTTTAAAACCATTTTGAAAATAAATTTTCAAATCTTTTTTCTGATCTAGTAACCTTAAGCTCTGATACCAAGTGAAACACCTTACCTCCATTAATGTCACTCACAAAGGGAATGCATTAACTTCAGTGAAGCGTTATAGGTAAAAGATGCATATAAATTACAAGAAAGACAAATAAAGCAGCAGAAAAGAATAAAAACTTTACTTCATTGATAAAACAGCAGCTTGGTAAAGCAGCATGTACAAAGATTGTTTTCTAACACCAAAACACCAATACCCATTACAAGAAATTATCTGTCTTGTTTAATAAAATAAAGAAGCATATATTGACAATGATATTCCCCAATAAAGCATGAGCCAGCCACAGCAATGGAAAAGAGAGTCCAAAGCAATACGTCGATTATCTTCGAGATTGGAAAGAGAAACGGTCCAAACTGAGGCGAGTTATTCCCTCCCTAACAACCTGGGGAGGGGGGGGAACGGAAGAAAAGAGGTGAAACAAAACTAGTTCAGACATAAGTCTGGTAAGTCCAGTGATTTTCAGTATGTAAACAGGTAATTGTAACATGACATGAATAAATAGAATATAAGACAATACCGTGATAACATGGACAACAAGATAACCTAAGATTAGCATAAGATATGATAAGGCGAGATAAACCGAATGTGCTTCTACTCTATCTCTGCTTCGCCATTACCCTGTTATTTTGAATTTTTTTTCTCTGATTTCCTATTTTCTCTGCACCAACTAACCAGTATCCTAACTAGTGCCTTTTATAGAATAATCAATTTCCCCTACTAGTGTCCCAACTAGTATCATATGTTATATAATATGGTGATCCCACCCCCACAATTGTGGTAGCCTTAAGGTGTACATCTAGTATGAGGATCTTACCTCAATCAGCCTAATTTCCATGAAGATGTTAGATGTATCCTTACTACCCAATCGATCGACTCCCTACTTGTATTAATTTTCCTAGTGTCAATCGGCATCTCTTGCAAGTAGATACCATGTGCTAGTCCCACCATAAGGTGTATCAACACTAATGATAGCAACCCGACACGATTCAAGATGCACAGTGTATATTACTAATGCCCAGTGCCTGCTTTTCCACTCCAGAGTACGTGCACGCCCATATTCTATCGTAACTACACTGCTGCACCCTCTGCCGCTATCTTGACCGCTTATAATCAGCCCAGTAATCGTGCCCTACCCTGCCTATTTCAGGGTACCGTGATACATTTATGTGGGTTACTGCTGAGATGGGTCCCCGTTACAAGGGTTTCATACTGGTTAAGTTTGTGGGGCTATATATACAATTATTACCCACCTACACGAGATGTACTTAACCCTCCCACTGATTCAAACATTTTTATTTAAAGGTTAAGTTTGTAGGCCTATATATACTAAAATTACCCACGTACCCAAAGTTTAATTAACCCTTCTATTTATCAAGTCAATCTGTATTATTGGTTAAGCTTGCCCCAACCCTATCCACTTTGTTCATGTAATATTGCTTAAGTGTTGTCTATTCATGTTAACTTAATCCACCCAAACCTCTTGTTGTATTAGTTAAGTGTTTCCCATTAACTTAACCCCACTCGTTCATCATGTTATGTTGGTTAAGTGTTTCTTATTAACTTAACCCTACTCATTCATCATGCTATATTGGTTAAGTGTTTCTTATTAACTTAACCCCACTCGTTCAACATGCTATTTTGGTTAAGTGTTTCTTATTAACTTAGCCCTGCTCATTGATCATGTTATATTGGTTAAGTGTTTCTAAATTTACTTAACCCCACCATCTTGTCTAATTAACATGTTATATTGGTTAAGTGTTCTAAATTTCCTTAACTCTTCCTTCTTCTCTAATTAACATGTTGTAACGGTTAAGTGTTCTAAATCTACTGAGCCTCACCTTCTTGTCTAATTAACAAGTTGTATTGGTTAAGCGTCGCCTGTTCATATGTTACTTAACCTTACCAATCTTAGAATGTCTGTTTATTGGCATTAATTAATTTATTAATGCCCCAACCTCTCACATTAGAACTGTTGTTTGGGGTTGCTGGATGTGCTGGGCAGTTCCGGGCAGACTTCTACCTCAAACTCATTCTAACCTCGGGTTTTGGGCTAAATGCGCTAATCTCTCACATTATATCTGTGTTGTTGCGGTTACTGGATGTGCCGGGCAGTTCCAGGCAGTTTTACACCGCAACTCAATCTAACCTCGGGTTAGGCACGTTCCTCTTTTAAATTAATTTACATATTTACAATTTATGTACATATGTAAATTATACACAAGTGTTGTCAATTCAAGTCATGCCCCATTTACCCTCTAAATTATGTCCATAATTCTAGGTATACAAAATCTACCATTTCATGCTACCAATCCATCATATGGTTATAAGCCAATCTATGCCAATTACATGTAGTTTAATATTTTTTCCCCAACATCTCCCCCGTTATCCGTTCGCATAATTCACATGGAACGCTAGGCTCGCAAATTAGCCTAACTTATAAACAAAACGGAAAAGAAAGGGACATGTAACAATCCAATAGGCATAAACAATATAGATCAACATGCGTAGTATAAATTTTGGGATATAACGACATAAACTTAATTAAGCACATAAACGTGATCTTACATTTAAATTAGATCCAATTAACATTCGAACTAGCATAGATCTAATTTTATAAGCATCAACTTATATACATCTAAAACATGGCTACTAGCTCGATCTAAACATGTAAACATGTATGAACATAACTTATCATGTAATTTGCATATACAACATGGTGGGTTCAATTGTGTTAGTCCAATAATCTCATTGGCATAGGATGTAGAACATGATAAATCAATCACAATAGTCCCATAGGCATGATAGGTTCCATTTTGTCAATCCAATAGTCACATAGGCTTGTTAGGTTTCATTATGTCAATCACAATAGAATCATAGGCACAATAGGTGTCATTACATCAATCACAATTGTCTCATAGGCATTATACAATTCAGAATTGACAAAAGGATAGGCACGAATATAATTAAGCATAGATCTTAGATCTAGTTACTACAGTCATGATTTCTTATTAGGTGTTCACATCTAAACAATAATTGTACTTACAGAAAAAGGATGGATCTTGACTTCTGGGATCTGATTTCTGAAATTGAAAAGCTATCCTTTGATGTGGACGTTGATTCTCTAGTTCTTCTAATTGATTCCTAGTTTGAATTTGACTCTCTAGTTTCGGGTAGATGAATGGAGGTTAGGCCAGTTTATAGACGAACAACATGACGGCTTCATAGAATGAGTTCTTGGGTTGAGATTTGGGATGATTATATAGAAGTATAGGTTCAATTCTAGCATTTAGATTAATCTAGAGAAATCAGAGCCATCAAACCAAAGAGATGTGTCATCTAGCCAACAGTAGCATGACACATATGCCCTAATATCTCAGAAATCTGTCATTGGCTAATCATATAAGGCCATAACAGCTCAGGACTATCAAAAATCGTCACTGCCCAGATCTGGCTGATGGTGTCGACCCCTACAAGGGAGGTCGATACCTATGTTGACCCTGGTGTCGACCCCAAAGAGCCTGAGTTGACATAGATGTCGACCCAGGGGCACTCGGGTCGACACCCCAAACGTGGTCGATTCCGCGTTTCCTCCTCCCGCCTTCGCTGTTTTGAATATTTTATTTTAATTTTGGTTTAAACTGAAATCTTCTAACCTCCATAACTTGTTCATATTCTATCCGTTTTATGCAAATTCGGACTCTGTCTCAAGTAGAATCCCGAGACGAACGCAATGGCGCAACCCGTTTCCCTTAATTCTTCGTTTAAAGATCAATTATTCTTTAATTATCTCTTATGTCCCATTTTAAAATTACGTAGTGTTACAATAACTAAATTCACCGAATTTAAGAAATGTTTCGAGATGGAGTACAATCAGTTTTACTCCATGCGATATTTAAATCTTTAATTAGATTTGAACATAAAAAGGTAATTAATTTTACTGATAACACAGTGGGTGTCAGATATGAAGTACTACCAATTTTGCTCCATGGAATAAATATGTTGGGATTGGAATAATAAAAATAAATGATTAGCTTGGTAAGATTCGCTAATCCCGACTAGTTTTATAAACCTTAATTTGGTTTAGAATTGTTAAAGGATAAATAAAATCTTTTGAAACTGATATCCTAAGGAAGATTAAAGAATAGGTTTAAAAAAACTTATCTTTGATAAAATTAATGGGAACCTTTCCCCTAAGATGTGAATATTGGAATAAAAGAATATTATGAATTGGATTGAGGCGTATGAGGTGTTTTTATAGCACTTGATTATTGATTATAAAGTACGCGGGTTATTCAAAAAGACCAAGTTTATCCCATTCTGAATAATTGATACGACGATTAAAAGATGATATGAAGACGGTGGTTGAAGACCGGCGATCTTCACATCATATGGATGATTATTGATGTCTCGATTGGGCTGTACACCCAAGACAAGGTAATAAGTGGTGATCGCCCAGACGTACTTGGAGATCGACTAGATATGTGAGAGCCTCTCTCCTGTATTGGATATATGGGTAGAGGAATAAGGTGCCTCCGATTTCGTTCATACCCAGAATGGACATGCAAATGGATGGTATGTCTGATATTGTATTCCTTTATATTGTATTCGTTGATCTTTGCTAAACATATATATTTTTGGTGGCGGAGAATTTATTTTCTTGCTTAACACCATTGTCTAAGACGTACGAGCTTAGAGGTTATATATTGGTGGAAACCAGTGGTACGGTATGGATTGACAACGTGGCATGCTAAGATGAAAATGATCAAAGCTTATTGTTGAAAGCAAAGTTTTGTGGATGATGATCAAAACAAAACTTTGTGTATAGCGTTAATTCGTGAGCCTCACACCTCGGTATGAGTCGAAAACGGGATAAGGGATGTAGTGAGTGCATACGTTTCTTTCTGGCTAGAAGTGATGTCATGGTATGGAGCCTAGACATTTTTACTTATGTGGACGATAGATGCGAGGCGCCTTAGATATGATTGGTCGACATACTGACCGTTTTAGAGGTATGATAGCACCGGTAAATGTAGTGTTCCGGAATAACTAATCCACTAAAGTAAGTGTGGACCAGCACTGCAGGATCCAAGGGTTGCCCGCAAATGTGATCCTGGGTCATCTTGCTAGAGGTGTTCCGAATTGGTAAGGAGATCATCACTTGCCTTGACTCATGATGGAAATCCCACTTCCAATACGAAAGTTTTTGGTTTTAGTTGTAAACCTATGTATGGCGACATAATATATGGTACCTATGTCATCTATGATTGATAAATTTATATTTGAAGTTGTTTTGACACTATGCACTTATAGTAATATCAAAATGATTTGTTTTAAAGCGTGTCAAGCATGTTTGGATATTATAAGGGAAAACTCTATCCTCTAGTTTGTGTTTGCATTGTGTGATGGGACCCGAGTCTTGTAATAGCTTCATTTTTCAAAAAGCAATGCGTTGTTTACAAATTGTTTTATTTTATATTATTCATGGAAGTGAACCCGTTCTGCATTATATGGTGAAGTCCCTTGATTTATCCAATTTTAAATCAAGCTAATAATTGTTTTGGTTCTCACATCAGTACTATGACTAACTCGGAGTTTATTGTTTCTACCTAAACTCTAGGTGCCCATATTTTCTACACGGGAAGCCAGTAGTTTTGGTTTGTAGATATTTCTTTTGACAGGATCCTAGATTAGAACTGGAGCAATATTCAGAAAGCTTTGTATCTGTGTATTTCTTTCAGTTGTGTTAGTTGATGTATTTCCTTTATACATTGTATTTGTACATTTTATATTTATATATTTGTAAAACTCTGATATTTTCCGCTATAAATTATTTATTCATAATCTGATATATTCTTGTACTCTGATGTAGATTGTTGTAATAGAAATGAAATGTTCTATTGTTTGTTTTCTGATGAATCGTGCTCTCAAAACAGTCCGAGAAGTTAACAAATTTCTTTTTAATTTTTTTTAACTCAAACGGTCTCTTCTTGGGAGTTTTAAATAACTTAGTTATTTCTAAAAACAAATATTCCTTTTCCGGAATTCAAAACAACTGGATTTCTTAGAACAATTAAAAATTAATATCTTTGGTAGTAATTTGTCACTTAGAAACTTGAAAATTAACACTGATGATGCAGCCGTAATTATCAAAATTATTTTGCAATGACTGAAGTGAGTTCAATACTATAATATTTTCAAAACTCATTTCTTAAACACTTCCATTTTGAATTTATTTCAAAATATCCTTCATAATGCTTTAAAAACATTTTAAAATCTCCAAGGACCTTAAAATTTCCATATATGTAATCCAAATCCATTTTCAAAGACCGTTCCAAGTTATAGAGTTTTAAATCCAATTCTGATTTAAATCTAGATTTAGTTCATCTGATTTTATATATTACATTTATACAAATTCTGATTGGTTATTTATAACTACCTCAATTATAATCTTATTCGATTACAATAATAACCAACACGTCTAATAGATATTATAATAATTCTAATATATATATATATATATATATATTTCTTTTATATCAAAATATACTTTGAGTAAAATTATTTCATTTACCCACTTTTCAGAACATATTGTGTCGGTTCACCGTATTCAAGTGTTTAGAAACCCTATCGATACAGTGGATCATAATGGTCGACCAAAATTCATAAACCACTCAATCAATAAATCTCCATAGTATAAAACGGTTTTTGTAAAATCTACAAATATCTCCCTCGTATTTATACAATCAAACTCAATCTAGGGTATTACCAACCCCATCTCTATTGAGTTACACCGTAGAGCCAAGGTAATCACTTTAACCTTCAACTCTGATAGTACTGTAATGAACCGGAATTTTTGACCCTGAAAATCGACATAAAACTCATGTCATCTATTCAAGCATCGAACATACCAGATCATTAATAGAAATAAATTAGAGGGTGAGGAATAGAAAGAAAGTTAGTATAGAAGAAGGAGAAGATCACAACAGAAAAAAATCAGAATAAACACGAATCTCACAACCGAATGAATAAATATATTATATAACATAACTTCTGAAATAAAAAGTTATAACTATATATACATAGCATTTCATAGTACAGCACATAACAACACAACAGAAATAAATAGTTTTTATAATATGTTGAAGCCTCCTGCTCCAAGTTCTTCCAAGTATATCTGTAAAATCCCGACTACTTGATTGCCCATACAAATTTGGGCACCCAAGATATTAGGGTAAAACAAAACAAAACAAACTTTGAGTCAGTAATGGGACTGGTGGGAGTAAAATCCAACCACTTGGATTTACTTTTAATATCTTTTTTAAAGAAAGGATAATCGTAAGACCAATCCACACATAAATACGGATGGATTTTACCTTACGATAAACCAAAATATTATTTATATCAAAGCTCTTCTGATATGATACAATGTCTAAATCTAATAATTAACAATTTAATGGAACGCTTGCATCTCACGCTCCTCATACATAAAATACAATAAAAACCGCATGATCTTACTCGGTAATAGATTTCCAACTATGACAAGGTATGGAACCACCTTCCGATAGTGTATCTCTAGAGGGGAATACACTGAGTTCAACAAGAACATCTTGTAACCTTGCCACATATGAACGACCACTCATTTCGCTTGAGTATATCAAATGTATATCACCAACGGTTGGCATCAGCAACCGTTTCCCGAAAGGGATAACATCGATAGATTAAGGAAGGAAATGAAATTTGTAATGTCCTGGGATTTTGTTGACTTTGGTTATCGCCACAAACTCAATGATGACTAACCAAATGTCAAAAAATACCGTTCATTAATGAAAGAAGACAGAGGGTGAGGATAGATAAGATAGAAACTTAGAATAGAAGATGAAGACGAAGAACACAATATCAAAGTTACACCAATCTCACAGCGGAACGAATAAATATATTTCATAACATAACTTTGAAATACAAATTTGTACTTGAAGATAAATATCATTATCAAAGTATAGCACTTACAACACAGCGGAAATAACTATGACTATATGATCCTGAAGCCTCCTGCTCCAAGCCCTTCTGGTATATCTGTAAATCCCGACTACTTGACTGCCCGTACAAATTTAGGCACCCAAGAGTTTAGGGAAAACAAAACAAAATAAACTCCGGGTCAGTCATGGGACTGGTATGAGTAAAACAGTTTAAAACAGTTCGAATAGGTAAACAATATCTCATAAGACCACGCCGTATAACGCAACGGGTTTCCATACGAGAATCCAAAATATCGTTATATCAAAAACCTTTTGATATTATCATAATGCCTATCAACCACAATATAATAATCATCTAGCAGAAACGCTTTCATCTCACGTTTTACATATATTGCATACAATCAAAACCGCGAGCACGTATTGGGTAATGGATTTCCAACTATGACAAGGTATGGAACCACCTTTCGCTAGTGTACCTCTAGAAAGGAATACACTGGGTTCATCATGAACATCTTGCAACCCGGCCACACATGACCGACCACCCATTTCGCTTGAGTGTATCGAATGTATATCACCATCGGTTGGGATCAGCAACCGTTTCCCGAATGGGACAACATCAACAATAGATTTTTAGAAATGAATGAAACTCTAGATCAGGTGATTATACACCCTACTTCGGAGCGACCGACTTAGCCATGCTGCCTGCCCGATTTCTATCATTTATTGGATGTGAGGCTAGAAGCTACGTTTTATCATCACACCAGATTCACTTTGAATGCCACATCGTCAAATCCATCAAATCACCGATTTGCGTCCTTAACCATACATTATGTATTAGCTAAAAGAATTTTCCTTCTCCGCTTCCACTCTTGGTACGGTTGGAGAAATCAATATACGTGATCGTTTGGAAATACTCTGTCAGACATCCGTCCATACAAGTCATCCAGGAACAGGATGAACCGAAGGCACTATTCAGTACATCCATCTTAGACACTGTTATCTAAGACTTATACAATAGCCCTTGCATTTTACTCCGTCTTCAATTATCTTTGGCATATATAGTTCGCAACGCTTGTGCCAATACAGAGTGGTTCTTTGGATAATAATCCAACCGATCTCTCCATATTAACAACATTAAAATGGTCAAAACTTCGATAGTCTGTGATTTAACTATCGAATAAAAACAAATATGCAAACAATCACACTATTTCCGGGAGGAAATTATATCGATCAATCATCATCCAACATTTATCTCTTTATTTCATTAATTTACTTATCTCTTGTTTCCTATATTCAACATTTCTTATTTTCGAAATTTAGAAAATATATGTTATTACCATTTGAAAACATTTCCATTTCTTGTTTTCTATATCAGAAAACATTTCTGGTTCTTATTTGGAAAACATTTCCAAAACTCCTTTATTGGACTTAGACAGATGTTTAAACAAACCATTGCGATGCTAACTCAACCATTTCCTTTAATTACTAAATTCACTTAACCATCCTTTACTGTCGAACCATAACCATTCCTTAGTTAAAAACGAAGCCAATCATGTTGGGGTAGAATTACCTCTCAAACCTTAACTGAACAACATTTCTAACCTTGAAATAGGCAAAGTTCAAGTTAAATTTCTTTAACTAACTTCCTTACTTAACCTTTCTTTTGAATAACTATATTCGATTGACCCTTTTCACTTAACTCTATTCGATTTACTCTATTCACTTAACTCCTGTCGAATAAACTATATTCGATAATTCCTCTAACTTTATTCGAATAAACTGTATTCGATTAAATCCTCTATCTCTACTCGATTTACTCTATTCACTTAACTCTTCTAACTCTATTCGAATAAACTATATTCGATAACTTCTTTCAAATAACAAGATTTGATGACTCCTTTCGAATAACTAGATTTGATAACTTCTTTCGATTAACAAGATTCGATAACTCCTTCTCTCGAATACACTATATTCGATAACTCTACTCGATTAACTCTATTTGAAAAACTCTAATTAGTTAACTCTAGCTCTAATTGGTCAACCCTCACTGATTAACTCTAACTGGTAATCTCCAACTGGTCAAACCTAACTGGTAAATTCTAACAGATTAAATCTAACTGGTTATTTCTAACTGATTAAATCTAACTGGTTAATTCTAACTGATTAACTCTAACTGGTTAATTCTAACTCAAATTGATTTATTCTAACTCTAATCGATCATTTCAAACTCTAATTGATTACTCTTATTCGAATAACTCCTATTTGATGACGTTTATTCATTTATAAAGATTTACTTTTGGTAACGGTTCTTCACTTTATAAATGTTCACTTTAATAACGTTACTTCACTTACACAAGTGTTGTGTACCCATTCTACTTAAACTATCGATGTTAAAACCAATATCTCTTATCTCTATAAGTTCAGACTTATATATTCCATTTATCAAATGATAAATATTTATTTAATTTATAAACTGTTATTTATAAATTAATCCTTTCTATTTATTTGACAAATATTTTATGTTATATTTGTTTTACGAATATTTTCCTTTTATATTTGTTTAACAAATATAATTCCTTTATATTTGATTTATAATTAAATCCCTTTATTCAAATCCTTTTCCTTTAACAATATAAAATCCATTGATTTTATATAAATAAATTATTTTCAAAATATACTTTGAAAATCCCTTTTCCACATTCTGGTATTTCTTATGGTATTTAACACATCAAATCACGATCACAATATCGTTCAAAACACATATAATCAACAACAGATTATATATCACATCATATATTACAATATATGAATCACAGTAAAATAAATGTTGAGGAATCTAGTTGGATTCCTCCAACCTGTCTCCCTGCATTCACAGATGTTATATAGTATAAAATCAACATCACTTTCAGTTCCATATGATATATTCTGTTAAAAAGAATCGATATAGAAATTCAACTAACTGACTAGCAGTTCAATCAAACAGTCTACACACAGTCAATCAGCCAATATTTAACAGTTCTAAAAATACAACATGAAATTATAAACTGTTCAGAGTTAGTGAGATTTACTCACATCGGACTATCATCATTAATTAACGTAATTGTCGTTGATTTAGATCGGACAATTTATTTGGCCATAAATTGTAACGAGGCCGGATGGACTTCCAGTCAGTTCCATGACGTAGCCACCGTCCATACGATCCTAACGTAATGTACGATTCTCAATTCTGACGTCATATGGATGAGATATGCATTACACAAGTTATATGTATTTAAATTAAATTCTATTTAAATAATTGGGCCTCATTTATAAATTATCGGCCTAGAAACCCCTCCAAACCTATACCGTTACAATCTACCTTCCTCAGCTCCTCAATCCCGCATCTGTTTCCACGAAAATGGCCATTACCAAGATTTTGAATGACTCGTTCTTCCTACATAATCCACCTAATCAATTGAAACTGCCACCAACTTCATCTCCTTCTCGATCTCCATCTACCCCTACCCATCTCGATCTACTCGCTGCCACCTCCAGCACCCCATCGTTCAGCAGCTGCGTCGGTTACAGGGAAAACGACGACCACAATCGTAACCGAATACCTCAGTACTTGGCCAACACCTTATACTCCTCCTCCTCGATCCATCTATGAACTCTAATCCTACCAAAAATCAACAAAACGCTGATGAATCCGAACCCTTGAAACTGTTGTGCTGAAAACAGTCGTCGGCCTTCTCAAATTTACTACCAGTTTAAAGAGCAGGATACGAGGATCCCTAATATCCATATATTATGATTTATAGATTTTACTTTGATTTCTTTTGGATTTTTCTTTGTCTCATTTTGATTTTCTAGAACAAATTGGCGGCTAAAAATGCTTGTGACCGTGGAAAAATAAGAATTAGGTTACAAGGGTTAAGGGTGGTGTATTTATAGACAATTTAGATATTTTAGATATTTTGTAGAATGGAATATTCCCGGTATATTTTCGTTTCTATATTCATAATTGCTCTCTAAAAATCTGGGTGATCACACGCGATACCCAAAAATCACGAAACTGAACATGTAGCTAGAGTTCGACATTACGGTCCCAACGAAACTAGTTTCGCCGAATTCCGACTCCGTATGCTCACACAGCGTATTTTTAACTATTGAAATACTGATCGTTTTTCACTCTAAAAATCCCTACGACCACACAATGACTCTAAAAGCACGAAACTTGGAATCTAACAATAATTTGACATTGCGGATCCAACAAAATTAGTTTCATCGAATTCCGACTTCGTTTGCAAAAGTGGCTATTTTTAAAGCTCTAAATAGCCAATTTAAATATATAAATATATTTAAATATAATTAAATTAAATATTAATAAATTAATATTATCATATATATTCGCATATGATATCGTACAGCTCCAGAATATCATATCAGAATTTACAGTTTGATATTTCAGATTCCATACTATCTCGATATTCAGTTTATACTGAAAATCCAGTTATAACGTATATAAAGCATTGCAAATTATAAAGGAATTCCACAGCGACTTTTCTGAAATTTGATTTGGACATAAATCACAATCTACACGACGAAATCTCGATTTTTCTCTTCCACTAGAAAGATATACTCCACCAGCTCCACACGTTTATTGTTTCATAGAAATCCGGCTCAAAACAAATCCTGTACATTCAGTTGAAGTTCGAATCGCCAATTTACGAACTGCAGCGCCATTTCAAGCTCTATTTCAATTATAATATAATTATACATTCAAACTGTCATTCAAATAATATATTCATCATTCTAATTCAATTCTAAACTAAATTAAATATCACAGATGATCCAGTTCACACCATATCGCCATTTCAGCCAATTCTGATTATTTCAGAATTAAATATATTATTTAATTTATTATTTTAATTAAATATTCACCATTATTTAATTCCACGACCATTAAATTCATTATATCACTATTTAAATAATTAAATTAATTAATTATTATACCGCTGAATATGCGGGTCATTACAATCTTCCCCACTTAAAATAATTTCGTCCTCGAAATTGCTAAAAGGTAGAGGATGACCCTATCGACTGGTTTGAACATATTTGTTCACTTCTTATCTTCAGTTTCAACTGAACCAATTTAATTTTAATCAAATTATTTATTCATTCTTACTATTGAAAATTTTCAAAAATCCTGAAAATTTTCTAACTCCTTAACTTTTCGAAAAATTTCGCCAGCACCTCCTTTGTACTGGTCAATAGGTTAAACTCCAACTCGCCTCTCTGGGCCATCTCCAACCCAAAAGAAAATCAAATAGCCAAGCGGCTTGCCAATTCGGCTCATAAATCTTATATCCAATAGAAATATAAACTTGTACCTTTTATCGGCATATCATTATATCCTTTCCAACTGTTATTAATTCAGCTGATACAAGGGTCATCAGAATCAAATTCGAATCTGCCTTTATCCACGACACAACCATTCGCTTATATACAAGCCAAATATCATTTCAACTCGAGTTTCTTCTCGATTCCCAACTCTTAACTTGATTATCACATTACACTTCAAATTTGAATCTCACAATCCAGTTTGTCTTGATATCATTCTAATTCAACCTCAGTTACCACTTTACTGGCTTTACTTTAATTCAATTTTGCTTTCACAAATTTCTATTAAATTTGTTTTTAATTCAAGCAGTCTTTCCCTGGGAGTTTTTAAAAAGTTTACTCTTTTCAAAAATCAATTTTTCCTTTTGAACATGTCACTGAGCCCTTAATTAATATTCCATTAGTTAAATCACTTCTCTATTTTTTTATCAATATTTGTTAACCAAATATTTTCAATAACCATATTGGCCTTTTATGTTATTTGGAAAACATTTCTGAATATCGCCTTCCTTTATAATCTACTCTATAGAAAACATATGCTATTTATAATTGGAAAATATTCCAATTACTTATCTCTTTTCCAATCTCGTTTATTTCTATACTTAGGAAATATTCTTTATTATATTTCCAAGCTTACACTTATTCGGGTTAAAACAGATGTTGTGTAAAACATCGTTACGACAACCCAAATACTATATTTAACTAACTCTTAACCAACATTGATCTTCGAGCCTAAAATCTTACTATTTATTTGTTAATAATGAAATCAATTAAGTTGGAGTATAACTACCTCTCAGACCTTGACTGAATAACATTTATAACGTCAAAACAGATATGACTACTTACTCGAATAATCAATACCATACAACTACTTATTCACTTTTAAACACGTATACGCTTCCTCTTTCTATTCGTATTAGATTTTATTCTTAGTCTTCCTTTTTGATTTTACTATTCTATTTCTAAGTTCGTTTCCTTATCGACTTCTATATATATATATATCGATACGTTGATTTCTAACTATCAAATTATCTTAAAAATATTCTAACTCCTTAAATTCTCGGAAAAATTCGCCATAACCTCCTTTGTACAAGGAGCATCGGAATATTTCAAATGGCCTCCCATGGCCCTCACCAATCCAAAAGAAAAAGAAAAAGCCAAGCGTCTAGCCGATATGGCGCATAAAATCTCATATATGAATTAAATACATACCTTTCCGTCGAGCATTCTATTTATATACCTTCATACCTTATCCATACCTATCTCATGTATATTTATACCTGCCCAATCTATTTTGACTATACCTGATCGTTTTAACTAAATTCGTTAATTAATTTGTTAATTAACTCTTTAGTCTATTCCACTTTTATATTGAACATGACATGTTCAAATATATTTTAACTTGCTTGTTAACTAATTTGAATCCAAATTTCAAATTTAAGTTCTATATTCAATTTCGAATGTCCATTTACAAATCCAATTCACCTTTCAAAGTTCAACTTCAAATTCAAAACACGATTAATAGTTAATTCTATATTCAATTTCTATTCAAATTTTATATCACTTCTATTATTCAAATCTATATATCAAATTCTATTCAAATTCTATAGTTTAAATTCCATTTGAATTTTATATTCAAATTCTGTATATTCAAATGCTATATTTGAATTCCATTTGAATTCTATATTCAAATTCCATTTGAATTTCTATATTCAATTCTATTTGAATTCTCTTTATTCAAATTCTTTATTCAAATTTATATTATAAATCCCATTTTGAAATTCAATGCAACTTGTCTTGTCCAAATCAAATTCAAAACAGTATCTTTGGTAGTAATTCGTCAATTACAACTCGAAAATGAATACTGATGATGCAGCTGTCCTCATCAGAATCTATTTTCCAGTGATTGAAGTGAGTTCAATACTATAAAACCAATTTTAAGCGTTTCCATTTTGAAATTCATTTCAAAATATAATTCACACTGCTTGTAAAACAATTTAAAATCTCCCAGGATCTTAAATTTTCCTTATTTTTAATCCAAATCCATTTACAAACACTTATCCAATTCTCCAGGGTTTTAATTCAATCTCTGGTTTAAATTTCAGATTTAACTCATTTCGATTTCATATAATTCACTTATACGAATTCTAATTGGCTATTTACATAGCCATTTAATTTATAATCTACTAGATTATAATAACAACCAATATATCCACTACATCATAATTTTGATATATATGTATATATATATATCTCCTCTATATCAAGATATACCTTTGGTAAACTTATTTAAATTTACCCTCTTTTCAAAACATATCGTGTCAACCCATCGTATTCGAGTGTTTAGTAACTCCTACTGATACAATGGATCAAACTGATCGACCAGAACTCATAAACAACTCAACCAATAAATCACCAAAATATAATACAATTTTATATCAATAATAAATACGCTCACTCGTATATATACACTCAACTCATTCTAGGGTATTGCTAACCCCATCTCTACCGAGTCACACCACAGAGCCAAGGTAAAACTTAACTTAAGCTCTGATATCAATTTTATTGACCCGGGATTCTGTTGACTTTGGTTAACGCCACAAACTCAATGATGACTAACCAAACGTCAAAAAATACCGGTCATTAATGAAAGAAGATAGAGGGTGAGGATAGATAAGATAGAAACTTAGAATAGAAGAAGAAGAAGAAGATAATATCAGAGTAACACGAATCTCATAGCGGAACGAATAAATATATTTCATAACATAACTTTGAAATACAAATCTGTACTTGAATACACATATAATTATCAAAGTATAGCACTTACAACACAGCGGAAATAACTATAACTATATGATCATGAAGCCTCCTACTTTAAGCTCTTCCAGTATATCTGTAAATCCCAACTAGTTGACTGCCTGTACAAATTTAGGCACCCAAGAGTTTAGGGAAAATAAAACAAAACAAACTCCGGGTCAGTCCTGGGACTAGTATTAGTAAAACAGTTTAAAACATTTCGAACAGGTAAACGATATCTCATAAGACCATGCCGTATAACGGAACGGGTTTTTCCCTTATGAGAATCCAAAATATCTTTATATCAAAAGCCTTTTGATATTATCATAATGTCTATCAACCACAATATAATAATCATTTAGCAGAAACGCTTTCATCTCACGTTCTACGTAAATTGTATACAATCAAAACAGCAAGCACATATTGGGAAATGGAATTCCAACTATGACAAGGTATGGAACCACCTTTTGCTAGTGTACCTCTAGAAAGGAATACACTAGGTTCAACAAGAACATCTTGCAACCCGGCCACATATGACCGAACACCCATTTCGCTTGAGTGTATCGAATGTATATCACCAACGGTTGGGATCAGCAACCGTTTCCCGAATGGGACAATATCAACAAAAGATTTTTATAAATGAATGAAAGTCTAGATCAGGTGATTATACGCCCTACTTCGGAGCGACCGACTTAGACATGCTGCCTGCACGATTTCTGTCATTAATCGGATGTGAGGCTAGAGGCTACGCTTTATCATCACAACAGATTCACTTTGAATGCCACATCGTCAAATCCATCAAATCACCGATTTGCATCCTCAACCATACATTATGTGTTAGCAAAAAGAAGTTTCCTTCTACGCTTCCACTCTTGGTACGGTCGGAGAAATCAATATATGTGATCGTCTGGAAATACTCTGTCAGACATCCGTCCATTCAAGTCATCTAGGAACAGGATGAACCGAATGCACTATTCAGTACATCCATCTTAGACACTGTTATCTAAGGCTTATATAATAGCCTTTGCACTTTACTCCATCTTCAAATATCTTTGGCATATATGGTTCGCAACGCTTATGCCAATACAGAGTGGTTCTTTGGATAATAATCCAACCAGTCTCTCCATATTAACAACGTTAAAATGGTCAAAACTTCGATAGTCTGTGATTTAACTATCGAATAAAAACAAATGTGCAAATAACGACATTATTTCTAGGAGGAAATTATATCGATCAATCATCATCCAACATTTATCTCTTTATTTCATTAATTTACTTATCTCTTGTTTCCCTATATTCAACATTTCTTATTTTCTAAATTTAGAAAATATATGTTATTACCATTTGAAAACATTTCCATTTCTTGTTTTCTATATCAGAAAACATTTCTGGTTCTTATTTGGAAAACATTTCCAAAACTCCTTCATTGGACTTAGACAGATGTTTAAACAAACCATCGCGATGCCAAATCAACCATTTCCTTTAATTACTAAATTCACTTAACCATCCTTTACTGCCAAACCATAACCATTCCTTAGTTAAAAATGAAGCCAATCAAGTTGGGGTAGAATTACCTCTCAGACCTTAACTGCACAACATTTCTAACCTTGAAATAGGCAAACTCGGATTGATTTAATTCTAACTGATTAACTCCAACTGGTTAATTCAAACTCAGATTGATTTATTCTAACTCTATCGATCATTTCTAACTCTAATTGATTACTCTTATTCAAATAACTCCTATTTGATAATGTTTATTCATTTATAAAGATTTACTTTTGGTAACGGTTCTTCACTTTATAAATGTTCTCTTTAATAACGTTACTTCACTAACGCAAGTGTTGTGTACCCATTCTATTTAAACTATCGGTGTTAAAACCAATATCTCTTATCTATATAAGTTCAGACTTATATATTCCATTTATCGAATGATAAATATTTATTTAATTTATAAACTGTTATTTATAAATTAATCCTTTTTATTTGTTTGACAAATATTTTCCGTTATATTTTTTTTACGAATATTTTCCTTTTATATTTGTTTAACAAATATAATTCCTTTATATTTGATTTATAAATAAATCCCTTTATTCAAATCCTTTTCCTTTAACAATATAAAATCCATTGATTTTATATAAATAAATTATTTTCAAAATATACTTTGAATATCCCTTTTCCACATTCTGGTATTTCTTATGGTATTTAACACATCAAATCACGATGACCAATACGTTCAAAACACATATAATCGACAACAGATTATATATCACATCATATATTACAATATATGAGTCACAATAAAATAAATGTTGAGGAATCCAGTCGGATTCCTCTAACCTGTCTCCCGGCATCCACAGATGTTATATAATATAAAATCAACATCACTTTCAGTTCCATATGATATATTCTGTTAAACAGAATCAATATAGAAATTCAACTAACTGACTAGTAGTTCAATCAAACAGTCAACACAGTCACTTAGCCAATATTTAATAGTTCTAAAAATACAACATGAAATTAGAAGTTGTTCAGAGTTAGTGAGATTTACTCACATTGAACTATCATCATTAATTAACGATAATTGTCGTTGATTTAGATCGGATAATTTATATGGCCATAAATTGTAACGAGTCCCGATGGACTTCCAGTCAGTTCCATGACGTTGCCATCGTCCATACGATACTAACGCAACTTATGGTTTTGAATTCTGAACTCGTATGGATGAGATATGCATTACACAAGTTATATGGTAAATAATTTAAATTCTATTTAAATAATTGGGCCTCATTTATAAATTCTTAGCCCAAAAACCCCTCCAAATCGATACCGTTACAGTCCACCTTCCTCATCTCCTCAATCCCGTATCTGTTTCCACAAAAATAGCCATTACCAAGATTTTGAATGACTCGTTCTTCCTCCATAATCCACCTAATCAATTGAAACTGCCACCAACTTCATCTCCTTCTCGATCGCCATCTACCCTTACCCATCTCGATCAACTCGCAGCCACCTCCAGCATCCCGTCGTTCAGCACCTGTGTCGGTTACAGGGAAAACGGCGACCACAATCGTAACCGAATACCTCAATACTTGGCCAACACCATCTACTCCTCCTCCACGACCTATATTTGAACTCTAATCCTACCAAAAATCAACAGAACGCTGATGAATCCGAACCCTAGAAACTGTTGTGCTGAAAATAGCCGTCGGCCTTCTCAAATGTACCACCAGTTTGAAGAGAAGGATACGAGGATCCCTAATATCCATATATTATGATTTATAGATTTTACTTTGATTTCTTTTCGATTTTTCTTTGTCTCGTTTTGATTTTCCAGAACAAAGTGGCAGCAAAAAATGCTTGTGACCGTGGAAAAATAAGAATTAGGTTATGTAACACCCCGTATTTCTGTTAATACTAATACTCACAAATTAAAAGAATTAATATTGAGAATTTGCACGAAAAAGCCTTAAAAAGGCATATAACAAATTTGAGATATGTGAATTGCCTTAAAAGCGAAAAATGGAATTAAGACATTAATTGGAAAATTAATGTGTAGAAATGGTCATAAGTTAATTATGGATTAATTTGAATTCATGAATAGGTGTGTGTATATATATATTTATATATATATGGGCAGTTAATGTAAACATGAATAGAAGTTTATTAATTTTCTGAATGTTTGCTGAGTCACTTCTGACTCATTGCTGAGTCAATAAGATAAGCCCCATCTTGTCTGAACGGCTGCGGTTATTTCTAGGTTAAATCTAATGGCCTAAATGAATCCTAAAATCTATAAATAAGTGGGTAGTCTCTCATTCTAATTCATATGAAAAATTGGAGAGCTACCGACATGCCGTTGCCATGGAGTTCAGCGTAGCCGTCACAAACTAAAGAAGAAGAAGGCCTAATCTACAAACTAAATCTACTCAAATCAAATCAAAAGCTCTCTCTCTTTCTATTTCTCTTCTTTAAAATTGTGAGTATGATGAATCTCACAATATTATTATAAAATAATTTGATTAAGTTATGAATGGATCACAAGAAAGTGATATGAATTGTTATGTATTTGTAAATTATGTTGTGGATCTCTTGTTATGCTATTATGTTATCATATATATGTTGTTATGTTGTAGTGATTATGTTGTAAATAATCCTATGTTATGTCATATGTGATTAATCATGCTATGCTATGTTAGAAATCATGTTATGCCATGTTGTAAATCATGCTATGTTATGTTGTAAATCATATCATGCTATGTTGCAAATTATGATATGCTATGTTGTAAATCTTATATATGTTGTAGATCTCATATTATCACATATGTTGAAATACTTATGTTATATGATAATGATGTCATGTTAAGTTGTGTTGAATCATACAAGTTGTAAAATCATGATGTTAGTATTTATGCGAATTGGATCATGTTTAAAGTTTTTTTTTTTATAATAGATCTTGATTATGGGAATTTGCCTATTGAGTTAGGTATACCCATATACATGAATCTACAAACTAATTGGATCTTGAATATGGGAATTTGCCTATTAAGTTAGGTGTACCAATATACATGAATCTATGATTAAATGAATTTTGATTTTTGGGAATTTTCCTATTGAGTTAGGTGTACCCATATAAAACCATATTGTTAATGATGTTGATTCACACATGTCCTATACAAGTTTATGAAATTTGATCAAAATCATATTATGTGAATTATGAATAAGTTGACACCCTTAGATCCATGACATGTATAACCTTATGCAAGTTGTAATGTATGCAAGATTTACCCCTTGTTATGATTTATTTAGTCACATATATATGTTGTTGTTGTTGTGAATATTTTCTTTTATGCTATGATTTAGACTAATCGGGTCTAGCATACATTTTGCGAATAAACGTTCAAACGTGGGTAGGGGTAATATTAGGAAATTAATAAATTGGGGTGCAATTGATATGATTTTGCATGCCTTAAATGGATGCCCATAATTGAGTCAATTATGGACATTGCTAAATTTGGAATTAATTAATAATTCAAATAGGGAATTATTAAAATTGGGGAAAGTGGATTATTAATAATAATCAATGCTTAGGACCCGAGGTTGGACCCGTGTGTGACGAAAACCTGCCCGGACCCGCCCGGCAAATCCAGTAGTCACAAATGTCGGCCCAATGTGAGAGGTCCTAGGCCCAAACTAAAGCATAACAGTTGTAAAGACACGAGGTAAGACTCTTTTAGGGTGTAAGACTGCCGGGACCCACCCGGCAAATCCAGCTGCCATAAATGCCAGTCTAATGTGAGAGGTCTTTATGAGGTTATGGCCTTAATGAATTAAGAAATACTTAGCCAGATAATCATGTAAGGTGGGACATGGAGGTTAAGTAGGTGCCTTGGGTGGCATGAGGAATCTAGTGGTTGCCTTTAGAGGCATTTGAAATTCGATTAGACTTAACCAAATACACATGTAAATGAACATGACTAAGTGGGTTAAGTGGATGGACTAATGGAACAAGCTTAGGTGGAATGCTTGTGGGAAATAATGGGGGCCCATTTCAACCAGTATCCCAAAACGTATCTTTGTGGGCTCGACCCAAGTCGAGGACGGGACACGCATACTGGGTTTGACTATAAGAGGCCAAAATAGGGAGCGGTGGCTACGCAAGTCCAACGGGTATCATATGCGTGTGTGGACCCGGGCTGGTAGGTAAGACGTTGTTGCATCGTGTAGGTATAAGCCGTGCATCTCCGTTATATTGGGTTGCCACTTTAGGGGAATGATACACCCCACTGTGGGGCCAGCACGGGTATCTACGAGTAGGGTGCCGATCGAAAAATGGAAAGTGTGGTACACCTAGTGGAGAGAGGGGCAGGCGGCACCTATGTAGTCAGCTAGGAGTACGTAAAGCCATTAAGAAAGTTTCTAAGTGAAGCTAAGTGGAATCAATCTTTAGGGTGACTGGTGTGGTGCAGTATAGTGTTTATCCTTTAGTATTTAGGAGTGCCTATAACGTTTCCTTTAGCGATTGTCTATGTCCTTAATCTGCTCTTTCATAGACATTTCCTTGTTTTCCAGCTTATGCCTTAGTCTAGTTATTTTTATAATAGTATTGTATAATTATCATACTCGCCAGACTTTATGTCTGACCCCCCCCCCCCTCTTTTTCATCCTTTTCTCCCTTCAGTTCCTCAGGTTGGGCCAAGTTCCAGTGGAGTCTGATTGGATTGCTTATCTCTTGGAAAGCTTGGACTGCTGAAGTAAAGTCCAGCTTGTTATCTTTCTTTTTAATGGCTATTTATGTAATGGGATTATGTACTTGTTTTATCAAGATAGATATTGTACTTGACTTTGATTATGGTGTTATGATGTAATCAAACATGTTTTGACTTCTGCTGCAATTGAAATAAAGTTTTTAAATTTTCAAGTACTATTTTATATCTGTCTTGTTGAAATTTTACTGTTCTATATTCACTTAAAACCTCCATAGAAATTAATGCATTCCCTTTGTGAGTGACATTAATGGACGTGGGGTGTTACACGTGGTATCAGAGCATAAGGTTATCAGAACAGATAAAATTTTTAGAAAAATATTTTTCTAAAGTATTTTTGGAAGAAGTGCTTTCAAAAACATGTTATTTAGAGAAAGTTTTTATGAAAAAAACATAATCCCAAATAGCCATATCCTTATCTTTATCTTTCGAATTCTCCATTTTGAATCTTTCCTTTTTCCTTTCAGCATGGCTGAAGATCTTAATCTCCCAGAAGGTGTGACGGTTCCAGGATGGTTTAGGAGATATTTGGAGGCTAGGGCCACCACTGCAGGCCCAGCAGATGTTCCTCCACCCCCAGTTGCACCTATTCCTCCTCCTCCTCCTCGTGTTGACACTTTTGCAAAGACGTGCAAGGAATTTAAGGCTATGGGAGGAAAAACTTTTCAAGGGACTGAGACGTTTGTGGAGGCCAGAGACTGGCTTAAGGAGACTAAGGAATTGTAGGATATCTTTGAAGTGGAAGATGGGAGGAAAGTCCGTTTAGCTGCTTGGTTAATGAAGGGAGAGGCCTCGTTTTTGTGGGAGGTCACTAACGAGGAATGTCCAGTTGATTCATGGGCGGATTTGAGACGAAGGTTTGAGGCAAAGTTTCTTTCAAGGGCAGAGGAGAATTTAAATATGGAAAAATTCCTGACATTAAAGCAAGGTAGCTTATCAGTGAAGGAGTATGTCAATAAATTTAATCAGTTTGCAAGGTTTGGCTTGGAGTTGGTGAACACGCCAAAGAAGAAAGCTTTGAGGTTCGTTAGAGGCTTGAATGAACCGTTGCAAGGGTTGGCTATGACCCACATCCCTATGGGAGCCACCTTTGAAAGGCTAGTAGAAATGGCACTTATGCATGAGGATAAGGCAGTTGAAAAGAAAAGGGATCAGAAGAAACCCCAACAGCAAAATAAGAAGGTTGGTAAAAACAATAATGGCAAAGGGAAGAAGAGATGCTTCAATTGTGGGACACCTGGCCATCTCAGCAAAGACTGTAGAAAGAAAAAGAAGACTGGTTGTTTTCATTGTGGATATGCGGGACATTTGGTGAATGACTGCCCAAAGAAGGGGCAGAGGGCAGGGTCTACCTCGGGAGGACAGGTGCAGGCTCTTATGGCACTAGGGCAGGCAAGGGGGCAAGTTCAGGCTATTGCGGCCCCACTGCTGCAGGAAAGAGGTATAACAATTTCTGTTGAAAGCTTAGTTTTTCTATTTGATCATCCTGTCCATACCTTATTCGATTCTGGCGCATCTCATTAGTTTATCTCTACATCATTAGTTAAATTACTGCACTTGAACACCAGTTTAGTAGAGGATCCCTTGGTTGTTTCAAATCCAATTGGGAGTTTGGCTCATTTGACCATGATATGTTTGGATTTGAAAATCTCTATACTTAGCATTGAATTTAGATGTGATGCTTATGTATTAGGCTTCACGGGCTATGGGCTAATTTTAGGAATGGATTGGTTATCTAGAAATGGGTCCATTCTTGATTGTGAAAGGAGAGTAGTTAGGCTTGTGACTCGCCTTGGTAATGCTCTCGACATCTTTTGTAGTCCCATAAATTCCGTTATACTAAGTTATCTTGAATCGCTTGACGCGTCTGTAGAGAATCTACGAACGGTAGAGGTGGTCCGGGAATATCCGGATGTGTTTGAGGAGGTGAAGGGCTTACCTCCAAAGCGGGAGATAGACTTTCGAATTTATCTTGTGGATAATGCTAAACCCGTATCTTTTCCAGTGCGCCACATGGCTCCTCGTGAAAGGAGGGAACTCAATAAGCAAGTTAAGGAGTTGCTTGAGAAGGGGTTCATAAGACGTAGTATATCAGAGTGGGGTGCTCCAGTAGTATTTGCTATAAAGGCGGATGGGTCCCTTAGACTTTGTGTGGACTATAGAGAACTAAACAAGCTTACTAAAAAGAACCGACACCCACTGCCGAGGATTGACAATCTCTTTGATCAGTTAGTGGGCGCCTCAGTTTTTTCGCAGTTGGACTTAGCCACTGGCTTTCATCAACTGAGAGTGGCTGAGGATAGTATAGATAAGACTGCTTTTAGGACTCCTGACGGATTCTATGAATGGCTAGTGATGCCCTTTGGTTTGACAAACGCCCCCGCATATTTTGTTGATTTGATGAGTAGAGTGTTTAGGGAGTACCTTAACAAATTCGTGGTAGTCTTTGTGGATGACATTTTAGTCTTTTCTAAGAATGAAGAAGAGCATGCCCTACATCTTAGGGAAGTGTTGGAAACCCTTCGAGCGCATAACCTTAAGGATAAATTTTCTAAGTGTCACTTTTGGAGGAAAGAAGTACGGTTCTTAGGGCAAGTGGTTTCCAAGGAAGGGTTAGCAGTGGATCCCGCAAAGGTGGTGGCCATCCAAGATTGGAAGGTCCCTAAAAATTTAACCGAAGTAAGAAGTTTCTTGGGGATGGCTGGCTATTATAGGAAGTTTATCAAAGACTTCGCAAAAATATCAGCTCCATTAACGCGGTTAACGAAGAAGAACCTGGTTTTTATGTGGGACGAAGATTGTGATGATGCGTTCCAACATTTAAAGAGAGCCTTAACTTCAGCCCCAGTCTTAGTGCTGCCAGACGGGAATAAATCGTTTACCGTCTATACTGATGCTTGTGGGACGGGACTTGGCGCGGTCCTCATGCAAGAGGGAAGAATAATAGCCTATGGTGGAAGGCAGTTGAGGGTTCATGAAAAGAATTACCCTACGCATGACCTTGAGTTAGCCGCAATTGTTTTCGCGCTTAAGTCTTGGCGTCACTATCTTCTTGGTGAGAAATTCGAACTGTTCACTGACCACAAATCATTAAAATACTTATTCTCTCAGAAGGATTTGAATTTAAGGCAGCAACGGTGGATGGAATTCCTAGCCTCTTACGATTTTGAAATAGCATATACCCTGGGCAATGGTAACATGGTAGCAGACGCCTTAAGTAGGAAAAGGTTGTCCTTGAGTCCGTTGTTTGTTGAACGACGAAGCTTAGAATTCATCTCCATGTTTGACTTTAGACCCTCCGGTGACCTAGTACCTGGTTTGTTAGCATCCTTGGAGGTTAGACCTACACTTCTAGGACGAGTTGGTGAGGCACAGCAAGACGACCCACAGTTGGTTGAGATAGTAGAAAAGCTCAAAGGAGGGGAGTCGTCTAGCCATCTTCGTAGGTATACCCTAGACGATAAGGGTTGGTTACGAAGGGATAATAGACTTTGTATACCACAAGACGAAGACTTAAGGAAGGCCATTCTTGATAATGCTCATCGCTCAAAAATGACCATTCATCCCGGCGGAGACAAGATGTACAAAGATATGAAGCGGGTTTTCTTTTGGGCCGGTATGAAAAAGGATGTGGCCGAGTACGTCGCTAGATGCTTGGTGTGCCAACGAGTAAAAGCGGAACAAAAGAAACCCGGTGGGTTGCTTCACCCATTGGAAATTCCACTATGGAAATGGGAAAGCGTCTCAATGGATTTTGTGGATGGATTACCAAGATCAAGGAAGGGTAATACGGGGATTTGGGTTATAGTAGATAGACTTACTAAGAGCGCCCATTTTATTCCCGTAAAAAGTAAGAGGACTGCTCCGTGGTTGGCTTCTGTATACATTAAAGAGATAGTTCGTTTGGACGGTATTCCTTCTAGTATAGTAAGCGACCGTGATCCCATCTTCACTAGCGAATTTTGGAAGAGTTTACAAGAGGCGGTAGGGACTCAGCTATGTTTGAGCACCGCATATCATCCTCAGACGGACGGCCAGACCGAGAGGGTGAATCGTATTCTAGAGGATCTTTTAAGGCTTTGTATCCTAGACTTTGGGGGTACATGGGAAGAGCACCTTCCGTTGGTAGAATTCGCATATAATAATAGCTTTCACTCTAGTATTAGCATGGCACCTTTCGAAGCTCTTCATGGAAGGCCTTGCCGTTCGCCTACATGTTGGTGGGAATCTACCGATAAAATCCTACTTGGGCCCGATATGGTTAGGGAAACCTCGGAGAAGATTGATTTGATTCGAAGGAGGATGAAAGTAGCACAAGATAGGCAGAAATCGTATACTGATAAGAGGAGGACAGATATTGAGTTTGACATTGGGGACATGGTTTTTATCAAAGTGTCTCCGCTACGGAATGTTGTTCGCTTTGGGTCCGTTGGGAAATTGGAGCCAAGGTTTGTAGGGCCGTTTCCTATAAAAGACAGGATTGGGAAGATGGCGTATACGGTGGAGTTGCCTGAGAAACTTAGTGGAGTACACGACGTATTCCATGTATCACATTTGAGGAAGTGTTTGCACAAGACCACGGAGGTGGTAGAGCCGAGCTTGCTTAAAGAGGTGGAAATAGAGCGTGATGCAACAATTAGACGAGCTCCTACATGCATTCTTGGGTCGGAGATCAAAAAGTTGAGGAATGGAGAGGTCAGACTAGTTAAAGTGCAATGGGGAGATGATGAGAGCAACGCTACTTGGGAGACAGAAGGGAAGATGCGTTCGCTATACCCTTTTCTTTTTTAGGGTATGTCTTTTAATTTCTCCTTTATCGCTTAGCTTATCTTATCTTATCTTTAGTATGTCCTCTCATTAGTATCTTTGACCTTTAGTTAGGATAATCCTAGGGTTGAAACATGTGTTTGAGACATGTTATGTATGATGGATGCAAAATGGATGCAAGTGGTTGCTAGTGGTTGCTCGTGGATGCATATATACACACACTTTAGGCACTAGATCGACTCAGTCACTACATATTGCATATTTCATAAATGAATGTATTTAGTATAATGGATGTATAATGGTTGTACCATCATATAGATGCTGCATTCGGTTGAATGGATGTGCATGCATATAGAAGTAGTTTGTAAGCAATTAGGATCTTTTGCATACATAATGGATGCATGGCACTATCATGAATTGCATCAAGGAGGTCAACTGAATCAGTGGACCGCCTGATTTTTCATTAGATACGGACATAGACACACACTGTGCATTTAAACATGAAAGCATTAGAAGTCAATAAGGACAATGGGTGCCAGTGTTTGTTGATTGAGTAGATGGTTGATGTAGGATATAAACTTGAAGATTTCGGGATCGAAATCCCTTAAGGAGGGGAGAATGTAAAACCCCGTATTTCTGTTAATACTAACATTCACAAATTAAAAGAATTAATATTGAGAATTTGCACGAAATAGCCTTAAAAAGGCATATAACAAATTTGAGATATATGAATTGCCTTAAAAGGCGAAAAATGGAATTAAGACATTAATTTGAAAATTAATGTGTAGAAATGGTCATAAGTTAATTATGGATTAATTTGAATTCATGAATAGGTGCGTGTATATATATATATATATATATATATATATATATATATATATATAGGCAGTTAATGTAAACATGAATAGAAGTTTATTAATTTGCTGAGTGTTTGCTGAGTCACTTCTGACTCATTGCTGAGTCAATAAGATAAATCTCACCTTGTCTGAACAGCTGCGGTTATTTCTAGGTTAAATCTAATGGCCTAAATGAATCCTAAATTCTATAAATAAGTGGGTAGTCTCTCATTCTAATTCATATGAAAAATTGGAGAGCTACCGACATGCCGTTGCTATGGAGTTCAGCGTAGCCGTCACAAACTAAAGAAGAAGAAGGACTAATCTACAAACTAAATCTAATCAAATAAAATCAAAAGCTCTCTCTCTTTCTATTTCTCTTCTTTAAAATTGTGAGTATGATGAATCTCACAATATTATTATAAAATAATTTGATTAAGTTATGAATGGATCACAAGAAAGTGATATGAATTGTTATGTATTTGTAAATTATGTTGTGGATCTCTTGTTATGCTATTATGTTATCATATATATGTTGCTATGTTGTAGTGATTATGTTGTAAATAATCCTATGCTATGTCATATGTGATTAATCATGCTATGCTATGTTATAAATCATGTTATGCCATGTTGTAAATCATGCTATGCTATGTTGTAAATCATATCATGCTATGTTGCAAATTATGATATGCTATGTTGTAAATCTTATATATGTTGTAGATCTCATATTATCACATATGTTGAAATACGTATGTTATATGATAATGATGTCATGTTAAGTTGTGTTGAATCATACAAGTTGTAAAATCATGATGTTAGTATTTATGTGAATTGGATCATGTTTAAAGTTTATGTTTTTTTATAATAGATCTTGATTATGGGAATTTGCCTATTGAGTTAGGTGTACCCATATACATGAATCTACAAATTAATTGGATCTTGAATATGGGAATTTTCCTATTAAGTTAGGTGTACCCATATACATGAATCTATGATTAAATGAATTTTGATTTTTGGGAATTTGCCTATTGAGTTAGGTGTACCCATATAAAACCATATTGTTAATGATGTTGATTCACACATGTCCTATACAAGTTTATAAAATTTGATCAAAATCATATTATGTGAATTATGAATAAGTTGACACCCTTAGATCCATGACATGTATAACCTTATGCAAGTTGTAATGTATGCAAGATTTACCCCTTGTTATGATTTATTTAGTCACATATATATGTTGTTGTTGTGAATATTTTCTTTTATGCTATGAGTTAGACTAATCAGGTCTAGCATACATTTTGCGAATAAACGTTCAAACGTGGGTAGGGGTAATATTAGGAAATTAATAAATTGGGGTGCAATTGATATGATTTTTCATGCCTTAAATGGATGTCCATAATTGAGTCAATTATGGACATTGCTAAATTTGGAATTAAATAATAATTTAAATAGGGAATTATTAAAATTGGAGAAAGTGGATTATTAATAATAATCAATGCTTAGGACACGTGGTTGGACCCGTTTGTGACGTAAACCTGCCCGGACCCGCCCGACAAATCCAGTAGTCACAAATGTCGGCCCAATGTGAGAGGTCCTAGGCCCAAACTAAAGCATAACAGTTGTAAAGACACGAGGTTAGACTCTTTTATGGTGTAAGACTGCCCGGACCCGCCCGGCAAATCCAGCTGCCATAAATGCCAGTCTAATGTGAGAGGTCTTTATGAGGTTATGCCCTTAATGAATTAAGGAATACTTAGCCAGATAATCATGTAAGGTGGGACATGGGGGTTAAGTAGGTGCCTTGGGTGGCATGAGGAATCTAGTGGTTGCCTTTAGAGGTATTTGAAATACGATTAGACTTAACCAAATACACATGTAAATGAACATGACTAAGTGGGCTAAGTGGATGGACTAATGGGACAAGCTTAGGTGGAATGCTTGTGGGAAATAATGGGGGCCCATTTCAACCAGTATCCCAAAACGTATCTTTGTGGGCTCGACCCAAGTCGAGGACGGGACACACATACTGGGTTTGACTTAAGAGGCCAAAACAGGGAGCGGTGGCAACGCAAGTCCAACGGGTTTCATATGCGTGTGTGGACCCGGGCTCGTAGGTAAGACGTTGTTGCATCTTGTAGGTATAAGCCGTGCATCTCCGTTATATCGGGTTGCCACTTTAGGGGAATGATACACCCCACTGTGGGGCCAGTACGAGTATCTACGAGTAGGGAGCCGATCGAAAAATGGAAAGTGGGGTGCACCTAGTGGAGATAGGGGCAGGCGGCACCTATGTAGTCAGCTAGGAGTACGTAAAGACATTAAGAAAGTTTCTATGTGAAGCTAAGTGGAATCAATCTTTAGGGTGACTGGTGTGGTGCAGTATAGTGTTTATCCTTTAGTATTTAGGAGCGCCTATAATGTTTCCTTTAGCGATTGTCTATGTCCTTAATCTTCTCTTTCATAGACATTTCCTTGTTTTCCAGCTTATGCCTTAGTCCGGTTATTTTGATAATAGTATTGTAGAATTATCATACTCGCCAGACTTTATGTCTGACCCACCCCCCCCCCCCCCTCTTTTTCATCCTTTTCTCCCTTCAGGTCCTCAGGTTGGGCCAAGTTCCAGTGGAGTCTGATTGGATTGCTTATCTCTTGGAAAGCTTGGGCTGCTGAAGTAAAGTCCAGCTTGTTATCTTTCTTTTTAATCGCTATTTATGTAATGGGATTATGTACTTGTTTTATCAAGATAGATATTGTACTTAACTTTGATTATGGTGTTATGATGTAATTGAACATGTTTTGACTTGTGCTGCAATTGAAATAAAGTTTTTAAATTTCCAAGTACTATTTTATATCTGTCTTGTTGAAATTTTACTGTTCTATATTCACTTAAAACCTCCATAGAAATTAATGCATTCCCTTTGTGAGTGACATTAATGGACGTGGGGTGTTACAGGTTATAAGGCTTAAGGGTGGTGTATTTATAGACAATTTAGATATTTTGTAGAATGGAATATTCCCGATATATTCTCGTTTCTATATTCATTCTTGCTCTCTAAAAATCTGTGTGATCACATGCAATACCCAAAAATCACGAAACTGAACATGTAGCTAGTGTTCGACATTACGGTCCCAACGAAAATGGTTTCGCCGAATTCCGACTCTGTATGCTCACACAGCGTATTTTTTATTGTCGAAATACTGACTTTTTTTCACTCTAAAAATACGTATGACCACACAGTGACTCTAAAAATTACGAAACTTGGAATCTAACAATAATTTAACATTGCGGATCCAACAAAATTAGTTTCATCGAATTTCGACTTCGTTTGCAAAAGTGGCTATTTTTAAAGCTCTAAATAGGCTATTTGAATATATAAATATAATAAAATTAAATATTAATAAATTAATATTATCGTATATATTCGCATATGATATCGTACAGCTCCAGAATATCATATCAGAATTTACAGTTTGATATTTCAGATTCCATATTATCTCGATATTCAGTTTATACTGAAAATCCATTTATAACGTATAAAAAGCATCGCAAATTATAAAGGAATTCCACAGCGGCTTTTCTGAAATTTGATTTGTACATAAATCACAATCTACATGACGAAATCCCGATTTTTCTCTTCCACTAGAAAGGTATACTCCACCAGCTCCACACGTTTCTTGTTTCACAGAAATCCGGCTTAAAACGAATCCTGTACATTCAGTTGAAGTTCGAATCGCCAATTTACGAACTGTAGCGCCATTTCAAGCTCGATTTTAATTATAATATAATTATACGTTCAAACTGACGTTCAAATAATATATTCGTCATTCTAATTCAATTCAAAACTAAATTAAATATCACAGATGATCCAGTTCACACCATATCGCCATTTCAGCCAATTCCGATTATTTCAGAATTAAATATATTATTTAATTTATTATTTTAATTAAATATTCACCATTATTTAATTCCATGACCATTAATTTCACTATATCACTATTTAAATAATTAAATAAATTAATTATTATGCCGTCGAATATGCGGTTCATTACAAAATTTCTATATATAAGTGATAATACACCCTTATTGGAAGCTTACCACTTATCCATGTTGCTTGCCCAATTTTTGTCATTTACTGGTTATTGAGATCTGAGGCTATGATTACTTACCTTTCATTGATAGCACAATCACTTGGAATGCCACATTGTCAGATCCGTTAATCATTAATTGATTTCTTCAGACATATCACGGGTATAAATCTAAAAGAAATGAATTACTGCACCACCAAACAATTATACCTTTGAAGATATCAACGTATTCGATCAATGAAAATACTATGTTAAACATCCCTCCATAGAAGTTGTCTTAGGTCTGGAAAAACCGAAGGCGTTATTTTCTGTCCTCGATCACCTTCATATAATCTGGTTCGTAATGCTTAAGTGACGACCCCAAATCCCATAGTAACGGCGGCAAGGGTAATCTTTGGAATGTAACACATAAACAGATAATAGTAGAACAAAAATAAATAAATACACCAGATAATGCACAAATAATGCATTGGATAGAGATAATCATCTGAGTTACACAGTATATAGGATCATACTTAGTACAAATACAGTTCGGCTATATACAAATGTCTACAGCGGAAAACAAACATAATATGTACAACAGGAGCTGAACAGCATAAAAGGAGATAAATGATAGAATCCATCGTCAGCTTCAGCTATCCAGAAAGAGCCTGCTAAAACCTGAATATAAAGTTGCCCTTGTAGAAAAAGGGGCACCCGAGTTTGCAAGTGAAACAAACTACGAGTTAGTCATGGGACTGTTAAGAGAAATCTAATTAACACATTTTATAATATGGCTAATCATAGGACCACGCCACTTTCGCGGAACGGGTTTACTCCATTGGATTGCCAATGCTTTAGAGCAAATCAATCTTTTAAACATCGCAATGCTTTTTATAAAAATGAAGCCATTATAAGACTCAGTTCCCATCACATAATGCAATGCAAACCGGAGGATAGAGTTTTTCCTTATAATGGCCAAAATATGCTTGATACGAATAAAACAAAAGCATTTGGTATTATTACTAGTGTTTATATATTTCAAAAATAATTTCAAATAACAAGTATCAATCATAAACAACATTAATGCCCCATACCACTAGTCGCCATATATAGGTATACAATCAAAACCGCACAGTCACGTATTTGGAAATTGGATTTCCGTCATGAACCAAGGCAAAAGATAGTCCTTACCGAATTCGAGACTGTCTAGCCCGAGTCTCAGGATCAGAATGCATAGACCCTTGGAGCGACAGGGCCAGTCCACCGATGTGGATTAAAATGCCTGAACACTACGTTTCCCCGCCCTTTGGGGCATAAATGAGCCAATGAATAACTCCATTGGATTCACATAGTCACCGATATATCTGAGTCGCCTTGCAACAGCAACAACCACATAGGTGAAAAATAGTATAAATGTCAGCTAGTTTTAAACACTAACGCCACCTCTAGCTAGAAGGAATTGCATGTCCTCCCTGAGGTCCTCTCCCGTTTCTGGTTCATACTGGGGTGTGAGGCTCGCGAATTCAAGTTATACACAAAGCTACGCCACACAGACGGTGCTTTGATCATCAACCACAAGACTTTGCTTTTCAACAGAAGCCTTGATCACTACATCTTAGCATGCCACACAGGCAATTCACACCATGCAACTGATGGCTATCAATCACACAGAATGAATTCCAATGTCAGAGACACGGTCCTTTTACAAGTCCGTTCTGGGTCTGAACGAAACCAGAGGCACTATATACCTCGCATACCCATCGATCTTCACGTACATCTGGATGATCACCACTCATTATCCATATTTCGCGATGCCTCCCAATCAGGACATCAATTACCATCCAACCAACTTAAAGATCTTCGGTCTTCAACCACCATGTTCATCTTCGACTTCTTATCGTCGATTCATTTATTCAGAATGGGATAAACCCGGTCTTTTTGAGCAAATCGCATATATAATAAGAAGTGCTACACAAACACAACATACGCCTCATTTCAATTCATCAGTCACTAACTGTAAATCAGTAAGAGAACGATTTCCCAAATATTAACCCCAAATGGCGAAACCAACATCAGATCAAAACTTAAGAAACCATTCGACTTAGCTAACCTTCAGTTAGTTTCTAAATTTCGCATTCCATATTGTTTATAATATTTTATAACGTTTTATCGCTATTTTATTTATTTAAAAATAGCTAATTTATTCAAACGACGCTTCAGGCCATAACGCGGCTGTGGCGCTGTTTTTCTTTAGATTTGATTTACACATATCTGAAAATCTAACCGTTGGATCTTCATAAATTTTATATCATCAGAATGATCTTTTCAAAATGAATCTAGTGGTTTCAGTTTTGGGAAAATCCGATGGTCGGATCTCCCGGTACACTCGTTTAAAGTTTCTATTTCAAAATACGAACTGCAGCGTCGTTATTCTATTTAATTTAATTTTATATATATAATCGATTCTGGTGCTATTTTTCTTCAGATTTGAATTAAACATTCCAGACAATCCAATCGTTGGATCTTCACAAAGTTGGTGTTGTTGGAAAGATATTTCCAAGGCGAACCCAACGGTTTCGGTTTCGGGAAAATCCGATGGTTGGATCTCCTGCACTAATCGTTTGAAATCCCGGTTTCAAAACACGAACTACAACTTCGTTATTCAATATATTTCAATTATATATATATATAATCGATTCTTCGATTTCAAAACTATTTTCTTTTCATACATTTGATAAAAATGATATTTTTATCCAACCGACATTTATTTCGACACTTAACTATTTTTAACAATTCATGTATGTAATAAAAATGTGATTTTTATCCTAAAGCAATTTATTTCAAAACACGACTATTTTCTATAGTTCATATAGATAATAAAATTTTGATTTTTATTATAAAACAATTTATTTCAAAACACGACTATTTTATATAGTTCATATAGATGATAAAAATATGATTTTTATTATAAAACAAATAATTTCAAACATGAATACCATCCAACACATGAATTTCTATTCAACGAATGAATTTCTACTCAACACATGAAGGTTTTCTATGGTTCGTATATATAAAATAAAAATGTGGGTTTTATTGTTAAAACAATTTATTTAAAACACGAATACCATTCAACTCACGAATTTCTATTCAACGAATGAATTTCTATTCAACACATGAATGCAGTTTCAACATATGAAAATAATTTCAACAAATGAAAATAATTCTAACACATGAATATTTCAGAAAATTTTGGCAGCATAATGGCAGGGTAGTTAAAACCGGGGTTGTCCTTAGTACGGCTCCTCGCTCTACCTTAAAGCCTCGTAGCTTTTGACAATGGGGATTTCATGCATCTAGTTCGCATGCTGGCGACCTGTATATTTTTTTCATTTCCACAAACTAATCCTATGTGGTTTCAACCAAATAATTCTCAACCACAAATGGGTATTTTTCAACCACAATCAATCAATTTCAACCACAAACAATTCTAATCAACCATTCGCTATCAACCAATTTTCACAACAATCACAACCAATATATATCGTCCATGGTTTGTGGATGAGGGGCGTATATATATATATATATATTAGTATATTTCACTTTTATTCAACACATATATAATTTTTACAACGCATATATATCTTATACATCGAACGTACAACTTATAGAACACTTATACATGAGGTGTACAACGTTTATATAACTCATACATCGACTATATAATTTATACATCGTCATTTTCCATATCATTTATAAGTCAAAAATCTCACATTGGGTTCCACTCAACCAAAAATAGCAGAAGGCTCAAAAAAATATCCGGTCTCTTCTAGAATGTAGAAGACGTCCACACGAGTCCACTTCTCTTGTTTAGCTGAATTTCGTCAACATAGAAAAAAGATATGATTTTTACAGTGAAATCAAAAACCGTAGCGCTTTAAAATGCTATAATATAGTTTAATTAAAATCAACCGTATACCTCGTTTCGATGTTCTAAACTAGGTCTTCAATTTTCGTCGAATCCATGAAGCAATGCATCGATCAGCCTGCACCACGTCGTCGGGCTTGGAGTCACGTGCCGGAACCACCCCAGGTTGGTCAACTTGATCGCGCCCAGGTGGAGGATTTCGAGGGTGAACAGTAGTAGTTCATGACCCTCGTTCGAGCAAAATACAAGGCGAGGGGAGATGAGGCTTATACGGATTTGAAGATCAAGTGGAGAGGTACAAAAAACTCAACTGGGCCATGGCGTTTCTATGCGTGTGGAAGGAGAAATCGGAGGGGAAGCTTTGAAAGTTTTCCGTCGTGCGTTCGGGTGAGGGAAAGAGAGAAAGCGGGGAGAGAGAGTGGCGTTGGCCAATATATTTTTTTATATTTATATATTTTAAAAATTCGAAAATACCCCTTGTCACACACGAACACCAATCCAAACCCAACGACTGTCGTCCTTAGCTAAATACCCGCATTCCGAACACAATGGGATATGTTAAGTAGGCCCATTCGACTGTTTCATTCAGTTTCTCTTCAAATTAAAATATAAAATATTCAATATTCGATTTGAACATACATTTCAATTTGCCGAGGCCACATACTGATTCGAAAAATTCTAGAAAAATAAATCTAGCTATGTTTTGACGATACAGTCCCAACAAAACTAGTTTCGTCGAATTCTGAGACCGTTTGAAAAATGGCCCTTTTCTGGTCGATCTAATTTAATAGAAATCGACCAAACACATTTTCCTTTGCCATGGTCACTGACTAGCTTCAAAAATTATGAAATTTGAAACTAGCAATAATTTAACATCCCGGTTCCAACAAAAGTGGTTTCGTCGAGTTCTAAGGTCGTTTGCAAAATGGCCATTTTCATGGGCTATATAAACTCTATAGCGACCTTTCTGAAAATTCATTTGGCCATAACTTTTGCTTCCCGCTACGAAACTTCGATTTTTCAGATTCGTTTGAAAGATATTCACTAACATATTTAAATATTTTTGGTTTCAATCAAATCCATTTTGTTTTGCACTGGTACAGTCAGGCAAAGTTTGAATTCAAATTTTGAAACTACCGCGTCATTTCAGGCCTTGTTTATAATTAGAATTAATTGTTTTTATTTTCAAACATCGATTCAAACTTACTTTTCGTCGTTATTATATAAAATATTTATTTTAAATATTTTAAATTCACTAAAATAGCCAATTTAAAAATTTTAAATTGGTTCAGATTTTCTGGGTCGTTACGGCTTACATCCATACTGAATGGTTTCCAGATAATATTTGATCCCGGTCTCTCTGTATTGACAACGTAATTGGCCAAAACTTTGATAATCGATTATTTAACTATCAAAAAAAACATCCATGTAACCAAATTTTTTTATTTCAAATGGGAATACTATTGATTATTAACACACAATCACTAAGCCCTTTTTATTTAATACTTAATTTATTAATTTCCATTTTTACATTTTCTCAAGTATCTTCATATATATATATATATATATATATATCAAAACTGCTTTGGGCTCTTCTAATTGTTGGAAAACATTTCCATATATTATAACTATTTCTTTTCAATATTCAGAAAATATTACTTATTTCCATTGGAAAACATTTCCATAAATTCATCAATCCTTAAATTCTATATTTATAAATATACGTTATTAATTTGGAAAACATTTTCATATTACTTCTTTTCACGCCGCATTCATTTCTATAATTAGAAATATTCATTTCTACAGTTGGAAAACATTTTCATTTCTCATTCACGCATTTCCATTCTTCCATATTCGCTAAATCCTGATCATAAATTAGTAAGAGAACAATTTCCTAAGTATCAACTCCGGAGGCCGAAACCAAAATCCGATTGACATTTTGAGAACCATTCAACTTAGCTAATCTCCAATCAGTTTTTGATTCCTTATCTCCAATTCTAAACTTTCAATTTATCAAATTATTTTATACAAATGTAACAATTCCCTTTTTTTATGTTTATAAACTTCTATTTACAAAATTCCTTCACTTATAAAATTATGTTATAAGTTTCCATTTTCCCAAATCTCATTAAGCCCAAATTATCCATATAATTTGGTTTAAAATTCTAAATTTACTTCAGATTCAATTATAAAAATATTGGTTCAAAACCAGTATCAACCTACTTATCCAATTCCATTGAATACTCATTTTATACAAATTAAATTATAACTTCATTTATAACTACTTGTTTATCTATACTTTTCTATTCTATTTACATAACCAACTCTTCTTTTTGCATATTTAACCAATTCTAGTTTGTTATTTATTGCATAAAAATAAAATATAAATCCATTTATACCGATTTATTTATAAAACGCTTACCATTCCATTTAAAATACTTAGCCATTCTTTTTAAAGATTTCTGAGCCATACATTTTTATACTGTAGTTTTACCTACGTTGATTTATATCAATTAGAGCAATCACACCATCAAATAAGCATACAATAATATTTATTGATAGATTTTTGTTTATTTATTTGCACATATTTTGATTTAAATTAATTTAGATTAAACAGTTGACTTAGTCAATTGTGAATACCATTAAATAATTTCAGTTAATCCTGTTTTTAGATTAATTTAATACATAATTAATCTAATCTAATTACACTTGATTGTTTCTTTCCAGAAAAATCAGTCCCAGTAATTTACCCTTAAGTTAATTCCCTATTCCTTGGTTTATACAACTTATTCAAACTCAAGCATTTACTTTACAATTTATTTGCAAATAATTTGTAAAACTTGATTATAAAATATTTCTTTATTTATATAACTTCTTATTTTATTAAATTCGTATAAATTATGAATTTAAACTTGATCCAGTTAAAAATTTGAATTTTAACTTTAATTACGTCGATTCTCCTTACGACGAGTCAATGTCTTAAAAAGGATGGTTTTTGCCATGTACAATCGACCATTTGACCAATATTGTTCATTGGTCAAAACATAACCACATTGAATTAAAAATTCAACAACTAATATCCAAATCAAATATCCAATCAAATTTAATAAAACAGTTCATACAATAATATATGTATACAAACAATATTAAATAATATTTGACGAATCCAGTTGGATCCCTCCAACCTGTTTTTCTAGCATCTACATATGTTAATCAAACAAATAGCATCAATTTCATATCAGGACACGTTATCATCATCAATATTAAATAAACGACTTCTATATAACTATATATGCATATGTAATAGCGACGATTGTTGACAATATACCAATTCACCCAAATAATCATCACACAACATACAATAATCATTTATCAACTTTAAAATACGTTTATAAAAATTATGGATTAATCAGAGTTAGTGAATTTTCTCACTTTGGTTTATAATCATTGGATAACGATAACGATCAATAGTTTGTATCTGACGTTTTATTTCGCCGTACATTCAAACGAGCCCCAAACCGCTCTAAACCAGTTCCGTTGTGAAGCCTGAGTCCATATGATCCCAACAGATCTTGTTTCGTCAGATTCTAATCATGTATGAGCAAGTTATTGATATTACAAGTTTTTTATATATAAAAGAATCATTCACTTAATAATCTAATTAATTAAAATCTTAATTACCCTTAATCATCTTCTTAAAAAAACAAATCTCACCTCTTAAACCATCTTCTCCCCTGTCCCCTTCGAACGCTGCTCCTCAACATAAACCTATGGGCACACATAAGCTTCCCCTTGTCTCCCTCTTTACTTTGCTGTTCCAAAATCCAAAACTACCTATATTCCTCTTTCCCCACACCCTTCTTCTCCATAGCAATTTCATCAATCTCTAGCTTCCAAAACAAAAACCGACCTCCGTCTACCTACAGTAAAAAAACGACGATAATTTTAGCCAAAACCCTATAAAAATTTCCACAACACGCTAAACTTCATAACAAACTCAACTATCATCTCCAGATCATCCATTAAAGTCTCAATCTCCAAGAATTAATAACCCTAGGTTGACTGATAATAATTTGAACTTCATTGTAAACTACCGAGCTTGATAAAAACCATACAAGCTTCAGGCTCTTCTAATGTTGAGTACAACGAGATTCATTCCAAGATTTTAGAAATTTTTCTCAATTTGTTTTGATTTTTTTTGAACTTATAATTTCTACTGTAAGAAAAGTTGTTAGTGGCGTAAAAATGCTTTGACCACTGAAGAAATGGAAATAGAGTTAGTGATACTGTTAAGGGGTATGTATGTATATGTATATATATATATATATTCTTTTTTTTTAGAAAATGGGTAACTTATATTAATCAAAAACAGTACAGACTTACGGTTAGCATATTAATCGGATTACAACACAAGCAAATCGGAAAACTATAACGGTTAGCAAGCTAACCGGATTACACAAACAAATTACTGACAAATCTCCATCTCGCTGGGAAATCACCTCTGCTACACTCTCACCACATCTAAACCCAAAACAATTTCTCTAAAATCAAAAACGACTTAAGATTGTAGTGAAGCCGTATGCAATACAGAGAACAGTCCAGTTCTCCACATCCCCTTCAAATTCAACCAAAATCCAATTCAAAACCATGCCGCTGCAACACAAAAACCAGAAAAGCACTTCAACAAAACAGCAAAGAACCTCGACACTCCCATTGACAAGTAAATCAGAAACAACAAGATCGAAATACCAGAGGGTCGGTAGCTTTTAGGGTAAGAGTCACATATTATTAAAATAATTTTTATTGTATCATTGTTAATGTTTGTCATTTAAAAATCTGCATGATTGCACACTATATTCATTTTCGACGAAAATGGACATGCAGGTATGGTTTGACATCATGGACCTACTGAAACTTGTTTCGTCGAATTCCAAGTCCGTTTGTTACCACGTCGTAATTTTAAAGTTAAATTATTTATCGATTCACATTTAAAATACCCACTGTCTCAAAACAACTCCAATTGGCACGAAATTTGAAATCTAACAATAATTAATCATTACGGATTTAATAAAATTCATTTCGTCGAAAACGGAGGTCGTTAGCAAAATGGTTATTTTTTAAGGCTAAAATAAACCAATAAAATATTAATATATTAAAAAACAATTAAATTTAATAATAATAATAAATTATTATTTTCATATGTATCCAAATAGAATATCGTATAGCTACGAAATAGACATACTTGGATTTGTAACTCGATATTTTGAAATCCGACTTAATTGATATTCAATTTATATAAAAACCCTTTTTATATTATTAAATAAATTGTTATTATTTATAAACGATTCCATATCAACTTTCTGAAAATTTGATTTGGACATAACTCACAATCTATAAGACGAAACCTCGGTTTTTCACTTCCATTAGAAAATTATCATTTCATAGATTTGAAAGTTTCTTGTTTCAATGAAATCCGGCTTATAACAGATCATGTATACTCGTTTAAAGTTCAAAACGTATTATTACAAACTACCACGACGTTACGAGCTCGTTTTTAATTATATTATAATTAAACGTTCAAATGTCATCTATAAATAAATTCCTTGTTATAATTAAATTATAAACAGAATTAAATCAGTTAAATCATCCAATTCACGTAATACTGCGAATTCTACTGTTTTCGACTATTTCAGAATTTATAATTTATTATCTCATTATAAGTATTAATTAAATATTCCAAATTCTTTAATTCATGTCATTTATATTGCCAAAGTGTTATTTAAATAATTAAATTAATTAATTATCAAATCATTAAAAATACGGGATGTTACACGCACATCTCAAAATACTTCAAGTTTAGTGACTATTATTTATTAGTTTTGATATTTTATAAACTACCGCTCATCAAATTCAACTTATATTATTTTTGATTTATAAAGTACTTAATTACTTCTGGTTTATTAATTATAAATATGTTCACCAATAATAATTTATTTTCTTCTTGCTTGTTAATTATATTAGTTAACTATTCTTATTTGATAATGAACATAATTAATAATTAGATATATTTATTAATTATTACTTATGTATGAATTTATACATAACTAAGTAAATATAATAAAATTTTAATTTTTCTAAGTTCCTATTTTTCTTTTAGTTTGGAACATTTGATTTATTTTTTAAAATTATGAACAATTTTAAATTTATTACATAAAATTCCAAATTTATCACATAATTTTAAATTTCTTTGTGATTCCATTTCTTATTGTTATTCATTAAGTAGTAGTAAATACTAATTATCACTTCATACTTATTAATTATTACATACAACTTTTTAACTAAAATTGAATATTAATAATTTGGTATTAGTAAAATATTTATTATTTATTAATATTAGTATTTATAACATATTTACCTTAATTTATTAATCATTATCGGTTAATTATATTAAATAATTAAGTGAAAAAAATAAAATAGGTAAGAATTAATAATTACAAATTATATATTAATAATCATTGGTGATAAATTAAAATTAAGTACATATACAAGTTTCCATTTATAGATTATTATATTTTAAATTGTCATTATTATTTAACTATTGGTTAAAATTAATTACTATATACAAAAACTCGCTTCATGAGTATTAAATTTTATTTGTAATTATTAGTATTAATTATTACATATTATTGAAAATTGATTATTAAACATAATAATTTTTTAGAATTAATAAATTATAATTATAATTATTATTATTTGATAATTACTAAATACTCATTATTAAACATTAATGCTAATTAATAAATATTAATTATTAATTTAATATTAAAATGTCAAACATTAATTGTTAAATACTAATTAATCACTTAGTATTAATTATTTAATATTGATTACTAATTATATATAATAATCATTAAATGTAATTAACAAGTATTAATATTAATTATCACATTATTGAATGATAATAATAGCTATTGATTAATTTTATAATTTAGTAATTTTAAAATACTTGTTGGTACTCATTAATTAGAATAAAGTGTTTACTAGTATAATGCATTTGCTTCGGTTCTAAGGGAACGAGGCAAATAATATTATCTAGTTCGATGCATTTGCTTAGTTTTATAAGGAACCGATACAAATAACATTATTTGCTTTAGTGCATTTGCTTCAGATTTTAGCACAATAGAAGCAAATGATAGTATTTGCTTCCTTCGTGAGCACAACTAAATTAAATATCACGTGAGAAAAACCAAAGCAAAATATAGTATTACCTTCGGTTGGGAGCACAACCGAAGCAAATTAGCAAAAGCAACTGGCCTATTATGTTGTAGTATATTAAAAGTATGTAAGTTTATAAAATTAAGGAATCAGAAACTCATGTATTTGCAAGGCATACTTGCAACACAGATACATCACTTTGTATCTTAGCAGTAAAGAAATTTTGAAATAATATTCACGCTATATAGCATGTCAATCACACAGCAGAAAGCGTGAATACTTTTATGATCAACACCGCGATGAATATATACAAATGTAAATCAATAACTGATCAACTACATTCTCATTGATTTGAAACATAGTAGACCAAGCCAAGTCTATATTTCATAATCAATATATTGCTCCGGTTTTGCAATGGTTTAAATAAAAATTCAGTTATCTAAGTTAACTTCAGATTAGAGGAATTCTAGATAAATCATAATCGGATTCATTTTATAACAGAGTTTGCAAACGAGAGTTAATGTAAGTTAAACATTCGAAAGATGTTCTTTTAATCATGAGGTTCGATCCAAACATACTTTTAACATATTTGAACATGCACAATTATTAACAAATTAATCGCATGTGTATATAAAAAAAGTGGAAATTAGGCATAGGTCCTGATTTCCAAGTTTGATGTAAGAGGCATCCTCCCTTAAAGATTATTGTAAAGCGTGTCCCTGTTTTTGGAGTTACGTGTTTTTTTGCAAAATTTTGGCGCTGTTGTACAAAAAATTCAAAAAACTGTAAATATTCAGGTGAGTAATCTGGAAAAAAAAAAACTTAAAAACCAGCAACTATAGTGGATAATTTCAGATATTTCAGCAGTAATTCACTATAATATCTATATATCAGCAACAATGATAAAAAGGCCAAATCTATTTGCTCCCCACGATTTCCTTTTCACACCCCGTTGTTTAAACAAAAAAATGCACCCCACTTTTAGCTTTTTACACCCCAAAATTACTAAAACAACCCTTCAGCATATATTTTCACAAACAAATAACCGTATGTTTACAATGAAAAGAAACAAAAGATAGACCTAGAAACAACAAAGCAGTAATCCGTATTTAGTTATTTTTATTCGTTTTGCAATCTAAAAAAATTACATTTCAGCTCAGTTTAAAAATAATTGAAATATATATTACACTAGAAATTATAAAATCAAACAATGTTAAGAAAAAAGACATAAAAGTTGAAAAAGATTAAATTTAAAATAAAACACCATTTTCATGAAGAAAAAATATTATATTCTTCATCGAAATCATTTTCCTTTCCAAAATCTATTAGTATCAGTGTATTTTTTATAATTAAAGTAACAAAATGGAAAAGTAAATGAGATAACTTGAATAATATATTAGGGCACATTTGCCACTTTAATTGTTTAGTTTTCAATGGGTTGGGAAAGGCAAAAACAGGGGTGTTAATAAAACTTGCCTGATAAAAATTGCAGCAATGTGAATTATTGCTGATATATCAGCAATTATTCTATATAATTGATGAGTTGATGAATACTTGTTGATATATCTGCAATAATAGTGTGTAATTAATGATATATCAGCAAATGTTTAAAACTTGATGAAAAATTGAACTAATTGAAAGTGAAATGAAAATTGCAGCAAAATCTGCAATTTTTACAGTATATTGCATATAATTCAGCAATGTTTTTGCAGTTAATGCAATCACTTGCAAAAGTTGCTGAAATATCAGCAATTATTGCAAATAATTGCATTATTTAATACGATATACTAGAGCATGCTGTTTTTTTTTTGATTCATTTTTGTAGTTTTAATGTATGAAAATGATGATTATTATGTGCTGAATTTAATTTAGAAATTTCATGATTTTTTATATGATTATTGAAGAATAGAGACCTAATTTACAAAGTATTAAGAGAATGAGTTTTTGTGTATTTTGAAACATATTTTGGAACTGAGACAAAATTAACCTAAAAATAATTATACATTACAGAGAACAAACCCAGTAATCCAAATTCGTTCTACAATCAAATCGAAGGTATTGCTGATTCAACATCAAACAAAATAGGAATGAAATTGTAGTATAAAACAGAATTAATATCCAATATTAATCCATTGATTCATTTCAAGTTTATATGAAATACAAACTGTATTTATAATGAAATATTTTCACTTCATAAATGAATTTATATTACAATCTCGCACCAGTGTTCACAACACTTTCGATTTTTCAAGAAATCATGCACACAAAACCTGATTCAATGCTCAAAATACAATTCTCGCAAGACCGACTCCAATACCTTTATTGGGTATCTTGGACCAAATTAGCAGCGGATTACAGAATTTTCAACCCATAATACGAGATCCAAGCAAAAAATATTAAATCGAGCATAATTGTACCAATTAGGTTATGCAAAACCACGGATTTGATGACAAACCAATTTGAATCAAATCCTGTTAACGCTACTTGAATATGTGTCTCTAAGGTATACACAAACGTTTCTTTGGAATCATCTCACAAAATTGAAGAAGGAGAGCAGAGGTACTAGCCAAGACCGTGAATTCCCTTTTTGATTTTGGATCTCGTTTTTCTCTATCTCTCATTGAAGTAGTCGACTCCATTTAAAATTAATGAGGACCCATAGAAAAATGAAAATGAAAATCACAGTATAACATTTCAAATGCAAATTTAAATATCAAACGGTTGATATTTTTATTTGCTCAAGAATGTTTCTCCCCTTCTAAACTTCTAGTTGTGTGACCCTAAAAGTTATTACAAAGTTGGCAACAATTTTAAATTATATTTAAAATCATAAACAGCGACCGACATCTATTAATACATCACTGTTACCCAAGTTATAATAAAATCAACGATTTGATACAACCTTTTCCATGACCAATGTTTCAACATAATTTAATCCTTTTAACCATTATATCCAAGATTAAACTCGAGGCATGGAACCTATCATCCTCTTTATAAAATAATCCTTTTATCTTGATCTATGAGCAGATTATATATAAAACAAATCAATATTTGAAAATGTACATGTAATCTGTAATCTTACTCAATCAAGGAGCCCATGGATATCACTACTTATATTATCGTGTTAAATTCCATTTATATCATTCATATTATTTAATCGATTCGAGATGTATCCAATAATCACTTTTATTTTCTACTCTTCTAAGAGTAACTTTTGATTATATCAAAAGACAAATATCCTCGAATAAAATGTATAACGCTTTCAGGTCCGAGGACCATTACATCATTGTCACTATGAGAATTACTTATGATAGTATTAATCATATTCCATGAAGTTTTCTCATGTTGGGTCTGCCCAATACGCGATTTTCTAACTCTTATTCATGTATTGACATTAATATCACATATATTAATGATAAATGAGATATGATAATCATTCAATCAACCTACTTGTCTCAATGTTTCATTGTTGTCCTATTTAAGACAAAACCTTACTAGGGACTTTTAAGAATCACAATACTAACTATATTCAATTCATTATTGGATTTAATACGATCAATCTGCAGATTAGTTACCTATTTAAAGCATGCTGAAATTTTTCAGTAGGAAATGGCAATAATTAACCTTAGGGGTGAGACTAACTCCCACTGCAAACATACATATAGACGTTATTACATGAGGACTTGTTTCTTATATTAAAGATGTTTATGCACAAATTTAATGTATACATGAAGATATACATGTATCTATATAAGACAATAGTACATGTGTCAATTTTATTAGAGATGCATAAATAGTGTACTCATTAATTATGTATGAACTATGAATTTAATTCTTAATTTTGGACTAAATGTATATATTGATACATTGGTTGTCTGACATGCATGTGTTTCTCATTAGTGTTTGAATGAGAATTAAATTCTATATTTATAATGTGTGAAATATTTTTTTTATTTAATATTAAGATACAGATTGGTCTTTGCCTGCCATATGGAAGAGTTTAATAATTTCATGTTAAATAACGGGTTGTAATGAGTTGTCACTTACTTGAAACTATATAATTCTATATTATTATTCCAATGATTTCTATTATGTAAAAAAAATTATATTACGCGGTAAATATAACATAATAAAATATTTCGTTCAAAATGAAATAAAACATCAACAATGTTATTCAATCACATCAAATAGATGGCCTCCAGGGCATAAGCAATAACATTTCCTACATTGACTTTATAATTCCCTTAATTCTTACTTAAAATCGAGATTACAAGAGTTGGGAATAAAGGAATCCTAAGTGCAACACAATTAGAGTAAATAAATGGCATAAGAGAAGTCAAAAGATCCTTTCCAGATGTCTTGGAGGATATTTGTAACTGAGGTATAAATCCGATTCGGCATGGAAAGTGCACAAGAAAATAGAAGTAGTGGAGCAAGTGGAGTTAGTGTGCCACATCGTTGCTAACTTTCCATTTAGTTCGACATGGTTGAACTGGAGTTCCCTTCATTTAGTTTTGTAGAACAGGGTTTTAATCGAGCTGGAACTTTACTTTTCTGCTTAGGCAAACTAGATGTATGGTTGAACCAGGTTTCGCTTTCAAGTTGCTAGACTGATCCGGAGTTAGGTTGAACTAGATTTCTTGGTGAGTTGGAGTTGCTTCTGACTTAAAATAGCCTTGACTATGAATCTCCATGAACTTGGCGGCTTTGTCGAAAGGCAAATCAACACACATCAAAATTTACATTTTTCAAAATTAAAAAGCATTAAGTCATAAACCTAACTTAACGTTCTCACAATTAGAAATTAAAAATGAAAGACTAAAATTGAAGAAATTATGGAAATACCAAAACACTAAAGTATTCCCTAAATTAAGAAGTGCATTGGTATATATTTAGAATGAATATGAAAAAATAAGTACAAACAAATATAAAATAAAATTGTTAGATATATCGATATCGTGATTACGAATAAAATCAAAGAATAATCAGAAGTTTCTTATTGAATCAAAGTGGCATTAGTATACGACTTTATATTTGATGATAAATAAGCAAATAAATTAAAGTAAATATTGGTTGCACATACCTAAACCAAACATGATAAAGTGCGCACTTCTGTGCAAACTTCACTTATAAAGTGCATCCCTAGAATTAGTTTATTGTTCCAAATTCGTTTTGTATTTTTTGGTTTCATTGTCTGAAAAGAAAAAATTCATAAAATTCTAAATAATAAAACTAGGAAACTTGATAAAACCAACAAAAAAGTGCAAAGTTGTCTGAACTTATTGAGAAATACTGCAGACATAGAGACAAATATTCATTTAACAACTACAGATACATTTCCAGATATCCAACTGATAAGCCAATACTTCCTCATGCTAATTTTTTTTTTGTAGAAATGCAAGCCATTATTCTATGAATTAACAAATTCATCTGTATTCTTTCACATGAAGTGGTATGTTTTGAATGACTACAAAAAATATCTATAGTTATTCATCAAATAATTGCATAAAATCATACAACTATTGATTTTTGTTGCTTGTATATTAACAATTTTTTATTAATTACATACATTTCTGGAATTATTATTGTAGCTTACTTTTTTTTCACTCTTTATCAGTTTTTATTTTTATTTTTCAGGATATAAATACGAAGATATATATAAATTGAAATATGTTTTGAAATTTTGTGATTCTTAACATTGTTTTCTGATGTATTTTAATGATTTTAAAAAAAGAGAACCTAATTTATTTACTTTTTAGTAAGGATATTTTGCGTATTTTAAAACGTAATCGGGACTTAATCAAGAAACCACTAAATTTTAATATGTTTTCTTTTACAATAATTAAGCAAATGAATGTGGAAAGACAATTTTTTTTTGATAAGTATAATGATAATAATGTGATGAATGTAACTATTATTTAATTTAAGAGAAAAGGAAAGAGATTTAAGGGACATCCCAGGTGATTTGCTCCCGTTTACTTCATTATAAGTACACTCATCGTATTTTTAATTTGCTCACACATCACTCATCACTGCCTTTTTGTTCATAACTAAGCTATCTTGTGGGGATGTCAGACAAAGAGAATAACTTCTGTATTCAGTCAGTTATAAAAGATTTTGAAGAAATCACAAAAGATGCAGAAAATGTTCAGAAAGAAACATTGAAAAAGATATTAGAAATAAATAAGGACGCGGAGTATTTGCAAAATTTGGGTCTTGGAGACAGAAATGATGTTGAAAGTTTCAAAGCATGTGTTCCATTGGTGTCTCACGATGACTTGAATCCTTATATCCAAAGGATTCTCGATGGTGATCGTTCACCGATTTTAACTGGAACTCCATTGACATCATTTTCCTTGAGGTTTGTGTTTGTATTGGTTATTTTTCACCATTGCATTTAAGTTTTGTAAAATTACAGTGTATTTTAATCATTGAAAAATTATGCACTTATATTTTGCAGCTCTGGTACTACAAAAGGGAAGCAAAAGTTTGTGCCTTTCAACGAGGAGTTATTGGGATCAACTATGCAGGTTTTCAAGACATCTTCTGCTTTTAGAAATAGGTTTGGATCTGAATTCTTTTATGATGCATGGAGAAAGGAAGGAAAAAAGTTGATTTTAACATAGTTCATTTTTATTATACTTTTCTTTTCTTAGAAATTGGTGCAATATATGTGTTATATGATATCAAAAATGGCATGTTTGCTCATTTATCATTGTATGGAAGAAAACAATCATGTGCTTTATATCACAACAATTTTCCATTTTGTTATGATCAATTATTCATCATCTCTGTTGTCTCATTTATTTTGACTGTCTATTCTAGTAGAACTGATGATGTACATGACGTTCTTGTCGTAGCTCCACAATTGGGAGATAGGTGAATTATGCAAACAAATTTTAGAGAAAAAGGGGGAAAACTATTGTGGAACACTAATCATATATAATTCAACCGCTTTCTGATTTAATTTTGCAATTATTCCTATTTTATGAAGGATGGCATAGTCTTTAGGCATGTCGGATAAGAGAACATAGTTTACCAATTCTTCTCTTCTCATTTTTTATGAAGTTTGTTGGGCTGTTATGTTTGCCTTTTTGTTTGTCTTTCACACTTATCCTAGGACTCAAGTGTTTTTCTTGGGACAAACTACCTTGTGAAATTGGGGAAAAAAATATATTCGAGACTGTGTTATATGTTTGTTTATGTACATTAATGTGAAGAAATACTAGCTTTAATACTATAATATTATAATAAAGCCAGCTGCCTTTTAATCTATCTCAAATTAGGACTAATTATATGATCTAAATAGGAATAAAATTGTGGATTATGCAGGGCATTCCCTATTGGCAAAGGAAAAGCTCTACAGTTTATCTATGGTACCAAACAATTCAAAACCAAAGGAGGTCTTATAGCTACAACTGTGTCAACAAACATTTACAGAACCGAACAATTCAAACATGCAATGAAAGACATGAATTCTCAATGTACAAGTCCAGAAGAAGTAATTTTCGGACCTGATTTCCATCAGACCTTGTACTGTCATCTCCTATGCGGGTTAATTTACTCTGATGAAGTGCAATTTATATTTTCTGGGTTTGCTTTTAGCTTAGTGCATGCATTTAGAACATTCGAAGAGGTATGGGATGAAATTTGTAATGATATAAGAACCGGGGTCCTATCAAGCAGGGTCACTGCACCTACCGTTAGGACAGCGGTCTCTAAACTCCTGCGCCCTAATCCTGAATTAGCAGATTCAATCTACAATAAGTGTGTTGGTTTAAGTAGCTGGTATGGTGTGATCCCTGAATTATGGCCTAACGCTAAATATATTTATGGAATAATGACGGGATCAATGGAGCCTTATCTTAAAAAACTGAGGCATTATGCTGGAAATATGCCATTGGTGAGTGCTTATTATGGGGCATCAGAGGGGTGGATTGGAGTAAACATTGATCCTGAACTACTTCCAGAGTTGGCTACTTTTGCTGTTTTACCGAATATTGGGTATTTTGAGTTCATACCTCTAAGGGAGAAAGCTGAAATTTTGGGTATGGAGAAAATTGCCACAAGTTGCCAGTATAAAGAATTGGAGCCAGTTGGCCTTACTTAAGTAGAGGTCGGTGAAGAGTATGAGGTTATTCTCACTAGCTTTGCAGGTACCTTTTACCTTTATAAGTTTGTAATTACTGCTAACTCACTTTAACATTGTGTAAAAATACTTGTTTGCTTATTACTCCACAAAAGCTCAAATATTTGTAGCTTACACCCCAGTTTGGCTGAAAATAAAAGCTCGATCTTTTATTAGAAATTGTTTATGAATAGCGGTAACTATGTATTTTAAAACTTAAAACATGTGTTTTTACAGAATTTTCCTAAATAAAAACAACATTGCAGGTTTGTACAGATACAGATTAGGTGACATAGTCCGAGTGGCCGGCTTCCACAACTCAACCCCAAAACTACAATTCATATGCCGAAGGAGCCTGTTGTTAAGTGTAAACATAGACAAAAACACAGAAAAGGTCCTTCAAATAGCAATAGAAGAAGCAAATAAGTTGCTGGCAGCGGAGAAACTGGAAGTGGTGGACTTCTCAAGCTATGTTGACATGAGCACAGAGCCCGGACACTATGTCATATTCTGGGAGTTAAGCGGTGATGCCAGCAAAGTAGTGTTAAGCAGCTGCTGCGACTGTCTGGACCGGGCCTTCATAGACCCTGGCTATGTTGGTCAGAGAAAAGGCAAGGCCATTGGCCCATTAGAGCTTAGAGTACTTCGTGAAGGTACCTTCCGCCAAATTCTGGTCCACTATCTTAGTCAAGGCGTGGCTTTAAGTCAGTTCAAGACACCTAGATGTGTAGCACAGTCCAATGGTAAGGTGCTGCAGATACTGTGTGATGGTGTTATTAAGAATTACTTCAGCACTGCATATGACTGATGATAAGTTGATGGTTGACTTTTCACCATGGTAGAAAAATTTGATCAACAAAGTTGATTTTGAGTAGATGGTCATATTCTATTGTATTATTAAAAAATAAACTAAGCAGAAGTAATATAATGGTTCAACTTGTTCGGGCCTATTTTGGCTCATAAATGAATTCCATAGCATGCATTATTAGTAAGACCAGCTAAATATCCCAAATTTTAATGTAGCAAGGCTTATCACCAAGCATTACAGATGTTACAGTCATCTATAGTATTAATTTTTGATGACAAAAGACGATTATGTTAATGAATCATAATATTGGAGAATAAGGAAACAAGAAAAAATTTCAAAAAACATTCATTGCAATTCCCTTTCACAATTCCATTCAGATCAATATATAATTATTACAGTAAAAAAATTAAGAGCGAAACATGAAGATGCCTCTTTGGTTGATCGTAGTTAAATATATATGCACCAACCTTCCTGTCTTTACGTACATTCATGAACGATACAGCGAACGAAGGAAAAGGACTCATAAAATAACTATTGCCTCTTGCATGTCTTTAGAAGTTTGTTCATAGAGGTGAAACATAAAAAATCTCAATCCTCGGTCTACTCAAGTATTTGTATTTGAGAGTTTAAGGAAAAAACAAAAACTTTGTATTAGTCAACAAACTAGTATGATTAATAATTTACCTACACGACTCAAAAAGTTATCTAGCGAGACCACCCGCTTAGAGGAATGGGTTTAGTCTCACTATTATCTTCCATAACCTAACCATCCTTGTGACCCTGCATCCACAATGGTTAGAACAACCAAAAAGGTGTGCAAATGTGTAATAAGTATGTATCACCACAACACACCCTATAGTTTTACCCTTTAAATGACTAAGAACTTATATCTCCATATTTTGGGACACACCCAACATATATACCCTTCAATATAGCTATACATTTCGTTGCCAACACGTTGGGCAACACCATACATGTGTTGTAGTATTACCCGTAGGATGGACAAGAACCTATCAACACTTGATAGGGAACATCCTACACGTGTCATAGTTTTATCAATAGGATGACTAAGAACCTTTGGACAAAGGCCGGGCAACACCATGTAAATGTTCAAACTTCATTTATCATCATACATTGTGGAACATCATACATATGACATAATGTATCCATAGGATTACTAAGAACCCTTAAATCTTCAGATTAACCCTTCCCATTAGTACCTAGAATGTGTTAAAGCAAGTGCGAAAGCAAAACATGGTCCCCTACCAAGTTTAAGTTAAAACTATGGCTTTTGACAGACCAGGTAATTGCAGTAAAAGTGATGAAATGGTTCCCTACCAAAAGTATTATGCATAAAAAATGGGTTTGAATCCCCTATGACGCAAAACCTCATTTCTACTCCTTCTCCATGTGTCGAAAGCAACATTGTATAACCCCATGAAAACAAAGTGCAAGCAAAAACAAATGCAAATAAACAAGTCTCAGTAAATACTCAACAATCAGTGCTTTAATTCGTTAAGGCCTAACGTTCATAACACCCTTTTTAGTTCCACCGAAAGGTATAGAGGTAATGGCCTCAATATCTTCAAAATTAATTATTTAGAAAACAATCCCTTCGTTTTGTCGAAAGAAAATGAGGTGATAACCTCTCTTATTTCATAAAATAAAGTTCAGGATATAACACACCCTTTAGTCCCCTCGATAAGCATTAAGAATGTAGGCTCATGTCTTTGACCCGAAGTGGAAGGTAAAGGCAAAAGACTTATATATAATGGTTGAAATTTGAATACTTCATATACCAATAGGTGATATTACAGGCATCCAAAGCTTACAAGAGAAAGCGGAAGGTGCTTACGACTGTTACGAAAGGTGCGAAGGATGGTTTCCAAATAAGGGTGATGACATAGATAGTAAATATAGAGAAAACTGATTTATTTCCTATTATAGATGCACTTTTCCTCAATTCCAACATTATTCTTGAAATTTCATTGGTTTGTATAAAAGGGTGTTGATCATATGTAGAATTTTTTGCTATTTACTTTTTGAAAATGGAAAATGTTAATTAATAAAATTAATACCATAATTAGCATTAATTTCACCAAAAGTCTAACTAACTTAGAAAATTCATATCAATTAATCTGTATGTGGGAAAAATTCCAGAAATTCATTAATTAAAGAACATACCATCTTCTATCATTTAAAAAAATTATAGCCCAAAATTATTAATTAAACACCAAAATTAATGTTTTCCATAATTAGCTTATAACCAAACTTAGGAAATTCATTCAAACTTAGAATATTATGAAATAAAAAACACATCACCCAAAATTCTTTACAAATATCATGCAAAAGTTTTAGTTTAACTGGAGATATTTTGTAATACCTCTAAATTAGGTCACATTATTAATGAATTTAATTGGTTAAATCAAATGAGAGTAATGTGATTAAGAAGGAAATGATAATAGCACTTCAATAAAAATGATTTTTGGTTGCAACAATTAGTGGCATTTATTATTAAGTGCAAGCAAAAGTGTTTTTTAGTACCAATATAAGCATGGCAAAATAATTTCACATTCCCGCCTCTTCGTAATCACAAGTCTGCGTGCCCAAGGAAAACTTAACCGACCTATTCTCCTTTTCTATTCCCTCATACTTCAAATCTTTAAACCCTAGTTCACTTTTCCTCCTTTTTCCAAAAAAAACCCTATCTTTTTACCCTTTTCAATCTACCGCTTATTATTTCTCAGTTTAATTCGATTTTGTAAAGACTATCCGGTTCAACATCTGTATGGATACCAGTGGAGGCGGTTCATCTCAGCGACGCTACAAAGTGATTTGATTCAATTACTAATCATATTTAAGATCCTGAAATCGGTAAAGCTAGAAAGGTATAAAATCAAACTTGAATTATTTAATTTTGTTTTGATCTTATCGCATAGGGTTTTGAACAGTTAAAATCCATTGAGTGTTGATTTCTGCAACCATAAACCAAAAAAGTTGATTTCTGCAAACAATGTTTGTAAATGGGTTTTATATTTGGATTTTTAAGTTACTTGTTATCCCACAAAATTATATACATCGATAGATTGAGCTTGGACATTTAATAAGGGACGTCCAATTAAATATTTCTGGGCGGTTGCACTCACCCCGTTTGTACAAGCAACCAGAATCAAACACTAAAGCCTGATTAGGATGGATTATGGGTCGAATATCATAAGGATTGTACAATACAAAGGAGTCGAACATCGTACGGTCGAACAGGTAAGGGTCGAGCATTGATGGTTCCGTCACACGTCAAGCGTCAGCGGATTAAACATCTTAATAAGTCAGATGTCTTCAAACATTTATGAAGCTCCAGGGTCGAATGAGAACGGTGGCTCAAACACTTGCCTTTGCCTCCAAGGTCGGTCGAACATCCATTTGGATATGCAGCTGGTTACAACTATCAATAGCTGGTAGTGGCATTTATATAATTATTTGTATGTTCAACCCATGGCCTGCATAAACAAATCTCTACTCACCACTTCATTCCAAACTCTCCTATAAATAAGCTACGGCTTCCGCGCTTGTAGGGATCGATTTCCACAACCCCAAAGTGCTGCTAAATTGATTCCACTCCTGTTTCAAGTGATTCTATCATCATCTACCATCCCAAAATCAAAGATCTAGCATGGTGTTCATCATGAAATCCACCAAAAGTTTTCAAGTATCTTAGAGATTGATGATCCTCCACCATTTTCCTTGCACTTAGTGAAATCTGCCTAATTATCCACTGATTTGCATAGATTAGAGTGTAATCTTTGTGTAGAGAAGAAAATGAATGTACTTATGAATGATTCTAAGCTTGTAACTCTTGAATTTCTAGTGGAAAATCCTTTCCAAAGTGGATGTAGATCAATAGGGTTTATGCCACCTAGGACCACTAGGGATTATGCTACCTAATGAACAACACACTTTTTTCCATGTAACGATCTGTTAATCGATCAGCTCCCTGCAAGACCTAGCTCGTTCATGTGTCTGTGTCATACGGCCCAATCACGAAATGTAGTCACTTGTGCTAGGTTCACCATAGGGTGTACCAAGCCCTAGGGTGCCAACCATCGACACGAATCAAGCACGCACAGTGTAAACCTACCGGTGCCCAGTGCCTGCTTTTTCAACACCGGACTACGTGCACGACCATAGTCCGCCTGAACCTACAATGGCGCACCAACTCAGCCGTCGTTCTGGTCGCTTACAATCAGCCAGTAATCGTGCCCCACCCTGCCTAGTTCCAGGGTATCGTGATACACCTATTGGGTAACTACTGAAAAGGACCGCGTAGCTAGGGTTTCCATCCAGTAGGTTAAGTGTTGTCATTTAAATATGAGACTTAACCCCATTAGTCTAGCATGTCAAGTTGGTTAAGTGTCGTCTTTCATGTTCGTGACTTAACCCGCCTACGTGTCATGTCAAATTGGCTAAGTGTTGTCCTTCAAGTTCATGACTTAGTTCTACGAATCATCTGTCAAGTTGGTTAAGTATATTCAATCGATTCATGACTTAACCCTATCAAACCATCGTGTCCAATTGGTTAAGTATATTTAAGTGGTTCCGGACTTAAACCTATCAAATTATCGTGTCAAATTGGTTAAGTATATTCAAGCGGTTTATGACTTAACCCTATCAAATCATCGTATCCAATTGGTTAAGTATATTCAAGTTATTCATGACTTAACCATATCAAATCATCGTATCAAATTGGTTAAGTATATTCAAGCGGTTCATGACTTAACCCTATCATGTGGCATTGATTCATTAATGCACCCCAACCTCTCACATCAGACCTGTTGTTGTCGTCACTGGATATTCCGGGCGGTTCCGGGCAGATTTACACCACAACTCAGTCTGACCTCGGGTTTCAAGCGCGATACGACCAACTACCCGCATTGGATCCTATTGTTTGCAGTAACTGGATTTGTCGGGCGGTTCCGGGAAGATTTACACTGCAAACTCAACCCAACCTCGAGTTGGTCATTTTCATGTTTATTCTAATGTCATGTCCATGTTCAAGTTTCATGTCAAGTTCGTGTCTAGTTTCATGGTGAGTTTCATGTTTTCACTTATGCCTATTATCAAGTTAATGATTCATATTCATAACTAATTCATGTTTCAAGTTCATAAGCATGCTTACGTGCCTTCTAGATGTCCAATACATACCAACTACCAAAAACCCAACTTAGGCGCGTTCATACTAAGCTTTCTCCAAGTCATAAATTATCACATATGTTTCTACTCTAAATTTTACATAATTAACATTTGCCCAAGTTCTAGGTTACATGTCAGTTTTACATATGCCCAATTCATACCAAATTTACATTTGTTCAATTCATGTCGTTTTACATGTATGCCAATTTTTATGCCATTTTACCATATCAAGTTCTAGCCAAAATTACATGTATCAAGTTTTATACCCAATAAACCCAAATCATGATTCATGATGTAGTTATGCCAAACTATAATCTTTTTATTACAATATATGTCAGTTGCCCAAGTTCATAATACATGTTTATGCCAATTATCAAATTTGTTCAAATTCCCAATTCTATGTATGCCTAATTAACATAAGCCCAATCTTTTGATTTAAACTTACATAGTCCCAAACTCGTGATTTAACTTACATGCCAATTCATGTATGCCCACTTCATGCCAAATTAATTATGTCAATGCCCAAACCTGCAATTACAATTATATTGGCAATACCCAAATTTCCAATTTCATGTTAAGTGTTGTAATACCCAAATATCCAATTTTTATGTCATGCCATCAATTCCACCAAACACATATATTCCACTAGGCAATATTCCAATATTTCCCCCGTATACCATCGCATGTATATCGTAGTTTAGGCCTAGGTCCGAAATTGACCTAGTTTCATCAAAAGAAAATAAATAGGGGAAGGTAGAATTTTGCATAAAATAAGTTCAAAGAGAAAAACATCATCACAGGTATGAAGATTACAACTTGGTAATAATATCAATATGAATCAAGAAAACTAATTTACAACAGGCTAAATAGATCATAAATTTGACATGGGAATAAAGATAGACAAGTCTCAAAACTCAAGATCCACGAAGCAACAGAAATAGATCGATAAACATACTTAAATCCAATTCCACTTTATTCCATGACCATATTATAATTAAATGTTTAAATCTAAAAACAACTAGAACTTACAGAGCATGGCTAATGAATTAAGAACTAAATTTGTTATGGAATGTTGCAGTGACTTTGTTGGTTTATTGTCTTGAATCATTGTAGAAGCTTTAATCTTTGAATTGGATTGTGTATGAAAGCTTAGGAAATTTACTAGAGGCGGCAACCATGATCAAGAGGGATTTAAATAGCATTTTGATGTAAGAATGATTTTTTGTGAATTAAGTTAGGTCTAAGGGTGTTTTTATAGGTGTAGCGACTAGTTTAGGCCCTTAGATTAACCCTAGAATCAATCTGGACCATCAAAACACGTCTCAGGCTTCAAAAATGAGTTCTGGGTCAAAACAGGCCGACCAGGTCGACCTGCAAGGGGGAGGGGGAGGTCGACACTATGGTCGACCTATGGGGTAGTTCGACCCTATGGTCGACCTAGGGGGGGAGGTCGACCTTATGGTCGACCCCTTGGTCCAGTGCTGCCTTAAAATTGCTGAAACTTGTATAGGCCATAACTTCTTCATCCGGACTCCGAGTATCGAAAACTCGGAATCAATTTCATGTAAAATTTCGAGATGAACGCAATGGAATTACCCGTTTCCCCTGATTCTGACTTTAAAATTTAATTCTGCCTTGATTTCTTGTTTTAACATGTTATAAAAATACGGGTTGTTACATTCTCCCCTCCTTAAAGGATTTCTTCCTCGAAATCTTCAAGTTAAGAAGAATGTATCCTACCATCCAATCATCCATCTACTCAATAATCAATCATAGGCATCCATTGTCCTTAAGAGATTTCTAATGTTGTATGAACATATGTAGAAAGTGTGTGTATATGTTCCTTACCTAATGCAAATGGTCAGGCCTGATTGATCTTTTTAAATGCAAAATATGTTTAGTGCCATGAATCCAACATGTATGCAAATAGTCCTAGTCATATAAACACTATATGTGTGCACGAACGTCCATCCATATGCAACATCCACATGATAACACATTCAATTCCATCCATAAACAAGTATAAACATTCATGCATATGCAATATGAGATGTGACTGAACCGATCTAGTGCCTAATGTGTGTTCATGCAACCACAAGAAACAACTGGCAATCACTTGCAACCACTTGCAACCATCAACCATAACAAGTCTCAAACACATGTTTACATCCATTAGTTCCTACCTAAAGGTATAACTGAATGATAGAAGCAAGTAAAAATTTTGTGCCCATTAGGCCATGTTAAAACTGGAAATCTATGTCACATATATACTGATTAGGAGAAGAACTCCCTAAGCACCAGCCCGAAGACCGAAATCAACATCAGGCTGACACCCAAATAATTACTCAACCCAACGGATACCCACAAGCCCCCAAGATGTATTACTAACAGATAAGTCATACTCCCTATGAGGTTTGCAACAGAAATAGGATTGAGAATAGGACCGAGAGGATTTACTTAAAAGATAGTATGCAAGTAAGCTCTACAGGAAAAGAGGGATCAAGGATATACTCTTATAAAGATATATAATGTGTGTATCTAGCCTTCAATCTTCTAAGCCGCATTTCCTTGAGCTTAACTCCATTGTGCTTTGTCCTTCTTTAACTTCATAATTTCGTAGTTTCTTAATTCTTATTTCCAAAATATGAGTTGGAACTCATTTCACTGTTGTCTCACGTTCCACTTTCACTTAATCTTTTTCTAGTATACTTAGCTTAAACATAACTGCGTACTCATGGTTTCATGCAAGCTCTCCAAAATTCACTACTGAATCTTTGATCTCATTTAGTTACTAAAAGGTACTCCACATAAATAAATTATCTCTTGAAACTAAACAAATGCCAACCATGTTGCCAAGTGTACTTAATAAGGTGATTTTATATAACTCATGCATAAGCGAGATGAGCCATCCTCCTTAGTGGCGAACACTACTCGAGCGAATCAATAAATGTATCAAGAGATTCTAGGTAACTAAGCATGGCGGAACCCTAAGGGTAACACTAGACTTTGAGGGTATTACCGAGGCAATTCAAGAGTCTAACTACCCTCTTTTCATACTCGAGAATGGTATCATTTTTGGATAACCACTCCATCCCTAGAATCAATCCCGTAGCCCAAAAACATAAGCATTACTTCTAAACTCAACACTTAGCATAGACATTCTCAAATCCAAACAAGTCATGAATAAATGAGCCGATTCCCCAACAGAATTTGAGACAAAAATGGGATCCTCTACTATGCTAGTACTAAGGTGAAGAGACTCAACTATCGAAGCATAATTAAAAGGATGCGATGTACAAAGACAAAGTTCTAACGGGATGATAGGAAAGAAAAGCTAAGCCTTTAACAGCAAGGTTACCACCTCTCTTAGGTACGCTTGTAGTGAGAGCATACAATTGCCCTCTCGACGATCTTGTTCTTTGCCCTTGTCCTTGTCCTATAATACTTAATTACATGTCCCTTTTTACCATACTAAAGATACTCTCTCTTGTCATGGGTTTTATTATTCCTTCACTTTGGCCTCTTCCCTTTCACCTTTTCCTCCTTTGTGGGTTAAGCCATATCAACAAGTTCCTCCTCCTTAGGCTTGTGTTCTTTTATCCTCGTTCTTACTATCCTTGTATAGCTTGTTGACGAGTTTCTCGAAAGCAACCCCCGTCGCACGGCAACCCTACAAAGCTTGAAATACGATTAGTCGCAAGTAAAACTACTGCGGCTACAGATGGAGGTTGGAAACTACTTTGCCCTCCGACATGTATCGCATGCCTACAATGTAATGTCCCGAAAATCCGGACCAATTTGAGCTGACCAAATAACACAAGTCCAACCTCAAATTGCACTGGAAATTCAAGAAATTTATAGAAAGAAGATATAGGGTGAGGAAAGATAATATAGAAACTTAGAACAGAAGAAGAAGAACACAACATCAATGTAACACGAACCTCACAGCGGAACGAATAACATATAATATATATATACAACATAACTTGAAATATACATCTGTATTTGGATATACATCATTATCAAAGTACGACACTTACAACACAGCGGAAATAAACTATAGTTATATGATCCTGAAGTCTCCTGCTCCAGCTCTTCAGATATATCTGTAAATCCTGACTGCTTGACTGCCCGTACAAAGTTGGGCACCCAAGAGTTTAGGGAAAACAACAGAATAAACTCCGGGTCAGTCATGGGACTGATACGAGTAAAACAGTTTAAAACAGTTATATGGGCATATGATATCTTATAAGACCACGCCGTGAATACGGAATGGGTTTTCCCTTATGAGAATCCAACATCTTTGACAAGCAATATCATTCTGATATTATAATAATGTCTAAACACAAATAGATATCAATCTAGCAGAAACGCTTTCATCTCACGTTCTACATAAATAATATACAATCGAAATCGCAAGCACGTATTGGGTAATGGATTTCCAACTACGACAAGGTATGGAACCACCTTCCGATCAGTGTACTCTAGGAACGATACACTGGAGTTTAACAAGAACATCTTGCAACTCAGCCACACATGATCGACCACTCATTTCTCTTGAGTGTATCGAATGTACATTACCAACGGTTGGGATCAGCAACCGTTCCCGTATATATATATATATATATATATATATATATATATATATATATATATATATATATATATATGGGACAGCATTGATAGATTAAAGAAGCAAATGAATATTCTCTAGATAGGTGATTATACATCCTACTTCGGTGCGAACGACTTAGCCATGCTGCCTGCCCGATTTCTGCCATTTACCAGATGTGAGGCTAGAAGCTACGCTTATCTTTTGACGTACCACGTCTTCATTCACTTAGAATGTCACATCGTCATACCCGCCAAATCATTAATTGATTTTCCCAAAAATACCACGGGTATAAGCTAAGAGAAACGAATTCCTCCGCCACCAACGTAAATACGTTTGAAACGATAAACTTATGTGATCTACTAGATATATTCTGTCAGACCGTCGTCCATACAAGTTGTCCTGGGACTGGACAAACCGAAGGCACTATTCAATACATCCATCTTAGGCACTATTATCTAAGACCTATACAATAGCCCTTGCACTTTACTCCATCTTCAATTATCTTTGGCATAAATGATTCGCAACGCTTATGCCAATACAAAGTGGTTATCTGGATAATAATCCAACCGGTCTCTCCATATTAACAACGTTAAAATGGTCAAAACTTCGATTGTCTGTGATTTAACTATCAAAGAAAACACATGTGCAAACAACGATATCATTTCCAAATGGAAATTCTATCAATTGATCATCAATTATACATATACATATATATTTCCTTATTTCTATGTTTAGAAAATATACGTTATTAACATTGGAAAGCATTTCCATTTGTTATTTACATATCACTATCATTTCACAACTACAGTCCCTGGCTGTAAACTAGTAGGAGAACAATTCTCTAAGTATAAACCCCGAAGGCGGAAACCAACATCAGATCGACACTTAGAAAACTATTCAATTTACTAATCTCTAGTCAATTCCTAATTTTGCTTAACTCTATTTGATTAACTCTGTTCGATTAACTCCCTTCGATTAACTCGATTCGATTAACTCGATTCGATTAACTCCTCTATTTACTTTCCCAATAAAAAATCCTTTATTCTATTTATTTACTAAATAAATAATCCTTTATTCTATTTATTTACTAAACAAATTGCTCTTATAATACCTTATTTATTCATTCTAATTATTTCCTTTAATAACCCTATTCATTTATTCTAAATAAATATTCCCTTTTTAATTCTATTTGTAAATGATTTACAAATACTCTCCTTTCTATTTCTATTCTATTTATTCTAACAAATAAATATTTCCTTTATTATAACTTATCCTTCGATTTCATATATATATTTTCTTTTATAAAAACCCTTTTCCTTATCTATATAAAATCCATTGATTTTATATAAATAATTCTTTTTCAAAATACACTTTGAAAATCCCTTTTCCCACATCCAGTATTTCTTATGGTATTTAACACACCATATAACAACGATGATTATCGTCCAACACACATAATCAACGTCAGATTATACATCACATTATATATCACAGTATATATATATATATCACAGTAAAATAAATGTTGAGGAATCCAGTTGGATTCCTCCAACCTGTTTCCCTGCACGACATATGTTAGACAATACGATTAACATCGATTCCACTTTGATATGAGATATTCGGATAGTAGAATCAACATATAAATATTTAACGGTTTATATATATATATATATATATAATTTCTACTAACTGACTAGCAGTTCAATCAAACACTCAATACACAGTCAAACAGAAATATTTAACGGTTTTAAGAATAAACTGTAAAAATAGAACTGTACAGAGTTGGTGAGTTTTTGCTCACATTAGCAGTTCACCATTAAAGAACGATAAACTATTATTTAATTTGAATCAAACAATTTTTTTCGCCATAATTTCAAATGAGCTCAAATCCGCCCTCAGTCAGTTCCATGGTGTAGCCATCGTCCATACGATTCCAACGCGACCTGTTTCGCTGAATTTCGTTTTCGTATGACCAAGTTATGATAATAACAAGTTAGAGTATTATTTTATATAAACAAACATAGATTTTTATTTTAAATAAAGGCCTTGACATTTTAAAGCCCATCGGCCCATCCACTTCATAAAACCCAACCAATTTTGTTCATCTCCCCCCCTCCCAAATAAGATGCTGTGACCTCCTTCCAGTATTCCTCCATTTCACTGACCTTAAACACCCCGTCCTCCATGAATCCTACCACCGAATTCAACCAGGATACCACCGACTCTCTCCTCATCACGAGCCTTCCACCATCAGCACCCGAACTGGAAGCGCGAGTCTCCCAATGCAGGTTGCATCGACGGAAAAACTGAGCGCCTTCCTCGACTAAAAGATCATCGAACGCCACCAAACTGAGCACACGTGCTCCCTTCGATCCACTAAACCTCAATACACTATCAAAAACGTGTATTGATGCTTCGATTTTCCACTACTTCCAACCCTAGATCCACTATACAAATCCGAGCATCCCAGAATTCACGTCGCACCCTTCCATTTGTACACCAAATCGAAGCTTGTGACTTGCTGAATCGAAATACAAACCTCCCTTGATTTATAGACTTTTCTCCTGTGTGATTTTGATTTTTCTTTTCGATTTTTCTTGCTACGTGAGGGTTTTCTGAGAATGGGACTGTTTTTATACTTGCGTTTGTGGTTGGTGAGGTTTGTGGCGGAGAAATGTGGTTGCGTGGCCTTCATATTGACCAAGAGTTTGAATTTGGATATTTTAAAATATTGATTTTCTATTTTCTTTATTCTTTTATTCGATCGTTTGCTTTCTAAAAATCATCATGATTACATACGATACCTAAAAATCATCGAACTGGACGTGTAGCTAGAGTTTGACATTACGGTCCCAACAAAGCTGGTTTCGTCGAATTCCGACTTCGTATGCTCACACAACGTATTTTTAGCCATCAAAATACTGACTTTTTCCACTTTAAAAATCCGTACGGCCACACAGTGACTCTAAAAATCACGAAACTTGGAATCTAACAATAATTTGATGTTGCGGATCCAACAAAATTAGTTTCATCGAATTCCGACTTCAATTGCAAAAATGGCTATTTTTAAAGCTTTAGATGACCCATTAAAATATATAAATATATTTAAATATAATTAATTTTAATATTTAAAAATGAATATTATCGTATATATTCACAGTGGAATACAATATAGCTCTAGAATATTCCTATATGAATTTCTACTCGATATTCACTTCTGGGTCAACCCGATATTCGATTTATATTGAAATTCCTTTTTAAAATATAAATAATTCCTTTATAAATTATAAAGGAATTCCACAGCGACTTTTCTAAAATTTTATTTGGACATATCTCAAAATCTACACAATGAAATCCCGATTTTTCTCTTCCACTAGAAAGGCATACTCCACCAGCTCCACACGTTTCTTGTTTCACGGAAGTCCGGCTTAAAACGAATCTTGTACATTCAGTCGAAGTTCGAATTGCCAATTTACGAACTACAGCGCCATTTCAAGCTCAATTTTAAATTATATTATAAATCTACGTTCAAACTATCGTTTATATAATATATTCGTTATTCAAATTCAACTCCTAACTGATATATATATTTTAAATAACCCGAATTACACCATACTGTGAATTTCGCTATTTTTGATTATTTCTGAATTAAATATATTATTTAATTAAATTAATTATTCCATATTATTTAATTAAACGACGATTTAATTCACTATATCACTGTTTATATAATTAAATAAATTAATTATAATACCTCTGCTAATGCGGGTCATTATAATCTTTCCCACTTAAAATAATTTCGTCCTCAAAATTGCTTAAAGGTAGAGGACGACCCTATCTACTGGAATTCCTAAGATTTGTTTACCCTTTATTTCTGATTTCAACTGAACCAATTAATATCGACTAAAATATTTATTCATTCCAACTAACTAAAATTTCAAAAATTCTGAAAATTTTCTAACACTTTAAATTTTCAGAAAATTTCGCCATAACCTTCTTTGTACAGCCCTATCGGTAAAACCACAACTTGCCTCTCTATGCCTTCTCCAACCCAAAAGAAAATCAAACAGCCAAGCGGCTTACCAAATCGGCTCATAAATCTCATGCTTATATCAAATATAAACTTGTACCTTTTTGTCGGGCATATCAACTCTATCACTTTCAGCTGCTGTCGATTCAGCATATACCAATGTCATTCCACATGAACTACAATCAATTTATCTTTAAAACAAACATTCGCTTATACCTAAGTCGAATTTAATTTTAAACTCAAGCACTATTCTTGATTTCAAATCCATAACTCACTAGTCCAATATAATTCCAGATTATCTCTAATCAAGTATAATTCCACTTGACATCAATCTATTACAATACGATTTTTACTTAACTGGCTTTTAATTCAATCTCAATTCTATTGGCTTTTACAAATTCTACTTTAATTTGTTTTAATTCACATAATCTGTTTCTGGGAGTTTTTAAACAGCTTAACCTTTTCCGAAAATCAAAATATTCAGTTTGGAATATCAAAACAATTTGTTTTTCTCAAAACAATTCAAAGCATAACCCTTGGTAGTAATCCGTCACTTAGAAACTCGAAAATCACACCGATGATGGTGCACAGTCAACATCGGAGTTACTTTCCAGCGACCGTAGTGAGTTCAATACTATACCACTTCAAAACCATTTCTTAAAATTTTCCACATCGAAATATTCTCCTTTCTATTTCTATTCTATTCGTAAATGATTTACAAATATTCTCCTTTCTATTTCTATTCTATTTATTCTAACAAATAAATATTTCCTTTATTATAACTTATCCTTTGATTTTATAAATATTTTCTTTTATAAAAATCCTTTTCCTTTTCTTTATAAAATCCATCGATTTTATATAAATAATTCATTTTCAAAATACACTTTTAAAATCCCTCTTCCCACATCCAGTATTTCTTATGGTATTTAACACACCATATAACAACGATGAATATCATCCAACACACATAATCAATGTCAGATTATACATCACATTATATATCACAATATATATATATATATATCACAGTAAAATAAATGTTGAGGAATCCAGTTAGATTCCTCCAACCTGTTTCCCTGCACCACAGATGTTAGACAATACGATTAACATCGATTCCACCTTGATATGAGATATTCTGATAGTAGAATCAACATATAAATATTTAACGGTTTATATATATATAATTTCTACTAACTGACTAGCAGTTCAATCAAACAATCAATACACAGTCAAACAGACAATATTTAACAGTTCTAAGAATACACTGTAAAAATATAACTATACAGAGTTGGTGAGTTTTTACTCACATTGGCAGTTCACCGTTAAAGAACAATAAACTGTTGTTTGATTTGAATCAAACAGTTTATTTCGCTATAAATTTAAATGAGCTCAAATCCACCCCCCAGTCAGTTCCATGGTGTAGCCACCGTCCATACGATCCCAACGCGAACAGTTTCGTTGAATTTCGTTTTCGTATGACCAAGTTATGATAATAACAGATTAGAGAATTATTTTATATAAACAAACATGGATTTTTATTTTAAATAAATTCCTTGACCTTTTAGAGCCCATCGGCCCATCCACTTCATAAAACCAGACCCATTTTGTTCATCTCCCCCCCCAAAAAACGAGATGTCGTGACCTCATTCCAGTATTCCTCCATTTCATGGACCTTAAACCCCCCATCCTCTATGAATCCTACCACCGAATTCAACTAGGATACCACTGAATCTCTCCTCATCACGAGCCTTCCACCATCAGCACCCAAACTGGAAGCTCGAGTCTCCCAATGCAGGTTGCGTCGACGGAAAAACTGAGCACCATCCTCGACGAAAAGATCATTGAACGCCACCAAACTGAGCACACATGCTCCCTTCGATCCGCTAAACCTCAATACACTATCAAAAACATGTATTGATGCTTCGATTTTCCACTACTTCCAACCCTAGATCCACTGTACAAATCCGAGCATCCCAGAATTCACGTCGCAACCTTCCATTTGCACACCAAATCGAAGCTCGTGTCTTATTGAATCGAATTACAAACCTCTCATGATTTATAGACTTTTCTCTTGTTTGATTTTGATTTTTCTTTTCGATTTTTCTTGTTGCGTGTGGGTTTTCTGAGAATGGGACTGTTTTTATAGTTGTGTTTGTGGTTGGTGAGGTTTGTGGCTGAGAAATGTGGGTGCGTGGCCTTCATATTGACCAAGAATTTGAATTTGGATATTTTAAAATATTGATTTTCTATTTTCTTTATTCTTTTATTCGATCGTTTGCTTTCTAAAAATCATCATGATTACATATGATACATAAAAATCACCGAACTGGACGTGTAGCTAGAGATTGACATTACGGTCCCATCAAAATTGGTTTCGTCGAATTCCGACTTCGTATGCTCACACAACGTATTTTTAACCATCAAAATACTGACTGTTTTCCAATCTAAAAGTCCGTACGGCCACACAGTGACTCTAAAAATCATGAAACTTGGAATCTAACAATAATTTGATGTTGCGGATCCAACAAAATTATTTTCATCGAATTCCGACTTCGTTTGCAGAAACTGCTATTTTTAAAGCTCTGCATGACCCATTTAAATGTATAAATATATTTAAATATAATTAAATGTAATATTTAAAAATGAATATTATCGTATATATTCACAGTGGAATACAATACAACTCTAGAATATTCCTATATGAATTTCTACTCGATATTCACTTCTGGGTCAACCCGATATTTGATTTGTATTGAAATTCCTTTTTAAAATATAAACAATTCCTTTACAAATTATAAAGGAATTCCACAGCGACTTTTCTATAATTTGATTTGGACATATCTCAAAATCTACACAATGAAATCCTGATTTTTCTCTTCCACTAGAAAGATATACTCCACCAGCTCCACACGTTTCTTGTTTCATAGAAATCCATCTTAAAACGAATCTTGTACATTCAATTGAAGTTTGAATTGCCATTTTACGAACTGCACCGCCATTTCAAGCTCGATTTTAAATTATATTATAACTCTGCGTTCAAACTGTCGTTTATATAATATATTCATTATTCAAATTCAACTCCTAACTGATACACATACTTTTAATAACCCAAATTACACTATATTGTGAATTTCGCTACTTTTGATTATTTCTGAATTAAATATATTATTTAATTATTTAATTAAATTAATTATTCCATATTATTTAATTAAACGACGATTTAATTCACTATATCACTGTTTATATAATTAAATAAATTAATTATAATACCTCTGCCAATGCGGGTCATTACATACAAACTATGGTGAAACAGAAAGAGGGAAGAGACTCAAGGAGAGAATCAAAAGATAGTGCATATGGCTTTGGGGAATATGCCTTTCGTAAAACAAAAATTTTCTTTAGAAAAATGCTTCTTTGTAAACGTTTTGAAAAAAAATTCTGAAGGTTTTTAAAAGCTTTTGCCCAGTCTGGTAACCTTCTACTCTGATAACAAATGTAACACCCCACCTCCACTAGGGTCACTCACAAAGGGAATGCACTAGCTTTGGTGGAGAATTATCTAGGTAAACATACATAGAAATAGTACAACGCAGAATATATAAAACTACGGAAGAAGAATCAAATTTCCTTTCTTTAAAATCTAGAATGGTCTAAAGCCTTTTACATCAAAATGCCATTAAATCCAGTATATCGAAATCTGTCTTGCAATAATAAAGAGGCATAAAAAATAAATAGTGATATTCCCCAATAAAGCAAAGAAATCCATAGCCAAGAGAAATCCAAGCATGAAAGAGCCTTGGAGATTGGTAAGATCCAAACTAAGCTGTATTCCCACCCTGCGAACCGGGGGGGGGGGGGACGAAAGAAAAAGAGGCGAAACAAACTGGGTCAGTCATTAAGACTGAGTAAGTTCTAGTGGCTTTCAGCATAAAAACAGGCGAAGATAATATGGCATAAATAAACTGAAAGTAAGCATAAGCATGATGACAGGGTAAGCTACAGGCACGATGAATCTAGTATAACATTCCATGCTTCCTATCAAGAGTATCATCACAAGGTTTCTACCAAGTATCACATTGCAAGGTTTCTATTAAGCATAACATCGCAAGATTTCTAAGCTCCACCATTCCACTATTTTCTTTGATTTCCTAAATTCTCTGCACCAACTGTACTAGTACCCCAACCCGTATCATCCTTTCCATGTATATGTACAGTCTCTTGCCGTATATCGTACGGGTTTCATCACGTATTTCTATACTACTTCAACGTAGTGCCACCATTCTTGAAATCGTTTGGACTGCCACCCTTGCTCTGGCTAAGTTTCCTTATCATGAACTATCGTGTGTTCAACTAGGATTTATGCCACCTAGGACCACTAGGGATTATGCTACCTATTGAACGTTTTCTAGATTCGATTAGGGTTTATGCCACCTAGGACCACAAGGGATTATGCTACCTAACGAACAACACCCTTTTTTCCACATAACGATCTATTAATCGATCGGATCCCTACAATTCCTAGCTCGTTCATGTGTCTGTGTCATACGGCCCAATCACGAAATGTAGTCACTTGTGCTAGGTCCACCGTAGGAGTATCAAGCCCTAGGGTGCCAACCATCGACACGAATCAAGCACGCACAGTGTAAAAACTACCAGTGCCCAATGCCTGCTTTTTCAACTCCGGACTACATGCACGACCATTGTCCGCCTGAACCTACAATGGCGCACCAACTCAATCGTCGTTCTGGTCGCTTACAATCAGCCCAGTAATCGTGCCCCACCCTACCTAGTTCCAGGGTACGGTGATACATCTAGTGGGTTACTGCTGAAAAGGACCGCGCAACTAGGGTTTCCGTCCAGTAGGTTAAGTGTTGTCATTTAAATTCAAGACTTAACCCCATCAGTCTAGCATGTTAAGTTGGTTAGGTGTTGTCATTCAAGTTCGTGACTTAACCCGCCTACGTGTCATGTCAAATTGGCTAAGTGTTGTCGTTTAAGTTCATGACTTAGCTCTACGAATCATCTGTCAAGTTGGTTAAGTATATTCAATCGGTTCATGACTTAACCCTATCAAATCATCGTGTCCAATTGGTTAAGTATATTCAAGCGGTTCCTGACTTAACCCTATCAAATCATCGTGTCAAATGGTTAAGTATATTCAAGTGGTTCATGACTTAACCCTATCAAATCATCGTATCCAATTGGTTAAGTATATTCAAGCGGTTCATGACGTAACCATAGCAAATCATCGTATCAAATTGGTTAAGTATATTGAAGCGGTCCATGACTTAACCCTAACATGTGGCATTGATTTATTAATGCACCCCAACCTCTCACATCAGACCTATTGTTGTGGTCACTGGATATGCCGGGCGATTCCGGGCAGATTTACACCACAATTCAGTCTGACCTCAGGTTTCAAGCGCGATATGACCAACTACCCACATTGGATCCTATTGTTTGCAGTAACTAGATTTGCCGGGCGGTTCCGGGCAGATTTACACTGCAAACTCAACCCAACCTCGAGTTGGCCATTTTCATGTTTATTCTAATGTCATGTCCATGTTCAAGTTTCATGTCAAGTTTGTGTTTAGTTTCATGGCGAGTTTCATGTCAAGTTTCATGTTTTCACTTATGCCTATTATCAAGTTAATGATTCATATTCATAACCAATTCATGTTTCAAGTTCATAAGCATGCTTACGTGCCTTCTAGATGTCAAATACATACCAACTACCCAAAACCCAACTTAGGCGCATTCATATTAAGCTTTCTCCAAGTCATAAATTATCATATATGTTTCTACTCCAAATTTTACATAATTAACATATGCCCAAGTTCTAGGTTACATGTCAGTTTTACATATGACCAATTCATACCAAATTTACATATGTTCAATTCTTGTCGTTTTACATGTATGCCAAATTTTATGCCATTTTACCATATCAAGTTCTAGCCAAAATTAATTTTATCCAGTTTTATACCCAATAAACCTAAATCATGATTCATGATGTAGTTATACCAAACTATAATCTTTTTATTACAATACATGTCAGTCGCCCAAGTTCATAATACATTTTTATGACAATTATCAAATTTACAATTGCTTTCCTGTTCTAATTCTCAATTCTTTATATGCCTAATTAACATAAGCCCAATCTTTTGATTTAAACATACATAGTCCCAAACTCGTGATTTAACTTACGTGCCAATTCTGTATGCCCACTTCATGCCAAATTAATTATGCCAATGCCCAAACTTGCCATTTCAATTATATTGACAATACCCAAATTTCCAATTTCATGTGAAGGGTAGTAATACCCAAATATCCAATTTTTATGCTATACCATCAATTCCACCAAACACATATATTCCAATATTTCCCCCGTATACCATCGCACGTATATCGTAGTTTAGGACTAGGTCTGAAATTGACCTAGGTTCATCAAAAGAAAATAAATAGGGGAAGGTAGAATTTTGCATAAAAATAAGATCAGAGAGAAAAACAACATTACAGGCATGAAGATTTCAACTTGGTAATAATATCAATATGAATAAAGAAAACTGATTTACAACAGGCTGAATAGATCATAAATTAGACATGGGAATTAAGATAGACAAGTCTCAAAACTCAAGATCCAGGAAGCAACAGAAATAGATCGATAAACATACTTAAATCCAATTCCACTGTATTCCATGACCATATTATAATTAAATGTCTAAATCTAAAAACAACTAGAACTTTCAGAGCATGGATAATGAATTAAGAACTAAATTTGTTGTGGAATGTTGTAGTGACGTTGTTGGTTTATTGTCTTGAATCATTGTAGAAGCTTTAATCTTTGAATTGGATTGTGTATGAAAGCTTAGGAAATTTATTAGAGGCGGCGGCCATGATCAAGAGGGTTTAAATAGCATTTTGATGAAAGAATGATTTGTTATGAATTAGGTTAGGTCTAAGGGTGTTTTTATAGGTGTAGTGACTAGTTTAGGCCCTTAGATTAACCCTAGAATTAATCTAGACCATCAAAACACATCTCAGGCTTAAAAAATGAGTTCGGGGTCAAAACAGGCCGACCAGGTCAACCTGTAGGGGGGGAGGTCGACACTGTGTTGGATCTGGGGGTAGGTCGACCCTATGGTCGACCTAGGGGGGGTGTGGTAAGTCGACCCTATGGTCGACCCCCTAGTCCAGTGCTGCCTAAAAACTGCTGAAACTTGTATATGCCATAACTTCTTCATCCCGACTCCGATTTTCGAAAACTCAGTCACTATTTCATGTAAAATTTCGATACGAACGCAATGGCATAACCTATTTCCCCTGATTCTGAATTTAAAATTTAGTTCTGCCTTGATTTCTTGTTTTAACATGTTATAAAAATAGGGTTGTTACACCTTATCCAAGCTATGGGTAGACCACCGAAGAGTAAAGCTAGTAAGACTGTGGAAGAAACCGACAACTTCACCAACCAGGATAGCAATGCTACGCCGCCCACCAATCACTATGAAGTTGGCGAAACTTCTAGGGCTGGAGCGGCTATAACAAGGAAGGAGTTGTTGCGGGTCTAACTGGTCAAATGAACATCGCGAACAACGCTATACTGAAGAAGTTAGAATCCATGTTCGTTGTCCAAGCTGCAACAACAAAATTCACCATAATGTTGCCTGTGCTAAATCAGCCCAAACTACTCATATGAAAGATACAGGTTCCTCCTCTTGAAGTCCAAGTTGAGAAAACTGTATCAAGAATTTTCTAGATCTAATGATCCTAATCATAAGAAAGCGAAACCACCTACCCACAACCTTTTCGATAAAGCAACATCTCAATAAGTGCTTGGTTCCACCAAAGGGGCACCTCCCCAAGTGGGAGGCCCAGGGCCCAGGAATCCAAATCATGACCGTTTTCTTTGGCAGACATCCAGTAAGGAGGATGGCGTTCACACGTGGACCAAAAAATGAGGAGGAGCGCATATCGGAAATGGTCCGCAAGATCATGGAGAAAAGCTTGAAAAAGTAGAATGATGAGAAAGATTGGGGGTTCGCTCCTATAAAGACCCCACTCATAGAGAGGATCAAAATGGCTCTATACCCAAAGAAGTTCAAGCCTCTAATGGTACAAGCCTATAATGGGACCGGTGATCCCAACGTGTTAATATTCAAGTATGACTAACACATGGATGGGTCACGAGCCACAGACGAGCTAAAGTATCTTTACATTCCAACATATCTCGAAGGGGTGGTTTCTCTTTGGTTCACAAAGTTTCCACCAAAGTCTGTGGATTATTTAGCTACCTTAGCCAAGCTAGTCAGGGAGCAGTTCAGGCTCCAGGCAACCAAAGTCCAAGATGTGATGGAACTAAATGAGCTAGAGCAGAGGCCGGGGGAATCCATCAAATCTGTTCTCACTTGCTTTAATGCGGCTGTAGCTAAAGTTGGAAATCATGAACCCCGCCTGGTTCTGATGGCTTTGAAGGGAGCAAAAAGACCAAGTTTGGACGCTGGATCAAAAGTACGCTCGAGGAACTATTCGATAAAGCTGAAAAATACAAGAGTGTTGACGAAGATCCAGCCTATGCCTTGGACATTCCTGAAAGCAATGCATAGCCCGAAAGGACATACAACGTGCAAAGCAACCAAAAGAATCCTGGTGGTCAGAAGAGGGGTAATGAAGGGAAGGATAACCGGACTAACAAGAAACTCTGTTTCTCTAAGAATTCCGACACAATGGAAAATATCTTCATAGCAACTAAGGATACTGAGTAATATCCAACGCCAAGGAAAATAAAGGTTAACGATGATGCAGTAAAGTCAGGCGGGTTTTGTCGGTTCCACAACCAACCAGGCCATAATAAGAATGAGTGCAGGCATCTAAAGAGCTTAATTGAAGAATTAATAAGGAAGAATAGGCTCCAGCAACATACAAAAAATCCATAGAATACTCAAACCAATCAAAGGCAAGGGGCATCTGCAGGACAACCTAGTCAGAGTGAGAGTACTCCGGTTGCTGTTATTCTAAGGCCAATCATCAACACGATTTCAGGAGGACCCCACCCAGACGGAAGAAGCTGGAGGGACATCATGAGATATATGGAAGAGACAAAAAGCTTTCCCAATGAAGAAGGATTTATGGTCGTGAACAATGCATTTCCCGCAAAAATGCCAAAGAATTCATGGGATGATGTTGTGTTCAGAGATAGAGACTCAGACAGATCGCTAACACCTACGGTTGATCCCATGGTTATTATCGTTGGTCTATGTCTAGCCATAGTGAGAAGGGTCTTGGTTGAAAGTGGGGCATCTGTCAATGTTCTTTTGGTTAATGCGTTCAACAAAATGAATCTTCATATGGATGGCGTAAGAGCTTGCTAGAACAAGATACATGGTTTCATGAGGCAACCCACTCAACTAATTAGCGTCATCAATCTGCTAGTTGAGCTCGGAGAAGGGGAATCGAAGGTTGCCATAGGGCTATATTTTGTCATAGTTGATGAGCTTTTGGCATACAATGCCTTTGTTGGGAAACCAGCTCTTACCGCATTTAGGATAGCAATAGCTCTATGGTTTTTGACCATGAAATTCCCTACCGAAAATGGAGTCAGTGTAATTAAGGGTGACCAGAAGGCAGCCAGAGAATGCTACATTGCACAACTGGTTGAAGCTAAGAAGAAAGAGACGAAGAAGAATGTGGAGGCTCCACTCCGCATTCATGACTCCCAGTATAGCAAGTAGGGCGGGGCCATCACACTGGAAACTACAATAGAGCTCAGAAGGAGATGGACCCTAGGAAAGCCATTGTGGGGAAAACCGAGTGACGCCAGTTGAAACCACATTCTCAATCCTAGTGTCTGATGATGATCCTAACAAAGTACTGAAAATATGTTCTCATCTGGTCTTAAAGTTGTAACACCCCGTATTTTTTGTGATCAAAAAAATAACACATTAAAGAATAATTAATTTGAAAAAAAGACTTAGGTAAAACGGGTTGCGCCATTACGTTCGTCTCGAAATTTTGCTTGAGATAGAGTCCGATTTTGCGAAAATCGGACCCTGTATGAAGAAGATATCTTTAGATTAAATATTGCAGTAAAACATAAGAAAAGAAAAATATTTAGCATTGTTCTAAGGATTGTAAGTAAAAAGATTTAGTAGCTCATTTGGTTGGAACATGTGATGTGCATACAATTGGTACAGAGTTCGATCCCCTCCAGCGCCATATTTTTGTTTTAGGGGAATGGCTAAAAAATGGCTTAGTGTGAACGCAGTTCAAAAAGTGGTTTAGTGTGAAAATGGTTAATTGGGAAGATAGATAAAAATAAATAAATAAAAATTATATATATATATATATATATATATATATATGATGTGTACGCATCATGTGGCGTATGTGGCGCATTTTTGGTTGTCAAGGATTGTTTTTTTTTTTGTGGCCTTTTCTGATAGGATTTGTGACAAATTAAAGGTAAGAAAGATTTATGCATGTATAAATAGATATTTATACATATGGGTAAATAATGTATACAGTAAAGGGAGAATATGTAAAATTAATTTGTAGATGTGTGTTAATATGGCATTGATTTGGAAAATATGTGATTGACCTTGGTTTGTATATGTGTTTGTGCTAATTTGTCATTCATGTTAATTGATATTAATTAAAAAAGAAAAAATAATATGTTAAGTAGGCATTTATGTTCGATTGATTATCATTTGTGTTTATTTGATGATAATATAACTAATCTTAATTTGTATGAATAATTATTTGTCACTTATGTCAATTAATATTAAAGAGAATATGATAATTTAAGGAATATGATAATTTGTCACTTATGTTAATTGACAATAAAGAATAAAATATGAACATTTGGTACATTAACGTTAAAGTAGAAGATTATTAATACATTTTATGAGTAGTTCCTGACCTGTTGCTGAGTCATTCCTGACCTGTTGCTGAGTAATTGAGATAACTCTATCTAGTCTAGATGGTTCTGATTGCTCCTGTGTGATCCAGTGGCCTATATTAATCTAAATCTCTATAAAAGCAACCTAATACCTCAAACCTAAATCGTATTAAAAATCAAACCAAGAGCCATCATGCTACCATTGGACAACCTCGAGTAGCTGCCATTGAACTTGCAGCAAATTAAAAGAGACAAACCAAATCAAATCAAAATTAAAATAAAACAATGATTGTCTACATCAAAGGCGAGCATTTCAACTTCAGAATACAGATTCCAGAAATCAAGATTGTCTTTTGATTGTATGTTTAGTTATCTTTTAGATGTGAACAAATATAAGACGTGATTTGAAATAAAATGAAATATAGAATTGTACCATGTTGTATAATAATGACGATGCTATTTCTTGTGATGATTTTGTCATGAATGTCTTGGAATGATTGTTGTTTATCAGATTTATCATATTATGTTGAAATTGGTGTTGGATCTAATATGATTTGGGAATGAAACTATCATACCATATGCAAGTTTATCCTTTCACGATATGTTATATGCTAGTTTTTAGGCCAATTAATATTTATATATGCCTAAATATTTAGATCTATATGACTACATGTTTAGATCTGAAAAACTTTATGTGCTTAGATCCATGCTAATTAGATATAAGTCAAGATGTGTGTGTGTGTGTGTGTGTGTGTATATATATATATATATATATATATATATATATATGTGTTCATATGGTTAATGCAAGTTATATGTTTATGTTAGGTCCAAATCAAGATTTATATACATAAGTTCATATGCAAGTTACTTGTTAGATCCAAAACTAGACTATATTTATATGCATGTTTATAAAGTGGATTCATGCAAGTTCACATGTTCATTATTGTTAGATCTAGTTCACACCTACATGTTAAAGTAAAAAGATGATTACACGCTTTGGTAACGGACATGTCATATGCTAGTTTATAAATAAAATTACGTTCACGCATGCCTAGATTGGCATATTAACATATTTAGGTTTATGATTATTTATGCAAGTTCATGTGACATGTTAATTGAAATGATTAATGTTCTATGCCAAGTCTACATGACATGTGTTTGTATTATGCATGTTCCTTTCTTTTACCTCTTGATTATAAGTTAGGCCAATTTGCGGGCCTAATAACTTATTGTAATTGATGCGAACGTAAACGGGGGTAAAGTTATGATAGACATTAAATTATAATATCTTAATGAAGTAGGTGGGCGCAAAACCATGTAGATGGTTAAGGCCATGAATGATATAATTTACACCATTAGTCTTGAACATAATTTAAATATGTGACTTGAAAACTTGAAGAAAAATTTACATATATACTTGACATAAATGACAAATATGTACATTTAGTAAAAGACGAATATGCCTAACCCGAGGTTAGACTGAGTTGTGGTGTAAAAACTGCCCGGAACCGACCGGCACATCCAGTGACCACAAAAATACCTGTCTAATATGGGTGGTTAGTGCATCAAGCCCAGAAAGACCCGAGGTTAGACTGAGTTGTGGTGTAAACTTGCTCGGAACCGACCGGTACATTCAGTAACCACAATAATATCTGTCTAATGTGAGTGGTTGGTGCTTTAATTAATTAATTAAAGCTCATGAAAAATCAAGCTAGAATATATGGTTGAGTAATTGAGGAAACACTTAACCAACTTAACATGTTAACAAGACAAGATTTGTGGGGGTTAAGTAACTAAGGAAACACTTGACCACCATAACATTTTAACTAGACAAGTGGTAAGGTTAAGTAAATGTTCAACCGTTATAACATGTTAACTAGACTAGAAGGTGGGATTAAGTAAATTTAGAACACTTAACCGATCTAACATGTTAACCAAAACAGAAGATGGGGTTATGTGCACATAGAACACTTAACTGTTATAGCATGAATATGATTAAGTTAATGAGAAGCACTTAACCAATATAACCTGAAAAACGAGTAAGGTTAAGGAACACATAACCAATTTAACTTGATATATGGGTGGGTTAAGTCAACTGAACCGCTAGTTAACACTTTACCAATTTGACTTGATATATGGGTGGGTAAAGTCAACGTAAACTGCTAGATAACACTTAATCAATTCAACATGACAAGTGAATGAATTAAGTTAACTTGAATTAACTGATGACACTTAACCAATCCAACATGACGAGAAATAGAACAAAGTAGTAAACCTTAGTTAAGAGGACTAAGTTGTAAACCTTAGTTAAGAAAATGAACAATTCAGGAAACTAAGTAGTAGACCATAGTTAAGAGAACTAAGTAGTAAAACTTAGTCAAGAAAGCCACATAGAACACAAGAAGGAGCGAACGTCTGTCTGATCAGGAAGAAGGCTCTAACGATCTGCGTTACGAAGCACACGGCTTCGAGGGGACGTGAGGGTACTCTTGGTATCCCTCTGTGAGGTTGCAAATGATCCTCCTGGGCTCACAGAGGTTAAGGTCTGCGTTATAAGAACCAAGAGTATGCCTTGGTTGCAATATAAGGCAACCTAAAGACTAGGATGGACCAACGTGAGACGATCATATCTAGATTAGCCCTGTGATAGCATGTCGTCATCTACCTACCATCGTGAGTAAATCAAGCACGTGAAGCAGAAAGGTGGAGAACTCCAACAGACCATGTACTTACTATCTAGTTATGGGTGAGGTTGGCCCATAGGTTTGTGGGGACATAGAGGGGCTTGCGTACAGTTCTCATTCTTGGGTGCCTTTCATTAGTTGAGGGAGGGGTCAAGTGGGACAATAGCCACACACAGATAAAAGCAGACCTTAGCATCTACCTCGGCATATAACATAAAGCTCCCGACTGAGTTCTGTGTTTCTTGATTAGCCCTGCCACAGGACTCGAGACGCACATATAGAGGACATGTGCAACGAGACAGCGAGAACGATTCACGACGCATACGTAGGGAAATTCTAGGAACATATACCGCTCTAGGTATTGTGTCCTGGACTAGAGGGCATTGTTCGATAGATAGCATAAAACCTAGTGGCCCTGGGTAGCATAAACCCAGGTTGAACCGAGAAAGCGTCTGAAGACTAAACCCTAGTCGGATCTAGGCAACGCTCGATAACAGAACCTAGTAAGACCTAGATTGGTTGTCCAAAACAATAGGAATCAAAGAAAGGATAGAAGCACAAGTGCCTAAAAATCACTTGGGGCCGCGTGACAACGCTAATACATGAATGCGAGCAGGAGCCAATCAATACTAGAATGGGATCACTTTATCATGAACACAATGCCAATTAAACGGTTCTTAGTGGGTGTAGAGAAATATAAGTGGGTGCGATAATCTATTCCGTTAAATCCTGCTTTGTCTCGTCTTAGGATTACCTTATCCTTGTGGTATTATTCTAAGTTCAGTGTATTCATGTCATAGTCTTCTTCTTGTTTATATGCTATTAAATAACTGAGCTTACCAGACTTATATCTGAGCTAGTTTGTTTCCGCCTCTTTTCTTCCGTTTCCCCCTTAAGGTTGTCAGGGAGAGAATAGCTCAGCTTAGTTTGGACCGCTTCACTCTCCAAGCCCGAAGATTAGTTGGAGTGTTTCCTTGGACTCTCTTTTCCACTACTTTGGCTTGCTCATGCTTATTTGGGAAATATCATTGTCATTTTGTGCTTCTTTATTTTGTTAAATAGGGCAAATATTTTTTTGTACCAAGTATTCATGATTTGACGTTGAAAACAAATCTATGTACAAATTATTTTATCAATAAAGTATTTATTCTTCGATGCTTTATTTGTCTGTCTTGTAACTTATTTGCATATTTGTAATAACCCGGAAATTCTGGGCCAGTTTAAAATTTTTATTTTGGCAATTATAGCGAATTTTCTATATTTAAAATGAATTATTTTAAATAAAATCGACGAGAAATTTATTTGGAATATAATTTGAACGTATATATTATATACGTCGTAGTTAGAATATAAATAATTATTTATAATTATAAATGGAATTGAAAATGGCGCAGTAGTTCGATAATTCGATTTCAAACTTCAATTGAATGTACCGGGTGCAAAACAATCCGGATTTTAGTGAAACCAAAAACATTAGTATCTAATTGATGATATCTTTCCATCGAATCCGAAAAATCAAGATTTCATAGCGGGAATCAAAAGATATGTCCAGTTGAAAATTCTGAATAGTCGCTATGGAATTCAAGCCCTTAAAAATGGAAATTTTGCAAACGACCTCGGATTTCGACGAAACCAGTTTTGTTGGGTCCGTGATGTAAAGTTATTGCTAGGTTTCAAATTTCATAATTTTTCGAATCAATATGTGAGCGTGGCAAAGGAAAACGCGTTTGACCAGTTTAAGTTGAATTTTATCGATTGGAAATTGGCCATTTTTCAAACGGTCTCAGAATTCGATGAAACTAGTTTTGTTAGGACCGTATCGTCAATACGAAGCTAGAAAATATTTTTCGGGAATTTTTCTAGTTAGTATGTGACCCCGGTAAATTGAAATGCACGTTCAAATTCAATATATAAAGTTATATGTAGATTTTGACGGAAACTGATTCAAACGATCAAATCAGCTTACGGTACATACCCCATTGTGTTCGGAATGGGGGTGAAACGCTATGGACGACAGGCGGTGGGCCTCGTTTCGAGGTCATATGTAAAAGTCAACTTTTGCAATTAAAATAATTAAATAAATTATAAATTAAATCTCTCTCCTTATAAACCGCTGGCCCCCCTATTTCTTCGTTCAGCAGAAAATCAAAAAAAAAAAAAAAAAAAAAAAAAAAAACCCGAAGCCCCTCCCCCGATGCCCCTCGACCTCGTCTCCAACGCGAGGAGCGCCGCTGCCGCCGCCGTTTGTAGGCGAGCCCCCCCCCCCCCCCCCCCCCCACCTCCATTCGTCGAACGCCGCTCCGGCGATATGCCCCCTTCCCTCGCGACGCCCTCTCTCCTCTCTCCTGTTACCAAACGCAAGATCCAAACCCTAAACCATTTTAGCCGCCGCCCACCTCACTTTAGAACACCGCCACTTCCTTGGCCCACCTATGGCCAGCGCTGCACCACCAACCACCTCCAAGCCCTCAGCACTCCCCCTCGCTGAAAGATGAAAAAACACTGTAGGCATTTCCCTTTATTTTTATAGCCAATATGATTTCTAAGTTATATAAAAATCTGATTTTTTTTGTTTTGTTTTAGAAAATAAAGGAATGATCTTTTTATAAACAATTGATAGTTCAGATTTTTTATAAATGAAAGTCTAGATTTTTAAACAATAGCAAGTTTAGATTTTTAATATAGGAAATTTTGGATTTTTAAAACAATAAAAAGATGAGATTTTTAACTCAACAAAGCTATGATTTTGTTTAGCGGGAAGATTGGATTTTTGTTAGCAAAAGGATATGGTTTTTAAAGGTATAAAAATATGGCTTTTATCATATGTGAAGCATAAAAATTCGATTTTTATATATTGAATAGCATAATAAAAATTCGATTTTTATAAATTGAATAGCATAGTAAAAATTCAAAGCATAGTAAAAATTCGATTTTTATATATTGAATAGCATAGTAAAAATTCGATTTTTATATATTGAATAGCATAGTAAAAATTCGATTTTTATATATTGAATAGCATAGTAAAAATTCGATTTTTATATATTGAATAGCATAGTAAAAATTCGATTTTTATATATTGAATAGCATAGTAAAAATTCGATTTTTATATATTGAACTTCGAAATAAAAATATGATTTTTATATGTTGAACTTCGAAATAAAAATATGATTTTTATATATTGAACTTCGAAATAAAAATATGATTTTTATATATTGAACTTCGAAATAAAAATATGATTTTTATATATTGAACTTCGAAATAAAAATATGATTTTTATATATTGAATAGCGAAGTAAAAATTCGATTTTTATATATGTAGTGGCTACGGGAACGAAAGTGACAAAGGGCGAGAACGACGAAGACTTCTGCAAAAAGAAGAGTCGAGATGGTTGGATAGCTATCGGTGAGAATTTCTCACCTTTCAATTTCTTTTTCTAGTTATATATATATACTAGGGTGCAGACGGTGCTTAGTAGCACCCGACACAATCGTCCACAGACCATGGACTTGTTTGTTTGGTTGCATAAATTAGTTAGATGCTTTGGTTTGAATTGAATCGTTTGGTGGAATAGAATTGATTTGATTGATGTGTGAATGGCGTGGGCCTTCACTAGACCGGGGATAAGGCTAGGCCTCGTCCCGTTTCTAGTATCGTGTCGTTATGCCGCCGAAATTTTCTAAAATATGTTAGAAAAATAAAAATATCATTTTATTGTGTAAATGAATAATAGAAATTCATATGTTGAAATAAAAATGTTTTTATCGTTAAAAATATAATTTTTAACGTGAAGTGAATAAAATAAAATATTCATTTACAAACCGAACGGTTTGTTTATGTACACCTATTTGAAGGACATTGATTGGGTCGATAAATTTTACACATCGCCCAACTGCACAACTAAAATCTGTGTTTGATTGTTTGAAACCCCACACGGGTGTTAGGATGAAATTTGAAGTTCACTCATCCTGATTGATTAAATATGTCGATCGATCGATTGACAGGCTGTTATAAGCGTTAGATATCTATATTTGATGCTTATACAGTGTAGTGCACTTTGGTTGATGGTTGATTATTTTTCAATGCTATTATATGTGTGTAATGTATGAAAATCCATATAATTAACTTTATATGGTAATTGATTGGGCCTCATTCCAATTTGAAAAATAAAGAATATTATAAAATAAAGGTTCATGTGTTGACAGTACTCATCCATTGAGATTGGTCATGTGTTGAACGAAATATTTTAGTAATAAAATTTACATCTTTATCAATATAAAATAAAGGTTCATGTGTTGACAGTACTCATCCATTGAGATTGGTCATGTGTTGAACGAAATATTTTGATAATAACAACTATTTTGAAAAAGAAATATTTGAAATAGAATATTTGAAAATAGAAATTTATGAAGCCGTGTTGATTAGATTGACGCCATTTTGACGTAAACGATATTTATATCGATTTTATTAGATTTCGAAATGAATTGAATTGAAAACGATTTCGAAATGAAATGAATTGAAAACGATTTCGAAATGAATTGAATTGAAAACGATTTCGAAATGAATTGAATTGAAAACGATTTCGAAATGAATTGAATTGAAAACGATTTCGAAATGAATTGAATTAAAAAAACGTTTTCGAAATGAATTGAATTGAAAACGAATTCAAAGCGAATTGAAATGAATTCAAATTGAATTGAAATTTGAATTGAATAGAAATGAATTTTAAAACGAATTTATAAAGAAGAATTCAATTTTGATTTGAATTGAAAAGGAAGTTGAAATTGCTTTTGAAACGAATTTTAAAACTAATTATATAATTCGTTTTAAATAGAAATCGATGAAGTATATATTATATATATTATATATATATATAATATAATGGCCTGAATAGAACGCGCCGCGCCGCGGCAGTTCGTGAATTTCGACCATTTATTTCAAACGGACATTACGGGAGATCCGACCATCGGATTCTCCTAAAACCGGAACCGTTGGGTTCGTATCGAAAAGAGCTTTCTAACGAATATTAGAAATTAGAAATCTAACGGTTGGATTTGGAGATACGTCCAAATCAAATTCAAAAAAGGTCGCTGCAAGTGCAGTTCGATGGCCGTTGAAGGAAATCGACTGTACGGGCCTTGATAAAATTATTAAAAATAGTAATAATTTGTGTAAAATCATAAGAAATGATTTGTGAAGATTTGGGATGAAAAACTCCATATTTGAAAAGATAAAAACAGATTTTTATCGAAATAAACTAGTTTTGAACTAGAAATATAATTCTATTTATTTTTAAATAAATAAATTGAATTTGAAAAGGGTTTTAAAAATAACCAGAATTTCCAATGATTGCATTGGAGTGGATTTAAATCGAAATTGTCTTCGGAATATTTCAATGTTGGAATTCGTGATTATACAGATGTTGTTATGGAAATTTGAAAGATATATATTTATATCGTTATTTCCAATACGATATTTGTTGGTCGTAGAATTTGATATTGAACATAAGCCGGTATATTTTCTATTCAGAGCCTTGTGTTTAATATCAAATGTGATTTGGGTTAGTCGTGAATGGTGTCTTCATTAACACTGTTCTTGAACCCAGTTGAGAAAAGATTAAATCTTTTCATTTAGATTTAATGAAGTGTACCAATTAAATAATATTTAATTGGAATAGAATTGATATTGATTTTTGGGTTTATCGTGAACAGCGTTTTAAATAACACTCGTTCTTTAACCCGATAATTAATGGAATGTGATTTTGGGTTTACCGTGAACCGTGTTTTAAATGACACTGATTCTTTAACCCAGTCAAAGATTAAAACTAAGTGGAGTTTTAATGAATCTTTAATTAGATTGAAATAATCGAAATGGAGTACCACCAGTTTTGCTCCAGGCGATAGTTAAATCTTTAATTAGATTTGAACGTGAAATGGTAATTGAATTTACCGATAAGACTGTAGTGTTAGATATGAAGTACTACCAGTTTTACTTCGTGGGATGAATAGGTTGGGATTGGGAAATTAAAACAAATGATTACTTCGGTAAGGTTCGCTAATCCCGACTAGTTTTGAATTGATATTCAAAGATGGATTAAAGAATAAATATAAAGAATTTATCTTTGATAAAATTAATGGGAACCTTTCCCTATGAATGTGAAATTTAGAAACTAACTGTCGGTTAGCCAAGCAGAATGGTTTTCTGGATATTGATCTGATGTTGGTTTCGGCCTTCGGGGTTAATATTTGGGGAATTATTCTCTTGATTAATTTGCGGTTAGTGACTAATGAATTGGAATGAGGCGTATGTTGTATTTGTGTAACACTTATTTAAAATATACGCGAGTTATTCGGAAAGACCGGGTTTATCCCATTCTGAATAACTGATACGACGATAAGTCGAAGATGAAGACGATGGTCGAAGACCGGAGGTCTTCACGTCGTTTGGGTAATTACTGATGATCTTGATTGGGCTGTACACCCAAGAAGATGGAAACAGTTAGTGATCGTCCAGACGTACTTGGAGATCGATGGATATGCAGGGTACTAGGTGCCCCCGGTTTCATTCAGCCCCAGAACGGACTTGTAAATGGACTGTGTGTCTGACATTGGATTTTAGTCCGTGTGATTGATCTCTATTAAATATATATCTGTTTGGTGGCGGAGAATTTATTCTCTTGCTTAACGCCTTTCTCTGAGACGTACGAGCTCAGGGGTTATATATTGATGGATATCAAACGCATGGAGTGAATTGCCTGTGTGGCATGCCTAAGTGGCAATTGATCGAGACTTCTGTTGAAAAGCAAAGTCTTGTGGTGATGATCAAAGCACGGCCTTTGTGGTGTAGCTTTGTGTAACGTTTACTTCGCAAGTTTCACACCCGGTATGAACCAAAAACGGGAGACGGACCTCAGGGAGGGCATGCGTTTCCTTCTAGCTAAAAAGTGGCATCAGTGGTTTTACACGCCCTGACGAGTTTGACTTATGTGGTTGTTGCTGTTGCGAGGCGCCTCGGATTGATCGGTCGTTCTCGAACCGATGGAGTCATTTAGTTGGCTCATTTACGCCCCAAAGGGCGGGGAAACGTAGTGTTCAGGCATTTTAATCCACATCGGTGGACCGGCCCTATCGCTCCAAGGCTTGACTGAGTACTTGCCTGAGACATGGGCTAGATTGTCTCGAATCGGTTGAGGACTATCTTTTGCCTCGGTTCATAGATGGAAATCCAACTTCCAAATACGTGACATTTGCGGTTTTAATTGTAGAACTAGTATGGCGACATGATATATGGTACCCATGCCGTCTATGATTGATACTTATGATTTGAAGTTGTTTTATACACTATGCACTTATAGTAGTATCAAACGATTTGTTTTAAACGTATCAAGCATTCTTTGGCTGTTATAAGGGAAAACCCTATCCTCGGCTGTGTTGCATTGTGTGATGGGACCTGGGTCTTATAACAGCTTCATTTTTCTTTATTTAGCATTGCACTGTTTGTTTTATGCACTGGTATTCTTGGGAGGAAACCCGTTCCGTGTTTTACGGCGTGGTCCCTTGATTTACCTAACTTTAAAAATAAAGATAAATAACTGTTTTAGTTCTCACACCAGTCACATGACTGACCTGGAGTTTATTGTTTTAACCTAAACTATGGGTGCCCTTATTTTGACACGGGCAGCTAGTAGTTTCGGTTTTGCAGATTTATATTCACAGGATCCTGGTTTACAGCTGGAACGATATTCGGAAAGCTTTGTATCCGTATATCTCTTCTAGTTGTGTATTGTATTATTTTCCGCTGCGATGTATTTAAATGTAATTTAAATCTCTGATATTTCTGTGTAATATTTATTTGTTTATACTCTGTATATTCTTGTAATCTGATGCATTGTTGTAATATACAATGAAATGTTCTTTTGTATGCATTCTGCTGTGGCTTGTTCTCAAACGATAGGGCGTTTCGAATGGTCTGGGTCAGTTTAGCGACTGGTTCGGACCGAGCGAAATTCCTTCTCGTCACAGTTGGTATCAGAGCTTTGGTTTACAAAGCTCAGAGAATAAGGCACATTAGAACCATACGAAAGAATTCATCAGATATTGGATTAGTAATATCCAATGGGAATGACTCGTTAGAAATGGGATCAGTAGTATCCTAGAACGAGTGTGAAGAGTATATTTTTAAAGTAAAAACAAGTTTTGTTTTGAAATTTAAATCAGCTATTCGTATTTGATTATTTATTCTATATTGATGTGGACAATCCAGTATATATAGATTTTGCATATGTGCCTTGCAAATGGGTATTCGAAGTTTTAATATACTGGATAGTTATAGAATCACACTCTAGTCACCCGGGGATGATCCTGGTGATGGTGCAACATCATCAGCATTTATATTCGAGTGTAGAAGGTGTGATATCTATATATTTCCATTAGACTGGTGTGAGAACCCAAATTAGATAATGCTTATTGTTGTGATTGGCATCAAAAACATGATTTTTGTATATGTATCAAAATTATGAATTTGAAACGTTAATCCACTAATTGATTGATGTTTGTGTTGTTTGTTTAATTGTTTGATAATTTTGAACCATTACGCCTAATTGTATCAATTATTGAATTGTATTAAAATTGGTCGCATTTGCTTGCATATACATATACTTACATTGAACAGGTCATAGCAAGGAGGCTAGAGCCGAAGAATAAAATTTGTTTGCCCGACAAATAGGTACATGTTTACTACATAATTTACTGTTTTGTTTAGGTGATGATGATTTTATGAGCCTATTGGCTAGCCGCTTGGCTTTTTCTTTTTCTTTTCGAGATCTGAAGGACCGGGGAAGCTATTTGAAATTCCCTGATGCTCCCATTGCAGGGGAGGTTATGGCAAAATATTTCGAAAATTTAGGGTGTTAGCCAAATTTTTGAAAATTTGAAAATTCTTAGAAACTGAAAAGTTGGAGAATGGAAGCCAGATCGAACGTAGAGTTAATTGATCAAGCCACTTTCGACTTTGTTCCTTTTCGGGGACGAAAAGTTTTAAGTGGGGGAGATTGTAATAACCCGGAAATTCTGGGCCAGTTTAAAATTTTTATTTTGGCAATTATAGCGAATTTTCTATATTTAAAATGAATTATTTTAAATAAAATCGACGAGAAATTTATTTTGAATATAATTTGAACGTATATATTATATACGTCGTAGTTAGAATATAAATAATTATTTATAATTATAAATGGAATTGAAAATGGCGCGGTAGTTCGATATTTCGATTTCAAACTTCAATTGAATGTACCGGGTGCAAAACAATCCGGATTTTAGTGAAACCAAAAACATTAATATCTAATTGATGATATCTTTCCATCGAATCCGAAAAATCAAGATTTCATAGCGGGAATCAAAAGATATGTCCAGTTGAAAATTCTGAATAGTCGCTATGGAATTCAAGCCCTTAAAAATGGAAATTTTGCAAACGACCTCGGATTTCGACGAAACCAGTTTTGTTGGATCCGTGATGTAAAGTTATTGCTAGGTTTCAAATTTCATAATTTTTCGAATCAATATGTGAGCGTGGCAAAGGAAAACGCGTTTGACCAGTTTCAGTTGAATTTTATCGACTGGAAATTGGCCATTTTTCAAACGGTCTCAGAATTCGATGAAACTAGTTTTGTTAGGACCGTATCGTCAATACGAAGCTAGAAAATATTTTTCGGGAATTTTTCTAGTTACTATGTGACCCCGGTAAATTGAAATGCGCGTTCAAATTCAATATATATAGTTATATGTAGATTTTGACGGAAACTGATTCAAACGATCAAATCAGCTTGCGGTACATACCCCATTGTGTTCGGAATGGGGGTGAAACGCTATGGACGACAGGCGGTGGGCCTCGTTTCGAGGTCGTATGTAAAAGTCAACTTTTGCAATTAAAATAATTAAATAAATTATAAATTAAATCTCTCTCCTTATAAACCGCTGGCCCCCCCTATTTCTTCGTTCAGCAGAAAATCAAAAAAAAAAAAAAAAAAAAAAACCCAAAGCCCCTCCCTCGATGCCCCTCGACCTCGTCTCCAACGCGAGGAGCGCCGCTGCCGCCGCCGTTTGCAGGCGAGCCCCCCCTCCATTCGTCGAACGCCGCTCCGGCGATATGCCCCCTTCCCTCGCGACACCCTCTCTCCTCTCTCCTGTTACCAAACGCAAGATCCAAACCCTAAACCATTTTAGCCGCCGCCCACCTCACTTTAGAACACCGCCACTTCCTTGGCCCACCTATGGCCAGCGCTGCACCACCAACCACCTCCAAGCCCTCAGCACTCCCCCTCGCTGAAAGATGAAAAAACACTGTAAGCATTTCCCTTTATTTTTATAGCCAATATGATTTCTAAGTTATATAAAAATCTGATTTTTTTTTTTGTTTTGTTTTAGAAAATAAAGGAATGATCTTTTTATAAGCAATTGAAAGTTCAGATTTTTTATAAATGAAAGTCTAGATTTTTAAACAATAGCAAGTTTAGATTTTTAATATAGGAAATTTTGGATTTTTAAAACAATAAAAAGATGAGATTTTTAACTCAACAAAGCTATGATTTTGTTTAGCGGGAAGATTGGATTTTTGTTAGCAAAAGGATATGGTTTTTAAAGGTATAAAAATATGGCTTTTATCATATGTGAAGAATAAAAATTCGATTTTTATATATTGAATAGCATAGTAAAAATTCGATTTTTATATATTGAATAGCATAGTAAAAATTCGATTTTTATATATTGAATAGCATAGTAAAAATTCGATTTTTTTATATTGAATAGCATAGTAAAAATTCGATTTTTATATATTGAATAGCATAGTAAAAATTCGATTTTTATATATTGAATAGCATAGTAAAAATTCGATTTTTATATATTGAATAGCATAGTAAAAATTCGATTTTTATATATTGAATAGCATAGTAAAAATTCGATTTTTATATATTGAATAGCATAGTAAAAATTCGATTTTTATATATTGAATAGCATAGTAAAAATTCGATTTTTAAATATTGAATAGCATAGTAAGAATTCGATTTTTATATATTGAATAGCGTAGTAAAAAATTCGATTTTTATATATTGAATAGCATAGTAAAAATTCGATTTTTATATATTGAATAGCATAGTAAAAATTCGATTTTTATATATTGAATAGCATAGTAAAAATTCGATTTTTATATATTGAATAGCGAAGTAAAAATGTAATTTTTATATATTGAACTTCGAAATAAAAATATGATTTTTATATGTTGAACTTCGAAATAAAAATATGATTTTTATATATTGAACTTCGAAATAAAAATATGATTTTTATATATTGAACTTCGAAATAAAAATATGATTTTTATATATTGAACTTCGAAATAAAAATATGATTTTTATATATTGAACTTCGAAATAAAAATATGATTTTTATATATTGAATAGGGAAGTAAAAATTCGATTTTTATATATGTAGTGGCTACGGGAACGAAAGTGACAAAGGGCGAGAACGACGAAGACTTCTGCAAAAAGAAGAGTCGAGATGGTTGGATAGTTATCGGTGAGAATTTCTCACCTTTCAATTTCTTTTTCTAGTTATATATATATATACTAGGGTGCAGACGGTGCTTAGTAGCACCCGACACAATCGTCCACAGACCATGGACTTGTTTGTTTGGTTGCATAAATTAGTTAGATGCTTTGGTTTGAATTGAATTGTTTGGTGGAATAGAATTGATTTGATTGATGTGTGAATGGCGTGGGCCTTCAGTAGACCGGGGATAAGGCTAGGCCTCGTCCCGTTTCTAGTATCGTGCCGTTATGCCGCCGAAATTTTCTAAAATATGTTAGAAAAATAAAAATGTTATTTTATTGTGTAAATGAATAATAGAAATTCATATGTTGAAATTAAAATGTTTTTATCGTTAAAAATATAATTTTTAACGTGAAGTGAATAAAATAAAATATTCATTTACAAACCGAACGGTTTGTTTATGTACACCTATTTGAAGGACATTGATTGGGTCGATAAATTTTACACATCGCCCAACTGCACAACTAAAATCTGTGTTTGATTGTTTGAAACCCCACACGGGTGTTAGGATGAAATTTGAAGTTCACTCATCCTGATTGATTAAATATGTCGATCGATCGATTGACAGGCTGTTATAAGCGTTAGATATCTATATTTCATGCTTATATAGTGTAGTGCACTTTGGTTGATGGTTGATTATTTTTCAATGCTATTATATGTGTGTAATGTATGAAAATCCATATAATTAACTTTATATGGTAATTGATTGGGCCTCATTCCAATTTGAAAAATAAAGAATATTATAAAATAAAGGTTCATGTGTTGACAGTACTCATCCATTGAGATTCGTCATGTGTTGAACGAAATATTTTAGTAATAAAATTTACATCTTTATCAATATAAAATAAAGCTCCATGTGTTGACAGTACTCATCCATTGAGATTGGTCATGTGTTGAACGAAATATTTTGATAATAACAACTATTTTGAAAAAGAAATATTTGAAATAGAATATTTGAAAATAGAAATTTATGAAGCCGTGTTGATTAGATTGACGCCATTTTGACGTAAACGATATTTATATCGATTTTATTAGATTTCGAAATGAATTGAATTGAAAACGATTTCGAAATGAAATGAATTGAAAACGATTTCGAAATGAATTGAATTGAAAACGATTTCGAAATGAATTGAATTGAAAACGATTTCGAAATGAATTGAATTGAAAACGATTTCGAAATGAATTGAATTAAAAAAACGATTTCGAAATGAATTGAATTGAAAACGAATTCAAATTGAATTGAAAGCGAATTGAAATGAATTCAAATTGAATTGAAATTTGAATTGAATAGAAATGAATTTTAAAACGAATTTATAAAGAAGAATTCAATTTTGATTTGAATTGAAAAGGAAGTTGAAATTGCTTTTGAAACGAATTTTAAAACTAATTATATAATTCGTTTTAAATAGAAATCGACGAAGTATATATTATATATATTATATATATATAATATAATGGCCTGAATAGAACGCGCCGCGCCACGGCAGTTCGTGAATTTCGACCATTTATTTCAAACGGACATTACGGGAGATCCGACCGTCGGATTCTCCTAAAACCGGAACCGTTGGGTTCGTATCGAAAAGAGCTTTCTAACGAATATTAGAAATTAGAAATCTAACGGTTGGATTTGGAGATACGTCCAAATCAAATTCGAAAAAGGTCGGTGTAAGTGCAGTTCGATGGCCGTTGAAGGAAATCGACTGTACGGGCCTTGATAAAATTATTAAAAATAGTAGTACTTTGTGTAAAATCATAAGAAATGATTTGTGAAGATTTGGGATGAAAAACTCCATATTTGAAAAGATAAAAATAGATTTTTATCGAAATGAACTAGTTTTGAACTAGAAATATAATTCTATTTATTTTTAAATAAATAAATTGAATTTGAAAAGGGTGTTAAAAATAACCAGAATTTCCAATGATTGCATTGGAGTGGATTTGAATCGAAATTGTCTTCGGGATATTTCGATGTTGGAATTCGTGATTATACAGATGTTGTTATGGAAATTTGAAAGATATATATTTATATCGTTATTTCCAATACGATATTTGTTGGTCGTAGAATTTGATATTGAACATAAGCCGGTATACTTTCTATTCAGAGCCTTGTGTTTAATATCAAATGTGATTTGGGTTAGTCGTGAATGGTGTCTTCATTAACACTGTTCTTGAACCCAGTTGAGAAAAGATTAAATCTTTTCATTTAGATTTAATGAAGTGTACCAATTAAATAATATTTAATTGGAATAGAATTGATATTGATTTTTGGGTTTATCGTGAACAGCGTTTTAAATAACACTCGTTCTTTAACCCGATAATTAATGGAATGTGATTTTGGGTTTACCGTGAACCGTGTTTTAAATGACACTGATTCTTTAACCCAGTCAAAGATTAAAACTAAGTGGAGTTTTAATGAATCTTTAATTAGATTGAAATAATCGAAATGGAGTACCACCAGTTTTGCTCCAGGCGATAGTTAAATCTTTAATTAGATTTGAACGTGAAATGGTAATTGAATTTACCGATAACATTGTAGTGTTAGATATGAAGTACTACCAGTTTTACTTCATGGGATGAATAGGTTGGGATTGGGAAATTAAAACAAATGATTACTTCGGTAAGGTTCGCTAATCCCGACTAGTTTTGAATTGATATTCAAAGATGGATTAAAGAATAAATATAAAGAATTTATCTTTGATAAAACTAATGGGAACCTTTCCCTATGAATGTGAAATTTAGAAACTAACTGTCGGTTAGCCAAGCAGAATGGTTTTCTGGATATTGATCTGATGTTGGTTTCGGCCTTCGGGGTTAATATTTGGGGAATTATTCTCTTGATTAATTTGCGGTTAGTGACTAATGAATTGGAATGAGACGTATGTTGTATTTGTGTAACACTTATTTAAAATATACGCGAGTTATTCGGAAAGACCGGGTTTATCCCATTCTGAATAACTGATACGACGATAAGTCGAAGATGAAGACGATGGTCGAAGACCGGAGGTCTTCACGTCGTTTGGGTAATTACTGATGATCTTGATTGGGCTGTACACCCAAGAAGATGGAAACAGTTAGTGATCGTCCAGACGTACTTGGAGATCGATGGATATGCGGGGTACTAGGTGCCCCCGGTTTCGTTCAGCCCCAGAACGGACTTGTAAATGGACTGTGTGTCTGACATTGGATTTTAGTCCGTGTGATTGATCTCTATTAAATATATATCTGTTTGGCGGCGTAGAATTTATTCTCTTGCTTAACGCCCTTCTCTGAGACGTACGAGCTCAGGGGTTATATATTGATGGATATCAAACGCATGGAGTGAATTGCCTGTGTGGCATGACTAAGTGGCAATTGATCGAGACTTCTGTTGAAAAGCAAAGTCTTGTGGTGATGATCAAAGCACGGCCTTTGTGGCGTAGCTTTGTGTAACATTTACTTCGCAAGTTTCACACCCGGTATGAACCAAAAACGGGAGACGGACCTCAGGGAGGGCATGCGTTTCCTTCTAGCTAAAAAGTGGCGTTAGTGGTTTTACACGCCCTGACGAGTTTGACTTATGTGGTTGTTGGTGTTGCGAGGCGCCTCGGATTGATCGGTCGTTCTCGAACCGATGGAGTCATTTAGTTGGCTCATTTACGCCCCAAAGGGCGGGGAAACGTAGTGTTCAGGCATTTTAATCCACATCGGTGGACCGGCCCTGTCGCTCCATTGCTTGACTGAGTACTTGCCTGAGACATGGGCTAGATTGTCTCGAATCGGTTGAGGACTATCTTTTGCCTCGGTTCATAGATGGAAATCCAACTTCCAAATAAGTGACATTTGCGGTTTTAATTGTAGAACTAGTATGGCGACATGATATATGGTACCCATGCCGTCTATGATTGATACTTATGATTTGAAGTTGTTTTATACACTATGCACTTATAGTAGTATCAAACGATTTGTTTTAAACCTATCAAGCATTCTTTGGCTGTTATAAGGGAAAACCCTATCCTCGGCTGCGTTGCATTGTGTGATAGGACCTGGGTCTTATAACAGCTTCATTTTTCTTTATTTAGCATTGCGCTGTTTGTTTTATGCACTGGTATTCTTGGGAGGAAACCCGTTCCGTGTTTTACGGCGTGGTCCCTTGATTTACCTAACTTTAAAAATAAAGATAAATAACTGTTTTAGTTCTCACACCAGTCACATGACTGACCTGGAGTTTATTGTTTTAACCTAAACTCTGGGTGCCCTTATTTTGACACGGGCAGCTAGTAGTCTCGGTTTTGCAGATTTATATTCACAGGATCCTGGTTTACAGCTGGAACGATATCCGGAAAGCTTTGTATCCGTATATCTCTTCTAGTTGTGTATTGTATTATTTTCCGCTGCGATGTATTTAAATGTAATTTAAATCTATGATATTTCTGTGTAATATTTATTTGTTTATACTCTGTATATTCTTGTAATCTGATGCAATGTTGTAATATACAATGAAATGTTCCTTTGTATGCATTCTGCTGTGGCTTGTTCTCAAACGATAGGGCGTTTCGAATGGTCTGGGTCGGTTTAGCGACTGGTTCAGACCGAGCGAAATTCCTTCTCATCACAATATTGTACCTAAAAATACTCCACCAAAGTTAAGGCATTACCTTTGTGAGTGACCTTAACGGAGGTGGGGTGTTACAAAAGTTGTAGAGAAAATTAATCTTTTTTTAAAAGAAAATTTAGACGTTTTCGCTTGGACACATTCTGACATGTGTGGAATTTCATGTGATGTAATAGTGCATAAATTGAATGTTAATCCAAGTTTAACTCTAATAAAGAAAAAGAGACGAATTCAAGGTCCAGAAAGATCTATAGAATTAAAAGAAAAGTGGATAGATTGTTCGAAAATAATTTTACACGAGAGTCCACATATCTTGATTGGGGTTCCAATTCGTTCCTTGTTAAAAAATCCAACGGTAGATGGAGAGTGTGCATAGATTATTCAGACCTCAACAAGGTGTGTCTCAAAGACAGTTTCCCATTACCCAGAACTGATCAAATTGTTGATGCAATAACAGGGCATGAACTATTATCTTTCGTGGATGTTTACTCCGGATATAATCGGATTATGATATATAAGCCAGATGAGGAGAACACAAGTTTCATAATAGATAAAGGCTTGTATTGCTACAAAGTCATGCTATTTGGAGTGAAAAATGCAGAAGTAACGTACCGACGCCTTGTGAATTCCATGTTTAAGTCCTAAATTGGGAATACAATGGAAGTTTTTGTAGATGATATGCTGGTGAAATCAAAGAAAGCTGAGGATCATCTTGAAAACCTGGCTGAAATGTTTCATATCCTCAGAAAATATGGGATGAAGCTAAATCTGTTTAAATACTCATTTGGATTTGCATCGAGAAAGTTTCTTGGTTTCATATTCAACGCCAGAGGCTTTGAAGCAGTTCCTTCTCAAGTCACAGCCTTGTAGGAAATGCGTGCTCCAAGGATAAAGAAAGTGCTTCAAAGCCTAAATGGGAAAGTAGCTACGCTTGAATCAGTGCATTCCACTCTTCGATGCCTTGAAAAAATGGAAGAAGGATTTCTAGTGGACTTTGAATGCCAAACAGACCTCAAAGAGTTGATCAAGCACATGGAGTCGCCACCAATGCTATCAAATCCCAGAGATGGAGAGGAACTGTTTCTATATCTGGCTGTCTCATCTCATGCATTAAGCACTGCACTTGTCCAGGAAGATGCCAAGGTTCAATGGAAAATTTACTATATCAGTAAAAGGCTCGCTGGGGCAGAAGTAAACTACCCCGAGTTAGAGAAGCTCGTGTGTTGTCTTATTATTGCCTCAAAGAAGCTAAGGTCATACTTCCAAGCGCATCCTATAAATGTTCTCACTGACCAACCGCTAAGGCAAGTTCTCTTTCGCCCAGAAACTTCGGGGAGATTATTGAAGTGGAACATAGAGCTCAGCCAATATGATATCACTTATCAACCTCGAAAAGAAATTTATGAGAAAGCCTTAGCGGACTTCATCGCCGAGTTCATCGATAGGGGGGAGAAACAGAAGAACCAGCAAAGGCGATGGCAAGTTGGAAATTATTCATTAATGGATCCAGGAATGATTACTGTTCAGGGGCCGGAATAGTCCTGGAAACACCAGAAGGCCATTCCTTATGCTACGCTCTAATGTTTAAATTCCTATCAACCAATAACGAAGCTGAATATGAAGAATTAATCGCAGTGCTAAAACTGGCAAAAGAATTGAACTTGAAAACCTGGCAAATTCTCAGTGACTCGCAACTAGTGGTATGTCACGTCCGAGGGGAATTCCATACCAAACTTGGAAACCTTCCTTCTTATCTTACCAAAACTTTGGAACTTCTCAACGATCTTGACTACTACACTATATCTCATATTCCTAGGGAAGAAAATTCAAAGGTAGATTCTCCCACCAAGTATGCCAGTTCCTCATATGCACAGCTGTTCGGTTTTGATACCCATCGAATTCCTTTCAATTCCCACCTTTGAAGAAGCAGATGTTGACTAGACTACGGAGGCTATTGAAGAGCCTATATCTTGGATGGCCCTAATGAAGGAATATATCCTTAATGCAACACTTCCAAAAGAACCAAAAAAGCGATGAAAAGTATTTCGCAAAGCTCCATTACGCCTTGTCCATGATGGAAGGTTATACAGATGAGGTTTCTCTATGCCACTACTGCGATGTGCAACCAAAGAGAAGTCCAAAGAAATCTTGGCAGAATTGCATGAGGAAGAATGCAGAGGTCACGCAGATGGTCAAAAACTAGCCAAAAAATTCTGCGATATGGCTACTTTTGGCTCGATATAAACCTAGATGCAATGACCAATGCTATGAAATGTGATAGACGAAAGAGATTTACAAAGATTCCGAGAGCACCTCCCTCAACACTGACTTAAATGCTCAGTCCAAGGCCATTCGCCGTCTGGGGCATAGATTTGGTCGGAGCATTGCCTATAGCTAAGTCAAGTGTTAAATATGTAATCGTGGTCGTCGAATACTTCACCAAATGAACCGAAGCTGAGCCGTTAGCTACCGTTACTTCGAAAAAGGTGATCAACTTTGCCAGAAGAACATCATCTTTAGATTTGGGATACCGGAAAAAATAAACACCAACAACGGAACTCGGTTTGAAAGCAGCGAAATCCTAGATTTATGTGCTAAATAAAAGATTAAGAAGTGTTTTGCATCCGTTGCTCATCTGCAGGCCAACGGGCAAGTTGAAGCAATTGACAAAATCTTGAAGTCAACAATTAAGAAGCGCCACGAAAAAGCTAAAGGTGGTTGGGTAGATGAGATTCCTCTTGCACTATGGGCATATCACATAACTTAAAACTACGACTGAGCACAATCTGTTCTCGCTTGCATTTGGGTCCGAGGATATGATCCTGGTGGAGTTGGAAGTTCCTATTCAACGCATAATTCATTTTAATCAGGAAGAGAATGAGAAACTGCAACTCGAAGCACTTGATTTGCTCGAAGTAAATAGAAAGGAAGTAGAACTCAAAATTGCTGCTCATTAGAGAAGGGTGGCCAGACATTTTAATGCTAAAGTCATACGGGGAACCTTCTAAGTTGGGGGCCTTGTCTAAGGAGAAACATGAGAGGAAGGGAGTATTTGGACCCAGCTGGGAAGGATCGTATATGATAAGCCAAAAATTCTTAGATGGCACCTTCGAACTGAAAACGATGGATGACATACCACTTCCTTGAGCCTGGAATAACATACATCTCTATAATTTCCCGATTTTTAGACGACTTTGTTTAATAGTAAACACTGATCATAATGAGAGAATTAAAATATAATTTGACTTAAAACTTGTAAGCATATTCATGATATATAAAAGTATGTATATAGGAATATGCATATAATTAGGGTTATGTTCTAACATAAATACATAATTAAATCTTGCTACAATACTATTAACATATACATGCAAATATATCATAATGTACCTAGGTATGGCATTTAATTCCTAAACTAACTATGGACAGCAAGAGGAAAACATAGGCAACAGTTCATACAGGAAAACAAAAATCCAGGATATTGAACGCAAGGTGTATGATAAAATTCCCCAAATAAAATAACATAGAAAATGTGCATAAGAACAAAACAAAGGAGAAGCTAAAGACAAGGAGTCTTCATTTGATTTAACAGTAAATAGTAAGGTTAATATAGGCGAACCATCACCTAAAAACCATCAGGAAAGACTTGCAAGTATTTTTATATTATAAAACAAATTAGGAAAATATGTGACCATTAGCAAGCATTTAATGGAGTTAAGGCCTAGGTTGTGTCATGTTATAGGAAGAGAGATAAGGACAAGAGAAATATGTAATATTTAAGTAAACATTTCATTTCTTTAATACATAGTTTTCCTGCATAAGTCATATAGGTTAGAACCAAAACAGTGATGTCAAATAAGCTAGTGTACTATAACATTTTATTAAAAGAGACAAAATCCTTAAAACAAGGAGACAAGAGAATAGTTTATACTTGCAACTTGATTATAAATAGCACTTGAAGCCATGCATTTTCCTCACACCTATAATACACTAAGTTCAAACCAGCAGGAAAGGAAGGCTGTGAAGCTGAGAAAACTAAGCTTGTACAATCTTTGATTTAAAGTTTCTAAGCTAATGCAAGTTTGATATAGAATAGTGAGTGCATCATATTGCTAGAATATTAAGAATGATTAAACTTTCCTATGAAACTTGGTCCATACTCCCTATTTTAAACCTCTATTTCCAGTAATAAACACCAAGTGATTTTATAGACTAGGCCATGTATATACATATTTATATACCTACAGATCAAATGGTCTGTATTTGAGCAACAACTAGCAATGGTATAACATCATACATCCATGTTGTTTTGCTTAAAATAAATCACTTTTAGCCATTTAGAAATAGTCTGGGTGTTTAACAGAAGGGATATCTTCATCTCCAGGTAATTCAAATCCAATCACTATAAAAATTAGAATGTTATAAACCTGATAATCAGCATGGAAGTGGGTGTTTCTGTCTTGTATGTGTTCTAAATTTAGTTGAATTTCAAACTACACCTTAGATCACTTAAATGTGTATGATTACAGTAAGGAATGAGAAAACTCCAAAATTTCAAACATTAATTCATTAAGTTTGGAGTATATGAATAAGTCAGTCTAAGAAAATCATGAATTTAGATGACCAAATCATGATTTTTAATTCACTAAATTTAGAGAATTTCAAAGTGAACGAGATTTCGAACTTTGGTCAAATCATGGCAGTAGGGTTGGTTATAGATGGCGGCGTTCGAGCTGGAGGGAGGTGGGGATCTAGTGATCTTAGGAAAAATACAACTTGAATTTTTAAACAAGTATATTAAAAGTTGGAACTGATTTTAGGGTTTGTGGCTGTGTTTGGGTATTGGGGTTTTGGTGGAAACTGCACATCCGATGCGGTGATAAATGGGTGCGCACTAGGCGGTTTTGAAGAGGATGTGCCAGGGATAGTGTAGTGGAGTTTCATGATGATTTGCAGGACAGAGCAGCGGTGCGAGGCGATTTTGATGGACATGTTTGAGTTGAAGTTTATGGATAAGGAACGAAAATTAAGTACAGCAAAGGTATGTGGTTTCTGGTGATGGAAATGAAATGGGGTGGGTGAACGTGAGTTGCGACGACTGTCAGGGCATCAGGGAAGCGATGGAATGTGTTGTGCATGTGCACGGTTGAAGTGGTGCACAAAGAAAGGGATAATAGCAGGAAGAAGAAGAAGAAGGTGGTACTGGACGGGTGGTAATTGGCTCTAGCATGGGGATTTAGAGTGGATCAGTGAGTGCGGAATTGTGTTTTGGAGTGAAATATGGGTTTGGAAAGGGGTACTTTGGCAAAGTGGTACTATGAAGTGGTACTTGGTTCGGCAAGGAAATCATGTGGATCAGGGGGTGCAGCTTTAGGATCTGGAAAGGGAAAGTGGAACTTGGAGATTAAAAGTGGTACTAGGAAAATAAAGGAGGGAGGGAATTTGGGCCAAGGAGTTTTTGGACCGAGCTTTGTGATAAAACAAGTTTAAAAATAAAAAGTCAAATAAAAATAGAAAAGACGAAAGTAAAAGAAGAAGAATTAAAATAAATAAAAGAGATTTTAAATTTATAGGATTAAGGAAGAAAGAAGCCAACATTTTGGAAGATGGGCGGAAAGACATTAGAAGGGATGCGGATCGTCATAGTTTGGCGTAAAAGGGTTTCAACAAGTTTTAAGAATCGAACGAAAAGGAAATAGTAAAATATAAAATAGAATTCAGTATAAATTAAATTATAAATGACTGTTTAGGAATAAAAAGACAATTTACAAGTGAGACAAAAGGTATAAATTGCAAATAATTGTCGTATAAACAACCTGACATATTTGAATGAAGTACCACGTGCGAAGCTCATGCCTCAATGGTTCATTTATAAAAGACAAGTCAAACAATGGATTTAGACAATACATATATATACAATTTTGTTGGTCGAAGCTCATAAAATAAAGGTTATATAAAATGAATTGTGCTTAGATTAACCATATTGAGTTGATTAACTGTTCCGTTGAACAAGAAATGTTTTGATATAAATGATTGTTGAAATTAGTTTCCTTAAGTATCAACTGATCGTAAAAGACATTACGCTAATCATTTCGAAGAGTCCGGAATTAATATTCTACTTCAATTTGTCTTATACATCACGGGTCAGAGATTATTGAAGAAAATTGAAGACCCAGGATATTCGTGAGCGGAAGGATTACTTGTCGAATATTCTCTGTGTTGCAACATAGAGGTATCCTGAGGTGATTCAGTCGTAAATGATATTTTGCAGGTATGCAAGTACTGCACGCTACTGATCCTTTGGATGCGGTAGGAAAGTAACTTCGGTTTGTCCAGTCCTAGGATAACTTGTCTGGAAAGATGTCTGACAGAGTATACCTAAACAATCTCGTGCGGTTGATATCTTAAGGGTACTATGTTTGGTGGCGGAGGAATTACTTTCTCTTACCTTTTTATAACCGTAATATTTTTGGGAAGTCTATTAGTAATTTGACGGGTTTGACGATGTGGCACTCAAAGCGAATGGTGGGCAGATGTTCTTGAAGATAATGTAGCCTCTAGCCTCACAACAAGGGAAAGACAAAAATCGGGCAGATAGAATGGCAAGGTGGATCATTCCTAAGCAAGGTGTATTATCACCATCCAGAGAAATTTCTATTTGTTTTCTTAATCTATATTTCGATGTTGTAGTTTTCAGGACGGTTGTCAAGCCACCACAGTGGGGTGAAAATATATTTGCTACACCCAAGTTAAATGAGTGGGTAGTCGTGTGAGGCCAGGTTGCAAGACGTTCTTATTGATCCCCAGCGTTTCCCCTCTAGAGTGCACTGATCGGTAGGTGGTCCCATACCTTGTCTGTTGGAATCCAATCTCCAATAAGAGCCCACGTTTTTTGATTTTATAATATATATATATATATGAAGCGTGAGATGCAAGCGTTCCGCTAGATGGTTATTTATTTGATAAAAACTAGTGTAATATCAAATGATTTTGATATCAAAATGTTTTGGGTTATAGTAAGGTAAAAACCATACACGTTTGTGTATGGGCTGGTCTTACTATTACCTTTTCTTGCGAAGGATTTTCAAAAGTTAAATCAATCTGTTCTCATAAGAGAATAACCCATTCTCGTTTCCAATTTGTTTAAAATTGTTTAATCACACCAGTCCCTTGACTGACTCAGAGTATATTTTTCTGTGTTTTCCTAAACTCTTGGGTACTCATAACAATTGCTATGGGTAGACAAGTGATCCAGGTCATAAATGGAAATTCGTTTTGGAGTATTTTGGACAGGGAGTTCTGGATTCTGTTGATCTATACCTAAGTATCAAGTTTGTAAGTTGTATTGGGCCTATAATCATGCAAGATGTATTTTGATGAAGTGTTCTATGTTGTAACAGACTCTTATATGTAATATGTTATCAGATATTATATTTTGTTAAACACCGCTATAAGATTCTGACGTTATCCTTACTCTTCTATTATATTCGTTCTATCTTTCTACTTCTCGTCCTCTAACTTTCTCTTAACATTCTTCTTTTCTGTAAAATTTGGGTTGGCTATGGTAGTAAAATGTCAGCTTAAATTGGTATGGAAAAGTGGGACGTTACAACGTGGTATTAGAGCTTAGGTTTACTAAACACTAGGCTTTGGGTAAAGTGTTGAGAGAGCATATTTTTTAAAACTATTATAGTATAGATCAACTCTAGTTATCGACTTAGGTCATCCTTAAAATAATCCTCCAATTGAGTTATCAATTATCTAGCCATACACTCAGAAAGTTGAAAATGAGTTCTCGTAGAAGAAGAGGCTGAGGGGCGAGCAAGACAACCATAATGACCAATGGTCATATTGTTACTCCAAATCTAGTGGATGATGATGGACCATACGAAAAATTAGAAGGGTCGGGTATTAGTCAAGATGAACCGATGGTAAACCAAGACAAAGATAGCTTAGGATATGTGAATGAGGATGGAGGAGATGACGATGATGAGAAAGAAAAGGGATTGGAGGACATAAAAAGAAAAGGGATCGTGGAAGGTACCTTAACTTTTAATAAAAGGAGTTAAAATTATTAGGGCCAACATCAAGATAAGTTAAACAACGTTGAATCAAATTTAGTATAATATCAAGTAAATAACATTGGTTTTTCTCTGTAATAAAGACTAGACTTCAGTTATAAATTGGATACGAACTCATGCCAGTTAAGAAAACTGATTTCATAATAAAATCAGAAATATTGGTTTTTAGAAATTGAGATAAAAAATTCTAAATAAAGAAGGAGTCCATCTAGAAGGTGGATAGGTTGTTATGAATGTGTTTGACTAAAACTAGAATCAACTCATGACTCTTTAATTTCAGGGACGAAATTCTTTCAAGGGGGGTGGATTGTAATGTCCCGGTTTCTAGACGACTTGGTTTAATAGTAAATATTGATCATAATGAGAGAATTAAAATATAATTTGACCTAAAACTTGTGTGTAAGCATGTTCATGATATATAAAATTATGTATATAATAATATGCTTATAATTGGGGTTATTTTCTAATGTAAATACATAATAAAATCTTGCTACAATACTAAAAACATTTACTTCCAAATATATCATAATGTACATTGGTATGGCATTTAATTCCTAAACTAAGTACGTACAGCAAGAGGTGAACATAGGCAACAACTCATACAGGAAATCAAATATCCAAAATATTGAACGCAAGATGTATGATAAAATTCCTTAAATAAAATAATAAAAAAAATGTGCATAACAAAAAAATAAAGGAGAAGCTAAAGACATGGACTCTTCATTTGATTTAACGGTATATTGTAAGGTTAATATAGGCGAACCATCACCTAAAAACCATCAGGAAGGACTTGGAAGTATAAAAACCATTTTTAGCAAAATATCAAATCATTTTATATTGCAAAACAAATCAAGAAAATAGGTGACCATTCGCAAGCATTTAATGGAGTTAAGGCCTGGGTTATGTCATGCTTTAGGAAGAGAGATAAGGACAAGAGAAGTAGGTAATATCTCAGTAAACAATTCATTTCTTTCATACATAGTTTTCTTACACAAGTCGTATAGGTTAGAACCAAAATAGTGAAGTCAAATAAGCTTGTGTGTTTATAACATTTTATTAAGAGAGACAAAATCCTTAAAACAAGGAAACAAGAGAATAGTTTATTCTTGCAACTTGGTTATAAATAGAAATTAAAGCCATGCATTCTCCTCAAACCGGTAATACACTGAGTTTGAACCAGCAGGAAAGGAAAGCTGTGAATGTGAGAAAACTAAGCTTATATGGTCTTTGCTTTAAAGTTTCTAAACTAATGCAAGCTTTATATAGAACAGTGAGTGTATCATATTGCTAGAATATTAAGAATGATTAAACTTTCTAATGAAACTTTGTCCATACTCCCTATTTTAAACCTCTTTTTCCAGTAATTAACACCAAGTGATTTTATAGACTAGGCCATGTATATACATATTTATATATCTTGAGATGAAATGCTCTGTATTTAAGCAACAACTAGCAATGGTATAACATCATACATCCATGTTTTTTTACTTAAAATAAATCACTGTTAGTCAGTTAGAAATTGTCCGGGTGTTTAACAGATGGGATATCTTCATCTCCAGGTAATTCAAATCCAATCATTAGAAAATTTAGAATGTTATAAACTAGATGATCAACATGGAAGTTGGTGTTTCTGTCTTGTATGTGTTCTAAATTTAGTTGAAGTTCAAACTACATCTTAGATCACTTAAATGTGTAAAATTACAAAAAAAATGAGAAAATTTCAAAATTACAAACATCAATTAATTAAGTTTGGAGTATATGAATAAGTTTGTAACTATCCTTAATTTTTAACGATTTAAATTGATATTTTTATTTTGAAAATATTCTATTGTTTTCCATAACGAGAATTTTTAATTTGAAATATGTATAGGTTGATATGGCCGCCGTGAAAATTTCATCAGAAAATTTGAATGTTTGTCGATCGCCTATTTTTCAGGGAAAATCTGCTCTTATCAGTTCAAATTTTAGCGACTTTAAAATATCTCCGAATCTAGTTCAGAATAACATGAAAAATATTCTATTCGTTGTCAGTAATCCGACGGAGGAATTCGTTTCGCGAAAAACGAACGTTTTGACCTCCATTTTCGGTCCAATATTTTACAATAAAAGGGGTCCATAACACATTTTTGAATGGAGCATCCTGACACTGCAAATTATATATCGTTGTATCTGTCTCGTCACGCTGATTAGCGCAATATATTCGTATGTTAGTTTCGGTGTTCAGTCTGCACTGAAATTGCAAAAAGGCTTGTGTAGTTTATTTTTGAAACAAAACCATTTGAGTTCGATGTGTCCTTGTTTTGATTCCGCATATTTTTATTACTAATTTGGGTCTGCAAACTCAGTCGGTAATGTTCCATGGCGCATACTTTTTATTCCTTTTGTCAATGTTGGACACTTTATCTCCAGGAACAAGTTGAATCATGCATGCAACATGTGCATGTCCACCTTCCTAAAATCCTTTTCTTATTCATTAAAATCTAACATTCATCTTTACACTACAAACCATTAGTACCTTATACTCTTTCCATTTCCAATGCATATTTAAAGTTGCATTCCTTCATGTTGTAACACCCCACGTCCATTAATGTCACTCTCAAAGGGAATGCATTAGCTTTCATGGATCATTATTAGTGTATAGAACAGAATATAACAAGACAGATACATATTTTGGTACTTGAAAAGTTAAAAACAACTTTTATTACGGTGGAGAAATAGTTTGATTATAATAGTTACATAAACCAACAGTAAAACCAAGTACACTTAATATCCACCTTGACAAATTGTTTTCTGAGTACATAAATTAAAAAAGCATAACCCCAACACAAATAGCCATAAAAGAGATGAGCTGAACTTTACTTTCAGTAGTCCAAGCACTTCCAAATATGGGAGAAAGTGATCTAAGATCAAGCTCCACTATTACTAGTCCCACCCTGACAACCTGGGGGGGGGGGAGAAAAGAGGCAAAAACAAGGGGGTTAGACATAAAGTCTGGCGAGTAAAATAACTTTAACAATATAATTATTAAAGTAATTAGGATAAGGCATAAATTAGTAAAACAAGGAATGACTGTGAAACAAGTGGGCATGACAAAGAAACAAGGGGAATATTCTGGCATTAATCTCGTTTCTAATCACTATAGGATAATTACTGTACTGCGCCATTACTAGTCATCCAAAAGTTGATCCCGCCTACAGAACACAACAATGATAATGGTAGTTTCCTTTACCCCTAGTTGCCTTCATAGGTGCCGTCTGCCTCTATCTACACTAGTTGTACCCACTACCCCCATGCGATTAGCTCCCAAACTCGTAGATAGATGTGTTGGTCCTACAGTGGGGTGTATCACTCCCCAAAGTGGCAACCCGATACCAGTAAAGATGCACGGCTTATATCTACACGATGCAACAATGCCTTATCTACCAGCCCGGGCCCACACACGCACATGACCCTGTTGGACTTGCGTTGCAACCGCTAACCCATTTTGACCTCTTACAATCAAACCCAGTAAGCGTGTCCTGTCCTCGATCTAACTTGAGCTCACAAAGATACTTATTGGGTTAGTGGTTTGAATAGGGTCCCCATATTTGACACAAGCTTTCCACCTATGCTTGGTCCCCACTAGAATTTCCCACTTAACCCCTTCTTATTCATGTCTTCTTACATGTATTCAACTTGGTTAAGTGTTTCTAATCGTATTTCACATGCCACCCAAGCCACCCACTTAAACCCCATGTCCCAGAACATGTTTATCTGGTTAAGTGTTACTTAATTCATTAGAATCGTAACCTTATAAAGACCTCCCACATTAGACTACCATTTGCGGTTGCTGGATTTGTCGGGTGGGTCCGGGCAGTTTTATACCACAAACGAGCCTAACTTCGTGTCTTTACAATTGTTACGCATTTAATTTTTGCCTTAGACCTCCCACATTAGACTACCATTTGTGGTTGCTAGATTTGCCAGGCGAGTCCGGACAGTTTTATACCTCAAATGAGTCTAGCCATGTGTCTTAGGCGGTTAATTATTACACATAATTATTTAACCACAAATTGGATTAATATCCCTATTCAAATTTGTCAATAAATTCCAATTTAATTTATTCCATAATTGTCACCTAAATTATGTCCATAAATTCTAGGTATACAATTTATACCAATCAATGTCTTAAATTAACTATAAGCCTTTTTAAGAAATTTTATGCCAATTCAAAATATTAATATTTAATATTATCCCATTGTCCCCACGCTATTCGTACGTTTTATTATGACATATGTTAGACTCGCAAATAGTCTAACTTATAAAAAGAAAAGAAACATCACATCTTTCATAACACATAAAATAGATCTAAGAATCATGACATAAGTTTGCATAGCCAATAACTTGCATAGGCAATGTGTATACATAAATTTGTATAAAATATAATGGATCTAAATATAGATCTAAACATAAGGATGTGAACTTGCATATACGGATATGGTTTTCCTATAACTTGCATATGAATTTCATTCAAACTAGCATATGATCACATACAAAACTAGCATAAGCAATGGGCATATAGAACATAAATTTGCATAACTATGTACTACCATGGATCTAAATATAGATCTAAACATAAAGATGTGAACTTGCATATGGATCTAAACATGTAAATTAATGTCACATGTTTGGCATATAAACTAGCATATGTATATACTTGATTCTCATATGTTTTAACATCCCAAAATTGCATAAGATTGACATATGTTTTAACATCCCAAACTTGGATAAGATTCATATAAGAACATATAATCCAACATCACAAACTTGCATAAGATTCATATAAGAACATATAATCCAACATCACAAACTTGCATAAGATTCACACAAGAAATAGCATATAATTCAACATCACATGATTTAATAGTCACATTCTCATAATCCCAATTATAACTTATCACAGTTAAATTAATTAATTATTTTGTGAAAGAAATTATACTCACAAACAAAAGAATAGTCCTATTTTTCTTGGATCTATATTCTGAAACTGAATTGCCCTCCTTTGATGTAGACTAATTATTATTATAATTTAGATTTAGTTTTTATTTTTATTCTTGCTTCTATCTTGTTTTTTAGTTGAAAGAGAACAGCGGATACTCTAGGTTCTCCATTGTCGGCATGGTGGCTCTTGGTATGAATTAGTGTGATTTTAGGTTGAGTGTTAGGTTGCTTATATAGAATTATAATTAATTTAGAGATATCAGATTAACCTAGAGGCAATCCAGACCATCCAGTCAAGATAGAATAACACCTCAGCCCTAATGACTCAGCAGTGAGTCAAAATATTGTCATCTTTCAGATCTGCCTAGAAGGGGGCATGTCAAGTTGACCCCCTGGTCGACCTGTATAGGGAGGTCGACCCCCTGGTCGACTCTCTGGTTGACCTGGCTTTGGGCAGGAATTTTCCCACCCAGCCCGCTTCCCTGTTTGAAATTTTAATTTGAAATTTTCTGAACCTAAGCTGTTTTTAATTTATTTAAATTCTGAAACTTCGGAAGGCCATAACTTCTTTATACAGAGTCCAATTCACACAAACTCAGACTCTATCTCAAACAAAATTCCGAGACCAACGCAACGGCGCAACCCGTTTCCCTTAATTCTCACATTTGAAATCGAGTATTCCTTAATTCGTTAGTTTTAATATTTAAAATCTTGGGGTGTTACACATGCCTTCACATTTCCATAGAATGGCACATTTATATTCTTTCATTTGCATGTCATATCTTACTTTCATAAATTTTTATACGTGTGAATGCAAATTCCAAGTGTTTATCCTTTCTTTGTATTCCCAAGCCTATTCTCTTTGCGATTCAACTCCCAAGCCATAGTTTTATTTAAAGATTAAAACCATTCATTTTCCCAAGTATCCGTTCAGTACTATTGGTCCCTTTAAAGGCAAACTCACATAGTTATAATATTAATACAGTAGCTCTTTATATTTATCTTACTTTGGCTGCTCATTTCTTTATTTTTATTTGTCAACTTTTATATCGAATCTAAACAAAAGGAAAAGGACCCTTATTTCTTCACCAAATATAAAACGTACAACTTCCAATCTGCCATTTTGAAATTTAAACCAAACGAAATGGTCAGTTGCTATTTTCGAGGCATGACTTGGGCAACATGAAAAGGAGAACTTTAATGTGCTCTTTCTTCTCGCCATCGGTTGTTCTTCCCAATTCAGCTTCTCACTATCGTATATAACAAAGAGCCATCACCTTCTTTCTTCTCTCGCATTTTCTCCCATTCACCACTTATGTCTTCATCTTTTCCCATCGATTCTTTTTCTACTCCTCATTTTTCCATGAAAGCACTGCATTTTCCCCATTGCATATAACTCCTCCGCCTTCTCTAAACGCAAGTCCGACCCCCCTCTCACTTGTGTCGACCATCCAACCAACCTCAACAAGGCCGAACCATACCTGCTCCGCCTTCCGTCCCTCCTAACCAACAACCGCACCGGTGTTCGTCCATGCCACCAAAGCCGAACCACCTCCACTTGAATCCATTCAGCCCACCGAACCCCTGTTAACCCAATATCCCATGCCAGTCACCCCTCCGCCTCCTGTCAACACCAAAGCCACCGAACTTCCCACCTGAAACCACCAACTCTCCATGTCAGCCAATCTCCGATGACCTGAAGCCTAGACTACCCCTCTGAAGCTGTCCCTTGTGTTGCTTGGACTTGCGTGAGTTTGTGTGCGCTCTACGTGTATTTTGTGTTAAAATGGTGCATGAATTCATGATTTATATATTTGGCTATTTCTTGTGTTCCTGAAAAGGTGTCTATTTATTTTATTTTTATATGTTATATATAATGTACATATACAAGTTTGTGTTGTTAGCATGGAGTTTGTGGTGTTATGATTTTGATTTAGTGGCGTACGTGTGAATATGGTTGGCCAATGAGTGCGTGTGTGATTGTGGAAAATTTTCCAGTGTTGGTAATGTGTGTATTTCTGAGATTTTAAATTTATACTTGTTTTAATATATTAATATATAAATTTTATAAATAATATTTTGTGTGTGTTTGTTAAATATAAATTCGGTCGTTATGTCCGTATACACATAAATATATATTGTAGTTTTCTATATATTTGTATATAAAAATATTTTTTTATATATAATATTTTGTGTGAATGGAAGTGTAGAGATTATTTTTGAGTAGAATTTGTGTTGAGTTCAGAAACCACTCCCAAAACCAACTAACCGTACCGATCCATTTAGAATCCCCGACCTTCCCTTATAAAATAAAATAAAATATTTAATGATCATCGAGTGGAATTCATTTCAACTCATACTTGGATGTCGTCATCTCTGTCAGTGTCCATCCGTTGTTGTCTCTAATCTATGCCATGAAAGGTGAGTTTATCTCACACCTGACTTACATTTTTCATGAATGTTAAATCAATAATGAACTGTTATATGAAATATATAAAATTGCTAATAGAAATTGTTTGATTTCATATATATGCACATTTCATATATGACACGATATATTCATATGACGTGTAGTTACACTGATGATATATATACTGTGATTGATGCTATGTGATTGTTGTTGATACCCAAGTTTTAGGAGAAATCACTAAGGGTTGAAATGATACATACCCAAATGAACATTAAAATAAGGAAAAATTGTTATGGGTTGAAATGATAGACTTGAATGATTTTTAATGAATTTGGGATTGTGGGTTGAAATGATAGACCCGTGGAAATTTTATAAATCGCAGATTGAAATGATACATTTCCGTATCACTTGACCATAGGGTAGAAAACTATATACGGACACCGTTGTTCATGTTTTCGAGGTTAACTGATTTGAGAAATTTAATTTTATATTAATTTAAGATTTTATATTTCATATTTATATTTTAAAGTTTTAAACTTAAATTTTATGAATTTTAAATTATATGGTTAAAATGATTTTATGAGTAAATATAGTTGTAAATGTTTATTTATGATTTTACTTATAATTTTATTTATTTTAAACCATGTAATTCATTTATATAAGTAACTTGTTTCATTATAATAAATATTTCTTTAAATCTATTTTATATTATTTTAAACTTATATATGTTTATAATCTATTTTTAAGTAATTTTGGAATTTTATAAACTTATATATATACGCATATCTATTTTCAAAATAATTTTTCTTATATATATTTTATAACTTTCATAATAAAATCAAGACGGATAAGTTAGATTTCGCAATTTTTGAAGTTTATAGATGTGAATTTTTTAATGATATTTGAATAATGAATGAGCTTATATTAAATTATGGATTCAAATTGATACGACCTTTTAGCAGAGATGAAATTGAATTCGAATTGATTTAAACCATAAGAGATGAACTTGAAATGTGAAATTTGTTTTTGAAATTGAATTTCCAAATTTGAAAATGAATTTGATTTTAAATCTATAATACCCCACCTCCGCTAGGGTCACTCACAAAGGGAATGCACTTGTTTTGGTGGAGTATTATCCAGGTAAACATACACAGAGATATCACAAGGCAGAACATAAATAAAGCAGCGGTAGAATTTTTATTACTTTCAAGGAAAGAGTCAAAAACCCATATATCCAAGGTAAAAGTTATTCCATTACATCAAGTTCCAAATAAAGAAGCATAAACTTAAGATAACAAAAGTAAATTATTCCCCATAAATAGCAGAAGCAGCCATAGCATAGCTAAAGACCAAACAGTACATGGCTGTCAAAAAGCAAGCTAAAACAAGCTAAGAACTAGTGTTTCCTCCCTGAGAACTTGGGGAGGGGGAACGAAAGAAAAAGAGGCGAAACAAAAAGGGTCAGCCATAAGACTGGTAAGCCCTGGTGACTTTCACTACAAAAACTAGTAAAGGTAACATGACATGCGAAAATTGGAATGAAACATAAGAATGATAACAGGACTGATATGATAAACAAGATAAGTCAAGTCTAGCATCGCATGTTCAAGATTCGCTGCACCAACTGTACTAGTGTTCTAACCCATTTCAAGAATTAATCCTGAAATGATCCCTAGGCCCAATATCATGAGGTGACCCATTAAGGGGTCCCATGGTATGATCTATTAGTCGATCGGCTCCCTACAAGTTCTAGCTCGTCATGTGTCTGTGTCATACGGCCCTATCCTAAAATGTAGTCACCTGTGCTAGGTCCATCATAGAGTGTATCAAGCCCTATGGTGCCAACCACCGACACGAATCAAGCACGCACAGTGTGAACCTACGGTGCCCAATCCCTGCTTTTTCAACTCCGGACTACGTGCACGACCATAGTCTGCCTGAACCTACAATGGCGCACCTACTCAGCCGTCGTTCTGGTCTCTTACAATCAGCCTAGTAATCGTGCCCCGCTCCTCCTAGTCCCAAGGTATCGTGATACATAAGTGGGTTACTGCTGAAAAGGACTGCACAACTAGGGTTTCTAATGGGTTAAGTGTTGTCATTCAAATTCGTGACTTAACCCTATCCAGATCAAGTTGGTTATGTACGTTCGAGCGGTTCATGACTTATCCCTGTCAAATCATCGTGTCAAGATGGTTAAGTATATTCAAGTGGTTCATGACTTAACCCTATCATGTGGCATTAATTCATTAATGCACCCCAACCTCTCACATTAGACTAATTGTTGTGGTCACTGGATTTGCCGGGCGGTTCCAGGCAGATTTACACCACAACATATTCTAACCTCGGGTTTTACGTGCGACATGATCAACTACCCACATTGGATCCTATTGTCTGCAGTCACTGGATTTGTCGGGCGGTTCCGAGCTGATTTACACTGCAAACTCAACCCAACCTCGAGTTGGTCATTTTCAAGTTTATCTAAGTGTCATGCCAATGTTCAAGTTTTCATGTCAAAATTCTTGTCGAGTTCTCATGTCAGGTTTTATGTAAATTTCATGTCAAGTTCTTGTCCATATACAGGTTCAACTTATAATAACGTTCATGTTCAAAGCCAATTCAAGTTTTACCTGATCTACCCAAATCGTATTCCCATCGCACATAAACTCGAATCGATACAAATAAATCTAATTAGGGAATAACATAAGAAGGGCGGGTATAAGGTGGCAAAAGTGATTACTAGCATAATATAGTTTGACTTGAGATAAACGATTATAACATTACTGGCATATGGAATATCGGCCGCAAACATGAAGATTCCAAATCTAGCAAAATAAGGTACTAATCAAGATAACAGTTGACATAAGGTGAGAGTACAGTCATGGTAACGGTTGACGTAAGATGTTAGTCATAAACTTGTGACTAATAGCAGATTCAACATTGTAGGCATGATAATATGAGGAGGTTTTCTTTTTGATTTACAACATAAATAGACCCCAAATCAATGTCATAGTAATATACCCATAAATCAAGATCCAAGATGAACAAGAATGGATGTAAAACAATCATCATACACAGGTCCAATTTCAATTTACAACATATTCATATTGCATTTACAGTTTAAATCTAAAAGTAACTGGGGCTTACAGATCGTGGTTCTAGAATTAGAAAAAGAAAGTCGATGTTGAATCTTTATATGCATAGTCAAGTCCAAACAGAAATCCCCAATTCAGCAATTCTCTTAACGTAGTTTCGACGTAGAAGAAGTAGACCCTTTCTCAGACTTTTCAACCAGAATTAGAGCAGCATAAGGTCAGAGAGAATTTTGTTTAGAGAGACTGGTGTTAGGGGCGGTTTATATAGGGTCAGGTCAACGAATGTACACAGAAACGAGGAAAGAAATATCAAAGTGAATCCAGCTTCAAAAGTGGGCTCGGCCACTATGTCGACCCCCAGGTCGACACCCAGTCGACACTATGGTCGACCTGGCCCTAGGTAGGTCGACTCTATGGTCAACCCCCAGGTCGACTTGGTCCTGGGCGGGAAATTTCCCACCAAGTCTATTCTGTGGTTTGAATTCGAAATTTGAATTCGAATTCTGAGCTGTTTTGAACTTGAAATTTTCTAAAAACCTCGAAGGGTCATAACTTGGTCATACGGACTCCGATTTTCAAAAACTCAGACTCGTTTCCAAGATGAATTTCGAGACGAACGCAATGGAGTAACCCTTTTCCCTTGATTCTCATTTTAAAAATTAATTCTGCCTTGATCTATAGTTATAACACGTTATCAAAATACGGTTGTTACATTCTCCCCCCCCCCCTTAAAGGATTTCGTCCCCGAAATCTCTAAGTTAGGGGAGGATGTGTCCTAGATCCATCATCCATCTACTCAAAGCATCATCCACAAGCAACCATTGTCCTTAAAGGTTTCTACTGCTGTATGAACATATGTAGAAAGTGTGTGTATATGTACTTATCAAATGTAGAAGATCAGGCGGTTACTGATTCAGTAAACCTCCTTAATGCAAAATATGTTAGTGTAATGAATCCAACATGTATGCAGATTCCTAACATAATTTATGACCTCTACATGAGTGCAAATAACATTCATTCATATGCAACATCCAAGTAATAGCATAACAAGTTCCATCCATGTACAAGTATAAGCACTCATGCATACGCGACATGAAAATGTGACTGAGCCGATTTAGTGCCTAATGTGTGTCATGCATCCACTGGCAACCACTCGCAAACACTTGCAATCATTTGCAAACATCAACCATAACATGTTTCAATCACATGTTTACATCCATATGGTTCTACCTAAGGTTCTTAAGATAAGATCAAGAAGATAACAAGACAAACGTAGGTAGTAGAAGCGTGATACAAAAAGGTTTTCAAGTTTAATCAGAAAAAGAGATCGAGAATGTACCCTCAAAAAGAAATGGGTAAAGCGCGCGTATCTTCTCTTCGGTTTCCCAAGTTGTGTCTTCTTGGGCTTCACTCCACTGCACTTTAACTAGCTTGACTTTTCAATTCCTTAGCTTCTTAATCTCCGTTCCAAAGATAAGAATCGGAACTCGCCTCAATGTTGCTTCTTTTTCCACTTCTACGTCTTCGAGGATGCTTAGCTCAACCACTTCGGCTGACTCATCCAAGCACTTCCGGAGATGCGAGACGTGAAAGACATTGTGTACTCCAGTCAGCTTCTCCGGTAAGTCTACCTTATAGGCCATCCGTCCAGTCCTCTCAATGATAGGGAATGGTCCTATGAACCTTGTTGCTAGCTTTCCAACTTCTCCAAAAGAACTACATTGGATAACGGAGAAACTTTTATAAAGACCATATCTCCGACTTCGAGCTCTAGGTCTATCCTTCTCTTGTCCGCATAAGATTTTTGTCTATCTTGGGGTATTTTCATCCATCTTCGTATCAACTCAATCTTATCAGAAGTGTCCCTTATCATGTCGGGCCAAAGTATAAGCCTGTCTGTTGTCTCCAACCAACAAGTTGGCGACTTGCACGGTCTTCCATACAGAGCTTCGAATGGTGCCATTCCGATGCTAGCTTGGTAACTGTTATTATATGCAAACTCCACGAGAGGAAGATGGTCTTCCCAGGTACCACCAAAGTCAAGAATGCATAGTCTTAAAAGATCCTTAGTACCATATTTACCCTTTCGGTTTGTCCATCCGTCTGCGGGTGATAGGCCGTGCTTAAACTCAGTCGTGTACCCATAGCATCTTGCAGACTATTCCAAAACTGGCTAGTGAAAATCGGGTCACGATCATTAACTATACTAGAAAGAACCCCATGCAACCGTACTACCTATCGAAGGTAAATAGACGCTAGCCATGATTCGGTCCTCTTGCTTTTCACCGGAATGAAGTGAGCACTTTTCGTGAGTCTATCAACTATGACCAACATGCCAGTATTTCCCTTCTTTGACCTAGGAAATCTATCCACGAAATCCATCGAGATACTCTCCCATTTCCATTGCGGAACCTCCAAAGGATGTAATAGCCCACCGGGCTTCTTCGACTCGGCCTTTACTTGTTGGCACACCATGCACTTCGAAACGAAGTCTGCCACGTTCTTTTTCATTCCAGCCCAAAAGAAAATTCGTTTCATATCTCTGTACATCTTATCCCCTCCAGGATGTATGGTCATCTTTGAGTGATGCGCCTCTTCGAGAACTTTCCTTACTAAGTCTCCCACTTGTGGGACACATAGCCTTCCATCACGCCTTAGCCATCCCTTGTTATCTATGGCATACCTACCGAGGTGACTTGACGTCTCACCACTAATCAGCTTGTCCATGATTTCAACTATCTGTGTGTCTTCCTTCTGTGAAGTCCCTACTTGATCTAGAAGTGTAGGTCTTAACTCATGAGATGATAACGTAGTAGTCAATGACTCAACAGCAGGTGTAAAATCAAAGGTTGCTATAAACTGAAGGCTTTTCCTTTCAACAAACAAGGGGCACAAAGTCAACCTTTTTCTACTTAGCGCGTCCGCTACCACGTTACCCTTGCCAGGGGTATAAGCTATATCGAAGTCATATGACGCCAAGAATTCCATCCACATCTGTTGTCTCAGATTCAAATCTTTCTATGAGAAGAGGTACTTAAATGATTTGTGATCGGTATACAGCTCGAAACTCCCATAGAAGATAATGGCGCCCAACTTTAAGTGCAAAAACAATCGCGGCCAACTCCAAGTCATGCGTGGGATAGTTTTTCTCATGAAATTTAAGTTGTCTGCCCCCGTAGCATATTACTCTTCCATCTTGCATTAGGACAGTGCCTAATCCTGTGCCGCACGCATCTGTGTACACTGTAAATACCTTGCCTCCATCAAGTAATGCCAAAACTGGAGCTGTGGTGAGGGCTCTCTTGTGTCTCTGAAAAGCAACATCACACTCTATGTCCCATGCAAAAGCTAGGTTCTTCTTTGTTAACTTAGTAAGAGGGGCTGAAATCTTAGCGAAGTCCTTAATGAACTTCCTGTAGTAGCCCGCCAAACTGAGAAAGCTCCTCACCTTCGTTGCATTCTTAGGAATTTTCCAGCCTCGTACCGCAACTATCTTTGCGGGGGCCACGGCTATGCCTTGCTTAGAAACTACATATCCAAGGAACCAAAGTTCCTTCCTCCAAAATGGCATTTGGAGAACTTACCCTTTAACTGGTGTGCTCTAAGTGTTTCCATGACTTCCTTGAGATGTCTAGCATGCTCTTCTTCATATTTTGTGAAGATCAAAATATCATCCACGAAAACTACCACAAACTTGTTAAGGATCTCCCGAAACACCCTACACATCAAATCTTCAAAGTACGCGGGTGCATTCGTTAACCCAAATGGCATGACGAGTCATTCGAAGAACCCATCTGGATTACTAAACGCAGTTTTGTCAATGCTATCCTCAGCCACTCTAAGCTGATGGAATCCTATGACCAGATCGAGTTGAGAGAAAACAGATTCTCCCACAAGCTGGTCAAAGAAATCGTCGATTCTTGGTAGTCGGTGCCTATTTTTTTTAGTTAGCTTGTTTAACTCCCGATAATCTACGCACAGACGAAGCGATCCATCCGCCTTAGTAGCGAATACCACTAGAGCACCCCATTCAGAAATGCTTCGTCTTATGAAATTTTTCTCAAGCAACTCGTTAACTTGTTTACTGAGCTCTCTTCTTTCTCACGGGGCCATGTGCCTGATGGGCAATGAAACTGGCTTGGCATTATCAACAAGATAAATTCGGAAGTCTATCTCGCGTTTAGAAGGTAACCCTCTCACCTCATCAAAGACATCTGGATATTCTCGGACCACTCTTACAGATTGCAAATTATCGACGGACGAGTCAAGAGATTCAAGACAACACCACATGACCGGACCCTTAGGGTTACAAGAAATTTCAAGGGTATTACCAAGGCGAGTCATAAGCCTCACTACCCTTTGTTCACAATCAAGAATGGCTCCAAAATCGGACAGCCACTCAATACCTGGGATCAAAACGTATCCCATAAATCCGAGAACATAAGCATTACACGTGAATTCTACGCTTAAGATAAAGATCCTAAAATCCATACACATCATTTATAAATGGGCGGAGCCCCCAATTGGATTTGAAACAATAACGGGAGCTTCAACCAGACCTGTACTTAGGTGCAGATTTTCAACAATATCAGAAGAAATAAAAGTATGCGATGCACCAGAGTCAAATAAGGTTCGAACAGGAAAGTCAAAAATGTAAACAAGGCTTTCTACTGAAATATTACTACCTCGGTCAAGAGCTGGAGTGGTGTTGAGAGCATGCAACTGCCCTCCAGAAGGTCCTGCTCGCTGGGTCTGCCCTTGCCCCTGCCCTTGCTTCTTAGGGCAATCCTTGCTGATGTGTCCAGTATCTCCACAATGAAAGCATTTACCCAACTTCCTCTTCTTCTTTCTACAGTCTTTAGCTAGATATGCCGTCATACCACAAAAGTTGCACTTCCTCGTCCCACGTGGTTTGTTGTTGCTCTTGTTATTCTTGTTGCCCCCCGTTTTAAAGTCAACTTTTTTATTCTGATTCTCATTAGGCTTAACCTCCTTCTTGCTATTCTTGTCTTCCTCATGAAGCAGAGCCATATCCACCAAGCTTTTAAAGGTCGCCCCCATGGGTATATGAGTTATGGCCAAACTGTGTAGTGGCTCGTTCAATCCTCGAGCAAAGCGTACTGCCTTTTTGTGGGTTGTGTTCACCAAATCCAAACCGAACCGAGCAAGATGATAAAACTTATTCACATACTCCCTAATAGACATGTCCCCTTGCTTGAATGCTAGGAACCTCTCCATCTGAAGGTTCTCTTCTGCCGACGATAAGAATTTAAGTCCAAAACTCTCTCTAAAGTCTGCCCAAGTCTCAACTGGCCTGGTAGCTTTGTTGACTTCCAACCAAAATGCATCTTCCTCCTTCAACAACCATGCTGCCAACTAAACTTTCCGATGGTCCTCCATATCAAAGATAATGAACAAGTCTTCTATCTCCTTTAGCCAGTTTAGTGCCTCAACAAAGGTTACAGTTCCAATGAAGTTCTTGCCACCTATTGCTTTAAAGTCTTTGCATATTTTGGAAAAGGTTTTACTAGGAGGAGGAGGAACCACGACCACTGGGGGAGGAGGAGGAGGGATGTCTGCCGGGCCCGAGCCGTTGGCCCTAGCTTCTAAGTAACTTCGGAACCATCCAGGCATGGGTGTTCCCTTAGGAACGTTAAGATCAGACATGCTGAAAAACGAAAAGAAAAAGATTCAAACGAGAAAACAAAGGAAATTGCTAATGGCTTTTGGGGAATAGCCTTTTTAAACATAAAACTTTTCTTGAAAAATGCTTTTTATAAATGGTTTTTAAAATAGCTTCATAAGGTTTTTATACTTTTTCCCATCCTGGTAATCTTTTGTACTGATACCAAATGTAATACCCCACCTCCGCTAGGGTCACTCACAAAGGGAATGCACTAGTTTTGGTGAAGTATTATCTAAGTAAACATACACAGAGATATCACAAGGCAGAACATAAATATAGCAGCAGTAGAAATTAAAAACCAAATTTTTATTACTTTCAAGAAAAGAGTCCAAACCCCATATATCCAAGGTACAAATTATTTCATTACATCAAGTTCCAAATAAAGAAGCATAAACTTAAGATAACAAAATTAAATTATTCCCCATAAATAGAAGAAGCAGCCATAGCATAGCTCAAGACCAAACCGTACATGAGTTGTCAGAAAGAAAGCTAAATCCAAGCTAAGAGCTAGTGTTTCCTCCCTGAGAACCTTGAGGGGGCGCGGAACTAAAGAAAAAGAGGCAAAAGAAAAAGGGTAAGCCATAAGGCTGGTAAGCCATAGTGACTTTCAGTATAAAAACTAGTAAAGGTAACATTACACGCGAAAATTGGAAATAAACATAAGGATGATAACATGACTGATATGATAAACAAGATAAGTCAAGTCTAGCATCGCATATTCAAGATTCGATGCACCAATTGTACTAGTGTTCTAACCCATGTCAAGTATTAATCATGAAATGATCCCTAGGCCCAATATCATGAGGTGACCCATTACGGGGTCCCATGGTACGATCTATTAATTGATTGGCTCCCTACAAGTTCTAGCTCGTCATGTGTCTGTGTCATACGGCCCTATCCTGAAATGTAGTCACCTGTGCTTGGTCCACCATAGGGTGTATTAAGCCCTATGGTGCCAACCACCGACACAAATCAAGCACGCACATTGTAAACCTTCGGTGCCCAATGCCTGCTTTTTCAACTTCGGACAACGTGCACGACCATAGTCCGCCTGAACCTACAATGGCGCACCTACTCAGTCGTCATTCTGGTCTCTTATAGTCAGCCCAGTAATCGTGCCGCACCCTGCCTAGTCCCAGGGTATCGTGATACATCTAAGTGGGTTACTGTTGAAAAGGAACGCGCAACTAGGGTTTGTAATGGGTTAAGTGTTGTCATTCAAATTCGTGACTTAACCCAATCCAGATCAAGTTGGTTAAGTGTGTTCAAGCGGTTCATGACTTAACCCTATCAAATCATCGTGTCAAGTTAGTTAAGTACCCTATCATGGGGCATTAATTCATTAATGCACACCAACCTCTCACATTAGACTAATTGTTGTGGACAATGGATTTGTCGGGTGGTTCCGGGCAGATTTACACCACAACATAGTCTAACCTCGGGTTTTACGTGCGATATGACCAACTACCCACATTGGATACTATTGTTTGCAGTCACTGGATTTGCCAGGCGATTCCGGGCAAATTTACACTGCAAACTCAACCCAAACTCGAGTTGGCCATTTTCAAGTTTATCTAAGTGTCATGCCTATGTTCAAGTTTTCATGTCAAAATTCATGTCGAGTTCTCATGTCAAGTTTCATGTAAATTTCATGTCAAGTTCTTGTCCATATACAGGTTCAAGTTATAATAACGTTCATGTTCAAAGCCAATTCATGTTTTACCTGATCTACCCAAATCGTATTCCCATCGCACATAAACTCGAATTGATACAAATAAATCTAATTAGGGAATAACATAAGAAGGGCGGGTATAAGGTGGAAAAAGTGATTACTAGCATAGCATAGTTTGACTTGAGATAAACGATTATAACATTACTGGCATATGGAATATCGGCCGCGAACATGAAGATTCCAAATCTAGCAAAATAAGGTACTAGTCAAGATAACAGTTGACATAAGGTGATAGTACATACATGGTAACGGTTGACGTAAGATGTTAGTCATAAACTTGTGACTAATAGCAGATTCAACATTGTAGGCATGATAATATGAGGGGTTTTTCTTTTTGATTTACAACATGAATAGGCCCCAAATCAATGTCATAGTAATATACCCAAAAATCAAGATCCAAGATGAACAAGAATGGATGTAAAACAGTCATCATACACAAGTCCAATTTCAATTTGCAACATATTCATATTGCATTTACAGTTTAAATCTAAAGGTAACTGGGGCTTACAGATCGTGATTCGAGAATTAGAAAAAGAAAGTCGATGTTGAATCTTTATATGCTCAGTCAAGTCCTAACAGAAATCCCCAAATCAGCAATTCTCTTAACGTAGTTTCGACGTAGAAGAAGTAGTCCCTTTCTCTAACTTTTCGACCAGAATTAGAGCAGCATAAGGTCAGAGTGAATTTTGTGTATAGAGACTAGTGTTAGGGGATATTTATATAGGGTCAGGTGAACGAATGTAGATAGAAACGTGGCCAGAAACATCAAAATAAATCCAGCTTCAAAATTGGGCTCGGCCACCAGGTCGACCCTCAGGTCGACACCTAGGTCGACACTATGGTCGACTTGGTCCTGGGCAGGTCGACCCTATGGTCGACCCCCACGTCGACCTAGTCCTGGGCGGGAAATTTCCCACCCAGTCTGTTCTGTGGTTTGAATTCGAAATTTGAATTCAAATTCTAAGCTGTTTTAAACTTGAAATTTTCTGAAAACTTCGAAGCGTCATAACTTGGTCATACAGACTAAGATTTTCGAAAACTCGGACACGTTTTCAAGCAGAATTTCGAGACGAATGTAATTACGTAACCCGTTTCCCTTGATTCTCATTTTAAAAATTAATTCTACCTTGATTTATAGTTATAACACGTTATCAAAATACGGGTTGTTACAAAATCAACTGACTGTGAATTTAAATGATTTAAATATTGGGAAAATGAATTCGAATTGCGTAAATTGATGGTTAAATTGAAATTTATAATGGATATGAAATTGAATCTAAATTGTTTTAAATTATGAACTCTGATAAGAAATGAATGTAAATTGGGTAAGTTGATTTATTTTAAATTTATAGTCAATATGAATTGAATTCAATTTTAAGTGATTAAACATGAATTGGAATATATATATATATATGTTATACGTGGAATTTATTTTATATAGATTGGAATGAATTAAAAATTTGTTAAATTGACGTAAAAAAATGGTTTTAAATCATAATTTGTTTGAATGGAAACATAAGATTTTGATTCAAAATGTAGAAGTAACTATTTTGAACTATATATAATTTGAATTATAAGTACGATATAATTCATTTAAATTGAAATGTTAGTTTTACTTGAATCGTATATTCCAATTCGAACTAAAATGTCAGTTTTAAATGAATCGACTTGAAACAATTTCTTATAAAGGAAAATTTTGAATTATTTGAATTATTTCGAACTTGAATTCTTGTGAATATAAACCGAACCGAAAATATTATCGAAGTTAATGTTCGGTATTGATTTAAATGAAAATTAAGACCTTTGTGATATAATTTCTAAATTGATTCGATTTAAGTTATTTAAGTGATTGAGTTTCAAAATTTTATATACTAGAAGTTAGATATTTAATTTTGATTTCGAATATGAGATTTCGTATAAACTATTTTATAAAGTATTTTATAAAATAATAACCATGGTGTGGAAAATGTAAACAATTAATTGTTAAAGAGACAGGGATTGGCTATTGTCATACTCTGTGCCAATACCGAAAACCACTTTAACAACTGTTTACACGACGGAGTTCCAAAATGAAGTGGATGATTTTGCGAACGACTCCATTTTTGTATTTCATATTAACTACGAGACCCTGACTACCTTGATTAAGCTTGATGTGACTAAAACAGGAGCTATGCACGGACCAAGCGAGGTCATACCACTTGTTGAGAACACTTCTTTGATATTATTCTATTACTATTGAGATTCGATTTGGGCCCTTTTGATTATGGGAGTGTGTATCGAGGTGGGCGGTAGTAGGTAATATGCGTTACCATCAGTTCGGCTCTGCAAATGGTGAATCCACCATGGCATTCCTTGTGTGCCTTGTCACATGCCTTATACGAGCCCACTACCATTTTTTTCATCGTTTTATATGGAGTGCCCTCTGATCAACCTCCAGTTTACGGAGGAATTACGGTACTGTATATACTGTGGGAATATATAAATGGTGTATGGGTAATAATGGTAATCCCGCTAAGACTATTTTGATATTTTACATTATTGGTAGACACTATTGTATATAGCGTATTATATTATATAGTATTAGTTTGACAGATCCTTAGAGGATGGTGATCCCAAACATCCTTTAAGTTACTAATTGCATTTCATCGAAAAATTTATTTGAGTTGATTTACTTCCATGAGAATGTTAGTCCTAATCCGAGTTGTTTTGTTTTGCATTATTGCTCGGGTCAGATCGAGTTTCTTGTTTTGAGATTCACTCTTGGAGTTTGGAGCTTATATTAGATTTTTGGCTCGCATATATCTACGGGTTGATCAGTTGTTCCAGTCATTCAGTTATATTTTGTCTTTCTTTTTCAGAAAGTTATCGATGATTTATTGCATTAGACTTCCGTTGTATTATTTATATAAACCCTGATGTAAAATTTATTTAGTAGCTTCATGAACTACTATCGTATTTTGTATTTTTTCCGTTGTGAGATATTATACTGCTTTGTATCTGTGTTTGAGATCTGTGATTCTGTGATTTATTCTGTTTACCTCAGAAGCGAATAACAATTGGTTGTTTTGGACGTTTCGAGTTGACATGTTTTGTCGATTCGGCACAGTCAAAATGCCAGGTCGTTACAAAGTTAGTCTTAGAAAATCGTGAATTTAGTTGATCAAATCATGATTTTTAATTCACTGAATTAAGATAATTTCAAAGTTAACCAGATTTTGAACTTTGGTCAAATCACGGCGCTAGTGGTGGTTATAGATGGCGGCATCGAAGCTGGGGGGAGGTGGGGATCTAGTGATCTCAGGAAAAATACAACTTGAATTTCTAAACAAGTATATTAATGGTTGGAACCAATTTTAGGGTTCATGGTTCTTTTTGGGAACTGGGGATTTGGTGGCAAACTGTACCTCCAATGCGGTGATAGATGGGTGCGCACCAGGGGGTTTGGAAGGGGGATGTGTCAAGGATAGTGTAGTGGAGTTTCACAATGATCGGAGGGATAGAGAGGTGGTGTGAGGTGATTTTATTGGACTTGTTTGAGTTGAAGTTTTCATATAAGGCACAAAAATTAAGTACAGCGAACGTATGTGGTTTCTGGTGATGGAGATGAGTTGGGGTAGGTGAACGTGGGTTGCGACGATGGTCAGGACGTCAGGGAAGCGACGGAATGTGTTATTCATATGCACGTTCGATGTGGTGCACACAAAAAGAGATAACAGCAGGATGAAGAAGAAGAAGAAGGTGGTACTAGAAGTGTGGTAATTGGCTCGAGCATGGGGATTTGGAGCGGATTAGTGAGTGCGACATGGTGTTTTGGAGTGAAATTTGGGTTTGGCAAGTGGTACTTTGGTAAAGTGGTACTATGAAGTGGTACTTGGCTCGGCAAGGAAATCATATGGATCAGGGGGTGCAGCATCAGGATCCGGAAAGGGAAAATGGTACTTGGAAATTGAAAGTGTTACTTGGCCAATAAAGGAGGGAGGGAATTTGGGCCAAGGGGTTTTTGGACCGGGCTTTGTGATAAAACAAGTTTTAAATAAAAAGACAAATAAAAAAAGAAAATAAAAAAAGAAGAATAAAAATAAATAAAAGAGATTTTAAATTTATAGGATTAAAGAAGAAAGAAACCAATATTTTGAAAGACTGGAGGAAATACATAAGAAGGGTGGATCGTCGTAGCTTGGCATAAAAAGGTTTCAACAATTTTTAAGAATCGAACGAAAAGGAAATAATAAAATATAAAATAGAAATCAGTATAAATTAAAATATAAATGATTGTTTAGAAATGAAAAGAAAATTTACAAGTGAGACAAAAGGTATAAATTGTAAATAATTGTCGTATAAACAACCTGACATATTTGAATGAAGTACCGTGTGTGAAGCACACACTTTAGTGGTTCATTTATAAAAGACAAGTTGAATATCTGGATTTAAACAATACATATATATATACAACTCTGTTGGTCGAAACTCATAAAATAGAGGGTATCCAAAATGATTTGTGCTTAATTCAACCATATTGAGTTGATTAACTATTCCATTGAACAAGATATGTTTTGATATAAATGATTATTGAAATCCGTCTCCTTATATATCGACTGATCATAAAAGACATTACGCTAATCATTTCAAAGAGTCCGGAATTAATATTCCATTTTGATTTGACTTATACATTATGGGTCAGAGATTATTGAAGAAAACTGAAGACCGTGGTATCCTGACGTGATTCGGTCGTAAAGGAGATTTGGTGGGTTTGCAAGGACTGCTCGCGACTGATCCTTTGGATGCTGTAGGAAAGTGCCTTCGGTTTGTCCAGTCCAAGGACAACTTGTATGGACGAATGTCTGATAAAGTATACTTAACCAATCACGTACAATTGATATCTTAAGGGTATTACGCTTGGTGGCAGAGGAATTCATTTCTCTTAGCGTTTTACACCCGTAATATTTTTAGGAGGTCGATTAGTGATTTGTCGGGTTTGACGATGTGGCATTCAAAGTGAACGGTGGACAGGTGATATTATATTCTCTTCACTAATGCTAAATGAGTGGGCAGTCATGTGTGGCCAGGTTGCAAGACGTTCTTGTTAAACCCCAGTGTATTCCCTCTAGAGTACACTAATCGGCAGTTGGTCCCATACCTTATCTATTGGAATCCAATCTCCAATAAGAGCCTGCGGTTTTTGATTTTATAATATATATATATGTGGACCGTGAGATGCGAGCGGTCCGCTAGATGGTTATTTATTTGATAAAAACTATTGCAATATCAAACGATTTTAATATCAAAATTTTTTGGGTTATAGTAAGGTAAAAACCATCCATGTTTATGTGTGGGCTGGACTTACTATTATCTTTTGTTGCGAAAGATTTTCTAAAGTTAAATCAATCATAACTCGTTCTTGTTTCCAATCTGTTTAAAATTGTTTATTCACACTAGTCCCCTGACTAACTCAAGGTTTATTTTTTTGGGTTTTCTTGAACTCTTGGGTACTCATTATAATTGTTATGGGTAGACAAGTGATCCAGGTCATAAATGGAAATTCCTTTGGAGTATTTTGGACAGGGAGTTCGGGAGTCAGTTTATCTATACCTAATTATCAATTTTATACATTGTATTGGGCCTGTAATCATGCATGTTGTATAATGATGAAGTTCTCTATGTTGTAACAAACTCTGATATGTGATATATTATGTGATATTATATTTTGTTAAATTCCGCTGTGAGATTTTGATGTTTTCCTTACTCTTCTATTCAATTAGTTCTATCTTTCTACTTCTCGTGCTCTAACTTCTTTCTCTTAACATTCTGCTTTTCTGTATAATCTGGGTTTACTGTGGTAGTAAAATGTTAGCTTGAATTAGTACGGAAAAGTGGGGCATTACAACCTCTGTCATTAAGTTGCTTAATGTTTCTTTTATATATTTTGAAAAGTTGTAAACATCATGCATTGTATATACCATGCAACATTACTACAAGCTTTGTACATATTGACGAAAGGAATTTCTTTACTTGCCTAAATTGTACATTTGCAAATTCTTGTTTACAATTTGCTAATTTCGATTGCAGGTCCCCTAAAAGAACGTCAGCGCATCCATAACCTAGTGAAGCCTGATGACCATTACAGCACATTTCGGTTGGGATAGTTCAAACGCTCGTTGCTCAATGCTTATAACATCATTTGCGACAAGTACGAAGGTATGGAGCACAACATTGGGAATGAGAGACACCAGGAACTGAACGGTCAAATGATGCGGCATTCAAATTACAAACAAGGTTGAAGGTTTCACCGTAGGGGCACCGTTCTTAATTGCAAGGTCCAGAACCAAACTTCTAGAAAATCGTGGTAAAACCTGATAAATGTACTAGCGTGCACCCCATGAAACGTTGCAATTATAAACCAAAGACCTCCCCATTCGGCACCCAGTTGATCGTCAGTGCCATTAATACATAGCCGGATTGCGACAAATACTGTGCTTTTAAACCAAAGACCTACCTGAGGGGCACCAGTTGATTGTCAGTTCCATTAGTACATGGATGGATTGCGGCAGGCACTGGGCTTTTAAACCAAAGACCTCTCTGAGGGGCACCCAGTCGATCGTTAATGCCATTAATACGTGGCCCGATTATGACAAACCCTGGGCTTCTAAATACCTCTTTAGAGGCATCCGATCAAATGTTGGGTATTCCGAACCTAGTTACTAATGCTGGATCTTCCAAATCCATTTACTAACGGACATTAAAGCCCCCTTTGGGGCCATCCGATCATAAGATCGGTCTTCCAAATTCGATTAGAGACGGACCCAAAGATCTTTTTGAAGGTGTCCGACAAATTCTACAAGTAGCCGAATTGTTCAGTCACAACAAATAATGGATTTGAAAAGACCTCTTCGAAGGCACGAAAAACAAGATCCCTCCAGGGGCGTATGTTCAAATCTAATCTTCAAAGGGCGTGGTTTGCCAAGTTAGCGAGAAACATGATTGAATATACTAAAATATAAGACCTCTCGAGCAGGGGCACAAAAACGAAAATTCCTCTTCATATAAAGGTATGAGCTGAATCGACTAGACCAAGACCCCATGGTTCACCAACAAGCCAGGAAATTCTAAATGTGATGGCAAAAACACAAGACCAAGAGATTCCAAGTGAAGCCGATCACAAGTCCCATGCCTAACCTTTAAAGTTTGTGACGAATTTTGGTATAAGGGCATTACCACCGCATTAAGAAAATTCAATAATGCTGTAAAGACCCGCAACCTCCCCGTAAAGGAAAGCGTCGGATAGTTCGAGAACAAACCACAGCAGAACGCATACAGAAGAACATTTCATTGTATATTACAACAATGCATCAGATTACAAGAATATACAGAGTATAAATGAATATACACAGAAATATCAGAGATTTAAATTACATTTAAATACATAGCAGCGGAAAATAATACAATACACAACTAGAAGGAGATATACGGATACAAAGCTTTCCGAATATCGTTCCAGCTGTAACCAGGATCCTGTGAATATAAATCTGCAAAACCAAAACTACTAGCTGCCCGTGTCAAAATAAGGGCACCCAGAGTTTAGGTTAAAACAATAAACTCCAGGTCAGTCATGTGACTGGTGTGAGAACCAAAACAGTTATTAATCTTTATTTTAAATCATTAGGTAAATCAAGGGACCACGCCGTATAACACGGAACGGGTTTCCTCCCAAGAATACCAGTGCATAAAACAAACAGCGCAATGCTAAATAAAGAAAAATGAAGCTGTTATAAGACCCAGGTCCCATCACACAATGCAACGCAGTCGAGGATAGGGTTTTCCCTTATAACAGCCAAAGAATGCTTGATACGTTTTAAAACAAATCATTTGATACTATTATAAGTGTGTAAAACAACTTCAAATCATAAGTATCAATCATAGGCGGCATGGGTACCATATATCATGTCGCCATATATAGGTTTACAAATAAAACCGCAAATGTCACGTATTTGGAAATTGGATTTCCTTCTATGAACCGAGGCAAAAGATAGTCCTCAACCGATTCGAGACGCTCTAGCCCGTGTCTCAGGCAAGCGCGCAGGCAAGCCTTTAGATCGTCAGGGCCGGTCCACACGGAGTGGATTATTATGCCTGAACAATACGTCTCCCCACCCTATGGGGTGTAAGTCTGGTCCGTCAGCCGACCAGAATGCATTCGGCCGAAACCGATATAACCGAGGCGCCTCGCAACAGCAACAACCACATAAGTCAAACTCGTCAGGGCGTGTAAAACCACTGACGCCACTTCTAGCTAGAAAGAAACGCAAGTCCTCCCTGATGTCCTCTCCCGTTTTTGGTTCATACCGGGTGTGAAACACGCGAGGTAAACGTTACACAAAGCTACGCCACAAAGGCCGTGCTTTGATCATCAACCACAAGACTTTGCTTTTCAACAGAAGCCTTGATCATTTGCATCTTAGCATGCCACACAGGCAAACCACTCTATGCAACCGAAATCAGTCACACAGAGTGAAATCCAATGTCAGACACACAGTCCATTTACAAGTCCGTTCTGGGCCTGAACGAAACCGGAGGCACCTAGTACCCCGCATATCCATCGATCTCCAAGTACGTCTGGACGATCACTAACTGTTTCCATCTTCTTGGGTGTACAGCCCAATCAAGATCATCAGTTATCATCCAAACGACGTGAAGACCTCCGGTCTTCGACCATCGTCTTCATCTTCGACTTATCGTCGTATCAGTTATTCAGAATGGGATAAACCCGGTCTTTCCGAATAACTCGCGTATATTTTGAATAAGTGTTACACAAACACAACATACGCCTCATTCCAATTCATTAGTCACTAACCGTAAATTAATCAAGAGAATAATTCCCCAAACATTAACCCCGAAGGCCGAAACCAACATCAGATCAATATCCAGAAAACCCTTCTGCTTGGCTAACCGACAGTTAGTTTCTAAATTTCACGTTCAAATCTAATTAAAGATTTAACTATCGCCTGGAGCAAAACTGGTGATACTCCATTCTCGATCTTTTCAATCTAATTAAAGATTCATTAAAACTCCACTTAGTTTTAATCTGTGACTGGGTTAAAGAATCAGTGTCATTTAAAACACGGTTCACGATAAACCCAAAGTCACATCCCATTAATTATCGGGTTGAAGAACAAGTGTTATTTAAAACACTGTTCACGATAAACCCAAAAATCAATATCAATTCAATTCCAATTAAATATTATTTAATTGGTACACTTCATTAAATCTAAATCAAAAGATTTAATCTTTTCTCAGCTGGGTTCAAGAACAGTGTTAGTGAAGACACCATTCACGACAAACCCAAATCACATTCATTAATTATCGGGTTAAAGAACAAGTGTTATTTAAAACACTGTTCACGATAAACCCAAAAATCAATATCAATTCAATTCCAATTAAATATCATTTAATTGGTACACTTCATTAAATCTAAATAAAAAGATTTAATCTTTTCTCAACTGGGTTCAAGAACAGTGTTAGTGAAGACACCATTCACGACAAACCCAAATCACATTCATTAATTATCGGGTTAAAGAACAAGTGTTATTTAAAACACTGTTCACGATAAACCCAAAAATCAATATCAATTCAATTCCAATTAAATATCATTTAATTGGTACACTTCATTAAATCTAAATAAAAAGATTTAATCTTTTCTCAACTGGGTTCAAGAACAGTGTTAGTGAAGACACCATTCACGACAAACCCAAATCACATTCGATATTCAATACAAGGCTCTGAATAGAAAATATATCAGCTTATATTCAATATCGAATTCTACGACTAACAAATGTCATATTGGAAATAACGATACAAATATATATCTTTCAAATTTCCATAACAACACCTGTAATATCACGAATTCCAACATCGAAATATTCCGAAGACAATTTCGATTCAAATCCACTCCAATGCAATCATTGGAAATTTTGGTTATTTTCAAAACCATTTCAAATTCAATTTATTTATTTAAAAATAAATAGAATTATAATTCTAGTTCAAAACTAGTTCATTTCGATAAAAATTTATTTTTATCTTTTCAAATATGGAGTTTTTCATCCCAAACCTTTCTAAATCATTTCTTATGATTTTACACAAATTATTACTATTTTTAATAATTTTATCAAGGCCCGTACAGTCGATTTCCATCAACGGCCATCGAACTGCACTTACAGCGACCTTTTTCGAATTTGATTTGGACGTATCTCCAAATCCAACCGTTAGATTTCAAATTTCTAACAATCATTAGAAAGCTCTTTTCGATACGAACCCAACGGTTCCGGTTTTAGGAGAATCCGACGGTCGGATCTCCCGCAATGTCCGTTTGAAATAAATGGTCGAAATTCGCGAACTGCCGCGGCGCGGCGCGTTCTATTCAGGCCATTATATTATATATAATATATATATATAATATATATATCGTCGATTTCTATTTAAAACGAATTATATAAATAGTTTTAAATTCGTTTCAAATTCTATTTCAACTTCTATTTCAATTCAAAGCCAAAATTGAATTCTTCCTTATAAATTCGTTTTTTTTAAAATTCATTTCTATTCAATTCGAATTTCAATTCAATTTGAATTCATTTCAATTCAATTCATTTCGAAATCGTTTTCAATTCAATTCATTTTGAATTCGTTTTCAATTCATTTTGAATTCGTTTTCAATTCTATTCATTTCGAAATCGTTTTCAATTCATTTTGAATTCGTTTTCAATTCTATTCATTTCGAAATCGTTTTCAATTCATTTTGAATTCGTTTTCAATTCTATTCATTTCGAAATCGTTTTCAATTCAATTCATTTCGAAATCGTTTTCAATTCAATTCATTTCGAAATCGTTTTCAATTCAATTCATTTCAAAATATTCGATTTCGAAATCACTTTTCAATATTCATTTTAAAATGAATAAAATCGATATAAATATCGTTCACGTCAAAATGGCGTCAATCTAATCCTCACGGCTTCACATATTTCTATTTTCAAATATTCTATTTCAAATATTTCTATTTTCAAATATTCTATTTCAAATATTTCTATTTCAAATATTTCTTTTTTTTCGAAACTGGAATGAGGCCCAATCAATTACCATATAATGTTAATTATATGGATTTTCTACAACACATATATATATATCAACAACGATGAATAATCAACCATCAACCAAAGTGCACTACACTGTATAAGCATCAAATATAGACATTTAACGCTTATAGCAGCTTGTCAATCTATCGATCGACATATTTAATCAATCAGGATGAGTGAACTTCAAATTTCATCCTAACACCCGTGTGGGGTTTCAAACAATCAAACACATATTTTATTTGTGCAGTTGGGCGATGTGTAAAATTTATCGTCCCAATCAACGTCATTCAAATAAGTGTACATAAACAAACCATCTGGTTTGTAAATGAATATTTATTTATTCACTTCACTATTTTCATATTCACGTTAAAAATTATATTTTTAACGATAAAACATTTTATTTCAACCTATGAATTTCTATTCAATTCATTTATTCAATAAATTGATATTTTTATTTTTCTAACATATTTTAGAAAATTTCGACGGCATAACGGCACGATACTAGAAACGGGACAAGGCCTAGCCTTATCCCCGGTCTAGTGAAGGCCCACGCCATTCACACATCAATCATATCAATTTCATTTTGCAAACCACTAAATTTGGAGTAAGGGTCTAACCTAGCCTTACTCCTTCGCCTTATAACGGCGCACGTCTAATCCTAACCAATTTATCGATTCGATTTTTCACACCACAAATCACATTCAAACCAATATCGCAATCAATCACCAAACAGTCAAACAAACAAGTCCAGGTCTGTGGACGGGTGTCGGGTGCTACTAAGCACCGTCTGCATCCTAGTATATATATAACTAGAAAAATAAATTGAAAGGTGAGGAATTCTCACATATAGCTATCCTAGCTCCACGGCTCTTCATTTGCAGAAGTCTTCGTCGTTTCGCCTTTTTGTCAGCTTCGTCGCCCGTTTTCACTACATATACAAAAATCACATTTTTTTACTTCGCTATTCAATATATAAAAATCGAATTTTTACTTCGATGTTCAATATATAAAAATTCTATTTTTCTATCGCTAGTCCATATATAAAGATCGAATTTTGATTTCGCTAGTCCATATATAAAGATCGAATTTTGATTTCGCTAGTCCATATATAAAGATCGAATTTTGATTTCGCTAGTCCATATATAAAGATCGAATTTTGATTTCGCTATTCAATATATAAAAATCGAATTTTTATTTCAAAGTTCAATATATAAAAATCGAATTTTTATTTCAAAGTTCAATATATAAAAATCGAATTTTTATTTCAAAGTTCAATATATAAAAATCGAATTTTTATTTCAAAGTTCAATATATAAAAATCGAATTTTTATTAATATTGATTTCGCCTTTTCCATTTCAAAGATCTAATCTTTTCTTTTACTTTTTAAAGTTTAAATCTTTTACCTATTTAAAGTTTTTACCTTTAAACAAAATCAGTTTTTATATTATTTAAAAATCCAGTTTTTACATTATTAATAAAATCCAGTTTTTCATACTTGTAAAAATCAGTATTTCAAACTAAAAAAAAGTAAATCAGTATTTAATCTGTAAAATAAAAACAGTTTTAATTTAATATAAAAATCAGAAATACTTACAGCGGGGGGGGGGGGGGTCTTCGTCGACGTCTGAGGGGGCTTCAACGAGGCGGAGGTGGGTGGCGGGTCTGGGTCCCAGCGGCGGCGCGATTTGGGGCGAGGGGGGGCTTCGACTTCGGCGCGATGGGTTCTGCGACGCGGAGGAGTCTCGCGTCGGTGTCGAGGAAGGGAAGGGGAAGGGAGGGGGTGAACGCGAGGGCGGCGCGATGCCCGTGGTGGCGGCGGCGATGGCGATCGTCGCTTCTTCTTTTTTTTTTTTTATTAATACTGAAATCGAAATGAAAGAGAAAGGGGCCAGAGCGGGTTAACGGGGGGGGGGGAAAAAGAAAAAGTTTTTTTTTTTTTTTTTTTTATTATTTAATTATTTTATTTATCTAAAAAGTTGACTTTTACATACGAATTCTAAACGAGGTCCACCGCCTGTCGTCCATAGCGTTTTACCCCCATTCCGAACACAATGGGATATGTATCGTAGGTTGATTTGATCGTTTCGATCAGTTTCCGTTGCATTTACATTTAAATCATTATATTGAATTCTAAACGTATATTTCAAATTACCGGGGTCACATACTAACTCTAAAAATTCCATAAAAATATTTTCTAGCTTCGTATTGACGATACGGTCCTAACAAAACTAGTTTCGTCGAATTCTGAGACCGTTAGAAAAATGACCAATTTCCAGTCGATTAAAATCAACTGAAACTGGTCAAACGCGTTTTCCTTTGCCACGCTCACATATTGATTCGAAAAATCATGAAATTTGAAACCTAGCAATAACTTTACATCACGGACCCAACAAAAGTGGTTTCGTCGAAATCCGAGGTCGTTTGCAAAAAGTCTATTTTTAAGGGCCTTATATATATAAAAATATATATAAATTCCACAGCGACTATTTCTAATTTTAAACTGGACATATCTTATCATTTCTAAAATGAAATCTCAGTTTGTTAACTTCGTTACAAAGATATAGTTATACAGATTCAAATATTTCTTGTTTCGTTCAATTCTGACTTATATTGAATTCTGTATATTCATTTGAAATTAGAAATCGAATTTTCGAACTACCGCGCCATTTTCAATTCCTTTTATAATTATATATAATTATTATATATTCTAACGACGACGTATATAATATATACGTCGAATTTCAACTCAAAATAAATTTCTCGTCGATATTATTTAAAATATTTCATTTTAAATAATCAAAATTCGCTAAAATTGCCAAAATAAAAATTTCAAACTGGCTCGCATTTTACGGGTTGTTACAATCTCCCCCACTTAAAACTTTTCGTCCCCGAAAAGGAACAAAGTCGAAAGTGGTTTGATAATTCAACTCTACGTTCGATCTGGCTTCCATTCTCCAACTTTTCAGTTTCTGAGAATTTTCAAAATTTCAAAAATTTGGCTAACACCCTAAATTTTCGAAAAATTTCGCCATAACCTCCCCTGCACCGGGAGCATCGGGGAATTTCAAATAGCTTCCCCGGTCCTTCAGATCTCAAAAAGAAAAAGAAAAAGCCAAGCGGCTAGCCAATAGGCTCACAAAATCATCATCACCCAAACAAAACAGTAAATTATGTAATAAACATGTACCTATTTGTCGGGCAAACAAATTCTATTCTCGGCTCTAGCCTCCTTGCTATGACCTGTTCAATAAAGTATTTGTATATGCAAGCAAATGCGACCAAATTTTCAATACAGTTCAATATTTGATTCAATTGGGCATAATGGTTCAAAATTATCAAACAATTAAACAAACAACACAAACATCAATCAATTAGTGAATTAGAGTTTCAAATTAATAACTTTGATATATAGTCAAAAATCAAATTTTTGATGCCAAATCACAACAATAGGCCCTATCTAATTTTGGTTCTCACACCAGTCTAATGGAAATATAGAAATCTCACTTTCGTCGCTCGAAAATAAATACTGGCGACAGTGCCCCATCACCAGAATTATCCCCGGGCAACTAGAGTATGATTCTATAACCATCCAGTATATTAAAACTTCGAATACACGTTTGCAAGACATATATGCAAAATCTTTATATACTAGATTGCCCAATTCAATTTCAAAATAAATAATCAAATACGAATAGTTGATTTATATTTTCAAAACAAAATTGGCTTTTATTTTTAAAAATATACTCTTCACACTCGTTCTAGGATACTACTGATCCCATCTCTAACGAGTCATCCTCCTTGGATATTAATAATCCAATCATCAGATGAATTCTTTCGTATGGTTCTAATGTGTCTTGTTCTCTAGCTTTGTAAACCAAAGCTCTGATACCAAATGTAAAGACCCGCAACCTCCCCGTAAAGGAAAGCGTCGGATAGTTCGAGAACAAACCACAGCAGAACGCATACAGAAGAACATTTCATTGTATATTACAACAATGCATCAGATTACAAGAATATACAGAGTATAAATGAATATACACAGAAATATCAGAGATTTAAATTACATTTAAATACATAGCAGCGGAAAATAATACAATACACAACTAGAAGGAGATATACGGATACAAAGCTTTCCGAATATCGTTCCAGCTGTAACCAGGATCCTGTGAATATAAATCTGCAAAACCAAAACTACTAGCTGCCCGTGTCAAAATAAGGGCACCCAGAGTTTAGGTTAAAACAATAAACTCCAGGTCAGTCATGTGACTGGTGTGAGAACCAAAACAGTTATTAATCTTTATTTTAAATCATTAGGTAAATCAAGGGACCACGCCGTATAACACGGAACGGGTTTCCTCCCAAGAATACCAGTGCATAAAACAAACAGCGCAATGCTAAATAAAGAAAAATGAAGCTGTTATAAGACCCAGGTCCCATCACACAATGCAACGCAGTCGAGGATAGGGTTTTCCCTTATAACAGCCAAAGAATGCTTGATACGTTTTAAAACAAATCATTTGATACTATTATAAGTGTGTAAAACAACTTCAAATCATAAGTATCAATCATAGGCGGCATGGGTACCATATATCATGTCGCCATATATAGGTTTACAAATAAAACCGCAAATGTCACGTATTTGGAAATTGGATTTCCTTCTATGAACCGAGGCAAAAGATAGTCCTCAACCGATTCGAGACGCTCTAGCCCGTGTCTCAGGCAAGCGCGCAGGCAAGCCTTTAGATCGTCAGGGCCGGTCCACACGGAGTGGATTATTATGCCTGAACAATACGTCTCCCCACCCTATGGGGTGTAAGTCTGGTCCGTCAGCCGACCAGAATGCATTCGGCCGAAACCGATATAACCGAGGCGCCTCGCAACAGCAACAACCACATAAGTCAAACTCGTCAGGGCGTGTAAAACCACTGACGCCACTTCTAGCTAGAAAGAAACGCAAGTCCTCCCTGATGTCCTCTCCCGTTTTTGGTTCATACCGGGTGTGAAACACGCGAGGTAAACGTTACACAAAGCTACGCCACAAAGGCCGTGCTTTGATCATCAACCACAAGACTTTGCTTTTCAACAGAAGCCTTGATCATTTGCATCTTAGCATGCCACACAGGCAAACCACTCTATGCAACCGAAATCAGTCACACAGAGTGAAATCCAATGTCAGACACACAGTCCATTTACAAGTCCGTTCTGGGCCTGAACGAAACCGGAGGCACCTAGTACCCCGCATATCCATCGATCTCCAAGTACGTCTGGACGATCACTAACTGTTTCCATCTTCTTGGGTGTACAGCCCAATCAAGATCATCAGTTATCATCCAAACGACGTGAAGACCTCCGGTCTTCGACCATCGTCTTCATCTTCGACTTATCGTCGTATCAGTTATTCAGAATGGGATAAACCCGGTCTTTCCGAATAACTCGCGTATATTTTGAATAAGTGTTACACAAACACAACATACGCCTCATTCCAATTCATTAGTCACTAACCGTAAATTAATCAAGAGAATAATTCCCCAAACATTAACCCCGAAGGCCGAAACCAACATCAGATCAATATCCAGAAAACCCTTCTGCTTGGCTAACCGACAGTTAGTTTCTAAATTTCACGTTCAAATCTAATTAAAGATTTAACTATCGCCTGGAGCAAAACTGGTGATACTCCATTCTCGATCTTTTCAATCTAATTAAAGATTCATTAAAACTCCACTTAGTTTTAATCTGTGACTGGGTTAAAGAATCAGTGTCATTTAAAACACGGTTCACGATAAACCCAAAGTCACATCCCATTAATTATCGGGTTGAAGAACAAGTGTTATTTAAAACACTGTTCACGATAAACCCAAAAATCAATATCAATTCAATTCCAATTAAATATTATTTAATTGGTACACTTCATTAAATCTAAATCAAAAGATTTAATCTTTTCTCAGCTGGGTTCAAGAACAGTGTTAGTGAAGACACCATTCACGACAAACCCAAATCACATTCATTAATTATCGGGTTAAAGAACAAGTGTTATTTAAAACACTGTTCACGATAAACCCAAAAATCAATATCAATTCAATTCCAATTAAATATCATTTAATTGGTACACTTCATTAAATCTAAATAAAAAGATTTAATCTTTTCTCAACTGGGTTCAAGAACAGTGTTAGTGAAGACACCATTCACGACAAACCCAAATCACATTCATTAATTATCGGGTTAAAGAACAAGTGTTATTTAAAACACTGTTCACGATAAACCCAAAAATCAATATCAATTCAATTCCAATTAAATATCATTTAATTGGTACACTTCATTAAATCTAAATAAAAAGATTTAATCTTTTCTCAACTGGGTTCAAGAACAGTGTTAGTGAAGACACCATTCACGACAAACCCAAATCACATTCGATATTCAATACAAGGCTCTGAATAGAAAATATATCAGCTTATATTCAATATCGAATTCTACGACTAACAAATGTCATATTGGAAATAACGATACAAATATATATTTTTCAAATTTCCATAACAACACCTGTAATATCACGAATTCCAACATCGAAATATTCCGAAGACAATTTCGATTCAAATCCACTCCAATGCAATCATTGGAAATTTTGGTTATTTTCAAAACCATTTCAAATTCAATTTATTTATTTAAAAATAAATAGAATTATAATTCTAGTTCAAAACTAGTTCATTTCGATAAAAATTTATTTTTATCTTTTCAAATATGGAGTTTTTCATCCCAAACCTTTCTAAATCATTTCTTATGATTTTACACAAATTATTACTATTTTTAATAATTTTATCAAGGCCCGTACAGTCGATTTCCATCAACGGCCATCGAACTGCACTTACAGCGACCTTTTTCGAATTTGATTTGGACGTATCTCCAAATCCAACCGTTAGATTTCAAATTTCTAACAATCATTAGAAAGCTCTTTTCGATACGAACCCAACGGTTCCGGTTTTAGGAGAATCCGACGGTCGGATCTCCCGCAATGTCCGTTTGAAATAAATGGTCGAAATTCGCGAACTGCCGCGGCGCGGCGCGTTCTATTCAGGCCATTATATTATATATAATATATATATATAATATATATATCGTCGATTTCTATTTAAAACGAATTATATAAATAGTTTTAAATTCGTTTCAAATTCTATTTCAACTTCTATTTCAATTCAAAGCCAAAATTGAATTCTTCCTTATAAATTCGTTTTTTTTAAAATTCATTTCTATTCAATTCGAATTTCAATTCAATTTGAATTCATTTCAATTCAATTCATTTCGAAATCGTTTTCAATTCAATTCATTTTGAATTCGTTTTCAATTCATTTTGAATTCGTTTTCAATTCTATTCATTTCGAAATCGTTTTCAATTCATTTTGAATTCGTTTTCAATTCTATTCATTTCGAAATCGTTTTCAATTCATTTTGAATTCGTTTTCAATTCTATTCATTTCGAAATCGTTTTCAATTCAATTCATTTCGAAATCGTTTTCAATTCAATTCATTTCGAAATCGTTTTCAATTCAATTCATTTCAAAATATTCGATTTCGAAATCACTTTTCAATATTCATTTTAAAATGAATAAAATCGATATAAATATCGTTCACGTCAAAATGGCGTCAATCTAATCCTCACGGCTTCACATATTTCTATTTTCAAATATTCTATTTCAAATATTTCTATTTTCAAATATTCTATTTCAAATATTTCTATTTCAAATATTTCTTTTTTTTCGAAACTGGAATGAGGCCCAATCAATTACCATATAATGTTAATTATATGGATTTTCTACAACACATATATATATATCAACAACGATGAATAATCAACCATCAACCAAAGTGCACTACACTGTATAAGCATCAAATATAGACATTTAACGCTTATAGCAGCTTGTCAATCTATCGATCGACATATTTAATCAATCAGGATGAGTGAACTTCAAATTTCATCCTAACACCCGTGTGGGGTTTCAAACAATCAAACACATATTTTATTTGTGCAGTTGGGCGATGTGTAAAATTTATCGTCCCAATCAACGTCATTCAAATAAGTGTACATAAACAAACCATCTGGTTTGTAAATGAATATTTATTTATTCACTTCACTATTTTCATATTCACGTTAAAAATTATATTTTTAACGATAAAACATTTTATTTCAACCTATGAATTTCTATTCAATTCATTTATTCAATAAATTGATATTTTTATTTTTCTAACATATTTTAGAAAATTTCGACGGCATAACGGCACGATACTAGAAACGGGACAAGGCCTAGCCTTATCCCCGGTCTAGTGAAGGCCCACGCCATTCACACATCAATCATATCAATTTCATTTTGCAAACCACTAAATTTGGAGTAAGGGTCTAACCTAGCCTTACTCCTTCGCCTTATAACGGCGCACGTCTAATCCTAACCAATTTATCGATTCGATTTTTCACACCACAAATCACATTCAAACCAATATCGCAATCAATCACCAAACAGTCAAACAAACAAGTCCATGGTCTGTGGACGGGTGTCGGGTGCTACTAAGCACCGTCTGCATCCTAGTATATATATAACTAGAAAAATAAATTGAAAGGTGAGGAATTCTCACATATAGCTATCCTAGCTCCACGGCTCTTCATTTGCAGAAGTCTTCGTCGTTTCGCCTTTTTGTCAGCTTCGTCGCCCGTTTTCACTACATATACAAAAATCACATTTTTTTACTTCGCTATTCAATATATAAAAATCGAATTTTTACTTCGATGTTCAATATATAAAAATTCTATTTTTCTATCGCTAGTCCATATATAAAGATCGAATTTTGATTTCGCTAGTCCATATATAAAGATCGAATTTTGATTTCGCTAGTCCATATATAAAGATCGAATTTTGATTTCGCTAGTCCATATATAAAGATCGAATTTTGATTTCGCTATTCAATATATAAAAATCGAATTTTTATTTCAAAGTTCAATATATAAAAATCGAATTTTTATTTCAAAGTTCAATATATAAAAAATCGAATTTTTATTTCAAAGTTCAATATATAAAAATCGAATTTTTATTTCAAAGTTCAATATATAAAAATCGAATTTTTATTAATATTGATTTCGCCTTTTCCATTTCAAAGATCTAATCTTTTCTTTTACTTTTTAAAGTTTAAATCTTTTACCTATTTAAAGTTTTTACCTTTAAACAAAATCAGTTTTTATATTATTTAAAAATCCAGTTTTTACATTATTAATAAAATCCAGTTTTTCATACTTGTAAAAATCAGTATTTCAAACTAAAAAAAAGTAAATCAGTATTTAATCTGTAAAATAAAAACAGTTTTAATTTAATATAAAAATCAGAAATACTTACAGCGGGGGGGGGGGGGGGGGGTCTTCGTCGACGTCTGAGGGGGCTTCAACGAGGCGGAGGTGGGTGGCGGGTCTGGGTCCCAGCGGCGGCGCGATTTGGGGCGAGGGGGGGCTTCGACTTCGGCGCGATTGGTTCTGCGACGCGGAGGAGTCTCGCGTCGGTGTCGAGGAAGGGAAGGGGAAGGGAGGGGGTGAACGCGAGGGCGGCGCGATGCCCGTGGTGGCGGCGGCGATGGCGATCGTCGCTTCTTCTTTTTTTTTTTTTTATTAATACTGAAATCGAAATGAAAGAGAAAGGGGCCAGAGCGGGTTAACGGGGGGGGGGGGGAAAAAGAAAAAGTTTTTTTTTTTTTTTTTTATTATTTAATTATTTTATTTATCTAAAAAGTTGACTTTTACATACGAATTCTAAACGAGGTCCACCGCCTGTCGTCCATAGCGTTTTACCCCCATTCCGAACACAATGGGATATGTATCGTAGGTTGATTTGATCGTTTCGATCAGTTTCCGTTGCATTTACATTTAAATCATTATATTGAATTCTAAACGTATATTTCAAATTACCGGGGTCACATACTAACTCTAAAAATTCCATAAAAATATTTTCTAGCTTCGTATTGACGATACGGTCCTAACAAAACTAGTTTCGTCGAATTCTGAGACCGTTAGAAAAATGACCAATTTCCAGTCGATTAAAATCAACTGAAACTGGTCAAACGCGTTTTCCTTTGCCACGCTCACATATTGATTCGAAAAATCATGAAATTTGAAACCTAGCAATAACTTTACATCACGGACCCAACAAAAGTGGTTTCGTCGAAATCCGAGGTCGTTTGCAAAAAGTCTATTTTTAAGGGCCTTATATATATAAAAATATATATAAATTCCACAGCGACTATTTCTAATTTTAAACTGGACATATCTTATCATTTCTAAAATGAAATCTCAGTTTGTTAACTTCGTTACAAAGATATAGTTATACAGATTCAAATATTTCTTGTTTCGTTCAATTCTGACTTATATTGAATTCTGTATATTCATTTGAAATTAGAAATCGAATTTTCGAACTACCGCGCCATTTTCAATTCCTTTTATAATTATATATAATTATTATATATTCTAACGACGACGTATATAATATATACGTCGAATTTCAACTCAAAATAAATTTCTCGTCGATATTATTTAAAATATTTCATTTTAAATAATCAAAATTCGCTAAAATTGCCAAAATAAAAATTTCAAACTGGCTCGCATTTTACGGGTTGTTACAAATGCTCACTTAAACTTACCATAAACTCGTCATAACTTTACATTAAAAGCTTGGCATCTGCAAAGATTAATCTGACCAACAACGATGAATCCCTTGAAATGGCTAGAAAACTCGAGAACTTTGATACAACGATAAGCACAGAAGTGGTTATTCATGGGAAAAAAGTTTCGAATACTGCCCCAGTCAAAATCAAGGAGGTTTAGTGAAGTTTGTCTAGTAAATCTAGTTAATTATGATTTGTGGCTACAATTGAAAAATATCATTATTCACAAAAATGTAGCACGAGGTCACTATAATTCCAAACATTGTAATAACAAATGAATTGTAATTTATGTTGTAAGCATGAAAAGAAAACAGGTGTGGAATGCAAAAAAGTACAACAGAGCCAAAATAAAAGCTTAAGTACAACAAGCAAAACATAGTTTCATTATAGCAACACCAAACCAGATCACAGAATCACAAGTCAAGTACAAAAGTACCAGACGTAAATGTGCATAAAGTAACAAGCATAAAAGTATTAAGCGAGGGTCGGCACTCGCATATACAACCGGTCTGGATACAGTAATAAGAAACTAAAGCAGATTCATCAATACTGCTACTTCTTGCCGCCCGACCTCATAGAAGGTTTAGTTGAAGGTGGAAGAGTCTTAGCTGGCTGTTTTCCTGGACCATACGGGCCTTCCAGAGATGACGAAGTAATAACTTTCATCTTAGCAGCATTCTTTTTTACTTTGCGACCGAAAGCTGACGAGGCTTGGGATTTCTTCTTCGTTGGGTTCTCGGTCTCCTTGACCGGGGTCTCATCAATACTCTCGGAATCCTTACCACTCAGAATGTAGTCCTCATCATCACCTAATTTAGCAATTGCTGGAATCAGAGTATCCGGAGAACCCGGAGTGTTAAAAGCAAGAAGGGATGGATCGCCCGAATGAGAAGTAGAAACTAGGGCAAGAGGAGCTGACATCAAAGTTGAATAAGTTATGATCACTTCAGTTGTCGTTGTCTTTCCTGCAGCAGGGGAGGGTGATGGTGAGATTAAACCTAAAGCAGATGAATAATGAGAACGAAATGTAGAGTCTCTGATGACAGGCATAGGCAGTCTAAGTATAGCAAAGTTTCGATGATTTCAAGTTTACGTGTAGCTATAAGACTGGCTTAAAGATTTCTTTTCTCTTCAACCTCGTATCTATTTGCATAAGTGTCATGATCAACCTCATCATCCTTGTTTTGCTCCTCTGTTAAGTCCTTCTCAACTTTGTGTTCTTCGAATGTTGTGTCCTTGAAGACAGTAGGAGGATTGGTTGGTGTTTGTGAGCCAGAAGCCTCAATATTAGCAAGAAGAGTAGGGGCATCAGCACTTATTGCATCTTGGGCTTGTCCTACAGAAGGCCCAGCCTTTTCACCTAGCAATGCCCATTTCTCCCTTAGTATAATCTTTCCTTTAGCTAAAGCTTCTCGGGATTCCTCATTTAAGAGCTCTTCTATAAGATCTTCCTCACCGCGATCACCCCCGTCGATCCTGAGTACTTCTTCCCAGACAAGAGCTAGAGTCTCAGCAAAGTCTTTTCCCAAATAGTATAAGCTATCATGGACATGATGTTGTAAACATAAAACCTGAATAGGGTATGCTCATTCATCGCTTTGACTTTTCTACTCAAGAAATTTAACATTGGTAGTTAGTGCTTCAAGAGATAAACTTTGAGAAAAAAATCTTGTATTGAAGAGTCAGGTTCACTTATTTTAAAATATCAGATGCCCTTCTTTCTATAGCAAATTGGGACTCTGCAAGCTGCTAAGCAGATTGAGCTTCTTGGACTTGAGTTGTTAATGCGCTTTCCTTTTGTTTTGAAGTTCCAAGCTCCTCTTTGAGCTTATTAATCTCAGCTTTTAAGTTAGCTACTTCCATGTCCCTTTGAGAAGATGTGCAATAGTCTTTTCTAGAGACGTTATGGTGCTAATAAGCTCAGCTTTGTCGTTCTCTAAGGTTGCGATACAGTCGAGAGTGATCCCGTTAACCCTCGAAAGCTCATAGGCAAAGGCATACAACTCAACTAGGTGATTTTCAGTGCGACTTCTAATTTTATTCAATTTGATTTCAAAATGACTTTTAGTTGTGTCAAGTTGCGTAAACATACTACCCTTCATGTCGTCCAATTCCTCAAGAATATCTTGCTTGTCATTAGGACATATGTCCAGGTTGAGACCAATTCCTCTAAAATTTTAGCCCAAGAATAGGTCGACGAGACCAAAGTCAGTTGTTCTGGGAATGTAACGAGGCTTATTCATGATTATTTGAAGGTCAGCAGGAGTAGGAGTGATCGCTGGGGAAGCCAGAGATATGTAATTGTCAGTATTTTGAATATCTGGCATTGAGAGATTTGGCATTGGGAGTCTATCCAATTTGTGGCGCTTCTCGGAGTCACCCATACCCTTATCGCTCCTCTCTCTCTCTTCTTCTCGTTCTTCCTCTTTCGCTTTTCTACTTCTTTCCCCCTTTTAGCTTCAAGAATATCAAAATGATCATGCCTCCACTTCCTATGTTCCTCAGTTTCAATGAGATCACCAATCCATTGAGGCTGATAAGAGGGTTGTGAGTGATGTGAATGTTTTGAGTACTGGGAAGACCGAGGCTTGATAAAGTTTTCGGGATTGAATTGCTAGTGCCATGTTAAAATATATCTTTGAGGGTGCATCTCATTCCTGAACCTTGAAAAGGGAAAGAACCAAATTTCAATACTTAAGTTAAAAAGTACTGAAGCAAAGTAGGACGAGCTTATGCAAAGTATTGAGAGCATATGACGTAAGCTAAAATAAGAGTTTTTGCGAATGTCTAATAACGAACCAACCTCAAGAGGCTTGTTAAAGAAAATTTCTATATCAACAGCTTTTCTCCCAGGATGAGGGTCCTGAGAAGAGTATTTCTTAGCTTTATCCTTTGTAGCTGATACGGCTGGCACTGATGATGAAATGTCATAAGGAGTGACATCTTTAGCTGAATTAAGATCACTTAGGTTCTTAAAGTCTCAAAAATACCATGTCCTTGGTTGTCTTGAATGATGGGATTATCATCATGATTCTCAGTACTTAGATTGTTCCTAGATACTACTCCAGCCCCTTCAGACTGCTCATTCACATTTATCGGATCTGAAATAGTTTTTAAAGGATATTCACTCATGTCATCCTACTTGGTTTCTCCTATAGGATTTAGAGCAGTACCTTCTTTCTCAACTGGATCGGATAAAGTCATGAGACCCTTACCCTCACGTTGCGTAGGTGTTACTTCCTCAGTTGAAATCAATTTGGATTTTGGAGGAGCTTTATTGTTACCCGCAGGATTGGAGCATTTTGCTAGTTTAGCCTTCTTGGTCGGAGATTTACAGGCATTGTCTTTCTTATCTATCAAATCTGCTCTTAAAGATCGTGAGGGAGGGAGAAAATGACAACGAATAAGGAACTCATCCATGAGAAAAAAATTCTTAATCTTTTTACTCTCACTAACAACCGTTATAGAATTAAAGAGAACTTGATGAAAAGTAGTACTCTCGGAAGGGATCTCTGTAATGTAACTAAAGTTTTAAGAATTGGAACAGGGAGTAAAAGAAATAAAAAGATTATAAAACAGGTATATTCACCTCCTTCCATCCAAAAACCATAGAAGTTTGCAGGGCACCGAACAAAGAAGTATTGGTTTGGGAACCCTCGGGCGCTCTGGACTAAATCAGTGATAATCTTAGAGCCCCGACTATCGACAAAAATGATTGAGGGATGATCCTTCTTCCTCCTTATAAAAGTGTACAAAGGGAAAATATCTTGAAACGTAGGCACATTCTCTTTTAGCCTTATAAACAATACATAAAGACCTACTAAGGAAAAATAACCATTCAGTTTTAATTGGTATGGGGTAATGGCCAAGCGCCGAAGGATTGACGTTAAATAAAGATTAAAAGGAGGGATTGCCCCACTTATCAGCATGTATCAGTTAACTATGACGTATCTGGTAGGAGGAATGTCGGAAAATTCATCCTTTTTGGGGATTTTAGACTCTTCCTTTTCTGAAAACCCATATTTCTTACATAGTTGCTGAAATGAGCTAAAAGAAAGTTCTGTTTCATGCCTTTCGCGAGGTATATCAGAAAGTGGGCGGTGTTTAGGAAAGTTCTGATTAACATTCATTATAGGTGTAGTATCTGATAAGGTTCCAGTGACTTGAGCAGAGCTTCGGGCTTCACCAGCCATTGTTCCTTCCATAAAATTCTAGCGTAACTGCTGTTTGGAGAACATTTCTACACAAACTGGTATTTTAAAAATAAATCGTAGGTATGCTTTTCCTTGGCCACAAAGGATATTTATTCCAAAGATGAGGCTCGGAATTTTTAATCTGCATGTGCTGATTAACCAATTCCAAACATCATAAGAGGTGAATGATCATATTCGCATAGAAAATGTCCTTAAGTGACTAATTTGAAAATAATTCTGTGTGAGTATATTATTCAACCTGGGTCATACTCTAATTTTAATCCTATATACTAACTTGCTAATGGTGTGAGCATCCAATAGCAAATTTTTGCTTAAAAATATGCAATTGTTTTAGTTGTTATAGGTATGTTACATCGGGATAATTTGTCAACCAACAAAAACCTCTATCAGGGATTAAGTTCATGTTCACCCCATGGGCATCGAACATGTTCGATTCCATCCTGGAACGAGTAAGCTCGAGCCTATCCTAGGTCAAACGTGCTCAATGCCAGTCTGAATTGAACATGCTCGAGCCTTCGCCGGGTTGAACATGTTCGACCACATAAGGATTGAACATGTTCGAGTCCAACATGTCGAACATACCCAAGTCCAAATTGGGTCGAACATGTTCGAGACCATCCTGGGTCGAACATGCGCAAGACCATCCTGGGTTGAACATGTTCATGCTTCCACGGGGTCGAACATGTTTAGGACCAGCCTGGGTCGAACACGTTCATGCCTCCACAGGGTAGAACATGCTCAAGGCCGGTCAGGTCGAACATGTTTAATGTCCAACTTAGATCGAGCACGCTCGAGCCCAGCCTAGGTCGAGCACGCTCGAGCCTAAGCTAGTTCGAACATGACAAACTACCCAAGGCTTGAGCATGTTCGAGCCTGGCCTGGGCCAAGTAAGTTCATTGAGAAGACCAACAATTTATGTTGCAAACTGAAGTGCCTTAGCTAAGCTAAACAAGTGCTAAAGTTATGCAGGAAGAGCCATTAATTCAGAACTTGCAATGACCATTTAGTTCAAAAAGACATAATTTGTTTCAAGGGATACAATGTGCCAAACTTATTTAAAACATGGGCTACAGACTTGAAGACAAGTTAAAACATCGACCAAAAAACTATAGAATACAGGTGTGTGAACAAATCAGTAAAGCAAATGAAAATTCACGTCATCATCAGTTAGTCAAAAAACTTATGTGTGGTGGATTCAAATCAGAAATTAAAAGGGTTTCAGATGATTTCAATTCCACAAATACACCAAATTTCACAACCGTATCCTCAATTCACTTAACTCCAATTTGATTCTCAACAGCATCGACCCAAAATGACCGATTCATACTTATGCCATACTTCAACACATCATTTCAAAGTCCTAGACCCCTACAACCAAAAACAATGCAAAAAGAACACAAAATCACCTTCATGTAGTGAAGTGACTAAAAATTAATATGGGGAATAGATCCAAAGGTTATTTGAAGTTGGGTCGATTTTGTTGCGGGGTTGAACGAGCTCCACTGATCAACAGCTCAAGGTCTAATTAGAATTGAATTCAGAAAAAAGAGAGATTAAAGCGTGAGGAATTTCAAAGAAAAGAAGCGGTCGCCATTAATTGAGTTTTTAAGGAAAATAAGCAAAGCGCAAAAATGGAAAGCCGAAGGCAATATGAAGGCTGAGAAGACAAATAGGCGCGCTAGACCCAGATTTCTCGCTCGACCAAGATGGCTTGCTCGACCTAGATGGCTTCTCGACCCTGATGGCTTGCTCGAACCAGAGGAGTGGTTGCAGATTCAATCACTTACATGGTTGCAAACGACCCATAGTGTGTCGTGCATAAGCGATTTAGACATCCTATTAAAAGTCAAATTCAGTCTACCGGGTGACACCACATCTAATTATTTCGAGTTTATAATTCTCCGCAAATTGAGAATTAAATACTCCGAGTGGAAAATGTTATCCCACAAAATTACATACATCGATAGATTTAGCTTGGACATTTAATAAGGGACGTCCACTTAAAATATTTTCGGGTCTGCTGCACTCACCCCATTTGTACAAGTAACCATAATCGAACATTCAAGCCTGATCGGGTAGGAATATGGGCCGAACATCATAAGGATCGAATAGTACAACGAACTCGAACATCGTAGGGTCGAGCAGGTAAGGGTTGAGCATTGAAGGGTCGGTCATATGTCAAGCATTAGTGGATCAAACATATTAAAGAGTCAAATGTCATCAAACGTTTATGAAGCTCTAGGGTCAGTCGAGCACGGTGGCTCGAACACTGGCCTTTGCCTCCAGGGTCGGGCGATCCTGCATTTTGGCATACAGCTAGTTACAGATGTCAACAGCTGGTAGTGGCATTTCTATAATTATTTGTTTGTTCGACCCATAGCCTGCAAATACAAATCTTAGCTCCCCGCTTCATTCCAAGCTCTCCTATAAATAAGCCATGGCTTCCATTCTTTTAGGAATCGATTTCCACAACCCCGAAGGGCTGCCAAATTGCTTCCACTCTTGTTTCATGTGATTCTATCATCATCTACCATGCCAAAGCAAAGATCTAGCATGGAGTTCATCATGAAATCTTCCAAAAGTGTTCAAGTATCTTAAAGATTGATCCTCCACATTTTTCCTTGCACTTAATGAAATCCACCTAATTCTCTGTTGATTTGAATATTTTAGATTGTAATCTTTGTGTGAAGAAGAAAATGAATGTACTCATGAATGATTCTAAGCTTGTAACTCTTGAATTTCTAATGGAAATTCCTTGCCAAAGTGGATGTAGGTCTACCTAAGATCGAACCACTATAAAATCTTTGTTTCTTTTCCTTTTTATTGCGATTGTGGTCCCATTCCTTACCGATTGGTGAAGTGCCTTTGTGGCACCTCTGGTGTTTAAGAAAATTTCAGTTAAACATTACTTTTGAGCTTCGGGTTTTAACAGTATACCATATTAAATTACTTGTGAAATCGAATGGGTTTCGAACTCTGGGTTTTCACATTGTAGCAGAAGAAATTACCAAACAGTGTTGATTTCTAGTGTTTACATCTGAATCGAATGGGTTTCGAACCTATTTTGTACAGATATATTGATTGCCTTAACTATACTGATTGGAATTTAATATGGACACTGATTTTAAATGTTAACATGTTCATTTAAATTTCTTGATTAAGTACTTGCAACTAACATATTACAATGATATGCATATATATATACACATTATATATATATATATATGTGTGTGTGTGTGTGTGTATAGATATAGGAACCCTGTAGTGCATGAATTATATACATGAGTTACACAGTATACAAAATTGTGCAGCTTATGGCTTGGGAGATTATGAATTTTGCAATATGTGATATTATGAAAGTATATCGGAATTTGTTTATGTATGTTAGTTTAATTTGTTTTCTTCCATCTGATTTGCATGTATAAGAGTATACACGAATGCTGAAATTGTGCAGTATAAAAGAGTGACACTTAATTGATGCATTTCATACAAAATTTATCTGTAGGCTCAAGAGAAGCTAAAAGGACAAAGAAAAATTGTTTTATGCTCTTGTCCCATTAATATCAATATTCGAGATTGCAAAATTTGTGTTAGGCCATCAACGATCAATTTGAACCTGAACCGTATTTGTAATCTCGTTATTAATATTAATGAGGCTAGAGAAACGTGAATTGATGTGGGAAATTGAACAGACAAACTGGTTCAAAACAGGTATACCTGCATTTCAATCTGAATGAGTTTATGTATGTTTATTTATTTTATTTTATTCCATCCGATTTAGGTATACTCTAGTTATCGACTTAGGTCATCCTTAAAAGTATCCTCCAATTGAGTTATCAATTATCTAGCCATATACTCAGAAAGTTGAAAATGAGTTCTCGTGGAAGAAGAGGCCGAGGGGCGAGCAGAACAACCATAATGACCAATGGTCATATTGTTACTCCAAATCTGGTGGATGATGATGGAGCATACGAAAAATTAGAAGGGTCGGGTATTAGTCAAGATGAACCGATGGTAAACCAAGACAAAGATAGCTTAGGATATGTGAATGAGGATGGAGGAGGTGACGATGATGAGAAAGAAAAGGGGTTGGAGGATATAAAAAGAAAAGGGATCGTGGAAGGTACCTTAACTTTTAATAAAGGAGTTAAATTTATTAGGGCCAACCTCAAGATAAGCTAAACAACGTTGAATCAAATTTAGTATAATTTCTATTAAATAACATTGGTTTTTCTCTGTAATAAAGACTAGACTTCAGTTATAAATTGGATACGAACTCATGTCAGTTAAGAAAACTGATTTTATAATAAAATCAGAAATATTGGATTTTAGAAATTGAGATAAAAAATTCTAAATAAAGAAGGAGTCCATCTAGAAGGTGGATAGGTTGTTATGAATGTGTTTGACTAAAAGTAGAATCTACTCATGACTCTTGAATTTCAGGGATGAAATCCTTTAAAAGGGGGTGGATTGTAATGTCCCGGTTTCTAGACGACTTGGTTTAATAGTAAATATTGATCATAATGAGAGAATTAAAATATAATTTGACCTAAAACTTGTGTGTAAGCATGTTCATGGTATATAAAATTATGTATATAGTAATATGCTTATAATTGGGGTTATTTTCTAATGTAGATACATAATAAAATCTTGCTACGATACTAAAAACATATACATCCAAATATATCATAATGTACATTGGTATGGCATTTAATTCCTAAACTAAGTACGTACAGCAAGAGGTGAACATAGGAAACAACTCATACAGGAAATCAAATATCCAAAATATTGAACGCAAGATGTATGATAAAATTCCTTAAATAAAATAATAAAGAAAATGTGCATAACAAAAAAATAAAGGAGAAGCTAAAGACAGGGACTCTTCATTTGATTTAACAGTATATTGTAAGGTTAATATAGGCGAACCATCACCTAAAAACCAGCAGGAAGGACTTGAAAATATAAAAACCATTTTTAGCAAAATATCAAATCATTCGATATTGCAAAACAAATCAAGAAAATATGTGACCATTCGCAAGCATTTAATGGAGTTAAGGCCTGGGTTGTGTCATGCTTTAGGAAGAGAGATAAGGACAAGAGAAGTAGGTAATATCTCAGTAAACAATTCATTTCTTTCATACATAGTTTTCTTACACAAGTCGTATAGGTTAGAACCAAAATAGTGAAGTCAAATAAGCTTGTGTGCTATTACATTTTATTAAGAGAGACAAAATCCTTAAAACAAGGAAACAAGAGAACAGTTTATTCTTGCAACTTGGTTATAAATAGAACTTAAAGCCATGCATTCTCCTCAAACCGGTAATACACTGAGTTAGAACGAGCAGGAAAGGAAAGCGGTGAAGGTGAGAAAACTAAGCTTATACGGTCTTTGCTTTAAAGTTTCTAAACTAATGAAAGATTTATAAAGAACGGTGAGTGTATCATATTGCTAGAATATTAAGAATGATTAAACTTTCCAATGAAACTTTGTCCATACTCCCTATTTTAAACCTCTGTTTCCAGTAATAAAAAGCAAGTGATTTTATAGACTACGCCATGTATATACATATTTATATATCTTCAGATGAAATGCTCTGTATTTAAGCAACAACTAGCAATGGTATAACATCATACATCCATGTTTTTTTATGTAAAATAAATCACTGTTAGTCAGTTAGAAATTGTCCGGGTGTTTAACAGAAGGGATATCTTCATCTCCAGGCAATTCAAATCTAATCATTAGAAAATTTAGAATGTTACAAACTAGATGATCAACATGGAAGTGGGTGTTTCTGTCTTGTATGGGTTCTAAATTTAGTTTAAGTTCAAACTACATCTTAGATCACTTAAATGTGTAAAATTACAAAAAAAAAATTGAGAAAATTTCAAAATTACAAACATCAATTAATTAAGTTTGGAGTATATGAATAAGTATGTAACTATCCGTTATTTTTAACGATTTAAATTGATATTTTTATTTTGAAAATATTCTTTTGCTTTCCATAACGGGAATTTTTAATTTGAAATACGTACAGGTAGATATAGCCGCCGTGAAAATTTCATCAGAAAATTTGAATGTTTGTCGATCGCTCATTTTTCAGGGAAAATCTGCGCATATCAGTTCAAATTTTAGCGATTTTAAAATATCTCTGAATCTAGTTCATAAAAACATGAAAAATATTCTATTCATTGTCAATAATCCGACGGAGGAATTCGTTTCATGAAAAACGAACGTTTTGACCTCCATTTTCGGTCCGAATTTTTAAGTTAAAAGGGGTCCATAACACATTTTTGAATGGAGCATTCTGACACTGCAAATTATATATCGTTGTGTCTGTCTCCTCGCGCTGATTAGCGCAATATATTCGTTTATTATTTTTGGTGTTCAGTTTGCGCTGAAATTGCAAAAAGGCTTGTGCAGTTTATTTTTGAAACAAAGCCATCTGAGTTCGATGTGTCCTTGTTTTGATCCCGCATATTTTTTTTACTAATTTGGGTCTGCAAACTCAGTCGGTAATGTTCCATGGCGCATTCTTTTTATTTTTTTGTCAATGTTGGACACTTTCTCACCAGGAACAAGTTGAATCATGCATGCAACATGTGCATGTCCACCTTCCTAATATCCTTTTTCTTATTCATTAAAATCTAACATTCAACTTTTCACTACAAACCATTAGTACCTTTTACTCTTTCCGTTTCCAATGCATATTTAAAGTTGCATTATTTCATGCTGTAACACCCCACGTCCATTAATGTCACTCTCAAAGGGAATGCATTAACTTTCGTGGATCATTATTAGTGTATAGAACAGAATATAACAAGACAGATACATATTTTGGTACTTGAAAAGTTTAAAAAAACTTTTATTACGGTGGAGAAATAGTTTGATTACAATAGTTACATAAACCAACAGTAAAACCAAGTACACTTAATATCCACCTTGACAAATTGTTTTCTGAGTAGATAAAGTAAAAAAGCATAACCCCAACACAAGTAGTCATAAAAAAGATGAGCTGAACTTTACTTTCAGTAGTCCAAGCACTTCCAAAAGAGGGAGAAAGAGATCTATGATCAAGCTCCACTATTACTAGTCCCACCCTGACAACCTGGGGGGGAGGGGGGAGAAAAGAGGAAAAAACAAGGGGGTTAGACATAAAGTCTGGCGAGTAAAATAACTTTAACAATATAATTATTAAAGTAATTAGGATAAGGCATAAATTGGTAAAACAAGGAATGAATGTGAAACAAGTGGGCATGACAAAGAAACAAGGGGAATATTCTGGCATTAATCCTATACTGCACCATTACTAGTCATCCAAAAGTTGATCCCGCCTACAGAACACAACAATGATAATGGTAGTTTCGTGTACCCCTAGTTGCCTTCATAGGTGTCGTCTGCCTCTATCTACACTAGTTGTACCCACTACCCCCATGCGATCTGCTCCCAGACTCGTAGATACATGTGCTGGTCCCACAGTGGGGTGTATCACTCCCAAAAGAGGCAACCCAATACCACTAAAGATGCACGGCTTATATCTACACGATGCAACAATGTCTTATCTACCAGCCCGGGCCCACGCACGCACATGACCCCGTTGGACTTGCATTGCAACCGCTAACCCATTTTGACCTCTTACAATCAAACCCCGTAAGCGTGTCCCGTCTTCGATCTAACTTGAGCTCACAAAGATACTTAATGGGTTACTGGTTTGAATAGGGTCCCCATATTTGACACAGGCTTTTCACCTTTGCTTGGTCCCCACTAGAATTTCCCACTTAACCCCTTCTTATTCATGTCTTCTTACATGTTTTCAACTTGGTTAAGTGTTTCTAATCGTATTTCACATGCCACCCAGGCCACCCACTTAAACCCCATGTCCCACCACATGTTTATCTGGTTAAGTGTTACTTAATTCATTAGAATCGTAACCTTATAAAGGCCTCCCACATTAGACTACCACTTGCGGTTGCTGGATTTGTCGGGTGGGTCCATGCAGTTTTATACCGCAAACGAGCCTAACTTAATGTCTTTACAATTGTTACGCATTTAATTTGTGCCTTAGACCTCCCACATTAGACTACCGTTTGTGGTTGCTGGATTTGCCAGGCAAGTCCGGGCAGTCTTATACCTCAAATGAGTCTAACCACGTGTCCTAGGCGGTTAATTATTACACATAATTATTTAACTACAAATTGGATTAATATCCCTATTCAAATTTGTCAATAAATTCCAAATTAATTTATTCCATAATTGTCACCTAAATTATGTCCATAAATTCTAGGTATACAATTTATACCAATTAATGTCTGAAATTAACTATAAGCCTTTTTAAGCAATTTTATGCCACTTAACAATATTAATATTTAATATTATCCCATTGTCCCCATGCTATTCGTACGTTTTAATATGACATATGTTAGACTCGCAAATAGTCTAACTTATAAAAAGAAAAGCAACATCACATCTTGCATAACACATAAAATAGATCTAAGAATCGTGACATAAGTTTGCATAGCCAATAACTTGCATAGGCAATGTGTATACATGAATTTGTATAAAATATAATGGATCTAAGTATAGATCTAAACATAAAGATGTGAACTTGCATATACGGATATGGTTTTCCTATAACTTGCATATGAATTTCATTCAAACTAGCATATGATTCACATACAAAACTAGCATAAGCAATGGGCATATAGAACATAAATTTGCATAACTATGTACTACCATGGATCTAAATATAGATCTAAACATAAAGATGTGAACTTGCATATGGATCTAAACATATAAATTAATGTCACATGTTTCGCATATAAACTAGCATATGTATATACTTGATTCACATATGTTTTAACATCCCAAAATTAAATAAGATTCACATATGTTTTAACATCCCAAACTTGCATAAGATTCATATAAGAACATATAATCCAACATCACAAACTTGCATAAGATTCATATAAGAACATATAATCCAACATCACAAACTTGCATAAGATTCACATAAGAACTAGCATATAATTAAACATCACATGATTCAATAGTCACATTCTCATAATCCCAATTATAACTTATCACGTTTAAATTAATTAATTATTTTGTGAAAGAAATTATACTCACAAACAAAAAAATAGTCCTGTTTTTCTTGGATCTATATTCTGAAACTGAATTGCCCGCCTTTGATGTAGACTAATTATTATTCTAATTTAGATTTAGTTTTGATTTTGATTCTTGCTTTTATCTTGCTTTCGAGTTGAAAGAGAACGGCGGATACTCTAGGTTCTCCATTGTCGGCATGGTGGCTCTTGGTATGAATTAGTTTGATTTTAGGTTGAGTGTTAGGTTGCTTATATAGAATTATAAGTAATTTAGAGCTATCAGATTAACCAAGATGAAATCTAGACCATCCAGTCAAGATAGAATAACACCTCAGCCCTAATGACTCAGCAGTGAGTCAAAATATCATCATCTTTCAGATCTGCCTAGAAGGGGAGAGGGAAAGTCGACCCCCTGGTCGACCTGTATAGGGAGGTCGACACCTTGGTCGACTCTCTGGTCGACCTGGCTTTGGGCAGGAATTTTCCCACCCAGCCCGCTTCCCTATTTGAAATTTTAATTTGAAATTTTCTGAACCAAGCTGTTTTTAATTTATTTAAATTCTGAAAGTTCGGAAGGCCATAACTTCTTTATACAGAGTCCAATTCACCCAAACTCGGACTCTATCTCAAGCAAAATTCTGAGACGAATGCAACGGCGCAACCCATTTCCCTTAATTCTCACATTTGAAATCGAGTATTCCTTAATTCGTTAATTTTAATATTTAAAATCATGGGGTGTTACACATGCCTTCATGTTTCCATAGAATGGCACATTTATATTCTTTCATTTGCATGTCATATCTTACTTTCATAAATTTTTATACGTGTGAATGCAAATTCCAAGTGTTTATCCTTACTTTGTATTCCCAAGCCTATTCTCTTTGCGATTCAACTCCCAAGCCATAGTTTTATTTAAAGATTAAAACCATTCATTTTCCCAAGTATCCGTTCAGTACTATTGGTCCCTTTAAAGGAAAACGCACATAGTTATAATATTAATATAGTGGCTCTTTATATTTATCTTACTTTGGCTGCTCGTTTCTTTATTTTTATTTGTCAACTTTTATATCGAATCTAAACAAAAGGAAAAGCACCCTTATTTCTTCACCAAATATAAAACGTACAACTTTCAATTTGCCATTTTGAAATTTAAACCAAATGAAATGGTCAGTTGCAATTTTCGAGGCATGACTTGGGCAACATGAAAAGGAGAACTTTAATGTGCTCTTTCTTCTCGTCGTCGGTTATTCTTCCCAATTCAGCTTCTCACTATCGTATATAACAAAGAGCCATCACCTTCTTTCTTCTTTCGCATTTTCTCCCATTCACCACTTATGACTTCATCTTTCCCCATCGATTTTTTTTCTGCTCCTCATTTTTCCATGAAAGCACTGCATTTTTCCCATTGCATATAACTCCTCCGCCTTATCTAAACGCAAGTCCGACCCCCCTCTCACTTGTGCCGACCATCAACCAACCTCAACAAGGCCGAACCTTACCGTCCCTCCTCACCAACAACCGCACCGGTGTTCGTCCATGCCACCAAAGCCGAACCACCTCCACTTGAATCCATTCAGCCCATCGAACCCCTGTTAACCCAATATCCCACGCCAGTCACCCCTCCGCCTCCTGTCAACCCAAAAGCCACCGAACTTCCCACCTGAAACCACCAACTCGCCATGTCAGCCAATCTCCGATGACCTGAAGCCGAGATTACCCCTCTGAAGTTGTCCCTTGTGTTGCTCGGACTTGCATGAGTTTGTGTGCGCTCTGCGTGTATTTTGTGTTAAACTGGTGCATGAATTCATGATTTATATATTTGGCTGTTTCTTGTGTTCCTGAAAGGGTGTCTATTTATTTTATTTTTATATGTTATATATAATGTACATATATGTTTGTGTTGTTAGCATGGAGTTTGTGGTGTTATGATTTTGATTTAGTGGCGTACGTGTAAATATGGTTGGCCAATGAGTGCGTGTGTGAGTGTGGAAAATTTTCCAGTGTTGGTAGTGTGTGTATTTCTGAGATTTTAAATTTATACTTGTTTTAATATATGAGTATATAAATTTTATAAATAATATTTTGTGTGTGTTTGTTAAATATAAATTTGGCCGTTATATCTGTATACACATAAATATATATTGTAGTTTTCTGTATATTTGTATATAAAAATATTTTTTTTATATATAATATTTTGTGTGAATGGAAGTGTAGAGATTATTTTTGAGTCGAATTTGTGTTGAGTTCAGAAACCACTCCCAAAACCAACTAACCGTACCGATCCATTTAAAATCCCGGACCTTCCCTTATAAAATAAAATAAAATATTTAATGATCATCGAGTGAAATTCATTTCAACTCATACTTGGATGTCGTCATCTCTGTCATTGTCCATCCGTTGTTGTCTCTAATCTATGCCATGAAAGGTGAGTTTATCTCACACCTGACTTACATTTTTCATGAATGTTAAATCAATAATGAACTGTTATATGAAATATATAAAATTGCTAATAGAAATTGTTTGATTTCATATATATGCACATTTCATATATGACACGATATATTCATATGACATGTAGTTACACTGATGATATATATATACTGTGATTGATGCTATGTGATTGTTGTTGACACCCAAGTTTTAGGAGAAATCACTAAGGGTTGAAATGATACATACCCAAATGAACATTAAAACAGGGAAAATTGTTATGGGTTGAAATGATAGACTTGAACGATTATTAATAAATTTGGGATTGTGGGTTGAAATGATAGACCCGTGGAAATTTTATAAATCGCGGATTGAAATGATACATTTCCGTATCACTTGACCATAGGGTAGAAAACTATATACGGACACCGTTGTTTATGTTTTCGAGGTTAACTAATTTGAGAAATTTAATTCTATATTAATTTAAGATTTTATATTTCATATTTATATTTTAAAGATTTTAAACTTAAACTTTGTGAATTTTAAATTATATGGTTAAAATGATTTTATGAGTAAATATAGTTATAAATGTTTATTTATGATTTTACTTATAATTTTATTTATTTTAAACCATGTAATTCATTTATATAAGTAACTTGTTCCATTATAATAAATATTTCTTTAAATCTATTTTATATTATTTTAAACTTATATATGTTTATGATCTATTTTTAAGTAATTTTGGAATTTTATAAACTTATATATATATATATGCGCATATCTATTTTCAAAATAATTTTTCTTATATATATTTTATAACTTTCATAATAAACTCAAGATGGATAAGTTAGATTTCGCAATTTTCGAAGTTTATATATGTTAATTTTTTAAGGATATTTGAATAATGAATGAGCTTATATTAAATTATGGATTCAAATTGATACGACCTTTTAGCAGAGATGAAATTGAATTCGAATTGATTTAAACCATAAGAGATGAACTTGAAATGTGAAATTTTTTTTGAAATTGAATTTCCAAATTTGAAAATGAATTTGATTTTAAATCTGTAATACCCCACCTCCGCTAGGGTCACTCACAAAGGGAATGCACTAGTTTTGGTGGAGTATTATCTAGGTAAACATACACAGAGATATCACAAGGAAGAACATAAATAAAGCAGCGGTAGAATTTTTATTACTTACAAAAAAAGAGTCAAAAACCCATATATCCAAGATACAAATTATTCCATTACATCAAGTTCCAAATAAAGAAGCATAAACTTAAGATAACAAAAGTAAATTATTCCCCATAAATATCAGAAGCAGCCAGAGCATAGCTCAAGACCAAACAGTACATGAGCTATCAAAAAGCAAGCTAAATCCAAGCTAAGAACTAGTGTTTCCTCTCTGAGAACCTAGGGAGGGGGAACGAAAGAAAAAGAGGCTTAAGAAAAAGGGTCAGCCATAAGACTGGTAAGCCCTAGTGACTTTCACTACAAAAACTAGTAAAGGTAACATGACACGCGAAAATTGGAATTAAACATAAGGATGATAACAGGACTGATATGATAAACAATATAAGTCAAGTCTAACATCGCATGTTCAAGATTCGCTGCACCAACTGTACTAGTGTTCTAACCCATTTCTAGAATTAATCATGAAATGATCCCTAGGACCAATATCATGAGGTGACCCACTATGGGGTCCCATGGTATGATCTATTAATCGATCGGCTCCCTACAAGTTCTAGCTCGTCATGTGTCTGTGTCATACGGCCCTATCCTAAAATGTAGTCACCTGTGCTAGGTCCATCATAGAGTGTATCAACCCCTATGGTGCCAATCACCAACACAAATCAAGCACGCACAGTGTAAACCTACGGTGCCCAATGCCTGCTTTTTCAACTCCGGACTACGTGCACGACCATAGTCCGCTTGAACCTACAATGGCGCACCTACTCAGCCGTCATTTTGGTCGCTTACAATCAGCCCAGTAATCGTGCCCCGCCCTGCCTAGTCTTAGGGTATCTTGATGCATAAGTGGGTTACTGTTGAAAAGGACCACACAACTAGGGTTTCTAATGGGTTAAGTGTTGTCATTCAAATTCGTGACTTAACCCTATCCAGATCAAGTTGGTTATGTGTGTTCGAGTGGTTCATGACTTAACCCTATCAAATCATCATGTCAAGTTGGTTAAGTATATTCAAGTGGTTCAAGACTTAACCCTATCATGTGGCATTAATTCATTAATGCACCCCAACCTCTCATATTAGACTAATTGTTGTGGTCACTGGATTTGTCGGGCGGTTCCGGGAAGATTTACACCACAACATAGTCTAACCTCGGGTTTTAAGTGCGACATGACCAACTACCCACATTGGATCCTATTGTTTGCAGTCACTGGATTTGCCGGGCGGTTCCCGGCAGATTTACACAGCAAACTCAACCCAACCTCGAGTTGTCCATTTTCAAGTTTATCTAAGTGTCACGCTATGTTCAAGTTTTCATGTCAAAATTCATGTCGAGTTCTCATGTCAGGTTTCATGTAAATTTCATGTCAAGTTCTTGTCCATATACAGGTTCAAGTTATAATAACGTTCATGTTCAAAGCCAATTCATGTTTTACCTGATCTACCCAAATCGTATTCCCATCGCACATAAACTCGAATCGATACAAATAAATATAATTAAGGAATAACATAAGAAGGGCGGGTAAAAGGTGGTAAAAGTGATTACTAGCATAGCATAGTTTGACTTGAGATAAACGATTATAACATTACTGGCATATGGAATATCGACCGCAAACATGAAGATTCCAAATCTAGCAAAATAAGGTACTAGTCAAGATAACAGTGGAGATAAGGTGATAGTACAGTCATGGTAATGGTTGAAATAAGATGTTAGTCATAAACTTGTGACTAATAGCAGATTCAACATTGTAGGCATGATAATATGAGGGGGTTTTCTTTTTGATTTACAACATGAATAGGCCCCAAATCAATGTCGTAGTAATATACCCAAAAATCAAGATCCAAGATGAACAAGAATGGATGTAAAACAGTCATCATACACAGGTCCAATTTCAATTTACAACATATTCATATTGCATTTACAGTTTAAATCTAAAAGTAACTAGGGCTTACAGATCGTGGTTCGAGAATTAGAAAAAGAAAGTCGATGTTGAATCTTTATAGGCTTAGTCAAGTCCTAATAGAAATCCCCAAATCAGCAATTCTCTTAACGTACGTAGAAGAAGTAGTCCCTTTCTCTAACTTTTCAACCAGAATTAGAGAAGCATAAGGTCAGAGAGAATTTTGTGTAGAGAGACTAGTGTTAGGGGTTGTTTATATAGGGTCAGGTCAACGAATGTACACAGAAACGAGGAAAGAAATATCAAAGTGAATCCAGTTTCAAAAGTGGGTCGGCCACCATGTCGACCCCCAGGTCGACACTATGGTCGACCTGGTCCTGGGCAGGTCGACTCTATGGTCAACCCCCAGGTCGATCTGGTCCTGGGCGGGAAATTTCCCGCCCAGTCTATTCTGTGGTTCGAATTCGAGATTTGATTTCGAATTCTAAGTTGTTTTGAACTTGAAATTTTCTGAAAACTTCGATGGGTCTTAACTTGGTCATATGGACTCCGATTTTCGAAAACTTGGACTCGTTTCCAAGCAGAATTTCGAGACGAATGCAATGGCGTAACCTTTTCCCTTGATTCTCATTTTAAAAATTATTTCTGCCTTGATCTATAGTTATAACACGTTATCAAAATACGGTTGTTACATTCTCCACCCCTTAAAGGATTTCGTCCCCGAAATCCCTAAGTTAGGGGAGGATGTGACCTACCATCCATCATCCATCTACTCAAAGCATCATCCACAAGCAACCATTGTCCTTAAAAGTTTCTACTACTGTATGAACATTTGCAGAAAGTGTGTGTATATGTACTTATCTAATGCAGAAGATCAGGCGGTTACTGATTCAGTAAACCTCCTTAATGCAAACCATGTTAGTGTAATGAATCCATCATGTATGCAGATTCCTAACATAATTTATGATCTCTACATGAGTGCACATAACATTCATTCATACGCAACATCCAAATGATAGCATAACAAGTTCCATCCATGTACAAGTATAAGCACTCATGCATATGCGGCATGAAAATGTGACTGAGCCAATCTAGTGCCTAATGTGTGTCATGCATCCACTGGCAACCACATGCAAAAACTTGCAATCATTTGCAAACATCAACCATAACATGTTTCAATCACATGTTTACATCCATATGGTAATACCTAAGGTTCTCAAGACAAGATCAAGAAGATAACAAGACAAACGTAGGTAGTTGAAGAATGATACGAAAAGGTTTTCAAGTTTATAGGAAAAAGAGACCGAGAATGTACCCTCAAAAAAAAATGGGTAAAGCGTGCGTATCTTCTCTTTGGTTTCCCAAGTTGTGTGTTCTTGGGCTTCAATCCACTGCACTTTAACTAGCTTGACTTCTCAATTCCTTAGCTTCTTAATCTCCGTTCCTAAGATACGAATCGGAACTCGCCTCAATATTGCTTCTTTTTCCACTTCTACGTCTTCAAGGATGCTTGGCTCAACCACTTCGGCTGACTCATGCAAGAACTTCCAGAGATGCGAGACGTGAAAGACATTGTGTACTCCAGTCAGCTTCTCGGGTAAGTCTACTTATAGGCCATCCGTCCAATCCTCTCAATGATAGGGAATGGTCCTATGAACCTTGGTGCTAGCTTTCCAACCGCTCCAAAATGAACTACATTGCGTAACGGAGAAACTTTTATAAAGACCATATCTCCGACTTCGAACTCTAGGTCTGTCCTTCTCTTGTCCGCATAAGATTTTTGTCTATCTTGGGCCGTTTTCATCCGTCTTCGTATCAAATCAATCTTCTCAGAAGTGTCCCTTATCATGTCGGGCCAAATTATAAGCCTGTCTGTTGTCTCCAACCAACAAGTTGGTGACTTGCACGGTCTTCCATACAGAGCTTCGAATGGTGCCATTACGATGCTAGCTTGGTAACTGTTATTATATGCAAACTACACGAGAGGAAGATGGTCTTCCTAGGTACCACCAAAGTCAAGAATGCATAGTCTTAAAAGATCCTTAGTACCCTATTTACCTTTTCTGTTTGTCCATCCGTCTGCGGGTGATAGGCCGTTCTTAAACTCTGTCGTGTACCCATGGCTTCTTGCAGACTAATCCAAAACTGGCTAGTGAAAACCGGGTCACGATCATTAACTATACTAGAAGGAACCCCATGCAACCGTACTACCTATCGAAGGTAAATAGACGCTAGCCATGATGTGGTCCTCTTGCTTTTCACCGGAATGAAGTGAGCACTTTTCGTGAGTCTATCAACTATGACCAATATGCCAGTATATCCTTTCCTTGACCTTGGCAGTCCATCCACGAAATCCATTGAGATACTCTCCAATTTCCACTGCGGAACCTCCAAAGGATGTAATAGCCCACCGGGCTTCTTCTGTAACACCCCACCTCCGCCAGGGTGGCTCTTGCAAGCACTCTGACTTTGGAGGGGCGTTTGTACCGGGTAAACATGCATAATGATATATCAAGGCAGAACAAGAACATATGTATATATGTAAACAGAGTAAATAAGATAAGTAAAACAGCGGAAGATTTCAAACTATTTCAAAACAAGTCTGGTACAACATAATGTCAACTTTCCAAATACTCAAGTCTAGATAAAAACAACATCACTGAAAAACTGAAATACATAAGTACTATCCCCAAAATAAGTGATAACCATAGCTAGCTTCATGTCAAGACCGTACATGAGCTGAAATCCCACAAGCAAGTGATCAGAAATCCAAGCTAAGCTCCAATATTCCCACCCTGAGAACCTGGGGGGGGGGGGAACGGAAGAAAAGAGGCGAAAGAAAAACAGGTCAGTCAAAAAGACTGAGTAAGCCCTACTACAATCAATGTAAACTGATAAAGTTAACTGGCATGAGAAGCAGGGATGAACATAAGGATAACAACATACTAGCATGATGATTAACTAACAAGGTAGATAAAGGTGTCATCGCATAATCAGGTTTAAGGTTTTTGCACCATAGGTGTACTAGCAAGCTAACATGACTTGAATAAACAAGTATTGATCCCTTGGCCCAAGCTTTGGCCCAATAACATGAAGTGACCCTAATACGAGGTCCAACCAAACGGTCTAGTCGATTGGCTCCCTATAAGCCTAACTCGTCACGTGTTGGCGTCAATACGGCCCAAACATAAATGTAGTCAGACTGTGCTGGGTCTCCCGTCGGGTGTATCAAGCCCAAGGGTGTCAACCCCTGGACACCATAAACATAAGTGCACAGTCTTAGATCTACTGGTACCCGTGCTTGATTTTCTCCGGCTACGGACTACGTGCACGACCATAGTCTGTCCGGAACTACACCGGCGTACCACTCTGCCGTCGTTTTTGGTCACTTACCTCAAGTCCAGTAATCGTGCCCTACCCTAACCTAGTCCCTAGGGTCATGATGATACAAACTTGGGATTACTGCTGGAGTGGACCCCCGTTGCTAGGATTTTCTAGTGGGTTAAGTACGGTTTAACCCTCTTGCTAATCGTGGATTAACTTGGTTAAGTGTAACGATGAGTTCACGACTTAACCCTGATTAATCTACCAAGCCCACATTGATTAAGTATTAAGTGGACCATGACTTAAACCCTAACCATGAGGCATTAATTAATTAATGTGCCTTAACCTCTCACATTAGACTTCGTTGCAGTTACTAGTTAAGCCGGTCGGTTCCGGGTAGCTTTATACCACAACTTGGTCTAACCTCGGGTTCAAGGTACAACATGACCAACTTCTCACATTGGGTCCTATTGTTTGTAGCAACTAGTTAAGCCGGTCGGTTCCGGGTAGGTTTACGCTACAAACTCAACCCAACCTCGAGTTGGTCACACTTATATTTTCTAAGTGTCATGTCCATTATGTTTCCAAAACATATTACAAGTTTTCAAGCATTTGGGTAGACCTAACTTAATAGGTAAATTCCCAATGGGTAGACCTAACCTAATAGGTAAATTCCCAATCTTATGTTTTTATGTCTTTTAAGTTTACCCAACACAAACGCAATCCCATCGCTTACATATCGCAATAGCGCATAAAGGATAGAAAGAGGGAACTTGGCATAATCATGACATAAAGGTGTTGAAGCCACAAGTTTAACATGGTGGCATATGAAATGTACATATGTTCATATACTTGCATATTACATTTGTAGGCCTCAAAAGCATGCATAAAACCAAACTTAGCATATTGGTGATACATGGTGATAAATGACATGTAGAAATGGCCATAAGTTCGCATTTAGCCTCACATGCAAGTTATCATAAGAGATATGATAACTTACATGTTGCCAAAATGCAACCTTTAGCATAAAGCTTGAAGCTTTATGTTCATATACTCAAGGTAAGCTTGCATAACATGATAACATGAGTAAAATGATCCACCCAAACTTGCATACATAACATGACAACTTGCATATCATAACATGGCAAACTTGCATAACATAACATGGCAAACTTGCATATCATAACATATCAAACTTGCATAACATGACATAGTAAACTTGCATATCATGGCAAACTTGCATATCATAATGATCAACCAAACTTGCATCATTCATTTAACTTTAGAGTTTAAATATGAAAGGAGAAAAGGGCTTACAATGCTTATGAAGACACAAAAATATATATAGATTGAGACAAAGCCCTTATGCAATAAAATAAACCCAAAATGCAAGCTCCAATAGAAAAACCCTTGAGCCAAAATGATCAAAACTCTTGCTTTATGATGTAAATATGGAAACTTGACTTGAATGCAAGATAATGACACTCATACAAGCTTGAAAACACTTGTATGCATGGAAAATCTCTCATAGAAATAACTTAGAATTTTATGAAGAGAGTGGAGGCCATGAGAGGAATAATTTTGCCATAGTTTAGTTGTAGGTTTGAATAATGATGATTTAGGGTTAGGTTAGGGGCTTATTTATAGAGATTAGGATTAGTTTCAACCTTAGGATTAAACCCTAATTCCAATCTCAGCCGTTAAAACCGAATCTGGCCCCAAAACCTAACCAAAACCCCAAAATGGTGCACCAGGCAAAACTGCCCGGCTGAACCAAGTCGACAGCAAAGTCGACAGGGCTGTCGACTTGGGTCCAACCAAGTCGACTGCCAAGTCGACAGGCCTGTTGACTTGGTTCGCTTGGCGGGAAATTTCCCGCCTAGCCTTCCAGGCCCGAAATTCGAAATTTAAAACTTGAAATTCAAATCTGTTTTGAACTTGAAACTTTCTGAAAACTTCATTGGGCCTTAATCGGGTCATACGGACTCCGATTTTCGAAAACTCAGACTCTATTTCGCGTATTTTTCTGAGACGAACGCAATGGCATAGCCCGTTTCCCTTGATTCAGGTTTATAAATTAAATTCTGCCTCGATTTACGTTATAACAGGTTATTGAAAATACGGGTTGTTACATTCTCCCCTCCTTAAAGGATTTCATCCCTGAAATCTTCAAGTTAGGAAGAACGTATCCTACCATCCAACATCCATCTACTCAAAACATCATCCACGAGCAATCATTGTCCTTACAAGATTCTAAATGTTGTATGAACATATGCAAAGGTGTGTGTATATGTACTTATCTAATGCAAATATCATCAATGCAAATTATGTTAGTGAAATGAATCCATATGTATGCAATTCCTAACATAATGTATAACATCTATATGTGTGCACATAACATGCATCCATATGCAACATCCATGTGATAACACAAAAATTTTCATCCATGAATAAGCAAAAACACTCATGCATATGCAATATGAGGAGTGTGTGAGCCGATCTAGTGCCTAATGTGTATAATGCATCCACGCGTAACCACTTGCAAACACTTGCAACCACTTGCAAACATCAAGCATAACATGTTTCAAACACATGTTTCATCCAAAGGGTTTCTACCTAAGGTTCTCATGACGAGATTAACACGATAAACTAGATAAACATGGATAGCAAAGAGAAAGATATGCTAACAAAGAAAAGAGATTGAGAGTGTACCCTCAAAAAGGAATGGATAAAGCCCACGCATCTTCTCCTCGGTTTCCCAAGTTCCGTCTTCCTCGGCTTCACCACATTGAACCTTCACCAACTTGACCTCTCGATTCCTTAGCTTCTGGGTCTCCGTCCCCAAGATACGAATCGGAGCTCTCCTCAAGGTAGCCTCTTTCTCCACCTCCACATCTTTCAGAACACTTGGCTCAACAACCTCTGTTGATTCATGTAAACACTTCCGAAGATGCGAGACATGAAAAACATCATGTACTCCGGCAAGCTTCTCGGGCAACTCCACTCTATAAGCCATCTGCCCGATCCTCTCTATAATAGGGAATGGTCCAACAAACCTCGGTGCTAACTTCCCAACGGCTCCAAATCGGACCACATTCCGCAAAGGAGAAACCTTCACGAAAACCATATCCCCAACATCAAACTCCAAATCAGTTCTTCGCTTATCAGCATAGGATTTCTGTCGGTCTTGGGCCGCTTTCATCCGTCTCCGAATCAACTCGACCTTCTCGGATGTATCTCTGATCATATCAGGCCCAAGTATAAGCTCATCTGTAGTCTCCCACCAACATGTAGGCGACTTGCACGGCCTCCCATATAAAGCTTCAAATGGTGCCATCCCTATGCTTGCCTGATAACTGTTATTATATGCAAACTCAACAAGAGGAAGATGGTCTTCCCAAGTACCACCAAAATCCAGAATACAAAGCCTCAACAGATCCTCGAGTACCCTATTCACCCTTTCGGTTTGACCGTCCGTCTGTGGGTGATAAGCCGTACTTAGATTCAACCTCGTGCCCATAGCTTCTTGCAAGCTATTCCAGAACTGACTTGTAAAGATTGGGTCACGGTCACTGACTATACTAGAAGGGACTCCATGTAGTCTCACAATCTCACGAAGATATACAGACGCTAGCCAAGATGCGGTCCTCTTGCTCTTCACCGGGATGAAATGAGCACTCTTCGTAAGTCTATCCACAATAACCCAAATGCTCGTATTCCCTTTCCTTGACCTTGGTAGCCCATCGATAAAATCCATGGAAATACTCTCCCACTTCCATAGTGGAACGTCTAGAGGATGCAATAGCCCACCGGGCTTCTTCGACTCGGCCTTAACTTGCTGGCAAATGATACATCTAGAGACAAACTCTGCCACATCCTTCTTCATCCAAGGCCAAAAGAAAATGTGCTTCATATCTTTATACATCTTATCTCCGCCCGGATGTATAGTCAACTTAGAGCGATGCGCTTCCTCAAGAACTTTCTTACTAAATCTTCTACCATTGGAAGACATAACCTTCCGTCTCTCCTCAGCCAACCCTTGTCATCAATAGAATATCGAGCGAGATGACTAGACGCCTCTCCTCGAATCAGCTTATCCATAATCTCAACTATTTGAGGGTCTTCTCTCTACGAAGCCCCAACTTGATCAAGAAGGGTAGGTCTGAGTTCCAGAGATGCTAAAGAACCGGTCATCGACTCAATCGCCAAAGAGAAATCAAACGTTGCCACATACTCTAAATTCTTCATCTCAACGAATAGAGGACTCAGAGTCAACCTTTTTCTACTCAATGCATCAGCTACCACATTCCCCTTGTTAGGGGTATAGTCTATCTCAAAATCGTAGGACGCCAAGAATTCCATCCATCTTTGTTGCCTCAGATTCAGATCCTTCTGAGAAAAGAGATACTTCAATGACTTATGATCGGTATAAAGCTCAAATCTTTCTCCCAGAAGATAATGGCGCCAAGCCTTGAGTGCATATACTATTGCTGCCAACTCTAAGTCATGAGTGGGATAATTCTTCTCATGCCCTTTGAGTTGTCTACCGCCAAAGCATATCACTCTTCCTTCTTGCATCAGAACAGCTCCTAACCCCGTTCCACATGCATCGGTGTATACTGTAAATAACTTCCCTCCATCAGGCAAAGCTAGAACTGGTGCTGATGTGAGAGCTCTCTTGAGCCTCTGAAAAGCAAGCTCGCATTCTATGCTCCAAGCAAAAACTAATTTCTTCTTCGTAAATTTACTGAGAGGAGCGGAAATCTTCGCGAAGTCCTTGATGAACTTCCGGTAAAAGCCTGCAAGACCTATAAAACTTCTCACTTCGGTTGCATTCCTTGGAGTCTTCTGATCCTGAACTGCAACTACCTTAGCGGGATCCACCGCTAAGCCTTGCTTAGATACTATATACCCAAGGAATCTAACTTCCCTTCTCCAAAAGTGACACTTGGAGAACTTGGCCTTCAACTGATGCACTCTAAGCGTATCCATCACCTCCACGAGATGCCTTGCGTGCTCTTCCTCATCCTTAGAGAAGATCAGAATATCATCTACGAAGACCACGACAAACTTGTTCAAGAACTACCTGAACACCCTACTCATCAGGTCCACGAAATATGCGGGTGCATTAGTCAAGCCGAACGGCATGACAAGCCATTCGAAGAATCCATCTGGAGTTCTGAACGCAGTCTTGTCTATACTATCTTCAGCTACCCTGAGCTGATGGAATCCAGTAGCAATATCAAGCTGAGAGAAAATAGAAGCACCGATAAGCTGGTCAAAGAGATCATCAATCCTCGGTAACGGGTGTCTGTTCTTCTTAGTCAGCTTATTCAATTCTCGATAGTCAACACAAAGTCGGAGAGAACCATCTGCCTTGGTAGCAAATACCACAGGCGCTCCCCATTCAGATATACTTCGTCTAATGAAGTTCTTCTCAAGCAACTCCTTCACTTGCTTACTTAGCTCCCGCCTTTCACGCGGAGCCATGTGCCAAACGGGCAAAGAAACCGGCTTCGCATTATCCACCAGATAAATGCGGAAATCAATCTCTCGCTTAGGGGGCAACCCCCTACTTCATCGAAAACATCCAGATACTCTCGAACCACTCTCACAGACTGAAGAGTTTCCATTGACGAGTCGAGTGATTCAAGATAGCACAACATGACGGGACCTCTCGGATTACAAGAAATTTCTAGGGTGTTTCCGAGGCGAGTCACGAGCCTCATAACCCTATGCTCACAATCAAGGATGGCTCCATATCTGGACAACCAATCCATGCCCAATATCAATCCGTATCCCCTAAAACCAAGAACATAAGCACTACACAAGAACTCTACACTCAGTATTGAGATCCTCAAATCCCCACATATCATAGACAGATGGGCGGAACCCCCAATAGGATTTGAGACACAGACGGGATCATCTACCAAGCTAGTACTAAGGTGCAAACTATCAACAAAATCAGATGAGATAAAGCTATGCGATGCACCAGAATCAAACAAGGTACGAACTGGAAAATCAGAAATATATACAAGGCTCTCAACAGAAATACTACCTCGATCGGGAACTGGAGCGGCATTGAGAGCATGAACTTGCCCTCCTGAAGGTCCAGCACGCTGAGTCTGACCCTGGCCTTGCCCTTGCTTCTTCGGGCAATCCTTACTGAAATGTCCAGTCTCACCGCAGAAAAAGCATTCACCATTCTTCCTTTTCCTCTTCTTATAATCTTTAATAAGATGCCCAACTGAACCGCAATAATGGCACTTCCCCTTATTGTTATTGCCCTTGTTGTTGTTCCCCTTGTTGCCTTGACTCTTGTTCTTGTTCTTGTTCTGATTGCCTTGACTGCTTTGACCACTTGGATTACCCTGATTTCCTTTCCACTGGGAATCAGTCTTCTTGGCTTGAGTATCATTCACCTTGATCTCTTTCTTGACATCTCCCTGAAGTAACGCCATATCAACCAAGCTCTCTAACGTGGCCCCATGGGGAATATGTGACATAGCCAATCCCTGCAACGGCTCATTCAATCCTCTAGCAAAACAAAGAGCCTTCTTCTGAGGAGTACTCGCCATATCCAAGCCAAAACGAGCTAATTGATTGAACTTGTTCACATATTCTTTGACAGACATATCTCCTTGTTTCAAAGTTATGAACCTCTCCATTTGCAGATTCTCCTCAGCAGAAGATAGAAACTTAAGCACGAACCTTGCCCTGAAATCGGCCCAAGTCTCAACAGGCCTAGTACCATTGGTGACTTCCCACCAATAAGCGGCTTCATCCTTCATAAGCCAAACTGCCAACAAGATCTTCCTCTGATCGTCTAGCCCAAAGATAGCAAATAAATCCTCGGTCTCTTTCAACCAATTTCTGGCCTCTACAAAAGTCTCAGTGCCTTGAAAGTTCTTGCCACCCATTGCTTTGAAATCTTTGCAAGTCTTTGCGAAGTCAGCTTGAGGATGCTGAGGGGGAGGAGGAAGAGGAACCTCAGCGACAGGAGGAGGAGGAACATCAGCGACAGGAGGAGGAGGAACATTAACTACCGGAGGAGGAGGAGGAGGAACATCTGCGGGGCCGGCTTCGGTCTCCCTAGCCTCCAAAAGTCTCCTATACCAAACAGGTACGTGTACTCCCTCCGGAATAGCAAAGTTATCGGCCATACTGAAAACGAAAAAAGACAAATTCAGAATGGAGAAAAACGAAGGAATTTTGCTAATGGCTTTTTGGGGAATAGCCTTTAAAATAAACTAGACTTTTCTTTGGAAAATACTTTATACTTGGTTTTGAAAATAGTTTTCCAAAAGTTTTAAAAACCTTTTTGTTCCTTCTCGTAAACCATATGGTCTGATACCAAATGTAACACCCCACCTCCGCCAGGGTGGCTCTTGCAAGCACTCTGACTTTGGAGGGGCGTTTGTACCGGGTAAACATGCATAATGATATATCAAGGCAGAACAAGAACATATGTATATATGTAAACAGAGTAAATAAGATAAGTAAAACAACGGAAGATTTCAAACTATTTCAAAACAAGTCTGGTACAATATAATGTCAACTTTCCAAATACACAAGTCTAGATAAAAATAACATCACTGAAAAACTGAAATACATAAGTACTATCCCCAAAATAAGTGATAACCATAGCTAGCTTCATGTCAAGACCGTACATGAGCTAAAATCCCATAAGCAAGCGATCAGAAATCCAAGCTAATCTCCAATATTCCCACACTGAGAACCTGGGGGGGGGGAAACGGAAGAAAAGAGGCGAAAGAAAAACAGGTCAGTCAAAAAGACTGAGTAAGCCCTACTACAATCAATGTAAACTGATAAAGTTAACTGGCATGAGAAGCAGGGATGAACATAAGGATAACAACATACTAGCATGATGATTAACTAACAAGGTAGATAAAGGTGTCATCGCATAATCAGGTTTAAGGTTTTTGCACCACAGGTGTACTAGCAAGCTAACATGACTTGAATAAACAAGTATTGATCCCTTGGCCCAAGTTTTGGCCCAATAACATGAAGTGACCCTAATACAAGGTCCAACCAAACGGTCTAGTCGATCGGCTCCCTATAAACCTAACTCGTCACGTGTTGGCGTCAATACGGCCCAAACATAATTGTAGTCAGACTGTGCTGGGTCTCCCGTTGGGTGTATCAAGCCCTAGGTTGTCAACCCCTGGACACCATAAACATAAGTGCACAGTCTTAGATCTACTGGTACCCGTGCTTGATTTTCTCCGGCTACGGACTACGTGCACGACCATAGTCCGTCCGGAACTACACCGGCGTACCACTCTGCCATCGTTTTTGGTCACTTACCTCAAGTCCAGTAATCGTGCCCCACCCTAGCCTAGTCCCTAGGGTCATGATGATACAAACTTGGGATTACTGCTGGAGTGGACCCCCGTTGCTAGGATTTTCTAGTGGGTTAAGTACGGTTTAACCCTCTTGCTAATCATGGATTAACTTGGTTAAGTGTAACGGTGAGTTCACGACTTAACCCTAATTAATCTACCAAGCCCACATTGATTAAGTATTAAGTGGACCATGACTTAAACCCTAACCATGAGGCATTAATTAATTAATGTGCCTTAACTTCTCACATTAGACTTCGTTGCGGTTACTAGTTAAGCCGGTCGGTTCCGGGTAGCTTTATACCACAACTTGGTCTAACCTCGGGTTCAAGGTACGACATGACCAACTTCTCACATTGGGTTCTATTGTTTGTAGCAACTAGTTAAGCCGGTCAGTTCCGGGTAGGTTTACGCTACAAACTCAACCCAACCTCGAGTTGGTCACACTTATATTTTCTAAGTGTCATGTCCATTATGTTTCCAAAACATATTACAAGTTTTCAAGCATTTGGGTAGACCTAACTTAATAGGTAAATTCCCAATGGGTAGACCTAACTTAATAGGTAAATTCCCAATCTTATGTTTTTATGTCTTTTAAGTTTACCCAACCCCAAACGCAATTCCATCGCTTACATATCGCAATAGCGCATAAAGGATAGAAAGAGGGAACTTGGCATAATCATGACATAAAGGTGTTGAAGCCACAAGTTTAACATGGTGGCATATGAAATGTACATATGTTCATATACTTGCATATTACATTTTTAGGCCTCAAAAGCATGCATAAAACCAAACTTAGTATATTGGTGATACATGGTGATAAATGACATGTAGAAATGGCCATAAGGTCGCATTTAGCCTCACATGCAAGTTATCATAAGAGATATGATAACTTACATGTTGCCAAAATGCAACCTTTAGCATAAAGCTTGAAGCTTTATGTTCATATACTCAAGGTAAGCTTGCATAACATGATAACATGAGTAAAATGATCCACCCAAACTTGCATACATAACATGACAACTTGCATATCATAACATGGCAAACTTGCATAACATAACATGGCAAACTTGCATATCATAACATATCAAACTTGCATAACATGACATAGTAAACTTGCATATCATGGCAAACTTGCATATCATAATGATCAACCAAACTTGCATCATTCATTTAACTTTAGAGTTTAAATATGAAAGTAGAAAAGGGCTTACAATGCTTATGAAGACACAAAAATATATATAGATTGAGACAAAGCCATTATGCAATCAAATAAACCCAAAATGCAAGCTCCAATAGAAAAACCCTTGAGCCAAAATGATCAAAACCCTTGCTTTATGATGTAAATATGGAAACTTGACTTGAATGCAAGCTAATGACACTCATACAAGCTTGAAAACACTTGTATGCATGGAAAATCTCTCATAGAAATAACTTAGAATTTTATGAAGAGAGTGTAGGCCATGAGTGGAATAAGTTTGCCATAGTTTAGTTGTAGGGTTGAATAATGATGATTTAGGGTTAGGTTAGGGGCTGATTTATAGAGATTAGGATTAGTTTCAACCTTAGGATTAAACACTAATTCCAATCTCAGCCGTTAAAACCGAATCTGGCCCCAAAACCTAACCAAAACCCCAAAATGGTGCACCAGGCAAAACTGCCCGGCTGAACCAAGTCGACAGGGCTGTCGACTTGGGTCCAACCAAGTCGACTGCCAAGTCGACAGGCCTGTTGACTTGGTTGGCTTGGCGGGAAATTTCCCGCCTAGCCTTCCAGGCCCGAAATTCGAAATTTAAAACTTGAAATTCAAAACTGTTTTGAACTTGAAATTTTCTGAAAATTTCATTGGGCCTTAATCGGGTCATACGGACTCCGATTTTCGAAAATTCGGACTCTATTTCGCGTATTTTTCCGAGACGAACGCAATGGCATAGCCCGTTTCCCTTGACACAGATTTATAAATAAAATTCTGCCTTGATTTACGTTATAACAGGTTATTGAAAATACGGATTGTTACATCTTCGACTCGGCCTTTACTTGTTGGCACACCATGCACTTCGAAACGAACTCTGCCACGTTCTTTTTCATTCCGGCCCAAAAGAAAATTCGTTTCATATCTATGTACATCTTATCCCCTCCAGGATGTATGGTCATCTTCGAGTGATGCCCCTCTTCGAGAACTTTTCTTACTAAGTCTCCCACTTGTGGGACACATAGCCTTCCATCACACCTTAGCCATCCGTTGTTATCTATGGCATACCTGCCGAGGTGACTTGACGTCTCACCACTAATTAGCTTGTCCATGATTTCAACTATCTGTGGGTCTTCCTTCTATGAAGTCCCTACTTGATCTAGAAGTGTAGGTCTTAACTCATGAGATGCTAACGTAGCAGTCAATGACTCAACAACAGGTGTAAAATCAAAGGTTGCTATAAACTGAAGGCTTTTCCTTAAAACAAACAAGGGCTCAAAGTCAACCTTTTCCTACTTAGCGCGTCTGCCACCACGTTACCCTTGCCAAGGGGTATAAGCTATATCGAAGTCGTATGACGCCAAGAATTCCATCCACCTCTGTTGTCTCAGATTCAAATCTTTCTGTGAGAAGAGGTACTTAAATGATTTGTGATCGGTATACAGCTCGAAACTCCCATAGAAGATAATGGCGCCCAGCTTTAAGTGCAAAAACAATCGCGGCCAACTCCAAGTCATGCGTGGGATAGTTTTTCTCATGAACTTTAAGTTGTCTGCCCCCATAGCATATAACTCTTCCATCTTGCATTATGACAGTGCCTAATCTCGTGCCGCACGCATCTGTGTACACCGTAAGCATCTTGCCTCCATCAGGTAATGCCAAAACTGGAGCTGTGGTGAAGGCTCTCTTGAGCCTCTGAAAAGCAACGTCACACTCTATGTCCCGTGCAAAAGCTAGGTTGTTCTTTGTTAACTTAGTAAGAGGGGCTGAAATCTTAGCGAAGTCCTTAATGAACTTCCTGTAGTATCCTGCCAAACTGAGAAAGCTCCTCACCTTCGTTGCATTCTTAGGAATTTTCCAGGCTCGTACCGCAACTATCTTTGCGGGGGCCACGTCTATGCCTTGCTTAGAAACTACATGTCCAAGGAACCGAACTTCCTTCCTCCAAAATGGCATTTGGAGAACTTACCCTTTAACTAGTGTGCTCTAAGTGTTTCCATGACTTCCTTGAGATGTCTAGCATGCTCTTCTTCATCTTTTGTGAAGATCAAAATATCATCCACGAAAACTACCACAAACTTGTTAAGGAACTCCCGAAACACCCTACACATCAAATCTACAAAGAATGCGGGTGCATTCGTTAACCCAAACGGCATGACGAGCCATTCGAAGAACCCATCTGGAGTACTAAACGCAGTTTTGTCAATGTTATCCTCAGCCACTCTAAGCTGATGGAATCCTGTGACCAGATCGAGTTGAGAGAAAATAGATTCTCCCACAAGCTGGTCAAACAAATCATCGATTCTTGGTAGTCGGTGCCTATTTTTCTTAGTTAGCTTGTTTAACTCCCGATAATCTACGCACATACGAAGCGATCCATCCGCCTTAGTAGCGAATACCACTGGAGCACCCCATTCAAAAATGCTTCGTCTTATGAAATTTTTCTCAAGCAACTCGTTAACTTGTATACTGAGCTCTCTTCTTTCTCATGGGGCCATGTGCCTAATGGGCAATGAAACTGGCTTGGCACTATCAACAAGATAAATTCGGAAGTCTATCTCGCATTTAGGAGGTAAACCTCTCACCTCATCAAAGACATTTGGATATTCTCGAACCACTCTTACAGATTGCAAATTATCGACGGACGAGTCAAGAGATTCAAGATAACACCACATGACCGGACCCTTATGGTTACAAGAAATTTCAAGGGTATTACCAAGGCGAGTCATAAGCCTCACCACCCTTTGTTCACAATCATGAATGGCTCCATAATCGGATAGCCAATCAATACCTAGGATCAAACTGTATCCCATAAACCCGAGAACATAAGCATTAAACGTGAATTCTATGCTTAAGATAGAGATCCTCAAATCCATACACATCATAGATAAATGGGCGGAGCCCCCAATTGGATTTGAAACTATAACGGGATCCTCAACCAGACCAGTACTTAGGTGCAGATTTTCAACAATATCAGAAGAAATAAAAGTATGCGATGCGCCAGAGTCAAATAAGGTTCGAACAGGAAAGTCAGAAATGTAAACAAGGCTTTCTATGGAAATATTACTACATCGGAGAAGAGCTGGAGTGGTGTTGAGAGAATGCAACTGCCCTCCAAAAGTTCCTGCTCGTTGGGTCTTCCCTTGCCCCTGCCCTTGCTTCTTAGGGCAATCCTTGCTGATGTGTCCAATATCTCCACAATGAAAGCATTTACCCAACTTCCTCTTCTTCTTTCTACAGTCTTTAGCTAGATGTCCTATCATACCACAAAAGTTGCACTTCCTCGTCCCACGTGGTTTGTTGTTGCTCTTGTTATTCTTGTTGCCCCCGGTTTTGAAGTCAAATTTCTTATTTTGAGTCTCATTAGGCTTAACCTCTTTCTTGCTATTCTTGTCTTCCTCATGAAGTAGAGCCATATCTACCAAGTTTTCAAAGGTCGCCCCCACGGGTATATGGGTTATGGACAAACTGTGTAGTGGCTCGTTCAATCCTCAAGCAAAGCGTACTGCCTTTTTGTGGACTGTGTTGACCAAATCCAAACCGAACCGACCAAGCTGGTAAAACTTATTCACGTACTCCCTAACAGACATGTCCCCTTGCTTGAATGCTAGGAACCTCTCCATCTGAAGGTTCTCTTCTACAGACGATAAGAATTTAAGTCCAGACCTCTCTCTAAAGTCTGCCCAAGTCTCAACTGGCTTGGTAGCGGTGGTGACTTCCAACCAAAATGCAGCTTCCTCCTTCAACAACCGTGCCGCCAACTGAACTTTCCTATGGTCCTCCTTATCAAAGATAATGAACAAGTCTTCAATCTCCTTTAGCCAGTTTAGTGCCTCAACAAAGGTTTCTGTTCCAACGAAGTTCTTGCCACCAATTGCTTTAAAGTCTTTGCATATTTTGGCAAAGGCTTTACCAGGAGGAGGAGGAACCGCGACCACTGGGGAGGAGGAGGAGGTATGTCTGCCAGGCCCACGCCGTTGGCCCTAGCTTCTAAGTACCTTCGGAACCATCCAGGCACGGGTATTCCCTCAGGAAGGTTAAGATCATACATGCTGAAAAACGAAAAGAAAAAGATTCAAACGAGGAAACAAAGGAAAGTGCTAATGACTTTTCGGTAATAGCCTTTTTAAACATAAAACTTTTCTTGAAAAATGCTTCTTTATATATGGTTTTTAAAATAGCTTCAGAAGGTTTTTATACTTTTGCCCAGCCTGGTAATCGTCTGTTCTGATACCAAATGTAATAACCCACCTCCGTTAGGGTCACTCACAAAGGGAATGCACTATTTTTGGTGGAATATTATCTAGGTAAACATACACAGAGATATCAAGGCAGAACTTAAATAAAGCAGCGGTAGAAATTAAAACCAAATTTTTATTACTTTCAAGAAAAGAGTCCAAACCCCATATATCCAAGGTACAAATTATTCCATTACATCAAGTTCCAAATAAAGAAGCATAAACTTAAGATAAGAAAAGTAAATTATTCCCCATAAATAGCAGAAGCAGCCATAGTATAGCACAAAACCAACCCGTACATGAGCTGTCAGAAAGCAAGCTAAATCCAAGCTAAGAGCTAGTGTTTCCTCCCTGAGAACCTGGGGGGGGGGGGTGGGGTAGAACGAAAGAAAAAGGGTCAGTCATAAGGCTGGTAAGCCCTAGTGACTTTCAGTATAAAAACTAGTAAAGGTAACATTACATGCGAAAATTGGAATTAAACATAAGGATGATAACAGGACTGATATGATAAACAAGACAAGTCAAGTCTAGCATCGAATATTCAAGATTCGGTGCTCCAACTGTACCAGTGTTCTAACCCATGTCAAGTATTAATCATGAAATGATCCTTAGGCCCAATATCATGAGGTGACCCATTACGGGGTCCCATGGTATGATCTATTAATCGATTGGCTCCCTACAAGTTCTAGCTCGTCATGTGTCTGTGTCATACGGCCCTATCCTGAAATGTACTCACCTGTGCTTGGTCCACCATAGGGTGTATTAAGCCCTATGGTGCCAACCACCGCACTAATCAAGCACGCACAGTGTAAACCTACGGTGCCCAATGCCTGCTTTTTCAGCTTCGGACTACGTGCACGACCATGGTCCGCCTGAACCTACAATGGCGCACCTACTCAGCCGTCGTTCTGGTCTCTTACAGTCAGCTCAGTAATCGTGCCGCACCCTGCCTAGTCCCAGGGTATCGTGATACATCTAAGTGGGTTGCTGCTGAAAAGGACCGCGCAACTAGGGTTTCTAATGGGTTAAGTGTTGTCATTCAAATTCGTGACTTAACCTTATCCAAATCAAGTTAGTCAAGTGTGTTCAAGTGGTTCATGACTTAACCCTATCAAATCATCGTGTCAAGTTAGTTAAGTATATTCAAGTGGTTCATGACTTAACCCTATCATGTGGCATTAATTCATTAATGCACCCTAACCTCTCACATCAGACTAATTGTTGTGGTCAATGGATTTGTCGGGCGGTTCCGGGCAGATTTACACCACAACATAGTCTAACCTCGGATTTTACGTGTAATATGACCAACTACCCACATTGGATCTTGTTGTTTGCAGTCACTAGATTTGCCGGGCGGTTCCAGGCAGATTTACACTGCAAACTCAACCCAACCTCGAGTTGGCCATTTTCAAGTTTATCTAAGTGTCATGCCCATGTTCAAGTTTTCATGTCAAAATTCATGTCGAGTTCTCATGTCAGGTTTCATGTAAATTTCATGTCAAGTTCTTGTCCATATACAGGTTCAAGTTACAATAACGTTCATGTTCAAAGCCAATTCATGTTTTACCTGATCTACCCAAATCGTATTCCTATCGCACATAAACTCGAATCGATACAAATAAATCTAATTAGGGAATAACATAAGAAGGGATGGGTATAAGGTGGCAAAAGTGATTACTAGCGTAGCATAGTATGACTTGAGATAAATGATTATAACATTACTGGCATATGGAATATCGGCCTCAAACATAAAGATTCCAAATCTGGAAAAATAAGGTACTAGTCAAGATAACAGTTGACATAAGGTGATGGTATAGTCATGGTAACGATTGACATAATATGTTAGTCAAACTTGTGACTAATAGGAGATTCATCATTATAGGCATGATAATATGAGGGTTTTTCTTTTTGATTTACAACATGAATAGGCCCGAAATCAATGTCATAGTAATATAACCAAAAATCAAGATCCAAGATGAACAAGAATGGATGTAAAACAGTCATCATACACAGGTCCAATTTCAATTTACAACATATTCATATTCCATTTACAGTTTAAAACTAAAAGTAACTGGGGCTTACAGATCGTGGTTCGAGAATTAGAAAAAGAAAGTTGATTTTGAATCTTTATATGCTTAGTCAAGTCCTAACAGAAATCCCCAAATCAGCAATTCTCTTAACGTAGTTTCGACGTAGAAGAAGTAGTCCCTTTCTCTAACTTTTCAACCAGAATTAGAGCAGCATAAGGTCAGAGAGAATTTTGTGTAGAGAGACTAGTGTCAGGGGTTGTTTATATAGGGTTAGGTGAACGAATGTAGACAGAAACGAGGCCAGAAACATCAAAGTAAATCCAGCTTCAAAAGTGGGCTCGACCACCAGGTCGACCCCCAGGTCGACACTATGGTCGACTTGGTCCTGGGCAGGTCGACCCACAGGTCGACATGGTCCTGGGTGGGAAATTTCCCACCCAGTCTGTTCTGTGGTTTGAATTCAAAATTGAATTCGAATTCTAAGCTGTTTTGAACTTGAAATTTTCTGAAAACTTCGAAGGGTCATAACTTGGTCATACAGACTCAGATTTTCGAAAACTCGGACTCGTTTCCAAGAAGAATTTCGAGACGAACTCAATTGCGTAACCCGTTTCCCTTGATTCTCATTTTAAAAATTAATTCTACCTTGATTTATAGTTATAACACGTTGTCAAAACACGGGTTGTTACAAAATCAACTGAATGTGAATTTGAATGATTTAAATATTGGGAAAATGAATTTGAATTGCGTAAATTGATGGTTAAATTGAAATTTATAATGGTTATGAATTGAATCTAAATTGTTTTGAATTATGAACTCTGATAAGAAATGAATGTAAATTGGGTAAGTTGATTTATTTTAAATTTATAATCAATATGAATTGAATTCAATTTTAAGTGATTAAACATGAATTGGAATATATATAGATGTTATACGCGGAATTTATTTTATATAGTTTGGAATGAATTAAAAATTTGTTAAATTGACGTAAAAGAATGGTTTTAAATCATAATTTGTTTGAATGGAAACATAAGATTTTGATTCAAAATGTAGAAGTAACTATTTTGAACTATATGATTTGAATTGTAAGTACGATATAATTCATTTAAATTGAAATGTAAGTTTGACTTGAATCGTATTGTGACGGCCCGCCTCGCACCAACCGACATTTACTCCAAAGGTGCGCTGTACACATGTCCAGTTAGTGCGGAACGGGTCGTCAGAAGGAAAGGAAAGAAGGAAATGAACTAATCAAGAACCTGTAGAATGTCTCACAGTGCATAGAATAAAATATAATAATAACACACTTGACATAAAACAGGTGAGACAGTGTATAAGCTAAAAACCAGAACTGAGCATCATAGCAGCGGAAACCCAAAATTTTACTTATTACAACTTTTCAAACTGTCTCTGTAACACCCCACCTCTGCTTGGGTCACTCACAAAGAGAATGCCCTAGTTTTGGAGGGGTATTATCGAGATAACATCACAGAATTATCACAAGACAGAACATAAATAAATAATTAAGTAAGCAGTAGAAGAATTTCTGAGCAAAACAGAACTTCATTTGATTCCAAATTAAACCATGTCTTTTACAAACATTTCAAGTAACTTCATTACAGCTGTCTTGTAATAATAGCCAAAGAAGCAGTAATTTAAAAACTGTAAAACAGCTTATTACCCAAGTGCAGTCAAAAGAAGCAGCTATAGCAAACCGTACATGCTGAGCCAAAGCAAGCGATATCCAGGCTAAGAGCTAGTGTTTCCTCCCTGAGAACCTGGGGGGGGGGAACGAAAGAAAAAGAGGCGAAAGGAAAAAGGGTCAGTCATAAAGACTGAGTAAGTTCTGGTGACTTTCAGTGTAAAAATGGTTAAAACAACCTGTCATGTATGAACTGGAACTAAACTTAAGAATAGTGTCAAGGTGGACAAGATAGACTAAGGTGATCAGGATAAGTCAAGACAAGTCAAGTAAAACATCACATGTTCGAGATTCGTTGCATTGACTTTACTAGTATACTAAGCCCATGTCACAAGTTAATCACGAAATAAATCCCACGGCCCAATATCATGAAATGACCCTGGAACGGGGTCTGACCCAAGTACGGGGTCCTACGGAGCGATTATCTAGTCGATCGGCTCCCTACAAGTTCTAGCTCGTCAAGTGTCCGTGTCATACGGCTAATCACGAATGTAGTCACCTGTGCTGGGTCCACCTTTGGGTGTATCAGCCCTAGGGTGTCAACCCCTGACACGATTTCAAGATGCACAGATAAATCTACGGATACCCAGTGTCTGCCCCGGATACGTGCACAATCGTAGTCCGCCGAACCTACACTGGCGTACCCTACTGCCGTCGTTCACCTCTTACAATCAGCCCAGTAATCGTGCCCCCACCCGGCCTAGCCCCAGGGTACCTTGATACTTCTCGAGGGTTACTATTGAAAGGGGTCGTGTCTAGGGTTTCGCCTAATAGATTAGGTCATGTAATTCGTGACCTAACCCGCCTAACAGATTAAGTCATGTAATTCGTGACTTAACCCTTTTTTCCAGTCTAGTCATGTCAAGATGGTTAAGTATGTCATTTCAGTTCGCGACTTAACCCGCCTACGTGTCATGTCAAGTTGGTTAAGTGTTGTCGTTTTCAAGTTCAGGACTTAGCCCTACAAACCATGTTCAAGTTGGTTAAGTTGTCTTTTCATGTTCATGACTTAACCCTAATTGGCATTAATTGATTCGTTAATGCACCGAACCACTCACATTGGATCCTGTTGTTCGTAGCCACTGGATTTGTCGGGCGGTTCCGGGCAGGTTTACGCTATGAACTCAACCCAACCTCGGGTTTCAAGCGCGATGTGACCAACTACCCACATTGGATCCTATTGTTTGTAGCAACTGGATTTGCCGGGCGGTTCCGGGCAGATTTACACTACAAACTCAACCCAACCTCGAGTTGGCCACCTTCTTGTTTTCTAAAGTCATGCCCATGTTCTTATCAGATTTTGATATATGTCAACTTTGTGCCCCACTAAGGCATGTTTAAAATCAATTTATGGCATGTTCAAGTCAAGTTTTTCGTGCCATCTTTCATGTTCTACTTATGCCAAATTTCCTAGTTTTTGCTTATAATTAATTCAAGTTTTGCCTATTCTACCCAATCGTATCCCCAACGTATATAAACGTATTTCGTTCACAAGTATAAACAGTTCAAGAGATAAAGGGGAATAATGCCAAACATGTGATAGGCATATGTGACAGTTACAACATTACTTGCATAATAAACAGGCTAAGTTGCAATACTAGTATGATGATAACATGGCATAGTGATGATTCCAACTTAATTTAACATGATGATTTCAACTTTGCATCATAGGCATAATAATCATTGCGGCATCATAATAATTTTATTATAAACATGAAACATTAAAGGCATAGTAATCCTAATAGGCATAGTGGATTCCAATTTGGCGTTTTAACATAATAATTCTCATAGACATAATGATTCCAATTTATATTGATTCTCATCTAGCATTATAAACATAATGGTTCTACCTTAGCATTTTTAACATAATGCTCCTCAACTAACATTATAGACATAATGGTTCCAATTTAATATTTTAACATAATGATTCTCAATTAACATTATAGACATAATGATCCCAATTTAGCGTTTTTAATGATTCTAACATTATAAACATAAAAATTCCACCTATTCATCATAACCTAGTAATATCCAATTTTTCATTAATCATGATGGGTATATTAACATCACAGGCATAATTCCATCAATAGTCATAGCCATGGTTTAATTAGCACCATAGGCCTGGTTTAATCAACATAAAGATTTCATAGCGATTCTATGGACATGAATTAGTCCAACTTGCCAAACAATTAAGACCAAATGATTCATAACAACATCAAAATCATGACAAGTTTAACTTGCAACGTTGCCATAGCAATATCCCCAAATTATAATTCAACGATAAATAATATAAACAATGGATTAGCAATAGTTCATAAATTCGGTTTCAATTCATCGCATGTCCATATTGTTTTAGCGTTTTTGCCTAAAAAGTAACATAGAACTTACAATATGAAGCAAATAACCCAAATAAAATAGTCCCAAATTTGTTGTCTAAAGCGTCGTAGTTGTAGCTTCTAGTTGTAGCCTTCATGAATCGTCCTCCATCTTCTATAATCTTTATTCTTTGTATTTTTAATTTAGAGCTCTAGGTTTAATGGCGGCGGCCTGAGGCTAAAATGAAATAGTATGATTTAGGCTAGGTCTTAGGTCCTTTTTATAATGTTTGCAAGTTGTTTTAGACCGTCGATGGAGCTTGATTCAACAATAGCCGTTCGTTTGAAGGAGAGACCAATCCGGAGCTGCCACCTAGCCCTAGTGACAAAGCAGGGTTCAGAAAATCGACCAAACACAGACCTGGCCAGCCAGGGTGGGCTGGGTTCGACTTGGCTCTGGGCCAGGTCGACAACCCTGTCGACAGCCCTGTCGACCTGGCTTGCCAGATCGACAGCCCAGTCGACCTGGGTGCCTTAGGCGGAAATTTTCCCGCCCTGGCCAATTGGGCCCGATTTTGAATTTTGAATTGTTTTTTTTCTGAGCTGTTTTTCTTATGTTCGAATTTCAAACTTAATTCAGAAACTTCCGGAGGCCATATCTTCTTCATACGGACTCCGTTTCTCGAAAACTCGGACTCTATTTCGCGTATTTTTCCGAGACGAACACAATGGCGTATCCCATTTCCCTTAATTCTTTGATTTGAAATTAATTATACTTTAATTTGTGAATTTCTCTGTTATAGAATACACGGGGTGTTACATTCTCCCCCACTTAAAAGGATTTCGTCCCCGAAATCTTCAAATTCAGGAAGAATGTACATCCTAACATCCAAACATCCATCTACTCATCCATCAAACACGAGTATCCATTGTCCTTAAAAGACTTCTAATGCTTTATGATCATATGCGAAGTGTGTGTATATGTTCCTTAGCTAATGCTAATGATCAGGCCTGATTGATCTTCTAAATGCAAATATGTTTGTGAAATGAATCCAATATGTATGCAAATTTTTTTTCCTACTATAATTCATAATTTCTACATGAGTGCTCAAACATTCAATCATATGCAACAACCAAATGATAGCACAACCAAGTTTCCAAAATAAAAACTCATGCATATGCAACATGAAAATGTGTCTGAGCCGATCTAGTGCCTAATGTGTATTTATGCATCCACGAGCAACCACTTGCGACCACTTGCAACCATTTCGCAATCATAACATGTTTCAATTACATGTTTACATCCAAAAAGATTCTAACTATGGTTCTCAAGATAGGATCGAGGAGAGGAATAAGATAAAACAAAGCATCTAGAATAAGTTAACGATGTACCGCCAGAAGGTCCGGTCTGCTTCTCAGGGAAGTCTTTGCTGATGTGTCCAGTCTTCCCACAATGAAAACATTCACCTTTCTTTCTCTTCCTCTTTCTACAATCCTTGGCTATGTGCCCTTCCGTACCACGGTAATTGCATTTCCTTTTATCGCAAGAGTTGTTGTTCTTGCCTCCCTTCTCGGAGTCTACCTTCTTATTCTTAGAATCAGTAGGCTTGACCTCTTTCTTCCCTTGAGAGTTTTCTGCCTCTGCCTCCTTCTTGCCCTTATCTTCCTCGTTCAGCAATGCCATCTGCACCAACCTTTCGTACGTAGCTCCCATGGGTATATGGGTCATGGCCAAACTATGTAATGGCTCATTCAACCCTTTGACAAAGCGGAGAGCCTTTTTGTGCGGGGTGTTGACTAGGTCTAGTCCGAACCTAGCCAGCTCATCGAACTGATTAACATACTCTTTGACTGTCATATTTCCTTGCTTAAGAAATAAAAATTTCTCTAACTGCAAACTCCTTTCGGCTTCTGAGAGAAATTTAGCCTCAAACCTTGCCCTAAAGTCCTCCCACGTTTCCACTGGTCTTTTTGCATTAGTGACTTCCCACCAGTAGGAAGCCTCGCCCTTTAGTAGCCACACCGCCAGTTGTACTTTCTGCCTATCTTCTACCTCAAAGATGACGAATAAGTCCTCGGTTTCTTTCAGCCAATTTCTAGCTGCCACGAAGGACTCCGTTCCATGAAAGTCCTTTCCTCCCATAGCCTTAAAATCTTTACATACCTTAGCAAAAGTGTTTCCCCACGGAGGAGGTGGAGGAAGAGGTGCTGCAGCAGCTGGATGATTTCCTGCAGCTGGGGGAGGAGGAACAGTGGGACCTGGCTGGGTGGCCCTTGCCTCTAAGAATCGTCTAAACCAACCAGGTATTGGTACACCCTCTGGCAAGTTAAGTTCTTCGGACATGATGCTGAAACAAGAAGGATAGATTCAAACAAGGAAACAAAGGATAGTGCTAATGGCTTTTGGGGAATAGCCTTTAAAAACTTTTTCTTGAAAAATGCTTCTTTGTAAATGGTTTCACAAAAAATAAATTCAAAAGGTTTTCAAAACTTTTGCCCAGTCTTGGTAACCTTCTGCTCTGATACCAAGTGTAACACCCCACCTCCGCTAGGGTCACTCACAAAGAGAATGCCCTAGTTTTGGAGGGGTATTATCGAGATAACATCACAGAATTATCACAAGACAGAACATAAATAAATAATTAAGTAAGCAGCGGAAGAATTTCTGAGCAAAACAGAACTTCATTTGATTCCAAATTAAACCATGTCTTTTACAAACATTTCAAGTAACTTCATTACAGCTGTCTTGTAATAATAGCCAAAGAAGCAGTAATTTAAAAACAGTAAAACAGCTTATTCCCCAAGTGCAGTCAAAAGAAGCAGCCATAGCAAACCGTACATGCTGAGCCAAAGCAAGCGATATCCAGGCTAAGAGCTAGTGTTTCCTCCCTGAGAACCTGGGGGGGAAACGAAAGAAAAAGAGGCGAAAGGAAAAAGGGTCAGTCATAAAGACTGAGTAAGTTCTAGTGACTTTCAGTGTAAAAACGGTTAAAACAACCTGTCATGTATGAACTGGAACTAAACTTAAGAATAGTGTCAAGGTTGACAAGATAGACTAAGGTGATCAGGATAAGTCAAGACAAGTCAAGTAAAACATCACATGTTCGAGATTCGTTGCATCGACTTTACTAGTATACTAAGCCCATGTCACAAGTTAATCACGAAATAAATCCCACGGCCCAATATCATGAAATGACCCTGGAACGGGGTCTGACCCAAGTACGGGGTCCTACGGAGCGATTATCTAGTCGATCGGCTCCCTACAAGTTCTAGCTCGTCAAGTGTCCGTGTCATACGGCTAATCACGAGTGTAGTCACCTATGCTGGGTCCACCTTTGGGTGTATCAGCCCTAGGGTATCAACCCCTGACACGATTTCAAGATGCACAGATAAATCTACGGATACCCAGTGTCTGCCCCGGATACGTGCACAATCGTAGTCCGCCGAACCTACACTGGCGTACCCTACTGCCGTCGTTCACCTCTTACAATCAGCCCAGTAATCATGCCCCCACCCGGCCTAGCCCCAGGGTACCTTGATACTTCTAGAGGGTTACTGCTGAAAGGGGTCGTGTCTAGGGTTTCGCCTAATAGATTAGGTCATGTAATTCGTGACCTAACCCGCCTAACAGATTAAGTCATGTAATTCGTGACTTAACCCTTTTTTCCAGTCTAGTCATGTCAAGATGGTTAAGTATGTCATTTCAGTTCGCGACTTAACCCGCCTACGTGTCATGTCAAGTTGGCTAAGTGTTGTCGTTTTCAAGTTCAGGACTTAGCCCTACAAACCATGTTCAAGTTGGTTAAGTTGTCTTTTCATGTTCATGACTTAACCCTAATTGGCATTAATTGATTCGTTAATGCACCGAACCACTCACATTGGATCCTGTTGTTCGTAGCCACTGGATTTGCCGGGCGGTTCCGGGAAGGTTTACGCTACGAACTCAACCCAACCTCGGGTTTCAAGCGCGATGTGACCAACTACCCACATTGGATCCTATTGTTTGTAGCAACTGGATTTGCCGGGCGGTTCCGGGCAGATTTACACTACAAACTCAACCCAACCTCGAGTTGGCCACCTTCTTGTTTTCTAAAGTCATGCCCATGTTCTTATCAGATTTTGATATATGTCAACTTCGTGCCCCACTAAGGCATGTTTAAAGTCAAGTTATGGCATTTCAAGTCAAGTTTTTCGTGCCATCTTTCATGTTCTACTTATGCCAAATTTCCTAGTTTTTGCTTATAATTAATTCAAGTTTTGCCTATTCTACCCAATCGTATCCCCAACGTATATAAACTTATTTCGTTCACAAGTATAAACAGTTCAAGAGATAAAGGGGAATAATGCCAAACATGTGATAGGCATATGTGACAGTTACAACATTACTTGCATAATTAACAGGCTAAGTTGCAATACTACTATGATGATAACTTGGCATAGTGATGATTCCAACTTAATTTAACATGATGATTTCAACTTTGCATCATAGGCATAATAATCATTGCGGCATCATAATAATTTTATTATAAACATGAAACATTAAAGGCATAGTAATCCTAATAGGCATAGTGGATTCCAATTTGGCGTTTTAACATAATAATTCTCATAGACATAATGATTCCAATTTATAATGATTCTCATCTAGCATTATAAACATAATGGTTCTAACTTAGCATTTTTAACATAATGATCCTCAACTAACATTATAGACATAATGGTTCCAATTTAATATTTTAACATAATGATTCTCAATTAACATTATAGACATAATGATCCCAATTTAGCGTTTTTAATGATTCTAACATTATAAACATAAAAATTCCACCTTTTCATCATAACCTAGCAATATCCAATTTTTCATTAATCATGATGGGTATATTAACATCACAGGCATAATTCCATCAATAGTCATAGCCATGGTTTAATTAGCACCATAAGCATGGTTTAATCAACATAAAGATTTCATAGCGATTCTATGGACATGAATTAGTCCAACTTGCCATACAATTAAGACCAAATGATTCATAACAACATCAAAATCATGACAAGTTTAACTTGCAACGTTGCCATAGCAATATCCCCAAATTATAATTCAACGATAAATAATATAAACAATGGATTAGCAATAGTTCATAAATTCGGTTTCAATTCATCGCATGTCCATATTGTTTTAGCGTTTTTGCCTAAAAAGTAACATAGAACTTACAATATGAAGCAAATAACCCAAATAAAATAGTCCCAAATTCGTTGTCTAAAGCGTCGTAGTTGTAGCTTCTAGTTGTAGCCTTCATGAATCGTCCTCCATCTTCTATAATCTTTATTCTTTGTATTTTTAATTTAGAGCTCTAGGTTTAATGGCGGCGGCCTGAGGCTAAAATGAAATAGTATGATTTAGGCTAGGTCTTAGGTCCTTTTTATAATGTTTGCAAGTTGTTTTAGAACGTCGATGGAGCTTGATTCAACAATAGCTGTTCGTTTGAAGGAGAGGCCAATCCGGAGCTGCCACCTAGCCCTAGTGACAAAGCAGGGTTCAGAAAATCGACCAAACACAGACCTGGCCAGCCAGGGTGGGCTGGGTTCGACCTGGCTCTGGGCCAGGTCGACAGCCCAATCGTCCTGGGTGCCTTAGGCGGGAATTTTCCCGCCCTGGCCAATTGGGCCCGATTTTGAATTTTGAATTGTTTTTTTTCTGCGCTGTTTTTCTTATGTTCGAATTTCAAACTTAATTCAGAAACTTCCGGAGGCCATATCTTCTTCATACGGACTCCGTTTCTCGAAAACTCGGAATCTATTTCGCGTATTTTTCCGAGACGAACACAAGGGCGTATCCCATTTCCCTTAATTCTTTGATTTGAAATTAATTATACTTTAATTTGTGAATTTCTCTGTTATAGAATACACGGGGTGTTACAGTCTCAAAACAAAAGCAAGATAAATGAGGTACACTACTAATGCCCAAGTAGCGACCACCAACGACACAGGGAGAATGTGTATGTATATATATCATACGTGGAAGCCTCCTGCCCGCCTCCGAATCAGCTACTCGCGCATCACCAGCTAACCTATCTCTAGTCTGCTCATGTGAGCACCCAGAGTAATAAGAGGAGACATAAAACTCTGGGTCAGACATAAAGCCTGGTATGAGCGATAAGCATATAAAGTGACCAATATCAGGTAGACTACAACATACCTTAACCAGGACCCGCAACCAAAGAGTTAGCACTACATACTGTATAACACTCTAAGGTACCATATCAAATGGCGTAAAGATACGGAGGTGGAGGAGGTGTGCATGACATAATGATGGCAAACAATCAAGCATAGCATCCATCCTCACATCTCTCACTCTGTGCGTAAAGCATACGATGTTCACCACTTCGATCACCCAACATACCTTGCTACGATCACTTTGCCCCATGAAGTCATAAATGGCTTCAGTGCACTGATAACGTAGCCACAAATCCTTCGCTATGTCCACTTTGCCCCATGGAGTCACAAGAACCCTACTGCATTGGCTCATAGCCTTACTAATCCTTACTATGTCCACTCTGCCCCATGGAGTCGCAACGACCCCACTGCACTGGCTCATAGTTTTACTACGCATCACTTTGCCCCTCGGGTCATAATGACCCTACTGCACTGATAACGTAGTCTTGCTACCATCACCTTGCCCCTCAGGTCGTAATGACCCTACTGCACTGATAAGTGGCCATCATTCATTTTTAGTGGTGAATCGAAGTTATGAACGTCGATAACTCCTTAGCACACGTCCCGCAGCAAAGCCCAACCATGAAGTGAACTCATTGGTTCTCAACTGGATCCTGAGCTCTAACTTCCCATATTGGACTACCTTTGCATCTCGGGTTATTGGTCAATATTGGGCCGGGTTCCTCCTCAAGCCATCGGTTCGGGTCAGGTGTCCTTCATCAGTTCGGGTCGGGTCTTCTTCTGGTACGGTTCAGGACGGATGTCCTCCTTGGGTCGGGTCGGGTGCTTCACTTCAGGTCGGGTCAGGTGCAATCTCCCCTCTAGCTCGTGCCTCCGCTCTGATCCGTCTCCTCATCCTTCACGTGCTCCGATCCGATCCATCTTCGTGCTTTCGCTCTGATCCGTCCTCCTTAATCCGATCTGATCCTAGTTCAATTAGCGTGGCCTTCCTTTTTGCCAATTTTTCCATGTGCCAGGTTCCGATCCGATCGAATCCCTTGCCTAGTTCAACATATCCGATCCGAGCCCCATATCTGATCCGATCCGAACCCTGCACTGTTTTCTGAAACTGTTCCAGCAAGTGTTTACGCCATTCGACGACGTTTTTGACCATTCTAACTACTGAAGTCAATCACAAAGCATTTCATACTGTCATAACAACATGTATAATCAACCATAAACATCAAAACATCAATATGATAGGTTAAAATGGATCAAACATACCCAAAATCCCATATTCCCCCTTAAGCATGTTTAGGTGAAACTAATGATAGGATTAGCAAAACTTAACCAAATTAACCCAAATTCAAATCAGGGGTCTAAAACATCATTTAAGAATTTATGAACATTTTTCCCGAATTTTACCATACTTAAATTCGCTAATTAGGCACTAATTACCCTTAACTAGCCATAATCAGTGTAAAACTATGCAAATCACTCACCTTAGCCACAAATAAACTAAGATCTGAAATAAATATCTGATTTGATGTGAATCTCAATGCTAAACAGCAGCTTCAATGTTGCTTTGGGGTAGATCTTCCTTGATTAGAGGTTGCAAAGCCAAATCCTTGACCAAAAGGTGATTTGGAGGTGATTTAGAGGTCGGAGGCCATTTTTAGGGTTCCTTGGTGATAAGTGGAGGCTAGAAAACTGTAATGGAATGATCCTCTATCTCATTTCAGCCCCCCCACCCCATAACCCTAATCCCGAAATGGGCTATAGGCCTACTCACTAATCACCTGATTTGGCCCGGTTAAGCAGTTTTTCACCTTCCAAACCTTATTTCAGCCATATCTCCCAAACGGTAAGTCCGTTTGGCTATTATGACCACTCTACGGAAAGGTAAACCATCAAACGAATCTAATGGAAGTGGTTTCGGGTCAGAATTCCTTTCCAATCAAAAGTTATGGCCAAAACAAGATTAATTAGAGGCAAAATGGTCATTTAAAAATCGACAAAAATCATAAGCATGGGAAATGACTCTAATGGATGTTTCCCAAAGTTACATGACCATACGGCTTCATACGGGAAAGAAATAAATATTCTACGATCCCCCGATGCGTAGAATGCGGGTCATTACACTCTTCCCCCCTTAAGAAATTTTGCCCCCGAAATTCTCTAATCAAAACACACACAAAGATCCCGCATGCCTAACAATCATAAAACAACAATCAAACATGCAAAACAAGCAAACAAGTCTACCCTAGCATGCGGAAAACTAAATTACGAAGTAAGTCTTACCAGGCAAAGAGTTCTGGATATGCCTCTCTAATTCCCTCCTCTGTCTCCTAAGTACAATCATTCTCGTCCTCCCCCCACTGAACCTTAACTAGCTTCACTGCCTTCCTTTGAAGTTGCTTCGTATCGTGCCCCACAATACGGATCGGCTTGCGGTTCCCAACCGCCTCGGGTTCTACTTCGAAGTCCTCTAACTAATTAGGTGAAATAGTCATATCTGAGTCGTGAACGAACTTCCTTAGTTGGGAAACATGAAATACATTGTGAACTCCCGCCATCTTCTCTGGTAAGCCAACTCTATATGCCAAATTCCCAACTAGTTCAAGAACAGGGAATGGGCCAACAAATCTTGGTGCCAACTTGCCTCTCCTGCCAAATCGAATCACGCTCTTTAACGGAGAGATCTTGACGAACACCAAGTCACCAACGGAGAATTTCAAGTCTCTTCTCCTCTTATTAGCTTAACTCTTCTGCCTATCTTGGGCAGGCTTCATTCGTTGTTGAATGATCTTAATCTTATCGGAAGTTTCCCTCACCACATCTGGTCCAAGCACAAACTTCTCGCCAGTCTCTATCCAAAATGATGGTGAGTTGCACGGTCTTCCGTACAAAGCTTCATATGGAGCCATACCGATACTGCATTGATAGCTATTATTATATGCAAACTCTACTAGATGCAAATGGTCATCCCATGATCCACCAAAATCCAATATACAAGCTCTCAAGAGATCTTCCAATATACGATTCACCCTCTCCGTTTGACCGTCGGTCTGAGGATGATATGCGGTACTGAGATGTAATCCTGACCCTAGAGCCTCTTGTAAGCTCTTCCAAAACCCACTAGTGAACAACGGGTCTCGGTCACTCACAATGCTTTTGGGTACTCCATGAAATCTCACTACCCATTTCATACACAATTCTGCCAACTTGGCTGCTGTTCTGGTCGATTTGACTGGTATAAATCTTGCGCTCTTAGTCAATCGATCCACAATTACCCAAATGCTATCATATCCCGATCTAGTCCTTGGTAAACCATTGATGAAATCCATCGAGACTTGCTCCCATTTCCATTCAGGAATTTCTAATGGTTGCAACAAGCCACTAGGCTTCTTTTGCTCGGCTTTAACTAGCTGGCAATTCATGCATTTGGATATAAACTTCCCAACGTCTATTTTCATCCCTTCCCAGTAGTAAGTATGCTTCATGTCTCGATACATCTTATTACCACCGGGATGTATGGTTAGTTTTGAGTGATGACATTCTCTAACCACTTCATCTCTCAAACCATTCACGTTGGGCACAACTAGTCTTCCATTCTTCCGAAGCCATCCATCTATATCAAGCCCATACACATTCATCTCCTCACCACCGATGTTCATCTCTAAATTGGAGATGATTTCCCATAGATTAGGATCATTCCTATGGCTGGAACCAATCCACTCTATCAAAGTGGGTTTGATCGTCAAACTAGCTAGCATAACTGGATCCAATTCGCACTTTGGTCTGAAATCAAACCCCGCGATATACTCCAGTTGCTTCCATTCAAGAAACATTGCCCCTAAGCTGGCATGTCTCCTACTCAAGGCATCAGCTACCGTATTACCCTTCCCAGGCGTATATGCGATATCAGAATCATACGAAGCCAAGAAATCTAACCATCTTTGCTGACGAAGATTCAGATCTTTCTAAGTGAAGAGATACTTTAACGATTTATGATCGGTAAACAACTCGAATCTTTCTCCCAAGAGATAGTGTCTCCACATCTTCAGCGCAAATACAATCGCTGCCAATTCCAAATCATGGGTAGGATACTTCTTCTCATGCGGCTTTAGCTATCGGCTAGCATAAGCTACAACCCTACCTCTTTGCATCAATACTGCACCCAGTCCGGTACCATAAGCATCCGTGTATACCGTCATCTCTTCATTCCCTTTAGGAATTACTAACACTGGCTGACGCGTCAACTTCTCGTTTAGGCTCTTGAAGGCATCCTCACACACTCCGTCCCAGACAAAGGACTGATTCTTCTTAGTAAATTGAGTCAACGGTGCTGCTACCTTGGAGAAATCCCAGATAAACTTACGATAATATCCAGCTAATCCCAAGAAGCTTCTCACATCTGTTGCATTCTTGGGCATAGGCCAATCCTGTACAGTAGCCACCTTCACAGGGTCCACAGCAATACAACTCTCCGAAACAACATGACCCAAGAATCTCACTTCTCTTCTCCAAAAATGACACTTAGAGAATTTCGCTTTCAATTGGTGTTTCCTCAACACCTCCATCACTATCCTCAAGTGTCCCTTGTGTTCCTCCTTTGTCCTTGAGTAAACAAGGATATCATCCACGAACACAAGAACAAACTTATTCAACTGATCTCTAAATACTCGATTCATAAGATCCACAAAATAGGCTGGTTCATTGGTCAACCCAAATGGCATGACCAACCACTCATAAAATCCAGACGGCGTCCTAAATGCCGTTTTCGGAACACTCTCATCCGCTACTCGAAGCTGATGAAATCTTGTCGCGAGGTCCAACTGGGAGAACACTCTTGCTCCTTCCAGTTGATCAAACAAATCATCTATCCGTGGTAGAGGATACTTATTCTTCCTCGTCACCTTATTCAACTCGCGATAGTCCACACAAAACGAAGGGAACCATCTATCTTAGTGGCAAACACAACTGGTGCTCCGCACTCGGAGACACTCCTTCTAATAAATCCCTTCTTCAAAAGAATGCTGACTTGCACCCCGAGCTCTCGCTGCTCCCTTGGTGCCATACGACGAAGTGGCATCACTATAGGTCTACGGGATGTTTAGGGGATTTACAAAACTAGCCATATCCCCATCACTAGGTAGACTACCAAAAACTACACTCCGCCCATCATCCGCCCTCACTATCACCAAAAAGCCCTCACAGTCTACCACCACCCCGTATCTTTGGAGCCAATCGACTCCCAATATAATGCCATACCCAGTAAAACCCAAAAAAAAGTAATCACAAACAAACATACATCCATGACTCGATAAGACCAAATTCCTGCAAATCATACTAAGGCTAGTCGAACCACCAATCGGGTTCGTCACAACCAATGGTCTATCGACTATCTCGGATTCCAGTCCCAACCTATCTACCAGGTCACTAGATATGAAGGAACGGGAAGCCCCAGTATCAAACAAAACTCGAACTGGTATATCATAAATAGAAAGCATACCTTGAATAACAACATTCTTTCCCTTCTCCGCCGCAGTTGGGGCATTCGACAAAGAAGGAACAAAATCAATAGCAAATGCTTTCACAATCTGCTTCTCCTTAAGAGGTTGTTGACACTTATCCTTATGATGTCCCACTTGACCACAGTTGTAGCACTTCCTTTCCGCTGGCTTGGCCCAACATTCTTTAGCATAATGGCCCTTCTTACCACAGCTGAAGCACTCAACATCCTTCTTGCTCTTTTTCTAACCACCCTTAGATTGGTCCTGCTTCCTCTTATTCTAAGAGTTATTCTTGCCTCCACCACCTGCTTGCGACTTTGGCCCTTCTGCAAATGCAGCCTCAGTCTTTGACTGAGGGTAAAGACTCTCTGATCTCAAAGCTTTCCCCAAAATCGATTCAAAAGTCTCATCGATGTGTTTGATAAGTCTTTCCCCCAAGTACCCATCCAAGCCAGTAATGAACTTCTCATTCTTCTTCTTGGGAGTATCAATGAGAGACAGTCCATACTTCGACAAAGTATCAAACTCAGCAATATAATCAGAAACTGCCCTTCCGTTCTGCTTGAGTTCCAAGAACCTCTTAAACAACACTGACTTCTGGGCAGCTGGAATAAACTTCTCGCTAAAGAGAGCCTTGAACTGATCCCAAGTAACCTGATCTTCTGGAGTAGCTGTTCTAATGGCATTCCACCAATTCATCGCTCGCCCTTGCAGTTGACGAGACGCTAGCCTTCTCTTCATCGCATCCTCAAGACCCAAGTCATCGAAGATACGATCACAGCTATCCATCCAATCTTGAACATCTGTGGCCGATTCCGTCCTGTGGAACGGCTTTCGACCAAGATTAGTGTAATCTTTGCATAACTTGGAAAAATCGACCCTAGGCGCCTGCACTACTTGGCCAACACCAACTCCGGGATTGGGAACTGCCCCTTGCACTTCTCTAAGCATATCTCTCATGAGGTTAGTAAACATCGCCCTCATGTCAGCGGCATTCCCCTGGTTGGTCCATCTACCAGCACCCCTCGTGTCTCGGCTCATCGTCAATCTGAAAAAAGGAAACGATTAACGACCCCAAAGTGGTGCTAGTGCAGTGCGACTTCGTTCTTTATACTACTAATAGTATATATATAGCTTTTGAAAACCAAAGTAATCACAAATACGCACTCTCATATACGTACTATCTCTCTCTGATGTCTTTCCCTAGGTTAACTACGCAACCTAGAGCTCTGATACCAAGTGTGACGGCCCGCCCCGCACCAACCGACATTTACTCCAAAGGTGCACTGTACACATGTCCAGTTAGCGCGGAACGGGTCGTCAGAAGGAAAGGAAAGAAGGAAATGAACTAATCAAGAACATGTAGAATGTCTCACAGCGCATAGAATAAAATATAATAATAACATACTTGACATAAAATAGGTGAGACTGTGTATAAGCTAAAAACCGGAACTGAGCATCATAGCAGTGGAAACCCAAAATATAGCTTATTACAACTTTTCAAATTGTCTCAAAATAAAAGCAAGATAAATGAGTTACACTACTAATGCCCAAGTAGCGACCACCAACGACACAGGGAGAATGTGTATATATATATCATACGTGGAAGCCTCCTGCCCGCCTCCGAATCAGCTACTCGCGCATCACCAGCTAACCTGTCTCTAGTCTGCTCGTGTGAGCACCCAGAGTAATAAGAGGAGACATAAAACTTTGGGTCAGACATAAAGCCTGGTATGAGCGATAAGCATCTAAAGTGAACAATAACAGGTAGACTAAAACATACCTGAACCTAGACCTACAACCAAAGAGTTAGCACTAAATATTGTACAACAATCTAAGGTACCATATCAAACGGTGTAAAGATACGGAGGTGGGGGAGGTGTGCATGTCATAATGATGGCAAACAATCAAGCATAGCATCCATCCTCACATCTCTCACTCAGTGCGTAAAGCATACGATGTTCACCACTTCGATCACCCAACATACCTTGCTACGATCACTTTGCCCCATGAAGTCATAAATGGCTTCAGTACACTGATAACATAGCCACAAATCCTTCGCTATGTCCATTTTCACCATGGAGTCACAAGAACCCCACTGCACTGGCTCATAGCTTTACTAATCCTTACTATGTCCACTCTGCACCCATGGAGTCGCAATGACCCCACTACACTTGCTCATAGTCTTACTACGCATCACTTTGCCCCGCGGGTCATAATGACCCTACTGCATTGATAACGTAGTCTGGCTACCATCACCTTGCCGCTCAGGTCGTAATGACCCTACTGCACTGATAAGTAGCCATCATTCATTTTTAGTGGTGAATCGAAGTTATGAACGTCGACAACTCCTTAGCACACGTCCCGCAGCAAAGCCCAACCATGAAGTGAACTCATTGGTTCCCAACTGGATCCTGAGCTCTAACTTCCCATATTGGACTGCCTTTGCATCTCGGTTTATTGGTCAATACTGGGTCGGGTCGGGTTCCTTCTCAAGCCATCGGTTCGGGTCGGGTGTCCTTCATTAGTTTAGGTCGGGTCTTCTTCTGGTACGGTTCGGGTCAGGTGTCCTCCTTGGGTCGGGTCGGGTGCTTCACTTCAGGTCGGGTCGGGTGCAATCTCCCCTCCAGCTCGTGCCTCTGCTCCGATCCGTCTCCTCATCCTTCACGTGCTCCGATCCGATCCATCTTCGTGCTTCCGCTCCGATTCGTCCTCCTTAATCCGATCTGATCCCAGTTCAATTAGCATAGCCTTCCTTTTTTCCAAATGCCACTTTACGGAATTGTAAACCATCATCCAGATCCAATGGAAGCGGTATCAAGTCAAAATTACTTTTTAGTCAAAAGTTATGGCAAAAACAAGATCAGCTCGGGGCAAAACAATCATTTAAAAATCGGGAAAAATTACAAACATGGGAAATGACCCCAATTGTCATCTCCCAAAGTTACATGACCAAACGACTTCGTATGTGAAAGAAAGAAATATTCTATGATCCTTCGATGCGTAGAATGCGGGTCATTACACAACCCATCGCGTGAAGTCGGGGCCAAGGGCAAATGTAACACACCGAATTTGGAATGTTTGAATTAAATAAATTTAAGTACATTAAATTTTTAAATGAGGAATGAAGGGAAACAGGTTGCACCATTGCGTTCGTCTCGAAATTCTACCTGGAATATAGTCCAAGTCTTCGAAAAACGGAGTCTGGACTAAGGAGATATGACCCTTGGAAGATAATAAGAAAAAAAATATGTGAGTAGGCCGACCAGGGAGATCGACCTCCCAAGTGGGTGGTTGATCACGGTGTTGACCTGGGTACCCCCTGGTCGACCTGGGGGTCGACCTCCCCCTTTGGGAGGTCGAACCTGGTTCGGCCAGTTTTGCTGCATGGTGCGATTTTTGGACCTGGGACGATTTTTGATGGTCCAGATCAGTTCTAGGGTTAATCCTAAGGCCTAAATAACTCCCTGCACCTATAAATATGTCATCATCCTAACCCTAATTCATAAAATAATTTATAAGACACCATTATGCTGTCAAACTATCTCCTAAGCCCTAGCCGCCGCCTCTAATCAAATCTCAATTGTTCATACACAATTCAAATCAAAGTTTAGAGCTTCAAGAACAATTAAAGAAGATCAATCAACATCACAGCAACGTTTCTACACCAATTTCAGTGCATAATTCTATTCTTTAACCACGAAAGGTGAGTATGGTGATTTTCACAATATAATGGTATTGAAAGTAACATGATGAAGTTGTAACTAGATTCATATGAATGTATGTAATTTAAATCTCATCCAAGTTTTTACCTTTTGACCCATGTCATCATATGCCTATGTTTCTACGTAATGTTCATACCTTTTATTAGTTTATTCATGTCGAATCTGTAATTATGACTCTATGCCAATTTATTTGCCCCTTTATTTCATGATGTTGTGTTAATTCCAATTTTTTGCGATTTGATTCTCTCTTCTTATCCCTATTCCTTTTATTTCTGGATCTAGGCTAATTTCGAGCCTACGCTAAAAATACGCGCAAATGAAAATACGTGGGAACGATGGGGATATGTGAAATACAGAAAATTGGATATTATTGGATATTTTAGATAATTGGATAATATGTGAAAATTGGCATATTTGGGTATGAATTACATGGAATTGATAAAATTGCCTATAATTAAAAAAATTTAATTTAGGCTAATTAATATGTGATTAGTGTAACTAGTGACAAGTTGAAACAGGCAAAAAAGTGTAAACATAATTATATTTTGGATTGGAAACACATGGCATGCAAATTGGGTATGGGTGAAATATGATGTTAATGAACCTTTGACACGAGGTTTGGCGCCATTGTGACTTAAGACTGCTCGAAACCGGCCGGCAAATCCAGCGGTCACAATTGGACGTATAACGTGAGAGGTCAAAGGAATGAATTGTAGGCGTAACGATTAATGACATGAGGTTAGACCCGGTTTGTAGCGTGAGACTTCCCAGAACTGCCCGGCAAATCTAGCGGCCACAAAGTGTTCGGTCTAATGTAGGAGATCATGCACCGTTCGTCATAGGGAATGAATTAAAGAACACTAACCATAATAAGACATTGGTATGGTTAGAGGGTTAAGTGGGGTGACATATAAATTATGATATGTGAAAATGGACTTAACCGGAATAAGATAAGGCATGTAAATTATGACATGTAAGTATGGACTTAACCATAGCATGTGTAAGACATGGACATTTAAATTAAAATGGTTAAGTGGGGGGAAAAACCTAGTGGGGGCCAAGCATAGGTGGGAGGCTTGTGTCGGATGGGGACCCATTTCTACTAGTAACCCGTTTGAGTATCTAATTGGGCTCGGTACTAGGCCGGGTTTGGGGCATGCTTACTAGGCTTGAATATAAGTGGTCAGAACGTGAATAGCGGTGGCAACGCAAGTCCAACGGGTTCATGTATGTGAATGTGTCTGGGCTAGTAGGTATGATGTTGTTGCATCGTGTAGGTATGGCCGTGCATTTCATGTTGGTATCGGGGTTGCCACTTTGGGGAGTGATACACCCCACTGTCGGGCCAGCACGGGTGCCTACGGGGTTTAGGGAGCCGATCGAATGGATAGAGTAAGGGTGCCTTAGCGGTGGTCGGAGCAAGCCGGCACCTACGATAGCACCTAGGTACAAGTAACTACCAAGTTTGTCATGTGGGTACAGTTAGTGGGAAGGGATCAACCTTGAGTAAAACAGACTAGTAGATGTGCGGTGTAATTAAGTAATGTGGTGTAACTGAGCAAAAGTGCGGTGTAACGAAATACTTGTTGTTTGAGTTGGATAGTCCTTTGGGTGCTAGTCTGATGTTGACTTCGGTTTTTGGGGTTAGTATATGGAGGGTTGTTCGCTTAGCCAAGGTGTAGGATTGTCTGAGTACTTAGGAATGAAATCATCTTGTCCATCCTTTTTATCTACCTTATCTATGTTACAGCCATATCATGATGCCTATTTATGTCTTGATCATTTACCTTACCTATTATTTGTTAAAATTACTGGACTCGCCAAACTTTATGTCTGACCCATTTGTTTCCACCTCTGTTCTTTCCTTTCCCCCTCAGGTTTGCAAGGAAGGAATACTATAGCTTAGTGCTGATTTCTTTCAGTTGCTTGAAAAGAGTAGATGTATCGCTTTGGACTCTCTCATCTTTATGGCTTTTCTTATGCTCAGTGGGGATTTATGCATTTATGTTATTTAAGTATTTCCTTCGTTATGTACTTTGAAGTTTTTGTAAATGACTATTGATCCTATTGTAATGGTTTTGGAAACTACTTATGTAAGCTCGTTTTGAAATATGATGCTATGAAATAAGTTTTATCTTCCACTGTGTTGTTTTATTTATTTATTCTTGTAATTTATCTGTTCTATACAACAATAACACTCCATGGACATTGATGCATTCCCTTTGTGAGTGACATTAATGGACATGGGGTGTTACACGTAGTATCAGAGCTACGGTTACAAGAAATGATAAAATGTTTTGATTTTTTTTTTCAAAAGTATTATTTTCCTTAAAAGTATTTTCAAAAACTTGTTTTAAAGACACTATTTTCAAGGAAAGTTTAATTTAAAAAGCATAATCCCCGCAAGCCATACATCTCTCTTTCACTTCCCTTGTTTTGAAACTCCTCCTTTTTCTTTTTAGTATGTCTGGAGCATCTGAGATACCAGAGGGTGTTCATGTACCCGGTTGGTTTCGTCAATATCTCGAGGCTAGAGCCACTACCGCGGGTCCGGCCGACGTTCCTCCTCCTCCCCCAGCTCCAGTTATTCCTCCGCGTGGGGATTCTTTTTCCAAGACATGTAAAAAATTCCGTTCGATGGGTGGAAAACCTTTTAGTGGGTCTGAAACGTTCGTTGAAGCTAGAAATTGGTTGAAAGATATGGAGGATCTATTTGGCATTTTTGACTTGGATGATTGTAAGAAGGTCCAATTGGCTGCTTGGTTGATGAAGTAAGAAACTTCGTTTTGGTGGGAGGTTACTAATGGAGAGCATTCTGTGGAGACATGGGCAGATTTTAGGGGAAGGTTTGAGTTGAAATTCCTTTCTCAAGCTGAGGAGAGGATGTACATGGAGAGGTTCTGGACATCGAAGCAGAAAAACTTGACCGTGAAGGAGTATGTGACCGAACTTAATAAGTTGGCAAGATTTGGGCTAGAGTTGGTGAATACGCCTCACAAGAAGGCCTTGAGGTTTGCAAAGGGCCTAAATGAACTGCTTCATTGTTTGGCTATGTCCCACATTCCAATGGGGGCTACATATGAAAAGCTTGTTGATATGGCATACATGCATGAAGAAGAGAAGGGTGTATGTACTTTTAGGCCGCAAGATAAGAAAGAGGATCCAAAAAAAGCACAACAACAAAAGAAAGGTAGTAAAGAAAAGAAGAAGTGCCACAACTGTGTGATACCCGGCCATTTGAAGAAAGACTGTAGGAAGAAGAAGAAGTTTGCTTGTTATCATTGTGGTAATGCGGGTCATTCTGTGAAGGACTGTCCTTAGAAGCAAGGGCAGAGGGTAGGTTCACACTCTCATGGCTCCGGGACAGGAAGAAGGTAGAAAAATTTCTATCGAAAGTTTGATTTTCTTGTTTGATCATCATGTCCGTAATTTATTCAATTCTGGCGCATCACATTTGTTTATCTCTACATCATTAGTTGAAACACTGCACTTAAACACTAGTCTCGTTGTGGATCCCATTGTAGTCTCAAATCCTATTGGTGGGTCGGTTCATTTACCTATGGTTTGTAGGGATTTGAGATTGTCTAACTTAGGCGTTGGTTTTGAATGTAATGCTTTTGTGCTTGGTTTCATGGGCTACGGGTTGATTCTAGGGATGGATTGGCTAGCCAGATATGGTGTCATCCTAGATTGGGAACGAATGGTAGTAAAATTGTTGACTCGTAGTGGAAATACCCTTGATATTTCTTGTGACCCTAGAGGATCGGTGATGCTTAGTTATCTTGTGTCACTTGACGCATCCAATGGTGATTTACATTCTGTTCGTATAGTCCGTGAATATGTTAATGTCTTCGATGAGGTAAGGGGTCTACCACTAAAACATGAGATAGACTTTTGTATTTATCTTGTCGACAATGCAAAACCAGTATCTCTGCCAGTACACCACATTGCTCCTCGTGAGAGGAGGGAGCTCAATAAGCAAGTAGGGGAGTTGCTTGAGTAGTGATTCATAAGATATAGTATGTCGGAGTGTGGTGCTCCAGTAGTATTTTCCACGAAGGCGGATGGGTCCCTTAGAATTTCCGTGGACTATAGAGAACTTAATAAGCTTACTAAGAAGAATAGGCACCCCCGTGGACTATAGAGAACTTAATAAGCTTACTAAGAAGAATAGGCACCCACTGCCGTGGATTGACGATCTCTTCGATCAGTTAGTTAGTGCCTCAGTGTTTTCGCAGTTGGACTTCGCCACTGGTTTCCATCTGTTGAGAGTGGTTGAGGATAGCATAGACAAGACTGCCTTTAGGACTCCGGACGATTTCTATGAGTGGCTTGTAATGCCCTTCGATTTGACAAACGCCCCCGCATACTTTGTTGACTTGATGAGTAGGGTGTTTAGGGAGTACCTTAATAAATTCGTGGTGGTCTTTGTGGATGACATCTTGATCTTTTCTAAGAGCGAGGAAGAGCATGCCCTACATCTTAAGGAAGTGTTGGAGACCCTTCGAGCGCATAAACTTAAAGATAAATTTTCTAAATGTCACTTTTGGAGGAAGGAAGTGCGATTCTTAGGGCACATGGTTTCCAAAGAATGGATAGCTGTAGATCTCGCGAAGGTGGTGGCTATACAAGACTAGAAGGTCACTAAAAATGCTACCGAGATGAGGAGTTTCTTGGTGTTGGCAGGCTACTATAGGAAGTTTATCAAGGACTCCGCAAAGATATCAGCCCCATTGACACGCTTGACGAACAAGAACCTAGTTTTCACGTGGGACGTAGATTGTGATGATGGGTTCCAAAGTATAAAGAGAGCTCTGAACACAGCCCCATTCTTAGTGTTGCCAGATGGGAGTAAGCCATTTACCGTTTATACCGATGCTTGTGGGACGGGACTAGGCGCAGTCTTAATGCAAAAGGGGAGGGTAATAGCCTATGGAGGAAGGCAGTTGAGAGTGCATGAGAGAAATTACCCTACAAATGACCTAGAGTTGGCCGCTATTGTTTTCGCGCTTAAGTCTTGGCGCCATTATCTTCTTGGTGAGAAATTCGAATTGTTCACAAACCACAAATCGCTAAAGTACTTGTTCTCTAAGAATGACTTGAACTAAAGGCACCAAAGGTGGATGGAATTCTTAGCGTCCTACGATTTCGAGATAGCATATACCCCTGGTAAGGGTAACGTGGTGGCAGACGTCTTAAGTAGGAGAAGGTTGTCCTAGAGTCCGTTGTTTGTTTAGCGAAAAATCTTAGAGTTCATCTCTACGTTTGACTTTAGACCTTCCATTGACTTTGTACCCGGTTTGCTAGCATCCTTAGATGTTAGACCAACGCTATTGGGACGGATTGGTGAGGCACAGCGAGATGACTCATAGTTGGTTGAGTTGTTAGAGAAGCTCATAAGGTGGGGTCATCGAGGCATCTCAGTAGGTATACCCTAGATGATAAGGGTTGGTTACGTAGGGACGGTAGACTTTGTGTACCACGAGACAAGAACTTGAGGAAGACCATTCTTGATGATGCACATCGTTCGAAGATGACCATTCATTCCGGCAGGGACAAGATGTACATGGACATGATACGAGTTTACTTTTGGGCCGGTATGAAGAAGGATGTGGCTGAGTTTGTCGTTAGATGCTTGGTGTGCCAACAAGTAAAACTAGAGCAAAAGAAGCCCGGTGGGTTGCTTCACCCATTGGAGGTCCCACAATGAAAGTGGGAGAGTGTCTTGACGAACTTTGTTGATGGTTTACCGAGATCGAGGAAGGGTAATACGGAGATTTGGGTCGTGGTAGACAGACTTACTAAGAGTGCCCATTTCATTCCCCTGAAGGGTAAGAGGACTGCTCCATAGTTAGCCTCCGTATACATTCGAGAGATAGTTCTTTTGCACGGTGTTCCTTCTAGCATAATGAGCGATCCCGACCCTTTCATTACTAGCGAGTTTTGGAAGAGCTTGCAAGAGGCGGTAGGGACTCAGTTACGTTTGAGCACTGCATATCAACCTCAGACGAACGGCCAGACCGAGAGGGTGAATCGTATTCTAGAGGACCTTCTGAGGGTGTTTTAAACTTCGGAGGCACATGGGAGGAGCATCCTTGCTTGGTTGAGTTCACGTATAATAATAGTTTTCAGTCTAGAATTGGCATGACACCTTTCGAGGCTCTTTATGGAAGGCCTTGTCGTTCACCTACATATTGGTGGGAATCTATGGATAAGATCTTACTTGGGCCCGATATGATTAGAGAGACTTCGGAAAAGATTGATTTGATACGAAGGAGGATGAAGACGGCGCAAGATAGGCAGAAATTGTATGCGGACAAGAGGAGGACAGATCTTGAATTTGATATTGGGGACATGGCCTTTATCAATGTGTCGCCAATACGGAATGTTGTTCGCTTTGGGTCCGTTGGGAAGTTAGCACCAAGGTTCCTAGGGCCGTTTCCTATTAAGGAGAGGATTGGACAGATGGCGTATAGAGTGGAGTTGCCCGAGAGACTTAGTGGTTTACACGACGTATTCCATGTATCACATTTGGGGAAGTGCTTGCATGAGACCGCGGAAGTGGTAGAGCCGAGCATGCTTAGAGAGGTGGAGATAGAGCGTGATGCGACGATTCGATGAACTCCTACATGCATTCTTTGGTCGGAGATTAAAAAGTTGAGGAATCAAGAGGTCAGGCTCGTCAAAGCGCAATGGGGAGATGATGAGAGAGACGCTACTTGGGAGACGAAAGAGAAGATGCGTTCATTGTACCGTTTCCATTTTGAGGGTATGTCTTTTAATTTCTCCTTTATCACTCGTGGATGCATATACACACACTTTAGGCACTAGATCGACTTAGTCACTTTCATATTTCATATTGCATATAAATGGATGTATTTAGTAAAATGAATGTACATTGGACGTCTGTATCATATAGGGTTCTTTGCATACATGATGGATACAAAGCACTATCATTATTTGCATTAAGGAGGTCGACTGAATCAGTGGACCGCCTGACTTTGCATTAGTATACGAACATGTACACACACTATGCATATGTACATGAAAAGCATTAGAATTTTTTTAAGGAAAATGGTTGCTTGTGGTTGATGGTTGAGTAGACGGATGATTGGATGGTAGGATATGTTCTTCTTGACTTAGAGATTTCGAAGACGAAATCCTTTAAGTAGGGGAGAATGTAACACCCCAAATTTTGAATGTTTGTATTAAATAAATTTAAGAACACTAAATTTTTAAAAGAGGAATAAAGGGAAATGGGTTGCACCATTGCTTTCGTCTCAGAATTCTGCATGGGATAGAGTCCAATTTTTCGAAAAACGTAGTCCGGACGAAGAAGATATGACCTCGGAAGATAACAAGGAAAAAAATATGTGAGCAGGGGGGAGGTCGACCATGGAATCGACCTGGGTACCCCCAGGTCGACCTGGGGGTCGACCTCCCCCTTTGGGGGGTCGAACCTGATTCGGCCAATTTTGCTGCGTGTTGCGATTTTTTGGCCTAGGACGATTTTTGATGGTCCAGATCAGTTCTGAGGTTAATCCTAAGGCCTAAATAACTTCCTACACCTATAAATATGTCATCAACCTAACCCTAATTCATAAAATAATTTCTATAACATAATTATGCTGTCAAACTCTCGCCTAAACCATAGCCGCCGCCCCTAATCAAATCTCAAGTGTTCATGCACAATTCAAATCAAAGTTTAGAGCTTCAACAACAATTAAAGAAAATCAATCAACATCACCGCAACGTTTCTACACCAATTTCAGTGCATAGTTCTATTCTTTAACCACGAAAGTTGAGTACGGTGATTTTCACAATATAATGGGATTAAAAGTAACATAATGAAGTTGTAAAGAGGATTCATATGTATGTATGTAATTTAAATCTCATCCAAGTTTTCACCTTTTGATCCATGTCATCATATGCCTATGTTTCTACGTAAAATTTATACCTTTTATCAGTTTATTCATGTTGAATCTGTCATTATGCCTCTATGCCAGTTTATATGCCTCTTTATTTCATGATGTTGTGTTAATTTCAATTTTCTGCGATTTGATTCTCTCTTCTTATCCCTATTCCTTTTATTTTTGGATCTAGGTTACTTTCGAGCCTAGTCTAAAAATACACGGGAATGTGAATATGTGGGAACGATGGGTTACGTGAAATGTGGAAAATTGGATATTACTGGATATTTTGGATAATTGGATAATATGTGAAAATTGGCATATTTGGGTATGAATTACATGGAATTGATAAAATTTCCTATAACTGAAAATTTGTAACTGAGGTAATTAATATGTAATTAGTGACAAGTTGAAATAGGCAAAAAAGTGTAAACATGATTATATGTTGAATTGGAAACACATGACATGAAAATTGTGTATGGGTGAAATACGATGTTATTGAACCTTTGACACGACGTTAGGCGCAATTGTGACGTAAGACTGCCCAGAACCGCTCGGCAAATCCAACAGTCACAATTGGATGTCTAATGTGAGAGGTTAAAGGAGTGAATTGTAGGCGTAACGATTAATGACACGTTGTTAGACCTGGTTTGTGGTGTAAGACTGCCCAGAACCACCCGGCAAATCCAACGGCCACAAAGTGTTTGGTCTAATGTGGCAGGTCATGCACCGTTCATCATGAGGAATGAATTAAAGAATACTAACCATAATAAGATATGGGTATGGTTAGAGGGTTAAGTGGGGTGACAGGTAAATTATGACATGTAAATATGGACTTAACCGGAATAAGATAAGGCATGTAAATTATGACATGTAAGTATGGACTTAGCCGTAGCATGTGTAAGACATGGACATTTAAATTAAAATGGTTAAGTGGGCGAAAATCCTAGTAGAGGCCAAGCATAGGTAGAGGCTTGTGTCGGATGGGGACCCGTTTCAACCAATAACCCATTTGAGTATCTACTTGGGCCCGGTACTAGGCTGGGGTTGGGGCACACTTACTGGGCTTGAATATAAGAGGTCAAAATGTGAATAGCGGTGGCAACTGAAGTCCAACGGGACCATGTGTGTGCTTGGGTCCGGGCTGGTTGGTAAGACGTTGTTGCATCGTGTAGGTATGGCCGTGCATTTCATGTTGGTATCGGGGTTGCCACTTTGGGGAGTGATACACCCACGGTGGGGCCAATATGGATGCCTACGCGGTTTAGGGAGCCGATCAAATAGGTAGAGTAAGGGTACCTTAGCGGTGGTAGGAGAAAGTCGGCACCAACGTCAGTAGCTAGGTACAAGTAACTACCAAGTTTGTCATGTGGGCACAGTTAGTGGGAAGGGATCAACCTTGAGTAAAAGAGACTAGTAGATGTGCGGTGTAATTAAGTAATGTGATGTAACATAGAGAAAGTTCGGTGCAACGAAATACATGTCGGTTGAGTTGGATAGTCCTTTGGGTGCTAGTCTGATGTTGACTTTGGTCATCGGGGTTAGTACATGGAGGGTCGTTCGCTTAGCCAAGGTGTAGGATTGTCTTAGTACTTAGGAACGAAATCATCTTTTCCATCCTTTTTACCTACCTTATCTATGTTACAGCCATATCATGTTGCCTATTTATGTCTTGATCATTTACCTTACCTATTATTTGTTAAAATTACTGGACTCGCCAGACTTTATGTCTGACCCGTTTGTTTCCACCTCTTTTTTTTCTTTCCCCCTTCAGGTTTGCAAGGAGGGAATACTACAGCTTAGTGCCGATTTCTTTTAGTTGCTTGAAAAGAGTAGATATATCGCTTTGGACTCTCTCATCGCTATGGCTTTGCTTATGCTCAGTGGGGATTTATGCATTTATGTTATTTTAGTATTTGCTTCTTTATGTACTTTGAAATTTTTGGAAATGACTATTGATCCTATTGTAATGGTTTTGGAAACTACTTATGTAAGCTTGATTTGAATTATAATGCTATGAAATAAGTTTTATCTTCCGATGTGTTGTTTTATTTATTTATTCTTGTAATTTATCTGTTCTATACAACAATAATGCTCCATGGACATTGATGCATTTCCTTTGTGAGTGACATTAATGGACATGGGGTGTTACCGCAAAACTCAGGAAATGCAGAGGCAAGGACCGGAGAAGGTTCCCGCCGGCAAGAACCTCACACCTTTGCCTCCACAATGCCACGCCAATGCAGTCAACTAGCCTTAACAAATCCTCTGACCAAATACCGCTTCGCACCCAGCCGGGTGAGAAATTTCGCACCTACCAGGTGCAAAATTTCGCACCTCGCCCAGGTGTTAATTTCCGAAGGCCAATTGCAAGAGGCGCAAATTTCTGGAAGATGGTCCCCATTTCTACCTACTCCTACCTAACCCCTACCCAACCACTTCCTATAAATACCTCATGGCCTCACACTTCAAAGTGAGAGAATTCTATAGCTTAGAGACCTCCATAAAGCTTCATGAATGGCATCTCCTCTTTGAGAAAGAAGGAGGGCAAGATTGTCTTTTTCCTTATTATTCAATATATGATAATTATGACATCATATATCATGAGGCATAAATGTAATGAGATATCGTGAGATAGTCTCAACCTTGTAATTTCTTTCAAGTGATTAATAATATTCCAATGACTCTTCAAAGTGGACGTAGCCCCTTACTGAGGCCGAACCACTATAAATCTCTTGTGTTATTTACTTCTTATGTTTCAAATATGTTCTTGTCTGTGCGGCCATATTTGTAATTCCTAGTAATTGGGAATCTTTGGTGTTTGCGACATTTTTTGCTGTCAACTTTTGGTGCTTTCACTGAGAGAACTAGGATATTGCATCTTTCTTGCACGTTACCATCTCGACTTAGTTAAGCTTAAGGTTCCCTACTTAACCTGCTATCGAATCTGCGTGCGATGGTAAAGAAGTCAAAGAACGCAATAATCGGCTCCTCAGCCACAGCCGAGGCTGGTACATCTCGACAACCTCAACCGGCAGACATCCCAGCAACTAATGAAATGAACCTCCTATTGTGGACCCCGAAGCACCTGAAACACAAGCGCAAATCCGTACGCTTAGTGAAAAATATGAGAGTACAGTCGTCAAGCTCAAACAAGCGCTAAGGAAAAACATCGACCTTATGCGCCGACTTAACGAAAGTCAGCACGTCGTCGCTCAACTACAACTAGCTCGGAACAATGCTCGACCTCGGCCACCAACATTGGGAACTTCCTCTTCCGAGTCAAGGGGTTCATACTAGAGAAGAAGGTTTAGTCTCATTAACAACATCGCCGTCCAAACTATTGCCCTCGACAATGGCAATGGCAACGGATACGCCAAAGGCAACGGCGACCGGACAACAGTTACCTATGGCAAGGACGCCCAACCTCGGGATCGTTCTCGCCTAATCATCAATGTAGGACCTGCTACTACTATCCAAGCTCCTCCTCGATAAGACCCAGCGATCACCCCCCGGGACAATGAACCAACCATTCAGGCGGCCCATGCTTTTCCAGAACTGGGCCCACGTGACCCCGCCCCACACCATCACGCGCACCTGGCTCCCGTTATAGATGTCGAGGACATGGAAGAAGACATCCACCCTAGAAGAGGCCCTCGTGCCAGAACTCCGGAACCTCGTCAAAACCCCTGGGTCCCGATGGAGGACCCTCATTCGACCTACCTTCCCGATATGGTTCGAAGGATCATGAGGGAGATGCGAGGAAATGTGCATGATTCATGGGAAGCACATTTTAGGCGCAACCCTTTCACTCGAAGAGTTAATGAAGCTGAATGGTCGCGACGCTTTAGCGGGCCTCAGAAGCCGCTCTACGGCGGCACCGCTGACCCTTGTGCTTCCTTAAACCATTATGAATGGCAAATGGTCTCAAGTAGAGGTGACGACTCAGTAAAATGCAAATGCTTTTCGGTCTTCTTGTTGGGGACCGCTCAATTATGGTTCTCTCGCCTCCCGCTTAATTCCATCAACAAATTCGGCCAATTAGCGACACATTTGGTCAAACAGTTCAGAATGCACATTCCGACTCCATAGAACCCCTTACCCATTCCAACTTATACTAATGACCTACGGAATCGATTAAAAGCTACCTTTCCCGGTTCAACATCGCCTTCGCCGAAGTCGAGAATCCGGATCCACGCACCATCCTCTTCTAGCTAGCTAAAGGAGTCCTTCCTACTTCCGAATTCGGGGCATGGATTGATTGAAAGCAACCGAAGAGCGTTGATGCATTCTATGAGAAAGCCAGGCAGTTCTTATACCAAGAAGAAGCAATGAGGAACCGTGTCTCTGACGCTAGCCGCCCCACTAACCCTCGGACTGACACCGCAAATAACCGCCCTCGGGTTCAAGAAGCAAGAAGAACCCCCCAATCCGAACACGAAGATAGGACCCCCTAGACAGTGACCGAGCAATGGGGGACAAGGCGGCGAGGGTAACAACCAGGTCCAAACAGAGCAAAGGAAGCCCGGCCCCTACCGCGCTTACGAGACATATACCCCATTAAATGAAAATCCGAAGGCCATCTACTTGGAAACATGCAACACTCTGCAATATCCGAAACCCTCACAAGGGAGTCCACCGACTCTAAGAAGAACTCGGGGAGATACTGCCGATATCACGACATGTATGGACATAACACAAATGAATGTCGACAACTTTGAGATGCGATTGAAAAACTCATCCGCGAGAAACGGCTCGAACGATGTGTTCAAGAGCTTTTTCCTCCCAAAGCCAATCCAAAAACTTTAGCGCCAACTCCTCAAACGGCTGCCAAGATGACCCCTGGACCATCTATCGCAAGGCGAGGGATCGTGATCAATACTATATACGGTGGACCAAGCCCCACGCATGACAGCTTTCGAAAGATGGAGGAATACGTGGGTTCCATTAAATATGCAACCTACGAGTCTTTCTCTGCTCCCGATGAATTCGGCCCGGCCAAGCTCTAGAAAACCATGCGGGACGACATTGAAAGGGAATCCATGGAAATTGAAATCCCGACCACCGATCCTTTGGTCATAATGGCTCAAATTGGCGCTGCAACCGTCCGAAAGATACTGGTCGATTCGGGAAGCTCATTCAACATCATCTTCAAAGCTGCCTACGATCAGATGAAGTTAGAAGCAAAAGACCTCAAACCATGCCACGCCATGATTCACGACTTTAAAGGGGCATCCAGCTGTCCAGTGGGAGTCATCGACCTACCCGCTGAACTTGGCACGGGGTATCGAAGCCGAATCTGAATCCTCACCTTCGTGGTTATCGACATTGCCTCATCATACAACGTCTTCCTCGGACGCCCCTTCCTTAAAGAATTCCGCATTTGTTTATCGCCATGGTCTTTCCTAATGAAATTTCCAATAGAAAAAGGGGATTGCAACAATCAGAGGCGACAAATTCAGTGCCAGGGAATGTTACGCAATAGAATGGAAAAATGCATGCAATGGGGCCAAGGGTAAAGCAGTACCCGCCGCCATTTGCGCCAAGACCGCCTCAGCATAGCAATCAGCGGCGTCTGGGCACTGGCCCAGGCGCCACTCCTGTCTTTCCGATGAACTTAACCCAAGGAAAGACGAAGAGCCCAAGTACGAGAGACCAACTCCAGTCGAGCCCACGGTGGATGTAACCGTTACCCCCGATGACCCATCACGAATACTGAAGATAGGATCACACCTGTACCCAGCCATCAAAGATGACCTCGTGGATTTCTTGAAAGGCAACTTAGACGTATTTGCATGGACTCATTTCGATATGAAGGGCATAGACCCCGCAATTGCTTGCCATTAATTGGGCATAGATCATAAAATCCATCCAGTCAAGTAGAAGCATTCCTTCCTGGGGCCCGAGAAGTCCAAGGCACTCAAAGAAGAGGTCGATTGCCTGCTAAACAACAACTTCATCCGTGAAGCCTACTTCCCCGAGTGGGTCTCCAATCCGGTTCTGGTCAAGAAGGCCAATGGTAAATGGCGGACGTGCATCGATTTCTCTGATTTGAACAAAGCTTGCCCGAAGGACAGCTTCCCGCTCCCAAAGATCGACGAGCTAGTCGAATCAACCGCCGGATACCAACTACTAGCTTTCATGGATGCCTACTCCAGTTACAAACAGATCTCGATCGATCTCCGTGAGCAGGATCATACCTCCTTCATAACCGACCGCGGATTTTACTGCTATCGCGTCATGCCTTTCGGCCTCAAGAATGCCGGTGCAACATATCAATGGATGGTTAATCGACTCTTTAAAAATAAAATCGGGAAATCGATGGAGGTGTTTGTGGACGACATGCTAGTTAAATCAAAAGTGTCTAGCAGACACGTCCACGACCTCTCCGGAATGTTCGATGTCCTATGCCAGCATGACATGAACCTCAATCCTCTTAAATGTTCCTTTGGCATCGCCTTAAGAAAGTTTCTAGGTTTCATCGTCAATGGTTGGGGCATCGAAGCTAACCCTGAGAAAATCCAGGCCATTCGGGATATCCGAATCCTCGAGAACATCAAGGATGTTCAAAGTTTAAACGGGAAGGTCGCCGCTTTAAGTCGATTCATCTCCAAGGCCACCGACAAGTGCATTCCTTTCTTTGATTTACTTCGAAAAGGGAAACACAATTTCAAGTGGACCCTTGAATGCATTTCTGCATTCAAGGAGTGCCTGAATCACTTAGAGCGACCACCCATCTTATCTAAGCCTATAGACCACGAGGACTTATACGTTTACTTAGTTGTTTCTCCACAGGCAATTAGCTCGGTGTTGATACGACTCGAGGATCACTTCCAACGACACGTCTACTACATAAGCAAGCAACTGACAGGGCAGAGAAGAACTACCCGAAGCTCGAAAAACCTCCATTCTGCTTACTAATCTCCTCCCAGAAGCTCTTGCCATTTTTTCCAGGCTCATCCCATAAAAGTCTACACTAACCAACCGTTGCGTCCGGTCCTGCACCAACCTGAGGCATCCGGCCGATTGATGAAGTGGAGTATGGAACTTAGTTAGTTCGAGATAACAGTCATTCCCCGTCGAGCCATCCTCGATCAAGCCCTTGGCGACTTCATAGTAGAATTCATGGCTCCTGAGGGAACCTCTGCAGAACATGCCGAAACCCCCAACAACGTGTGGAAGTTGTTCGTAGGCGGATCCTCCAACGTCAAGTGCTCGGGAGCCAGTATCGTACTCATCACACGTGAGGGACGCTCAATACACTGCATTAAAGTTGAATTTCTCTGATACCAATAACGATACGAAATATAAGGCATTGTTAGTTGGGCTGAGAATCGCGATCGAGCTCAAGCTGAGAACTATCCAAATCTTCTCCGACTCACAACTCGTCATATGCCAAGTAATAAACGAGTACCAAACAAAAGCTGAAAGGCTCGCTCTTTACGTAACTCAAGTTCAGAAGCTACACACCCACTTTGACCACTTCATTATCACTCACATTCCGTGAGAGCAAAACGAAAAAGACGATTAATTAGCCAGACTGGCGAGTTCTGAAGACCCTTAGCTTTTGGGATTCGCCCTCGTCGAAGTACTCAACTCCCCCAGTATCCAGCCAATTCAAACCAGCATGGCCATGACTGCCAAACCAGAACTGGAATCATGGATGACGCCAATCCAGAGCTACCTATGACGTGGGACACTCCCAGAGAGCCACAAAGAACGGCGAGCGCTCACCGCTAGTCAGCCCGCTACCTTCTCGTAGATGGGATATTATATTGAAGAGGCTTCTCTGTCCCCTTACTTAGGTGCGTGGCCCATGGGGATGCCCAAAGAATTCTGACTAGTGTGCATGAAAGCTAATGCGGCGACCACACAAGGGGGCAAACACTGGCCAGGAAGATACTCCGACAGTGTTACTACTGGCCGACGCTCGACCAAGACGCCACAGACTATGCTCGCAAGTGCGACAAATGCCAACGCTTCTCTAAGATCCCAAGAGCCCCGCCGACGGAACTGACACAAATGACCAGCCCCTGGCCATTCGCCATGTGGGGAATCAATATCATTGGAACTCTTCTCATGGCCAGAGGCGGGGCACGATACACCGTCATCGCAGTAGATTATTTTACCAAATGGGCGGAAGCCGAAGCCCTCGCCACTATAACCACTAAGAAGATGATCAACTTTATGGTGCACAACATCATTACTCGATACGGGGTCCCTTAAGCCCTCATCTCAGACAACGGTACTCAATTCGATAGCGCCGAATTCAAAGCCTTCTGTCAGCGGCACAACATCGAAAAAAGGTTATCGTTCGTAGATCACCCCTAGGCCAACGGACAAGTCGAAGCGGTCAACAAAGTCATCAAATCCATCATCAAAAAGCGCCTTGAGAAGGGTGAGGGCATGTGGGCATACGAACTTCCTCTAGCCCTTTGGGCCTACTGAACAACTCACAAGACAGCAACCGGGCACACGCCCTTCGCCCTTTCTTATGGGTCCGAAGCCATCATTCCCATCAAGCTCGAGCTTTAGTCTCATCTTGTCACCTACTTTGATCCAAACACGAATCAGGACATGCTTCTAGGGTCACTCGACTTGCTGGAAGAAAAAAAGAAACGAAGCCGATATACGTACCGCTGCACAACGACAACGAGTCGCTCGGTACTACAACCCTCGAATCCTCCACAAGGACCTCAACATCGGGGACCTCGTCCTAAAACAGGTATTCCCTCTTCCAACAGGCCTCGCTCCCCACTGGGAAGGGACATACTCCATTCTGCGAAGATTCAGCAATGGAACATTCAAGCTTGCCGCCGTGGACGTAGCTGAAATACCAAGGGCTTTGAAAGTGAACATCTCCGCTATTATTTCACATAACTTAGCATATGGTTGTTTATGTTTTCCAACGATGTTTTGTTTTGTAATAATTCAAGGCATTGTAATGGCTATTCATGCCAAAATTTATTAATGGAAATGATGTTCATCATTCTATTTCCCCACTCGGGGTTTACTCCTCACGCGACATAATTAGCTAACCCTGACAGCTAGTTTCTATACACCGCCATACCAACTCCCAACATGGGGGTCGGCATCGCCATATCAACCGCGGATCAATCCCGCGGCCTAACCACACTGGCAACGATCGGCATCCCAAACACGGGACCCGGCCACGCTACTCGAGTCGCCAGCCCGTGGTGCGACAGAGTATAAATAACCTCTGACTCTAACATTGACCTAAAATCAAGGCCGAGGATAAATTGTTTAACCAGCCAATAGCTTGATGGGGCAACACAAACTCCCCCTGAGCTACGGTTGTCGGTCAGACTTTGGCGCAGCACCAATACCGACCCTTAAATCGTCACATCCCCAAAGCTCTCAAGGCTGAGGGGTAGCCCACGGCCACGATCGGGCCTTACGAGCTGATGATCCGGGCTTCTCTTTCCAGGTGAACGACGCCGTCGTCAGGCTCGCCCCAACCCGATGAACGACGGGAGAGCCTACACCGGACATATGGCATAACGCGACGTCATGCGCTTCCGCTACTCTTAAGTTTAATCCCGGGCAACGCAAGAAAAAACAGCAGGCGCTCTAGCCGGGCTTCGCGAACTACGGGTCTCCTGAGCTGAGGGAGACTTAGTAGAAGCTTGTGCACTGTCTTACGCCCCTCTGGAACTACAACCCAGAGCACGGCACTCAATCACACCCTTGGGAATCACCAACCTGGAGCACAACACTCACAATCACTTTTTTGTTGAATGTAACGATAAGTATGCCTATGCAAGTACGAGACGCCCGAAAATATGGGGGGAACATCCAAACAGTTAACACAAAATGCGATCTTTGCTAATTCACTTTTCATTACAACACACACACATTACAACCCGCTACACTACTAATATATTTTCCTTCTAATGGCAGGGTGTACATGAGAACCACACAATGCCTTGAAAAACCTAAATCGAGGGTCGAACTCGCGTAAAATATCGGCCCACACTACCAAAATGAGTCCTAAAGTCGTACTTGAGTAACTAGTGATAATCGTGCTACCTCCTCTTGTCTTTGTGCTTCTTCCTTACAGATTCTTCACTCAACGGTTCGTCCGTGGAGTCGGGTTTCCCCTTGCTAGACACTCCTTTCCGACTTTGGCTCCCTTTGGAAGTGGTCGACCCATGAGAAGTTGGGAGATGCCTCTCGCCCGCCTTGTCACCACTAGGGATCTCAGTAACATCAGCAGTGGTAACTGGCGGCACAATAAGGGGGTAACCTCCAGCAGGAAGACCGATCGCGGCTGCGCTTGCCTCCGAAGTCTTTTTCTTATCCCGCTTGGCTTTCTCCTTAGCCTCTTTAGCGGCTTGACGATCGACGAGCCACTGGGATTCACACGCAGAATCGCCAGACCTGATTTTCTCATGGGCTTCAATGGCCCTTCGTTGGGCATCCTCTGTGATGACCCCAAACTTCCACGAGTGAAAGCAGGAGAAATCATTTTTGGAATACAACATAAATACAATAAAACAGAACACAGATACAATATAACAAAGGAGATTCATAGAGTAATAACATTATAGCAGCGGAAAAATATAATGTCATCAATCACAGAAATTCCACAGTCATAGAAAACTAAGATTATTACAACAAGTTTGCAGAAAAGAAATAAGTTTGATGTCTAAAAAGAAAAGAAAAGATGCCAATAGAAACAAAAAGTCTTCAAGCTCCAAGTCATCACCTCTTCTCCCAAGCAGAATCCAAGAGAGAGAAAATAAGCAGCTTCAAAGAAAAGCTCCAAGCAAAGAATGAACCTGTCTACTTGGCTGCCCGTGTAGAAGAGAGGGCACCCAAGTTTGCAAAAGGGTGAAACAAACTATGGGTCAGTCGTGGGACTGGTGTGAGAATTCTTAAATAGATTTACTCGTACTAATAAGGCAAATCCAAAGACCACGCCGCTAGCGCGGAACGGGTTGTACCAGTGGATTGCCGTGCATAACTACAGTGTCATAATAAATGATTAAATAAGTCGTCAACAACGCAATGTCTTTTGAAAAATGGAACCACCATAAGACTCAGGTCCCATCACACAATGCAACGCACACCAAGAGGATAGAGTTTTACCTTATGGTGGTTAAACATGCTAAATACGCCAAATACGTAACTAATACTATTATTAGTGTATATGGTTTCAAACAATTCAAATTATAAGTATCAATCCTAGGAAGCATAGGTACCATATATTATGCCTCCAATACTAGTAATACAATCAAATCCGTCGGGGTCGTATTGGATATTTGGGTTTCCATCATGAGTCCAGGCTAGGGAGGACTCCTTACCGATTCGAGACACTCTAGTTAATGCCTCAGGATTACCCGCAGTTAACCCTTGGAAATGGCAGGGCCGGTCCTCACATACAGCTTAGAGGATTAGTTATTCCTAAGTACACGTTCCCCGGTCCTATAGGACCTATCCGAGGCGCCTCATTTCATCATCCTCCAAAAGTAAAATGACTACTAACTAGAAAGAAACGTGCTACTTTCCCTGCGTTCCCTTCCCCCTTTTTAGACTCTACCGGTTTGTGAGGCTCGTGAAGTCATGTTCTTCGTACCACAAGGTTCTGCTTTTCAACAAGAAACCCTGATCATTGCATCTTAGTATGCCACACCGTCACTCCATACCGTACTATTGATCTTCCGTCACTATATAAACGGGTGTTAAGTAGAGAATAAATTCTCTACCACCAATCGTTTATATATTAACTGAATATCAACAACATAATATTTTGTGGGGTACGATGTCAGACACACTATCCATTTATACCCATGCTCTAGGTCTGAACTAGGGTCAAACCCGTGAAATCAACACGTACGTTTGGGCAATTACCCCGACCCTTGAATTGGGAGCAAACCAATTCAGAGTCTTGATCGTTGTCCATTCGAGGGGAGATTTACGGTCTTCATGCGCCGTCTTCATACTTGAATTCTTGGAATCGTACGATCATTTGGAATGGGATTAACCCGGACTTTCCAAATAATCTCGCATTCATATATTTTGAGAAAAACATATTTCATATCGTTATTTTAATTATATATATAAATATATATATATATATAATTCGTTTAGTTTGTCGTCCCTACGTGCAGCTTAAGTTTCTCTTAACTTTCACCTTTCTACTTACCTGACAATGTAGTTTAGGATTAGACGATAATTCTTCCCTTTTTAATTCATTATTATTTATTTTATACTTTATAATTTTCATTTAAGAATGTAAATTATAATGTGCCATCCCATTCATTTCTTTATATATATCTTTTCCAATTTCATTATGAACAATGAACATTTTCCTAGGGTGTAAGTTCCCTTTTACCTACATTATAAATAATGTTAATGTTCCAATACAGTTCCTTATCTTTCATTTAACATTATAAATAATGTTATTCTTGCATACGTTTCATTCCTTTTATTTACATTATAAATAATGTTAAACCTTACATACAGTTTCTTTTCTTTTATTTAACATTATAAATAATGTTAAACCTTACATACAGTTTCTTTTCTTTTATTTAACATTATAAATAATGTTAAACCTTACATACAGTTTCTTTCTTTTATTTAACATTATAAATAATGTTAAACCTTACATACAGTTTCTTTTCTTTTATTTAACATTATAAATAATGTTAATTCTTCCTACGGGGTGAATTCTCTTTTTATATACATTATAAAATAATGTTAATACCATACGGTATAAATTCTTATGTGTTAACATTAAAATTAAATGTTAACTTGACATACGATGAAATTTTCTCTTATATTAACATTAAAAATAATGTTAACTACATAAAGTGTTATTTTCTTTTTAACATTAACATTAAAATGTTAACATCATACAATGGTGTTATTCTTATAATATAATGCATAAATAAAATGTAATCTCTTTCCTACAGTTAATCCTCTTTAAATTACCATTATAACTAATGTCGATTTCCCATGCATTGTAAATTACTTATTTTTAACATTAAAAATAATGTACTCTTCCTACGATAGAAATACTCTTTTTATTAACATTTAAAATAATGTTACATGTACATACAATAAATGTTAATGAACCATATAGTGAGTTTTTCTCTTTTATTTTCCATTCCATTAACATTAGAAATAAATGTTAATGAATCATACAATGCATTTTCTATATTTTTAATATAGACAAAAATGTTAAATTATCATATGGTGAAATTTTCTATATAACATTAACAAAAAAAAATTCCATTCAACATACGGTGAATTTTTTTTTATAATTCTAATATTAACACAAATGAATGTTAATCTCATACGGTGACATTTTCTTAGTACATAACATTAAAAATAATGTTAATGAATCATACGGTGACATTTTCATATTTAACAAAATAAGTATCCATCAATCATACGGTAAATATTTTCATTTTTTACAAAATGCTATTTTATCATACGATGCAAATTTATATTTTTATAACATGCCCAAAAATGTTATTTAACATACAATGCAAACTTATATTTTTATAACATGACCAAAAATGTTATTTAACATACAATGCAAACTTATATTTTTATCACATTAAATAAAAATGGCAAAAATACTATTCACATACAATGCATTCTTATATGTTAAACATTAAATAAAAATAACAAAAATACTATTCACATACAATGCATTATTTTCATATTTTACATACAATGCATTATTTTACATACAATGCATTATTTACTAACTTGGACAAAATACTATGCTATACATACAATGCATTATTTTACATACAATGCATTATTTACTTATTCTAACATGACAAAATACTATTTTATGCAAAGCAAATTTCTATTTTTCTATCATGACAAAATACTATTTTATGCAAAGCAAATTTCTATTTTTCTAACATGACAAAATACCATTTTATGCAATGCAAATTTCTATTTTAACACAAATTTGTTCATTCAACATACGGTGCTCTTTATTTTAAAATAACACAAATTTGTTCATTCAACATACGGTGCTCTTTATTTTAAAATAACACAAATTTGTTCATTCAACATACGGTGCTCTTTATTTTGATAATGAACAAAATATATTCACTTACATACGATGTTTTCTTATTTTGATAATGAACAAAATATTAGTTCATTACATATAGCGGCCAATTCTATTTTGTAAATGAACAAAAATATACTTATCTCAAATGGCGACAAATTCTATTTTAAAATATTGACAAAAATGTCAATCAACATACGGTGTTTATTTTCTTATATAAACATTGACAAAAAATGTCAATCATCATACGGTGTTTATTTTCTTATATAAACATTGACAAAAAATGTCAATCATCATACGGTGAATAATTTCATATGATGAAATTTCTATTTTTAACATTTAAACAAAAATGTTATTTTCCTTACAGTGCATTTTATATTTATCACATGACAAAAATGTTATTCTTCATATCAATGCATTTTCGTATTTACATATTTCTAATGTAAAATTAAACACCGTTTTTCATTGCAACTATATTTACAAATTTCAAATGTAAAATCTATCCATCTTATTAAATCAACAAAACACATACTTTTATATGTTTGCAATAAAAATGTGGTCTTTTGTTTATAACAACAAAATATATAACTTTTTATATAATCAATAAAAATATAATCTTTTTATAAAAACAATAAAATCTCTAACTTTTGTTTCATGTCATATTAACATCGTCCAACTTAAATTTCCTACCTCTATAGTGATTCAAGTTTTCATGTCATACACACATCGCTAATCTTATTTTTCCATGAAACATAACAACAGCAAATATATTCATCGATGCTAAATTTCAGATCTACTATTTCTAATCATTCAAAACATCAACCATACAATTCAAACATCATACTTCATACATCAAATAATAGATCTATAATTAATTTAAATAAAGTGAATACTCACAACATTAGATCTAGCATACATACAGAGGTTTGGTCATAGCTGATTCACATCGCATTTGTTCATAGCAGGTTCACATCGCATAGTATGAATTAAATTAAATTAATTAAAATAGAAGTGAACTCTCACCTTGAATTTTTGGCCAAAATTTTACTGTCTCCTTTTCAGCTGCGGTCTGCGCCATCGTGAAGCTCTTAATTTTGTGATTCCAACGCAATTTACGGTTCGTCAAACGGACCTCGTATGAAAGAGTTATGAATTTTTAAAGATCGGGTAATTAAATAATTAATTAATATTCGTGAAAATACCTAAAAATTTCACCGTCTCGGAATTGGACAAAATTAGTGTCCACGCGTCCATCTCGTCGCCACGATCCCAACGCACCTGAAATCGTCGATTTTCGACTTCGTATGAGTGAGTTATGCAATTTTAAAGTTCTGGAAATTAATTAAATAATTTAAAAATAAAATAGAAAATACCCTCAGCCCATTGACCGAAAAACACTGTTCACCGCCGAACTTTGACCGCACTTTGCCGCTGCCTCGGGCCACCTGACGCCACGGGACCACCGCCAATGTCTTCGTCTTGGCGAGACGCACCACCACCAGAAAGAGCCGCCCCTAAAGCTTCTCCGATCATCGGGAAATCGCCTAGAAAGGATTTCGCCTCGCGGGTCCCACAGGCCACCTCACACCTCCAAACTGCCTGAAATTTGGCGAGCACCTCCACCTCACGTAGACGAAGAACTTCCGTGTTCGTGACTTCGTCTAATTCTTCCTCGATTCACGGGAATTTCTTGATTTACGTTTTGAGCTTCTGAATTTCGAAAACAGCAAGTTTTAAGACGAGATTCCGGCGAATCCGAGCGCTGTTTGACAAAACCGACTACACCATTAGCTTCGTATCGTCGAGACCTTCGAGAGGACATATAATTTGCTATGGTTTGAAGAGATTTTATTTTTTTATGAATTTTAGAGGAAGAGAGAGCCGACATGGAAATTGAGAAAAATGATGGAAAATAGAAGTGGCTGCTGAGCATTTCGAATTTCAGCCCTAAATCTCAGAAAAAAGATAATATATACCATGGGTTTAATTTTGGTTTGGGCCCAAATATCATTACGTGCCCAATTACTCAATTTTCAACTGTTTTCTTCAATTCAGAAATTCTTATAAATACATGCGAATTTCAAAATTAATAAATTTTTAAACATAATTATTTCAGGTCATTACGAACCCAACGAACCTGATTTCGTAATTTTCCGATTCCGTATGAATTTATTATAAATTTCCGAAGTCTGAAAATAGGCTGTATTTCCACTGTAAAAATTATACAGGCCACAAAATAATTCCAAAAATTATAAATTTTATAATTTATCCTTAATTTAATATTCCGAATCCATAGAAACTGGTTTCGTCGAATTCGGAGTTTTTTTGCAAAAATTCTATTTTTCAGGTGTATATTTTAATATTTAAAAATACCAAAAATAGTGGAATTTTTCCGAAACTCAAAAATATAAGTTCTTATTGTCATTTTTATATGTAAACAACATTCTAAAGCCAATGGAGATGGTTTCGGGTCCTAATTCCTTATTCTGCAAAATGTAGCATTTTGGTCCTTATAAATTTCATAGCGACCTTTCTAAATATTGAATTGGCCATAACTTTTGATTCCCGTTATGAAATTTCGATTCTTCGGATTCGTTGGAAAGATATTTTTAAATAGATTCTAATATTTTTGGTTTCACTAAAATCCGTTAAATTTTGCATCCTGTATGATTAGTCAAAGTTCAAGTTTGACTTTTCAAACTACCGCGCCATTTCTAGCTCTTTTTATATTTAAAATTAATTTATTCATTCTAACTTCGATTTGAACCAAATTTGTGATCCTTATTATTTAAAATAGATTATTTTAAATATCTAAACTCATTTAAAATCACTTAAAATAAATTTTAACTTGGCCCCAAAATTCAGGGTCGTTACAATCTCCCCCACTTAAAAACTTTTCGTCCCCGAAAAGGGAAAAGAAAAATAGAAGAGGAAAAGAGGAAGAATAAACACAGAGAATGTTTTTAACAGAGATGGTACCGTCTATAACATCAGGCCTTCTACCGAAGAAGTTGGTCCTTTCGCTCCTTCGTACACAATGAGCCAATTGAGCATCGCCACTTCACTTAGTCTTCTTCGAATGCACGATCAAGGGAAGAGTCAAAACAACTGAAATGGTGATTCTAAGAGATAGAAAAGATCGAAGGATGAATGAAAAGATGACGATAAAGTGACTGGCTATTATGTATCTCATGAACTGTTCGCCATAGAATATAGTGATTCTATGTAAACGAATTATTATAGATATGTTGTACTCCGCTTTGTAAACCAAAGCTCTGATACCAACTGTGATAGCCCGGACGAAATCCGGTAGGCTTTGCAACCATCCCTTTATCCCCCCAAAGCAGCAGGTAGAACCCACCGTGGCTCACAGTGGTCCCCCAGACACCTTGTTTTACGGCGACCCTCTCGAGTCTCCTGGCCATTGCCTTACCAACCCTCAACAGGGACATGTGGGGGTAAGAGTCTCCCGTTCGCCACCAAACCGCGAAGCGAGAACCCCCCATCATGCTGCATCCTATTCCCGGCATGCTAAACAAGGACTGGTGTGAGAATTTTTAAATAACTTATACTAATAAGGCAAATCCAAAGACCACGCCGCTAGCGCGGAACGGGTTGTACCAATGGATTGCCGTGCATAACTACAGTGTCATAATAAATGATTAAATAAGTCGTCAACAACGCAATGTCTTTTGAAAAATGGAACCACCATAAGACTCAGGTCCCATCACACAATGCAACGCACACCAAGAGGATAGAGTTTTACCTTATGGTGGTTAAACATGCTAAATACGCCAAATACGTAACTAATACTATTATTAGTGTATATGGTTTCAAACAATTCAAATTATAAGTATCAATCCTAGGAAGCATAGGTACCATATATTATGCCTCCAATACTAGTAATACAATCAAATCCGTCGGGGTCGTATTGGATATTTGGGTTTCCATCATGAGTCCAGGCTAGGGAGGACTCCTTACTGATTCGAGACACTCTAGTTAATGCCTCAGGATTACCCGCAGTTAACCCTTGGAAATGGCAGGGCCGGTCCTCACATACAGCTTAGAGGATTAGTTATTCCTAAGTACACGTTCCCCGGTCCTTTAGGACCTATCCGAGGCGCCTCATTTCATCATCCTCCAAAAGTAAAATGACTACTAACTAGAAAGAAACGTGCTACTTTCCCTGCGTTCCCTTCCCCCTTTTTAGACTCTACCGGTTTGTGAGGCTCGTGAAGTCATGTTCTTCGTACCACAAGGTTCTGCTTTTCAACAAGAAACCCTGATCATTGCATCTTAGTATGCCACACCGTCACTCCATACCGTAATATTGATCTTCCGTCACTATATAAACGGGTGTTAAGTAGAGAATAAATTCTCTACCACCAATCGTTTATATATTAACTGAATATCAACAACATAATATTTTGTGGGGTACGATGTCAGACACACTATCCATTTATACCCATGCTCTAGGTCTGAACTAGGGTCAAACCCGTGAAATCAACACGTACGTTTGGGCAATTACCCCGACCCTTGAATTGGGAGCAAACCAATTCAGAGTCTTGATCGTTGTCCATTCGAGGGGAGATTTACGGTCTTCATGCGCCGTCTTCATACTTGAATTCTTGGAATCGTACGATCATTTGGAATGGGATTAACCCGGACTTTCCAAATAATCTCGCATTCATATATTTTGAGAAAAACATATTTCATATCGTTATTTTAATTATATATATAAATATATATATATATATAATTCGTTTAGTTTGTCGTCCCTACGTGCAGCTTAAGTTTCTCTTAACTTTCACCTTTCTACTTACATGACAATGTAGTTTAGGATTAGACGATAATTCTTCCCTTTTTAATTCATTATTATTTATTTTATACTTTATAATTTTCATTTAAGAATGTAAATTATAATGTGCCATCCCATTCATTTCTTTATATATATCTTTTCCAATTTCATTATGAACAATGAACATTTTCCTAGGGTGTAAGTTCCCTTTTACCTACATTATAAATAATGTTAATGTTCCAATACAGTTCCTTATCTTTCATTTAACATTATAAATAATGTTATTCTTGCATACGTTTCATTCCTTTTATTTACATTATAAATAATGTTAAACCTTACATACAGTTTCTTTTCTTTTATTTAACATTATAAATAATGTTAAACCTTTCATACAGTTTCTTTTCTTTTATTTAACATTATAAATAATGTTAAACCTTACATACAGTTTCTTTCTTTTATTTAACATTATAAATAATGTTAAACCTTACATACTGTTTCTTTTCTTTTATTTAACATTATAAATAATGTTAATTCTTCCTACGGGGTGAATTCTCTTTTTATATACATTATAAAATAATGTTAATACCATACGGTATAAATTCTTATGTGTTAACATTAAAATTAAATGTTAACTTGACATACGATGAAATTTTCTCTTATATTAACATTAAAAATAATGTTAACTACATACAGTGTTATTTTCTTTTTAACATTAACATTAAAATGTTAACATCATACAATGGTGTTATTCTTATAATATAATGCATAAATAAAATGTAATCTCTTTCCTACAGTTAATCCTCTTTAAATTACCATTATAACTAATGTCGATTTCGCATGCATTGTAAATTACTTATTTGTAACATTAAAAATAATGTACTCTTCCTACGATAGAAATACTCTTTTTATTAACATTTAAAATAATGTTACATGTACATACAATAAATGTTAATGAAACATATAGTGAGTTTTTCTCTTTTATTTTCCATTCCATTAACATTAGAAATAAATGTTAATGAATCATACAATGCATTTTCTATATTTTTAACATAGACAAAAATGTTAAATTATCATATGGTGAAATTTTCTATATAACATTAACAAAAAAAAATTCCATTCAACATACGATGAATTTTTTTTTATAATTCTAATATTAACACAAATGAATGTTAATCTCATACGGTGACATTTTCTTAGTACATAACATTAAAAATAATGTTAATGAATCATACGGTGACATTTTCATATTTAACAAAATAAGTATCCATCAATCATACGGTAAATATTTTCATTTTTTACAAAATGCTATTTTATCATACGATGCAAATTTATATTTTTATAACATGCCCAAAAATGTTATTTAACATACAATGCAAACTTATATTTTTATAACATGACCAAAAATGTTATTTAACATACAATGCAAACTTATATTTTTATCACATTAAATAAAAATGGCAAAAATACTATTCACATACAATGCATTCTTATATGTTAAACATTAAATAAAAATAACAAAAATACTATTCACATACAATGCATTATTTTCATATTTTACATACAATGCATTATTTTCTAACTTGGACAAATACTATGCTATACATACAATGCATTATTTTACATACAATGCATTATTTACTAACTTGGACAAAATACTATGCTATACATACAATGCATTATTTTACATACAATGCATTATTTACTTATTCTAACATGACAAAATACTATTTTATGCAAAGCAAATTTCTATTTTTCTATCATGACAAAATACTATTTTATGCAAAGCAAATTTCTATTTTTCTAACATGACAAAATACCATTTTATGCAATGCAAATTTCTATTTTAACACAAATTTGTTCATTCAACATACGGTGCTCTTTATTTTAAAATAACACAAATTTGTTCATTCAACATACGGTGCTCTTTATTTTAAAATAACACAAATTTGTTCATTCAACATACGGTGCTCTTTATTTTGATAATGAACAAAATATATTCACTTACATACGATGTTTTCTTATTTTGATAATGAACAAAATATTAGTTCATTACATATAGCGGCCAATTCTATTTTGTAAATGAACAAAAATATACTTATCTCAAATGGCGACAAATTCTATTTTAAAATATTGACAAAAATGTCAATCAACATACGGTGTTTATTTTCTTATATAAACATTGACAAAAAATGTCAATCATCATACGGTGTTTATTTTCTTATATAAACATTGACAAAAAATGTCAATCATCATACGATGAATAATTTCATATGATGAAATTTCTGTTTTTAACATTTAAACAAAAATGTTATTTTCCTTACAGTGCATTTTATATTTATCACATGACAAAAATGTTATTCTTCATATCAATGCATTTTCATATTTACATATTTCTAATGTAAAATTAAACACCGTTTTTCATTGCAACTATATTTACAAATTTCAAATGTAAAATCTATCCATCTTATTAAATCAACAAAACATATACTTTTATATGTTTGCAATAAAAATGTGGTCTTTTGTTTATAACAACAAAATATATAACTTTTTATATAATCAATAAAAATATAATCTTTTTATAAAAACAATAAAATCTCTAACTTTTGTTTCATGTCATATTAACATCGTCCAACTTAAATTTCCTACCTTTATAGTGATTCAAGTTTTCATGTCATACACACATCGCTAATCTTATTTTTCCATGAAACATAACAACAGCAAATATATTCATCGATGCTAAATTTCAGATCTACTATTTCTAATCATTCAAAACATCAACCATACAATTCAAACATCATACTGCATACATCAAATAATAGATCTATAATTAATTTAAATAAAGTGAATACTCACAACATTAGATCTAGCATACATACAGAGGTTTGGTCATAGCTGATTCACATCGCATTTGTTCATAGCAGGTTCACATCGCATAGTATGAATTAAATTAAATTAATTAAAATAGAAGTGAACTCTCACCTTGAATTTTTGGCCAAAATTTTACTGTCTCCTTTTCAGCTGCGGTCTGCGCCATCGCGAAGCTCTTAATTTTGTGATTCCAACACAATTTACGGTTCGTCAAACGGACCTCGTATGAAAGAGTTATGAATTTTTAAAGATCGGGTAATTAAATAATTAATTAATATTCGTGAAAATACCTAAAAATTTCACCGTCTCAGAATTGGACAAAATTAGTGTCCACGCGTCCATCTCGTCGCCACGATCCCAACGCACCTGAAATCGTCGATTTTCGACTTCGTATGAGTGAGTTATGCAATTTTAAAGTTCTGGAAATTAATTAAATAATTTAAAAATAAAATAGAAAATACCCTCAGCCCATTGACCGAAAAACACTTTTCACCGCCGAACTTTGACCGCACTTTGCCGCTGCCTCGGGCCACCTGACGCCACGGGACCACCGCCAATGTCTTCGTCTTGGCGAGACGCACCACCACCAGAAAGAGCCGCCCCTAAAGCTTCTCCGATCATCGGGAAATCGCCTAGAAAGGATTTCGTCTCGCGGGTCCCACAGCCCGCCTCACACCTCCAAACTGCCTGAAATTTGGCGAGCACCTCCACCTCTCGTAGACGAAGAACTTCCGTGTTCGTGACTTCGTCTAATTCTTCCTCGATTCACGGGAATTTCTTGATTTACGTTTTGAGCTTCTGAATTTCGAAAACAGCGAGCTTTAAGACGAGATTCCGGCGAATCCGAGCGCTGTTTGACAAAACCGACTACACCATTAGCTTCGTATCGTCGAGACCTTCGAGAGGACATATAATTTGCTATGGTTTGAAGAGATTTTATTTTTTTATGAATTTTAGAGGAAGAGAGAGCCGCCATGGAAATTGAGAAAAATGATGGAAAATAGAAGTGGCTGCTGAGCATTTCGAATTTCAGCCCTAAATCTCAGAAAAAAGATAATATATACCATGGGTTTAATTTTGGTTTGGGCCCAAATATCATTACGTGCCCAATTACTCAATTTTCAACTGTTTTCTTCAATTCAGAAATTCTTATAAATACATGCGAATTTCAAAATTAATAAATTTTTAAACATAATTATTTCAGGTCATTACGAACCCAACGAACCTGATTTCGTAATTTTCCGATTCCGTATGAATTTATTATAAATTTCCGAAGTCTGAAAATAGGCTGTATTTCCACTGTAAAAATTATACAGGCCACAAAATAATTCCAAAAATTATAAATTTTATAATTTATCCTTAATTTAATATTCCGAATCCATAGAAACTGGTTTCGTCGAATTCGGAGTTTTTTTGCAAAAATTCTATTTTTCAGGTGTATATTTTAATATTTAAAAATACCAAAAATAGTGGAATTTTTCCGAAACTCAAAAATATAAGTTCTTATAGTCATTTTTATATGTAAACAACATTCTAAAACCAATGGAGATGGTTTCGGGTCCTAATTCCTTATTCTGCAAAATGTAGCATTTTGGTCCTTATAAATTTCATAGCGACCTTTCTAAATATTGAATTGGCCATAACTTTTGATTCCCGTTATGAAATTTCGATTCTTCGGATTCGTTGGAAAGATATTTTTAAATAGATTCTAATATTTTTTGTTTCACTAAAATCCGTTAAATTTTGCATCCTGTATGGTTAGTCAAAGTTCAAGTTTGACTTTTCAAACTACCGCGCCATTTCTAGCTCTTTTTATATTTAAAATTAATTTATTCATTCTAACTTCGATTTGAACCAAATTTGTGATCCTTATTATTTAAAATAGATTATTTTAAATATCAAAACTCATTTAAAATCACTTAAAATAAATTTTAACTTGGCCCCAAAATTCAGGGTCGTTACATCCTCATCCCTCCGTTTCTTCTGAGCCTCATTAGCTAGCCTTTTCCTTTCAGCCTTCTCATATGTCTACCCTTTGGCAACAGCCTCAGTATCCCTCTCTGTAGTATCCTCCGTGACCTTTGCTACGATCTCCTACCCAGAAGCATCATCCTGCCTCACCCTTGCCTCCATCGGACCTCGGGCAATCCCACTTTGCCCATCTACCTCCTTTCCCTCATCATCAAGAAGGCCCTCATAAACACTAGGAGTTATTCTGATCCCCATAAAGGTATCAAGCTGATCTCCACTCCCTCCAAGCCGAGTCCCCCCCCCCCCCCCCAGGTCCTGGCCCAGATTCAGTTGTTTGGGGAATGACGGGGGCAGGGTCCAACGCTGAAGTTACTTCAGAAGGGGCTGCACAATAAAAGAACGATTGGTTAAACCTCAAATTCGGTGATCACATCATCCTCTGGGAGGCATTGCAAAGAGAGTTTACCTCCAACCAAGGATGGTGCGGAAAGAGCCGAAGGAACTTCCGACACGATAGGCAACAGGAGCTCAGTAACGCCGGGGTCAGAATGCTCAATATCATGCTCGGTTGGAACTTAGGTCGAAGCAACCGAGTCAGTCGCAGTGACCGACCTAGGAACTGAGGTCGAGAAGAGCTTCCCTCCGCAAGATCCACCGCTGCAATAACACTTCCCGACACAACAAACTTTTCCTTTTTGGCGGCGAGCCTCTCCAGCCTTTCTTTCCCCGCGTCCTTAAGCAGCAACTTCCTACCCTCCTCCAATTTTGCATGCTCCTCCATAGTCAAGACGTCGGTCATAAGTTGTCGCTCGTCCAAGTTCCCAGCTTCCACTCCACGCAAGAAGGCCTCATACAGGACCAGCCTTTCCCAGGTCCGAGCCAGCTCGCGGGAATAGTCACTCCTACAAGAGATTCCACGGAACTTTATGACTTTTACCAACATGTTCTTGATATCCTCCTCCACAGTCGAATATGACTGGAACACTACATCCACTAGCTCGCTCTTTAGTTGCTCCACTTCTCTCAGGAGCTCTGCTTCCGGCCCCTCAACGTTGCCCAACACATCTCGATTGCTGGCTTCTGCATCCTCTTTCGCTTTCCTTGCCGCCTCAAGCTCTCTCCTTAGGCGATTGTTCTCGGCTTGCAATGCCTTATTAGCTTCCTGAAGCTGGAAGATTCTGGCGTTCTCCCTCTCCAACTCAACACAGAATTGATCCACATCAGCCTTCTACTTCTTCAGAGTCATGTTCTGGGTGGTCAAGTCAGCTATGGTCTCTATAAATAGGGAGCGAGAATTATCTGCCTCCTGTTTGAGTTTCTCGTACCCCTGCTTCAACTCGGCTGAAAATCCACGAACTCCATGAATCGGTATTCAAATGTATGGGAGCAAACGACCCCCAACAAACATAAAAAAGGACAGAGTAAAACCCACCAATTTCGGTATTCAGATTAGCGACGGTTGTTTTCTCAGGATCAATGTCTATTTGTTGATCCAAAAGTTGCAAGTTCTTCACCCTGACCAGATCTGGTAAATGATAGGAGTATTGGGTACTCTCGTTGACCTGGTTATACGTTGATTTCGCATGATTTGACATCTGTCCAGAGGCCCTATTGGGTGGCGGAGGAAGATGGGGGAGAGATGGCAGCTCTTCAAAATAGAGTCGAGAGAAATGATGCGTCAAAAATTCTTTCTTCTCCTTCGGGAAAGCTCTTGAACTTGGGATTCGGTCAAATCTTCCATTTCAACCCTACTCGGCCTCGGCGGGTCGAACGGTGCCCCTCTTCTCTTGGCTGTCTGAACAGGAGCCGATGGGACAGTGACGGACGGAGTCGCTAATGGCGTACAACTCAGCGCTCCTAGATGAAGCCTCGAATCCCCACTGGACACTCGGATCGAAGGAGGAGGGGGAGGAAGAGTCATAGAAGATGAGGACCTATCTTGGTGACGACTCCTGCTTACATGGCCTCGCGGTGGTGGGACATCGCCATACAAGCCAGCACCCCTCCTGATGGAGCCTATAAAAGCACTCTCGGGATGGTTGCGGTCTCCACGACCTCGCCCCCCGCTTCCTCTAGCCATATCACCTGTTAAAGGAACAATGCAAAGTCAGTCGAGCAGCACGTGCAAGTGATCTTTTATGCAGTGTGTGTCCTAAGTGCTCTCTCAATAGACCAGATTGTCCCTCAGTTAAAGGAGTTAGTCCCTCCGCGGCATGAGCTATATCCTCTATACCAGCTGTGCTCGTCCACAAAGACATGTCCACGGGAACCGCATCCAGACCAGCAAACTGATCTACTCTCTCAAGGGAGGCGGTAGCTTCTAGAGAGGTTGCAGGAGAGTGACGACTGGCCAACGCTTCTTCCCCCGCCCCTCCCATCGGGAGCGGGGTAGAAGCATCAATAAGTCACTCGTCCTGAGAAACCGCCTCTACGCTACCATCCTTGTTACCACTAACGCCCTCCTGAAGCTTAACGACTTTCATAGGCCCGAGCTCGCTAAGAGCCATCTTTCTCTTCAAAGCGGGGGCAGCAGGGCCTGCTGATACTTTCCAATTAGGAACACTACTCGCCATTGCCGGCCTAATTATGGCCCAGTCAGCCGGAAGCAATCCAGCACGACGGAGACGACATGTGGGACCCCTCAGGAAAAGCTCGCAAAGCATCGAGACTTTGCCGATACTCGTCGCCTATAGGTGCCTCGGGAGTCCCTGCCACAATAAAAAACTATGAGTCACTAAGCTCTGAAACTTCTGGAAAAAGAAGGCAAAGATTAAAGATGTCTCTTCCTTTTATCCATCTCCTCTCAAATCCGAGAGGGCAGCGAACACAGAACCAATCTTGCTTAACCACCGACGGTCTGGTCCACTTTCCGACAAAAAACTTAGTAGCTGGACACGCTCCAAGAACCATCACGAAGACGATGCGCTAGTCGACCGTCTGAAATGGAAAAGTTACCGAATATCATCTCCAGTAGGATCCCAATGCAGAAACTCTCGAATGAGAACACATGTGCCTAAGAGCGAAGAATAAGAGTTCTGATGCAGCTGTGAGGGTGCAAGGCGGAAATAGAATAGCATTTCCCGTATAAAATCATTGGCCGGGTGCATGAACCCTGCAACGCAAGCATGTCGATTCCAAGCAGTAAAGTGTTCTGGCGGCACAAGAGCCCTTTCTCTTGATCCAGGGGCATGAGCCTCCCCCTCAGGGATATTAAACCGCAAAGGCAGCTTTCTAACAGTCGCATCATCCAAGCACGATGGCACTGAATCCGAAGGATTGTCCAAAATGAACGCATCAGGGAGCATGTCAAGAGCCACTTGGGCAGGCGGCTCACCACCCTCCGTAATATCTACGTCTTCCATCTTGGAGTATACAATTAGAGAATGTAACCTCTCATTATGACCCCCATGCTCCGACACCTCAGGCGAACTCCCTGTCTGAGCAGGAGTCGACCCTTCGTTAGTCTCAGGCTCGCTGCCTCCAGAGCTAATGTTGTCCGTAGAGTCAGAAGTAGAAGCAGAAGAATTAGATAATGGCGGGGAAGCCTCGGCTTCCAAAAGATTCCCATTCTGTGATCTTGTTTGCATGGCTCCCGATACTTCAATGTACCAGCATTAGGCATCGTAGTAACATAACCTGTACCCCTCGTGTTGATAAAGATTAACAAGTGTGTGTGTAGTGTCATGCAAAGAATGATAGCGCACATAGAAACATTAAAGATCTTTACATTTCAGCCACAGTCCAGATATATGCTCTATCCAATGTGAAGGTTCTAAGTTCCCATCCACGTAGTTATCATTGACAACAATGATACATTCATACAATCAAACAAATAGTGTATAAATCCGAGGATAGGCGGTCAGGATATCAAAGTTTGAAGTGCAGAAAGCCAGCATTCTGGCCAAAGCACAACACTCAACCAAGCCCCGGGGCATGAAGTTTTTGAAAACAACCGTGCCCGGGCACCTCGAAGGTTCAAACCCCTTGCGGTCCAAAATTCGTACTATAGTGGCTTGAAATTTCGAACCCCTCGGGTTCGAAAATTCGAGCCCTGTTGGTTCAAAGATTCGAACCCCAGGGGGGTCGAAGCCTCGAAACCGTCAGGGCTCGGAGACTCGAGCCCAAGGGCTCGGTATCTCGAACCCTATAGGGTTCAAAGATTCGAGCCCACACAGGTTCGAGTTTCCGAACCTCCCTTCAGGCATGAGACCTCGAGCCTCCTCCGTCGCACCTCGACCTCCCTTCCCCTTCCCTCGGCTCGACCAAGTCTTTTACCTCAGAAATTTCCAAGTCAAAGTGGTCGAGAATCGAAGTTTTCAGAATAATGGCAGTCGGTTCAAAAATAGAAGAAGGAAGGAAAATGAGGGGAGGGTCCTATATATAATGAAAAGAAGAAAAACTTTCATATTCCAAGTCTAGGCTCGATATTCGAACCCAAGGGGTCGAAATTTTGATCCACCTAGGTTTGAAATTTCGAACCTATGTCTCGAATTCTCAAGCCACTACGGGTCAATGATTCGATCCTATTGGGTTCGAAATTTCGAACCCCTCCGGTTTGAAATTTCATACCCTCCAGAAAAAATCTCTCTTCCGTGTACGCTCGTTTCCCATCAAGATCCCATCGTCCAAAATTCGCGATGATGGCACCATGCCGACACTTAGCTACGTGAGCACAATACCAATCCAACAACGGCTCGCTCATAATTCCATAACGAACGAGCCCGCCAGTTGATACGTTTTCTCCAATAATTTGCACGATAAATCCGCAATCCAACTACCATCTCAACTTTCATTCCAAAGAAAATCATGTCAAGACAAGGCATCAAGAGAAGACATACTATGAGGGAAAATGTTAACCGTCCTTTTGGTCCGGTCACCAAAAGTACTCAAGACATGCTCTACTCAACCCATCGCGTGAAGCCGGGGCCAAGTGCAAAACTCAGAAAGTGCAGAGGCAAGGACCAGAGAAAGATCCCGCTGGCAATAACCTCACACCTTTGCCGCCACAACGCCGCGCCAACGTAGTCAACTAGCCTTAACAAATCCTTTCACAAAAATCCGCTTTGCTCCTTGTCGGGTGCGAAATTTCGCACCTCCCCCAGGTGCGAATTTCCGAAGGCCAATTGCAGGAGGCCAACTAGCCTTAACAATTGGAAGATGGTCCCCATTTCTACCTACTCCAACCTAACCCCTACCCAACCACTTCCTATAAATACCCCATGGCCTCACACTTCAAAGAGAGAGAATTCTAGAGCTTAGAGACCTCCATAAAGCTTCATGAATGGCATCACCTCTTTGAGAAAGAAGGAGCACAAGATTTTCTTTTTCCGTATTATTCAATATGTGATAATTATGACATCATATATCATGAAGCATGAACGTAATGAGATATTGTGAGATAGTCTCAACCTTTTAATTTCTTCCAAGTGATTAATAATATTCCAACGACTCTTTAATGTGGACGTAGGCCCTTACTGAGGCTGAACCATTATAAATCTCTTGTGTTATTTACTGCTTGTGTTTCAAATATGTTCTTGTCTGTGCGACCATATTTGTAATTCCTAGTAATTGGGAATCTTTGGTGTTTGCGACATTTTTTGCCGTCAACACTACTCAAGCTACACATTGGTTCGAAGATTGATGTACGAATCATAACATCGAATCTGAAGGTAACAATCGTTTTAACAGTTTTGAACTCTAATCAAATGATTTTGCTACTTTTGTTTTCACTTGCATTGCCTAATATGTGCAGTCCTTTTTTGCGATGACTTATAATATACTGGCCGTGTATTGCGGTTCAATCACTTGTTTGAGATTATTTAGTTAAACACATCTAGTTAATATTTGTGCATCTTGTTGTGAAATAAGGGAGGAGCTGTCTGACTGTATGTTGCATAACTTCAAAGAGCGAAGTCGTAATTGTACTAGTTGTGTACATTGTAGGTATAACATTTTCTTTGTATAAATTGTGTAAATTTGTATCTCATAGTGGTTATTATACGAGTGTTTGGTCAGTTATACATAAAACTATTGTATTGAAGTGGTTATGCATATTTTACATGATAATATGGTTAATTGTTTTTCTGATTGTTTGAACACCATGAGTATGTGAATGATTATCAGTTGATATTGTAGTAACAAAATAGACTATTAATAGGAAATAATTGCAGGGAAAAAAGAGCAAATTAATTAATAATTTTTAGTTGCATTTTAAAAACGCTACAGAAATATATTTAGTGGCATTGAATAAACGAAGCCGTAAACCAGAGGTAAAATTGGAAATTTTATTGGTAACATTATGGCATTTATAAAGTTCTACAAAAAAAATTTTGATGGCCATAAACGTTACAAAAAAGAAATTATAGCGGCATTAAAAATAGCACAGCCAATTTGCAACAATTTTTAGTAGCATGTTTTCTTGTAACGATTATCGAAACGCCATCCAAAATGATTGGTAGCAGTTTTTGAGTGCTACAAAAAAATCATTTTTCTTGTAGTGTAGTGATTAATAAATTAGTTAGTTTGTTGGTCTTAGAAACAGATTGACTAAAACAAGCATCAGGAAGGGCATATAAGAGGGGTGCGATAAACTTTCGGCCCTAATATATATCTTATATCCCACTAATTTTTCTTCGATTCTCATTCATTTTCTAAAAACATAAAGAAAATAAGGTGGTCATCCATTAAAGCTAGGAAATAAATGAAGGACCGAAAAGCTAGGATTTAGATCTTAGAAACTACATCAACAAATCTCACAGTCTTTATTAATCAAGGTCAATAACACCCTTACCCATGTGTTTTGGTTATTTGGTTATATCAAAAAGTTTTATGTGCGTTCATAATGGATTTTGGTGATAGAAATGATGCTATTTGATGGTTAATCAATAGCTATGTTTAATATGATTTATGTGTTTAATTTACATGAAAATGAATAACATATAATTTTAAATTTCTGAATGCCATGGAATTTCGGTATGATGTTTTGCTATATGATTTGGTGATGGGTTTCAAATTTCATGATTTTCCATGATTGTATGAGTTAGTTATGATTTTCCTAAGTTTGAATTGATTTGGAAAAGTTTATATGTCAAGTAAGTTGATTAATATATGTGTATACATACTTTATAATTGGCTGATATAAAGTGCTATAAAAAGATTGTATACAAATAATATATTATTTTATAAGCCCATAAGAATTCAACAGATATGATGGAGTGGGTATAAAGTATTAATTCATATGGAAATATGTCAGCTTTACTCGTATTTACTAGCAGTGCCACTGCCTTATCCAGAGGAAATGTTCCGGATACTTTCGGAAGCCACCTTTCGACAGCACTGGATACTTGACATGTCACAAGTATGGTATGGGAATTATTCATTCGTTGGTCTCTTACCTTTCGGATGGGTTTTAGTTCTAATACTTATATATTTTGAAACTAACCGCTCATCAAAATGCATTTGCCACCACTCTTTCGTGATATGCAAAGGGGTATCTTTTATAAGAAATAACTACTTTATTAAAAGAACTTTACACCTTTCGGGAAAATCAAAAGGGAGTCATATTTGTTGGATGTCAAGACTTGATTGATTACTTGATAGCATGGATCCGGAAAGGATACGTTTCAAGAGAATTGTGTAGTTCTAAAGATATTACCTTCGGACTAAATGAGCATTTGTCATTTAAAATCGAAAGGGCTTGACTTTCAGAAATGATTGATTGTTAAATTTGGTAGAATAACATTGAAAGTTGCACATGTTATTTGTTGGATAACCATGGACATGACATTTGCAGTTGTGTGAACATTGGGGGAACCAATAGGTGGACAAAATTGGGGAATCAATTAATTTAATTGGTAAAAGGATGACTAGCTTTTGATCCTATTGTCAGAGAGTTGTTATCTTCTAAAGCATGGGAGGGGATCAGAAGAAGTAATGATTCCATTCCCTAAAAGGGGTAATCTTGAGTTGCACAGTGCAGATAACCAAATGTATCAGTTCCATTGCTAGTGAGAGGGAATTTTACAAAGCATGGACTGGGAACGAAATAAATAACGAAAATGATGGGAATCATTAGAAATTGTTGAGATGGAAAATAAAAAATAAGGGGGATACGGAATCCATTTTGTGTTTCACATTACACATTTTTGTTGTCAATTATGTTATTGTGGCCTTCGTGCTAACCCTTGAAGTCCATAAGCATAGAGTTGGATCCAGTTATAGCTTGATACTAGTGAATGGGAAACCCATTCTGCAATGCGGTGTGGTCCCGATAGATATTATATGTCGGTTATAAAAGATTATTATTCACACTAGTCTGTTGCCTGGCCCGAAGTTTCTTCTTTCCCATTTAACTCAAGGGGCTCATTTGAGTTGGCTAATGGTTAAGGTCTTTCAGGTATGTTCTTCGAATAAGCTTCGGAGGCGAGCGAGGGTACAACTATTTAGGGGTTTCAATGTTTTGTTTTTTCTTTTGTTTTATGTATCGGAAAACATGTAATTGCCTATATATTTGGACTCTAATCAATCGAGGTTGAATAGTCTTATAATGCTTTCGGAGATTATTTTGTTATAACTTATATTTTCTATGAATGGGTTATACGAAAGGGATGTATGAATGAAACAATTATTAATGAATATTTTGTTAAAATTTTCATAATCTCATGTCTTCCAATGTTATAGTTTATTAACATTCGGTTTCCTTTCACCAAAAGCCAACACCAGAGATGAGTACAACATTTGTAGGGTTGTGCTTCCGTCTTGAAAGAATGGGCATTACAAATTCGATATCAGAGCATAAGTTTGTGAAAATTTAAATGAACGTTTTCTCCATAAGTATTTTTCTAATTAAAACCCAAAGATCAAAGAAATATTCTAAGAGATGGAATAATGAAACTTTTATGTAATTATATTTGTATTAGATAAGTACCCATATGCCCTATATTTTTAGGGGTCACACCCTTGGTATCTTACTAAAGTTTATTGATAAAAGGAAGAAAAATATGGAGGGATGAAGTGCAAGATCGATTATTGGTTGAGGAAGCACTACAACTAACCGAAATGTTTCGTCCGAAGTGGGAAGATAGGGTCGAACGACCAATGAGAATCAAGGTGTTATAAACCGACTGGAGGGTATAGGGAACTTATTCTAGAATTTTATCCAGATGTTGCAATCCAGAGCCATTTTTGGTCCTACAGGAGTGAACCCGGGTGAACATGTTGGAAACGACAATGCAAAATTGAGCAGGAATTATACTAGCTTGGGAGGAAAGTTGTTCCATGGAAAGGAAGAGAATACTGTTATTGGTACTTAGCTATTGCATTGTGAAAGAATCTTTAAAATCTTAGGCTTGATAGATGAGAAAATGAGAAGATTGGCTTCGAGGCAGCTACAAGGAAATGATTTATTTTAATGGAATGGTGATATGAATATGACGTCGGATAAAGAAATCCTTAATTTGTATCACCTGATGATACCATTTGAATCCTTAGAAATATGCAAAGTGTATGGATTACTTGGGAAAACATCTGAAGTAGGATTATGGAAATTATGCCTCATTTGCAAGACCCCGATAACATTATTGTGGATATGACCATTTGTAATGAAGGGTTGCTTATGGTAGTTGGGAACTGGGCATATTAGGAAAAGAAAAGGAAATCCTTCGTGAATAGGAAGGCTCAGAAAGAAGAAAACTCGAAGAAGAATAAGGAAGAAGTTGTTTTCTTTATGTGTCACTAGAATGGTCACTATCTGATAAAGTGCAAAAAAAGGGAAGACATGACCACCTCCAGAAGGCCGAATTTCAGGTGCTATAGTTGCAATTAGCTTGGGCACTATAAGGAAAAATGTCCAGAAACAACCAAGTGTAAAGTGATGGCTGTGAGACCTACTACGGCGGAAAAAGGGAAGGTAATGTTTGAAGGTACGCTTTTGTTTCGTAACATATCTATTATAATTTAATTTGACATTGGTGCATCACACTCATTTATCTCTGGATGCATGGTAGGCAAATTGTCTTTAGAACCATCATATCTTATTACATCCTTTAGGGTCGTTAATTTTATTAGAGGGTATGCAACTCTGGGATTGAGATGTGGTAGCCTAGAGTTTCAGTTTTTAGATTATACTTTTGTTTGTAATTTGTACGTGTTTGATTTCAAGGGTTCAGAATTATTTTGGTTATGGATTGGTTGAGTTGTGATGATGCGAAAATACTGTATCTAAACAATGAGGTATTGTTGAAACGTTCAGATAGTGATGATAGGATTGTGTTCTTTGTGAAAGGAGCAGTTCCACATAAATCTTCATGGGTGAATGTTTTGGATAGCATTTCTACTATTGAGGAATTGCTGACGTCTTCAGACCTATGAAAGAATTATCATTGAAAAGAGCTATTTAGTTCCAGGTTGATTTTGTGCCAGGAGCTGAACCATTGAGTAGGCCACAAAGCCAAATGAACCCTTTAGAGATGAAGAAATTGAAGGTGTAACTTGTTGAGTTTAAAGGTAAAAGCTTCGTTAGTCCAAGTAGTTCACCTTAGGGCACATCGGAAGTACATATTTGATAATGGACATAATCAATAAATAAATATATTTGTTAATTACTAATTATGTATTAATTATTACTTATGTACAAATTTATACATAACTAATTAAATGTAATAAAATTTTAATTTTTCTATATTCCATTTTTTTTAGTTTGGAACATTTTATTGTTTTAAATTATGAACAGCTTAAAATTTATTACATAAAATTCCTAACTTATCATATAAAATTTTAGATTCCATTGAAATTCCATTTCTTATTGTAATTCATTTAATTGTAAATACTAATTATCACTTCATACTTAGTAATTATTACATATAACTTCTTAACTAAAACTGAATATTAACTATTTGATATTAATTATTTGGTAAACTATTTATTATTTTTTAATATTAGTAATTAAAACATATTTACTGTAACTTACTAATCATTTGTGGTTAATTATATTAAATAATTAAGTGTAAAAAATAATTTAGGTAATAACTAAATATTACAAAATATTTGGTGATAATCATTTGTGGTAAACTAAAGTTAAGTACATATAAAAGTTTCCATTTATAAATTATTATTTTTTAAATTGTCATTATTAATTAACTATTGGTTAAAATTAATTATTAAATACTAAATATAACTTCATAAGTATTAAATTTTATTAGTAATAATTAGTATTAATTATTACATAATTATTAAGTACCATTATTTTTGAGAATTAAATAATTATTATTATTAATTGATAATTAATAAATACTTATTATTGAACATTAATGCTAAATAATAAATGTTAATTAGTAATTTAATGTTAAATGTCAAACATTAATTGTTAAATACTAATTATTGATTATTCAATATTAATTATTTAATATTGATTACTGATTAAATTTGATAATCATTAGATGTAATTAATAACTATTGATAATAATATCTTATCAACCAAGGGGCATCATCATATGTTGCTCTTAGAGTTTATTTTATAATAACTTATATTTTCTCTAAACGAGTTAAACGAAAGGTGTAACACCCTGTATTTTCTATATTTATTAAAGTAATGAATTTAAGAATACTTAATTTTAAAATTGAGAATTAAGGGAAATGGGTTACGCTGTTGCGTTCGACTCGGAATTCTACATGAGATAGAGTCCGATTTTCCGTGAATCAGACTCCGTATGAAGAAGTTATGGAGTTCAGGAGATTTGATGTTTAAATAGAAAATTATATAATTAAATAATTGAATTAAACAAAAACCGTTTAAATTTTGAAAATCATGTGGCTTAGCTCGCCGGGAAAAATTCAGCCCATAGGGGTCAACTCCCCCCGGGGGGGTCGACATAGGTGTCGACCCCCCAAGAGGGGTGTCAACTGGGGTGTCGACCCCCCTATAGGGGTCAACCCCCTCACCCAGATTGAAACAGTGACGAATTTCTGACCTGTTGCTGAGTCTTTTCTGACTTATTATTGAGTCACTAGGGCATAGGTGACAATTTTTGGATAACTCTATCTAATCTGTACGGTTCTGATCGCTCCTAGGGTGATCTAACGGCTCACATAAGTTTAAATTTCCATAAAAGCAACCCTAGTCCTCAATCCTAAATCACACAATTTCATTCCAAGGAGCCACCATGCTGTCCTTGATCGTCCTAGCATAGCCACGAATTCCTCTCAAACTAGAATGCAAGTTATAAGCTACGAGTCTAATCTAATTTAGAGAATCAATAGTCTACATCAAGGGATTCCTTTTCAGTTTTAGTAAACAGATCCTAGAAAATAAGACTTTCTTTTGTTTGTAAGTCCTGTTATTATCTAGATGTGAATAATTAAAATTTATGATTTGTAATAAAGGGAAAACCAGAGTTGTGCCTAAGTTGTAAGAAAATGGTGATGCTGATTCATGTCTATTATTGTAACGATACTATCATATATGCCAATGAGATTATTGTAGTTTATTGGACTTATTGTGTATGTTAAACCAATCGCGTATTATGTAAATTTGGCGACCCTTTCATGTTATGTTACATGCAAGTTTTTAGGCTAAGTTATATATATGTTTAGATCTACATTCTCATATGTTAGATCTATGATTATTGGATCCAAAATACAAGTTTATATCTACATGTCTAATTGTATTTGTGTAATTCTATGTAAGTTCCCGTTTATATGCTTAAGATTCATATTAATTAGATCAAAATTGCAAGTTTACATTTACATGCCTAGTTGGATTTGTGTAATTTCATATGCTTAAGATTCATATTAATTTGATCCAAATTGCCAGTTTACATTTAAATGCTTAGTAGGATTTGGGTAATTTCATATGCTTAAGACTCCAGTTCATTGGATCCAAAAATGCAAGTTCATTGTTTTATGCCAAATTTACATGACACATGTTTAGTTAGATCCTTATTATTCTATGTTGTATGAATGGTACATGCTCCTTTTTCTCCCCTTTTGTATATAAGTTAGGCTAAGTTGCGACCCTAACATTCTGTGTTAATTTTGCGAACATATAACGGGGGTAACGTTGGGAAAATTGTATAATTTATATACCTAAAAGAGGGTTAATGGGGCATGACTTGAATGGAAATAATTGTGGATAATTTACATATAAATATGATGGTTAAATATGTAAATTAATTAAAGGACGAATATTCTTAACCCGAGGTTAGATTGAGTTACGGTGTAAGACTGCCCAGAACCGCCCGACACATCCAGCAACCGTAGCAATATAGATCTACTGTGAGAGGCTAGCGCATCAAGCCCAAAAGAACCCGAGGTAAGATTGCATTGCGATGTAAGACCGTCCGGAACCGACCGGCACATCCAGTGACCGCAACAATACATATCTAATGTGAGTGGTTGGTGCTTTAATAAATGAATTAAAGCTAAGACAGGAATGGTAGGGTTAAGTTAATGAAGGCAACACTTAACCGATAAAACATGTTAACTAAACTGAGCGGTGCGGTTAGGTTAATTTGAGAACACTTAACCATTTTAACATGTTGATCAGGAAACCCTAGTAACGGGGACCCATTTCAGTAGTAACTCACATAGAAGTGTCATGGTACCCTGAACTAGGCAGGGTGGGGCACGATTACTGGGCTGATTATAAGTAGTCAAAACAACGGCGTGTCGTACGCCCGTGTAGGTTACGACGGAGTGCGGTCGTGTACGTACTCCGGAGTGGAAAAAGAAGGCACTGGGTATTAGTAGTTATACACTGTGCATCTTGAATTGCGTTAGTTTGCCACAATAGGATTTAATAAACCCCATGGTAGGACTAGCACAGGTATCTACAATCATGCGGGGCCGAATAACACAAGTAGTAAAACGTATGTGAGTAGGATCCGATCGATAAATAAGATCATTTAACTTGAACACATGGTGCTAGTTGAAACAATTATAAGTAGGTGCAGAAAAATAGTAATGAGTGCGATAGCATATTCAGTTTTATTATCTTACTTCTAGGGTGTTGTCCTAGGTTCAGTTTATTCATGTCATGATATTTTTTCTTGTTTACGTGCTAAATAATCATGGGACTTACCAGACTGAAGTCCGACCCATTTTTCTTTTGTCTTCTTTCTTCCATTCCCCTCTTCCCTCCCTCCCCCCCCCACCCCACATCCGCAGGGAGGGAATATTTCAGCTTAGTTCGGACCATTTCCAGCTTGAATAGAGTAGATGTATTACTTGGATTCTTTTTCATTGGCTTATGGCTTTGGATACTCTCTTATTGGGGATTTATGTTGCCTTACTCTTATTTTAATTCTTCTTTATGTTTTAATTCAAGACAGAGATTTTGTTGTGATAATTTGGAAGTTGGTTTGAGACAGTTGTTATAATGTTTTAACTGAACCTCGTACTTACGAAATAAATTTAGTCTTTCCACTGTTTATATGTCTGTCTTGTAAATTATCTGTATCTTTTACCTTTAATGCTCCACCAAAGTTAAGGCACTCCCCTTTTGAGAGACCTTAATAAAGGTGGGGTGTTTCACTTGGTATCAGAGCTGATGGTTGCCAGATTAGATAAAAATTTTGGAAACTAATTTTCAAAAAGAAGTTTAAAAGAAGCATTTTCAAGAAAAAGTGTTGTTTTAAAAGGCGAAATCCCCCAAAGCAATATGCACTTTCTTTCTATCATTTGTTTTGAATATTTTCTTTTCCGTTTCAGCATGTCAGGGGATCTTAACCTTCCAGAGGGCGTACCGGTACCTGACTGGTTCATAAGGTACCAAGAGGCTAGGGCTAATGATGCATGCCCAGTAGACGTTCCTCCTACCCGAGTTGCAGTTATTCCTCCTCCTCCTCCTCCTCCTCGTGCAAATGCTTTCTCAAAGATATATAGGGATTTTTGAGCCATGGGTGGAAAGAACTTTAACAGGACTGAGTAATTTGTAGAAGCAAGAAACTAGCTCAAAGAAACCGAGGATTTGTTTGTTATCTTCGAAGTGGACTATAGGCAGAAGATACAGTTGGCCGTATGGTTGCATAAAGACGAAGCTTCTTATTGGTAGGAAGTTACTAATTTTGAGAGACCAGTTGAAACTTGGGAGGATTTCAAAATGAGGTTTGAAATGAAATTTCTTTCACAAGCAGAACGTAGCCTACAGATGGAGAAATTCTTAGCTCTCAAATAGGGAAGTATGTCGGTCAAGGAATATGTCAACCAGTCGATTAGATTTGGACTGGAGTTAGTGAACACTCCCCATAATAAGGCTCTCCATTTTGTTAAAGGGTTGAATTAGCCACTGCACAGCCTAGCTATGTCCCATATACCTATGGGTGCAACTTATGAGACTGGTGGACATTGCACTGTTACAGGAGGAAGACAAGCATGGCAAGAAAGAGGCAAAGGTGGAAGTACCCCTAGATAAGAAAGTAGAGGGATCGCAGAATAAGAAGATAGATTCAAAGAAGGGCAGGAAGAACAACAAACCCCATGATGAGAGGAAGGGTAATTTTTGTGGCATTCCTGGACATCTGATTAAGGACTGCAGAAAGGAAAAGAGGAAGATGGGTGGTTGTTTTCACTACGAGACAGGACACATGGCTAAGGACTGCTCAAGAAAGCAAGGGCAAAGGTAGAGGACTGGATCTACTTCTGGAGGGCAGGTTCACGCTCTCATAGCACCTCCGCAAGAACGAGTTAGAAATATTTCTATTGAGAGTTTAGTTTATCTTTTTGATCATCATGTTGTACACTCTTTGATTCTGGCGCATCGCACTCCTTTATATCAACCGCTTTAGTTGAATCTCTGCACATAGACACCAGTATAGTAGAGAATCCCTTGGTTGTTTCAAATCCAATTGGGGGCTAGGCTTATTTGTCAATAATTTTAAGGATTTGGAAATTACTATACGAAGCGTTGGATTTAGATGTAATCCCTATGTTTTGGGCTTCATGGGCTATGGGTTGATTCTAGGCATGGGTTAGTTATCCAGTAATGGTGTCATCCTCAATTGTTAAAAGAGAGTGGTTAGACTTATGACTCGCCTCGGTAACACTCTCGAAATCTCTTGTAATCCCATGCATTCTGTTATGCTTAGCTACCTAGAATTTCTTGATGCGTCTATTGAAAACTTTTAGTCTATTAGAGTAGTCCGTGAATACTCAGATGTATTTGACGAGGTGAAGGGCATACCTCCGAAACGGGAGATAGACTTCTGCATATACCTTATTGATAATGCAAAACCCGTAGCTCTATCCGTTCGACACATGACTCCAAGGGAGAGGAAAGATCTTAGCAAGCAAGCTAAAGAGCTACTCGAAAAGGGGTTTATAAGGCGGAGTATTTCTGAATGGGGTGCTCCAGTAGTATTCGCAACCAAAGTGGATGGTTCAGTTCGCTTATGCGTTGACTATAGGGAGCTAAACAAGCTGACCAAAAAGAATAGGCACCCACTTCCAAGAATAGACAACTTTTTTAATCAGCTTGTGGGTGCATCGGTTTTCTCCCAACTAGATCTGGCTACCGGATTTCATCAGCTAAGAGTGGCTGAAGACAGCATTGATAAGACTGCGTTCAGAACCCCGGATGGTTTCTTCGAACGGCTTGTCATGCCTTTCGGCTTGATAAACACACCCGCTTATTTTGTTGACTTGATGAGCAGGCTGTTCAGGGAGTTCCTTAATAAGTTTGTGGTGGTATTCATAGACGACATTTTGATTTTCTCTAAGAATGAAGAAGAGCATGCTTTGCATTTAAGGGAAGTCATGGATACTCTTCGTGCACATTAGCTGAAAGCCAAATTCTCCAAATATCATTTCTGGGGAGAAGAAGTGAGGTTTCTTGGACTTGTGGTGTCCAAAGAGGGGATAGCTGTGGACCCGGCAAAAGTGGTTGCGGTGCAAGATTGGAAGGTCCCATGGAATGCAATCGAAGTCCGAAGCTTTCTCAGGCTAGCGGGCTTTTACCAAAAGTTCATTAAAGTCTTTGCGAAATCTCAGCCCCACTCACAAGACTGACAAAGAAGAACCTAACTTTCGTTTGGGATTTGTATTGCGATGTTGCTTTCCAACATTTGAAAAGGGCTCTAACAACAGCCCCTGTTCTGACATTGCCTGATGGGAGCAAAATGTTTACGGTATACACAGACGCTTGCGGTACAGCATTAGGCACTGTCTTGATGCAAGAAGGCAAGGTAGTTTGTTATGGCGGAAGGCAATTGAAGGTACATGAGAAGAACTACCCAACTCATGATTTGGAGATAACTGCCATTGTTTTCGCTCTTAAGTCATGGCGTCATTACCTGCAAGGAGAAAGGTTTGACTTGTTTACTGACCATAAATCGTTAAAGTACCTTTTCTCACGGAAGATATTAACTTAATACAACAAAGGTGGATGGAATTCGTTACCTCATATGATTTTGAGATTTCCTATACCCCTGGCAGAGGCAATGTGGTAGCCGCCGCCTTGAGTAGAAAGAAGCTGACCTTAAGTCCTCCCTTTGTAGAAAGGCAAAACTTGGAGTACATAGCAAACTTTGACTTTAGACCCTCCTCTCAATTTGTACCTGGTTTGTTAGCATCGCTAGAGGTGCGGCCTACTCGTTTGGACTCAATAAGAACCGCACAATGTGAAGACCCTCAGCTAGTTGATATGATGAATAAGCCAATTAGGGATGAGACTTATAGTCACCTCAATAGACACTCCATTGATGATTAGGGTTGGTTGAGATGGGATGGAAGGCTATGCGTCTCACAAGCAAGGGATTTGCTGAAGACGGTTCTCAAAGAACCACACCATTCTAAGATGACCATACTCCCAGGTATAGACAAGATGTATAAAGACATAAAGAGGGTTTTCTTTTGGAACAGCATGAAGAGGGATGTAGCTTAGTTCGTCGCTAAGTGCTTGATATGCCAGCAAGTCAAAGCGGAGTAGAAGAAGCCTAGTGGTCTGATCCATCCTCTAGAGGTCCCGTAGTGGAAATGGGATAGCATTTCGATGGACTTTGTCGATGTGTTGCCTAGGTCAAGAAAGGGAAATACTAGTATTTGGGTAATAGTGGACAGGCTCACTAAAAGCGCTCACTTTATACCTGTTAAGAGTAGAAGGACTGCCTCGTCTTTAGCATCCATTTATCTTAAAGGGATAGTACGACTCCATGGGATACCCTCCAACATAGTGAGTGATTGAGATCGTATCTTTACGAGCGAGTTTTGGAAGAGTTTGCAAGAGGCTGTAGGCACACAACTATGCTTAAGCACGACCTATCACCGCCAAACCGATGGTCAGACGGAAAGGGTAAACAGAGTATTAGAAGACCTCTTGAGATTGTGCATTCTTGACTTTGGAGGAACATGGGAGGATCATCTTCCTTTGGTAGAATTCGCTTACAACAATAGCTACCAAGCCACCATAGGCATGGCACCCTTCAAGGCTTTATATGGAAGACCATGTCGATCACCAACTTGTTGGTAGGAGTCTACAGACAAGCTCGCACTTCGGCCAGACATGATTAGAGAAACTTCAAAGAAGTTGGATTTGATAAGAAGACGAATGAAGACTGCACAAGATAGACAGAAGTCCTACGCAGACAAAAGAAGGACCAACCTTGAGTTTGAGGTTGGAGATAGGGTGTTCCTTAAAGTATCTCCTTTTTAGGAATGTCATTCGCTTTGGGTCCGTAGGAAAGTTGGCACCAATATTTGTAGACCATTTCCTATCCTTGAAAGGAATTGGACGATGACTTATAGAGTAGAGCTACCCAAATGACTAGCTGGAGTTCATAATGTTTTCCATGTTTCTCAATTACGAAAGTGCTTACATGAGTCTGCGGAAGTTGTGAAGCCAGGTATACTAGAGGAAGTAGAAGTGGAATGAGAAGCGACTGTGAGAAGAGTTCCAACTCATATCTTGGGTACGGAAGTCAAAAAGCTACGCAACTGCGAAGTCAAGCTTGTTAAAGTTCAATGGACTGGCGCTGAGGAAGACACGACTTGGGAAACTGAGCCTACCCTTTTCTTTTTGAGGGTATCTCCTTGATCTCTTTTTCCATTAGTTTATACATGCTTGTATCTAACTTTTTAAGCATATCTCCTCGATCCTTAGATATAAACCAATGGATACAAACATGTATTTGAAACTATTATGATTGATGGTTGCAAGTAGTTGCAAGTGTTTGCTGGTGGTTGCTCGTGGATGCATATACACACACATTAGGTGTTAGATCGGATCAATCACTCTCATATTGCATACGCATATACATATTGGTGTATGGATTGAAACTTGGAATGTTATCATATGGACGTTGCATTTATATGGATGATTGTGCACTTATGTAGAAATTATGATTAGGAATAATTGATGCATAACAGACTCATGGCACTGACATAATTTACCTTAAGGAGGTCAGCTGAATTAGTAGACTGCCTGATTTTGCATTAGAGAAGGACATACATACACACACACTATGCATACAATCATGAAAGCATTAGAAATCTTTTAAGGACAATGGATTCTGGTGTTTGATGGTTGAGTACATGGACGACTGGATGATAGGATATACACTTTTCGTGACTTGAAGATTTCGAGGATGAAATCCTTTAAGGAGGGGAGAATGTAACACCCTGTATTTTCTATATTTATTAAAGTAATGAATTTAAGAATACTTAATTATAAACTGAGAATAAAAGGAAACGGGTTACGCCGTTACGTTCATCTCATAATTCTGCTTGAGATAGAGTCTGAGTTTGCGCGAATCGGACTCCGTGTGAAGAAGTTATGGAGTTCAGAAGATTTGATATTTAAATAGAAAATTATATAATTAAATATTTTAATTAAACAAAACCATTTAAATTTTGAAAATCACGTGGCTCAGCTAGGCAGGAAAAATCCAGCCCATAGCGGTCGACTCTCACTAGGGGGGTCGACATGGGTGTCGACCCCCCTATAGGGGTCGACCCCCTCGCCCAGATCCAAACACTGACGATTTTCAGACCTGTTGATGAGTCTTTTCTGACTTGTTGCTGAGTCACTAAGACATACGTGGCAATTTCTGTGTAACTCTATCTAGTCTGGACGGTTCTAATCGCTCCTAGGATGATTTAGCAGCTCACATAAGTTTAAACTTCTATAAAGCAACCCTAGTCCTCAACCCTAAATCGTACAATTTCGTTCCAAGGACCCACCATATGGTCCATGATCGTCCTAGCCTAGCCATCATTTCTTCTCAAACTAGAAAGCAAGTTAGAAGCTACGAATCTAATCTAATTTAGAGAATCGATTGTCTACGTCAAGGGATTGATTTTCATTTTTAGAAAACAGATCTCAGAAAACAAGATTTTCTTTTGATTGTAAGTCCTGTAATTTTTTAGATGTGAACAATTAAAAGTTATGATTTTTAATAAAGTTATAACTAGATTTGTGCCTAAGTTGTAAGATAATGGTGATGCTGATTCATGTCTATTCTTGTAACAATTCTATCATATATGCCTATGCGACTATTGTGGTTTATTGGACTTATTATGTATGTTAAACCAATCGTGTATTATGTAAATTTGGCGACCCTTTCATTTTACGTTATATGCAAGTTTTTAGGCTAAGTTAAATATATGTTTAGATCTACATTCTCATATGTTAGATCTATGATTATTGGATCCAAAATACAAATTTATATCAACATATCTAATTGGATTTGTGTAATTCTGTATACTTCCCCGTTTATATGCTTAAAATTCATATTAATTGGATCCAAATTGCAAGTTTACATTTACATGCCTAGTCGGATTTGGGTAATTTCATATGCTTAAGACTCATGTTAATCGAATCCAAAAAAGCAATTTCTTTTTTTTTATGCCAAATTTATATGACACATGTTTAATTAGATCCTTATTATTTTAAGTTGTATGAATGGTACATGCTCCTTTCTTTCCCCTTTTGTAGATAAGTTAGGCTAAGTTGCGAGCCTAACATTCTTTGTTAATTTTACGAACGTATAACGGGAGTAACATTGGGAAAACCTTAAATTTCATATTATTGGCATAATTTGGCCCATAAATATATGAATGATTAGTGGCACAAAAATGGTATAATTTATATACCTAAAAATTTTGAATATGATTTAGAGGGTAAATGAGGCATGACTTGAATGGTAATAATTGTGGATAATTTACATTGAAATATGAAGGGTAAATATGCAAATTACGTAAAAGTCGAATATGCCTAACCCGAGGTTAGATTGACTTACGGTGTAAGACTACCCGGAACTGCCCGGCACATCCAGCAACCGTAACAATATATATCTAATGTGAGAGGTTAGCGCATCAAGCCCAAAATAACCCGAGGTTAGACTAAGTTGTGGTGTAAGACTGCCTGGAACTGACCAGCCCATCCAGCGACCGCAACAATACATATCTAATGTGAGTGTTTGGTGCTTTAATGAATGAATTAAAGCGAAGACAGGAATGGTAGGGTTAAGTTAATTAAGGCAACACTTAACCAGTACAACATGTTTACTAAACTGAGGGGTGGGGTTAGGTTAATTTGAGAACACTTAACCATTTTAACACGTTGATTATGAAACCCAAGTAATAGGGACCCATTTCAGCAGTAACCCACATAGACATATCATGGTACCCCGTACTAGGCAGGGTGGGGCACGATTACTGGGCTGATTATAAACAGTCAAAACATCAGCGGGTGGTGCACCAGTGCAGGTTCTGATGGAGTGCGATCGTGCACGTACTCCAGAGTGGAAAAAGCAGGCACTGGGCGTCAATAGTTATACATTGTGCATCTTGAATTGTGTCGGGTTTCCACCATTGGATTTGATACACTCCATGGTGGGACAAACACAGGTATCTATAATCATGTAGGGCCGAATGACACAAGTAGTAAAATGTTTGCAAGTAGGAACCGATCGATAAAGGGGATCATTTATCTTGAACACATGGTGTGTAACAACTCGTATTTTCAATAACCTGTTATAACAGAAATCGAGGCAGAATTTAATTCAAAAATCTGAATCAAGGGAAACGGGCTATGCCATTGCGTTCGTCTCGGGAAAATACGCGAAATAGAGTCCGAGTTTTCGAAAATCGGAGTCCGTATGACCCAGTTAAGGCCCATTGAAGTTTTCAGAAATTTCCATGTTAAAAACAGATTTAAATTTTAAATTAAAAACAAGGATTAGGGCTAACTGGCGTCAGGCGGGAAAACTCCCGCCAAGACCCCCATGTCGACAGGCATGTCGACAGGGGTCTAAGGGTGTCGACTGCCCTGTCGACAGCCCTGTCGACACGGGGTGGCCGGGCAGTTTTGCCTGGCGCACCATTTTTGATTTGGGCTTGGTTGTGTGGCTTGGTTCTGGAGAATTCCGAAATCTGATGGACCTAATTCAACCTAGGGTTAATCCTATGGTCTAAATCACTAGCCTAATCTATAAATAAGACCCTAACCTACCCTAAATCACTCATTATTCATTCTAGCAACCAAACTATGTCAAATTGAATTCTCAAATGGCCTCCACCTAAAAACCCTAGCCTCCACCCTCTTCAAAAATCATTCCTATGAAGGTTTTGATGTTCATACAAGCATTTCTAAGTTGTATGAATGATCATTAGCTTGCATACATCATCAAGTTGCAAGCTTTAATTGCTAAGCTAGAGTTTTTGGGATTTTTGTTAATTGGAGCTTTGTTTTGGGTTTTTATATGCTTGCATAAAGGGCTTCTCAATCTTTATTAGTAGATTTGTGTCTTCATAATATTTGTAAGCCCTCTTACCTTCATTTTAGAAACTCTAAAGTTAATATGTGATGAAAGTTTGGATTTATGCATGTTTAATAAGTTATGCATGCTTATGCGAGTTCACTATGCTATGTTATGCATGTTTAATAAGTTATGCATGCTTATGCGAGTTCACTATGCTATGTTATGCATGTTTAATAAGTTATGCATGCTTATGCGAGTTCACTATGCTATGTTACACATGTTTGATAAGTTATGCATGTTTATGCAAGTTCACTATGCCATGATTTGCAAGTTTAACAAGTTATGCATGTTTATGCAAGTTCACTAGGCCATGATTTGCATGTTTAACAAGTTATGCATGTTTATGCAAGTTCACTATGCTAAGTTATGCAAGTCCAACATGTTATGCATGTTTATTATGATATGTAAGATTCATCATGTATGTTGTGTCAAGTTCCCTCTTTCTATCCTTTATGCGTTATAACGAATATGTAAGCGATAGAATGACGTTGGGGGGTTTGGGGTAAAACTTAAAATACATGAAAATATGAGATTGGGAATTTACCTATTAAGTTAGGTCTACCCCTTGGGAATTTACCTATTAAGTTAGGTCTACCCAAGTATTTGTTAAACTTGTAATTATGTTTTGAAAATAAAGTGGACATGACACTTAGAAAACATAAGTGTGGCCAACTCGAGGTTGGGTTGAGTTTGTAGCGTAAACCTACCCGGAACCGACCGGCTTAACTAGTTGCTACAAACAATAGGACCCAATGTGAGAAGTTGGTCATGTGTACCTTGGACCCGAGGTTAGACCAAGTTGTGGTGTAAAGCTACCCGGACCCGCCCGGCTTAACTAGTAACCGCAACAAAGTCTAATGTGAGAGGTTAAGGCACAATTAAATTAATTAATGCCTCATGATTAGGGTTAAGTCATGGCCCACTAATACTTAACCAATTTTGGGGATACGAGGGATTAAATGGGGTTAAGTGGTGAACTGTTGGTTACACTTAACTAATTTAATCCATGATTAGTGAGGGGTTAAACCACACTTAACCCTCTTAGAAAACCCTAGCAACGTGGTCTGTTCCAGCAGTAATCCCAGTTTGGTATCATTCACAACCCTAGAGGCTAGGCTAGGGCGGGGCACGATTACTGGACTGATGTAAGCGACCAAAGCGACGGCTGAGTGGTACAGCGGTGCGGGTCCAGGCGGGCTACGGACGTGCACGTAGTCCGGTGTTGGACAAACTCGAGGCACGGGTACCAGTAGGTTTAGACTATGCATTATTGCTTATGTGTCTGGGGTTGACACCCGAGGGCTTGATACACCCGAAGGTGGACCCAGCACTGTCTGACTACAACCATATGTGGGCCGTATGGACACCAACACTTGACGTGTTAGGTTTATAGGGAGCCGATCGACTAGACCGTTGGGCTGGACCTTGCATTAAGGTCACCTCATGCTATTGGGCCAAAGTATGGGCTGAGGGATCAATACCTGTTATGTTAGTTTGCTAGTACACTGGGGTGCAAAGCTTAATCTTCTTTATGTGATGACACCTTTGTCTATTGCCAGTATGTTCATCTCAGTTTCCATCATGATGTTAACTTTATTAGTTTATAGACTAATCGTAGTAGGGCTTACCAGTCTTTTTGACTCACCTGTTTTCTTTCGCTTCTTTTCTTCCGTCCCCCCCCCCCCCCCAGGTTCTCAGGGAGGGAACAGTGGTGCTTAGCTTGGATCGCTTGCTTGTTCGCTGGATAGCTCATGTATGTCTGGACATTGAGCTCGCTATGGTTTATCATCTTTATCTTGGGGATAGCACTATGTATTTCAGTATTTCTGTTTATGATGTACTAGACATGTTTATTTTTGGCAGTTGACTTTATGATGTACTAGACTTGTTTTGAGATGGTTTGAGATATTCCGCTGTTTTATTCTCACTTACTCTGTTTTACATATATTTATGTTCTTGTTCTGCCTTGATATATCATTATGCATGCTTACCCAGTTCTAACGCCCCCCAAAAGCTAGTGCCCCCAAAAGAGTGACCCTAGCGGAGGTGGGGTGTTACAAATTTGGTATCAGAGCATATGGTTTACAAGAAAGAACAAAAAGTTTTTAAAAGACTTTTGAAAAACTATATTCAAAACAAGTATAAAGTATTTTCCAAAGAAAAGTCTAGTATTTTAAAAGGCTATTCCCCAAAAAGCCATTAGCGTTATCCTTCGTTCCCTTGACCTAATCTTATCTTATCCTTCGTTTCAGTATGGCTGAGGATCTTGCCATCCCGGATGGAGTAAATGTACCACTCTGGTATAGGAGACTTCTAGAAGCTAGGGCGGCAGCCGGCCCCGTAAACCCTACTCCCACTCCTCCCCCTGTAGTTGAGAATCCTCCCCCTAATGTCCCTCCTCCGGTGGTTCCTGTTCCCCCTTCTCCAGTAGTTAATGTTCCTCCTCCTCCAGTTGCTGAGGCTCCTCTTCCTCCTCCTCCCCCTCAGCATCCTCAGGTTGAGTTCACGAAGGTTTGTAAAGACTTCAAGGCGATGGGAGGCAAGAATTTCCTAGGCACAGAATCTTTTGTTGAAGCAAGGAATTGGCTGAAAGACACTGAGGACTTGTTTGCTATCTTTAGGATTGATGACGAGAGGAAGATCTTATTGACAGTGTGGCTTTTGAAGGACGAAGCAGCCTATTGGTGGGAAGTCACCAATGGGACGAGGCCCGTTGAGACTTGGGCCGATTTGAGGGCTAGATTTGTGGCCAAGTTTCAATCTTCTGCTGAGGCGAATTTACAGATGGAGAAGTTCATTGCATTAAAGCAAGGTGATATGTCTGTCAAGGAGTATGTGAACAAGTTTAATCAGCTGGCCCGTTTTGGTTTGGATATGGTAAACACTCCTGAGAAGAAGGCTCTTCGATTTGCTAGAGGTTTGAATGAGCCGCTGCAGGGCTTGGCAATGTCACATATTCTGCATGGGGCTACTTTTGAGAGTTTGGTCGATATGGCTCTACTTCAGGGAGATGGAAAGAAAGAGGTCAAGTCGAGTGATACTCAAGCAAAGAAGACTGATTCTCAAGGTAAAGGCAATCAAGGTGGTCAAAGCGGTCAAGGGAATCAGAGCAAGAACAGGAAGAGGAACAACAACAAAGGCAAGGGAAAGTGCAATTACTGTGGTGCGCCTGGACACTTTGCTAAGGATTGTAGGAAGAAGAAAAGGAAGCTTAGTGGTGGATGTTTTTCCTGTGGTGAGACTGGACACTTCAGCAAGGAATGCCCGAAGAAGAAAGGACAGGCTGGACCTTCAGGAGGGCAAGTTCATGCTCTCAATACCGCTCCAGTTCCCGATCGAGGTAGTGTTTCTGTTGAGAACCTTGTTTATGTTTCCGATCTTCCAGTTCATACCTTGTTTGATTCTGGTGCATCACATAGCTTTATTTCATCTGATCTTGTTGATAGTTTGTACCTTAGTACTAGCTTAGTGGATGATCCCGTTTGTGTTTCGAATCCCATTGGGGGTTCTGCTTATCTATCTATGATATGAGAGGATCTAAGGATCTCTATACTCAGTGTAGAGTTCTTGTGTAGTGCGTATGTTCTTGGTTTCAGGGGATACGGATTGATATTGGGCATGGATTGGCTGTCCAGATATGGAGCCATTCTTGATTGTGAGCATAGGGTTGTGAGGCTTGTGACTCGCCTTGGCAACACCTTAGAGATTTCATGCAATCCGAAGGATCCCGTCATGTTGTGCTATCTTGAATCTCTCGACTCGTCAGAGGAAGCCCTTCAGTCTGTAAGGGTGGTCCGAGATTATCCAGATGTTTTTGAAGAAGTTAAGGGGTTGCCCCCTAAACGAGAGATTGATTTTCGCATTTATCTGGTGGATAATGCTAAGCCTGTTTCTTTGCCCGTTCGGCACATGGCTCCGCGTGTGAGACGGGAGCTCAGCAAGCAAGTAAAGGAGTTACTTGAGAAGAACTTCATCAGACGAAGTATATCCGAATGGGGAGCGCCTGTGGTGTTTGCTACTAAGGCAGATGGTTCTCTTCGACTCTGTGTGGACTATAGAGAATTGAATAAGCTGACTAAGAAGAACAGACACCCGTTACCGAGGATCGATGATCTCTTTGACCAGCTTGTTGGTGCTTCTGTTTTCTCTCAGCTTGATCTTGCTACTGGATTTCATCAGCTCAGAGTGGCTGAAGATAGTATAGACAAGACTGCATTCAGAACTCCAGATGGATTCTTTGAATGGCTTGTTATGCCGTTCGGTTTGACGAATGCACCCGCGTATTTCGTGGACTTGATGAGTAGGGTGTTTCGAGAGTTCTTGAACAAGTTTGTTGTGGTCTTTGTGGATGATATTCTGATCTTCTCCAAGGATGAAGAAGAGCACGCGAGGCATCTTGTAGAGGTGATGGATACGCTTAGAGCGCATCAGTTAAAGGCCAAGTTCTCCAAGTGTCACTTTTGGAGAAGGGAAGTTAGATTCCTTGGGCATATCGTACCCAAGCAAGGCTTAGCGGTGGATCCCGCTAAGGTGGTTGCAGTTCAGGATTGGAAGACTCCAAGGAATGCAACCGAGGTGAGAAGTTTTCTAGGTCTTGCGGGTTTTTACCGGAAGTTCATCAAGGACTTCGCGAAGATATCCGCTCCTCTTACTAAGTTGACGAAGAAGCACTTAGTTTTTGCTTGGGATATGGACTGTGAGCTTGCTTTTCAGAGACTCAAGAGAGCCCTTACCTCAGCACCAGTTCTAGCTTTACCCGATGGTGGTAAGATGTTTACCGTGTACACTGATGCTTGTGGCACGGGATTGGGCGCCGTTCTGATGCAAGAGGGCAGAGTTATATGTTTTGGTGGTAGGCAACTTAAGGTGCATGAGAAGAATTATCCCACTCATGATCTAGAGCTGGCAGCGATAGTATATGCACTCAAGGCTTGGCGTCATTATCTTCTGGGAGAGAGATTTGAGTTGTATACTGATCATAAGTCTTTGAAGTATCTCTTTTCGCAGAAGGATCTGAACTTGAGGCAGCAAAGATGGATGGAATTCTTGGCGTCCTATGATTTTGATATAGCCTATACCCCTGGCAAGGGGAATGTTGTAGCGGATGCGTTGAGTAGAAAAAGGTTGACACTAAGTCCTCTATTTGTTGAGATGAAGAATTTAGAGTTCTTGGCAACCTTTGATTTTTCTTTGACAGTTGAGTCGATGACCAGTTCTTTAGCATCTCTTGAACTCAGGCCTACCCTTCTAGAACAAGTTGGGGCTTCGCAGAAGGAAGACCCTCAGATAATTGAGATCATGGATAAGCTGATTCGAGGGGAGACATCTAGTCACCTTGCTCGATATTCTATAGATGATAAGGGTTGGCTGAGGAGAGACGGAAGGCTTTGTGTTCCGATGGTAGAAGACTTGGTGAGGAAAGTTCTTGATGAAGCACATCGCTCCAAGTTGACTATACATCCGGGTGGAGATAAGATGTATAAGGATATGAAGCGCATTTTCTTCTGGCCTGGAATGAAGAAGGATGTGGCAGAGTTTGTCTCTAGATGTGTTGTTTGTCAGAGAGTAAAAGCCGAGTCGAAGAAGCCCGGTGGGCTATTGCATCCTCTAGAGGTCCCGCTATGGAAGTGGGAGAGTATTTCTATGGACTTTATTGATGGGCTTCCAAGGTCAAGGAAAGGGAATACGAGCATTTGTGTCATTGTAGATAGGCTTACGAAGAGTGCTCATTTCATTCCGGTAAAGAGCAAAAGGACCGCATCTGGACTAGCATCAGTATATCTTCGTGAGATAGTACGACTACATGGAGTCCCTTCCAGCATAGTCAGTGACCGAGACCCCATCTTTACTAGTCAGTTCTGGAACAGTTTGCAGGAAGCTATGGGCATGAGGTTGAACCTGAGTACGGCCTATCACCCACAAACGGACGGTCAGACAGAAAGGGTGAATAGGGTACTTGAGGACTTGTTGAGGCTTTGCATTCTGGATTTTGGTGGTACTTGGGAAGACCATCTTCCTCTTGTTGAGTTTGCATATAATAACAGTTATCAGGCAAGCATAGGGATGGCACCATTTGAGGCTTTATATGGGAGACCGTGCAAGTCACCCACATGTTGGTGGGAGACTACAGATAAGCTTATACTTGGACCTGACATGATTAGAGATACATCCGAGAAGGTCGAGTTGATTAGAAGACGGATGAAAGCGGCCCAAGACCGACAGAAATCCTATGCTGATAAGCGAAGATCCGATTTGGAGTTTGATGTTGGGGATATGGTTTTCGTAAAGGTTTCTCCTTTGCGGAATGTGGTCCGATTTGGAGCTGTTGGGAAGTTAGCACCGAGATTTGTTGGACCCTTCCCTATCATAGAGAGAATTGGGAAGATGGCTTATAAAGTGCAATTGCCCGAGAAGCTGTCCGGAGTGCATAATGTCTTTCATGTCTCGCATCTCCGAAAGTGCCTACATGAGTCCGCTGAGGTGGTTGAACCTAGCATTCTTGAAGACGTGGAAGTAGAGAAAGAGGCATCTTTGAGGAGAGCTCCGATTCGTATCTTGGGGACGGAGACCAAGAAGCTAAGGAATCGAGAGGTCAAGTTGGTGAAGGTTCAATGGGGTGAAGCCGAAGAAGACGCAACTTGGGAAACCGAGGAGAAGATGCGTGGGCTTTATCCATTCCTTTTTGAGGGTACACTCTCAATCTCTTTCCTTTGTTAGCATATCTTTCTCTTTGCTATCCATGTTTATCTAGTTATCGTGCTAATCTTGTCATGAGAACCTTAGGTAGAAACCCTTTGGAAGAAACATGTGTTTGAGACATGTTATGTTTGATGGTTGCAAGTGGTTGCAAGTGTTTGCAAGTGGTTACTCGTGGATGCATGATACACATTAGGCACTAGATCGGCTCACACACTCCTCATATTGCATGTGCATGAGTGTTTATGCTTATTCTTGGATAAAATTTGTATGCCATCACATGGATGTTGCATATGGATGTATGATTGAGCACGCATGTAGATATTATACATTATGTTAGGGATTTGCATACATATGGATACATTTCACTAACATATTTTGCATTGATCTTTGCATTAGATAAGTACATATACACACACTTTTGCATATGTTCATACAGCATTTAGAATCTTTTAAGGACAATGATTGCTCGTGGATGATGCTTTGAGTAGATGGATGATTGGATGGTAGGATACGTTCTTCCTAACTTGAAGATTTCGGGGACGAAATCCTTTAAGGAGGGGAGAATGTAACAACTCGTATTTTCAATAACCTGTTATAACAGAAATCGAGGCAGAATTTAATTCAAAAATCTGAATCAAGGGAAACGGGCTATGCCATTGCGTTCGTCTCGGGAAAATACGCGAAATAGAGTCCGAGTTTTCGAAAATCGGAGTCCGTATGACCCAGTTAAGGCCCATTGAAGTTTTCAGAAATTTCCATGTTAAAAACAGATTTAAATTTTAAATTAAAAACAAGGATTAGGGCTAACTGGCGTCAGGCGGGAAAACTCCCGCCAAGACCCCCATGTCGACAGGCATGTCGACAGGGGTCTAAGGGTGTCGACTGCCCTGTCGACAGCCCTGTCGACACGGGGTGGCCGGGCAGTTTTGCCTGGCGCACCATTTTTGATTTGGGCTTGGTTGTGTGGCTTGGTTCTGGAGAATTCCGAAATCTGATGGACCTAATTCAACCTAGGGTTAATCCTATGGTCTAAATCACTAGCCTAATCTATAAATAAGACCCTAACCTACCCTAAATCACTCATTATTCATTCTAGCAACCAAACTATGTCAAATTGAATTCTCAAATGGCCTCCACCTAAAAACCCTAGCCTCCACCCTCTTCAAAAATCATTCCTATGAAGGTTTTGATGTTCATACAAGCATTTCTAAGTTGTATGAATGATCATTAGCTTGCATACATCATCAAGTTGCAAGCTTTAATTGCTAAGCTAGAGTTTTTGGGATTTTTGTTAATTGGAGCTTTGTTTTGGGTTTTTATATGCTTGCATAAAGGGCTTCTCAATCTTTATTTGTAGATTTGTGTCTTCATAATATTTGTAAGCCCTCTTACCTTCATTTTAGAAACTCTAAAGTTAATATGTGATGAAAGTTGGGATTTATGCATGTTTAATAAGTTATGCATGCTTATGCGAGTTCACTATGCTATGTTATGCATGTTTAATAAGTTATGCATGCTTATGCGAGTTCACTATGCTATGTTATGCATGTTTAATAAGTTATGCATGCTTATGCGAGTTCACTATGCTATGTTACACATGTTTGATAAGTTATGCATGTTTATGCAAGTTCACTATGCCATGATTTGCAAGTTTAACAAGTTATGCATGTTTATGCAAGTTCACTAGGCCATGATTTGCAAGTTTAACAAGTTATGCATGTTTATGCAAGTTCACTATGCTAAGTTATGCAAGTCCAACATGTTATGCATGTTTATTATGATATGTAAGATTCATCATGTATGTTGTGTCAAGTTCCCTCTTTCTATCCTTTATGCGTTATAACGAATATGTAAGCGATAGAATGACGTTGGGGGGTTCGGGGTAAAACTTAAAATACATGAAAATATGAGATTGGGAATTTACCTATTAAGTTAGGTCTACCCCTTGGGAATTTACCTATTAAGTTAGGTCTACCCAAGTATTTGTTAAACTTGTAATTATGTTTTGAAAATAAAGTGGACATGACACTTAGAAAACATAAGTGTGGCCAACTCGAGGTTGGGTTGAGTTTGTAGCGTAAACCTACCCGGAACCGACCGGCTTAACTAGTTGCTACAAACAATAGGACCCAATGTGAGAAGTTGGTCATGTGTACCTTGGACCCGAGGTTAGACCAAGTTGTGGTGTAAAGCTACCCGGACCCGCCCGGCTTAACTAGTAACCGCAACAAAGTCTAATGTGAGAGGTTAAGGCACAATTAAATTAATTAATGCCTCATGATTAGGGTTAAGTCATGGCCCACTAATACTTAACCAATTTTGGGGATACGAGGGATTAAATGGGGTTAAGTGGTGAACTGTTGGTTACACTTAACTAATTTAATCCATGATTAGTGAGGGGTTAAACCACACTTAACCCTCTTAGAAAACCCTAGCAACGTGGTCTGTTCCAGCAGTAATCCCAGTTTGGTATCATTCACAACCCTAGAGGCTAGGCTAGGGCGGGGCACGATTACTGGACTGATGTAAGCGACTAAAGCGACGGCTGAGTGGTACAGCGGTGCGGGTCTAGGCGGGCTACGGACGTGCACGTAGTCCGGTGTTGGACAAACTCGAGGCACGGGTACCAGTAGGTTTAGACTGTGCATTATTGCTTAGGTGTCTGGGGTTGACACCCGAGGGCTTGATACACCCGAAGGTGGACCCAGCACAGTATGACTACAACCATATGTGGGCCGTATGGACACCAACACTTGACGTGTTAGGTTTATAGGGAGCCGATCGACTAGACCGTTGGGCTGGACCTTGCATTAAGGTCACCTCATGCTATTGGGCCAAAGTTTGGGCTGAGGGATCAATACCTGTTATGTTAGTTTGCTAGTACACTGGGGTGCAAAGCTTAATCTTCTTTATGTGATGACACCTTTGTCTATTGCCAGTATGTTCATCTCAGTTTCCATCATGATGTTAACTTTATTAGTTTATAGACTGATCGTAGTAGGGCTTACCAGTCTTTTTGACTGACCTGTTTTCTTTCGCTTCTTTTCTTCCGTTCCCCCCCCCCCAGGTTCTCAGGGAGGGAACAGTGGTGCTTAGCTTGGATCGCTTGCTTGTTCGCTGGATAGCTCATGTATGTCTGGACATTGAGCTCGCTATGGTTTATCATCTTTATCTTGGGGATAGCACTATGTATTTCAGTATTTCTGTTTATGATGTACTAGACATGTTTATTTTTGGAAGTTGACTTTATGATGTACTAGACTTGTTTTGAGATGGTTTGAGATATTCCGCTGTTTTATTCTCACTTACTCTGTTTTACATATATTTATGTTCTTGTTCTGCCTTGATATATCATTATGCATGCTTACCCAGTTCTAACGCCCCCCAGAAGCTAGTGCCCCCAAAAGAGTGACCCTAGCGGAGGTGGGGTGTTACATGGTGCTAGTTGAAACACTTGTAAGTGGGTGCAGAGAAATAGTAATGAGTGTGATGGCATATTCAGTCTAGGGTGTTGTCCTAGGTTCATTTTATTCGTGTCATGATCCTTTTTCTTGTTTACATGCTAAATAATCACTGCACTTACCAGACTCATGTTTGACCCATTTTTCTTTTGTTTTCTTTCTTTCGTTTCCCCTTCCCCCCGGTCCGTAGGGAGGGAATACTTCACCTTAGTTCGGACCATTTCCAGCTTGAAGAGAGTAGATTATTGCTTGGATTCTCTTTCATTGGGTTGTGGCTTTGGATACTCTCTTTTTGGGGATTTATGTTGCCTTATTGTTATTTTGATGATTCTTTATGTTTTAATTTAAGACAGAGGTTTCGTTGTAATAATTTGGAAGTTGGATGTTTTAACTGAACCACGTACTTTTGAAATAAATTTAGTCTTTCCGCTATTAATATATCTGTCTTGTAAATTATCCGTATCTTTTACCTTTAATGCTCCACCGAAGTTAAGGCGTTCCCCCTTGCGAGTGACCTTAATAAAGGTGGGGTGTTTCAAAAGGGGTGTATGAGTAAAATTGTTATAAATGAAAGCTATATGAAAATTTTCATTTCTCGAATTTTTTGATGTAATGGTTTATTAGAATCCAGTTTTGTATCATCGAAAGCCAACATTAGATATGTGCAGCTTCTGTAGAATTTTTCTTTTGGTTGGGAAAATGGGGTGTTACATGTTTATTTGTAGGTTTTACCCTAAAACCTACCTAAAACACAAGAAAATCAAAAATGTTAAGCCATTCAAACTTTGTTCTAACAAAACAAGTCCGTAGTATCATAACAAACATGAAAACACTCATGTCAACATAAATAAATCTTGAATATTACTTAATAAACGAAAATAACTAGGGTATGAATCATTATTTACTTTGATTAGTGTTGAGATTTTTTCGCTGTAGGACCTAAAGCTTTAATATTCCTAAGCTTTACCTTAGTTTCTCTTCTCCTTGAGATCTTTAATGGCAAGAATCTAGTGTTTCTTTTAAGGTTTTTGAGAACGAAAATAATAATGTTAAAGGTGTACTTGGAAATGATCTTAAATACAAGGTCAAGTGTTTCCCACTTTGCCCCGCACATAATCTTATATTTAATTCATGTCATTTTGTTCTTAAAGCCAACTCATTACTTGTTTATATGTGTATAAATCTCAACCAACAATCTAATTACATTACCCTTATCTAGTTTATCTAATTAAATATCCTGAACGGTGTTTACCAAAATTGTGGAATGTTACATCCTCTCTTCTTTGAAATAATTTCATCCTCCAAATTCCACTAAGGAATAAAACAAACATAGAAAGCAATAAATAAGGCTAACTATGTTAGTTTAGCCCACTGGTCGCTAAGTTTATAAAGCAATATAGAACTTACCACTAACCAGATCAAGAAAGGTAGCCTCAATCTTATCTTCTGTCTACCAAGTACATTCTTTAGCATTACCGCTCAATTATACCTTTATAAGTCTGACTATCTAATTCCTCGACTTCTTCACATTACTTTCCCCAATCCGAACAGGTTGATGCAAAAAAGTCAAGTTTGGTTCCAACACCAAATCTTCCAATACACTTGGATCGGTGGCAGTTTTTGTGTCATACATAGACTTCCATAGATGTGAGACATGAAACACTTTATGAGCACCCGCCAAACTACCGGATAGTTATAGCTCTACTCGATACAAGAGTTTCCCAATCCTTAACAATGTAGCAATAGTTCCAACACGGCTCGATGTTAGTTTCCTTGACTTCCCAAAATGAACTACACCACTCATCGATGACACTTTGACAAAAACTCGGTCTTCAATAGAGAACTCGATATTCTTATGCCTTTTATCTGCTTAACTCTTCTTCCTTGATTGAACTTCCTACATTCAGCCTTAGATCAACTCAGTGTTCTTCGCAGCTTCCTTCACCAAATTTGGACCAAGAGCCAACCTATCTTTGGTCTCTTATTAACAAGTAGGTAACTTTCCTGGCCTTCCGTACAATGCTTCAAACGTCGTCATTCCTATACTAACCTGAAAGTTGTTGTTATTATAAAATTCAACCAAATGCTAATGGTCTCCCCATCAGCCTTCAAAATCAATAACACATGATCCCAGTAAGTCTTCAAGTACCATAGTTACCTTTTCCATGTTCTCATCCGTCCGTAGGTGATAAGCGGTACTCATCTTTATTCCTAAAGCACTTCGTATACTTTCCTAGAACTCACTAGGAAACAATGGATCTCTTATCACCTACAATACTACTAGGAATCCCATGAAGTCTAACAATGACCAGCAAATGGGTCGTCCTGGTTAATTTATCGAAAATAAAGTGAGAACTCTTAGCCGATCGATCTACGATGACTCGTATACTCTCGTTTCCTCTTCTAAATCTCAAAAATATGTCAAAGTAAACATGTGTCATTAAACGATACAAAATTATAATATAATTTAGACAACCAGATTTACATACAATCAAAGTAGCTCCCAAAATTAGTTCCATTGTGTTTTAAATATTGGTTATTAGCAATAGACGATAGTGAGCGCATCTAGTTTGAAGTTCAGAACCTTTTGGACTCAATGAATAATGTTTTGGTGGAGGCTATAAATAGAATTAAACTCCTTCATTCACTAAACTTTAGCCTCTATTTAACAATCAATAACTGAAATCATTCCTTTTAATCAGTCCACAATTAGCTAAAATTCCTAAATCAATTACCTGGATTGATGATACAAAGTAATTGGCATTGGTGGTACATCGGTCCAGTGATCGGTTTCACCAGAATGTCTCCAAAGCCAAAGACGGTTTACTTTCGTATTTTTGTTGGTCTCTCTCGTAGTGGCGCGAGTTGGTCAGAGGTGCCTGAAGGGAAGTTGTAGAGGAGGATGTGTTGGACCTTCTAGCACCTGTCTGTTTATCATTGGAGGTCAGACAATGATGGTATTTATGGTTGAATAATTTCTGTTCAACCATGAATAATAGTGAATTTGGGTGGCGTTTGGGGTCATGGCTGCTGGCGTAGGTCATCCTGGGGAGGGGATGGCATATGTCAGTTCATAATGGCGACCAATAGTCTAGGGAGCGAGTGGCGATGAAGTTTCTGATGAGGGGTTTCAGACAAAGCCTGAAGGGATAATGATGAATGCAGACATGATCAACTAAGGTTAAATAAGTCACTAAGGTTAATTAATTACATTACTAATTAACTAAATTTATTTTCATTCAAGTTAAATCTAATAGCACATGTGCCTTGTTCATAAGAGTTCGAATTTCGGCATAACAAGTTCAATTGGTTTGTATTCGCGCAACCTACACATTCAAGTTGGATTGTTCTGATTTTTATCTATTTGAAATCTTAGACAATTTCAAACACATGTTTAAAATTAGATAAAACGACCATATCGTCGATTGATGGACAGTGAGTTACGTCTTACACATTATATTCACTTCCGTGAGTTAAAACTCACAATTTTGGAATATTATTATGCCCTATAATAATATTCTCTTTTGTTTACCTATTGTTTGTATGATTTTTATTTATATGTTTTATTTTTGTTAACATGGGGAATTATCTCTATTTGTGCACGCTAGCTCCCGAGTGTATGTTTTGTAGAAAAACGATAATCCAAATCCGAAGTAATGAAATGCTAGGAGAACACAGCTTTTTATAGTTGTTTGACACTAATGTCTACGTAGACTTTATGGTAATCATTCATAATATAATAGCCGATTACAATTGTTGTAGAAGTTCGAAAAATATTTGCATGCAAAGTGTTATAATAGAACAACAAAATATTTGTTAATTCTGAACTTTGACCAAAATGGCCTTCTTCTTCTTCGTAGAGCAAAAATATGGAGTAATGTCCAAAATGTAGCTTCAATGTCCAAGAAAATCCAAAGTGGTCCAAAATCAGTGTAAATGTCCAAATATTGTTGGGAAACATTTGTACAACGTTTAAAAGTCCAGAAGAAGTCAAAAATCAACGGGGAAGATGAAGGAAGCCATTAACGGTGCTTGAGAGCTTCAATCCCGTATGCCAATGTATAGGAAGAATGCAAATGAGCCAACCCAGTTGAATGCAAAGCCTGGTGCTATTTATAGTTGGGCTTTAGGGTGAAGCTGCTGGAATTTCGCATCCTAATGCGAAATTTGCATCCCAAAAACAAAACCAAAAAACCATGTCGATCTCAAAATTTAGCATCCTAGGCCATTGAATTTTTGTTTCCTGAAAATGAGTGGAAAACATATGCGGATTAAAAATAAATTGGTGATATGCACGTTGAAACATCTGTGCCAAAATTCTTGGCAAATTCCCTTTTTTCATATCCGATGCCAAGTCCATATTTCACATTTGAACCACCGTCTCGCATCCATTGAAAATCGTATATGCTTCGTATTGCTCATCGCGAACTAGCATCACCAGTTTCAAATCCTCTACCTTGCCAATTTTCGAATCTCTCTCCACACTTAGGAGATTCACATCCCATGTCATATCGAGTAAGGGATTTTCATATCCTGAATTATGCCAGCATTTCGCATCCCTTTGTGCCAATCCATGTTTTTGCATCCCATTCTTTCGACTCGCGCTCGTGAATTTTAGATTCGGGCATCATGCGACCAGTAGTTTTCGGCATCCCTCTTGGATGAGAAATGTTGGGATGCAAAATCCTAACTTGCCAAATCCAAAATCCAGGCCGAATTTATGAGCTAGTTGGGGCATAGTAAAACGCATAATCCGAAGCCACTTCACCATGCCGATCAGTCATTATGAATGTGCCAAATTCAATTCTTGCCAAGTGTCAGATCTGATAATTTTTCCTGATCCAACTGTGTCGATCAACTATTTTGAGGTGATTGGTACGTGAAAATCCAGCTTTTGGTAAAATCTCCCCAAATTTTAAAATTTGAGTGCCGCGGGTTGCGCAAGCCATTTTTTGGGATAGACGTGTCGATCGGCTGTTTTTCAGAGCGCGTCACTTCCTTTTAACAAATCCATATATTATTCCTTGATGAGTTCTACCACGTGATCAGACCGACACTCTCAAGCATTTTGAGCCGATCGGACCGAGTTGATCACATATTTTTACCATGTTAGTTTTTCCAAGTCCATTGTTGACGATTTTACTAATCGATGACATTTTCAACCTTTTCTGAGTATGTCGCAACTTCTACTAATTCGCTTTATGTTTTCTGATGATGTTTTCGATGCTTGAGTGCGTCGCTAACCAAAATCTTGACGTGTGACAGCTTTACTGCGAAATGTGTCAACACTTTGCCCCCCAAAACGTGTTCATCTTGATCGAAAGAAGATGTGTTTTGTGAGAAAACCAGAAATCCAAAAATCTAAATACCAAATCCGGGAGAAGTTCGAAGTGAGCTTCTTAACTGGGGGAACCGAAGAGCCACGATCGCGCTAGATCGTGTTAACCAGAAATACAAAGACAATAAACCAGAGAGCCAGAAAACCTCAAATCTAATTATAGCCGACGATCACTCCTGATCATTTTGAGATAACCAGGATAAACAGAGTACTGGAATAACCATAATAGCCAGAATAACCAAGACATCCAGAATAGCCAGAATTTTTTAAGGCAATCCTGCCGAAGTAAAACGACCCATGTTAGCCTGAGGTTTCCACGTCGATCCTGCCAAAGCAAGACGACCACGGGTAGCCTATGCTTTCCAAAGCCATTTTCTTCTAAGGAGATCTTGCTGCAGCAACACGACCAAGGATTGTCATATTCCATCCTAACGCTATCTTCCCAAAACAAGACGACTAACGGTTGTTATCTTTTCCCAAGGAAAACTTGTTGAAGCAAGATGACCAATGATTTCCATATTTTCCCAAGGTAATCTTACGGAAGCAAGACGACCAAAGGTTGTCATGTCGTTTCTTAACGTTTGCAAATCAATTTCAGATTTCATAATATAGAAGCAAGCGTCTGCTTCGCGAATTTATTTTATTGAAGTTATAAAATCCTAGAGTTTTTAGTAAGACTGAAAGGAAAACTTACCTTTTGTCATCCATAAAGAGCATTCCTAGGGATGACTCTTCGCGTACATAGGTATGTGGACTTAGTCGTTTCTGATTTCAGACTCGTTCGTGAAGGAAACTGGACAGTTCATCGTTTGCGAAAAGCATGCGTAGGGATGCTTGTTCACATACATGGGTAAGCGAGCTCAGCCATTCCAGCTCCAAAACCAAATTCTTATCAAGGCAAACTTGTCAAAGCAAGATGACTAAGAGTTGTAATAAGGGTGCAAGGCGATCCTGCTGAAGCAAGATGACCAAGATAAGCCAATTTGTTAAAAGCAGCCTTACCAAAGAAAGATGACCAAGAAAAGCAAAAACATAACAGCTTTATTATTAACTAGGGGATGATGGTGTGTTGTCGAGAAAAGAGCATGCCTAGGGAATATAATAGCTCCCGTGCATGGGTAGGTCTGCTTAACCATCTACAGTCTAGAAAGCCAAAAGAAAATTCAATGCGTCGGAGCCTGCAACGAAAAATCTATGGGTCAGATCCCGAGTATCCAAATCCTGAGAAAGCCAAGAGTCGATGCCATAGGCTCATGAAATCCAAGAGATCCAAAAGCTAGAAAATCAAAATGAGAAAGCCATGAGTGGGAAGCCCATTATTCTAGATTCACCAATCCATAAGCCAAAAACCAAAGAAAGACAAATCCTAAGCCTATGCGCCGAGGGCTAGGAATCAAAAATCCAAGATTCCAAAGAATACCAAAATTGAGATACTAGGAAGCTAGGATCTACATCTAGAAGACCAAGCCGAACGAAGAACCAAGATACCAAAATATCCACGAAGCCAGAAGAACAGAATCCACAAGTCACAAGATATTGATGCCCGAGAGACTTGTATTTGAGACACTAGAGCCAGTAAGGGGTTTAGTTTATAACAATGCCACCAGGATGAGTGCTGGTCCCAGGCCTATCTTGATTTCTATAAGTGTTCTGCGCATGTCCTGACACGGCAGCCCGAGTCCGAAAGAACCCTGTCAGCTCCCCACATATGACACGCTCCACAACCATAAACCTGTGATCTTGACACTCGTTCGTATTATGATTGTCAAGCTAATGAAACAAGTAGTATCAACAAAAATCCCTTCCTTTTAAGTGGGCTCCCTGTCCGGGGGCATTTTAAATGGGGCAGTGGGATAAAACTCCAGGTAAATCTCCTTGAGGGTGTGAGTAAGTTTCGAATAAGATTGGAAATTTGGTTGCCTCTGGACCATGCTACGATCATTCCCCGAAGAAGTTTTACTAGCAACAGAATCCTTCTTTTTCCAAAATCGTACAGTTTCCTGCCCTTAACCACATTATCCTCGAGAACCTTTTTATCAATTCTCGCATCCTCTTCCCAAAGGATTTTTAGCTTCGAAATAGAACTTGCCTAGTTCCATTGGCGGGTCCCAATGCAAAGAGGTGATCTTGAAGTCGGATTTATCCAAAACACTAAAAACTACGACCATCAAAACCATGGATAGACCGGGTCTATCCACTGAAGCCACCGCAGTATTAAACCATTTCAAGTACTTGTATAGAGTCTCGCCAGACTTCTTCTTAATGCCATTTAAAGTCAAAATGCTTTTTGAACGAGCGATGTTGACTCTGAACTGTTCAACCGACCTACTAACCAAAGCATTTCAAGAAGTGATATAGTCCGCCTCTGGTTGCTTGAACCACATAGCAACGATATCTGTTAAGTAAAGCGAGAAACACTTTGCTATGAAACTTTCCGAAGCAAAGAGAGCTTCCATATATCGATTATACCTCATCAAGTGAGCGGTTAGATTTTTCCGACCTTCATAAGTTTCCAACACCGACAGTTTATAGTCCAGTGGGTTACGAGAATTCCATATATCCAAAGGGAACGGATTGCGAGTAACACAATCTAAGTCCTAAGAAAAGGCACCACCCTTTAGAGTGAATCGACGAATAACATATGCTATTTGAGAACCATTACCAAAAGCAAGCAACTAATTTAGAATATCCAAAGCGTCACTGGCGCCCCTAGCGTTTAAGTCCAAATTAGGAATCAGCTAATTAGCAGGAAGAATATCCAGTTGAATTACAACCTAAGGGGCAACATCGGGCATCATCTTGACTCTCGGGACTATCGGAGCACTTCCATCCAAAGCTACACACATTGTCGTTTGAACAACATCACCACCAGTGGAGCCCCTAACATGATCAACTAAAATGTCATGGGCTGGATGTGACACCCCACGTCCGTTAATGTAACTCATAAAGAGAATGCATTAAGTTTCGTGAAGCGTTATAGGTAAACAGAACATAAATATTACAAGACAGATATAAAAGCAATAGCGGAATTTAATTTTTTTATTTCAAACATAAATCATAGCATCGTGGTACAAAATACCGTAAGTCTGAAAACTACATAAAACCAATTACAATAATATAACTTCTGTCTTGAGCCATCAAAGTACATAAATACTTAAAAGAAAAAATAATTCCCCAGAAAGAGACCAAGCCATAGTAGAGATATGAACTTTAGCCATACTTCGAAAGCACCTCCCAGCAAGATGAAAACTGAGTTCTGACTAAGCCTGAGTGTTCCCACCCTGAGAACATGGGGGTGGAGAGGGGGAACGGAAGAAAGAAGAGGAGACAAAAATGTTCAGACATAAATTCTGGCGAGTCTAGTAACTATTAACAAGTAAATAAATAAAAGTAGCATGACAGGCATGTAAGATAGATAAGGAAGATATCACTATAAGAGACAGGAATGACATGGTAAACACGATAGAGTGATACACTTCTCTAAAGGTTCCTTTACACAATACTAGTATAACTAAGTACGTAACAGGATTACATACTCCCTAATTGCTTAACAGAAACATCATGATTCCAAAAGAAATATAATGATAGTTTTACGTGTACTCTAGTAATGGGTTTTAACCCAAACAAAGTTAGCCGATACCTAAACAAGAATAACGGGTGTTAGCCACAACAGAAACACAAATACCCTTCAGAAACAGACAAGAGTAGATGTACCTTATTTACTAACCTAGTCGATCGGCTCTACCTCGTGCTGTCCCCACAGTAGGGTGTATCATTCCCTAAAGTGACAGGCCTTCATTTCCTGGATGTGCACAACCATATCTACTAATGCCACAGCGTCTTATCCTCCCAAGAAGGCAGAGTCATGCATGCACATGACCCCGTTTGAACGCGCCGCCAACACAGCCTCCACGTTTGGATCTCTTACAATCAGTCAGTAAGCATGCCCCTTCTCTACCTAGTACAGATAATTTTGTTTGATACCTACTATGGGTTACTGACTGAAATGGGTCCCACAAAATATGATACAAGCTTTTCCATTTGTCCTATATCCCCCACTAGGTTTTCACTGACTATGTATACCACTAGGTATCTTTAATTACATAGCCCTATTCATTTCTATCAGTTATGCTTATTCTAAAAGGAGTCTTTAATTACATAACTTTATTATTCCCTCCGGTTATGTATACCACTAGGTGTCTTTAATTACATAACCTTATTGGGTTAAGTTTGTGGGCCTATATGTAAATATTATCCACCCCCTCCAGATTTGCTTAACCCATCCATTGTCCAATCAATTTTACTTAACCCTCACTTTAGTTCATATTCATACAATCCCTTATGGATTAGATTAGGTTAAGTAGTCCAATTTATTACCATGTCCATTTATGGATTATAATGGGCCAGACCTCCCCTCCCACATTACTTCGTCCACAAGTTGGGCCTAACCTCGTGTCATAACCCGATTCATATTTGCGAACGTAGACGTCCTACATTAGGTTCAACATTAGTGGCTGTTGGATATGCCGGTCGGGTCCAGACAGACTTCCACAACTAATGCAACCTAACCTCGTGTCATAAGTGCAATCACAATTTCTAATTGTAATTATTAAACATTCCATCTTTATCCAATTCTTACCAATATCTTTATAAGAAATTATGTTTCCACCTTCCCCCTTTTTGAATTATATATGCAATTAATTTTACCTATGCCTTATTAGGTATTTATGCCCATTTACCTAATTATTGAATTATACGTCCAACTCATGTTTCTATTCAAATCGTGCCAATATTGACCTTTTTTCCTCCTCATTCCCTAACTAGTGTGTTCACATATTTTACGACATGTATAGGCTAAATAATAGCCTAATCATAAACGATAAAAAGCGATGGTAGTGGAAATATGACAATGGTGAATATTCTAACATAAATGGCATAAACATATACTAGCATGATGAAAATATAAGCATAGATCAAATGAACTTGTGGCAGCTAACTAGTTGTAACATAGCAAAGGTGACAAGATGAACATGACAAGATCTAAATTTAATTTATATGTCCAACAGGTTCAGATCTAATAGGTAAAGTAGATATAACAGATAAGGATTAAGATCTTCATCATAGATTGTCCGCATAATTTAGATCTAATAGATAAAAGCAGATCTAACACAAATAGGGATAAGATCTACATCATAGAATGTTGACATAATTCAGATCTAAGAGGTAAAATTAGATATAACATAATTATAATTTGGACATAAAAATAGATCTAGCATAATTTGGATGACATAGCAAGCATGTTTAGATCTAAACAAAAATTTATATGTCCAAATAGTGACATATCTAAGTTAGACACAATATGATAGGTAAAAGATGATCTACATAAAGGATTAGATCTCAACAAGGTTTTGACTGTCCCAAAATGACAGATTTACATTAAACACAATGTAGATATAAACCAAGATCCACAAAGGCTACGTAATAGATTAACCACAATTGAATTGGATCTAGAAAAGTAGATCTATCATGACATAGTTTAGGATCGAATAATAGTATAGATTCATAATTTACAGCATATCCAAACCACAGTCTTTCCCAAATTACTTTTATTCATTTAAAACTTAAAGTAACCAACTCACGGTGTTTGGATTGTTAATATGATAGAAGAGACGTTGTAGGTGTTGAATCTATGCTTGAATCTCAGAATTTGATTTGCAGAAGATGAATAAATGATAAGGGATCTGGTTCAATTCAGTCATCGACAGAGTTTGGCCGCCATTGATTCTTTGTAAAGAAAATAAGAGAATTGAGGTATATTTTTAGCTGCTAGCATCCTGAATTCGAATGCCACCTCAACCCTAGAGTGAATCAGGTCATGGGTCGCCACCCACTTGAAAAACGCCCGAGTACCCAAAAAATCCTATGGGCGCACTTTACAGGTGTGCCAGTGCTAAATTTCCTTGGCGCACTTGTCAAGTGTGCCAGTTATCCAAGTTTTTTATAAACAAACTTTTATCGTCCATAACTTCTTCATATGTTATTCGTTTCACCCAAACTATGTGTCTATCCTGACCAGAATTTAGAGACAGACGAAATGACATAGTTCATTTCCCTTATTTCTGAATATTAAATTAATTATTATTGAATTTATCCTCTTTTAGTGTCACTAAAAATGCTGGGTGTTACATTCTCCCTGACTCAAAGGATTTTGTCCCTGAAATCTCTAAGTTAAGAAGAATGTATCCTACCATCCATCACCCATCTACTCATCCACCAATCGCAGGTATCCATTGTCCTTAAAATTTTCTAATGCTTATATGAACATATGCAAACGTGTGTGTATATGTCCCAATACTAATACGAAAATCCGGCGTTTTACTGATTCAGCTGACCACCTTAATACAATGCATGTTGGTGCCATGAAACCAATATGTATGTAAATAATCCTATTATAACATGTAAGCTCTATATCTATGCACACTCATTCGTCCAACTGCAACATCTGTATGCTAGTACATCCATTACCATCCATGAAAGAAAATAAAATGAACACACATCTATATGCAAAGCCGATCTAGTGCCTAATGTGTGTGTATATGCATCCACGAGCAACCACTAGCAAACACATGCATCCACTTGCATCCATCAAACATAACATGTCTCAAACACAAGTTTACAATCATGGGATTTCCTACCTAAAGGTCAAAGATTCGATTGATAGGATATACTCAGACGATAGAAGCAAATGTGAATAAAAAAATTTGGAAGAGAAGTTAAGAACATTCCCTTGAAAAGAAAAGGGTAGAAAGCGCAAAAATCTTGTCTTTGGTCTCCCAAGTTGCATCTTCTTGGTTGTCTCCCCACTGAACATTCACCAACTTGACTTCTTGTTTGCATAGCTTCTTAACCTCTTATCCAAGTAAAAGTCATTCTATAGATCCCACTAACCAGTAGGTGTACTAAAGGGTCATCCATATAATGCTTGAAGGGTTCCAGGCTAATGCATGCTTGATGACTGTTGTTGTGGGGAAACACTACTAAAGGAAAGTGCTCTTCCCAAGTCCCTCCGAAGTCTAGGATACACAACCACAAAATATCCTCTAGAACTTTGTTCACCCTCTCCGTCTATCCATCAGTCTGAGGATGATAAGTGGTATTCAAACATAACTGTGTACATAATGCCTCTAGCAAGCTCCTCCAAAATTCACTAGTGAATATGGGATCACGATTTCTTATGATATTGGAGGTTATTCCATGAAGATGGACTATCTCACGAACGTAAACTACTGCTAACAATGTTGTCATCCTCTTACTCTAACTGGTATGAAATGAGCACTCTTAGTAAGCCTGTCTACTATCACCTAAATGTTGGTGTTGCCCTTCCTTCGTCTAGGCAAAACATCTTTGAAATCCATGGAGATGCTCTCCCACTTCCACTGAAAGGATGAAGTAAACCACCGGGCTTCCACATCTTTGCCTTGCTGGCAAATTAGATATTGAGAAACGAACTCTACTACACCTTTCTTCATCCCATCCCAAAAGAAAACCTTCTCTCAAGTAGCTCCCCTACTTATTTGCTGAGCTCCCTTCTTACTCTTGGAGTCATAGGCGCACAGGCAATGCATCTGACTTTGCATTATCCACTAAATATATGCGGATATCGATCTCGTGCCTTTGCGGTAAACCCCAAACCTCATCAAAGACATTTGGATACTCACGGACTAGAGGTACTAATCGCAGACCATCGATAGATGCATCAAGAGACTCTAGGATACTAAGCATGACAGACCGTTGCGGGTCACAAGAAATCTCGAGGGTCCTCCCATAGCAAGTCAAAAGTCTAACGACCCTCCTCTCACAATCTAGAATGGCATCATATATTGTTAACCAGTCCATCCCTAGAATCAAACAATAGCCCATAAAACCGAGCACATATGCATCACATTCAAACTCGACGCCTAACACAGATGTTCTCAAACCCCGACAAATCATAGATTAATGAGCCTAACAACCTATGGGGTTTGTGACAACAACGTGATCCACTACCATACTAGTATTTAAGTGCAGAGATTCAACTACAGAACTAGATATAAACGAATGTGAAACGCTAGAATCAAAAAGATTTCTGATAGGAAAATTGGAAAAAGAAATCAAACCTTCCATGGAAACTTTCCTACCTCTATCTGGTGCACTAGCCATGAGAGCATTCGCTTTCCCTCCAGAGGTTCCTGCCCTTTGACCTTGTCCTTGTTTCCTTGGGCACTCCTTAGAATAGTGTCCAACCTCTCCATAAACAAGCATGCAATCTTCGTTTTCCTGCAGCCCTTGGCCAAGTGACCCTCTCACCTGCAACTATGGAACTTCCTCTTACCTTTAGCCTTATCATTCTTTATGCCCTTCTTTTGTTGTTATTGCTGCCCTTTCTTGGGCCATACCTTTTTATTTTGTGTGTCCTCAATCTTAACTTCTTCCTTCTTAGATCTACTTGAACTTTTCTATGTACCCTTCCTAGGCCATCATTTTTATCATCCTTGGGCAGTGATCCTTTGTCCTAACTCCCTTATTCTCCTTTTTACCGTCCTTGCGAAACAAGTTAGCAAGTCTCTCGGAAGTTGCCTCCATCGCACGAAAATCCTTACGAAGCTCGAGAAAGTTAGCTGCAGGTGAAACAACTGCGGCTACAGATGGAGGTTAGGCACTTCATTACCCTTCGACATGTGACGTAGTCTTAAAATGACTACGGAACCATGACGCAATAGGGACACCTTTTGGGAAGGATTGGTTCCCCAAACAAAAAGAAAAAGGAATCAAGCGGAGAATCGAGAGATATTTCCTATGGCTTTGGGGAATATGCTTTTCAAAACAGACTTCTCTTTTTGAAAATGCTTTCTTTTGAAACCTTTTTGAAAATAATTTTCAAAAACTTTTTCCGATCTGATAACCTTCAGCTCTGATACCAAGTGTGACACCCCACGTCCGTTAATGTCACTCACAAAGGGAATGCATTAAGTTTCGTGAAGCGTTATAGGTAAACAGAACATAAATATTACAAGACAGGTATAAAAGAAAGAACATAATTTAATTTTTTTTATTTCAAACATAAATCATAGCATCGTGTTACAAAATACCATAAGTTTAGAAACTACTTAAAACACATTACAATAATATAACTTCTGTCTTGAGCCATCAAAGTACATAAATACTTAAAAGAAAACATAATTCCCAAGAAATAGACAATGCCATAGTAGAGATAAGAACTTGAGCCATACTTCGAAAGAGGCTCCCAGCAAGATGATGACTGAGTTCTAACTAAGCTTGAGTGTTCCTAACCTGAGAACCTAGGGGGAGCGGAAGGGAAGAAAGAAGAGGAAACAAAAAGGGTCAGACATAAAGTTTGGCGATTCTAGTAACTTTTAGCAAGTAAATAAATAAAAGTAGCATGATAGGCATATTAGATGGATAAGGAAGATATCACTATAAGAGACAGGTATGACATGTTAAACACAATAGAGTGATACGCTTCTCTAAAGATTCTTTTGCACAATACTAGTATAACCAAGTACGTAACAGAATTACATACTACTTAGTTGCTTAACAGAAAAAGGAAGATCCCAATAGAAATATAATGGTATTTCTGGGTGCACTCTAGTAACGGGTTTTAACCCATACAGAATTAGCCAGTACCTAAACAAGAATAATGGGTGTTAGCCCCAATGGAAACATAGGTGCCCTTCAGAAACAGAGAGAACTAGATGTACGTTATTTACTACCCTAGTCGATCGGCTCCCTACTCCATAGATACCATGTGCTGGCCCAACAGTAGGGTGTATCATTCCCTAAAGTGGCAACCCTTCATTTCCTGGATGTGCACAACCATATATATTTATGTCACAACATCTTATCTTCCCAAGAAGGCAGAGTCATGCACACATATGACCTCATTGGAATGCGCCACCAACACCGTCTCCACGTTTGAATCTCTTACAATCAGTCAGTAAGAATGCCCCTTCTCCGCTAAGTACAGAGTACTTGGTTTGATACGTACTCCGGGTTATTGACTGAAATGGGTCCCACATAATATGATGCAAGCTATCCCCTTTGTCTTGTATCCCCCACTAGGTTTTCACTGACTATGTATACAACTATGTACCTTTAGTTACATAGCCCTAATCATTTATGTCAATTATGCTTACCCAAAAAGGAGTCTTTAATTACATAACTTTATTATTCCCTTAGGTTATGTATACCACTAGGTGTCTTAATTACGAAACCTTATCGGGTTATGTTTGTGGGCCTATTTGTAAATATTACCTACCCCCTCCAGATTTCTTAACCCATCCACTGTCCCATCAATTTTACTTAACCCTAACTTTAGTTCATATTCATACAATCCCTTATGGATTAGATTAGATTAGGTTAAGTAGTCCAATTTATTACCATGTCCATTTGTGGTTCATAATGGGCCATACCTTCCACATTAGGCCTGCAATTTATGGATGCTGGATATGCCGGTCGGGTCCGGGCAGATTTTTTCCACAAGTTGGGCCTAACCTCGTGACATAGCCCTATTCGTATTTGCGCACTTAGACCTCCCAAATTAGGTTCAACATTAGTGGCTGTTGGATATGCTGGTCGGGTCCAGGCAAACTTCCACCACTAATGCAACATAACCTCGTGTCATAAGTGCAATCACAATTTCTAATTGTAATTATTAAACATTCCATCTTTATACAATTCTTACCAATGTATTTATAAGCAATTATGTTTCCACTTTCCACCTTTTTGAATTATATATGCAATTAATTTTACCTATGCCTTATTAGGTATTTATGCCCATTTACCCACTTATTGAATTATACGTCCAACTCATGTTTATATTCAAATCGTGCCAATATTGACCTTTTTTCCTCCCCATTCCCTTACTAGCATGTTCACATATTTTACGACATGTATAGGATAAATAATAGCCTAATCATAAACAATTAAAAGGGATGACAGTGGAAATATGACAATGGTGAATATTCTAACATAACTGGCATAAACATATACTAACATGATGAACATATAAGCATAGATCAAATGAACTTGTGGCAGCTAACTATTTGTAACATTGCAAAGGTGACAAGATGAACATGACAAGATCTAAATTTAATTTAGATGTCCAACAGTTTCAGATCTAACAGGTAAAAGTAGATCTCACAGATAAGGATTAAGATCTTCATCATAGAATGTGCACATAATTCAGATCTAGTCGATAAAAGTGGATCTAACACAAACAGGGATAAGATCTACATCATAGAATGTTGACATAATTCAGATCTAATAGGTAAAATTTGATCTACCATAATTATAATATGGACATAAAAATCGATCTAGCATAATTAGGATGACATAGCAAGCACGTTTAGATCTAAACAAAGATTTATATGCCCAAATAGTGACATATCTAAGTTGGCCACTATATGACTGGCAAAAGATGATCTACATAAAAGATTAAATCTCACCAAGGTTTTGACTGTCCAAAAATGATAGATTTACATGAACCACAATGTAGACATAAACCAAGATCCACAATGGTGACGTAATAAATTAACCACAAATGAATTGAATCTAGGAAAGTAGATCTATCATGACATAGCTTAGGATCTAATAACAGTATAGATTCATAATTTACAACATATCCAAATTGCAGTCTTTCACAAATTACTTATATTCATTTAAACCTAAAAGTAACCAACTCATAGTGCTTGGATTATTAATATGGTAAAAGAGAAGTTGTAGGTGTTGAATTTATACTTGAATCTCAGAATTTGATTTGCAGAAGATGAATAGAAGATAAGGGATCTAGTTCAATTCAGTCACTGGCAGAGTTCGGCCGCCAATGATTCTTTGGGAAGAAAACAAGAGAATTGAGGTTTATTTATAGATGCTAGCATCTTGAATTTGAATGCCACCTCGGCCCTAGAGTGAATCAGGTCATGGGTCGCCACCGACTTGAAAAGGCCTGAATACCCAAAAACTCCTATGGGCTCACTTTACAGGTGCGCTGTAACACCCATAAATTTTTACAACAATAAAGCAGGTGAATTAAAGAATAATCAGTGTGAGATACACTATTAACAATGAATTAAGGAAAACTTAATTAAATTTTCATAATTAAGTAAAATGCACTACGCCATTGTGTTCGTCTAAGAATTCTGGTCAGGATAGACACCTAGTTTACATAAATCGGACACCGTATGATTAAGTTAATTAAGGTTTGAAGTTTATATGCATATAGGAAAGATATATACACATATAAAATTCAAAAATGTTTAAAAAAAATGCAAAACCAGAAATCTGGCACGCAAATCGAGGAAGGGCCGACATTTTGAAGTCGACCCAAGACCCTGCTGGGTCAACCTAGGGGTCAACCCACCAAATTGGGGTCGACCCACCCGGGGATCTGCTAGCTTCTCTAACGTGGACGATTCTGATGGCTTCTGGTCCAATCTGAAGGTCTTGGTTGCTCCATTACTCCTATGTAAAGGACGCCTGAACTAGGTTTTATTTATCTCAAAATAATGCTGATGGCAAAGCTCTACTGCAATGAAAATTAAAATGGCCTTTCTTGTTCTAAATCAATACAAAGAAGATTATACATATTCGAAGATTGCTACAACAAATTCAGCGATGGCTACAACAACTTAATTCGACATGTTCTTCGCAGTAATTTTGATCCATTTCCTTAGATACATTCACTGTGAGATCATGTTATTTTTAGATCTAAATATTTAAATAGTAATCTTGATATGTATATAAAAACTGGATCTTGAATTGGTTCCTAATCAGTTCTATTATGAGATAATTATCAGATCTGCTTTTATATGTTCATATCGCCACATATTAAATCTTGTCATAATATGCCTATTCAGTTTATGCCTATTTCTATCAGTTTATTATTGATTCGTTATAACGCCTATTCCTGATTCTCTTCTCTCCCTCTTTTTCCCTTTTTATATAACCAGGCTACCTTCGAGCCTAGGCCTAACGCTGAAAAATGTGATCATTGTGAAATTGGGAACGACTGGGAAAGACAAAATTTGGGGCATAATTAGTATTGGAAATTATGGATCTAAATTTGGGCATAAAATTTGGAAATATACGAATATGAATTTGGGGGCATATATTGTGTTGGATAATATGTATATGTATTTAGGCATACATTGGAAAATATAATTTGAGCATAAATTGGGACATGTTTAATTACTGATTTGGGACATAAATTGGGACGTATGCGAATATGGATTTAGGTAAAACTTGTACTAAAATCGATGAATATGAACTAGGGACATAAATTGGAAAGTATGTAGATTTGGGTTTGCGCATAACTTATATATTTATGTATATGCCTTGACTTATAATTTGGGAAAAAGAGCATATGGTGCATAATTAAAAGGTGAATTGATAAAGGGTTGTAAAAATCTATGATTTGAATAGTGGATTGGGCATATAATTAAATATGGGGAAAAAGAGAAATAATCACCTATAATGACATAGGTAGATTTGGATAAAAATGGAATGTCTAGTAATTACAATTTGGAATTGTAATTGCACTTATGACACGAGGTTAGGTTGCATTAGTGGTGGAAGTCTACCCAGACCCGACCAGCATATCCAACAGCCACTAATGTTGAACCTAACATGAGAGGTCTAAGTGTGCAAATAGGAATCGGGCTAAGACACGAGGATCGACCCAACTATGGAATAAGACTGCCCGGTCCCGACCAGTATATCCAGCATCCACATATTGTAGGCTTAATGTGGGAGGTCTAGCCCATTATAATCATAACTGGACATGGTAATGAATTGGACTACTTAACCTAATTTCGTCCATATGGATTGTATGATTATGAACTTAAGTTAGGGTTAAGTAAAATTGGATGTGTAATGGGTGGGTTAAATAAAATAGAGGGGATGGGTAATGTAAAACGGGAACCACCCTTCCCTGACGTGGCACCACTGATTTCCCTTATTTCAAAATAACTCGCAATCGATCTCTCATCTCAATCTCATTAAGAGATCCACTTTCCTTCCGTCCTATTCTATCGCTAACCGTTTTCCATGATTGTACCGCTAACTTCTTCTTCCTTCTAACTTCCCAAATACAAAAGTTTCCACGCTCTATGAAATCCTCATACCATGCCTCTGATCATTTGGGCTGAAGAGTATTACTTACTGCTTCCACCCATCTTGCTAGATCCAATTAGAATGACTATTCTACCTTGATCATAACCCTAATTCCCAATTCCACGTTTCCTTCAAACCACAACTTTTTCACTGGTTTACCTATTCCTCGGTTCTACATACGGTTTCCCGCCAGTCTATGCTTGAAATTGACTACGATCTTAACCCAAATCGACAATATGACGAAGATGAAGGCCGGCGATCTCCATAATAACGGACTAGCCATAGAAGTTCCATTCCTGAAGTCGGCCTGCTACGCTGCCCGAATTGTCAGCAGACTGGATTGATTACACTGAATATGTTGATTGACGTCCACCAAAAGGGAATTATGATTTAGCAAACCAATTTCAAACATACTGCAGGACCTTTCAACTGTGTTTACTCTAGACCATCTGATCTCACCACTGTCAGGTTATAATTTTATTTCTTTACATTTTTTTAATCATCACTGTAAGTCTATATGCTTTGTTGGTTTCGTATTCACTAATTAATCAACATTCATATCCGATAGTAAAACAACATGATGACACAGTGAAGACTTTATAGCACCATTTTACATTTAGTAGTTCTATGAAGTACAAAAATTAGTAAAGTGCACAAGTTTAAATTTTTTTGTACTTTTTATTTGCTAGCTAGCTAGTATATTGACCAACCGATGTCTCCAGATTTCTGCTTGTCTAATTTATGCTGAAAGCTTATATCACACTGTCAGAATATTTATATTAATAGTCACTACTGAAAGCTTATGTCTATAAATATTCATGTAGCTTTGCAATAACCAAATATCTATCAAGCACTTGTGCTTCTTTACATTGCAGGGGTCAGATAAAATCCCAATTATGTGCAAAAGTTGCTAAATATTACCACCTCTCAAAAACAACATCCTACCCAGCATATTTTATGTGTTTTAACCTGTGATGGGTAACAGAGCACAAATATTTATCTTCTCTGACCTGCATTAAATTAGTGTATTTCTGTTCCAGTGTTTGGATAATAAATTTATTATTATCCTAATACTTACTACCATTCGATGTTGGTTTATAATTTAGCTCAATAATAAATTTATTAACGGTTAAATACTTATTACTATTTGACGTTGATGTTATTATCCAGTTAGTTCATTTAGGTCCAAAATCACATTACTTCTGAGACATCTTCAACCTCTCTAGTATTTTATTTTAATTTCAGAGACTTCATAATTGAAATTTTTGTTTTTGTCTACCTTGTTTTGCATACAGGTCTTATGCTTAGACCAACCCCAACGCGGGGTTGGTCAGTGGGAAACTGACCCCCAACGCGGGGTCAGTTGCCCACTTGGGGGTTGCTTTGGCAACCCCCAAGGTTGCCAAAGCAACCGGGTCGGTTGCTTTGGTTGCAACCTTTAGCCGGCTTATTTAAAGCCGGCTAAAGGTAGACGGCTTTAAATAAGCCGGTTAAGGGTTTGGGGGAAATTTATCTCCCTCCTTATCCGGCTTTTATAAAGCCGGATAAGGGGTGTGGTGTGGATTGATTTCCACACCACACCACGGATTGCAATCGGACGGTTGTTCGATTGCAATCCACGTAATACCTTATCCGGCTTTATAAAAGCCGGATAAGGTATTGCTGATTGGATGGATTTGACAAATGCATCCAACCAGCGTTTGGGATGCTCTTATCGATCCCCTCTGCTACTTTTATTTCCCGCACAAGGTCCTATTTTCCAATGGGATTAAATTTAATAATTTAGTTACAAGTGTACTAAATCGACATACGTTTATGTTAATTATTTTAGTTTATGACTCGCAACACTCGAATGGTGGTCATTTTTTTGTAACAGATAAATACACTAGCTAAGAGTTAGTACAAGATGGTTCCAACGTCTAATTCAGTGTTACTATCAAATGGACCAATGCTGAAAGAGATTAGCGACTGAGAAAAATAAAGTTCTTTACGAACTCGGATACAGTAGACGTAAACTATAAAAAATCAAGAAACAATAGTACCACGAGGATGAAAAGGAGAGAATACCTAATGTGTGCTTCCACTACATCAATCTTACTATTGATGTTCCATTAGAAGCTATTTACATGTGCTTATACTGTGCTCTATTTTGTCTGCGGATGTCCTATTTCAAGTTGAGGTATCTGCATACTATATAATATAAAAATATACGTATTGAACCACTGCAAATAATTGTACGCATTGGTGAAGGTTTTTTTCAAATATCCACATGTGCCTACCATGCGGATTCACACAGTACTAAATAACTCGAGCCTATTTTCGTCATTTTAAACCCTGAACTGTTTGTTTCAACGGTTGAAAATCCCGCCATGACGCCGCTTCTATTATCCATATTTTCTGCCCTATCTCGAAGAACAATTCTTCTTCGTCCTAAAGTTTACATTGATTTGGAAAAACGGGAATTCAGTAGAAAAAAATAATTATTGTGGAGTGGTTGAATATTTTAGACACATTAGAAAGAGTGAGTGACTCTTTTGGAAGACGTCGATATCTAGATTTCAACCACGGTACTGTACGAAAAACTTATATTTAGATTTTTTTTTTTTTTTACCACTTCAACATTGGCACTTACAATTTTGTTATTTGTTGTCGATTTATCCTGTTCAATCTACGTTTGGTTACTCAACTGTTATCTTGATTTTCAAAATTTTGCATCATCATTGTATCTAAATGTTTAACGTTCAAAATTAGAATTTGTGATAATTATTTATGATTCCCACACTTATCAATTTAAATGTTCCCAAACAGTCACATCCTTTGTTACATGTTAAAAAAAAAAAAAAAAAAAAAAAAAAAAAAAAAAAATCAGAGGAAGAAATTATTTTTCTGCACACAATTTTCAGTCTTCCATTTATGATACAGATCTGTGCTACATGGAGCAACTATTTTACAGTTATTTTTGGTTGATTATATTATTGATTTTGTTTGTTTTATGATCCTTTGACGATGATTATGTCAATGCATTTGGAAGTATGCCTATATACACATTTGAGAGTCTGCAATTTCATTCCGACTCAAATCCACGTATTCACCTTCTTTCAATATTTTTTTCATGCTGTCTTAAAATGGTTTGTAGCAAATAAAACACATTTTTATCATATGAACCACTAAAGCATTCAATTTTTACGAGATTTGAACACTGAAGAACACCATTGTTTTTCTGTGAACAGCAACCATGCATAAATAGTAAGTAATTAAATTCCACTACAATAAGATTCTGAAATATATCATGAAGAAGGGGTTGTAATTGACGTTCTACCCACTGGATATAACAAAACATGACATTATTACGGTTTACTTGAACCCCTTTTCCTATTCCATTATACTGACATATATTATACATATTACTGTACTTACATTTTCCCATTTTTCAGTTGATCTAACGAAGAAGAAGACTGTTAGGGGGATGTTTATTTACAAGTCTCCTAATCTACTTCGTCCCATTAAAGCCAAAATTAGAAGAGAAGGTATGTTATTCTATTAGCAAAATTGAATTAGTACTGTTTGAACTAACACTAGGTATTGTTACCTTAGATCACTAACTATTATTGAAGTATGTTATTCCAATTAATATTATATAAAAGTATCATTAAGCTTGATATATATTTTTTCACACATTTTCATTGTTTCAGGCGCTCATTACAATTTGAGAGAAACATATGCAAATTAAACGAAATGGAGAATAATGATTAGTTCATTTGAGTAAAGTCGCAATAGAGCAAGCAAGGTGACTATCTTTTCCACTGTTAATTTTAGGAAATGTAACTCAATTTTGAAAATGATAATTTGTTGATATGTTTAATTATAAGTCTAATAACATTATATATCAAGGGAAAAACAAAATAACAGAAAATGTTAGAACGATATTCTTTATTCAGAACAGATCAAGGAAATGTAGAAATTGCATATTTCACTTGGCTTCACCTTTTATCAGAAATATATGCATGGTATCCTACATTTTGATCTACGTAATAATGCAACCGATGCTTTTTTGTACCAATATTTGTTTCTGGTGCTGGCTTGAAATGAAAAGTTTGTATTCAACGTTTAAACCATGATTTTGTTGGCCATACTTGCAAAAGAAAATTGAGATTTTTTTTGTTATACTAACTTAGCATTTACACACTTTTTACATTTGTTCTGTTTTATTATATGTCCATCACAATGAGTTATAGATTAGTTTTATCCTGGGTAGAGATATGTTTGTGTGAATAGCAATTAAGCTTTATGAATGTGCACAAAATTTTAGTCTGTTATGAACTTCAATGCAAAATTTCAATTTATATTCAACGTTTCCTTTGTAAGTAATCCTTCTTTTTTTGCTAGGTATTGGTAATGTCTCATTATTACAGCATTGCTCATCCATCTGGTTGCACCAACACGGCAGCACAGCTATTGTAATGACCTAAAATCTAAGGCAATAGAAATGTTGAGGATGGCCTCTTCATGCAACAGTGACTTTAACTGAATCTTTTTGATAAAAAAAGAAATGCGTTGAAAAATAATTTTGATCAATATGTAACCCTCAAGAGTTGCAAGATGGGGTTATTGAGTTATCAGCCATGCCATCTTACTCTCAGACATTAAACATAAATTTACTTGAATTCATAGAATTTAAACCTTTTTCCTTTCTATAATTTGATGCAAATGGCCTGATATACTTCTTTTATAATAATAAGTGCTTACATCTACTTAACTACCATTTATCCTTAACTCCTTTTTTGTTTCCAAACCATACTATAACATGTCATCTTCATTGCTATAAATCCTTGATCCTGCGCGGTTTCACATGTTTTACCAAAATTACACGCATCGGTTTCCCATTTCGGATTCATTTGACCACATCAACAGTAGGGAACGCTTGCCAACCAGTATACATTAAGTACATTCAGACAAATACACATGTTTACGTAACCTATTTCTGTATGTTTACCTTACATTCGACTGGAATACTTCGTACTTACCACAGACAATTAAATATAGAGTATTTACTCTCATCTTCTGTAAAGCTATACGCTTTTTACCATAAATGAACGTACAAGCATATAACTGCTTGGTTTAATGGCTAATTTATTATTAATGCTCATTTTATAGCCACCATTACATCGCATTTGTCTTTTGGGTTAATCTTCAATAACAAATCGATGGTCAACAGAGGAGTGGAAATTTCTTGCAATAAATTATTATAATAGTTTAAACCAGTGTTTTAAAACCCAACCCAACCTCGGTTCAACCACGGTTAACCTCCGACCTTAAAGCGTCACGGCTCTGAAAATGAAGTAACCTTGCGTGTTCACAGACCCACGGTTTAACCTCAAAACCTTATAAAATCTCTGGTCGGACCTCTTTGAATCTCACGGTTCTTCAACTTTATGAAAAAATAATTGCTTCACTATTTATTTTTTACTATAACAAATAATTTCATAGCCACTGTCATTGAGTTTTGAATGATATAATTCATTTTTATGTACATTTTACGATCTATAATTGAACTAATCTTTTTTTCACAATGAAAAATTAGTAAATTTACAAATTTGTTATGATAAGTTGTTAAACATTTATTTCAATTAGATAGTTTGGATACGGATGTTTGTCATAATTGATTAAATTTTACCTATATTTAAAATGACTTTATGTTTAAATCAGAAAAATAGACATAAACTATCAGCGCGGTTCTCACGGTCTAACCGGTTGAACCACGAAAACTTTGGACCTTTCACTACCACGGTTTGACGTACGGTTCGGTCTTCACAACTATGGTTTAAACTGAAATTATATAATATCAGAATAGCTTGATTATTTTATAACATGACGTTGTTTCTTGAAGAGTAGAAGATACAACTCACTGATATGATGTGCAAACATGCAAGGTACTCATAAATAACAAAGCAGATGATAACCGCACATATAAGTGAAATCTCATTAAAACCCAATTTCAAGTGTCATCTTTTTTCATTGTATTATCTTCCATATGTTTTAATATGTGGTATAGTATACATGTACATATTAGTACTTATCAGTCTAATAGCCACATGTACAGATTTCAACTATGTAACTTGAACTACCAAATTGCTTCCAATACTTGATTACAAGAGTACCGTCACAAAAATATAAATTAAAAAATTTTCAATCTCACTCTGCACTTACATATTACTCATACCTTTCATCTACATACGTGCCTTTCCACTTACTACGTTAGCTTGCATAGATTTATACTACAAACAAAATCATAAATCAAAATCATTCTACACACATATATAATTAATTAATTAAATCGGTCAATATTACAACTATCCTGCTTTTACTGCATATTGCCCATGTGCAGAGCACGGGCCACTCACTAGTATTTACATATAAGCCCACGAACTTAAACCAATAAGGTTATGTAATTAAAGACACCTAGTGACACACATAACTAGTGGAAAATATAATAAAGTTATGTAATTGAAGACACCCTTGTAGGGTAAGCATAACTTGTAGAAATGATAGAATTAGATATGCGTAATAATCTGCTAAGTAAACAACGATAAGTTATAGTGACGGTGTAAATTGAATTTATGACTAAATGAGAAAGAATGAGGAAAACTTGTAAGAAAAATAAGTTATATTTAATCAAAATTGGTAAGTGACATATTAATTAGGAAACATGTGAACTGTGATATACTTAATAACGTATTAAGGCGAACATATTATTGTAATGATGTAACCAAGCAAGAATATAAAATAGATTGTGGATAATAGACCTTGGGCCATAATCTAGAGAATAATATGTTGTGAGCTTATTAATAAACTTAAATGGATTAAAGTATATGATTGAAATTAATAAGCAAGAGAAACATGGTAAATTGGAATAGGAATTCAATATGAACGAGAATTAACCAAGTTAAATGGGAACCTGGTGCGGTAAGGCAAGCACGTAAAATAATGTTTAGACATAGGATCTAACAAAATATTAAAGAAAGGTGCTAGGACTAGTCCGTATCCTTGAGGGTGAATAATCCAAAAGGGTGGATCATCAAGGTGTTATAAGATACAAAGGGAGCGCACATTCATCTGATTGTTATGACGGCTACAAAGGACTGGAAGGGGAAGCATGCGGCTTCCTGAAGTACGTAAGGTGCTCTGGTAATCCTCTGTGCAGTGACAGATGTCTTAGCCTGTACTTGCGGAGGTTGGGTCTGCGCGTAACTACTAGGTGGGTGAGCCTTGACTGCAGATGTGGCTATGTAGTTAGAATGCTGTGATGAGTTGACATTAGGGAAGTTCGGCGGTTGCCTCATGAGGAGGCGGAGGGTTACGACCAACAAGGATAGTGGACCGTCGTATAGCCTTCATCGACAGCAAGTGGCATGTGAAAAGACTAGAGCTAAACCCAAGATACCATTTCAACTATCACTATTGAGGTACGAGGTTGAGGGTTGATGCGACATGGATGTTTATATTGGTTTTTATTACGGTCGGTCGCTTAGCTCTCGCAGTCTTTTCTAGTATAAGGAGGGGCCGAGGTGGGGCCTTATCCAACGTGGAAAACATACCCTAGGAATATCTGTATTTTGAGGCTCTTAAAGGCAGGCCTGTACAGGTGTATCTCAATATTGAGAGATAGCTACATATATTGTATTAGGAGGATCTATGGGAAAGTAAATGGGTACGATGCGCATATAAGTCTTGAGTGCTATTTACCCAAGTAACCTAATAGTCAAGAAAATGTAATGGAATGGAATTAGAAGGGATCGTCCTATTTCTGATATATTAGTATTTGCGCGGTGTAGAGAAATGTATTTAAGAAGCACAATATATCCTGTTCATCTTACCTTGCTCAGTTCACACTTGCTATTGTTATATTGTTCTTCTTGTTTTGTATACCTACAACGATACTTTTATTCATTTATATTTAAAAGTATCTGGACTCACCAAACTTTGTGTCTGACCCTTTTTGTTTCCTCTTCTCTCTTCTGTATCCCTCCCAGGTTCTTAGGGTGGAAGTGCTTTGAGTTTATTTGGATTCTTTCATTTTAGCATGGATTGTGGATATAGATGTACTGCTTTGACTTCTTGTCAACTCTCTTATGGCTTTGCAAGGGAAATATGGTTTTTTTCTTTTTTACTCTGATATTTTTGGCAAGACAGATTATTAATGTAATTAGTTACTTATGGTGTAAACTCATTATTTGAGACCATTATGTTTTGATTTAAATAAAGTTTTTAATTCCGCTGCTATTTTACATGTCTGTCTTGTACTATTATTTTCTTGTTTAACTATAGCGCTTCACGAAACTTAATGCATTCCCTTAGTGAGTGACATTAACGGACGTTGGGTGTCACATTTGGTATCAGAGCATATGGTTGTAAGATCGGATACAATATTTCGAAAATGGTTTTCAAAAAGGTCTCAAAAACAAAGTATTTTAAAAAAAATTCTGTTTTTGAAAAGCATATTTCCTAAGGCCATAAATATCTTCTCAATTCTCCACATGATTTCTTTTCCTTTTTGATCGGGGAAGCGTTTCCTCTCGAAAAGGTATCCCTATTTCGGCATTATTACGTTGGCATGTTAAAACTATAGTACATGTCGAAGGGCAAAGAAGTGCCCAACCTCCATCTTTAGCTGCAGTGGTTCTTATTTTCTATGAAGCCTCGTAAGGCTTTCCGTACGATGGAGGCAGCTTTCAAGAGACTTGTTAGCATGTTGCACAAGGATCGTAAAAAGGAGAATAAGGGAGTTGGGGCTAAGGAGCATAGCCCAAAGAAGAACAGAGGAAATACCATAATTTCGAAACAGTGGGTCATCATGAAAAGGATTGCAGAAGAGAAAAGGCGTTTGTTACCATTTTGGTAAGACAGGACACCTCATTAAGGAGTGTCCGAAAGGGATAAAGACAAGGCTATTGCGAAGGAACTTCTAGGGGACATCCATCGAAGGATTGGTTTCTATTTCTGATCATCCTATTAGGATTCTTTTCCTAGAGCTCCACATTGTTTTGTATCTGATCCTTTAGTTGTGTCTCTACACCTAGATACTAGTATAGTTTTGCATCCCGTTATTGCCTCAAACCCCAGTGGAGGTACGGCTTATTTACCAATGAATTGTTGGAATTTGAGAATCTCTGTGTTAGGTGTCGAGTTTGATTTCGAAGCATATGTTCTTGATTTCATAAGATACGGTTTGATTCTAGGATGGATAGGTTAACCGTATATGGGGCCATTCTAGATTGTGAGAGGAGGGTCATTAGACTTCTGACTTGCCATATAAGGACTCTCAAGATTTCTTATGCCCTAAAACGGTCTGTCATGCTTAGTCTCCTAGAACCCCTTGATATATCTATAGATAATTTGCGACATGTGACTCCTAAAAGAAAAGATTGAACTAGATAAGCAAGTAGGGGAGCTACTTGAGAAGAGGTTTGATAGGTGAGTCATATCGGGATGGGAAACCTATTCAAACAGTCCTTGAGGAAGCCTATCATTCTAAGATGACTATTCACCCAAGCGGCGATAAAATGTATAGAGTTAGAAGTAGTGGAGCCAAACTTGCGAGACGAAATGAAAGTAGAGAAAGAAGCAATTATAGAACGAGTTCCGACTTGCATACTTGGATCAGAGGTTAAGAAATTATGCAACAAAGAAGTGAAGCTAGTAAGAGTGCAATGGGGAAAGGGCCGCTAGAACCCTACTTGGGAGGCTAAAGACAGGATTCGCGCTTCACATCCTTTCCTTTTCGAGAATATGTCCTTAACTTCTTTTTCAAAGCTTCAAATTATTACTTGTATCTATCGTTTGAATATCTCCTATCAATCGAGTCTTTAGGTAAAAAAAACTAATGAATGTAAACATGTGTTTAAGACATGTTATGTTTGATGGAAGCAAGTGGTTGCTAGTGATTGCTCATGGATGCATATACACACAAAATAGGCACTTGATCAGCTCAATAACTTACATATTGCATATTGATATGTGTGCATTTTTAAATTTTATGGATTATCGTTACATTGATGTTGCATTTAGATGGATGATTGTGCACACATATAGAACTTACATGAATTAGGATGATTTGCATACATTTTGGTTGCATGGCACAAACATACATTGCATTAAGGAGGTCAACTGAATCAGTAGACCGCCTAATCTTTCGCATTAGTTTACGACGTATACACACACTATTACGTATGTTCATAAAAACATTAGAAATTCCTTAAGCAAAATGGATGCTTGTGATTGCCAGATGGATGTATGGTTGTTGGATGTTAGGATATACGTTCTTCTTAACATAGAGATTTTGGGGACGAAATCCGTTGAGTAGGGGAGAATGTAACACCCCAGAATTTTTACAACACAAGAGATGATGAATTAAAGAATAATTAGTGTGAGATACACTGTTAACAATGAATTATGGAAAACTTAATTAAGTATTCAGAATTAAGTAAAACGGGCTGCGTCATTGCTTCTGTCTCAGAATTCTGGTCAAGATAGACCCCTGGTTTGCATAAATCGGACAACCTATGAAGAAGTTATTAAAGTTTGATGTTTGAATGCATATAGGAATGATATATACACATAAAATTCAAAAAAATTAAAAAATATGGAAAACCAGAAATCCGGCTTGCAAATCGAGGAAGGGCCGGCATTTTGAAGTCGACCGGAGACCCTGCTAGGTCAACCTAGGGGTCGATCCATGCTCATGGGGGTCGACCCTGGGGCCAACCTAGGGGTCGACCCACCTGAAGGGTGGTCAACCCACCTGAAGGGTGTTCGACCGACCCGAGGATTTGGAAGGTTCTCTGACGTGGACGATTCTGATGGCTTATGGTCTAATCAGAAGTTCTTGGTTGCTCCGCCACTCCTGTGTAAAGGACCCAAGACCTTGGTTTTATTCATCTAAAAATAATGCTGACGGTGAAGCTCTGCTACGATGAAAATTAAAATGGCCTTTCTTCTTCTACATCAATTCAAAGAAGATTATAAATATTCGAAGATTGCTACAACAAATTCAGCGATGGCTACAACAACTTATTCAAAATGTTCTTCGCAGTAATTTGGATCTATTTCCTTAAATCTATTCACTGTGAGTTCATGTTATTTTTAGATCTGAATATTTAAATAGTAATCTTGATATGTTATGTATATAGAAACTGGATCATGAATCAGTGCCTAGTCAGTTCTATTATGACATAATTATCAGATCTTCTTTTTTATGTTCATATCACCACCATGTTAAATCTTGTCATAATATGCCTATTTAGTTTATGCTTATTTCTATCACTTTATCATTGACTCATTATTATGCCTATTCTTGATTCTCTTCTCTCCCTCTTTTTCTCTTTTTATTTTTATAAAGTTAGGCTACCTTCAAGCTTGAGCCTAACGCTGAAAATTGTGAACATGCGAAATCAGGAACGATTGGGAAAGACATAATTTGGGGCATAATTGGTAATGGAAAATATGGATTTACAATTGGGTATAAAATTTGGAAATATAGGAATATGAATTTGTTGGCATATATTGTGTTGGATAATATGAATATGATTTTAGGCATACGTTGGAAAATATAATTTGAGCATAAATTGGGACATGTGTAAGTACTGATTTAGGACATAAATTGGGACGTATGTGAATATGAATTTTAGGCATACACTGGAAAATATGCGAATATGGATTTGGGTATAACTCGTATTGAAATGGTGAATATGGACTTGGGACATAAATCGGAAAGTATGTAGATTTGAGTTTGTGCATAACACACACACACACACACATATATATATATATATATTATATGCCTTGACTTATAATTTGGGAATGTAACGACCTGGAGTTTTCGAACAGTTTATTTTAAGTATTCAATATTAAACTGCTAAAATAAATGTATTTTTGTATTTAGTTATCGATTTAATAATCGATTTCGATTTAGTATCGAATATATAAAATTATCGTAATATGAAAAATAATTCAAATCAAAGTCCAAATCTGAATTAAAACAATTCAGATGATCAATACTAAATACTAATTGTGTTTCAATATGGACGATAATAAAAATAATTTATTGTCAGTGAATTGATTAGTTTTGAATTTAATTTATATTATATTATATTAATTTAATACGGTATATACGTTGAAATTAAATATAAAAAATATTCTGTTCAGTTAAGAATAACACAATAACATTCAAATGTCGGTCTATACACTAAAATAGCGGTTCGTGATTTCAATTAATGGACCCCAAATTTTTTGATGTGGATATGCTTGAAATCAAATCGATATCCATCTAAAAAGAATAAAAATCACTTTATATTAAATAAGAATTAAATTATATGTACCATACACTAACTAAATTCCTTCTTCCGGAAGTACCCATCTGTATAAAATCATGCTTACTTCCTTTCTATTGCTTTCCTCTGCAAGCAAAATAAATTACTAGCATCTATTTTTCCTTGATCATTTCTTCCATTCTGCTCAAATCAAACTCGACATATTCCCTCTTGTTTAAATAGCCGCTACACCCTTTTATTTCCTTGTTCTTTTCTATCTCGAATCATTCCACTTTCAGAACGAATAATGACCGATGTCCCTCCTCAAAATCGATCTAAACTAATTCAATTAAAATCCAAAACCCATCCGAATAAAATCAAAACAAAATGGGAGCTTCCAATATTCCATTCAGAAGCTGAAGTCATCCCCTTTCAATCCATTGGCTTCTATTCTGCAACCGATTTCATTTTATGAAGTCGATTTCCGGCAGCTTGAATTAGGAAAAATTGAGTTCACCAGAATTTGCGTTGGGATTTTTACGTGTTCTTTTTGGCAAACTGAAGTCGCAATTCAGTTTTGGGATGGATGCTGAATGTCGCGGAGGGTTAGTGAGGTGCAGTGATCGAAGCTGGAAGGTTTCAAAGGGGCCTTAGTTCGCGATTGTGAAGATGGGTCAAGCTGCGAGAGTTTATGGCTAGAATTGGGGTTGAGTGCAGGAGATGACTTTGGAAATTTGGAGTTCGAAAGGTGAGGCAGTGAACGCAAGGTGAAGGAGAAAGAAGAGAGGTTGTCTGTACTGTCGGTGGTTGCGACAATGAAGGGAGTACAGTTTTGTATGTTCTATGATGCAGACAAAAATGGATTTTTTGTTCATTGTTTTGCTTGGTAGTGTTACGGCCTTGATTGGTGGTGCCAAGGCAGGTCGGTGTATGTAGATGGTGACTACGGTTGGAGTTGGATAGATGGTGATATGGTGATGTCCAGGAGGCAGCCGGTAAATTCTAAATGAAGGTGATAAAATAATTAAGGTAATTATTTTTAGTTAGAAATAAATTTTTAATTAAATTTAATTTATTTGGTAGCTTAAATAACTTGTGTCATATTAAAATTTATACAAGATTTGAGCAAACGGAATCAGTGGTGAAATCCGAAGTCACGGGAAATCTAATCGGGTATTAAAATGGAAATCAAAATGGATAGAGAATAAAAATCACGGTGAGTAAATCTCACACAGATTCTATATTAAAATTTATTTTTATCGTTAAAAACATTTGTTGGTTGTTTGGTTGCATTAAAATATTACTGTGGCTATTATAAATATATATTAGTTATTTAGGATTGGTGTTTATGGCTATTATATATATATTGGTGGTTGGATTCCCGCAATATCATTATTGGATGCCTGCGCTATCATTAGCGGATGATTTCCCTATGCACCCCACAATATATATAGTGGATGACCTTAATACCGCGATATCCTGCCTCGAAGCAGGATGAGTATTATTTATGTTTACTAACGTCTGTGGATGTAGGAAAACAGGTTGGAGGGATCCAACTGGATTCCTCAAAATTATTATTATTATTTTGTTCCACATATATTATCATATATGATGTGTTGATTGATAATTGGATGGTTTGATTGTTAAAATATCACTGGGGCCAAAATATTGATATATAAAAATATCGTGAAAAGGACATTTGAGATTTAAAAAGGGGAATTCTATTTTACAAAAATAGAATTTGAATTTCGAGTGGACTATAAAGATACTAACTTGTTTTAAATAAATAAAACAAGTATTTAATTTATTAATGATATTTATAAATTTAAATAACACAAGAAATTTAAGTAAATTTATAAATGGTGTTTATAAATAAAATGGAATCATTTTCACTGGATAATCAGGGAATTGAATCGAACTGAATTTATAAACGAGTTTTATAAATGTAGTGGGAAAAATTATCATTTTTTTTATTTATATTCAAACGTGAATTCTAAAAAAAAAGAGAAATGGGGAAATCGTTTTAAAGAAATAAACGATGGAATTTGTTCTGAAGTTCAAAATATAAATTGAACCAAAATAAATCCATAAGGATTTATGATTTGAATTCGGTTAATTCGAATTTATTTAAATAGAAGTTAAATTGACTATGAAAATAAATTGGGAGTTATATATATAAGTTACTATAAATGAAAATTTCCAAAAATAAGATTTTGGACGTAAATAGATTTCGAAATAGAACTTGTTTAAATATATAAGACAAGGGAATTTATAAACCATGTTTATAAATATGATGAATTAATTATCAAGAGATAATTTGAAATATGAAATTCAAATATTAATTTAAAAGTATAAATTGAAATCATTTCAAAAAAAGGAAATGATGGTTTTTATTCTGAAGTTCGGAATATAAAAGGGGTTGGGTTTCAAATAGGTATTTTAAAGGAAAGCTTTTTTTAATTTTTAAACAAGAAAATTAATTTATAAATAATGTTTTTAAAAATAGGGAAATAAATTATCATTGAATAATTTTGAAGTTTAAATTCAAGAAAGAATTTAAATAGTGAAATTGGAAAACGTGTTGAAATAAAGTAATTGATTATATTCAGGGATTTAGAATATAAACTAAATTGAGCAAAATCCAAAGCAGTATTAATTGAAATTCGATTATATCAAATTTTATAAATAATTTATTTGTAAAAGAAATTGGAATTGAATAAAGAAGATCGAAGTATAAATAAATATATTACCGAGTAAGAAAAAGTTGATAATTATAGATAATCGAATATTATGTTGAATTGGGAAACTAATTTGATATATATTAAAAATATATCAGAATGGAGTTAGAATTTATTATAAATGAATTTTAAATATTTATACGTATATATATATATATATATATATATTTAAAACGAACTAGTTGCAGCGCGGTAGTTCGTAATTTGGTGTTTCGAACTTCAGTTGAGTGTATAGAACTCAGTTTAAGTCGGAATTCTTTGAAATAGGACTATCAGGACCAATTAGATAATAGTTTTCTAATGGAAGAGAAAATTTTGGATTTCGTCGAATGAATTTTGAGTCATGTCAAAATCAATTTTCCAGAAAAACAGCGCAATAACCATTATAAACCATAACGGTTTATTTAAATAAACAAAAGGATTTTAAGTAAATAAAATTCGAATTTCCATTAGAAAACTGCGGACTGGAAATATAAAATAATATGAACTTCAGTGAAGTAAGTGAAATGATTTTTGAAGCAAAAATCATATTTTGTTACTTATTGAATAGAATTAACCAATTTGAAGAATAATTAGTTATTGAAGTTTTGTATTGAAATTGAGCTTTGAATAAGTAAATTGGGTTTGTAAATTTATATTCGAAATCGAATATGCAACTTGAATCGAAAATGGAATTCAATTTGTTTATTAGCAAGTTAGATTATATTTGAACAGGTTATGTCGAAACAAAGAAGTGAAATAGGAAAAATAACTAATTAGAAAATAAATTGGCGGATTGGGTTAAGACGAATGGATGGAATGAAACCTAATGGGGATATTTGGATGTGTTAAGCAGGTATGGAAATGAAGTATATGAAGATTATAATTTGTGTGCCCAAAAAAAACGTACACGTTTAAATTTCATATGAGATTTTATGCGCCGAATCTGCAAGCCACTTGGTTTTTTGATTTTCTTTTTGAATGGAAAGGGCCTAGAGAGGCGAGTTGAGGTTTGAACTATCGAATCGTACAAAGGAGCTTATGGCGAAATTTTCCAGAAATTTATGGAGTGGGAATATTTTTAAGAAATTTGGATAGTTAGAAATCAATGTATCGATATATATAGAATTCGATAAGGAAATAAACTTGAAAATAAAATACTATAAACAAATAGAAAATCCATAACCAAATCTGGTAAAATTAGAAAGAGAAACGTATACAGGTAAAAATGAATAATTGGTTTTTATGGTGCCTTGTCTGTTTTGAAGTTAAGGATGTTTTCAGTCAAGGTCTGAGAGGTAATTTTACCCAACTCGATTGATTTCGTTTTTAACCGATAAATAGCAAGATCCAGCCTCGAAGATCAATAGTTGAATGAAATATTTTGGGTTGTTTGTAATGTTGTTTTACACAACTTTCGTTTTAACCCAAATAAGTGGAATTTTGGAAATATAATAATATATATTTCCTGAGAGTATAATTAAATGAGTCGAGCAAGAGATAAATAATTGGAATGTTCTCCAATTATAAATAGAAAATATTTTCTAAGTATATAAAATAAAAGAAGGCGAGATATGGAAATGTTTTCCAAACAGCGTAAAGGACCAAGATGATTATTAAAAATATCTGGTTAACAATTATTGATAAGGAAAAGGAGAAGTGATTTAATTAATGAAATATCAATTGAAAGGCCCAGCGATTTGTTTGATGCTTGAATGGATGTTTGTTTTTCTTCGATAGTTAAATAACCGACTATCGAAGTGTTTGTCAATATCGTTGTCAATATAGAGAGCCCGGTTGGATTATTATCCGAGAACCACTCCGTATTGGCAGTAGCATTGCGAATCAGATTATATGAAGATAATCGAAGATGGAGTAAAGTGCAAGGGCTTTTCCTATTAATAGAATTATGCCTTCGGTTTCGCTTAGTCCCAAAACGAACGTAAATGGATGAATGTCTGACAAATTATTTTCAATGATCGAATATGTTGGTCTGTATAAATATATATGGTGGCGGAGAATTTATTCTCTTAGCATAATATCCAGAAAATATTTGTTCAAATCAATTAATGATTAACGGATCTGACAATGTGGCATTCAAAGTAATTTTGCTATCAATGAATGATAAGAAATCGTAGCTCAGGCCTCAACCACCGGGAAATGAAAAAATTCGGGCAGGCATCATGGCTATGTGGGTCGCTCTCATTAGGGTGTATAATCACATGTCTAGAGAAATTCTTTTACTTCTTTAATCTATCAATGCTGTCCCTTTTCGGGACACGATTGCTGATTCCAACCATTGGTGAAATACATTCGATACACTCAAGCGAAATGAGTGGTCGGTCATGCATGGGCCGGGTTGCAAGATGTTCTTGTTGAACCCAGTGTATTCCCCTCTAGAGATACACTATCGGCAGGTGGTTCCATACCTTGTCATAGTCGGAATCTAATCTCCAATGAGTGCCCAGCGGTTTTTGGTTTAATAATATATATGGAGCGTGAGATGTAAGCGTTCCGTTAGATTTTTTGATGTAGACATTATTATAATATCTTTGGATTTGATATCAAAAATATTATTGGTTATCGTAAGGTAAAAACCATCCGTGTTTATGTGTGGATCAGTCTTACGATTACCATTTCTTTCGAAAGGATTTTGAAAGTTAAACAAATGATTGGAGTTTACTCGCCCCAGTCCCGTGACTAACCCAAAGTTTATTTTGTTTGTTTTCCCTAAACTCTTGGGTGCCCAAATTTGTACGGGTAGTCAATTAGTCGGGATTACAGATTCACTTGGAGGAGCTTGAAGAAGGAGGCTTCACCTGTTAGCTACAAACTATCATATTTCCGATGTGTACTATGTGGTATTTGGAAATAGGTGTTTATAACTGTCCCAGGAATAACTGTTGTGCTCTGATGATGATATGTATATAAAGTTACTGATTTTTATTTCAAAAAGTTATGTTATATAATATATTTTATTCGTTCCACAGTGAGATTTTTCTTCTTTGTTTTCTTTTATTCTAACATTTCTTTCTTTCTATTTCTTATCCTCTAAATTCTTTCTAAAATTGACTCGTATTTCTATGCAATTTGCATTGGACGTGTGGTGTTATTAGTCAACTCAGATAGTACGGATTTCGGGCTATTACAGGAAAAAAGAGCATATGGTGCATAATTAAAAGGTGAATTGAAAAGTGGGTTTAAAAGTCTATGATTTGTATAGTGAATTGGGCATATAATTAAATATGTGGAAAAAGAGAAATAATCACCTAAAATGACATAGGTTGATTTGGATAAAAATGGAATGTCTAGTAATTACAATTAGGAATTGTAATTGCACTTATGACACGAGGTTAGGTTGCATTAGTGGCGAAGTCTGCTCGGACCCGACCGGCTTATCCAATAGCCACTAATGTTGAACCTAATGTGAGAGATCTAAATGTGAAAATACGAATCAGGCTAAGACACGAGGTTAGACCCAACTATGGAATAAGACTGCCCGGACCCGACTAGCATATCTAGCATCCACACATTGTAGGCCTAATATGGGAGGTCTAGCCTATTATAACTATAATTGGACATGGTAATGAATTGGACTACTGAACCTATTTTAATCCATAAGGATTGTATGATTATGAACTTAAGTTAGGGTTAAGTAAAACTGGATAGGTAGTGGGTGGGTTAAGTAAAATAGAGGGGGTGGGTAATATTTACATATAGGCCCACCAACTTAACCCAGTAAGGTTATGTAATTAAAGACACCTAGTGGTATACATAACCGGTGGAATATATAATAAAGCTATGTAATTAAAAACACCCTTGTAGGGTAAGCATAACTTGTAAAAATGATAGAATTAGATATGCGTAATAATCTACTTAGTAAACAACGATAAGTTGTAGTAACAGTGTAAATTGTATTTATGATTAAATGAGAAAGAATGAGGAAAACTTGTAAAAAATAAGTTATATTTAATCATAAATGGTAACTGACATATTAATTAGGAAACTTGTGAATTGAGATATACTTAATAACATATTATGGAGACCATGTTATTGTAATGATATAACCAAGTAAGAATATAAAATAGATTGTGGATTACAGACCTTAGGCCACAATCTTGAGAATAACATGTTGTGGGCTTATTAATAAACTTAAATGGATTAAGTTATATGATTGAAATTAATAAGCAAGAGAAACTTGGTAAATTGGAATAGGAATGCAATATGAATGGGAAACAACAAAATTAAATAGGAACCTGGTAAGGTAAGGAAAGCGCATAAAAGAATGTTTAGACATAGGGTCTAACAACATATTAAAGAAAGGCGCTAGGACCAGTCCGTATGTTTGAGGGTGAATAACCCAATGAGGTAGATCATCGAGGTGTTATAAGATACGAGGGGAGCGCACATTCATCTAATTGTTATGACATCTCCAAAGGACTGGAAGGGGAAGCACGTGGTTCCTGAAGTAAGCAAGGTGCTCCTGGTAGCCCTCTGTACGGCGACATATGTCTTAGGTTGTACTCGCAGAGGGTAGGTCTACACGTAACTACTTGGTGGGTGGGTCTTGACTGCAGATGTAGCTATGCAGTCAGAATGTTGTGAAGAGGTGACACTAGGGTAGTTCGACAGTTGCCTGACAAGGAGGCAGAGGGTAACGATCAACAAGGATAGTAGACCGTCAGATATCCATCATTGACAGCCATCGGGATGCAAAAATACTAGAGCTAAGCCCAAGATACCATTTCACTTTTCACTATCAAGGTACAGGTTGAGGGAGGACGCCACATGGATGTTTAGATTGTCTGTTATTAGGGGCGGTTGCTTAGCTCTTGTAGTATTTACTAGTTGAGGGAGGGGCCGAGGTGGGGCCATATCCACCATGGAAAACAAACCCAAGGAATATCTCTATTTGGAGGCTCTTAAAGGCAGGCCTGTACAGGTATGAAAAAGATCCCAGCCAAGTTCCGTGTTTTTTGTTTAGGCCTGCCACGAAACTCGGTGCACATTAGAGGACGTGCGATTAAGGCATCGAGCTGCACTTATAGTACATACGTGGGACAATCTGGATACATGCATATCTACTCTGAGTGGTGTATCGTCGACTAGAGGGCATTATTCAACTAAGGAATCCGATTCGATCGATGGTGGCAGTCCGTACGCTTATGTAGCATAGTAATGACAGATATATGCAGAACGTAACATTGTTATATAGAGATCCGTATGCCACTCCAGTGTAGGATGAGGGACTGCATTCACTACGGTGGAGACCGTGCGAGTGGGTTACCATGGGGTGAATCTTAATATTGAGAGATAGATACATATATTGTATTATGGGAATCCATGGGAAAGTAAATGGGTACGATTCACGTATAATTCTTAAGTGCTATTAACCCAAGTAACCTTATAATCAAGAAAATGTAATGGAATTTATTAGTAGGGATCATTCTATTTCTGATATACTAGTATCTGCGCAGTGCAGAGAAATGTATTTAAGAAGCGCAATATATCATGTTCATCTTATCTTTCTCAGTTCACACTTGTTATTGTTATCTTGTTCTTCCCGTTTTATATACCTGCCATAATACTTTTATTTATTTATATTTAATAGTAACTGGACTAGCCAGGCTTTATGTCTAGCCCTTTTTGTTTCCTCTTTTCTCTCTTCTGTTTACCCCCAGGTTCTCAGGGTGGAATTTCTTAGAGTTGATTTGGATTCTTTCGGATTAGCTTGGATTTTGGATATAGATGTGCTGCTTTGACTTCTTGTCAATCTCTTATGGCTCTGCAAGGGAAATATGGTTTTATGTTTTTATACTCTGATATTTTTGGCAAGACAGATTATTAATGTAATTAGTTACTTATGATGTAAACTCAGTATTTGGGACCATGAAGTTTTGATTTAAATAAAGTTTTTAATTCCGCTGCTATTTTTTATGTCTGTCTTGTGCTATTATGCTCTTATTTATCGATAACTTGTGCAGTTTTTGTCCCGCTATCACCCAGTCATTTCCCCGCTATATCATGTAGAGGGTTTCTAAAGCAACGATATTCCCAAATCCCCTGAAGTAGCCTTTCCGCTATAAGCCCCGCCATATTCCGATATTTCCGATATATCCCGTTATTTTAGCTATAATTCGTTATTTCTACTATAACCTCTACAAGAGAAATGAATTAAAAATGAAATTTATGCATTATAAAATTAATTTTTAAATATAATTTTTTAACATATATTTTTCAGAATATAAAATACTTTAACATTCTATTAACTTTAGTCAAGTAAAATAAAAGTTTACACTTATTTACATATATTTGCTTATGCTTTTATATATAATTAAGAAAGTACAAATAATACTTATGTTAAATGATAATTATTAATCATTTATATATTTTTTAAAGAATTAAATATGAGTTTTATATGCTTTTTTCGACTCATCCGCTATATCCTGCTATTTCCACGGTTTATCCCCACTACGACTTTTTACGCCTCCGCCACATTGGATCCACTGAGTGCTTTAACTGCACAGCGTATAACGCTTCATGAAACTTAATGCATTCCTTAGTGAGTGACATTAATGGACATGGGGTGTCATATGCTCCAGTGCAAAATTTCCTTGGTGCAATTGTCAAGTGCACCAGTTATCCCAGTTTTTGATAGTCAAAATTTTATCATCCGTAACTTTTACATATGTTATCCGTTTGATGCAAACCAGGTGCCTATCCTGACAAGAATTTCGAGACAGACGCAAGGACATAGTCCATTTCTCTTAATTCTGAATATTAAATAAATTATTATTTAATTTACCCTCTTTTAGTGTCATTAAAAATGCGGGTATTACACTGGAGTGATGTCGGGATTACGGGTGTCCCCGAGTGTAAAGGTACCGACGCCGGTTCGAGGATCGGTGTCGGCCTGCTGATTAGTTTGGTGTTGGGCTAAGGCTGAGTCATAACTTGTGGAACATTGGTACATGTTCCAATAATATCTTCCAGGTCAGTCGACCTTCCAACGCTTCTTGTCCCATCTTAAATCCAAGCCAGAAAGGTAATGTAAGCATCTTCCTGTTGCTCAAGTTGAGCATTCAAATCTATAGCCAAGTTCTTAATCATCCCATCGATGTCTTCACGAGTGACGTAATTCAAGGGAACACCAGTCGAAGAAAGTTCCCGACTTCCTTCTCTTCCTATGCCTTGTGCTTCAGCAATAGGGTGGAGCTTCTTATGCTTAACCACGATGAAAAGCGAGTAACAAATTTAAATTCGAAAACTAAAACTAAAGTCAAAAACCAAAACCAAATCCTAAGAAGATCCGAAGAAAATCCGAGAATCCAACCAAAAGAGGAAATCAAAGCTATGTGTCCCCTACTTGGCCCGCCAAATTGTTGACATGGGGAATTGTCGCTGTTCTCCCCCGTCAATGCCCGAGTGTATGTTTTATAGTCAAACGATAATCCAAATCTCGAGTAATAAAATGTAGGGAGAACATTTCGTTTTATAGGGTTCGTGTAACATCTAGTATTTTTAACATTGAATAATTAATTTATTTAAATATTCGAATATTGATTTAGCAATTTAAATGACTTGAATTAAATAATTTTGATTTTTAATTAATATAAATTGTGGAATGGTAAACTTAAATTCCGAATTAGTTGGAAATTAGTTGAATTTGCAATATTTGTGTATTGAATAATTGTAACAACCCGAAAAATCTGAGCCAATTTAAAAATTTTATTTTGGAAAATTTAAAGAATTTTAAATATTTAAAACGAATTATTTTAAATAATAACAACGATAAATTTATTTTGAATAGAATTAGCATGTATATATTTATTTGAATCGATGCTAGAATATAAATATTTATTTTTAGTTATAAAAGGAATTGGAAATGGAGCGGTGGTTTGAATATTTGATTTCAAATTTCAAATGAATGTACGGGATTCAAAATAAACCGGATTTTAGCAACACCAAAAATAATATAATCTATTTGAAAATATCTTTCCAACGAATCAAAAAAATTGAAATTTCATTGCGGGAATAAAAAGTTATGTCCAATTGAAAATTCAGAATAGTCGTTATAGAAATATAGCCCTTAAAAATGGAAATTTTGCAAACGACCTCCGTTTTCAACGAAAACACTTTTGTTGGATCTGGGATGTCAAGTTATTGCTAGATTCTAAAATTCATAATTTTTGGGATTAATATGTGAGCATGGCAAAGCAAAATGTGTTTTGATAGTTTCAATCAATGTGGATCGACCAGAAAGTGGACATTTTTCAAATGGTCTTCAAATTTGACGAAATTAGATTTGTTAGAATCGTATCGTCAATACAAAGCTAGAAATAATTTTTCTGGAATTTTCTGAATTCATATGTGGCCTCGGTAAATTGAAATGTGCGTTCAAATTCAATATATAGATTTATATTTTAATTTTGATGAAAACTGATTGTAACAATTGAATTGACTTACCGAACATATCCCATTGTGTTCGGAATGGGGGTATTACGTTAGGGACGATAGTCATTGGACTCAATTCAGAGCTGGTATGAAAATTCAACTTGTATGTAGAGAAAAAATCAATAATAATAATTAAATATAAAAACCCTATACAACCTTATAACGCCCCCCCATTCATTATTTCCCCAATTAAAATTCTTGCCTCCAGAAATTGAAATCGGGAAAAATTCCCGCTCCTCTCTCCGTTGCACCAGTCGACAATGCCACCCACAACCGTACTTCGTCGTCATTGCCTACCTATCACCTCCGCCTGGCCCCTGCGCCACCGCAGTTAGCCCCCCCCTCCAATCCAAGTCGCGAGCCCTAAAAGCTAGAACCGCCCCTCTCTAACCCGTATCGGCCCTGCCTTCCACCGTAAATTCCACCACCTCCCCGTCCCTGCGCTGACTGCCTCCACCCCACCTGCGTCGACGCACGTCACCAGCCCCCTTTTGCATGGTGAGTTTTATTATCATTTTTATTTATTTATATTGATTTTTATGTTTAGATCTTTATTAATTTAAAGTTAAATTTATAAAAGTAAAAAAAAAGCTTTGATTTTTATTTTACAAAAAACCATATAAAAATTTGATTTTTAATATATGAATAGCTATATAAAAATTTCATTTTTATACATGTGAACATCGATTAAAAGAATTGATTTTTATAGTCTAAATGAAGTTATTTTTTTTGACATAATGGTAAGGTTTTTAATCATAAAAAGGTGAAATTTTTATTTATATAAATCGCATATAAATATTTGATTTTTATTATATAAACTTCTTTACAAAAATATGATCTTTATCTAGAAGAAGTAGCGATGAAAACGTGAATTTTACTTTATAAAAGATAAAATTTTTAATTATATAGATATATGATTTTTATATATGGTATTAGCGAATAAAGATTAGATTTTTGAATATATATATAAAGATTAGATTTTTACCAATATAAAGATGAGATCTTTATAAAAGTAGCGATATAAAAATATAATTTTTGTATGGAAAGTAGCATTGTAAAAATCTGTTTTTTTATAATGTGGATTTGAAATAAAAATAAGATTTTTATTATGATGTCAACAAAATAAAATTATGATTTTTATTATGAAGATAGCTCCATAAAATTGTGATCTTTAAAATGTAAACATCGTAACAGGAATGCGATTTTTATATATGAAGTAGCAGTAAAATAATATGATTTTTAGATGAATAGTACAAAAATAAAAATGTGATTTTTATATGAACAACGCTAAAAGGTCGCAATTGGAATTTTGGGCAAATTCGAAAAATTCAGAAATTCATAAATAAAACTTGCGGGGTGGATCCCAAAGGTGAGAACTTCTCACTTTATTTTATTTTCTAGTTAAAAAATACACTAGGATGCAGACGGTGCTTAGCAGCACCAGACACCCGTCGTCCACATAACATGGACGGGTTGTTTGTTTGATTGACTGATTGATGAAAATGATTGTGTGATGTGGAATGGAATAAAATATTTTAAAGTTGAAAATATTTTATAGTTAAAAATATAATTTTTAAAGTGTATGTGAATAAAATAAATATTTATAAACAAATCGGATGATTTGTTTATGTACACACATTTGATTGATATTGATTAGGACGATAAATTTTACATATCGCCCAGCTGCACAAATAAAATTCATTATTTGTTGATTGAAACCCTACACAGGTATTGGGATGAAATTGGACATGCACTAATCCCAATATTTGGTTATATGTCAATCGATTGGTTGACAAGTTGTGCAAGCTTTGTATATTTATATATAATGCTTATGCAGTGTAGATTTCACTTTGGATGATGGTTGAATGTGTTTGATTGTAGTTGCATACATGTTGTATGAAATCCATATAATCACATTATATGGTAATTGACTATGTCTGATTCTAGTTCAGAAAAGATTGAATATTTTAAAATAACGATTATTTTAAAATAATGAATATTTTAAAATAATATTCAGTATAAAGATCAAAATCTGATTCTGATGTCCGATTTGGGATGGACACAAATATATTTAAATATATAAAGCTGTATTTATTAAATTGACGCCATTTTGACATGAACGATATTTATATCGAGTTTATTCGTTTTTATAATGAATATCGAAAAGACTTGATTTCAAAGTATAATGGTTTGAAAATACTATCATTTATATATCGGTGATATGCAATATTCAATTTTGATTTGAAATTGAATATGAAGTTGAAATCATTTTGAGAAAGAATTTAAAATGAGTTATAAAATACTTTTTAAAAGGAAATCGACAATATAAATATAATATATATTATATATATAATGCCCTGAATAGAACGCGCCGCACAGTGGCAGTTCGCGAATTTCGACTATTGACTTCGAACGGACATTACGGGAGATCCGACTGTCGGATTCTCCTAAAACCGGAAGCGTTGGGTTCGTATCGAAAAGGGCTTTCTATTGAATATTAGAGTTTTTAAATCTAATGGTTGGATTTGGAATTATGTCCAAATCAAATTTGGAAAAGGTCGTTGTAAGTGCAGTCCAATGACCGTTTATGGAAATCGACTGTACGTGCCCTGATAAAATTATTAAAAATATCAATAAATAGTGTAAAATCATAATAAATGACTTGGAAAGAATTGAAATGAAAAATTCCATATTTGAAAAGATAAAAATAGATTTTTATCTAAATGAACTAGTTTTGAACTAGAATTATGAAATCCAATATTTTTAAATAAAATAAACTGAATTTGAAATGGTTTTAGAAATAACCATAATTTCCAATATATATTGGAAATGGATTTGGATCGAAACTGTCTTCGGAATGTTTCAATGTTGGATTTTTTGATTATATAGATATTGTTATGGAATTTTGAAAGATATAATTATATCGTTATTTCCAATATGATATTTGTTGGTTGTAGTATTTGATATTGAATATAAGCCAATGTATTTTCTATTTAGAGCCATATATTTAATATCAAATGGGATTTTGGGTTGCCGTGAGTGGTGTCTTCATTAACACTGTTCATAAACCTAGTTGAGTTAAGAAAACCAGAAACTAACTGGAGATTAGTTAAGTTGAATGGTTTCCTGGGTATTGATTTGATGTTGGTTTCGGCATTCATGGTTAATACATGGGGAATTGTTCTCCTACTAATTTACAGTTAGAGATGGAATGGAATGTGAATTGGGTTTATTGTGAACTGCGTTTTTAACGACATTCGTTCTTGAACCCGATTTACCATGAAATGTGATTTGGAATTTATAAATCTTCTTATTTAGATTTAAAGGGGATTTTCCAAAGAAATTTTTTCCAGTTTGACATATTAAATTAGAATTGAATGGTTTCTTGGTTATTGATCTGATGTTGGTTTTGGCCTTCGGGATTAATACGTTGGGAATTGTTCACTTGCTAATTTACGGTTGCTGATGGAATTGAGTGAGATTTTGGGTTTATCGTAACTAGTGTTTTAAATGACATTTGTTCTTTAACCCAGTCAAAGGCAGGATATTGATTTTTGGGAAGATTAAAACCAATTAGAGTTTTAATGCATCTTTAATTAGATTGTAATAATATCCAAAGGAAGACTAAAGAATAAATTTCAAGAATTTATCTTTGATTAAATTAATGGGAACCTCTCCCAAAGTACATGAATATTTGGATAAAGAAATATTCTGGATTGGAATGAGGCATATGTTGTGTTTTTATAGCACTTGTTTATTATATACGCGAGCTACTTAGAAAGATCGGGTTTATCCCATTCTGAATAACTAATTCGACGTTGTGCCGGGGACGAAGACGGTGGTTGAAGACCGAAGGTTTTCACATCGTTTCGGTGATTGCTGATGTCTTGATTGGGCTGTACACCCAAGGCAAGGTAATAAGTGGTGATCGTCCAGACGTACTTTGAAACACCCCACGTTCGTCAAGGTCACTCACAAAGGGAATGCCTTTACTTTGGTGGAGCATTTTAGGTAAAAGATACAGATAAATTACAAGACAGACAAATACAGCAGTGGAAAATAAAGTCATTTTATAAACAATGTGGTTCAGTCAAGCTTTTACAATAGTTGTCTCAATCATACTTAAAAGTAATACATAGAAATTCTGTCTTGACTTAAAAAATTCCAAGTATAAAAGAAGCATAAAAATAACGATGATATTCCCCAATAAAGCATAAACCAGCCATAGCAGGGGAAAAAGAGTCCAAAGCAATACATCGACTATCTTCGAGCTTGGAAAGAAAACCGAGTCTAAGTGGTAACATTTCCTCCCTGTGAACCAGGGGAGGGGGGAACAAAAGAAAAGAGGCAAAACAAAACTAGGTCAGACATAAGTCTGGTAAGTCCAGTGACTTTCAGCATATAAACAGGCAAAAGCATCATAACATGAATAAAATGAATAAAAGACAATAACGTGAGAACAAGGATAATCAGATAACATACGATTAGTATAGATATGATAAGGCAAGATAAACTGAATGCGCTTCTACTCTTTCTCTTCTTCGCTACTACCTTGTTATTCTGATTTTTATATCTTTGCACCACTTAATTAGTGTCCCAACTAGTAATCTGAATAAAATGATAACGTGATCCCAATCCCCGCAATTTTTGTAACACCCCGTGATTCTATAACAATAAGATTTACAAATCAAGGCAGAATTAAAAGTTAAAATCAAAATCAAGGGAAACGAGGTGCGCCATTGCGTTCGTCTCGGAATTCTGCATGAAAACAAGTCCGAGTTTGCGTAAATTGGAGTCCGTATGAGGAAGATATGGCCTCCGGAAGATTCAGCGAAGTTTAAATTTCCAAACAGGTCAGAAAAGCGAATTCGAAATTCAAAACAGACCCAGATTTGGCTGGGCGGGAAAATTCCCGCCCAAGGCACCCAGGTCGACTGGGTAGTCGACCTGGGTCACCCAGGTTGACTGTGTAGTCGACCTGGGGGTGGACCCCCCTGTTTTTTCCTGTTTTCTGCACCTAGTTCGTTCTTCTGTATCTAGACGCCATCCTGACCAGATTCATTGACTTCTACACTTTATAAACAGCCCTGGTCTTCTTCTCTATTCACAATTCTTTTCTATCGTTATGCTTCCTCTGAGAAATAAATAAATAAGTGAGTAAAATAATATATATAAAATAAATCAAGACAAGGGAACGCTGCTAAAAGATTTTCAAGAAGAGGTTCAAGTCAAGCTAGGATTCAAGAGGAGGTTCAAACAACTGTTTTTCTACGAATCATAGCAACGCCTTCTTTCTATTCTAATCTAATCTCTGTAAGTCTATTATTTCTAGATTTGAACGTTTTTCTCTGTTCGTGACATGAAATTAAAGGAATAAAAGAATATGCCAAATCTCTCTCTCTCTCTCTTCGAATCAGTGCCTATACTCTTGAACCTAATTAAGAACTATTATGATTCGATGACAAATAAGACCCTAACTATGAAACTATGGACCTTAAAACCTAATGCCTATGACTATGAACATTTGCCTATGACTATGAACATTGCCTATGACTATGTGTAACAACCCGTATTTCTGATAACCGGTTATAACGTAAATCGAGGCAGAATTTAATTTATAAATCTGAATCAAGGGAAACGGGCTATGCCATTGCGTTCGTCTCGGAAAAATACGCGAAATAGAGTCCGATTTTTCGAAAATCGGAGTCCGTATGACCCAATTAAGGCCCAACGAAGTTTTCGGAAAATTTCAAAGTAAAAACAGATTTCAAATTCAAGTTTGAATTTGGGAATTTAGGACAGTTGGGCGCAGGCGGGAAAATTCCCGCCAGAGTAACCAAGTCGACAGCCCTGTCGACTTGGGAGTCGACTTGGTTGGACCCAAGTCGACAGCCCTGTCGACTTGGCTGTCGACTTGGTCCAGCCGGGCAGTTTTGCCTGGTGCACCATTTTGAGGTTGTGTTGAGCTTGGGGGCCAGATTCGGTTTTGAGGGCTGAGATTGGAACTAGGGTTTAATCCTAGGGCTAATACTAATCCTAATCTCTATAAATAAGGCCCTAACCTAACCCTAAGTCATGATTATTCACTCAAGTAACTAAACTATGGCAAAATCATTCCTCTCATGGCCTCCACTCTCTTCATAAAATTCCTAAGTTATTTCTATGAGAGATTTTCCATGCATACAAGTGTTTTCAAGCTTGTATGAGCATCATTAGCTTGCATTCAAGTCAAGTTTCTATATTTGCATAAAAAAGAAAGAGTTTTGATCATTTTGGCTCAAGGGTTTTTCAATTAGAGCTTGCATTTTGGGTTTAATTGATTTCATAAGGGCTTTGTCATATTTTTGTGACTTCCTAAGCATTGTAAGCCCTATTCTACTTTCATACTTAAACTCTAAAGTTAAATGTATGATATGCAAGTTTGCCATGATATGCAAGTTTACTATGTTATGTTATGCAAGTTTGCCATGTTATGATATGCAAGTTAACCATGCTATGTTATGCAAGTTTGCCATGTTATGATATGCAAGTTTATATGCAAGTTTGCCATGTTATGATATGCAAGTTTATCATGTTATGATATGCAAGTTTATATGCAAGGTTCCCATGTTATTTTATGCAAGTTTGCTATGTTATGATATGCAAGTTTGCCATGTATGTTATGCAAGTTTGGGGTGATCATTTTGTTCATGTTATCATGTTATGCAAGCTTATCTTGAGTATATGAACATAAAGCTTCAAGCTTTATGCTAAAGGTTGCATTTTGGCAACATGTAAGTTATCATATCTCTTATAATAACTTGCATGTGAGGCTAAATGCGAGCTTATGGCCATTTTTACATGTCATTTATCACCATGTATCACCAATATGCTAAGTTTGGTTTTATGCATGCTTTTGAGGCCTAGAAATGTAATATGCAAGTATATGAACATATGTAAATTTCATATGCCACCATGTTAAACTTGTGGCTTCAACACCTTTATGTCATGATTATGCCAAGTTCCCTCTTTCTATCCTTTATGCGCTAGTGCGATATGTAAGCGATGGGATTGCGTTTGGGGTTGGGTAAACTTAAAAGACATAAAAACATAAGATTGGGAATTTACCTATTAAGTTAGGTCTACCCATTGGGAATTTACCTAATAAGTTAGGTCTACCCAATTGCTTGAAAATTTGTAATATGTTTTGGAAACATGATGGACATGACACTTAGAAAAGATAAGTGTGACCAACTCGAGGTTGGGTTGAGTTTGTAGCGTAAACCTACCCGGAACTGACCGGCTTAACTAGTTGCTACAAACAATACGACCCAATGTGAGAAGTTGGTCATGTGGTACCTTGAACCCGAGGTTAGACCAAGTTGTGGTGTAAAGCTACCCGGAACCGACCGGCTTAACTAGTAACCGCAACAAAGTCTAATGTGAGAGGTTAAGGCGCATTAATTAATTAATGCTACATGATAAGGTTAAGTAAATTTGACTTATGACACTTAACCAATCTGAACTCGGTAAATTAACGGGGTTAAGTTAACCTACACTTAACCAATCTGAACTCGGTAATTTAACGGGGTTAAGTTGAACTATACTTAACCAATCCAACTCAGTAATTTGGTAAGGCTGAGAACCAATTTGATACCTGGTCTGGATAAACTAACTTGATTGATAAATTAAACGAACCTGTTTTGCGGATCTGTAGGACCCACACTAAGTTAGGCAAGTTCGGAAATCTTTTATCTGATCCGTTAGTCTGAAAACTAATCGTCTGAACTTTGTATGTCTGAACTCTGTTAATAAGTTAATCTGAATCTGATAGTCTGGGGACACAAGGGGGAAATACTTGTCTCATTTGTTGTTTGGGACCCATATTAGTCAGTAACCCTTTCTGGTATCAAAACTTTGACCCAACTGTAGGTAGGGTCCGGGCACGCTTACTGAACTAATTATAAGTGGTTCATTCTGATAATGGCGATGGGTGTTGATGGTGCGTTCCAACCGGGTCATGTGCGTGCATGGATCCCGGTCTGTCTCTGAGGATGTAAGACGCCGTGAAATCTGTAAATATGCCTGTGCCAATTGGTTGCCACTTTAGGGAGTGATACACCCTATCGTGGGGCCGACACAGGGTATTTATGTATTAGGGAGCCGATCGCTTGGGTAGGATTTAGGGTACACTTAGCTCTGTATGATTCTGTTGGTACCGTCTGTTTTGTTGGGTGGCAACACCCGTCTGTTTCTGCGTGGTACCATTTTGTTAGGGTGGTAAAGGCCCATTATTGTTAGCATTCCGTTTTTGTACTTTATCTGTTAGGGTGGTTAAGGCCCATTATTGTTAGCATTCCGTTTTTGTACTTTATCTGTTAGGGTGGTTAAGGCCCATTATTGTTAGCATTCCGTTTCTGTACTTTATCTATTAGGGTGGTTAAGGCCCATTATTGTTAGCATTCCGTTTCTGTACTTTATCTGTTAGGATGGTAAAAGCCCATTTTTCCCAAACTCTATTTCTATATGGACCATTCTGTTCCGTCCTGTTTCGATGTGAACATTGGGGTAACACCTAATCCTGTTATACTAGAATTGGTACCAAGAAGTCGGATCTTGGTTTGAGTCAAACACCTGATACTGGGCCAAGTTTAGGTCAAGGGATAAATTCTTGATTATACATGACATGTTAGAATGCTGGTACACCTATGGTGAAAAACCTTAAACCTGATTATGCGATGACACCTTTATCTACCTTGTTAGTTAATCATCATGCTAGTATGTGGTTATCCTTATGATCATCCCTGCTTCTCATGCCAGTTAACTTTATCAGTTTACATTGATTGTAGTAGGGCTTACTCAGTCTTTTTGACTGACCTGTTTTATTTCGCCTCTTTTCTTCCGTTCCCCCCCAGGTTCTCAGAGAGGGAATATTGGAGCTTAGCTTGGATTTCTGGTCGCTTGCTTGTGGGATTTTAGCTCATGTACGGTCTTGACATTAAGCTAGCTATGGTTATCACTTATTTTGGGGATAGTACTTATGTATTGCAGTTTTTCAGTGATGTTTTTTTTCTAGACTTGTGTATTTGGAAAGTTGACATTATGTTGTACCAGACTTGTTTTGAAATAGTTTGAAATCTTCCGCTGTTTTACTTATCTTATTTACTCTGTTTACATATATACATATGTTCTTGTTCTGCCTTGATATATCATTATGCATGTTTACCTGATTCAAACGCCCCTCCAAAGTCAGAGTGCTTGCAAGAGCCACCCTGGCGGAGGTGGGGTGTTACATTTGGTATCAGAGCATATGGTTTACGAGAAGGAACAAAAAGGTTTTTAAAACTTTTGGAAAACTATTTTCAAAACCAATTATAAAGTATTTTCCAAATAAAAGTCTAGTTTATTTTAAAGGCTATTCCCCAAAAGCCATTAGCACAATCCTTAGTTATCTATTCTTAGTTTCCTCGTTCTGAATCTATCTTTTCCTTCGTTTCAGTATGGCCGATAACTTTGTTATCCCAGAGGGAGTGCAAGTTCCTGTTTGGTATAGGAGACTTATGGAGGCTAGGGCGACCGAAGCCGGCCCCGCAAATGTTACTCCTCCTCCGGTGGTTAATGTTCCTCCTCCTCCTGTCGCTGAGGTTCCTCCTCCTCCTCCCCCTTAGCATCCTCCAGTAGAGTTCACGAAGATTTGCAAGGACTTCAAAGCAATGGGTGGCAAGAACTTTCTAGGTACCGAGACTTTTGTAGAGGCCCGGAATTGGTTGAAAGAGACCGAGGATTTATTCGCTATCTTTGGATTAGATGATCAGAGAAAGATCCTGTTGGCGGTTTGGCTTATGAAGGATGAAGCCGCATATTGGTGGGAGATCACCACCGCGACTAGGCCCGTTGAGACTTGGGCCGATTTCAGGACAAGATTCAGGCTTAAGTTTCTGTCTTCTACTGAAGAGAATTTGCAAATGGAGAGGTTTATTGCTTTGAAGCAGGGAGACATGTCTGTCAAAGAATATGTGAACAAGTTCAATCAGTTAGCTCGTTTTGGCTTGGATATGGTGAGTACTACTCAGAAGAAGGCTCTTCGTTTTGCTAGAGGATTGAATGAGCTGTTACAGGAGTTAGCTATGTCTCATGTGCCCATGGGGGCCACGTTTGAGAGTTTGGTAGATATGGCCCTACTCAATGAAGAGAACAAGAGTGCAAAGAAGGAGGTCAAGGTGAATGAGTCTCAAAACAAAAAAACTGGGCCCAAAAAGGAAATGCAAAAGAAGGAGGAGAAGTCTGAAGATAAGAAGGAAAAGAAGTGCTTTACTTGTGGAAGCTCAACTCATCTAAACAAGGATTGCAGAAAGAGGAAGGGCACTTGCTTTAACTGTGGAGAGATGGGACACTTCACTAGGGAATGCCCGAAGAAGAAAGGGACTACATCGGAAGGAACGGTGAATACTCGCATTGCGGGTGAATAGATTAGGTCTAAAATAATTTGTCTGTAGGATGTTTAATTTTCCTTGTCTGATTTTCAGTTTGAAACTCTTTTTCTGGTATTTTGATTCTGTAATGGAAACTCAGTACTTTAATGCTAGTCTTGCTCCTGATCTGGTAATAGTCTCAAACTCCCTGAGAGTTATAACTCATCTGTTTGTGATAAATTGGGATTTGAGAGTATCTGTGTTGGACATGAGGGTGACTATGACGAATACATTCTGGGTTTCTACCATGCTTAGTTTCCTAAGAATCATTTGGGGAAAATCTGATCTGTACTAGTAGTCTGTAAGTATATGTACCAAGTTTTTGTTTTATCTGTACTCGCTTCCATCACTCGACTGTATCTTGTTGAGATAGGAATCCTATGGATGTAAATATGTGTTTGAGACATGTTATGTTTGATGGTTGCAAGTGGATGCAAGTGGTTGCTAGTGGTTGCTCGTGGATGCATAAACACACACTAGGCACTAGATCGGCTTGAAATACACTCTCATATTGCATATGGATGTGTGTATATTTTCAATTCTTATGGTTGCAAGATGGTTAATTCAGCACATGGGTGTTGCATATGGACGAATGTTTGTGCACACATATAGTATTATATGATTAGGACTATTTGCATACATATGGATTCATTTCACTAACATAATTTGCATTGATGATATCTGCATTAGATAAGTACATATACACACACCTTTGCTTATGTTCATACAACATTTAGAATCTTGTAAGGACAATGATTGCTCGTGGATGATGTTTTGAGTAGATGGATGATTGGATGGTAGGATACGTTCTTCCCAACTTGAAGATTTCGGGGACGAAATCCTTTAAGGAGGGGAGAATGTAACATCCCGTATTTCTGATAACCGGTTATAATGTAAATCAAGGCAGAATTTAATTTATAAATCTGAATCAAGGGAAACGGGCTATGCCATTGCGTTCGTCTCGGAAAAATACGCGAAATAGAGTCCGAGTTTTCGAAAATCGGAGTCCGTATGACCCAATTAAGGCCCAACGAAGTTTTCGGAAAATTTCAAAGTAAAAACAGATTTCAAATTCAAGTTTGAATTTGGGAATTCAGGGCAGTTGGGCGCAGGCGGGAAAATTCCAGCCAGAGTACCCAAGTCGACAGCCCTGTCGACTTGGGAGTCGACTTGGTTGGACCCAAGTCGACAGCCCTGTCGACTTGGCTGTCGACTTGGTCCAGCCGGGCAGTTTTGCCTGGTGCACCATTTTGAGGTTGTGTTGAGCTTGGGGGCCAGATTCGGTTTTGAGGGCTGAGATTGGAACTAGGGTTAATCCTAGGGCTAATACTAATCCTAATCTCTATAAATAAGGCCCTAACCTAACCCTAAGTCATGATTATTCACTCAAGTAACTAAACTATGGCAAAATCATTCCTCTCATGGCCTCCACTCTCTTCATAAAATTCCTATGTTATTTCTATGAGAGATTTTCCATGCATACAAGTGTTTTCAAGCTTGTATGAGCATCATTAGCTTGCATTCAAGTCAAGTTTCTATATTTGCATCAAAAAGAAAGAGTTTTGATCATTTTGGCTCAAGGGTTTTTCTATTAGAGCTTGCATTTTGGGTTTAATTGATTTCATAAGGGCTTTGTCATATTTTTGTGACTTCCTAAGCATTGTAAGCCCTATTCTACTTTCATACTTAAACTCTAAAGTTAAATGTATGATATGCAAGTTTGCCATGATATGCAAGTTTACTATGTTATGTTATGCAAGTTTGCCATGTTATGATATGCAAGTTAACCATGTTATGTTATGCAAGTTGGCCATGTTATGATATGCAAGTTTATATGCAAGTTTGCCATGTTATGATATGCAAGTTTATCATGTTATGATATGCAAGTTTATATGCAAGGTTCCCATGTTATGTTATGCAAGTTTGCTATGTTATGATATGCAAGTTTGCCATGTATGTTATGCAAGTTTGGGGTGATCATTTTGTTCATGTTATCATGTTATGCAAGCTTATCTTGAGTATATGAACATAAAGCTTCAAGCTTTATGTTAAAGGTTGCATTTTGGCAACATGTAAGTTATCATATCTCTTATGATAACTTGCATGTGAGGCTAAATGCGAGCTTATGGCCATTTTTACATGTCATTTATCACCATGTATCACCAATATGCTAAGTTTGGTTTTATGCATGCTTTTGAGGCCTAGAAATGTAATATGCAAGTATATGAACATATGTACATTTCATATGCCACCATGTTAAACTTGTGGCTTCAACACCTTTATGTCATGATTATGCCAGGTTCCCTCTTTCTATCCTTTATGCGCTAGTGCGATATGTAAGCGATGGGATTGCGTTTGGGGTTGGGTAAACTTAAAAGACATAAAAACATAAGATTGGGAATTTACCTATTAAGTTAGGTCTACCCATTGGGAATTTACCTATTAAGTTAGGTCTACCCAATTGCTTGAAAATTTGTAATATGTTTTGGAAACATGATGGACATGACACTAAGAAAAGATAAGTGTGACTAACTCGAGGTTGGGTTGAGTTTGCAGCGTAAACCTACCCGGAACCGACCGGCTTAACTAGTTGCTACAAACAATAGGACACAATGTGAGAAGTTGGTCATGTGGTACCTTGAACCCGAGGTTAGACCAAGTTGTGGTGTAAAGCTACCCGGAACCGACCGGCTTAACTAGTAACCGCAACAAAGTCTAATGTGAGAGGTTAAGGCGCATTAATTAATTAATGCTACATGATAAGTTTAAGTAAATTTGACTTATGACACTTAACCAATCTGAACTTGGTAAATTAACGGGGTTAAGTTAACCTACACTTAACCAATCTGAACTCGGTAATTTAACGGGGTTAAGTTGAACTATACTTAACCAATCCAACTCGGTAATTTGGTAAGGCTGAGAATCAATTTGATACCTGGTCTGGATAAACTAACTTGATTGATAAATTAAACGAACCTGTTTTGCGGATCTGTAGGGCCCACACTAAGTTAGGCAAGTTCGGAAATCTGTTATCTGATCCGTTAGTCTGAAAACTAATCGTCTGAACTTTGTATGTCTGAACTCTGTTAATAAGTTAATCTGAATCTGATAGTCTGGGGACACAAGGGGGAAATACTTGTGTCATTTGTTGTTTGGTACCCATATTAGTCAGTAACCCTTTCTGGTGTCAAAACTTTGACCCAACTGTAGGTAGGGTCCGGGCACGCTTACTGAACTAATTATAAGTGGTTCATTCTGATAATGGCGATGGGTGTTGAAGGTGCGTTCCAACCGGGTCATGTGCGTGCATGGATCCCGGTCTGCCTCTGAGGATGTAAGACGCCGTGACATCTGTAAATATGCCTATGCCAATTGGTTGCCACTTTAGGGAGTGATACACCCTATCGTGGGGCCGACACAGGGTATTTATGCATTAGGGAGCCGATCGCTTGGGTAGGATTTAGGGTACACTTAGCTCTGTCTGATTCTGTTCTTACCGTCTGTTTTGTTGGGTGGTAACACCCGTCTGTTTCTGCGTGGTACCGTTCTGTTAGGGTGGTAAACGCCCATTATTGTTAGCATTCCGTTTATGTACTTTATCTGTTAGGGTGGTTAAGGCCCATTATTGTTAGCATTCCATTTCTGTACTTTATCTGTTAGGGTGGTTAAGGCCCATTATTGTTAGCATTCCGTTTCTGTACTTTATCTGTTAGGGTGGTTAAGGCCCATTATTGTTAGCATTCCGTTTCTGTACTTTATCTGTTAGGATGGTAAAAGCCCATTTTTCGCAAACTCTATTTCTGTATGGACCATTCAGTTCCGTCCTGTTTCAATGTGAACATTGGGGTAACACATAATCCTGTTATACTAGAATTGGTACCAAGAAGTTGGATCTTGGTTTGAGTCAAACACCTGATACTGGGCCAAGTTTAGGTCAAGGGATAAATTCTTGATTATACATGACATGTTAGAATGCTGGTACACCTGTGGTGAAAAGCCTTAAACCTGATTATGCGATGACACCTTTATCTACCTTGTTAGTTAATCATCATGCTAGTATGTGGTTATCATTATGATCATCCCTGCTTCTCATGCCAGTTAACTTTATCAGTTTACATTGATTGTAGTAGGGCTTACTCAGTCTTTTGGACTGACCTGTTTTCTTTCGCCTCTTTTCTTCCGTTTCCCCCCCCAGGTTCTCAGGGAGGGAATATTGGAGCTTAGCTTGGATTTCTGATCGCTTGCTTGTGGGATTTTAGCTCATGTACGGTCTTAACATGAAGCTAGCTATGGTTATCACTTATTTTGGGGATAGTACTTATGTATTGCAGTTTTTCAGTGATGTTTTTTTTCTAGACTTGTGTATTTGGAAAGTTGACATTATGTTGTACCAGACTTGTTTTGAAATAGTTTGAAATCTTCCGCTGTTTTACTCATCTTATTTACTCTGTTTACATATATACATATGTTCTTGTTCTGCCTTGATATATCATTATGCATGTTTACCTGATTCAAACGCCCCTCCAAAGTCAAAGTGCTTGCAAGAGCCACCCTGGCGGAGGTAGGGTGTTACACTATGGATATTGCCTATGACTATGAACATTGCCTATGACTGTGACTGTGACTATGAGGATTATTTCCTTGACTAAGCCTATGCCTTTGATTAGGAAATATAAACTATTGCCTATGACATAACAAGGACATCTGTGATTAAACACCTGTGGTTCATGACTAGGAAAGTGTTGCTTAAGTTTTGGGACTATGACATTGGGTCTAAACCCGATTATCTATTCTGTCTATTCTCGGTTATCTTTGGTTTTAGACCTTGGGAATTTACCTATTAAGTTAGGTCTACCCATGTTCTTGAACCTGCGTCTCTATTCTGTCTATCCTTGGTTTTAGACCTTGGGAATTTACCTATTAAGTTAGGTCTACCCATGTTCTTCAACCGACGTTGTTATTCAACCCTTTTTATTCCAGTTAGTATGTCTATCTTTTGCACAGCATCTTTGGTTCATTCCCTATTTTCTACGAACCTAGCTTTATTTATAAGCTAGACTGAATAACGATTATACGAACGGTGGGAATGCGGTTTGGGCAAAAATATGAAATTTACTAAAAACTAATATAACAAACCAAAAATCTGGGCCAGTTTAAAATTTCTATTTTGGCAATTTTAGCGAAGTTTGAACATTTAAAATGAATTAATTTAAATAATATCGACGAGAAATTTATTTTGAATATAATTCGAACGTATATATTCGTTTGAATCGACGTTAAAATATAAATATTTATTTATATATATATAAAAGGAATTGAAAATGGCGCGGTAGTTCGATAATTCGATTTCAAACTTCAAATGAATGTACCGGGTGCAAATTAAACTGGATTTTAGTGAAACAAAAAATAATGGGATCTAATTGATGATATCTTTCCAACGAATCCAAAAAATCAAGATTTCATAGTGGAGATTAAAAGATATGTCCAGTTGAAAATTCTGAATAGTCGCTATGGAATTCAGGCCCTTAAAAATGGAATTTTTGCAAACGACCTTGGATTTCGACGGAACCACTTTTGTTGGGTCTGCAATGTAAAGTTATTACTAGGTTTAAAATTTCATAATTTTTCGAATCAATATGTGAACGTGGCAAAGGAAAACGCGTTTGACCAGTTTCAGTTGATTTTAATCGACTGGAAAATGACCATTTTTCAAATGGTCTCAAAATTCGACAAAATTAGTTTTGTTAGGACCATATCGTCAATACGAAGCTAGAAAATATTTTTCTGGAATTTGTCTAGTTAGTATGTGACCCCAGTAAATTGAAATGCGCGTTCAAATTCAATATATAGAGTTATAATTTGATTTTGACGAAAACTGATCGAAATGATCGAATCAGCTTACGATACTTATCCCATTGTGTTCGGAATGGGGGTAATATGCTATGGACGACAGGCGGTGGGCCTCGTTTAGGGGTCGTATGTAAAAGTCAACTTTTTGAAATTAAATAACAAAAAAAATAACCCTCTCCCCTCTTCTTATATCACTCAGCAGACCCCCCCCCCCGATTAAAAATCAAATCAAAATAAAGAAAAAAAAACCCTAGAACTAAATCGCGCCACCACGCCTCCAGGTGGGACCACCACCCCGCGCGCGCCGGCCGATGACCCCCCCACCCTCTGCTGCTCGGCGACGACCCCCCTAGACCCGCGATTCTCTCCACCGCACCCCCCTCAGACCCGCGATTCTCTCCGCCGCACCCCCCCAGACCCGCGATTCTCTCCACCGCACCCCCCCACCTTCTGCTGCTCGGCGAAGACCCCCCCTTTTTCTCCTACTGTTGACCGAAGACCCCCCCCCTCCTCGATTTTACTGTAAGTCCTCTCTTTTTATTTTATTCTTTTTACTTTAATTATTTGTTTATTTATGACATAAGTAATTAGTGTTTAATCGAGATTACAACATAATAAAAATCAGTTTTTATGCCTGACATCGGGGAATGAAAATTGGATTTTGACATAAGTGATTAGTGATTAAAGATACGATGTTTATATATTGAATAGCGAAGTAAAAATTCGATTTTTATATATTGAATAGCATAGTAAAAATTCAATTTTTATATATTGAATAGCATAGTAAAAATCCGATTTTTATATATTGAATAACATAGTAAAAATTCGATTTTTATATATTGAATAGCATAGTAAAAATTCGATTTTTATATATTGAATAGCAAAGTAAAATTCGATTTTTATATATTGAATAGCAAAGTAAAAATTCGATTTTTATATATTGAATAGCGAAGTAAAAATTCGATTTTTACATATATAGAGAATACGGGCAACGAAGACGACAAAAAGGCGAGAATGACGAAGACTTCTACATTAGAAGAGTCGCGGTGTTGGATTAGCAATTCGGTGAGAATTTCTCACTCTTCAATTTCTTTTCTAGTTATATATATACTAGGATGCAGACGGTGCTTAGTAGCACCCGACACAATCGTCCACAGACCATGGACTTGTTTGTTTGGTTGTGTAGTTGGTTAGATTATTTGGTTTGAATTGAATTGTTTGGTGAATTGAATGGATTTCATTGATGTGTGAATGGCGTGGGCCTTCACTAGACCGGGGATAAGGCTAGGCCTCGTCCCGTTTCTAGTATCGTGCCGTTATGCCACCGAAATTTTCTACAAAATAAGTTAGAAAAATAAAGATAACATTTTATTTAATAAATGAACCGAATAGAATATTCATAGGTTGAATAAAATAGTTTGATCGTTAAAAATATAATTTTTAACGTAAATTTGATTAAATAAATATTCATTTACAAACCGGAGGGTTTGTTTATGTACACCTATTTGAAGGACATTGATTGGGACGATAAATTTTACACATCGCCCAACTACACAAATAAAATCTGTGTTTGATTGTTTGAAACCCCACACGGGTATTGGGATGATATATGACATACACTAATCCCAATAGTTAGTTGTATGTCGATCGATAGATTGACAAACTGTTATAAGCGTTGAATATTTATATTTGATGCTTATACAGTGTAGAATGCACTTTGGATGATGGTTGATTATTCATCGTTGTTATTGAATACATGTGTTGTAGAAAATCCATATAATTAACATTATATGGTAGTTGATTGGGCCTCATTCCAGTTTAGAAAAAGAAATATTTGAAAATATCAATATATCGATTTTATTCATTTTAAAACGAATATTGGAAAATGATTTCGAAATCGAATATTTTGAAATGAAATTTGATTTGAATTGAATAGAAAAAGAATTAAATTCAAATTCAATAGAAAACCAATTTGAATTGAATTGAATTGAAAACGAATTCGAATTGAATTGAAAACGAATTCGAATCGAATGGAAATCGAATTCGAATTGAATTGAAATCGAATTGAAATGAATTCAAATTGAATTGAAATTTGAATTGAATAGAAATGAATTTTAAAACGAATTTATAAGGAAGAATTCAATTTTGATTTGAATTGAAATGGAAGTTGAAAATGTTTTTGAAACGAATTCAAAACTATCTATATAATTCGTTTTAAATAGAAATCGACGAAATATATATTATATATATAATATAATGGCCTGAATAGAACGCGCCGCGGCAGTTCGCGAATTTCGGCCATTGACTTCGAACGGATATTACGGGAGATCCGACCGTCGGATTCTCCTAAAACCAGAACCGTTGGGTTCGTATCGAAAAGAGCTTTCAAACGAATATTAGAAATTTGAAATCTAACGGTTGGATTTGGAATTATGTCCAAATCAAATTTGAAAAAGGTCGCTGTAAGTGCAGTTCGATGGCCGTTGATGGAAATCGACTATACGGGCCTTAATAAAATTATTAAAAATAGTAATAATTTGCTTAGAATCATAAGAAATGATTTGGGAAAAATCGGGATGAAGAACTCCATATTTGAAAAGATAAAAATAGATTTTTATCGAAATGAACTATTTTTGAAATAGAATTATAATTCTATTTATTGTTAAATAAATAAATTGAATTTGAAATGGTTTTGAAAATAACCAGAATTTCCAATGATTGCATTGGAATGGATTTGAATCGAAATTGTCTTCGGAATAGTTCGAAGTTGGATTTCGTGACTATACAGATGTTGTTATGGAAATATGAAAGATATAGATATATATATATATTTCGTTATTTCCAATACGATATTCGTTGGTCGTAGAATTTGATATTGAATATTAGCCGGGATATTTTCTATTCAGAGCCTTGTATTAAACATCAAATGTGATTTGGGTTTGTCGTGAATGGTCTCTTGACTAACACTGTTCTTGAACCCAGTTGATAAAAGATTAAATCTTTTTATTTAGATTTAATGAAGTGTACCCATTAAATAATATTTAATTGGAATTGAATTGATATTTATTTTTGGGTTTATCATGGACAGTGTTTTAAATAACACTCGTTCTTTAACCCGATAATTAATGGAATGTGATTTTGGGTTTATCGTGAACCGTGTTTTAAATGACACTGATTCTTTAACCCAGTTAACGATTAAAACTAAGTGGATTTTTAATGAATCTTTAATTAGATTGAAATGATCGAGAATGGAGTATCACCAGTTTTGCTCCAGGCGATAGTTAAATTTTTAATTAGATTTGAACGTGAAATGGTAATGGAATTTACCGATAACACCGTGGTGTTAGATATGAAGTATAACCAGTTTTACTTCATGGGATGAATAGGTTGGGATTGGGAAATTAAAACAAATGATTACTTCGGTAAGGTTCGTTAATCCCGACTAGTTGAATCGAAATTCAAAAGAAGATTTGAGAATAAATTTTAATGATTTATCTTGGATAAAATTAATGGGAACTTTTCCCTATGAATGTGAAATTTAGAAACGAACTGTCGGTTAGCTAAGCAGAATGGTTTTCTGGATATTGATCTGATGTTGGTTTCGGCCTTCGGGGTTAATATTTGGGGAATTATTCTCTTGATTAATTTACAGTTAGTGACTGATGAATAGGAATGAGGCGTATGCTGTGTTTGTGTAACACTTATTTAAAATATACGCGAGTAATTCGGAAAGACCGGGTTTATCCCATTCTGAATAACTAATACGACGATAAGTCGAAGATGAAGACGATGGTCGAAGACCGGAGGTCTTCACGTCGTTTAGGTGATTACTGATGATCATGATTGGGATGTACACCCAATAAGATGGAAACAGTTGGTGATCGTCCAGACGTACATGGAGATCGATGGATATGCGGGGTACTAGGTGCCTCCGGTTTCGTTCAGACCCAGAACGGACTTGTAAATGGTCTATGTGTTTGACATTGGATTTTAGTCCGTGTGATTGATCTCTATTAAATATATATCTGTTTGGCGGTGGAGAATTTATTCTCTTGCTTAACGCCCTTCTCTGAGACGTACGAGCTCAGAGGTTATATATTGATGGATATCTAACGCATGGAGTAAATTGCCTGTGTGGCATGCCTAAGTGGCAATTGATCGAGGCTTCTGTTGAAAAGCAAAGTCTTGTGGTGATGATCAAAGCGCAGCCTGTGTGGCACAGCTTTGTGTAATGTGAATTCGCGAGCCTCGCACCCCGGTTGTGAACCAAAAACGGGAGAGGACCTCAGGGAGGGCATGCGTTTCCTTCTAGCTAGGGTGGTGTCAGTGACCTACCAGCCCTGACATTTATATACTTTTCACCTGTGTGGTAGTTGCTGTTGCGAGGTGCCTTGGTTAGATCGGACGATCCGGGTCCGATGGAGCCATTCGTTGGCTCATTTACGCCCCAAAGGGCGGGGAAACGTAGTGTTCAGGAATTTTAATCCACATCGGGGGACCGGCCCTGTCGCTCCAAGGGTCACTCGAGCTCTGATCCTGAGACTCGGGCTAGACAGTCTCGAATCGGTAGAGGACTATCTTTTGCCTCGGTTCATAGATGGAAATCCAATTTCCAAATACGTAACTTTGCGGTTTTATTTGTAAACCTATATATGGAGACATAGTGGCCTCGGACGCTCATGTCGCCTATGATTGATACTTATGATTTGAAGTTGTTTTATACACTATACACTTATAATAGTATCAAATGATTTCTTTTAAACGTATCAAGCATTCTTGGCTATTATAAGGTAAAAACCCTATCCCCCGGCTTGCGTTGCATTGTGTGATAGGACCTGGGTCTTATAACAGCTTCATTTTTCTTTATTTAGCATTGCGCTGTCTGTTTTATGCACTGGTATTCTTGGGAGGAAACCCGTTCCGTGTTATACGGCATGGTCCCTTGATTTACCTAACTTTAAAAATAAAGATTAATAACTGTTTTAGTTCTCACACCAGTCCCATGACTGACCTGGAGTTTATTGTTTTAACCTAAACTCTGGGTGCCCCTATTTTGACATGGGCAGCTAGTAGTTTTGGTTTTGCAGATTTACATTCATAGGATCCTGGTTTACAGCTGGAATGATATCCAGAAAGCTTTATATCCGTATATCTCTTCTAGTTGTGTATTGTATTATTTTCCGCTGCTATGTGATTTATTGTAATCTCTGATATTTCTGTGTAATATTTATTTGTTTATACTCTGTATATTCTTGTAATCTGATGCATTGTTGTAATATACAATGAAATGTTCTTCCGTCTGCGTTCTAATTTGTCGTGTTCTCGAAACGATCAGGCGTTTCGAACGGTCTAGATCGGTTTAGCGACTGGTTCGGACCGAGCGAAATTCCTTTTCGTCGCATTTGGTATCAGAGCTTTGGTTTACAAAGCTAGAGAACAAGACACATTAGAACCACACGAAAGAATTCATCAGATATTGGGTTAGTAATATCCAACGAGAATGACTCGTTAGAGATAGGATCAGTAGTATCCTAGAACGAGTGTGAAGAGTATATTTTTAAAATGAGAACAATTTTTGTTTTGAAAATTTAAATTGCTGTATACGTATTTGAATACATATTTTATATTGATTAGGACAGTCCAGTATATAAAGATTTTGCATATACGCCTTGCAAACGTGTATTTGAAGTTTTAATATACTAGATAGATATAGAATTACACTCTAGTCGCCCGGGGGTGATTCTGATGATTGATATATCATCATCAGAATTTATATTCGAGTGACGAAAGTGTAATATCTATATATTTCCTATTGACTGGTGTGAGAACCAAAAATTAGATAAGGCCTATTGTTGTGATTTGACATCAAAAACATGATTTTAGTATATGTATCAAAATTATGAATTTGAAACTCTAATTCACTAATTGATTGATGTTTGTGTTGTTTGTTTATTTGTTTGCTAATTTTTAGCCATTTAGCCTAATTGAATCACATATTGAATTGTATTGAAAATTAGTCGCATTTGCTTGCATATACTTGTAATTACATTGAACAAGTCATAGCAAGGAGGCTAGAGCAGAAAATAAAATTTGTTTGCCCAACAAATAGGTACATGTTTACTACATAATTTACTGTTTTGTTTGGGTGATGATGATTTTATGAGCCGATTGGCTAGCCGCTTGGCTTTTTCTTTTTCTTTTTGAGATCAAAAGGCCTGTATGGCAAGTTCGAGATTTTCCCGTGGCTCCCAGTGCAGGGGAGGTTATGGCGAAATTTTTCGAAAATTTAGAATGTTAGCCAAATTTTTGAAGAATTTGAAAATTCTCAGAAACTGAAAAGTTGGAGAATGAAAGCCAGATCGAACGTAGAGTTGATTAATCAAACCACTTTCGACTTTGTTCCTTTTCGGGGACGAAAAGTTTTAAGTGAGGGAGACTGTAACAACCCGAAAATCTGGGCCAGTTTAAAATTTCTATTTTGGCAATTTTAGCGAAGTTTGAACATTTAAAATGAATTATTTTAAATAATATCGACGAGAAATTTATTTTGAATATAATTTGAACGTATATATTCATTTGAATCGACGTTAGAATATAAATATTTATTTATATATATAAAAGGAATTGAAAATGGCGCGGTAGTTCGGTAATTCGATTTCAAACTTCAAATGAATGTACCGGGTGCAAATTAAACCGGATTTTAGTGAAACCAAAAATAATGGGATCTAATTGATGATATCTATCCAATGAATCCGAAAAATCAAGATTCCATAGCGGAGATTAAAAGATATGTCCAGTTGAAAATTCTGAATAGTCGCTATGGAATTCAGGCCCTTAAAAATGGAATTTTTGCAAACGACCTCGGATTTCGACGAAACCACTTTTGTTGGGTCCGCGATGTAAAGTTATTGCTAGGTTTCAAATTTCATAATTTTTCGAATCAATATGTGAGCTTGGCAAAGGAAAACGTGTTTGACCAGTTTAAGTTGATTTTAATCGACTGGAAAATGACCATTTTTCAAACGGTCTCAGAATTCGACGAAATTAGTTTTGTTAAGACCGTATCGTCAATACGAAGCTAGAAAATATTTTTCTGGAATTTTTCTAGTTAGTATGTGACCCCAGTAAATTGAAATGCGCGTTCAAATTCAATATATAGAGTTATAATTTGATTTTGATGAAAACTGATCGAAACGATCGAATCAGCTTACGATACATATCCCATTGTGTTCGGAATGCGGGTAATATGCTATGGACGACAGGCGGTGGGCCTTGTTTAGGGGTCGTATGTAAAAGTCAACTTTTTGAAATTAAATAATAAAAAAAATAAACCTCTCCCCTCTTCTTATATCACTCAGCAGACCCCCCCCCCCCCGATTAAAAATCGAATCAAAATAAAGAAAAAAAAACCTAGAACTAAATTGCGCCACCGCGCTTCCAGGTGGGACCACCACCGCGCGCAGCGCCGGTCGACGACCCCCCCACCCTCTACTGCTCAGCGACGACCCCCCCTCAGACCCGCGATTCTCTCCACCGCACCCCCCTCAGACCCGCCATTCTCTCCACCGCACCCCCCAAGACCCGCGATTCTCTCCACCGCACCCCCTACCTTCTACTGCTCGGCGATGACCCCCCTTTTTCTCCTACTGCTGACCGAAGACCCCTCCCTCTCGATTTTACTGTAAGTCCTCTCTTTTTATTTTATTCTTTTTACTTTACTTATTTGTTTATTTATGACATAAGTAATTAGTGTTTAATCGAGATTACAGCATAATAAAAATTAGTTTTTATGCCTGACATCAGGGAATGAAAATTGGATTTTGACATAAGTGATTAGTGATTAAAGATACGATTTTTATATATTGAATAGCGAAGTAAAAATTCGATTTTTATATATTGAATAGCATAGTAAAAATTCGATTTTTATATATTGAATAGCATAGTAAAAACTCGATTTTTATATATTTAATAGCATAGTAAAAATTTGATTTTTATATATTGAATAGCATAGTAAAAATTCGATTTTTATATATGGAATAACATAGTAAAAATTCGATTTTTATATATTGAATAGCAAAGTAAAAATTCTATTTTTATATATTGAATAGCGAAGTAAAAATTCGATTTTTACATATGTAGAGAATACGGGCAACGAAGATGACAAAAAGGCGAGAATGACGAAGACTTCTACATTAGAAGAGTCGTGGCGTTGGATTAGCAATTCGGTGAGAATTTCTCACTCTTCAATTTCATTTCTAGTTATATATATATATATATATATACATACTACGATGTAGACGGTGCTTAGTAGCACCCGACACAATCGTCCACAGACCATGGACTTGTTTGTTTGGTTGTGTAGTTGGTTAGATTATTTGGTTTGAATTGAATTGTTTGGTGAATTGAATGGATTTGATTGATGTGTGAATGGCGTGGGCCTTCACTAGACCGGGGATAAGGCTAGGCCTCGTCCCGTTTCTAGTATCGTGCCGTTATGCCGCCGTAATTTTCTAAAAATAAGTTAGAAAAATAAAGATAACATTTTATTTAATAAATGAACCGAATGGAATATTCATAGGTTGAATAAAATAGTTTGATCGTTAAAAATATAATTTTTAACGTAAATGTGATTAAATAAATATTCATTTACAAACCGGAGGGTTTGTTTATGTACACCTATTTGAAGGGCATTGATTGGGACGATAAATTTTACACATCGCCCAACTGCACAAATAAAATCTGTGTTTGATTGTTTGAAACCCCACACGGGTATTGGGATGATATATGACATACACTAATCCCAATAGTTAGTTGTATGTCGATCGATAGATTGACAAACTGTTATAAGCGTTGAATATTTATATTTGATGCTTATACAGTGTAGAATGCACTTTGGATGATGGTTGATTATTCATCGTTGTTATTGAATACATGTGTTGTAGAAAATCCATATAATTAACATTATATGGTAATTGATTGGGCCTTATTCCAGTTTAGAAAAAGAAATATTCGAAATGGAATATTTGAAAATATCAATATATGAAGCCGTGTTGATTAGATTGACGCCATTTTGACGTGAACGATATTTATATCGATTTTATTCATTTTAAAACGAATATTGAAAAATGATTTCGAAATCGAATATTTTGAAATGAAATTTGATTTGAATTGAATAGAAAACGTATTGAATTCAAACTGAATAGAAAACCAATTTGAATTGAATTGAATTGAAAACGAATTCGAATTGAATTGAAAACGAATTCGAATCGAATGGAAAACGAATTCGAATTGAATTGAAACCGAATTGAAATGAATTCAAATTGAATTGAAATTTGAATTGAATAGAAATGAATTTTTAAACGAATTTATAAGGAAGAATTCAATTTTGATTTGAATTGAAATGGAAGTTGAAAATGTTTTTGAAACGAATTCAAAACTATCTATATAATTCGTTTCAAATAGAAATCGACGAAATATATATTATATATATAATATAATGGCCTGAATAGAACGCGCCGCGCCGCGGCAGTTCGCGAATTTCGACCATTGACTTCGAACGGTTATTACGGGAGATCCGACCGTCGGATTCTCCTAAAACCGGAACCGTTGGGTTCGTATCAAAAAGAGCTTTCTAATGAATATTAGAAATTTGAAATATAACAGTTGGACTTGGAATTATGTCCAAATAAAATTTGAAAAAGGTCGCTGTAAGTGCAGTTCGATGGCCGTTGATGGAAATCGACTGTACGTGCCTTAATAAAATTATTAAAAATAGTAATAATTTGTGTAAAATCATAAGAAATGATTTGGGAAAAATCGGGATGAAGAACTCCATATTTGAAAAGATAAAAATAGATTTTTATCGAAATGAACTATTTTTGAAATAGAATTATAATTCTATTTATTTTTAAATAAATAAATTGAATTTGAAATGGTTTTGAAAATAACCAGAATTTCCAATGATTGCACTGGAATGGATTTGAATCGAAATTGTCTTCGGAATATTTCGATGTTGGATTTTGTGACTATACAGATGTTGTTATGGAAATTTGAAAGATATAGATATATATATATATCCTTATTTCCAATACGATATTTGTTGGTCGTAGAATTTGATATTGAATATAAGCCGGGATATTTTCTATTCAGAGCCTTGTATTAAACATCAAATGTGATTTGGGTTTGTCGTGAATGGTGTCTTGACTAACACTGTTCTTGAACCCAGTTGAGAAAAGATTAAATCTTTTTATTTAGATTTAATGAAGTGTACCCATTAAATAATATTTATTTGGAATTGAATTGATATTGATTTTTGGGTTTATCATGGACAGTGTTTTAAATAACACTCGTTCTTTAACCCGATAATTAGTGGAATGTGATTTTGGGTTTATCGTGAACCGTGTTTTAAATGACACTGATTCTTTAACCCAGTTAACGATTAAAACTAAGTGGAGTTTTAATGAATCTTTAATTAGATTGAAATGATCGAGAATGGAGTATCACCAGTTTTTCTCCAGGTGATAGTTAAATCTTTAATTAGATTTGAACGTGAAATGGTAATGGAATTTACGGATAACACCGTGGTGTTAGATATGAAGTATAACCAGTTTTACTTCATGGGAAGAATAGGTTGGGATTGGGAAATTAAAACAAATGATTACTTCGGTAAGGTTCGTTAATCCCGACTAGTTGAATCGAAATTCAAAAGAAGTTTTGAGAATAAATTTTAATGATTTATCTTGGATAAAATTAGTGGGAACCTTTCCCTATGAATGTGAAATTTAGAAACGAACTGTCGGTTAGCTAAGCGAATGGTTTTCTGGATATTGATCTGATGTTGGTTTCGGCCTTCGGGGTTAATATTTGGGGAATTATTCTCTTGATTAATTTACAGTTAGTGACTGATGAATTGGAATGAGGCGTATGCTGTGTTTGTGTAACACTTATTTAAAATATATGTGAGTTATTCGGAAAGACCGGGTTTATCCCATTCAGAATAACTAATACGACGATAAGTCGAAGATGAAGACGATGGTCGAAGACCGGAGGTCTTCACGTCGTTTGGGTGATTACTGATGATCTTGATTGGGATGTACACCCAAGAAGATGGAAACAGTTGGTGATCGTCCAGACGTACATGGAGATCGATGGATATTCGGGGTACTAGGTGCCTCCGTTTTCGTTCAGACCCAGAACGGACTTGTAAATGGACTGTGTGTCTGACATTGGATTTTAGTCCATGTGATTGATCTCTATTAAATATATATCTGTTTGGCGGCGGAGAATTTATTCTCTTGCTTAACGCCCTTCTCTGAGATGTACGAGCTCAGAGGTTATATATTGATGGATATCAAACGCATGGAGTAAATTGCCTGTGTGGCATGCCTAAGTGGCAATTGATCGAGGCTTCTATTGAAAAGCAAAGTCTTGTGGTGATGATCAAAGCACAGCCTGTGTGGCACAGCTTTGTGTAACGTGAATTCGCGAGCCTCGCACCCCGGTTGTGAACCAAAAACGGGAGAGGACCTCAGGGAGGGCATTCTAGCTAGGGTGGTGTCAGTGACCTACCAGCCCTGACATTTATATACTTTTCACATGTATGGCTGTTGCTGTTACGAGGCGCCTCGGTTAGATCGGACGATCCGGGTCCGATGGAGCCATTCGTTGGCTCATTTACGCCCCAAAGGGCGGGGAAACGTAGTGTTCAGAAATTTTAATCCACATCGGTGGACCGGCCCTGTCGCTCCAAGGGTCACTCGAGCTCTGATCCTGAGACTCGGGCTAGACAGTCTCGAATCGGTAGAGGACTATCTTTTGCCTCGGTGCATAGATGGAAATCCAATTTCCAAATACGTAACTTTGCGGTTTTATTTGTAAACCTATATATGGCGACATAGTGGCATGGGACGCTCATGTCGCCTATGATTGATACTTATGATTTGAAGTTGTTTTATACACTATACACTTATAATAGTATCAAATGATTTCTTTTAAACGTATCAAGCATTCTTGGCTATTATAAGGTAAAAACCCTGTCCCCCGGCTAGCGTTGCATTGTGTGATAGGACCTGGGTCTTATAACAGCTTCATTTTTCTTTATTTAGCATTGCGCTGTTTGTTTTATGCACGGGTATTCTTGGGAGGAAACTCGTTCCGTGTTATACGGCGTGGTCACTTGATTTACCTAACTTTAAAAATAAAGATTAATAACTGTTTTAGTTCTCACACCAGTCCCATGACTGACCTGTAGTTTATTGTTTTAACCTAAACTCTGGGTGCCCCTATTTTGACACGGGCAGCTAGTAGTTTTGGTTTTGCAGATTTATATTCATATGATCCTGGTTTACAGCTGGAATGATATCCGGAAAGCTTTGTATCCGTATATCTCTTCTAGTTGTGTATTGTATTATTTTCCGTTGTTATGTGATTTATTGTAATCTCTGATATTTCTGTGTATTATTTATTTGTTTATACTCTGTATATTCTTGTAATCTGATGCATTGTTGTAATATACAATGAAATGTTCTTCTGTCTGCGTTCTGATTTGTCGTGTTCTCGAAACGATCAGGCGTTTCGAACGGTCTAGATCGGTTTAGCGACTGGTTCGGACCGAGCGAAATTCCTTTTTGTCACAACTAACTTGGAAATTGGCATAAATTGGGAACATGTATTATGGCATGTTCATAGAAATGAAAATTGGAAAATTTTGATATGAATTATAAGATATGTAATTTGAATCTAGTATTGACGTGTAAATCTAGCATTTACATGAATAGTGAACTAGAGTAATAAGTCGAGAATTAGAATGTTGAATCGGAATTGGATTAGCTAATTTGGCACGGTAAGTGTATTGGCATAAATGTGAAATTGGCCATAATTGGGAGTAATTGGAAGGTTTAGCAAAATCATGGTTAGTGACACTTAATTGGTATAGTCCACATACCAAAAAGCATAAATATGATTTAGAAGGGGAAATGGGCCATAAGAATGAATGTAGACAATTTACATTAAAAGAGTAATTAGGAAATAAGTAAATTAGAAATAATTTACTTATAGAATTTGGCCTGAATGAGGAAATATAAATTTAGACAAATTAAAGGTTTATTAACGACATCTCTTTTAATGACACACCAGAAAGTTCTAGGGTGATAGAGAGGATGGTGTCTAGGCTTGGGTTTGGAAAATACAAGTTTCCTGCTCTCCCTGGCTATCCCTAACTGATCCGACGAACGGGATGGTTACTTTTAAAACCTAATTTGGAAATTAATCAAAACCCTTTGAACTAGAAAACACGAATAGGCCTAACCCGAGGTTAGACTGAGTTGCGATGTAAATCTGCCCGGAACCAACCGGCACATCCAGTAATCGCAACAATATCTGTCTAATGTGAGTGGTTGATCTATTTAATTAAAGCTAGAACAAGAATGGTAGGGTTAAGTTCACTAAGACACTTAACCAATTCAACACGATAACCAGACTGGTGGGTGGGGTTAGGGCCATACAGTTAAGCTAGAATGGGAGGGTTAAGTCCATAGGAACACTTAACCAATTTAACACAGTTAAGCTTGGATGGGAGGGCTAAGTCTATAGAGACACTTAACCAAACTCAAGGTAGCAAAACGAGACTTGTAGGGGTTAAGTAAAGTTAATACACTTAGCCAAATTAATATGTTAACTAGACTAGAGGTTGGGGTTAAGTAAAATCTAATACACTTAGCCAATTTTGATATGTTAGCTGGGCTAGACCGTAGGGTTAAGTAAACCTGAACACTTATCCATCAGGTTGTGATAAAGGAATGAGGTTAAGTCTAAAACATGAAGGAATAATACTTAACCATTAATGACATGTTAGTTAAAACAGACGGGCAAGGTTAAGTTAAAAAGGAACACATAACTAATACAGGATGAAGGGGTAGGGTTAAGTAATAAGAAATATTTAACCAATATAACTTGGTTTGTGGTAGGGTTAAGTCAACGTGAATTGCTGATGAAACTTAACCAGCTTAGCAGGATAAACGAAGAGGGTTAAGTTAGCTTGAATTAACTAATGACACTTAACCAATCCAAATTGACGGAAAAGAAAACTAAGTGGTAAACCTTAGTTAAAAGGAGCTAAGTAGTAAACCTTAGTTAAGGAAACAACGATTCTGGAAACTAAGTGGTAAATCTTAGTTAGTAAAACTAAGTAGTAATTCTTAGTATAACACGGGAAGGAGCGAATGTCCGTCTGAGTAGAAAGAAGGCTCCAACGAATTGGGTTACGAAGCCCGAGGCTTCGAGGGGACGTGAGGGTACTCTTGGTATCCCTCTGTGAGACTGCAGATGATTCTCCTGGGCTCACAGAGGTTAAGTTCTGCGTAGAAGAACCAGGGGTATGCCTTGGTTGCAATACATGGCAACCTAAAGACCAGGACGGACCGGCGTGATTCGGCGAGCAAACGGTATCCCTGTGATAGCGACTCGTCGTCTACCATCCATCTTGAGTCAATCGAGATACGTGAAGCGGAATAGCAGAGTACCCCAAAAGACCATATACTTGCTATCTAGTTATGGGTGAGGATGGCCATAGGATAGTGGGGCACCGGGGGCCGGCGTATAGTTCTCATTTTACAAGGTGTGCCTTTCATTAGTTGAGGGAGGGGTCAAGTGGGACCATAGCCACTGGAATAAAAACAGATCTTAGCATCTGCATCGGCAGATATCTGAAAGCTCCCGACTGAGTTCTGTATTCCTTGATTTGCCCTGTCACAGGAGTCGGACTGCACATTACAGGACATGTGCATCTAGACAAGCGATAACAATTCGCGGTACATGCGTAGGGAAGTATAGGAACATATACCACTCTAGGTAGTGTGTCCTAGACTTGGGGGCATCGTTCGACAGGTAGCATAATCCCTTGTTGGACTAGGTAGCATAAATCCTGAATCTGAGAAGCGTTCAGCAGATAGCGTAAACTCTAGTTAAATCTAGAAAGCACTTGATAGAAAACCCTAGATTTGATCTAGGTAATAAATAATGAATGTATGCCGGAAGGAAATGGAAAATACAGGGATTGTGATCACGTTATCGTTACTAGTTGGGACACTAGATAGGCGGTGCAGAGATATAGAAACCAGTATAACAAGGAAATAGCGAAGCGGCGAAAGTATTAGAGCGTATCCAGTTTATCTTATCTTAGCATATCTTGTGACTACCTTGTCTAATCTTGTTGACCCTATCGTCATGGTGTAATGTTGTATTCAGTTAATTCATGTCGTTTTGTTTTTCCATGTTCACATGCTAGAAGTTACTGAACTTACTCAGGCTTTATGTCTGACTCTGTTTTTCTTTCATCTTCTTTTCATCCGTCCCCCCCCCCCCCAGGTAGTAAAGGAGGGAATAATTTAGCTCAGGTTAAGTTGGACTGCCACTCTTTCCCAGCTTGAAGATTTGTCGAAGTTTGCTTGGATTCTCTTTTCAGATGCTATGGATGGCTTTTGCTAAAATCAGGGAATATAAATGTTGTTTTTATGCTTCTTTGTTTTGTAAGACAGAAGATACTCTGATATTGTAAAGAAACCATTGTACAAATCATTTTATCAATAAAGCAAAGTTTTATTTTCCGCTGTTTAATTTTTGTCTGTCTTGTAATTTATCTGCACCTTTTACCTTAAAATGCTCCTCAGAACTTAGTGCATTCCCTTTGTGAGTGATACTAACGGATGTGGGGTGTTACAATTGTGGTAGCCTTCAGTTGTACATCTATTATGAGGATTCTACCTCAATCTGCCTAATTGCCATGAATGTGTTTGATGTACCCTTAATACCCTATCGATCGGCTCCTTACTTGTATTAATTTCTCTTGTGTCCGTGTCAATCGGCCGTCTCTTGTGTGTGGATACCCTGTGCTGGTCCCACCATAAGGTGTATCAGTCCCTATAATAGCAACCCGACACGATTCAAGATGCACAATGTGTAACTACTGGTACCCAGTGCCTGCTTTTCCTACACCGGAGTACGTGCACGTCCGTAAGCCGTCGGAACCTACACTAACGTACCCCATGCCGCTGTTTTGACCGCTTATAATCAGCCCAGTAATTGTGCCACACCCTGCCTAGTTCACGGTACCATGATACATCTATGTGGGTTACTGCTTAAATGGATCCCCGTTACTAGGGTTTCCCACCGGTTAAGCTTGTGGGCCTATATTTACTAATATTACCCATAACCCAATATGTACTTAACCCTTTCACTGATTCAAGCATGTTTGTTTAATGGTTAAGTTTTGTGGGACTATATTTACTAATATGGACTATATTTACTAATATTACCCACCAACCTGATATGTACTTAACTCTTCCACTGATTCAAACATGTTTATTTAATGGTTAAGTTTGTGGGCCTATATTTACTAATATTACCCACCAACCCGATACGTACTTAATCCTCCCACCGATTCAAGCATGTTTAATGGTTAAGTTTATGGGCCTATATTTACTAATATTACCCACTCAACTTGATATGTACTTAACCCTCCCATACATTGTGCCATATTGGTTAAGTGTTGTCCATTCATGTTAACTTAACCCACCCATTCATCATGTCATGTTGCTTAAGTGTTTCTTATTAACTTAACCCTCCTCACTTATCATGTTGGATTGGTTTAGTGTTTCCTATTAACGTAACCCCGTTCTTCCATCAAATTATTTTGGTCAAGTATTTCTTGTTAACTTAACCCCATGTATTCATCATGTTGTATTGGTTAAGTGTCATCAATCAATTCAAGTTACTTAACCCACCTACTTGTCATGTTACTTTGGTTAAGTGTTGCCTTCTTATGTCAACTTAACCCTACCACAAATCAAGTTATATTGGTTACGTGTTGCCCTCTTGTTTTAACTTAACCTTACCACAAATAAAGTCATATTGGTTAAGTGTTGCCCTCTTGTTTTAACTTAACCTTACCACAAATCAAGTTATATTGGTTAAGTTTTGCCCTCTTGTTTTAACTTAACCTTACCACAAATCAAGTTATATTGGTTAAGTGTTGCCCTCTTGTTTTAACTTAACCTTACAACAAATCAAGTTATATTGATTAAGTGTTTCTTATTACTTAACCCTACCCATTCAACATGCTATACTGCTTAAGTGTTACCTATTAACTTAACCCTAGTCATTCATCTTGTTATATTGGTTAAGTGTTCCTATGAACTTAACCCTAGTCATTCATGTTATATTCGTTAAGTGTTCATATGAACTTAACCCCAGACATTCATTTTGTTATACTGGTTAAGTGTTCCTATGAACTTAACCCTGGTCATTCATGTTATATTGGTTTAGTTTTCCTATGAACTTAACCCTAGTCATTCATGTTATGTTGGTTAAGTGTTCGTATGAACTTAACCCTTGTCATTCATCTTGTCATATTAGCATTAACGATTTATTAATGCACCAACCTCTCACATTAGATATGTGTTGTTGTGGTTACAGGATGTGTCGAGCAGTTCCAGGCAGTTTTACACCACAACTCAATCTAACCTCGGGTTTTTCTTGGGCATGATGCACTAACCTCTCACATCATATAGGTGTTGTTGTGGTTACTAGATGTGCCAGGCGGTTCCGGGAAGTTTTACCCCACAACTCAATCTAACCTCGGGTTAGGCATGTTCATCTTTAATTTACACATTTACCATATATACCCAATTCTAGATTTTTCATGCCAACTACCGAATTTACCAAAACTGGCCATGTTCCAATTCTCAAGTTATGCCCGATCAAGCCAATTACAAGTTATCACTCAAAATAGGTTACACCTAATCTTCCCAGACTTGCAATAATAGTCATGCTCCCAAAAATCAAAATATAGCACATGCCCTAAGGTTTAGTCATATTGCACCGTACAAAAAATTATCCAAAAACCCCCACTGATGATTCATAGTATAAACTATGCTAAATTATAACCTTTAATTACAGTGCATGCCAATTACCTAAAATCCCAATTTAGGCATGTTCACATTTAACAGTTATCTCTATCTTACTATAGGGGTTCATACCTAAGCCACATATCGCTATACACAATAATCTCCTTCTTCCAAGTCATAAACTATCATATATAATATGCCCCAAATTTTAGGTCTTAAACAACAAAATGTACTATGCCTTACATGTTTATAGTTCAATTTGCCCCCCAAACCCGAACTCATATGTCCCATATACTTTATGCCTCAAATCCGAGTCATATGTTCGATACACTTTATGTTTTGAATACAACATGTGTTATGTCCTCAAATCCGTTACAAATCATTTATGCCCAGTTATACATAATTTAATACTTTTCCCAATTTTCGCGCTGGCCACGTCCAAATCATATATTATGTCCAACTTTTACCCAACGTACGTTCATCTCTTATGAGATTGGCTCAGGCTTGCAGTAGCATGGCTATAAAAACAAAAAAGCGAAGAAGGAAAGAAGAGACAAAGGATGGACATAATAATATCAAATGAGATAGATCCAATGGATATAGAAAGACATATAGAAATAGGCATAATCTCAGATACAGATTTATTACAATGTCATAATCACAATATAAATTTTATTTCTGAAAGTAACATGAATTACAAACAAAAGAATGGTCTTGTTTTCTGGGATCTGTTTTCTGAAACTAAATAGCTATCCCTTGACGCAGAATATCGATTCTCTGATTTATATTTGATTCTTAGAAAATAGTTGTTGAAATTGTTGAATTAGCCTTTGAATCTCTACTTGAATTCTAACTTGATTCTACAAAGAACTTTAGCGGCATAACCCCGTCTTTGATTTATTTTGATATGAATTAGGGTAGAGTATAGGCGTAATGAAGTCATGTAGATAAAACTGTAGCTTTAGTGGTGCTTATATAGCATAGAGATCAACGAATCTGGTCAGAATGGGCGTCCAAATGCAGAAAAACGTACCAAGCCTCGGATCTGGAAATAGGGGGAGGTCGATCCCCTAGTCGACCTATGTGACCAAGGTCGACCCCCAGGACGAACCCCTAGTCGACCTGGGTCCTGGGTAGGAAATTTCCCGCCCAGCCTGGGTGTGTGATTTGAATTTCGAATTCGAGCTGTTTTAATTTATTTAAATTCCTAAAATTTCTGAGTGCCATAACTTTCTCATACGAAGTCCGATTTATGAAAACATGGACTATATTCCAAGCAGAATTCCGAGATGAACGCAATGGTGTAACCCATTTCCATCAATTCTTCTTTTAAAAATTAAGTATACTTTAATTCTCTATTTTAATAGACATAGAAAATTCAGGGTGTTACAATCTCCCCTCCTTAAAGGATTTCGTCCCCGAAATCTTCAAGTCAAGAAGAATGTATATCCTACGGTCCAATCGTCCATCTACTCAACCATCGAACACAGGCGTCCATCATCCTTAAAAATACTTCTAATTCTTTGATGATCATATGCATAGTGTATGTACATGTCCTTATCTAATGCAAAATCTGGCAGTCTGCTGATTCCGTTGACCTCCTTAATGCGGATTATGTCGGTGCCATGAGTCCATCATGTATGCAATTATTCCTAATCGTACTTTATAACTTCTACATGAGTGCACAGTCATTCATACAAATGCAACATCCATATGATAACACATCAAGTTTCAATCCATATATGTAAAAATTCACTCATGCATATGCAATATAAAAGTGACTGAGTTGATCTAGTGCCTAATGTATGTATATTCATCCACGAGCAAACACTTGCAACCACCAATCATAACATGTCTCAAACACATGTTTACATCCATTGGCTTCTACCTAAGGATCGAGAATAGTACCGAGAGGATATACTTAAAAGTTAAAGGCTAGCATGCAAATTAACTTTACAGAAAAAGAAAGATCAAGGATACACCCTCAAAAAGGGTATGATGCGCGTATCTAGTCTTTATCCTTCTAAGTCGCATCTTCTTGAGTTTCGCTTCATTATGCTCTGACTGTCTTGACTTCACGATTGCATAGCTCCTTAATTTCTATTTCCCAAATATAAGTTGGGACTCATTTCACTATCGCCTCTCGTTCCACCTCTTCTCCTTCTAGTATACTCCGCACTACAACTTCTGCTGTGTCATGCTAACATTCCCAGAACTATCTCTTGAAATTAAACAGATGCTAACCATGTTACCAAGTGTATATACTAATATGATTAGAGGTCTCTCCTCTACTTAGCTTATCCATCATGTCACAAGTCTGAGGGTCTAAAGCTAAAGGTTGCTATGTACTTTTTGCCTCTCTTAAGGTCGGTCTTACTTAAGGCGCCTGCCACAACCATTTATTTCTCACAAAAACCATCCTAGTCGAACTCGACATCCCTCAAATACAAGCCCCAAAGGCCTAAACCAATATCAGACAAGCATCCAAGGAATACCTCCTCCGAATTTGGACGATTTATGTGAGATGATACTAACAAAACGACCAAACAATCGAGTAATTAACTGACTCTGGCTATCCCCGCCAATCTTGCTCCAAAACTATCATTGATCGCATAACTGGCTTTGCATTGTCGACTAGATATATGAGGAAGTCTATCTCGTGTTTTAGGGGGCAAACCTCTAAACTAATCAAAAACATCTACATGCTCATGGACTACTCTAACGGATCGCAAATCGTCGATAGATGCATCAAGTGATTCTAGGTAGCCAAGACAAACTGATCCCTTAGGATCGCACGAAATCTCGAGGGTATTCCCAAGGCAAGTCGAAAGTCAAACTACCCTCCTTTTACAATTACTAGCTAACCAATCCATGCCTAGAATCAACCCATAGCCCATGAAACCAAAAACATAAGCATTACACTTAGACTCGATACTTAATATAGCTATGCTCAAATCCTTAAAAACGAAATATAAATGAGCCGAACAACCAATTGGATTTGAGACAATAATGGGATCCTCTACTATACAAGAATTAGAGTGCAGAGACTCAACTATGGAAGTAGATATAAACGAATGTGAAGCGCTAAAATCAAAAGTGCAACACCCCATAATTTTATAACATTAAAATTCACAAATTAAAGTATACTTAATTTCTAGAAGAAGAATTAAGTGAAATGGGTTGCGCTATTGTGTTCGTTTCAAACTTATGGGTCAAGATAGGCATTTGGTTTGCATAAAAAGGATACCTTATGAAGATGTTATTAAGCCTTGAAGTTTGTGTGCATATGAGAAATACATATACATAAATTTAATAAATAAATGTGTAAAAAAGTTCAAAACAGCTAATCGGGAGTGGGAATAACCGAACCGACCCATTTTTGAGGTCGAGCCGAGCCTTGCTGGGTCGATTAGGGGTTGATTCAGGGTGTTTGGTTGTCAACCCATGGGCTGATTCGCTTTAAGGCAGATGTGGCATCTGATTGGTTCTCATGGTTCAAGGTTAATCTAATTGTCCTAAAACACTCTCTACAACTATATAAGGACCCTAAACCTAAACCCTAATTCATTACCAAAGAGGAATGGTGCCTCCATACCCCTAAAACCTAAAACGACATAGCCTCCACCCTAAATAATCGATCAAAAAGAGAAGATAAAGATAACAAATCAATGCCTACATCAACGGAAAGCTAAATCAACTCCAGAAAATCAGATCCCAAAATCGATCTTCTCTTTCTTAAACCCCGATTTGTGAGTACAGTTATTTTCATATATGAAATTTAATTATGATCTTGACATGGGTATAAATCTGAATTGGAGATCTATCTTATTCTTGTTTATCAGATCTGTTTTTCTGCTTAGATCCATCTTATTCTTGTCTATTAAATCTTTTTTTCTGTGTAGATCTACCTTATTGTAACTATTCTGTATCTCTTACTTCCTTCTGTTCTATAGCCAGTCTACTACGAGCCTGAGCCAAATCTCATAAGAGATTGGCACATGAACGTTAAATTTGGGGAAGATATTGAATGATGCATAATTGGGCATAACTGATTTATGACTAAATTGAGAACACAACATAAGTTGTAATTTAAGATCTAGATCTAGGCATACTATATATGATGATTTATGATTTGGAAGAAGGATAATTAATGTATGACAAAATATGACTTGTAATTTGGGGACATAATGCATGTTATAATTCAAGATCTGATTTTGAGGACATAATACATGTTGTAATTTAAGAGCTAGATTTGGGGCATATTTTACATGACGATCTATGACTTGGAACAAAAAGGATATGTGACTTAGGCTTGAAAAACCTATATTAAAATAGGGATAACTATTAATGTGAATACGCCTAATTCGTATTTTTGGATATTTGACATACGCGATAATCAATGGCTATACATTGGCACAATTCATATTGTATATCATGATTTGGGGTTTTTAGAGAATATTCTGTATTATGGAAAATCTAACTAAATTTGGGCATATGTTATGTTGATAATTATGACCATAATTTGGGCATGTAAATTGAGGCTTAATTTATGATTAGGCAAGATATGTTAATAGAACTTTAGGATATGTTTAAATCTTTTAAATTGCCCAATCTGCTAGATCTGTTGGGATTGAATATTGTGATTTGGGTATGTATTCTGTAGGCCCGATCTAAAATTGAGCAAAACATGTTAATGGAACTTTGAATAATCTACTCTAACTTGTAAAGAAGTTAATTTGTTGAATTGGAATAATTAATATGATATTGGCATAATTTGTGAATGAAAACTTTAGCTACAAATAAGAATGTTGAGACACGAGGTTAGACTCAGTTTGCGGTGGAAGCCTGCCCGGACCCAACCGGCTTAACCAGCAACCTCAAACTGTCAGTCTAATGTGAGAGGTCATGGGCACAAGGATGCTTAGACACGAGGTTAGGTCTGTCTTATGGTAGAAGTCTGCCCGGAACCGCCTGGCACATCCAGCAGCCACAGGCTACCGGCCTAATGTGAGAGGTCTGTGCATTAATATTTACTTAATGCAAATTTAAGACAAATATAATGCCTAAAACGTGTTGGGGTGGATAGGGTTAAAACAACTGGACTGATGAATCTAATAAACCTGTTTCGTGAATCTGTAGGCCCAATTCAAAGTTAGGAAAAACAATCTATAAGTATGTTAATCAGTATATTTGATCCATTAGTCTGAGAACTTGTTAATCTGTACATCTGATCTATTAGTCTAAAAACCTATTAACTTGTATGTCTGATCTGAAAACTAGTTAACTTGAACTTTGTACATCTGAAATCTATAAACAAGTTAATCTGAAATCTGTTAGTCTTGGGACACAAGGTTAGGAGGGATAATTACTTGTGTCATCTGTTGTTTGGGACCCATATTTGTCAATAACCCTTTCTGGTATCAAAACTATGACCAAACACTAAGAGGGGTCCGGGCACGCTTACTGAACTAATTGTAAGAGGTTCACTTTGATAATGGTGAGGGGTGTTGATGGCGCATTCCAAACGGGTCACGTGCATGCATGGATCCGGTCTGCTCTGAGGATGTAAGACACCATGACATCTGTAAATAGGTTTTGTCTATAGGTTGCCACTTTAGGGAGTAATACACCCTTCTGTGGGGCCGACACAGGGTATTTATGTATTAGGGAGTCGATCGCTTGGGGTAGAATTTAGGGTACACTTAGTTCTGTCTGTTTCTGTTAGGGTACCGACTGTTTCTGTTGGGGTGGTAACACCTATCTGTTTCTGTGTGGTACCGTCTGTTGGGGTGGTAAGGACCCATTACTAGTGTACACCTAACTCTAATATTCTATTTCCATAGGGATTATTCTGTTTCTGTCTTTGATTTCGTTCCTGATTCTATTTCTGTACCTCTGTCTCTGTTCGGGTTGTAAAGGCCCATTCTAGCATCATGTTTCTAAAGAGATCATTCTGTTTTCTGCTTAGCCAATAGGACAACACCTAATTCTGTTGTGCTAGTATTGGTGCAAAGAAGTGAAAACTAAGTAAGGAGCTTAGCATAGCCTATATCATTATGCTTCTTCTGTTAACCTGCTACTCCTGTTACGGCTATCTCTCATACTGTTTTATTTAAATGTCATGATATTGTTATCTGTTTATATGGTGAAAGTCACTGGACTCACTAGACGTATGTCTGACCTAGTTTGTTTTGCCTCTTTTCTTCCGTTCCCCCCCAGGTACTAAGGTTAGGAATGTAGGAGTTTGATTTAGAATTATCTCTTCTTGAAGTGCTAGAAATGCTTGAATTATTGCTTTCCTTTGATTCTACCCATTTATGGCATTTTCTGTTGGGGAATACGGCTTTAAAATTACGTATTCTGAAGGCTTTTGTACAAGACTAACATTTATGTACTTGAATTCCGATAATGTGGTTTTGAAAGATGTAACCAAACTTACTTCTGTTTCTACTGTAATAAAGTTATAAAATTTTCAAGTACTACTTTATGTATCTGTCTTTTAATATTCTGTTCTATTTACTTATAACGCTTCATGGAAGTTAATACATTCCCTTTGTGAGTGACATTAACAGACATGGGGTGTAACACTTGGTATTAGGGCTGAAGGATACCAGATTTGATAAAAAGTTTTTGAAAACTATTTTCAAAAAGGTTTTAAAGAGTAAGTATTTTCAAAAGGAAAGTTACTTTGAAAAAACATAGTCCCCAAAGCCATATATCAATCTTTTGATTTTCTGTTTAATTCTTGTTTCCTTCTTTTCTGAGTCTCCAGGGATCCCGGCTTTCTGGGAGGTAACCTCATCGCGACATGATTCCGCAGGCATGATGAGACTATGATCCATGTCAAAGGGCAAAGAAGTTCCCTAACTTTCACCTGTAGTCACAGTAATTTCACCTACGGCTAATCCTCTTTCGAGCTTCGTAGGGTTTTTCGCGCAATGGGCGCAACTTTAGAGAAAGAATTGTTAACATGTAAGAAGACTGGTTGTTTTCAGTGCTGTGAGATAGGACATCTGATCAAGGATTACCCCAGAAGGAAAGGGAAAAGGGCACAATCTTCTGCGAGGTAGGCGAATGCTCTCACAGTTGGTGGACAGGATAGAGGTGGAAATTTTTCCGTAGAAAGTTTAATTTCCTTATCGGATCATTCTGGCATTTTAATTCTGTAATTGAGTCTCTGCACTTTAATACTTGTCCTGTTTCTGATCCCGCTATAGTCTCAAACCCCGTAAGGGTTACGACTCGTCTGTTTGTGATAGGTTGGGGTTTGAGGGTATCTGTGTTAAGCTTTAAATTGACTATGACACATACATTCTAGTTTTTGTGGGATATGGTAGGGTTTATCATGCTTAGTTTCCTAAGAATCATTTGATAATCTGGTCTGTACCAGTAGTCTGTAAGTATCTGAATATTTCTGAAAAGGATTGGAGTGTTTACTCAAAGCGTGAAGTAGATTTCCAGTTTTGACATTATTTAATGGGAGTAATTCTCTGAGTGTCAATCTGATGTTGATTTCGGTCTTCAGGGTTGATACTTAGGGATTTATTTTCTTAACCGATGTCTAATGGGAACATAACTTTTATTTTAATTGTACTTGCTTCTACCACTTGGCTATATCTTATCGATCGAATCTTCGACCTTTAGGTAGAAACTAATGGGTGTAAACATGTGTTTGAGACATGTTATGTTTGATGGTTGAAAGTGGATGCAAGTGGTTGCTAGTGGTTTCTCGTGGATGCATACACACACACTAGGCACTAGATCAGCTCAATAACACTTTCATACTACATATGGATTTGTGTGCATTTTCCAATTTTTGTGGATGCAAAATGATTGACTCATCACATGGATGTTGCATTTGGATGGATGGTTATGCACTCATATAAAAATGATGTATATCAAACAGGATTTCTTGGATACATAATTGGACTCATGACACTAACACAATTCGCATTACGAAGGTTAACTATATTAGTAGACCGCCTGATTTTGTATTAGATAAGAAACATACACACACACTCTCTGCATATGTTCACATGGCATTATAAAACCTTTTAAGGACAATGGATGCTTGTGGATGATGGCTGAGTAGATGGATGATTGGATAGTAGAATACATTCTTCTTAACTTGGAGATTTCGAGGACGAAATCCTTAAGGAGGGGAAAATGTAACACCCCATAATTTTATAACATTAAAATTCACAAATTAAAGTACACTTAATTTTTAGAAGAAGATTTAAGTGAAATGGGTTGCGCTATTATGTTCGATTCAAAATTTTGGGTCAAGATAGACATTTGGTTTGCATAAAACGAATACCTTATGAAGATGTTATTAAGCCTTGAAGTTGGTATGCATAGGAGAAATATATATATATATATATATATATATATATATATAGATATATAAAAATTAAATAAATAAATATGCAAAAAAGTTCAAAACAGCGAATCGGGAGGGTGAATAACCGAACCGACCCATTTTTGAGGTCGACCTAAGCCCCACTGGGTCGACTAGGGGTTGATTCAGGGTGTTTGGTTGTTAACCCATGGGCCGATTCGCTCTAAGGCGGATGTGGCATCTGATTGGTTCTCATGGTTCAGGGTTAATCTAATGGTCCAAAAACACTCTCTACAACTACATAAGGACCCTAAAACTAAACCCTAATACATTAACAAAGAGGAATGGTGCCTCCATGCTCCTAAAACCTAAAGTGACCTAGCCTCCACCCTAATCAGTCAATTCAAAAGAGAAGATAAAGATAATAAATCAACGCCTACATTAACGGAAAGCTAAATCAACTCCAGAAAATCAGATCCTAAAATCGTTCTTCTCTTTCTTAAACCACGATTTGTTAGTACAGTTATTTTCAGATATGAAATTTAATTATGATCTTGACATGGGTATAAATCTGAATTGGAGATCTATCTTTTTCTTGTTTATCAAATCTGTTTTTCTGTGTAGATCCATCTTATTCTTGTTTATCAGATCTGTTTTTCTGTGGAGATCTATCTTATTATAACTATTCTTTATCTCTTCCTTCTTTCTATTCTATAGCCAGTCTACTATGAGCCTGAGCCAAATCTCATAAGAGATTGACACGCGAATGCTAAATTTGGGGAAGATACTGAATGATGCATAATTGGACATAACTGATTTATGAGTAAATCGAGAAAACAACATAAGTTGTAATTTAAGATCTAGATCTTGGCATACAATATATGACGATTTATGATTTGGAAGGAGAATTAATGTATGACAACATACGGCTTGTAATTTGGGGACATGATGCATGTTATAATTCAAGATCTAATTTTGAGGACATAATACATGTTGTAATTTAAGAGCTAGATTTGGGGCATATTTTGCATGACGATCTATGACTTGGAAGAAAAAGGATATGTGACTTAGGCCTGAAAAACCTATATTAAAATAGGGATAAATATTAATGTTAATGCGCCTAACTCGGATTTTGGGATATTTGACATATGCGGTAATCGACGGCTGGCATAATTCATATTGTATATCTGATTTGGGGCTTTTAGAGAATATTCTGTATTGTGGAAAATCTAACTAAATTTGGGCATATGTTATGTTGAGAATTATGGCCATAATTTGGGCATGTAAAATGAGGATTAATTTATGATTAGGCAAGATATGTTAATAGAACTTTAGGATATGTTTAAATCTATTAAATTGCCCAATCCGCTAGGTCTGTTGGGATTGAATACTATGATTTTGGTATGTAATCAGTAGGCTCGATCTAAAATTGAGCAAAACATGTTAATGGAACTTTGAATAATCTGGTGTAACTTCTAAAGAAGTTAATTTGTTGAATTGGCATAACTAATCTGATATTGGCATAATCTGTGAATGAAAACTTTAGTTACAAATAATAATGCTGAGACACGAGGTTAGACTCAGTTTGCGGTGGAAGCCTACCCGGACCCAACCGGCTTAACCAGCATCCGCAAACTATCAGTCTAATGTGAGAGGTCATAGTCATAAGGATGCTTAGAAACGAGGTTAGGTCTGGCTTGTGTCAGAAGTCTACCCGGAACCACCCAGCACATCCAGCGGCCACAAGCTATCGACCTAATGTGAGAGGGTTGTGCATTAATATTTAATTAATGCAAATCTAAGATAAATATGATGCCTAAAACGTATTGGGTGGATAGGGTTAAAACAACTGGACTGATAAATCTAATAAACACGTTTCGTGAATCTGTAGGCCCAATACAAAGTTAGGTAAAACAATCTGTAAGTCTGTTAATCTGTATATCTGATCTGTTAGTATGAGAACTTGATAACTTGTACATCTAATCCGTTAGTCTGAAAACCTGCTAACTTGTATGTTTGATCTGAAAACTAGTTAATCTGAACTTTGTACATCTGGAATCTGTAAACAAGTTAATCTGAAATCTGTTAGTCTGGGGACACAAGGTTAGGACGGATAATTACTTGTGTCATCTATTGTTTGGGACCCATATTAGTTAGTAACCCTTTCTGGTATCAAAAGTATGTCCCAACACTAAGAGGGTTTCGGGCGCACTTACTGAACTAATTGTAAGAGGTTCACTCTAGTAATGGCGAGGGGTGTTTATGGCGCATTCCAACCGGGTCATGTGCATGCACAGATTCAGTCTGCTCCGAGGATGTAAGACACTGTGACATCTTTAAATAGGTCCGTGTCTATAGGTTGCCACTTTAGGGAGAGACACACCCTTCTGTAGGGCCGACATAGGGTATTTATGTATTAGGGAGCCGATCGCTTGGGATAGAATTTAGGGTACACTTAGTTCTGTCTGTTTCTGTTGGGGTGGTAACACCTGTTTGTTTCTATGTGCTACCGTCTGTTGGGTTAGTAAAGACCCATTACTAGTGGACACCTAACTCTAATATTCTGTTTCCATAGTGATTATTCTGTTTCTGTCTCTGATTTCATTCCTGATTTTGTTTCTATACCGTCTATCTCTGTTCGGGTGGTAAAGGCCCATTTCTAGTATCATGTTTCTGAAGAGATCATTCGGTTTTCTGTTTAGACAATAGGACAACACTGATTCTATTATACTGGTATTAGTGCAAAGAAGTGAAAACTAAGTAAGGAGCTTAGCTTAGCCTATATCATTTTGTTTCTTTTGTTAACCTGCTACTCCTGTTACGGCTATCTCTCATCCTGTTTTATTTACATGTCATGATACTGTTATTTGTTTATATGCTGAAAGTCACTGGACTCACCAGTCGTATGTATGACCTAGTTTGTTTCGCCTCTCTCCTTCCGCTCCCTCCAGGTACTCAGGTTGGGAACGTAGGAGTTTGATTTAGATTTCTCTCTGCTTGAAGTGCCTGGAGTATTGCTTGTCTTTGATTTTACCTATTTATGGCATTTACTATTGGGGATTATGTCTTTAAAATTACGTACTCTGAAGGCTTTTGTGCAAGACTGATATATATGTACTTGAATTCCGATATTGTGGTTTTGAAAGATGTAACCAAACATACTTCTGTTTCTGCTGTAATAAAGTTATGAAATTTTCAAGTACTACTTTATGTATCTTTCTTCTAATATTCTATTCTGTTTACTTATAATGCTTCATTAAAGTTAATGCATTCCCTTTATTAGTGACGTTAACAGACATGGGCTGTTACAAAAAGAGAACTAACAGGATGATCAAAAGAAAACTAAACTTTTTTAACCGAAGCTTTACTACCTCTCTCTCATGTATGCTGGCGGCGAGAGCATACACTTGCCTTCTGGAAAATCCTATCCTTTTTTCTTGCCCTTGTCCTTAATTATATGACCCGTTATACCATAATAAAGACACTTCCTCGTGTTTTAGGTTTTACTATTCTTTCCTTTTTACCTTCTTTATGAACCAAATCTATTTCCATGAGTTCCTCGTCCATGGGTTGTGCTCCTTAGCAAAACTCCCTCATTCTCATCTTTGCCATCCTTGTGTAACTTGTTGACAAGTCTCTTGAAAGCTGCCTCCATCGCATGGAAAACCCTACAAAGATTGTGTAACGACCCGGAAAATATGAACCAATTTTAAAATTTTAAATTGGCTAAAATAGTGGATTTTAAATATTTAAAATAAATATTTTAAATAACAACAATGAAAAGTGAGTTTGAATTGACGTTTGAAAACGAATATAATTAATTCTAATTATAAACAAAGCCTGAAATGACGCGGTAGTTTCAAAATTTGAATTCATACTTTGACTGACTGTACCGGGTGGAAAACAAAACGAATTTGAGTGAAACCAAAAATATTTATATCTGTTAGTGAATACCTTTCTAACGAATCTGAAAAATCGAAGTTTCTTAGCGAGATGCAAAAGTTATGGCCAAGTGAATTTTCTGAAAGGTCGCTATGGAGTTTATATAGCCCGTGAAAATGGCCATTTTGCAAACGACCTCGGAATTCGACGAAACGTCTTTTGTTGGATCCAGGATGTGAAGTTTTTGCTAGGTTTCAAATTTCATAATTTTTGAAGCTAATATGTGAGCGTGGCAAAGGAAAATGTGTTTGGTCAATTTCTGTTAAATTAGATCAACCAGAAAATGGCCATTTTTCAAACGGTCTCAGAATTCGACGAAACTAGTTTTGTTGGGACCGTGTCATCAAAACATAGCTAGATTTATTTTTCCAGAATTTTTAGAATCAGTATGTGGCCCCGGCAAATTGAAATGTACGTTCAAATCGAATATTGAATGTTTTATATTTTAATTTGAAGAAAAACCGACTGAAACAGTCGAATGGGCCTACGAGACATATCCCATTGTGTTCGGAATGGTGGTATTTAGCTGGAGGCGATAGTCGTTGGGTTTGAATTGGTGTTCGTATGGAGCGGGGGGTATTTTCGGATTTAAAGAAATTTAAAATAATTATAAAAATCCCTGGCCTAATCATAATTTTCCTTTCATTGCGCGTTGACCAGAATTTCCCGTAACCCCCCCCCCCCCCAAATTGAATGACGACCGTACTTCATTCCTTCTCTCCTCTTTAATTCAAAATCCACGCAATAAATTCATTCACTCCAGTTGGGTTTTTTGTAGAGATTTTCCCCAGCTACCAATCCATACAAACCTCGTGAGTTATCGAGCTGTATTCATCGAGTTCTGAAGCTCGAAAGTCGAGCTGTTGGCCCAGAAATTCACCGCCGATTCAATTGCTAGTTCACCGTCCTCCAGCGCGGTGGTGTGCCTCTCCAGGGTCTTCGGCATGAGGTAATCTGATCGCATGCAAGCTGCACGGATGTGAAGAAATCTGAAGACCTATTTTGGAACCAAACAGGCAGGTAACGGCTGAGTATAGATTTAAAGCCTTATAACATTTAAAAGCGTTACAAATGGTCGATTAACTTAGAAAAAATCATATCTTTTTCGTTTCTTGTCGAAATTCAGTGAAACAAGAGACAGTGGACTCGTGTGGACATCTTCTACATTCTAGAAGAGACCGCATATTTTTCTGAGCCTTCTGCTATTTTTGGTGGAGTGGAACCCAATGTGAGATTTCTAAATTATAAACGATATGGAAAACGACGATGTATAAATTATATAGTCGATGTATGGGTTATATAAGCGTTGTACACCTCATGTATAAGCGTTGTATAAGTTGTACGTTCGATGTATAAGTTATATATGCATTGTAAAAATTATATATGTGTTGAATAGAAGTGAAATGCTTATATATATATATATATATATATATATATACACACACGCCCCTTGTCCACAAACCATGGACGATATTTATTGGTTGTGATTGGTGTGAAAATTGATTGATTACGAATGGTTGATTAGAATTGTTTGTGGTTGAAATTGATTGATTGTGGTTGAAAAATACCCGTTTGTGGTTGAGAAATATTTGGTTGAAACCACTTAGGAATAGTTTGAGGAAATGAAAAAATATATACATGTCGCCTACGTGCGAACTAGATGCATGATTCCCCATTGTCAAAAGCTGCGAGGCTTTAAGGTAGAGCGAGGAGCCGTACTAGGGACGGTCCCGTTTTTAACTACCCTGCCGTTATGCTGCCGAAATTTTGAATAATATTCAAGTGTTAGGATTATTTTCTTGTGTTGAAACTATATTCGTCTGTTGAATAGAAAACCTTCATGTGTTGAATAGAAATTCATTCGTTGAATAGAAATTCAAGTGTTGAATGGTATTCGTGTTTTAAATATAAAAATCACCTTTTTATCTATATATATAAACTATAGAAAACCTTCATGTGTTGAATAGAAATTCATTTGTTGAATAGAAATTCATGTGTTGAATGGTATTCGTGTTTTAAATATAAAAATCACCTTTTTATCTATATATATAAACTATAGAAAACCTTCATGTGTTGAATCGAAATTCATTCGTTGAATAGAAATTCATGTGTTGAATGGTATTCGTGTTTTAAATATAAAAATCACCTTTTTGTCTATATATATAAACTATAGAAAACCTTCATGTGTCGAATCGAAATTCATTCGTTGAATAGAAATTCATGTGTTGAATGGTATTCCTGTTTTAAATATAAAAATAACCTTTTTATCTATATATATAAACTATAGAAAACCTTCATGTGTTGAATCGAAATTCATTCGTTGAATTGAAATTCATATGTTGAATGGTATTCATATTTTGAAATAATTTTTTTTATAATAAAAATCCTAATTTTATCATCAATATGAACTATATAAAATAATCTTGTTTTGAAATAAATTGTTTTATAATAAAAATCCTATTTTTATCACCTATATTAACTATATGAAATAGTCGAGTTTTGAAATAAATTGTTTTACATTAAAAATCACATTTTTATTATATACATGAATTGTTAAAAATAGTGAAGTGTTGAAATAAAAGACTGTTAGATAAAAATATCATTTTTATCAAATGTATGAAAATCATATAGTTTTGAAATCAAAGAATCAATATATATATAAATATAATTGAAATATATCGAATAACAAAGCTGCAGTTCGTGTTTTGAAACCGTGATTTCAAACGATTAGTGCGGGAGATCCGACAATCAGATTTTCCCGAAATCGCAACTGTTGGGTTCGCTTTGGAAATATCTTTCCAACGACACCAACTTTGTAAAAATCCAACGGTTGGATTATCTTGAATGTTTAATTCAAATCTGAAGAAAAACAGCGCCAGAATCGATTATATTTATATATATATATATATAAATATAATTATATTAAATCGAATAACGACGCTGCAGTTCGTATTTTGAAATCGAAACTTCAAACGATAATACCGGGAGATCCGACCGTCGGATTTTCCCGAAACTGGAACCGTTGGATTCGTTTTGAAAAGATCTTTCTAATGATGTAAATTTTGTGAAGATACAACAGTTAGATTTTCAGATATATGTAAATCAAATTTGAAGAGAAATAGCGCCACGGCCGCGTTATGGCCCGAAGCGTCATTTGAATAAATTGGCTATTTTAAAGTAAATAAAAATAGCGATAAATCGTTATAAAATATTATAAACGATATGGATGTGAAATTTAGAAATTAACTGAAGGTTAGCTAAGTCGATTGGTTTCCTGGATTTGGATCTGATGTTGGTTTCGGCCTTCGGGGTTAATATTTGGGAAATCGTTCTCTTACTGATTAAGGTTAGTGGCTAATGAATTGAAATGATGCGTATGTAGTGTTTATGTTGCACGTGTTTATTATATACGCGAGTTGCTCAGAAAGACCGGGTTTATCCCATTCTGAATAACTAAATCGACGATAAGAAATCGAAGATGAAGACATTGGTTGAAGACCGGAAATCTTCACCACGTTTGGATGGTAACTGATGTCCTGATTGGGAGGCATCCCGAAATATGGATAATGAGTGGTGATCGTCCAGACGTACGTGGAGATCGATGGGTTTGCGAGGTATATATTGCCTCCGGTTTCGTTCCGACCCAGAATGGACTTGTAAATGGATTGTGTGTCTGACATTGGAATTTATTCTATGTGATTGATAGCCATCAGTTGCATGGTATGAATTGCCTATGTGACATGCTAAAATGCAGTGATCAGGGCTTCTGTTGAAAAGAAATGTCTTGTGATTGATGATCAAAGCACCGCCTGTGTGGTGTATCTTTGTGTATAACGTGAATTCGCGAGCCTCGCACCCCGGTATGAACCAGAAACGGGAGAAGGACCTCAGGGAGGGCATGCGTTTCTTTCTAGCTAGGAGTTGTGTCGGTGTTTTTACATGGCCTGACATTTTACTTATGTGGATGATGGATAGCGAGGTACCTTGGATATATCGGTCGATCCAAGACCGATGGAGTCATTCGTTGGCTCATTTACGCCCCATTGGGCGGAGAAACATAGTGTTCAGGAATTTTAATCCACATCGGTGGACCGGCCCTGTCGCTCTAAGGGCCCACCTGAGTCTAGGTCCTGAGACATGGGCTAGATTGTCTCGAATTTGGTAAGGACTATCTTTTGTCTTGGTTCATGATGGAAATCCAATTTCCAAATACGTGACTGTGCGGTTTTGATTGTATATATATATGGCGACATGATATATGGTACGCTGTCCATCTAGGATTGATAGTTATGATTCAAAATTGTTTTGAAACATGTAAACACTAGTAATAATATCAAATGCTTTTGTTTTATTCGTATCAAGCATATTTTGGCCATTATAAGGTAAAACTCTATCCTCCGGTTTGCGTTGCATTGTGTGATGGGAACTGAGTCTTATAATGGCTTCATTTTTATAAAAAGCATTGCGATGTTTAACAGAATGATTTGTTTTAAAGCACTGGCAATCTAATGGAGTAAACTCATTCCACGAAAGTGGCGTGGTCCTGTGATTAGCCATATTTTAAATGTGTTGAGTAGATTTCTCATAACAGTCCCATGATTGACTCGTAGATTGTTTCACTTTCAAACTCGGGTGCCCCTTTTTCTACCCGGGCAGCCTTGTATTCAGGTTTAGCTGGCTCTTTCTGGAGAGCTGGAGCTGAAGATGGATTCTATTATTTATCTCTTTTTATGATGTCCAGCTTCTATTGTACATTATGTTTGTTTTCCGCTGTAGACATTTATGTATAGCTGAACTGTATTTGTACTAAGTATGATCCTATATACTGTGTAACTCTGATGATTACGTTTATCCAGTATATTCTATTATGCATTATCTGATGTATTTATTTATTTATGTTCTGCTGTTATCTGTTTATGTGTTATATTCCAAGGATTACCCTTGCCACTGTCGGTACGGGGTTCGGGGTCGTCACAGATTGAAAGAGAATTAGCCACAGGTTAAACTACTGTGGCTATAGATGGAAGTTGGGAACTTCCTCGCCCTTTGGCAGATATCGTAGTCTCGTCAAGCCTACGGAACCATGCCGCGATGAGGTTACCTCCCAGAAATCTAGGAGCCCCGGAGACTCGGTAAATATAGGTAAAAAGGATTCAAATAGAGGATCGAAAGATAATGCATATGGATTTGGGGAATATACGTTCAAAAACAAAACTTTTCTTTATGAAATGCTTCTTTTAAAACCATTTTGAAAATAATTTTTCAAATCTTTTATCTGATCCGGTAACCTTCAGCTCTAATACCAAGTGAAACGCCCCACCTCCGTTAAAGTCACTCACAAAGGGAATGTCTTAACTTCGGTTGAGCATTTTAGGTAAAACAGACAAATTACAAGACAGATAAATAAAGCAGTGGAAAATAAAGTCATTTTATAAACAATGTGGTTCAGTGAAGCTTTTACAATAGTTGTCTCAATCATACTTAAAAGTAATACATAGAACTACTTTCTTGACTTAAAAACTTCCAAGTATAAAAGAAGCATAAAATTAACAATGATATTCCCCAATAAAGCATGAACTAGCCATAGCAGCGGAAGAGAGATTCCAAAGCAATACATTGACTATCTTCGAGCTTGGAAAGAAAAGTGAGCTTAGCGGTAACATTTCCTCCCTGTGAACCTGAGGGGGCGGGGGGACGGAAGAAAAGTGGAGAACAAAACTAGATCAGACATAAGTCTGGTAATTCCAGTGACTTTCAACACATTAATAGGCAAAAGCTTCATGACATGAATAAACTGAATATAAGACAATACAGTGAGAACAAGGATAATAAGATAACATACGATTAGTATAGATATGATAAGGCAAGATAAACTGAATGCGCTTCTACTCTTTCTCTGCTTCACTACTACCTTGTTATTCTGATTTTTATATCTTTGCACCACCTAACTAGTGTCCCAACTAGTAATCTATATAAAATGATAATATGATAACGTGATACCAATCCCCACAATTGTGGTAGACTTAAGATGTACATCTATAATGAGGATTCTACCTCAATCTGCCTAATTGCAATGAATGTGTTAGATGTACCCTTCCTACCCTGTCATCGGCTCCCTACTTGTATTAATTTCTCTTGTGTCTGTGCCAATCGTCCCTTTCTTGCATGTAGATACCCTGTGCTGGTCACACCATAAGGTGTATCAGTCCTTATGATAGCAACCCGACACGATTCAAGACGCACAGTGTATAACTACTGGTACCCAGTGCCTGCTTTTTCCCACTCCAGAGTATGTGCACGCCCGTAAACCGTCGGAACCTACGCTGACGTATCCTCTGCCGCTGTTTTGACTGCTTATAATTAGCCCAATAATCGTGCCCCACCTTCCTAGTTCAAGTACCATGATACATCTATATGGGTTACTGAAGCACCCCACCTCCGTTAAGGTCACTCACAAAGGGAATGCCTTAACTTCGGTGGAGCATTATAGGTAAAAGATGCAGATAAATTACAAGACAGACAAATAAAGCAGTAGAAAATAAAGTCATTTTATTAATGATGTGGTTCAGTCAAGCTTTTACAATAGTTATCCCAATCATACTTAAAAGTAATACATAGAACTTCTTTCTTGATTTAAAAACTTCCAAATGTAAAAGAAGCATAAAAATAACAATGATGTTCCTTAATAAAGCATGAACCAGCCATAGCAGTGGAAGAGAGAGTCCAAAGCAATACATCTACTTTCTTCAAGCGGGAAATGATCCGACCTAAACTGAAGTATTCCCTCCCTACAGTCCTGGGGGCGAAACAGAGTAAAAGAAGACGAAAGAAAATGGGTCAGACATGAGTCTGGTAAGTCCAGTGGCTATATAGCGTGTAAACAAGAAAAGGGTTATGACATGAATAAACTGAATCTTGGACAACACCCTAGAAATAAGATAATAATGCTGAATATGCTATCGCACTCATTTCACTTCTCCGCACCAGCTAACAAGTGTCCTAACTAGTAATCTATATAAAATAATAATATTACAATTTGATCCCAATCCCCGCAAATGGTGGTAGCCTTCAGGTGTATATCTATCGTGAGGATTTCACCTCAATCTGCCTAATTGCCATGAACATGTTAGATGTACCCTTACTACCCTATTGATCGGCTCCCTTACTTTTATTCATATTCCATGTGTCTGTGTCAATCGGCCCTCTCTTGCGTGTAGATACAATGTGCTGGTCCTACCATAAGGTGTATCAATCCTTATGAAATGCACAGTGTATAACTACTGGTACCTAGTGCCTGCTTTTTCCAACTCCGGAGTACATGCACGCCCGTAAACTGTCGGAACCTACACTGACGTACCCCTTGCCTCTATTTCGACCGCTTATAATCAGCCCAGTAATCGTGCCCCACCCTGCCTAGTTTAAGGGTACCATGATAAATCTATGTTGGTTACTGCTAAAATGGCCCCCCGTTACTAGGGTTTCCTATTGGTTAAGTTTTGTGGGCCTATATATACAAATATTACCCACCTACACGAGATGTACTTAAACCACCCACCGATTCTAGCATGCTTATTCAATGGTTAAGCTGTATGGGCCTATATGTACTAATATTACCCACCTACACGAGATGTACTTAACCCTCCCATCGATTCTGGCATGTTTATCTAAATGTTAAGTTTGTGGGCCTATATGTACTAATATTACCCACCAACACGAGATGTACTTAAACCTCCCATCAATTCAAGCATGTTTATTTAATGGTTAAGTTTGTGGGCCTATAGGTACTAATATTACCCACCTACACGAGATGTACTTAACCCTTCCATCAATTCAAGCATGTTTATTTAACGTTTATGTTTGTGGGCCTATATGTAATATAATATTACCCACCAACCCGATATGTACTTGACCCTCTCGTACACTATGTCGTATTGGTTAAGTGTTGTCCATTCATGTTAACTTAACCCACTCATTCATCCTGTCATGCTGGCTAAGTGTTTCCTATTAACTTAAACCTCCTCCCTTATCAGGTTGAAATGGTTAAGTGTTTCCTATTAACTTAACCCCATTCGTCCAACAAGTTATATTGGTTAAGCGTTCTTTGTTAACTCATCCCCATGTGTAGTAACCCTCATTTTAGCCGTTGAACAATTTATTTATTTAATTATTAAATATCGATTTATCGATATTGAGAACGTGAATTAAATAATATTGAATATTTAATTAATAATTAAAATATAATAAAATATATTATAATGTCGAAATAGTCGGAAATAGTGAAATTCACAATATCATGTGAATTGAATAGCATACGAGATTTTGTGGAGTTTCGATTCGAAATACAATAACGAGTATGCTCAATCGACGACAGTTTGAACATAGAATTATATTATAATTAAAATCGAGCTCGAAATGGCGCTGCAGTTCGATATTTGGCGATTCAGACTTCAACTGAATGTACAGGATTCATTTTAAGCCGAATTTCTGTGAAACAAGAAACGTGTGGAGCTGGTGGAGTATATTTTTCTAATGGAAGAGAAAAATCTGGATTTCGTTGTGTAGATTTTGAGATACGTCCAAATCAAATTTCAGAAAAGTCGCTGTGGAATTCCTTTATAATTTGGGATGCTTTATATACGTTATAAATCGATTTTTCGATACGAACTGAATATCGGGATAATCTGGAGTCTGGAAATCAAGTCATAAAATCTGAGGTGATATTCTGGAGCCGAACGACAGCGTATATGGATATATACGATAATATTTATTTATAAATATTTAATTTAATTTTTTATTTAAATATATTTATATATTTAAATGGGTTATTTAAGACTTTAAAAATAGCCACTTTTTCATACGACCTCAGAATTCGACGAAACTAGTCTTGTTGGATCCGTAACATCAAATAGTTGTTTGATTTCCAGTTTCATGATTTTTAGAGTCCCTGTGTGGCCGTATCGATTTTAAGAGTGAGAAACGGTCGATATTTTGACGGTTAAAAATACACTGTGTGAGCATACGAAGTCGGAATTCGACGAAACCAGTTTCGTTGGGACCGTAATGTCGAACTCTATCTACATGTCCAGTTTCGTGATTTTTAGGTATCGTGTGTGATCACACGGATTTTTAGAAGACGGAAACCAATATATAATGATAAGGAAAATATCTACAAATATCTTTGAAAATATCTAGATATTTTATTTGCCTATAAATAGCACCACTATACCTCCTAAACCTAATTTCATTTTCTACAGAGGTCAAACATTGCGCCGTTGCCTCAGAAACAACATACACAGTAAAATTCCTCCAAAGAAAATCAAAGAGAAATCCAATAAAATCCCTTAAATCCTAGAACAACTTTCTTCGAACTCCTGGTGCAAAGTCCTTCATGACAATATGAGTATTGTGGCCTTCGACATGCGTTTCCGTGGAAGCCTTTGGTTCACAGTGGGAGTAGGTTTTACTGTTAGGGTTAGAACAATGATTGGAAGCTGGAATCGAGGTTGCGGAGGGGTTCGGGAAGGTGAGGCACGAGTGTTGCGGTCAGTTGGAGGTGCTTCGGTCCTCAACAGGGAAAGGCGATGTCGGCTTTAGGTTTCGAAATAGCAGATCGATTTGAAAGTAGGGCGTCGGAATTGATTTGATGGTGGTCATCAGGGGGAGATCGTCTGGGCGAGTGCGTTGGAGGTAGTGGCGGTGGCGTTTGGTGATCGAGGAGGGGGTGGTAAGCAGTCAACTGTCGGTCAAAAATTGGGAATAAGGAGGAATGTTACGGTGAAACAATTTGGGGAAGAAGTAAGAGGATCGGGTCTGGTAATTATAACGGAAGCGGGCCTGGTATTTCTAAAGTGGTAGTGGGCCTTAGTTTAAAAGTGAGCCCGTCTAAAGATTTAGTTTTTTATTTAAATTCAAATAATTTATGTATTAACTTTAATGAATCGTATCTCGATCATATGATATCAGAATCACGAACCGTAAGTTGCGTTGAGATCGTATGGACGACAGCTACGCACTGGAACTGACTAGAAGTGGATTGGGGCTCGTATGAATTTATGGTGAAATAATTTGTTTTATTCAAATAAAATAACGGTTTATCGTTCTTTAACGATGAACTGCAAATGTGAGTAAAAATCACCAAATCTGAACAGTTTATATCTTCATGTTGTATTTTTAGAACTGTTAGATATTGACTGATTTACTGTGTGTTGGTTGTTTGATTGAACTGCTAGTCAGTTAGTTAAATTTCTATATTGATTATGTTTAACTGAATATATCATATGGAACTGAAAGTGATGTTATCTATATTTTCTAAAATCTGTGATACAGGGAAACAGGTTGGAGGAATCCGACTGGATTCCTCAACAGTTGTTTTATTGTTTTTCATATATTTTAATATATGATGTGAATTATAACCTGTTGTTGATTGTGTGTGTGGACGATATTGAACATCGTGATTTGATATGATTGAATACCATAACATACCGGAATGTAGATAAGGGAATTTTCAAAGTGATATTGAAAACAACATATTTATAAAATGGGATATTTATAAATAAGAGACATTTATAAAGTGGAATATTTATAAATAAGAAATGTTTATAAATTGGAATATTTATAAATAGGAGATATTTGAAAAGGAAATAAATTCAAAACATTTCTTTTTGAAGGGAAAGGCCTGTGGGCGAGTTTGGGGATTTTCCCGATGCTCCCGATACGAACGAGGTTATGGCGAATTTTCCCGAGAATTTAAGGAGTTAGAATATTTCAAGAATAAATTTGAAAAGGAAATATTTGTAAACCATTTACAAATAGAATTGGAAAGGGAACATTATAAAAAGGAAATCATTTTTAAAGTATAGAACCGTTATTTAAAAGTAAATCTTTGCAAATGAATAAAACGTTGTTAAAAAGGAAATCTTTATAAAGTGAATAAAGTAAATCGAATATGGTATTCGAAAGGAGAAATCGAATATGGCAATCGAAAGGAGTTAATCGAATATGGTATTCGAAGTTAGTTAATCGAATATAGACATTCGAAAGGAGTTAATCGAATATGGTATTCGAAGTTAGTTAATCGAATATGGTATTCGAAAATTAGTTAATCGAATATGTTATTCGAAAGGGGTTAGTCAAGTCGAGTTAGTCAAATAGAGTTAACCAATTAGAGTTAATTAGGTAGAGTTAACCAGTTAGAGTTAATCAGTTAGAATAAATTGATTAGAGTTAAAACGAACTAGAGTTAATCAAATATAGTTATTTGAGACAGAGTTAGTCAAACATAGTATTCAGGGTAAGTTGCCATCTTGTACGACTGCTAGCATAATTCGCAGGGCTGTAAATAGCCTACGGCGGTCGGATGTTTCCTGAGGGAGTCAGGCGTAACCATTGTGATCGCTGCGATCTAGAGTCAAGCAAATGGAGTTTAATCGAGTATTAGTTATTCGATAAGTGTTAATCGAGTTGATCGAGTTGAGAAATAAGTTAAGTTAAATAAGTTGAGTTGATCGAGTGGTTCGACCAAGTTAGTCGAGCCTAGTTAATCGAATCAAATTGGTCGAACCAAGTAAGCCGAGTTAAGTTAGTCAAGTTAGTCGGGCCTAGTTAATCGAATCGAATTGGTCGAACCAAGTAAGTCGAATTAGTCGAGTCAAGTTAAGTTAGTCGAGTTAAGTTCGTCAAGTTAAATAAATCGATGTTAGTCATCGAAAGAAGTTATCGATGTTAGTTTCATCGAAAGGAGTCATCGATGTTAGTTTCATCGAAGGGAGTTATCGATTATAGTTTAATCGAAGTGAGATTTTCAAATATGAGATATTTGAAAAGGAAGAGTTATCGAATATTAGTTATTCAAAGAGAGATTATCGAATATCGTTTATTCGAGAAGGAGTTAGTCGAATATAGGTTATTCGAAGAAGAGTTAATCAAATAGAGATTTCTCGAAGAGAGTTAATCGGCAAATTCGATTTTATCGAATTCGGGAAAGTACTTATACTTTCCAGTGTTTTAAATAGAGATTTATTTATTTATAAATAAGTGTTAGATTAATTATTCACTAATAAGAATAGAAGTTATAATTAAAGTTAGATAATTCGAAAGTAGGGATTATAAAGTTATCGTTATAACCAATGTTTTAAATATAAAGGTGGATTAATAAAATTGAATCCGAGAAAGGCGTCAAGAAGTTGTTAAAGAGAAAAAGAGAAAACTTTGACCATTTTGAAGTTATAACGTTGTTCAGTTAAGGTCTGAGAGGTAATTATACCCCAACTTGAGTGACTTCCTTCTTGACTAAGAAATGGTAAGGTTTGATCGTAAAGGAGTTTTGGAAATGTTTTCCAAACGAGAATCAGAAATGTTTTCTGATAAAAGAAAAATAAGAATTTAGAATATAGGGAAACAGGAGATAAGTAAATAAATGAACTAAAGAGATTTATGTTAAATGATGTTTGTTCGATATAATTTCCATTTGGAAATAATATCGTTGTTTGCACACTTGTTTTTCTTTGATGGTTAAATCACCGACTATCGAAGTTTTGACCATTTTAACGTTGTAAATATGGAGAGACCGGTTGGATTATTATCCATAGAACCACTCTGTATTGGCATAAGCGTCGCGAATCATATATGCCAAAGATAATTGAAGACGAAGTAAAATGCAAGGCTATCCTGTTTACAGAATAGTGCCTTCAGTTTGTCCAATCCCAGGACAACTTGTATGGACGAAGGTGTGACAGAGTATATCCAATAGATCACGTAAGTTGATTTGTTCAAACATATTCACGTTTGGTGGCGGAGGAATTCGTTTCTCTTAGCTGTATACCCGTGTTATTTTTGGATAAGTCAATTTGTGATTTGGCGGGTATGACGATGTGACGTTCTAAGTGAATGAAGATGGATGTATGACAGAGTATTTCCAGACAGTCACGTACATTGATTTTTTCAACTATACCAAGAGTGGAAGGGGAGAAGGAAACTTCTTTTAGCTGACACAAAATGTGTGGTTGTAGACGTCAATTAGTGATTCTGATGGATTTGACAATGTAGCATTCGAAGTGAATCTGATGTAATGATAAAGCATAGCTTCTAGCCCCATCAACCGGTAAATGACAGAAATCGGGCAGGCAGCATGGCTAAGTCGGTCGCCCCGAAGTAGGGTGTATAATCACCTATCTAGAGAATATTCATTTGTTTCTTAAATCTATCAATGCTGTCCCATATATATACGGGAACGGTTGCTGATCCCAACCGTTGGTGATGTACATTCGATACACTCAAGCGAAATGAGTGGTCAGTCATGTGTGGCTGAGTTACAAGATGTTCTTGTGGAACTCCAGTGTATTGTTCCTAGAGTACACTGATCGGAAGGTGGTTCCATACCTTGTCATAGTTGGAAATCCATTATCCAATACGTGCTTGCGATTTTGATTGTATACTATATATGTAGAACGTGAGATGAAAGCGTTTCTGCTAGTTGATATCTATTTGTACATAGACATTATTATAATATCAAAAGGTTTTTGATATAAAGATATTTTGGATTCTCATAAGGGAAAAACCCGTTCCGTTCTGCGGCTTGGTCTTATGAGATATCGTTTACTTGTTCATGTACCTGTTTAAACTGTTTTACTCACACCAGTCCCATGACTGACCTGGAGTTTACTTTGTTGTTTTCCCTAAACTCTTGGGTGCCTAAATTTGTACGGGCAGTCAAGTAGTCGGGATTTGCAGATACATTGGAGAGCTTGGAGCAGGAGGCTTCAGGATTCTATAGCTATTATTATTTCCGCTGTTGTTATGAGTGCTGTACTCTGATAAATGTCATTGTATACATAACTGTTATATTTCAAGGTTATGTTATCTATTATATGTTATTCGTTCCGCTGTGAGGTTCGTGTTACTCTGATGTTGTGTTCTTCTTCTTCTTCTATTCTAAGTTTCTATCTTATCTATTCTCACCCTCTAATTTCTTTCATTAACAACCGGGATTTTTCGATGTTTTGGTTATCGACGTCGAGCTTACGTCGATAACCAAAGTCGCTCGAAATTCGGGTTACTACACCATACACCATGTGTTCTTCATGTTGTATTGGTTAAGTGTCATCAATCAATTCAAGTTACCTTAACCCCATGTGTTTATCATATTGTATTGGTTAAGTGTCGTCAATCAATTCAACTTAACTTAACTCGCCTACTTGTCATGTTACTTTGGTTAAGTGTTGCCTTTTTACCCTACCACAAATCAAGTTATTTGGTTTAAGTGTTGCCCTCTTGATTTAACTTTACCTTACCACAAATGAAGTTACATTGGTTAAGTGTTGCCCTCTTTTTTATCTTAACCTTAATCAAGTTACATTAGTTAAGTATTTCTTATTAAATTAACCCTAGTCATTCATCTTGTTATATTGGTTAAGTGTTTCTCATTAACTTAACCCTAGTCATTCATCTTGTTATATTGGTTAAGTGTTTCTGATTAACTTAACCCTAGTCATTCATCTTGTTTATTAGCATTAATTGATTTATTAATGCACCAACCTCTCACATTAGATATGTGTTGTTTCGGAACTGGATGTGTCGGGCGGTTCTGGGCAGTTTTACACCACAACTCAATCTAACGTCGGGTTTTCCTTGGGCATGATGCACTAAGCTCTCACATTAGGTAGGTGGTGTGGTGGTTACTGGATGTGCCAACGGTTCCAGGCAGTTTTACACCACAACTCATTCTAACCTCGGGTTAGGTATGTTCGTCTTTTACTTAATTTACATATTTACTTTTCATATTTATATGTAAACTTTCCACAATTATTACCATTCAAGTCATGCCGCATTTACACTCTAAATCATATTTTCAATTTTTGGTTAAATTGTACCATTTTTATGCCACTAACCATTCATTTATTTATGTGTCAAATTATGCCAATAATAATAAGGTTTTCCCAACGTTACCCCAGTCATACGTTCGCAAAATTCACATAGAATGTTAGGCTTGTAGCTTAGCCTAACTTATTCACAAAAGGGGAAAGAAGGGAGCATATACCATTCACACAACATAAAATAATAAGGATCTAACTAAACTTGTGTCATGGCATAAAATAATGAACTTATTTTTTTGTATCCAACTAACATGAGTCTTTAAGCATATGAAATTACCCAAATCCAACTAGGCATGTAAATGTAAACCTTTTTTTTTGGGTCCAAGAACATAAACCTTAAGCATATAGAATTGCACAAGTTCAACTAGACATGTGAACGTAAACTTAAATTTGGATCCAATAATCATGAATCTTAAACATATGGAATTACACAGGTTTAACAAGGCATGTAAATATGAACTTTTATCTCGGATCCGACAAACACGAATCTTAAGCATATGGTTTTACACAAGTTTAACAAGGCATGTAAATATGAGCTTTAACTTTTCGATCCAATTTTCATAGAACTAAATGTGAATCTAAACATAATACATGTCTTTGCCTAACAACTTGCATGATTCAATAAACAATGATCTAAATGTAGATCTACACATAATACATGTTTTAGCCTAATAACTTGCATTATTCAATAAACATAGATCTAAATGTAGATCTAAATATCTTACATGATTCAATAAACATAGATCTAAACAACTTGCATGATTCAATAAACATAGATCTAAATGTAGATATAAACAACTTGCATGTTACATAACATGAAAAAGTCACCAAATTTACATAAATACGATTGGTTTAACATCAACATAATAACCACAATAATCTCACAAGCATATACGATATAATCGTTACAAGAATAGGCATAAATCAACATCATCGTTATCTTACAACTAGGAATTACTCTAGTTTTCATTTTATTACAAATAACAACTTTTAATCATTCACATCTAAACAATGACAGGACTTACAAAGAAAAGAAAGTCTTGTTTTTCTCGGATCTGTTTTCTGAAATTGGAAAGCAATCACTTGAAGAATACTATCAAATCTCTAATTTTGTTTTGATTCGTATCTTTAATCTTGCTTTCTAGTTGAAGAAGGAATGGTGGCTAAACTAGAATGATCATGGACGGCATGGTGGATCCTTGGAATGAATTTGTGTGATTTAGGGTATGAGGATTACAGTTGTTTTTATGGAAGTTAAATCTTATATGAGCCGTTAGATCATTTTAGGAGCAATCAGAGTCATCCAACTAAAGCAATGTGTCACTCATCCAATCATAGCATGACACATAAGCCCTAGTACCTCAGAATTTTTCACAAAGCCAATCAGAGAAGGCCACATAAAAAAGACAATCCTTGACCAACAAAAAATGCGCCATGTGCGCCACATGATGCGTACACGTCATATATATATATATATATATATATATATATATATGTATATATTCTTCATATATTTTTTCTTTTTATCTATCTTCCCAATTAACCATTTTCACACTAAACCACTTTTTGAACTGCGTTCACACCAAGCCACTTTTTAGCCATTCCCCTAAAACAAAAATATGGCGCTGGCGGAGATCGAACTCTATGTCTCTTGTATGCAAGTCACATGTTCTAACCAAATGAGCTACTAAGTCTTTTGCTTACAAACCTTAGAACAATGTTAAACATTATTCTTTTCTCATTCTTCTTTTTCATGTTTTGTTGCAATATTTAATTTAAAAATATCTTCTTCATACGGAGTCCAATTTACGCAAACTCGGACTCTATCTCAAGCAGAATTCCGAGACAAACACAATGGCGCAACCCGTTTGACCTGTTTCCTCTTTTTTAAATTAATTATTCTTTAATTTGTTATTTTTATATTCTTAGAAAATACGGGGTGTTACAATTACTGCCAAAATGGGTCCCCGTTACTAAGGTTTCCTACTGGTTAAGTTTGTGGGCCTATATTTATTAATATTACCCACCAACCCGATATGTAATTAACTCTCCCACCGATTCAAGCATCCTTATTTAATGGTTAAGTTTTGTGGGCCTATATTCACTAATATTACCCACCAACCCGATACGTACTTAACCCTTCCACTGATTCGAACATGTTTATTTAATGGTTAAGTTTGTGGGCCTATACTTACTAATAATATATTACCCACCAACCCGATATGTACTTAACCCTCCCGCCTATTCAAACATGTTTAATGGTTAAGTTTGTGGGCCTGTATATACTAATATTACCCACCCAACTTGATATGTACTTAACCCTCCCACACATTATGCCATATTGGTTAAGTGTTGTCCATTCATGTTAACTTAACCCACCTATTCATCATGTCATGTTGGTTAAGTGTTTCTTATTAACTTAACACTCCTCACTATCATTTTGGATTGGTTAAGTGTTTCCTGTTAACTTAACCCCGTTCGTCCATCAAGTTATATTGGTCAAGTATTTCTTATTAACTTAACCCCACGTGTTCATCATGTTGTATTGGTTAAGTGTCATCAATCAATTCAAGTTACAAAACCCATCTACTTGTCATGTTACTTTGGTTAAGTGTTCCCCTCTTGTGTCCACTTAACCCTACCACAAATCAAGTTATATTGGTTAAGTGTTGCCCTCTTGTTTTGACTTAACCTTACCACAAATCAAGTCATATTGGTTAAGTGTTGCCCTCTTGTTTTAACTTAACCTTACCAGAAATCAAGTTATATTGGTTAAGTGTTGCCCTCTTGTTTTAACTTAACCTTACAACAAATAAAGTTATATTGGTTAAGTGTTTCCCTCTTGTTTTAACTTAACCTTACCACAAATCAAGTTATATTGGTTAAGTGTTTCTTATTTCTTAACCTTACACATTCATCATGCAATACTGGTTAAGTGTTTCCTATTAACTTAACCCTAGTCATTCATCTTGTTATATTGGTTAAGGGTTCCTATGAACTTAACCCTTGTCATTCATGTTATATTGGTTAAGTGTTCCTGTGAACTTAACCCTAGTCATTCATCTTGTTATAATGGTTAAGTGTTCCTATGAACTTAACGCTAGTCATTCATGTTATATTGGTTAAGTCTTCCTATGAACTTAATCCTAGTCATTCATCTTGTTGTATTAGCATTCATTGATTTATTAATGCACCAAACTCTCATACTAGATATGTGTTGTTGCGGTTACTGGATGTGCCGGGCGGTTCCGGGAAGTTTTAGACCACAACTCAATCTAACCTTGGGTTTTTCTTGGGCATGACGCACTAATCTTTCACATTAGATAGGTGCTGTTGTGGTTACTGGATGTGTCGGGCAGTTCCGGACAGTTTTACCCCACAACTCATTCTGACCTCGGGTTAGGCATGTTCATCTTTAATTTACACATTTACCATAATCTAGATTTTTCATGCTAATTACCAAATTTACCAAAACTAGTCATGTTCCAATTCCCAAGTTATGCCCGATCAAGCAAATTACAAATTATTACTCAAAATAGGTTACACCCAATCTTCCCAAACTTGCAATAATAGTCATGCTCCCAAGAATCAAAATATAGCACATGCCCTAAGGTTTAGTCATATTGCACCGTACAAAATATTCTCCAAAAACCCCCAATCATGATTCATAATATAAACTATGCCAAATTATAACCTTTAATTACAGTGCATGCCAATTACCTAAAATCCCAATTTAGGCGTGTTCACATTTAATAGTTATCCCTATCTTGCTATAGGGTTTCATGCTTAAGCCATATATCGCTATACACAATAATCTACTTCTTCCATGTCATAAACTATCATATTTAATATGCCCCAAATTTTAGGTCTTAAACCATAACGTGTACTATGCCATACATGTTCACAGTTCGATTTACGCCCCAAACCCCAAGTCATATGTCCAATATACTTTATGCCACAAATCTCAAGTCATATGTTCGATACAGTTTATGTTTTGAATATAACATGTGTATATCCTCAAATCTGTTACAAATCAGTTATGACTAGTTATACATAATTTAATATTTTTCCCAATTTTAACGCTGGCCATGTCCAAATCGTATATTATGTCCAATTTTTATCCAACGTACGTTCATCTCTTATGAGATTTGGCTCAGGCTCGCTGTAGCCTGGCTATAAAATCAAAAAAAGCGAAGAAGGAAAGAAGAGACAAAGGATGGACATATTAAAATCAAATGAGATAGATCTAATGGATATAGAAGACAGATAGAAATTGGCATAATCTCATATTTAGGTTTATTATAATGTCATAATCACAATTTAAATTTTATTTCTGAAAGTAACATGAACTTACAAACAAAAGAACAGTCTTGTTTTCAGGGATCTTTTTTCTTAAACTGAAAAGCTATCTTTTGACGTAGACTATCGATTCTCTAATTTAGATTTGATTCTTAGCAAATAGTTGTTGAAGCATTGAATTAGCCTTCAAATCTCTACTTGAATTCCAACTTGATTCTAAGAAGAACTTGAGCGGCATAACCCCATCTTTGATTTATTTTGATATGAATTAGGGTAGAGTACAGGCATAATGAAGTTTTGTAGAAAAAACTATAGCCTTTAGGGTGTTTATATAGCATAGGGATCAACGAGTCTGGTCAGAACGGGCGTCCAAATGTAGAGAAACGAACCAGGCCTCGGATCTGGAAATAAGGTAGATGTCGACTCCTAGTTCGACCTTTGTGACCCAGGTCGACCCCCAGGTCAACCCCCTAGTCGATCTGGGTCCTGGGAAGGAAATTTCTCGCCTAGCCCGGGTGTGTGATTTGAATTTCGAATTCGAATTCGAGATGTTTTAATTTATTTAAATTCCTGAAACTTCTGAGTGCCATAACTTTCTCATACGAAGTCCAATTTTCGAAAACTTGGACTCTATTCCAAGCAGAATTCCAAGGCGAACGTAATGGCGTAACCCGTTTACCTTAATTCTTCTTTTAAAAATTAAGTATACTTTAATTCATTCCTTTAATAGACACAGAAAATTGTTGTGTTACATACTTGGAGATCAACGGATATGCGAGGGCCTCTCCCCTGTATTGGACATATGGGTGAGGAATAAGGTGCCTTCGGTTTCGTTCAGACCCAGAACGAACTTGTAAATGGATGTTTTTCCGACATCAGATTTCATTTTGTGTGATTGATATATATATCAGTTGCATAGCATGAATTGCCTGCGTGGCATGCTGAGATGCAAACGATCAAGGCTTCTGCTGAAAAGCAGGGTCTGTGGTTGATGATCAAAGCACGACTTTAATATAGCGTAGATTTGTGTATCGTTGATTCACGAGCCCCACGCCCCGGTGTGCACCAGAAATGGGAGAGGACTTCAGGGAGGACATGCATTTCCTTCTAGCTCGGAGTGGTGTCAGCGTTTTGCACGCCCTGGCATTTTACTTATGTGGATGATGGATAGCGAGGCGCCTCAGGTATATTGGTCGATCCAGGACCGATGGAGTCATTTGGCTCATTGACACCCCATATGGCGGGGAAATGTAGTGTTCAGGAATTTTAATCCTCATCAGGTAGACCGGCCATGACGATCTAAGGCTTGTCTGCGCGCTTGCCTGAGACACGGGCTAGAGCGTCTCGAAGCGGTAAGGATGAACCCTTGCCTTGGTTCACAGATGGAAATCCAACTTCCAATACGTGACATTTGCTGTTTTGATTATAGAGCCTAGTATTGGTGACATGGTATATGGTACCCATACCATCTAGGATTGATATATTTATATTTGAAGTTGTTTTATACACTATGCACTTATAATAGTATTAAATGATTTGTTTTAACGTACCAAGCATGTTTGGGTATTATAAGGGAAAACCCTATCTCCCGGCTTGCGTTGCATTGTGTGATAGGACCTGAGTCTTATAATAGCCTCATTTTTCCAAAAAGCATTGCGTTGTTTTGTTACATGCACTGTTATTTCTAGGAGGAAACCCATTCTGTGTAATATGGCGTGGTCCCTTGATATATCTGATTTAAAGTAAAGTTTTAAATAACTGTTTTAGTTCTCACACTAGTCACATGACTGACCTGGAGTTTATTGTTTTAACCTAAACTCAGGGTGCCCCTATTTCCACATGGGCAGCTAGTAGTTTTGGTTTTGCAGATTTAGATTCATAGGATCCTGGTTTACAGCTGGAATGATATTCGGAATGCTTTGTATCCGTGTATTTCTTTTAGTTGTGTTTTGTATTATTTTCCGCTGCATTCTAATTTGTAAATCTCTAATATTTAATAAATGTGTAATATGTAATTCATACCCTGTATATTCTTATATTCTGATGAAATTGTTGTAATAAGCAATGAAATTTTCTTCTGTTTGTGTTCTGATTCGTCTTGTCCTCGGTACAATCTTTGATTTCCTGTAAGGGGGATTTCGGGTCGTGACAATAATTTAAGAGATTTAACAGCATTTAGATTCAAGTTTTAACAATGGACATATTTATGAAACGACGTTTAAACGTATAATTTATAATATAATTTAATAACGAGCTCGTAATGTTGGTAGTTAGTTATTTTACGTTTTGAACTTTAAATGAATATACATGATCCAATATAAGTCGGATTTCTTTGAAAAAAGAAAAGATTGAATCTATTGAATTATAATTTTCTAATGGAAATGAAAAATCGAGATTTCCTCTTGTACATTGTGAGATATGTCCAAATCAAAGTATTGGAAAGTTGCTATGGAATTGTTTATAAACTATAATTGTTTATTATATAAAATAAAAGTATTTTTATATAAATTGAATATCGATTTAACTTGAATTTTTAAAATATCGAGTCATAAATCAAAGTACGTTTATTTTGGAGGTATATGATATTCTACTTGGATATATATGATAATATTATTTTTTTATTAATTGAATTGTTTTTTAATTTATAAATATTTTATTGGTTTTACTTAAGCGTTAAAAATAACCATTTTGCAAACGACCTCCATTTTCGACGAAAGGAATTTTATTAAATCTATAATGACTAATTATTGCTAAATTTCAAATTTTGCACCAATCGAAGTTGTTTTGTGACCGTGCGTAATTAAAATGTGAATCGATCAATAATTCGACTTTAAAAATACGCTGCGTGAGCAAACAGACTCAGATTTCATCGAAACAAGTTTCATTGGGTCTGCAATATCAAACTATAGTTGTATTTCCCTTTTCGTCAAAGTTAGATATAATATGTGATCATACGAACTTTTAAACGATGAATGGAGGTAAAAATTGAACAAAAATTAATATAAAAATACGAAGCTTACCATATAAGATAACCTACCCCTATATCTGTACCATTACCATCCCCTAACACTAACTATTTTTTTCTTCATTGGTCAATGAAATCCACGTCGCCTTCGGTTTTCTTTCAATGTCAAGAAATAAATCTTCCCAAAATACAAACAAATCCAAATTAAAACAAAATCAAACAATATTTTGTCCATTGAGATCGTTAAAGCATAAGCTTCGATCTGGTTTGTATTTCAGGGGGCTCGAGACAATTTTGTTTGATGTTTCCTTCATGCAATGTGCGTTTATAGGACTAGGGTTGACAAACGTGAAGTATTGGTGCATCGATTGTTAAAATGAGTATTGTATTTTGATTAAAGGGTTCAAATGGAGCTTGTGCACTCAATTTAGGAGGACTCGCTGGAAGTTTTTTCGTGATTTCGCTATACGTGGTCGGCAAGGGCGGAAGACGTGTTCTATGTGAGGAGCTTAGGTGAAGCATGAAGGAGATGGTCGGTAAGAGGAGCCGAAGATAAAAGGTGATTTTTTGTTTGTTGAATCATGGTGTAGAGTGGGAGAATAGAGAAATGGAAGGTTGGGGCATTTTGGTGGTTCGAACAGTGCTGGATATGATGCCTGGGAGAGAAGATGATGAACGTGGAATTAAGATGTGAATTAAGGGATTTAATGGGTAATTAAGGATAATTAATTATTTTGACATTGTTTAAACTGTATACAAATGTATAAAATAATAACTTGCTCATACGTTATCAAAATTCAACGAAACAGGATCCGTTGGGATCATATGGACGCAGGCTATGCAATGAAACTGATTTCGAGAGATTTGTAGCTCGTTACAAATTATGGGAATATAAAAATCCTACTTGGGTTAATCAACCTTTATCATTATTCAACGATAAATGACCAAGATGATTAAACTCACTAACTCCGTTCAGTTTTATAATAATATAAAAGTAATTTAATGTTGATAAATGATGATTGAATGTTGTGTGACGATTGTTTGTATGAATTGATATATCTTTATCAATTGTTGCAATTATATATATATATATATATATATTAGTTATATTTAAGGTTGGTAGTTGGATATTTCCCGCAATATAATTAGCGGATAAGACCCTATGCCCCTTGCATAATAGTGGATGACCTTATTTATCGCGATATTCCATCTTGAAATGGAATTGGTATTATTTATGCTGTCTTACATCTATGGATGTAGGAAAAACTGATTGAAGGGATCCAACTGGATTCCTCAAAATTTGGTACCGTTTGTTTTCATATATTGTGTATATGATGTGTTATATGTTTTGTGATGGACTTATTGCATTTGGATGCTTGAATAGCGCTACCCTTAAAATAATTGGTATTTCAATACAGTAAATATATATATTCGAATGATTTGGAAAAGGATCCGGGCTTCAAAATTAGATAGCTACTGTTTCCTTTCCGCTGTGTACTATACTTGTATCTCGAAACAGGTGTTTATAACCGTTCCAAAAATGGCCGTTGTGCTCTTATGATGGTATGTATATACAGTACATGACTGTATTTCAAAAGTTATGTTATATAGTATATTTTATTCATTTAGTTGTGATATTTTTGTCTTCTCTGATTTTGTATTTTGATAATCTTTTATTCAATTCTAATTTCTCTTTCTTTCTATTTCTCAAGCTCTTACTTCTTTCTATTAATGATCTGGTGAATTTCTGGTACTTGCTTAGTCGACATGGTATTTGTGTCGATGATCATGATCCGAAATTGGTTGGGTCGTTACAGTTCGACACGAACACCTACATCTACTTTATAGTAATCATTCATTATAAAATAACTGATTACAATTTTTGCACAAGTTCGGTAAATATTTGCGTGCAAAGTCTTGCAATAGAAACACAAAATATTTGTTAATTCTAAATTTTAGCCAAATTGCCCTTTTCTTCATTAAGCAAAAATATAGAGCAATGCCCAAAAAGTAGCTTCAATGTAAAAAAAATCCAAATATATCCAAAGCGATCTAAAAGGTGTGTAAATGATTGGGTAAATGTCCAATGTTGTAGAGAAATGTTTGTGCAACGTTTAGAAGTCCAAAAGATGTCAAAAATCCATGGGGAAGATAAAGACAACAATTAATTGTACTTGAGAGGTTCAATCTCGTATGCCAATGTGTAGGAATTATGCAAATGAGTTAACTACTTTGTATGCCAAACTTAGATGAATTTATAGGTGACTTTACGGGGTAGCTGTAGGATTTCGCATCCTGGAAGGATGCTAAATTTGCATCCCAAAAACAATGTTGAAAAACAATGTCAATCTCGAAATTTCGCATCCCAACCCATTGGATTTTCGTGTCCTGAAAATGAGTGGAAAACACGTGCGGATCAAGCATAAATAGGTGATCCTCACGTTGGAATAGCTGTGCCAAAATTCTTATCCCATTCCCTTTTTTGTATCCGACGCAAAGTCCAGATTTCGCATCTGATGCATTGTCCTGCATCCATGGAAAATCGTATCTGCTCTGCTTTGCTCACCACTAACTCACATCACCAATTTTAAATCCTGCTACCTTGCCAATTTTTTAATCCCGCTCCGCATTCGGGAGATTCTCATCCCATGCCGTGTCGGGCAAGTAATTTTCATATCCCGAATTATGCCAGGATTTTGCAGCTCCACATGCAAATCCATGTTTTCTCATTCCTTTATTTCGACTTGCGCATATGGATTTCAGAGCGGGCATGATGCGATCAATGGTTTTTTACATCCCATTGGGACGCAAAATCTCAACCTACCAAACCACGAATCCAAGCAGAATTTCAGAGCTTGCCGTGGCAGAGTAAAACGCATGATCCGGTGCCATTTCACTATGTATATCAGGCATTTTTAACGTCCCAAATTCGATTCTTATCGAGTGTCAGATTCGATATTTTTGCCTGACCCAACCGCGATGATCAACTGTTCAGAGGTGATCGATACATGAAAATCCAACTTTTGGCAAAATCACTCCAAATTGCCAGATTTGATTTTCGTGAGTTGCGCAAGCCATTTTTTGTAATTGACATGTGTCGATCTGCTGTTTTTGAGTGCACACCACTGATTTTTACCGAAATCCATCTTTTTCTCCACAACGAGTTTTGCCACGTGATCAGACCGACAGCATTCTGAGCTGATAGGACCGGGTCGATCACGTATTTTTACCGTGTTAGTATTTCCAAATCCATCGATAACGATTTCACGAACCAATGCCATTTCCAACCTTTTCTGAACACTTCGAGACATCAACCAAATCACTTTGTTTTTTCTGACGACATTCTCGATGCTTGAGCGTGTCGCTAACTTGACATGTGACATCTTTACCAAAAAACATGTCAGCACGTAGCCCTTAAAAACATGTCCTGCTTGATCGAAAGAAGATGTTTTTTGCGAGAAACCAGAAATCCAAAAATCCAAATACCAAAGCCGGGAGAAGTCTAATGCGAGCTTCTATAACCGGAAGAATCGAAGAGCCACGATCGTACAAGATTGTGCTAACCAAAAATTCATAGCCAGTAAAAAGAAAACCTAAAATCCGAAGTCGACAGTCGCTCCTGATCATTTTGAGATTATTAGAATAACCAGGGTATCGGGATAACCAGAATAGACAGAATAACCAAAACAGCCAGAATAACCAGAATAGCCATAGATTTTCGAGGCGATCCTACCAAAGGAAAACAACCAAGGGTGGCTTGAGTTTTCCAAGGCGATCCTGCCAAAGCAAGATGAACATGAGTAACCTGTGTTTTCCACAATGATTTTCTTCTAAGGGAATCTTATCATAACAAGATGACCAAGGATTGTCATATCCATTCCCAAGGCGATCTTACCGAAACAAGATGACTAAAGGTTGTCATCTTTTCCTAAGCGATTTTGTAGAAGACAAATGACCAAAGGTTGCCATGTTTTCCTAAGGCGATCTTGCCAAATCAAGACGAGAAAGGGTTGCCATGTCCTTTCTTAACTTTTTCAATCCAATTTCAGATTTCATAAGCCACAAGCATGCATCCTTGCTTTGCGAATTAATCTTATTCAAGTTATAAAATCTTGGTGTTTTTAGTAAGACCAAAACGTAAACTTAACAGTTTGTCACCCATAAAGAGCATGCCTAGGGATTCATGTTCCCATACATGGGTATGCAGACTTAGTTGTTTCTGATTTCAAATTCATTCGTGAAGGAAACTGGATTGTTCATCGTTTGCGAAGAGCATTCCTAGAGATGCTAATTCCCGTACATGGGTAAGCGAGCTTAGCTTCCAGCTCCAAAACCAGAATCTTTTTAGGGAGATCTTGCCGAAGCAAGACGATAAAGAGTTGTTAGAAGGGATCAAGGTGATCCTGCCGAAGCAAGACAAACAAGATAAGCCAAGGTGTTCATGAGACGACCCGAAATCCCGTTCAGACGGAAACAAGGGTTATCTTTGGAATATAACACAGAAACAGATAATAGCAGAACAAAATTAAATAAATACACCAGATAATGAACAATAGAATATACTGGATAAAAGTAATTATCAGAGTTACACAGTATACAGGATCTTACTTAGTACAAATACAGATCAGCTATACATAAATGTCTACAGCGGAAATAAACAAAATATGTACAATAGGAGCTGAACAGCATAAAAAGAGATAAATGATAGAATCCATCTTCAGCTCCAGCTATCCAGAAAGAACCAGCTAAACCTGAATACAAGGCTGCCCGTGTAGAAAAAGGGGCACCCGGGTTTGAGAGTGAAACAAACTACGAGTCAGTCATGGGACTGGTATGAGAAATATACTCAACACATATATAATATGGCTAATCACAGGACCACGCCACTTTCGTGGAATGGGTTTACTCCATTGGATTGCCAGTGCTTTAAAACAAATCTTTCTTTTAAACATCGCTATGCTTTTTATAAAAATGAAGCCGTTATAAGACTCAGTTCCCATCACACAATGCAACGCAAACCGGAGGATAGAGTTTTACCTTATAACGGCTAAAATATGCTTGATACGAATAAAACAAAGGCATTTGATATTATTGCTAGTGTTTATATGTTTTGAAAACAATTTCAAATCATAACTATCAATCATAGACGGCATGGGTACCATATATCATGTCGCCATATATATATATATATACAATCAAAACCGCACGATGTCGTATTTGGAAATTGGATTTCCGTCATGAACCAAGGCAAAAGATAGTCCTTACCGAATTCGAGACGCTCTAGCCCGCCCCTCAGGAACAGCCACAACTGCCCCTTGGATCGTCAGGGTCGGTCCACCGATGTGGATTATTATGCCTGAACACTACGTCTCCCCGCCCTTTGGGGGCGTAAACGAGCCAACGAATGACTCCATCGGACCCGGATCGTCTGATCAAACCGAGGCGCCTCGCAACAGCAACAACCACATAGGAGAAAAGTATATAAATGTCAGGGCTGGTAGGTCACTGACACCACCCTAGCTAGAAAGAAACGCAGGCCCTCCCTGATGTCCTCTCCCGTTTCTGGTTCATACCGGGGTGTGAGGCTCGCGAATTCACGTTATACACAAAGCTACGCCACACAGGCGGTGCTTTGATCATCACCACAAGACTTTGCTTTTCAACAGAAGTCCTGATCACTGCATCTTAGCATGCCACACAGGCAATTCATGCCATGCGACTGATGTCCATCGATACACAACCTCTGAGCTCGTGCATTTCAGAGAAGGGCGTTAAGCAAAAGAATAAATTCTCCGCCGCCAAACAGATGTATATTTAACAGAAATCAATCATCACAGAATAAACTCCAATGTCAGACACACAGTCCATTTACAAGTCCGTTCTGGGTCTGAACGAATCCGGAGGCACTAAATACCTCGCAAACCCATCGATCACCACGTACGTCTGGACGATCACCACTCATTATCCATATTTTGGGATGCCTCCCAATCAGGACCTCGGTTACCATCCAAAAGAGGTGAAGATCTCCGGTCTTCGACCATCGTCTTCATCTTCGACTTTCAATCGTCGGTCAATTATTTGAAATGAGAGTTAACTCGGCCTTTTCAAATAATTCACGTATATTTAGAATTTCAAATCAATTGATTTCAATGGTTAAATTATTCGACAACACCAATTTTGTTCTTTAATGTAATTTTCACACCAAATACATTCAACCATCAAAAGCCGCATAAATCGAGCAAATTCAGTTTATTTCCATTTCATATCGTTTATGATATTTTATAACTATTTATCGCTATTTTTATGTATTTTAAAATAGCTAATTTATTCAAAACGACGCTTCGGGCCATAACGCGGCCGTGGCGCTGTTTTTCTTCGGATTTGATTTACACATATCTGAAAATCTAACCGTTGGATCTTCACAAAATTTACATCATTAGAAAGGTCTTTTCAAAACGAATCCAACGGTTCCAGTTTCGGGAAAATCCGACGGTCGGATCTCCCGGTACAATCGTTTGAATTTTCGATTTCAAAATACGAACTGCAGCGTCGTTATTCGATTAAATATATAATTAAATTTATATATATATATATATAAATATATATATATATAATCGCTTCTGGCGCTGTTTTTCATCAGATTTGAATTAAACATTCCAGACAATCCAACCGTTGGATTTTTACAAGGTTGGTGCCGTTGGGAAGATATTTCCAAGGCGAACCCGACGGTTGAGGTTTCGGGAAAATCCAATGGTCGGATTTCCCGTACTAGTTGTTTGAAAACACGGTTTCAAAACACGAACTGCACGACTACGTTTCGTTTTAATTTTATTTATATTTATATATTTATATAAATATAGTTCATTCAATGATTTCAATATCGTTTTCACTTCAAATTTTTCACTAACGCCTTAAAATTTTGGAAAATTTCGCCATAACCTCCCCTGCACCGGGAGCATCGGGAAATCGCAAATAGCTTTCCCGGTCCTTCTAATCTCAAAAAAAAAGAAAAAGCCAAGCGGCTAGCCAACAGGCTCATAAAATCATCACCCAAACAAAAAAGTAAATGTGTACCTATTTGTCGGGCACAAAATTTTATTCCTCTTCTCTAGCCCCTTTGCTATAACCTGTTCAATGGATATGCATGTACATATATATACAGTTCTTAACATTTATCATTTTCTATTCAACTTCATATTTGATTTCTATTTGGTTTAAAAACACCATTTATCCTAATGTTACATACATAGGTGCAAATCATTTCATTAGCTAATTAATGAATATTTCAACTCATATATGTTTATTTTGAACAAGTGGCTATTTTTAACACTTCACATTTCAACGATTTATGCATACAATAAAAATGTGATTTTTATTGTAAAACAATTCATCTCAAAACACTATTTTTCTATATAGTTCATATAGGTGACAAAAATAGGATTTTTATCATAAAAAAAATTCTTTTAAAACGAGATTATTTTACACAGTTCATATAGTCGATAAAAGGTGATTTTTATTATCAAACAATTTATTTCAAAATATGAATACCATTCAACACATGAATTTCTAATCAACGAATGAATATCAATTCAACACATGAATGTTTTCTATAGTTTTTATATATATAGATAAAAGGTGATTTTTATTATCAAACAATTTATTTCAAAATATGAATACCATTCAACACATGAATTTCTAATCAACGAATGAATATCAATTCAACACATGAATGTTTTCCATAGTTTTTATATATAGATAAAAGGTGATTTTTATTATCAAACAATTTATTTCAAAATATGAATACCATTCAACACATGAATTTCTAATCAACGAATGAATATCAATTCAACACATGAATGTTTTCTATAGTTTTTATATATAGATAAAAGGTGATTTTTACATTTTAAAACGCGAATACCATTCAACACTTGAATTTCTAATCAACGAATGAATATCAATTCAACACATGAAGGTTTTCTATTCAATGAATAAATATAGTTTAAGCATATGAAAATAATTCAAACACACGAATATTATTCAAAATTTCGGCAGCATAATGGCAGGGTAGTTAAAACCGGGACCGTCCCTAGTACGGCTCCTCGCTCTACCTTAAAACCTCGCGGTTTTTGACAATGGGGATCATGCATCTAGTTCGCACGCAGGCGGCATGTATATTTTTATTTCATTTCCACAAACTAATCCTATGTGGTTTCAACCAAATATTCTTCAACCACAAATGGGTATTTTTCAACCACAATCAACCAATATCAACCCAAACAATCCCAAACAATCATTCGCTATCAATCAATTTTCACACCAATCACAATCAATAAATATCGTCCATGGTTTGTGGACGAGGGGGCGTGTATATATATATATATTTATATATAGCAATTCACCTTTATTTCAACACATATATATATATAGCTAGAAAAAGAAAATTGAAGAGTGAGAAATTCTCACCGATCAGCTAATTCAATCCCACGACTCTTCTTTGCATAAATCTTCACCGTTCTCGCCTTTTGTCGCTTTCGCCCGTAGCCACTACATATAAAAAAAATCGAATTTTTACTTCGCTATTCAATATATAAAAATCGAATTTTGATTATGCTGTTCAATATATAAAAATCGAATTTTGACTTCGACTTTCAATATAGAAAAATCTGATTTTTACTTCGACTTTCAATATAGAAAAATCTGATTTTTACTTCGACTTTCAATATAGAAAAATCTGATTTTTACTTTGACTTTCAATTTAGAAAAATCTGATTTTTATAATCGCTTCATATATAAGAAAGTTTATATTTTCCTATTTTAAAAATCTTGTCTTTTCTATTTTAATTTCTAAACTCATGCTATTTTTTCCTAAAAATCAAAGCCATTTTTATTTTATAAAAATCCATGTATTCTTGTTTTAAAAACAACGGTCTTTTATTTATTTTAAAACAATGCAAAATTTATATCTATAAAAATTCCATGTTTTATTCTTTGCTATTTTATTTTAAAAACTATACAATAATAAATATTTAATTTAAATTCATAATTAGATAGTGTAATCAACGAGGTAATTAACTAAGAAAGGATCACCTTGTTCACTGTAAAGTCCGACAGGCTGCACCCGAACCAGGCTTCAAACTAGGGTTGGGATTTTTCGCCCAAAACACAGCACTGGACGACGATCAGGCATCGCCACGAGGTACGCCTCCGAAGGAGCTTCCAGGCGCCGGTGGTTATGTCGAGTTCGACAGCCTGTGGACGCCGGGATTTGCTTCGAGACGGCGGAAGTTCCCAGGCCCAGATCTCGAGAAATACGTGACAATAGCTGACGAGGCTTAGATGGATTTGTAGAGGAGCGAAAGGGCTTTGAAAAGTTCCAAAGGGGCACTTGATTTCATTGAGAGTTTTGAGTGAAAATGAGGAGAGATGATTGAGAGCTTTTCCGCCGTTCGAGCAGTGAAGAGGAGCGGACTTCGGGAGGTCAACACGGAAGTGAGAGATTGAATTTGATTGGCCCAAAATTTTATTTATATATTTAAATTCATTAAATCCGAAAATACCCCCTACCACATACGAACTCCGATCCAAACCCAACGACTGTTGTCCCTAGTGTAATACCCCCATTCCGAACACAATGGGATATGTATCGTAGGCTGATTCAATCATTTTGATCAGTTTTTGTCAAAAACAAAATATAATTCAATATATTGAATTTGAACGCGCATTTCAATTTACCGGGGTCACATACTAACTAGAAAAATTCCAGAAAAATATTTTCTATCTTCGTACTGACGATACGGTCCTAACAAAACTAGTTTCGTCGAATTCTGAGACCGTTTGAAAAATGGCCAATTTCCAGTTGATTAAAATCAACTGAAACTGGCCAAACGCGTTTTCCTTTGCCACGCTCACATATTGAATCGAAAAATTATGAAATTTGGAATCTAGCAATAACTTTACATCACGGACCCAACAAAAGTGGTTTCATCGAAATCCGAGGTCGTTTGCAAAATGTCCATTTTTAAGGGCCTGAATTCCATAGCGACTATTCAGAATTTTCAACTGGACATATCTTTTGATTCCCGCTATGAAATTTCGATTGGTCGGATTCGTTAGAAAGATATCATCAAATAGATACTAATGTTTTTGGTTTCACTAAAATCCGGATTGTTCTGCACCCGATACAGTCCGACAAAGTTTGAATTCAATTTTTGAAACTGCCACGCCATTTCAGGCCTTGTTTATAATTATGATTAATTATATTCGTTTTCAATTGTCGATTCAAACTCAGTTTTCATCGCCATTATTTAAAATCCATTATTTTAGCCAATTTAAAAAAATTTAAATTGGTTCAGATTTTCTGGGTCGTTACAATCTCCCCCACTTAAAACTTTTCGTCCCCGAAAAGGAACAAAGTCGAAAGTGGTTTGATAAATCTACTATCACACGACACAACAACCAATCCAATTGTTTTTAACCTTCCAAAATATACTAAACAAATCCTATACCCTTTAAAAATCATTCAGACTATATATTTAAAAGTGTACATCAATAGGAAGAAAATTGCAATAGAATAGAGAATTAAATGGTAATGCAAAGTAGGGTAAATGTACCTTGCACCGGAGTCAATCAGAGATATCTACTCGGCATCTAGGATAAGCTTTCTGAATGCTCTCCTCAGTTTCCCAAGTACAATCTCGCGGATCTCCACTCCATTGCACTTTGACTAAGCGAACCTTCTTGTTCCTCAGCTCTTTGGTTTCTTTGCCTATTATCTTTAGCGGCTCTCTTCTCACAGCTAATTCTGGAGTAATTTCAATGTCATGCTGAGCTGCTTCTTCCACGGTCAAGTCTGGATCATGAACGTGTTTTCGAAGTTGAGATATATGAAATACATCATGAATTTCAGGCAACCAATTAGGCAGTTTGACCCTATAAGCGAGCGTTCCAATCCGTTCCAGAATAGGAAACGGACCAATGAATTTGGGTGCCAACTTTCCAGTTTTACCGAACCGGATAACTCCTCTCATCGGCGATACTTTCAAATATACATAGTCGCCAACTTCAAAGGATATATCTCTTCTTCTTCTATCGGTATAGCTCTTTTGTCGGCTTTGAGCGGCGAGTAATCGCTTCTTAATAAAATCGACTTTGTCGGCAGCTTCGCGAATCATATTAGGCCCTAACACAAGTCTATTTCCAGGCTCGACCCAACAAGCAGGAGATCGGCAAGGTCTACCATACAATGCTTCGAATGGCGACATTGTCAGACTCGCCTGTTAGCTGTTATTATAAGAGAATTCAGCCAAATGCAGATGGTCTTCCCATGATCCACCGAAATCTAGAACAGAAGCCCGCAATAGATCTTCTAAAATGCGATTCACCCTCTCAGTCTGACCGTCTGTCTGAGGATGATAAGCGGTGCTCAAGTTTAACTTCGTTCCCAGCTCGACTTGAAATACTTCCCAGAATTTGCTAGTGAATATTGTATCTCTATCACTGACTATACTGAGCGGCACTCCATGTAGTCTAACTATTTCCCTGAAGTAAATCTGCGCCAGACTCTGAGCAGTTCTGTTCGATCTGACAGGTATGAAATGGGTGCTCTTCGTGAAGCGATCTACGATCACCCAAATACTGTCATTTCCTTTTCTTGTTCTGCGCAAACCATCAATGAAATCCATGGAGATATGCTCTCACTTCCAACCCGGAACTTCTAGCGGTTGTAATAATCCAGCCAATTTCTGTTGGTCGCTTTTGACTAGCTGGCAAGTAGGGCATCGACTGACATATAAAGAAATGTCCCTTTTCATCGACTTCCACTAGAAAGTGCGTTTGATGTCATTATACATTTTGCTTACTCCCGGATGGATACTGAGCTTTGTCTTGTGGCATTCATCCAATACTTCCTTCCGAAGCTCAGGAATGTTAGGGACACAGATTCGACCTTTGAGCCTTAAAATCCCATCATTGTCCACTTGAAAACTCGAGGGTTCGCCTTGTTGAATTATCCCTCTGATCTTCTGAATGAAGTGATCATTCTCCTGAAGAGCAGATATCTTATCTAGCAATGAAGTCGTGATAATAAAACTGGCGATCATTTCATTCTTTCGGCTTAACGCATCGGCCACGACATTGGCTTTTCCTGGAGTATATATAATTTCAAAGTCATATGCTGCAAGGAACTCCAGCCAACGTTGCTGCCTCAAATTCAAGTCCTTCTGAGTGAACAGATACTTTAACGACTGGTGATCTGTAAACAGTTCAAATCTCTCGCCCAGAAGATAGTGTCTCCAGATTTTCTAAGCGAACACAATAGCCAATAACTCAAGATCATGAGTTACATAGTTTTTCTCGTGCGGCTTCAATTGACGGCTAGCATAAGCAATTACTTGGCCTCTTTGCATTAACACTGCGCCAAGGCCTTCTCTAGACGCATCAGTCCAGACTTTTAGATCTTGGTTGCCATCTATGATGGTTAACACTGGAGCTGTCGTCAATCTTAACTTTAGCTCTTCGAAAGCCTCCTCACTCTCTTGAGTCCATTTGAATTTAGAATGCTTCTTTGTAAGCTTCGTTAAGTGACCAGATATCTTCGAAAAGTCTTTAACGAATTTCCAGTAATAGCTAGCCAATCCGAGAAAACTGCGGACTTCAGTTGGGGTACTAGGCTGTTTCCAATTTTGAATAGCCGTGATTTTACTTGGATCCACAGCGATTCCTTCTTTCGATACGACATGGCCTAGAAATTTCACTTCATCTTGCCAGAAGATACATTTGGAAAATTTGGCTTTCAATACATTCCGCCTCAGAATTTCTAGAACCTGTTCCAGATGCTTTTCATGTTCGGCCTTTGATTTAGAGAAGATTAGAATATCATCAATAAAAACAAGAACAAATTTATTCAAAACCCCTCTGAACACTCTGTTCATCAGATCGACGAAGTAAGCTGGAGCGTTACATAAGCCGAACGGCATTACTAACCACTCGTAGAATAAGTCGGGGCCTCTGAATGCTGTCATTGGAACACACTCTTCGGCAATTCGAAGTTGATGGAAGCCCGTATCTAGGTCCATTCGTGAAAATACTTGTGCTCCATTTAATCGATCTAACAAATCATCAATCCGCGGCAATGGATACTTGTTCTTTATTGCCTGTTTGTTCAGATCACGATAATCCACGCATAGCCGTAGAGTACCGTCAGATTTTAGGAAAAATACCACTGCTGCACCCCAATCAAAGAAACTAGGCCTGATCAGACCTTTCCATACTAGCTGTCGCGTTTGATTGTCTAATTCCTCCTTCTCTTTCAAGGACATTCTTCGAATAGCGTGGACTACCGGCCTTGCATTTGGAATTAAAGCAATTTTGAAATCTATTTCTGTTTGCGGAGGTAAGCGAATGACTTCCTCGAACACATCCGCATAGTTCTTGACGACAGGAATATCTTTGATGAGGTCGGGAATATTCTCTGCAATCTCAGGGACATTTTCTATTTGAGCTGGAGAAACATTTAGAGCTGCCCAAAAGTCTTTTCTATTAGCATTCTGACCTTCACACGGTATGGTTATATAACTCCCTGATTTAATCTTAGCTCTAACAACTCTCTCGGCGCATCTAACCTCTGCTTCATATTTGGTTAATCAATCCAATCCCAAAATAAGATCGAATTCATCGAAATTCATGACGACAGAGATAATAGGGAATTTATAGCAAGAAAAAGAGACGGGTACTGCACAAACCCAACTGAGATTGATGGAACCCCCGACCGGATTCTGGACAGTCATTGGTTCCTTGAGCTTCCTCAAGTTCAAATCAAGTTTCTTAGCGGCACTCTTTGAAATAAAGCTTCGCGACGCACCTGTGTCAAACAGTACTTTAACTGGAATGTTTTTGACAGTTAGCGTGCCTTCTAAAACATCCGCCCTTTCTTGACTAGCTGAGGGCTCAGAAGTTTCTGCTACTTCATTCACGTGAACTATTTCAGTCTTTTTCAACTGCCAGCAATCTTGCTTTACATGACCAAACTGATGGCATTGATTGCACCTTTGATTTCCTTGAAAATCCTTCTTGGGTTTAGATCCACTCTTTCTTTGTTCGTTCCAAGATTTGCAACTTATCGCCAAATGTCCTTTTCTATTACAGCTTGGGCACGTGGCGGTCGTTATTCGTTCGTTCCCAGATTCAGCCCTTTTTCTCTTGGCACTGGGCTTCTTGTTGACCTCAGACCTCTTACTGGCTTGTGGAATATCAGTTTCCGACTCTTCTTTGTCACTACAACGAACTTCTTCTTCGTCGCACAACATTCCTTTCTTATGGAGATCTTCATACTGATAAGCCATGTATATCATTTCAGCGAAAGGAAGCTTCACATTCCTCATTACACTATTCTGATATCTCCTTTGCAGGCCATGAATAAATCTCCGATTTTTCCTCTTTGGATCTTGAATCAGATGAGGAGCAAAGTGAGCAAGTTCGTTGAATTTCTAATGATATTCTGGAATGGTCATATCGCCTTGAATTAGATAGGAAAATTCATCACATAGTCTCTCGGTCGCTTCGGGAGGAGTAAATCTTTCTAGGAAAATCACTTTAAATCTGTCCCAGGTGATATCACCTTCTGGATTATCTTTGATGATTGATTCCCACAAGATTAAAGCTTCTTCTTTGAGCGCCCAAGATGCTACTAGCCGTTTCTGGTCATCTCTAAGCTGGATATGCTCAAAGATTCTTTCGACAGAACTCATCCAAGCTTGAGTTTGAATAATAGATTCATTGCCCGAGAATTGTGCTCCACCCAGATTTCGATATCTCTTGAATTGAGCCTCTAGATCGGGTTCTGCATTTCTCCTGTTTCTGACACTCATTTTCTAGTACTTCTGCAAATAGCAGATCAAGTGTCATGTCATAGAAAAGGTAGTTTAAAATATAGAAACACATACTTCAATGTAAATGTGTCTATCGAGGTGTAATTTCATTCTGCCTTACTCATACTAGGATGTTGCTGATCCTATCTGTATAGAGTTACCCGTCCTAGAACACTACTGGTTCTATTTCTGACGAGTTTGTTCAAATGTTATATTCCAGAACTAAGCTTAACCAAAGCTCTGATACCACGTTGAGATGACCCGAAATCCCGTTCAGACGGAAACAAGGGTTATCTTTGGAATATAACACAGAAACAGATAATAGCAGAACAAAATTAAATAAATACACCAGATAATGAACAATAGAATATACTGGATAAAAGTAATTATCAGAGTTACACAGTATACAGGATCTTACTTAGTACAAATACAGATCAGCTATACATAAATGTCTACAGCGGAAATAAACAAAATATGTACAATAGGAGCTGAACAGCATAAAAAGAGATAAATGATAGAATCCATCTTCAGCTCCAGCTATCCAGAAAGAACCAGCTAAACCTGAATACAAGGCTGCCCGTGTAGAAAAAGGGGCACCCGAGTTTGAGAGTGAAACAAACTACGAGTCAGTCATGGGACTGGTATGAGAAATCTACTCAACACATATATAATATGGCTAATCACAGGACCACGCCACTTTCGTGGAACGGGTTTACTCCATTGGATTGCCAGTGCTTTAAAACAAATCTTTCTTTTAAACATCACTATGCTTTTTATAAAAATGAAGCCGTTATAAGACTCAGTTCCCATCACACAATGCAACGCAAACCGGAGGATAGAGTTTTACCTTATAACGGCTAAAATATGCTTGATACGAATAAAACAAAGGCATTTGATATCATTGCTAGTGTTTATATGTTTTGAAAACAATTTCAAATCATAACTATCAATCATAGACGGCATGGGTACCATATATCATGTCGCCATATATATATACAATCAAAACCGCACGATGTCGTATTTGGAAATTGGATTTCCGTCATGAACCAAGGCAAAAGATAGTCCTTACCGAATTCGAGACGCTCTAGCCCGCCCCTCAGGAACAGCCGCAACTTCCCCTTGGATCGTCAGGGCCGGTCCACCGATGTGGATTATTATGCCTGAACACTACGTCTCCCCGCCCTTTGGGGCATAAACGAGCCAACGAATGACTCTATCGGACCCGGATCTTCCAATCAAACCGAGGTGCCTCGCAACAGCAACAACCACATAGGTGAAAAGTATATAAATGTCAGGGCTGGTAGGTCACTAACACCACCCTAGCTAGAAAGAAACGCAGGCCCTCCTTGATGTCCACTCCCGTTTCTGGTTCATACCGGGGTGTGAGGCTCGCGAATTCACGTTATACACAAAGCTACGCCATACAGGCGGTGCTTTGATCATCACCACAAGACTTTGCTTCTCAACAGAAGTCCTGATCACTGCATCTTAGCATGCCACACAGGCAATTCATGCCATGCGACTGATGTCCATCGATACACAACCTCTGAGCTCGTGCGTTTCAGAGAAGGGCGTTAAGCAAAAGAATAAATTCTCCGCCGCCAAACAGATGTATATTTAACAGAAATCAATCATCACAGAATAAACTCCAATGTTAGACACACAGTCCATTTACAAGTCCGTTCTGGGTCTGAACGAATCCGGAGGCACTAAATACCTCGCAAACCCATCGATCACCACGTACGTCTGGACGATCACCACTCATTATCCATATTTTGGGATGCCTCCCAATCAGGACCTCGGTTACCATCCAAACGAGGTGAAGATCTCCGGTCTTCGACTATCGTCTTCATCTTCGACTTTCAATCGTCGGTCAATTATTTGAAATGAGAGTTAACTCGGCCTTTTCAAATAATTCACGTATATTTAGAATTTCAAATCAATTGATTTCAATGGTTAAATTATTCGACAACACCAATTTTGTTCTTTAATGTAATTTTCACACCAAATACATTCAACCATCAAAAGCCACATAAATCGAGCAAATTCAGTTTATTTCCATTTCATATCGTTTATGATATTTTATAACTATTTATCGCTATTTTTATTTATTTTAAAATAGCTAATTTATTCAAAACGACGCTTCGGGCCATAACGCGGCCGTGGCGCTGTTTTTCTTCGGATTCGATTTACACATATCTGAAAATCTAACCGTTGGATCTTCACAAAATTTACATCATTAGAAAGGTCTTTTCAAAATGAATCCAATGGTTCCAATTTCGGGAAAATCCGACGGTCGGATCTCCCGGTACAATCGTTTGAATTTTCGATTTCAAAATACGAACTTCAGCGTCGTTATTCGATTAAATATATAATTATATATATATATATATATATATATATATATATATATATATAATCGCTTTTGGCGCTGTTTTTCATCAGATTTGAATTAAACATTCCAGACAATCCAACCGTTGGATTTTTACAAGGTTGGTGCCGTTGGGAAGATATTTCCAAGGCGAACCCGACGGTTGAGGTTTCGGGAAAATCCAATGGTCGGATTTCCCGTACTAGTTGTTTGAAAGCACAGTTTCAAAACACGAACTGCACGACTACGTTTCGTTTTAATTTTATTTATATTTATATATTTATATAAATATAGTTCATTCAATGATTTCAATATCGTTTTCACTTCAAAATTTTCACTAACGCCTTAAAATTTTGGAAAATTTCGCCATAACCTCCCCTGCACCGGGAGCATCGGGAAATCGGAAATAGCTTTCCCGGTCCTTCTAATCTCAAAAAGAAAAAGAAAAAGCCAAGCGGCTAGCCAACAGGCTCATAAAATCATCACCCAAACAAAACAGTAAATGTGTACCTATTTGTCGGGCACAAAATTTTATTCCTCTTCTCTAGCCCCTTTGCTATAACCTGTTCAATGGATATGCATGTACATATATATACAGTTCTTAACATTTATCATTTTCTATTCAACTTCATATTTGATTTCTATTTGGTTTAAAAACACCATTTATCCTAATGTTACATACATAGGTGCAAATCATTTCATTAGCTAATTAATGAATATTTCAACTCATATATGTTTATTTTGAACAAGTGGCTATTTTTAACACTTCACATTTCAACGATTTATGCATTCAATAAAAATGTGATTTTTATTGTAAAACAATTCATTTCAAAACACTATTTTTCTATATAGTTCATATAGGTGAAAAAAATAGGATTTTTATCATAAAACAATTTCTTTTAAAACGAGATTATTTTACACAGTTCATATAATCGATAAAAGGTGATTTTTATTATCAAACAATTTATTTCAAAATATGAATACCATTCAACACATGAATTTCTAATCAACGAATGAATATAAATTCAACACATGAATGTTTTCTATAGTTTTTATATATAGATAAAAGGTGATTTTTATTATCAAACAATTTATTTCAAAATATGAATACCATTCAACACATGAATTTCTAATCAACGAATGAATATCGATTCAACACATGAATGTTTTCTATAGTTTTTATATATAGATAAAAGGTGATTTTTATTATCAAACAGTTTATTTCAAAATATGAATACCATTCAACACATGAATTTCTAATCAACGAATGAATATCAATTCAACACATGAATGTTTTCTATAGTTTTTGTATATAGATAAAAGGTGATTTTTACATTTTAAAACGCGAATACCATTCAACACATGAATTTCTAATCAACGAATGAATATCAATTCAACACATGAAGGTTTTCTATTCAATGAATAAATATAGTTTAAGCATATGAAAATAATTCAAACACACGAATATTATTCAAAATTTCGGCAGCATAATGGCAGGGTAGTTAAAACCGGGACCGTCCCTAGTACGGCTCCTCGCTCTACCTTAAAACCTCGCGGTTTTTGACAATGGGGATCATGCATCTAGTTCGCACGCAGGCGGCATGTATATTTTTATTTCATTTCCACAAACTAATCCTATGTGGTTTCAACCAAATATTCTTCAACCACAAATGGGTATTTTTCAACCACAATCAACCAATATCAACCCAAACAATCCCAAACAATCATTCGCTATCAATCAATTTTCACACCAATCACAATCAATAAATATCGTCCATGGTTTGTGGACGAGGGGGCGTATATATATATATATATATATATATATATATATATATATATATTTATATATAGCAATTCACCTTTATTTCAACACATATATATATATATAGCTAGAAAAAGAAAATTGAAGAGTAAGAAATTCTCACCGATTAGCTAATTCAATCCCACGACTCTTCTTTGCATAAATCTTCACCGTTCTCGCCTTTTGTCGCTTTCGCCCGTAGCCACTACATATAAAAAAAATCGAATTTTTACTTCGCTATTCAATATATAAAAATCGAATTTTGATTATGCTGTTCAATATATAAAAATCGAATTTTGACTTCGACTTTCAATATAGAAAAATCTGATTTTTACTTCGACTTTCAATATAGAAAAATATGATTTTTACTTCGACTTTCAATATAGAAAAATCTGATTTTTACTTCGACTTTCAATTTAGAAAAATCTGATTTTTATAATCGCTTCATATATAAGAAAGTTTATATTTTCCTATTTTAAAAATCTTGTCTTTTCTATTTTAATTTCTAAACTCATGCTATTTTTTTCTAAAAATCAAAGCCATTTTTATTTTATAAAAATCCATGTATTCTTGTTTTAAAAACAATGGTCTTTTATTTATTTTAAAACAATGCAAAATTTATTTCTATAAAAATTCCATGTTTTATTCTTTGCTATTTTATTTTAAAAACTATACAATAATAAATATTTAATTTAAATTCATAATTAGATAGTGTAATCAACGAGGTAATTAACTAAGAAAGGATCACCTTGTTCACTGTAAAGTCCGACAGGCTGCACCCGAACCAGGCTTCAAACTAGGGTTGGGATTTTTCGCCCAAAACACAGCACCGGACGACGATCAGGCGTCGCCATGAGGTACGCCTCCGAAGGAGCTTCCAGGCGCCGGTGGTTATGTCGAGTTCGACAGCCTGTGGACGCCGGGATTTGCTTCGAGACGGCGGAAGTTCCCAGGCCCAGATCTCGAGAAATACGTGACAATAGCTGACGAGGCTTAGATGGATTTGTAGAGGAGCGAAAGGGCTTTGAAAAGTTCCAAAGGGGCACTTGATTTCATTGAGAGTTTTGAGTGAAAACGAGGAGAGATGATTGAGAGCTTTTCCGCCGTTCGAGCAGTGAAGAGGAGCGGACTTCGGGAGGTCAACGCGGAAGTGAGAGATTGAATTTGATTGGCCCAAAATTTTATTTATATATTTAAATTCATTAAATCCGAAAATACCCCCTACCACATATGAACTCCGATCCAAACCCAACGACTGTTGTCCCTAGTGTAATACCCCCATTCCGAACACAATGGGATATGTATCATAGGCTGATTCAATCATTTCGATCAGTTTTTGTCAAAAACAAAATATAATTCAATATATTGAATTTGAACGCGCATTTCAATTTACCGGGGTCACATTCTAACTAGAAAAATTCCAGAAAAATATTTTCTAGCTTCGTACTGATGATACGGTCCTAACAAAACTAGTTTCGTCGAATTCTGAGACCGTTTGAAAAATGGCCAATTTCCAGTCGATTAAAATCAACTGAAACTGTCCAAACGCGTTTTCCTTTGCCACGCTCACATATTGAATCGAAAAATTATGAAATTTGGAATCTAGCAATAACTTTACATCACGGACCCAACAAAAGTGGTTTTATCGAAATCCGAGGTCGTTTGCAAAATGTTCATTTTTAAGGGCCTGAATTCCATAGCGACTATTCAGAATTTTCAACTGGACATATCTTTTGATTCCCGCTATGAAATTTCGATTGGTCGGATTTGTTAGAAAGATATCATCAAATAGATCCTAATGTTTTTGGTTTCACTAAAATCCGGATTGTTCTGCACCCGATACAGTCCGACAAAATTTGAATTCAATTTTTGAAACTGCCACGCCATTTCAGGCCTTGTTTATAATTATGATTAATTATATTCGTTTTCAATTGTCGATTCAAATTCAGTTTTCATCGCCATTATTTAAAATATTTATTTTAAATATTTAAAATCCATTATTTTAGCCAATTTAAATTTTTTAAATTGGTTCAGATTTTCTGGGTCGTTACAGTTCAAAGCAGCCTTACTAAAGTAAGATGACCAAGAAAAGCAAAAACATATTGTAACGCCCCTTATTTTTACGGTATTATAATTAATTTATTTAATTATTTAAATAGTGATTTAGAAATTTAAATGGTTTTTTAAGTAAATAATACTGAACATTTAATTAATATTAATAATAGAATAATATATTTAATTTTTGAAATAGTCGAAAATTGCCGAATTCACGATATTGTGTGAATTAAATAGTATATGGGATTTAATTCAGTTTAGAATTGAATTATAAGAACGAATTTATTTTTTTAAATGAAGTTTGAGCGTAGAATTATAATATAATTATAATCGAGCTCGAAATAGCATGGCAATTTGTAATTTGGCAATTCGAACTTTAAATGAATATACAGAATCTGTTTTATGTTTGATTTCTATGAAACAAGAAACGTTCGGAGCTAGTGAAATCACTACAAGAAAAACCGAGATTAGCGACAGATTTTTAGCAGCGGAAAATTTCGTCGCTAATTAGCGGCGGATTTTCGCGGGCTTTGCAAGAGAAAATATTTTGGATTTTATATGTCATCTTATTATAAATTATTACCGTTGAATACTAATTCTGTCACTAAATCAATGGAAATTACAGCTTTTTACTGTCATATAATATTCGACGCTAAATTCCGTTGCTAATAGAGTCGGTTTACTGTCGACATAATTTTGAAGCTATTTTCCTGCAGTTTTCCAAGAGATTTGAAACGAAATTTTATAATTTTTATTTATTAAATGTTTTAAATTTGTGTTATTTCTTAGTAATTAATTAGTAAATTTTAATTTTAAATAATTAATGTTAATAATACACTAGTAATTAATAATAAATAATAACTATTGGAAGTAAATAAAATTCAATAGTTAATGCTGATTTTTTTTTGAAAATTAATGCTGATTAATTATTAATTACTATGTAATATAAATAAGAGGTAATAGTAATTAATAAAATACTTTGTCATTCGATGTTTATTAAATTTGTTTTGATAATCAATGATTATTTAATAGTCTTTAATAGGATTAATTAAATTAATATCAGGAAATTATTACATATTTGCTTTTAAGAAATTGATTGATACGTATTATTTGATAAAGTTATAGGTCTAAATTAGGGTTTTAGGTCTAACGATTTTTTCATGTTGTCATGTTGTAGGTCTAATTAATAATGAAATTTAATTATTATAAAGTTATATTTATAGTTTATAATTAAATAATTAAGTAAGAGTTAATAAATAATATCTAATAGTCAGTATTAAAATTTTAAAACCAGGTGTTTAGTTGGTTCAAGTGGTGTATTTCTTGGGTTGAGGTAGAAAAGAAGCCGGTGTCCCTTGTGTCCATAACAACAAAAATGGGAAAACAGAATTTTACATTGTTTAAATGTTTTTTCACAATAAAATCACCTTTTTACAATGTTTTTTCGCAATACTGATAACAAAACGTTGTAAAAAAATGTAATTTTAAAATGTTTTTGACAAAAATGTTTAAAAATCTTATGTTTTCATAACATTTTGTTTAGAAACAATGTAAAATATAAACTTTTACAATGCTTTCATATAACACCATAAAGTATGAAGTTTTGACAATATTTATTACTAATGATTATCAGTTAACCTTTTAACAACTGTTTAAAAGGTTATAAAAACATTGTTACCAACTACAAGGATTAATTATTGATAATTTATAATAAAATGATTATACATAATTATAATTGATAATTATGTTTAATACGTATTAATTCAAGTATGAAATTATTGCCTTTGATAATTAGTGATTAATTAATAACTAATCAATTAATTATCACTAAATAATTAATAATTATTCAATTAATAATTCATAAACAATATTTACTATTAATAATAGTAACTAGCAACTAATATGTGACATTTCTTTTACAATGAATTTGATTATGATTTAATAATTTATAATAAAATTTAATACTTATGAAATGATATCTAATATTCAATAATTAATTTTAAATAATTGTATTTAATAATTATAGTTGATAATTATGGTTGATACTAATATTTTACAATTATAGTTGATAATTATATTTTATATTTCGAAAATTTTAAATTTTTTAAATCATCTTGAATAAATTTGAAATAAATCATAAAGTTTATAAAACCAATTATAGTTTGATACGAAATAACTAAAAATTCTAAACTTTAAAATGTTGAAAATGTCCATTTAATAGTTTAATTTAAATTGTATAATAATCCATATTCTAATCTCGAAAAATTTCTCTAAATTTCGAATTTTATAAACGCAGGTTAAATTTTGGCTCGAACACGTTAAATTTTTGACTCCATCATATTTGGTTACTGATAATTTTCATCTCTTAGCTTCACAGTTCACGTTAAATTTTTGGCTCCAACACGTTAAATTTTTGGCTCCAACCCGCCGCTTTACAGTTCAGACAAAAGTGAAAAAACAACTCACTTTCAGATCTACGCCAAAACCCCTCTTCATCTACTAACTTCTGCATCTCAAAAGTCAAAAACTCGGAACCCTGAAACTCGAAACCTTGCTAGGTCGCACGTCCTAACTCCTTCACATTTTCAAGCACTTGCTCTCCGTTGCTCGGTCACTCTCGTATAATTTGATTCAGATCAGGAGCTATTATCTAGATCTGCAAATTTCCAAGCAAATCTGTTATTTTAACCTCGATCAGAGCTAAGATCCAGCTTTGCAAATATACGGCAGGTATTGTTTCTTTTGAATCTTTTCAAAGTTCTTTTTCTTTAATTTTGAGTATCTAGCATTGAAAAAATCGGATTGATTTGTTCTCAATCCTGGGTTCCGCTCCTCTTCCCTTGCAAAAGATTACTTCTTCTGTAAATATGTGTTGAATTCCTCACAGTTGATAGTATATATGAAATACGTGTTAGGTTTAGATAATCTTCGGTCTATGAGCAGATTTCTTCATTTTCGTTATTCAGTCTTGGGTGATGCTTGATTTCTGTGATTCAAGCTGCGGTTGTAGATGAGTTTGGGAGGAATAGGACTGCGTAGGTGAGGGATTGGTGCGGTTTTTGTTTGAAGGCGGGTCTGGCGAGTTGAACTGGAAGCAAAGATTGGGTAAAAGAACGCTGGTAAAGCAGTTTTGGTTTGGTATCAAGGATTATCAAATAATTGTAGACATAAATCATTATGTATAGAACAGGTTCTGTTTCAGTCATTATCTATTTCGAGTTCATTTGATTTATTTCTTTGGCTGATTTTGTTTTGGATTGGTTCGTTCCTTTTTTGATGGTAGAAATTGATTTTGAAATCGATTTCGATTACTAATTTTGAAATTGATTTCAGTTTGCAAATAAATTTATATTTCAATTCATGTTTGGAAATATAAGTTTTGCCTGATCAATTTGGGAAAAAAAATTCACGTCTGTAGTATAATTTTCGATGTAATGACTATTGGGACTAGACTTTATATTTTGTTTTCCTCTTGACATTGGCTATTGCGACTAAACATTCTATCCAACTAGATGTTGAATAAAAGACAGTATATTTCCATGTACTTTTCTATTAGGATTTTCATACCAAGATATATATTGGTGAATAATAAATTCAGAACCTGTAAGAACCTGATGTAAAAAACATTGGCTATCCCATTAAATGTTGAATAAAAAAGATTATATTTCCATTTATATTTCTAGGTATCGAGCTGTAAGAACCTGATGCATGAAATATGTTATCTACTTATCTAATGTCAGGTCTGTGCATATAGCTCTATGACATTAGGCTATCCCAGTTCGAAGCAAAAACGTTCATCTCATTCAAATCTGTGGCTATAATAGTAAGTATTTGATTTCTAGTTGTAAATTTTGGTTGATGTCATTTCTTTTCTTTTTTCCTCTTGTCAATAGTCCTCTACCTTTTGAGGTGGCTCTGATAATACATGATGGTCTATCCTTTGCAGTCCAAATCTTTACATTTGAAAAAAATGATTTTATTCAAAACACTTCACCAACATTTTTCATGTTAGGCAGTAGGTCATGCTACTATATTGTTGATACAAACATCAGGTATGGATGCCTCTTTGAAATTGTCTATGTTTAAGTATAAAGCTTTCATTATGTGAATATAAATATATGTATATATATCCAGTTAGCATACCGCTTTTTTCAGGGGCATCTCCTTGGTTGGAAACTAACAAACTTCTAGCAGGCAACTCTTACCATACTACCAATCCATAGTATCGCTTAGCTAATGAAATTGTGAATGTAACAGAGTATTGATGAGTTAGTTTTTCCATTCCTAACAATAATTTTTTTGTCTTTAGTCTCTCTCCATTTTTATTCTTTTACTGAGTATATCATATATATGTTAAACAAACTAATCATGTTTTCTTCACCTGGCGTCTTAATAGTATAATTGAGGAAAGACACTTCGCTCTTTGGTTTACAGTCCAATATTTAAAGGTCAGTTTAGTATAGTTCTTACACTTAACTTATGGTACTGCTACCCTAATGACTCCGTTTTCATTTTAATACAATTTTTTAATAATAAAAACAGTTTTTTCCAATTTCTCCTGTTTTTACTGAACATTTATTTATTTGGTAATTACGTGCTATCTATGCCTTGAACATCTACTATGATGATTTGTTCGTAACATGCTTTCTTATGTTTACCTGAGTGCTTCTGACAGGCTGTGACAATATAAACCCGGCTATGATAACAAATCCTACTTTATGACCACTTACTCATCCGGAACTCCTACTTCAGTTTCGCGGCTATTGTTACCAATTGACATTTCACTTAGGTAAAAATGAAATGTTTTAACAGTATTCTTTTTTTACTTCATATCTCCGATACTAAGCATTTCTGACCTCAGTGATTATTAGAATCTTTCAAGAGTGAACTACTTTTTTTTTTGTGTGAGTCAGAAAAGCTAAAAATGAAATGTTTTAACAGTATTCTTTTTTTATGTATGTTTCCCTAACTTTATTCTTTTTGTGATACACAGTTTTTATGCCCTTGCTCGACGGTCTAAAAACGAAGACATTTATGACATTGGTTAATGCTGTTTTGTTCAGTTAGACAATAGGCTATTCAATATCAGGCCTCATTTTCATGTATTAATACAGGTTTGTTGTAATCCAAAATCAGCAATGCATTTTTCTTGCATTCATGTGGTTTGAATATTGATAAAATGATGTAACTCTGTCAATAGAACAAATATTGTACGTTTTAAATTTTGTTTCTTAGACCATGATTTATGTTGCTCAACTACATGTTTTCTGTTGCTCAGCTATCTTCTTTTTTCCTCTATAATTATATGTCCTGCATGTACATACTGCTGTTTTTCGACATTGCTTAGCACATCTTTATCTGCGAACTGCAGTTTTGTATGGCATTGACATCATGTTCAGCTATTAAATTAGTACTGGTGTGTGTGTATATATATATATATACATATATATACATATATATAGGCAGATAAGCAGGGAAATAGCCGCGGATTACCAACAAAAAAGTGAGGTTAAGTTTACTTCAATTTTATTTTTGTCGCAAATCCCATGGCAATTAGTAAGGGTTTACCAACGTCTTTTATAAATAATAATTTATTATAAATTACTTATCCATCGGTAAATAGTCGGTAAATAAATTAAAATTAAATTAATAAATAAAATATTTTTTTAACTAAAAAATAGTAAAATGACGGAAAACTGTCGGAAAACTCATGCTATATCCCGTCGCTAAATCTGACACAACTACCGTCATGCTTTTTACCAAGTTACGTAGGAAATCCGTCGCTAAGGCCTGTTTAGCGACGAATTTGAAGCAGATTATGCCGCTGCTATTTGCTGTTTTTCTTGTAGTGAATATATTTTTCTAATAGGAGAGAAATTTGGGATTTCGTCAGGTAGATTTTGATTTATGGTCAAATCAAATTTTTGAAAAGTCGCTATGGAATTCCTCTATATTTTGTAATGATTTATTCATATTATAAATTGAATTTTAATATAAATTGAATACTGATTTTATCTGGATTTGAAATGTCAAGTTGTAAATCAATATATATATATATATATATATATATTGTGGAGTTGTGTGATATTCTACGTGAATATATACGATAATATTAATTTATTAATATATTGTTTTAAATATATTAATATTTAAATGGGTTTATTTAGAGCTTTAAAAATAGCCATTTTTGCAAACTACCTCCGTTTTCGACGAAACTAATTTTGTTTTCATTCGAGATATCAAATTATTGTTAGATTTCAATTTCCGTGATTTTGGGAGTCAGTATGTGGCCGTATGGAATTTTAATGTGAAAAACAATCCATAATTTGACTTTAAAAATACGTTGTTTGAGCAAACGGACTCGGAATTCGATGAAACAAGTTTCGTTGGGTCCGCAATTTCAAAGTCTAGCTATATGTCTGTTTTCGTCGAATTTGGGTATCGTATGTGATCATACGGATTTTTAGATTATGAATACAAATAACGGTAACTTACAATATTAAAAACAAATGAATATAAAAATAATATAGCTACACTATAAATACCCTAACACTAATACCCTAACCCTAATACTTCATTCTCTAGTCAAACAAAATATGTTGCTCACTTTCTTCATTTTACAATAAAACCAGAAGTTTAAAAATCATTAGAAAATACAATATAATCCTATAAATCATATCACTTGTATAAATGGATTCGTGAAGCCTCCCTTTTCAATCTGATGTGCTTTTTGTAGCGTCTGAACCAACTTGCTGGAATGCATGTATAAACAGCAGTGCCTAGGGCATGATTTCCTCTGAGTTTGAGGCAGCGTTGGTGCGAATAGGGGTCGTATTCAAACTGAGGAGGTTGAATAGGAGGGTTCGTGAAAAATTGGTAAAGGTCGAACAAAAAATAGTCGCAATGTATGAACGTGTTGTTTTCAAACGCAACAGAGGAGTGGTGATCTAGTTCCACATCTTGGGGAGCATCTTGAAGAGGAAGTGATGAGAGGTTAAATGAATATTTTTTTTGATTTTCTTGTTCAGAGATTAAGGAGAAATGAGAGTTCGAATATCACGCAATGGCCATTGAATACAGGGAGTGATTTCATGTTTACCATGTGAAGAGGGAGAGAGTACTATTCAGAACGGGTTGTTGGAGTTAGGGTGCGTTGGGTCTAAAGCTAACGGGCTTGAAGAAGGGTAAGGCCCAATGAGGTATAAACTATAATAACTTATATATTTAAATTACATATAACTTGTAATCATTATAACTTGAGCATACATTATCAGAATTTCATGAAATAAGATCAGTTGGGATCGTATGGACGGAGGCTACAAAATGGAATTGTTGGGAGTGAATTGGAACTTGTTACAATTTATAGTGAAATAAATTGTTTGTCTGAATCAACCGACAGTTATCATTATTTAACGATGATCATCCATTACGAGTAAAACTCAGTAACTCTGCCAGTTTTTATTTTTATAAATATAATCTACTATTGATAAATGATGATAGATTGATGTGTGATGATTGTTTGGTTGAATTGTTTATTTAGTGGTTGAAATTATAGATAACGATATATATAATTAATCAAATATTGATTCTGTTTATCAGAATATATCATATAGAAATGAAATTGATGTTAATTATATTTTTTAACATCTGTGAATGTAGGGAAATAGGTTGGAGTGATCCAACTGGACTCCTTAGTATTTATAATACTGTTTTTTTCTTCATATATTGTGTTATATGATGTGATATATAATCTGTTGTAGATTATGTGTGTTTGGATGATATTGATCATGGTTATTTGGTATTTTAAATACCATAAGAAATACTTGAATGTAAAAAGAGAAATTTCAACGTGTATATTGAAATAAAAATATTTAAATTAAATTAAAGGGTTTTATAAAAAGGAATTTGTGAATTGGATATTGAATTTTAGAATTTTATAAAATCAAATGGATTTTTATAAAAGGAGATATTGGAAAATTAAATAAGAAACTTTTGTATAAAGTTAACAGCTCTTATATGGAAGTTTAAAAGACTGATTTTGGTTAAAATACTTAATGGAAATAATAAGAAGTAAATAAAGAACTTTGGAAAATAAATAGAATTATAAATGGAAATATTTGGAAAATAAATATGATTATAAAAGGAAATTTACGAGATATAAAAGAATTATGACAAGATTGTTTAAAGTGGATATTAAATAGAAATATGTTTTAACAGATAAAGTGAGAAGATTAATTTATATATAATGGTTTATAGATTAAGTAAATTATTTATCATTGGATAAACTGAATATATAAGTCTGAACTTATATAGAGAAGTAAAAATCGGTTTTGACACCGATATTTTAAATAGAAATTGAACATACCATTTATAAAAGTAATCATAAATGAGACTTTTAGTGTTAGAAGTAAAAAGGAGATTTTGCATAATTAATTCTATAAATAGAAGTATAGATAGAATTTGGAACAAGGGATATTATTTTAAATGCGAAATCTAAACTGAATTGATTATACAAAAGAAATATCATTCACATTCAATGTGGATAATGGATTAAAATAAATATTTTATAAATTAAAACATTTATAAGGAAAATTGGGTTTCGAAATAGGAAGTCAAATGGAAATTTGTATGAGATAGAGAATAGAGTGAATCGAATATTAGTCATTCGAATAGAGTTAGTCGAATATTAGTTATTCGTATAGAGTTAGTCGAATATTAGTTATTCTAATGTTAGTTATTCGAACAGAGTTATTCAAAAAGGAGTTAAATCGAAAATAATTTATTCGAAGATAGTTAATCGAATATAATTTATTCGAAATAGAGATAAATCGAACATGAGTTATTCGAAGGAGAGTTAAATCGAATATAGATTATTCGAAAGAGAGTTATACGTTGAAATTCGATTATATCAAATTCAGGAAAGTACTATGCACTTTCCGTTTTTAAACAAGATTTATTTATTTTTTAATAAATTAGTTGTTTGTTTATTTATCCAAATTAATAAATAAAAGTTATATTTTATTTTATTTCGGAAGCATGGGATTGTAACACTATTGTTATAATCAAATGATTTTTGTAAAAGAAGTGGATTCGTAAATAGAATTTCAGAGTTACTTAAGGAAGTTTGTTAAAGATTTAAAAGGTAAACTTTGTCTATTTCGAGGTTAGAAATGTTGTTCAGTTAAGGTCTGAGAGGTAGTTATACCCCTTCTTGATTGACTTCATTTTAACTAAGGAATGGTTAAGGTTCGATAGTGAAGGTTGTTTAAGTGAATTTAGTTAATGAGTGTAATGGTTTGAGTTGGCATCACAATGTTTTATTTAAACATCTTTTTAAAGTAAATAAAGGAGTTTTGGAAGTGTTTTCCAAATAAGAATCAGAAATGTTTCTAATATAGTAAATAAGAATGAGAGTAGATATGGAAATGTTTTCCAATGATTAACAATGTATATTTTCTAAATTTAGAAAATAAGAACTTATGAATATACAGAAAAACGGGAATAGGGAATGGAACAAATTAATGATAAATTATCTTAAGGGGATAAATGTTGATTAATGAATGATCGATAAGATTTTATTTGGAAATGCGACCGTTGTTTGTACACATGTTTTCCTTTGATAGATAAAGCACCGAATATCAAAGATTTTGACCATTTCCGTTGTCAATACGGAGATAACGGGATCAAATAAATTATCTGAAAACCACTCCACATGGCATTAGCGTTGCAAATCAAATATGATGAAGATAATTGAAGACAGAGCTACGCAAGGGTTCTTCAGTAAATCCTAGGTAGAAATTGCCTAAGATGGATTTACAGAAAAGTGCCTTCTGGTAGTCCAGTCCCGGGACAACTTGAATGGACGAATGTCTGATAGAGTATATCTGGTAGATCGCGTAAGTAGATCATTTCAAAAGTATTTACGTTGGTGGTGGAGGAATTCATTTCTCGTAGCTTATACTCTTGGTATTTTTGGGGAAATCAATTCGTGATTTGATGGGTATCACGATGTGACATTCAAAGTAAATGAAGGAGTGATGTGTTAAAAGATACGTTATGACCTCAAGCCTCATCAACCGGGAAATGACAAAAATCGGGCAGGCAGCATGGTTAAGTGGGTCGCACCCAATAAGCTATATTGTTACCATCTAGAGAATATTCAAATTTGTTAGGTCTTTCAATTCTGTATCTACCTGGAACGGTTATGTTGGTATACCAACCGTAAGGTGACATTATATTCGGAACATTCAAGCGAAAAGAATGGCCTTTTAAGTGTGGCTGAGTTACAAGATGTTCTTGCTGAACTCCAGTGTATCACTTCTAGTGTGCACTGATTTGAAGGTGGTCCATACCTTGTCATAGTTGGGAATTCATTATCCAATAAGAGCCCATGGTTTTTGATTGTATATTATATATGTAGAGCGTGAGATGAAAGTGTTCTACTAGATTGCTATCTACTTGATTTCGACATTATTATAATATCGGAAAATATTGATCTTAAGAAATATTTTGGGTTATCGTAAGGAAAAAACCATCCGTATTTATGTGCGGATCGATCTTACGATTACCATTGCTTTTGAAAAGGATTTGGAAAAGTTAAACCATGTGTTTGGATTTTACTCGCACCAATCACATGACCGGCCTAGAGTTTATTTTGTTTTGTTTTCCCTAAACTCTTGGGTGCCCAATTTTGTATGGGCAGTCAAGTACTCGGGATTTTACAGATACTTGGAGAGCTGGAGCAGGAGGCTTCAGGATTATATAACTATTGTTATTTCTACCGGGTTGTAAGTGTTGTACTCTGATAATAGTATTGTATACCGATACTGTTTTATTCCAAAGTTACGTTATATAATATGTTTTATTCTTTCCGCTGTGAGATTCGTGTTACTCTGATGTTGTTGTAGTTGTGTTCGTCTATTCTAATTTTCTATCTTCTCGATTCTCATCCGCTAACTTATTTTTATTGACGTTCCTGTATTTCCGACTTTTAAATAGTCGACATGGTGTTGTGTGTCGATTTTCAAAGTCAAAATTTTTCTCTTTCTTTACACATATCTACTTTATTAATAACCAGAGGGTGATGTGTTATCGAGAAAAGAGTATGCATAGGGATTATAAAAGCTCCCGAACATGGGAAGGTTGGCTCAACCATCTACAGTCCAGAAAGCCAAAAGATAAATTCAAGGGGGCGGATCCTGCAAAGCCAAACCCGTGGGCCAGACGCCAAGTATCTAAATCTTGAAAAATCCAAGAGAGTTGATGCCAAGACTCAAAAAATCCAACAAAAGTTTGAAAACCAGAAATGAGAAAGCCATGAGTGGGAAGCCCGTTATCCAAGAGCACTAATCCAGAAACCAAAAACCAATGAAAGCCAAATCCTAAGCCTAAGCATCGAAAGCTAGGAATCCAAGAGTCCAAAGAAGATCAAAACTGAGACACCAGGAAGCTAAGACCGACATCCAGAAGAGCAAGCAGAATCAAGAATCCAAAATATCCACGAAGCCAGAGGAGTGGAATCCACAAGTCACAAGATATAAATGCCTGGTAGACTTGTACCCAAGACACCAGAGTCGGTAAGAGGACTAGTTGATAACGATGCCACTGGGAGAAGTGCTGGTCCCAAGCCTATCTTGATTTCCATGAGAGGGTTGTGCTTGTCTTGGCACCGCAGCCCGAGTCTGGACGGACTGTGCCAGCTCTACGCATCTGACACACTCCTCATATATATACTTGAGACGTCAACACTCGTTTGTATTATGACTGTTGAGATCATGAAACATGAAGTGCCGACCAGAATACCATTCCTTCTGAGTGGGGTCCCTGACTGGAGTCTTTTTAAAGGGAGCAATGTGATGAACTTCCCGGTAAATCTCCTAGAGGGTGTGAATAAGTTCCAAGTAAGGTTGGAACTTTTGTTGCCTCCAGGCCCTGCTACGGTCATTACCCAAAGAAGGTTTACTTGTAGTGGAATCCTTCGTTTTCCTACAATCAAACGTTTGCCAGCCCTTAACCACATTACCCTCGAGAGCCTTTTTATCAGTTCTCGCGTCCTCTTCTCGACGGAATATCTCGGCTTCAAAATAGAACTCGCCAAGGTCCCTCAGTGGGTCATAATGCAAAGAAGTCTTGAAGTCATATTTATCCTAAATACTAGAAACCAAGACCATCAAAACCATGGATGGATCGGGTCTGTCGACAGAAGCTACCGCAGCATTTAACCATTTCAAGAACTTGTGTAGAGTCTCGTCGGACTTCTGCTAAGTACCATTTAGAGTCGTAACGATTATTCTGCGAGCAATTTTGATTGTGAAATAATCCACAAACCTACTAACCAAAGCATTCCAAGAATTCATAAGTTCCGTCTCCAGTTTCCTGAACCATATGACAATAGCATCTGTCAAGTAAATGCAGAAATACTTTTCCATGATACTTTCCGAAGAGAAAAGAATTTCCATGTGCTGAATATACTGCATCATGTGAGCAGTCTGATTCTTTCAATGATCATAAGCTTCCAAAACCTATAGTTTAAAGTCCAATAGATTACAAGAATTCCTTATAAACAAAGAAAATGGATTGTGACTAACACAAACCAAGTCCGAAGAAGGGACACTGCCTCAAGTGAAAAGACGAATAACATCCACGATCTGAGAACCATTACTAAATGCAAGAAACTGATTTATATTATCCGAAGCGACACTGGTCCCCATAGTGTTTAAGTCCAAATTAGGAATTGACTGATTAGCAGGAAGAATATTTGGTTGAATTCCAACCTGAGGGTCGTATCGGGCACCATCTTGACTCCCATAACCATGGGAACATTACCATTCGAAGCCGCTTGAACTGGCGCTTGAACAACATTACCAACAGCGGAGCCAATAACTTGACCAACCAAAGCATCATAGGATGGAGTGATGTCGGGATTAAGGATGCCATCGAGGGTACCGGGATCGGCACCAGTCCAGGGATCGACCTGTAATGGCCCGAATTTCTGTACACTTTGAGTCGACTAATAACACCAGACATCCAACCCAAATTACATAGAAATACAAATCATTATTAGAAAGAAGTTAGAGGATGCGAAATAGAAAGAAAGAAATAATAGAATAGAAGAAAACGAAGGTCACAAACTCACAGCAGAACGAATAAAATATATTAGATAACATAAATTTTGAAATATAATTCAGTAACTTTACATACATAGCATCATTAGAGCATAATAGCTATTTCTGGAACAGTTATAAACACCTGTTTCCCGATACAAACACAGTACAAAGCGGAACATATGATAGTCTATAGCTGACTGGTGAAGCCCCCAGCTTCAAACTCCTCCAAGTCAATCTGTAAAATCCCGACTACTTGACTGCCCGTACAAATTTGGGCACCCAAGAGTTTAGGGAAACAAACAAAATAACTCTGGGTCAGTCATGGGACCGGTGTGAGTAAACTCCAACCATTGGTTTAACTTTAAAAATTAATTTTTTGAAAGAAATGATAATCGTAAGACCAATCCACACATAAACACAGATGGTTTATACCTTACGATAACCAAAACATTTTGATATCAAATCCAGTGATATTATAATTGTGTCTGCAACAAATAAATAGAATCTAGCGGAACGCTTCCATCTCACGCTCCATATACGATATAAAATCAAAAACCTCAGGGCGCTTATTGGAGATAGGATTTCCAACATGGCAAGGTATGGAACCACATTCCGATAGTGTATCTCTAGAGGCAAATACACTGGGTTCACAAGAACATCTTGCAACCCGTCCCACACATGGCCAACCACACATTCCACTTGAGTGTATCGAAAGTATATCACCAACGGTTGGGATCAGCAACCGTTCCCTGAGAGGAACAACATCGACAGATCAAAGAAGCAGATGAAATATATCTAGATAGGTGATTATACATCCTTATGGGAGCGACCCACAGAGCCATGATGCCTGCCCGATTTTTGTCAATTCCCGGTTGTAAGGCTTGAGGTTTGAATTATCTTTCAGAACATTTGGCCACCATTCACTTTGAATGCCACATCATCATACCCACCAAATCAAAAATTGATTTCCCCAAAAATACCACGGGTATAAAGCTAAGAGAAACGAGTTCCTCTGCCACCAAATGTAAGTACGTTTGAAGAGATCAACTTACGCGATCCGTTAGATATACTCTGTCAGACATCCGTCCATTCACGTTGTCCTGGAACTGGACAAAACGAAGGCACTATCCTATAAACAGGATAGCACTTGCATAACTCCGTCTTCAATTACCTTTATCATATTTAATTGTAACACTAATGCCCATATAGAGTGGTTTCCAGATAATGAATCTGATCCTGGTCTCTCCGTATTGACGCCGGAAAAATGGTCAAAAACTTCGATAGTCGGTGATTTAACTATCAAAGAAAAATAAGTGTACAAGCAACGATCTTATTTCTAGGTAGGAATTCGATCGATCAATCATCAATCAATATTGGCCCCTTTAAATTAATTCCTTATTATATTATCATTTACAATTCTCATTTCCCATCTTTCTCATTCTTTAGAAGCTCAATTTCCCCTCTCGGTTCTTTGAAAAAATAAAATTTTCAATATTATAACTCCTTTATTCGAGAAGATATCTCTTATTCCAGTTAGAAAAACATTTCTAAATATTCACGAATCCTTATCTTCTATATTCAGAAAGTATACATTATTAATATCGGAAAATATTTCCAAATTCCCTTTCTTGACTCCTCGATGACCAATTCATTTCATTTTAACAACAACATTACAATCGCTGTTTCCAAATATTTGATTTATAAACCATATCTTTTAACAACAGCATAACAATCGCTGTTTAGAATTATAGAACACCTATTATGACAATAGCGTTAAGATCGCTGTTAAAACAGTTATTATAATGGCAGCGTTAAAATTGTTATTTAGATTTACCAAAACATTTATTATAACGGTAGTGTTTAAAATTGCTATTTAAATATATTTGGTTCATCAAAATGCAACTTGTATTTATTTATTTAAACAAATAATTTAATAAGTAAATAAATAAATAGATAAGTTATTAAATTTGTTTCATACGGAAAGTAAAATAACTACTTCCCTAAATTCGATATAATTGAATTCAATAAATAACTCTTATTCGAATACTCTATACTCGATTTATATACTGAACTTCAGAATTTATTTACCATTTTAGGTAAATTCAAATTTCAAATTCGTTATTGAATTTATCCTTTCAATTCCTTTATAACCATTCCAATCAATGAAATGTTATCACAGTTTGTTTTATATTCTATATCTTGAACTAAACTCATTGTTTTCTTTTAAAATGATTTCCCATTTCCGTTTTCACTCAATTTCCAGTTTGGACTCACATTTCAAATTATCTACATTTCCTTTATAGATATTTCATTTGCAAAATATTTCCTTTAAACCATTATTTACTTTAATCGTAAATATATTCCTTTTACATATAATCAAATCAGTTTGATTTTCATACTTAAAAATAATAACTTAAACCCAAATTCTATTTATAACCTCTATTCATAGTTTTCATACAAGTCCCATTCTTATTCCAATCATTTAAATTTTCGTCTATAATTTCCTTTATAATAAGCTAAGTTCAAACCTTATTTCAAATATTGGTTTCAAATCCCATTCCCACTTTCCCATATAAATTCATATTTGGATTTATATTTCCATTTATCCAACGATAAATAATTTACTTAATTTATATACTCATTTAAAATCAACTTCCTGTTTTAAATAAACAAGTTTCTACCTTTTAACTATACTCGAAATAACACTTCAATTTTATTTTATTTTTGAAAAATAATTTTTTTATTTAAATCTCAAATATCATTTCCTATTCGAGAATATTTTACGGTATTTAAATACCTAAATTTTAGAGCTAGGGTAACTCAACACAGCATAATCAATCACAGTATATATCACAGTAAATAACAAACAATAATATAAATGTTGAGGAATCCAGTTGGATTCCTCCAACCTATTTTCCTACATCCACAGATGTTAACCAACATTAATTTCACATAAATATGAAATATCATGGTGAACAGAATTATTAAACGATCAATGATATAACCATATCAACCAATTCAAGCAATTTATCAACCATTCAGCTAATCAACCATCACACGGTATAAAATTATTTAAAACTCGTTTATATAAAAAAAATATAAACGAAGCAGAGTTAGTGAGTTTACTCACCTAGTTTCGCAGTTCACGATTCAGCTTTTCATTTTGTTTAAAATCAAACTGGCTTTTGATTTTGTCACGAAATTCTGATAACCTCGTTCTTTGCCACATTAGTGCCACAAGGTAGATCTCATTGTTGCGATTCCAACATGCCCAGTTTCATTAAATTCTGCTCATGAATGAAAAAGATAGCGCTAATAAAAAGTTGCCAAACTTCGAATCACACTCGTGATTAATTTATACAACAAAATCACCTTAGTACATTACCCAAGTCACTTCTTCATGTTGGAAGATTAAGACTAATATAGTATTCCTAGATAGAAAAAAGCTGATCCTTTAATGCCTACGCTCTATATCGCGTCTTCCAACAAGCCAACTACACTTTTTCTCTTTTGATACCCAGGTTCGGACTCACTATACACAAGATTTTAAAACCAAACGTTTTACCACTATTTGCGTGAATCTCTGATTTCTTCCGGTCACGTTCAAATGCACAATGCTACTTTCGACTCTCTTGTAAGTTCCCAAAAGTAGAAATCCATTTACCCAATTTACGGTTAAGATCTTCATTCAAACGTGAGTATTTCAGTCTTAAGTAACTTTGTATGTCACTATCTTTCAATCAAGTTGGTAGACTCAATCAAAAACATATCAAGGGAGTTCATATTTGGCACCTCGTTCATCGTAGCAGGTAGTTATCAAGACATGAATTAATTTGAGCAGTGTCCAAAATTCATCACGCAAGCATTGACCAAACTTCCTCCCTTGCTTTCTTCATACACCTATCAGCGGTTCAACCGCTTATAGTAAAATACCCGGTATATATCAAACTTTACTCACACATTATTCCTCCTCCAACACAGTGAAACGCCCAGGTATCGCTTCCTTCACAAATATCGACTCTTCTACTCCTTCTATAGTCCACGAGCTCCATCTCTCTTCTCTACAGGTTTGTAAATCCTTTGACAAAATGTGCTTACTTCATCTCCTTCCAGTATTGAACACAACTGAAACCGTCCCTCCCTTATGTACACAAATAAAAATTTGCATCATCCATAACTATTCATGCAATTATAACAAAAGCCTTGTCATCCTCACCCTCTCAAAGCTCAATACTGCGAGAACCACTAATCTTGACTCGCGCCCTACCCAAAACGCGACATCAAGACCTCTACCATGTTGTCCGAATGAAGACGGCTACATAAAAACTCACTTACCACAGCCCATCTCGCATCCGTACTGTACAAGAGCACAACAAACTTTTTGCAATGAAATACACCAACTTAGCCAACAACAACAACTCACAGTCCTTGGAACTCCCCTTCGACGCTTCATAAATGGCCACCACGAGCCCTAATCCACGCTGTGTTGGTTCGAACTTGCAGATCAGGACCGCATGCTTTGAAACTAATAGAGAACGGAAGAGAGAGGTTCGGGGATTGTATATACATATATGTGTGTGTGTGCGTGTGTTTCCAAATTTTTAGTAATTAGTTTGATTTTTAATTGAATTTCTCATTGGTGATTTTCGTTGCTTACTAAGGAACGAGCAAAAGAAAACTGAAATGGGGAATTACTGTATTTAAAAGGTGAAGTAGTTTGTGGGGTACGGCAAGTAATAGCACCTTGCGAAGCACGGAATTGGGTTTTCTTGGTAAGCACAGAGTTGAATTTCCTTGGTACACACGGAAATATAGTTGTGTGGGGTGCACGGTTTCAATGACTTGGTGTACACGGTTTTATTTTAAAATACTTTGTCATACTGAATGGACTAAATTGCAGGGTCTGGAATATATTTCTTTTGTAAGAGTTGATGTAGTTAGGATGTATAGTTAGCTAGTTGTTATTGTTATATTGGGTACATAAGGTTTTCGTTCATGCCTGAACTGCTACGGACAGAAATAAGAGTACGGTCATGTCCAGCGAGGTACCACGATCCCAAACATATAATAGTATCGGTAGTTTAACTTATATTATGAAACCCCAAAAATGCTGATATATGGTGTAAAACACTCCAAATAAAAAGTAGCTTATTTTACAAAATAAAAATTACAGTAAAATTCTAAAAATTAAATTATCACTACGTCTCAAAGGATTTGTCCAAATTCAAGACCGATAATTAAATATATTTAAATAAATGTTACGGCTTATATACGATTTCACAACGACTTTCTGAAAACTTGATTTGGACGTAATTCACAATATATAACGGGATTCCCGATTTTTCACTTCCATTAGAAAGATACAGTTTAATAGATTCAAACGTTTCTTGTCTCAAAGAAATCTGACTTATATTGGATCCTGTATATTTTACCACAGTTTAAATCATAAATTACGAACTACCGCAACTATTTCGAGCTCGTTTTAAATTATATTATAAATTATACGTTTAAATATTATTTTATTAAATAAATTCCTATATATATTCATATATATAATTCAAAAAAATATTTAAAATAAATTTAAATATTCAGAATTCAACGGCTGAAAATCCGGGTCGTTACATTCCTTCCCCCTTAAAATAATTTCGTCCTCGAAATTGCTAAGGTAGGGAAAGACGTTACATATCCTATTAACTAGGTCCAAAAATCCTTTTTTTCACCTCTTAACTTCAGTGTAACTGGACCAATTTATTTCAATTAGAATATTAATTTATTCTTACTAACGAAAATTTTCTAACACTTTCAATTCTAAAACAATTCGGCAGCATCTCCTCTGCACAGCTCAATCGGTCCAACCACAACTTGCCTTTCTAGGCCTTCTCCAATCCAAAAGAAAATCAAAAAGCCAAGCGGCTTGCCCCATAGGCTCATGAAATCATCAAACCTAAGTAATATTGTAAACACGTACCTTTTTGTCGGGCATAATTCTATCTCTTGCACTTGCTTCCATTCAATATCTGCTCAACATATATATATATATATATATATATATATATATATATATCCAATCGGTTCACAAATCAATCCAACCTTCGGTCTTTAACTTTCTGATTAGTCCACTCTTATTCGCTAATCCAAACTCAATTCTATTCTCAAAAATCAATCCTCTTATTCTGCTTGAGTTCAATTCCATCCCAGTTTAATTCCAAACAACAATATCCTATATATATATATATATATATATATATATATATATATATATATATTCAACTTGTTTATACATAAGCCGAGTTCACTTTGTTAATTCCAGTTTCAAGCATTTCACTTTGTTTAATTTCATTCTGGATTATCTCTACTCAAGTTCAAATTTATTTAACTTAAGTTAAATTTTAATTTCAGAATTCAAATTCTCGGGTTTTATTTCAATTTAGTTTGAAATCATATATATCTATATACATATATATATATTTATAATCAACTCAATTCAAAACATTTGAATTTCTAAATCATCATGTCCTTTCCAAACAAATTTTTCATTCCCAAATCACTATGGTAGCAATCCGTCAATCAAAAACTTGAAATTGAACACCGATAATGTCGCTACCCATTAACAGAATTATTTTCTCATCACTGAAGTGATTTCAGTGATTAATCCCTTTAAAAATTCATTCAAATCCATTCTTATTCAAAAATCTTTCAAAGTAATGTGATATTACTTAATAATATTTAGAAAATATTTTCTAAACACCCGGGACTTAAATTCCAACTCTGGTTTGAACTTAATCTTTGTTTATCTCATTTGTATACATTATCCGTATACAAATTGTATAACCATTTCAATTTTCATTCGATTGTAATAACAATCCATGCATTCATATATACTATAATAATTCAAAATTATTTCTTTAATATCAAAATAATTTTTGGGCAAAATTATTTCATTTACCCATTTTGAAACAATACTGAATCGAATTGCTTTGTTCAAGAGTTTAGAAACACCTATCGATACATTTGTACTTCCTGTATCGACCAGAATTCATAAATCACCCAAAAAACCAGTCAACACAAAATAAAACAATTTTATATCAAATCTTCAAATGCACGCTCACATATATACACTTAAACTCAACCTACGGTATTACTAACCCCATCTCTATTGAGCATCGCTACAGAGCCAAGGTTACTACTCAACCTTAAGCTCTGATACCAATTGTAATGGCCCGAATTTCCGTACATTTGATTCGATTAATAACACCACACGTGCAACCCACATTACACAGAAATACGAATCATTATTAGAAAGAAGTTAGAGGATGCGAAATAGAAAGAAAGAAATATTAGAGTAGAAGAAAACAAAGATCACAAACTCACAGCGGAACGAATAAAATATATTAGATAACATAAAATTTGAAATATAATTCAGTAACTTTACATACATACCATCATTAGAGCGCAACAGCTATTTCGGGAACAGTTATAAACACCTGTTTCCAGATACAAACACAGTACACAGCGGAATAAATGATAGTCTATAGCTGACTTGTGAAACCCCTGTCTTCAAACTCCTCTAAGCAAATCTGTAAAATCCCGACTACTTGACTGCATATACAAATTTGGGCACCCAAGAGTTTGGGGAAACAAACAAAATAACTCTGGGTCAGTCATGGGACTGGTGTGAGTAAACTCCAACCATTGGTTTAATGTTAAAAATCAATTTTTTGAAAGAAATGATAATCGTAAGACCAATCCACATATAAACACAGATGGTTTTTACCTTACAATAACCAAAACATTTTGATATCAGATCCAATTATATAATAATAGTGTCTACAACAAATAAATAGAATCTAGCGGAAAGATTGCATCTCACGCTCCATATATAATATAAAATCAAAAACCGCAGGGCACTTATTGTAGATTGGATTTCCAACATGACAAGGTATGGAACCACCTTTCGATAGTGTATCTCTAAAGTCAAATACATTGGGTTCACAAGAACATCTTGCTACCTGCCCACACATGGCCGACCACTCATTCCACATGACTTTATCGAATGTATATCACCAACGGTTGGGATTAGCAACCATTTCCCGAGAGGGACAGCATCGATAGATCAAAGAAGTAAATGGAATTTCTCTAGATAGGTGATTATACATCCTCATGGGAGCGGCCCACATAGCCATGCTGCCTGCCCATTTTGGTTAATTCTGGATTGTGAGGCTTGAGGTTTGAGTTATCTTTCTGAACAACTGTCCACCATTCACTTTGAATGCCACATCGTCATACCCACCAAATCACAAATTGATTTCCCTAAAAATACCACGGGTATAAAGCTAAGTGAAACGAGTTCCTTCACCACCAAACGTAAGTACATTTGAAGAGATCAACTTACGCGATCCGATAGATATACTCTGTCGTACATCCATCCATTCACGTTGTCCTGGGACTGGACAAAATGAAGGCACTATCACATAAACAAGATAGCCCTTGCATAACTCCGTCTTCAATTACCTTCATCATATTTGATCGTAACGCTAACACCCATACAGAGTGGTTTCCAGATAACGAATCTGATCCCGGACTCTCTGTATTGACGCCGGAAAAATGGTCAAAAACTTCGATAGTCAGAGATTTAACTATCAAAGAAAAATAAGTGTAAAACCGACGATCTTATTTCCAGGTAGAAATTTGATCGATCAATCATCAACCAACATTGGCCCCATTAAATTAATTCCTTATTATATTATCATTTACAATTCTCATTTCCCATCTTTCGTATTCTTTAGAAGCTCAATTTCCCCTCTCGATTCTTTGAAAAAAAACATTTTCAATATTATAATTCCTTTATTCGAGAAGATATCTCTTATTCAAGTTAGAAAAACATTTCTAAATATTCACGAATTTCTATCTTCTATATTCAGAAAGTATACATTATTAATATCGGAAAATATTTCTGAATTCCCTTTCTTAACTCCTCGATGACCAATTCATTTCATTTTAACAACAGCGTTACAATCATTGTTTCCAAATATTTGATTTGTAAAAAATTTCTTTTAACAATAGTGTAACAATCGCTGTTTAGAATTACAGAACACCTATTATAACAATAGCATTAAGATCGTTGTTAAAACGTTTATTGTAACGGCAGCGTTAAAATTGCTATTTAGATTTACCAAAACATTTATTATAAGGGCAACGTTTAGTTGCTATTTAAAAATATTTGGTTCATCAAAATGCAACTTGTATTTATTTATTTAAATAAATTAATAAGTAAATAAATAAATAAGTTATTAAAATTATTTCATATTGAAAGTAAAATAACTACTTCCCTAAATTCGAAATAATTGAATTCCAATAAATAACTCTCATTCGAATACTCTATATTCGATTAATATTCTGAACTTCAGAATTTATTTACCATTTTGGGTAAATTCAAATTTCAAATTCATTATTGAATTTATTCTTTCAAATCCTTTATAACCATTCCAATCTATGAAACATTATCACAATTTATTTTATGTTTTTAATCTTGAACTAAACTTATCGTTTTCTTTTAAAACGATTTCCCATTTCCCTTTTCACTCAATTTCTGGTTTGGATTCATATTTCAAATCATCTAAATTTCCTTTATAGATATTTCATTTGCAAAATATTTCCTTTAAACCATTATTCACTTTAATCGCGAATATATTCCTTTTACATATAATCAAATCAGTTTGATTTTCATGCTTAAAAATAATATCTTAAACCCAAATTCTATTTATAACCTCTATTCAGAGTTTTCATACAAGTCCCATTCTTATTCCAATCATTTAAATTTTCGTTTATAATTTCCTCTATAATTTGCTAAGTTCAAACCTTATTTCAAATATTGGTTTCAAATCCCATTCCCAATTTCACATATAAATTCATATTTTGGATTTATATTTCCATTTATCCAACAATAACTAATTTACTTAATTTATATACTCATTTAAAATCAACTTCTTGTTTTAAATAAACAAGTTTCTACCTTTTAACTATACTCGAAATAAAACTTCAATTTTTTTTTTGAAAAATATTTTTTTTATTTAAATCTCAAATTTCATTTTCTATTCGAGAATATTTTACGGTATTTAAATACCAAAATTTTAGAGCCAGGTAAACTCAACACAGCGTAATCAATCACAGTATATATCACAGTAAATAACAAACAATGATATAAATGTTGAGGAATCCAGTTGGATTCCTCCAACCTATTTTCCGGCATCCACAGATGTCAACCAACATTATTTTCACATAAATATGAAATATCATTGTAACACCCCGAAATTCACTTAATATTAATGTTTAGTAATTAAAGAATAATTAATCTCAGACGTGAGAATTAAGGGAAATAGGTTGCGCCATTGCTTTCGTCTCGGAAAAATACGCGAAATAGAGTCCGAGTTTTCGAAAATCGGGGTCCGTATGACCCAGTTATGGCCATCCGTTGTTTCAGAAAATTCAAAACAGATTAAAAATATTCAAATTTCACATTTCAGAAGAGGCGGGAAAATTCCAGCCAGACAGAGGGTGTCGACACAGGGGTCGACATGGGTGTCGACCCCCCCAAGGGGTCGACCCATGTGTCGACCCAGGGGTCGACCCCCCCTGTCGGCCAAGTTTGGCCTGGGTGCACTGGTTTGAGCTTTGGGCTGGGTTTTGGTGGCTTGTGACGAAATCTGACGGCTCTAACCTAATCTAGGGTTAATCTAAGGGCCTAAACTACATCCTAATCTATAAATACACCCTAAGACTACCCTAATTCATACTAAAAATAGATACAACGTCGTTATGCCTTCAAAATGCAACTTGAAGGAGCCTCCATCAAATTAAAGAGGAAGATAGCTTCTCAAATCAACTTCTAATCAACTTTAGCAACTTAATCTTCTTCATAGGAGTGCTAATCAACAAGTTGTCAGTTTCTATGCCTTTAGCAAGCAATTGCTAAACTAATTATGATAGGATATAATGAGGTTATGGTTATGCATGTGGATCAATGCAAGTTATGTCATCATATGCTATGTGTTCATGATGTTATGCAAGTTATGCAAGTCATATGCTATGTGTTCATGATGTTATGCAAGTCATATGCTATGTGTTCATGATGTTATGCAAGTTATGCAAGTCATATGCTATATGTTCATGACGTTATGCAAGTTATATGCTATATGATCATTGTAACACCCCACCTCCACTAGGATCACTCCTTAGAATGTACTAGCTTTGGAGGGGCGTTATTGTGAAGGTAAACATGCACAGAGATATCGCAAGACAGAATATATAAAGATAAATATAAGTAAAGCAGCGGTAGCAGATAAAACCCATCATCATCATCTCAGAAAAACCAACATAGTCAAGTACATAATATCAAAATGTCATGATCCAAAATACAACATAAGTCTAGATAGGTGATAACAAAATACATGGTAAAACATTAGTACTAATCCCCAGAAATAAAAGATAAGCCACAGCTAGCTCAGATCCATACATGAGCTATCCAACAAGCAAGTCAAAGATCCACTAAGAAGATGTAGCCCCTCCCTGAGAACCTGTGGGGGGGGGGGGAACGGAAGAAAAGAAGCGAAAGAAAACAGGTCAGTCAAAAAGACTGGTAAGCCCTACTACGATCAATCTATAAACTAATAAAGTTAGCAGTATGATGGAAACTGAGATGAACATACTGGCAATAGATAAAGGTGACATCACATAGACGAGATTAAACTTTGCACCACAGTGTACTAGCAAACCCACAAAACAGATCTTGATCCCTTAGCTCAAACTTTAGCCCAATAACATGAAGTGACCTTAGTATAAGGCCCAGCCCAACGGTCTAGTCGATCGGCTCCCTATAAACCTAACACGTCAAGTGTTGGTGTCCATACGGCCCACATGGATGCAGTCAGACTGTGCTGGGTCCACCTTCGGGTGTATCAAGCCCTCGGGTGTCAACCCCAGACACCTAAGCAATAATGCACAGTCTAAGCCTACTGGTACCCGTGCCTCGAGTTTGTCCAACATCGGACTACGTGCACGTCCGTAGCCCGCCGGACCCGCACCGCTGTACCACTCAGCCGTCGCTTTGGTCGCTTACATCAGTCCAGTAATCGTGCCCCGCCCTAGCCTAGCCTCTAGGGTTTTGGATGATACCAAACTGGGATTACTGCTGGAACAGACCACGTTGCTAGGGTTTCTAAGAGGGTTAAGTGTGGTTTTAACCCCTCACTAAACCTGGATTAAATTAGCTAAGTGTAACCACTTAACCCCATCTAATCCTCGCATCCCCATTATTGGTTAAGTATTAGTGGGCCATGACTTAACCCTAATCATGAGGCATTAATTACTTAATGCACCCAACCTCTCACATTAGACATCCGTGGTTACCTGGGAAGATTTACACCACGTCTAGGTCTAACCTCGGGTCTTATGGTGCAACATGACCAATTACCCACATTAGACCCCACGTTGTGGTTACCTGGGAAGATTTACACCACAACTAGGTCTAACCTCGAGTTGGCCATATCATGTTATCTAATGTCATGTCCACTTTAGAACATATTTACAAGTTAACATATACTTGGGTAGACCTAACTTAATAGGTAAATTCCCAAGGGGTAGAACTAACTTAATAGGTAAATTCCCAATCTTTTAGTTTCATGTATTTTTAAGTTTACCCAAACCCTCCCAACGTCATTATCTCGCTTACATATTCGTCATAACGCTTAAGGGTATAAAAGGTAACTTGGCATAACATACATGATGAACTTCACATATTTTGATAAACGTGCATACATGTTAAACTTGCAAATCATGTCATAGTAAACTCGCATAAACATGCATAGCTTATTAAATATGCATAACATGGTAAGGTGAACATGCATAATCCATTTAAATTTGCATAACATAGTAAGATGATCTTGCATAAGCATGCATAGTCCATTAAACTTGTATAACATGGTAAGGTGATCTTGCATAAACATGCATAACCCATGAAACATGTAGAACATGACATAATAAGCTCGCATAAGCATGCATAACTTGTGAAACATGTAAAACATGGCATAGAAATCTCGCATATGCATGCATAACTTATGAAACATGTAAAACATGGTATAGTGAGTTCGCATAAGCATGCATAATCAACTAAACTCACATAAATCTCAACTTTCACCAAACATTAACTTTAGAGTTTGTAAAGTGAAGGTAAGAGGGCTTACAAATATAAACAAGCCACAAATCCACCAAATAAGATGAAGAAGCCCTTTTAAAAACTCAAAACAAAGCCTCAAATAAGAAAACCCTTTTGCAAGATCCCAAAAACACAAACTTAGCAAACCAAACTTGCTACTTAATGAAGTATGCAAGTTATTAAGCATTCATACAACATAGAAAAGGTTGTATGATCATCATATCTTCATAGGATTAAACTTTGAGGAAGGTGGAGGCTAGGGATTTTAGGTGGAGGCCATTTGAGGTTTCAAATTGACATAGTTTAGTTGCTAGATTGATTAATGAGGCTTTAGGGTAGGATTAGGGGTATATTTATAGAAGATTAGAGTGTTTTTAGCCCTAGGATTAACCCTAGATTAGGTTTGGTCCGTCAGATCTCAGAATTCTCCAGAACCAAGCCACCTGACCCAACCCAAATTAGAGATGGTGCACCAGGCTGAACTGCCTGGGCACCCCCTGTCGACAGGGCAGTCGACACCCTGGGTGCCCTGTCGACATGCCTGTCGACATGGGGCCCCCTGGCGGGAATTTTCCCGCCTAACCCTGATTTGCCCTAATCCTTGATTTTAATTTGAAATTTAAAATCTGTTTTTAGCATAGAAATTTCTGAAAACTTCAATGGGCCTTAACTGGGTCATACGGACTCCGATTTTCGAAAACTCGGACTCTATTTCGCGTATTTTTCCGAGACGAACGCAATGGCATAGCCCGTTTCCCCTGATTCTGATTTTTGAATTAAATTCTGCCTCGATTTATGTTATAACAGTTTATTGAAAATACGGGTTGTTACATTCTCCCCTCCTTAAAGGATTTCGTCCCCGAAATCTTCAAGTTAGGAAGAACATATCCTACCATCCAACATCCATCTACTCAAAACATCATCCACGAGCAACCATTGTCCTTAAAGGATTCTAAATGCTGTATGAACATATGCAAAAGTGTGTGTATATGTACCTATCTAATGCAATGATCAATGCAAAATATGTTAGTGAAATGTATCCATATGTATGCAAATCCCTATCATAATGTATAATATCTATATGCGTGCTCAACCATACACCCATATGCAACATCCATGTGATTGCATACAAAGTTCATCCAAGAATAAGCATAAACACTCATGCACATGCAATATGAGGAGTGTGTGTGAGCCGATCTAGTGCCTAATGTGTATCATGCATCCACGAGTAACCACTTGCAAACACTTGCAACCGCTTGCAACCATCAAACATAACATGTCTCAAGCACATGTTTCATCCAAAAGGGTTTCTACCTAAGGTTCTCATGACAAGCTTAGCACGACAACTAGATAAACATGGATAGCAGAGAGAAAGTTACGCTAAATAAAGGAAAGAGATTGAGAGTGTACCCTCAAAAAGAAATGGATAAAGCCCACGCATCTTCTCCTCGGTTTCCCAAGTTGCGTCCTCTTCGGCTTCACCCCATTGAACTTTCACCAATCTGACCTCACGATTCCTTAGCTTCTTGGTCTCTGTCCCCAAGATACGAATCGGAGCTTTCCTTAAAGTTGCTTCTTTCTCTACCTCCACGTCTTCAAGCATGCTAGGCTCAACCACCTCAGCGGACTCATGCAGGCACTTTCGGAGATGCGAGACATGAAAGACATTATGCACTCCGGACAACTTCTCGGGCAATTGCACTCTATAAGCCATTTTCCCAATTCTCTCAATGATGGGGAAGGGTCCAACAAATCTCGGTGCTAGCTTCCCAACAGCTCCAAATCGGACCACATTCCGCAAAGGAGAAACCTTCACGAAAACCTTGTCCCCAACCTCAAACTCCAATTCGGACCTTCGCCTGTCAGCATAGGATTTCTGCTGGTCTTGGGCCGCTTTCATCCGTCTTCTAATCAACTCAACCTTCTCGGATGTATCCCTAATCATGTCGGGTCCAAGTATAAGCTTATCCGTGGATTCCCACCAACATGTAGGTGACTTGCACGGCCTCCCATATAAAGCCTCAAAAGGTGCCATCCCTATGCTCGCCTGATAACTGTTGTTGTATGCAAACTCGACAAGAGGAAGATGGTCTTCCCAAGCACCACCAAAATCCAGAATGCAAAGCCTCAACAAGTCCTCAAGTACCCTATTCACCCTTTCTGTCTGGCCGTCTGTTTGTGGGTGATAGGCCGTACTCAGGTTCAATTTCGTGCCCATAGCCTCCTGCAAGCTGTTCCAGAACTGACTAGTAAAGATGGGGTCTCGGTCACTGACTATGCTGGAAGGGACTCCATGTAGCCGCACTATCTCACGAAGATATACTGATGCTAGTCCAGATGCGGTTCTTTTGCTCTTTACTGGGATAAAATGAGCACTCTTCGTGAGCCTATCCACAATGACCCATATGCTCGTGTTCCCCTTCCTGGACCTTGGAAGCCCATCAATAAAGTCCATAGAAATGCTCTCCCACTTCCATAGCGGGACCTCTAGCGGATGTAATAGCCCACCGGGCTTCTTTGACTCAGCTTTTACCCTCTGACAAATAACACATCTCGAGACAAACTCCGCTACATCCTTCTTCATTCCAGGCCAGAAGAAAACACGCTTCATGTCCTTATACATCTTATCACCACCTGGATGTATGGTCATCTTGGAGCGGTGTGCTTCCTCAAGAACTTTCCTCACCAAGTCTTCTACCATCGGAACACAAAGCCTTCCATCCCTCCTCAGCCAACCCTTATCGTCTATAGAATATCGAGCAAGGTGACTAGATGTCTCCCCTCGAACCAGCTTGTCCATGATCTCAATTATCTGGGGGTCTTCCTTCTGCGAAGCCCCGACTTGATCTAGAAGGGTAGGCCTGAGCTCTAGAGATGCCAAGGAACCGGTCACCGACTCCATTGCCAAAGAAAAATCAAAGGTCGCCAAGAACTCTAAATTCTTCATCTCAACAAATAGAGGACTTAGCGTCAACCTTTTCCTACTCAACGCATCCGCTACAACATTCCCCTTGCCAGGGGTATAGGATATCTCAAAATCATAGGAAGCCAAGAATTCCATCCATCTCTGCTGCCTTAAGTTCAGATCCTTCTGCGAAAAGAGATACTTCAAAGACTTATGATCAGTATATAGCTCAAATCTCTCTCCCAGAAGATAATGACGCCATGCTTTGAGCGCATATACAATCGCTGCCAGCTCTAGATCATGAGTGGGATAATTCCTCTCATGCACCTTAAGCTGCCTCCCACCAAAACATATAACTCTGCCCTCTTGCATCAGAACGGCACCCAATCCCGTGCCACAAGCATCAGTGTACACGGTAAATATCTTACTACCATCGGGTAAGGCTAGAACGGGTGCGGAGGTAAGGGCTCTTTTGAGTCTCTGAAAAGCAAGCTCACAATCCATATCCCAAGCAAAGACTAAGTTCTTCTTCGTCAACTTAGTAAGAGGAGCGGATATCTTCGCGAAGTCCTTGATGAACTTCCGGTAAAAACCCGCAAGACCCAGAAAGCTCCTCACCTCGGTTGCATTCCTTGGAGTCTTCCAATCCTGAACTGCAACCACCTTAGCGGGATCCACTGCCAAGCCTTGCTTGGATACGATATGCCCAAGAAATCTGACTTCCCTTCTCCAAAAGTGGCACTTGGAGAACTTGGCTTTTAACTGGTGTGCTCTGAGTGTGTCCATCACCTCTACTAGGTGCCTCGCATGCTCTTCCTCATCCTTGGAGAAGACCAGAATATCATCAACAAAGACCACGACAAACTTATTCAAGAACTCCCGGAACACCCTACTCGTCAAATCCACAAAATACGCGGGTGCATTCGTCAAACCGAACGGCATAACAAGCCATTCAAAGAATCCATCTGGAGTTCTGAATGCAGTTTTGTCTATACTGTCTTCAGCCACTCTGAGCTGATGAAAACCCGTAGCAAGATCAAGCTGAGAGAAAACAGAAGCACCAACAAGTTGATCAAAGAGATCGTCGATCCTCGGTAACGGGTGTCTGTTCTTCTTAGTCAGCTTATTCAATTCTCTATAATCCACACAGAGTCGAAGAGAGCCATCTGCCTTAGTTGCAAACACCACAGGCGCTCCCCATTCGGATATACTCCTTCTGATGAAGCCCTTCTCAAGCAATTCTTTCACTTGGTTGCTCAGCTCCCGTCTCTCACGCGGAGCCATATGCCGAACGGGCAAAGAAACAGGTTTAGCATTATCTACCAGATAGATGCGAAAGTCAATCTCTCGTTTAGGGGGCAACCCCTTAACTTCTTCAAAAACATCTGGATAATCCCAGACCACCCTTACAGACTGAAGGGCCTCCTCTGATGAGTCGAGAGATTCTAGATAGCATAACATGACGGGATTCTTCGGATTGCATGAAATCTCTAAGGTGTTGCCTAGGCGAGTCACAAGCCTTACAACCCTATGCTCACAATCCAGAATGGCTCCATATCTAGACAGCCAATCCATGCCCAAGATCAATCCGTATCCCCTGAAACCTAGAACATACGCACTACACAAGAACTCAACGCTGAGTATAGAGATCCTTAGATCCTCACATATCATAGATAGATGAGCAGAACCCCCAATGGGATTCGAAACACAAACGGGATCATCCACTAAGCTAGTACTGAGGTGCAAGCTATCAACTAGATCAGATGAAATAAAGCTATGTGATGCACCGGAATCAAACAAGGTACGTACTGGAAGATCAGAGATATAAACAAGGTTCTCAACAGAAACACTACCTCGCTCGGGAACTGAAGCGGCATTGAGAGCATGAACTTGCCCTCCTGAAGATCCAGCCTGTCCTTTCTTCTTTGGGCATTCTTTGCTGAAGTGCCCAGTCTCTCCACAAGAAAAGCATCCACCACTAAGCTTCCTTTTCTTCTTCCTGCAATCCTTAGCAAAGTGCCCAGCTATGCCACAGTAATTGCACTTCCCTTTGCCTTTGTTGTTGCCCTTCTTGTTCTTATTCTGATTTCCTTGACTGCTTTGACCTTGGTTGCCTTTGCCTTGAGAATCAGCCTTCTTTGCTTGAGTATCGCCCGACTTGACTTCCTTCTTTCCCTCTCCCTGAAGCAGAGCCATATTGACCAAACACTCGAAAGTGGCTCCATGCGGAATATGTGACATCGCCAAGCCCTGTAGCGGCTCATTCAATCCTCTGGCAAATCGAAGAGCCTTCTTCTCCGGGGTGTTCACTATATCCAAACCAAAGCGGGCCAGCTGATTAAACTTGTTCACATACTCCTTGATCGACATATCACCTTGCTTTAATGAAATGAACTTCTCCATTTGTAAATTCGCCTCGGCTGAAGATAGAAACTTGGTCACAAATCTAGCCCTCAAATCGGCCCAAGTCTCAACGGGCCTCGTCCCATTGGTGACCTCCCACCAATAGGCCGCCTCATCCTTCAAAAGCCATACTGTCAATAGGATTTTCCTCTCGTCATCAATCCCAAAGATAGTAAACAAGTCCTCCGTGTCCTTCAGCCAATTCCTAGCTTCAACGAAAGATTCCGTGCCTAGGAAATTCTTGCCTCCCATTGCCTTGAAGTCTTTACAAACCTTTGTAAACTCAATCTGAGGATGCTGAGGGGGAGGAGGGGGAAGAGGAGCCTCAGCAACGGGAGGAGGAGGAACATTAGCAACGGGAGGGGGAATATTAGCTGCTGGAGGAGGGGGAGCAGGGACCACCGGAGGAGGGATATTAGGGATAGGATTCTCAACTACAGGAGGAGGAGTGGGAGTAGGGTGGGCGGGACCAGCTGCCGCCCTAGCTTCTAGGAGTCTCCTATACCAGAGTGGTACGTTCACTCCATCTGGGATGTCAAGATTCTCAGCCATACTGAAACAAAAGATAAGATAAGATTAGGTCAAGGGAACGAAGGATAATGCTGATGGCTTTTGGGGATTAGCCTTAAAATAATCTAGACTTTATTTTGGAAAATACTTAGTAGGTTTTTGAAAATAGTTTTTCAAAAGGGTTTTTTTTTCAAAAGTTTTGTTCAATCTTGTTAACCTCGTGCTCAGATACCAAATGTAACACCCCACCTCCACTAGGATCACTCCTTAGAATGTACTAGCTTTGGAGGGGCGTTATTGTGAAGGTAAACATGCACAGAGATATCGCAAGACAGAATATATAAAGATAAATATAAGTAAAGCAGCGGTAGCAGATAAAACCCATCATCATCATCTCAGAAAAACCAACATAGTCAAGTACATAATATCAAAATGTCATGATCCAAAATACAACATAAGTCTAGATACGTGATAACAAAATACATGGTAAAACATCAGTACTAATCCCCAGAAATAAAAGATAAGCCACAGCTAGCTCAGATCCATACATGAGCTATCCAACAAGCAAGTCAAAGATCCACTAAGCAGATGTAGCCCCTCCCTGAGAACCTGTGGTGGGGGGGGGGGGAACGGAAGAAAAGAAGCGAAAGAAAACAGGTCAGTCAAAAAGACTGGTAAGCCCTACTACGATCAATCTATAAACTAATAAAGTTAGCAGTATGATGGAAACTAAGATGAACATACTGGCAATAGATAAAGGTGACATCACATAGACGAGATTAAACTTTGCACCACAGTGTACTAGCAAACCCACAAAACAGATCTTGATCCCTTAGCTCAAACTTTAGCCTAATAACATGAAGTGACCTTAGTATAAGGCCCAGCCCAACGGTCTAGTCGATCGGCTCCCTATAAACCTAACACGTCAAGTTTTGGTGTCCATACGGCCCACATGGATGTAGTCAGACTGTGCTGGGTCCACCTTCGGGTGTATCAAGCCCTCGGGTGTCAACCCCAGACACCTAAGCAATAATGCACAGTCTAAGCCTACTGGTACCCGTGCCTCGAGTTTGTCCAACATCGGACTACGTACACGTCCGTAGCCCGCCGGACCAGCACCGCTGTACCACTCAGCCGTCGCTTTGGTCGCTTACATCAGTCCAGTAATCGTGCCCCGCCCTAGCCTAGCCTCTAGGGTTGTGGATGATACCAAACTGGGATTACTGCTGGAACAGACCGCGTTGCTAGGGTTTCTAAGAGGGTTAAGTGTGGTTTTAACCCCTCACTAAACCTGGATTAAATTAGCTAAGTGTAACCACTTAACCCCATCTAATCCTCGCATCCCCATTATTGGTTAAGTATTAGTGGGCCATGACTTAACCCTAATCATGAGGCATTAATTACTTAATGCACCCAACCTCTCACATTAGACATCCGTGGTTACCTGGGAAGATTTACACCACGTCTAGGTCTAACCTCGGGTCTTATGGTGCAACATGACCAATTACCCACATTAGACCCCACGTTGTGGTTACCTGGGAAGATTTACACCACAACTAGGTCTAACCTCGAGTTGGCCATATCATGTTATCTAATGTCATGTCCACTTTAGAACATATTTACAAGTTAACATATACTTGGGTAGACCTAACTTAATAGGTAAATTCCCAAGGGGTAGACCTAACTTAATAGGTAAATTCCCAATCTTTTAGTTTCATGTATTTTTAAGTTTACCCAAACCCTCCCAACGTCATTATCTCGCTTACATATTCGTCATAACGCTTAAGGGTATAAAAGGTAACTTGGCATAACATACATGATGAACTTCACATATTTTGATAAACGTGCATACATGTTAAACTTGCAAATCATGTCATAGTAAACTCGCATAAACATGCATAGCTTATTAAATATGCATAACATGGTAAGGTGAACATGCATAATCCATTTAAACTTGCATAACATAGTAAGATGATCTTGCATAAGCATGCATAGTCCATTAAACTTGTATAACATGGTAAGGTGATCTTGCATAAACATGCATAACCCATGAAACATGTAGAACATGACATAATAAGCTCGCATAAGCATGCATAACTTGTGAAACATGTAAAACATGGCATAGAAATCTCGCATATGCATGCATAACTTATGAAACATGTAAAACATGGTATAGTGAGTTCGCATAAGCATGCATAATCAACTAATACCACATAAATCTCAACTTTCACCAAACATTAACTTTAGAGTTTGTAAAGTGAAGGTAAGAGGGCTTACAAATATAAACAAGCCACAAATCCACCAAATAAGATGAAGAAGCCCTTTTAAAAACTCAAAACAAAGCCTCAAATAAGAAAATCCTTTTGCAAGATCCCAAAAACACAAACTTAGCAAACCAAACTTGCTACTTAATGAAGTATGCAAGTTATTAAGCATTCATACAACATAGAAAAGGTTGTATGATCATCATATCTTCATAGGATTAAACTTTGAGGAAGGTGGAGGCTAGGGATTTTAGGTGGAGGCCATTTGAGGTTTCAAATTGACATAGTTTAGTTGCTAGATTGATTAATGAGGCTTTAGGGTAGGATTAGGGGTATATTTATAGAAGATTAGAGTGTTTTTAGCCCTAGGATTAACCCTAGATTAGGTTTGGCCCGTCAGATCTCAGAATTCTCCAGAACCAAGCCACCTGACCCAACCCAAATTAGAGATGGTGCACCAGGCTGAACTGCCTGGGCACCCCCTGTCGACAGGGCTGTCGACAGGGCAGTCGACACCCTGGGTGCCCTGTCGACATGGGGCCCCCTGGCGGGAATTTTCCCGCCTAACCCTGATTAGCCCTAATCCTTGATTTTAATTTGAAATTTAAAATCTGTTTTTAGCATAGAAAATTCTGAAAACTTCAATGGGCCTTAACTGGGTCATACGGACTCCGATTTTCGAAAACTCGGACTCTATTTCGCGTATTTTTCCGAGACGAACGCAATGGCATAGCCCGTTTCCCCTGATTCTGATTTTTGAATTAAATTCTGCCTCGATTTATGTTATAACAGTTTATTGAAAATATGGGTTGTTACAATCATGATGTTATGCAAGTTATGCAAGTTTTAGGCTATGTGTTCATGATGTTAGTTATGCAAATCACTATGATAAACATTGATCCATTATGACACCATGTTATGCAAGTTTGGTGTTTGATTATATGCAAGTTCATATATGACATGTTATGCAAGTTTGGTGTTTGATTATATGCAAGTTCATATATGACATGTTATGCAAGTTTGGTGTTTGATTTTATGCAAGTAACATGTGCAAGTTTACACCTCTGTATGATATGCATACATATGCAAGTTAACCTCTTTGTATGTCATACATACATATGCAAGTTTACCCCTTTGTATGACATAAGTAACTTATGCAAGTTACTCTCTTTATGACATATGTGATTCATGCAAGTTTGGGTTGATTATTTATGCTAGTTGGGTTTGATGCTATGGTCATATGTGCATGTTGACACCTTTAAAACCCATGTTGATGCTAATGTTATGCAAGTTGAACCCGTTGTATATGTGATGAATCTTCCCTCTTAAGTATGTCATGTTAGTGAATTACGTGGGGAACGATGGGGTTAATATTCATGTTAATAAAATGGTGTGAAGTTGGTATGATTATGCATACCATAAAGTGGATGGACATAATTGAGTCAATTATGTACATCGTTAAATTTGTAATTAATTAGGGATAATTAATACAAATTATGGGGGTGATTAATTAGGTGTAATTAATCGACTAAGACACGAGGTTGGACCCTTTTGTAGCACAAGACTGCCCGGAACCGACCGGCAAATCCAGCGGCTACAAATGATTGGCCCAATGTGAGAGGTCTTAGGCATAAACTAAATACGTGACAAGTGTAAAGACACGAAGTTAGACTCGGTTATGGCGTAAGGCTGCCCGGACCAAATCGGCAAATCCAGCTGCCATAAAAGATAGTCTAATGTGAGAGGTCTTTGCAAAGGTTACGGTCTTAATCAATTAAGAAACACTTAACCAGATAAGCATGTAGTGGGGCATGAGGGGTTAAGTGGGTGCCTTGGGTGGCATGTGGAAATCAAGTAAGTGCCTTGGGTGGCATGTGGAAATCTAGTGGGTTGCCTTGGGTGGCAATAGAAAATACGTTTAGAATACTTAACCAAGTGGAAACATGTAATTAAACATGATTAAAGGGTTAAGTGGGATGCACTAGAAAAGGGACAAGCTTAGGTGGGTAGCTTGTGGGGGCCCATTTCAACCAGTAACCCATATGTATCTTATTGGGCTCGACCCATGTCGAGGACGGGACACGCGTACTGGGCTTGACTATAAGAGGCCAAAACGGGTTAGCGGTGGCAACGCAAGTTCAACGGGTTTTATATGCGTGTGTGGACCCGGGCTGGTAGGTAAGACGTTGTTGCATCATGTAGGTATAAGCCGTGCACCGTTGATTGTATCGGGTTGCCACTTTGGGGAGTGATACACCCCACTGTGGGGCCAGCATGGGTATCTACGGTAGGGAGCCGATCGCTTGGGGAGTAGTGGGTACACCTAGTGGAGATTGGGGCAGACGGCACCTATGTAGTCAGCTAGGGGTACACGAAACTACTAGTTAAAATTTTCTAAGTCCTTGGGTGGGATCAAACTTTAAATAGGAATGACTGGTGTGGTGCAGTTAGTAATTACCCTTGGGTGGGTAGATGCGTCTTTACCGATCTCTTAGTTCATCCTATGTGTAGTTGGCGGCTTAGTGTAGTCATTTATCCCTAGTCATTACCGTACCAAGTTTATATCGTACCCTAATTACTTTAATGATTGTATTGTTAAAGTTATAGGGCTCACTCAGACTTATGTCTGACCCCGTTGTTTTTATCTTTTTCCCAACCCTCAGGTTCTCAGAGTGGGCCTAGCACTAGTGGGCTTTGATCAGATTGCTTTATCTATCCTTTGGAGCTTGGACCGTGATGTAAAGCCCAGCTTATCTTTTCTATTATGGCTATTAGTTATGTAGTGGGATTATGTACTTATGTTTTATCAGGATGGATATTTAGTACTTGACTCTTGTTTTAGTTGGTTTTGATATGTAACCAAACATGTTTATCTTCTGCTGCAATGAAATGATGTTTTAGATTTCCAAGTATTATTTATATCTATCTTATTGTAATTTTTCTGTTCTATATTCTCTTAAAATACTCCACCGAAGTTAAGGCATTCCCTTAGTGAGTGACCTTAGCGGGTGTGGGGTGTTACACGTAGTATCAAAGCTGAAGGTTACCAGAACAGATAAAATTTTTAGAAAACTATTTTTCTAAAAACATTTTTGGAAGAAGTATTTTCAAAAACATGTCTTTTGAGAGAAAAGTTTTTGAAAGAAAAGCATAATCCCCAATAGCCATATCTTTATCTTTCGAATTCTCCGTTTTGAATCTTTCCTTTTTCGTTTCAGCATGGCTGAAGATCTTAACTTTCCGGAGTGTGTAGCGATACCAGTATGGTATAGGAGGTTGATGGAGGCTAGGGCCGCCACTGCGGGTCCAGCAAATGTTCCTCCACCAACAGTAGCACCCGATCTTCCTCCCCCTCCTCCTCCTCGCACGGATACTTTTGCTAAGACTTGCAAGGAATTTAAGGCTATGGGAGGGAAACCTTTTCAAGGATCAGAAACTTTTGTGGAAGCTAGGGATTGGCTTAAGGAGGTGGAAGAGTTGATAGATATCTTTGAGATGGAAGAAGGAAAGAAAGTCAAGTTAGCTGCTTGGTTAATGAAGGGAGAGGCCTCATTCTGGTGGGAGGTCACTAATGGAGAACGCCCTGTTGACTCTTGGGCGGATTTCAGGCAAAGATTTGTGGCAAAGTTTCTTTCAAGGGCGGAAGAAAACTTGTATATGGAAAGGTTCTTGACTCTAAAGCCAGGAAACCTATCAGTAAAGGAATATGTCAACAAGTTTAATCAGCTAGCAAGATTTGGCATAGACATGGTGAATACACCGGAGAAGAAGGCTTTGAGGTTCGTTAAGGGCTTGAATGAACCGATGCATGGATTGGCTATGACTCACATCCCTATAGGGGCCACCTTTGAGAAGCTAGTAGACATGGCACTCATGCATGAGGAAGAGAAGTGTCCCAATGCTAATAAGGCACCCGAGAAGAAAGGAGATCAGAAGAGACCTCAACAGCAACAGCAATAGAAAAACAAGGGTGGGAAAGGCAACGGTGGCAAGGGAAAGAAGAAGTGCTTCTATTGCGGGACACCAAACCACCTAAGCAAAGATTGTCGGAAGAAGAAGAAGACGGGTTGCTTCCACTGTGGCGAAGCAGGGCATCTAGTGAAAGACTACCCTAAGAAGGGCCAGAGGACGGGATCTACCTCAGGGGGACAGGTGCAAGCTCTTATGGCACCAGGTCAGGAAAAGGGGCAAGTTCAGGCTCTCGCGGTTCCACCGATTCAGGAAAGAGGTAGAACTATTTCCGTTGAAAGTCTGGTTTTTCTGTTTGATCATCCTGTCCGTACTTTGTTTGACTCTGGCACATCGCATTCGTTTATCTCATCATCATTAGTTGAGTCACTGCACATAGACACCAGTCTAGTAGATGATCCCTTGGTTGTTTCAAACCCAATTGGGGGCTCCACTTATTTGTCCATGATATGTTTGGGTTTGAAGATTTCTATACTTAGCGTTCGGTTTAGATGTGATGCTTTTGTTTTGGGCTTCACGGGCTATGGGTTGATTTTGGGCATGGACTGGTTATCCAGTAATGGTGCCGTTCTTGATTGTGAAAGGAGAGTTGTTAGGCTCATGACCCGCTTGGGTAACACTTTCGAGATCTCTTGTAATCCCATGGATTATGTTATGCTAAGTTATCTTGAATCGCTTGACGCTTCGGTCGAGAGTTTGCGATCTGTTAGAGTGGTCCGGGAGTACTCGGATGTGTTTGAGGAGGTGAAGGGCTTACCTCCGAAGCGGGAGATAGACTTCCGAATATATCTGGTGGACAATGCTAAACCAGTATCTTTACCAGTGCGCCACATGGCTCCTCGTGAGAGGAGGGAACTCCATAAGCAAGTAGGGGAGTTGCTTGAGAAGGGGTTCATAAGACGAAGTATATCGGAGTGGGGAGCTCCAGTAGTTTTTGCCACGAAGGCGGATGGGTCCCTCAGACTTTGTGTAGACTATAGAGAACTCAACAAGCTCACAAAGAAGAATAGACATCCATTGCCGAGGATTGATGATCTCTTTGATCAGTTGGTTGGCGCCTCAGTGTTTTCGCAGTTGGACATGGCCACGGGGTTTCATCAGTTGAGAGTGGCTGAGGATAGCATAGACAAGACTGCCTTTAGGACTCCGGATGGTTTCTATGAGTGGCTTGTGATGCCATTTGGTTTGACGAACGCCCCTGCATACTTTGTTGATTTGATGAGTAGGGTGTTCAGGGAGTACCTTAATAAGTTCGTGGTGGTCTTTGTGGATGACATCTTAGTCTTTTCTAAGAGTGAAGAAGAGCATGCCCTACATCTTAGGGAAGTATTAGAGACTCTTCGAGCGCATAGCCTTAAGGCTAAATTCTCTAAATGTCACTTTTGGAGGAAGGAAGTGCGGTTTTTGGGGCACGTGGTCTCCAAAGAAGGGATAGTTGTGGATTCCGCGAAGGTAGTATCCATCCAAGATTGGAAGGTTCCGAAGAATGCTACCGAGGTGAGGAGTTTCTTGGGGTTGGCTGGCTACTATAGGAAGTTTATCAAGGACTTCACGAAGATATCAGCACCATTAACTCGCTTGACAAAGAAGAATCTAGTCTTCGCATGGGACATAGATTGTGATGATGCGTTCCAACGGTTAAAGAGAGCATTAACCACAGCTCCAGTCTTAGTGTTGCCAGATGGGAGTAAGCCATTTGTTGTTTATACCGATAATTGTGGGACAGGACTAGGCGCAGTCTTAATGCAAGAGGGAAGGGTAATAGCCTATGGGGGAAGGCAGTTGAGAAAGCATGAGAAAAATTACCCTACCCATGATTTAGAGTTGGCCGCTATTGTTTTTGCGCTTAAGACTTGGCGCCATTATCTTCTTGGAGAGAGGTTCGAATTGTTCACTGACCACAAATCATTGAAGTACTTGTTTTCTCAGAAGGATTTGAACTTGAGACAGCAAAGGTGGATGGAGTTCTTAGCATCCTATGATTTCGAGATAGCGTATACTCCTGGCAAGGGTAACGTGGTGGCAGACGCCTTAAGCAGAAAAAGGTTGTCCTTCAGTCCATTGTTCGTGGAACGACGAAGCTTGGAATTTATCTCGATGTTTGATTTCAGACCTTCCGTTGACTTTGTACCCGGTTTGCTAGCATCCTTAGAGGTCAGACCTACTCTTTTGGGATGGATTGGCGAGGCACAGCGGGACGACCCACAGTTGGTTGAGTTGGTAGAGAGGCTCATAAGGGGGGAGTCGTCCAGCCATTTGAGTAGGTACATCCTAGACGATAGGGGGTGGTTGCGTAGAGACGGTAGACTTTGTGTACCGCAAGACGAGGGTTTGAGGAAGGCTATACTTGATGATGCGCATCGTTCGAAGATGACCATTCATCTCGGTGGGGACAAGATGTACCAAGACATGAAGCGAGTTTTCTTTTGGGTCGGTATGAAGAAAGATGTGGCCGAGTATGTCGCTAGATGCTTGGTGTGCCAACAAGTGAAAGCGGAGCAAAAGAAACCCGGTGGGTTGCTTCACCCATTGGAAGTTCCGCAATGGAAGTGGGATAGCATCTTGATGGATTTTATTGATGGGTTACCGAGATCGAGGAAGGGTAATACAGGAATTTGGGTTGTGGTAGACAGACTTACTAAGAGTGCCCATTTCATACCCGTGAAGAGTAAGAGGACTGCTCCATGGCTAGCTTCAGTTTATCTTCGAGAGATAGTTTGGTTGCATGGTGTACCTTCTAGCATAGTGAGCGATCGAGATCCTATCTTCACTATCGAGTTTTGGAAGAGTTTGCAAGATGCGGTAGGGACTCAATTGTGTTTGAGCACCGCATATCATCCTCAGACGGACGGCCAGACCGAGAGGGTGAATCGTGTTCTGGAAGACCTTTTGAGGCTATGTATCTTAGATTTTGGAGGTACATGGGAAGAGCATCTTCCATTGGTGGAGTTCGCGTATAATAACAGCTTTCAATCTAGTATTGGTATGGCTCCTTTCGAAGCTCTTTATGGAAGGCCTTGTCGATCATCTACATGTTGGTGGGAATCTACGGATAAGATCTTTCTTGGGCCTGATATGGTTAGAGAGACTTCGGAGAAGATTGATTTGATTCGAAGAAGGATGAAAGCGGCGCAAGACAGACAGAAATCTTACGCAGATAAGAGGAGGATGGATCTGGAGTTTGATGTTGGGGACATGGTCTTTGTCAAAGTATCTCCATTACGGAATGTTATTCGCTTTGGGTCCGTTGGAAAGTTAGCACCAAGGTTTGTAGGACCGTTTCCTATTAAGGAAAGGATTGGACGGATGGCATATAGAGTGGATTTACTCGAGAGACTTAGTGGGGTACATGACTTATTCCATGTGTCACATTTGAGGAAGTGCCTAGGTGGTAGAGCCGAGCTTGCTTAGTGAAGTGGAGGTAGAGCGTGATGCGACTATTCGACGAGCTCCTACCCGCATCCTTGGGTCAGAGATTAGGAAGTTGAGAAACAGAGAGGTTCGACTAGTCAAAGTGCAATGGGGAGAGGATGAGAGCAATGCTACTTGGGAGACAGAAGCGAAGATGCGTTTATTGTACCCATTCCTTTTTGAGGGTATGTCTTTTAACTTCTCCTTTATTGTTTGTCTAGTACTTATCTTATCTTTAGTATGTCCTCTCATTAGTACCTTTGACCTTTAGATACGGTAAACCTATGGTTGAAACATGTGTTTGAGACATGTTATGATTGATGGATGCGTGTGGATGCAAGTGTTTGCTAGTGGTTGCTCGTGGATGCATATACACACACTTTAGACACTAGATCGGCTCAGTCACTTCATATTGCATATTGCATATAATTGTGTGTAGGTAGCTATATTAATGAATGTAAAATGGTTGTGTTATCATATGGATGATGCATTTTGGTGTATGGTTGTGCACACATGTAGAAATAGTATGTGTAGATAGGGTTCTTTCGCATACATATTGGATGCATGGCACTATCATGGTTTGCATTAAGGAGGTCAATTGAATCAGTAGACTGCCTGATTTTGCATTAGACAGGGAACATATACACGCACTTTTTGCATATTTTCATACAGCATTAGAAACTTTAAGGACAATGGATGCCAGTGTTTGATGGTTTGAGTAGATGGTTATTTGGTTGGTAGGATACGTTCTTCTTGACTTAGAGATTTCGGGGACGAAATCCTTTAAGTAGGGGAGAATGTAACACCCAGAAATTCACTTAATATTAATGTTTAGTAATTAAAGAATAATTAATCTCAGACATGAGAGTTAAGGGAAACAGGTTGTGCCATTGCGTTCGTCTCGGAAAAATACGCGAAATAGAGTCCGAGTTTTCGAAAATCGGAGTCCGTATGACCCAGTTATGGCCATCCGAAGTTTCAGAAAATTCAAAACAGATTTAAAATATTCAAATTTCACATTTCAGAAGAGGCGGGAAAATTCCCGCCAGACAGAGGGTGTCGACACAGGGGTCGACATGGGTGTCGACCCCCCCCCCCAAGGGGGCGACCCATGTGTCGACCCAGGGGTCGACCCCCCTGTCGGCCAAGTTTGGCCTGGGTGCACTGGTTTGAGCTTTGGGCTGGGTTTTGGTGGCTTGTGACAAAACCTGACGGCTCTAACCTAATCTAGGGTTAATCTAAGGGCCTAAACTACATCCTAAATCTATAAATACACCCTAAGACTACCCTAATTCATACTAAAAATAGATACAACGTCGTTATGCCGTCAAAATGCAACTTGAAGGAGCCTTCATCAAATTAAAGAGGAAGATAGCTTCTCAAATCAACTTCTAATCTACTTTAGCAACTTAATCTTCTTCATAGGAGTGCTAATCAACAAGTTGTGAGTTTCTATGCCTTTAGCAAGTAATTACTAAACTAATTATGATAGGATATAATGAGGTTATGGTTATGTATGTGGATCAATGCAAGTTATGTTATCATATGCTATGTGCTCATGATGTTATGCAAGTTATGCAAGTCATATGCTATGTGTTCATGATGTTATGCAAGTTATGCAAGTCATATGCTATGTGTTCATGATGTTATGCAAGTTATGCAAGTCATATGCTATATGTTCATGATGTTATGCAAGTTATGCAAGATATATGCTATATGATCATGATGTTATGCAAGTTATGCAAGTTTTAGGCTATGTGTTCATGATGCTAGTTATGAAAATCGCTATGATAAACATTGATCCATTATGACACCATGTTATGCAAGTTTGGTGTTTGATTATATGCAAGTTCATATATGTCATGTTATGCAAGTTTGGTGTTTGGTTATATGCAAGTTCATATATGACATGTTATGCAAGTTTGGTGTTTGATTTTATGCAAGTAACATGTGCAAGTTTACACCTTTGTATGATATGCATACATATGCAAGTTAACTTCTTTGTATGTCATACATACATATGCAAGTTTACCCCTTTGTATGACATAAGTAACTTATGCAACTTACTCTCTTTATGACATATGTGATTCATGCAAGTTTGGGTTGATTATTTATGCTAGTTGGGTTTGATGCTATGGTCATATATGCATGTTGACACCTTTAAAACCCATGTTGATGCTAATGTTATGCAAGTTGAACCCATTGTATTTGTGATGAATCTTCCCTCTTAAGTATGTCATGTTTGCGAATTACGTAGGGAACGATGGGGTTAATATTCATGTTAATAAAATGGCGTGAAGTTGGTATGATTATGCATACCATAAAGTGGATGGACATAATTGAGTCAATTATGTACATCGTTAAATTTGTAATTAATTAGGGATAATTAATACAAATTATGGGGGTGATTAATTAGGTGTAATTAATCGACTAAGACACGAGGTTGGACCCTTTTGTAGCATAAAACTGCCCGGAACCGACCGGCAAATCTAGCGGCTACAAATGATTGGCCCAATGGGAGAGGTCTTAGGCATAAACTAAATACGTGACAAGTGTAAAGACACGAGGTTAGACTCGGTTATGGCGTAAGGCTGCCCGGACCCAACCGGCAAATCCAGCTGCCATAAAAGATAGTCTAATGTGAGAGGTCTTTGCAAAGGTTATGGTCTTAATCAATTAAGAAACACTTAACCAGATAAGCATGTAGTGGGGCATGAGGGATTAAGTGGGTGCCTTGGGTGGCATGTGGAAATCAAGTAAGTGCCTTGGGTGTCATGTGGAAATCTAGTAGGTTGCCTTGGGTGGCAATAGAAAATACGATTAGAATACTTAACCAAGTGGAAACATGTAATTAAACATGATTAAAGGGTTAAGTGGGATGCACTAGAAAAGGGACAAGCTTAGGTGGTTTTGATATGTAACCAAACATGTTTATCTTCTGCTGCAATGAAATGATGTTTTAGATTTCCAAGTATTATTTATATCTGTCTTGTTGTAATTTTTCTGTTCTATATTCACTTAAAATACTCCACCGAAGTTAAGGCATTCCCTTAGTGAGTGACCTTAGCGTTTGTGGGGTGTTACAATCATGGTGAACAGAATTATTAAACGATCAATGATATAAATATATCAACCAATTCAACCAATTTATCAACCATTCAGCCAAACAACCATCACACAGTATAAAATTATTTAAAACTCGTTTATATAAAAAAAAACGAAGCAGAGTTAGTGAGTTTACTCACCTAGTTTCGCAGTTGACGATTCTGCTTTTCATTTTGTTTAAAATCAAACAGGGCTTTTGATTTTGTCACAAAATTTTGATAACCTCGTTCCCTGCCACATTAGTGCCACAAGGTAGATCTCATTGTTGCGATTTAACATGCCCAGTTTCATTAAATTCTGCTCACGAATGAAAAAGATAGCGCTAATATTAAGTTCAGTCGATTTAAAATACTATAAATTCACTTATTACTTTATTAAAAATAATTACCATCTAATTAAAATTAATTTTAGGATTAGTTGCTTAAGCACTGCAGCCGATCATCTCTTCTTCTCCAGATGAGTACCCGTTCAAAATTTAAGTTGCCAGACTTTGAATCACACTTGTGATTAATTTTTAAAACAAAATCACCTTAGTTCATTACCCAAGTCACTTCTTCATGTTGGAAGATTCAGACTAATATAGTATTCCTAGATAGACAAAAGCTTCTCGTTTAATGCCTACATGCTATATCGCGTCTTACAACAAGCCAACTACCCTTCTTCTCTTTTGATACCCAGGTTTGGACTCCCTATACACAAGATTTTAAAACCAAACGTTTTACTAGTATTTGCGTGAAACTCTGATTTCTTCCGGTCATGTTCAAATGCACAATGCCACTTTCAACTCTCTTGTAAGTTCCCAAAGTTGAAATCCATTTACCCAATTTACGGTTAAGATCTTCATTCAAATGTGAGCATTTCAGTCTTAAGTAACTTTGTATGTCACTATCTTTAAATCAAGTTGGTAGACTCACTGGAAAACAAATCAGGGGAGTTAATATTTGGCACCTCGTTCATCGTAGCAGGTAGTTATCAAGACATGAATTAATTTGAGCAGTGTCCAAAATTCATCATGCAAGCATTGACCAAACTTCCTCCCTTGCTTTCTTCGTACACCTATCATAGGTTCAACCGCTTACAGTAAAATACCCAATACCATATCAAACTTTACTCACACATTATTCCTCTTTCAACATAGTGAAACGCCCAGGTGTCGGTTCCTTCACAAATACCGACTCTTCTACTCCTTCTACAGTCCATGAGCTCCATCTCTCTTCTCTATAGGTTTGTAATTCCTTTGACAAAACGTTCTTACTTCATCTCCTTCCAGTATTGAACACAACTGAAACCGTCCCTCCCTTATGTACACAAATAACAATTTGCATCATCCACAACTATTAATGCAACCACGACAAAAGCCTTGTCATCCCCGTCCTCTCAAAGCTCAACACTGCGAGGACCACAAATCTTGACTCGCGCCTAACCCCAAACGTGACATCAAGACCTCCACCGTGTTGTCTGAATGAAGATAGCTACATAACATCTCACTTTCCACGGTCCATCTCGCATTCGTACTGTATAGGAGCACAACAAACCTTTTGCAATGAAATACACCAACTTAGCCAACAGCAGCGACTCGCAGTCCTTGGAACTCCCGTTAGATGCATCATAAATGGCCACTACGATCCCTAATCCACGCTGTGCTGGTTCGAACTTGCAGATCAGGACTGCGTGCCTTGAAACTAATAGAGAACGGAAGAGAGAGATTCGGGGATTATATATATATATATGTGTGTGTGTGTGTGTGTGTGTGTGTGTGTGTGTGTGCATGTGTGTGTGTTTCCAAATTTTTAGTAATTAGTTTGATTTTTAATTTAATTTCTCATTGGTGATTTTCGTTGCTTACTAAGGAACGAACAAAAGAAAACTGAAATGTGGAATTACTGTATTTAAAAGGTGAAGTATTTTGTGGGGCACGGCAAGTAATAGCACCTTGGGAAGCACGGAATTGGGTTTTCTTGGTAAGCACGGAATGGAATTTCCTTGGTACACGCGGAAATATAGTAGTGTGGGAGCACGGTTTCAATGACTTTGTGTACACGGTTTAATTTTAAAATACTATGCCATACTGAATGGACTAAATTGCAGGGTCTGGAATATATTTCTTTTGTTAGAGTTGATGTAGTTTGGATGTATAGTTAGCCAGTTGTTATTGTTATATTGGGTACATAAGGTTTTTGTTCATGTCCGAACTGCTACGGACAGAAATAAGAGTACAGTCGTGTCCAGCGAGGTACCATGATCCCAAAAATATAATAATATCGGTAGTTTAACTTATATTATGAAACCCCAAAAACGCTGATATAGGGTGTAAAACACTCCAAATAAAAAGTAGCTTATTTTCCAAAATAAAAATTATAGCAAAATTCAAAAAATTAAATTATCACTACATCTCAAAGGGTTTGTCCAAATTCAAGACCGATATTTAAATATATTTAAATAACTGTTATAGCTTGTATATGATTTCACAGCAACTTTCTGAAAATTTGATTCGGATGTAATTCACAATATGTAAGACGAAATCCCGATTTTTCACTTCCATTAGAAAGATACAGTTTAATAGATTCAAACATTTCTTGTCTCAAAGAAATCTGACTTATATTGGATCCTGTATATTCAGTTGAAGTTTAAATTGTAAATTACGAACTACCGCAACTATTTCGAGCTCGTTTTAAATTATATTATAAATTATACGTTTAAATATTGTTTTATTAAATAAATTCCTATATAAATTCCTATATATAATTCAAATAAAATATTTAAAATAAATTTAAATATTCAGAATTCAACGTTTGAAAATCCTGGTCGTTACACGACCTCAGCCTGTTGATTAGTTTGCGCGGTTGCCTCCAAGTTTTGAGTCGTAGCTTGACGAACACTGGTACTTATTACAATAATATATGCTTGACTAATCGACGTCTTTACGAGTGATGCAATTTGAGGGAACTCCGATCAAAGCTAGTTCCTGAATTCCTTCACGTCCTGTTGGAGAATGGAGTTTTGACGAAAACAACCTTATTTCAATTTTCTTGATTATAAAATATATACTAACATCTCTGTAACGACCCTGTAATTTTGGGACCTTGGTAATCGACATAAACTTAATGTCGACTATCCAAGCATCGAAAATACCAGATAGTTAATAGCAAGAAGTTATAAGGTGAGAATAGATAAGATATAAAATTAGAATAGAAGAAGGAGAAGAACACAACAACATCCGAATAAGACGAATCTCACAACGGAATGAATACATATATTATATAACATAAATTTGGAAATAAAACCAATATTGTATACAGTACCATTACCAGAGTACAACACTTACAACACAGCGGAAATAAACAATAGCTATATAATCCTTAAGCCTCCTGCTCCAACTTTCCAATTATATATTTAAAATCCCAACTAATTGACTGCCCGAAAAAAATTGGGCACCCAAGAATTTAGGGAAAACAAAACAAAATAAACTCTGGGTCAGTCATGTGACTGGTGTGAGTAAACTCCAAACAATTGTTTAACTTTTAAAATCCTTTTAAAAGAAAGGAAAATCTTAAGACCGATCCACACATAAACACAAATGGTTTTTACCTTACGACTACTCAAAATATTCTTTATATCACAAATCTTTTGATATTGTAATAATGTCTAAATCAAGTAAATAACAATCTAGTAGAACGCTTTAATCTCACATTCTACATATATAATATACAATCAAAAACCGCAGACTCTTATTGGGTAATAGATTTCCATCTATGACAAGGTATGGAACCACCTTCCGATCAGTGTACTCTAGAAGCGATACATTGGAGTTCAACAAGAACATCTTGCAACTCGGCCACACATGACCAGCCATTCATTTCGCTTGAATGTTCCGAATATATTGTCAACTTATGGTTGGTATACCAACATAACTGCTCTCAGGAGATACATAATATTAAAGAAGTAACAATATGAATATTCTCTAGATTTTGATAATATATCTAGTTGGGTGCGACCCACTTAGCCATGTTGTCTACCCGATTTATGTCATTTCCTAATTGATGAGGCTTGAGGTCATAACTCATCTTTTAATAGATCATTCCTACATTTAATTTGAATGCCACATCGTCATACCCGTCAAATCACAAATTGATTTCCCCAAAAATACCATGGGTATAAGGTAAGAGAAATGAATTCCTTCGCCACTAAAGTAAATATGTTTGAAACGATCTAACTTACGTGATCTACCAGATATACTCTATCAGAAATTCGTCCATTCAAGTTGTCATGGGACTGGACAACCTGAAGGCACTATTATGTAAATCCATCTTAGGCAATTTCTACCAAGGATTTACTTAACAGCCCTTGCATAACTCCATCTTCAATTATCTTCATAATATTTGATTCGCAACGCTAATGTCATACGGAGTGGTTTTTAGATAATATATCTGCTCCCAGTCTCTCCATATTGACAACGGAAATGGTCAAAATCTTTGATAGTCGGTGATTTAACTATTAAAGGAAAACATGTGTACAAACAACGGTCGTATTCCCAAATGGAAATCTTACTGATCAATCATCATTTCATTTCCCAATTTCCCATTTATCGTTTCCATATATTCATAAATCACTTATCTTCTAAAATTAGAAAATATGTGTTATTATCTTTGGAAAACGTTTCCATTTTTGATTCACGCATCAATATCTTCCCACCTTTATCAGTCTCTAACTGTAAACTAGTAAGAGAACAACTTCCCAAGTATTAACCTCGAAAGCCGAAGCCAACATCAGATCGATACACAGAAAGCCATTCAACTCAACTAATTTCCAGTCAGTTTCTAATTTCAGTAATTCCATTTAAATTCCTAATTCAAACACCAAATTCCTTTGTAATATTTTATTTGCAAAATATTTACATTAAATCAATATATCATGCTACACCCATGTGCGACGCACGGGTCTAATCTTTCCTAATGTAAAATTCTCTTTTTATAAAATTCTATTCATTTTCCAAATATTCCCTTTTTTATAATTCTATTTACTTTCCAAATAAATATTCCTTTTATAATAATATTTATTTTCCAATATAAATATTCCTTTTATAATAATATTTATTTCCTATAAATATTTCATTTATAATATCATATTTATTTCCTATAAATATTTCATTTATAATATCATATTTATTTCCTATAAATATTTCATTTTCAAAATACACTTTGAAAATTCCCATATTACATCCCATTATTACTTATGGTATTTTAGAAATACCAAATCACAGTGCCAATGTCATCCACACATACATACTCAATCAAGAAAATATATCACATCATGTATCACAATATATGAAAATAAATAGTAATAATATTTGAGGAATCCAGTTGGATCCCTCCAACCTGTTTCTCAGCATCCACAGATGTTAAAAATTATAAATAACATCGATTTCCTTTCAATATGAAATATTCTGATAAACAAAATCAATATTTGATTAACGATATATATATATCGTTATCCAAACAATCATCACACAGCAATCAATCATCATTTATCAATTCTAAAAATACGTTATAAAAATATAAAATAAGCAGAGTTAGTGAGATTTACTCACATGGTTCGGTTATCGTTGAATAATAATAAATGTTCAACACCTACGTTCATGAATTTTATTTTGCCATAAATTCAAACGAGCTCCAATCAACTCTAAGCCATTTCCATTATTTAGCCACTGTCCATACGATCCCAATGGACCTGACCATTCATCATTCCGATTTCGTATAAGAAAGTTATGTTATTCATAAATTATAAGTATTCTATTTCAAAGATAAACTTATCTAAATTTGGTAATCGGGCCTTGCAAGTTTGACTTTGGCCCACTCACCCTTACAAATCCACGCGTGTTCTCCCATTTCAAACCTGACCCACTTTGGCTTCATCTTCTTCATTTGTAAAAATCGCATCTTCTTGTAGATATAAACTGCACTGCCCAAACTTTAACCCCCCCCCCTCAATGGCCATTTCCTCCACACCATATCATTTCCATTAATAACTCCTGCTAAAGAAATACTCCATGCAAATCTCTGTTGTGATATGCTATACTATATATGTTGGATTGAAGAGGACGAAGTTAGCTTCGAGTCAGAGGTGACCGTTCGCAAATCGGAGCTCGTTTGGAGGAGATATGAGCAGGAAGGTGCAGTTTTCAGTGGTCTGGAGCGACAGACGTCTGTCATAGGGGATGTCAGATGTCTGAATGTAGGGAATTGGTTTCCCGAGAGCTCAGACAGTCGTCTGACACATGAGGAGCAGACGTCTGTGCTGATTTGCCCAATGAATGTCTGGAAGATGACAGACGTCTGTTAGGAGGTTCAACAGATGTTTGATCGGGTTTTGGGCTATTTTCGGGCCGAAGATTAGCAAACTGATTTGTGACTAATTCATGGACAATTTGGGTAATTGGCCAACCTCTATATAAGCTATTTTCTGAAGTGAATTAGATAGAGCTTAAAGACTTGATTAGGGATCAAGGGTTATTCTCAAGGGAGAATTAGGGTTTATAACCTAATTCCAATTCTTCAATTCTATTCTCCTCAAACTCTTTTCTATATTGAAATATAGTGATTGTTGGATCAATCTCTTGTATTCCTTTCATGGTGGTAATAAAATACTCTCTCCAATGTGGATGTACACTAATAATAGTGGAACTACAATAAATCCTTGTGTGACTTATTTTTTCTACTTTTTCATTAGTTTCTTGCTTGTGATTGAGATTTGGATTGTTCATGATTGGTTAATATTGGTTTTGTGACTAGAGTTATTGCTTTGGTTATTTTTGCAAGCCTAACAATGATCTAGTCTTCCGCTAGCGCACTGTGGTTTAGATATCGGATTCAAATGGTCTTGAATCGGATTAATCACAACGGTTACAACAGTTGGTATCAGAGCTTTTTTGGTGCTTGTTAGGTGTTTGTGAAAATGTCAGAGATGGATAGTAGTTCGGTAAGTCCTTCAACCGGAAGTCTGAATAGTGTGGAGCCTTATGTACGGGGTTCATTTGCGGCGTCGGTTTCTCAATTGGTTGTTGACAAGTGGAGTGGTGATAATGACTTTGAGAAGTGGCAATGGAAAATGAAAGCAGATCTTAGGCGGATCGGGTGCACCGAGTAGTATTTGATACTCATTTATTGCCAAGTGATATCTCGGATGTTGAGAGAGAGGAGATGGAGGAATGGGCTTAAACTACTTTTCAACTTGCTATGAGGGAGAATGTGATCTCTGAAATTAGTGGTGAGACTACCGCTAAAGGTATTTGGGAAAAGTTGGAAGAACTTTATATGAAGAAGTCGCTCACTAACCGTTTCATCTTGTTGCGAACGTTTTTCACCTTCAAAATGAAGGAGGGTAATTCTCTTATGGCACGTTTGAATGCGTTTGATGACTTGATCATGAAAATGAAGGCCGTTAATTTAAAGATTGAGGAAGAACAAAAGGCGATGATATTATTGTGTTCGTTGTTGGACCGTTATATGGTTTTCTCAAATAGTTTGATATATGGCCGGGATATCTTGACTCTAGATGATGTCAAGACGGGTCTTCTTAGCGAGGAGTTGAGAGACCAAATGAAGGAGATGAGTGAGGGTAGTAGTGGAGCTAGCAGCAGTCAAGGGTTGTTTGTGGAGAAAGAATAGAATGTGAAGAAAGGAAACCGGGGGCGTTCTAAATCAAGAAAACCCGGTGGAAGAGGTAAATCGAAAGAGAGAAAAAGCAACTGCTTTATTGGTAAGAAACCAGGACATTGGAAAAATGAATGTCCGGACAATGATAAGAAGGAAGTAGCATCTTCATCCATAGCGGTAGAGAGTGGGGATGGTGAGATAGATGAGAATGCGTTGACGGCGGTAGCAATGGGTGTTTCGGGTAACGAATGGGTACTCGATTCGGGTGCGTCGTATCATATGATGCCAAGTAGATTTTTTTTTCATCCTTTGAGGTCAAAGAGGGAAATGCAATTGCTATAGGAAATGGTGTTATTTGCAAGTCGATAGGTAGTGGCTCCATGCAAATAAGGATGTTTGACGGAGTTGTTCGCACGCTCACCAATGTTAGCTATGTTCCGGGACTTAGGAATTCGCTTATATCTTTGGGGAATTTGGATTATGTAGGATGTAAGATCACTATCGAGAAGGATTGCTTGAGGGTTTTGAAGGGGGAACTTGTGGTTATGAAAGGTGCTGGGGCTCATGGTATATATTTGCTTGAAGGTGTGATCGTAGGAGGTGAGACTTGTGTGGGTGTTGATAGTTCTCGTGAGTTGGATGCAAAACGGTTGTGGCATTTGAGATTGGTTCAAGTCTCGGAGAGGAGTTTGGATATTCTTCGGAAGCGGGAGAAGATCGAGGGTATGAGTTTCAACAAACTAGAGTTTTGCGAGGAATGTGTCATGGGGAAGCAAACAAGGGTATCATTCGATGAAGGCAAGCATGACTCAAAGGAGGTTCTTGAGTATGTACATTCCAATGTTAGGGGACCGACACCGGTTGCTTCTTTGGGAGGAGCAAGGTATTATATTTCTTTCATTGATGATTTGTCTCGAAAGGTATGGGTGTATGTAATGGGGGCCAAGTCGGAGGCATTTGCTAAGTTCAAAGTGTGGAAGGCACTTGTTAAGAATGAGAGTGGTAAGACTTTGAAGGTGTTAAGGACCGATAATGGCGGTGAATATGTCTCGCGTGAATTCTTGGAGTATTGTAAGCTTCACGGAATCCGGAGACATTTTACTACACCGGGAGATCCGCAATCTAATGGAGTGGTGGAGAGAATGAATCGAACTTTACTTGAGAAAGCTCGATGCTTGAGATTGACATCGGGTTTTTCTAAGGGATTTTTGGCTGATGCTTTGTCAACTGCGGTGCATATTGTAAATCGGATTCCATGCTCGGCCATTGGTAACAAAATTCCGGAGGAAGTGTGGAAAGGGAAGATTGTTGACCTGAGATATCTTCGTGTGTTTGGTAGCCCGGTTTATGTGCATGATCCGATGAATGATAAGCTTGGAGCTAGAGCATTCAAAGGGGTCTTGCTTAGTTTCACGGATGGCGTGAAAGCCTATCGGATTTGGAATCCAGAACCGAAAAAGGTTGTTAATTCTCGTCATGTCACTTTTGCTGAGTCACCTTTATTCAAGGTGAATGAGAGCTCATCGGGCGTTATGGATTTGGTTCATGGTGAATAAAAGGAGAAGGAAGTCATTCCCACATTCCGTCCAAGTGGTAGTAGAGTTGAACAAGCTCGTGGGGTTCAAGCGGTTGATGAAACATCACATAGTCCACATGGTTCCTCTAGTGATGATGTTGGTGATGTACATGATATTAGAGAAGTTTCGACTAAAGGTGGAGCCGAAAGGGGTTTGGGTGATAGTATTGCTACTCGGGTTGGTCGACGTGCAATAAGGCCTCCCGGAAGATATGGTGACTGGAACTACCTTAGCTTTTGTGATCATTTGGACTATGTTCTCAATGTAGTCCAAGATGAGCCGATGGACCTTGATGATGTCATGGAGTCGAGAGAGAGCTCGAAGAGGATTTGCGCTGTAACGGCTACGGATTTTGCCCGGACTCAATCGATCACAAAATCAACTAAGACCGTTCAAACCCCGAATATGTTAACTCTTGGAATACAACAACATCAGAACAACAACAGCAGACTTTTGTAAACATTACAATAATGTTACATCAGAGTATAGAAAATATCAGAGTACATTGAATAAAATTATAGCGGAAGATAAATTTCAACAAATTATAATATAATACAGTGCAGCGGAAATAAAATAACTAAGGAAGCGGAAGACAAATATACTCTGGACACAGCTTTAAGCTTCAATCCAGAATCCTGCTCGAGATAAGGACTTGTAGACAAACTACTCAACTGCCCATGTGGAAAAGAGGGCAACTGAGTTTGCAAAGGTGGAAACAAACTACGAGTCAGTCATGGGACTGGTGCGAGAATTCTTAACTAATTTAACTAATAGTAATAAGGCAAATCAAAAGACCACGCCGCTAATGAGGAACGGGTTTATTTCAATGGATTGTTGTGCATAATTTAAAGTGACTGAACATATAAATAAGTAAATCGTAAAACAACGCAATGCTTTTGGAAAAATGGAATCATCACAAGACTCAAGTCCCATCACACAATGCAAGGCAAACCAGAGGATAGAGTTTTACCTTATGATGATTAAACATGCTTAGTACGATAAAAACGAATTTGATATTATTATTATTAGTGTATATATGTTTCAAAAACATTTCAAAGTAAATGTATCAATCCTAGGAAAATTAATTTCGTTCAATTCTGAGCCAGTTTGAAAAATGGTCTTTTTCCAAGTTGATTAAAATTGACCGAAATTGACCAAACTGAAATCTTTTTGCCACGATTACAAATTAATTCTAAAAATTATGAAAAATTAAACTTAGCAATAATTAGACATACCAAATCCAACAAAAGTGGTTTCGTCGAAAACAGAGGTCGTTTGAAAAATGACTATTTTTAATATTAAAAAATATATATAAATCCTACATCGACTATTCTGAAATTTAAACTTGGCATAACTTTTGATTCCCACTATAAAATTTCGATTTTTCGATTCGTTGGAAAGATATTTTAAAAGAGATTCTAATATTTTTAGTTTCACTAAAATTCGTTAAATTTTGCATCCTGTACGGTCAGGCAAAGTTCAAGTTTAACTTTTCAAACTACCGCGCTATTTCTAACTCCTTTTATAATTAAAATTAAATTATTCATCCTAACTTCGATTTAAATAAATTCTCAATCATTATTATTTTAAATAAATTATTTTAAATGTCAGAACCCATAAAAATTAGTTAAAACAAATTTTTAAATTTACCCCTCAATTCAGGGTTGTTACAGTTTCCCCCACTTAAAAAATTTTCGTCCTCGAAAAGTAACGAAGCTAAAAAGGTGTTTGTGAGCCAACAGGGACGTTGGGCTCTATAGGAGGGGAGAATGTAACACCCCTAAGTCCCACATTGTGGAAGCCTGTGTTAAGTGGGTACTTATAGTAGATCCCATCTCTTATTAACGCTGAGGCCTTTTCAGGAACAAAACCCCACACCTATACGGTGGATAAGTTGGGGACGATATCTTGCGTGAACGGAGGTGTGGGTTGTTACATGCACCATGGAGGAAGAGATGCAATCGCTTATGAAGAACCAAACTTGGGAGTTGGTTCCACTTCCTCAAGGAAACCGTGCTATAGGGTGCAAATGGATTTACAAGGTGAAGGATGATGGAAGGTACAAAGCAAGGTTAGTGGAAAAGGGGTTCTCACAAAGGAAAGGAGTATGCTGAAATTTTTGTACCGGTGCTTCATCATACATCTATCCGGGTTTTACTAACCATAGTTGATATCCATGACTTGGAGTTGGAGCAACTTGATGTGAAAACTGCCTTCTTGCAAGGAGACTTGGATGAAGACATCTACATGGAGAAACCGGACGGGTTTGTTGTAGATGGTAAGTCTAAATTGGTTTGCAAGTTGAAGAAATCACCATATAGGTTGAAGCAATCACCTAGACAATGGTACAAGAGATTTGATCATTTCATGCTTGAAAGTGGCTTCCATCGAAGCATCAAGGATGCTTGCGTATATTTCAAGAAGTTGGGAAATGATTATTGGGTGTATTTACTCTTGTATGTGGATGATATGCTCATTGTTTCCAAGGATCAAAATAAAATCAACAAGTTGAAGATGCTTTTGAAAGCAGATTTCGAAATGAAAGATCTTGGAGAAGCAAGAAAAATCTTGGGCATGGAAATTGAAAGGGGCCAAAAGCATTTTGAGTTAAGATTGACTCAAAAGGAATACATTAAGAAAGTTCTTTGTCGTTTTAGCATGGAGGATGCAAAGGCGTTAAATACACCTTTACCTTTACATGTGAAGCTTTCGGATAAGGGATCACCTATCGGGGATAAAGACAAGGCTTATATGGAAAAGGTGCCATATGCAAGTGCGGTTGGTAGTTTGATGTACGCAATGGTGTGTACAAGGCCCGATATTGCAAATGCCGTCGAGATGGTTAGTCGGTATATGGCTAATCCGTGGAAATCACATTGAGAAGCCGTGAAGGATATTATGAGATACTTGAAAGTCACAGCATCTCATTGACTTGTCTTTGGCGGTAGTGATGATAGGAGTTGCAAGTTGGTTGGTTATTGTGACTCGCACTACGTCGGTGATAGGGATCGGAGGAAATCAACTTCCGGGTATGTCTTCACACTTGGCGGGACATCCATTAGTTGGAGATCGCGATTGCAAACCGTAGTTGCTTTATCCACTACGGAGGCGGAGTTGATTGCCACTGTGGAAGCGGCTAAGGAGGCACTCTACTTGAAGCGATTGTTGTGTGACTTGGGTTTCGAACATGAGAGTGTTGATGTTCGATGTGATAGCCAAAGTGTTATCTATTTGGCGGAGAATTTGGCATTTAGCTCACGGACCAAGCATATTAAGGTGAGTGAGTCATTTCTTATAGCCATGGATGAGGGTAAGCTAGTATAACTTCGGAATGTGCACACAAAGGATAATGCGGCGGATATGTTTACGAAGGCATTGCCGTATGGGAAGTTCGAGCATTGCTCGAGTTTACTTCGCTTGTTGAGTTGCTAGGTGTCACGGGGTGGCACGAGGTGGAGAGAGTGATTTTGTGTTTGATGGCAAAGGAATAGCGGTGAGAGATTGGAAATCTATCTTCAAGGTAAGTACTCTTTACACTCCCGAGTACATTGTCTTTTGGTGAGACGGTTTTTGGTTTGAATGTTTTCAACACTACAGTGGTGGGTGGGGGCTTTGCCTGAACTCGTTGGTGTAGTTCAATGGGCGGTGGCCATGCCGGAGCTCATTGGGAAAACATTCAAGTTTCTTGGTCGAAGGTAGAAGGAAGTGCATGGTGCATTGGAGCTTGGAGCTGAGATGGTTATAGTGTCGAGGTAGAGTGTTGTGATATGCGATACTATATATGTTGGATTGAAGAGTACGAAGATAGCTTCGAGTCGGAGATGACTGTTCGCAAATCGGAGCTTGTATAGAGGAGATATGAGCAGGAAGGTGCAGTTTTCAGTGGTCTGGAGCAATAGACGTCTGTCATAGGGGATGTCAGACATCTAACTGTAGGGAATTGGTTTCCCGAGAGCTCAGACAGACGTCTGACGCATAAGGGGCAGACATCTGTGCTGAGTACATTTGCCTATTGAATGTCTGGAAGATGACAGACGACTGTCAGAAGGTCTGACGGATGTCTGATCGGGTTTTGAGCTATTTTCGGGCTGAAGATTAGCAAACTGATTTGTGACTAATTTAGAGGCAATTTGGGTAATTGGCCAACCTCTGTATAAGCTATTTTCTGAAGTTAATTAGATAGAGCTTGAAGAATTGATTAGGGATAAAGGGTTATTCTCAAGGGAGAATTAGGGTTTATAACCTAATCCCAATTATTCAATTCTATTCTCCTCAAACTCTTTTCTATATTGAAATATAGTGATTATTGGATCAATCTCTTGTATTCCTTTCATCGTGGTAATAAAATACTCTCTCCAAAGTGGATGTACACTAAAAATATGTTAATGGAACCACTATAAATCCTTGTATGATTTATTTTTGCTACTTTGTCGTTAGTTTCTTGCTTGTGATTGAGATTTGGATTGTTCGTGATTGGTTGATATTGGCTTTGGGACTAGAGTTATTGCTTTGGTTGTTTTTGCAAGTCTAACATCGATTTAGTCTTTCGCTAACGGATTGTGGTTTAGATATCGAATTCGAGTGGTCTTGAATTGTATTAATCACAACGGTTACTACAACCTTGTCCTCCCATAATACCATGCTCCTGTACAAAACGCATCAGCCAAAAACATTCGAGTTATGCTAGATTGTCCGAAAAAGTTTTTGTCAAAAACTAAGAAATGGGGTAAATCTGGAATTTAAGAGGGGGTAAACATTGAATTCAGGGGGTATTTGTGTAATTCAAGGGGTGTACCTTCTATTTTTTTGTTTCTGGTGTATTTTTTGACAAAAACTTTTTTTTGTCATGGTAGCATTTTTGAAAACATTCTCTACGTGTTTGATCTTGCGTTGTCCATTCAACACCTACATACACAGTGAACATCGTAAGCTCCAGGATGCACGACTCATTTTAAAAGCCATCACGCAACATCCATTTTCTCCATTCCCCGTGACTGATCTGTTAATCACTCCATCTCCAACACTTGCGTGTTCTTCCTTTTCAAAACTAATACCGTACTCCTCCCAAAATCAGCACCGCCCATTCATAATGCGTCGGAAACTTCCACCGTGCTATATAGCATAGAAACATCGACCCTTTATTCATCACACCTCACTCGACAAGCCAAATTGGATCCATCTCCCTTCATCTCGTTTTCTTCGCACCACCATACCAACATCATAGTGAACACTAACGCCTCATCAACAATTACGGCTCCATCACCATTACAAGAAGCCCGCTTCCGGTCATGTAAATTACCTTCACCATCTGTCTCCTTACCTTGTGATCTTCACACAATAAAATGACCATCTCGCATGATCCCTTCCTCCTTTGTCCAAAGATAATACATGCGCATCTGCATTTCCGGAATACTCTCGCATGTTCCAGCGTATTTCGAACAGCCGAGTCCATTTGCTCGATCCTTCATTATCCAATACGAAAAGCGTCCTATTGCCATTGCCATGCGTAACCCCTTCCATCCCAACCTCATTTCTTCACACATTTCTACAAAACTTCACCATTTGGACTTAAACTCTCCCACGTATTGAACTGCCAGCTCTCTCTAGCATTGCCAGGACTTCCATCGCAACACCAAGTCTGCGCCACAGTTTAACAGTAGCACTCCTTGCTTTACTGACACGATAAACAGTTTCATCCCCGCCCTCCACGTTTTTTTTATTTGTATGACTTGATTTTCGAAAGCTCAGACCCCATCTAAAACTCGATTTTGTTTTCAGAAAGCAAAAGAAAATAAATGAAACGCTTTAGTGCTTTATAGGAAAGGGAAGCTTAAGACTGAAGGCATAGGAAAAGACGTGACAGGGTAGTCTGTCATGAGTTTTTCTTTCAATTTGTTTCCGAGTTCCTTACTAGCTAAGTAAAGGAGTATATTATGACACACACATCATATTTCTTATATATACAAAAATGTTTATGACGATTGACTAATAATACTTTAATATAACATACTGCATTATTTGCAGTTGGTATTTCGATTTTAGCTTCCTGAGTGTGTGCCATCATATACGCTGAAATTCTCAAGTTATTGAATGACAAGTTGGAAAGTTTATATGGAAACTGTTAGGCTACAAAGAGAGAGGATGTAATGTTTTTTTTCCAATATTCATGTCATACGTAGATATTATTTGGCTCAGTCAATTTTCAATCAATAAGTACATGTTAAATGGGTTAACTTTGAAAAAGAGAGAATTTTGTTTGAGTGTAATGGCATAAACAGTTTATCAAAAGGGAACGACGTTGTTCATTTTATTTCCGAAATTTATATTTGAAGGTACCTCGTTAAGCGAAACTCCATTCATTTATGGATCGATATCGACAAAAATAAAAATATCATTGAGATGAGCACTGTGTCACGATCCCAACAATATAAAAATACAGACAAGTTAACTTATTCTGTAAAATCCCAAAATCGTTGATTAAGGGTGTAAAACACTCCAAATAAGAAGTTGCTTATTTTCCTAAATTAAAAATTACAGAAAAATTCTAAAAATTAAATTATAACTACGTCTCAAATATCTTATCCAAATTCGAAACCGATATATAATTAAAATTAAATAACCGTTATGTCTAATAAACGATTCCATAGCGACTATTTCTGATTTTGATTTGGACATATCTTACCACCTACACGACGAAATCTCGATTTTTCTCTTTCATTAGAAAAATATACTTCACCAGCTCTGAACGTTTCTTGTTTCACATAAATCCGACTTAAAACGGATTCTGTATATTCGTTTAAAGTTCGAATCGCTAAATTACGAACTGCCACACCATTTCGAGCTCGATTATATTATGATATAATTTATATGCTCTAATGTCATTTATTAAATATATTCGTTATTATAATTCAATTCTAAACTGAATTAAATATTATAAATAATCCAATTCACGCAATATTGCGAATTCCACTATTTCCGACTATTTCGGAAATAAATATGTTATTCTATTATTTATATTAATTAAATATTCAATATAATTTAATTAAAAACGATTTAAATTTATAAATCACTATTTAAATAATTAAATTAATTAATTATTATACGGCAAAAATACGGTATGTTACAATCTCTATCTAGAATATATGTATATATATATATATATATATATATATATACATATATATATATATATATCACTACAAGAAAAACCGAGATTATCGACGGATTTTTAGCAGCGGAAAATTCCGTCGCTAATTAGCGGCGGATTTCCATGTGATCTACAAGGGATAGTTTTTTAAATTTTCAACTTTTTTTTCTTTTATTTATTACCGTCGTTTTCTGCCATCCCTCACTAAGCCGTTGCAAATTGCATCAAATTACCGACAGAAAATTTCTGCCGTTATTTTCCGCTGCAAATCCAGACAGAATACCGACGAATATTTATCGAAGCTATTTTGCAGCAGAATTCCAACAGATTTGCAAGAGATGTTTATATTATTTTTCTAAGATATACTTTAGTGTTATTTTTTTAATAACTATTAACATGTTCAATGATTAATAAATAATTTGTTCTAATTAGTGATTTATAAGTAATAATAAATATTAATTTACGTTCTATAAATTCTGGTTTAAAGTCTATATAGATAAATAATAGCCTGCTTGCGAGTTACATTTTAGCCCTAGCAAAACCAATTAATAATTAAAGCTAATTTTTATCATCTAATATAGTTTAAAATTAATAATTAATGAATAATTTGTAGTCTTTAATAATTGAGAAATAATGTTTATTACTTACTATATAGTATTTAATAATTATCGAAATCATATTTAATATGTATTAATTAAAAAAATTAAAATTTTGAAATTTTCTGAATTATATTTCATAAAATTTTAATATAAAATGTTGAAGTTTTCATAAGATTTGAAAACATTTTTTAAATAAATCTGAAATTTTGTAAAATATTCAAAATTTCTAAGAATTCCAAAATGTTAAAAAATTCCAAAATCTAAAAAATACAAACATTACCTTGCAAGCTATTACTTTCAGAAATGAGTTTATAACTTTTTCCCTAAACATTTTAAATATAAATTTACTATAGTAAGAGTTGTTTTACTCATATGTTTAAAAGATTTATTAAGGGAACAATAACCATAGGAAAATCCTGAATTAATACAACAAATAAATGTTTTAACATCAAATAATTAAAAATAATATTAATATGATATTTAATACTATATTTAATAATTAAAAATTATAATTATTGCTTATAATCACTAACATACGCATAACAACTTGTGTTTAATAATTGAAACTCGGATACAATTAAGAAATAATAAGTAATAACAAATAATTAATAATTTATAAATGTAAAATTCGGTAATTATTCTTTAAAATCACTAATTATAAATTACTATTAAATCTCGTATCTCATGGCTATCGGCATAATAAATTTCTCCATCTTCTTAAGTGATCATAAAACCCAATTATAAACCAAATTAAATAATCATTAAACCACAAAATATTCCCAACCATTAGATCTATAGTACTAACCAACATCCTGCCGCTCTTGTCGATACTAAACCCTAAATATAATCACTGTTCACTGCACCAACCAGTAGCCGCCTCTTTTATTTTCATCCAGAGCTAATTGCTTAAACGAAGGAAAAAACTTTCCTGTCAATCTACCAATAATCATCCTACACTTCGAATTCTTATCATAATCTCGACTTCTCTGGTTGTTGATAATCGTCAATTTCCTCTCTTCTCCAAGCTAATCGACAATCTCGACTTCAATTTCATTGTCGAGTTCTCCTATCTGCAAGGAAACACGTTGTCCTATTTCTGGGAATTTTCAAGTTTTGGGGAACCCTGAAGTTCGACTTTGAGGCCGCTATGTAAAATCCAAATTCCAAGACAAAGAAGGGAATGTCTTTTACTAATTTTGCCTCCTTATCGTTTCAGGTACTCGATTTGACCTTCACGTTTATAGTTGCCAGGGATTCCATTAGATAAGTAGTGGTAGTATTTGCTGGAGAGGGCTTGAGGATGGTAGGAACTTGGAAGAATACAATATTCAGAATGCTCTTTGATGGTATGCTATCATTTTACTTTTTATATAGCTCAGGTTTAATTCTTTTGGATTGGCAAATCTAATATGATCTCAAATAATACTGCAACTAGGAGTGATGCTCCATCTAGCTGATTTATGTACTCAGTTCATTGGTTTTGTTAGTCTTGAAGAGTGTTTTATTGCCATGGTAGAGTTGATATGGCCAGGTTGTAGTGATGAGATGTGAGTTGTTGCAGTTTGATTATTGAGGTTTTGCATGGTGTCAAGTTTATTCTGCAGAGGTATGATTCACTTTGTTCATCGCTATTTTGAATGTTTTCCAGTTTCTATTTTATTTGTTGTGTATATTATTTTTGGGATATAGAAATTGTTCTTTTTAGTGAATTTATTTTTTGAAACAGCGAAGTGAAATAAGAACAAGCTGTACAAAAGATAGCATAAAAAATGTTGTATAATCAGGACCATGGGTAGCTGCAGGCAACTAGAATGGTATTTGGTTTTCAATTCTGATCAGTTCATGCCCCTTATTTTTTTAGAAGATGATATATTTACGAAGACAAAAAATTATAGTATACAATAACATTAAGCGGTATGGTTCACCAACACAACAAAGCAAGTGAGCGGATGATGATCTTTGTGATTTATGAATTGATTTTGTTCATCGGTGAGTTTACATTTTAATAATTCATTAACCTAGTGATTGGCAGTGCCAAGGTCGTATACTTGTTTTTTTTTAATATTGCTGGATAGGATTTAAAGGCATTTTTTAAAGAATCTTCTATGTGAAATCATGTTACTAAGGTAATCAAAGATCATATACATGACTTAAGCATGATATAAGTTCTCGAGTGTGTTTACCATCTATGAGGTTCAATATGCTTGTTGTGTAACCAAGCGAAAAGCACGAAACAACAAAAAAAAATTCAGAGAAAACTGGATAAACTAATGAGTTAAATACATGTTGCCAGATTATGTTTGGCAATGTTATGCAGCAGATACGTATTGCTAGATTATGTTTGGCAATATTATCCTACCATTGTCGTTTGATATTGTTCTTGTTTCCAATTCTTACCACAACAAATTTGTTTTGATTCTCTTGGGAAGAATGATATTATCTTATGCTCTTCTTCTTCTTTGTTACCAAATAAAGATTGCATATGGAGGTTAGTTCAAGATATTCATCTTAGTTCAGCTTTTAATATTCTTTTGGTAATTGATGTGGAAGAGAAATATATATATTTGATTTGATTTGCTATGCTGGTTTGTTTTAAACTGGAGCCATTTCACTTAATTAGTATGTAGTTCGCTTAATTGGTATTATTTCAGAAATAATTAGTATGCATTTTTGCATGGCTGTCATGCTTGATATTTTTCCCTGGTGAACTCATTATTCGTTGTTGCGTTTGAACTAGTTAAATGGTCCATATGTCAATGAAATTGGTGAATGCTTATTAGCTAATTTATTTAATTCCTCGGGTGAAGTGTCAAATAAAAGACTACTTCAGTAATTACACAAATACTGGGTGAAAAGTTTGATTTGATTATTTAATATTGATGCACACTTGTCTACCTTATTAATTTTGTTGAATTTAAAATTTGTGCATATATGATATATTTGCTTCTTCTTACCTGTAGATACTTCCGTAGTTTTCATCCAACGGTGGAACTGTAAAATCAATAATAGATGAAAATGATTTGGTTTTAGCGAGTACTGTTAATATTTTTTACTAAAAAGAATGTGTCCATAAGTTTTCTTATTTAACAATAAGGAATTGATACTCGTACGTCTTACCTTTACAGGATCTGGTTAGAACGTTCTTTGTTGCTTCAACTGGAAAAGGCGGACAATGCAAGTTTGATCTTTAAATAAGTACAAATGCATGCTCCAGTTGGAAGAGGCGGATAACGTAAATATAATCTTTAAATGAAGAACAAATATCTGCTTATGAATTCAGTGTATGAATATAATGTTTGATATTTAATTATGACACTTATTATTGTAATTTGGTATTTTGAAGTATAAATTACTGAGAACATCTTGTGTGCTAATAATGCATTGGTTTTTGTGTTATACTTGTCTGATGTTGAAATGTCAATATGCTTTGGTACCGTTTCTGGGATGTGAATCCCGAAATGGGATGTGAAGCAAAATGACTTGTTTTGTAGTAGTGATATATATATATATATATATATATATATATATATATATAGATAAATCAAAAGGGGAATACCGACGGATTACAAACAAAAAAAGTGAAGTTAAGTTTTTGTCATTTTAATTTTTGTCGCTAATCCCTTGGCAATTAGTGAGGGTTTACCCACTCCATTTTAAAATTTTATTTTTTTATAAATTAATTATCCGTCGGTAAACAGTCGGTATATATATATATATTAAATTTAAATAAATAAAATTTTATTTTTATTATATAATTAGTAAAATGACGGAAAATTGTCGGAAAACTCATGCTAAAGTCCGTCGCAAAATCCGACACAATTACCGTCATGGTTTTTACCGGCCACCATGTTATGTAGGAAATCTGTCGCTAAAGCCAATATAGCGACGGATTAGCAGCGGATTTTGCCGCTGCAAAAATTAGTTTTTTCTTGTAGTGTATATACATACATACATATATATATATATATATATATATATATGCAGGATTTGTATACATGAATTAAATACTGAAGACCGTACAGTTTTAGAGTTTTAAGAGATTCAGAATTCAGAGAAGATTCAAGACTCATGAGTAATCAAGTTATCAAGAGTTCAAGAAAAATATAGTATTGGAGTCTATTTTATATGTCAGACTCTTAATTGCACTCCAGGTTCAAATTCAAATTATGTTTTTCAAATTTAGATTTTTAAATTCCATTTTCAAAATTCAAATTCGGTTTTCAAATTATTTTCAAACTATTATATCTTTCTTATGATTTCAAATAAATTTAATGTTTTAAATATATATAAGTTTATATATATAGTTTTATAATCTTATGGTTTTATAGTTTTAAACTTTAGAATTTTATAAATATGTTTGTATAATATATAATTATGTTTTCATATGATTTTACACTTTCGAATAATCATTTATACAACTAAGTTTTAACTCAAGAATTTCCATAATAATATATACGTTTAAATACTTGAAAAATAGTTTTAAAAATAAAAAATAAGGCACATATGTCGTCATACATGGAAGGCTATGTTGACATACAACTGTCAGAAATTCAATCTTCAAAGGAAGTGTATTTCACTATTTGTAACATTCCACAAGCATTGCAACCTTTCAAATCTTGTAAATATGGGCTAATTTCGAATTTTTTCATTATTCTTCTTCTCCATCTTCACCACTCTTCACCCTACCATTAATATTTCATTTTTTTATTGATTTCTACACTTCTACTTTCCAATTTCTACCCTAATTATATAAAACTTCTTCTTTTCTCACTCCTATCCATTACTTTCTGAATTGAATTGTTATTGAAGAGTTATAGGGCTGTTGTAATCTTTAGGGAAGTGTTTGGAAAAGGGTGTATTCGTTGCAGCCCTTAATCATGGAAAGGAAATGGTGGTAACCTTGTAGCCATGAAATCAAGGGTGTTTGGAGTGGTGTTAACCTTGTAGCTGTGAAATCATGGGGATTGTACTTGGATATCGATAATAATAAAACTTTGCGCAATCCAGCGTTGCATGGGACTGGACGTAAGAATAATCCGAACCAGTATAAAATTCGGTGTGTTCTTTCCTTTTTCTGCATTTTTTATTTATCTGTTTCTGTGTCTGTTTTTGATTCTGTGTCTATGATCTTCTCTGTTGTGTGGGATTCTTATAGTAGATCATATAAGTTTTAGATTTTCGTAATTTCGTCGAAAACACAATCCACCCCTTCTAGTGTTTGTTTTTCCTTAAGATCTGCCTTCCGTGTTCCCTAACAATTGGTATCAGAGCACAAGTTTTCAAAAAGTTCATAATCTTATTTTTGAAAATATTAAATGGCAACCAACACTGGTAATAATAGTTCTTATCTAGAGGATCAGTCCACTGTTTAACGGTGGTAATTTTTCATATTTGGCATGTAGAATGAAAATATATTTACAATCCGTAGGTATAGAAACATGGAATAGTACGCAGCCTGAGTATGTTGAACCCACAACAAATTTTGCACATTGGACTAATGAACAAAAGGCTGTTGCACATAGCAATTCAAATGCCCTGAATATGTTGTTTTGTTCATTAGATAGAAATGAATTTAGTAGAGTGTCAATTTGTAAATTTGCTTACGAGATATGGAGGACTTTACAAGTTACTTGTGAAGGAACCAATAAAGTTAAACAGACAAAGATATCAATGTTAGTTAATCAGTTTGAGTTATTCAAAATGAAGGAGAATGAATCTATCCCCGATATGTATTGTAGATTCCAAGAGATAGTGCATTAATTAATTGCATTGGGAAAGACTTCTTCAGAAGGAGATCAAGTTAGAAAAATATTAACATCATTGACTCCAGAATAGGATCAGAAAATATTGGCAGTTGAAGAAGCCAATAATGTCAGTGAAATGAAGATTGAGGAGTTAATCGGGAATTTGATGTCTTTTAACATTCAACTACAGAAAAGAAAGGAAAATAAGCCCACTGAAAAGAAATCTATAACATTTAAAGCAACATCGAATGGTTTTGACTCAAGCAGTGAAGATGAAGAAATTCCCTTAATGACAAGAAATTTAAAAAAAAATTCTAAGATACAAACAAAGAAATAATTTCCAAAGAAATAATCAAGGAAGTTCAAGAAGAAATGATGATCGATGTTACAACTGCAACAAACCAGGCCATATAAAAAGAATGTGTCCATATCCAGATAAATCAAATCAACTGATGGACAATAGTAATTCATCAAAGAAAAGAAAAAGGGCTTATACAACAACTTTAGAATATTCAAAATCATCATCAAGTGATGAAGAACCAGAAAATGGAAATTCAAATAAGTGTTTCACAACGATTCAGAATTCAAAACATATCAAAGAAATGGATCTGAAAACCAAAGATGAAAACAACAAAGCACCACTCACTAATGAAAAAGACTGGAAGTACATCAAGAAAGACCCAATCTATGAAAAAGATGAATGGGAGGAAGTTCCAAGAGACGTTTGATTTGAAATTGTTTGGTATGATTTGTTTGATTGGTTTGATGTAACAACCCGGAAAATCTGAACCAGTTTAAAATTTTTAATTTGGCTATTTTAGTGGATTTTAAATATTTAAAATAAATATTTTAAATAATAACGACGAAAAGTGTGTTTGAATCGACGTTAGAAAATAAAAATAATTATTTTAAATTATAAACAAGGCCTGAAATGGCCCGACAATTTCAAAATTTCATTTCAAACTTTGACTGACTGTACCAGGTGCAAAATAAAATGGATTTTAGTGAAATCAAAAATATTTAAATCTGTTAGTGGATATCTTTCTAACGAATCTGAAAAATCGATGTTTCATAGCAGAAGTCAAAAGTTATGGCCAAATGAATTTTCAGAAAGGTCGCTATAGAATTTATATAGCCCGTGAAAATAGACATTTTGCGAACTACCTCGGAATTCGACGAAACCACTTTTATTGGATCCGGGATGTCAAATTATTGCTAGGTTTCAAATTTCATAATTTTTGAAGTTAATATGTGAGCGTGGCAAAAGAAAATGTGTTTGGTGAATTTCTGTTAAATTGGATCGACCAGAGAATGGCCATTTTTTAAAAGGTCTCAGAATTCGATGAAACTAGTTTTGTCGGGACCGTATCGTCAAAACATAGCTAGATTTATTTTTCGGGAATTTTTAGAATCAGTATGTGGCCTCGACAAATTGAAATGTACGTTCAAATCGAATATTGAATGTTTTATATTATAATTTGAAGAAAAACTGACTGAAACAGTCGAATGGGCCTTCGAAACATATCCCATTGTGTTCGGAATGGGGGTATTTAGCTAGGGATGACAGTCGTTGGGTTTGGTTTTGAATCTAGTATGTGAAGAGGTGTATTTTTGGATTTTGAAAATATATAAATAAAAAAACATCCTATTGGCCACCTCACTCTCTCTCTCCCGGACATTCTCTCTCCCCGATCACGACGCACGGCGGAAATCAGTTCCCCCCTTCTCTCTTCGATTTCTCCCCCGTCTCTCACTGAATTCACGAAATTCTGGATCCATTTTGAAGAGCATCACGAGAGCTTCAAATCATGACCGGGATTGTATTTTTTCATCGAGTGATTGAGGAGAATGATCACCACGAAGTCAGACACTTCGGAGCGCCGCCTTGGGTTCCTCAGACCACCGAAGTGGGCCCCACTTCAGGTGCAGAGGCGCCCCACCTCCCGCTTCGACCTCCTGCAACCCGATCCTCCCATCCCTTCACGGATTTGGCGCAAATTCGAGACCTAGTTTCGAACGAGTTTTGAAAGGTATTAGTTTATATAATTTAAACTAATTTCTACACTAAAAAGCGTTGCAACCATGTTTAATCAAATAAAAATCATATCTTTTTCATTTATGGTCGAAATCCAGTGAAACAAGAGACGCCGGGACCGTGTGGACGTCTTCAACCTTCTAGAAGAGACCGCATATTTTTCTGAGCCTTCTGCAATTTTTGGTGGAGTGGAACCCAAGGTGAGATTTCTAATTTATAAACGATATGGAAAACAACGATGTATAAATTATATAGTCGATGTATGAGTTTTATAAGCGATGTACACCTCATGTATAAGCGTTGTATAAGTTGTATGTTCGATGTATAAATTATATATGCGTTGTAAAATTGATATATGTGTTGAAATAAATTAAAATGATAATTGAAGTGAATTGAAATATATTTATATACGAATATATATATATATATATATATATATACTCCCCCTGTCCACAAACCTTGGACGATATTTATTGGTTGTGATATTGTTTGGATTATTGGTTGATGTGAAATTTGGTGAATATCATGAATGGTTGAATTGAAATGATTGATTGTGGTTGAAGTCCCAATAGGATTAGTATATGGGAAAATTTGCCTGCGTGCGAACTAGATATTGAAAATCCCCATTGTTAAAAACTGCGAGGTTTTAAGGTACAGCGAGGAGCCGTACTAGGGACGGTGCCGGTTTTAACTACCCTGCCGTTATGCTGCCGAAATTTTCAATAATATTCATGTGTTAGAATTATTTTCATATGTTGAAACTATATTCATGTGTTGAATAGGAATTCCTGTGTGGAGTAGAAATTCATGTGTTGAATGAAGTTCATGTGTTGAATAAATTATTTGAAAGATAAAAATCACATTTTTATTATATATATAGACTATATAAAATATTAGTATTTTAAATAAATTATTTTAACATTAAAAATTACATTTTACCTAATGTATGAACTATATAAAATAACTGTGTTTTGAAATAAATTGTTTAACAATAAAAATCACCTTTTTATTATAAATATCAACTACAGAAAATATTCATGTGTTGAATAAAGGACAAGAATGATAAAAACCATATTTTTATCATGTGTGTGAAGTCGAAAACACTCATGTGTTGAATATATAGATTAAACAATAAAATTTACATTTTATTGTAAATATGAAGTGCTAAAAAAATATTCTTGTATTAAATAAATATTTTTGATGATGAAAATATCATTTTTATCAAATATATGAAATGAATATAATTTTTGAAGTCGAAGAAAGAATTATATTTATATATATTTGTATGAATATAATTAAAACAAATCGAATAACGAAGCTGCAGTTCGTATTTTGAAACCGTGATTTCAAACGATTAGTGCGGGAGATCCAACCATCGGATTTTCCCGAAACCACAACCGTTGGGTTCGCCTTAGAAATATCTTTCCAACGACACCCACTTTGTGAAGATCCAACAGTTGGATTGTCTGGAATGTTTAATTCAAATCTGAAGAAAAACAGCGCCGGAATCGATTATATTTTATATAAATATAAATATAATTAAATTAAATCGAATAATGACGCTACAGTTCGTATTTTGAAATCGTAACTTCAAACGATTGTACCGAGAGATCCGACCATCGGATTTTCCCAAAACTAAAACAGTTGGATTCATTTTGAAAAGATCTTTCTAATGATATAAAATTTGTGAAGATCCAACGGTTAGATTTTCAGATACGTGTAAATCAAATCTGAAGAAAAACAGCGCCACGGCCGCGTTATGGTCTAAAGCGTCGTTTGAATGAATTGGCTATTTTTAAATAAATAAAAATAGCGATAAATCGTGATAAAGTATTATAAACGATATGGAAGGGAAATAAACTGAATTTGCTCGGATTATGTGATATTTGATGGTTGAATGTGTTTGGCGTGAAAACTACATTAAAGAACACAATTAGTGATGTCTAATAATTTAACCATTGAAATAAATTGATTTGAAATTTTTAATATACGTGAATTATTTGAAAAGGCCTAATTAATTCTCATTTCAAATAATTGATCGATGATTGAAAGTCGAAGATATGAAGACGGTGCAAGACTGATGATCTGCACGTCGAATGGAGGGGTGCTACTCATGCTCATGATGGGAGTAGCTACCTTGAAGGGGCTGAAATAGTAGCTGTCCGGACGTACGTGTTGATTGTACGGATAGGCGAGGTATTGAGTGCCTCCGGTTTCGTTCAGACCTAGAACGAACGTGTAAATGGACTGTGTGCTTGACACTGGATTTTGGTCTATGCTAATTGATCTCTATTAAATATATATCTGTTTGGCGGCGGAGAATTTATTCTCTTGCTTAACGCCCTTCTCTGAGACGTACGAGCTCAGAGGTTATATATCGATAGAAATCAGTCGCATGGAGTGAATTGCCTGTGTGGCACGCCTGAGTGGCAGATGATCAAGGCTTCTCTTGAAAAGCAAAGTCTTATGGTTGATGATCAATGCACGGTCTGTGTGGCGTATCTTTGTGTATAACGTGAATTCGTGGGCCTCACACCCCGGTATGAACCAGAAACGGGAGAGGACGACAGGGAGGACATGCGTCTCTTTCTAGCTAGAGGTGGTGTCAGTGACCTACCAGCCCTGATATTTATATTATTTTCACCAGTGTGGTTGTTGGAATGCGAGGTACCTCGGAAGTGGAGTCATTGGTCTCATTTACGCCCCATAGGGTGGGGAGACATATTGTCCAGGGTTTAAGTTTAATCCACATCGGTGGACCGGCCCTGTTGCTCCAAGGCTTGCCTGCGCGCTTGCCTGAGACATGGTAGGCTAGATTGTCTCGAAGCAGTGAGGACGATCCATGGCCTCGGTTCATAAAGGAAATCCAATTTCCAAATACGATACTGTGCGGTTTTGATTGTATACCTATATATGGCGACATAGTGGTATGGGGCATTAATGCCGTCTATGATTGATACTTATGATTGAAATTGTTTTTGAAACATATAAACAATAGTAATAATATCAAGTGCCTTTGTTTTATTCGTATCAAGCATATTTTGGCCATTATAAGGTAAAACTCTATCCTCCGGTTTGTGTTGCATTGTGTGATGGTAACTGAGTCTTATAATGGATTCATTTTTGTAAAAAGCATTGCGATGTTTTAAAGATTATTTGTTTTAAAGCACTGGCAATCCAATGGAGTAAACCCGTTCCGCGAAAGTGGCGTGGTCCTGTGATTTGCCATATTGTAAAATGTGTTAAGTAGATTTCTCATACGAGTCCCATGACTGACTCGTAGTTTGTTTCATTTGCAAACTCGGGTGCCCCTATTTCTACATGGGCAGCCTTGTATTCAGGTTTTATCAGGCTCTTTCTGGATAGTTGGAGCTGAAGATGGATTTTATCATTTATCTCTTTTTATGCTGTTCATCTCCTATTGTACATATTATGTTTGTTTTCCGTTGTAGACATTTATGTATAGCTGAACTGTATTTTGAACTAAGTATGATCTTGTATACTGTGTATTTCTGATGATTATGTTTATCCAGTGTATTCTATTGTACATTATCTGGTGTATTTATTTATTTCTGTTCTGCCGTTATCTGTTTTTGTGTTATATTCCAAAGATTACCCTTGCTACCGTCTTATCGGGGTTTGGGGTCGTCGCATTTGACTTGAATATGTTTGAATTTGTGTGTAAATATTGCTTAACTTGGATTGTATGGATTGAAAACTTGTATATATGGTTTGAAACATATGTAATTAGTAACTATGATACTTGATTGATTTTTTTATATGTTTAGTATAATATAGTTATAAATTTAGGGGGAGTTATTTATATTAGTACTTTAAGTATATAATCAATTATTATTATTATAGGATACATATAGATAGATACATAATTTAGGGGGACTATATTTGGAATTTATTTTTGTTGATGACAAAGGGAGGATTATAAAATAAGAGTTAGGATTAGTTTAAGGGGGAATATGTAGAATTAATGATGATAGTGGGAGTATTAGAAGGATCTTAATCAACAGGTACGGACGGGTATGAATGTTTTATAAATCAAGGTTGTCATCATAAAAAAAGGGAGATTGTTGGAGAATGGAATTTTGATGACAACAACCTTATTTCAATTATCATTGATTATAAAATATATATTAACATCTCTACCTAGAATACACAAACACACACACATATCAGCAGGATTTGTATACAAGACATAAATACTAAAGACTGTACAGATTTAGAGTTTCAAGAGATTCAGAAATTAGAGAAGATTCAAGACACATGAGTAATCAAGTTATCAAGAGTTTAAGAAAAATATAGTAATGGAGTCTAGTTTATATGTAAGACTTTGAATAGCACTCCAGGTTCGAATTCAAATTAGGTTTTTCAAATTCTGAGTTTTAAATTCCATTTTATAAATTCAATTTCGGTTTACAAATTATTTTCAATCTTTCTATCTTACTTATGATTTCAAATAAATTTGAATTTTAAATATATATAAGTTTATATATATAGTTTTATAATCTTATGGTTTTATAGTTTTAAACTTTATGGTTTTATAAATATGTTTATATAATGTATAATTATGTTTTCACATGATTTTACATTTTTGAATAATCATTTATACAACTAAGTTTTAATTCAAGAATTTCTGTAATAATATATATGTTTAAATACTTGAAAAACAGTTTTAAAAATAAAATATAAGGCACATATGTCAACAAACATATAAGGCTATGTTGGCATACAACTGTCAGAAATTCAATCTTCAAAGGAAGTGTCTTTTTACTATTTGTTACGTTCCAGAAGCGTTGCAACCTTTCAAATCTTAAAAATATGGGCTAATTTCGATTTTTTCATTATTATTCTTCTCCATCTTCACCCGCTTCATCCCACCAATAATATTTCATATTTTTACACTTATACTTTGCAGATTTCTTCTCTAATTATATAAAACTTCTTCTTTTCTCACTCTCTATCCATTACTCTTTGAATTGTTGTGCTATTGAAGAGTTACAGGGCTGTTGTAATCTTTTGGGAAGTGTTGAAGAAAGGGTGTGTTCCTTGTATCCCTGAAATCAAGGAATTGGAGCGGTGGTAACCTTGTAGCTGCGAAATCAAAGGCGTTTGGAGAGGTGTTAACCTTGTAACCGTTAAAACAAGGGGATTGTACTTGGATATTGATAATAATAAAACTCTGCGTAATCCAGCGTTGCGTGGGACTGGACGTAGGAGTAATCCGAACCAATGTAAAATCCAGTGCGTTCTTTACTTTTTTGTATTATATATATATCTGTTTCTAAGTTTTGTTTGATTCTATGTCCATGATCATCCCTGTTGTAACGTCCTGCCATTCTAACCATTTCGAATTGGAGATTAAACCAACTTAAAATGACAAAAATGACGGATCGTTATTTATCTTACATAGTTTAAAGATAGAATCGACACAGAATAAATAAATAACACAGTATTGGACAGCAAAATAAACTTTTATTTATAAATTGAAATTTTGAATACAATATGTTTACATACAGCGGAATATAAAATACGGTTTGCATACAAAAATATTTCCTGGTTTAAGATCTTCAGAGTGCGCTGTCTTTGGAATCCCCAGCTTCGCCAATCTTCGAATTGTATGCTGAAACCTTTAAATATGTAACGCTCAGGGTCTGACTCGAGCGTCCCATGCAAAACATAAAAACACTCGAGTCAGGATTAATCATAGGTCAAGTAAACTAATTTCAATAGATCTGAAATATAATAGTTATGCCTATCAAATTTATTAATTCCGAGCATAACAACTAAGGACGAAGACGTCTGGACAGCGTATGTGTATATATATATATATGTATATATATATATATATATATATATATATATATACACACACACATGTATGCCGACGACATATATATACACATACAGTTGTATGTATATACATACGTGCACATTGGCCACCACATATATACATACTAAAATCATGTAGGAAATGCACAACGGGATACGAAATAGTTTATGTGACTTGGCCGTTATGGGTGTATACATATGCTAGGAATACGTATATACACATACGAAAGTATGTATATACACGTATGTCAGCAGCCCCCACATATACACCCGCAAGACATGAATAATGACCGAATTCAAATCAAGACATGTTTCAAGTCTAAAGTAATATTCGGTTCTATGCAAAAGTACGCAGCACACACACATATATATATATATAAGAGTCTACGGTTTTGAATCCGCAAGATTAACCGTGTATACACATATAAGATTTAAGTATGAACTTATGACAGGATAGGTAATCAAAACCAGCATATGTCAATATAGATTTAAACTATTGAGCATGAGACAGGGCAGCTCATGGAAAAAATTCAGATTACCCGAATGGTATAGGTGTTGCAACAACAAATACCCTAAATGGTTGGTATATAAACATGTTCCTATGATGTGAACAAAGATGACAGTAAGTCTCCTAACAAATCAAGGCAAGAGATGGTATCAGGTGAACCCTCAATGTCCAAACGTGGAAATTTATGTGGTGTCAACATATATACTTCAAATAGTGTAATGTTCCAGTTTACCAAAAATTCAATCCAAAATATGTTTCACACCCAATATAGTATAGCACAGAATCAACAAGTTAGTATAGCTAAAACAGTGGGAACCAGCAGGGGAAATTAAGACTGGTCGAACAAAGAAATGTAACTTCTTCCTGTACTCGCTATTCTTCTTTACAGGGTTATATTTGTCTAGTGTCACTAGTTTAATTACACACTTATACACCTATGTATATATGGATGCAGACATGCAAAGTAGTATATCAAGATGCATGGACAAACTAGCATGGGGACAGCAATACGAACGGAATTTGCCAAATATATTCGAGATATGTGAGTTTCAGATTTCACATGTTAAATTTTATGGCCAATAAAAATATTTAGCCCAAATAATATGCGGGTTCAAGGCATCATCTAAAGAGACCTCATATATTCCGGTTTAAAGAAAACCAATTCCATATCTTCAAAATTTCAACAAGCCAAACCATGTAATGAGTGTTTCAGCTTTTGAACAAGGCCGAGTGACACAAATGTCCAGTTCCAATCATAACAGGGTAACAAGTCAGAATACATGCGTGAGTGGACTCATAGCAAGAACTGGCACTAATAAAAGATGCAAATACATTATGGGTTTTAAGTTTATAAATCAGGGTGACGAAAACATATATCAATGTTTGTATTTCAATATATTCCCCAAAGGAAATAAACCCCTACAGGCCCCTCAAAATGGTGTAAAATCTTGTTCAACTTAATGTTCAGGGACAAATATGTATACCCATACTTATATACGTGTATTAGAAAACACACGAGCAGATTGGCACTTGACATATAGCCAATGAACAGTCCAAGCATACAGGTGCATTATATAAGGCTAAAATCAGCTAGGCATTTTAACATGGGTTTTTCCTTCCAGTTGTAAATTTGTAGGAAAATCTAATGTCAGGTGTATGTATACCCTTGTATAAACATATACATATATGTGTGTGTGTACATATATATATATATGTATGTATGTATGTATATACTGTCACGGCCTATATGTAATTAAATGTACAAGCAAAATATGTGATGCAAATAGAAGGAGCAATCATAGTTGGAAGCAAGAAAATGACAGAAGTCTCAAAGGAAAAGAAAAATCAACGAATGCTTCAGCTGCAACTCAAATGACACAAAACATATATACCTCTGTTGCTAGCTCATTTTGTTTAGCTAGTATTCTATCCTTTAACAGTAAATCCTTTTATACCATAATATGGCACTTCATAAATCAAGAGTGAATCAAGTTAACTGTCCATTAAGGGACAAAGGCTCTTAACCATTACAGTAGCTTAACACAAGTGCTAAAATTTTGACAACAATAGTCAGTACCAGGTTAGGGAATGACATTGAGTCTAGTGGCAAAGGTCAAGTGCCTAATGAAGCGATGTAGAGTTCAAAGAGGTCATTCACCATGTCAAACTTGCATATACAGTCCAGGTGTATATAAAAAAAATGGAAACGACCACTGTGGTGCTCATAAAGTATTCTACAATCTTATCAGTGTAATGTTACAAGGGGTATAACATGCCATGTATATAAAACTGAACATCTGATTCACAACTTGCGTCGAATTTCCCCAAAACCACTACAGCAACCAGGAAAATTATTATATTTAGTATAAATTGAAATCAAGTTGCTTGAACTAAAATTAATCATTAGTGAATGCTCACCTGAAAGCCCTTTTTTTCTTCTTTCTCTCAAATTAAAACAAATCATGGAGGAGCGAGAGTCTTCGTCTTGCTGGAACTGGCTTCGTGTTGGATTCAATTTGCTTTACTTTGCTAGAGGCGATGATCTTTTGAAGTGGCAGCGCTTCGATTTCCCGACATTGGTGATCGACGAACTCACGGAGCCAAACGATTTCGTGAAGAAGAAAAGGGATGCGATTTTAATTCTTAAAGGGGAAGGTTTTCGGCCATTAACATGGAAGGGAACAAGTTACTTTCGTTGTTGAATAATTTGGGAAATGAGGATGGATTTTTCTGAAGGAAAATGGGGAAAAAGGGTTTCACTTTATAGGGAAGGAACCGTGGCATCCAAGAAAACGTGGGGAGGAAGGTATTAGATGGTGTGTGGGGGGAAGGAATCCTTTATTTAATTAATTTATATATTTTACGGTTCTTTTTATATCCTACCGCTATTTATGTTAATGTTATATCTTTGTACCCGCAACAAAGGAACTCCAAACGTGATGAAACTTGACATGCTGCTACATCTTCACATTCTGAACTCAATAAATTTATCCTGGCTGTAATCTGACTCCGTCTGTATACGACTTTATTTTATTTTTAAATTATTTATCGGTTCATTTATTTTACTCCTTTTGTTTATCAATAGTTCTGTTCACTTACAAATCTGAAATGTTAAATTTCAATCCCTTTATGTATAAATATACACATTCCCAAACCAATTACCCAAATATTTCAATAAATAAAATCTTCGATTTATTTCATTAATAAAATCTATTTCTAAATTCAACCATTTATTTCACAGTCGAATTTGATTTCCAACTAACGATTTTGAATTAAATATTGAATTCAGTTCATACTCAAAACCATATACTTGATTTTCAGTTTCTAACCCTGGTATCAATATAAAATTGATTATTAATAGTTAATCTTTTAATCAATACCATATCCCAATTGTCAAAATTTCTGGGACATTACATTCCTCCCCCCTTTAAAACTTTTCGTCCTCGAAAAGGAGAGACCGTTAGAGTTATACCAATGTATACTCCATATTTCTTCTTTGTGTGAAATTTTTTTACACAACTAAATTTAAATAGCAATATTTAAGTCATTTATCCTCTTTGTTTATCCATTATATTCATTAATCAAATTTCTCTCTTTGAAGATTAATTTTGATTGATCACAATTTTATTTTTCTTCCGAATCGGATTTTATTTATGCTTTTTCAACTTATGTTTAATTTCCTCAGACCAGTTTCTATCCCAAATTATTTTGAGATATCTCTCACTTCTAATTTTATCTAATCTTCTAACAAATTCAAAGTCATTTAATTTGTTTTCAAAACCAATCTCATTCTAATTCCAATTCCTGCATAAGTTGGATATATACATCTCAAACATCATCTGTCAACGTTAATTATCCATCCTTAGCAACCCTCTATCCAATCTCCTTACACTCAACCCATTTAAATTATTATTTTTCAATACTCATTGAAGAGTAAATAACACCTCCATTTTCAAGTCACAATTTGTCGACTAGAAAATCTCCCAAAATCCGAAATGTTTCGATTATCATTCCCAAAATTCTCTTTCTTGACTTATTAAACTAGGTAAATTTTAATTTCAAACTATTTATTCAAAAATATTTGATAACTCAAAGTTTGACAAGTCCATTGTCGTTCTCACAGATGTTAGGCATACGCTGGCCACGCGTACGACTAAAATCTCCCAGTACTAAATATCCTTGCTTTAACTCCTAGTGAAAAATATTTCAAAAATTCCCTTTAAAAACAGATGTGGAAAGTACCAATGTAATATTGAATGTTAATTGTTCATGAATCGCAAATACACAATGGTTTCTTCTAGATCCCCCAGAAAACATCTGTATCCGTAGGAATTCACTTCCCTGCGAATTTCGTCATGGACAGATCAACTGGAAAATATTTAAGAATCGAAAGAAAACCTGAGGTCACCGACCGTTGGCGACTCTATCTCAGGGCCACGGAAACAAATCATCAAATTATAAGATAATTAAGGACATGAGGATCAATCAAGTCACAAGGACAAATCAGTTCATGAAGACCAAATCCAATCATGAAGACCCGGTGCTTCATCCACCAGGTGGCTCCCCATCAATAAGATATCTCAAAAAACACATGCCTCCATTCTACCTTTAGTAACTCTAGTGGTTACATCTCTTTCACGTGTAGATATGCCATGAGGACCGCAGGTACACAATAGTTACGCCAGATTCCCTCAGGAAACATCCATACCCGTAAGCTTTCGCAGCTCTACGGATTACGCCCTCATCACAACTGTAGACCGCATTAGACACAATGGTTACGCTTGGTTCCCCCAAGAAACATCCGTCCGCCGTAGGCCATCTACAGCCCTGCGAATTACGCTATACGGTCGTGTTCTTTCAGAAAACTCGAGTTTTATGTCCGGACAACTTGCTACCACCAGCAGCACATCTCAATTAAGCTTGAGATTCAAAGAAGAAGGAAGGTACTTTCCTTATTTTGCTTTGAAAAACATATAATACTATGTACGTATAGTATTTCATTCCATACTCCTCATAAATCATAAAATTTCTTTTTAAATCATATTTCAAATATCTCGTATAAACTCCATCAAATTTTATTTCAAACTGATTACCTTCCAGTTCACTAGTTTTCCAATTCACTGAATTCTTATATATTTTCCCTAAAAGTTGCAGAAAATATTATATCCAATATCTCAAAGCGAATATCCCCAAATTTCATTTAAATTTCAAAATTTTAGTTTTGATCAATTCAGATATTTGATATCTCTTCAAACTCGGATGTTACGAATCTATTGGTTATAAGCTAAATTTGCTTCCAAATTTTCAATTATTTAATTCATTACTAAATTCCAACCTTGTCAATTTAAACTTTTCATTCAAATTTATTAACTATTAGATTTCATACATCTTTGTATCAATAAACTCGAATTCAAATTCAATTACTATTTAAATCTTTTTTTTCTAGCCTTTTTAAAACAGTCGACCAATTCATTTCAACTTAAAATCTAAATCTTTATTGACAAAGATGTAATTATTCAATAATCGGCAATTTACCTTTCAACGAATTCCTTTATTTCCACACAACATCTCTTAAGATGTACAAACTTATTATTTTGATATATTGGATTACCATCCGACCCAACTCGATAATCAATTCCGGATTTTTCTTTCTTTCAAATATTTAAAACTATATATACATATTTGTATGTCAAACCATACTTCAAAAATCAATTTGTTTTATCCAAAACAAACAAGCAACTAAGCTACTAAAATGGTTTTTCCTCCATGATTTCTATTTGAAAATATTTGTATATACTACTAATATTGATTTTCAAAATATTCCGGAATCGAATTCTCTAATCAAATCAACCGATCTCCTTAATCGCAGTTTAGATTGATATGCAATTTACCTCACACCTTGGCTTCATTTCGAATACGCCTTTTCATCTCCTTCAATGACTTCCTTAATTATATCAATCATTTATTTGGTCGAATGGAATACGTTCATTTCCATCTCTTTTAGCGACTTAACACCTTCAAAATCATAATTTCTTATTCCATTTCAATGGAACTTGTAAGAAAGACGAGAACTGACCTCTACAGTTTCTATTTTCAAACCATCGTTTCCTTACCAATTCATAAGTTGATATCATCAATGTGATTTCCACCATATTGTCACTTTAAATTCAACCAACTCTTCTTATAAAATCATTTGCACTTCTAAAATTAGAGATCCCAAATTTTTTATTAATTAGTTAGGGTTTATAATCATCGTTGATTCTCTTCTTGCATTACCGTCTCCATGACATTCATCATCCTCATTTATCGTAATTCCCAAAATCTTACGATATTCAACAAATCTTCTCATACCGTTAACTTTTCCTCAATTTGCTTTATATTATTTTCATTTCTTGATAATATCACTATATATACTTAACCAAATGGTTATACGTATTATTACACATTTCTATACTTCCATATTCATCAATCCCCGACCATAAATTAGTGAGTGAACGACTCTCTAAGTATCAATACCGAAAGTTGAAACCAATATCAGATCAACACTCAGAAAGTCATCCAACTTACTAATCTCTAGTCAGTTTCCAATTTCCTTAACTCCGCTTCTTACTTTCTTATTGCTTACGAAATTCTCGAATTCAAATTACAAATCCATTTCTCTTTTGTTCTGCCGCCTTCGTTGTGACGTGCGACTCTTTATTCTTTAGTTCTTGCCATTCTGATTTATGTTAGCATCTCACTATCCATTGAATTCATTTTCTTAATTTTTAGAAAATCATTTATTATCATTGGAAAATATTTTCATATATTCACAAATCTTTATTTTCTATAGAAAATACACATTGCTGTTTTCACTTAACTGCTAACACTCATTTCTTACTCCATTTAACCACTTTGGCTATCGAATATTAACCATTTTCTAGTCAACAATTAAGTTAATCAAGTTGGGGTATATTTACCTCTCAGACCTTAACTGAACAACAATTTTAACTTTGAAATAGATAAAATTCTCAAATACGAATACCAACCAAATATTCACTCTCGTAATTTCCGATTTCAAGTTAAGAGTTTGTTTCTTTTACGAAAATCGCTGATTATAACAATAATTTACACTTTCAAAAATTTGTGACTTTGAATTATACTTTATTCATTCATCTGAACAAAAAATCTAAATTCTTAATTAAAACCGAAAATAAATATCATTTTCCTGAAATTCAACACAATTGACTTCACGCACAACCTTCTTTCGAATAATCTCGTATTCGATTACATATTCTGAACTTCGGAAAAATCTCACTTAATTTATATTCTGAATTTCAGAATAACCTCTTTGTACTGGTTAACTCCATTTTATTTATTCTAAACTTTATTTTTCTTTCCACTGTTATTTATTTCTAACGAGCGAATATTATTCCTCTTATAGGAATCTAAACTCATCACATCAAATTAATTTTGATTTCATATGGGACCAAGTCTCTTTATAATCATCATTCACATTTCGCTTTATCTCATTTACATTTTACTTCATTTATAATTCTCATTTACAAGCTTATAACTTACCATCGATTTCACGTCTTCGATTGTGCATTATTATCTTGGAACCAATTATAAATTATCTTTCCATATTCTAAATAATCTAAGTTAATAGCATAATTTAACATAATCGATTTCCACTTATACTCTTCCATTTCATTCATCTATATTCTGATTATCGAAATATTTATCGTTTTCATCTTTGAAACGATTTTCAAATTTCTCTTTTCCATTTACATTCCTATCGGAATTCTCATCTTCAATAAATTTTAATCGTCTTTTATTGCTAAAACATACAATTGTTTCATTGATTCTTTTATACTTATCTTCCTTAGATACCACTCGATGATGGATTCTAGATTCATATCTAAGGGAATCTTATCGAAGAATAATTCTCGCAAACCTGGATTCGAAGACTTCTGAAGACTGGGGATTCCGAACAGAATTTTAAATCTCAAAAAAAATTTTGGTTTCCACTGTATCAGTTCAAAAAAAATAATCTTTGAAATATATACTATTTTCAAAATAATTTCTTTTTCAACATTTACTTTAAAATTATTTTCATTTCCAAAAATATATATATAAATATTTCGATACCTTTTTATTTTCAAAACTCGTTTTCTAATGTCGATCCTACTCATTTGCACTCGATAAGCTATGCTTTGAATAAACCAAAGCTCTGATACCAACTGTAACGTCCCGCCATTTTGACCATTTTGAATTGGAGATTAAACTAAATTAAAACGACAAAAATGACGGGTCGTTATTTAGCTTACATAGTTTAAAGATAGAATCAACACAGAATAAATAAATAACACAGTATTGGACAGCAAAATAAACTTTTATTTATAAACTGAAATTTTGAATACAATATGTTTACATACAGCAGAATATAAAATACGGTTTTCATACAAAAATATTTCCTAGTTTAAGATCTTCAGAGTGCGCTATCTTTGGAATCCCCAGCTTCGCCAATCTTCGAATCGTATGCTAAAACCATTAAATATGTAATGCTCAGGGTCTGACTCGAGCGTCCCATGCAAAACATAAAAACACTCGAGTCAGGATTAATCATAGGTCAAGTAAATTAATTTGAATAGATCTGAAATATAATAATTATGCCTATCAAATTTATTAATTCCGAGCATAACAACTAAGGACGAACACGTCAGGAAAACGTATGTATTTATATATATATGTATATGTATGTATGTATATATGCCGACGACACATATATACACATACAGTGGTATGTATATACATACGTGTACATTGGCCACCACATATATACATACTAAAATCATGTAGGAAATGCACAACGGGGTACGAGATAGTTTATGCGACTTGGCCGTTATGGGTGCATACGTATGCCAGGTATACGTATATACACATACGAAAGTATGTATATACACGTATGTCAACAGCCCCTACATATACACCCGCAAGACATGAATAATGACCGAATTCAAATCAAGACATGTTTCAAGTCTAAAGTAATATTCAGTTCTATGCAAAAGTACGCAGCACATATATATATCTATATATGAGAGTCTACGGTTTTGAATCCGCAAGATTAACCGTGTGTACACATATAAGATTTATGTATGAACTTAGGACAGGATAGCCAATCAAAACCAGCATATGTCAATATAGATTTAAACTATTGAGCATGAGACAAGGCAGCTCATGGAAAAAAATTAGATTACCCGAATGGTATAGGTGTGGCAACAACAAATACCCTGAATGGCTGGTATATAAACATGTTCCTATGATGTGAACAAAGACGACAGTAAGTCTCCTAACAAATCAAGGCAAGAGATGGTATCAGGTGAACCCTCAATGTACAAACGTGGAAATTTATGTGGTGTCAACAAATATACTTCAAATAGTGTAACGTTCCAGTTTACCAAAAATTCAACCCAAAATATGTTTCACGCCCAATATAGTTTAGCATAGAATCAACAAGTTAGTATAGCTAAAGCAGTGGGAACCAGCAGGGGAAATTGAGACTGGTTGAACAAAGAAATGTAACTTCTTCCTATACTCGATGTTCTGCTTTACATGGTTATATTTGTCTAGTGTCACTAGTTTAATTACACACTTATACACCTATGTATATTTGGATGCAGACATGCAAAGTAGTATATCAAGATGCACGGACAAATCAGCATGGGGACGGCAATACGAACGAAATTTGCCAAATATATTCGGAGATATGTGAGTTTCAGATTTCACATGTTAAATTTTATGGCCAACAAAAATATTTAGCCCAAATAATATGCAGGTTCAAGGCATCATCTAAAGAGACCTCATATGTTCCAGTTAAAAGAAAACCAATTCCATATCTTCAAAATTTCAACAAGCCAAACCATGTAATGAGTGTTTCAGATTTTGAACAAGGCCGAGTGACACAAATGTCCAGTTCCAATCATAACAGGGTAACATGTCAGGATACATGCATGAGTGGACTCATAGCAAGAACTGGCACTAATAAAAGATGCAAATACATTATGGGCTTTAAGTTTATAAATTAGGGTGGCAAAAACATATATCAATGTTTGTATTTCAATATATTTCCCAAAGGAAATAAACCCCTACAAGCCCCTCAAAATTGTATAAAATCTTGTTCAACTTAATGTTCAAGGACTAATATGTATTCCCATACTTTTATACGTGTATTAGAAAACACACGAGCAGATTGGCACTTGACATATAGCCAATGAACAGTCCAAGCATACAGGTGCATTATATAAGGCTAAAATCAGCTAGGCATTTTAACATGGGTTTTTCCTTCCAGTTGTAAATTTGTAGGAAAATCTAATTTCAGGTGTATGTATACCCTTGTACAAACACACACACACACACATATATATATATATATATATATATATATATATATATATATATATATATATGTACACACACACACACTATCACGACCTATATGTAATTAAATGTACAAGCAAAATATGTGATGCATATAGAAGGAGCAATCATAGTTGGAAGCAAGAAAATGATAGAAGTCTCAAAGGAAAAGAAAAATCAATGAATGCTTCAGCTGCAACTCAAATGACACAAAACATATATACCTCTACTACTAGCTCATTTTGTTTAGCTAGTATTCTATCTTTAACAGTAAATCCTTTTATACCATAATATGGCACTTCATAAATCAAGAGTGAATCGAGTTAACTTTCCATTAGGGGACACAGGCTCTTAACCAATACAGTAGCTTAACACAAGTGCTAAAATTTAGACAAAAACAGTCAGTACCAGGTTAGGGAATGACATTGAGTCTAGTGGCAAAGGTCAAGTGCCTAATGAAGCGATGTAGAGTTCAATGAGGTCATTCACCATGTCAAACTTGCATATACAGTCAAGGTGTATATAAAAAAATGGAAACAACCACTGTGGTGGTCATAAAGTATTCTGCAATCTTATCAATGTAATGTTACATGGGGTATAACATGTCATGTATATAAAACTGAACATCTGATTCACAACTTGTGTCGAATTTCCCCAAAACCGTTACAACAACCAGGAAAATTATTATATTTAGTATAAATTGTAATCAAATTTCTTGAATTAAAATTAATCGTGAGTGAATGCTCACCTCAAAGCCCTTTTTCTTCTTTCTCTCAAATTAAAACAAATCGTGGAGGAGCGAGAGTCTTCGTCTTGCTGGAACTGGCTTCGCGTTGGATTCAATTTGTAATGACCCGCATTGGCAGAGGTATTATAATTAATTTATTTAATTATATAAATAGTGATATAGTGAATTAAATGGTCGTGGAATTAAATAATGGTGAATATTTAATTAAAATAATAAATTAAATAATATATTTAATTTTGAAATAATCAGAATTAGCTGAAATGACGATATGGTGTTAACCGGATCATCTGTGATATTTAATTCAGATTAGAATTGAATTAGAATAACGAATATATTTATATACACGAAAGTTTGAACATAGAGTTATAATATAATTAAAATCGAGCTCGAAATGGCGCTGCAGTTCGTAAATTGGCGATTCGAACTACAACCGAATGTACAGGATTCGTTTTAAGCTGGATTTCTGTGAAATAAGAAACGTGTGGAGATGGTGGAGTATATCTTTCTAGTGGAAGAGAAAAATCGGGATTTCGTCGTGTAGATTTTGATTCACGTCCAAATCAAATTTTAGAAAAGTCGATGTGGAATTCCTTTATAATTTATAAATGAATTATTTATATTTTAAAAAGGAATTTCAATATAAATCGAATATCGGGTTGATCCAGATTTGAAATATCGAGTTGGAAATTCACATAGGAATGTTCTGGAGCTGTATGGCATTCCATTGCGAATATATATACGATAATATTAATTTATTAGCATTTTATTTAATTATATTTAAATATATTTATATATTTAAATGGGTCATCCAGAGCTTTAAAAATAGCCACTTTTGCAAACGGAGTCGGAATTCGACGAGACTAATTTTGTTGGGTCCGCAATGTCAAATAGTTGTTAGATTTCCAGTTTCGTGATTTTTAGAGTCACTGTGTGGTCGTACGTATTTTTAGAGTGAAAAACAGTCAGTGTTTTGACGGTTAAAAATACGCTGTGTGAGCATACAAAGTCGGAATTCGACGAAACCGGTTTCGTTGGGACCGTAATATCGAACTGTAGCTGCATGTCCAGTTTCGTGATTTTTGGGTATTGTATGTAACCACAGGAATTTTAGAGGACGTGTAGAAACAACAGTTGCTTATAAACAAATATAATATTAAATATAAAATTTTAAAATTTCCTGTAAATACTCTACCAACCAAAATCCTAAACTTAATTTACATTTCTGAGGTCAACGATTTTTCCGCCGTCAGTATTTTTCCATCCTCAAGCAAAAATCCTCTTTTGAAAATCAAACCAAAATCAAATAAAATCTCTTAAGTCCAGATTCATATGTATTTTAATTCCTGGGACAATCTCTTTCAATCTCGTACCCATTTCGAGTAGTGCGATCTGTGTTCCGCCGTGGTCTTGTTGTCGCAGTGTTCTAGCGTTCAAAGATTTGGGAAGTACAAAGGATTGTATGAGGATTTGGCATTGGATTCTTGTTTATTGTATTAAACTGCACCTAGTGTTCATCTTTAGGCGGATTTGGTGAGATTGGTTGTCGCGGCTACTGCTGCAGTTGATCTGGTCGAGGGGGTCGGATTTCAACAGGGATTTCGAGTTTGATGTTGTGTACATGGGGAGGAACAGCCGCTCGAGAGAAGAGTAGCGGTGTTCTCGGGTTTTAAAATCATGGAGGAGGGTGGAAGAACAGGTTGGATGTAGATCCGAAATGGCCATTTGAAGGTGGATGACGGGTTCTGCAAATCAACAGCGAGTGGGATAAGGTGGAGGGGAAATTGTCGAGTTCGTGAAGAGAGAAGGATTGGTGAAGGTTTTGGGTGGGTTTCACGTGGTAAGGGATGGGAAATTGGATGCAAAAGGTAGAGCAGTGTTTTGTTTTCCACGATGGAAGAAGGAGCACGAAGCAGGATTTTTAGCGGGTTGGTTTGGATGTCGGGCCCAAGAAAAAGATAAGGCCCATTTTTTTCTTTAAAATGAAAATAGTTTAATTTAAATTTATTTGGTAGAAACTTGTTAATGTCATAACTTATTCGTACGTTATCCAAATGCAACGAAACAGGATCCTTTAGAATTGTATGGACGAGGACAACACCATGGAACTGACTGCGAGTGGAGTGGAGCTCGTTTGAATTTACGGCAAGATAAATTGTTTGATTCAAATCAAACAACAGTTTATCGTTCTTTAACGATGAACTGCAAATGTGAGTAAATCTCACTAACTCTGAACAGTTTATAATTTCATGTTGTATTTTTAGAACTGTTAAAGAATGGCTGATTGACTGTGTGTTGATTGTTTGATTGAACTGCTAGTCAGTTAGTTAAATTTCTATATTGATTCTGTTTAACAGAATATATCATATGGAACTGAAAGTGATGTTATCTATATTGTTTAACATCTGTGATGCAGGGAAACAGGTTGGAGGAATCCAACTGGATTCCTCAACATTTGTTTTACTGTGATTTATATATTGTGATATATGATGTGATATATAGTCTGTTGTTGATTGTTTGTGTTTGGACGATATTTATCGTTGTTATATGGTATGTTAAATACCATAAGAAATACTGGACGTGGGAAAGGGGATTTTAAAAGTGTATTTTGAAAATGAATTATTTATATAAAATCGATGGATTTTATATAGAAAAGGAAAAGGATTTTTATAAAAGAAAATAATTATAAAAATCGAAGGATAAGTTATAATAAAGGAAATATTATTGGTTAGAATAAATAGAATAGAATAAAGGAAATATTATTGGTTAGACTAAATAGAATAGATTAAATGAAATATTTATTTGTTAAATAAATAAGATAAGATAATGGATTTATTTATTTGTTAAATAAATAGAATAAGAAAAGGAGATATTTATTTGTTAAATAAATAGAGTTAAAAGGAGTTATTCGAATATAGTTTTTTCGAATAGAGTTAAAAGATTAAATCAGTTAGAGTAAATCAGTTAGAGTTAATCAATTAGAGTTAACCAGTGAGTTAATCAAACAGAGTAAAAGAAATAGAGTTAACCAAAATTAGAAACTGACTAGAGATTAGTAAATTGAATGGTTTTCTAAGTGTCGATCTGATGTTGGTTTCGGCCTTTGGGGTTTATACTTAGAGAATTGTTCTCCTACTAGTTTACTGTCAGGGACTGATAGTTGTGAAATGATAGTGATATGTAAACAAACAATGGAAATGTTTTCCAGTGTTAGTAACGTATATTTTCTAAACATAGAAAATAAGGAAATATATATATATATATTTGGATATATATATATATATATATATATATATATATATGATTGATGAATGATGGATAGAATTTCCATTTGGAAATAATATCATTGTTTGCACACGTGTTTTCTTTGATAGTTAAATCACAGACTATCGAAGTTTTGACCATTTTAACGTTGTTAATATGGAGAGACCGGTTGGATTATTATCCAAAGAACCACTCTGTATTGGCATAAGCGTTGCGAATCGTATATGCCAAAGATAATTGAAGACGGAGTAAAGTGCAAGGGCTATTGTATAAATCTTAGATAACAGTGCCTAAGATGGATTTGCTGAATAGTGCCTTTGGTTCATCCTGTTCCTGGATGACTTGTATGGACGGATGTCTGACAGAGTATTTCCAGACGATCACGTATATTGATTTCTCCAACCGTACCAAGAGTGGAAGCGGAGAAGGAAACTTCTTTAGCTAACACATAATGTATTGTTGAGGACGTCAATCGGTGATTTTATGGATTTGACGATGTGACATTCGAAGTGAATCTGATGTGATGATAAAGCGTAGCTTCTAGCCTCACATCCGTTAAATGACAGAAATCGGGCAGGCAACATGGCTAAGTCGGTCGCACCGAAGTAGGGTGTATAATCACCTGATCTAGAGTTTCATTTATTTCTAAAAATCTATTGTCGATACTATCCCATTCGGGAAACGTTTGCTGATCCCAACCGTTGGTGATATACATTTGATGCACTCAAGCGAAATGAGTGGTCGGTCATGTATGGCCGGGTTGCAAGATGTTCTTGTTGAATCCAGTGTATTCCTCTCTAGAGGTACACTAGCGAAAGGTGGTTCCATACCTTGTCATAGTTGGAAATCCATTACCTAATACGTGCTTGCGGTTTTGATTGTACTATATATGTAGAACGTGAGATGAAAGCGTTTCTGCTAGATGGTTATTATATTGTGGTTGATAGACATTATTATAATATCAAAAGGTTTTTGATATAAAGATATTTTGGAATCTCATAAGGGAAAAACCCATTCCGTTATACAGCATGGTCTTATGAGATATCGTTTATTTGTTTAACTTTTTTACTCATACCAGTCCCATGACTGACCTGGAGTTTATTTGTTTGTTTCCCTAAACTCTAGGGTGCCTAAATTTGTACGGGCAATCAAGTAGTTGAGATTTTACAGATACACTTGAAGAGTTGGAGCAGGAGGCTTCAGGATCATATAGCTATAGTTTATTTCCGCTGTGTTGTAAGTGTTGTACTTTTATAATGATGTATATTCTAGTACAGATGTATATTTCAAGTTATGTTATATATATTATATGTTATTCGTTCCGCTGTGAGGTTCGTGTTACTCTGATGTTGTGTTCTTCTTCTTCTATTCTAAGTTTCTATCTTATCTTTCCTCACCCTCTGTTTTCTTTCTATTAATTTCCTGATTTTCAGTTTAATTTGGGGTTGGACTTGTGTTTTTGGTCAGCTCAAATTGGACCGGATTTTCGGGTCATTACAGTTGGTATCAGAGCTTAAGTTAAGTAATTACCTTGGCTCTTTGGCGTGACTCAATAGAGATGGGGTTAGTAATACCCTAGATTGAGTTGAGTGTATATATACGAGTGAACGTATTTGTTATTGATATAAAAATTTGTTTTATATTGTGGAGATTCATTGGTTGAGCTGTTTATGGGTTCTGGTCGATCTGTTTGATCCTGGTCGATCAGTTTGATCCACTGTATCGGTAGGAGTTACTAAACACTCGAATACGATGGGTCGACACGATATGTTTTGAAAAGAGGGTAAATTAAAATAAGTTTACCCAAGGTATACCTTGATATAGAGAAGATATATGTATATCAAAATTTTAATATAGTGGATATATTGGTTGTTATTATAATCGAGTAAGATTATAAATTAAATGGTTATGTAAATACCCAATCAGAATTCATATAAGTGAAATACATGAAATCAGATGAGTTAAATCTAAAATATAAACCAAAGATTGAAATAGGATTCTGGAAAATTGGATAAGTGTTTTAAATGAATTTGGATTAAAAATAAGGAAAATTTAAGATCCTGGGAGATTTTAAATTGTTCTACAAGCAATGTGAATTATATTTTGAAATGAATTTCAAAATGGAAATGTTTAGAAATGGTTTTATAGTATTGAACTCACTTCGATCGCTGGAAAATAGATTGTGATGATGACAGCTACATCATCTGTATTCATTTTCGAGTTGTATGTGACGAATTACTACCAAAGATACTATTTTGAATTTGTTTTGGGAAAGACAAGTTGTGTTGAATTTCAAAAAGGAAAATTTGATTTTTGAAAAGAGTAAACTGTTTGAAAACTCCCAGGGAAAAATTGTTTGAATTAAAAACAAATTTAAACAAAAAAATTTGTGAAAACAAATTGAGATTAAATTAAAGCCAGTTAAGTGAAAACTGAATGGAAATAGAGGGATATCAGGAAAAATGTGTTCTTGAATAAAAATTGGATTGTCGAGATAAGAATCTGAAATGAAAATTGGATTGGGAAGTTAAGAGTTTAAAATCGAGAATGGGACTCGAATTTGAAATGAAGTTGGACTTGGGTATAAGCCTATGTTTGGTTTGTGTATAAAAGCAGATTGGATTTTGATTTGGATGAACCTTATATCCGCTGAATTGATAACAGGTGGAAAGGATATAATGATATGCCGACAAAAGGTACAAGTTTATATTTCTATTGGATATAAGATTTATGAGCCGAGTTAGCAAGCCGCTTGGCTGTTTCATTTTCTTTTAGGATTGAGATGGCCCAAAGAGGCGAGTGGTGGTTTGACCTATTGACCAGTGCAAAGGAGGTGCTGTTGAAATTTTTCGAAAAGTTAAGGTGTTAGAAAATTTTCAGGACTTTTGAAAATTTTCGTTGATAAGAATTAAATAAAATTTAATTGAAATTAAATTGGTTCAGTTGAAACTGAAGTTAAGAAATGAACAAATATGTTCTAACCAGTCGATAGGGTCATTCTCTACTTTAGCAATTTCGAGGACGAAATTATTTTAAGTGGGGAAGATTTTAATGACCCGCATTGGCAGAGGTATTATAATTAATTTATTTAATTATATAAATAGTGATATAGTGAATTAAATGGTCGTGGAATTAAATAATGGTGAATATTTAATTAAAATAATAAATTAAATAATATATTTAATTCTGAAATAATCAGAATTGGCTGAAATGACGATATGGTGTGAACCGGATCATCTGTGATATTTAATTCAGATTAGAATTGAATTAGAATAACGAATATATTTATATAAACGACAGTTTGAATGTAGAGTTATAATATAATTAAAATCGAGCTCGAAATGGCGTTGCAGTTCGTAAATTGGCGATTTGAACTTCAACTAAATGTACAAGATTCGTTTTAAGCCGGATTTCTGTGAAACTAGAAACCTGTGGAGCTGGTGGAGTATATCTTTCTAGTGGAAGAGAAAAATCGGGATTTCATCATGTAGATTTTGATTCACGTCCAAATCAAATTTTAGAAAAGTCGTTGTGGAATTCCTTTATAATCTATAAAGGAATTATTTATATTTTAAAAAGGAATTTCAATATAAATCGAATATCGGGTTGACCCAGATTTAAAATATCGAGTTGGAAATTCACATATGAATGTTCTGGAGCTGTATGGTATTCCACTGCGAATATATATACGATAATATTAATTTATAAGTATTTTATTTAATTTTATTTAAACATATTTATATATTTAAATGGGTCATCCAGAGCTTTAAAAATAGCCACTTTTGCAAACGGAGTCGGAATTCAACGAAACTAATTTTGTTGGGTCCGCAATGTCAAATAGTTGTTAGATTTCCAGTTTCGCGATTTTTAGAGTCACTGTGTGGTCGTACGGATTTTTTGAGTGAAAAACAGTCAGTGTTTTGACGGTTAAAAATATGCCGTGGGAGCATATGAAGTCGGGATTCGACGAAACCAGTTTCGTTGGGACTGTAATATCGAACTGTAGCTGCATGTCCAGTTTCGTGATTTTTGGGTATTGTATGTGACCACAGGAATTTTAGAGGACGTGTAAAAACAACAGTTGCTTATAAACAAATATAACATTGAATATAAAATATTAAAATTTCCTATAAATACTCTACCAACCAAAATCCTAAACCTAATTTACATTTCTGAGGTCAACGATTTTTCCGCCATCAGTATTTTTCCATCCTCAAGCAAAAATCCTCTTTTGAAAATCAAACCAAAATAAAATAAAATCTCTTAAGTCTAGATTCATATGTATTTGAATTCCTAGGACAATCTCTTTCAATCTCGTACCCATTTCGAGTAGTGCGATCTATGTTCCGCCGTGGTCTTGTTGTCGCAGTGTTCTAGGGTTCAAAGATTTGGGAGGTACAAAGGATTGTATGAGTATTTGGCATTGGATTCTTGTTTATTATATTAAACCGCACCTAGTGTTCATCTTTAGGTGGATTTGGTGAGATTGGTTGTCGCAGCTACTGCTGCAGTTGATCTGGTCGAGGGGTCGGATTTCCGCAGGGATTTCGAGTTTTATGTTGTGTACATGGGGAGGAAGAGGAGCTCGAGAGAAGAGTAGCGGTGTTCTCGGGTTTTAAAATCGTGGAGGAGGGTGGAAGAACGGGTTGGATGTAGATCCGAAATGGCCATTTGAAGGTGGATGACGGGTTCTACAAATCAGCAGCGAGTGGGATAAGGTGGAGGGGAAATTGTCGAGTTCGTGAAGAGAGAAGGATTGGTGAAGGTTTTGGGTGGGTTTCACGTGGTAGGGGATGGGAAATTGGATGCAAAAGATAGAGCAGTGTTTTGTTTTCCACGATGGAAGAAGGAGCACGAAGCAGGATTTTTAGCGGGTTGGTTTGGATGTCGGGCCCAAGAAAAAGTTAAGGCCCATTTTTTTGTTTAAAATGAAAATAGTTTAATTTAAATTTATTTGGTAGAAAATTGTTAATATCATAATTTATTCATACGTTATCCAAATGCAACGAAACATGATCCATTAGGATCGTATGGATGAGGACAACACCATGGAACTGACTGCGAATTGAGTGGTGCTCGTTTGAATTTACGGCAAGATAATTTTTTTGATTCAAATCAAATAACAGTTTATCATTCTTTATCGATGAACTGCAAATGTGATAAAATCTCACTAACTCTGAACAGTTTATAATATCATGTTGTATTTTTAGAACTATTAAATATTGGCTGATTGACAGTGTGATGACTGTTTTATTGAACTGCTAGTCAGTTAGTTAAATTTCTATATTGATTTTGTTTAACAGAATATGTAACACCCCGTAATTTTATAACATTAAAATTCACAAATTAAAGTATACATAATTTTTAGAAAAGAATTAAGTGTAATGGCTTGCGCAGAGAAATATATATATATATTGTAACACCCCATAAATTTATAACATTAAAATTCACAAATTAAAGTATACTTAATTTTTAGAAAAGAATTAAGTGAAATGGGCTGCGCAGAGAAATATATATATATATTGATATATATATATATATATAAATTAAATAAATAAATATGCGAAAAAGTTCAAAACAGCGAATTGGGAGGGGGAATAACCGAACCGGCCCATTTTTGAGGTCGACTCGAGCCTCGCTGCGTCGACTAGGGGTTAATCCAGGGTGTTTGGCTGTCAACCCGTGGGCCGATTCGCTCAAATGCAGATTTTGCATTTGATTGGTTCTCATGGTTTAGGGCTAATCTAATGGTCCTAAATAACTTCCTACACCTATAAATACATCCTAATGCTAACCCTAAACCTAATTAAAATAGAATAGCTACCGTCATACCATCGCCATGGAAATCAATGGATCTGCCGCCAACTAAGAAAGAAGAAAAGCAAATTCAATTCTAATTCTCTCAACCCTAAAGCAAAGCAAAAATCTCTGTTTTCTTCTCTAAATTGTGAGTATAATGACCTTAACAAGATTATTATCATTTTAACTAGGTTGAGTTATGAATGGATTATGAGTAGATGATGTGAATTATCATATATGTTGTTGTAAACCCCTTTTGCTATCTTGTATATTGTAAATCCAATGTTATGTGATGATGATATCTTATATGTTGTAAATCATGCTATGATGATGTTATGTATGTTGAATGTTTCTATGCTAAGTTGTGATGAATCATACATGTTAAAAAGGCCATGATGTTACCATCTATGCTAGTTAGTTCATATTAATCAAATCATCATGTTTGGGTTATGTTGATCTATATGACAAGTCGCATATGCAAGTTAGATTGATTAGAAAAGTTATGAACATATGCCATGACATATGTGATACCCTATGCTAGTTCACAACATCATTATGTTGCCTAAAAACCCCATATGCAAGTTTATGTATAGATTTGGGCTATGATCATATCATATAAATTGAGACATTTAACAAGTTGACACCTTTTGATCCTTAACATGTGTAGTTTATGCAAGTTTCACCCCTATTATGATTAGATTTATTTTAATTGTCTATATGTTGTGATAATTTATCTTTGTGCTAGGTGTTAGACTATACAAGTCTAACCTATATTATGCGTTGAATAAGTGAACGTATAAACGTGGGGTAGGGGTAATATTAAAGATTTAATATTAAAAAGTTGGGGTGCAATTGATATGATTTTGTATGCCATAAGCGGATGGCCATAATTGAGTCAATTATGGACATCATTTAAAGTTGACTTAATTAATAATTTGAATAGGGAATTATTAAAACTGGGGTAAAAGATTTTAAGTGTTAATCAATGCTTAGGACACGAGGTTGGACTCGTTTGTGACGTAAACCTGCCAGGACCCGCCCGGAAAATCCAGTGGTCACAAATGTCAGCCCAATGTGAGAGGTCCTAGGCCTAAACTAAAGCATAACGGTTGTAAAGACACGAGGTTAGACTCTTTTATGGTGTAACACTGCCTGGACCCGCCCGGCAAATCCAGCTGCCATAAATGCCAGTCTAATGTGAGAGGTCTTTATGAGGTTATGGCCTGAATGAATTAAGAAATACTTAACCAGATAAACATGTAAGGTGGGACATGGGGGTTAAGTAGGTGCCTTGGGTGGCATGAGGAATCTATGGGGTTCCCTTAGTGGCATCCGAAATACGATTAGTAAGACTTAACCAAACACACATGTAAATGAACATGACTAAGAGGGTTAAGTGGGATATACTAGTGACAAGCTTAGGTGGGTAGCTTGTGGGGGCCCATTTCGACCAGTATCCCAAATGTATCTTGGTGGGCTCGACCCAAGTCGAGGACGGGACACGCATGCTGGGTTTGACTGTAAGAGGCCAAAATAGGGAGCGGTGGCAACGCAAGTCCAACGGGTTTCATATGCGTGTGTGGACCCGGGCTGGTAGATAAGACGTTGTTGCATCGTGTAGGTATAAGCCGTGCATTCTCAAGTTGTATCGGGTTGCCACTTTAGGGGAGTGATACACCCCACTGTGGGGCCAGCACGGGTATCTACGAGTAGGGAGCCGATTGAAAGTGGGTGGTGGGGTACACCTAGTGGAGATAGGGGCATACGGCACCTATGTAGTCAGCTAGGGGTACGCAAGGCTATTTATAAAGTTTCTGTGTGAAGCAAGTGTGTAACAACCCGAAAATCTGGGCCAGTTTAAAATTTTTATTTTGGCCATTTTAGCGAATTTTGAATATTCAAAATGAATTATTTTAAATAGTATCGACGAGAAACTTATTTTGAATAGAATTCGAACGTATATATTTATACGCGTCGTCGTTAGAATATAAATAATTATATATAATTATAAAAGGAATTGAAAATGGCGCGGTAGTTCGAAAATTCGATTTCTAATTTCAAATGAATATACAGAATTCAATATAAGTCAGAATTGAACGAAACAAGAAATATTTGAATCTGTATAACTATATCTTTGTAACGAAGTTAACAAACTGAGATTTCATTTTAGAAATGATAAGATATGTCCAGTTTAAAATTAGAAATAGTCGCTGTGGAATTTATATATATTTTTATATATATAAGGCCCTTAAAAATGGACATTTTGCAAACGACCTCGGATTTCGACGAAACCAGTTTTGTTGGGTCCGTGATGTAAAGTTATTGCTAGGTTTCAAATTTCATAATTTTTCGAATCAATATGTGAGCGTGGCAAAGGAAAACGCGTTTGACCAGTTTCAGTTGATTTTAATCGACTGGAAATTGGCCATTTTTCAAACGGTCTCAGAATTCGACGAAACTAGTTTTGTTAGGACCGTATCGTCAATACGAAGCTAGAAAATATTTTTATGGAATTTATAGAGTTAATATGTGACCCCGGTAATTTGAAATGTACGTTTAAAATCCAGTATAGTGATTTAAATGTAAATTTAACGGAAACTGATCGAAACGGTCGATTCAGCTTACGATACATATCCCATTGTGTTCGGAATGGGGGTGAAACGCTAGGGGCGACAGTCGGTGGGTTCGAATTGGGATTCAAAATAAAAGTCAACTTAAAAGAGAATAATAAAATAATTAAATAAAAAATTATAAATATAGTTTTACATAAACCCCCCCTAGCTTTTCTTCCCAAATCAGAAGGTTCGAAATAAAAAAAAAAAAAAGGGGAAAGAGGACGGACGGAGCCGCCCTCCCTCCCTCGAGATCGACGCCGCCTCCCCTTCATCTGCCGCGCCGCCACCCTCTTCTTCTCCCTCCTCCGAACCCTCGACGAAGCCGCCTGCCTCTCCCCTCCTCTGGCCAAAGACCGCACACCCCCCCCCCCCTTCCTATCGCGATGAACGGAAACCCCCCCCCCCCGATGGCCACAGCGCCGCCTCAGCGCCCCCGCGTAAGTTATTTTTAATTTATTTATTTTATTTCTTTTTTTTTTATAAAACAGAAAAGGTTTAAAAGGGAAAAAATAAATAAACACTGATTTTGAAAAAGGTATAAAACTAAACTGATTTTTATTTTAATAAAGTTGAAAACTGTAATTTTTGTAAAAGAATTTAAAACTGTAATTTTTAGAAAAGATTTTTAAAAACTGAAAACATATTTATTTTTAACATAAAACTTGTTTATTTTAATTTAAAAAGCTATGATTTTTATATGTAGAGAATAAAAAGATTAGATTTTTATTTTATATATGAAGCGACAGAGAAGATTGAACTTTTCATATGAAGTGATATAGAGATAAAAATTTGTTTTTAAATATTGAACTTCGAAAGAAAAATTTGTTTTTAAATATTGAACTTCGAAAGAAAAATTTGTTTTTAAATATTGAACTTCGAAAGAAAAATTTGTTTTTAAATATTGAACTTCGAAAATAAAAATTCGATTTTTATATATTGAACTTTGAACTAAAAATTCAATTTTTATATATGGAACTTTGAAATAAAAATTCGATTTTTATATATTGAATAGCGAAGTAAAAATGGGATTTTTACATATGTAGTGAAAGCGGACAACGAAGGTGACAATAAGGCGAAACGACGAAGACTTCTGCAAAGGAAGTGCCGTGGAGCTAGGATAGCTATAGGTGAGAATTTCTCACCTTTCAATTTCATTTTCTAGTTATATATATATACTAGGATGCAGACGGTGCTTAGTAGCACCCGACACAATCGTCCACAGACCATGGACTTGTTTGTTTGGTTGCATAGATTAGTTGAATTATTTGTTTGAATTGAATTGTTTGGTGAGATGAAATTGATATGATTGATGTGTGAATGGCGTGGGCCTTCACTAGACCGGGGATAAGGCTAGGCCTTGTCCCGTTTCTAGTATCGTGCCGTTATGCCGCCGAAATTTTCTAAAATAAGTTAGAAAAATAAAAATAGCATTTTATTTAACGAATGAACTGAATAGAAATTCATATGTTAAAATAAAATGTGTTATCGTTAAAAATATAATTTTTAACGTGAATGTGAATAAATAAATATTCATTTACAAACCAGACGGTTTGTTTATGTACACCTATTTGAATGACGTTGATTGGGTCGATAAATTTTACACATCGCCTAACTGCACAAATAAAATATGTGTTTGATTGTTTGAAACCCCACACGGGTGTTAGGATGAAATTTGAAGTTCACTCATCCTGATTGATTAAATATGTCGATCGATTGATTGACAAGCTGCTGTAAGCGTTAAATGTCTATATTTGATGCTTATACAGTGTAGTGCACTTTGGTTGATGATTGATTATTCATCGTTGCTGATATATACATGTGTTGTAGAAAATCCATATAATTAACATTATATGGTAATTGATTGGGCCTCATTCCAGTTTCGAAAAAAGAAATATTTGAAATAGAAATATTTGAAATAGAAATATTTGAAATAGAATATTTGAAAATAGAAATATGTGAAGCCGTGAGGATTAGATTGACGCCATTTTGACGTGAACGATATTTATATCGATTTTATTCATTTTAAAATGAATATTGAAAAGTGATTTCGAAATCGAATATTTTGAAATGAATTGAACTGAAAACGATTTCGAAATGAATTGAACTGAAAACGATTTCGAAATGAATTGAATTGAAAACGATTTCGAAATGAATTGAACTGAAAACGATTTCGAAATGAATTGAACTGAAAACGATTTCGAAATGAATTGAATTGAAAACGATTTCGAAATGAATTGAATTGAAAACGATTTCGAAATGAATTGAATTGAAAACGATTTCGAAATGAATTGAATTGAAAACGATTTCGAAATGAATTGAATTGAAAACGATTTCGAAATGAATTGAATTGAAAACGATTTCGAAATGAATTGAATTGAAAACGATTTCGAAATGAATTGAATTGAAAACGATTTCGAAATGAATTGAATTGAAAACGATTTCGAAATGAATTGAATTGAAAACGATTTCGAAATGAATTGAATTGAAAACGATTTCGAAATGAATTGAATTGAAAACGATTTCGAAATGAATTGAATTGAAAACGATTTCGAAACGAATTGAATTGAAAACGAATTCGAATCGAATTGAAAGCGAAGTGAAATAAATTCAAATTGAATTGAAATTTGAATTGAATAGAAATGGATTTTAAAACGAATTTATAAAGAAGAATTCAATTTTGATTTGAATTGAAAAGGAAGTTGAAATTGCTTTTGAAACGAATTTAAAACTATTTATATAATTCGTTTTAAATAGAATCGACGAAATATATATTATATATATTATATATATAATATAATGGCCTGAATAGAACGCGCCGCGCCGCGGCAGTTCGTAAATTTCGACCATTTATTTCAAACGGACATTACGGGAGATCCGACCGTCGGATTCTCCTAAAACCGGAACCGTTGGGTTCGTATCGAAAAGAGCTTTCTAACGAATGTTAGAAATTTGAAATCTAACGGTTGGATTTGGAGATACGTCCAAATCAAATTGGAAAAAGGTCGCTGTAAGTGCAGTTCGATGGCCATTGTTGGAAATCGACTGTACGGGCCTTGATAAAATTATTAAAAATAGTAATAATTTGTGTAAAATCATAAGAAATGATTTGTGAAAGTTTGGGATGAAAAACTCCATATTTGAAAAGATAAAAATAGATTTTTATCGAAATGAACTAGTTTTGAACTAGAATTATAATTCTATTTATTTTTAAATAAATAAATTGAATTCGAAAAGGGTTTTAAAAGTAACCAAAATTCCAATGATTGCATTGGAGTGGATTTGAATCGAAATTGTCTTCGGAATATTTCGATGTTGGAATTCGTGATATTACAGGTGTTGTTATGGAAATTTGAAAGATATATATTTGTATCGTTATTTCCAATACGTCATTTGTTGGTCGTAGAATTCGATATTGAATATAAGCCGATATATTTTCTATTCAGAGCCTTGTATTGAATATCGAATGTGATTTGGGTTTGTCGTGAATGGTGTCTTTACTAACACTGTTCTTGAACCCAGTTGAGAAAAGATTAAATCTTTTTATTTAGATTTAATGAAGTGTACCAATTAAATAATATTTAATTGGAATTGAATTGATATTGATTTTTGGGTTTATCGTGAACAGTGTTTTAAATAACACTTGTTCTTTAACCCGATAATTAATGAATGTGATTTGGGTTTGTCGTGAATGGTGTCTTCACTAACACTGTTCTTGAACCCAGTTGAGAAATGATTAAATCTTTTTATTTAGATTTAATGAAGTGTACCAATTAAATAATATTTAATTGGAATTGAATTGATATTGATTTTTGGGTTTATCGTGAACAGTGTTTTAAATAACACTTGTTCTTTAACCCGATAATTAATGAATGTGATTTGGGTTTGTCGTGAATGGTGTCTTCACTAACACTGTTCTTGAACCCAGTTGAGAAATGATTAAATCTTTTTATTTAGATTTAATGAAGTGTACCAATTAAATAATATTTAATTGGAATTGAATGGATATTGATTTTTGGGTTTATCGTGAACAGTGTTTTAAATAACACTTGTTCTTTAACCCGATAATTAATGGGATGTGACTTTGGGTTTATCGTGAACCGTGTTTTAAATGACACTAATTCTTTAACCCAGTCACAGATTAAAACTAAGTGGAGTTTTAATGAATCTTTAATTAGATTGAAAAGATCGAGAATGGAGTATCACCAGTTTTGCTCCAGGCGATAGTTAAATCTTTAATTAGATTTGAACGTGAAATGGTAATTGAATTTACCGATAACACTGTGGTGTTAGATATGAAGTATTACCAGTTTTACTTCATGGGATGAATAGGTTGGGATTGGGAAATTAAAACAAATGATTACTTCGGTAAGGTTCGCTAATCCCGACTAGTTTGAATTGATATTCAAAAATGGATTAAAGAATAAATTCAAGGAATTTATCTTTGATAAAATTAATGGGAATCTTTCCCTATGAATGTGAAATTTAGAAACTAACTGTCGGTTAGCCAAGTAGAATGGTTTTCTGGATATTGATCTGATGTTGGTTTCGGCCTTCGGGGTTAATGTTTGGGAAATTATTCTCTTGATTAATTTATGGTTAGTGACTGATGAATTGGAATGAGGCGTATGTTGTGTTTGTGTAACACTTATTTAAAATATACGCAAGTTATTCGGAAAGACCGGGTTTATCCCATTCTGAATAACTGATACGACGATAAGTCGAAGATGAAGACGATGGTCGAAGACCGGAAGTTTTCATGTCGTTTGGGTAATGACTGATGATCTTGATTGGGCTGTACACCCAAGAAGATGGAAACAGTTAGTGATCGTCCAGACGTACTTGGAGATCGATGGATATGCGGGGTACTAGGTGCCTCCGGTTTCGTTCAGACCCAGGACGGACTTGTAAATGGACTGTGTGTCTGACACTGGATTTCATTCTGTGTGACTGATATCGGTTGCATAGAGTGGTTTGCCTGTGTGGCATGCTAAGATGCAAATGATCAAGGCTTCTGTTGAAAAGCAAAGTCTTGTGGTGATGATCAAAGCACGGCCTTTGTGGCGTAGCTTTGTGTAACGTTTACTTCGCGAGTTTCGCACCCGGTATGAACCAAAAACGGGAGACGGACCTCAGGGAGGACTTGCGTTTCTTTCTAGCTAGAAGTGGCGTCAGTGGTTTTACACGCCCTGACGAGTTTGACTTATGTGGTTGTTGCGGTTGCGAGGCGCCTCGGTTATATCGGTTTCGGCCGAATGCATTCTGGTCGGCTGACGGACCAGACTTACACCCCATAGGGTGGGGAGACGTATTGTTCAGGCATAATAATCCACTCCGTGTGGACCGGCCCTGACGATCCAAGGGGCAGTTGCGGCTGTTCCTGAGGGGCGGGCTAGAGCGTCTCGAATCGGTTGAGGACTATCTTTTGCCTTGGTTCATAGACGGAAATCCAATTTCCAAATACGTGACATTTGCGGTTTTAATTGTAATCCTATATATGGCGACATAGTGGGATGGGGCGCTTATGCCGCCTATGATTGATACTTATGATTTGAAGTTGTTTTATACACTTATAATAGTATCAAATGATTTGTTTTCAACGTATCAAGCATTCTTTGGCTGTTATAAGGGAAAACCCTATCCTCGACTGCGTTGCATTGTGTGATGGGACCTGGGTCTTATAACAGCTTCATTTTTCTTTACTTAGCATTGCGCTGTTTGTTTTATGCACTGGTATTCTTGGGAGGAAACCCGTTCCGTGTTATACGGCGTGGTCCCTTGATTTACCTAATGATTTAAAATAAAGATTAATAACTGTTTTAGTTCTCACACCAGTCACATGACTGACCTGGAGTTTATTGTTTTAACCTAAACTCTGGGTGCCCTTATTTTGACACGGGCAGCTAGTAGTTTTGGTTTTGCAGATTTATATTCACAGGATCCTGGTTTACAGCTGGAACGATATCCGGAAAGCTTTGTATCCGTATATCTCTTCTAGTTGTTTATTGTATTATTTTCCGCTGCTATGTATTTAAATGTAATTTAAATCTCTGATATTTCTGTGTAATATTCATTTATACTCTGTAAATTCTTGTAATCTGATGCATTGTTGTAATATACAGTGAAATGTTCTTTTATATGCGTTCTATTTTGTCGTGTTCTCAAACGATAGGGCGTTTCGAACGGTCTGGGTCGGTTTAGCGACTGGTTCGGACCGAGCGAAATTCCTTGCCGTCACAGTTGGTATCAGAGCTTTGGTTTACAAAGCTAGAGAACAAGACACATTAGAAACATACGAAAGAATTCATCAGATATTGGGTTAGTAGTATCCAATTAGAATGACTCGTTAGAGATGGGATCAGTAGTATCCTAGAACGAATGTGAAGAGTATATTTTTAAAGTGAAAACAAATTTTGTTTTGAAAATTTAAATCAATTATTCGTAGTTGATTATTTATTTATATTGATTTGGACAGTCCAGTATATAAAGAATTTGCATATACGCCTTGCAAACGTATATTCGAAGTTTTAATATACCGGGTAGATATAGAACCGCACTCTAGTAGCCCGACAATGTTCTGATGGTGGTTCGAAACATCATCAGCATTTATTCTCGAGTGACGAAGGTGTGATTTCTATATATTTCCATTAGACTGGTGTGAGAACCAAAACTAATATAGTTAGAACACATTGTTGTGAATTGGCACCAAAACATGATTTTCTGTATATGTATCAAAATTATGAATTTGAAACTCTAATTCACTAATTGATTGATGTTTGCGTTGCTTGTTTAGTTGTTTGATAAATTTTGAACCATTTAGCCTAATTGAACCAAATATTGAACTGTATTGAAAATTGATTGCATTTGCTTGCATATGCATATATATATATTGAACAGGTCATAGCAAGGAGGCTAGAGCCGAAGAATAAAATTTGTTTGCCCGACAAATAGGTACATGTTTACTACATAATTTCCTGTTTTGTTTGGGTGATGATGATTTTGTGAGCCTATTGGCTAGCCGCTTGGCTTTTTCTTTTTCTTTTTGAGATCTGAAGGACCGGGGAAGCTATTTGATATTCCCCGATGCTCCCGGTGCAGGGGAGGTTATGGCGAAATTTTTCGAAAATTTAGGGTGTTAGCCAAATTTTTGAAATTTAGAAAATTCTCAGAAACTAAAGAGTTGGAGAATGGAAGCCTAATCGAGCGTAGAGTTAAATAATCAAACCACTTTCGACTTTGTTCCTTTTCGGGGACGAAAAGTTTTAAGTGGGGGAGATTGTAACAACCCGAAAATCTGGGCCAGTTTAAAATTTTTATTTTGGCCATTTTAGCGAATTTTGAATATTCAAAATGAATTATTTTAAATAGTATCGACGAGAAACTTATTTTGAATAGAATTCGAACGTATATATTTATACGCGTCGTCGTTAGAATATAAATAATTATATATAATTATAAAAGGAATTGAAAATGGCGCGGTAGTTCGAAAATTCGATTTCTAATTTCAAATGAATATACAGAATTCAATATAAGTCAGAATTGAACGAAACAAGAAATATTTGAATCTGTATATCTATATCTTTGTAACGAAGTTAACAAACTGAGATTTCATTTTAGAAATGATAAGATATGTCCAGTTTAAAATTAGAAATAGTCGCTGTGGAATTTATATATATTTTTATATATATAAGGCCCTTAAAAATGGACATTTTGCAAACGACCTCGGATTTCGACGAAACCAGTTTTGTTGGGTCCGTGATGTAAAGTTATTGCTAGGTTTCAAATTTCATAATTTTTCGAATCAATATGTGAGCGTGGCAAAGGAAAACGCGTTTGACCAGTTTCAGTTGATTTTAATCGACTGGAAATTGGCCATTTTTCAAACGGTCTCAGAATTCGACGAAACTAGTTTTGTTAGGACCGTATCGTCAATACGAAGCTAGAAAATATTTTTATGGAATTTATAGAGTTAATATGTGACCCCGGTAATTTGAAATGTACGTTTAAAATCCAGTATAGTGATTTAAATGTAAATTTAACGGAAACTGATCGAAACGGTCGATTCAGCTTACGATACATATCCCATTGTGTTCGGAATGGGGGTGAAACGCTAGGGGCGACAGTCGGTGGGTTCGAATTGGGATTCAAAATAAAAGTCAACTTAAAAGAGAATAATAAAATAATTAAATAAAAAATTATAAATATAGTTTTACATAAACCCCCCCCCTAGCTTTTCTTCCCAAATCAGAAGGTTCGAAATAAAAAAAAAAAAAAAAGGGGAAAGAGGACGGACGGAGCCGCCCTCCCTCCCTCGAGATCGACGCCGCCTCCCCTTCATCTGCCGCGCCGCCACCCTCTTCTTCTCCCTCCTCCGAACCCTCGACGAAGCCGCCTGCCTCTCCCCTCCTCTGGCCAAAGACCGCACACCCCCCCCCTTCCTATCGCGATGAACGGAAACCCCCCCCCCCCCCCCCCGATGGCCACAGCGCCGCCTCAGCGCCCCCGCGTAAGTTATTTTTAATTTATTTATTTTATTTCTTTTTTTTTTATAAAACAGAAAAGGTTTAAAAGGGAAAAAATAAATAAACACTGATTTTGAAAAAGGTATAAAACTAAACTGATTTTTATTTTAATAAAGTTGAAAACTGTAATTTTTGTAAAAGAATTTAAAACTGTAATTTTTAGAAAAGATTTTTAAAAACTGAAAACATATTTATTTTTAACATAAAACTTGTTTATTTTAATTTAAAAAGCTATGATTTTTATATGTAGAGAATAAAAAGATTAGATTTTTATTTTATATATGAAGCGACAGAGAAGATTGAACTTTTCATATGAAGTGATATAGAGATAAAAATTTGTTTTTAAATATTGAACTTCGAAAGAAAAATTTGTTTTTAAATATTGAACTTCGAAAGAAAAATTTGTTTTTAAATATTGAACTTCGAAAGAAAAATTTGTTTTTAAATATTGAACTTCGAAAATAAAAATTCGATTTTTATATATTGAACTTTGAACTAAAAATTCGATTTTTATATATGGAACTTTGAAATAAAAATTCGATTTTTATATATTGAATAGCGAAGTAAAAATGGGATTTTTACATATGTAGTGAAAGCGGACAACGAAGGTGACAATAAGGCGAAACGACGAAGACTTCTGCAAAGGAAGTGCCGTGGAGCTAGGATAGCTATAGGTGAGAATTTCTCACCTTTCAATTTCATTTTCTAGTTATATATATATACTAGGATGCAGACGGTGCTTAGTAGCACCCGACACAATCGTCCACAGACCATGGACTTGTTTGTTTGGTTGCATAGATTAGTTGAATTATTTGTTTGAATTGAATTGTTTGGTGAGATGAAATTGATATGATTGATGTGTGAATGGCGTGGGCCTTCACTAGACCGGGGATAAGGCTAGGCCTTGTCCCGTTTCTAGTATCGTGCCGTTATGCCGCCGAAATTTTCTAAAATAAGTTAGAAAAATAAAAATAGCATTTTATTTAACGAATGAACTGAATAGAAATTCATATGTTAAAATAAAATGTGTTATCGTTAAAAATATAATTTTTAACGTGAATGTGAATAAATAAATATTCATTTACAAACCAGACGGTTTGTTTATGTACACCTATTTGAATGACGTTGATTGGGTCGATAAATTTTACACATCGCCTAACTGCACAAATAAAATATGTGTTTGATTGTTTGAAACCCCACACGGGTGTTAGGATGAAATTTGAAGTTCACTCATCCTGATTGATTAAATATGTCGATCGATTGATTGACAAGCTGCTGTAAGCGTTAAATATCTATATTTGATGCTTATACAGTGTAGTGAACTTTGGTTGATGATTGATTATTCATCGTTGCTGATATATACATGTGTTGTAGAAAATCCATATAATTAACATTATATGGTAATTGATTGGGCCTCATTCCAGTTTCGAAAAAAGAAATATTTGAAATAGAAATATTTGAAATAGAAATATTTGAAATAGAATATTTGAAAATAGAAATATGTGAAGCCGTGAGGATTAGATTGACGCCATTTTGACGTGAACGATATTTATATCGATTTTATTCATTTTAAAATGAATATTGAAAAGTGATTTCGAAATCGAATATTTTGAAATGAATTGAACTGAAAACGATTTCGAAATGAATTGAATTGAAAACGATTTCGAAATGAATTGAATTGAAAACGATTTCGAAATGAATTGAACTGAAAACGATTTCGAAATGAATTGAACTGAAAACGATTTCGAAATGAATTGAATTGAAAACGATTTCGAAATGAATTGAATTGAAAACGATTTCGAAATGAATTGAATTGAAAACGATTTCGAAATGAATTGAATTGAAAACGATTTCGAAATGAATTGAATTGAAAACGATTTCGAAATGAATTGAATTGAAAACGATTTCGAAATGAATTGAATTGAAAACGATTTCGAAATGAATTGAATTGAAAACGATTTCGAAATGAATTGAATTGAAAACGATTTCGAAATGAATTGAATTGAAAACGATTTCGAAATGAATTGAATTGAAAACGATTTCGAAACGAATTGAATTGAAAACGAATTCGAATCGAATTGAAAGCGAAGTGAAATAAATTCAAATTGAATTGAAATTTGAATTGAATAGAAATGGATTTTAAAACGAATTTATAAAGAAGAATTCAATTTTGATTTGAATTGAAAAGGAAGTTGAAATTGCTTTTGAAACGAATTTAAAACTATTTATATAATTCGTTTTAAATAGAATCGACGAAATATATATTATATATATTATATATATAATATAATGGCCTGAATAGAACGCGCCGCGCCGCGGCAGTTCGTAAATTTCGACCATTTATTTCTAACGGACATTACGGGAGATCCGACCGTCGGATTCTCCTAAAACCGGAACCGTTGGGTTCGTATCGAAAAGAGCTTTCTAACGAATGTTAGAAATTTGAAATCTAACGGTTGGATTTGGAGATACGTCCAAATCAAATTGGAAAAAGGTCGCTGTAAGTGCAGTTCGATGGCCATTGTTGGAAATCGACTGTACGGGCCTTGATAAAATTATTAAAAATAGTAATAATTTGTGTAAAATCATAAGAAATGATTTGTGAAAGTTTGGGATGAAAAACTCCATATTTGAAAAGATAAAAATAGATTTTTATCGAAATGAACTAGTTTTGAACTAGAATTATAATTCTATTTATTTTTAAATAAATAAATTGAATTCGAAAAGGGTTTTAAAAGTAACCAAAATTCCAATGATTGCATTGGAGTGAATTTGAATCGAAATTGTCTTCGGAATATTTCGATGTTGGAATTCGTGATATTACAGGTGTTGTTATGGAAATTTGAAAGATATATATTTGTATCGTTATTTCCAATACGACATTTGTTGGTCGTAGAATTCGATATTGAATATAAGCCGATATATTTTCTATTCAGAGCCTTGTATTGAATATCGAATGTGATTTGGGTTTGTCGTGAATGGTGTCTTTACTAACACTGTTCTTGAACCCAGTTGAGAAAAGATTAAATCTTTTTATTTAGATTTAATGAAGTGTACCAATTAAATAATATTTAATTGGAATTGAATTGATATTGATTTTTGGGTTTATCGTGAACAGTGTTTTAAATAACACTTGTTCTTTAACCCGATAATTAATGAATGTGATTTGGGTTTGTCGTGAATGGTGTCTTCACTAACACTGTTCTTGAACCCAGTTGAGAAATGATTAAATCTTTTTATTTAGATTTAATGAAGTGTACCAATTAAATAATATTTAATTGGAATTGAATTGATATTGATTTTTGGGTTTATCGTGAACAGTGTTTTAAATAACACTTGTTCTTTAACCCGATAATTAATGAATGTGATTTGGGTTTGTCGTGAATGGTGTCTTCACTAACACTGTTCTTGAACCCAGTTGAGAAATGATTAAATCTTTTTATTTAGATTTAATGAAGTGTACCAATTAAATAGTATTTAATTGGAATTGAATGGATATTGATTTTTGGGTTTATCGTGAACAGTGTTTTAAATAACACTTGTTCTTTAACCCGATAATTAATGGGATGTGACTTTGGGTTTATCGTGAACCGTGTTTTAAATGACACTGATTCTTTAACCCAGTCACAGATTAAAACTAAGTGGAGTTTTAATGAATCTTTAATTAGATTGAAAAGATCGAGAATGGAGTATCACCAGTTTTGCTCCAGGCGATAGTTAAATCTTTAATTAGATTTGAACGTGAAATGGTAATTGAATTTACCGATAACACTGTGGTGTTAGATATGAAGTATTACCAGTTTTACTTCATGGGATGAATAGGTTGGGATTGGGAAATTAAAACAAATGATTACTTCGGTAAGGTTCGCTAATCCCGACTAGTTTGAATTGATATTCAAAAATGGATTAAAGAATAAATTCAAGGAATTTATCTTTGATAAAATTAATGGGAATCTTTCCCTATGAATGTGAAATTTAGAAACTAACTGTCGGTTAGCCAAGTAGAATGGTTTTCTGGATATTGATCTGATGTTGGTTTCGGCCTTCGGGGTTAATGTTTGGGAAATTATTCTCTTGATTAATTTATGGTTAGTGACTGATGAATTGGAATGAGGCGTATGTTGTGTTTGTGTAACACTTATTTAAAATATACGCGAGTTATTCGGAAAGACCGGGTTTATCCCATTCTGAATAACTGATACGACGATAAGTCGAAGATGAAGACGATGGTCGAAGACCGGAAGTTTTCATGTCGTTTGGGTAATGACTGATGATCTTGATTGGGCTGTACACCCAAGAAGATGGAAACAGTTAGTGATCGTCCAGACGTACTTGGAGATCGATGGATATGCGGGGTACTAGGTGCCTCCGGTTTCGTTCAGACCCAGGACGGACTTGTAAATGGACTGTGTGTCTGACACTGGATTTCATTCTGTGTGACTGATATCGGTTGCATAGAGTGGTTTGCCTGTGTGGCATGCTAAGATGCAAATGATCAAGGCTTCTGTTGAAAAGCAAAGTCTTGTGGTGATGATCAAAGCACGGCCTTTGTGGCGTAGCTTTGTGTAACGTTTACTTCGCGAGTTTCGCACCCGGTATGAACCAAAAACGGGAGACGGACCTCAGGGAGGACTTGCGTTTCTTTCTAGCTAGAAGTGGCGTCAGTGGTTTTACACGCCCTGACGAGTTTGACTTATGTGGTTGTTGCGGTTGCGAGGCGCCTCGGTTATATCGGTTTCGGCCGAATGCATTCTGGTCGGCTGACGGACCAGACTTACACCCCATAGGGTGGGGAGACGTATTGTTCAGGCATAATAATCCACTCCGTGTGGACCGGCCCTGACGATCCAAGGGGCAGTTGCGGCTGTTCCTGAGGGGCGGGCTAGAGCGTCTCGAATCGGTTGAGGACTATCTTTTGCCTCGGTTCATAGACGGAAATCCAATTTCCAAATACGTGACATTTGCGGTTTTAATTGTAATCCTATATATGGCGACATAGTGGGATGGGGCGCTTATGCCGCCTATGATTGATACTTATGATTTGAAGTTGTTTTATACACTTATAATAGTATCAAATGATTTGTTTTCAACGTATCAAGCATTCTTTGGCTGTTATAAGGGAAAACCCTATCCTCGACTGCGTTGCATTGTGTGATGGGACCTAGGTCTTATAACAGCTTCATTTTTCTTTACTTAGCATTGCGCTGTTTGTTTTATGCACTGGTATTCTTGGGAGGAAACCCGTTCCGTGTTATACGGCGTGGTCCCTTGATTTACCTAATGATTTAAAATAAAGATTAATAACTGTTTTAGTTCTCACACCAGTCACATGACTGACCTGGAGTTTATTGTTTTAACCTAAACTCTGGGTGCCCTTATTTTGACACGGGCAGCTAGTAGTTTTGGTTTTGCAGATTTATATTCACAGGATCCTGGTTTACAGCTGGAACGATATCCGGAAAGCTTTGTATCCGTATATCTCTTCTAGTTGTTTATTGTATTATTTTCCGCTGCTATGTATTTAAATGTAATTTAAATCTCTGATATTTCTGTGTAATATTCATTTATACTCTGTAAATTCTTGTAATCTGATGCATTGTTGTAATATACAGTGAAATGTTCTTTTATATGCGTTCTATTTTGTCGTGTTCTCAAACGATAGGGCGTTTCGAACGGTCTGGGTCGGTTTAGCGACTGGTTCGGACCGAGCGAAATTCCTTGCCGTCACAAAGTGGGATCAACCTTTAGGGTGACTGGTGTGGTGCAGTGTAGTAATGTGCGTTGCAGTGTAGTAATCATTCGTTAGTAATTAGGTGTGCCTTTACCGTTATCTTTAACGTTATCTTAAACGCTATCTTTATCTTCCTAAGAGTTCATAGACATTTACTTGTCTTCCAGCTTATGCCTTAGTCTAGTTATTTTGATAATAGTATTGCTAGAATTATCATACTCGCCAGACTTTATGTCTGACCCCCTCTATTTCTATCCTTTTCCCCCTCCAGGTCCTCAGGTTGTGCCCTGCTCTAGTGGAGTTTGATTGAATTGCTTCATCTCTCTTTGGAAAGCTTGGACCGTTGAAGTAAAGTCCAGCTTGTTATCTTTTTAATGGCTATTTATGTAATGGGATTATGTATTTTGTTTTTATGAAGATGGATATTGTACTTTGTTATGATCTATGGTTTTATGATGTAACAAACATGTTTAATTTCCGCTACAATAAAATGAAGTTTTAGATTTCCAAGTACTATTTATTATCTGTCTTGTTGTAATTTTTCTGTTCTATATTCACTTATAACCTCCATGGAAGTTAATGCATTCCCTTTGTGAGTGACATTAATGGATGTGGGGTGTTACACATGGTATCAGAGCTTAAGGTTACTCGAATAGATAAAAATACTTTAGAAAAATAGTTATTTCTGGAAGAAGTGTTTTCAAAAACATGTTTTAATGAGAAATTTAAAGAGAAAAGTTTTTAAGAAAAACATAATCCCCAATAGCCACATATCTTTATCTTTCGAGTTCTCCATTTTGAATCTTTCCTTTTTCGTTTCAGCATGGCTGAAGATCTTAATCTACCCGACGGTGTAACGATACCACGATGGTATAGGAGGCTATTGGAGGCTAGGGCCGTTGCAGGTCCAGCCAATGTTCCTCCACCACCAGTTGCACTCGTTCCTCCTCCTCCTCCTCGCGTAGATACTTTTGCAAAGACGTGCAAGGAATTCAAGGCTATGGGTGGAAAACCATTTCAAGTGTCAGAAACGTTTGTGGAAGCTAGAGATTGGCTTAAGGAGGTAGAAGAATTTCTAGAAATCTTTGAAGTAGAAGAAGGGAGGAGAGTTCATTTAGCAGCTTGGTTGATGAAGGGAGAGGCCTCATTTTGGTGGGAGGTCACTAATGGGGAGCATCCAGTTGACTCTTGGGCGGATTTCAAACATAGGTTCGAGGCGAAGTTTCTCTCAAGGGCGGAAGAAAATCTATATATGGAAAGGTTCTAGACATTGAAGCAAGGAAGCTCATCAGTGAAAGAATATGTCAATAAATTTAATCAGTTAGCAAGGTTTGGCTTGGACTTATTAATCACGCCGGAGAAGAAGGCTCTAAGGTTCGTGAATGGCTTGAATGAACCATTGCAAGGGTTGGTTATGACCCACATCCCGATGGGGGCCACCTTTGAGAAGTTAGTAGAAATGGCGCTTATGCATGAGGAGAAAAGCGGTAAAGCTGATAAGGCACCCGAGAAGAAGGGGGATCAGAAGAAACCACAACAGCAAAACAAGAAGGGTGGAAAAGACAATAATGGCAAGGGAAAAAAGAAGTGCTTTAACTGTGGAACCCCAGGCCATCTCAGCAAGGATTGCCGAAAGAAAAAGAAGACAAGCTGTTTTCATTGTGGCGATGCGGGACATTTAGTGAAGGACTGCCCAAAGAAGGCGCAGAGGGCAGGAGCTACCTCGGGAGGATAGGTGAAGGCTCTTATGGCACCAGGGCAGGCTAGGGGACAAGTTCAGGCTCTCGCGGTCCCACCGCTGCAAGAACGAGGTAGAACCATTTCTGTTGAAAGCTTATTTTTTCTGTTTTATCATCCTGTCCATACGTTATTCGATTTGAGAGCATCGCATTCGTTTATCTCTACATCATTAGTTGAATCACTGCACTTAAACACCAGTTTAGTAGAGGATCCCTTAGTTGTTTTGAATCCAGTATGGGGTTCAGCTTATTTGTCCATGATGTGTTTGAATTTGAAAATTTCCATACTTAGCGTTGAATTTAGATGTGATGCTTATGTGTTGGGCTTCACGGGCTATGGGTTAATTTTAGGAATGGATTGGTTATCTAGAAATGGGGCCGTTCTTGATTGTGAAAGGAGAGTAGTTAGGCACGTTACTCGCCTTGGCAACACTCTCGAAATCTTCTGTAATCCCATAAATTCGGTTATGTAAGTTATCTAGAATCGCTTGACACGTCTGAGGAAAATCTACAATCTGTTAGAGTGGTCCGAGAATATTCGGATGTGTTTGAGGAGGTGAAGGGCTTGCCTCCGAAGCGGGAGATAGATTTTCGAATATATCTTGTGGATAATGCGAAACCAGTATCTTTGCCAGTATGCCACATGGCTCCACGTGAAAGGAGGGAACTCGATAAGCAAGTGAAGGAGTTGCTTGAGAAGGGGTTCATAAGACGAAGTATATCGGAGTGGGGTGCTCCAGTAGTATTTGCCACGAAGGCGGATGGGTCCCTTAGATTGTGTGTGGACTATAAAGAACTTAATAAACTTACTAAGAAGAACAGACACCCACTGCCGAGGATTGACGATCTCTTCGATCAGTTAGTTGGCGCCTCAGTGTTTTCGCAGTTGGACTTAGCCACTGGGTTCCATCAGTTGAGAGTGGCTGAGGATATCATAGACAAGACTTCCTTTAGGACTCCGGACGGTTTCTATGAATGGCTATTGATGCCCTTTGGTTTGACAAACGCCCCAGCATATTTTGTTGATTTGATGAGTAGGGTGTTTAGGGAGTACCTTAACAAATTCGTGGTAGTCTTTGTAGATGACATCTTGATCTTTTCTAAGGATGAAGAAGAGCATGCCCTACATCTTAGGGAAGTGTTGGAGACCCTACGAGCGCATAGCCTTAAGGCTAAATTTTCTAAGTGTCACTTTTGGAGGAAGGAAGTACGGTTATTAGGACACGTAGTTTCCAAAGAAGGGATAGCTGTGGATCCCGCGAAGGTGGTGGCCATCCAAGATTGGAAGGTCCCTAAAAATGCTACCAAAGTGAGAAGTTTCTTGGGGTTGGCTGGCTACTATAGGAAGTTTATCAAAGACTTCGCAAAAATATCAGCTCCATTGACACGCCTGACGAAGAAGAACCTAGTTTTCAGATGGGACGTAGATTGTGATGATGCGTTCCAACGGTTGAAGAGAGCTTTGACTTCAGCCCCAGTCTTAGTACTGCCAGACGGGAGTAAGCCATTTACTGTTTATACCGATGCTTGTGGGACGGGACTATGCGCAGTCTTAATGCAAGAGGGTTGGGTAATAGCCTATGGTGGAAGGCAGTTAAGAGCGCATGAGAAAAATTATCCTACACATGACCTAGAATTGGCCGCTATTGTTTTCGCGCTTAAGTCTTGGCGTCATTATCTTCTTGGCGAGAAATTCGAATTATTCACTGACCATAAGTCTTTAAAATACCTATTCTCTCAAAAGCACTTGAACTTAAGGCAGCAAAGGTGGATGGAGTTCTTAGTTTCCTACGACTTCGAAATAGCCTATACCCCTGGCAAGGGTAACGTGGTGGCAGACGCGTTAAGTAGAAAAAGATTATCCTTAAGTCCTTTGTTTGTTGAGCGGCGAAGTTTAGAATTCATTTCGATGTTTGACTTTAGACCTTCCGTTGACTTCATACCCGGTTTGCTAGCATCCTTGGAGGTCAGACCTACGCTTTTGGGATGGATTGGCGAGGCACAGCGAGATGACCCGCAGTTGGTTGAGTTAGTAGAAAAACTCAAAGGAGGGGAGTCATCAAGCCATCTTTGTAGGTATACCCTATACGATAAGGGTTGGTTACGTAGGGACGGTAGACTTTGTGTACCAAAAGACGATGACCTAAGGAAGACTATTCTTGACGAAGCACATCATTCGAAGATGACCATTCATCCAGGCGGGGACAAGATGTACAAAACATGAAGAGAGTTTACTTTTGTGTCGGCATGAAGAAAGATGTGGCCGAGTATGTCGCTAGATGCTTGGTGTGCCAACAAGTAAAAGCGGAGCAAAAGAAACCCGGCGGGTTGCTTCACCCATTGGAGGTTCCACTATGGAAGTGGGAAAGTGTCTCGATGGATTTTTTGGATGGGTTACCGCGATCAAGGAAGGGTAATACGGGAATTTGGGTTATAGTAGATAGACTTACTAAAAGCGCCCATTTCATTCCCGTGAAGAGTAAGAGGACTGCTCCATGGTTAGCTTCTGCATATGTCCGAGAAATAGTTCGTTTGCATGGTTTTCCTTCTAGCATAGTGAGCGACCGCAATCCTATTTTCACTAACGAATTTTGGAGAATCTTACAAGAGGCGGTAGGGACTCAGTTATGTTTGGGCACCGCATATCATCCTGAGACGGACGGCCAGACCGAGAGGGTGAATCGCATTCTAGAGGATCTGTTGAGGCTATGTATCCTAGACTTTGGGGGTACGTTGGAAGAGCATCTTCCATTAGTGGAGTTCGCATATAATAACAGCTTTTAGTCCATCATTGATATGGCACCATTCGAAGCTCTTTATGGACGACCTTGTCGTTCACCTACATGTTGGTGGGAATCTATGGATAAGATCTTACTTGGGCCCGATATGATCAGGGAGACTTCGGAGAAGATCGAATTGATTCGAAGGAGGATGAAAGCAGCACAGGATAGGCAGAAATCTTATGCCGATAAGAGGAGGACAGATCTCGAGTTTGAAGTTGGGGACATGGTCTTTGTCAAAGTGTCTCCATTACGGAACGTTGTTCGCTTTGGGTCCGTTGGGAAATTAGCACCAAGGTTTGTAGGGCCGTTTCTTATTAAGGAGAAAATTGGACAGATGGCGTATAGAGTGGAGTTGCCCGAGAGACTTAGTGGTGTACATGACGTATTCCATGTGTCATATTTGAGGAAGTGCTTGCACGAGACCGCGTAATTGGTAGAGCCGAGCTTTCTTAGAGAGGTGGAGATAAAGCGTGATGCGACAATTCGACGAGCTCCTACGCGCATTCTTGGGTCGGAGATCAAGAGGTTGAGGAATCGAGAGGTCAGACTAGTCAAAGTGCAATGGGGAGATGATGAGAGCAACGCTACTTGGGAGATAGAAGAGAAGATGCGTTCACGATACCCTTTTCTTTTTGAGGGTATGTCCTTTAATTTCTCCTTTATCGCTTAGCTTGTACTTATCTTATCTTTAGTATATCCTCTCGCTAGTAACTTTGACCTTTAGTTAGGATAATCCTATGGTTGAAACATGTGTTTGAGGCATGTTATGTATGGTGGATGCAAAGTGGATGCAAGTGTTTGCTAGTGGTTTCTCATGGATGCATATACACACACTATTAGGCACCAGATCGGCTCAGTCACTTCATATTGCATATTGCATATATATGGATGTATTTAGTAAAATGGATGTATAATGGTTGTATTATCTTATAGTTGCTGCATTCGGGTGGATTGTTGTGCACGCCAATAGAATTAATATGTATCATTAGGAATCTTTTGCATACATATTGGACGCATGGCACTATCATGAATTGCACTAAGGAGGTCGACTGAATCAGTAGACCGCCTAATTTTGCATTAGATATGGACATATACACACACTGTGCATATAAACATTAAAGCATTAGAAGTCTTTTAAGGACAATGGATGCTGGTGTTTGATGGTTGAGTAGATGGACGATTAGATGGTAGGATATACATTCTTCTTGACTTGGAGATTTCAGGGACGAAATCCTTTAAGGAGGGGAGAATGTAACACCCCGTAATTTTATAACATTAAAATTCACAAATTAAAGTATAGTTAATTTTTATAAAAGAATTAAGTGAATTGGGTTGCGTAGAGAAATATATATATATATATATTGTAACACCCCATAATTTTATAACATTAAAATTCACAAATTAATGTATACTTAATTTTTAGAAAAGAATTAAGTGAAATGGGTTGAGCAGAGAAATATATATATTGATATATATATATATATTAAAAATTAAATAAATAAATATGCGAAAAAGTTCAAAACAGCGAATTGGGAGGGCGAATAACCGAACCGGCCCATTTTTGAGGTCGACCCGAGCTCCGCTGGGTCGACTAGGGGTTAATCCAGGATGTTTGGCTGTCAACCCGTGGGCCGATTCGCTCAAATGCAGATTTTGCATTTGATTGGTTCTCATGGTTCAGGGTTAATTTAATGGTCCTAAATAACTTCCTACACCTATAAATACATCATAATGCTAACCCTAAACCTAATTAAAATAGAATAGTTACCGTCATACCATCGCCATGGAAATCAATGGAGCCGTTTCCAACTAAGAAAGAAGAAAAGCAAATTCAATTCTAATTCTCTCAACCCAAAAGCAAATCAAAACTCTCTCTTTTCTTCTCTAAATTATGAGTATGATGATCTTAACAAGATTATTATCATTTTAATTTGGTTGAGTTATGAATGGATTATGAGTAGATGATGTGAATTATCATATATGTTGTTGTATACCCCTTTTGCTATCATGTATATTGTAAATCCAATGTTATGTGATGATGATATCTTATATGTTGTAAATCATGCTATGATGATGTTATGTATGTTGAAAGTTTCTATGCTATGTTGAGATGAATCATACATGTTAAAAAGGCTATGATGTTACCATCTATGCTAGTTAGTTCATATTAATTAAATCATCATGTTTGGGTTATGTTGATCTATATGACAAGTCACATATGCAAGTTAGATTGATTAGAAAAGTTATGAACATATGCCATGACATATGTGATATCCTATGGTAGTTCACACCATCATTATGTTGCCTAAAAACCCCATATGCAAGTTTATGTATAGATTTGGGCTATGATCATATCATATAAATTGAGACATTTAACAAGTTGACACCTTTTGATCCTTAACATGTGTAGTTTATGCAAGTTTCACCCCTATTATGATTAGATTTATTTTAATTGTCTATATGTTGTGATAATTTATCTTTGTGCTAGGTGTTAGACTATACAATTCTAGCCTATATTATGCGTTGAATAAGCGAATGTATAAACGTGGGGTACGGGTAATATTAAGGATTTAATATTAAAAAGTTGGGGTGCAATTGATATGATTTTGCATGCCATAAGTGGATGGACATAATTGAGTCAATTATGTACATCATTAAAAGTTGACTTAAATAATAATTTGAATAGGGAATTATTAAAACTGGGGTAAAAGATTTTAAGTGTTAATCAATGCTTAGGACACGAGGTTAGACTCGTTTGTGACGTAAACCTGCCCGGACCCGCCTGGCAAATCCAGTGGTCACAAATGTCAGGCCAATGTGAGAGGTCCTAGGCCTAAACTAAAGCATAACGGTTGTAAAGACACGAGGTTAGACTCTTTTATGGTGTAAGACTGCCTGGACCCGCCCGGCAAATCCAACTGCCATAAATGCCAGTCTAATGTGAGAGGTCTTTATGAGGTTATGGCCTGAATGAATTAAGAAATACTTAACCAGATAAACATGTAAGGTGGGACATGGGGGATAAGTAGGTGCCTTGGGCGGCATGAGGAATCTAGGGGGTGCCCTTAGTGGCATGTGAAATACGATTAGTAAGACTTAACCAAACACACATGTAAATGAACATGACTAAGCGGGTTAACTGGGATATACTAGTGACAAACTTAGGTGGGTAGCTTGTGGGGGCCAATTTCGACCAGTATCCCAAACGTATCTTGGTGGGCCCGACCCAAGTCGAGGATGGGACACGCATGCTGGGTTTGACTGTAAGAGGCCAAAACGGGGAGCGGTGGCAACGCAAGTCCAACGGGTTTCATATGCGTTTGTGGACCCGGGTTGGTAGATAAGACGTTGTTGCATCGTGTAGGTATAAGCCATGCATTCTCAAGTTGTATCGCGTTGCCACTTTATGGGAGTGATACATCCCATTGTGGGGCCAGCACGGGTATCTACGAGTAGGGAGCCGATCGAAAGTGGGTGGTGGGGTACACCTAGTGCAGATATGGGCAGACGGCACCTATGTAGTCAGCTAGGGGTAAGCAAGGCTATTTATAAAGTTTCTGTGTGAAGCAAGTGGGATCAACCTTTAGGGTGACTGGTGTGGTGCAGTGTAGTAATGTGCAGTACAGTGTAGTAATCATTCGTTAGTAATTAGGTGTGCCTTTACCGTTATCTTTAACTTTATCTTAAACGCTATCTTTATCTTCCTAAGAGTTCATAGACATTTACTTGTCTTCCAGCTTATGCCTTAGTCTAGTTATTTTGATAATAGTTTTGTTAAAATTAGCATACTCGCCAGACTTTATGTCTGACCCCCTCTATTTCTATCCTTTTTCCCACTCCAGGTCCTCAGGTTGGGCCCAGCTCTAGTGGAGTTTGATTGAATTGCTTCATCTCTCTTTGGAAAGCTTGGACTGTTAAAGTAAAGTCCAGCTTGTTATCTTTTTAATGGCTATTTATGTAATGGGATTATGTATTTTATTTTTATGAAGATGGATATTGTACTTGGTTATGATCTATGGTTTTATGATGTAACAAACATGTTTAATTTCCACTGCAATAAAATGAAGTTTTAGATTTCCAAGTACTATTTATTATCTGTCTTGTTGTAATTTTTCTGTTCTATATTCACTTATAACCTCCATGGAAGTTAATGAATTCCCTTTGTGAGTGACATTGGACGTGGGGTGTTACAGAATATATCATATGGAACTGAAAGTGATGTTATCTATATTGTTTAACATCTATGATGCAGGGAAACAGGTTGGAGGAATCCAACTGGATTCCTCAACATTTATTTTACTGTGATTTATATATTGTGATATATGATGTGATATATAATCTATTGTTGATTGTGTGTGTTTGGACGATATTTATCGTTGTTATATGGTATGTTAAATACCATAAGAAATACTGGACGTGGGAAAGGGGGTTTTCAAAGTGTATTTTGAAAATGAATTATTTATATAAAATCGATGGATTTTATATAGAAAAGGAAAAGGATTTTTATAAAAGAAAATAATTATAAAAATCGAAGGATAAGTTATAATAAAGGAAATATTATTGGTTAGAATAAATAGAATAGAATAAAGGAAATATTTATTTGTTAAATAAATAAGATAAGATAATGGATTTATTTATTTGTTAAATAAATAGAATAAGAAAAGGAGATATTTATTTGTTAAATAAATAGAGTTAAAAGGAGTTATTCGAATATAGTTTATTCGAATAGAGTTAAAAGATTAAATCAGTTAGAATAAATCAATTAGAGTTAATCAATTAGAGTTAACCAGTGAGTTAATCAAACAGAGTAAAAGAAATAGAGTTAAGCAAAATTAGAAACTGACTAGAGATTAGTAAATTGAATGGTTTTCTAAGTGTTGATCTGATGTTGGTTTCGGCCTTCGGGGTTTATACTTAGAGAATTGTTCTCCTACAAGCTTACAGTCAGGGACTGATAGTTGTGAAATGATAGTGATATGTAAATAAACAATGGAAATGTTTTCCAGTGTTAGTAACGTATATTTTCTAAACATAGATAATAAGGAAGTATATATATATATGGATATATATATATATGACTGATGATTGATGGATAGAATTTCCATTTGGAAATAATATCGTTGTTTGCACACGTGTTTTCTTTGATAGTTAAATCACAGACTATCCAAGTTGTGACCATTTTAACGTTGTTAATATAGAGAGACCGGTTGGATTATTATCCAAAGAACCACTCTGTATTGGCATAAGCATTGCGAATCATATATGCCAAAGATAATTGAAGATGGAGTAAAGTGCAAGGGCTATTGTATAAATCTTAGATAATAGTACCTAAGATGGATATGCTGAATAGTGCCTTCGATTCATCCTATTCCTGGATGACTTGTATGGACGGATGTCTGACAGAGTATTTCCAGACGATCACGTATATTGATTTCTCCAACCGTACCAAGAGTGGAAGCGGAGAAGAAAACTTCTTTAGCCAACACATAATGTATTGTTGAGGACGTAAATCGGTGATTTGATGGATTTGATGATGTGAATTTAGAAGTGAATCTATTGTGATGATAAAGCGTAGCTTCTAGCCTCACATCCGTTAAGTGACAGAAATCGGGCAGGCATCATGGCTAAGTCGGTCGCACCGAAGTAGGGTGTATAATCACCTGATCTAGAGTTTCATTTATTTCTAAAAATCTATTGTCGATACTGTCCCATTCGGGAAACGGTTGCTGATCCCAACCGTTGGTGATATACATTCGATACACTCAAGCGAAATGAGTGGTCGGTCATGTATGGCCGGGTTGCAAGATGTTCTTGTTGAATCCAGTGTATTCCTCTCTAGAGGTACACTAGCGAAAGGTGGTTCCATACCTTGTCATAGTTGGAAATCCATTACCCAATACATGCTTGCGGTTTTGATTATACTATATATGTAGAATGTGAGATGAAAGCATTTCTGCTAGATGATTATTATATTGTGGTTGATAGGCATTATTATAATATCAAAAAGTTTTTGATATAAAGATATTTTGGAATCTCATAAGGGAAAAACCCGTTCCGTTATACGGTGTGGTCTTATGAGATATCGTTTACTTGTTCAACTGTTTTAAACCGTTTTACTCATACCAGTCCCATGACTGACCCGGAGTTTATTTGTTTGTTCCCCTAAACTCTTGGGTGCCTAAATTTGTATGGGCAGTCAAGTAGTCGGGATTTTACAGGTACACTTGAAGAGCTGGAGCAGGAGGCTTCAGGATCATACAACTCTAGTTTATTTCCGCTGTGTTGCAAGTGCTGTACTTTTATAATGATGTATATTCAAGTAAAGATGTATATTTCAAGTTATGTTATATATATTATATGTTATTCATTCCGTTGTGAGGTTCGTGTTACTCTGATGTTGTGTTCTTCTTCTTCTTCTATTCTATGTTTCTATTTTATCTTTCCTCACCCTCTGCTTTCTTTCTATTAATTTCCTGATTTTCAGTTTAATTTGGGGTTGGACTTGTGTTTTTGGTCAGCTCAAATTGGACCGGATTTTCGGGTCATTATACAATTTGCTTTACTTCGCTAGAGGCGATGATCTTTTGAAGTGGAAGCGCTTCGATTTCCCAACATTGGTGATTGACGAACTCATTGAGGCAAACGATTTCATGAAGAAGAAAAGGGATGTGATTTTAATTCATAAGGGGAAGGTTTTCGACCATTAACATGGAAGGGAACAAGTTACTTTCGTTGTTGAATAATTTCGGAAATGAGGATGGATTTTTCTGAAGGAAAATGGGGAAAAAGAGTTTCACTTTATAGGGAAGGAACCGTGGCATCCACCAAAACGTGGGGAGGAAGGTATTAGATGGTGTGTGTGGGAAGGAATCCTTTATTTAATTAATTTATATATTTTACGGTTCTTTTTATCTCCTACCGCTATTTATGTTAATGTTATATCTTTGTCCCGCAACAGATGAACTCCTAACGTGATGAAACTTGAAATATGCTGCTACATCTTCACGTTCTGAACTCAATAAATTTATTGTAAGGACCCCTAACTTCCCCATGAAGGAAAGAGCGGATATTTCGAGAACAAGCCACAACAGAACGCAGACAGAAGAACATTTCATTGTTAATTACAACAATTCATCAGATTACAAGAATATACAGAGTATAAATGAATAATATACATCAGAAAAATATTAGAGATTACAATAAATTGCATAGTAGCGGAAAAATAATACAAAATACAACTGAAGAAGATACACGGATACAAAGCTTTCCAGATATCGTTCCAGCTGTAAACCAGGTTCCTATGAATATAAATCTGCAAAACCAAAACTACTAGCTGCCCGTGTCAAAATAAGGGCACCTAGAGTTTAGGTTAAAAACAATAAACTCCAGATCAGTCATGGGACTGGTGTGAGAACTAAAATAGTTATTTAAAACTTTCCTTTAAATCAGATATATCAAGGGACCACGCCGTAAAACACGGAACGAGTTTCCACCCAAGAATACCAGTGCATATAACAACATCGCAATGCTAAATAAAGAAAAATGAAGCTATTATAAGACCCAGGTCCTATCACACAATGCAACGCAAGCCGGGGGATAGGTTTTTTACCTTATAATAGCCAAAGAATGCTTGATACGCTAAATTTCATCTTTTACTATTACTATAAGTGTATAGTGTCAAAACAATTTCAAATCATAAGTATCAGTCATATACGGCATAAGCGCCCCATCCCACTATGTCGCCATATATAGGATTACAACTAAAATCGAAATGTCACGTATTGGAAGTTGGATTTCCATCTGTGAACCGAGGCAAAAGATAGTCCTCTACCGATTCGAGACTGTCTAGCCTGAGTCTCAGGACCCAGACACAGGTTAGCCCTTGGATCGTCAGGGACGGTCCACCGATGTGGATTAAAATGCCTGAACACTACGTTTCCCTACCCTTTGGGGCGTAAATGAGCCAACGAATGGCTCCATCGGCTTCACATAGTCACCATATATCCGAGGCGCCTTGCAACAGCAACAACCACATAAGTCAAACTTGTCAGGGCGTGTAAAACCACTAACGCCACTTCTAGCTAGAAGGAAACACATGTCCTCCCTGAGGTCCTTCTCCCGTTTTTAGTTCACAACCGGGGTGTGAGGCTCGCGAATCAACGTTACACAAAGCTATGACACACAGGCGGTGCTTTGATCATCACCACAAGACTTTGCTTTTCAACAGAAGCCTTGATCATTTGCCACTTAGGCATGCCACACAGGCAATTCACTCCATGCGTTTGATATCCATCAATATATAACCTCTGAGCTCGTACGTCACAGAGAAGGGCGTTAAGCAAGAGAATAAATTCTCCACCACCAAACAGAAATATATTTAATCGAATTAATCACACAGACTAAAATCCAATGTCAGACGCACAGTCCATTTATATGTTCGTTCTGGATCTGAACGAAACCGGAGGCACCTAGTACCCCGCATATCCATCGATCTCCAAGTACGTCTGGACGATCACCAACTGTTTCAATCTTCTTGGGTGTACAGCCCAATCAAGATCATTAGTAATTATCCAGACGACGTGAAGACCACCCTCTTCATCTTCGACACCACGTCGAATTAGTTATTCAGAATGGGATAAACCCGGTGTTTCTGAATAACTCGTGTATATTGTAAACAAATGTTACACAAACACAACATACGCCTTATTCCAATTCATCAGTCACTAACCGTAAATTAACAAGAGAATAATTCCTGAAATATTAACCCCGAAGGCCGAAACCAACATCAGATCAATATCCAGAAAACCATTCCGCTTAGCTAACCGACAGTTATTTTCTAAATTTCACATTCTTAGGGAAAGGTTCCTATTAATTTTATCAAAGATAAATCCTTTAAATTTATTCTTTAATCTTCTTTGAATATCAATTCAAACTAGTCGGGATTAGCGAACCACACTGGAGTAATCATTTATTTTATTTCCCAATCCTCACCTATTCATCCCATGAAGTAAAACTGGTAATACTTCATATCTAACACCACGGTGTTATCGGTAAATTCAATTACCATTTCACATTCAAATCTAATTAAAGATTTAACTATCGCCTGGAGTAACACTGGTGATACTCCATTCTCATTCTTTTCAATCTAATTAAAGATTCATTAAAACTCAACTTAGTTTTAATCTTTAACTGGGTTAAAGAATCAGTGTCATTTAAAACAGGGTTCACGATAAACCCAAAATCACATTCCACTAATTATCGGGTTAAAGAACAAGTGTTATTTAAAACACCATTCCCGATAAACCCAAAAATCAATACCAATTCAATTCCAATTAAATATTATTTAATTGGTACACTTCATTAAATCTAAATAAAAAGATTTAACCTTTTTCTCAACTGGGTTTAAGAACAGTTTTAATGAAGACACCATTCACGACAAACCCAAATCACATTTGATATTAAATACAAGGCTCTGAATAGAAAATATATCGGCTTATATTCAATATCAAATTCTACGACCAACAAATATCGTATTGGAAATAACGATATATATATATATATATATATATATATATATATATATCTTTCAGATTTCCATAACAATATCTTTATAATCACGAAATCCAACATCGAAATATTCTGAAGACAATTTCGATTCAAATCCCTTCCAATGCAATCATTGGAAATTCTGGTTATTTTCAAAACCATTTCAAATTCAATTTATTTATTCTAAAAACAAATAAATTATTATTCTAGTTCAAAACTAGTTCATTTCAACAAGAATCTAATTTTATCTTTTCAAATGTGGAGTTATTTCATCCCAATTCTTCACAAATCATTTCTTATTATTTTACACAAATTATTAATGTTTTTAATAATTTTATCAAGGCCCGTACAGTCGATTTCCAGCAACGGCCATCGAACTGCACTTACATCGAGCTTCTCCAAATTTGATTTGGACATAATTCCAAATCCAACCGTTAGATTTCTAATTTCTAATATTCGTTAGAAAGCTCTTTTCGATACAAACCCAACGGTTCCGGTTTTAGGAGAATTCGATAGTCGGATGTCCCGCAATATCCATTCGAAGTCAATAATCGAAATTCACGAACTACCACGGTGCGGCGCGTTCTATTCAGGCCATTATATTAGATAAATAATATATATAATATATACTTCGTCGATTTCAATTCAAAACATGCTTTATTAATCGTTTTAAATTCATTTACAAAACGGTTTCAACTTCATATTCAATTTTAAATCAAAATTGAATATTCCAATATAAATTCGTTTTAAATTCATTTCAAATCGATTTCAATTCAATTTCAATTTAATTCGAATTTCAATTCATTTCAATTTAATTCGATTTTCAATTCTACACAATTTAATTCAAATTTCAATTTATTTCCATTTAATTCGATTTCAATTCTATTCAATTTCAATTTGAATTCAATTCTTTTCAATTTCAATTTGAATTCTATTCTTTTCAATTTCAATTCGAATTCAATTCTATTCAATTTAATTTTAATTTCGATTATTTTCAATATAATTCAAATTTCGAAATCACATTCAGTATAATTCAAATTTCGAAAACACTTTCAATATACATTGAAAATTGAATAAAATCGGTATAAATATCGTTCACGTCAAAATGGCGTCAATCTAATCAACACGGCTTCATATATTTCTATTTTCAAATATTCTATTTCAAATATTTCTTTTTCAAATATTTATATTTCAAAACTGGAATGAGGCCCAATCAATTACCATATAATGTTAATTATATGGATTTTCAACAACACAGTACAAAATAACAACGATAAATAATCAACCATCGTCCAGAGTGCGTTCTACACTGTATAAGCATCAAATATAAATATTTAACGCTTATAACAGCCTGTCAATCAATCGATCGACATACAACTAATTATTGGGATTAGTGTATGTCATATATCATCCCAATACACGTGTGGGGTTTCAAACAATCAAACACAGATTTTATTTGTGCAGTTGAGCGATGTGTAAAATTTATCGTCCTAATCAATATCAGTCAAATCAGTGTATATAAACAAACCTCCGATTTGTTTTTAAATATTTATTTTATATACACGTTAAAAATTCTATTTTCAACAATAAAATATTTTTAACTATTTAAATATTTTATTTTATTTCACATCGCACAATCAACTACACATCAAAATCAAACAACAAGCATACAAGCCGTCCATGGTCTGTGGACGACGGGTGTCGGGTGCTACAAAACACCGTCTGCATCCTAGTATATATTGTTAACTAGAAAACAAAATTTAAGGTGAGAAGTTCTCACAGAGGGTTCCGCTCCGCCGTGCTTTGCTTTTGAACTGCTGAATCGCCAGGATCTATTTGACATTCCAATGCAGTCCTTTCACGCTGTTCAAATAAAATTATATTTTTACTGCTTTATTCTAATAAATAAAAAATCCTATTTTTACTTCTACTTTATATATCTATACAACGCTTATTCTATATAAAAATTATATTTTTATATTTCTATTTCATATATAAAGATCGAATTTTTATTTCATCGCTATAAAAATCACATTTTTATTTCAACATAGATATAATAAAAATCAGATTTTTATTTCGTTACATATATAAAGATCAAATTTTTACTATCTATATAATATAAAAATCATATTTTTAACCTTTCTATATCATAAAAATTACATTTTTGTGGTATTAAAAATCCAATCTTTTTTAGACAAAAATCGTATGTTTTCTAAATTAAAAACCATATCTTTTCTATTTATAAAAATCATTTCTTTGTTTATAAATATCCTAACTTTATAGGAATAAAAAACATAACCTTAAACAAATAAAAATCAGATTTTTAATCGCTATTCTATGTTAAAACTGAAAATTATATTTTCCTTTAACCAAAGATTATATTTTTATAAACATAATTAACTCACTTTTATTATAATCAAAACTAAAAATAAATGTAGAAAAAAAAACAAACTCACTGTTTTTACAAAAGGGGGGGGGGGGGGTTGGGTTCTCTGATGGTCGGTGGAAGGCGGTGTCGGGTCGGTTGAGGTGGCAGTGGAAGCACGGCCAGGCGGTGGTGAGGTTTGATGGAGTTTCGATTTGGGGGCTTCGTTCTTCGGTTTCTCTCGTTCGAGCTTTAGAGCTCACGGCTGTCAAATGGAGGAGAGAGAGGTCGCGGAGGAGAGAGAGAGATGTGGAAGAAGGGGCAGCGGCGTCAGCTGCGCGGGGGCGCGCTGATCGGTGCGGTGGTTTCCACCGATATGGGTGGAGCAACAGGGAATCGGGATATTTTTTTAATTTTGTTTTCGGTCTGTTAATGAACGATCTATTTGGGGGGGGGGTTAAGTGGAAAAAATTGTTTGACCCTTTTTTTATTTATTTAAATATCCCCAAAAAATAACTTTTATTTTCAAACTCGAAATCAAACCCACCGACTGTCGTTCCTAGCTAATTACCCCCATCCCGAACACAATGGGATATGTATCGTAAGCTGATTTGAACATTTCGACCAGTTTTCGTCAAAATCAACATATAACTCTATATATTGAATTTAAACGCGCATTTCAATTTACTGGGGTCACATACTAACTCTAAAAATTCACGAAAAATATTTTTAGGCTTCGTATTGACGATACAGTCCTAACAAAACTAGTTTCCTCGAATTCTGAGACCGTTTGAAAGATGGCCATTTTCAGTCGATTAAAATCAACTAAAACTGGTCAAACGCGTTTTCCTTTGCCACGCTCACATATTGATTCGAAAAATTACGAAAATTGAAACCTAGTAATATCTTGACATCACGGATCCAACAAAAGTGGTTTCGTCAAAATCCGAGGTCGTTTGCATAATGGCTATTTTTAAGGGCCAGAATTCCATAGCGACCATTCTGAAATTTCAACTGGACATAACTTTTGATTCCCGCTACGAAATTATGATTTTTCGGATTCGTTGGAATGATATTCTCAATTAGATTCTATTATTTTTGGTTTCGCTGAATTCCGGTTTATTTTGAATCCTGTACATTCATTTGAAGTTTGAAATCGAATTATCGAACTACTGCGCCATTTTCAATTCCTTTTATAATTTAAAGTAAATATTTATATTCTAATGACGAACTATATAAATATATTCGCTTGAATTCTATTCAAAATAAATTTATCGTCGTTATTATTTAAAATAATCTATTTTAAATATTCAAAATTCATTAAAATTGCCAAAATAAAAATTTTAAATTGGCTCGGATTTCCGGTTTATTACAATCTTCCCCACTTAAAACTTTTCGTCCCCGAAAAGGAACGAAGCCGAAAGTTATTTAACTAATCAACTCAACTTTCATTATTTTCACTACGGCTTAAGTTCTTCAACTTTTCAGTTTCTAAGAACTTTTCAAAATTTTCAAAAATTTGGCTAACACCCTAAATTTTCGAAAAATTTCGCCATAACCTCCCATACACAGGGGACTTCGGGATATTTTCTATAGCCTCCCATGGCCTTCTTCAATCCAGAAGAAAAAGCCAAGCGGCTAGCCAATCGGCTCACAAAATCATCATCACCCAAACAAAACAGTATATTATGGTAAACATGTACCTATTTGTCGGGCAAACAATTTTATTCCTCTTCTCTAGCCTCCTTGCTATGACCTGTACAATGTAAGTACATGTATATGCATGTAAATGCGACAATTTCCAATAAAACTCACTATTTGGTTCAATTCGGCTAAAGGTTCAACATTTTAATTAATCAACCAATAATCAAACAACACAACTAGCAATCAGTTAGTTGATTATCTTTTCAAATTCATAATTTTGATACATATTCAAAAATCACATTTTTGATGCCAAATCACAACAATAGGCCTTATCTAATTTTTGGTTCTCACACCAGTCAATTGGAATCATATAGAAATTCCACTTTCGGCACTCGAATATAAATGCTCTGATACCAACTGTAAGGACCCGTAACTTCCCCGTGAAGGAAAGAGCAGATACTTCGAGAACAAGCCACAACAGAACGTAGACGGAAGAACATTTCATTTTTAATTACAACAATTCATCTGATTACAAGAATATACAGAGTATAAATGAATAATATACATCAGAAAAATATCAGAATAAATTACATAGCAGCGGAAAAATAATACAAAATACAACTGAAGAAGATACACAAATACAAAGCTTTCCGGATTTCGTTCCAGCTGTAAACCAGGTTCCTGTGAATATAAATCTGCAAAACCAAAACTACTAGCTGCCCGTGTCAAAATAAGGGCACCCAGAGTTTAGGTTAAAAACAATAAACTCCAGATCAGTCATGGGACTGGTGTGAGAACTAAAATAGTTATTTAAAACTTTCCTTTAAATCAGATATATCAAGAGACCACGCCGTAAAACACGGAACGGGTTTCCTCCCAAGTATACCAGTGCATATAACAACAACGCAATGCTAAATAAGGAAAAGTGAAGCTATAATAAGACCCAGGTCCTATCACATAATGCAATGCAAGCCGGGGATAGGGTTTTTACCTTATAATAGCCAAAGAATGCTTGATACGCTAAATTTCACATTTTATTATTACTATAAGTGTATAGTGTCAAAACAATTTCAAATTATAAGTATCAATCATAGACGGCATAAGCGCCCCATCCCACTATGTCGCCATATATAGGATTACAACTAAAATCGAAATGTCACGTATTGGAAGTTGGATTTCCATCTGTGAACCGAGGCAAAAGATAGTCCTCTACCGATTCTAGACTGTCTAGCCCGAGTCTCAGGACCTAGATACAGGTGAGCCCTTGGATCGTCAGGGCCGGTCCATCGATGTGGATTAAAATGCCTAAACACTGCGTTTCCCCACCCTTTGCGGTGTAAATGAGCCAACGAATTGCTCCATCGGCTTCACATAGTCACCGATATATCCGAGGCGCCTCGCAACAGCAACAACCACATAAGTCAAACTCGTCAAGGCGTGTAAAACCACTGACGCCACTTCTAGCTAGAAGGAAACGCATGTACTCACTGAGGTCCTTCTCCCGTTTTTAGTTCACAACCGGGGTGTGAGCCTCGCGAATCAACGTTACACAAAGCTATGCCAAACAAGCGGTGCTTTGATCATCACCACAAGACTTTGCTTTTCAACAGAAGCCTTGATCATTTGCCACTTAGGCATGCCACATAGGAAATTCACTCCATGCGTTTGATATCCATCAATATATAATCTCTGAGCTCGTACGTCTCAGAGAAGGACGTTAAGTAAGAGAATAAATTCTCCGCTGCCAAACAGATATATATTTAATAGAAATCAATCACACAGACTAAAATCCAATGTCAGACACACAATTCATTTTGTGACGGCCCGCCCCGCACCAACCGACATTTACCCTAAAAGTGCGCTGTACACATGTCCAATTAGCACGGAACGGGTCGCCAGAAGGGGAAAAGGAAGAAGGAAATGAACATACAAAGAACCTGTAGAATGTCTCACAGCGCATAGAAAAAAATATAATAATAACATACTTGACATAAAACAGGAGAGACAGTGCATAAGCTGAAAATCAAAACTAAACATCAAAGCAGCGGAAATCCAAAGTACAGCTTATTACAACTTTCAAACTGTCTCAAAGCAAAAGTAAGATAAATGAGGTACATTACTAACGCCCAGGTAGCGACCCCCAACGACACCGGGAGAATGTGTATATATATATATATATATAATACGTGGAAGCCTCCTGCCCGCCTCCGAATCAGCTACTCGCGCATCACCAGCTAACCTGTCTCTAGTCTGCTCGTGTGAGCACCCAGAGTAATAAGAGGAGACATAAAACTCTGGGTCAGACATAAAGCCTGGTATGAGCGATAAGCATCTAAAGTGAACAATAACAGTAGACTAAGACATACCTGAATCTGGACCTGCAACCAAAGAGTTAGCACTACATACTGTACAACACTCTAAGGCATCATATCAATCAATATAAAGATACGGTGGTGGGGGAGGTGTGCATGTCATATTGATGGCAAACAATCAAGCATAGCATCCATCCTCACATCTCTCACTCAGTGCATAAAGTATACGATATTCACCACTTCGATCACCCAACATTCCTTGCTACGATCACTTTGCCCCATGAAGTCATAAATGGCTTCACTGCACTGATAACGTAGCCACAAATTCCTCGCTATGTCCACTTGCCCAATGGAGTTATTCACCCCATCTGCGCTGGCTCATAGCCTTACTAATCCTTACTATGTCCACTTGCCCCATGGAGTTATTCACCCCATCTGCGCTGGCTCATAGTCTTACTACGCATCACCTTGCCCCTCAGGTCATAATGACCCTACTGCACTGATAACGAAGTCTTGCTACCATCACCTTGCCCCTCAGGTCGCAATGACCCTACTGCACTGATAAGTAGCCCATCATTCCTTTTTAGTGGTGGATCGAAGTTATGAACGTCGACAACTCCTTAGCACACGTCCCGCAGCAAAGTCCAACCATGAAGTGAACTCATTGGTTCCCAATTGGTTCCGGGATCCTGAGCTCTAACTTCCATTTGGACTACCTTTGCATCTCGGGTTATTGGTCATCACAATCGAATCGGATCAGATCAGCCTTCACATTTTCCATCGGATCGGTTCGGAGTCCCGTTCTTCGTCACCACGATTCGGGTCGAGTAACATCATCAGCTCGTGGTCATCCATACGGACCGGTTCGTGGTCACCCATTTGGATCGGATCGTAGTCACCCATTCGGATCGGATCGTAGTCACCCATTCGGATCGGATCGGGGTTCCTCCTTCAAATCGTTTCGTGCTTCCCCAACTGGTCGAGTCGGGTCGGGTGCACCTTCCCAGCTAGTCAGCTCGTGAGCTTCTGAAGTGAATCGATTCGTGCTCCTCCCTTCGGATCGTTGCGCCTCATCAAATCTGGATCGGATCGTGGAGAGGATTCGCGATCGGGTGCGGACATGCGGATCGCTGTCTTCGGCTCGGATCGTGGTATATACCCACGATCGGTTCGGGTCGGGGAGTCCGATCCGATCCCACTTGCAACTTCCTGCAGTCACTCCAGCGAGCAGTTTACGCCATTCGACGGCGTTTTCGACCATTCTAACTATTGAAATCAATCACAAAGCATTTCATACAGTCATAGTGTAACACCCCACGTCCATTAATGTCACTCACAAAGGGAATGCATTAACTTCCATGGAGGTTTTAAGTGAATATAGAATAGTAAAATTACAACAAGACAGATATAAAATAGTACTTGGAAATTCAAAAACTTTATTTCATTGTAGCAGAAGTCAAAACATGTTTGATTTCATCATAACACCATATTCAATGTCAAGTACAATATCTATCTTGATAAAACAAGTACATAATCCCATTACATGAATAGCCATTAAAAAGAAAGATAACAAGCTGGACTTTACTTCAGCAGTCCAAGCTTTCCAGAAGATAAGCGATCCAACTAGACTCCACTAGAACTTGGCCCAACCTGCGGACCTGAAGGGAGAAAAAGGATGGAAAAGAGGGGGTCAGACATAAAGTCTGGTGAATATGATAATTCTACAATACTATTACCAAAATAACTGGACTAAGGCATAAGCTGGAAAACAAGAAAATGTCTATGAAGAGCAGATTAAGGACATAGACAATCGCTAAAGGCAACGTTATAGGCGCTCCTAAATACTAAAGGATAAACACTATACTGCACCACACCAGTCACCCTAAAGATTCATCCCACTTAGCTTCACTTAGAAACTTTCCCAATGGCTTTACGTACCCCTAGCTGACTACATAGGTGTCGCCTGTCCCTATCTCCACAAGGTGTACCCTACTTCCCATTATTCGATCGGCTCCCTAACTCGTAGATACCCGTGCTGGCCCCACAGTGGGGTGTATCACTCCCCTAAAGTGGCAACCTGATACAACGGACATGCACGGCTTATACCTACACGATGCAACAACGTCTTACCTACCAGCCTGGGTCCACACACGCATATGAAACCCGTTGGACTTGCGTTGCCACCGCTCCCTGTTTTGGCCTCTTATAGTCAAACCCAGTATGCGTGTCCCGTCCTCGACTTGGGTCGAGCCCACAAAGATACGTTTTGGGATACTAGTTGAAATGGGCCCCCACTATTTACCACAAGCATTCCACCTAAGCTTGTCCCCATTAGTCCATCCCACTTAACCCACTTAGTCATGTTCATTTACATGTGTGTTTGGTTAAGTCTAATCGTATTTCAAATGCCTCTAAAGGCAACCACCAGATTCCTCATGCCACCCAAGGCACCTACTTAACCCCCATGTCCCACCTTACATGATTATCTGGTTAAGTATTTCTTAGTTCATTAAGGCCATAACCTCATAAAGACCTCTCACATTAGACTGGCATTTATGGCAGCTGGATTTGCCGGGCGGGTCCGGGCAGTCTTACACCATAAAAGAGTCTAACCTCGTGTTTTTACAACTGTTATGCTTTAGTTTTGGCCTAGGACCTCTCACATTGGGCCGACATTTGTGACTACTGGATTTGCCGAGCGGGTCCGGGCAGGTTTACATCACAAACGGGTCCAACCTCGTGTCCTAAGCATTGATTATTAATAATAATCCACTTTCCCCCAATTTTAATAATTCCCTACTTGAATTATTAATTACTTCCAATTTTTAACAATGTCCATAATTGACTCAATTATGGACATCCATTCATGGTATGCAAAATCTTACAAAATTGCACCCAATTTATTAATTCCTAATATTACCCCTACCCCACGTTTGAACGTTTATTCGCAAAATATATGTTAGACTCGAATAGCCTAACTCATAGCATAAAAGAGATTATCATAATAACAACATGTATATGTGACCAAATGAATCATAATAAGGGGTGAAACTTGCATATGTCCAACTTGCATAGATTATACATGTCATGGATCTAAAGGTGTCAACTTGTTCAAAATTCACCTAATATGATCTCAATCAATTTTCATAAACTTACATATGAACATGTGTGAATCAACATCATCTAATTTTTTAACAACATGGTTTTATATGGGTACACCTAACTCAATAGGCAAATTCCCATAATCAAGTTTTATTTAATTATAGTTTCAAGTTTATGGGTACACCTAACCTAATAGGCAAATTCCCATAAACAAGATCCATTTAAATTAAGAAAAAAACATAACTTTAAGCATGATCCAACAACATGATTTTTCAACATAATATAGCATGATTTATAACATGGCATAGTATGATAGTATAACATAGCTTGACATGATTCTCAACATAGCACGACATAGCATAAGAGAATTTACAACATAGCATGACATAGCATATATAATTTACATCATACGACAACATAATAACATAATAAGAGATCCACAATATATAGAATTTACAATTACAAATCACATCACTTTCTTGTGATCCATTCATAACTGAGTCAAATTATTTTGTAATAGTCTTGTGAGAATCATCATACTCACCAACAAAAGAAAAGAATTGGAGAAAGAGAGATCTTTTGATTTGATTTGTGTAGATTTAGTTGTAGATGATTAGGCTTCCTCTTCTTAGTTTGTGACGGCTATGCTGAACTCCATGGCAGCAGCATGACGGTAGCTTCTCTAATTTTACAAGTGATTTAGGTCTAGGGTCTACCCACTTATTTATAGATTTTAGAATTCATTTAGGCCATTAGATTTAACCTAGAAATAACCGCAGCCGTTCAGACAAGATGGGGTTTATCTTGTTGACTCAGCAATGAGTCAGAAGTGACTCAGCAAACACTCAGCATATTAATAGACTTCTATTCATGTCATAAATATATATATATATATTCTACAATGTACATATTAGATACATCCCCCTTTACTTATTATTGTTTTTATATACATATTAGATACATCCCCTCTCTCACACACTTATTAATATTTTTATATTCATATTAGATACATCCCCTCTCTTACACACTTATTAATATTTTTATATTCATATTAGATACATCCCCTCTCTTACACACTTATTAATATTTTAGCAACTTTAGTGTTAATAGAAAATTCGGGGTGTTACATTCTCCCCTCCTTTTAGGATTTCGTCCCCGAAATCTTCAAGTCTGGAAGAATGTATATCCTACCATCCAAACGTCCATCTACTCATCCATCATACACAGGCATCCATTGTCCTTAAAAGACTTCTAATGCTTTATGATCATATGCAAGTGTGTGTACATGTCCTTACCTAATGCGAAATCAGGCGGTCTACTGATTCAGTTGACCTCCTTAATGCAAATTATGTAAGTGTCATGAATCCATTATGTATGCAAAAGATCCTAATTGCTTACATACTACTTTTATATGCGTGCACACCCATTCAACCGAATGCAGCATCCATATGATGGTACAACCATTATACATCCATTATACTAAATACATCCATATATATGCAATATGCAATATGAAGTGACTGAGCCGATCTAGTGCCTAAAGTGTGTGTATATATGCATCCACGAGCAACCACTAGCAAACACTTGCATCCATTTTGCATCGATCATACATAACATGTCTCAAACACATGTTTCAACCATAGGATTATCCTAACTAAAGGTCAAAGATACTAATGAGAGGACATACTAAAGATAAGATAAGATAAGCTAAGCGATAAAGGAGAAATTAAAAGACATACCCTCAAAAAGAAAAGGGTACAACGAATGCATCTTCTCTTCTGTCTCCCAAGTTGTGTTGCTCTCATCATCTCCCCATTGCACTTTAACCAGTCTGACCTCTCGATTCCTCAACTTTTTGATCTCCGACCCAAGAATGCATGTAGGAGCTCGTCTAATTGTTGCATCACGCTCTATTTCCACCTCTTTAAGCAAGCTCGGCTCTACCACCTCCGCGGTCTTGTGCAAACACTTCCTCAAATGTGATACATGGAATACGTCGTGTACTCCACTAAGTTTCTCAGGCAACTCCACCCTATATGCCATCTTCCCAATCCTGTTTTTTACAGGAAACGGCCCTACAAACCTTGGTGCTAATTTCCCCACAGACCCAAAGCGAACAACATTCTGTAACGGAGATACTTTAATAAAAACCATGTCCCCAATGTAAAACTCAAGATCTGTTCTCCTCTTATCAGCATACGATTTTTGCCTATCTTGTGCTGCTTTCATCCTCCTTCGAATCAACTCAATCTTCTCCGAGGTTTCCCTAACCATATCGGGCCCAAGTAGGATTTTATCGGTAAATTCCCACCAACATGTAGGCGAACGGCAAGGCCTTCCATAAAGAGCTTCGAAAGGTGCCATGCCAATACTAGACTGAAAGCTATTATTATATGCGAATTCTACTAACGGAAGGTGCTCTTCCCATGTACCCCCAAAGTCTAGGATACAAAGCCTTAAAAGATCCTCTAGAATGCGATTCACCCTCTCGGTCTGGCCGTCTGTCTGAGGATGATATGCGGTGCTCAAACATAGCTGAGTCCCTACCACCTCTTGTAAACTCTTCCAAAATTCGCTAGTAAAGATGGGGTCACGGTCGCTTACTATACTAGAAGGAATACCGTGCAAACGAACTATCTCCTTAATGTATACAGAACCCAACCACGGAGCAGTCCTCTTACTTTTCACGGGAATAAAATGGGCGCTTTTAGTAAGTCTATCTACTATAACCCAAATCCCCATGTTACCCTTCCTTGATCTTGGTAATCCATCCACAAAATCCATTGAGATGCTTTCCCATTTCCATAGTGGAACTTCTAATGGGTGAAGCAACCCACCGGGTTTCTTTTGTTCTGCTTTAACTCGTTGGCACACCAAGCATCTAGCGACGTACTCGGCCACATCCTTTTTCATACCGGCCCAAAAGAAAACCCGCTTCATATCTTTGTACATCTTATCCCCGCCGGGATGAATGGTCATTTTTGAGCGATGAGCATCATCAAGAATGGCCTTCCTTAAGTCTTCGTCTTGTGGTACACAAAGTCTATTATCCCTTCGTAACCAACCCTTATCGTCTAGGGTATACCTACGAAGATGGCTTGACGACTCCCCCCCCTTTGAGCTTTTCTACTATCTCAACCAACTGTGGGTCGTCTCGCTGTGCCTCACCAACCCGTCCTAGAAGTGTAGGTCTAACCTCCAAGGATGCTAACAGACCGGGTACTAAGTCAACGGAGGGTCTAAAGTCAAACATAGAGATGAATTCTAAGCTTTGTCGTTCAACAAACAACGGACTCAAGGACAACCTTTTCCTACTTAAGGCGTCTGCCACCACGTTACCCTTGCCCGGGGTATATGCTATTTCAAAATCGTAGGAGGCTAAGAATTCCATCCACCGTTGCTGCCTTAAATTCAAATCCTTCTGAGAGAATAAGTATTTTAATGATTTGTGGTCAGTGAACAGTTCGAATTTCTCACCAAGAAGATAGTGACGCCAAGACTTAAGCGCGAAAACAATTGCGGCTAGCTCTAAGTCATGCGTGGGGTAATTCTTTTCATGAACCCTCAACTGCCTTCCACCATAGGCTATTACTCTTCCCTTTTGCATGAGGACCGCGCCAAGTCCCGTCCCACAAGCATCAGTATAGATGGTAAACGGTTTATTCCCGTCTGGCAGCACTAAGACTGGGGCTGAAGTTAAGGCTCTCTTTAAACGTTGGAACGCATCATCGCAATCTTTGTCCCACGTAAAAACCAGGTTCTTCTTCGTTAACCGTGTTAATCGAGCTGATATTTTTGCGAAGTCTTTGATAAACTTCCTATAATAGCCAGCCAACCCCAAGAAACTTCTTACTTCGGTTGCATTTTTAGGGACCTTCCAATCTTGGATGGCCACCACCTTTGCGGGATCCACTGCTATCCCTTCTTTGGAAACCACGTGCCCTAAGAACCGCACTTCCTTCCTCCAGAAGTGACACTTAGAAAATTTTGCCTTAAGGTTATGCGCTCGAAGGGTTTCCAACACTTCCCTAAGATGTAGGGAGTGCTCTTCTTTATTCTTAGAAAAGACTAAGATGTCATCCACAAAGACTACCACGAATTTGTTAAGGTATTCCCTAAACACCCTACTCATCAAATCAACAAAATATGCAGGGGCGTTTGTCAAACCAAAGGGCATCACTAGACATTCATAGAATCCGTCAGGAGTCCTAAAAGCAGTCTTGTCTATACTATCCTCAGCCACTCTCAGTTGATGAAAGCCAGTGGCTAAGTCCAACTGCGAAAACACTGAGGCGCCAACTAACTGATCAAAGAGATCGTCAATCCTCGGCAGTGGGTGTCGGTTCTTTTTAGTAAGCTTGTTTAGTTCTCTATAGTCCATACAAAGTCTAAGAGACCCATCCGCCTTTGTGGCAAAAACTACTGGAGCACCCCACTCCGATATACTACGTCTTATGAACCCCTTCTCAAGCAACTCCTTTACTTGCTTATTGAGTTCCCTCCTTTCACGAGGAGCCATGTGGCGCACTGGCAAAGATACGGGTTTAGCATTATCCACAAGATAAATTCGAAAGTCTATCTCCCGCTTTGGAGGTAAGCCCTTCACCTCCTCAAACACATCCGGATATTCCCGGACCACTTCTACCGATCGCAGGTTCTCTACAGACGCGTCAAGCGATTCAAGATAACTTAGCATAACGGAATTTATGGGATTACAAAAGATGTCGAGAGCATTACCAAGGCGAGTCACAAGCCTAACTACTCTCCTTTCACAATCAAGAATGGCCCTATTTCTAGACAACCAATCCATTCCTAAAATTAGCCCATAGCCCGTGAAGCCCAATACATAAGCATCACATCTAAATTCAACGCTAAGTATAGAGATTTTCAAATCCAAACATATCATGGTCAAATGAGCCGAACCCCCAATTGGATTTGAAAGGACAAAGGGATCCTCTACTAAACTGGTGTTCAAGTGCAGTGATTCAACTAATGATGCAGAGATAAACGAATGAGATGCGCCAGAATCGAATAAGGTACGGACAGGATGATCAAACAGAAAAACTAAGCTTTCAACAGAAATTGTTCTACCTCTTTCTTGCAGCGGTGGGGCCGCAATAGCCTTAACTTGCCCCCTTGCCTGCCCTGGTGCCATAAGAGCCTGCACCTGTCCTCCCGAGGTAGACCCTGCCCTCTGCCCCTTCTTTGGACAGTCCTTCACTAAATGTCCCGCATCTCCACAATGAAAACAACCAGTCTTCTTTTTCTTTCTACAATCTTTGCTGAGATGGCCAGGCGTCCCACAATTGAAGCATTTCTTCTTCCCTTTGCCATTATTGTTTTTACCACCCTTCTTATTTTGCTGTTGGGGTTTCTTCTGATCCCCTTTCTTTTCAACTGCCTTATCCTCATGCATAAGTGCCATTTCTACTAGCTTTTCAAAGGTGGCTCCCATAGGGATGTGGGTCATAGCCAACCCTTGCAACGGTTCATTCAAGCTTCTAACGAACCTCAAAGCTTTCTTCTCTGGCGTGTTCACCAACTCCAAGCCAAACCTTGCTAACTGATTAAATTTATTGACATATTCCTTTACTGATGAGCTCCCTTGCTTTAGTGCCAGGAATTTTTCCATATTTAAGTTCTCCTCTGCCCTTGAAAGAAACTTTGCCTCAAACCTTCGTCTGAAATCCGCTTATGAATCAACTGGACGTTCCCCATTATTGACCTCCCACCAAAACGAGGCCTCTCCCTTCATTAACCAAGCAGCTAAACGGACTTTCCTCCCATCTTCCACTTCAAAGATATCCAACAATTCCTCAGTCTCCTTAAGCCAATCTCTGGCCTCCACAAACGTCTCAGTCCCTTGAAAAGTTTTTCCTCCCATAGCCTTGAATTCCTTGCACGTCTTTACAAAAGTGTCTACACGAGGAGGAGGAGGAGGAGGAGGAATGGGTGCAACTAGGGGTGGAGGAGTATCCGCTGGGCCTGCAGTGGTGGCCCTAGCCTCCAAGTATCTCCTAAACCACCCTGGAATCGTCACACCTTCTGGGAGATTAAGATCTTCAGCCATGCTGAAACGAAAAAGGAAAGATTCAAAATGGAGAATTCGAAAGATAAAGATAAGGATGTGGCTATTTGGGATTATGTTTTTCATAAAAACTCTCTTTAAATAACATGTTTTTTTTTTTTTTTTTTTTTTTTGAAAGCACTTCTTCCAAAAATACTTTAGAAAAAAAAAATTATCTGTTCTGGTAACCTTATGCTCTGATACCACGTGTAACACCCCACGTCCATTAATGTCACTCACAAAGGGAATGCATTAACTTCCATGGAGGTTTTAAGTGAATATAGAACAGTAAAATTACAACAAGACAGATATAAAATAGTACTTGGAAATTCAAAAACTTTATTTCATTGTAGTAGAAGTCAAAACATGTTTGATTTCATCATAACACCATATTCAATGTCAAGTACAATATCTATCTTGATAAAACAATTACATAATCCCATTACATGAATAGCCATTAAAAAGAAAGATAACAAGCTGGACTTTACTTCAGCAGTCCAAGCTTTCCAGAAGATAAGCGATCCAACTAGACTCCACTAGAACTTGGCCCAACCTGCGGACCTGAAGGGAGAAAAAGGATGGAAAAGAGGGGGTCAGACATAAAGTCTGGTGAATATGATAATTCTACAATACTATTACCAAAATAACTGCACTAAGGCATAAGCTGGAAAACAAGAAAATGTCTATGAAGAGCAGATTAAGGACATAGACAATCGCTAAAGGCAACATTATAGGCGCTCCTAAATACTAAAGGATAAACACTATACTGCACCACACCGGTCACCCTAAAGATTCATCCCACTTAGCTTCACTTAGAAACTTTCCCAATGGCTTTACGTACCCCTAGCTGACTACATAGGTGCCGCCTGCCCCTATCTCCACTAGGTGTACCCTACTTCCCATTATTCGATCGGCTCCCTAACTCGTAGATACCTGTGCTGGACCCACAGTGGGGTGTATCACTCCCCTAAAGTGGCAACCTGATACAACGGACATGCACGGCTTATACCTACACGATGCAACAACGTCTTACCTACCAGCCCGGGTCCACACACGCATATGAAACCCGTTGGACTTGCGTTGCCACCGCTCCCTGTTTTGGCCTCTTATAGTCAAACCCAGTATGCGTGTCCCGTCCACGACTTGGGTCGAGCCCACAAAGATACGTTTTGGGATACTGGTTGAAATGGGCCCCCACTATTTACCACAAGCATTCCACCTAAGCTTGTCCCCATTAGTCCATCCCACTTAACCCACTTAGTCATGTTCATTTACATGTGTGTTTGGTTAAGTCTAATCGTATTTCAAATGCCTCTAAAGGCAACCACCAGATTCCTCATGCCACCCAAGGCACCTACTTAACCCCCATGTCCCACCTTACATGATTATCTGGTTAAGTATTTCTTAGTTCATTAAGGCCATAACCTCATAAAGACCTCTCACATTAGACTGGCATTTATGGCAGCTGGATTTGCCGGGCGGGTCCGGGCAGTCTTACACCATAAAAGAGTCTAACCTCGTGTCTTTACAACTGTTATGCTTTAGTTTGGGCCTAGGACCTCTCACATTGGGCCGACATTTGTGACTACTGGATTTGCCGGGCGGGTCAGGGCAGGTTTACATCACAAACGGGTCCAACCTCGTGTCCTAAGCATTGATTATTAATAATAATCCACTTTCTCCCAATTTTAATAATTCCCTACTTGAATTATTAATTACTTCCAATTTTTAACAATGTCCATAATTTACTCAATTATGGACATCCATTCATGGTATGCAAAATCTTACAAAATTGCACCCAATTTATTAATTCCTAATATTACCCCTACCCCACGTTTGAACGTTTATTCGCAAAATATATGTTAGACTCGAATAGCCTAACTCATAGCATAAAAGAGATTATCATAATAACAACATGTATATGTGACCAAATGAATCATAATAAGGGGTGAAACTTGCATATGTCCAACTTGCATAGATTATACATGTCATGGATCTAAAGGTGTCAACTTGTTCAAAATTCACCTAATATGATCTCAATCAATTTTCATAAACTTACATATGAACATGTGTGAATCAACATCATCTAATTTTTTAACAACATGGTTTTATATGGGTACACCTAACTCAATAGGAAAATTCCCATAATCAAGTTTTATTTAATTATAGTTTCAAGTTTATGGGTACACCTAACCTAATAGGCAAATTCCCATAAACAAGATCCATTTAAATTAAGAAAAAAACATAACTTTAAGCATGATCCAACAACATGATTTTTCAACATAATATAGCATGATTTATAACATGGCATAGTATGATAGTATAACATAGCTTGACATGATTCTCAACATAGCACGACATAGCATAAGAGAATTTACAACATAGCATGACATAGCATATATAATTTACATCATACGACAACATAATAACATAATAAGAGATCCACAATATATAGAATTTACAATTACAAATCACATCACTTTCTTGTGATCCATTCATAACTGAGTCAAATTAGTTTGTAATAGTCTTGTGAGAATCATCATACTCACCAACAAAAGAAAAGAATTGGAGAAAGAGAGATCTTTTGATTTGATTTGTGTAGATTTAGTTGTAGATGATTAGGCTTCCTCTTCTTAGTTTGTGACGGCTATGCTGAACTCCATGGCAGCAACATGACGGTAGCTTCTCTAATTTTACAAGTGATTTAGGTCTAGGGTCTACCCACTTATTTATAGATTTTAGAATTCATTTAGGCCATTAGATTTAACCTAGAAATAACCGCAGCCGTTCAGACAAGATGGGGTTTATCTTGTTGACTCAGCAATGAGTCAGAAGTGACTCAGCAAACACTCAGCATATTAATAGACTTCTATTCATGTCATAAATATATATATATATTTTCTACAATGTACATATTAGATACATCCCCCTTTACTTATTATTGTTTTTATATACATATTAGATACATCCCCTCTCTCACACACTTATTAATATTTTTATATTCATATTAGATACATCCCCTCTCTTACACACTTATTAATATTTTTATATTCATATTAGATACATCCCCTCTCTTACACACTTATTAATATTTTAGCAACTTTAGTGTTAATAGAAAATTCGGGTTGTTACACATAGCAACATGCATAATCAACCACAACCATCAAAACATCAATATGATAGGTTAAAATGGATCAAACATACCCAAAATCCCATATTTCCCCTTAAGCATGTTTAGGTGAAACTAATGATAGGATTAGCAAAACTTAACCAAATTAACCCAAATTCATATCAGAGGTCTAAAACATCATTCCGAATTTTATGAACATTTTTCCAGAATTTTATCATGTTTAAATTCGCTAATTAACACTAATCACTCCTAATTAGCCATAATTAGTGCAAAACTATGCAAATCACTCACCTTAGCCACAAAATAAACTAATATCTGAAATGATTCTCTGATTTGATGCGAATTTCAATACCAAACAGCAACTCCTTTGTTGATTTGGTGAAGATCCTTCTTGATTAGGGGTTGCTAAGCCAAATCCTTAACCTAAAGGTGATTTGGAGGTGATTTAGAGGTTGGAGGCCATTTTTAGGGATCCTTGGTGATAAGTGGAGGCTAGAAAACTGAAATGGAATGATTCTCCATCTCATTTCAGCCCTCCCATAACCCTAATCCCGAAATGGGTTATGGGCCTACTCACTAATCACCCGATTTGGCCCGGTTAAGTAGTTTTTCACACTCCAAACCTTGTTTCAGCCATATCTCCCAAACAGTAAGTCCGTTTGGCTAATGTGAACACTCTACGGAAAGAGAAACCATCAAACGAATCAAATGGAAGTGGTTTCAGGTCAAAATTCCTTTCCAATCAAAAGTTATGGCCAAAACAGTACCAACTAGGGGCAAAATGGTCATTTAAAAATCGACAAAAATCATGAGCATGGGAAATGACTCTAATAGACGTTTCCCGAAGTTACATGACCATACGACTTCACATGGGAAAGAAATAAATATTCTACGATCCTATGATGTGTAGAATACGGGTCATTACACTCTCCCCCCCTTAAGAAATTTCGCCCCCGAAATTCCCTAATCAAAACACACACAAAGGTTCCCGCATGCCTATCAATCATAAAACAACCATCAACCATGCAAACAAGCAGAACAAGTCTACCCTAGCATGCGGAAAACTAAACTGCAAAGTAAACCTTACCAGGCAAAGAGTTCTGGATATGCCTTCCTAATGCTCTCCTCTGTCTCCCAAGTACAATCATTCTCGTTCTCGCCCAACTGAACCTTGACTAGCTTCACCGACTTCCTTCGAAGTTGTTTCGTATCGTGCCCCACAATACGAATCGGCTTCCGGTTCCCAACCGCCTCGGGTTCTACCTCGAAGTCCTCTAACTGATCAGGTGAAATAGTCACATCTGAGTCGTGAACGAACTTCCTTAGTTGGGAAACATGAAATACATTATGAACTCCCGCCATCTTCTCTGGTAAGCCAATTCTATATGCCAAATTCCCGACTAGTTCAAGAACAGAGAATGGCACAACAAATCTTGGTGCCAACTTGCCTCTCCTGCCAAATCGAATCACGCTCTTCAACGGGGAGATCTTGACGAACACCAAGTCACCAACGGAGAATTTCAAGTCTCTTCTCCTCTTATCGGCGTAGCTCTTCTGCCTATCTTGAGCAGCTTTCATTCGTTGTTGAATGATCTTAATCTTATCCGATGTTTCTCTCACCACATCTGGTCCAAGAACAAACTTCTCGCCAGTTTCTATCCAACATGATGGTGAGTTGCACGGTCTTCCGTACAAAGCTTCATATGGGGCCATACCGATACTGGATTGGTAGCTATTATTATATGCAAACTCTACTAGATGCAAATGGTCATCCTATGATCCACCAAAATCCAATATACAAGCTCTCAAGAGATCTTCCAATATACGATTCACCCTCTCCGTCCGACCGTCGGTCTGAGGATGATATGCGGTACTGAGATGTAATCTTGACCCTAGAGCCTCTTGTAAGCTCTTCCAAAACCCACTAGTGAACAACGGGTCTCGGTCACTCACAATGCTTTTGGGTACTCCATGAATTCTCACTACCCACTTCATATACAATTCTGCCAACTTGGCTGCCGTCCTGGTCGATTTGACTGGTATAAATCTTGCGCTTTTAGTCAATCGATCCACAATTACCCAAATGCTATCATACCCCGATCTAGTCCTTGGTAAGCCATCGATGAAATCCATCGAAACTTGCGCCCATTTCCATTCGGGAATTTCTATTGGTTGTAACAACCCACTAGGCTTATTTTGCTCGGCTTTAACTAGCTGACAATTCATGCATTTGGATATAAACTTCCCAACGTCTCTTTTCATCCCTTCCCAGTAGTAGGTCTGTCTCATGTCCCAATACATCTTATTACCGCCGGGATGTATAGTCAGTTTTGAGTGATGACATTCTCTAAGTACTTCATCTCTCAAACCATTCACGTTGGGCACAACTAGTCTTCCATTCTTTCGAAGCCATCCATCTCGATCAAGCCCATACACATTCATCTCCTCATCAACTCCCATTTCTAACCTGGAGATGATTTCTAGTAGGTTAGGATCGTCCCTCTGGCTAGAACCAATCCGCTCTATCAAAGTGGGTCTGATCGTCAAACTAGCTAGCATAACTGGATCCAATTCGCACTTTGGTCTGAAATCAAACCCCGCGATATACTCCAGTTGCTTCCATTCAAGAAACATTGCCCCTAAGCTGGCATGTCTCCTACTCAAGGCATCGGCTACCGCATTACCTTTCCCAGGTGTATATGCGATATCAAAATCATACGAAGCCAAGAACTCTAACCATCTCTGCTGACGTAGATTCAGATCTTTCTGAGAGAAGAGATACTTTAACGATTTATGATCGGTAAACAACTCGAATCTTTCTCCCAAGAGATAGTGTCTCCACATCTTTAGCGCAAATACAATCGCTGCCAATTCCAAATCATGGGTAGGATACTTCTTCTCATGCAGCTTTAGCTGTCGACTAGCATAAGCTACAACCCTACCTCCTTGCATCAATACTGCACCCAGTCCGGTACCACAGGCATCCGTGTATACCGTCATCTCTTCATTCCCTTTAGGAATGGCTAGCACTGGCGCACGCGTCAACCTCTCTTTTAGACTTTTGAAGGCATCCTCACACACTCCGTCCCAGACGAAGGACTGATTCTTCTTAGTCAACTGAGTCAACGGTGCTGCAATCTTGGAGAAGTCTTGGATAAACTTACGATAATATCCAGCTAATCCCAAGAAACTTCTTACATCTGTAGCATTCTTGGGTGTAGCCAATCCTGAACCGTAGCCACCTTTGCAGGGTCCACGGCAATACCACTTTCGGAAACAACATGACCCAAGAATCTCACTTCCCTTCTCCAAAAATGACACTTAGAGAATTTCGCTTTCAATTGGTGTTTCCTCAACACCTCCATCACTATCCTCAAGTGCCCCTTGTGTTCCTCCTCTGTCCTTGAGTAAACAAGGATATCATCCACGAACACAAGAACAAACTTATTCAACTGATCTCTGAATACCCGATTCATAAGATCCACAAAATAAGCTGGTGCATTGGTCAACCCAAATGGCATAACCAACCACTCATAAAATCCAGACGGCGTCCTAAATGCCGTTTTCGGAACACTCTCATCTGCTACTCGAAGCTGATGAAATCCTGTCGCGAGGTCCAACTGGGAGAACACTCTAGCTCCTTCCAGCTGATCAAACAAATCATCTATCCGCGGTAGAGGATACTTATTCTTCCTCGTCACCTTATTCAACTCGCGATAGTCCACACACAAACGAAGGGAACCATCTGCCTTAGTGGCAAACACAACTGGTGCTCCCCACTCGGAGACATTCCTTCTAATAAATCCCTTCTTCAAAAGATTGCTGACTTGCAACCCGAGCTCTCGCTGCTCCCTTGGTGCCATACGACGAAGTGGCATCACTATAGGTCTGGCATCTTTCACTAAATCAATACGGAACTCAATCTCTCGGTGTGGTGGAAGCCCGGTCACCTCCTCGAAGACGTCCGGATACTGGCCAACCACGGGCACATCTGACAACTCATCCTGCGGGATGTCGAAGGAATTTACAAAACTAGCCATAACCCCGTCACTAGGTAGGCTACCAAACACTACCCTCCGCCCATCATCCGCCCTCACTGTCACCAAAAAGCCCTCACAGTCTACCACCACCCCGTATCTTTAGAGCCAATCGACTCCCAATATAATGCCGTACCCAGTAAAGCCCAAAACAAAGCAATCACATACAAACATACATCCATGACTCGATAAGACCAAATTCCTGCAAATCATACTAAGGCTAGTCGAACCACCAATCGGGTTCGTCACTATCAATGGTCTATCGACTATCTCGGGTTCCAGTCCCAACCTATCTACCAGGTCACTAGATATGAAGGAACGGGAAGCCCCAGTATCAAACAAAACTCGAACTGGTATATCATAAATAGAAAGCATACCTTGAATAACAACATTCTTTCCTTTCTCCGCCGCAGTTGGGGCATTCAACGAAGATGGAAAGGCATCAAGAGCATATGCTTTCACAATCTGCTTCTCCTTAAGAGGTTGCGGACACTTATCCTTCTGATGTCCCACTTGACCACAGTTGTAGCACTTCCTTTCCGCTGGCTTGGCCCGACATTCTTTAGCATAATGGCCCTTCTTTCCACAGCTGAAGCACTCAACATCCTTCTTACTCTTTTTCTGGCCACCCTTAGATTGGTCCTGCTTCCTCTTATTCTGAGGATTATTCTTGCCTCCACCGCCTGCTTGCGGCTTTGGCCCTTCTGCAGATGCAGCCTCAGTCTTTGACTTAGGGTAAAGACTCTCTGACCTCAAAGCTTTCCCCACAATCGATTCAAAAGTCTCATCGATGTGGTTAATGAGCCTCTCCCCCAAGTACCCATCCAGACCAGTAATGAACTTCTCATTCTTCTTTTCAGGAGTATCAATAAGAGACAGTCCATACTTCGACAAAGTGTCGAACTCAGCAATATAATCAGAAACTGCCCTTCCGTTCTGCTTGAGTTCCAAGAACCTCTTGAACAACACTGACTTTTGGGCAGTTGGAATAAACTTCTCGCTAAAGCGAGCCTTGAACTGAACCCAAGTAACTTGGTCCTCTGGAGTAGATGTTCTGATAGCATTCCACCAATTCATCGCTCGCCCCTGCAACTGACGAGACGCTAGCCTTCTCTTCATCGCATCCTCGAGACCCAAGTCATCAAAGATACGGTCACAGCTATCCATCCAGTCTTGAACATCCGTGGCTGACTCCGTTCCGTGGAACGGCTTCCCACGAAGATTAGTGTAATCTTTGAACAACTTGGCGAAATCGACCCTAGGCGCCTGCACTACTGGGCCAACACCAACTCCAGGATTGGGAATTGCCCCTTGCACTTCTCTGAGCATGTCTCTCATGAGGTTAGTAAACATAGCCCTCATGTCAGCGGCATTCCCTTGGTTGGTCCCTCTACCAGCACCCCTCGTCTCTCGGCTCATCGTTAATCTGTAAAAAGGGAAACGATTAACGACCCCATAGTGGTGCTAGTGCAGTGCGACTTCATCTTTATACTACTAATAGTATATACATACATAGCTTTTGAAAACCAAAGTAATCACAAATACGCGCTCTCTTATACGTACTAACTCTCCCTAGTGTCTTTCCCTAGGTTAACTACGCAACCTAGAGCTCTGATACCAAGTGTGACGGCCCGCCCCGCACCAACCGACATTTACCCCAAAAGTGCGCTGTACACATGTCCAATTAGCATGGAACGGGTCGCCAGAAGGGGAAAAGGAAGAAGGAAATGAACATACAAAGAACCTGTAGAATGTCTCACAGTGCATAGAACAAAATATAATAATAACATACTTGACATAAAACAGGAGAGACAGTGCATAAGCTGAAAATAAAAACTAAACATCAAAGCAGCGGAAATCCAAAGTACAGCTTATTACAACTTTCAAACTATCTCAAAGCAAAAGTAAGATAAATGAGGTACACTACTAATGCCCAGGTAGCGACCCCCAACGACACAGGGAGAATGTGTATATATATATATATAATACGTGGAAGCCTCCTGCCCGTCTCCGAATCAGCTACTCGCGCATCACCAGGTAACCTGTCTCTAGTCTGCTCGTGTGAGCACCCAGAGTAATAAGAGGAGACATAAAACTCTAGGTCAGACATAAAGCCTGATATGAGCGATAAGCATCTAAAGTGAACAATAACAGGTAGACTAAGACATACCTGAATCTGGACCTGCAACCAAAGAGTTAGCACTACATACTGTACAACACTCTAAGGCATCATATCAATCAATATAAAGATACGGAGGTGGGGGAGGTGTGCATGTCATATTGATGGCAAACAATCAAGCATAGCATCCATCCTCACATCTCTCACTCAGTGCGTAAAGTATACAATATTCACCACTTCGATCACCCAACATTCCTTGCTACGATCACTTTGCCCCATGAAGTCATAAATGGCTTCACTGCACTGATAACGTAGCCACAAATTCCTCGCTATGTCCACTTGCCCCATGGAGTTATTCACCCCATCTGCGCTGGCTCATAGCCTTACTAATCCTTACTATGTCCACTTGCCCCATGGAGTTATTCACCCCATCTGCGCTGGCTCATAGTCTTACAACGCATCACCTTGCCCTTCAGGTCATAATGACCCTACTGCACTGATAACGTAGTCTTGCTACCATCACCTTGCCCCTCAGGTCGCAATGACCCTACTGCACTGATAAGTAGCCCATCATTCCTTTTTAGTGCTGGATCGAAGTTATGAACGTCGACAACTCCTTAGCACACGTCCCGCAGCAAAGTCCAACCATGAAGTGAACTCATTGGTTCCCAATTGGTTCCGGGATCCTGAGCTCTAACTTCCATTTGGACTACCTTTGCATCTCGGGTTATTGGTCATCACAATCGAATCGGATCGGATCAGCCTTCACATTTTCCATCGGATCGGTTCGGAGTCCCGTTCTTCGTCACCACGATTCGGGTCGAGTAACATCATCAGCTCGTGGTCATCCATACGGATCGGGTCGTGGTCACCCATTCGGATCGGATCGTAGTCACCCATTCGGATCGGATCGTAGTCACCCATTCGGATCGGATCGGGGTTCCTCCTTCAAATCGTTTCGTGCTTCCCCAACTGGTCGAGTCGGGTCGGGTGCACCTTCCCAGGTAGTCAGCTCGTGAGCTTCTGAAGTGAATCGATTCGTGCTCCTCCCTTCGGATCGTTGCGCCTCATCAAATCTGGATCGGATCGTGGAGAGGATTCGAGATCGGGTGTGGACATGCGGATCGCTGTCTTCGGCTCGGATCGTGGTATATACCCACGATCGGTTCGGGTCGGGGAGTCCGATCCGATCCCACTTGCAACTTCCTGCAGTCACTCCAGCGAGCAGTTTACGCCATTCGACGGCGTTTTCGACCATTCTAATTATTGAAATCAATCACAAAGCATTTCATACAGTCATAGCAACATGCATAATCAACCACAACCATCAAAACATCAATATGATAGGTTAAAATGGATCAAACATACCCAAAATCCCATATTTCCCCTTAAGCATGTTTAGGTGAAACTAATGATAGGATTAGCAAAACTTATCCAAATTAACCCAAATTCATATCAAAGGTCTAAAACATCATACCGAATTTTATGATCATTTTTCCAGAATTTTATCATGTTTAAATTCGCTAATTAACACTAATCACTCCTAATTAGCCATAATTAGTGCAAAACTATGCAAATCACTCACCTTAGCCACAAAATAAACTAAGATCTGAAATGATTCTCTGATTTGATGCGAATTTCAATACCAAACCGCAACTCCTTTGTTGATTTGGTGAAGATCCTTCTTGATTAGGGGTTGCTAAGCCAAATCCTTAACCTAAAGGTGATTTGGAGGTGATTTAGAGGTTGGAGGCCATTTTTAGGGATCCTTGGTGGTAAGTGGAGGCTAGAAAACTGAAATGGAATGATTCTCCATCTCATTTCAGCCCTCCCATAACCCTAATCCCGAAATGGGTTATGGGCCTACTCACTAATCACCCGATTTGGCCCGGTTAAGCAGTTTTTCACACTCCAAACCTTGTTTCAGCCATATCTCCCAAACGGTAAGTCCGTTTGGCTAGTGTGACCACTCTACGGAAAGAGAAACCATCAAACGAATCAAATGGAAGTGGTTTCAGGTCAAAATTCCTTTCCAATCAAAAGTTATGGCTAAAACAGTACCAACTAGGGGCAAAATGGTCATTTAAAAATCGACAAAAATCATGAGCATGGGAAATGACTCTAATAGACGTTTCCCGAAGTTACATGACCATACGACTTCACATGGGAAAGAAATAAATATTCTACGATCCTATGATGTGTAGAATACGGGTCATTACACATTTACAAGTTCGTTCTGGGTCTGAACGAAACCGGAGGCACCTAGTACACCGCATATCCATCGATCTCCAAGTACTTCTAGACGGTCACCAACTGTTTCCATCTTCTTGGGTGTACAGCCCAATCAAGGTCATAAGTAATTATCCAGACGACGTGAAGACCTCCGGTCTTCAACCACCATCTTCATCTTCGACACCACGTCGAATTAGTTATTCAGAATGGGATAAACCCGATCTTTCTGAATAACTCGCGTATATATTAAACAAGTGTTACACAAACACAACATACGCCTCATTCCAATTCATCAGTCACTAACCGTAAATTAACAAGAGAATAATTCCCCAAATATTAACCCCGAAGGCCGAAACCAACATCAGATCAATATCCAGAAAACCATTCGGCATAGCTAACCAACAGTTAGTTTCTAAATTTCACATTCTTAGGGAAAGGTTCCCAATAATTTTATCAAAGATAAATACTTTAAATTTATTCTTTAATCTTCTTTGAATATCAATTCAATCTAGTCGGGATTAGCGAACCACACCGGAGTAATCATTTATTTTATTTCCCAATCCCCACCTATTCATCCCATGAAGTAAAACTGGTAATACTTCATATCTAACACCACGGTGTTATCGGTAAATTCAATTACCATTTCACATTCAAATCTAATTAAAGATTTAACTATCGCCTGGAGTAAAATTGGTGATACTCCATTCTCGATCTTTTCAATCTAATTAAAGATTCATTAAAACTCCACTTAGTTTTAATCTTTAACTAGGTTAAAGAATCAGTTTCATTTAAAACACGGTTCAGATAAACCCAAAATCACATTCCATTAATTACTAGGTTAAAGAACAAGTGTTATTTAAAACACCGTTCACGATAAACCCAAAAATCAATACCAATTCAATTCCAATTAAATATTATTTAATTGGTACACTTCATTAAATCTAAATAAAAAGATTTAACCTTTTTCTCAACTGGGTTTAAGAACAGTGTTAATGAAGACACCATTCACGACAAACCCAAATCACATTTGATATTAAATACAAGACTCTGAATAGAAAATGTATCGGCTTATATTCAATATCAAATTCTACGACCAACAAATATCGTATTGGAAATAACGATATATATATATATATATATATATATATATCTTTCAAATTTCCATAACAATATCTGTATAATCACAAAATCCTACATCGAAATATTCCGAAGACAATTTCGATTCAGATCCCTTCCAATGCAATCATTGGAAATTCTGGTTATTTTCAAAACCATTTCAAATCCAATTTATTTATTCTAAAAACAAATAAATTATTATTCTAGTTCGAAACTAGTTCATTTTGATAAAAATCTATTTTTATCTTTTCAAATGTGGAGTTTTTCATCCCAGTTCTTCACAAATCATTTCTTATGATTTTACACAAATTATTGATGTTTTTAATAATTTTATCAAGGCCCGTACAGTCGATTTCCATCAACGTCCATCGAACTGCACTTACAGCGACCTTTTCAAAATTTGATTTGGAGATAATTCCAAATCCAACTGTTAGATTTCTTATTTCTAATATTCGTTAGAAAGCTCTTTTCGATACGAACCCAACGGTTCCAGTTTTAGGAGAATCCGACGGTCGGATCTCCCGCAATATCCATTCGAAATCAGTGGTCGAAATTCACGAACTACCGCGGCGCGGCACGTTCTATTCAGGCCATTATATTATATATATAATATATATAATATTTACTTCTTCGATTTCAATTCAAAACGTGCTTTATAAATCGTTTTAAATTCATTTTCAAAACGGTTTCAACTTCATATTCAATTTCAAATCAAAATTGAATATTCCAATATAAATTCGTTTTAAATTCATTTCAAATCGATTTCAATTCAATTTCAATTCAATTTCAATTTAATTTGAATTTCAATTCATTTCAATTTTATTCGATTTTGAATTCTACTCAATTTAATTCGAATTTCAATTTATTTCCATTTAATTCGAATTTAATTCTATTCAATTTCTATTTGAATTCAATTCTTTTCAATTTCAATTTGAATTCAATTCTTTTCAATTTCAATTCGAATTCAATTCTTTTCAATTTAATTTGAATTTCGATTATTTTCAATATAATTCAAATTTCGAAATCACTTTCAATATAATTCAAATTTCGAAAACACTTTCAATATACATTGAAATTGAATAAAATCGATATAAATATCGTTCACGTCAAAATGGTGTCAATCTAATCAACACGGCTTCATATATTTCTATTTTCAAATATTCTATTTCAAATATTTCTTTTTCAAATATTTCTATTTCAAAACTGGAATGAGGCCCAATCAATTACCATATAATGTCAATTATATGGATTTTCTACAACACATGTACAAAATAACAACGATAAATAATCAACCATCATCCAGAGTGCATTCTACACTGTATAAGCATCAAATATAAATATTTAACGCTTATAACAGCATGTCAATCAATCGATCGACATACAACTAATTATTGGGATTAGTGTATGTCATATATCATCCCAATACCCGTGTGGGGTTTCAAATAATCAAACACAGATTTTATTTGTGCAGTTGAGTGATGTGTAAAATTTATCGTCCCAATCAATATCAGTCAAATCAGTGTATATAAACAAACCTCCGATTTGTTTATAATTATTTATTTTATATATACGCTAAAAATTCTATTTTCAACTATAAAATATTTTTAACTAATTAAATATTTTATTTCATTTCACATCACACAATCAACTACACATCAAAATCAAACAAACAAGCGTACAAGCCTTCCATGGTCTGTAGACGATGGGTGTCGGGTGCTACTAAACACCGTCTACATCCTAGTATATATTATTAACTAGAAAACAAAATTTAAGGTGAGAAGTTCTCACAAAGGGTTCCACTCCGCCGTGCTTTGCTTTTGAACTGCAGAATCGCCAGGATCTATTTGACATTCCAATGCAGTCCTTTCACGCTGTTCAAATAAAATTATATTTTTACTGCTTTATTCTAATAAATAAAAAAAATCCTATTTTTACTTCTACTTTATATATCTATACAACGCTTATTCTATATAAAAATTATAATTTTATATTTCTATTTCATATATAAAGATCGAATTTTTATTTCATCGCTATAACAATCACATTTTTATTTCAACATTGATATAATAAAAATCAGATTTTTATTTCGTTACATATATAAAGATCAAATTTTTACTATCTATATAATATAAAAATCATATTTTTAACCTTTCTATATCATAAAAATTACATTTTTGTGGTATTAAAAGTCCAATCTTTCCTAGAAAAAATTGTAAGTTTTCTAAATTAAAAACTGTATCTTTTCTATTTATAAAAATCAATTCTTTGTTTATAAAGATCCTAACTTTATAGGAATAAATACCATAACCTTAAACAAACAAAAATCAGATTTTTAATCGCTGTTCTATGTTAAAACTGAAAATTAAATTTTCCTTTAACTAAAGATTATATTTTTATAAACATAATTAACTCACTTTTATTATAACCAAAACTAAAAATAAATGTAGAAAAAAAACTCACTGTTTTTACAAGGGGGGGGGGGCGTTGGGTTCTCTGATGGCCGGTGGAAGGCGGTGTCGGGTCGGTTGAGGTGGCAGTGGAAGCACGGCCAGGCGATGGTGAGGTTTGGGTTTGATGGAGTTTCAATTTGGGGGCTTCGTTCTTCGGTTTCTCTCGTTCGAGCTTTGGAGCTCGCGGCTGTCAAACAGAGGAGACAGAGGTCGTGGAGGAGAGAGAGAGGTGGAAGAAGGGGCGGCGGCGTCAGCAGCACTGGGGCGCGCTGATCGGTGCGGTGGTTTCCATCGATGTGGGTGGAGCAACAGGGAATCAGGATATTTTTTTTAATTTCGTTTTTGGTCTGTTAATGAACGACCTATTTGGGGGGGGGGGGGGGGTTAAGTGGAAAAAAGTGTTTGACCCTTTTATTTATTTATTTAAATATCCCCAAAAAACAACTTTTATTCTCGAACTCGAAATCAAACCCACCGACTGTCGTCCTTAGCTAATTACCCCCATCCCGAACACAATGGGATATGTATCGTAAGCGGATTTGATTGTTTCGATCAGTTTTCGTCAAAATCAACATATAACTCTATATATTGAATTTGAACGCGCATTTCAATATACCGGGGTCACATACTAACTCTAAAAATTCCCAAAAAAATATTTTCTGGCTTCATATTGACGATACGGTCCTAACAAAACTAGTTTCGTCGAATTTTGAGATCGTTTGAAAGATGGCCATTTTCCAGTCGATTAAAATCAACTGAAACTGGTCAAACGCATTTTCCTTTGCCACGCTCATATATTGATTCGAAAAATTACGAAAATTAAAACCTAGCATTAACTTGACATCACGGATCCAACAAAAGTGGTTTCGCCGAAATCCGTGGTCGTTTGCAAAATGGCTATTTTTAAGGTCCAGAATTCCATAGCGACCATTCTGAAATTTCAACTGGACATAACTTTTGATTCCCGCTATGAAATTTTGATTTTTCGGATTCGTTGGAAAGATATTCTCAATTAGATTCTATTATTTTTGGTTTCGCTAAATTCTGGTTTATTTTGGATCTTGTACATCCATTTGAAGTTTGAAATCGAATTATCGAACTACCGCGCCATTTTCAATTCCTTTTATAATTTAAAATAAATATTTATATTCTAACGACGAACTATATAAATATATTCGCTCGAATTCTATTCAAAATAAATTTCTCGTCGTTATTATTTAAAATAATCTATTTCAAATATTCAAAATTCATTAAAATTGCCAAAATAAAATTTTTAAATTGGCTTGGATTTCCGGGTTATTACATTTATCTTGGCTGTAATCTGACTCCGTCTGTATACGACTTTACTTTATTTTTAAATTATTTATCGGTTCATTTATTTTATTCCTTTCGTTTATCAATAGTTTTGTTCGCTTACAAATCTGAAATGTTAAATTTCGATCCCTTTATATATAAATATACACATTCCCAAACCAATTACCCATTCATTTCAATAAATAAAATCTTCGATTTATATCGTTAATAACGTCTATTTCTATATTCAACCATTTATTTCTCAGTCGAATTTTATTTCCAACTAATGACTTTGAATTAAATATTGAATTCAGTTCATACTCAAAACCATATACTTGATTTTCAATTTCTAACCCTGGTATCAATATAAAATTGATTATTAATAGTTAATCTTTTAATCAATACCATATCCCAATTGTCAAAATTTCTGGGACATTACACCTGTTGTGTGTGATTCATATAGTTGATCATATAAGTTTTAGATTTTCACAAATTCTTCAAAAATACTAATCATTCCCCTATATTGTTTGTTTTGCCTTAAGATCTGCCTTCTCCGTTCCCTAACACGTCCTACACCTAGAACTTCAGCAATAGTGTCGAGCTTCTTGCACTTAACCATGATGAAATGCGAGTAACAAAGTCAAAGTCGAAAATTAAAACTAAAGTTGAAAACCAAATCCGAAGACGAAATCCGTAGATAAATCCGAGAATCCAACCCGAAGAGGAAGTCAAAGTTGTGCGCCCCCTACCTAGCGCACCAAAGTGTTGACATAGGGAATTGTCCCTATTCGTGCATGCTAAAGCCTGAGTGTATGTTTTGAATAAAAAATATAATCCAAATCTAGAGTAATGAAATGTAGGTAGAACACAACTTTTTATAATGGTTCAGCATTAATGATTACGTCCACTTTATAGTAATCATTCATTATATAATGGCTGATTACAATTGTTGTACAAGTTCAGACAATATTTGCATGCAAAGTGTTACAATAGGACAACAAAATATTTATCAGTTCTAAACATTAACCAAAATGACCTTCTTTTTTGTTGATTAAAAATAAGTAGAAATGTCCCAAAAGTAGCTTCAATGTCCAAGAAAATCCAATGATATCCAAAGCAGTCCAAAAGCTGTGTAAATGTCTAAATGTTGTAGGGAAACATTTTTTCAATGTTTAGAAGTCCAAAATCCATAAGGAAGATAAAGGCAGCCATTAATGGTGCTTGAGAGCTTCAATCCCTTATCCAATATGTAGGAAGAGTGCAAATGAGCCAACCCCTTTGAACTCCAAGCTTGGAGGTATTTATAGGTGAGTTTTGGATGTAGCTTCAGGAATTTCGCATCTAGAAAACAATGCCAAAAATCCATGTCTATCTCGAAATTTCGCATCCTAGGCCATTGAATTTTTGTATCCCAAAATTGTGTAGAAAACACGTGCAGATCAAGCAAAAATACATTTTCCACATGTTGAAAAGCCATGCCAAAATCCTTGGCATATTCCTTTTTTCCATATCTGATGCCAAGTCCAGATTTCGCATTTGAACCACTGTATCACAATCATGGAAAATCGTATCTGCTCTGTGTTGGTCACTACGAGCTCGCATCACCAATTTTGAATCCCTTTACCTTGCCAATTTTCTAATCCATTTACCTTTCCAATTTTATAATCCTGCTTCGCACTTGGGAAATTCACTTCCCATGCCATGTCGGCAATGGATATTCATATCCCGAATTATGCCAGGATTTTACATCCCTTTATGCCAAGCCATGTTTTCTCATCCTTTTCTTTCGACTGGCACACGTAGATTTCGGAGCCGGCCACGATGTGTTCAATGGTTTTTTGCATCCCTCTAGGATACAAAATGTTGGGATGCGAAATACTGACTTTCCAAACCATGAATCCTGGACGAATTTCCGAGCTTGCTGGGGCAGAGTAAAACGCATGATCCGGAGCCACTTCACCATACCGATCAGACGTTTTGGACGTGTCAATTCTTTTTTCTTGATCTATGAGCAGATTATATATAAAACAAATCAATATTTGAGCATGACCATGCATTCTATAATCTTACACAATCAAGAGGCCTACGGATATCACTACTTATATTGTAAGGTTAAATTTCATCTAGATCATTCATATTATTTAATTGATTCAAGATTTATCCAATAATCACCTTTATCATCTACTCTATTAAGAGTAACCTTCGATGATATCAAAACAAAAATATCCTTGAACAAAATATCACTATGCCATAGATTGCATACTGCAACACTAGAGAAGTGATGCAAGAAGTACCAAAAAATGTTGCTATATGCCAAAAATTATCTGTGTCAACACTTCCTTGGTGTTGTGTTTTGCTGCGTTGCATTAGATTCAAAAACAACATCTTTGTGACCCTAATGCAACATCAGTACAAGTGTTGCCACAGGTACTAAATTTACAAAAAGGTTGGGCCACTAAAATCTGCATACCTGGTTCACGGAATCCCCACTAACATATGAAGTCAGGGTTCACGGAATCCTGTTGTGGGGCCCACATGCATTAATTTATGGGAACGCATTTATCATCCAATGACAACACTATATCATAGCTATGGAAACATTTAACATCAGATACTGCAACATTTTATCATAGTTATGGCAATATTACATTGCATACTACAATATACCAACAATTAACATCACACTGAAATTAACAAAGAACCTTAAATTTCAAATTAACCAGTAACAAAAGTACTACTTAGACAACTAAAAAATAACAAAACATTGTCACTAAATTCAATTTTACGAACATTTCAGTTACAAACACAGCCAGTATTAAATTCATGTTTACATCAAACTAAAATAGTTTCAAAATATAGCGTGAGCCTCCAATGCATTCAGTGCCTCGAGTAACTCTAGTGCCTTTAGTAACAAGTTCTTGAACGACCTTATCATCACTGCCTCCTTCACTTGCATGCCTCGATTCATTTTCATTTTAGCACAAACTGAGTTTCATTTGCATTTCAACTACATAACTGAGTTACATAATAGAGTTTTATTTGCATTTCATTTGCATGACTGAGTTTCATTTGCATTTCATTTGCATAACTGAATCAATTTGTTCAAAGCACATACTATACTGAGTAAATAGTTATCACTAATCTGCAATGTGACAAAAAATATCACTAACCTACAATGCGACAAAAAATAAAATTATACCTGAAAAGTTGTCCAAATATTGCCATAGCAACACACAAAAGAACTTCAAACATGATCCAGGACATAGCTAAAGCTGTTGCAAATAATTTTTCTCCTTTCTCGTGTTTTCCACATTTATTGCACATTAGGGCTAACTCTTCCTACAAATATGCCACAAATTCGTCGGCTTTTTCCTCTTTTTCTTTTTCTTCAACAACTTTTCTTCAGTTTTCTTCCTTTCCAAAATCAATTGCGATATAGTCTTTTCTTTTTGCATCAATTCAATAGTAGTATCATCCAATTTTGCATTGCTATTGATTTCATACACTTCGTCATGCCACATAAAATACCAGCAATCGCCATTCTACACATATCTTAAATTCTAGACTAAAACATCACTGTAAGATATGATATTCGACAAAGCAACCAAAGAAACCTAATTTATACTTACCGGCCACACGGAGAAACCAAAAAACCTCTTCCCCAATTTCGACTCTGCCTTCACATACCTCATCTTCGCTGGGATATTGTGGTGGTAGTTCTTTCTTGCAGCCGTTGTTGATCAATTTGAAGTACAAATTGATTGAGCGGTCAGTGAACTCGAATTGATGGAAGAATTGAAGTGATATCACAAATTGAAAATCATTTCAGTAATATCACAAACTACTAATGAATATTTATATATTCCATATCATAAATTTCATGCAGTAGGCTTTCAGGCATGTATTTCATGCATTCAGTTGTGTGCGTATATTTATTAGAAAGTCTTATACACACACACACCCCAAAACAACGCTTACATAAAATTTTAGAAGCCTGCAACATGATGAAACAATTATCCATTAGCAGTTTATTAATCCACATGTGCAGAAATACATTGAAGCATATCCAAGCATTACTTAAATAATGCTTGGTTAACTGGCATACAATGATGTCATTGGTGATGCACGCATCAATGTACAACAGGTTTCATAAGAAATTTTTGATTGGGAACTAGGTGAAAAATCATGCATATGACTAACATGAAAATACTTAAGAAATGAATAGTATCATGTATATGTAAGCATCATTATGAAACCATTTTCATAAACCACTGTAAATCTTATTAAAAAAGCTAGCAGTCTCAATCATCATCGGCAACAATAACCTGAGAAACCCGAGCAGTTGTTTAGAACATGTAGTTCATATAAGGTTGATGGTCTAATTTTTCACAACCACACTTCACTAGGAAAGTTCTGTGTTATTAAATCAATTAAAAACCAAATAGTTTCTTAAAGAAGATTTCAGCAAATCAACATACAAAAGAACCACAAATAACAGAAACTAATTGTTTACAACTTCAAACTAAAAAAAGTGTGGATTCATTGACAGATCACAGACTAGAATTGTTAATCACCTAACACCAATTATACTCATGGCGATAATAATTTTAGTTTCTCGATAGGCTAATTAATAGCGGTGATCAAAAAAGCAACAAAAATGTCCATGAGAAACACAGGATAAAAAATTAGCACCTTTATTCTTGGATTGACTACCGTTTGATGATAGAGAAGGGGAGAAATGGGTGCGTTTGGAGTTGGAGTCGAGGACTAAATGGAATAAGTGGAGGACGCGAAGAGGGTTGGAGTGGAAGAAGTAGGTGAATGAAAATTAGGGATTAGAATTGGAAATTTGGGGGTGATAACGAACAGTTCTGAGAAGTTGAGAAAGACCAATGGAATGAGTACCATAAGTTTATTTCCTATTGGTGATGGAGGATTATAATGGATTAGTGAGGTGTCAACTACTGATGTTGTTTTTAAAAGGTAAATTGACGGATAGGTATGCATCTTTTTGTAGATGCAGATCGATGACGTGGCAAATTAAACTTATAAGTTTATAACTATAGCTACTGCAATATAATTTGATATCTATGCTAACACATTGAAGTGTGTGTTGCAGTAGACAAAATTCAGCATAGCTATGGCAACATTTTAGCTATCACCTTGGAATTTCGTTATAGTAGGCCATCAATGGCGTAGTGTATATAATGCTTTCAGATCCGAGGACCATTACATCATTGTCACTATGAGAATTACTTTTGACACTATTAATCATACTCCATGAAGTTTTCTCATATTGAGTCTGCCCAATACACTATTCTCTAATACGTATACACTACAATAAAAATACCCTACTACAACGGACGTTTTCTGCCCGTTGCAATAAAATGCTATTACAACGGTCCACTCAGACCTGCTGTAGTAGATGCCCTATATTATACTCTTTTTACAACTGGCAAAGAAAACCCATTGTATTAGAATGCTGTTACAACTGTCTTTTCTGGTCCGTTGTAATAGATGTCAATTTTACAACATTCACAAAATATCCATTGTAATAATTCAAATTTTACAATGGTCATAAAATACCCGTTGTAAGAGGTGCTAATTCTACAACGGTCATGACACCTGTTGTAATAAATGTCTACGGCAGATTTTCAATAATAAATAATTATTACTTATAATGCTTTCTTAAAATTAATCTTTATTATTTGTTAATATTTAATAATAAATCATTAATAATATTCATTAACCATACGTAATTTTTAACAACTAATAATTAATAATAAATAAATAATACTAAGTACTAAATTATTTATAATAATAGTTAATATTTATTATTTAGTAATTTATAATTGATAATTTCTATTAAATACTAAAGAATTAACAATTAATATTTGCGATGTATTTGATGATTTATTTTTAATAATGTTTTATTAATATGTAATTTTTAATAATTAAGAAGTGATCTATATTATTTCTTTTTTAGTATTTAATAATGTAAATACTAGTTATATTTAACATTTCATAATCTTAAAAATTAAATTTTAAAAATTTCCAAGATAAATTTACCAATATAAAAAAAATAGAATTAAATTTGAAAGTTTGAAAAAATTCAAAAATAAAAATTATAGAGTAACATTTGATACAATATTCGAGATTCCAGAAGTGATAAAATAATTTTAAAATTACAAAAATGTAAATTTTAAATTGTAACTGTGCTATTGACAACTTTTTTGACATCCCCTTTTGATATATAATTTTTTTTCACAAATTATATTTTGGCTCCAAAATTAAATTTGGGCTCCAAACCTAAATTTTCAGTGGTTCTTTCGCCATCTGCGTTTGTAATATATGTTTCTTTTGCCCATTAATTTGGACTTTGTAAACAAACTAGGACTCCAACCTTAGATTTTTCATTGGCTCCAAAATTAAATTTGTGCACCATTCTTCCAAAAAATTTGCTCCTTCCCAAAAATTTCCCATTGTTTGTTGACTTATATTCCTCCGATCTTTTTAGCTTTTACAATTCTTCTGGAAAATAACTTCAATCTACCGCCTTTCCATTTTTTAATCTTTGCAATCGCTTCTGATTTTCCTGTAACGACCCAGGAAATTTGCGACCTTGGTTATCGACATAAACTCAATGTCGACTTCCCAAGCATCGGAAAACACCGGATAGTCCATGAAAGAAATTAGAGGGTGAGAATAGGTAAGATAGAAACTTAGAATAGAAGAAGAAGAAGAAGAACATACAACATTAGAGTAAACATGAATCTCACAACGGACGAACAATATATAATAGATACATAGCTTTGAAATAAAACCAGTACATGTATACAATAACATTATCAGAGTACAACACTTACAACACGGTGGAAATAACAAAAGCTATATAATCCTGAAACCTCCTACTCCGACTTTCACTTTATGTGTGTAGAATCCCGACTACTTGACTTCCTGAACAAATTTGGGCACCCAAGAGTTTAAGGAAAACAAAACGAAATAAACTCCGGGTCAGTCATGGGACTGGTGCGAGTAAACAATTTAAAACAGTTTGAGAAAATAAACTATATCTCATAAGACCATGCCATATAACACGGAATGGGGTTTTCCTTTATGAGAATCCAAAACACTTGATTTGACTTTCAAAATCCTTTCGAAAGAATCGATATTCTTTATATCTAAACTCTTTTGATATTATAATAATGTCTATCAATCACAATATAATAATCACCTAGCAGAACGCTTTCATCTCATGTTCCACATACATAATATATAACCAAATATCGCGGGCGCTTATTGGGTAATGAATTCCAACTTGCAAGGTATGGGACCACCTTCCGACAGTGTATCTCTAGAGAGGAATACACCGGGTACAACAAGAACATCTTGCAACCCGGGTTAAACATGACCGATTACTCATTTCGCTTGAGGGTACCGAATGTATTATTACCAACGGTTGGGATTAGGAACCGTTTCCCGAAAGGGACAACATCGAAATGGATTATAAAAGCAAATGGATTTTCTCTAGATCAGGTGACAATACACCCTAATTGGCTGCTAACCACCTAGCTATGTGACCTACCCGATTTTATACCATTCCTGGTTGTGAGGCTAGAGGGCATAACATATAGATCACACCTTTATTTACTTTGAATGTCACATCGTCATACCCGTCAAATCACAAAATGTTTCCTCAAAAATATAATGGGTATACAGCTAAGAGAAACGAATTCCTCTGCCACCAAATGATACTCTTTCAAACATTCTTCCATACAGGCCGTCCTGGGACTTGACAGACCATAGGTACTATTCTGTAAATCCATCTTAGGCAATTTCTACCTAGGATCGCCAGAACAGCCCCTGCACAACTCTGTCTTCAATTATCTTCATCATATTTGATTCGCAACGCTAATGCCCATATGGAGGGGTTTTCAGATAATAAATCTGATCCTGGTCTCTCTGTATTGACAATGGAAATGGTCAAAAACTTTGATAGTTGGTGATTTAACTATCAAAGAAAAACATGTGTACAACAATGGTCGCATTTCCAAATGGAAATCTTACCGATCAATCATGTATCAACTTTGTCTCTTTTTAAATTACTTTATCCTTAATTTATTCAGTTACTCATTTCCATATCTCCCAAAATTCTAATTTTCTAAATTTAGAAAATATACGTTATTAATCATTGGAAATCATTTCCATATTTACTCTCATTTCTATTTTATTTTATATTAGAAAACATTTCTGATTCTTATTTGGAAAACATTTCCAAAACTCCTTCATTGGATTTAAATAGAAGTTTAAATAAAACATCGCTATGCCAACTAAAACTATTACACTCATTAACTAAATTTACTTAACCAACCTTCACTATCGAACCTTAACCATCCCTTAGTTAAAAATGGAGTCAGTCAAGTTGGGGTATAACTACCTCTCAGACCTTAGCTGAACAACGTTTTTAACCTCGAAATAGACAAAGTTCACCTTTTAAATCCTTAACAAACTTCCTTAAGTAACTCTCTTTCGAATAATCTCTACTCGATAACTCTTTCCTTCGAATAAACTATATAGGATAATCTCTCTTTCGAATAAATATATTCGATTAACTCTATTCAATTAACTTTATTTGATTAACTCTAATCGATTAACTTTTATCAATTTACTCTATTTGATTAACTCTATTCGATTAACTCTAATCAATTAACTCTATTGGATTAACTCTATTTGATTAACTCTAATCGATTAACTCTATTGGATTAACTTTATTTGATTAACTCTAATCGATTAACTCTATTTGATTAACTCTATTGATTAACTCTAATCGATTAACTCTAATCGATTAACTCTGATCGATTAAATCTTATCAATTTACTCTATTTGATTAACTCTATTTGATTCACTTTATTAGATTAACTCTATTTGATTAACTCTAATCAATTAACTGTATTTGATTAACTTTATTGGATTAACTCTATTTGATTAACTCTAATCGACTAACTCCATTGGATTAACTATAATCGATTAACTCTTATCAATCAACTCCTCTCGAATAAACTATATTCGATTAACTCCTTTCGAATATACTATATTCGATTAACTCCTTTTGAATAAACTATTAACTCCATTCGAATAACTAATATCCGATTAACTCTATTCGAATAACTAATATTCGATTAACTCCATTTCCTATCTTATTCAAATTCCCATCTAAATTCGTATTACAAAACCCAATTTTCCTTATAAATGTTTTACTTAAAAAAATAACTATTTTAATCCATTATTCACATCCAATGTGAATAATATTTCTTTTATATATCAATTCAATTTGATTTTGTATTTAAAAATAATATTCCATTTCCAAATTCTTTTTATACTTCTATTTATAGAATTATTCATAAAAATCTCCTTTTTATTTCTAACAACTTAATCTCAATTATAATTCCCTTTATAAATGTTGAGTTCGCATTCTACTTAACATATCAGTGTCAAAACCGATTTTCTACTCCTTTATATAAGTTCAGACTTATATATCCAATTTATCCAATGATAAAATAATTTGCTTAATTTATAAAACATATTTATAAATTAATCTTCCCAATCTATCTGTTAAAACATATTTCTATTTAATTCCACTTTAAATAAATCTTTTTCATTTCTTTTATATCCTGCCAATTTTCCTTTTTATTCTATTTGTTTTCCAAATATTCCCTTTATGTAATTATATTTATTTTCCAAATAAATATTCCTTTTATATAATTCTATTAATTTTCTAAATAAATATTCCTTTTATATAACTCTATTTATTTTCTAAATAAATATTCCTTTTATATAATTATATTTATTTTCTATATAAATAATCCTTTTATAAAATTCTCTGATTTTATAAATATTCCTTTTATTAAATTCTTTGATTTTATAAGTATATTATTTTCAATTTACACTTTGAAAATTTCCTTTTCACATTCCAGTAGTTCTTATTTTATTTAAAATACCAAATAACTATGATCAACATCATCTACACACCCATAATCAATCATAGATTTTATATCACATCATGTATCACAATATATGAAAACAAACAGTATTACAAATATTGAGGAATCCAGTTAGATCCCTCAAACTTGTTTCCCTGCATCATAGATGTTAAACAATATAAATAACATCGATTTCATTTCAATATGAAATATTCTGATAAACAGAATCTATATTTGATTAACGATTTACATATATATCGTTATTTATAATTTTAACCAGTAATCAGCAATTCAACTAAACAATCAACACACAACAATCAATCATCATTTATCATCACTAGATTATATTTAAAAAAATATAAAATTTACAGAGTTAGTGAGATTTACTCACATTGGACGATCATCGTTAAATAACAATAATTGTCGGTTGATTCGTATAGACAATTTATTTCACTATAAATTGTAACGAGCTCCAATTCATTCCCCATCAGTTCCATTGCGTAGCCGCCGTCCATACGATCCAACGGATCTTGTTTCACTGAATTCTGATCAATTATGCAAGAGATATTGTTTTTACAAGTTAATGTACTATTTAATTTAAACTAAACTAAGTTTATATTTATACGGGCCTTACCCCTTTCTAAAAACTCGGCCCAATTTTTGATTTGAATACACCCAAACCCGAAAGACACAGTACCCTTCTTCTCAAACGAAACTCCGGCTCACTGAAGCTTCCAACCTGGCGGATCTTCCCTTCCCTTTTACCCCTTCACCAATCAACAAAAATCCAAACCGATCACACCACACAACTCCTCTTCCAAATATCATCTTCACCGACAACAAGACTTGGAACTCGCGCCCGACATGATCATCGCGACAACAGTAATTTCATGCGCAGCTCAGAGAATGATCGACGATTAGTATCACCGAAAATCCCAAAAATTTGCCAACACACCCAACTCAATCCCCTCGATCTTAATATCATACCCAGAACGAGTATTATTGCTTCGATTAACCATTTGCTATAACCCTAGCTGCTGCATCGATTTTCAATACTGGAAAAACTTCCTCGAGTTTCAAAACAATGCTACTGCATTAAAGAGCTTTCGATTCCCTTTCAAAATATATAAGAGTTTGGATTTATGAGATTTTATTCGAATTATTTTGATTTTTGAAGGATTGAGTTTCTCACGTTTTCAGAAGAAATAGTAACAGCGGAAGAAAGAAACAAAATGTTGACTACCAAATGCCAAGTTTTAGGGTTAGAGATTATTGAGGGATATTTACATAGATTTTTAAATATTTTTTTATTCCTTATTTTATTGATTATTAGTCCACCGCTATTTCATTTGTCAATTAAACATTCATACGATCACATACAATACCCAGTTTTGATGAAAATTGTTATGCATCTATGGATTGATATTACGGACCTAACGAAACTGGTTTCATCAAACTCCGAGTCTGTTTTCTCGCACATCATATTTTTAGAGTCAAAATATTGAATTTTTTCAAATTAAAATCTTGTACGGCCACATACTGACTCTAAAAATCATGGAAATTGAAATCTAACAATAATTTAATATTCCGAATCCGACAAAATTAGTTTCGTCGAAAACGGAAGTTGTTTGCAAAACTGGCTATTTTTAAAGCTCTAAATAAACCAATTTAAATATTAATATATTAAAAATAATTAATTTTAATATTAATTAATAGATAATATCATATATATATTCACATCGATATCATATAACCCCAAAATATATATATCAGGATATATAACTCGATATTTCAAAATTCCAGATTATATCGATATTCAATTTATATTAAAATCCTATTATAATATAAATAAATCGTTATAAATTATAAAGGAATTCCATTGCGACTTTTCGAAAATTTTATTTGGACATATCTCACAATCTACACGACGAAATCTCATATTTTCTCTTCCATTCGAAAAATATCGTTCACCAGCTCTGAACATTTCTTATTTCACAGAAATCTGACTAAAACGGATTCTGTATATTCATTTAAAGTTCAAATTGCAAAATTACGAATGGCCGCACCATTTCGAGCTCGATTATAATTACAATATAATTATACGATCAACGGTCGTTCAAATAATATTTTCATTATTCTAATTAAATTCTAAACTGAATTATGCCAAATATGTGATCCAATTCACACCGTATTGTGAATTCAGCTATTTTCAGCTATTTCGAAATTATAATATATTATTATTTTATTTATATTAATTAAATATTCAATATTATTTAATTCTGGTCATTTTAAATTACCCAACCATCGTTTAAATAATTAAATAAATTATTTATTATCCGTTAAAAATACGGGACATTACATTTCCCTTCACGTCCTCCACTTAAGATAATCAATTGTTCTTGCCGAATCGATCTCCCAAAAAGGGCTAAAACTTGGCTTTTGATTGCACTCCATATCTTGACCACGTTAGGCTGAAGACCGAATCGTCAGAGTTGGAACTCCAGAAATTGCCACATTGTCGATTGGAGTTGGAACTCCACAGACAACCGCATCATCGATTGGAGTTGGAACTCTGGAAAGCCTCCGCCTTTGATTGTCGAGATGACTTGAGTAGGCACCACTACAGATGCTTGAAATTAATGTTAAAATGCTCACCTTCAAGACTGTAATAGACATTGCGGTGCATGCAATTTTTCCTGAAGGCAAGATTATGTAAGTGAATATTATTGTTGTTTACATTACAGTGTACTATAGCGTATATTGATGTTGTATGCATTCTTGTATATATGTAAGATTTTTTATTTGGTTATTCGATTTAAGGTACCGTAGAATTGAATCTCAAATGAGTTTCTTTTAATGGAGCACACCATTTTTCATTTAGAAATTTAAGAGTTACTTGAAGCACAGATTTATTGTCTAATTTGTTTAATTTGGGTGAATATCTGATGCTAAACCAGTTAGCTCCTGGCCGATTCAAAGGAAAAGGTACATAATAAAAGCTATCATTTACTGAAAATCTCATATGTGTAAATTACTATTTTTTGCAAATGCCATGGATAATGCCAAACACTCTAAGTCTCCAAATAAAACATTCGGTGTGATATCGAATCTAATATCATTCTTTATTGATCATGGTTCATGGTTGTTAACTAGTTCAACGAAACAACTAGCATATAATCGCTAACGTTTTTGTTCAATTACTTTAATAATTTGTTAAAAGATGCTGATTTACTGATAAAGGACAATGGATAGGTAATGGGACTATCTTTTCCAAATGACCAACTTTTTCTTTTGCAATATTTGAAAAGAATAGGACATGTTGTTGCAGTTACCGATGATGGAGTGAAGGATGCTCCTGCTCTAAATGAGGTATGTTTTGTCTATATGAGGTATGTTCTGTCTTATACTTATTTTTCTTTGGTGAACTATGTTATGTCTAATGGATAGCCATTTGTTAACTAATATTCATATTTATGTAAGTATTTATGTTTATTAATATGTTGAAATTCATAATTTATTGCAGTATGCTTTTTTTAGGCAAATCAAAATGTTTCATCCAACTTTTCAATCCTAGATCACAATAAATACTAGCATTGCTGGAGTAACATATTCACAATTTCACTGCTGACCAAAACAAATACGCATTACGTGCTACAAAAATCAATACGTAGGTTACCAATGAAAAGTTATATAAGCACATCTGATTGAATCATTTGAAGAAAGTTGATATCCTTCATCTCGTCACTAAAATGTGTTATATTAAATGAAATCATTTTCTTTCTTCCCTTGTAGTGCATGGATGTTAAAACTTCCACCTATCAATCGATGTATAGATACATCATCATCCATCTGTTCTTATTTGAAGTAATCACCTAACATCTTTAAGTCTCAATACACCATAAATTGCCTACTGCAATGAAAATCCAAGGTGTTTCCAACTGAAATGTTGCCACACCTATGCTGATTTTTGTGTATTGCAACACACTTTTCAATGTGTTACCATAGATATTAAATTGTGTTGCAGTAGTTATAGTTATAAACTTATAAGTTTAATTTGCCACGTCATCAGTCTGCATCTGTAAAAAGATGCATATCTATCCGTCAATTTACCTTTATAAAACAACATCTGAAGTTGACACCTCACTAATCTAATAAAATCCTTCACCACCAATAGGAAATCAACTTATGCTACACCTTCGATTCCTTTTTCTCAATTTCTCAGATCTATTCGTTCTCACCCCCAAATTTCCAATTCCAATCCCTAATTATCACTCACCTACTTCTTCCACTCCAACCCTCCCTACGTCCTCCACTTCTTCCAGTGAGTCCTCGACTCCAAACGCACCCACTTCTCCCCTTCTCCTTCATCAAACGACAGTCTATCCAAGAAGAAAGATGCTATCTTTTTATCTTGTGTTTCTCGTGTACGTTATTGGTTTTTTAATCATTGCTATTAATTAGTCTACCGAGAAACGGAAATTATTATCACCATGAGTATAATTTTGTTTGGTTGGTGATGTTTTTTTGTGGTTCTGTTGTAGGTTGATTCGCTGAAATGTTCTTTGAGCAACTGTTGGGTTGTTAATAAATTTAATAACACATAACTTTAGTTCCTAGTGAATTGTGGTTGTGAACAATTAGACCATCGACCTTATATGAGTTGCATGTTCTAAATAACTGCTCGGGTTTCCCAGGTTGTTATTGCCTGTGATGATTGAGACATTATACTGCTAGTTTTTTTAATTAGGTATACAGTGGTTTATGAAAATGGTATCATAAGGATGCTTACATATACATGATAGTTATCATTTCTTAAATATTATCATGATCTGTATGCATAAGACCATCTAATAAGTATATGCATGATTTCATATGTGTGTGCGTGTATATAAGACTGTCTAATAAATATACACATGTTTTGTTTTGGCTGTGCACATAAATACTAAATTCATCAAATACATGCCTGAAAGCCTATAGAATGATTTGCAGTTTGTGAATTACTTCAATTCTTCCTTCAATTCAAGTTCAATGATAGCTCAATCAATTTCTACTTCAAAACCATCAACAACGACTGCGAGAAAGTACTGCCACTGAAAAATCCCAGCGAGGATGAGGACTATGAAGGTAGGGTCAAATGCAGGGAAGAAGTTTTTGGGTTGCTCCATGTGGCAGGTAAGTATAAATTAGGTTTTTTTGTTGCTTTGTCGATTATCATATCTTTCAGTGATGTTTTAGCCAAGAATTTAAGGTACGTGCAGAATGGAGATTGCAGGTATTTTATATGGCATGACGAAGTGTAGAAATCAACAACAATGCTGAATTGGATGATACTACTGTTAAATTGATGGAAAAAGTACAGACTATATCGCAATTTCTCATGGAAATGAAGACAATTGAAGAAAAGCTGCTGAAGCAAAAGCGAAAGAGAACAAGCCGATGAATTTGTGGCAGATATGATGGAAGAGTTGGCCCTAATGCGGATTGAATGCAGAAAACACGAGAAAGGACAAAAATTATTGGCGACAGCTTTAGCTATGTCCTGGCTCATGTTTGGGGTTCTTTTTTGTGTTGTTATGGCAATGTAGAGCAGTGAAGTAACATGAAATTGCATGAATGGATAGTTTTTCAGGTATAATTTTAAGTTTCGTCACATTGTAGATTAGTGATAATTTTTGCCACATTGCAGATTACTGATAATTTTTCCCACATTGCCCATTAAACCAAAAGTGCTGATTCCTGGTAATTTTATCCACATTGTAACTGTCTAATTGTTTACTCAATATACACTTGTGTGCACATTGTGCCATTGTTATACTATGTGTACACATTGTATACACTTGTATACACATTGTTTAGATCAGTATACACTTGTATCCACATTGTGCCTCTGTTATGTAACTTAGTTATGTAAATGAAACACAAATGCAAATGAAATTCGGTTATGTTTAGATCAGTATACAATTGTATAAACATTGTTTAGATCAGTTATATAACTCAATTATGTTTAGATCAGTATATACTTGTATACACATTGTTTAGATCTATATTCTTTGTTATACTGAAATGCAAATGGAATTCAGTTAGGAAACTCAGTTTATGCTGAAAGAAAATTTAGTTATACTATGACCATAGTTTGTGCTAAAATGTAATTAAGGCATGCATACCTCTTATTTTGTGCTGAAATGCAACTGATGCATGCAGGTGAAGGAGGCAGTGATGAGGATATTCAAAAACTTGTTACTGAAGGCACTAAAGGTACTCGATGTAGTAGAGACACTGAACGCACTAGAGGCTTGCGCTATATTTTGAAACTTTTTTAGTTTTATGTAAACATGAATTTAATACTGGCTGTGTTTGGTACTGAAGTATCTGTAAAACTGAATTTAGTGGCTATGTTTTATTATTTTCTAGTTGACTAAGTACTACTTGTGCTTTCTGGTTAATCTGAAATAAAAAGTTCTTTGTTAATTTTAGTGTGATGTTATGTTATGTAATGTTGCTATAGCTATGATATAATTTTGCAGTATGTGATGTTAAATGTTTCCATACCTATGATATAGTGTTACCATTGGGTAGTAAAATTGTTGCCATAGATTTATGCATGTGGGCCCCACAACATGATTCCGTGAACTCGGGCTGCAGGTTTAAGTGGCGATTCCGTGAACCCGAGCTATAGATTTTAGTGGGTCCCACATTTCTGTAAATTTAGTACTTGTGGCAACACCAGTACAGATATTGCCTTAGGGTCACAAAGATGTGGTCTTTGACTCTAAGGCAACGCGGCAAAATGCATCACCAAGAAAGTGTTGCCATAGATCTTTTTTTGTCTATAGAAGCACTTTTTGGCACTTTCTGCATCACTTCTTCGATGTTGCAGTATGTAATCTATGGCATAGTGTCTTTTAGCAGGTGGAAACATAAAAAGCTTCCGAATTGACACTAAAGCATGTTTAATGAATGCTTTTTTCTAATCAACTACTGGGTTTATTTTCTAGTTTATTATGGAATTTGTAATATTAAGCTATAGAGTATTCGCTCAATATAGGCTTGTAACATGAACCTTAGGACGTACTCTGAGACTTATATTGGATTGGTATTGTGATTTGTTGTGACGATCCCAAAATCCGAGGGGCGGTATTAAGGATAATCATTGGAATATAACACATTAATCATCATAGCAGAGTACAGATAATAGCAGAAACAATAAATAGAAAAATTTCACATGAGTATGACAGCGGAATCACAACACGTAATAACATCAGAATAGCACAGCGTATGATATAACTTAGTAAATAAAGGGAAGTGATCAGTCATCATCGCCAGAGGCGGAATACATACATGCAGTGAGACGTAATAAGGGTATCAGTCTACATTGCCGAAGGCGGTACATATACATACAATAAGAAGTACTGAAAGTAAATCAGTCTGCATCGCCCGTGGCGGAATCATAATATAAGTACAGTAATGGCGGAAAATGTCAAAGTCATCTCTGTGAAGTCAGCCTCGCCATGAGCCAAAAATGCACTCTATGCAACAGTGCCGAGCCAAAACAACCTGTCACTGTGAACTAGGCTGCCCGTGTGAAAATAAGGGCACCCGCGTTTGCAAAGTGAAACAAACAACGAGTCGGTCATGGGGACCGGTATGAGAAATCTATTTAACAGTTAAACAACAGTAATAAGCAAATCATAGGACCACGCCACATTCGCGGAACGGGTTTACTCCAGTAATTGCTAGTGCATTTAAAACAAAGAAAATTCTTTTAAAACGACGCAATGCTTTTAAAAAGAATGAAGCCATTATAAGACTCAGGTCACATCATACAATGCAACGCAAGCCGGAGGATAGAGTTTTACCTTATAATGGCCAAATATGCTTGATACGTATAAAGCAAAATCATTTGATATTATTACTAGTGCATATATGTTTCAAAAATGAATAGCATCATAAATATCAATCATAGGCGGCATAGCTACCATCTACTATGTCGCCATACTAGTTCTACAATCGAGTCCGTTATTTCGTATTGGAAATTGGATTTCCGTCATGAGTCGAGGCAAGGGGCAAGCTCCTCTCCACTTCGAGACATTCTAGCAAAAGCCTCGGGACTACACACTCTGGGTAACCCCTGGATCTTCAGGGCCGGTCCTCTCTTACGTTTGAGGATTGGCAATTCCTGAACACACGTTTCCCGGTCCTTACAGACCTATAATCGAGGCGCCTCGCGTTCCACCAACCACAAAGGTGAAAAGTAGATATATATGTCAGGGCTGGTAAGTCACTGACACCACCATAGCTAGAAAGAAACGTCGTGCTCTCCCTTCAGTCTGTATCCCGTTTTTAACCCATACCGAGGTGTGAGGCTCGCGAATCTACGAAATACACAAAGCTAGGCCACATAGACCATGCTTTGATCATCTTCCACAAGACTTTGCTTTGCAACAGAAGCCTTGATCACAGCATCTTGGCATGCCACATAAGCAGTCCACTCCATACGATTGATTTCCATTGATATATAACCCCTGAGCTCGTACGTCTCAGAGAAGGGCGTTAAGCAAAAGAATAAATTCTCCGCCGCCAAACAGATATATATTTAACAGAGATCAATCAGTATAGAACAAAATCCAATGTCAGACACACAGTCCATTTACAAGTCCGTTCTGGGTCTGAACGAAACCGGAGGCGTCAAATTCCTCGTATATCCGTCCAATCAACACATACGATTAGGCGGCTACTACTTCCGTCCCTTTCCGGTAGCTACTCCGGTCAGGAACCTCAGTAGCGCCCATCCAACCGATACGAAGATCGTCGGTCTTGAATCGTCTTTGCATTTTCCAATTCGAATCGCTCGATAAATTATTTGAAATGAGGGTTAGCTCGGCCTTTTCAAATAATTCATGTCATTAGAATTTAAATCGATTCTTTCTATGGTTATATTATTCGACATCCATTTTCAGTTCTTTAGTGTTATTTTCGTTTCAAACACATACAACCATCAAATATCCAACAATTCAAGCCCAATTGGTTTATTTGCAATCTATGTTGCTTATAATATTTTATAACGATTTTTCGCTATTTTTATTTATTTAATAATGACCATATTTAATTAAACGACGTTTCAGGTCGTGCCGTGGCATTGGCGCTGTTTTTCCCCTAATTTGTTTTACACATATCGGAAAATCTAACCATTGGATTTCTACAAAGTCAATATCACTGGGAAGATATTCCCAAAGCGAACCCAACGGTTCCAGTTTCGTGAAAATCCGACGGTCGGATCTTCCACACTAGTCGTTTGAAGTTACGGTTTCAAAATTCGAACTGCAGCGTCGTTATTCGATTTAATTTAATTATATTTATATTTATATATAAATATAAACGATTCTGGCACTGTTTTTCTTCGGACTTAAATTAAACATTCCGGACAATCCAACCGTAGGATTTTTACAAGGTTGGTGAGACGACCCGAAATCCCGTTCTCACGGAAACCAGGGTTATCTTTGGAATATAACACAGAAACAGATAATAGCAGAACAAAATTAAATAAATACACCAGATAATGAACAATAGAATATACTGGATAAAAGTAATCATCAGAGTTACACAGTATACAGGATCTTACTTAGTACAAATACAGTTCAGCTATACATAAATGTCTACAGCGGAAATAAACAAAATATGTACAATAGGAGCTGAACAGCATAAAAAGAGATAAATGATAGAATCCATCTTCAGCTCCAGCTATCCAGAAAGAACCAGCTAAACCTGAATACAAGGCTGCCCGTGTAGAAAAAGGGGCACCCGAGTTTGAAAGTGAAACAAACTACGAGTCAGTCATGGGACTGGTATGAGAAATCCATTCAACACATATATAATATGGCCAATCACAGAACCACGCCACTTTCGTAGAACGGGTTTACTCCATTGGATTGCCAGTGCTTTAAAACAAATCTTTCTTTTAAACATCGCTATGCTTTTTATAAAAATGAAACCGTTATAAGACTCAGTTCCCATCACACAATGCAACGCAAACCGGAGGATAGAGTTTTACCTTATAACGGCTAAAATATGCTTGATACGAATAAAACAAAGGCATTTGATATTATTGCTAGTGTTTATATGTTTTGAAAACAATTTCAAATCATAACTATCAATCATAGACGGCATGGGTACCATATATCATGTCGCCATATATATATACAATCAAAACCGCACGATGTCGTATTTGGAAATTGGAATTCCGTCATGAACCAAGGCAAAAGATAGTCCTTACCGACTTCGTGACTCTCTAGCCCGAGCCACAGGGTCAGAGCGCATCGACCCTTGGATCGTCAGGGCCGGTCCACCGATGTGGATTAAAATGCATGAACAATACGTTTCCCCGCCCTTTGGGGCGTAAACGAGCCAACGAATGGCTCCATCGGACCCGGATCGTCCGATCAAACCTAGGCGCCTCGCAACAGCAATAACCACATAGGTGAAAAGTATATAAATGTCAGGGCTGGTAGGTCACTGACACCACTCTAGCTAGAAAGAAACGCATGCCCTCCCTGAGGTCCTTCTCCCATTTTAGGTTCATACCGGGGTGTGAGGCTCGCGAATTCATGTTATACACAAAGCTACGCCACACAGGTGGTGCTTTGATCATCACCACAAGACTTTGCTTTTCAACAGAAGCCCTGATCACTGCATCTTAGTATGCCACACAGGCAATTCATGCCATGCGACTGATGTCCATCGATATACAACCTCTGAGCTCGTGCTTCTCAGAGAAGGGCGTTAAGCAAAAGAATAAATTCTCCGTCGCCAAACAGATGTATATTTAATAGAGATCAATCAACACAGAATAAAATCCAATGTCAGACACACAGTCCATTTACAAGTCCGTTCTGGGTCTGAACGAAACCGGAGGCACTAAATACCTCGCAAACCCATCGATCACCACGTACATCTGAACGATCACCACTCATTATCCATATTTCGGGATGCCTCCCAATCAGGACCTCGGTTACCATCCAAACGAGGTGAAGATCTCCGGTCTTCGACCATCGTCTTCATCTTCGACTTTCAATCGTCGGTCAATTATTTGAAATGAGAATTAACTCGGCCTTTTCAAATAATTCTCGTATATTTAGAATTTCAAATCAATTTATTTCAATGGTTAAATTATTCGACAACACCAATATTGTTCTTTAATGTAATTTTCACACCAAACACATTCAACCATCAAATACAACATAAATCGAGCAAATTCAGTTTATTTCCACTCCATATTGTTTATGGTACTTTATAATGATTTATCGCTATTTTTATTTATTTTTAAAATAGCCCATTTATTCAAAACGACGCTTCGGGCCATAAAGCGGCCGTGGCGCTGTTTTTCTTCAGATTTGATTTACACATATCTGAAAATATAACCGTTGGATCTTCACAAAATTTACATCATTAGAAAGGTCTTTTCAAAACGAATCCAACGGTTCCAGTTTCGGGAAAATCCGACGGTCAGATCTCCCGGTACAATCGTTTGAATTTTCGATTTCAAAATACGAACTGCAGCGTCGTTATTCGATTAAATATATAATTATATTTATATTTATATAAATATAATCGCTTCTGGCGCTATTTTTCTTCATATTTGAATTAAACATTCTAAACAATCCAACTGTTGGATTTTTACAAGGTTGGTGCCGTTGGGAAGATATTTCCAAGGCGAACCCGACGGTTGAGGTTTCGGGAAAATCCAATGGTCGGATTTCCCGTACTAGTTGTTTGAAAACACGGTTTCAAAACACGAACTGCACGGCTACGTTTCGTTTTAATTTTATTTATATTTATATATTTATATAAATATAGTTCATTCAATGATTTCAATATCGTTTTCACTTCAAATATTTTACTAACGCCTTAAATTTTTGGAAAATTTCGCCATAACCTCCCCTGCACCGGGAGCATCGGGAAATCGAAAATAGCTTTCCCGGTCCTTCTAATCTCAAAAAGAAAAAGAAAAAGCCAAGCGGCTAGCCAACAGGCTCATAAAATCATCACCCAAACAAAGCAGTAAATGTGTACCTATTTGTCGAGCACAAAATTTTATTCCTCTTCTCTAGCCCCTTTGCTATAACCTGTTCAATGAATATGCATGTACATATATATACAGTTCTTATCATTTATCATTTTCTATTCAACTTCATATTTGATTTCTATTTGGTTTAAAAACACCATTCATTCTAATGTTACATACATAGGTGCAAATCCTTTCATTAGCTAATTAATGAATATTTCAACTCATATATGTTTATTTTGAACAAGTGGCTATTTTTAACACTTCACATTTCAACGATTTATGCATACAATAAAAATGTGATTTTTATTATAAAACAATTCATTTCAAAACACTATTTTTCTATATAGTTCATATAGGTGACAAAAATAGGATTTTTATCATAAAACAATTTCTTTTAAAACGAGATTATTTTACACAGTTCACATAGTCGATAAAAGGTGATTTTTATTATCAAACAATTTATTTCAAAATATGAATACCATTAAACACATGAATTTCTAATCAACGAATGAATATCAATTCAACACATGAATGTTTTCTATAGTTTTTATATATAGATAAAAGGCGATTTTTATTATCAAACAATTTATTTCAAAATATGAATACCATTCAACACATGAATTTCTAATCAACGAATGAATATCAATTCAACACATGAATGTTTTCTATAGTTCTATATATAGATAAAAGGTGTTTTTTTATTATCAAACAATTTATTTCAAAATATGAATACCATTCAACACATGAATTTCTAATCAACGAATGAATATCAATTCAACACATGAATGTTTTCTATAGTTTCTATATATAGATAAAAGGTGATTTTTATTATCAAACAATTTATTTCAAAATATGAATACCATTCAACACATGAATTTCTAATCAACGAATGAATATCAATTCAACACATGAATGTTTTCTATAGTTTCTATATATAGATAAAAGGTGATTTTTATTATCAAACAATTTATTTCAAAATATGAATACCATTCAACACATGAATTTCTAATCAACGAATGAATATCAATTCAACACATGAATGTTTTCTATAGTTTCTATATATAGATAAAAGGTGATTTTTATTATCAAACAATTTATTTCAAAATATGAATACCATTCAACACATGAATTTCTAATCAACGAATGAATATCAATTCAACACATGAATGTTTTCTATTCAATGAATAAATATAGTTTAAGCATATGAAAATAATTCAAACACACGAATATTATTCAAAATTTCAGCAGCATAACGGCAGGGTAGTTAAATCCGGGACCGTCCCTAGTACGGCTCCTCGCTCTACCTTAAAACCTCGCGGTTTTTGACAATGGGGATCATGCATCTAGTTCGCACGCAGGCGGCATGTATATATTTATTTCATTTCCACAAACTAATCCTATGTGGTTTCAACCAAATTTTTTCCAATCACCAACGGGTATTTTTCAACCACAATCAAATCAATATCAACCACAAACAATCCCAAACAACCATTCGCTATCAATCAATTTTCAAAACAATTTCAACCAATAAATATCGTCCATGGTTTGTGGACGAGGGGCGTAGATATATATATATTTATATTATATATAGCAATTCACTTTTATTTCAACACATATATATATAGAAAAAGAAATTGAAGAGTGAGAAATTCTCACATAAAGCTATCCAACTGCACGACACTTCACTTAGAGAAATCTTCGCCTTTCTCGCCTTTTGTCGCTTTCGTTGCCCGTATTCTCTACATATGTAAAAATCGAATTTTTACTATGTTATTCAATATATAAAAATTGCATTTCAAAAATATAGATTCCGCCTTTCCAAAAATAAAGATTATATTTTTAATATTCCTATGAGGTAAAAATTATATTTTTATTACTTTATAAATACAAAAATCATATCTTACTTCTTCTACTTAATAAAAATTCCGTCTTTTCTATTTTAAAAATATGATCTTTTCTATCCAAGTTCAAATCTTTTTCTTTTTAAAATTTAAATCTTTTTCTTTTTAAAATTTAAATCTTTTTCTTTTTATATCTTAAAATAAAATCAGTTTTAAAACCCTAAAAAAAACAGTATTTAAACCTTTGAAAAAAAAACAGTATTTTTTCCTAATAAAAAAAATCAGTATTTTCCTAATTAAAATAAAAATAAAAATAAAATACTTACTGTCTGCGAAGAAGGGGGGGCACGGCGGTCGTCAGGGTCGGAGCTGGCTTCGAGAGGGGGGCTTCAGTGGTCTCGAACGGGGGAAGGCGGCGCTAGGGTTTCGCGAACGAGGCGTCGCGTGGAGGGAGGATTGGCGAAGCGGAGGGTTCGTCGGCGATGGAGGGAGGAGCAGGCGAAGCGGAGGGGGGCACGGCGTCTGGAGAAGATGAACGGCAGGAGGCGGAGGCGATCGACGATGAAGGGGGGGCCTGAATGAAGTCGGGTTGTTTTTTCTTTATTTTGATTTCTGATTTAATGAAATCGGGGGGGGGGGGGGGGGCAGAAAGAAATTTAGGGAAGGAGTTATTTTATTTTTTTTATTAATTAATTTAATTGCATAAAGTTGACTTTTACCCACGACCTCAAAACGAGGCCCATCGCCTGTCGTCCATAGCATTTTACCCCCATTCCGAACACAATGGGATATGTATCGCTAGCTGATTTGATCGTTACAATCAGTTTCCGTTGAATTTACATTTAAATCACTATATTGAATTTTAAACGTACATTTCAAATCACCGGGGTCACATACTAATTCTAAAAATTCCAGAAAAATATTTTCTAGCTTCGTATTGACGATACGGTCCTAATAAGACTAGTTTCGTCGAATTCTGAGACCGTTTGAAAAATGGCCAATTTCCAGTCGATTAAAATCAACTGAAACTGGTCAAACGCGTTTTCCTTTGCCTCGCTCACATATTGATTCGAAAAATTATGAAATTTGAAACCTAGCAATAACTTCACATCACGGATCCAACAAAAGTGGTTTCGTCGAAATCCGAGGCCGTTTGCAAAATGTCCATTTTTAAGGGCCTGAATTCCATAGCGACTATTCAGAATTTTCAACTGGACATAGCTTTTGATTCCCGCTATCAAATTTCGATTTTTCAGATTCGTTGGAAAGGTATTCACAAACAGATTTAAATATTTTTGGTTTCACTAAAATTCGTTTTGTTTTGCACCCGGTATAATCCGACAAAGTTTGAATTCAATTTTCGAAACTGCCACGCCATTTTCAATTCTATATATAATTATAATTAATTATATTCGTTTTCAAATGTCGATTCAAACTCAGTTTTCATCGCCATTATTTAAAATATTTATTTTAAATATTTAAAATCCATTATTTTAGCCAATTTAAAAATTTTAAATTGGTTCAGATTTTCTGGGTCGTTACAGTTGGTGCCGTTGGAAAGATATTTCCAAGGCGAACCCAGCGGTTGCGGTTTCGGGAAAATACGATGGTCGGATTTCTCGTACTAATCGTTTCAAATTATGATTCCGAAACACGAACAGCATGGCTTCGATTCCCTTTTATTTTATTTATATTTGTATATATAAATATAGTTCATTCTATAATTCCAACTATAGTTCATTCTATATTTTCAACTTCGTTTTCACTTCAAATATTTCACTAACGCCTTAATATTTCGAAAAATTTCGCCATAACCTCCTTTGTACGGGGAGGGGTTTGAAAATTTATTGGGCTGTGTTAGGTACCCAATAAATCCTAAAAAGCTTACACATATTTATAGTGATATATTCTGGTGTTTACGGGGGAGCATGTATAGATAATCACTCCAGAGATTAAATTCTCGTCGCCCCATTTCCGTGTGGAAATAAATAGTATTTGTGCCGTATCTAATAACTAGAGCGACGTGATTATTGTCAACTCCAGACCCGTGTGGGGTTTTTATTAATCTGGCGACTTATCGTTATATTTTATATAGTCCATATCAGTCATCAGTTCAACCTATAGTACATAGTCATCGCCATACAAGCCTCTCGCTCGTATGGTAAATCTTCCACCTCGTCACACAAGCTCGAATTGCTTATGTGGAATATGATGAAGTATGCCTATCGTCAAGAAGTATGCCATGTAGTGTAGTTCAAAATTAATTGTTACTATCCTATGGCGATGTTTATTATTTCACACAGAATAACCAGCACTCCGCATCCAATGGCATTCACAGGAGTTGATATAAAAATAAAATTGCGTAGCCAACTCATCAAGGCTTACCTATTTGTCGGGCACGCAAATAATTTCTTTACTCTACAGCTAATCCATTTTTCCTGTTCAACACGTGTATATATATGCAGAACAAGGCTAACAATAATATTTCTAGCAAACTATTATTTATTTCAACACGTATGTATTTTTATCAAAGCATATACATGATAAAAGAAATATTTTTATCGTCAAAAATATTTATTCAACACGTGAATGTTTTTAACACTTCATATTCACAACAAAGGTGTAGTTTTTATTGTCTATTCATTTTATTTTAAAACACGATAACATCCAACACATGAATTTCAACTCGATGAACGAATTTCAATTCAACACATGAATATTCTCCGTAGTTTGTATATATATAAAAATGTGACTTTTATCGCTAAAGCTATTTGTTTAAATTCAAATAATATTCAACACATAAATTTCAACTCAATGAATGAATTACAACTCAACACATGAATATTCGATATAGTTTGTATATATATAAAAATGTGATTTTTATCGCTAAAGCTATTTGTTTAAATTCAAATAATATTCAACACATGAATTTGAACTCAACGAATGAATTGCAACTCAACACATGAATATTCGATATAGTTTGTATATATATAAAAATGTGATTTTTATCGCTAAAGCTATTTGTTTAAATTCAAATAATATTCAACACATGAATTTCAACTCAACGAATGAATTGCAACTCAACACATGAATATTCGATATAGTTTGTATATATATAAAAATGTGATTTTTATCGCTAAAGCTATTTGTTTAAATTCAAATAATATTCAACACATGAATTTCAACTCAACGAATGAATTGCAACTCAACACATGAATATTCGATATAGTTTGTATATATATAAAAATGTGATTTTTATCGCTAAAGCTATTTGTTTAAATTCAAATAATATTCAACACATGAATTTCAACTCAACGAATGAATTACACCTCAACACGTGAATATTTGATACAACATATGTATTTTATTTCAACGAATGAAAATTATTCTAACACATGAATATTTCAGAAAATTTCGGCAGCATAACGGCAGGGTAGTTAAAACCGGGACCGTCCCTAGTATGGCTCCTCGCTCTACCTTAAAACCTCGCAATTTTTGACATTGGGGATCATGCATCTAGTTCGCACGTAGGCGGCATGTTTTATTTTCAATTCCACATTCTTATTCTATTTTGTTTCAACCACAAGAGGGTATTTTTCAACCTCAAATGTATTTTTCAACCATCATATCAACCACAAACAATTATTTCCAACCATTCGTCATACCATACAATATCACGTCAATCACAAGCAATAAATATCGTTCATGGTCTGTGGACGAGGGGAGTATATATATATATATATATATATATATATATATATATATATTATAATTCACTTGCAATTTATCGCAATTCAAAGCATATATGTTTCATTCAACGCTTGTATAATTTATACATCGCTAATATAATTTATACAACACATGTACATGAGGTATACAATGCGTATATAATTTACACTTCGCTTATATAATTTATACAACGTGATTTCATTCACACAATCAGTTTAGATTCCTCACATTGGTTATTGCAGTGCTAAAAATCGTAGGAAGATCAGAAAAATCCGCGGCTTCTTCTAGAATGTAGAGAGCCTCCTTGCGGTCACGGTGTCTCCTGTTTCATCGAATTTCATTAACACACTAAAAAATATGATTTTTCAAAGTTTTGCAACAATTAAAAGTGTTATTTTCATTTCAGAAATTTAAATCAGAAGGGTTTGCAAAGCTTCAAAACTAGGTTTTGATTTTTAATCAAAACCGTACCTTGTTGCTCCGATCAGACTACACGACGTCGAAGGGCTACGAACCACCTTCCGATCGACGGTGGTGGCGATGAACTCGGTGGCTCCAGCGAGTCGCGGCGGCGCTCCAAAGGGGCTGACTTCCCTCTCGAAATTCGACGCGTACGGTCGATGCTTTGAGGCGACGCTTGGTCGGATGTAAAGAGGAGGCAGAGGCGATCAGAATCCTCAAATAGAGGAGGCGGGGAAACTGGCTGTGGCGGCGGCAAAAGCGATGGGAAGCTTCGTGCGTCGTTGAAATCATCTGGCGGCTAGGGTTTTTTTCGATTTTTTTTAAAGAAAAATTCCTATTGGTCGGAGCTATATAGGAAATTTTAAATAGTGTTTTCACAAACGGACTCGAAATCAAACCCAACGACTGTCGCCCCTAGCTAAATACCCCCATTCCGAACACAATGGGATATGTTTCGTTGGCCAATTCGACTGTTACAGTAAGTTATTTTTCAAATTAAAGTATAAAACATTCAATATTTAATTTGAACGTACATTTCAATTTGCCAGGGCCATAAACTGAATCAAAAAATTCCAGAAAAATAAATCTAGCTTTGTTTTGACGATACGGTCCTAATAAAACCAGTTTCGTCGAATTCTGAGCTCGTTTGAAAAACGGATAATTTTAGGTCAACCCATTTTAACAGAAATTGACCAATCAAAATTTCTTTTGCCCCGCTCACATACTAGCTTCAAAAATTATGAAATTTGAAACTTAGCAATAATTTGACATCCCGGACCCAACAAAAGTGGTTTCGTCGAATTCCGAGGTCGTATGCAAAATATCAATTTTCAAGGGCTATATATGCTATATAGCGACCTTTCTGAAAATTCAATTGGCCATAACTTTTTATTCCCGTTATGAAACTTCGATTTTTCAGATTCGTTAGAAAGGTATTCATAAACAGATTTAAATATTTTCAGTTTCGCTAAAATCCGTTATATTTTCCACCCGGTACAGTCAGACAAAGTTTGTATTCAAAATTTCAAACTGCAATACTATATCCAATACTATATTTTATTGAAATATGCTATTTCAATTATTCAAATTCTTTGTTAATAACCAAATTTAAAAATTTTAAATTGGTTCACATTTTCCAGGTTATTACATTTGAAACACCCCACCTCCGTTAGGGTCACTCTCAAAGGGAATGCCCTAATTTTGGTGGAGGTTTATAAGTATAAATCACAAGTATACAAGACAGATATAATAACACATATTTTTGAATAGCGAAAAACAACAACTTTTATTTCATTCAAATACGTGTTACACCAACCATACCATAATTGTCTTACAACACTTCCAAAAACATAACATCTTCATAACTGTCTTGATTACATTATTTAAAGAAGCATAAAGAAAACATAAATAAACTGCAAAAGTCCCATAATTGCTGTCCAAAACCATAGTCCAAAACGAAAAGATCCAAGCAGTACATTCTTTCTCTTCAAGCTGGATATGAAGGCTGGTCAAGCTGCGGTATTCCCTCCCTGTGGACCTGGGGGGGGGGAGGGGGGGGTGGACGGGAGAAAAGAAGACGAAAGAAAAGTAGAGTAAGACATAAAGCCTGAGTAAGTCTAGGACTATTCAGTCTATGAATAAAGAACTAGGTATGATAAGTATAACTAGAAATGGGAAAGCACCATAAACCAAGTTAAGTTGTCTAGGGTCGAATATACTATCGTACCCCATATTAATCTCTGTACCCATATAAACTAGTTCCCAACAGGCACCCCATAATCAGGGTGAAGTGATCCATTTTATGATGATCGGCTCCTACTCGCATAGTTACATGTGTCTTACGGCCCCCGATGTTGTAGTTACCTATGCTGGTCCCACCATGGGGTGTATCAAGTCCCATGGTGGCAGCCCGACACAACCCTAGAATGCACAGGTATGCTACTGGTGCCCAGTGCCTTATTTTTCTGCGCCGGAGTGTGTGCACGCCCGCACCCCGTTAGAACCTACACTGCTGCACCACCGCCGTCGATTTGACCTCTTACAGTCAGCCCAGTAATCGTGCCCCACCCTGCCTAGTTTTAGGGTATCATGATACGCCTTGTAGGGTTACTGCTGAAAAGGGTCCCCCGCTACTAGGTTTTCTATTTCTAGCCAACATGCTAAGTTGGTTAAGTGTTTTATAAACCTAACCCCCAATCAGTCTGTTTAGTTTAGCATGTTCCATTTTGATTAAGTATTAATATAATTTACTTAATCCTATTAATCCCGACTCAGCCTTCATTGTCTTATTAAAGCCTTGACCTCTCACATTAGACAGGTATTGTTGTGGCTGCCTGTTGCCGGTTTGGTCCGGATAGTCTTACGCCACAACTCAGTCTAACCTCGGGTCCTTATTGGGCTCCGTGTTTAACCACCCACATTGGATAGGTATTGTTGTGACTACTGGACAGCCGGGCGGTTCTGGGCAGGTTTACATCACAACTCAATCCAACCTCGGGTTAAACACATCGTATTTTCTACATTTACATATTTTGTCTCTTTTCTTTTTATATGTAAATATTTGCGGCCCATTATTCGAATTCATCTTTATTGGTTAAGATTTATTTATGCCACTTAATTGTTTTTCAAGGTTGCTGGCATGAGTCAAACATGCCAAGACATATGTTCTATATTTTAGCCCAAACGTCAATACCCCCGTTTTACACGTTCGTTCAAATGTAAGGTGTGTTGGGTTTAATACTTAAACCCAATTTAGCCATATGAAAAGGGGAGGCTATAACATGGTGTTTATAAGGTAACATAAAAAGGGGAGTGTGAACGCATGAACTTGCAACATAACGATCCAATTAACATAAGGTAGGCATATGTGAACTTGCAATTGTAACACATATAATATAAGCAATACTTAAACATGAATCATTCTATTCACATAATCATGGTATAAACAAAACATGGATCATTCTATTCATGTAGTCATAGCATAAATGATACTTAAACATGAACCATTCTAATCATATAATTATGGCATAATCATAGTTGAACATGAGTCCTTCTATTCATATAGTCATGGCATAAACATAATTGAACATGAATCCTACTATTCATATAATCATGATTTTTATCCTATCTATGTAACTTGTAAGTGGGATGCAATTCTAGTGTAATCCTAATGTAACTTATGTGCCAAATATATTATCATATGATTATGATAACAACATAAGTCTAAAAAAAACATGTTTTTAACTAGGCATAATAACAAACATAGTTTAGTTATGTTCATAAAATTAATACAAGCTGACAAAGACGCTTGCTTTTGTCACTATCACAAAATCATGATTTTTATACTTGAACTATGATGCCAATTCCAACATAACCTTCATATGAATCATAATACTTAAGTGGATCAAATTACACTAAAGATGACCATAGAATTATACATCATGTTGGCATAAAAATAAATCATATACTTGCATGAATTTCAAATAAACTATTACAACATATAGTTGTTATTTCAACATGAATCTTATACTTGCAATTATCAAATGGGTGTTGTAAATAACTACCACAAACATGTAGTTTTCAATATGAATCATATGCTTGCATGAATCCCAATCAAAATTCCACAACATGTGGTTGTCAACATAAACCATATACTTGTATGAATCAAACCGTAGCATTGCCAAATCATTTAGAATCAAAATAACGTACAAATATAAGTCATTATCGCCACAATTCTATTTCGATTCCAACGCAAATCGCGTACTTGCAAATATCCAATCGTATACCATAATATTCCCAAATCGTTTAGCATCAAAGCAACATACAAATATAGATTATTATCACCACAATTCCATTTCTTACTTTACACAAATCAACACAATTATTTAATTCACATCGGAATAGCACTCTACTTACAACGTATGACGAATCTTCAATTCGGGAATCTGAATTCTGAAATTGGAGATGCTATCCTTTGTTGTAGGCGTTGCTTTGATTGATTTGACGTTGCTTTAAGCTTTTGATTTATCTCCTAATTGTCTCTCTATTTTCTGACGGCTATCCTCAGTCTCTCCTCAGCAGCATGACGGTCTCATCTCCATTTTAGTTTATGCGAATTAGGGTTAGTCTTAGGTCCTTTTTATAGAGTTTCTGAGTTGATTTAGACCGTCGATGGAGCTTGGTTTAATAATAACCGTTCGTTCAAAGAAGAGACCAACCAGGAGCTGACACCTAGCCCTAGTGACAAGGCAAGGCTCGGAGAATCGACCAAACACAGACTAGGCCAGCCAGGGTCGGCTGGGTTTGACCTGGCTCAGGGGCCAGGTCGACTCCCCAGTCGACCCCCAGGTCGACTCTAGAGTCGACCTGCCTGGGCAGGTCGACACCTAGGTCGACTCCTAGGTCGACCTGGCCTAGCAGGTCGACCCTAGGGTCGACCCCCAGGTCGACCTGGTGGGTTTGGGCGAGAATTTCCCCGCCTACTCTGATTGGGCTGAAATTAAATTCTGTTTTCGAAATTTAAATTTTCTGAAACTTCGTCGGGCCATAATTTGGTCATACGGGCTCCGTTTTTCGAAAACTCGGACTCTATTTCACGTATTTTTCCGAGACGAACACAATGGCGTATCCCGTTTCCCTTAATACTTTGTTTTGAAATTAGTTATACTTTAATTTGTGAATTTCACAGTTATAGAATACACGGGGTGTTACATTCTCCCCCACTTAAAAGGATTTCGTCCCGAAATCTTCAAGTTCAGGAAGAATGTACATCCTATCATCCAAACATCCATCTACTCATCAATCAAACACGAGCATCCATTGTCCTTAAAAGACTTCTAATGCTTCATGATAATATGCGAAGTGTGTGTGTACATGTACTTATCTAATGCAAAATCAGGCGGTCTACTTATTCAGTTGACCTCCTTAATGCGAATTATGTAAGTGCTATGAATCCATTATGTATGCAAATCCTCCTACTCATGATTCTACATGAGTGCACAATCATTCATACAAATGCAACATCCATATGACAACACATTAAAGTTCAACCATATATGAATGCAAACATATATGCATATGCAATATGAAGTGATTGAGCCGATCTAAAACCTATATTGTGTGTGTATATGCAACCACGAGCAACCACTAGCAATCACTTGCAACCACTTGCAACCATCATCCATAACATGTTTCAATTACATGTTTCCATCCAAAGGGTTTCTTCCTAAAAGATAAGGTCGAGGAGATATACCTAAAAAGATAGATAAAAGCACAACTTAAGGAAAAGGGAAAGATCAAAGGTGTACCCTCGAAAAGAAAAGGGTAGGCTGCGCGTATTTTAGCTTCAGTTTCCCAAGTTGCATCTCCTTCGGCATCGCTCCACTGAACTTTGACGAGCTTGACTTCGCGGTTGCATAGCTTCTTCACTTCCGTTCCTAATAGGCGGGTTGGAACTTTCCTTATGGTTGCTTCGCGTTCCACTTCAGCTTCTTCTAGGATATTTGGCTCTACCACTTCAGCAGACTCATGTAGACATTTTCGGAGATGTGAAACGTGAAAGACATTGTGAACTCCGACCAATTTTCCGGGTAGCTCTAATCTATAGGCCATTTTCCCAATTTTCTCAATGATAGGGAATGGCCCTACGAACCTCGGTGCTAGCTTCCCTGTGGTTCCAAAACGAACAACGTTCCTTAGCGGAGATACCTTAAGAAAAACTCTGTCCCCAACCTCAAATTCAAGGTCGGTCCTCCTCTTGTCGGCGTAGGACTTTTGTCTGTCTTGGGCCATCTTCATCCTTCTTCGTATTAAGTCTACTTTCTTTGAAGTCTCTCGGATCATATCTGGTCCATGTATGAGCTTATCAGTAGACTCCCACCAACAAGTGGGCGATCGGCATGGTCTTCCATATAAAGCTTCGAAGGGCACCATTCCGATGGTTGCTTGATAGCTGTTGTTGTAGGCAAATTCTACCAAAGGAAGATGGTCTTCCCACGTCCCTCCGAAGTCAAGGATGCACAATCTTAAAAGGTCCTCCAAAACTCTGTTCACTCTTTCTGTTTGGCCGTCGGTTTGGGGATGATAGGCTACGCTCAAGCATAACTGTGTGCCTACCGCTTCTTGCAGACTCCGCCAAAACTCAATGGTGAAGATAGGGTCTCGATCGCTTACAATGCTGGATGGTATTCCATGGAGTCGAACGATTTCCTTGAGGTAAAGAGAAGCTAGGGATGAGGCAGTTCTTCTGCTTTCGACAGGTAAAAAGTGGGCGCTTTTAGCAAGCCTATCCACTATTACCCAAATGCAAGTGTTGCCTCTCCTAGACCTAGGCAGCCCATCAATGAAGTCCATTGAGATGCTATCCCATTTCCACTGCGGGACCTCTAAAGGATGTAGCAGACCGCCAGGCTTTTTCTGTTCCGCCTTAACCTGTTGGCACACCATACACTTAGAAACGAATTCCGCCACGTCCTTCTTCATGCCGTTCCAAAAGAAAGTTCTTTTTATGTCCTTGTACATTTTATCTCCGCCTGGGTGTATCGTCATCTTGGAGTGATGTGCTTCCTCGAGAACCTTCTTTACTAAATCCCTTGTCTGTGGGACGCATAGTCTTCCGTCTCGCCTTAGCCAACCCTTATCGTCGATGGAGTATCTGTTGAGGTGACTTGAAGTCTCACCCCTAATTAGCCTATCAATCGTCTCCACAAGCTGAGGGTCCTCGCGTTGTGTTGTCCCTATCGAGTCCACTAAAGTCGGGTGTACTTCGAGAGATGCTAGCAAGCCTGGTACAAAATCGGAGGAGGGCCTAAAGTCAAAGCTGGCTATAAACTCTAGGCTTTGTCTTTCAACAAACAACGGGCTTAGGGTTAGTTTCTTTCGGCTCAACGCGTCTGCCACTACGTTGCCTTTGCCCGGAGTGTAGGAGATCTCGAAATCGTACGAGGCAAGAAACTCCATCCATCTCTATTTCCTCAAGTTAAGATCTTTCTGCGAGAAAAGATATTTCACCGATTTATGGTCAGTGTAAAGTTCAAACTTCTCACCTAGGATATAGTGTCGCCAAGACTTGAGTGCAAAGACGATGGCGGCTAACTCAAGATCGTGGGTCGGGTAGTTCTTTTCGTGCACTTTCAACTGCCTCCTACCATAAGCTACTACCCTTCCTTCTTGCATTAAGACGGCGCCTAGCCCTGTCCCACATGCATCTGTATAAACAGTGAACATCTTGCTTCCATCTGGCAACGTCAAAACTGGGGCTGTTGTAAGAGCCCTTTTCAGTCGCTGGAAAGCAAACTCGCAATCCAAGTCCCGATTGAACACTAGATTCTTCTTGGTCAACTTCGTGAACGGAGCTGAGATTTTCGCAAAATCCCTTATGAACTTTCGATAGAAACCTACTAGTCCTAGAAAACTTCGGACCTCAGTTGCATTCCTTGGTGTCTTCCAATCCTGTACCGCCACTACCTTAGCAGGGTCCACTGCTAACCCTTGTTTGGATACCATATGCCCAAGGAACCTCACTTCTTCTCTCCAAAAGTGGCATTTGGAGAATTTGGCTTTTAGCGGATGGACTCGCAGAGTTTCCATGATTGCCCTTAAGTGTTGAGCATGTTCCTCTTCACTCTTTTAGAAGATAAGGATATCGTCTACGAAGACCACTACGAACTTATTGAGGAATTCTCTGAATACCCTACTCATCAGGTCCACGAATAAGCAGGTGCATTTGTCAAGCCGAAAGGCATGACAAGCCATTTAAAGAAGCCGTCTGGGGTTCTGAATGCCGTTTTATCGATACTATCTTCAGCCACCCTTAGCTGATGAAAACCGGTCGCTAAATCGAGTTGGGAGAAAACAGACGCTCCTACAAGCTGATCAAAAGATCGTCAATTCCGGGGAGAGGGTGCCTATTCTTTTTCATTAGCTTGTTGAGCTCCCTATAGTCAACACATAAACGGAGTGAACCATCCACCTTTGTAGCGAACAACACTGGAGTGCCCCATTCTGAAATGCTCCTCCTAATGAACCCCTTTTCTAGAAGCTCTTTAATCTGTTTACTAAGTTATTTCTTTTCCCATGGAGCCATGTGTCTAACGGGCAATGCAACGGGCTTTGCATTATCTACAAGATATATGCGGAAGTCTATCTCCCGCTTCGGAGGCAAGCCCTTCACCTCTTCGAAGACATCCGGATATTCCCGGACCACTCTAACCGATTGCAAATTTTCAACGGAGGCATCTAGCGATTCAAGGTAACTAAGCATAACCGCATACGAGGGATTACAAGAAATTTCCAAAGTATTACCGAGCTGGGTTAGGAGCCTAACAACCCTTCTCTCACAATCAAGGATGGCCCCATTACTGGATAGCCAATCCATGCCCAAAATCAAACCATATCCCGAAAAGCCCAAAACAAAGGCACTACATCTAAATTCTACGCTTAGAATAGAAATTTTCAATCCCAAACAGATCATAGACAAATGAGATGGGCCCCCAATTGGGTTTGAAACAATTAAGGGGTCCTCTACCATACTAGTTTTTAGGTGCAGAGATTCTACTAAAGCAGACGAGATAAAGGAGTGTGATACGCCAGAATCAAATAAAGTGCGAACGGGGTGATCATAAAGGTAAACTACACTTTCTACAGAAGTATTTATACCTCGCTGTTGCAGAGGTGGCGCCTCTAGCCCTGTCCTCGTTTCTTTGGGCAGGATTGATAGGATTAAGTAAATTATATTAATACTTAATCAAAATGGAACATGCTAAACTAAACAGACTGATTGGGGGTTAGGTTTATAAATCACTTAACCAACTTAGCACCCACCATTCATCTTGGCCTTCTTTTTCCGGCAATCTTTCACTAAGTGCCCCACTTTGCCACAGAAATTACACTTCCTCTTCTCTTTGTTGCCTTTCCCGCCCTTCTTAAAGTCTATCTTCTTAGGCTGCAAACCCTCTTTCTTCCCTTGAGAGTTTTCTGTCTTTGTCTCCTTCTTGACCTTATCCTCTTCGTTCAGCAACGCCTTCTGTACCAACCTTTCATACGTAGCTCCCATGGGTATATGGGTCATGGCCAAACTGTGTAATGGCTCATTCAACCCTTTGACAAAACGGAGAGCTTTCTTGTGCGGGGTGTTGACTAGGTCCAGTCCGAACCTAGCCAGCTAATCGAACTGATTAACATACTCTTTGACTGTCTTATTCCCTTGCTTAAGAAATAAGAATTTTTCCAACTGCAAACTCCTTTCCGCATCTGAGAGATATTTAGCCTCAAACCTTGCCCTAAAGTCCTCCCATGTTTCCACTTGTCTTTCTGCATTAGTGACTTCCCACCAGTAGGAAGCCTCGCCCTTTAGTAGCCATACTGCCAGTTGTACTTTCTGTCTATCCTCTACCACAAAGATGATGAATAAGTCCTCGGTTTCTTTCAGCCAATTTCTAGCTGCCACGAAGGACTCAGTTCCATGAAAATCCTTTCCTCCCATAGCTTTAAAATCTTTACATATCTTAGCAAATGTGTTTCCCCTCGGAGGAGGTAGAGGAAGAGGTGCTGCTGCAGCTGGATGATTTCCTGCAGCTGGGGGAGGAGGAACGGTAGGACCTGGCTGAGTGGCCCTTGCTTCTAAGAACCGTCTAAACCAACCAGGTATTGGTACACCCTCTGGCAAGTTAAGTTCTTCGGACATGCTGAAACAAAAAGGATAGATTCAAAACGAAGGATAAGAGATAGTTCCTATGGCTTTGGGGGGGGGGGGGGGACTTTGCCTTTTAAAATAAAATAATATTTTACCTTAAAAATGCTTCTTTAAATTCTTTTTGAAAAATAAATTTTCAAAACTTTTTATCTTATCTGGTAAACCTATGCTTTGATACCAAGTGAAACACCCCACCTCCGTTAGGGACACTCTCAAAGGGAATGCCCTAATTTTGGTGGAGGTTTATAAGTATAAATCACAGATATACAAGACAGATATAATAACACATATTTTTGAACAGCGAAAAACAACAACTTTTATTTCATTCAAATACGTGTTACACCAACCATACCATAATTGTCTTACAACACTTCCAAAAACATAACATCTTCATAACTGTCATGATTACATTATTTAAAGAAGCATAAAAAAAACATAAATAAACTGCAAAAGTCCCATAATTGCTGTCCAAAACCATAGTCCAAAACGAAAAGATCCACGCAGTACATTCTTTCTCTTCAAGCTGGATATGAAGGCTGGTCAAGCTGCGGTATTCCCTCCCTGTGGACCTAGGGGGGGGGGGGAACGGAAGAAAAGAAGATGAAAGAAAAGTAGAGTCAGACATAAAGCCTGAGTAAGTCTAGGACTATTCAGTCTATGAATGAAGAACTGGGTATGATAAGTATAACTAGAAATGGGAAAGCCTCATAAACCAAGTTAAGTTGTCTAGGGTCGAATATACTATCGTACCCCATATTAATCTCTGTACCCATATAAACTAGTTCCCAATAGGCACCCCATAATCAGGGTGAAGTGATCCATTTTATGATGATCGGCTCCTACTCGCATAGTTACATGTGTCTTACGGCCCCCGATGTTGTAGTTACCTATGCTGGTCCCACCATGGGGTGTATCAAGTCCCATGGTGGCAGCCCGACACAACCCTAGAATGCACAGGTATGCTACTGGTGCCCAGTGCCTTATTTTTCCGCGCCGGAGTGTGTGCACGCCCGCACCCCGTTAGAACCTACACTGCTGCACCACCGCCGTCGATTTGACCTCTTACAGTAAACCCAGTAATCGTGCCCCACCCTGCCTAGTTTCAGGGTATCATGATACGCCTTGTAGGGTTACTGCTAAAAAAGGTCCCCCGCTACAAGGTTTTCTATTTCTAGCCAACATGCTAAGTTGGTTAAGTGTTTTATAAACCTAACCCCCAATCAGTCTGTTTAGTTTAGCATGTTCCATTTTGATTAAGTATTAATATAATTTACTTAATCCTGTCAATCCTGACTCAGCCTTAATTGTCTTATTAAAGCCTTGACCTCTCACATTAGACAGGTATTGTTGTGGCTGCCTGTTGCCGGTTGGGTCCGGGCAGTCTTACGCCACAACTCAGTCTAACCTCGGGTCCTTATTGGGCTCCGTGTTTAACCACCCACATTGGATAGGTATTGTTGTGACTACTGGACAGCCGGGCGGTTCCGGGCAGGTTTACATCACAACTCAATCCAACCTCGGGTTAAACACATCGTATTTTCTACATTTACATATTTTGTCTCTTTTCTTTTTATATGTAAATATTTGCGGCCCATTATTCGAATACATCTTTATTGGTTGATGTTTATTTATGCCACTTAATTGTTTTTCAAGGTTGCTGGCATGAGTCAAACATGCCAACACATATGTTCTATATTTTATCCCAAACGTCAATACCCCCATTTTACACGTTCGTTCAAATGTAAGGTGTGTTGGGTTTAATACTTAAACCCAATTTAGCCATATGAAAAGGGGAGGCTATAACATGGTGTTTATAAGGTAACATAAAAAGGGGAGTGCGAACGCATGAACTTGCAACATAACGATCCAATTAACATAAGGTAGGCATATGTGAACTTGCAATTGTAACACATATAATATAAGCAATACTTAAACATGAATCATTCTATTCACATAATCATGGTATAAACAAACATTGGATCATTCTATTCATGTAGTCATGGCATAAATGATACTTAAACATGAACCATTCTAATCATATAATTATGGCATAATCATAGTTGAACATGAGTCCTTCTATTCATATAGTCATGGTATAAACATAATTTAACATGAATCCTACTATTCATATAATCATGATTTTTATCCTATCTATGTAACTTGTAAGTGGGATGCAATTCTAGTGTAATCCTATTGTAATTTATGTGCCAAATATATTATCATATGATTATGATAACAACATAAGTCTATAAAAACATGGTTTTAACTAGGCATAATAACAAACATAGTTTAGTTATGTTCATAAAGTTAATACAATATTACAAAGACGCTTGCTTTTGTCACTATCACAAAATCATGATTTTTATACTTGAACTATGATGCCAATTCCAACATAACCTTCATATGAATCATAATACTTAAGTGGATCAAATTACACTAAGGATGACCATAGAATTATACATCATGTTGGCATAAAAATAAATCATATACTTGCATGAATTTCAAAAAAACTATTACAACATATAGTTGTTATTTCAACATGAATCTTATACTTGCAATTATTAAATGGGTATTGTAAATAACTACCACAAACATGTAGTTTTCAATATGAATCATATGCTTGCATGAATCCCAATCAAAATTCCACAACATGTGGTTATCAACATAAACCATATACTTGTATGAATCAAACCATGGCATTGCCAAATCGTTTAGAATCAAAATAACATACAAATATAAGTCATTATCGCCACAATTCCATTTCGTTTCCAACGCAAGTCGCGTACTTGCAAATATCCAATCGTATACCATAATATTCCCAAATTGTTTAGCATCAAAGCAACATACAAATATAGATTATTATCGCCACAATTCCATTTCTTACTTTACACAAATCAACACAATTATTTAATTCACATCGGAATAGCAATCTACTTACAACGTATGACGAATCTTCAATTCAGGAATCTGAATTCTGAAATTGGAGATGCTATCCTTTGTTGTAGGCGTTGCTTTGATTGATTTGACGTTGCTTTAAGCTTTTGATTTATCTCCTAATTGTCTATCTATTTTTTGACGGCTATCCTCAGTCTCTCCTCAGCAGCATGACGATCTCATCTCCATTTTAGTTTATGTGAATTAGGGTTAGTCTTAGGTCCTTTTTATAGTGTTTCTGAGTTGATTTAGACCGTCGATGGAGCTTGGTTTAATAATAGTCATTCGTTCAAAGAAGAGACCAACCAGGTGCTGACATCTAGCCCTAGTGACAAGGCAAGGCTCAGAAAATCGACCAAACACAGACTAGGCCAGCCAGGGTGGGCTGGGTTCGACCTGGCTTAGGGGCCAGGTCGACTCCCCAGTCGACCCCCAGATCGACCCTATAGTCGACCTGCGTGGGCAGGTCGACACCTAGGTCGACTCCTAGGTCGACCTGGCCTGGCAGGTTGACCCTAGGGTCGACCCCCAGGTCGACCTGGTGGGTTTGGGCGGGAATTTTCCCGCCTACTCTGATTGGGCTGAAATTAAATTCTGTTTTCGAAATTTAAATTTTCTGAAACTTCGTCGGGCCATAATTTGGTCATACGGGCTCCGTTTTTCGAAAACTCAGACTCTATTTCGCGTATTTTTCCGAGACGAACGCAATGGCGTATCCCATTTCCCTTAATACTTTGTGTTGAAATTAGTTATACTTTAATTTGTGAATTTCACAGTTATAGAATACACGGGGTGTTACAACATTTGTCGACAGTATTAAGTTTTGCATGGGACCACTGAAATTGGACCACTATGCAGCAGTTAAAATGACACTCTCGAAGTATCTTTGACTTTGTAGTTGTACTAATTTAAGTGAAACCAAGTTACTTGCAAACCAAATTGTTTTGATTTTGCAAAACTCGGATTCAGCTAAACCTGAAGCAGTATTAGAACTTTCTTTGCTATTATGATCAGTGGTCAGTTACGCATGATCCAAATCAGGTGCAGTGCAGGTTGCCGATATGAATGGTCACTTTTGTAACACCCCGTATTTTTTGTGAATATTAAAGTTAACAAATCTAAGAACACTTAATTTTAAAAATGGGAAGTAAGTAAAACGGGTAGCGCCATTGCGTTCGTCTCAGAATTCTTCTTAAGATAGAGTCCGAGTTTGCGTGATTCAAACTCCGTATGAAGAAGTTATGGAAGTTAGAAGATTTCTAATGAAAACATAAATTATAATAATTAAATAAGAAATTCAGTTCAAAATTCAAATACGGCTGAGAAGGAAATTTCCGCTCAAGGTGTCGACCCCGCCCTCCCCCCCCCCCCCCAAAAGGAGTCGACATAGGAGTCGACCCCCCTATATGGGTGTCAACATAGGTGTCGACCCCCCTGTAGGAAATCCACGCCTTTGAGATACGCTTCCTATGATGAATTTCTGTAGTCTTGAGCTGATGTGGCCTTCTCTGATTGGCCAATGGCTAATTTCTGAGGTATTAGGGCTTATGTGTCGTGCTACGGTTGGCTGGATGACACATCACTTTGGTTTGATGGCTCCAATTTCTCCTAGACTAATCTAAAGGCTAGAATTAATCCTAGACATCTATATACTCGTAGCTAAACCTAGACCCTAAACTGATAACCCTAAAACTATGGTGCGATCATGTCGTTCGCCTACAAGCTAGCCTAGTCTCCTTCATCTTTTCCAAACTAGATAATCAAATCCAAACTAGTAATCAATTAGAAGAACTAGAGAATCAAACGTATACATCAAAGGATAGCTTAACAAATTCAGAAATCAGATCCCAGAATACAAGATCTGTCCTTTTTCTGTAAGTTCAGTTATTATTTAGATTTTAACATCTAACAGAAATCATGACTAAAATAATCAGATCTAGAACAATGCTTAATTTTGATTCGTGCCTATCCTTTTGTCAATTCTGAATTTGCTTATGCCTATGAAGCTATTGTGATTGATGTAACGACACCTATAATGCCTATGAGACTGTTGGACTGACATAATAGAACATATCATGCCTATGAAACTGTTGGACTGACATAATAGAACCTATCATGCCAATGAGGCTGTTGTGACTGACATAATAAAACCTATCATGCCTGTGAGACTATTAGATTTACATAATGGAACCTATCATGCCTATGAGACTGTTGTGATTTATATGATGGAATCTATCATGTTGTACATCCTATGCCTATGAAAATATTGTGATTGATATAGTGGGACTTATTATGGTGTACATAAAAATTAGTGATTCTCTTAAATCCAATTCTATCTAATCTTTATATCTATGGTGTAAATTGCTTAGCTTGTCTACATATATTGTTGATGTACAACATTGAAACATGATTCTTGAATTGGGTACATCTTTACATGCCTATTTTTCCTTATGTCAATTCTTATGCACCTTCTCTATTTCTCCCCTATTTACTTGCATTTGTGAATACTAAGTTCGTTCGGAACTTGGGTTGAATCTTCTTGTACGTGCAATTATAACATGGGGAAAATTGGGTAATTTAATTGAGTAAATTTTGGGCATGGCATGGGAATGTGGCATAAACTTGTATTGGCTAGACTTGTGGAAAATTTGACACATAGATTTGGAAACATATGACAAGTTTGTAAAATTGGCTAAAGATGAACATGCCAAACCCGAGGTTAGATTTAGTTATGGTGTAAGACTGCCCGAAACTGCCCGGCACATCCAGCGACTGCAACAATATAGATCAAATGTGAGAGGTTAGCGCATTAAGCCCAAAAACCCGAGGTTAGATTGGGTTGCGGTGTAAGGCTGCCCGGAACCGCCTAGCACATCCAGCGACCGCAACAATATAGATCTAATGTGAGAGGTTGGTGCTTTAATGAATAAATTAAAGCTAAGGAACAGACAGGCTAAGAATGGTAGGGTTAAGTCAATCAAGGCAACACTTAACCAATACAACATGTTACTTAAACAGATGGCTAGGTTAGGTTGATTTGAGAACACTTAACCATTATGACATGTTGATTAGGAAACCCAAGTAATGGGGACCCATTTCAGCAGTAACCCACATAGATATATCATTGTACCCTAAACTAGGCAGGGTGGGGTACGAATACTGGGCTGATTATAAGCGTTCAAAATAGCGGCGAGTGGTGCGGCAGTGTAGGTTCCGGCGGTGTATGGGCCTACGCGTACTCCGGAGTGGATAAAGCAGGCACTGGGCATTGTGTTGGGTTGCAACCATACAGATTGATAAACCCCATGGTGGGACCAGCACAGGTATCTGCAATCAAGCGGGGTCGAATGACACAAGTAAGAAATGCATGCGAGTAGAGCCAATCGAGAAAGGGATCACTTTGTTATGAGCACATGATGGTAGTTGAAACAATCGTTAGTAGGTGCAGAGAAATGAAAATGAGTGCAATAGTATATTCAATTTATCTTGTGTTATCTTATTTCTATGGTATTGTCCTATGTTTAGTTTATTCATGTCAAGATCCTTTTACCTATTTACATACTGAATAATCACTAGACTTACCAGACTTATGTCTGGGAATACTTCATCTTAGTGCATACCTTTTCCAGCTTGAAAAGAGTAGATGTATTGCTTGGATTCTCTTTTCTTGGGCTATGGCTGTGGTTACACTTTTATTAGGGATTTATGCTGCTTTACTACTGTTTTACGCTTCTCTATGTGCTTGGAGTTTTAAATCAAGATAGATGTTTTATTGTAATAATTTAGAAGTTGGGTTTTGAGACAATGCTTGTATTGTTTGACCGAACCATGCTATTTATGAAATGATTTCAGTTTTCCGTTGTTTGTATGTCTGTCTTGTAAATTATCTATGCCTTTTACCTAAAATACATCACAAAGTTAATGCATTCCCTTTGTGAGTCACCTTAACGGAGGTGGGGTGTTTCACTTGGTATCAGAGTGATGGTTTACCAGATCGGATAAAAGTTTTTGAAAATATTTTTCAAAAAGAAATTTAAAGAAGCATTTTCAAGAAAAGTGTGGTTTTATTTTAAAGGCATAATCCCCAAAGCCATATGCATTATCTTTCTGTCCTTTGTTTTGAACCTTTTCTTTTAGTTTCAACATGTCTGGGGATCTTAATCTTCCCGAGGGCGTACCAATACCTAGCTGGTTCAGAAGGTATTTGGAGGCTAGGGATAAAGATGTAGGCCCAGCAGACGTTCCTCCTTCCCTAGCTACAGCCGTTCCTCCTCCTCCTCCTCCTCAGCGTGTGAATGCTTTCTCGAAGATTTGTAGAGACTTTCGAGCTATGGGTGGAAAGAACTTTAATGGGACTGAGTCATTTGTAGAAGCAAGAAACTGGCTCAAGGAAACAGAAGATTTGTTTGTTTATCTTCGAAGTGGACGAGAGGCAGAAGATACAATTGGCTATATGTTTACTTAAGGATGAAGCCTCTTACTAATGGGAAGTTACTAATGCTGATAGACCTGTTGAAACTTGGGAGGATTTCAGTAGGAGATTTGAAATGAAGTTCCTCTCGCAAGCTGAGCAAAGCCTACAAATGGAGAAGTTCTTAGAACTCAAACAGGGAAGCTTATCAGTTAAGGAATACGTCAACCAATTCAACCAACTGGCTAGATTCGGACTAGAGTTGGTAAACACTCCACATAAAAAGGCTCTCCATTTCGTGAAAGGGTTGAATGAGCCACTGCACAGCCTAGCTATGTCCCATATACCTATGGGTGCGACTTCTGAGAGACTAGTGGACATGGCACTGTTACAGGAGGAAGACAAGCATGGCAAGAAAGAGGCAAAGGTGGAAGAACCTCCAGACAAGAAAGTGGAGGGATAACAGAATAAGAAGACAAATTCCAAGAAAGGCGGGATGAATAACAGAACCCGTGACAAGAGGAGGTGTGAATTTTGTGGCATACCTGGACATCTAATTAAAGACTGTAGGAAGAAGAAGAGGAAGATGGGTGGTTGCTTTCAATGCGGTGAGACAAGACATATGGCTAAGGATTGCCCAAAAAGGCAAGGGCAAGGGCAGAGGACTGGATCCACTTCTGGAGGGTAGATTCACGCTCTCATTGCACCTCCGCAAGAAAGAGGTAGAAATATTTCTGTTGAGAGTTTAGTTTATCTTTCTGATCATCCAGTTCGTACACTTTTTGATTCTGGCGCATCGCACTCTTTTATATCTACCGCTTTAGTTGAATCTCTGCACCTAGATACTAGTATAGTAGAGGATCCCATGGTTTTTTCAAATCCAATTGGGGGTTCGAATTATTTTTCCATAAATTTTTTGGATTTGTAAATTTCTATACTAAGCATCGAGTTTAGATGTAATGCTTATGTTTTGGGCTTCACGGGCTATGGGTTGATTCTAGGCATGGATTGGTTATCCAGTAATGGCGCCATCCTTGATTGTGAAAAGAAAGTGGTTAGACTTATGACTCACCTTGGTAACACTCTCGAAATCTCTTGTAATCCCATGATTTCTTTTATGCTTAGTTACCTAGAATCTCTTGATGCGCCTATTGAAAACTTGCAATCTGATAGAGTAGTCCGTGAATACTTGGATGTCTTTGAAGAGGTGAAAGGCTTACCTCCGAAGCTAGAGATAGACTTCTGCATATACCTTGTTGAGAACGCAAAACCTGTTGCTTTACCCGTTAGACACATGGATCCAAGGGAAAGGAAAGAGCTCACCATGCAAGTTAAAGAGTTGCTTGAAAAGGGGTTCGTACGGCGGAGTATTTTCGAATGGGGTGCTCCAGTGGTGTTTGCGAGCAAAGAGGATGGTTCACTTTGCCTGTGCGTGGACTATAGGGAGCTAAACAAGATGACTAAGAAGAATAGGAACCCACTTCCTAAAATAGACGACTTGTTCAACCAGCTCGTAGGTGCCTCAGTTTTCTCCCAACTAGATCTGGCCACCGGATTTCATCAGCTAGAAGTGGCTGAAGACTGCATAGATAAGACCGCCTTCAGGTCCCCGGACGGTTTCTTCGAATGGCTTGTCAATCCTTTTGGCATGACAAACGCACTTGCCTACTTTGTAGACTTGATGAGTAGGGTATTTAAAGAGTTCCTTAATAAATTTGTAGTGGTCTTCGTGGATGACATTTTTATTTTCTCAAAAAGTGAGGAAGAACGTGCTTTTCATTTAAGGGAAGCCATGGATACTCTTCAAGCACACCTGCTGAAAGCAAAATTCTCCAAATGCCATTTTTGGAGAGATGAAGTAAGGTTTCTTGGACATGTGGTGTCCAAAGAGGGGATAGCTATGGATCCCGCAAAAGTAGTTGTGGTGCAAGATTGGAAGATCCCACGGAATGCAACCGAAGTACGAAGTTTTCTCGGGCTAGCAGGCTTTTACAGAAAGTTCATTAAAGACTTTGCGAACATCTCAGCCCCACTTACAAAGTTGACAAAGAAGATCCTAACTTTTTCTTGGGATTTGTATTGTAATGTTGCTTTCCAACGACTAAAAAGGGCTCTGATAACGACCCTAGTTCTGACATTGCCTGTGGGAATAAGATGTTTACTGTATACGCAGATGCATGTGGTACAGGATTGGGCGCTTTCTTGATGCAAGAAAGCAAAGTAGTTTGTTATGGAGGAAGGCAGTTGACGGTACATGAGAAAAACTAACCAACTCATGATTTAGAACTAGCTGATATTGTTTTCGCTCTTAAGTCATGGCGTCATTACCTGCTAGGAGAAAGGTTTGAATTGTTTACTGACCATAAATCGTTAAAGTACCTTTTCTCACAAAAAGATCTTAATTTAAGACAACAAAGGTGGATGGAATTTCTTGCCTCATACGATTTGGATATTTCTTATACTCCTGGCAAGGGAAATATGGTAGCAGATGCCTTAAGTATGAAAAAGCTGATCTTAAGTCCTCTCTTTGTAGAAAGGCAAATCTTGGAGTACATAGCAAACTTTGACTTTAGACCCTCCTTTGAATTTGTACCTAGTTTGTTAGCATCGCTAGAGGTGCATCCTACTCTTTTGGATTCAATAGGAACCGCGCAACGTGAAGACCCTCAGCTAGTTGATGTGATGGATAAGCTAACTAGATGTGAGACTTCTAGTCACTTCAATAGATAATCCATCGATGACAAGGGCTGGTTGAGATAGGATGGAAGACTATGCGTCCCACAAGCAAGGGATTTGGTGAAGACCATTCTCGAAGAAGCACGCCATTCTAAGTTGACCATACACCCAGGTGGGGACAAGATGTATAAAGACATAAAAAGGGTTTTCTTCTGGAATGGCATGAAGAAGGATGTAACTGAATTTGTCTTTAAATGCTTGATATGCCAGTAAGTCAAGGCAGAGCAGAAGAAGCCTGGTGGTCTGCTTGATCCTCTATAAGTCCCACAGTGGAAATGGGATAGCATTTCGATGGACTTTGTTGATGGGTTGACTAGGCCAAGAAGGGGCAATACCAGTATTTGGGTAATAGTGGCAAGGCTCATTAAAAGCGCTCACTTTATACCTGTTAAGAGCCGGAGGACTACCTCATCGTCAGCATCCATTTGTCTTAAAGAGGTAGTTCGCTTTGGGGACAGAGTTTTTCTTAAAGTATCTCCTTTGAGGAATGTCGTTCGCTTTGGGTCTGTGGGAAAATTGGCACCAAGATTTGTAGGGCCATTTCCTATCATTGAGAGGATTGGGAAGATGGCATATAAAGTAGAGCTGCCCGAAAGATTGGCTGGAGTACATAATTTCTTTCATGTCTCGCATCTCCGAAAGTGTATACATGAGTCTGCGGAAGTTGTGGAGCCAAACATACTAGAGGAAATAGAAGTGGAACGAGAAGCAACACTGGGAAGTGTTCCAACTCGTATCTTGGGTACAAAGTTAAAAAGCTACGCAATCGTGAGGTCAAGCTAGTTAAAGTACAATGGAGTGATGCTGAGGAAGATGTGACTTGGGAGACTGAGGACAAGATACGAGCAGCCTACCCTTATCTTTTTGAGGGTACATCCTTATCTCTTTTCCATAAGTTCATGCATACTTGTATCTATCTTTTAAGTATATCTCCTCGGTCCTATTCTTTATCCTTAGGTAGAAACCAATGGATGTAAACATGTATTTGAAACATGTTATGATTGATGGTTGCAAGTGGTTGCAAGTGGTTGCTAGTGGTTGCTCGTGGATGCATACACACACACACTAGGAACTAGATCGACTCAGTCACTTTCCTATTGCGTATGCATATATGGGTTTATATATGGATTGAAACTTGATGTGTTATCATATGGATATTGCATTTGTAAGAATGATTGTGCACTCATGCAGAAAATATGATTAGGAATAATTGCATACATGATGGGCTCATAGCACCGACATGATTTGCATCAAGGAGATCGAATGAATCAATAGACCGCCTGATTTTGCATTATATAAGGACATATACACACACTATGCATATGATCATGAAAGCATTAGATTTTTTTTAAGAACAATGGATGCGTGTGATTGATGGTTGAGTAGATGGATGTTGGATGTTAGGGTACATTCTTCTTAACTTGGAGATTTCTAGGACGAAATCCTTTAAGGAGGAGAGAATGTAACACCCCGTATTTTCTGTGAATAGTAAAATTAACAAATCTAAGAACACTTAATTTTAAAAAGTGGGAATTAAGTAAAACGGGTTACGTCTTTGCGTTCGTCTCGGAAATCTGCTTGACATAGATTCCGAGTTTGCATGAATCGGATTACATATGAAGAAGTTATGGGGGTTAGAAGATTTCTGGTGAAAACAAAAATTATAATAATTAAATAAGAAATTCAGTTCCAAATTCAAAAACGGCTGAGTGGGAAATTTTCCGCTCAGGGTGTCGACTCCTCCAGGGGGAGTCAACATGGGTATCAACCCCCCTATAGGGGTGTCGACAAAGGTGTCGACCACCCTGTAGGGAGTAGACCCCTCTGAGATCTGCTTCCTGTGACGATTTTTTGTAGTCCTGAGATGATGTGGCCTTCTCTGATTGGCCAATGGCTAATTTCTGAGGTGTTAGGGCTTATTGTTGTGCTATGGTTGGCTGGATGACACATATCTTTGGTTTGATGGCTCTGATTTTTCCAAGACTAATCTTAAGGCTTGAATTAATCCTAGACATCTATATATTCATAGCTAAACCAAGACTCCTACCTCATAACCCTAAATCTCTGTTGTCATCATGTTGTTCGTCTACAAGCTAGCCTAGCCTCCTTCATCTTCTCCAAAGTAGAAAATCAAATCCAAACTAGAAATCAATTAGAAGAACTAGAGAATCAAACGTCTACATCAAAGGATCGCTTAACAAATTCAGAAATCAGATCCCAGAATACAAGATCTGTCCTTTTTCTGTAAGTTTAGTTATTATTTAGATTTAAACATCTAATAGAAATCATGACTAAAATAATCGGATCTAGAACAATGCTTAATTTTGATTCATGCCTATCCTTTTGTCAATTATGAATTTGCTTATGCCTATGAAGCTATTGTGATCGATGTAATGATACTATAATGCCTATGAGACTGTTGGACTGACATAATAGGACCTATCATGCCTATGAGACTATTAGACTGACATAGTAGAACATATCATGCCTATGAGACTATTATGACTGACATAATAAAAACCTATTATGCCTATGAGACTTTTGGATTTACATAATGAAACTTATCATGCCTATGAGACTGTTGTGATTTATATGATGGAACCTATCATGTTGTACATCCTATGTCTATGAGACTATTGTGATTGATATAGTGGGACTTATTATGTTGTACATAAAAATTAGTGATTCTCTTAAATCTAGTTCTATCTAATCTTTATACCTATGGTGTAAATTGCTTAGCTCGTCTACACATATTGTTGATGTACAACATTGAAACATAATTCTTGAATTGGCTACATCTTTACATGCCTATTTTTCCTTATATTAATTCTTATGCTCCTTCCTTATTTTTCCCCTTTTTACATGTTTTTGTGAATACTAAGCTCATTCGGAACTTAGATTGAATCTCGTTGGACGCGCGATTATAATGCGGGGAAAATTGGGTATAATTTAATTGAGTAAATTTGGGGCATAGCATGGGAATGTGGCATAAACTTGTATTGGCTAGACTTATGGAAAATTTGACAAATAGATTTGGGCACATATGACAAATATGTAAAATTGGCTAAAGATGAACATGCCTAACCCGAGGTTAGATTGATTTGCGGTGTAAGACTACCCGGAAATGCCCGACTCATCGAGCGACCGCAACAATATAGATCTAATGTGAGAGTTTAGCACATTAAGCCGAAAAACCTGAGGTTAGATTGCGTTGCGGTCTAAGGCTGCCAGGAACCGCCCAGCACATCCAGCGACCGCAATAATATAAATGAATAAATTAAAGCTAAGGAACATACAGGCTAAGAATGGTAGGGTTAAGTCAATCAAGGCAACAATTAACCAATACAACATGTTAGTTAAACAGATGGGTGGGTTAGGTTGATTTGTGAACACTTAACCATTATAACATGTTGATTAGGAAACCCTAGTAATGGGGAACCATTTCAGAAATAACCCACATAGATGTATCACGGTACCATGAACTAGGCAGGGTGGGGCACGATTACTGGGCTGATTATAAGCGATCAATATAGCGGTGAGTCGTGCAGCAGTGTAGGTTCCGGCGGAGTATGGGTGTGCACGTACTCCGGAGTGGATAAATCAGGCACTGGGCATCAGTAGTATGCACTGTGCATCTTGAATTTGTGTCGGGTTGCCACCATAGGGATTGATACACCCCATGGTGGGACCAACACAGGTATCTACAATTAAGCGGGGACGAATGACACAAGTAAGAAATGCATGCGTGTAGTAGCCGATCAGGAAAGGGATCACTTTGTTATGAGCACATGATGGTAGTTGAAACATTCGTTAATAGGTGTAGAAAATGGAAATGAGTGCGACAGTATATTCAGTTTATCTTGCCTTATCTTATGTTATCTTATTTCTATGGTCTTGTCCTATGTTCAGCTTATTCATGTCATGATCCTTTTACCTGTTTACATACTAAATAATCACTGGACTTACTAGACTTATGTCTGGCCTGTTTTCTTTCGCCTTCTTTTCTTCCGTCCCTCCCCCCTCCACCCCTGTCCGCACGGAGGGAATACTTCAGTTTAGTGCAGACCTTTTCCAGCTTGAAAAGAGTGAATGTATTGCTTGGATTCTCTTTTCTTGGGCTATGGACGTGGTTACACTTTTATTGGGGATTTATGCTGCTTTACTACTGTTTTATGCTTCTTTATGTACTTGGAGTTTTAAATCAAGGCAGATGTTTTATTGCAATAATTTAGAAGTTGGGTTTTGAGACATTGCTTGTAATGTTTGACTGAACAACGCTATTTATGAAAAGATTTCAGTTTTCCGCTGTTTATATGTCTGTCTTGTAAATTATCTATGCCTTTCACCTAAAATATTTCATCAAAGTTAATGCATTCCCTTTGTGAGTGACCTTAATTGAGGTGGGGTGTTTCAACTTTTGTTTGGCTAGACCTAGAGCGTAGAAAAGAAGGCTGGAGACTAAAGTTATAAAATTGAAGAGTAGACAATGGAGACAGTATAAAAAGAGTTCGACTTTGTAATTGTTCCCAAGTTCTATTATTTAATATAATTTGAATTTGAGTTACAGTTTTAACGTAATAACAATGAACGATTATTCTATAAAGCAAATATGTGACAGCAAGAACTTATGTGGAAGTAGATTTTTGATTACTTTGGTGTTTCTTTGTAAAGTGATTGATTTTTAATGCGTTACGTAACATGCATCAATGCTTTAGATGCGAATAGTATAGTCTCTTATTATTATGCGTTACTTTGGCATGATTTTTTTAAATTTTGTGTATTTTTTAATAACGGGAAAAAATAGTTGTAATAGACATTTATTACAACGGGCAATGCATGTTGTAAAATATGGTCTATTACAACGTGGCCAATTACAACAGGTACATTGCCCTTTGCGAAACACATATTACAATAGGCACTTCCCTTTGTAAAAAGATTGTTTTGTTGTAATGGTATTTATGTATTGACAATAATATCACAGCAGCATTGAAGAATGGAATAAACTTTATGAGTACACTGGTATAAAAGATGATAGAAAGAGGATGTTCAACATGGTGATAAAGTCTATTGTGTGGTGCATATGGACTTAAAGGAACATTAAGATTTTTGCTCCTGCAAAAGATAAAAGTAATGTTCAAGTTAAATGCTGGCTGATCTCAGAAATTAAGGTCTGCATGGTTCATGCGTCCTTTGCTATTGAGCCAGGCATTTTGGAGAACTTTGCATCTTGAACTTAGTTTTTGTTTTTTGTTGTTTTTTATTTTGTTCTTCCAGTGATTGGAGCACTGTTTTCCCCTGTTTTTCGGCTTAAGTATTCTAAGTCCCTTATATTTTCTCTAATGTGCTTCAATAAAAAGGTCAGGGTCATTTAACCCCGTCGGCCATGCAAAAAAAAAAAAAATCACATATATTAATGATCAAAGAGATATTATAATTAGTCAATCAACATACTAGTCTTAGTATTTCATTGTTGTCCTATTTACAACAGAACTTGACTATGGACTTTTAAGAGTCACAATACTAACTATATTAGATAATCTCATGTTCAAGTCGCAGTGAATATAACATAATAAAATCTTTTATTCAAAATAAAATAAAACATTAACAATGTTATTAATAACATCAAAAAGATTGTCTCTAGGGCACAAACTCTAACATTTACTACGTCCACATTGTAATTCTCCTAGTTCTTACTTAAAATGGAGATTACAAGAGTTCTGAATAAATGAGTCCCAAGTGCAACACAATTAAAGTATTAAACGGCATACGAGAAGTAAAAAAGACCCTTTCTAGATGTCCCGAGGGATATTTTTAGCTCAGTTATGGATACAGTTCGGCATGGAACGTGCACGAGAAAATAGAAGTAGTGGAGCAAGTGGGCCACATCATTGGTAACTGTTCATCCGGTTCGACATGGTTGAACAGGAATTCCCATCATTAAATTTGTCGAACTGGGCTTTAGTCGATCCGGATCTTCACTCTTCTGCTTGGACGAACCGAATGTTTGGTCAAACTAGGTTTTTCTCTCAAGTTGCTTGACTGATCTGGAGTTAGGGTGAACCAGATTTTGTAGTGAGTTGAAGTTGCTTTTGACTTAGAATGAATACGAATCTCCATGAACTTGGCAGCCTTGTCCAAAGGCAGGCTAATACACATCAAAATTTATAGTTTCAAAATTAAAAAGCATTGAATCATAAACTTGTCGTAACATTCTCATAATTAGAAATTAACAATGAAAGATGGAAATTAAAGAAATTATGGAAACACCAAAACAATAAAGTATTACCTAAATTTAGAAGTGCAGGGGTATGTATTTAGAATGAATATGAAAAAAGTACAAACAATTATAAAAAAAATTGCAAGATGGATCGTGATTAGAAATAAAATCAAAGGGATAATTAGAAATTGCTTACTCGAATCAAGAAGGCATGAGTATACGACTTTAGATTTGATGATAAATAAGTAAATAAATTACAGTGAATATTGGTTGCATATACCTAAACAAAACATAATATAGTGCACATTCCTGTGTAAACTTCACTTATAAAGCATGTCACTAGAAGAAGAACAGGAAAATACCCTGAAGGACCAAATGGACAAAAAATTGTTCCATAAAGACTATTTACTATTGGTATGATTTAGTTGTTTCACATTTTTGGGTAGCAACTCAAGAAGGTACATTAGTTTACACTTTAAAACACCTTTAAATGAATTTTGTATTCACTTGCTCTAGATCTTCAATTTTCTTTTGATTTTCAATCTTGACTTTGTCTAATGTGAGTCAAAAACATAAAATTGTAACAAGCATACAAACATCAACAAGAATTTATATAAATGTCTGTTTGACTGTTAAGGAATCGACTAAAACTATAACCATTTAATGCCTTGAATTCAGTTGAAATGACCTTGACCTCTACCGCTTTAATTGCAACCTCACTAGTACTTTCTATACCATTTTTTTTTATTTTTTTTATGTAGAATAAAATTAAGGTTAGTTAATTTCATTATTGTCATAGAGATATCAATGTCAAAATTCATTAAAGAAATGATATCCATGTTAAAGTTTGAAATTTTTATTTAACTTTCAAAATTAATGCATTACATTTTATATTTGGAAAAATATCATGCTTACATATTATAAACATTCATAGTATTTTAAAAGTACCAAAAATATCGTTGTTTTCATTTTATTTATCGACGCCTAACTACATATAAGTGTTTTAATTAAGTAATTTGAAGAATCATCGAATGTGTAAACCATAAAGTTTTTGACTTCATGTGAAAAGAGAATAAAGAAATAAGCCTCATTCCATATATGTGAAGGCTCTAAGTCCACATAAGAGTTCACAATTTTTTTCCTTAAACAAATTTAGCAAAGTTTCCACAAACTTAATGTACATCTAGTAGCTTATGCCAAATAAGTTTGACAAATTATGCAAAGTTTCAAATACATGTTCATCAATTCAAATAAAACTTTTCTATGTTTAGACATTCCAGCTTTATTTCAGGTTCCACTCAAACCGCATGGCCACAAGCCCCTAAGCAAAAAAAAAAAAAAAAGCCCATTCATAACTGTTGGTCTTCGACCGAGTGAGGTGGCCTTGAGATCCATGTACTGTGATTATTGTTCATGGGCAACAAAAAAGGAATACCATAAACAATGGATCACATAGAAATATTGTTAAAATTTCCCTCTCAAACATAACCAAATCTTCCTTTTTTTCAGTTGCTTTGCCTTTGGGCTGGAAAGGAGTATTTGTAAAATGTAGGCTATTTCAACATTATAAAGCGTTTACTTCACTATATTACTAGTATAATCGCATAATGGTGGGAAAACTGATCGTTAAGTTGTGTAACATGTAAAATAAATATTCTATTAATTGTTTTCGTAAACAAGAAATTAATGAAAAATTTATTGTCTTATTCGGAAAAAAAAATGCAAACTTGTAAATTTTATTAATTAATGTATACTGAATAATTCCTGGTTTTATAAGATGGAATAAGAAATCAAATAAATGTTAGCTTAAAACACATCATTATATTTGTGAATAGTCAATTAATGAAGATGATAAATTAATAACATACCAATGAACCACATTACTTAAATAAAAACAATAAAGCAAGGAATAAACGCCTCTGAGATGTTTCACATCTTTTTTGAGTATTGGTGCAAAATTACTCTGATATATTATATCTTCGATTTCTCTAATTTAATACAAATTCTCTTTTCACGCAACTGTATGCTTATATTGATAATTTATTCCAACAATCTTTTTAGCCTTCCTTTTTATTCATTGCATGTTGTGCAACTGCACTCCTTTGTTCTTGCCAACAACTTGAGGAGCATAACTTAATCTACAAGGTGCAGTGCAGTCTTCCTCCTTTTTAGCAGAAGTTGAAACTATCAAAGCATTAATCTTAGCATAACGAGAATAAATGCAATGTCTATATCATAGAAAATTTTGTCTCTAGGTATATCATATTTTTTTATAAATATATGAATATTATCATATACGAGCGTAACGGCACGCGCTCCGTGCGTGAACGTGGCACGTGATTCGCGCGTGGATTGTTATTAATCCATGATTCAAAAGTCAACGCATACATAAATGAAGTTTTGAAAAAAAAGGAAAAAATCAATGGCACGGAACTTATTTTTATGTGATAGTGTTTTAATTTAAATAAAGAGTCATTTTGGAACTTCACGGTCAGACTAAAAATGTGTGTTTCTAAAACAATTATTAATAAAGGTTTATACTCAAAATTTGATCAATACTCATTTCTTAATTATTAGGTTATTAAAGAAACTATGTAATTTATAAATAAAAAGGGGGTCAATATACTACTGCACAATTTAAAAAGCATTTAAAACTTATAAATAGAATAGACATGCCAGTATGAAATATTACACCATTGACAAAGAAAGCATCCAATATGACTAAACCAAATATACATTGAATGTAAGGCATCAAATTAACGTTGGCAATATAAAGAATATTATAATACATGATGTAGAAAGTTGAAATGGAACTACAGTAGAACGAAATGGGATAATTATGTCCTAAGTATTTGAATGACATAAAAAGTAACTATTAGGACTTTTCTTCAAAAAAAGTAACTGTTAGAACTTGAATAACATAACTGGTACCATTCATATTGAACCTTATATGTGTATGCTATTATTGTTCACATCTAGGACCATGTCTCATAAAAGTAATAAGCTGAAAACAATACTGAAATAAATATTTTGTAGCTTCATGGAAGTGCCAATGTTACAGTGCTGCTTATTTACCATCATGCAAATTGCATGCATATCAAAGTCAGCATGTTTAAGAATACAACCATAACATAGTCAACATGTTTAAGCATGCATGTTTAGCGAAGTATCTTATAGAATGTCTATGGTTAGAAATAGTAATAAGTCAATTAAAGTACTTACCAAAATTATTGACATGTAGCATAGAAAATAGAATAAATATATGTACAAACAAAGAATCAAATGCAACACAAACCATCGAATAGCCAGCTGAACTAAGCTGAAAACAATTGCTGGATTATACAATCATTCTCATTTACTTCATAACCTAATATCCCAACTTCATTTCTACCAATCTTACTGCGCATACTTAAAGAAAGTTGATTACAACTACTCAGCGTGGTAACGATCTAACAAATGACTGGGTAAACCAATTGCAGTGAAATGTCCACCCATATCTTCAGCAGCACTTTCTTCATGTCTTCTTGCTTTGCTAAAGGAAAATTGTTTAAAACTCTAATATTCACAGTCAATTATCAAGTTTATGAATATGGTGTTAAATAAATTAATGAAACAAAAAAAACATAGTATGTCAGTAATTAAATTAAAATTACTACCGACATAAAGCAAACCAAAAAATGTTATTCTTCTGAATTTTGAATATTGAGCATATGGATGTAGGGTAAGAGAGGCCAGTCACTTGAATGGTCAATCAAATAAAGTAAGATGAAATGCTATGATTTCATAAACTTCTATTGAATTTAATCACCAATACTATTCGTAAAAAATGTCCTATAGGATATCAAATGATTCGGGTAGTATTATATAACAATAAGGCATCAATTTGACTAATTACTATAGTACATAATTTCATATGGCGCAGTTAAAACAATGCAAGTAATGGTTTAGAAAATAAAATGTATAGAAAGATTTAAGGGACCAATAGTTGTAATGTAATCAATACAAAGTAAATAAAACAATACAGTTATCATATCAACAACATAGTGGAAATAAAATTAAGTGGGACAAAAATTATTTTCCTTGTCCTTCAAATTGAATATTTCTTTGTCGTCTAAAAAATAATTTGTACAACCATCAATGTACTAATTCAACAGCGTGCAAACAAATCTAGCGCTACCATGAACAAGTTTGTAATATTTTTGAAATATACATAAGTAATAACGTCTGTTACTTGTACACCATGCAATGTTATACAGACATATACTAAAGATTTAAAAAGAATATAGAATCTAAAGTTTGTACCAATGTAGCTCTAGTAACTGCAAATCGTTATAACACATTATTTTTTCATGAGTAAATATTTATTTATTTTCTAATAGATTGATTCCTTTCCAATCTTCTCGGACCTGGCTACGACCTCGGTAATGCCTTTAACCATTTAGAATGATTAGGTAATCATATTTACCACCAAGAACACCCTGCCATCATAAGTAGTTAGATTTAAGCTAAAATTTCGAATAACATTTCAGGAATAAACTAATTATACCATTTCATCATTGAATTAAGTTAAAATGATAGGAAAATACAGAATAATTCAAAAGTGAAATATCTAGTACTCACTACTTACTAAGTTTATTTTCACTTTTATACCATGTATTTGTATAATACGATTTTTCATAATGGCAGTATTTCGTTTCATTGAATTGGCACTATTATATTCTTTCAGTACTGATAATAATCATAATCTAAATAGTTTATCAATGCATGATTCAATATTTTGATTCATTCATAATAGAATATAAGACAACATAACTTATTTGATTTATTTAAGAAACAACATGCCTTGTTTATCATGTTTAGGATCAACCTGTGCTGGTTTCAGTTGCTGCTTCGAAAAAAAAAGTTGCTACAGTTGCTTGCTTCCATTGCAACCTGAACTGAGACCTTCTTTGTTGTCCTTGTCTACATTGAGATGCAAATCTTGATGCTTTTCTTTTGAAACTTGCTACTGTTTCAAATCAAAACTCTTTGATAAGTTCTTTCCAACATTTGTATGCTCCGACATTCCCTCGTTCTTCGATGATTTATCAGATTTCTCAATATCCTAAAAAGGCAATTGTCATGCAGAAAATCTTACCTAACAAAATAAACGCACATGCCACTATTAGCTTGGCATAAAATAGAAATTGGCTTCATGCACCAGTTTTTTCTCTTAGCCAGTTCATACCTCTACACGAACAGAGGTCAACCGAGAATGAGAAATATAATTCAGTGACATTTTTGAGAAAGCATTGTCTTCAGTTTAAGAACCAGATTCAGCAGTGAATGCATCACTACTATTAATCTATACAATAAGAAATTCAATCAAGCGTTTAACTTAATAAAATCATTTCCTACAAATAAATTAGAAGAAGAAAAATTAACAGATCATACCAGCATGTATTTTTGCTTAGCATAAGTAATGATCGTTGTTTCATCATGGTCAATAGTAACTGTTTTCATGTCACATTATGCTTCACCGTTGAGAACCATCTAGTAATAACAAAAGAAAATGTATGATCAGTGAAAACTTAATGGGCATGTGGATAAAATATGTTCACAGATTAATACTTTTTATGTGTTATAATCTTTCAATATACCCATTTCATACTTGAGGCATCCTCCTAGATCAGCACCGTTGTGACACACCACGTCCATTAATGTCACTCACAAAGGGAATGTATTAAGTTTCGTGAAGCGTTTAGGTGAACAGACAGAGAATATTACAAGATAGATATAAATTAATTTTGCAGCGGATATGAACAACTTTATTAATCATCAAAATACCGTGGTCCAAAGCATCATTTGTCTGAAATATGAAAACCCATTACAACATAAAAACCACCGTCTTGTACTTCAGAAATATTAGAGTACATAAAAGAACGAAAATCTCCCAAGAACAAAATATGACCATAGCAATAAGAATAGGAGCTTGTGCCATACATACCAGTAGCTCCAGCAAAATAGGCAGAATCACGATCAAGCTTGTGTGTTCCCTCCCTGAGAACCTGGGGGAGAATGGAAGAAAGAAGGGGAAACAAAAAGGGTCAGACTTAAGTCTGGCGAGTCTAGTTACTTTTAGCTAGTAAATAAATAAAAGTAACATAATAGGCATATAAAGTGGATAAGAGAGATCACTACACAAATGGCAGGTATGACAAGGTAAACAGGACATGATAGAATAGATAGCGCTTCTTAATACTTTCCTTGCTCTGCACCAATACTAGTATAACAGATATGTAATGAGATTAGATACTCCCCAATTGCTTAAGAAAAACATGATGATCCCAACAGAAATATAATGGTAGTTTTAGGTGTACTCTAGTAATGGGTTTTAACCCAAACAGAACTGGAACCTAAACAGAAATAACGGGTGTTAGCCCAGACAGAAACACAGGTACCCCATAGAAACAGATAGGACTAGATGTACCCTATTTACTTCCCCCAATCGATCGGCTACCTATTCCGTAGATACCCTGTGTTGGCCCCACAGTAGGGTGTATCACTCCCTAAAGTGGCAACCCTTTAATTTTCGGATGTGTACAACCATATCTACTGATGTCACTGCGTCTTATTTTCCCTAGCAGGTGGAGTCTTGCATGCACTTGACCCCGTTTGAACGCGCCGTCAACACTGCCCCCACGTTTGGATCTCTTACAATCAGCTCAGTAAGCGTGTCCCACTCCAACCTAGTTTGGAGTACCCGTTTGATACTTATTTAAGGGTTACTGACTGGAATGATTCCCACACAAAATGATGCAAGCTCTCCCATTTGTCTTGCATCCCCACTACTAGGTTTTCCACTGGTTATGTTTACCTAACCCCGACAGGTTAAGTTCTTAGGCCTATATATACAAATATTAACCACCAACCCAAGATGTTCTTAACCCTCCTACTGATTCAAGCATTTTTATTTAACGGTTAAGTTTGTAGGCCTATATATATTAATATTACCCACCTACCCAAGAGGTACTTAACCCTCCCACTGATCTAAGCATGTTGTACTTAACCCTATCTTTAGTTCATGTTCATACAATCCCTTATGGATTAGATTAGGTTGAGTAGTATGATTCATTACCTTTTCCATTTATGGTTTACAATGGGCTAGACCTCCCACATTAGGCCTACAACATGTGGATGCTGGATATGCTGGTCGGGTCCGGGCAGTCTTATTCCACAGTTGGGCCTAACCTCATGTCTTAGCTCGATTCGTATTCATGTACTTAGACCTCCCACATTAGGTTCAACATTATTGGCTGCTGGATATGCCGGCCGGGTCCGAGCAGACATCCACCACCAATGTAACCTAACTTCGTGTCATAAGTACAATTACAATTCCTAATTGTAATTATTAAAAATTCCATTTTTAATTAATTAATCAATTAAATAAACCTTTCCATTTTTGGGTGTCAATACATATTTTTCCCAATAATTAGAATTACATATTAATTCACTTAAAGATTACATGCCAATTATAAATCCCTTTTCCTCCGTTTCCTTCACTAACATATTCGCACGTATTTCGGCGGCATCTAGGATAATAAGTACTCTAGCCATAACAATGAAAAAGGAAATATGATAGAGGTGATAGTTTCAATATATATTGGCATAAACATATTAGTATGATAACAAAGTCAATGGACATGTAATTAACATCATATCAAGGTGAACATACATATTGTCATGAACATCTAATCATCATCGTAACGGGATCCAACATAAAAATTGCTTTAGACCTACACAAAATGTCCATATGTTCAAGATCTAATATATTAAATTAGATTTAATCATAAATCAAGGTTTAGATCCACATGTTTATAAATAGATCAACCTAAATCCACATCATAGAGGTTACAATTAAGATAAAGGTGTGGACCCAATCTTAATCAATTCAAGGTGGCATATGTTCATGGTTCACATAAATTATTTGATCAATCCAAATGAAAAAATAACATACTAGAACAATCACAATTGAATTGGATCTCGAGAGATAGATCTATCATAGCATAAGATATGACCATAAAATAGATCTAGCATAAAACATGATCATAAAGTGGATCTAGCATAAAACATGATCATAAAGCGAATCTAGTGTAAAACATGATAATAGCATGTTTAGATCTAAATATGTCCCACTTACAACATATCTAAGTTGATCGCAACATGAAAGGTGATTTACATACAAAATTAGATCTAAGCAATGTTGTAACTGTCAAGATTAATAGATTTACATTTACCACAATGTAGTTACAAATCAAGATCCATAAAGCCAACATCATAGTATAGCCATAATTGCATCAGATCTAGAGAATTAGATCTATCATGATCTACAAATATAAAATTTAATACTGGCATAGATTCATACTTTACAACATATCCAATTCATAGTCTTTTACAATCTACTGTTATTTATTTAATCCTAAAAGTGACTAGAAACTCACAGAGATAGGTTTAAGGATTAGATAATGATTCTGAATTCTGGTTTCTGAAGTTGATTAGCAAATCCGTTGATGTAGGCTTTGATTGTTCTCTTCTAACTTGAATATGATTGATTAGGGTGGAGGCTAGGTCAACTTAGAATTTAGCAGCATGGAGGCGTCATTACTTTGAATAATGAATTTAGGGTTAGGTCTAGGTATGTTTATATAGGTGTAGTTGGTGAATTAGGGACTTCAGATTAGGTTAGGTTCCATCTAAACCCTCCAAATCTGAAATACACATCACCCAGCCAATCAGAAGTCTCCACGTAGCCCTAAAACTCAGAAAATTGTCACTGTCCAGATCAGCACGTAGGGGTCGACCGCTACAGGGGGTCGACACCTATGTCGACACCCCTATAGGGGGGTCGACACCTATGTTGACTCCCTTGGGGGGGTCGACACCCTATGGTGGGAATTTTCCTGCCCAGCCTCCCTTCTGCTTTTAAATCCCGAATTTGATTTATTTATTATTTATTTTAATTCTGGTTTAAACTTAAATCTTCTAATTAACCTCCATAACATCTTCATAATATATCCATTTTACACAAACTCGGACTCTATCTCAAGCAGAATTTCGAGACGAACACAATGGCGCAACCCGTTTTACTGAATTCTTCTTATAAAAATTAGGTATTCTTTAATTTGCTAATTAAAGAATTTTAAAATTACGGGTGTTACATTCTCGCCTCCTTAAAGGATTTCTTCCCCGAGATCTTCAAGTTAAGAAGAATGTATCCTACCATCCATCATCCATCTACACATCCATAATCCAAAAGCATCCATTGTTCTTAAAAGATTTCTAATGATTACATGAGTATATGTAGAGGTGTGTGTGTATATGTCCCAACACTAATGCGAAAAATCAGGCGGTCTACTGATTCAGTTGACTTCCTTAATGCGATGTATGATTAGTGCAATGAATCCAATATTTATGCAAATAATCCTATTATAACATGTAAGTTCTATATCTGTATGCATCCATTCGTCCAAGTGCAGCATCCATATGCTAACTCATCCATTTTCATCCATAAAAGAAAAGAAAATGCACACACATCCATATGCAGTATGAGAGAGTGATTGAGCCGATCTAGTGCCTAATGTGTGTATATGCATCCATAGACAACCACTTGCATCCATTTGCATCCATAAAACATAACATGTCTTAAGCACATGTTTACAATCATGGGATTTCCTACTTAAAGGTCGAAGTTTCAATCGATAGGATATACTCAGATGATAGAAGCAAATGCAAATAAAAGCTTTTGGAAGATAAGTTAAGAACATTCCCTTGGAAAGGAAAGGGTACGAAGCGCAAAAATCTTGTCTTATGTCTCCCAAGTTGCATCTTCTTAGTTGTCTCCCCACTGGACCTTCACCAAGTTGACTTCTCGTTTGCGTAGCTTCTTTAACTCTGATCCAAGTATGCAAGTCTGAACTCATCCAATCATTGCTTCCTTCTTTATTTTTACTTCCTTTCGCAAGTTTGGCCCCACTACCTCGAAATCTATACATTATATCGCCCCTTGGATGAATAGTCATCTTGGAATAATTGGCTTCCTCAAGGACTGTCTTCAATAGGTTTCCCATCTAGATATGATTCACCTATCAAACCTCTTCTCAAGTAGCCCCGCCACTTGCTTATCAAGTTTCCCCCTTTTATTTTTGGAGCCATATGGCGCACAAGTATTGCAACTGGCTTTGCATTGTCCACCAGGTATATACGGAAATCAATCTCTCAGGATAAACCTCGGACCTCATTTAAGACATCAGGATACTCACAGACTATTGGTGCCGGTCGTCGATCATCCGTAGATGCCTCAAGATAATCTAGGAAGCTAAGCATGGCAGACCCTTGTGGGTCACAAGAAATTTCAAGGGTGCTTAACAACCCTCCTCTCTCCACCCAGAATGGCACCATATGTGGTATGCCAACCTATCCCTAGAATCAATCCATAGCCCATAAACCCGAGCACATATGCTTCACATTCAAATTGGATGCCTAACACAGATATTCTCAAACCACTACAGATCATAGATAAATTAGCCGAACCACCAATGGGGTTTGAGACAACTACGAGATCCACTACCACACTAGTAACTAAGTGCAGAGATTCAGCAATAGAACTAGATATAAATTAGTGTGAAGCGCCAAAATTAAAATGTGTTCTAACTGGATGATTTGAAAGAGAAACTAAACTTTATACGGAAATTTTTCTACCTCTTTCAGGAGCACTGATCGCGAGAGCATGCACCTGCCCTCCAGAAGTTCCTGCCCTTTGACCTTGCCCCTGTTTCTTCGGGCAATCCTTAATAAGATGCCCGACCTCTCCACAAGTGAAGCAAGCATTCTTCCTTTTCCTGCGGTCCTTGGCTAAGTTACCCTCTCGCCCACAACTATGGCACTTCCTCTTATCTTTAACCTTGTCATTCTTTTCGCCTTTCTTCTGCTGTTGTCCCTTCTTGGGCCACACCTCATTTTTCTTTATTTCCTCTGCCTTTACTTCCTTCATTTCTCCCTTTTCTTCCTCATGCATTAGGGCCATATCAACAAGCTTTTCAAACATGGTCCCCATTGGAAGATGGGACATAGCTAAACCATGTAGAGGCTCATTCAGCCCCTTAACAAACCGCAAGGCCTTTTTGTGCTGTGTGTCTAACAACTCTAGCCCGAACCTAGCCAGCTGGTTGAACTTGTTCACATATTCCTTCACTGTAAAATTTCCTTGTTTGAGTGCTAAGAAACTCTCCATCTGCATGCTTTTCTTGGCTTAGGAAAGAAATTTCATTTTAAATCTTTGCCTAAAATCTTTCCAAGTTTCCACTGGACGTCCAACTTGGGTGACTTCCCACCAAAATGAGGCTTCGACCTTTAATAGCCAAGCAGCTAACTGAATCTTCCTCCCATCCTCTGCTTCAAAGATTACGAACAAGTCCTCGGTCTCCTTGAGCAAATTTCAAGCTTCAACAAATGTCTCATTCCCATGAAATGGCTTCCCTCCCATAGCACAGAAGTATTTACAGATCTTGGCGAAGTTATCTACTCTTGGAGGGGGAGGAGGAGGAATGATTGACGCAGCTGGGGGAGAAACGTCTCTTTGGCCTTCAGTAGGCGCCGTGGCCTCCAAATACCTATGGAACCATCCAAGTATTATGACGTCCTCTAGGATATTAGGAATTTTTGGTTCCCCAGACATGCTGAAAAAGGAAAAAGGAAGAAATTTAGATAAAGGACCGAAGGATATTACATATGGCTTCTTGGGGGAATATTTTCAAAATAGACTTTTCTTTTTGAAAATACTTTCTTTTAAAACGTTTTTGAAAAGTAATTTTCAAAAACTTTTATCTAATATGGTAACCTTCAGCTCTGATACCAAGTGTGACACCCCACGTCCTTTAATGTCACTCACAAAGGGAATGCATTAAGTTTCGTGAAGCGTTTAGGTGAACTGACACAGAATATTAGAAGACAGATATAAAAAAAATCGCAGTGGATATGAACAACTTTATTAATCATCAAAATACCGTGCTCCAAAGCTTGAAATATGAAAACACATTACAACATAAAGACCACTGTCTTGTACTTCAGAAATATCAGAGTACATAAAAGAACGAAAATACCCCAAGAACAAAATATGGCCATAGCAACAAGAATAGGAGCTTGATCCATACATATCAGCAGCTCTAGCAAAATAGGCAGAATCACGATCAAGCCTATGTGTTTCCTCCCTGAGAACTTGGGGGGGGGGGGGAAACGGAAGAAACAAGGGGAAACAAAAAGGGTCAGACATAAGGTCTGGCGAGTCTAATTACTTTTAGCTAGTAAATAAATAAAAGTAACAAGATAGGCATACAAAGTGGTTAAGAGAGATCACTACATAAATGGCAGGTATGACAAGGTAAACAGGACAACATCATAGAATAGATAACGCTTTTTGATACTTTCCTTGCTCTGCACAAAAACTAGTATAACAGATATGTAATAGGATTACATACTCCCCAATTGCTTAACAAAAACAGGATGATCCCAACAGAAATATAATGGTAGTTTTAAGTGTACTCTAGTAACTGGTTTTAACCCAAACAGAACTAGTACCTAAACAGAAATAACGGGTGTTAGCCCAGACAGAAACATAGGTACCCCAAAGAAATAGACAGGACTAGATGTTCCCTATTTACTACCCCCAATTGATCGGTTCCCTATTCCGTAGATACCCTATGCTGGCCCCTTAGTAAGGCGTATCACTCCCTAAAGTGGCAACCCTTTAATTTTTGGATATGCACAACCACATCTACTGATGTTACTGCATCATAGTTTCCCCAGCTAGCGGAGTATTGCACGCACATGATCCCATTAGAACGCGTTGTCGACACCGCCCCCACATTTGGATCTCTTACAATCAGCTCAGTAAGCGTGTCCCACTCCGACCTAGTTCGGAGTACCTGTTTTATATCTATTTAAGGGTTACTGACTGAAATGGGTCCCACACAAGATGATGCAAGCTCTCTCATTGGTCTTTCATCCCCATTACTAGGTTTTCCACTGGTTATGTTTACCTAACGATGTCTTTAATTACATAACCCTGACAGGTTAAGTTTGTAGGCCTATTTATACAAATATTACCCACCAACCCAAGATGTATTTAACCCTCCTACTGATTCAAGCATGTTTATTTAACGGATAAGTTTGTGGGCCTATATATATTAATATTACCCACCTACCCAAGATGTACTTAACCCTCCCACTGATCCAAGCATGTTTTACTTAACCCTATCTTTAGTTCATATTCATACAATCCCTTGTAGATTAGATTAGGTTAAGTAGTCTGATTCATTACCATGCCCATTTATGGTTTATAATGGGCTAAACCTCCTACATTAGGCCTACAACATGTGGATGTAGGATATCCCAGTCGGGTCCGGGCAGTCTTATTCCACAGTTGGGCCTAACCTGGGGTCTTAGCTCAATTCTTATTCGCGTACTTAGACCTACCACATTAGGTTCAACATTAGTGGCTGCTGGATATGCCGGTCGGGTCTGGGCAGACATCCACCACTAATGTAACCTAACCTCGTGTCATAAGTACAATTACAATTCCTAATTATAATTACTAAACATTACATTTTTAATTAATTAATTAATTAATTAATTAATTAATTAATTAAACCTTTCCCTTTTTGGGTGTCAATACATATTTTGCCCAATAATTTGAATTACATATCAATTCATTTAAAGATTACATGCCAATTATAAATCCCTTCTCCCCCGTTTCCTTCACTAACATATTTGCACGTATTTTGGCAGCATTTAGGCTAATAAGTAGTCTAGCCATAACAACGAAAAAGGGAATATGACAGAGGTGATAGTTTCAACATATATTGTCATAAACATACTAGTATGATAACAAAGTGAATGGACATGTAATTAACATCATATCAAGGTGAACATACATATTGTCATGAACATGTAATCATCATCATAATGGGATCTAACATAAAAATTGCTTTAGATATACATAAAATGTCCACATGTTCTAGATCTAATAGATTAAATTAGATCTAATCATAAATAAAGGTTTAGATCTACATGTTTATAAATAGATCTACCTAAATCCACTTCATAGAGGTTACAATTAAGATAAAGGTGTGGACCCAATCCTAATCAATTCAAGGTGGCATATGTTCATGGTTCACATAAATGATTTGATCTATCCAAATGAAACAAAAATAACATACTAGAACAATCAATTTAAAATTGGATCTCGAGAGATAGATCTATCATAGCATAAGATATGATCATAAAATAGATCTAGCATAAAACATGATCATAAAGTGGATCTAGCATAAAACATGATCATAAATTGGATCTAGCATAAAACATGATCATAAAGTGGATCTATCATAAAACAAGATCATAAAGTGGATCTAGCAGAAAACATGATAATAGCATGTTCAGATCTAAATATGTCCAACTTACAACATATCTAAGTTGATTGCAACATGAAAGGTGATTTACATACAAAATTAGATCTAAGAAACGTTGCAACAATCAAGATTAATAGATTTACATTTACCACAACGTAGTTACAATTCAAGATCCATAAAGGCAACATCATAGTACAGCCAAAATTGCATCAGATCTAGAGAATTATATCTATCATGATCTACATAGTATAAGATTTAATACTGCCATGGATTCAACATATTCAATTCATAGTCTTTCACAATTTACTGTTATTTATTTAAACCTAAAAGTGACTAGAAACTCACAGAGATAGGTTTAAGGATTAGAGAATGATTCTGATATCTAAAGTTGATTAGAAAATCCATTGATGTAGGCTTTGATTGTTGTCTTGTAACTTGAATTTGATTGATTAGGATGGAGGCTAGGTCAACTTAGAATTTAGCAGCATGGAGGCGTCATTACTTTGATTAATGAATTTAGAGTTAGGTCTAGGTGTATTTATGAAACACCCCACCTCCGTTAAGGTCACTCACAAAGGGAATGCCTTAAGTTCGGTGGAGCATTATAGGTAAAAGATGCAGATAAATTACAAGACAGGCAATTAAAGCAGCGACAAATGAATAAAATTTATTTCCTTGATAAACAGCTTGTACAAAGATTGTTTTACAATACCAAAGTATCTTGTCTTGCTTACAAAAATAAAGAAGCATAAAATGATTTCCCTAAATAAAGCATGAGCCAGCCATAGAAGTAGAAGAGAGAGTCCAAGGCAACACCTCAAAGAGTCTTCAAGCTTGGAAAGAGTAACGGTCCAAACAAACTTGAGTAATTCCCTCCCTGGCTACCTGGGGGGAAACAGAAGAAAAGACGCGAAAGCAAACTAGGTCAGACATAAAGTCTGGTAAGTCCAGTGATTCTTAGTATTTAAACGAGGAAAAAGGTCATGACATGAATAAACTAAATATAAGACTAAACCATAGTAACAAGATAATATGGGATAAGCATGGGATATGGCAAGATAAACTGTACCAATAAACTGAATGTACCGATAAACTGAATGCGCTTCTACTCCTTCTCTACTTCGCAACTACCCTGTTAATACTGATTTCTATATCTCTGCACTACCTAACTGGTGTCCAGACTAGTAATCTTTGATCATACGATAACATGATCCCAATCCCCGTATTTGCGGTTGCCTTCAGGTGTGCTTCTATTATGGGGATTCCGTTTATTACCTAGATCTAATCTAGGGCTTACTGTCAAGTGCTTACTAGATTCAACCAGGGTTTATGCTACCTAGGGCCACTGGGGTTTATGCTACTTATTGAACGCTTCTCGGATTCTGGGTTTACGCGACCTAGGTCCAACTAAGGATTAATCTACCTACTTTTTATTAATTTTCCATGTGTCTGTGTCAGTCGACCCTCTCTTACATGTAGATACTCTATGCTGGCCCCACCATAAGGTGTATCAAGCCTTATGATAGCGACCCGACACGATTCAAGATGCACAGTGTATAGCTACTGGTATCCAGTGCCTGCTTTTTCCACTCAAGAATACGTGCACACCCGTAAACTGTCGGAACCTACACTGACGTACCCCCTACCGCTATTTTTGACCGCTTATAATCAGCCCAGTAATCGTGCCCCACCCTGCCTAGTTTCAGGGTACCATGATACATCTATGTGGGTTACTGCTCAAATGGGTCCCCGTTACTAGGGTTTCCTGCTGGTTAAGTTTGTGGGACTATATATACAAATATTACCCGCTTATACGAGATGTACTTAACCCTCCCATCGATTCTAGCATGTTTTCTTAGTGGTTAAGTTTTGTGGGCCTATATTTACCAATATTACCCACCAACCTAACGTGCACTTAACCTTCCCACAGATTCAAGCATGTTTATTTAATGGTTAAGTTTTGTGGGCCTATATTTACTAATATTTCCAACCTACCTGACGTGTACTTAACCTCCTACTCGTCAAGTCGTGTTGGTTAAGTGGTTCTTATTAACTTAACCTTTCTTGCTTATCATGTTGGATTGGTTAATTGTGATTTATTAACTTAACCCTGTTCATTCATCAGGTTATATTGGTTAAGTATTTCCCATATAACTTAACCCCATTCGCTCATCAAGTTATATTGGTCAAGTGTCATTAATCAATTCAAGTTGACTTAACCCATCCACCCGTCACGTCATGTTGGTTAAGTGTTTCCTTTTGGTGTTGACTTGACCCTACCTTAAATCATGTTATATTGGTTAAGTGTTGTTCTCGTGTTAGCTTATCCCTTCCCATACATCATGTTATATAATTGGTTAAGTGTTTTCCTCTTGTATTACTTAACCCCACCACATGTCATTATAAATTTTGGTTAAGTGTTACCTTAGTTAACTTAACCCTATCATCTGCTTAATTAACATATTACAACGGTTAAGTGTTCTAAATTTACTTAACCTCACCCACTTGTCTAATGAACATGTTGTAACGGTTAAGTGTTCTAATTTTACTTAACCTCACCCACTTGCCTAGTTAACATGTTATTACGGTTAATTGTTTCCCTAATTACTTAACCTCGCCATTCCTAGCTTGATTTATTCATGAGCCTTAATTAATTAATTAATTAATTAAAGCACCAACCACTCACATTAGACAGATATTGTTGTGGTTACTGGATGTGTCGGTCGGTTCCGGGCAGGTTTACCCCACAACTCAGTCTAACCTCGGGTCTTTCTGGGCTTGATGCACTAACCACCCACACTAGACAGGTATTGTTGTGGTCACTAGATGTGCCGGTCGGTTCCGGACAGTTTTACACCACAACTCAGTCTAACCTCGGGTTAGGCATATTCGTCTTTTACTAAATTTACATATTTATGTAAATTTTCCGTAAATCAATTTAGCCTAGATCATATTTATTTGTCATGCAAATTAGCATATTTATATTCTATGCCTAAAACTTGATTTACCTAACAATCGGCCCAACTTGCAGTTTATACCAATTTAGATTTAATATTCCCCTTTTACAATTCGTGCCCAATCTAAATTAATATTCCAATTTACGGTTCATGTCAAAACTATATTTAATATTCTAGTTTACCGTTTGTGTCCAAAACTTAGTTTACACGCCAATAACACACATTGCGGCCAATTAAATTTATCAATTTAAGCCCAAGTCTAATATGCATGTAAATTCATTCACTATTATAGCAAAATTTAGATTATGCCAACATATTTATAATGCCAAATTAACTTAATTAAGCTACGCCCAATCCCCGCATCATAATCGTACATATAACATGATTTCACAAGTTTTCTATGTACTCATGAAATGGCACTAATCAAAAGGAATAGGGGATAAGCACAAGAATTGATATAAAAGATTAGGCATGCAAAATAATGGCTCCAACAGGTTCGATGTACATAATAGTGAATAGGAATAAACTAGCCAAGTTACACACTAAATATGAGATCCACATAATCAAGGGAATATGCATAGGTGATTTGGTCCAACATAATGTTAGTTCAAGGTACAACATGATCGGTTAATTGTAACAGAGGGGAATAGTCATAAGCAACTAACTATAATAGTCATAGGCAATTAACCACAATAGTCATGGGCGACTAATCACAATAATTTCTTAATCAATGTCATAGGCAATAGTCTCATAGTTATGATTCATAGTCATAGGCAATAATTTCATAGGCGACAGTTCATGGCCATATTCTTATACAAAGGTCTCATAGTCATAGTCATAGTCATAGGCAATAGCTTCATAGGCAACAGTTTCATAGTCATAGTCTTAGGCAAAAGTCCCATAGTCATAGTCTTAGGCAAAAGTCTCATAGTCATAGTCTTAGGCAAAAGTCTCATAGTCGTAAATCAGATCCAAAGGCATAGATAACTTTCGATTTGACATAAGAACGAATCAAAAATAATTAACTTGCAAATTGTTATAGTTCTATATTTTGATTCTTTACATTCACAATTCCAATTACACGTTCAAATCTAAGGAATAACCGAACTTACAGTTATCGGTTTAGAAAAGGATAATAAGACAGCGTTGTGGTGATTTGCTATGATTTGCGTGACGTTGCTTGAAGCCGTTGAATTAGCCTTTGATTCCCTTCTTGAAGCTTTCACTTGATTTGAATCTCCAATTTGAAGAAGAACTATAACTTGTTTTAGTGGAGAATAAGATTTATTTTAATGGTGGAGGCTAAAATAGAGAGAAACAGCATGTAGACGCATCAAAGAATTTGTGTGGAGAAACCTTAGGTCTAGGAATTCTTTTATAGGTGTAGAGAGTGTTTTAGATCCATTAGATCGTACTAGAAGCCATCTGGTCCGTCCAAAATAGGTCAAAATCGTTGCAGTCCAGATTTGAAAAAACAGGGCAGGTCGACCCCCTCGTCGACCTATAGGGGGGAAGGTCGACCCCCAGGTAGACCCTCTGGTCGACCTGGTTCCTGGGAGGGAAATTTCCCGCCCAGCCCGGGTGTGTGTTTTGAATTTGAATTTTGAATCTGTTTTTATTTATTTAAATTCGTGAAACTTTTGAAGGCCATAACTTCTTCATACGGGGTCCGATTTACGCAAACTCAGACTCTATCTCAAGCAGAATTTTGAGACGAAAGCAATGGCTCAACCAATTTCCCTTATTTCTCATTCTAAAAATTATTTATACTTTATTTTTTGAAAATTAACGTTATAGAATTACGGGGTGTTACATTCTCCCCCCCCCCCCCAAAAGATTTCGTCCCCGAAATCTTCAAGTTAGGAAGAATGTGTCCTACCATTTAGTCATCCATCTACTCAACCATTCAATCACAGGCATTCATTGTCCTGAAAAATATTTCTAATGCTTTCATGTTCATATGCATAGTGTCTGTATATGTCCTTATCTAATGCAAAATCAGGTGGTCTACTGATTCAATTGACCTCCTTGATGCGAATTATGTCAGTGCCATGCGTCCAATATGTATGCAATCCTAATGATACATATCATTTCTATATGAGTGAAAAACCATTCACTCAAATGCAACACATCAAGTTCAATCCATAAACAAATACATATATGCAAATGTAATATGAAAGTGACTGAGCCGATCTAGTGCCTAATGTGTGTATATGCATCCACGAGCAACCACTAGCAACCACTTGCAACCATCAATCATAACATGTTTCAAATACATGTTTATATCCATTGGTTTCTACCTAAGGATCACGAAGATAGGACCTAGAGGATATACTTAAAAAGATGGAAACAATGCCTAAAATTCCTAGAAAAAGAGATCATGGATATACCCTCAAGAAAGAGGGTATAATGCGTGTATCTAGTCTTCTGCCTTCTAAGTCGCATCTTCTTGAGCTTCACTCCACTATACCATATCTAATTTAACTTCATGGTTGCAAAGCTTCTTGACCTTCATTTCCAAAACCCACTAGTAAAGATAGGCCCTCGATCACTTACCATGCTAGAGGGTATCCAATCTAATCGAACTATCTTTCCAAGATAAATAGATATTAACCATGATATCAAGTGTATATCCTAAGATGATTAGAGGTCTCTCCTCTACTTAGCTTATCCATCATGCTGCAAGTCTGAGGGTCTAAAGCTAATGGTTACTAGGTTCTTATTACCTCTCTTAAGGTCAGTCTGACTTAGGGTGCCAGCCCCCAACCATTTATTTCTCACGCAAACCATCCTAGTCGAACTCGACATCCCTCAAGTACAAGCCCCAAAGGCCTAAACCAATATCAGACAAGCACCCAAGGGATACCTTCTCCGAATTTGGATGATCTATGTGAGATGATACTAACAAAACAACCAAACAATTGAGCACTTTACCGACTCTGGCTATCCTCGCCAATCTTGCTCCAGAATTATCGTTGATCGAATAACTGGCTTTGCAGTGTCATCTAGATACATGCGGAAGTCTGTCTAGAATTTTTTTAGGGGGAAAACCCCTACCCTAATTAAAATATCTTACGTACTTATGGACTACCCCAACGGATCGAAAATAGTCGATAGATAAGTAAAGTGATTCTAGGTAGCTAAGACAAACTGATCCTTTAGGATCGTACGAAATCTCAAGGGTATTCTTGAGGCAAGTCGAAAGTCTAGCTACCCTTGTTTCATAATTAATAGCTAACCAATCAATGCCTAGAATAAACCAATAGCCCAAAAAACATAAGCATAAATATAGCCATTCTCAAATCCTCACAAATCAAAGATCGATGGGGCCGAACCAGCAATTGGATTCGAGACTATAATGGGATCCTCTACTACACAATATCTAGGGTGTAGAGACTCAACTATGGAAGCAGATATATACCGCTGTGAAGCGCTAAAATAGGAAGGAGTACTAACAGGATAATCTAAAAGGAAAAACTCTTTCAACCGAAATCTTACAGCCTCTCTCTCAGGTATGCTGGCGGTGAGAGCATGCACTCGCCTTCCGGAAAATCCTGTCATTTGTTCTTGCCCTCGCCCTTAACAAAGATACATCCTCTTATTTTTAGGTTTTACTATTCTTTCCTCCCCTCCTTTGTGAACCAAGTCTATATCCATGAGTTCTTCATCCTTGGGTTGTGCTCCGTAGCCAGACCCCCTCATTCTCAACTTTGCCATCCTTGTGTAACTTGTTGACATGTCTCCCGGAAGCTGCTTCCATCGCACGGAGAATCCTACAAAGCTCAAAAGAAAATTAGCCACATGTGAAACTGCTACGGCTACAGATGGAAGTTTGGCACTTGTTTACCCTTCGACAAGTGTCGTAGTCTTGTCGAGCCTACGAAACCATACCGCGATGAGGTTACCTCCCAGAAAGCCAGGAGCCCCGGAGACTTAGGAAAGAAGGAAACAAGGATTCAAATAGAGGATCAAAAGATAGTGCCTATGGCTTTGGGGAATATGCCTTTAAAACCAAACTTCTCTTTTGAAAATGCTTCTTTTAAAACAATTTTGAAATAATTTTTCAAATCTTTTTATCCGATCCGGTAACCTTCAGCTCTAATACCAAGTGAAACACCCCACCTCCGTTAAGGTCACTCAAAAAGGGAATGCCTTAAGTTCGGTGGAGCATTATAGGTAAAAGATGCAGATAAATTACAAGACAGACAATTAAAGCAGCGGCAAATAAATAAAACTTTATTTCCTTGATAAATAGCTTGTACAAAGATTGTTTTGCAATACCAATGTATCATGTCTTGCTTACAAAAATAAAGAAGCATAAAATGATTTCCCCAAATAAAGCATGAGCCAGCCATAGAAGTAGAAGAGAGAGTCCAAGACAACATGTCAAAGAGTCTTCAAGCTTGGAAAGAGTAACGGTCCAAACAAACCTGAGCTATTCCCTCCCTGACTACCTACGGGGAAACAGAAGAAAAGAGGAGAAAGCAAACTAGGTCAGACATAAAGTCTGGTAAGTCCAGTGATTCTTAGTGTTTAAACGAGGAAAAGGGTCATTACATGAATAAACTAAATATAAGACTAAACCATAGTAACAAGATAATATGGGATAAGCATGGGATATGGAAAGATAAACTCAATGTACTGATAAACTGAATGTACTGATAAACTGAATGCGCTTCTACTCCTTCTCTGCTTCGCAACTACCCTATTTGTACTGATTTCTATATCTCTGCACTACTTAACTGGTGTCCAAACTAGTAATCTATGATCATATTATAACGTGATCCAAATCCCCGTATTTGCGGTTGCCTTCAGGTGTGCTTCTATTATGGGGATTCTGTTTATTACCTAGATCTAATCTAGGGCTTACTATCTAGTGCTTACTAGATTCAACCAGAGTTTACGCTACCCAGGGCCACTAGGGTTTACGATACCAATTGAACGCTTCTTGGATTCAGGGTTTACGCGACCTAGGTCCAACTAGGGATTATGCTACCTACTTTGTATTAAGTTTCCATGTGTCTGTGTCAGTCGGCCCTCTCTTGCGTGTAGATACTCTGTGCTGGCACCACCATAAGGTGTATCAAGCCTTATGATAGCGACCCGACACAATTCAAGATGCACAGTGTACAACTACCGGTACCTAGTGTTAGCTTTTTCCACTCCGGAGTACGTGCACGCTTGTAAACCGTCGGAACCTACACTGACGTACCCCCTACCGCTATTTTTGACCGCTTATAATCAGCCCAGTAATTGTGCCCCACCCTGCCTAGTTTCCAGGTACCACGATACATCTATATGGGTTACTGCTCAAATGGGTCCCCGTTACTAGGGTTTCCTGCTGGTTAAGTTTGTGGGCCTATATATACAAATATTACCCACCTATATGAGATGTACTTAACCCTCCCACCGATTCTAGCATGTTTTCTTAATGGTTAAGTTTTGTGGGCCTATATTTACTAATATTACCCACCAACCCAACGTGCACTTAACCTTCCCACGGATTCAAGCATGTTTGTTTAATGGTTAAGTTTTGTGGGCCTATATTTACTAATATTACCCACCTACCCGACGTGTACTTAACCTCCTACTCGTCAAGTCGTGTTGGTTAAGTGGTTCTTATTAACTTAATCTTTCTTGCTTATCATGTTGGATTGGTTAAGTGTGATTTATTAACTTAACCCTGTTCATTCATCAGGTTATATTGGTTAAGTATTTCCCGTTTAACTTAACCCCATTCGCTCATCAAGTTATATTGGTCAAGTGTCATTAATCAATTCAAGTTGACTTAACCCATCCACCCGTCACATCATGTTAGTTAAGTGTTTCCTTCTGGTGTTGACTTGACCCTACCTCAAATCATGTTATATTGGTTAAGTGTTGTTCTCGTGTTAACTTAACCCTTCCCATACATCATGTTATATAATTGGTTAAGTGTTTTCCTCTTGTATTACTTAACCCCACCACATGTCATTATATATTTTGGTTAAGTGTTACCTTAGTTAACTTAACCCTATCATCTGCTTAATTAACATGTTACAACGGTTAAGTGTTCTAAATTTACTTTACCTCACCCACTTGTCTAATGAACATGTTGTAATGGTTAAGTGTTCTAATTTTACTTAACCTCACCCACTTGCCTAGTTAACACGTTATTACGGTTAAGTGTTTCCCTAATTACTTAACCTCACCATTTCTAGCTTGATTTATTCATGAGCCATAATTAATTAATTAAAGCACCAACCACTCACATTAGATAGATATTGTTGTGGTTACTGGATGTGCCGGTCGGTTCCGGGCAGGTTTACACCACAACTCAGTCTAACCTCGAATCTTTCTGGGCTTAATGCACTAATCACCCATATTAGACAGGTATTGTTGTGGTCGCTGGATGTGCCGGTCGGTTCCAGGCAGTTTTACACCACAACTCAGTCTAACCTCGGGCTAGGCATATTCGTCTTTTACTAAATTTACATATTTACTATTTATGTAAATTTTCCGTAAATCAATTTAGCCTAGATCATATTTAGTTGTCATGAGAATTAGCACATTTATATTCTATGCCCAAAACTTGATTTACCTAATAATCGGCCCAACTTGCAGTTTGTACCAATTTAGATTTAATATTCCCCTTTTACAATTCATGCCCAATCTAAATTAATATTCTAATTTATGGTTCATGTCAAAACTAGATTTAATATTCTAGTTTACCATTTATGTCCAAAACTTGGTTTACACGCTAATTACACACTTAGCGGCCAATTAAATTTATCAAGTTAAGCCCAGTCTAATATGCGTGTAAATTCGTTCACTATTATAGCAAATTTAGATTATGCCAACATATTTATTATGCCAAATTAACTTAATTAAGCTACGCCCAATCCTCGCATCATAATCGTACATATAACATGATTTCACAAGTTTTCTATGTACTCATGAAATGGCACTAATCAAAAGGAATAGGGGATAAGCACAAGAATTGATATAAAAGATTAGGAATGCAAAAATAATGGCTCCAACAGGTTCGATGTACATAATAGTGAATAGGAATAAACTGGCCAAGTTACACACTAAATATGAGATCCACATAATCAAGGGAATATGCATAGGTGATTTGGTCCAACATAAAGCTAGTTCAAGGTACAACATGATCGGTTAATTGTAACAAAGGGGAATAGTCATAAGAAACTAACTATAATAGTCATAGGCAATTAACCACAATAGTCATGGGTGACTAATCACAATAATTTCTTAATCATTGCCATAGGCAATAGTCTCATAGTTATGATTCATAGTCATAGGCAATAATTTCATAAGCGACAATTCATGGCCATATTCTTAGACAAAGGTCTCATAGTCATAGTCATAGTCATAGGCAAAGGTCTTATAGTCATAGTCATAGTCATAGGCAATAGCTTCATAGGCAATAGTTTCATAGTCATAGTCTTAGGAAAAAGTCCCATAGTCATAGTCTTAGGCAAAAGTCTCATAGTCATAGTCTTCGGCAGAAGTCTCATAGTCATAGTCGTAAATCAGATCCAAAGGCATAGATAACTTTCGATTTGACATAAGCACGAATCAAAGATAATTAACTTGCAAATTGGTATAGTTCAATATTTTGATTCATTACATTCACAATTCCAATTACACGTTCAAATCTAAGGAATAACCGAACTTACAGTGATCGGTTTAGAAAAGTATAATAAGATAGCGTTGGGGTGATTTGCTATGATTCGCATGACGTTGCTCGAAGCCATTTAATTAGCCTTTGATTCCCTTCTTGAAGCTTTTACTTGATTTGAATCTTCAATTTGAAGAAGAACTATAACTTGTTTTAGTGGAGAATAAGATTTATTTTAATGGTGGAGGCTAGAATAGAGAGAAACAGCATGTAGACGCCTCAAAGAATTTGTGTGGAGAAACCTTAGGTCTAGGCATTCTTTTATAGGTGTAGAGAGTGTTTTAGATCCATTAGATCGCCCTAGAAGCCATCTAGTCTGTCCAGAATAGGTCAAAATCGTTGCAGTCCAGATTTGAAAAAACAGGGCAGGTCGACCCCCTAGTCGACCTATAGGGGGGAAGGTCGACCCCCAGGTCGACCCTCTGGTCGACCTGGGTCCTAAGAGGGAAATTTCCCGCCCATCCCGGGTGTGTGTTTTGAATTCGAATTTTGAATCTTTTTTTATTTATTTAAATTCGTGAAACTTCTAAAGGCTATAACTTCTTCATACGGGGTCCGATTTACGCAAACTCGGACTCTATCTCAAGCAGAATTTCAAGACGAACGCAATGGCGTAACCCATTTCCCTTAATTCTTCTTCTAAAAATTATTTATACTTTAATTTGTGAAACTTAATGTTACAGAATTGCAGGATTTTACAATTTATATAGGTGTAGTTGGTGAATTAGGGCATTCTGATTAGGTTAGGTTCCGTCTAGACCCTCCAAATCTGAAATACACATCACCCAGCCAATCAGAAGTTGCCACGTAGCCCAAAAACTCAGAAAATCGTCACTGTCCAGATCAGCACGCAGGGGTCGACCCCTACGGGGGGTTCGACACCTATGTCGACACCCCTATAGGGGGGTCGACACCAATGTCGACTCCCCTAGGGGGTCGACAACCTATGGCGGGAATTTTCCCGCCCAGCCTCCCTTCTGCTTTTGAATCCCGAATTTGATTTATTAATTATTTATTTTAATTCTGGTTTAAACTTAAATCTTCTAACCTTCATAACTTCTTCATACCTTATCTGTTTTACGCAAACTCGGACTCTATCCCAAGCAGAATTCCAAGACAAATGCGATGGCGCAACCCGTTTTACTTAATTCTTCTTCAAAAAATTAAGTATTTTTTAATTTGTTAATTTTAATATTTTAAAATTACGGGGTGTTACAACAGTTGCAAGTTTCACCAAGAAATTCAGCCATCTCGTTGCAGTAGTCAACTAATCAAGCACTACAAGGAGGACTGGGGAATTATTTTATTTTTGTTTGTTAAAAACAAAAATAACCTGGTATCAATAAGTTTCGAATAGTTTAGCTTGGTATTTACTGCCAAGAACTTGGACTTAATTTGATATGTAAAAAAATATAGTGTAATACCCTAAGAAAGAGAAAATTAATCGCGGAAAATAAGTGTCATACATGTAGTTCGGAAGTAATTTTTGCGCCAGGGAACGAGTTTATGAATCTCTAGAGTAGCCCAAAACGAAGGCCAGCATTGATAATGAACGTTTGGTGCAAGGACTGAAAAAATATCAGAGTACAATTTTAAAATAAAAAAATCAATTTTATTAACTATATTTTTGAACAAAAAGTTAATGAAAAATTCAATGCGTTAGGTAAAAAAATGAAAATTAGTGCAAATATGTAAATTATATTAATTAATATGTTCTGAATCATTACAAATTTTATATAATGAAGTAAGAAATCAAACAAATGTTTGCTTACAACACATCATTATATTTTTGAATTATCAATTAAAGAAGATAAATAATGCAATAAAAAGAGTAATAAATAAATCACATATCAACGAAGTATATTATTAAAATAAATACCTAAAAGTAACATTGTTAATTTCAAAAACTAAAATTCTAGGATGACTAAACTAACATTGATGAAACAAATAAATAATTAAACTGAAGAATCTGTCATTCTTGATATTTGTTTCAATAAAAAAATTGTTTTAACCGGTAATCAACAATGGACCGTGACATTGCAATGATCTTTTGCTTTTTCTCAATCATCTAACCAATTTGACCAACGCCAAGCTTGAAAAGACAAGGTATCCATAGCAACTCCTTCAGCTTTTCTTCATACGCATCCTCGTCTTCTTCATTCTTAATTTTGCAAAGATCATTAGCACTACAACCTATAATTTCCTCTGCTATTTCGTTAAAAGCGGTAATCCATGCTTCATCAGTTGTATCTTTAATTTTCATTACCATTATATATATGCATTATAAAAGCATATCATTGCACATATTAACACTTTGTATAATAGTTAATTAATTATGTATATATATATATATATTATACCTTAAAACACAAGTACTTTCACTATGTTGGCATGCTTCACACCAATAGCTAAATTCTTTAGATTGTATAACCTTTTTGTTGCACTTTTTACAAGCTTCATACCATAGTTTTTGACTTTTAATGTAAGTTATGTACGCAGGTACGCTTAATAATACACACTGCATATTGAAAAATAACAATCAAAATATATGAAATTATAAGTTTACAATATAATTTGAAAAAAGGAGGACTAACCTTGTCCTCACCCAGTGTCGAGTTGCTTGTTATTTGAGAAAGCATGCCTTTATCGTAAGTATTAGGGGATGTTTTCACATTTTTCCCTCTTAACTGTACCAACTTCTGAGATTTTTAACTTCTGAAATGTCCGGATTTATGGCTACATTGGTTTTAGTCAATGTTGATAAAGATATACCTATGATAACATCAAATAATATTAAAAATTGATGGATCAAATAATATTAAAAAATGGTGGCATGATAAAATTTAAAAATATTAAACATTTTTACCTTCAAAATCACCAACTTTTGCATATTTAATAGCTACTATAGGAGCTTCGTTAATAATTTCCACTAGTTCAGAACCTACTCCAATAGCAAGCTCTCCCCAAAATGTTACATTCACCGTTTTTGTTATGCGATTTAAATCTAATCATTAACATTTCAATTTTGAAAAAAATAAAAAGTTTAATACGTTTACTTACGAATCATCTACAATAAATACATCCTGTTTCAGAAGGATCTCACTGTTTTGTCTTTGAAAATTTCTAATTGGTGAGACACTTTGAACAAGCCCGATTACATCTGAAAGGCACTTATTATTGAAAACACACAATAAGATTTTAAAAATTAATAATGTAGATGCATTACCTACTACTTCCTTTTCAGGAAGGTACTTTTGGAGTTGATTAATCTTTACAAAATTTTATATAACCGTCGGTATAAAGGAGCTCGTGTCATCCACTATTTCGACTGATGAATACTCATTTAAAAATATTCTAATAATCATTTTTTATGGTGCTGAAATCTTTATTTGTTGGTCTAAGAGTTCCTTTTAAAATGATAGGGTTACGTAAATAAAGACACCTTTTAGGTAAGCATAACTTGTGGAAATGTTGGAGTTATGTAATTGAAGACACCTTAGGGTAAGCATAACTTGTGGAAATGATAGGATTACGTAATTAAAGACACCTACTGGTAAGCATAACCAGTGGAAATCCTAGTGGGGATAGAAGACAAAGGGGAGAGCTTATATCGTATTGTGTGTGGGACCCGTTTCAGTCAGTAACCCATATAACAGTATCAAACGAGGACTCCGCCCTAGGTCAGAGTTGGGGCACGCTTACTGGGCTGATTGTAAGAGATCCAAACGAAGAGGATGGTGTGGGCAGTGCAAACCGACCGGGGACATGTGCGTGCATGGGCCGGATAGAGGGGGCTAAGACGACCATGACACCAGTAGATATGGCTATGCACATCAATGAAGGATTGCCACTTTAGGAAGTGATACCTCCAACTATGGGGTCGACACAGAGTATCTACGGAGTAGGGAGCCTATCGATTAGCGTAGTAGTTAGGGTACATCTGGACGTATGCCTAAGTCTACCATTTGATAGTTGTTGGGATCATCTCATTCTGGTTATATTGGTATTAGTGCAGAATAATCATTAGGGAGGCGTATACGTTCTATCATGTTTACCTTGTAATGATTATTTATGATGTTACCTTTCTTATCCACTTTATATGCCTATCATGCTAGTTTTACTTATTTACTTTCTAAAAGTAACTAGAGTTTCCAAACTTTATGTCTGACACTTTTTGTTTCCTCTTCTTTCTTCCGTTCCCTCACCTCAGGTTCTCTGGGTGAGAATACTCAGACTTAATCAGGACTCGGTTATCATCTGGCTAGGAACTGCTTTTGAATTATTACTCAAGTTCTTGTCTTTACTACTATGGCTTTGTCTCTTTTTGGGAATTATGCTTTTTATTTTATTTCTGTACTCTGATGGTACAAGACAGGAGCTTTATATTATTGTAATGGTTACTCCGATGGTACAAGACAAAAGCTTTATATTATTGTAATGGTTTTTATGTAGTTCTAGACTTGTGATATTTGGACCACGATGTTATGAATTATGTTTTAAATAAAATTTTAAATTTCGTTGCAATCTTTTATATCTGTCTTGTAATATTCTATGTCTGTTTACCTATAACACTTCATGAAACCTAATGCATTCTCTTAACGAGTGACATTAACAGACGTAGGGTGTCACAATATATATATATATATATATATATATATATATATATAGCTACACCTCTACTGAGGTACACCCCATGGTACCCTACTCTCATGATCTATACCATAATGCCACAAAAATGAACGCAATCCCTCATCCTATACCGGAGTGACGTACGGATCTCTACATAACAATGTTACGTTCTGCATATATATGTCATTACTATGCTACGTAAGCGTACGAACTACCATCGTCGATCGAATTAGATTTCATACCGGAGTAATGCCTTCAAGTCAATGATACTCCACCCAGAGATGACATGCATGTATCTAGACTGTCTCACATACGCATCGTCAATTGTAGCTCGATGGCTTAACCACACGTCCTCTAATGTGCACCGAGTTTCGTGGTAGGGCGATACAAGAAACACAGAACTCGGTTAAGATATTTTCCATATCTGTACAGGCCCGTCTTTAAGAGTCTCTGTATACAGATATTCCTAGGGTCTATTTTCACAGTGGCTATGGCCCTACCTCGGTCCCTCCCTCAACTTGTAAAGACTAGAAGAGCTAAACGACTACCCCTAAAAAAAAAACAATCTAAATATCCATTTGGCGTCTTCCCTCAACCATCGTACCCCATAGTGAAAGGTGAATGGTCTATTGGTTTTATCTCTAGTCTTTTTGCATCCCATTGGCTACTGATGATGGATATCCGACGATCTACTATCCTTGTTGGTCATGACCCTTCACCTCCCCGTCGAGGCGACCGCCGAATCACCCTCATGTCACTGCATCACAACATTTTGACTGCATAAGTACTTTTTGTAGTCAAGGCCCACCTACCTAGTAGTTACGCACAGACCCAACCTCTGCGAGCACAGCCTAAACATCTGTCACCACACAAAGGACAACTAGGAGCACCTTACGTATCTCAGGAAGTCGCGTGCTTCCCCTTCCTGTCCTTTAGAGCTGGCAGAATAATCTGATAAATGTGCGCTCCCCTCGTGCCATATAACACTACGATGATCTACCTGTTGGGTTATTCACCCTCAAATGTGCGGACTGGTCCAAGCGCCTCACTTTAATATGTCGTTAGACCCTATGTCTAAACATTCTTTTATGCGCTTGCCTTACCTCATTAGGTTTCCATTTAACATGGTTATTCTAATTCATATTGAATTCTTAACCAAGTTATCAAGTTCCACTTTCTTATTAATTTCAGTTATATAACTTAACCCATTTAAGTCGATTAATAAGCCTACAACATGTTATTCCCTATTGGTGGGTCGACCCCTAGGTCGACCCCCAACGGTCTATTTTCCCTCTAGCTTTTCCCGCTCATGAATTTTGATTTTTGAATTGATTTTCGAATTTTCTGGATATATTTATTTAACAAATATATACATGTAAGCTCTTTATATGTATACAAACTTCTAATGCTCATACCATCTTCATACAGTGTCTGTTTTACGCAAACCAGGTGTCTATCTTGACCATAATTTCGAGACCGACGCAATGACGCAGTTTCTTTTTACTTAATTCTGAATATTTAATTAAGTTATTATTATTTTATTATCTTAAAAATGTGGGGTGTTACATTCTCCCACCCTAAGAAAATTTCTTCCCCGAAATTTGATAAGGGTAAAATCAAATAACCACTCACATTATATTCGTCCATCATGTGTGTATCCAATTTTTGGAACCATTGTGCACTAGTGCAAAGTGAAATACAACATAATAATGCATGTATGCCTAAGGGGTACCTCCTACGTGTATGCAAATTTTTCAATTTTTTTTTAAAACATGATACTTACATTCTAAATATACCGGCAGTTCAAGATGAACGCAATATTTTTAAAATCAAATTGCTTTGTCATCCAAATTTTCCCACACTCTTACTGAGTAAGAACGTATTTCATCCAATTTTTGCATCCATAATCCTACCAATAAACATTATTTTTCGAATTTCAGGAAAATCTAATTTTCTAAATTCGATTTCTTATGTTACCAAAAGGTGGAAATAGAAAATTCCACGTCTTCCGTTTTCTTTTATGTACCTTTTTCCAACCGTACTGGGATTTTATATAACTATTTATAAAGATTCCCTATTTTCCTATCCAAGCACAGCCCATATAAAATTATTTTCTTTTGTTACTGATTTTCTTTTTCATCTAATCTTCGAAATTTTTATCTTTATCCATGTTTTCTCATAACTTATCATGTTTGTTGCTTTACTGAATTTGTTGTTTCCTTTTTAGTTGTAACATTTCTCTTTTCTTAACTTATTTAATCTTCTGATTTAATTTTAAATTTAAATAAGCCTTCTAGTCTTTCAACTAAAACAGGAGAACAAACACCCTACAAAGCTAGTACTAAGGGCCAAGAATCTCAGGACTATGTCCCCCTCAAAAAAAGTCCAAACTATGGGATCCACGACAGGTTTAGGTGTTACCCTAACTACCCAACAAGAACAAAATAATGGAACGATCCCAACAGAAATGTACTAAAGGGTTTTACCCCTAATAGGAAAATTAGAAACAGGATCTAAACACCTGCCCTTTTTACTATATAGTAGTCATTACTTGTCCTAGCTGTGTACCAACAATTATTTCAAGCAACACCCTAGGCTTTTCATTAGGCATTCTACAAGAACTTACTATTATTCCAAGATAATTCTTGCTATTTACTTTATAGCCTCAGAACATTTCCCGTCTTTCCCAGGCAGTAATCCCTACCTACTCAATCCTATTTAAAACACGGTTCTGCCTTTTTATTTAAATTTTCTTCTAGAAATTTAAAAGTGTCTAAACTTAATTTTCCTGTTTAAAACTCACTTTTTCCAAAACATAAAAACATCTCATTATAATAAAAATGTAAACCAGTTTCTTTTTCAATTTTTTTTTTCAAATCAGACAAACTAGAGTAGATAAGGGCAACTATTACTCAATCAGGTTTACGACTTGTTCTTGCCTATAAGGTTGGTTCAGTTTCTTACTACAAGGTGCAACCATCTACTCAACTTATTTTGTCCACCAAATAAAAGTATCTTGTTAATTTTTTTATCAAAAATGACTGTCAAAAGAATTGAGACTTCAAAACTTTTTTTATTATAAATTCTTGTATGAAATATAACAAGAAAACTAGCATGTTATACATGCTCTATAATATGCACCTTTTACTGAGACAATTTTACTTTTGACAAAGTTTTCACAAGAAATAATTATTTACAAAATATACCGCGTTTTACTTCAAAATCCAATATGTACTTCTTTACATATTTAAAACTATCTTTTAAGATTAAAACTTGAAAAACCGCATAAACCATTTTCCCAAAACTTTTTAAAACTTCAAGTTCTTAAAAGTTAACAATGGAGTCAGACTCAAAGCGGGTTTCCAATTTTTCTAGGCTTTCTTAGACACTCATAAGATCAATTTTCTCAACTATATATATTCCTAATCCATTTTCCTCTTTTCAACCTTTTCCAATTTGTAAGGTTTTCAAGCCCACTAACCCGAAATACTAATCATATGGGATTCCCTTTCCTTCATACAAAGTACATTGTACACTCTCCACCTAAATTACCTAAGGGTCTCAGATTTCCATATTCATTCCTATAGTGTACAAAACAAACGTCCAATTTCTTATCATATTATACTCTTTCTTTTTAGTGGGTTCCTTTATGGATCTAGGTATATATATAATATATTTATATTTTTTAAAAATACAAATACGTTCACTCACTCATTATATAGGAATCCTAAACCTAAGCTCCAATACCAGATTTAAAAACCAAATTCCGATAGGTTGAATTTTATTCAAAATTCCAATCTATCGAAACTCAAGTTGTTGTGCTCTGGTATCCTGTAGAAAAGACAGAGACATAAAATATGTCAGAGCTCAGAAAACATCTCATAGCGGAATGGATAAAATATAATATAATCAAAGTATATCCTTATCGTATTAATAATACTGCCTAACCAGTATCCAAAGCTATAATGTCTCTGCCACAAATCTAACCTACGAGTATGTTATGAGGAGGGGGTCAGAACACAAGTTCGGGTGATTGGATTTGAATTATATACTTTGGATAATCCTACATATACCGTTCATTCATATTTTCTTATTTATTAGGTTACTTGGGTTAATGACACTAAAGGCATACACACATGTCGTACCTATTTACTTCCCGATGGATTAACCTAATACAGTACATATGTAGCTACTTCTCAATACTGAGGCACACCCCATGGTACCCCACTCGCATGGTCTCCAACGTAATGCCACAGAAATGAACATAGTCCCTCATCCTACACCGGAGTGACGTACGGATCTCTACATAACAATGTTACGTTCCGCATATATCTGTCATTACTACGCTACGTAAGCGTACAGACTGCCATCGTCGATCAAATCAGATTTCATACCGCAGTGATGCCCTCATGTCAACGATACAACACCAAGAGCCGACATGCATGTGTCCAAACTGTCCCACATAAGTATCGTCCATTGTAGCTCGATGCCTTGACCGCACATCCTGTAATGTGCACCGAGTTCCATGGTAGGGCGATACAAGAAACACAGAACTCGGTCGGGAGCTTTTCCATATCTTAAAGGCCCGTCTTTAAGAGCCTCTATATACAAATATTCCTTGGGTCTGTTTTCACAGTGGCTATGGCCCCACCTCGGCCCCTCCCTTAACTAGTAAAGTCTACAAGAGCTAAACGACTGCCCCTAAAAAAACAATCTAAACATCCATTTGGTGTCTTCCCTCAACCACCGTACCCCGATAGTGAAAGGTAAATGGTCTATTTGTTTTAGCTCTACTCTTTTCGCAACCCACTAGCTGCCGATGATGGGTATCCGACGATCCACTATCCTTGTTCGTCGTGACCCTTCGCCTCCCCATTGAGGAGACCGCCAAATCACCCTGGTGTCACCGCGTCACAACATTCTGACTACATCGCTACTTTTGCAGTCAAGACCCACCCACTTAGTAGTTACACGCAGACCCAACCTCTACGAGCACAGCCTAAACATTTGCCACCACACAGAGGACTACTAGGAGCACCTTACGTATCTCAAGAAGCCGCGTGCTTCCCCTTCTAGCCCTTTGGAGCCGACTGAATAATCTGATAAATGTGCGCTCCCCTCGTGCCTTATAACACCACGATGATCTACCCCGTTGTGTGATTCACCCTCAAACCTGTGGAATGGTCCAAGCGCCACACTTTAATATGTTGTTAGACCCTATGTCGAAACATTATTTTACGCGCTTGCCTTACCTCATCAGGTTTCCATTTAACTTGGTTATTCTCATTCATATTGAATTCTTATTCAAGTTTCCAAGTTCCTCTTGCCTATTAATTTCAATTATATAACTTAACACATTTAAGTTTATTAATAAGCCCACAACATGTTATTCCCTAGATTGTGGTCCAAAGTTTGTAATCCACAATCCCTTTGTATTCTTGTTTGATTTTATCGTTATAATAACATGTTTTACATAATATGTAATTAAGTATATCCCAATTCACATGTTTTCTATTTAACATGTCAGTCATCATTTATGATTAAATATAAATTATTTCATAAGTTTTCCTCATTCTTTCTCATTTAATCATAATTCCATTTTACACCATTACTACAACTTATCATTGTTTACTTATTAACTTAATTCTCTTAACTAAGGTCCGTTATTAAGTTTCTCTACCCATTAATTATAACCTATGTTATAATTTCCTCTTGTCCCTAGGACAAGTCCAAACATGTTATTCTTAACAGTGGGTTTCAGACTTCCAAGTTTACAGATTACTTAATTTATAATTAAGGACAACTTTTTATATTTCAAATATTTTCCCTCTTTTCTCAACAGGATTCCGGCTTTCCCCATTTACTGATCACTTAATTTACAATTAAGTGCCTCTTATCTCATTTAACCAGTTATCCAATTTCCTTACTAGTTTATTATAACTAAAGTTAAAATCTTCACTTGTCCTTAGGAATATTCTACCTATTATGCAACATTTTCAATAATGTTATTTATTTATAATAGGTTATTATCATTCCCCATTTAAACCATTTACTGTTGTAATCCATTATTATTCATTCACTATAATATATGTTCCTTATTTTATTAAGGAAAATACTTCATGCACCTTATTAGTTTGATTTACAGAAGGAATCAGTGATTTATTTTCACAACGTATTCCCATCTAAATTCATGGTGGCAAATAATTTCTTTCCTTTTTCTTAATTTATTCATTGTGGCTTACTTGCAACCACGTTATATATATGCACTAGACCTCTCACATTAACCTACACTTGTGGATGCTGGATTTGCCTCGCAGGTTTGGGCAGACTTCTACCACAAGTTAAATTAACCCCGTGTCTTAGTACCATTGCATGTTTTAATTATGCACTTAGACCCCCTCACATTAGATTTACCACTTTTGAATTCTGGATATCCTGGGCGGTTCCGGGCAGACTTCTATCACAATTGCAATCTAACCTTATGTCTTAGTGCGTTACAATGTCAAATTACAGTGATTCTAGGCATGTTCTTCTTTACCAATTATTCCTATTTCATGTAAATTTTAGGCATATTGTCCTTTTTATATGTTTATTGTAATCCAATTTACATGTCATCAAATTATGCCTATATTTTGTCACATGTCCTTTTTAATATTTGTTTAATTCTATTTTGACAGGTAAATATTTAATCGGGTAATTGTTCAAATCAAACAAGTTAAACATGTCATTTACTCAATAATATACCACAAGTGAATCATATGATTATAACAACAGTAGTCCTTACCCATTTTCTAACAAGTTTGTTTTCAACATGTAATCATTCCAACACTTTAACCGATTCAACATATGATTTATTCATATTAACATCTAAACTTTTTATAACAGTAATTCTTAATTATTCTGGAAAATTCAATTATACAAAATGGGGAATGGTAAACGATAACATATTATTATCTAAAATGCTATGGCTTAAACCTGCTTACCTCGTACGCCTTCCCAATTCTGGACCTGATCCAATTTTATCATCCATGGATTTTCCTTTAATTTAATTCAAAACCTAACGACCATGGATTGATTATTTTCATTAAAAGGGAAAGGAAAGAGGAAGGAATTTAAATAGATCAGATCTAGAAAATTACCTTACTTCGTTAAGAGATCTGAGCACCCATTTACAAGCATATGTTCCCTTCCTCCAGATTTAGATTCATAATTTTACCTAAACTAATAACCTAAATTTTCTGATTAGATTTGAGAAGAGGGAAGAATAGCAGAGCCTCCGCGTAGTCTCATAAATACGAGGTTTAGGGTTAGGTCTGTAGACTTATTTATAGGTGTATCAGAGAAACCAAGTCCTTTAGATTTGATCTGAAACCATCAGGACCGTCCACATCAGAATAGAATGTTCCAGATCCCCTTGGGGTGGGTCAAGCCATGGGTCGACACCCCTATTGGTGGGTCGACCCCTAGGTCCACACCTAATTGTCTATTTTCCCTCCAGCTTTTCCCGCTCGTGAATTTAGATTTTTGAACTGATTTTAATGCAAACTAGTGTCTATCTTGACTAGAATTCCGAGACAGACGCAATGGCGCAGTCCATCTTACTTAATTTTGAATATTTTGTTAAGTTATTCTTATTTTATTATCTTAAAAATGCGGGGTGTTACAACAGGTCTGCTTCTTGGAAGCCCAAGATAGAGTAGCACCTATGTAAATATCCATCCAGTCATAGACTTGGATATGGATTCTACATTGTTTCAGGTTGCATCATTATATCCTTCTATTACAGTAGGATATCCTTCATAATATAAACCATAATTTATGGTTCCTTTCAAATAAGATAAAATTCTGGAAATAACTTTCTTGTGTCCGAAAACTGGGTTACTCGTAAATCGGCACAATACACTTATAACATGTGCGATATCGGGTCTAGTGTAATGCATAGCATACATAAAACTCCCAATAACACTAGAATACTCATGTTGAGAAATGATACGTCTATTGTTCTTTTTTAACTTGATACTTGGATCTAAAGGAGTTGGTGCTGGTTTGTCATCACAATGACCATACTTCTTTAGGATCTTCTCAATGTAATGAGACTGGGTTAGTAATAACTCCCCCGCTTTCCTAATGATTTTAATTCCTAAAATTACATCAACCTCTCCTAGATCTTTCATCTCAAAATTAGAAGACAGAAACTTCTTAGTTTCATTCACACATGATATATTGGAACCAAATATCAGCATGTTATCAATGTATAAACATATTATAACATAATCGTTGTTATCCGATTTGCTATAAATACATTTATTTGCATCATTAACAATGAATCCAAATGATAGTGCAACTTTATCAAACTTCTCATGCCATTGCGTGGGAGCTTACTTCTATCCATAAAAAGATTTGACTAATTTATAAACATTCTTTTCTTGTCCCTGGGTTATGAAACCTTCAATTGTTCCATGCATACCTCTTCTTCTAAATCTCTTGTTAACGATATTTCTCGTTAACACCAGAGATGGGTCAACAGGAGCGGATCTAAAGGGGAAAATAGGTTATTCGATTTTTGCAAGTCAAATTGGATCGCCACTCCTAGGTACCAAGGTCAGGAGGAGCGGAATTGCTAAAAACTACAAGGAGGGGTCTAAACACAGGGAGAGAGGTTTTTTCTCCGATCTGCGGGGAGGTTTGGACGAGGATCTATGTCTATTTGTGAAAATAACTGTTAGATCCAAAATTGGGTCTAACACCCAAATTATTCTAGTATGCAGAGATTAATATCAGAAAAATACGAGAAAAGCAGGAAAGACACAAGATTTGTAGTGGTTCGGCGTTAACGAGCCTACATCCACTTTATATCTATGATTATACGAAGGATTTGAGTACAATCAGCGATTTGTCTTTTAATCTCACTTTTACAATGTTGATTCACTCAATGATTTCGAATTAACACTGATAAGAAATAATGCAGAGACAGTAATGGTTGGAACAATACTCAGAACTGCCCCCCAGCTCCCGAAAAATGTCAAGTCTAGAGCTATTTATAGGTGATTTCTGCAAGAGGATCGTGGTAACGTGTGGCACAAATCCCGAAGATCTCGGACCGCTTCGTAGCTTAATGGAGAAATAGTCAAAATGAAGGTTATGGATAGATGTCACAAGATCCTTTATCTTCGGATCGTGGGTGACTTGGCCGTGGCCTTCATATCTCAGCGTTATGGGTCGGATCGGGGAAAACTGATATGAACGGATCGGATTGCTGTAGGACACAACGAACGAGATGGCGTAGGAGTAGTGTCACGATCTGGCAAGGGCTTGATGACCACGATCGGGGTTTCATGGCTTTTATGAGTAAAACTCCATCTGTGTGAATCTTGGTGGCTTGGTCCAAAAGCTAGCCAACATTTTGCCCCCTCAAAGTATGTTTTATTGAGGATGGAACATGCTTTGAAATTACGAACTTATCTTTTCATAAAGTAATGCATATCAAAAGTCATGTCTGTCTGAAATGTCGTACAGCTTCAGGGAGTTGCGCTCTTTGACTGGTATAAATATTGGGTTGTATCATCAGTCATTTCTCTGTTCATCGAGTGATTTTCATCTCTTGAATTCCTAGAGATATTGCTATGAAATTGTCCAGTAAGTCTCAAAACCCATTGTAAAAAGTAGCATTTAATAACTCACGTATTTTTACAAATATGGAACTATGTCATATCTGATTCATCAGTCACGCTAGTGCTTAGATCGTCACCTCAATTCTCGGGTCGTGATGGACCACCTCGCACCTTCGAGTAGAGTCGTCCTATGGGCTTCGGATCGTAGCGTGAAGGGGGCCTGGTACGAACCCTGGTGGACTTTCCGCCTACTGGTGGCCCATGATGGCCTGGCGAACCATATAGGACAAAGAAGGGAATGCCAAGGGTCTTCTCTTTTACTATATAAATGGGTTTACTCTCCCTTTTTTACTTTTTCTTTTACCAGCCGCCGCACTCTTTACCTTTAACCTTCAAAACCCTAATTCTGACAAATCGAGATTTTCTTTCAGTTAAAAAGGTAATAAGAATGATAACTTTGCTTGTATCTCTTCTTTTTGAGTATCGATTCGGGTTCAATTTCCGTGGGGGTTTTCTTCAATGGCTCGAGATTACGCGGCGGTTCTGTGATCTTTAATGGGTTTTTTTGTTACATAATGGAGCTAGAAGAATTGGAGAGGAGAAACGAGGAAGAAGAAGAGGAGCGGGCCAGGTCTGCTCGTAAGTGAGGTTCGGGTTCGGATTGCGATAGCAGTGGGATGGAGGAACGTGAGGTGGAGTTGGTGTTTATCGCAGCAACGGATCGGATCGCCATATGTTGGGGAGATTTTAGCTGATGGAGACATGGAGTGGAACGGATCGGGGGAGTGGTCACAGACGGGATCGTTCTGGGATCCGTAGCCTACATCACGCGGCGATGCTGCCTTGCTGGCATAACTTGCCAGCGATCAGACACCCACGATCCTATCCCAGTTCCAAGCATTTTCATTTATGCTGCGATCTGATCCGCCAAACTCCAACGAACCATCTTTGTTGATGATCTCAAACACATATTAACTTAAGCAATGCAATATATGACAATGGACAATTAGGCTAGAACCTTCGAGATGAATTTCCTGGACTGATCAGCGGCATAACTTGATAGCATATAATGGCCATTATTCCTTTTATCTAACTGACTTCATGCTTTCCTTATTGTATGCACATGCACACTTGCACTTACACACACGGGGGATCGGGTAACTGTGTTCTAATCTTTGTTCGCCAGCACAGCTATGTCTGATAAATAAGTGACTGAGACACCAGAGAAAGGTACCAAACCAGAGAAATCAGTACATCATGATCCTGATGTGCTTCCTTCAGAATCAAATGGGGAAAATCCAACCTCGATTATGAGACGAATACCGACATAGTGTCAACGACTTCTGAGAGCACATCTTTGGAAGATGAGGATGATCAAGCCCCTAATGAGATTCCGGGTGTTAAAGAAATTGAGGAAGAAAAACTCACTGATTCTCTGGCCTCCAAATTGGATGTTATAAAACTTAAGAAGATATGCTTGAAACATGGGATTCCTTGGGATGATGTGAAAACTCCAGAAAGTGAAGATAGGCCTCATTCTGCCCTAGAGGGGTACATGACTGTTAGTCGAATCATGTGCTGAGTAGGAGCTATTCCTTCCTTCCCTCCACTTGTTGTCGATCTCTTAAGATAATTACACATTGCCGCTATGAAACTGCATCCTAATGCTTACGTGGCTATGTATACTCTGTACATTACTTATGCGGAGGTGCTACAAACTGAGCTTACTTCCAAGGATCTGACATTTTACCGATCCACATGGGCTCCAAACTTTTCTTTCTTCGAATCAGTTGCCGACAGAAAAGTTTTATCGGACAGTTATAGCAATAAAGGGGATGCTAAATCTGATTGGTTTTACATCAAGCATCAAGCCGGGTGCACGAGGAAGTGGTTGCACTCAAGTTAGGTTTAAATTTCTCAATGCATGCCCTACTTGCATAATTGAAATGCAAATGTGCTCTTTTATTCTGGGCAGATCACAATTTTGCAAGAAAAGGTCTGATATATGAAGACCGACTGTCCCGCCTTCTCCAAAGTAACTCAGATTTCTTAAGAATAAAGAAATGCATCACCGACGAAAATCTTCACAAGAACCATCTTCTGGATATAAGATTCGGACTTGAAACGGGTGGTATGCCTTACAAATATGTGCCCCCGACTGAAGGAGAAGGAACCTCTCAGGTTATAGAGACAACTAACCTTCGCAAGAGTCCTTCACTAATGATTGATCAAGTCGATGAAGATTTAAATGTATATAAAGGAGATGAGGTACAAACCAATGAGCCCAAAGAAATCCCGGCCTCTAAGGGGTAGTCTCCTCCAAGAATTTCACCACTGGTTGAGTCTATTACTCACGATAAGTTAACAGAGGAGCAGATACTCAGGGAATTAGACAAGATTCCTCTACCAGACGATATCTATAAGCATGAAGACTTCGGAGGGGGACAACTCTTTCCTCTTTCTGGGGAGGTTAATTCCCCGATCGGGGACAAAAACAACACACAGACGAGCCTAGCTCTGGATCCTGGTCTGTTATGGGGGAATTACACGGGATGCACAAATCACATGCACAACTCGCCACTACACTCTTTCACCATTGATGTTCGTGGTCTTAACATGTATTTGTTTCCTTTGCAGGGAAGATACCTAGTAAAAGATCTTACTCTCATTGCTCCTTACGTGAGGGTACACCAAGTCTTTACTCAAATCCCGAGCATGTTCGTAGTGATAGCCGGGGAAGAGATATTCATCGGTCCCGGGACTCTCATCAATCTTATTCTACATGATCTCGATCTCCATCAAAGCAAGGTTCTGGAAAGTACCATAGTCGTCCATTGCCACCGACTGGGGGTAAGCAACTTCCTAGAGATTTGACTCCTCCGAAAAGTATGCCTTCTCATGCCCAGTCTTCTAAAAACACCACGAGCCCGAAGACAAGAACAAAGATGAGGGCAAAATCGTGGATAAGGGGAAGGCAACTCTTGTTTCCTCTAGTGAGCACGGCTTGGATACTACCGCTACACAGGATGTTGCCCCCAATTCTGAGATTATGGCCAGGCTGAACCGGTCCCCAAGGATTGGGACATAGAGGTGATAGGGTATGTGTGCCATATGGCCAAACAATATGGGGTGATGAAGGGGCATGTCGTTCATCTTTCAGATGCCATCCGTCGCCTTGAAACGGAAGCGGCCAGGTCCAGAGTGAAAATTGAGAACGATGCTAGGGCCAGGAGAAAAATGGAAAAAGAAGTAGAGGATGCATAGGCCCAACTGGCTTTCGCTCGGCGAGATGCAGAAAATTATAAATCAGAGCTGGAAAGTGCCAGGAAGCGTTTTCGCAGTGAGCTTGATTCAAACAGCCAGGAACGGGTGGCTCTGAAGAAGGAAGTGGAAGGTCTTAGGGCAATTAACACTGAACTAAAGAAAGCACAGGAACATTTTTGTTGCTGAGAAAGATGCCTGGGAGAAAGAGAGGGCGAGCTTAAGAGATGGTCTCTCTCTTGCCAAAAAAGAAAAAGAAGTTTTAAATGATCAACTTGTCTAAGCTTAGGAGCGTGCGGCTCTCGCTGAAAGTAACGCCAATAATGCTCTTGAATCGGCCATTGCTACCACTGATAAACTCGCTGAAAAAGAGAAAGAGATAGCTGGTTTTAAGGAACCGTTGTTCGACTTCTTTGGTCAAGTCATCAAGACTCGAGACATCTCTTGGATTCCGGACTATCATGTTACTCTGGCCAATATATGGGATGCAATTGTCGAGGGCGAGATGCGGCGGTTGATGGTCGATGAGATTGATGAAAACCAGATGATACAAACCTTTCTTAGAGGTGAAGAGCCAGAGGCTTTGGAGAAAGGCAGATGCTTAATCCAAGAAGAGATCGGGAGGGAGAAGACTAAGCTTAAGGGAAAGAATAAGATTGATGAAGGCTCGAGCTCAGTGGTGGAGCCCAAAACCTATGAAGTTGAGGAATATAACCCTGATGATCTGCTGATTCCCTTGGCTCCAACCCCTCCAGTTGTCGGAGCTACCACTACAAATCTGGGCGAGGAGTCGGCTGAATGTATCTCCATATTGTCTCCACAATTCGTCAAGGCAGTCGTAACTTGTCGTCATCTCCCAAGCATAAATAGAATGCACTTATTAGCTCATATTTTTGCTTTTAGGCTTTCCACTGGCCAAAAAATGTAGTTGTGACAGTTGCCCTCACTTTTGTTTAGCTGCTTGTTCTTGTGAACCTGCTTTTAGTGAATGAAAATCTATTTCTTTTGCACTATTGTGTACCTACAAGTTTACCATGTTTGCAGAGTTTATTATCCTGAATCACAAAACTTAAAACATAATCATAACTGAAACAATCGTAATTAAATACTGAACTCATAAATGATAATCATTGAAAAGTTGGTGTGCTAAGTAAACGCATAGTGTTCATAAATGCAAAGTGTTGTATGTGTATGCCCCCAATCAATCGTCAATATAATGCCTGGCCAGGGCTTATTGATGATTGACTAGGGTCACGTTCGCACTGCCCCCCATGTCCGGAAATGAGGGGTTTATGTCATTTGATGGCATACCTCGCTGCGCCTTCATACTTTCCCGACCCCTTGGTTGGGATAAGAATTTTTGTGGCGCTAAGTCTCTAGCGCCTTTATACTCTCCCGATCCTTCAGCGGGTTAGAGTTCGAGCTCAATTCTTGGTCTGCTCATCGATCCTGTAGCGGGGCAGAAGTTCTGGGGGCGCTAATTCTCTAGCGCCTTTATCCTTTCCCGATCCTTCAGTGGGTTAGAGTGTTATCAAGGCGGTTTTATCATGGTGCACCTTCACGCCTTGGGGACTTTATCTTCGCGTCCTTTATACTCTCTCCCTAATCTCAAGAGTTAGAGTGCAAGTAGTCGTATGATTTACCTCGCTGCACTTTTTGGAGCTTTAGTTACTGTTAGCTTTCCGATCTGATAGATGGCATCTTGAATTAGTTGTTTTGAGATAGCTGCATAGTTTAGAACAAACTTCAAAATGGTAACGATTTATGTTAATTAAAACAAAAAGGGCAGACAAAAAAAACATTGCAGTAAAGGTAAATGACACGCGATATTTTTATAGTGGTTCGGTCGAATCATGTCCTACGTCCACTTTATAATCTTTTGTTTAAGTAACCAGACTGTTCTAGGCAAGTCGAGCCTCTTTACATTGTCCTAGAAAAAAAAGAGTAAACTGACAATTTTCACGTCAGGTAAGGTCGCAAATGCTGGGCATTCCACACTTTGGGGATTTCATCTCTATCCACGGTTGCTAGCTTGAAGGTTCCATTATCAAGCCTTCGTAAAATGGAGTACGGTCCTTCCCATTTCGAGCCCATATGTACTGGGGTGGAAAGACGCACTTCAGAGCCAAGTCTCTGGGTTCAAATGTTCGAGCTCAGACTTTCTTGTTGTAATACCCAGCAACATGTTGCTTGTGCCTCAAGGCACGTAGATCAGCTTCTTGCCTCTTTTCTTCAACCATATCCAGAGACTCAAGGAGCAGTTCATTGTTGGTGATCAGATCATAATAAGTGGTTCGATGAGATGGTGCTTCTAACTCGACCGGAATGACCGCGTCAGCTCCAAAAGCGAGGGAAAATGGGGTGTGACCCGTCGCCGACTTGTATGTTGTCCGGTAGGCCCACAGAGCCAACCGTAATTCATCGACCCACATGGCTTTGGCCCGCTTCAACCTTTTATCAGAATAGATTTAATTACTTTGTTCGCTGCTTCGACCTGTCCGTTCGATTGCGGATGTGCCACAGAGGTATATCTTTTCTCGATACGATACTTCTAACAGAAATCTCGGAACTCGGTGCTATCAAACTGGGTTCCATTGTCGGTTATGATGAATTTTGGTATCCCAAATCGGCATATAATGTTTTTGACGACAAAGTTGATCACTCGCTTGGTTGTGACCAAGGTCAATGGCTAAGCCTCGACCCATTTGGTGAAGTAATCCACGGCCATGACGGCGAATTTTGCTCCACCCTTAGCTATGGGGAGGCTTCCAATAGTATCGATTCCCCAAACAGCAAAGGGCCATGGGCTCATCATCGTTTTCAACTAGCTAGGAGGTGCCTTAGGGATCTTGGAAAACTTCTGACACGCATCACAATGTCGCGCATACTTGGCTTCATACTTGTTTATAGTGGGCCAGAAATTGCTGTATCGTAATATCTTCTTTGCCAATGTTTGCCCTCCAGTTTGGTCTCCAAACTCACCTTCATGGACTTCTTTTAGTGCACACTTGACCTCGTCATAGGCGATGCACCAGAGGAGGGGCATCGAGAAACGTTGTCTGTACAGGACTTCGCCTTGCAACATATATCGAGAAGCCTTTCGTATAACTGCACGCCTCTCACTTTTCTTTGTTGGAAGCATTCCACTCATCAAAAAATTCTTTAGAGGGGTCATCCATGACTCCCTCGCAGGTTCATTCTCTAGTACCGGATCAACTTCCATCTGATCTATACTAGGAGACTCTAGTACTTCAATTGGGACAAGCTCTGTATCTTAAGGATTATCAGAACTAGCCATTTTCGCTAACTTGTCTGCCTTTTGATTCTCCGTTTGAGGAATATGAGATATGTTGTAGTGGTCAAAACTATCCAGCAACTTCTTCACTTTTTCCAAGTATGATATCAGCCTTGGACTCTTGGCCTGAAAATTTCTAGTGACCTGGTTCACGACTATCTTGGAATCGCAAAAGATGTCTAGTTTCATGATCTCCAACTCCTTTGCGAGCTTCAATCCAGCAATTAGAGCTTCGTATTCGGAGTCATTATTAGTGGCATGGAACTCCAATCTAAGAGCGTAGTATATTAGCCGTTTCTCTGGAGTTTCAAGTACCACTCCGGTACCAGATCGTTTGTCATGCTTAGCTCCGTCAGTATACAATTTCCAGGCACTGGGGTCAAGGAGTAGTCTTGGTGGATCGACTTCTTCACTTACTGCATCATCTTCTGGGATGGTAAACTCCGCTATAAAGTCTGCAAGTGCCTGCACTCTTATCGACCTTCGGGGTTGGAAGTTCAGGTCGAATTGACTCAGCTCAATGTTCCATTTGAGCAACCTTCCTGATGCTTCTGGCCTTTGCAGAACTTGCTTCAGTGGATGATCGGTGTACACAGTAATGGGATGAGCCTGGAAGTAGTCACGAAGTTTTCTAGATGCGATTAGTAAGCTATACAGCAGTTTTTCTATTTTTGGATAATCCTGTTCTGTGGCCGCCAATTTCTTACTCACATAGTACACCGGTCTTTGCACCTTATCTTCCTCTCTTACCAAAGCCGAACTGATCACGTGAGATGACACCGCCAAGTACACAAACAAATCCTCGTGATCCACAGGCTTAGACAGTATTGGGGGTCTTTCCAGGTGATTCAACAGATTCTGGAATGCTTCTGTACAATCAGGAGTCCATTTAAAGTTGTGCTTGCCTCGTTTTATGAGCTCGAAAAACGGGATGCATTTATCAGTAGCTTTGGAGATAAATCTGCTCAGCGCTACCACTTTTCCAACAAGGCTTTGCACATCTTTAATCTGCTTTGGTTCTTGAATATTCCGGATTGCTGCAATTTGATCTGGATTGATTTCAATTCCACGCGAGCTGACGATGAACTCTAAGAATTTTCCGGATGCTACTGCAAATGAGCATTTCAAAGGATTTAGCTTCATCCCGTATTTCCGGAGAATTTCGAACATCTCTGCTAAATGGGCAGTATGGTCGGATGACTGTTTGGATTTCACCAACATGTCGTCAACATATACCTCCATTGTTTTTTCGATTTGGTTGTAGCACATCCTGTTCACCAACTGTTGATACATAGCACTGGCATTCTTTAGACCGAAAGGCATCACTACATAACAGTATAATCTCATATTTGTAATGAAGCTGGTATCTCTTGGTCCGGGACATGCATGGGGATTTGGTTGTACCCTGAGTAGGCATCCATAAAATAAATAAGCTCATGAGCCGCTATCGAATCTACCAATTGATCGATTCTAGGCAACGGAAAGCTATACTTTCGGTAGGCTTTGTTTAGATCTGAGAAGTCGATGCACGTACGCCACTTTCCGTTGGCCTTTTTTTACCAAAACCGAGTTTAAGATCCAGTTAGGGTATGTTGAATCTTTAATGAACCCATAGTTTCTCAGCTTTTCGACTTCTTCCTTCAAAGCAGTCGACCTCTCTGGGCCAAGCAATCGCCTTTTCTGTTTGACGGGAGGATGCTTCGGGTTGATACTTAACGAATGATTCATAATTGAGGGACATATTCCACACATGTCCGCATGGGTCCAGGCAAACACATCCAAGTTAGCTTTCAAGAAATTTGTTAATTCTTTGGCTCGAGCAAGGTCCAACTGGGATCCAATCTTCAGTACCTTCTCTGGGTCACCATCATCGATTGGTATATCCACAGTCGTTTCATTGGGAGTCGCCTTTCTGTCCCCAGGCTCTTCATCCTCTCTGGAATCTACATCCTCGGGAAACTCTCTGGGCGACCCTCCCGGAGGTATTTTATTTAGTTGCTATGACGATTCCTCCCTCGGAGGGGAAGAACAGCCTTTTGTTTCTACATCTCTTCCTTTGCGGAGCAACTTCAGCTCCGCTATGTAGCATGCTCGTGCGACAATTTGTTCTCCACTAACTATACCTACACTGGCATCCGTCGGGAACTTCAACAATAAGCACCAGGGTGCGATACAGGTAGTGAATTTGGCTAGGGCCAGTCGGCCCAAAAAGGTATTGTACGGTGACTCAATATCCAGGACCACGAAGGGTAGGATCCTTACTCTCTGGTGTACTTCTCCAAGAGTCACTGACAGTCCCAGGTATCCTATTGGAGCGGTCGAGGCTTGTAACATCCCATATTTTTCAGTATATTTAAATCTCGATTTAAATAAATAAAATGGAATAATATGACTTAAAAATCAAGTTTTGATTGATTATGGTAACGATAATTGGTCAAATTAAGATAAGACAATTTTGAAAAATAGGTTATACTTGAAATGTTGTAAATTGAAATTTAATATTTAAGTAGTTAAATAAATTTGAGTGGTTTAATTTAAAAAGTGAAATTCAAATTTAGTTTGGAATCAGTGAATTTTAAGTTATTTAAGTTATGGATTGAAATTCAAATTCAAAATTTCAAATAAATGATTCTTGGGAACTTAAAATTTATGAAATCAATTTCTAAATTTATTGAAGTTGGAATTTGGTTTAAAGGGAATTTTATTAGTATTTAATTTTAAATTAAATCAGTTAATTGAATAATTGAATATTTTATTTATTTATTTAACTGTGAAATTTAACTGTTTTGGCGACTGTCTCGGAATTCGACGAAACTGGCACCATCAGAACCGGAACGGTGAATTATTATAGGATTTCAATTTGCGTTACAATCCGACTTACCGGTTGACCGTACGAGAGAAAATATGAAAGAGATCATTGTAAATGAATAATTTGGTGTTTTAACATTTGGCCTTCTCTATTTATATAAATAAAGCCCAATTAACACCTCATCAGCTCATTCTATCTATACGTACAAGTTTCTCAAACAAAACTTCTTTCTAATGGCTGAAATCAAATCGTCAAAACCCTAGAAAAACAAAATACTAACTCAAAAGTCAAATCTCTCCAAACCATAGCAAATTACATGTCAAACTGAAGCTCTCGACGATACGAAGCTTCTGGTACAATCTATTTCGACATGCAGTAAGCGAGGAGGCCGAAAATCGATGGTCAAAGCTTGGATTCGCGGAACCCTAAGTTCTAAATTGGGGATTTTCGATTTCAACTTCGATTTGAAAATCAGACTTCTGGGTTTTGTCGAGTACAACACGTGGAGTTGAACCATGGTCGTCCGAAGGTCTGAAAGTCATTGAGGGTGATCGATTTGGCGTTTTAGGGTTGGAAAACCCTTTTGTTGGTCTCGTCGCCGGAGGATCTTAAGGCCACCGGAGCCGTGGCCAAAGGTTGGTTGGGCGCGGATTTCAAGGAGCTACAGGTGGGTAGGGGTCGGAGGTTCCAGTTTGGTCGGAGGACGGCGAATTTCATGGTCAAATTTGGATGCGCGGATGGGTTTTTCGTGGGTTCACTGTAGCAGAATAGAAAGAGGAGCGGGAAGAAGATTTGGGGTTTGCTGACGTGTCAAGATTTGTTTGGTGAGGAGTTTCTTTTAATTAATTTTTATATATTTAAAATCCATGTGGTAAAACACTGATAACTCGCTCGTTTTAACTCGGATTGATGCGCGGTTTGTTGCGTTGGGATCGTGGCGAAGTTGCAGACGTTTTGACACTAACCGGGCTGTTTTTGGAGACCATCAAATTTTGGGCTATGGTTGGACGTCCGTCTGGTTCTAGATGCGAAGGTGAGTGATGCTTCACTCACAAATAACTAAATTATTCCCATATTTATTAAATTAAATTGTGAAGTAATTTTGGTTTCATGGCTGTGTTGATTTTTGATGTGTTGTTTAAATTTGACATGTTAGTGCGTTAATATTCAATTTAGTCAATAATTAGTTATTTAATTTCAGTTAATTTCTAGTTGAAATTCGAACCCTGCCAAAACCTGAAATTGTTAATGCTGATCAGTTAAATGAAATGGTTGCGATGTATGTTGGTTGAAATTTATTTTTGAATTTATATTGACGTGCAAATGTTCCTTATTCCAGTATATTTTATTGCATGTTGATTTTAGCGATAAATTCCATTTAACTTTGATGTTGCGGGCATCCAATGAACCCGGGATTTATCGACAAAATAAATTAAGAACACAGAGTGAAATGATAAACCTCTGTGACCCTGATTTGGATTGAAATGATAGATCCATCCCTGAAATATCGAGAAATTAGAATTTAATCACTTGACCATTGGATAGGAAATTCTATACAGACATCGTTTGGTTAAATGATCTTCAAATATTTGGAGATTTTATTGGACAGAAATTTCAGTTAAAAAAATGAACCGATACTCGATAAACCTGTTCCTGTAAAAGACCTAGATCACAAGTGTTATTTAAGTGGTTAAGAAATTGTTTCCAAAGGAAGTGGAATTCTTGGAATAAGATTTGAATAAAATCTGAAACTTTCAAATTTAGGGTTGGGTTTGAATGAAATATTTTATTTGAATTTAAATTTGAAAGAAGGGAGGATCGAGGAATAGGGGTTGAATTTCCTTAAATCGAAGATTTGGGTTGAATGGCATTTGAAACAAGATATTGAATTTGTATAACTCCATTGAGACTGGAGTATAGGTTCAGGTATTTGAAGTTCGGCAGAAGGAGAAAATTTGACTTAAGAATTTTATTATATATGTATATATATACGTGCAATGTTTGATTTCAAATAAGTAATTCTTTTCCTAAAATTTTATTTAACCTTTACGTAGAGACTATTTATTTTAGCCTAAAATTTGCTTATATTTTATTATTTAAACAAATTTGAAAATTTTAATTTTTATATGTATTCATAATAATATAAATTATCTTATTTTGTTTAATCATTATTTCTATACTTATATATTATATAAAGATTTTATATAAAAAAAAAATCTATTTTCAAATTATGTCAAATGATCGTAAATTTCTTCCGAATGGAGATTGCTGAGTTTAAACCCCAGTTCGAGATGGAGTCGAGATAAGTATTCAAATATGGAACCAACTTTAACCATTTTTATATGTAAAGGTAATGGACATGTATTCGAATATATTGGATCCCATAAATGATATGAATGAGTGTTATGGAGATTTATACTCTTTTGAATATAAACAAATTTAGAATTTAAATCGATTTGAGTTAAGTATAACCTTTGAGGTAAATTATATTCTGTTTGAATATAAGCCGATTTTGAAATATTATATGATTATAATATAATGATATGAAATATATTCTGGTTTAGAATATAAATCGGTTTGGGAATGATTGGGATATCGTGTTATGAAATTTTGTTCTATTTTAATATAAAAATGGATTCGAAACAAAATATGATATTTTGATATGAAAGCGAACCTTTGAAATGTAAAAGAACCAACCGATGTGAAAAGATGTAAGCGTTAGTTGTTAAAGAGACCGGAGTCGACATAAGGCATACTCTCTGTCAGTGTCGATACCACTTTGACAACTGTGAACGTTATGATGTATCCAGAATGAGTATGATGACTTGGAGGCGATGATTGAATCGAAGAAGGTGATCAATGACGAAATAGCCCTGACCTTCGGGTCAGAATTGAAATGACTAAAACAGGAGCTATACCGTGACTAACTGAGGTAGCACCTTTGATGGACACACTTCTTCGATAATATTTCTATGACTATGATGATGATGATTTGGGTCCATTTATGACTCTGGGAGTGTGTTCCGAGGTGGGCGGTAGTGGCTGCTATGCGTTACCACCGGTCCGGGAGTGCAATTGGTAGAATCCTACCCTGGGCATTGCCTCGAGTGCCTTGTCATATATATCCATATCGAGCCCATACGATTTTGATTTAGCATTGCCTTCTACGGAGTGCCCTCTGATAACACCATTACGGTGAATTTACGGTAATGTATAGACTGTTGATGCCTATAAATGGCGTAAGGGTAATATGGTAATCCCTCTTACGCTATTTTCAGTATTTATACTTTACTGGATAGACATTATCATAAAAGCATACTATATTATGTATGTATTAGTTTAATGGATCCTTGAGAGATGGGAAAATCCCGTAACATCTCTGGAGTTACTGTACCCATGACTGATGTTATTTTGTATTTTGATTTGACTAATATGAGATGATTTAGTGCTGATCCGAGTGTTTGTTGTGTTTTCTTTTTATGCAATACGCTCGGGTCAGCAGACGTTGCAGTTACTGAAGATGACTGTGTTTTGGAGATCGAAGACGAAGATTTGGTATATCTATTATCTATACATATGTATATCCGCTGCATTATTTCCGCTGCTTATTATGTACAGCTGAATGTATATGTAACTCTGATAATCATTGAATGTTATAACCGAGGTATACATTTCAACCGCTTTAAATTGCTATTTGTTTATTATATGTTGTCCTTCCGCTGTGAGGTTCTATGATTGGTTTTCTTTTCTTTCTTTCTTTTCTTCTTTTTCCCAATAACTACCTGCATTTGCGATTTGTTTGGGTCGACATGGGTGGTTTATTGTCGATTTAAACGGTCAAAAATTTGGGTCGTTACATTTGGTATCAGAGCGATGGTTAGCGATAACCTTGGCTCTGTTGGGAATTAACTCATTAGAGATGGGGTTAGGAACGCCCTAGAATGAGTTGAGTGATATGAGAGAGTGTACTTGTATTTGGTTATAAATTGGTTTATATTATGTTGAGTCGTTCTGTTGAATATTTATGGGTTCTGGTCGATATGTGGGACGCCATAGAATCGATAGGGATCTCTAAATAATCGAACAGAATGATCGATATAATATGGTTTCGATTTTTATTTTTAAAATATATCAAATATATATTATTGGTTCAAGTATGTGTGTATTCGTTTTAGTAGGTGGTAATGTTAAGTTATTACCTATTATGGTTGATTAGATAATAATTATAATAAGAAAAATTTAATGTATCTAGAATATATTTGAAATGGAAATGAACTTGAAACTTGATCCTGGGTGTTTTCAAAGATAGTTTGCCAAAGTTTGAAATATTATCGTATGATAAAAAGTAGTTTGGAAATGGTTTCAAAAGAAATAAGTGTATAATTCCTCATCGAATGTCAGAAATGACTTCGATAATGAGTGCACGCATTATCGACGTTCATTATGAAGTGTCTAAGTGGGGGAGAACACTCGACGATTTAAATGTGTTGGCAAAAGATTTTTGAATTTAAATTCCATATGATATAAATTTTATGTAAAGTATTGGTATACGTTTTTCAAAAAGTCGAATTAAATTTACTTGGGTTTAAATTTTCCTTGTTCTTTGTTAACTAAAAATTTAGATTTAAAAATTTATGTCGTTTGGTTTTCTGCAAGATAGTATAGGTACATATATTATTTTAACCTAGTTTACAAACCCGGAATTCGAGTAATTTAAGTTCATCTTAACTAACTGCATTGATGTAAGTACTAAATTTACTCGACTCATATGAATTTTAGACTTTGAAACCTTGAAAATAAACTTAAGTATTATAAGAAAAGATGTGGCTGTTGAAATGCTTAAGCATGGATGATAACGAGTTAAAGAAAATATATATATTGGGATTGATGGAAGTGTTAGAGAAAATTTAAAATAACTCGCAAAGTAAAATTCGATTGAAGTCGACTAAATTAGACTTGGTTTAAACCCGGAATTAAGATATTTAAGTTCGTTTTAATAAGTAATATAGATTTAATATTAAGGTAACTCGTGTTATTAGAAATTTTTGGTTTAAAAACAGGAAAGGAGATTAAGTATTAAGAAGGTGAAATGGTCATTGGAATACTTAGATACGGGTAACAATAGAACTAAGAACCAAATTCAGTCGATGTAAGTAACCGATAAAGTTGAAATTTACCAAGGAATGAAATTCAACCAAGTAAAGTAAATGAGGAAGTTGTTGTGCAAATGAAATTGGCATAGCCTATGACTTGGCAAATTAATAAGGATGTTAGATTAGTCGAGTGAAATCAGGTTAAATTAGGAAATTGAATAAAAGGGTTTGAGAGCTAAGTATAAACTTTGAATTATAAGCAACCGTTTATTAAAATCCTGATTGGTAAGTCAAGAAGATTCGGTTAAAATGAAATGTATATGGAGACTTACATCACTCGAACCTGAAGTTTGAAATCTAGAATCGATATAGCTAACTTGGTGGACTAAGCGAAAATTAGACTCATATTAATGAATGATGAGTAGGTAAGTAAATGAAATTTTATAACGACATGAAGTAGAATGGTTATATAAAGACCATAACTAATCTAACTCCATTAATATAAGTCCGAAGCTAACTAAAGGTTGAACGAAGAAATTTATATACAAAAAGGGAACTAAAAGTTGGTCGAGTCAAACGAGTTGACTCGATAAAAGTTTCCTTAAAAGTCAACTTAAAGGAACTGCATAAAGATTGATTTAAAATTTAATACTTAGAAAAGAAATGAGTAAAATTTTGGCATATTGATTCATGGTAATGAATTAAAGGATCAACGTAATCAAGTTTGTTGGAAATTTTAAAATGAATGAATGGTTCAATACAATCAAGTTAGTTCGGAAATAAAACGATATCAAGTTTTAACTAAATTTAATGCTTGAAAAGAAACGAGTAATGTATCGAAAATTTATTGGAGTGAAATAAGCAATTGGATGTAAATTCATTGCGGGGATAATGGAGTAAATGTAAAGGATTCAATGGATGAAAATGGGAAGAGGTAATTGAAATAAAATATATTAATATAATTGAAATGAATATGAACATATTTAAGTATTGAAAAGGGAAATCATATTATGAGTATAAGGGGCAATAATTCATTTTGATGGTTAAGTTACTAAAGGTCTCCAAAACCATTCCTCGAGTAAAGAGTGATAACTAATGTAAAGTGATAAAGATTTATAAAAGTTTTAGAATCCGGAAGTTGAAACTCCAATTATATTAGTCGACGTTCGTGCGAAAATCTGAAATGTTGGATAGGCTATAGTAGAATAGCCATAACTTTTGAATGGATGACCGGAATTTAACGATTCCGGACTTTTTGGAAAACTTAGAAACTGAGCTAAAACTTTTGTTAATAGCGCCCGTCGAAATTCTCATGTTTACTATGCTGAAATCAAAGGTTTAGTTGTGGTTGTATGTGCAGAAAATAAAAATCTGAACTGAATACCCATGTTGTTTTTGACCATAACTCCCTAACGGAGCGCCGGATTTCGATGTGCGAGTACAATTCGGAAAGGCCAGAATGTAAGCTAAAATTTTCTTTTAATATGTCTAGTCAAATTCTGACGTTTAGGGGGCTAAAAAGTGGATAGAACATTTCAGACCTGCATTTTCAGGGTACGGGCTGAAGCATTCAGTTTTATTAAAACAGCCATAACTTTTGAACGAATTGTCGGAATTCGATGAATCCGGACAATTCGAAAAGCTTAAAAGAAATGCAACAACTTTTCCCTGTGTTCTTTAATCAATTTCCATCATCTAAGGGGCGAGAATCATTGATTTGTTGCTGGCCTGTTATGAAAATCTTGGTTTTGTGATTTTATTGCTTTGTATATATTGTGTAAGCAATATAAATTTGGCATGGATTGTTATATGTTTTATTCTTATGTGTATGTGAGTATGTAGCAGGTGTAAGGAAGTCGCGCTAAGCTTTGGGGCTCGCTTGCGCTAAATGCTTAATGTTAAGGTAAATAAAAATGCAAATAAACACTACACAAGGTACGTATGTGTGTTATATGGTTTATGGTTAGAATATATATGGTGTCTTCCCCATTTTTGGGATGCCTCATCGAATGATGAGATGTATATTTGAATTTTATATAGGTTGTGATTTTTCGGACCTCTCCGTACAAAGGAGATGCTGCCGAAATTTTCCGTGATTTCGGGAGTTAGAAAATTTATGAGATTTACAAATATAACTTACTTAATAAAGGCTATTTTATGTATGAATTTAAAATAGATATGTGCTTAACATCGTTTCGTTCTCTTTTCGAGGACGAAAAGATTTTAAGTGGGAGAGAATGTAACATCCCATATTTTTCAGTATATTTAAATCTCGATTTAAATAAATAAAATGGAATAATATGACTTAAAAATCAAGTTTTGATTGATTATGGCAACGATAATTGGTCAAATTAAGATAAGACAATTTTGAAAAATAGTTATACTTGAAATGTTGTAAATTGAAATTTAATATTTAAGTAGTTAAATAAATTTGAGTGGTTTAATTTAAAAAGTGAAATTCAAATTTAGTTTGGAATCGGTGAATTTTAAGTTATTTAAGTTAAGGATTGAAATTCAAATTCAAAATTTCAAATAAATGATTCTTGGGAACTTAAAATTTATGAAATCAATTTCTAAATTTATTGAAGTTGGAATTTGGTTTAAAGGGAATTTTATTAGTATTTAATTTTAAATTAAATCAGTTAATTGAATAATTGAATATTTTATTTATTTATTTAACTGTTTTGGCGACTGTCTCGGAATTCGACGAAACTGGCACCATCAGAACCGGAACGGTGAATTATTATAGGATTTCAATTTGCATTACAATTCGACTTACCGGTTGACCGTACGAGAGAAAATATGAAAGAGATCATTGTAAATGAATAATTTGGTGTTTTAACATTTGGCCTTCTCTATTTATATAAATAAAGCCCAATTAACACCTCATCAGCTCATTCTATCTATACGTACAAGTTTCTCAAACAAAACTTCTTTCTAATGGCTGAAATCAAATCGTCAAAACCCTAGAAAAACAAAATACCAACTCAAAAGTCAAATCTCTCCAAACCATAGCAAATTACATGTCAAACTGAAGCTCTCGACGATACGAAGCTTCTGGTACAATCTATTTCGACATGCAGTAAGCGAGGAGGCCGAAAATCGATGGTCAAAGCTTGGATTCGCGGAACCCTAAGTTCTAAATTGGGGATTTTCGATTTCAACTTCGATTTGAAAATCAGACTTCTGGGTTTTGTCGAGTACAACACGTGGAGTTGAACCATGGTCGTCCGAAGGTCTGAAAATCATTGAGGGTGATCGATTTGGCGTTTTAGGGTTGGAAAACCCTTTTGTTCGTCTCGTCGCCGGAGGAGCTTAAGGCCACCGGAGCCGTGGTTAAAGGGTTGGTTGGGCGCAGATTTCAAGGAGCTACAGGTGGGTAGCGGTCGGAGGTTCCAGTTTGGTCGGAGGACGGCGAATTTCATGGTCAAAGTTGGACGCGCGGATGGGTTTTTCGTGGGTTCACTGTAGCAGAATAGAAAGAGGAGCATGAAGAAGATTTGGGGTTTGCTGACGTGTCAAGATTTGTTTGGTGAGGAGTTTCTTTTAATTAATTTTTATATATTTAAAATCCATGTGGTAAAACACTGATAACTCGCTCGTTTTAACTCGGATTGATGCGCGGTTTGTTGCGTTGGGATCGTGGCGAAGTTGCGGACGTTTTGACACTAACCGGGCTGTGTTTGGAGACCGTCAAATTTTGGGCTATGGTTGGATGTCCGTCTGGTTCTAGATGCGAAGGTGAGTGATGCTTCACTCACAAATAACTAAATTATTCCCATATTTATTAAATTAAATTGTGAAGTAATTTTGGTTTCATGGCTGTGTTGATTTTTGATGTGTTGTTTAAATTTGACATGTTAGTGTGTTAATATTCAATTTAGTCAATAATTAGTTATTTAATTTCAGTTAATTTCTAGTTGAAATTCGAACCCTGCCAAAACCTGAAACTGTTAATGCTGATCAGTTAAATGAAATGGTTGCGATGTATGTTGGTTGAAATTTATTTTTGAATCTATATTGACGTTCAACTGTTCCTTATTCCAGTATATTTTATTGCATGTTGATTTTAGCGATAAATTCCATTTAACTTTGATGTTGCGGGCATCCAATGAACCCGGGATTTATCGATAAAATAAATTAAGAACACAGAGTGAAATGATAAACCTCTGTGACCCTGATTTGGATTGAAATGATAGATCCATCCCTGAAATATCGAGAAATTAGAATTTAATCACTTGACCATTGGATAGGAAATTCTATACAGACATCGGTTGGTTAAATGATCTTCAAATATTTGGAGATTTTATTGGACAGAAATTTCAGTTAAAAAAATGAACCGATACTCGATAAACCTGTTCCTGTAAAAGACCTAGATCACAAGTGTTATTTAAGTGGTTAAGAAATTGTTTCCAAAGGAAGTGGAATTCTTAGAATAAGATTTGAATAAAATCTGAAACTTTCAAATTTAGGGTTGGGTTTGAATGAAATATTTTATTTGAATTTAAATTTGAAAGAAGGGAGGATCGAGGAATAGGGGTTGAATTTCCTTAAATCGAAGATTTGGGTTGAATGGCATTTGAAACAAGATATTGAATTTGTATAACTCCATTGAGACTGGAGTATAGGTTCAGGTATTTGAAGTTCGGCAGAAGGAGAAAATTTGACTTAAGAATTTTATTATATATGTATATATATACGTGCAATGTTTGATTTCAAATAAGTAATTCTTTTCCTAAAATTTTATTTAACCCTTACGTAGAGACTATTTATTTTAGCCTAAAATTTTCTTATATTTTATTATTTAAACAAATTTGAAAATTTTAATTTTTATATGTATTCATAATAATATAAATTATCTTATTTGGTTTAATCATTATTTCTATACTTATATATTATATAAATATTTTATAAAAATAAAATCTATTTTCAAATTATGTCAAATGATCGTAAATTTCTTCCGAATGGAGATTGCTGAGTTTAAACCCCAGTTCGAGATGGAGTCGAGATAAGTATTCAAATATGGAACCAACTTTAACCATTTTTATATGTAAAGGTAATGGACATGTATTCGAATATATTGTATCCCATAAATGATATGAATGAGTGTTATGGAGATTTATACTCTTTTGAATATAAACAAATTTAGAATTTAAATCGATTTGAGTTAAGTATAACCTTTGAGGTAAATTATATTCTGTTTGAATATAAGCCGATTTTGAAATATTATATGATTATAATATAATGATATGAAATATATTCTGGTTTAGAATATAAATCGGTTTGGGAATGATTGGGATATCGTGATATGAAATTTTGTTCTATTTTAATATAAAAATGGATTCGAAACAAAATATGATATTTTGATATGAAAGCGAACCTTTGAAATGTAAAAGAACCAACCGATGTGAAAAGATGTAAGCGTTGGTTGTTAAAGAGACCGGAGTCGACATAAGGCATACTCTCTGTCAGTGTCGATACCACTTTGACAACTGTGAACGTTATGACGTATCCAGAATGAGTATGATGACTTGGAGGCGATGATTGAATCGAAGAAGGTGATCGATGACGAAATAGCCCTGACCTTCGGATCAGAATTGAAATGACTAAAACAGGAGCTATACCGTGACTAACTGAGGTAGCACCTTTGATGGACACACTTCTTCGATAATATTTCTATGACTATGATGATGATTATTTGGGCCCATTTATGACTCTGGGAGTGTGTTCCGAGGTGGGCGGTAGTGGCTGCTATGCGTTACCACCGGTCCGGGAGTGCAATTGGTAGAATCCTACCCTGGGCATTGCCTAGAGTGCCTTGTCATATATATCCATATCGAGCCCATACGATTTTGATTTAGCATTGCCTTCTATGGAGTGCCCTCTGATAACACCAGTACGGTGAATTTACGGTACTGTATAGACTGTTGATGCCTATAAACGGCGTAAGGGTAATATGGTAATCCCGCTTACGCTATTTTCAGTATTTATACTTTACTGGATAGACACTATCATAATAGCGTACTATATTATGTATGTATTAGTTTAATGGATCCTTGAGAGATGGGAAAATCCCGTAACATCTCTTGAGTTACTGTACCCATGACTGATGTTATTTCGTATTTTGATTTGACTAATATGAGATGATTTAGTGCTGATCCGAGTGTTTGTTGTGTTTTCTTTTTATGCAATACGCTCGGGTCAGCAGACGTTGCAGTTACTGAAGATGACTGTGTTTTGGAGATCGAAGACGAAGATTTGGTATATCTATTATCTATACATATGTATATCCGCTGCATTATTTCCGCTGCTTATTATGTACAGCTGAATGTATATGTAACTCTGATAATCATTGAATGTTATAACCGAGGTATACATTTCAACCGCTTTAAATTGCTATTTGTTTATTATATGTTGTCCTTCCGCTGTGAGGTTCTGTGATTGGTTTTCTTTTCTTTCTTTCTTTTCTTCTTTTTCCCAATAACTACCTGCATTTGTGATTTGTTTGGGTCGACATGGGTGGTTTATTGTCGATTTAAACGGTCAAAAATTCGGGTCGTTACAAGGCTCCATTAAATCTACGTATCCAACCCTCACATGGTTTCAAATCCTTCGGCTCGAGTTTTATTTGGTCAAATGTTTTCTTAAACAGAATGTTAACCGAACTTCCGTTATCCACTAGAATTTTATGGACTATAGCTGGGCCGATGGTAACAGTGATGACTAATGGGTCTTCAGTTGGGGAGTAGACTCCAATACTTTCTCGATTGCCAAATATGACATCATCAGACATCGTCTTCTGTTGCTTAATCGGGACATTATCCTCGGGATTGCTACATTCCCCTACTTTAAAATGCTGTTTAGCTGCATTCACGTACTGATCCATAGTTCTGAAACTATGCCTTGCCAGATGAAGCCCACCAACTATGGTGTTAATTACGATATTTTTTACTTTTTGCCAAGCCGTTGGTTTGGCAGTAGGTTGGCTTTGGTTCGGGGCTTGTGCGGCTTTCCCTCTATCCCTAGGAGTCACCTTATATTCATCAAGCTTTCCTTCTTGGAGTATCTTTTCGACCACATCTCCTAGATGATGAAATTCATTAGTGGTGTGACCTTGAGTTTGGTGAAAAAGACAAAATTTCCCAGTCTCACGTTCCTTTTCCGTCGAATCTCTTGGAGGGGGCCTCTTATACTGGAGAACATTGTACGTATCCAGAAATATATTCTCCAGAGTACCATTTAATGGTGTAAAACTCTCAAATGGCCTAGGCCGGGATCTTCTCTGAGAGTCATTTCCTAGGTTTCTCTTCCGATTATTGTTATTATTATTCCCCAATTGGTGACCGTTGCCTTGATTCTTCTTTCCGACATTAACTTCAACTTTTCCTGAGCTATCTACCGTCTGCTTGATGGCCACATTACTTTGGATATCCTCCTTATCAGTATCCTTCCTCTTTCGGTTGGCGTAAATTTCCTCTCGATGCGGGCGGATGTTGGTCTTCTCGTAAAATATTTCTCTGGTTAACGGTGGTTTACCGGCCAGGTATCTTCCAAACTCAATGTCCTTATCCACTGTGTCGATCAAGGCCATCAAAACAGTTTGTTCATGGGGATCTCTAACCTCCGTGACTTCTAAATTGAAGCGATCTAGATAGGATCTCAAAGATTCGTCCGGGCGTTGCTTAATGAGGGATAACTCAATGACATTCTTAGATCTCTGGGTATGTAGCCGGAATTGGTTTACAAACTGTTCACTTAATTCCCTGAAACTGGAGATCGATCGCTCTGGCAAACAAGTGAACCACATTAACACCGTATCCTGCAGGAATATCGGGAATGCCTTTCACTTCACGGCGTCAGAAGCGGCAGCTGCATTAATGTACCATGAATATCTCATCAGGTGCTGGACTGGATCAGCCTTTCCCGCATAACGGTTCATAGATGGCATATTAAATTTCCTTGGGAATCGAACCTCCAAAATATCATCAGTAAAAGGCAAATGACTATGGTCTATACCCCAATCTTTGGTTCTTTGTCCGCGACTTTCCACCATCATTTGCCTAATCATGGCTTCGACATCTGCATGAGTCAGGGTGGATTCGGGGTCAGTACTTCTTGCTCGGCGGGCCTTTCCAACATTTCTTTGACATGCTGCTGCAAGGTCTGGGTCCTGGGAAAAACTCCCTTGCCCCTATTGCCGCTATCAGTCGCGCATCGAGCAGGGGGAATAGGTCGATTCTAAGCAGGATCAATAACATCTCAATTCCTAGGCGGTAGGACGGGCTCATTTAAGTTACGGTTATTGGTTTTCTGATTAAGCGCCTTTATATTCTCATCCCTTTCCAGTGAAGGCCATCGCCGGTTTCTTCGAGGTTCTTCAGACGAGGATGTATGTTCCGAGGACAAAGGGTGAGCTGGAGGTGGTGAAACCTGCCTTTGAATATCGTTAATTCATCTGCCTAGGGTAGTAATATTTTGACGCAGCAACGAGCTCTCCTGCCTTTGAGCAGCCAATTTATCAGTTTTCCTATCCAATGCTTCAAGTATGCGAGTCAGATGTCCTTTGGTAACTGGAGCGGAATGGTCGAACTGGTGGTCTTCTTCTTCTCTTATACGCAAGGAACTTGAACCAGGTTGAGCAGAAGTACCAGTACGAGCGGAGTAAGCCATAATTTCCTTCCCAGACCAGGTAGTAGTCTTACTGTCAGTTCAGATCGTGGTCCTCCTAAGCTGATGGCTCATGGTACCCTCTTGATGTCGGTTCGTGGTGGTTCCCTGTGTAACAACCCGGAAAATGCGAGCTAATTTAAAAAATTTATTTTGGCAATTTTGGTGAATTTTGAATATTTAAAATAAATTATTTTAAATAATAACGATGAGAAATTTAATTTGAATAGAATTAGACGTATATATTTATATAGAGCGTCATTAGAATATAAATAATTATTTATAATTATAAAAGGAATTGAAAATAGCGCGGTAGTTCGAAAATTCGATTTCAAACTTCAAATGAATGTACCGGGTGTAAAAGAAACCCGATCTTAGCGAAACATAAAATATTAGAATCTAATTGAGAATATCTTTGCAACGAATCCGAAAAATCGAAATTTCATAGCGGGGATACAAAGTTATGCCCAGTTGAAAATTCAGAATAGTCGCTACGGAATTCTAGCCCTTAAAAATGGAAATTTTGCAAACGACCTCAGTTTTCGACGAAACCACTTTTGTTGGATCCGTGATGTTAATTTATTGCTAGATTACAAAATTCGTAATTTTTCGAATCAATATGTGTGCACGGCAAAGGAAAACGCGTTTGACCAATTTTAGTTGATTTTAATCGACTGGAAAATGACCATTTTTCAAACGGTATCAGAATTCGATGATTTTAGGGTCAGTATGTGGCCCCGGTAAATTGAAATGCGCGTTCAAATTCAATATATAGAGTTATATGTTGATTTTGACGGAAACTGATCGAAACGGTCGAATTATGTAATGACCCGCATTGTCAGAGGTATTATAATTAATTTATTTAATTATATAAATAGTGATATATTGAATTAAATAGAGGCTTAATTAAATAATATGGAATAATTAATTTAATTAAATAATTAAATAATATATTTAATTCATAAATAACCAGAAATAGTGAATTGAAAATATAATGTAAACTGGGTCATCCCTAATATTTAATTCAACTTAGAGTTGAAGTATATTGACGAATATATTCAATCGACGTCAGTTTGAACGTATAATTATATTATAATTAAAACCGAGCTCGAAATGGCGCTGCAGTTCGTAATTTGGCGATTCGAACTTCAACTGAATGTACATGGTTCGTTTTAAATCGGATTCCTGTGAAACAAGAAACGTGTGGAGCTGGTGGATTATATCTTTCTAGTGGGAGAGAAAAATCAGGATTTCGTCGCATAGATTTTGAGATATGTCCAAATCAATTTTAAAATAGTCGCTATAGAATCGTTTATCGACCGTAACGGATTATTCGATATAACTAGAGATCGGGTTTAAATTTAGACAAGGTTCTTTTAGGACATAGTGATAATTTAATTTTTAGAATTTTATTGTAATTTTTAATTTATTTAAATAAGCAACTTTTATTTGTAGTATTTTGCACCGTGTATCAGAAATTGTGAGGTTTCACAATATGAGTTAAACTACAGTTATCATTATATTTTTGGGATCACGGCACTTTACTCGATTAGTTGATATTTTCATATCAGTCCGTGGACAAACAGAGATCGTATGGACTTGTTTCAAGACGGTACTTCACGTGTAAGATTAATTATATATTAGAATAATATAAAATGGCCCAAATTCTATCTTATATAGGAATGAGCCTTAACCCAATTTGAGCAGCAAAAATGTTTTTGTGGTCAAAACAGAAACGCGTCCCCGGGGAAATGAAACTAACGGCCAAAATTCTTCCAACCCATCCATTCTTCTTCTATAAAAGGGAACGTATAACCTAATCTCAGCTCAAAACATTTTCTGTGATAACCCATTTCCGCCGCCACCAAATACGAAAGAACGAACAGCAGTTCAAAATTTTCCCCTCTTTTGATCTCTCAATCCTTAACGCCATTCACAAACTTCTAACCAAAAGTATACTCGGCTTGGTGAGATCTTCATGGTGATCGAAGACGATCGGTTGCTGGTCAGTATCGAAGCTGGAATTCATCTCGAGATGGCTGCCGTTCGAGGAGTTTGTGTGAGCTTCAGGCGGCGCCAAGTGCGATGAGATTCAATGTGGTGATTGGTGGAGTTAAGGCGTCGGTAGTGGTGGAGTCGGATGGAGCTCCGGCTGCTTCGAAGTGGTACAGCAGGTGTTGTAGTTTGAATGGCATGGTGTTCATTTTCCTAAAACAAAGGAAGTCAGGAATTTTGCCAGATTTTGATCTGGATTGGCCAGCGTAAAGTGAAATTAAGGTTTATTAACCTCATATGTATGCATTTATGATGTTATTACTTAATCAAAAACTTGCTATTCAATGAATCTGTGTTGCCGTGAGGTACTGGGAGTAAGTGAGTGTCTTCGTTGAGCATACGGGGAGAAGGACAGATGGAAGTCAGGTTTGGTATGGAATAAGGATGGACATATTGTAATTTATTTAGTAAAGTAGGCAGTAAATTGTTGAGGGAAAAGAAATAGAAGGGGGATGGACATCGGAAATGGTGATGTCGAGTTTGACTTGGGTATCTTGGGGTGACACTGTTCGAAAGGGGAAGTCTGTGGTGGACGTGAAGGCCAGTGGTCTTTGGTGAGGGACTGGGTTTTGTTCTTTGTGTTTTCGGGATGGTGAAGGAGTCGAGGGTACCGTCCAGTATTTTGGAGTATTGGTTTGTTGACGCCGTGTTGGCCTCATGCGGATTGGTGAAGAGAAGGGCACTTGGTATTTTTGTTGAAGCTGTGTGGTTAAGAATTTGTGAAGTATCGAAATGGCCAAAGGAAAAGGGTCTGGTTCATGAGTTGAAGTTCGTATGCCTGGAGTGGAAGAAGTACTGTTTCGAATGGTGATATAGGTTATTGGGCTTAGGAACATTGGTGAGGCCCAATTTAAAATATATTTAAGTTTATTTAAAATTAAATAATGTGTAACACTTATAATTATTGTATCTTGATCATATGATATCAGAATTTCGAACCGTCGGATCCGTTAGGATCATATGAACGGTGGCTACCCAATGGAACTGACTGGAAGTGGATTGAAGCTCGTTACAATTTATAGTGAAATAAATTGTCCGTCTGAATCAAGCGATGGTTATCGTTATTAACGATGATCGTCCAATGTGAGTAAAACTCACTAACTCTCCTCAATTTATATTTTAATATAAATTGTACTTTATTTATTGACTGCTGAATTTTGATTATTAAACTGGACTATTAAATAGATTTGATTGAAAACGTAGTTATAGTTAATCTATGTACTGTTAATCAAATATGGTTCTATACAGCAGGATATTTCATTTCAAAATGAAATCTGATATATATTATACTGTGTAACATCTGTGGATGCAGGGAGACAGGTTGGAGGAATCCGACTGGATTCCTCAACAATTATTTTACTGTTTTCATACATTGTGTTATATGATGTTTTATATAATCTGTTTTGGATTATGTGTGTTAGAATGATATTAATCATTGTTATTCGATATTTTACATATCATAAGAAACCCTGAGTTGTGAAATGGAATATTTCAATGTATATTGAAACGAAGGAATTTTATAAAATCACAGGATTTTATAAAAGGAAATTATTTATAAAACAAACACGGTTTTATAAAAGGAAAGTATTTATAAAACGAATAGAGTTTTATAAAAGGGAAAAATGTTGATAAAACAAATAGAATAGGAAAATGGAAAATTTCAATGTATATCGAAATAAAAGGAGTTTTATAAAATCAACCGATTTTATAAAAGGAAACAATTTGAAAATAGAGTATTTATAAAACGAACACGGTTTTATAAAAGGAAGTATTTATAAAACAAATAGAGTTTTATAAAAGGGATATTTATTTAGAAAATAAATAGAATTGAAAAGGGAAATATTTATTTAGAAAATAAATAGAATAAAGGAATATTTATTTAGAAGATAAATAAAACGTTATAAATAGGAAATATTTGTAACGGTACTTAGAAGTTATAAATAGGAAATATTTGTAACGGTAAATAGAAGTTATAAATAGGAAATATTTGTAACGGTAATTAGAAGTTATAAATAGGAAATATTTGTAACGGTAATTAGAAGTTATAAAAAAAGGGAATAGTTGTAACGGAAAATAAACGTTATAAAAAGGAAATTGACGAGATATAAAAGAGATAATCAAATAGAGTTAAATCGAATTTAGTATTCGAAGGAGCTAATCAAATTAGTTATTTGAAAGAGTTTATTGAATATTAGTTATTCAATTAGAGATAATCAAATAAAGTTAATCGATTAGAGATAATCAAATAAAAGTTATTCGAATTAGTCGAAGTAAGTTAATCGACTATTAGCTAGTCGAATTTTGGTTAAGCAAATAAATGTAAATCGACTATTAGTTAGTCGAAGATTAGTTAATCGAATATGAGTTAAACAAATAGGATTAATTGAATTAGAGTTAATCGAATCAGGGTTAATTGAATATTAGTTATTCAATTAGAGTCGATCGAATATAGTTATTCGAGATAGTGATAAAACAGACATAGTTAATTAGGGTAAGTACCATTTAACACGACTGCTAGCGTAATTCGCAGGGCTGTAGATAGCCTACGGCGGTCGGATGTTTCCTGAGGGAATCAGGCGTAACCATTTTGATCGCTGCGATCTAGAGTCAAGCGAATGGAGTTAATCGAATATTAGTTATTCGAAATAGAGTTAGTTCAATAGAGTTAATCGATTAGAATAATCAACTGGAGTTAATCGATTAGAGTTAAAACAGACATTGTTATTAAGGATGAAGTCAAATCGAATATTTGTTATTCGGAATAGTGTTAATTCAGTAGAGTTAATCTAATAAGAGTTAAGCAGTAAGAGTAAAGAAAAATAGAGTTATTCGAATAATAGTTGTCCGAATAAGAGTTAAATAAAAAGGAGTTAATCAAATAGGGTTATTCGAATATTAGTTATTCGAATAGGAGTAATGAAATAGAGTTAAACAAATTAGAGTTAATCGAATATTAGTTGTTCGAGATAAGAGTTAATTAAATAGAATTAACCGGAAAGAGATAATTGGATATAATCTATTCGAAATGAGTTAATCGAATATAAGTTATTCGAAGAGAGTTTATCGAATATTAGTTATTCGAAGAAGAGTTAATCAAATAGAGATTACTCGAAAGGGAGTTATATGGCAAATTCGATTATATCGAATTCGGGGAAAGTATTATTTACTTTCTGATTTTTAAATCAGGATTTATTTATTTATAAATAAATTAGTTGTTAGATAAATTAATCAAAGTAAGAAAAAAATGTTAGACTTATAAGTTAGATATTTCAGAAGTAAAATTTATAATGTTAGGGTTATGATAAATGTTTTCATAAAGGAAGCGGATTCGTAATCTGAATCCAAGAATTTGCGTAAGCAAATGGTTTTAGAAATTGAAGTGATGAGCTTTATCTATCGCAAGGTTAAGATCGTTGTTCAGTTAAGTTCTGAGAGTTAATTATACCCCAACTTGATTGACTTTGAAATTGACTAAGGAATAGTTGAAGTTCGATAACAAAGGATGATTAGTAATGCAGTTAAGTAATAAATGACTTATGGATTTAGTAGTCGTAACGATGTTTCATACAGCGTTAGTTGAAATCCATATAAATCAGTTTCGGAAACGTTTTCCAAATTTAAATCAAAGATGTTTTCTAAGTGTATAAATAAGGAAATATGAATATATATATATATATATATATATATATATATTCGATGATTGGATCGATAATTCCATTTGGAATTAAGATCGTTGTTTGTACAACGACATGTTTTCATTTGATAGTTAAATCATAGACTATCGAAGTTTTGACCATTTTACGTTGTAAATATGGAGAGACCGGTTGGATTATTATCCGAAGAACCACTCCGTATTGACATAAGCGTTGTGATCAAATACGATGAAGATAATTGAAGACGGTCTTATGCAAGGGCTGTCCTGTTTACAGAATAGTGCCTTCGGTTTCGTTCAGTCCCAGAACAAACGTATATGGACGAATGTCTGACAGAATATTTCCAATGATCGAATGAGTTGGACTGTACAAATATATATGGTGGCCAACGGATTTATTCCCTTCGCATAAAATCCAGAAACTATTTGTATAAACCCAACTTATGATTTACGGATCTGAAAATGTGGCATTCAAAGTGATCGTGTTATCAATGAAATGGAAAGTAAGCGTAGCTTCTAGCCTCACATCCGGTAAATGACAAAAAGCGGGCAGGCAGCATGGCTAAGTCGGTCGCTCCGAAGTAGGGTGTATAATCACCTATCTAGAGAATATTCATTTGCTTCTTAAATCTATCAATGTTGTCCCATATATATTTATGGGAACGGTTGCTGATCTCAACCGTTGGTGATGTACATTCGACACACTCAAGCGAAATGAGTGGTCGGTCATGTGTGGCTGAGTTACAAGATGTTCTTGTTGAACTCCAGTGTATCGTTCCTAGAGTACACTGATCGGAAGGTGGTTCCATACCTTGTCAAAGTTGGAAATCCAATCATCCAATACGCACCCGCGGTTTTGATTGTACACTATATATGTAGAACGTGAGATGAAAGCGTTTCTGCCAGATTGATATCTAATTGTATTTAGACATTATTATAATATCAGTGATACTGCTTTTCAAAGATGTTGGATTCTCATAATGGAAAAACCCGTTCCGTATTCACGGCGTGGTCTTATGAGATATCATATACCTGTTAAAATGATTTGAGTTTACTCACACTAGTCCATGACTGACCTGGAGTTTATTTGTTTTGTTTCCCTAAACTCTTGGGTGCCTAAATTTGTACGGGCAGTTGTAACAACCCGTATTTTTCGATAACGTGTTAAGACGAGAATCAAGGCAGAATTTAATTTTAAATTCTGAATCAAGTAAAACGGGCTATGCCTTTGCGTTTGTCTCGGAAAAATACGCGAAATAGAGTCTGAGTTTTCGAGAATCGGAGTCCGTATGACCAAGATATGGCCTCGCGAAGTTTCACGAAAAATTCCTAAATTAAAGTATACTTAATTAAGTGAAATGGGTTGCGCAGAGAAATATATATATATTGATATATATATATATAATTGAAAATTAAATAAATAAATATGCAAAAATGTTCAAAACAGCGAATTGGGAGGGGGGAATAACCGAACCGGCCGATTTTTGAGGTCGACCCGAGCTCGCTGGGTCGACTAGGGGTTAATCTAGGGTGTTTGGCTGTCAACCCGTGGGCCAATTTGCTCAAATGCAGATTTTGCATTTGGATGGTTCTCATGGTTCATCTTTAATCTAAAGGCCCTAGATGGTTCCTACACTTGACTTCTTCCCCAAGACTTGCTTTGATGGCTTGGATTGAATCTAGGTTTAATCCTATGGCCTAAAACACTTGCCTAATCTATAAATAAGACCCTAACCTAACCTAAATCCTGATTATTCATTCATGCAACTAAACTATGGCAAAATTTTACCTCTCATGGCCTCCACTCTCTTCATAAAATTTCTAAATGGTTTCTATGAGAGATTTTCCATGCATACAAGTGTTTTCAAGCTTGTATGAGTGTCATTAGCTTGCATTCAAGTCAAGTTTCTATCTTTGCATCATAAAGCAAGGGTTTTGATCATTTTGGCTCAAGGGTTCTTATGTTAGAGCTTGCATTTTGGGTCTATTTGATTGCATAAGGGCTTTGTCATATCTTTTGTGCCTTCATAGCAATGTAAGCCCTTTCCCTACTCTTAGATATTAACTATGAAGTTAAATGTTCATGTTGCAAGTTTGGGTTTGATCATTGAGTATGATACATGCTATCATGTCATGCAAGTTTATGAAGTCATTATCTTGATCTTGTGAGCTAAAAGCTACAACCTTTATGTTGAAATGTTGCATTAGGCAACATGAGAACCCTCATAACCTTTATGTCAACTTGCATATGAAGTCATAACCCTTATATGATGATATATGCGAGTTACTAGTCATCATTCCATATCTTTTGTCACCATGATTCGCTTATGTGCCAAGTTTGGGTTTATGCATGTTTTGAGGCTTAAGAATGTAACATGCAAGTTAATGAACACATTTGTGCCTCATTGGCCACCATGATTAACTTGTGGCTTAATATCCATTTTTGTCATGCCTTTGCCAAGTCTCTTCTTTTAATCCATTACGTTGTCGCGAACGTATATGCGAGTTTAAAAGCGTTGGGTTATGTTATGGGTAATTTCTAATGACATGAAAATACAACTTGAAAACATGACTTGAAATATAACATGGAAGTTGACATGTAAGTATGCATAAAAACATAAGCTTGGGAATTTACCTATTAAGTTAGGTCTACCCTTTGGGAATTTACCTATTAAGTTAGGTCTACCCAAATGCTTGAAAACTTGTAACATGTTTTGGGAAACATGATGGACACGACACTTAGATAATATAAGTGTGGCCAACTCGAGGTTGGGTTGAGTTTGCAACGTAAAACTACCCGGAACCGACCGGCCTAACTAGTAGTTGCAAACAATAGGACCCAATGTGAGAAGTTGGTCATGTTGTGCTTGAACCCGAGGTTAGACCAAGTTGGGGTGTAAAGCTACCCGGAACCGACCGGCTTAATTAGTAACCACAACAAAGTCTAATGTGAGAGGTGAAGGTGCATTAAGTAATTAATGCCACATGATAGGGTTAAGTTAATTTGATTAATGACTCTTAACCAAATATGACATGGACAAATGGGTTAAGTAATTTGATTAGGCTAATGATACTTAACAAAACATGACAAGGTTGGGTAGGTTAAGTAACTTGATTTGCCTAATGACACTTAACCATTTTTATATGACTAATGGATGGGGTTAAGTTAACCAACACTTAATCAATCCAACGCGATAACTTGGTAAGGTTAAGTAAGTTTTCTTAATGACGCTTAACCGAAAAATACGGTTAACGAATGGGGTTAAGATTAGACTCAACTAGTCTAAACATGGAAATCGAATGGGGTTAAGTTAGCCTAGACTTAATTAATCCCACTTGGTAGTTTAATGGGGTTAAGTTAAACACTTAACTAATCTAAACATGATGAATTGATGTGGTTAAATGACCTATACTTAACCAATCTAACTCGTGAATTTATTGAGGTTAAGTTAACCTATACTTAACCGATCTAACGTGAAAACATGATAAGGCTAAGTAACGAATCGCTTGAATACACTTGACCGATTTGACTGAGTAAATTGATAGGGTCAAGTTAATATATACTTAACCAATCTAGAATGATAATTGGACGAGGTTAAGTCGTGAAGTGCTTAATACATACTTAACCAACGTGAGCATGGTTTGTAGGGTTAAGTCTTGGACTTGGATACTTAGCCAATTTTGACATGATTTGAAGACGGGTTAAGTCTTGGACTTGGATACTTAGCCAATTTTGACATGATTGGTAGACGGTTTAAGTCATGAACTTAAGTGACACTTAATCCATTATGTAAACCCTAGTTCTGAGGATAGGGGATAACCGTAGTTAACAAGGATAACGGGAATAAGGCTAAGTGGTAAACCTTAGTTGAGGAATAACTAAGTAATGATTCTTAGTCAAGGAAATTTAGATCAGTTCATAGATAGATGAGTAACCTGATACGGTAGGTCATCGTTTAAGTATACGAGTAGGAGCAAGTATCTGATTTAGATAAAGGCTCCAGCGAACTGGGTAACGAAGCAGCGGCTTCAGGGAACGTGAGGGTATTCTTGGTATCCCTCTATGAGCTGCCAGGTGATTATACTAGGCTCATGAGAGGTTAAGGTCTGCGTTAGAAGAACCAAGAGTATGCCTTGGTTGCTATGCGAGCGACCTAAAGACGGGGATGAATAGGGGATAGTCGACGATACACCGTCGTACCCTAGATAGCATTTCGTCAGACTACCTACCATCTTTGGTCAAGCGTGTACGTACGGAAAGGCAGAGAACACCCAATAGACCATAATTGCTATCTAATTATGGTTGCGGTAAGGCTAGGATTGTGGGTTGGCCAGTAATGTGTTCTCATACAGGATTTATCCTGTCTTGTCTTTCACTAGTTGAGGGATGGGTCGCGTGGGACCATAGCCACGTATAGAAAAACAGACCTTAGCATCTGCATCGGCAGATAAATCGAAAGCTCCCGACCGAGTCCTGTATTTCTCGATCTGCCCTGTGACAGGACTCGGATGGCACGATGTGATACATGTGCATACAGTCATGGAAAACGATTCACGATGAATGTGTGGGAAAAAGGGCGCGGTTTACGGTTAGCGTAAATCTCAGTGGCCCTGGGTGGTTGAACCAAAACCGAGATACGAAAACGTGCAATAGGTAAGCGTAATCCCTAGTGGCCCTAGGTAGCATAAGTCCTAGTTGTACAAACGATAATTCATGTTGGAAGACCCTAGCTAGGTTTAGGGTAACAGTCCAAACCGATCTTAAGGATCATGGAACTATGTTAAAGTAATGTAGAATCTCATGGGAAAGCCCGTATGGTCTACGGCAAGGGATTGAACATTTACATGGAATAAAACATACAAGTTGAGTTACCTATATATGCGATATATTAGGTTGACATGGACCATTACACGACTTTTGAGTGAGGGTCATTCTTGGTTAACACATGATACGGTGGGGATACTAGTATGGTAGGTGCAGAGCTAAAATGCAGGATAGATATCATGGGACGTTATACGTGATAGATATCTTGGGGATATTATACTTGATAGAAACCTGACGATGTGATACCTTGTTTTATCTTGACATCGTAATTTATCATGACACCTTAGTTTATCTGAGTTCAGTAGTTCATCCTGTTATTTTGATTTAGCTTATCTATCTTGTCATCATGCTTATGTTCATCTCAGTTTCTCATGTCAGTTAACTTTACTAGTTTTTATGCTAATAGTAGATAGGGCTTACTCAGTCTTTTTGACTGACCCGTTTTGTTTCGCCTCTTTTCTTCCGTTTCCCCCCCAGGTTACAGGGAGGAAATACTGTTGTTTAGTTCGGACTTCTTCTGCTTGAAGGTCATCATGGATGGCTTGGACTTTTCTTGGCTAATGGCTATTTTACTGTTTTTACTTGGGGAATAATTTATGAAAATGTCTTTATGCTTCTTTACTATTGCAAGACAGGTTTTGATGTACTCTGATGTAAAAGGCTTTAGACCTTATTTATTCATGTTATGAAAGTTTGATTTTACTTCCGCTATTTTTATATGTTCTGTCTTGTGATATTTCTGTGCATGTTTACCAATAATGCCCCTCTAAAGCTAGTGCATTCCTTTGCGAGTGACCCTAGCGGAGGCGGGGTGTTACACGTGGTATCAGAGCAGAAGGTTACCAGACTGGGCAAAAGTTTTTAAAGACCTTCTGAAAACTATTTGAAAATCGTTTACAAAGAAGCATTTTTTCAAGAAAATTTTCTTTTAAAAGAAAAAGGATATTCCCCAAAGGCCATTAGCACTATCCTTGTTTCCTTAATTGAATCTCTTCTCCTTTCTTTCCTCCATCTGTATTCACAGTGGTTTTAACTGCGACTAGTCTTTTCTATCTACGAAAGTGCTTTCCATGCGATGGAGGTGGTTTTCAAGAGACCAGTGGCCGCGTTATAAGAAAGGATAGTGAGAAAGAGGATAAAGGATACGAGCTTAAGGATGAGCAACTTTTTGGTATGGCTTAGTCCTCAAAGGAGGGAGAAAGATGAACAATGAAACCCATGACGAGAAAGTATCTTTGGTATGGTGAAACGAGACGGATAGTTAAGTATTGTGGGACAAGGACAAGATCATCGTTGTATACCCTCACTAGAGTACCTGAGTAGGGGGATAACATCCTTGTTGAAGATCTAGTTATTCTTTTCTATCATCCCGCCAAGACTTTGTTTTGATCCCCGCATCATTTAAGTCTGCTTCGGTAGTTGAGTCTCTGCACCTTAAGTACTAACGTAATAGAGAATCCCATTTTTGTCTCAAAGTCCTATTGGAGAATCAGTCCATTTATACATGACTTGTTTGGATTTGGGAATGTCTATGCCAAGTGTTGAGTTTGGAAATAATGCTTATGTTTATAAGCTATGGATGGATTCTAGGGATGAAGTGGTTATCCAGTAGGGGGTGCCACTCTCGGTTTTGATAGAAGGGTAGTTAGACCTTTTGACTAGCCTTGGTAATGCCCTCGAAGTATCGGGTAACCTTTTTGAGGTTCTGTCATGAGTAGTTACTTAGAATCCCTAGATGCCTTTATTGGAAATTTGAAGCCCGATCGAGTGGTGTTCGCCAATAAGACAGATGGTTTACTTCATTTCTGCATGGGTTATAGAGATCACCCTAGTAAGTGCGCATGATAACCTGATTGACATCTGTTTACTTTCAAGAGAAAGTTCTTCTACATGGAATGCCTTATAGTATATAAACGAGATCCAAGATTCACTAGTGAATTTTGGAAAGCTTGCATGAGATCATGAGTACGCAGTCATGTTTGCGCCAAGTATTCTAGAAAAAGGATAAGTGCAAGTGGAATGAGAGGCGACGAAGAAATGAGTTTTAGCTCATGTTATGGAAGCCGGAAATAAGAAGCTACGAAATCGCGAAGTTAAAGGGCGGTCAAGGCACAATGGAAGTAAGCCCGAGGAAATACGACTTTGATGGTCAAAGACTAGATACGCGCATGATATCTCTTTTTGGGAGTATATCCTTGATCCCTATTTCTGTAGAGCTTACTTGTAGGTTATCTTTTGTGGACATCCTCTCGGTCCTACTTTCTGTTACAAACCCCGTAAGGAGTTTGTCTTGTTTATCTTCTCGGCCCTATTTCAGGGAATTCTAGGTAGAACCCTATGGATGTAAACATGTATTTGAAACATGTTATGATTGATATGGTTGCAAGTGGTTGCAAGTGGTTGCTCGTGGATGCGCGAATACACATTAGATACTAGCTCGACTCGGTCACATTTCATATTGCATATGCACGAGTATTTATACTTGTTTATGGATGAAATCGAATGTATTATCATGCGGTTGTTGCATATGAATGAATGATTGTGCACGCATATAGTATCTATATGACTAGGACTATTTGCATACATGTTGGATTCATGGCACTATACATATTTTGCATTAGAAAGATAATTCAGGCCTGATCATTAGCATTAGCTAAGGAACATGTACACACACGTTTTGCATATATTCATACAGCATTAGAAATCATCTAAGGACAATGGTTGCTTGTGGATGATGTTTTTGAGTAGATGGATGATGGATGGTAGGATATGTTCTTCCTAACTTGGAGATTTTGGGGACGAAATCCTAAAAGGTGGGGAGAATGTAACAACCCGTATTTTTCGATAACGTCTTAAGACGAGAATCAAGGCAGAATTTAATTTTAAATTCTGAATCAAGTAAAACGGGCTATGCCATTGCGTTCGTCTCGGAAAAATACGCGAAATAGAGTATGAGTTTTCGAGAATCGGAGTCCGTATGACCAAGATATGGCCTCGCGAAGTTTCACGAAAAATTCCCAAATTAAAGTATACTTAATTAAGTGAAATGGGTTGCGCAGAGAAATATATATATATTGATATATATATATATATATATATATAATTGAAAATTAAATAAATAAATATGCAAAAATGTTCAAAACAGCGAATTGGGAGGGGGGAATAACCGAACCGGCCGATTTTTGAGGTCGACCCGAGCTCGCTGGGTCGACTAGGGGTTAATCCAGGGTGTTTGGCTGTCAACCCGTGGGCCGATTTGCTCAAATGCAGATTTTGCATTTGGATGGTTCTCATGGTTCATCTTTAATCTAAAGGCCCTAGATGGTTCCTACACTTGACTTCTTCCCCAAGACATGCTTTGATGGCTTGGATTGAATCTAGGTTTAATCCTATGGCCTAAAACACTTGCCTAATCTATAAATAAGACCCTAACCTATCCTAAATCCTCATTATTCATTCATGCAACTAAACTATGGCAAAATTTTACCTCTCATGGCCTCCACTCTCTTCATAAAATTTCTAAATGGTTTCTATGAGAGATTTTCCATGATACAAGTGTTTTCAAGCTTGTATGAGTGTCATTAGCTTGCATTCAAGTCAAGTTTCTATCTTTGCATCATAAAGCAAGGGTTTTGATCATTTTGGCTCAAGGGTTCTTATGTTAGAGCTTGCATTTTGGGTCTATTTGATTGCATAAGGGCTTTGTCATATCTTTTGTGCCTTCATAGCAATGTAAGCCCTTTCCCTACTCTTAGATATTAACTATGAAGTTAAATGTTCATGTTGCAAGTTTGGGTTTGATCATTGAGTATGATACATGCTATCATGTCATGCAAGTTTATGAAGTCATTATCTTGATCTTGTGAGCTAAAAGCTACAACCTTTATGTTGAAATGTTGCATTAGGCAACATGAGAACCCTCATAACCTTTATGTCAACTTGCATATGAAGTCATAACCCTTATATGATGATATATGCGAGTTACTAGTCATCATTCCATATCTTTTGTCACCATGATCCGCTTATGTGCCAAGTTTGGGTTTATGCATGTTTTGAGGCTTAAGAATGTAACATGCAAGTTAATGAACACATTTGTGCCTCATTTGCCACCATGATTAACTTGTGGCTTAATATCCATTTTTGTCATGCCTTTGCCAAGTCTCTTCTTTTAATCCATTACGTTGTCGCGAACGTATATGCGAGTTTAAAAGCGTTGGGTTATGTTATGGGTAATTTCTAATGACATGAAAATACAACTTGAAAACATGACTTGAAATATAACATGGAAGTTGACATGTAAGTATGCATAAAAACATAAGCTTGGGAATTTACCTATTAAGTTAGGTCTACCCTTTGGGAATTTACCTATTAAGTTAGGTCTACCCAAATGCTTGAAAACTTGTAACATGTTTTGGGAAACATGATGGACATGACACTTAGATAATATAAGTGTGGCCAACTCGAGGTTGGGTTGAGTTTGCAACGTAAAACTACCCGGAACCGACCGGCCTAACCAGTAGTTGCAAACAATAGGACCCAATGTGAGAAGTTGGTCATGTTGTGCTTGAACCCGAGGTTAGACCAAGTTGTGGTGTAAAGCTACCTGGAACCGACCGGCTTAACTAGTAACCACAACAAAGTCTAATGTGAGAGGTGAAGGTGCATTAAGTAATTAATGCCACATGATAGGGTTAAGTTAATTTGATTAATGACTCTTAACCAAATATGACATGGACAAATGGGTTAAGTAATTTGATTAGGCTAATGATACTTAACAAAACATGACAAGGTTGGGTAGGTTAAGTAACTTGATTTGCCTAATGACACTTAACCATTTTTATATGACTAGTGGATGGGGTTAAGTTAACCAACACTTAATCAATCCAACGCGATAACTTGGTAAGGTTAAGTAAGTTTTCTTAATGACGCTTAACCGAAAAATACGGTTAACGAATGGGGTTAAGATTAGACTCAACTAGTCTAAACATGGAAATAGGATGGGGTTAAGTTAGCCTAGACTTAATTAATCCCACTTGGTAGTTTAATGTGGTTAAGTTAAACACTTAACTAATCTAAACATGATGAATTGATGTGGTTAAGTGACCTATACTTAACCAATCTAACTCGTGAATTTATTGAGGTTAAGTTAACCTATACTTAACCGATCTAACGTGAAAACATGATAAGGCTAAGTCACGAATCGCTTGAATACACTTGACCGATTTGACTGAGTAAATTGATAGGGTCAAGTTAATATATACTTAACCAATCTAGAATGATAATTGGACGAGGTTAAGTCGTGAATTGCTTAATACATACTTAACCAACGTGAGCATGGTTTGTAGGGTTAAGTCTTGGACTTGGATATTTAGCCAATTTTGACATGATTTGAAGACGGGTTAAGTCTTGGACTTGGCTACTTAGCCAATTTTGACATGATTTGTAGACGGGTTAAGTCATGAACTTAAGTGACACTTAATCCATTATGTAAACCCTAGTTCTGAGGACAGGGGATAACCGTAGTTAACAAGGATAACGGGAATAAGGCTAAGTGGTAAACCTTAGTTGAGGAATAACTAAGTAATGATTCTTAGTCAAGGAAATTTAGACCAGTTCATAGATAGATGAGTAACCTGATACGGTAGGTCATCGTTTAAGTATACGAGTAGGAGCAAGTATCTGATTTAGATAAAGGCTCCAGCGAACTGGGTAACGAAGCAGCGGCTTCGGGGAACGTGAGGGTATTCTTGGTATCCCTCTATGAGCTGCTAGGTGATTATACTAGGCTCATGAGAGGTTAAGGTCTGCGTTAGAAGAACCAAGAGTATGCCTTGGTTGCTATGCGAGCGACCTAAAGACGGGGATGGATAGGGGATAGTCGACGATACACGGTCGTACCCTAGATAGCATTTCGTCAGACTACCTACCATCTTTGGTCAAGCGTGTACGTACGGAAAGGCAGAGAACACCCAATAGACCATAATGGCTATCTAATTATGGTTGCGGTAAGGCTAGGATTGTGGGTTGGCCAGTAGTGTGTTCTCATACAGGATTTATCCTGTCTTGTCTTTCACTAGTTGAGGGAGGGGTTGCGTGGGACCATAGCCACGTATAGAAAAACAGACCTTAGCATCTGCATCGGCAGATAAATCGAAAGCTCCCGACCGAGTCCTGTATTTCTCGATCTGCCCTGTGACAGGACTCGGATGGCACGATGTGATACATGTGCATACAGTCATGGAAAACGATTCACGATGAATGCGTGGGAAAAAGGGCGCGGTTGACGGTTAGCGTAAATCTCAGTGGCCCTGGGTGGTTGAACCAAAACCGAGATACGAAAACGTGCAATAGGTAAGCGTAATCCCTAGTGGCCCTAGGTAGCATAAGTCCTAGTTGTACAAACGATAATTCATGTTGGAAGACCCTAGCTAGGTTTAGGGTAACAGTCCAAACCGATCTTAAGGATCATGGAACTATGTTAAAGTAATGTAGAATCTCATGGGAAAGCCCGTATGGTCTACGGCAAGGGACTGAACATTTACATGGAATAAAACATACAAGTTGAGTAACCTATATATGCGATATATTAGGTTGACATGGACCATTACACGACTTTTGAGTGAGGGTCATTCTTGGTTAACACATGATACGGTGGGGATACTAGTACGGTAGGTGCAGAGCTAAAATGCAGGATAGATATCATGGGACGTTATACGTGATAGATATCTTGGGGATATTATACTTGATAGAAACCTGACGATGTGATACCTTGTTTTATCTTGACATCGTAATTTATCATGACACCTTAGTTTATCTGAGTTCAGTAGTTCATCCTGTTATTTTGATTTAGCTTATCTATCTTGTCATCATGCTTATGTTCATCTCAGTTTCTCATGTCAGTTAACTTTACTAGTTTTTAAGCTAATAGTAGATAGGGCTTACTCAGTCTTTTTGACTGACCCGTTTTGTTTCGCCTCTTTTCTTCCGTTCCCCCCCCCCTCCCCCAGGTTACAGGGAGGAAATACTGTTGTTTAGTTCGGACTTCTTATGCTTGAAGGTCATCATGGATGGCTTGGACTTTTCTTGGCTAATGGCTACTTTACTGTTTTTACTTGGGGAATAATTTATGAAAATGTCTTTATGCTTCTTTACTATTGCAAGACAGGTTTTGATATACTCTGATGTAAAAGGCTTTAGACCTTATTTATTCATGTTATGAAAGTTTGATTTTACTTCCGCTATTTTTATATGTTCTGTCTTGTGATATTTCTGTGCATGTTTACCAATAATGCCCCTCTAAAGCTAGTGCATTCCTTTGCGAGTGACCCTAGCGGAGGCGGGGTGTTACAGCAGTCAAGTAGCCGGGAATTACAGATATACTGGAAGAGCTTGGAGCAGGAGGCTTCAGGATCATATAGCTATAGTTATTTCCGCTGTGTTGTAAGTGTTGTACTCTGCAATGTTATTGTATACATATACTGTTTGTACTTCAAAAGTATGTTATATTTTATTCGTTCCGCTGTGAGATTCGTGTTACTCTGATGATGATGATCTTCTTCTTCTTCTTCTTCTTCTTTTATTCTAATAGTTCTACCTTATCTATTCTCATCCTCTATCTTCTTTCTATTAGTTTCTTGAATTTCCAGTGCAATTTGGGGTTGGACTTGTGTTATTTAGTCAGCTCAAATTGGACCGGATTTTCGTCGGGTCACTACAATTGGTATCAGAGCTTAAGGTTAAGTATTACCTTGGCTCTGTGGCGTGACTTAGTAGAGATGGGGTTAGTAATACCCTAGACTGAGATTGAGTGTATATATATGAGCGCGTGTTTGTTATTTGATATAAAAATTTGTTTTATATTGTGGAGTTTTATTGGTTGAGTGGCTTATGAATTTGGGTCGATAGTGGGGCACCACAATATCGATAGGGGTTTCTAAACACTCGAATACGATGAACCAACGTGATATGTTTTGAAATTAACATAGTATAATTGGTTGTGTTGGTTGTTATTATAATCAGATGAGATTATAAAAAGGCGAAATGGTTAAAGATAACTAATCAGAATTCATATAAGTAAAGTATATGAAATAAGATGAATTAAATCTGAAATTAAATCAGGATTAGGAATTAAAATAAGGAAATTTTAAGTTCCTGGGAGATTTTGAAAATGTTTTCAAATTGGAAGTGTTATAGTATTGAACTCACTTCGATAAACTGGGAAATAACCCTGATGAGTGTGGCCACATCATCAGTGTTCATTTTCGAGTTCTAAGTGACAGATTACTACCAAAGGTTATGTTTTTGAATTGGTTTGAGAAAACAAGTGGTTTAGAAGTTTAGATGTTTTGGATTGTTATTATGGTTTCAAATTGATTTGAAATAAACCCAGGAAATTAAATTCTGGAATTAAGATTTAACTTATGAAGATAAATAGATTAAAATATTGAAAGTGAATAAATTAATTTGAATTAAACTTGGACAAGGTTATATATAATATGGAATTATATTGGGATGATATCGAGTAAGTTGATTGATTTTATAAGGATTTGGAATCAAGAATTGTACTTAAGTTTGAAATGGAATTTGACTTGAGTATAAGCAATTGCTTGAGTTTGAGGATAAAAACTGATAGAAGATGGATTGGAATGACATTGGTATATGTTAAGTTGATAACCATTGGGAATGGTATAATGATATGGTTAGCAAAAAGGTACTAGTTTATATTTCATATGAGTTGGAATTTATGAGCCGATTTGGCAAGCCGCTTGGCGTTTTGATTTTCTTTTGGGTTGGAGAAGGCCTAGAGAGGCGAGTTGTGGTTTTACCGATAGGGCTGTACAAAGGAGGTAATGGCAAAATTTTCCGAAAAATTTAAGCGTTCGAAAATTTTCAGAATTTTGAAAATTTAGTTTAGTCGGAAGGAATTAATATTTTAGTCAATATTAATTGGTTCAGTTGAAACTGAAGTTAAGGGGTAAACCGATAAATATTTACCTAATAGATAGGGTCGTCCTCTACCTTAGCAATTTCGAGGACGAAATTATTTTAAGTGGGGAAGAATGTAATGACCCGCATTGTCAGAGGTATTATAATTAATTTATTTAATTATATAAATAGTGGTATATTGAATTAAATAGAGGTTTAATTAAATAATATGGAATAATTAATTTAATTAAATAATTAAATAATATATTTAATTCATAAATAACCAGAAATAGTGAATTGAAAATATAATGTGAGCTGGGTCATCCCTAATATTTAATTCAGCTTAGAGTTGAAGTATATTGACGAATATATTCAATCGACGTCAGTTTGAACGTATAATTATATTATAATTAAAACCGAGCTCGAAATGGCGCTGCAGTTCGTAATTTGGCGATTCGAACATCAACTGAATGTACAGGGTTCATTTTAAATCGGATTCCTGTGAAACAAGAAACGTGTGGAGTTGGTGGATTATATATTTCTAGTGGGAGAGAAAAATCAGGATTTCGTTGCATAGATTTTGAGATATGTCCAAATCAAATTTTAAAATAGTCGCTATAGAATCGTTTATCGACCGTAACGGATTATTCGATATAACTAGAGATCGGGTTTAAATTTAGACAAGGTTCTTTTAGGACATAGTGATAATTTAATTTTTAGAATTTTATTATAATTTTTAATTTATTTAAATAAGAAACTTTTTATTTGTAGTATTTTGCACCGTGTATCAGAAATTGTGAGGTTTCACAATATGAGTTAAACTACCGTTATCATTATATTTTTAGGATCACGGCACTTTACTCGATTAGTTGATATTTTCATATCAGTCCGTGGACAAACAGAGATCATATGGACTTGTTTCAAGACGGTACTTCACGTGTAAGATTAATTATATATTAGAATAATATAAAATGGCCTAAATTCTCTCTTATATAAGAACGTGCCTTAACACAATTTGAGCAGCAAAACTGTTTTTGTGGTCAAAACAGAAACGCGTCCCCGGGGAAATGAATCTAATGGCCAAAATTCTTCCAACCCGTCCCATCTTCTTCTATACAAGGGAACGTATAACCTAATCTCAGATCAAAACATTTTCTGTTATAACCCATTTCCGCCGCCACCAAATACGAAAGAACGAACAGTAGTTCAAAATTTTCCCCTCTTTTGATCTCTCAATCCTTAACGCCATTCACAAACTTCTAACCAAAAGTATACTCGGCTTGGTGAGATCTGCGTGTTGATCGAAGACGATCGGTTGCTGGTCAGTATCGGAGCTGGAATTCATCTCGAGATGGATGTCGTTCGAGGAGTTTGTGTGAGCTTCAGGCGGCGCCAAGTGCGATGAGATTCAAGGTGGTGATGGGTGGAGTTAAGGCGTCAGTAGTGGTGGAGTCGGATGGAGCTCCGGCTGCTTCGAAGTGGTACAGCAGGTGCTGTAGTTTGAATGGCGTGGTGTTCATTTTCCTGAAACAAAGGAAGTCGGGAATTTTGCCAGATTTTGATCTGGATTGGCCAGCGTAAAGTAAAATTAAGGTTTATTAACCTCAGATGTATGCATTTATGATGTTATTACTTAAACAAAAACTTGTTATTCAATGAATCTGTGTTGCCGTGAGGTACTGGGAGTAAGTGAGTGTCTTCGTTGAGCATACGGGGAGAAGGACAGATGGAAGTCAGATTTGGTATGGAATAAGGATGGCCATATCTTGATTTATTTTGTAAAGTAGGCAGTAAATTGTTGAGGGAAAAGAAACAGAAGGGGGATGGACATAGGAAATGGTGATGTCGAGTTTGACTTGGGTATGTTGGGGTGACACTGTTCGAAAGGGGAAGTCTGTGGTGGACGTGAAGGCCGGTGGTCTTTGGTGAGGGACTGGGTTTTGTTCTTTGTGTTTTCGGGATGGTGAAGGAGTTGAGGGTACCGTCCAGTATTTTGGACTATTGGTTTGTTGACGCCGTGTTGGCCTCATGCGGATTGGTGAAGAGAAGGGAACTTGGTATTTTTGTTGAAGCTGTGTGGTTAAGAATTTGTGAAGTATCGAAATGGCCAAAGGAAAAGGGTCTGGTTCATGAGTTGAAATTCGTATGTCTGGAGTGGAAGAAGTACTATTTCGAATGGTGAAATAGGGTATTGGGCTTAGGAACATTGGTGAGGCCCAATTTAAAATATATTTAAGTTTATTTAAAAATAAATAATGTGTAACACTTATAATTATTGTATCTTGATCATATGATATCGGAATTTCGAACCGTCGGAACCATTAGTATCATATGAACGGTGGCTACCCAATGGAACTGACTGGGAGTGGATTGAAGCTCGTTACAATTTATAGTGAAATAAATTGTCGGTCTGAATCAAGAGATTGTTATCGTTATTAACGATGATCGTCCAATGTGAGTAAAACTCACTAACTCTCCTCAATTTATATTTTAATATAAATTGTACTTTATTTATTGACTATTGTATATTGATTATTAAACTGGACTGTTAAATAGATTTGATTGAAAACGTAGTTATAGTTAATCTATGTACTGTTAATCAAATATGGTTCTGTACAACAGGATATTTCATTTCAAAATGAAATATGATATATATTATACTGTGTAACATCTGTGGATGCAGGGAGACAGGTTGGAGGAATCCGACCGGATTCCTCAACAATTATTTTACTGTTTTCATATATTGTGTTATATGATGTGTTATATAATTTGTTCTGGATTATGTGTGTTAGAATTATATTAATCATTGTTATTCGATATTTTACATATCATAAGAAACCCTGAGTTGTGAAATGGAATATTTCAATGTATATTGAAATAAAGGAATTTTATAAAATCACAGGATTTTATAAAAGGAAATTATTTATAAAACGAACACGGTTTTATAAAAGGAAAGTATTTATAAAACGAATAGAGTTTTATAAAAGGGAAAAATGTTGATAAAACAAATAGAATTGGAAAAAGGAATATTTCAATGTATATCGAAATAAAAGGAGTTTTATAAAATCAACCGATTTTACAAAAGGAAACAATTTGGAAATAGAGTATTTATAAAACGAACACGGTTTTATAAAAGGAAGTATTTATAAAACAAATAGAGTTTTATAAAAGGGATATTTATTCGAAATGAGTTAATCGAATATAAGTTATTCGAAGAGAGTTTATCGAATATTAGTTATTCGAAGAAGAGTTAATCAAATAGAGATTACTCGAAAGGGAGTTATATGGCAAATTCGATTATATCGAATTCGGGGAAAGTATTATTTACTTTCCGGTTTTTAAATCAGGATTTATTTATTTATAAATAAATTAGTTAGATAAATTAATCAAAGTAAGAAATAAATGTTAGACTTATAAGTTAGATATTTCAGAAGTAAAATTTATAACGTTAGGGTTATAATAAATGTTTTCATAAAGGAAGCGGATTCGTAATCTGAATCCGAGAATTTGCGTAAGCAAATGGTTTTAGAAATTGAAGTGATGAGCTTTATCTATCGCAAGGTTAAGATCGTTGTTCAGTTAAGGTCTGAGAGGTAATTATACCCCAACTTGATTGACTTCGAAATTGACTAAGGAATAGTTGAAGTTCGATAACAAAGGATGATTAGTAATGCAGTTAAGTAATAAATGACTTATGGATTTAGTAGTCGTAACGATGTTTCATACAGCGTTAGTTGAAATCCATATAAATGAGTTTCGGAAATGTTTTCCAAATACAAATCAAAGATGTTTTCTAAGTGTAGAAATAAGGAAATATGAATATATATATATATATATAGATATATATATATATATATATATATATTCGGTGATTGGATCGATAATTCCATTTGGAATTAAGATCGTTGTTTGTACACCGACATGTTTTCATTTGATAGTTAAATCACAGACTATCGAAGTTTTGACCATTTTAAGTTGTAAATATGGAGAGACCGGTTGTATTGTTATCCGAAGAACCACTCCGTATTGACATAAGCGTTGTGATCAAATACGATGAAGATAATTGAAGACGGTGTTATGCAAGGGCTGTCCTGTTTACAGAATAGTGCCTTCGGTCTCGTTCAGTCCCAGAACGAACGTATATGGACGAATGTCTGACAGAATATTTCCAATGATCGAATGAGTTGGACTGTAAAAATATATATGGTGGCCAACGGATTTATTCCCTTCGCATAAAATCCAGAAACTATTTGTATAAACCCAACTAATGATTTATAGATCTGAAAATGTGGCATTCAAAGTGATCGTGTTATCAATGAAATGGAAAGTAAGCGTAGCTTCTAGCCTCACATCCGATAAATGAGAAAAATCGGGCAGGCAGCATGGCTAAGTCGGTCGCTCCGAAGTAGGGTGTATAATCACCTATCTAGAGAATATTCATTTGCTTCTTAAATCTATCAATGCTGTCCCATATATATTTATGCGAACGGTTGCTGATCCCAACCGTTGGTGATGTACATTCGATACACTCAAGCGAAATGAGTGGTCGGTCATGTGTGGCTGAGTTAAAAGATGTTCTTGTTGAACTCCAGTGTATCGTTCCTAGAGTACACTGATCGGAAGGTGGTTCCATACCTTGTCATAGTTGGAAATCCAATCATCCAATACGCACCCGCGACTTTGATTGTATACTATATATGTAGAACGTGAGATGAAAGCGTTTCTGCTAGATTGATATCTAATTGTATTTAGACATTATTATAATATTAGTGATACTGCTTTTCAAAGATGTTGGATTCTCATAAGGGAAAACCCGTTCCGTATTCACGGCGTGGTCTTATGAGATATCATATACCTGTTAAAATGATTTGAGTTTACTCACACCAGTCCATGACTGACCCGGAGTTTATTTGTTTTGTTTTCCTAAACTCTTGGGTGCCTAAATTTGTACGGGCAGTCAAGTAGTCGGGATTTACAGATATGCTGGAAGAGCTTGGAGCAGGAGGCTTCAGGATCATATAGCTATAGTTATTTCCAATGTGTTGTAAGTGTTGTACTCTGCAATGTTATTGTATACATATACTGTTTGTATTTCAAAAGTATGTTATATTTTATTCGTTCCGCTGTGAGATTCGTGTTACTCCGATGATGATGATCTTCTTCTACTTCTATTCTAATAGTTCTACCTTATCTATTCTCACCCTCTATCTTCTTTCTATCAGTTTCTTGAATTTCCAGTGCAATTTGGGTTGGACTTGTGTTATTTAGTCAGCTCAAATTGGACCGGATTTTCGGGTCACTACAAATTGGCTCATGATACATATTCCATTGTGTTCGGAATGGGGGTAATTAGCTAGGGACGACAGTCGTTGGGTCTCGTTTTGAGTTCGAAATAAAAAGTTACTTTATGGATTTAATATTAAAATTAAATTAATAAATAAATTAAAAACCCTCACACTTTACTCCCTCAACCCAGTCAACGGAGCCCTCCCTCTCCAAATCGTTTAACAGAAATCGACTTAGGTAAATAAAAAAGGGGGAAGAAAGGAGATCGATGGACCGCCACCCGTCACCCGCCTCCGGCCTGTGCCCCATGCCAGATCGCCTCCGCCTTCCACCGGTGATCCCCGTCCCCTTTCTCCCTCATCTTGATTCAAGGCGCGAGTCCCACAGCCCCAAAGCCCTAAAATTGAATCGCCTATCCCCTGAATGCCGCCGCCACTGGCCTTAGGTCCGCCTCCGACCCACCATCTCGACACCAGAACCCGCCACCTGCGAGCACACCCCACCTCCAACGAGTGCACAAATCCCTCCCCCTTCCTCCGATTAACCCCGTACTTTTTCTGATTTTGTTTTAATTTTAATTTTTTTGTAAAAATCTAGTTTTTAACTTGTATAAGGTTATGATTTTTAACACAATAACGCTAAGATTTTTAATACGATAAAAGTATAATTTTTGGTGCATGTACGTTAATAAAAATTTGTTTTTTATAACAAAGAAAGGTTTGATTTTTATGGCAAAGAATAGATCTTTAAAAAGAACAAAAAGATACGATATTTCCGTATGAAAAGATTTGATTTTTATAAAATAAAAAGGATAGATTTTTGTGTAAGGAAAGATTAGATCTTTGATTAAGTAAAGATACGATCTTTGATAAGTTAAAAATTCAATCTTTATACAAGGAGAAGCGTTGAAAAAATATATAATTTTTTTATATTACTAGCAAGATAAAAATATAATTTTTATCATGGAAGTAGCGTTGTAAAGGAGAGATTTTTACATATGTAGTAGTGATATAAAAATACGATCTTTATATATAGAAATATAATTTTTATATAGAGAATAGCGTGATAAAAATATAATCTTTATTATATGAACACCTTGTAAAAATAGAATTTTTATCCATATAAATTGATTATAAAAATGTGATTTTTATATGCATGGCAACAATATAAAAATATGATTTTTATACATGTAGTGGCTATGGACAACGAAAGTGACAAAAGGCGAGAGCGATGAAGATTTCTACATATGAAGAGTCGTGGCGTTTGGTTTAGCTAGTCGGTGAGAACTTCTCACTTTAAATCTTGTTTTCTAGTTAAAAATATATACTAGGATGCAGACGGTGCTTAGCAGCACCCGACACCATCGTCCACAGACCGTGGATGACTTGTAGGCTTGTTTGTTGTGTTGTGAAGTTTGTTTGTGATGTTGATGTGTAATGGATAATAAAATATTCATGTGTTGAAATAAGTTAATTATCGTTAAAAATATAATTTTTAACGTGAATGTGATTGAATAAATATTCATTTACAAACCGGACGGTTTGTTTATGTACACCTATTTTAAGGATATTGATTGGGACGACAAATTTTACACGTCGCCCAACAACACAAATAATATTCAGTGTTTGTGGATTGAAACCCCACACGGGTGTTGGGATGATATGCGACGTACACTAATTCCAATTGTTTAGTAGTATGACGATCGTTTGATTGACAGACTGTGTAAGCATTAATTATTTATATTTAATGCTTATGCAGTTGTGTGGTGCACTCTGGATGATGGTTGATTATTTATCGTTGCTATTATATACATGTGTTGTGTGGAATCCATGTGGTTAACATTATATGGTAAATGATTGGGCCTCATTCCAATCGGCAAAATAAAGAATATTATAATATAAAGATTCATGTGTTGAATAGAAAAAAAATAGTCATGTATTGACGATGCTCATGTGTTCAGAATATTCATGTGTTTAATAGAAAAATATATATTCAGGGGTTGAAAAATATATATTCATGTGTTGAGTAAAGTATTTTAACAATAAAATTTACATCTTTATCATATTTAAGATTGGAAACTAACTGGAAACTAGATAAGATGAGTGGTCTCCTGGGTATTGATCTGATGTTGGTTTCGGCCTTCGAGGTTAATACTTAAGGAATCATTCTCTTACTAATTTACGGTTGGCGTTTGATTAAAAATCAAACGATAGAAATCAAAATTTTATAAAATATATTAAATAATAAAAATAGTCATGTGTTGACGATGCTCATGTGTTGAGAATATTCATGTGTTGAAAGAAATATAGATTCATGTGTTGAATAGAATAAATATTCATTTGTTGAATAGAATAACGAAGTTGTTGAAATATATAAAGACGTGTTGATTAGAGATGCGCCATTTTGATGTGAACGATATTTATATCGATTATATTCATTTTTATAATGACTATAGAAAAGAAAGTGATTTTAAAATATAACATTCTGAAAATATTATCATTTGTACATCGATGATGTGGAATATTCAATTTTGATTCGAAATTGAATATGAAGTTGAAATCATTTTGAAAACGAATTTAAACCGATTTATAATATACGTTTCAAAAGGAAATCGACGAAGTATATATTATATATATTATATATATAATATAATGGCCGGAATAGAATGCGTCGCGCCGCGGCAGTTCGTGAATTTCGACCATTGACTTCGAATTGACGTTGCGGGAGATCCGACCGTCGGATTCTCCTGAAACTGGAACCGTTGGGCTCGTATCGGAAAGAGCTTTCCAATGAATATTAGAAATCTGAAATCTAATGGTTGGATTTGGAATTATGTCCAAATCAAATTTGGAAAAGGTAGTTGAAAGTGCAGTTCGATGGCCGTTGATGGAAATCGAATGTACGGGCCTAGATAAAATTATTAAAAATATCAATAATTTGTGTAAAATATTAAGAAATGATTTGTGAAGAATTGGGATGAAATTTTACAAATTTTCAAAGATAAAAATAGATTTTTACCGAAATGAACTAGTTTATAACTTGAATTAAAATCCAATTATTTTTAAAGTAAATAAATTGGATTTGAAGTGGTTTTAAAAATAATCAGAATTTCCAATACGTGATTTGGAATGGATTTGAATCAAAATTATCCTTGGAATATTTCGATGTTGGATTTCGTGATTATATAGATATGGTTGTGGAAATTTGAAAGATATATTTATAACGTTAATTCCAATACGATATTTGTTGGTCGTGGAATTTGATATTGAATATAAGCCGATATATTTTCTATTCAGAGACTTGTATTTAATATCAAACGTGATTTGGGTTTGTCGTGAATGGTGTCTTCATTAACACAGTTCTTAAACCCAGTTGAGAAAAAGATTAAATCTTTCTATTTAGATTTAATGAAGTGTACCAATTAAATAATATTAATTGGAATTGAATTTAAATTGGTATTGGGTTTATCGTGAGCGGTGTTTTGAATAACACATGTTCTTTAACCCGATTAACAATGGGAAGATTAAAACTAAGTGGAGTTTTAATCAATCTTTAATTAGATTGAAATGTGAATTGATAATTTAAACTATCAAATCTGAAAAGTGATCGAGAATGGAGTATCACCAGTTTTGCTCCAAAGCGATAGTTAAATCTTTAATTAGATTTGAACGTGAAATGGTATTTAATATTTACCGATAACACCGTGGTGTTAGATATGGAGTGTTACCAGTTTTGCTTCATGGGATGAATAGGTTGGGATTGGGAAATAAAATAAATAATAAATTCGGTGTGATTCGCTAATCCCGACTAGTTTGAAAAACCATAATATGGTTTGAAATGATATACAAAGGAAGATTAAAGAATAAATTTAGAAGAATTTATCTTTGATAAAATTAATGGGAACTTTCCCTAAGAATGTGAATATATGAATAAAAGAATATTCTGAATTGGAATGAGGCGTATGTTGTGTTTGTGTAACATTTGTTTATTATATACGCGGGTTATTCGAAAAGGTCGGGTTTATACCCATTCTGAATAACCGATTCGATGATAAGTCGAAGATAAAGACGGTGGTTGAAGACCGGAAGTCTTCACATCGTTTGGGAGATTACTGATGATCTTGATTGGGCTGTACACCCAAGATGAGGGAATCAGTTGGTGATCGTCCAGACGTACTTGGAGATTGATGGATATGCGAGGAAAGTGCCTCCGGTTTCATTCAGACCCAGAACGAACTTGTAAACGGACTATGTGTCTGACATTGGATTTTATTCTGTGTTGATTGATCTCTATTAAATATACATCTGTTTAGCGGTGGAAAATTTATTCTCTTGCTTAACGCCCTTCTCTGAGACGTACGAGCTCAGAGGTTGTTTATCGATGGACACCAGTCGCATGGCATGAATTGCCTGTGTGGCACGCCTAAGTGGAAATTGATCAAGGCTTCTATTGAAAAGCAAAGTCTTGTGGTTGATGATCAAAGCACGGCCTGTGTGGCGTAGCTTTGTGTATGGCGTTAATTCGCGAGCCTCACACCTCGGTATGAGTCAAAAACGGGATAGTGACCGTTGGGAGAACACGACGTTTCTTTCTTGCTAGTGGTGGTGTCAGTGCTTAAACAGGCTGACATTTATATACTTTTCACCTGTGTGGTTGTTGGAATGCGAGGCGCCTCGGATATAGGTCTGTTAGGATCGGGAAACGTGTGTTCAGGAATAACTAATCCTCAAAAGTAAGAGAGGACCAGCCTAACCGATTCCAAGGATCGCTGTGTGTGGTCCTGAGACATTTGCTAGAGTGCCTCGAACGTAAAGGAGCTTGCCCCTTGCCTCGACTCGTGATGGAATCCAATTTCCAATACGTGATATTTCGGTTTTATTTGTAGAGCCTAGTATGGCGACATAGTGGTATGGGTCACATATGCCGTCTATGATTGATACTTATGATTGAAATTGTTTTGAAACTATACACTTATGGTAATATCAAAATAATCTGTTTTTAAATGTATCAAGCATTCTTTGGCTATTATAAGGTAAAAAACTCTATCCTTCGGCTTAAGTTGCATTGTGTGATGGGACCTGGGTCTTATAATAGCTTCATTTTTCTTTAGCATTGCGCTGTTTATTTTATGCTCTGATATTCTTCGGAGGAAACCCGTTACGTGTTATACGGCGTGGTCTGTAATACCCCGAATTTCGGTTAATGCTAAAATTCACAAATTAAAGAATAACTAATCCCAGATGTGGGAATTAGGGGAAACGGGTTGCACCATTGCGTTCGTCTCGGAAAAATACGCGAAATAGAGTCTGAGTTTTCAAAAATCGGAGTCCGTATGAAGAAGATATGGACGAACGAAGTTAGGCAGAAAAATCGAAAACAAGCAAGAATGCACTGGCGCACTTGTGAAGTGCACCAACACAAAAATGCACTGGCGCACTTGTGAAGTGCGCCAACACATTTTTACACTGTCGCACTTGGGAAGTGCGCCCGTGTCGGGACAGGAAACCTGCACAGTTTCTAGAGAGTTCTGTGGTTGGGTGCACCAATTTGGGGTTTGGGCTTAGTCTTAGGGCTGGTTTCTGGAAGGTTCCGAAATCTAAGGGTCCTAATCTAATTTAGGGTTAATCTAATGGCCTAAAACACTTGCCTAATCCTATAAATAAGACCCTAAGCTAGCCCTAAATGGTCATAATCCTATCTCCTAACTAAACTATGCCAAAATTTTCTATGATCATGGCCTCCACTCAAAACCCTAGCCTCCATCGTATTTCTAAACTATTTCTATGAAGGCTTTCATGTGCATACAAGCATCTTTTAGTTGTATGAGTGATCATTGGCTTGCATTCATCATCAAGTTGCAAGCTTTATGTTCAAGGCTAGAGTTTTTGGGTGATTTGTGGCAAGGGTTTGCTTATTGGAGTTTAGTGGTGAGTTTCTATAGACTTAACAATCAATTGTTAAATTGATTATGATAGGATATGATAAGATATGGCTATGTTTGTGGAATCAATGTGTTTATGCAAGTTTAGTATAGTGTATGTTGTGTGCTATATGCAAGTTTAATGCTATGTTTTATGATGCAAAACACTATGTTGAACATTGATTCATATGTAACATGTTATGCAAGCTATATGGGAGATTATATGCAAGTCTATATGTAACATGTTATGCAAGTTATGTATTTGGTTTTATGCATGCTAAGTATTTGGTCTTATGCATGCTATGTATGTGGTTTTATGCATGCTAAGTATTTGGTTTTATGCATGCTAAGTGTTTGGTTTTATGCAAGTTTGTCTCTTTTTATGATATGCATAATATATGCAAGTTATGATGCAAGTTCATATGCAAGTTATGATGCAAGTTCATATGCAAGTTATGATACATGTTCATATGCAAGTTATGATGCAAGTTCATATGCAAGTTATGATGCAAGCTCATATGCAAGTTTATGTGCAAGTTCAAATGCAAGTTGTCACTTTTATGATATGCATAATGCAAGTTTGGGTTAAATACTAGTTTGGTTTAATGTATGTTCATATATGCAAGTTGACACCTTTTGAACCTATGATAAAGTTACATGCTATGTTGGCTAAACCCATGACCTTTGTGATGAATCTTCCCTTTATTATGTCGTGTTATGAGAACGAACTACGTGGGGAACGATGGGGTTAATATGCATGTTAATAAAATGATGTGAAATGGGTATGATTAATCATACCACAAATTAAATGGACGTAATTGGGAATTTACCTATTAAGTTAGGTCTACCCATATTATGGAGTTGGGAATTTACCTATTAAGTTAGGTCTACCCATACTATGGAATTGGGAATTTACTTATTAAGTTAGGTCTACCCATATTCTTAAAAATGTGTAATTAATTAGGCATAATTAATTCCAATTATGGGGGTGATTAATTAGGTGTAATTAATCAACTAAGACACGAGGTTGGACCCTTTTGTAGCGGAAGTCTGCCCAGAACCGACCGGCCATCCAGCAGCTACAAATGATTGGCCCAATGTGAGAGGTCTTAGTCATAAATTAAATACGTGATTAAAGTAAAGACACGAGGTTAGACCTTTTTATGACAGAAGTCTGCCCGGAACCAACCGGCATATCCAGCAGTCATAAAAGATGGTCTAATGTGAGAGGTCTTTATGAGGTCATGATCTTAAATAATTAAGAAACACTTAACCATATTAGCATGTAGAGGGACATGAGGGGTTAAGTGGGTGCCTTGGGTGGCATGTGGAAATCTAGTGGGTTGCCTTGGGTGGCAATAGAAAATACGATTAGAATACTTAACCAAAGAGGAACATGTAATTAAACATGGGTAAAGGGTTAAGTAAGTGCTTTGGGTGGCATGTGGAAATCTAGTGGGTGCCTTAAGTGGCAATTGATATATGATTAGATGACTTAACCAAACCTTAACATGTAGGTGGGCATGATTATAAAAGGGGTTAAGTGGGATACAATAGATAAAATAACAAGCTTAGGTGGTAGCTTGTGGGGGCCCATTTCAACCAATATCCCAAACGTATCTTAGTGGGCTCGAATCTAGTCGAGTGACGGGACACGCATATTGGGCTTGACTATAAGAGGCCAAAATGGGTTAGCGGTGGCAACGCATGACCAACGGGTTTCATATGCGTGTGTGGACCCGGGCTGGTAAATAAGACATTGTTGCATCGTGTAGATATAAGCCGTGCACCGTTAGTTTTATCAGGTTGCCACGTTGGGGAATGGTACACCCCACGGTGGGGCCAGCACGGGTATCTACGTTAGGGAGCCGATCGAATGGGGAGTAGTGTGTACACCTAGTGGATTGTAGGGCCCCGAGGCGTCTACTTAGTCACCTAGGGGTACGCGAGAACTATTAAGTTAATTTTATAAGTCCATGGGTGGGATCAACCTTTAAGTTAGGAATGACTGGTGTGGTGCAGTGTAGGAATTACCCTTGGGTGGGTAGATCTGGGGTGGTGTAATCTAGTAATTATCCTTGGGTGGATAAATGCGTCTTTTCGGTTATCTTAGTACATCCTGTGTTTAGTTGGCCACTTAGTGTAGTCATTATGCCAGAGGTACCGTACCTTGTTTATATCATACCCTAATTACTTTAATGATTGTATTGTTAGGGTTATAGGACTCACTCAGACTTATGTCTGACCCCGTTGTTTCTTTATCTTTTTCCCAACCCTCAGGTTTTCAGAGTGGGCCTAGCACTAGTGGGCTTTGATCAGACTGCTTTATCTATCTTTTGGAGCTTGGACCGTGGATGTAAAGCTCAGTTTATCTTTTCTATTATGGCTATTAGGTTATGTAGTGGGATTATGTACTTTCGTTTTATCAGGATGGATATTATGTACTTGACTCTTATTTATGGTTTTGGTGTAACCAAACATGTTTTACTTTCCGCTGAAATGAAATGATGTTTTAAATTCTCAAGTATTACTTATATCTGTCTTGTTGTGATTTTTCTGTTCTATATTCACTTAAAATACTCCACCGATGTTATGGCATTCCCTTAGTGAGTGACCGTAGTGGGTGTGGGGTGTCACACGTGGTATCAGTGCTTAAGGTTACCAGAACAGATAAAATTTTTAGAAAAACTATTTTCTAAGAATATTTTTGAAAGGAGTATTTTTAAAAACATGTCTTTTAAGAGAAAAGTTTTTGAAAGAAAAGCATAATCCCCAATAGCCATATCTATATCTTTCGAATTCTCCATTTTGAATCTCTTCCTCTCTCGTTTTGAGTTTCCCCTCCGCGTATGGATGACCTTTCTAAGATAGATAAGAACGGAAAACCACTTCAAGGGACTTAGAAATTAGTCGGATTAGAAGTTGGTTCAAGAAGGAGGAGGACTGGTAGGTATCTATTGGATAGACGAAGGGAGGAAGGCTCAAATAGTTGTTCGGTTAATGAAGGATGAATCCTCATTGGTGGGAGGTTACGAGTGGAGAATGGGAAGAAGAAGGCGAGTAGTTATCCTTTTGGAGGAATGGGACACCGTATTAGGATTGTCCAAAGGGGCATGGGCAAGGTATGGAATCTCCTGGAGGGTAGTTGTATTCCCTCACGGCTAGTGTACCAGATGGGGATAGGACCGTCTAGGTTGGAATTTGGATTTCTTTATTATCCGGTTCGAACTTTATTAGATTCTGACGCATCGAGTTCGTTTATATCATCATCTTTAGTTGAGTCACTACACTTAGACACCAGTTTGGTAGATGATCCCTTAGTTGTTTCAAACCCAATTGGGGCTCCATGATGTGTTTGGGTTTGAAAGTTTATATACTTAGCGTTGAGTTTAGATGTGATGCTTTTTGGGCTTCACGGGCTATGGGTTAGTTTGGGCATGGACTGGTTATCCAGTAGGGGTGCCGTTCTTGATTTTGAAGGGAGAGTTGTTAGGCTTATGACCCGCTTGGGTAACACTCTCGAGATCTCTTGTAATCCCATGGAATCTGTTATGCTAAGTTATCTAGAATCGCTTGACACGTCGGTCGAGAGTTTGCGATCTGTTAGAGTGGTCCGGGAATACTTGGATGTGTTTGAGGAGGTGAAGGGCTTACCTCCGGAGCGGGAGATTGACTTCCGAATATATCTGGTAGACAATGCTAAACCTGTATCTTTACCAGTGCGCCACATGGCTCCTCGCGAGAGGAGGGAACTCCATAAGCAAGTAGGGGAGTTGCTTGAGAAGGGGTCCATAAGACAAAGTATATCGGAGTGGGGTGCTCCAGTAGTTTTTGCTACGAAGGCGGATGGGTCCCTCAGACTTTGTGTAGGCTAAAGAGAACTAAATAAACTCACAAAGAAGAATAGACACCCATTGCCGAGGATTGATGATCTCTTTGATCAATTGGTTGGCGCCTCAGTATTTTTGCAAGTTGGACTCAGCCACGGGGTTTCGTCAGTTGAGAGTGGCTGAGGATAGTATAGAGAAGATTGCCTTTAGGACTCCGGATGGTTTTATGAGTGGCTGGTGATGCCATTTGGTTAGTCGAACGCCTCCGCATACTTTGTTGATTTGATGAGAAGGGTGTTCAGGAAGTACCTAAATAAGTTCGTGATGATCTTGGTGGATGACATCTTGGTCTTTTCTAGGAGCGAAATAAGTTTTCGTATGTGCTCAATAGGTTGAGCAAAGCCCGTTATGGGATAAACGGTGGTTTTGGAGCGAGACTGGCAAGGACATCCAGAGTTGGACAAGGGCTTAATTATTTAGCCGTTTTTACTAGTATCATCTCACGTAGGTCGTCTGAATTCGAAGGAGGTATCCCTTGGGTGTTTGTCTGATATTGGTTTAGGCCTTTGGGGCTTGCATTTGGGGGATGTCGAGTTCGACTAGGGTGGTCTGCGAGAGAGATGGATAGTTGTGACGATTTTGCATGGGAGAATATCCTGATTTTCTCTAGAAGTGGAGAAAAGCATGCCCTACATCTTAGGGAAGTGTTGGAGACTCTTTGAGCGCATTGTCTTAAGACAACAAAGGTGGATGGAATTCTTAGCATCCTATGAGTTTGAGATAGCGTATACCCCTGGCAAGGGTAACGTGGTGGTAGACGCCTTAAGCAGAAAAAGGCTGTCTTTGAGTCCATTGTTCGTGGAATGGCGAAGCTTGGAGTTTAATTCTATGTTTGACTTTAGACCTTCCGTTGACTTTGTACTCGGTTTGCTAGCCTCCTTGGAGGTTAGGCCTACTCTTTTGGGGCGGATTGGCGAGGCTCAGCGAGACGACCCACAGTTGGTTGAGTTGGTAGAGAAGCTTATAAGGGGGGAGTCGTCCAGCCATTTGGGTAGATACACCATAGATGATAGGGGATGGTTGCATAGAGACGGTAGACTTTGTGTACCGCAAGATGAGGGTTTGAAGAAGGCTATTTTGGATGATGCACATCGTTCAAGAATGACTATTCATCCCGGTGGAGACAAAATGTACCAAGACATGAAGAGAGTTTTCTTCTGGGCCGGTATGAAGAAAGATGTGGCCGAGTATGTGGCTAGATGCTTAGTGTGCCAACAAGTTAAAGCAGAGCAAAGGAAATCCGGTGGGTTGCTACACCCATTGGAAGTTCCGCAATGGAAGAGGGATAGTGTCTCGATGGATTTCATCGATGGGTTACCGAGATCGAGGAAGGGCAATACGGGAATTTGGGTTGTGGTGGACAGACTTACCAAGAGTGCCCATTTTATACCCGTGAAGAGTAAGAGGACCGCTCCATGGATTGCTTCAGTCTATGTTAGAGAGATTGTTAGATTGCATGGCGTACCATCCAGCATTGTGAGTGATCGAGATCCTATCTTCACTAGTGAGTTTTGGAGAAGTTTGCAAGAGGCGGTAGGGACTCAGTTGTGTTTGAGCACCGCATATCATCCTCAGACGGACGGTCAGACCGAGAGGGTGAACCGTATCTTAGAAGATCTCTTGAGGCTTTGTATCTTGGATTTTGGAGGTACATGGGAAGAACATCTTCCTTTGGTGGAGTTCGCATACAATAACAGCTTTCAGTCTAGTATTGGCATGGCACCTTTCGAAGCTCTTTATGGAAGGCCTTGTTGATCTCCTACATGTTGGTGGGAATCTACGGATAAGATCTTGCTTGGGCCAGATATGGTTAGAGAGACTTCAGAGAAGATTGATTTGATTCGAAGAAGGATGAAGGCAGCGCAAGATAGACAGAAATCTTATGCGGATCGGAGAAGGACGGATCTTGAGTTTGAGGTTGGGGACATGGTTTTTGTCAAAGTATCTCCGTTGAGAAATGTTGTTCGCTTTAAGTCCGTTGGGAAGTTAGCACCGAGGTTTGTTGGGCCGTTTCCTATTAAGGAAAGGATTGGACGGATGGCATATAGGGTGGAGTTGCCCGACAGACTTAGTGGTGTTCATGATGTATTCCATGTATCACATTTGAGGAAGTGCTTACATGAGACCGCAGAGGTTGTAGAGCCGAGCTTGCTTAGAGATGTAGAGGTAGAGCGTGATGCGACGATTCGACGAGCTCCTACTCGCATCCTTGGGTCAGAAACTAGGAAGTTGAGGAACAGAGAAGTTCAGCTAGTTAAAGTGCAATGGGGAGATGATGAAAGCAATGCTACTTGGGAGACGGAAGCAAAGATGCGTTCTTTGTACCCATTTCTTTTTGAGAGTATGTCTTTTAACTTCTCCTTTATCGTTTGTCTAGTACTTATCTTATCTTTAGTATGTCCTCTCATTAGTACCTTTGACCTTTAGATAGGGTAAACCTATGGTTGAAACATGTGTTTGAGACATATTATGTTTGATGGATGCATGTGGATGCAAGTGGTTGCTAGTGGTTGCTCTTGGATGCATGTATACACACTCTAGGCACTAGATCGGCTCAATCACTTCATATTGCATATTGCATAAAATTGTGTGTAGGAAGCTATATTTATGGATGTATAATGATTGTGTTATCATATGGATGATGCATTTTGGTGAATGATTGTGCACTCATGTAGATATTGTATGTGTCGATAGGGTTCTCTCGCATACATAATGGATGCATGGCACTATCATGGTTTGCATATGTTCATACATTAGATAGGGAACATATACACACACTTTTTGCATATGCTCATACATCATTAGAAATTGTTTTAAGGACAATGGATGCCCGTGTTTGATGGATTGAGTAGATGGTTGTTTGGATGGTAGGATAGCATTCTCCTTAGCTTAGAAATTTCGAGGACGAAATCCTTTAAGGAGGGGAGAATGTAACACCCCGAATTTCGGTTAATGCTAAAATTCACAAATTAAAGAATAACTACTCCCAGATGTGGGAATTAGGGAAACGGGTTGCACCATTGCGTTCGTCTCGGAAAAATACACGAAATAGAGTCTGAGTTTTCAAAAATCGGAGTCCATATGAAGAAGATATGGACGAACGAAGTTAGGCAGAAAAACCGAAAACAAGCAAGAATGCACTGGCGCACTTGTGAAGTGCGCCAACACAAAAATGCACTGGCGCACTTGTGAAGTGCGCCAACACATTTTTTACACTGGCGCACTTGGGAAGTGCGCCCGTGTCGGGACAGGAAACCTGCACAGTTTCTAGAGAGTTCTGTGGTTGGGTGCACCAGTTTGGGGTATGGGCTTGGTCTTAGGGCTGGTTTCTGGAAGGTTCCGAAATCTAAGGGTCCTAATCTAATTTAGGGTTAATCTAATGGCCTAAAACACTTGCCTAATCCTATAAATAAGACCCTAAGCTAGCCCTAAATGGTCATAATCCTATCTCCTAACTAAACTATGCCAAAATTTTCTATGATCATGGCCTCCACTCAAAACCCTAGCCTCCATCCTATTTCTAAACTATTTCTATGAAGGCTTTCATGTGCATACAAGCATCTTTGAGTTGTATGAGTGATCATTGGCTTGCATTCATCATCAAGTTGCAAGCTTTATGTTCAAGGCTAGAGTTTTTGGGTGATTTGTGGCAAGGGTTTGCTTATTGGAGTTTAGTGGTGAGTTTCTATAGACTTAACAATCAATTGTTAAATTGATTATGATAGGATATGATAAGATATGGCTATGTTTGTGGAATCAATGTGTTTATGCAAGTTTAGTATAGTGTATGTTGTGTGCTATATGCAAGTTTAATGCTATGTTTTATGATGCAAAACACTATGTTGAACATTGATTCATATGTAACATGTTATGCAAGCTATATGGGAGATTATATGCAAGTCTATATGTAACATGTTATGCAAGTTATGTATTTGTTTTTATGCATGCTAAGTATTTGGTTTTATGCATGCTATGTATGTGGTTTTATGCATGCTAAGTATTTTGTTTTATGCATGCTAAATGTTTGGTTTTATGCAAGTTTGTCTCTTTTTATGATATGCATAATATATGCAAGTTATGATGCAAGTTCATATGCAAGTTATGAAGCAAGTTCATATGCAAGTTATGATACATGTTCATATGCAAGTTATGATGCAAGTTCATATGCAAGTTATGATGCAAGCTCATATGCAAGTTTATGTGCAAGTTCATATGCAAGTTGTCTCTTTTATGATATGCATAATGCAAGTTTGGGTTAAATACTAGTTGGGTTTAATGTATGTTCATATATGCAAGTTGACACCTTCTGAACCCATGATAAAGTTACATGCTATGTTGGCTAAACCCATGACCTTTGTAATGAATCTTCCCTTTATTATGTCGTGTTATGAGAATGAACTACGTGGGGAACGATGGGGTTAATATGCATGTTAATAAAATGATGTGAAATGGGTATGATTAATCATACCACAAATTAAATGGACGTAATTGGGAATTTACCTATTAAGTTAGGTCTACCCATATTATGGAGTTGGGAATTTACCTATTAAGTTAGGTCTACCCATACTATGGAATTGGGAATTTACCTATTGAGTTAGGTCTACCCATATTCTTAAAAATGTGTAATTAATTAGGCATAATTAATTCAAATTATGGGGGTGATTAATTAGGTGTAATTAATCAACTAAGACACGAGGTTGGACCCTTTTGTAGCGGAAGTCTGCCCGGAACCGACCGGCCATCCAGCAGCTACAAATGATTGGCCCAATGTGAGAGGTCTTAGTCATAAATTAAATACGTGATTAAAGTAAAGACACGAGGTTAGACCTTTTTATGACAGAAGTCTGCCCGGAACCAACCGGCATATCCAGCAGTCATAAAAGATGGTCTAATGTGAGAGGTCTTTATGAGGTCATGATCTTAATTAATTAAGAAACACTTAACCATATTAGCATGTAGAGGGACATGAGGGGTTAAGTGGGTGCCTTGGGTGGCATGTGGAAATCTAGTGGGTTGCCTTGGGTGGCAATAGAAAATACGATTAGAATACTTAACCAAAGAGGAACTTGTAATTAAACATGGGTAAAGGGTTAAGTAAGTGCTTTGGGTGGCATGTGGAAATCTAGTGGGTGCCTTAAGTGGCAATTGATATATGATTAGATGACTTAACCAAACCTTAACATGTAGGTGGGCATGATTATAAAAGGGGTTAAGTGGGATACACTAGATAAAATAACAAGCTTAGGTGGTAGCTTGTGGGGGCCCATTTCAACCAATATCCCAAACGTATCTTAGTGGGCTCGACTCTAGTCGAGTGACGGGGCATGCATATTGGGCTTGACTATAAGAGGCCAAAATGGGTTAGCGGTGGCAATGCATGACCAACGGGTTTCATATGCGTGTGTGGACCCGGGCTGGTAAATAAGACGTTGTTGCATCGTGTAGATATAAGCCGTGCACCGTTAGTTTTATCAGGTTGCCACGTTGGGGAATGGTACACCCCACGGTGGGGCCAGCACGGGTATCTACGTTAGGGAGCCGATCGAATGGGGAGTAGTGTGTACACCTAGTGGATTGTAGGGCCCCGAGGCGTCTACTTAGTCACCTAGGGGTACGCGAGAACTATTAAGTTAATTTTATAAGTCCATGGGTGGATCAACCTTTAAGTTAGGAATGACTGGTGTGGTGCAGTGTAGGAATTACCCTTGGGTGGGTAGATCTGGGGTGGTGTAATCTAGTAATTATCCTTGGGTGGATAAATGCGTCTTTTCGGTTATCTTAGTACATCCTGTGTTTAGTTGGCTACTTAGTGTAGTCATTATCCCCAGAGGTACCGTACCTTGTTTATATCATACCCTAATTACTTTAATGATTGTATTGTTAGGGTTATAGGACTCACTCAGACTTATGTCTGACCCCGTTGTTTCTTTATCTTTTTCCCAACCCTCAGGTTTTCAGAGTGGGCCTAGCACTAGTGGGCTTTGATCAGACTGCTTTATCTATCTTTTGGAGCTTGGACCGTGGATGTAAAGCTCAGTTTATCTTTTCTATTATGGCTATTAGGTTATGTAGTGGGATTATGTACTTTCGTTTTATCAGGATGGATATAATGTACTTGACTCTTATTTATGGTTTTGGTGTAACCAAACATGTTTTACTTTCCGCTGAAATGAAATGATGTTTTAAATTCTCAAGTATTACTTATATCTGTCTTGTTGTGATTTTTCTGTTCTATATTCACTTAAAATACCTCACCGATGTTATGGCATTCCCTTAGAGAGTGACCGTAGCGGGTGTGGGGTGTTACATGGTCCCTTGATTTACCTAACTTTAAAATAAAGATTAATAACTGTTTTAGTTCTCACACCAGTCACATGACTGATCTGGAGTTTATTGTTTTAACCTAAACTCTGGGTGCCCCTATGTTCCACACTGACAGCTAGTAGTTTTGGTTTTGCAGATTTATATTCACAGGATCCTGATTTACAGCTGGAACGATGCTTGGAAAGCTCTGTATCCTTGTATTACTTTCAATTGTGTTTTGTATTGTATTTCCGCTGCTATGTAATTTAATGTAATCTCTGATATTTATTGAATGTTTAATATTTAATCGTACTCTGTATATTCTTGTATTCTGATGGAATTGTTGTAATATACAATGAAATGTTCTTCTGTTTGTGTTCTGATTTGTCGTGTTCTCAAAACGATCAGGGGTTTCGAACGGTCTTGGTCGGTTTAACGATCGATTCGGATCGAGCGAAATTCTTTACCGTGTCAGTTTGGTATCAGAGCTTTGGTTTACAGAGCTCGAGAACAAGACACATTAGAACCATACGAAAGAATTCATCAGATATTGGATTAGTGATATCCAATTAGAATGACTCGTTAGAGATGGGATCAATAGTATCATAGAACGAGTGTGAAGAGTATATTTTTGAAATAAAATTTTGAAAAAAAAATTGTTTTGAAAGTTAAATTCAATTATTCGTATTTGAATATTTTATTTGTATTGAATTTGGACAATCGAGTATATAAAGATTTTGCATATACGCGTCATGAACGTATATTCGAAGTTTTAATATACTGGATATATATAGAATCACATTCTAGACAGCCGGGGATAATTCTGATGATGTGGCCACATCATCAGTATTTGTGTTCGAGTTTCGAAGGTGTGATATCTATATATTTCCATTAGACTGGTGTGAGAACCAAAACTAGATAGGTTTATTGTTGTGATTTGACATCAAAAACATGATTTTTTGTATATATATCAAAGTTATGTGTTTGAAATTCTAATCAACTAATTGATTGATGGTTGTGTTGTTTGATTATAGTTTGATTAATTAAATATTGAACCTTTTGCCAAATTGAATCAAATAGTGAGTTGTATTGAAAATTTATCGCATATGCATGCATACACATGTACTTACATTGAACAGGTCATAGCAAGGAGGCTAGAGCAGAAGAATAAAATTGTTTGCCCGACAAATAGGTACATGTTTACTAATTTCTTGGGTTTTGGATGATTTTATGAGCCGATTGGCTAGCCGCTTGGCTGTTTCTTTTTCTTTTTGGATTGATGTGGGCCATGGGAGACTATTTGAAATATCCCGAAATCCCCGGCGCAGGGGAGGTTATGGCGAAATTTTTCGAAAATTTAGGGTAATAGCTAAATTTTTGAAAAATTTGAAAAGTTCTTAGAAACTGAAAAGTTGAAGAACTTAAGCCGTAATGAAAACAATGGAAGTTAAGTTGGTTAGTTAAACAACTTTCGGCTTCGTTCCTTTTCGGGGACGAAAAGTTTTAAGTGGGGGAGATTGTAACAACCCGGAAAATGCGAGCCAATTTAAAAATTTTATTTTGGCAATTTTGGTGAATTTTGAATATTTAAAATAAATTATTTTAAATAATAATGACGAGAAATTCAATTTGAATAGAATTAGACGTATATATTTATATAGAGTGTCGTTAGAATATAAATAATTATTTATAATTATAAATGGAAATGAAAATAGCGCGGTAGTTCGAAAATTCGATTTCAAACTTCAAATGAATGTACTGGGTGTAAAATAAACCGGATTTTAACGAAACCAAAATATCAGAATCTAATTGAGAATATCTTTGCAACGAATCCGAAAAATTGACATTTCATAACGGGGATAAAAAGTTATTCCCAGTTGAAAATTCAGAATAGTCGCTATGGAATTCTAGCCCTTAAAAATGGAAATTTTGCAAACGACCTAGTTTTTCGACGAAACCACTTTTGTTGGATCTGTGATGTCAAGTTATTGCTAGATTACAAAATTCGTAATTTTTTGAATCAGTATGTGAGCGTAGCAAAGGAAAACGTATTTGACCAATTTCAGTTGATTTTAATCGACTGGAAAATGGCCATTTTTCAAATGGTCTCAGAATTCGATGAAATTAGATTTTTTAGGACCGTATCGTCAATACGAAGCTAGAAAATATTTTTCAGGAATTTTTAGGGTCATAATTGGCCCCGGTAAATTGAAATGCGCGTTCAAATTCAATATATAGAGTTATATGTTGATTTTGACGGAAATTGATCGAAACGGTCGAATTGGCTCATGATACATATCCCATTGTGTTCGGAATGGGGGTAATTAGCTGGGGACGACAGTCGTTGGGTCTCGTTTTGAGTTCGAAATAAAAAGTTACTTTATGGATTTAATATTAAAATTAAATTAATAAATAAATTAAAAACCCTCACCCTTTACTCCCTCAACCCGGTCAATGGAGCCCTCCCTCTCCAAATCGTTTAACAGAAATCGTCTTAGGTAAATAAAAAAAGGGGGAAAGAAAGGAGATCGACGGACCGCTACTCGTCAGCCGCCTCCGGCCTGCGCCCCACGCCAGATCGCCTCCGCCTTCCACCGGTGATCCTCGTCCCCTTTCTCCCTGCTCTTGATTCAAGGTGCGAGCCCCACAGCCCTAAAGTTGAATCGCCTATCGCCTGAATGTCGCCGCCACTGGCCTGAGGCCCTCCTCCGACCCACCATCTCGACACCAGAACCCGCCACCTGCGAGCACACCCCACCTCCGGCGAGCAATCAAAACCCTCCCCTTTCCTCCAATTAACCCCGTAAGTTTTCTGATTTTGTTTTAATTTTATTTTACTTTGTAAAAATATAGTTTTTAACTTGTATAAGGCTATGATTTTTAACACAATAACGCTAAGATTTTTAATACGATAAAAGTATGATTTTTGGTGCATGTACGTTAATAAAAATTTGATTTTTATAACAAAGAAAGGTTTGATTTTTATGGCAAAGAATAGATCTTTAAAAAGAACAAAAAGATGTGATTTTTCCATATGAAAAGATTTGATTTTTATAAAATAAAAAGGATAGATTTTTGTGTAAGGAAAGATTAGATCTTTGATTAAGTAAAGATACGATCTTTGATAAGTTAAAAATTTGATCTTTATACAAGGAGAAGCGTGGAAAAAATATATAATTTTTTTATATTACTAGCAAGATAAAAATATAATTATTATCATGGAAGTAGCGTTGTAAAGGAGAGATTTTTATATATGTAGCAGTGATATAAAAATACGATCTTTATATATAAAAATATAATTTTTATATAGAGAATAGCGTGTTAAAAATGTAATCTTTATTATATGAACACCATTGTAAAAATAGAAGTTTTATCCGTATAGAGTGATTTAAAAAATGTGATTTTTATATGCATGGCAACAATATAAAAATATGATTTTTATACATGTAGTGGCTATGGACAACGAAAGTGACAAAAGGCGAGCGCGATGAAGATTACTACATATGAAGAGTCGTGGCGTTTGGTTTAGCTAGTCGGTGAGATCTTCTCACTTTAAATCTTGTTTTCTGGTTAAAAATATATACTAGGATGCAGACGGTGCTTAGCAGCACCCGACATCCGTCGTCCACAGACCATGGACGAGTTGTATGCTTGTTTATTGTGTTGTGAAGCTTGTTTGTGATGTTGATGTGTAATGGATAATAAAATATTCATGTGTTGAAATAAATTAATTATCATTAAAAATATAATTTTTAATGTGAATGTGATTAAATAAATATTCATTTACAAACCGGACGGTTTGTTTATGTACACCTATTTTAAGGAAATTGATTGGGACGATAAATTTTACACGTCGCCCAACAACACAAATAATATTCAGTGTTTGTGGATTGAAACCCCACACAGGTGTTGGGATGATATTCGACGTACACTAATCCCAATTGTTTAGTGGTATGTCGATCGTTTGATTGACAGACTTTGTAAGCGTTAATTATTTATATTTAATGCTTATGCAGTTGTGTGGTGCACTCTGGATGATGGTTGATTATTTATCGTTGCTATTATACACATGTGTTGTATGGAATCCATATGATTAACATTATATGGTAATTGATTGGGCCTCATTCCAATCGGGAAAATAAAGAATATTATAATATAAAGATTCATGTGTTGAATAGAATAAAAATAGTCATGTGTTGACGATGCTCATGTGTTCAGAATACTCATGTGCTGAATAGAAAAATATATATTCAGGGGTTGAAAAATATATATTCATGTGTTGAGTAAAATATTTTGACAATAAAATTTACATCTTTATCATATTTAAGATTAGAAACTAACAGGAAACTAGATATGATGAGTGGTCTCCTGGGTATTGATCTGATGTTGGTTTCAGCCTTCGGGGTTAATACTTAGGGAATCATTCTCTTACGGTTTGAGTCTGATTAAAAATCAAATGATAGAAATCAAAATTTTATAAAATATATTAAATAATAAAAATAGTCTTGTGTTGACGATGCTCATGTGTTGAGACTATTCATGTGTTGAAAGAAATATAGATTCATGTGTTGAATAGAATAAATATTCATTTGTTGAATAGAATAGCGAAGTTGTTGAAATATATAAAGCCGTGTTGATAAGAGATGCGCCATTTTGATGTGAACGATATTTATATCGATTATATTCGTATTTATAATGAATATAGAAAAGAAAGTGATTTTAAAATATACCATTTTGAAAATATTATCATTTGTACATCGATGATGTTGAATATTCAATTTTGATTCGAAATTGAATATGAAGTTGAAATCGTTTTGAAAACGAATTTAAAACGATTTATAAAATAAATTTTAAAAGGAAATCGACGAAGTATATATTATATATATTATATATATAATATAATGGCCGGAATAGAATGCGCCGCGCTTCGGCAGTTCGTGAATTTCGACCATTGACTTCGAATTGACGTTGCGGGAGATCCGACTGTCGGATTCTCCTGAAACCAAAACCATTGGGTTCTTATCGAAAAGAGCTTTCCAATGAATATTAGAAATCTGAAATCTAACAGTTGGATTTGGTATTATGTCCAAATCAAATTTGGAAAAGGTCGTTGTAAGTGCAGTTCGATGGCCGTTAATGGAAATCGACTGTACGGGCCTTGATAAAATTATTAAAAATATCAATAATTTGTGAAAAATCATAGAAATGATTTGTGAAGAATTGGGATGAAAATTTTCAAATCCAATTATTTTTAAAATAAATAAATTGGATTTGAAGTGGTTTTAAAAATAATCAAAATTTCCAATACGTGAATTGGAATGGATTTGAATCAAAATTATCTTCGGAATATTTCAATGTTGGATTTCGTGATTATATAGATATGGTTGTGGAAATTTGAAAGATATATTTATATCTTTATTTCCAATACGATATTTGTTGGTCGTGGAATTTGATATTGAATATAAGCCGATATATTTTCTATTCAGAGTCTTGTGTTTAATATCAAACGTGATTTGGGTTTGTCGTGAATGGTGTTTTTATTAACACTGTTCTTAAACCCAGTTGAGAAAAAGATTAAATCTTTCTATTTAGATTTAATGAAGTGTACCAATTAAATAATATTAATTGGAATTGAATTTAAATTGGTTTTGGGTTTATCGTGAGCGTTGTTTTGAATAACACCTGTTCTTTAACCCGATTAACACTGGGAAGATTAAAAATAAGTGGAGTTTTAATGAATCTTTAATTAGATTGAAATGTGAATTGATAATTTGAAGTATCAAATCAAAAAAGTGATCGAGAATGGAGTATCACCAGCTTTGCTCCAAAGCGATAGTTAAATCTTTAATTAGATTTGAACGTGAAATGGTAATTAATATTTACCGATAACACCATGGTGTTAGATATGGAGTATTACCAGTTTTTCTTCATGGGAGAATAGGTTGGGATTTGGAAATAAATTAAATAATCACTTCGGTGCGATTCGCTAATCCCAACTAGTTTGGAAAACCATAATATGGTTTGAAATGATATCCAAAGGAAGATTAAAGAATAAATTTAGAAGAATTTATCTTTGATAAAATTAATGGGAACCTTTCCCTAAGAATGTGAATATGTGAATAAAAGAATATTCTAAATTGGAATGAGGCGTATGTTGTGTTTGTGTAACATTTGTTTATTATATATGCGAGTTATTCGGAAAGGCCGGGTTTATACCCATTCTGAATAATCGATTCGACGATAAGTCGAAGATGAAGACGGTGGTTGAAGATCGGAAGTCTTCACATCGTTTGGGTGATTACTGATTATCTTGATTGGGCTGTACACCCAAGATGAGGGAATCAGTCGGTGATCGTCGAGACGTACTTGGAGATCGATGGATATGCAAGGAAAGTGCCACCGATTTCGTTCAGACCCAGAACGAACTTGTAAACGGACTGTGTGTCTGACATTGGATTTTATTCTGTGTTGATTGATCTCTGTTAAATATACATTTGTTTGGCGATGGAGAATTTATTCTCTTGCTTAACGTCCTTCTCTGAGACATACGAGCTCAGAGGTTGTATATCGATGGACATCAGTAGCATGGCATGAATTGCCTATGTGGAACGCCTAAGTGGCAATTGATCAAGGCTTCTGTTGAAAAGAAAAGTTTTATGGTTGATGATCAAAGCACAGCCTGTGTGGCACAGCTTTGTGTATGGCGTTAATTAACGAGCCTCACACCTCGGTATGAGTCAAAAACGGGATAGTGGCCATTGGGAGAACACGACGTTTCTTTCTAGCTAGTGGTGGTGTCAGTGCTTAAACTGGCTGACATTTATAAACTTTTCACCTGCGTGGTTGTTGGAATGCGAGGCGCCTCGGATATAGGTTTATTAGGACCAGGAAACGTTTGTTTAGGAATAACTAATCCTCAAAAGTAAGAGAGGACCAGCCCAACCGATTCCAAGGATCGCTGTGTTTGGTCCTGAGACATTTGCTTGAGTGTCTCGAACGGAGAGGAGCTTGCCCCTTGCCTCGACTCGTGATGGAATCCAATTTCCAATACGTGATATTTCGGTTTTATTTGTAGAGCCTAGTATGGCGACATAGTGGTATGGGTCACTTATGCCGTCTATGATTGATACTTATGATTGAAATTGTTTTGAAACTATACACTTATGGTAATATCAAAATAATCTGTTTTTAAATGTATCAAGCATTCTTTGGCTATTATAAGGTAAAAAACTCTGTCCTCCGGCTTGCGTTGCATTGTGTGATGGGACCTGGGTCTTACAATAGCTTCATTTTTCTTTATTTAGCATTGCGCTGTTTGTTTTATGCACTGGTATTCTTCGGAGGAAACCCTGGGATCAGATCGCGGAAGGATTAGCAGGAGGAATGGTGACGTTATCTTGAGATCGGGTCGCAACGCTCTCTTCCACAGCATCGTTTGCAGCTTCATTTGCTTGCGAAACTCGCACTTCTTTAGGCTTCTTTCCAGCCATAATATTTGGGCTTTACTGAAATCTTCAAAAATCGAAACAGTAGAGTTTTGGACTGTTTTCTTCGGATTTGAATATCCAAAAAAATAGAGCAACAATCCAATATGTTGAGACTTCAATTCTCAGTAAAAGCGCCAAAATGTTAGATCCAAAATTGGATCTAACATCCAAATTATTCTAGTATGCCGAGATTAATATCAGAAAAATAAGAGAAAAGCAGGAAAGACACAAGATTTATAGTGGTTCGACGTTAACGAGCCTACGTCCACTTTATATCTATGAATATACGAAGGATTTGATTAATCAGTGATTTCGCTCTTAAACTCACTTTTACAACGTTGACTCACTTAATGATTTCTAATTAACACTGATAAGAAATAATGCAGAGACAGTAATGGTAGGAACAACACTCAGAACTCCCCCCACCCCCCCGAGCTCCCCAAAAATGCCAAGTCTAGAGCTATTTATAGGTGATTTCTGCAAGCGGATCGTGGTAACGCGTGGCACAAATCCCGAAGATCTCGGACCAGTTCGTGGCTTGATGGAGAAATAGTCGAAATGACGGTTATGGACAGATGTCACAAGATCATTCATCTTCGGATCGTGGGTGACTTGGTCGTGGCCTTCATCTCTCAACTTCAGGGATCGGATTAGGGAAAACTGATGTGAACGGATCAGATCGCTGTAGGACACCGTGAACGAGATGGCGTAGCAGTAGTGTCACGATCCGGCAATGGCATGATGACCACGATCGGGGTTTCATGGCTTTTATGAGTAAAACTCCATATGTGTGAATCTTAGTGGCTTGGTCCGAAAGCTAGCCAGCACTAACAATAAATTGCAATAGTGATAATTAGAAATGATATGTTGAACTCACAGAGCCATATTCTACATGAAGATTTCCTTCTTGTTAATCTTTTATCTGGAGTACGTGAACAGAATGGAAGAAGTTCTCAAATTCCTATATGTATTAGACTTTTGAAAAAGCAGGAGTATAAGAAACAAATGGAAAACTAAAATCCCCCTTCACTATCTAGCTCTTAGGATCCTATTTAAAGATAATTTGGGGCCCCTTCCGCTATGGGGCTTTTTGGCCTGCAGGGGCCTTCGCAGGCCGCTTGTTCCTTGGTCTGGGACACTTGTCTTTCGGCCGTCTTTGGAGTGCTAATTGCAGTCTTCGAAGAACCGATCCTGGTCAATTAGGGATTCTTTGGGATAAATATGGGCTTCTCGATATGGTGGCCTTTGGATGGTATTTGAATTCTTAGTAGTAGCTCCTGAGTGTAGGCTCTCGAACGTAAGCTTTCGGATGTAGGCTCTCGAACGTAAGCTTTCGGATGTAGGCTTTCGTCTTTATCGTGAATACTTAAAGGAGCCTGCCCTCATGATGTACGTAGATAACTGCCGATTCGAAACCGCTGTTGGTTTCTGTACTAGGTAGATTAGTACGGGTAACCTGTATCTCTGCTTGATTAGTGCCGGTTTGTGCTGCTTTCCAACCTCTCTCTCCGGCTTTCGGTTCAATCTATTGCTTGGCTTTCTATTTCGGGAAGCTTTTTTGTGCCTGTATTCTTCCGACACTCCTTCTTTGCGAGCTACTCTTGGAGATAATTTTGGTAGTAACATTTGCCCCCAAGTGAAGGGATGTTTTTCGATTCAAATCAACTCTTTTTTTGTCTTTTCTGAAGTGTAACTTCAGGGTCTTTAATCTCCCTCGATCACAAGTGTTGATTGATCTTCCCCTGTACGGCCCAGATTGATCTTGAAATTTGAATATAAATTCTTCTTCTCCCTCGTTTCCATATTTTACCTGCAAATCAAATCCTTGAGCAAGATTACTGCTCCTCTAAGAAGCTGCTCAAATTTTCCTTTTTTGAAGATCCAAGCCCGATTATTTCCGAGTATTCTTACTTCTTATATGAATCATAATCTTAATCACGCGTCCAAATTGATAAGAAAGATGGTTAGGATTATGTTGATCATAAAATAAGTTTGGGTTTCAATCTTTCTGATATCATGCTTAACGTCCAATATTAGTGGTTGCCTATTTCTTAGGTTACCTTGTTTAGAAAAGAGTAAGGCACCTCACGAGGTTAGGAGGAAATAATTTTCTCACAAATTAAAGTTTTATGCCATGGCCGTGAAATGAAATGGTTCCAATTTTATTAGTGCTAATTTTCCTTCATCGATTGTGTTAGTTTGTTTAGGTTTTGGGGGGATTATGTTTGACTTAGTCGTACATTAGCTAAAGTACAATAGATAAAATCCTCCTAATACCCCATATCTGGATTTGATTTGAATTTTAGTCTAACTGACCCTTGTGTTAAATAAGATGTAATGGTGCTCATTAATGTCTGATTACGATATGTGTATTCGTGTAAGAGATATGCCTACTAATTGCATTATTATGGAACGATGCTACCTGGTAGAATCATATCTAACAAAATCCCAGCTAAGTAGAAGACCCAAGATTCCGAGGTTTCCGGTCCTAAGAAGCAGTTCGTGCCCAAGCCATCCTTAATCGTTTCCCAAGATTCTTTGGACACCATATTGGATAGCTTTGGCATAGAGGGTATGGATGCTATGATAGTTGCTTCTCCAAAAAAATTCAAGAATCCCCTAGAAGGGTACTTTGCATATTTGGCAATACATATTTGGCATAGAGGCTTTCTTCCTTTCCCTTCTTTTCTACATAGGCTGTTGGTTGACCTGAAAGTTGCTCCTATTCAGCTTTCACCTAATACATACACAACCCTCTTGTGCTTGGAGGCTCTAGCGCTTGTTTTGGGTCAGGGCTCCTTAAGCCCTAAACTCATCCGTCACATGATCCGATTTTCAAAAAGCTCTGAATCGCCGATATGGAGGGCCAATCCCATGAGAAGACTGGTTAGTGATGGTATTAAACAAACTAGGTCGTTGGAGGACCAATATTTCCTTGTCAAATGTTCCCACGATATATCAGGCAAATTTGTTGATGATGGTAGGTTTCTTATATCAGAAGGTAAAATGTCCCATAATTTTGGTTTTAGTTTATATGTAACTTCCTCTTATCGCAGAACCCCCCTCTAAAGACATGATTTTAACCCCGGAGGAGGTTAGAGTGGTTGTTGCTATCTTCCATGTACCGGTGAAGCACATGTGATGGTCAATTCTCTTGATCGCTGATAGGCTTTGTGAATATGGCTTGCTTCCTTCCGGACAGAAGATATTGGGGCAACCTCCCGTCCAATTCTATGGCTATAAAGGATTACTATTGAACATTGATTCCTTTAACGTAGGCTCTCCCATCCATCTAGGTGATTTGGACGAGATTTGTTCATTTTTTATGGCAACATCCATCATTCTTTCTCTTGTTTTCTGGTAATTGCATTCTCTAATTCATCCTTCTCTTTGTTTAGGATCTTCAGCCCCTCAACACGCAACAGCACTTGCTGCTTATAGTCGGTCTAGTGTCCAGGCCATGAAGAGGCTTGCACAATCCTTCATTGATATCCATCAAAGAAGTATAAGTGTGACAAGCCAATTGGCATCTCAAGAGACTCTGCCATTACTTCAAAAGCAAGGAAGAATTTAATCCTTCTAGTATAGCTGATGAACAGGTGGTTGATGTTGATGCTTCCCCAGAAGTCTCTCCAAAAGGTAAGTCCACGAGCCGCCATGTCCCCTTCGATGCTTTTGGTGAGATAGGTGGGGGAAGGCTTGATCTCCCGGCACCTTCCTCCTCTTAGCCTGTTTCCTCTTTCATACCTCCTTCGCCAGTCTCAGATTTTGATAGGCTTGTAAAAATGGCTCTTTCATCTCTCGAAGTTGCTAATATACCTCAACTTCTGCCTCTTTGGACTCGGAAAATCTCCATAGGCAACAAATAAGGGATTACCTTTTGGTATTATACATACATACACTTTTTTTTGAGAGACTTAGCCTATTTCTCTTCTTTAGATGATGAAAACTTGGTATGTCTCCCGGGGATTAGCTTCCACCTCGGCGGTTGAGGTCAACACTCTAAGAGAGGAGAATAAAGTGATGTTACATAGGGTTAATGTTTTGTTGCGGGAGAAGACGGAGAAAGATAACGAACATAGGGAGTTGTTGGCCTCATTATAGGAGGATAGGAAGGCTAAAGAGGAGTTGGCGAAGCAGGTCGAAGATCTTAAGGCAGAGAAATTGGAGCTGGAGATTGATTATGCTGCGGAGGTGAACCAGATAAATACTCAGCTCTCCACCGCAAAAAGAATCATTTACGAGGTTGGTGATAGAATTTCGAATTTTTTGAACGTCCATCTTAACAACATAGCTACGGAGTATTATGAAGATGGCCTTCATCCTTGCTTACTTAGACAACTATGAAAGGATTTCGAAATTTGACTTCTCTTTATTTGATCCCTCCGTCCGAGACAGAGTTCTAGAGAAGATCGAGTAAGGGAGATGAGAGCATAAGGTTCCTTTAGCGAACAAGATGGATCCCGCGCCGCTTTTTTATGTATGAATTTTCTGAGGATTATGAGTAGGAAGTGGAGGAGGAAAACACAGCAGAAGGAGAGATGGAAGAACACACGGATCAACAAGGTGGGCCCGGGAAGGATGATAGAACATCCTCCCTCGTCTCAAAGGAGTTGCTTTCTAAAGACGGTTGTTCTTTAGATTCCAAGAAGAAAGGGACTCCTGGTCTGTCCGACGTCGATGTCACATAGGTATGGATTTCGCTTTCTAATTGCTTTCCTTCTCCTTGAATTTGATTAATTACTAGTCCTCACATGTTACATCAGTTCTCTGCTTCTCCAAAGATGCGAGTCATAGTTGTGCTTTTAAACTCTGCGTTTAGGAATACATCGGGAAACTCCCAAGTAGTTTGGTTCAGTGGAAACAATTTAACAAAGGGGTTTTGAGTGTTATTGTATGAAATACATATTTTCTTTTAAGTTGTTTGTGAATTGTGATGGTCTCGCGATATTTGATGGTTTATTGTGTTGTAGTAATATGCCAGTATGGACATGGTATCTATGGTGTGTATGAATTGATAATGGTCATGTGACTGTTTTTTCCCTGGAATGCATGATGTAATTAGTGTATACCTGATATTTGTTTTTTGCGTATTACAATATTTCATCTTGTATATGGCTAGGAGGACTCGTCGCAGACCCCCTTCTCACAATTTAGAGAGGAAACTTCTAACACCGATGGTTACAAAGATATTTTTGGTAATGCCCCCCTGTCGGGCTACAAAAAGATGTATTATCTCCAAAAGGTAGTAGTCACGAATCTCAAGGTACAAGTGTCCTATTTGGAAAAACAACTAAAGGAGAAGGATGAAATTATTTGCAATTTGCAACGTAAGTTAGCAACAAGATCCTCTGAGAGCTCAGACGCGACGGTAGGTAGATTTCACCAATAAATTGATAAGTTGGAGGATGAACTAAAGAATGCTAAAGATAACTGCGCTTCTTTAGAATTCGCTTTGTGAAACCCTGATTCGGAATGATAGGTATTTCTTATATGTTTGTGACGTGAACTTTTTCAAAATGATGATTGTGTATGTGTATTGTTTTATGTCGTGACTTCTAGTGGGCATGTTAGTGTGTTGTGTAACTTATATGATGTATCGCTTTTGTTAGAAACAACGTTACCATAACCCCCGGTGTTGTAATGAGTGGAAACCTACTTGCTATGTGTTAGTAAAATTTTCTTTATGTAACGATTATCCTAGGGAAAATTCCCAATGAAAGATCGCGTAGAAAAAGGGGATAGTTCTAGTTATAGGATGCTATTAGAAATGTTTGGGATCTCTTCCCCGGTTCTTCCCCAAACTGGTGTTATGATATGACGTCTTTTTCATGGTTGTCCAAGCGACTAATATGTTGGAAAATAAGCTAATGAATGTACAAGATAAAGACACTTCCCTGAGAGGATCAAAAGCTCATTCTTGGTATTAACATAAGTTTAATTTTGAGATGTAAGACTGGGGCCAGCTTCTGTTTTTCTTTTTTTGTTGAAAAGGCAATCCGACCCAGATTTGGGCATTAAGGATTGTAAACAGAGACTACCTTCCGGCATTAAAAGAAGTCCCAAATTGTGCCTTATTCAGGAGATCTTTAAATTGAAGACCGGAACTCCCCCTCCAGCATTTGTGAAGATCCGAATCAACCCAGATTCGGGTATTATAAATAGAAGACCGATAACCCCTTCCGGTATTTGCGAAGAGCCGAATCGACCCAGATTCAGGTATTATAAATAGAATATCGGAAGCCCCTTCCATCACTTTCAAAGAGCCGAATCGACCTGGATTCGGGTATTATAAATAGAAGACCGGAAAATCCTTCCGGCTTTTGCGAAGAGCTGAATCGACCTATATTCGGGTATTGTAGATAGAAGACTGGAAACCCCTTCTGGCATTGACTCTCTTGGCACCCCTTTTGGATTTGATTTATGAAGCAGAGGCTGTACTTGCTTCCTAAGCCAAGCCTTAGGCTTTTGATGTCAAAGCAAAGAGTGTATGTGCTTTGTTGGCCACTCTCTGGGCCTATGCGTCCTGTGCGCTTGGCTAGCCTATCCACAAGCAGGGCAAAAGGACTTACCCCACCTCCCTCCAGAAGGCTCCTTATCTCAACCATCATAGAATATGATAAGGTCTTAGACACTTCGACAGGGCCATCATAGGCACAAAACTAAGGTTTACTCTTTTGACGCTCTATACTGACCTTCGTAGGTGTTGACAGAGGCTTACACACCACCCCCTCCGAGGGGTGCCCTATCCTAACCATCGTAGGCAATGGTTAGGGTTAGCGTTCCCTTTGACGGCTAACGCGGAACATAACCAGAGGTAGGATGTGCTCTTCTGCGAGCAGAGGTAGGACGTGCTTAGTTCTAGCAGAGGCAGGGTGTACTCTTCTATGACAGAGGCAGGGAGTGCTAAGGTTAGATGCACCACAACGACCATTTCTGGTGTGAAACAGAGGCTTATGCTTTTGATGCTTTAACCCTTCCCTCTCTGATTTAGGCATGGAGAATGACTAACACGCCATCCCCCTACGGGGGATGCCTTGTCCTGACCAATTTGGCGATGACGAGGGATTTAATCCGTTTATGATTTGATCCCTTTTGGTTTTCCATTTAAATTCCGACAGGAGGGTTTTCCGTACCCTCTAACATACTTAGTAATCCTTACCCTAAGGAATTTTACCGAATTCACTTTTAGTTTTCCATAAATTCTCGTAATTGGCCTTAGGTGATGAATCTAACGATGGTTTCCCCGAGGATTTTGCAGTGATTAGTCTCGTGTCCATTCATCGTGTGGTAATGATAGTAGAGCCCTCCTGTTTACCTTTCGTACCTGGGCTTTTTCTTCATGAATGCCCAGTAGTTGAGTTCGTGTTTGGTTAGGAAGTAAATGTTCTCCATCGAAATGGTGAGGTAGTATTCTCTGGATAACCCTTGTGGATGCTCTTCTTCTTGCCACTGGGGTTTAATCCTTTTATGACCAAGCCTAACTACTATGCCTACACTTTCCTTTTTTCCTCCCAAGACATGCTGAAATTGAGATGGTATCCCTTCAGACAATTTGTTGGCAAAGTGGTCGAAATCGTCCATTATTCCTCGTTCAATCGTCGTCTCCCTAACTTGCCTGATGAGGGTTTTCTTTAAGTGAGAGAAAATTCTAATACCCTTGGATGTAGAGTCATTTGGACGAAGCGCTAGGCTTTGCCCTATGTGGGAATTGCTATAATTCTCGATATCGGGAGCATATTGTTCCATTTCCCTCTTCCGCTTCATTATGCGTAAGCCTTTTACTCTCAGCCTTAGTTCTTCTGTTATTCCTGGGTCCCTGATTTCCGATTCATCCATTCGAGATTCTGAAGGATTTTGCTAGAAACTCTTACCTATAACTTAGCTTCTTCAAAGCTTTAGTTCGGTCCGGTACGGAACAACTTAGGTAGATATGTGGTAGGGTTAACCACAAGGTCGGAGGTTGAGGCCCTCCTTTTAGCACCAAAATGTTAACGATATTTCTTGTTAACACTGGAGAAGGGTCAACAGGAGTGGCATAATTGCTAAAAACTACCGGGAGGGATCTAAACTCAGGGAAAGTGGTTTTTTCTCCGATATATGGGGAGGTTTGGACAAGGATCTATGTCTATCTGGAAAACAAACAATAAATTGCAATAGTGATAATTATAAATGGTATGTTAAACTCGCAGAGCCATATTATACATGTAGATTCCCTTCTTATTAATCTTTGACTTGGAGTACATAAACATAATTAAAGAATTCCTCAAATTCCTCTCTATATTAGACTTTTGAAAAAGGATGAGTACAAGAAAAAAAATGGAAAACTAAAATCCCTCTTCATTATCTAGCTCTTATTATCCTATTTATAGAGAATTTGGGGGTCCTTCTGTTGTTGGTCTATTGGGGCTGCAGGGGCCTTTACAGCGGCCTTTCCCGGCCGCTTTTTCCTTAGTCTCAGATGCTTGTCATCTGGCCATCTTCGAAGTGCAAATTATAGTCTTCGAATTGGGGTCCCGGCCAATTGGGGCTTCTTCAGGATAAATATGGACTTGTCGATGTGTTGGCCTTTTGATGGTATTTGAATCCTTGGTAAAAGCTGCTGAGTGTAGGCTCTCAAACGTAAACATTCGGATGTAAGCTTCTGGCTATATCATGAATACTTAAAGGATCCTGCCCTCATGATGTACGTAGATAAATGATGGTTCAAAACCGCTGTAGGTTTCTGTACTGAGTAGATTAGTATAGGTAACCCGTATCTCCGCTTGAGCCCCGGTTAGCCTTTCCGTGGATCTTTTGCAAAAGCCTAGTTTTCCGGAAGGTTGCTTTTATTGATGTTTCTACTATTTGTGAATGTAGCCTTTCGGCGTTTGTATGGCAGGTGCTCTAGAAGCTAGTTCCGGATAATCCTCGCGTTCTCCTAGTTTGACACCTTTGATGCCCTTGCCTTCAGATGTATCGGTATTAGGCAGGTTAATACTAATAATCCCTTCCGGGTTTTCAGTTGGGGAGCTCATTCCTTCTTCTTTCCTAGTTCCGGTCTTGGGTGGCCTTTCGCTAAGAATTCCCTGTCGAATAGGCCCTGTCAGAAGGATCTTGTCAGATAACCTTTGTTGGCATTTTGCAAGCTTAGAGCTTTTTCCCTTCGGGAAGGTGCCGGTTCGTGCTGCTTCCCAACCATTATCTTCGGCTTTTGGTTCAATCTATTGCTTGGATTTCTGTTTTCGGGAGACTTTTCTGTGCCCATATTCTTCTGACACCTCTTCATTGTCTGCTAGTTTGGGAGTTAATTTTGGTAGTAACATCTCCATTTAGAAAAGTCGACTTTACATCCATTTGATGTATGACTAAATTATGAATTGATGCAAGTGCTATTAAACAGCGTATGGAAAATATGCGAGCAACTGGAGTATATGTATCAAAATACTCTACTTCTTGTCTTTGTTTATATCCCTTAGCAACTAATCTAGCTTTGAACTTATCAATGGATCCATTTGTATTCAACTTTTTCTTGAATATCCATTTACATCCTATATGTTTAGCACCAGGAGGTAAATCAGTTAAAACCCATGTTTGGTTTAACATTATGGAATTCATTTCATCATTGATAGCTTCTTTCCAAAAATTAGAATCTCTAGAACTCATAGCCTCAGAATAAGTTTTAGGATCATCATCAATGTTCGTTGCATATCTTGTCACATTAAGGACTTCGTCCTTACTGCCTTCTACGAGATATGTTATGAAGTTAGGACCATAGCCCTTCTCTATTCTCACTCTTGTACTTCTCCTGTGTCGACTACTATTATCTGGTACTGACACTTCCTTGTTGTTTTTAGTAGGAGCATATTCATAATCGTTGATATCATTAGTCTCAGTTGTTTCTGGACTACGTGATCTCAATGGATTCTCAACAATTTGATTTTCAAAAAATTCTACATCTATAAACTCTATAACTTCTAAGGTGTCAAGAATAAGGAACCTATAAGTTATACTATTAAGAGAATATCCTATGAAAACACACTTAAATGCTCTATTACCTAATTTTGGTCATTTGGGGTTAGGTTTTCTAACATTTGCTAAGAAACCCCAAACTTTTAGTCTAGTAAGGTTAGGTTTTCTATTAAACCATAGTTCATAAGGGGAAATATTATTCTTTTTAACTGGTGCTCTATTTAGAATGTAACATGCTGATAACATAGCATCACCCCATAGGTTATAAGGTAAATTTGAACTTATGAGCATGCGTTAACCATTTCTACTAAAGTTCTATTTTTCCTTTCAGCAACACCATTTTGTTGTGGTGTATATGGAGTAGTACATTGGTAAACTATACCATTTTGTTTGCAAAACAAATTAAACTCATTTGAAAAATATTCACCACCACGTTCTGAATGTAACACTTTAATCTTAATTCCTAAATGTGCTTCGACTTTTGCTTTGTAAATTTGGAACTTATAAAAGGCCTCATCTTTCGATTTCATTAGATATACATATGCATATTTATTATAATCATTAATAATGTTATATACTATTGGTTACCACCATAGATGATATGACTTTTTAAGTCACCTACATCACTGTATAGAAAATCAAGCAAACTAGATTTCCTTTCAACATATTTAAAGGACTTCCTGTATATTTTTGCTTAAACACAGATTTCACATTTAGAGATAGATATGAAATCACAATCAGAAATTAATACTAATTAATGTATATTTCTAAGAGATTTATAATTAACATGTCCTAATCTACCATGCCACAAATTAACAGAAACAATAATATTAGCAGTAGATTTCTTTATTAGATTCAACTTAACCATGTCATTACAAGAATATCCATGTCCAATAAATTTGTTGTTCTTGGACAACACTAATTTATTAGATTTAGGGAGATCAGTAACGGCATCTTTAAGTTGATCCACCAACAATAGTATTTCACTTAGTTGTCCAACTACGGACTAATTGGCAACCATTTTGAAATCCATAAAATTACAAATAAGAATTTTTTTATTACTTACCTCGGATATGTGATACTTGCTCTCCAATGCAGTCCAGAGGTCCTTCACAGTTTCCAAGGTCCTGTGAGCGTTGCAGAATGAGTAGACAATGCATTAAGAATATGTCTTCTACACAGAAAATCATCTGCATTGCGCTTTGTAGGTTTTGCTTTCAAAGTTGCATCCTCATCGGCGGTTTCCCATGGTATATCTTGCTAATTGTCTTCTAAGATATAGAATAATTCCACAGTGATCAAGAAGAACTTCATGGTCTCTTGCCAACGAGTAAAGTTTTCACCATCAAAACGCTCCAATTTCGTCAAATGTTGATTCATAACTTGTAGTGTGCTCAAACCTTCCAAGATTGAAGATACTATCTGAAAATTTGTTAGGGATTTTGCGGTTTGAGGCTATTGGATGATGAATGTTGCCGCACTTCAGAATTTAATGATCTATGGAATAGATTCTTTCAGACAATAGTTCAACCCACAAGGTACAAACGGATTATTGAACTGTCGACTTTTACGATTCAATAAAGCCTTGGAACAGCGAAATCGGATTCAAAGTTTGTACGGCTTTGACCTGATCAAGAAATCTTTGGAAATTTAGACTCTGATGATGCAATCAAAAGGTAGAACGAAGAAAATTGATTCTGCGTCACTATATCAGCAGTGCAAATTAAGAAATTTGCAACACTTTAATGGCATAAGAAAATGTAGAGTGCAAAATTTCTAAAGGAAGAAGAAGAGTGAATTTCAAGTGATTTCAACGTCTTTGAGTGTTGTTATATGTAGGCACTTGTTTGCAACAACCACATCCGTTCTGAATTGAAACATCTCACCCATTCATACAAACGTTGCAACGGTATGTAGCGTTTCAAACGAAGCGCCATGTCTCTTCATTTGCAGCATTTCTGATGCATTGCAATTCCCACCTGCATTAAATTTCAGTGCTTTAAAACTACAGCTTTTTATTTAAATCCAATTCGAGTCAACCCGAAACCCGTACCAGGCCCGGCCCTATGGATGGAGGCGGTGCGCGCGTGTATGGCATAGTTATGCATGGTCTCACTCCTCACAACAAAGCAAACATTTGGGTGCCCAAGGCCCCAACATGCTCATGAGAAAGCCAATTAAATAGTGGCATACCTATGCATAATCCAAGAAGTGGGACAAAAACACTACACCTTTCTTCTTCTTTTCTTTCTTTCTTCTTCAAAATTCAAACCTGAAACGATCCAAACTTCCCCGTGAAGGAAAGTAAGGATTGTTTGAGAACAACACACATCAGAACACAGAACATAAGAACATTTTTATTGCTGATTACAACAATTACATCAGAGTACAAGAATATTCCAGAGTATGAATAAATAATATACATTGGAAATACAATATCAGAGATTTAAATTACATTTAGATAGCAGCGGAAAAATAATACAAACATACAACCGAAAGGAATACACGGATACAGAGCTTTCCGAATATCGCTTCAGCTGTAGACCAGGATCCTGTAAATATGATATCTGCAAAAAACAAGCTACTCGACTGCCCGTGTGGAAAATATGGGCACCCGAGTTTGCCAGTGAAACAAACTACAGGTCAGTCATGGGACTGGTATGAGAAATCTTAACTAACCTATCTAATAATAAGGCTAATCATAGGACCACGCCGCTAACGCGGAACGGGTTTACTCCATTGGATTGCCAGTGCATAAAATAAAGTAAATCGTTAAATAATGCAATGCTTTTTAGAAAAATGAAGCCATTATAAGACCCAAGTCCCATCACATAATGCAACGCATGCCGGAGGATAGGGTTTTACCTTATAATGGTCAAAAGATGCTTGATACGATAAAAACGGTATAATAGTGTGTGTATATATTTAATAAAACATTTCCAAGTAAATGTATCAATCCTAGACGGCATAGTACCCCATCATACTATGTCGCCATACTAGTTATACAATCAAAACCGTAAGGGACGTATTGTAGATTGGGTTTCCATCAAGAGTCAAGTCTAGGGAAGAGATCCTTACCGATTCGAGACACTCTAGCAATGCCCCAGGATTGGTACTTTGTCCAACCCTTGGATAGCTGCAGGGCCGGTCCACACTTACTTTTGTGGATTAGTTATGCCTGAACACACGCTTCCCGGTCCTTTTGGACCTACAATACGGCCAATGGCGACCGCATAAACCGAGGCCTCGAACAATCCAACAACCACAATGAATAAATGCCAGCGCTGGTAGGTCCCTGGCACCACTCTAGCTAGAAAGAAACGTGTGCACTCCCTGCGTTCCCTTCTCCCGTTTTAGACTCCGCCGGTGTGTGAGGTTCGCGAAGTCACGATATAAACAAAGCTATGCCTAAATAGACTGTGCTTTGATCATCAACCACAAGGCCTGCTTTTCAACAAAGCCTTGATCGCATCTTGGCATGCCACATTGTCAGACTCTACCATATCATTGATCATCTACCAATATATATATATATATCCTCTAAGCTCATACGTCTTAGAGAAGGGTGTTAAGTGAAGAATAAATTCTCCACCACCAAACAGAAATATATAATCAGTAGCGTTCAACAAATACAGTAGAAAAGAATACAATGTCAGACGCACAATCCATTTACAAGTCCGTTCTGGGTCTGAACGGAACAGGAGAAACCTGGGTGGCCCTCGTATATCCGGACAATCAACACATACGTCCGGACGACTACCACAGAAGTCCCTTCAGGTAACTACTCCTATCGTGGACCTCAGTAGCAATACATCCATTCGATGTGAAAACCGCCGGTCTTCAACACCGTCTTCGTCTTCGACTCTTTATCGTCGTAATAGTTATTCAGAATGGGTTAAACCCGGTCTTTCCGAATAACTAGCATATTCTATAATTAAAAATCAAATGCTGTAAAAAAACATCCAATGTCTCATTCCAATTCAGAATATTCTTTTAAATAGAATATTCATAATATTAGGGAAAGGTTCCCTTTAATTTTATCAAAGATAAATTCCTTTAAAATATTCTTTAATCTTCATTTTAAAGATTCATTAAAACTCCAATTTGATTTTAATGTCAAAAATCATTACTAAATGATTATTCAAATTTTAAGGAATTATCCCTTGTCTTTAGTTGGGTTAAAGAATCAATGTTATTTAAAAACATTGTTCACTATAAACCCAGAATCATATTCCATCAATTATGGAATTTTCACAGAAATCATGTCGATATATAAACGATATAAATTTCTGTATCAGACCAATACTATAAATGGAATGACGGCAAAGCCTTTCAAATTCCATATATAGTATACGTCTTCTTTTACAGAAGCCTATCTTGAATATTATCAGATCGAATTTCCATTCAATTCCAATTTAATATATATTAAATTGGAAAAACTAGACTTTAGAAAATTTCTCTTTAAATCTTAATAAAAGGATTTATTAATTCTAAATCACCTTTTAATGTTAATTTGGGTCGAAGACAAATGTCGTTTAAGAAACATAGTTCACCAAAACCAATCTATTTGAGCAATTCCAAATAAATATTTTTCAAATGGAAAATTCTATTAAGTCTAAATTTAATAAATTCATTCTAGTTACTAACCAGTTTATTCAAAGGAATATCTTTTGTTAAATATTCTTTAAATATTTAATATAAAATATTCTTTGTATGAAAAGATTTTCTATATAAAATATTCTTTATGAAACCATATTCTTTATTCAAGAAGATATTCTTTATATAAAAGAAATCCTTTATTGGAATGCGACTCAATCAGTCACCATATAACTTGAGTTATATGGATTTCATACATTGAACGTATATAACAAGGAAAATAAATGATTATCAAACATCCATCCACATCCAGAGTGCAATATACAACTGTGTGAGCATTAAAATGAAGTGATAATGCTCATCGCAGCCTGTCGATCTATCGATAGACATACAAATAAATGTTGGGATTAGTGTATGTCAATTTCCATCCCAACACCCGTGTGGGGTTTTCAACCAATCAAACAAATCATAAATTATCTGTGCACTTGGGCGATGTGTGAAAATTATCGTCCCAATCACATAAACAAGTCAGGTAACTTGTAAATGGAAGTGTAACATTTCAGTAACATAAAAAGGTGAATCATTTCATGTATAATGATAGTGTTATTTATCAAAAGCAATGAATCTTTCTACAGATTCATTTATATCAAAAATGTGAATCCTAATGTTAATTCACTTAAAATGAAATGTAATCGTTTTATATTACATAAAAATTGATATCCTTTTATATTAAATAAAATGAAATTTTTATATTACATTAGGAATGTAACCCTTAAATATGATTATTTTCATAACATCTAAAATGTAGATAAAAATATACTCTGATTTCATGTTTTATTTACAATAAAGAATGTAAATAAAAATGTATCTTTTGATTTCATATTTTATTTGTAATAAGGAATACAAATAAAAATATAACTTTTTATTACATGCTTTATTTGCAAAGGAGAATGCAAATAAAGATTTAACCCTTTTTTTATTTCATGTTTATTTACATCGAGAAATGTAGATAAAAATTATAACTCTCTATTTCTAGTTTTATTTGCAACAAGAATTGCAAATAAAAAGATAACTTTTAATTTTAATATTTTGTTTACATCTAAAGCTGTAAACAAAATGCTTCTTTCTACTACGGTGTTTATTAGCCTCAAATTATGCAAATAAAAATATAATTTTATAACTACTATGTTTATTTGCATCTAAAAGTGCAAATAAAATATAATCTTTTAACTATAATCATTATTTGCAATTTAAAATGCAAATAAAATAAAATCTTTTATTACATTGTTTATTTGCATTTAAATATGCAAACGAAATATAATCTTTTATTAAATGTTTTGTTTGCAACTAAATTTACAAACAAAAATGTATATTTCTATTTTTTTAACTAAAACACAAAGTAAAAATGAAATATTTGTTTGCATCCAAAATTGTAAAACAAAATGAAACTCTTTGAATCATATTTTGTTTCATTCTTTTACAATCACTAAATAAACATTTTCAATTCATTCTTTAAAGTGACAAAAGAATGACTCTTTTTATTTCATATAAAAATCAAATTCTAAAATCTATCCTTTATTTACATCTGAAAATGTGAATAAACAGGTATCTCTTAAATTTTGAAAATTAAAATAAAACTTTCAACCTAGGTTTTATTTGCATTAAAGAATGCAAATAAAAATACAACTTTAAAATGATATTTTATTCATATCAAAAATATAAATTAAAAATGCAACTTTCCTTTTTATGTTATGCTTCCATTTAGGATTGCAAACAAAAATGAGACCTTTAACTTGATTTTTTATTTGCAACAAGGAATGCAAATAAATAAATAAATATAACTTGAATTTTTGATTATTATATTTGCATTGTGGAATGCAAATGAAAGAACAAATTTTATGTTTAATAAGTGTTGGTATCTGTAAATACAAATAAAAGAACAAGTTTGATTTTTAATATATATTTGCATTGGTGAATGCAAATAAAACAAATTTTATTTTCAATGTAAGTCTGCATTAATGAATGCAAATGAAAGAATAAATTTCATTTTTAATGCATATTTGTGAATGCAAATAAAAGGATAAACTTCAATTTCCAATATATTTGTATTAGAAAATGCAAATAAAAGAACAAATTTCATTTGCAAAATATATTTGCATAAGTGATTGCAAATAAAAGAATAAGTTTTATTTTTAACGTATATTTGCATTGGTAAAAGCAAATAAAAGAATAAAATTTGTTTTCCAATATATATTTGCATTTGTGAATACAAATAAAAGAATAAATTTTTATTTTACAATGTAACTTTGCATTAGTGAATGCAAATAAAAGAACAATTTTATTTGCCATGAATATTTACATTTGTGAATGCAAATAAAAGAATACATTTTATTTTAATGTTCTTTTTTTTGACAAAAATGTTACTTTCATTTCAATAATCAAGTTTTGAAAAAAATGATATTTTTAATTCCTCTAATCGTATTTGACAAAATTGTTATTTTTACTTCTAATTAAACAAATTTGACAAAAATTGATATGTTATTCACCAGTCATTCTTTTGACAAAAATTGTCATTTTAAAACAGGTTCTTATTACCACAATGTTGATTTGTCCAACAAAATCTGATTTACAAAAATGTTAAACCCATTATCATCTAATTAGCAAAAATGTTAATTTTGTTCAATATAATTTCAGTAAACATTTTCAATGTAAAAATGTAGTTTTTAATTACCTTAGACATTTTCAATGCAAAATGTTTTTTTTTTTTTTTACAGTAAACCAATTTTAAATGCAAAATGTATATATATATATATATATATATATATAATCTTTTTTCTTAATCTAATTATGTTTTACAACATACAAGACATCTCTTATTACTAATTATGTTTTTAAAACAAAATGACAATTTATTCTTATCTTTTATTTAAATCAAAACATGAAAATAAAAATATTGTTTTTCTTTTTCACTTTAAATTTTGTGACATACATGATTATTAAATATTCTATATCTATATAACAACATATGATTTTGTTGTATACATACAATTCCTAACAGACATTCATACACAATCAAAATCAATCACCGCGCAATCATCATAGAAACAAATATATACACCCAACATAAATTTCATATGGAATGAATATATATAATTTATACAATTAAGTAAATAATTAAATTTAAATTTAAATAGATATCTCACCGAACAGTCTAATTCAGATCTGAAATTTGCTGAATTTTCCATTGTTCCCGTTTCAGATCAGGTCAGTGTCATGTTGTAGATCTCGCTGATACAATCCCAACGCACCTGATTTCATCAATTTCTGATTTCATACGAGAAAGTTAGAGTTGTTTAAACGTTTGTATTCGTTAATCATATAATTTAATAATTAATTAAAGTAAAGTTTTCCTTAACCTTTCTTTTAAAAAAACGGTCGCGCCCTTTTTCTATTTCTTCTTCGTTGCTTACAGGAACAACCTGAACCAATCATCCAAATTAAAACCACCACGTCGCGCCCAAACCGAGGCACCGGACGTCCATCAGCAAGCACCCCTCCATCAACCGTCGCATGGGTTGCCACCACCGAAAACCGCGCTGAACTCGGTGGCCTCCCCTTCCTCGAAACCCGCGCTGATCGTTCCCCAATTGAGCCCCAATAACTCTCGAATTTTAGAACGAATCCAGATCTCAACCGTATGGAATTCAAGATCGTTCGAAGGTCTTCGATTTTTCCATTTGAAGCTTGTTGAATTGTTAAATGAATTAATAATAATTAGGGGTTGAAGATTGGAAGATTTGAGCCATTGAAATCATAAAACGGCGGCTACCTGTTTAGGGTATCTATATTTTTAGTCCTATTTTATAATATTAAATTGTTAAATTTGCAAATAAATCCAAAACTTCGAAACTAGTCTGATTCCAGTCCAACAAAAAATGACCCTAGGCAAATACCCATGTTCCAGACGCAATGGAACATGTTTCAAGGCCCAAATCCAAAGTCTAAAACTGGTTTTATTTAATTTAATATTAAATTCGTTTATTTATTAAATTCAACCGTACATTTTAATTTACCGGGGCCACATACGACCTCAAAAAATTCTAGAAAAATTATTTTTGTTTATGTTTTGACGATACGGTTCTAATAAGACTAATTTCGTGGAATTCTGAGACTGTTTGAAAAATGGCCCTTTTAAAGTCGTTTAAATTTAATTGAAATTAACAAAACACATTTTCTTGTACTGCGCTCACATATTAATTCGAAAAATTCTAAAAATTTAAACCTAGCAATAATTTGACATTCTGGATCCAACAAAAGTGGTTTCGTCGAAAACAGAGGTCGTTTGAAAATTGACTATTTTCAAGGGTTATTAATTTAATATTAAAAATACATTTTTAAACAAATAATTTCCGAAACTCAAAATATATAAGTGTTTATACTTTTTCAATGCAGAAACATCATTCCGGACTCAATGGAAGTGGTTCGAGTCCAAATTCCTTCATATGTGAAAAGTAGCCTTTTGGGCCATATATATTATAATATATAAATTCTACAGCGACCTTTCTAAAAATTGAACTGGCCATAACTTTTGAGTTTTAAAACGAAAATTCGATTTTTCAGATTCGTTAGAAAGATATGATTAAACAGATTTAAATATTTTTGGTTTCACTCAATTCTGATTTAATTTGAATCATGTACATTCAGTCAAAGTTTAAATTCAAAATTTCAAACTACCGTGCCATTTCTAACTCCATTTATAATTAAAATTAAATTTATTCGTCTCAACTTCGATTAAAATAAATTTTTAACCATTATTATTAAAATAAATTATTTTATATTTCCACAATTCAATAAAATTTTCTAAAATAAAAATTTTAAATTGGTTTAGAATTTGCGGGTTGTTACAATCGCCCCCACTTAAAAATCTTTTCATCCTCGAAAATGAAATGAGCTAAAGTCGATAAATTAATTAATTTCCATTGTTTTATTGTTTTCCAATAATTTTATTAGTTAAACTAATAATCAAACTTCACAACCAACAATCAATTAGGTGATTAACTTTTCAAATATATATATTATTTATATTTAGTTCAAAAATCATATTTTCAGTGCAAATCATAGTAGTGTGTCCTAACTAAGTGTTGGTTCTCATACCAGTCAGTGGAAATATATAGAAATCCCACTTTCGAAACTCGAACATAGATTCTGATGATGATGCATCAATCATCAGAATCATCTCCGGGCGACTAGAGTGTGATTCTATATCAATCCAGTCTATTTGAGACTTCCAATACACGTTGATCAGACTTATATTAAAATCTCTATATACTCGATTGTCCACAATAAAATATAATATATTCAAATATGTATATTGAGTTAAAATTTCAAAGCTAAATTTGTTTTTTTTATTTTTATTTTTAAGAAAATAATACTCTTTGGACTCATTCTAGGATACTTCTGATCCCATCTCTAATGAGTCATTCTTATTGGATATTACTAATCCAATCTCTGATGAATTCTTCTGTTCGTTTTCTAATATGTCTTCTCCTCAAGATCTGTAAACCAAAGCTCTGATACCAAATGAAACGAGCCAAACTTCCCCGTGAAGGAAAGTAAGGATTGTTTGAGAACAACACACATCAGAACACAGAACATAAGAACATTTTTATTGCTGATTACAACAATTATATCAGAGTACAAGAATATTCCAGAGTATGAATAAATAATATACATTGGAAATACAATATTAGAGATTTAAATTACATTTAGATAGCAGCGGAAAAATAATACAAACATACAACCGAAAGGAATACACGGATACAGAGCTTTCCGAATATCGCTTCAGCTGTAGACCAGGATCCTGTAAATATGATATCTGCAAAAAAAAAACTACTCGACTGCCCGTGTGGAAAATATGGGCACCCGAGTTTGCCAGTGAAACAAACTACAGGTCAGTCATGGGACTGGTATGAGAAATCTTCACTAACCTATCTAATAATAAGGCTAATCACAGGACCACGCCGCTAACGCGGAACGGGTTTACTCCATTGGATTTCTAGTGCATAAAATAAAGTAAATCGTTAAATAACGCAATGCTTTTTAGAAAAATGAAGCCATTATAAGACCCAAGTCCCATCACACAATGCAACGCACGCCGGAGGATAGGGTTTTACCTTATAATGGTCAAAAGATGCTTGATACGATAAAAACGGTATAATAGTGTGTGTATATATTTAATAAAACATTTCCAAGTAAATGTATCAATCCTAGACGGCATAGTACCCCATCCTAATATGTCGCCATACTAGTTATACAATCAAAACCGTAAGGGACGTATTGATGATTGGGTTTCCATCAAGAGTCAAGGCTAGGGAGGAGATCCTTACCGATTCGAGACACTCTAGCAATGCCCCAGGATTGGTACTCTGTCCAACCCTTGGATAACTGCAGGGCCGGTCCACACTTACTTTTGTGGATTAGTTATGCCTGAACACACGCTTCCCGGTCCTTTTGGACCTACAATACGGCCAATGGCGACCGCATAAACCGAGGCCTCGAACAATCCAACAACCACAATGAATAAATGCCAGCGCTGGTAGGTCCCTGGCACCACTCTAGCTAGAATGAAACGTGTGCACTCCCTGCGTTCCCTTTTCTCATTTTATACTCCGCCGGTTTGTGAGGTTCGCGAAGTCACGATATACACAAAGCTATGCCTAAATAGACTGTGCTTTGATCATCAACCACGAGGCCTGCTTTTCAACAAAGCCTTGATCATCTGCATCTTGGCATGCCACATTGTCAGACTCTACCATATCATTGATCATCTACCAATATATATATATATATCCTCTAAGCTCATACGTCTTAGAGAAGGGTGTTAAGTGAAGAATAAATTCTCCACCACCAAACAGAAATATATAATCAGTAGCGTTCAACAAATACAATAGAAAAGAATACAATGTTAGACACACAATCCATTTACAAGTCCGTTCTGGGTCTGAACGGAACAGGAGAAACCTGGGTGGCCCTCGTATATCCGGACAATCAACACATACGTCCAGCGACTACCACAGAAGTCCCTTCAGGTAGCTACTCCTATCGTGGACCTCAGTAGCAATACATCCATTCAATGTGAAAACCGCCGGTCTTCAACACCGTCTTCGTCTTCGACTCTTTATCGTCGTAATAGTTATTCAGAATGGGTTAAACCCGGTCTTTCCGAATAACTAGCAAATTCTATAATTAAAAATCAAATGCTGTAAAAAAACATCCAATGTCTCATTCCAATTCAGAATATTCTTTTAAATAGAATATTCATAATATTAGGGAAAGGTTCCCTTTAATTTTATCTAAGATAAATTCCTTTAAAATATTCTTTAATCTTCATTTTAAAGATTCATTAAAACTCCAATTTGGTTTTAATGTCAAAAATCATTATTAAATGATTATTCAAATTTTAAGGAATTATCCCTTGTCTTTAGTTGGGTTAAAGAATCAATGTTATTTAAAAACATTGTTCACTATAAACCCAGAATCATATTCCATCAATTATGGAATTTTCACAGAAATCAAGTCGATATATAAACGATATAAATTTCTGTATCAGACCAATAATATAAATGGAATGACGGCAAAGCCTATCAAATTCCATATATAGTATATGTCTTCTTTTACAGAAGCCTATCTCGAATATTATCAGATCGAATTTCCATTCAATTCCAATTTAATATATATTAAATTGGAAAAACTAGACTTTAGAAAATTTCTCTTTAAATCTTAATAAAAAGATTTATTAATTCTAAATCACCTTTTAATGTTAATTTGGGTCAAAGACAAATGTCGTTTAAGAAACATAGTTCACCAAAACTAATCTATTTAAGCAATTCCAAATAAATATTTTTCAAATGGAAAATTCTATTAAATCTAAATTTAATAAATTCATTCTAGTTACTAACCAGTTTCTTCAAAGGAATATCTTTTGTTAAATATTCTTTAATTATTTAATATAAAATATTCTTTGTATGAAAAGATTTTCTATATAAAACATTCTTTATGAAACCATATTCTTTATTCAAGAAGATATTATTTATATAAAAGAAATCCTTTATTGAAATGCAACTCAATCAGTCACCATATAACTTGAGTTATATGGATTTCATACATTGAACGTATATAACAAGGAAAAAATATGATTATCAAACATCCATCCACATCCAGAGTGCAATATACAACTGTGTGAGCATTAAAATGAAGTGATAATGCTCACCGCAGCCTGTCGATCTATCGATAGACATACAAATAAATGTTGGGATTAGTGTATGTCAATTTCCATCCCAACACCCGTGTGGGGTTTTCAACCAATCAAACAAATCATAAATTATCTGTGCATTTGGGCGATGTGTGAAAATTATCGTCCCAATCACATAAACAAGTCAGGTAACTTGTAAATGGAAGTGTAACATTTCAGTAACATAAAAAGGTGAATCATTTCATGTATAATGATAATGTTATTTATCAAAAGCAATGAATCTATCTACAGATTCATTTATATCAAAAATGTGAATCCTAATGTTAATTCACTTAAAATGAAATGTAATCGTTTTATATTACATAAAAATTGATATCCTTTTATATTAAATAAAATGAAATTTTTATATTACATTAGGAATGTAACCCTTAAATATTATTATTTTCATAACATCTGAAATGTAGATAAAAATATACTCTGATTTCATGTTTTATTTACAATAAAGAATGTAAATAAAAATGTATCTTTTGATTTCATATTTTATTTGTAATAAGGAATACAAATAAAAATATAACTTTTTATTACATGCTTTATTTGCAAAGGAGAATGCAAATAAAGATTTAACCCTTTTTTATTTCATGTTTATTTACATCGAGAAATGTAGATAAAAATTATAACTCTCTATTTCTAGTTTTATTTGCAACAAGAATTGCAAATAAAAAGATAACTTTTAATTTTAATATATTGTTTACATCTAAAGCTATAAACAAAATGCTTCTTTCTACTACGGTGTTTATTAGCCTAAAATTATGCAAATAAAAATATAATATTATAACTACTATGTTTATTTGCATCTAAAAGTGCAAATAAAATATAATCTTTTAACTATAATCATTATTTGCAATTTAAAATACAAATAAAATAAAATCTTTTATTACATTGTTTATTTGCATTTAAATATGCAAACAAAATATAATCTTTTATTAAATGTTTTGTTTGCAACTAAATTTACAAACAAAAATGTATATTTCTATTTTTTTAACTAAAACACAAAGTAAAAATGAAATATTTGTTTGCGTCCAAAATTGTAAAACAAAATGCAACTCTTTGAATCATATTTTGTTTCATTATTTTACAATCACTAAATAAAAATTTTCAATTCATTCTTTAAAGTGACAAAAGAATGACTCTTTTTATTTCATATAAAAATCAAATTCTAAAATCTATCCTTTATTTACATCTGAAAATGTGAATAAACAGGTATCTCTTAAATTTTGAAAATTAAAATAAAACTTTCAACCCAGGTTTTATTTGCTTTAAAGAATGCAAATAAAAATACAACTTTAAAATGATATTTTATTCATATCAAAAATATAAATTAAAAATGCAACTTTCCTTTTTATGTTATGCTTCCATTTAGGATTGCAAACAAAAATGAGACCTTTAACTTGATGTTTTATTTGCAACAAGGAATGCAAATAAATAAATAAATATAACTTTAGTTTTTGATTATTATATTTGCATTGTGGAATGCAAATGAAAGAACAAATTTTATTTTGACAAAATTGTTATTTTTACTTCTAATTAAACAAATTTGACCAAAATTGATATGTTATTCACCAGTCATTCTTTTGACAAAAATTGTCATTTTAAAACAGGTTCTTATTACCACAATGTTGATTTGTCCAACATAATCTGATTAACAAAAATGTTAAACCCATTATCATCTAATTAGCAAAAATGTTAATTTTGTTCAATATAATTTCAATAAACATTTTCAATATAAAAATGTAGTTTTTAATTACCTTAGACATTTTCAATGCAAAATGTTTTTTTTTTTTTACAATAAACCATTTTTAAATGCAAAATGTGTATATATATATATATAATCTTTTTTCTTAATCTAATTATGTTTTACAACATACAAGACATCTCTTATTACTAATTATGTTTTTAAAACAAAATGACTATTTATTTTAATCTTTTATTTAAATCAAAACATGAAAATAAAAATATTGTTTTTATATTTCACTTTAAATTTTGTGACATACATGAATATTAAATATTCTATATCTATATAACAACATATGATTTTGTTGTATACATACAATTCCTAACAGACATTCATACACAATCAAAATCAATCACCGCACAATCATCATAGAAACAAATATATACACCCAACATAAATTTCATATGGAATGAATATATATAATTTATACAATAAAGTAAATAATTAAATTTAAATTTAAATAGATATCTCACCGAACTGTCTAATTCAGATCTGAAATTTGCTGAATTTTCCTTTGTTCCCGTTTCAGATCAGGTCAGTGTCATGTTGTAGATCTCGCTGATACGATCCCAACGCACCTGATTTCATCAATTTCTGATTTCAAACGAGAAAGTTAGAGTTGTTTAAACGTTTGAATTCGTTAATCATATAATTTAATAATTAATTAAAGTAAAGTTTTCCTTAACCTTTCTTTTAAAAAAAACGGTCGCTCCTTTTTCTATTTCTTCTTCGTTGCTTACAGGAACAACCCGAACCAATCATCCAAATTAAAACCACCACGTCGCGCCCAAACCGAGGCACCGGACGTCCATCAACAAGCACCCCTCCGTCCACCGTCGCATGGGTTGCCACCACCGAAAACCGCGCTGAACTCGGTGGCCTCCCCTTCCTCGAATCCCGCGCCGACCATTCCCCCGTTGTGCCCCAATAACTCTCGAATTTTAGAACAAATCCAGATCTCAACCGTATGGAATTCAAGATCGTTTGAAGGTCTTCGATTTTTCCATTTGAAGCTTGTTGAATTGTTAAACGAATTAATAACAATTAGGGGTTGAAGATTGGAAGATTTCAGCCATTGAAATCATAAAACGGCGTCTACCTGTTTAGGGTATTAGGGTTTCTATATTTTTATTCCTATTTTATAATATTAAATTGTTAAATTTGCAAATAAATCCAAAACTTCAAAACTAGTCCAATTCCAGTCCAACAAAAATGACCCTAGGCAAATACCCATGTTCCGGACGCAATGGAACATGTTTCAAGGCCCAAATCCAAAGTCTATAACTGGTTTTATTTAATTTAATATTAAATTCATTTATTTATTAAATTCAACCGTACATTTTAATTTACCGGGGCCACATACGACCTCAGAAAATTCCAGAAAAATTATTTTTGTTTATGTTTTCACGATACGGTTCTAACAAGACTAATTTCGTCGAATTCTGAGACTGTTTGAAAAATGGCCCTTTTCAAGTCGTTTAAATTTAATTGAAATTAACAAAACACATTTTCTTGTACTACGCTCACATATTAATTCGAAAAATTCTAAAAATTTAAACCTAGCAATAATTTGACATTCCGGATCCAACAAAAGTGGTTTCGTCGAAAACAGAGGTCGTTTGAAAATTGACTATTTTCAAGGGTTATTAATTTAATATTAAAAATACATTTTTAAACAAATAATTTCCAAGACTCAAAATATATAAGTGTTTATACTTTTTCAATGCAGAAACATCATTCCGGACACAATGGAAGTGGTTTCGAGTCCAAATTCCTTCGTATGTGAAAAGTAGCCTTTTGGGCCATATATATTATAATATATAAATTCTACAGCGACCTTTCTAAAAATTGAACTGGCCATAACTTTTGATTTTTAAAACGAAATTTCGATTTTTCAGATTCGTTAGAAAGATATGATTAAACAGATTTAAATATTTTTGGTTTCACTCAATTCTGATTTAATTTGAATCCTGTACATTCAGTCAAAGTTTAAATTCAAAATTTCAAACTACCGCGCCATTTCTAACTCCATTTATAATTAAAATTAAATTTATTCGTCTTAACTTCGATTAAAATAAATTTTTAACCATTATTATTAAAATAAATTATTTTATATTTCCACAATTCAATAAAATTTTCTAAAATAAAAATTTTAAATTGGTTCAGAATTTGCGGGTTGTTGCAAAACCCCATACCCAAAACATGTTTTGAGAATTTGCAACATCAGATTCATAAAGAAAAGTAATGTGAATAGTTTACCTAAACTCGGATGTTTTTTCAAAGTAGTTAGAAGAATGAACAAAAGGAGAGTACTTCTGATTTCTGTGCGTTTGCTGAAAGAGACAAAAAAGAGTTAGTATTTATAGATGAGTATTGTGAGATCCTCAAAGAGATATTGACTTAAAAATAGGAAGACCTGGTATTAAAGAAGAAGAATATCAGTGCTTGAATTGAAATATTGAGGGAAAAATGGAGCTAGCCCGATATTTAAGGATCAATACCTACAGAATGAAGGTTTTTTTTCTGGAAAAAAAAGGCTGGTTTAATAGAATTTGCAGATAACGAAATAAAAAAATATTATAAGAAAACACGTTAAAAATTAAAATGAAAAAATTAGTATAAGAATACACGTTAAAAAGCATCAATGACTTATGTATGAATGCTACAAAAGTATTAATGAGCATATCATTGGAAATAACATTAAACTATAATCGCACAAATATGGATTTGATATGGATTGTATGTACTTGTGGGAAAATGGTACATTAAAGTAGTAAACTGACCATATACATTTAGGAAAATCAATGGGCAAGCGCACAATTAGTAGGAAGAGAAGAAGACATAAACTTTTTCGAAACATAAATAAAAACACCAATTGATGATGCAACCTACATTATTGCAAAATCTACATTCTTCAGTATACAGGTTAAACTACAAATCTTATGATAAATATGTCATTATAATGAAACCAAAAAGCAATACATAGATAAATCACAGGTAAATTTCAATAGCTAATCAAGAAACATGGTCGATGACATAAATTAATTGTATGCAACAATGAATAAAACTGAAAGAGAAAACCATTAAGCCTTACAGTACCCCTGTTCACATGCTGAGAAGAAGGGAAACAAAAAGTGGATTCCCTAAGTGAAAACCATATGTTTGTTTCAAACTTGTGGAGATTTGTTAAAATTTAGAGAATGGGAAAAAAAATCCACCTCGTTCATTCTTGCCAACAAGAAAACTCAGGCCGTCACTAATTCTTCTTCTTCTTCTGTGAAATAAACAAAACTTAATCAAACGCTGATGTATTCCTTCACTGCTAAGACCACTCTGCCTATATTTGCACCGGAGCCTTCTTTCTAAGAGATAATATAGGGACTATGATGCCAGTACCATAGAAGTCTAACGTTGCTCACTTTGAAAGTCCAATAACTGCACAAGTGAAAGTATGATAAATAATCAAAGAATTATATAAATTCGTAGCTATACATGATGAGTGAAAAGGAAGAATTCACACCTATACAGGATGATTTTTTTAATGAAAATTTTGTGCAATGGATGGAAAAGCGTATATGTACCAAACAAACTAATGAAACTACAGTAAAGACCACATATGATAAATGTGTATCACCTTATCCAAACCATCAAAATGGAAGTAGAAGTATGACTTTTATCCAGTCCTAGAAGACATATCATTCATTGATATGAACTATGATATTTTTTGAACTTTTAATTTTTTTGAAATTCGTTATCGATTTCTATGGACCAAAAATGAAAAAATTGACCAATTTCGAAAATGCTTACAGTGGATCGATAAAAAAAATTAATTCTACTTCGAATTTTTCCCTCTTTTATTAATTTTAATACATAACATAAGTGTAGAGGTGAATGATGTACTGCTCGATACATATGTTTTAACTCTTTATCCAATTGCATTTTGGTTAAATTTGCTAATTTTTTGTTCTATTTCCTTGCGTACTCTAAATTTTGTTCTAGTATTTACTTACGTATGTAAATGGCGATAGCAAACTAAGAAATTAGCAATCTTTAGTTATGCAAGAGAAAACCAAATGTCTTCAGATATTCTAGAGGTAAATGTAATGTAGTTCCAGATTTAATTGAAATGTTTTTTATTACACAAATAAAAAACTAACAATAATACATTTGTAATTTTGCTTTAAAACTCAGAAAGACACTTCTTAAAAGTTGTCCAGTTGGGCTCTAAAGTATGTTAAGTATAATTTACGATGCCTATTAAAAAATGCAAATAAGAATAAGGCGAATATTTCAAAGAGCAGATGTGTAAGTTTCAGCCAACTAACCTTACAAACACCTCGTAGACCTCATGCTTTAGTACTTTCACCATTGCTTTTTGGACAATCACCCTCAGTGCAAATTTGCTAAATGCAATTTGAGTTAAATTACCGATCCAATTTGATTATTGGATGAATTTTACAATAAATATATGTGAAAGATTTTATGATAACATCCTCATCTCATTCATGTTAAATATATTTTTTGTATTATTTTATAGAGCATTTTTTAGTTTCATTAGCACATGTGAATACATGGCTATATAACTAATCAATAATACAAGTATGAGGAAACTGAATCACTGCCAATAACATGAATAAAAATGTGACGACCTGCCCCGCACTAGCCGATATTTCCAATGAAAGTGCGCTGTGTCGATGTCCAACCAGCACGGGACGGTTGCCAAAGAAAGGGAAGGAAAGGAAATTTAACAGTGGACTAACAAAGAACCTGTAGAATGTCTCACAGCGCATGGAATAAAATATAATAATAACATACTTTGACATAAAACAGGCGAGCCAGTGCATAAGCTGAAAACTAAACATCATAGCAGCGGAAAATCGAAATACAGCTTGTGTTCCACTTCATCATTATTACAACTTTTGAAAACTATCTCTAAAGCAAATAAGGAAGGTACACTACTAATGCCCAAAGTAGTGACCAGCAGCGACAGAGGGAGAATACATGTAGATAATACATAGGAGCCTCCTGCTCGTCTCCGGATAAGCTACTCGTGCACAACCAGCTAACCTGTCTCTAGTCTGCCCGTTTAAGAGCACCCAGAGTAATAAGAAGAGACATAAAACTCTGGGTCAGACAAAAGTCTGGTATGAGCGATAAGCATCAAAACAGAACAATAACAGGTATACTAAACCATACCTGAACCTGGACCTGCAACCAAAGAGTTAGCACAACATACCGCTCAATACTCTAAGGTGCCACTATCATACGGTGTAAAAAATACGGTGGTATGGTGTGCATGTCATAATGATGTCAACAATAAAGCATAACAACCATCCTCACATCTCTCACTCAGTGCGTAAAGTATACGATATCCACCACTTTGATCACAAAACCCATCGAGGTAGTGATGGAGTCCGTCTTGTTTAACTATTGCTACCACCAAGCTTGCCCCATGGAGTCATGACTCAATCCTTACAAATGACCCCACCTCATTGGTTCATAGCCAATAGTCCTACCTAGGCCACTGTGGCCCTGAATCCATCCACATACCCCATACTCCATAGTGATCCAAAGTTATAGACATCGATAAACCCTTAGCATGCGTCCCGCAGCAAAGCCCAACTCATGAAGTTAGCTCATTGGTTCCCATTTGGATCCTGAGTAATAACCTCCCATCTGGACATCCCTAGCATCTCAGGTTTTGGTTGAATTGGAGTTGGTCTTCAAAAGGGTCGTCGCGTAGAAGTAGCTTAAGTCTGGTTCGGTTCGGATATACATCATCTTCAGATTTCTTGTTCGGTTCGAGTCCTCTGGTTCGTCTCGGGTCTCCCCATCCGGTTCGGTTCGGATTCTTCATCGTGGTTTGGCACAGCTCCTTCATTTCCAGCTCCATTCACGTTGATCCGATACCACTCCCTAGCTTCAGTCCGATCCGATCTCCATGCCCTTTTTTCCAATTCGATCTCCATGCCCTTTTTTCCGATCCGATCTCCACGCCCTTACCTCCGATCCGATCTCCATGCCCTTACTTCTGATCCAAACCCTACTCCAACTCTGATGAAAATGGCCTTCCTTCTTTCCAAGTCTTTCATGCCAAGCTCCCACCCAAATTGAATCCCCTTGCTCAGTTCCCATATCTGATCTGAGAACCATATCTGATCCGATCTGGTCCGGAACTCTGCACATTCCCTACAGCTTTTCCAGTGACTGTTTTACACCATTCGACGTCGTTTTCGACCAATCTAACTTTTCTAATCAATCATAAACATACAATACAGTCATAGCAACATATAGAATTGACCGCTAACACCAAAACGACAATTTGATAGGTTAAAACGGATCAAACATAGCCAAAATCTCATATTTTCCCTTAAACATGTTTAAGCAAAACTAATGATATGATTTGTAAAACTTAACCAAACTAACCAAGTTTTCTAACAGAGGCCTAAAACTATATTTCGAAATTTATAAATATTTTTCCATATTTTAATCATGTCTAAGTTCGCTAATTAACACTAATTACTCTTAATTAACCATAATTAGTAAGGAACTATGCAAATCACTCACCTTGGCGACAAATTAACTTTATATCTGAAATAATCTCTGTTATGGCACTGTTTCCAAAGCAATACAGCAGCTATATCCCCAATCATATGCTAATCCTCTTCAATTTGACGTAATTTAGCCAAATCTTCAATTAGAAAGTGGTTTAGAGGTGTTTTAGATGTTGGAGGTCATTACTAAGTTGAGAGGGTTGATAAGTGGCGGTTGAAAAATGAGAAAAGGGTGTTCTCTAAACCCTAACAGCCCTTAAATACTCCAAATCCCGAAACGCCCCTCTGGGCCTAGCTGTTAATTACCCAATTAAGCCCGGTTAAGCTGTTTTTCACCTTCTAAACATTAATTCAGCCATATCTCCCAAACGGTAAGTCCGTTTTTCACATATGGCCACTCTACGGAAAGGTGAACCATTATTCAGACCTAATGGAAGTTGTTTCAGGTCAAAACTGCTTTCCACTCAAAAGTTATGGCTGAAACAAGATTAGCTAAGGGCAAAACGGTCATTTAAGAATCGACAAAAATCATGAACATGGGAAATGACCCCAATAGTCGTCTCCCAAAGTTATATTCTACGATCCTTCGATGCGTAGAATGCGGGTCGTTACATTCTCCCCCCTTAAGAAATTTTATCCTCGAAATTCCTTAACCCAAAACATCCAAAGGATCCTGCACGCCTACAAATCATTAACAAAACAATAAAGCATACAAAACAACACAACAAACCTATTCTAGCATGCGGTTTACTAATAAGGGAGTACTATACCGATATAAAAACCTTACCAGGCAAAGAGTTCTGTATACTTTCCCCTTATGTTCTCCTTTGTTTCCCAAGTATAGTCTTCCCCATCACCACCCCACTAAACTTTGACTAATTTCAGCGCCTTCCTTCGAAGCTGCTTCGTATCGCTCCCAACAATACGCATAGGCCTGCGGTTCCCAACTGCCTCGGGTTCAACCTCGGTATCGTCCAATTGATCCGGTGTAATAGTCACATTGGGGTTGTGCACAAACTTCCTTAACTGGGAAACAGGAAATACGTTATGAACTCCTGCCATCTTGTCTGGTAATTCAACTTTATACACCAAATTCCCAACTTTCTCGAGAACTGGGAATGGTCTAACAAATCTTGGTGCTAACTTGCCTCTCCGGCCAAATCGAATCATGCTCTTTAACAGAGAAATCTTGACAAACACCAAGTCGCCAATGGAGAATTTTAAATCTCTTCTCCTCTTATCAGCATAACTCTTCTTCCTATCTTAGGCAGCCTTCATTCGCTGTTGAATAATCTTGATCTTGTCTGAAGTTTCTCTTATCACATCTAGTCCAAGCACAAACTTCTCGCCGGTTTTTAACCAACATGGTGATGAGTTACACGGTCTTCCATACAAAGCATCAATTGGAACCATACCAATACTGGATTGATAACTGTTATTATAGGCAACCTCTACTAGATGAAAATGGTCATCCAATGATCCACCAAAATCCAATATGCAAGCTCTCAAGAGATCTTCTAATATATGATTCACCCTCTCTGTTTGACCGTCGGTTTAAGGATGTTATGTCGTACTGTGATGAAATTCTGATCCTAACGCCTCTTGTAAGCTCTTCCAAAACCCACTAGTAAACAACGGGTCTCGGTCACTCATAATTCCTTTAGGTACTCCATGAAATCTCACAACCCACTTCATATACAGTTTTGCTAAATTAGCTGCCTTTCTGTTCGACTTGACGGATATAAATCTTGCACTCTTGGTCAATCGGTCCACAATCACCCAAATGCTATCATGGCCCGACCTAGTCCTTAGTAACCCATCAATGAAATTCATTGAGACTTGTTCCCATTTCCATTCTGGAACATCTTATGGTTGTAACAAACCACTAGGCTTCTTTTGCTCAGCTTTAACTAGTTGGCAATTCATGCATTTGGATATAAACTTCCCAACGTTTCTTTTCATTCCTTTCTAGTATTAGGTCTGCTTCATGTAACGATACATCTTGTTACCACCGGGGTGTATAGTCAGTTTCGAGTGATGACATTCTCTAAGCACTTCATCTCTCAATCCATTGACATTGGGTACAACTAGTCTTCCGTTCTTTCTAAGCCATCCATCTCGATCAAGTCCATACTCGTTCATCTCCTCATCGATGCCTAACTCTAACTTGGAGATGATTTTCAATAAGTTAGGATCGTCCCTCTGACTGGAACCAATCCGCTCAATCAAAGTGGGTCTGATCGTCAAACTTGCTTTCATTTCTGGATCCAATTCGCACTTTGGTCCGAAATCATAACCAGCGATGTACTCCAGTTGCTTCCACTCAAGAAACATAGCCCCTAAACTGGCATGTCTTCTACTCAATGCATCAGCTACCGCATTGCCCTTTCCTGGTGTGTATGCAATTTCGAAATCGTAGGAAGCAAAGAATTCTAACCATCTTTGTTGTCGAAGATTTAGATCCTTCTGAGAGAAAAGATAATTTAGTGACTTATGATCAGTAAACAACTCGAATCTTTCTCCTAAGAGATAATGTCTCCACATCTTCAATGCAAACACGATCGCTGCTAATTCTAAATCATGGGTAGGGTATCTTCTCTCGTGCGGTTTCAATTGCCGATTTGAATAAGCTAAAACCCTACCTCCTTGCATCAGTACAACACCTAGTCTGGTACCACATGCATCTTTGTATACTGTCATCCCTTTAGGAATGACTAATACTGGTGCACACATCCACCTTTCCTTTAGACTCTTGAATGCATTCTCACACTTTTTGTCCCAGACGAAAGCTTGATTCTTCTTGGCCAACTGAGTCAATGGTGCTGCTATCTTAGAGAAGTCTTGGATAAACTTCCGATAATATCCAGCCAATCCCAAGAAACTTCTTACGTATGTTGCATTCTTGGGCGTAGACCAATCCTGTACCGTTGCCACCTTCGCAGGATCCACGACAATACCATTCTCTAAAACAACATGGCCCAAGAATCTCACTTCCCTCCTCCAGAAGTGACACTTAGAAAATTTTACTTTTTATTGGTGTCTTCTCAACAAATCCATCACTATTCTCAAATGTTCTTTATGTTCTTCCTCTGTCCTCGAATAAAGAAGTATATCATCCACGAACACAAGAACAAACTTATTCAACTGATCTCCGAATACCCTATTCATAAGATCCACAAAATATGTTGGTGATTAGTCAATCCGAATGGCATGACCAACCACTCAAAAAATCCAGATGGCATCCGAAATGTCGTTTTAGCTATACTTTCAGCTTCCACTCTAAGCTGATGAAAACCTGTCGCGAGATCCAACTGGGAGAACACTCTCGCGCCACTAAACTGATCAAACAAATCATCTATCTGTGGTAGAGGATAATTATTCTTCCTCATCACCTTATTCAACTCGCGGTAGTCCACACACAAACGAAGGGAACCATCTACCTTGGTAGCAAACACAACTAGTGCTCCCCACTCAGAAACACTTCTTCTGATAAATCCCTTCTTCAAAAGATCTCTTACTTGCACCCCGAACTCTCGATGCTCCCTTGGTGCCATACGACGAAGTAGCATCAATATTGGTCAAGCATCTTTCACTAAATCAATACGGAACTCAATCTCTTGGTGTGGTGGAAGTCCGGTCACTTCCTCGAAGACATCCGGATACTGGCCCGCCACGTGCACATCTGACAACTCATCATGCGGGATGTCGAGGGAATTTAGAAAACTAGCCATTACCCCATCACTAGGTAGAACACCAAACACTACCCTCCGCCCATCATCCTCTCTAACTGTCACCAAAAAGCCCTCACAGTCTACCACCACCCCGTATCTTTGGAGCCAATCGACTCCCAAAATAATGCCAAACCCAGTAAAGCCCAAAACAAAGCAATCACAAACAAACATGCATTCATTACTCGATAAGACCACATTACGACAAATCATACAAAGGCTAGTCGAACCACCAATCGAGTTCGTCACTGCTAAAGGTCTATCGACTATCTCGGGTTCCAATCCCAACCTATTTACCAGGTTACTAAATATGAAGGAACGGGAAGCTCCGGTATCAAACAACACTCGAACAGGAACATCATAAACAGAAAGCATACATTTAATGACGACATTCTTTCCTTTATCCACCGCAGTTGGGGCATTCGACGAAGAAGGTACAGCATTGATAACATATGCTTTCACAATCTGCTTTTCTTTAGGGGATTGCGGACACTTGTCCTTGTGATGTCCCATTTGGCCACAGTTGAAGCACTTCCCATCTGCTGGCTTGGCCCGACATTCTTTGGCATAGTGACCCTTCTTACCATAGCTGAAGCACTCAACATCTTTCTTATTCTTTTTCTTTTGGCCATCCTTGGTATGATTCTGCTTTCTCTTATTCTGAGAGCCATTCTTGCCTCCACCGCTTGCTTGCGGCTTTGGCTCCTCTACAGATGCAACCACAGTCTTCGACTTAGGGTATAGACTCTCTGATCTCAAATCATTCCCCAAAATCGATTCAAACGTCTCATCGATGTGGTTAATAAGTCTTTCCCCCAAGTACTGATCGAAGCCTGTTATGAAATTCTCATTCTTCTTCTCGGGAGTGTTGATAAGAGATAATCCATACTTCGATAAAGTATCGAACTCTGTAGTGTACTCCGAGACTGCCCTACCAATATGCTTAAGCTCTAGAAATTTCCTAAACAACTCTGACTTATGGGAAGCTGGGATGAACTTATCACTGAATCGGGCCTTAAACTGGTCCCATGTAACTTGATCCTCTGGAGTAGCTGCCTTAATAACATTCCACCAATTCATTGCCCATACGTGCAGCTGACGGGATGCTAACTTCCTCTTCATTGCATCATCAATACCCAAGTATTCGAAGATACACTCATAGCTATCCAACCAATCCTGAACTTCTGTGGCTGATTCCGTTCCATGGAACGGCTTTCCACCAAGACTAGTGTAATCCTTGCATAGCTTGGCGAAATCGTCCCTAGGCGCCTGCACCGCTGTACCACCACCATTAGCAGCATTAGTAACTGCCCTCTGAACGTACCTAAGCATCTCTCGCATGAAGTCAGTGAACATAGTCCTCATGTCAAGAGCATTCCCATTGTTGGCTCCTCTATCAACACCCCTCGTATATTGGCTCATCGCTTAATCTGTAAAGAGAAATGATTAACCATCCTCTTTGCGGTGTCAGTGCAGTGCGACTTCATCCTTAGCTATACTAATAGTATATATAGCTTTTGAAAACCAAAATAATCACAAATACGTGCTCTCATATACGTATTATCTCTCTCTGGTGTCTTTTCCTAGGTTAACTACGCAACCTAGAGCTCTGATACCGAATGTGACGGCCCGCCCCTCACCAGCCGACATTTCCAATGAAAGTGCGCTGTGCTGATGTCCAACTAGCACGGGATGGTTGCCAAAGAAAGGGAAGGAAAGGAAATTTAACAGTGGACTAACAAATAAAATGTAGAATGTCTCACAGCGCATGGAATAAAATATAATAATAACATACTTTGACATAAAACCGGCGAGACAGTGCATAAGCTGAAAACTAAACATCATAACAGCGGAAAATCCAAATACAACTTATGTTCCACTTCATCATTATTAAAACTTTTTAAAACTATCTCTAACGAAAATAAGGAAGGTACACTACTAATTCGCAAAGTAGTGACCAGCAGCGACAAAGGGAGAATACATGTAGATAATACGTAGGAGCCTCATGCTCGTCTACGGATAAGCTACTCGTGCACAACCAGCTAACCTATCTCAAGTTTGCCCATATAAGAGAACCTAGAGTAATAAGAAGAGACATAAAACTCTGGGTCAGAAAAAAGCCTGGTATGAGCGATAAGCAGCAAAACAGAACAATAACAGATATACTAAACCATACCTGAACATGCAACCAAAGAGTTAGCACAACATACCGCTCAATACTCTAAGGTGCCACTAACATATGGTGTAAAGAATACGGGGGTGCGGTGTGCATGTCATAATGATGTCAACAATCAAGCATAGCAACCATCCTCACATCTCTCACTCAGTGCGTAAAGCATACGATAACCACCACTTTGAACTCTAGACCCATCGAGGTAGTGACGGAGTCCGACTTGTTTAACTATTGCTACCCCCAAGCTTGCCCCATGGAGTCATGACTCAATCCTTACTAATAACCCCACCTCATTGGTTCATAGCCAATAGTCCTACCTAGGCCACTGTGGCCCTAAATCCTTCCACATACCCCATACTCCATAGTGATCCAAAGTTATAGACATCGATAACCCCTTAGCATGCGTCCCGCAGCAAAGCCCAACTCATGAAGTTAACTCAATGGTTCCCATTTGGATCCTGAGTAATAACCTCCCATCTGGACTTCCCTTGCATCTTGGGTTTTGGTCGAATTGGTGTTGGTCTTCAGAAGAGTCATCGCGTAGAAGTAGCTTAAGTCTGGTTCGGTTCGGATATACATCATCTTCAGATTTCTTGTTCGATTCGGGTCCTCGGGTTCGGCTCGGGTCTCCCCATCCGGTTCGGTTCGGATTCTCTATCGTAGTTTGGCTCAGCTCCTTCGTTTCCAGCTCCATTTACGTTGATCTGATCCCACTCCCTAGCTTTAGTACAGTCCGATCTCCATGCCCTTGTTTCCGATCTGATCTCCACGCCCTTACCTCCGATCCGATCTCCATGCCCTTACTTCCGATCCGAACCCAACTCCAACTCTGATGAAAATGGCCTTCCTTCTTGCCAAGCCTCTCATGCCAAGTTCCGATCCAAATCGAATCCCCTTGCTCAATTCCCATATCTGATCCAAGCCCCATATCTGATCTGATCCGGTCCGAAACTCTGCACATTTCCTACAACTTTTCCAACGACTGTTTTACGCCATTCGACGGCGTTTTCGACAAATCTAACTTTTCTAATCAATCAAAAAACATACCATACAGTCATAGCAACATATAGAATTCACCACTAACACCAAAACGACAATTTGTTAGGTTAAAACGAATCAAACATAGCCAAAATCCCATATTTTCCCTTAAGCATGTTTAAGCAAAACTAATGATAGGATTAGTAAAACTTAACCAAATTAACAAAATTTTCTAACAGAGGCCTAAAACAATATTTCAAAATTTATAAATATTTTTCCAGATTTTAATCATGTTTAAATTCGCTAATTAACACTAATTACCCTAAATTAACCATATTTGGTGAGGAACTATGCAAATCACTCATCCTGGCCACAAATTAACTTTAGATCTGAAATAATCTCTATTATAGCACTATTTCCAAAGCAATACAACAGCTCTATCCCCAATCCTATGCTAATCCTCTTTAATTTGATGTAATTTAGCTAAATCTTCAATTAGAAAGTGGTTTAGAGGTGTTTTAGATGTTGGAGGCCATTACTAAGTTGAGAGGGATGATAAGTGGCGGCTGAAAAATGAGAAAGTGGTGTTCTCTAAACCCTAACAACGCTTAAATACTCCAAATCCCGAAATCCGCCTCTGGGCCTAGCTGTTAATTAGCCAATTTAGTCAGGTTAAGTTGTTTTTCACCTTCTAAACCTTAATTCATCCATATCTCCCAAAGGGTAAGTCTGTTTTTCACGTATGACCACTCTACGGAAAGGTAAACCATCATCCGGACCTAATGGAAGTGGTTTCAGGTCAAAACTCCTTTCCATTCAAAAGTTATGTCTGAAACAAGATCAGATAGGGGCAAAACAGTCATTTAAGAATCAGAAAAAATCATGAACATGGGAAATGACCCCAATAGTCGTCTCCCAAGGTTACATGGCTATACGACTTCGTATGGGGAAGAAATAAATATTCTACGATCCTTCGATTCGTATAATGCGGGTCGTTACAAAAAATGTGTTAATGCAAAGAAATACCCAAATATAAACTCTGAATAACCTCATCATGGCCAATTGCAGTCATTTAGTCCGGCATTGAAGGAAAAAAACCGTAATTATTGAAATAAAAACATCTTTATACGACCATGGTTGATTGTAAATGCAAAATTTTATGCATTTGTTTTGAACCATAATTCCACGCATTATAAAAATGGCATGACATCCAAGGCAAATTTATTTCATAATACCCAAAAATAATAACAAGATAATTAAATGTATCAAGTGAATTACGATTCCTTCTAGCATTTTCATCAATGCTTGTTCGACACCCTCTCTAGGAAAATCTTTGCTGATATTTTGATTTTTTGTCTGCCAATTATAACGTTATTACTCAAAATGAGGATTGTTTAAAAGATACCAATGTTGTACCTACTTGGTGCTCTTGCCAACTTCATCAATATACAAAATGCCCTTTTGAGATGCTTGCACATGTTGCATCTTCATCAATATACCATGTTGCATCGCATAACATCAAACATAATACAGTGTACACTTAAAAAATGGTGCTAAGATTTGGAGAACCAACATTACTATGAAGGCTTGTACCATGTTTGACATTTGAGGTTTGCTTCTAAAATGTGCATTAACTGCCGACTTGGATAATGGATCTGCATGCACACTAAGTATCTTATTTTATTTTATGACGATTTAATAGCTGTATATAAAACTCTATATTTTTCTGTAAACTACGAAGAGAGTGCGATGCTATAAAAATTTGACACTTTGGTCTGCTAATGAAGAATTTTGTTACTATTGCAAAATTTGTCACCTTTTGTAAATTTAGTTTGAAATCATACCATTTGTTTAAATAGCAAGAAGTGAAAGAACTAGCAATATTCATGAGACCAAAATTTATCAACTCTTTATTAACATCAACTTGATCATTTGACTGTGCAAGGCTTCGACCAATTGTTATACCTTCGTACATAATCAGATCAAAGTGATACCTGTATAATTACTTCATCCATATAAATGAATCATTGCATTAAAATACGAAAACATGTATATTAACGAAAAAAATCCATCAATACCATTAATGCAATAAATCCTGCAATATTCCTGCTTGGAATGCAAGACCAAAATGTTCTGATTTGAAGGCAGTCATCATATGGAAATTGGGTTCAGCCCTTTCTTCAAATCACCAACCTATATATAAACAAAATATAAATAAATTAAACCCGCATAAAAATTTGTTTTTTGAAAATAAAGTTTTTATTAACAGGAATGTGGATTATACATTTTAATTCCTAAAGATATGAATGCAATTTCAAATGAGTGAATACTGATTTATCTACCATTTATTCAAGAGACATTTTGTGCAACCGTTCTTCCTCCAGTAATCTTGAATGTAAGCCTTTGCATTTACCAATTTGTGTAAGTCTTTCAAAAGTGAACATAGGGTTGAATGCAAGATCCTCTAATTTCCTAGTTCATGATATTGCAACAAAAGTTAAACCAAGACATTCCCGATCGCCAATATTAATGATTGCTTGATTAAGTGTGAGTCCTTGACTTTTATGTATCGTTATTGCCCACCATAAGACCAAAGGTAATTAGGTTCTCATGCATGATGTACGAGAAAAAGTTTTCCAATGTACTGTTTGAGGAATTATTGGAATAATGTTTGTTCCCTCATGCAATCGACTACCATGATAATTATCAAAATCCCCCATCACTACCAGCGGTTGATCATTAGAAGAACTTGATGAATGAGAATACACAGTATCCATAATAGCACCCATTGCACCATTGACTAACCCATTTTGCACTAAAAGATTTGACTGCAACATCACTCGTGCACCTACTGAGAGATAAACATATTTTTCTAAACCTTTTGCATCATCAGAAGAAGCATTAGATGTTGTTTCCCAATTATTTATTGAAGGAACATGTGCAATGGTTTTTCCAATTTAAATTAGACGATTTTTTTTTTGTGTTCATTAGTTTTCGTCCTTGTTGGAAAATGATAAAGAGCGTTCTTATAAGTTTCTTTTACTTTGTTTGATATCAATTCCCAATCTCTTGTTTTGTATAGTTTCCAATCGTCAAAAGTAGACGCACCTCTACTTAATCTTTCTAAAGCCTACTGTAAAGGTAGTTGCTTATCTCCAGCTTGGTGGAATATATATGATAATCTAACATACTTGTTGAAACCTCAATATGCAACTCGTCCACGTTGTTCCAAGAGATTTCCACCTTTCAGGTACAATGAACTATCACACACAGGAGGAAGTTGGCACATATCACCAACTAAGACAACTGAAACACCACCAAACAAGTCATTCACTGAAAAAAACATCATGGCAACGTAAATCAACATTCGCAATCATTGTTATACCAAGCATGTTATATTCGTCAATTATAATAAACTTGGTATCTTTAAATTCTTCTTGCAAACGACAACATTGCTCTCCTAAAATTTCTTTATAGCATGACTTTCTTTCTGTAGGGATTGAAAGTTCATGATGGATAGTACTACCACCAATGTTGAATGTGGTCACTCTGGTTGGAGCCATAATGCTAACCGCTTTACTACTTCAAAAATGAGTAATAATTGTATGAACAATGGTGTTTATAAGAGTTGATTTTCCTGTACCATCTCCACCACATATGATCATTCGAATTGGCTTTCCTTGCGATATAAGTTTATATACTATATCATACACAATTCGTTGAACGTTTGGTAACATATCTAAAGGAATGTCAGTACAATTGTTCAAAGTTTCATTTGTATATTCAGTAGTTGAACGCAAATTGACATGTATAAAATTACATTCAACATCTATATCAAAGCGATTCATTCCAATTATGCAAAGTGTCAAAATCTCTTAAACCCATTTATACCTCTCCTCCACCAACAAATAGTGGTCCCATCGATGCTGCAATCATCCATTCCTCTTGCTGATTTTCTTCATTATCATTTGTAATATCATCATCAACTTCGAACTCGTCTTCAATAGCATTTGGAAATGCATCAGGTTGAAATAAACCCAAATCAACATATCTTCAGGACCATTTCTCGAAGCTTCCTATTGCTTCATTTAGATTTCGATGGTGAAAGTGCAATAGCACCTATATGCAATGATTAGGCGTAAGAGTAATAATCCAGAATTGTGTAAATATTTCGAATTATAAAAAACGATTAACCATATGACATACAAGTAAAAACATATGATGTTTTGACAAGAACTCATAAAAAGTAGAAAAGCTAAATTAAAAAAGAATATAAATGCAATAATAATGAATACCTGTTGTTCATAGAAAAGCTCCCATTTATCGCTAAGTGGAGAAATTTTACTACTTAGATCTGGTTTAATTTGAACCACCGCCTCAATTTGAAGCTTATGCCAACCTTTTTTATAGTAGTGATAGTTTTTTGCCATATTAAAAAGGGAAAGATTTTCACATTCGCTTGGCTGATCCATATACATTGCATTAAAATTTGGATCTGATTCAACCATATCTTCGTCTTTTGCACCATTTCGACGTCGTATAATTGTTGATAACATGCTTTTCTCACTTGCTATAAGTTTCACCATGGTTCTAGATGAATTTACAACTGGGTAAGACATCAAAAGATGGCATACCTCTTGTGTTTAGGAATATCTCGCTTTGATACATTTTTAAGTAGAAGTTTTTTTATTGCAGACCTAGAAGTTTGACATGGACGATGAATGTTTTCGACTGTTGCTCTGAATGTATCTGTGAAGGTCTTTGATACTGGCTCTTCTTATGGCTCATATTTTCCAATATAAATGACCACGCGTGAACAGATTGGACCAGAGACCAATCAATATTCGCATGCCAAACTTGAAGGACTTTTTTGTTATGTGAACACACAAAAGGATCATTTCCTTTTGATTGAAACCAAAAAGTTTTACTATGTGGAGGATCTTCTACATTTTGAGACCGTGGCAACACAACAAATGGATATTCAAAGCAACATGTCATTTGTTTGGTTTTTATGTAATTGTAAACAGTGATTTCCGCACGTAGAATGACGCATAACCCAAGTTATCAAGTTTTCGTAGTCATCATCATCAATATCTAAATTTACATCAAGCGGAACAACTCGTTATAACATATGAGGGTTTGTTGTGCAAACAAGACGATAAAAATACTCGATAATGATATCATTATTAAGTAAATTTCCATTACTAGAAGATAAGTCTGGTGCACTGTGCAACCAAAGAAAGCCAGGAATATGTCCACTTCCAAGATTTTGCCATCAAAATCGATACCAATAGTCTTTAACAGAAAACTTAGGTGTTAGGAAATATTTTATGAACATATGAACCATCGCTTGGAAAAACCATGCAACAACAAGTGGGTTTTCATTTAATAATTGTGCTTTTCTTTTTCTTTTTTCTACAGGATTCAAATTTTGCAATTCATTTGCTGGATCGAGAAGTTTATAAAGTTTCGGCCATTGCATATCCGCTGAACTCAATGTGAAAAATGTCATTGGTGCCCCTAATTTTTTTACCATAGCTGTATTCTCTTTCAATCTTGCAAACCAATAAGAACAACTTCCACGGATGCCTTCGGCAAAATAAGAAATGCATTGGGACAACTGCCGATCTCCTGATTTTAACATTTCACAAATATCCTGAATTGTCAAAATTCCATCTACATGGTTTTTTTGCACATAGATGTCACCAATATCTAGTGCATGCCATCTACTAACAGAATTGTAAGCAAAATGACGAAATCGAGCATCTTTTGCAAATCTTTGATCATGATATTTCATTAAGTATTGAAAATACTGAAGAGGTCTAACTTTTCTTGGTCATGCTTGTCTCACATCTGCATTCCCTAGTGGAAATAATGTTGGAAAAGCCATCGAGATATACCTGGAAGTATTAAACTCATTGATAGCATTAGATGAAATAGGCATTTCAACTACTGTTTCATTATTTTGTTGACTTTCTAGAACGGATAATACATAGGCTTGTTGATTGGGTTGTACCATATTCATTATTGTACCTGATGATTCAAATTCTTCAATGTCAATTATTTCATTTTCAATCTCTGAAGGCCCAGCTGGATCCAAATTATAGCTATGGATTGAAATGTTTTCTGAATCATCTTGAATATGTGGAAGTGTAATAAGTCACCGTCTTCTGGTAATTCATTGAGAGACACTTCATTAATGTGTATATTAGCATAAAAAATATTATGGGTTTTAAGTGTAACACCCCGTAATTCTCAGAGAATTTAAATGATAAACTAAGGAATACTTAATTAAATATTGGGAATTAAGTAAAATGTACTACGCTATTGTGTTTGTCTCGGAATTCTTCTTATGATAGACACCAACTTTGCGTAAAACAGACGGCGTATGAAGAAGTTATTAAGCCTAGAAATTTGTATACGCATAAGAGGATTATATATATACAAAACAATTCAAAACAGTTCAAAATAATTCAAAATCCGGAAGTGGGAAGGCATAGGAACTCTGCCCGTTGGTGGTCGACCCTGTGCCCTAAGGGTGTTGACTCATGGGTCGACACCACAACAGGGATGTCGACACATGTCGACCCCCCCGAGATCTGGGCAGAATTTAGTTTCTGAACGTGGACTTGTTTCTTTACTAGATTTTTTGACCTTAGTTTATAAATAAGACCTCATTCTCTTTGTTTTATTCATCTAAATCAACAGCGACAACGAGGTGCTGCCCCAAATTAGTTTGATCTAGCCTATTCTTCTTCAACAACAAGTTATAATCATTCGGAGACCCATGCCACATCATCTACAATTAATTCTCTGTTCTTTAGATCCAATCACAGTGAGTTTATGTTACTTTTAGATATAAACACCTAAGATGAAATCTTTATATATTTATAAGTTTGGATCTAAGCCTATGCATGTTAGTGACTTGAATTATAATAGATCTGCCATTACTTGTACATTTGATCTATTGATTAGTGCCTATATGCCTATTCATGATATCCCTGTTCTGTTAGTTTTCCTAATCATGTCACCTTATACCTAATATGTTAGTTTGCCTAATTTTGTCATCATATGCCAGTTTTATTTACTATACCTGTTCTTGATCTCTTCTCTCCCTCTTTATTTTTATAGCCAGGCTACATTCGAGCCTAGGCCTATCGCTGAAATATGTGAATGTACGAAATTGGGAACGATTGTGAATGACTAATTTGGACATAATTCATATTGTAAACATAATTCGGAAATTTGGGCATAATTTGTACTTTGAGCCAAAACTTGGGATTTTGGGGGATAATCTATATCTTGATCTAAACCTTAATCTGGGGCATAACTTGTATCGTAGATCGAACAAGGATTTGGAGCATGATAAACGTTAAATAGGTTAGTAATGAAAATGCCTAGATTTAATGTAACTGCGCTTAGGCACGAGGTTAGATTACACTTGTGGTAGAAGTCTGTCCGGAACCACCAGGCTTATCCAGCATCCACAAGTTGTGAATCTAATGTGAGGGGTCTAAGTGCATAAACACGTAATGGTGCTAAGACAAAGAAGTTAAGTCCGACTTGTGTAAGAAGTCTACCCGGACCTAACCGACATATCCAGCATCTACAAGTAGCAGACTTAATGTGGGAGGTCTAGCACATTGATACCCATAAATGAATGAATGGCGATAAACTTGTAATACTTAACCTGTTTGAATCATAAGGATTACATGAACTTGTTAACTTGAGTAGGGGTTAAGTAAACACGCTTGAATCAGTGGAAGGTTTAAGTTAATTTTGTGAAATTGGTGGGATTGGTTATACATATGAACCCAACAAACTTAACCTGTTGGGTCATGCAATCTTGTTAAACTAGTAGGCATAACCTATTGAAATCTCAGTAGTGGGGATGCAAGCCTAGGGGGAAGCTTATTTCATCTGGTGTGTGGAACTCGTTTCAGTTAGTAACCCATCTTGGTATCAAACGGGGAATCTCGAACTAGGTCGGTGCCTGGGCACACTTACTGATCTGATTATAAAAGTTCACTTGGGTAAAGGGTGTTGACGGGGCATTCCAACGGGGCCATGTGCATGCATGCGTCCGCTTGCTCGGGAAGATAAAACGCTGTGACATCAGTAGATAAGCTGTGCATCTTGAAAATAACGGGGTTTCCACTTTTGGAAGTGATACATCCTACTGTGGGGCCAGCGCGGATGTCTACGAGTTAGGGAGCCGATCAATTGGCGGTAGTAATTAGGGTACATCTAGTCTTGGTTGTTTAGGAGCCCGTTATTATCATTGGGGGTAACACCCGTCAGTTTTGTTGGGTTACCAGTTGTTGTATGTGGTAAAACCTCTCATTAGAAGTACACCTAAGTTTATCATCTTGTACTTGTTGGGATCATCTTGTCCTTGTTATACTAGTATTCGGGTAGAGAAAAGTATTAAAGAAACAAAGTAAATTCTATCATGTTTATCCTATTTACCTTGCTATACCTACCTTATGATACTATTATCTCTCGCCAACTTATATGCCTGTCATGATGCTTTTACTTATTTATATGATAAAAGTAACTGGACTCACCAGACTTTATGTCTAACCTATTTTGTTTCCCCTTCTCTCTCTTTCGTTTCCCCTTCTCTCTCTTTCATTTCCCCCTAAGTTCTCAGGGTGGGAATACTCAATCTTGACCAGGATTCTTCTTTCCTTCTGCTTGGAGCTGCTTAGATATATTGCTCGATTTTGTTTTGCTCTTCCATGGCTATATTTTGGCGATTATGCTCTTTTTATGTATTATTGTACTCTGATGATGAATTTTTTACAAGGAAGAAGTTTTATGTTTTCAGTACTCCAGACTTATTATGTAATTGGGTTTGAACCACGAAGCTTTTCTTTTTAATTAAGTTTTAATTCTGCTGTTATTTTATATCTATCTTGTAATGTTGTTGTTTCTGTTTACCTACAACGCTTCATGAAACTTAATGCATTCTGATAAAGAGTGATGTTATCGTACGTGGGGTGTGACATTAAGCCAAAGTAGAGCTTGTCTTATGTGTTCACGTCTTACTCGAAATTCCTTGTTTTTATGTACTCCACTTCTATTAACAACTAAGACCACTGATAAATCATCTAGCTTTTACGGGAGAGAAGATGCAATTACGTTGACGTCTTGTGGAAAATTAATAACATTTCTGCTGTATTTATATTGTTGTCCTTTAAAACGATGAATATGTGCTATAAGTATCTGCTCCAAGCTTGGAAGGCAAGATAATTCAAGTGGAACATATCCAGGATCCATTAAATTTTGAGAACTAAACATGGATGGAAGGTCATGTAGTGGTTTATCACTGTGACAATCAAAACAGGAAGATAAAGAGACAATTAGATCTGGAAAATACAGAGTGCAAACACGACAATATCTCCATTGCATATCTTGGCATGATTTTCTAAATTTGTGGGTATTGGTAATTTTTGCAGTTGAAGATGCTGATATCGGAGTAGGAATGGATGAGTTTTTTGTGTTTGAACTTTTACGCTGAGCTGTAGGTTGCCTATGTCATGCGGCATCCATTGATTTTCGACGTTGTTGCTGTTGGTTAGTTTCTCTCAAACGTCTAGCTCGTTGATTAGATACACGATTTCAGTTTAAATACATTGTAAATCTATAACCATTTAATCTTAAATAAATGTCTGTTTGAATTTTAAGGAATTGACTAAAACTATAACCATTTAATGCCTTGAATTTAGTTGAAATGAACTTGACCTCTCTCACTTTAATTACAACCTCGCTAGTACTTCTTATACCATTATTTTTATTATTATTTTAATGTAAAGTAAAATTTTGTTTAGTTAATTTTACTATTATCATAGAGAAATCAATGAGGAAATTCATTAAAGAAATGATACCCAAGTTAAAGTTTGAAAATTTTGTTTAACTTTTAAAATTAATGCATTACTTTTTATATTTGGAAAAATACCATGCTTACATAATTATAAAATTTCATATTATTTTAAAAGTACCAAAAATATCATTGTTTTAATTTTGCTTATCGACACCTAACTATATATAAGTGTTTTAATTAAGTAATTTGAAGAATCAACGGAATTGTAAACCATAAAGTTTTTGAATTTGTGTGAAAAGAGAATAAAGAAATAAGCCTCATTCCATCTATGTGAAGGCTGTAAGTTCACATTAAGAGTTCACAATTTTTTTCCTTAAACAAATTTAGCAAAGTTTCCACAAAATTAATGTACATCTAGTAAGATTCCACACATAATGGATGCTTTATGCTTATGCCAAATATGTTTTACAAATTATGCAAAGTTTTTAATACATGTTCATTGGTTCAAATAAAAATTTTCTATGTTTAGACATTCCATCTTTATTTCATGTTTCGCACAAACCGCATGGCCACCAGCCCTAAGTGAAAAAAAAACCATTCATATACTGTGATTACTATTCATAGGCAACAAAAACGGAATACTAAAAACAACGGATCACATAGCAAAATTGTTAAAATTTCCCTCTCAAGAACAGACGTAACCAAAGATTCCTTTTTTATTCAACTACTTCGGCTTTGGGTTGGAAAGGAATATTTGTAAAATGCAGGCTATTTCAACATTATTTAGCTTTTACTTCACTATATTTAGTACACTCATCGTATTTTCAATTTTCTCACACATCACTAATCACTACTCCTTCAAATTTTGAGGAAGACGATTCTTTAGAAGCTCTCTGCTTTCATTTTGTGAGTTTTTCTTTAAATTTTACTTTTTTTTGGGGTTTTCTACAATTTTGTTTGTAACACCCCGCATTTTATGACAATTTAATAATTAAATAATGCATATGTGTATATATATAAATAGATATAAATGTATATATGAAGAATAAAATAAAGATTAATGCAAATAAAATGTAATGCATACATTAAAAGGAAGAAAAGTTTGGTTTGCATGCATTGTAAATATGTTACATGCACTGATTATGCATTAATAATGAAAGAGAAATTAAAGAAAAAGATTGATGCAATGGGTTAAATAAAATATTGTAGCAAACATGAAAAAGAAAAGTAAGAAGAAAACAATAACTAATATTGTTCTAAACCTAGTTAACAATAGTTTTAGTAGCCCAGTTGGCTAGAATATATGACTTGCAAACAAGAGGTACAGAGTTCACTCCCCGCCGCCGTCATATTTTTGTTTTAAGGGAATGGCCAAAATAACACATGTTCATGAGGGAAAATATGTATAAACGCACACATAATGAAAATTATACATATAAGGAAGTAAAGAAAATATATGTATATATGTATATGCAAATATACGCGTATATGTGTAGGAATATATATATATATATATATATATATACACACACACACACACACAAGAGATAAAACTCAAGATAAGGCTGAAATCATAAAAAATATGGCAAGAATGAAATAATGTTGCAATACTGTTTGAATTTTGAAAACGAAATGAAAGTTGTGTGTATATATATACGAATAAAATGGTCGTTATAAGGTTTGTATAGGTATAAGAAAAATACATATGAATATAACAGCCAAATAAATTCAAGAAATTCAAAAGTTCGAAAATCAAATTTCTACGCCAAAACTGCTCGTGGGATCTAGGGGGTCAACACCCCTGTAGGGGTGACGACACCAGGGTCTAAATCCCCCAAATCCGGACAGATCCATTGGCGTATCTGGATCATTTTCTTAACTAGGTTCAATACTAACTCAGTGCTACGTGTACGATAAGATCCTGAACACCTATAAAAAGGCTAGTAGAGCCTAGCATAAATCTCACATTCTCTGACACAACGTCTAAGCTCTTCCATTCTTTCTGCTCCTCAAATCTCTTCAGAAAAATCAGATAATTAGTTTAGGAAAATTTTGAATCAAGATCTAAAGGAAAATAATGAATATAAATTAGAAGGTGTTCTGATTCAAATGTGAAGTGACATAATTTTCTAGATCTGGTCTATTCAATTTTCTTCCTCTTTCATCACTTTTTCTTTTTAGTAGAAACTATGAATCCATGGTTGTTAGGTTCTAAATCCAATTAGGGGAAAACCATGGAATGTTAGATCTGGACCAGATCTAGGATTTGGAAAGCAAATGAGGTGAGTGAATTTAAGTTATATCATTTTTGATAATGATATATTACCATTTAACATTCCCCGTTATTATACGTTGTGAATTTTATAAAATAAATAAAGAAGCATTGAAATGTTATATACGACATGTTGAAATATGATATGTTGAGATGTTTAAACTTATGTTAAAAAGATTAAAGTGACGAATATGACATGTTGAAATTTTAATATGCTAAGATATTAATATGTTGGAAAACTTATGTTGAAATATAAACTTGTCAAAAGTGTATTAATTATTGTTGTTTCAATTCCATGTTAATTTGTGACATTTATGTACCTGGACCTTTAACGGTGGAAATTGAGAACATTACATGTTAGTTTCTTTGATTTGAACAATTACATGATTAAACGATTACATGTTAGAATAGAATTTATTGTATGTTAGAAAGAACATGCGACATAAAATGGGTTTTATATGATGACATGTAAAATATAGAATTTTAAAGAATGGAAACGCCTAAATTATATAGAAAATTTACAATGAATAGGAAAATGTTACCATACTTAGACATGAGGTTAGATTACACTTGAGATAGAAGTCTGTCCGGAACCACCCGACATATCCAGCATTCACAAGTGGTAAATATAATGTAAGGGGTCTAAGTGCATAAGTAAAACTTGCAGTGGTGCTAAGACACGAGGTTAAGCCAACCTGTTGTAGAAATCTGCCCGAAACTGTCCGACAAATCTTACATTCACAAGTATAGGCTTAATGTGAGAGGTCTAGTGCGTGAATACATACATATATACGGAACCGCCCGGAAAATCTTACATCCACAAGTATAGGCTTAATGTGAGAGGTCTAGTGCATGAATACATACATACATATATATGTATATATATATATATGTAAATAGTAGGACTGATAAACGACATTAACTGTAATTAATGGAAATAAACGGAACTGAATGAAAGACACAATAGTAAAAGGAAATGGAATGAACATGGAATGTTAATAGCCTATTATAAATAAATTGCATTAATGAGAATGTTAGAAAATAGGTAAACTTGTCTTAGAGACAAGTGGATATTATAACATAGGTTATAATAAACTAGTGAGAAAATGAGATAACTTGTGTAATGAGAAAAATGGTACCTAATTTTAAAATAAGTAATCAGCAAATGAGGAAAATTTATGGAATGCAAGAAGTTGTACTTAATTATAAATTATGTAATTTGAAAACTTGGAAATCTGAAATATGCTAATAAGAATAACATGTTAAGGCTTGTCCTAGGGACAAGGGAAAATTATAACATTGGTTATAATAAATGGAAAGGAGACTTATTAGTGAACCTTAGTTAACAGAAATAAGTTAATAAGTAAACAACGATAAGTTGAAGTGACAGTGTAAGAGGGAAATTATGATTAAATAGGAAAGAGTGAGGCAAACTTATGAAATGAAATAAGTCATATTTAATCATAAATAACGACTGACCTATTAAATAGAAAACATGTGAATGGAGATATACTTAATTACATATTAAGTGGAACATTTTATTGTGACTTTGAAATCAACAAGAATATAAATGGATTGTCGATTACAGACCTTGGATCACAATCTAGAGTATAACATGTTGTGGGCTTACTAATGGGCTTAAGTAGGTTAAGTTATAAGACCGAAATTAACAAGCAAGAGGATCTTGGTAACTTGAATAAGAAGTCAATGTGAATGAGAATAATCAAGTTAAATGGAAACCTGATGAGGTAAAGCAAGCGCATAAAGGAATGTTTGGACATAGGATCTAATAACATATTAAAACGAGGCGCTTGAACCAGTCCGCACGTTTGAGGGTGAATAACCTAATGGGGTAGATCATCATGGTGTCATGAGGCACATGGGGAGCACACGTTCGTCTGATTATTCTGTCGGCTCTGAAGGAATGGATGGGGAAGCACGCGTCTTCCTGAGATACGTATGGTGCTCCTGGTATTCCTCTATGCGGTGGCAGATGTTTAGGCTATGCTCGCAGAGGTTGGGTCTGCGCGTTACTACCAGATGAGTGGGCCTTGACTGCGAAAGTAGCTTTGCAGTCAGAATGTTGTGACATGGTGACACTAGACTGATTCGGCGGTCGCCTCAACGGGGAGGCAGAGAGAAGGACCAACAAAGATAGTAGATCATCGCACTACAAGAAAACACTGATTTAGCGTCATATATTTAGAAGCGGAAATTTCCGTCGCTAATTTGCGACGGATTCCCATGTGATCTGCAAGAGATAGTTTTTTGTCTTTCCAACCTTTTTTTCCTTTATTTATTAACGTCGACTTCTGTCATCCCTCACTAAGTCGTTGCAAATTGCATCAAATTACCGACATAAAATTTCTGCTGCTATTTTCTGCTGCAAATCGAGCAAAATACCGACGAACATTCATCGAAGCTATTTTGCAGCAGAATTCCAATAGATTTGCAAGAGATGAAAATATCAGTTTATTATCATAATTGTTTGCTCCAAATTTAGGATCAAACACCAAAGGTGTAAAAGCTACACTTCACCTATTCGGTAAGAATATGGAACCGCGAAATCGCAAGATAAATGAATAAAAGTAAGTAAGAACACAAAGGAATTTTTAAAGTGGTTCAATTCTCTATGAATCTATGTCCACTTTCAATCCATTTTCATTATGATATTCAAGCTTACAACATATGAATTTTCCTTCATTACAATCATTTCTCTCTTTTAAACTTCTTATGATCTAATTACACTTGAATTTGGTGAAGAAAATGAAGAGATCTTTTAGCTTTGTGATGAATTTTCAACCACTTGTGTGCTTTGATCCTTTTCCATGATCTTCATAGGTTTCATAGTGAATTAGCATTCGATTCTGGCTTTGGAGAGGAGAAGAGATTGTTTTAATGATGCTTGAGAGATTTATTATGTAGCTTGAATGAGATTGAATGAGTTTAGATTCAATTGTGGAGAGCTCTAATCATCATTGATTTGGATTTGATCTTCATGAAGATCAAAAAGTGTTGTTGAATCCATGGAAGCCATTATAGAAGTTATAGATGAGCTTTGAATTTGACGGAGTCTCCTGGTAGGAATAAATTTTCGGTCCCTCCTCAATGAAGAAGTGAGGGAGTATTTATAGGTGATTTTAGCCCGGTGGCAATTCTGTAATTATGTAGAAAAATGACATGACTCAATCCGACATGACTCCATTCGCCATGACTCACTCTGCCATGACTTGCGACATGGATTCTGGACCAGTACAGTTTCTTGCGATTCGAACTGCATGGGATACACAATCTAAACGACATGGATGTAATCGTTTTTCATCCTTCCATGAGTATTAACCATGATACCGGTTTTATAATCAATTTAAAGGTGAAACGTGACTTTCTGTGTATAGCTGGAACAACGACTTGAATTCCTGTATGTGTTACGCCTTTACATGTGTCCACAAGCCACCTCAATTACTTCATTATTTAACTGCGCCTTATGAACGAATTGATTCTACGCGACATGACTCGGAACCGGCGGCACGACCTGTATTAGCTTTAACGACATGACTCAAATGCCATGCGATATTCTGAATGAAGGGGATTAACGCCATGTGAAATGAATGGTTTGGACGCTGACATGGATCTATCTTAACTTGTAATATGCTTCGTTAGCTCTAACGACTTGATTATAAAGATGAACCCATGACATAATTTATATCCGTATCGCGACATGTGTTCCTGAAAACCCGTAGCTTGAAGCTAAATGACTTGGCTATTTTCATGTTAACGGCTTACGACATGGTGGCTTGTGGAATCAACATTCCAATGCCATGATGAGCCCGACTTGAAGAAAGTCGCTGGTTCAACACAAGATGATTCAGCGGTATGAAACGCACGACATAGTCTCCACGGCATGAACTTCACGACATGGCGGTGGCGACATAGCTCTAGCGGTTTGACTTTTGCCTTGTTAATGATATAAGAGTACGTCTTGGTTATATGTTTACGGCTCGGATGCTATGTCATGCGACATGACTTCATGAAAGCCCCCTGCGCCATGAAGTTAACGGCACATATTGCTACCGACATGGACCATATGACTTTGTGACATACGATATTGTTTGCATCTCGGACCGGCGACCTATGGCATATCGCTTGCGGTATAATTTTAGTAACGACATGACTCAGCGCCATGCCGCATGACGGCATGATCCCCTTGGTTTGCGACATGATGGACAAATGCGGCATGAATTCATGCAATACCTTCAGCACGACATGCTTTAATGTCTTCATAGCGATATGGTTTTAATCCGCTTATACATCTTCACTTGGCGATTCGAAAGCTGTCACTATGAACCGGTGCGACATGGACTCATGTTGTGTTAATGATCTTTAATCATGTCGTAGTATCGACTTGAGTTAGTTGTGCGGCGTGCCATTATCCGTGAATGCTTCTTCGTTGTGAAGCGCATTCCAAAAACGGGGTTAACATTTGCCCCTCGGAGCTTGTATTTCTCGCTTGCGAGAAATGCGGGTTTCGAAATAAACATAATTTGCATTGAGATTTTGTTGTAGTTTTTCGTTTGCTATGGAAAGTCGTGCTTTGAACTTTGCGATACCTTCTCTGTAATAAAAAAAGGTATTTGCACGATTTGTAGACTTATACTTTGTCATTGATCGCCCACATCAATAACAGATTAGTTTAATCAATAGAAAATGAATTATAGCGAATTGAATGAAGTGTTTGCACATAATTATTCTACTCAGCGGTTTATAACTCAGTGAATACTGTTTGTATAAATACGATATTCAATTTCGAATTTGTATTTAAAGATCAAATAGTTGATTGAGCCGACTGTAGATTTTGAACGCTATCATTTCAGTGACTAATATGATGGTGTATGGTATTTCACATTTGAGAAATACGCATCTATGATTATTCTCTGTTTCCCTTTGGAGAATCTTTGATTATTGGTGCCCCGGTTTAGGAGGCCTTTGCTAGTCTTCTTTACGGGAAGTACTTTAGATTTCGTGCCCCTACTTAGGGTCAAGCCCAATACTTGTCGTGCCTGAGATTTTCAGACACTACGCAAGTGAACTTATCATTCTTCGCATCCGATTTTTCAGATGCTACGCGAGTGGTTGTCATTCTTCACATCTGAGATTTCAGATGCTATGCAAGTGAATTCTCATTCTTCATGTTTGATTATATCAAACGCTATGCAAATGGATTTTCATTCTTCACGTTTGGTCATATCAAACGCTATGCAAATGGATTTTCGTTCTTCACGTTTTATCATATCAAACGCTATGCAAATGGATTTTCATTCTTCACGTTTGATCATATCAAACGCTACGCAAATGGATTTTCATTCTTCGCGTTTGATCATATCAAATGCTACGCAAACGGATTTTCATTCTTCACGTTTGATCATATCAAACGCTACGCGAATGGATTTTCATTCTTCATGTTTGATCATATCAAACGCTACGCAAATGGATTTTCATTCTTCACGTCTGATTATATCAAACGCTACGCAAATGGATTTTCATTCTTCACGTTTGATTATATCAAACGCTACGCAAATGGATTTTTATTCTTCACGTTTGATCATATCAAACGCTACGTAAATGGATTTTCATTCTTCACGTTTGATCGTATCAAACGCTACGCAAATGGATTTACATTCTTCACGTCTGATTATATCAAACGCTACGCAAATGGTCTCGATGGTTGTTATATCGTTTCGCGGGGCTGCCCTCAGTCCCTTTGTCAGATGCTCGACTTAGCATGCTATTCTGGTTTAGGAACTGAAGCTCTGAACCTTCCACTTAGGGAAGTGCCCTGTCGATAAAAATTTTAGCTCTCGTGCTTGTTTGTCATGGCGCTTGCTCGCTGTTCGAATCTTTGCGACTTTCCCATTCACTTTTCAAGGCAGTGTTTTTCCTATTTTGCATTTGTACATGTCAATGTTTACAACATTCAACTTTTGAGCTGGCGTTGTTGGGGTCGCGATGTTTCAGGAACAAGCGCTCGACAAAATGACCTGCAATATGAAACCATCTTTTAAGAAAGTTTTGATTTGACATATAACTTTGCAAGTAGGAAATTCATTCAAACAGATATGCTCTTAGTCATAGAGCTAATGTCTAGTGCATTACTTGCAGATTATTACAGACTATTTACATAAAGTTTTGGAATATAACGGGAAGTAAACGCGAAGTAAATCATGAACTAAAGCAAGAAATAGAGCATGAAGTAAAGATGTAGCGACGTTGATCGCTTATTCCGAGCCATTGCAATGGGAGCACGATCAGTTGTTATCAGTTGATAATCGGCCTTAGCATGATTTGTGCAGAAGCTATATTGCTTGGGCCAGACTGATCATTTGAAGCCCCTTGTCCCAGGGAAGCAGCAGAAGGATTCATGGCTTGTGGATTCTTTACATACTGCTGTAACCTGTTTTTCCTGATCAACTCCTCAATGAGGTTCTTCAGGTGTCAGCACTCATTAGTGCTATGACCAGGCTGGTTATGAAATCTGCAGAACTTCCCCGAGTTTGCTGCTTTATCGCTTGCCCTTATCGGATTTGGCTCTGCATACTCTTCAAAACTTTTTGTTGCAAGATAGATATTTTCAGGAGTTTCATTCAAAGGCGTTAGCTCTGATGAGTTGAAAAACGAGACTTCTTATTAGTCTTGTTGTCTTTCCCGTCATTGGTTCTCTTCTGTCCCTGATTATTCTTCTAATTAGGTTGGACAGTCGTATTTTTAGGAGCTTGAAGGAGTTGGTTGCCATCAATGACCTGAAGGGGTATAAGATTATCATCCACTCTCATGTACTCTTCCGCCTTTTTATAGAACTTGTCAAGCGTAGTCGGTTCCTTCATTTTTATCCATCTTCCGAACTCGCTTGTTTTGTCAATAGCGTCGAGTAAAGCCATGAGAATTATGCGTGGCTATGGATTCCTCACTTCAGACACAGCAACATTGAATCGACTAGGGAAGGCTTTGACAGTCTACCCTGGATTCTGCTTCATTGCTGAAAGTGTTATAGCATCCTTGGCTTTAGTAGCATAAAGGCGGAACTGCTCCTTGAACTTTTTGGTGAGGTCAGAAAATCGATCGATAGACTTGGGTGGCAGCTTTGTGAACCATAGTGATGCAGCACCTTCTAAGTAGAGAGGAAAGTACGTGCATCTCATCTCATCGGTCGCCTTAGCTGCACTCATATGCCATTCATACTTGAATAGGAAATAGTTCGGATCAACGAGACCGTTGTACGAAGGCAAAGTCGGAGGATTGAACTTCTTCGGACATTCTGCTTCAAGGATTCTTTTGGTGAATGGAGTCCTATCGAGAGAGAAGTCCCATTCTCTTTCGTCATCCTTGCTAGCCTGATTCTTTTTCATGGCTCGTTCTATCATGTCCGAAATGTATTCTTTAGTGCTATGGTGCTCAGTGAAGCTGAGCTCTTTACCAAATGTTCGTTTAGGCATATGATCTTGATTAGAGAGCTTAGGCACTTTGCCTTCTCGACGAAGAGGTGCCCCCATGATAGGATTAGTGGCTTTTCGAGCGTTCGCTTCGGAAGGTTCCTTAGCTTTTGATCTCAAATTCTCGATGTTAGCTTCATCCATATCACTTGCCCCGTCATAATCGTCTTCCATATTGTTGTTGTGGTTATGATCGGGGGCGGGCGATTTATCATTCTCCTCGAGATTCACATGCACTTTTGGAGGGGCTTGAATTGGGTGAGAATTTAGAAGGGCATTCATTTTTTCCATTAGAGCATCATTAGCATCCATTAAAGCTTTATTTGAAGTTTCAATTCGGCGGTTCACGTTGGCAATAGCGGCATTTAATTCATTTCTAGTCACGCCAGCTCTGCTTATCGAGTTTTCACTAACATCGAAATGGTTAGTAAGCGGTGTCTCTTCATTAGCAACCTCACCGGCTTCTATCTTGGTTTTGCTAACGGTCTTCTTAGACTTTGCCATGCTTTCGGAGAAGGATGCAACTTAGAGCTTCAATGCAAAGATCTCAACTTTGGGAGAGTGTGAGAAGAGGTAGGAGATGCGAGCGTGGCCCCACGGTGGGTGCCAAATGTTTGCTCCAAATTTGGGATCAAACACCAAAGGTGTAAAAGCTAGACTTCACCTATTCGGTAAGAATATGGAACCGCGAAATCGCAAGATAAATGAATAAAAGTAAGTAAGAACACAAAGGAATTTTTATAGTGGTTCGATTCTCTATGAATCTACATTCACTTTCAATCCATTCTCATTATGATATTCAAGCTTACAACATTTGAATTTTCCTTCATTACAATCATTTCTCTCTTTTAAACTTTCTTATGATCTAATTACACTTGAATTTGGTGAAGAAAATGAAGATATCTTTTAGCTTTGTGATGAATTTTCAGCCACTTGTGTGTTTTGATCCTTTTCCATGATCTTCATAGGTTTCATAGTGAATTCGCATTCGATTTTGGCTTTGGAGAGGGGAAGAGATTGTTCGAATGATGCTTGAGAGATTTATTGTGTAGCTTAAATGAGATTGAAGGAGTTTAGATTCAATTGCGGAGAGCTCTAATGATCATTGATTTGGATTTGATCTTCATGAAGATCAAAAAGTGTTGTTGAATCCGTGGAAGCCATTAGAAAAGTTATAGATGAGCTTTGAATTTGACGGAGTCTCCTTGTAGGAATGAATTTTCGGTCCCCCCTCAACGAAGAAGTGAGGAAGTATTTATAAGTGATTTTAGCCTAGGTGGCATTTCTGTAATTATGCAGAAAAACTACATGACTCAATCTGACATGTCTCCATTCGCCATGACTCACTCTGCCATGACTTGCGACATGGATTCTGGACCAGTACAGTTTCTTGCGATTCGAACTGCATGGGATACACAATCTAAACGACATGGAAGTAATCGTTTTTCATCCTTCCGTGAGTATCAACCATGATACCAGTTTTATAATCAATTTAAAGGTGAAACGTGACTTTCTGTGTACAGCTGGAACAATGACTTGAATTCCTGTATGTGTTACGCCTTTACATGTGTCCACATGCCACCTCAATTACTTCATTATTTAACTGCGCCTTATGAACGGATTGATTCCACATGACATGACTCGGAACCGGCGTCACGACCTGGATTAGCTTTAACGGCATGTCTCAAACGCCATGCGACATGCTGAATGAAGGGGATCAACGCCATGTGAAATGAATGGTTTGGACGCTGACATGGATCTATCTTAACATGTAATATGCGGCTTTAGCTCTAACGACTTGATTATTGTAACACCCCGAATTTCAGTTAATATTCACATTCACAAATTAAAGAATAACTAATCCCAGATGTGGGAATTAGGGGAAATGGGTTACTCCATTGCGTTCGTCTCGGAAAAATACACGAAATAGAGTCCGAGTTTTCGAAAATCGGAGTCCGTATGACCCAGTTAAGGCCCGAAGAAGTTTTCAGAAAATTCAAATTTCGAAAACAGGTTTCAAATGCAGAAATGGAGCTAGGCGGGAAAATTCCCGCCACACCCGAAGTCGACTGGGGAGTTGACTTGGGAGTCTACACCACAAGACCCAAGTCGACTGCCCAGTCGACTTGGGAGTCGACATAGGTGGCCGAGCCAGTTTGGCCTGGGTGCACTGCTTTGGCTGTTGGGCTGTGTTTTGGGTCTTGTGACGAAATCTGACGGCTCTAACCTAATCTAGGGTTAATCTAAGGGCCTAAACTACATCCTAAATCTATAAATACACCCTAAGACTACCCTAATCCATACTAAAAATAGATACAACGTCGTCATGCCGTCAAAATGCAAGTAGAAGGAGCCTCCATCAAATTTTAGAAGAAGATAGCTTCTCAAATCAACTTCTAATCAGCTCTAGCAACTTAATCTTCTTCATAGGAGTGCTAATCAACAATTTGTGAGTTTTTATGCCTTTAGCAAGCAATTGCTAAACTAATTATGATAGGATATAATGAGGTTATGGTTATGTATGTGGATCAATGCAAGTTATGTTATCATATGCTATGTGTTCATGATGCTAGTTATGCAAGTTTTATGCTATATGTTCATTATTCTAGTTGTGCAAGTTTTATGCTATATGTTTATGATGCTAGTTAGGCAAATCACTATGATAAACATTGATCCATTATGACACCATGTTATGCAAGTTTGGTGTTTGATTATATGCAAGTTCATATATGACATGTTATGCAAGTTTGGTGTTTGATTATATGCAAGTTCATATATGACATGTGATGCAAGTTTGGTGTTTGATTATATGCCAGTAACATGTGCAAGTTTACACCTTCGTATGATATGTATACATATGCAAGTTTACCCCTTTGTATGTCATGCATATATATGCATGTTTACCCCCTTTTTATGATATGAGTAACATATGCAAGTTCATCCCTTTTTTTAGACCTATGACATGTATGCAAGTTTATCCCTTTATGATAGGTCTATGACATGAACATCTATGCAAGTTACCCTCTTTATGACATATGCGATTCATGCAAGTTTGGGTTGGTTATTTATGCTAGTTGGGTTTGATGCTATGGTCATATATGCAAGTTGACACCTTTAAAACCCATGTTGAAGCTAATGTTATGCAAAGTGGAACCCATTGTGTTTGTGATGAAGCTTCCCTTTTAAGTATGTCATGTTAGCGTATTACGTGGGGAACGATGGGGTTAATATTCATGTTAACAAAATTGTGGTGAAATGGGTATGATGTTGCATACCATAAGTGGATGGACATAATTGAGTCAATTATGTACATCATTAAATTGTAATTAATTAGGGAAAATTAATTCAAAATATGGGGGTGATTAATTAGGTGTAATTAATCGACTAAGACACGAGGTTGGACCCTTTTGTAGCATAAGACTGCCCAGACCCGACCAGCAAATCCAGCGGCAACAAATGATTGGCCCAATGTGAGAGGTCTTAGGCATAAATTAAATATGTGACAAGTGTAAAGACACGAGGTTAGACTCTGTTATGGCGTAAGGCTACCCGTACCCGACCGGCAAATCCAGCTGCCATAAAAGACAGTCTAATGTGAGAGGTCTTTACAAAGGTTACGTTCTTAATCAATTAAGAAACACTTAACTAGATAAGCATGTGGTGGGGCATGAGGGGTTAAGTGGTTGCCTTGGGTGGCATGTGGAAATCAAGTAAGTGCAATGGGTGGCATGTGGAATTCTAGTGGGTTGCCTTGGGTGGCAATAGAAAATACGATTAGAATACTTAACCAAGTGGAAACATATAATTAAACATGATTAAAGGGTTAAGTGGGATGCACTAGAAAAAGGGACAAGCTTAGGTGGGTAGCTTGTGGGGGCCCATTTCAACTAGTAACCCAAAACGTATCTTTGTGGGCTCGACCCAAGTCGAGGACGGGACACGCATACTGGGTTTGACTATAAGAGGCCAAAACGGGTAAGCGGTGGCAATGCAAGTCCAATGGGTTTCATATGCGTGTGTGGACCCGGGTTGGTAGGTAAGACGTTGTTGCATCGTGTAGGTATAAGTCGTGCACCGTTGATTGTATCGGGTTGCCACTTTGGGGAGTGATACACCCTACTGTGGGGCCAGCACGGGTATCTACGTTAGGGAGCCGATCGCTTGGGGAGTAGTGGGTACACCTAGTGGAGATAGGGGCACACGACACCTATGTGGTCAGCTAGGGGTACACGAAACTGCTTGTTATATTTTCCAAGCCTATGGGTGGGATCAACCTTTAAGTAGGAATGACTGGTGTGGTGCAGTGTAGTAATTACCCTTGGGTAGGTAGATGCGTCTTTACCGTTATCTTGGTTCTTCCTATGTCTAGTTGGCTGCTTAGTGTAGTCATTTATCCCTAGTCGTTACCGTATCAAGTTTATAACATACCCTAATTACTTTAATGATTGTATTGTTAAAGTTATGGGACTCGCTCAGACTTATGTCTGACCCCGTTGTTTTTATCTTCCCCCCCTCCTATCCTCAGGTTGGGCCTAGCACTAGTGGGCTTTGATCAGATTGCTTTATATATCTTTTGGAGCTTGGATCGTTGATGTAAAGCTCAACTTATCTATTCTATTATGGCTATTAGTATGTAGTGGGATTATGTACTTATGTTTTATCGAGATGGATATTTTGTACTTGACTCTTGTTGGTTTTTGATATGTAACCAAATATTTTATCTTCTGTTGCAATGAAGTGATGTTTTAGATTTTCAATATTATTTATATCTGTCTTGTTGTAATTTTTCTGTTCTATATTCACTTAAAATACTCCACCGAAGTTAAGGCATTCCCTTAGTGAGTGACCTTAGCGGGTGTGGGGTGTTACACGTGGTATCAGAGCTGAAGGTTACCAGAACAGATAAAAATTTTAGAAAAACTATTTTTCTAAAAACATTTTTGGAAGGAGTATTTTCAAAAACATGTCTTTTAAGAGAAAAGTTTTTGAAAGAAAAGCATAATCCCCAATAGCCATATCTTCATCTTTCGAATTCTCCGTTTTGAATCTTTCCTTTTTCGTTTCAGCGTGGCTGAAGATCTTAACTTTCCAGAGGGTGTAGCGATACCGGTATGGTATAGGAGATTGATGGAGGCTAGGGCCGCCGCTGCTGGTCAAGCAGATGTTCCTCCACCACCAGTTACACCCGATCTTCCTCCCCCTCCTCCTCCTCGCGTGGATACTTTTGCTAAGACTTGCAAGGAATTTAGGGCTATGGGAGGGAAACCATTTCAAGGATCAGAAACTTTTGTGGAAGCTAGGGATTGGCTTAAGGAGACGGAAGAGTTGATAGACATCTTTGAGATGGAAGAAGGAAAGATAGTCAAGTTAGCTGCTTGGTTAATGAAGGGAGAGGCCTCGTTCTGGTGGGAGGTCACTAATGGAGAGCGCCCTGTTGACTCTTGGGCGGATTTCAGACAAAGGTTTGTGGCAAAGTTTCTCTCAAGGGTGGAAGAAAATCTGTTTATGGAAAGGTTCTTAACTCTAAAGCAAGGAAACCTATCAGTGAAGGAATATGTCAACAAGTTTAATCAGTTGACAAGGTTTGGCATAGATATGGTGAATACACCGGAGAAGAAGGCTTTGAGGTTCGTTAAAGGCTTGAATGAACCAATGCATGGATTGGCTATGACTCACATCCCTTTGGGGGGCACCTTTGAGAAGCTAGTAGACATGGCAATCATGCATGAGGAAGAGAAGGGCCCCAATGCTAGTAAGGCACCCGAGATGAAAGGAGATCAGAAGAGACCTCAACAGCAACAACAAAACAAGGGTGGGAAAGGCAACGGTGGCAAGGGAAAGAAGAAGTGCTTCAATTGTGGGACACCAGGCCACCTAAGCAAAGATTGTCGGAAGAAGAAGAAGACTGGCTGCTTCCACTGTGGCGAAGCAGGGCATCTAGTGAAGGACTGCCCTAAGAAGGGGCAGAAGACGGGATCTACCTCAGCAGGACAGGTGCAAGCTCTTATGGCACCAGGTCAGGCAAGGGGGCAAATTCAGGCTCTCGCGGTTCCACCGATTCAGGAAAGAGGTAGCACTATTTCCATTGAAAGTCTGGTTTTTCTGTTTGATCATCATGTCCGTACTTTATTCGACTCTAGCGCATCGCATTCGTTTATCTCATTATTATTAGTTGAGTCACTGCACTTAGACAACAGTCTAGTAGATGATCCCTTGGTTGTTTCAAACCCAATTGGGGGCTCCACTTATTTGTTCATGATATGTTTGGGTTTGAAGATTTCCATACTTAGCGTTGAGTTTAGATGTGATGCTTTTGTTTTGGGCTTCACGGGCTATGGGTTAATTTTGGGCATGGAATGATTATCCAGTAATGGTGCCGTTCTTGATTGTGAAAGGAGAGTTGTTAGGCTCATGACCCGCTTGGGGAACACTCTCGAGATCTCTTGTAATCCCATGAATTCTGTTATTCTAAGTTATCTTGAATCGCTTGACGCTTCAGTCGAGAGTTGGCGATCTGTTAGAGTGGTCCGGATGTGTTTGAGGAGGTGAAGGGCTTACCTCCGAAGCGGGAGATAGACTTCCGAATATATCTGGTGGACAATGCTAAGCCAGTATCTTTGCCAGTGCGCCACATGGCTCCTCGTGAGAGGAGGGAACTCCATAAGCAAGTAGGGGAGTTGCTTGAGAAGGGGTTCATAAGACGAAGTATATCGGAGTGGGGTGCTCCAGTGGTTTTTGCCACGAAGGAGGATGGGTCCCTCAGACTTTGTGTAGACTATAGAGAACTCAACAAGCTTACAAAGAAGAATAGACACCCATTGCCGAGGACTGATGATCTCTTTGATCAGTTGGTTGGCGCCTCAGTGTTTTCGCAGTTGGACTCAGCCACGGGGTTTCATCAGTTGAGAGTGGCTGAGGATAGTACAGAGAAGACTGCCTTTAGGACTCCGGATGGTTTCTATGAGTGGCTGGTGATGCCCTTTGGTTTGACGAACGCCCCTGCATACTTTGTTGATTTGATGAGTAGGGTGTTCAGGGAGTACCTTAATAAGTTCATGGTGGTCTTTGTGGATGACATCTTGGTCTTTTCTAAGAGTGAAGAAGAGCATGCCATACATCTTAGGGAAGTCTTGGAGACTCTTCGAGCGCATAGCCTTAAGGCTAAATTCTCTAAATGTCACTTTTGGAGGAAGGAGGTGCGGTTCTTAGGGCACGTGGCCTCCAAAGAAGGGATAGCTGTGGATCCTGCGAAGGTAGTGTCCATCCAAGATTGGAAGGTTCCGAAGAATGCTACCGAGGTGAGGAGTTTCTTGGGGTTGGCTGGCTACTATAGGAAGTTTATCAAGGACTTCGCGAAGATATCAGCCCCATTAACTCGCTTGACAAAGAAGAATCTAGTCTTCACATGGGACGTAGATTGTGATGATGCGTTCCAACGGTTAAAGAGAGCTTTAACCACAGCTCCAGTCTTAGTGTTGCCATATGGGAGTAAGCCATTTGTTGTTTATACCGATGCTTGTGGGACAGGACTAGGCGCAGTCTTAATGTAAGAGGGAAGGGTAATAGGCTATGGGGGAAGGCAGTTGAGAAAGCATGAGAAAAATTACCCCACACATGATCTAGAGTTGGCCGTTATTGTTTTTGCGCTTAAGACTTGGCGCCATTATCTTGTTGGCGAGAGGTTCGAATTGTTCACCGACCATAAATCTTTGAAGTACTTGTTTTCTCAGAAGGATTTGAACTCAAGACAACAAAGGTGGATGGAGTTCTTAGCATCCTATGATTTCGAGATAGCGTATACCCCTGGCAAGGGTAACGTGGTGGCGGACGCCTTAAGAAGAAAAAGGTTGTCCTTGAGTCCATTGTTCGTGGAACGACGAAGCTTGGAATTTATCTCGATGTTTGACTTTAGACCTTCCGTTGACTTTGTACCCGGTTTGCTAGCATCCTTAGAGGTCAGACCTACTCTTTTGGGACGGACTGGCGAGGCACAGCTGGACGACCCACAGTTGGTTGAGTTGTTAGAGAGGCTCATAAGGGGGGAGTCGTCCAGCCATTTGAGTAGGTACACCCTAGATGATAAGGGGTGGTTGCGTAGAGATGGTAGACTTTGTGTACCGCAAGATGAGGGTTTGAGGAAGGCTATACTTAATGATGCACATCGTTCGAAGATGACCATTCATCCCGGTGGGGACAAGATGTACCAAGACATGAAGCGAGTTTTCTTTTGGGCCGGTACGAAGAAAGATGTGGCCGAGTATGTCGCTAGATGCTTGGTGTGCCAGCAAGTGAAAGCGGAGAAAAAGCAACCCGGTGGGTTGCTTCACCCATTGGAAGTTCCGCAATGGAAGTGTGATAGCGTCTCGATGGATTTTATCGATGGATTACCGAGATCAAGGAAGGGTAATACGGGAATTTGGGTTGTGGTAGACAGACTTACTAAGAGCGCCCATTTCATACCCGTGAAGAGTAAGAGGACTGCTCCATGGCTAGCTTTAGTTTACCTTTGAGAGATAGTTCGGTTGCATGGTGTACCTTCTAGCATAGTGAGCGATCAAGATCCTATCTTCACTTGCGAGTTTTGGAAGAGTTTGCAAGAGGCAGTAGGGACTCAGTTGTGTTTGAGCACCGCATATCATCCTCAGACGGACGGCCAGACCGAGAGGGTGAATCGTGTTCTAGAAGACCTTTTGAGGCTATGTATCTTAGATTTTGGAGGTACATGGGAAGAGCATCTTCCATTGGTGGAGTTCTCGTATAATAACATCTTTCAGTCTAGTATTGGCATGGCTCCTTTCGAAGCTCTTTATGGAAGGCCTTGTCGATCACCTACATGTTGGTGGGAGTCTACGGATAAGATCTTGCTTGGGCCTGATATGGTTAGAGAGACTTCAGAAAAGATTGATTTGATTCGAAGAAGGATGAAAGCAGCGCAAGATAGGCAGAAATCTTACGCGGATAAGAGGAGGACGGATCTTGAGCTTGATGTTGGGGACATGGTCTTTGTCAAAGTATCTCCATTACGGAATGTTGTTCACTTTGGGTCCGTTGGAAAGTTAGCACCAAGGTTTGTAGGACCGTTTCCCATTAAGGAAAGGATTGGACAGATGGCATATAGAGTGGATTTGCCCGAGAGACTTAGTGGTGTACATGACGTATTCCATGTGTCACATTTGAGGAAGTGCCTACATGAGACCGCAGAGGTGGTAGACCCGAGCTTGTTTAGAGAAGTGGAGGTAGAGCGTGATGCGACGATTCGACGAGCTCGTACTCGCATCCTTGAGTCAAAGATTAGGAAGTTGAGAAATAGAGAGGTCCAACTAGTCAAAGTGCAATGGGGAGATGATGAGAGCAACGCTACTTGGGAGACAGAAGCGAAGATGCGTTCACTGTACCCATTCATTTTTGAGGGTATGTCTTTTAATTTCTCCTTTATCGTTTGTCTAGTTATTATCTTATCTTTAGTATGTCCTCTCATTAGTACCTTTGACCCTTATATAGGGTAAACCTATGGTTGAAACATGTGTTTGAGACATGTTATGATTGATGGATGCGTATGGATGCAAGTGCTTGCTAGTGGTTGCTCGTGGATGCATATACACACACTTTAGACACTAGATCGGATCAGTCACTTCATATTACATATTGCATATAACTATGTGTAGGTAGCTATATAAATGGATGTATAATGGTTGTGTTATCATATAGATGATGCATTTTGGTGTATGGTTGTGCACACATGTAGAAATAGTATGTGTCGATAGGGTTCTTTCGCATACATATTGGATGCATGGCACTATCATGGTTTGCATTAAGGAGGTCAACTGAATCAGTAGACCGCCTGATTTTGCATTAGACAGGGAACATATACACACACTTTTTGCATATGTTCATACAGCATTAGAAACTTTAAAGACAATGGATGCCAGTGGTCGATGGTTTAGTAGATGGTTGTTTGGATGGTAGGATACGTTCTTCTGGACTTAGAGATTTCGGGGACGAAATCCTTTAAGTAGGGGAGAATGTAACACCCCGAATTTCAGTTAATATTAACATTCCCAAATTAAAGAATAACTAATCCAAGATGTGGGAATTAGGGGAAACGGGTTGCGCCATTGCGTTCGTCTCGGAAAAATACGCGAAATAGAGTCTAAGTTTTCGAAAAACGGAGTCCGTATGACCCAGTTAAGGCCCGAAGAAGTTTTCAGAAAATTCAAAATTCGAAAACAGATTTCAAATGCAGAAATGGAGTTAGGCAGGAAAATTCCCGCCACACCCCAAGTCGACTGAGGAGTCGACTTGGGAGTCGACACCACAAGACCCAAGTCGACTACCCAGTCGACTTGGGAGTCGACACAGGTGGCCGAGCCAGTATGGCCTGGGTGCACTGCTTTCGCTGTTGGGCTGTGTCTTGGGGCTTGTGACGAAATCTGACGGCTCTAACCTAATCTAGGGTTAATCTAAGGGCCTAAACTACATCCTAAATCTATAAATACACCCTAAGACTACCCTAGTCCATACTAAAAATAGATACAACGTCGTCATGCCGTCAAAATGCAAGTAGAAGGAGCCTCCATCAAATTTTAGAAGAAGATAGCTTCTCAAATCAACTTCTAATCAACTCTAGCAACTTAATCTTCTTCATAGGAGTGCTAATCAAAAAGTTGTGAGTTTCTATGCCTTTAGCAAGCAATTGCTAAACTAATTATGATAGGATATAATGAGGTTATGGTTATGTATGTGGAACAATGCAAGTTATGTTATCATATGCTATGTGTTCATGATGCTAGTTATGCAAGTTTTATGCTATATGTTCATGATGCTAGTTATGCAAGTTTTATGCTATATGTTCATGATGCTAGTTATGCAAATCACTACGATAAACATTGATCCATTATGACACCATGTTATGCAAGTTTGGTGTTTGATTATATGCAAGTTCATATATGACATGTTATGCAAGTTTGGTGTTTGATTATATGCAAGTTCATATATGACATGTTATGCAAGTTTGGTGTTTGATTGTATGCAAGTAACATGTGCAAGTTTACACCTTTGTATGATATGCATACATATGCAAGTTTACCCCTTTGTATGTCATGCATATATATGCATGTTTACCCCTTTTTATGATATGAGTAACATATGCAAGTTCAACCCTTTTTTTTTAGACCTATGACATGTATGCAAGTTTATCCCTTTATGATAGGTCTATGACATGAACATCTATGCAAGTTACCCTCTTTATGACATATGCGATTCATGCAAGTTTGGGTTGGTTATTTATGCTAGTTGGGTTTGATGCTATGGTCATATATGCAAGTTGACACCTTTAAAACCCATGTTGATGCTAATGTTATGCAAAGTGGAACCCATTGTGTCTGTGATGATTCTTCCCTTTTAAGTATGTCATGTTAGCGTATTACGTGGGGAACGATGGGGTTAATATTCATGTTAACAAAATTGTGGTGAAATGGGTATGATGTTGCATTTCATAAGTGGATGGACATAATTGAGTCAATTATGTACATCATTAAATTGGAATTAATTAGGGAAAATTAATTCAAAATATGGGGGTGATTAATTAGGTGTAATTAATCGACTAAGACACGAGGTTGGACCCTTTTGTAGCATAAGACTGCCCGGACCCGACCGGCAAATCCAGCGGCTACAAATGATTGGCCCAATGTGAGAGGTCTTAGGCATAAATTAAATACGTGACAAGTGTAAAGACACGAGGTTAGACTCTGTTATGGCATAAGGCTGCCCGGACCCGACCGGCAAATCCAGCTGCCATAAAAGACAGACTAATGTGAGAGGTCTTTACAAAGGTTACGTTCTTAATCAATTAAGAAACACTTAACCAGATAAGCATGTAGTGGGGCATGAGGGGTTAAGTGGGTGCCTTGGGTGGCATGTGGAAATCAAGTAAGTGCCTTGGGTGGCATGTGGAAATCTATTGGGTTGCCTTGGGTGGCAATAGAAAATACGATTAGAATACTTAACCAAGTGGAAACATGTAATTAAATATGATTAAAGGGTTAAGTGGGATGCACTAGAAAAAGGGACAAGCTTAGGTGGGTATCTTGTGGGGGCCCATTTCAACCAGTAACCCAAAACGTATCTTTGTAGGCTCGACCCAAGTCGAGGACGGGACACGCATATTGGGTTTGACTATAAGAGGCCAAAACGGGTAAGCGGGGGCCACGCAAGCCCAACGGGTTTCATATGCGTGTGTGGACCCGAGCTGGTAGGTAAGAAGTTGTTGCATCGTGTAGGTATAAGCCGTGCACCGTTGATTGTATCGGGTTGCCACTTTAGGGAGTGATACACCCCACTTTGGGGCCAGCACGGGTATCTACGTTAGGGAGCCGATCGCTTGGGGAGCAGTGGGTACACCTAGTGGAGATAGGGGCAGATGGCACCTATGTGGTCAGCTAGGGGTACACGAAACTACTAGTTATATTTTCCATGTCCATGGGTGGGATCAACCTTTAAGTAGGAATGACTGGTATGGTGCAGTGTAGTAATTACCCTTGGGTAGGTAGATGCGTCTTTACCGTTATCTTGGTTCTTCCTATGTCTAGTTGGCTGCTTAGTGTAGTCATTTATCCCCAGTCGTTACCGTACCAAGTTTATATCATACCCTAATTACTTTGATGATTGTATTGTTAAAGTTATAGGACTCGCTCAGACTTATGTATGACCCCGTTGTTTTTATCTTCCCCCCCCCCCTCAGGTCCTCAGGTTGGGCCTAGCACTAGTGGACTTTGATCATATTTCTTTATCTATCTTTTGGAGCTTGGATCGTTGATATAAAGCTCAACTTATCTTTTCTATTATGCCTATTAGTATGTAGTGGGATTATGTACTTGTGTTTTATCGAGATGGATATTTTGTACTTGACACTTGTTGGTTTTTGATATGTAACCAAACATGTTATCTTCTGCTGTAATGAAATGAGGTTTTAGATTTTCAAGTATTATTTATATCTGTCTGGTTGTAATTTTTCTCTTCTATATTCACTTAAAATACTCCACCGAAGTTAAGGCATTCCCTTAGTGAGTGACCTTAGCGAGTGTGGGGTGTTACAGTTATAAAGATGAACCCATGACATAATTTATATCCGTATCGCGACATGTGTTCGTGAAAACCCACAGCTTGAATCTAAATGACTTGGCTATTTTCATGTTAACAGCTTACGACATGGTGGCTTGTGGAATCAACATTCCAATGCCATGGTGAGCCCGACTCGAAGAAAGTCGTTGGTTCAACACGAGATGATTCAGCGGTATGAAACGCACGACATAGTCTCCACGGCATGAACTTCACGACATGGCGGTGGAGACATAGCTCTTACGGTTTGACTTTTGCCTTGTTAATGACATAAGAGTACGTCTTGGTTGTATGTTTACGGCTCGGATGATGTGTCATGCGACATGACTTCATGAAAGCCCCCTGCTCCATGAAGTTAACGGCACATATTGCTACCGACGTGGACCATATGACTTTGTGACATACGTTATTGTTTGCATCTAGGACCAGCGACCTATGGCATATCGCTTGCGGTATAATATTAGTAACGACATGACTCAGCGCCATGCCGCATAATGGCATGATCCCCTTGGTTTGTGACACGATGGACAAATGCAGTATGAATTCATGCAATACCGTCAGCATGACATGCTTTAATGTCGTCATAGCGATATGGTTTTAATCCGCTTATACATCTTTATTCGGCGATTCGAAAGCTGTTGCTATGAACCGGTGCGTCATGGGCTCATGTTGTGTTAACGACCTATAATCATGTCGTAGTAATGACTTGAGTCAGTTGTGCGGCGTGCCATTGTCCATGAATGCTTCTTCGTTGTGAACCGCGTTCCAAAAAGGGGGTTAACAATAATTATTTAATAATTAATAATAAAATTTAATACTTATGAAATGATATCTAGTATTCAATTATTAATTTCAAATAATTGTATTTAATAATTATAGTTGATAATTATAGTTGATACTTAGATTTTATAATTATAGTCGACAATTATATTATATTTTTCGAAAAATTTAAAAATTTTGAAGTCATCTTGAATAAATTTGAAATAAAACACAAAGTTTATAAGATTAATTATTGTTTGACACGAAATAACCAAAATTTCTAAACTTTAAAATAGTTAAAATTTTCATCTAATAGTTTAAATTGTATAATATTTTTATATTAGTTTATTATAAGCTTGAACATGATTAAGTCAAGCTAGTGATCCGTGTCATACAATCCAAATAAGTCACGGATAGCTATTTTGAACCGTTTGATTATAAAATATATACGTTTGATATGAGCTTTCATCAGACTTAATGGATTGCTGTATGCGTGGATGAAAAAAAACAGAACGCTCCCTCTTTCTTCCTCTTCCCCAAAGAGCAAAACCCCTAATTTGAATTTCAGCTCCTTAATCAGTTTTAGTTCACCTCGAACAAATTCCACCTCCCCTCCAAGCGATCGAAGTCTCCTACCCATTAACGCATGAACTTATTTAGATCTGACCATAAATACAACTTCGTTTGACCCATATTTTCATTACGCAACCCGACCCACACTCGATTATCACATGGAAAATCATTTAATCAACCCTAAATCGAATCCTTTTCTCGTCTCCGCCGCTTCCTCTTCCAACGTCTTACCTCGTTACTGGGAAAAACCTAGATCTAGAAACTTTACATTCAAATCAAATTGATAGCCATTTGATTCTTTCTTGCCTAGCCTTTGATCTGAATCTGTGAATCGTTTTGAGCTATAGTAAGCGCTGATGCTAGCAGGAAAAGGAAGAATGTGAGTATTATTAATTTTATTTTTTTATAGTTCTAGCATAGATATATGCATGCGTGTTGTATATCTAATTTAAATAAATCAGTTGAGATCAACGTTTTGCTCTATGTTTCTACTAGTTTCTACTAGATTTATTGCTACTAGATTTATGCCTAACTTGGGATTTGAAGATCATTGTCCATATATGAGCCTGCTGTGAATTTTTCATGTTTTTTGTTTTATGCTTACATAGTATAAGAAACTCACTTAATTAAGGGGTTAAGTATGTATGAACATGCCTTGAATAAATTAAGTGATACCATAGATGCTCATTTACTCTTCTACCTTCAATATTCATAGTTTATCATTTTTTGCTCTGACCCTTGTGTAAGTTGTTGACTGTATTTTTTCATTATGACACATGTCATTATTGAATCATGTGGTATACCAGTGTATATTTTATTTTACTGTCATGAAAAACTGGGAGTCCAATTTTACTGAAGTTTAAAGCACTCCAAGGCATATAGGCATATATAGGAAGATGGGCCTTTATTAGCATTGCATTTTGTTGTTAGTTTATTTATTTGTCTGTTTAGTGTTATGCAGGCAAAAATATGTGGACTGCTCATCCTGGCGGCTTCCTTGATTTTGATATCTTATTGTCTTCAATCTGCTGTGAGTGAAAACATCCAGTTCGAGTGAAAACAATCATTGCATTTGCTTGAGGCTTAGATAAATTGTTTATTTTATTTTTCACAATGAGTACGTAATTACTTTCAATTTTAAAATTTGGTTAGAATATCATGTTATTAACAACATATAGACGGTTTCCTTTAGAGAATTACAGACCAACATTTTTTCCTTCTTTTTAGTGTCTTGTATTATTATTTGTTCTACCTGTAACCATACTACTCTGTTATCTTGCATCAGTTTTCTTCTTACTTGTATTTCATTCATTCTACACGAATCTTGATTATATGCCTATCATTTTGTAGATGAAGTTGAAAGTCTTGCTGCTGCTAGACAGGCTGCCTTATCTAGTTCGGAGCCTTCAATTTCAATTCAGGTTGTTAATAGTAGATATTATTGTCGCTCTACTTGCTCCAAGTTCAAAATTTCTTTCATAAGCAAAAAATTTATGCTGCATTAAGTTTAAACTGTTTTCATGTTTGATTGCAGTTTATGAATGCATTGCTTACTCAAATGGACAAACTGGAAAAATGGCCAAATGTCACCATTTTAACAACATCAAATATAACAACTGCAATTGGTATGCATCAAATATTAGCATCTGTTAGTAAATAAAATATACTTAGTCCAATTTACTATAGCGATAATAATCGTTTTTGCTTAAAAAATTGATTTTATGCAAACTGACATGTGATGATTGAATTATTCTTATGAAAACTTATATTTTATAGCTAGCAAGTAGTTTTAGTGGCCTGAGCTACCAGATTTATTTTTATCAAACTGTTATGATACTTGCTCAGTTATGATCGGACACAACTATTGTCTTGTTCATTTTTCGGACACAACTAATGTCTTGTTCATTTTTCGGACACAACTAATGTCTTGTTCATTTTTCCTTTTCAGGTATCATCAGGCCAAAACAACATAGATCTGTTTCTTCCACTATTCATGGGGCTGGCAATTTCCTGCTATTTGTCTGTCATAGCAGTATTAGTAGTTATATGTCAAGTATCTTGGCCAACGATTATATTTATATTTCCACTGGGATGGCTCAACTTGGTATACCGGGTATGTTGTTTATTCTTGGTAAAAATAAAAGTACTTTCATTTTTGCTCAAAATGTATTGTTTTTACAAAGTTAATCGGTCGAAAACTTTAGGGACCGTCTGATTTGTTTTATACTTTGAGTTTTCAGTTTTAATCACAAAAATATGAAAAGAGACGAGGGACGATTGAGGGGACAGAATGAGGATGAGGGTTGATGGAAGTATGAATTGTTTCTTGTTCTTCCGTTATTTTTCAGAACACGAAAAATTAAAAATTGTTTTGTTTGTTAACTTCGTTTTCTAAATTGGTCGTTTTCACTATATGCGTATGTTATGCTTACTTTTATATAGTGGCAAAAATTCAAAAACTAGAAAAGGTAAACCGACGGCACTCTTATCATCTACAGTTTGATTAAGCTGAAGTAAATTGTTTACAAAAGAAATAAAGTTAAAAAAAAAGATAAATATTTATTATTTTTAGTATCAAACATGATTTCTTTTAGGGTCCAAAATGTTGCTTTTAATTGCTATTGAAACTGTCTCTGAAATATCACTTCACAATTTGAAAAGTGTGAATCATTTTGATGGAAATATGTAATACCACAGCGATACAATATTGCAACAAGTCGTGAGTTTACTCGTTTGGATGGGGTAACAAAAGCATCGGTCATCCATCATTTTTCAGAAACAATTCTTGGCGCTACAACGATCGGATGCTTCAGAAAGGAGAGAAGGTTTTGTCAAGAGAATGTTCACAAGGTTAATTTAAGCTTTATGCATGGACTTCCATAATAATGCTTTTGGTGAATGGCTTGGGTTTAGATTAGAATTGATTGGATGCTTTGTACTATGCATTTCAGCACTACGTCTCATGGTGATGCTGCCAAATTTTTTTGTTAAATCAGGTATCCATTTGGAATGCTGGAAACAAAAACTCATCATTTTCGACAACTTCTGCCTATTTGTTTTGTTTATTTACGTGCTAACGAATATGGATTGGATTCCTACACACCCATACGAACTGAAATAACATATGCATATATTTTATTATGGGATTGGTTAAAAGCTCGAATATCAAAATTTTGCAATAGTAACTTAATGTTTTAATCAGTCGGCAATTTAGTGTTTATTCAATCTGGCATTATGGTTGTCTTTTTGTCCTACCTTTGCATTTGATTTGCTAATGATGGTTTTTCTAAACATAGTTTCCATTATTTACATATATGCATCTCAAGTCAAGTCATTTTTGTTGAAAATTGGATTAAAATATGAGTAGGTCTTTTCCTGAAATCAAATCTCCAATATCATGCTTGAAACGAGGTCTTTTCCTGAAATCGGATCTACTTCTTTGAGCATCTAATTCAGTTTTTATCGTAGATTGCTGTTTTGTGCAAGTGTAACGGCTGGAAATTTTCGACTCCTCGAGTGTCGAAAATTCCGCGACGTTAGTGAAAGAATTTAGAAGGTGAGAAAGAAGAACATCAGAATCATCAGAGTAACACGAATCTCACAGCGGAACGAATAACATATAATATATAACATAACTTTGAAGTAAACAGTTATATATATACAATAGCACTTATCAGAGTACAACACTTACAACACAGCGGAAATAACTATAGCTATAAAATCTTGCAGCCTCCTGCTCCAAGCTCTCCAAGTATATATGTAAATCCCGACTACTTGACTGCCCGTACAAATTTAGGCACCCAAGAGTTTAGGGAAAACAACAAAGTAAACTCCGGGTCAGTCATGGGACTGGTATGAGTAAAATAGCTTAAAACAGGTATAGGATATCTCATAAGACCACGCCGTGAATACGGAACGGGTTTTTCCCTTATGAGTATCTGAACAACTTTGACAAGAAATATCATTGTGATATTATAATAATGTCTAAGTACAAATAGGTATCAATCTAGCAGAAACGCTTGCATCTCACGTTCTACATACATAGTATAAAATCATAAACCGCAGGGCGCTTATCGGAGAATGGATTCCAACAGACAAGGTATGGGAGCACCTTCTGAATAGTGTACTCTAGAGGTGATACACTCAGGGTTCAACAAGAACGTCTTGCAACCCGGCCACACATGACCGCTCACTTATTTAGCTTGAGTGTCGCGAATATATTGCCACCACGGTTGTAGGCCATCAAACCGTCATCCGAAGATACAGAATCAAAAAGAAGTATAAATATGAATATTCTCTAGATCGGTGACAATACACCCTGCTTGGGGATGACCCAACTAGCCATGCTGCCTAGCCCAACTTTTGTTACTTCCCGGTGTGAGGCTAGAAGCTATGTCTATCTTCAGAACATCTGATCACCATTCACTTTGAATGCCACATCGTCATACCCGCCAAATCACAAATTGACTTATCCAAAAATAACACGGGTATATAGCTAAGAGAAACGAATTCCTCCGCCACCAAACGTGAATACGTTTGAACAGATCAACTTACGCGATCCATTGGATATACTCTGTCAGACATTCTTCCATATACGTTGTCCTGGGACTGGACAAACCGAAGGCACTATTCAGTATATCCATCTTAGTCACTGTTATCTAAGACTTATACAACAGCCCTTGCACTTTACTCCGTCTTCAATTTATCTTTGGCAGATATTGCTCGCAACACTTATGCCAATACAGAGTGGTTCTTTGGATAATAATCCAACTGGTCTCTCCATATTAACAACGTTAAAATGGTAAAAACATTGATAGTCTGTGATTCAACTATCAAATGAAAACATGTCGGTGTACAAACAACGATCTTATTTCCAAATGGAAATTCGATCGATCAATCATCATATGTTCATATTTCCTTATTTCATATATTTAGAAAATATATGTTATTAATCATTGGAAAACATTTCCATAGCTTATTTTCACATCACTATTATTTCGCAACTATCAGTCCCTAACTGTAACTAGTATGAGAACAATTCTCTAAGTATCAGTCCGGAAGGTCGAAACCAACATCAGATCGTCACTTAGAAAACCGTTCAACTTACCCTCTCCAGTTAGTTTCTGAATTTGCTTAACTCTATTTCTTAAATTCTTATCATGAAAACATTTCATTTTCTATGTTTAGAAAACATATCTGACTATATTTGGAAAACGTTTCCAAAACTCATTTATGGATTTCCAATGAACGTTGTATAAAACATCGTTACGCTTAATCTATTAATCGCTTATTACTTAACTATATTTCAAATCAACCTTTTCTATCGAACCACAACTATTCCTTTGTCAATTCTGAAGTCAATCAAGTTGGGGTATAATTACCTCTCAGACCTTAATTGAACAACGTCCTTTACTGTGAAATAGATGAAGCTCGTCACTCACTTTTTCCAATCATCTGTTTACGCAAATTCTCGGATTCAGGTTACGAATCTACTTCTTATATGACAACGTTTGATTATAACTATAACGTTATAATTCCTACTTCTACAATATCTAACCTAAATTATAACTTTATCTCCTAACTCGAATAATTAAACGGACACCTAATTTCTTAATCAATAACTAAACCTCGATTTAAAACCCGGAAAGTAAATAGTACTTTCCCGAATTCGATATAATTGAATTCGACGTATTACTCTCTTTCGAGTAATCTCTATTCGATTAACTCTCCCTTTTTAATAACTGATATTCGACAAACTCTATTTCGATTAACTCCTATCGAATAACTAATATTCGAATAACTCTTCTTGGTTGGCTCTATTTCATTAACTCTTATCGAATAACAAATATTCGATTTTCTTAAATGTGTCAATTCTTATCGAATAACTAACATCCAATTTAACTTAAATGGATTTACTCTTATCGAATAACTTATTCGATTAACTCAACTTGATTTTCTTAACTCGATTATCTCAACTCGATTACTTAACTCGATTACTTAGCTCGGTAAATCTTAACTCGATAACTTAACTTAACCCAAATCGATTAACTCAACTCTAATCGATTAACTTAATTTGATTTACTCCTTCGAATAACTCATTCGAATAACTTAATTGATTAACCCCTTCGAATAACTAATTCAAATAACTTACCTTCGAATAACTAATATTCGATTTACTCTAACTCGATTAACTTAATTCTAATCGATTTACTCCATTTCGATTCAACTTAATTCAAATCGATTAACTTAACTCAAATTGATTAACTCTTTTCGAATAACTAAATTCGATTTAACTCTTCTCGAATAACTACATTCGATTAACTCAAATTGAATAACTAATATTCAATTAACTCTTACGTGTTTAACTCTATTCGAATAACTAATTCGAATAACTCTAATGTGTTTAACTCTATTCGAATAACTAATTCGAATAACTCTAATGTGTTTAACTCTATTCAAATATCTAATTCGAATAACTCATTTCGAATAACTAAATTCGATTAACTCTTTTAACTTTACTCGAATAACTATATTCGATTAACAACTTCTTTCGAATAACTATATTCGATTAACTCTTCGACTAACTCCTTTGGATTAACTAACTTCGAATAACTCCTTTGGATTAGCTAACTTCGAATAACTCCTCTAGATTAACTAACTTCGAATAACTCCTTTGGATTAACTAACTATATTCGATTAACACTCTTCGAATAAATAATATTCGGTAACTCTTCTCAAATGAATAACATTTGATTTCTCCACTCGAATAAACTATATTCGATTACTCTTCCCTCGAATACACTATATTCGATAACTCTACTTCGAATAAGTGATATTCGGCAACTCTACTCGATTAACTCTACTTGGATAACTCTAACTGGTCAACTCTAACTGGTCAACTCTAACTGGTCAACTCTAACTGGTTAACTCAACTGGTTAACTCTAACTGGTTAACTCAACTGGTTAACTCTAACAGATTAACTCTAACTGGTTAACAATAACTGGTCAACTCAACTGGTTTAACCTAACTGGTTAACTCTAACTGGTTAACTCAACTAGTTAACTCTACTGGTTTAACCTAACTGGTTAACTCGTCTTGATTAACTGAACAAATCCACTTCATTTAACTTAGCTAATTCACGTTGATTAACTCTAACCGATTCACTTAGTTTAACTCAACTAATTCACTTTGATTAACCACTTAGTTACCTTAACTAATTTACTTCGATTAACCACTTAGTTTGACTTAACTAATTCACATCGATTTATCGCTTAGTTTAACTTAACTAACTTACTTTGGTTAACCTAACCAATTACTTTGTTTAACTCGACTAACTTGCTTTGATTTACTTAACCAATTACTTTGTTTAACTCGACTAACTTTGCTTTGGTTAACCTAACCAATTACTTCGTTTAACTCGACTAACTTTGCTTTGGTTAACCTAATCAATTACTTTGTTTAACTTATGGTTTTTAACACATCATCTAACAACGATGAATATTTGTCCAAACACGCATGATCACAACGGATTATATACATCACATTATATGTCACAATATATAAATCACAGTGAAAATAACTGTTGAGGAAATCCAGTTGGATTCCTCCAACCTGTTTCCCTGCACCACAGATGTTAGACAACACCAGTATAATATCCTGATAAATAGAATCAACATATAACTATTTGACGGTTTACATATATATATATATACATATATATATAATCTCTACTAACTGACTAGCAGTTCAATCAAATAGTCCACACACAAAATCAAACAGACAATATTTAACAGTCCTAAGAATACAACGTGAGATTATAAACTGTTCAGAGGTTGTGAGATTTACTCACAATTGGACGATCATCGTCAATGACGATAACCATCGCTTGATTCAGCTGGACAATTTATTTTGCTATAAATTGTGACAGACTCCAATCGACTCGCGGTCAGTTCCATCGTGGAGTGCTCGTCCATACGATCCCAACGCAACTTACGGTTCGTCAATCTGATACCGCATGGATGATATATCACATTTTCAAGCTAAACATATAATTGGATTAAAATAAAACAAAACTTGGGTTTTATAATCCTATTGGGCTTTCACCTTAATTCCTTGGCCCACCTCACTTCAACCAGCCCAGACCCACACCTTTGTCTCCCCCAATTCATCAGATGCGAGCTCCAGACCAAAACCACACCATTTCACCGATTTCAAACTCCTCCATACCTCGTTTTCTTCCACCGAACTCCATGCCGACATCACCATCGTTTCTCTCCTCAAACCCTCTACTCCCTCGTTGCCTCACCGTCCAGCTCGCGCCTGCTTTGGTGACCGCGATTTCCTGCCGTCGACGGCCTTCCCAGAAAAGAAGATCGACCTAAGTTGGCGTCGAATACCATAGAAACTAGCCGACACACCCTCTTTTACCTCCTTATTTCAGAATTTAGCTCAAAAACCAACATCGATGCTTCCAATCTAACGAATTCTTGAACCCTAGAACCCATCCATTCGCTGTCTAGATTTCCGTCGAGCTGCACTATGATCGAACTCGCCAAACCATACACAAATTTGAAGAGGATGCAACAACGATCTCAAACATATATATTCAAGGATTATACACTTTTATTTGAATTGATTTATTTTTGTTCTTCACGTTGGAATTTAGCTGGGTGGTTTTTATAAGCAGAATTTGGTTGTTGCCGTATGTGGCTGTAGACGTATGTCACGTGGCTTCTTATGGTTCAAGAAAAAATGATAGGATATTTTTATTTTAGATTTTTAGATTTTACTTTATTGATTTTCTATTTTATTTTAATGATTCTATATTCGTTCTGGGTCCTTAAAAATCACTACAACTGCATACGAAACCCAAAAATCACCAAACTGGACTTGTAGCTAGAGTTTGACATTACGGTCCCAACGAAACTGCTTTCGTCGAATTCCGACTTCGTATGCTCACACAACATATTTTTAACCGTCGAAAAAATGATTGTTTCTCACTCTAAAAATCCGTACGGCCACACAGTGACTCTAAAAATCACGAAACTGGAAACCTAACAACTATTCGACATTGCGGATCCAACAAAACTGGTTTCGTCGAATTCCGACTTCGTATGCAAAAGTGGCTATTTTTAATGCTCTAAACGGCCTATTTAAATATATAAACATATTTAAATATAATTAGATTAATTATAAATAAATTAATATTATCGTATATCTTCACATATGATATCGTACAGCTCCAGGGTAATTATATATTCGATATACCAAGTCCTGATTGAATTGATATTTCAATTTACATTGAAAAACCCTTTTATAACGTATATAAAGCGTTGCGAATTATAAAGGAATTCCGCAGCGACTTTTCTGAAATTTGATTTGGACGTATCTCAAAATCTACATGATGAAATCCTGATATTTCTCTTCCAATAGAAAGATATACTCCGCCAGCTCCACACGTTTCTTGTTTCACAGAAATCCGATTTAAAACGGACCCTGTACATCCAGTTGAAGTCTAAATCGCCAAATAGCGAACTGCCACGTCGTTTCGCGCTCTATTTTAATTATATTATAATTCTAGGCTTCCAACCGATCTCGTCTGAATATATTCATTAATATAATTCAACTCTAAACTGAACTAAATCTCGGGGATGACCCCGTCCATACTATATCGTCAATTCACTATTTCTGGTTAGTCCTGAATTAAATATATTATTTAATTATTTAAATTAATTAAATATTCCCAGTTATTTAATTAAACGACGATTTAATCCCCTACCTCACGATATATATAATTAAATAAATTAATTATACCTTTGGAAAATCGCGCCGTTACAGACTTCCCCACTTAAAATAATTTCGTCCTCGAAATTGCTAAGTTAGAGGTTGACCCTATATATTGGAACTCCTAAGATTGGTTTACCCCTTATTTCTGATTTCAACCGAACCAATTAATATCGACTGAAATATTTATTCTTCCGACAAACTAAAATTTTCAAAAATTCTGAAAATTTTCTAACGCTTTAAATTTTCGGAAAATTTCGCCATAACCTCCTTTGTACAGCCCTATCGGTAAAACCACAACTCGCCTCTCTAGGCCATCTCCAACCCAAAAGAAAATCAAATAGCCAAGCGGCTTGCCGATTCGGCTCATAAATCTCATGCTTATATCAAAAATAAACTTGTACCTTTTTGTCGGGCATATCAACCTTATCACTTTCAACTGTATCAACCCAACATATACCAAGGTCTTCTCAATCTAATCTTCAACTCAACCACTTGGTTCTATCCAAGTCAAATTTCTATTCAAACTCTTAACCCATCAACTTAATTCCAATCCAGATTATTCTCTAACCGAATCCCGATTTATTTAACTTGGTTCAAGTTAAATTCTAATTTACTATTTGTTTTTACCATCTTGATTCATTCAACTTAACAAGTTAAATTTTAAATTTCAAGATTTAAATTCCTGGGATTTATTTCAAATCAATTTCAAATCCTAACACCAATTCAAAACTTTTGAATTTCTAAACAACTTGTTTTCCTCAACACCATTTGAAAACAAAACCATTGGTAGTAATTCGCCACTTAGAAACTCGAAAATTACACCAACGATGTATCGATCCATCCTCGGAATTATTTTCCAGTCATCCAGGTGAGTTAGATACTATATTTATTTCTAATTGAAAAACATTTTCAAAATCTCCCAGGAACTTAAAATTTCCTTATTTTAATTCCAATTCTGATTTAATTTCAGATTTTAATTCAACTGATTCCACGTATTTTACTTATAGGAATTCTGATTGGTTATATATATATAACCATTTAATTTGTAATCTTACTCGATTATAATAACAACCAATATATGTAATATATTAAAATTTTGATATATATATATATTTCTATATCAAAATATACTTTGGGTAATGTTAAATTCACTTACCCTTTTTCAAAACATATCGTGACGACCCATCGTATTCAAGTGTTTATTTACTCCTACCGATACAGTGGATCAAACTGATCGACCAGAACTCATAAACAACTCAGCCAATGAATCTCCACAATATAAAACCATTTGATATCAAATACAAATACGCACTCGTATATATACACTCAAACTCAATATAGGGTATTACTAACCCTATCTCTACCGAGTCACGCCACAGAGCCAAGTAATTCTTAACTTAAGCTCTGATACCAACTGTAACGGCTGGAAATTTTCGACTCCTCGAGAGTCGAAAATTCCGCGACGTTAGTTAAAGAATTTAGAAGGTGAGAAAGAAAAGATAGAACTAATAGAATAGAAGAAGAAGAAGAACATCAGAATCATCAGAGTAACACGAATCTCACAGCGGAACGAATAACATATAATATATAACATAACTTTGAAGTAAACAGTTATATATATACAATAGCATTTATCAGAGTACAACACTTACAACACAGCGGAAATAACTATATCTATAAAATCTTGCAGCCTCCTGCTCCAAGCTCTCCAAGTATATCTGTAAATCCCGACTACTTGACTGCCCGTACAAATTTAGGCACCTAAGAGTTTAGGGAAAACAACAAAGTAAACTCCGGGTCAGTCATGGGACTGGTATGAGTAAAATAGTTTAAAACAGGTATAGGATATCTCATAAGACCACGCCGTGAATACGGAACGGGTTTTTCCCTTATGAGTATCTGAACAACTTTGACAAGCAATATCATTGTGATATTATAATAATGTCTAAGTACAAATAGGTATCAATCTAGCAGAAACGCTTGCATCTCACGTTCTACATACATAGTATAAAATCATAAACCGCAGGGCGCTTATCGGAGAATGGATTCCAACAGACAAGGTATGGGAGCACCTTCTGAATAGTGTACTCTAGAGGTGATACACTCAGGGTTCAACAAGAACGTCTTGCAACCCGGCCACACATGACCGCTCACTCATTTAGCTTGAGTGTCGCGAATATATTGCCACCACGGTTGTAGGCCATCAACCCGTCATCCAAAGATACAGAATCAAAAAGAAGTATAAATATGAATATTCTCTAGATCGGTGACAATACACCCTGCTTGGGGATGACCCAACTAGCCATGCTGCCTAGCCCAACTTTTGTTACTTCCCGGTGTGAGGCTAGAAGCTACGTCTATCTTCAGAACGTCTGATCACCATTCACTTTGAATGCCACATCGTCATACCCGCCAAATCACAAATTGACTTATCCAAAAATAACACGGGTATATAGCTACGAGAAACGAATTCCTCCGCCACCAAACGTGAATACGTTTGAACAGATCAACTTACGCGATCCATTGGATATACTCTGTCAGACCTTCTTCCATATACGTTGTCTTGGGACTGGACAAACCGAAGGCACTATTCAGTATATCCATCTTAGTCACTGTTATCTAAGACTTATACAACAGCCCTTGCACTTTACTCCGTCTTCAATTTATCTTTGGCAGATATTGCTCGCAACGCTTATGCCAATACAGAGTGGTTCTTTGGATAATAATCCAACTGGTCTCTCCATATTAACAACGTTAAAATGGTAAAAACTTTGATAATCTGTGATTCAACTATCAAATGAAAACATGTCGGTGTACAAACAACGATCTTATTTCCAAATGGAAATTCGATCGATCAATCATCATATGTTCATATTTCCTTATTTCATATATTTAGAAAATATATGTTATTAATCATTGGAAAACATTTCCATAGCTTATTTTCACATCACTATTATTTCGCAACTATCAGTCCCTAACTGTAACTAGTATGAGAACAATTCTCTAAGTATTAGTCCGGAAGGTCGAAACCAACATCAGATCGTCACTTAGAAAACTGTTCAACTTACCCTCTCCAGTTAGTTTCTGAATTTTCTTAACTCTATTTCTTAAATTCTTATCATGAAAACATTTCATTTTCTATGTTTAGAAAACATATCTGACTATATTTGGAAAACGTTTCCAAAATTCATTTACGGATTTCCAATGAACGTTGTATAAAACATCGTTACGCTTAATCCATTAATCGCTTATTACTTAACTATATTTCAAATCAACCTTTTCTATCGAACCACAACTATTCCTTTGTCAATTCTGAAGTCAATCAAGTTGGGGTATAATTACCTCTCAGACCTTAATTGAACAACGTCCTTTACTGTGAAATAGATGAAGCTCGTCACTCACTTTTTCCAATAATCTGTTTACGCAAATTCTCGGATTCAGGTTACGAATCTACTTCTTATATGACAACGTTTGATTATAACTATAACGTTATAATTCCTACTTCTACAATATCTAACCTAAATTATAACTTTATCTCCTAACTCGAATAATTAAACGGACACCTAATTTCTTAATCAATAACTAAACCTTGATTTAAAACCCGGAAAGTAAATAGTACTTTCCCGAATTCGATATAATTGAATTCGACGTATTACTCTCTTTCGAGTAATCTCTATTCAGTTAACTCTCCCTTTTTGATAACTGATATTCGATAAACTCTATTTCGATTAACTCATATCGAATAACTAATATTCGAATAACTCTTCTTGGTTGGCTCTATTTCATTAACTCTTATCGAATAACAAATATTCGATTTTCTTAAATGTGTCAATTCTTATCGAATAACTAACATCCAATTTAACTTAAATGGATTTACTCTTATCGAATAACTTATTCGATTAACTCAACTTGATTTTCTTAACTCGATTATCTCAACTCGATTACTTAACTCGATTACTTAACTCGATAAATCTTAACTCGATAACTTAACTTAACCCAAATCGATTAACTCAATTCTAATCGATTAACTTAATTTGATTTACTCCTTCGAATAACTCATTCGAATAACTTAATTGATTAACCCCTTCGAATAACTAATTCGAATAACTTACCTTCGAATAACTAATATTTGATTTACTCTAACTCGATTAACTTAATTATAATCGATTTACTCCATTTCGATTCAACTTAATTCAAATCGATTAACTTAACTCAAATTGATTAACTCTTTTCGAATAACTAAATTCGATTTAACTCTTCTCGAATAACTACATTCGATTAACTCAAATTGAATAACTAATATTCAATTAACTCTTACGTGTTTAACTCTATTCGAATAACTAATTCAAATAACTCTAATGTGTTTAACTCTATTCGAATAACTAATTCGAATAACTCTAATGTGTTTAACTCTATTCAAATATCTAATTCGAATAACTCATTTCGAATAACTAAATTCGATTAACTCTTTTAACTTTACTCGAATAACTATATTCGATTAACACCTTCTTTCGAATAACTATATTCGATTAACTCTTCGACTAACTCCTTTGGATTAACTAACTTCGAATAACTCCTTTGGATTAGCTAACTTCGAATAACTCCTTTAGATTAACTAACTTCGAATAACTCCTTTGGATTAACTAACTATATTCAATTAACACTCTTCGAATAAATAATATTCGGTAACTCTTCTCAAATGAATAACATTTGATTTCTCCACTCGAATAAACTATATTCGATTACTCTTCCCTCGAATACACTATATTCGATAACTCTACTTCGAATAAGTGATATTCGGCAACTCTACTCGATTAACTCTACTTGGATAACTCTAACTGGTCAACTCTAACTGGTCAACTCTAACTGGTCAACTCTAACTGGTTAACTCAACTGGTTAACTCTAACTGGTTAACTCAACTGGTTAACTCTAACAGATTAACTCTAACTGGTTAACTCTAACTGGTCAACTCAACTGGTTTAACCTAACTGGTTAACTCTAACTGGTTAACTCAACTAGTTAACTCTACTGGTTTAACCTAACTGGTTAACTCGTCTTGATTAACTGAACAAATCCACTTAGTTTAACTTAGCTAATTCACGTTGATTAACTCTAACCGATTCACTTAGTTTAACTCAACTAATTCACTTTGATTAACCACTTAGTTACCTTAACTAATTTACTTCGATTAACCACTTAGTTTGACTTAACTAATTCACATCGATTTATCGCTTAGTTTAACTTAACTAACTTACTTTGGTTAACCTAACCAATTACTTTGTTTAACTCGACTAACTTGCTTTGATTTACTTAACCAATTACTTTGTTTAACTCGACTAACTTTGCTTTGGTTAACCTAACCAATTACTTCGTTTAACTCGACTAACTTTGCTTTGGTTAACCTAACCAATTACTTTGTTTAACTTATGGTTTTTAACACATCATCCAACAACGATGAATATTTGTCCAAACACGCATGATCACAACGGATTATATACATCACATTATATGTCACAATATATAAATCACAGTAAAAATAACTGTTGAGGAAATCCAGTTGGATTCCTCCAACCTGTTTCCCTGCACCACAGATGTTAGACAAAACCAGTATAATATTCTGATAAACAGAATCAACATATAACTATTTGACGGTTTATATATATATACATATATATATATAATCTCTACTAACTGACTAGCAGTATAATCAAACAGTCCACACACAAAATCAAACAGACAATATTTAACAGTCCTAAGAATACAACATGAGAATATAAACTGTTCAGAGGTTGTGAGATTTACTCACATTTGGACGATCATCGTCAATGACGATAACCATCGCTTGATTCAGCTGGACAATTTATTTTGCTATAAATTGTGACGGACTCCAATCGACTCGCGGTCAGTTCCATCGTGGAGTGCTCGACCATACGATCCCAACGCAACTTACGGTTCGTTAATCTGATACCGCATGGATGAGATATCACATTTTCAAGCTAAACATATAATTGGATTAAAATAAAACAAAACTTGGGTTTTATATTCCTATTGGGCTTTCACCTTAATTCCTTGGCCCACCTCACTTCAACTAGCCCAGACCCACACCTTTGTCTCCCCCAATTCATCAGATGCGAGCTCCAGACCAAAACCACAACATTTCACCGATTTCAAACTCCTCCATACCTCGTTTCCTTCCACCGAACTCCATGCCGACATCACCATCGTTTCTCTCCTCAAACCCTCTACTCCCTCGTTGCCTCACCGTCCAGCTCGCGCCTGCTTTGGTGACCGCGATTTCCTGCCGTCGACGGCCTTCCCAGAAAAGAAGATCGACCTAAGTTGGCGTCGAATACCATAGAAACTAGCCGACACACCCTCTTTTACCTCCTTATTTCAGAATTTAGCTCAAAAACCAACATCGATGCTTCCAATCTAACGAATTCTCGAACCCTAGAACCCATCCATTCGCTGTCTGGATTTCCGTCGAGCTGCACTATGATCGAACTCGCCAAACCATACACAAATTTGAAGAGGATGCAACAACGATCTCAAACATATATATTTCAGGATTTTACACTTTTATTTGAATTGATTTATTTTCGTTCTTCACGTTGGAATTTAGCTGGGTGGTTTTTATAAGCATAATTTGGTTGTTGCCGTATGTGGCTGTAGACGTATGTCACGTGGCTTCTTATGGTTCAAGAAAAAATGATAGGATATTTTTATTTTAGATTTTTAGATTTTACTTTATTGATTTTCTATTTTATTTTAATGATTCTATATTCGTTCTGGGTCCTTAAAAATCACTGCGACTACATACGATACCCAAAAATCACCAAACTTGACTTGTATCTAGAGTTTGACATTACGGTCCCAACGAAACTGCTTTCGTCGAATTCCTACTTCGTATGCTCACACAACGTATTTTTAACCGTCGAAAAACTGATTGTTTCTCACTCTAAAAATCCGTACGGCCACACAGTGACTCTAAAAATCACGAAACTGGAAACCTAACAACTATTCGACATTGCGGATCCAACAAAACTGGTTTCGTCGAATTCCGACTTCGTATGCAAAAGTGGCTATTTTTAATGCTCTAAACTGCCTATTTAAATATATAAACATATTTAAATATAATTAGATTAATTATAAATAAATTAATATTATCGTATATCTTCACATATGATATCCTACAGCTCCAGGGTAATTATATATTCGATATACCAAGTCCTGATTGAATTGATATTTCAATTTACATTGAAAAACCCTTTTATAACGTATATAAAGCGTTGCGAATTATAAACGAGTTCCACAGCGACTTTTCTGAAATTTGATTTGGACGTATCTCAAAATCTACACAACGAAATCCTGATATTTCTCTTCCACTAGAAAGATATACTCCGCCAGCTCCACACGTTTCTTGTTTCACAGAAATCCGATTTAAAACGGACCCTGTACATCCAGTTGAAGTCTAAATCGCCAAATAGCGAACTGCCGCGTCGTTTCGCGCTCTATTTTAATTATATTATAATTCTAGGCTTCCAACCGATCTCGTCTGAATATATTCATCAATATAATTCAACTCTAAACTGAACTAAATCTCGGGGATGACCCCGTCCATATTATATCGTCAATTCACTATTTCTGGTTAGTCCTGAATTAAATATATTATTTAATTATTTAAATTAATTAAATATTCCCAGTTATTTAATTAAACGACGATTTAATCCCCTACCTCACGATATATATAATTAAATAAATTAATTATACCTCTGGAAAATCGCGTCGTTACAGCAAGCCATGCTTGAGCAGTAGCTTTCATGATATTATTAGCTTTTAGTGGACTTCCCTTAAACACATACAATATCAATTTTGGTCCACATTAATAGTCTGGTAAATTGCCATTTTGTGCATCTTTTCCCAATCCATAAAGCACATTTCCAGGTTGAACTTGTTTAATTGTACCTTCCAACTCTTGAACATGTTGGCTTTCACTTGCCAACAACATGTAATCTTCCACCACTTCAAGATTTTGAAAACGATTGCCACCTGCTGAAGCACCAGCCTTAAACACACAACTTATGATATTAGAATATTAAAGAATAAAGCGTTCTACCTTCGGTCATTATCTTTTGTATTGAAGCCTTGGGCTGCTTACTTCATGGACTCCCAAAGGCTGAAGCATGTTCTCTTTTTACCATATTTCCTCTGTACATAAATAAGTGTTTTTGCACATTTTGCTTAATGTATCTGTACAACTTTTTCATTCTGAAATATAACAGTTAATGATATTTCTATTATCAGCAAAAGCTCTGTATAATCATATTTGTAGCTACATTTTTCTTTTTTTTCTCCTTGTTGCACTCGTAGATTATTGAACTGCTATTTTCAGTACTAGTATTGATTTATTATGTGCTTAATATCTTTCTTATATTTTACTAGAGTTTCATTATTCCTTTGACTATTACTATTATATTGGCATTGGCATTCTTTAAGGAATACAAGTATCATATTCAAGCTGTTTAGCTATTATTTAATTTCATATTGGCTTTGGCATTTATTCAAGTTATTAGTGGGAAATCATAGTTATAAGTTATTTTCAGGTATGATTATCATCTTCTTTTTTTATTTCAGGTGATCTTTGAATTTGAAGTAAATAAGTTATGCACGTATTATGGAGGCCATTTTCATAATATTAGTTCGAGAGGAGACCATAGTTTAAGGTTATATGATTACATATCTTCATGTGAACGTTGTTGTGTTTTTTTAGTTATATTTCTATGAAAGAAGTAAGATGTTAGTGCACATTTAATCTAAAAATATTGGGCAATGGATTTCAGCAAAAAGTGCACTTTGATTCTCAGAGAGACGACGAACACAAGCGACATTCACGACGTACCAAAGCAGACCACCGATTCAACACCGCAAACACAAATGCCGTCGAAACCAAACCATCCCAACAAGATCATTCACCATCGTCATCTTCATGAGTTACTCGGGTATGGTAGCCGGATATATTTTGTTTACTCTTCTTTTATGTGGTTTTTTGTATGAGTATTATGAGTAAGGATGATGTTTTTGTATGGAATACTACTAGCACTAGCTGAATAGTTTTGTTAGTTTTAATTTAGCCTAGTGTATGTATGAATTGATAGATGTTGTGGATGGTATTGTTTTTTGCATGGAATATTAGCTCTAATAAAAAATTATTGTTGTGATAAAAAACTAACAATTGCATTTTTTTTGTTAATGTCACTCATTTTATGTGCATGCATATGTGTGTGTGTGTATGTGTATATATATATATATATATATATATATATATATATATATATATATATATATATATATATATGCGTTCCATTGCACCCCAAAAGCCCCCTGATTTCCATCTCTCATTTATATTAAAGAAAGTGAGTGGGAAGTGAGAGAATTAGTGGAAGGAGAGAGAAGGAGAGTTAATGGGAAATGAGTGGTGGAAAAGTGGTAGGCTAAAGGGGTGCTAACTATTTGGGGTGCCATTGAACCTGCCTCATATATATATATATATATATATATATATATATATATATATATATATATATATATATATATATATCGATTGGTAGCGATGGTCGGAAAAAAAAAACAATATATAAGCAGAATACAAAGGGAATACCGACGGAATTTTTATTAAAATCGACACTAAAACGCCGCTAAGCAGAAACTGATATTTTAAAGATAACGACGGTTTACCGACGGATGATTGGAATGCAAAATGTTTACTATATATTTCCATCGGTAATCCCTTTCTAAATAGCGTGCATTTAGCGATGGAAAAATATTTCCTGATTTTATTATGTTATATATATCCGTCGGTAAAACGTCGGTGAAATATTTTAAAATGAAATGATAATATATCTGAAAACGACGGTGAAGCGACATTAATTTCCTTCGCAAAATTGTGCCTAAAATACCGACGTGTTTTTAGCGACAGCCGTATTCTACTGCAAATCCGTCGCTAACTGGCCTTTAGCGAGGGATTAGCGACGGATTTTTCGGCTGCAAAATCAGTGTTTTCTTGTAGTGTCGGGTACCCGTCATCGGCAGCTGGTGGGATGCGAAAAGACTACAGCTAAACCCAATAGACCATTCACCTTTCACTATCGAGGTACTGTGGCTGAAGGGAGACGCCAACTGGATGTTTAGATTGTTTGTTAGGGGCAAGTCGCTTAGCTCTTGTAGTCTTTACTAGTTGAGGGAGGGGCCGAGGCGGGACTGCACAGATATGGTAAAGCTCCTGATCAAGTCAACTGGATGTTTAGATTGTTTGTTAGGGGCAAGTCGCTTAGCTCTTGTAGTCTTTACTAGTTGAGGGAGGGGCTGAGGTGGGACTGCACAGATATGGTAAAGCTCCTGATCAAGTTCAGTGTTTCTTATATAGCCCTTCCACTGAACTCAGTGCACATTATGTGCAGTTGAGGCACCGAATACGATTGGCGATACGTACTTGGGAAAGTCTAGATATATGCATGTTTTCTCTGGGTGGTGTATCTTAGACTGGTGTATCATTGTAACACCCCGAAAATTCTATAACTGTGAAATTAACAAATTAAAGTATAATTAATTTGAAATCGAAGAACCGAGGGAAACGGGATATGCCATTGCGTTCGTCTCGGAAAAATACGCGAAATAGAGTCCGAGTTTTCGAAAAACGGAGTCCGTATGAAGAAGATATGGCCTTCGGAAGTTTTGAATTAAATTTAAAATTCAAACAGAATAAAATAATTAAAAATCGGGCCCAGTGGGCCAGGGCGGATAAACACCCGCCTAGGCCACCCAGGTCGACTGGGCTGTCGACCTGGGCTACCCATGTCGACAGGGCTGTCGACAGCCCTGTCGACAGGGGTGTCGACCTGGTCGAGCCCAGTCAACCTGGCTGGCCAGGTCTGTGTTTGGTCGAATTTCTGTGGTCTGCTTTGTCACTAGGGCTAGGTGGCAAGTTCTAATTGGTCTCTCTATCTAATGAATGGCTATGATCAAACCTAGCAACATCAATGGTCCTAATCAATTCCTAACCTCTATATAAACAACCCTAGACTAAACCCTAATCTATTCATTCAAATTAAGAACATAGCCGCCATGTTGCTGAGGAACGAGTAAGAGTAGCCGCCAACTAGAGAGAGAATTAGGAAGAAAGTTCTAAAGCCTAAAGCAATTCAAGCAACCTAAAGCCAATCAATTCAACAAAGGAATCATATCTCTTAATTAGAGAATTCGCCGCAACCATTGTAAGTAGAGTATTACTTTGGTATGAATAAACAACTGTATTGATGTGTATGCTTGAATTGTGGCAATAAAAGTAATTCATATTTGTGCAAAATTATGTTATTCATTATAAAGAACTACGTGCGGTAGTTCTATGCAAGTATACGTTTGGAATATTGCGCAAATTATGTAATCTATGTTGAAGCTACATGTATGTAGTTGATTGAAATTCATGCAAGTTTGGGGCTTTGTTATTATGCCATCATGATGTATATTTTTGTGCATAAATCATTTTGCAAGTAATTGAAACAAGTTTGGTTGTTATAGTTCATATGAAACTATGTTGGAATTTTGACACCATAATCCATGTATTAAGTCATGCTTTTGCAAACTTATGAAAATGACTAGGTTATGATTGATATTTGACCATGTTAGTTCTATATTGTTAGCAAGAATTATATGATGACATATGTGAGACATGGCTAGGTTAGACTCAAAAATCCCTTTTTGCAAGTTTAAAGCAAACACCATGATTAGGAATATTTATGCATAAGTATGTTTATACCATCGCTATGTGATTAGACTTAAACCATAATTAAGTTGATCTATGCTTTTGTGTTAGTAACAAAGTATCCCCTTTGTAAACATGTAGAAACCTTATGAACATGACTTGTTTATGTTTATGCCATGAACAAATTTAACTTTACTTATGCCATGCTTATGTTTGACATTATGCCATGTTTATGCTAAAAAGTATTTATGCCATGCTTATGTTTGACATTATGCCATGCTTATGCTAGAAATATTTATGACATGCTTATGTTTGACATTATGCCTAAATAAGAATATAGGTTCATGTTGTAGTTAAACCTATGCAAGTTCACATGCTTTGATTCATGTCACCCATGTTACCACTATGCAAGTACACCAATTTCTATTTTGTATTTCCAACGTCACATGCAAGTTCATGCGCTCACCTTCCCCTCTTTGTGTATACGCCATAAGCCTCCCCTTTTCGCATGGCTAAATTGGGCTTTGAAAGGCTAAGCCCAATATATATATAAACGGACGTGTAAAATGGGGGAAAATAACGTTGGGTTAAAAATTAATTAATGAATGAAAATATAAAATAGAAGGGCCCAAATTCAAGTATGGGTTGGGCCCGTGATTGGTGTAACCTTTACACCATTAACTTAATAATGGGCCGCAAATATTTACATATAAGAAATAAAGAGGAATGACAAAATATGTAAATGTAGAACATACGATGTGTTTAACCCTAGGTTGGATTGAGTTGTGATGTAAACCTGCCCGGAACCGCCCGGCTGTCCAGTAGTCACAACAATACCTATCCAATGTGGGAGGTTAAATATGGAGCCCAGCAAGGACCCGAGGTTAGACTGAGTTGTGGCGTAAGACTGCCCGGAACCAACCGGCAACAGGCAGCCACAACAATACATGTCTAATGTGAAAGGTCAGGGCCTTAATAAGACAATTAAGGCTGAGTCAGGATTGTTAGGATTAAGTAAATTAAAGACTTAATCAAAATGGAACATGCTAAACTAAACGGACTGGTGGGGGTTAGGTTAGGAAACACTTAACCAACTTAGCATGTTGGCTAGAGGTAGAAAACCTAGTAACGGGGGACCCTTTTCAGCAGTAACCCTAGAAGGTGTATCAGGATACCCTGAAACTAGGCAGGGTGGGGCACGATTACTGGGCTGATTGTAAGAGGTCAAAGCGACGGCGGTGGTGTAGCAGTGTAGGTTCTAACGGAGTGCGGGCGTGCACACACTCCGGCGCAGAAAAATAATGCACTGGACACCAGTAGCATACCTGTGCACTCTAAGGTTGTGTTGGGTTGCCACTATGGGACTTGATACACCCCATGGTGGGACCAGCATAGGTAACTACAGACATCGGGGGCCGTAAGACACATGTAACTATGCGAGTAGGAGCCGATCATCATAGAATGGATCACATCACCCTGATTATGGGGTGCAAATTGGAAACTAGTTTATATGGGTTCAGAGATCAACATGGGGTACGATAGTATATTCGACCCTGGACAACTTAACCAAGTTTATAGTGCATGCCCACTTCTTGTTTATACTTATCATACCCAGTTCTTTATTCATAGACAAAATAGTACTAGACTTACTCAGGCTTTATGTCTGACTCTACTTTTCTTTCGTCTTCTTTCTTCCGTTTCCCCCCCCCCCCCCCAGGTCCTCAGGGAGGGAACACAGCAGCTTGACCAACCTCAACATCCAGCTTAAAGAAGAGAAATGTATTGCTTGGACTTTCCTGTTTTGAACTATGGCTTTGGACGCACTCTTTGGGGCTTTTGCAGTTTACCTATGTTTTATTTATGCTTCTTTAAATAATGTACTCAAGACAGATTATGAAAGTGTTATGTTATGTTTTTTGGAAAGAATGTTGTTGTAACACGTATTTGACTTTGTGAAATAAAGTTTGTTGTTCTTCCGCTGTTTACAAATATGTGTTCTTATATCTGTCTTGTATATCTGTGACTTGTACTTATAAACCTCCACCAAAATTAGGGCATTCCCTTTGAGAGTGACCCTAACGGAGGTGGGGTGTTTCACTTGGTATCAGAGCATAGGTTTACCAGATAAGATAAAAAGTTTTGAAAAATTATTTTCAAAAAGGAAATTTAAAGAAGCATTTTTAAAAGAAAATACTATTTTAATTTAAAAAAGGCAAAGTCCACCCCCCAAAGCCATAGGAACTATCTCTTATCCTTCGTTTTGAATCTATCCTTTTTGTTTCAGCATGTCCCAAGAACTCAACTTGCCGGAAGGGGTACCAATACCTGGTTGGTTTAGACGGTTCTTAGAAGCAAGGGCCACTCAGCCAGGTCCTACCATTCCTCCTCCCCCAGCTGAAGGAAATCATCCAGCCGCAGCGGCACCTTTTCCTCCACCTCCTCCTCGGGGAAACACGTTTGCTAAGATATGTAAAGATTTTAAAGCTATGGGAGGAAGGGATTTCCATGGAACTGAGTCCTTCGTGGCAGCTAGAAATTGGCTGAAAGAAAAGGAGGACCTATTCATCATCTTTGAGGTAGAGGATAGACAAAAAGTACAACTGGCAGTATGGCTATTGAAGGGCGAGGCTTCCTACTGGTGGGAAGTCACTAATGCTGAAAGACCAGTGGAGACATGGGAGGACTTTAGGGCAAGGTTTGAGACCAAATTTCTCTCAGATGCGGAAAGAAGTTTGCAGTTGGAAAAATTCTTATTTCTTAAGCAAGGGGACAAGACAGTCAGAGAATATGTGAATCAGTTCGATGAGCTGGCTACGTTTGGGCTTGACCTAGTCAATACCCCGCACAAGAAGGCTCTCCGTTTCGTCAAAGGGTTGAATGAGCCATTACACAGTTTGGCCATGACCCATATACCCATGGGAGCCACGTATGAAAGATTGGTGCAAATGGCATTGCTGAATGAAGAGGATAAGGGCAAGAAGAAAGAGGGTTTGCAGCCCAAGAGGACAGACTTTAAGAAAGGCGGGAAAGGCAACAAGGAGAAGAGGAAGTGCAATTTCTGTGGCAAAGTGGGGCACTTAGTAAAGGACTGCCGGAAAAAGAAGGCCAAGGAGAATGGTGGGTGCTTTTCTTGCGGTGAGACAGGCCACAGGGCTAAGGACTGCCCAAAGAAACGAGGACAGGGGCAGAGGGCTGGATCCACCCCAGGGGCACAGGTTCATGTGCTAGAAGCGCCACCTCTGCAACAGCGAGGTATAAATACTTCTGTAGAAAGTGTAGTTTATCTTTATGATCACCCCGTTCGCACTTTATTTGATTCTGGCGCATCACACTCCTTTATCTCGTCTGCTTTAGTAGAATCTCTGCACCTAGAAACTAGTATGGTAGAGGACCCCTTAATTGTTTCAAACCCAATTGGGGGCCCAGCTCATTTGTCTATGATCTGTGTGGGATTGAAAATTTCTATTCTAAGTGTAGAATTTCAATGTAGTGCCTTTGTTTTGGGCTTTTCGGGGTATGGTTTGATTTTGGGTATGGATTGGCTATCCAGTAATGGGGCCATCCTTGATTGTGAGAAAAGGGTTGTTAGGCTCCTAACCCAGCTCGGTAATACTTTGGAAATTTCTTGTAATCCCTCGTATGCGGTTATGCTTAGTTATCTTGAATCGCTAGATGCCTCTGTTGAAAATTTGCAATCAGTTAGAGTGGTCCGGGAATATCCGGATGTCTTCGAAGAGGTGAAGGGCTTGCCTCCGAAGCGGGAAATAGACTTCCCCATATATCTTGTAGATAATGCAAAGCCCGTTGCGTTGCCCGTTAGACATATGGCTCCACGAGAAAGGAAAGAGCTCAGTAAACAGATTAAAGAGCTTCTAGAAAAGGGGTTCATTAGGAGGAGCATTTCAGAATGGGGCGCTCCAGTGGTGTTCGCTACGAAGGCGGATGGTTCACTCCGTCTATGTGTTGACTATAGGGAGCTCAACAAGCTAACGAAAAAGAATAGGCACCCTCTCCCTAGAATTGACGATTTGTTTGACCAGCTTGTAGGAGCGTCTGTTTTCTCCCAACTCGATTTAGCAACCGGTTTTCATCAGCTAAGGGTGGCTGAAGATAGCATCGATAAAACGGCATTCAGAACCCCAGACGGCTTCTTTGAATGGCTTGTCATGCCTTTCGGCTTGACAAATGCACCTGCGTACTTCGTGGACCTGATGAGTAGGGTATTTAGAGATTTCCTCAACAAATTCGTCGTGGTCTTCGTAGATGATATCCTTATCTTCTCAAAAAGTGAAGAGGAACATGCTCAGCACCTAAGGGCAATCATGGAAACTTTGCGAGTCCATCAACTAAAAGCCAAGTTCTCCAAATGCCACTTTTGGAGAGAAGAGGTGAGGTTCCTTGGGCACATAGTATCCAAACAAGGGTTAGCGGTGGACCCTGCTAAAGTAGTGGCGGTACAGGACTGGAAGACACCAAGGAATGCAACTGAGGTCCGAAGCTTTCTAGGACTAGCGGGTTTCTATCGAAAATTCATAAGGGATTTTGCGAAAATCTCAGCTCCGCTCACGAAATTGACTAAGAAGAATCTAGTGTTTAATTGGGATTTGGATTGCGAGTTTGCTTTCCAACGACTGAAAAGGGCTCTCACAACAGCCCCAGTTTTGACGCTGCCAGATGGGAGCAAGATGTTCACTGTTTATACGGATGCATGTGGGACAGGGCTAGGCGCCGTCTTAATGCAAGAAGGAAGGGTAGTAGCATATGGCGGGAGGCAGTTGAAAGTGCACGAAAAGAACTACCCGACCCACGATCTTGAGTTAGACGCCATCGTCTTTGCACTCAAGTCTTGGCGACACTATCTCCTAGGTGAGAAGTTCGAACTTTACACTGACCATAAATCGTTGAAATATCTTTTCTCGCAGAAGGATCTTAACTTGAGGCAACAAAGATGGATGGAGTTTCTTGCCTCGTACGATTTCGAAATCTCCTACACTCCAGGCAAAGGCAACGTAGTAGCAGACGCGTTGAGCCGAAAGAATTTGACCCTAAGCCCGTTGTTTGTTGAAAGACAAAGCCTAGAGTTTATAGCCAGCTTCGACTTTAGGCCTTCCTCCGATTTCGTACCGGGCCTGCTAGCATCTCTCGAAGTGCGCCCAACTTTAGTGGATTCAGTAGGGACAGCACAACGCGAAGACCCTCAGCTTGTGGAAATAATTGATAGGCTAATTAGGGGTGAGACTTCAAGTCACCTCAACCGATACTCCATTGACGATAAGGGTGTACTAAGGCGAGACGGAAGACTATGCGTCCCACAAGCAAAAGATTTAGTGAAGAAGGTTCTCGAGGAGGCGCATCATTCCAAGATGACGATACACCCAGGCGGAGATAAAATGTACAAAGGCATAAAAAGGACTTTCTTCTGGAACGACATGAAAAAAGACGTGGCAGAGTTCGTTTCTAAGTGTATGGTGTGCCAACAGGTTAAGGCGGAACAGAAAAAGCCTGGCGGACTGCTACATCCTCTTGAGGTCCCGCAGTGGAAGTGGGATAGCATCTCAATGGACTTCATCGATGGGCTGCCTAGGTCTAGGAGAGGCAATACTAGCATTTGGGTAATAGTGGATAGGCTTACTAAAAGCGCCCACTTTTTACCTGTCAAAAGTAAAAGAACTGCCTCATCCCTAGCATCACTTTACCTTAAGGAGATCGTTCGACTCCATGGAATACCATCTAGCATTGTTAGTGACCGAGACCCCATCTTCACCAGTGAGTTTTGGCGGAGTCTGCAAGAAGCAGTAGGAACGCAGTTATGCTTGAGCACAGCCTATCATCCCCAAACCGACGGCCAAACAGAGAGAGTGAACAGAGTTTTGGAAGACCTTTTAAGACTATGCGTCCTTGACTTCGGAGGGACATGGGAAGACCACCTTCCTTTGGTAGAATTTGCCTACAACAACAGCTATCAAGCAACCATCAGAATGGCGCCCTTCGAAGCTTTATATGGAAGACCGTGCCGATCGCCCACTTGTTGGTGGGAGTCCACGGATAAGCTCATACTTGGACCAGACATGATCCGAGAGACTTCAGAGAAAGTAGACTTAATACGAAGAAGGATGAAGACGGCCCAAGACAGACAAAAGTCCTATGCCGACAAAAGGAGAACCGACCTTGAATTTGAAGTTGGAGACAGAGTTTTTCTCAAGGTATCACCGCTAAGAAACGTTGTTCGCTTTGGAACCACAGGAAAACTAGCGCCAAGGTTCGTACGGCCATTCCCTATCATCGAGAAAATTGGGAAAATGGCTTATAGATTAGAGCTACCCGAGAAGTTAGCTGGAGTCCAACAGGTTCACGAATACCATCAATATCTACTGGAGGAGCAGCAATGAAGGCGATAATAAATACAGAAGTTGCGGTCAATAAAGTAGGGATCATCAAAACACCGAACCATCCGATGTAAAGACGGTTTTCAGTGCTGGTTATCCAGTTACAGAAGCGACCCCACAGGCTTGTACTTTCGCGTCTCTCTAAAATTGCAGTCATGGTAAAATCTGTTTTTCACGTTTCACATCTCCGAAAATGTCTACATGAGTCTGCTGAAGTGGTAGAGCCAAATATCCTCGAAGAGGCCGAAGTGGAACGCGAAGCGACCATAAGAAGAGTTCCAACCCGCATATTAGGAACATAAGTGAAGAAGCTACGCAACCGCGAAGTCAAGCTCGTCAAAGTTCAGTGGAGCGACGCCGAGGAAGACGTGACTTGGGAAACTGAAGCTAGAATCCGTACAGCCTACCCTTTTCTGTTCGAGGGTACATCCTTGATCTTTCCTTTTCCTTAAGTTGCGCTTTTATCTATCTTTTTAGGTATATTTCCTCGACCTTACCTTTTAGGAAGAAAACTTTTGGATGAAAACATGTAGTTGAAACATGTTATGGATGGTGGTTGCAAGTGGTTGCAAGTGATTGCTAGTGGTTGCTCGTGGTTGCATATACACACACAATCTAGGTTTTAGATCGGCAGAGTCACTTCATATTGCATATGCATATATGTTTGTATTCGTATATGGTTGAACTTTAATGGGTTGTCATGTGGATGTTGCATTTGTATTGAATGATTGAGCACTCATGTAGAATCATGAATAGGAAAATTGCATACATAATGGATTCATGGCACTTACATAACTCGCATTAAGGAGGTCAACTGAATCAGTAGACCGCCTGATTTTGCATTAGATAAGTACATGTACACACACTCTTCGCATATGATCATGAAGCATTAGAAATCTTTTAAGGACAATGGATGCTCGTGTTTGATGGATGAGTAGATGGATGATTGGATGTTAGGATATACGTTCCTCCTAACTTGAAGATTTCGGGGACGAAATCCTTTTAAGTGGGGGAGAATGTAACACCCCGAAAATTCTATAACTGTGAAATTAACAAATTAAAGTATAATTAATTTGAAATCGAAGAACCGAGGGAAACGGGATACGCCATTGCGTTCGTCTCGGAAAAATACGCGAAATAGAGTCCGAGTTTTCGAAAAACGGAGTCCGTATGAAGAAGATATGGCCTTCGGAAGTTTTGAATTAAATTTAAAATTCAAACAGAATAAAATAATTAAAAATCGGGCCCAGTGGGCCAGGGCGGATAAACACCCGCCTAGGCCACCCAGGTCGACTGGGCTGTCGACCTGGGCTACCCATGTCGATAGGGCTGTCGACAGCCCTGTCGACAGGGGTGTCGACCTGGTCGAGCCCAGTCAACCTGGCTGGCCAGGTCTGTGTTTGGTCGAATTTCTGTGGTCTGCTTTGTCACTAGGGCTAGGTGGCAAGTTCTAATTGGTCTCTCTATCTAATGAATGGCTATGATCAAACCTAGCAACATCAATGGTCCTAATCAATTACTAACCTCTATATAAACAACCCTAGACTAAACCCTAATCTATTCATTCAAATTAAGAACATAGCCGCCATGTTGCTGAGGAACGACTAAGAGTAGCCGCCAACTAGAGAGAGAATTAGGAAGAAAGTTCTAAAGCCTAAAGCAATTCAAGCAACCTAAAGCCAATCAATTCAACAAAGGAATCATATCTCTTAATTAGAGAATTCGCCGCAACCATTGTAAGTAGAGTATTACTTTGGTATGAATAAACAACTGTATTGATGTGTATGCTTGAATTGTGGCAATAAAAGTAATTCATATTTGTGCAAAATTATGTTATTCATTATAAAGAACTACGTGCGGTAGTTCTATGCAAGTATACGTTTGGAATATTGCGCAAATTATGTAATCTATGTTGAAGCTACATGTATGTAGTTGATTGAAATTCATGCAAGTTTGGGGCTTTGTTATTATGCCATCATGATGTATATTTTTGTGCATAAATCATTTTGCAAGTAATTGAAACAAGTTTGGTTGTTATAGTTCATATGAAACTATGTTGGAATTTTGACACCATAATCCATGTATTAAGTCATGCTTTTGCAAACTTATGAAAATGACTAGGTTATGATTGATATTTGACCATGTTAGTTCTATATTGTTAGCAAGAATTATATGATGACTTATGTGAGACATGGCTAGGTTAGACTCAAAAATCCCTTTTTGCAAGTTTAAAGCAAACACCATGATTAGGAATATTTATGCATAAGTATGTTTATTCCATCGCTATGTGATTAGACTTAAACCATAATTAAGTTGATCTATGCTTTTGTGTTAGTAACAAAGTATCCCCTTTGTAAACATGTAGAAACCTTATGAACATGACTTGTTTATGTTTATGCCATGAACAAATTTAACTTTACTTATGCCATGCTTATGTTTGACATTATGCCATGTTTATGCTAAAAAGTATTTATGCCATGCTTATGTTTGACATTATGCCATGCTTATGCTAGAAATATTTATGACATGCTTATGTTTGACATTATGCCTAAATAAGAATATAGGTTCATGTTGTAGTTAAACCTATGCAAGTTCACATGCTTTGATTCATGTCACCTATGTTACCACTATGCAAGTACACCAATTTCTATTTTGTATTTCCAACGTCACATGCAAGTTCATGCGCTCACCTTCCCCTCTTTGTGTATACGCCATAAGCCTCCCCTTTTCGCATGGCTAAATTGGGCTTTAAAAGGCTAAGCCCAATATATATATAAACGGACGTGTAAAACGGGGGAAAATAACGTTGGGTTAAAAATTAATTAATGAATGAAAATATAAAATAGAAGGGCCCAAATTCAAGTATGGGTTGGGCCCGTGATTGGTGTAACCTTTACACCATTAACTTAATAATGGGACGCAAATATTTACATATAAGAAATAAAGAGGAATGACAAAATATGTAAATGTAGAACATACGATGTGTTTAACCCGAGGTTGGATTGAGTTGTGATGTAAACCTGCCCGGAACCGCCCGGCTGTCCAGTAGTCACAACAATACCTATCCAATGTGGGAGGTTAAACATGGAGCCCAGCAAGGACCCGAGGTTAGACTAAGTTGTGGCGTAAGACTGCCCGGAACCAACCGGCAACAGGCAGCCACAACAATACATGTCTAATGTGAAAGGTCAGGGCCTTAATAAGACAATTAAGGCTGAGTCAGGATTGTTAGGATTAAGTAAATTAAAGACTTAATCAAAATGGAACATGCTAAACTAAACGGACTGGTGGGGGTTAGGTTAACCAACTTAGCATGTTGGCTAGAGGTAGAAAACCTAGTAACGGGGGACCCTTTTCAGCAGTAACCCTAGAAGGTGTATCAGGATACCCTGAAACTAGGCAGGGTGGGGCACGATTACTGGGCTGATTGTAAGAGGTCAAAGCGACGGCGGTGGTGTAGCAGTGTAGGTTCTAACGGAGTGCGGGCGTGCACACACTCCGGCGCAGAAAAATAATGCACTGGACACCAGTAGCATACCTGTGCACTCTAAGGTTGTGTCGGGTTGCCACTATGGGACTTGATACACCCCATGGTGGGACCAGCATAGGTAACTACAGACATCGGGGGCCGTAAGACACATGTAACTATGCGAGTAGGAGCCGATCATCATAGAATGGATCACATCACCCTGATTATGGGGTGCAAATTGGAAACTAGTTTATATGGGTTCAGAGATCAACATGGGGTACGATAGTATATTCGACCCTGGACAACTTAACCAAGTTTATAGTGCATGCCCACTTCTTGTTTATACTTATCATACCCGGTTCTTTATTCATAGACAAAATAGTACTAGACTTACTCAGGCTTTATGTCTGACTCTACTTTTCTTTCGTCTTCTTTCTTCCGTTTCCCCCCCCCCCCCCCCCCCCAGGTCCTCAGGGAGGGAACACAGCAGCTTGACCAACCTCAACATCCAGCTTGAAGAAGAGAAATGTATTGCTTGGACTTTCCTGTTTTGAACTATGGCTTTGGACGCACTCTATGGGGCTTTTGCAGTTTACCTATGTTTTATTTATGCTTCTTTAAATAATGTACTCAAGACAGATTATGAAAGTGTTATGTTATGTTTTTTGGAAAGAATGTTGTTGTAACACGTATTTGACTTTGTGAAATAAAGTTTGTTGTTCTTCCGCTGTTTACAAATATGTGTTCTTATATCTGTCTTGTATATCTGTGACTTGTACTTATAAACCTCCACCAAAATTAGGGCATTCCCTTTGAGAGTGACCCTAACGGAGGTGGGGTGTTTCACTTGGTATCAGAGCATAGGTTTACCAGATAAGATAAAAAGTTTTGAAAAATTATTTTCAAAAAGGAAATTTAAAGAAGCATTTTTAAAAGAAAATACTATTTTATTTTAAAAAAGGCAAAGTCCACCCCCCAAAGCCATAGGAACTATCTCTTATCCTTCGTTTTGAATCTATCCTTTTTGTTTCAGCATGTCCCAAGAACTCAACTTGCCGGAAGGGGTACCAATACCTGGTTGGTTTAGACGGTTCTTAGAAGCAAGGGCCACTCAGCCAGGTCCTACCATTCCTCCTCCCCCAGCTGAAGGAAATCATCCAGCCGCAGCGGCACCTTTTCCTCCACCTCCTCCTCGGGGAAACACGTTTGCTAAGATATGTAAAGATTTTAAAGCTATGGGAGGAAGGGATTTCCATGGAACTGAGTCCTTCGTGGCAGCTAGAAATTGGCTGAAAGAAACGGAGGACCTATTCATCATCTTTGAGGTAGAGGATAGACAAAAAGTACAACTGGCAGTATGGCTATTGAAGGGCGAGGCTTCCTACTGGTGGGAAGTCACTAATGCTGAAAGACCAGTGGAGACATGGGAGGACTTTAGGGCAAGGTTTGAGACCAAATTTCTCTCAGATGCGGAAAGAAGTTTGCAGTTGGAAAAATTCTTATTTCTTAAGCAAGGGGACAAGACAGTCAGAGAATATGTGAATCAGTTCGATGAGCTGGCTACGTTTGGGCTTGACCTAGTCAATACCCCGCACAAGAAGGCTCTCCGTTTCGTCAAAGGGTTGAATGAGCCATTACACAGTTTGGCCATGACCCATATACCCATGGGAGCCACGTATGAAAGATTGGTGCAAATGGCATTGCTGAATGAAGAGGGTAAGGGCAAGAAGAAAGAGGGTTTGCAGCCCAAGAAGACAGACTTTAAGAAAGGCGGGAAAGGCAACAAGGAGAAGAGGAAGTGCAATTTCTGTGGCAAAGTGGGGCACTTAGTAAAGGACTGCCGGAAAAAGAAGGCCAAGGAGAATGGTGGGTGCTTTTCTTGCGGTGAGACAGGCCACAGGGCTAAGGACTGCCCAAAGAAACGAGGACAGGGGCAGAGGGCTGGATCCACCCCAGGGGCACAGGTTCATGTGCTAGAAGCGCCACCTCTGCAACAGCGAGGTATAAATACTTCTGTAGAAAGTGTAGTTTATCTTTATGATCACCCCGTTCGCACTTTATTTGATTCTGGCGCATCACACTCCTTTATCTCGTCTGCTTTAGTAGAATCTCTGCACCTAGAAACTAGTATGGTAGAGGACCCCTTAATTGTTTCAAACCCAATTGGGGGCCCAGCTCATTTGTCTATGATCTGTGTGGGATTGAAAATTTCTATTCTAAGTGTAGAATTTCAATGTAGTGCCTTTGTTTTGGGCTTTTCGGGGTATGGTTTGATTTTGGGTATGGATTGGCTATCCAGTAATGGGGCCATCCTTGATTGTGAGAAAAGGGTTGTTAGGCTCCTAACCCAGCTCGGTAATACTTTGGAAATTTCTTGTAATCCCTCGTATGCGGTTATGCTTAGTTATCTTGAATCGCTAGATGCCTCTGTTGAAAATTTGCAATCAGTTAGAGTGGTCCGGGAATATCCGGATGTCTTCGAAGAGGTGAAGGGCTTGCCTCCGAAGCGGGAAATAGACTTCCGCATATATCTTGTAGATAATGCAAAGCCCGTTGCATTGCCCGTTAGACATATGGCTCCACGAGAAAGGAAAGAGCTCAGTAAACAGATTAAAGAGCTTCTAGAAAAGGGGTTCATTAGGAGGAGCATTTCAGAATGGGGCGCTCCAGTGGTGTTCGCTACGAAGGCGGATGGTTCACTCCGTCTATGTGTTGACTATAGGGAGCTCAACAAGCTAACGAAAAAGAATAGGCACCCTCTCCCTAGAATTGACGATTTGTTTGACCAGCTTGTAGGAGCGTCTGTTTTCTCCCAACTCGATTTAGCAACCGGTTTTCATCAGCTAAGGGTGGCTGAAGATAGCATCGATAAAACGGCATTCAGAACCCCAGACGGCTTCTTTGAATGGCTTGTCATGCCTTTCGGCTTGACAAATGCACCTGCGTACTTCGTGGACCTGATGAGTAGGGTATTTAGAGATTTCCTCAACAAATTCGTCGTGGTCTTCGTAGATGATATCCTTATCTTCTCAAAAAGTGAAGAGGAACATGCTCAGCACCTAAGGGCAATCATGGAAACTTTGCGAGTCCATCAACTAAAAGCCAAGTTCTCCAAATGCCACTTTTGGAGAGAAGAGGTGAGGTTCCTTGGGCACATAGTATCCAAACAAGGGTTAGCGGTGGACCCTGCTAAAGTAGTGGCGGTACAGGACTGGAAGACACCAAGGAATGCAACTGAGGTCCGAAGCTTTCTAGGACTAGCGGGTTTCTATCGAAAATTCATAAGGGATTTTGCGAAAATCTCAGCTCCGCTCACGAAATTGACTAAGAAGAATCTAGTGTTTAATTGGGATTTGGATTGCGAGTTTGCTTTCCAACGACTGAAAAGGGCTCTCACAACAGCCCCAGTTTTGACGCTGCCAGATGGGAGCAAGATGTTCACTGTTTATACGGATGCATGTGGGACAGGGCTAGGCGCCGTCTTAATGCAAGAAGGAAGGGTAGTAGCATATGGCGGGAGGCAGTTGAAAGTGCACGAAAAGAACTACCCGACCCACGATCTTGAGTTAGCCGCCATCGTCTTTGCACTCAAGTCTTGGCGACACTATCTCCTAGGTGAGAAGTTCGAACTTTACACTGACCATAAATCGTTGAAATATCTTTTCTCGCAGAAGGATCTTAACTTGAGGCAACAAAGATGGATGGAGTTTCTTGCCTCGTACGATTTCGAAATCTCCTACACTCCGGGCAAAGGCAACGTAGTAGCAGACGCGTTGAGCCGAAAGAAATTGACCCTAAGCCCGTTGTTTGTTGAAAGACAAAGCCTAGAGTTTATAGCCAGCTTCGACTTTAGGCCTTCCTCCGATTTCGTACCGGGCCTGCTAGCATCTCTCGAAGTGCGCCCAACTTTAGTGGATTCAGTAGGGACAGCACAACGCGAAGACCCTCAGCTTGTGGAAATAATTGATAGGCTAATTAGGGGTGAGACTTCAAGTCACCTCAACCGATACTCCATTGACGATAAGGATGTACTAAGGCGAGACGGAAGACTATGCGTCCCACAAGCAAAAGATTTAGTGAAGAAGGTTCTCGAGGAGGCGCATCATTCCAAGATGACGATACACCCAGGCGGAGATAAAATGTACAAAGGAATAAAAAGGACTTTCTTCTGGAACGACATGAAAAAGGACGTGGCAGAGTTCGTTTCTAAGTGTATGGTGTGCCAACAGGTTAAGGCGGAACAGAAAAAGCCTGGCGGACTGCTACATCCTCTTGAGGTCCCGCAGTGGAAGTGGGATAGCATCTCAATGGACTTCATCGATGGGCTGCCTAGGTCTAGGAGAGGCAATACTAGCATTTGGGTAATAGTGGATAGGCTTACTAAAAGCGCCCACTTTTTACCTGTCAAAAGTAAAAGAACTGCCTCATCCCTAGCATCACTTTACCTTAAGGAGATCGTTCGACTCCATGGAATACCATCTAGCATTGTTAGTGACCGAGACCCCATCTTCACCAGTGAGTTTTGGCGGAGTCTGCAAGAAGCAGTAGGAACGCAGTTATGCTTGAGCACAGCCTATCATCCCCAAACCGACGGCCAAACAGAGAGAGTGAACAGAGTTTTGGAAGACCTTTTAAGACTATGCGTCCTTGACTTCGGAGGGACATGGGAAGACCACCTTCCTTTGGTAGAATTTGCCTACAACAACAGCTATCAAGCAACCATCGGAATGGCGCCCTTCGAAGCTTTATATGGAAGACCGTGCCGATCGCCCACTTGTTGGTGGGAGTCCACGGATAAGCTCATACTTGGACCAGACATGATCCGAGAGACTTCAGAAAAAGTAGACTTAATACGAAGAAGGATGAAGACGGCCCAAGACAGACAAAAGTCCTATGCCGACAAAAGGAGAACCGACCTTGAATTTGAAGTTGGAGACAGAGTTTTTCTCAAGGTATCACCGCTAAGAAACGTTGTTCGCTTTGGAACCACAGGAAAACTAGCGCCAAGGTTCGTACGGCCGTTCCCTATCATCGAGAAAATTGGGAAAATGGCTTATAGATTAGAGCTACCCGAGAAGTTACCTGGAGTCCACAACGTTTTTCACGTTTCACATCTCCGAAAATGTCTACATGAGTCTGCTGAAGTGGTAGAGCCAAATATCCTCGAAGAGGCCGAACTGGAACGCGAAGCGACCATAAGAAGAGTTCCAACCCGCATATTAGGAACATAAGTGAAGAAGCTACGCAACCGCGAAGTCAAGCTCGTCAAAGTTCAGTGGAGCGACGCCGAGGAAGACGTGACTTGGGAAACTGAAGCTAGAATCCGTACAGCCTACCCTTTTCTGTTCGAGGGTACATCCTTGATCTTTCCTTTTCCTTAAGTTGCGCTTTTATCTATCTTTTTAGGTATATTTCCTCGACCTTACCTTTTAGGAAGAAAACTTTTGGATGAAAACATGTAGTTGAAACATGTTATGGATGGTGGTTGCAAGTGGTTGCAAGTGATTGCTAGTGGTTGCTCGTGGTTGCATATACACACACAATCTAGGTTTTAGATCGGCAGAGTCACTTCATATTGCATATGCATATATGTTTGTATTCGTATATGGTTGAACTTTAATGGGTTGTCATGTGGATGTTGCATTTGTATTGAATGATTGAGCACTCATGTAGAATCATGAATAGGAAAATTGCATACATAATGGATTCATGGCACTTACATAACTCGCATTAAGGAGGTCAACTGAATCAGTAGACCGCCTGATTTTGCATTAGATAAGTACATGTACACACACACTTCGCATATGATCATGAAGCATTAGAAATCTTTTAAGGACAATGGATGCTCGTGTTTGATGGATGAGTAGATGGATGATTGGATGTTAGGATATACGTTCCTCCTAACTTGAAGATTTCGGGGACGAAATCCTTTTAAGTGGGGGAGAATGTAACACCCCGAAAATTCTATAACTGTGAAATTAACAAATTAAAGTATAATTAATTTGAAATCGAAGAACCGAGGGAAACGGGATACGCCATTGCGTTCGTCTCGGAAAAATACGCGAAATAGAGTCCGAGTTTTCGAAAAACGGAGTCCGTATGAAGAAGATATGGCCTTCGGAAGTTTTGAATTAAATTTAAAATTCAAACAGAATAAAATAATTAAAAATCGGGCCCAGTGGGCCAGGGCGGATAAACACCCGCCTAGGCCACCCAGGTCGACTGGGCTGTCGACCTGGGCTACCCATGTCGACAGGGCTGTCGACAGCCCTGTCGACAGGGGTGTCGACCTGGTCGAGCCCAGTCAACCTGGCTGGCCAGGTCTGTGTTTGGTCGAATTTCTGTGGTCTGCTTTGTCACTAGGGCTAGGTGGCAAGTTCTAATTGGTCGCTCTATCTAATGAATGGCTATGATCAAACCTAGCAACATCAATGGTCCTAATCAATTCCTAACCTCTATATAAACAACCCTAGACTAAACCCTAATCTATTCATTCAAATTAAGAACATAGCCGCCAAGTTGCTGAGGAACGACTAAGAGTAGCCGCCAACTAGAGAGAGAATTAGGAAGAAAGTTCTAAAGCCTAAAGCAATTCAAGCAACCTAAAGCCAATCAATTCAACAAAGGAATCATATCTCTTAATTAGAGAATTCGCCGCAACCATTGTAAGTAGAGTATTACTTTGGTATGAATAAACAACTGTATTGATGTGTATGCTTGAATTGTGGCAATAAAAGTAATTCATATTTGTGCAAAATTATGTTATTCATTATAAAGAACTACGTGCGGTAGTTCTATGCAAGTATACGTTTGGAATATTGCGCAAATTATGTAATCTATGTTGAAGCTACATGTATGTAGTTGATTGAAATTCATGCAAGTTTGGGGCTTTGTTATTATGCCATCATGATGTATATTTTTGTGCATAAATCATTTTGCAAGTAATTGAAACAAGTTTGGTTGTTATAGTTCATATGAAACTATGTTGGAATTTTGACACCATAATCCATGTATTAAGTCATGCTTTTGCAAACTTATGAAAATGACTAGGTTATGATTGATATTTGACCATGTTAGTTCTATATTGTTAGCAAGAATTATATGATGACATATGTGAGACATGGCTAGGTTAGACTCAAAAATCCCTTTTTGCAAGTTTAAAGCAAACACCATGATTAGGAATATTTATGCATAAATATGTTTATACCATCGCTATGTGATTAGACTTAAACCATAATTAAGTTGATCTATGCTTTTGTGTTAGTAACAAAGTATCCCCTTTGTAAACATGTAGAAACCTTATGAACATGTCTTGTTTATGTTTATGCCATGAACAAATTTAACTTTACTTATGCCATGCTTATGTTTGACATTATGCCATGTTTATGCTAAAAAGTATTTATGCCATGCTTATGTTTGACATTATGCCATGCTTATGCTAGAAATATTTATGACATGCTTGGGTTTGACATTATGCCTAAATAAGAATATAGGTTCATGTTGTAGTTAAACCTATGCAAGTTCACATGCTTTGATTCATGTCACCTATGTTACCACTATGCAAGTACACCAATTTCTATTTTGTATTTCCAACGTCACATGCAAGTTCATGCGCTCACCTTCCCCTCTTTGTGTATACGCCATAAGCCTCCCCTTTTCGCATGGCTAAATTGGGCTTTAAAAGGCTAAGCCCAATATATATATAAACGGACGTGTAAAACGGGGGAAAATAACGTTGGGTTAAAAATTAATTAATGAATGAAAATATAAAATAGAAGGGCCCAAATTCAAGTATGGGTTGGGCCCGTGATTGGTGTAACCTTTACACCATTAACTTAATAATGGGCCGCAAATATTTACATATAAGAAATAAAGAGGAATGACAAAATATGTAAATGTAGAACATACGATGTGTTTAACCCGAGGTTGGATTGAGTTGTGATGTAAACCTGCCCGGAACCGCCCGGCTGTCCAGTAGTCACAACAATACCTATCCAATGTGGGAGGTTAAACATGGAGCCCAGCAAGGACCCGAGGTTAGACTGAGTTGTGGCGTAAGACTGCCCGGAACCAACCGGCAACAGGCAGCCACAACAATACATGTCTAATGTGAAAGGTCAGGGCCTTAATAAGACAATTAAGGCTGAGTCAGGATTGTTAGGATTAAGTAAATTAAAGACTTAATCAAAATGGAACATGCTAAACTAAACGGACTGGTGGGGGTTAGGTTAGGAAACACTTAACCAACTTAGCATGTTGGCTAGAGGTAGAAAACCTAGTAACGGGGGACCCTTTTCAGCAGTAACCCTAGAAGGTGTATCAGGATACCCTGAAACTAGGCAGGGTGGGGCACGATTACTGGGCTGATTGTAAGAGGTCAAAGCGACGGCGGTGGTGTAGCAGTGTAGGTTCTAACGGAGTGCGGGCGTGCACACACTCCGGCGCAGAAAAATAATGCACTGGACACCAGTAGCATACCTGTGCACTCTAAGGTTGTGTCGGGTTGCCACTATGGGACTTGATACACCCCATGGTGGGACCAGCATAGGTAACTACAGACATCGGGGGCCGTAAGACACATGTAACTATGCGAGTAGGAGCCGATCATCATAGAATGGATCACATCACCCTGATTATGGGGTGCAAATTGGAAACTAGTTTATATGGGTTCAGAGATCAACATGGGGTACGATAGTATATTCGACCCTGGACAACTTAACCAAGTTTATAGTGCATGCCCACTTCTTGTTTATACTTATCATACCCAGTTCTTTATTCATAGACAAAATAGTACTAGACTTACTCATGCTTTATGTCTGACTCTACTTTTCTTTCGTCTTCTTTCTTCCGTTTCCCCCCCCCCCCCCAGGTCCTCAGGGAGGGAACACAGCAGCTTGACCAACCTCAACATCCAGCTTGAAGAAGAGAAATGTATTGCTTGGACTTTCCTGTTTTGAACTATGGCTTTGGACGCACTCTATGGGGCTTTTGCAGTTTACCTATGTTTTATTTATGCTTCTTTAAATAATGTACTCAAGACAGATTATGAAAGTGTTATGTTATGTTTTTTGGAAAGAATGTTGTTGTAACACGTATTTGACTTTGTGAAATAAAGTTTGTTGTTCTTCCGCTGTTTACAAATATGTGTTCTTATATCTGTCTTGTATATCTGTGACTTGTACTTATAAACCTCCACCAAAATTAGGGCATTCCCTTTGAGAGTGACCCTAACGGAGGTGGGGTGTTTCAATCATAGACTTGAGGGCATTTCTTCGGTATTGAATCTGATTAGATCGAAGGTGGCTATCCATACGCTTACGTAGCATAGTAATGACATATATATGCGAAACATAACATTATTGTTATGTAGAGATCTATACGTCACTCCGGCGTAGGATGAGGGACTTCGTTCATTTCTGTGGCATTACCGTGGAGACTACGCGAGTGGGGTACCATGGGGCGTACCTCAATATTAAGGGTAAGTATATATATTGTAACACACCACCTCCGTTAAGGTCACTCACAAAGGGAATGCCTTAACTTTGGTGGAGCATTTTAGTAAACAGAACAGAAACTTACAAGACAGATAAAACAGTACTTGAAAAAATTTAACTTTATTACAGCGGAAACAGAAATTGATATGGTTACATCCTTTCAAATTTCAGAATTCAAGTACAAAATATCAGTCTTGTACAAAAGCCTTCAAAATGCATGGTTTAAAATCATAATCGCCATGGAACGGAAGCTATACAGAGCCAATCCATACTTTAAGCACTTTAAGCAAAGAGAAATCAGGATCAAGCTAAAGTATTCCCTCCTTGGATAACCTGGGGAGGGGGGGGGGAACGGAAGAAAGGAGGCGAAACAACAAGGGTCAGACAAAAAGTCTGGCAAGTCCAGTGACTTTCAGCATATGAACAGATAATTATGATATGAACATAAAACTGGATGTGAGATAACTGTAACAGGTGTAGCAGATATAACAGAAAAACAGAATGATATAAACTATTGTTTTACATTTCTTTGCACTAATACTAGTATAGCAGAATTAGGTGTCACCCTAATGTCTAAATTCAAGCAGGAATGGGTACAGAATACTTTAACAGAAACAGAATGCTAATAATGGGCCTTTACTACCCGATCAGAAACAGACAGAAGCAGAAACAGATTTATCCCTACGGAAACAGAATGTAGAATTAGGTGTACACTAGTAATGGGCCTTTACCACCCGAACAGACGGTACCACACAGAAACAGACAGGTGTTACCACCCAACAGAAACAGACGGTACCAACAGAAACAGACAGAACTAAGCGTACCCTAAAACCCTACCCCAAGCGATCGGCTCCCTAATACATAAATATCCTGTGTCGGCCCCACAGTAGGGTGTATCACTCCCTAAAGTGACAACCAATTGGCACAGACCTATTTACAGATGTCACGGCGTCTTACATCCTCAGAGGAAGACCGGGATCCATGCACGCACATGACCCGGTTGGAATGCACCATCAACACCCCTCGCCATTACCAGAATGAACCACTTATAATTAGTTCAGTAAGCGTGCCCGGACCCTACCTACTGTTGGGTCAAAGTTTTGATACCAGAAAGGGTTACTGACTAATATGGGTCCCAAACAACAGATGACACAAGTAATTCCCCTCCTAACCTTGTGTCCCCAGACTAACAGATCTCAGATTAACTTGTTTACAAGTTCAGACATACAGAATTCAGATTTACTAGTTCACAGATTAAGTTAACAAGTTTTCAGACTAACAGATCAGATGTACAGATTTTTCAGATTTGTCTAACTTTGTATTGGGCCTACAGATTCATGGGCGGGTTTACTACACCTATTAATCCAGTTGGTTTAACCCTATTTTCCCCCAATACATTTTAGACGTCATTCTTATCTTAGATTTGCATTAATTAATTATTAATGCCCAGACCTCTCACGTTAGGTCGCTAGCTTGTGGCCGCTGATGGGCCGGGCGGTTCCGGGCAGACTTCTGCCACAAGCCAGACCTAACCTCGTGTCTTAAGCAGGTTATGACTAACTTATCACATTAGAACCTATTGTTTGGGGCCACTGGATGTGTCGGGCGGTTCCGGGCAGAATTACGCCGCAAACTCATTATAACCTCGAGTTAGTCACGTTTATCTTTGCGGCCAATTAATTAATAATTTACCGTTTATGCGCACGTCCAATATATATGTCAATTCAGATTATATCAATAACAGGATGATTATATCAACACAGCAGATAACAGATTTTAGCAGATAACAGATTTTATATGACTTAACGGATTTAACAGATTTAGCAACTTAGCAGATTTTGGCATATAACAGGTTAGGCATTTCAACCGACAAATTTAACAGATTAGGCATTTCAATCTAATTAGCAGTCTAGGCAATATAACAAAACTATCAGTTTAGGCAATTTGGCAAATTAGCAGATTTAGCAAATTTAATATTTCTAAAGGTTCTATTTACATGCCTTGCCTAATCATAAATTGGCCTAAATTCATATGCCTACATAATTGTCATGATTCACAACATATACTCCATGTTTGCATAAGCGCAGAATATGGACATAATTTGCCATATAACATATGTTCCAATTTTTGTTAAACTAGCATTTTACAGCAGATTCACATATAAATTATACCAAATTTAACCATTAATTTCAATGCATGCCATATATCCAAAAATCCCTATTTAGGTGTAATCACAATAATAGATATCCTAATTAATGTAAATCTTTACACCTAAGTTTCCATATCTTCTTCTTTTTAAGTCATGAATCATTATGCAAACTATACCCAACAATCTAAATCTTTAAATCATATCTTCTAAAAATCAGATCTTGACTTTTATACGCATTTTGTCCAAAGTCTCAAATCATATGTAATCTTACAGTTGTTCCTCTTCTTCTTTTATCACAGAATATGCATAGGTCTAAAACTAGTTTATAACATATGCTTATTTTTCTAATTAATTACAGATCTAAATAACATATGTTCATTTCTCTAATTAGTTACAGATCTAGATTACAACGTACACTATGCATACAACATATATAAATTATATGTTTACAGTCAAATCCATGCATCCAATCCCAAGTCATATGTCAATATATTTTATGCCTCAGATCTAAAGTCATATGTTCAATTCAGTCTCGTCAAATTTCGCATCATTCATTATTTATCCCAAAATTTACGTTTATATGTTAATCTCTTATGAGATTAGGCACAGGCTCGTGGTAGCCTGGCTATAGAAATAGAAAGGAAGCAGAAAGGGATACAGAACAGTCACAGAAAAACAGATCTGACAGATATACAATCTCAGATTCAGATTTAAAAGCATATCAGAATTATAATTAATGTTTATAGCAGAAAATAACTGTACTTGCCTTGATTGGATTAAAGAAAGAACTTTAGTTGTTACAGAATTGTTGCAGAAGCTTTTATCTCAAATTTGAATTTAGGATGATGTTGATTGACTTCTAGTTTTGATTCTAGCAGAGTAGCGACGCCATTTTTATTTTTAATTAGAAGAAGAGAGCAATGGAGGCTAGAGAATTGTGTAAGAGACTTAGGTTTAGGTTAGGGATGTATTTATAGGAGGATAGGGTGATTTAGAGCCTTTAGATCAGTCCATAAGTCATCAGAATCGCACAGCTCGAATACACATCATCCAGCCACTCAAAAGAAGACACGTCACCTCAGAACACTCCAGAATTCGGTGCTGGATTTGTATGGGCGCACTTGGCAGGTGCGCCAGTGTATTTTTGTACTGGCGCACTTCACAAGTGCGCCAGTGTATTCTGGCCTATTTCCGGTTTTTTTGCCTAACTTCGTTCGTCCATATCTCCTTCATACGGACTCCGATTTACGCAAATTCGGACTCTATTTCGCGTATTTTTCCGAGACGAACACAATGGCGCAACCCGTTTCCCTTATTTCTTCTCCTAAAAATTAATTATACCTTGATTTTTAACTCTTATGTTTACAGAAAATACGGGGTGTTACATTCTCCCCTCCTTAGAGGATTTCGTCCCCGAAATCTTCAAGTTAAGAAGAATGTGTCCTACTATCCAATCACCCATCTACTCAACCATCATCCACAAGCATCCATTGTCCTTAGAAAACTTCTAATGTTGTATGAACATATGCAAAAGTGTGTGTATATGTTCCTTATCTAATGCAAAGATCAGGCGGTCTACTGATTCAGTTGACCTCCTTAATGCGAATTATGTCAGTGCCATGAGTCCAACATGTATGCAATAGAATTCTAATGATATATATTATTTCTATATGAGTGCACAATCATTCACTCAAATGCAACATCCATGTGCTGAATCAATCATTTTGCATCCACAAGAATTGAAAAATGCTCACCCATCCATATGCAGTATGAGAGTGTTTTCGAGCCGATCTAGTGCCTAGTGTGTGTATATGCATCCACGGGCAACCACTAGCAACCACTTGCATCCACTTGCAACCATCAAACATAACATGTCTCAAACACATGTTTACACCCATTAGTTTCTACCTAAAGTTCGAAGATTCGATCGATAGGATATAGTCGAATGATGGAAGAGAGTACAGATAGAACGAGAATTTGGTTCCCATTAGATATGGGTCCTAAGTATCGGCCCCAAAGACCGAAACCAACATCAAATTGACACCCATAGGATTACCTTCTTTAGACAATGTCAAAACTGGAAATCCTATCAAAAGTATTTAGATATTTACAGACTACTGGTACAGATCAGGTTCCCTAATGATTCTTAGGAAGCTAAGCATGATAAAATCATACCCCACGAAAACTCAGAATGTATGCGTCATACTTGACGCCTAACACAGATATCCCTCAAACCCCAATCTCAAACAGATGATCCATAACCCTTATGGGTCTGAGTCTACAGCGGAATTCAGAAATAATACTAGTATTAAAGTGCAGAGTATCGATTACAAAATCAAAATACCAGAATCAGAAAAAGTCTTAACTCCATAATTAGATAAAGAAATTAAACCTACTATAGAAATTTTCCTATTTCTATCCTAGCCACTAGCCTCAAGAGTGTTCGCCTGCCCTCCTTGTCCTCGTCTCTTCGGGCAGTCCCTAGTAAAGTGTCCCATCTCCCCATAGTTGATGCAAGCGCCCTTCCTTTTTCTGCAATCCTTGTTCAGATGAGTCGAGCTCCCACAAGTAAAGCACTTTTTCCCCTTCTTATCTTCAGACTTCTCATCCTTCTTTTGTGTTTCCTTTTTGGGCGCCGCTTTCTTATTCTGTGGTTCTTCCTTCTTTGTCTCTTTCGGGCCCTTGTCTTCCTCGTGCAGTAGTGCCATATCCACCAATTTCTCGTAAGTTGCTCCCATGGGTACATGGGTCATGGCTAGGCTGTGCAGTGGCTCATCCAATCCTTTAACAAAGCGGAGAGCCTTTTTATGCTGAGTGTTGACTAAATCCAATCCGAATCTTGCTAGTTGGTTGAACTGGTTGACGTATTCCTTGACCGTCATACTTCCTTGCTTAAGAGATAAGAACTTTTCCAATTGTAATCTTCGTTCAGCTTGCGAGAGGAATTTTGTCTCAAACCTTGTTCTGAAATCCATCCATGTCTCAATCGGCCTCTCGGCGTTAGTGACTTCCCACCAGTAGGAAGCTTCGTCTTTGAGCAGCCATACTGCCAACTGTACCTTCTGCCTATCGTCCACCATGAAGATAACGAATAGATCCTCAGTTTCTTTGAGCCAATTCCTTGCTTCTACGAATGATTCAGTTCCTTTGAAATCCTTCCCACCCATGGCCCTAGAATCTCTACAGATCTTTGAGAAAGCAATTGCACGAGGAGGGGGTGGAGGAGGGGGATCATTTGCTGGACCTGCAGTGGCGGTCCTAGCCTCAAGATATTGACGAAACCAACCGGGTACATGAACACCCTCTGGTATCTCAGATGCTTCAGACATGCTGGAACGAAAAAGGAAAGGTTCAATACAAAAAGGACTGAAAGAAAGATATATGGCTCTTGGGGATCATGTTTTTCAAAATAAGCTTTATTTTTGAAAATACTTCCTTCCAAAACCTTTTTGAAAATAGTTTTCAAAAACTTTACCCAATCTGGTAACCTTCAGCTCTGATACCAAGTGTAACACCCCACCTCCGTTAAGGTCACTCACAAAGGGAATGCCTTAACTTTGGTGGAGCATTTTAGTAAACAGAACAGAAACTTACAAGACAGATAAAACAGTACTTGAAAAACTTTAACTTTATTACAGCGGAAACAGAAATTGATATGGTTACATCCTTTCAAGTTTCAGAATTCAAGTACAAAATATCAGTCTTGTACAAAAGCCTTCAAAATGCATGGTTTAAAATCATAATCCCCATGGAACGGAAGCTATACAGAGCCAATCCATACTTTAAGCACTTCAAGCAAAGAGAAATCCGGATCAAGCTAAAGTATTCCCTCCTTGGATAACCTGGGGAGGGGGGGAACGGAAGAAAGGAGGCGAAACAACAAGGGTCAGACAAAAAGTCTGGCAAGTCCAGTGACTTTCAGCATATGAACAGATAATTATGATATGAACATAAAACTGGATGTGAGATAACTGTAACAGGTGTAGCAGATATAACAGAAAAACAGAATGATATAAACTATTGTTTTACATTTCTTTGCACTAATACTAGTATAGCAGAATTAGGTGTCACCCTAATGTCTAAATTGAAGCAGGAATGGGTACAGAATACTTTAACAGAAACAGAATGCTAATAATGGGCCTTTACTACCCGATCAGAAACAGACAGAAGCAGAAACAGATTTATCCCTACGGAAACAGAATGTAGAATTAGGTGTACACTAGTAATGGGCCTTTACCACCCGAACAGACGGTACCACACAGAAACAGACAGGTGTTACCACCCAACAGAAACAGACGGTACCAACAGAAACAGACAGAACTAAGCGTACCCTAAAACCCTACCCCAAGCGATCGGCTCCCTAATACATAAATATCCTGTGTCGGCCCCACAGTAGGGTGTATCACTCCCTAAAGTGACAACCAATTGGCACAGACCTATTTACAGATGTCACGGCGTCTTACATCCTCAGAGGCAGACCGGGATCCATGCACGCACATGACCCGGTTGGAACGCACCATCAACACCCCTCGCCATTATCAGAATGAACCACTTATAATTAGTTCAGTAAGCGTGCCCGGACCCTACCTACTGTTGGGTCAAAGTTTTGATACCAGAAAGGGTTACTGACTAATATGGGTCCCAAACAACAGATGACACAAGTAATTCCCCTCCTAACCTTGTGTCCCCAGACTAACAGATCTCAGATTAACTTGTTTACAAGTTCAGACATACAGAATTCAGATTTACTAGTTCACAGATTAAGTTAACAAGTTTTCAGACTAACAGATCAGATGTACAGATTTTTCAGATTTGTCTAACTTTGTATTGGGCCTACAGATTCATGGGCGGGTTTACTACACCTATTAATCCAGTTGGTTTAACCCTATTTTCCCCCAATACATTTTAGACGTCATTCTTATCTTAGATTTGCATTAATCAATTATTAATGCCCAGACCTCTCACATTAGGTCGCTAGCTTGTGGCCGCTGATGGGCCGGGCGGTTCCGGGCAGACTTCTGCCACAAGCCAGACCTAACCTCGTGTCTTAAGCAGGTTATGACTAACTTATCACATTAGAACCTATTGTTTGGGGCCACTGGATGTGTCGGGCGGTTCCGGGCAGAATTACGCCGCAAACTCATTCTAACCTCGAGTTAGTCACGTTTATCTTTGCGGCCAATTAATTAATAATTTACCGTTTATGCGCACGTCCAATATATATGTCAATTCAGATTATATCAATAACAGGATGATTATATCAACACAGCAGATAACAGATTTTAGCAGATAACAGATTTTATATGACTTAACGGATTTAACAGATTTAGCAACTTAGCAGATTTTGGCATATAACAGGTTAGGCATTTCAACCGACAAATTTAACAGATTAGGCATTTCAATCTAATTAGCAGTCTAGGCAATATAACAAAACTAGCAGTTTAGGCAACTTGGCAAATTAGCAGATTTAGCAAATTTAATATTTCTAAAGGTTCTATTTACATGCCTTGCCTAATCATAAATTGGCCTAAATTCATATGCCTACATAATTGTCATGATTCACAACATATACTCCATGTTTGCATAAGCGCAGAATATGGACATAATTTGCCATATAACATATGTTCCAATTTTTGTTAAACTAGCATTTTACAGCAGATTCACATATAAATTATACCAAATATAACCATTAATTTCAATGCATTCCATATATCCAAAAATCCCTATTTAGGTGTAATCACAATAATAGATATCCTAATTAATGTAAATCTTTACACCTAAGTTTCCATATCTTCTTCTTTTTAAGTCATGAATCATTATGCAAACTATACCCAACAATCTAAATCTTTAAATCATATCTTCTAAAAATCAGATCTTGACTTTTATACGCATTTTGTCCAAAGTCTCAAATCATATGTAATCTTACAGTGGTTCCTCTTCTTCTTTTATCACAGAATATGCATAGGTCTAAAACTAGTTTATAACATATGCTTATTTTTCTAATTAATTACAGATCTAAATAACATATGTTCATTTCTCTAATTAGTTACAGATCTAGATTACAACGTACACTATGCATACAACATATATAAATTATATGTTTACAGTCAAATTCATGCATCCAATCCCAAGTCATATGTCAATATATTTTATGCCTCAGATCTAAAGTCATATGTTCAATTCAGTCTCGTCAAATTTCGCATCATTCATTATTTATCCCAAAATTTACGTTTATATGTTAATCTCTTATGAGATTAGGCACAGGCTCGTGGTAGCCTGGCTATAGAAACAGAAAGGAAGCAGAAAGGGATACAGAACAGTCACAGAAAAACAGATCTGACAGATATACAATCTCAGATTCAGATTTAAAAGCATATCAGAATTATAATTAATGTTTATAGCAGAAAATAACTGTACTTGCCTTGATTGGATTAAAGAAAGAACTTTAGTTGTTACAGAATTGTTGCAGAAGCTTTTATCTCAAATTTGGATTTAGGATGATGTTGATTGACTTCTAGTTTTGATTCTAGCAGAGTAGCGACGCCATTTTTATTTTTAATTAGAAGAAGAGAGCAATGGAGGCTAGAGAATTGTGTAAGAGACTTAGGTTTAGGTTAGGGATGTATTTATAGGAGGATAGGGTGATTTAGAGCCTTCAGATCAGTCCAGAAGTCATCAGAATCGAACAGCTCGAATACACATCATCCAGCCACTCAAAAGAAGACACGTCACCTCAGAACACTCCAGAATTCGGTGCTGGATTTGTATGGGCGCACTTGGCAGGTGCGCCAGTGTATTTTTGTACTGGCGCACTTCACAAGTGCGCCAGTGTATTCTGGCCTGTTTCCGGTTTTTCTGCCTAACTTCGTTCGTCCATATCTCCTTCATACGGACTCCGATTTACGCAAATTCGGACTCTATTTTGCGTATTTTTCCGAGACGAACACAATGGCGCAACCCGTTTCCCTTATTTCTTCTCCTAAAAATTAATTATACCTTGATTTTTAACTCTTATGTTTACAGAAAATACGGGGTGTTACATATAATGTATTAGGTTAATCCATTTGGAAGTCAATGGGTACGACATGTGTGTATGTCATAAGTGTTGTTAAGCCAAGTTACCTAATAAATAAGAAAATGTGATTGAACGGTATATGTAGGATTATCCGAAGTGCATAGTTTAAATCCAATCACTAGAGCTTGTGTTCGGACCCCCTCCTCATAACATACTCGCATGTTAGATTTGTGGAAGAGACATGATAGCATTGGATGCTAGTTAGTCAGTAATATTAATATGGTAAGGCTGTACTTTGATTATATTATATTTTATCCATTCCGCTATGAGATATTTTCTGAGCTCTAACATATTTTATGTCTCTGTCTTTTCTGCAGGATACCAGAGCAAAAATAAAAAAAATAAAAATAGTCTGTCGGAAATCGGGGTCTGTTACATTGTTTGTACTTAGTATCTTTCTAGGAAAAAGCTAGACAAATCGATACTCCATTTACTTCGATATTCACTTCCTATTTTTTTTACATATTTTCTACCTACATGCGAGGGATTATAGTCGTACTTTATGTTTTCATTTATTTTTCTTCTTTCATATGTTCAAATAAAAAAGATATCTGACTTTCGTCACCCAAGTAGTGAGTTTGAGAGCGACTGCTAATGTGACTACTAGTACTTCTACCTATTGGCTACCATTAGACAAGACGGCTTCACTCGATTCTATACTTCAATAGAAGTTACGCTTTAAATATTGGGTATTTGATTATGTACTGAATGGTAGTACTTAATGGATTGGGTGAGAAATGAATTTGGGCTACTTTATGTTTCCCCTTGACTTATTCAGCTGCTTCTATAAATAGATCTCTTGGTCTGTTTGTGACAGTTAAGATCAGTACTTCTAAATACTAAAATGTTTTCAGCAGACCTTCTCAAAATTCTGCAAAACTAAGCTATCTTGTGGCGACGTTAGCCAAAAAGAATAACTTCTATATTCAGTTGGTTGTAAAAAAATTTCAAGAAATCACAATAGATGCAGAAAAAGCTCAGAAATAAACATTGAAAAAGATATTAGAAATGAATAAAGACCCCAAGTATTAGCAAAATTTGGGTCTTGGAGATAGAAATGATATTGAAAGTTTCAAAGCATGTGTTCCATTGGTGTTTCACGATGACTTAAATCCTTATATCCAAAGGATTATCGATGGAGACCGTTCACGGATTTTAATTGGAACTCCATTGACATCACCTTTCTTGTGGTTTGTGGTTGTATTGGTTATTTTCGCCATTGCATTTAAGTTTTGCCAAATTAACTTGTATTTTAATCATTGAAAAATTATGCACTTATATTTTGCAGCTCTGGTACTACAACGGGGAAGCCAAAGTTTGTGCCTTTCAACAAGGAGTTGGTGGACTCAAGCATGCAGATTTTGAAGACATCTTTGGCTTCTAGAAACTGGTTTGGATTTGAATTCTTTTATGATGCATGGAAAAAGAAAAAAGTTGACTTTTACATAGTTCGTTTGGATTATACTTTGCTTTTCTTAGAAATTGGTGCATATATGTGTTATATGAGATCAAAAATGGCATGGTTGCTCATTTATCATTGTATGGAAGAAAACAATCATGTGCTTTATATCATAACAATTTGTCCTTTTATTATCATCATTTATTCATCTTTCTAAATTCTCATGTTTTTTGACTGACTATTCCAGTAGAAATGATGATGTACATGACGTTCTTCCAGTATTTAGTTTTTGATATATTCTGTTATTAGTTTTTCATACCAAATTAGTTATGGTAATTCCACCTAGGCGAAGTTTGTTAGAGAAGACGTTATACATGTAAGCATAGTAATTGGAAGAAACATAGAAAATAGTCACAATTTTCTTCTTCTCACTATTTTCTCTTCTTCTTCTCTTTTTCCTTATTACTTCTGTTACCACCATTCCGAAATAGCTGCATCAAACTCGATGATGCGAAAGTCGGGTTAACTCCTGTAGTCTTTAGGAGAAGGACGATATTGGCTCTTCAACAACAAATAGAAAATAATTCTTTTGTTGGTTCAAAAAATAGTGCTCTCACGAAATGAACGGAAGTAATACCATAATACGATTTTCCACCCATACTCCCTTCTTAAACCATGTTTTCCATAGATGATAAATCGAATAATGCACGTATGAATCAGTCAGTATTTGGTCCCCTTAATCCCACTATTTGGCTTAGGAATGTAGTCATAATATATAAACGTATAGTGGCTGCTAGCCTGCTACTCCTTCGGAATTATCCTCATCCATGCAACTCTATCAACAGACACGTGCATGGATTACCAGGCCTTCCTAGGAAGTAGCCATGAAATATTGGCATAACTCTGTCATAATTTATGTAATCAAATTCCATTAGACCTAATTGGGAGACAGGTGAATTATGTTGGGTAACATTAATGCTTTATTGAAAAACGAAAAAAAGAGTCAAAAATGTTGGTTTGTGATTAGTTATGTCTTTTAGTTTCAAGAGTCATGTCCATTAAGTATTGTGTCTATTAGTGAAAAGTCGTTTCTATTAACGAAGGGTCATGTCTATTAGTAAAATTGTGTTTATTAGTATGTGTAAGAGTGTTCAGTCCACTATACATATAGTAGTGATCATTTTTGTTGTAGGCAAGGAAGATTGAAGTTGAAATAAAGAGAATTATAAGAAGTATTATTCCTCTAAATAAAATCATCTACTCTCATCTTCTTCGATTAAACAAATTGGTATCAAAGCTATGGTGAATCTCGGATCATTGACGAGTATACTGCTTCCACAACTTACCAAGCTGAATTATGAGAATTGGAGTATTCAAATCCGTGCATTACTAGGTGCAAATGATGCATGAGAAGTAGTCGAAAATGGCTACACGGAAGTAGAAAACACCTCGAACTTGTCGACAAATCAATTAAGGACATTGAAAGAAATGCGTACGAAAGACCAACACCCTCTTTACGTCTTGTATCGAGCAGTGGATGAATCGGGATTAGAAAAAATTAATGGTGCAGCAAATTCGAAAGAAGCGTGGGACATTTTAAAAAAGGTCTACAAGGGTGCTGATAAAGTTAAACAAGTGTGGCTTCAAACACTTCATGGCGAGTTGGAAGAAATGAAAATGAAGGAATCGGAAGGAGTATCTGACTACATTACACGTGTGCAAACAGTGGTGAATCAACTTAAACGCAATGGAGAAAATATAACTGATGCAAGGTTGTGGAAAAGATTTTGCGGTCATTGACCGACAATTTCGAAAACGTTGTATGTGCAATTGAAGAGTCAAAGAATTTGGAGGAAATGACGATTGATGATCTTGCTGGTTCTCTTGAAGCACATGAACAACGACAAAAGAAAAAGAAAGAAGAGCTACTCGAAGAGGCTTTGCAAGCTAAGGCAATTCTCAAGAAAGACAAGGTGATGTATGCACAACACATTCGAGGAAGAGGACATAGTGGTCGTGGAGGTCGGAACAATGGTCGCGGCGGTGTCGGCCGCGATCAAGGTGAATATTATGAGGAAAAGGGACAGTCAAGCCAACAAAATAGTCGAAGAAGAGGACGTGGTCGTGGTAGAGGTGGCCGGTCAAATTATTCAAATGAGGAATGCTATAACTGCGTCAAGCATGGACACTACGCAAAAGAGTGCAAATCAAATATCAAGTGCTATAATTGTGAAAAATATGGACATTATTCAAGAGAGTGCTATACCGAGAAAAAGTAGAAGAAAATGCGAATCTAGTTACGGAAGAAGAGGCAAGAGAAGATGGTGTTCTCATGATGGCTTACAAAAATACCGTCTCCGACAGCGACATAGAGTGGTATCTTGACACCAGTGCTAGTAACCATGTGTGCGGGCACAAGCACCTATTCAGGGGGATGCGAGAGGTTGAAGATGGACACGTTTCATTTGGAGACGCGACAAAGATCCAAGTAAAAGGCCAATGTACGATTCATTATTTACAAAAAGATGGCACAGAAGGATCAATTGAGAATGTTTATTATGTATCTGATCTTAAAAGCAATATTTTGAGTATGGGGCAAGTCATGGAGAAGGGATACTTGGTATTCATGAAAAACCGGGTACTACAGCTGAAGAACAATGAAGGGCGTCTAGTTGCTCGAGTTGAGATGGGAAGGAATCGGATGTACAAACTGAAATTGAGAAGTGTGCAGGAAAAATGCTTGCGGGAAAATGTAGAAGACAAGGCGTCGCTGTGGCATCTTCGATTTGGTCATCTATATCATGGTGATCTGAAGAAGTTAGCAAGGAAGGACATGGTGCACGGACTGCCAGACATGGATTATGAAGGCAAACTTTGTGAAGATTGTGTGCTTGGAAAGCAAACAAGAACCTCCTTTCAAAAGAATGCAGAATATCAAGCTAAAAATATTCTCGAGTTGATTCATACCGACATATGTAGAACAATCACCCCCGAATCTTTCAGCGGTAAAAGGTATTTTATTTCTTTTATTGATGACTTCTCACGAAAAACTTGAGGTTATTTTTGAAGGAAAAATCCGAGACAGTCGAGATGTTCAAAAAATTCAAAGTGATGGTGGAAAAGGCAACTGGTAGACACATCAAAGCCATACGATCCGATAGATGTGGCGAGTATACTTAGGCGGCTTTCATGGAGTATTGCAAGGAGCAAGGCATAAGGAGATATTTAACTGCACCATACTCTCCTCAACAAAATGGTGTGGCCGAGAGGAAGAACCGGACTATTCTCGACATGGTTCGATCAATTCTCAAAAGTAAGAAGATGCCGAAGGAATTCTGGGCAGAGGCTGTACAGTGTGCCATCTGTGTACAAAATCGATGTCCACATGTGAAGTTAAATGACCAAACACCACAAGAGGCCTGGAGCAGACAAAAGCCAACAGTTTCTCATTTTAGGGTGTTCGGTAGTGTGGCTTATGCACACGTACCAGGTCAACGAAGAACGAAACTCGAAGTCAAAAGCAAAAAGTATATTTTCATTTGGTATGATGAGAAGACAAAAGGGTACAAGCTGCTCGACCCGATTAGCAAGAAGGTGATGGTGAGTCCTGATGTGCGAGTAGACGAAGCAAGCAAGTGGGACTGGAACAATTCGAAGGAGGTTGCTATAGAAGTTGGAGAATCAACAGTCATTGCACCAGCAAGTATATCAACAGACCCTGAAACCACTGATAGTGAAGATGAACCACTACAACCAAAAATAAGAAGTTTGCAAGATTTGTATGATTCGACAAATGAGGTACACCTTGTATGTCTTTTGTCTGATGCTGAAAATATCAGTTTTGAAGAGGCGGTTCGAGACAAGAAGTGGCAAGCTGCCATTCACGAGGAGATTAAGATAATTAACTGCAACAAAACATGGGAGCTTGCAGAATTGACGAAAGGAAGTCATCCCATTGGTGTGAAATGGGTGTTCAAGAAAAAGATGAATGCTCAAGGCGTGATAGAAAGGTACAAGGCGCGACTTGTTGCGAAGGGATACAAGCAAAAAGCAAGAATCGACTATGACGGGATATTTGATCCTGTTGCAAGAATGGAGACAATCCGATTGCTCATTTCACAAGCTGCTCAATTCAAATGGCCAACATGACGGATGGAAAAAGCATTTAAGTGTACGGGGGAGTTTTGTTGGGTAAACATTAATGCTTTATTGGAAAATGAAAAAAGAGTCAAAAGTGTTGGTTTGTGATTAGTTATGTCTTTTAGTTTCAAGAGTCATGTCCATTAAGTATTGTGTCTATTAGTGAAAAGTCGTGTCTATTTACGAAGGGGCATGTCTATTAGTGAAATGGTGTCAATTAGTATGTGTAAAGGTGTTTAGTCCACTATATATTTAGTGGTGGTAATTTTTGTTGTAGGCAAGGAAGATTGAAGTTGAAATAAAGAGAATTATAAGAAGTATTCTTCCTCTAAATAAAATCATCTACTCTCCTCTTCTTCGATTAAACAAATTATGTAATCAAATTTGAGAGAAAAAGTGGGGAAAATGATGTGGAACACCAATCATAAATAATTCAACCACTTTCTGATTTAACTTTGCAATTATTTCTGTTATATAAAGGATGGCAAAGTCTTTAGGCTTGTCGGATAGGAGCACATAGTTTATCTAGTGCTTCTTAGTGGACTATGTAGTGAGCGTATACATGTCCATCCCCTATGTTAACCAATTCTTCTCTTATTCCTTTTGTGAAGTTTGTACTTGGCGTCCACCGTGAGATGTTGATGTTGGCAGTTGGCACGTTGCCACAATTTGTTGGGTTGTTTTGTTTTCCTTTTTGTTTGTCTTTCACACTTATCCCAGGACTCAAATGTTTTTTTGGGACAAACTACCTTGTGAAATTGGAAAAAAAATGTATGAGATTGTACTATATGTTTGTTTTTATACATTAATGTGAAGTATTTGCTAGCTTTAATATTATAAGATTATAATATAGCTAGCTACCTTTTAGTCTATCTCAAATTTGGACTAATTATATGATCTAAATAAGAATAAAATTGTGGATTATGCAGGGCATTCGCTATTGGCAAAGGAAAAGCTCTAAAGTTTATCTATGGTAGCAAACAGTTCAAAAACAAAGGAGGTCTTATAGCTCCAACTACGACAACAAATGTGTATAGAAGCGAACAATTCAAATATGAAATGAAAGACATGAGTTCTCAATGTACAAGTCCAGAAGAAGTAATTTTTAAACCCGATTTCCACCAGTCCTTGTACTGTCATCTCCTATGCGGGTTAATTTACTCTAATGAAGTGCAGTTTGTATTTTCACCGTTTGCTTATAGCATAGTGCATGCATTTAAAACATTTGAAAAGGAATCGGGAGAAATTTGTAATGATATAAGAACCAGGGTGCTATCAAGCAGGGTCACTACACCCACCATTAGGACAGTGGTCTCTAAACTACTACGCCCCAATCCTGAATTAGCAGATTCAATCTACAATAAGTGTGTTCGTTTAAGTAGCTGGTATGGTTTGATTCCTGAATTATGGTGTGACGGCCCGCCCTGCACCAGCCTGCATTTCCTCCAAAAGTGCGCTGTACACATGCCCGACTAGCACAAGACGGTCGTCATAAGAAAGGAAAGAAGGGAATGAACTAACCAAAGAACCTGTAGAATGTCTCACAGCGCATGGAATAAAATATAATAATAACATACTTGACATAAAACAGGCGAGACAGTGCATAAGCTGATAACTAATAATCAATGTCAACAACAGAGCAGCGGAAATCCAAATACAGCTTATTACAACTTTTCCAAATTTACTGTCTCTAAGCAAAAGAAAGCTAAAGTAGAAGATACACCAACAATGCCCAAGCAGTGATCTTCAACAACACAGGGAGAATATTATGTATATAGTACGTGGAAGCCTCCTGCTCGTCTCCGGATCATCTACCCGTGCATCACCAGCTAACCTGTCTCTAGTCTGCTCGTGTGAGCACCCAGAGTAATAAGAGGAGACATAAAACTCTGGGTCAGACATAAAGCCTGGTATGAGCGATAAGCATCTTAAACAGAATAATAACAGGTATACTAAACCATACCTGAACCTGGACCTGCAACCAAAGAGTTAGTACCACATACCGTACAATACTCCCAGGGTGCCAGAATAAATAGTGTAAGAATACGGGGGTGGGGTGTGTATGTCACAATGATAGCAAACAAATCATCCATAGCAACCATCCTCACATCTCTCATTCAGTGCGTAAAGCATACGACATCTACCACTTTGGAACACTAGACAAACTGAGGTAACGACGAATCCCGACTTGTAGAAACCCTGCTGTGACCAAGCCAAACACTTGGAGTCATGACCAAACATTTCAATGACCCACTTCATTGGTCGTAGCCCTTGGTTCTACCGATGCCATAATGGCCCTGAATCCGCCTTCGTACCTCCTACCATAGTGGTCCAAAGCTATAGACGTCGATAACCCCTTGGCACGCGTCCCGCAGCAAAGCCCAACCATGAAGCGAACTCGTTGATTCCCATCTGAATCTTGAGCTCTAACTTCTCATTTGGACTTCCTTTGCATCTCGGGTTTGGTCATCATCTTCACCAGATCGGTTCGGATCCCTTCTCTTAGCTTGGATCGGATCGCTGCCTTCTCCTTGTTTCGGTTCGGATCATTGTCCTCTCATCGTTCCGGTTCGGTTCGTGGTGCTCAACTGGTGGCGGTTCGGTTCGTGATGCTCAACTGGTGGCGGTTCGGTTCGTGATGTCCAGCAAATGACAGTTCGGGTTATGACGTCCAGCCTACGATCCGTCCCTCCTCTCCATCTCCGATCCAATCCTTTGCTTCTACCAGCTCGTGTGACCATATGCCAACTCCGCTCCGATCCGTTCCTTCCCCTCCGACCCGATCCGTACCTTTTCCTCCGATCCGATCCGTACCTTTTCCTCCGATCCGATCCGTACCTTTTCCTCCGATCCGATCCGTAACCTTTTCCTCCGATCCGATCCGTAACCTGTAGTTTCCAGCAGCTTTCCAGCGAGTGTTTATACACCTCTCGACGGCGTTTTCGACCGATCTAACTATTGAAATCAATCACACAACATACCAAAGAGTCATAGTAACATATAACAGCAACCACAAGTAACAAACAACAATTTAAATGAACCAAAATGGATCAAAACCTCACATTTTCCTATAATCCCTCTTAATCATGTTTAAGCATATGATTAGCAAAACACATCGAAATTAACCCAAATTTCTAACAGAGCCTTAAAACATTATTTTAGAATTTTAAGAATTTTTCCAGAATTTATTTACGTATAAATTCGCTAATCTTCACTAATTACCCTTAATCACCGTAATTAGTGCAAAAACTATGCAAATCACTCACCTTTGCCACTATAAAACTTTCGGACCTGAAGTGGACCTCTGATTTGCACGAATTCCAATGTATAACAGTAGCTCTACCTCGGTTCTTGTGCTAATCCCCCTTGATTTGATGCCTCTAAGCCTTAATCCTTGATTAGTAAGCGATTTTGGGTGTTTTAGAGAGATTTAGAGAGTGGAGGCCATGGCTAGGTTAAGAGGAATGAAAGTGGCGGCTGGAAAATGTCTAAAGAAATGTCTTCTAACCCTAATCAGCACCTATATCCCCCTAAACCCGAAATTCCCCTTGGGCCTAGCTGCTAATTACCCGCTTAAGCCCACTTAAGCAGTTTTTCCCCATCTGAAACTTGTCTCAGCCATATCTCCCAAACGGTAAGTCCGTTTGGTTATTGTGACCACTCTACGGAAAGAGAAACCATCATTCGGAGCCAATGGAAGTGGTTTCAGGTCAAAATTCCTTTCCAGTCAAAAGTTATGGCCAAAACAGTGAAAACTAGGGGTAAATTGGTCATTTAAAAATCGAGAAAAATCATGAACATGGGAAATGACCCCAATAGTCGTCTCCCAAAGTTACACGACCATAAGACTTCGTATGTGAAAGAAATAAATATCCTACGATCCTATGATGCGTAGAATGCGGGTCGTTACACTCTCACCCCCTTAAGAAATTTCGTCCCCGAAATTCCTTAATCCCAAAACATACAAGGGATCCCGCATGCCTAACAACCATATACAACAATCAAATATGCAAAACAAGCAAACAAGCCTATCCTAGCATGCGGAAAATCTAAATCGAAGTCAAAATCTTACCAAACAAAGAGTTCTGGATACTTCTTCCTTATGTCCTCCTCTGTTTCCCAAGTACAATCACTCTCGTCCTCGCTCCACTGTACCTTGACTAGCTTCACCGCCTTCCTTCGAAGTTGCTTCGTGTCGTACTCAACAATACGGGCCGGCTTGCGGTTCCCAACCGCCTCGGGTTCTACTTCGAAGTCCTCTAACTGATCAGGTGAAATAGTCATATCTGAGTCGTGAACGAACTTCCTTAGTTGGGAAACATGAAATACGTTGTGAACTCCCGTCATCTTCTCTGGTAAGTCAATTCTGTATGCCAAATTCCCGACTAGCTCGAGAACAGGGAATGGGCCAACAAACCTTGGTGCCAACTTGCCTCTCCTGCCAAATCGTATTACGCTCTTCAACGGGGAAATCTTGACAAACACCAAGTCGCCAACGGAGAATTTTAAGTCTCTTCTCCTCTTATCAGCATAACACTTCTGCCTATCTTGGGCAGCCTTCATTTGTTGTTGAATGATCTTGATCTTATCCGACGTTTCTCTCACCACATCTGGTCCAAGCACAAACTTCTCGCCAGTCTCTATCCAACATGATGGTGAGTTGCATGGTCTTCCGTACAAAGCTTCAAACGGAGCCATACCGATACTGGATTGGTAGCTATTATTATATGCAAACTCTACTAGATGCAAATGGTCATCCCATGATCCACCGAAATCCAATATACATGCTCTCAAGAGATCTTCCAAAATACGGTTCACCCTCTCCGTCTGACCGTCGGTCTGAGGATGATATGCGGTACTGAGATGTAACTCTGACCCTAAAGCCTCTTGTAAGCTCTTCCAAAACCCACTAGTGAACAACGGGTCTCGGTCGCTCACAATGCTCTTAGGTACTCCATGAAATCTCACTATCCACTTCATATACAATTCTGCTAACTTAGCTGCCGTTCTAGTCGATTTGACTGGTATAAACCTTGCACTTTTAGTCAGTCGATCTACAATTACCCAAATGCTGTCATATCCCGATCTAGTCCTTGGTAAACCATCGATGAAATCCATCGAGACTTGCTCCCATTTCCATTCGGGAGTTTCTAATGGTTGCAACAACCCACTAGGCTTCTTTTGCTCGGCTTTAACTAGCTGGCAATTCATGCACTTGGATATAAACTTCCCAACGTCTCTTTTCATCCCTTCCCAGTAGTAAGTCTGCTTCATATCTCGATACATCTTATTACCACCGGGGTGTATAGTTAGCTTTGAGTGATGACATTCTCTAAGCACTTCATCTCTCAATCCATTGACATTGGGTACAACAAGCTTTCCATTCTTTCTAAGCCATCTTTCTCGATCAAGCCCATACTTGTTCATCTCCTCATCGATACCCATCTCTAACTTGGAGATGATTTCCAATAGGTTAGGATCGTCCCTCTGACTAGAGCCGATCCGCTCAATCAAAGTGGGTCTGATCGTCAAACTTGCTAACATTTCTGGATCCAATTCGCACTTTGGTCTGAAATCAAACCCCGCGATAAACTCCAGTTGCTTCCATTCAAGGACCATAGCCCCTAAGCTGGCATGTCTTCTACTTAATGCATCAGCCACCGCATTTCCCTTTCCTGGTGTGTATGCGATGTCAAAATCATAGGAAGCTAAGAACTCTAACCACCTCGGCTGACGGAGATTTAAATCCCTCTGGGAGAAGAGATATTTTAACGACTTATGGTCTGTAAACAGCTCAAATCTTTCTCCCAAGAGATAGTGTCTCCACATCTTTAACGCGAACACGATTGCTGCCAATTCTAAATCATGGGTAGGGTATCTTCTCTCGTGCGGTTTCAATTGCCGACTTGCGTAAGCTACAACCCTGCCGCCTTGCATCAATACAGCACCCAGTCCGGTACCACAGGCATCCGTGTATACCGTCATCTCTTCATCCCCCTTAGGAATGACTAACACTGGTGCGCTTGTCAACTTGTCCTTTAGACTTTTGAATGCATTCTCGCACCTTTCATCCCAGACAAAAGCTTGATTCTTCTTGGTCAACTGGGTCAATGGTGCTGCTATCTTGGAGAAACCTTGGATAAACTTACGATAATATCCCGCTAACCCCAAGAAACTTCTTACATCTGTTGCATTCTTGGGCGTAGGCCAATCCTGTACCGTAGCCACCTTTGCCGGGTCCACGGCAATACCATTCTCTGATACAACATGGCCCAAGAACCTCACTTCCCTCTTCCAGAAGTGACACTTAGAAAACTTTGCTTTCAATTGGTGTTTTCTCAACACCTCCATCACTACTCTTAAATGTTCCTTGTGTTCTTCCTCTGTCCTCGAATAGACCAAAATATCATCAACGAACACAAGGACAAACTTATTCAACTGATCTCTGAATACCCTATTCATAAGATCCACAAAATATGCTGGGGCATTGGTCAGCCCGAATGGCATGACCAACCACTCATAAAACCCAGACGGCGTCCGAAATGCCGTTTTAGCTATACTCTCAGCTTCCACTCTAAGCTGATGAAAACCTGTCGCGAGATCCAACTGAGAAAATACTTTCGCGCCACTCAACTGATCAAACAAATCATCTATCCGCGGTAGAGGATACTTGTTCTTCCTCGTCACTTTATTCAACTCGCGGTAGTCTACACACAAACGAAGGGAACCATCCGCCTTGGTAGCAAACACAACTGGTGCTCCCCATTCAGAAACACTCCTTCTGATAAATCCCTTCTTCAAAAGATCGCTGACTTGCACCTCGAGCTCTCGCTGCTCTCTTGGTGCCATACGACGAAGCGGCATCACTATAGGTCTGGCATCCTTTACCAAATCAATACGAAACTCAATCTCTCGGTGTGGTGGAAGTCCGGTCACTTCTTCGAAAACATCCGGATACTGGCCAACCACGGGCAAACCTGACAACTCACTATGCGGAATGTCGAGGGAGTTTAGAAAACTAGCCAATACCCCCTTACTGGGTAGACCACCAAACACTATCCTCCGCCCATCATCCGCTCTAGCTGTCACCAACAAGCCCTCACAGTCTACCACCACCCCGTATCTTTGGAGCCAATCTACTCCCAAAATAATGCCAAACCCAGTGAAGCCCAAAACAATGCAATCACAAACAAACATGCATCCATGACTCGATAAGACCACATTACGACAAATCATGCTAAGGCTAGTCGAACCACCAATCGGGTTCGTCACTACTAAAGGTCTATCGACAATCTCGGGCTCCAATCCCAACCTATCTACCAAGTCACTAGATATGAAAGAACTGGAAGCTCCGGTATCAAACAAAACTCTAACAGGAACATCGTAAATAGAAAGCATACCTTGAATGACGACATTCTTTCCCTTCTCCGCCGCAGTTGGGGCATTCGACGAAGAAGGAATAGCATTAAGGGCATATGCTTTCACCATTTGCTTTTCTTTAGGGGGCTGTGGACACTTGTCCTTGTGATGTCCCATTTGGCCACAGTTGAAGCACTTCCTATCCGCTGGCTTGGCCCGACAATTACTAGCATAATGGCCCTTCTTACCACAGCGAAGCACTCCACATCTTGCTTATTCTTTTTCTTCTGGCCGTCCTTAGCCTGATTCTGCTTTCTCTTATTCTGAGAACCACCTTTGCCTCCACCACTAGCTTGTGGTTTTGGCTCATCTGCGGATGCAACCTCAGTCTTCGACTTAGGGTAGAGACTTTCCGATCTTAACGCTTTCCCCACAATCGATTCAAACGTCTCATCGATGTGGTTAATAAGTTTTTCCCCCAAGTACTGATCCAAACCAGTTATGAATTTCTCATTCTTTTTCTCGGTAGTATCAATAAGAGATAACCCATATTTTGACAAAGTGTCAAATTCAGCAATATACTCTGAGACAGCTCTTCCATTCTGCTTGAGCTCCAAGAACTTCTTAAACAACATTGACTTCTGAGCAGCTGGAATGAACTTCTCACTAAAGCGAGCCTTAAACTGCTCCCAAGTAATCTGGTCTTCGGGAGTAGCTGCCTTTATAGCATTCCACCAATTCATTGCCCGCCCTTGCAGCTGACGGGACGCTAGCTTTCTCTTCATCGCATCCTCGATACCCAAATCCTCGAAGATACGTTCGCAACTATCCAACCAATCCTGAACGTCCGTAGCTGACTCCGTTCCGTGGAATGATTTCCCACCAAGACTAGTATAATCCTTATTCAGCTTGGCGAAGTCGACTCTTGGCGCCTGCACCATTGGACCACCACCATTTCCATCATTGGGAGCTGCCCTCTGCACATCTCTAAGCATCTCTCTCATGAGGTCAGTAAACATCGTCCTCATGTAAGCAGCATTCCCATTATTGGTTCCCCTACCAGCACCTCTAGTATCTCGGCTCATCGTCAATCTGAAAAAAGAAACGATTAACGATTCCATAGTGGTGCTAGTGCAGTACGACTTCATCCTTATACTACTAATAGTATATATATATATAGCTTTTAAAAACCAAAGTAATCATAAATACGCTCTCTCGTATACGTGTATTATCTCTCCCTGATAACTTCCCTAGGTTAACTACGCAACCTAGAGCTCTGATACCATGTGTGACGGCCCGCCCTGCACCAGCCTGCATTTCCTCCAAAAGTGCGCTGTACACATGCCCGACTAGCACAAGACGGTCGTCATAAGAAAGGAAAGAAGGGAATGAACTAACCAAAGAACCTGTAGAATGTCTCACAGCGCATGGAATAAAATATAATAATAACATACTTGACATAAAACAGGCGAGACAGTGCATAAGCTGATAACTAATAATCAATGTCAACAACAGAGCAGCGGAAATCCAAATACAGCTTATTACAACTTTTCCAAATTTACTGTCTCTAAGCAAAAGAAAGCTAAAGTAGAAGATACACCAACAATGCCCAAGCAGTGATCTTCAACAACACAGGGAGAATATTATGTATATAGTACGTGGAAGCCTCCTGCTCGTCTCCGGATCATCTACCCGTGCATCACCAGCTAACCTGTCTCTAGTCTGCTCGTGTGAGCACCCAGAGTAATAAGAGGAGACATAAAACTCTGGGTCAGACATAAAGCCTGGTATGAGCGATAAGCATCTTAAACAGAATAATAACAGGTATACTAAACCATACCTGAACCTGGACCTGCAACCAAAGAGTTAGTACCACATACCGTACAATACTCCCAGGGTGCCAGAATAAATAGTGTAAGAATACGGGGGTGGGGTGTGTATGTCACAATGATAGCAAACAAATCATCCATAGCAACCATCCTCACATCTCTCATTCAGTGCGTAAAGCATACGACATCTACCACTTTGGAACACTAGACAAACTGAGGTAACGACGAATCCCGACTTGTAGAAACCCTGCTGTGACCAAGCCAAACACTTGGAGTCATGACCAAACATTTCAATGACCCACTTCATTGGTCGTAGCCCTTGGTTCTACCGATGCCATAATGGCCCTGAATCCGCCTTCGTACCTCCTACCATAGTGGTCCAAAGCTATAGACGTCGATAACCCCTTGGCACGCGTCCCGCAGCAAAGCCCAACCATGAAGCGAACTCGTTGATTCCCATCTGAATCTTGAGCTCTAACTTCTCATTTGGACTTCCTTTGCATCTCGGGTTTGGTCATCATCTTCACCAGATCGGTTCGGATCCCTTCTCTTAGCTTGGATCGGATCGCTGCCTTCTCCTTGTTTCGGTTCGGATCATTGTCCTCTCATCGTTCCGGTTCGGTTCGTGGTGCTCAACTGGTGGCGGTTCGGTTCGTGATGCTCAACTGGTGGCGGTTCGGTTCGTGATGTCCAGCAAATGACAGTTCGGGTTATGACGTCCAGCCTACGATCCGTCCCTCCTCTCCATCTCCGATCCAATCCTTTGCTTCTACCAGCTCGCGTGACCATATGCCAACTCCGCTCCGATCCGTTCCTTCCCCTCCGATCCGATCCGTACCTTTTCCTCCGATCCGATCCGTACCTTTTCCTCCGATCCGATCCGTAACCTTTTCCTCCGATCCGATCCGTAACCTTTTCCTCCGATCCGTAACCTGTAGTTTCCAGCAGCTTTCCAGCGAGTGTTTATACACCTCTCGACGGCGTTTTCGACCGATCTAACTATTGAAATCAATCACACAACATACCAAAGAGTCATAGTAACATATAACAGCAACCACAAGTAACAAACAACAATTTAAATGAACCAAAATGGATCAAAACCTCACATTTTCCTATAATCCCTCTTAATCATGTTTAAGCATATGATTCGCAAAACACATCGAAATTAACCCAAATTTCTAACAGAGCCTTAAAACATTATTTTAGAATTTTAAGAATTTTTCCAGAATTTATTTACGTATAAATTCGCTAATCTTCACTAATTACCCTTAATCACCGTAATTAGTGCAAAAACTATGCAAATCACTCACCTTTGCCACTATAAAACTTTCGGACCTGAAGTGGACCTCTGAATTGCACGAATTCTAATGTATAACAGTAGCTCTACCTCGGTTCTTGTGCTAATCCCCCTTGATTTGATGCCTCTAAGCCTTAATCCTTGATTAGTAAGCGATTTTGGGTGTTTTAGAGAGATTTAGAGAGTGGAGGCCATGGCTAGGTTAAGAGGAATGAAAGTGGCGGCTGGAAAATGTCTAAAGAAATGTCTTCTAACCCTAATCAGCACCTATATCCCCCTAAACCCGAAATTCCCCTTGGGCCTAGCTGCTAATTACCCGCTTAAGCCCACTTAAGCAGTTTTTCCCCATCTGAAACTTGTCTCAGCCATATCTCCCAAACGGTAAGTCCGTTTGGTTAATGTGACCACTCTACGGAAAGAGAAACCATCATTCGGAGCCAATGGAAGTGGTTTCAGGTCAAAATTCTTTTCCAGTCAAAAGTTATGGCCAAAACAGTGAAAACTAGGGGTAAAATGGTCATTTAAAAATCGAGAAAAATCATGAACATGGGAAATGACCCCAATAGTCGTCTCCCAAAGTTACACGACCATACGACTTCGTATGTGAAAGAAATAAATATCCTACGATCCTATGATGCGTAGAATGCGGGTCGTTACATATGGCCTCACGCTAAATATGTTTATTGAATAATGACAGGATCAATGGAGCCTTATCCATAAAAACTGAGGCATTATGCTAGAAATATGCCATTGATGGGTGCAGATTATGGGGCATTTGAGGGGTGGATTGGAGTAAACATTGATCCCGAACTGCCTCCAGAGTTAGTGACTTTTGCTGTTTTACCGAATATTGGGTATTTTTAGTTCATACCACTAAGAGCATCTCCAATAGCTACCCAATTCATGGTCTAAATCATGAATTGGGTAGCTAACAGTTCATATTCCCCTGAATATTCAGGGTAATATTACGAGGCCAATTTAGAATCATGAATTGGTCCGTCAAGCCGAATTTATCAGCTCGCCACATGGAGAGTCGATAAAATCAGCTCGCCATTCCCAACGGCTATTTCCACTTTGGGTTTTGTTTCCCAATGGCCATAAAACGGTCAAAACTTTTCAAACGGCTATATTTTTAGTTATACAATGGTTCCATTTCACCATTATACAACACAACATATTCACAATTTCTTTCTTCATCTCTTTACTCTAAACAAACTCTTGCTATATAATGTCTTCACCACACAGAGATTTTTCACATCCGACGATAGCTGGAAGCCAGTTTTCCCAAGGCAACACGAGAAATTTATTTGAAACTCCGTTAAGCGGGTGAGGAACTAGTCCGTGGACAGACGAAGAGGACATCGATCTATGCAACATCTATTGTCATTTCTCGCAAGATTCGGCAATGGGGAACGACCAAACAGCCGTCACGTTTTGGAAAAAAGTTAAGAACTCCTTCGTTCAGAAGCATCCAGAATGCCTAGGGACATTATCGGCGATTCCAGGCCAATTTGGGAAAATAAGCCGTCAAATCCAATATTAAGAGTCACAAGTGTACATATTAAAGATAGCGAATCCAAGCGGCATGGGGGGGGGGGGAGGGGAAGATAATCTGGTATATTTTTATTCATACTTACGTTAGTGATCGTTAGCATGTTTTTTTGATACATACTACTTTTTTGTAATTAGAAACGACTGGAAAACGAGGAGTTCAAGAAGCTTTTTCCTAGAGAAAACGGGACGAAAAGGCCACACTATTACCAGTTTATGCATTGTTATGATCTGCTTATTAGTCAACCAAAGTGGAACTCAGGACTTGGTAAGAGCCTCCGCGATGTTCAAAGTGTTAGCAAGTGCAATAAAAAAATTTCAAAATCGGGGTATTCTTCCAGTCTAAGCGGGTCAACCGCCAATATTTCTCAATGTGAAGGGGAAAACCTACTTGATGAATTCAATGCCACGATTGACGAAGATATTAGACCTGAGGCAGCCAAAGCGGCGAAAAGAAGGGGCAAAACAACGGTTGAGCTTGAAGAAAAAGTGAACGCACGCCACGAAGAACATAGTCGTAGAGCGGAAAAAAGACTTGTAGAAGCTAAGGAAAGAACATAAGTTTTGAAAAGGATTGCTGATCTGGAAGAGAAGAAGCAACAAATTATTGAGGATGACTTAGCGTACAAGAAAGAGCAAGATGCGTATAAGAAAAAGCAAGATGCGTATAAGAAAGAATAAGAAGAGAATGCTATCATGGACAAAGATCAGACTGGAATGTCTGTGTTGAAGATGGAATTTTGGATGGGGATGAAAAAATCGTATTTTAACGTCAAGGTTTCCATAATTATAAGTAGTTCACTGACCAATATATGTATTAGTAGTTGCTTGTATTATGTTGACGCAGTAACGTTTTATTTCCTATTGTAGCAACCGTTTTCTTATTAATGCAATGTGTGCTTTATTTATTTTGCTATTGGTATCTTAGTCTGATCATTTTATACAGTGTACTAAAGTAAAAAATTAGAAGAACTTCATATTTTTTCGAAGGATCATCAAATAAATGAAAGATTCAACTACAGCCAAATGAAGGATCATCGAGTTCGCCAACTACAACGTAGTTTATATGCCTCATGGCCACCAAAATCAGTGCCGTACTCTACAAGGTAACAAGAATCAAAAGTTGCCTCAGTCGTTTTAAATATGTTTTCATCTTCAACTGTCTGTATAATCTTCTGGTATCGTTCACAAGCTTCAACGAACTGCCGACGCGCCATATGAATTTCAGCAGATGTTCTGTACTAGTGCATGTACGACGGTTGTTATGTAATCTTGTTATCATGGACCAAAATTCTTCATTGGTAAGCCCTCCTCCATTTTTCATCAGTAGCAAATCTCTTTTATCAACTTCAATATAGGATTTCATGAGTATAAGTAAGTCCTTAGGAGAGAATTCGGCTATAGTAGCACTAGAGCTAGCATTACTTCGATTGTGACGATTATGGTTAACCCTTTGCCTCGTTGTGTTTTTTCGTGGACGTGTTTCGGGTTTATTAACTTCAACTACTTGTGCATCTAGAAGGAATCCACCCACTTTCTCCTCCTCCTTGTTCCATTCGTACTCATCAAACATTTTATTCATTTGTTCATCACTGATTTCCCCATCATCCATTTAAGCTACACGGAAACAAAAAAAGTATTGCCTAATAAAAAAAAGTACTTGAACACGTAGGAACAAAAATATTAGTGGTTTCTCACCATAATGTCGCGGTTGATGTAGAAAGCACAAATAATAGTTATGGTTGGGAGATGAAGTATGAACTATTTAGACAAGTGGAGGTGATTGTTGATAAAGCTCTGTCATCATTACTCGAGCTGTAGCATCAAGACATATGACATGACTACACTATGACCTCAACAGTTGAGTTGCTCTTCCTCTGACGTAAAACAGTTGATTTTACTTCACGCTGCAACCTTTAAAAACCTAACACGTGAACTGCGGTAATAAAGCAAAACATGAAATCCGGGGACTTGTCAACCTTTTGCGACCAGTTATCCCTCTACCTTTAAATCCAACACTCTCGAAGACTAAGGCTATCAAATTATTTATTTTATCTCCCTACCACTTTTCTAGTAGTTCAACATATCTGCTTGGGAATACGATGATGAAACCATGGTCCAAATGTCCGAGTATTATGAAAGGAATAAGCAACCAGTCGAGTTTGTGCCCGAAACATAATTGGATGATCAAGTGCAAGCAGAAGAAGTGGAGTCTGAGCTCTTCAGTTCCCCGCAACCGAACGTTTCCACCCAACGTATTGGACCTCTTCAAAAAACCAACATTGCTCGGTTAAGGGAAGTAATTGCTCGGGAGAACCCAGATAGGTCAAGCTCCAGCATAATAGGTCATTCAGTACCTTGCTACTTCGGAGTAAAATGTAACGTGGTTGTTTCTAAAAGCCAAAGCAATGCAGGTCGGTGCTTTTATGGTTGCAAAGCATACATTACCACACTTAATCGACAAGGGGTGGAACGTTGTAATTTTTCTCATGGATCGATCCACCACTGATTGAAAGGGGTGTCACGCACGCTCTAGAGATGCATGCAGAGGTAGGTCGCCTTGAAATGGTGATTTTTGCAGCAAAGGCTGAAATGTTGTATGGGTTCCCCCGTGCATCCGAAAACCAGGGTCTAGCTATATCGTACTATGTCTTATTATCCTGTATTGTGTTTCACATTGTGTGGCACTATATCGTAGTTGTATGTTGTGTTGAACATCCAATACATTCATGTATATTTGTATTTTTCTATATTGAATGTAGTTTGTATGCAAGTTAAAAGGTATTATATATATTTATGACTGCAAAATAGTTAAAAACTCGGGCCGTCCCCGTTTAAATAAAACATTTCAATATAAAAAGGAGTTAAAGAATTGGGTCGTGCTTATCCACTATTATGGACCTCTTCAAAAAGGATTTCCGTCAACTGACCCACAACTTATCTCCCTCAAACAACTCGCGTCTTCCCCGTTTATATTAAACATTTCAACACACAAAGGAGTTAAAAAATAGGGTCTTTCTCATTCACTTGAGCATTAGTGCTGACTATTGCTTTGGAAACCGCATTATGTAAAGCAAAGTGGAACCATTGACCGTTCACATCATGACAGCAAGAAAAGCAGATTCCCTACAGTATTACGTCAGGAGAAATAATATCGGGCAGTACATAAAGCACAGTCGTAACAGTAACCGGTAACATCATTATTTATTTTATTGATTTGCACACTACGCAGCTATATATTTCTGTCAATTTACTCAGATAATACCTCACTCAAACAACTCCGTTCTCATTTTAGTACTTCCTCCTCCTTTTATCACCCGCTCAAAATTCCTTCTTGGCCATCAGATGCTGACTCCGATGAACAGGCGTACGAACATATGAGACTTCAACAGCTCGAAGATGAATTCCAGTTTCTAATCCAAATTAGACCCCAGGATGAACCATCGCATGAACAGGGGAACGTACGTCTTCCACACGACGTGCAAGTAACACATGATCAACTATCGAACGAACAGGCCTCTCGGTCAACCACAACAAGAAGTAGAGTTCTATCGAGTACACTGTATGAACATGAAGTTGAATCTTATCCTGTATTTTGCTATTGCGGTCATGCGGTTGAAGTTGTGGTTCGAGCAGAAGGCAACAATGTTGGTCGGCGCATGTAGAAATGTCCATCCTATCCAAATGGATGTAGTTACATGGAATGGATTGACGAACCGTTATGCCCAGGGGGAGTAGTATATGCAAATGAACTCGAACGAAAGATTAGGCGTCTTGAAAATAATATTGAACAATTGCGAATGAACGCAATGAGACTCCCTTGAGATTGAACGTGTTACATGTACTTTGCTTTGATGTTTCTTTGATGTTCTAGTAGGCATGTACTATTATTAGTTGTTGTATCTTTAATAACCGGTTGTATCTGTATGCTTATTGTTATGCGAAATACTGGTTGAATCATTTTGATCATAACCACTTGTTTCCGTGTGATTATTACTAAGTCGTCATTGTTTGTATTGTCTATTGGATTGGAAAAGGGGGAGGCGACGAGCCGATTTTGTCGGCTCGCCATGTGGCGAGACGATTGTATCGGCGTGCGCCAATAAAATCGGCTCGTCCCTGTTGGTATAATCTCCCCCACCCCCTGAATCTTACGGGTCATAATTTTACGACCTGTAAGTCTGTTGGAGATGCTCTAAGGGAGAAAGCTGAAGTTTTGGGTCTGTGGAAAAGTCCCACTAGTTGCCTATATAAAAAATTTGAGCCACTTGGCCTTACTAAAGCAGAGGTCGGTGATGAGTATGAGATTTTTTTTTCACTAGCTTTGCAGGTACCTTTTACCTTTATAAGTTTGAAATTACTGCTAACTCACGTTATCATTGTGTAAAAATACTTGTTTTCTTATTACTCCACAAAAGTTTAAATATTTTCAGCTTACCTCCAGGTTTGGCTGAAAATAAAAGCTTGAGCTTTTATTAGAACTTGTTTATGTTTATGAAAAGTGGTTTCTACGTATTTTAAAACTTAAACATGTGTTTTTACAGAATTTCCTGAATAAAAACAACATTGCATGTTTTTATCAATATGGATTGGGTGACATAGTCCAAGTGGTCGGATTCCACAACTCAACCACCAAATTTCAATTTGTATGTCGAATGAGCGTGTTGTTAAGTGTAAACATAGAAAAAAACGCAGAGAAGGACCTTTAAATAGCAGTAGAAGAAGCAAACAAGTTGCTAGTAGCAGAGGAACTGGAAGTAGTGGACTATTTAAGCTATGTCGACATGAGTACAGAGCCCATCCACTACATCATATTCTGGGAGTTAAATGGTGATGCCAACAAAGAAGTGTTAAGCAGCTGTTGCGATTGTCTGTACTGAGCCTTCGTGGATTCTTCTTATGTGTCTCATAGGAAAAACAAGGGCATCAGCCCACTAAAGCTAAGAATTCTTCGTGAAGGGACCTTCCACCAAATTCTAGTTCACTATCTTAGTTTAGGGGCGGTTGTAAGTCAGTTCAAGACACCTAGATGCATTGGGCAGTCCAGTGGTAAGGTGCTGCAGATATTGTGCGACAATGTCATTGAGAATTACTTCAACACTGCATATGATTCATAAGTTTATTGTTGACTTTTCTCCGTTGCAAAAAAGTTTGACCAACAAAGTTGATTTTGAGTAAATGGCCGGATACTATTGTATCATTATACAATAAACCAAGTAGAAGTAATATAATCGATATGTTAATATAGAACTTTTCAAGTAAAGAGATGAGAACAACATGCTTGGGAAATGTGTTGTCATAGAAATTGGATCCTAATATTTCTTCCTGAAAGGCATTGAAAAGTTATGCTCGTTTAAGGAATAATATTCTTTCTTGTATTGTTAGCTAAATGCATGTGTATAAAAGCTAGTTTTAAGTTGTATAGCCATATCACTCATCTTATTATTTAATGTTTTTCTTGAGGCTGTTTTTGGTGATTTAAAAAATAATAACGGTTCAGCTTGTTTGGGCCTATTTTGTCTCATAAATGAATGTCATAACCTGCATTACTCGTAATACCAGCTAGTTATTAAAAATTTCTATTGTAGCACCCCATTTTTTAAGGCTTAACGCTAAGCGTTACAGATGTTGCAATCATCCGTAGTATTAACTTTTGACGATAAAAACGACTATGTTAATGAATCATAACATCAGAGAAAAAGGGAACAAAAAATATTTTCAAAACACATTCATTGCAATTTTCATTCACATCCGTTGTGATCAAAATATATTTATCACGGTAGAAAAATTTAAGAGCGATGTATGAAGAAGCCTTTTTGGTTGATCATAGTTAAATATATAAGCACCAACATTCCTGCATTTGCATGCATTCATAAATGATATAGCGAACAACGGAAAAAGACTCATAAAATAAATATTGCCTCTTACATGTCTTCAGAAGTTTATTCATAGACGTGAAACCTTAAAATTCTCAACCCTTAGTCTACTCAAATATTTGTATTTTAGAGTCTAAGGAAAAAACAAAAACTTTGTATATTAAACAAACTAGTGTGAGTAATAATTTATCTACACGATTCAAATAGATGTCTAGCGAGACTAAGCAGCTTAGTGGAACGGGTTTCTTCTCGCTAATATCTTCCATAACCTAACCATCCTTGTGACCCTGCATGCACAATGGTTACAACAACTTAAAATTTGTGCAAATGTGCAACAAAGTATGTATCACTACAACACACCTTATAGTTTTACCCTTTAAATGACTATGAACCTCTATCTCCATATGTTGGGATACATCCTACATATATACCCTCCAATATAGCTATAACTTTTGTTTTGTCAACACATGCTGGGGAACACCATACATGTGCTATAGTTTTATCCGTAGGATGGCCAAGAACCTATCAACACATGTCGGGGAACATCCTACACGTGTCATAGTTTTATCCATTGGATGACTAAGTACCTTTCGACACAGGCCTGGTAACACCATGTTAATGTTCAAACATCGTTTATCATCATACGTTGTGGAACACCATATATATATGACATAATGTATCCATAGGCTTACTAAGAACTCTTAAATTTTCCAATTAACCCTATCCATTAGTACCTAGAATGTGTTAAAGCAAGTGCGAAAGCAAAACGTAGTCCCTTACCAAATTTAAGTCAAAATTATGGGTTTTGACAGACAAGTAATTCCAGTAAAAGTAATGAAATGGCTCCCTACCAAAAGCATCATGCATACATTTTGGGTTAGAAACCTCTACGATGCAAAACCTCATTTCTACTCCTTCATCAGGTGTCGAAAGCAACATGGTATAACCTCATGCAAAAAAGTGCAATCGAAAACCAATGCAAATCAACATGCTGAAGTAAATACTCAACAATCAGTTGTTTAATTCATTAAGGCTTAATGTTCAAAACACCCTTTTTAGTTCCACCGAAAGGTATAAAGGCTATGGCCTCAAACTCTTTAAAATTATTTTCTCAAAGAACAACCCCCTTCGTTCCGTCGAAGGAAAATGTGGTGACCACCTCTCTTATTTCATAAAATAAAGTTCAGGTTATAACACGCCCTATCATTCCCATCGATAAGCATTGAGTCCGTAGCCTCATGTCTATGACCCGAAACGAAAGGTTGAGGTAGAAGCCTTATATATGAAGGAAGAAATTTGAATACTTCATATACCAATTAACAGGTTATATTACAAGTATCTAAATCTTACAAGAGAAAGAGGAAGGTGCTCGCGACTGTTACAAAAGGTACGAAGGATGGTTTCCAAATAAGGGTGATGACAAAAATAGTAAATATAGAGAAAACTAATTTATTTTCTTTTATAGATGCACTTTTCAACAATTCCAACATAATTCTTGAAATTTCATTGGTTTGTATAAAAGGGTGTTGATCATATGTAGAATTTTTCGCTATTTACTTCTCGAAGATAGAAAAGGCTAATTAATAGCGTTAATACCACAATTAGCATTTATTTCATCCTAAGTCTATCTAACTTATAAAATTCATATCAATTAATCTGTGGGAAAAATCCCATAAATTCATTGGTTTGAGAACATACCATCCTATATCATTTAAAAAAATTGAAGTCCAAAATAATTAATTAAACCCGTTAATTAATGTTTTCGTAATTAACTTGTAATTAAACTTAGGAAATTCATGCAAACTTAGAAAATTATGAAATTCAAAACACATCACCCAAAATTCTTTAAAAACATCATACAAAAGTTTCGGTTTAACTTGAGTTGTTTTGTAATACCTCTAAATTAGGTAACATTGTTCATGAATTTAATTGGTTAAATCAAATGAGAGTAATGTGATTAAGAAGGAAATGAGATTAGTGATTAATAAATTAACTAGTAGGTTGTTCTTAGAAACAAATCGACTAAAATAAGAATAAGGTAGGGCATATGAGAGGGGTGCGGTAAACCCATTCTGCAATGCGACGTGGTCCCGTTAGATATTTTGTGTCGGTTATAAAAGATTATTATTCACACTAGTCTGTCGCCTAACCCGAAGTTTCTGCCTTCCCGTTTAACTCAAAGGGCTCATTTGAGTAGGCTGAGGGTTAAGGTCTTTTAGGTATCTTCTTCAAATAGGCTTCCAGAGGTGAGCGGCATGGTAAACTATTTAGGAGTTTCGTTGTTTTGTTTTGTCTTTTGTTTTATGTGTCGGAAAACTTGTAATTCCCTGTATATTTAGACTCTAATCAACCGAGGGGGCATCGTCACATGTTAATTTCAGATTTTATTTTGTTATAACTTGTTTTTTCTCTGAGTGGGTTATACGAAAGGGATGTAACGATTAATGAATGTTTTGTGAATTTTTTCGTAATCTCATGTCTTCCGATGTTATAATTTATTAACACCTGGTTTTCTATCATGGAAAGCCAACACCAGATATGACTGTAGCATCTGTAGGGTTGTGCTTCTAGTCATGAAAGAATGGGGCATTAAAAATTTGGTATCAGTGCGTATGTTTGTGAAAATTTAAAAGAACATTTTCTCCATACGTATTTTCTAATTAAATCCCAAAAATCAAAGAAATATTCTAAGGGATGGATGGGATAATGAAACTGTTACGTAATTATATTTATATTAGATAGGTACCCATATGCCCTATAATTTTAGAGGTCACCCTTCGGTATCTTACTAAAGTTTATTCATAGAAGAAGGAAGCAAAATATGGAGAGGAGAAGTGCAAGATCGAAATTGATCGTGGAAGCACTGCAACTAACAGAAATGTTCCACCCGAAGTGGCAAGGTAAGGCCGAACAGCCAATGAGAATCAAGGTGCTGCAAATCCACCAACGGATATAGGGATTTTGTTCTAGAATTTTATGCAGATGTTGCAAGCCAGAGCCATTGCTGGTCCTATAGGAGTCAATCTGGGAGAGCAAGTTGGAAATGACTGTGAAAAATTGAGCAAGAATTATACTAGCTTGGGAGGAAAGTCATTCAATGGGACGGAAGAGAATACTGTTGTTGATACTTAGTTGTTGCATTATAAAAGAATCTTTAAAGGCTTAGGCTTAACTGATGAGAAAACGAGAAGATTGGCTTCGAGGCAGCTGCAGGGATATGATTTGTATTAGTGGAATGGTGTTACGACTATGACATTGGATAAACAAATCCAAAATTTATATCATTTGATGATACCATGTGAATCGCTAGAAACATGCAAAGTGTATGGATTACATGGGATGACATCTGAAGGAGGATTAGGGAAACTATGCCTCATTTACGAGACCCTAGTGATGTTGTTGTGGATATGGCCATTTGTAATGAAGGGATGCTTACGGAAGGTGGGAAATAAGGTGTTATCCACTTAAAACGATCGATGGATTATTGACAGTTTAATACGGGTTGGTCTTGTAGCACATGAGAAATGGTCGGTCTACATTTGCTAGGGTCAGTCCAATTCATTATAGCAGGCTGGTCGGTTTCCAGCATGGTCGATCTCCATCTCCCTCGTGGCTTGCTCAAACCTAAAAGCCTGACAAAAGATCTGGTCGCTCCAAAATGGAAAACATCCGGTCGTTCTGCTTTGGAACAAACCCTTGGATCGCTCCAACCTATTATAGCCGGTCGATCTGATCTCCATGATGGCCCGGTCGCTCCAACCAGCTCTAAAAGCTTCCTGGTCAGCCTGCTTTGCAAAGACCCCTGGTCGGTCCGCTTTATTACTTCAGTACTCTGGTTATTCTTCCCTTCAGCGAACACCCCTGGTCGGTCCGCCTCATTTCTTCAGCCTTCTGGTCGTTCTTTAAGCTGCTGGTCGTCATTTCCTTCAGCGAAGGACCCTGGTCGATCGAAATCCAAAACGACCTGACAACCGGAGACAACTGGCAGTGGCATTCTCGTAAATACCCTAAATTACCAACCAGAACCCTGAATTCAAGATTTCAGCCATTCCTTCGCCTATAAATAGCATCCTACCTCCATCATTTGAGGGAAGACTTTTCCGGGAACCACGAGGAGGTGCTGTCAAATTGCTCTTTGGGGCTCTTCAAGCATTTTCAACATCTCTTCTTCACAATTCATCGAAGATCTACCAAGCTCATGATCTTGGCTTCTATGGAGGAGATAGCATAAATTCTTCAAGCTTCCTACCATTCTCAAAGGAGTGAAAAGGATTAGTGCTTGTCAAAAGAGACTTTATGAACGTATAAGTGAAAGAATTTTGTAAAACTCTTGGTGATTAATGAGATTCTATCTTCTAAGTGGACGTTGACTCGCATAAGAGTCGAGCCACTATAAACTCTTGTGTTCTTTTTGTATTTTGATGTTCTTAGATTTTGGATATGGCCTCACACAATTGTAAAAACCTACTTACATCTTGCCTCTGAAAAGGTGACGTGCTTTCTAAGCAACTCGCCTTCGATTAGGTGACGTGTTAAGCATTATTTCAGTTGTTTTGCCGAATTTTGGTGTAAACAATAAGGCGCCCACCGTGTGGCCGATCTACTTTCTGACATCGAGTATACCACAAAGATCTCAAAATCTTCAAGCTAAGCCACAAAATAAATCGTTCCAGCTTACGATTTGGACCTTCTGACGATCACTCCTCAAAGTTCAAGTTGCTTTCTGAAATAATGCCGCCGAAAGCAAGTAAGGAAGCAAGGATTAGAGCATCTAATAAGGGAAATCTGGTTGAAACCCCCGCAGTTAACCGATTTGAAGTAGGTGAGACATCGAATGGAGGTGTGAATGTCACAAGAGGCGAGCTTGACCAAGCTGTTGCTGGACTAACGCAACAGTAGGATATAGCTAACAAAGCCATCAAGGCAAAGCTAGATTCACTCTTTGCTCTTCAAACCGCTGCAACAAACATAGCTTCAAAGCCTATTCATGAGGAAGATGCCAATTCCTCCTCTTTTAGCCCGAATCGGGAAAAATCTTTCCAAGAGATCTCTAATCCTGATAAAGGAAAACTTGAGAATTCAAAGCAAGCTGATCAGAACCATAATGCAGGAACCACTTCTCGTCGAGTCGCTGATTTTGCCAAAGGGGCACTTTCCAATCAAGAACGGCCAGGGCCCCTGAGTCGTAACCGCGATGGTTTGCTTAGGCAAGCTTCCGGTCAAGACAAATGCGTCCGCCCCACAGATAGCCTAAAGGAAGAGGGTCGTCTTCTGAAAATGGTCCGAGAGATTATGAAAGAGGACAAATGTCGAAGTGACAATGAGGCTGAATGGGAATTCACGCCATCCAAAACCCCTCTCACTGAAAGAATCAAAAAGACAACTTTCCCATGGAAATTCAAACCACCTACAATTCAAGCCTACAATGGGACAGGCGACCCCAATGTGTTCTTGTTTCGATACGACCAACACATGGATGGGGCCAAAGCAACCGACGAGCTTAAGTGTTTGTACTTCCCGGTGTATTTGGAGGGAGTAGCATCATTATGGTTCACTAAATTTCTCACAGGTCTATAGATAATTTTGTCACACTAGCAAGATGCTACCGGGAGCAGTTCCGACTCCAGACAATGAAGGTTAGAGATATTATGTCCCTCAACGAGTTAGAACAAGCCCCAGGTGAAACGATAAGATCTTTTCTGAATCGTTTTAATGCTGCCGCTGCTGAAGTGGGGACCCATGAGCCAAGGCTAATTCTAATGGCTTTAATAGGGGGCATAGATAAACAATCTGAATTTGGAAGGTGGTTAAAGAGAAAAAAGCCCGATACATTAGAGAAATTCTATGACAAAGCTGAGGAATACACGAGTCTTGACGATGATCCCATTTACTCTGTTGGCAAGACCAAAACTAATGTGGTTCTGGAGAAAAAAGAAGCTATTACAAAAACCGATCAGATAAATTCAGATGAGGCAACAAAGAGGAAACAGTAATGATGCCAAGAACGATAAGGATTTTAAAAAGCGACGCTTCTTCAAGCCTACGGACCTTACTCCGTTGAATGATACGCTTGAGCACATATACATGGCAACTAAAGCTACAGAGGATTATCCGAGCCCAAAACCAATAAAGGTGTCCGAAGAAGCTGCAAATTCAGGGTTTTGCCGATTTCATAATCGACCAGGTCATGACACAAATGAGTGTCGGCACTTGAGGAATCTAATTGAAGAGTTGATAAGAAAGAACCGTCTTCAGGAGTACGTGAAACGTTCGTCGGATACTGAGCCTACTCAACGACAGCCGATTCATCCAAGTCAAAATGGAAGAACACCTGCAAATGGTTCTCGACTTGTTACCAACAAAATCAATGGTGGACCTCATCCTGCAGGAGATACCTGGGAGGATATTGTCAGGTATACAAATGAACTAGGCAGTGCTTCAAAAGAAAATGGATCTGATGTTTTCAGTCACTCACTTCGTTGGAAAATACCAAAAACATCATTGGAAGATGCGGTATTCCGAGATTGGGATTCCAGTGGAATATTGACTCCAACTATTGACCCAATGGTGATCACTATTGGCTTGGGTCCAGCAATAGTGAAGAAGGTACTGATTGATAATGGGGCATCTGTAAATGTCATGTTTTACAATACTTTCTCTAAAATGGGGTTGTCCATGGATAATGTGCGAGCAAATAAAAATAAAATACACGGTTTCACTGGTGTACCAACTCAGCCTATTGGTGTAATCGATCTCCTCGTAGATCTTGTTGAGGGGAAGAAGCAAGTTTCCATGATGCAGTCTTTTGTGATAATAGACTCGCTGTCAGGGTAAAATGCATTTTTGGGAAGACCAGCGCTAGCTGCTTTCAAGATAGCTCTTGCTCCATGGTGTTTGACGATGAAGTTCCCAACTGCAAACGGAGTGGGAGTAATCAAAGGAGATCCTCAAGAGTCGAGAGACTGCTATATGGCAGAGTTGATTGAAGCTCGCAAGTATGACATCAAGAAGGATGTGGAGACTCCTCTCTGCATCCATGAAGTCCCCTTATAGCAATTAATGACCTCCCCCTGTGCTGAAGAATACAACGACATGCAAGAAGATATGGATCCGCGAAAAACCAGTGCAGGGGAGGAAAGGGCAGCACCGGCTGAAGCTACCATTTCTATACAGGTCCATGATAACGATCCAGATAAGGTGGTAAAGATAGGCTCTCAGTTGGATCCTTTGCTGCGAAAAGAATTGATTGTTTTTCTAAAGACGAATTTGGATGTCTTTGCTTGGAACCATTCAGATATGTTTGGAATATCTCCGGAAGTGATTGTGCATATGCTGAACATTGATCCTAGCATACATCATGTGAAACAGAAAAGATGGATGCAAGGCCCTAAGAGGTCTAAGGCTTTGGAGGATGAAGTGGATAGGCTATTAAAGAACAACTTCATTCGCGAGTCCACCTATCCTAAATGGGTGTCCAACCCAGTTCTTGTAAAAAAGTCAGTTCTTGTAAAAAAGTCAAACGGCAAATGGCGGGTGTGTGTTGATTATTCTGATCTAAACAAAGCGTGCCCAAAAGACAGTTTCCCCCTACCTCGAATTGATCAGCTTGTCGATGCAACGGCGGGGCATGAACTGTTGTCTTTCATGGAAGCATATTCAGGCTACAATCAGATCATGATGCATGAGCCAGACAAGGATAGTACTAGTTTCATAACTGATCGCGGTTTGTATTGTTATAAGGTAATGCCGTTTGGTTTGAAAAATGCAGGTGCCACGTATCAACATCTGGTGAATTCGATGTTCAAAGGGAAAATTGGAAAAACCATGGAGGTCTATGTTGATGATATGTTGGTAAAATCCAAGGAAGCAAAAAGTCGTATGGAAGACCTTGACGAAATGTTTCAAATCCTATGGCAATACCGCATGAAGCTAAATCCACTCAAATGTTCATTTGGTGTAGCTTAAGGAAAGTTTCTTGGCTTCATGGTCAACGCCTTGGGCATTGAAGCAAACCCAACATAAGTGGTTGCCTTGCGAGAAATGCGAGCTCCGCGGACTAAAAAGGAACTCCAAAGTTTGAATGGCAAGGTGGCAGCTTTAAGCCGCTTCATTTCAAAGGCAACGGACAGGTGCATTCCCCTCTTTGATGGATTGAAAAAGGAAAGGAAGAATTTCAAGTGGACTCTTGAATGCCAGCAAGCATTTGAGGATCTTATCAAGCACATGGAATCACCTCCGATGCTGTCAAAACAAAATGATGGAGAAAGCCTGTTCCTATATCTTGTAGTATCATCCCATGCTCTAAGCGCAACCCTCGTCAGGGAAGAAAATAAAATTCAGTGGCCGGTATACTACGTCAGCAAAAGGTTTACCGAGGCAGAGTTGAATTATCCGAAGATCAAAAACCTTGCATATGCTTTGCTTTTTGCATCACAGAAGCTCAGGCCTTATTTCCAGTCTCACTCTATCAAGGTCCCTACAGATCAACCTTTGAAAAAAGTGTTGTTCCATCCAGAAATCTCAGGGAGATTACTAAAATGGAATATTGAGCTCAGTCAGTACAAATCTGACTATGTTATTACCAAACTGAGTCTTTAACCCAAAACCTCTCCGGGGGTGCTCAGTCGAATAACTTAAAGTCAGTACAAATCTGATCACGTTATTACCAAACTGAGTCTTTAACCAAAAACCTCTCCGGGGGTGCTCAGTCAAATAACTTAAAGTCAGTACAAATCTGACCATGTTATTGTCAAACTGAGTCTTTAGACCCAAACCCTCTCCGGGGGTGCCTGGTCAAATAACTCAAAGTCAGACAAAATCTGACCACGTTATTGTCAAATAGAGTCTTTAAACCCAAACCCTCTCCGGGGGTGCTCAGTCAAATAACTCAAAGTCAGACAAAATCTGACCACGTTATTGTCAAACTGAGTCTTTAAACCCAAACCCTCTCCGGGGGTGCTCGGTCAAATAACTCAAAGTAAGACAAAATCTGACCACGTTATTGTCAAACTGAGTCTTTAAACCCAAACCATCTCCGGGGGTGCTCGGTTAAATAACTCAATGTCAGACAAAATCTGACCACGTTATTGTCAAACTGTGTCTTTAAACCCAAACCCTCTTCGGAGGTGCTCGGTCAAATAACTCAAAGTCAGACAAAATCTGACCACGTTATTGTAAAAATGAGTCTTTAAACCCAAACCCTCTCCGGGGGTGCTCAGTCAAATAACTCAAAGTCAGACAAAATCTGACCATGTTATTGTCAAACTGAGTCTTTAAACCCAAAACCTCTCCGGAGGTGCTCAGTCAAATAACTTAAAGTCAGTACAAATCTTACCACGTTATTACCAAACTAAGTCTTTAACCCAAAACCTCTCCGGGGGTGCTCAGTCAAATAACTTAAAGTTAGTACAAATCTGACGATGTTATTGTCAAATCGAGTCTTTAAACCCAAACCCTCTCCGGGGGTGCTTGGTCAAATAACTCAAAGTCAGACAAAATCTGACCACGTTATTGTCAAACTAAGTCTTTAAACCCAAACCCTCTCCGGGGGTGCTCAGTCAAATAACTCAAAGTCAGACAAAATCTGACCACGTTATTGTCAAACTGAGTCTTTAAACCCAAACCCTCTCCGGGGATGCTCGGTCAAATAACTCAAAGTCAGACAAAATCTGACCACGTTATTGTCAAACTGAGTCTTTAAACCCAAATCCTCTCCGGGGGTGCTCAGTCAAATAACTCAAAGTCAGACAAAATCTGACCACGTTATTGTCAAACTGAGTCTTTAAACCCAAACCCTCTTCGGGGGTGCTCAGTCAAATAACTCAAAGTCAGACAAAATCTGACTATGTTATTGTCAAACTGAGTCCATTTCTCGGATATCTAATACATTCGGATGCAAAGGACGGAGAATTCCAGACAATACATGCAATGTTCGTATGAAGGATAAAAAGCTCTAAATGTCACGGTTGAAACAATCCATTGGTACGGGGGCATATCACATCACAAAGCCAAGAGTAACTGTTTGATTCTTCACATACCGAAGGATCATCACAACCATATATAGGTGAAAAATCTATAAACAAGCAAAATGTGCAAAGTAGGATGTGCAAGCGTGGTGTACAAACCAGATTATGCAGAAAAAAGTAACGACAAGGTTCAAAGTACAAGAACACGGAGCACTGTTATATCACATTCAAACACAGAAAGTCAACCTACATCGCAGTCATAAAGATCACAGTGTACCAACAAAAGACAAACATAGATGTTAAACGCGAGGACCAGGACTCGCTTAATACAACCGGTCTAGACATAAAATCCACCAAGCCAAAAGTCATCAAGAGAAACAAGCTATGCCTTCGGGTTTTCCTGGGGCGTCCTACCCTCCTCTTCACCGGGACAGACCCAGTGTGGAAGCATCACCAACAGATCTCCTTTCGGATGGTCCCGCCAGTTCAATGTCCCCTTTTCGAAGAGCAACAACAAGAGCATCTCGGTTCCTCAGAGCGCGAACCAGCTTAACCTTATCAGCCTCCAGAGTGGCAATGCGATCAAGACTCTCCCGGTAAAGTCTTTGAAGATCTCCAGTCAAACCATGCCAGCCATGAATTTTCCTCAAAGTATGGTCTTTAAGCAATTCCATTTGCTTCTCGAATTGGCGTAGAGTATCTTCCATGCGCCCGAGCAGCCTGGTTTTAGCCACCATGATGTCGCAGGATGTCATCTGCCGATCACCATGCGATACCTCATAGTTGGAGGAAATTCCATGCAAATCCCAATTAGGGAGCCGTTTTTCCATCTTGGAATTGCAAGCCCTCAGTGCATAAGGAGGCATGTTTATAATCGATTGAATCTCTGAATAAGTGGGGCCAACGAGCACGGGAGACGTCACTGAGGGTTGGCCAGTATTCTCTTCGTCCAGATCGAAGCGTTTCTTCATCTTGTTGGGGGTTGGATCCATCCTGTGTAAAAGGAAGAGGATGTTCATACATTTTTGTTAATTATGATGAATGAGCATAGAAAAACAGCCGGCCGGGGGTAATCATGAAGCAATCTGATCGACACCCCATTCCTAAACTATTCACAATTCTAAAACACATACAATTTAGAAATATAATCTATGGACATTGAGAAAGCTGTTAGTCCAATGGGTTCCTAAGTCGAGCACATCACCAAACAAGTATATTTGAATAACAAGTTACAAGGATATTATTAGAGTTCGAGTAGGGTCGGCCATGGCAAGCTAAGGGACAGGTCGGTTCAAAGCCAAGCGGAAAAGACCTGGTCGCTCAAAACTAGTCAGACCCTGGTCGCTCAAAACTGGTAAAGCATCCGGTCGCTGAAAACTAGTTAGGTTCTGGTCGTATTAAAATAAGTAAAAGCTTCGGTCGCCCAAAATTAACCCCTATTTGGTCGGTATAAACATCCTTGGGCTGGTCGTTCTACGATTAATCTGGAAGCGATCACAACCTGGTCGGTCAAAATTCAAATCCACCTGGGTCGGTCCTATCGGGTAAAGTTGTTCAAACTCGAACGAGCTTGTTCCTGGATACATTTCTGGTCGGTCAAATAGACGAAAATAAAGCTGGTCAGTTCACGCATTGTTCTATCCCTTTAAAATGGTTGGTTAAACAAAAATTGGCCAATAGAACCATGGAAAATCACCCAAGACTGACACAACGCAAGATCGACCAGGCTGGTCGTACATTAGAAATTGGATATGATACGAATGCATGATATCACGAAATGATGGACTAGGCAGAAAATTATACATGTGCGAGCCATTCAAACATTTACGCAAATACGGTGATCGTCATCACAACAAAGAAGAACTGTGTGGCGGCCCGCCCCGCACCAACCGACATTAATCCAAAGATGCGCTGTACACATGTTCAGTTAGCACGGAACGGGTCGTCAGAAGGAAAGGGAAGAAGGAAATGAACATACAAAGAACCTGTAGAATGTCTCACAGTGCATAGAACAAAATATAATAATAACATACTTAACATAAAACAGGAGAGACAGTGCATAAGCTAAAAACCAGAACTAAGCATCATAGCAGCGGAAATTCAAAATATAACTTATTACAACTTTTCAACTGTCTCAAAGCAAAAGCAAGATAAAGGAGGTACACTACTAGTGCCCAAGTTGGGACCACCAACGATACAAGGAGAATGTGTGTTTATATATATCATACGTGGAAGCCTCCTGCCCACCTCCGAATCAGCCACTCGCGCACCACTAGCTAACCTGTCTCTAGTCTGCTCGTGTGAGCACCCAGAGTAATAAGAGGAGACATAAAACTCTGGGTCAGACATAAAGCCTGGTATGAGCGATAAGCATCTAGAGTGAACAATAACAGGTAGACTAAAACATACATGAACCTGGACCTGCAACCAAAGAGTTAGCACTACATACTGTACAACAATCTAAGGTACCATATCAAACAGTGTAAAGATACGGAGGTGGGGGAGGTGTGCATGTCATAGTGATGGCAAACAATCAAACATAACATCCATCCTCACATCTCTCACTCAGTGCGTAAAGCATACGATATTCACCACTTCGATCACCCACCCTTGTTACGATCACTTTGCCCCATGAAGTCATATATGGCTTCACTGCGCTGATAACATAGCCAATAATCCTTCGCTATGTCCACTTGCCCCATGGAGTTATTCACCACATCTGCGCTGGCTCATAGCCTTGCCAATCCTTACTATGTCCACTTGCCCCATGGAGTTATTCACCCATTCTGCGTTGGCTCATAGTCTTACTACGCATCACCTTGCCCCTCAAGTCATAATGACTCTACCGCACTGATAACGTAGTCTTGCTACCATCACCTTGCCCCTCGAGTCGCAATGACTATACTGCACTGATAAGTAGCCCATCATTCATTTTTAGTGGTGAATTGAAGTTATGAACGTCGACAAGTCCTTAGCACACGTCCCGCAGCAAAGCCCAACCATGAAGTGAACTCATTGGTTCCCAACTGGATCCTGAGCTCTAACTTCCCATATTGGACTACCTTTACATCTCAGGTTATAGGTCAATACTGGGTCGGGTCGGATATCCCCCTAATCATCAGTTCGGTTCGGATCAGAATGCTCCTTCTACACTGGATCGGGTCGGGTCATCATCACCCCTGGAGGATCGGGTCGAGGTCTCCAACTTGCCATGGTTCGGGTCGGGTGCTCTCTTCAGATCGGTTCATGGCACCTTCAACTCGTGGGTGGGCAATCGGGTCGGAGCGTTCAAGTACAATTGGATCGTGGATGCTGCCTTCCTCTGTCGGATCGGGGTACGAAACACGAGCGGGTCGGGTACAAGAGGCAGTTCACGGTTGATGTTCATGGACCTTGCGCAGATGGTTCGGCTCGGAGGAGATGACTTGACTCGTGGTGATGTCCCACGATCCCATAGGGCGATACGATCGACCCTCAATCCCCATCCGATCCGAACTCCTGCACCTTGTCCAGCGAGTTATTTACGCCCCTCGACGGCGTTTTGACCATTCCAACTATTCTAATCAATCACAAAGCATACCATACAGTCATAGAAACATATATAATCAACCACGAACATCAAAATAACAATATGATAGGTTAAAATGGATCAAACAAAGTCAAAACCCCATATTTTCCCTTAAGCATGTTTAGGTGAAACTTATGATATGATTAGCAAAACTTAACCAAATTAACCCAAATTCATATCAGAGGTCTAAAACATCATTCCGAATTTTATAAACATTTTTCCAGAATTTTATCATGTTTAAATTCGCTAATTAACACTAATCACCCCTAATTAGCCATAATTAGTGCAAAACTATGTAAATCCCTCACCTTAGCCACAAATAAACTAAGATCTGAAATAAATCTCAGATTTGATGTGAATCCCAATGCTAAACAGCAGCTCCAATGTTACTTTGGTGTAGATCTTCCTTGATTAGAGGTTGCTAAGCCAAATCCTTAACCAAAAGGTGATTTGGAGGTGATTTAGAGGTTGGAGGCCATTTTTAAGGTTCCTTGGTGATAAGTGGAGGCTAGAAAACTGAAATGGAGTGATTCTCTGACTCATTTCAGCCTCTCCATAACCCTAATCCCGAAATGGGTTATGGGCCTATCCACTAATCACCCTATTTGGCCCGGTTAAGCAGTTTTTCACCTTCCAAACCTTAATTCAGCCATATCTCCCGAACGGTAAGTCCGTTTGGCTATTATGACCACTCTACGGAAAGGTAAACCATCAAACGAATCCAATTAGAGTGGTTTCAGGTCAAAATTACTTTTCAATCAAAAGTTATGGCCAAAACAAGATCAACTAGGGGCAAAATGGTCATTTAAAAATCGATAAAAATCATGAATATGGGAAATGACTCTAATAGATGTTTCCCAAAGTTACATGACCATACGACTTCATATGGGAAAGAAATAAATATTTTACGATCCTCCGATGTGTAGTATATGAGTCGTTACACTCTCCACCCCTTAAGAAATTTCGCCCCCGATATTCCCTAATCAAAAAACACACAAAGGTTCCCGTATGCCTATCAACCATAAAACAACCATCAATCATGCTAAACAAGTAAAATAAGTCTATCCTAGCATGCAGAATAACTAAATCGCAAAGTAAATCTTACCAGCCAAAGAGTTTTGGATATGCCTTCCTAATGCTCTCCTCTGTCTCCCAAGTACAATCACTCTCGTTCTCGCCCCACTGGACCTTGACTAGCTTCACCGCCTTCCTTCGAAGTTGCTTCGTATCGGGCCCCACAATAAGAATCGGCTTGCGGTTCCCAACCGCCTCGGGTTCTACTTCGAAGTCCTCTAACTGATCAGGTGAAATAGTCATATCTGAGTCGTGAAAGAACTTCCTTAGTTGGGAAACATGAAATACATTGTGAACTCCCGCCATTTTCTCTGGTAAGCCAACTATATATGCCAAATTCCCAACTAGTTCAAGAACAGGGAATGAGCCAACAAATCTTGGGCCAACCTGTCTCTCATGCCAAATCGAATCACGCTCTTTAACGGAGAGATCTTGACAAACACTAAGTCACCAACGAAGAATTTTAAGTCTCTTCTCCTCTTATCTGCATAACTCTTCTGCCTAACTTGGGCAGCTTTCATTCGTTGCTGAATGATCTTAATCTTATCGGAAGTTTTGCTCACCACATCTGGTCCAAGCACAAACTTCTCGCCAGTCTCTATCCAACATGATGTTGAGTTGCACGGTTTTCCGTACAAAGCTTCATATGGAGCCATACCGATACTGGATTGGTAGCTATTATTATATGCAAACTCTACTAGATGTAAATGGTCATCCCATGATCCACTAAAATCCAATATACAAGCTCTCAAGAGATCTTCCAATATACGATTCACCCTCTCCGTCTGACCGTCCGTCTGAGGATGATATGCGGTACTGAGATGTAATCCTGATCCTAGAGCCTCTTGTAAGCTCTTCCAAAACCCACTAGTAAACAACGTGTCTCGGTCACTCACAATGCTTTTGGGTACTCCATGAAATCTCACTACCCACTTCATATACAATTCTGCCAACTTGGCTGCCGTTCTGGTCGATTTGACTGGTATAAATCTTGCGCTCTTAGTCAATCGATCCACAATTACCCAAATGCTATCATGTCCCGATCTAGTCCTTGGTAAACCATCGATGAAATCCATCGAGACTTGCTCCCATTTCCATTCGGGAATTTCTAATGGTTGCAACAACCCGCTAGGCTTCTTTTGTTCGGCTTTAACTAGCTGGCAATTCATGCATTTGATATAAACTTCCCAACGTCTCTTTTCATCCCTTCCCAGAAGTAAGTCTGCTTCATGTCTTGATACATCTTATTACCACCGGGATGTGTAGTCAGTTTTGAGTGATGACATTCTCTAAGCACTTCATCTCTCAAACCATCCACATTACGCACAACTAGTCTTCCATTCTTCCGAAGCCATCCATCTCGATCAAGCCCATACACATTCATCTCCTCACCGTCGATGTTCATCTCTAACTTGGAGATGATTTCCAATAGATTAGGATAGTCCCTCTGACTAGAACCAATCCTCTCTATCAGAGTGGGTCTGATCGCCAAACTAGCTAGCATGATTGGATCCAATTCGCACCTTGGTCTGAAATCAAACCCCGCGATATACTCCAGTTGCTTCCACTCAAGGAACATAGCCCCTAAACTGGCATGTCTCCTACTCAAGGCATCGGTTACCGCATTACCTTTCCCAGGTGTATATGCGATATCAAAATCATACGAAGCCAAGAAATCTAACCATCTCTGTTGACGGAGATTCAGATATTTCTGAGAGAAAAGATACTTTAACGATTTATGATCGGTAAACAACTCAAATCTTTCTCCCTAGAGATAGTGTCTCCACATCTTCAGCGCAAACACAATCGATGCTAATTCCAAATCATGGGTAGGATACTTCTTCTCATGAGGCTTTAGCTGTCGACTAGCATAAGCTACAACCCTACCTCCTTGCATCAACACAGCACCCAGTCCGGTACCACAAGCATCCGTGTATACCGTCATCTCTTCATTCCCTTTAGGAATGACTAACACTGGCGCACGCGTCAACTTCTCCTTTAGACTCATGAAGGCACCCTCACACACTCCGTCCCAGACGAAGGACTGATTCTTCTTAGTCAACTGAGTCAACGGTGCTGCTATCTTAGAGAAGTCCTGGATAAACTTACGATAATATCCAGCTAACTCCAAGAAACTTCTTACATCTGTTGCATTCTTGGGTGTAGGCCAATCCTGTACCGTAGCCACCTTCGCAGGGTCCATGGCAATACCACTCTCGGTAACAACAAGACCCAAGAATCTCACTTCCCTTCTCCAAATATGACACTTAGAGAATTTCGCTTTCAATTGGTGTTTCCTCTACACCTCCATCACTATCCTCAAGTGTCCCTTGTGTTCCTCCTCTGTCCTTGAGTAAACAAGGATATCATCCACGAACACAAGAACAAATTTATTCAACTGATCTCTGAATACTCGATTCATAAGATCTACAAAATAGGCTAGTGCATTGGTCAACCCAAATGGCATGACCAACCACTCATAAAATCCATACGGCATCATAAATGCCGTTTTCGGAACACTCTCATCTGCTACTCGAAGCTGATGAAATCCTGTCGCGAGGTCCAACTGGGAGAACACTCTTGCTCCTTCCAGTTGATCAAACAAATCATCTATCTGCGGTAGAGGATACTTATTCTTCCTCGTTACCTTATTCAACTCGCAATAATCCACACACAAACGAAGGGAACCATCTGCCTTAGTAGCAAACACAACTGGTGCTCCCCACTCGGAGACACTCCTTCGAATAAGTCCCTTCTTCAAAAGATTGCTGACTTGCACCCAGAGCTCTCGCTGCTCCCCTGGTGCCGTACGACGAAGTGGCATCACTATAGGTCTGGCATCTTTCACTAAATCAATCCGGAACTCAATCTCTCGGTGTGGTGGAAGCCCGGTCACCTCCTCGAAGACGTCCGGATACTGGCCAACCATGGGCACATCTGACAACTCATCCTGCGGGATGTCGAGGGAATTTACAAAACTAGCCATAACCCCGTCACTAGGTAGACTACCAAACACTACCCTCCGCCCATCATCCTCCCTCACTGTCACCAAAAAGCCCTCACAGTCTACCACCACCCCGTATCTCTGGAGCCAATCGACTCCGAATATAATGACTTACCCAGTAAAGCCCAAAACAAAGCAATCACATACAAACATACATCCATGACTCGATAACACCAAATTCCTACAAATCATACTAAGGCTAGTCGAACCACCAATCGGGTTCGTCACAACCAATGGTATATCGACTATCTCGGGTTCCAGTCCCAACCTATCTACCAGGTCACTAGATATGAAGGAACGGGAAGCCCCAGTATCAAACAAAACTCGAACTGGTACATCATAAATAGAAAGCATACCTTGAATAACAACATTCTTCCCTTTCTCCGCCGTAGTTGGGGTATTCGACGAAGAAGGAAAAACATCAATAGCATATGCTTTCACAATCTGCTTCTCCTTAAGAGGTTGCGGACACTTATCCTTGAAATGTCCCACTTGACCACAGTTGAAGCACTTCTTATCCGCTAGCTTGGCCCGACAATATTTAGCATAATGGCCCTTCTTACCACAGCTGAAGCACTCAACGTCCTTCTTGCTCTTTTTCTGACCACCCTTAGATTGGCCCTGCTTCCTATTATTCTGAGAGCTATTCTTGCCTCCACTGCCTGCTTGCGGCTTTGGCCCTTCTGCAGATGCCGCCTCAGTCTTTGACTTAGGGTAAAGACTCTCTGATCTCAAAGCTTTCCCCACAATCGATTCGAAAGTCTCATCGATGTGATTGATAAGACTTTCCCCCAAGTATCCATCCAAGCCAGTAATGAACATCTCATTCTTCTTCTCAGGAGTGTCAATGAGAGACAGTCCATACTTCGACAAAGTGTCGAACTCAGCAATATAGTCAGAAACTGCCCTTCCGTTCTGCTTGAGTTCCAAGAACCTCTTAAACAATACTAACTTCTGGGCAGCTGGAATAAACTTCTCTCTAAAGCGAGCCTTGAACTGAACCCAAGTAACCTGGTCCTCTGGAGTAGCTGTTCTAACGGCATTCCACCAATTCATCGCTCGCCCTTACAGCTGAAGAGACGCTAGCCTTCTCTTCATCGCATCCTCAAGACCCAAGTCATCGAAGATACGATCATAGCTATCCATCCAATCTTGAACATCTGTGGCGGACTCCGTCCCGTGGAACGGCTTCCCACCAAGGTTAGTGTAATCCTTACACAACTTTGCGAAATCGACCCTAGGCGCCTGCACTACTGGGCCAACACCAACTCCGGGATTGGGAGCTGCACTTGCACTTCTCTAAGCATGTCTCTCATGAGGTCAGTAAACATCACCCACATGTCAGCAGTATTCCCATAGTTGGTTCCTCTACCAGCACCCCTCGTGTCTCGGCTCATCGTCAATCTGAAAAAGAGAAACGATTAACGACCCCAAAGTGGTGCTAGTGCAGTGCGACTTCATTTTTATAATACCAATAGGATATATATAGCTTTTGAAAACCAAAGTAATCACAAATACGCGCTCTCATATACGTACTATCTCTCCCTGGTGTCTTCCCCTAGGTTAACTACGCAACCTAGAGCTCTGATACCAAGTGTGGCGGCCTGCCCCGCACCAACCGACATTTACTCCAAAGGTGCGCTGTACACATGTTCAGTTAGCACGGAATGGGTCGTCAGAAGGAAAGGGAAGAAGGAAATGAACATACAAAGAACCTGTAGAATGTCTCACAGCGCATAGAACAAAATATAATAATAACATACTTGACATAAAACAGGAGAGATAGTGCATAAGCTAAAAACCAGAACTAAGCATCATAGCAGCGGAAATTCAAAATATATCTTATTACAACTTTTCAACTGTCTCGAAGCAAAAGCAAGATAAAGGAGGTACACTACTAATGCCCAAGTAGCGGCCACCAACGACACAGGGAGAATGTGTGTGTATATATATATATATATATATATATATATATATATATATATATATATATATATATCATACGTGGAAGCCTCCTGCCCGCCTCCGAATCAGCCACTCGCGCACCACCAGCTAACCTGTCTCTAGTCTGCTCGTGTGAGCACCCAGAGTAATAAGAGGAGACATAAAACTCTGGGTCAGACATAAAGCCCGGTATGAGCGATAAGCATCTAGAGTGAACAATAACAGGTAGACTAAAACATACCTGAACCTGGACCTGCAACCAAAGAGTTAGCACTACATATTGTACAACACTCTAAGGTGCCATATCAAACAGTGTAAAGATACAGAGGTGGGGGAGGTGTGCATGTCATAGTGATGGCAAACAATCAAACATAACACCCATCCTCACATCTCTCACTCAGTGCGTAAAGCATACGATATTCACCACTTCGATCACCCACCCTTGCTACGATCACTTTGCCCCATGAAGTCATAAATGGCTTCACTGCACTGGTAATGTAGCCACTAACCCTTCGCTATGTCCACTTGCCCCATGGAGTTATTCACCCCATCTGCGCTGGCTCATAGCCTTGCCAATCCTTATATTTCAACTTGCTCCATGGAGTTATTCACCCCATCTGCGCTGGCTCATAGTCTTACTACGCATCACCTTGCCCCTCAAGTCATAATGACTCTACTGCACTGATAGCGTAGTCTTGCTACCATCACCTTACCCCTCGAGTCGCAATTACTCTACTGCACTGATAAGTAGCCCATCATTCATTTTTAGTGGTGAATCGAAGTTATGAACGTCGACAACTCCTTAGCACACGTCCCACAGCAAAGCCCAACCATGAAGTGAACTCATTGGTTCCCAACTGGATCCTGAGCTCTAACTTCCCATATTGGACTACCTTTGCATCTCAGGTTATTGGTCAATACTGGGTCGGGTCGGATCTCCCCCTAATCCTCAGTTCGGTTCGGATCAGAATGCTCCTTCTACACTGGATCGGGTCGGGTCGTCATCACCCCTGGCGGATTAGGTCGAGGTCTCCAACATGCCACGGTTCGGTCGGGTGCTCTCTTCAGATCGGTTCATGGCACCTTCAACTCGTGGGTGGGCAATCGGGTCGGAGCGTTCAAGTACAATGGGATCGTGGATGCTGCCTCCCTCTGTCGGATCGGGGTATGAAACATGAGCAGGTCGTGTACGAGAGGCAGTTCACGGTTGATGTTCGTGGACCTTGCGCAGATGGTTAGGATCGGAGGAGATGACTTGACTCGTGGTGATGTCCCACGATCCCATAGGGCGTTCTGATCGACCCTCAATCCCCATCCAATCCGAACTCCTGCACCTTGTCCAGCGAGTTGTTTACGCCTCTCGGCGGCGTTTTTGACCATTCCAACTATTCTAATCAATCACAAAACATACCATACAGTCATAGAAACATATATAATCAACCACAAACATCAAAACAACAATATGATAGATTAAAATGGATCAAACATAGCCAAAACCCCATATTTTCCCTTAAGCATGTTTAGGTGAAACTTATGATATGATTAGCAAAACTTAACCAAATTAACCCAAATTCATATCAAAGGTCTAAAACATCATTCCGAATTTTATAAACATTTTACCAGAATCTTATCATGTTTAAATTCGCTAATTAACACTAATCACCCCTAATTAGCCATAATTAGTGCAAAACTACGCAAATCACTCACCTTAGCCACAAATAAACTAAGATCTGAAATAAATCTCTGATTTGATGTGAATCCCAATGCTAAACAGCAGCTCCAATGTTGCTTTGGTGTAGATCTTCCTTGATTAGAGGTTGCTAAGCCAAATCCTTAACCAAAAGGTGATTTGGAGGTGATTTAGAGGTTGGAGGCCATTTTTAGGGTTCCTTGGTGATAAGCGGAGGCTAGAAAACTGAAATGGAGTGATTCTCTAACTCATTTAAGCCTCCCCATAACCCTAATCCCGAAATGAGTTATGGGCCTATCCACTAATCACCCTATTTGGCCCGGTTAAGCAGTTTTTCACCTTCTAAACCTTAATTCAGCCATATCTCCCAAACGGTAAGTCCGTTTGGCTACTATGACCACTCTACGGAAAGGTAAACCATCAAACAAATCCAATGGGAGTAGATTCAGGTCAAAATTCCTTTCCAATCAAAAGTTATGGCCAAAACAAGATCAACTAGGGGCTAAATGGTCATTTAAAAATTGACAAAAATCATGAATTTTGGAAATGACTCTAATAGATGTTTCCCAAAGTTACATGACCATACGACTTCATATGGGAAAGAAATAAATATTCTACGATCCTCCAATGCGTAGGATACGGGTCGTTACAAACTGCAATGGTTTTTATTTCAAAATCATCATCCACAAATTCAAATTGAACAAATTAGTTTCTATATTATGGTCAAGCATTCCAATATACAAAGGGCTTCAAATTGAAGGATTCTACAATCAAGTTGTAATCATACATCAAAACTGGTCCGAATACAGTTCAACCCCAAAGAATTCAACCAAATTCAAAAGACAACGTTGATCATTCTCGAATAAACAAAGAAATAGAGACATATACCTGCGATTAAATCAACTAATTGAAGAAGTTTGGGTCGAACTTCTAGGCTTCGGCGAGGTGTAGATTCGAGCAACCGAGAGTCGAGTACTTGTCAGAATTTTGAAGTAAGCAGGAATCGGAGAAATGAATTGAAGTTAGAAAATTTTTCTTCAAGAAGGCGCCGCCATTAAAATAAGAAATTTTTTAGAGTTGGAAAAGTGGGGAATACCAAGGGACCAAAGAGAAAATATATAGCCATGACGACTAGCCCAGCCCGTCTCGTCATTGACCGGCCCAAATCGACCTGAAGAAAAAACGACCCCATGCGAAACAGGTTTAAAACCGACCCTTAAGATAAAACTGGCCAATACAATCCATCGACATATCGTATAATATTTCGAAGTCCATAATTTTTCATACAGAAATTATGAAACTCTGAGGGGCAAAATGTTTTCCGCTTAAAACGATCGATGGATTATTGACAGTTTAATACGGGTCAGTCTTGTAGCACATGAGAAATGGTCGGTCTACATTTGCTAGGGTCAGTCCAATTCATGATAGCAGGCTGGTCGGTTTCCAGCATGGTCGATCTCCGTCTCCCTCGTGGCTTGCTCAAACCTAAAAGCCTGATAAAACATCTGGTCGCTCCAGAAATGGAAAACATCCGGTCGTTCTGCTTTTGAACAAACCCTTGGATCGCTCCAACCTATTGTAGCCGGTCGATCTGATCTCCATGATGGCCCGGTCGCTCCAACCAGCTCTAAAAGCTTCCTGGTCGGCCTGCTTTGCAAAGACCCCTGGTCGGTCCACTTTATTACTTCAGTACTTTGGTTATTCTTCCCTTCAGCGAAGACCCCTGGTCGGTCCGCCTCATTTCTTCAGCCTTCTGGTCGTTCTTTAAGCTACTGGTCATCTTTTCCTTCAGCGAAGGACTCTGGTCGATCGAAATCCAAAACGACTTGACAGCTGGAGAAAACTGGCAGTGGCATTCTCGTAAATACCATAAAATACCGACCAGAACCCTGAATTCAAGATTTGAACCACTACTTCGCCTATAAATAGCATCCTACCTCCATCATTTGAAGGAAGACTTTTTCGGGAACCACGAGGAGGTGCTGTCAAATTGCTCTTTGGGCCTCTTCAAGCATTTTCAACATCTCTTCTTCACAATTCATCGAAGATCTACCAAGCTCATGATCATGGCTTCTATGGAGGAGATAGCATAAATTCTTCAAGCTTCCTACCATTCTCAACGGAGTGAAAAGGATTAGTGCTTGTCGAAAGAGACTTTATGAATGTATAAGTGAAAGAATTTTGTAAAACTCTTGGTGATTAATGAGATTCTATCTTCTAAGTGGACGTAGACTCGCATAAGAGTCGAACCACCATAAACTCTTGTGTTCTTTTTGTATTTTGATGTTCATAGATTTTGGATATGGCCTTCCACAATTGTAAAAACCTACTTACATCTTGCCTCTGAAAAGGTGACGTGCTTTCTAAGCATATCGCCTTCGATTAGGTGACGTGTTAAGCATTATTTCGGTTGTTTTGCCAAATTTTGGTGTAAACATAAGGATATTAGAAAAGAAAAGGAAATTCTTCGTAAGCAGGAAGGCTCAGAAAGAAGAAAAGTCCAAGAAGAATAAGGAAGAAGTTGTTTTATTTAAGTGTCACTAGAAGGGTTACTATTTAACAAAGTGCAAAGCAGCGGAAGCCATGACCACCGCCGGAAGGCCGAATGTCGGGTGCTATACTTGCACTTAGCTTGGGCACTATAAGGAAAAATGTCCAGAAACAACCAAGTGTAAAGTGATGGAGTGAGACCTACTACTACTGAAAAAGTGAAGAATGTTTGAAGGTATGCTTTTGTTTTGTAACATACTTACTAGAGTTTTATTTGACATTGGCGCATCACATTCATTTATCTTTAGATGTATGGTAGATAAATTGTCTTTAGAACCATCATACTTTATTACTTCCTTCACGGTGGTTAGTGTTTTTAGAGGGTATGGAACTTTGGGATTGAGACGTGGTAGTCTAGAGTTTCAGTTGCTAGATTATACTTTTTTTGTAACTTGAATATGTTTGATTTTGAGGGTTCAGAATCAATTTGGTTATGAATTGGTTAAGTTGTTATGATGCGAGAATATTGTATCGAAACAATGAGGTATCATTGAAACATCCCGATAATGATGATAGGATTGTGTTCTTTGTGGAAAAAAGATTCCACGGAGGTTTTCATGGATGAATGTTTTCGATAGCATTTTTTCTGTTAAGGAATTTCTAACGTCTTCAGACCTATGAAACGATTGCCGTTGAAAAGAGCTATTTAGTTCTAGGTTTATATTGTGCTGGGAGCTGAACCATTGAGTCTGCCACTAAGCAAAATGACCCCTTTAGCGATGAAGAAGTTGAAGGTTTAACTTGTTGATTTGAAAGGTAAAAGCTTCATTAGTCCAAGTAGTTTGCCTTAGGGCACATTGGAAGTACTTGTAAAGAATGCCGCGGGATTGTTGAGAATGCATAATTATTACTGGAAGCTCCAAAAAGACATCAAATAATTGGTATCCTTTGCCTCATATTGATGGTCTATTTGACCAGCTGAGCGGAGAAATTCTTATTTGGATTTGGCTATTGGGTTCCACTAGCTTAGGGTAGTGGATGAGTGTGTATCGTTGACTATATTTCATCCTAGATATGGATCGTAGGAATGGATGGTTATGCCATTTGGATTAAAGAATGCTCCATCTTTCTTCATGGATTCGATGAACCAAATATTTTGGTAGTAGTTAGACAAATTTTGTTGGTTTTTATTGATGACATATCGGTGTATTCAAAGGATATGGAAGAGCATAAGACTTACCTTGGGATAGTGCCTGAGACTTTGCAAAAGAAATAATTAAAGGCTAAGTTTTCTAAGTGACGGTTTTAGGAAAGGAAAGTAAAATTACTTAGTTACGTGGTTTCATGGGAAGGACCGTCGGTAGATCCAGCTAAGATTGACGCTAACGTTGGTTGGAAGAAGCCTGAAAGCATTACAGAGGCGCAAAGCTTTCTGGGATTGGCCGGATACTATCGAAGGTTTATCTAAGATGTTTCGCTGACATCGACACCACTCACTAAGCTAACCAGGAAGGATGTTAAATTTTTTTGGTAGGATGAGAGTAAGCACACATTCCAGGATTTGAGGCACTTGTTTACCAGTTCTCATGTGTTAGTAGTGCTGAAATGAAACTAGGATTTGGTTGCTTATATTGATGCTTGTGCAATATGGCTAGCATCTGTTCTTATGTAGAAGGGAAGAGTTATTTCTTATTGTTAGGAAAATTTATGCTTAACACCCCAAAAGTTGAATCTGTTCGTTGAACTTCCTATTTGTGGTGGTGAAGTGTTCAAACTTGAGATCTGCAAATATTTTCATGTTATAATCTTCGGTTGTTCTATAGAACCCTATAAGTAAACTCTCTATTAGGGACAAAACCAATTGCTGCTCTTATTTGTGATTTCTCGAGTGGGTATTTCTAAAACTTTGAAATGCTTTCTTGGTATGACTTTGGGTTATCAAAATAACCTCTCCGGCTAGTCTTTTGTTATGGATCTGGGCCTTATGGAATTACACTATCTAAATCAGGTCTTGAAGGTTAGGTCTTTGTATGTTTTCTTTGGATTATCATGGATTTGGCGAGATATCGTGAGTGTTCCCCTAATCTCGATCACTTAATCTAATAAGTTATCAAACTAAGAGACCTCAACTTAATCCTAGATTAAGTCTTAGCATAATCCTTAATCGCTGTCATGTTTATCAAGATAATGAAGGTTTTATCCTTAGATCGAGGGTTCTTAGGGCCAATCAAAAATTAAGGTTTGAAAATAGATCTCAATTATGTGCATGATTTATAAATTGCACCTATAATGTTAGAAAGCAAGAGTAATAACATATATTATTGAACCAGATTACACAGAATTTCCTAGATTGCCATATATCTTCATTTCTTTGATTATAATCAATATTACAGTCCTTTTTTCCAACTAATCCCCCATACTAGGCTTTTTATTTCTCTATGTTTAAGAGATTACAAATGTTGAGAAATGAATTCAAAAAAAGAAAAGAAGTCACATGCTCTGAGTTATGGAGCCCTATTTATAGGTATAAGCTGGTCCTCCCTTCGGCACAAGTGCATTATTTAGGTTACCCGACAAGGGTTGATCTCGAAGGCTTTATAGGTTCTTGGTAGATTTCCTTCTAGGTAAAGTTCAGGTAGCTGCTTTCGGTGGATTTGACAAAAGGAACTTTTGTCTGAATGCGAGAGAGACGGCTGCATATGAGCTTTCATCTATTTTACACTTTCATCTCGTACTTTGTCCCTAGTGCTTTAGGGTTCCATATAAGGGGTTTTCACCCTTTTGTATTTTGTAGGATGGGATTTGTTTGTCCTGTGTTTCAGAGGTGTACATGGGAAGCCTCTCTTTACTGCTTTCGAAGGATCCTTTCGACAATTGTTTAGGGTTAGGAAAGCAGGTTTATAAATGCGTGCATGCCTTATGCTACTGTCGGCTGGTTCTAAGGTGCTTCTCCTTCCCATTCTCTTCTTTAGTTGCTTTTGGAGATTCTTTCCCTCTTTTCTTTCCTTGTATTTATCCATTTGGACAATCTTCAAGTCTCGTTTGACTACTTCTTAAGGAACCTTTCTGTAGGTTATACGAGAGCCCTTCTGGTGTCATCTACATTGTGTTGGATCTAGATTAACCATAGAGGGGGGGTGAATAGGGTTTATTACAATTTTTCGCAGAGTTCAAATATTACGGGATATTAACAACAATAAACAGATCACAGATAATAGCAGAAACAGAAATGCAGAAAGTAAATGACACAAGAGATACCCAGCTTCGGCAAATTCCTGCCTACTGCTGCATTCCTAAGGTTTTTACTAGGTGTTAATAACAGATCCCGCTTACAGACACTGTAAACTCGCACTCCCTGCTCCTGTACTAACCCTACGCTCAAAACCATAGACTGATCGATATCCCCTCGATCAGATTTCCCCGAATTACACCCCTCTAATCCGTAACCCAGATTTTACAGACTCTGAGACTGACAGTCAACACCCTGACTGATTAACTCTAGTTTATACAGACACTAGAAAACTGTTCAGATGATTGTTTGAATTTACAACTCGAATTAAAACCAAAAATAAAAACAAATTAGAAGGAATTGAAACCCAAGGAATTAAATAAAGAGGGTTATCCCCTTTTTCTTTTGAGTCATGGCTAAGTCAAAAGGAAAAACAGGCCGGCCCCCTTTGTAATTTATTTGCCCGATCCTTTTGCTTTAGCTCTGGGATAAAATAATGGCGACTGGAAATTTGGCTAGGGTTTCTTCAATACACCCCAAATCGAATCGATCTCTTGATGAAATGAAGTTCTCTGATGCTCGACTTCTCTGTTGCTTTCTACTACTTCGATCTGGAATTTGTTCGGTCGAAAACGATTGAAAAAATGTGAGTTTTCTCTGATTTGAAATTTTCTGCTCTCGAGTTGATTGTAGTTCTTCGATCTGTATGTTTTGTTAGTTTTTTCCCTTGACCGCCGATGATGAATTTGGTGTTAATTTGTAGGGTAATTTGAAACCCTATAAACTCTGATTTCATTATATTGACTTGACTGATTAATTGGGTTCCCCTTTTTATTTGTTGCCTGAATTTGCTCGACTTTGAATGGAAGAATGAGACTTGAATTGTTGCGTGATTTCTTCCCTTTGGTGCCTGGATTGAATCGGCCTTGATTAAGTTTTGCACATGTGTGAACCTGTTCCCATATATGTTGAAATGATTCCCGAAGATTTGTTAGCCCTTGATACATGATGCTTGATTTCCAAAAGATAATTTACTTGCCAAAAACATATTTGTCATGCTCGAATTTCTTTTTACAGAAACAAATAAATGTGTTTCCTTGATTTGAAAATGCCTTGTGTGATTGAGAAAACTTCAGGAAAATATTGAATGAAAAAGATTGTTTCCTGAATTAACATTACAGATTTTTTCCTGCATGATGAATGCTGGAAATAAGTTCTTGAATAGTTGCTAAAATAACTGAAATCAAATTTCCCCTTTTTCCCGACTAAATCTTGAACTGTTGCTTGAAATCAGTGACCAAAAAAACTGCTTGTATGTCATAATATAGTTGCCGAGATTGCAGTGTTAAAATCACGCCATATATGTTTCTCTGAAATGAATCTTGCCTTAAAAACTTGATTGCTGAGACTTGGTATTTACTTTCAGGAATGTAAATCAATGCCAAAAATAAAAGTACTAAATTTCTTACCAAAACAGATTTAGCAGAAACGGTTTTCTGCATGATGTTGATTTTCTCTTGCTAAAAAATGTTTGCAAATTAACACTTGCCAAATTCGTGGCTCACTGATTTGTTTGGTTAAAAAAATAGTTGCCAAATATGCTTGCCATACCACTTGGATTTGATATTTGCCCATTTCTGTTCATTGTCCAATTTTCAAATGCCTTTCTTGCCAAATTAATGCTCCTGATTGAAAACCTTTGCTGTGCACGCTGCATACATACATGAACTGCTTTGTATAAGGGTTTCATCTTGTAGCTGCTTCATGCTCCACACTGACCATTTGCTATACTTCATGTTGATTGTTGTTCTTGACCCCATTTACATCACTGAATTGCACGAAAAAAATGTATACATGCTATCTTGTATTCATGTTATAATTTCCTTGATTTGTATATGCACCGACCATGCCATTTACTGTTCTTGCCTTGTGCACATTACCAATGTATTTCTTCTCATGTGATTTCTTACCATGTGAAAGCTGCCTTGTATGTATATGCTGAAAACATTATTCTGTCCATGCTTGAGTTTGAACTATCCATGTTGGCTGAGTTTGTTACTTGTTGCATCTATATTCAGACCACTATGATATTTGCTGTGAACACCATGTCATTTCTGTTATATGTGATCATCCATGCATTGTCCAGTATCTTGTATCATGTACTTGTATCCAGAAACCACACGTATTTGCACCACTTTGTTAGCTGTATACTTGCTGAACTCCATTTCCCCTTGCTGTTTGCATGACCATGCATTCTTGACCTTTGGTCTGGACTGTTTGTGCCTTGCTCATCCATGTATTGATGTTGCTTTCACCATTTAACTTGTTTGATCACATTTCTTTGACTTGGTCATTCTAGTTTTGACTTTGTTCATGTTCATGAGTATGTTGCGCTGAGTCGAGATGGTCCAAGTGGCTACTCCTCAGTCGCGACATTGATTGGCGAGGCAGTGCACACGTGTATATACATATACACGTGTGTATATGCAGCCGTCAGACGAGTTGTCCCTGTCCCTGCATTGAGATATATGTGTTGTCTGCCTTGTGGTATTTACAGTGTTTCACTGTGAATATCACAAGCTGTCTAGACACAGATTTATGGTTTTATAAATCAGATCAAGTCATGAAAAAGGATGAGAAACACACCATAAATCTGAGGCAAATAAAATTCTAAAAACAAAATTTATATTTGCATATATTCAGTATTATTTCTATTGCAGTATACTGTGTGTTTCTGTTTCATGTGTGACAGGTAAGCTGGGATGACTGGACTGACTGTGATGACTGGACTGACAATGACTGGACTGAAAGCTGAAGATAAGAAGACAGTGTGTGGTGTCAATGAATGTATGAGTCTGTATATACAAGTGAAAATGGATATATATGAAATGTAACTGTGTATATGTTGTGTGTATGTATGACTGAGTGACAATGAATGAACTGTACTGAGGAGTTGTGAGAGAATTGTACAAATATATGTAATAAACAAATTTGATTGAAATAAAATATCATTTTATTGTTGTCAAACGAACTTGCCTATTATATTCTGTTTATATACAAGTACAATATACAGTGAATGTTTAAATAGTGGAGTTATACAGAGTTGTACTGTTTGAATGTTAGAGATATAATATTCAATTCAAATATTATATTCCTATCTGTGTTGTATATATAAAACAGTACAATAACAAACACATTTAAAAGAATATATATATTTGGTTGTTATCATCAAACAAAAATCATATAATTGTGTATACAACACCGTTATATACAACAATCTCCCCCTTTTGATGATGACAAACAAATAAAGATTTTGAGCACAGTAAATGTGTTTGACAGTGAATATTGAACTCCCCCTATTTATTAGCTCCCCCTACAACAAACAACTCCCCCTATAACTGTGTATGAGTGAAATGTATGAATAATAATAAATTTTCAAAATTAAAAATATTTATAAAATATTCACTCATAAAGCAAAATCTCAACCCATTCTCCCCCTTTTGTTATCATCAAAAAAGATTCAGAATTCAAAATATAGATGAAAAATTACTTAATAATATAATTTCAGCTTAAGAGGAAGAACAGTCATCATAAATCTCAATCAGTCAAACAAAAATCATAATAAACTGAGAACTAGTGGCATATTTCACATTGCAGAAAATGACTGATTTACGATGAAATTTATATAAAAATGAATTTCAATTAATTTTCAAACGAATTTTTATAAAAATAAGGCTAAAAAAAAAACAGTGATGGATTTGGATTATAATTATAATTCAATTTAAGTGATAAAATCGAATTATCTCAAATCCCAATATCTATCAATCAACAAATCATAATACGTCATAAAATTTCAATACATTTCACAGATTAGAAAGTGGATTGATAGGCTGGTTATTATACACCAAGGAGAATTTTATATTAATTTCAATTTTTTTTTCTTTTTAATTTAAGAGCACACTGACCACGCATAACCAGATCTTGGATTTTTAAATGAGATCAGTTGCAGCTTAAATATAAGTAATCTCGTAACCATGCATAACCAGAGCTTGGATTTTTAAATGAGGTTAGAGAAATACTTATTATAATATTATCTTTTTCTGTTTCAAAAAGAAAAACTCCTCGATATATAAAATCAGTATGGATGATAGAAAAGTGGTAGGTACAGAAATGGACTGTGAAATAAATTTCTAAATTAATTATATTATGAAATATGCTCTACTGTACTGGGATTATTGAAAATTTTCAGTTGACACTAATTCTGAAAAATAACATAACCACAATTCCATCACAAATATATTTTCACTGTTTATTCAAGATGATTTAAAAAAAATTAAACTCTCCACATTTATAAAAATTATCATGGATGGCAGAATGATGATAGATAATGAGGATGGTCCTGAAATAATTGCCAGTTCAAAGATATTATAATAAATATTCAACCATCATGAAAATCTAAATAAAATTCTCCTCTTGTTGTGAAATATACTGCAGTCACAATTCATCACAATTTCTAAATCTGGTTATAATTTTGATGAATTAAAAATACAGTTTAATTTGGATATTGATTTCAATTTCTGAAAGAATAATCAATAAATAATTTTAAAATTGAAAATCAATTACAAGAGAAATATGCTGATCTATACATGACAAGAGGGAAAAAAATATATATATACAGCAAAAAAAAATATGCAGCACTTTTAAACTGATACCACATGGTGTCTCTACAAAGTGAAAAATCAGAACAGATGGATAAAAAAAACTGATACCAAATGTAGTCTCCCTTATTGAGGAAATTAATTACACCATGATGGACTATGATGGACATCTCAGACCAAAGAAATTTAAACACAAATTCAGCCAGACAAATTTAGCACATTTATTTGTATAAAGCAAAAAAATATGTGTGGATCTATACAAGGTGAAGATTTGAATCTCAGTACAGATGGATGAGACAAATATAAGGCGCTTCTGATACCAAATGTTCTCGCTTTCTCGAGGATTTTAATGACACCCCGGTGGCAAATAATGGTACCTCAGTCAACAGAAAAGACTTAATTAAAAAGCAAGCAACTCAAGCACACAAATTTCATTTATCAGAGTACGATAAATCTTTGATACCAAATCAAGCAGTCCTCAAAAAAATATATTTACAAATCAATTTCTTATAATCAGGGCAGCATGATTCCAAAACAAACATTTTTCAAAAACAGTATCAGAGCAGCACAGAGAAATCAGTATCACAACAGACTTGTCAAGATGTTGGTCACATAAGGTGGTTCATGATCCAAGATTTGCAAATATACTCTATTTTAAATCATTTGAAGAAATGTAAAAGTATTAGGATTTAATGAATCAATCACACCAGGTTATATTTCAGATTCAAAATATGTGTGAGATCCAATAAATCAATAATTTCAAATGATTTTAAACAAACATATATTCAAATCAAATAATCATGAAATAACAATGATTTTCAAAGACCATTTTTTAAAAAAAAATTCAAGAATTTCTCAAAACTATTTTTGACAAGCCCAAGAGAAATTTCAGGTTATTTACATCAAATTTGAAAATATTCATGATCGGGATAATTTATTTGAAATCACATGAATTAATGTAAAGTTTTGGGATATAATGAATCAGTCCCACAAGATTGACAATTTCAAAAAAATAAGAGGTGTGTGATATTCAAAAATATCTAGAATTTCAGATGATTTCAAACAAACATATTTCAATATAATGATCATGAATAAAGATGAATTCCAAGATGTATCACTGATACAAGCCAATCTGAAAATCAATGAAATTATCACAACTGATAAATAACAGAGTGCTGTAATGAGTATAATATTTTGATCTTTTCTAAAATGAATTAGAATAAACTCAGAACAGCAAAGGTGTGTGACATTTCATTAAATATTCAGATCTTCAAAAAATTTAGAATTCAAATTAACAGTGTTCAAGATATGGCACGAATACATCAACACTGTTATGAATTCAGAAATAAGAATATACTTCAAAAACAATTGCAGATATTTACAAGATTAAGTACAAGATCTGGAAATAATAAAAAACATCAGAGTTCTATACACGCAAAACAAATTTCCAGAATATCATGAATACTGCAATTCAAGGAGCACAAAAAAAAATATGGCAGTGATAAATCAAATCAGAATAGACAGAAGAAAGAGATAGAAGGGAAAAGAAGAAGAAATAAACAAAAGAAAAAGAAACAAAACAGAAAAATATTTACAGAGGTGAGTCCAGAGATCATACCAGAATTCAGTGTAAATCAGAATCTCTAACTCAACAAATCTTGGCCTAAGGAACTGTAAATGACACAGAATTTTAGACAATCTTGATTTCAAATTTCTTTTCAGCACAGCAATTCCTCAGCCTTCACTGGTACCTAGCAGTTGAGTGAATTAAGTGGTCTAACAAAATTTGTAAAACCACTCTGAAATATGTTTACCACTTTTGGTACCCAAACCTGTTTGTATAACAAACCATCAGAATTAACTTTTGTACCCTTAGGAACCCAAATCTGTTTGAACTTGACGAAGTTTGTTTTATTTCCATTTTGGATCCAAGATTGTTTAGATGGATTATTATAAAACAAGTTTTCATCACGTTTATGATTCAACAAACCTCCAAGATTATTAAAGTTTGAATTTTCAAGTTGATTCTTTCCAAAGCAGTTTGAAGAACTTTTCAAATCGTTTGAATTTAGTTTTTCAAAAACATTATTCTTCCCAAAGCCAAGGCCATATTTTTTTTTAGAAGAAAATTGATTTTTCAACAACCTATTCAAAGATTTTTCGCCATTAGAAAAATTTCTCAAAGTTGTTTCAAGTTGTTGAATTTTAAATTTAAGATCACCATTTTCTTTTGTTAAATCTGAACAACGGCTTTTTGTGATCTTATTCCTTTCATAATCCGTTTTCAAAACCAAGTTTTCATCTTTAAGAAATTTAATTTTGGCTTGTGATTCCGAGATTTCAAATTCAAATCGTTTTTGTTTTTCAGACTCAAAATTCCTAGACTTTTCAATCTCATTTACAAGTTCTTTCAAAATCAAATCACTTTTCACCAGATTTTCATTTTCAGCAATTTCAAGTTTGAAATTTATGTCAGTCTTAAAAACTTCAAATTCCTTTTGTAGAAGATTGTTCAAATTTGATAACTCAATCTTGTTCTCTTTTAAGATCAGAATTTCATTTTCAAATTTTTGAATATTTTTATTGAGATGAACAAGATTGATTTTCAATTTCAAACAATTTTTACAATCTGAATTTGAAAGGTTTTTAAAATATTCAAGTTGTGATTCCAAATTATCAATTTTGCTGGTCATCTCAGAGTTCTTAGATTTCAAAGACTTGTTCTTAGATTTGAGTTTATCAACAGATTTAGTCAAATCAACGCACATATAAACTAAATCTTCGTATGAGAAATTTTCAGTTTCAGCATCTGTTGATTCTCCATCGTTTGATCCATCTGTTTCTCCTTTCAAGCACAGATCTGAATTTGAGTTGACATTCTGGGGTTTTGAGCAGTCATCAGTTTTTCCATAGAGCTTGTTGAAAGTTCTCCAGACATCATGCGCAGTCAAACAATGAGATACGTGAATAAACTGTTCGGTACTGAGATAATCAAATATGATATTCATAGTACGTGAATCGAAAACAATGTTTCTATTATCAGACATATCACTCCCATTTATAATAGTATCCCAACATTTAATATTAACAGATTTTAAATAAAATTCCATTGTGGATTTCCAGTTTAAAAAATCTGTTCCAGTGAAAATAGTTGGAGATGAACTGGACTGACTTTCGCTAGACAGACAACTATGGTTACCCATGACTCTAGAGTTAAAAAAAAAATTACCTGGCTCTGATACCACTTGTTGGATCTAGATTAACCCTAGAGGGGGGGGTGAATAGGGTTTATTACAATTTTTCGCAGAGTTCAAATATTACGGGATATTAACAACAATAAACAGATCACAGATAATAGCAGAAACAGAAATGCAGAAAGTAAATGACACAAGAGATACCCAGCTTCGGCAAATTCCTGCCTACTGCTGCATTCCTAAGGTTTTTACTTGGTGTTAATAACAGATCCCGCTTACAGACACTGTAAACTCGCACTCCCTGCTCCTGTACTAACCCTACGCTCAAAACCATAGACTGATCGATATCCCCTCGATCAGATTTCCCCGAATTACACCCCTGTAATCCGTAACCCAGATTTTACAGAGTCTGAGACTGACAGTCAACACCCTGACTGATTAACTCTAGTTTATACAGACACTAGAAAACTGTTCAGATGATTGTTTGAATTTACAACTCGAATTAAAACCAAAAATAAAAACAAATTAGAAGGAATTGAAACCCAAGGAATTAAATAAAGAGGGTTATCCCCTTTTTCTTTTGAGTCATGGCTAAGTCAAAAGGAAAAACAGGCCGGCCCCTTTTGTAATTTATTTGCCCGATCCTTTTGCTTTAGCTCTGGGAAAAAATAATGGCGGCTGGAAATTTGGCTAGGGTTTCTTCAATACACCCCAAATCGAATCGATCTCTTGATGAAATGAAGTTCTCTGATGCTCGACTTCTCTGTTGCTTTCTGCTACTTCGATCTGGAATTTGTTCGGTCGAAAACGATTGAAAAAATGTGAGTTTTCTCTGATTTGAAATTTTCTGCTCTCGAGTTGATTGTAGTTCTTCGATCTGTATGTTTTGTTAGTTTTTTCCCTTGACCGCCGATGATGAATTTGGTGTTAATTTGTAGGGTAATTTGAAACCCTATAAACTCTGATTTCATTATATTGACTTGACTGATTAATTGGGTTCCCCTTTTTATTTGTTGCCTGAATTTGCTCGACTTTGAACGGAAGAATGAGACTTGAATTGTTGCGTGATTTCTTCCCTTTGGTGCCTGGATTGAATCGGCCTTGATTAAGTTTTGCACATGTGTGAACCTGTTCCCATATATGTTGAAATGATTCCCGAAGATTTGTTAGCCCTTGATACATGATGCTTGATTTCCAGAAGATAATTTACTTGCCAAAAACATATTTGTCATGCTCGAATTTCTTTTTACAGAAACAAATAAATGTGTTTCCTTGATTTGAAAATGCCTTGTGTGATTGAGAAAACTTCAGGAAAATATTGAATGAAAAAGATTGTTTCCTGAATTAACATTACAGATTTTTTCCTGCATGATGAATGCTGGAAATAAGTTCTTGAATAGTTGCTAAAATAACTGAAATCAAATTTCCCCTTTTTCTCGACTAAATCTTGAACTATTGCTTGAAATCAGTGACCAAAAAAACTGCTTGTATGTCATAATATAGTTGCCGAGATTGCAGTGTTAAAATCACGCCATATATGTTTCTCTGAAATGAATCTTGCCTTAAAAACTTGATTGCTGAGACTTGGTATTTACTTTCAGGAATGTAAATCAATGCCAAAAATAAAAGCACTAAATTTCTTACCAAAACAGATTTAGCAGAAATGGTTTTCTGCATGATGTTGATTTTCTCTTGCTAAAAAATGTTTGCAAATTAACACTTGCCAAATTCGTGGCTCATTCATTTGTTTGGTCAAAAAAATAGTTGCCAATTATGCTTGCCATACCACTTGGATTTGATATTTGCCCATTTCTGTTCATTGTCCAATTTTCAAATGCCTTTCTTGCCAAATTAATGCTCCTGATTGAAAACCTTTGCTGTGCATGCTGCATACATACATGAACTGCTTTGTATAAGGGTTTCATCTTGTAGCTGCTTCATGCTCCACACTGACCATTTGCTATACTTCATGTTGATTGTTGTTCTTGACCCCATTTACATCACTGAATTGCACGAAAAAAATGTATACATGCTATCTTGTATTCATGTTATAATTTCCTTGATTTGTATATGCACCGACCATGCCATTTACTGTTCTTGCCTTGTGCACATTACCAATGTATTTCTTCTCATGTGATTGCTTACCATGTGAAAGCTGCCTTGTATGTATATGCTGAAAACATTATTCTGTCCATGCTTGAGTTTGAACTATCCATGTTGGCTGAGTTTGTTACTTGCTGCATCTATATTCAGACCACTATGATATTTGCTGTGAACACCATGTCATTTCTGTTATATGTGATCATCCATGCATTGTCCAGTATCTTGTATCATGTACTTGTATCCAGAAACCACACGTATTTGCACCACTTTGTTAGCTGTATACTTGCTGAACTCCATTTCCCCTTGCTGTTTGCATGACCATGCATTCTTGACCTTTGGTCTGGACAGTTTGTGCCTTGCTCATCCATGTATCGATGTTGCTTTCACCATTTAACTTGTTTGATCACATTTCTTTGACTTGGTCATTCTAGTTTTGACTTTGTTCATGTTCATGAGTATGTTGCGCTGAGTCGAGATGGTCCAAGTGGCTACTCCTCAGTCGCGACATTGATTGGCGAGGCAGTGCACACGTGTATATACATATACACGTGTGTATATGCAGCCGTCAGACGAGTTGTCCCTATCCCTGCATTGAGATATATGTGTTGTCTGCCTTGTGGTATTTACAGTGTTTCACTGTGAATATCACAAGCTGTCTAGACACAGATTTATGGTTTTATAAATCAGATCAAGTCATGAAAAAGGATGAGAAATACACCAGAAATCTGAGGCAAATAAAATTCTAAAAACAAAATTTATATTTGCATATATTCAGTATTATTTCTATTGCAGTATACTGTGTGTTTCTGTTTCATGTGTGACAGGTAAGCTGGGATGACTGGACTGACTGTGATGACTGGACTGACAATGACTGGACTGAAAGCTGAAGATAAGAAGACAGTGTGTGGTGTCAATGAATGTATGAGTCTGTATATACAAGTGAAAATGGATATATATGAAATGTAACTGTGTATATGTTGTGTGTATGTATGACTGAGTGACAATGAATGAACTGTACTGAGGAGCTGTGAGAGAATTGTACAAATATATGTAATAAACAAATTTGATTGAAATAAAATATCATTTTATTGTTGTCAAACGAACTTGGCTATTATATTCTATTTATATACAAGTACAATATACAGTGAATGTTTAAATAGTGGAGTTATACAGAGTTGTACTGTTTGAATGTTAGAGATATAATATTCAATTCAAATATTATATTCCTATCTGTGTTGTATATATAAAACAGTACAATAACAAACACATTTAAAAGAATATATATATTTGGTTGTTATCATCAAACAAAAATCATATAATTGTGTATACAACACCGTTATATACAACACATTGTTTCTCCAGTACCTTACGGGTTGTCTCCTTTAGCTTTGAATCAAATAGTTGCGAGAGGCATTAGACATATGTGAACTCTTGGCTTTTTTCGACAGTTATCCTTCCCAACAAGGTTGGGCTGGAGTCCCTTTTCCTTAAGATTCACTTCCTATGGCGAGTTTATATCAGGATCATTCTTTGCTCTCTCGTTCTAGAGAGACTAGCTTGCTTCACTAGCGCTCTTAGTTTATGGAGGTTGAGCCTCCAGAATTTGGTTGAGTGCTTTCGTCTTCTGCAACCTTGTTAGCATATGGCTCCTAGCATCCGTCTCAGTTCTTTCTGATGCTTCACCCTTGCCTTGCTCCCTCTGTTCTTTTTTGTTAGGTGAACTAGTACAAAACCAGTTCCCTTTTGGCTCAAACTGGAAGGGGCTTCTTTACATGTTGTCAGAAACAATTCGGTTTCGGCTCAGACCAAAAGAGACTTCTTTACACGTTGTGGTTGCCAATTCCCTCTCGGCTAAGATCGAAGGGACTATTAGTTTGGGGGAGATTCCATTTTACTCTTTCCCTTTCTTGTTCTGAGGGCCAATTACTGCTTCTTTTTGTGGTGGCGTCACCTTTTGCACTTCTTCATTTTGACTTTGATTCCTAACCTGCCTTAATAATTTATATGCTAATACTTATGCTTCCTAATAGCTAAGGCGTCATAAAGTCCAATATCCAATTTATGATCATTAGTTAGTTGCTATTGTTTTTCCTTGAAGATTTAGAGGCATTACTTATTGCGGGAAAGGTTCGAATTGTTCGTAGACTACAAGTCCATTAGTTATTTGTTTTCTTATAACGAATTGAATATGGATAGCAGAAATGGTTGGAGTTCCTTAAAACTTACGAATTTGGCACATAGTATACTTCCGGGAAAGGGAATAAGGTTGTTGATGCCCTCAATGGGAAACACTAAGGGATCCTGTCTTTTATGCTGAATGAATGGAAAGACTTATAATATTTTGTCATATGTAATATGAAGATCAGGTCGACAACAAGTTCTAGTGGAATGACACCGATGGTGTGCTTAAAGGTTCGATCAGGTTCGATAGAAAGGATAGCTTCTAGACAAGAAGAGCGTTCTTCGTAAGCCGAAGGATCGGAGAGCTTATTGGTTTGTTACAACCATTAGATATTATAGTTTGGAAATGGGATTTGATATTCATGGATTTTGTCGAGAGACTGATGAGATCAAAAAGAGAGAATGAAAGCATTTGGGTTATTATGGATAGACTAACCAAGAGTGCTCGTTTCATTCCAGTGTAGTCTACTAGGATGATACCGGTTTTGGCTAAGTTATTCATAAAGAATATTGTGAGACTTCATGGATTTTCTAGTAGTATCGAAAGGGACCGAGATCCCTTTTTTATGAGTGAGTTTTACAAAAGTTTGCCAAAGTCAATGGGGACAAAGATCAAGATGAGTATAGTTTATCACCCATAGACGGATGGGAAACTCAAAAGGGTGAAGTAGATACTGGAATATTTTTTAGGAGATTGTTTTCTAGATTTTAGTGGTTCTTAGGAGGAACATTTGCACTTAGTGTAATTTTCCTATATTAACATTTTTTTAGGCTACTATCGGAAAGACGCCTTTGGAAGCTTTATATGGAAGACCATATAAATTTCCATCGTGCTAGTTGGATAATGGCAACATGCTAGTTCTTGGTTCAAAATTAGTAAAAGAAGCCATAGAGAAGATTGAAATCATCCAGGGTTGGATGAAGGAAGCTCAATCCAGGTAGAAGAGTTACATAGATAGAAGGCGTAAGGATTTGTAATTCTCTGTTAATGAAAAGTTTTCATAAAGGTATCACCAATGAAAGGCGTGTTACGTTTCGGAAAAGCGGGGAAGCTTGCACCAAAGTTTGTCGAACTTTTTCCGATAGTGGAAAGAATTAGGAAGCTTGCCTATCTGGTGGACCTACCAAATATACTTGTGACGACCGCCCATAACTCCTGCAATGAACAAGGGAAACAATGCGTTGAGACACATGCCAGGAAGCTATGGATGATCATCGAGGTTGGTAACACAATGCGACACATGTCGTATAACTCAAAGTGCAAGGATAAAATATAATAGAACATACACGACATGCTTTAATAGTGAAGCATTTCCGAGCAGAAACGTAAACTTTCATAACAACTAGAATGAATATCCATACACCCTTGGATTACAACATAAGTGTCTGTACAATTTTTCCTTGCTACAACACTCATAAAAAACACCAATCATAACAGCAAAAACAACAAGTTCTAGATAATAGAAAAACTGATGCCCAAGCCTCTTGCTCGTCATCGCTCTACATCCTAGCCTCACCAAGTTCTGCTACATGTAAACTGCTACTCAATCTGCCTATCCAAAACTGGATGAACTGCCCAAAGTAATAAGAGGAAACATAAAACTTTGAGTCAGACAACAGTCTTAATGAGCGATAAAATGCCTATCTAACATCATTAATAAAGTATATGAGAATAAGCAGATTAACCAACCGATCTACCGAAACTACATAGAAGAACCAAGACTCGTCTTCCCCACATCTGACAATGATATCTTTTACAACAAGCATTTGAAAACAACGATGAATCCATCGCAATTAAAAGAAACCAGACAATAGAAATCATACCAGCTAGTTATATCTCACGTAAACCATCCTAATCGAGATCAACATCCCTCAAGCATAAGCCCCGAAGGCCTAAACCAACAACAGAAAAGCATCCAAGAAACATGTAACGACCCGGATTTTGAGCGACTTTGGTTATCGACGTAAGCTCGACGTCGATAACCAAAACATCGAAAAATCCTGGTAATTAGTGAAAGAAATTAGAGGGTGAGGATAAATAAGATAGAAACTTATAGAATAAAAGAAGAAGAAGAACATCATCATCAGAGTAACACGAATCTCACAGCGGAACGAATAAAATATAACATAACTTTTGAAATAAAAACAGTTATGTATACAATAGCACTTATCAGAGTACAACACTTACGACAACAGCGGAAATAATAATAGTTATAGATTCCCGAAGTCTCCTGCTCCAAGCTCTCCAAGTATATCTGTAAAACCCCGACTACTTGACTGCCCGTACAAATATAGGCACCTAAGAGTTTAAGGAAAACAACAAAGTAAACTCCGGGTCAGTCATGGGACTGGTGTGAGTAAAATAGTTTAAACAGGTATATGAACAAGTAAACGATATCTCATAAGACCACGCCGCAGAACGGAACGAGTTTTTCCCTTATGAGAATCCAAAATAACTTTATATCAAAAACCTTTTGATATTATAATAATGTCTATGTACAAATAGATATCAACTAGCAGAAACGCTTTCATCTCAAGTTCTACATATATAGTATACAATCAAAACCGCAAGCACGTATTGGGTAATGGATTTCCAACTATGACAAGGTATGGAACCACCTTCCGATCAGTGTACTCTAGGAACGATACACTGGAGTTCAACAAGAACATCTTGCAACTCAGCCACACATGACCGACCACTCATTTCGCTTAAGTGTATCGAATGTATATCACCAACGGTTGGGATCAGCAACCGTTCCCGTATATATATATGGGACAGCATTGATAGATTTAAGAAACAAATGAATATTCACTAGATAGGTGGTTATACACCCTACTTCGGTGCGACCGACTTAGCCATGCTGCCTGCCCGATTTCTGTCACTACCGGATGATGAGGTTAGAAGCTACGTGTTATCATCACATCAGATTCACTTTAAATGTCACATCGTCAGATCCATCGAAAATCACTAATTGACGTCTACAACAGTACATTACGTGTTAGCTAAAGAAGTTTCCTTCTCCGCTTCCACTCTTGGTACGGTTGAAGAAATCAGTGTACGTGACCGTTTTGGAAATACTCTGTCAGACATTCATTCATACAAGTCATCATCATTCACTTAGAATGTCACATCGTCATACCTGCCAAATCACAAATTTATTTATCCAAAAATGACACGGGTATACAGCTAAGACAAACGAATTCCTCCGCCACCAAACGTGAATACGTTTGAACAGATCAACTTACACAATTTATTAGATATACTCTATCAGACCTTCCTCCATACAAGTTGTCCTGGGACTGGACAAACCGAAGGCACTATTCCGTATATCCATCTTAGTCACTGTTATCTAAGACTTATACAACAGCCCTTGCATTTTACCCCGTCTTCAATTATCTTTGGCATATATGATTCGCGACGCTTATGCCAATACAGAGTGGTTCTATGGATAATAATCCAACCGGTCTCTCCATATTAACAACGTTAAAATGGTCAAAACTCCGATAGTCTGTGATTTATCTATCAAAGAAAAACAAGTGTGCAAAACAACGATATTATTTCCAGATGGAAATCATATCGATCAATCATCAACGTATATCTACATATATATTCATATTGCCTTATTTTCTATGTTTATAAAATATATGTTATTAACACTGGAAAACGTTTCCATCTGCTTATTTACAAATCACTACTCTTCCACAACTATCAGTCCCTGACTGTAAACTAGCATGAGAACAATCCCCTAAGTATAAATCCTGAAGGCCGAAACCAACATCAGATAGGCACTTAGAAAACCATTCAACTTACTAATCTCTAGTCAGTTCTAATTTTACTTAACTCTATTTGATTAACTCTGATTGATTAACTCCTTTACTTTATTCGAATAAACTATATTCGATTAACTCCTTTGATTTAACTAATCGATAACTCCTTTCGATTAAACTAACATCGATTACTCCCTTCGATGAAACTAACATCGATTACTCCCCTCGATGAAACTAACATCGATATCTCCTTTCGATGAAACAAACATCGATAACTCCTTTCGATGAAACTAACATCGATATCTCCTTTCGATGAAACAAACATCGATAACTCCTTTCGATGAAACTAACATCGATAACTCCTTTCGATGAAACTAACATCGATAACTCCTTTCGATGAAACAAACATCGATAACTCCTTTCGATGAAACTAACATCGATTAATTTAACTCGACGAACTTAACTCGACTAACTTAACTTGACTCGACTAACTCGACTTACTTGGTTCGACCAATTCGATTCGATTAACTAGGCTCGACTAACTTGACTAACTTAACTCGACTTACTTGGTTCGACCAATTCGATTCGATTAACTAGGCTCGACTAACTTGGTCGAACCACCTGATCAACTCAACTTATTTAACTTAACTTATTTCTCAACTCGATTAACTCCTATCGAATAACTAATATTCGATTAAACTCCATTCGCTTGACTCTAGATCGCAGCGATCACAATGGTTACGCCTGACTCCCTCAGGAAACATCCGACCGCCGTAGGCTATTTACAGCCCTGCGAATTACGCTAGCAGTCGTACGAGATGACAACTTATCCTGAATACTATGTTTGACTAACTCTGTCTCAAATAACTATATTTGATTAACTCTAGTTCGTTTTAACTCTAATCGATTAACTCTAACTAATTAACTCCAACTGGTTAACCCTAACTGATTAACTCTAACTTGTTAACTCTATTTGACTAACTCAATTTGACTAACCCCTTTCGAATAACATATTCGATTAACTAACTTTCGAATACCATATTCGATTAACTAACTTCAAATACCATATTCGATTAACTAACTTCGAATACCATATTCGATTTCTCCTTTCGAATGTCTATATTCGATTAACTAACTTCGAATACCATATTTGATTTAACTAACTTCGAATACCATATTCGATTTAACTAACTTCGAATACCATATTCGATTTAACTTTATTCACTTTATAAAGATTTCCTTTTTAACAATGTTTTATTCATTTGAAAAGATTTACTTTTAAATAACGTTTCTACACTTTAAAAATGATTTCCTTTTTATAATGTTCCCTTTCCAATTCTATTTGTAAATGGTTTACAAATATTTCCTTTTCAAATTTATTCTTGAAATATTCTAACTCCTTAAATTTTCGGGAAAATTCGCCATAACCTCCTTTGTAACGGGAGCATCGGGAAAATCCCCAAACTCGCCACACAGGCCTTTCCATTCAAAAAGAAATGTTTTGAATTTATTTCCTTTTCAAATATCTCCTATATATAAATATCCCAATTTATAAATATTCCTTATTTATAAATATTCCACTTTATAAATATCTCTTATTTATAAATATCCCAATTTATAAATATTCTATTTTCAATATCACTTTGGAAATCACCTTATCAACATTCCGACATGTTAACATATCAAATTACGATGTCTAATCTCGTCCATACACACACAATCAACAACAGGTTATAATTCACATCATATATTAAAATATATGAAAAACAATAAAATAACTGTTGAGGAATCCAGTCGGATTCCTCCAACCTGTCTCCCTGCATCACAGATGTTAGACAATATAGATAACATCACTTTCAGTTCCATATGATACATTCTGTTAAACAGAATCAATATAGAAATTCAACTAACTGACTAGCAGTTCAATCAAACAGTCAACATACAGTCAATCAGATAATTTTAACAGTTCTCACAATACAACATGAAATTATAAACTGTTTAGAGTTGGTGAGATTTACTCACAATTGATGTTCATCGTTAAAGAACGATAAACTATTATTTGATTTGAATCAAACAATTTATTTCGCCGTAAATCCATACGAGCTCCAATCCACTCCCAGTCAGTTTCATTTTGTAGCTCTCGTCCATACGGTCCTAACGGATCCGACCGTTCGTGATTCTGATAACAGATGACCGAGATATCACTTATTCAAGTTTAACACTTTTATTTAATTAAATAAAAACTTATATTATCCCTTTTATTTCATTTGGGCCTTTTACCTTATCTCAGCCCAACTTCCACCGTATAAACCACGAGCCCATCCCCTTTCTTCCCCAAATACTTCGACGAGCTCCAGGAATACCCAAATAACTCCATCGTTGACCAAGCCATTGACCGGCCGTACCTCCTCCTTCGTTCGTCAACTGCCATCACAACCACCACCAATCACATCGCCATCAAAAACCCCACCTGGCCAACTCCACCTTGTCAGTCTCGGCACCCCTTCGAGAATCCACCTGTAGCCAAATACCCGATGTCACATTCCATCCCCAACGACCGGAGTTGTCCAGACTGACACTACTTGGTACGCCTTGACCACTCGATTCCGTCTACGCCTTCGAATCGACCCCCGACCACTTGTATCTCCCCCATGCCTCAACCCTAGCTCGCTATACTCTTGCTGTACACTTCGCACTTCAGAAAAATATGGTCGAACCCAACCAAAGTGGTACTATCTTGAAAAGCAGCTTGCAAGGATCACATAAGAATGTATTTTGGGATTTTTAGAAGTTTGGTTGATTTGTTTGAGGTTTTTCCAAGATCGCATTTTGAGTTAGGAGGAAAAACTGACGGCGCAGAAAAGTGTTTGACTTTGGAAGATAGAAAATTAGGTTAAAAGGTGTTGAGGGGTTTATATAAGGAAGTATAAATATTTTAATATTCATTAGTTTAATTATTCTTAGTCTCACGCTACCTGTATTTCACAATAAAAATTCGTATGGTCACATACGATCCCTAAAAATCACGAAACTGGACATGCAGCTACCGTTCGACATTACGGTCCCAACCAAACTGGTTTCGCCGAATTCCGACTCCGTATGCTCACACAACGTATTTTTAACTGTCAAAATACTGACTGTTTCTCACTCTAAAAATCGGTACGACCACACAGTGACTCTAAAAATCACCAAACTGGAAATCTAACAACTATTTGACATTGCGGATCCAACAAAACTAGTTTCGTCGAACTCCGACTTCGTTTGCAAAAGTGGCTATTTTTAAAGCGCTGAATAGACCATTTAAATATATAAATATATTTAAATATAATTAAATATAATATTAATAAATTAATATTATCGTATATATTCACAGTGGAATACCATACAGCTCTAGAATATTCCTATATGAAATTTCTAGCTTGATATTTCAAATCTCGATTAAATCGATATTCGATTTTCAATGAAATTCCTTTCATAAATAAAATTAAATTATAAAGGAATTCCATAACGACTTTTCTAAAATTTGATTTGGCCATAAATCAAAATCTACACGACGAAATCCCGATCTTTCTCTTCCACTAGAAAGATATACTCCACCAGCTCCACACGTTTCTTGTTTCACAGAAATCGGGCTTAAAACGAATCCTGTACATTCAGTTGAAGTTCAAATCGCCAAATAGCGAACTGCAGCGCCATTTCAAGCTCTATTTTAATTATATTATAATTATATGTTCAAACTGTCGTCGATTCAATATAATCGTTATTATATTTCAAATCGAAACTCCACCAAATCTCGTATGCTATTCAATTCACACGATATTGTGAATTTCACTATTTCGACATTATAATATATTATTATATTATAATTATTTATTAAATATTCAATATTATTTAATTAAATGATCATTAACTTCTCTAAATCACCAATTATATAATTAAATAAATTAATTATATATCTTTAAAAGTGCGGGTCATTACATTCTTCCCCACTTAAAATAATTTCGTCCTCGAAATTGCTAAGTTAGAGGACGACCCTATCTATTGGAATTCCTAAGATTTGTTTACCCCTTATTTCTGATTTCAACTAAACCAATTAATATCGACTAAAATATTAATTTATTCCGACTTACTAAAATTTTCAAAAATTCTAAAAAATTTCTAACACTTTAACTTTTCGAAAAATTTCGCCATAACCTCCTTTGTATGGCCCTATCGGTAAAACTCCAACTCGCCTCTCTAGGCCTTCTCCAAACCAAAAGAAAATCAAACAGCGAAGCGGCTTGCCAATTCGGCTCATAAATTCCAAACTCATATAAAGAATAAACTTGTACCTTTTTGTTGGGCATATCATTATATCCCTACCATCTGTTATCAACTCGGCATATACAAATGCCATCCCAATCAACTTCAACCAAGTTATTCTTAACACAACCATTCGCTTATTCAAGCCGAATTAAATTTCAAATTCGAGTTTCAAATTCCAAACTCTCAACTTATCATTTCAATTCCAAATCCAGATTATCCGCTAATCAATTCCATTTTCATTTAACTTAGTCAAGGTTAAATTCTAATTTATTATTCACTTTCACCATTTAAATCCATTTAACTTCATAAGTTAAATTTAAATTTCTAGAACTTAAATTCCTGGGTAAATTTCAAATTAATTTGAAATCACAATACCAATTCAAAACATTTGAATTTCTAAACACCTTGTTTTATCAAAACAATTCAAATCAAAATCTTTGGTAGTAATCCACCACTTAGAACTCGAAAATCACACCAATGATACTGCGCAGTCATCATCGGAATTATTTTCCAGCGACCTAAGTGATTTCAATACTATATCATTTCGAAACCCTTACTAAATACATACATTTTGAAAACATCTCAAAATCTCCCAGGAACTTAAAATTTCCTTATTTTAATTCGAAATCTGATTTAATCTCAAATTTAATTCATCTTATTTCATATACTTTACTTATATGAATTCTGATTGGTTATATATAACCATTTCACATGTTATAATCTTACTCGATTATAATCACAACCTATATATGATAATATATCACATATCCATACTGTGTCGGTCCATCGTATTCAAGTGTTTATTTACTCCAACCGATACAGTGGATCAAACTGATCGACCCGAACTCATAAACAACTCAGCCAATGAATCTCCACAATATAAAACCATTTTTATATCAAATACAAATACGCACTCGTATATATACACTAAAACTCAATCTAGGGTGTTACTAACCCTATCTCTACCGAGTCACGCCACAGAGCCAAGAAATTCTTAACTTAAGCTCTGATACCAACTGTAACGACCTAGATTTTGAGCGACTTTGGTTATCGACGTAAGCTCGACGTCGATAACCAAAACATCGAAAAATCCTGGTAATTAGTGAAAGAAATTAGAGGGTGAGGATAGATAAGATAGAAACTTATAGAATAGAAGAAGAAGAAGAACATCATCATCAGAGTAACATAAATCTCATAGCGGAACGAATAAAATATAACATAACTTTTGAAATAAAAACAGTTATGTATACAATAGCACTTATCAGAGTACAACACTTACAACAACAGCGGAAATAATAATAGCTATATAATCCCGAAGCCTCCTGCTCCAAGCTCTCCAAGTATATTTGTAAAACCCCGACTACTTGACAGCACGTACAAATTTAGGCACCCAAGAGATTAGGGAAAACAACGAAGTAAACTCCGGGTCAGTCATGGGACTGGTGTGAGTAAAATAGTTTAAACAGGTATATGAACAAGTAAACGATATCTCATAAGACCACGCCGCAGAACGGAACGGGTTTTTCCCTTATGAGAATCCAAAATAACTTTATATCAAAAACCTTTTGATATTATAATAATGTCTATGTACAAATAGATATCAACTAGCAGAAACGCTTTCATCTCACGTTCTACATATATAGTATACAATCAAAACCGCAAGCACGTATTGGGTAATGGATTTCTAACTATGACAAGGTATGGAACCTCCTTCCGATCAGTGTACTCTAGGAACGATACACTGGAGTTCAACAAGAACATCTTGCAACTCAGCCACACATGACCGACCACTCATTTCGCTTGAGTGTATCGAATGTATATCACCAACGGTTAGGATCAGCAACCGTTCCCGTATATATATATGGGACAACATTGATAGATTTAAGAAACAAATGAATATTCACTAGATAGGTGGTTATACACCCTACTTCGGTGCGACCGACTTAGCCATGCTGCCTGCCCGATTTCTGTCATTACCGGATGATGAGGTTAGAAGCTACGCGTTATCATCACATCAAATTCACTTTAAATGTCACATCGTCAGATCCATCGAAAATCACTAATTGACGTCTACAACAGTACATTACGTGTTAGCTAAAGAAGTTTCCTTCTCCGCTTCCACTCTTGGTACGGTTGAAGAAATCAGTGTACGTGACCTTTTTGGGAATACTCTATCAGACATTCATCCATACAAGTCATCATCATTCACTTAGAATGTCACATCGTCATACCCGCCAAATCACAAATTTATTTATCCAAAAGTAACACGGGTATACAGCTAAGAGAAACGAATTCCTCCGCCACCAAACGTGAATACGTTTGAACAGATCAACTTACGCGATTTATTAGATATACTCTGTCAGACCTTCGTCCATACAAGTTGTCCTGGGACTGGACAAACCGAAGACACTATTCCGTATATCCGTCTTAGTCACTGTTATCTAAGACTTATACAACAGCCCTTGCATTTTACTCCGTCTTCAATTATCTTTGGCATATATGATTCGCGACGCTTATGCCAATACAGAGTGGTTCTATGGATAATAATCCAACCGGTCTCTCCATTTTAACAACGTTAAAATGGTCAAAACTCCGATAGTCTGAGATTTAACTATCAAAGAAAAACAAGTGTGCAAAACAACGATATTATTTCCAGATGGAAATCATATCGATCAATCATCAACATATATCTACATATATATTCGTATTGCCTTATTTTCTATGTTTATAAAATATATGTTATTAACACTGGAAAACGTTTCCATCTGCTTATTTACAAATCACTACTCTTCCACAAATATCAGTCCCTGACTGTAAACTAGTATGAGAACAATCCCCTAAGTATAAATCCTGAAGGCCGAAACCAACATCAGATTGGCACTTAGAAAACCATTCAACTTACTAATCTCTAGTCAGTTCTAATTTTACTTAACTCTATTTGATTAACTCTGATTGATTAAATCCTTTACTTTATTCGAATAAACTATATTCGATTAACTCCTTTGATTTAACTAATCGATAACTCCTTTCGATTAAACTAACATCGATTACTCCCTTCGATGAAACTAACATCGATTACTCCCTTCGATGAAACTAACATCGATATCTCCTTTCGATGAAACAAACATCGATAACTCCTTTCGATGAAACTAACATCGATATCTCCTTTCGATGAAACAAACATCGATAACTCCTTTCGATGAAACTAACATCGATAACTCCTTTCGATGAAACTAACATCGATAACTCCTTTCGATGAAACAAACATCGATAACTCCTTTCGATGATACTAACATCGATTAATTTAACTCGACGAACTTAACTCGACTAACTTAACTTGACTCGACTAACTAGACTTACTTGGTTCGACCAATTCGATTCGATTAACTAGGCTCAACTAACTTGACTAACTTAACTCGACTTACTTGGTTCGACCAATTCGATTCGATTAACTAGGCTCGACTAACTTGGTCGAACCACCCGATCAACTCAACTTATTTAACTTAACTTATTTCTCAACTCGATCAACTCGATTAACTCCTATCGAATAACTAATATTCGATTAAACTCCATTCGCTTTACTCTATATCACAACGATCACAATGGTTACGCCTGACTCCCTCAGGAAACATCCGACCGCCGTAGTCTATTTACATCCCTGCGAATTACGCTAGCAGTCGTACGAGATGGCAACTTATCCTGAATATTATGTTTGACTAACTCTGTCTCAAATAACTATATTTGATTAACTCTAGTTCGTTTTAACTCTAATCGATTAACTCTAACTAATTAACTCCAACTGGTTAACCCTAACTGATTAACTCTAACTTGTTAACTCTATTTGACTAACTCGATTTGACTAACCCCTTTCGAATAACATATTCGATTAACTAACTTTCGAATACCATATTCGATTAACTAACTTCGAATACCATATTCGATTAACTAACTTCGAATACCATATTCGATTTCTCCTTTCGAATGTCTATATTCGATTAACTAACTTCGAATACCATATTCGATTTAACTAACTTCGAATACCATATTCGATTTAACTAACTTCGAATACCATATTCGATTTAACTTTATTCACTTTATAAAGATTTCCTTTTTAACAATGTTTTATTCATTTGAAAAGATTTACTTTTAAATAACGTTTCTACACTTTAAAAATGATTTCCTTTTTATAATGTTCCCTTTCCAATTCTATTTGTAAATGGTTTACAAATATTTCCTTTTCAAATTTATTCTTGAAATATTCTAACTCCTTAAATTTTCGGGAAAATTCGCCATAACCTCCTTTGTAACGGGAGCATCGGGAAAATCCCCAAACTCGCCACACAGGCCTTTCCATTCAAAAAGAAATGTTTTGAATTTATTTCCTTTTCAAATATCTCCTATTTATAAATATCCCAATTTATAAATATTCCTTATTTATAAATATTCCACTTTATAAATATCTTTATTTATAAATATCCCAATTTATAAATATTCTATTTTCAATATCACTTTGAAAATCACCTTATCAACATTCCGACATGTTAACATATCAAATTACGATGTCTAATCTCGTCCATACACACACAATCAACAACAGGTTATAATTCACATCATATATTAAAATATATGAAAAACAATAAAATAACTGTTGAGGAATCCAGTCGGATTCCTCCAACCTGTCTCCCTGCATCACAGATGTTAGAAAATATAGATAACATCACTTTCAGTTCCATATGATACATTCTGTTAAACAGAATCAATATAGAAATTCAACTAACTGACTAGCAGTTCAATCAAACTGTCAACATACAGTCAATCAGACAATTTTAACAGTTCTCACAATACAACATGAAATTATAAACTATTTAGAGTTGGTGAGATTTACTCACAATTGCAGTTCATCGTTAAAGAATGATAAACTATTATTTGATTTGAATCAAACAATTTATTTCACCGTAAATCCATACGAGCTCCAATCCACACCCAGTCAGTTTCATTTCGTAGCTCTCGTCCATACGGTCCTAACGGATCCGACCGTTCGTGATTCTGATAAAAGTTGACTGAGATATCACTTATTCAAGTTTAACACTTTTATTTAATTAAATAAAAACTTATATTATCCCTTTTATTTCATTTGGGCCTTTTACCTTATCTCAGCCCAACTTCCACCGTATAAACCACGAGCCCATCCCCTTTCTTCCCCAAATACTTCGACGAGCTCCAGGAATACCCAAATAACTCCATCGTTGACCAAGCCATTGACCGGCCGTACCTCCTCCTTCGTTCGTCAACTGCCATCGCAACCACCACCAATCACATCGCCATCAAAAACCCCACCTGGCCAACTCCACCTTGTCAGTCTCGGCACCCCTTCGAGAATCCACCTGTAGCCAAATACCCGATGTCACATTCCTTCCCCAACGACCGGAGTTGTCCAGACTGACACTACTTGGTACGCCTTGACCACTCGATTCCGTCTACGCCTTCGAATCGACCCCCGACCACCTGTATCTCCCCCATGCCTCAACCCTAGCTCGCTATACTCTTGCTGTACACTTCGCACTTCAGAAAAATATGGTCGAACCCAACCAAAGTGGTACTATCTTGAAAAGCAGCTTGCAAGGATCACATACGAATGTATTTTGGGATTTTTAGAAGTTTGGTTGATTTGTTTGAGGTTTTTCCAAGATCGCATTTTGAGTTAGGAGGAAAAACTGACGGCGCAGAAAAGTGTTTGACTTTGGAAGATAGAAAATTAGGTTAGAAGGTGTTGAGGGGTTTATATAAGGAAGTATAAATATTTTAATATTCATTAGTTTAATTATTCTTAGTCTCACGCTACCTGTATTTCACAATAAAAATTCGTATGGTCACATACGATCCCTAAAAATCACGAAACTGGACATGCAGCTACCGTTCGACATTACGGTCCTAACCAAACTGGTTTCGCCGAATTCCGACTCCGTATGCTCACACAACCTATTTTTAACTGTCAAAATACTGACTGTTTCTCACTCTAAAAATCGGTACGACCACACAGTGACTCTAAAAATCACCAAATTGGAAATCTAACAACTATTTGACATTGCGGATCCAACAAAACTAGTTTCGTCGAATTCCGACTTCGTTTGCAAAACTGGCTATTTTTAAAGCGCTGAATAGACCATTTAAATATATAAATATATTTAAATATAATTAAATATAATATTAATAAATTAATATTATCGTATATATTCACAGTGGAATACCATACACCTCTAGAATATTCCTATATGAAATTTCTAGCTTGATATTTCAAATCTCGATTAAATCGATATTCGTTTTTCAATGAAATTCCTTTTATAAATAAAATTAAATTATAAAGGAATTCCATAACGACTTTTCTAAAATTTGATTTGGACATAAATCAAAATCTACACGATGAAATCCCGATCTTTCTCTTCCACTAGAAAGATATACTCCATCAGCTCCACACGTTTCTTGTTTCACAGAAATCGGGCTTAAAACGAATCCTGTACATTCAGTTGAAGTTCAAATCGCCAAATAGCGAACTGCAGCGCCATTTCAAGCTCTATTTTAATTATATTATAATTAAACGTTCAAACTGTCGTCGATTCAATATAATTGTTATTATATTTCAAATCGAAACTCCACCAAATCTCGTATGCTATTCAATTCACACGATATTGTGAATTTCACTATTTCGACATTATAATATATTATTATATTATAAATATTTATTAAATATTCAATATTATTTAATTAAATGATCATTGACTTCTCTAAATCACCAATTATATAATTAAATTAATTAATTATATATCTTTAAAAGTGCGGGTCATTACATTCTTCCCCACTTAAAATAATTTCGTCCTCGAAATTGCTAAGTTAGAGGACGACCCTATCTATTGGAATTCCTAAGATTTGTTTACCCCTTATTTCTGATTTCAACTAAACCAATTAATATCGACTAAAATATTAATTTATTCCGACTTACTAAAATTTTCAAAAATTCTAAAAAATTTCTAACACTTTAACTTTTCGAAAAATTTCGCCATAACCTCCTTTGTATGGCCCTATCGGTAAAACTCCAACTCGCCTCTCTAGGCCTTCTCCAACCCAAAAGAAAATCAAACAGCGAAGCGGCTTGCCAATTCGGCTCATAAATTCCAAACTCATATAAAATATAAACTTGTACCTTTTTGTTGGGCATATCATTATATCCCTACCATCTGTTATCAACTCGGCATATACAAATACCATCCCAATCAACTTCAACCAAGTTATTCTTAACACAACCATTCGCTTATTCAAGCCGAATTAAATTTCAAATTCGAGTTTCAAATTCCAAACTCTCAACTTATCATTTCAATTCCAAATCCAGATTATCCGCTAATCAATTCCATTTTCATTTAACTTAGTCAAGGTTAAATTCTAATTTATTATTCACTTTCACCATTTAAATCCATTTAACTTCATAAGTTAAATTTAAATTTCTAGAACTTAAATTCCTGGGTAAATTTCAAATTAATTTGAAATCACAATACCAATTCAAAACATTTGAATTTCTAAACACCTTGTTTTCTCAAAACAATTCAAATCAAAATCTTTGGTAGTAATCCACCACTTAGAACTAGAAAATCACACCAATGATACTGCGCAGTCATCATCGGAATTATTTTCCAGCGACCTAAGTGATTTCAATACTATATCATTTCGAAACCCTTACTAAATACATCCATTTTGAAAACATCTCAAAATCTCCCAGGAACTTAAAATTTCCTTATTTTAATTCGAAATCTGATTTAATCTCAAATTTAATTCATCTTATTTCATATACTTTACTTATATGAATTCTGATTGGTTATATATAACCATTTCACATGTTATAATCTTACTCGATTATAATCACAACCTATATATGATTATATATCACATATCCATACCGTGTCGGTCCATCGTATTCAAGTGTTTATTTACTCCTACCGATACAGTGGATCAAACTGATCGACCCGAACTCATAAACAACTCAGCCAATGAATCTCCACAATATAAAACCATTTTTATATCAAATACAAATACGCACTCGTATATATACACTAAAACTCAATCTAGGGTGTTACTAACCCTATCTCTACCGAGTCACGCCACAGAGCCAAGAAATTCTTAACTTAAGCTCTGATACCAACTGTAACGACCCAGATTTTGAGGGACTTTGGTTATCGACGTAAGCTCGACGTCGATAACCAAAACATCGAAAAATCCTGGTAATTAGTGAAAGAAATTAGAGGGTGAGGATAGATAAGATAGAAACTTATAGAATAGAAGAAGAAGAAGAACATCATCATCAGAGTAACATAAATCTCACAGCGGAACGAATAAAATATAACATAACTTTTGAAATAAAAACAGTTATGTATACAATAGCACTTATCAGAGTACAACACTTACAACAATAGCAGAAATAATAATAGCTATAGAATCCCGAAGCCTCCTGCTCCAAGCTCTCCAAGTATATTTGTAAAACCCCGACTACTTGACAGCCCGTACAAATTTAGGCACCCAAGAGTTTAGGGAAAACAACAAAGTAAACTCCGGGTCAGTCATGGGACTGGTATGAGTAAAATAGTTTAAACAGGTATATGAACAAGTAAACGATATCTCATAAGACCACGCCGCAGAACGGAACGGGTTTTTCCCTTATGAGAATCCAAAATAACTTTATATCAAAAACCTTTTGATATTATAATAATGTCTATGTACAAATAGATATCAACTAGCAGAAACGCTTTCATCTCACGTTCTACATATATAGTATACAATCAAAACCGCAAGCATGTATTGGGTAATGGATTTCCAACTATAACAAGGTATGGAACCACCTTCCGATCAGTGTACTCTAGGAACGATACACTGGAGTTCAACAAGAACATCTTGTAACTCAGCCACACATGACCGACCACTCATTTCGCTTGAGTGTATCGAATGTATATCACCAACAGTTAGGATCAGCAACCGTTCCCGTATATATATATGGGACAACATTGATATATTTAAGAAACAAATGAATATTTACTAGATAGGTGGTTATACACCCTACTTCGGTGCGACCGACTTAGCCATGCTGCCTGCCCGATTTCTGTCATTACCAGATGATGAGGTTAGAAGCTACGCGTTATCATCACATCAAATTCACTTTAAATGTCACATCGTCAGATCCATCGAAAATCACTAATTGACGTCTACAACAGTACATTACGTGTTAGCTAAAGAAGTTTCCTTCTCTGCTTCCACTCTTGGTACGGTTGAAGAAATCAGTGTACGTGACCTTTTTGGAAATACTCTGTCAGACATTCATCCATACAAGTCATCATCATTCACTTATAATGTCACATCGTCATACCCGCCAAATCACAAATTTATTTATCCAAAAATAACACGGGTATACAGCTAAGAGAAACGAATTCCTCCGCCACCAAACGTGAATACGTTTGAACAGATCAACTTACGCGATTTATTAGATATACTCTGTCAGACCTTCGTCCATACAAGTTGTCCTGGGACTGGACAAACCGAATGCACTATTCCGTATATCCGTCTTAGTCACTGTTATCTAAGACTTATACAACAGCCCTTGCATTTTACTCCGTCTTCAATTATCTTTGGCATATATGATTCGCGACGCTTATGCCAATACAGAGTGGTTCTATGGATAATAATCCAACCGGTCTCTCCATTTTAACAACGTTAAAATGGTCAAAACTCCAATAGTCTGAGATTTAACTATCAAAGAAAAACAAGTGTGCAAAACAACGATATTATTTCCAGATGGAAATCATATCGATCAATCATCAACATATATCTACATATATATTCGTATTGCCTTATTTTCTATGTTTATAAAATATATGTTATTAACACTGGAAAACGTTTCCATCTGCTTATTTACAAATCACTACTCTTCCGCAACTATCAGTCCCTGACTGTAAACTAGTATGAGAACAATCCCCTAAGTATAAATCCCGAAGGCCGAAACCAACATCAGATAGGCACTTAGAAAACCATTTAACTTACTAATCTCTAGTCAGTTCTAATTTTACTTAACTCTATTTGATTAACTCTGATTGATTAACTCCTTTACTTTATTCGAATAAACTATATTCGATTAACTCCTTTGATTTAACTAATCGATAACTCCTTTCGATTAAACTAACATCGATTACTCCCTTCGATGAAACTAACATCGATTACTCCCTTCGATGAAACTAACATCGATAACTCCTTTCGATGAAACTAACATCGATATCTCCTTTCGATGAAACTAACATCGATAACTCCTTTCGATGATACTAACATCGATAACTCCTTTCGATGAAACTAACATCGATAACTCCTTTCGATGAAACTAACATCGATTAATTTAACTCGACGAACTTAACTCGACTAACTTAACTTGACTCGACTAACTCGACTTACTTGGTTCGACCAATTCGATTCGATTAACTAGGCTCAACTAACTTGACTAACTTAACTCGACTTACTTGGTTCGACCAATTCGATTCGATTAACTAGGCTCGACTAACTTGGTCGAACCACCCGATCAACTCAACTTATTTAACTTAACTTATTTCTCAACTTGATCAACTCGATTTACTCCTATCAAATAACTAATATTCGATTAAACTCCATTCGCTTGACTCTAGATCACAGCGATCACAATGGTTACGCCTGACTCCCTCAGGAAACATCCGACCGCCGTAGGCTATTTACAGCCCTGCGAATTACGCTAGCAGTCGTACGAGATGACAACTTATCCTGAATACTATGTTTGACTAACTCTGTCTCAAATAACTATATTTGATTAACGCTAGTTCGTTTTAACTCTAATCGATTAACTCTAACTAATTAACTCCAACTAGTTAACCCTAACTGATTAACTCTAACTAGTTAACTCTATTTGACTAAATCGATTTGACTAACCCCTTTTGAATAACGTATTCGATTAACTAACTTTCGAATACCATATTCGATTAACTAACTTCGAATACCATATTCGATTAACTAACTTCGAATACCATATTCGATTTCTCCTTTCGAATGTCTATATTCGATTAACTAACTTCGAATACCATATTCGATTTAACTAACTTCGAATACCATATTCGATTTAACTAACTTCGAATACCATATTCGATTTAACTTTATTCACTTTATAAAGATTTCCTTTTTAACAATGTTTTATTCATTTGAAAAGATTTACTTTTAAATAACGGTTCTATACTTTAAAAATGATTTCCTTTTTATAATGTACCCTTTCCAATTCTATTTGTAAATGGTTTACAAATATTTCCTTTTCAAATTTATTCTTGAAATATTCTAACTCCTTAAATTTTCGGGAAAATTCGCCACAACCTCCTTTGTAACGGGAGCATCGGAAAAATCCCCAAACTCGCCACACAGGCCTTTCCATTCAAAAAGAAATGTTTTGAATTTATTTCCTTTTCAAATATCTCCTATTTATAAATATCCCAATTTATAAATATTCCTTATTTATAAATATTCCACTTTATAAATATCTCTTATTTATAAATATCCCAATTTATAAATATTCCTTATTTATAAATATTCCACTTTATAAATATCTCTTATTTATAAATATCCCAATTTATAAATATTCTATTTTCAATATCACTTTGAAAATCCCCTTATCAACATTCCGACATGTTAACATATCAAATTACGATGTCTAATCTCGTCCATACACACACAATCAACAACAGGTTATAATTCACATCATATATTAAAATATATGAAAAACAATAAAATAACTATTGAGGAATCCAGTCGGATTCCTCCAACCTGTCTCCCTGCATCACAGATGTTAGACAATATAGATAACATCACTTTCAGTTCCATATGATACATTCTGTTAAACAGAATCAATATAGAAATTCAACTAACTGACTAGCAGTTCAATCAAACAGTCAACATACAGTCAATCAGACAATTTTAACAGTTCTAACAATACAACATGAAATTATAAACTGTTTAGAGTTGGTGAGATTTACTCACAATTGCAGTTCATCGTTAAAGAATGATAAACTGTTATTTGATTTGAATCAAACAATTTATTTCTCCGTAAATCCATACGAGATCCAATCCACTCCCAGTCAGTTTCATTTCGTAGCTCTCGTCCATACGGTCCTAACAGATCCGACCGTTCGTGATTCTGATAACAGATGACCGAGATATCACTTATTCAAGTTTAACACTTTTATTTAATTAAATAAAAACTTATATTATCCCTTTTATTTCATTTGGGCCTTTTACCTTATCTCAGCCCAACTTCCACCGTATAAACCACGAGCCCATCCCCTTTCTTCCCCAAATACTTCGACGAGCTCCAGGAATACCCAAATAACTCCATCGTTGACCAAGCCATTGACCGGCCGTACCTCCTCCTTCGTTCGTCAACTGCCATCGCAACCACCACCAATCACATCGCCATCAAAAACCCCACCTGGCCAACTCCACCTTGTCAGTCTCGGCACCCCTTCGAGAATCAACCTGTAGCCAAATACCCGATGTCACATTCCATCCCCAACGACCGGAGTTGTCCAGACTTACACTACTTGGTATGCCTTGACCACTCGATTCCGTCTACACCTTCGAATTGACCCCCGACCACCTGTATCTCCCCCATGCCTCAACCCTAGCTCACTATACTCTTGCTGTACACTTCGCACTTCAGAAAAATATGGTCGAACCCAACCAAAGTGGTACTATCTTGAAAAGCAGCTTGCAAGGATCACATACGAATGTATTTTGGGATTTTTAGAAGTTTGGTTGATTTGTTTGAGGTTTTTCCAAGATCGCATTTTGAGTTAGGAGGAAAAACTGACGGCGCAGAAAAGTGTTTGACTTTGGAAGATAGAAAATTAGGTTAGAAGGTGTTGAGGGGTTTATATAAGGAAGTACAAATATTTTAATATTCGTTAGTTTAATTATTCTTAGTCTCACGCTACCTGTATTTCACAATAAAAATTCGTATGGTAACATATGATCCCCAAAAATCACGAAACTGGACATGCTGCTATCGTTCGACATTACGATCCCAACCAAACTAGTTTCGCCGAATTCCGACTCTGTATGCTCACACAATGTATTTTTAACTGTCAAAATACTGATTGTTTCTCATTCTAAAAATCGTTACGACCACACAGTGACTCTAAAAATCACCAAACTGGAAATCTAACAACTATTTGACATTGCGGATCCAACAAAACTAGTTTCGTCGAATTCCGACTTCATTTGCAAAACTGGCTATTTTTAAAGCGCTGAATAGACCATTTAAATATATAAATATATTTAAATATAATTAAATATAATATTAATAAATTAATATTATCGTATATATTCACAGTGGAATACCATACAGCTCTAGAATATTCCTATATGAAATTTCTAGCTTGATATTTCAAATCTCGATTAAATCGATATTCGATTTTCAATGAAATTCCTTTTATAAATAAAATTAAATTATAAAGGAATTCCATAGCGACTTTTCTAAAATTTGATTTGGACATAAATCAAAATCTACATGACGAAATCCCGATCTTTCTCTTCCACTAGAAAGATATACTCCACCAGCTCCACACGTTTCTTGTTTCATAGAAATCCGGCTTAAAACGAATCATGTACATTCAGTTGAAATTCAAATCGCCAAATAGCGAACTATAGCGCCATTTCAAGCTCTATTTTAATTATATTATAATTATACGTTCAAACTGTCGTCGATTCAATATAATCGTTATTATATTTCGAATCGAAACTCCACCAAATCTCGTATGCTATTCAATTCACACGATATTGTGAATTTCACTATTTCCGACTATTTCGACATTCTAATATATTATTATATTATAATAATTTATTAAATATTCAATATTATTTAATTAAACGATCATTAACTTCTCTAAATCACCAATTATATAATTAAATAAATTAATTATATATCTTTAAAATTGCGGGTCATTACAAAACATCTTCCTCGATGTTAGACAACTTACATGAGATGGTACTAGCAAAACAACCAACATCAATGACCCTGTCTATCACTGCCTATCCTACTCCAAAACCATCGTTAATCATATGATGGCCAATCTTTCCATACGTCAAGAGCAAATGGTAGCCCTGATTCTAGCAAAAACTACGTACACCTTTCATTGATACATATCTAGGCGTTTCAACGATACCTGGGGTACTCGACCATTCAACCAGTCTTTTAGACGTCCCTATTGTACCCTTGCTTTGAGTCCGCTGGAACCAATGACAACGATAATTTCTCAGCCTTCAATCTCTAGTCGTCCTCCCTAACGGCTATTCATAGCCCAAGCAACCATTATCTATGAACTCAACATCCTTCAGTCGTCTTTATATTCGTTGCATTATGACGATTAACAAAAGCTTCACGATGCTTCTGACATTCCTCCTTGAATTCATGCTGAAGTTGTAACCATCATTGACTCAAAAACAAGCTTCGTTTGATCGACATTCTTTATGTCTTGAAATCCTTAGATCTTGCTCCATAGGTCTTAAAATGACCTAAGACCTAACAAAATGGTCTTAAAAAGGACCTAACGACCTAAGACCAAACGACCTAAAACCGAACGACCTAAGACCGAACGACCTAAGACCAAAGACCTAAGACCTTACGACCTAATGACCCAAGACCTAACAACCTAATACCAACGACCCGACCTTCATCCCTATCTTGAGCAATAAGCCACACAACCCAAACTTCATGCCAAATCATCAACGACCTAAGAAAAACAATCCAACTCCAGATCTGACCAAAATAGCTCCAATCTTGACCAAATCATCACAAAACAACAGTATCGATGCAAATATCTCATCCAAGTCATCCAATTCCACAATCAACACTTTATGAAACCACTAACGTCATCAAAATATCAATTATTCATCAATAAAAATATAAGATTCACTAAATCATGATAAATGAATGAATAAACTAAAGTAATGGATCTAACTTGTATAAACATATGAATTAACATAAGAATTACTAGTTTTAACATTCTAGTTTAGATCCTATGGTGATTCAAATGAAAATATACTTACAACGATGTAGATCTAGGTGAAAACTTCCTAAAATAATGAAAATATGAACAAACAACCCATATACTTGATCGAATCCATGTAAAAGATGCTTATCACTCACCAATTCTTTGAATTAAGTCAAAATTGCTAAGTTCTCAATCCGAAAAGCGAAGAATATGTGTTGACGGCAAAAAAATGTCGTCCACATTAAAGATTCCAATTACTAGGAATAGTTAACTTGGTCGCATAGACAAGAGTAGGAAAGCAGTAAATAAAACAAGAGATTTATAGTGGTTCGACCTCGTGAGGGGCCTACATACACTTTGAAGCATTATTGGAATATTATTGATCAAAAAAGTTACAAGGTTGAGACCCTCTCATGACATCTTCTTACATTCAATACATTCATCTTTATGCTAAATGATGTCATAATTAAGCTATATGAAGTCACCTTTTGAGCTATATGATGTCATCTCTAAAGCATGATGTCATCATCCTCATATATGATGTCATAATTGTCATGTACTAAATATCTCAAGAAAGGGACACTTTTGCCCTTCTTTTTCCTCAAATGGGAGATGCCATTAATGCAGCTCTCTAGAGATCCCAAGGTCTCAATTTCCAACCCCTTTCAAGTGTGATGTTGTGGAGTATTTATAGGAGAGTGGTTAGGTAGAAGTAGGTAGGAATTGGTAGAAATAGGAGACCATACCCATAAATTCACACCTGGAGGCTCGGAATTTCACACCCCGGCCAAAGAGGTTCGAAATTCGCACCTCGGGGGGTGCGAAATTCACACCTCCTGAGGGTGCGAAATTCGTACCATACAGGCTATGAATTTCGCGCTCTGCAATATTCGAATCTGGTACCTTTGGGGGTACGAAATATGTATCCTGAGGGATTCGATTTTCATACCCCAAAAGGTACTGATTTCATACCTTCCGAGGTGCGAAATTTGCACCCTGAGGCTAGAATTTTGCATCTCGCTGGGTGCGAAATTCACACCTTTTGGGGTGCGAATTTCACGCCATAGTGAGGTGCGAATTTCGCATCCTGCTGGGTGCAAATTTCTCACCTCTTGGAGGTGAGAAATTCGCACCCTTAAGGATACGAAGTTCCTGTTCCGGGAGGTACATGGTCCGCCTAGACGAGTTTTTGGAGGCTCGAGATCCTAGGTCTTTGTTTGGCAATGTTTGGAGGAGCGGTGAGGTTCGCAAAATTTGTTGGCGGAATCCTGACTTTGAGTCGATCTAGTGGTTATGGACCACACACTTGTTGGCAGAAATCGGATGAATCGGGCGGTGCCCACAGTCACGACCTAACCGGTTAGGTCGATCGCCGCCGGGACTGTAGGGTCCCGGACCCCCACCGGCGTTGTGCCCGGACCCGCTTAACGGCTCGCCTTCTGCACGGAGCATGGATCTCCTTCGGCTCGGATGCAGACGGATACTGATGGAGGTCACGTTCAAAGGATGCGAGTTCCTGCTAGTAGCCAGACTCGAGTCTTCTAGTACTGGACCCCGAATGATATTGGCGACGCCATTGGACTATAATATCACACGATATGTTGAGTCCAGCGTGTCTTGTGTAATTTTGGAAACCGGACCAAAAGGCCGGTTAACATTTTCCCCCTCAAAGTATGTCTTATGTTAACGGGACGTGCTTTGAAGTGAGATGAGTCTAATATGGGCGTCAACACCTCTATGCGGTGCTTAGCGATTGGTCATGACCTTCCTCTTGAGTTGTATGCTGAGAGCGCAATACTTTGGAGTAGTTTGGATGCCCTGTCGGAGCATGCTGGTACGAGCTTAGGATTCCAACATTGCTAAGAGATTTTACTTGCTTGAGTCTAGCGGTTTGGGTTGGAACCTGTCCAAGGCATTTAGTTCCTATAGATTAAGGACAATAAATGTTAATTGCCGACTCTCAATTGCATCGAAGTGCAAATGGTTCAATATCGGGTCATAATTGCGTATGCAATCACAAGTTTGCACGCGGTTTTGTGTTATTCGGTCTGAGCTGGGATAGGTAACATGGAAGTGGATTGCATGCCATGGGCTTGTAATTCGTATTTTAACGTTTCGAGAGGTTTTTGGACCGAGAGCCGATCATTTGGTGTATACATTCGAGCCCTTAAGTCTTCTGGGTAGGCATTTGAATCAAATCAGTCTGCTCGGTTGAGACTTCTAAAGCGTGTATGCATGGTTATTGTCATGACCTAGGCGCGCAATCTCTCAAAGTGGTTGTTGAAACGTTGTTGGGATGGAGCTTGATAATTTGGAGTATCTGCTAAATCACTTGAATTTGAAAGGCCAAGGTCGTTTATCGTTCCAAGCTGGTCCCATCGATCAAAGTTTTGACAACAAATATATGCGAATTCCATTGTTAGGACAATACTTGTCATATGTCGTGGCATGTATTTAAATGGATTTCCTTTGACGCGAGGTCGGACCCAAATGCTGGGCGCGTTCACTTTGATGATTGAGAAATTGGTGAGTACACAAATGGTCGTTGAGTCGTGATTGACTTGGTAGTTGGAGTTTCAAAATATAATCGTAGCTTGGTGTACGATCCCGAATTCCGATCTCGAAACGTTGGTTTTGGGTATGTTGTTCCCCTAACAGTAGTTGTTTCCTTTCTTCTCTTCCCGGATGGAAAATCAGTTTGAGGCAGGGAGAATACAAAATGCTGCTTCTGGGCTTTCGAAGTTCGAGTTGTCCTTAGGTTTCCAGAGAAGGTAAGAGATATATGGACAGCCTGAGGATCCCTGAGATTATCACTCAAGAGCGTGGAGTGGTAGACTCTGGGAAGCGGAAGTAGGGATTCAAGGAAAAGTATTTGCGGATAAGTGATTAGACTTTGTATCCCAAACACTTATTAAACCTTTCAGGCTCCTCAGGAGTTCAATCTTTCTTGAGGAGATGACCACCAAGCTGGCGCATGAGAGCGCGAAATAGAATTTTCCTCTCCAATGACTTTGTCGATCCCTGACTTTGATCTTCACTTAGTAAACTTGAACCTTTGCATGGCGTTGTATGAGCGGACAATGATTAGTGAGATGTGGTCTTGCGGCGCAGTTCTCAAGGAATGGACTTGCTTGGACTGTCGGCCTGAATGCGTATGTTGGACGTCGACACATAACTGAGCTATTTGGCTTGGGATCCGATCATTAACCCAACCACGACGTAGTTGCATCTTGACTCAGGTGTTGCACTGGCAGTTGATGATGGCCATGGCGTTAGTTGTTGAGGCTAAAGATTGTCATCATGTTTCGGAGTGTCTTCTTTTTGTGGATTCCGGGCACTGCTGGAAAGTTGAAAAGCCTCCATGGCCTGGACTCTGACTTCGGATTGCCTTCGTTGCGGGGTGTAGGCGCTCTCAAGATAGTGGCTCCAAGGGATGCTGTGAAGATGACGCTAGTGCAGGGACTGAAGGGGATCTGATCGGGTCTTGAGATTGTCAGGCCGGTGCGACAAACCGTAGAGGGTTGCCCCCAAGTCCGGGTATCTCAAGATTCTACTCGACGTCAGGGACGAGCTAGCAAGTTCGGATCGTTGCTCTATGTTTCATGTCTGGTCTATAACTGAAGTTGAATGTAACACAAATGATTGGCGAAAGATTCTGGAAATGAACTTATTCGGACTGACCGCTCGGATATGCACATGAGATTTAAACATACGGTTAAGTCATTAGTTCCAACCCAATTATGTCGTAGCCATTTTCCAACCCAAGAATGGGGTTGATGGTTACCGGTAATCAGTGCCATAGTTATTAAAACTAGGTGTCTTCACCACGTTCTGATGCGCTTGTAGGTAGGAAGCTGTTGCATCGAGGGGTGTGAGTCAGCTTCGCGTTGCGTTTAAGCATGAGTTTGCTAGCAGGGCATTGAGACTTTAGGAACCCAATGAACCGGCCATGGAAATTTGTGAACTTGCATCGAGATATGATTTTTTTTTATTTCACTTACTGATAACTTGTCTAAATTCTCCAATTCCTCGGGGAAATAGTTGTTGTAATGCTCCCTCTATCCTTTGGGTCGGGCTTCTACGCCCTATCTGCCAAGTATTGGCGGGAGGTTAGAAGTTTTCGAGACCCAAGCTTTTGGGTCTATATCATCATCATGGCGAGGTGAAAGTTCCTCTTTAGAATGGTTGCTTTGAAGGGTGTGGCCATGGAAATGCCAGCGAGGAAGCTGGTGGTGATCCTCCTCAGGTACTGCGATGAGCAAGCTGGTGCAAGGGTGAGTGAGGGACTGCCCCTAAGCTTGAATAGTTGCTAACTAAAGAGGATACGAGTGACGAACCCTCAGAATTCAAATAGTTGCCTCTTTTGTTGGCTTCACTCTGGAGCATAGGCGATACCAGGCTTTGCCCACATGCCTCCTTATGTGTCCGAGTCCTGGTTGGAGTTACACCAGGAACAATCTAGAGAAGTAGGATAACCCGTGGCTTCGGGATACCATATTTATATAAGTTTCTTCAGCAGAGGATAAGTTGTGATTGGAAAAAGTGCTCTTGCGATGGGCATAGCTGATGTACGTGTACCAACAATGCAAGCTATGGTGGATGATCAGGAAGCCCGGCCAGTGGCAAAGTCTGAGGAGCCGGAGGGGAGGAGGGATAGGATGAGGATGTCGTACAAGATGCCTAGGCAAAGGCTAGCTAGGATGCCAAACAGAAATCTGCCGTTGTGGAGGCGAAGAAGCAGGCCGATGTTGAGGTGGAGAAGGAGAGGGCCTCTAGGTAGACTAGGAGAAAGGAAAGTCGTCAGTGATGCCCACTAGAAAAAGGTAATGGGATCCTTAGAAAACTTGAAGCAAACACAACTGTGTGACTCCATGTCGAGGAGCTAGCTGATCTGAAGACCGCCTAGGACGATGAGAAGAGAGCGGAGTTGGGCACCAAGAAGGCTCGGGGAGAAACCCGTGCTGCATTGGCCCTCGCTTTTGACATCATCACTAAGTTGTTGCCATGTATCGCCTTCGGGGAAGTTATGATAATTACAAGCGGCAAGGATGATGGTGGGAGGCCCACATTGATGTCTCATGAATCCTTTACTCTTGTGATTAGCAGAGGAGGAGGAAGCGGTTCTGAAAGGAACGGCCCCATCACTGGTGGTGACCTGCAAAGTGTCGAACTTGTACAGGAAAAAGAAAAGAAAAGAAAAGAGAAGGATGAGTAGCATCAGTAATTTTTAATGGAATTGTAGATACTTTGGATTAGGTAGAATGATAGTATATTCGAGTGTGACCCTCGCTTTTGGTCCTTAAAGGTATGTGTGGTTTTCATGTACAACCAGTCATCATAAAGAAGAAATGTTAGACATGTAGTCTATTCGGGGTGTGTTAAGAAATGAAATATGAGTTAGTAAAGATCGCAATTTGTGTTAAGTGTTTTGATGTTCTTCTTATGTTTTCGGGTGTCCCGTACTTGCATAAGCATACTTATCATTACACGTAACAAAAATTCGATTGTGTACCGTGCTCTGGGTCAATTATTCCAGAGGGTTGTGATTGTGTACTGCGCTCTGAGTCAATTATTTTGGAGGGGTGTGATAGAGCACAAGCTTTTAGTAAGTTTCCCTCAGCTCAGGAAACCCATAGTTGGCGAAGCCATGCTGTACGCTTGCTGTTTTTGTGTTGCTCGGGGTTAATCCCAAGTGTAGCAACGGCGTATAACGTCGCGTTATGCGGTCCGTCCGATGTGTGGCTCTCCCATCGTTCATCGAGTTGTAGCGAGCGACGACGTCGTTTACTCGCCAGAGAAAGCCCAGATCATCAGCCCATAGGGTCCGATCGTAGCCATGGGATGCACCTAAGCCTTTAGAGCTTCGGGGAAAAATGATTTAATGTCGGCCTCGGTGCTGCGCCGAGATTCAACAGACACCCGTAGCCAGGGGAGAAATTTACTTCACTCCCGACTGTCTGTTGGGCACCCCTAGGTCGCTTAAGACTTAGGGGCGTTGAACGATTTATCCTCGACCTCGTTACGGGGTCAAGGATCGAATTCGTGGTTATTTATACTCGGTCGCGCCGCGGGCTGGCGACTCGAGTAGCATTGCCGGCTCTTGTGCTCGGGGTGCCGATCGTATCCGGTGTTGTGTGGCCTCTATGTTGGATCGAGGTTCGGATGGCAGCACCGGCTCCCATGCTCGGGCCACCAATGCGGCGATCGAATGTCTGTACGCAAGCTGTTTGTCAGGATTAATCAAACACGTCATGAACGTCATGCACAGTGTAAACATGGAAGGGTGATAGGAAACTGAACATCATTTCTAAGGACAACTCTGGTAGCAACATCCTTTATAATGCCTTGAAATACAAGAAAGAAAGACATCATTGCAAGTCGGGAATCAATTGTACACTAAGTTGTGTAGAGTAGAGGTGAAGATGCTAGTTGTTCTGTGCCCTTGGGAGTTCGGCTCCGTCCATGGTTGAGATTTTGAAAGTTCCATCGTTGAGCTTCCGTTGTATGAGTATGGGCCTTCCTAATGAGGTGTGAGACCTGTAGGTGGAGGAAAGGCCTATTTGAAGACAAAGCCGCCGATGTGCGTTCGCGCGGGTCCTTGGCTGAGCTTCTAGTCGTGTCCCCAAGTGCTTGGAGCATTAGTTGGAGGAGGATGGTTACGATACAGCAAAGAGGAGGTGTGTCTTGGAGAAGTGGCCTTACTTTGCATTTTCGTTTCATAATTTTTTTGCAGGCCTATATATACATAGGCCAGAATGGGGCATCTATCCATGAATGGATGATTCTATTTGAATTGCAATGATAACGACTATCGGAAAGGTTGCGACCCTTAACCACAAGATATTTCCGTCGGCAATTGATACCGAGGTTCTTTTTTTATTTATCTTTAAACATTAATGTTTATGCCCTCATTATGCTATTGAATATTTTCTCTTGCCTCCTTTTTTTTGATGGACGAGCTGATGATGTTGATGAGTCGACAGCCGATATCTCCAATGATAACCTCGGGGATTGTTGTATCGTAGATGACGGCCTTGGGGATAACAGAGAACTAGAATTTTTGGGCTCACTTCCGAACGTTGCCCCGGTAATGCTTCCCAACATGCCTCATGTGGATTGGAGGAGGTCGGGAGCGTCGTATGGAGGACAAAAAATGGTCATGGCACAGCGAAAAGGAGGTGCCTTTTACAGGAGAAAGTTTGCGTTTAGTTTCTGTTCTGATTCCAATGAGGGAGGCAGAGGTAGGGAGGAGTTGCAAACCAGTATCTCTAATGACAACATAGAGTCAACTATGCCACGGAAGTTGTACTCCTGATGAGGTAGGGGAACAATCTTGAGGGATTAATTATCGGCCGAGGTCCTGTTTAGTAGGAATCTTTTATGAGCGCTGAGTAGCTCTGAGATCCCATGTAGTAGGGATCCTCGATGAGCATCGAGTGGCTCGAAGGTCCCACGTAGTGAGAATCTTCGATGAGCGTCGAGTGGCTCTGATATCCCGTGTAGTGGATGTCTTTTATGAGTGTTAAGTGGCTCGGAGTTCCCATGCGGATGAATTCCTGGTGGTCGGTCTGCAAGTGAGGATAAATGTTTGCGTTGTGTCCGCGGATGTTGTAGCACCGACAATGTCCTGTAAAGTTCCTTGGTGTGCTCGTCGGACTTTCTGGTCTTGGACTTTTGAAAGGTTGGAAGTTGCAGACTGCGAGATGGATTTTCTCGGGGGTGTTGCTAAGAGCAGTATAGCTGCAGAAAGATGGGAGTCAAAGACGGTTCCATCCATTAGTGCGACTAGCTTTGACGTTGACGGCGCGAGCAAGATTTCGTAGAGTGATAGAATTAGAGTTGTTGGAGCTCTAAATTTCGTCGCGAGGCAGGATGCTGAGGGTAGGAGCATGATTCCTATAGGCTAGATTTCGGCGTAGGAAGTAGCCGACATTCATGCAGAAGATTTCCTAAATCTTTGATTGCTTCTAATCGGTCCATGCTCTAAGTTCGGAATCATGTAGTATGCTATTTGTGACCTGGATGAGTGCGATTCGAGGAGTAGGTTTCTTGACTTCAGCCAAGGCGGTGTGGGATCTTGCGAGATAGCCTTTGAGAGTTTTCATGAATGTCTTGGTAAATGTTCAGAACAGAGAGAATGTCTCTGGGCGTTGTGGTGTGCAATCTGGATTACGCGACCAATCTTTTGGCGAGTTAGTCGAGAGTGGAGATAGTTCAAGGTGGAAGTCGAGAGAACCCGGATAGAGCCGTTTTGCATAAGAGCATTTTCACTTTATGTTGTTGGCAACGTGTAATGAACACATATTCCATTTTTGGCGGCTAGTGAAGCTTCGAGAATCATGGATTTTTAAGTATGGAGTAAGTGTTGGCATGTGGAATACGGGCGCCTTCGGTATTAAGGATAGCCGAAGTGAATGGGTTATGTATCGTACTGGTTTCGTAGGCATCGTGAGCGTGCCCCCATGGTTCCCTCACAATTCGGTGGACCGTGTCGGCGATAATTGAGGTTGTGCTCTGGCCGCATTATAGAGGTCGCGATCTAGTCCAGGACTTTGGAGCCTAGCGCGCCTTCTTGACGGAAGGTCTTTGTCAATCTGCGAGTCTCCAATTTTAATTGCATGATGTTGTGGAAGTTAGTTGAAGTAAACTTGGGCCTAGTTGGATGCTAGAAGTGTAGGTCTTAAGTTTGGACTCATAGTTGTTTGAGTCCGCATAGCGGAGGCTTGAGCGTTAAAGATGGCGATAGCCGGGGTGACACGTTCAATTTTCGATGGCGATTCTGACATTGCCGAGATTAGATGTCAGTCATGCCTTCATAGAATGCCACATGTTGCTTTGAAGCATCAGGGCCACTCACCTTTGTGTACAATCCTAGTGAATGGATTATGCCCCAAGTGGGTTTCTCATGAGTGCTCGGTGTTTCTTCGCATATCTTTTATGATTATTTGGACCACGTCTGGGAGATATGGAAAAGGCGAATTTTCTAATGGAACCCATAGTTTAACGAATTTTGGGAGTTTCATTCCATCGACGTCTTCTGTTGTACACATCCAGTTCACCCTCTTTCATGTCGTGGTTGGTCTGGTTGTCGAGGTTGGGCGAGCCAGCGGGCACCCTAGTTCCTAAGTACTCTGGGCCGACGAACTGCTGGAAGAGTGGGACCCTTGTTGTGAGGGGCGACAGTTGGGCTCTTCCGAGTAGAAGGTTGGTTACTCGAACCTGGTTTGTTATTATGTCCATTGCATGTAAGCGATGATGGTTTGATCATCATCTGATTTTTGTTGCCATTGCTGTCACCGTATGAGTGTTGGAGCGGACGGCGATGTTTGTTTTCTAAATGAGGAAGAACCTTCTTCCTTGACGTGGGACCCTACCTTCGACAGAAGAAATTTCCGATGTGGTGTGCCGCGAGTAGGTGCGGTTCTGAGCAAGTGAAGTAGAATGACGATGTGTTGACTTTCTTGAAGTTGACGCATAAGGTTGAAGTTAATCTTCGATGCCTAGCGCTAGAGTTGCATTCCCATATTTCTTATTAAGTGTGTGAATCTGTGCTTGTGTCATATGAGCTTCGAGGTCCACAAGTGGAAGGAGATTCATTTCCAGCAGGTCCTTCACCGCTCGGGGCTAGTGAGAGGTACCATCGTTAATTGTGGCCAACAGGGTAAGCCTTAGATTTTTCCAGAATTCTGCTTAATGCTGGTGAAAGTCATGATGCTTTTTGGATATTCTTCTCAAGGAGCTTCTCGCGGATAAGATTTTCGATTATGTCTTTGAATTGACGGCAATTATTGGTATTGTGCCCGTACATGTCGTGGTATCGACGTTACTTGCCGGTATTCTTCTCTTGATTAGTGGATTCCCTGTTGTATAGTTTCTTGTATTGAAGCGCATTGCACGTTTCTCGGTAGATTGTTTCTATGTCTTTATTCAGTGGGAGGGCCGGGCTTCTTGGGTTCCGTAGGAACTTGGCCATTGTTGCGGCCGCCTTGCGTACCGTTATCCGGCCTTTGTTTGTAAGGACCTGCTCCTTTGTTCTTATCGAAGAGCTTCGTTATCTGTTTTCCTTTGACGATGTCATTTATGGTATCCGCATGTGGATTGTTGGGAAGATGGCCCTAGAGAGTCGGTTTCGTCTGGCTTATTCTTGACATAAGTATTGCCTAGCCTTCTCATGGAAAGGGTCGAGGCTTTTAGGCAACTTCTAATTGATCCATGCCCCAAATTCGGAAGTAGGAAGAACGCCCTTTGCTAACTAGAAGAGTATGGTACTAGGGTCCGTATCTTTGACCTCGACGAGGGTGACGTTGAACCTAGAGAGGTAGAATTTGAGCAACTCGGTGGGCCCTTGCTATAGGTTAGACAGGGTGAGGGCATTCTTTGGAATCGGGATGTGTACTCTGAATTGCTTGACCAATTCTGTTGCTAGTTGGCCGAAGTTGTTAATGGAATCAAGTGGGAGGCAAGAGAACCATAATAGAGCGGTCCCTGATAAGAAGACTGGGAAACATTTGCATTTGACCGGATAGTTGCCCCGACTCGAATCCATTTGACATTCATATCAATTTAGGAAGACACATGAGTCAGTGGTACCGTCGTAGAGCGGCATTTGCAGCATGCTGAAGCGTCGTGGGCATTCAGCTTCATTTACCCTTCTCGTGAAGGGGTTACGCCTAATGTGCGCTTCCCATGAATCATGCACATTTCCTTGAAATTCCCTATTGATTCTTCGAACCATGTCGGGTTGGTAAGTTGGATGGGGATCCGCCGTTGGGACCCATAGGTTTTGGCAAGGTTTTGGAGTTCTGTTGCGAGGGTGTCTCCTATGATGGACATTCAGATCGTCTTCCTCTATGTCCTCGAATCTATGATTGGGTCTTGGTGTGGACAGTGAGGTGGAGCAGGATGATGCAGTACCGGTTCTGGAGGGACGCGGGCCGTTGGAATAGCGGACCCATTATCCTGTGTAGTGACCGTTGGGTTGTGTTGAGGAAGAGGTTGGTTTGTAGGACTTGGTCTGCCATTGATGGTCAAGCGAGAGCGGTCTCTGTATTGTGCCCCCACGCTATATGTGACGGTAGTTCGGTCGCCGTTCCCATGGTCGTTGGCGTAACATTGCCATTACCGTTGTCGAGGGCATTGGTGCCGGCGGCGACGTTGTTGATGAGGCAAAACCTCCTCCTTTGATGCAGACCCCTCGACTCAAAAGTGGAAGTTTCCGATATGGTTGGTCAGTGTCGAGCATTGTTCCGAGTTTGTTGAAGTCGAGCGACGATGCACGGACTTTCTTGAAGTTATTGCATAAGGTCAATGTTATTCCTTAATGCTTGATTAAGCTCGACTGTCGTGCTCTCATATTTTTCATTAAGCACGCGGATTTGAGTTTTTTGTGGGCTCTTTGGGTTCTACAGTACGGTTTCATTAGTGGTAGGGATGTCCGTTGGTTAAGGTTATTGGGACGTACCGGCCACAGCTGCAGCTGAAGAGCCGACCATTGCATTCTTTGGTAGCCGTAAGCAGACTCAACAGCAGGTTTAGCAAGGAACCTCAAGCTCGTCAGGGGTCGAGATGACAAAATGCGAAAAAGGCGCAAAATTCGAGTTTTATAAGTGAAAGCACCAAATGTTGACGGCAAAAAGTGTCGTAAACACCAAAGATTCCAATTACAAGGAATAGTTAATTTGGTCACACATATAAGAGTAGGAAAGCAGTAAACAATGCAAGAGATATATTGTGGTTCGGCCTCGTGAGGGACCTATGTCAACTTTGAAGCGTTGTTGGAATATTATTGATCACAAAAAGTTACCAGGTTGAGACCCTCTCATGACATCTCCTTACATTATTTACATTCATCTTAATGCTAGATGATGTCATAATTAAGCTATTTGATGTCACCCTTAGAGTTATATGATTTTATCTCTAAGGCATGATATAATTATCATCATATATGATGTCATAATTATCATGTACTAAATATCTCAAGAAAGGGACACTTTTGCTCTTCTTCTTCCTCAAATGGGAGATGCCATTAATGGAGCTCTCTAGAGGTCCCAAGATCTCAAAGTCCAACCCCTTTCAAGTGTAAGGTTTTGGGGTATTTATAGGAGAGTGTTAAGGTAGGAGTAGGTAGAAATAGGAGACCACACCCAGAAATTCGCACCTGGAGGCTGCAGGCTCGAAAATTGTGCACCCGGCTAAGGAGGTTCGAAATTTGCACCTCGGTGTGCGAAATTTGCACAACTTGGGGGTGCGAAATTCGCATCTTACAGGTACGAATTTTACGCCCTGCAGGGTGCGAATCTGGTACCCTTTAGAGGTACGAAATTCGTATCCTGAGGGGATCGAATTTCGTTCCGCAAAGGGTACAGATTTTGTACCTAATGAGGTGCGAAATTCGCACCCTGAAGCTCGAATTTTGCACATCGCGGGGTGTGAATTTCGCAGCTTTTGGGGTGCGAATTTTGCGGCTCAGGGAGATGCGAATTTCGCACCCTACCATGTGCGAATTTTGCACCACTTGGAGGCGATATATTCGCACCCTTAAGGGTAAAAGTTTCTGTTCCGGGAGGTGCGTGGTCCGCCTAGACGAGTTTTTGGAGGCTCGAGATCCTATGTCTTTGTTTGGCAATGTTTGGAGGAGCGGCGAGGTTCGCGGAAGTTGTCGGCTGAATCCTGACTTTGAGTCGATCTGGTGATTTTGGGCAACACACTTGTTGGCGGAAATCCCAGACCCGCTTGACGGCTCACCTTCGGCTCGGATGCAGACAGATACTAATGGAGGTTGCTTTCGAAGGATGCGACATCATGCTATTAGCCAGACTCGAGTCTTCTGGTACTGGACCACGGATGATATTGGCGATGCCTTTGGACCATAATATCACGCGATATGTTGAGTCGAGCGTGTCTTGCGTACTTTTGGGAACCAGACCAAAAGGGTGGTTAACAATATGCTTCAAACCACTGGATTTGATGCGATCTCTCTTTACTTCACATAGATCTAGCTTTAAACGATGTAGATCTTCGATTCTCTTATCTAGATCTAAAATTTTAATGGAGGAAGGGTGTATTTGATCGAGCAAGTAGGATCACGAGCTTAAAAAAAGAGAGAATGAAGAAAGTAAACAATTCTCCATGCCTCTAACCCCCTTTTTATAGCCTCCCACCATCCCACTAATGGGCCACACCAAATCAGCCCATCAATGGCTTAAAAAACCTGAATAGAAATTATGAAAAACTAAAGCAATGATTTCACCCAAAACACAGAAAAAAATCTTTAATGCTACCACTCTAGGAATTCGAAACCTCATTTCCTTTCCAATGAAACCAACCTCAACAACTGATTCGATCCTAGTCAAAAGTTATTCCCTATACAAAACTGAAAATGGTCACAAATAAAATTGGAAAATATTATGGACTATCTCACATCCCCATAAATAACATATAAAAATATAAGAATGATTCAACCTTAAGGGAACTAAATAAAAATATTTTACAATCCTCCAATACGTAAAATGCAGGATGTTACATTCTCCCCCCACCCCTATATGGATTTCGCCCCCGAAATCTCAAGCAAGCCCAAGCAACCAAAACAATTCTGGATGCCAATCGTCCATGAGCAGCCAATTTACCATCCAAACTAGCATCTATCAAGTCATGCATCCATATCCTTATCCTAGTATGCAAAATTCTAATAACAATAGCAATAACAATAATAGTATAAGTTACAATGGGGTAAGAATGAAACAACCCTTATGGGTCATACCAAAGAAGAGTTGTGGATGGGTCGCCCTCATATTTTCGTTCGTCTCCCACCTACAATCGTCATCATCCTCACTCCATTGTACCTTGACCAACTTAACCGCCTTCCTCTTAAGCTGTTTCATGCCATTCCCCACAATGCAAAGCAGCTTATGAGGTTTCGAAACTATAGACACAAATTTTAGGTCTTCGTACTGCTCCTGGGATACCACCACATTCAAATCATGCACACACTTCTGTAGAAACGACACATGGAAAACATTATGCACACTTTCCATCTTCTTGGGTAAATCCAATCTATACGCGAGCTTTTCAATTCGCTCGACTAATGGAAACGGTCCAACAAACCTTGTAGCAAAATTCCCTTTGCTTTTGAACCGAATAATATGCTTTAAAGGCGAAATGTTCACGAAAACCATATCATCAATGTCAAATTCCAGATCTTTTCGACGCTTATCGGCTTAGCACTTCTGATGATCTTAGGCCACCTTCATTCCTTGCCGATTGATCTTGATACAATCAGATGTCTCTCTGATCATCTCTAGTCCAAATATCAACTTATCTCTAGTTTCTAACCCACGTGTCGGTGAATTACACGGTCTACCATACAATGCTTCGTATGGTGCCATCCCAATGCTCGACTGGTAGATGTTGTTATATGCAAACTCAACTAGATGTAGATGGTTCTCCCATGATCCTTCAAATCCTAATACATAAGCTCTTAGGAGATCTTCCAAACTCGGTTAACCCTCTCGGTTTGACCATCAGTTTGGGGATGATAATCCAACACAACTTGGTTCCCAAAGTATCTTGCAAACTCTTCCCAAATCCACTTGTGAACAATGGATCTCGATCACCCACTATGCTCTTCGGGATACCATGGAATTGAACTATCCATTTTATATAAAGCTCAGCCAACTTTGATGCTGTACTAGTCGATCTAACAGAAATTTGCCTTGAACTTTTGGTCATACGATCCATGATGACCCAACCTTTGTTCCCAGCCTTGGTTCTAGGTAGTCCATCGGTAAAGTCCATCGATATCTGTTCATACTTCCACATAGGAACTTCTAATGGATGAAGCAATCCACTCAGCTTTTTCTATTCACTTTTCACCAACTGACAATTCATGCACTTGGAAATGAACTTTCCAACATCCTTTTTCATACCTTCCCAGTAGTAAGCTCATCTCATGTCCTGATACATCTTATTATCACCGGGATGAATCGACAACTTCAAGTGATGACATTACCTCAGAACCTCATCCCTCAATCGATCGATATCAGGAACAACCAATCGTTCTTGCTTTCGAAGCCAACCTGCAAGATCGACCTCGAATTCTTTATCCTCTGGCTCCAACTTCTTGATAAACTCGACAAGCTTAGCATCTCACTTTTGGCTCTCGCCAATCCTTTCAATGAGAGTAGGTCTTATCGATAAGCTATCCAATGTTTTAGGTTCCAATTCACACCGTGGTCTGAAATCAAATGCTGCCAAATACTCGAGGCATATCCATTCTGAAAACAACTCTCCCAAACTTGCATGTGTTCGACTTAATGCGTCTGCAACCTCTTTACCTTTACCAGAGTATAGGCCATACCAAAATCATATGACAACAGAAACTCTAACCCCCGTTTCTAACAAAGATTCAAATCCTTATGGGAGAAAAGATACTTTAACGACTTGTGATCCATAAACTACTCGAATCGAACTCCCAAAAGGTAATGTCTCCACATCTTCAAAGCAAACACGATCGCTGCCAACTCCAAATCATGAGTTGGGTAATTCCCTTCGTGTGGCTTCAGCTATCGACTCGCGTAGGCCACAACTTATCCTTCTGCATCAACACTGCTCCAAGTCCAGTACCACATACATCAGTGTATACCCCCATTTCCTCATTCCCACTTGGAATCGTCAAAACAACAACACTCGCCAGTCTCTCTTTCGTGATTCCAAAAGCTTACTCACACTTTGCATCCCATGTGAACACTTGGTTCTTCTTTGTCAATCTCTAGCTTTCATGATTCCGAAAGCTTGCTCAAACTTTGCATCCCATGTGAGTACTCGTCAGTCTCTCTTTTATGAAGACCTAAGACCAACGACCTAAGACCTAACGAACTAAGACCTAACGACCTAAGACCTAACGACCTAATACCTAACAACCTAACGACCCATGATCTAACTACCTAAAGCAAATGACCCGACCTTCATCCCTTTCTTAAGAAACAAGCCACACGACCCAAACTTTATGCCACATCATCAAGGACCTATGAAAAACGACCCGACTCCCAATCTAACCAAAATAGCTCCAATCTTGAGCAAATCATCACCAAACGAAAACATTGATGCAAACAGCTCATCCAAATCATCCAATTCCATAATCAACACTTTATGAAATTATCAACATCATCAAATTGTCTATTATTCATCAATAATCATATTAGACTCACTAAATCATGATAAATGAATGAATAAACTAAAATAATGGATCTAACTAGCATAAACATATGAATTACCATAAGATTTGAAAGTTTTAAGTAGGTAGATTAGATCCTATGGTGACTCAAATGAATACATACTTACCACGATGTAGATCTAGGTGAAAACAACTTTAAATGACGAACATATGAACAAACAATCCTTATAATTGGTTGAATCCATGTGAGAGATGCTCATCACTCACCAAGTCTTCGAATTATCTCAAAATCGCTAAATTCTCAATCCAGAAAGCGAAGAATATGCTTTAAACCTCTTTTTTCACTTGACTTAGAACTAGCTTCAAACGATGTAGACATTCGATTCTCTTATGTAGATCTAAAATTTTAACGGTGGACGGGTGTATTTGATTGAGCAAGGAGGACCACGAGCATAACCAAATGAGAGAATGAAGGAAATAAACTATTCTCCATGCCTCTAAGCCCCTATTTATAGCCTCCCACCAACCCACTAATGGGCCACACCAAATCAGCCCATCGATGGCTTATAAAACCTGAACAGAAATTGTGAAAAGCTGAAACAACGATGCCTCCCAAACTACTGAACAAATCATTAATGTGACCAATAAACGGAATTAGAAACACCATTTCCTTTCCAATGAGACCGATTTGAGCACCTGATTCGATCCCAGTCCAAATTTATTCTCTGTACAAGACTGACAGAGGAAAAATTGTAAGAAATAAAATTGGTAAAAATTATGGACATGTCTCACATTTCCACAACCAACATACCAAAATATAAGAATGATCCAACCCTCTGAGAATTAAATAAAAATATTTTACGATCCTTTAATGTGTAAATTATGGGATGTTACAATACTAGCGGGAGTCCATAATATGTTTCAAGTATCGCACTTACGGAAGTATGTACATAAACCTAATGCTACCATTGATTCGATGGGATCAGAGGAGTTGGTGGTTGTACCTAATTTTACTGTTGTGAGGCAATCAGTTCGTGTTATGGATAGAGACGAAAGGAAATTAAGAGCTAAGTCAGTTAGACTGGTGAAATTTCAGCGAAGCACTGATTAAAGGGGATGTATTTGGAAGATGGTAGACATGATTAGTGGAGTTTTTCCTAATTTATTTTTGATAAGATCTATATTGCTTTATATATTGGTCACTAGTGGTGTACGCTAGTATATATGTAACACCCCAAAATATTAACACACTATAACTATACATTAGGATGAAAATTTGGGTTTAACTTAATTAAAGTATCATTATTAGTAAAAATGACGTTACCCTTGCATTCATCTCATAATTCAGGTAACATATGAAGAAGTTATGGGCATTAAAAGTTTATATACATATAAGGAGCTTATATGTAAATATAACATAAAATAAAATCTAAAAAAATCAAACGAACGAGTAAGGGAAAACAAGCGGGAAACATGCCCATTGGGGGCTGACCCACGCTCATCCTGGGTTGACCCATAGGTAGACCCAAGGGGGGCTGGGTCGTCCCAAGGGTCGACCTAGGGGTCGACCCACAACAAACCTGGACTGTTTTGTTGCTTTATTCATTGTTGACTCAACACTGAGTGCGCGGATTAGATTAAAACCATAATATCTAGTGGTGACGGATTTCCCTAGGTAGTGTATATAAAGGCATGTAACCTCATTTTCTATACACTACACAAAACCATTTCTTCCTCTTTTTCCTCTAAATCTTTTCTAAGATAAATATGCATATATAACCATTGAGGTGCTTCCTAAACATTTGTTAACAAGGACAATTTGAAATGCTCTACTCCAATAAAAAATTAAAGTGGACTTTTCTTCAGTAGTATATTCATATTATTCAGCAAGTCCCACTGTGAGTTCTATGTGATTTTTAGATTTGATCATTTAAAAAGGTTTTGTACAGTAAATAAGGTTGGATCTGATATAAAGAGCATCTAAATTAATCCCTATATATGTTTATACATGTTTTTCTACTCAGATCTACAAGTTATATTATGAACGTTAATCTTCCTTGTCCTTATTATGCCTTTTATTTATTTAAAGTCTTTCTATTGTGCCTATTTACTCGGTTTGACATCTGATTATCCTTTTTTCCTTTTTATTTTATGCAGAACCTAGGCTACTTAAGTCTAGGCTATTAAGTTAACTACCTATAAAGGACGTAAATGGAAATAACTAGATAATGACACATAAATGAGGAGAATTGGGCATATTATGTAATGGAACCCTTCACTGTAAGAATTGGGATAATTACATGTTAACCTATTAGATTTGGATTAATTACAGGTTTATCTATTTAGGGATAATTACATGTTATTCTTTTAAAATTGGGTTAATTACATGTTAGGAAGAACGGGCCACATGATAATCAGTTAAATTGGACTTAATGTCATATTAAGTATGACATGTATGAAAAGAATAGTACCAGATGTGAAAACTAAGTAAATTACTATAAGTCCACCTATACATCTGGGAACGTGCTTGTTGGGGAAAAGGGTTGTACACTAATAACATATAGATAAATGTAATTTTACAACCGGGCTTAGTGTTGTACTTAAACCTGCTAAGTTACTCCTGTTAAATAATAAGCTAAATAGGTCCCAAGTCTAGTTATATTATCAGTTTGTCGGGACTCTTAAATCCTAGGTACATGGGACAAAAGCATAGGGGTTAGCTTTTGTCAAGTTATGTGGAACCCATACGAGTCAGTATCCCTGTTAGTATCTTAGAGGACCCCGCACTAGGTAGGGTCAGGGCATGCTTTACTGAACTTGATTATAAGAGGTTCAAGGTTTAAGGGGTGTACATGGGTCGTTCAGGCGGAGTCATGAGCGTGCATGAGTCCAACTATAGGAAACTAAGCCGGAAGTAACACCTATGAATATGGATGTGTTCTTTAAGTTGATGGGTTAGGGACTAATACACCCTACTACCAGGGCTTACACAAAATATTTGGATAATAAGGGTCGATTGCATGGGTAGTAATTAGGGTAACATCTAATGATGATTTATACTAGTCAAGTTGGTGTAGTTAGTTTGACTCTTGGGATACGAATGAGAAATTTAATCTACCTTCATCTTGTTTGGCATCTCGTTTACCTCTTGTGTATAACAAGTTTTACTGTACTTTCTCTTCCGTTATTATTCGTCTATCTTGACACCTTTTCATATATATATGCTGGAAATTACTAGAACTTCACAGATTTTATGTCTTACCTTCTTGTTTTCCTTCTCTCCCTTCCATTGCCCCCATGTTCTCAGAGTAGGAGTGGTCAATAGTCGAGATCATGATTCTACTTGGACATGGATATCTCGTCTTTTTCAAGTACTTTCTTCAGTTTATTCATATTTATTGTAATGGCACTTGCGGGATATTGTTATGGTTTTGTACTCTGATTTGAGACAGACTGCTTTTGAGATTTGGGAAAATATGATGTTATAACTTTGAGATTTTAAATGTTGTTTTTCTTGATTAATAAAAAGTTCTATGTTTTTCCACTGCACTATTTATATCTGTCTTGTACATTTAGTTACCGTTTACCAATTTCTCTTCACTAAACTTTATGCATTCTCATCAGAGTGACATTAACAGACGTGGGGTGTCACATTTGGTATTGGAGCTTAAGTTACAAGATCAAAGGAAAATTATATGAATTTGTTTTTTCAAGATAAAGGATTTTCAGATAAAAAGTGATTTTTCTAAATCATATCCCCTCAAGTTATTTACAATATTCCTTCGATTCTCTTTCTGAATCCTTGTTTCGTCCTTTTTTCAGCATGTTTGGAGCTCCTAACTTCCCTGAGGGCATTCCCATACCTGCATGGTTTTGCAAATACATAGAAGCTACGATGTATGTTGGGGGTACAAGAGAATGACCATACCCCAACTGTAGCCGCGGTAGCACCTTACCCTCCTCCTCCTGTAATCAACTTTTCTAAACTCTACAAAGACTTCAATGCAATAGGAGGAAAACCTTTTCGTGGAACTGAAAGTTTTGTAAAAGCGCAAAATTAGTTAAGAGAAACAAGGAACATGTTCAACTTTTTAGAATACGATGATAGGAGGAGAGTCCAGTTAGTAGCTTTTCAGCTTAACGAAGAAGCATCATACTGGCGAGAAATAGTTCAGGCAGGACTAGAAGTAGCTGCTTGGGATAACTTTAAAGTTATCTTTGAAGCAATATTCTTATCACAGACCGAAGAAGGAATGCAAGTAGACAAATTTCTAAACTTGAAACAAGGGAGTATGACTATAAATGAGTATATCAACACTTTTAACCGACTGGCAAGATTTGGATCGGAGCTCGTAAAAACTCCTCACAAAAAGGCTTTGAGATTCGCTACAGGATTAAACCAACTGCTCCAGGAATTAGCGCTAACACATGTACCAATGGGAGCAACCTCCGAAAAACTAGTAGACATGGCCCTAATGAACGAGGAGGGAAAAGAAGGAACAAAGAAGGAAAGAAGGAAGAAAAGAAAAAGGAAGAGAAGTGTCTGCGAACAAATTAAACAATTGTAACCAACTGTAAAATCCGTTCGGCTTTCCTAAACAACAAGGAATGTTGTAGAGGGTGTCGAACTCTAGGACCAAAAATATTTTAATTAATAAATCCAATCAAGTTATTCCAGGATTTTGATTGATTGAAAACACAGAAAATAACATCAATTAAATAAAAAGAGAGATTTATATAATAAGAGAAAGCAATTAAGGGATAATGACATAGATTGAATTCATACTCATCAATAGCCAACAAATAAATATAGATCTAATTCATGTTTCTGTCACACACATGAATCAACGATAATTAGATTCTTAGAAACAATTAAGTAAATAATGACAAGTATAGCATATGTAGGAGTTGAGCTCTTAAACAACCAAAGACTATCAGGACAGATTCACTTATTAATTTCCAAAACCCTAAAATTTGATCTAAATCTGATAATTGTTAGATCGAACACGAATATACCCTGTGAAGAAGCATAGCTCTTAAATGACACAGAATATGAAGGTTCAGATCTAACCCTTGGTTCAGATCCAGATTTACATGTATAAAGTCCTCATCTATTAGCTATGTGATACATGTTGAATCATATCTATTAGCGTCATCACCCCCTAATCAAACGGTATTAGCTAGACATAGATAAAGAAGAAGAGAAAATGAAACTAAATAACATGAACATAAATAAAATAACAACTGACAGAAAGGGAGGAGAAGAGTTTTATTCCAAGAAGAGAATTATAGAATAAAACTAAGTGCGTTTTTACATGAATGAGATACAATGTATTTATAGCTGATATGACAAAGACTACTTGGCAAATTACACAATGTAGGACTAAAGATTTAGCCCAAATAACATATAAGCCAGTGTGAACACAGCTGTAGAGTGAGTGGCCTTGCAAATGAGCTAATATGAACACAGCATGAGTAAAAGGCTTTGCAAATGAGCTAATGTGAACGCAGCAGAGTCTTTAGTGAGCTAAATCTACCAAGATGAGCTCATTTTGCAACTGTTCTTCAAGCTTTAAGCTCTTCAAGCTTTTATTAACTTCAAACTTCACTCTTTTTAAGCAATTTCTTCATGCTTTATCCATCAATTGCTCTAAACCCTGTTTTTTCCCAACATCTAAAAACACAGCTATAAATACACAATATCAATTATTTTAAAAAGAAAATAAGATAAATAAGCGGATAAAATATACACATTTACGTGTATATCATATACCCCCTCACTTATCTTTTTATTAGTCCTCGAATAAACTAAACTAAGACATGTCACACTTTGGTAGGAAACTTGATTGCATTTAGTGTATGCAACAAGTCGTCAAACCCCTAGGTGTCCCTAGTAGGACGAGTGTTGTCCCGTGAGGGTTTTCAGCGGATACTACCCACAAAATCCAAAGCGTCTTACATACGCGGATTAATCAAACAATATATTTAAGGACTTTCACATTCCAAGGACTTTACTTAATTTCAATAATAATGGTTCAGTCCTGAATTGTCCATCCCATAATTGGTGCAAAAATGAATAATAATTTTCAAGATGAATCATAATTCCTTGATAACACTATAATTTTCTTGAAGTTAACCAAAATTCTACACATCGACAATGTGCACCCAATCATTAATTCTTTTTTTTAATAATTTTGCACCTGTGTAACTGTACTGTATTGGATGTGAGTTATGCATAGATGAAGGAAAATTTTGTGAGTTCTAAAAATATTCTAGATAAGAAGGCAAGTGTATTAGTTGAACTTCAAATTACAAAAGATAAAGTAATACTAAGGCACATATGAACTTTTTTTTGTTTCCTTTCATCTCCTCAACTACAATCCTTGCTTCCAAGTACGGTAAGATGGATGTGGATGGAATGGAAATGAATGATTTATAGTCAAGAATGATGAATGACTATTTTACTCTGGGCGACTCTCTCTTTATTGGATTTTTCTTTTTTTTTTCTTTTTGCATGATGAATGATGAGTGGAGATGGAATGGAATGATACCGTACATTATTTCATTTTTCATTTGATTCCTCCTCTACTAAGCGAATCATAATCAACACTTCATGAAAGGAAAGTTTTGTGCCATAGTTACTTTACTTCTGTAGCCCTAGTTCAACACACAAGTCTGGATTGATGTTATTAAAAAGCTGAAAGGATTGATAAGCAAAGTTTCGCAAGATAGATAACCCATATAAAATAAGATGTGGTATATAGTTATCCTACCTTAAAACAAGTACGGAATGGGTGGTGTAATATTGGTATAAAAAGTGACGTTTTTGAACCTTTGAAAATAAATTAGTACAAGGTTCTTAAGTATGCCAATATAAGAAAAACTTGTCGAAACATGAATGTAAATCGACTAAAATTTGGGTTTGAAAACTGTGGGGTATCGAAGAAGAAGGCTACAATGAGTCATTTCTCCTTAATTGGGCCAAGCGGATTTCAGAACTTATGATTTTTAAAATTTGAGTGAGAAAAATATTATGCATGAAATAAACTCAGAAAATCCAACAAATGTTGGTGCAAAATCATTTTTATTTGATGATATTTTTGTGTGATTATTTTTACTTGCACATTCTAACATGTATAAAAAGGGTTAACACGCTTACTCCAGAACACGACTAACGTCTACACAGTCTCGAGCTAGCATCTTAAAAAGATACATTACGACTCAACGAATAAATATTGTTCATTCCCATCACCCAACAATTCAACTTATCAAACAAGAACAAAGATGTTATTTAAGAATTTAAGTTAATCCTTGTTTAATGAATGACCTAGTTCATAAAATTTGATTGCTAATGTAATGTAAATTCCCCCACACTTGAGTGTGACTGTGTCCTCACAGTCGTTAATCAGAAATATCTTAGTGAAAGAAAAAAATAAGAGGGTCAGCATGGCTTACCGGGTACACGTGCAGAAAATACGCAGTCATCGAATAGATAAACCAGTCAACAATGGACCAATGGATCAGCCTCATTAAGATTATGAGATACAACATCTGCATAGAAAACCAAATAATATAGGATTTTAAATTATAATTCAGATTTGAAAAAACAAATTTTGTTTTTTCAAAAGTTTGAGTTGCTAATTTTAAAATTTTGAGCTTACAATTGATCCTAAAATCAAATTGAATTTTCGTAGCAACTAAAAAAGGTCATCGAGCCGGGGTTCAGTAAAAGTTTCAAAAACAAAATTTGATTTGTTCATATGATGTATAAATTTAGAGACGTGTGCATTCACTCTCACCCTCACACTTGTTTGGGGAAATATTGTTCGGTTTTGCTTTGATATTTGAAATTTTGTTGACTTAAGGTTCATTCGTAAACCTAATGTTAAAACCAAACAAATGAATTTTCAGCAAATTTCGAAATCGTATTTTCTTAGAAATAGTCTTACTCCAGAAAGAGTTCATATACTGTAGAAATTTGTCATTGAAAAACAAGTGATCACAAGGAGGTTTAGTTGAAACGATCAAGTCGCAAGGAGTTTCAACAGTTTCCAAAAAATCATCATTGTGTTTTAGATCACCTTTAGCAGTTTCGTTTCTTTCAACTTCAAGAATTTCAAAGTTTTCAAATGTTCCACTTTCAGTTTAGACCCAACAACATTATCGTCAATCAGTTCAAGAATTTTTCGCTCATAAAAGTTGTCCTCACCTAAACAATTGTTACCAAATTCGTCATTTCTTATAAGTTGACAATCTAAACTTGCTAAATTTTCAAAAACTCCAGAATATGAGAGAGGAAGATTAAATTGAAGATTAACGTCTTCGTTTCTAAGAGAATTTGAATTCAAATCAATTATATAGATTTCAACTTCATTAAGATTTTCATCAATTTCAAAAGTTTTTAGTTGAATATTTTCGATTTCTGTAAGAGCTGAATTTTCAACAGAAGCATCAGTTTGAGTTTGAATTTCAATTTCACAGAAATCAGTATTTTGCGCAAGAGATTTTCCAAAATTTTCATCAACGGACGTATCATCAGAATCATCAATAATCGTTATGTAATGTTGTGACGAAGTTAATGGTTGATTATTTGTTTCAAAAGAAGCGTTGGCAGAAACTTGTTTATTACTAGATTAGGATTTATAGTTGTTGAACAAGTTTGTAACTTTAGTTTGAAGAAGAGAAATTTGACAAACAATCTTATAAGATACAATTAGTTTGCTATCGTCCATTCTTTGAGCCAGTTCTTCGATGTAAGTCGAACCAAGTTTCGTGCAATCCTCAAAGTCATCAACATCATCAATTCCCTCAAGTAATAACTTTTCTTGATTTAGCCAAAATTCAATAGTGTATTGAGCCATTTGTTTAATGATACGCATGTTTTCAATATCTTCATTTTCAGAATCTTGTTTCTCATCTAAAGTTCGCGCCCATTCCTTGATTTCCTCGCGACAAATACAAATTTCATACATTAGTTGATCAATTTCACTCAGGCTTTCTTCAATAAAATCGGTAGACAAATTAGACTTCAAAATGTCGTTTTTAAGATTCGTCGTTCCTATGTGTTCCTCACTAGTTGACCTTAAAAATTCATCCACCTCATCTCTTAGAAGTCGTCCATTATTTATTTTCCACAACCAACATTGCCAAAAATTCAGCTTGTTCACAACACATTTTTCATATTCGATAACCAAAATTCTACCTCCACTCGTATTACGAAAATCATTTTGATTTTCAAAATTTTCGTTAAAACCCGTGTTGAAATTGTTCTGAAAATCATCTCTTTGCTTAGCCATTTGCGCTAACACCCGTATCGCCTCAGATAAATTATCATTAATCATAGAATAAAAATTTTCATATTGGGGTGCAATCGTTTGATGAGACTGGTGAGAATTTTTCGAAATTTTTTCAGCTTGAGATTCATTTTGATTTGAATTGAAACCGAAATCATTTAAATTTTGAAAAGAATTGCAATTTTGGTGGTACATAGGGCAAGCGCGCATGTACTAGAAGTAGAGAGTTTTTCGTTGAAAAAACAGTTTCAATGTTGTGGCTCTAAAGAAGCTACTAAAAAAATATGTTAAAATTAACAACTTCAGATTATATGAATACAAGTCCAGGCCAAGTTCGGACAGAGATTATCAGTGTGCAACGAATCACCGTAGAAACACGACTGAAGGTTTAAGAACCTGTTTGAGTTCTAGACTTTGTCGTTCCTTAGACACCTCAGAGATTATCAATCCTAATTGTCTATTTAACAAATATTTGGTCCTATGAGCTTTGGGGAATTCTCGATTCGATTTTAAAATCAAACTTTTCAATTAATTCCCTGTTCGTTTCAAAATTTTAAACCATAAGTCAATAGGCAAAATAATCAATCACACAGCCAAAACAGAATAATAAATTGCAGAAATAATTTTTTTACAAGCAAGCCTCTGCCCCTGCAGAAGATTTAACAAGCAATTTCTATATTTTTCTTTGCAATAGAGCACCTGTAGAGTTTAGAAAAATTTCGCCTAGATTGGCAGTCCGTCCAGTGCAATTGAGTAGCGCTAGCTCGTTCACACCCCATTTGGTATGCAACCGCTCCAACCAAATCTGTTTGAAAATTAATTTGAACATTGTTTTTTTTATTGATGCTTGAACTCTCTTTCACTTTTGCCTTTGATTCGATTGTACTTCTATTTGTTTTGTTGGAAGGAAGCTAAATAAAACAAAACCAAACAAAATAGAAAAAAAATCAAGAAAAATGAGATCAATAACGGAAGGAAAAAAAACTAAACTTAAAGACAATGAAACTAAAAATAAAACAAACTTTTTTTTGTTTTTTTAAGCTAAGTTACACTAAACTAAAAACTAAAACAAATTAATGCAAAAAATGACATAAAATAAAACAAATATATTGGCCCAAATAAGCTTGCTGCGCACACGTCCACAGGTCAAGGCCCAAACGAGTTTACTAGAATACACACTTATACACCGCTCCACCTATTTCTTACGGTCAAAAAGAATTTGGCGAAGGCTGAAAAACAATTACGATCAAAAACAGGGAAAAATAAAATAAAAAAGGACCTTAAATCGGTTGCCACTGATTCGATAGGATTACCGGTTGGCCGCGAAGGGGAAGTAGGAGCGTGGGCGTTGGTGGTTGAAGAAGGGCGACGAGAATATTGCGTGAAATTCAAGAGTGGTTTGACTGTGTTCGGGTATGAATTGGATGTCGCGATTGTAGGTTGCAAGTGGGATTTGAGGAGATCGCTGGTTTCAGTTGTTCGGTGGGTTTGGCGCTGAAGATATGCAGTACGTGGCAGGAATGGTAGTTGATGTACGGACGGGGCAGACAGTTTTCAAATTGCATGAGGTTCGAAGTTTGAACTTTGGTGGAGATTATGGTGACACAGGGAGTTGGTTGTAAATTGGATTCAGGTGGTTTTTGATTATGTGATAGGTGCGATGATTAGTGATTGGGGTAGGAGGTTTGTGTGATACTGTATTGGGGAGTTGAAGGTGAGGAGGGTATGGTTGGTGAAGATGAGATGAAGGCAGTCATCTGAGTATGAAGTTATGTAGTTTGATGAAACTTGCGGAATAATGGTGGTGTGAACGGGTAACGTGCAAAAAACTTCGTGGTTGAAGAAACAAGAGGAAATAAGAAAAAATAGGAAAGTAGAAATTTTTTTTAAGAAAAGGAATTGTACAAAGAGGAAATAGATTTGTAAAAAAATTGGAAAGAAACAAATGAAAGGAACAAAAACAAAAAGGCAAGATTTTTTTTCTCTTAATTAGAAGATTATGATATCATTGAATAATACCAAATCAAATCAATCAAGAATTTTTTTTCTATATATACAAGAAAATAAAAGGAATTTTTTTTATGGAAAAAAATAGGAAATAAAAAATTTAACTCGAAGGATTTAAAAATAAAAATTATTTTGGTCCCCGGCAAAGGTGCCAAAATTTGTTTACGAACAAATTAAACAACTGTAAAATCCGCTTGGCTTTCCTAAGCAACAAGGATTGTTGTAGAGGGTGTCGAACTCTAGGACCAAAAATATTTCAATTAATAAATTCAATCAAGTTAATCAAGGATTTTGATTGATATAAAACACAGAAAATAACCGCAATTAAATAAAAAGAGAGATTTATATAATAAGAGAAAGCAGGGGATAATGACACAGATTGAATTCATACTCATCAATAGCCAACAAATAAATATAGATCTAATTCATGTTTCTGTCACACACATGAATCAACGATAATTAGATTCCTAGAAACAAATAAGTAAATAACGAGAGGTATAGCCTATGCAGGAGCTGAGCTCTTAAACAACCATAGATTATCAGGACAGATTCACTAATTAATTTCTAAAACCCTAAAATTAGATCTAAATCTGATAATTGTAAGATCGAACACGAATATATCCTATGAAGGTGCATAGCTCTTAAACGACACAGAATATGAAGGTTCAGATCTAACCCTTGATTCAGATCCAGATCTATATGTATAAAGTCCTCTCTATTGGCTATGCAATTCATGTTGAATCATATCTATTAGCGTCATCACCCCCTAATCAAAGGGGATTATCTAGACATAGCTACAGAAAAAGAGAAAAAGAAACTAAATAATATGAACATAAATAAATTAAAATAACAACTGAGAGAAAGGGAGAAGAAGAGTTTTATTCCAAGAAGAGAATTAAAGAATAAAACTAAGTGTGTTTTTACATGAGTGAGATACAATGTATTTATAACTGATATGACAAAAACTACATGTATAATTACACAATGTGGGACTAAAGATTTAGACCAAATAACACATAAGCAAGTGTGAACGCAGTTGTAGAGTGAGTGGCCTTGCAAATGAGCTAACGTAAACGCAATATGAGTAAGAGGCCTTGCAAATGAGCTAATGTCAACGCAACATCAATCTTTAGTGAGCTAAATCTACCAAGTTGAGCTCATTTTGCAACCGTTCTTCAAGCTTTTATCAACCTTGAATGTCACTCTTTTTAAGCAATTTCTTCATGCTTTATCCATCAATTGCTCTAAACCCTGTTTTTTCTCAACATCTGAAAACACGGCTATAAACACACAATATCAATTATTTTAAAAAGAAAATAAGATAAATAAGCGGATAAAATATACACATTTACGTGTATATCAAGATGTCTAAGGAAGAAAATAAGAAATGGTGGTCTAATAAGAACAAGAAAGGGGGAACGCCCGAAAAAGCTCAAGTCAAGACTGAAGTGAAATGCCTTGGTTATGGTGCTTTAGGACACTTTGTGAAAGACTGGAGAAAAACAAAGAATACTTGCTTTCATTGTGGCCAAGTTGAACATTTCAAGGTATAGTGCTCTCAGAGACAAGGGCACAAGGTGTGAGCATCTGGAGAGCAGGTCAAAGCTTTAGAGGCTGGTGGACTAGACTAGGGTAGTAAAGTCACTGTAGAAGGCCTGATTTCTCTTTTAGATTATCCTATAGGAACTCTTTTTGATTATGATGCTTCCCACTCATTCATATCCCACTCATTAGTAGAAAATTTGCACCTAAGTACTAGTATTGTTTCTGATCCCATTATAGTCTCAAATCCCATAGGAGGAACAGATCATTTATCCATGATATGTAGGGTTTTGAGGATTTCCATTCTAGGTGTCGAATTTGAATGCAACGAATATGTTCTAGATTTCATGGGTTATGGATAATGTATTGGCTAGCAATATATGGTGCCATCCTTGAATGTGAAAAGAGAGTAGTTAGACTTCTTACTTGTCATCGTAGAACTCTCAGAATTTCTTATGACCCACGAGTTTAGTAATTCTTAGTTACCTAGAATCTCTTGATGCTTCTGTTGATGATCTTCGATCAGTTCCCATAGTTGGCAAATTTGTTGACGTGTTTGACAAGGTTGTTGGGTTACCACCGAGGCGCGAGATAGACTTACGGATGTACTTGGTGGAAAATGTGAATCCAGTCGCATTTCCAGTACGTCACATGGCTCCTAAAGAAAGCAGGGAGCTCACCAAACAAGTGGGCGAGTTGTTGGAAAATGGATTCATTAGGTTGAGTATTTCAGAATGGGGATCTCAGGTCGTCTTCGAAACCAAGGCAAACGACTCTCTCCAAGAAGAATAGACATCCACTACCAAGGATTGACGACTTGTTTGACCAACTAGTAGGCGCTTCAGTCTTGTCACAGTTGGATCTATCCACTTGATTTCATTAGCCCAGAGTGACAGATGATAATACTGACAAGACATCTTTCAAAACTCAAGATGGTTTCTTTGAGTGGATGGTTATGCTTTTGGGTTTACCAATGCACCTGCATACTTCGTGGACTTGATGAGTTGGTAGTTTAGGGAATATCTGAACAAGCTCGTGGTGATGTTCATAGATGACATTCTGATTTTCTCGAAGAGCGCAGAAGAACATGCCCAACATTTAGAGGAAGTCTTAATTACACTTAGAGCACACCAACTTAAAGAAAAATTATCTAAGTTCCATTTCTGGAGCGAAGAAGTAAGGTTCCTAAGGCATGCGGTCTCCAAGGAAGGGATAGCAGTAGACCCCACTAAGGTGGCTGCCGTTCAAGATTGGAAGGCTCTGAAGAATGCAATGTAAGTGAAATTTTTATTTGGATTGGCGGGATATTATAGAAAGTTTACTAAATACTTTGTGCGGGTCTCGCTACGCTTAGCAGTCTGACAAAGACGAACTTAACGTTTGTTTGTAGCATGGGCACTAAGGATGCCTTCCAAAGATTGAAACAGGCTCTGATAATAACTCCAGTCCTGACTCTCCCCGACGAAAGAAAGATGTTCAAAGTTTATAAAGATGCTTGCGGCATGGGATTATGCGCCTTACTAATGCAAGAGTGTAGGGTGGTGTGCTATGGAAGTAGGAAACTAAGGGTTCATGAGAAGAACTATCCCACCCATGATTTGGAATTAACAGCAATAGTGTTCGCACTTAAGTCTTGGAGGCACTATCTACTTGGAGAAATATTTGAGTTATATACGGATCATAAGTCGCTCAAATACGTATTCTCATCGAAGGACCTTAACCTAAGGAAACAAAGGTAGATGGAGTTCCAAGCGTCCCATGACTTTGAGACAGCTTATACCCTAGGCAAGGGTTATGTGGTGGCGGACGCATCGAGTAGGCAGAGGATGACCTTGAGTCCTACATTTGTAGAAAGGAAAAGCTTGGAGTTCATCTCAACCTTTAATTTTGTGACATCTAAGGATTTCACATGGTTTTTTGGCATTGTTGGAGGTGCGACCTGCTCTATTAGAGTGAATTGGATCTATGCAGCAAGAAGAATAGCAGTTGAAGGACATCTTGGACAGACTTAGTCAAGGAGAAGCTTCTAGTCACCTTGACAGATATACTGTAGATGAAAAAGGATGGCTAAGACGAGATGGAAGACTATGTGTCCCTAGAATTAGGGAATTGCTAAAGGCAGTGCTGGAGGAAGCTCATCACTCTTGGATGACTATCCATCCGGGAGGTGACAAGATGTATTGAAACATGAAGCGTGTTTTCCATTGGACGGGAATGAAGAAAGATGTTTCCGAATTTGTGGTCCAATGTTTGACTTGTCTACAAGTAAAGGCTGAGCAAAAGAAACCTAGCGGATCACTTCAGCCCTTGGACATCTAGCAATGGAAATAGGAAAGCATCTCTATGGATTTCATTGATGGACTACCCAAATCATGGAAAGGCAACATGAGCATCTGGGTGATAGTAGATAGGATTATAAAGAGCACTCATTTCATCCCAGTCGAGAAAAAGAGGATGATAGCTTTGATACGCTTCAGTTTACCTCAAAGAGATCATCCGACTACATGGGTTACCTTTAAGTATAGTAAGTGATCATGACCCCATATTTACTAGCGAATTTTGGAGGAGCTTATAATAATCTCTAGGTACACAGTTGAGATTTAGCAAAGCTTATCACCCTAAGACTGACAGGAAAACTGAGAGGGTTAATAGAGTTCTCGAGGATCTACTAAGACAGCGTATACTAGATTTCAGGGGGACTTGGGAGGAGCATTTCCCATTGGTTGAGTTCGCATAGAATAATAGTTATCTGTTGAGCATAGGCATGGAACCCTTCGAAGCACTATACGGACGACCTTGCAGATCACCGACTTGTTGGTGGGAGTCTGAAAGACTTCTACTACGGCCTGACATGATAAGGGAGACTTCGGTAAAGATAGACCTCATTCGAAGAAGGATGAAAGAAGCTCAAGATTGACATAAATCTTATGCCGATAAAAGGAGGATCGACTTGGAATTCGAATTGGGAGATATGGTCTTCATCAAAGTTTTACCTCTAAGGAATGTAGTCCGGTTTGACACAGTAGGGAAGTTGGTGCCAAGATTCGTAGGTCCATTCCCTATAGTATAGAGGGTAGGTCAGATGGCCTATAGAATCAAGCTATAGGATAGACTAGCTGGCGTGCATGATGTATTCCATGTTGCTCATCTGAGGAAATGTCTCCATGATACAACAAAGATATTAGAGACGAGCATACTTGAAGGTGTGGAGGTTGAGAAGAATGCATCAGTAAGAATTTTTCCTACTCATATCCTTGGATCAAAAATCAAGAAGCTACATAACATAGAGATCTGATTAGTGAAAGTGCAATTGGGAGAAGACCGCAAAGATGCAACATAGGAACCCGAAGATAGGATTCACACTTCTTACCCTTTTCTTTTTGAAAGTACGTTTTTGACTTCTTTTCCAAAGTTTTTTACTTAACATTTGCTTAAATCATTCAAGTTTAGTATCCTATCGTTCAAATCTTTTGACTCTTAGGTAGAATCCAATGATTTGAAACGTGTTTGAAACCTGTTATGGTTGATGGTTGCGACTGGAAACAAGTGTTTGCTAGTGGTTGCTTGTGACACCCTACGTCCGTTAATGTCACCCCCTAAGGAAATGCATTAAGTTTCTTGAAGCATTATAGGTAAACAGAGACAGAATATTTACAATATAAATATAAATAAGATAGCAGCGGAAATTTAAATTTTAATTTCAAACATAAATCATAATATCATGATCCACAATATCATTAGTTGCAAAAACCATTACAATAAAATAACTTCTGTCTTGCACCATCAGAGTACATAAGTATATAAAAAGCATAATTCCACAATTGAAAGAGTTAAGCCATAGTAGAGATGAAAACTTGATCCATACTTCAGATGTAGCTCTTAGCAAGATGATATCTGAGTCCTGTATAAGCCTGAGTGTCTCCTCCATGAGAACCTGGGGAGGGGGGAAACAGAAGAAAGAAGGAGAAGCGAAAGGGTCAGACATAAAGTCTAGCGAGTCTAGTTACTTTTAGCTAGTAAATAAATAAAAGTAACGTGATAGGAAAATAAAGTGGATAAGAGAGATCACTACATAAATGGCAGGTGTGACAAAGTAGACAGGGTAAGGTGTATACACTTCTCTAATGATTACTCTACACTATTACTAGTATAACTAAAATGAGATGATCCCTTCCACTATAAGTTGGTAGACTTAGGGCATACGTCCGAGTGTACCCTAACCACTACCCTAATCGATAGGTTCCCTACTCCGTAGATATCCTGTGCTGGCACCATAGTAGGAAGTATCAGTTCCTAAAGTGGCAACCCTTCATTTCCCAAGATGTGCACAACCATATCTACTGGTGTCACAGTCGTCTTACCCCCCTCTGACCGGCTCATGCTAGCACATGGCCCGGTCGGTTTGCGTCGGCCACATCGCCCGTCTAGTTTGGATCTCTTATAATCAATCAGTAAGCGTTCCCCTTCTCCGCCTAGCACGGAGTACATTATTTGACACCTACTCTGGGTTACTGACTTAAATGGTTCCCCTACAATATGATACAAGCTCTCCCCTTTGTCTTGTGTCCCCACTATGTCTTTAATTACATAGCCCTATGTCAGTTATGCTTACCCTAAAGGGTGTCTTTAATTACATAAATTTATTATATTTTCCACCGGTTATGTATACCACTAGGTGTCTTTAGTTACATAACCTTATTATATTTTCCACCGGTTACGTATACCACTAGGTGTCTTTAATTACATAACCTTATTGGGTTAGGTTTGTGGGCTATTTATAAATATTACCCACCCCCTCTAATTTACTTAACCCACCCACTACCCATCCAATTTTACTTAATCCTAACTTAAGTTCATAATCGTACAATTCTTATGGACTAAATTAGGTTAAGCAGTCCAATTCATTACCATGTCCAATTATGGTTATAATGGGCTAGACCTCCCACATTAGGCCTACAACGTGCGGATGTCGGATATGCCGGTCGGGTCTAGGAAGTCTTATTCCACAGTTGGGTCTAACCTCGTATCTTAGCCCAATTCATATTTGCACACTTAGACTCTCACATTAGGTTCAACATTAGTAGCTGCTGGATATGCCGGTCGGGTCCGGGCAGACTTCCACCACAAATGCAACCTAACCTCATGTCATAAGTGCAATTACAATTTCTAATTTTAATTACTAGACATTCCATTTTTATCCAAATATACCTACGTCATTATAGGTGATTATTTCTCTTTTTATCCCATTTGAATTATATGTCCAATAATGTTCATATTCAAATTATGCCAATATTAACCCTTCTCCCCCATTCCCTAACTAGCGCACTAATAAACTGGAGGCATGCCTAGGCTAGACAGTAGTCTAGCCATAAATGATAATAGGGAAAATAAAGGGAATATAACTAAAGTGATCATCTTGGCATAAACATAAACTAGCATGATAATAAGGTGAATGGACATTTAATTAACATCATAACAAGGTGGACATAAAATTGATGAACTGGTGGCAGTCAATTGATTCTAACATAACTATGACGCCACAACATGGCAGTCAATTGATTCTAACATAACTATGATGTCACAATAAGCATGGTAGATATAAATTAGCAATTTAGATGTCTAATTGGATTAGATCTGACATGATAACACAAGGTGATAAATTAGATCGCATAACTCAGATCTAGATGTTAAAATAGATCTAACATCATTAGAATGACATAATAGCATGTTTTGATCTAAAAATGGGTTCATATGTCCAATTTATAACTTATCTAAGTTGGTCACAATATGACCGGTGAAGGGTGATTTACATAAAGAATTGGATCTAACCAATGTTGCAACTGTCCAAATTAACAGATTTACATTCACCACAACATTGTTACAAGTCAAGATCTACATAGGTAACATAATAGAATAATCACAGTTGCATTAGATTTAAAAGTGTAATCTATTATGACATGGTATAAGATTTAACAATAGCATAAATCCACAGTTTACAACATATCCAACTCACAGTCTTTCACAATTTACTTTTATTTATCTAAACCTAAAAGCAAATAGAAACTCATAGCGTTAGGTTTAGAGAATTGAGAAAGAATGGATCTTGAATAACTGAATTTGATTTGCGAAGTAAGTTTTGGTAGAAAACGGTTCCTTCTCAGTTCGTATCCCGACAGCATATGGCCTCCATGATTTCCAATGAATAAAATAGGAGAATTGGACACACACACATATATATATAGCTGCCAGAACCTCTGAAACCGAGTGTCGCATGAGCCTTAGGGTTGTCGACACCCATGTGGGTGGGTCGACCCCTAGGTCAACACCCCTGTGGGTGTGTCGACCCGTAGTTCGACACCCCTCTAGGGGGGTCGACATCCTTTTAGGGGTTCGACTCCCTAGAGCGTGATTTTTGCCGCCTTATCGAATTTTTCAAATTCAAACTTTTCTGGATAAAATTCTGACTCATCTCTGACTCATGCGAATATACATAATCTTTCTGCGCGTAAACAAATTTAAAACCCTAATAACTTCTTCATACGGTGTCCGTTTTATGCAAACCAAATGTCTATCCTGACCAAAATTTCGAGTCGGACGCAATGGTGCAGTCCATTTCCTCTAATTCTAGATATTAAATTAATCATTATCAAATTTATCCTCTTTAATGTTGTTAAAAATTCTGGCTGTTACATTTTCCCCTACTCAAAGGATTTCGTCCGGGAATATCTAAGATGAGAAGAATGCATATCCTACCATCCATCATCCATCTACTCATCTACCAATCATTGGCATCCATTGCCTTAAAGATTTCTAATGCTAATATGAATATATGCAAAGGTGTGTGTATATGTCCCAACACTAATGTGAAAATCAGGCGGTCTACTGGTTCAGTTGATCTCCTTAATGCAATGTATGTTAATGCCACGAATCCAATATGCATGCAAATAATCCTATTGTATCATGTGAGTTCTATATGTGTGCACATTCATTCGTCCAAATGCAACATCCATATGCTAACTCATCAATTTCCATCCATAAAAGAAAAGAAAATGCACACACATCCATATGCAGTGTGAGAGTGATTGAGTCGATCTAGTGCTTAATGTGTGTGTATATGTGTCTACAGGCAACAAATAACAAACACTTGCATCCATCAAACATGTTTACATCCATAGGATTCCTATCTAAAGGCCGAAAAATACAATGGATAAGATATACTCAATTGACAGAAACAAGTACTGATAAAACTTTGAAAAAGGAGTTAAGAACATACCCTCGAAAAGAAAAGGGTACGAAGCACTAGTCTTGTCTTCGGTCTCCCAAGTCGCATCCTCTGGGCTATCTCCCCATTGAACCTTTAGTAACTTGATCTCTTTATTGCGTAGCTTTTTAACTTCTGATTTAAGAATACGGGTAGGGACTCGTCTGACTGTTCCTCCCATTCCGCTTCTACTTATTCCAACATATTCGGCTCAACAACTTCGGTTGTGTCATGCAGGCACTTCCGCAAATGAGAGATATGGAAAACGTCATGAACACCGGATATATTTTCTGCGAGTTTCACTCTATAGGCCATTTGGCCAATTCTCTCGGTTATGGGAAATGGTCCCACAAACCTAGGTGCCAACTTCCCTACTGCTCCGAAGCGAACCACATTCCTCAGAGGTGATACTTTGATAAAAACTAAGTCTCCCACTTCGAATTCGATGTTAGTTCTTCGCTTGTCTGCATTGGACTTCTCCCTATCTTGAGCTGTTTTCATCCGCCGTCGAATAAGGTCAATCATTTCGGACGTTTCCCTAACCATATCTGGTCCAAGTAATAATCTTTTTGTAGATTCCCACCAACAAGTTGGTGATCTACAGGGTCTTTCGTACAATGCTTCAAAGGGTGCCATGCCGAAGCTAGCTTGATAAATGTTATTATAGGCAAACTCTACTAAATGTAGATGCTTTTCCCAAGTCCCTCTGAAGTCTAGGATACACATTCTTATAAGATTTTCAAGAATTCTGTTCACCCTCTCCGTCTGCCCACTGGTCTGAGGATGATAAGTGGTGCTCAAACACAACTATGTACCTAATACTTCTTGCAAACTCCTCCAAAATTCGCTAGTAAAGATGTGGTCACGAACTCTTACGATGTTGGAAGGTACTCCATGAAGACGAACTATCTCATGAACATAAATTGTTGCCAACCACGATGCCGTCCTCTTACTCTTAACTGAAATAAAGTGAGCGCCCTTAGTGAGTCTATCTACCACCACCCAATACTGGTATTGCCTTTTTTTGACGTAGGAAAACCAACTATTAAATCCATAGAGACGCTCTCCCATTTCCACTACGGAGCCTCAAACTAATGAAGTAATCCACCGGGCTTCTTTTGCTCAGCTTTGACCTGCTAGCAAACTAAACACTGAGAAACAAATTTGTCTACATCCTTCTTCATCCCAGCCCAAATGGAAACCCTCTTCATGTCTCTATACATCTTGTCACTGCCTGGATGAATAGTCATCTTAGAATGGTGAGCTTCTTCTAGGACTGTCATTATCAAGCTTCCAGTTTGAGGAACACAAAGCCTTCCATCTCGTCGCAACTACCCCTTTTATCTATGACATATCTACTGAGGTGACTAGAAGTCTCCCCTCTTCTGAGGTTTTCCATGACGTCTAAAATTTGGGGGTCTTCTTGTTGCGAAGCTCCTATTTGGTCTATAAGATTTGGTCGTATCTTCGAGGATGCAAACAAATTAGGTAAAACCTCGATGGAGGGTCTAAAATCAAAAGCTGATATGAACTCCAAGTTCTTTCTTTCCACAAACAGAGGACTCAGGGCCATCCTCTGCCTACTTAGTGTATCTGCCACTACATTCCCCATCCAGGGGTATAAGCAATTTCAAAATCATAAGAAGCTAAGAACTCCATCCGCCGTTGTTGCCTTAATTTTAGATCCTTCTGTGAGAATAAATACTTGAGAGATTTATGATTGGTGTATAACTCGAACCATTCTCCAAGTAAATAATGACGTCGCATTTTTAATAGAATACTATGGTAACTAGATCTAGATCATGGGTAGAGTAGTTCTTCTCATGAACTCTCAACTGTCTACCCCCATAACATACTACGTTCCCATCTTGCATCAGAACCGCGCCAAGCCCTGTACCACACACATCAATGTAAACAGTAAACACTTTACTTCCATCAGGCAAGGTGATACTGGGGCTGTTGTATGAGCCCTCTTCAGTCGTTGGAAAGCAACGTCACAATCTATATCCCACGAAAATGCCAAATTCTTCTTTGTCATCCGGGTGAGAGGGGCTGATATCTTCGCGAAGTCCTTAATGAACTTCCTATAATAACCTGCCAACCCAAGAAATCTTCTCACCTTGGTTGAATTTTTAGGTATATGGCAATCTTGCACGGCTACCACCTTCGCGGGATTTACAGCTATCCCTTCTTTGGAGACTACATGCCTCATGAATCTTACCTCCTTTCTTCAAAAATGGCATTCGGAGAACTTTTCCTTTAGCTGATGGTAACGGAGAGTTCTCAAAACTTCTCCAAAATACTGGGCATGTTGTTCTTTACTCTTGGAGAAGATCAAAATATCATCAACAAAGACTATGAAAATTTTGTTTAGGAACTCCCAAAACACCCTACTCATCAATTCAACAAAATAGGCGGGTGCATTTGTCAACCCAAAAGTCATAACTAGCCATTCGAAGAAACCGTCCGGAGTTCTGAAAGCAGTTTTATCTGTGCTGTCCTCAGCCACCCTCAACTGATGGAACCCCGTAGCCAAGTCCAACTGAGAAAATACCAAGGCACCAACAAGTTAATCAAATAAATCATCAATACTCGGAAGCGGATGCCTACTATTCTTGGTGAGCTTATTCAACACTCTATAGTCAACACACAAACGAAGCGAACCATCCGCCTTAGTCACGAATATTACTGGAGCACCCCATTCAGATATGCTTTGTCTGACAAACCCTTTCTCAAGTAGCTCCCCTGCTTGCTTATTCAGCTTCCTCCCTTCCCTTGGAGCCATGTGGCACACTTGTAATGCAACTGGCCTTGCATTGTCCACTAGATATATGTGGAAGTCGAACTCGCGCCTTGGAGGTAAACCCTGTACCTCATCAAAAACATCGGAATAATATTGAACCACTGGAACACATTGCAAATCACTATGGATGCATCTAGAGACTCTAGAAATCTAAGCATAACAGACCCTTTAGGGTCAAAAGAATCTTCGAGGGTCTTCCCATGACAAGTCAGGAGTCTAACAACCCTCCTCTCACAATCCAGAATGGCCCCATACGTGGTAAGCCAACCCATTCAAAGAATCAACCCATAGCCCATAAACCCGAGCACATACACGTTGTACTCAAACTCGACACCTAACACAGATATTTTCAAACCCCGACAAACCATCATTAAATGAGCCGAACCACCAATGGGGTTTGAAACAACTACGGGATCTACTACCATATTAGTAATTAAGTGCAGAGATTCAACCACAGAACAAGATATAAACGAGTGTGAAGCACCAGAATCAAAAAGTGTTCTAACTGGATGGTGTGAAAGAGAAACTAAACTTTCTACAGAAATTTTTCTACCTCTTTCAGGAGCACTGATCGTGAAAGCATGCTCCTACCCTCCAGAAGTTCCTTCTCTTTGACCTTGTCCCTGCGATCCCTATTTCTTTGGGCACTCATTAGAGAAGTGTCCAACCTCTCCGCAATTGAAGCAATTTCCCTTCATTCTCTTACAATCTTTGATCAAGTGACCCTACTTTCCACAATTGTGACATTTTCTCTTCTCCCTGCCTTTGTCATCTTTCCCTCCTTTCTTCTGGTGGTGTTGTTGTTGTTGCTGCCCCTTCTTAGGCCACACCTTCCTATTCTGTGATGTCCCATCATCCTTTGCTTCCTTTTTTTCTCCCTTGTCCTCCTCATGCATTAAGTCCATATCAAAAAGCTTTTCAAAAGTGGCCCCCATTGTAATACGGGACATGGCTAACACATGCAGAGGCTCATTTAGCTAATTAGAAAACTGCAAAGCCCTTTTATGCGGTGTGTCCGCCAACTCTAACCCAAACCTTGCCAGCTGGTTGAACTTGTTCACATACTTCTTCACCGTCAATTTTACTTGTTTGAGTGCTAAGAACCTCTCCATCTGCATGCTTCTCTCAGCTTGGGAAAGAAATTTCATTTCGAACCTCTGTCTAAAATCTTCCCAAGTTTCCACCGGACGTCCAGCTTAGGTGACTTTCCACCAAAATGTGGCTTCGTACGTTAATAGCCAAGCAGCTAACTGAATCTTTCTTCGATTCTCTACTTCAAAGATTTCGAACAAGTCCTCGGTCTCCTTAAGCCAGTTCCTAGCTTCGACGAATGTCTCGTTCCTATGGAATGGCTTCCCTCCCATAGCACGGAAGTCCTTGCAGATCTTGGCGAAGTTATCAGCTCTTGGAGGAGGAGGAAGCGGAGGAATGACTGGTGTAGCTGGGGGAGGAACGTCTCTTTGGCCTTCGGCAAGCACCGTGACCTCCAAATACCTATGGAACCATCCGGTTATTATGATTCCCTATGGGATATTAGGAATGTTTTGTTCCCCAAACATGCTAGAAAAGGAAAAAGGAAGAAATTTAAATAAAGGACCGAAGGATATTTCATATGGCTTCTCGGGGAATATTGTCAAAACAGACTTTTCTTTTTGAAAATACTTTCTTTTAAAACCTTTTTGAAAAATAAAATTTCAAAATTTTTCAACTAATCTAGTAACCTTCAGCTCTGATACCAAGTGTGACATCCCACGTCCGTTAATGTCACCCACTAAGGGAATGCATTAAGTTTCGTTAAGCGTTATAGGTAAACGGACATAGAATAATTACAAGATAGATATAAATAAGATAGCAGCGAAAATTTAAATTTTTATTTCAAGCATAAATCACAATACCATGGTCCATAATATCACAAGTCACAAAAACCACTAAATAAAATAACTTCTGTCTTGCTCCGTCAGAGTACATAAGTATATAAAGAGCGTAATTCCCCGATTGAAAGAGCTAAGTCATAGTAGAAACAAAATTTTGAGCCATACTTCAGAAGTAGCTCCTAGAAAGATGATATCTGAGTCCTGAGTAAGCCTTAGTGTTTCCTCCCTGAGAACCTTGGGGGGGGGGGGGGGGAGGGTGGAACGGAAGGAAGAAGGAAAAAAAAAGGGTCATACATAAAGTTTGGCGAGTATAGTTACTTTTAGCCAGTAAATAAATAAAGGTAACATGATAGGTATATAAAGTGGATAAGAGAGATCACTACATAAATGGAAGGTGTGACAAGGTAGGTATGGGAAGGTGTATACACTTCTCTAATGATTACTCTGCACTATTACTAGTATAACTAAAATGAGATGATCCCTTCCACTATAAGTTAGTAGACTTAGGGCATACGTCCGAGTATACCCTAACCACTATCCTAATCGATCGGCTCCCTAGTCCGTAGATATCCTGTGCTGGCCCCACAGTAAGAGGTACCACTTCCTAAAGTGGAAACCCTTCGTTTTCCAAGATGTGCACAACCATATCTACCGGTGTCACGGTCGTCTTATCCTCCTCTGCCCTGGCTCATGCACGCAGATGGCCTGATCGGTTTGCACCACCAACACCGTATGTTTCGTTTGGATCTATTATAATCAATCAGTAAGCGTGCCCCTTCTCCGCCTAGCACGGAGTACTTTATTTGGTACCTACTCCGGGTAACTAACTGAAATAGGTCCCACACAATATGATACATGCTCTCCCCTTTGTCTTGTATCCCCACTAGGTTTTTCACTGACTATGTGTAACACCCCACATCCATTAAGGTCACCCACAAAGGGAATGCCTTAACTTCAATGGAGCATTATGGGTACTGGAACAGAAATATTACAAGACAGACGTATTGAAACACCCCACCTCCGTTAGGGTCACTCTCAAAGGGAATGCCCTAATTTTGGTGGAGGTTTATAAGTATAAGTCACAGATATACAAGACAGATATAAGAACACATATTTGTAAACAGCGGAAAAACAACAACTCTTATTTGATAAAAGCAAATACGTGCTACAACAACATCACCATAATTGTCTTACATCTTTTCCAAAAACATAACATAACACTTCCATAATCTGTCTTGATTACATTATTTAAAGAAGCATAAATAAAACATAGATAAACTGCAAAAGCCCCATAGTGGTTGTCCAAAGCCATAGTTCAAAACGAAAAAGTCCAAGCAATACATTTCTCCTATTCAAGCTGGATGTTAAGGCTGGTCAAGCTGCAGTGTTCCCTCCCTATGGACCTGGGGGGGGGGGGGGGGGGGAAACGGAAGAAAAGAAGACGAAAGAAAAGTAGAGTCAGACATAAAGCCTGAGTAAGTCTAGGACTATTCTGTCTATGAATAAAGAACTGTGTATGATAAGTACAAACAAGAAGTGGGAAAGCACTATAAACTTGGCTAAGTTGTCTAGGGTCGAATATACTATCGTACCCCATGTTAATCTCTGAACCCATATAAACTAGTTTCCAACTGGCACACCATAATCAGGGTAAAGTGATCCATTCTATGATGATGCTCGCATAGTTACATGTGTCGTACGGCCCCCGATGTTGTAGTTACCTATGCTGGTCCCCACCATGGGGTGTATCAAGTCCCATGGTGGCGGCCCGACAGAATCCTAGAATGCACAGGTATGCTACTGGTGTCCAGTGCCTTATTTTTCTGCGCCGGAGTGTGTGCATGCCCGCACCCCGTTAGAACCTACACTGCTACACCACCACCGACGATTTGACCTCTTACAATCAGCCCAGTAATCGTGCCCCACCCTGCCTAGTTTCAGGGTATCATGATACACCTTCTAGGGTTACTGCTGAAAAGGGTCCCCCGTTACTAGGTTTTCTATCTCTAGCCAACATGCTAAGTTGGTTAAGTGTTTTCTAACCTAAACCCCACCAGTCCGTTTAGTTTAGCATGTTCCATTTTGATTAAGTCTTTGGTTCGCTTAATCCTAACAATCCTGACTCAGCCTTAATTGTCTTATTAAAGCCTTGACCTCTCACATTAGACAGGTATTGTTGTGGCTGCCTGTTGCCGGTTGGTTCCGGGCAGTCTTACGCCACAACTCAGTCTAACCTCGGGTCCTTATTGGGCTCCATGTTTAACCTCCCACATTGGATAGGTATTGTTGTGACTACTGGAAAGCCGGGCGGTTCCGGGCAGGTTTACATCACAACTCAATCCAACCTCGGGTTAAACACATCGTATGTTCTACATTTACATATTTTGTCTTTCTTCTTTATTTTCTTATATGTAAATATTTGCGGCCCATTATTAAGTTAATGGTGTAAAGATTACACCAATCATGGGCCCAACCCATACTTGAATTTGGGCCCTTCTACTTTATATTTTCATTTATTAATTAATTTGGCCCAACGCTATTTTCCCCCGTTTAATACGTTCGTTTATCATAATATATGTTGGGCTTAGGCTTTTAAGCCCAACTTAGCCATGAGAAAAAGGGGAGGCTTAAAGCGTGATTACATACACAAAAAGGGGAATGTGAACGCATGAACTTGCAACATAACGTTGGAACTACAAAACAGAAACCGGTGTACTTGCATAGTAGCATAAGTGACATGAATCAAAGCATGTAAACTTGTAGTTAAGTTAAGAATCTAAATTGGATATCAATATTGACACATAGTCTTAACTACAACATAAACCTATATTTTTATTTAGGCATAATGTCAAACATAAGCAAATCATGTTCATAAGATTACTACATGTTTACAAAGGTGCTTACTTTTGTTACTAACACAAAAGTATAGTTCAACTTAATCATGATTTTAAATCTATTCACATAACCATGGCATAAATATTTCTAACATGAAATCATGATTTTTACTTTAGTCATGCAAACTTGCAAATGGGATTTTGAATCTAATCTAGCTATGTACCACATATGTCATCATATAATTCTTGTTAACAATATAGACCTAACATGGATTTCAATTATGCAAAATATCAATCATAGCCTAGTCATATTCATAAGTTTGCAAATAAGTTTTCTAGTACAAAAGCATGGCTTAATACATAGATCATGGTGCCAAAATTTCAACATAGTTTCATATGAACTATAATAACCCAAATTTGTTCCAATCACGCACAAAATAATTTTTGTACAAAAATATACATTATGATGGCATAGTAGCAAAACCTCAAACTTGCATGAATTCAATTAAACAACTATATACATGTAGCTTCAACATGAATTACATATTTTGAGAATATCCAAACGTATACTTGCATAAAACTACCGCAAACATGTAGTTTTTATAATGAATAACATACTTTGCGAATATCCAATCGCTATACAATATTCCAAATCAATAAGAATCATAGTAACGCACATATATGAATTATTTATCACCACAATCAAGTATACAAACCAACACAGTTGTTTGTTCATACCAAAATAATACTCTACTTACAATTGTGTGACGAATTCTCCAATTTAGGAATTTGGGGATGCGATTCCTTGTTGATTTGATTTGATTAAGTTGCTTTATGCTTTAGAATTTGCCTCCTAATCCTCTCTCCAATTGGTGGCTACTCTTAGTCGTTCCTCAGCAACATGATGGCCTTGTTCTTATTTTTGAATGAATAGATTAGGTTGAGTCTAGGGTCATTTTTATAGGGGTTATGAACTGATTAGGACCATCGATGTTGCTTGGATTGATCGTAGCCATTCATTCGAAAGAGAGACCAATTAGAGCCTGCCACCTAGCCCTAATGACAAAGCAGACTTCTGAAAATCGACCAACATAGAATAGGCCAGCCAGGTTGGGCTGGGTTCGACCTGGCTCTGGACCAGGTCGACAGCCCTATCGACAGCCCTGTCGACCTGGCTAGACCAGGTCGACAGCCCAGTCGACCTGGGTGCATTAGGCGGGAGTTTTCCCGCCCTGGCCAATTGGGCCCGATTTTGGAATTTAAACTTGTTTTTCTGAGCTGTTTTATTCTGTTCGAATTTTAAACTTAATTCAGAAACTTCCGAAGGCCATATCTTCTTCATACGGACTCCGTTTTTCGAAAACTCGGACTCTATTTCGCGTATTTTTCCGAGACGAACGCAATGGCGTATCCCGTTTCCCTTAGTTCTTTGATTTGAAATTAATTATACTTTAATTTGTGAATTTCACAGTTATAGAATTCGCGGGGCGTTACATTCTCCCCCACTTAAAAGGATTTCGTCCCCGAAATCTTCAAGTTAGGAGGAATGTATATCCTAACATCCAATCATCCATCTACTCATCCATCAAACACGAGCATCCATTGTCCTTAAAAGACTTCTAATGCTTCATGATCATATGCGAAGTGTGTGTGTACATGTACTTATCAAATGCAAAATCAGGCGGTCTACTGATTCAGTTGACCTCCTAAATGCGAATTATGTAAGTGCCATGAATCCATTATGTATGCAAATTTTCCTATTAATGATTCTACATGAGTGCACAATCATTCAATACAAATGCAGCATCCATATGACAACAAATTAGAGTTCAACCATATACGAATGCAAACATATATGCATATGCAATATGAAGTGACTGAGCCGATCTAAAACCTAGATTGTGTGTGTATATGCAACCACGAGCAACCACTAGCAATCACTTGCAACCACTTGCAACCATCATCCATAACATGTTTCAATTACATGTTTCCATCCAAAGGGTTTCTACCTAAAAGATAAGGTCGAGGAAATATACTTAAAAAGATAGATAAAAGCGCAACTTAAGGAAAAGGAAAGATCAAGGATGTACCCTCGAACAGAAAAGGGTAGGCAGTGCGTATTCTAGCTTCAGTTTCCCAAGTCGCGTCTCCCTCGGCGTCGCTCCACTGAACTTTGACGAGCTTGACTTCGCGGTTGCGTAGCTTCTTCACTTCCGTTCCTAATATGCGGGTTGGAACTTTTCTTATGGTTGCTTCGCGTTCCACTTCGGCCTCTTCGAGGATATTTGGCTCTACCACCTCAGCCGACTCATGTAGACATTTTCGGAGATGTGAAACGTGAAAAACGTTGTGGACTCCAGCCAACTTCTCGGGTAGCTCTAATCTATAGGCCATTTTCCCAATTTTCTCGATGATAGGGAATGGCTCTACGAACCTTGGTGCCAGTTTTCCTGTGGTTCCAAAACGAACAACGTTCCTTAGCGGTGATACCTTGAGAAAAACTCTGTCTCCAACCTCAAATTCAAGGTCGGTCCTTCTCTTGTCGGCATAGGACTTTTGTCTGTCTTGGGTCGTCTTCATCCTTCTTCGTATTAAGTCTACTTTCTCTGAAGTCTCTCGGATCATATCTAGTCCAAGTATGAGCTTATCCGTAGACTCCCACCAACAAGTGGGCGATCGGCACGGTCTTCCATATAAAGCTTCGAAGGGCGCCATTCCGATGGTTGCTTGATAGCTGTTGTTGTAGGCAAATTCCACCAAAGGAAGGTGGTCTTCCCATGTCCCTCCGAAGTCGAGGACGCATAGCCTTAAAAGGTCTTCCAAAACTCTGTTCACTCTCTCTGTTTGGCCGTCGGTTTGGGGATGATAGGCTGTGCTCAAGCATAACTGCGTTCCTACTGCTTCTTGCAGACTCCGCCAAAACTCACTGGTGAAGATGGGGTGTCGGTCACTAACAATGCTAGATGGTATTCCATGGAGTCGAACGATTTCCTTGAGGTAAAGTGATGCTAGGGATGAGGCAGTTCTTTTACTTTTGACAGGTAAAAAGTGGGCGCTTTTAGTAAGCCTATCCACTATTACCCAAATGCTAGTGTTGCCTCTACTAGACCTAGGCAGCCCATCGATGAAGTCCATTGAGATGCTATCCCACTTCCACTGCGGGACCTCCAGAGGATGTAGTAGTCCGCCAGGCTTTTTCTGTTCCGCCTTAACCTGTTGGCACACCATACACTTAGAAACGAACTCTGCCACGTCCTTTTTCATGCTGCTCCAGAAGAAAGTCCTTTTTATATCTTTGTACATTTTATCTCCGCCTGGATGTATCGTCATCTTGGAGTGATGTGCTTCCTCGAGAACCTTCTTTACTAAATCTTTTGTCTGTGGGACGCATAGTCTTCCGTCTCGCCTTAGCAAACCCTTATCGTCGATGGAGTATCTGTTGAGGTGACTTGAAGTCTCACCCCTAATTAGCCTATCAATTGTTTCCATAAGCTGAGGGTCTTCGCGTTGTGCTGTCCCTACTGAATCCACTAAAGTTGGGCACACTTCGAGAGATGCTAGCAAGCCTGGTACGAAATCGGAGGAAGGCCTAAAGTCGAAGCTGGCTATAAACTCTAGGCTTTGTCTTTCAACAAACAACGGACTTAGGGTCAATTTCTTTCGGCTCAACGCGTCTGCCACTACGTTGCCTTTACCCGGAGTGTAGGAGATTTCGAAATCGTACGAGGCAAGAAACTCCATCCATCTTTGTTGCCTCAAGTTAAGATCCTTCTGCGAGAAAAGATATTTCAACGATTTATGGTCAGTGTAAAGTTCGAACTTCTCACCTAGGAGATAGTGTCGCCAAGACTTGAGTGCAAAGACGATGGCGGCTAACTCAAGATCGTGGGTTGGGTAGTTCTTTTCGTGCACTTTCAACTGCCTCCCGCCATAAGCTACTACCCTTCCTTCTTGCATTAAGACGGCGCCTAGCCCTGTCCCACATGCATCCGTATAAACAGTGAACATCTTGCTCCCATCTGGCAGCGTCAAAACTGGGGCTGTTGTAAGAGCCCTTTTCAGTCGTTGGAAAGCAAACTCGCAATCCAAATCCCAATTGAACACTAGATTCTTCTTAGTCAATTTCATGAGCAGAGCTGAGATTTTCGCAAAATCCCTTATAAACTTTCGATAGAAACCTTCTAGTCCTAGAAAGCTTCGGACCTCAGTTGCATTCCTTGGTGTCTTCCAATCCTGTACCGCCACTACCTTAGCAGGGTCCACTGCTAACCCTTGTTTGGATACTATGTGCCCAAGGAACCTCACCTCTTCTCTCCAAAAGTGGCATTTAGAGAATTTGGCTTTTAGTTGATGGACTCGCAAAGTTTCCATGATCGCCCTTAAGTGCTGAGCATGTTCCTCTTCACTTTTTGAGAAGATAAGGATATCATCTATGAAGACCACTACGAATTTGTTGAGGAAATCTCTGAATACCCTACTCATCAGGTCCACGAAGTAAGCAGGTGCATTTGTCAAGCCGAAAGGCATGACAAGCCATTCAAAGAAGCCGTCTGGGGTTCTGAATGCCGTTTTATCGATGCTATCTTCAGCCACCCTTAGCTGATGAAAACCGGTTGCTAAATCGAGTTGGGAGAAAACAGACGCTCCTACAAGCTGGTCAAACAAATCGTCAATTCTAGGGAGCGGGTGCCTATTCTTTTTCGTTAGCTTGTTGAGCTCCCTATAGTCAACACATAGACGGAGTGAACCATCCGCCTTTGTAGCGAACACCACCGGAGCGCCCCATTCTGAAATGCTTCTCCTAATGAACCCCTTTTCTAGAAGCTCTTTAATCTGTTTACTGAGCTCTTTCCTTTCCCGTGGAGCCATGTGTCTAACGGGTAACGCAACGGGCTTTGCATTATCTACAAGATATATGCGGAAGTCTATTTCCCGCTTCGGAGGCAAGCCCTTCACCTCTTCGAAGACATCCGGATATTCCCGGACCACTTTAACTGATTGCAAATTTTCAACAGAGGCATCTAGCGATTCAAGGTAACTAAGCATAACCGCGTATGAGGGATTACAAGAAATTTCCAAAGTATTACAGAGCTGGGTTAGGAGCCTAACAACCCTTTTCTCACAATCAAGGATGGCCCCATTACTGGATAGCCAATCCATACCCAAAATCAAACCATAACCCGAAAAGCCCAAAACAAAGGCACTACATTGAAATTCTACACTTAGAATAGAAATTTTCAATCCCAAACAGATCATATACAAATGAGCTGGGCCCCCAATTGGGTTTGAAACAATTAAGGGGTCCTCTACCATACTAGTTTTTAGGTGCAGAGATTCTACTAAAGCAGACGAGATAAAGGAGTGTGATGCGCCAGAATCAAATAAAGTGCGAACGGGGTGATCATAAAGATAAACTACACTTTCTACAGAAGTATTTATACCTCGCTGTTGCAGAGGTGGCGCTTCCATCACATGAACCTGTGCCCCTGGGGTGGATCCAGCCCTCTGCCCCTGTCCTCGTTTCTTTGGGCAGTCCTTAGCCCTGTGGCCTGTCTCACCGCAAGAAAAGCACCCACCATTCTCCTTGGCCTTCTTTTTCTGGCAGTCCTTAACTAAGTGCCCCACTTTGCCACAGAAATTGCACTTCCTCTTCTCTTTGTTGCCTTTCCCGCCCTTCTTAAAGTATGTCTTCTTAGGCTGCAAACCCTCTTTCTTCCCTTGAGAGCTTTCTGCCTTTGTCTCCTTCTTGCCCTTATCCTCTTCATTCAGCAATGCCATTTGCACCAATCTTTCATACGTGGCTCCCATGGGTATATGGGTCATGGCCAAACTGTTTAATGGCTCATTCAACGCTTTGACGAAACGGAGAGCCTTCTTGTGCGGGATGTTGACTAGGTCAAGCCCAAACCTAGCCAGCTCATCGAACTGATTCACATACTCTCTGACTGTCTTGTCCCCTTGCTTAAGAAATAAGAATTTTTCCAACTGCAAACTTCTTTCCGCATCTGAGAGAAATTTAGTCTCAAACCTTGCCCTAAAGTCCTCCCATGTCTCCACTGGTCTTTGTGCATTAGTGACTTCCCACCAGTAGGAGGCCTCGCCCTTTAATAGCCATACTGCCAGTTGTACTTTTTGTCTATCTTCTACCTCAAAGATGATGAATAGGTCCTCCGTTTCTTTCAGCCAATTTCTAGCTGCCACGAAGGACTCAGTTCCATGGAAATCCTTTCCTCCCATAGCTTTAAAATCTTTACATATCTTAGCAAAAGTGTTTCCCCCGAGGAGGAGGTGGAGGAAAAGGTTCCGCTGCAGCTGGATGATTTCCGGCAGCTGGGGGAGGAGGAACGGTAGGACCTGGCTGAGTGGCTCTTGCTTCTAAGAACCGTCTAAACCAACCAGGTATTGGCACCCCTTCTGGCAAGTTAAGTTCTTCGGACATGCTGAAACAAAAAGGATAGATTCAAAAAGAAGGATAAGAGATAGTACCTATGGCTTTGGGGAGTGGACTTTGCCTTTTAAAATAAAATAATATTTTCATCTTTTTTTTTTTAAATGCTTCTTTAAATTTCCTTTTTGAAAATAAATTTTCGAAACTTTTTATCTTATCTAGTAAACCTATGCTCTGATACCAAGTGAAACACCCCACCTCCGTTAGGGTCACTCTCAAAGGGAATGCCCTAATTTTGGTGGAGGTTTATAAGTATAAGTCACAGATATACAAGACAGATATAAGAACACATATTTGTAAACAGCGGAAAAACAACAACTCTTATTTCATAAAAGAAAATACGTGCTACAAAAACATCACCATAATTGTCTTACATCTTTTCCAAAAACATAACATAACACTTCCATAATCTGTCTTGATTACATTATTTAAAGAAGCATAAATAAAACATAGATAAACTGCAAAAGCCCCATAGTGGTTGTCCAAAGCCATAGTTCAAAACGAAAAAGTCCAAGCAATACATTTCTCCTCTTCAAGCTAGATGTTAAGGCTGGTCAAGCTGCACTGTTCCCTCCCTGTAGACCTGGGGGGGGGGGGAGGGAAACGGAAGAAAAGAAGACGAAAGAAAAGTAGAGTCAGACATAAAGCCTGAGTAAGTCTAGGACTATTCTTTCTATGAATAAAGAACTGTGTATGATAAGTACAAACAAGAAGTGGGAAAGCACTATAAACTTGGTTAAGTTGTCTAGGGTCGAATATACTATCGTACCCCATGTTAATCTCTGAACCCATATAAACTAGTTTCCAACTGGCACCCCATAATCAGGGTGAAGTGATCCATTCTATGATGATCGGCTCCTACTCGCATAGTTACATGTGTCGTACGGCCCCCGATGTTGTAGTTACCTATGCTGGTCCCCACCATGGGGTGTATCAAGTCCCATGGTGGCGGCCCGACACAATCCTAGAATGCACAGGTATGCTACTGGTGTCCAGTGCCTTATTTTTCTGCGCCGGAGTGTGTGCACGCCCGCACCCCGTTAGAACCTACACTGCTACACCACCGCCGACGATTTGACCTCTTACAATCAGCCCAGTAATCGTGCCCCACCCTGCCTAGTTTCAGGGTATCATGATACACCTTCTAGGGTTACTGCTGAAAAGGGTCCCCCGTTACTAGGTTTTCTATCTCTAGCCAACATGCTAAGTTGGTTAAGTGTTTTCTAACCTAACCCCCACCAGTCCGTTTAGTTTAGCATGTTCCATTTTGATTAAGTCTTTGGTTCGCTTAATCCTAACAATCCTGACTCAGCCTTAATTGTCTTATTAAAGCCTTGACCTCTCACATTAGACAGGTATTGTTGTGGCTGCCTGTTGCCGGTTGGTTCCGGGCAGTCTTACGTCACAACTCAGTCTAACCTCGGGTCCTTATTGGGCTCCATATTTAACCTCCCACATTGGATAGGTATTGTTGTGACTACTGGACAGCCGGGCGGTTCCGGGCAGGTTTACATCACAACTCAATCCAACCTCGGGTTAAACACATCGTATGTTCTACATTTACATATTTTGTCTTTCTTCTTTATTTTCTTATATGTAAATATTTGCGGCCCATTATTAAGTTAATGGTGTAAAGATTACACCAATCATGGGCCCAACCCATACTTGAATTTGGGCCCTTCTACTTTATATTTTCATTTATTAATTAATTTGGCCCAACGTTATTTTCCCCCGTTTAATACGTTCGTTTATCATAATATATGTTGGGCTTAGGATTTTAAGCCCAACTTAGCCATGAGAAAAAGGGGAGGCTTAAAGCGTGATTACATACACAAAAAGGGGAATGTGAACGCATGAACTTGCAACATAACGTTGGAACTACAAAACAGAAACTGGTGTACTTGCATAGTAGCATAAGTGACATGAATCAAAGCATGTAAACTTGTAGTTAAGTTAAGAATCTAAATTGGATATCATTATTGACACATAGTCTTAACTACAACATAAACCTATATTTTTATTTAGGCGTAATGTCAAACATAAGCAAATCATGTTCATAAGATTACTACATGTTTACAAAGGTGCTTACTTTTGTTACTAACACAAAAGTATAGTTCGACTTAATCATGATTTTAAATCTATTCACATAACCATGGCATAAATATTTCTAACATGAAATCATGATTTTTACTTTAGTCATGCAAACTTGCAAATGGGATTTTGAATCTAACCTAGCTATGTACCACATATGTCATCATATAATTCTTGTTAACAATATAGACCTAACATGGATTTCAATTATGCAAAATATCAATCATAGCCTAGTCATATTCATAAGTTTGCAAATATGTTTTCTAGTACAAAAGCATGGCTTAATACATAGATCATGGTGCCAAAATTTCAACATAGTTTCATATGAACTATAATAACCCAAATTTGTTCCAATCACGCACAAAATGATTTTTGTACAAAAATATACATTATGATGGCATAGTAGCAAAACCTCAAACTTGCATGAATTCAATTAAACAACTATATACATGTAGCTTCAACATGAATTACATATTTTGAGAATATCCAAACGTATACTTGCATAAAACTACCGCAAACACGTAGTTTTTATAATGAATAACATACTTTGTGAATATCCAATCGCTATACAATATTCCAAATCGATAAGAATCATAGTAACGCACATATATGAATTATTTATCACCACAATCAAGTATACAAACCAACACAGTTATTTGTTCATACCAAAATAATACTCTACTTACAATTGTGTGACGAATTCTCCAATTTAGGAATTTGGGGATGCGATTCCTTGTTGATTTGATTTGATTAAATTGCTTTATGCTTTAGAATTTGCCTCCTAATCCTCTCTCCAATTGGTGGCTACTCTTAGTCGTTCCTCAGCAACATGATGGCCTTGTTCTTATTTTTGAATGAATAGATTAGGTTGAGTCTAGGGTCATTTTTATAGGGGTTATGAACTGATTAGGACCATCGATGTTGCTTGGATTGATCGTAGCCATTCATTCGAAAGAGAGACCAATTAGAGCCTGCCACCTAGCCCTAATGACAAAGCAGACTTCTGAAAATCGACCAACATAGAATAGGCCAGCCAGGTTGGGCTGGGTTCGACCTGGCTCTGGACCAGGTCGACAGCCCTGTCGACAGCCCTGTCGACCTGGCTAGACCAGGTCGACAGCCCAGTCGACCTGGGTGCATTAGGCGGGAGTTTTCTCGCCCTGGCCAATTGGGCCCGATTTTGGAATTTAAACTTGTTTTTCTGAGCTGTTTTATTCTGTTCGAATTTTAAACTTAATTCAGAAACTTCCGAAGGCCATATCTTCTTCATACGGACTCCGTTTTTCGAAAACTCGGACTCTATTTCGCGTATTTTTCCGAGACGAACGCAATGGCGTATCCCGTTTCCCTTAGTTCTTTGATTTGAAATTAATTATACTTTAATTTGTGAATTTCACATTTATAGAATTCGCGGGGTGTTACACGTATATAAAACAATGGAAAGTAAAGTAGAAGTACTTCAAATCATTTATTAAATATAATTGTTTACAATAAAAGCCCATCAACTTCCAATACCCAATTACATAGTCAAAATATCTATCTTGCTCAAAAACAAAGAAGCATAAAAATAAATTGTAGTATTCGCCAATAAATCAAAGCAAGCCATAGCCAAAAGAAATCCAAACCGTACATAAAATAGCCTTGAATCTTGGTAAGATCCGAACTAAGTTGTATTCCCACCCTGCGAACCTGGGGGGGGGGGGAACGGAATATAAAGAGGCGAAACGAAACGGGTCAGTCATAAAGACTGAGTAAGTCCTAGTGACTTTCAGCATAAAAAACAGGTAAAGATAATATGGCATTAATAAACTGAAAGTAAACATAAGCACGATGACGAGGTAAGCTACAGGCACAATGAATCTGGTATAACATCCCATACTTCCTATCAAGGGTAGCATCACAAGGTTCCTACCAAGTATCACATCGCAAGGTTTCTATAACATCGCAAGATTTCTAAGTTTCACTATTACCCTATTTTCCTTGATTTCCTATATTCTCTGCACCACCTAACTAGCGTTCCATTTAGTTTACTTAGTTATAATTACAAGATAAGTGATCCCCCATTACCCACATTAAAGGGTTTCAGGTACATTTCCTATGATGAGGGTCCCACCTCATATTGACAAATTCGTGTCCCCACCATACCTATTTGATCGGCTCTTACTTACAATGTTTCACATGTGTTATATACTAAGGTTATCCCAACCCCGTAGTTGTGGTAGCCTTCAGGACTACATCTAATATGAGGGTTTTACCTCAACCAGCCCAATTGCCATGAATGTGCTAGATGTATCCTTACTACCCTAATCGATCGGCTCCTACTCGACCTAGTTCTTGTTTAGGTCACGCGGCCCTCTACTTGTAGATACGTGTGCTGGTCCCACCCTAGGGTGTATCAATCCCGAGGAAGGCAACCCCAACACAATTTTTGATGCACAGCTTTATATCTACTGATGCCCAGTGGCTAAATTTTCCACTCCGGAATACGTGCACGCCCGTAATCCGTCGGAACCTGCACTGCTGCATCACGCACCGCCGTTTTGACCGCTTACAATCAGCCCAGTAATCGTGCCCCACCCTGCCTAGCTCAGGGTACCGTTGAGACCTAATGTGGGTTACTTCTGAAACGGGTCCCACTACTTGGGTTTTCCTAGGGTCTATTCGTATACCCCACAGGTTGGTTAAGTGTTATACATTCAAGTTAATTTAACCCCACCCCCCATCATGTTACCTTGGTTAAGTGTTCTCTCTGGTGTTACTTAACACTACCGCATGTCTTGTTATATCGGTTAAGCGTTCTCCCCTGTGTTAACTTAACCCTTACCACACCTCACGTTAGATTGGTTAAGTGTATGTTAACTCAAACCCATCCACTAGCCATATTATATTGGTTAAGTGTTACCCTTGTGTATTTACTTAACCTTACCACACATCAGGTTATATCGGTTGGGTGTTATCAACCCATTCAAGTTAAACCAACCCATTTAACATAACCCTCCCATTCGTCAGATTGCATTGGTTAAGTATTTCAAGTAATTCAAGGCTTAACCCGCCCACGTATCATGTCAAGTTGGTTAAGTGCTGTCTAGTAATTCATAACATAACATCGCTATTTTTGCATATCAAATTGGTTAAGTGTTTTCAAGCAGTTCATGACTTAACCCGCCCATGTATCATGCTAAGTTGGTTAAGTATTATCTATATGTTCGAGTTGACTTAAACCTGCCACAGGTCATGTTATATTGGTTAAGTGTCATTAGTCTAGTCATATTACTTAACCCACCCATTGGTCTGATTAACAGTTATGTTGGTTAAGTCCACACTTATAAGTTTTACGTGTTCTTAACTCATACCGGTTTGGTCCATATTTACATGTCAAATTTCCATGTCATCCCACCTAACCCTCTAACCATACCCACGTCTTATTATGGTTAGTATTCCTTAATTCATTCATTATGACGAAGGAAACATGACCTCTCACATTAGACCGTGCACTTTGTGGCCGCTAGATTTGCCGGGCGGTTCCGGACAGATTTACACCCCAAACTGAGTCTAACCTCGTGTCATAAATCGTTATGCCTACAATTTGACCTTCGACCTCTCACATTAGACTGAATTTTTGTGGCTACTGGATTTGCCGGGCGGTTCCGGGCAGATTTAGACCACAAACTGAGTCTAACCTCGTGTCAAAGGTTCATTAGTGGTCGTATTCCACCCAAAACCCCAATATCAGTTCATGTGTTTAACATATAAAAATGTTCATGTTCGTGTTCAACTCAATTATCCAATACACAGTCATTTTCATGTTTCAAATTCCCAATTTACATATTAATAAACATATGCCCAAGTTGCAAAATTACATGCCAATATATATATATATATATATATATATATATATATATATATATATATATATATATATATATATATATATATATAAACAAACACACACCCAATTCTAGTCAGTTTACATATGTCAAATTCTTGCCTATTTACATGTATGCCAAGTTTATGCCATTTTACCCATAATAACTTCTAGCCAAGATTACATGTATCAAGTTTCATGTCCAAATAAACCCAAATCATGATTCATGATGTAGTTATCCCAGACTATAATCTTTTTATTACAATACACGCCAATTACCCAAGTTCATAATACATATTTGTGCCAATTATCAAGTTTACAATCACTTTTTGTTCAAATTCCCAATTCTACTTATGCCCAATCATAAGCCAAATCTTTTGATTTAATTTACATAGGCTCGAACTCGTGATTTAATTTACAAGCCAATTCATGTATGCCCACTTCATGCCAAATTAATTATGCCAATGGCCAATCTTGCAATTTCAATTATGTTGACAATACCCAAATTTCCAATTTCATGTTATGCCATCAATTCCACAAACACGTATATCCCAAATATTTCCCCGTATTCAATCGTAAGAAAATCGCGGTTTAGGCCTAGGTCCGAAACTGACCAAGGTTCATCAAAAGAAAATATATAGGGAAAGATAGAATTTTGCATAAAAATAAGATCAGAGAGAAAAAAAAAACATCATCACAGGCATGAAGATTACAACTTGACAATAATATCAACATGAATCGAGAAAACTGATTTACAACAGGCAGAATAAATCATGAACTTGACATGAGAATAAATATAGACAAGTCTCAAAAACTCAGTATTCAAGAAGCAACAGAAATAGGTCTGAATCGATAAATATACTTAAAATCCAATTCCACTTTATTCCATGGCCATATTATAATTAAATGTTTAAATCTAAAAACAACTAAAACTTACAGATTGTGGCTAATGAATTAAGAACTGAATTTGTTGTAGAATGCTGATTTATTGTCTTGAATCATTGTTGAAGCTTTGTTCTTCGACTTGATTTGAGTTTGAATGCTTGTACTTCGATTTGGACATGGCGGCCATGGTTCAAGAGATATTTTAGCTGCATAATGGTGTAAGAATGATTTGTTATAAATTAGGTTAGGTCTTAAGATATATTTATAGGTGTAGGAACTATTTAGCGCCTTTAGATCAACCCTAGAATTGATTTGAACCATCAAAAAAGTCACAGGCCCGCAAACAGACCCACCCAGCCAACCAGTCGCACCTTAGCCGACCAGGTAGGTCGACCCCCAGGTCGACCCTATGGTCGACCTGGCTGGCCAGGTCGACCCCCTAATCGACCTGGGCTCTGGGCGGGAATTTTCCCGCCCAGCCCGCTTCTGGGTCTTGAATTCGAATTTGAATTTCTGAGCTGTTTTTTATTCTGAGAATTCGTGAAACTTCTGGTGGTCATAACTCGATCATATGGACTCCAATTTTCGAAAACTCGAACTTGATTTTATGCAGAATTCCGAGATGAACGCAATGGCGCAACCCGTTTCCCATGATTCTCACTTTAAAAGTTAATTATACCCTGATTTCTAGTTTCAACATGTTATTAAAATTTGGGTTGTTACATTCTCCCCTCATTAAAGGATTTCGTCCCCGAAATCTTCAGGTTAAGAAGAATATGTCCTACCATCTAATCATCCATCTACTCAATCATCAATCACAGGCTTTCATTGTCCTTAAGAGATTTCTAATGCTGTATGAAAATATGCAGAAAGTGTGTGTATATGTTCCTTATCTAATGCAAATGATCAGGCCTGATTGCTCTTCTTAATGCAAAATATGTTTAGTGCCATGAGTCCAACATGTATGCAAATAGTCCTGGTCACATAAACAACTATATGTGTGCACAAACATCCATCCATATGCAACATTCACATGATAACACATTCAATTTCATCCATAAACAAGTATAAACACTCATGCATATGCAATATGAAAGGTGACGGAGCCGATCTAGTGTCTAATGTGCGTGTATATGCATCCACGAGCAACCATTAGCATTCACTTGTAACCACTTGAAACCATCAATCATAACATGTCTTAAACACATGTTTAAACCCAATTGTTCCTACCTAAAGATATAGTCGAATGATAGAAGCAAGTAAAAACTTGTGCCCATTAGGCAATGTCAAAAATGGAAATCTGTGTCACATATATACTGATTAGGAGAAGATCTCCCTAAGCACCAGCCCGAAGACCGAAATCAACATCGGGCTGACACCCAAAGAATTACTCAACCCAACGGACACCCTCAAGCCCCAACATGTATTACTAACAGATGATCCCTATGGGGTTTGCAACAGAAATAGGATTGAGAATAAGATCGAGAGGATATACCTAAAAGATAGCATGCAAGTAAGCTCTACAAGAAAAGAGGAATCAAGGATATACTCTTAAAAAGAGATATGATGTGCGTATCTAGTCTTCAATCTTCTAAGTCGCATTTATTTGAGCTTAACTCCATTGTGCTTTGACCGTCTATAATTTCACAATTTCGTAGCTTCTTAATTCCTATTTCAAAAATATGAGTTGGAACTCATTTCACTGTCGCCTCTCGTTCCACTTTCACTTATTCTCTTTCTAGTATACCTGACATAACTACGTACTCATGGTTTCATGCAAGCTCTCCAAAATTCACTAGTGAATCTTGGATCTCGTTCACTTACTAAAAGGTATTCCACATAAATGAATTATCTCTTGAAAATAAACAGATGCCAACCATGTTGCCAGGTGTACTTACTAAGGTGATTATCTACAACTCATGCATAAGCGAAATGAACCATCCGCCTTAGTGGCGAAGACTACTCGAGCTGATCAATAAATGTATCAAGAGATTCTAGGTAACTAAGCATGGAAGAACCCTAAGGGTTACACTAGACTTCGAGGGCATTACCGAGGCAAGTCAAGAGCCTAACTACCCTCTTTTCATACTCGAGAATGGTACCATTTCTGGATAACCTCTCCATCCCTATAATCAACCCACAGCCCAAAAACATAAGCTTTACTTCTAAACTCTACACTTAGCATAGACTTTCTCAAATCCAAACGAGTCATGAATAAATGAGCCGATTCCCCAATAGGATTTGAGACAAAAATGGGATCCTCTACTACGCTAGTACTAAGGTGCAGATACTCAACTATCGAAGTAGAATTAAAAGGATGCGATGTTCAAAAACAGGGTTCCTATGGTATGATAAAAAAGAAAAGCTAAACTTTTAACAGAAACGTTACCACCTCTCTTAGGTACGCTAGTAGTGAGAGCATACAATTTCCCTCTCGGCGATCTTGTCCTTTGCCCTTGTCATTGTCCTATAATACTTAACTACATGTCCCTTTTTACCATACTAAAGATACTCTCTCTCTCTTGTCATGGGTTTTATTATTCTTTCACTTTGGCTTCTTTCCTTTCACCTTTTCCTCCTTCATGGATTAAGCCATATCAACAAGTTTCTCTTCCTTTGGCTTGTGTTCTTTATCCTCGTTCTTACTATCTTTGTATAGCTTATTGACAAGTTTCTCGAAAGCTACCTCCATCGCACGACAACTCTACAAAGCTTGAAATAAGATTAGACGCAGAGGGAACTACTATAGCTACATATGGAAGTTGGGCACTTCTTTGCCCTCTTACATGTGTCGTACACCTACAAAACTATGGTGAAAAAGAAAGAGAGAAGAAGCTCAAGGAGAGAATCAAAAGATAGTGCATATGGCTTTGGGGAATATGTCTTTCGTAAAACAAAACTTTTCTTAGAAAGATGCTCCTTTGTAAACGTTTTGAAAATAATTTTCAGAAGGTTTTTAATAGCCTTTTCCCAATCTGGTAACCTTGCTCTGATACCAAATGTAACACCCCACATCTGTTAAGGTGACTCACAAAGGGAATGCCTTAACTTCAATGGAGCATTATGGGTACTGGAACAGAAATATTACAAGAAAGACGTATATAAAACAGCGGAAAGTAAAGTTGAAGTACTTCAAATCATTTATTAAATATATTTGTTTACAGTAAAAGCCCATCAACTTCCAATACCCAATTACATAGTCAAAATATCTTCCTTGCTCAAAAACAAAGAAGCATAAAAATAAATTGTAGTATTCCCCGATAAAGAAAAGCAAGCCATAGCCAAGAGAAATCCAAGTCGTACACGAAAGAGCCTTGAAGCTTGGTAAGATTCGAACAAAGCAGTATTCCCACCCTACGAACCTGGGGGTGGGGGGGGGGGGGGAGGGGGGAACGGAAGAAAAAGAGGCGAAACAAACCGGGTCAGTCATAAAGACTGAGTAAGTCCTAGTGACTTTCAGCATAAAAACAAGTAAAGATAATATGGCATGAATAAACTGAAAGTAAACATAAGCACGGTGACGAGGTAAGCCACAGGCACGATGAATCAGGTATAACATCCAATACTTTCTATCAAGGGTAGCATCACAAGGTTCCTACCAGGTATCACATCGCAAGGTTTCTATAACATCGCAAGATTTTTAAGTTTCACCATTACCCTATTTTCCTTGATTTTCTATATTCTCTGCACCACCTAACTAGCGTTCCAATTAGTTTACTTAGTTATAATTACAAGATAAGTGATCCTCCATAACCCACACGATAGTTATATAGGTACATATCCTACTATGAGGGTCCTACCTCATATTGACAGTTTCGTGTCCCCACTGTACCTATTTGATCGGCTCTTACTTACAATGTTTCACATGTGTTATATACTAAGGTTATCCTAGTCCCGTAGTTGTGGTAGCCTTCAGGACTACATCTAATATGAGGGTTTTACCTCAACCAGCCCAATTGCCATGAATGTGTTAGATGTATCCTTACTACCCTAATCGATCGGCTCCTACTCGACCTAGTTCTTGTTTATGTCACGCGGCCCCCTACTTGTAGATACCTATGCTGGTCCCACCCTAGGGTCTAGCTCAGGTATATCTACTGATGCATAGCTTTATATCAATCCCTAGGATGGCAACCCCGACACAATTTTTGATGCATAGCTTTATATCTACTGATGACCAGTGGCTAAATTTTCCACTCCGGAATACGTGCACGCCCGTAATCCGTCGGAACCTGCACTGCTGCATCACCCACCGCTGTTTTGACCGCTTACAATCAGCCCAGTAATCATGCCTCATCCTGCCTAGCTCAAGGTACCGTTGATAACTAATATGGGTTACTGCTGAAACGGGTCCCGCTACTAGGGTTTTCCTAAGGTCTATTCGTATACCCCACAGGTTGGTTAAGTGTTATCCATTCATGTTAACTTAACCCCACCCCCGATCATGTTACCTTGGTTAAGTGTTCCCTCTGGTGTTACTTAACCCTACCGCATGTCTTGTTATATCGGTTAAGCATTCTCCCCTGTGTTAACTTAACCCCGCCGACGTATCATGCCAAGTTGGTTAAGTATTATCTATATGTTCGAGTTGACTTAACCCTGCCACGCGTCATGTTATATTGGTTAAGTTTCATTAGTCTAGTCATATTACTTAACCCACCCATTGGTCTGATTAACAGTTATGTTGGTTAAGTCCACACTTATAAGTTTTACGTGTTCTTAACTCATACCGGTTAGGTCCATATTTACATGTCATCCCACCTAACCCTCTAACCATACCCACATCTTATTATGGTTAGTATTCCTTAATTCATTCATTATGACGAACGAAACATGACCTCTCACATTTGACCGTGCACTTTGTGGCCACTAGATTTGCTGGGTTCCGGGCAGATTTACACCACAAACTGAGTCTAACCTCGTGTCATAAATCGTTACGCCTACAATTCGATCTTCGACCTCTCACATTAGACTGAAACTTTGTAGCTACTGGATTTGCCGGGCGGGTCCGAGCAGATTTACACCTCAAACTGAGTCTAACCTCGTGTCAAAGGTTCATTAATGGTCGTATTCCACCCAAAACCCCAATATCAGTTCATGTGTTTAACATATAAAAATGTTCATGTTCGTGTTCAAGTCAATTATCCAATACACACTCACTTTCATGTTTTAAATTCCCAACTTTACATATTAATAAACATATGCCCAAGTTCCAAAATTACATGCCAATTTATATATATATACCCAATTCTAGTCAGCTTACATATGTCTAATTCTTGCCTATTTACATGTATGCCAAGTTTATGCCATTTTACCCATACCAAGTTCTAGCCAAGATTACATGTATCAAGTTTCATGTCCAAATAAACCCAAATCATGATTCATGATGTAGTTATCGCAGACAATAATCCTTTTATTACAATACGCGCCAATTACCGAAGTTCTTAATACATATTTATGCCAATTTTCAAGTTTACAATCACATTTATGTTCAAATTCCCAATTCTACTTATGCCCAATCATAAGCCAAATCTTTTGATTTAATTTACATGGGCCCGAACTCGTGATTTAATTTACAAGCCAATTCATGTATGCCCACTTCATGCTAAATTAATTATACCAATGGCCAATCTTGCAATTTCAATTATGTTGACAATACCCAAATTTCCAATTTCATGTTATGCCATCAATTCCACCAAACACGTATATCCAAATAGGTAATATCCCAAATATTTCCCCGTATTCAATCGTAAGCAAATCGCGGTTTAGGCCTAGGTCCGAAATTGACCAAGGTTCATCAAAAGAAAATAAATAGGGGAAGATAGAATTTTGCATAAAAATAAGATCAAAGAGAAAAAAAAACATCATCACAGGCATGAAGATTACAACTTGATAATAATATCAACATGAATCGAGAAAACTGATTTACAACAGGATGAATAGATCATGAACTTGACATGAGAATAAAGATAGACAAGTCTCAAAAACTCAAGATTCAAGAAGCAACAGAAATAGGTCTGAATCGATAAACATACTTAAAATCCAATTCCACTTTATTCCATGGCCGTATTATAATTAAATGTTTAAATCTAAAAACAACTAGAACTTACAGATTGTGGCTAATGAATTAAGAACTGAATTTGTTGTAGAATGATGATTTATTGTCTTGAATCATTGTTGAAGCTTTGTTCTTCGAATTGGTTTGAGTTTGAATGCTTGTACGTTGATTTGGAGATGGAGGCCATGGTTCAAGAGATATTTTAGCAACATAATAGTGTAAGAATGATTTGTTATGAATTAGGTTAGGTCCTAGGATATATTTATAGGTGTAGGAACTATTTCGGGCCTTTAGATCAACCCTAGAATTGATCTGAACCATCAAAAAACGTCACAGGCCCGCTAACAGACCCACCCAACCAACCAGTCGCACCCAGGCCGACCAGGGAGGTCGACCCTATGGTCGACCTGGTCTGGCCAGGTCGACCCCCTGGTCGACCTGGGCTCTGGGCGGGAATTTTCCCGCCCAGCCTTCTTTTGGGTCTTGAATTTGAATTTGAATTCGAATTTCTGAGTTGTTTTTTATTCTGAAAATTCGTGAAACTTCTAGAGGTCATAACTCGGTCATACGGACTCCGATTTTCAAAGAATCGGACTCGATTTCACACAGAATTCCAAGATGAATGTAATGGCGCAACCCGTTTCCCATGATTCTCACTTTAAAAGTTAATTATACCATGATTTCTAGTTTCAACATGTTATTAAAATTCTGGTTGTTACACTATGTATACCCCTAGGTGTCTTCAATTACATAGCCCTATGTCGGCTATGATTACCATAAAGGGTGCCTTTAATTACGTAACTTTATTATATTTTCCAGCAGTTATGTATATCCATAGGTCTCTTTGATTACATAACCTTAATATATTTTCCACTGGTTATGTATACCACTATGTGTCTTTAATTACATAAGCATATTGGGTTAAGTTCGTGTGCCTATATGTAAATAGTACCCACCCCATCTAATTAACTTAACCCACCTACTATCTATCCATATTTACTTAACCCTAACTTAAGTTCATAATCATACTATTCTTATGGAATATATTAGGTTAAGAAGTCCAATTCATTACCTTGTCCAATTATGGTTATAATGGGCTAGACCTCCCACATTAGGCCTACAACGTGTGGATGTCGGATATGCTGGTCGGGTCTAGGCAGTCTTATTCCACAGTTGGGTCTAACCTCGTGTCTTAGCCCGATTCATATTTGCACACTTAGACCTCTCACATTAGGTTCAACATTAGTGGCTGCTGGTTATGCTGGTCGGGTTCGGGCAGACTTCCACCACAAATGCAACCTAACCTCATGTCATAAGTGCAATTACAATTTCTAATTGTAATTACTAGACATTCCATTTTTATCCCAATCTACCTACGTCATTATAGGCGATTATTTCTATTTTTATCCCTATTTGAATTATATGTTCAATAATGTTCATATTCAAATTATGCCAATATTAACCCTTCTCCCCCATTCCCTAACTAGCGCACTAATAAACTGGCGGCATGCCTAGGCTAGACAGTAGCCTAGTCATAAATTATAATAGGGAAAATAATGGGAATATAACTAAATTGATCATCTTGGCATAAATATAACTAGCATGATAATAAGGTGAATGGACATGTAATTAACATCATAACAAGGTGGACATAAAGCTGATGAACAGGTGGGAGTCAATTGATTCTAACATAACTATGATGTCACAATAAGCATAGTAAGATCTAAATTAGCAATTTAGATGTCCAATTGGATTAGATCTAACATGATAACACAAGGTGTTAAATTAGATCACATAATTCTGATCTAGAGGTTAAAGTAGATCTAACACTATTAGAATGACATAATAGCATGTATAAGTAATAAATCAGAGGGAAACAGGTTACGCCATTGCGTTCGTCTCGGAATTCTTCTTTGAAACGAGTTCGATTTTGCAAGAATCGGAGTCCGTACGAGGGAGATATGACCCTCCGAAGTTTCAGAAATATTCAGAGTTCAAAACAGCTCAAATTTGAATTCAAAATTCGAATTTCAAATGCAGAACAGACTAGGCGGGAAATTTCCCGTCCAGACCCAGGTCGACTGGGGAATCGACTGGGCAGTCAATCCCCTGACCAGGTCGACTGGGCCGTCGACCTGGGTATCGACCTGGTCCCCGAACCTGGTTTTGGGCCTGGGTGCATTCTTATGTATCTGGCCTCGTTTTCTGCCTAGATTTGTTTGCCTAACCCTATTTAAACAGCCCAAAACCAAGCCTTCTCTACACACAATTCTATTCTTCTTCTACTTTGCCTCTGTTCTAAATAAAAATAAAAATGGCGCCGCTACTCTGCTGGAATCAAAATTTGAAGCTAATCAACATCAACCTAAGTAACTCAACTCAAACTAGAGATTAAAGCTTCTGCAACGATTCTACAACAATTAAAGTTCTTTCTTTAATCCAACCAAGGCAAATGCAGTTATTTTCTGATATAAACTTTAATCATAATTGTGACATGATTGTAAATCTGAATTTGAGATTGTGTATGTTCTGTTCTGATCTATTTTATTCTGTATCTCTTCTTCTTTCTGTTCTATAGCCAGGCTACTACGAGCCTGCGCCAATCTCCTAAGAGATTAACGCACGAAGGCTAAAACGTTTGGGACAAATAATGAATGTGGCATAATTGGACATGGCTAATCTGTGACTGATTTAAGAACAAGGACATAGGTTGTAAACTAGATTTAGGTCTATGCATATTCTGTGAATTGGAAGAAGAGGAACCATGTGACTTGAGACATTGGACATAACGCATATTTTGAATTAAGATCTGTCATAACTTGATTTTTGGGCATATTGTTTATATAACAATTCATGATTTGAAAGAGAATACGACTTAGGTGTGAAGATCTATATTAAGATTTGATAACTATCAAAGGTGAATAACACCTAAGTGGGAGATTTTAGAATATATTACATGCATTGAAATCGATGGCTATATTTGGTATAATTTATATGTGAATCTTTTGTACTAGGCAAGTTGAACTAAATTGGGACATGTAAATTATGACCATAATCTGTGACATGTAAATTCAATGCAAATGTGGGGTATATGATCATAGTGTGAATCATGACAACTATTTAGGCATGCAAACTTAGGCCAAATTTATAATTAGGCAAGATATGTTTGTGAAACTTTAAGGAATGATTAAATCTGTTATATTTGCCTAATTTGCTAGTTCTACTATATTTGCCTAATCTGCTAGTTCTGTTATATTGCCTAATCTACTAGTTCTGTTATATTGCTTAATCTACTAGTTCTGCTTTACTGCCTAGTCTGCTAGATCTGTTCATCTGCCAAATCTGTCATCTGCTAAGCCTGCTGAAAATGCCAAATCTGCTAAAATAAATCTATTAAGATGCCTAAACTGCTAAATCTGTTGAGATGCCTAAACTGCTAAATCTGTTGAGATGCCTAATCTGTTATCTGCTAAATCTGCTAGTTTGCTTAATCTGCTAAATCCGTTAAGTCGCCTAATCTGCAAAATCTGTTATCTGCTATATTTGTTGAGTTGATATAATTAGTCTGTTTTTGATATAATCTGAATTGGCTATAGTTATGAATAATTGACATGTATATTAGGCGTGGGCATAAATGGTAAATTATTAATTAATTGGCCGCAAAGATGAACATGGCTAACGTGAGGTTAGAATGAGTTTGCGGCGTAATTCTGCCCAGAACCGCCTGGCACATCCAGTGGCCGCAAACAATAGGTTCTAATGTGAGAAGTTAGTCATAACGTGCTTGAAACCCGAGGTTAGACTCAGTTTGCTGCAGAAATCTGCAAGGAACCAACCGGCCTAACCAGTAGCTGCAAACTGTCAGTCTAATGTGAGGTGTCTGGGCATTAATATTTAATTAATGAAAACTGAGATAAATATGATTTCTAAAACGTGTTGGGAGGATAGGGTTAATCCCACTAGAGTGACGAATTTAATAAATCTATTCCGTGAATCTGTAGGCCCAATTACAAAGTTAGACAAATCTATAAGTTTGTTAATCTATAACTGGTTAATCAGTAAGTCTGTTAAATCTGTATATCTAATCCGTTAGTCTGAAAACTTGTCTGATCTGTGAACTAGTTGATCTGAATTATGTATATCTGGACTTGTAAACAAGTTAATCTGAAATCTTTTAGTCTGGGGACACAAGGATAGGAAGGGAATTACTTGTGTCATCTGTTGTTTGGGACCCATATTAGTCATTAACCCTTTCTGGTATCAAAACTTTGACCCAAAAGTAGGTAGGGTCCGGGCACACTTACTGAACTAGTTATAAGCGGTTCATTCCGATAATTGAGAGGGGTGTTGATGGTGCGTTCCAACCGGGTCATGTGCGTGCATGGATCCCGGTCTACCTCTGAGGATGTAAGACGCCGTGACATCTGCAAATAGGTCTGTGCCAATTGGTTGTCACTTTAGGGAGTGATACACCCTACTATGGGGCCGACACAGGGTATTTATGTATTAGGGAGCCGATCCCTTGGGGTAGGGTTTTAGGGTACACTTAGTTCTGTCTGTTTCTGTTCGTACTGTCTGTTTCTATTGGGTGGTAACACCTGTCTGTTTCTGCGTGGTACCGTCTGTTCGGGTGGTAAAGGCCCATTTACTAGTGTACACCTAATTCTCCATTCTGTTTCCATAGGGATTAATCTGACTGTTTCTGTTCAGGTGGTAAAGGCCCATTATTAATATTCTATTTCTGTCTGTTTCTGTTCGGGTGGTAAAGGCCCATTATCAGCATTCTGCTTCTGTCTGTTTCTGTTGGGGTGGTAAAGGCCCATTACTAGCATTCTCTTCTGTGGAAATTATTCTGTACCCATTTCTGTTTCAGTTTAGACATTAGGGTGACACCTAATCCAGTTATACTAGTATTAGTGCAGAGAAGTGTAAAGCAATAGCTTATATCATTCTGTTCTTCTGTTATATCTGTTACATCTGTTACGGTTATCTCTCATCAAGTTTTATTTTCATGTCATGTTATTATTATCTGTTCATAACTGAAAATCACTGGACTTGCCTTACTTTTTGTCTAACCCTTGTTGTTTCGCCTCCTCTCTTCCGTTCCCCACCAGGTTTTCTAAGGAGGGAATATTCTAGTTTGATCCGGATTCTTTCTGTTTGAAGTGCTTAAAGTATGGCTTGTCTTCTTCTGTGGGGATTATGATTTTAAACTATGCATTCTGTAGGCTTTTGTAAAGACTGATATTTTGTACTTGAATTCTGATATTGTGATTTGAAAGGATGTAACCAAGCTTATTTCGGTTTCTGTTGTAATAAAGTTATAAATTTTTCAAGTACTGTTTTATCTGTCTTGTAAATTTCTATTCTGTTTACTAAAATGCTCCACCAAAGTTAAGGCATTCCCTTTGTGAGTGACCTTAACGGAGGTGGGGTGTTACACTTGGTATCAGAGATTAAGGTTACCAGAACAGATAATTTTTTTAGAAATACTATTTTTCTAAAGTATTTTTGGAAGAAGTGTTTTCAAAAACATGTCTTGATGAGTAATTTAAAGAGGAAAGTTTTTATGAAAAACATAATCCCCAATAGGCATATATCTTTATCTTTCGAATTCTCCATTTTGAATCCTTCCTTTCTCGTTTCAGCATGGCTGAAGATCTTAACCTTCCGGAGGGTGTAACGATACCAGGATGGTATAGGAGGTTATTAGAGGCTAGGGCCGCTGCAGGTCCAGCCAATGTTCCTCCACCACCAGTTGCACCCGCTCCTCCCCCTCCTCGCGCTGATACTTTTGCGAAGACATGCAAGGAATTTAAGGCTATTGGTGGAAAACCTTTTCAAGGGTCAGAAACGTTTGTGGAAGCTAGAGATTGGATTAAGGAGTTAGAAGAATTGCTAGAAATCTTTGAAGTAGAAGAAGGGAGGAAAGTCAAATTAGCAGCTTGGTTAATGAAGGGAGAGGCCTCGTTTTGGTGGGAGGTCACTAATGGGGAGCATCCTGTTGACTCTTGGGTGGATTTCAGACGTAGGTTTGAGGCAAAGTTTCTCTCAAGGGCAGAAGAGAATCTATACATGGAAAAGTTCTTGACATTGAAGTAGGGAAATCTATCAGTGAAAGAGTACGTCAACAAATTTAACCAATCGGCAAGGTTTGGCTTAGATTTGGTGAACACGCAGGAGAAGAAGGCTCTGAGGTTTGTTAATGGCTTGAATGAGCCATTGTAGGGGTTGGCTATGACCCACATCCCTATTGGGGCCACCTTTGAGAAGCTAGTAGACATGGCACTCATGCACGAGGAGAAAGGCGCTAATGCTAGTAAGGCACCCGAGAAGAAAGAGGCAAAGAAGGAAAAGCCACCGAACAAGAAGGCATGGCCCAAAAAGGAAACCCAAAAAAAAGATAAGGAGTCTGAAGATAAGAAGGAGAAAAAGTGTTTTACTTGTGGGGGCTCGAATCATCTGAACAAGGATTGCCGAAAGAGGAAGGGCACTTGCTTCAACTGTGGTGAGATGGGACACTTCACCAGGGACTGCCCGAAGAAACGAGGGCAAGGACAGAGGGCAGCACCAACTTCTGAAGGGCAGGCGAACAGTCTCAAGGCTAGTGGATAGGATAGAAATAGGAAAAATTTCCGTATAAGGCTTAATTTCTGAGTTAAAACTTTTTCTGATTCTGGCATTTTTCTATAATCGATACTTTGCACTTTAATACTAGTATTGTTTCTGATCCCGTTGTAGAATCAAACCTATAAGGGTTATGAATCATCTGTTTATGATAAGTTAGACGTCAAGTATGATGCATACATTCTGAGTTTTTGTGGGATATGATTTTTTCTTGCTTAGCTTCCTAAGAATCATCAGGGAACCTGATCTGTACCAGTAGTCTGCAAATATCTGAATAATTCTGATTCCCAGTTTTGACATTGTCTAAAGAAGGTAATCCTCTGGATGTCAATCTGATGTTGGTTTCGGTCTTCGGGGCCGATACTTAGGACCCATGTCTAATGTGAACCAAGTTTTGGTTTATCTGTACTCGCTTCCATCATTCGACTGTATCCTATTGATGAATCTTCGAACTTTATGTAGAAACTAATGGGTGTATACAAGTGTTTGAGACGTGTTATGTTTAATGGTTGCCAGTGGTTGCTCGTGGATGCATATACACACACTAGGCCCTAGATCGGCTTGAAAACACTCTCATACTGCATATGGATGTGTGAGCATTTTCAATTTTTGTGGATGCAAAATGATTGACTCAGCACATGGATGTTGCATATAACTGATTGGTTGTGTACTCATACAGAAATGATATGTATCAAATAGGAAAATTTGCATACATGTTGGACTCATGGCACTGGCATAATTCGCATTAAGGAGGTCAACTGAAGCAGTGGACCGCCTGATCTTTGCATTAGATGAGGAACATATACACACACTTTTGCATATGTTCATACAACATTAGAAGTTTCTAAGGACAATGGACGCCAGTGATTGATGATTGAGTAGGTGAATGTTGGAAGGTAGGACACATTCTTCTTAACTTGAAGATTTCGAGGACGAAATCCTTTAAGGAGGGGAGAATGTAACACCCCGTATTTTCTGTGAACGTATAAATAACAAATCAGAGGATAATTAATTTTTAAGGTAAGAATCAAGGGAAACGGGTTGCGCAATTGCGTTCGTCTCGGAATTCTGCTTGGAAACGAGTCTGAGTTTGCAAGAATCGGAGTCCGTACGAGGGATATATGAACCTCCGAAGTTTCAGAAATATTCAGAGTTCAAAACAGCTCGAAATCGAATTCAAAATTCGAATTTCAAACACAGAACAGACTGGGCGGGAAATTTCCCGCCCAGAACTAGGTCGACTTGGGAGTCGACTGGGCAGTCGACTCCCTAGACCAGGTCGACTGGGCAGTCGACCTGGGTGTCGACCTGGTCCCCGAACCTGGTTTTGGGCCTGGGTGCATTCTTATGTATCTGGTCTCGTTTTCTGCCTAGATTCTTCTGCCTAACCCTATTTAAACAGCCCCAAACCTAGCCTTCTCTACACACAATTCTATTCTGCTTCTACTCTGCCTCTATTCTAAATAAAAATAAAAATGGCGTCGCTACTTTGCTGGAATCAAAACTAGATGCTAATCAACATCAACCTAAGCAACTCAATTCAAGCTAGAGATTAAATCTTCTGCAACGATTCTACAACTATTAAAGTTCTTTCTTTAATACAACCAAGGAAAGTGCAGTTATTTTCCGATATAAACTTTAATCATAATTGTGACATGATTGTAAATCTGAATTTGAGATTGTGTATGTTCTGTTCTTATCTATTTTATTCTATATCTCTTCCTCTTTCAGTTCTATAGCCAGGCTACTACGAGCTTGCGCCAATCTCATAAGAGATTAACGCACGAACGCTAAAATGTTTGGGACAAATAATGAATGTGGCATAATTGGACATGGCTAATCTGTGATTGATTTAAGAAAAAGGACATAGGTTGTAAACTAGATTTAGGTCTATGCATATTCTGTGAATTGGAAGAAGAGGAACCATGGTATGTTAACATGTGACTTGAGTCATTGGACATAACGCATATTTTGAATTAAGATCTGTTATAACTAGATTTTTGGGCATATTGTTTATATAACAATTCATGATTTTAAAGAGAATATGACTTAGGTGTGAAGATCTATATTAAGATTTGATGACTATCAAAGGTGAATAACACCTAAGTATGAGATTTTTGAATATATGACATGCATTTAAATCGACGGCTATATTTGGTATGATTTATATGTGAATCTTTAGTACTAGGCAAGTTGAACTAAATTGGGACATGTAAATTATGACCATAATCTGTGACATGTAAATTCAATGCAAACGTGGGGTATATGATCATAGTGTGAATCATGACAACTATTTAGGCATGCAAACTTAGGCCAAATTTATAATTAGGCAAGATATGTTTGTGAAACTTTAAGGAATGATTAAATCTGTTATATTTGCCTAATTTCATAGTACTGCTATATTTACCTAATCTGCTAGTTCTGTTATATTGCCTAATTTGCTAATTCTGTTATATTGCCTAATCTGCTAGTTCTGTTATATTGCTTAATCTGCTAGTTCTGCTCTACTGCCTAGTCTGCTAGATCTGTTCATCTGCAAATCTGTCATCTGCTAAGGCTGCTGAAAATGCCAAATCTGCTAAATGAAATCTGTTAAGATGCCTAAACTGCTAAACTGTAACAACCCGGAAAATCTGGGCCAGTTTAAAATTTTTATTTTAGCAATTTTAGCGAATTTTGAATATTTAAAATGAATTATTTTAAATAATATCGACGAGAAATTTATTTTGAATATAATTAGAACGTATATATTATATACGTCGTCGTTAGAATATATAATAATTATATATAATTATAAAAGGAATTGAAAATGGCGCGGTAGTTCGAAAATTCGATTTCTAATTTCAAATGAATATACAGAATTCAATATAAGTCAGAATTGAACGAAACAAGAAATATTTGAATCTGTATAACTATATCTTTGTAACGAAGTTGACAAACTGAGATTTCATCTTAGAAATGAAAAGATATGTCCAGTTGAAAATTCTGAATAGTCGCTATGGAATTCAGGCCCTTAAAAATGGACATTTTGCAAATGACCTCGGATTTCGACGAAACCACTTTTGTTGGGTCCGTGATGTAAAGTTATTGCTAGGTTTTAAATTTCATAATTTTTCGAATCAATATGTGAGCGTGGCGAAGGAAAACGCGTTTGACCAGTTTCAGTTGATTTTAATCGACTGGAAATTGGCCATTTTTCCAACGGTCTCAGAATTCGACGAAACTAGTTTTGTTAGGACCGTATCGTCAATACGAAGCTAGAAAATATTTTTCGAGAATTTTTAAAGTTAATATGTGACCCCGGTAATTTGAAATGTACGTTTAAAATTCAATATAGTGATTTAAATGTAAGTTTAACGAAAACTGATTCAAATGATCAAATCAGCTTGCGATACATATCCCATTGTGTTCGGAATGGGGGTAAAACGCTATGGACGACAGGCGGTGGGCCTCGTTTTGAGGTCGAAAATAAAAGTCAACCTTTTTAGAAATTAAAATAATTAAATAAAATAATAAAATTTAAAATTCTCTCCTCCTATTACCTCTCAGGCCCCCCCCTTATAATTTCTGAATGAAATCGAAAAGGAAAAAAAAAAAAGATGGCGAACGGCAGCGGGGGGGAGGATCCGCCGCCGCCGCATCTGGCGGAGCGCCGCCGACCTCGCGATGCCCACCCCCTCCCTGTAGCCGCCCTCTCCTCTTCTTCCTCCCCTTCCTTCCTTCTCTCTCCACCGCAGCTCACCAGACCCCTCCCCCACCCGCGCGCCTCTCCTCCCCTCCTCCGTTCATCTCTGGACGCCCCCCTCTCTCCAAACCGCACACCCCCCTTCAGACCGACGTGCGAAGCCCCTATCGCGAGACTCCAGTCGCGAATCCAAGCCCGAGACCCCACCACCGAAGTCGACCCCGCCTGCGCCAGTCCCACCTCCATCGAGCACCTCCTCCTCCACCGATCTGACGTCGGCACTAGGAAGACCCCCCCTGATTACAGTAAGTGTTTTTTTTATTTTTATTTTTATTTTCAATTCTGATTTATTTATTTATTTATTTATTTTAAAAACTGACTTCTTTTTTTTTTAAAGATATAAAAACTGAATTTTTAGCATTTAAAAACTGATTTTATTTTTAAACTTTAAAATAGAAAATATCATATTTTTAGAATAGAAAATATCGTATTTTTAGAATAGAAAAGATCATAATTTTAAATAGAAAAAAACGGAATTTTTATTGTGTATGAAGTTATGATTTTTAACTTAAAGGAAGAATTTATTTTTCTAAACAAGAAAAGAAATGATTTTTAATTTGTAAAGATTATATTTTTATAACGAAAAAGATTATATTTTTAGAAGAGGAAAGATATGATTTTTGTATGTAAAACATAGATTTTTATAAATATAAAATCCGATTTTCTTATATGAACGTTAGCAAAAAGATGTGATCTTTATATAAGATAGAGAAGTAAAAATATGATTTTTATATATTGAACTTCGAAGTAAAAATAGAATTTTTATATATTGAACTTCGAAATAAAAATAGAATTTTTATATATTGAACTTCGATTTAAAAATATGATTTTTATATATTGAACTTCGAAATAAAAATAGAATTTTTATATATTGAACTTCGATTTAAAAATATGATTTTTATATATTGAACTTCGGAATAAAAATAGAATTTTTATATATTGAACATCAAAAAAAATATATGATTTTTGTATATTGAATAGCGAAGTAAAATTCGATTTTTACATATGTAGTGAAAGCGGACAACGAAGCTGACAAAAAGGGCGAGAACGACGAAGATCTCTACAATAGGAGTGTCGTGAAGTTGGATAGCTTTTGGTGAGAACTTCTCACCTTTCAATTTCTTTTCTAGTTATATATATATACTAGGATGCAGACGGTGCTTAGTAGCACCCGACACAATCGTCCACAGACCATGGACTTGTTTGTTTGGTTGCGTAGATTAGTTGAATTGATTTGATTGATGTGTGAATGGCGTGGGCCTTCACTAGACTGGGGATAAGGCTAGGCCTTGTCCCGTTTCTAGTATCGTGCCGTTATGCCGCCGAAATTTTCTAAAATGTGTTAGAAAAATAAAAATATCATTTTATTTAAAGAATGAACTTAATCGAAATTCATATGTTGGAATAAAATGTTTTATCGTTAAAAATATAATTTTTAACGTGAATGTGAATAAATAAATATTCATTTACAAACCAGACGGTTTGTTTATGTACACATATTTGAAGGACAATGATTGGGTCGATAAATTTTACACATCACCCAACTGCACGAATAAAAATCTGTGTTTGATTGTTTGAAACCCCACACGGGTGTTGGGATGAAATTTGGAGTTCACTCATCCTGATTGATTAAATATGTCAATCGATTGATTGACAGGCTGTTATAAGCATTAGATATCTATATTTGATGCTTATACGGTGTAGTGCACTTTGGTTGATGGTTGATTATTTATCGTTGCTATTATATACATGTGTTGTATGAAAAATCCATATAATTAACTTTACATGGTAATTGATTGGGCCTCATTCCAGTTTTAAAATAGAAATATTTGAAATAGAAATATTCGAAATGGAATATTTGAAAATGTCAATATATGAAGCCGTGTTGATTAGATTGACGCCATTTTGACGTGAACGATATTTATATCGATTTTATTCATTTTAAAATGAATATTAAAAAGTAATTTTGAAATCGAATATTTCAAAATGAATTGAATTGAAAGTGATTTCGAAGTGAATTGAATTGAAAACGATTTCGAAATGAATTGAATTGAAAACGATTTCGAAATGAATTGAATTGAAAACGATTTCGAAGTGAATTGAATTGAAAGTGATTTCGAAGTGAATTGAATTGAAAACGATTTCGAAGTGAATTGAATTGAAAGTGATTTCGAAGTGAATTGAATTGAAAACGATTTCGAAATGAATTGAATTGAAAACGAATTCAAAGTGAATTGAATTGAAAGTGATTTCGAAATGAATTGAATTGAAAGTGATTTCGAAGTGAATTGAATTGAAAGTGATTTCGAAATGAATTGAATTGAAAACGAATTCAAAATGAAATGAATTGAAAACGAATTCAAATTGAATTGAATAGAAATGAATTTTAAAACGAATTTATAGAGAAGAATTCAATTTTGCTTTGAATTGAAATGGAAGTTGAAATTGCTTTTGAAACGAATTTAAAACTATTTATATAATTCGTTTTAAATAGAAATCGAAGAAGTATATATTATATATATTATATATATAATATAATGGCCTGAATAGAACGCGCCGCGCCGCGGCAGTTCGCGAATTTCGACCATTTATTTCAAACGGACATTACGGGAGATCCGACCGTCGGATTCTCCTAAAACCGGAACCGTTGGGTTCGTATCGAAAAGAGCTTTCTAACGAATGTTAGAAATTTGAAATCTAACGGTTGGATTGGAGATACGTCCAAATCAAATTTGAAAAAGGTCGCTGTAAGTGCAGTTCGATGGCCGTTGTTGGAAATCGACTGTACGGGCCTTGATAAAATTATTAAAAATAGTAATAATTTGTGTAAAATCATAAGAAATGATTTGTGAAGAATTGGGATGAAAAACTCCATATTTGAAAAGATAAAAATAGATTTTTATCGAAATGAACTAGTTTTGAACTAGAATTAAAATTCTATTTATTTTTAAATAAATAAATTGAATTTGAAATGGTTTTGAAAATAACCAAAATTTCCAATGATTGCATTGGAGTGGATTTGAATCGAAATTGTCTTCGGAATATTTCGATGTTGGAATTCGTGATTATACAGGTGTTGTTAGGGAAATTTGAAAGATATATATATTTATATCGTTATTTCCAATACGACATTTGTTAGTCGTAGAATTCGATATTGAATATAAGCCGATATATTTTCTATTCAGAGCCTTGTATTGAATATCGAATGTGATTTGGGTTTGTTGTGAATGGTGTCTTCACTAACACTGTTCTTGAACCCAGTTGAGAAAAGATTAAATCTTTTTATTTAGATTAAATGAAGTGTACCAATTAAATAATATTTAATTGGAATTGAATTGATATTGATTTTTGGGTTTATCGTGGACAGTGTTTTTAAAATAACACTCGTTCTTTAACCCGATAATTAATGAATGTGATTTTGGGTTTATCGTGAACCGTGTTTTAAATGACACTGATTCTTTAACCCAGTTGAAGATTAAAACTAAGTGGAGTTTTAATGAATCTTTAATTAGATTGAAATGATCGAGAATGGAGTATCACCAGTTTTACTCCAGGCGATAATTAAATCTTTAACTAGATTTGAACGTGAAATGGTAATCGAATTACCGATAACACTGTGGTGTTAGATATGAAGTACTACCAGTTTTACTTCATGGGATGAATAGGTTGGGATTGGGAAAATAAAATAAATGATTACTTCGGTGTGGTTCGCTAATCCCGACTAGTTTGAATTGATATTCAAAGGTGATTAAAGAATAAATTTAAAGAATTTATCTTGGATAAAATTAATGGGAATTTTTCCCAAAGTATAGGAATATTTGAATAAAAGAATATTCTGAATTGGAATGAGGCGTATGTTGTGTTTGTGTAACACTTTTATAATATATACGCGAGTTATTCAGAAAGACCGGGTTTATCCCATTCTGAATAACTGATTCGACGTGGTGTCGAAGATGAAGACGACGGTCGAAGACCGGAGGTCTTCATGTCGTTTGGGTGATTACTGATGATCTTGATTGGGCTGTACACCCAAGAAGATGGAAACAGTTAGGGATCGTCCAGACGTACCAGGAGATCGATGGATATGCGAGGTACTAGGTGCCTCCGGTTTCGTTCAGACCCAGAACGGACTTGTAAATGGACTGTGTGTCTGACATTGGATTTTAGTCCGTGTGATTGATCTCTATTAAATATATATCTGTTTGGCGGCGGAGAATTTATTCTCTTGCTTAACGCCCTTCTCTGAGACGTACGAGCTCAGGGGTTATATATTGATGGATATCAAACGCATGGAGTGAATTGCCTGTGTGGCATGCCTAAGTGGCAATTGATCGAGGCTTCTGTTGAAAAGCAAAGTCTTGTGGTGATGATCAAAGCACAGCCTGTGTGGCACAGCTTTGTGTAACGTGAATTCGCGAGCCTCGCACCCCGGTTGTGAACCAAAAACGGGAGAGGACGTCAGGGAGGGCATGCGTTTCTTTCTAGCTAGAAGTGGCGTCAGTGGTTTTACACGCCCTGACGAGTTTGACTTATGTGGTTGTTGCTGTTGCGAGGCGCCTCGGTTATATCGGTTTCGGCCGATGCATTCTGGTCGGCTGACGGACCAGACTTACGCCCCATAGGGTGGGGAAACGTAGTGTTCAGGCATAATAATCCACATCGGTGGACCGGCCCTGAGGATCCAAGGCTTGCCTGCGCGCTTGCCTGAGGGGCGGGCTAGAGCGTCTCGAATCGGTAGAGGACTATCTTTTGCCTCGGTTCATAGATGGAAATCCAATTTCCAAATATGTGACATTTGCGGTTTTATTTGTAGGGCCTAGTATGGCGACATAGTGGGATGGGGCATTCATGCCGCCTATGATTGATACTTATGATTTGAAGTTGTTTTATACACTATGCACTTACAATAGTATCAAACGATTTGTTTTAAACGTATCAAGCATTCTTTGGCTGTTATAAGGGAAAACCCTATCCTCGGCTGCGTTGCATTGTGTGATGGGACCTGGGTCTTATAACAGCTTCATTTTTCTTTATTTAGCATGGCGCAGTTTGTTTTATGCACTGGTATTCTTGGGAGGAAACCCGTTCCGTGTTATACGGCGTGGTCCCTTGATTTACCTAATGATTTAAAATAAAGATTAGTAACTTTTTTAGTTCTCACACCAGTCCCATGACTGACCTGGAGTTTATTGTTTTAACCTAAACTCTGGGTGCCCTTATTTTGACACGGGCAGCTAGTAGTTTCGGTTTTGCAGATTTATATTCACAGGATCCTGGTTTACAGCTGGAATGATATCCGGAAAGCTTTGTATCCGTATATCTACTTCTAGTTGTGTATTGTACTATTCTCCGCTGCTATGTATTTAAATGTAATTTAAATCTCTGATATTTCTGTGTAATATTCATTTATACTCTGTATATTCTTGTAATCTGATGCATTGTTGTAATAGCAATGAAATATTCTTCTGTATGTGTTCTGTTGTGGTTTGTTCTCGAACTATCCGACACTTTCCTTTACGGGGAAGTTACGGGTCTTCATAGTTGGTATCAGAGCTTTGGTTTACAAAGCTTAGAGAACAAGACACATTAAAACCATACGAAAGAATTCATCAGATATTGGATTAGTAATATCCAATGGGAATGACTCGTTAGAGATGGGATCAGTAGTATCCTAGAACGAGTGTGAAGAGTAGTGCTTTTGATAAATAAAAGTGAAAGCAAAATTTTGTTTTGAAAATTTAAATCAATTATTCGTATTTGAAAATCTATTTATATTGAGTTGGACAATCCAGTATATATAGGTTTTGCGTATACGTCTGATCCGCGTGTATTCAAAGTTTTAATATATTGGGTAGATATAGAATCACATTCTAGTTGCCCGGGGATGATTCTGATAATGCTGCAGCGTTACCAGTATTTATTTTCGAGTGACGAAGGTGTGATATCTATATATTTCCATTAGGCTGGTGTGAGAACCAAAATTAGATAGGGCTTATTGTTGTGATTTGGCATCAAAAACATGATTTTTTGTGTATGTATCAAAGTTATGGATTTGAAACTCTAATTCACTAATTGATTGATGTTTGCGTTGTTTGTTTATTTGTTTGTTAATTTTTAGCCATTTAGCCTAATTGAATCACATATTGACTTATATTGAAAATTGGTCGCATTTGCTTGCATATACATATATATCGTTGAACAGGTCATAGCAAGGAGGCTAGAGCCAGAGAATAAAATTTGTTTGCCCGACAAATAGGTACATGTTTACTACATAATTTCCTGTTTTGTTTGGGTGATGATGATTTTGTGAGCCTATTGGCTAGCCGCTTGGCTTTTTCTTTTTCTTTTTGAGATCTGAAGGACCGGGGAAGCTATTTGAAATTCCCCGATGCTCCCATTGCAGGGGAGGTTATGGCGAAATTTTTCAGAAATTTAGGGTGTTAGCCAAAATTTTGAAATTTTGAAAATTCTCAGAAACTAAAAGTTTGGAGAATGGAAGCCAGATCGAATGTAGAGTTGAATAATCAAACCACTTTCGACTTTGTTCCTTTTCGGGGACGAAAAGTTTTAAGTGGGGGAGATTGTAACAACCCGGAAAATCTGGGCCAGTTTAAAATTTTTATTTTGGCAATTTTAGCGAATTTTGAATATTTAAAATGAATTATTTTAAATAATATCGACGAGAAATTTATTTTGAATATAATTAGAACGTATATATTATATACGTCGTCGTTAGAATATATAATAATTATATATAATTATAAAAGGAATTGAAAATGGCGCGGTAGTTCGAAAATTCGATTTCTAATTTCAAATGAATATACAGAATTCAATATAAGTCAGAATTGAACGAAACAAGAAATATTTGAATCTGTATAACTATATCTTTGTAACGAAGTTGACAAAGTGAGATTTCATCTTAGAAATGAAAAGATATGTCCAGTTGAAAATTCTGAATAGTTGCTATGGAATTCAGGCCCTTAAAAATGGACATTTTGCAAATGACCTCGGATTTCGACGAAACCACTTTTGTTGGGTCCGTGATGTAAAGTTATTGCTAGGTTTTAAATTTCATAATTTTTCGAATCAATATGTGAGCGTGGCAAAGGAAAACGCGTTTGACCAGTTTCAGTTGATTTTAATCGACTGGAAATTGGCCATTTTTCCAACGGTCTCAGAATTCGACGAAACTAGTTTTGTTAGGACCGTATCGTCAATACGAAGCTAGAAAATATTTTTCGAGAATTTTTAAAGTTAATATGTGACCCCGGTAATTTGAAATGTACGTTTAAAATTCAATATAGTGATTTAAATGTAAGTTTAACGAAAACTGATTCAAATGATCAAATCAGCTTGCGATACATATCCCATTGTGTTTGGAATGGGGGTAAAACGCTATGGACGACAGGCGGTGGGCCTCGTTTTGAGGTCGAAAATAAAAGTCAACCTTTTTAGAAATTAAAATAATTAAATAAAATAATAAAATTTAAAATTCTCTCCTCCTATTACCTCTCAGGCCCCCCCCCTTATAATTTCTGAATGAAATCGAAAAGGAAAAAAAAAAGATGGCGAACGGCAGCGGGGGGGGGGGAGGATCCGCCGCCGCCGCATCTGGCGGAGCACCGCCGACCTCGCGATGCCCACCCCCTCCCTGTAGCCGCCCTCTCCTCTTCTTCCTCCCCTTCCTTCCTTCTCTCTCCACCGCAGCTCACCAGACCCCTCCCCCACCCGCGCGCCTCTCCTCCCCTCCTCCGTTCATCTCTGGACCCCCCCCCCCCCCCCGCCTCTCTCCAAACCGCACACCCCCCTTCAGACCGACGTGCGAAGCCCCTATCGCGAGACCCCAGTCGCGAATCCAAGCCCGAGACCCCACCACCGAAGTCGACCCCGCCTGCGCCAGTCCCACCTCCATCGATCACCTCCTCCTCCAACGATCTGACGTCGGCACTAGGAAGACCCCCCCTGATTACAGTAAGTGTTTTTTTTATTTTTATTTTTATTTTCAATTCTGATTTATTTATTTATTTATTTATTTTAAAAACTGACTTCTTTTTTTTTTAAAGATATAAAAACTGAATTTTTAGCATTTAAAAACTGATTTTATTTTTAAACTTTAAAATAGAAAATATCATATTTTTAGAATAGAAAATATCGTATTTTTAGAATAGAAAAGATCATAATTTTAAATAGAAAAAAACGGAATTTTTATTGTGTATGAAGTTATGATTTTTAACTTAAAGGAAGAATTTATTTTTCTAAACAAGAAAAGAAATGATTTTTAATTTGTAAAGATTATATTTTTATAACGAAAAAGATTATATTTTTAGAAGAGGAAAGATATGATTTTTGTATGTAAAACATAGATTTTTATAAATATAAAATCCGATTTTCTTATATGAACGTTAGCAAAAAGATGTGATCTTTATATAAGATAGAGAAGTAAAAATATGATTTTTATATATTGAACTTCGAAGTAAAAATAGAATTTTTATATATTGAACTTCGAAATAAAAATAGAATTTTTATATATTGAACTTCGATTTAAAAATATGATTTTTATATATTGAACTTCGAAATAAAAATAGAATTTTTATATATTGAACTTCGATTTAAAAATATGATTTTTATATATTGAACTTCGGAATAAAAATAGAATTTTTATATATTGAACATCGAAAAAAATATATGATTTTTGTATATTGAATAGCGAAGTAAAATTCGATTTTTACATATGTAGTGAAAGCGGACAACGAAGCTGACAAAAAGGGCGAGAACGACGAAGATCTCTACAATAGGAGTGTCGTGAAGTTGGATAGCTTTTGGTGAGAACTTCTCACCTTTCAATTTCTTTTCTAGTTATATATATATACTAGGATGCAGACGGTGCTTAGTAGCACCCGACACAATCGTCCACAGACCATGGACTTGTTAGTTTGGTTGCGTAGATTAGTTGAATTGATTTGATTGATGTGTGAATGGCGTGGGCCTTCACTAGACTGGGGATAAGGCTAGGCCTTGTCCCGTTTCTAGTATCGTGCCGTTATGCCGCCGAAATTTTCTAAAATGTGTTAGAAAAATAAAAATATCATTTTATTTAAAGAATGAACTTAATCGAAATTCATATGTTGGAATAAAATGTTTTATCGTGAAAAATATAATTTTTAACGTGAATGTGAATAAATAAATATTCATTTACAAACCAGACGGTTTGTTTATGTACACCTATTTGAAGGACAATGATTGGGTCGATAAATTTTACACATCACCCAACTGCACGAATAAAAATCTGTGTTTGATTGTTTGAAACCCCACACGGGTGTTGGGATGAAATTTGGAGTTCACTCATCCTGATTGATTAAATATGTCAATCGATTGATTGACAGGCTGTTATAAGCATTAGATATCTATATTTGATGCTTATACGGTGTAGTGCACTTTGGTTGATGGTTGATTATTTATCGTTGCTATTATATACATGTGTTGTATGAAAAATCCGTATAATTAACTTTACATGGTAATTGATTGGGCCTCATTCCAGTTTTAAAATAGAAATATTTGAAATAGAAATATTCGAAATGGAATATTTGAAAATGTCAATATATGAAGCCGTGTTGATTAGATTGACGCCATTTTGACGTGAACGATATTTATATCGATTTTATTCATTTTAAAATGAATATTAAAAAGTAATTTTGAAATCGAATATTTCAAAATGAATTGAATTGAAAGTGATTTCGAAGTGAATTGAATTGAAAACGATTTCGAAATGAATTGAATTGAAAACGATTTCGAAATGAATTGAATTGAAAACGATTTCGAAGTGAATTGAATTGAAAGTGATTTCGAAGTGAATTGAATTGAAAGTGATTTCGAAATGAATTGAATTGAAAGTGATTTCGAAGTGAATTGAATTGAAAACGATTTCGAAATGAATTGAATTGAAAACGAATTCAAAGTGAATTGAATTGAAAGTGATTTCGAAATGAATTGAATTGAAAGTGATTTCGAAGTGAATTGAATTGAAAGTGATTTCGAAATGAATTGAATTGAAAACGAATTCAAAATGAATTGAATTGAAAACGAATTCAAATTGAATTGAATAGAAATGAATTTTAAAACGAATTTATAGAGAAGAATTCAATTTTGCTTTGAATTGAAATGGAAGTTGAAATTGCTTTTGAAACGAATTTAAAACTATTTATATAATTCGTTTTAAATAGAAATCGACGAAGTATATATTATACATATTATATATATAATATAATGGCCTGAATAGAACGCGCCGCGCCGCGGCAGTTCGCGAATTTCGACCATTTATTTCAAACGGACATTACGGGAGATCCGACCGTCGGATTCTCCTAAAACCGGAACCGTTGGGTTCGTATCGAAAAGAGCTTTCTAACGAATGTTAGAAATTTGAAATCTAACGGTTGGATTTGGAGATACGTCCAAATCAAATTTGAAAAAGGTCGCTGTAAGTGCAGTTCGATGGCCGTTGTTGGAAATCGACTGTACGGGCCTTGATAAAATTATTAAAAATAGTAATAATTTGTGTAAAATCATAAGAAATGATTTGTGAAGAATTGGGATGAAAAACTCCATATTTGAAAAGATAAAAATAGATTTTTATCGAAATGAACTAGTTTTGAACTAGAATTAAAATTCTATTTATTTTTAAATAAATAAATTGAATTTGAAATGGTTTTGAAAATAACCAAAATTTCCAATGATTGCATTGGAGTGGATTTGAATCGAAATTGTCTTCGGAATATTTCGATGTTGGAATTCGTGATTATACAGGTGTTGTTAGGGAAATTTGAAAGATATATATATTTATATCGTTATTTCCAATACGACATTTGTTAGTCGTAGAATTCGATATTGAATATAAGCCGATATATTTTCTATTCAGAGCCTTGTATTGAATATCGAATGTGATTTGGGTTTGTTGTGAATGGTGTCTTCACTAACACTGTTCTTGAACCCAGTTGAGAAAAGATTAAATCTTTTTATTTAGATTTAATGAAGTGTACCAATTAAATAATATTTAATTGGAATTGAATTGATATTGATTTTTGGGTTTATCGTGGACAGTGTTTTTAAAATAACACTCGTTCTTTAACCCGATAATTAATGAATGTGATTTTGGGTTTATCGTGAACCGTGTTTTAAATGACACTGATTCTTTAACCCAGTTGAAGATTAAAACTAAGTGGAGTTTTAATGAATCTTTAATTAGATTGAAATGATCGAGAATGGAGTATCACCAGTTTTACTCCAGGCGATAATTAAATCTTTAACTAGATTTGAACGTGAAATGGTAATCGAATTACCGATAACACTGTGGTGTTAGATATGAAGTACTACCAGTTTTACTTCATGGGATGAATAGGTTGGGATTGGGAAAATAAAATAAATGATTACTTCGGTGTGGTTCGCTAATCCCGACTAGTTTGAATTGATATTCAAAGGTGATTAAAGAATAAATTTAAAGAATTTATCTTGGATAAAATTAATGGGAATTTTTCCCAAAGTATAGGAATATTTGAATAAAAGAATATTCTGAATTGGAATGAGGCGTATGTTGTGTTTGTGTAACACTTTTATAATATATACGCGAGTTATTCAGAAAGACCGGGTTTATCCCATTCTGAATAACTGATTCGACGTGGTGTCGAAGATGAAGACGACGGTCGAAGACCGGAGGTCTTCATGTCGTTTGGGTGATTACTGATGATCTTGATTGGGCTGTACACCCAAGAAGATGGAAACAGTTAGGGATCGTCCAGACGTACCAGGAGATCGATGGATATGCGAGGTACTAGGTGCCTCCGGTTTCGTTCAGACCCAGAACGGACTTGTAAATGGACTGTGTGTCTGACATTGGATTTTAGTCCGTGTGATTGATCTCTATTAAATATATATCTGTTTGGCGGCGGAGAATTTATTCTCTTGCTTAACGCCCTTCTCTGAGACGTACGAGCTCAGGGGTTATATATTGATGGATATCAAACGCAAGGAGTGAATTGCCTGTGTGGCATGCCTAAGTGGCAATTGATCGAGGCTTCTGTTGAAAAGCAAAGTCTTGTGGTGATGATCAAAGCACAGCCTGTGTGGCACAGCTTTGTGTAATGTGAATTCGCGAGCCTCGCACCCCGGTTGTGAACCAAAAACGGGAGAGGACGTCAGGGAGGGCATGCGTTTCTTTCTAGCTAGAAGTGGCGTCAGTGGTTTTACACGCCCTGACGAGTTTGACTTATGTGGTTGTTGCTGTTGCGAGGCGCCTCGGTTATATCGGTTTCGGCCGATGCATTCTGGTCGGCTGACGGACCAGACTTACGCCCCATAGGGTGGGGAAACGTAGTGTTCAGGCATAATAATCCACATCGGTGGACTGGCCCTGAGGATCCAAGGCTTGCCTGCGCGCTTGCCTGAGGGGCGGGCTAGAGCGTCTCGAATCGGTAGAGGACTATCTTTTGCCTCGGTTCATAGATGGAAATCCAATTTCCAAATATGTGACATTTGCGGTTTTATTTGTATGGCCTAGTATGGCGACATAGTGGGATGGGGCATTCATGCCGCTTATGATTGATACTTATGATTTGAAGTTGTTTTATACACTATGCACTTACAATAGTATCAAACGATTTGTTTTAAACGTATCAAGCATTCTTTGGCTGTTATAAGGGAAAACCCTATCCTCGGCTGCGTTGCATTGTGTGATGGGACCTGGGTCTTATAACAGCTTCATTTTTCTTTATTTAGCATGGCGCAGTTTGTTTTATGCACTGGTATTCTTGGGAGGAAACCCGTTCCGTGTTATACGGCGTGGTCCCTTGATTTACCTAATGATTTAAAATAAAGATTAGTAACTTTTTTAGTTCTCACACCAGTCCCATGACTGACCTGGAGTTTATTGTTTTAACCTAAACTCTGGGTGCCCTTATTTTGACACGGGCAGCTAGTAGTTTCGGTTTTGCAGATTTATATTCACAGGATCCTGGTTTACAGCTGGAATGATATCCGGAAAGCTTTGTATCCGTATATCTACTTCTAGTTGTGTATTGTACTATTCTCCGCTGCTATGTATTTAAATGTAATTTAAATCTCTGATATTTCTGTGTAATATTCATTTATACTCTGTATATTCTTGTAATCTGATGCATTGTTGTAATAGCAATGAAATATTCTTCTGTATGTGTTCTGTTGTAGTTTGTTCTCGAACTATCCGACACTTTCCTTTACGGGGAAGTTACGGGTCTTCACATAAACCTTTTGAGATGCCTAAACTGCTAAATCTGTTGAGATGCCTAATCTGTTATCTGCTAAAACTGCTAGTTTGCTTAATCTGCTAAATCCGTTAAGTCGCCTAATCTGCTATATCTGTGGAGTTGATATAACTAGTCTGTTATTGACATAACATGAATTGGCTATAGTTATGAATAATTGACATGTATATTAGGCGTGGGCATAAATGGTAAATTATTAATTAATTGGCCGCAATGATGAACATGGCTAACTCGAGATTAGAATGAGTTTGTGGCGTAATTCTGCCCGGAACCGCCTGGCACATCCAGTGGCCGCAAACAATAGGTTCTAATGTGAGAAGTTAGTCATAACGTGCTTGAAACCCGAGGTTAGACTCAGTTTGCGGTAGAAATCTGCCCGGAACCAACCGGCCTAACTAGTAGCTGCAAACTGTCAGTCTATTGTGAGAGGTCTGGGCATTAATATTTAATTAATGAAAATTTGAGATAAATATGATGTCTAAAACGTGTTGGGCGGATAGGGTTAAACCCACTAGACTGATGTATTTAATAAATCTGTTCCGTGGATCTGTAGGCCCAATTACAAAGTTAGATAAATCTATAAGTCTGTTAATCTGTAACTGGTTAATCGGTAAGTCTGTTAAATCTGTATATCTAATCCGTTAGTCTTAAAACTTGCCTGATCTGTGAACTAGTTGATCTAAATTCTGTATGTCTGGACTTGTAAACAAGTTAATCTGAAATCTGTTAGTCTGGGGACACAAGGATAGGAAGGGAATTACTTGTGTCATCTGTTGTTTGGGACCCATATTAGTCAGTAACCCTTTCTGGTACAAAATTTTGACCCAACAGTAGGTAGGGTCCGGGCACGCTCACTGAACTAATTATAAGTGGTTCATTCTGATAATGGCGAGGGGTGTTGATGGTGCGTTCCAACCGGGTCATGTGCATGCATGGATCCCGGTCTGCCTCTGAGGATGTAAGACGCCGTGACATCAGTAAATAGTTCTGTGCCAATTGGTTCACTTTAGGGAGTGATACACCCTATTGTGTGGCCGACACAGGGTATTTATGTATTAGGGAGCCGATTGCTTGGGGTAGGTTTTTAGGGTACACTTAGTTCTGTCTGTTTCTGTTGGTACCATCTGTTTCTGTTGGGTGGTAACACCTGTCTATTTCTGCATGGTACCGTCTGTTCGGGTAGTAAAGGCTCATTTACTAGTGTACACCTAATTCTACATTCTGTTTCCGTAGGGATTAATCTGACTGTTTCTGTTCGGGTGGTAAAGGCCCATTAATAATACTCTATTTCTGTCTTTTTCTATTCGAGTGTTAAAGGCCCATTATCAGCATTCTGCTTCTATTGGGGTGGTAAAGGCCCATTACTAGCATTCTCTTCTGTGGAAATTATTCTGTACCCGTTTCTGTTTCAGTTTAGACATTAGGGTGACACCTAATCCAGTTATACTAGTATTAGTGCAGAGAAGTGTAAAGCAATAGCTTATATCATTCTGTTCTTCTGTTATATCTTTTACATCTGTTACGGTTATCTCTCATCCAATTTTATTTTCATGTCATGTTATTATTATTTGTTCATAACTGAAAATCACTGGACTTGCCAGACTTTTTGTCTGACCCTTGTTGTTTCTCCTCCTTTCTTCCGTCCCCCCCCCCCCCCCCCCGGGTTTTCTAAGGAGGGAATACTATAACTTGATCCGGATTCCTTCTGTTTGAAGTGCTTAAAGTATGGCTTGTCTTCTTCTATAGGGATTATGATTTTAAACTATGCATTCTGTAGGCTTTTGTAAAGACTGATATTTTGTACTTGAATTCTGATATTGTGATTTGAAAGGATGTAACCAAGCTTATTTCGGTTTCTGTTGTAATAAAGTTATAAATTTTTCAAGTACTGTTTTTTCTATCTTGTAAGTTTCTGTTCTGTTTACTAAAATGCTCCACCAAAGTTAAGGCATTCCCTTTGTGAGTGACCTTAACGGAGGTGGGGTGTTACACATGTCCAGTTTACAACTTATCTAAGTTGATCGCAATATGACAGGTAAAAGGTGATTTACATAAAGAATTGGATCTAACCAATGTTGCAACTGTCCAAATTTATAGATTTACATTCACCACAATATAGTTACAAGTTGTAACAACCCGTATTTTCAATAACCTGTTATAACATAAATCGAGGCAGAAATTAATTCTAAAATTTGAATCAAGGGAAACGGGCTATGCCATTGCGTTCGTCTCGGAAAAATACGCGAAATAGAGTCTGAGTTTTCGAAAATCGGAGTCCGTATGACCCAGTTAAGGCCCATTGAAGTTTTCAGAAATTTCCATGTTAAAAACAGATTTAAAATTTAAATTAAAAACAAGGATTAGGGCAAACTGGCGCAGGCGGGAAAATTCCCGCCAGGACCCCCATGTCGACAGGCATGTCGACAGGGTCCCTAGGGTGTCGATAGCCCTGTCGACACAGGGTGGCCGGGCAGTTTTGCCTGGCGCACCATTTTGGATCTTGGTCTGGTCTTGTGGCTTGGTTCTAGAGAATTCCTAAATCTGACGGACCTAAACTAACCTAGGGTTAATCCTAGGGCTAAAAACACTCTAATCTTCTATAAATAAGCCCCTAATCCTACCCTAAAACCTCATTATTCATTCTAGCAACCAAACTATGTCAAATTGAATTCTCAAATGGCCTCCACCTAAAAACCCTAGCCTCCACCCTCTTCAAAAATCATTCCTATGAAGATTTTGATGTTCATACAAGCATTTCTAAGTTATATGAATGATCATTAGCTTGCATACATCATCAAGTTGCAAGCTTTATTTGCTAAGCTAGAGTTTTTGGGATTTTTGTTAATTGGAGCTTTGTTTTGGGGTTTTATATGCTTGCATAAAGGGCTTCTCAATCTTTATTAGTAGATTTGTGTCTTCATAATATTTGTAAGCCCTCTTACCTTCATTTTAGAAACTCTAAAGTTAATATGTGATGAAAGTTGGGATTTATGCATGTTTAATAAGTTATGCATGCTTATGCGAGTTCACTATGCTATGTTATGCATGTTTAATGAGTTATGCATGCTTATGCGAGTTCACTATGCTATGTTATGCATGTTTAATGAGTTATGCATGCTTATGCGAGTTCACTATGCTATGTTATGCATGATTAATAAGTTATGCATGCTTATGCGAGTTCACTATGCCATGTTACACATGTTTGATAAGTTATGCATGTTCACTATGCCATGATTTGCAAGTTTAACAAGTTATGCATGTTTATGCAAGTTCACTATGCCATGATTTGCAAGTTTAACAAGTTATGCATGTTTATGCAAGTTCACTATGCTAAGTTATGCAAGTCCAACATGTTATGCATGTTTATTATGATATGTAAGATTTATCATGTATGTTGTGCCAAGTTCCCTCTTTCTATCCTTTATGCGTTATGACGAATATGTAAGCGATAGAATGACGTTGGGGGGGTTTTTGGGTAAAACTTAAAATACATGAAAATATAAGATTGGGAATTTACCTATTAAGTTAGGTCTACCCCTTGGGAATTTACCTATTAAGTTAGGTCTACCCAAGTATTTGTTAAACTTGTAATTATGTTTGAAAATAAAGTGGACATGACACTTAGAAAACATAAGTATGGCCAACTCGAGGTTGGGTTGAGTTTGTAGCGTAAACCTACCCGGAACCGACCGGCTTAACTAGTTGCTACATACAATAGGACCCAATGTGAGAAGTTGGTCATGTGTACCTTGGACCCAAGGTTAGACCAAGTTGTGGTGTAAAGCTACCCGGACCCACCCGGCCTAACAAGTAACCACAACAAAGTCTAATGTGAGAGGTTAAGGCACAATTAAATTAATTAATGCCTCATGATTAGGGTTAAGTCATGGCCCACTAATACTTAACCAATTTTGGGGATACGAGGGATTAAATGGGGTTAAGTGGTGAACTGTTGGTTACACTTAACTAATTTAATCCATGATTAGTGAGGGGTTAAACCACACTTAACCCTCTTAGAAAACCCTAGCAACGTGGTCTGTTCCAGCAGTAATCCCAGTTGGGTATCATTCACAACCCTAGAGGCTAGGCTAGGGCGGGGCACGATTACTGGACTGATGTAAGCGACCAAAGCGACGGCTGAGTGCTACAGCGGTGCGGGTCCAGGCGGGCTACGGACGTGCACGTAGTCCGGTATTGGACAAACTCGAGGCACGGGTACCAGTAGGTTTAGACTGTGCATTATTGCTTAGGTGTCTGGGGTTGACACCCGAGGGCTTGATACACCCGAAGGTGGACCCAGCACAGTCTGACTACAACCATATGTGGGCCGTATGGACACCAACACTTGACGTGTTAGGTTTATAGGGAGCCGATCGACTAGACCGTTGGGCTGGACCTTGCCTTAAGGTCACCTCATGTTATTGGGCCAAAGTTTGGGCTGAGGGATCAGTACCTGTTATGTTAGTTTGCTAGTACACTGTGGTGCAAAGCTTAATCTTCTCTATGTGATGACACCTTTATCTATTGCCAGTATGTTCATCTCAGTTTCCATCATGATGTTAACCTTATTAGTTTATAGACTGATCGTAGTAGGGCTTACCAGTCTTTTTGACTGACCTGTTTTCTTTCGCTTCTTTTCTTCCGTTCCCCCCCCCCCCCCCGCCCCCAGGTTCTCAGGGAGGGAACAGTGGTGCTTAGCTTGGATCGCTTGCTTGTTCGCTGGATAGCTCATGTATGTCTGGATATTGAGCTCGCTATGGTTTATCATCTTTATTTTGGGGATAGCACTATGTATTACAGTATTTCTGTTTATGATGTACTAGACATGTTTATTTTGGCTGTTGACTTTATGATGTACTAAGACTTGTTTGAGATGGTTTGAGATATTCCGCTGTTTTATTCTCACTTACTCTGTTTTACATATATATTTATGTTCTTGTTCTGCCTTGATATATCATTATGCATGCTTACCCAGTTCTAACGCCCCCCAGAAGCTAGTGCCCCCGAAAGAGTGACCCTAGCGGAGGTGGGGTGTTACAAATTTGGTATCAGAGCATATGGTTTACGCGAAAGAACAAAAAGTTTTTAAAAGACTTTTGAAAAACTATTTTCAAAACAAGTATAAAGTATTTTCCAACGAAAAGTCTAGTATTTTAAAAGGCTATTCCCCAAAAAGCCATTAGCGTTATCCTTCGTTCCCTTGACCTAATCTTATCTTATCCTTCGTTTCAGTATGGCTGAGGATCTTGCCATCCCGGATGGAGTAAATGTACCACTCTGGTATAGGAGACTTCTAGAAGCTAGGGCGGCAGCCGGCCCTGCAAACCCTACTCCCACTCCTCCTCCTGTAGTTGAGAATCCTCCCCCTAATGTCCCTCCTCCGGTGGTCCCTGTTCCTCCTCCTCCAGTGGCTAATATTCCTCCTCCCGTTGCTAATGTTCCTCCCCCTCCCGTTGCTGAGGCTCCTCTTCCTCCTCCTCCCCCTCAGCATCCTCAGGTTGAGTTTACGAAGGTTTGTAAAGACTTCAAGGCGATGGGAGGCAAGAATTTCCTAGGCACGGAATCTTTTGTTGAAGCTAGGAATTGGCTGAAAGACACTGAGGACTTGTTTGCTATCTTTGGGATTGATGACGAGAGGAAGATCTTATTGACAGTGTGGCTTTTGAAGGATGAAGCGGCCTATTGGTGGGAGGTCACCAATGGGACGAGGCCCGTTGAGACTTGGGCCGATTTGAGGGCTAGATTTGTGGCCAAGTTTCTATCTTCTGCTGAGGCGAATTTACAGATGGAGAAGTTCATTGCATTAAAGCAAGGTGATATGTCTGTCAAGGAGTATGTGAACAAGTTTAATCAGCTGGCCCGTTTTGGTTTGGATATGGTGAACACTCCTGAGAAGAAGGCTCTTCGATTTGCTAGAGGGTTGAATGAGCCGCTGCAGGGCTTGGCGATGTCACATATTCCGCATGGGGCTACTTTTGAGAGTTTGGTCAATATGGCTCTACTTCAGGGAGATGGAAAGAAAGAGATCAAGTCGAGTGATACTCAAGCAAAGAAAACTGATTCTCAAGGTAAAGGCAATCAAGGTGGTCAAAGCAGTCAGGGGAATCAGAGCAAGAACAAGAAGGGGAACAACAACAAAGGCAAGGGAAAGTGCAATTACTGTGGTGTGCCTGGACACTTTGCTAAGGATTGTAGGAAGAAGAAAAGGAAGCTTAGTGGTGGATGTTTTTCCTGTGGTGATACTGGACACTTCAGCAAGGAATGTCCGAAGAAGAAAGGGCAGGCTGGACCTTCAGGAGGGCAAGTTCATGCTCTCAATACCGCTCCAGTTCCCGATCGAGGTAGTGTTTCTGTTGAGAACCTTGTTTATGTTTCGGATCTTCCAGTTCGTACCTTGTTTGATTCTGGTGCATCACATAGCTTTATTTCATCTGATCTTGTTGATAGCTTGCACCTTAGTACTAGCTTAGTGGATGATCCCGTTTGTGTTTCGAATCCCATTGGGGGTTCTGCTCATCTATCTATGATATGTGAGGATCTAAGGATCTCTATACTCAGTGTAGAGTTCTTGTGTAGTGCGTATGTTCTTGGTTTCAGGGGATACGGATTGATATTGGGCATGGATTGGCTGTCCAGATATGGAGCCATTCTTGATTGTGAGCATAGGGTTGTGAGGCTTGTGACTCGCCTTGGCAACACCTTAGAGATTTCATGCAATCCGAAGGATCCCGTCATGTTGTGCTATCTTGAATCTCTCGACTCGTCAGAGGAAGCCCTTCAGTCTGTAAGGGTGGTCCGAGATTATCCAGATGTTTTTGAAGAAGTTAAGGGGTTGCCCCCTAAACGAGAGATTGATTTTCGCATTTATCTGGTGGATAATGCTAAGCCTGTTTCTTTGCCCGTTCGGCACATGGCTCCGCGTGAGAGACGGGAGCTCAGCAAGCAAGTAAAGGAGTTGCTTGAGAAGAACTTCATCAGACGAAGTATATCCGAATGGGGAGCGCCTGTGGTGTTTGCTACTAAGGCAGATGGTTCTCTTCGACTCTGTGTGGACTATAGAGAATTGAATAAGCTGACTAAGAAGAACAGACACCCGTTACCGAGGATCGATGATCTCTTTGACCAGCTTGTTGGTGCTTCTGTTTTCTCTCAGCTTGATCTTGCTACTGGATTTCATCAGCTCAGAGTGGCTGAAGATAGTATAGACAAGACTGCATTCAGAACTCCAGATGGATTCTTTGAATGGCTTGTTATGTCGTTTGGTTTGACGAATGCACCCGCGTATTTCGTGGACTTGATGAGTAGGGTGTTTCGGGAGTTCTTGAACAAGTTTGTCGTGGTCTTTGTGGATGATATTCTGATCTTCTCCAAGGATGAAGAAGAGCACGCGAGGCATCTTGTAGAGGTGATGGATACGCTTAGAGCGCATCAGCTAAAGGCCAAGTTCTCCAAGTGTCACTTTTGGAGAAGGGAAGTTAGATTCCTTGGGCATATCGTATCCAAGCAAGGCTTAGCGGTGGATCCCGCTAAGGTGGTTGCAGTTCAGGATTGGAAGACTCCAAGGAATGCAACCGAGGTGAGGAGTTTTCTAGGTCTTGCGGGTTTTTACCGGAAGTTCATCAAGGACTTCACGAAGATATCCGCTCCTCTTACTAAGTTGACGAAGAAGAACTTAGTTTTTTCTTGGGATATGGACTGTGAGCTTGCTTTTCAGAGACTCAAGAGAGCCCTTACCTCAGCGCCAGTTCTAGCTTTACCCGATGGTGGTAAGATGTTTACCGTGCACACTGATGCTTGTGGCACGGGATTGGGCGCCGTTCTGATGCAAGAAGGCAGAGTTAAATGTTTTGGTGGTAGGCAACTTAAGGTGCATGAGAAGAAATATCCCACTCATGATCTATAGCTGGCAGCGATTGTATATGCACTCAAGGCTTGGCGTCATTATCTTCTGGGAAAGAGGTTCGAGCTGTATACTGATCATAAGTCTTTGAAGTATCTCTTTTCGCAGAAGGATCTGAACTTGAGGCAGCAAAGGTGGATGGAATTCTTGGCGTCCTACGATTTTGATATAGCATATACCCCTGGCAAGGGAAATGTTGTAGCGGATGCGTTGAGTAGAAAAAGGTTGACACTAAGTCCTCTATTTGTTGAGATGAAGAATTTAGAGTTCTTGGCAACCTTTGATTTCTCTTTGGCGGTTGAGTCGATGACCAGTTCTTTAGCATCTCTTGAGCTCAGGCCTACCCTTCTGGATCAAGTTTGGGCTTCGCAGAAGGAAGACCCTCAGATAATTGAGATCATGGATAAGCTGATTCGAGGGGAGACATCTAGTCACCTTGCTCGATATTCTATAGATGATAAGGGTTGGCTGAGGAGAGACGGAAGGCTTTGTGTTCCGATGGTAGAAGACTTGGTGAGGAAAGTTCTTGATGAAGCACATCGCTCCAAGTTGACTATACATCCGGGTGGAGATAAGATGTATAAGGATATGAAGCGCATTTTCTTCTGGCCTGGAATGAAGAAGGATGTGGCAGAGTTTGTCTCTAGATGTGTTGTTTGTCAGAGAGTAAAAGCCGAGTCGAAGAAGCCCGGTGGGCTATTGCATCCTCTAGAGGTCCCGCTATGGAAGTGGGAGAGTATTTCTATGGACTTTATTGATGGGCTTCCAAGGTCAAGGAAAGGGAATACGAGCATATGGGTCATTGTAGAGAGGATTACGAAGAGTGCTCATTTCATTCCGGTGAAGAGCAAAAGGACCGCATCTGGACTAGCATCAGTATATCTTCGTGAGATAGTACGACTACATGGAGTCCCTTCCAGCATAGTCAGTGACCGAGACCCCATCTTTACTAGTCAGTTCTGGAACAGTTTGCAGGAAGCTATGGGCACAAGGTTGAACCTGAGTACGGCTTATCACCCACAAACGGACGGTCAAACAGAAAGGGTGAATAGGGTACTTGAGGACTTGTTGAGGCTTTGCATTCTGGATTTTGGTGGTGCTTGGGAAGACCATCTTCCTCTTGTTGAGTTTGCATATAATAACAGTTATCAGGCAAGCATAGGGATGGCACCATTTGAAGCTTTATATGGGAGGCCGTGCAAGTCACCTACATGTTGGTGGGAGACTACAGATAAGCTTATACTTGGACCAGACATGATTAGGGATACATCCGAGAAGGTCGAGTTGATTAGAAGACGGATGAAGGCGGCCCAAGACCGACAGAAATCCTATGCTGATAAGTGGAGATCCGATTTGGAGTTTGATGTTGGGGACATGGTTTTCGTAAAGGTTTCTCCTTTGCGGAATGTGGTACGATTTGGAGCTGTTGGGAAGTTAGCACCGAGATTTGTTGGACCCTTCCCTATCATAGAGAGAATTGGGAAGATGGCTTATAAAGTGCAATTGCCCGAGAAGCTGTCCGGAGTGCATAATGTCTTTCATGTCTCGCATCTCCGAAAGTGCCTACATGAGTCCGCTGAGGTGGTTGAACCTAGCATTCTTGAAGATGTGGAAGTAGAGAAAGAAGCTACTTTGATGAGAGCTCTGATTCGTATCTTGGGGACGGAGACCAAGAAGCTAAGGAATCGAGAGGTCAAGTTGGTGAAGGTTCGATGGGGTGAAGCCGAAGAAGACGCAACTTGGGAAACCGAGGAGAAGATGCGTGGGCTTTATCCATTCCTTTTTGAGGGTACACTCTCAATCTCTTTTCTTTGTTAGCATATCTTTCTCTTTGCTATCCATGTTTATCTAGTTATCGTGCTAATCTTGTCATGAGAACCTTAGGTAGAAACCCTTTGGATGAAACATGTGTTTGGGACATGTTATGTTTGATGGTTGCAAGTGGTTGCAAGTGTTTGCAAGTGGTTACTCATGGATGCATAATACACATTAGGCACTAGATCGGCTCACACACTCCTCATATTGCATGTGCATGAGTGTTTATGCTTATTCTTGGATGAAATTTGTATGCAATCACATGGATGTTGCATATGGATGTATGATTGAGCACGCATGTAGATATTATACATTATGTTAGGGATTTGCATACATATGGATACATTTCATTAACATATTTTGCATTGATCTTTGCATTAGATAGGTACATATACACACACTTTTGCATATGTTCATACAGCATTTAGAATCTTTTAAGGACAATGGTTGCTCGTGGATGATGTTTTGAGTAGATGGATGTTGGATGGTAGGATATGTTCTTCCTAACTTGAAGATTTCGGGGACGAAATCCTTTAAGGAGGGGAGAATGTAACAACCCGTATTTTCAATAACCTGTTATAACATAAATCGAGGCAGAAATTAATTCTAAAATCTGAATAAAGGGAAACGGGATATGCCATTGCGTTCGTCTCGGAAAAATACGCGAAATAGAGTCCGAGTTTTCGAAAATCGGAGTCCGTATGACCCAGTTAAGGCCCATTGAAGTTTTCAGAAATTTCCATGTTAAAAACAGATTTAAATTTTAAATTAAAAACAAGGATTTGGGCAAACTGGCGCAGGCGGGAAAATTCCCGCCAGGACCCCCATGTCGACAGGCATGTCGACAGGGTCCCTAGGGTGTCGACAGCCCTGTCGACACAGAGTGGCCGGGCAGTTTTGCCTGGCGCACCATTTTGGATCTTGGTCTGGTCTTGTGGCTTGGTTCTAGAGAATTCCTAAATCTGACGGACCTAAACTAACCTAGGGTTAATCCTAGGGCTAAAAACACTCTAATCTTCTATAAATAAGCCCCTAATCCTACCCGAAAACCTCATTATTCATTCTAGCAACCAAACTATGTCAAATTGAATTCTCAAATGGCCTCCACCTAAAAACCCTAGCCTCCACCCTCTTCAAAAATCATTCCTATGAAGATTTTGATGTTCATACAAGCATTTCTAAGTTGTATGAATGATCATTAGCTTGCATACATCATCAAGTTGCAAGCTTTATTTGCTAAGCTAGAGTTTTTGGGATTTTTGTTAATTGGAGCTTTGTTTTGGGGTTTTATATGCTTGCATAAAGGGCTTCTCAATCTTTATTAGTAGATTTGTGTCTTCATAATATTTGTAAGCCCTCTTACCTTCATTTTAGAAACTCTAAAGTTAATATGTGATGAAAGTTGGGATTTATGCATGTTTAATAAGTTATGCATGCTTATGCGAGTTCACTATGCTATGTTATGCATGTTTAATGAGTTATGCATGCTTATGCGAGTTCACTATGCTATGTTATGCATGTTTAATGAGTTATGCATGCTTATGCAAGTTCACTATGCTATGTTATGCATGATTAATAAGTTATGCATGCTTATGCGAGTTCACTATGCCATGTTACACATGTTTGATAAGTTATGCATGTTCACTATGCCATGATTTGCAAGTTTAACAAGTTATGCATGTTTATGCAAGTTCACTATGCCATGATTTGCAAGTTTAACAAGTTATGCATGTTTATGCAAGTTCACTATGCTAAGTTATGCAAGTCCAACATGTTATGCATGTTTATTATGATATGTAAGATTTATCATGTATGTTGTGCCAAGTTCCCTCTTTCTATCCTTTATGCGTTATGACGAATATGTAAGCGATAGAATGACGTTGGGGGGGGTTTTGGGTAAAACTTAAAATACATGAAAATATAAGATTGGGAGTTTACCTATTAAGTTAGGTCTACCCCTTGGGAATTTACCTATTAAGTTAGGTCTACCCAAGTATTTGTTAAACTTGTAATTATGTTTGAAAATAAAGTGGACATGACACTTAGAAAACATAAGTGTGGCCAACTCGAGGTTGGGTTGAGTTTGTAGCGTAAACCTACCCGGAACCGACCGGCTTAACTAGTTGCTACAAACAATAGAACCCAATGTGAGAAGTTGGTCATGTGTACCTTGGACCCGAGGTTAGACCAAGTTGTGGTGTAAAGCTACCCGGACCCGCCCGGCCTAACTAGTAACCACAACAAAGTCTAATGTGAGAGGTTAAGGCACAATTAAATTAATTAATGCCTCATGATTAGGGTTAAGTCATGGCCCACTAATACTTAACCAATTTTGGGGATACGAGGGATTAAATGGGGTTAAGTGGTGAACTGTTGGTTACACTTAACTAATTTAATCCATGATTAGTGAGGGGTTAAACCACACTTAACCCTCTTAGAAAACCCTAGCAACGTGGTCTGTTCCAGCAGTAATCCCAGTTGGGTATCATTCACAACCCTAGAGGCTAGGCTAGGGCGGGGCACGATTACTGGACTGATGTAAGCGACCAAAGCGACGGCTGAGTGGTACAGCGGTGCGGGTCCAGGTGGGCTATGGACGTGCACGTAGTCCGGTATTGGACAAACTCGAGGCACGGGTACCAGTAGGTTTAGACTGTGCATTATTGCTTAGGTGTCTGGGGTTGACACCCGAGGGCTTGATACACCCGAAGGTGGACCCAGCACAGTCTGACTACAACCATATGTGGGCCGTATGGACACCAACACTTGACGTGTTAGGTTTATAGGGAGCCGATCGACTAGACCATTGGGCTAGACCTTGCCTTAAGGTCACCTCATGTTATTAGGCCAAAGTTTGCGCTAAGGGATCAGTACCTGTTATGTTAGTTTGCTAGTACACTGTGGTGCAAAGCTTAATCTTCTCTATGTGATGACACCTTTATCTATTGCCAGTATGTTCATCTCAGTTTCCATCATGATGTTAACCTTATTAGTTTATAGACTGATCGTAGTAGGGCTTACCAGTCTTTTTGACTGACCTGTTTTCTTTCGCTTCTTTTCTTCCGTTTCCCCCCCCCCCCCCCCCAGGTTTCTCAGGGAGGGAACAGTGGTGCTTAGCTTGGATCGCTTGCTTGTTCGCTGGATAGCTCATGTATGTCTGGACATTGAGCTCGCTATGGTTTATCATCTTTATTTTGGGGATAGCACTATGTATTACAGTATTTCTGTTTATGATGTACTAGACATGTTTATTTTGGCAGTTGACTTTATGATGTACTAAGACTTGTTTGAGATGGTTTGAGATATTCCGCTGTTTTATTCTCACTTACTCTGTTTTACATATATATTTATGTTCTTGTTCTGCCTTGATATATCATTATGCATGCTTACCCAGTTCTAACGCCCCCCAGAAGCTAGTGCCCCCGAAAGAGTGACCCTAGCGGAGGTGGGGTGTTACACAAGTCAAGATCCACACAGGTAACATAATAGAATAATCACAGTTGCATTAGATCTAAAAGTGTAGTTCTATTAGTATAAGATTTAACAATAGCAAAGATCCACAGTTTACAACATATCCAATTCATAGTCTTTTTCAATTTACTTTTATCTATCTAAACTTGTAGAAAACGATTCCGTCTCAGTTTGTATCCCGGCATCATATGGCCTCCATGATTTCCAATGAAGAAAATAGGAGAATAGGACACATATATATAGCTGCCACACCCCTGAAACTGAGTACCATGTCAGCCCTATAGGTGTCGACACCCTTGTGGGTGGGTCGACCCCTAGGTCGACACCCCTCTAGGGGGGTCGACCCAGTAGAGCGGGATTTTGCCGCCTTATTGAATTTTTCAGATTCGAACTGTTATGGATAAACTTCTGACTCATGCTTATATATATTCTCTTTCTATGCATATACAAACTTAAAAACCTCATAACTTCTTCATACAGTTTCCGTTTTATGCAAACCAAATGTCTATCCTGACCATAATTTCGAGACGGACGCAATAGTGAAGTCCGTTTCCTTTAATGCCGAATGTTAAATTAATTATTATTTAATTTATCCTCTTTAATGTTGTTAAAAGTTTGGGCAGTTACACTGCTCGTGGATGCATATACACGCACTAGGCACTAGATTGGCTCAGTTACTTACATATCACATATGGATGTGTGTGCATTTAAATTTTCTATGGATGGAAATGGATGTATCATCATACGGATGTTGCATTTTTATGAATGGATGAGCACACATATAGAACTTGAATGTATTATTAGGATTATTTGCATACATATTGGATACATGGCACAAACATATATTGCATGAAGGAGGTCAACTGAATCAGTCAACTGCCTGATTCTCGCATTTGTGTAAGGACATATAAACACCACACTTTTGCATATATTCATACAAGCATTATAAGTTTCTTAAGGACAATGGATGCCTATGGATGTTGGATTAGTTGATGGTTGTGGTTGTTAGGATAGTACATTCTCCTTGGAGATTTCGGGGACAAAATCCTTACAGTAGGGGAGAATGTAACACCCTAAAATATTAACACACTATAACCATACATTAAATGATAATTTGGGTTTGACTTAATTAAACTCTCATAATTAATTAAAACTGACATTACCTTTACGTTCATCTAAGAATTCGGGTTCGGGTAGACCCCTAGTCTGCATAAAACGAATAACATATGAAGAAGTTATGGGCATTAGAAGTTTGTATACATATAAGGAGCTTATATGTAAATATAACATAAAATAAAATCTAGAAAAATCAAAAGAACGAGGCAGTGAAAATGAGCGGAAAACAGGCCCATTGGGGGTCGACCCACGCTCAGCCCTGGTCGACCCATAGGTCGACCCTAAGGTCGACCCACAATAGATCTGGGAGGATTCGTCTGCTAAACTTAGACTGTTTTGTGGATTTATTAATTGCTGACTCAGCGCTGAGTGTACAGACTAGATTAAAACCATAATACCTAACGGTGACGGAGTGTCCTAGGTAGTCTATATAAAGGCATGTAACCTCATTTGTTCTACACTACACAAAACCATTTCTTCCTCCTTCCTCCAAACCTTTTGTAAGATAAATATGTGCATAGAACCATCCAAGTGCTGCCTAAACATATATTAACAAGGACAATTCGGACTTATCCACAAAAATTAAAGATTAAAGTTGACATTTTCTTTGGTAGTATATTCAGATTTTTCAGCAAGTCTTACTTTGAGTTCTATGTGATTTTTAGATTTAATTATTTAAAAAGGTTTTGGATAGAAAATATGATTGGATCTGATATAAATAGAGCCTAAAATAATCCCTATACATGTTTTTCTACTCATATCTACAAGTTATATTATGAAATTTAATATTCCTTGTCATTATTATGCCTTTAATTTATTTATAGTCTTTCTATCGTGCCAGTTAACTCAGTCTGAGATCTGTTTATCCCATTTTCCTCTTTATTTTACATAGAACCTAGGCTACTTAAGCCTAGGCTATTACGTTAATTGCGTATAAAGGACATAAATCAAAATAATTAGATAATGATATATAAATGGGGCAGAATTGGGCATATTATGTACTTGAACCCTTGATTTTAAGAATTGGGATAATTACGTGTTAACCTCTTAGATTGGGATAATTACATGTTAATCTATTTGGGGATAAATACATGTTATTCTTTTAAAACTGGGTTAATTATATGGTAGGAAGAACATGTGAGTTAAATTGGACTTAATGTTATATTAGGTATGACGTGTAAGAATAGAATAGTACCAGATGTGAAAACTAAATAAATTGCTGTAAGTCCAGTAGTACATCTTGATAGGTGCCTGTTGGGAAAAAGGATTGTACACTAATAACATTTAGATAAATGTAATTTTACAACCGGTTTATTATCAAACTTAAACATGCTAAGTTACACCTGTTAAACAATAAGCTAAAGAGGTCCCAAGTCTAGTTATTATATCAGTTTGTCGGGACTCTTAAATCCTAGGTACTCAGGGATACAAGCCTAGGTGTTAGCTTGTGTCAAGTTGTGTGGAACCCATATGAGTTAGTATCCCTGTTGGTATCTCGGTAGGGACCCCGCACTAGGTAGGGGTCAGGGCACACTTTAATGAACGTGGTTATAAGAGGTACAAGTTTAGGGGGTGTACACGGCGCGTTCCGGCAAATTCATAAGCGAGCATGAGTATGAATACATGAAACTAAGCCGCAACTAACGCTTACGAATATGGCTGTTTCTTTAAGTTGCTTGGTTAGGGAATGATACACCTTGCGGCCAGAGCTGACACATAATATTCAGGTAATAGGGAGCCGATCGCATGGGTATTAATTAGGATAACACCTAATCATGATTAAAACTAGATAAGTTGGTGCAGTTAGTTTGATTCTTGGGATATGAATGAGAAATTTAATCTACCTTTATCTTATTTGGCATCTCATTTACCTCTTGCATTACATGTTTTACTGTACTTTCTCTTCTAGTATTATTGATCTGTTTTGACACCTTTTCATCTACATATGCTGGAAATTACTAGAACTTACCAGACTTTATGTCTGACCATTCTTGTTTTCCTTATCTCCCATCACTTTTGTAACATCCTGTAAAATACATGAATATTAACAATAAAAATTTTTAACAATAAGTCTGAAAGCGAGATTTTTGCAGCTTTAGGAGTTTGGCAACAAAAATCTATTATTTGGATTTGAGGCGAAACTCTGAATTATTTTCATATATAATATGCTGAAAATGGTAAAAGTATAGAGAAGTTATAAGCAAATGAAATTAGATAGTAAAATACTGATATATATATATATAGTCAAATGAGTAATATATATATCCAAAATATATTAAAACAAATAAGAATGTATTTGAATTTCAAATTGAGGTAAGATAATGGGGACAGAGAATATTGTAAGTAAGGAAAGAGAACAGAAAACAAAGTAACGTATTATTAAATTAAACGACTTGGCGCAATATACGTTCGTTGGGTGTTTCAATGACTATGAGGTTTGACCACCCCTAAGAAGGGGTGTCGACCGCCCAGGTCGACCGCTTGGCGGATGAGAGGCTCAATGAATCTATGTCTGGTTATGCTTTTCTAGAGGAATATATATAAATATATGGCCAGGATTACATCTAAGTAATCTAATGGCCTACGCAAGCGATTATATATAAGCCCATAAACCTCACAACAAAACCCTAGCCACTCTCTTATCTCTACCTCCATATTATCCTTTCTGCCATTGCTGAATTCCAGAAAAGTTAGGAATTTCTCTTCTATTCCTCTAACCTTCATTCATATCTTTTCTCTAATCTAAATTCATAGATATTTTAGTATGAATTCTGGAATTTAGTTTTACATGTGCATAAGATTCTAAAGATGATTCTTACATATATATTAGGAGTATTGGAGCACATTTATCACAAAGACTAAACACAGATCTAACTTTACAACCAGAATCCTGTTTATTCTTCCTTAGACCTACGAGTGGAATATTGTGTTCTTAGGCATATTTTATTTTTTAAAAGATTAACATGTTGTAGTTATGCCCAGGAGGATTTGGAAAACGATAACATCAATTCAAATATCCTTCAATCCTTTATTTTATAATTGTATAAGAATTGTCATTTTATTTGGTTTTGTTGATTTGGATCTTAATATTGGATTGAGAATGAAAGCGTTGTTGTTCTTTCTAGTTTGTGTAATTCACCCCTATGTAAACATTTGATTGTAACCTAAAAGGGTTTAAATTTGGTTTGTTCCATGATTTAATTAGGTTTGGGTTCTATTTTGAATCCAAACGTATTCATACTTGAAATATATCAAACGTAAATGTTTTTATGTGCAAAACCAAAAAGGGTTGAATTAGATAAAGTGGAACTTATAACTATACATGTATATATTACATGTGTATGTTATACTCTATTCTTGATCCATTATTGAAATCATTCCAATAAACCAGGGAAGCAAGTTGAAATTTGTATGTATGCTGTATTTTTCATTCACCGTTATATGTTATTATGCTCTTTGCCATCATGCCTAAGTTGTAGCGGTCAAGATATGGAAATTAACTTGTATACCTCAATTTAGACAAGACTACAAGTTTTATCTCATTTGAATATTCTCTCCTTCATACGAGCATTATGCGTTATTCATGCATTAAAATTATTATATTAATATAGCGTAATCAACATAGTTAATGTAATATTAGCCTAATAAATGCGATTAGGATAGAATTTGAATTTGAAATGTCCCCATATATATTGATTGTTTGTTTATGAGTATAAGAATGTTTTTACATATACTAATAGTGACACACAGATATGAGATTAGTTGTCATTTGTGGTAGAAGCCTGCCTAGAACCGTATGACAAATCCATCAACCACAAGCAGACCCAACTCACGTGAGAGGTCTGGGTGCCATGGGCCATTCAAATTTAGTACAATATGACACGAGGTTAAGCATACTTGTAGTAGAAGTCCTCCTAGAACCGCCAGACATATCCAATATCTACAGGTATACAGTTTAATGTGAGAGTTCCAGTGTGTGTGTGTGTGTGTATATATATAACTTCATATATATAAGTCTATTGTGTGTGAAGATGGGTAGGATTACTACACCTTGAGAAGGTCTTAAGTGGTTTGGACAAGGATCCCTTCGAAAGTTTATTACTTGGAGAGGAACGAAAGTTATGGGACTCACCCTTAGTAGAATTTTGAAGTAAGTTTTTGGGTTCTCCTTCTCTAAAAGTGGTTAGGCATAAGCGGTAACCGAGTAGGGGAGTTCACGGGAGATGTCCACTTCCTCTAGAAGCTTATAGGGGCTCAACTAGGGAAAGATTGGTGTATTATGTGGCCATTGCATGCTCACCAACTGTCCAAGGGAAGTCTTTAGTGACATACGTGTTCTATCATAATATCAGTTAAGTAGTAATGTTCGCAATACCAATTCTCATATTACAATTGAGAGTATAGACTTAAAAATGTTGACATATTAGGATGGGGTCTTAAGAGGCAAAGGTCCAGCTCAGGGTTATAAGAGATAATGAGAATCCACCTTTAATAGGGCTATAAGTGAACGAGAATGCCCACCTCGTTGGTTCTTTACCCTAAAAACACTAATGAGCAATTAACTTGGATATCCAACTCATTGGTTAGATACTTGATATTTGTGTGAATGTTGTGTTTTGCATAGACATACCTTGACATATGTAACTGCTAAAAACTAGGTGATGGTCTTTAGGTAAACACCGTATTTTAGTCATACATAACTTTATTTTCTGACCCCTCTCCTTAACATATCCAACAAGTCAGTAGATGGGGTAGAATTCGTGGACGAAATCATGATTGGAGCTGAAGACGAAGTCGTTATGCTATTATTAGTTGTTATTGTTGTACTTCTTATGGAAACATTTGAGAATATTGAATTTATTGATGTACCCGTGGAACAATTGTAATCTTGACAGTGTTGTTGGAATTTTGTATATTTTAAATAAAGTGGTACATCTTATTTCAGTATTATATTTTCTCTTTCTGCTGTGCGAGATTTCCATTCGAATTGTAAATTATCTATGCAAATGTAATTCCTTACAAGAACCAACGATATGTTTATATTGTTCCTAAGTTTCGATGGGCCTTTTCTAGGTTAAAATTTAGGCTCATTTCGGGCTAGTTGTTACATTTTGTATCAGAGACTAAGTTACCCGATTATAAGGGAATTATACGTATAAGAGACGTATTTGTATTTTGAAAAAGGTTTTTCAAACTATACAAATAGTATATATTTACGCCAATAAGCATATGCGTTTATATTGGGCAACTTTATCGTTTTCTTCCATTTCCAGCTTAAAAATACTAACTCAGGAGTATCCACTAAAGGATTCTTCATTTTCTTTTCAGATAGTAGAATAGCTAATATTCCTACTGAGCAGGGTATGCAGGAAAGGCCCCGATACTTGCCAGAATGGTTCCAACACTATCTCCATACTATGGAACAGGTTCCTATTACTAATCATGCCCTAGCGATGCCTGCAACTCCTACCACTGAGGTAACCTTTGACTTTACTCATTTCTATAAGAGCTTCGCGAATCTTGGATGGAGATCATTCTCTAGAAAGGAAAGTTTTTCTAATGCCCAATCTTGGATAATGGTCTATAAAAGAATTTTCGAGGCTACTTGTTGGCCCGATGAAGTAAAAAGGAGAATCGCGGCTTGGCACTTGAAAGAGGAGGCCTTTGAATGGTAGAATTTAGTATCTGGAGAGAATGAAGGCCAGATATTTACATGGGCCGAATTCAGAACCTGTTTCGAAGTAATGTTTTTGCCAAGAGCAGAAATGAATATCCAGTTGGATAATTTATTCACCTCAAGCAAGGAAGCTTAAGCTTGTAGGAGTATGTAGCCAAATTTATCGAATTTAGTAAGTTCAAAAGATGTTTGGTAGACACCCCCATGAAAAAATCCTTGAGAATTGTTAAAGGGCTGAACTCTCCATTGAAGGAAACTTTATTAGCCCAAGTAACATTTGGGGTAACTTTTAAAACCCTTGTAGAGACATCTATCCTATGCACTACTGAAGGCTCCAAGGAGGATAAAGAAGGCGAGAAGGGAGAAGGAAGTTCCAACAAGGATAAGAAAAAGGAATGGTGAGAAAACAAGAAGAAAGGGGGGGAAATTCAAAAAGGAAGCAAAGACTTGCACGAGATGCAACCGCAAGGGCCAAGGATTGTAGGACGTCATTGGCGAAGAAGGAATTCAAAGAAAAGTGTTACAACTGCCATGAAGATAAATACATGTCTAAGGACTTCCAAAAGCCCAAAATTATCCGAAGTGTTCAGAATTATGCAATAGAGGCAGCACCGATTCAAAGCTAACCCCCAAAAGACCAAGGGCAACCCGCACTTGAATGTATAACTTCTGTTTTTGGAAATTATATATACACCTTGTTCGATTCAGGAGTGACCCATTCTTTTATCTCTAAGAGATTAGTTAATCTTCTGAACCTTCCCATGTCTGTCTCTGATAGTGCGGTAGAGGTGGATAATTCTATAGGAGGTTCTAAGTATCTTGAACTGTTGTGCAATGACCTAGTATTAGAGGTCGACAGTGTCGAGTTCCTTTGCGAAGCATATGCATTGGATTTTATGGGGTATGAACCTATCCTAGGTATGCACTAGCTAACATTTATGGGGCCGTTCTAAATTGCGAATAGAGAATAGTTCTTATTAGGAGCCAAGGAGGACGTAGTCTGAGTGTTCCTTATAATGTTAGGAAGAAGGATAAAGCCTTGTTATTTTCCTTATCTCCTAGTTTAGAAGGACTATCTTCGGTCCCTATCGTTTTTGAATTCTTGGATGTATGTGAGGAGGTCACGGAACTTCCACCTCATAGAGAAATCTCTTTTCGTATTGACCTAGAAAAGGACACTAGACCTATAGCACTACCCTTAAGGCATTTGGAGCCTAAGGAAAGAAGGGAGTTAGATAAGCAGATTTTAGAATTATTACAAAAAGGATTCATTCATCGAAGTACGCCAGAATGGAGTGCACATGTTGTATTCACCTCCAAAGCAGACGAATCATTAAGACTTTGCGTGGATTATAGGGAACTTAATAAGTTGATCAAGAAAAATTGGTATCCCTTACTTGAATCGATGACCTTTTTGACTACTTGGGAGTAGCTCGAGTATTTTCACAATTAGACCTTGCTACTGGATTTCACCAGTTAAGAATTGCAGAGGACGGTAAGGAGAAAACTGCGTTCAGGACTCCAGATCGATTTTTCCAATGGGAAGTTATGCTCTTCGGACTAACGAATGCACCCTCCTTCTTTGTTGACCTCATGAGTAGAGTTTTTAGGGGCATTCTAAATAAGATTGTGGTACTCTTCGTAGATGATATCCTTATATTTTCAAAAGATCATAAAGAGCATGAGAATCACTTAAGACAAGTTCTAGGGATATTAGGAAAGAACCAACTGAAAGCAAAATTCTCGCAGTGCCACTTCTAGAGGGAAAAAGTTAGATTTTTAGGACAAATTGTGTCAAGTTAAGGCTTGGCCGTAGACCCCGCAAAGATTGAGGCAATCAAGGAATGGAGGTTACCTCGAAATGCTATGGAAGTAAGAAACTTCCTTAGATTGGCCGGATATTATCGAAAATTCATTAAAGACTTTGCAAAGGCTGCTACTCCTTTAACCCAATTAGTAAAGAAGAATTTGGTGTTTTCTTGGAGTAATAAATGAGATATAGCCTTTAAGAAATTAAAGGAATTGTTAACTAGCGCACTAGTCCTAATTATACCCAACAGTTCAAAAATGTTTACAGTTTACACCGATACATATGGGACCAGTTTAGGAGTGGTCCATATGCAAGAAGGAAGAGTAGTTGCTTATGCTAGTAGATAACTTAAGCATCCGAAGAAGAGATACCCTATTCCTGAACTTGAGTTAGCCACAGTAGTGTTCACCCTTAAAATGTGGAGGCATTATCTTTTAGGGGAGAAATTTAAATTTTTACCGACCATATATCCCTAAGGTTTTCATTTTCTCAATGCGACCTAAACTTGAAACAACAACGGTGGATGGAATATATTGCCTCATTTGATTTCATGATTCACTATACCATGGGAAAGGGGAATGTTGCGGCGGATGACGATGACAGAATGGAAACAATTAAAGTTTCTCTCTAACTTTAATTTGCAACACTCTCCAACCACTTCTAATGGTTCTTTTGTTAGTTATGATAATTATGCCTACTCTAAAAGAGAGAATTCGATGTGAACTAGATCTTGATGAAGAATTAAGTAGCATAAAGTAGGAACTGGGAAAAAAGGAGAACTTTTCCCATTTGGTCAGATATTCGATTGGCGATGATGGAAGTTTACTTTAGGATGGACGAATTTATGTCCCTATGAATGAAGGGTTAAGAAAAGAAATTCTAGAGGAGTGCTATAGATCAAAAATAACCATACACACCAGTGGGGAAAATGTATAAAGAGATGAAAAGGAATCTCCATTAAGAAGGAATGAAGAGACATGTAGCCGAGTTCGTGGCTAAATGTTTGACATGCCAAAAAGTGAAAGCGGAACAAGGGATGCCTAGAGGATTGTTACAACCTTAGAGACCCCCATATATAAGTGGGAACATATTTCCATGGACTTTGTAGATGTACTTTCTAGAAGCCAAAAGGATAATGAGGAAATCTGTGTTGTGGTAGATCGTTTAACCAAAAGCACCCATTTTATACCAGTCAAGAAGACAAGGACTGCATCCTCATTAGCCCAACTGTATGTCAAAGAAATAGTCATATTATGTGGCATCCCATCAAGTATATTGATAAATAGAGACAACTTGTTCACAAGCGAATTTTGGAGAAGCCTACAAGCAGCCTTAGGAACGACCCTTAACCTACGCATAGCCCAACATCCACAAACTGACGGCCAAACAGAAAGATTAAATCGGATTTTGGAAGAATTGATCAGGAGATGCATCATCGACTTTGGTGGAGTTTGGGAGTAGCACCTACCGCTCGTAGAGTTCACTTAAATAATAGTTTTCCAACTACGATTGGTTTGGCCCATTTTAAGCGCTTTACGGGAAGCCATGCAAATCGCCACCTTTTTGGTGGGAAACTACCAACAAGGGTCTACTCAGACCAGAATTTGTCCGTGATTTCCTGGAGAAGATATCCATGATTAGGAAGAGGGTGAAGGTAGCCCAAGACCGTCAGAAATCGTATGCCGATAAGAGAAGGAGGGAACTTGAGTTTAATGTTGGAGACTTAGTATTCATAAAATTATCCACTATCAATAAGACTTTTTTATTTTGGAAAATTGGGAAGTAGGCTCCCAAATTTATTGGACCTTTTCGCATCATCGAGAAGATAGGGTCTTTGTCCTATCGAGTGGATCTCCCAGAGTGCCTATCGGGAATCCGTAATGTTTTTCATGTATCTCATCTAATAAAATGCCTTCAAGATTCTGCTATCAGACTCGAGCTTGATGAAACTGGGGACATAAAAAAATCGAGTTGCAGTCCACGGTTCCCCGTGCCACTGCAAGGATTGTAGAGCACGAAGTCAAGAGACTAAACAATAAGACCGTTCGCGGTGTTCAAGTACAATGAGGAAATGATCCCGCGGAAAGCACATGGGAGACTGAGGATAACATGAGACAGACTCACCCAGAGCTTTTCTCGGGTAATTTTTCCTTAAAATAACGTTTATAGATGCATTGTGATTGCTATATTGGATGTCAGTAAATGGATGTAACACCATCTGAAAAAGTACTCACGTAGAAATATATGCATAATTAGGTTGTTTGCATACATACTGCATCACTTATTACACCTACACGATAGGATTGAGCTCACTTTTGTGGGTATGCGGTTAAAAATCACTGCGAGTCATTGTGCTTATAGATGAATTTGAAAATAACATGGATGTACGACATGGATGTTTTGAGCTAGTTGTATTTTTCACCTCTTCAAATAGATTTCGTGATGAAATCTGTTTTAAGGGGGTGAGAGAATGTAACACCTCGTAAAATACATAAATATTAACAATAAATTAAAATAAAACAATTTAATAATATAGCTAGAAAATGAGGTTTTTGGACCTTTAGGAATTTTTCTACGAAATCTTTTGTTTCGATTCATGGCGAAATTCTGAATCGCTTTCATATATAATATACTAAAAACGGTAAAAGTATGGAGAAGTTATAAGCAAATGAAATTGGACAGTAAAACATATATATATATAATCAGATGAGTAATATATATATATATATATATATATCCAAAATATTTTAAAATAAAGAAGGGAGAATTTGAATTTCAAACTGAGGATAAGATAATGGGGATAGAGAATATTGTTAGTAAGGAAAGAGATTTGAAAATTAAAGTTACGTATTATTTAATTAAACGACTCAGCGTCATATACGTTCATTGAGCGTTTCAGCGATCAGGAGGTCGACCACCCCCTGGAAACAGTGTCGACAGCCGATCGACCGCATTGGTGGCTGAATGGCCCAATGAATCTATGTTTGGATAGGGCTTTCTATGGAAATATATATAAATACATGGCCAGGATTACGTCTGAATAATCTAACAGCCTACGCTTACACAAGCGACTATATATAGGCCTTGAAACCTCACAACAAAATCCTAGCAACTCTCTAATCTCGGCCTCCACATTATCCTTCTGCCATTGCTGAATTCCAGAAAGGTTACGAATTTCACTTATATTCCTCTAACCTCCATTATTATCTTTTCTCTAATCTAAATTCATAGAGATTTTAGTCTGAATTCTGGAATTTAATTTTATATATGCATAAAATTCTGAAGATGATTCTTACATATATAATAGGAGGATTGGAGCACATTTATCATAAATACTGAACACAGATCTAAATCTACAACACAAATCCTATTTGTTCTTCCCAAGATCCGTGAGTGGAATATTGTGTTCTTGGGCATATTCTATTTTTCAATAGATTAACATGTTGATGCCTATGCCTAGGAGGATTTGGCAAACGATAACATCAATACAAAATTCACAAATCCTCTATTTTATATTTGCTTAAGAATTATCATGTTATTTGGGTTTGTAGATTTGGATCTTAAAATTGGATTAAAAATGAAAGGGTTGTTGTTGTTTCTACTTTGTGTATTTCACCCTTATGTAAACATTTGATTGTAACCTAAAAGGGTTAAATTTGGTTTGTTCCATGACTTGATTAGGCTTGGGTTATATTTTGAATCCAAACGTATTTATACTTGAAATATATCAAATATAGACATTTTTGTGTGCAAAACATCAAAAAGGGGTGAATTAGATAAAGTCAAACTTATAAATATACATGTATATATTACATGTGTATTAAACTCTATTCTTGATTCATTATTGAAATCTTTCCAATAAGCCTAGTATGCAAGTTGATATTTGTTTGTATGTTGTATTTTCCATTCAATGTTATATGTTATTATGCTCTTATGCCATTATGCCTAAATTGTAGCGGTCAAGATATGGAAATTAACTTGTATACCTTAATTTAGGCAATGTGACAATTTTTATCTCGTTAGAACATTCTCTCATTCATATAAACACTAAGCATTATTCATGCATTATAATTATTTATTACTTATACTGAAAAGGAGAAACCAAACACTTCTTATGCTGACATTTGTCCCTTTTTTGCACGAGAAGGCTATCCTCTTTTAATTTAATTAAAACAATTTTGTTTATAAACGTCTTCTAAACCTCTGCATTTCTTCCCAAATAACCGCCTCTTCATCTATACCGATCTCCCCAACCGTCTGAAATTATAAAGATTGTCACTGTCCCTTTTCTTTCCCTCTACTTCGACACACTTGGCAGCACTGACGTTGGTTCTCTCCACCGGCTTATGGACAATTTTTAAAATTAGGTATTCTTCACGTTATTAATATTCACCTATCCTTTCGATTTTTTCCTATTCCTTGCATCAGTTTGACGGTTTTGTTTTCTTTAACTCATTCATCTTTCACTTTTCTAAAGTTTCGACCTACTTGCAGGCAATTTATGGAATTAGGGATTTTCCACGTTTATCATTTTTAATTTATACCTAAATTATGGTTTTCCCCTTATAATCAGTAAAATAAGGAAGACAAATGCAAACTAACTCTTTGAATTAGTCACTTGCATGCAATATTGCTTACAACTCTTTAGATTTATGGAGATCATTGTTATGACAGAAGTTATTAAACAATTCGAACTTGATCTTACCAATATCCAAGTATTTTGTGGCTTCAGATTTGGTTTAGCCACTTCACAGTTGATTGCTGTAAATGGCAACTACTCTGGCCTAAGATGTGATATAAACCTATCATTTTGTGCTTTAGTTTTTGTAGAATACATAAATGTTATATGTCTTTTACATTTTGTGTACTTCATTTGAGTTGGATTTCCTGTGCAATAAAATTTCAGCATAGCATATGCTTTGATATTAAAACTTCAGTCTTTAATGCGTACAAAGCACCTACATATTTGAAGAACGTATTTATGAAAAAAGGGTTGTCTCCTACATGCTTCTTTGATAACTTCATTTTTTATGCGAGGTTCCTGCGAAAAATTTACTAATTTTCTGTTTTATTTGACAGTGCAGATATTAAACTTCTTATTTCATAGCAAATCAGGGTACCAATTGTCATCCAAAAGGCTGATATTGGAAAAAGATATTGGTCCTTAGGTTCTGCTTCTATTTTTTGTTTTTCTTAGTTCTGCTAACTGAAATGCATTTATAGTATCTATACTAAAATATATAATTTTATTATGCTTATAGATTTAAAATTTAAAAAAAGATGTTCTCTTTTAAGTTGTACTTTCCATTGTGAAGTAAATTATTCCAATGATGGTGGGTACGAAATATGAAAATGATCATATTACCGAGTATATCTGTATCGCAGATTTCTTGGGCTTGCTCTCATTTTATACAATATGACGTGATAAAGATCTTCAAACATGTCCCAGCATACGTTCTTAGGCACACTGTTATAGTTTTAGTTTAAACATGTTTTTTTTTTCCTTTTTTTAGTAATAGTAATATACATAGGACATATCAGTAGATGAAAACAAAAGGCCAATTGTGCAAACCAGGAAGACAAACTGCATAACCAAGTTCAGCTAAATAATTTATGCATTCAAGGTAAGCAAAAGGAAACCACTCAAGATTAAGATGTACCAACAGCCGCTGCCTTCTTCGTTGGAGCAGCTTCTATGACGTCTTTGTACCAACTCTTGAAACTTCAACGCAAATGACAAAGGAATCTCATCCTTTCTGTACTCGTTGTCTTTCTTCTACTCTCTTTTGCACTCCACCTATATTTCTTGGTCCGAATTGCTGAAAAACCGCACGATGCGCAACAAGTCTTCTGCAGATGGAAGCTACGACGACTTCATCTAATGCATAAAGTGTGAGTCCTATTCCTCCTTTTTATCAACCTTCATGCTCCTTTACCCATTCCATACCTGGTGGTGGGTTAGACCGGCGATGTTTAAATTAAACATGCCCTTTGGCACCCGGTTAGATAGAATGATCTGACAAAGAATATAGCAACATTATTATGTTAGTTATATAACATAGAATATGTAAATGTTATACATCACTTCCATTTTGCGTACTTTATTGTAGTTGGTTTTTCTGTGCAATCGGATTTTGGCATAGTATATGCTTTGATACATAAACTTCGGTCTTCAATGTGTTCAAAGCACCTACACATTTGAAGAACGAATTTATGAAAAAAAAAGATATTTTTTATATGCTTCTTTTATAACTTTGTTTTTTTATACGAGGTTCTCCCAAAATATTATTATCATTTTTTGGGTTAGCACTTTCGGTAATTAAAATTTATCCCGGTTTCGGATACGCTAACATGAACATTTGTAGAATATATTTTGAAACACCTAACAAGTTATAGCACCATGATAAAGAGTTTATTTGATAGGCATTTATACAGGTATATAAACATGCGTGCTTCCTTGAAGGAAGCGGTTTGCTTCATGTGAGATCTTAAAAGTCTAAAGGTTAGGAATGATGAACTTGGAAACCTGTAGAGGTTATGGTTTACTCTTTTTTCCATTTTCGAATTTACCTAAATTGGCTTACGAATATTTGTTTTCAAACACATTTTTCTTCTAAAAGTTGGATTTTAATTTTTTAGCAATCCAATGCCACACTTTCTGATTAAACAACACATCTTTCAGTAACCATACAAACAAGAATATTGTGGTAAGGTAAGGTAACAACGCAATTGTGTGTTTCTAATATTTTCTTAGTTGGCAAAACTAATGATTATATTATGCCATTCAATGCATGATTATCTTACTCCGTAGTGTAAGCGCAACTGTATTTTAACAATAAATTGTTCCTACCTGATTGTCAAGATTGATTTTAATCAAATAAACAATAAATATTCTATTCATGTTCATTAGTGTTAAAGGATACATCTACAGTCTTAGTGTCCCAAAATTGATACTTAAAAATTATATTGCTAAGAAATAAAATGTGCGAAATGGTATATTGTTTAACTCAAATACAAGTTTAGCATCCTACAGTATGCAATATTATAGTGTCAACATGACTTTACCATTGGTCTCAAATGTATTATGATTGTTAGTAAGTATGTCGTCACAGATAACCAAAGCAAGTTATGAACTGACTACGTAAACTATGGATGAATACAAATCATTTTCCGTTTCGTTACTTACACAGTATTAACGTATACTTCATTATATCCATACACAATTAATAATCAAAAAGGGTGATTATTGGTTGGGATATCTGGATAATAGAAAGTCTGCATCGACAGCCTTTTTGCCCAGTTATCGCCGGTAATTAAACCGACTCAAACCGTTCACAAAGACGGATTATTATTTTTAAACAAGGACACATGAATTGCTGAATGCGAAAGAAAAAAAGATGGTTCGTACCCCTTTCTATACGGAATTGAAGGGTACGAATATTAATGTACATATTTCTAGTGGTTTATGATAGTATTCGTCTAGTCATGGAATTTTATATCGAATATCCGAAGACTTACTATACCAAAAATCGTTTCTTTTAAATTGCAAATTTCCAATATCTTACTTAAAATAGGAAATCTTTGAATAACATTCCATACGAAAATAAGTTCAAATTCTTTAGAATCCTTCAATATGTTTAATAAAACCATTTTCAATAGTTTATGATTCATAAACTTAAAACTCGACTGTTCAAAGAATGTTAAAATTTACTTAATAATGTAATCGAACTGTTGAAAAATAGACATTTAAACAAGTTGGTTCAAAATCATTTGAAATCCAAATATTTCAGCTTAACATTTAAATAATAAAATAAGATTTATCATAATTTTTCAAAGTTTTTATTTAATTTTTTTTATGCACCCGTTTTATTCGACGATTTATAATATGTGATTTGAATAGCTTTTGAATTTCATTTACTTTAAGTAAATTAGTTTTTTTATATATACTGTATTCACAAATGAAACGAGTATAATAGATACAATTATGCATGCATATAATCGAATGTATAAATGCTTGATGATATTATTCACATTAAGTGGTTAAAACAAAATAGATTACCTACGTTCCACTACAAAGTATTTGTTACAATATTTTGGCTAATTCTAACTCTGTGATGTGCAATGTTGTAGCAAACCATGTCTTAGTTGCATTTGAATATTTCTCCATCCTACTTTTACGTTTTTATCTTATTGATGCGGACAACTTTAGGATCCATGTATTCTTAATTTTAATTCTTATATTATTATTTTTAAGTAGGTATTTCAAAACATGTGGGAACAAAGGAGAGAATAAAGAAGTCATTGACATGACCAACTATATATAAATTAAATGTAAAAATAGGCCAAGTTTGCAAAATTTACTAAATAATGAGTCAAGAAAAAATAGGCCAATTTGACTAGCATGTTGATTACAAAAACTAAGAGTATTTTTACTATACTTTACAGTCAATTTGGTTACGAATTTTTTTATAGATCAGAGATTTGTCATATCCATGCAAGGACAGTCGATGAATCTGTGTACGGTGATTGAACTTCGATTTTTAAACCTAGGTTGCATTGCAATGGATGTTACCTGAAATAGAAGGTGATCTAATGGTGGCATTCTCTAGGTTATGAGTATTCTATGCCCTTTATGCAAAAATTGTGCATGTATTAAAATTATATTACGAGTTTTAGTTAAGTATTATGTTTTCAACAGTGAATGATATTGTTGCATACCAATGCATGTAAGAGGTGAACTTTAGAAATGGTATAATGTCAGATACAAGTAGTTTCTACGCTCGAATTATATTATTATACATATTAAGTTGCTATAGGTGGTGAGATACCAAAATATGTATATATGGCTTATTGGGTTTGTGTGTACTACAGGTACATACACATCTAATTAATTAGTTGAAAAAAAATTACATAATTGGTGGATGCACTTTTTTACTGTTGTTTGTTTCTTCATTGATTATTTGAATCCTTATTGGCAACATTTATGTACGTTTGCAGCTTATTATTTATGGCTATTGTTTGTTTGTATTACATTTATGGTTAAATGGTGTAACATTTATGGCTTATTGTTTGTTTCAATACATATCATTTTAGATGAAAGTGACATAACATTTACGTATGCAAAATGTAGCCATATCCAAGTCCTGCTCCATTGTTCATTTTAGGAACATCGTATTACATGCATTGTGCGGTTGATAATGTTTGGAGCTTTTATGCGACGACCGCCCATAACTCCTGCACTAAACAAGAGGAATAATGCGTTGAAAGGTGTGCTAGGCAACCATGGACGATCATCATACTAAGATAACACAAGCGGAACCTGTCGTATAACTCATAGTACATGGATAAAATATTATAGAACATATACAACATGCTATAATAGTGAAGCATTTCTGAGCAGAAACTTAAACTTTCATAACAACTAGAAACAATATCCATACACCCTCGGATTACAACATAAGTGTCTGTACAAACTTGCATCACTGCAACACTCAGATAAAACACCAATCATAACAGCGGAAACCAAAAGTACTAGATAGTTGAAAAATCGATACGTAAGCCTTCTGCTCGTCATCGCTCTGCATCCTCACCTCACTATGTTCTGGTACCTGTAACTTGCTACTCAGTCTGCCCATCCAAAACCAGATGAACAACCCAAGGTAATAAGAGGAAACATAAAACCTTGAGTCATACAACAGTCTTAATGGACGATAAAATAGCTATCCAACATCATCAATAAAGTATATGAGAATAGGTAGATCAACAAGTAATCTACCAACACCAACAGAGAAGAACCCGAACCCCGTCTTGACCACATCCGACATTAATAGCCTTTAAAAACAAGCATTTGAAAGCAACTATACATTCATGACAATCAAAGGTAACCAGACAATAACAATCATAACAACTAGTTATATCTCACATAAACAATCCTAATCGAGATCAACATCCCCCCAAGCACAAGCCCCGAAGGCCTAAACCAACGTCAGACAAGCACCTAAGAAATATCTACGTCGGACGATCTATGCGAGACGGTACAAGAAACTCAACCAACATTCACGACTCTGGCTATCATCGCCTATCCTGCTTCGAAACCATTTTTGATCGTATGACAGCCAACACTACCATATGTGTAACGGCTGGAAATTTTCGACTCCTCGAGAGTCGAAAATTCCGAGATGTTAGTGAAAGAAAGTAGAGGGTGAGGAAGAAAAGATAGAACTAGTAGAATAGAAGAAGAAGAAGAACTTACATCATCAGAGTAAACACGAATCTCACAGTGGAACGAATAAAATATAACATAACTTTGAAATACAAATCAGTACCCGTATATACATACCATTTCAAAGTACAACACTTAACAACACAGCGGAATAATAATAGCTATAATCCTGAAGCCTCCTGCTCCAAGCTCTCCAAGTGTATCTGTAAAATCCCGACTACTTGACTGCCCGTAAAAATTTAGGCACCCAAGAGTTTAGGGGAAACAAAACAAAATAAACTTTGGGTCAGTCATGGGACTGGTGTGAATTAAAACTCCAACACTTGGTTAAATAAAGGATATCTTTCTGATATTATAATAATGTCTAAATACAAATAGATATCAATCTAGCAGAACGCTTGCATCTCACGTTCCATATACATAGTATACAAATAAAACCGTGAGCGCTTATTGGAGATTGGATTCCAACAGACAAGGTATGGGAGCACCTTCCGATCAGTGTACTCTAGAGGAGATACACTAGGGTTCAACAAGAACATCTTGCAACCCGGCCACACATGACCGTCCACTCATTTAGCTTGAGTGTAACGAATATATTATCACCGATGGTTGGGATCAGCAACCATCCTTCCCTATAAGGGACAGCATTGAAATAGATTATAAAGAAGTACAATTGAATATTCTCTAGACGGTGATAATACACCCTGCTTGGGTATGGCCCAACTAGCCATGCTGCCTAGCCCAACTCCTGTTATTTCCCGGTTGTGAGGTTTTGAGGTCACGTTTATCACTTTGACAGATTATTTCTTCAATTACTTTGAATGCCACATCGTCATACCCGCCAAATCATTATCGATTTCTCAAGGCATCACAGGTATAAAAGCTAAGAGAAACGAATTTCTCCGCCACCAACGTAACACGTTTAAAAGAGATCAACATATATGATTCGTTAAGAATTCTTTGTCAGACACTCGTCCATATACGTTGTTCTGGTACTGAATAAACCGAAGGCACTATTCAGTGAATCCATCCTAACTAGGCTTTTCACAATAGCCCTTGCACTTCACTCCGTCTTCAATTATCTTCAGCGTACTTGATTCACAACGCTTATGCTAATACGGAGTGGTTCTTCGGATAATAATCCAACCGGTCTCTCCATATTTACAACGTAAATATCGTCAAAACTTTGATAGTCTGTGATTCAACTATCAAATGAAAACATGTCGGTGTACAAACAACGATCTTATTTCCAAATGGAAATTCGATCGATCAATCATCATATACATATATATGTTCATATTTCCTTATTTCATATATTTAGAAAATATATGTTATTAATCATTGGAAAACATTCCCATAGCTTATTTACGCATCACTATTATTTCGCAACTATCATTCCCTAACTGTAACTAGTATGAGAACAATTCTCTAAGTATCAATCCGGAAGGTCGAAACCAACATCAGATCATCACTTAGAAAACCGTTCAACTTACCCTCTCCAGTCAGTTTCTGAATTTGCTTAACTCTATTTCTTAAATTCTTATCATGAAAACATTTCATTTTCTATGTTTAGAAAACATATCTGACTATATTTGGAAAATGTTTCCAAAACTCATTTACGGATTTCCAATGAACGTTGTATAAAACATCGTTTCGCTTAATCCATTTATCGCTTATTCCTTAACTTTATTCCTAATCAACCCTTTAGATCGAACCACAACTATTCCTTTGTCAATTCTGAAGTCAATCAAGTTGGGGTATAATTACCTCTCAGACCTTAATTGAACAGCGTCCTTTACTGTGAAATAGATGAAGCTCATTACTCACCTTTTCCAATCTTTTGTTTACGCAAATTCTCGGATTCAGGTTACGAATCCACTTCTCATATGAAAACGTTTGATTATAACTATAACGTTATAATTCCTACTTCTACAATATCTAACCTAAATTATAAATTAATTTCCTAACTCGAATAATTTAACAGACACCTAATTTCTAAATCAATAACTAAATCTTGATTTAACCCCTAGAAAGTAAATAGTACTTTCCCGAATTCGATATAATTGAATTCGATGTATTACTCTCTTTCGAGTAATCTCTATTCGATTAACTCCCTTGTTAATAACTTATATTCGATAAACTCTATTTCGATTAACTCCTATCGAATAACTAATAATCGAATAACTCTTCTTGGTTGGCTCTATTTCATTAACTCTTATCGAATAACAAATATTCAATTTTCTTACATGTGTCAGTTCTTATCGAATAACTAACATCCGATTAACTTAAATGGATTTACTCTTATCGAATAACTTATTCGTTTAACTTAACTTGATTTTCTTAACTCAATTATCTCAACTCGATTACTTAACTCGATTACTTAACTCGATAACTTAACTTAACCGAAATCGATTAACTCAACTCTAATCGATTAAATTAATTTGATTTACTCCTTCGAATAACTAATTCGAATAACTTAATTGATTAACTCCTTTGAATAACTAATTCGATTTACTCTTCTCGAATAACAAAATTTGATTAACTCAAATTGAATAACTAATATTCAATTAACTCTTCGACTAACTCCTTTGGATTAACTAACTTCGAATAACTCCTTTGGATTAACTAACTTCGAATAACTCCTTTGGATTAACTAACTTCGAATAACTCCTTTGGATTAACTAACTTCGACTAACTCCTTTGGATTAGCTAACTTCGGATAACTCCTTTGGATTAACTAACTTCGACTAACTCCTTTGGATTAACTAACTTCGAATAACTCCTTTGGATTAACTAACTTCGAATAACTCCTTTGGATTAGCTTACTTCGAATAACTCCTTTGGATTAACTAACTTCGACTAACTCCTTTGGATTAACTAACTTCGAATAACTCCTTTGGATTAACTAACTTCGAATAACTCCTTTGGATTAACTAACTTCGAATAACTCCTTTGGATTAACTAACTTCGAATAACTCCTTTGGATTAACTAACTTCGAATAACCAATATTCGATAACTACTCTTCGAATAAATAATATTCGGTAACTCTTCTCAAATGAATAACATTTGATTTCTCCACTCGAATAAACTATATTCGATTACTCTTCCCTCGAATACACTATATTCGATAACTCTACTTCGAATAAGTGATATTCGGCAACTCTACTCGATTAACTCCACTTGGATAACTCTAACTGGTCAACTCTAACTGGTCAACTCTAACTGAGTAACTCTAACTGATCAACTCTAACTGGTCAACTTTAACTGGTCAACTCTAACTGGTCAACTCTAACTGGTCAACTCTAACCGTTTATCTTTAACTGGTAAACTTTAACTGGTTAACTCAAATGGTTTAACCTAACTGGTTAACTCAAATGGTTTAACCTAACTTGATTTACTTGTCTCGATTAACTGAACTAATCCACTTAGTTAAACTTAGTTAATTCACTTTGATTAACTCTAACTGATTTACTTAGTTTAACTCAGCTAATTTACTTTGATTAACCAAACTAATTTACTTCGATTAACCAATTAGTTTAACTTGACTAATTCACTTAGTTTGACGCAACTAATTCACTTTGATTTACAAATTAGTTTAACTTAACTAAGTCACTTAGTTTGACGCAACTAATTCACTTTAATTTACCAATTAGTTTAACTTGACTAATTCACTTAGTTTGACGCAACTAATTCACTTTGATTTACAAATTAGTTTAACTCAACTAAGTCACTTAGTTTGACGCAACTAATTCACTTTGATTTACCAATTAGTTTAACTTAACTAATTCACTTCGTTTGACGCAACTAATTCACTTTGATTTACAAATTAGTTTAACTTAACTAAGTCACTTAGTTTAACCGCTTAGTTTATCTTAACTAATTTACTTTGGTTAACTTAACCAATTACTTTGTTTAACTCGACTAACTTGCTTTGGTTAACCTAACCAATTACTTTGTTTAACTCGACTAACTTTCCTTTGGTTAACCTAACCAATTACTTTGTTTAATCCTTTTATCAAACTCTGGTATTTCTTATGGTTTTTAACACATCACCTAACAATGATGACTATCGTCCAACCACACGTAATCACAACAGATTATATACATCACATTTATATATCACTCTACATAAATCATAGTAAAAATAACTATTGAGGAATCCAGTTGGATTCCTCCAACCTGTTTCCTTGCATCCACAGATGTTAAACAACACTAGTATAATATTCTGATAAACAGAATCAACATGTAACTATTTGACGGTTTTCATATATATATATATATATATATATATATATATATATATATATATATATACCTACGTAAATATATATATAAAATCTCTACTGACTGACTAGCAGTTCAAGCAAACAATCAACACACAGTCAAACAGACAATATTTTAACAGTTCTAAGAATACAACGTGAAAATAAAACTGTTTAGAGTTTGTGAGATTTACTCACAGTTGCGCGTTAGCCGTTAAATAACGGTTTGCGTTATTTGATTCAATCGGACAATTTATTTTGCTATAAATTGTAACGAGCTCCAATCTACTCCTAGTCTGTTCCAGCGTGTAGTGCCCGTCCATACGATCCCGGCGGATCTGATTTCGCTGAATTCCGTGATCATACGAGCAAGTTATCACGATTACAAGTTTGCAAATAGATTTAGTTAAATTAAATTTAAACATTATTATGATCAGGCCTTATCCCTTATAATACCTTGGCCCAATTTTCCCAAGCCCAGCTTCCTTGTAAATTTATGTCTCACCTTTTTGGGCCCTTCATACTTTATTTTCTTGGCCCATTCACTTACCATCCGCCCAAACGATATTCTGCACCCGTTAAAAACAGTTCTCCCCTTCCAAAGAAAATCGTTCCAATTTTACTGGACCTCCACAACACTCTCCTCTCCCTCTTCCTTAAATCCGCACTCCAGTATTTCTCTTGAAACATCAGTACACGGCAAAACTTACAGTTGCTATCTCCTCCTGTTCAGCCAGCGTCAAAAGCAAGACCTCCAAATAGCTCTTTCTACCTTGAACCGCTACAAACAGTAGCTTCATCCTCCCCATCACAAGATCCAAGCCTCCTTCCCGTGCATTATCAACTCCTTCTTCATGAAACTAAAACCGTTCGTGAACTCCAGTAAACAAAGCTCCCATCCTCACTATGCTTACGTTCCAGAGCATTTTCCCTACTGCCATGCAACTTGATGAACAACCGCTCCAGCTACTTCCCTCTTTAAACTTCCGCCTGTACAGAAAGGCTGCACCCAAAACCACCATATGCTCCATTACACAATGCACATGTTCCCCTGATCCGCTTCGAATGGCTCCAGACTTCGCACCCTTATTGCTGCGTCTTCCAGTCCAATATTCTTCACCCTTTTCCGCATCTTAACATGCACGCGGGCTCCTTCATTTTCTGAACTGAATGAAGAGGAGTGCAGTGTGTTATATATATATAGTTTAAAAATGAAGACATGGTCTTTGCGACTCCAATCATGGTTTTGTGGTTAAGGGAAGAATGCACGTGGTCGTTCTTTTATCACGGACAATGAATGGTTATGAATTATACACACTTCAAACTAAATTAAATATTCATTTTATTTACCGATCGTTACGGACAGAGATAAACACACCATCGTGACAAGCGAGGTGTCCCGACTCCAGAAATATAATAATACCGGTAGGTTGGCTTATTCTGTAAAACCCTGAAATGTCGATTACAGGGTGCAAAATACTCCAAATAAAAAGTTGCTTATTTAATTAAATAAAAATTATAGTAAAATTCTAAAAATTGAATTATCACTATTTCCCAAAAGAACCTTGTTTTAATTCTAACCCGATCTCTAGTTATATCGAATAACCCGTTACGGTCGATAAACGATTCTATAGCGACTATTTCAAAATTTGATTTGGACATATCTCAAAATCTACACAATGAAATCCCGCAGTTTCTCTTCCACTAGAAAGATATACTCCACCAGCTCCACACATTTCTTGTTTCACTGAAATCCGGCTTAAAATGAATCATGTACATTCAGTTGAAGTTCAAATCGCCAAATTGCGAACTGCCGCGACGTTTCAGGTTCGTTTTAATTATAATTATAAATTATAAGTTCGAACGTTTTACTTTAAGTTATCGATATCGCTAAATTGATATATAAATAATTAAATAAATTAATTATTCGACAGCTAACAAAACGCGCCTTTACAGACTCCTCCCCTAAAAATAATTTCGTCCTCGAAATTGCTAAGTTAGAAAAATGCTACTAACTCTACTAACTAGATTTAAAAATCCTTTTTTGTTTACCTCTAAATTTCAGTTTCGACTGGACCCATTTAATTTTAATTAATTTATTAATTCATTTCCGACCCACTAAAATTTTCAAAAATTCTAAAAAATTTCTAACACCTTAAATTTTCGAAAAATTTCGCCATAACCTCCTTTGTACGGCTCAATACGTCAAACCACAACTCGCCTCTCTAGGCCTCCTCCAATCCAAAAGGAAATCAAAATAGCCAAGCGGCTTGCCAATTCGGCTCATACAATCCAAACTCATATATGATATAAACTTGTACCTTTTTGTCGGGCATTTAACTCTATCCCTTTCATCTGCTACCACTTCAACATATACCAATGTTATCCATTCCAATTGATCTCCAATCAGTACATATCCTCATATCCAAATCGAATTTCATTCGAACTCTAATATCAAATTTCAAATTATTGACTTATCAATTTGGTTCCATTCTAGATTATCTCTAATCCAATTCAATTTTATTTAACTCGGTTCAAGTTAAATTTCAATTTATTTTTACCATCTCATTTTATTTAACTTCATTAGTTAAATTTTAATTCCAGAACTTAAGTTCCTGGGTTTCTTTCAAATCAATTTGAAATCATAATGCCAATTCAAAACCTTTGAATTTCTAAACAACTTGTTTTCTCAAAACAATTCAAAAACAAAACCATTGGTAGTAATCCGTCACTTAGAACTCGAAAATGAACACTGATGATGTCTAGATTCATCATCAAAATCTATTTTCCAGCTATCGAAGTGAGTTCAATACTATATCATTTTCAATTTGAAAAACATTTTCAAATCTCCCAGGAACTTAAAATTTCCTTATTTTAAATTCCAAATTCTGATTTAAATTCATATTTAATTCAAACTATTTCATATATTACATTCATATGAATTCTGATTGGTCATTTATAACCATTTCACCCTTTTATAATCTTATTCGATTATAATAACAACCAACACAATCTATATACTATAATAATTTCAAGATATATATTTCTTCTATAAACAAATATATTTTGGGAAAAATTATTTCATTTACCCTCTTTCAAAGCATACCATGTCGGTTCATCGTATTCAAGTGTTTATAAAATTCCTACCGATACAGTGGATCAAACTGATCGTCCAGAACTCATAAGCCACTCAATCAATAAATCTCCACAATATAAAACCATTTTATATTGAATAACATATACGCACTCATATATATACACTCAACTCAATCTAGGATATTTCTAATCCCATCTCTACTGAGTTACGCCACAGAGCCAAGGTATTACTTAACCTTAAGCTCTGATACCAACTGTAACGGCTGGAAATTTTCGACTCCTCGAGAGTCGAAAATTCCGAGATGTTAGTGAAAGAAAGTAGAGGGTGAGGAAGAAAAGATAGAACTAATAGAATAGAAGAAGAAGAAGAACCTACATCATCAGGGTAAACACGAATCTCACAGCGGAACGAATAAAATATAACATAACTTTGAAATACAAATCAGTACTCGTATATACATACCATTTCAAGGTACAACACTTAACAACACAGCGGAATAATAATAGCTATAATCCTGAAGCCTCCTGCTCCAAACTCTCCAAGTTTATCTGTAAAATCCCGACTACTTGACTGCCCGTACAAATTTAGGCACCCAAGAGTTTAGGGGAAACAAAACAAAATAAACTCTGGGTCAGTCATGGGACTGGTGTGAATAAAACTCCAAAACTTGGTTAAATAAAGGATATCTTTCTGATATTATAATAATGTCTAAATACAAATAGATATCAATCTAGCAGATCGCTTGCATCTCACGTTCCACATACATAGTATACAAATAAAACCGTGAGCGCTTATTGGAGATTGGATTCCAAAAGACAAGGTATGGGAGCACCTTCCGATCAGTGTACTCTAGAGGAGATGCACTAGGGTTCAACAAGAACGTCTTGCAACCCGGCCACACATGACCGTCCACTCATTTAGCTTGAGTGTAACGAATATATTATCACTGATGGTTGGGATCAGCAACCATCCTTCCCGATAAGGGACAGCATTGAAATAGATTATAAAGAAGTACAATTGAATATTCTCTAGATGGTGATAATACACCCTGCTTGGGTATGGCCCAACTAGCCATGCTGCCTAGCCCAACTCCTGTTATTTCCCGGTTGTGAGGTTTTGAGGTCACGTTTATCACTTTGACAGATTATTTCTTCAATTACTTTGAATGCCAGATCGTCATACCCGCCAAATCATTATCGATTTCTCAAGGCATCATAGGTATAAAAGCTAAGAGAAACGAATTTCTCCGCCACCAACGTAATACGTTTAAAGAGATCAACATATATGATTCGTTAAGAATACTTTGTCAGACACTCGTCCATATACGTTGTTCTGGGACTGAATAAACCGAAGGCACTATTCAGTGAATCCATCCTACCTAGGCTTTTCACAATAGCCCTTGCACTTCACTCCATCTTCAATTATCTTCAGCGTACTTGATTCACAACGCTTATGCTAATACGGAGTGGTTCTTCGGATAATAATCCAACCGGTCTCTCCATATTTACAACGTAAATATGGTCAAAACTTTGATAGTCTGTGATTCAACTATCAAATGAAAACATGTCGGTGTACAAACAACGATCTTATTTCCAAATGGAAATTCGATCGATCAATCATCATATACATATATATGTTCATATTTCCTTATTTCATATATTTAGAAAATATATGTTATTAATCATTGGAAAACATTTCCATAGCTTATTTACGCATCACTATTATTTCGCAACTATCAGTCCCTAACTGTTACTAGTATGAGAACAATTCTCTAAGTATCAATCCGGAAGGTCGAAACCAACATCAGATCGTCACTTAGAAAACCGTTCAACTTACCCTCTCCAGTCAGTTTCTGAATTTGCTTAACTCTATTTCTTAAATTCTTATCATGAAAACATTTCATTTTCTATGTTTAGAAAACATATCTGACTATATTTGGAAAATGTTTCCAAAACTCATTTACAGATTTCCAATGAACGTTGTATAAAACATCGTTTCGCTTAATCCATTTATCGCTTATTCCTTAACTTTATTCCGAATCAACCCTTTAGATCGAACCACAACTATTCCTTTGTCAATTCTGAAGTCAATCAAGTTGGGGTATAATTACCTCTCAGACCTTAATTGAACAACGTCCTTTACTGTGAAATAGATGAAGCTCATTACTCACTTTTTCCAATCTTTTGTTTACGCAAATTCTCGGATTCAGGTTACGAATCCACTTCTCATATGAAAACGTTTGATTATAACTATAACGTTATAATTCCTACTTCTACAATATCTAACCTAAATTATAAATTAATTTCCTAACTCGAATAATTTAACAGACACCTAATTTCTAAATCAATAACTAAATCTTGATTTAACACCTGGAAAGTAAATAGTACTTTCCCGAATTCGATATAATTGAATTCGACGTATTACTCTCTTTCGAGTAATCTCTATTCGATTAACTCCCTTGTTAATAACTTATATTCGATAAACTCTATTTCGATTAACTCCTATCGAATAACTAATATTCGAATAACTCTTCTTGGTTGGCTCTATTTCATTAACTCTTATCGAATAACAAATATTCGATTTTCTTACATGTGTCAGTTCTTATCGAATAACTAACATCCGATTAACTTATATGGATTTACTCTTATCGAATAACTTATTCGATTAACTTAACTTGATTTTCTTAACTCGATTATCTCAACTCGATTACTTAACTCGATTACTTAACTCGATAACTAAACTTAACCGAAATCGATTAACTCAACTCTAATCGATTAACTTAATTTGATTTTACTCCTTCGAATAACTAATTCGAATAACTTAATTGATTAACTCCTTTGAATAACTAATTCGATTTACTCTTCTCGAATAACTAAATTCGATTAACTCAAATTGAATAACTAATATTCAATTAACTCTTCGACTAACTCCTTTGGATTAACTAACTTCGAATAACTCCTTTGGATTAACTAACTTCGAATAACTCCTTTGGATTAACTAACTTCGAATAACTCCTTTGGATTACCTAACTTCGACTAACTCCTTTGGATTAGCTAACTTCGGATAACTCCTTTGGATTAACTAACTTCAACTAACTCCTTTGGATTAACTAACTTCGAATAACTCCTTTAGATTAACTAAATTCGAATAACTCCTTTGGATTAACTAACTTCGAATAACTCCTTTGGATTAACTAACTTCGACTAACTCCTTTGGATTAACTAACTTCGAATAACTCCTTTGGATTAACTAACTTCGAATAACTCGTTTGGATTAACTAACTTCGAATAACTCCTTTGGATTAACTAACTTCGAATAACTCCTTTGGATTAACTAACTTCGAATAACTCCTTTGGATTAACTAACTTCGAATAACTCCTTTGGATTAACTAACTTCGAATAACTCCTTTGGATTAACTAACTTCGAATAACCAATATTCGATAACTACTCTTCGAATAAATAATATTCGGTAACTCTTCTCAAATGAATAACATTTGATTTCTCCACTCGAATAAACTATATTCGTTTACTCTTCCCTCGAATACACTATATTCGATAACTCCACTTCGAATAAGTGATATTCGGTAACTCTACTCGATTAACTCCACTTGGATTACTCTAACTGGTCAACTCTAACTGGTCAACTCTAACTGAGTAACTCTAACTGATCAACTCTAACTGGTCAACTTTAACTGGTCAACTTTAACTGGTCAACTCTAACTGGTCAACTCTAACTGTTTATCTTTAACTGGTAAACTTTAACTGGTTAACTCAAATGGTTTAACCTAACTGGTTAACTCAAATGGTTTAACCTAACTTGATTTACTTGTCTCGATTAACTGAACTAATCCACTTAGTTTAACTTAGTTAATTCACTTTGATTAACTCTAACTGATTTACTTAGTTTAACTCAGCTAATTTACTTTGATTAACCCAACTAATTTACTTCGATTAACCAATTAGTTTAACTTGACTAATTCACTTAGTTTGACGCAACTAATTCACTTTGATTTACAAATTAGTTTAACTTAACTAAGTCACTTAGTTTGACGCAACTAATTCACTTTGATTTACCAATTAGTTTAACTTGACTAATTCACTTAGTTTGACGCAACTAATTCACTTTGATTTACAAATTAGTTTAACTTAACTAAGTCACTTAGTTTGACGCAACTAATTCACTTTGATTTACCAATTAGTTTAACTTAACTAATTCAATTCGTTTGACGCAACTAATTCACTTTGATTTACAAATTAGTTTAACTTAACTAAGTCACTTAGTTTAACCGCTTAGTTTATCTTAACTAATTTACTTTGGTTAACTTAACCAATTACTTTGTTTAACTCGACTAACTTGCTTTGGTTAACCTAACCAATTACTTTGTTTAACTCGACTAACTTTGCTTTGGTTAACCTAACCAATTACTTTGTTTAATCCTTTTATCACACTCTGGTATTTCTTATGGTTTTTAACACATCACCTAACAACGATGACTATCGTCCAACCACACGTAATCACAACAGATTATATACATCACATTTATATATCACTCTACATAAATCACAGTAAAAATAACTGTTGAGGAATCCAGTTGGATTCCTCCAACCTGTTTCCCTTCATCCACAGATGTTAAACAACACCAGTATAATATTCTGATAAACAGAATCAACATATAACTATTTGACGGTTTATATATATATATACCTACGTAAATATATATATAAAATCTCTACTAACTGACTAGCAGTTCAAGCAAACAATCAACACACATTCAAACAGACAATATTTTAACAGTTCTAAGAATACAACGTGAAAATAAAACTGTTTAGAGTTTGTGAGATTTACTCACAGTTGCGCGTTAGCCGTTAAATAACGGTTTGCGTTATTTGATTCAGTCGGACAATTTATTTTGCTATAAATTGTAACGAGCTCCAATCTACTCCTAGTCTGTTCCAGCGTGTAGTGCCCGTCCATACGATCCCGGCGGATCTGATTTCGCTGAATTCCGTGATCATATGAGCAAGTTATCACGATTACAAGTTTGCAAATAGATTTAGTTAAATTAAATTTAAACATTATTATGATCAGGCCTTATCCCTTATAATACCTTGGCCCAATTTTCCCAAGCCCAGCTTCCTTGTAAATTTATGTCTCACCTTTTTGGGCCCTTCGTACTTTATTTTCTTGGCCCATTCACTTACCATCCGCCCAAACGATATTCTGCACCCGTTAAAAACAGTTCTCCCCTTCCAAAGAAAATCGTTCCAATTTTACTGGACCTCCACAACACTCTCCTCTCCCTCTTCCTTAAATCCGTACTCCAGTATTTCTCTTGAAACATCAGTACACGACAAAACTTACAGTTGCTATTTCCTCATGTTCAGCCAGCGTCAAAAGCAAGACCTCCAAATAGCTCTTTCTACCTTGAACCGCTACAAACAGTAGCTTCATCCTCCCCATCACAAGATCCAAGCCTCCTTCCCATGCATTATCAACTCCTTCTTCATGAAACTAAAACCGTTCGTGAACTCCAGTAAACAAAGCTCCCATCCTCACTATGCTTACGTTCCAGAGCATTTTCCCTACTGCCGTGCAACTTGATGGACAACCGCTCCAGCTACTTCCCTCTTTAAACTTCCGCCTGTACAGAAAGGCTGCACCCAAAACCACCATATACTCCATTACACAATGCACACGTTCCCCTGATCCGCTTCGAATGGCTCCAGACTTCGCACCCTTATTGCTGCGTCTTCCAGTCCAATATTCTTCACCCTTTTCCGCATCTTAACAAGCACGCGGGCTCCTTCATTTTCTGAACTGAACGAAGAGGAGTGCAGTGTGTTATATATATATAGTTTAAAAATGAAGACATGGTCTTTGCGACTCCAATCATGGTTTTGTGGTTAAGGGAAGAATGCACGTGGTCGTTCTTTTATCACGGACAATGAATGGTTATGAATTATACACACTTCAAACTAAATTAAATATTCCATTTTATTTACCGATCGTTACGGACAGATATAAACACACCATCGTGACGAGCGAGGTGTCCCGACTCCAGAAATATAATAATACCGGTAGGTTGGCTTATTCTGTGAAACCCTGAAATGTCGATTACAGGGTGCAAAATACTCCAAATAAAAAGTTGCTTATTTAATTAATTAAAAATTACAGTAAAATTCTAAAAATTGAATTATCACTATTTCCCAAAAGAACCTTGTTTTAATTCTAACCCGATCTCTAGTTATATCGAATAACCCGTTACGTTCGATAAACGATTCTATAGCGACTATTTCAAAATTTGATTTGGACATGTCTCAAAATCTACACAATGAAATCCCGCAGTTTCTCTTCCACTAGAAAGATATACTCCACCAGCTCCTCACGTTTCTTGTTTCACTGAAATCCGGCTTAAAATGAATCATGTACATTCAGTTGAAGTTCAAATCGCCAAATTGCGAACTGCCGCGACGTTTCAGGTTCGTTTTAATTATAATTATAAATTATAAGTTCGAACGTTTTACTTTAAGTTATCGATATCGCTAAATCGATATATAAATAATTAAATAAATTAATTATTCGACAGCTAACAAAACGCGCCATTACAATATGTCAAGGGCTAATGGTAACCCTAGTTCTATAATAACTCCATACACTTACCTATGATATGTATCTAAGCATTTCTACGATACCCAGGGTACTCGACCATTAACCCCTAGTCTTTTAGGTATGCCCCTATTATACCCCTGCATTGAGTCCACTAGAACCTACGACAGCGATAATTCCTCGGCCTGACGTACCACTAGTCGTTATCAACGGCGACCATTCATAAGCTCAAACATACTCGAGCAACTATTATCCCCGAACTCGGAACATACATGAGTCGTCTTCACATTCGTTGCATCACGACGATCAACGAACACATCACAACACTTCAAACTTCCTTCCTGAATCCACTTCAAAGCCACAATCATCACTGAACATTAATAACATCAAATAGTGGTTCATTATAGTCAGGTTGTCCTTCCACAGGTCGCAAACGACCTAAGTTCCACGACCGAACACCCATGAGCCACTCCACCCATTCCAACGACCTAGCCTCCCAGGTCGAACAACAAACTAACGACCCACCACACCAATGTCTCACAACTTCACTACCCAAGTCATTCAATGACCTGACGACCTGATTCATTAAAGCACCAAAGATCCAACTCAAAAACAAGCTTCGTTTGGTCAATACTGCATTTCAAAGCATTTCCAGTTTTTTTCACCATGAAAAACTGGCCAAAATATCAAAAGAACCTTTTGCAGCATTTCTGAAATGCTATTATATTTTCTAGTTTAATTCTACATTAATCTGGGGTGAAAAACTGAGCAAAACGGGCTTTCACAGTGTTTCTACCTTTTACAGCGTTTCAAAATTCTATCATTGCTTCCTGTCCATCAATATACCTTTCATAGTGTTTCTACCTTTCACAACGTTTTAGAAACGCTGTCATAGCTCAGGCTTGATCCATCCCATGCGCGACCTAAGGAAACTCATGCATGACCTACAGTTTTTAACAGCGTTTGCCAAACGCTGTCAAATCTCGTACGACCTAAGCCATGTGCGACCCAAGCCTTTAGATCGTGCTCGGTCCAGGACATTCCACTGCATTTTTTAAACCCTATAAATTTCCAATACGTGATTTTTTTCCTGATTCTTGAAAATTCACCCGATTCGCTTGATTTTTCTTGACGAACCTTGATTTTTCAACCGGCCAAACACACCCAAACTCCCCAACCCGTCTCAACTCAAAATCAATAAATTTCACCCAAAAAATCATCAACATCAAAACGACGATTCAACAAATGATTAAATCAAAATAAATGGATCAAAACATAGAATGTACACATGAAATTACCGTTTACAAGTTTGCTAGTTTAGATCCTTTGGTGATTCAAATGAAAATACACTTACCATGATGTATATCTAGAGGAAAATAGCTTGAAAATGATGAAAATAAGATCAAACACTCATATACTCGATTGAATCTGTTAGAGATGCCTATCACTCACCAATTCTTCGAATTAACTCAAAATTGCTAAATTCGCAATCCGGAAAACGAGTAATATGCTTTAAAAACCTCTTGATTTGATGCGATCTCTCTTCACTTGACGCAGATCCAAACGCTGTATATCTTCGATTCTCTTATGTAGATCAAGAATTTTAATGGTGGAAAGGTGTTTTTGATTAAGCAAGGAGGATTACAAGATCAACCAAATGAGAGAACGAAGAAAGTAAACTATTTTGCATGCCTCTAACCCCCTATTTGTAGCCTCCCACCAGCCCACTAATGGGCCTCCTCAAATCAGCCCACTAATGGCTTAAAAACCTGAATAGAAATTGTGAAACACTTAAACCATGATTCCTACCAAACCTCTAAACCAAATCTTTAACGTTACCACTTTACGGAATTGGAAACACCATTTCCTTTTCAATGAAACCGATCTCAAAACCTGATTTGATCCCAGTCAAAAGTTATGCTCTGTACAAATCTTATAGGGGCATAATGGTCACAACTAAAATTTGTAAAAATAATGGGCATGTCTCACATTCCCATAACCATCATACCAAAATATGAGAATGAACCAACCCTCAGGGAATAAAATAAAAATATTTACAATCCATCGATATGTTAAATGCGGGATGTTACTTTCTCCCTCCCCCTCCCCCAATGAATTTCGTCCCCGAAATCCCAAGCAAACGCAAGCCACCAGATAATTCCACATGCCTACCGTCAATGAGCAGCCAATTTACCATCAAAACTAGAATCCATCAAGGCATGCATCCAGAGCCTTATCCTAGGACACAAAATTCTAATCAACAAAAACATGGGTGCAAGTAACAATGGGGTAAGAATGACATTTCATTTGTGGATCATACCAACGAAGAGTTCTGGATGGGTCGCCTTCATACTCTCTTCCGTGTCCCATGTACAATCGTCATCATCCTCACTCCATTGTATCTTTACCAACATAACCCTCTTCCTTTTAAGCTATTTCATGTCATTTCCTACAACGTGAAGTGGCTTACGAGGTTTGGTAACCACGGACTCAACTTTTAGATCTTCGTACTACTACAGAGGTACCACCACATTCGAATCATGCACACACTTCCAAAGAAATGACACATGAAAACATTATGCACACTCGACATATTTTTGGGTAACTCCAACCTATACGCGAGCTTTCCAAATCACTGGATTATCGAAAATGGTCCAACAAACCTTAGAGCTAATTTTTCTTTGCTTCGGAATCAAACAACGTGCTTAATGGCGAAATCTTCACGAAAACCTTGTCACCAACGTCAAATTCCAAATCTCTTTGATGCTTATCGGCATAGCTCCTCTGACGATCTTGAGATACCTTCGTTCACTGTCGGATGATCTCGGTACAATCTGATGTCTCTCTGATCATCTCTGGACGAAGTATCAACTTATCTCCAGTTTCTAACCAACATGTCGTAGAATCACACGGTCTACCGTATAACGCCTCGTATGGTACCATCCCAATTCTCGACTGGTTGCTGTTGTTATATGCAAACTAGACTAGATGTAGATGTTTCTCCCATGATCATCCGAAGTCAAATACCCAAGCTCTTAGGAGATCTTCCAAAATTCGGTTAACCCTCATGGTTTGACCATCAGTTTGGGGACGATAAGCCGTACTCAAACACAAATCCGTTCCCAATGTCTCTTACAAACTCTTCCAAAATCCAATAGCGAACCATGGATATCGATCACTCACTATACCCTTCGGGATACCATGGAATCGAACTATCCATTTTATTTAATGTTCATCTATCTTCGATGTCGTCCTAGTCGACTTGAAAGGAATAAACCTTGCACTTTTGGTCAAGCGATCCATAATGTCCCAAATTCCTTCGTTTCCTGCATTGGTTCTAGGTAGTCCATCGATAAAGTCCATTGATATATGCACCAACTTCCATGTAGGGACTTCCAATGGCTAAAGCAATCCACTTGGCTTCTTCTGTTCAGCTTCCACCAACTGATAGTTCATGCATCTGGAAATAAACTTTCCAATATCCCTTTTCATCCCTTCCCAGTATTAAGACTGCTTCATGTCCTAATACATCTTATTACCACTTGGATGAACCGTCAACTTCGAGCGATGAAATTCCCTCAAAACCTCATCCCTCAATCCGTCGATATCAAGAACAACCAATCATCCTTGCTTTTGAAGCCAACCTTCGCAATCGACCTCGAATTCTATATCCTCTGGTTCCAAATTCTGCGTAGACTCGACAAGCTTTGCATCTTGCTTTTGGCTCTTGCCAATCCTTTTTATGAGAGCTGGTCTAGTTAATAAGCTTGCCAACATTTCCGGTTCCAACTCAAACCGTGGTCTGAAATCAAATCCCGCCAAATACTCGATGCTCTTCCATTCTGAAAACATCGCTCTCAAACTTCCGTGTCTTCGGCTTAACGCATCTGCTAATGCGTTACCTTTACCAGGAGTATAGTCTATACCAAAATCATATGACGATAGAAACTCTAACCACCGTTGTTGCCGAATATTCAAATCCTTATGTGAGAAAACATACTTTAACGACTTGTGATCCGTAAACAACTCAAATTGAACCCCCAACATGTAATGTATCCACATCTTTAGAGTAAACATGATCGCTTCCAACTCCAAATCATGAGTTAGGTAATTCCTTTCATGTGGCTTCAGTTGTTGACTCGCATAGGCTATAGCCTTATCCTTTTGCATCAGCACTGCTCCAAGTCTAGTACCACATGCATCGGTGTATACCACCATTTTCTCATTCCCACTTGGAATCGTAAAAACAGGAGCACTCGTCAGCGTCTCTTTCAGGATTCTGAATAATTGCACACACTTTGCATCCCATGTGAACAGTTGGTTCTTCTTCGTCAGTCCAGTTAATGGAGAAGCTATCTTGGTGAAATCCTTTAAAAAATGGTGATAATGTCCCGCTAACCCATGGAAACTTCTCACGTCCGATGCATTCTTATGTCTATCCCAGTCCTGTATTACTGCCACTTTAGCAAGGTCAACAGCTATTCCATTTCCAGAAACAACATGGCCTAAGAACCTCACTTTGCACTTCCAGAAGTGACGCTTCGAAAATTTAGCCTTCAGCTGATGCTTTCACAAGATTTCCAAAACAACTCCCAATTGCGTCTTAAGCTCTTCCTCATTCCGAGAGTAAACCAGAATAACATCCACGAACACAAGCACGAACTTGTTCAACTAATGTCTGAAAACCCTATTCATAAGACAAATACGATGGCGCATTAGTCAACCCAAATAGCATCAGCAGCCAATCAAAGAAACTGGATGGTGTCCTAAAAGCAGTCTTTGGCACACTATCCGTTGCCACCCTCAACTGGTGGAATCCCATTGCCGAATCCATCTAAGAAAACACCTTGGCTTCGTGAAGTTGATCGAACAAGTCATTGAACCACGGCAGCGGATACGTGTTCTTCTTGGTTACCTTGTTCAGCATACGATAGTCCTCACACAATCTCAAGGATTCATTGTCCCTGGTTGCAAACACAACTGGTGCTCCCATTCGGATACACTTTACCTAATGAATACTTTTCCCAAAAGGTCACGAACTTGCACCTCTAACTCTCACTGTTCCTTATGTGTTATCCGCCTAAGAGGCATAACAATAGGTCTCTCACACTCGACCAAATCAATTATAAACTCAATCTCATGATGCGGCGGCAAACCATTGACTACTTCAAAGACATCCTCAAACTCATTAGCGATCAACATAGATGACAAGTCTTTCTGTGGAGTCACAAGCGAATATAAAAAGCTCACTAAGAAACCATCTTCGAGCTTACAGCAAATCAAAACCTTTCGCCCTTCCACATCCCCGATTCTCACCTCAGCCTCCTCACGATTCACTCTTGCCGCATACCTCTTGAGCCAATCCATGCCCAAGATGATCCCAAACCTAGCGAAGTTCAAAACAAAGCAATCGCACACAAAAGAGCAACCATGACTCGACAAGACAGGATCACTACAAAGCATACAAAGACTGCACGAACCCCCAACCGGATTAGTCACAACCAAAGGTCTATCACAAACTCGGGTTCTAAACCCAAGCGTCACACAAGATCATTACAAATGAATGAATGTGACCCTCCAAAATCAAACAACACACGAGCCGAAACACCTCTAACAGAAAGAGTACCTTAAACGACGACACCCTTCCCTTTCTCATCTGCAGTAGGATCTTTTGAAGAAGATGGTATGACCTACAATGCATAAGCCTTCACTATCTTCTTTCCTTTCACTAGTTCCGGACAATCCTTCTAACTATGCCCATGTTTTCCACACCTGAAGCACTTCTTTTCAGCTTTTGGATTCTTACACTCGTTAGCGAAATGGCCCTTCTATTGGCAGTTGTAGCAAACCACCTCACTTTTAGGTTTCTTCTTACCATCCATTCCTTTCGTCTATTGCTGCTTCCTCTTCTTATTGTATTACCACCCTGCTGTGGTTTCGAAGCTTCCTTGGTTGCAGCGACAATATTTTCTTCTTTAGGAAACAAGCTTTCATGTCAAACAACTTTCTCCACTATCTTCTCATATGGATCATCAATATGATCCACTAATGGCTTCCCGATATAGGTATCCGAGCCCATAACAAGTTTTTCGTTCTTCTGATAAGGAGAGTCAATGTACGATCGGGCATACTTAGGCAAGGCCTTAAAATCAGAAACATACTCAAGCACTTATCGACCATTCTGTTTCAGCTCCACAAACTTCTTGAAAAGAACTGATTTATGAGAATTAGAGATAAACTTCATCTCGAACTTGATTTGGAACAGATCCCATGCTATCTCTTCTTGCGGAGTCTCCACAGTGATAGAGTTCCACCAATCCATGGCTCTACCTTGCAACTGCCTCGATGCAAGCATCCTTTTTGTTGCATCATCAATACCCAAATCTCCAAAAATTCGTACACAAGAATCTAACTACCTCTGAACCTCTTCAGTCAGCTCTCCCCTTGAACGACTTTTCTTTGAGAGAAGTGAAGTCTTTCCATAACATTCTGAAGTACAAGACACTCGGTACCTACACTTGATCTCCTACATCTACCACAGCTGGCTCTTGAGCGTGTACCCTCCTCATGATCGCTTCCATCATGGCCTTGAACATAGCTGGGTAGTCTGGTATATCGCCATTTACCCCTCCAGGACCAGTCTAATCCTAGCAGCGTGTCTCAATGGTCGATGACTCATTTTAAATCAATAATATAGAATGATTAGCCACTTTCAAGAAAACTGCCTATAAAGTTCAAAAGCTATTACTATACACTAATATATATAGTAAGCATCCATCGGAAATCTACAGGTACGTCTATCATACGTTATTACATCTTCAAACTTTGGCTAAAATTGTTAACCAGAGCTCTGATACCATATGTGACGACCGTCGATAACTCCTGCACTAAACAAGAGGAAAAATGCACTGAAATTGGTGCCTAGCAGCCATGGATGATCATCATAGTAAGATAACACAGACGGGACCTATTGTGACGACCGCCCATAACCCCCACACTAAACAAAAGGAATAACGCGTTGAATGGTGTGCCCGACAGTTGTGGATGATCATCAGAGTGGGTAAACAACATCGAAACCTATCATAGAACTCACATCGCAAAGATAAAATATAGTAGAACATATACAATAGGTAATAGTATTAAGGCATCATATAGAAAACTTTAGAAAACTTTCTCAACATCATGAAGGGTTATCCATTTGATACCAAAGTTTGTATATAAGTCCTCACTACAACACTCATAAAGCACTCAAACAGCGAATAAAGAAATACTAGATAGTAATAAAGCAGGTCCGCCAGCCTCCTGCTCGCCTCCGCACAACAGCATCGTCCTCACTAATTACCTGTAACAGGCTGCTTAGCCTGCCCGTCCACAGCCGGATGAACAGCCCAAGGTAATAAGAAGAGACATAAAACCTTGAGTCAGACAACATTCTTATTGAGCGGAATAATAGCTAACAAACTTCAATAATAAAGTATATGAGAAAGGTTATATTTAACGATCACTACCCAACACCAGAGAAGAACTCAAATCCCATCTTCCCCACATCGGACAGTGATAGCCTTTACGATAAACAATTCAACCATTCATCCATAGAAACCAGAAGACTCATTCACTAATAGAAAACACTCATAACATTTCGATAATGTGTATCTCATGCAAACCATCCTAATCAAATTCAACATCCCTCAAGCACATGCCCCAAAGGCCTAAACCAATATCAGACAAGCACTCAAGGAACATCTCCTTTGAGACAACCTACATGATATGGCATAAACAGAACAACCAATCATCCACGACTGACTTTGGCTATCGCCACCAATCCTGCTTTGAAACCATTGTTAATCGTATGACGGCTAATCATGACTGCCATATGTCAAGGGCTAATGGTAACCCCAGTTCTAGCACAACTCCATACGCCATCATGACTCGTATGTTTGTCTTCTCAAATCTCAACAACTAGGGCCTTCACGACTGCCCAAGGAATGAGGCCCTTCATGACTACCCAAAGTACCCCTGCTTTGAGTCTGCTAGAACTTATGATAATGACATCTCTCGGCCTTCGCATATCTAACCATCAACTCCAATGACTATTTATTAACTCAAGTTCCCCTTGAGTATCCATTATCCATGAACTCAATACATCCTTGAGTCGACTTCCCATTCGTTGCTCTACACCGATCAACAAACATATCACATCATTTCTAACATCCTCATCTGGACTCTCGTCGAAGCCACCATCACCATTGAACCAAACAACTTCAATATAAGATTTAATATAGTCTATAGCATTATCACCCCCATTCACTTCTAAAATTCTCAGTTGAATTCACTTTGAAGTCACATCATCATCGGAAATGTCCGACCAGAAATGGCAGAAATGACTGACCAGAAATGGTTGACCATAATAGGCCAACCCAAATTTAGGCCGACCCAACTTTATGTCAACCCACTTTATGCCGACCTAACTTTAGTCCGACCCAACTTATGGCGGACCCAACTTCTTCTGACTAGGCCGACCCACCTCCGAATGACTAGGCCGACCAACTTTTTCTGACTAGGCCGACCCACTGTTTTTGAGTAGGCCGACCCAACTTATAGCCAATCCAACATTAGGCTGACCCAACTTATGGCCGATCTAACTTATGGCTGACCCAAAACCTGCATATTGCAATTCAACACCAATTTCGACCAAAACTTCGCCAAACGATAAATTCGACGAAACCAACTCATCTAATTCATCCAACATGACTACAAGCATGTTACGAAACCATCATCAACATGAATATAACGATTTTCACCAAAATTATGCAATTCACTTCAAATCATGAAAAATGATCATATGAACAAAATAATGATCTAACTTGCATAAGCATATGAAATATCATGGAAAATTTCCTATCTAAACTTAAAAAATCATATCATAGGGTGATTTACATTAAAATGGACTTAATATTGCGTAGATCCATGGGAAAATGATTGAATATGATGAAAAATATAATCAAACACTCATACACTTCATTGAATCCATGTGAGAGATGTAAACCACTCGCTAATTTTCTGAAACAGGCTAAAATCAATGAATTAGGATTCCGGACAGCAAGCACCTCGCACCAAACACCATGATCTGATGAATCCTTGCTTCAATTTTCATAGATCTAGCCTTCAATTGTGTAGATATATGATTTCCCTCCTTAGATTTGGATTTTTAATGGTCGAAAGGTGTTGGAGGAAGGAGGAGCACAATGTAATCCAATGAGGAAATGAAAAAATAAACCATTTCCATATCCCTCAACCCCCGTTTATACCCTCCCATCAGCCCACAAATGGGCCTCTCCAATTCAGCCCATTATGGCTTACCAAACTTGGACAACTAACTGAAAAACCCTAAAACAGCGATTCCTCCCAAACCGCTGACCAAAATCTTTAATGTAACTACTCTACGGAAAGGTAATCATCAACTCCTTTCCAATGGCAAAGGTCTCACCCTCTGATTTGGCATGAGTCAAAAGTTATGCGCTGTACAAGACTAACACGGGAAAAATGGTCATAAACAAAATCTGTAAAAATTATGGACATGTCTCACATCCTCATAAACAACATACCAAAAGATGAGAATGATCCAACCCTCAGGGAATAAAATAAAAATATTTTATGATCCTTCGATACATAAAATGTGGGCTGTTACATTCTCACCCCTTAGGAATTTCGCCCCCAACATTCTAAGCAACCACAACAATTCCGCAAGCCTATCATCCATGAAAAGCCAATTCTATCATCCAAACTGGCAACCATCAAGCCATGCATCCGTAGCCTTATCCTAGCATGAAGAATCCTTTCAAATAAGATACAACAATATAACGGTGATACGATATCAAAGCGTCCTACCGACGAAGAGTTCTGGATGAGTCGCCCTCATGGTCTCTTCCGTCTCCCATGTACGATCGTCACCATCTGCACTCCATTGTACCTTGACTAGCTAACCGTCTTCCCCCTAAGTTGTTTCGTGTCATTTCCCACAACACGAGGCGGCTTACGAGATTTCAGAGTTGTGTTCTTTATTTCTAGGTCTTCGTACTGCTCTAGAGATACCACTACATTCGAATCATGCAAAAACTTCTGTAGAAATGACACATGGAACACATTATGCACACTCGACATCTTTTCGGGTAACTCCAATCTATATGCTAGCTTTCTGATTCGCTTGACTATCGGAAATGGTCCAACAAACCTTGGAGCTAGCTTCCCTTTATTTCCAAATCTAACCACATGCTTTAATGGAGAAATATTCACGAAAACCGTGTCGTCTACGTTGAATTCCAAATCTTTTCGACGCTTATCCGCATAACTTTTCTAACGATCTTGGGTTGATTTCATTCGTTGTCGAACGATCTCGATACAATCCAATGTTTCTCTAATCATTTCTAGCTCAAGTACTAACTTATCTCTAGTCTCTAACCAACAAGCTGGAGAATTGCATGGTCTCCCATACAAAGCCTCGTATGGTGCCATTTCGATGCTTGACTGGTAGCTATTATTATACGCAAACTCAACTACATGTAGATGGTCTTCCAACGATCCCCCAAAATCTAACACACAAGCTCTTAAGAAATCTTCAAAAACTCGATTGACTCTCTTAGTATGACCTTCAGTTTGGGGATGATAAGCCGTACTCAAACACAACTCGGTTCCCAAAGCTTCTTACAAACTTTTCCAAAATCCACTTGTAAATAATTGACCTTGGTCACTCACTATACTCTTTGGGACTCCATGGAATAGAACTATCCATTTCACATAAAGTTCAGCCAATTTCGATGTCGTCCTGGTCGACTTGACATGAATGAACCATACACTTTTGGTCAAAAGATCCACGATGTCCCAAATTCCTTTATTTCCTTCCCTAGTTCTAGGTAGTTCAACGATAAAATCCATCGATACTTGCTTCCACTTCCACGTAGGAACTTCCAATGGCTGAAGCAAACCACTCGGCTTCTACTGTTCATCTTTCACCAACGGATAGTTCATGCATTTGGAAATGAACTTTCTAATATCTCGCTTCATCCCTTCCTAGTAGTAGACTCTCTTCATGTCCTGATACATCTTATTGCCACCGAGATGAATTGTCAACATCGATTGATTACATTCTCTCAGAACCTCATCTCTCAACCCTTCGATATTAGGAATAACTAATCTCACTTGCTTTCAAAGCCAACCTTCTCGATCGACCTCGAACTTTTTTTCTTATGGTTCCAGTTTCTGAATGAACTCGATAAGCTTTGCATCTTTCTTTTGGCTCTCTCCAGTCCTTTAGATAAGAGTAGGTCTTATCGACAAGCTAGCCAACATTTCAGATTCCAACTCACACCTAGGCATGAAATCGAACCTTGCCAAGTACTTGAGGCTCTTCCATTCTGAAAACATCGCTCACAAACTTGCGTGTCTTCGACTCAACTCATCTGCCACTGTGTTGCCTTTGCCAGGAGTATAGGCTATACCAAAATCATATGACGCCAGAAACTCTAACCATCGTTGTTGCCGAAGATTCAAATCCTTTTGGGACAAAATATAATTTAACTACTTGTGATCCGTAAACAACTCGAATCGAACTCCCAATAGGTAATGTCTCCACATCTTCAGAGAAAAAACAATTGCCGCTTACTCTAAATCATGAGTTGGGTAATTCTTCTCATGAGGCTTTAGTTATCGACTCGCGCAGGCCACAACCTTATCCTTTTGCATCAGTACTACCCCCAGTCCAGTACCACATGCATCGGTATGTAACGCCATCTCTTCATTCCCACTCGGGATTGTCAACACAAGAGCACTCGTTAGTCTCTCCTTCAGGACCCCTAACGCTTTTTCACACTTTGCATCCCATGTGAATGCTTGGTTCTTCTTTGTCAATCCTGTCAACAGTGCAGCTACTTTGGAGAAATCTTTGATAAACCGTCGGTAATATCCTGCCAACCAAAGGAAACTCTGAAAATTCGTCGCACTCTTAGGTCTGTCCCAGTCCTAGATTGCTGCCACTTTAGTGGGGTCAACCACTATCCCGATGACCTAAGAACCTCACTTCATTCTTCTAGAAGTGACACTTTGAAAACTTGACTCTCAGTTGATGCTTTCGCAAGATCTCTAACACAACTCTCAAGTGTGTCTTATGTTCTTCCTCATTCCTATAGTAAACCAGAATGTCATCCATGAACACAAGCACAAACTTGTTCAATTGGTCTCTAAATATTCTATTTATAAGATCCACATAATACGCTGGCGCGTTTGTCAACCCGAATGGCATCACCAACCATTCAAAGAAACCGGATGGTGTCCTAAAGCAATCTTTGGCACACTATCCTTAGCCACCCTCAACTAGTGAAATCCCATTGCCAGATCCATCTAAGAAAATATTTTGGCTTTATGAAGCTGATCGAACAAGTCATCTATCCTTGGCAACGGATACTTGTTATTTTTGGTCACCTTGTTCAGCTCACGATAGTCCACAGAGCCATCCTCCTTGGTTGCAAACACGACCGGTGTTCCCCATTCGGATACACTCCTCTGAATGAATCCTTTTCCCAAAAAATCTCTAACTTGCACCTCCAACTCACGTTGTTCCTTAGGCATCATCCGCCTAAGACGCACAACGATTGGTCTAACACCCTCAACCAAATCGATCCTAAATTCGAACTCACGACGAGGCGACAACCCTTTGACCATGTCAAAGACATCTACATACTCATTAGCCATCAGCACGAATGACAGGTCTTCTTGTGGAATCCCAAGTAAATATAGATAACTCACGAAGACACCGTCTTTGCGCTTATATCTAATCAATACTTTTCTCCATTCCACATCCCTGACCCTCACCTCTAGCTTCTCGCAATTCACCCTTGCAGCATACCTGTTGAGCCAATCCATGCCCAAGATGATCCCAAACACAACGAAGTTAAGGACAAAGCAATCACACATAAAAGAGCAACCATGACTCGAAAACACTAGACCACAACATATCATGCACAAACTGGATGAACCCTCAACTGGATTAGTCACGATCAATGGTCTATCACAAATCTCGAGTTCCAAACCCAAGCGACAAACAAGCTCATTGCAAATGAATGAATGTGGGGCTCCAGTATCAAACAAGACTCGAAATGAAACACCTTTAACAGAAAGAGTAACTCCAATATCAAACAATTCTGATTTTAACTTCAGATTTAATTCATCTGATTCCACGTATTTTACTTATATGAATTCTGACTGGTTATTTACATAACCATTTAATTTATAATCTTACTCGATTATAATAACAACCAATATATCCAACATATTATAATTCCAATATATATCTTCCCTATATCAAAATATAATTTGGGTAAACTTATTTTCATTTACCCGCTTTTCAAAACATATCGTGTCGACCCATCGTATTCAAGTGTTTATAAACCCCTACCGATATAGTGGATCAAACTAAACGATCAGGACCCATAAACAACTCAAACAATAAATCTCCATAATATAAAACAATTTTTATATCAAATAACAAATATGTTCACTCGTATATACAGTCAACTCAATCAAGGATATTGCTTACCCCATCTCTACTGAGTCACACCACAGTGCCAAGGTAATTACTTAACCTTAAGCTTTGGTACCAACTGTAGTGGCCTGAAGATGTCGGTAGGCTTTTCAACCATCCCTCAAACCCCCAAGCAGGAGGCCAACCTCCCACCGTGGCCTACAGTGGTAGCCCAACTCCATGCTTTACGGCCAGCCTCTCGACTCGACCAACCCGCTATATTGCAGGACCTGTAGGGGTAAGAGTCTCCCGTTCGCCACCAAACCGCAAAGCGATAACCCCTTATCAGACGTACCAGTTAAGCAACATGGACTGGTGTGAGTAAACTCAAATTATTTGATTTAACTTTCAAAATCCTTTTGAAACAAAGGATAATCATAAGACCGATCCACACATAAACACAGATGGTTTTTACCTTATGATAATCCAAATCATTAGTAAAACAACATTTTTCTGATATTATACTAATGTCTAACACAAGTAATATCAATGTAGTAGAAACGCTTGCATCTAACGTTCTACATATATAACATACAATCAAAACCGTGGGCTCTTATTTGGGGAATGGATTCCAACTATGGCAAGGTATGGATCTACCTTCTGCTCAGGTTACTCTAGAAGCGATACACTGGAGTTCAACAAGAACATCTTGCAACTCGGCCACACATGACAGACCACTCATTTCGCTTGAGTGTATCGAATATATTATCACCTTACACTTGGTAAACCAACATAACCATTCCCGGGAGATACAGAATTGAAAGAAGTAACAACTATGGATATTCTCTAGATGGTGACAATATACCCTACTTGGTTGCGAACCATTTAGCCATGCTGCCTGCCCGATTTCTGTCATTTCCCAGTTGATGAGGCTCGAGGTCAAAACGTATCTTTTAACAGATCACTCCTCCATTTACTTCGAATGCCACATTGTCATGCCCGTCAAATCACAAATTGATTTCCCCAAAAATACCACGGGTATAAGCTAAGAGAAACGAATTCCTCCTCCACCAACGTAAATACGTTTGAAACAATCAACTTACGTGATCTACCAGATACAATCTGTCAAACATTCGTCCATTCAAGTTGTCCTGGGACTGGACAAACCAAAGGCACTATTCCGCACACCCATCCTAGGCAATCTCTACCTAGGACTTATGCAACAGCCCTTGCACTTTACTTTGTCTTCAATTTGCCTTCGATCTATTTAATTTGAAACGCTAATGCCTATACGGAGTGGTTTTTTAGATAAGAATCCAATCGGTCACTCCGTATTGACGACGGAAAAATGATCAAAACTTTGATAGTCTGTGATTTAACTATCAAAGAAAAACACGTGTGCAAACAACGATATTATTTCCAGATGGAAATTTTATCGATCAATCATCATTTCACTCATTAACTAAATTCACTTCACCATCATTCACTATCAAACCTTACCATTCCTTAGTTAAGAAGGAAGTCAATTAAGTCGGGGTATAATTACCTCTCAGACCTTAACTGGACAACGTTTTAACTTCGAAATAGTCAAAGTTTATCTTTTAAATCTTTTATAAACTTCCTTACGTAAATCTCTTTCGAATAAATCTCTATTCGATAAGTCTTTCCTTCAAATAAACTATATTCGATAATCTCTCTTCTTCGAATAACATATATTCGAATAACTCTATTCAATTAACACTATTTGATTAACTCTAATCGATTTACTTTTATCAGTTAGCCCTATTTGATTAACTCAATTCTATTAACTCTATTTAATTAACTCTATTTGATTTACCCTACTGGATTAACCCCATTCAATTAACTCTAACTAATTTACTCTTATCAATTAACTCCTTTCGAATAAACTATATTCGATTAACTCCTTTCGAATAACTAATATTCGATTAACTCCTTTCGAATAACTAATATTCGATAACTCCTTTCGAATAACTAATATTCGATAATTTCGCTCGAATAACTAATATTCAATAATTTCTTTCTCTATTCGAATAAACTATATTCGATTAATTCTCTTATTCGAATAACCTTATTCGATAACTCTTTCTTCGAATAAACTATGTTCGAATAACTCTAATCCGACCAACTCTAATTCAATTAACTCTATTCGAATAACAAATATTCGACTAACTCTTGTTCGATTAACTCTATTCGAATAACTCTAGTTCGAATTAACTCTAACAGATTAATTCTAACTGAATAACTCTAACTGGTTAACTCTAACTCTAATCGATTAACTCTAACTCTAATCGATTAACTCCTCTAACTCATTTTGATTAACACATTTTGATTGACTCCTTTGATTAACTCTACGTCCATATTTAGTTTCGAATATCGACGTTGAAATCGATTCTTACTTCTCTATATGAGCCCTGACTTATATATTCTATTTATCTAATAATAAATATTTTATTTTATTTATAAAATATTATTTATAAATTAATCTTCTCAATCTATTGGTTACAACAGATTCAATTTAAAATCTTTGCTTTAAATCCATATCATGTTATACCCGTGTGCGAAGCACGGGTCTAAACTTTCCTAATGTAAAATTCTATTCATCTGCCAAATATTATCTTATATGACATTCTTTTCATTTCCCAATAAATCCCTTTTATAACTCTATTTATTTCCTAAATAAATATTTCCTTTTTGTAACTCTATTTATTTTTCTAAGTAAATATTTCCTTTTTAATTCTATTTGTAAATGTTTTACAAATATCTCCTTTTTAAATCTATTTGTAAATGGTTTACAAATACTCCCTTTTCAATTCAACATATTTATTTTCTAAATAACTATTTCTTTTCCTATTTGCTTCACAATATTTTCCTTTTATATTTGTTTCACAAATATTTTCCTTTTATAAGTTATCCTTCGATTTTATAATTATTTTCTTTTAAAAAATCCTTTTCCTTTTATATATAAAATCCATTGATTTCATAAGAAACCCTTTTTTATTTCCCAACTATTTCTTTTTCTTTTTTTTTAAAATATTTCTTTTTCTATTCTATTTATTTCTAAATAAATCCTTTTATAATATCCTTTGATGTTACAAATATTCTCCTTACAAAATACTTTGATTTTATAAACATTTCATTTTCAATATACTTCTTTTAAAAATTCCCTTTTATCATTCTGGTATTTCTTATGGTATTTAATGTACCATATAACAATGATAAATATTATCCAAACAGACATAATCTATAACAGATTACATGTCACATCATGTGTCACAATATATGAATAACAGTAAAATAAATGTTGAGGAATCCAGTTAGATTCCTCCAACCTGTTTCCCTGCATCATAGATGTTAAACGATATAATTAACATCACTTTTATTTCAATACGAAATATTCTGATCAACTAAATCCATATTTGATTAACGATTTATATATATATCGTTATCTATAATTTCAACCAATACATAAGCAATTCAACCAAACAGTTAACACACAGAAATCAGCAGATAATTATCAGTTCTAAAAATACGTTATAGAAATATAACTGTTCAGAGTTGGTGAGTTTTACTCACATCGATAGGTTATCATTAAATAGCGATGTCCGTCCGTCGATTCAGATCGGAAAATTCATTTTACTATAAATTGTAACCAGCTTCGATTCTCTCCCGGTCAGCTCTAGTGTGCAGCCACCGTCCATATGATCCCAACGCAACTGACTGTTCGTCGATTGGACTTCGTATGAACTACTTACGGGGTTTACAAGATAATTCAAGACTTAATTTATAATTAACTTTAATTAATTTCAAAACATATCCTCACCACTTTTACATGTGACTCCTCCTTCCACCTTCTCCAATGTGATCCGCCCCTTCTCCATTTAATTTCAAACCCGCCTCCCTCTAGCGAACATTTCCAAATCCTTGACTAACTTTGACCGCTTATACCTCGCCCTTCAACCATCTATTTTTCACGCCACTACCACCACTTCGTTCACCAAGTAAATCTCCATCAGCCGGTCTCTGTCCCATGAACTCCAGTCCCCTTCCCCAGATCCGATCTGGAGCCAAAAGTGGCGCTGCTACGATATCGGACTTCGCCCCGGCCACCAAACAGTATCGCAAATACCACCAGAAAATCCGGCGTCTCGCCCTCCTCACTGTCATCACATCGAACCCGTACTCGATGCACCCCTGAGTTCCAACCTGCTGCCTTTCACAAGCAACATTAACTGTCGCTTTCTTCCTTAGTCCACAGAAGTACCCACAATCGACACCTACTGATGCGCCTTCTCGCTGTGAACGCCTCACACCCTTTATTAACTAAATTTACTTTTTGCTAATTAACTGGCAATTGGATTTACAGAAGAAAGAAAACAAAGGAGATTAAGAATGTATTATATAGGGTGAGATTTTGGCTTGTTGTAGTGTTTGTGTCAACGAAGAACGAGTGAGGGTATGAGGTACACATAAGCTTCCGACTGTATTGTTTTAAAAGTTCGCCTTACCGTGTTACGTAAAGTTCTATTTACGTACGGACAGAAATAAAAATACCATTGTGTCGAGCTCGGTGCCACGATCCCGAAAATATAATTATACCGGTAGATTAACTTATATTGTGAAACCCCAAAATCGCTGTTAAGGGTGCAAAATACTCCAAATAAAAAGTTGCTTATTTAATTAATTAAAAATTACAATAAAATTTTGAAAATTAAATTATCACTATATCTCAAAAGAATCTTGTCTAAATTCGAAACCGATATCTAGTTATATCGAATAAACCATTACGGTCGATAAACGATTCTATAGCGACTATTTTAAAATTTGATTTGGACACAACTCACAATCTACATGAAAAAATCCTGATTTTTCTCTTCCATCAGAAAAATATACTTCACCATCTCCTAACTTTTCTTGTTTCACAGAAATCCGATTTAAAACGGACCTTGTATATCCAGTTGAAGTTCAAATCGCCAAATAGCGAACTGCCACGCCATTTCAAGCTTGAATTTAATTATAATAGAATTATACGTTCAAACTTCGTTTGTATAAAATATTCATTATTCTAATTCAATTATAAACTGAATTATATAATTTGAATTGCCCAGTTCACATTATATTGCCAATTCACTAATTCTGATTATTTCAGAATTAAATATATTATTTAATTATTATATTAATTAATATTCACTATTATTAAATTCAACGACCATTTAAATCTCTATATCACTATTTAAATAATTAAATAAATAAATTATTATCCGTTAAAAATACGGGACATTACACTTCTCCTCTTCATGCATAAGCGCCATGTCAACCAATCTCTCAAAGGTAGCCCCCATCGGAATGTGGGTTATAGCCAACCCATGTAGCGGCTCATTCAAACCTTTAACGAACCTCAGGGCCTTCTTCTCAGGTGTGTTCACCAAGTCTAAGCCAAATCTCGCCAACTGATTGAACTTGTTAACGTACTCCTTTACTGATAAATTGCCTTGCTTCAACGCTAAGAACCTCTTCATATATAAATTTTCCTCTACTCGTGAGAGAAATTTCATCTCGAACCTACGCCTGAAATCCATCTATGTCTCCACTGGATGCTCTCCATTCGTAACCTCCCACCAAAACGAGGCTTCGTCCTTCATTAACCAAGTAGCCAATTGGACCTTCCTTCCATCTTCTACCTCGAAAATACCAAATAAATCTTCCACCTCCTTAAGCCAATTTCGAGCTTCTACAAACGTCTCTGATCGATGAAAAGGATTCTAGCCCATTTCTCGAAAATCTTTGCATATCTTTGAAAAAGTATCAACGTGAGGCGGGGCAGGAGGAGGAGAGACTGCAGCAGGGGGAGGAGGGACATTTGCTGGGCCTGCAGCAGTGGCCCTAGCCTCCAGATACCTTCTAAACCAGCCTGGTATCAGTATGCCCTCGGGTATCTCAGGTTCCCCAGACATGCTGAAAAAGAAAAAAGGAAGAGATTCAAAACGGAGAATCGAAGGAAAGATATATAGCTCTTCGGGGTTATGTTTTTAAAACAAACTTTTCTCTTGAAAATACCTTCCTTAAAACATACTTTTGAAAGTATTTCTTGATAAAATATTTTTGAAAAACCATTTTTCAAAATTCATATCTGTTCTGGTAAACTTCGACTCTGATACCACGTGTAACACCCCATGTCCATTAATGTCACTCTCAAAGGGAATGCAATAACTTTCATGGAGCATTATTAGTGTATAGAACAAAATATAACAAGACAGATACATATATTGGCACTTGAAAATTTTAAAACAACTTTTATTGCAGCGGAGGAATAGTTTGATTACAACAACTTCATAAACCAACAGTAAAACCAAGTACACTTAATATCCATCTTGACAAATTGTTTTCTGAGTACATAAAGTAAAAAAGCATAACCCCAACACAAGTAGCCACAAAAGAAATGAGCTGAACTTTACTTTCAGCAATTTAAGCACTTCCAAAAGAGAGAGAAAGAGATCCAAGATCAAGCTCCACTAGTACTAGTCCCACCCTGAGAACCTAGGGGGAGGGGGGGAAGGAAGAAAAGAGGCGAAAAAAAGCGTGTAAGACATAAAGTCTGGCGAGTATAATAACTTTAACAATATAATTATTAAAGTAATTAGGATAAGGCATAAACTGGTAAAACAAGGTATGACCATGAAACAAGTGGGCACGACAAAGCAAACAAGAGGAATATTCTAGCGTTAATCTCGCTCCTAATAACTATAGGATAATTACTATACTGCACCATTACTAGTCACCCTAAAAGTTGATCCCGCCTACAGAACCTAACAATGATAATGGTAGTTTCGTGTACCCCTAGTTTCCTTCATAGGTGTCGCTTGCCCCTATCTCCACTAGTTGTACCCGCTACCTCCATGCGATCGGCTCCCTAACTCGTAGATACCCGTGCTGGTCTCATAGTGGGGTGTATCACTCCCCAAAATGGCAACCCGATACCACTAAACATGCATGGCTTATATCTACACGATGCAACAACGTCTTACCTACCTGCCTAGGCCCACGCACGCACATGACCCCGTTGGACTTGCGTTGCCACTGCTAACCCGTTTTGACCTCTTATAATCAAACCCAGTAAGCGTGTCCCGTCCTCGATCTAACTCGAGCTCACAAAGATACTTAATGGGTTACTGGTTTGAAAAGGGTCCCCATGTTTGACACAAGCTTTCCACCTATGCTTGGTCCCCACTAGAACTTTCCACTTAACCCCTTCTTATTCATGTCTTCTTACATGTTTTCAACTTGGTTAAGTGTTTCTAATCGTATTTCACATGCCACCCAGGCCACCCACTTAACACCCATATCCCACCACATGTTTATCTGGTTAATTGTTACTTAATTCATTAGAACCGTAACCTTGTAAAGACCTCCCACATTAGACTACCGTTTGTGGTTGCTTGATTTGTCGGGCGGGTTCAGTCAGTCTTATACCACAAACGATCTAACCTTGTGTCTTTACAATTGTTATGCATTTAATTTGTGCCTTTGACCTCTTATATTAGACTACCGTTTGTGGTTGCTAGATTTGTTGGGTGGGTTCGGGCAGTCTTATACCACAAATGAGTCTAACCTCGTGTCTTAGGCGGTTAATTATTACACATAATTATTTTACCCCAAATTGGATTAATATCCCTATTCAAATTTGTCAATAAATTCCAAATCAATTTATGTCCATAATTATCACCTAAATTATGTCCATGATTTCAGGTATGTAAATTTAGACCAATTAATGTCTCAAATTAATTATATGCCTTTAAGGCTATTTTATGCCAATTCACAATTATATATATTTAATATTTTCCCATTGTCCCCACGCTATTCGTACTTTTTGATATGACATATGTTATACTCGCAATAGTCTAACTTATAAAAAGAAAAGCAACATCAGAACTTGCATAACATATAAAATAGATCTAAGAATCATGACATAAGTTTACATAGCCAATAACTTGCATAGGCAATACACAAATTTGCATAAAATATCATGGATCTAAATATAGATCTAAACATAAAGATGTGAACTTGCATATATGGATATGGTTTTCCTATAACTTGCCTATGAATTTCATTCAAACTAGCATATGATTCACATACAAAACTAGCATAGGCAATGGGCATATAGAACATAAATTTGCATAACTATATACAACCATGGATCTAAATATAGATCTAACCATAAAGATGTGGACTTGCATATGGATCTAAACATGTAAATTAATGTCACATGTTTTACATAAAAACTAGCATATGTATCTACATGATTCACATATGAACTTGTGTATAATCCACCTACAGACTTGCATAAGATTCACATATGTTTTAATATCCCAAACTTGCATAAAATTCATAAACTAGCATATGATTTATCACCCCAAACTTGCATAAGATTCATATACATATGATTTAACACAAATTAACATAAAATGAATCAAGTTACAATTGAACATATGAAATAGATCCAAAATAACAAAACTGTCAACCATCGCATCACATGATTCAAAGTCATATTCTCATATTCCCAGTTTTAACTTATCACAATTAAATTAATTATTTTGTGAAAGAAATTATACTCACAAACAAAAGAATTGTCTTGTTTTTCTAAGATCTGTATTTTGAAACTGAATTGCTCGCCTTTGATGTAGACTAATTTTTATCCTAATTTAGATTAGATTTGATATTGATTCTTGCTTCTATCTTGTTTTCGAGTTGAAAGATAATGGCGGCTACACTAGGTTCTCCATTGAAGGCATGGCGGCTCTTGGTATGAATTAGTGTGATTTTAGGTTGAGAGTTAGGTTGCTTATATAGAATTTTAATTAATTTAGAGCCGTTAGATTAACCTAGAAACAATCAAGACCATCCAGTCAAGATAGAATAACACCTCATCCCTAATGACTCAGCACTGAGTCAAAACATCGTCACCTTTCAGATCTTCCCTGGGGGGTAGGTCGACCGCCAGGTTGACCTGTATGGGTAGGTCGACCTCCAGGTCAACCCCCTGGTCGACCTGGCCCTCGGACGGGAGATTTCCCGCCCAGCCTGCTCCCCTGTTTGAATTTGAATTTCTAAACTGTTTTTAATTTATTTAAATTCTGAAACTTCGGAAGGCCATAAATTCTTCATACGAAGTCTAATTCACACAAACTCAGACTCTATCTCAAGCATAATTTCGAGACAAACGTAATGGCACAACCCGTTTCCCTTAATTCTCACATTTGAAATTAAGTATTCTTTAATTCATTAAGTTTAATGTTTAAAATCACAGGGTGTTACAAAACATGTAAGAAGACATGAATAAGAAGGGGGTTAAGTGGGAAATTCTAGTAGGGACCAAGCACAGGTGGAAAGCTTGTGTCAAGCATGGGGGACCCGTTTCAAACAAGTAACCCATTAAGTATCTTTGTGAGCTCGAGTTAGATTGAGGACGGGATACGCATACTAGGTTTGATTATAAGAGGTCAAAACGGGTTAACGGTGGCAACGCAAGTCCAACGGGGTCATGTGCGTCCGTGGGCACGGGCTGGTAGGTAAGACGTTGTTGCATCATGTAGATATAAGCTGTGCATCCTTATTGGTATCGGGTTGCCACTTTGGGGAGTGATACACCCAACTATGGGACCAACACGGTATCTATGAGTTAGGGAGCCCGTCGCATGGGGGTAGTGGGTACAACTAGTGGAGACAGGGGCAGGCGACACCTATGAAGACAGCTAGGGGTACACGAGACTACCATTATGATTATTATGTTCAGTAGGCAGGATCAACTCTTAGGGTGACTAGTAATTGTGCAGTATAGTAATTAACCTATAGTGATTAGGAGCGAGATTAATGCCAGAATATTCCTCTTGTTCGTTTTGTCTTTCCCACTTGTTTCACAGTCATTCCTTGTTTTACCAGTTTATGCCTTATCCTAATTACTTTAATAATTATATTGTTAAAGTTATGGTACTCGCTAGACTTTTTGTCTGACCCCCTTTGTTTTCGCCCCTTTTCTTCCTTCCCCCCCCCCCCCAGGTTCTCAAGGTGGGACTAGTGCTAGTGGAGCTTGATTCAGATCTTTCTCTCTTTGGAAGTGCTTGGATTGCTGAAAGTAAAGTTTAGCTCATCTCTTTTATGGCTACTTATGTTGGGGTTATGCTTTTTTTACTTTATGTACTTAGAAAACAATTTGTCAAGATGGTTACTAAGTGTACTTGGTTTTTCTGTTGGTTTATGATGTTGTTGTAATCAAACTATTTCTCCGTTGCAATAAAAGTTGTTTTAAAATTTTCAAGTACCCATATATGTATCTATCTTGTTATATTCTGTTCTATTCACCAATAATACTCCATGAAAGATAATGCATTCCCCTTGAGAGTGACATTAATGGACGTGGGGTGTTACACGTGGTATTAGAGTTGAAGGTTAACAGAACAGATAATAGATTTTGAAAAACTATTTTTCAAAATCGTATTATAAAGAAATACTTTCAAAAGTATGTTTTAAGGAAATTATTTTCAAGGTAAAAGTTTGTTTTAAAAACATAACCCCCAAGAGCCATATATCTTTCTTTCGAATTCTCTGTTTTGAATCTCTTCATTTTCTTTTCAACATGTCTGGGTTACCCGAGATACCCGAGGGAATACCGATACTAACCTGGTTCAGAAGGTATCTCGAGGCTAGGGCCACAACCACAGGCCCAACAGACATCCCTCCTCCCCCAGCTGCAGCCACTCCTCCTCCTCCCCATCCCCGTGTTGATACTTTTTCAAAGATATGCAAAGACTTTTGAGCAATGGGCGGAAAACCTTTTCACGGATCAGAGACGCTTGTTGAAGCTCGAAATTGGCTTAAGGAGGTATAAGACTTGTTTGGTATCTTCGAGATAGAAGATGGAAGGAAAGTCCAATTGGCTGCTTGGTTAATGAAGGAAATACGATTCATTTTTGTTAAGGAAATAGAAATAGACAGAAGAAGAACTAAAAGAAATATTAGAATATCAAACCGGAACTGAACAAAATATAATATATAACATAATTTTTGGAATACAAAATTTGTATCATGTATACATATCATTATCAGAGTACAATACAACATTTGATACAGCGGAAAATAACTCTTAAATATCTAACGGTGAATCCTCCTGCTTCAAGCTCCTCCAAGTGTATATATAAAATCCTGAAACACTTGACTACCTATACAAATTTGGGCACCCAAGAGTTTAGGGAAAACAAACAAAATAAACTCTGGGTCAATCATTCCAGTTGCATTGACCCTCCTTCTTAATCCATGAGTAATTCTAGGTTGAATTCATGCTTCAGATCTTCTCGCGATTCAAAGTCACGATTTCCAATTCGATCTTTTTCTTTTAATTATTTGAGGTGGCTTTGAGGAATAATGGACGTTGGATTTTTGGAAGGAATTGAGCAGACAATGATGTTGCTTTTTAAAGGAATTCGAAGCTTGTGATATGAATATATTCAGAAAGGAATTCGTTTTGAATGGTTTAGGGAGCTATCCCCTTATATTTATCGGATGATTCGATTTAGTTTGGTTTGCAGATATTTGGAAAATATGAAGAGAAAGGGGAAGTCACAATTTATAGAAAAAGGGGAGGGAACAATTCGTACTCACCATTAATTCATGTTTACTAGATAACAAAAGTGAGCAACATAAATTTGTGCTCGATGAAGATGTAGGGTGGCGCGCTTTTGATTCCTTGGTGCTGCAATGTACGGATCGGCTCTTAATATATTTATTTATTTAGATTTAAAATTAAATTATATGATTTTATCCGTTAATTTTATAATAACATAACTATTTTAGCTGATCGAAGAAGATACAATTTAAATTGACGATATAAATTAAATTCAAAATAATGTAACTTGACACATAGAGTTTATATTAATCATTAGAATCGTTCTTATTCAGTTTTAACTTCGAATTTAGTTATTTCCATTTTGTATAACGATAATTTGATATGTTCGATTAAGTTGATAAATTCAATATTAAATTCATTTATATTTGCAAATCAATACGAAAAATCTAGGATGTTACAATATGGCAGGAAAATGAGATTTTGCATCTTTAGGAATTTGTCTATGAAACAATTTTATTTGGATTCATGGAGAAATTCTGAATCATTTTCATATATAATATGGTGAAAATGGTTAATGTATGAAGAAGTTATGAAAAAACGAATTTGGATAGTGTACACAGAAAATAAATGTATATAATTATTTGAATATTATATATATTGTCTAAACAATATTTAAAATAGATGAAGGAAAATCAAAATTTGAATTTGGAGATAAGATCTAGGGGATAACATATATTGGATATATGGAAATGAATGAAGCAAATTAAGAACATAATTAATAAAATAAACAGCTCAGCAACGCAATAAATTGGGCGTTCCAGCCCGAAGGGGTCGACCACTCCCCCTTAAGGAGGGTCGACCGCTAGGCAGTTAGGAAGCCCAATTTTGCTTATGTGGATAAGGGTTTTCTGAGAGGTTATATTTATATGAAAGGCTCAGATTAAATTTTATTAATTGACGGCTCATGCTCACATGAGCAAGTATTAATAACCCATCATTCCTCACACTTGAATCCCTAATTATTCTACACTTGTGCCTCCATGCTGCTGAATTCCATAGAAAAATAAAGAGAATAGGGCGAAGGTTTCTTCTACTTCTCTAACTCTATCCTAAATCTTTCTATTTGAATTTGGAATTTAGCATAAACATGTTTGTAAAAGAATCTAATTATGCGATTCTTATATGTATATTATTAGGGGGATAATCAAAGCTTGCTTGAACGTTGAGAATCCTTGCGAATCTTGTAATTCTACCACATCTCTGCCTAATTAGTGAGTGGAATCTAGTTTTTCTAGAAGAAATATTCATGTTTTTAATAGTTTGCCATATGAATTGATATGCCATTGAAGATTTGGATATGTGATAATATAAACATGAAAATCCCCAAATCTTCTATCTTGTAATTACGCATGAAACTGTCATAATGAGATGAGTTCGTGGAATTGTGGTTTTTGTATTGGAGTAAAAGTAAATATGATTGTTGTACTACTATTTATATTTTATGCAATTCACCATTATTATCATTTGATTTAGCCTAAAAAGGTTTGTATTTGAATTGTTTTATAGTTGAATTGGGTTTGGATCCTATTTTGGGTGTAAAAGCATTCATAAATTGGAATAAGTCAAACGTAAACATTTTTCGGTGTATAACACCACAAAAAGGGTGGACTGGGTGAAATATGGATTGTAAACATACATATGTGAATGTATGAAATACTCTACTTTTACTTTAATACTGAAATCATTTCTACATGCCTAGGATGCAAGTTTAAAATTTTATGTATATGTGTTTCTCCATCCAAGGCTACTTGTTATGTTATCATACTGTTATTATGCGTATGTTGTAGCAATAAAAGTTTGTAAAACCCAATTTGCATGCCTTAATTTGGATAAGATGATGACAATTGCCATCTCGTTATAACATTTCCCTATTTGTACGAACATTATATTAATTAGGTGCTATTATTATATTACTTATATCAACGTAATTAACTTCATCTTTTCGTAATAAATGCGATTAGGTTAGAGTTTGAATTTGAAATGTCCCCTTAAAAAATATACATATATATTTGTTTGCTTGTATATGCGTATATTTAGAATGGCTTAAATATATATTAATAAATGAGACATAGGCACGAGGTTAGTTGCCATTTGTGCTAGAAGTCTTCCCGGAACCGAAAAACCTTAAGTGGGCCAAAATAATGTGAGATGTCTAGTGCCATGGGCCATTCATAAACTCAGTACAATAGACACGAGGTTAAATTGACTTGTAGTAGATGCCTGCCCAGAACTGCCCAGCATATCCAGCATCTACAGGTATATGGTTTAATCTGAGAGGTCTAGCTTGTGTGTGTGTATAAATATAAATATATATATATATATAAGTATGATGTGTGAAAACAAATAGGTTTACTACGCCTTAAGAAGGTCTTAAGTGGATAACTCACCTTTTTATCTAGTTTTTGTCTTAAATGGTTAGGACTAGGATCCCTTTGAAGGTTTATTCCTTGGAGGGGAACCCAAGTCATGGGACGTACCCTTATTAGCATTAAGGTAGGTTTATTGTTCCTCCTTCTTTAAAAGTGGTTAGGCATAAAGTGGTAACGGAGTAGGGTAGTTCATGGGGATGACCTCTTCCTCTATAAGCTTGTAAGGGCTTAACCAGGGACATGTTGGTAATTAAGAGGATATGTGGCCATTGCATGCTCATAAACCATCTAAGGGAAGTCATAAGTGACATAGGTGTTCTGCCGGATAATATCAGTTAAGTTGTAAAATTCACAATACAATTTCTCATATTACAAATGAAATAATAGACATAAGAATGTTGACGTACTTAGACGGGGGTTTGAAAGAGCTAGGGGTCCGCCTTAGGCTTATAAGAGATTGTAACAATCCACCTTTAATATGGCCATAAGAGACCGAGAATGCCACCTCGTTGGGTCTTTACCCTAAAAGCACAAATGGGCGCTTGACTTGGATATCCATCCCATTGGTTAGAAATTTGGTGTTTATTGTGTGCTACATAGACATATCTTGACATATGTAACTTGCAAAAAATATAGGGTATGGACATTAAGTAACACTATATTTTAGCCATACAGAACATTATGTTCTAACCCCGTCTCCTTAACATCCAACAAGTCAGTAGATGGGGTAAATCCATGGATGAAGTCATGAGCGAAGCCGATGTAGAAAAAGAAGTTATTATGATATTATTAGCAGTTATAGCTTTTCTTCTTTTGGAATCTTATGAAAATGAACTATTTAATGTACCTATTGAACAAATGTAACTGTGACTGTGTATTTCTATGATTTTGAAAAAAGGTACATCTTATTTCTAGTATTATATTTTCTCTTTCCGCTGTGTGAGAGTTCCATTCGAGGTATATGTAACACCCCACCTCCGCCAATGCCACTCTTGCAAGGACATTAGCTTTGGAGGGGCGTTAAACAAGGTAAACATGCATGTAGATATCACAAGACAGAACATATAAGTAAAACAGAGTAGTAAAGCAGCGGATAAAACTTAGCATTTCAAAACCATAGTCATGTTACAACAAAGTACTTGGTCATTATTTTCCAACAACAAAGTCTAGATAAAACCATAAACTGAAAAACTGAAATACATAAAGTACTATCCCCAAAATGAAGTGATAAACCATAGCTAGCCCAATGTCCAAAACCGTACATGAGCAAATCCAGTAAGCAAGCTGTAAAGATCCAAGCTAAGCTCCAATGTTCCCACCCTGAGAACCTGGGGGGGGGGGGAAACGGAAGAAAAGAGGCGAAAGAAAACAGGTCAGTCAAAAAGACTGGTAAGCCCTACTACTATCTGTCTATGAACTAGTAAAGTTAACTGGCATGAGAAGCTGAGATGAACATGAGGATAACAACATACTGGCATGATGATTAACTAACAAGATAGATAAAGGTGTCATCGCATAATCAAGTTTAAGTTTTGCACCACGGGTGTACTAGCATTCTAACGTGTCAAGTAAAAACAAGAATTGATCCCTTGGCCCAAGCTTGGCCCAATATAATGAGGTGACCTAAATCAAGGTCCAACTACACGGTCTAGTCGATCGGCTCCCTATAAGCCTAACTCGTCAAGTGTCGGTGTCATACGGCCTAGTCATGTAATGTAGTTGACTGTGCAGGGTCCACCCCATAGGGTGTATCAGGCCCTACGGTGTAACCCTCAGACACCATTACAGGATGCACAGTCCAAACCTACCGATGCCCGTGTTCAACTCCGGACTTGATGTGCACGACCATGGTCCGCCTGAACAACCGGTGCATCATTCAGCCGTCTCTTTTGGTCTCTTACAATCAGCCCAGTAATCGCGCCCCACCCTAGCCTAGTTCTAGGGTCTTATGATACTACCTAGAAGGTTACTGCTGAAAAGGACCACGCAACTAGGGTTTCTTAACGGGTTAAATGTGGTTAACCCGATCCAAACGTGGATTAAATCGGTTAAGAGTACCCAAGGCTCCTGACTTAACCTCGATTAATCCATCAAGCCCAAATTGGTTAAGTATTAAGTGGACCATGACTTAACCATAATCAGGAGGCATTAATTAACTTAATGCGCTTTAACCTCTCACATTAGACTTTGTTGTGGTTACTAGTTAAGCCGGTCAGGTCCGGGTAGCTTTACACCACAACTAGGTCTAACCTCGGGTTCGAGCACAACATGACCAACTTCTCACATTGGGTCCTATTGTTTGTAGCCACTAGTTAAGCCGGGCGGGTCCGGGTAGATTTATGCTACAAACTCAACCCAACCTCGAGTTGGCCACACTCATATTTGCTAAGTGTCATGTCCATTATGTTTCCAAAACATAATTACAAGTTAACATATCACGTTATGTTATAAAAACCATGTTTATGTCATAATGTTACCCAACCCCAATGTAATCCCATCGTTTACATAATCGCAACAACGCATAAAGGAAAAAATGGGGAACTTAGCATAATCTTGACATAAAGGTATTGAAGCCACAAGTTTATCATGGTGGCATATGAAATGTACATATGTTCATATACTTGCATATTGCATTATTAGGCTTCAAAAGCATGCATAAAACCAAACTTAGCATATGAGTGATACATGGTGATAAATAACATGTAGAAGTTGTTAGAAGTTCACATTTAGGCTCACATGCAAGTTATCATAAGGGATATGATAACTTTCATGTTGCCAAAATGCAACCTTTAACATAAAGCTTGAAGCTTTAAGGCCATAAACTCAAGTTTAACTTGCATAACATGATAACATGTGTATAATGATCAACCCAAACATGCATAACATGATAACATGTGTCATACATAACTTGCATAATGATCGACCAAACTTGCATATAATGATCAACCAAACTTGCATATAATGATCAACCAAACTTGCATATAATGATCAACCAATGATCAACCAAACTTGCATACAATGATCAACCAAACTTGCATCATTCATTTAACTTTAGATTTCAGTAAAAAGAAAGTAGAAAAGGGCTTACTATGCTATGAAGACACAAATTAATATTTATTATAAAGATTGAGACAAAGCCCTTATGCAAGCACCGAAAACTCAAATATGCAAGCTCCAAATGAAAACCCTTGAGCCAATTCAATAAAAACCCTTGCTTTGAAATAGAAATGTTGCAACTTGACTTGAATGCAAGCTAAGAACACTCATACAAGTTTGAAAACACTTATATGAACTCAAAATCTCTCATAGAAATTAACTTAGAAATTTTAGCATGAGAGTGGAGGCCATGAGAGGAACAAATTTGACATAGTTTAGTTGTAGGATTGAATAATGGTGATTTAGGCTAGGTTTGGGGTCTTTTTATAGAGGATTAGGATAGTATTAGCCATAGGATTAACTCTAGATTCAATCCAAGCCATCAAAGCATGTCTTGGGGAAGAAGTCAAGTGTAGGAACTATCTAGGGCCTTTAGATTAAAGCCATGAGAACCATTCAAATGAAAAATCTGCATTTGAGCGAATCGGCCCACGTGTTGACAGCCAAACACCCTGGATTAACCCCTAGTCGACCCAACGGGCTGGGGTCGACCTCAAAAATCGGCCGGTTCGGTTATTCCCCTCTCCCAATTCACTGTTTTGAACATTTTTGCATATTTATTTATTTAATTATCAATTATATATATATATATATATCAATATATATATATATATTTCTCTGCGCAACCCATTTCACTTAATTAAGTATACTTTAATTTGTGAATTTTTCATGAAACTTCGCGAGGCCATATCTTGGTCATACGGACTCCGATTTTCGAAAACTCGGACTCTATTTCGCGTAATTTTCCGAGACGAACGCAATGGCACAGCCCGTTTCCCTTGATTCAGATTTTACAGTTTGATTCTGCCTCCATTTATGTTATAACATGTTATTCAAAAATACGGGTTGTTACATTCTCCCCTCCTTAAAGGATTTCGTCCCCGAAATCTCCAAGTTAGGAAGAACGTATCCTACCATCCATCATCCATCTACTCAAAACATCATCCACGAGCAATCATTGTCCTTAAAAGGTTATAAATGCTGTATGATCATATGCAAAGGTGTGTGTATATGTACTTATCTAATGCGAAAATCAGGAGGTTACTGATTCAGTAAACCCCCTTAATGCAAAATATGTTAGTGAAATGAGTCCATATGTATGCAAATTTCTAACATAATTTATAATCTCTACATGAGTGAACATAACATTCATCCATATGCAACATCCACGTGATAGCATAACAAGTTTTCATCCATGAATAAGCATAAACACTCATGCATATGCGGTATGAAAGTGTGTGAGCCGATCTTAGTGCCTAACGTGTATTATGCATCCACGAGTATCCACTTGCAAACACTTGCAACCACTTGCAAACATCAAACATAACATGTTTCAAATACATGTTTCAACCAAGGGTTTCTACCTAAGGTTCTCATGACAAGATTTACGAAACAAGATAAACTAGATAAGCATGGATAGCAAAGGGAAGATATACCAATCTAGGAAAAGAGATTGAAAATGTATCCTCCAAGAGAAATGGATAAAGCACGCGCCTCTTCTCCTTGTTTCCCAAGTTGCGTCTCCCTCTGTTTCACTCCATTGCGCCTTAACAAGCTTAACTTCTTTGCTTCTTAGCTTCTTTGTCTTCATTTCCATGATACGAATCGGAGCTCGTCTCAGGGTTGCTTCATCCTCTACCTCCATGTCTTCAAGAATACTTGGTTCAACCACTTTGGCGGGTCTGTGCAAACACTTCCGGAGATGCGAGACATGAAAGACATTATGCACTCCGGCCAGCTTCTCAGCAATTCCACCTTATAAGTCATCTTCCCGACTCTTTCTATAGTAGGGAAGGGTCCTACGATCCTTGGTGTCAGCGAACCATATTTCGCAAAGGAGAAATCTTCACAAAGACCATATCTCCAAATTTTAAATTCCAAGTTTGTGCTTCGCTTGTCTGCATAGGATTTCTGTCTGTCTTGGGCCGTTCTTATCCGTGTTCGAATCAATTCAACCCTCTCGGATGTGTCCCTTATCATGTCGGGCTCAATTATAAGCTTATCCGTCGTCTTTCCACCAACATGTTGGTGGCTTGCACGGCCTCCCATACGAAGCTTCAAATGGTGCCATCCCTATGCTGGCTTGATAGTTATTATTATAAGCAAACTCTACAAGAGGAAGGTGGTCTTCCCAAGTACCACCGAAGTCGAGAACACAAAACCTCAAAAGATCTTCTAGCACTCTATTCACCATTTCGGTTTGGCCATCCGTCCAGGGGTGATAGGCTGTACTCAGATTCAATCGCGTACCTGTTGCTTCTTGCAAACTGTTCCAGAACTGGCTAGTAAAAATTGGGTCACGATCGCTAACTATGCTAGAAGGAACTCCATGCAGCTGCACTATCTTTTGAAGATAAACAGATGCTTGCCGCGATACGGTCCTCTTACTTTTCACCGGAATAAAATGGGCTCTCTTTGTAAATCTATCAATTATTACCCATATCCCATAAAGCCAAAATAGTTTGGTGGCGAACTTCTTCACCCCAACCATATATCACAAATAGGCTAGCCATACTCCTTAGGGGGTTTGTAACAGAACTAAGACTGAGGATAGGACTGAGAGGATATACTTAAAAGGCAGCATGCAAGTAAGCTCTACGGAACAATAGGGATCAAAGATATACTCTTAGAAAGAGATTAAATGCGCGTATGTAGACTTCAATCTTCTAAGCCGCATTTTTCTTGTGCTTATTCCCATCGTGCCTTGACCGTCTTTTAACTTCACAATTCCGTAGTTCTTAATTCTTATTTCCAAAATATGAGTTAGAACTCATTTCATCGTTGCCTCTCATTCCACTTCCACTTATTCTTTGCCTAAAATACTTGGCTTTCACCCAACTGCGTACTCATGGTTTCATGCAAGCTTTCCAAGATTCGTTAGTGAATCTTGGATCTTGTTTACATACTATACGGTATCCCACGCAGAAAAATATCTCTTGAAAACAGTGCCAATCCACGTTGCCAAACTGGAGCTGAGGTAAAGGCTCTCTTGAGCCTTTGAAAAGCAAGCTCACACTCCAAGTCCCATGCAAAGACTAAGTTCTTCTTCGTCAACTTAGTAAGAGGGGCCGAAATCTTAGCGAAGTCCCTGATGAACTTCCTATAGTAGCCTGCCAGACCGAGAAAGCTTCTTACTTCGGTTGCATTCCTCGGAGTCTTCCAGTCTTGAACCACAACCACTTTCGCGCGATCCACCGCTATGCCTTGCTTAGAAACTATATGTCCAAGAAACCGACCTTCCCTTCTCCAGAAATGACATTTGGAGAACTTGGCTTTCAACTGATGCTCTCTAAGCGTATCCATCACTTCCTTGAGATGTCTGGCATGTTCTTCCTCATCCTTTGAGAAGATCGGAATATCATCCACGAAGACAATAACAAACTTGTTGAGGAACTCCCTGAACACCCTACTCATCAAGTCTACGAAGTATGCGGGTGCATTAGTCAAACCGAATGGCATGACAAGCCATTCAAAGAATCCATCTGGAGTTCTAAACGCAGTTTTATCAATACTATCCTCAGCTACTCTAAGCTGATGGAATCCGGTAGCTAGATCGAGCTGAGAGAAAACAGAAGCACCAACAAACTGGTCAAAGAGATCATCAATCCTCGGTAACGGGTGCCTATTCTTCTTTGTCAACTTGTTCAATTCTCGATAATCAACACATAGACGAAGCGAACCATCCGCCTTAGTAGCGAATACCACCGGAGCACCCCATTCAGAAATGCTTCGTCTAATAAAATTCTTCTCAAGCAACTCCTTGATTTGCTTACTGAGCTCCCTTCTTTCATGAGGGGCCATGTGCCTAACAGGCAATGATACTGGCTTGGCATTATCGACTAGATAAATGCGGAAATCTATCTCTCGTTTAGGGGGTAACCCCTTAACTTCTTCAAAGACATCAGGATAGTCTCGGACCACCCTTACAGATTGCAGATCATCGATGGACGAGTCGAGAGATTCAAGATTACATAACATGACGGGACCTCTACGGTTACAAGAAATTTCTAGGGTACTACCGAGGCGAGTCATGAGCCTCTCCACCCTATGCTCACAATCGAGGATGGCTCCATAACTGGACAACCAATCCATGCCCAAGACCAACCCATATCCCGTGACCCCGAGAACATAAGCACTACACGTGAATTCTACAGCCAAAATAGAAATTTTCAAATCCACCCAAATCATAGACAGATGGGCGGAACCCCCAATTGGATTTGAAACACAAACGGGATCCTCAACTAGGCTAGTACTTAGGTGCAAACCTTCAACAAAATCAGAAATAAAACTATGCGATGCGCCAGAATCAAACAAGGTATGAACAGGGAAATCAGAAATGTATACAAGGTTTTCTACAGAAATACTACCTCGGTCCTGAACTGGAGCAGTGTTGAGAGCATGCACTTGCCCTCCAGAAGGTCCTGCATGTTGATTCTGCCCTTTCCCTTGTCCTTGCTTCTTGGGGCAATCCTTGCTAAGATGTCCAGGCTCTCCACAGTGAAAGCATTTGCCCAACTTCCTCTTCTTCTTCCTACAGTCTTTGGCTATGTGCCCAGTAATCCCACAGAAGTTGCACTTCCTCCTTTCTCTTGACTTGTTGTTCTTGCAATTGTTGTTCTTATCTCTTTCCTCGGTATCTTCCTTCTTGCCTTGGGACTCATTTGCCTTGACCTCCTTCTTGCCACTCTTATCTTCCTCTTGAAGTAAGGCCATATTCACCAAATTTTCGAAGGTCGCCCCCAGGGGTATATGAGATATGGCCAAACCACGCAATGGCTCATTCAATCCTAGAGCAAAGCATAGGGCCTTCTTCCGAGCGGTGTTAACCCATTCTAGACCGAACTGAGCAAGTTGATTAAACTTATCCATGTATTCTCTAACGGTCATGTCCCCTTGCTTTAGTGATAGGAACCTCTCTAGCTGAAGGTTCTCTTCTGCTGATGATAAAAACTTTAGTCCAAACCCTCTCCTAAAGTCATCCCAAGTCTCGATGGGTCTAATAGCGGTGGTGACTACCCACCAATAAGCAGCTTCCCCTTTCAACAGCCATACCGCCAACAGAACTTTCCTACGATTTTCCACATCAAAGATAGCAAAGAGGTCTTCAGTTTCCTTTAACCAGTTTCTTGCCTCCACAGAAGTCTCCGTTCCGACAAAATTCTTGCAACCCATCGCCTTAAAGTCTTTGCAAAGCTTTGCGAAATCCTCTTGCGGATGCTGAGGGGGAGAAGGAACCTCAGCAACGGGAGGAGGAGAGATGTTAGCGACGGGGGAAGGAGGAGGAATGTTCGCGGGGCCGGCTTCATTCGCCCTTGCCTCCATAAATCTCCAGAACCAGACGGGTACTTGTACGCCTTCCGGGATGTTAAAGCGATCGGCCATACTAAAAAGAAGAAAAAGATAGATTCAGAACGAAGAAACGAAGGATAGTGCTATGGCTTTTGGGGAATAGCCTTTTTAAAATAACTAGACTTTTCTTGGAAAATACTTAATTGGTTTTGAAAATAGTTATTCAAAAGGAAAGTTTCAAAAACACTTTTGCTCAAATCTTGTAAACCTTATGCTCTGATACCAAATGTAACACCCCACCTCCGCCAATGCCACTCTTGCAAGGACATTAGCTTTGGAGGGGCGTTAAACAAGGTAAACATGCATGAAGATATCACAAGACAGAACATATAAGTAAAACAGAGTAGTAAAGCATCGGATAAAACTTAGTATTTCAAAACCATAGTCATGTTACAACAAAGTACTTGGTCATTATTTTCCAACAACAAAGTCAAGATAAAAGCATAAACTGAAAAACTGAAATACATAAAGTACTATCCCCAAAATGAAGTGATAAACCATAGCTAGCCCAATGTCCAAAACCGTACATGAGCAAATCCAGTAAGCAAGCTGTAAAGATCCAAGCTAAGCTCCAATGTTCCCACCCTGAGAACCTGGGGGGGGGGGGGTAAACGGAAGAAAAGAGGCGAAAAAAATAGGTCAGTCAAAAAGACTGGTAAGCCCTACTACTATCTGTCTATGAACTAGTAAAGTTAACTGGCATGAGAAGCCGAGATGAACATGAGGATAACAACAAACTGGCATGATGATTAACTAACAAGATAAATAAAGGTGTCATCGCATAATCAAGGTTAAGTTTTGCACCACGGGTGTACTAGCATTCTAACGTGTCAAGTAAAAACAAGAATTGATCCCTTGGCCCAAGCTTGGCCCAATATAATGAGGTGACCTAAATCAAGGTCCAACTACACGGTCTAGTCGATCGGCTCCCTATAAGCCTAACTCGTCAAGTGTCGGTGTCATACGGCCTAGTCATGTAATGTAGTTGACTGTGCAGGGTCCACCCCATAGGGCGTATCAGGCCCTTCGGTGTAACCCTCAGACACCATTACAGGATGCACAGTCCAAACCTACCGATGCTCGTGTTCAACTCCGGACTTGATGTGCACGACCATGGTCCGCCTGAACAACCGGTGCATCATTCAGCCTTCTCTTTTGGTCTCTTACAATCAGCCCAGTAATCGTGCCCCACCCTAGCCTAGTCCTAGGGTCTTATGATACTACCTAGAAGGTTACTGCTGAAAAGGACCACGCAACTAGGGTTTCTTAATGGGTTAAATGTGGTAACCCGATCCAAAAGTGGATTAAATCGGTCAAGAGTACCCAAGGCTCTTGACTTAACCTCGATTAATCCATCAAGCCCAAATTGGTTAAGTATTAAGTGGACCATGACTTAACCCTAATCAGGAGGCATTAATTATCTTAATGTGCTTTAACCTCTCACATTAGACTTTGTTATGGTTACTAGTTAAGCCGGGCGGGTCCGGGTAGCTTTACACCACAACTAGGTCTAACCTCGAGTTCGAGCACAACATGACCAACTTCTCACATTGGGTCCTATTGTTTGTAGCCACTAGTTAAGCCGGGCGGGTCCGGGTAGATTTATGCTACAAACTCAACCCAACCTCGAGTTGGCCACACTCATATTTGCTAAGTGTCATGTCCATTATGTTTCCAAAACATAATTACAAGTTAACATATCACGTTATGTTATAAAAACCATGTTTATGTCATAATGTTACCCAACCCCAACATAATCCCATCGTTTACATAATCGCAATAACGCATAAAGGATAAAATAGGGAACTTAGCATAATCTTGACATAAAGGTATTGAAGCCACAAGTTTATCATGGTGGCATATGAAATGTACATATGTTCATATACTTGCATATTGCATTATTAGGCTTCAAAAGCATGCATAAAACCAAACTTAGCATATGAGTGATACATGGTGATAAATAACATGTAGAAGTTGCTAGAAGTTCGCATTTAGGCTCACATGCAAGTTATCATAAGGGATATGATAACTTTCATGTTGCCAAAATGCAACCTTTAACATAAAGCTTGAAGCTTTAAGGCCATAAACTCAAGTTTAACTTGCATAACATGATAACATGTGTATATTGATCAACCAAAACTTGCATAACATGATAACATGTGTCATACATAACTTGCATAATGATCAACCAAACTTGCATATAATGATCAACCAAACTTGCATATAATGATCAACCAAACTTGCAACATTCATTTAACTTTAGAGTTCAATTAAAAGAAAGTAGAAAAGGGCTTACTATGCTATGAAGACACAAATTAATATTTATTATAAAGATTGAGACGAAGCCCTTATGCAAGCACCAAAAACCCAAATATGCAAGCTCCAAATGAAAACCCTTGAGCCAATTCAATAAAAACCCTTGCTTTGAAATAGAAATGTTGCAACTTGACTTGACTGCAAGCTAAGAACACTCATACAAGTTTGAAAACACTAGTATGAACTCAAAATCTCTCATAGAAATTAACTTAGAAATTTTAGCATGAGAGTGGAGGCCATGAGAGGAACAAATTTGACATAGTTTAGTTGTAGGAATGAATAATGGTGATTTAGGCTAGGTTTGGGGTCTTTTTATAGAGGATTAGGATAGTATTAGCCATAGGATTAACCCTAGATTCAATCCAAGCCATCAAAGCATGTCTTGGGGAAGAAGTCAAGTGTAGGAACCATCTAGGGCCTTTAAATTAAAGCTGAACCATGAGAACCATTCAAATGCAAAATCTGCATTTGAGCGAATCGGCCCATGGGTTGATAGCCAAACACCCTGGATTAACCCCTAGTCGACCCAGCGGTCTTGGGTCGACCTCAAAAATCGGCCGGTTCGGTTATTCCCCTCTCCCAATTCGCTGTTTTGAACATTTTTTCATATTTATTTATTTAATTTTCAATTATATATATATATATATATATATATATCAATATATATATATTTATATATATTTCTCTGCGCAACCCATTTCACTTAATTAAGTATACTTTAATTTGTGAATTTTTCGTGAAACTTCGCGAGGCCATATCTTGGTCATACGGACTCCGATTTTCGAAAACTCGGACTCTATTTCGCGTATTTTTCCGAGACGAACGCAATGGCAAAGCCCGTTTCATTTGATTCAAATTTTACAGTTTAATTCTGCCTCCATTTATGTTATAACATGTTATTCAAAAATACGGGTTGTTACATTATATGTTATTATCATCTGTGCAAATGTAATCCATACGGGAACCAATGACCCATTTAGAATGGCTCTAAGTTTCTATGTGTCTTTTCTAGTTCGAAATATAGGCCCATTCCGGGTGGTTTGTTGCATTTGGTGTGAGAGCATAGGTTACCCGATTATATGGGAAATATACATATGAGAAGCGTATTTGTGGTTTGAAGAAGATTATTCATACTATATATATCAAATATATATTTACCCCAATAAGCATACGCATTTATACTAGTCACCTTTATCTTTTCATCCCTTTTTAGCTTAAATAATATCTCAGGAGTATCCACTAAGGGATTCTTCCTTTTCTTTCCAGATAGTAGAATGGATGGAAATATGAATGAGTAGGGCAATGCGGCAAGGCTCCTATACTTTCCTGAATGTTTCTGGTAGTACCTCTGTACTTTGGAATAGGTCCCTATGGCTAATCCTGCCGCGGTTGCTCCCGCAGCTCCTACCACCGATGTGGCCTATGATTTTTCTCGCTTGTGTAAGGCCTTTACGAATTTATGAGACAAACGTTTTGATAGTGCCCATTCTTTGGTTATGGACCGTGAAAGAATATTTGAGGCTAATGCCTAGCCCGATGAAGTAAAGAGGAGGATATCGACCTGGCATTTGAAAGACAAAGCCCTTAAATGGTGGAACATAATATCAATCGAGAATGAGGGCCAGATCTTCACATAGGTTGAATTCAGAACTCGTTTTGAAGCAATTTTTTTGCCATGGGCATACATGATGTAATAAACCGAAAATCTGGGCCAGTTTAAAAATTTTATTTTGGCAATTTTAACGAATTTTGAATATTTAAAATGAATTATTTTAAATAATATCGACGAGAAATTTATTTTGAATATAATTCGAACGTATATATTATATACGTCGTCGTTAGAATATAAATATTTATATATAATTATAAAAGGGATTGAAAATGGCGCGGTAGTTCGATAATTCGATTTCAAACTTCAATTGAATGTACCAGGTGCAAAACAATCCGGATTTCAGTGAAACGAAAAATAATAGGATCTAATTGATAATATCTTTCCAACGAATCCGAAAAATCAAAATTTCATAGCGGGGATCAAAAGATATGTCCAGTTGAAAATTCTGAATAGTCGCTATGGAATTCAGGCCCTTAAAAATAAACAATTTGCAAACGACCTCGGATTTCGACGAAACCACTTTTTTTGGGTGTGTGATGTCAAATTATTGCTAGATTCCAAATTTCATAATTTTTCGAATCAATATGTGAGTGTGGCAAAGGAAAATGCGTTTGACCAGTTTTAGTTGATTTTAATCGACTGGAAAATGGCCATTTTTGCAACGGTCTCGGAATTCGACGAAATTAGTTTTGTTGGGACCGTATCGTCAATACGAAGCTAGGAAATATTTTTCTGGAATTTTTAGAGACTGTGTGTGACCCCAGTAATTTAAAATGTACGTTAAAAATTCAATATAATGATTTAAATGTAAATTTGACAAAAACTGATTCAAACAGTCGAATCAGCCTACGATACATATCCCATTGTGTTCGGAATAGGGGTAATACTCTATGGACGACAGGCGGTGGGCCTCGTTTTGAGGTCGAAAATAAAAGTTGCTTTTTGCAGTGGAAAAAATTAATAAATAAAATAAAATAGAAAACCTTCTTTTTGCATATACCCCCCCCCCCCCCCCCGGTTCTTTGTTTTCACGACTCAGAAAAAAAAAAAAAAAGAAGGAGGCGACGAAGCGGAGAGGAGCCGCCGCCCTCCCCAAGGACCACCGCGCCACATCCAAACCAACCCTTCCACCTCGACCTCGCGACAGACCCCCCCCAGGTGCCGCTCGATGCAAGCAGCCCCCCCAAACCCGCATCAAACCACCTCCGCCCCCTTTTCTCCACCTGCGCCTCCCCCTCGTTGCCCTCTCTCCTTCCATCCCACGTCGTGGTGCCTTAGCACCCAAAACCGGAGCCACCAGCCCCTCCTCCGCCATCCCCTTGCGCCGATTACATCGGTGAGCTTCTCCCTTCTTGTTTTACTTTAAATTCAGTTTTTATTTTGTTTAAATTACATTGTTTGATTGCGATTTTAGTTAGGTTAGAAATGAATAAATTTTTATCCATTAAAAGATGTAGTTTTTATTTATATGAAAGACAATATTTTTAAATATAAAAGACGATATTTTTAAATATATGAAAGACGATATTTTTAAATATATAAAAGACGATATTTTTAAATATGAAAGAAGATATTTTTAAATATGAAAGACGATATTTTTAAATATAAAAGACGATATTTTAAAAAATGAAAAGACGATATTTTAAAAAGAGAAAAGACGTGATTTTTAAATATATGAAGTGATTATAAAAAATATGATTTTTATATTTTTAAAGAATTAAAAATATGATTTTTTATATTTTAAAGTATTAAAAATATAATCTTTAGTATATAGAGGATGTAAAAATATGATTTTGTTTATGTAGAGAATAAAAAATATATATATAATTTTTACAAGATAGGAATATTAAAAATAGCATCTTTATATGTGTAGCAAAATGAAGATGTGATTTTTATAATGATATAGTTGAATAGGTGGAGTCTTAATATATTGAATAGCGTAGTAAAAATTGGATTTTTATATATTGAATAGCGTAGTAAAAAAATTCGATTTTTATATATTGAATAGCGAAGTAAAAATGTGATTTTTATATATATAGTGGCTACGGTCAACGAAAGCGACAAAAGGCGACAACGATGAAGATTTCTATTAATGAAGAGTCGTGGTATTGGATAGCTATCGGTGAGAACTTCTCACTCTAAATTTCTTTTTCTAGTTATATATATATATACTAGGATGCAGACGGTGCTTAGCAGCACCCGACACCCGTCATCCACAGACCATGGATGGCTTGTACGCTTGTTTGATGTGTTGTGAAATTTGTTTGTGTTGTTGAGGTGAAATAGATAATAAAATGTGTATGTGTTGAAATAAATTAATTATCGTTAAAAATATAATTTTTAACGTGAATGTGAATAAATAAATAATTATAAACAAATCGGCCGATTTGTTTATATACACTGATTTGACTGATATTGATTGGGTCGATAAATTTTACACATCGCCCAACTGCACAAATAAAAATCTGTGTTTGTTGATTTGAAACCCCACACGGGTGTTGGGATGATATTTGAGTACACTAATCCCAATTATTTAATTGTATGTCGATCGATTGGTCGACAGGCTGTGTAAGCGTTGATTATTTATATTTGATGCTTATGCAGTTGTGTGGTGCACCTTGGATGATGGTTGAGTGTTTATCATTGCTATTATATGCATGTGTTGTCTGGAATCCATATAATTAACCTTATATGGTGATTGATTGAGCCTCATTCCAATCGGGAAAATAATGAATACTATAAAAAGGGAATTCATGTGTTGAATATAAAAATAGTCATGTGTTGACGATGTTCATGTGTTGAAACTATTCGTGTGTTGATAAAATATTTCAATAATAAAATTTACATCTTTATCATATTTAAAATTAGAACTACTTCTCAGTAGGAGTCTGATTAAAAAATCAAACGATAGATATCATAGCTTTATAAAATATTTTACATAACAAAAATAGTGATGTGTTGACAGTACTCATGTGTTGAGATTATTCGTGTGTTGAAAGAAATATAGATTCATGTGTTGAATAGAATAAATATTCATTTGTTGAATAGGATAACAAATTTATTGAAATATATAAAGCCGTGTTGATTAGAGTTGCGCCATTTTGACGTGAACGATATTTATATCGATTATATTCATTTTTATAATGAATATAGAAAATAAGTGATTTCAAAATATAACGTTTTGAAAATATTATCATTTATATAGTAATGATATGAAATATTCAATTTTGATTAGAAATTGAATATAGAGTTGAAATGGTTTTGAAAACGAATTTAAAACGATTTATAAAATACGTTTTAAAAAGGAAATTGACGAAATATATATAATATATATATATATTATATATATAATGGCCTGAATAGAACGCGCCGCGCCGCGGCAGTTCGTGAATTTCGACCATTGATTTCGAACTGACGTTGCGGGAGATCCGACCGTTGGATTCTCCTAATACCGGAACCGTTGGATTCGTATCGAAAAGAGCTTTCTGAATATTAGAAATTTGAAATCTAACGGTTGGATTTGGAATTATGTCCAAATCAAATTCGAAAAAGGTCGCTATACGTGCAGTTCGATGGCCGTTGATGGAAATCGACTGTACGGGCCTTAATAAAATTATTAAAAATATCTATAATTTGTGTAAAATCATAAAAATGATTAGGGAAAAATTGGGCTGAGAAGTTCCATATTTGAAAAGATAAAAATAGATTTTTATCGAAATGAACTAGTTTTGAACTAGAATTAAAATCAATTTATTTTTGAAATAAATAAATTTAATTTGAAAGTGATTTTAAAAATAATCTATATTCCCAATGCGTGGATTGTACTGGAGTTGAATCGAAATTATCTTCGGAATATTTCGATGTTGGATTTCGTGAATATACAGATATTGTTATGGGAATTTGAAAGATATATTTTATATCGTTATTTCCAATACGATATTTGTTGGTTTCAGAATTTGATATTGAATATAAGACGATATATTTTCTATTCAGAGCCGTGTATTTAATATCAAATGTGATATGGGTTTATCGTGAATCGTGTTTTAGATGACATTGGTTCTTTAACCCAGTTAAAGGCAGGATGTTGATTTTTGAAAAGATTGAAACTAAGTGGAGTTTTAATGAATCTTTAATTGGATTAAAATGTGAATTGATAATTTAAATTATCAAATCTGAAAGGTGATCGAGAATGAAGTACCACCAGTTTTGCTCCAAAGCGATAGTTAAATCTTTAAATAGAATTGAACGTGAAATGGTAATTAATTTTACCGATAACACCGTGGTGTTAGATATGGAGTATTACCGGTTTTGCTCCATGAGATGAATAGGTTGGGATTGGGAAATAAAATAAATACTTACTTCGGTGTGGTTCGCTTATCCCGACTAGTTTGAAATGATATCCAAAGGAAGATTATAGGATAAATTTAGAAGAATTTATCTTGGATAAAATTAATGGGAACCTTTCCCTAAGAATGTGATTTTGTGAATAAAATAATATTCTGAATTGGAATGAGGCGTTCGTTGTGTTTGTGTAACATTTGTTTACTATATACGTGGGTTATTCAGAAAGGCCGGGTTTATACCCATTCTGAACAACCGATTCGACGAGATGTCGAAGATGAAGACGGTGGTTGAAGACCGGAAGTCTTCACATCGTTTGGGTGATTACTGATGATCTTGATTGGGTTGTACACCCAAGATGAGGGAAACAGTTGGTGATCGTTCAGACGTACTTGGAGATGGATGGATATGCGAGGAAAGTGCCTCCGGTTTCGTTCAGACCCAGAACGAACTTGTAAATGGATTGTGTGTCTGACATTGGATTTTATTCTGTGTTGATTGATCTCTATTAAATATACACCTATTTGGCGGCGGAGAATTTATTCTCTTGCTTAACGCCCTTCTCTGAGACGTACGAGCTCAGAGGTTGTATATCGATGGACATCAGTCGCATGGAGTGAATTGCCAATGTGGCATGCGTAAGTGGCAATTGATCAAGGCTTCTGTTGAAAAGCAAAGTCTTGTGGTTGATGATCAAAGCACGGCCTGTGTGGCGTAGCTTTGTTTATAACGTGAATTCTTGAGCCTCACACCTCGGTATGAGTCAAAAACGGGATACGGACCCAAGGAGTGCACGACGTTTCTTTCTAGCTAGGGTGGTGTTAGTGACCTACCAGCCCTGACATTTATATACTTTTCACCTGTGTGGTTGTTGGATACGAGGCGCCTCGGATATAGGTCTGTAAGGACCGGGAAACGAGTGTTCGGGAATAACTAATCATCAAAAGTAAGAGAGGACCAGCCTTGGAGGTTCCAAAGGATCAGAGTAGTGTCCTGAGGCATTCGCTAGAGTGTCTCGAATGCGGAGAGGAGCTTGCCCCTTGCCTCGGCTCATGACGGAATCCAATTTCCAATACATGATATTGCGGATTTAATTGTAGAACTAATATGGCGATATGATAGATGGTACCCATGCCGCCTATGATTGATATTTATGATTGAAAATTGTTTTGACACTATACACTTATAATAGTATCAAATGATTTGTTTTAAACGTACCAAGCATGTTTGGCTATTATAAGGGAAAACCCTATCCTCCGGCTTGCGTTGCATTGTATGATGGGACCTAGGTCTTATAATAGCTTCATTTTTCCAAAAAGCATTGCGTTGTTTTGTTATATGCACTAGTATTCTTGGGAGGAAACCCGTTACGTGTTATACGGCGTGGTCCCTTGAATTACTATCTTTAAAGTAATGTTTTAAATAACTGTTTTAGTTCTCACACCAGTCACATGACTGACCTGGAGTTTGTTGTTTTAACATAAACTCTGGGTGCCCCTATTTTCCACACGGGCAGCTAGTAGTTTGGTTTTGCATATTTATATCCACAGGGTCCTGATTTACAGCTGGAACGATGCTCGGAAAGCTCTGTATCCGTGTATTACTTTCAGTTGTGTTTTGTATTATTTTCCGCTGCTATGTAATTTATTGTAATCTCTGATATTTATCGAATGTAATTTATTCATTTATACTCTGTATATTCTTGTATCTGATGGAATTGTTGTAATAACAATGAAATGTTCTTCCGTCTGCGTTCTATTTTTTCCTGTTCTCAAACGATCAGGGGTTTCGAACGGTCTTAGTCGGCTTAACGATCGATTCGGATCGAGCGAAATTCCTTGCCGTTACAGTTGGTATCAGAGCTTTGGTTTACAGAGCTCAAGAACAAGACACATTAGAACCATACGAAAGAATTCATCAGATATTGGATTAGTAATATCCAATTAGATTGACTCGTTAGAGATAGGATCAGTAGTATCCTACGACGAGTGTGAAGAGTATATTTTTCAAATGAAAACAATATTGTTTTGAAAATTTAAACCATTTTATACGTATTTGATTATTTATTTATTTTGAATTTGGACAATCCAGTATATAAAGGTTTTGCATATACGCGTCATGAACGTATATTCGAAGTTTTAATATACTGAATAGATATAGAATCACACACTAGTCGCCCGGAGATAATTTTGGTAATGCGGCCGCATTATCAATATTTATGTTCGTGTTTCGAAGGTGTGATTTCTATATATTTCCGTTGGACTGGTGTGAGAACCAAAATATAGCTAGAATACATTATTGTGAATTGACATCAAAAACATGATTTTTAGTATATGTATCAAAATTAAGAATTTGAAACTCTAATTCCCTAATTGATTGCTGGTTGTGTTGTTTGTTTATTTTTTTGATAATATCGAACCATTTAGCCTAATTGAACCAAACATTGAATTATATTGAAAATTGGTCGCATTTGCTTGCATATACATATACTTACATAGAACAGGTCATAGCAAGGAGGCTAGAGCAGAGAATAAAATTTGTTTGCCCGACAAATAGGTACATGTTTATCATAATTTACTGTTTTGTTTGGGTGATGATCATTTTATGAGCCTATTGGCTAGCCGCTTGGCTTTTTCTTTTTCTTTTTGAGATCAGAAGGCCTATATGGCAATTTCGGGATTTTCCCGTGGCTCCCGGTGCAGGGGAGGTTATGGCAAAAAAATTCGAAAATTTAGGGTGTTAGCCAAATTTTTGAAAATTTGAAAATTCTCAGAAACTGAAAAGTTGGAGAATGCAAGCCAGATTGAACGTAGAGTTAATTAATCAAACCACTTTCGAATTTTTCCTTTTCGGGGACGAAAAGTTTTAAGTGGGGGAGATTGTAATAACCCGAAAATCTGGGCCAGTTTAAAATTTTTATTTCGGCAATTTTAACGAATTTTGAATATTTAAAATGAATTATTTTAAATAATATCGATGAGAAATTTAGTTTGAATATAATTCGAACGTATATATTATATACGTCGTCGTTAGAATATAAATATTTATATATAATTATAAAAGGGATTGAAAATGGCGTGGTAGTTCGATAATTCGATTTCAAACTTCAATTGAATGTACCGGGTGCAAAATAATCCGGATTTTAGTGAAACCAAAAATAATAGGATCTAATTGATAATATCTTTCCAATGAATCCGAAAAATCAAGATTTCATAGCGGGGATCAAAAGATATGTCCAGTTGAAAATTCTGAATAGTCGCTATGGAATTCAGGCCCTTAAAAATAGACATTGTGCAAACGACCTCGGATTTCGACGAAACCACTTTTGTTGGGTCCGTGATGTCAAATTATTGCTAGATTCCAAATTTCACAATTTTTCGAATCAATATGTGAGCGTGGCAATGGAAAACGCGTTTGACCAGTTTCAGTTGATTTTAATCGACTAGAAAATGGCCATTTTTCCAACGGTCTCGGAATTCGACGATATTAGTTTTGTTAGGACCGTATCGTAATACGAAGCTAGGAAATATTTTTCTGGAATTTTTAGAGACTGTGTGTGACCCCAGTAATTTAAAATGTATGTTAAAAATTCAATATAATGATTTAAATGTAAATTTGACGAAAACTGATTCAAACAGTCGAATCAGCCTACGATACATATCCCATTGTGTTCGGAATGGGGGTAATACGCTATGGACGACAGGCGGTGGGCCTCGTTTTGAGGTCGAAAATAAAAGTTGCTTTTTGCAGTGGAAAAAATTAATAAATAAAATAAAATATAAAACCTTCTTTTTGCATAAACCCCCCCCCCCCCTCGTTCTTTGTTTTCACGACTCAGAAAAAAAAAAAAAGAAGGAGGAGGCGACGAGGCGGAGAGGAGCCGCCGCCCTCCCCAAGGACCACCGCGCCACATCCAACCCCCCTTCCACCTCGACCACGCGACAGACCCCCCACCCCCCCCCCCCCCCCCCCCCCGGCGCCGCGCGATGCAAGCAGCCCTCCCCCAACCCCGCATCCAACCACCTCCGCCCCCTTTTCTCCTCCTGCGCCTCCCCCTCGTTGTCCTCTCTCCTTCCAGCCCACGTCGTGGTGCTTAGCACCCAAAACCGGAACCACCAGCCCCTCCTCCGCCATCCCCTTGCGCCGATTACATCGGTGAGCTTCTCCCTTCTTGTTTTACTTTAAATTCAGTTTTTATTTTGTTTAAATTACATTGTTTGATTGCGGTTTCAGTTAGGTTTGAAAAGAATTAATTTTTATCCATGAAAAGATGTAGTTTTTATTTATATGAAAGACGATACTTTTAAATATAAAAGACGACATTTTTAAATATATGAAAGACGATATTTTTAAATATATGAAAGACGATATTTTTAAATATGAAAGACGATATTTTTAAATATGAAAGATGATATTTTTAAATATAATAGACGATATTTTTAAAAATGAAAAGACAATATTTTTAAAAGAGAAAAGACGTGATTTTTAAATATATGAAGTGATTATAAAAAATATGATTTTTATATTTTTAAAGAATTAAAAATATGATTTTTATATTTTAAAGTATTAAAAATATAATCTTTACTATATAGAGGATGTAAAAATATGATTTTGTTTATGTATAGAATAAAAAAAAAAATTTACATGATAGGAATATTAAAAATAGCATCTTTATATGTGTAGCAAAATAAAGATGTGATTTTTATAATGATATAGTTGAAAAGGCGGAGTCTTTATATATTGAATAGCGTAGTAAAAATTCCATTTTTATATATTGAATAGCGTAGTAAAAAAATTCAATTTTTATACATTGAATAGCGAAGTAAAAATGTGATTTTTATATATATAGTGGCTACGGGCAACGAAAGCGACAAAAGGCGACAACGATGAAGATTTCTATTAATGAAGAGTCGTGGTATTGGATAGCTATCGGTGAGAACTTCTCACGCTAAATTACTTTTTCTAGTTATATATATATATACTAGGATGCAGACGGTGCTTAGCAGCACCCGACACCCGTCATCCACAGACCATGGATGGCTTGTATGCTTGTTTGATGTGTTGTGAAATTTGTTTGTGTTGTTGAGGTGAAATCGATAATAAAATGTGTATTTGTTGAAATAAATTAATTATCGTTAAAAATATAATTTTTAACGTGAATGTGAATAAATAAATAATTATAAACAAATCGGCCGATTTGTTTATATACACTGATTTGACTGATATTGATTGGGTCAATAAATTTTACACATCACCCAACTGCACAAATAAAAATTTGTGTTTGTTGATTTGAAACCCCACACGGGTGTTGGGGTGATATTTGAGTAAACTAATCCCAATTATTTAATTGTACGTCGATCGATTGGTCGACAGGCTGTGTAAGCGTTGATTATTTATATTTGATGCTTATGCAGTTGTGTGGTGCACCTTGGATGATGGTTGAGTGTTTATCATTGCTATTATATGCATGTGTTGTCTGGAATCCATATAATTAACATTATATGGTGATTGATTGAGCCTCATTCCAATCGGGAAAATAATGAATACTATAAAAAGGGAATTCATGTGTTGAATATAAAAATAGTCATGTGTTGACGATGTTCATGTGTTGAAACTATTCATGTGTTGAGTAAAATATTTCAATAATAAAATTTACATCTTTATCATATTTAAAATTAGAACTACTTCTCAGTAGGAGTCTGATTAAAAAATCAAACAATAGATACCATAGTTAATAAAATATTTTACATAACAAAAATAGTGATGTGTTGACAGTACTCATGTGTTGAGATTATTCGTGTGTTGAAAGAAATATAGATTCATGTGTTGAATAGAATAAATATTCATTTGTTGAATAGGATAACGAATTTATTGAAATATATAAAGCCGTGTTGATTAGAGTTGCACCATTTTGACGTGAACGATATTTATATCGATTATATTCGTTTTTATAATGAATATAGAAATGAAGTGATTTCAAAATATAATGTTTTGAAAATATTATCTTTTATATAGTAATGATATGAAATATTCAATTTTGATTAGAAATTGAATATAGAGATGAAATGGTTTTGAAAATGAATTTAAAACGATTTATAAAATACGTTTTAAAAAGGAAATTGACGAAATATAATATATATATATATATATTATATATATAATGGCCTGAATAGAACGCGCCGCGCCGCGGCAGTTCGTGAATTTCGACCATTGATTTCGAATTGACGTTGCGGGAGATCCGACCGTCGGATTCTCCTAAAACCGGAACCGTTGGGTTTGTATCGAAAAGAGCTTTCCAATGAATATTAGAAATTTGAAATCTAACAGTTGGATTTGGAATTATGTCCAAATCAAATTCGAAAAAGGTCGCTATAAGTGCAGTTCGATGGCCGTTGATGGAAATCGACTGTACGGGCCTTAATAAAATTATTAAAAATATCTATAATTTGTGTAAAATCATAAGAAATGATTAGGGAAAAATTGGGCTGAGAAATTCCATATTTGAAAAGATAAAAATAGATTTTTATCGAAATGAACTAGTTTTGAACTAGAATTAAAATCAAATTATTTTTGAAATAAATAAATTGAATTTGAAAGTGATTTTAAAAATAATCAATATTCCCAATGCGTGGATTGTACTGGAGTTGAATCGAAATTATCTTCGGAATATTTCAATGTTGGATTTCGTGACTATACAGATATTGTTATGGGAATTTGAAAGATATATTTTATATCGTTATTTCCAATACGATATTTGTTGGTTTCAGAATTTGATATTGAATATAAGACGATATATTTTCTATTCAGAGCCTTGTATTTAATATCAAATGTGATTTGGATTTATCGTGAATCGTGTTTTAGATGACATTGGTTCTTTAACCCAGTTAAAGGCAGGATGTTGATTTTTGAAATGATTGAAACTAAGTGGAGTTTTAATGAATCTTTTATTGGATTAAAATGTGAATTGATAATTTAAATTATCAAATCTGAAAGGTGATCGAGAATGGAGTACCACCAGTTTTGCTCCAAAGCGATAGTTAAATCTTTAAATAGATTTGAACGTGAAACGGTAATTAATTTTACCGATAACACCGTGGTGTTAGATATGGAGTATTACCAGTTTTGCTCCATGAGATGAATAGGTTGGGATTGGGAAATAAAATAAATAATTACTTCGGTGTGGTTCGCTAATCCCGACTAGTTTGAAATGATATCCAAAGGAAGATTATAGGATAAATTTAGAAGAATTTATCTTGGATAAAACTAATGGGAACCTTTCCCTAAGAATGTGATTTTGTGAATAAAATAATATTCTGAATTGGAATGAGGCATTCGTTTTACTATATACGTGGGTTATTCAGAAAGGCCGGGTTTATACCCATTCTGAACAACCGATTCGACGAGATGTCGAAGATGAAGACGGTGGTTGAAGACCGGAAGTCTTCACATCGTTTGGGTGATTACTGATGATCTTGATTGGGCTGTACACCCAAGATGAGGGAAATAGTTGGTGATCGTTCAGACGTACTTGGAGATGGATGGATATGCGAGGAAAGTGCCTCCGGTTTCGTTTAGACCCAGAACGAACTTGTAAATGGATTGTGTGTCTGACATTGGATTTTATTTTGTGTTGATTGATCTCTATTAAATATACACCTGTTTGGCGGCGGAGAATTTATTCTCTTGCTTAACGCCCTTCTCTGAGACGTACGAGCTCAGAGGTTGTATATCGATGGACATCAGTCGCATGGAGTGAATTGCCAATGTGGCATGCGTAAGTGGCAATTGATCAAGGCTTCTGTTGAAAAGCAAAGTCTTGTGGTTGATGATCAAAGCACGGCTTGTGTGGCGTAGCTTTGTTTATAACGTGAATTCTTGAGCCTCACACCTCGGTATGAGTCAAAAACGGGATACGGACCCAAGGTGTGCACGACGTTTCTTTCTAGCTAGGGTGGTGTTAGTGACCTACCAGCCCTGACATTTATATACTTTTCACCTGTGTGGTTGTTGGATACGAGGCGCCTCGGATATAGGTCTGTAAGGACCGGGAAACGTGTGTTCGGGAATAACTAATCATCAAAAGTAAGAGAGGACCGGCCTTGGAGGTTCCAAAGGATCAGAGTGGTGTCCTGAGGCATTCGCTAGAGTGTCTCGAATGCGGAGAGGAGCTTGCCCCTTGCCTCGGCTCATGACGGAATCCAATTTCCAATACATGATATTGCGGATTTAATTGTAGAACTAATATGGCGATATGATAGATGGTACCCATGCCGCCTATGATTGATATTTATGATTGAAAATTGTTTTGACACTATACACTTATAATAGTATCAAATGATTTGTTTTAAACGTACCAAGCATGTTTGGCTATTATAAGGGAAAACCCTATCCACCTGCTTGCGTTGCATTGTGTGATGGGACTTGGGTCTTATAATAGCTTCATTTTTCCAAAAAGCATTGCGTTGTTTTGTTATATGCACTAGTATTCTTGGGAGGAAACCCGTTTCGTGTTATACGGCGTGGTCCCTTGAATTACTATCTTTAAAGTAAAGTTTTAAATAACTGTTTTAGTTCTCACACCAGTCACATGACTGACCTGGAGTTTATTGTTTTAACCTAAACTCTGGGTGCCCCTATTTTCCACATGGGCAGCTAGTAGTTTGGTTTTGCATATTTATATCCGTAGGGTCCTTACTTACAGCTGGAACGATGCTCGGAAAGCTCTGTATCCGTGTATTACTTTCAGTTGTGTTTTGTATTATTTTCCGCTGCTATGTAATTTATTATAATCTCTGATATTTATCGAATGTAATTTATTCATTTATACTCTGTATATTCTTATATCTGATGGAATTGTTGTAATAACAATGAAATGTTCTTCCGTCTGCGTTCTATTTTGTCCTGTTCTCTAACGATCAGGGGTTTCGAACGGTCTCAGTCGGTTTAATGATAGATTCGGATCGAGCGAAATTCCTTGCCGTTACACATGACTACTAAGCTAAAGAAATTCATCCTTCTCAAGCAAGGAAGCTTCAGTCTACAAGATATCCAAATTCATTGAGTTATGTATGTTTGGGAGAGGTTTGGTAGACACTCCCAAGAACAAAGCCCTTAGGTTTGTGAAAGGACTGAACTCCCCGTAGAAGGAGACCTTATTATACCAAGTAATGTTTGGAGCAAACTTCGAGACTCTAGTTGAGACATCTAAGCTTTGCACGGCTGAAAGCTCCAAGGAGGATAAGGAGGGTGATAAAGGAGAAAGCTCCAACAGAGATAAGAAGAAGGAATGGTGGAAAAACAAGAAGAAAAAGAACTTCAAAAAGGATGCAAAGACTTGTATGAGGTAAAACTGCAAGGGCCATAAGGCCCAGGATTATAGGACGTTTTTGGCGAAAAAGGAGTTTAAAGGAAAATGTTACAAGTGCCACGAAGAGGGACATGTGTCAAAAGACCGACCGAAGCCCAATGTTATCAAGAGTGGCCAGGACTATGCAATAGAGGAAACACCAATTCAAAATCGACCTCCAAGAGACTAATGGCAGCCCGCACTTGAAGGTTTAATAAAAATTTTAGGAAATTCAGCATACTTCTTGTTTGATTCCGGAGCAACCCAATTTTTTTTTATCTCCAACGATTAGTAAATATGTTGAACCATTCCATATCAATCTCGGATAGTTCGATAGTGGTGGTCTACCCTCTTGGAGGATCTAAGTATCTTGAGCTATTGTGTAAAGAACTAGTATTAGAGGTCGACAATGTTGAGTTCCATTGCGAAGAATATGCGTTGGATCTTATGGGGTATGACCTGATCTTAGGTATGGGGCTATCGTTTTATGGGGTCATACTAGATTGTGACAAGAGACTCGTTTGTCCTAGGAGACGAGGAGGAAGTAACCTAAATATTCCTTGTGAAGTTAGAAACAAGGATAAATCCCGATTGTATTCCTTATATCCTAGTTCTGAAGGACAGTCTTCGATCCCTATAGTTTGTGAGTTCTTGAACATTTTTGAGGAGGTCACAAGACATTTTCACCACAGAGAAATCTCCTTTTGTATTGACCTAGAGAAAGATGCTAGACCTGTAGCACTACCCTTGAGGGATATGGTGCCTAACGAAAGAAGGGAGTTAGATAAATGAATTTCAAGTTATTACAAACAGGTTTTATTCGTCGAAGTACCTTATAATCGGGTGCATCTGTTGTATTTTCCACCAAAGCAGCTGGATCTTTGAGACTTTGTGTGGACTATATGGAACTTAATAAATTGAGGAACCCTTTGCCAAGATTCAATGACCATTTTGACCACTTGGGAGGAGCCTGAATATTTTCCTAACTATACCTTTCTACTAGATTTCACCAGTTAAGAATTGCGGAGGACAGCAAGGACAAAACTGCATTTAGCACACCAGATGGATTGTTCCAATGAGAAGTTATGCCCTTTGGATTAACGAATGCACCTGCCTTCTTTGTAGACCTCACGAGTAGAGTGTTTAGTGGCATTCTAAATAAAATAGTTGTGGTCTTCATAGATGATATCATTATATTTTCGAAGGATCGTGAAGAGCATGAAAAACACTTGAGACAAGTGTTAGGGATATTAAGAAAGAACCAACTGAAAGCAAAATTCTTGAAGTGCCATTTCTGGAGGGAAGAAGTAAGATTTTTAGGAAATATTGTATTGAGTAAATTCTTGGCCGTAGACCCAACGAAAATCGAGGCAATCAAGGAATGGAAGATACCTCGAAATGTTAAAGTGGTAAGAAGTTTCCTTGGATTAGCTTGATATTATGGGAAATTAATTAAAAACTTTACAAAGATTGCTACTCCATTAACCCATTTAAGGAGAAAGAATTTGGTATTCACATGGAGTAATAAAATTGATATTGCCTTTAAGAAATTAAAAGAAGCATTAAATAGCACACCAGTCCTAATTATACCAATGGTTCAAGATCATTTATCGTCTACACTGACGCATGTGGAACTAGTTTAGGAGCAGTCCTTATGCAAGAAGGAAGATTAGTTGCCTTTGCTAGCAGACAACTTAAGGATTTAGAGAAAAGGTATCTGGATACATGACCTTGAGTTAGCCACAGTAGTGTTTGCCCTTAAGATGTGGAGGCATTATCTCTTAGGGGAGAAGTTTGAATTGTTTACCGACAATAAATCCCTTAAATATTTATTTTCTCAACGTGACTTAAACTTGAAACAACAAAGATGGATGGAATATATTACCTTATTTGACTTTACGATTTAGTATACCTCAGGCAAAGGGAATGTTGTGGAGGATTCTCTAAGTAGGAAACATGCGACATTGAATACGATGATAGAATGGAAACAGTTAGAATTCCTTGCAAATTTTAATTTTCAACCCTCACTAACCACTTCTAATTGTTTTCTTGGGGCTATGGTAACTATAGCTACCTTAAGAGAAAGAATCCAAAGTGCACAAGATCGTGATGAAGAGTTAAGAGGCATAAAGGAGAAAGTGGGAAAGAAAGAGACCTTTCCTAATTCTGTTTGGTATTCAATCCATGATGATGGGAGTTTACTTTGGGATGGACGACTTTACGCCCCCAAAGATGAAGGGTCGAGGAAAGAAATTCTAGAGGAGTTCCATAGGTCAAAAATGACCATACACCTTGGTCGGAATAAGATGTACAAGGATATGAAGAGGAATCTCCATTGGGAAGGAATGAAGAGAGTCGTAGCCGAGATCATATCCAAATGCTTAAAATGCTAAAAAGTCAAGGCGGAGCAAGGGAAGCCCGGAGGACTGTTGTTACCATTAGAGATCCAAACGTGGAAGTGGGAGCATATTTCCGCGGACTTTATATATCGACTTCCTAGAAGCCAAAAAGGGTAATGAGGCCATTTGGGTTATGGTAGACCATTTAAAGAAAAGCCTCCATTTCATACTAGTAAAGAAGACAAGGGCTGCAGCCTCATTAACCCAATTAAATGTCCAAGAGATAGTCAGACTCCATGGTATTCCATCAAGTATCGTGAGTGATAGAGATCCCTTATTCATAAGCGAATTTGGGAGAAGTTTACAAGCAGCTTTGGGGATGACCCTTAATTTAAGCACATCTTATCATCCATACACCGACGGACAGACAAAGAGAGTAAACAGAATCTTAGAAGACTTTCTTTGAGCTTGTATTATCGACTTTGGAAGAGTTTGAGAGAAGCATCTATTGCTTTTGAATTTCACGTATAATAATAGTTTTAAAGCGATGATTTGTATGGCCCCTTTCGAAGCGCTATACGGGAGGCCATGTAAATCACCAACTTGTTGGTGAAACTACCGACAAGGTTATACGCAGACCAAACTTTGTTTGTGAATCCGTGGATAAGTTATCTTTTATTAGACAGAGAATGAAGGCAACCCAAGACCGTCCGAAATCATATGCCGATAAGCGAAGGAGGGAACTTGAGTTTAATGTTGGAGTCTTGGTGTTCGTAAAAGTATTCCCTTTTAAGAAGACTGTTTGGTTTGGAAAGACTGGGAAATTGGCTCCCAGGTTTATTGGGCTTTTTATTGTCATCGAGAAGATAAGATCTTTGGCCTATCGAGTGGATCTCCCAGAGTGTCTATCGGGAATCCATAATGTTTTTAATGTATCTCATCTAAGGAAATGCCTTCATTATTCTACTATCAGACTCGAGCTTGATGAAATTGCGGACATAGAGAAACTCGAGCTTGATGAAATTGCAGACATAAAGAAACTCGAGTTAGAGTCCAGGTTTCCCCGTGCCACTACAAGGATTGTAGAGCACAAAATCAAGAGACTCCACAACAAAACCATTCGTCTCGTCCGAGTACAATGGGGGAGTTACCCTGCGGAAAGCACATGGGAAACCAAGGATAAGATGAGACCGACACATCCAGACTTTTCACTGGTAATTCTTCCCATAAATTTCCGTTTATGGATGCATCTTGATTGCGAGATTGGATGTTAGGAATGGATGCAACATCATCACACCGAAAACTCATATAGAAATATATGCATATTTAGGTCGTTTGCGTACATAATGCACCACTTATTACACCTACATGCTAGGTTATAGCTCACTTTAGTGTGTCTTCAGTTCAAAATCACTACGAGTCATGGATGCTTATGGTTGAATTATAAATAACATGGGTGTACAACATGTATATTTCAAGAGATTTGTATTTATCGTCCCTTAAACAGATTTTGGGACGAAATCTTTTTTAAGGAGGGGAGAATGTAACACCCCGTAAAATTCCTAATTACTAATAAATAAATAATTAATTAAAAACAAGAAATTAAATGATATATATGGAAAATGAGATTTCCGGCTTTAGGAATTTGGTATGAAACTATTTTATTTGGATTCATGTCGAAATTCTGAATAATTTTCATATATAATATGCTAAAAACGGTTAATGTATGAAAAAGTAATGAAAAAATGAATTTGGATAGTGTATGCAGAAAATAAATATATATAATTATGTGAATATTATATATATTGTTCAAATAATAGTTTAAAATAAAAGAAGGAAATTCAAAATTTGAATTTGGAGATAAGATCCAGGGGACAGCGTATATTGGATATATGGAAAAGAATGAAGAAAATTAAAAACATAGTTAATAAAATAAACAGCTCAGCAATGCAGCAAAAGTGAGCGCTCCAGCCCGAAGGAGTCGACCGCTCCCCCTTAAAGGGTGGAGGGGGTTGACCGCCGGTCGACCGCTAGGCGGTTGAGAAGCCAAATTCTGCTTATGTGGATAAGAGTTTTCTAAGTGGTTATATTTATACGGAAGGCTCTGATTAAATTTATTAATCTGACGGCTCATGCTCATATGAGCAAGTATAAATAACCCCTCATACCTCACAATGAAAACCTAATTGTTCTACATCTTTGCCTCCATGCTGCTAAATTCCATAGAAAAATAATGTAACGTATCGTATTTTCTGGTCAATTATTTAAATTATTTTATTGTTTTAAATGTTGATCCAAATTTAAATAACTGAATTTAATGTTGTTTGGTTTTAAATTATATTAATGAATTTGTTCATTAAACAACATTTAAACATTTAATTTATAATTTAGTCATAAAAATGAGCTACAATGTCACGGTAGATCGTAATATAACATTCTGAACTTTAATTGGACATACAAGATCCAAAATAATTCATATTTTTTTGTAACAAGAAACGTTGCTACGCGCTAAAAAAAATCGTTAGTCACAGCAATAAATCTCTTCATATTTGTACATAATGAAAAACGCTGCATACATTTTTTAATATCTTCACTAGTTTAAAGAATTCTGTCAGATCAAAACTTGATGGCCACGATTAAGCGAGTCTACACCAAGTGACCAGGATCGTTCAAGAATATAATTCAGCACAGCAAGACAGAACCAATTCAACAACCATGTTCTCGTCTGAAGAAAAGATTAAACCACATTAAATGTCCCGTCGGGTGAAAACAGTGTGCGAGAGAAAACTATCTTTGCACCCAAACAGTAAAAACTATGTGCACATTTAAAAATACAACAAACAAATTTCAGAAGAGCACTGCTACATGGACCAAAGCTTTTTCGATGTGATAATGCGATTCAGTTGGTATTCGTTCAATTTAGGGAGGGTAAACCTGTAATTTCGACGGATATGTGTGGGGACCCCGAAATAATTGTTTGTGTCGCAGATTTTGACCGATTATCTGTCGGTTCATTCAGCATTTCTGATTTCAGAAACCATGTTACCTGAGAGCGAGTTTGTTCACACTTCTGACACATAATGTGAACAAAACACTACCTCTTATTGTGGAAATAAGAGGGGCTTTTATGGGGAAATATGGAATTTAGGAGGTCCCTGTAACTACCACCAATGAAAACTTAGAGTTTTGTACAAATTTCCCCAAATAGTGTGAACTAACTCTTAGGGGCTGTTCTTTGGCTCCTAACGGGTCCGTTAGCCAACGGACGCGTTGGACGCGTCGGACGCGTCCAACGCGTCCATTGGCTAACAGCTCATTTTGAGCCGTTGTGCCAACGTCTCAAAGTTGAGCCAAGTTGGCACTTCTCCCCCCATTCCCCTACCCTTATAAATCCTCTCCCCACTCATCTACTCCTCACTCACCTTCTTCCAACTCACCTTCTTCCACTCTTTCTTACAATGGAGAATCCATTTCCAAATGATGGTGATTCCGATTCAGACAATTTAGAGGATATCATCATAATTGGAGCGTACTTACGTGGTCGCTGAAGCGAAATAAGACGCCGGATTCATACTTCGACGTATACCGGATTGATGTGGATAGACGACATACTTAACGGTAATCAGGCAAGATGTCAAAGGCAGTTTCGTATGAAACGGTTATGTTTTCTTTCGTTATGCGATAGGCTGGAAAGTTGCGGATCGACCACTTCAGAAAATGTTACTGTTCGAGAAGTGGTTGGGATATTTTTATGGACTATTGCCACCGCTAATTCAAACAGACAAGTGGCTGAAAGATTTCAAAGGTCAGGTTGCACAATCTTTCATTATTTTCATGTTGTTTTGAAAGCCGTCCAAGTATTATCTACCGCTATTATAAAACAGGGTGATCCTCAATTTAACTCAATTCCTACTGAAATTAGCAATGATAACCGTTACTATCCATACTTTAAAAACTGTATTGGTGCAATAGACGACACACATGTTATGGCACACTTACCTCCAGATCGAATTGTTCTTTATATCGGACGAAAAGGATATGCTACACAGAATATTTTGGCTGTATGCTCGTTCGATTTACTATTTACGTATGTTGTATCTGGATGGGAAGGTACTGCACACGACAGTCAAATTTTTAATTCTGTGGTGAATGACAGAAGTTCCAATTTTCCTCATCCTCCTACTGGCTAGTATTATGTTGTGGATTCCGGTTTTCCACTTACAACTGGGTATATACCACCATATCGAAATGTTAGATATCACATCCCCCAGTTTCGTATGACCACAAATCAACCGAAATCCCATAATGAAAATTTTAATTTCTACCATTCTAGTTTACGTATGGCAATTGAGAGGACATTCAGAATATGGAAAAAGAAATTTGTTATACTCAGAAATATGTCAACATACAAGTTCGCAGCTCAAACAAAAATTGTTGTTGCTACGATGGCTATACACAATTATATACGCAAATACAATATGGGTGATCCAGATTTTATGGCTTATGATGATGATCCAAATCTTATTCCAGAAGAGTACGAACAAGAATACGCCGATGTGTGAAACATAGGCAATAATGACCTAGCACCGGCTCAACGCTATCAAGGCAGCACTGATATGGCAGTGCGTCGCGATCACATAAGAGGCGAGCTTGTTGCAGAAAGATTGCACTAATAGATTTCTGCAATGTATCACTTTATCTACTTTTTCTTATTTCTGCAATGTATCCCTTTAGCTTCTTTTTTTGTATTTCTGCAATGTATCACTTTCTGTACTGTTTTTATGTAATGAACTGTTATGTTTTGTTAACTGTGTTATTCTGCAATAATTATAATGTTATGTTTTAATCTGTAATTAGTTAAATTACAAAATATAAATAAAATACTCCGCTTAAATTCTCCACTTAAATACTCCGCTAAAACCGCCAAATGCATGGTTTGCTAACTACTATTCTCCGCTATAATACTCCGCTCAAATTCTCCGCTTAAATTCTCCGCTTCTACTTGCAAATAGCACACCCTTACTGATGTTACCTTATCTTTTCTATGTCCAAACTTTCTACTGCATAAAGTCAGAAATCATGGCATTATATTAATAAAAAAGAAAACTCTTATCTTCGTACAATGTAATACATTATATTATAATTCAACGATTTCTGCTAATTAAAAATATGTCTATACTTCGTTGGACATCGTTCTGCAAAACAATTGGGCAATTCACCTTTAAATATACATCCGCACCATTCCTCGTTTCTTCTGCAGCGAAAAATTGAAGCCAACCCCATCCTGTCTTCATTAAAACAAAACCAATGCGTTCTGTGATATCGAAGCCCGCAAATAACACATAAAACCACTGTCTTCCTCGTTTCCGCATTCAATATGCATCAAGAAAAACAAACCCAACAAACATCCGAAACTCAAAACAAAAGAAAACCGTCGCCTCTCACCGTATAAAAATAGTACGCGAGCAAACTCTGGGGAAATGAGATCTGCAGCGACAGGGAGTAAGTGGCGGCGCTTGTATCGGAAGGCTTTGATGGTGCTTCCATGAATGCATTCTAAGTGGTGGAGTTAGCATATAGTGGCTCTGCATGTTGGAAGGGTGGATTATGTCGTGCAGGCATAGGAGTATATAGCTATAGTGGTCTAGATGTGGAGCATGTTGTTATATTACGAAGTATATATGACTGTAAGACCATAACCAACCATCCGTTCTGTTCAGTTATTCTCTCTCTTGTTTTGAAACTGGTCCAACGAGCGGAGCAACCAGAAGAAGTAAACCAGCCACGGGTCAGGTAAAAGGGGTGTTACAATGGCAAAGTGTTCGCCGTTATAAGGTTACAACGGCAAACACTTTGCCGTTGTAGCATTATAACGGCAAACACTTTGCCGTTATAATGTTATAACGGCAAAGTGTTTGCCGTTATAAACCCCCCCCCCCCCCTAGAAAACCTCCCTGCCGCCACCCCTCTTCTTCATTCTCCTTCTCCATATTTCAAACCCAAAAATCAAACCTCATCCCCCATTTTTCACCAATTTTTTTCCACCAATTCACCAATCCGTCAGCTTAGAACCAAATTAACTACGGTATTTGAGATATTCGTTCGAAAATATGGCCAGATTACTTAAAAATTTTGCCAAAAAAATCATGCACGGCGATGATGGTGGCAACGAGGGAAGTGGCGCAGGCGGGAGTGGTGCAGGGGGTAGTGGGGAACAACCAACGCTCGGAATAGAATACTTGCTTGCAGCCGCCGAAAACCTGGAGAACGAAGACGTAGGGGCGCATGAGGAAGGCGGCCATCGTGGACGTGGCGGGCGTAGAGGCGGACGAGCAAGCAGGGCACGTAGGGGTGTAGGATCGGTTTCCGCTAGACAGGCTGATCTCGATGGTTTTCTGGATATGAACCTCAGCGCCGCGAAGCTTCCTTTCCTATCCAACTTTCGCATTCTTCCAAAAGACGAAGTACACGTTAGCACGCAGTCGAGTTTGGCTGTAAGTATATTTAGTATTATTTAAATGGTATTCTTTGAGTATTAGATATTGGGTAGATAGTATAACATTTTGTTGAACCGTTGACAGTCGCGGAATATACGTTCACGTGGTTCGTTAGCGACCACACTTAGATATTATCATGCACACTTGGCGGGTAAGGAGGGGGTCGCAGGACTGTTACATGCTCTTGGATTTCAAATTTTTCTAGGTAATAATAAAGACCTTTTAATGAAACAACTGGATAATTTATTAGTCATATTTTATCTTATTGTGCGCTTTACAATTTTAGGAATAAACCATGTTATAAATGACGATGTCCAATTGTGTGCGGCCATTGCTCTACGGTGGTACAAAACCTCCCACACATTTCACTTTCCTTGTGGTGAGTTAGGACTTACACCGCTTTATTTCTCCATGCTTACTAGTATTAGCATTGGAGTAGGGCTTATCCCCCACTACCTTATGACAATGGTCGATGGCGTGATCGTGCATTTGTTCATGATCTACTGCCTCATTTTGATGTTTTTGCTGCTTCGTATCAGGCAGAAGGCGCTATTAGAGTGAGCGCCATCCGTGCGGCCATGGACAGCATACTCGGTCAGTACTCCGTTGATGACGACTTGGAGCTTGCTCGATTATTTGTGTTATACCTTATGGGTAACCTTTTCTTTAGTTCTTTGAGCAGTAGTTTGCCTGTGGGGTTTCCTGGGGTCACGGCTGAGTTAAATGCCGATGGAGCGATTTTATATGATTGGGGCACACCTATCCTTGCATACCTATACATATGTCTCGACATGGAGTGCACCATCTCTGATTCTCAGGTTTCTTTATTTGGATTCTGGGAGTTGTTACAGTATTGGTACTTTGAGTACTCTAGGAACTTTCATTTTGTCACCCGTATTGCAGACCCGTCGACCTTTTTCCCCCATATATCCTTTTGGACTGCGGACAACCGGGGCTCCAGGGATAATGAGTCACGCCATGTGTATCCAGTTGCCCACAACCAGATTGAGCTGAGGATGTATAGGGATCAGATTATATGACATCCATTTGAGCAGAGTACATCCATCGTTCTTGAGATCATACAGAATGCTAGGATGCTTGCCGGACAGAGATTTCCACTTATATCTTATCCCGTGGCGGTAGGTGCTTATTGGTATCTTGGTGAGAGGTGATGGAGACAGTTGTACGACTTCGATGCTATTCCGGATGATCCACACCCACATACGTATCGGTGTATGATTTACCCGACGGAGTAGCTAGATATAGCCAGGGCAGCAGGCTGGTGGACAGCCGAGAGCTTTGTTATTACCGGGGAGTGCTACCTTACCTTCTGGCGTAGATTTTTCACCGGGTCCTCCGACATGATTACACATGCAGCATTGATTGATTTAGTAGGGCCACCTTCTATACGACACGGCATACGTCCACCTGTTGTCGAGGATATTACACAGCCCAGCCAGAGTTTTCGCGCAGCTGATCATGTGGCGACCGCCAGTAATTTTGGATGGACCATGGAAGTGCCCACCATTGGACCGGATCATTACGTCGACGTGTTTCATCCTCCGGCCCATCATGATTACCCAGATCCTACACAGATATCATATCATAATCTGTATGATATAAAGATGGGGATTAGGCATACGGGCTATATAGAGGATAGGCGTAGCCTAGATTACTATGATGGTGAGCTACGTCGTGTTGCAGAGGAGGTACGATAGTAGCAGGCGCATTTAGAGGCCCGGCTTGAGGCAGAGCGCAAGAGACATCGGGACTTGCAGATGTGTTACCACCATAGTTCTAGTGCTGGATCCAGTCAGCCTCCAGATGTTGGTGATGATGGGAGACGTCATCGATGCCGCACACGTATACGTACACATCCACCTTCAGATGACTTGGACGAGTGACTTACTACCACTTTCATGTACTTTTGCAGTTGTCAGTTGTATGTACTTTTTATGTATTATGTATTCCTAGTTGTTAGTTGTATGTCTCTGTTGTTTGAGTAGACGTTCTGCATTTGTTCACAACCAATATTATGTACTTTCGATGTATTACTTTTTCGCAGTTGTCAGTTGTATGTTCCTATTGTTTGAGTACGCGTTCTGTATTTGTTGACTACCACTATTATGTACTTTCGATGTATTTTTTGTATGTTCTGGTTATGTTTCTGTGTAGAGACTGTATTTAGTTCTGTGTAGCGACTGCATATCTGTGTAGAGACTGTTTTTGTGTAGAGCCGGTATGTTCTGTTGTTCTAGTTCCTGTAAGTGTTGTTTGGAATGTAATAACGTTTGAATTTGATGTTGAACAAGATTGCCCTCTTCTGGTGTAGGAATACAAAATTCTTAAATAGCATGCTAGCATACCAAGGTTTACAGGTAACTCCATATTCTACGAACAAACATCAAATTAATTAGACAGTAAAACAACAATAAAATCACAATACCATAAGCCTACTCAGTTCCATAGCGGTTCAACTAACTACAGCGGAGTTTATACGCTTTGTAACCAACAAACTCCTCACCGTACTCGAAAAGGTAACGAGAATCATATATTGCTTGATTTGTTTTAAATATGTTCTCGTATTCAACAGTTTCGATAATCTTTGTGTACCGATCACAAGCATCTGCAAAATGACGATTAGCCATTTGGATTTCAACCGATGTTCATCTAGTGGGCCGGGAACGATGGTTGTTGTATAGCCTCGTGATCATTGCCCATCTTTCTTCATATGTTAAACCCCCTCCACTTTGCATTAGTAACTCATCTCTCTTTTCAACCTCAATATAGGATTTTATGAGGGCCAGCAAATCCTTCAACGAAAAATCTGGAGTAGGAGAATTCAATGTTTGAGCACTATTACTAGGTCGTTGATTCACTGGAGAAGGACGTGGAGCTATAACCGCTCGATGCTGAATCGCGACATGAACCTCTTCAACTTGTGTATCATGAACTAATCCAACATCGTTATCGTTCACTAAGTTTTGTTCGTACTCATCATAAATCCTTCCCATTTTTTCATCACTTATTTCTGAATCGTCCATGTAACCTACGCATTAGTAGAATAAGTAGAGTTACTAGAAGTACGAATTTTGTTGATAATAAACGTTACCTTTAAGAAAACATGAAAATTAATTTTCTCACTTGAGCCTGCAAAGTTGCTGCTTGAAGCTGTAGAAGGTATGTGATGGATTATCAAATATGGATTGCTTATAAGGGCAATGTATGACTTGAATACCCATTACAGAGTTCTCGTGATATTATGTTAGATTATGTACAATGACCGGTCACATCGTTGCAGCACGAAAAATGGTGCCATCACATGAAATGTTGCCATGTACTTTTAATCTTGTGATATTACGTTTGATTCCCTACAGTGACTTTTCACATCACAACAAATGTGGGCAGTTACTATTAATTTCGTATACTGTTGTCATTTAATTCGGAAGAGACTACTCAATGCAGTCTGCGAAAGATGGAGACGTTTAATGGAATCCCAGCAACGAATGATGGAGACGCGTCTTTATTTTTTTCTTCTCAGTGTATGGTCTAATCATGTCATACATGCATGCAAAAGGGTATACTCTACATACACGTGACTCATATCAATTTCACAGTGATATTGCAGTATGTAATATTGTTGTATGCCTCAGTGTCAAATCATTTCATTGACTGTACCAGGCTTTGGAAACATTATTCGTAATTGTTTTGTCATAGTGGCAATATTTTGTATATGTAGGAGTTTAAAAATAGGGGTCGCCCACCGGTGCTTTAACCATTTCAATTTACGAAAGAGTTAAGATAATTGGGTCATTCCCAGGTGCCTTACATAACTTAGAAGCTTACATGACTTGACAATTATAACAACTACGACAATTGAGCAATTATAACAACTGAAACAACGACAACTAGTACAACAGAAGGAAATGCCAAACCATAATCATACAAACTACAACAACTAAGCACACAAGCATCAAATTCAAACACGTACACCTACCATGGCCTAGGGAAAGGACCATCTCTAGTCTTACTGGCATTAATCTTGCTCAAGCGTCTTATTTCTGCTTGCGCTTCGAGTGCATACTAACGTCCACGTTCGCACATGGGAGGGTCAATCCACTGCTTAAAGCAACAACAATCAATGTCATCATGATAATTCATGTGGTCGTTATAGGCTTGATAGCGGAAAAATCGACTACCAGCATTTATTTCGGTCTCGTCAACAGCCACGATGGACTCTTGTCCACAATGGCAAATAGGGTTAGATCTAATCGTCCGTAGTGGCTTGGAAACCTTCCCTTCAAGTACAATTTCTTTTCCAGATCTTTGATGAACGAAAGAGGCATCTTCGTTTGAATACGGTGACGAGTGTGCTTGGGACATAGGTTTCTTGCTTGCAGATTTTTTGCCGGTACGCTTGGGTTCAGACGAAGACATTTTTCTGGTTGTCACAAAAGAATTTTAGAAGGCGGTCTAGTTGTGTCGAAGAAGGAGGAGGTAGGTTGGTATATAAAGGGAGGGCTTGCGACCGTTTAAGTAGCCGCTGTGGTGCCACGACTATAAAATATAACGGAAAATTGGTTGCCGTTATATTTTTATACAAGCAATTTCTTCCTAGTGTGTAGGCCTATCACTCTTTTTCTACAGTTTTCAGACCAGAGTGTGGTCATGTCACTCATTTTCTAAAGTTAAGAACGCATTATATTACTGATAAAGTTGATGCATTATATATCCATACAAAAAATTTATCACAGGTATCACCTACTTTGTGTTTATGCTGGGAATTGCAACATCTCTTTTTACAAATCTAGCCCTGCTTTGTGTTCAAACGCAGCAATAAATATACACCATGTTTATATCTCTAACAGAACAAAAATTCCTTACACTTTGGATTCATTTCAATTGCTTAAGGTTTTGTTTTGTATTGAAGCTATGGACAACTTGGAGATTGATGATGAAACATTGAATAATTGTTATGAAGAGTTTGAACGGTCAAGGAATAGTGTACAACACAACAAGCCTATGGTGGAATTCGGTGAAGGAGCACAAGCTCAGTTTAAATCAGTGAAGCCAAGAACAAAATCTTTGAATGCCCGATTGCGCGAAGTTGTTGCAAATCAAAGACCTAGTAAGCATATCGTTTGCGAAGGACAAGAAATAGAGCCCCTACATCCAATTGGCCCAACGCTACCTAGTGGAGCTTACCCTATTTGTTGTTGTGCAGATGAATCAGTTGTTGTTGTTGCCAAAACTGAAAAAAATGCTGGGCGCCGATTCTTCGAATGTCCGGCCTTCGAAGACCATAGGTATTACCCTAATGATATTCAATGTTGTAATTTTATGCAGTGGATAGACCCCCCGATGTGCCAACGTGGACTTCAATATGCACTGGAAGCGCAAGCCGAAATAAGGCGGTTAAACATGATTGTTGTGGATGCAACTAGAGCTAGCTATCTCAGAAATCGTTAGGATTTGCTTTTTCTTGGACCGAAGATTTATTACCGTACTTTGAATTTGATGTTGCTATGTTCTGTTGTTCTAGTTCCTGTCCTGTAAGTGTTGCTTGAAATGTATTAGCATTTGAATTTGATAGTGAACAAGATTGTCGTCTTCTCGTTTCAAAATACAAAATTATTAGAAAACGCGCCAACATAACAAGGTTTGCAGATAACTCCATATTCTACTTAAGAACATAACGGGTCAACCAACTGTAGCGCAATGACTGGTCAAGTCTTGCGTTCTTCGCATAGTGCAGTCATGTCATCTGGCAGATTCCATATAGTGTTCCCTACAGTGTAGCTTTTGACCATTAACACCATTACCAATCTTCCAGCTATATATACATATGTTAACTTACTCACAACATACAAAACTCAAACAACTTCTTCCCCATTCTTAGAACACATCATTGGATTCACTGTGAAAACCCGTAACTTCCCCGTAAAGGAAAGTGGCGGATAGTTTGAGAACAAACCACAACAGAACGCATATAAAAGAACGTTTCATTGTATATTACAACAATGCATCAGATTACAAGAATATACAGAGTATAAATGAATATTACACAGAAATATCAGAGATTTAAATTACATTTAAATACATTGCAGCGGAAAATAATACAATACACAACTAGAATGAGATATACGGATACAAAGCTTTCCGGATATCGTTCCAGCTGTAAACCAGGATCCTGTGAATATACATCTGCAAAACCAAAACTACTAGCTGCCCGTGTCAAAATAAGGGCACCCAGAGTTTAGGTTAAAACAATAAACTCCAGGTCAGTCATGTGACTGGTGTGAGAACTAAAACAGTTAATCTTTATTTTAAAGTTAGGTAAATCAAGGGACCACGCCGTATAACACGGAACGGGTTTCCTCCCAAGAATACCAGTGCATAAAACAAACAGCGCAATGCTAAATAAAGAAAAATGAAGCTGTTATAAGACCCAGGTCCCATCACACAATGCAACGCAGCCGAGGATAGGGTTTTCCCTTATAACAGCCAAAGAATGCTTGACACGTTTAAAACAAATCATTTGATACTATTATAAGTGCATAGTGTATAAAACACTTCAAATCATAAGTATCAATCATAGGCGGCATGAATGGCCCATAACACTATGTCGCCATATATAAGTTTACAATCAAAACCGCAAATGTCGTATTGGAAGTTGGGTTATCATTTATGGTATGAACCGAGGCTAGGGATCGTCCTCTACCGATTCGTGACTCTCTAGCCCGAGCCACAGGCAAGCGCGCAGGCAAGCCTTTAGATCGTCAGGGCCGGTCCACCGATGTAGATTATTATGCCTGAACACTACGTTTCCTAACCCTATGGGGTGTAAGTGAGCCAACTAAATGACTCCATCGGTTCGAGAACGACCGATCAATCCGAGGCGCCTCGCAACAGCAACAACCACATAAGTCAAACTCGTCAGGGCGTGTAAAACCACTGACGCCACTTCTAACTAGAAAGAAACGCAAGTCCTCCCTGAGGTCCGTCTCCCGTTTTTGGTTCATACCGGGTGTGATACTCGCGAATCAACGTTAAACAAAGCTAGGCCACACAAGGCCGTGCTTTGATCATCAACCACAAGACTTTGCTTTTCAACAGAAGCCTTGATCATTTGCCACTTAGGCATGCCACATAGGCAATTCACTCCATGCGATTGATATCCATCAATATATAACCCCTGAGCTCGTACGTCTCAGAGAAGGGCGTTAAGCAAGAGAATAAATTCTCCGCCGCCAAACAGATATATATTTAATAGAGATCAATCTCACGGACTAAAATCCAATGTCAGACACACAGTCCATTTACAAGTCCGTTCTGGGGCTGAACGAAACCGGAGGCACCTAGTACCCCACATATCCATCGATCTCCAAGTACGTCTGAACGATCACCAACTGTTTCCATCTTCTTCGGTGTAGAGCCCAATCAAGATCATCAGTAATCACCCAAACGACGTGAAGACTTCCGGTCTTCGACCATCGTCTTCATCTTCGACTTATCGTCGTATCAGTTATTCAGAATGGGATAAACCCGGTCTTTCCGAATAACTCGCGTACATTTTAAATAAGTGTTACACAAACACAACATACGCCTCATTCCAATTCATTAGTCACTAACCGTAAATTAATCAAGAGAATAATTCCACAAATATTAACCCCGAAGGCCGAAACCAACATCAGATCAATATTCAGAAAACCATTCTGCTTGGCTAACCGACAGTTAGTTTCTAAATTTCACATTCATAGGGAAAGGTTCCCATTAATTTAATCCAAGATAAATTCCTTGAATTTATTCTTTATTCTATTTTTGAATTTCAATTCAAACTAGTCGGGATTAACGAACCTTACCGAAGTAATCATTTGTTTTAATTTCCCAATCCCAACCTATTCATCCCATGAAGTAAAACTGGTAATACTTCATATTTAACACCACAGTGTTATCGGTAAATTCAATTACCATTTCACGTTCAAATCTAATTAAAGATTTAACTATCGCCTGGAGCAAAACTGGTGATACTCCACTTTCGATCATTTCAATCTAATTAAAGATTCATTAAAACTCCACTTAGTTTTAATCTTCGACTGGGTTAAAGAATCAGTGTCATTTAAAACACGGTTCACGATAAACCCAAAATCACATTCCATTAATTATCGGGTTAAAGAACGAGTGTTATTTAAAACACTGTTCACGATAAACCCAAAAATCAATATCAATTCAATTCCAATTAAATATTATTTAATTGGTACACTTCATTAAATCTAAATAAAAAGATTTAATCTTTTCTCAACTGGGTTCAAGAATAGTGTTAGTGAAGACACCATTCACGACAAACCCAAATCACATTCGATATTCAATACAAGACTCTGAATAGAAAATATATCGGCTTATATTCAATATCGAATTCTACGACTAACAAATGTCGTATTGGAAATAACGATATAAATATATATCTTTCATATTTCCATAACAACACCTGTATAATCACGAATTCCAACATCGAAATATTCCGAAGACAATTTCGATTCAAATCCACTCCAATGCAATCATTGGAAATTCTGGTTATTTTTAAAACCCTTTTTAAATTCAATTTATTTATTTAAAAATAAATAGAATTATATTTCTAGTTCAAAACTAGTTCATTTCGATAAAAATCTATTTTATCTTTTCAAATATGGAGTTTTTCATCCCAAATCTTCACAAATCATTTCTTATGATTTTACACAAATTATTACTATTTTTAATAATTTTATCAAGGCCCGTACAGTCGATTTCCATCAACGGTCATCGAACTGCACTTACAGCGACCTTTTTCGAATTTGATTTGGGCGTATCTCCAAATCCAACCGTTAGATTTCAAATTTCTAATATTCATTAGAAAGCCCTTTTCGATACGAACCCAGCGGTTCCGGTTTTTGGAGAATCCGACGGTCGGATCTCCTGTAATGTCCGTTTGAAATAAATGGTCGAAATTCACGAACTGCCGCGGCGCGGCGCGTTCTATTCAGGCCAATATATTATATATATAATATATATAATATATATTTCATCGATTTCTATTTAAAACGAATTATATAAATAGTTTTAAATTCGTTTCAAAAGCAATTTCAACTTCCATTTCAATTCAAATCAAAATTGAATTCTTTTTTATAAATTCGTTTTAAAATTCATTTCTATTCAATTCAAATTTCAATTCAATTTGAATTCATTTCAATTCGCTTTCAATTCAATTTGAATTCGTTTTCAATTCAATTCATTTCGAACTCGTTTTCAATTCAATTCATTTCGAAATCGTTTTCAATTCCTTTCATTTCGAAATCGTTTTCAATTCATTTCATTTCGAAATCGTTTTCAATTCATTTCATTTCGAAATCGTTTTCAATTCAATTCATTTCGAAATCGTTTTCAATTCAATTCATTTCGAAAACGTTTTCAATTCAATTCATTTCGAAATCGTTTTCAATTCAATTCATTTCGAAATCCTTTTCAATTCAATTCATTTCGAAATCCTTTTCAATTCAATTCATTTCGAAATCGTTTTCAATTCAATTCATTTCGAAATCGTTTTCAATTACATTTATTTCGAAAACGTTTTCAATTCAATTCATTTCGAAATCGTTTTCAATTCAATTCATTTCGAAATCGTTTTCAATTCAATTCATTTCGAAAACGTTTTCAATTCAATTCATTTCGAAATCGTTTTCAATTCAATTCATTTCGAAATCGTTTTCAATTCATTTCATTTCGAAATCGTTTTCAATTCATTTCATTTCGAAATCGTTTTCATTTCAATTCATTTCGAAATCGCTTTCAATTCAATTCATTTCGAAATCGTTTTCAATTCAATTCATTTCGAAAACGTTTTCAATTCAATTCATTTCGAAATCGTTTTCAATTCAATTCATTTCGAAATCGTTTTCAATTCAATTCATTTCGAAATCGTTTTCAATTCAATTAATTTCGAACTCGTTTTCAATTCAATTCATTTCGAAATCGTTTTCAATTCCTTTCATTTCGAAATCGTTTTCAATTCATTTCATTTCGAAATCGTTTTCAATTCAATTCATTTCGAAATCGTTTTCAATTCAATTCATTTCGAAAACGTTTTCAATTCAATTCATTTCGAAATCGTTTTCAATTCAATTCATTTCGAAATCGTTTTCAATTCAATTCATTTCTAAATCGTTTTCAATTCAATTCATTTCAAAATCGTTTTCAATTCAATTCATTTCGAAATCGTTTTCAATTCAATTCATTTCGAAAACGTTTTCAATTCAATTCATTTCGAAATCGTTTTCAATTCATTTCATTTCGAAATCATTTTCAATTCAATTCATTTCGAAAACGTTTTCAATTCAATTCATTTCGAAAACGTTTTCAATTCAATTCATTTCGAAATCGTTTTCAATTCAATTCATTTCGAAATCGTTTTCAATTCAATTCATTTCGAAATCGTTTTCAATTCAATTCATTTCGAAATCGTTTTCAATTCAATTCATTTCGAAATCGTTTTCAATTCAATTCATTTCGAAAACGTTTTCAATTCAAATCATTTCGAAATCGTTTTCAATTCATTTCATTTCGAAATCGTTTTCAATTCAATTCATTTCGAAAACGTTTTCAATTCAATTCATTTCGAAAACGTTTTCAATTCAATTCATTTCGAAATCGTTTTCAATTCAATTCATTTCGAAATCGTTTTCAATTCAATTCATTTCGAAAACGTTTTCAATTCAATTCATTTCGAAATCGTTTTCAATTCAATTCATTTCGAAATCGTTTTCAATTCAATTCATTTCGAAATCGTTTTCAATTCAATTCATTTCGAAAACGTTTTCAATTCAATTCATTTCGAAAACGTTTTCAATTCATTTCATTTCGAAATCGTTTTCAATTCATTTCATTTCGAAATCGATAAAATCGATATAAATATCGTTCACGTCAAAATGGCGTCAATCTAATCAACACGGCTTCATAAATTTCTATTTTCAAATATTCCATTTCAAATATTTCTTTTTCAAAATAGTTGTTATTATCAAAATATTTCGTTCAACACATGACCAATCTCAATGGATGAGTACTGTCAACACATGAACTTTTATTTTATATTGATAAAGATGTAAACTTTATTATTAAAATATTTCGTTCAACACATGACCAATCTCAACGGATGAGTACAGTCAACACATGAACCTTTATTTTATAATATTCATTATTTTTCAAATTGGAATGAGGCCCAATCAATTACCATATAAAGTTAATTATATGGATTTTCATACATTACACACATATAATTGCATTGAAAAATAATTAACCATCAACCAAAGTGCACTACACTGTATAAGCATCAAATATAGATATTCAACGCTTATAACAGCCTGTCAATCAATCGATCGACAAATTTAATCAATCAGGACGAGTGAACTTCATATTTCATCCCAACACCCATGTGGGGTTTTCAAACAATCAAACACAGATTTTAGTTGTGCAGTTGGGCGATGTGTAAAATTTATCGTCCCAATCAATATCAGTCAAATCAGTGTATATAAACAAATCGGCCGATTTGTTTATAAATATTCGTTTACTCATATTCACGTTAAAAATTATATTTTTAACGATAAAACATTTTTTTCCAACACATGAATTTCTATTATTCATTTACACAATAAAATGATATTTTTATTTTTTTCTAACTCATTTTAGAAAATTTCGGCGGCATAACGGCACGATACTAGAAACGGGACGAGGCCTAGCCTTATCCCCGGTCTAGTGAAGGCCCACGCCATTCACACATCAATCAAATCAATTCATTTCACCAAACAAAACAATTTCAATCAAATAATCTAACTAATTTGCAATCAAACAAACAAGTCCATGGTTTGTGGACAATTGTGTCGGGTGCTACTAAGCACCGTCTGCATCCTAGCATATATATATAATTGGAAAAGAAAACGAAAGGTGAGAAATTCTCACAGATAGCTATCCTAGCTCCACGGCACTTCATTTGCAGAAACCTTCGTCACTACCGCATCTTCGTCACCTTCGTTGTCCGCTTTCACTACCTATGTAAAAATCGAATTTTTACTTCGCTATTCCATATATAAAAATCATATTTTTATTTCGAAGTTCAACATATAAAAATCCTATTTTTATTTCGAAGTTCAATATATAAAAATCCTATTTTTATTTCGAAGTTCAATATATAAAAATTCTATTTTTATTTCGAAGTTCAATATATAAAAATTCTATTTTTATTTCGAAGTTCAATATATAAAAATTCTATTTTTATTTCACTACTCATATCAAATATCGTCTTTTCATATTTAAAAATATCGCCTTTTCATATTTAAAAATATCGCCTTTTCATATTTAAAAATATCGTCTTTTCATATTTAAAAATATCGTCTTTTCATATTTAAAAATATCGTCTTTATAAAAATCTCATTTTTATTTTGCTACCTCTTATAAAGATGCTATTTTTAATATTCCTACAATGCAAAGATCATATTTTTATCTTTCTTCAATATAAAAGATTATATTTTTACTACTTTAAAAATATAAAAATCATATTTTTAATACTTTAAAAATATAAAAATCATATTTTTATTTTCCTACTTACATAAAAATTATAATTTCTCTATCATAGTAAAATGGAATTTTTACATCGCTACATACACAAAGCAAAACTGAAATTAAAACTGAATTTTAAAAAGAGTTAAAATTACCTTCGTTCTGGGGGGGGGGCTGCCGCACCATCGTTGAGGGGGGGGGGGTCTTCGCGAGGCGCTGGACGAAGGGGAGGGGTTTCGCGAGTTGCGTCGGTTCCTTGATGGGCGTGCGGTGGAGTGCAGTCGCCCGAGGGGAGGGCGATGGAGTAAGTGGAGGGCGGTGAGGAAGGAGGATGGGGTGCGTGTTCGTGGTGGAGGAGCGGCGACCCCCTGACGCGGCGGCACGATTGGAATCGGGGGGGGGCCGATTTGGGAAAAATCCAAAGTCAACGGTTTTTTTTATTCGGAGGGAGGAGAGGGTAAGGGTGAGTGTATTTAATAATATATTTATTATTTTATTTTAAATTTTCTTTTATAAAGCAACTTTTTACTGTAAACTCAAAATCGAACCCACCGACTGCCGTCCCTAGCTAATCACCCCTCTTCCGAACACTATGGGATATGTATCGCAGGTTGATTCGGCTGTTACAATCAATTTCCGTTAAACTTACATTTAAATCATTATATTCAATTTTAAACGTACATTTCAAATTATCGGGGTCACATACTAACTTTAAAAATTCCAGAAAAATATTTTCTAGCTTCGTATTGACGATACGGTCCTAACAAAACTAGTTTCGTTGAATTCTGAGACCGTTGGAAAAATAGCCAATTTCCAGTCGATTAAAATCAACTGAAACTGGTCAAACGCGTTCTCCTTTGCCACGCTCACATATTGATTCGAAAAATTATGAAATTTGAAACCTAGCAATAATTTCACATCCCGGACCCAACAAAACTGGTTTCGTCGAAATCCGAGGTCGTTTGCAAAATGTCCATTTTTAAGGGCCTGAATTCCATAGCGACTATTCAGAAATTTCAACTGGACATATCTTTTGATTCCCGTTAGGAAATTTCGATTTTTCGGATTCGTTGGAAAGATATTCACAATTAGATCCCATTATTTTCGGTTTCACTAAAATCCGGATTATTTTGCACCCGGTACATTCAATTGAAGTTTGAAATCGAATTATCGAACTACCGCGCCATTTTCAATTCTATTTATAATTATATATAAATATTTATATTCTAACGACGACGCGTATAATATATACGTTCGAATTATATTCAAAATAATTTTCTCGTCGATATTATTTAAAATAATTCATTTTAAATAATCAAAATTCGCTAAAATTGCCAAAATAAAAATTTCAAATTGGCTCGCATTTTATGGGTTGTTACAATCTCCCCCACTTAAAACTTTTCGTCCCCGAAAAGGAACAAAGTCGAAAGTGGTTTGATTAATCAACTCTATGTTCGATCTGGTTTTCTTTCTCCAACCTTTTTGTTTCTGAGAATTTTCAAATTCTTCAAAAATTTGGCTAACACCCTAAATTTTTGAAAAATTTCGCCATAACCTCCCCTGCACCGGGAGCATCGGGGAATTTCAATTAGCTTCCCCGGTCCTTCTGATCTCAAAAAGAAAAAGAAAAATCCAAGCGGCTAGCCAATAGGCTCACAAAATCATCATCACCCAAACAAAACAGTAAATTATGTAATAAACATGTACCTATTTGTCGGGCAAACAAATTTTATTCTCTGCTCTAGCCTCCTTGCTATGACCTGTTCAATGTAAGTATATGTATATGCAAGCAAATGCGACCAATTTTCAATACAATTCAATATTTGATTCAATTAGGCTAAATGGTTCAAAATTATCAAACAATTAAACAAACAACACAAACATCAATCAGTTAGTGGATTAGAGTTTCAAATCCATAAATTTTGATATATATACAAAAATCAGATTTTTGATGCCAAATCACAACAATAGGCCCTATCTAATTTTGGTTCTCACACCAGTCAATAGGAAATATATAGAAATCACACCTTCGGAGCATGAACATAAATATTGATGATGCCATGGTCATTATCAACATCATCTCCGGGCGACTAGAGTGTGATTCTATATCTATCCAGTATATTAAAATTTCAAACACACGTGGATCAGACATATACGCAAAATCTTTATATACTGGACTGTCCAACTCAATATATATAGATAATCAAATACGAATAATTGTTTTAAATTTTCAAACCAAAAATTTGTTTTCATTTTCAAAAATATACTCTTCACACTCGTTCTAGGATACTACTGATCCCATCTCTAACGAGTCATTCTCGTTGGATATTACTAACCCAATATCTGATGAATTCTTTCGTATGGTTCTAATGTGCCTTGTTCTCTAAGCTTTGAAAACCAAAGCTCTGATACCAACTGTGAAAACCCGTAACTTCCCCGTAAAGGAAAGTGGCGGATAGTTCGAGAACAAACCACAATAGAACGCATATAAAAGAACGTTTCATTGTATATTACAACAATGCATCAGATTACAAGAATATACAGAGTATAAATGAATATTACACAGAAATATCAGAGATTTAAATTACATTTAAATACATCGCAGCGGAAAATAATACAATACACAACTAGAATGAGATATACGGATACAAAGCTTTCCGGATATCGTTCCAGCTGTAAACCAGGATCCTGTGAATATACATCTGCAAAACCAAAACTACTAGCTGCCCGTGTCAAAATAAGGGCACCCAGAGTTTAGGTTAAAACAATAAACTCCAGGTCAGTCATGTGACTGGTGTGAGAACTAAAACAGTTAATCTTTATTTTAAAGTTAGGTAAATCAAGGGACCACGCCGTATAACACGGAACGGGTTTCCTCCCAAGAATACCAGTGCATAAAACAAACAGCGCAATGCTAAATAAAGAAAAATGAAGCTGTTATAAGACCCAGGTCCCATCACACAATGCAACGCAGCCGAGGATAGGGTTTTCCCTTATAACAGCCAAAGAATGCTTGATACGTTTAAAACAAATCATTTGATACTATTATAAGTGCATAGTGTATAAAACACTTCAAATCATAAGTATCAATCATAGGCGGCATGAATGGCCCATAACACTATGTCGCCATATATAAGTTTACAATCAAAACCGCAAATGTCGTATTGGAAGTTGGGTTATCATTTATGGTATGAACCGAGGCTAGGGATCATCCTCTACCGATTCGTGACTCTCTAGCCCGAGCCATAGGCAAGCGCGCAGGCAAGCCTTTAGATCGTCAGGGCCGGTCCACCGATGTGGATTATTATGCCTGAACACTACATTTCCCCACCCTATGGGGTGTAAGTGAGCCAACTAAATGACTCCATCGGTTCGAGAACGACCGATCAATCCGAGGCGCCTCGCAACAGCAACAACCACATAAGTCAAACTCGTCAGGGCGTGTAAAACCACTGACGCCACTTCTAACTAGAAAGAAACGCAAGTCCTCCCTGAGGTCCGTCTCCCGTTTTTGGTTCATACCGGGTGTGATACTCGCGAATCAACGTTACACAAAGCTACGCCACACAAGGCCGTGCTTTGATCATCAACCACAAGACTTTGCTTTTCAACAGAAGCCTTGATCATTCGCCACTTAGGCATGCCACACAGGCAATTCACTCCACGCGATTGATATCCATCAATATATAACCCCTGAGCTCGTACGTCTCAGAGAAGGGCGTTAAGCAAGAGAATAAATTCTCCGCCGCCAAACAGATATATATTTAATAGAGATCAATCTCACGGACTAAAATCCAATGTCAGACACACAGTCCATTTACAAGTCCGTTCTGGGGCTGAACGAAACCGGAGGCACCTAGTACCCCGCATATCCATCGATCTCCAAGTACGTCTAAACGATCACCAACTGTTTCCATCTTCTTGGGTGTACAGCCCAATCAAGATCATCAGTAATCACCCAAACGACGTGAAGACTTCCGGTCTTCGACCATCGTCTTCATCTTCGACTTATCGTCGTATCAGTTATTCAGAATGGGATAAACCCGGTCTTTCCGAATAACTCGCGTATATTTTAAATAAGTGTTACACAAACACAACATACGCCTCATTCCAATTCATTAGTCACTAACCGTAAATTAATCAAGAGAATAATTCCCTAAATATTAACCCCGAAGGCCGAAACCAACATCAGATCAATATTCAGAAAACCATTCTGCTTGGCTAACCGACAGTTAGTTTCTAAATTTCACATTCATAGGGAAAGGTTCCCATTAATTTAATCCAAGATAAATTCCTTGAATTTATTCTTTATTCTATTTTTGAATCTCAATTCAAACTAGTCGGGATTTACGAACCTTACCGAAGTAATCATTTGTTTTAATTTCCCAATCCCAACCTATTCATCCCATGAAGTAAAACTGGTAATACTTCATATTTAACACCACAGTGTTATCGGTAAATTCAATTACCATTTCACGTTCAAATCTAATTAAAGATTTAACTATCGCCTGGAGCAAAACTGGTGATACTCCACTTTCGATCATTTCAATCTAATTAAAGATTCATTAAAACTCCACTTAGTTTTAATCTTCGACTGGGTTAAAGAATCAGTGTCATTTAAAACACGGTTCACGATAAACCCAAAATCACATTCCATTAATTATCGGGTTAAAGAACGAGTGTTATTTAAAACACTGTTCACGATAAACCCAAAAATCAATATCAATTCAATTCCAATTAAATATTTTTTAATTGGTACACTTCATTAAATCTAAATAAAAAGATTTAATCTTTTCTCAACTGGGTTCAAGAACAGTGTTAGTGAAGACACCATTCACGACAAACCCAAATCACATTCGATATTCAATACAAGACTCTGAATAGAAAATATATCGGCTTATATTCAATATCGAATTCTACGACTAACAAATGTCGTATTGGAAATAACGATATAAATATATATCTTTCAAATTTCCATAACAACACCTGTATAATCACGAATTCCAACATCGAAATATTCCGAAGACAATTTCGATTCAAATCCACTCCAATGCAATCATTGGAAATTCTGGTTATTTTTAAAACCCTTTTTAAATTCAATTTATTTATTTAAAAATAAATAGAATTATATTTCTAGTTCAAAACTAGTTCATTTCGATAAAAATCTATTTTATCTTTTCAAATATGGAGTTTTCATCCCAAATCTTCACAAATCATTTCTTATGATTTTACACAAATTATTACTATTTTTAATAATTTTATCAAGGCCCGTACAGTCGATTTCCATCAACGGTCATCGAACTGCACTTACAGCGACCTTTTTCGAATTTGATTTGGGCGTATCTCCAAATCCAACCGTTAGATTTCAAATTTATAATATTCATTAGAAAGCCCTTTTCGATACGAACCCAACGGTTCCGGTTTTAGGAGAATCCGACGGTCGGATCTCCCGTAATGTCCGTTTGAAATAAATGGTCGAAATTCACGAACTGCCGCGGCGCGGCGCATTCTATTCAGGCCATTATATTATATATATATAATATATATAATATATATTTCGTCGATTTCTATTTAAAACGAATTATATAAATAGTTTTAAATTCGTTTCAAAAGCAATTTCAACTTCCATTTCAATTCAAATCAAATTGAATTCTTTTTTATAAATTCGTTTTAAAATTCATTTCTATTCAATTCAAATTTCAATTCAATTTGAATTCATTTCAATTCGCTTTCAATTCAATTTGAATTCGTTTTCAATTCAATTCATTTCGAACTCGTTTTCAATTCAATTCATTTCGAAATCGTTTTCAATTCCTTTCATTTCGAAATCGTTTTCAATTCATTTCATTTCGAAATCGTTTTCAATTCATTTCATTTCGAAATCGTTTTCAATTCAATTCATTTCGAAATCGTTTTCAATTCAATTCATTTCGAAAACGTTTTCAATTCAATTCATTTCGAAATCGTTTTCAATTCAATTCATTTCGAAATCGTTTTCAATTCAATTCATTTCGAAATCGTTTTCAATTCAATTCATTTCGAAATCGTTTTCAATTCAATTCATTTCGAAAACGTTTTCAATTCAATTCATTTCGAAATCGTTTTCAATTCAATTCATTTCGAAATCGTTTTCAATTCAATTCATTTCGAAAACGTTTTCAATTCAATTCATTTCGAAATCGTTTTCAATTCAATTCATTTCGAAATCGTTTTCAATTCATTTCATTTCGAAATCGTTTTCAATTCATTTCATTTCGAAATCGTTTTCAATTCATTTCATTTCGAAATCGTTTTCAATTCAATTCATTTCGAAATCGTTTTCAATTCAATTCATTTCGAAATCGTTTTCAATTCAATTCATTTCGAAATCGTTTTCAATTCAATTCATTTCGAAATCGTTTTCAATTCAATTCATTTCGAAATCGTTTTCAATTCAATTCAATTCGAAATCGTTTTCAATTCAATTCATTTCGAAATCGTTTCCAATTCAATTCATTTCGAAATCGTTTTCAATTCAATTCATTTCGAACTCGTTTTTAATTCAATTCATTTCGAAATCGTTTTCAATTCCTTTCATTTCGAAATCGTTTTCAATTCATTTCATTTCGAAATCGTTTTCAATTCAATTCATTTCGAAATCGTTTTCAATTCAATTCATTTCGAAAACTTTTTCAATTCAATTCATTTCGAAATCGGTTTCAATTCAATTCATTTCGAAATCGTTTTCAATTCAATTCATTTCGAAATCGTTTTCAATTCAATTCATTTCGAAATCGTTTTCAATTCAATTCATTTCGAAATCGTTTTCAATTCAATTCATTTCGAAAACGTTTTCAATTCAATTCATTTCGAAATCGTTTTCAATTCATTTCATTTCGAAATCGTTTTCAATTCAATTCATTTCGAAAATGTTTTCAATTCAATTCATTTCGAAAACGTTTTCAATTCAATTCATTTCGAAATCGTTTTCAATTCAATTCATTTCGAAATCGTTTTCAATTCAATTCATTTCGAAATCGTTTTCAATTCAATTCATTTCGAAATCGTTTTCAATTCAATTCATTTCGAAATCGTTTTCAATTCAATTCATTTCGAAATCGTTTTCAATTCATTTCATTTCGAAATCGTTTTCAATTCAATTCATTTCGAAAACGTTTTCAATTCAATTCATTTCGAAAACGTTTTCAATTCAATTCATTTCGAAATCGTTTTCAATTCAATTCATTTCGAAATCGTTTTCAATTCATTTCATTTCGAAATCGTTTTCAATTCAATTCATTTCGAAATCGTTTTCAATTAAATTCATTTCGAAATCGTTTTCAATTCAATTCATTTCGAAAACGTTTTCAATTCAATTCATTTCGAAAACGTTTTCAATTCATTTCATTTCGAAATCGTTTTCAATTCATTTCGTTTCGAAATCGATAAAATCGATATAAATATCGTTCACGTCAAAATGGCGTCAATCTAATCAACACGGCTTCACAAATTTCTATTTTCAAATATTCCATTTCAAATATTTCTTTTTCAAAATAGTTGTTATTATCAAAATATTTCGTTCAACACATGACCAATCTCAATGGATGAGTACTGTCAACACATGAACTTTTATTTTATATTGATAAAGATGTAAACTTTATTATTAAAATATTTCGTTCAACACATGACCAATCTCAACGGATGAGTACAGTCAACACATGAACCTTTATTTTATAATATTCATTATTTTTCAAATTGGAATGAGGCCCAATCAATTACCATATAAAGTTAATTATATGGATTTTCATACATTACACACATATAATTGCATTGAAAAATAATTAACCATCAACCAAAGTGCACTACACTGTATAAGAATCAAATATAGATATTCAACGCTTATAACAGCCTGTCAATCAATCGATCGACAAATTTAATCAATCAGGACGAGTGAACTTCATATTTCATCCCAACACCCGTGTGGGGTTTTCAAACAATCAAACACAGATTTTAGTTGTGCAGTTGGGCGATGTGTAAAATTTATCGACCCAATCAATATCAGTCAAATCAGTGTATATAAACAAATCGGCCGATTTGTTTATAAATATTCGTTTACTCATATTCACGTTAAAAATTATATTTTTAACGATAAAGCATTTTTTTCCAACACATGAATTTCTATTATTCATTTACACAATAAAATGATATTTTTATTTTTTTCTAACTCATTTTAGAAAATTTCGGCGGCATAACAGCACGATACTAGAAACGGGACGAGGCCTAGCCTTATCCCCGGTCTAGTGAAGGCCCACGCCATTCACACATCAATCAAATCAATTCATTTCACCAAACAAAACAATTTCAATCAAATAATCTAACTAATTTGCAATCAAACAAACAAGTCCATGGTTTGTGGACGATTGTGTCGGGTGCTACTAAGCACCGTCTGCATCCTAGCATATATATATAATTGGAAAAGAAAACGAAAGGTGAGAAATTCTCACAGATAGCTATCCTAGCTCCACGGCACTTCATTTGCAGAAACCTTCGTCGCTACCGCATCTTCGTCACCTTCGTTGTCCGCTTTCACTACCTATGTAAAAATCGAATTTTTACTTCGCTATTCCATATATAAAAATCATATTTTTATTTCGAAGTTCAACATATAAAAATCCTATTTTTATTTCGAAGTTCAATATATAAAAATCCTATTTTTATTTCGAAGTTCAATATATAAAAATTCTATTTTTATTTCGAAGTTCAATATATAAAAATTCTATTTTTATTTCACTACTCGTATCAAATATCGTCTTTTCATATTTAAAAATATCGCCTTTTCATATTTAAAAATATCGCCTTTTCATATTTAAAAATATCGTCTTTTCATATTTAAAAATATCGTCTTTTCATATTTAAAAATATCGTCTTTATAAAAATCTCATTTTTATTTTGCTACCTCTTATAAAGATGCTATTTTTAATATTCCTACAATGCAAAGATCATATTTTTATCTTTCTTCAATATAAAAGATTATATTTTTACTACTTTAAAAATATAAAAATCATATTTTTAATACTTTAAAAATATAAAAATCATATTTTTATTTTCCTACTTACATAAAAATTATAATTTCTCTATCATAGTAAAATGGAATTTTTACATCGCTACATACACAAAGCAAAACTGAAATTAAAACTGAATTTTAAAATGAGTTAAAATTACCTTCGTTCTGGGGGGGGGGCTGCCGCACCATCGTTGAGGGGGGGGGGGGGGGGTCTTCGCGAGGCGCTGGATGAAGGGGAGGGGTTTCGCGAGTTGCGTCGGTTCCTTGATGGGCGTGCGGTGGAGTGCAGTCGCCCGAGGGGAGGGCGATGGAGGAAGTGGAGGGCGGTGAGGAAGGAGGATGGGGTGCGCGTTCGTGGTGGAGGAGCGGCGACCCCCTGACGCGGCGGCACGATTGGAATCGGGGGGGGGGGGCGATTTGGGAAAAATCCAAAGTCAACGGGTTTTTTTATTCTGAGGGAGGAGAGGGTAAGGGTGAGTGTATTTAATAATATATTTATTATTTTATTTTAAATTTTCTTTTATAAAGCAACTTTTTACTGTAAACTCAAAATCGAACCCACCGACTGCCGTCCCTAGCTAATCACCCCTCTTCCGAACACTATGGGATATGTATCGCAGGTTGATTCGGCTGTTACAATCAATTTCCGTTAAACTTACATTTAAATCATTATATTGAATTTTAAACATACATTTCAAATTACCGGGGTCACGTACTAACTTTAAAAATTCCAGAAAAATATTTTCTAGCTTCGTATTGACGATACGGTCCTAACAAAACTAGTTTCGTTGAATTCTGAGACCGTTGGAAAAATAGCCAATTTCCAGTCGATTAAAATCAACTGAAACTGGTCAAACGCGTTCTCCTTTGCCACGCTCACATATTGATTCGAAAAATTATGAAATTTGAAACCTAGCAATAATTTCACATCCCGGACCCAACAAAACTGGTTTCGTCGAAATCCGAGGTCGTTTGCAAAATGTCCATTTTTAAGGGCCTGAATTCCATAGCGACTATTCAGAAATTTCAACTGGACATATCTTTTGATTCCCGTTAGGAAATTTCGATTTTTCGGATTCGTTGGAAAGATATTCACAATTAGATCACATTATTTTTGGTTTCACTAAAATCCGGATTATTTTGCACCCGGTACATTCAATTGAAGTTTGAAATCGAATTATCGAACTACCGCGCCATTTTCAATTCTATTTATAATTATATATAAATATTTATATTCTAACGACGACGCGTATAATATATACGTTCGAATTATATTCAAAATAATTTTCTCGTCGATATTATTTAAAATAATTCATTTTAAATAATCAAAATTCGCTAAAATTGCCAAAATAAAAATTTCAAATTGGCTCGCATTTTACGGGTTGTTACATTCACACTCATTGAAAATATCTTCGTGGGCAACGTCTACAGATTCCGAGGAACAAGCTTACGAAAACATGAGGCTACAGGAGTTTGAAGACGAACTTTAGTTGCTAAACCAAATGAAACCGCAAACTATACCGCCGTACGAACAAGTGAACGTTCAACCTCCACATGAAACACCAGTACCACCTGTTCAAGTATCATCTCAATAGGAGCTCACTCAGTCAACGCAGGAAGCAGAGTTCTTTCGTGTACCACTGCACGAACATGTAGTTGATTCTTATCTAGTTCGTTGCTACTGCGGGTATGCGGTTGAAGTTGTCGTTCAAGCAGAGGGCAACAATATAGGTCAGCGCAAGCAGCAATGTCCAGCCTATCCAAATGGTTGCAATTACACAGACTGGATAGACCAACCTTTGTGTCCTCGGGGAATAGCATATGCTAACGAATCGAATGAGAAAATAGACGTGTTCAAAGTGATAATGGGCAGTTGTGATTGAACATCATGCGACGCCCGTAAGACTAAATGTAACATGCATTGTAATGAAGTTTCTAATGCCTACTCCATGGTTTGATTGAGTTAGTTCGCATGTACTATCGTCAGTTGTTGTGTCTTTATAAACTATTTTATCTTTGTGCTCATTGTTGTATCTCCTTATCCTACTTTACTGTGACAAATCTTTTTCGTTAATATTATATTGGAGATATAATTGATTTTATATCGAGTTTATTATATAAAATGATGTTTGAAAATATATATAGTTTATAATATAATTAAAACGAGCCCGAAACGCGGCGGTAGTCCATAATTTTCAATACGAACTTTAACTGAATATACCGGATCCGGTCTAGGTCAGAATTCTGTGAAACAAGAATCGTTCGGGTCGATTAGATTAATATTATCTGTTGGGGGAAAAATTGAGATTTCGTGACATAGATTGTTAGTCATGTTCAATTTAAATTTTTAAATAGTCACTATGGAATTTCGTTAATAAACGATAACGTTTATTTAATTGAATATAAAGGAATTTCTATACATTTGGATATCGTTTCAAACGTAAATTTCTGAAAATTTACAAAATCATTTATTACATAAATACAAAGGAAATTCTCCATTATATTCTCTATTACTTTCACATCACAACAACTATCTGAATTGACTACTCATTGACAAAACCATTATTATCCCAACCATTATGTCGGAACCATTATTGCCAACCATTCTTGGCTAGAATAATTTGAGTACTCAAGGCAGAGATATTATCCAAACCATTTTTGCCAACCATTCTTGCCTACATGTATTGCCAACCATGTAGCGTACACCATAGCCATGACGGTGAACACTGAAGCCATGATTTTGTCGTTAATATTATATTGGAGATATAATTGATTTTATATCGAATTTATTATATAAAATGACGTTTGAAAATATATATAGTTTATAATATAATTAAAACGAGCCCGAAACGCGGCGGTAGTTCGTAATTTTCAATACGAACTTTAACTGAATATACCGGATCCGGTATAGGTCAGAATTCTGCGAAACAAGAATCGTTCGGGTCGATTAGATTAATATTATCTGTTGGGGGAAAAAATTTAAGATTTTGTGACATAGATTGTTAGTTATGTTCAATTTAAATTTTTAAATAGTCGCTATGGAATTTTGTTAATAAACGATAACGTTTATTTAATTGAATATAAAGGAATTTCTATACATTTGGATATCGTTTCAAAAGTAAATTTCTGAAAATTTACAAAATCATTTATTACATAAATACAAAGGAAATTCTCCATTATATTCTCTATTACTTTCACATCACAACAACTGTCTGAATTGACTACTCAATGACAGAACCATTATTATCCCAACCATTATGTTGGAACCATTATTGCCAACCATTCTTGGCTACATGTATTGCCAACCATTATTGCCAACATTTCACAGCACAACAGCAGACCCATTTGACTACTCAATGATAGAGATATTATCCACACCAATATTGCCAACCATTCTTGTCTACATGTATTGCCAACCTTTCACATCACAACAACTGCCCGGTTTGACTACTCAATGACAGAGATATTATGCCAACCATCCTTGATTATATATATCTATCCTACGTCTACACTCAGGGAGAACAACGAAACTAAATTTATAAAAAAGAAAGCAATGGATCCAAATCTATACCACCATTACTACGAAGTCAATAATCAAACTGACGTATCCGAACTAGAAATGGAGGAAGAGACGGAGGAGGAGCTGGAACAGAACGCAATGGTTGGGTATTCCAATTATTTTGCTGAAGGGTCAATGACCAACCGTCGAGGTAGTATGCTTGGCCGGACTGACCGGCGATATAAGAGAGACTACAAGAATGGACATGAAAGACTAATGAGGGATTACTTCATCGACAATCCATCCTACGATATAACTTTGTTCCGCCGTCGTTATCGTATGAGTCCGGCAATTTTCTCAAAAATTTATCTTAAACGTCATCAGTCAAACCCATATTTCACTTATAGACTGAACGGAGCACAAGAAATCGGCCACTCGCCCCACATCAAAATTTCATCGGCGTTGAGCATGTTAAGCTATGGAACATCTGGAGACCTAATGGATGAATATTTCAGAATCGCAGCATCAACAGCAATAGAGTGTCTGAAAGAATTCTGTAAAACAATTGTTGAAAAGTTCGGGCAGGAGTATCTATGGACGCCTGGACCAAACGATATAAGTAGGATACTATGCAGCGGAGAAGCTAGAGGATTTCCAGGTATGATTGGAAGTTTAGATTGCATGCATTGGCCTTGGAAAAACTACCCAACGGGATGGAAAGGAATGTTCACCGGACATAAAAAAGTGTCGTCAATGATCCTTGAAGCAGTATCAACAGACGATTTATGGGTTTGGCCTGCTTTTTTTGGAGTCCCAGGTTCATTGAATGATATATATGTTTTAAAACAATCATATCTTTTCACAGAACTTGCTAACAGACTGTCAACAGATGTTTTATATAAAGTTGGTAATATCGAACACAAAACTGGGTACTACCTAGTGGATGGAATATACCCAAAGTGGAGAACTTTGATGCAAGGATACAGAGTACCATAAAATGATAAAGAAAGGTATTTCACTGACAAAGTAGCTAGCTACAGAAAGGACATCGAACGTACGTTTGGTGTTTTACAAGCCCGATTTCATATTTTATGAATTCCTACTCGTTTACATGATGCAAGAGTGCTTTCAGAAATCATGTATGTTTGTATAATAATACATAACATGATTGTGGAGTCTGAAAGAGGCGGAGATAAGAATCAAAAGTCTAATTATCCTGACATGTTTACGGGGTCAAATGCAAAACCCCATAAATATGTAAACTCAATGGAAGAATATTTTGATATGGTTCAACACATTGAAGATCAAGTTACGCACTTCAAATTGCGTGACCAGTTGGTGGAACATTTGTGGGCGCATAAAGGAAGGAATAGTCGGAATCAGTAGTTGGTACTAGAACTATGTATCACTGTGTAGTCGTGTACTATGTATCAGAGTACTATCTATCGGTGTGTAGTTGGGTCAATAAATCTGGTTTCCAATCATATTGTAGACTGTATCATTATTTCAACAACTGGTACACAAATACTAAAAACTGCTCACAATCATATTACAACTCAACCCAACATATACAGGTAGTACATAAACAACAACTACTATATAAATTCTACAAACAGGTCACAATCATATTACAACTCAACCCAACATATATAGCTAGTACATAATCACCCACCAATACATAAATACTACAAACAGTTCACAATCATATTACAACTTAACCCAACATACATAGCTACTCCATATACGAGCCACTACCGCTTTCGTTTCCGCTTCCTTTGTGTTTTCTGTACTCTCCAATATGCTCAGTTAGTAGTTCTTGCTGTAGAGGGGAAAGCTTGCTAAAATCAAATGTAAGCATTTTAATATAATTCTTCTCTCACATCATAGCTTTCGTCTCCTCCAGCTTTTCTCGTATCATTGCTTTCTTCTCCTCCTGCTTCTCTCGTAGCATGGCTTTCTTTTCCTCATGCTTTTCTGGTACCATGGCTTGTTCCTCCGTATGTACATGTCTGCGAAGCTCTCGATCATCCATAACTGCCTTTTGGAACTCTTCATCGTTGCGGTTTCTTTGCACCGAAAATTGAGCTCTATGCTCTTTTTTCGCCTTAGATGAATTCTCTATTGTTTCCATAAATCTAGAAAACTCTGCACCGCGTTGCTCCAGCTGAATTGACTTGGCTCTACCAATAGTTCGTCCGTCACTAGTTCCAAATAAAGGGTTTCTTTCTTGCGAACTCGGGTCACTTCCTGGACTAGAATCAGAGTAGTTCATCCTTCTAGCTTTGTTCTGCTACTCAAACATGAAGTTTCTTGGGTTCTTCCACTTCGGCAAACTAGATAGAAGCTCGAAACAGTCTTGAAATTTAAATGGATGACCATACTTTTGTTGGTAGGCCTTTCGTGACTCTTCAATCTGTAACACAAAGTGGAAATTGTATGAGCGTATGACATTTCTAACTAATCAATCATAGTATAGTAAGTTATTTTTGAAAGTAATCTACGGTACTTACAACGTCATAAGGTGCAGCACCACTTTGCTGTCTGTTCTGCAAGCCTGTCAGTATTGCCAGATAGTTCTGACATGCGGCATTCATAACTCTATAACTGCCTCCAAGTGATGCCCATGTTCTATTCCTCGCTTCTAACGAGTTGTAACACTCTGCTACTCTTTCCCAAAATTTCTGACCTTTCATATTATTCCCAACAAAGCTATCTTGTGAAATGTGTATCCACGATTTAGCAAGTGAAACATACTGCTTTGAAGTAAACTTACATTGTTTTTTTTCATCCGCTGCTAATCCTTCCCCTTCTGCATGATCATCCTTAATATCTTCTATTCCGGGATCCGACTCCGATTCAACTTCGGTTTGGTGTCATTTACTGAAAATGCCGTTTAAAGACTTCCACTTCATCTTCTTTTGGTTATATTCGGGACTAATAGGTGCAACGTATTCTTGAATAAATTCTTCAGAATTTGTAACATTCGCATCCTCATTTGCATCTTCCTTCGCCTCCTCCGTTGAAGTTTCAACATTTTCTTCGGTAGTAAGAGAGACATACCCGTACAAAAACTGTCTTTTAAGATTTTGCATAGCTTCATGGTGACGAACCTCGTTCTGTTGCAGAGTTAGGTGAGGTTGTTGACTTTGATCGGTCTGCATCATCATTGACATATACGACGAATGATCGTCGTACACGCCTACCCCGGTCGGTCGTTGGTAAAACTGTGGCTGGACGATAGAATGGATGGGAGGAAAATTAGGAGGAGCGAGCATTTGGTACAGTGGTTGGTATGGATAATTTGAATACGGCGAGTAGCCTTATTCATGAGATGGCTGCAACGGTTGTTGTTGTTGGATTGACTGTTGCATGGCATACGATGACGAGTGCAGTTTGGACATGACTGTCCTATTTGCAGATTTTTTTCCCACTTCGCTTGGGTGTAGAAGAAGACATTTTGTTGTTGAAGAATTGAAGTTGAGAAGGCGGAGTGGTTGTGTGGAAGAAGAAGGAGGTAGGTTGGTATATAGGGAGAAAGTGCACTAGCCGTTGGAGTGCAACGGCTATGCTTATAACGGCAAAGTGTTTGCCGTTATAAGCTTATAACGGCAAACCCTTTGCTGTTATAAGATTATAACGGTAAAGAGTTTGCCATTATAAGTCTTATAACGGCAAAGAATTTTCCGTTATAATCTTATAACGGCAAACACTTTGCCGTTATAAGCACTAGCCCCTGTTCAGTCAACCAGCAACGAACGAGCTCAAAACTAGCCACATACTAGCCATGGGTGACTGAACAAGCAACACATGGTTGCTTTATGGCTTGTTTAGTAACTAAACAAGCCATTGTTGGTTGTGCTCTAACTGATGTAGAGTTAGATGACGTAGTGTCCTTCGTTGTATGTGCTAATTACTGGAGGAGTCTGATGGCTTCATGTTGATGGAGTTCTCTTGGGTTGGTGGCGGCGTAGCAGTGGTTTTTGCGTTTGGATGGGGAAGTGTTGAGTGTACAATGTTCAGTACGTGCGTGGTAGAAGTTGGTTTCACATTTTGTACATGGAAGTGAGGATTGTTTAATGCTGGGAAAGAAAAATGATAGGAGATGTAGTTTTTAAACATTATCCGGTTGAAGGCATGATGAGAGAAATAGATGATAATAGGAAAGAAGAAGGAAGTTGCACTTGTCTTGGCGGAGTACATACTGAGGTGGCGGTTGCCTTGGAGCGGAGTAAGGGCTGTAGTGTCTTGTAAGGAGAACTGTGCGAAATGAAGACAGTGAAAAACGAAGAGGGAGACATGAAGGGACATGTGTGGTATGGGGAGTTACATGCATGCATGAAAATAGGTTTACGTGGACTGGAGAACTTGCATTGCTTGGGAAGAAGAAGAGAGAAAGGGTGAGGTTGAGGCTGATTTTTGGTTGTGGGCTACAAATTGAGTTACGGGCTTTAGGCCTTTATTTATGACAAAAAAGAAAAGAAAAAAGGAAACATGAATTACAGAAAAAAGAGAAAGAATGAATGGGCCCGGCTGTGTTCTTGTGCGATCGGGAACAAAGAACAGAAGAGTCGTGAGTTAGAATACTAGAGACTTTTTTTTTGGGACAAATAACGACAAAGACAAAGCCCTATTAAAATTTATCCATAAGGACAACCACTTAATATTTTATCCATAAGGACAATACACTAAAATTAAATTTCGGTCGATGCTTCCATCTTCTCCCTCTGTCGCGTATCTCGATTTCATCGTTTATCATGAAATCACAAAATCATAAATCGTTGAAATCACAAATATCATAAGACATTAGAATCAAAATTCACAATCGTTGACAAACATCACGAAATTAAAATCACGACAAAAAATCAGCCGAAACAGAAACCCTAGAAAACAAAAAAATAGGTCGAACAACAAAAATCCATTGGAAATCACAATTGAATGAAAAAAAAAAAATTCAAACTATGGAAAGCATAATTGAAGAAGTCAAAATTGTTGAAACAATTTTTTTAGGTTGGAAATGATTTTTTTTCGTTACTAGATAGCAGTTCGTGGGTATCATTTTGCTATTTATTTAGGTATCATTTTTCCTGTTTTAACTGTAAAACATAGCAGCAATCTTTATGTATCATTTTTCTATATTTCTAGGTATCATTTTTCATGTTTTAACTTTAAAACATAGCAGCAGTTTTTAGGTATCAGTTTGCTATTTTTTTAGGTATCATTTTTACAGTTTTAACTGCGTTATATGTTTTTTTCATTAGATTTTGTTGTTGTGTTAATTTTGAAGTTATATTGTTGTATCAGCTTTGAAACTAAGTTGAACTTATTTCATTTTAATCAATCAAACTATGATATAATTTTTTTTCATTATTTTATCTTCAAAACATAAGCAAGATTTGGGTTTATCACATCAATCCAGTCATTTCACAAACGCAAAACAATATCAACCACTTTCATTTAAAACTAAAATTGTATTGTAATAGGAACTGGGCATCAGTTTTAAATCATTCTAAGTATCATTTTTTTAATTATTTTTTGTAACAACCCATATTTCGATAACATGTTAAGATGAGAATCAGGGCAGAATTTAATTTTAAATTCCGAATCAAGTAAAACGGGCTATGCCATTGCGTTCGTCTCGGAAAAATACGCGAAATAGATTCTGAGTTTTCAAGAATCGGAGTACGTATGACCAAGTTATGGTCCAACGAAGTTTTCAGAAAATTCAAGTTCAAAAACGAGTTGTAATTTCGAAAATTTGGCCTAGAAGGCTAGGCGGGAAAATTCTCGCCAGCCACCCCAAGTCGACAGCCCTGTCGACTTGGGAGTCGACATGGCATGACCCAAGTCGACAGCCCTGTCGACTTGGGTGTCGACTTATGGTGGCCGGGCAGTTTGGCCTGGTGCACCTGTTTTCTGTTTTGGCTAGGTTTTTGGGCCTGGTTCGAAATCTGATGGTTCAGGTTGATCCTAGGGTTAATCCTAAGGTCCTAATCACTCCTAATCTCTATAAATAAGCCCCTAGCCTACCCCTAAATCCTCATTATTCATTCATGCAACTAAACTATGGAAAAATTATTACTCTCATGGCATCCACTCTCATTCTAAAATTCCTAAGTAAATTCCTATGAGAGATTCATGTTCATTCAAGTGTTTTCAAGCATGAATGGATGTTGTTAGCTTGCATTCAAGTCAAGTTGCAACATTTCTATTTCAAAGCAAGGGTTTTATTGATTTGGAGCTTTCATATTGGGTTTATTTGATTGCATAAGAGCTTCGTCTCAATCTTTGTTTTGCATTTCGATTTGTGCCTTCATAGCAATGTAAGCCCTTTCCCTACTCTTAGATATTAACTATGAAGTTAAATTTTCATGTTGCAAGTTTGGGTTTGATCATTAAGTATGATACATGCTATCATGTCATGCAAGTTTATGAAGTCATTATCTTGATCTTGTGGGCTAAAAGCTATAACCTTTATGTTGAAATGTTGCATTATGCAACATGAGAACCCTCATAACCTTTATGTCAACTTGCATATGAAGTCATAACCCTTATATGATGATATATGCGAGTTACTAGTCATCATTCCATGTCTTTTGTCACCATGATTCGCTTATGTGCCAAGTTTGGGTTTATGCATGTTTTTGAGGCTTAAGAATGTAACATGCAAGTTAATGAACACATTTTGCCTCATTTGCCACCATGATTAACTTGTGGCTTAATATCCATTTTTGTCATGCCTTTGCCAAGTCTCTTATTTTAATCCATTACATTGTTGCGAACGTATATGCGAGTTTAAAAGCGTTGGGTTATGTTATGGGTAATTTCTAATGACATGAAAATATAACTTAAAAACATGACTTGAAATATAACATGGAAGTTGACATGTAAGTATGCTTGAAAATATGAAATTGGGAATTTACCTATTAAGTTAGGTCTACCCATACTATGGAATTGGGAATTTACCTATTGAGTTAGGTCTACCCATATTCTTAAGAAAACTTGAATATGAACATGACACTAGACTAAACATGAAAGTGACCAACTCGAGGTTGGGTTGAGTTTGCAACATAAAGCTACCCGGAACCGACCGGCCTAACTAGTAGTTGCAAACAATAGGACCAAATGTGAGAAGTTGGTCATGTTGTGCTTGAACCCGAGGTTAGACCAAGTTGTGGTGTAAAGCTACCCGGAACCGACCGGCTTAACTAGTAACCACAACAAAGTCTAATGTGAGAGGTTGAGGTGCATTAAGTAATTAATGCCACATGATAAGGTTAAGTAAGTTTCCTTAATGACACTTAACCGTATAATACAGTTAATGGATGGGGTTAAGTTAACTTAGACTTAACTAATCTAAACATGAAAATCGGATGGGTTAAGTTAGCCTAGACTTAATTAATCCAACTTGGTAGTTTAAGGGGGTTAAGTTAAACAATTAACTAATCTAACACGATGATTTGATGTGGTTAAGTGACCTATAATTAACCAATCTAACTCGTTAATTTGATGTGGTTAAGTTAACCAATACTTAACCAATATAACGTGAAAACATGATAAGGCTAAGTCACGAATCGCTTGAATACACTTGACCGATTTGACTAAGTAAATTGATAGGGTCAAGTTAATATATACTTAACCAATCTAGAATGATAATTGGACGAGGTTAAGTCGTGAATTGCTTAATATACATAACCAACTTGACACATGGTTTGAAGGGTTAAGTCTTGAACTTGGATACTTAGCCAATTTTGACATGATTTGTAGACGGATTAAGTCATGAACTTAAGTGACACTTAATCCATTATATAAACCCTAGTTCAGAGAATTAGGTGGATAACCGTAATTAACAAGAATAACGGGAATAAGCTAAGTGGTAAACCTTAGTTGGAGAATAGCTAAGTAATAATTCTTAGTCAAGGAATTTTGGACCAGTTCATAGATTGGATGAGTAACCCGATACGGTAGGTCATCGTTTAAGCACACGAGTAGGAGCAAGTTATCTGATTTAGATAAAGGCTCCAGCGAACTGGGTAACGAAGCAAGGGCTTCGGGGAACGTGAGGATATTCTTGGTATCCCTCTGTGAGCTGCCAGGTGATCACACTAGGCTCATGAGAGGTTAAGGTCTGCGTTAGAAAAACCAAGAGTATGCCTTGGTTGCTATACGAGCGACCTAAAGACGGGGATGGATAGGGGATAGACGACGATACACGGTAGTGCCCTAGATAGCATTTCGTCAGGCTACCTACCATCTTTGGTCAAGCGTGTACGTACGGAAAGGCAGAGAACACCCAAAAGACCATAATTGCTATCTAATTATGTTTGCGGTAAGGCTAGGATTGTGGGTTGGCCAGTAGTGTGTTTTCATACAGGATTTATCCTGTCTTGTCTTTCACTAGTTGAGGGAGTGGTCTCGTGGGACCATAGCCACGTATAGGAAAAACAGACCTTAGCATCTGCATCGGCAGATAAATCGAAAGCTCCCGACCGAGTCCTGTATTTCTTGATCTGCCCTGTGACAGGACTCGGATAGCACGTTGTGATACATGTGCATACAGTCATGGAAAAACGATTCACGATGAATGCATGGGAAAAAGGGCGCGGTTGACGGTTAGCGTAATTCCTAGTGGCCCTGGGTGGTTGAACCCAAACCGAAATACGAAAACATGCAATAGGTAAGCATAATCACTAGTGGTCCTAGGTGGCATAAGTCCTGGTTGCACAAACGATGATTCATGTTGGGAAAGCCTAGCTAGGTCTAGGGTAACAGTCCAAACGAGCTTAAGGATCATGGAATTACATTGGAGTAGTATAGAACCTCATGGGAAAGCCCGTACGATCTACGGCAAGGAACTGAACATTTACATGGAAAGAAACATACGAGTTGAGTAACCTATAAATGCGATATATTAGGTTGACATGAACCATTACACGACTTTTGAGTAAGGGTCATTCATGGTAAACACATGATACGGTGGGGATACTAGTATGGTAGGTGCAGAGCTAAAATACATGATAGATACCATGGGACGTTATACGTGATAGATATCTTGGGGATATTATACTTGATAGGAACCTGACGATGGGATACCTTGTTTTATCTTGACATCGTAATTTATCGTGACACCTTAGTTTATCTGAGTTCAGTAGTTCATCCTGTTATTTTGATTTAGCTTATCTATCTTGTCATCATGCTTATGTTCATCTCAGTTTCTCATGTCAGTTAACTTTACTAGTTTTTATGCTGATAGTAGATAGGGCTTACTCAGTCTTTTTGACTGACCTGTTTTGTTTCGGTTCTTGTCTTCCGTTTCCCCCGCCCCCCCAGGTTACAATGAGGAAATACTGTTGTTTAATTCGGACTTCTTCTGCTTGAAGGTCATCATGGATGGCTTGGACTTTTCTTGGCTATGGCTACTTTACTGTTTTACTTGGGGAATAATTTTCGAAAATGTCTTTATGCTTCTTTACTATTGCAAGACAGGTTTTGATGTACTCTGATTTAAAAGGCTTTAGACCTTATTTATTCATGTTATGAAAGTTTGATTTTACTTCCGCTATTTTATATGTTCTGTCTTGTGATATTTCTGTGCATGTTTACCAATAATGCCCCTCTAAAGCTAGTGCACTCCCTTGCGAGTGACCCTAGCGGAGGCGGGGTGTTACACGTGGTATCAGAGCAGAAGGTTACCAGACTGGGCAAAAGTTTTTAAAGACCTTCTGAAAACTATTTGAAAATCGTTCACAAAGAAGCATTTTTCAAGAAAATTATCTTTTAAATGAAAAAGGCTATTCCCCAAAGGCCATTAGTACTATCCTTGTTTCCTTAATTGAATCTCTTTTCCTTTCTTTCCTCCATCTGTAGTCACAGTGGTTTTGACTGTGACTAGTCTTTTCTATCTACGAAAGTGCTTTCCATACGATGGAGGTGGTTCTCGAGAGACCAGTGGCCGCGTTATAAGAAAGGATAGTGAGAAAGAGGATAAAGGATACGAGCTTAAGGATGAGCAACTTGTTGGTATGGCTTAGTCCTCGAAGGAGGGAGAAAGATGAACAATGATTCCCATGACGAGAGAGTACCTTTGGCATGGTAAAACGGGGCGGATAGTTAAGTATTATGGGACAAGGACAAGATCATCGGGAGGGCAATAGTATGCTCTCATTTCTAGGGTACCTCGGAAGGAGGGTAACGATCTTGTTAAAGGTTTAGCTTTTCTTCTCTATCATCCTGTTAGGACTTCGTTTTTCATATCATTTAAGTCTGCTTCGATAGTTGAGTCTCTGCACCATAAGTACTAGCGTAATAGAGAATCCCATTTTTGTCTCAAAGTCCTATTGGAGAATCCCGTTAGGATTTGAGAATGTCTATGCCATGTGTTGAGTTTGGAAATAATGCTTATGTTTATAAGCTATGGATGGATTCTAGGGATGATGTGGTTATCCAGTAGGGGGTTCCACTCTCGGTTTTGATAGGAGGGTAGTTAGACCTTTTGACTAGCCTTGGTAATACCCTCGAAGTATCGTGTAACCTTTCTGAGGTTCTGTCATGACTAGTTACTTAGAATCCCTTGATGCCTTTATTGGAAATTTGAAGCCCGATCGAGTGGTGTTCGCCGATAAGACGGATGGTTTACTTCATTTATGCATGGGTTATAGAGATCACCCTAGTAAGTGCGCTTGATAACCAGGTTGACATCTGTTTACTTTCAAGAGAAAGTTCTTCTACATGGAATACCTTATAGCATATAAACGAGATCCAAGATTCACTAGTGAATTTTGGAAAGCTTGCATGAGATCATGAGTACGCAGTCATGTTTGCGCCAAGTATTCTAGAAAAAGGATAAATGCAAGTGGAACGAGAGGCGACGAAGAAATGAGTTCCAGCTCATGTTATGGAAACAGGAAATAAGAAGATACGAAATCGCGAAGTTAAAAGACGGTCAAGGCACAATGGAATTAAGCTCAAGAAAATACGACTTTGATGGTCAAAGATTAGATACGCGCAAGATATCTCTTTTTGGGAGTATATCCTTGATCCCTGTTTTCTGTAGAGCTTACTTGTAGGCTATCTTTTGTGGACATCCTCTCAGTCCTATTTTCTGTTACAAACCCCGTAAGGAGTTTGTCTTGTTTATCTTCTCGACCCTATTTCATGGAATCCTAGGTAGAACCCTATGGATGTAAACATGTATTTGAAACATGTTATGATTGATATGGTTGTAAGTGGTTGCTCGTGGATGCGCGAATACACATTAGATACTAGCTCGACTCGGTCACATTTCATATTGCATATGCACGAGTATTTATACTTGTTTAATGTATTATCATGCGGTTGTTGCATATGAATGAATGATTGTGCACGCATATAGTATCTATATGACTAGGATTATTTCCATACATGTTGGATTCATGGCACTATACATATTTTGCATTAGAAAGATTATTCAGGCCTGATCACTAGCATTAGGTAAGGAACATGTACACACACGTTTTGCATATATTCATACAGCATTAGAAATCATCTAAGGACAATGGTTGCTTGTGGATGATGTTTTGAGTAGATGAATGATGGATGGTAGGATATGTTCTTCCTAACTTGGAGATTTCGGGGACGAAATCCTAAAAGGTGGGGGGAATGTAACAACCCGTATTTCGATAACATGTTAAGACGAGAATCAAGGCAGAGTTTAATTTTAAATTCTGAATCAAGTAAAACGGGCTAGGCCATTGCGTTCGTCTCGGAAAAATACGCGAAATAAAGTCTGAGTTTTCGAGAATCGGAGTCCGTATGACCAAGTTATGGTCCGACGAAGTTTTAAGAAAATTCAAGTTCAAAAACGAGTTCTAATTTCGAAAATTTGGCCTAGAAGGCTAGGCGGGAAAATTCCCGCCAGCCATCCCGAGTCGACAGCCCTGTCGACTTGGGAGTCGACATGGCATGACCCAAGTCGACAGCCTTGTCGACTTGGGTGTCGACTTATGGTGGCCGGGCAGTTTTGCCTGGTGCACCTGTTTTCTGTTTTGGCTAGGTTTTTGGGCCTGGTTCGAAATCTGATGGTTCAGGTTGATCCTAGGGTTAATCCTAAGGTCCTAATCACTCCTAATCTCTATAAATAAGCCCCTAACCTACCCCTAAATCCTCATTATTCATTCATGCAACTAAACTATGGCAAAATTATGACTCTCATGGCCTCCACTCTCATTCTAAAATTCCTAAGTAAATTCCTATGAGAGATTCATGTTCATTCAAGTGTTTTCAAGCATGAATGGATGTTGTTAGCTTGCATTCAAGTCAAGTTGCAACATTTCTATTTCAAAGCAAGGGTTTTATTGATTTGGAGCTTTCATATTGGGTTTATTTGATTGCATAAGAGCTTCGTCTCAATCTTTGTTTTGCATTTCGATTTGTGCCTTCATAGCAACGTAAGCCCTTTCCCTACTCTTAGATATTAACTATGAAGTTAAATACTCATGTTGCAAGTTTGGGTTTGATCATTAAGTATGATACATGCTATCATGTCATGCAAGTTTATGAAGTCATTATCTTGATCTTGTGGGCTAAAAGCTACAACCTTTATGTTGAAATGTTGCATTATGCAACATGAGAACCCTCATAACCTTTATGTCAACTTGCATATGAAGTCATAACCCTTATATGATGATATATGCGAGTTACTAGTCATCATTCCATGTCTTTTGTCACCATGATTCGCTTATGTGCCAAGTTTGGGTTTATGCATGTTTTTGAGGCTTAAGAATGTAACATGCAAGTTAATGAACACATTTGTGCCTCATTTGCCACCATGATTAACTTGTGGCTTAATATCCATTTTTGTCATGCCTTTGCCTAGTCTCTTCTTTTAATCCATTATGTTGTTGCGAACGTATATGCGAGTTTAAAAGCGTTGTGTTATGTTATGGGTAATTTCTAATGACATGAAAATATAACTTAAAAACATGACTTGAAATATAACATGGAAGTTGACATGTAAGTATGCTTGAAAATATGAAATTGGGAATTTACCTATTAAGTTAGGTCTACCCATACTATGGAATTGGGAATTTACCTATTGAGTTAGGTCTACCCATATTCTTAAGAAAACTTGAATATGAAAATGACACTATACTAAACATGAAAGTGACCAACTCGAGGTTGGGTTGAGTTTGCAACATAAAGCTACCCGGAACCGACCGGCCTAACTAGTAGTTGCAAACAATAGGACCAAATGTGAGAAGTTGGTCATGTTGTGCTTGAACCCGAGGTTAGACCAAGTTGTGGTGTAAAGCTACCCGGAACCGACCGGCTTAACTAGTAACCACAACAAAGTCTAATGTGAGAGGTTGAGGTGCATTAAGTAATTAATGCCACATGATAAGGTTAAGTAAGTTTCCTTAATGACACTTAACCATATAATACAGTTAATGGATGGGGTTAAGTTAACTTAGACTTAACTAATCTAAACATGGAAATCGGATGGGGTTAAGTTAGCCTAGACTTAATTAATCCAACTTGGTAGTTTAAGGGGGTTAAGTTAAACACTTAACTAATCTAACACGATGATTTGATGTGGTTAAGTGACCTATACTTAACCAATCTAACTCGTTAATTTGATGTGGTTAAGTTAACCAATACTTAACCAATATAACGTGAAAACATGATAAGGCTAAGTCACGAATCGCTTGAATACACTTGACCGATTTGACTAAGTAAATTGATAGGGTCAAGTTAATATATACTTAACCAATCTAGAATGATAATTGGACGAGGTTAAGTCGTGAATTGCTTAATATACTTAACCAACTTGACACATGGTTTGTAGGGTTAAGTCTTGAACTTGGATACTTAGCCAATTTTGACATGATTTGTAGACGGATTAAGTCATGAACTTAAGTGACACTTAATCCATTATATAAACCCTAGTTCAGAGAATTAGGTGGATAACCGTAATTAACAAGAATAACGGGAATAAGCTAAGTGGTAAACCTTAGTTGGAGAATAGCTAAGTAATAATTCTTAGTCAAGGAATTTTGGACCAGTTCATAGATTGGATGAGTAACCCGATACGGTAGGTCATCGTTTAAGCACACGAGTAGGAGAAAGTTATCTGATTTAGATAAAGGTTCCAGCGAACTGGGTAACGAAGCAGCGGCTTCGGGGAACGTGAGGATATTCTTGGTATCCCTCTGTGAGCTGCCAGGTGATCACACTAGGCTCATGAGAGGTTAAGGTCTGCGTTAGAAGAACCAAGATTATGCCTTGGTTGCTATACGAGCGTCCTAAAGACGGGGATGGATAGGGGATAGTCGACGATACACGGTAGTGCCCTAGATAGCATTTCGTCAGGCTACCTACCATCTTTGGTCAAGCGTGTACGTACGGAAAGGTAGAGAACACCCAAAAGACCATAATTGCTATCTAATTATGGTTGCGGTAAGGCTAGGATTGTGGGTTGGCCAGTAGTGTGTTCTCATACAGGATTTATCCTGTCTTGTCTTTCACTAGTTGAGGGAGTGGTCTTGTGGGACCATAGCCACGTATAGGAAAAACAGACCTTAGCATCTGCATCGGCAGATAAATCGAAAGCTCCTGACCGAGTCCTGTATTTCTTGATCTGCCCTGTGACAGGACTCGGATAGCACGATGTGATACATGTGTATACAGTCATGGAAAAACGATTCACAATGAATGCGTGGGAAAAAGGGCGTGGTTGACGGTTAGCGTAATTCCTAGTGGCCCTGGGTGGTTGAACCCAAACCGAAATACGAAAACGTGCAATAGGTAAGCATAATCACTAGTGGTCCTAGGTGGCATGAGTCTTACTTGCACAAACAATGATTCATGTTGGGAAAGCCTAGCTAGGTCTAGGGTAACAGTCCAAACGAGCTTAAGGATCATGGAATTACATTGGAGTAGTATAGAACCTCATGGGAAAGCTCGTACGATCTACGGCAAGGAACTGAACATTTACATGGAAAGAAACATACGAGTTGAGTAACCTATAAATGCGATATATTAGGTTGACATGAACCATTACACGACTTTTGAGTAAGGGTCATTCATGGTTAACACATGATACGGTGGGGATACTAGTATGGTAGGTGCAGAGCTAAAATACATGATAGATACCATGGGACGTTATACGTGATAGATATCTTGGGGATATTATACTTGATAGGAACGTGACGATGGGATACCTTGTTTTATCTTGACATCGTAATTTATCATGACACCTTAGTTTATCTGAGTTCAGTGGTTCATCTTGTTATTTTGATTTAGATTATCTATCTTGTCATCATGCTTATGTTCATCTCAGTTTCTCATGTCAGTTAACTTTACTAGTTTTTATGCTGATAGTAGATAGGGCTTACTCAGTCTTTTTGACTCACCCATTTTGTTTCGCTTCTTGTCTTCCGTTCCCCCCCCCCAGGTTACAGGGAGGAAATACTGTTGTTTAATTCGTACTTCTTCTGCTTGAAGGTCATCATGGATGGCTTGGACTTTTCTTGGCTATGGCTACTTTACTGTTTTACTTGGGGAATAATTTTCGAAAATGTCTTTATGCTTCTTTACTATTGCAAGACAGGTTTTGATGTACTCTGATGTAAAAGGCTTTAGACCTTATTTATTCATGCTATGAAAGTTTGATTTTACTTCCGCTATTTTATATGTTCTGTCTTGTGATATTTCTGTGCATGTTTACCAATAATGCTCCTCTAAAGCTAGTGCACTCCCTTGCGAGTGACCCTAGCGGAGGCGGGGTGTTACATTTTTTGTGCAGTTTATAGTTATCAGTTTTATGTCGCAGAAGGTATCAGTTTTAATTATTTTATTTGTTAACTGTGTTTAGGCATCAGTTTTAGGCCATGTTAATTATCAGTATTCTATTTTTTTCCTATAGTTTATGAGTATCAATTTCAGGCATGAATTAATGCATTTATTTTTACTTGTACTCAATCCAGTCTTGAATTCAAGTAAATTCCAGCAGCATGCAGTGTCTGCAAGTATTTCATACACAATCAAAACTGATACCAACATAATTTTGTAATAGTACACCATCTCAAAAATTACCACATAAAATAAAGACGTATATAAACATAACACAGAAAATACACTAAAAATGATACCATAAAAAATATAAAAATGATACCTTAAAACTGCTGTGATGTTTAACATAACATATAAATTACAGTAAAAATGATACATTAAGAAATATAAAAATGATACCTTAAAACTGCTGTGATGTTTAACAAAACACATAAATTACAGTAAAAATGATACCTTAAAAAATGTATAAATGATACCTTCAAACTGCAGTAATGTTTAACATAATAGAGAAATTACACTAAAAATGATACCTTAAAAAATATAAAAATAATACCTTAAAACTGTTGTGATGTTTAACATAACACATAAGCTACATTAAAAATGATACCTACAAAAATAGCAAAATGATACCTAAAAACTGTTGCTATGTTTTAAAGTTAAAATAGGAAAAATGATACCTAAAAAAATAGCAAAATGATACCTACGAACTGCTATACTAGTAACGAAAAAAAAAACATTTCCAAACACGAAAAAATTGTTTCAACAATTTCGACTTCTTCAGTTGTGTTTTCCATTGTTTGAAAAATATTTTTACTCCATTCAATTGTTATTTCCAATGGATTTTTGTTGATGGACAATCTTTTTTGTTTTCGAGGGTTTTTGTTTCGAGCGATTTATGGATTCGAATTTTTAGGTTTGATTGCAATTTCGATTCTGATGTCCTTTTGATTTTCGTGATTTATGAATTGTAATGGATTCGAATTTTTGTGATTTTTGGGTTCGATGGTTTTAAAGATGGAACAGACGTGAATCAGGAGCGGAGGAAGAAGAAATAAGCGCACGTGAAGAAGAAGAGAAACAGTGTATTGTCCTTTTGAATAAAATTTTACGGGGCTGTCCTTATGGATAAAAAGACCTTCACTTTTGTCCTTATAAATATTTTCATGCTTTTTTTTTATTTGAAATGAGAATTGAAGGGGCGGTTTGTATAGATAGTATAACTAAGGTACGTAATTAGAAATTTAAATTATGTTAGTTATATATTTAATTCAACTCACACTTGCAACACATATGATTATCCCATACGATTTCAGATTTGGAAGAAACAAGTTACGCCGAGATCATATTAGACAACACAATGTGATCAAGGAGATTTGGAGAAGTCTGGAGCTGACTGGAATTTCGTATAATTTTAAACGTATGTTTAAAATTATATGAAACAACGTGAGCCATCAACCGTAAAACAAAAATGGTGAGTTAGTTCTCACACTTTTCTGGAATATTATGATGTGCTAAATTCATATAAATTAAATTCATCGTTAATAAAATAAATTGAATGATTGGATGCCTTGGATGTAGGTTGTTTGTTCAATGGTTGTCGACGTTTTCATCAACATCGTACTTGACGATTGGTTGATTATTATCCCATATGTTATTATAATATGTGATATAGGGAAGGATAGGTTATCCAACCGGATACCCCAAATAAATTGTATTTTGTCGACTTTTTATATATGGATTGTTCACCCCAAATAAGGTTATATCATATTTGAATAATGATTGTTGATTGGATGTTGATCGTTGAATCTAGATTCAACGATCGTTGTGTTTGGATCAATAGACAATATTGATTAAGTGATTGGCATTGAGTGTCCTAAATTTATCTTTTTAGATGTTGATTTGTCGCTAGGCAAACTGACGAGTTTAAGTATAAAAATTATTTTATAACCGAGTTTAAGTATCAAATGTAAATTTACATAAGTTAATTAAAATAAATGTTTTATAAATATATCAATATTTGTAATTGTATTGTACAAAGAATTATTAATCGATTTATGTCCTTATATTTATAATAAGGAAGAGAGACAAAAATTTACTGAGAGGTCAACAATCAAAGATAATCGTTTTCAAGGGAACAATTAAGCAGACTTATATTCAATTAATTATATTTTTAATTAATTTAATAGGAAAGATTGAAAGAAATCCTTTAGCTAGTTAACGACTTTTTTAATAGAAATAGTTTTATTAAATAATTGTTCAAAAACTTAACGTGTGTTATTAAGAAGTAAATTAATATTTTGTGTGTAAAGTAATAATCAAATGGTTTAAAATAATTAATCATATAATTTAATTAAAAACAAAATAAATTTCTTTTATTTAGTTGATTATAGCCAAGGCCGGGACTTTAAATCGAAATCTATTAGAAGGGTAATCGAGTGTTATACGTTAACGTCGGTAAAGAGTTTTTTAAAGGGATTTATAACCCAAATATACAAACAAGTTTTGTAAATAGAATTTTAAACAATATGATGAATTTAAAGGAAATGAAATGAATTTACAAGTATGAAGTTAGGGTTATATAACTATAGAAATAGAAACAACATTAATATTGTATTAATGTTATCGGTTTGGAGTTATAAACTTCTATCTATCTTGAGATAAGAACGTTGTCGATCAAGGTCTGAGAGGTAATTAGAATACCCAACTTGAACGATTTCACTATTATCGAGAGATGGTATTAGTTTGTAACGATGAAGGAAGTAAAAGAGATTTTGTGATTTATTTTCAGATTAAAGGAAAAATAAAAAGAGATTTCAAATAATATTTCCAATGGAAGAAATATAAATAGATCGTGATAACGATATTTGCAAAGTGATATAAAGAGGATTTTGGAAATACGCCAATAATGGAAATTATAGTTTGGTTTTAAATAATCTGATTTTGCGAAGGAGCATAAGTGGTATATGGGTTTTTATGGAATATGGTTGTAATTCAAATAAAAGAAACGACACGGTAGATTTTGAAGAATTTATGCCAAAAGGAAGATAAAAGTGAAATGGTTTTCAAGTAAAAAGACAAAAGAGATTTGCTCAAATAAATTACGGAATCGATTTAGAAATCGATACAATGATTTTGAATGAATGGTTTGAAATGAAAGGGTTTGAGCTGCCAAAGTACTGATCGATACTATTTGAATTGATAGTTAAAACCCAACAATCAATGAATATTATTGTACCCTTTTGATGAGTCAGTTCGAAGAGACCGGGATGGGAACTAGACCCAAAACCACTTCGAACCAACTGTGCGCTGGCAATTAACATGCAAATGTATAGTGATGAGCATTGAAGACCGTTGATCTTCATGAGCGGAAGAACTACTCGTTGGATATCTCTAGGTCACTCCCGTAGATATTTTAACTTGTGATTCTGTCGTTATTGAAATCTTCGGATTGCAAGGACTTCTCGCTACTGATCCTTAGGGTGATTCCCATAAAAGATGCGGTAGGAGGGTTCCTAGAGTCCATCCTGTTCCTAAATGACTTGTACGGACGATTGTCTGACAGAGTATTTCCCGAGGGTCATGTATGTTGATTTTTACAAACAAACCAAGTTTGGTGGCGGAGAATTTCTCTTGCTTAACACTCATAATGTAACACCCCGTATTTTTTGTGAATGTCAAAGTAACAAATCAAAGTATACTTAATTTTTAAAAAAAGAATTAAGGGAAACGAGTTATGCCATTGCGTTCGTCTCGGAATTCTTCTTGAGATAGAGTCCGAGTTTGCGTAAATTGGACTTCGTATGAAGAAGTAATGGCACTTAGAAGTTTCAGGAATTTAAAATAAAAACCAGCCCGAATTCAAATTCAAAGTTTCGAAATTCAAATCACACTCCCGGGCTGGGCGGGAAAATTCCCACCCAGGACCCAGGTTGACCAAGGGGTCAATCTGGGGGTCGACCTGGGTAGAATAGGTCGACCATAGGGTCGACCTGGGTGTCGAACTCCCCCCTTTTCCAGCTCCGTGGGCAGATTCGTTTTTTCTGCATTTAGACGCCTGTTCTGACCAGATTCGTTGCTCCTAAGCTATTTAAACACCCCAAACCTCACTTTCTCTCCACATAATTTCATTTCACCTATACTTTGCCCAAATTCATATTAAAATAAAACAATGGTGTCGTTACTCTGTTGGAACCTAAGCTAGAACAATTGCTCCTTCTTCTTCCAATCTGAATAGGATTAAAAGAGAACAACTACAACCCTTTTTCTTTTAGAATCCAACCAAGGTGAGTACAGTTATTTTCAGGTATGAAATTTAATTATGATCTTGACGTGGTTATAAATCTGATTTGGAGATTATGCATATTCTTTTTTATCAGATCTGTTTTTTTGTGTAGATCTATCTTATTCCTATTTATCCGATCCATTTTTCTGTGTAGATCTATCTTATTAATATTATTGTAACTACTCTGTATCTCCTCATTCCTTCTGTTCTATAGCCAGGCTACCACGAGCCTGAGCCAAATCCCATAAGATATTGACGCACAAACGTTAGATTTGCGGAAAATAATGAATAATACATAATTGGACATGACTGATTTGTGATTGATTTAAGAAAAGGGTATATGTTGTAATATTTAGATCTAGGCATACTATATATAATAGTTTATGATTTGGAAGATGGAGAATTATTGTAAGACAACATATGACTTGTAATTTGGGGACCGAATGCATGTTATAATTCAAGATCTGATTTTGAGGACATAATACTTGTTGTAATTTAAGATCTAGATTTGGGGCGTATTTTTAATGACGATCTATGACTTGGAAAAAAAGGATATGTGACTTAGGCCTGAAAAACCTATATTTTAATAGGGATAATTACAAATGTGAATACGCCTAATTTCGACTTTTGGATATTTGACATACGCAGTAATCAACGGCTATAATTTGGCATAATTTATATTGTGCATCATGATTTAGGGTTTTTTAGAGAATATTCTATACGATGCAAATTTAACTAAAATTTGGGACGTATGTTATATTGTGAATTATGACCATAATTTGGGCATGTAAAATTAGGATTAATTTTATGGTTAGGCGAGGTATGTCAATGGAATTTTAAGTGATGATTAAATCTGTTAAATTGTCTAATCTGCTAAATCTGTTGAAACCGAATATGGTAATTTGGAGTATAAAAATATGTAGGCTCGATCTAAAATTGAGCAAAACACGTTAATAGAACTTTGGATAATCTGCTGTAACTTGTAAAGAAGTTAATTTGTTGAATTGGCATAATTAGTCTGATATTGGCGTAATCTGTGAATGAATACTTTAGACAAAAATAAGAATGCTGAGACACGAGGTTAGACTCTGTCTACGGTAGAAGCCTGCCCGAACCCAATCAGCTTAACCAGCAATAGTAAACTGTCAGCCTTATGTGAGAGGTCATAGGCATAAAGATGCTTAGACACGAGGTTAGGTCTGTCTTGTGGCAGAAGTCTGCCCGGAACTGCCCGGCACATCCAACGGCCACAAGCTACCGACCTAATGTGAGAGGTCTGTGCATTTATATTTAATTAATGCAAATCCAAGATAAATATGATAACTAAAACGTGTTGGGTTGATAGGGTTAAATCAACTGGACTGATGAATCTAATAAACCCGTTTGAAAATCTATAGGCCCAATACAAGGTTAAGTGAAACAATCTATAAGTCTGTTAATCTGTATATCTGATCCGTTAGTCTAAAAACATGTTAATCTTTATATATGATCTATTAGTCTGAAAACTTGTTAACTTGTATGTTTGATCTGAGAACTAGTTAATATGAACTTTGTACATCTGAAATCTGTAAGCAAGTTAATCTGAAATCTGTTAGTCTGGGGACACAAGGTAAGGAGGGGTAATTACTTATGTCATATGTTGCTTGGGACCCGTATTAGTCAGTAACCCTTGATGGTATCAAAACTATGACCCAACACTAGGTAGGGGTCCAGGGCACGCTTACTGAACTAATTGTAAGAGGTTCATTTTGATAATGGCGAAGGGTGTTGATGGTGCATTCCTACCGGGTCATGTGCGTGTATGGATTCAGTCTGCTCTGAGGATGTAAGACACCGTAACATCTATAAATAGGTCTGTGTCTATAGGTTGCCACTTTAGGGGGTGATACACCCTTCTATTGGGCCGACAAAGCATATTTATGTATTAGGGAGCCGATCGCTTGGGACAGAACTTAGGGTACACTTATTTCTATCTGTTTCTATTGGGGTACCGCCTGTTTCTGTTGGGGTGGTAACACCTATCTGTTGGGGCGGTAACACCTATCTGTTTCTGTATGGTACCGTATGTTGGGGTGGTAAAGGCCCATTACTAATGTACACCTAATTCTAACATTCTGTTTCCATAGGGAATATTCTGTTTCTGTCTCCGCTTCCATTTCTGCTTCTGTTTCTATACCGTCTGTCTCTGTTCGGGTGGTAAAGACCCATTACTAGCATTTTGTTTCTGTAACCGTCTATCTCTGTTCGGGTGGTGAAGGCCCATTACTAGCATTCTGTTTTGGTACATCTGTCTCTATTAGGGTGGTAAAGGCCCACTACTAGCATCGTGTTTCTGAAGAGATCGTTCTATTTTCTGTAAAGATATTTGTACAACACCTAATTCCGTTATACTAGTACTAGTACAGAGAAGTGAAAATCAAGTAAGAAGCTTAGTTTAGCCTATATCATTCTGTCTCTTCTGTTAACCTGCTACTCCTGTTATTGTTATCTCTCATCCAGTTTTATTTACATGCCATGATACTGTTATTTGTTTATATGCTGAAAGTCACTGGACTCACCAGACTTATGTCTGACCTAGGTTGTTTCGCCTCTTTTCTTCCATTCCCCCCCCCCCCAAGGTTCTCAGGGTGGAAACATAGGAGCTTGATTCAGGTTCCATCTGCTTGAAATGCTAGAAGTGCATGAAATATTGCTTGGCTTTGATTCTACCTATTTATGGCATTCTCTGTTGGGGATTATGGCTTTAAAATTATGCATTCTGAAGGTTTTTTTATGAGATTGATTTTTGTGTACTTGGGTTTTGGTATTATGATGTAACCAAACTTATTTATGTTTCTATTGTAATAAAGTTATAAATTTTTCAAGTACTACTTTACATATCTGTCTTGTAAATTTATGTTCTGTTTATTTATAACGATCCACCGAATGTAAGGCATTCCCTTTGTGAGTGACCTTAACAGAAGTGGGGTGTTACACTTGGTATCAGAGCTGAAGGTGTAATGGCGCGTTTTGTTAGCTGTCGAATAATTAATTTATTTAAAGATTTATATATCGATTTGGCGATATCGATAACTTAAAGTAAAACGTTCAAACTTATAATTTATAATTATAATTAAAACGAACCTGAAACGTCGCGGCAGTTCGCAATTTGGCGATTTGAACTTGAACTGAATGTACATGATTCATTTTAAGCCGGATTTCTGTGAAATAAGAAACGTGTGGAGCTGATGGAGTATATCTTTCTAGTGGAGAAGAAAAATCGGGATTTCGTCGTGTAGATTTTGATGTATGTCCAAATCAAATTTTAAAATAGTCGCTATGGAATCGTTTATCGACCGTAACGGTTTATTTGATATAACTAGAGATCGGGTTTGAATTTAGACGAGGTTCTTTTGAGACATAGTGATAATTTGATTTTTAGAATTTTATGGTAATTTTTAATTAATTTAATAAGTGACTTTTTATTTGAAGTATTTCGCACTCTGAAATCAACATTTTGAAGTTTCAAAATATGAGTCAAACTACCGGTATTATTATATTTTTGGGATCGTGGCACCTCACTGGACACGACTGTGTTCCTATTTCTGTCCCTAGCAGTCAGTAAGTGAACGACTTAACGATAATGTAATTATATACATGAATACACGGCTCAAACTAATATGGTGCTTTCTTATAATTCAACTATCTATTTATAAAAATCGTTTGGACTGTTCTTAGCTAACTTATAAAATATTTGGCCATTACCTACATGTGTACAAAGTTTTAAAGGGCTGTCTCTTAAATAAAAGTGGGTTCTCGTCACTGTCTTCAAGGCCGTAAGTTTTAAATGGTTTGAAAACAAACCACGCAGCCCCATTCTAGTGCTGCCGAAATACTTGGCTATTAAGCCTTTACAATATCATATATATATATATGTGTGTTGGCAATCTCACAACCTTTCACGTTTCCAATTCCTCCCTTCTTTTCCTTCATCCAACGTAAAAGCAAATGTCAGCCGCCACAACCCCTCATTTCAACGTAAGAAATAGGATCTTAGAAAATCAAAAGCAATTAAAATAAATTCTATACAATCATGGTATATATATTTCTGAGTTCACTTCATGATTCTCTTCTACTAATGTGCTTTTCGATTTGTTCGGTTGTATTTGGTTGTCGCTGAAAATGTAGTTAGGCGCAGGCGAGTGGAGTTATTTGCAAGGTCACGTGAAGTTGGGTGGGTACAAACTTTGGGAATGGCGTGAGGAGTTAAAAAGGAAGCAAGGAGGGGTTCAGTGAATAGGATGGGTATGCAGAAGTGGTGTCGGTTTGAACGTGAACGTCTGGGAGAAGATGGGCGTGTACTTGCATGAGGGTGCACAGTTTGGGAAGCTGGAGCTGTTTTGGGAAGTCTGGGACGAGAGGTGCATTGTGGTGAGACCCGTACAGAAGCTCAAGGATCGGTAATAGATGAAATAAAAGGAGGAGCGGTGTTCTTTCCGTGACCGTGGGAGGAGTACGCGGGTTTCGAAGAATCCTGTGTGCATACAGTTGCAAGGTGATGGTCTCGGCTCGGACTTGGATCTGATAGCAGAACGTGTAAAGTGAAGAAGTTGAAGAGGAGAAAGGTGGTGGTGGCAATACGTTGTTCGGTGGTGTAAAAGTGAAGAACAGACTTTGGAGGAGGAGCAGAGTCTGACGGCATGTCAGGGTGGTGGAGCAGCGTTCGTCAGGGGGGTATGGAAGGGGAACGGAAATGGCTTGCGGGATTTTGTTAGCTGGTGACGTGAGTTTTAAAGTGGGATATAAACATGATGATGGGCCAACATTGGTACAGTAAGCCCAATATTTTATTTATAATAAAAGAAAATGAGAAAAGGGTAAAAAGATGATTTTATTTAAACGTAAAGAAGACGCGGTTTCAATCCGAAGCATAGAGGAGACGTGTTATATGCGGTGCAGTAGGAATTGGGCCGAGAGAAAAGGATACCGTATCTTTGCCGTACGATATCAGAATTGAGTGAAACAAGATGCGTTGGGATCGTAGGGACGGACACTACAACATGGAACTGACTGGGAGTGAATCCGAGCTCCTTACAATTTATGGCGAAATAAATTGTCCGACTGAATCAAATAACGCAAACCGTTATTTAACGGTTAACGCGCAAAAGTGAGTAAATCTCACTAACTCTGAACAGTTTATAATTTCATGTTGTATTGTTAGAACTGTTAAAATTGTCTGTTTGACTGTGTGTTGATTGTTTGATTGAACTGCTAGTCAGTTAGTTAAATTTCTATATTGATTCTGTTAACAGAATATATCATATGGAACTGAAAATGATGTTATCTATATTGTCTAACATCTGTGGATGCAGGGAAATAGGTTGGAGGAATCCGACTGGATTCCTCAACATTTATTTTACCGTTTTTCATATATTGTGATATATGATGTGTTATGAATTCCGTTATTGATTTCATATGTTTGAATGATATCGATCATTGTTATACGACACGTCACACACCGTAGGTGATACTAGAATGTAAAAAGGGAATTTTCAATGTATATACTGAAAATAAATCTTATTTATAAAATCGATAGGATTTTATAAAATGAAAACATTTATTTATTTAGGAAATAAATAAAGGAAACATTTACTTAGATTATAAATAAATGGAATAAAGGAATATTTATTTATGGAATAAATAAAGGAACACTTGTTGGAAAAATAAATAGAATTATACAAGGATAGATTTAAACACGTGCTTCGCACACAAGTATAACACGATATGGATTTTAAGGAGATATTGTAGAAGTAGGAATTATAACCAGAGTGTGATAAAAGGATTAAACAAAGTAATTGGTTAGGTTAACCAAAGCAAGTTAGTCGAGTTAAACAAAGTAATTGGTTAAGTTAACCAAAGTAAATTAGTTAAGATAAACTAAGCGGTTAATCGAAGTGAATTAGTTAAGTTAAACTAATTGGTAAATCAAAGTGAATTAGTTGCGTCAAACTAAGTGACTTAGTTAAGTTAAACTAATTTGTAAATCAAAGTGAATTAGTTGCGTTAAACTAAGTGAATTAGTCAAGTTAAACTAATTGGTCAATCGAAGTAAATTAGTTGGGTTAATCAAAGTGAATTAGCTGAGTTAAACTAAGTAAATCGGTTAGAGTTAATCAAAGTGAATTAACTAAGTTAAACTACGTGGATTAGTTCAGTTAATCGAGACAAGTAAATCAAGTTAGGTTAAACCATTTGAGTTAACCAGTTAGGTTAAACCATTTGAGTAAACCAGTTAAAATTTACCAGTTAAAGTTGACCAGTTAAAGTTGACCAGTTAAAGTTGACCAGTTAGAGTTGATCAGTTAGAGTTACTCAGTTAGAGTGACCGGTTAGAGTTGACCAGTTAGAGTTATCCAAATGGAGTTAATCGAGTAGAGTTGCCAAGTATCACTTATTCGAAGTAGAGTTATCGAATATAGTGTATTCGAGGGAAGAGTAATCGAATATAGTTTATTCGAGTGGAGAAATCAAATGTTATTCATTTGAGAAGAGTTACCGAATATTATTTATTCCAAGAGTAGTTATCGAATATTGGTTATTCGAAGTTAGTTAATCCAAAGGAGTTATTCGAAGTTAGTTAATCCAAAGGAGTTATTCGAAGTTAGTTAATCCAAAGGAGTTATTCGAAGTTAGCTAATCCAAAGGAGTTATTCGAAGTTAGTTAATCCAAAGGAGTTAGTCGAAGAGTTAATCGAATATAGTTTTTCGAAAGAAGGTGTTAATCGAATATAGTTATTCGAGTAAAGTTAAAAGAGTTAATCGAATTTAGTTATTCGAAATGAGTTATTCGAATTAGATATTTGGATAGAGTTAAACACATTAGAGTGATTCGAATTACTTATTCAAATAGAGTTAAACACGTAAGAGTTAATTGAATATTAGTTATTCAATTAGAGTTAAATCGAATTTAGTTATTCGAAAGGAGTTAATCAATTTGAGTTAAGTTAATCGATTTGAATTAAGTTGAATCGAAATGGAGTAAATCGATTAGAATTAAGTTAATCGAGTTAGAGTAAATCGAATATTGGTTATTCGAAGGTAAGTTATTCGAATTAGTTATTCGAAGGAGTTAATCAAATGAGTCGATCCAAAGGAGTTAGTCGAATATTAGTTATTCGAATAGAGTTAAAGGAGTTATCGATTTTAGTTTGATCGAAAGGAGTTATCGATTAGTAAATCGAAAGGAGATTTTCGAATATAGCATATTCGAAAGAAAGAGATCGAATATTGTTTATTCGAAAGAGAGAGATTTCGAATATGAGTTATTCGAAGAGAGATAATCGAATATAGGTTATTCGAAGAAGAGTTAATCAAATAGAGATTACTCGAAAGAGAGTTATACGTCGAATTCGATTATAGCGAATTCGGGAAAGTACTATTTACTTTCCAGGGTTTAAATCAAGATTTAGTTATTGATTTAGAAATTAGGTGTCTGTTAAATTATTCGAGTTAGGAGATAAAGTTATAATTTAGGTTAGATATTGCAGAAGTAGAAATTATAAAGTTATAGTTATAATCAAAGACTGTCATATAAGAAGTGGATTGGTAACCTGAATCCGAGAATTTGCGTAAACAGATGATTGGAAAAAGTGAGTGACGTACTTCATCTATTCCACAGTAAAGGACGTTGTTCAATTAAGGTCTGAGAGGTAACTATACCCCAACTTGATTGACTTCAGAATTGACAAAGGAATAGTTGTGGTTCGATCTAAAAGGTTGATTAGGAATAAAGCTAAGGAACAAGCGATAAATGAATTAAGAGAAACGATGTTTTATACAACGTTCATTGGAAATCCGTAAATGAGTTTTGGAAACGTTTTCCAAATATAGTCAGATATGTTTTCTAAACATAGAAAATGAAATGTTTTCATGATAAGAATTTAAGAAATTGAGTTAAGCAAATTCAGAAACTGACTGGAGAGGGTAAGTTGAACAGTTTTCTAAGTGACGATCTGATGTTGGTTTCGACCTTCCGTATTGATACTTAGAGAATTGTTCTCATACTAGTTACAGTTAGGGACTGATAGTTGCGAAATAATAGTGATGTGAAAATAAACTATGGAAATGTTTTCCAATGATTAATAACATATATTTTCTAAATATATGAAATAAGGAAATATGAACATATGATGATTGATCGATCGAATTTCCATTTGGAAATAAATCGTTGTTTTTACACCGACATGTTTTCATTTGATAGTTGAATCACAGACTATCAATTTTTTTACCATTTTAACGTTGTTAATATGGAGAGACCGGTTGGATTATTATCCAAAGAACCACTCTGTATTGGCATAAGCGTTGCGAGCAATATCTGCCAAAGATAAATTGAAGACGGAGTAAAGTGCAAGGGCTGTTGTATAAGTCTTAGATAACAGTGACTAAGATGGACATACTGAATAGTGCCTTCGGTTTGTCCAGTCCCAGGACAACATATATGGAAGAAGGTCTGATAGAGTATATCCAATGGATCGCGCAAGTTGATCTGTTCAAACGTATTCACGTTTGGTGGCGGAGGAATTCGTTTCTCTTAGCTATATACCCATGTTATTTTTGGATAAGTCAATTTGTGATTTGGCTGGTATGACGATGTGGCATTCAAAGTGAATGGTGATCAGATGTTCTGAAGATAGACGTAGCTTCTAGCCTCACACCGGGAAGTAACAAAAGTTGGGCTAGGCAGCATGGCTAGTTTGGTCATCCCCAAGCAGGGTGTATTGTCACCGATCTAGAGAATATTCATATTTATACTTCTTTTTGATTCTGTATCTTCGGATGACGGTTTGATGGCCTACAACCGTGGTGGCAATATATTCGCGACACTCAAGCTAAATGAGTGAGCGGTCATGTGTGGCCGGGTTGCAAGACGTTCTTGTTGAACCCTGAGTGTATCACCTCTAGAGTACACTATTCAGAAGGTGCTCCCATACCTTGTCTGTTGGAATCCATTCTCCGATAAGAGCCCTGTGGTTTATGATTTTATACTATGTATGTAGAACGTGAGATGCAAGCGTTTCTGCTAGATTGATACCTATTTGTACTTAGACATTATTATAATATCACAATGATATTGCTTGTCAAAGTTGTTCAGATACTCATAAGGGAAAAACCCGTTCCGTATTCACGGCGTGGTCTTATGAGATATCCTATACCTGTTTTAAACTATTTTACTCATACCAGTCCCTTGACTGACCCGGAGTTTACTTTGTTGTTTTCCCTAAACTCTTGGGTGCCTAAATTTGTACGGGCAGTCAAGTAGTTGGGATTTTACAGATATACTTGGAGAGCTTGGAGCAGGAGGCTGCAAGATTTTATAGCTATAGTTATTTCCGCTGTGTTGTAAGTGTTGTACTCTGATAAGTGCTATTGTATATATATAACTGTTTACTTCAAAGTTATGTTATATATTATATGTTATTCGTTCCGCTGTGAGATTCGTGTTACTCTGATGATTCTGATGTTCTTCTTCTTCTTCTATTCTATTAGTTCTATCTTTTCTTTCTCACCTTCTAAATTCTTTCACTAACGTCGCGGAATTTCCGACTCTCGAGGAGTCGGAAATTTCCAGCCGTTACAAATGGTATCAGAGCTTAAGTTAAGTGATTACCTTGGCTCTGTGGAATAACTCGATAGAGATGGGATTAGTAATATCCTAGATTGAGTTGAGTGTATATATATGAGCACGTAATTGTTATTCAATATAAAATGGTTTTATATTGTGGAGACTCATTGGTTGAGTGGCTTATGGATTCTGGTCGATTAGTTGATCCACTGTATCGATAAGGGTTACTAAACACTCGAATACGATGAACCGTCATGGTATGTTTTGAAAGAGGGTAAATGAAATAATTTTTCCCAAAATATATTTGTTGACAGAAGAAATATATATCTTGAAATTATTATAGTATATTGATTGTGTTGGTTGTTATTATAATCGAATAAGATTATAAAAGGGTGAAATGGTTATAAATGACCAATCAGAATTCATATGAATGTAATATATGAAATAGTTTGAATTAAATATAAATTTAAATCAGATTTGGAATTAAAATAAGGAAATTTTAAGTTCCTGGGAGATTTTGAAAATGTTTTTCAAATTGAAAATGATATAATATTGAACTCACTTCGATAGCTGGAAAATAGATTCTAATGATGAATCTAGACATCATCAGTGTTCATTTTCGAGTTCTAAGTGACGGATTACTACCAAAGGTTTTGTTTTTGAATGGTTTTGAGAAAACAAGTTGTTTAGAAATTCAAAGGTTTTGAATTGGCATTATGATTTCAAATTGATTTAAAAGAAACCCAGGAACTTAAGTTCTGGAGTTAAAATTTAACTAATGAAGTTAAATAAAATAAAATGGTAAAAATAAATTGAAATTTAACTTGAACCGAGTTAAATAAAATTGAATTGGATTAGAGATAGTCTAGAATGGAACCAAATTGATAAGTCAATAATTTGGAATTTGATATTAGAGTTCGAATGAAATTCGATTTGGATTTGAGGATATGAACTGATTGGAGATCAGTCGAAATGGATAACATTGGTATATGTTGAAGTGGTTGCAGATGAAAGGGATAAAGTTAAATGCCCGACAAAAAGGTACAAGTTTATATCATATATGAGTTTGGATTTTATGAGCCGAATTGGCAAGCCGCTTGGCTATTTTGATTTCTTTTTGGATTGGAGGAGGCCTAGAGAGGCGAGTTGTGGTTTGACGTATTGAGCCGTACTAAGGAGGTTATGGAGAAATTTTTTGAAAATTCCAGGCGTTAGAACATTCTCATGATTTATGGAAATTCAGTTAGCCAGAATGAATTAATAATTTAATTGAAAATTTAATGGTTCAGTTGAAACTGGAGTTGAGAAGTAAACTAAAAGGGATTTTTAAATCTAGTTAGTAGAGTTAGTAGCATTTTACTAACTTAGCAATTTCGAGGACGAAATTATTTTAAGGGGGGAAGTCTGTAATGGCGCGTTTTGTTAGCTGTCGAATAATTAATTTATTTAATGATTTATATATCGATTTGGCGATATCGATAACTTAAAGTAAAACGTTCAAACTTATAATTTTTAATTATAATTAAAACGAACCTGAAACGTCGCGGCAGTTCACAATTTGGCGATTTGAACTTCAACTGAATGTACATGATTCATTTTAAGCCGGATTTCTGTGAAACAAGAAATGTGTGGAGCTGATGGAGTATATCTTTCTAGTGGAGAAGAAAAATCGGGATTTCGTCGTGTAGATTTTGATGTATGTCCAAATCAAATTTTAAAATAGTCGCTATGGAATTGTTTATCGACCGTAACGGTTTATTTGATATAACTAGAGATCGGTTTTGAATTTAGACGAGGTTCTTTTGAGACATAGTGATAATTTGATTTTTAGAATTTTATGGTAATTTTTAATTAATTTAATAAGCGACTTTTTATTTGAAGTATTTCGCACTCTGAAATCAACATTTTGAAGTTTCAAAATATGAGTCAAACTACCGGTATTATTATATTTTTGGGATCGTGGCACCTCACTGGACATGACTGTGTTCCTATTTCTGTCCCTAGCAGTCAGTAAGTGAACGACTTAACGATAATGTAATTATATACATGAATACACGGCTCAAACTAATATGGTGCTTTCTTATAATTCAACTATCTATTTATAAAAATCGTTTGGACTGTTCTTAGCTAACTTATAAAATATTTGGCCATTACCTACATGTGTACAAAGTTTTAAAGGGCTATCTCTTAAATAAAAGTGGGTTCTCGTCACTGTCTTCAAGGTCGTAAGTTTTAAATGGTTTGAAAACAAACCACGCAGCCCCATTCTAGTGCTGCCGAAATACTTGGCTATTAAGCCTTTACAATATCATATATATATGTGTGTTGGCAATCTCACAACCTTTCACGTTTCCAATTCCTCCCTTCTTTTCCTTCATCCAACGTAAAAGCAAATGTCAGCCGCCACAACCCCTCATTTCAACGTAAGAAATAGGATCTTAGAAAATCAAAAGCAATTAAAATAAATTCTATACAATCATGGTATATATAATTCTGAGTTCTCTTCATGATTCTCTTCTACTAATGTGCTTTTCGATTTGTTCGGTTGTATTTGGCTATCGCTGAAAATGTGAGCGGGGGATTCAGTGTTGGCGCGATGTAGTTAGGCGCAGGCGAGTGGAGTTGTTTGCAAGGTCACGTGAAGTTGGGTGGGTACAAACTTTGGGAATGGCGTGAGGAGTTGAAAAGGAAGCAAGGAGGGGTTCAGTGAATAGGATGGGTATGCAGAAGTGGTGTCGGTTTGAACGTGAACGTCTGGGAGAAGATGGACGTGTACTTGCATGAGGGTGCACAGTTTGGGAAGCTGGAGCTGTTTTGGGAAGTCTGGGACGAGAGGTGCATGGTGGTGAGACCCGTACAGAAGCTCAAGGATCGATAATAGATGAAATAAAAGGTGGAGCGGTGTTCTTTCCATGACCGTGGGAGGAGTACGCGGGTTTCGAAGAATCTTGTGTGAATAAAGTTGCAAGGTGATGGTCTCGGCTCGGACTTGGATCTGATAGCAGAACGAGTAAAGTGAAGAAGTTGAAGAGGAGAAAGGTGGTGGTGGCAATACGTTGTTCGGTGGTGTAAAAGTGAAGAACAGACTTTGGAGGAGGAGCAGAGTCTGACGGCATGTCAGGGTGGTGGAGCAGCGTTCGTCAGGGGGGTATGGAAGGGGAACGGAAATGGCTTGCGGGATTTTGTTAGCTGGTGACGTGAGTTTTAAAGTGGGATATAAACATGATGATGGTCCAACGTTGGTACAGTAAGCCCAATATTTATTTATAATAAAAGAAAATGAGAAAAGGGTAAAAAGATGATTTTATTTAAACGTAAAGAAGACGCGGTTTCAATCCGAAGCATAGAGGAGACGTGTTATATGCGGTGCAGTAGGAATTGGGCCGAGAGAAAAGGATACCGTATCTTTGCCGTACGATATCAGAATTGAGTGAAACAAGATGCGTTGGGATCGTAGGGACGGACACTACAACATGGAACTGACTGGGAGTGAATCCGAGCTCCTTACAATTTATGGCGAAATAAATTGACCGACTGAATCAAATAACGCAAACCGTTATTTAACGGTTAACGCGCAAAAGTGAGTAAATCTCACTAACTCTGAACAGTTTATAATTTCATGTTGTATAGTTAGAACTGTTAAAATTGTCTGTTTGACTGTGTGTTGATTGTTTGATTGAACTGCTAGTCAGTTAGTTAAATTTGTATATTGATTCTGTTAACAGAATATATCATATGGAACTGAAAATGATGTTATCTATATTGTCTAACATCTGTGGATGCAGGGAAACAGGTTGGAGGAATCCGACTGGATTCCTCAACATTTATTTTACCGTTTTTCATATATTGTGATATATGATGTGTTATGAAATCCGTTATTGATTTCATATGTTTGAATGATATCGATCATTGTTATACGACACGTCACACACCGTAGGTGATACTAGAATGTAAAAAGGGAATTTTCAATGTTTATACTGAAAATAAATCTTACTTATAAAATCGATAGGATTTTATAAAATGAAAACATTTATTTATTTGGGAAATAAATAAAGGAAACATTTATTTAGATTATAAATAAATGGAATAAAGGAATATTTATTTAGGGAATAAATAAAGGAACACTTGTTGGGAAAATAAATAGAATTATACAAGGATAGATTTAAACACGTGCTTCGCACACAAGTATAACACGATATGGATTTTAAGGAGATATTGTAGAAGTAGGAATTATAACCAGAGTGTGATAAAAGGATTAAACAAAGTAATTGGTTAGGTTAACCAAAGCAAGTTAGTCGAGTTAAACAAAGTAATTGGTTAAGTTAGCCAAAGTAAATTAGTTAAGATAAACTAAGCGGTTAATCGAAGTGAATTAGTTAAGTTAAACTAATTGGTAAATCAAAGTGAATTAGTTTCGTCAAACTAGGTGACTTAGTTAAGTTAAACTAATTTGTAAATCAAAGTGAATTAGTTGCGTCAAACTAAGTGAATTAGTCAAGTTAAACTAATTGGTTAATCGAAGTAAATTAGTTGGGTTAATCAAAGTGAATTAGCTGAGTTAAACTAAGTAAATCGGTTAGAGTTAATCAAAGTGAATTAACTAAGTTAAACTACGTGGATTAGTTCAGTTAATCGAGACAAGTAAATCAAGTTAGGTTAAACCATTTGAGTTAACCAGTTAGGTTAAACCATTTGAGTTAACCAGTTAAAATTTACCAGTTAAAGATACACAGTTAAAGTTGACCAGTTAAAGTTGACCAGTTAAAGTTGACCAGTTAGAGTTGATCAGTTAGAGTTACTCAGTTAGAGTGACCAGTTAGAGTTGACCAGTTAGAGTTATCCAAGTGGAGTTAATCGAGTAGAGTTGCCGAGTATCACTTATTCGAAGTAGAGTTATCGAATATAGTGTATTCGAGGGAAGAGTAATCGAATATAGTTTATTCGAGTGGAGAAATCAAATGTTATTCATTTGAGAAGAGTTACCGAATATTATTTATTCCAAGAGTAGTTATCGAATATTGGTTATTCGAAGTTAGTTAATCCAAAGGTGTTATTCGAAGTTAGTTAATCCAAAGGAGTTATTCGAAGTTAGTTAATCCAAAGGAGTTATTCGAAGTTAGCTAATCCAAAGGAGTTATTCGAAGTTAGTTAGTCAAAAGGAGTTAGTCGAAGAGTTAATCGAATATAGTTATTCGAAAGAAGGTGTTAATCGAATATAGTTATTCGAGTAAAGTTAAAAGAGTTAATCGAATTTAGTTATTCGAAATGAGTTATTCGAATTAGATATTTGGATAGAGTTAAACACATTAGAGTGATTCGAATTACTTATTCAAATAGAGTTAAACACGTAAGAGTTAATTGAATATTAGTTATTCAATTAGAGTTAAATCGAATTTAGTTATTCGAAAGGAGTTAATCAATTTGAGTTAAGTTAATCGATTTGAATTAAGTTGAATCGAAATGGAGTAAATCGATTAGAATTAATTTAATCGAGTTAGAGTAAATCGAATATTGGTTATTCGAAGGTAAGTTATTCGAATTAGTTATTCGAAGGAGTTAATCAAATGAGTCGATCCAAAGGAGTTAGTCGAATATTAGTTATTCGAATAGAGTTAAAGGAGTTATCGATTTTAGTTTGATCGAAAGGAGTTATCGATTAGTAAATCGAAAGGAGATTTTCGAATATAGCATATTCGAAAGAAAGAGATCGAATATTGTTTATTCGAAAGAGAGAGATTTCGAATATGAGTTATTCGAAGAGAGATAATCGAATATAGGTTATTCGAAGAAGAATTAATCAAATAGAGATTACTCGAAAGAGAGTTATACGTCGAATTCGATTATAGCGAATTCGGGAAAGTACTATTTACTTTCCAGGGTTTAAATCAAGATTTAGTTATTGATTTAGAAATTAGGTGTCTGTTAAATTATTCGAGTTAGGAGATAAAGTTATAATTTAGGTTAGATATTGTAGAAGTAGAAATTATAACGTTATAGTTATAATCAAACACTGTCATATAAGAAGTGGATTCGTAACCTGAATCCGAGAATTTGCGTAAACAGATGATTGGAAAAAGTGAGTGACGAACTTCATCTATTTCACAGTAAAGGACGTTGTTCAATTAAGGTCTGAGAGGTAACTATACCCCAACTTGATTGACTTCAGAATTGACAAAGGAATAGTTGTGGTTCGATCTAAAAGGTTGATTAGGAATAAAGCTAAGGAACAAGCGATAAATGGATTAAGAGAAACGATGTTTTATACAACGTTCATTGGAAATCCGTAAATGAGTTTTGGAAACGTTTTCCAAATATAGTCAGATATGTTTTCTAAACATAGAAAATGAAATGTTTTCATGATAAGAATTTAAGAAATAGAGTTAAGCAAATTCAGAAACTGACTAGAGAGGGTAAGTTGAACGGTTTTCTAAGTGACGATCTGATGTTGGTTTCGACCTTCCGTATTGATACTTAGAGAATTGTTCTCATACTAGTTACAGTTAGGGACTGATAGTTGCGAAATAATAGTGATGTGAAAATAAACTATGGAAATGTTTTCCAATGATTAATAACATATATTTTCTAAATATATGAAATAAGGAAATATGAACATATGATGATTGATCGATCGAATTTCCATTTGGAAATAAGATCGTTGTTTGTACACCGACATGTTTTCATTTGATAGTTGAATCATAGACTATCAAAGTTTTTACCATTTTAACGTTGTTAATATGGAGAGACCGGTTGGATTATTATCCAAAGAACCACTCTGTATTGGCATAAGCGTTGCGAGCAATATCTGCCAAAGATAAATTGAAGACGGAGTAAAGTGCAAGGGCTTTTGTATAAGTCTTAGATAACAGTGACTAAGATGGATATACTGAATAGTGCCTTCGGTTTGTCCAGTCCCAGGACAACGTATATGGAAGAAGTTCTGACAGAGTATATCGAATGGATCGCGTAAGTTGATCTGTTCGAACGTATTCACGTTTGGTGGCGGAGGAATTCGTTTCTCTTAGCTATATACCCGTGTTATTTTTGGATAAGTCAATTTGTGATTTGGCGGGTATGACGATGTGGCATTTAAAGTGAATGGTGATCAGATGTTCTGAAGATAGACGTAGCTTCTAGCCTCACACCGGGAAGTAACAAAAGTTGGGCTAGGCAGCATGGCTAGTTGGGTCATCCCCAAGCAGGGTGTATTGTCATCGATCTAGAGAATATTCATATTTATACTTCTTTTTGATTCTGTATCTTCGGATGACAGTTTGATGGCCTACAACCGTGGTGGCAATATATTCGCGACACTCAAGCTAAATGAGTGAGCGGTCATGTGTGGCCGGGTTGCAAGACGTTCTTGTTGAACCCTGAGTGTATCACCTCTAGAGTACACTATTCAGAAGGTGCTCCCATACCTTGTCTGTTGGAATCCATTCTCCGATAAGAGCCCTGTGGTTTATGATTTTATACTATGTATGTAGAACGTGAGATGCAAGCGTTTCTGCTAGATTGATACCTATTTGTACTTAGACATTATTATAATATCACAATGATATTGCTTGTCAAAGTTGTTCAGATACTCATAAGGGAAAAACCCGTTCCGTATTCATGGCGTGGTCTTATGAGATATCCTATACCTGTTTTAAACTATTTTACTCATACCAATCCCTTGACTGACCCGGAGTTTACTTTGTTGTTTTCCCTAAACTCTTGGGTGCCTAAATTTGTACGGGCAGTCAAGTAGTTGGGATTTTACAGATATACTTGGAGAGCTTGGAGCAGGAGGCTGCAAGATTTTATAGCTATAGTTATTTCCGCTATGTTGTAAGTGTTGTACTCTGATAAGTGCTATTATATATATATAACTGTTTACTTCAAAGTTATGTTATATATTATATGTTATTCGTTCCGCTGTGAGATTCGTGTTACTCTGATGATTCTGATGTTCTTCTTCTTCTTCTATTCTATTAGTTCTATCTTTTCTTTCTCACCTTCTAAATTCTTTCACTAACGTCGCGGAATTTCGGACTCTCGAGGAGTCGGAAATTTCCAGCCGTTACAGAAGGTTACTAGATTTGAAAAAAAGTTTTTGAAAACTATTTTCAAAAAGGTTTTAAAAAGGAAGTATTTTCAAAAGTAAAGTTTATTTTGAAAAACATAATCCCCAAAAGCCACATATCTATCTTTTGATTGTCCATTTTGAATCTCTCCCTTTTTCTTTTCAGCATGTCCGGGTTACCCGAGATACTCGAGGGCATACAGATACTAACTTGGTTCAGAAGTATCTATAGACTAGGGCCACCACCGCAAGCCCAGTAGACGTTCCTCCTCCTTCTCCCCCTCCCCACGTTGATACTTTTTCGAAGATATGTAAAGACTTTCAGCCAATGGGCGGGAAACCTTTTCACGGATCAGAGACGTTTGTTGAAGGTCGAAATTGGCTTACGGAGGTGGAAGATTTGTTTGGTATCATTGAGATATAAGATGGAAGGAAGGTCCAATTAGCTGCTTGGTTAATGAAAGACGAAGCCTCGTTTTGGTGGAAGGTCATGAATGGAGAGCATCCGGTAGAGACATGGATGGATTTCGGGCTTAGGTTCGAGATGAAATTCCTCTCACGAGCCGAAGAGAATTAATACATGGAGAGGTTCTTAGCATTGAATCAAAGGAATTCATCAGTGAAGGAGTACGTCAACAAGTTCAATTAGTTGGCGAAATTCAGCTTAGACTTGGTGAACACACCTGAGAAGAAGGCCCTGAGATTCGTTAAAGGTTTGAATGAGCCGCTACATGGGTTGGCTATGACCCACATTCCTATGGGGGCTACCTTCAAAAAATTAGTTGACATGGCGTTAATGCATAATGAGGAATCCAAAAGTGAGAAGAAAGAGGAAAAGCTTGAAGGACCACAGAACAAGAAAGCGTGGCCCAAAAAGGAAACACAAAAGAAGGAATAAAATTCTGAAGATAAGAAGGAGAAAAAAGTGCTTTACTTGTGGAAGCTTGACTCATCTGAACAAAGATTGCAGAAAGAGGAAGAGTGCTTGCTTCAAATGTGGAGAAATGGGACACTTCACTAGGGACTTCCCGAAGAAACATAGGCAAGGGCAGAGGGAAAAACCTACTTCTGGAGGGTAGGCGAATGCTCTCGTGACTAGTGGATATAGTAGAGGTAGGAAAATTTCTGTAGAAGGTTTAATTTTCTTATCTGATTATTGAGATAAAACTCTTTTTGATTCTGTAATTGAGACTCTGGACTTTAATTCTAGTCTTGTTTCTAATCCCGCTATGGTCTCAAACCCCATAAGGGTTACGACTCATTTGCTTGTGATTAGTTGAGGGTTTGAAGGTATCTATGTTAAGCATTAAGTTGACTGTGACGCATACATTTTCGTTTTTGTGGGATATGGTGGGGTTTTATCAGGCTTAGTTTCCTAAAAATCATTTGATAATATGTTCTGTACCGGTAGTCTGTAAGTATCTGAATATTTCTGAAGAGAATAGGGGGTTTTAATCGAAGCATGAAGTAGATTTCCAGTTTTGACATTGTTTAATGGAAGTAATTCTCTGAGTTTCAATCTGATGTTGATTTCGGTCTTCGGGGCTGATACTTAGGGATTTATTCTCTTAACCAATGTCTAATGGGAACAGAACTTTTGTACTTGCTTCTATCACTCAGCTGTATCCTATCGATCAATTCTTCGACCTTTAGGTAGAAACTAATGGGTGTAAACATGTGTTTGAGACATTTTATGTTTGATGGTTGCAAGTGGATGCAAGTGGTTGCCAGTGGTTTCTCGTGGAAGCATATACACACACTAGGCACTAGATCGACTCAAAAACACTCTCATACTGCATAGGGATGTGTGTGCATTTTTCAATTTTTGTGGATGCAAAATGATTGACTCATCACATGGATGTTGCATTTGGATGAATGGTTGTGCACTCATATAGAAATGATGTGTATCAAATAGGATTTCTTGCATACATAATTGGACTCATGGCACTAACATAATTCGCATCGAAGAGGTCAACTGAATCAGTAGGCCGCCTGATCTTTGCATTAGATAAGAGACATATACACACACTTTTGCATATGTTCATACAAGATTAGAAGTTTTCTAAGGACAATGGATGCTTATGGATGATGGTTGAGTAGATGAGTGATTGGATGGTAGGACATATTCTTCTTAACTTGAAGATTTCGGGGACGATATCCTTTAAGGAGGGGAGAATGTAACACCCCGTATTTTCTGTGAACATAAAAATACCAAAACAAAATATAATTAAATTTTAAGAGAAGAATTAAGGGAAACGGGTTACGCCATTGTGTTCGTCTCGGAATCCTGCTTGAGATAAAGTCCAAGTTTGCGCAAATCGGGCTTCGTATGATGAAGTTATGGCACTTAGAAGTTTCAGGAATTTAAAATAAAAACCAGCCCGAATTCAAATTTAAAGTTTCGAAATTCAAATTACACACCTGGGCTGGATGGGAAAATTCCCTCCTAGGACCCAAGTGGACCAGGGGGTCGACCTGGGTAGAACAGGTCGACCATGTGGTCGACGTCCCCCCTTTTCTAGATCCGTGGGCATATTCGTTTTTCTGCATTTAGACACCCGTTCTGACCAGATTTGTTGCTCCTAAGCTATTTAAACACCCCCAAACATCACTTTCTCTCCATATAATTTCATTTTGCCTATACTCTGCCCTAATTCATATTAAAATAAATCAATGGCGTCATTACACTACTGAAACCTAAGATAGAACAAGTGCTCCTTCTTCCAATTAAAATAGGATAAAAAGAGAACAACTACAACCCTTTTTCTTTTAGAATCCAACCAAGGTGAGTACAATTATTTTCGGATATTAAATTTAATTATGATCTTGACATGGTTATAAATCTAAATTAGAGATTATGCATAATCTTATTTATCAGATCTGTTTTTTTGTGTAGATCTATCTTATTCCTGTTTATCAGATCCGTTTTTCTGTGTAGGTCTATCTTATTAATATTGTTGTAACTGCTCTGTATCTCCTCCTTCCTTCTGTTTTATAGCCAGGCTACCACGAGCTTGAGCCAAATCTCATAAGAGATTGACGCACGAACGTTAAATTTGGGGAAAATAATGAATAATGCATAATTGGACATGACTGATTTGTGACTGATTTAAGAAAAGGGTATATGTTGTAATATTTAGATCTAGGCATACTATATATGACAGTTTATGATTTAGAAGAAGGAGAATTATTGTATAACAACATATGACTTGTAATTTGGGGACATAATGCATGTTATAGTTCAAGATCTGATTTTGAGGACATAATACATGTTGTAATTTAAGATCTAGATTTGGGGCGTATTTTATATGACGATCTATGACTTGGAAGAAAAGGATATTGTACTTAGGCCTGAAAAACATATATTATAATAGGGATAATTATAAATGTGAATACGCCTAATTCGGACTTTTGGATATGTGACATACACAGTAATCAACAGCTATAATTTGGCATAATTTATATAGTGCATCATGATTTGGGGTATTTTTAGAGAATATTCTATACAATGCAAATTTAACTAAAATTTGGGACGTATGTTATATTGTGAATTATGACCATAATTTGGGCATGCAAAATTAGGATTAATTTTATGATTTGGCGAGGTATGTCAATGGAATTTTAAGGGATGATTAAATCTGTTAAATTGTATAATCTGCTAAATCTGTTGAAACTGAATATGGTAATTTGGGTATGAAAATCTGTAGGCTCAATCTAAAATTGAGCAAAACACGTTAATAGAACTTTGGATAATATGCTGTAACTTGTAAAAAAGTTAATTTGTTGAATTAGCATAATAAGTCTGATATTGGCGTAATATGTGAATGAATACTTTAGCTAAAAATAAGAATGCTGAGACACAAGGTTAGACTCTCTTTGCAGTAGAAGCCTGCCCGGACCCAGCCGGCTTAACCAGCAACCGCAAACTGTCAGTCTAAAGTGAGAGGTCGTAGGCATAAAGATGCTTAGACACAAGGTTAGGTCTGGCTTGTGGCAGAAGTCTGCCCGGAACCGCACGGCACATCCAGCAACCACAAGCTACCGACCTAATGTGGGAGGCTTGTGCATTTATATTTAATTAATGCAAATCCAAGATAAATGTGATACCTATAATGTGTTGGATGGATAGGGTTAAATCAACTGGACTGATGAATCTAATAAACCCATTTGAAAATCTGTGGGCCCAATACAAGGTTAGATGAAACAATCTGTAAGTCTGTTAATCTGTATATCTGATCTGTTAGTCTGAAAACTTGTTAATCTGTATATCTGATCTGTTAGTCTGAAAACTTGTTAACTTGTATTTCTGATCTGAGAACTAGTTAATCTGAACTTTGTACATCTGAAATTTGTAAGCAAGTTAATCCAAAATCTGTTAGTCTGGGGACACAAGGTAAGGAGGGGTAATTACTTGTGTCATATATTTTTTGGGACCCATATTAGTCAGTAACCCTTTCTGGTATCAAAACTATGACCCAACACTAGGTAGGGGTCCAGGGCACGCTTACTGAACTAATTGTAAGAGGTTCACTCTGATAATGGCGAGGGGTGTTGATGGCGCATTCCAACCGGGTCATATGCGTGCATGGATCCGGTCTGCTCTGAGGATGTAAGACACCATGACATCTGTAAATAGGTCTGTGTCTATAGGTTGTCACTATAGGGAGTGATACACCCTTCTGTTGGGCCAACACATGGTATTTATGTATTAGGGAGCCGAAAGCTTGGGGTAGAATTTAGGGTACACTTAGTTCTATCTGTTTCTGTTGGTGTACCATCTAATTCTGTTGGGGTGTTAACACCGATCTGTGTCTATGTGGTACCGTCTGTTGGGGCGGTAAAGGCCCATTACTAGTGTACACTTAATTCTAACATTCTGTTTCTGTCTCTGATTCTGTTTCTGCTTCTGTTTCCATACCATCATTCTCTGTTTGGGTGGTAAAGGCCCATTACTAGCATTTTGTTTCTGTAACCGTCTGTCTCTGTTCGGGTGGTAAAGGCCCATTACTAGCATTCTGTTTCGGTACATCTGTCTCTGTTAGGGTTGTAAAGGCCCATTACTAGCATTGTGTTTCTGAAGAGATCGTTCTGTTTTCTGTTTAGATATTAGGACAACACCTAATTCCGTTATACTAGTATTAGTGCAGAGAAGTGAAAACCAAGTAAGAAGCTTAGTTTAGCCTATATCATTCTGTCTCTTCTGTTAAACTGCTACTGCTGTTATGCTTATCTCTCATCTAGTTTTATTTACATGTCATGATACTGTTACTTGTTTATATGCTGAAAGTCACTGGACTAGCTAGACTTATGTCTAACCTAGTTTGTTTTGCCTCTTTTCTTCCGTTCCTCCCCCCCCCCCCCCAAGGATCTTAGGGTGGAAACATAGGAGCTTGATTCAAGTTCCATCTGCTTGAAGTGCTAAAAGTGTTTGAAATATTGCTTGGCTTGGATTCTACCTATTTATGGCATTCTCTGTTGGGGATTATGGCTTTAAAATTATGCATTCTTAAGGATTTTGTATAAGACTGATATTTGTGTACTTGGGTTTTGGTATTGTGATGTAACCAAACTTATTTCTGTTTCTGTTGTAATAAAGTTATAAATTTTTCAAGTACTACTTTACATATCTGTCTTGTAAATTTATATTCTGTTTACTTATAACGTTCCACCGAAGATAAGGCATTCCCTTTGTGTTTGACCTTAACGGAAGTGGGGTGTTATAGATCTAGAAAAAATTCATTATTTGTTCTAGTTTCAATTCTGTATCTCCACGGAAGGATGGTGGGCCCTTAAAACCGTCGGGTGATAATACATTCGCTACACTCAAGTTAAATGACTGGGCTGTCACGCATGGCTGGGTTGCAAGATGTTCTTGTTGAACCCCAGTGTATCCCCTCTAGAGTGCACTGATTGGAAGGTGGTCTCATACCTTGTCATAGTTGGAATCTATTCTCCTGTATGAGCCATGCAGTTTTTTTGATATTATAATAAATATGTAGAGCGTGAGATGCAAGCATTCTACTATATGGATATTTATTTATGATTTGATAAACACTATTATAATATCACTGGATTTTGACATATTAAAAATGTTTTGGGTTATAATAAGGTAAAAACTGGCCGTATTTATGTGTGGGCTAGTATTACTATTCTCCTTTTTTTCAAAAGAATTTTCTAAAGTTAAACAAGTTGGTTGCTGTATGAATTTATCACTGAAAGTGTTCCTGACTAATCCGGGTAAATTTTTCTTTAATTCAAATGGCTCGGCTCATACCGAGTATATTATCAGGTTAGGTTTCGCTTGGAGCTTCAGAAGCGGAGCTGGAGACGAGACGTATATCTGTATTTACTGGTAATAAGTTATTCTGCTATGTGTATTCGTTGGAATGGATGTATACCCTGATTGTAAGTAATACATAGGGTTTCTTATGTATAAAGCATTTGATATTATATTTTGTCCAATCCTCTGTGAGACTCCAATATTCATATTCTTCTATTCTAATATTTCTTTCTTTTTTCACTCATCCTCCAACCTCTTTCTATTAATAATCTGGGATTTGATACTTGAATTTTTGGCAAGTAATACAGGGTAAAGTATTATTGTCGAAAATTCGAGCGTCGAATTTTCCGGGTCGTTACAAATAAAGAGAATAGGGTGAAGGTTTCTTCTACTTCTCTAACTCTATTCGAAATCTTTCTATTTCAATTTATATAAGTTTAGAAATTTGGAATTTAGCATAAACACATATGTATAAGACTCTAATTGTATGATTCTTATATGTATATTGTTAGGAGGATAATTATAGCTCGCTCGGATGTTGAGAATCATTACAGATCTTGAAATTCTACCACATCTCCACCTAATTAGTGAGTGGAATTTAGTTTTTATTAAAGGCATATTCATGTTTTTAATAGCTTGCCATATGAATTTCTATGCCTATGAAGATTTGGATATGCGACAATATAAACATGAAAATCCCCAAATCTTCTATCTTGTATTTACTTATGAAATTGTCATAATGAATTAGGTTTGTCGAATTGTGGTTTTTGTATTGGAGTAAAATTAAATATGAGTGTTGTACATTTTTTATATTTTATGTAATTCACTGTTATTATCATTTGATTTAGCCTAAACAGGTATGGATTTGAATTGTTTCACAACTGAATCGGGTTTGGATCCTATTTTGGGTGTAAACGCATTCATAAATTGGAATAAGTCAAATGTAAACATTTTTGGGTGTATAAAACCAAACAAATGGTGGATTGGGTGAAATATGGATTGTAAACATACATTTGTGAATGTATGAAATATTGTACTTTTAATTTAATATTGAAATCATTTTTACATGCCTAGGATGCAAGTTTAAAATTTTATGAATATATGTTTTTCCATTTTTTGCTACTTGTTATGATATCATATTGTTATTATGCCTAAATTGTAGCGGTAAAAGTATGGAAAACCCAATTTGCATGCCTTAATTTGGATAAGATGACAATTGCTGCCTCGTTAGAATGTTTCCTCATTTGTACGAATGTTACGTTAATTAGGAGGTATTATTATAATACTTATATTTATGTAATCAACGTAATTTACGTTATCTTAGCGTAATAAATGCGATTAGGTTAGAGTTTGAATTTGAAATGTCCCCTTAACAAATATACATAAATATTTGTTTGCTTATGTGTGCGTATATTTAGAAATGCTTAAATACATATAAATAAATGACACATAGACACGAGGTTAGTTGCCATTTGTGGTAAAAGCCTACCCGGAACCGCCGACAAATCTAGCAACCACAAGTAGTCCCAACTTACATGAGATTTCTAGGTGCTATGGGCCTTTCATAAACTTAGTCAACTATACATGAGATTAAATCAACTTGTAGTAGAAGCCTGCCCGAAACCGACCGACATATCCAGCATCTACAGGTATATAGTTTAATGTGGGAGGTATAGTGTGTGTATATATATAACTATATATATATATATATATATATAAGTCTGATGTGTGAAAACCAATAGGTTTGCTATGCCTTTAGAAGGTCTTAAGTTGCTGGCTCACCTTTTTATTTAGTTTGGGTCTTAAGTGGTTCGGACTAGGATCCCTCCGAAAGTTTATTCCTTGGAGAGAACCCAAGTCATGGGACCCACCCTTATTAGTAATAAGGTAGGTTTTTGGGTCCTCCTTCTTTAAAACAAGTAGACATAAAATGGTAACGAAGTAGGTTAGTTGTAACAATCCAGAATTTCTAAAACAATTTAAATTTTTATTTTAGCTATTTTAATGAATATGGAAATATAAATTGGTTATTTTTTCTAAATAAAATTTGAGAATAATTTCAAATGTAGTTTTTTTTAATTTGACTAAAAACAAACCCAGTAAAATTATTTAAATGATTTATATGTTTTGTTTTTGAAAATTTTAAAAAAATTCGATTTTAAAAATCATCGCCTCGCCCTTAAAAAAAAGAAATTTTGCTATGAAGCACAGAATTCTATTCCACTTTTTTTTTAGGATTCATATCTTCAAATAATGGTTAAACCCAAAAGGGCATAATTTTGAAGTTAGCGTTTGGGCGTACAAGAAAAAGCGTACGCTAAAATCGCATTTTTGAAGCTAATTTGAGCGATTTTACAAAGGAACATTACTGATACGACCTCGAATTTGACGGAACTTTTTTTATTGGATCCGTAATGTCGAATAATGGTAAGATTCCAAATTTGATGATTTTTAGAGCTAGTATGTGACCGGAGGTGATTTTTAAAGTGAAAAAAGAAAATATTTTGACTTTAAAAATTCATTGTTTATGCATACGAACCCAAAATTCATCGAAACCAATTTCGTTGGATTCGTAATGTCAGAGAGTAGCTGCATGTCAATTTTCATTGAAAACGGGATCTGTAGGTGACCACACAAATTTTTAAACAATGAAAATAAGCGATATTTGAGTATAATAAAATATAAAATCATTAGAAAAATAATTAGGCTCCACTATAAATTGTCTTAACCTCTCTAAACCTCATTTCATTTTTGAAAAACACGGCAGCCCCTTTTCCACTTCTCTAAACCTAATTGCAAGCTCCAAAATTCAACAATTCAAGGAAAAATTTATAAATTACAAAGCCTAGTTCTTTAAACTTGTATTAGTATAAGCTTCGATTGGTATGAGTTTGATTAAGTTTGGAGGAGTTTTGGTGCACCTAAAATTTTCCACCGTGTGATAAAGTGGATTAGGGTTCGAATTTGTGGAGAGTCGAAGCTGCGGTATGTGTTTTGGTTGTTAGATTTGAGTTTAGAGCATCGAAAGAAGGTTGTATGCGAAGTTTGAAGCGAGTCGGAGCCAAAAAGTGTTGGGAGGAAGTAGGGCAGCTTGCAGTTTTGGATGGGCTGAAGCCTGTTGTGTTTTTGGAGAAGGAGGATCATGAGGAAGAGGATTAGAAGCATGTTACTGTAATTAATTATTTTAAAACTTAAGTGTTAATGACATATATATGTATGCAATCTTATGAAAAGCATAACATTCTCATACGAACTTGGAATTCAGCGAAACATGATCCTTTGGAACCGTATCGATGAGAGCATTGCAAAAAATCAGATTGGGTTTGATTTGGAGCTCATCTCAATTTTTGGTGGAGTGGAACCATCGGTGAGTAATCGAAATTCAAAATAAATGATGAAAAATATATTAGGTTGCAGACGAAGCTTAGTAGCGCCCGACACCATTTTCAGTTAAACCATGGATGATTGTGTGATGGTTGTATTGTGGAAACGGATTGTGATTTGAATGATTCATTGCGGTTGCAACAAAAATTGATTGTGTTTGCAAAAATATTCATTCTTTGGAATAAAATGATTTAAAATAAAAAAAATACATTTTTATTGTATGTATGAATCGCAAAAATATTCATTGTTTGAAATAAAATGTTTTAACCGTAAAAATTACATTTTTATTGTATGTACGAATAACAAAAAGATTTATGTTTGAAATAAAATGTTTTACCAATAAAAATTACATTTTTATTGTATGTATAAACCAATAAAATGAATCATATGTTGAAATATGTTTTATTCAATAAAAATATTGTCTTTCTCATGTCAGCGAAGTTAGAAATAAAAGTATATGTTGAAATATGTATTTTTGATTAAAAATGTTTTCTTTAACATGTTAGCGAAGTCATAAAAATAGTCATATGTTGAAATGAATGTTTGTGTGTGTTAGAAATATATTTTTTAACATGCATAGGATGTGTATAAAATTTATACGTGTTAAAATATGTTTTTGTTCATAAAAAATATCATTTTAAAGATGTATACGAAGTGTATAAAATTTACATGTCTTGAATAGCATTTTTTGTTCATTTAAAAATATCATTTTTAACATGTATGTGAAGTGTATAAAATTTACATATCTTGGAATAAATGTTTGTATGTTAAAAATATAATTTTTAACATGAATATGAAGTGTACAAAATTATTTGAAGAATAAATGGTTTTGAAATTGTCTAACGAATTATATGTATATGTGTGTATATATATATGTATATATATAAATTAAAATAAAACCAATCGCACGCAGTAGTTCGCGTTTTGGAATCGTAGCTTTAAACGATTATACCGAGAGATCCGACCGTCGAATTTTCCCAAAATGGGAACCGTTTGATTCGCTTTGGAAAGATCTTTCCAGCGATGTTAAATTTATTAAGATCCAACAGTTAGATTTCAAGAAACGTGTAATTCAAATCTGAATAGATACAGCGGTAGGGTCGTGTAATGATCTGAAACTTCATTCGAATTAAATGGGCTATTTTTTATATATAAAAATAGTGATAAATCATTAAAAAAAATTATGAATGATATGGAGTGGAAATAAACCAATTTCCCTTTGTTTATAAAGAAATATGGACGGTCAGATTTATTTGACATTAATCTATAGAATTAAATTAAATTTAACCAAAGAAAGAAATGATTTGAATTATATATATTCGAGGATTATTTGAAAAGGCCGAGTTAAATCTCCTTTCAAATAATTATACGATGACTAAAACTCAAAGACACCGAAGACGGTGCTTGATGACCGACAATCTTAACATCGAATGGATGACTACTGATGCCCTGGATTGGTTAGCTCCCAGGAAAGGGTTAAAGTGGTAGTTATCTAGACGTACTTGTCAATTGTCTGGATATGCGAGGACCTCTCTTCCATATTGGACATATGGAACGAGGAATAAGGTGTCTCTGGTTTCGTTCAGACCCAGAACGGACTAGTAAATGGATGTGTGTTTGACATTATGATTTATTCTATGATTGATTGATCTCCATTAAATATGTATTGGTCCGGTGGTGGAGAATTTATTCTCCTTATTAACACCCTTCTCTGTGACGTAAGGGCTTAGAGGTTGTATGTAACAACCCGAAAAATCTGGGCCAGTTTAAAATTTTTATTTTGGCGATTTTAGCGAATTTTGATTATTTAAAATGAATTATTTTAAATAAAAACGACGAGAAATATATTTTGAATATAATTAGAACGTATATATTATATACGTCGTCGTTGGAATATAAATATTTATATATAATTATAAATAGAATTGAAAATGGCGCGGTAGTTCGATAATTCGATTTCAAACTTCAATTGAATGTACCGGGTGCAAAACAATCCGGATTTTAGTGAAACCAAAAACATTAGTATCTAATTGATAATATCTTTCTATCGAATCCGAAAAATCAAAATTTCATAGCGGGAATCAAAAGATATGTCCAGCTGAAAATTCTGAATAGTCGCTATGGAATTCAGGCCCTTAAAAATGGACATTTTGCAAATGACCTCGGATCTCGACGAAACCAGTTTTGTTGGTTCCGTGATGTCGAATTATTGCTAGGTTTCAAATTTCATAATTTTTCGAATCAATATGTGAGCGTGGCAAAGGAAAACGCGTTTGACCAGTTTCAGTTGATTTTAATCGACTGGAAATTGGCCATTTTTCAAACGGTCTCAGAATTCGACGAAACTAGTTTTGTTAGGACCGTATCGTCAATACGAAGCTAGAAAATATTTTTTAGGAATTTTTAAAGTTCGTATGTGACCCCGGTAATTTGAAATGTACGTTTAAAATTCAATATAGTGATTTAAATGTAAATTCAACGGAAACTGATTGAGACGTCCGAATCAACCTACGATACATATCCCATTGTGTTCAGAATGGGGGTGAAACGCTATGGACGACAGTCGTTGGAGTGCGTTTCGAGGTCGGAGCATTAAACAATTAATTTACGAATTTAATATTAATAAAATTATAATATATAATAGCAAAACCCTAGTCTAATTGGTCGAAGCCTTTTCTGTGGTCAAACCTTCAGCAGCTCCGAACAGTTCAACGGCAGAAAAGGCACGATTTTTCTCCCTCAAATAAATCCCAAAACACGTTGAATCAAATCTCCATTTCAAAACAAAAATCAATCTACACTCTTAGCTCTACCAATCCATATAAGGCTCATCGTTCCTAGTTTGTTATTGGGTTCGATTTCTGGCCGGGAAGCGTGGTACTTTCGACTGGAATTGGAGAGGCGTTGGACCACCAGAAGCCGCGGGGTTCGAGGAGAGGGAGGAGCCACCAGAGGCGCGTCGCGTGGGTGTTGGCGATTGGGCTCCGATGCCCTGGAGGTGGCGCGCGACGTGAAGAAGCAGAAGGAGCTTTGCTCGACGGGTTTCACCTAAAGCATGGCAGTGAGCATTTCCTTTTTTTTTATTTATTTATTATTATTTATAACATTGTTTTTAAAATTTCCTTTTTTTTAAAATAAAATTTAACATTGATTTTAAAATCAGTTTTAAAAATATATAATTACATTAATTTTTTTCTTAGTTTTATAAAATGAGAATAGTATTGATTTAAAAAAAAATGAATTTGCTTTGAAAAACAAAAAAAAAGAATGAATTTGCTTTGAAAAACAAAAAAAGAATGAATTTGCTTTGAAAAACAAAAAAATGAATTTGCTTTGAAAAACAAAAAAATGAATTTGCTTTGAAAACAAAAAAATGAATTTGCTTTGAAAACAAAATCTGAATTAGCTTTGAAAACAAAGTTTGAATTCTTTTTGAAAACGAATTTTGCATTGATTTTGAAAATAAAATTAACATGGTTTTAAAAAAATAATAATAATATAAACATGGAATAAAAATATGATTTTTATTCATATGATTATAGTTAAAAAGATTTGAGTTTTGATTAAATAAAAATATGATCTTGATAATATATACATCAATAGAAAAATGAGATTTCTAGTTGATGTAAAAATATGATTTTTGTTTTAAAAATAGAAGTCGAAGTAAAAATCAGATTTTTATATATTGAAAGTCGAAGTAAAAATGTAACGACAACGGGTTTCGCCCGGACCTAATCGGTCGCTAAACCGACCAAGACCGTTCGAATCCCGCATACGCTAACTTTGGGTATACAGCACATCAGAACAAATAACAGAAGACTTCAATAAACATCATAATAATGTTACATCAGAGTACAGAATATCAGAGTATATCGAAATAATACACAGCGGAAGATAAATTTACATAAATGTAATACAATGCACAGCGGAAATATAAACTACACAACGGAAGACTGTAAATGCCTGGACACAGCTTAAAGCTTCAATCCAGAATCCTGCTCAATACATCTGCAAAATAAAACTACTCGACTGCCCGTGTGGAAAATAGGGGCACCCGAGTTCGCAAGGGAAAAGCAAACTACGAGTCAGTCATGGGACTGGTGTGAGAAACTCTAACAGTTATAATTAACTTATTTACTAAAATGGCATATCACGGGACCACGCCGCTAACGCGGAACGGGTTTACCCCCATGAATACCAGTGTATAAACAATAATCAATATAGATATATGGATCTACTATGCATCAATCAACATGCAATATCCCAATCTACCCACTTAGATTAATCACTACACTTAGGTTTTCCAAATCCAATTCAATTTACAGAAATTATTCCTTTGGGTTTTATTCCCGATTTCTTATTTCAAATCATTTGAAATACATATCTAACTTTCTATATTAAAGTAGATTTCACTTCGGGATCTCAAATCAAATCATTTTGAAATGTGAATTCCAAAACATAACAATGCATACAAACAAGTATGCAACCAAATATCGTGCTCCCCATCGACAAGGCAAAGGGTACGCACCTCGCAACTCGATATATAAATGTGCACCTACCCCACATAGGAGTAGGCTACATCGACGATGCACCTCCCACACATGGAGAGCATACACCGCCCTCTCACCCATACTTTTAGTCTCAGGGTTACCCGCATCTTTAGCCACATACTAAATCATTTCATATCCCGAAGTAGGGAAAATCATTTCACAACATAATAATCACAAGTACTTTCAAAATATAGTACTTCACATCAGTAATTCACGCATATGATCAGTCACTATTAATCACATAACCTTTGAGCTCGTACGTCTCAAAGAAGGGTGTTAAGCAAGAGAATAAATTCTCCGCCACCAAACAGATACATCATCAATAGCAACTAATCGAATATGCGATGAACCACAATGTAACATATAATACATTTTCTAAATCACTTTAGAAATCATCGGGTTTTGGGCCTCGAAATCCTTTCTGTTTTATAAAACATTTTTATAAAACATTCCCTATCCAAAATCGGGAATACATTTCTTTTCACTTAAGAAAAATATCATTTCACAATCATTCATTAAATTGGAAATGGACACAACATCGCTAAACACCTTATCGTCAAATCGTGAAGTGTTTCACAAGGAGTTAGCACATAGATATTTTCAACCCAACCCAATGCTAAATGTAAAAGCATACTCTGCTCATAAACTGGTCGAGCACAATCCATACAATCAATCAATCAAATTTGACATTAAATATAAGGTTTTGAATAGAGATAGTATTGACTTATATTCAACATCAAATCCTGAAACCAACAGATATCATATCGGGAATAACGATATCGATATCTTCCAAATTCCCATCACGATATCTGTATAATCACGGAATCCAATATCGAAAATATCCAAAGATAATTTCAATTCAAATCTAATCCAATTTATTTATTTATAACCATTGGATTATTTTTCTAGTTAATAACTAGTTCATTTCGATAAAAATCTATTTTTATCTTTTCAAATATGGAGTTTTTCATCCCAATTCTTCACAAATCATTTCTTATGATTTTACACAAATTATTACTATTTTTAATAATTTTATCAAGGCCCGTACAGTCGATTTCCATCAACGGCCATCGAACTGCACTTACAGCGACCTTTTTCGAATTTGATTTGGACGTAATTCCAAATCCAACCGTTAGATTTCAAATTTCTAATATTCCTTAGAAAGCTCTTTTCGATATGAACCCAACGGTTCTGATTTCAGGAGAATCCGACGGTCGGATCTCCCGTAATGTCCGTTCGAAGTCAATGGTCGAAATTCGCGAACTGCCGCAGCGCGGCGCGTTCTATTCAGGCCATTATATTATATATATAATATATATTTCGTCGATTTCTATTTAAAACGAAGTTTATAGATAGTTTTAAATTCGTTTCAACAACAATTTCAACTTCCATTTCAATTCAAATCAAAATTGAATTCTTCCTTATAAATTCGTTTTAAAATTCATTTCTATTCAATTCAAATTTCAATTCAATTTGAATTCATTTCAATTCGGTTTCAATTCAATTCGAATTCGTTTTCAATTCAATTCAATTCAAATTGGTTTTCTATTCAATTCAATTCGAATTCATTTTCTATTCAGTTCAATTCGAATTCATTTTCTATTCAGTTCAATTCGAATTCATTTTCTATTCAGTTCAATTCGAATTCATTTTCTATTTTTATTCATTTCGAATTCATTTTCTATTTTTATTCAATTCGAATTCATTTTCTATTCAGTTCGTTTTCAATTCGTATAAATTTCATATACATCGTTTTCAATTCATATATATATATATATTCACTTTTCAATATATACGATATTTTCATTTTCAATATATTTATTATTTTCACTTTCAATATATACGATATTTTCACTTTCAATATATTCGATATTTTTACTTTCAATATATTCGATATTTTCACTTTCAATATATACGACATTTTCACTTTCAATATATATATATCATTTCACATCACGATAAATTTTCACACAGAATACAATCAAACAAACAAGTCGTCCATGGTCTTTGGACGACGGGGAACAATTCATATATGCAGTTATGAAATAAATAACTGTACAGAAAATTTTAAAGTGAGAGAATTCTCACTTTGGTCGGTTTTATTTCTGAATATCTGAATTTCCAACGTGCTCTGTTTCAGTTCTGGTCAGTTCTGTTGTGTAGATCTCGTCAATGTGAGTCCAATGCATTTTGAACCAGCGAATTCTGTTACAATTTGAAGGAGATACGACCTTTTAAAGTTTGGATAATTTAAATAATTAATTAAACCAAATAATAGCCTAATTAACCTTTCTTAGTCACGTGCAAAAGGGAGGGCAGCTTCCTTCTTCCTGGAATTTGATGAACCGATTGAACCCATTTGCTCAGCCTAGGGTTTCACGTTACCACCACCTGGAGCGGGCAGAAGTTGATCGGAAGCCGCCATGTCGGAGGTCATCGCGTGTACCACCCACGTCGAGCGCCACGTGGCACTCGAACGCCCCCTGCCTTCCCTATTATAGTGTGACGCCGGCGACTATGGGGGATGAATTCGAGCTCCCCTCTCAATTAAAACAGATAAAACCCTACGAAGATAAAGATCGAAGCTCGCTCTATCATTTATGTTTGAACGGTTCTTCAATTAGTGAAACACCCCACCTCCGTTAGGGTCACTCTCAAATGGAATGCCCTAATTTTGGTGGAGGTTTATAAGTATAAGTCACAAGTATACAAGACAGATATAAGAACACATATTTGTAAACAGCGGAAAACAACAACTTTTATTTCATAAAAGCAAATACGTGCTACAACAACATCACCATAATTGTCTTACATCTTTCCCAAAAAACATAACATAACACTTTCATAATCTGTCTTGATTACATTATTTAAAGAAGCATAAAGAAAACATAGATAAACTGCAAAAGCCCCATAGTGGTTGTCCAAAGCCATAGTTCAAAACGAGAAGGTCCAAGCAATACATTTCTCCTCTTCAAGCTGGATGTTAAGGCCGGTCAAGCTGCAGTGTTCCCTCCCTGTGGACCTGGGGGGGGGAACGGAAGAAAAGAAGACGAAAGAAAAGTAGAGTCAGACATAAAGCCTGAGTAAGTCTAGTACTATTCTGTCTATGAATAAAGAACTGGGTATGATAAGTATAAACAAGAAGTGGGAAAGCACTATAAACTTGGTTAAGTTGTCTAGGGTCGAATATACTATCGCACCCCATGTTAATCTCTGAACCCATATAAACTAGTTCCCAACTGGCACTCCATAATCAGGGTGATGTGATCCATTCTATGATGATCGGCTCCTACTCACATAGTTACATGTGTCTTACGGCCCCCGATGTTGTAGTTACCTATGCTGGTCCCACCATGGGGTGTATCAAGTCCCATGGTGGCGGCCCGACACAATCCTAGAATGCACAGGTATGCTACTGGTGTCCAGTGCCTTATTTTTCTGCGCCGGAGTGTGTGCACGCCCGCACCCCGTTAGAACCTACACTGCTACACCACTGCCGTCGATTTGACCTCTTACAATCAGCCCAGTAATCGTGCCCCACCCTGCCTAGTTTCAGGGTATCATGATACACCTTCGAGGGTTACTGCTGAAAAGGGTCCCCCGTTACTAGGTTTTCTATCTCTAGCCAACATGCTAAGTTGGTTAAGTGTTTTCTAACCTAACCCCCACCAGTCCGTTTAGTTTAGCATGTTCCATTTTGATTAAGTCTTTAGTTCACTTAATCCTAACAATCCTGACTCAGCCTTAATTGTCTTATTAAAGCCTTGACCTCTCACATTAGACAGGTATTGTTGTTGCTGCCTGTTGCCGGTTGGTTCCGAGCAGTCTTACGCCACAACTCAGTCTAACCTCTGGTCCTTATTGGGCTCCATGTTTAACCTCGCACATTGGATAGGTATTGTTGTGACTACTGGACAGCCGGGCGGTTCCGGGCAGGTTTACATCACAACTCAATCCAACCTCGGGTTAAACATATCGTATGTTCTACATTTACATATTTTGTCTTTCTTCTTTATTTTCTTATATGTAAATATTTGCGGCCCATTATTAAGTTAATGGTGTAAAGGTTACACCAATCATGGGCCCAACCCATACTTGAATTTGGGCCCTTCTACTTTATATTTTCATTTATTAATTAATTTGGCCCAACGCTATTTTCCCCCGTTTAATACGTTCGTTTATCATAATATATGTTGGGCTTAGGCTTTTAAGCCCAACTTAGCCATGAGAAAAAGGGGAGGCTTAAAGCGTGATTACATACACAAAAAGGGGAATGTGAACGCATGAACTTGCAACATAACGTTGGAACTACAAAACAGAAACTGGTGTACTTGCATAGTAGCATAAGTGACATGAATCAAAGCATGTAAACTTGTAGTTAAGTTAAGAATCTAAATTGGATATCATTATTGACACATAGTCTTAACTACAACATAAACCTATATTTTTATTTAGGCATAATGTCAAACATAAGCAAATCATGTTCATAAGATTACTACATGTTTACAAAGGTGCTTACTTTTGTTACTAACACAAAAGTATAGTTCAACTTAATCATGATTTTAAATCTATTCACATAACCATGGCATAAATATTTCTAACATGAAATCATGATTTTTACTTTAGTCATGCAAACTTGCAAATGGGATTTTTGAATCTAACCTAGCTATGTACCACATATGTCATCATATAATTCTTGTTAACAATATAGACCTAACATGGATTTCCATTATGCAAAATATCAATCATAGCCTAGTCATATTCATAAGTTTGCAAATAGGTTTTCTAGTACAAAAGCATGGCTTAATACATAGATCATGGTGCCAAAATTTCAACATAGTTTCATATGAACTATAATAACCCAAATTTGTTCCAATTACGCACAAAATGATTTTTGTACAAAAATATACATTATGATGGCATAGTAGCAAAACCTCAAACTTGCATGAATTTCAATTAAACAACTGTATACATGTAGCTTCAACATGAATTACATATTTTGAGAATATCCAAACGTATACTTGCATAAAACTACCGCAAACAGGTAGTTTTTATAATGAATAACATACTTTGCGAATATCCAATCGCTATACAATATTCCAAATCGATAAGAATCATAGTAACACACAAATATGAATTATTTATCACCACAATCAAGTATACAAACAAACACAGTTATTTGTTCATACCAAAATAATACTCTACTTACAATTGTGTGGCGAATTCTCCAATTTAGGAATTTGGAGATGCGATTCCTTGTTGATTTGATTTGATTAGGTTGCTTTATGCTTTAGAATTTGCCTCCTAATCCTCTCTCCAATTGGTGGCTACTCTTAGTCGTTCCTCAGCAACATAATGGCGTTGTTCTTATTTTTGAATGAATAGATTAGGTTGAGTCTAGGGTCATTTTTATAGAGTTTATGAACTGATTAGGACCATCGATGTTGCTTGGATTGATCGTAGCCATTCATTCGAAAGAGAGACCAATTAGAGCCTGCCACCTAGCCCTAATGACAAAGCAGACTTCTGAAAATCGACCAACATAGAATAGGCCAGCCAGGTTGGGCTGGGTTCGACCTGGCTCTGGACCAGGTCGATAGCCCTGTCGATAGCCCTGTCGACATGGCTAGACTAGGTCGACAGCCCAGTCGACCTGGGTGCATTAGGCGGGAGTTTTCCCGCCCTGGCCAATTGGGTCCGATTTTGGAATTTAAACTTGTTTTTCTGAGTTGTTTTATTCTGTTCGAATTTTAAACTTAATTCAGAAACTTCCGGAGGCTATATCTTCTTCATACGGACTCCGTTTTTCGAAAACTCGGACTCTATTTCGCGTATTTTTCTGAGACGAACGCAATGGCGTATCCCATCTCCCTTAGTTCTTTGATTTGAAATTAATTATACTTTAATTTGTGAATTTCACAGTTATAGAATTCGCGGGGTGTTACATTCTCCCCCACTTAAAAGGATTTCGTCCCCGAAATCTTCAAGTTAGGAGGAATGTATATCCTAACATCCAATCATCCATCTACTCATCCATCAAACACGAGCATCCATTGTCCTTAAAAGACTTCTAATGTTTCATGATCATATGCGAAGTTTGTGTGTACATGTACTTATCTAATGCAAAATCAGGCGGTCTACTGATTCAGTTGACCTCCTTAATGCGAATTATGTAAGTGCCATGAATCCATTATGTATGCAAATTTTCCTATTCATGATTCTACATGAGTGCACAATCATTCAATACAAATGCAACATCCATATGACAACACATTAGAGTTCAACCATATACGAATGCAAACATATATGCATATGCAATATGAAGTGACTGAGCCGATCTAAAACCTAGATTGTGTGTGTATATGCAACCACGAGCAACCACTAGCAATCACTTGCAACCACTTGCAACCATCATCCATAACATGTTTCAATTACATGTTTCCATCCAAAGGGTTTCTACCTAAAAGATAAGGTCGAGAAAATATACCTAAAAAGATAGATAAAAGCGCAACTTAAGGAAAAGGAAAGATCAAGGATGTACCCTCAAACAGAAAAGGGTAGGCAGTGCGTATTCTAGCTTCAGTTTCCCAAGTCGCGTCTCCCTCGGCGTCGCTCCACTGAACTTTGACGAGCTTGACTTCGCGGTTGCGTAGCTTCTTCACTTCCATTTCTAATATGCGGGTTGTAACTTTTCTTATGGTTGCTTCGCGTTCCACTTCGGCCTCTTCGAGGATATTTGGCTCTACCACTTCAGCAGACTCATGTAGACATTTACAAAGATGTGAAACGTGAAAAACGTTGTGGATTCCGGCCAACTTCTCGGGTAGCTCTAATCTATAGGCCATTTTCCCAATTTTCTCGATGATATGGAATGGCCCTATGAACCTTGGTGCCAGTTTTCCTGTGGTTCCAAAACGAACAACGTTTCTTAGCGGAGATACCTTGAGAAAAACTCTGTCTCCAACCTCAAATTCAAGGTCGATCCTTCTCTTGTCGGCATAGGACTTTTGTCTGTCTTGGGCCGTCTTCATCCTTCTTCGTATTAAGTCTACTTTCTCTGAAGTCTCTCGGATCATATCTGGTCCAAGTATGAGCTTATCAGTAGACTCCCACCAACAAGTGGGCGATCGGCACGGTCTTCCATGTAAAGCTTCGAAGGGCGCCATTCCGATGGTTGCTTGATAGCTGTTGTTGTAGGCAAATTCCACCAAAGGAAGGTGGTCTTCCCATGTCCCTCCGAAGTCAAGGACGCATAGCCTTAAAAGGTCTTCCAAAACTCTGTTCACTCTCTCTGTTTGGCCGTCGGTTTGGGGATGATAGGCTGTGCTCAAGCATAACTGCGTTCCTACTGCTTCTTGCAGACTCCGCCAAAACTCACTGGTGAAGATGGGGTCTCGGTCACTAATAATGCTAGATGGTATTCCATGGAGTCGAACGATTTCCTTGAGGTAAAGTGATGCTAGGGATGAGGCAGTTCTTTTAATTTTGACGGGTAAAAAGTGGGCGCTTTTAGTAAGCCTATCCACTATTACCCAAATGCTAGTGTTGCCTCTCCTAGACCTAGGCAGCCCATCGATGAAGTCCATTGAGATGCTATCCCACTTCCACTGCGGGACCTCCAGAGGATGTAGCAGTCCGCCAGGCTTTTTCTATTCCGCCTTAACCTGTTGGCACACCATACACTTAGAAACGAACTCTGCCACGTCCTTTTTCATGCCGCTCCAGAAGAAAGTCCTTTTTATATCTTTGTACATTTTATCTCCGCCTGGATGTATCGTCATCTTGGAGTGATGTGCTTCCTCGAGAACCTTCTTTACTAAATCTTTTGTCTGTGGGACGCATAGTCTTCCGTCTCGCCTTAGCAAACCCTTATCGTCGATGGAGTATCTGTTGAGGTGACTTGAAGTCTCACCCCTAATTAGCCTATCAATTGTTTCCACAAGCTGAGGGTCTTCGCGTTGTGCTGTCCCTACTGAATCCACTAAAGTTGGGCGCACTTCGAGAGATGCTAGCAAGCCTGGTACGAAATCGGAGGAAGGCCTAAAGTCGAAGCTGGCTATAAACTCTAGGCTTTGTCTTTCAACAAACAACGGGCTTAGGGTCAATTTCTTTCGGCTCAACGCGTCTGCCACTACGTTGCCTTTGCCCGGAGTGTAGGAGATTTCGAAATCGTACGAGGCAAGAAACTCCATCCATCTTTGTTGCCTCAAGTTAAGATCCTTCTGCGAGAAAAGATATTTCAACGATTTATGGTCAGTGTAAAGTTCGAACTTCTCACCTAGGAGATAGTGTCGCCAAGACTTGAGTGCAAAGACGATGGCGGCTAACTCAAGATCGTGGGTTGGGTAGTTCTTTTCGTGCACTTTCAACTGCCTCCCGCCATAAGCTACTACCCTTCCTTCTTGCATTAAGACGGCGCCTAGCCCTGTCCCACATGCATCCGTATAAACAGTGAACATCTTGCTCCCATCTGGCAGCGTCAAAACTGGGGTTGTTGTAAGAGCCCTTTTCAGTCGTTGGAAAGCAAACTCGCAATCCAAATCCCAATTGAACACTAGATTCTTCTTAGTCAATTTCGTGAGCGGAGTTGAGATTTTCGCAAAATCCCTTATAAACTTTCGATAGAAACCTACTAGTCCTAGAAAGCTTCGGACCTCAGTTGCATTCCTTGGTGTCTTCCAATCCTGTACCGCCACTACCTTAGCAGGGTCCACTGCTAACCCTTGTTTGGATACTATGTGCCCAAGGAACCTCACCTCTTCTCTCCAAAAGTGGCATTTGAAGATTTTGGCTTTTAGTTGATGGACTCGCAAAGTTTCCATGATTGCCCTTAAGTGTTGAGCATGTTCCTCTTCACTCTTTGAGAAGATAAGGATATCATCTACGAAGACCACTGCGAATTTGTTGAGGAAATCTCTAAATACCCTACTCATCAGGTCCACGAAGTAAGCAGGTGCATTTGTCAAGCCGAAAGGCATGACAAGCCATTCAAAGAAGCTGTCTGGGGTTCTGAACGCCGTTTTATCGATGCTATCTTCAGCCACCCTTAGCTGATGAAAACCGGTTGCTAAATCGAGTTGGGAGAAAACAGACGCTCCTACAAGCTGGTCAAACAAATCGTCAATTCTAGGGAGCGGGTGCCTATTCTTTTTCGTTAGCTTGTTGAGCTCCCTATAGTCAACACATAGACGGAGTGAACCATCCGCCTTTGTAGCGAACACCACCGGAGCGCCCCATTCTGAAATGCTTCTCCTAATGAACCCCTTTTCTAGAAGCTCTTTAATCTGTTTACTGAGCTCTTTTCTTTCCCGTGGAGCCATGTGTCTAACGGGTAACGCAATGGGCTTTGCATTATCTACAAGATATATGCGGAAGTCTATTTCCCGCTTCGGAGGCAAGCCCTTCACCTCTTCGAAGACATCCGGATATTCCCGGACCACTTTAACTGATTGCAAATTTTCAACAGAGGCATCTAGCGATTCAAGGTAACTAAGCATAACCGCGTATGAGGGATTACAAGAAATTTCCAAAGTATTACCGAGCTGGGTTAGGAGCCTAACAACCCTTTTCTCACAATCAAGGATGGCCCCATTACTGGATAGCCAATCCATACCCAAAATCAAACCATAACCCGAAAAGCCCAAAACAAAGGCACTACATTGAAATTCTACACTTAGAATAGAAATTTTCAATCCCAAACAGATCATAGACAAATGAGCTGGGCCCCCAATTGGGTTTGAAACAATTAAGGGGTCCTCTACCATAATAGTTTTTAGGTGCAGAGATTCTACTAAAGCAGACGAGATAAAGGAGTGTGATGCGCCAGAATCAAATAAAGTGCGAACGGGGTGATCATAAAGATAAACTACACTTTCTACAGAAGTATTTATACCTCGCTGTTGCAAAGGTGGCGCTTCTAGCACATGAACCTGTGCTCCTGAGGTGGATCCAGCCCTCTGCCCCAGTCCTCGTTTCTTTGGGCAGTCCTTAGCCCTGTGGCCTGTCTCACCGCAAGAAAAGCACCCACCATTCTCCTTGGCCTTCTTTTTCCGGCAGTCCTTTACTAAGTGCCCCACTTTGCCACAGAAATTGCACTTCCTCTTCTCTTTGTTGCCTTTCCCGCCCTTCTTAAAGTCTGTCTTCTTAGGCTGCAAACCCTCTTTCTTCCCTTGAGAGCTTTCTGCCTTTGTCTCCTTCTTGCCCTTATCCTCTTCATTCAGCAATGCCATTTGCACCAATCTTTCATACGTGGCTCCCATGGGTATATGGGTCATGGCCAAACTGTGTAATGGCTCATTCAACCCTTTGACGAAACGGAGAGCCTTCTTGTGCGGGGTGTTGACTAGGTCAAGCCCAAACCTAGCCAGCTCATCGAACTGATTCACATACTCTCTGACTGTCTTGTCCCCTTGCTTAAGAAATAAGAATTTTTCCAACTGCAAACTTCTTTCCGCATCTGAGAGAAATTTAGTCTCAAACCTTGCCCTAAAGTCCTCCCATGTCTCCACTGGTCTTTCAGCATTAGTGACTTCCCACCAGGAGGAAGCCTCGCCCTTCAATAGCCACACTGCCAATTGTACTTTTTGTCTATCCTCTACCTCAAAGATGATGAATAGGTCCTCAGTTTCTTTCAGCCAATTCCTAGCTGCCACGAAGGACTCAGTTCCATGGAAATCCTTTCCTCCCATAGCTTTAAAATCTTTACTTATCTTAGCAAATGTGTTTCCCCGTGGAGGAGGTGGAGGAAAAGGTGCTGCTGCAGCTGGATGATTTCCTGTAGCTGGGGGAGGAGGGACGGTAGGACCTGGCTGAGCGGCCCTTGCTTCTAAGAACCGTCTAAACCAACCAGGTATTGGTACCCCTTCCGGCAAGTTAAGTTCTTCGGACATGCTGAAACAAAAAAGCATAGATTCAAAACGAAGGATAAGAGATAGTACCTATGGCTTTGGGGAGTGGACTTTGCCTTTTTAAAATAATATTTTATTTTTTTAAAAATGCTTCTTTAAATTTCCTTTTTGAAAATAATTTTTCAAAACTTTTTATCTTATCTGGTAAACCTATGCTCTGATACCAAGTGAAACACCCGACCTCCGTTAGGGTCACTCTCAAAGGGAATGCCCTAATTTTGGTGGAGGTTTATAAGTATAAGTCACAGATATACAAGACAGATATAAGAACACATATTTGTAAACAGCGGAAAACAACAACTTTTATTTCATAAAAGCAAATACGTGCTACAACAACATCACCATAATTGTCTTACATCTTTCCTAAAAAACATAACATAACACTTTCATAATCTGTCTTGATTACATTATTTAAAGAAGCATAAAGAAAACATAGATAAACTGCAAAAGCCCCATAGTGGTTGTCCAAAGCCATAGTTCAAAACGAGAAGGTCCAAGCAATACATTTCTCCTCTTCAAGCTGGATGTTAAGGCCGGTCAAGCTGCAGTGTTCCCTCCCTGTGGACCTGGGGGGGGAAACGGAAGAAAAGAAGACGAAAGAAAAGTAGAGTCAGACATAAAGCCTGAGTAAGTCTAGGACTATTCTGTCTATGAATAAAGAACTGGGTATGATAAGTATAAACAAGAAGTGGGAAAGCACTATAAACTTGGTTAAGTTGTCTAGGGTCGAATATACTATCGCACCCCATGTTAATCTCTGAACCCATATAAACTAGTTCCCAACTGGCACTCCATAATCAGGGTGATGTGATCCATTCTATGATGATCGGCTCCTACTCGCATAGTTACATGTGTCTTACGGCCCCCGATGTTGTAGTTACCTATGCTGGTCCCACCATGGGGTGTATCAAGTCCCATGGTGGCGGCCCGACACAATCCTAGAATGCACAGGTATGCTACTAGTGTCCAGTGCCTTATTTTTCTGCGCTGGAGTGTGTGCACGCCCGCACCCCGTTAGAACCTACACAGCTACACCACCGCCGTCGATTTGACCTCTTACAATCAGCCCAGTAATCGTGCCCCACCCTGCCTAGTTTCAGGGTATCATGATACACCTTCTAGGGTTACTGCTGAAAAGGGTCCCCCGTTACTAGGTTTTCTATCTCTAGCCAACATGCTAAGTTGGTTAAGTGTTTTCTAACCTAACCCCCACCAGTCCGTTTAGTTTAGCATGTTCCATTTTGATTAAGTCTTTAGTTCACTTAATCCTAACAATCCTGACTCAGCCTTAATTGTCTTATTAAAGCCTTGACCTCTCACATTAGACAGGTATTGTTGTGGCTGCCTGTTGCCGGTTGGTTCCGGGCAGTCTTACGCCACAACTCAGTCTAACCTCGGGTCCTTATTGGGCTCCATGTTTAACCTCCCACATTGGATAGGTATTGTTGTGACTACTGGACAGCCGGGCGGTTCCGGGCAGGTTTACATCACAACTCAATCCAACCTCGGGTTAAACATATCGTATGTTCTACATTTACATATTTTGTCTTTCTTCTTTATTTTCTTATATGTAAATATTTGCGGCCCATTATTAAGTTAATGGTGTAAAGGTTACACCAATCATGGGCCCAACCCATACTTGAATTTGGGCCCTTCTACTTTATATTTTCATTTATTAATTAATTTGGCCCAACGCTATTTTCCCCCGTTTAATACGTTCGTTTATCATAATATATGTTGGGCTTAGGCTTTTAAGCCCAACTTAGCCATGAGAAAAAGGGGAGGCTTAAAGCGTGATTACATACACAAAAAGGGGAATGTGAACGCATGAACTTGCAACATAACGTTGGAACTACAAAACAGAAACTGGTGTACTTGCATAGTAGCATAAGTGACATGAATCAAAGCATGTAAACTTGTAGTTAAGTTAAGAATCTAAATTGGATATCATTATTGACACATAGTCTTAACTACAACATAAACCTATATTTTTATTTAGGCATAATGTCAAACATAAGCAAATCATGTTCATAAGATTACTACATGTTTACAAAGGTGCTTACTTTTGTTACTAACACAAAAGTATAGTTCAACTTAATCATGATTTTAAATCTATTCACATAACCATGGCATAAATATTTCTAACATGAAATCATGATTTTTACTTTAGTCATGCAAACTTGCAAATGGGATTTTTGAATCTAACCTAGCTATGTACCACATATGTCATCATATAATTCTTGTTAACAATATAGACCTAACATGGATTTCCATTATGCAAAATATCAATCATAGCCTAGTCATATTCATAAGTTTGCAAATAGGTTTTCTAGTACAAAAGCATGGCTTAATACATAGATCATGGTGCCAAAATTTCAACATAGTTTCATATGAACTATAATAACCCAAATTTGTTCCAATTACGCACAAAATGATTTTTGTACAAAAATATACATTATGATGGCATAGTAGCAAAACCTCAAACTTGCATGAATTTCAATTAAACAACTGTATACATGTAGCTTCAACATGAATTACATATTTTGAGAATATCCAAACGTATACTTGCATAAAACTACCGCAAACAGGTAGTTTTTATAATGAATAACATACTTTGCGAATATCCAATCGCTATACAATATTCCAAATCGATAAGAATCATAGTAACACACAAATATGAATTATTTATCACCACAATCAAGTATACAAACAAACACAGTTATTTGTTCATACCAAAATAATACTCTACTTACAATTGTGTGGCGAATTCTCCAATTTAGGAATTTGGAGATGCGATTCCTTGTTGATTTGATTTGATTAGGTTGCTTTATGCTTTAGAATTTGCCTCCTAATCCTCTCTCCAATTGGTGGCTACTCTTAGTCGTTCCTCAGCAACATGATGGCCTTGTTCTTATTTTTGAATGAATAGATTAGTTTGAGTCTAGGGTCATTTTTATAGAGTTTATGAACTGATTAGGACCATCGATGTTGCTTGGATTGATCGTAGCCATTCATTCGAAAGAGAGACCAATTAGAGCCTGCCACCTAGCCCTAATGACAAAGAAGACTTCTGAAAATCGACCAACATAGAATAGGCCAGCCAGGTTGGGCTGGGTTCGACCTGGCTCTGGACCAGGTCGACAGCCCTGTCGACAGCCCTATCGACATGGCTAGACCAGGTCGACAGCCCAGTCGACCTGGGTGCATTAGGCGGGAGTTTTCCCGCCCTGGCCAATTGGGCCCGATTTTGGAATTTAAACTTGTTTTTCTGAGCTATTTTATTCTGTTCGAATTTTAAACTTAATTCAGAAACTTCCGGAGGCTATATCTTCTTCATACGGACTCCGTTTTTCGAAAACTTGGACTCTATTTCGCGTATTTTTCCGAGACGAACGCAATGGCGTATCCCGTTTCCCTTAGTTCTTTGATTTGAAATTAATTATACTTTAATTTGTGAATTTCACAGTTATAGAATTCGCGGGGTGTTACAATTGGTTTGAGGATTGAATGATTTTTGGTCATGTATTTCGGAGATTTTGGGCCCTTCGAATGTTTGCTGGCGGCGGGTTCTGTATATGGTGGGGTTAGGGTTTTGTATTGGAGAGTATTTATAATAAATTATATTATTATTTTAATTTTATTTTTCCAATTTTACTTGTTTGACCATTCGGACTCAAAATCAAACCCAACGACTATCGCCCCTAGCATTTTACCCCTATTCCGAACACAATGGAATATGTATCGCAAGCCAATTTGGCCGTTTCGATCAGTTTTCGTCCAAATCAAAATATAACTCTATATATTGAATTTGAACGTGCATTTCAAATTACCGGGGTCGCATACTAACTCGAAAAATTCCAGAAAAAATATTTTCTAGCTTCGTATTGACGATACGGTCCTAACAAAACTAGTTTCATCGAATTCTGAGACCGCTGGAAAAATGGCCAATTTCCAGTCGATTAAAATCAACTGAAACCGGTCAAACGCGTTTTCCTTTGCCACGCTCACATATTGATTCAGAAAAATTATGAAACTTGAAATCTAGCAATAACTTGACACTGCGGGCCCAACAAAACTGGTTTCGTCGAAATCCGAGGTCATTTGCAAAATGTCCATTTTTAAGGGCCTGAATTCCATAGCGACTATTCAGAATTTTCAACTGGACATATCCTTTGATTCCCGCTATGAAATTTCGATTGGTCGGATTCGTTGGAAAGATATTATCAAATAGATCCTAATTTTTTTGGTTCCACTCAAATCCGGATTATTTTGCACCCGGTTCATTCAATTGAAGTTTGAAATCGAATTATCGAACTACCGCGCCATTTTAAATTCCTTTTATAATTTTATATAATTATATATATTCTAACGACGACGTATATAAGATATACGTTCTAATTATATTCAAAATAAATTTCTCGTCGATATTATTTAAGATAATTCATTTTAAATAATCAAAATTCGCTAAAATTGCCAAAATAAAAATTTTAAACTGGCCCAGATTTTCCGGGTTATTACAAAAAATCAGATTTTTATATATTGAAAGTCGAAGTAAAAATCAGATTTTTATATATTGAAAGTCGAAGTAAAAATAAGATTTTTATATATTGAAAGTCGAAGTAAAAATCATATTTTTGTATATTGAATAGCATCGTAAAAATTCGATTTTTACATATGTAGAGAATACGGGCGAAAGCGACAAAAAGGCGAGGTTGGCGAAAATTTCAATAAAGGAAGAGTCAAAATGATTGGATAGCTATCAGTGAGAATTTCTCACTCTTCAATTTCTTTTCTAGTCATATATATATACTAGGATGCAGACGGTGCTTAGTAGCACCCGACACAATCGTCCACAGACCATGGACTTGTTTGTTTGGTTGCATAGATTAGTTAGATAGTTTTGATTTGAATTGAACTGTTTGGTAAAATGAATGGATTTGATTGATGTGTGAATGGCGTGGGCCTTCACTAGACCGGGGATAAGGCTAGGCCTCGTCCCGTTTCTAGTATCGTGCCGTTATGCCGCCGAAATTTTCTAAAATAAGTTAGAAAAATAAAAATATCATTTTATTTAAAGAATGAACTGAATAGAAATTCATATGTTGAAATAAAATGTTTTACCGTTAAAAATATAATTTTTAGCGTGAATGTGAACAAATAAATATTCATTTACAAACCAGACGGTTTGTTTATGTACACCTATTTGAAGGACATTGATTGGGACGATAAATTTTACACATCGCCCAACTGCACAACTAAATCTGTGTTTGATAGTTTAAAACCCCACACGGGTGTTAGGATGAAATATGAAGTTCACTCATCCTGATTGATTGAATATGTCGATCGATTGATTGACAGGCTGTTATAAGCGTTAGATATCTATATTTGATGCTTATACAGTGTAGTGCACTTTGGTTGATGGTTGATTATTTTTCAATGTTATTATACATGTGTTGTATGAAAATCCATATAATTAACTTTATATGGTAATTGATTGGGCCTCATTCCAATTTGAAAAATAAAGAACAATATAAAATAAAAGTTCATGTGTTGACAGTACTCATCCATTGAGATTGGTCATGTGTTGAACGAAATATTTTAGTAATAAAATTTACATCTTTATCGATATAAAATAAAAGTTCATGTGTTGACAGTACTCATCCATTGAGATTGGTCATGTGTTGAACGAAATATTTTGATAATAACAACTATTTTGAAAAAAAGAAATATTTGAAATAGAATATTTGAAAATAGAAATTTATGAAGCCTTGTTGATTAGTTTGACGCCATTTGGACGTGAACGATATTTATATCGATATATAACGATTTCGAAATGAATTGAATTGAAAACGATTTCGAAATGAATTGAATTGAAAACGATTTCGAAATGAATTGAATTGAAAACGATTTCGAAATGAATTGAATTGAAAATGGATTCAAATTGAATTGAAAGTAAATTGAAATGAATTCAAATTGAATTGAAATTTGAATTGAATAGAAATGAATTTTAAAACGAATTTATAAAGAAGTATTCAATTTTGAATTGAATTGAAATGGAAGTTGAAATTGCTTTTGAAACGAATTTAAAACTATTTATAAAATTCGTTTTAAATAGAAATCAACGATATATATATTATATATATTATATATATAATATAATGGCCTGAATAGAACGCGCCGCGCCGCGGCCGTTCGTGAATTTCAACCATTTATTTCAAACGGACATTACGGGAGATCCGACCGTCGGATTCTCCTAAAACCGGAACCGTTGGGTTCGTATCGAAAAGAGATTTCTATCGAATGTTAGAAATTTGAAATCTAACGGTTGGATTTGGAGATACGTCCAAATCAAATTCGAAAAAGGTCGCTATTAGTGCAGTTCGATGGCCATTGATGGAAATCGACTGTACGGGCCTTGATAAAATTATTAAAAATAGTAATAACTTGTGTAAAATCATAAGAAATGATTTAGAGAGAATTGGGATGAAAAACATCATATTTGAAAAGATAAAAATAGATTTTTATCGAAATGAACTAGTCTTGAACTAGAATTACAATTCTATTTATTTTTAAATAAATAAATTGAAAGTGAAAAGGGTTTTAAAAATAATCAGAATTTCCAATGATTGCATTGGAGGGGATTTGAATCGAAATTGTCTTCGGAATATTTCGATGTTGGAATTCGTGATTATACAGACGTTGTTATGGAAATTTGAAAGATATATTTATATCGTTATTTCCAATACGACATTTGTTAATCGTAGAATTTGATATTGAGTATAAGCCGATATATTTTCTATTCAGAGCCTTATATTGAATATCAAATGTGATTTGGGTTTATCGTGAACAGTGTTTTTAAATAACACTCGCTCTTTAACCCGATAATTAATGGAATGTGATTTTGGGTTTATCGTGAACCGTGTTTTAAATGACACTGATTCTTTAACCCAGTTAACGATTAAAACTAAGTGGAGTTTTAATGAATCTTTAATTAGATTGAAATAATCGAAATGGAGTACCACCAGTTTTGCTCCAGGCGATAGTTAAATCTTTAATTAGATTTGAACGTGAAATGGTAATTGAATTTACCGATAACACCGTGGTGTTAGATATGAAGTATTACCAGTTTTACTTCATGGGATAAATAGGTTGGGATTGGGAAATTAAAACAAATGATTACTTCGGTAGGGTTCGCTAATCCCGACTAGTTTGAATTGATATTCAAAAATAGATTAAAGAATAAATTCAAGAAATTTATCTTGGATAAAATTAATGGGAACCTTTCCCTATGAACGTGAATTTTAGAAACTAACTGTCGGTTAGCCAAGTAGAATGATTTACTGGATATTGATCTGATGTTGGTTTCGGCCTTCGGGGTTAATATTTGGGGAATTATTCTCTTGATTAATTTACGGTTAGTGACTAATGAATTGGAATGAGGCGTATGTTGTGTTTGTGTAACACTTATTTAAAATATACGCGAGTTATTCGGAAAGACCGGGTTTATCCCATTCTGAATAACTTATACGACGATAAGTCGAAGATGAAGACGGTGGTCGAAGACCGGAAGTCTTCACGTCGTTTGGGTAATTACTGATGATCTTGATTGGGCTGTACACCCAAGAAGATGGAAACAGTTAGTGATCGTCCAGACGTACTTGGAGATCGATGGATATGCGGGGTACTAGGTGCCTCCGGTTTCGTTCAAACCCAGAACGGACTTGTAAATGGACTGCGTGTCTGACATTGGATTTTAGTCCGTGTGATTGATCTCTATTAAATATATATCTGTTGGCGGCGGAGAATTTATTCTCTTGCTTAACGCCCTTCTCTGAGACGTACGAGCTCAGGGGTTATATATTGATGGATATCAATCGCATGGAGTGAGTTGCCTGTGTGGCATGCTTAAGTGGCAAATGATCAAGGCTTCTGTTGAAAAGCAAAGTCTTGTGGTTGATGATCGAAGCACGGCCTTTGTGGCGTAGCTTTGTGTAACGTTGATTCGCGAGTATCACACCCGGTATGAACTAAAAACGGGAGACGGACATCAGGGAGGACATGCGTTTCTTTCTAGTTATGAGTGGCGTCAGTGCTTGAACTGGCTGACGAGTTTGACTCATGTGGATGTTACTTATTATTACTTGCTGAAAAGCGAGGCGCCTCGTGATATCGGTTTCGGCCGATGCTTCTGGTCGGCTGACGGGCCAGGCTTACGCCCCAAAGGGCGGGGAAACGTAGTGTTCAGGCATAATAATCCACATCGGTGGACCGGCCCTGACGATCCAAGGGGCAGTTGCGGCTGTTCCTGAGACACGGGCTAGAGCGTCTCGAATCGGTTGAGGATCTTGCCCCTAGCCTCGGTTCATACCATAAATGATAACCCAATTTCCAAATACGTGACATTTGCGGTTTTATTTGTAGAGCCTAGTATGGCGACATGATATATGGTACCCATGCCGCCTATGATTGATACTTATGATTTGAAGTTGTTTTATACACTATGCACTTATAATAGTATCAAACGATTTGTTTTAACCGTATTAAGCATTCTTTGGCTGTTATAAGGGAAAACCCTATCCTCGGCTGCGTTGCATTGTGTGATGGGACCTGGGTCTTATAACAGCTTCATTTTTCTTTATTTAGCATTGCGCTGTTTGTTTTATGCACTGGTATTCTTGGGAGGAAACCCGTTCCGTGTTATACGGCGTGGTCCCTTGATTTACCTAATGATTTAAAATAAAGATTAATAACTGTTTTAGTTCTCACACCAGTCACATGACTGACCTGGAGTTTATTGTTTTAACCTAAACTCTGGTGCCCTTATTTTGACACGGGCAGCTAGTAGTTTTGGTTTTGCAGATTTATATTCACAGGATCCTGGTTTACAGCTGGAACGTTATCCGGAAAGCTTTGTATCCGTATATCTCCTTCTAGTTGTGTATTGTATTATTTTCCGCTGCTATGTATTTATATGTAATTTAAATCTCTGATATTTCTGTGTAATATTCATTTATACTCTGTATATTCTTGTAATCTGATACATTGCTGTAATATACAATGGAATGTTCTTCTGTATGTGTTTTGTTGTGGCTTGTTCTCGAACTATCCGACACTTTCCTTTACGGGGAAGTTACGGGTTTTCACATTGTATATCGATAGACATCAATTGCATGGCGTAGATTGTCAATATGGCATGCTAAGACGCAAATGAGCAAGGATTTTGTTGAAAAGCAGATCCTTGTGGTTGATGATCAAAACACAACTTTAATTAGCATAGCTTTGTGTATAGCATTATGTCGCCAGCCTCACACACCGGTAAGAGTCAAAAATGAGATAAGGGAATGCAAGGAGTGTAAGACGATTCTTTCTAGCTAGAAGTGGTGTCATGATATGGAGCCCAAACAATTTCACTTATGTGGATGATGGATTGCGAGGTACCTCGATATATTGGTTGCTACTGGCCAAGTGATAGGTCCGATAGGACCGGGGAACATTTGTTCAGGAATAACGAATTCACTAAAGTATGTGTGGAGCAACCCTGCAGGATATAAGGGCTCGCCAACATCCGAGCCCTGAGTCATTTTGCTAGAGGTGACTCGAATCGGTAAGGAAACCATCCCTTGCGTTGACTGATGATGGAAATCCAATTTCCAATATGACATTGCAGATCTGATTGTAAAACTATATTTGGCGACATAGTAGGATAGGGTACTATGTTGCATAGGATTGATACATTTATATTGAAAAGTGTTTTAAACTGACTAGACACTAGTAATAATATCAAATGATTTTTTTTAAACGTATCAACCATATTTGGTCGTTATAAGGTAAAACTCTATCCTCCGGCTTGCGTTGCATTGTGTGATGGGACCTGAGTCTTATAATGGTTTCATTTTTCTGAAAAGCATTGCATTGTTTAAATGATTTTCTTTATTTTATGCACCGACAATCCAATGGAGTAAACCCGTTCCGCGTTAGCGGCGTGGTCCTGTGATTAGCCTTATTATTAAATAAGTTAAGTAGATTTCTTATACTAGTCACATGACTAACTCGTAGTTTGTTTCACTTGCAAAATTGGGTGCCCCTATTTCCACACGGGCAGTCAAGTGGTATGTTTTGCAGATATTTATTTATTGAGCAGGATTCTGGATTGAAGCTTAAAGATGCGTCCAGAGAATTGATAGGGTTCGCTGTGTTCGTTCATTTGTTCCACTGCATTGTATTAAATTTATTGTAAATTAATCTTCCGCTGTAGTATTATTTTTCGATGTACTCTGGTATATTCTATACTTTGATGTAACATTATTTTGATGTTTATAAAAGTCTTCTGTTATTTATTCAGATGTGTTGTATTCCCAGAGTTAGAATATCTGGGCTTCGAACGGTCTTGGTCGATTTAGCGATTGATTAGGTCCGAGCGAAATCCGTATTGTTACATTAGTTCACGGGGATGTCATCTTCCTCTAGAAGCTTGTAAGGGCTTAGCTAGGGACAGGTTGGTAATTGAGAGGATATGTGGCCATTGCATGCTCACCAACCGTCTATCGGAAATCTTAAGCGACATAGGTGTTCTACCACGTAATATCAGTTAAGTAGTAATGTTCGCAATACTACTAATCATATTACAAATGAGAGTATAGACTTAAGAACGTTAACGTACTAGGATGGGGTCAGAAAGAGCTAAGGGACAGCCTCAGGGTTATAAGAGATCATAAGAATCCACCTTTAATATAGCCATAAGTGACCGAGAATGCCACCTAGTTGGGTCTTTATCCTAAAAACACTAATGGGCGATTGACTTACATATCCACCCCATTGGTTAGAAACGTGGTTCGGTTGTGTGCTGCATAGACATAAATTGACATATGAAACCTTCTAAAAATATAGGGTATGGACATAAGTAACACTATATTTCACTCACATAGAACTTTTAGATCTGACCCCCTCTCCTTAACATCCAACAGGTCAGTAGATAGGGTAAAGCCATGGATGCAGTCATGAGCAAAGCCGATGGAGAAGACAAAGTTATTATGATGTTATTAGCAATTTTAGCTTTGCTTCTTTTGGAATCTTATGAAAATGAACTATTCGATGTACCTATTGAATAAATTTAACTGTTATTGTGTATTTCTGTGACTTTGAAAGAAATGGTACATCTTATTTTTTGTATTATATTTACTCTTTCCGCTGTGTGAGAATTCCATTCGAAGTATATGTTATTACTATCTTTGCAATCGTAATCCTTTAAGGAACCAACGACCCGTTTAGAATGGCTCTAAGTTTCGATGGGCCTTTTCTACATCGAAATTTAGGCCCATTCTGGATGGGTTGTTACATTTAAAATAGTCCAAAGACTCTCAAGATGAACTGAAGTTCCTCTGGATGATCTGAAGATCCACGGGAACCAAAGTTCCTAAGGTAAGATGATCCGAGGATCCACCGGAACCGAAGTTCCTTAGGATGATCTGAAGATCATTTGAATAGAGAAATGAACCAAAGTTCCTCAGGATGATCCCAAGATCATCAATGATCAAAATTGATCAAGTATAGTGTAAACTACGCCAAGCTAGTAAATATAAGAATTGGGCTACGTACCCCATAACCACTTGCTCTACTCGAATATTTACGAATAGATTGTATATTCCACTAGAAATGAGAAAATATCATTGTCATGGTTATCAATCGAACGAGTCCATGAATTAACCGTCGAAGAAACCACAAGGGTTCATAGTCCTTGTTTTTACTAAGACATTAATTAGATTTCTCATACGAAAGAGAAAAAACGTTTATCAAATATATACTAGTAGATTTGTAAAGAAATTTATAAAATAACTTCGTATAATGAAGTAGGATTAAATACCATTTTAATAAAAGAATTTGGTATCTGCTAGCAATATAAAACACTTCATATAGTTTTGTAGTGGGAAGTCCTGTATAATATCGATCGAAATAATGATAAAACTAAGAATTCATATTTTAATTATGTAAATTAATTCTACATCTATCAATTATAAATTCATTTATCATAAATAAATCGAAATTCCAGAAAAAAGAAGTTATCGACTTGAAAACAATGATAGAATCAATGCGGAGTAAGTTGGATTGATAAAACTTGAAACATCACAAAGAAAAGGTTGGATGTCCATTTTTCATCAGTTCCGCCGTCTGTATTGAATTCATAGAAGCCATGATTCTGCTCTGGGTTTTGCACGTCTGAATAGAGCAATTCAATAGTCTGAATCTGTGTTCACACGTCTGAATTACCCATTCAGCCGTTTGAATCACAGATACACAATATATATATATATATATATATATATAAGTAGCAGGCCAGACGTCTGAATTAGGACCTGGGCACTGGTTTGCCTAGGTCGCATATATTCAAGGGATTTCACACTAGTATTGAAACAACCCAACTTACCCGTAAAGGAAAGCCCGGATTGGGTTGAGAACACGACAAATCAGAACACAAACAACAGAGCATTTCATTGCTATTACAACAATTTACATCAGAGTACAAGATATCAGAGTATAAATGAATAAAATACATCAGAAAAATATCAAAGATTAAAATACATTATATAGCAGTGGAAAGATAATACATAACACAACTGAAAGAGATACAAGGATACAGAGCTTTCTGAATATAGCTCCAGCTGTAAATCCAGGATCCTGGAAAAAGAAATATCTGCAAAAACCAAAACTACTAGCTGCCCATATGGAAAATATGGGCATCCAGAGTTTGGTTAAAACAATAAACTCCAGGTCAGTCATGGGACTCATGTGAGAACTAAAACAGTTATTTAAAACGTTGCTTTAGAAATAAAGTAAATCAAGGGACCACACCATATAACACGGAATGGGTTTTCTCCCAAGAATACCAGTGCATAAACCGCTATAAACAACACAAATCTTTTCGAAAAATGAAGCTGTTATAAGACTCAGGTCCCATCACACAATGGAATGCAAGCCAAAGGATAATATTTTCCCTTATAATAGCCAAACATGCCTGGTACGTTTTAAAACAAATCAATTTGATATTACAATTAGTGCATAGTGTCAAAATCAACTTCAAATATAAATGTATCAATCATAGATGGCGTGGGTACCATGTGTCATGTCACCATACTAGTTGTACAATTAAAACTGCACAATGTGTATTAGAAGTTGGGTTTCCATCATGAACCACGGCAAGGGATCGTCCTTACCGAATTCGAGACTTTCAAGCCCAAGCCTCAGGATCAGAACGCATCGACCCTTGGATCTTCAGGGATGGTCCTCTCTTATGTTTGAGGATTAGTAATTCCTGAACAATACGTTTCCCCACCCTATAGGGCGTAAGTCTGGTCAATATGTCGACCATATCATCCATCGACCCCGTAGTGACCTATATATCCGAGGTACCTCGCTATCCATCAAATAATATGCAACACCCACATGAGTAAAATGTCTGGGCTCCATACCATGACACCACTCCTAGCTAGAAAGAAACGCACGTTCTCCCTACAGTCCTCTCCCGTTTCTGGTTCATATCGGGGTGTGAAGCTAGAGAATTAACACTGCACAAAGCTATGTTATTTAAAGTCATGCTTTGATCATCAACCACAAGGCCCTGCTTTTCAATAAATGCCTTGATCACATGCCACTCAGCATGGCACACTGTCACTCTATACCGTACAATTGATTTCCACTAATATATAACCTCTAAGCTCGTACGTCTCAAAGAAGGATGTTAAGCAAGAGAATAAATTCTCCGCCACTAAAAAATATATGTTTAGCAAAGATCAACGAAAACTATAAACGAATACAATGTCATACATACCATCCATTTGCAAGTCCGTTCTAGGTCTGAACGAAACTGGAGGCACCTTATTCCTCGATCCATATGTCAATACATGAGAGAGGTCCTCACATATCAGGTCGATCTCCAAGTACGTCTGGACGATCACCACTTATTCCCTTGTCTCGGGTGTACAGCCAATCAAGACATTAGTAATAACCAAACGATGTGAAGATCTCCGATTTGCAACCACCGTCTTCATCGTCGACTAATCGTCGTATCAATTATTCAGAATAGGTATAAACCCGGTCTTTCCGAATAACCCACGTATATTATAATCAAGTGATATAAGCACAACATACGCCTCATTCCAATCCAGAATATTCATTTATCCAAATATTCTTTTCACAATATTAAACCAAATTAAGGTTTTCCAAATTAGTCGGGATTAGCGAACCTTATCGAAGTAATCATTTGTTTTATTTCCCAATCCCAACCTATTCATCCCATGGAGCAAAACTGGTAGTACTCCATATCTAACATGTAACGGCCGCGAATTTTCGACCTAGAAAATCAACATAAAACTCGTGTCAATTATTCAAGCATCGAGCAATCCCGATAATTAATAGAAAGAAATTAGAGGGTGAGAATAGATAAGATAGAAAATTAGAATAGAAGAAGAAGAATATAACAACAGAATCAGAGTAAACACGAATCTCACAACTGAACGAATAAAATATAACGTAACTTTGAAATAAAACCAGTATATGTATATAGTAACATTATCAAAGTACAACACTTACAACACAACGGAAATAAACAACAGTTATAAAATTCTGAAGCCTCCGCTCCAAGCTCCTTTTAGTATATCGGTAAAATCCCGACTACTTGACTGCCCATACAAAATTAGGCACCCAAGAGTTTAGGGGAAACAAAACAAAATAAATTCTGGGTCAATCATGTGACTAGTGTGAGCAAACTCCAACCATTTGTTTAACTTTTAAAATCCCTTTAAAAGAAAGGTTAATCGTAAGACCGATCCACACATAAAAATGGACGGTTTTAACTTTACAATAAACCAAATTACTCTTTATACCAAACCTCTTCTGGTATTACCATAGTGTCTATCAACAACAACTAATAATCATTTAGCAGAACATTTTCATCTAACATTCCACATTCATAATATAAAATTAAAATCCACGAGCACTTATTGGGTAATGGATTCCAACTTCCAGGGTATGGAACTACCTTCCGATAGTGTATCTCTAGAGAGGAATACACCGGGTTCAACAAGAACATCTTGTAACCTAAGCTAAACAAGACCGGTCATTCATTTCGCTTGAGTGTACTGAATATATTATCACCAACAGTTGGGATCGGCAACCGTTTCTCGAAAGGGACAGCATCGAAATAGGTTAAAGAAGTAAATGAAATTTCTCTAGATCAGGTGACAACACACCCTAATTAGCACCTAACCACTTAGCTATGTGACCTCCCCGATTTTATACCATTTATCGATTGTGAGGCTAGAGGCCATAACATACAGATCACACCTTATTTACTTTGAATGTCACATCGTCATACCCGCCAAATCACAAATTGATTTCCCTAAAAATACCATGAGTATATAGCAAAGAGAAACGAATTCCTCCGCTACCAAACGTAAATACGTTTGAAGAGATCAACTTACACGATCTATGAAATATACTCTGTCAGGCATCCTTCCATACAGTTTGTCCTAGGAATGGACAAACCGAAGGCACTATTCTATAAACCCATCTTAGGAAATTTCTACCTAGGGTTTGCCAGAACAGCCCTTGCATAAACTCGGTCTTTAGTTATCTTGATCGTATTTAATTCGCAAAGCTAATGCCCATACGGAGTGGTTTTCAGATAATAAATCTGATCCTGGGCTCTCCATATTGACAACGGAAAATGGTCAAAACTCTGATAGTCGGTTATTTAACTATCAAAGGAAAACATGTGTATAAACAACGGTCGTATTTCCAATAGGAAATCATACCGAGCAAATCATCAATCAATACTGATCCCCTTTAATTTAATTTGTCTTTCAATTATTCATTTACCTATTCATGTTTCCATATATTCGCAAATTCTTATTATCTAAATTTAGAAAATATACGTTGTTAATCATTGGAAACATTTCCATATTTACTCTCATTTCTTATTTTCTATATCGGAAAACATCTCTAATTCTAATTTGGAAAACATTTCCAAAACTCCTTCATTGGATTTAAACAGATGTTTAAATAAAACATCGCTATGCCAACTTAACCCATTACACTCGTTAACTAAATTCACTTAACCAACCTTCACTATCGAACCTTAACCATTCCTTAGTTAAAAATGAAGTCAATCAAGTTGGGGTATAACTACCTCTCAGACCTTAACTGAACAACATATCTAACCTCGAAATAAAAAAAGTTCACCTTTTAAATCTTTAACAAACTTCCTTACGTAACTCTCGGATTCTGTTTACGAATCCATATCTTTTTACAGAAATCATTTAGTTATAACAATAGTGTTATAATCCCATGCTTCCGAAATATAATAACTTAAATATAACTTTTATTTATTAATTTGGATAAATTAATAAACAACTAATTTATTAATAAATAAATAAACCTTGATTAAAAAATGGAAAGTGAATAGTACTTCCCCGACTTCGATAAAAATTGAATTTCAGCGTATAATTCTCTCTCGAATAATCGCTATTCGATAACTCTCTTTCTAATAACTATATTCGATTAACTCTCTTCTGAATAAACTATATTCGATTATCTCACTTTCGAATAAACTATATTCGATAACTCTTTTCGAATAAACTTATTCGATTATCTCTTTTTCAAACAAACTATATTCGATTTACTCTCTTCGAATAACTTATATTCGATTTTCTCTATTCGAATAACTAGTACTCAGTTAACTCTATTTTATAACTCTTCTTCGAATAACTCTATTTGATAACTCTACTTCGAGTAACTCTATTCGATAACTCTGCTTCAACTAAATCTATTCGATATCTCTACTTCGAATAACTCTTCGATAACTCTACTTAGAATAACTCTATTCGATAACTCTGCTTCAAATAACTCTATTCGATAACTCAATTACCTATCTCACTCAAATTCCCATTTGAATCCCTATTTCAAATCCCAAATTTTCCTTATAATTATTTTAATTTATAAATATTTAATTTAATCCATTATTCGCATCGAATGTGAAAAATGTTTATTTTTATAATCAATCAGTTTGATTTTTCATTTAAAAATAATATCCCTTTTGCAAATTCTATTTGTACTTCTATTTATAGAATTATTCGTACCAAATCTTATTTTCAATTCCAATCACCTGTAATCTTGTTCGTAAATCCCTTTATGAATACTATGTTTACATTCCACAAAAATATCGGTGCTAAAACCAATTTCTATTTCTTCATATTATTTTAGACTTTTATATCCAATTTATCCAATGATAAATTATTTACTTAATTTATAAAACATTATTTATAAATTAATCATCTCAATCTATCTGTTAAAACAGATTTCTATTAATATCCATTTTAAACAATCTTCTCATAATTCTTTTGTATCTCGTCAATTTCCTTATAAAATCCTATTCATTTTCCAAATACTTCCTTTTATAATTCTGTTTATTTTCAAAATAAATATTCCTTTTATCTTTTATAAAATTGTTTGATTTTGTAAATATTTTCTTTTATGAAATCCATTGATTTTATAAATATTTTATTTTCAATATACACTTTGAAAATCCCTTTTCACATTCCGGTATTTCTTATGGTATTTAAAATATCAAATAACAATACCAGTTTCATCATAATCAATCACAGATTATATATCGGGTCATATATTAAATATATGAAAAGAACAGTATTATAAATATTGAGGAACCCAGTTGGATCCCTCCAACCTGTTTCCCTGCATCCATAGATGATATACAATATAATTAACATCAAATTCATTTCAATATGAAGTATTCTGATAAATAGAGTCAATATTTTATTAGCGATATATATATATATATATATATATCATTATTTATAATTTCAATCAATCAATTAGCAGTTCATCCAAACAAATAACACACAACAATCAACCATCATTTATCAATTCTAAAAATACGTTATAAAAATCTAATTGGGTAGAGTTAGTGAGATTTACTCACATTGTTGGTTATCGTTAAATAACAATAAGCGAACGTCGATTCAGATATGGCAATTTATTTCACTATAAATTGTAACGAGCTCCAATTTAATGCAAATCAGTTGCATTGCATAGCCGTCGTTCATACGATCCCAACGGATCCTGTTTTGTTGGATTCTGATAATGTATGACGAAATTAGTGAATTTACAATTTAATACATTATTTAAATCAACATTAAACTTAAGTAATTGTTATTTGGGCTTTACCCAAAATAATCGGCCCAATCATCAAGCTAACCCGTAAATCTATCTTCCCCGATACCTACAATCCCATTCCAGTAAAACATCCAATTTTTTTCAAAAATTATCACTCCCCTTTGGAATTCCTTCCTTCATAAAAATCCAGAATAAACATCACGAGTCCCTGCACTTCGCAAGACCAATATCCCCATCACTGTAACCACAAACTCGCATCCTCCATCTTCGACTGCTTTTCATCCCGGAGCTCAGATATGCTTCCATGGATGTATTTTCCACCGATCACGCTCCCACTTGCTTCCATAATAAATTCCACAAAAATATCCATAAATCTCCTCTCAACTTCCTCTTTTATCCCACTCCCTTTTTATTGAACTCGGTTCCCTCTTCTTTCTTGAATTCTCCCACGTGACTTCGACTGCTGCAGAAAAAGCAACATACTAAAATACACAGGCAGGATCGTTTTCCTATGACAAACATATTCAAAACACTCATTTCATCAAATAGTGCCTCAATATTCTACGAACCCTAGATTCCAGGAAACTAACGTTGTATGATACAGCAAACATGAATCACGCCGATGCCTTCAATATGCATACCAAGTGGAAGAGTAACTCACCCCGATCTTGAATATACACTTACCGTGATTTGTAGAAATTTATTTGGATTTCTTTTGATTTATTTGAAGTGGATTTTTCATGTTTTGGTTTGTTATTGGAGAAAATGTGGCGGCCGATGTTTTAACCAAGGAAATGATTTCCTAGGGTTAGAGAGTTGGTAGTATTTATATAAAAGTTCTTGTATTTTTATATGTATTTGTCCTTTAAAAATCCATATGACCACATATAATACCCAAATTCAATGAAACTGGACATGCAGCTATAGTTTGACATTATAGCCACAACGAAACTTGTTTCGTCGAATTTGGAATCCGTTTGCCCACGTAGCGTAATTTTAAAGTCAAATTATCAACTGTTTTTCACATTAAAATCCCGTACGATCACACGCTGACTCCAATAATCACGGAAATTGAAATCTAACAATGATTTAATATTCTGGATCCAAAAAAATTAGTTTTGTTGAAAACGTAGGTCGTTTGCAAAACTGGCTATTTTTAAATCTCTAAATAAACCCATTTAAATATTAATATATTTAAAAATAATTAAATTAAAAATTAATAAATAAATATTATCGTATATATTCACATAGAATATAATATAGGTCCAAAATAAATATATATATATGTATATATGGATTTATAACTTGATATTTCAAAATTCCTAGTTATATCGATATTTGATGTATATTTAAATCCTTTTATTACGTAATTAAATCGTTATAAATTGTAAAGGACTTCCGTAGCAACTATTTTAAAATTTGATTTGGACATAACTCACAATCTATACGACGAAATCCCGGTTTTTCTCTTTTATTAGAAAGATATACTTCAACAGCTCCGAACGTTTCTTGTTTCACAAAAATCCGACTTAAAACGGATTCTGTATATTCATTTAAAGTTCGAAACACCAAATTACAAACTGCCGCTCCATTTCGAGCTCGATTATAGTTATAATATAATTATACATTCAACCGTTGTTATTTAAATATATTTTTTATTATAATTCAATTCTAAACTGAATTAAATCTCTTATAAATAATCCAATTCACACAATATTGCGAATTCCACTTTTCCGACTATTTCGGGAATAAATATATTATTTTATTATTTAATTGATTAAATATTCAGTATTATTTAATTAAACAACTATTAAAATATCTAAATCACTATTAAAATAATTAAATAAATAAATTATTATACTGTAAAAATATAGGACGTTACATTCTTCCCCCCTTAAAATAATTTCGTCCTCGAAATTGCTAAGGTAGAATACAAACCTTATTGAATGGGTTAAAAATTATTTGTTTACTTCTTGGCTCCGGTTTCACTAAACCATTTTATTTTAATTAATTTATTAATTCGTTTCTATAAACGAAAATTTTCAAAAATTCTGAAAAATTTCGAAAAATTTCGCCAGCACCTCCATTGTGCGGGTCAATCGGTACAACTACTACTCGCCTCTCTAGACCTTCTCTAACCCAAAAGAAAATCAAACAACCAAGCGGCTTGCCAATTCTGCTCACAAAAATATCATACCAAATATAGAATATAAACTTGTACCTTTTTATCGGCCATATCATTAAATCATTTCCATCTACTACCAATTCGGCATATACCAATGTCATCCCAATCAATCTCCATTTGATTCATCCTCAAACTCAATCATTTGATTCTGTCGAAGAAAAATTTCATTTCAAACTCAAGTTCTATTCTTGATTCAAAATCCTTAACTAACCAATCAGATTCTATTCAAGATTATCTCCAATCAATCCAAACTAAATTTTATTTAATTTAGTTTAAGTTAAATTCAGAATCATTTTTTTCATTCCAATATTTTTAACTTCATAAGTCAAATTTAAATTTCGAAATTTAAATTCCTGGGTTTTATTCTTCTAAACCAGCTTGAAATCATATACAACAATAGCAATCCAAAACTTTTGAATTTTTAACAACTTATTTCCACTAAACAATTCAAAACAAAATTTTGGCAGTAATCCCTCACTTATAAACTCGAAAATAAACACATATGATGTAGCCAGCATCATCAGGGTTATTTCCCAGCTACTGAAGTGAGCTCAATACTGTATACCCATTCAAACTCATATTTAAACAATTTCATTTTAAAATCAATTCAAAATACCATTCACACTGCTTGTAAAACAATTTTAAATCTCCCAGGATTTTAAAATTCTTATATATTTATCTCAAGTCCATTTACAAACACCTATTCAAGTTTTAGGAAATTTAATTCCAATTCTGATTTTAATTTCATATTTAATTCATTTGATTTCATATATTACACATATATGAATACTGATTGTCTATTCATATAACCATTCCAATTTTAATCTTATTTGATTATAATAATTACCAAGACATAAAATACATTTAAAATATTCCCAATATTATATAATTTCTTTATATCAAAATATAATTTGGATAAAATTGTTTCATTTACCTTCTTTTCAAAACATACCATGTCGGTTCATCATACTTGAGTGTTTAGAAACTCCTACCGATACAGTGGATCAAACCGATCGACCAGAACTTATAAACAACTCAACCAATAAAACTCCACAATATAAATTTTTTATATATAAAAACTACAAATACGTTCACTCGTATATATACACTCAAACTCAATCTAGGGTATTAGTAACCCAATTGCTACTGAGTCACGCCATAGAGCCAAAGTAATTACTTAACCTTCAGCTCTGATACCATTGTAACGACCACGAATTTTTGACCCAGAAAATCAACATAAAACCCATGTCAATTATTCAGGCGTCAAAAATTCACGATCATTAATAGAAAGAAATTAGAGGGTGAGTATAGACAAGATAGAAAATTAGAATAGAAGAAGAAGAATATAACAACAGAATTAGAGTAAACACGAATCTCCCAGCGGAACGAATAAAATATAACATAACTTCGAAATAAAACCAGTATATTTATATAGTAACATTATCATAGTACAACACTTATAACACGGCGGAAATAAACAACAGTTATAAAATCCTGAAGCCTCCTACTCCAAGCTCCTTCCAGTATATCTGTAAAACCCGACTGCTTGACTGCCCATACAAAATTGGGCAGCCAAGATTTTAGGGAAAAAAAACAAAATAAACTCTGGGTCAATCATGTGACTGGTGTGAGTAAACTCCAACCATTTGTTTAACTTTTAAAATACCTTTAAAAGAAAGGATAATCGTTAGACCGATCCACACATAAAAACGGATGGTTTTTACCTTACGATAAACCAAATTATTCTTTATACAAATCTCTTCTGATATTACCATAGTGTCTATCAACAATAACTAAAAATCATTTAGCAGAACCTTTCATCTCACATTCCACATACATAATATATAATTAAAATCTGCGGGCACTTAATGGGTAATGAATTCCAACTGGCAAGGTATGGGACCACCATCCGACAGTGTATCTGTAGAGAGGAATACATCGTGTTCAACAAGAACATCTTGTAACCCAGACTAAACATGACCGGTCACTCATTTCGCTTCAGTGTACCGAATGTATTATCACCAATGGTTGGGATCAACAACCATTTCCTGAAAGGGACAACATCGAAATATGTTAAAGAAGTAAATGAAATTTCTTGATCAGGCGACAATACTCCCTAATTGGCAGCTAACCACTTAGCCATGCGACCTACCCGATTTTATACCATTTCTCGGTTGTGAGGCTAGGGGCCATAACGTACAGATCACACCTTTATTTACTTTAAATGTCACATTGTCATACCCACCAAATCACAAATTGATTTCCCCAAAAATACGATGGGTATACAGCTAAGAGAAACGAATTCCTCCACCACCAAACGTAAATACGTTTGAAGAGATCAATTTACGCGATCTATTAAATATTCTCTGTCAGGCATTCTTTCATTTAGTTTGTCCTGGGACTGGACCAACCGAAGGCACTATTCTGTAAACCCATCTTAGGCAATTTCTGCTTAGGGTTTGCCAGAACAGCCCTTGCATAAACTCCTTGCATAAACTCCTTCTTCAATTATCTTGATCGTATTTGATTCGCAATGCTAATGCCCATACAGGGTGGCTTTTAGATAATAAATCTGATCTCGGGCTCTCCGTATTGACGGCGGAAAAAAGTTCAAAACTTCGATAGCTGGTTATTTAACTATCAAAGGAAAACACGTGTACAAACAACGGTCGTATTTCCAAATAGAAATCATACCGAGCAAATCATCAATCAACACTAATCCCATTTAATTTAATTTGTCATTTAATTATTCATTTCTCTATTCTCGTTTCCATATATTCGTAAATTCTTATTTTCTAAATTTAGAAAATATACATTATTAATCATTGGAAAACATTCCCATATTTATTCTCATTTCTTATTTTCTATATTTGAAAACATTTATGATTGTTATTTGGAAAACATTTCCAAAACTCCTTCATTGGATTTAAACATATGTTTAAATAAAACATCACTATGCTAACTCAACCCAATACACTCATTAACTAAATTCACTTAACCAACCTTCACTATCGAACCTTAACCATTCCTTAGTTGAAAATGAAGTCAATCAAGTTGCAGTATAGCTAACTTTCAGACCTTAACTGAACAAGATTTCTAACCTCAAAATAGAAAAAGTTCACCTTTTAAATATTTAACAAACTTCCTTACGTAACTCCCGGATTCTATTTACGAATCCACTTCTTTTTCCAGAAATCATTTGGTTTTAACAATACTGCTATAATCCCATGCTTCCGAAATATAATAACTTAAATATAACTTATATTTATTTATTTGGATAAGTAAACAATCAAGTAATTTATTAATAAATAAATAAATCTTGATTAAAAAATGGAAAGTGAATAGTACTTTCCTGAATTCGATAAAAATCGAATTTCAACATATAATTCCCAATCGAATAATCTCTATTCGATAACTCTCTTTTTAATAACTATATTCGATTATCCCTCTTCAGAATAAACTATATTAGATTGTTTCTCTTTCGAATAAACCATATTCGATAACTCTTTTCGAATAAACTGTAACAACCCGGGAAATCAGAATCAACTTAATTTTTTTTAATTTGGCTACTTTAGTGGATTTTGAATATTTAAAATAAATTATTTTAAATAATAACGACCAAAAATCTATTTGGATCGAAGTTATAGTGAATATATTTATTTTAATTATAAAACAAGGTCTGAAATGGCACGGCAATTTGAAAATTTGAATTCGAACTTTGGCTGACTGTACAGGATGCAAAATAATACGAATTTTACTGAAACCAAAAATATTTAAATCTGTTTAAGAATATCTTTCTAACGAATCTGAAAAATCGAAATTTCCTAGCGGGAATCAAAAGTTACGGCCAAATGTACTTTCAGAAAGGTCGCTATGGGGTTAATATAGCCCTTGAAAATAAACATTTTGCAAACGACTCCATTTTGGACGAAACCACTTTTGTTGGATCCGAAATGCCAAATTATTGCTAGGTTTTAAATTCCATAATTTTTGGAGTTAATATGTGAGCGTGGCAAAGGAAAATGTGTTTGGTTAATTTCAGTCAATTTGGATCGACCAGAAAATGGCTAATTTTCAAATGGTCTCCAAATTTGATGAAACTAGTTTTGTTGGGACCGTATCATCCAAACATAGCTAGATTTATTTTTCTGGAATTTTTGGGATCAGTATGTGGCCCCGGCAAATTGAAATGTACGTTCAAATCCATACTTGAATGTTTTATATTTCAATTTAAAGAATAACTGACTGAAACAGTTGAAAGGGCTTATGAAACATATTCCGTTGTGTTCGGAATGGGGGTATTTAGCTAGAGGTAATAGTCGTTGGGTTTGAAATGGAGTTCGTATGGATTGGCGGGTATTTTCTGAATTTAATAGAATTAAAAATAAAAATAAAATAACGGGCCAATGAAATTCCATCTTCACTTTTCCACATTGACAAAAAACCCGTAACTCCTCTCCAATGAACGACGAATTCAACTCCAGCATTCTCTCCTCTCTTTTTTCAAGACCGCTCGCCAATATCGAACACTCCAGTTTAAACTTTTTGAAGATCTCCTAATGAGCATTAAATCCATACCCGTTACAGAATTTATCATGGAGCGAATCGCTGGAATCACCTCTGAGAAGTCAAGCTCTTTGCAGCACGGCTGTGACATGGATATGCAACCGAACTCCACCGCTTCTCCGGCGATCTGAGCGCCATTCCTCCCTACACGACGTTGTACAGCCCGATCGTCACCATTCTTCATGGATTCGAAGTTAAAAGGAAACCTAGTTTTGAAAGCTTTCAGAAGGTAACGACTGTTTAAAATTGAAATGGTTTCAACACTAGAAAGAATAGAAAACATATTTAACCAAATAAAAATGATTTCTTTTACGTTTGTGGTTGAAATCCAGTGAAACAAGAGACACTGGGACCGTGAGGACGTCTTCTACATTCTAGAAGAGGCTGGGGAATTTTTAGAGCTTGCTACAATTTTTGGCAAAGCGAAAAGCAATGTGAGATTTCTAAATTATAAACGATATGGAATGGCGATGTATATGTTATATAAGCATTGTACACCTCATGTATAAGCGTTGTATAAGTTGTACGTGCAATGTATAAGTTATATATATGCTGTAAAAAAATCATATGTGCATTGAAAGGAATTGAAATGATATTGAAATGAAATCGAAATATATTTGTATACGTATATATATAGACACACACTCCCCTCGTCCACAGATCATGGACGATATATATTGATTGTGATTGTTTGGATTTTGGTTGACGTGAAATTTGGTCGATAAATGCGAATGGTTGATAATGATTGTTTTGTGGTTGAAACAAAAATTGGAATTGTTTGTGGAAAAATCCACTGTGATATGAAAATGATCGAAATATTTAGATTATATGCCCCTTAGGGAACGCTACGAGGCGTAAGGTAGTGCGAAGAGCCGTACTCGGGACGGTGCCGGTTTTAAACCTCCTGCCGTTATGCTGCCGAAATTTTCTGAAATATTCATGTGTTTGATTTATATTCATGTATTGAAATATATTCATGTGTTGGGAAAAGATTCATATGACAAATAAATTTTTTGAAAGATAAAAATCACATTTTTATCATGTATATGAAGTATATAAAAATATTCATGTTTGAAATAAATTGCTTAAACAATAAAAATCACATTTTTATAATATATACGAATCGATAAAAATACTCATGTTTGAAATAAATTGTTTAAACAATGAAAATCATATTTTTATAATATATACGAATCGCTAAAAATACTTATGTTTGAAGTAAATGGTTTTAACAATGAAAATCACATTTTTATTATGTATATGAAGTGTTAAAAATAGTCATGTGTTGAAATAAATATTTGTTGGATAATTTTTTTTTATCACATATATGAAACGAAATGGTTTGGAAATCGAAGAATGGATTATATTTATATGTATATAAATATAATTAAAATGAATTGAATAACGAAGCTGTGGTTTGTATTTTGAAATCGTGTTTTTAAACGATTAAGGCGGAAGATCCGACCATCCGATTTTCCCGAAACCGAAACCGTTGGGTCCGCTTTGGAAATATCTTTCCAATGACACCAAATTTGTAAAGATCCAACGGTTAAATTGTGTGAAATGTTTAATTCAAATCTGAATGAAAACAGCGCCAGAATGGATTATATTTATATATATAAATATAATTAAAATAAAATCAAATAGCGATGCTGCAGTTCATATTTTGAAATCGTAACTTCAAGCGATTGTACCATAAGATCCGACCATCGGATTTTCCCAAAACTGGAACCGTTGGATCAGGTTTGAAAAGATCTTTCCAATGATATAAAATTTGTAAAGACCCAACGGTTAGATTTTCAGATGCGTGTAAATCAAATCTGAAGAAAATCAACACCATGGGTGTGTTATGGCCTGAAGTGCCATTTGAATAAATTGGCTATTTTTAAATAAATAAAAATAGCGATAAATCGAATATTCTAAGCGATATGGAATGTCAATAAACTGAATTTACTCGATTTATTCGATATTTGATGGTTGAATGTGTTCGATGTGAAAATTACATTAATGAACTGAATTATTGACACTACAACAAAATGACCCTATTACAACGGTGGAACACCGTTGTAATATACATTTTACAACGGTGGGCAAACCGTCGTGTATTAAGAAGTTGTAATAAACTAATATCTTTAACAACTTTTTCACACTGTTGCAACATCGTTGTAATATGTATATTTTACAACTTTTTTCCACCGTTGTAATAAACTTTACTACAATAGTTATGCACCATTGTAATAAAATCTACTACAACTATTATCCACCGTTGTGATTGACATTTGGGTTTTTTTAAAAATAAACATCTTTTGCAACTGAAAATAACAATACACTAAATATAGCAATACTCCATAAGCAAATCTGATATTACACTTATTTGCAAACTAATTTATTAAAATACTCAAATATTTAGTATTACAAACAATAAGTTTTAGACAACATTTCGTACATTATTACATACTTGACCGTTACAAAGTAACTTAGTACAAGCACAAGTTATCCACAAAAAATTGCATATCCTACGGGAGTACACTAGTCGAAGACAAGGAAATCCATACGCCATTTATCTTTTTGGTGCAAATTCACTGCAGTGATCAAACCTATTGTACAAGAATATGTCTGTTGTTAGAAAAAAGAACAAAAAGTGTTTTTTAAGCCAACAATACCAAAACTTAACAATAATGCTTAACATACCTGATAGAATGAACTGCATGTGGTCCAAAGCCCCTTTATAAACAATTGGATGTTGCACAACTTCTAAAAAAAGAGCATTTGCACTTGGATTTTCAGAAATCAAATTAGCAAATGATAATATTGACATGGTAGCTAAATCCATTAATAAACAAAGTAGTCATTTAATCTAAACTTTCTAATATGTGAATGAAATTTTCAACAGATAACAAACGACAATCAAATGAATGCAAATACCAAATGTTTGAAGTTTCACCAAGTGTAAAGGAATGAAAAGAACCTCACCCTGGATGTTAGGATATCCAAATAAGTTGACAGCTGAAGGGCTGGTTGAAAAGTTGAAATTCTTGATTCACTAAGCTGTAGAGTAAAATTAATTATTCAAGCGGTAAGAAAGTTATAAACCAATTATAATATATTATAGTGCAACATGGCTTAAGTGATGACACTCATGAACTTCAGGAGACTGTTTGCTGATGTAATTAACTAAAGCCATTAAATATTATTAATTATTTAATTATAATGTAACTAATAAAGGATAAATAGTGTACATGAACATACACACATGCATACTTATGTATGTGTGCATCAAATCTATACATTTTTTATTCAGAAATCCCGCGATACCGAAGACCTCTGGAAGGACCAGCGGACCAACAAGCTCCAATAAGGATTAAGTTGAGCCTATCTACTTCAACTCATGACACATACAAGACATTGAGCTCAACATTTCATTAGTTCACGGTTTTTGTTAAATCTATATGGATTGAGAAATACTGATATTTAAAGATCATAACATCAAAAAAAAAATTAACAATAATAGAGAGCATTTTTCTACTTATAGTAATCTGAATATATTCAACTCCATACTCAAATAAATGCCATGCCATATTTTTAAAAAAATACTAGACATAAATGATAGATGCTGAGGCCTGAAGGACAGGATAGCACGACATATACTTTATTTTTTGTATTTTTTTAATACAACAAATTAGGCTTTAATTAATTATTTAAACCTTCTAACCCATAATAGAACGTTTTGAGGTTAAACTCTACAGACATGCTAAAAAGAGACAAGTTTGACTGGTATAATATAATAATAAACAAGCTGAAATGCAAGAATTGTAGACTACTGAATTCCTATGTTTTCACTTTTAGGACAAGTACTTTCTGTTATGCTACATGACAACTAGCACAACTGCCGGTACAGTTCACAAAAAGGATGGAACATCGGAGGAGATTCAGACTAACATTTTACTATTATCCAAGCACAACTGTCGGTACAGTTCACAAAAAGGATGGAACATCGGAGGAGATTCAGACTAGCATTTTACTATTATCCAAGCATTGAAGCATAATAGCTTCAGACGAACACCGGGGGAGCTTCAGCCATCAGTTCACAAAAAGGCATATACAATTATATGTTTAAAACAGAAAATCTAATGGTGAAAGAAACATAAGACAGTGGAATCAGTACGCCTTAGCATAGAATCAATATTCAACAAACATTCATGAGAATTAACAAAATGAGAAAGCTCATTCAAATGTAAATTATTGATCAAAATAGAATCAAGATTCGATGAAGTGGAGGTATCAATAGTCTTTGATTTAACAAAAAAGCCGGAATCATTATTCCCAGAATTGTTGAAAGAAGAATCATCCAAACTAAAATTTACCGTAGTATTAATCACATTAAACTAAAAAATAGTTTTAGATCCATAAAATTCATGCTAGAAAATTAGCCCATAAAGAATATTCAAGGTTTGAGAATTCAAGACAAAAAGTAACCTAGGTGAAAGAGGTCCTTCGGATTCAAAAATTGTTCACCTGAGATCTGGGATTTGGACAATCATCGTGTGGAGATCGTTCGTCGTCCGCGGTGCTCGCTGATTTATTGATTCCGTTTCATGATTTTGCGATTTGCAGATCGCCATTTTTTACTGCGTACAGGATCACGATAAGTTTCTTTTTCCTGTAGAAGAATTGGGGATCGATCTAGATTTAGGGAAGAGTAGGAGAAGTAGCATGAGATATAGAAAATTGAAGCGTCATTTAATTTGGAGCGAAATTTTCACTTTTCCCTCCTAAGTTTCATCCTGGTGCGCCAACTTTTCATGGAAGCTTGAGGCACTGGAAAATGAAGCGTCATTTAAAAATTTATATTATATATATGGGATTTCTTCAGAACTAATTTTTATTGAAATATTAAGTTTTAAAAGTTATAATTAGTTATTACTTATTTCTTTTTTAGTTATAATTGAATATTAATTATTGAAAATTTGTTATGTACATGTTACTAGTTATTAATTATTAAACACTTAACAAAATTATTTTAAAGATAATTACGAAAATATTAAATATTACTGAATAAAATTGTTATTATTAATTATTACCTATTTCTTCAAAGTTATAATTGAATTCCAACTATTAAAAGTTTATTATTATGTAAATGTTATTGATTATATACCATTAAATATTTAATAGTAATTTTTAAAAGTAAATATTATTTATTAATCATCAATTAAGAAGTTTTTATCTAATCTAATAGTAATTAATAGTAATTTTTATTAATTTGTAAATTTATTACTGAATATGAATCATTATTAAATGTTAATATTACTAATTATTAAGTATAAGTTGTTATCAATATTTAATAGGTCTTTAATACAAGAAATAGAAAAAAGAGTTACTAAAAATAAGTTTAAACAACTTTCTAATTTAACTATTAATTATAAGAAATTAATTAGTATATATCATTTATTACAACAGACAAAAAAGAAAAGTTGTGATATACATGTTTATTACAATAGTGATTTTTTCACAGTTGTAAAAAAGCATTTATTACAATTGTGCTTTTCGCACAGTTGTAAAAAAGCATTTATTACAATTGTGCTTTTCGCACAGTTGTAAAATTAAAGCTGTAATATGGTGTTTTTGTTGTAGTGTGATATTAAATAATTTGACCAGGAAATGAATAGATTTGAATTCTAAATATACGTGAATTATTTGAAAAGACTGAGTTAATTCTCATTTCGAATAATTGGTCAACGATTAAAAGTCGAAGATATGAAGACGGTGCAAGACCGATGATCTTCACATCGAATGGATGGCTACTGATGCCTTTGATGGGAGTTGCTTCCCTGAAGGGTTATAGTGGTGGTTGTCCGGACGTACTTGTCGATCATTTGGATGTGCGAGGGCCTCTCTCCTGTATTGGACATACGGGAGAGGAATAAGGTGCCTCCAGTTTCGTTCAGACCCAGAACGGACTTGTAAATGTATACGTGTCTGACGTTGTAGATTGATAACGTGGCGTACAGAGATGCTGTGATCATGGCTTTTGCTCAAAAGCAGAGCCTTGTGGTTGATGATCAAAGCATGGCTTTAAATAGCTAGCTTTATGTTTAGCGTTAATTCGCGAGCCTCACACCCCGGTATGAGCCAGAAACAAGAGAGGACATCAGGGAGGACATGTGTTTCTTTCTAGCTAGGAGTGGTGTTTTGGGTTTTGAACGCAAGGACGTTTAACTTATGTGGATGATGGATAGCGAGGTGTCTCGGTTATTTCGGTCTCTTCGGAGCCGATGGTTTGGTCGGGATATGACCAGTTTACGCCCCATAGGGCAGGGAAATGCAGTATTCTGGCATTTTAATCCACTCCGTGTGGACCGGCCCTGACGATCCAAAGGCTTGACTGAGTACTTGCTTGAGGCTCGGGCTAGAGTATCTTGAAGTGGTAAGGATGATCCTTGCCTTGGTTCATGATGGAAATCCAATTTCCGAATACGACATCGTATGGTTTTGATTGTATACCTATATATGGCAACATAGTGGTATGGGGCACTTATGCCGTCTATGATTGAAATTGTTTTTGAAATATAAACACTAGTAACAATATCAAATGCTTCTGTTTTATTCGTATCAAGCATATTTTGGCCATTATAAGGTAAAACTCTATCCTCTGGTTTGTGTTGCATTGTGTGATGGGAACTGAGTCTTATAATGGCTTCATTTTTATAAAAAGCATTGCGATGTTTAAATGATTTACTTGTTTCGAACACTGGCAATCCAATGGAGTAAACCCGTTCCGCGTTAGCGGCGTGGTGCTATGATTGGCCTTATTATTAAAATAAGTTAAGTAGATTTATCATACCAGTCCATGACTGACTCATAGTTTGTTTCACTTGCAAACTCGGGTGCCCCTGTTTCTACACGGGCAACCTTGTATTCAGGTTTTAACAGGCTCTTTCTGGATAGCTATGGAGCTAAAGATGGATTCTATCACTTCTTTCTTTTTATGTTGTTCACCTACTGTTTTACATTATATGTTTTGATTCCATTGAAGACATTTCATGTAAAGCTGAACTGTATTTTGTACTAGGTATGATCTTGTTATACTGTGTAACTCTGATGATTATTATTTCCAGTGTATTCTATTGTACATTATCTGGTGTATTTATATATTTCTGTTCTGCTGTTGTTTGTTTATGTGTTATATTGCAAAGATTACCCTTACCACCGTGGAATGGGGGTTTGGGGTCGTCACAGGTGGTATCATAGCTTTTGTTATGCTTAGTTCTGGAATATAACATATTAACGAACTCGTCAGAAATAGAACCAGTAGTGTTCTATGACGGATTACTCATTTCAGATAGGATGAGTAATATCCTAGAATGAGTACAGCAGAATGAAATATACCCCGATAGACACATTTACATTCAAGTACATGTCTCTATGCTCTAAAAATACCTTTTCTTTTGGCCTAACACTTTGTCTGCTATTTGCAAACATAGAAAAATGAGTGGCAGAAGCAGAAGAAGTAATCCTATGGTTCGACAACCTAATGAGCCAGTTGTGCTTCCACAGCCAGGATCAGATATAGAAGCTCTATTAAAGAGATATCGAAATCTGGGTGGAGTACCGTTCTCGGGCAATGAATCCATTGTTCAAACTCAAGCTTGGATGCGTTCTGCTGAGAGAATTTTTGAAGGTTTCAAGCTGAGATATGATCATAAAAGATTACTGGCATCTTGGACGCTCAAAGACGAAGCTTTAATCTGGTGGCAAACTGTCATTAAGGGTAATCCAAAAGGCAATATTACCTGGGATAGATTTAAAGAAATTTTCAATGAAAGATTTATTCCTCCAGAAGCAACTGAGTGGTTAAGTGATGAATTCTACTATCTGATACAAGGAGATATGACCATTCCGGAATATCATAAGAAATTCACTGAAATTTCTCGTTTTGCCTCGCATCTAATTCAAAATCCTATGTGGAAGAATATGAGGTTTATCAACGGGCTTCAAAGAAAGTACCAAAGTAGTGTAACTGCACATGTGCAATTTCCTTTTGTTGAAATGATATACATGGCTTACCAGTATGAAGATCTGGATAAGCAAGGTCTTTTGGGCGATGAAGAGGAAGTCAGTACTGGCAGCAAAAGGAAATTTGAAACTGATAGCCCGGAGGCAAGTACGCAGCCTGAGGCAAGTGCGACGTCTGATTTTAGTAAGAAGCCTAGGGTCAAATGGAAAAAGGTTAAATCTGAAAAAGAACCAGTAACGATGGACACATGCTCTAACTGTAATAAGCAAGGACATCTATCGATAATTTGCAGATCTTTGAAGAAACGAATAAAGAATGGGTCTAAACCCAATAAGAAGCAAAAGAAATCTCATGGTACAAGGTAATGCTATAAGTGTCACCGGACGGGTCATCTTCCTCGAAATTGCCTGCTATTAGAGAAATCTGAAATGGCACAAGTGAATGAAGTGGCAGAAGTCCCGACACCCTCAACTAGTCAGAGAAGGCCCAATGTTTTAGAAGGCACCCATACTGTCAAAAATATTCTAGTTAAAGTACTGTTTGATACAGGCGCGTCACGAAGTTTTATTGCAAGTAATGTAGTTAAGAAATTGGATTTGAATTTAAAAAAGCTCAAAACAACAATGACTGTTAATCCGGTTGGGGGTTCCCTCGATCTTAGTTGGATTTGTAGGGGTGTCTGTTTCTTTTTCCTGTTATCGGTTCCCTACCATCTCGATTGTCATGAATTTAACAGAATTTGATCTTATTCTGGGATTGGATTGGCTAACCAAATATGAAGCTGCAGTTAAATGCGCCGACAGAGACGTTAAGACGAAGATTAAATCATGAAATTATATAACCATTCCATGTGAAGGTCCAAATTCTGATAGAAAGGATTTTTGGTCAGCTCTGGATGTTTCTCCTTCTCAATTAGAACCTATTCATGGCATTACGGAGAATGTTCCAGTCGACATAGAAAATATTCCTTTCGTGAAGAACTATGTGGATGTGTTCGAAGAAGTTGTTAGCTTACCTCTTCGTAGAGAAATCGATTTCAAAATCGATTTAATTCCGAATGCATGGCCAGTAGTTCAAGCTATTCGAAGAATGACCTTAAAGGAAAAAGAAGAGTTAGACAATCAAACTCAACAACTAGTGTGGAAGGGTCTGATAGTTTCTCTGATTGGGGAGCAGGAGTGGTATTTGTCCCAAAGTCAGACGGTACTCTCTGGCTATGTGTGGATTATCATGACTTGAACAAGCAGATGTTAAAGAATAAATATCCATTGCCGCGAATTAATGAATTGTTGGACCGTCTGAATGTAGCGCAAATATATTCACGAATGGACCTAGTAACAGGTATCCATCAGCTTCGTATTGCCGAAGAGTGTTCCTTTGATAGCATTTAGAGGTCCAGATTTATTCTACGAGTGGTTAGTAATGCCGTTCGGCTTATGTAACGCTCCAGCTTATTTTGTCGATCTAATTAACCGGGTATTCAGAGAAGTGTTGAATAAATTCATACTGGTTTTCATTGATGACATATTAATCTTCTCTAAATCAGAGAGCGAGCATGAAAAGCATTTGGAACAAGTGTTACAAATTCTCATAGGATGTTTTAAAGGAAAAATTTTCCAAATGTATATTCTGGCAAGAAGAAGTCAAGTTTCTTGGCCACGTCGTGTCAAATTAAGGAATTTATGTAGATCCTAGTAAAATTACTGCTATTCAGAATTGGAAACAGCCAACTATGCCTACAGAAGTCTAAAGTTTTCTTATATTGGCTAGTTATTATCAGAAGTTCATTGAGGATTTTTGGAAGATATCTATTCCTTAACGAAGCTTACAAAGAAACATTCAAGGTTCAATTGGACACTAGAATGTGAGGCAGCATTCCAAAAGATGAAGTTAAGATTGACGACTGCTCCAGTGCTAACAATTATCGATGGCAATCAAGACTTGAAACTCTGGACAGGTGCTTCTAAAGAAGGTCTTATGTGGTATTAATGCAAAGAGGCCAAGCAGTCACTTATGCTAGCCGTCAATTGAAACCACATGAAAAGAATTATGTAACTCACGACCTTGAATTGTTAGCCATCGTGTTTGCTATGAAAATCTGGAGGCATTATCTATTGGGTGAGAAATTCGAATTATATACTGATCATCAATCACTGAAGTATTTGTTCACCCAGAAAGATCTGAATATGAGGCAGCAGCGTTAGTTAGAATTTCTCGTGGCATATGATCCTGATATTTTGTATACTCCGGGGAAAGCCAGTGTTGTGGCTGATGCGCTGAGCAGAAAGAATGTGATCATCGCCCACCTTATCATTACACCATCGTTGGTTGATAAAATATCTATTCTTCAGAAAGACGATAGTTTTGTTAAAGTAATGATCAAAAGAATTCAAAGGGGCGAAGTCTCCAGTTTCCAAGTGGATAGCGCAGGAGTTCTGAAATTGAAAAGAAGAATTTGTGTTCCCTACAGCCTTGAGCTCAAAAGAGAAGTAATGGATGAGTGTCACAAGTCCAAGCTGAGTATCCACCCAGGGTTAGTAAAATGTATAATGACCTCAAGCGAACATTCTGGTGGAAGGAGATGAAAAGAGATATCTCTATATATGTTAGCCGGTGTTCCACCTATCAACAAGTCAAAAGTGATCAACAGAAACTTGCTGGATTGCTGCAACCATTGGAAATTCCAGGTTGGAAGTGGGAACAGATTTCTATGGATTTCATAGATGGTTTGCCCAGAACCCGTAGAGGAAATGACAGTATTTGGGTGATCGTAGATCGTTTCATGAAGACCGCCCATTTCATACCAGTCAGAACGAATAGAACCGCCCAGAATCTGACATAGATTTATTTTAAAGAAATTATTAAACTTCATGGAGTTCCTATGAATATCGTTAGCGATTGTGACCCAATTTTTGCCAGTAAATTATGGGAAGCATTCCAAGTAGAATTGGGAACGAAACGGAACCTGAGCACCGCATATCATCCTCAAACAGATGGCCAAACTGAGAGGGTGAACCATATACTAGAAGATTTATTGCGGGCATATGTTATTGATTTTGGTGGATCATGGGAAGACCACTTGCATTTGGCTAAGTTCTCGTACAACAAAAGCTACCAAGCGAGTCTGAAAATGTCACCATTCGAAGCATTGTATGGTAGACCATGCAGATCCCCCACATGTTGGGTAGAACCTAGTAATAGACTTGTGTTTGGACCCGATATGATTCACAAAGCTTTAGACAAAGTCGATTTCATTATGAAACGATTACAAACGACTCAAAGCCGATAGAAGAGCTATGCAGATTCGAGAAGAAGAGATTTATCTTTTTCTGTGGGTGACTATGTATATTTGAGGTTTTCTCTGATGAGAGGAGTAGTCCGGTTTGGAAAAAAAGGAAAATTGGCGCCCAGATTTATTGGTCCATTTCCTGTGATTGAACGGATTGGAACTCTAGCTTATAGAGTTCAATTGCCTGGCTTGTTGCCTGGGGTACATGAGGGGTTTCACATATCTTAACTCCAAAAGCATGTGCATGATCCATATTTGGTCGTGGAAGAAGCCACGCAACAAGATTTGGAAATTACTCCAGAATTAGCAGTGAGGAGAGAGCCGATAAAGATTATTGGCAAAGAAACGAAAGAACTGAGGAAAAAGAAGGTTCAGTTAGTCAAAGTGAAATGGAGTGGAGATCCGCGAGACTGTACTTGGGAAACTGAGGAAAGCATTAAGAAAGCCTATCCCAATTGCAGGGTGGATATCTCTGATTAACTCTGGTGCAAGGTACATTTACCATTTTTTGCATTTTCGTATTGTTTTCTACTTGGTTGTTGCTTCCTTTTCATGAGATGTAAATTTTTTAATTATATAGTCTGAAAGATTTTAAAAGAATATATGAAATAATTAGTATATTTTTGTAAATTTAATCAATAATTGATTGTTGTTTGTGTTGTGTGATTATGAATTTGATTAATCAAAATATTGGAAGTATAATTAATCTGATCAATAAGAGAATAAAAGGTAAATTTATGCAAATTGAATCAAATATTTAACTGATTTAAAAATTGATTGGAATACATGCATGTACATTATATATGTTTGAACAGGTAAATGGATTTGCTGTTAAGCAAAGAATTTATTTACGTGCCCAACAGATAGGTAAACCTTAATGAGTTGGATGCGCAATCTTATTATTATATCAACTCCTGTGAATGCCATTGGATGCGGAGTGCTGGTTGTTCTATCTGAAATTATAAACGTCGCCATAGGATAGTAACAATTAATTTTGAACTACACTACATGGCATACTCCATGAAGCTAGCATAATAAATCATATACCATATAAGCATTTAGAGCTTATGCTACGAGGTTGAAGCTTTACCATACGAGCGAGAGGCTTGTATGGCGATGAATATATTACAGGTTGAACCAAAGACTGACATGGACTATATAAAATGTAACGGTAAATTGCCAGATTAATAAAAACCCCACACGGGTCTGGAGATGACAATAAACACGTCTCTCTGGTCATTAAGGCACAAAAAACATTTATAGGGTGACAATAATTTATTATGTGGAGTTATGATCTATACACACTCCACTGTGGACACTGGAATATATCACTATAAATATGTGTATGTTTTTAGGATTTATTGGGTAACTACTACGGCCCAATAAATTTCCAAACTCCTCCCCGTACAAAGGAGGTTATGGCGAAATTTTTTTGAAAATTTAGGGTGTTAGCCAAATTTTTGAAGAGTTGGAAAATTCTTAGAAATTGAAAACTTAAAGAATGAAAGCCAGAATGAAAGTTGAGTTGGTTAATTAAACAACTTTTAGCTTTTTTCCTTTTCGGGGACGAAAAGATTTTAAGTGGGGAAGATTGTAACAACCTGGAAAATCCGAACCAATTTAAAAATTTTAATTTGGCTATTTTTGTGGATTTTGAATATTTAAAACAAATTTTTTTAAATATTAACGAACAAAAATCTATTTGGATCGAAGTTATAGAGAATATATTTATTTTAATTATAAAACAAGGCCTGAAAAGACGCGGTAGTTTGAAAATTTGAATTCGAACTTTGGCTGACTATACAGGATGTAAAATAAAACGAATTTTACTGAAACCAAAAGTATTTAAATCTGTTTAAGAATATCTTTCTAACGAATCTGAAAAATCGAAATTTCACAGCGGGAATTAAAAGTTACGGTCAAATGAATTTTCAGAAAGGTCGTTATGGAGTTATATAGCCCTTTAAAATAGACATTTTGCAAATGACCTCCATTTCGAAGAAACCACTTTTGTTGGATCCGGAATGTCAAATTATTGCTTGGTTTCAAATTCCACAATTTTGGAGTTAATATGTGAGTGTGGCAAAGGAAAATGTGTTTGGTTAATTTCAGTCAATTTGGATCAACCAGAAAATGGCCAATTTTCAAACGGTCTCCAAATTTGACGAAACTAGTTTTGTTGGGACTGTATCGTCCAAACAAAGCTAGATTTATTTTTCTGGAGTTTTTGTGATCAGTATGTGTTGGAAAAATATTCATATGGCCAATAAATTGTTTGAAAGATAAAAAAATCACATTTTTATCATGTATATGAAGTATATAAAAATATTCATGTTTTAAATAAATTGTTTAATCAATAAATATCACATTTTTATAATACATACGAATCGCTAAAAATACTCATATTCGAAATAAATTGTTTAAACAATAAAAATCGCATTTTTATAATATATACGAATTGCTAAAAATACCCATGTTTGAAATAAATGGTTTTGACAATAAAAATCACATTTTTATTATATATATGAAGTGTTAAAAATAGTCATGTGTTGAAATAAATATTTGTTGGATAAAAATATTATTTTTATCACATATATGTAATGAAATGGATTGGAAATCGAAGAACGGATTATATATATATAATACAATTTCAAAAAATTATATATATAATTAAAATAAATCGAATAACGAAGCTGCAGTCAGTAATTTGAAATCGTGTTTTTAAACGATTATGGCGGAAGATCCAACCGTCGGATTTTCCCGAAACCGAAACCGTTGGGTTCGCTTTGGAAATATTTTTCCAACGACACCAAATTTATAAAGATCCAATGGTTAGATTGTATGGAATGTTTAATTCCAATATGAATGAAAACAGTGCCAGAATGGATTATATATATAGATAATTTAAATAAATCGAATAACGATGCTGCAATTCATATTTTGAAATCATAACTTCAAACGATTGTACCGGGAGATCCGATCGTCGGATTTTCCCAAAACTAGAACCATTGTGTCTGTTTTGAAAAGATCTTTCCAATGATATAAAATTTGTAAAGATCCAACGGTTAGATTTTCAGATATGTGTAAATCAAATCTGAAGAAAAACTGCGTCATGGCCGTGTTATGGCCTGAAGCGTCGTTTGAATAAATTGGCTATTTTTAAATAAATAAAAATAGCAATAAATCATTATAAAATTTTAAAAATGATATGGAATGGAAATAAACTGAATTTACTTGGTTTATTTGATATTTGATGGTTGAATGGGTTTGACGTGAAAATTACATTAATGAATTGAATTATTGATGTCAAATAATTTAACCTGGAAATGAATTGATTTGAATTCTAAATATACGTGAATTATTTGAAAAGGCCGAGTTAATTCTCATTTCAAACAATTGGTCGATGATTAAAAGTCGAAGATATGAAGACGGTGTAAGACTGGTGATCTTCACATCGAATGGATGGCTAATGATGCCTAAGATGGGAGTTGTTGCCCTGAAGGTGTTACAGTGGTGGTTGTCCGCACGTACTTGTCGATCGTTCGGATGTGCGAGGGCCTCTCCCCTATATTGGACATATGGGAGTGGAATAAGGTGCCTCCGGTTTCGTTCAGACCCAGAATGGACTTGTAAATGGATGTGTGTCCGACGTTGTAGATTGACGACGTGGCATACAAAGATGCTGTGATCAAGGCTTTTGTTGAAAAGCAGAGCCATATGGTTGATGATCAAAGCATAGCCTTAAATAGCTAGCTTTGTGTTTAGTGTTGATTCGCGAGCCTCACACCCCGGTATGTGCCAAAAACCGGAGAGGACATCAGGGAGGAAATGCGTTTCTTTCTAGCTAGGTGTGGTGTTTTGGGTTTTACACGCGTGGACATTTTACTTATGTGGATAATGGATAGCGTGGCGCCTCGGTTATTTCGGTCTCTTCGGAGTCGTTGGTTTGTTCGGGATATGACCAGTTTACGCCCCATAGGGCAGGGAAACACATTGTTCAGGCATTTTAATCCACTACGTGTAGACCGGCCCTGACGATCCAAAGGCTTGACTGAGTACTTGCCTGAGGCTCAGGCTAGAGAGTCTCGAGGCGGTAAGGACGATCCCTTACCTTGGTTCATGACGGAAATCAAATTTCCAAATATGACATCGTGCGGTTTTGATTGTATACCTATATATGGCGACATAGTGGTATGGGGGCACTTATGCCATCTATGATTGATAGTTATGATTGAAATTGTTTTTGAAATATATAAACACTAGGAAAAATATCAAATGCTTCTGTTTTATTCGTATTAAGCATATTTTGGCCATTATAAGGTAAAACTCTATCCTTCTGTTTGCGTTGCATTGTGTGATGGGAGCTGAGTCTTATAATGGCTTCATTTTTAGAAAAAGTGTTGCGATTTTCAAATGATTTACTTGTTTCGAACACTGGCGATCCAATGAAGTAAACCCATTCCACGTTAGCAGCGTGGTCCTGTGATTGGCCTTATTATTAAAATAAGTTAAGTAGATTTCTCATACTTGTCCTATGACTGACTCGTAGTTTGTTTCACTTGCACACTCGGGTGCCCTATTTCTACACGGGTAGCCTTGTGTTCTGGTTAAAGCAGGCTCTTTCGGGATAGCTATGGAGCTGAAGATGGATTCTATCACTTCTTTCTTTTTATGCTGTTCAGGTCCTGTTTTAGATATTATGTTTGAACTGTATTTTGTACTAAGTATGATCCTGTTATACTGTGTAACTCTGATGATTATTATTTCCAGTGTATTCTATTGTACATTATCTAGTGTATTTATATATTTTTGTTCTACTGTTATTTTTTTAAGTGTTATATTCCAAAGGTTACCCTTGCCACCGTGGAACGGGGGTTTGGGGTCTTCACATAAACTATATTCGATTATCTCTTTTTCGAATAATCTATATTCGATTTACACTCTTCGAATAACTTATATTCGATTTTCTCTATTTGAATAACTAATAATCAGTTAACTCTATTTGATAACTCTGCTTCAAATAACTCTATACGATAACTCTACTGCAAATAAATCTATTCGATAAATCTACTTCGAATAACTCTATTCGATAAATCTACTTCGTATAACTCTATTCGATAACTATACGTCGAATAACTCTATTGGATAACTCTATTTCGAATAACTCTATTCGATAACTCTACTTCGAATAACTCTATTCAATAACTCTACTTTGAATGACTCTATTCGATAACTCTACTTTGAATGACTCTATTTGATAACTCTACTTGAGTAACTCTATTTGATAACTTTACTTTGAATAACTCTATTCGATAAATCTATTCCCTATCTCACTCAAATTACCATTTGAATCCCTATTTCAAACCTCAAATTTTCCTTATTAACGTTTTAATTTATAAATATTTAATTTAATCCATTATTCATATCGAATTTGAAAAATGTTTCTTTTATATAATCAATCAATTTGATTTTTCATTTAAAAATAATATCTCTTTTCCAAATTCTATTTCCACTTCTATTTATAGTATTATTCATAAAAATTCTTATTTTCAATTCCAATCACCTATAATCTCATTTGTAGATCCCGTTATAAATGCTATGTTTACATTCCCCAAAAATATCGGTGTTAAAACCGATTTCAACTTATTCATATAATTTCATACTTTTATATTCAATTTATCCGATGACAAATTATTTACTTAATTTATAAAACATTAGTTATAAATTAATATTCTCAATTTGTCTGTTAAAACAGATTTCTATTTATTATCCACTTTAAACAATCTTCTCATAATTATTTTATATCTCGTCAATTTCCTTTTAAAATCCTATTTATTTTCCAAAATACTTCCTTTTATAATTCTATTTATTTTCCAAATAAATATTCCTTTTATCTTTATTAAAATCCTTTGATTTTGTAAATATTTTCTTTTATAAAATCCTTTGATTTTATAAATATTTTATTTTCAATATACACTTTGAAAATTTCTTTTTCACATTCCGATATCACTGATGGTATTCAAAATATCAAATAACAATACCAGTGTCATCATAATCAATCACAGATTATATATCGCATCATATATTACAATATATGAAAACAATAGTATTATAAATATTAAGGAATCCAGTTGGATCCCTCCAACCTAGTTCCTACATTTACAGAAGTTAAAAAATATAATTAACATCAACTTCATTTCAATATGAAATATTCTGATAAACATAATCAATATTTGATTAAAGGTATATATATATATACCATTATCTATAATTTCAACCAATCAATTAGCAGTTCATCCAAACAAATAACACACAACAATCAACCATCATTTATGAATTATAAAAATACGTTATAAAATTCTAACCGGGTAGAGTTAGTAAGATTTACTCACATTGTTGGTTATCGTTAAATAACGATAAGCGATCATCGATTCAGATCAGGCAATTTATTTCGTTATAATTTGTAACGAGCTCTAATTCAATCCAAATCAGTTCCATTGCGTAGGCGTCATCCATATGATCACAAGGATACAGTTTTGTTGGATTCCGATAATGTATGACGAAGTTATTGAATTTACAATTTAATACATTATTTAAATTAACATTAAACATGAATGTTTGTTATTTGGGCTTTACCCAAAATAATCGGCCCAGTCATCGAGCTAACCCGCAACTCCATCTTCTACAATCCCATTCCAGTAAAACGTCCAAATTTTTTCCAAAAATTATCACTTGCCTTTTGGAACTCCTTCCTTCAAAAAAATCCAGAACAAACATCACGAGTCCTTGAACTTGGCAAGACAAATAGCCCCATCACCTTAACCACAAACTCGCATCCTCCATCTTCGACTGTTTTTCATCCCGGAGCTCCCATACGCTGCCATGGCTGTATTTTCCACTGATCACACTCCCTCTTTGTAACAACCCGGAAAATCAGAACCAATTTAAAATTTTTATTTTGAGAATTTTAATGAATTTTGAATATTTAAAATGAATTATTTTAAATAATAACGACAAGAAATTTATTTTGAATAGAATTACAACGTATATATTTATTTGAATCGACGTTAGAATATAAATATTTATTTTAATTATAAAAGGAATTGAAAATGGCACAGTAGTTTGAAAATTCGATTCCAAATTTCAAATGAATGTATAGGATTCAAAATAAACCGATTTTAGTGAAACCAAAATTCTGTTTGATAACATCTATCCAAAGAATTCAAAAAATTGAAATTTCATAGCGAGAATAATAAGTTATGCCCAGTTGAAAATTTAGAATAACCGCTATGGAAATATAACCCTTAAATATAGCCATTTTGCAAACGACCTCCGTTTTCGATGAAACCACTTTTGTTGGATCTATGATGTCAAATTAGTGCTCCATAATTTTTGAAACCAATATGTGAGCATGGCAAAAGAAAATGTGTTTTGTCAGTTCAGTCAATTTGGATCGACCAGAAAACGATCATTTTTCAAATGGTCTTAAAATTTGAAGAAATTTGTTTTGTTAGGACTGTATCGTCAATACGAAGCAAAAACTATTTTTTCTGGAATTTTTATAGTCAGTATGTGGCCTCGGTAAATTGAGAATTGCGTTTAAAATAGAATATATAGATTTAAATTTCGATTTAAACGGAAACTGATCAAAAAATTCAAATCAGCTTGTGGAACATATCCCATTGTGTCCGGAATGGGGGTAACTAGCTAGGGACGTCAGTCGTTGGGTTCGATTTAGAGTTCGAACGAAAAAGTTACTTTTCGAAATTTAATTAAATATAATTATAACCCTCCCTCACCTCCCTCTCTCCCCATAAGTCAACGTGAATATAAAAAAAATATCCCATAAACACCACCCCAAATTGTTCAGACCTAATCCCATGTTGCCCCCCCCCCCCCCCCGACCACCGTCTGCACGCCACCGTTGGCAAACCCCCCACCTCGCTGCACCCCTTTCTCCTCCACCTCCCCTCCAGTCTCCCTCCCCTAACATGAAGACCAAAACCGTGTGCCCCAAATCGTATGCCGCCCTGCTCCAACAGCCTCCGACCACCCTAGACCCCTTGCTCCACCTCGACGCCGAGTCTTCCCCATTTCCACTTGTAAGTTCCTATTTCTATCTTTATTCGTTTATGTAAATAAAATTGTGATTTTTCTATGAATTACCTTGAAAGAAAAATGCGATCGTTCTATTGATTACATAAGAAAGAAATAGCGATTTTTATATGGTTTTTATATGAAGAAAAGATTGGATTTTTTATGAAGAAAAGATTAGATTTCTTTGAAGAAAAGTTCATATTTTCAATTAAGAAAAGTTTATATTTTTAGTTAAGAAAAGCTTATATTTTTAATTAAGGAAAGTTTATGTTTTTAATAACGAAAAGATTATATTTTTAGATATGAAAAGATTGGATTTTTAATATATAAAAGAATCAATTTTGATTTATGTAGCAAAATAAAAATATGATTTTTATATTATGGTGATAATAAAAATATGATTTTTAAAATGCAAACATCGATATAAAAATATGTACTTTAATTTTATCTTGAAGTAGTGAGAATAAAGCTTCGATTTTTATATGAGTATCGGATCAAAATAGAATTTTTATATTATAGAGAATATAAAATATGATTTTTATTTATGTAGTGAAATAAAAATCTGATTTTTATTATATATATAGTGAAATAAAACGTAATTTTTATAGCGTTGAAATAAAAATGTGATTTTTAATGTGAACAACGGGAAAGTATCGCATTGGACTTTTGGGCAAATCTGAACCGTTCAGAAATAGAGAATGGAGGAGTTGAACCCAAAGGTGAGAACTCCTCATTGAAATTTTCTTATACAGTTATTTATTTTATAACTGCATATATGAACTGTTCCCCGTCGTCCACAGATCATTGACGACTTATTTGATTGTTTGGTTCGGTTGATTAGATTATTTGGTTGTTTGGGTGAAATGAATTGATTAGACTTGTTATGTTTGTATGTCGCGAGCCAATATCAGGAGAGGGGTAATGCAGACATTACCCGATTTTGGTATCGCGCTGTTATGCCACCAAAATTTTCTAAAATATGTTAGAACAATAAAATATTATTTTTATTGTGTAAATGTATTGAATAAATATTTTATCATTAAAAATATAAATTTTAACGTGTATATGAATCAAATAAATATTAATTTACAAATTGAACGATTTGTTTATGTACACCCATTTGACTGATATAGATTGGGACGATAAATTTCACACATCGCACAACTGCACAAATAAAATACATAATTTTTTGATTGAAACCCCACACCAGTATTGGGACGATATTGGACATACATTAATCCCATTATTTAGTTGTATGTCAATCGATTGGTTGACAAGTTGTGCAAGCGTTGAATATTTATATTTAATGCTTATAGTGTAGAATGCTCTCTAGGTGATGGTTGATTATTTATTATTGTTGCTATGCATTTGTTGTGTGAAATCCATATAAATAACAAAATATGGTAATTGACTGTGTCTGATTCTAGTTCAGAAATAAAGAATATTTTAAAATAATGTTCCGTAAAAGATCAAAATCTGATTTTGATGTCCGATTTGGGATGGGCACGAATATATTTAAATATATATAGCCGTATTGATTGGATATGCGCTATTTTGGCGCGAACGATATTTATATTGATTTTATTCATTTTCGTAATGAGTATTTAAAAGGAATTGATTTCAAAAATCTAATGTTTTGAAAATACTATCATTTATATATTAATGAAATGGAATATTCAATTTTGATTTGAAATTAAATATGAAGCTGAAATCGTTTTGAAAACGAATTTAAAATGATTTATAAAATACGTTTTAAATGGAAATCGACGAAATATATTATATATATATATGGCTTGAATACAACACGACGCGCAGCGGCAGTTCGCGAATTTCAACCATTGATTTCGAATGGACATTACAGGAGATTCGAATGTCAGATTCTCCTAAAACCGGAACCATTGGGTTCGTACCGAAAAGTGCTTTCTAACGAATATTAGAGAATTGAAATATAATGGTTGGATTTGAAATTATGTCCAAATTATATTTGGAAAAGGTCGCTATAAGTGCAGTTCGATGGCCGTTTATGGAAATCTACTGTATGGGCCTTGATAAAATTGTTAAAAATATCAATAGTTAGTGTAAAATCATAAGAAATGATTTGGAAATAACTAGGATGAAAAATTCCATATTTGAAAAGATAAAAATAGATTTTTATCGAAATGAACTAGTTATTAACTAGAATTATAATCCAATATTTTAAATAAATAAATCGGATTTGAAATGGTTTTAAAAATAACCAGAATTTCTGATATATAAATTGGAATGGATTTGAATCGAAATTTTCTTCGGAATATTTGGATGTTGGATTTTGTGATTATACAGATATTGTTACGGAAATTTGAAAGATATATTTATAACGTTATTTCTAACATGATATTTGTTGGTTGTAGTATTTGATATTGAATACAAGATGATATATTTTCTATTCAGAACCTTGTATTTAATATCAAATTGGATTTTGGGTTTGTCGTGAACGGTGTCTTTAGTAACACTGTTCTAGAAAACACTGTTCTTGAACCCCATATGAAGAGAATAAATCATTTTAATTAAGATTGTTAGAGTTTCCAATTATATTTAATAATCAGAAGAATTTGCAATGTGAATTGGGTTTATTGTGAACTGTGTTTTTAATGACATTTGTTCTTTAACCCGATTTATACTGAAATGTGATTTGAAATTTATAAATCTTTTGTTAAAATTTAATGGAGATTTTCCGAAGTAAAGATTTCCAATTTAACATAATAATTGGAATTGAATGGAATTCGATTTGGTAATAATTGAGGTGAGCTTCTGTAGAGGAAGACTGTTACTATATATTGAATTTAAAAGGCTTGGTCGTTATTCCATTTATATTATCGGTTGGATATGGAAGTTCATACCGAATATATATATTGATTTGTATTCCGTGGAGTTTCCATTGTTAATGGAATGTGATTTTGGGTTTATCGTGAGCTGTGTTTTAAATGGCATTAGTTCTTTAACCCAGTTAAAGATAAGATTAATTTCTTAACTGTGAATAATCATTAATAATGATTTTTGGAAATTAAAACTGAATTAGAGTTTTAATGAATCTTTAAATAGATTGAAAGGTGAATTTGATAACTAAAATTATCAAATTCAGGAAATGATCGAGAATGGGGCACTACCAGTTTTACTCTAGGCGATAGTTAAATCTTTAATTAGATTTGTACGCGAAATGGTAATTAATTTTACCGATAGCACCATGGTGTTAGATACGAAATACTACCAGTTTTACTTCATGGGATGACTAGGTCGGGATTGGGAAACTAAACAAATGATTACTTCTGTAAGGTTCGCTAATCCCGACTAGTTTGGATAAACCATAATTTGGTTTGAATTGATATCTAAAGGAAGATTAAAGAATAAATTTAAAGAATTTATCTTTGATAAAATTAACGGGAACCTTTCCCAAAGTATAAGAATATTCTGGACTGGAATGAGGCGTATGTTGTGTTTTTTTATAGCACTTGTTTATTATATACGCTAGTTATTCAGAAAGACCGGGTTTATCCCATTCTGAATAACTGATTCGACGATAAGTCGAAGATGAAGACGGTGGTTGGAGACAGGAGGTCTTCACATCAATTGGATGATTACTGATGTCTTGATTGGGTTGTACACCCAAGACGAGCCAATAAGTGGTGATTGTCCAGACGTACTTGGAGATCAATGGATATGCGAGGATCTCTCTCCTGTATTGGACATATGGTACGAGGAATAAGGTACCTCCGGTTTCGTTCAGACCCAGAATGAACTTGTAAATGGATGCGTGTCTGACATGGGATTTCATTCTGTGTGATTGATATACATCGGTTGCATAGTGTGAATTGCCTGTGTCACGCTGAGATGTAAATGATCAAGGCTTCTATTGAAAAGAAAAGTCTTGTGGTTATTGATCAAGGCATGGCTTTAATATAGCATAGCTTTGTGTAGCATTAATTCGCGAGCCTTACACCCCGGTGTGAACCAGAAACGGGAGAGGACCTCAGGGAGGGCATGAGTTCCCTTCTAACTAGGAGTGGTGTCAGCGTTTTGCAAGCCCTGACGTTTTACTTATGTGGATGATGGATTGCGAGGCGCCTCGGTTATTTCGGTCTTTGCGAAGCCGATGGATGGTCTTTATAAAGACCAGATTTACGCCCCATAGAGCGGGGAAACACAGTGTTCAGGCATTTTTATCCACTCCGTGTGGACCAGCCCTGAAGATCCAAGGGACACTCGAGCTCTTATCCTGAGGCTCGGGCTAAACAGTCTCGATGCGGTAAAGACGATCCCTTGCCTTGTTTCACAGATGGAAATCCAACTTCCAATATGTGACATTTGCGGTTTTGATTATAGAGCCTAGTATTGGCGACATGATATATGGTACTCATGTCGTTTACGAAATATACATTTATATTTGAAGTTGTTTTAAACACTATGCACTTATAATAGTATCAAATGATTTGTTTTAAACGTACCAAGCATGTTTGGCTATTATAAGGGAAAACCCTATCCTCTGGCTTGCATTACATTGTGTGATGGGACCTGGGTCTTATAATAGCCTCATTTTTCCAAAAAGCATTACGCGGTTTTGTTATATCCACTAGTATTCTTGGGAGGAGACTCGTTCCGTGTTATACGGCGTGGTCCCTTGATATATCTGATTTAAAGTAAAGTTAAATAACTGTTTTAGTTCTCACACTAGCCACATGACCGACCGGGAGTTTACTGTTTTAACCTAAACTCTGGCTGCCCCTATTTTCCACCCGGGTAGCTAGTAGTTGGGTTTTGCAGATTTGTATTCATAGGATCCTGGTTTACAACTGGAATGATATTCAGAAAGCTCTGTATCCGTTTATCTCTTTCAGTTGTGCTTTGTATTACTTTCTGCTACTATGTATTTAAATGTAATTTAAATCTCTGATATTTATCGAATGTGTAATATTTATTCATACTCTATAAACTTGTATTCTGATGAAATTGTTGTAATAAGCAATGAAATGTTCTTCTGTTTGTGTTCTGATTCGTCTTGTCCTCAAAGCAATCCGGGTTTTCCTTTATGGGGAAGTTCAAGTCACTTCATTTGGTATCAGAGCTTTGGTTTACAGAGCTCGAGAACAAGACACTTTAGAACCAAACGAAAGAATTTGTCAGAGATTGGATTAGTAATACCCAATGAGAATGACTTATTAGAGATAGGATCAGTAGTATCCTAGAATGAGTCCGAAGAGTGTAATTTTTAAAATGAAAATGAAAACCAATTTTGTTTTGAAAATTTAAACTTTATTATTCGTATTTGAATATTTATTTTAATTGATTTGGACAATCAAGTATATAAAGATTTTGCATATACGTCTGATCCACGTGTATACGAAGTCTTAATATACTAGATAAATATAGAATCACACTCTAGTCGCCCGGGAATGATTCTAATGATGGGTGCACATCATCAGTGTTATGTTCGAGTTTCGAAAGTGAGATATCTATATATTTCCAATTGACTAGTGTGAGAACCAAAACTAGATAGGACTTATTGTTTTGAATTGGCATCAAAAATACGATTTTCTGTATATATATATATATATATATATAACAAAATTATGAATTTGAAATGATAATCAACTAATTGATTGATGGTTGTGTTGTGTGATTATTCATTTAAACCATTATGTGAATGTAAGATAAATTTAGCCAAATTGTATCAAATGTTGAATTGAATTGAAAATTGTTTGAAATTGCACGCATATACATGTACATACATTGAACGGGTCATAGCAAGGAGACTAGAGCAGCGGAATAAAGTTGTATGCCCGACCAATAAGTACATGTTTACTAATTTATTGGGTTTGGATGATTTGATGAGCTTATTGGCTAGCCGCTTGGCTTTTTCTTTTTCTTTTTGAGATGAGAGGGCCTATGTGGCGGTTTAGTGATTTTCTCGGTGCTCCCGTACAAAGAAGACTATGGCGAAATTTTTCCAAAATTTAGGGTGTTATCCAAATTTTTGAAGAATTTGAAAATTTTTAGAAACAGAAAAGTTGAAGAATGAACGCTAGAATGAAAGTTGAGTGGATTAGTTAAACAATTTTCAGATCTGTTCCTTTTCAAGGACGAAAAGATTTTAAGTGGGGGAGATTGTAACAACCCGGAAAATCAGAACCAATTTAAAATTTTTATTTTGACAATTTTAATGAATTTTGAAGATTTAAAATGATTTATTTTAAATAATAACGACAATAAATTTATTTTGAATAGAATTAGAACGTATATATTTATTTGAATCAACGTTGGAATATAAATATTTATTTTAATTATAAAAGGAATTGAAAAAGGCGCGGTAGTTTGAAAATTCGATTTCAAATTTCAAATGAATGTACAGGATTCAAAATAAACCGGATTTTAGTGAAACCAAAAATCTGTTTAATAATATCTTTCCAACAAATCCAAAAAATTGAAATTTCTTAGCGGGAATAAAAAGTTATGCCCAGTTGAAAATTCAGAATAGTCGCTATGGAAATATAGCCCTTAAAATAGCCATTTTGCAAACGACATCCGTTTTCGACAAAACCACTTTTGTTGGATCTGTTATGTAAAATTAGTGCCAGATTCCAAAATTCATATTTTTTGAAATCAATATGTGAGCGTGGCAAAAGAAAACGTGTTTTGTCAATTCAGTCAATTTGGATCGATCAGAATATGGTCATTTTTCAAATGGTCTTCAAATTTGATGAAATTGGTTTTGTTAGGACTGTATCGTCAATACGAAGCCAGAAATAATATTTTTCGAATTTTAGAAGTCAGTATGTGGCCTCTGTAAATTGAAAAGTACGTTTAAAATAGAATATATATATATATATATTTAAATTTTGATTTAAACGAAAACTGATCAAAGCAGGTTAATCAGCTTGCGGGACATATCCCATTGTGTCCGGAATGGAAGTAATTGTTAAGGACGTCATTCGTTGGGCTCGAATTAAAGTTCGAACGAAAAAGTTACTTTTTGAAATTTAATTAAATATAATTATAACCCTCCCTCACCTACCTCTCTCCCCATAAGTCAACGTGAATATAAAAAAACCCGAAAACAAACCCTCAAATCGTTCAACCCTAATCCCACATCGCCTCCTCCCTCCACCCCCCGACCACCGCCTGCGCGCTGCCGGTGGCAAACCGACCCACCTCGCCGCCCCCCTTCTCCTCCACCTCCCCTCCAGTCGCCCTCCCCTGACGTAAAGACAAAAACTACGAGCCCCAAATCGTATGCCGCCCTGCTCCAACATCCACCGCGCTACCAGGAGGGTGCCGTCGACCACCCAAGCGCCCTTGCTCCACCTTGACGCTGAGTCTTCCCCATTTCCACCTGTAAGTTCCTATTTCAATCTTTATTCTTTTATGTAAAGAAAATTGTGATTTTGCTATGAATTACCTTGAAAGAAAAATGTGATCATTCTATGAATTACATAAGAATAAAATTACTATTTTTATATGGTATTCATATGAAGAAAAGATTGGATTTTTATGAAGAAAAGATTAGATTTCTTTGAAGAAAAGTTTATATTTTCAATTAATAAAAGTTTATATTTTTAGTTAAGGAAAGTTTATATTTTTAATTAAGGAAAGTTTATATTTTTAATAATGAAAAGATTATATTTTTAGATATGAAAAGATTGGATTTTTAATATATAAAAGAATCGATTTTTATTTATCTAGCGAAATAAAAATATGATTTTTATATTATAGAGATAATAAAAATATGATTTTTATATTATAGAGATAATAAAAATATGATTTTTATAATGTAAACATCGGTATAAAAATATGAACTTTATTTTTATCGTGAAGTAGCAAGAATAAAGATTCGATTTTTATATGAGTAGCGGATTAAAAATAGAATTTTTATATAATAGAGAATATAAAAAATATGATTTTTATTTATGTAGCGAAATAAAAATCTAATTTTTATTATATATATAGTGAAATAAAAATGTGATTTTTATAGCGTTGAAATAAAAATGTGATTTTTAATTTGAACAGTGGGAAAGGATCGCATCGGAAATTTGGATAAATCTGAACCGTTCAAAAATAGAGAATGGGGGAGTGGATTCCAAAGGTGAGAACTCCTTACTGAAATTTTCCTATACAGTTATTTATTTTATAACTACATATATGAACTGTTCCCCGTTGTCCACAGACCATGGATGACTTGTTTGTTTGTTTGGTTTCGTTGATTAGATTATTTGGTTGTTTGGGTGAAATGAATTGATTAGAATTGTTATGTGTGTATGGCGCGAGCCAATATCAGGAGAGGGTTAATGCTAGACATTACCCGATTTTGATATTGCGTCGTTATGCCGCCAATTTTTTTTAAAATATGTTAGAACAATAAGAATATTATTTTTATGGTGTAAATGAATTAGATAAACATTTTATCGTTAAAAATATAAATTTTAACGTGTATATGAATCAAATAAATATTCATTTACAAATTGGCGATTTGTTTATGCACACCCATTTGACAGATATAGATTGGGACGATAAATTTCACACATTGCCCAACTGTACAAATAAAATACATTATTTGTTGATTGAAACCCCACACGGGTATAGGGATGTTATTGGACAAACACTAATCCCAGTATTTAGTTGTATGTCAATCGATTGGTTGACAAGTTGTGTAGGCATTGAATATTTATATTTAATGCTTATACAGCGTAGAATGCACTATGGATGATGGTTGATTGTTTATTATTGTTGTTACACACATTTGTTTTGTGAAATCTGTGTAAAGAACATTATATGGTAATTGACTATGTCTGATTCCAGTTCGGAAATAAAGAATGTTTTAAAATAATGTTCAGCAAAAGATCAAAATCTGATTTTGATGTCCAATTTGGGATGGACACGAATATTTTAAATATATATAGCCGTGTTGATTAGATATGCGCTATTTTGACGCGAATGATATTTATATCAATTTTATTTATTTTTATAATGAATATTGAATTGATTTCAGAAATCTAATGTTTTGAAAATATTATCATTTATATATTCATGATATGGAATATTCAATTTTGATTTGAAATTGAATATGAAGTTGAAATCATTTTGTAAACGAATTTAAAACGATTAATAAAATACGTTTTAAATGGAAATCGACGAAATATATATTATATGTAACGACCCGGATTTTAGGTCGAATTATTTTAAATATTTAGTATGGTTTTAAATATTGAATTTATAATATAAATGGTATTTTATTGGTTTATCGATTAAATAATCGAAATAAGATTTGTTTTGATAATCATCGTAATACGAGAATTTAAAATAATTCAATTCGAGGTTAAAATTAAATCAAAACCATTCAGATGATCAGTATTAATTATATTTGAATATAGATGACAATAAAAATATTTTATTATTAGATAATTTATTTGTTTTTGAATTTAAAGTATATTATATCGATTTAATATGGTTATTTTATATATACACATTCGAAATAAAATTCAGAAAATATTCTGTTGAGTTCAGTATAACGCTATAACATTGGAACGACGGTCAGTATGCTAAAATAGCGGTTCACGATTTTTAACTGTGAACCCCGAGATATTTATAATAGATAAGACCGAAATCAAATCGATATCTGTTTAAAAAGGATAAAGGATCTCTTTATATCGAATCAAAATCAAATAAAATTAATTAGAAAATCTTTTTAAATAAATACCAAGATTTGTTGTGTATTTCTGGTCCCATCTCCACTTCTTTATAAACGCGACCTCCCCTTTCTCTTTTCGTTCTGTTCTTTTGAGAAAAATAAATTCAACACTCCCCTCTCATGTCTTTTAATCCAAAACATTTCCCTTCTCTTCAATTTAAAAATCGAAATCCATTTCCCTTAATTTTCCATTTTATTCGAAATCGATTCAACAACAGAAAAAAAGGGGGACAGAAATCGAAATCCAAATTGCTAGTTACTAGAGCTCGAGACGCTCGCAATTTCAAGGGGATGAGGCGCTTTGTCATTGTGATTTGGAGTTCACCGAGAACTCGGAAGCACGAAGGTCTGTAGCCCAACTTCACCAAGTTGGAAGCGCACGTGAATTTGGATAAATCAGAGGATGTCGAGAGGTTTCTAGGAAAGAGTTCGATCGCCAGAAATGGATTGCGTGGGTTCTAGTGCGTGGCGAGGGGTTGCGATGAGGTGAAGCTCAACGTACTAACTCGAATTGTAGTTCGATTTCGTGTATGCTTGAGGGAAATGGAGGTGTTCAATTGGAGGATTTGCGATTCAGTGAAAGGGTCAAATGCGTGGAACTATAGCCAGTTTTGGATCTGCGGTTTTGGACAAATTGGAGTGAGGCTTCGTGGGGATGCTCGGTTTGTCTGGTGATGGGAATTTGCGATTGAAATAAGTGGAAGGGTTTCAGCTCTTCATGAACTGGGGGAGGAAAAGATGGGGATTTTTGTTTTGGCCATCAAAAATATTAACTGGGCATAGAGGCCATACTTTGTTAAAGGAAGGAGTTAGAGATTTAAAAATGGATTTAAGGTAATTTATTTCGTTAGTTATTTATTTAAGTAAATAAATTTTTATAAACCAATCGCAAAGGTTAGAATTTTATTAGTAAAATGGTTAGAAATAAATCAGTATATCAGTTAGGATTGTATTGGCATGCCAGTTTGGATTAAATTAGTTTAATCCATATTCGTAAAATTTTACTAACTAAGGAATATTTCATTAAATATATACAAGATATTATCGAGTGGAATCAGTCGAGAAAGGCATTGCTCAGGGATAGATAATTCAACATTTAAGAATTTAAAATCAGAATGGTTCGCAAATAAAAGCCCTGGTGAGTAAATCTCACTTACCTTTTATTTAAAATTTATTTTTATCAATTAAAAATAATTGTTTGTTGCTTGTTGGGTTGCGTTTAATATTTTTGTGCATCTTAAATATTTTAGTTATTTAGGCTTGGTGATTGCTATTATATATATATATATATATATATATATATATATATATATATATATATATATTGGTGGTTGGATTTCCCGCAATCTCTTTAGCGGATGCCCGCATTTTCATAGCGGATGATTACCCTATACGCCCCACGCTATGATAGTGGATGACCTTTTATACCGCGATATCCTGCCTCGAAGCAGGATGGGTATTATTTATGTTGACTAAGCTCTGTGGATGCAGGAAAACTGGTTGGAGGAATCCAACTGGATTCTTCAAAAATATATTATCTGTTTGTTTATTTTTTTGCATATATACTATCATATATGATGTGTTAGAAATCCTGAAATAAATAATTGGTTGTTTGGTGATTAAATATCATTGGGCCTGAGGGTTGATTTTTAAAATATCCTAAAAAGGATATTTGAGATTTAAAAGGAAAATTCTATTTTTAGAATAGAATTTGAAATTTTAGAATGGAATAAAAATATTAACCGGTTTTAATAAAATAAAAACAAGTTGTTCTTTTATAAACGATGTTTATAAATGAAGAGAAAAGAATTATCATTGGATAATTCAGAAACAAAAATATGAGTGTCAAACTGAAAAGGGGAATCTATTTTCCAAAAATAGAAATATCGATTTCAAAAGAAATTGAAATCGAGACTTGTTTAAGAATGAATATAAAATTTAAAAAGGAATTGCAATAGAATTTGAATTCAAAGGAATTCAAATAGAATTTGAATTCAAAGGAATTCAAATGGATTTGAATAAAGAAATTTCAAATGAAATTTAAAATGTAGAATTTGAAAATAGAAGTGAAATGAAGTTCAAATATAGAATTTGAAAATAGAAGTGAAATGGAGTTTAAATATAGAATTCTTATAGAGTTGAATTGGAATTTAAGTACAGGATTCAAGTAGGAATCTAAAAATAGAATTTTCAAATAGAAATTGAATATAGAAAATTAAACAAAATATGAGTATAGAACTTGAATAATAGGAATTCAAATAGAATTTGAATAAGAGATTTGAAATAGAATTTGAATATAGAAATTCAAATGTAATTTGAATATTGAATTCAAATGTAATTCAAATGGAATTTGAATGTAGAAAATCGAAGTATAAACAAATATATTACCGAGTAAGGAGGAATTGACAATTATAGATAATCGAAAATATTATGTTGAATAGAAAATTTTGATTTGATATATATTAAAAATATATTAGAATGGAGTTGAATTTGTTATAAACGAAGTTCAAACGTTTTTATATATAAATATAGTTAAAACGAACTCGCTGCAGCGCTGTAGTTCATAAATTGGAGTTTCGAACTTCAATTGAGTATACAGAACTCAATTGAAGTCGGAATTCTTTGAAACAAGAAATGTCAGGACCGATTTGATAATAGTTTTCCAATGGAGAAGAAAAATCTCGGTTTCGTCGTATAGATTTTGAGTTATGTCAAAATCAAATTTTCAGAAAAACAGTGCCATAACCATTTAAAAACCATAACGGTTTATTTAATTTTATAAAAGGATTTTAAGCGGATAAAATCCGAGTTTCTGTTTAGAAAATTTCAGATTTGAGTTGTAGATTATATGTGAACTCAGGTGGAGGAATGAATTGATTTTTGAATCAGAAATCAGATTTTTTATTATTGAATAGAATTAACTAATTTGAATAGTAATTAGTTAGTGAGATTTTGAATTGATATTGGACTTTGAATAAGTGAATTCGATTTGGAAATTTATATTCAAAATCGAAAAGAAACTTGAATTGAAATTAGAAATCAAATTTGTAATAAGCAAGTTAAATATTTTATTTGAACATGTTATGTTCTAACTAAGAAGTGAAATAGGCAAAATTGCTAATTAAAGAATAAATGGGCAAAACTTAATTCAAACGAATGGATTGAGTTGAATTGAATTTAAAACAGGTGAACATGTGTTAGACAGGTATGGGATGAAGTATATGAAGATTTTAATTTATGTGCCCGACAAAAAGGTACATGTTTAATTCATATATGAGATTTTATGCGCTGTATCGGCAAGCCGCTTGGCTTTTTTTCTTTTTTCTTTTGGGTTGGTGAGGGCCATGGGAGGCTATTCGAAATATCCCGATGCTTCCGGTACAAGGGAGGTTATGGTGAAATTATCCGGAAATTTAAGGAGTTAGAATATTTTTAAGATAATTTGATAGTTAGAAATCAATATATTGATATATATATATAGAATTCGATAAGTAAATGAATTTAAAAATAGAATATTGTAAACAAAAAGGAAATCTATAAATTAGAAATAGAAATAGAACCATATACATGTTTTAAAAATGAATAATTGGTTTTTATGGTGTGTTTATTCGATGTAAGTGATTTTTCCCGTTTTGAAGTTGAGGATGTTTTCAGTCAAGGTCTGAGAGGTAATTTTACCCCAACTTGATTGATTTCATTTTTAATTGATAAATAGAAAGATCTAGTCTCGAAGAGAAGTGTTTGAATAAGAGTTAGTTGAATAATATATTTTGGGTTGTCATAATGATGTTTTACACAACATTCGTTTTAACCCAAGTGGTGGAATTTTGGAAATATAAAAGTAAATATTTCCTGAGTGTAATTAAAGTAGTCGAGAAAGAGATAAGTGATTGAAATTGTTTCAATTTCAAATAGAATATATTTTCTAAGTGCAGAAAATAAAAGAAGGCGAGATATAGAAATGCTTTCCAAAGAATGTAAGAGACCGAGATGATAATTGAAAATATTTGTTTAACAAATATTGATAAGGAAATGGAAAGGGTGATTTAATTAACGAATGGTAATCAAGGGGCCTAGTGATTGTTTGATTGTTTTGAATGGATGTTGGTTTTTCTTTGCTAGTCAAATAACTGACTATCAAAGTATTTGCCAATATCGTTGTCAATATGGAGAGACCGGTTGGATTATTATCCGTGAACCACTCTGTATTGGCAGTAGCGTTGCGAATCAGATTATATGAAGATAACCGAAAACGGAGTGAAGTGCAAGGGCTTTTTCTATTAATAGAAATTGTGCCTTCGGTTTCGTTCAGTGCCAGAACGAACGTATATGGACGAATGTCTGACAATGTATTTCCAATGTTCGAATATGTTGATCTGTACAAATATATATGGTGGCAAAGGATTTATTCCCTTAGCATAATATCCAGAGTATTTGTGCAAATCAATTAGTGATTAACGGATCTGATAATGTGGCATTCAAAGTGATTGTGCTATAAATGAATGGCAAGTAATCGTAGCCTCAGGCCTCAACAACCGGGAAATGACAAAAATTGGGCAGGCAGCATGGCTATGTGGGTCGCTCCCATTAGGGTGTATAATCACCTATCTAGAGATTCATTTAATTTCTTATTCTATTTGATGTTGTCCCATTCGGGAAACGGTTGCTGATCCCAACTGTTGGTGATACACATTCGATACACTCAAGCAAAATGAGTGGTCGGTCATGTGTGGGCCGGGTTGCAAGATGTTCTTGTTGAACCCAGTGTATTCCTCTCTAGAGATACACTATCGGAAGGTGATTCCATACCTTGTCATTTTGGAATTCCAATCTCCAATAAGCACCATGCGGTTTTTAATTTTATATTATATATGGAGCGTGAGATGCAAGCGCTGCACTAGATTCTATTTATTTGATTTAGACATTATTATAATATCACTAGATTTGATATCAAAAATATTTTGGGTTATAGTATGGTAAAAACCGTCCATGTTTATGTGTGGGCTGGTCTTACTATTATCTTTACTTTTGAAAGGATTTTTAAGTTAAACAATTGGTTGGAGTTTACTCACACCAGTCCCATGACTGACGCAGAGTTTATTTTGTTTGTTTTCCCTAAACTCTTGGGTGCCCAAATTTGTATGGGCAGTCAAGTAGTCAGGATTTTTCAGATTCACTTGAAAGAGCTGGAAGCAGGAGGCTTCGCCAGTTAGCTATAGACTATCATATATTCCGCTGTGAACCATGTTTGTATCTGGAAACTGGTGTTTATAACTGTTCCAGGAATAACTGTTGTGCTCTGATAATGGTATGTATATCCAGTTACTGATTTGTATTTCAAGAGTTATGTTATATAATATATTTTATTCGTTCCGCTGTGAGATTTGTCTTCTTTGTTTTTCTTCTATTCTAATATTTCTTTCTTTCTATTTCTCATCCTCCAACTTCTTTCTAATAATGATTCGTATTTCTGTGCAATTTGGGTTTGATGTGTGATGTTATTAGTCGAGTCAGATAATACGGGTTTGCTGGTCGTTACGGCTGCTATCAGAGCTTAGGTTCAGCGAATACCTAGGCTTTGGAAAATTGCACTCATTTGCGATAGGGTCAGTAGTACCCTAGAATGAGTTGAGTGTATATACGAGAGCGCGTATTTGTAAATTGATATAAAAACTGTTTTATATTGTGTTGGCTAGTCTATTGAGCTATTTATGAATTCTGATCGAATTGTGGGATGCCACGACGTCGATAAGAGTTTGTAAATACTTGAACAGAAGATTGAACATGATATTGTTTTAAAGTGGGTGAATGAAAATATTTTTCCCAAAATTCTATTTTGATATAGAAAGAGATATTTTTGAAATTTTTATAATATATGGATGTATTGTTTGTTATTATTATAATTAAATGAGATTATAAGAAATGAAATGGTTATATAGAACTAAATAGAACTTGTATATAAATAAGATATACAATTGAGACGAATTAAAATTGAAACCAAACCAGAATTTGGAATTTTAAATCCTGGGAAGTTGGAAAATATCTTTCAAAGTGTATTTAAATAATATAACTTTGTGTTAGAAGGATTTTTGAATAAAAATCATTTTTAAATGGATTATGAAAGTGATAAAGCACTGAAATCACTTCAGTGGCTGGGAAATAATTTTGATGATGACTGCAGCATCAAAAGTGTTCATTTTCGAGTTTCTAAGTGACGAATCGCTGCCTTAGAAAAGTTTTGATGGAAATTTGTTTGCAAGAAAACAAGTTAAGTTGAAAACTCAAATGTTTTGAATTTGAATTAGTTATAAATATATGTGATTTCAAAAAGGATTTGAAATGAAAACCCTGGGATTTGGATTCTGGAATTAAAATTTAACTTAAGCAAGTTAAATGGTTCGGGGTGAATAAATTGACTAGAATCAATTTGAAATAAACATGAATTGGATGTGAATGCATATGAAAGAAAACCAAAAGTTTTGGTGGAATTAAATTTGTTGAAATATGAGGAGTTGAGTTTCAACATAAGTGAAATTTTGGAAAATAATGGATTTGTTCCATTTTTCCTACCTTAGCAATTTCGAGGACGAAATTATTTTAAGGGGGAAAGAATGTAACGACCCGGATTTTTGGTCGAATTATTTTAAATATTTAGTATGGTTTTAAATGTTGAATTTATAATATAAATGGTATTTTATTGGGTTATCGATTAAATAATCGAAATACGATTTATTTTGATAATCATCGTAATGCGAGAATTTAAAATAATTCAATTCGAGGTTAAAATTAAATCAAAACAATTCAGATGATCAGTATTAATTATATTTGAATATAGATGATAATAAAAATATTTTATTATCAGAGAATTTATTTGTTTTTGAATTTAAAGTATATTATATCGATTTAATATGGTTATTTAATGTATACACATTCGAAATAAAATTCAGAAAATATTCTGTTGAGTTCAGTATAACGCTATAACATTGGAACGACGGTCGGTACGCTAAAATAGCGGTTCACGATTTTTAACTGTGAACCTGAGATATTTATAATGGTTAAGATCGAAATCAAATCGAGAATCAAATCGATATCTGTTTAAAAAGTATAAAGGTTCTCTTTATATCGAATCAAAATCAAATCAAATTAATTAGAAAATCTTTTTAAATAAATACAAAGATTTGTTGTGTACTTCTGGTCCCATCTCCACTTCTTTATAAACGCAACCTCCGCTTTCTCTATTCGTTCTGTTCTTCTGAGAAAAATAAATTCAACACTCCCCTCTCATTTCTTTTAATCCAAAACATTTCCCTTCTCTTCAATTTATAAATCGAAATCCATTTCCCTTGGTTTTCCATTTGATTCGAAATCGATTTAACAAAAGAAAAAAAAAAAGGGACAGAAATCGAAATCCAAATTGCTAGTTCCTAGAGCTCGAGACGCACGCGATTTCTAGGGGATGAGGCGCTTTGTCATCGTGATTTGGAGTTCACTGAGAACTTCGAAGCACGAAGGTCTGAAGCCCAACTTCACCAAGTTGGAAGCGCTCGCGAAGTTGGATAAATCAGAGGATGTCGAGAGGTTTCTGGGAAAGAGTTCAATCGCCAGAAATGGGTTGTGTGGGTTCTAGTGATTGGCGAGGGGTTGCGATGAGGTGAAGCTCAATGTACTAACTCGAATTGTAGTTCGATTTCGTGTATGCCTGAGGGAAATGGAGGTGTTCAATTGGAGGATTTGTGATTCAGTAAAAGGGTCAAATGCGTGGAACTGTAGCCAGATTTAGATCTACGGTTTTGGACAAACTGGAGTGAGGCTTCGTGGGGGTGCTCAGTTTGTCTGGTGATGGGAATTTGCGATTGAAATAAGTGGAAGGGGTTCAGTTCTTCATGAACTTGAGGAGGAAAAGATGGGGATTTTTGTATCGGCCATCGGAAATATTAACTGGGCGTAGAGGCCATACTTTGTTAAAGAAGGAGTTAGAGATTTAGAAATGGATTTAAGGTAATATATTTTGTTATTTATTTATGTAAATAAATTTTTATAAACAAATCGCAAAGGTTAGAATTTTATTAGTAAAATGGTTAGAAATAAATCAGTATATCAGTTAGGATTGTATTGGCATGTCAGTTAGGATTAAATTAGTTTAATCCATATTCGTAAACTTTTACTAACTAAGGAATATTTCATTAAATATATACAAGATATTATCGAGTGGTATCAGTCGAGAAAGGCATTGCTCAGGGATACATAATTCAACATTTAAGAATTTAAAATCAGAATGGATCGCAAATAAAAGCCCTGGTGAGTAAATCTCACTAACCTTTTATTTAAAATTTATTTTTATTAGTTAAAAATAATTGTTTGTTGCTTGTTTGGTCGCGTTTATATTTTTGTGCATCTTAAATATATTAGTTATTTAGGCTTCGTGATTTCTATTATATATATATATGTATATGTATATTAGTGGTTGGATTTGCCGCAGTCTCATTAGCGGATTCCCGCAGTTTCATAGAGGATGATTACTCTATACGCCCCACGCTATGATAGTGGATGACCTTCTATACCGCGATATCCTGCCTCGAAGCAAGATGGGTATTATTTATGTTGACTAACGTCTATGGATGCAGGAAAACTGGTGGGATGAATCCAACTGGATTCCTCAAAAATATATTATCTGTTTGTTTATTTGTTTGCATATATACTGTCATATATGATGTGTTAGAAACCCTGAAATAAATAATCGGTTGTTTGGTGATTAAATATCATTGGGCCAGAGGGTTGATTTATAAAATATCCTAAAAAGGATATTTGAGATTTAAAAGGAAAATTCTATTTTTAGAATATAATTTGAAATTTTAGAATGGAATAAAAATATTAACCTGTTTTAATAAAATAAAAACAAGTAGTGCTTTTGTAAACGAAGTTTATAAACGAAGTGAAAAGCGTTATCATTGGATAAATAAAAATACGAGTGTGAAATTGAAAAGGGGAATCTATTTTCCAAAAATAGAAATATCGATTTCAAAAGAAATTGAAATCGAGACTTGTTTAAGAATGAATATAAAATTGAAAAAGGAATTGCAATAGAATTTGAATTCAAATAGAATTTGAATTCAAAGGAATTCAAATGGATTTGAATAAAGAAAGTTCAAATGAAATTTAAAAAATATAGAATTTGAAAATAGAAGTGAAATGAAGTTTAAATATAGAATTTGAAAATAGAAGTGAAATGGAGTTTAAATATAGGAATTCAAATAGAAGTGAAATGGAGTTTAAATATAGAATTCAAATAGAGTTGAATTGGAATTTGAGTACAGGATTCAAGTAGGAATTTAAAAATATAATTTTCAAATAGAAATTGAATATAGAAAATTAAACGAAATGTGAGTATAGAATTTGAATAGGAGGAATTCAAATAGAATTTGAATAAGAGATTTGAAATAGAATTTGAATATAGAAATTCAAATTTAATTTGAATATAAAATTCAAATAGAATTCAAATGGAATTTGAATATAGAAAATCGAAGTATAAATGAATATATTACCGAGTAAGGAGAAATTGACAATTATAGATAATCGAAAATATTATGTTGAGTTGAAAATTTTTATTCGATATATATTAAAAATATATTAGAATGGAGTTAAATTTATTATAAACGAAGTTCAAACGTTTATATATATAAATATAATTAAAACGAACTCGTCGCCGCGCTGTAGCTCATAAATTTGCGTTTCAATCTTCAACTGAGTATACAGAACTCAATTGAAGTCGAAATTCTTTGAAACAAGAAACGTAGGACCGATTTGATAATAGTTTTCCAATGGAGAAGAAAAATCTTGGTTTCGTCGAATAGATTTTGTGTTATGTCAAAATCAAATTTTCAGAAAAATAGTGCCATAACCATTTAAAAACCATAACGGTTTATTTAATTTTATAAAAGGATTTTTAGCGAATAAAATCCGAGTTTCTATTTAGAAAATTTCAGATCTGAGTTGTAGATTATATGTGAACTCAGGTGGAGGAATGAATTGATTTTTGAAACAGAAATCATATTTTTAATTATTGAATAGAATTAACTAATTTGAATAGTAATTAGTTAATGAGATTTTGAATTGATATTGGACTTTAAATAAGTGAATTCGATTTGGAAATTTATATTCGAAATCGAAAAGAAACTTGAATTGAAATTGGAATTCAATTTTGTAATGAGCAAGTTAAATATTTTATTTGAATACGTTATGTTCAAACAAAGAAGTGAAATAGGCAAAATAGCTAGTTAAAGAATAAATGGGTGAAACTGAATTCAAATGAATGGATTGAGTTGAATTGAATTGAAAACAGGTGAACATGTGTTTGATAGGTATGGGATGAAGTATATGAAGATTTTAATTTATGTGCCCAACAAAAAGGTACATGTTTAATTCATATATGAGATTTTATGCACCGTATCGGCAAGCCGCTTGGCTTTTTTTTTCTTTTTTTTGGATTGGTGAAGGCCATGAGAGGCTATTCGAAATATCCCGATGCTTCCGGTACAAAGTAGGTTACAGCGAAATTTTCCGGAAATTTAAGGAGTTAGAATATTTTTAAGATCATTTGATAGTTAGAAATCAATATATCGATATATATAGAATTCGATAAGTAAATGAATTTAAAAATAGAATATTGTAAACAAAAAGGAAATCTATAAATTAGAAATAGATAGTGAACCATATACATGTTTTAAAAATGAATAATTGGTTTTTATGGTGTTTTTATTCGAGGTAAGTAATTTTTCCCGTTTTGAATTTGAGGATGTTTTCAGTCAAGGTCTGAGAGGTAATTTTAACCCAACTTGATTGATTTAATTTTTAATTGATAAATAGTAAAATCCAGTCTTGAAGAGAAGTGTTTAAATAAGAGTTAGTTGAATAAAATATTTTGGGTTGTCATAACGATGTTCTACACAACATTCGTTTTAACCCAAGTGGTGGAATTTCGGAAATATAAAAGTAAATATTTCCTGAGTATAATTAAAGTAGTCAGGAAAGAGATAAGTGATTGAAATTGTTTCAATTTCAAATATAATATATTTTCTAAGTGTAGAAAATAAAAGAAGGCGAGATATAGAAGTGCTTTCCAAAGAATGTAAGAGACCGAGATGATAATTGAAAATATATGTTTAACAAATATTGATAAGGAAATGGAAAGGGTGATTTAATTAATGAATGTAATCAAGGGGCCCAGTGATTGTTTGATTGTTTTGAATGGATGTTTGTTTTTCTTCGATAGTTAAATAACCGACTATCGAAGTATTTGCCAATATCGTTGTCAATATAGAGAGACCGGTTGGATTATTATGCGTGAACCACTCTGTATTGGTAGTAGCGTTGCGAATTAGATTATATGAAGATAATCGAAGATGGAGTGAAGTGCAAGGGCTTTTTCTATTAATAGAAATTGTGCCTTCGGTTTTGTTCAGTCCCAGAATTAACGTATATGGACGAATGTCTGACAAAGTATTTCCAATGATCGAATATGTTGATCTGTACAAATATATATGGTGGTAATAGATTTATTCCCTTAGCATAATATCCAGAATATTTGTGCAAATCAATTAGTGTTTAACGGATCTGACAATGTGGCATTCAAAGTGATTGTATTATAAATGAATGGCTATGTGGGTCGCTCCCATTAGGGTGTATAATCACCTATCTAGAGATTCATTTAATTTCTTATTCTATTCGATGCTGTCCCATTCGGGAAACGGTTGCTGATCCCAACTGTTGGTGTTATACATTTGATACACTCGAGCGAAATGAGTGGTCGGTCATGTGTGGGCCGGGTTGCAAGATGATCTTGTTGAACCCAGTGTATTCCTGTCTAGAGATACACTATCGGAAGGTGGTTCCATACCTTGTCATTTTGGAATTCCAATCTCCAATAAGCGCCATGCGGTTTTTTATTTTATATTATATATGGAGCGTGAGATGCAAGCGCTCCACTAGATTCTATTTATTTGATTTAGACATTATTATAATATCACTGGATTTGATTTCAAAAATATTTTGGGTTATAATAAGGTAAAAACCGTCCATGTTTTTGTGTGGGCTGGTCTTACTATTATCTTTTCTTTTGAAAGGATTTTTAAGTTAAACAATTGGTTGGAGTTTACTCACGCCAGTCCCATGACTGACCCAATGTTTATTTTGTTTGTTTTCCCTAAACTCTTGGGTGCCGAAATTTGTACGGGCAGTCAAGTAGTCGGGATTTTTCAGATTCACTTGGAAGAGCTGGAAGCAGGAGGCTTCGCCAGTTAGCTATAGACTATCATATATTCCGTTGTGAACCATGTTTGTATCTGGAAACAAGTGTTTATAACTGTTCCAGGAATAACTGTTGTGCTCTGATAATGGTATGTATATCCAGTTACTGATTTGTATTTCAAAAGTTATGTTATATAATATATTTTATTCGTTCCGCTATGAGATTTGTCTTCTTTGTTTTTCTTCTATTCCAATATTTCTTTCTTTCTATTTCTCATCCTCTAAATTCTTTCTAATAATGATTCGTATTTCTGTGCAATTTGGGTTGGACGTGTGGTGTTATTAGTCGACTCAGATAGTACGGGTTTGCTGGTGGTTACATTATATATATTACATATATAATATAATGGCTTGAATAGAACGTGCCGCGCTGCTGCAGTTCACCAATTTCGACCATTGTCTTCGAATGGACATTACGGGAGATCCGACCGTCGGATTCTCCTAAAACCAGGACCGTTGGGTTCGTACCGAAAAGAGCTTTCTATTGAATATTAAAGATTTGAAATCTAACGGTTTGATTTGGAATTATGTCCAAATCAAATTTGGAAAAGGTTGTTGTAAGTGCAGTTCGATGGCCGTTTTTGGAAATCGATTGTGCGGGCCTTGATAAAATTAATAAAAATATCAATAATTAGTATAAAATCATAAGAAATGATTTGGAAAGAATTGGGATGAAAAATTCCATATTTGAAAAGATAAAAATAGTTTTTTATCGAAATTAAATAGTTATTAACAAGAATTATAATCCAATATTTTTAAATAAATAAATTGGATTTGAAATGGTTTTAAAAATAACCAGAATTTCCAATATATAAATTGGAATGGATTTGATTCGAAATTGTCTTCGGAATATTTCGATATTGGATTTTGTGATCATACAGATATTGTTATGGAAATTTGAAAGATATATTTATATCGTTATTTCCTATATGATATTTAGTAGTTGTAGTATTTGATATTGAATATAAGCCGATATATTTTCTATTCAGAGCCTTGTATTTAATATCAAATGGGATTTTGGGTTTGTCGTGAACGGAGTCTTCAATAACACTGTTCTTGAACCCCATGTGAGGAGAATAAATCTTTTTAATTAAGATTGTTAGAGTTTCCAATTATATTTAATAATCGAAAGAAAATGGAATGTGAATCGGGTTTATTGTGAACTGTGACTTTTAACGACACTCGTTCTTTAACCCGATTTATAGTGAAATGTGATTTGGAATTTATAAATCTTTTGTTAAGATTTAAAGGAGATTTTCCAAAGTAAATATTTCTAATTTAACATATTAAATTGGAATTAAATGGAATTCGATTCGGTAATAATCGAGGTGAGCTTCTGTAGAGGAAGACTGTTAATATATATGGAATTTAAATGGCTTGGCCGTTATTCCATTTGTATTATCGGTTGGATGTGGAAGTTCATATCGATTATATATATTGACCTGTATTCCGTGGAGTTTCCATTGTTAATGGAATGTGATTTTGGGTTTATCGTGAGCTGTGTTTTAAATGACATTAGTTCTTTAACCCAGTTAAAGATAAGATTAAATTCCTAACTGTAAATAATCATTAAGTAGTGATTTAACGAAATTAAAACTGAATTAGAGTTTTAATGAATCTTTAGATAGATTGGAAGGTGAATTTGATAACTAAATTTATCAAATTCAAGAAATGATCGAGAATGGGGTACCACTAGTTTTACTCTAGGCAATAGTTAAATCTTTAATTAGATTTGAACGCGAAACTGTAATTAATTTTACTGATAGCACTATGGTGTTAGATATGATGTACTACCAGTTTTACTTCATGGGATGAGTAGGTTGGGATTGGGAAACTAAACAAATGATTACTTCGGTAAGGTACGCTAATCCCGACTAGTTTTGATAAGCCGTAATTTGGTTTGGATTGATATCCAAAGGAAGATTAAAGAATAAATTTAAAAAATTTATTCTTGATAAAATTTATGGGAACCTTTCCCAAAGTATAAGAATATTTGAATAAAGGAATATTCTGGCTTGGAATGAGGCATATGTTGTGTTTTTTTATAGCACTTGTTTATTATATACGCGAGTTATTCAGAAAGACCGGGTTTATCCCATTCTAAAAATTGATTCGATGATAAGTCGAAGATGAAGACGGTACAAGACCGGAGGTCTTCACATCGTTTGGATGATTACTGACGTCTTAATTGGGTGGTACACCCAAGACGAGGTAATAAGCCGTGATCGTCCAGACGTACTTGGAGATCAATGGATATGCGAGGACCTCTCTCCTGTATTGGACTTATGAGACGAGGAATAAGGTGCCTCCGGTTTCATTCAAACCCAGAACAAACTTGTAAATTGATGCGTGTCTGACATCGGATTTCATTCTGTGTGATTGATAGACATCGGTTGCATAGCGTGAATTACCTGTGTGGCATGCTGAGATGCAAATGATCAAGGCTTCTGCTGAAAAGCAGAGTCTTTTGGTTGATGATCAAAGCACGGCTTTAATACATAATAGCTTTATGTAGCGTTAATTCGCGAGCCTCACACCCCGGTGTGAATCATAAACGGGGGAGGGCATGCGTTTCCTTCTAGCTAGGAATGGTGTCAGCGTTTTGCAAGCCCTGACGTTTTACTTATGTGGATGATGGATAGCGAGGCACCTCAGTTATTTTGGTCTCTGCGGAGTCGATGGATGATCCTTATGCATACCAGATTTACGCCCCATATGGTGGGGAAATGCAGTGTTCAGGCATTTTAATCCACTCCGTGTGGATTGGCTCTGGCGATCCAAGGGTCACTCGAGCTCTAATCCCGAGGCTCGGGCTTGACAGTCTCGAAGCGGTAAGGACGATCCCTTGCCTTGGTTCACAGATGGTAATCCAACTTCCAATACATGACATTTGCGCTTTTGAGTGTTGAGTCTAGTATTGGCGACATGATATATGGTACCCATGCCGTCTAGGATTGATACATTTATATTTGAAGTTGTTTTAAACGCTACGCACTTATAATAGTATCAATAAACATACCAAGCATGTTCGGCTATTATAAGGGAAAACTCTATCCTCCGGCTTACGTTGCATTGTGTGATGGGACCAGGGTCTTATAATAGCCTCATTTTTCCAAAAAACATTGCGCTGTTTTGTTATGTGCATGGGTATTCTTTGGAGGAAACCCGTTCCATGTTATACGGCGTGGTCCCTTGATATATCAAATTTAAAGTAAAGTTAAATAACTATTTTCGTTCTCACACCAGACACACGACTGACCTGGAGTTTATTGTTTTAACCTAAACTCTGGGTGCCCCTATTTTCCACATGGGCAACTAGTAGCTGGGTTTTGCAGATTTATATTCACAGGATCCTGGTTTACAGCTGGAATGATATTCGGAAAGCTCTGTATCCGTTTATCTCTTTCATTTGTGTTTTGTATTATTTTCCTCTGCTATGTATTTAAATGTAATTTTAAATCTCTGATATTTATCGAATGTGTAATATTTATTCATACTCTCTATATTCTTGTATTCTGATGAAATTGTTCTAATAAGCAATGAAATGTTCTTCTGTTTGTGTTTTGATTCGTCTTGTTCTCAAAGCAATCCGGGCTTTCCTTCATGGGGATGTTCGGGTTGTTACACTCTTCCTTCCATAATAAATTCCACAAAAATATCACAAATCTCCTCTCAACTTCCTCTTTCATCCCACTCCCTTTTTATTAAACTCGGTTCCCTCTTCTTTCTTGAGTTCTCCCACGCGACTTCAACTGCTACAGAAAAAGCAGCGTACCAAAATGTCACCGCCCTTCCTCAAAATACACACACAGGATCGTTTTCCTACCGCAAACACATTCAAAACACTCATTTCATCAAATCGTGCCTCAATCTCGAGATTCTGCGAACCCTAGATTCCAGTAAACTAACGCTGTATGATACAGCGAACATGAATCACACTGATGCCTTCAATATCCATACCAAGTGGAAGATTAACTTACCTCGATCTTGAATATACACTTATCGTGATTTATAGAAATTTATTTGGATTTCTTTTGATTTATTTGAAGTGGATTTTTTAAGTTTTGGTTTGTTATTAGAGAAAATGTGGCGGCCGATGTTTTGACTAGGGAAATTAATTCCTTGGGTTAGAGAGTTGGTATCTATAGAAAAGCTTTAATATTTTTATATTCGTTATTTTATCCAAATTTAATTAATCGTTATATGTATCCGTCCTTTAAAAATTCGTACGACTACATATAATACCCAAATTCACTGAAACTGGACATGCAGCTAGAGTTTGACATTGTGGACCCAACGAAACTTGTTTTGTCGAATTCCGAATCCATTTGCTCACAAAGCGTAATTTTAAAGTCAAATTATCGACTGTTTTTCATAATAAAATCCCAAATGACATACACTAACTCAAAAAATCACGGAAATTGAAATCTAACAATAATTTAATATTCTAGATCCAACAAAATTTGTTTCGTCGAAAACGGAGGTGGTTTACACTACTTGTGATTTTTTAATCTCTAAATAACCCATTAAAGTATTAATATATTTAAAAATAATTAAATTAAAAATTAATAAATAAATATTGATGTATATATTCACACAGAATATAATACAACTCCAAAAAATATATATATGGGTTTATAACTTGATATTTCAAAATTCCTAGTTATATCGATATTTGATTTATATTTAAATCCTTTTATTATACAATTAAATCATTGTAAATTATAAAGAAATTCCATAGCGACTATCTGAAAAATTGATTTGGACATAACTCACAATTTATACGACGAAATCCCAAATTTTCACTTCCATTAGAAAAATATACTTCACCAGTTCCAAACGTTTCTTGTTTCACAGAAATCCAACTTAAAACGGATTTTGTATATTCGTTTATAGTTCTAATCACCAAATTACGAACTGCCGCGCCATTTCGAGCTCGATTATAGTTGTAATATGATTATATGTTCAACTGTTGTTATTTAAATACATTCGTTATTATAATTCAATTCTAAACTGAATTAAATCTCTTATAAATAATCCAATTCACACAATATGACGAATTCCTCTATTTCCGACTATTTCAGAAATAAGTATATTATACTATTATTTAATTAATTAAGATATTCAATATTATTTAATTAAAGAACTATTTAAATCTCTAAATCACTATTTAAATAATTAAATAAATTGTTATCCACCAAATTCACATAGCATTGGATTGGGACTTTCATGTAGTTTTAGATCGGTCTGAATCGAATAGAAGCACTCTGGAATGGTCCGAGAAGCAGCTGAATCGGCTTGCTTATATGATGATGAATCGGCCTGCTCGTAGTAAAGTGGATTGGCCTCAGCTGATCTGGATCGGACCGGACTGTTGCCGTGTGATTTGAATCAGCTCGAGACGAACTGGATCGCACCGAAGCGCGATACACTGGCTCGAGACGAGCTGAACCAGGTTGAAGTGCGATACACTGGCTCGAGACGAGCTGGACCGTGTTGAAGCACGTTACACTGGCTCGAGAGGTTCCGGATATGGTAGAGGTATATGAAATCGGCTTGAGATGTACTGGATCAGGCAGAATTACTCTGGATCGGATCAGAAGCTTGGAAACTGGAAATTAACCTCAGTGGCATTTCCGTAAATACTTAACATACCGATCCAAAACCTGAAAGCTATATTACACTCATCCCTCACTCTTATAAATAGAGCTTGACATCCACTTTAATGGGGGAGCTTTTTGGTGATCCCGAAGGGCTGTAAAATTCTATTCTCAACTTCTCCTAAGTAATTTGATCATCTCAAACACTTCAATTCAAAGATTCATCTCCGAATTCATTACAAAGATATGAAAATTCATCAAAACTTGTGAGAGAGTTCAGATTGATTCTATTGACATCCATACTTGGATGATCTCAACCATTTCTCATAGGAATTTTACTATGTATAAAAGTGAGAAGAGTGAGGTGAATCATGGATGTATTGAGAGAGTATGTTTGTTTTGTAAGCCGAAAGGTAATAATGGAATCATTTGATAAAGTGGACGTAGATCACGCTTGATCGGACCACTATAAAACTTTGTGTCTCTCTTTACCTGCATCTTCTTAGTTCTCGGTTCCATTTTTACTATTTCAAAGAATATTGTGAAGTGCACCTTGCATCTTTGGTGTTGACTCAAGTTTTAAGATCAACAAGTGACGCCCACCGTGGGGCCGATTCAATCCTCCGTCTTCTCTCATTCCTCCACATGTTTTGAAGCCTTGCATTAGAAAAGATCTAATCCTATTTCACTACAATCTACTCCAAGCCTTTGCCTAAGCTATGGGTAAATCAGGTGGACCACCAAAGAGGCTCATGGATCAAAATGCCGATAATGGTGATTATATCGTTGATCGTGAAACTACTCCTCCTATCACCCGATTGGAGGATGGAGAAAGTTCTGGGGCTGGAGCCGCCATGACAAGATGAGAATTAGATGAAGTGGCCGCTACTTTAACTAACCAAATGAATATTGCAAATGAGGCCATGATGAAGAGACTCGAAACAATGTTCTCCATGCAAGCCGCTACGGCAAAAGTCACCATGAAGACCGCCCATGCGAAATCCATATAGACTCCGCATATAAAAAACACCAGTTCCTTTTCTTCAAGCCCAATCTGAGGAAATTCTGTACAAGAGATAACAAACGCTAAGCATAAGGAGGCAAAGCTACCCACTCGCGACCATGACCGTCTGCTTTGGCAGACATTCGGTAAGGAAGACGACGTCCGCCCCGCGGACCAACACAATGAGGAGGAGCGAATATCAGAAATGATCCATAAAATTATGGAGAGAAATCAGAAGAATCAGAATGACGAAAAAGAATGGGGATTTGCTCCCACAAAAACTCCGTTCACCGAAAGAATCAAAATGGCACCATATCCGAAAAAATTCAAGCCCCCATTCATGCAAGCTTATAATGGGATGATTGATCCAAATGTGTTTCTGCTCAAGTACGACCAGCACATGGATGGGGCTCGTGCTACTGATGAGTTGAAGTGTTTGTACTTTCCTACTTACCTTGAGGGGGTGGCATCGCTTTGTTTCACCAAATTGCCACAGAGGTCAGTGGAAGGTTTCGCTACCCTGGCCAAGTTGTTCAGATAGCAATTTAGACTTCAAGCCACAAAAGTGCAAGATGTTATGGAATTGAATGAACTCGAGCAAAGACTAGGAGAATCCGTTAGGGCCTTCCTTACACACCTTAATACCGCTGCAGCCGTAACAACCCGTATTTCGATAACATGTTAAAACGAGAATCAAGGCAGAATTTAATTTTAAATTCTGAATCACGTAAAACGGGCTATGCCATTGCGTCCGCCTCGGAAAAATATGCGAAATAGAGTCTGAGTTTTCGAGAATCGGAGTCCGTATGACCAAGTTATGGTCCGACGAAGTTTTCAGAAAATTTCAAAGTAAAAACAGATTTCAAATTCAAGTTTGAATTTGGAAAATTGGGTAAGATTGGGCCAGGCGGGAAAATTCCCGCCAGAGTACCCAAGTTGACAGCCCTGTCGACTTGGGAGTCGACTTGGTTGGACCCAAGTCGACAGCCCTGTCGACTTGGCTGTCGACTTGGTCCAGCCGGGCAGTTTTGCCTGGTGCACCTATTTTCTGTCTTGGCTAGGTTTTTGGGCCTGGTTCGAAATCTGATGGTTAAGGTTGATCCTAGGGTTAATCTAAGGGTCCTAACTAATCCTATTCTCTATAAATAAGCACCTAACCTACCCCTAAACCCTCATTATTCATTCATGCAACTAAACTATGGCAAAAATTTTACTCTCATGGCCTCCACTCTCATTCTAAAATTCCTAAGTAAATTTCTATGAGAGGTTTTATGGTCATGTGAGTGTTAGTGAGTCTCTATGTTAGTATGAGAGCTTCTCAAGTTGATTTCAAGGCTAAAGCTTTGATCTTGGTTCATCAAAATGGGGTTTTTTATTGATTTGGAGCTTTCATCTTTGGGTTTTTGGATGATGGCATGCATAGGCTTTGTCTCAATCTTTAATTTAAATCGATTTGTGCCTTCATAGCAATGTAAGCCCTTTCCCTACTCTTAGATATTAACTATGAAGTTAAATGTTCATGTTGCAAGTTTGGGTTTGATCATTGAGTATGATACATGCTATCATGTCATGCAAGTTTATGAAGTCATTATCTTGATCTTGTGGGCTAAAAGCTACAACTTTTATGTTGAAATGTTGCATTATGCAACATGAGAACCCTCATAACCTTTATGTCAACTTGCATATGAAGTCATAACCCTTATATGATGATATATGTGAGTTACTAGTCATCATTCCATGTCTTTTGTCACCATGATTCGCTTATGTGCCAAGTTTGGGTTTATGCATGCTTTTGAGGCTTAAGAATGTAACGTGCAAGTTAATGAACACATTTGTGCCTCATTTGCAACCATGATTAACTTGTGGCTTAATATCCATTTTTTTCATGCCTTTGCCAAGTCTATTCTTTTAATCCATTACGTTGTTGCGAACGTATATGCGAGTTTAAAAGCGTTGGGTTATGTTATGGGTAATTTCTAATGACATGAAATACAACTTGAAAACATGACTTGAAATATAACATGGAAGTTGACATGTGAGTATGTTTGAAAATATGAAATTGGGAATTTACCTATTAAGTTAGGTCTACCCATACTATGGAATTGGGAATTTACCTATTAAGTTAGGTCTACCCAAATCCTTGAAAACTTGTAATATGTGTTGGAAACATAATGGACATGTCACTTAGATAATATAAGTGTGGCCAACTCGAGGTTGGGTTGAGTTTGCAACGTAAAACTACCCGGAACCGACTGGCCTAACTAGTAGTTGCAAACAATAGGACCCAATGTGAAAAGTTGGTCATGTTGTGCTTGAACCCGAGGTTAGACCAAGTTGTGGTGTAAAGCTACCCGGAACCGACCGGCTTAACTAGTAACCACAACAAAGTCTAATGTTAGAGGTTGAGGTGCATTAAGTAATTAATGCCACATGATAGGGTTAAGTTAATTTGATTAATGACTCTTAACCAAATATGACATGGACAATGGGTTAAGTAAATTGATTAGGCCAATGATACTTAACAAAACATGACAAGGTTGGGTAGGTTAAGTAACTTGATTTGCCTAATGACACTTAACCATTTTTATATGACTAGTGTACGGGGTTAAGTTAACCAATACTTAATCAATCCAACACGATAATTTGGTAAGGTTAAGTAAGTTTTCTTAATGACACTTAACCGAAAAATACAGTTAATGGATGGGGTTAAGATTAGACTTAACTAGTCTAAACAGGGAAATCGGATGGGGTTAAGTTAGCCTAGACTTAATTAATCCCACTTGGCAGTTTAATGGGGTTAAGTTAAACACTTAACTAATCTAACATGATGATTTGATGTGGTTAAGTGACCTATACTTAACCAATCTAACTTGTTAATTTATTGAGGTTAAGTGAACCTATACTTAACCAATCTAACGTGAAAACATGATAAGGCTAAGTCACGAATCGCTTAAATACGCTTGACCGATTTGACTCAGTAATTTGATAGGGTCAAGTTAATATATACTTAACCAACTTGAGCATGGTTTGTAGGGTTAAGTCTTGAACTTGGATACTTAGCCAATTTTGACATGATTTGTAGACGGGTTAAGTCATGAACTTAAGTGACACTTAATCCATTATGTAAACCCTAGTTCTGAGGATTAGGTGGATAACCGTAGTTAACAAGGATAACGGGAATAAGGCTAAGTGGTAAACCTTAGTTGAAGAATAACTAAGTAATGATTCTTAGTCAAGGAAATTTAGACCAGTTCATAGATAGATGAGTAACCAGATACGGTAGGTCATCGTTTAAGTATACGAGTAGGAGCAAGTATCTGATTTAGATAAAGGCTCCAGCGAACTGGGTAACGAAGCAGTGGCTTCGGGGAACGTGAGGATATTCTTGGTATCCCTCTGTGAGCTACCAGGTGATCATACTAGGCTCATGAGAGGTTAAGGTCTGCGTTAGAAGAACCAAGAGTATGCCTTGGTTTCTGTACGAGCGACCTAAAGACGGGGATGGATAGGGGATAGTCGACGATACACGGTCGTACCCTAGATAGCATTTCGTCAGGCTACCTACCATCTTTGGTCAAGCGTGTACGTACGGAAAGGCAGAGAACACCCAAAAGACCATAATTGCTATCTAATTATGGTTGCGGTAAGGCTAGGATTGTGGGTTAGCCAGTAGTGTGTTCTCATACAGGATTTATCCTGTCTTGTCTTTCGCTAGTTGAGGGAGTGGTCTCGTGGGACCATAGCCACGTATAGAAAAACAGACCTTAGCATCTGCATCGGCGGATAAATCGAAAGCTCCCGACCGAGTCCTGTATTTCCTGACCTGCCCTGTGACAGGACTCGGATGGCACGATGTGATACATGTGCATACAGTCATGGAAAAACGATTCACGATGAATGCGTGGGAAAAAGGGTGCGGTTGACGGTCAGCGTAATTCCCAGTGGCCATGGGTGGTTGAACCAAAACCGAGATACGAAAACGTGCAATAGGTAAGCATAATCCCTAGTAGTCCTAGGTAGCATAAGTCCTAGTTGTACAAACAATGATTCATGTTGGAAGACCCTAGCTAGATATAGGGTGACAATCCAAAACGATCTTAAGGATCATGGAACTATGTTAAAGTAGTATAGAATCTCATGGGAAAGCCCGTATGGTCTACGGCAAGGGACTGAACATTTACATGGAACAAAACATACGAGTTGAGTAACCTATATATGCGATATATTAGGTTGACATGGACCATTACACGACTTTTGAGTAAGGGTCATTCATGGTTAACACATGATACGGTGGGGATACTAGTACGGTAGGTGAAGAGCTAAAAGACAGGATAGATACCATGGGATGTTATACGTGATAGATATCTTGGGGATATTATACTTGACAGGAACTTGACAATAGGATACCTTGTTTTATCTTGACACCGTAATTTATCATGACACCTTAGTTTATCTGAGTTCAGTAGTTCATCCTGTTATTTTGATTTAGCTTATCTATCTTGTCATCATGCTTATGTTCATCTCAGTTTCTCATGTCAGTTAACTTTACTAGTTTTTATGTTGATAGTAGATAGGGCTTACTCAGTCTTTTTGACTGACCTGTTTTGTTTCACCTCTTTTCTTTCGTTTCCCCCCCAGGTTACAGGGAGGAAATACTGTTGTTTAGTTCGGACTTCTTCTCTTGAAGGTCATCATGGATGGCTTGGACTTTTCTTGGCTATGGCTACTTTACTGTTTTTACTTGGGGAATAATTTATGAAAAAGTCTTTATGCTTCTTTACTATTGCAAGACAGGTTTTGATGTACTCTGATGTAAAAGGCTTTAGACCTTAATTATTAATGTTTATGAAAGTTCGATTTTACTTCCGCTATTTTATATGTTCTGTCTTGTGATATTTCTGTGCATGTTTACCAATAATGCCCATCTAAAGCTAGTGCATTCCTTTGCGAGTGACCCTAGCGGAGGCGGGGTGTTACAGCAGCTGAAGTGGGAAACTATGAGCCTCGCTTGGCTTTGATGGCCTTAAAGGGGGCTATTAGTAAGAAAACTAAGCTCGGACGGTGGATTAAAAAGAAAAAAACCAAGTACTCTTGAGGAGTTGTTTGGTAAGGCTGAGGAATACATAGGGGTGGATGAGGATCCTGTCCATGCTATGGATATCCCGGAAAGCAGCATACAATCTGAAAAGAGGAATAATGACGCACCAAGCGATCAGAAAAACCCTGAAGGTCAGAATCGGGGTAATGTTGGGAAGGATAATCGAGTCAAAAAAAAGTTCCGTTCCTTCAAGAGCTCGGAGTTGACTACATTAAATGAAATGGTGGAGAATATTTTCATGGCCACTAAGGAGATTGAAGAGTACCCAGCACCAAAGCAGATAAAGGTTAGCGATGCCAACATAAAATCTGGAAGATTTTGTCGGTTTCATAACCAGCTCGGCCATAGCACGAATGAGTGCAGGCACCTAAAGAATCTGATCGAGGAACTAATAAGGAATAATAAACTTCAGCAATACACAAAGAATCCACAAAATACTCAAGCTTGACAAGGTCAAGGAACTTCCACAGGACAACCAAAGCAGAGTGAAAAATGCCGCAAACGCTGTCATGCCAAGGCTGATAATAAACACAATTTCAGGGGGTCCACATCCTACCGGGAAAAGCTGGGGGGATATTTTGAAATATGTTAATGAGATGAGAGACATTCCAAGAGGAAAAGAACTCATGATTTTGGATCAAGCCTCTTTAGCAAAGATACCTAGGTCTCCCTGGAATGACATTGTGTTTAAGGATAGAGATGCAGAGCGAATGATAACTCCAACTGAAGATCCGATGATAATAACCGTAGGCTTGGGTCCTGCCATTATTAGAAGAGTTCTAATTGACAGTGGAGCATCCGTTAATGTTCTTTTCGTCAGTGCATTCCATAGGATGAAGATCTCTATGGAGGATGTGAATGCTTGTCAAAGAAAAATTCATGGGTTTACGGGACAAGCTGTTCAACCAATCGGAGTCATCAATCTACTTGTTGAGCACGGAGAAGGAGAAAACAAGGCGACACAGAAGCAAGACTTCGTCGTAGTCGATGAGTGGTCCGCTTATAATGCTTTCCGTGGAAGACCAACCCTCGCGGCTTTCAGAATAACGATGGCACCATGGTTCTTAACATTGAAATTTCATACTGAAAACAGGGTTGGAGTGGTCAAAGGCGATCAGCAAACAGCAAGGGAATGCTACCTGTTGGAACTTGCTGAGGCGAGGAAAAAAGAACCCTACAAATTCTACAAGTGACTAAGTCATTTGGTCGCAACGAATAACGGGTTTACGAATATTCCTTCAGGAAAGCGAAAATATAATACCTCTCAAAAAAGGGCACGAAGGACCGAAAACTCATCCTCCACTAAAGGGTATGAGTTGAAATAGTTATATCGAAATCCCTTAATCATGATCATGCTTGAGATCGACCATGAAGTACGGTTTCTAATCTCTAAAAAAACTATGACAAACCTTGGTATGGGGGCAATACCACCACATTAAAGAAATTCAATAATGCTTGTTTCTCAAACATACCACTGAATTGTCACAGCTTGAGATCGAAAGTTCAACTTAATTTGAACCCCAAATGGCTGTAGAAGACTCAAGAACTTCAATACCGAGACGAACAAAAAGGTGGTTGTTTGCAGGGAAGAAGTTTCAGGAGCTTATTCGGCCAAAATCAAGAAGGGGCGACGGAAAAATCGGTTGAGCAAATTCATCTAGCGATAACTCATGATTGCGGTCAGAAGTGACTTACCAAAATGCCGCAAGATCATTCTTATACCAAGTATTGCATTAATAAGTAATTTACAACGTAAAATTTCTGTGTAGCAATCATGAAAGGATGATAAGTGATGAGTGCAAAGCATCAAAGTAAAGCAAAGTTCGACTACAATAAGAAGAACACAGTTTCAGTCTAGCAGCACAGAATTAGATCATGGAATTACAAAGTCAAACACAAACTACGAATCATAAGAATGCGCAGAGTAACAAGTGTAAAAGTAAGTGAGCGAGGGCCGGCACTTGCATATACAACCGGTCTAAATACAGTGCATAAAAGGGAAATAACAGCATAAGGGAAACTGGTTTGAGGCATTACTTCTTCTTTCCATTCTTCGAGCTCCCAGATCTTAAAGTCGATCCTGCCAATCGATCTCCATCTTTGATCATTATACCACTGGGTCTCTCGTGGGAAGATATAATAATGGCCTTCTTCTTCTTCCTGACAGTCATTTTTCCCTTGCTACCCGAAGACGTCCCCCGTTTTTCTTGAATCTCAGTGTCTTCTGCGGGGGAATCGTCAGTATGCTCTGAATCCTCCTCACTTGTGAAATAATCAACGTCCTTTTCCAAGTCTGCAATTGCTCCAATCTTGGCGTCCAGGGACTCCGGGGTCGTAACATTAACCAGGGACTTGTCACCCTGGCTTAGAGGAAGAGCTGGGGCAGGGGGTGTCGATATTAGAATTGAGTCTGTGGTTGTGGCTTCAGTCATCAAGGTAGTAAATCCACCAACAGGAAGTGTTGGTGAGATCAAACCTAAGGAAGACAAACAGTGATTTAAGTACGTGGTTGTACCAGGAGAAGCGAACAAGCGTCCTAAGTATAGTACGAATTGAGCAACCTCAGGTTTACCTGCAGCCATGAGACTCACGTCGATATTCGTATGTACTTCGACTTCAAACCCGCTTGCATCAGGAGGCTACCAGCATCGTTACCTTCTGTTTTGTCTTTTTAAGGGTCAGAAGGATCAACAGGAGTCTGCGGATCAGAGGCCTCAACACTGACAATGTCCACATGGGTTTCCACATTCGTATTTAGAATGGGTTCCCCCGAACATCCAGCTTTGTCTCCAAGAAGGACTCTCGATGCTGCTAATTGAGCCTTCCCCACGGTTAGAGCATTACGAGACTCTGGATCAAGGAGATCCTCAATGAGATCATCCTCGCTACAAAAGCCTTCATTGATCTCTAAAATTCGCTCCCAAACACGAGCTAGAGTAGTCTCAAATTTTTCCTCCAATAAACACAAGCTTCCTTTGTTCATGACGCTGTAAACATAAAAGTCAAAAAAGGAATCTTCATCTTCTTAGCGTACCCTCTCAAGATCAGCAGCAGCTTTAAGCTTCTCTTTCTCAAGGGTTGTGCTAAGTGAAGTGATGCTCTCACAAAGAGCAACATTCTCTTGTTGGTAGGAAGTTAATGACTCCTTTTCCATGGCTAACAGAGTTTCAGTCATCTGTCTAGTGGTTTGAGCTCCTTGTAGTTGTGCTGATAGAGCATTTTCATTCAGCTTCGCAGCAGCAAGATCCTCTTTAAGCCTTTTATTTCCCAGCTCCAAGATTTCACAATTCTAGGTCCTTCTCGGAATGGAAAGCAATAATTTTCTCTTGTGATTTTATGGCTTTAATTATTATGGCCTTGTCACTCTCTAAGGCGGCGATACGATTGAGGCTAACCCCACTAACTCTTGAAAGTTCGTGAGCAAATGTCCGCCAATGCCCAAATTGCTTCTCGGCTTCATTTTTTAGCTTGTCCAGTTTCATGTAAAATTGGTCCCTAGCTGTTTGCAACTGATTCTGAGCTGCATCAAAACGTGAAGATGCACTACCTTTCAAGATATCAAACGGTTCAAGTAAATCTCGCTTGTCGTTGGGATAGATATCCAGATCGAGACGTGTTCCTCTGAGACTCCAACCTGGGAACCGGTCAGCAAGGCCGAAATCAGTTGGTCCAGGAATATAAGGTCGGCTGTCCATGATGGTATCAAGGTCAGCAGGGACATGAGCGATTGATAGAGAGGTCAGGGATATTTCCTTGAAGGTGGAGTGAGCGTCTGGCATTGAAGAGTCATCCGACTTATGATGCTTTCGGGAATCACTCTTTTTCCCTTCACCCGCAGCGTCTTTTCGCTTGGATTTCTTCTTTTTCTTTTTGATCTTTTTCCTCTCCTTTTCCTCCCGCCGATCTTCATCATCCTTCCTCCATCGCCTCTGTTCTTCGATTTCAGGAAGCTCGAGAAGTGGCCGAGAGTCGTGGAATGTTTGTGAGTGCTGAGAAGGATTGGCATGACGGGGATGTTCTGAAGGACGAGGTTTGTTTAGAAAACGCTTTGGATCTTGCTGATTTCGTTTTTCTTTGAAATCTTGCAAGAATGAGGACTTTAGCATTGCTCTTGTACCTGTAATAAAGGAAGCAACGAGAATTCAATACTCACATCAGTAGAGGATAAAACAGTTTCAAAAAGGAAAGTTGGGGAAAGCATAAGCAATGTAGTAACAAACCAATGTTAAGAGAGACATTGGTAGTAGTTATACTATAACAAAGATCCTTGTAAGATGCATCTGGTGAGATTCCTATGTCAATGACCCTCTTAGCTTTATCCTTTGTAGACAATGCAGGAACTGATAATGAAACATCATGAGGAATAATATGTTTAGAAGAGCTAATGTCACTTAAATCCTTAAAGGTGTCCGAAGAATAACGTTTCGGTGTGGAGGGTTCTTTAGAAGTCTTCTTGACACCAGTATTGTCATGAGATGTAACTACAGCATCTTCGATTTTATCTCCCTTAGCCGGATCAGAAAGGGTTTGCGAAGAAGTCAAGTCCTCATCACCTCCCTCAGTCACTTTCCTAACATTTTCACCTCGCCCCTTCTCATGATCGGACTTCCCTTCTTAATAGAAGATAGCTTGGCCTTAGGAGGTGTCTTACTGCTTCCTACAGTACTAAGGCATTTTTGTGGGGGAGACCTAAGAGTAGGGCCTTTACCCGCAATTCTTGTCCTGGAAAACAATCGCATTTTGAGAGTACGGGAAGGATCAAGCAAACGGTATTGGAAAAGAAATTCCTAGGTGATCAAATATCTCCTACTTCTTTGTGCCTCTGGTATAGTTAGTAGAGTATTGTACAACTCTTCGCCGATATTATCATTTGAGTTAGAAGAAGGAAGTTCTGCAAAATAAAAAAGGATGATTTCACATACGGAAGCTAATTGAAAGGATAAAAAGAAAATGTACGAATATGCTATTACCTCCTTTCATCCATCTTCCATAGAAACTGTCAGGGCAGAGCACAAAGCAATAGTTTTCTAAGCAGCCTTTGACACTTTCCATCAAAACGGTTACAATCTTAGGGTACTTCCCTTCTAAGCTAACAATCGATGGCGAAGGTTGTTTCTTTTTGAAAATATATAAAGAGCAAACCTCTTCGAAGGATGGGGGTCGCTCCTTGGTTCTCATAAAAAGTATGTAAAGGCAGTTTAGAATAGCGTAACTATTTGGATGAATCTGCATGGGGGCAACGGCTAGACGCTTCAGAATCATCTCTATGAACGGATTAAAAGGTGGCAAACCACCCGTCGTCAACATGTGTCGGTTGATAACAACATATCTAGAGGGAGCGTTACGTGCAAGCTCACCATTCTATGGAAGTTAGACTCACCCTCTGATATACTGAATTGAGCACAAAACGACTTATAATCACGATCAACCAGTTTATTTAGTTTACTGTCCTCAGGTTTTTCATTCAAAGGCTTGGGTGGCGGAAATTCAAGATTAGCATAAACTCCAGAAAGATTATCTGCAATAATAGAAGTACTGGTTGATGAAGGCTTAGATGTTGCTTCAGATTGTTGACGAGATTTCTGTCTGATACATCTCTGTGCAAATAAAGGTGTTTGACAATGAAATACAGGGTGGCAAATGGTAAAAGATTATACACTCAAATGGATCAATCATTTGGATCAAGTTGAATCGGTTTAGACCAATACAATTTGGATCAGTTAACCGATTCAAACTGGATTGGCTAGAGCTAGTTCAATATGATTCGACTCGGACCGATCCGAATTGAATGAGTCTAGACCAATCCTTATTGAATCAATCAAGGCAGGTCCAAAATGGATCAGCCCAGACCGATCCAGATTGAATCGGACAAGGCAGGTCCAAAATGGATCAGCCCAACCGATCCAGATTGAATCGGTCAAGGCAAATCCAAAATGGATCAGCCCAGACTGATCCAGATTGAATCGGTCAAAGAAGATCCAAATCGGATCAGCCCAGACCGATTCAGACTGAATCGGCCATAACCGATTTGTCATGACCAATCCCTATTGGATTAGCAAGGATTGATCCAAGCTGGATCGTGCATACCAGTTCAATGTTATCCCGATTCATGAGCAACTTCCTGGTTTAAACATTTCTACAAACACCTTGCATGCATCATTAGAAAATCAAAATTCAAAGACTGTTTCGCAAATTGAATTCATCACATACTTCCACCTATTCATTCCAAACATTTTCAAACCATTTCAGCACCCAAAATCTACAATTTGAAGCCCTATGATTCCAAGAACTGACTTAAATTGGCAACACAGAAGTTCCCCGTATCCAATTCACTCCAACGAAATTATAAAGCAAGAAAATCAACAAAAAAGCAAAAAAAAAATACCTGCAGTTGCGTGTGTAAAGTAGGCGGATTTGGGTTTGAAATGGCATGAGTCTAGGGTTGGATTCTCGGTTCAAACTGATCGAAGTGGAGCGATTTGGATACGAATTGGAGTGGGAAGCTAAATCGGGCACTATATTTTTAAAGTAATGTGTCTTAGGAAGAAACAGCCGACATTAGAGAATTTTCAGCCAAAATGAAATGAAAATGCGAAGTGATGGGTCATATACTTATAATACTCAAGCATCGGGCCGATCCAGATCAACCTGGGCCACGAACAAAGCAAGCCCGATCCAAATTTGAAACCCACGACAAGAGGCCAATAGTTTATCAAAGCATCGTGGATTTGGAATGTATCGAAGCCCACACTTTTCATAAATAATGAACTCCGAGGGACAAAATGTTATCCACCAAATTCACATAGCTTTTGATCGGGCCTTTCATGTAGTTTTGGATCGGTATGAATCAAATAGAAGCACTCTGGAATGGTCCGAGAAGCAGCTAAATCGGCCTGCTTGTATGATGATGAATCGTCCTACATGTATGATGATGAATCGGCCTACCACATAGTAAAGTGGATCGGCCTAAGCTGATCTGGATCGAACCGAGCTGTTGGACTGTGATTTGAATCGGCTCAAGATGAACTGTATCGGGCTGAAGCGCAATACACTGGCTCGAGACGAGCTGGACTGGGCTGAAGCGCGATACACTAGCTCGAGACGAGCTGGACCGGGATGAAGCACGATACACTGGCTCGAGACGTGCTGGACTGGGTTGAAGCGCGTTACACTGGCTCAAGTGGTTCTGGATCGGGTAGAGGTATGTTGAATCGGCTCGAGATGTACTAGATCGGACAGAATTACTCTGGATCGGATCGGAAGCTTGGATACTTGAAATTAACCTCAGCGGCATTTCCGTAAATAATTAACATACCGATCCAAAACCTGAAAGCTGTATTACACTCATCCCTCACTCTTATAAATAGATCTTGACATCCATTTTAATGGGGGAGCTTTTTGGTGATCCCGAAGGGCTATAAAATTTTATTCTCAACTTCTCCTAAGTAATATGATCATCTCAAACACTTCAATTCAAAGATCCATCTCCGAATTCATTATAAAGATATGAAGATTCATCAAAACTTGTGAGAGAGTTCGGGTTGATTCTATTGACATCCATACTTGGAGGATCTCAACCATTACTCATAGGAATTTCACTAAGTATAAAAGTGAGAAGATTGAGGTGAATCATGGATGTATTGAGAGAGTTTGTTTGTTTTGTAATCCGAAAGGTAATAATGGAATCATTTGATAAAGCGGACGTAGATCACGCTTGATCGAACCACTATAAAATTTTGTGTCACTCTTTACTTGCATCTTCTTAGTTCTCGGCTCCATTTTTACTATTTCAAAGAATATTGTGAAGTGCACCTTGCATCTTTGGTGTTGACTCAATTTTTGAGATCAACATAAATTAATTATTATAATGTAAAAATACGTGACATTACATAACACCATGGTGTTATTGATAAAAATTAATTACCATTTCACGTTCAAATCTAATTAAAGATTTAACTATCACTTGGAGCAAAACTAGTGATACTCCATTCTCAATCATTTCCTCAATTCGATAATTTTAGTTATCTCATTCACATTTCAATCAAATTAAAGATTCATTAAAACTCCACTTAGTTTTAATCTTCTATCAATCATTATTTAATGATTATTTAACTTTGGAAACACAAACATGTTACATCGACAATCTACACCATACCATTGATTTCTACCTATATTTAACCTCTAAGCTTGTACATCTCAGAGAAGGGTGTTAAGCAAGAGAATAAATTCCCCGCCACCAAACAGATATATATTTAGCAGACATCAACAATACAGTTCGAAATACAATGTTAGACATATAATCCTGTCTTAACTGGTTTAAAGAACCAATGTCATTTAAAACATAGTTCACGATAAACCCAAAATCACATTCCATTAATTATGGAATCTTCATGGAAAACCGATCAATATATATAATCATTATAAATTTCCATATCCAACCAATAATTTAAATGGAATAACAGCAAAGCCTTTTAAATTCCATATATAGTAATAGTCTTCCCCCACAGAAGCTCACTTCGATTATTACCAAATCGAATTCCATTCCATTCCAATTTATTTTATTAAATTGGAAAATTTTACTTTGGAAAATTTCCATTAAATCTTAATAAAGATTTATATATACTACAAATCACATTTCACTATTAGTCGGGTTAAAGAACGAATGTCGTTTAAAGCACAGTTCACGATAACCCCACAATCAACTATCATTTCAATTCCAATTAAATGCTAATTAATGTGTAAACTTCACTAAATCTTAATTAAAATATTTATTCTTTTCTCTACTGGTTTTAACAACAGTGTTAATGAAGACACCATTCACGACAAAACCAGTTGAGAAAAAGATTAAATCTTTTTATTTAGATTTAATGAAGTATACCAATTAAATGGTATTTAATTCGAATTGAATTTGAATGTGATTTTGGGTTTATCGTGAACCGTGCTTTAAATGACATTGGTTCATTAACCCAGTTAAAGACATGATATGATTTCCCAAGTTAAATAATCATTAATATTGATTTTTGGGAAGATTAAAACCAAGTGGAGTTTTAATGAATCTTTAATTAGATTGAAATGATCGAGAATGGAGTATCACCAGTTTTGCTCCTGGTGATAGTTAAATCTTTAATTAAATTTGAACGTGAAATGGTAATTGAATTTACCGATAACACTGTGGTGTTAGATATGAAGTATTACCAGTTTTACTTCATGGGATGAATAGGTTGGGATTGGGAAATAAAATAAATGACTATTCGGTGTGGTTTGCTAATCCCGACTAGTTTGAATTGAAATTCAAAAGAATATTAAAGAATAAATTTAAAGAATTTATCTTTGATAAAATTAATGGGAACCTTTCACAAAGTATAAGAGTATTTGAATAAAAGAATATTCTGAATTGGAATGAGGCGTATGTTGTGTTTGTGTAACACTTGTTTATTATATACGCGAGTTATTCAGAAAGACTGGGTATATCCCATTCTGAATAACTGATTCTACGTGGTGTCGAGGATGAAGATGGTGGTCGAAGACCGGAGGTCTTCACATCATTTGAGTGATTACTGGTGATCTTGATTGGGTTGTACACCCAAGAGGAGGGAATCAGTTGGTGATCGTCCAGACGTATTTGGAGATCGATGGATATGCGAGGTACAAGGTGTCTCCGGTTTCGTTCAAACACAGAATGAACTTGTAAATGGACTGTGTGTCTGACATTGGATTTTATTCTGTAAGATTGATTTCTATTAAATATATATCTATTTGGCAGCGGAGAATTTATTCTCTTGCTTAACGCCCTTCTTTGAGACGTACGAGCTCAGGGGTTATATATTGATGGATATCAATTGCGTGGAGTGAATTGCCTATGTTGCATGCCTAAGTGGCAAATGATCAAGGCTTCTGCTGAAAAGCAATGTCTTGTGGTTGATGATCAAAGCACGGCCTATGTGGCATAGCTTTGTGTAGCGTGGATTCACGAGCCTCACACCCCGGTTGTGAACCAGAAATGGGAGAATACCTCAGGGAGGACACGCGTTTCTTTCTAGCTAGGGTGGTGTCAGTGACCTACCAGCCCTGACATTTATATTATTTTCACTTGTGTTGTTGTTGCTGTTGCGAGGCGCCTCGGATATATCGATGACTATGTGGAGCCGATGGAGTCATGGGACTCATTTACGCCCCAAAGGGCAAGGAAACGTAGTGTTCAGGCATTTTAATCCACATCGGTGGACCATCCCTGTCGCTCCAAGGGTCACTCGAGCTCTGATCCTGAGGCTCGGGCTAGACAGTCTCGAATCGGTAGAGGACGATCCCTTGCCTCGGTTCACAGATGGAAATCCAACTTCTAGTACGTGACATGTGTGGTTTTGATTGTAGAGCCTAGTATTGGCGACATGATATATGGTACCCATGCCGTCTATGATTGATACTTATGATTTGAAGTTGTTTTGTACACTATGCACCTATAATAGTATCAAATGATCTGTTTTAAACGTACCAAGCATGTTTGTATGGGAAAACCCTATCCCCCAGCTTGCGTTGCATTGTGTGATAGGACCTGGGTCTTATAATAGCTTCATTTTTCCAGAAAACATTGCGATGTTTTGTTATATGCACTGGTATTCTTAGGAGGAAACCCGTTCCGTGTTATACGGCGTGGTCCCTTGGTTTACTTTATTTTAAAATAAAGTTTTAAATAACTGTTTTAGTTCTCACACCAGTCACATGACTGACCTGGAGTTTATTGTTTTAACCTAAACTCTGGGTGCCCTTATTTTGACATGGGCAGCTAGTAGTTTTGATTTTATAGATTTATATTCACAGGATCCTGGTTTACAGCTGGAACGATAGTTGGAAATCTCTGTATCTGTGTATTACTTTCAGTTATGTTTCGTATTATTTTCCGCTACTTTGTAATGTAATTTAAATCTCTGATATTTTCTGTGTAATATTTATTCGTACTCTATATATCCTTGTATTCTGATGGAATTGTTGTAATTAACTATGAAATATTCTTCTGTTTGCGTTCCGACGTGTCGTGTTCTCAAAACAATCAGCGGTTTCGAATGGTCTTGGTCGGTTTAGCGATCAATTCGGATTGAGCGAAATTCCTTATCGTTACATTTGGTATCAGAGCTCTGGTTTACAGAGCTCGAGAACAAGACACATTAGAACCATACGAAAGAATTCATCAGAAATTGGATTAGTAATATCCAATGAGAATGACTCGTTAGAGATGGGATCAGTAGTATCCTAGAACGAGTGTGAAGAGTATATTTTAAAATGAAAATGAATTTTGTTTTGAAAATTTAAACCTTATTCAACGTATTTGAATATTTATTTGTATTGAATTTGGACAATCCAATATATAAAGATTTTGCATATACGTCTAATCCACGGGTATTCGAAGTTTTAATATACTGGATAGATATAGAATCACACTCTAGTCGCACAGGGATGATTCTAATGATGATGCATCATCATCAGTGTTTGTGTTCGAGTTTCGAAGGTGTGATATTTAAATATTTCCAATTGACTGGTGCGAGAAGCAAAACTAGATAGGGCTTATTGTTGTGATTTAGCATCAAAAATCCAATTTTTGGACTATGTATCAAAGTTATGAATTTGAAATGATAATCAACTAATTGATTGTTGGTTGTGTTGTTTGATTATTGTTTGATTAATTAAATGTTGAACCTTTAGCCAAATTGTATCAAATATTGAACTGTATTGAAAATTATTTGGAAATGCATGCATGTACATATATATGTGTGAACAGGTCATTGCAAGGAGGCTAGAGAAGAGGAATAAAATTGTTTGCCCGACAAATAGGTACATGTTTATTGTATTTCTTGGGATTTTGATGATTTTATGAGCCGATTGGCTAGCCGCTTGGCTGTTTCATTTTCATTTTGGATTGGAGAGGGCCATGGGAGGCTATTTGAAATATCCCGAAGCTCCCGGTGCAAGGGAGGTAATGGCGAAATTTTTCGAAAATTTAGGGCAGTAGCCAAATTTTTGAAAAATTTGAAAAGTTCTTAGAAACTGAAAAGTTGAAGAACTTAAGCCGTAATGAAAATAATGGAAGTTAAGTTGATTGGTTAAACAACTTTCGGCTTCGTTCCTCTTTGGGGACGAAAAGTTTTAAGTAGGGGAGATTGTAATATCCTGGAAATTGGAGCCAATTTAAAATTTTTATTTTGACAATTTTAGTGAATTTTAGATATTTAAAATGGATTATTTTAAATAATAACGACGAGAAATTTACTTTGAATAGAATTAGATTGTATATGTTAATTTGAATCGTCGTTAGAATATAAATAATTATTTATATTTATAAAAGGAATTGAAAATGGCGCGGTAGTTTGAAAATTCGATTTCAAATTTTAGATGAATGTACAGGATTCAAAATAAACCGGATTTTGGCAAAACCAAAAATATTAGAATTTAGTTGATAATATCTTTCTAGCGAATCCGAAAAATTGAAATTTCCCATAGTGGGGATAAAAAGTTATGTCCAGTTGAAAATTCATAATAGTCATTGTGGAATTCCAGCCCTTAAAAATAGCGATTTTGCAAACGACCTCGGTTTTCGACGAAACCACTTTTTTTGGATACTAGATGTCAAATTATTGCTAGATTCCAAAGTTCGTAATTTTTCGAATCAATATGTGAGCGTGGTGAAGTAAAACGTGTTTTGACAGTTTCTATCAATTTCGATTGACCAGAAAATGGCCATTTTTCAAACGGTTTTCAAATTTGACGTTAGTTTTGTTAGAACCGTATCTTCGATACGAAGCTAGAAAATATTTTTCGGGAATTTTTGGGGTCCGTATGTGGCACCAGTAAATTGAAATGTGCGTTCAAATTCAATATATAGATTTATATTTTGATTTTGACTAAAACTGATCGAAACGATCGAGCCAGCTTATGATACATATCCTATTGTGTTCAGAATGGGGGTAATTAACAGGGGGCGATAGTCGTTGAGCTCAGTTCTGAGATCGAATTTAAAACTAACTTTTGGAATTAGGAATTGAAACAAATAATTAATACATATAATTCTATTTTTTTTTTCTTCTACCCTCCTTTATCTCATATTCAGAAGTCAAACACCCCCATCGTTCAAACCAGATCTAAAAAAAAGGGGAAAACCCCAACGCCGTCTGCCTCGAAACCTCCCACCACCGTTCGATGTCGTCGCGCCTACGTGGGAGCCCGTCGCCCTCAACGCCGCTTCACCTGTAACAATCCGGAAAATCTGAGCCAGTTTAAAAATTTTATTTTGGCAATTTTAGCGAATTTTGAGTATTTAAAATGAATTATTCTGAATAATATCGACGAGAAATTTATTTTGAATAGAATAGAACACATATATTTATATACGTCGTCATTAGAATAAAATTATTTATTTATATATAAAACGAATTGAAAATGGCGTGGTAGTTCGATAATTCGATTTCAAAATTCAAATGAACGTACCGGGTGCAAAATAAACCGGATTTTAGCGAAACCAAAAATATTAGAATCTAATTGAGAATATCTTTCCAACGAATCCAAAAAATCAAAATTTCATTGCGGGGATAAAAAGATATGTCCAGATGAATTTTCAGAATAGTCGCTATGGAATTTCTGGCCCCTAAAAATGGAAATTTTGCAAATGACATCGGATTTCGACGAAACCACTTTTGTTGGATCCGCGATGTCAAATTATTGCTAGGTTTCAAATTTCATAATTTTTAGATTCAATATGTGAGCGTGGCAAAGGAAAACGCGTTTGACCAGTTTTAGTTTATTTTAATCGACTAGAAAATGGCTAATTTTCAAACGGTCTCCGAATTCAATGAAATTAGTTTTGTTAGGACTGTATCATCAATACGAAGCTAGAAAATATTTATTGGGAATTTTTAGAGGCTGTATGTGACCCCGGTAAATTGAAATGTGCGTTCAAATTCAATATATTGAGTTATATGTTGATTTTGACGAAAACTGATCGAAATGGTCGAATCAGCCTACGATACATATCCTATTGTGTTCGGAATGGTGGTAATTAGTTATGGACGACAGGCGGTGGGCCTCGTTTAGAGGTCGAATAAAAAAGTCAACTTTTTGAAATTAAAATAAAAAAAATAAAACCTCTCTCCTCTCTTCCCTTTTACCTCAGCCCCCCCCCCCCCCCCCCCCCCACCATTCAAATTCATTTCAAAATTAAAAAAAAAAAAAAGAAAATGGGGAGGACGTCGATCCTCCACTGCTCGCACCACCGTCGAGGCGCGGCCTACCCCAGCCTCGCGCCCTCGCCTCCAGCCCCCCCCCCTCCGTCCCTGCTCCTCCTCTCCTCCTCCCCCTCTTCTAAATCGATCGCCGAGCCCCCCTTAAAATCCTTACGCCACCCCTCCTCTTCGCCAATCCACCACCCACGAACCCGCGACCCCCTCCTTCTCTTCTCCGCCAGCGCAACCCCCCCCCTCTACGAGTCACGGCAACAGCGCCCCTCCCCTTTTCCTTGACCACTGTAAGCTTTACTTTGTTTTATTTATTATTTCCTTTCTTTATATAATGTAAATAAGTTTTAAAATGAAAAGTATATCAGTTTTATATACAGTATGATATTGAGAGGGATAAAAATACAATTTTTAATTATGTTGAGGGATAAAAACTTGATTTTTATAATATATAAAATATTTTTATATGATTTTTATAATATAGAGAAGTTAAAAATATAATTTTTATACTAGTGGCATCATAAAAATACGATCTTAACTTAGGTAGAGTATTAAAAATATAATTTTTATATAGTAGAAGATTAAAGATATGATTTTAATATTAGTAGAAGATTAAAAATATGATTTTTACATTATAGAAGTATTAAAGATTTGATCTTTATTATTTAGAAGGAGCAAAGATGTGTTTTTATATAAGTGGCGATATAAGAATATAATCTTTATTATCTGAACACCGTTGTAAAAATGGAATTTTTATCTATATAGTAGCGGTGTAAAAATAGAATTTTTATCTATATAGTAGCAGTGTAAAAATAGAATTTTTATCTATATAGTAGTAGTATAAAAATGTGGTTTTTATATACATAGCAATAATATAAAAATGTGATTTTTTTATATGTAGTAGCTACGGGCAACGAAAGTGACAAAAGGCGAGAACAGCGATGACTTCTAGATAAGAAGAGTCGAGGCGTTTGGATTAGCTAGCTGGTGAGAACTTCTCACTTTAAATTTTCTTTTCTAGTTAAAATATATAGTAGGATGCAGAAGGTGCTTAGCAGCACCCGACACCCGTCGTCCACAGACCATGGATGGTTTGTATGTTTGATTGTTTGATGTGTTTTGAAAATTGATTGTGTAATGTGATGTGAAATGAAATAAAATATTTATATGGTTAAAAATATTTGATCGTTAAAAATATTATTTTTAACGTGTGTGTGTGTGAATAAAAGTGAGTGTTTGTTGATTGGAAACCCCACACGGGTGTTGGGATGATATTTAGCATACGATAATCCCAACTGTTTAGTGATTTGTCTATCGTTTGGTTGACAGGATGTGCAAGCGTTAGTTAGTTATATCTAATGCCTATGCAGTTGTGTGGTGCACTCTGGATGATGGTTGATTCTTTATCGTTGCTATTATATACATGTGTTGTGTAGAATCCATATAATTAACATTATATGGTAAATGATTGGGCCTCATTCCAATTAGGAAAATAAAGAATATTATAAAAGAAAATTCATGGGTTGAATAGAATATATAGTCATGTGTTGACAGTGCTCATGTGTTAACGGTATTCATTTGTTGAATAGAATAACGAATTTATTGAAATATATAAAATCGTGTTGATTAGAGACGCGCCATTTTGACATGAACGATATTTATATCGATTATATTCGTTTTTATAATGAATAGAGAAAAGGTTGTGATTTCAAAATATTATGTTTTGAAAATATTATCATTTATATAGTAATGATATGAAATATTCAATTTTGATTTGAAATTGAATATAGAGTTGAAATGGTTTCGAAAACGAATTAAAACGATTTATAAAATACGTTTTAAAAGGAAATCGACGAAATATATAATATATATATATATTATATATATAATGGCCTGAATAGAACGCACCACGCTGCGGTAGTTCGTGAATTTCGACTATTGACTTCGAATTAGCGTTGCGGGAGATCCGACCGTCAGATTCTCCTGAAACTGGAATCGTTGGGTTCGTATCGAAAATAGCTTTCCAATGAATATTAGAAATTTGAAATCTAACGGTTGGATTTGGAATTATGTCCAAATCAAATTTGAAAAAGGTCGTTGTAAGTGCAGTTCGATGGCCATTGGTGGAAATTGACTGTACGGGCCTTAATAAAATCATTAAAAATAGTAATAATTTGTGTAGAATCATAAGAAATGATTTGGGAAGAAGTGGGATGAAAAACTCCACATTTGAAAAGATAAAAATAGATTTTTATCGAAATGAACTAGTTTTGAACTAGAATTAAAATCAATTTGTTTTTGAAATAAATAAATTGAATTTGAAATGGCTTTGAAAATAACCAGGATTTCCAATATATAGAGTGGAAATAGATTTGAATCGAAATTGTCTTTGGAATATTTCGATGTTGGATTTCGTGATTATACAGATATTGTTATGGGAATTTGAAAGATATATTTATATCGTTATTTCCAATACGATATTTGTTGGTCGTAGAATTTGATACTGAATATAAGCCGATATATTTTCTATTCAGAGTTTTGTATTTAAATGTGATTTGGGTTTGTCGTGAATGGTGTCTTCATTAACACTGTTCTTAAACCCAATGGAGAAAAGATTAAATCCTTCTATTTTGATTTAATGAAGTGTACCAATTAAATAGTATTAATTGGAATTGAATTTAAATTGGTTTTTGGATTTATTGTGAGTGGTGTTTTGAATAACACCTGTTCTTTAACCCGATTAACAATAGAATGTGATTTTGGGTTTATCGTGAACAGTGCTTTAGATGACATTGGTTCTTTAACCCAGTTAAAGGCAGGATATTGATTTTTGAAAAGATAAAAACTAAGTGGAGTTTTAATGAATCTTTAATTAGATTGAAATGTGAATTGATAATTTAAATTATCAAATCTGAAAGGTGATCGAGAATGGAGTACCACCAGTTTTGCTCCAAAGGGATAGTTAAATCTTTAATTAGATTTGAACGTGAAATGGTAATTAACTTTACCTATAACACCGTGGTGTTAGATATGGAGTATTACCAGTTTTGCTCCAGGGGATGAATAGGTTGGGATTGGGAAATAAAATAAATAATTACATCGGTGTGGTTCGCTAATCCTGACTAGTTTGGAAAACCATAAAATGGTTTGAAATGATATCCAAAGGAAGATTAAAGAATAAATTTTGAAGAATTTATCTTTGATAAAATTAATGGGAACCTGTAACAACCCGTATTTTTCGATAACGTGTTAAGACGAGAATCAAGGCAGAATTTAATTTTAAATTCTGAATCAAGTAAAACGGGCTATGCCATTGCGTTCGTCTCGGAAAAATACGCGAAATAGAGTCCGAGTTTTCGAAAATCGGAGTCCATATGACCAAGTTATGGTCCGGCAAAGTTTTCAGAAAATTCAAGTTCAAAAGCAAGTTCTAATTTCGAAAATTAGGGCTGGAAGGCTAGGCGGGAAAAATTCCCGCCAGGCACCCCAAGTCGACAGCCCTGTCGACTTGGGAGTCGACATGGCCTCACCCAAGTCGACAGCCCTGTCGACTTGGGGGTCGACTTATGGTGGCCGAGCCATCTTGGCTTGGTGCACCTACACTTGTCTCTGGTCTTGCTCTGGAAGCTTCCAACGTGGTTTGATGGCTCAGATCCATCCTAGGGTTAATCTAAGGGCCTAAAACTACCCTAATCTCTATAAAAACACCCCTAAGCCTACCCTAAACCCTCATTATTCATTCTTGCAACTAAACTATGGCAAAATTTTCACTCTCATGGCCTCCACCCTCATTCTAAAATTCCTAAGTAAATTCCTATGAGAGGTTTCATGATCATGAGAGTGTTAGAGAGTTTCTATGTTAGTATGAGAGCCTCTCAAGTTGATTTCAAGGCTAAAGCTTTGATCTTTGTTCATAAAGATGGGGTTTTGATTGATTTGGAGTGTTCTTCTTTGGGTTTTTGGGTGATGGCATGCATAGGCTTCATCACAATCTTTAATCTAATCGATTTGTGCCTTCATAGCAATGTAAGCCCTTTCCCTACTCTTAGATATTAACTATGAAGTTAAATGTTCATGTGCAAGTTTGGGTTTGATCATTTAGTATAATACATGCTATCATGTCATGCAAGTTTATGAAGTCTTCATCTTGATCTTGTGGTCATAAAGCTTTGGCCTTTATGTTAAATGTTGCATTTTGGCAACATGAGAACTATCATACCCCTTATGATAGCTTGCATGTAATGTCAAATGCGAACTTCTAGCCATCTTTCTATGTCATTTATCATCATGATTCGCTTATTTGCCAAGTTTGAACGTTATGCATGTTTTTGAGACTTAAGAATGTAACATGCAAGTTAATGAACACATTATGTCTCATTTGCCACCATGTTCAACTAGTGGCTTTATACCCCCTTTTGCCATGCCTTTGACAAGTTCCTTCTTTGAATCCATTATGCGAGTTTAAAAGCGTTGGGGTCACATTATGGGAAAACATAATGACATGAACATGATTTGGGTAAATGGGTATAAACATGACAACATGTAACGTTAAATATGACATGTGTTTATACTTGAAAACATGACTTGAAATATAACATGGAAGTTGATATGTAAGTAGGCTTGAAAACATAAGCTTGGGAATTTACCTATTAAGTTAGGTCTACCCATTGGGAATTTAACTATTAAGTTAGGTCTACCCAATTGCTTGAAAACTTGTAATATGTGTTGGAAACATAATGGACATGACACTTAGATAATATAAGTGTGGCCAACTCGAGGTTGGGTTGAGTTTGCAACGTAAAACTACCCGGAACCGACCGGCCTAACTAGTAGTTGCAAACAATAGGACCCAATGTGAGTAGTTGGTCATGTTGTGCTTGAACCCGAGGTTAGACCAAGTTGTGGTGTAAAGCTACCCGGAACCGACCGGCTTAACTAGTAACCACAACAAAGTCTAATGTGAGAGGTGAAGGTGCATTAAGTAATTAATGCCACATGATAGGGTTAAGTTAATTTGATTAATGACTCTTAACCAAATATGACATGGACAAATGGGTTAAGTAATTTGATTAGGCTAATGATACTTAACAAAACATGGCAAGGTTGGGTAGGTTAAGTAACTTGATTTGCCTAATGACACTTAACCATTTTTATATGACAAGTGGACAGGGTTAAGTTAACCAACACTTAATCAATCCAACGCGATAACTTGGTAAGGTTAAGTAAGTTTTCTTAATGACGCTTAACCGAAAAATGCAGTTAATGGATGGGATTTAGATTAGACTCAACTAGTCTAAACATGGAAATCGGATGGGGTTAAGTTAGCCTAGACTTAATTAATCTCACTTGGTAGTTTAATGGAGTTAAGTTAAACACTTAAATAATCTAACATGATGATTTGAGGTGGTTAAGTGACCTATACTTAACCAATCTAACTCAAGAATTTATTGAGGTTAAGTTAACCTATACTTAACCGATCTAACGTGAAAACACGATAAGGCTAAGTCACGAATCGCTTGAATACACTTGACCGATTTGACTAAGTAAAGTGATAGGGTCAAGTTAATATATACTTAACCAATCTAGAATGATAATTGGACGAGGTTAAGTCGTGAATTGCTTAATACATACTTAACCAACGAGAGCATGGTTTGTAGGGTTAAGTCTTGGACTTGGATACTTAGCCAATTTTGACATGATTTGTAGACGGGATAAGTCATGAACATAAGTGACACTTAATCCATTATGTAAACCCTTGTTCTGAGGATTAGGGGATAACCGTAGTTAACAAGGATAACGGGAATAAGGCTAAGTGGTAAACCTTAGTTGAGGAATAACTAAGTAATGTTTCTTAGCCAAGGAAATTTAGACCAGTTCATAGATAGATGAGTAACCGGATACGGTAGGTCATCGTTTAAGTATACGAGTAGGAGCAAGTATCTGATTTAGATAAAGGCTCCAGCGAACTGGGTAACGAAGCAGCGGCTTCGGGGAACGTGAGGATATTCTTGGTATCCCTCTGTGCGCTGCCAGGTAATTATACTAGGCTCATGAGAGGTTAAGGTATGCGTTAGAAGAGCCAAGAGTATGCCTTGGTTGCTATACGAGCGACCTAAAGACGAGGATGGATAGGGGATAGTCGACGATACACGGTCGTACGCTAGATAGCATTTCGTCAGACTACCTACCATCTTTGGTCAAGCGTGTACGTACGGAAAGGCATAGAACACCCAATAGACCATAATTGCTATCTAATTATGGTTGCGGTAAGGCTAGGATTGTGGGTTGGCCAGTAGTGTGTTCTCATACAGGATTTATCCTGTCTTGTCTTTCACTAGTTGAGGGAGGGGTCGCGTGGGACCATAGCCACGTATAGAAAAACAGACCTTAGCATCTGCATCGGCAGATAAATCGAAAGCTCCCGACCGAGTCCTGTATTACTTGATCTGCCCTGTGACGGGACTCGGATGGCATGATGTGATACATGTGCATACAGTCATGGAAAATGATTCACGATGAATGCGTGGGAAAAAGGGCGCGGTTGACGGTTAGCGTAAATCCTAGTGGCCCTGGGTGGTTGAACCAAAACCGAGATACGAAAACGTGCAATAGGTAAGCGTAATCCCTAGTAGTCCTGGGTAGCAAAAGTCCTAGTTGTACAATGATGATTGATGTTGAAAGACCCTAGTTGGATATAGGGTGACAATCCAAAACGATCTTAAGGATCATGGAACTATGTTAAAGTAGTATAGAACCTCATGGGAAAGCCCGTATGGTCTACGGCAAGGGACTGAACACTTACATGGAATAAAACATACGAGTTGAGTAACCTATATATGCGATATATTAGGTTGACATGGACCATTGCACGACTATTGAGTAAGGGTCATTCATGGTTAACACATGACACGGTGGGGATACTAGTACGGTAGGTGCAGAGCTAAAATACAGGATAGATACCATGGGACGTTATACGTGATAGATATCTTGGGGATATTATACTTGATAGGAACCGGACGATGGGATACCTTGTTTTATCTTGACATTGTAATTTATCATGACACTTTAGTTTATCTGAGTTCAGTAGTTCATCCTGTTATTTTGATTTAGCTTATCTATCTTGTCATCATGCTTATGTTCATCTCGGTTTCTCATGTCAGTTAACTTTACTAGTTTTTATGCTAATCGTAGATAGGGCTTACTCAGTCTTTTTGACTGACCTGTTTTGTTTCGCCTCTTTCTTCCGTTTCCCCCCCTCCCCCCCCCCCCAGGTTACGGGGAGGAAATACTGTTGTTTAGTTCGGACTTCTTCTGCTTGAAGGTCATCATGGATGGCTTGGACTTTTCTTGGCTATGGCTACTTTACTGTTTTTACTTGGGGAATAATTTATGAAAAAGTCTTAATGCTTCTTTACTATTGCAAGACAGGTTTTGATGTACTCTGATGTAAAAGGCTTTAGACCTTAATTATTAATGTTTATGAAAGTTCGATTTTATTTCCGCTATTTTATATGTTCTGTCTTGTGATATTTCTGTGCATGTTTACCAATAATGCCCCTCTAAAGCTAGTGCATTCCTTTGCGAGTGACCCTAGCGGAGGCGGGGTGTTACATTTGGTATCAGAGCAGAAGGTTACCAGACTGGGCAAAAGTTTTTAAAAGACCTTCTGAAAACTATTTGAAAATCGTTTACAAAGAAGCATTTTTCAAGAAAATTTTCTTTTAAAAGAAAAAGGCTATTCCCCAAAGGCCATTAGCACTATCCTTGTTTCCTTAATTGAATCTCTTCTCCTTTTCTTTCCTCCATCTGTAGACACAGTGGCTTTAACTGCGACTAGTCTTTTCTATCTACGAAAGTGCTTTCCATGCGATGGAGGTGATTCTCGAGAGACCAGTGGCCGCGTTATAAGAAAGGATAGTGAGAAAAAGGATAAAGATACAGGCTTAAGGATGAGCAACTTGTTGGTATGGCTTAGTCCTCAAAGGAGAGAGAAAGATGAACAATGAAACCCATGACGAGAGAGTACCTTTGGCATGGTGAAACGGGGCGGATAGTTAAGTATCATGGGACAAGGACAAGATCATCGGGAGGGCAATAGTATGCTCTTATGTCTAGAGTACCTCGGAAGGAGGGTAACGATCTTGTTAAAGGTTTAGCTTTTCTTCTCTATCATCCCGCCAAGACTTTGTTTTGATCCCCGCATCATTTAAGTCCGCTTCGGTAGTTGAGTCTCTGCACCTTAGTACTAGTATAATAGAGGATCCCATTTTTGTCTCAAAGTCTTATTGGAGAATCGGTCCATTTATTCATGGCTTGTTTGGATTTGGGAATGTCTATGCCCAAGTATTGAGTTTGGAAATAATGCTTATGTTTATAAGCTATGGATGGATTCTAAGGATGAAGTGGTTATCCAGTAAGGGGTGCCACTCTCGGTTTTGATAGCAGGGTAGTTAGACTCTTGACTAGCCTTGGTAATACCCTCGGAGTCTCGTGTAACCTTTTAGGTTCGGTCATGATTAGTTACTTAGAATCCCGTGACGCCTTTACTGGAAACTTGAAGCCCGATCGAGTGGTGTTCGCCGATAAGACGGATGGCTTATTTCACTTATGCATGGGTTATGGAAATCACCCTAGTAAGTGCGCTTGATAACCAGGTTGACATCTGTTCTTCTACATACCTTGTAGTATATAAACGAGATCCAAGATTCACCAGGGAATTTTGGAAAGCTTGCATGAGATCATGAGTACGCAGTCATGTTTGCGCCAAGTATTCTAGAAAAAGGATAAGTGCGAGTGGAACGAGAGGCGACGAAGAAATGAGTTCCAGCTCATGTTATGGAAACAGGAAATAAGAAGCTACGAAATCGCGAAGTTAAAAGACGGTCAAGGCACAATGGAATTAAGCTCGAGGAAATACGACTTTGATGGTCAAAGACTAGATACGCGCATGATATCTCTTTTTGGGAGTATATCCTTGATCCCTGTTTTCTGTAGAGCTTACTTGTAGGCTATCTTTTGTGGACATCCTCTCGGTCCTATTTTCTGTTACAAACCCCGTAAGGAATTTGTCTTGTTTATCTTCTCGACCCTGTTTCAGGGAATCCTAGGTAGAACCCTATGTATGTAAACATGTATTTGAAACATGTTATGATTGATATGGTTGCAAGTGGTTGCAAGTGGTTGCTCGTGGATGCGCGAATACACATTAGATACTAGCTCGACTCGGTCACATTTCATATTGCATATGCACGAGTATTTTTGTTTATGGATGAATTCGAATGTGTTATCATCCGGTTGTTGCATATGAATGAATGAATGTGCACGCATATAGTATCTATATGACTAGGATTATTTGCATACATGGTGGATTCATGGCACTAAACATATTTTGCATTAGAAAGATTATTCAGGCCTGATCATTAGCATTAGCTAAGGAACATGAACATACACGTTTTGCATATATTCATACAGCATTAGAAATCATCTAAGGACAATGGTTGCTTGTGGATGATGTTTTGAGTAGATGGATGATGGATGGTAGGATATGTTCTTCCTAACTTGGAGATTTCGGGGACGAAATCCTAAAAGGTGGGGAGAATGTAACAACCCGTATTTTTCGATAACGTGTTAAGACGGGAATCAAGGCAGAATTTAATTTTAAATTCTGAATCAAGTAAAAGGGCTATACCATTGCGTTCGTCTCGGAAAAATACGCGAAATAGAGTCCGAGTTTTCGAAAATCGGAGTCCGTATGACCAAGTTTTGGTCCGGCAAAGTTTTCAGAAAATTCAAGTTCAAAAGCAAGTTCTAATTTCGAAAATTAGGGCTGGAAGGCTAGGCGGGAAAAATTCCCGCCAGGCACCCCAAGTCGACAGCCCTGTCGACTTGGGAGTCAACATGGCCTCACCCAAGTCGACAGCCCTGTCGACTTGGGGGTCGACTTATGGTGGCCGAGCCATCTTGGCTTGGTGCACCTACACTTGTCTCTGGTCTTGCTCTGGAAGCTTCCAACGTGGTTTGATGGCTCAGATCCATCCTAGGGTTAATCTAAGGGCCTAAAACTACCCTAATCTCTATAAAAACACCCCTAAGCCTACCCTAAACCCTCATTATTCATTCTTGCAACTAAACTATGGCAAAATTTTCACTCTCATGGCCTCCACCCTCATTCTAAAATTCCTAAGTAAATTCCTATGAGAGGTTTCATGATCATGAGAGTGTTAGAGAGTTTCTATGTTAGTATGAGAGCCTCTCAAGTTGATTTCAAGGCTAAAGCTTTGATCTTTGTTCATTAAGATGGGGTTTTGATTGATTTGGAGTGTTCATCTTTGGGTTTTTGGGTGATGGCATGCATAGGCTTCATCACAATCTTTAATCTAATCGATTTGTGCCTTCATAGCAATGTAAGCCCTTTCCCTACTCTTAGATATTAACTATGAAGTTAAATGTTCATGTGCAAATTTGGGTTTGATCATTGAGTATAATACATGCTATCATGTCATGCAAGTTTATGAAGTCTTCATCTTGATCTTGTGGTCATAAAGCTTTGGCCTTTATGTTAAATGTTGCATTTTGGCAACATGAGAACTATCATACCCCTTATGATAGCTTGCATGTAATGTCATATGCGAACTTCTAGCCATCTTTCTATGTCATTTATCATCATGATTTGCTTATTTGCCAAGTTTGAACGTTATGCATGTTTTTGAGGCTTAAGAATGTAACATGCAAGTTAATGAACACATTATGTCTCATTTGCCACCATGTTCAACTAGTGGCTTTATACCCCCTTTTGTCATGCCTTTGACAAGTTCCTTCTTTGAATCCATTATGCGAGTTTAAAAGCGTTGGGGTCACATTATGGGAAAACATAATGACATGAACATGATTTGGGTAAATGGGTATAAACATGACAACATGTAACGTTAAATATGACATGTGTTTATACTTGAAAACATGACTTGAAATATAACATGGAAGTTGATATGTAAGTAGGCTTGAAAACATAAGCTTGGGAATTTACCTATTAAGTTAGGTCTACCCATTGGGAATTTACCTATTAAGTTAGGTCTACCCAATTGCTTGAAAACTTGTAATATGTGTTGGAAACATAATGGACATGACACTTAGATAATATAAGTGTGGCCAACTCGAGGTTGGGTTGAGTTTGCAACGTAAAACTACCCGGAACCGACCGGCCTAACTAGTAGTTGCAAACAATAGGACCCAATGTGAGAAGTTGGTCATGTTGTGCTTGAACCCGAGGTTAGACCAAGTTGTGGTGTAAAGCTACCCGGAACCGACCGGCTTAACTAGTAACCACAACAAAGTCTAATGTGAGAGGTGAAGGTGCATTAAGTAATTAATGCCACATGATAGGGTTAAGTTAATTTGATTAATGACTCTTAACCAAATATGACATGGACAAATGGGTTAAGTAATTTGATTAGGCTAATGATACTTAACAAAACATGACAAGGTTGGGTAGGTTAAGTAACTTGATTTGCCTAATGACACTTAACCATTTTTATATGACAAGTGGACAGGGTTAAGTTAACCAACACTTAATCAATCCAACGCGATAACTTGGTAAGGTTAAGTAAGTTTTCTTAATGACGCTTAACCGAAAAATGCAGTTAATGGATGGGATTAAGATTAGACTCAACTAGTCTAAACATGGAAATCGGATGGGGTTAAGTTAGCCTAGACTTAATTAATCCCACTTGGTAGTTTAATGGAGTTAAGTTAAACACTTAACTAATCTAACATGATGATTTGAGGTGGTTAAGTGACCTATACTTAACCAATCTAACTCGTGAATTTATTGAGGTTAAGTTAACCTATACTTAACCGATCTAACGTGAAAACACGATAAGGCTAAGTCACGAATCGCTTGAATACACTTGACCGATTTGACTAAGTAAAGTGATAGGGTCAAGTTAATATATACTTAACCAATCTAGAATGATAATTGGACGAGGTTAAGTCGTGAATTGCTTAATACATACTTAACCAACGAGAGCATGGTTTGTAGGGTTAAGTCTTGGACTTGGATACTTAGCCAATTTTTACATGATTTGTAGACGGGTTAAGTCATGAACTTAAGTGACACTTAATCCATTATGTAAACCCTAGTTCTGAGGATTAGGGGATAACCGTAGTTAACAAGGATAACGGGAATAAGGCTAAGTGGTAAACCTTAGTTGAGGGATAACTAAGTAATGATTCTTAGTCAAGGAAATTTAGACCAGTTCATATATAGATGAGTAACCTGATACAATAGGTCATTGTTTAAGTATACGAGTAGGAGCAAGTATCTGATTTAGATAAAGGCTCCAGCGAACTGGGTAACGAAGCAGCGGCTTCGGGGAACATGAGGATATTCTTGGTATCCCTCTGTGAGCTGCCAGGTAATTATACTAGGCTCATGAGAGGTTAAGGTCTGCGTTAGAAGAGCCAAGAGTATGCCTTGGTTGCTATACGAGCGACCTAAAGACGGGGATGGATAGGGGATAGTCGACGATACACGGTCGTACCCTAGATAGCATTTCGTCAGACTACCTACCATCTTTGGTCAAGCGTGTACGTACGGAAAGGCAGAGAACACCCAATAGACCATAATTGCTATCTAATTATGGTTGCGGTAAGGCTAGGATTGTGGGTTGGCCAGTAGTGTGTTCTCATACAGGATTTATCTTGTCTTGTCTTTCACTAGTTGAGGGAGGGGTCGCGTGAGACCATAGCCACGTATAGAAAAACAGACCTTAGCATCTGCATCGGCAGATAAATCGAAAGCTCCCGACCGAGTCCTGTATTTTTTGATCTGCCCTGTGACGGGACTCGGATGGCACGATGTGATACATTTGCATACAGTTATGGAAAACGATTCACGATGAATGCGTGGGAAAAAGGGCGCGGTTGACGGTTAGCGTAAATCCCAGTGGCCCTGGGTGGTTGAACCAAAACCGAGATACGAAAATGTGCAATAGGTAAGCGTAATCCCTAGTAGTCCTGGGTAGCATAAGTCCTAGTTGTACAATGATGATTGATGTTGAAAGACCCTAGTTGGATATAGGGTGACAATCCAAAACGATCTTAAGGATCATGGAACTATGTTAAAGTAGTATAGAACCTCATGGGAAAGCTCGTATGGTCTACGGCAAGGGACTGAACACTTACATGGAATAAAACATACGAGTTGAGTAACCTATATATGCGATATATTAGGTTAACATGGACCATTGCACGACTATTGAGTAAGGGTCATTCATGGTTAACACATGACACGATGGGGATACTAGTACGGTAGGTGCAGAGCTAAAATACAGGATAGATACCATGGGACGTTATACGTGATAGATATCTTGGGGATATTATACTTGATAGGAACCGGACGATGGGATACCTTGTTTTATCTTGACATTGTAATTTATCAAGACACTTTAGTTTATCTGAGTTCAGTAGTTCATCCTGTTATTTTGATTTAGCTTATCTATCTTGTCATCATGCTTATGTTCATCTCAGTTTCCCATGTCAGTTAACTTTACTAGTTTTTATGCTAATAGTAGATAGGGCTTACTCAGTCTTTTTGACTGACCCGTTTTGTTTCGCCTCTTTCTTCCGTTTCCCCCCCCCCAGGTTACAGGGAGGAAATACTGTTGTTTAGTTCGGACTTCTTCTGCTTGAAGGTCATCATGGATGGCTTGGACTTTTCTTGGCTATGGCTACTTTACCGTTTTTACTTGGGGAATAATTTATGAAAAAGTCTTAATTCTTCTTTACTATTGCAAGACATGTTTTGATGTACTCTGATGTAAAAGGCTTTAGACCTTAATTATTAATGTTTATGAAAGTTCGATTTTATTTCCGCTATTTTATATGTTCTGTCTTGTGATATTTCTGTGCATGTTTACCAATAATGCCCCTCTAAAGCTAGTGCATTCCTTTGCGAGTGACCCTAGCGGAGGCGGGGTGTTACAGAACCTTTCCCCTAAGAATGTGATTTTGTGAATAAAAGAATATTCTGAATTGGAATGAGGCATTTGTTGTGTTTGTGTAACATTTGTGTATTATATACGTGGGCAATTCAGAAAGTCCGGGTTTATACCCATTCTGAATAACAGATTCGACGATATGTCGAAGATGAAGACGGTGGTTGAAGACCGGAAGTCTTCACATTGTTTGGGTGATTACTGATGATCTTGATTGGGCTGTACACCCATAATGAGGGAATAAGTTGGTGATCGTTCAGACGTACTTGGAGATCGATGGATATGCGAGGAAAGTTCCTCCGGTTTTGTTCAGACCCAGAACGAACTTGTAAATGGATTGTATGTCTGACATTGGATTTTATTCTGTATTGATTGATCTCTATTAAACATACATCTGTTTGGCGGCGGAGAATTTATTCTCTTGCTTAACGCCCTTCTCTGAGACATACGAGCTTAGAGGTTGTATATCGATGGACATCAGTCGCATGGAGTGAATTGCCAGTGTGACATGCGTAAGTGGCAATTGATCAAGGCTTCTGTTGAAAAGCAAAGCCTTGTGGTTAATGATCAAAGCATGGCCTGTGTGGCGCAGCTTTGTGTATGACGTGAATTCGTGAGCCTCACACCTCGGTATGAGTCAAAAATGGGATACGGACCGTTGGAAGAACACGACGTTTCTTTCTAGCTAATGGTGGTGTCAGTGCTTAAACTGGCTGACATTTATATACTTTTCACCTGTGTGGTTGTTGGATACGAGGCTCCTCGGATATAGATCTGTTAGGACTGGGAAACGTGTGTTCAGGAATTGCCAATCCTCCAAAGTTAGGTGAGGACCGGCCCAACCGATTCCAAGGATCATAGTGGGGTCCTGGGACATTTGCTAGAGTGTCTCGAACGGAGAGGAGCTTGCCCCTTGCCTCGACTCATGACGGAAATCCAATTTCCAATACGTGATATTGCGATTTTATTTGTAGAACCTAGTATGGCGACATAGTGGTATGGGTCATTCATGCCGCCTATGATTGATATTTATGATTGAAATTATTTTGACACTATACACTTATAGTAATATCAAAATAATGTGTTTTAAACGTATCAAGCATGCTTTGACTATTATAACGTAAAAATCCTATCCTCCGGCTTGCGTTGCATTCTGTGATGGGACCTGGGTCTTATAATAGCTTCATTTTCTTTATTTAGCATTGCCCTGTTTGTTTTATGCACTGGTACTCTTGGGAGGAAACCCGTTCCATGTTATACGGCGTGGTCCCTTGATTTACCGAATTTAAAATAAAGATTAATAACAGTTTTAGTTCTCATACCAGTCCCATGACTGACCTGGAGTTTATTGTTTTAACCTAAACTCTTGGTGCCCCTATTTTGACACGGGCAGCTAGTAGTTTTTGTTTTGTAGATTTATATTCACAGGAGCCTGATTTACAGCTGGAACGATGCTCAGAAAGCTCGGTATCCATGTATTACTTTCAGTTGTGTTTTGTATTGTTTTTCCACTGCTATGTAATTTATTGTAATCTCTGATATTTTTCTATTGTATTATATTTATTCATACTCTGTATATTCTTGAATCTGATGGAATTGTTGTAATATACAATGAAATGTTCTTCTGTCTACGTTCTATTGTGTCGTGTTCTCAACGCAATCCGTGCTTTCCTTACCGGGGAAGTTCGGGTCACTACAGTTTGGTATCAGAGCTTTGGTTTACAGAGCTCGAGAACAAGACACATTAGAACCATACGAAAAAATTCATCAGATATTGGATTAGTAATATCCAATTAGAATGACTCGTTAAAGATAGGATCAGTAGTATCCTAGAACGAGTGTGAAGTGTATATATTTCAAATAAAACGATTTTGTTTTGAAAATAGAAACTAGATTATACGTATTTGTATAATTTATTTGTATTGATTTGGACAATCTAGGATATGATTATTTTGCATATACATGTCATGAATGTATATTCAAAGTTTTAACATACTGGATAGATATAGGATCACACTCTAGTCGCTCGGAGATGATTTTGTTGATGGAGCTCCATCACCAATATTTGTGTTCGAGTTTCGAAGGTGTGATATCTATATATTTTCATTAGACTGGTGTGAGAACCCAAATTTACTTAAGATTATTTGTTGTGATTTGGCATCAAAAACATGATTTTCTGTATATATATCAAATTATGAATTTGAAACGTTAATCCACTAATTAATTGATGGTTGTGTTGTTTGTTTATTTGTTTGTAATTTTGAACCATTTTTCCTAATTGAACCGAATATTGAATTGTATTGAGAATTGTTTGAAAATTGGTCGCATTAGCATGCATATACATGTACTTACATTGAACAAGTCATAGCAAGGAGGCTAGAGCAGATGAATAAAATTGTTTGCCCGACAAATAGGTACATGTTTACCATAATTTACTGTTTTGTTTGGGTGATGATGATTTTTTGAGCCGATTGGCTTTTTCTTTTTCTTTTGGATTGAAGAAGGCCTTGGGAGGCCATATGAAATATCCCGAAGTCCCCGGTGCAGGGGAGGTTATGGCGAAAATTTTCAGAAATTTAGGGTGTTAGCCAAATTTTTTAAAAATTTGAAAATTTCTTAGAAACTAAAAATTTGAAGAACTTAAGCTGTAGTCAAAATAGTGGAAGTTGAGTTAATTAGTTAAACAACTTTCGGCTTAGTTCCTTTTCGGGGACGAAAAGTTTTAAGTAGGGGAGAATGTAACAACCCGGAAAATCTGAGCCAGTTTAAGATTTTTATTTTGGCAATTTTAGCGAATTTTGAATATTTAAAATGAATTATTTTGAATAATATCGACGAGAAATTTATTTTGAATAGAATAGAACGTATATATTTATATACGTCGTCGTTAGAATATAATTATTTATTTATATATAAAAGGAATTGAAAATGGCACGGTAGTTCGATAATTCGATTTCAAAATTCAAATGAGCGTACCAGGTGCAAAATAAACCGGATTTTAGTGAAACCAAAAATACTAGAATCTAATTGAGAATATCTTTCCAATGAATCCGAAAATTCAAAATTTCATAGCGGGGATAAAAAGATATGTCTAGATGAATTTTCAGAATAATCGCTATGGAAATTCTAGCCCCTAAAAATGGAAATTATGCAGACGACCTCGGATTTCGACGAAACCACTTTTGTTGGATCCGCGATGTCAAATTATTGCTAGGTTTCAAATTTCATAATTTTTCGATTCAATATGTGAGCGTGGAAAAGGAAAACGCGTTTGACCAGTTTTAGTTGATTTTAATCGACTGGAAAATGGCCATTTTTCAAACGGTCTCAGAATTCGATGAAATTAGTTTTTTTAGGACCGTATCGTCAATACGAAGCTAGAAAATATTTATTGGGAATTTTTAGAGGCAGTATGTGACCCTGGTAAATTGAAATGTGCGTTCTAATTCAATATATAGAGTTATATGTTGATTTTGACGAAAACTGATCGAAACGGTCAAATCAGCCTACGATACATATCCCATTGTGTTTCACAATGGGGGTAATTAGCTATGGACGACAGGCGGTGGGCCTCGTTTAGAGGTCGAATAAAAAAGTCAACTTTTTGAAATTAAAATAATAAAAAAATAAAACTTCTCTCCTCTCCTCCCTTTTACCTCAGCCCCCCTGTTTAAATTCATTTCAAAATTAAAAAAAAAGAAAAAGAAAATGGGGAGGAAGTTGATCCTCCACCGCTCGCACCACCGTCGAGGCGCGGCCTCCCCCAGCCTCGCGCCCTCGCCTCCAGCCCCCCTCCGTCCCTGCTCCTCCTCTCCTCCTCCCCCTCTTCTAAATCGATCGGCGAGCCCCCCTTAAAACCCTAACGCCGCCCCTCCTCTTCACCCATCCGCCACCACCCACGAATCCGCGACCCCCCCTCCTTCTCTTCTCCGCCAGCGCAAACCCCCCTTCTCTTCGAGTCACGGCAACAACGCCCCTCCCCTTTTCCTTGACCACTGTAAGTTTTATTTTGTTTTATTTATTATTTCCTATCTTTATATAATGTAAATAAGTTTTAAAATGAAAAATATATCAGTTTTATATATAGTATGATATTGAGAGGGATAAAAATACAATTTTTAATTATGTTGAGGGATAAAAACTTTATTTTTATAATATATAAAATATTTTTATATGATTTTTATAATATAGAGAAGTTAAAAATATAATTTTTATACTAGTGGCATCATAAAAATATGATATTTACTTAGGTAGAGTATTAAAAATATAATTTTTATATAGTAGAAGATTAAAGATATGATTTTTATATTAGTAGAAGATTAAAAATATGATTTTTACATTATAGAAATATTAAAGATTTGATCTTTATTATGTTGAAGGAGCAAAGATGTGTTTTTATATAAGAGGCGATATAAGAATATAATCTTTATTATCTGAACACCGTTGTAAAAATGGATTTTTTTATCTACATAGTAGCGGTGTAAAAATAGAATTTTTATCTATATAGTGGCGGTGTAAAAATAGAATTTTTATCTATATAGTAGTAGTATAAAAATGTGGTTTTTATATACATAGCAATAATATAAAAATGTGATTTTTATATATGTAGTAGCTACGGGCAACGAAAGTGACAAAAGGCGAGAACAGCGATGACTTCTACATAAGAAGAGTCGAGGCGTTTGGATTAGCTAGCTGGTGTGAACTTCTCACTTTAAATTTTCTTTTCTAGTTAAAATATATACTAGGATGCAGACGGTGCTTAGCAGCACCCGACACCCGTCGTCCACAGACCATGGATGGCTGGTATGTTTGATTGTTTGATGTGTTTTGAAAATTGATTGTGTAATGTGATGTGAAATGAAATAAAATATTTATATGGTTAAAAATATTTGATCGTTAAAAATATTATTTTTAACGTGTGTGTGTGAATAAAAGTAAGTGTTTGTTGATTTGAAACCCCATACGGGTGTTGGGATGATATTTGGCGTACAATAATCCCAATTGTTTAGTGATTTGTCGGTCGTTTGATTGACGGGCTGTGCAATCGTTAATTAGTTATATCTAATGCTTATGCAGTTGTGTGGGGCACTCTGGATGATGGTTGATTCTTTATCGTTGCTATTATATATATGTGTTGTGTAGAATTCATATAATTAACATTGTATGGTAATTGATTGGGCCTCATTCGAATAGGGAAAATAAAGAATATTATAAAAGAAAATTCATGTGTTGAATAGAATATATAGTCATGTGTTGACAGTGCTCATGTGTTGACGGTATTCATTTGTTGAATAGAATAGAATTTATTGAAATATATAAAGCCGTGTTGATTAGAGATGCTCCATTTTGACGTGAACGATATTTATATCGATTATATTCATTTTTATAATGAATAGAGAAAAGGTAGTGATTTCAAAATATAACATTTTGAAAATATTATCATTTATATAGTAATGATATGAAATATTCAATTTTGATTTGAAATTGAATATAGAGTTGAAAAGGTTTCGAAACGAATTTAAAATGATTTATAAAATACGTTTTAAAAGGAAATCAACGAAATATATATAATATATATATATATATTATATATATAATGGCCTGAATAGAACGCACCGCGCTACGGCAGTTTGTGAATTTCGATTATTGACTTTGAATCAACGTTGCGGGAGATCCGACCGTCGGATTCTCTTGAAACCGGAACCGTTGGGTTCGTATCGAAAATAGCTTTCCAATGAATATTAGAAATTTGAAATCTAACGGTTGGATTTGGAATTATGTCCAAATCAAATTTGAAAAATGTCGTTGTAAGGGCAGTTCGATGGCCATTGGTGGAAATCGACTGTACGGGCTTGATAAAATCATTAAAAATAGTAATAATTTGTGTAAAATCATAAGAAATGATTTGGGAAGAACTAGGATGAAAAACTCCACATTTGAAAAGATAAAAATAGATTTTTATCGAAATGAACTAGTTTTGAACTAGAATTAAAATCAATTTATTTTTGAAGTAAATAAATTGAATTTGAAATGGTTTTGAAAATAACCAGGATTTCCAACATATAGAGTGGAAATAGATTTGAATCGAAATTGTCTTTGGAATATTTCGATGTTGGATTTCGTGATTATACAGATATTGTTATGGGAATTTGAAAGATATATTTATATCGTTATTTCCAATACGATATTTGTTGGTCGTAGAATTTGATATTGAATATAAGCCGATATATTTTCTATTCAGAGTTTTGTATTTAATTTCAAATGTGATTTGGTTTTGTCGTGAATGGTGTCATCATTAACACTATTCTTAAACCCAATGGAGAAAAAGATTAAATCCTTCTATTTAGATTTAATGAAGTGTACCAATTAAATATTATTAATTGGAATTGAATTTAAATTGGTTTTTGGGTTTATCGTGAGCGGTGTTTTGAATAACACCTGTTCTTTAACCCGATTAACAATAGAATGTGATTTTGGGTTTATCGTGAACCGTGCTTTAGATGACATTGGTTATTTAACCCAGTTAAAGGCAGGATATTGATTTTTGAATAGATTAAAACTAAGTGGAGTTTTAATGAATCTTTAATTAGATTGAAATGTGTATTGATAATTTAAATTATCAAATTTGAAAGGTGATCGAGAATGGAGTACCACCGGTATTTCTCCAAAGCGATAGTTAAATCTTTAATTAGATTTGAACGTGAAATTGTAATTAACTTTACCTATAACACCGTGGTGTTAGATATGGAGTATTACCAGTTTTGCTCCAGGGGATGAATAGGTTGGGATTGGGAAATAAAATAAATAATTACTTCGGTGAGGTTCGCTAATCCCGACTAGTTTGGAAAACCATAAAATGGTTTGAAATGATATCCAAAGGAAGATTAAAGAATAAATTTAGAAGAATTTATCTTTGATAAAATTAATGGGAACCTTTCCCCTAAGAATGTGATTTTTTGAATAAAAGAATATTCTGAATTGGAATAAGACGTTTGTTGTGTTTGTGTAACATTTTTGTATTATATACGTGGGCTATTCAGAAAGGTCGTGTTTATACCCATTCTGTATAACCGATTCGACGATATGATGAAGATGAAGACGGTGGTTGAAGACCGGAAGTCTTCACATCGTTTGGGTGATTACTGATGATCTTGATTGGGCTGTACACCCAAAATGAGGGAATCATTTGGTGATCGTCCAGACGTAATTGGTGATCGACGGATATGCAAGGAAAGTGCCTCCGGTTTCGTTCAGACCCAGAACGAACTTGTAAATGGATAGTGTGTCTGACATTGGATTTTATTCTATGTTGATTGATCTCTATTAAATATACATCTATTTGGCGGTGTAGAATTTATTCTCTTGCTTAACGCCCTTCTCTGAGACATACGAGCTCAGAGGTTGTATATCGATGGACATCAGTCGCATGGAGTGAATTGCCAGTGTGGCATGCGTAAGTGGCAATTGATCAAGGCTTCTGTTGAAAAGCAAAGTCTTGTGGTTGATGATCAAGGCATGGCCTGTGTGGCGCAGCTTTGTGTATGACGTGAATTCGCGAGCCTCACACCTCGATATGAGTCAAAAAGGGATACGGACCGTTGGGAGAACACGACGTTTCTTTCTAGCTAGTGGTGGTGTCAGTGCTTAAAATGGCTGACATTTATATATTTTTCACTTGTGTGGTTGTTGGATACGAGGCGCCTCGGATATAGGTCTGTTAGGACCGGGAAACGTGTGTTTAGGAATTGCCAATTCTCCAAAGTTAGGTGAGGACCAGCCCAACCGATTCCAAGGATCATAGTGGGGTCCTGGGACATTTGCTAGAGTGTCTCGAACGGAGAGGAGCTTGCTCCTTGCCTCGACTCATGACGGAAATCCAATTTCCAATACGTGATATTGTGGTTTTATTTGTATAACCTAGTATGGTGGCATAGTGGTATGGGTCATTCAAGCCGCCTATGATTGATATTTATGATTGAAATTGTTTTGACACTCTACACTTATAGTAATATCAAAATAATGTGTTTTAAACGTATCAAGCATGCTTTCGCTATTATAAGGTAAAAACCCTATCCTCCGGCTTGCGTTGCATTGTGTGGTGGGACCTGGTCTTATAATAGCTTCATTTTTCTTTATTTAGCATTGCGTTGTTTGTTTTATGCACTGGTATTCTTGGGAGGAAACCCGTTCCGTGTTATACGGCGTGGTCCCTTGATTTACCGAACTTTAAAATAAAGATTAATAACTGTTTTAGTTCTCACACCAGTCCCATGACTTACCTGGAGTTTATTGTTTTAACCTAAACTCTGGGGGCCCCTATTTTGACAGGGCAGCTAGTAGTTTTGGTTTTGCAGATTTATATTCACACGATCCTGATTTACAGCTGGAACGATGCTCGGAAAGCTCTGTATATGTGTATTACTTTCAGTTGTGTTTTGTATTGTTTTTCCGCTGCTATGTAATTTATTGTAATCTCTGATATTTTTCTGTTGTATAATATTTATTCATACTATGTATATTCTTGAATCTGATGGAATTGTTGTAATATAAAATGAAATGTTCTTCTGTCTGCGTTCTATTGTGTCGTGTTCTCAACGCAATCCGTGCTTTCCTTACCGGGGAAGTTCGGGTCGCTACATCACCCCTCCCTCCACCATCGACATCTTAGCGTCCTCGCGCCTCTCTCTCCTCGTGTTAAGACCACCTCGTGAAATCGCACCCCCCCCCCCCCCGAAACAACCACTGCGCCGCTAGTCAGGGAGCCCCCACCTTCGACGATCTCCGGCGCCGCCCCTAACCACTTTCCCCCTTCCAATTCGGGCCCCACCTCCGATGAAGTAAAAAATATTAAGTTCTTTTAATTTACTTATTTTCTATATGGTTTTAGAGAAAGAATACGATTTTTTTTTACACTAGAAAATTACGATTTTTAATATATATATATAACTTTGAAAAGAAAAGTAAAGATTAGATTTTTCTAAAAGTAAAGATTAGATTTTTCTAAAGGTAAAGATTAGATTTTTATAACTTTAAAGAAGCGACTTTAATATATAGTCTAGCATGATGAGGAAGCGATTTTTATATATAATCTAACAATATAAAGATTCAATTTTTATATATATCGTGTCAAGATAAAAATGCGGTTTTTATATAAAGAGATTTGAAATAAAAATATGATTTTTGTTGTATGAACATCGAAGTAAAAATATGATTTTAATATATGAATTGCATAATAAAAATAAGATTTTTATATAGTAGAAATTATAAAAATATAATTTTTATAAGGTAGAGAATATAAAAATATGATTTTTATATATGTTGTAGCGAAATAAAAATTCGATTTTCATGCGAGTAGCGGATTGAAAATAGAATTTTTATATAATAGAGAATATAAATATATAATTTTTATTTACGTAGCGAAATAAAAATCTGATTTTTATTATATATAGTGAGATAAAGATGTGATTTTTATATGTGAACAGCGAGAAAATGAACTTGGAATGTCGGGCGAATCCAAACCGTTTAAAAACAAAGCATGGCGGAGTGGAACCCAAAGGTGAGAACTCCTCACATTTATTTTAATTTCTAGTTGAAATATATACTAGGATGCAGATGGTGCTTAGCAGCATCCGACACCCGTCGTCCACAGACCATAGATGACTTGTTTGATTGATTGCTGTATTGTGAAATTTGACTGTTGATTGTGATGTGTGAAATATATATTCATGTGTTGAAATAAAATATAAATTCATGTGTTGAAATAAAATATATATTCAGGTGTTGAAATAAAATATATATCTAGGTGTTGAAATAGAATATATATTCAGGTGTTGAAATAAAATATATATTCAGGTGTTGAAATAAAATATATATTCAGATGTTGAAATAAAATATATATTCATGTGTTGAAGTAAAATAAATATTTATAAACAAATCGGACGATTTGTTTATACACACTGATTTGACAGATATTGATTGGGATAATAAATTTTACACATTGCCCAACTGCACAAATATGTTTGTTGATTTGAAAACCCACACGGGTATTGGGATGAGATTTGACGTACACTAATCCCGATTGTTTAGTTGTATGTCAATCAATGGATTGACAGACTGTGTAAGCGTTAATTATTTATATTAAATGCTTATGCAGTTGTGTGGTGCACTTTGGATGATGGTTGATTTTTATCATTGCTATTATATACATGTGTTGTATAGAATCCATATAAATAATATTATATGGTAATTGAGTGGGTCTCATTCCAATTTAGAGAATAATAGTAAATTCATGTGTTGAATAGAATAAATATTCATTTGTTGAATAAAATATAAATTCATGTGTTGAATATAATAAATTCATGTGTTGTATAGAATTAATATTCATGTATTGAATAATAGAAAATTCATGTGTTGAATAGAAGAAAAATTCATGTGTTAAGGAAAATATATATTCATGTGTTGAATAAAAGAAAATTCATGTGTTGAAGAAAATAATCATTTGTTGAATAGAATAACGAATTTATTGAAATATGTAAAGCCGTGTTGATTTGATATGCGCCATTTTAACGCGAACGATATTTATATCTATATTCAATTTTATAATGAATATCGAAAAGGAATTAATTTCAAAATATAATGTTTTCAAAATATTATCATTTATATATCGATGATATGGAATATTCAATTTTGATATGAAATTGAATAGGAGGTTGAAATCATTTTGAAAACGAATTTAAAACGATTTATAAAATACGTTTTAAAAGGAAATCGACAAAATATATATAATATATATATTTTATATATAATGGCCTGAATAGAACGCGCCACGCCGCGGGAGTTCGCGAATTTCGACCATTGACTTCGAATGGATACTACGGGAGATCCGACCGTCGGATTCTCCTAAAATCGGAACCGCTGAGTTCGTATCGAAAGGAGCTTTCTAAGAATATTAGAGATTGGAAATCTAACGGTTGTATTGGGAATTATGTCCAAATCAAATTTGGAAAAGGTCGTCGTAAGTGCAGTTCGATGGCCGTTGATGGAATTCGACTGTACGGGCCTTGATAAAATTATTAAAAAAAAGTAATAATTGGTGTAAAATCATAAGAAATGATTTGTGAAGAATTGGGATGAAAAAGTACATATTTGAAAAGATGAAAATATATTTTTATCGAAATGAACTAGTTTTATACTAGAATTATAATCCATTTATTTGTGAAGTGAATAAAGTGGATTTGAAATGGTTTTTAAAATAACCAGAATTTAAAATAATTGAATTAGAATGGATTTGAATCGAAATTATCTTTGGAATATTTCGATGTTGGATTTCGTGATTATACAGATATTGTTATGGAAATTTGAAGGATATATTTATATCGTTATTTCCAATACGATATTTGTTGGTCGTAGAATTTGATATTAAATATAAGCAGATATATTTTCTATTCAGAGCCTTGTATTTAATATCAAATGTGATTTGGGTTTGTCGTGAATGGTGTCTTCATTAACAATGTTCTTAAACCCAATTGAGAAAAAGATTAAATCTTTTTATTTAGATTTAATGACGTATACCAATTAAATGGTATTTAATTGGAATTGAATTTGAATCTGATTTTGGGTTTATCGTTAAGCGTGTTTTAAATGACATTGGTTCTTTAACCCAGTTAAAGACATGATATGATTTCCCAAGTTAAACAATCATTAGTGTTGATTTTTGGGAAGATTAAAACCAAGTGGAGTTTTAATGAATCTTTAATTAGATTGAAATGATTGAGAATGGAGTATCCCCAATTTTGCTCCAGGCGGTAGTTAAATCTTTAATTAGATTTGAACGTGAAATGGTAATTGAATTTACCGATAACACTGTGGTGTTGGATACGAAGTATTACCAGTTTAACTTCATGGGATGAATAGGTTGGGATTGGGAATTAAAATAAATGACTACTTCGGTGTGGTTTGCTAATCCCGACTAGTTTGAATTGAAATTCAAAAGAAGATTAAAGAATAAATTTAAAGAATTTATCTTTGATAAAATTAATGGGAATCTTTCCCAAAGTATAAGAATATTTGAATAAAAGAATATTCTGAATTGGAATGAGGCGTATGTTGTGTTTTTGTAACACTTGTTTATTATATACGTGAGTTATTCAGAAAGACTGGGTTTATCCCATTCTGAATAACTGATTCGACGTGGTGTCGAGGATGGAGACGGTGGTCGAAGACCGGAGGTCTTCACATCGTATGAGTGATTACTAATGATCTTGATTGGGTTGTACACCCAAGAGGAGGGAATCAGTTGGTGATCGTCCAGGCGTATTTGGAGATCGATGGATACGCGAGGTACAAGGTGCCTCCTGTTTCGTTCATACGCAGAACGAACTTGTAAATGGACTGTGTGTCTGACATTGGGTTTTAATCTGTGTGATTGATTTCTATTAAATATATATCTGTTTGGCGGCGGAGAATTTATTCTCTTACTTAACGCCCTTCTCTGAGACGTACGAGCTCAAGGGTTATATATTGATGGATATCAATCGCATGGAGTGAATTGCCTGTGCGGCATGCCTAAGTGGCAAATGATCAAGGCTTCTATTGAAAAGCAAAGCCTTGTTGTTGATGATAAAAGCACTGTAACAACCCGAATTTTAATAATGTGTTAAAACCATAAATCAAGGAAGAATTAAATTTTAAATTAAGAATCAAGGGAAATGGGTTGCGCCATTGCGTTCGTCTCGAAATTCTGCTTGGAAACGAGTCAGAGTTTTCGAAAATCGGAGTTCGTATGACCAAGTTATGACCCTCAGAAGTTCCAGGAATTTGAATAAAATAAAACAGCTCGAAAATAAAGCTAGAAACTCGAAATTCAAACCCAAAGAAGGCTGGCGGGAAAATTCCCGCCCATATACCGAGGTCGACTAGGGAGTCGACCCCCCCCCCTCCCCCAACCAGGTCGACTGGGGAGTCGACTGGGGTGTCGACCTCCCTATGACCACGTCGACCCTATGGTCGACTTGGTGCCAAAACCTGGTTTTCAACCTGGATTCAATCTGATGTATTTGGAACAATTTCTGACTAGATTCATGACTCTAAACCTATATAAACAGCCTCCTAGCCTCATTCTCTCTACACCAATTATTTCTGTCCTTATGCTGCTTCTGAAAATTAAAGAGAGAATGGCTACTTCTTCTTCGTCAAGACAACATCTAGGAATTGCAAATTGGGGGTTTTCAAGTAGAACAAGACTAAACAAATAGAGATTCAACAAATGCAACAACCGTTTCTAGAATCAAATCTCTACACTCTAATTCTCGATCCGCGCTCTGTAAGTTCTAGTTACTTTGAGATTGAAACTTGTTAAATTTGATATGGACATGGAATAAAATGAAATTGGACCTAAGCTTGATTATCCATTTGAATTTGTTCTTGTCTCTTCTTGAATCTATGATTTTGGATTATTTCTTATTGACTGAATCATGCCCATTCATGTTGTTGGACCTAGTTTATTATTCAAACGCTAGATTGTAAAATGAATTCTTGGATCTTGACTTGATGATAAAACTATGCCTATACATATGATTGTGAACATAAAACTATGCCTATACCTATGACTGTGAACATAAGACTATGCCTATGACTATGAACATAAGACTACGCCTATGCCTATGACTGTGAACATAAGACTATTGCCTATGACTATGTCAAGGACAATTGTGGCTAATCACCTATGACTCATGACTATGAATTATTGCCTATGATTATGAACATAAGGCTATCGTCTATGACCATGACTTTGAAACTATTACGGTTAATTTCCTATGGCTATTTAGGGTAGTTGCCTACAACTATTTTGGATAATTATCCATGACTATTGAGATTAATCGTTCATAATTCACTATGACTATGAATGTTGTGGTTAATTGACTATTATAGTTGATTGTTCATAACACTATAGTTGAAAACCAAATTGTGCACCGAATTGGCATTTTGTTGGATCGTATACCTAGGGTGTGACTAGCTTAGTTTATTCGCTATTATGTACACCAAAACCATTGGATCCATTATCCTTGTATTTGGCTTGCTTTTGCATGCCTATTCTTTTATGTCAGCGTTTACCATGACTATCGCCTTATCTTGCTAGATTTGAAATCCTATATGCCAGTGATGTTGTAACCAATTATCTCAAGTTATGTCATGCTAGTCCTGCAACCCCTTTTATCGCTTTATGCTCGTCCCTCTTGCCTATCATTGTTTTGATGTTATTCCCATTATTCTGAGATTTGGATTTATTTGTAGTATGGATCGATTCACGTTTACGTGCGATGGGAATACGATTTGGGAAAATTAGGCAAAACATGAATTGGTTATGAATATGAATCATGAACTTGATAATAGGCATAAGTTGAAACCTGAAAACTTGACATGAAAACGTGACAGGAAACTCACTTAGAAACTTGACACGAACTTGACATGAAACTTGAACATGGACATGACATTAGAATGAACTTGAAAATGGCCAACTCGAGGTTGGGTAGAGGTTGTAGTGTAATTCTGCCCGGAACCGCCCGGCAAATCCAGTTACTGCAAACAATAGGATCCAATGTGGGTAGTTGGTCATATCGCACTTGAAAACCCAAGGTCAGACTGAGTTGTGGTGTAATTCTGCCCGGAACCGCCCGGCATATCCAGTGACCACAACAACAGGTCTGATGTGAGAGGTTGGGGTGCATTAATGAATTAATGCCATTTGATAGGGTTAAGTCATGAATCGCTTGAATACACTTAACCAATTTGACACGATGATTTCATAGGGTTAAGTCATGAACCGCTTGCATACACTTAACCAATTTGACATGATGATTTGATAGGGTTAAGTCATGAACCGCTTGAATATACTTAACCAATCTAACACGATGATTTGATAGGGTTAAGTCATGAACCGCTTGAATATACTTAACCAATTTAACACGATAATTTTGTAGGGTTAAGTCATGAACCGCTTGAAAATACTTAACCAATTTAACACGATGATTTGATAGGGTTAATTTATGAACCGCTTGAATACACTTAACCAATTTGACACGATGATTTGATAGGGTTAAGTCATGAACTGCTTGAATACACTTAACCAATTTGACACGATGATTTGATAGGGTTAAGTCATGAACCGCTTGAATATACTTAACCAACTTGACACATGATTCGTAGGGCTAAGTCATGAACTTGAACGACAACACTTAGCAAATTTGACATGACACGTAAACGTGTAAAGTCACGAACATTGAATGACCACACTTAACCAACTTGACAAGCTAGACTGATGGGGTTAAGTCTCGAATCTAAATGACTACACTTAACCTGCTGGACGGAAACCCTAGTTACGCGGTCCTTTTCAGCAGTAACCCACTAGATGTATCATGGTACCCTGGAACTAGGCAGGGTGGGGCACGATTACTGGGCTGATTGTAAGCGACCAGAACGACGGCTGAGTTGGTGCGCCATTGTAGGTTCAGGTGGACTATGGTCGTGCATGTAGTCCGGAGTTGAAAAAGCAGGCATTGGGCACTGGTAGGTTTACACTGTGCGTGCTTGATTCGTGCCGGTGGTTGGCAGCCTAGGGCTTGATACACCCTATGGTGGACCTAGCACAGGTGACTACATTTCGTGATTGGACCGTATGACACAGACACATGAACGAGCTAGGACTTGTAGGGAGCCGATCGATTAATAGATCGTTACATGGAAAAAGGGTGTTGCTCGTTAGGTAGCATAATCCCTAGTGGGCCTACGTGGCATAAACCCTAATCGAATCTAGAAAACGTTCAATAGGTAGCATAATCCTTAGCGGTCCTAGGTGGCATAAATCCTAATTGAACACACGATAGTTCACGATAAGTAAACCTAGCCAGAACAAGGGTGGTAGTCGAAACGATTTCAAGAATGATGGCTCTACGTTAGAGTAGTATAGAATTACGTGATGAAACCCATACGATATACGGTAGGGAACTGTACATATACATGGAACGGATGATACGGATTGGGGTACTAGTACTGTTGGTGTAGAGAATGTTAAACATGCGATGTTATATGTTGTTTACCTGGTTAGCATAGTTTATCTTGTTACCATAGTTTATCTGGTTAGTATAATTTAACTTACCATCTTAGTTTCACTTGCCTATCTTGTCATCATCCTTATGTTTACTTTCAGTTTATACGTGTCATGTTATCTTTACTAGTTTCTATGCTGAAAGTCACTAGGACTTACTCAGTCTTTATGACTGACCCGTTTTGTTTCGCCTTTTTTTCTTCCGTTCCCCCCCCCCCCCCCCCCGCCCCCCCAGGTTCGCAGGGTGGGAATACAGCTTAGTTCAGATCTTACCAAGCTCCAAGGCTCTTTCACGAACGGCTTGGATTTCTATTGGCTTTGACTTGCTTTACTGTTTTACTTGGGGAATGATTTATGACCATGGTTTTATGCTTCTTTACTATTGCAAGACAGATTTCGATATAATGGATTTAATGGCATTTTGATGTAAAAGGCTTTAGACCTTTCTAGGTTTTAAAGAAATGAAATTTGGTTTTTCTTCCACTGTTTTATACGTTCTGTCTTGTAATATTTCTGTGTATATTTACCTAGATAATGCTCCACCAAAGCTAGTGCATTCCCTTTGTGAGTGACCCTAGCGTAGGTGGGGTGTTACATTTGGTATCAGAGTAGAAGGTTACCAGACTGGGCAAAAGTTTTTAAAAACCTTTTGAAATTATTTTCAAAACCATTTACAAAGAAGCATTTTTCAAGAAAAGTTTTATTTTTAAAGGCTATTCCCCAAAGGCCATTATCATTATCCTTTGTTTCCTTGTTTGAATCCCCTTTCCTTTCTTTCCTCCATCTGTAGTAACATTAGTTCCATCTGCGACTAATCTTATTTCAAGCTTTGTAGAGTTGCCGTACGATGGAGGTAGTTCTCGAGAGACTTGTTAACACGTTAAATAAGAGGGGATAAGAGTGGTTAAGGAAAATGAGGCTCAGAACAAGAAGGTAGAAATGCTTCTGAAGGAAAGTCCAGTTTATCTTTCTATCCTGTTTACATCGCATCCTTTTTATTTCTGCTTCGATAGTTGAGTCTCTGCACCTTAGTGCTAGCATAGTAGAGGATCTCATTTTTTCCCCTCAAATCCTGTTGGGGAATCATCTCATTTATTCATGACTTATTTGGATTTGAGAATGTCTATGCTAAGTATTGAGTTTAGAAGAAATGCTTATGTTTTTTTGGGCTCGGGGTCAATTCTAAGGATGGAATGGTTATCCAGTAATGGTGCCATTCTTGAGTATAAAAAGAGGGTAGATAGACTCTTGACTTGCTGTGGTAATATCCTCGAAGTCTAGTGTAACCCTGAGGATTCTACCATGCTTAGTTACCTAGAATCTCTTGATACATTTGTAGATCTCGAGTAGTGTTCGCCACTAAGGTGGATGGTTCATTTCGCTTAGCCATGAGTTATAGGAAATCACCTTAGTAAGTACATTTGGCAACATGGCTGACATCTGTTTATTTGCAAGAGATAATTCTTCTGCGTGGAATATCCTATAGTGAGTAAACGAGATCCAGGATTCACTAGTGAATTTTGGAGAGCTTACATGAAACCATGAGTACGCAGTTATGTTTGAGCCGAGTATACTAGAAGGAGGAAAAGGGAAATTGGGACGAGAGGTAACAGTGAAATGAGTTCCAACTCATATTTTGGAAACAAGAATTAAGAGGCTACGAAATGTGAAGTTTATCATATTTATGGTAACAGTGACTAAACTTTTTGGGCTTTATAGGATATGGGTTGGATTTAGGAAGTGATTTCTAGCGACCTAAAAGGAGTTTATCATGCTTGGTTTCCTAGAATCATATACATTGATTTTTGGCTGGTGTTTAGGGGTGTTTTTCTCCTAATCAGCATATATGAGGAAGATTTCCAGTTTAAGACATTGCCTAATCGGTGCAAAGTTTTTCTTTACTAGCTTATATCATTCGGATATACCTTTAGGTAGGAACTAATGGATGTAAACATGTGTTTGAGACATGCTATGTTTGATGGTTGCAAGTGGTTGCTAGTTGTTGCTCATGGATGCATAAACACACATTAGGCACCAGATCGGCTCAGTCACATCTCATATTGCATATGCATGAATGTTTATACTTGTACATGGATGGAAACTTGATATGCTATCATTTGGATGTTGCATATGAATGAATGTTTGTGCACACATATAGTGTTTATGTGACTAGGACTATTTGCACACATGTTGGACTCATGGCACTAAACATATTTTGCACTAAGAAGATCAATCAGGCCTGATCATTTGCATTAGACAAGGAACATATACACACACTTCTTGCATATGTTCATACAGCATTAGAAATCTTTTAAGGATAATGGTTGCTTGTGGATGATGGTTGAGTAGATGGTTGATTGGATGATAGGATGCATTCTTCTTAACCTGAAGATTTCGGGGATGAAATCCTTTAAGGAGGGGGAGAATGTAACAACCCGAATTTTAATAATGTGTTAAAACCATAAATCAAGGCAGAATTAAATTTTAAAATAAGAATCAAGGGAGGGTCGCGCCATTGCGTTCGCCTTGAAATTCTTCTTGGAAACGAGTCCGAGTTTTCGAAAATCGGAGTTCGTATGACCAAGTTATGACCCTCATAAGTTCTAGGAATTTGAATAAAATAAAACAGCTCGAAAATAAAGCCAGAAATTCGAAATTCAAACCCAGAGAAGGTTGGCGGGAAAATTCCCACCCATATACCTAGGTCGACTGGGGAGTCGATCCCCCCCAACCAGGTCGACTGGGGAGTCAACTGGGGTGTCGACCTCCCCATGACCAGGTCGACCCTATGGTCGACTTGGTGCCAAAACCTGGTTTTCAGCCTGGGTTCATTCTGATGTATTTAGACCAATTTTCTGACTAGATTCGTGACTCTAAACCTATATAAACAACCTCCTAGCCTCATTCTCTCTACACCAATTATTTCTGTCCTTATGCTGCTTCTGAAAATTAAAGAGAGAATGGCTACTTCTTCTTCGTCAAGACAACATCTAGGAATTGCAAATTGGGGGTTTTCAACTAGAATAAGACTAAACAAATAGAGATTCAACAACTGCAACAACCGTTTCTAGAATCAAATCTCTGCACTCTAATTCTCGATCCACGCTCTGTAAGTTCTAGTTACTTTGAGATTGAAACTTGTTAAATTTGATATGGACATGGAATAAAATGAAATTGGACCTAAGCTTGATTATCCATTTCATTCTGTTCTTGTCTCTTCTTGAATCTATGATTTTGGGTTATTTCTTATCGACTGAATCATGCCCATTCATGTTGTTGGACCTAGTTTATTATTCAAACGCTAGATTGTAAAATGAATTCTTGGATCTTGACTTGATGATAAAACTATGCCTATACCTATGACTGTGAACATAAATCTATGCCTATACCTATGACTGTGAACATAAGACTATGCCTATGCCTATGACTGTGAACATAAGACTACGCCTATGCCTATAACTGTGAACATAAGACCATTGCCTATGACTATGACAAGGAAAATTGTGGCTAATCACCTATGACTAATGACTATGAATTATTGCCTATGATTATGAACATAAGGCTATCGTCTATGACCATGACTTTGAAACTATTACAGTTAATTGCCTATGGCTATTTGGGGTAGTTGCCTAGAACTATTTTGGATAATTATCCATGACTATTGAGATTAATCGTTCATGACTCACTATGACTGTTGTGGTTAATTGACTATTATAGTTGATTGTTCATAGCACTATAGTTGAAAACCAAGTTGTACACTGAATTGTCATTTTGTTGGATCGTATACCTAGGGTCTGACTTGCTTAGTTTATTCGCTATTATGTACACCAAAACCATTGGATCCATTATCCTTGTATTTGGATTGATTTTGCATGCCTATTCTTTTATGTCAGCGTTTACCATGACTATCGCCTTATCTTGATAGATTTGAAATATTATATGCCAGTGATGTTGTAGCCAATTATCTCAAGTTCTGTCATGCTATTCCTGTAATCCCTTTTTATCACTTTATGCTCGTCCCTCTTGCCTATCATAGTTTTGATGTTATTCCCTTTATTCTGAGATTTGGGTTTATTTGTAGTATGGATCGATTCATGTTTACGTGCGATGGGAATACGATTTGGGAAAATTAGACAAAACATGAATTGGTTATGAATATGAATCATGAACTTGATAATAGGCATAAGTTGAAACCTGAAAACTTGACATGAAAACCTGACAGGAAACTCGCTTAGAAACTTGACACGAACTTGACATGAAACTTGAACATGGACATGACATTAGAATGAACTTGAAAATGGCCAACTCGAGGTTGGGTTGAGTTTGCAGTGTAATTCTGCCCGGAACCGCCCCGCAAATCCAGTTACTGGAAACAATAGGATCCAATGTGGGTAGTTGGTCATATCGCACTTGAAAACCCGAGGTCAGACTGAGTTGTGGTGTAATTCTGCTCGGAACCGCCCGGCATATCCAGGACCACAACAACAGGTCTGATGTGAGAGGTTGGGATGCATTAATGAATTAATGCCATTTGATAGGGTTAAGTCATGAACCACTTGAATACACTTAACCAATTTGATACGATGATTTGATAGGGTTAAGTCATGAACCGCTTGAATACACTTAACCAATTTGACACGATGATTTGATAGGGTTAATTCATGAACCGCTTGAATATACTTCACCAATTTAACACGATAATTTGGTAGGGTTAAGTCGTGAACCGCTTGAATATACTTAACCAATTTAACACAAAGATTTGATAGGGTTATGTCATGAACCGCTTGAATACACTTAACCAATTTGACACGATGATTTGATAGGGTTAAGTCATGAACCGCTTGAATACACTTAACCAATTTGACACGATGATTTGATAGGGTTAAGTCATGAACTGCTTGAATATACTTAACCAACATGACGCATGATTCGTAGGGCTAAGTCATGAACTTGAACGACAACACTTAGCCAATTTGACATGACACGTAGATGGGTTAAGTCACGAACATTGAATGACCACACTTAACCAACTTGACAAGCTAGACTGATGGGGTTAAGTCTCGAATCTAAATGACTACACTTAACCTGCTGGACGGAAACCCTAGTTACGCGGTCTTTTTCAGCAGTAACCCACTAGATGTATCATGGTACCCTGGAACTAGGCAGGGTGGGGCACGATTACTGGGCTGATTGTAAGCGACCAGAACGACGGCTGAGTTTGTGCGCCATTGTAGGTTCAAGCGGACTATGGTCGTGCATGTAGTCCGGAGTTGAAAAAGCAGGCATTGGGCACTGGTAGGTTTACACTGTGCGTGCTTGATTCGTGCCGGTGGTTGGCACCCTAGGGCTTGATACACCCTATGGTGGACCTAGCACAGGTGACTGTATTTCGTTATTGGGATGTATGACACAGACACATGAACGAGCTAGGATTTGTAGGGAGCCGATCGATTAATAGATCCTTACGTGGAAAAAGGTTGTTGTTCTTTAGGTAGCATAATCCCTAGTGGTCCTAGGTGGCATAAACCCTAATCGAATCTAGAAAATGTTCAATAGGTAGCATAATCCCTAGTGGTCCTAGGTGGCATGAATCCTAGTTGAACACGCGATAGTTCATGATAAGGAAACCTAGCCAGAACAAGGGTGGCGGTCCAAACGATTTCAAGAATGATGGCTCTACGTTGGAGTAGTATAGAATTACGTGATGAAACCCGTATGATATATGGCAGGGGACTGTACATATACATGGAAAGGATGATACGGATTGGGGTTCTAGTACTGTTGGTGTAGAGAATGTTAAACATGCGATGCTATACGTAGTTTATCTAGTTAGCATAGTTTATCTTGTTACCATAGTTTATCTGGTTAGTATAATTTATCTTGTCATCTTAGTTTAACTTGCCTATTTTGTCATCATCCTTATGTTTACTTTCAGTTTATGCTTGTCATGTTATCTTTACTTGTTTCTATGCTGAAAGTCACTAGGACTTACTTAGTCTTTATGACTGACCCGTTTTGTTTCGCCTCTTTTTCTTCCGTTCTCCCCCCCCCCCCCAGGTTCGTAGGGTGGGAAAACAGCTTAGTTCGGATCTTACCAAGCTCCAAGGCTCTTTCACGAATGAATTGGATTTCTCTTGGCTATGGCTTGCTTTACTGTTGACTTGGGGAATGATTTATGACCATGGTTTTATGCTTCTTTACTATTGCAAGACAGATTATGATGTAATGGATTTAATGGCATTTTGATGTAAAAGGCTTTAGACCTTTCCAGATTTTAAGAAATGAAATTTGGTTTTTCTTCCGTTGTTTTATATGTTCTGTCTTGTAATATTTCAGTGTATGTTTACCTAGATAATGCTCTACCAAAGATAGTGCATTCCCTTTGTGAGTGACCCTAGAGAAGGTGGGGTGTTACAAGCACGACATGTGTGGCATAGCTTTGTGTAGCATGGATTCGCGAGCCTCACACCCCTGTTGTGAACCAGAAACGGGAGAGGACCTCAGGGAGGACATGCGTTTCTTTCTAGCTAGGGTGTTGTTAGTGACCTACCAGCCCTGACATTTATATTATTTTCACTTGTGTGGTTGTTGCTGTTGCGAGGCGCCTCGGATATATCAGTGACTATGTGGTGCCAATGGAGTCATGGGACTCGTTTATGCCCCAAAGGGCGGGTAAACGCAGTGTTCAGGCATTTTAATCCACATCAGTGGACCGGCCATGTCGCTCCAAGGGTCACTCGAGCTCTGATCCTGAGGCTCGGGCTTGACAGTCTTGAATCGGTAGAGGACAATCCCTTGCCTCAGTTCACAGATGGAAATCCAACTTCCAATACGTGACATGTGTGGTTTTGATTGTAGAGCCTAGTATTGGCGACATGATATTTGGTACCCATGACGTCTATGATTGATACTTATGATTTGAAGTTGTTTTGTAAACTATCCACTTATAATAGTATCAAATGATTTGTTTTAAACGTACCAAGCATGTTTGGCTATTATAAGGGAAAACCCTATCCGTCGGCTTGCGTTGCATTGTGTGATAGGACCTGGGTCTTATAATAGCTTCGTTTTTCCAAAAAACATTGCGCTGTTTTGTTATACGCACTGGTATTCTTGGGAGGAAACCCGTTCCGTATTATATGTTGTGGTCCCTTGATTTACTTTATTTTAAAATAAAGTTTTAAATAACTGTTTTAGTTCTCACTCCAGTCACATGACTAACCTGGAGTTTATTGTTTTAACCTAAACTCTCGGTGCCCTTGTTTTGACATGAGCAGCTAGTAGTTTTGGTTTTGCAGATTTATATTCACAGGATCCTTGTTTACAGCTGGAACGATACTCGGAAAGCTTTGTATCCGTGTATTACTTTCGGTTGTGTTTTGTATTATTTTTCGCTGCTATGTAATGTAATTTAAATCTCTGATATTTTCTTTGTAATATTTATTCGTACTCTGTATATCCTTGTATTCTGATGGAATTGTTGTAATTAACAATGAAATGTTCTTCTGTTTGCGTTCCGACGTTTTGTGTTCTCAAAACAATCAGGGGTTTCGATTGGTCTTGGTCGGTTTAGCGATCGATTCGGATCGAGCGAAATTCCTTATCGTTAAAAAAATAGGAATTAAATGATAAGCAACCACATTTCATTGATTTGTAATTAATAATGATACCTTTTCAAATTCTGAAAGATTTTTTTAGACATATTGAACATAATTAATGGACTATAAAAAACATGATATATATTCTGGTGGAAATGATTGGGGGTTGTATGTCTGCTCTCCTTTGTTATTATGCCAATTTTTTATTTCTTTACTTCATAAACTCATGAATTGCTTAATCTTTGTAATTTCTTTTATTTTTTATGAGAATAGCAAATGGAGGATGAGTTTCATGGGAGCAGGAAGCAGGTAAAGGTGTAATGTGTATCAAATAAGAATGTTATCTTCGTTCTATTATTTAGTTGTGTATTTTTTGGAACCAAGAGATTTCACATAGTCTTCAGCAATTTGTTTATGATATCCAAACTAGTTTTCCTTCATATACTTTTTAAGATTTTGTATTCAACGTATTGACAATAAATATAAAAATGGCCATGGTGACAGCAGCACTATTAAAGCTGAGGCATGTTATCCATTTATGTATTTTTTGTCGTTGATATCCAGATGGAATGTAACAATGAATGAGCATCCAAACATTTTACTCCATTACACGGGTAAGTGCAGCTTTCAACTTTATATCAACTTTGTAAGGACAATTACTTCTTACCTGTATTTTTATGTGGTTCTATGAACATTCATGGTAACTTTTTACTTGCTCCCAATTTATTAAATGAATTCCATAAAATTTCTTTAAAAATTTCTTTATGTTATTCATATTACTTTTGGTATATCCGCCCTTTTTTAGGTCTTATTAACTGATTCAAAGCATCCTTTATCACGGTTAAGATGAGACATTTAGCCTCTTTTATTGATGATGAACTTACATGTTCCTTTTAATAATATTCTTAAGAAACTTAGACATATTAGTTTTATGTACTAACTCATTAATGCATAGTGATCTTTCTTTACACATTGGGTGGGGGATAGCCGTAACATTGGGATAGTTGTAAATCGAGGTTCCCTTAGCATCATAGTTCATGAGGTTTTTAGCTGTTGAACATTGGTCCTACAAACATAGTTGTTTACGTCATAAAATAAAACATCAATCACATGTTGTCTTTTGGATCGAAACTGCTAAACTTTGAAAGGTGAAACTTAGAAGAAATTGTCACATCTTGCCCAAGAAATAGAATTATGCGTCAAGTAGAGACAAACACAAAAATGATTAAAGTTTTGGTTACATAATGAATGCTTATGATTGAACATCCGCACATCTTGATATCCATTTTTTTAATATGAATGATGTTCCATAATTTGTTCTTGCAGAAATAAGATGAGGATGCTGACCAATGTAGTGCATGGTAACATTGCTATTAAGATCGTACTTCAACCAAAAGGCATGTTGATGCGAACCCAGCGACAGATCAAACAAACGAAGTCATTCTGTTCTTTTAAGTTCCATTCTTTACATTACCATAAATTATTAGAGAAATTATATTCGAATGATGTAGTTATTTGGAATATGTAATTCAGTTTTGGTAGTTACTGTATACGAATTCAGAGTCAACACTTAAAGCTGATGGGAAATGTTTTGACTGACATAAGTGAAGTACGAGAAATTTTCGAAAACTTTGAACTTTATTAAAGTTAACATCTTAGTGAATTCTCTTTTGCATAGTGCATGTATCAAGGCTTTCTTTTACCTTGGTTGGATTTATTGCTATTGGGTTCTTGGGTTGAAAATTGTCACATGCAGTGAGCTATTGTACTATTCTTTTACAAGGCAACTAGGCTTAAATTAAATGAAGATAAGAATCATTTTAATATTGATTTCTAATATTTCTTTGAGTTAGCTGAAAGAAGTATATTTTGCCTTAAATATGTTTTATTTTAGACGTTTTAACTGCAGAGCTTTAGTTAGTTTTGAACGATTTCTTTTATCTGTGACTGACTGCGTTTGAAAGAAAATACATCTACCATTTAGTTAATTTAAAAACATTTATTACAAATCATGTTTACTTCATAGGTGTCAGCATGAAGATTTGATGTAGTTAAGAGTCTTTGCCTCTGTCTTACGTGTCTACATATGCCACAGTGGTTATTTAGATACCATATAGAAAGAAATTTTGCTCATTTTTAGTATTTGATGCTGGAAGGTCGGATACGTCAAACATGGAGACTGTGCAAACTAATCCATTTCCCCAGTGGAGCAGGACCAACCATTAGCATTCAAGGGTTAACATTTTCTAATTTCCCTCCAAATTTTTCGTTAAACCTAACTAAACATATATTATGTTCTCAATCATATATGATTAATCGTTTCAAGGCACAAATGAATCGTTATAATCTAAGAATCATTAACTTATGATATAGTCTAATTAGTATAAAAACATGGTTTACAAAGACTGCAATTGACATTAAATGCTATTTAACAAGGTATGCGCTTCATTCATGCATCTATTACATACTTTTTTTTTAAATAATTTACAAAAGAATTTAAATTCATTACTAAGAAAACTATATACGTAGAACAAATTATTTTGTGCAATTCATGTTTTTTTTTCATATAAAATTATTATTAAAAGAATTTAATGCGTCATGCTCACATTTCTCTAGTTGTAATGACATTCCTTATCAAGTAATAAAATAACTATATATCTTCCAGTATGGAACCCTGTAATCTTAAAATATAGTATCTTATTTCTTCCATTGATATTTTCAACTTTAATTGAAAACGGTTTTGACCATAAAACCATAGAAACTGATGTTTTCGTCGTACATAGATCAATAAAAAAAGATAACTACATAAATCTATTTAGTTTCCACTAAATTTTGTACTCAACTACAAATATTATGTGCTTTGCTTCTTTTTAGGTGATTTGCCTTCTTCACTGTTCGCATGGAGCTGTTGTTTTGACACAAAATTAGACTTAATTAATGACACCAGATTTGCACTTTTGGATCTTTTTTTTTCTATATGGAAGGTGGAAATAACAGTTTAATCCAATATTAAAGATCTATCATGTTACCAACTTTGTTTGTATTTTTGCGTTCAAATACACTTGCTTTTTCACAATGTGCATAATATCTGCATTTTCACAAGTTATTCTTTTACTTCCCTTTGTTTTTTTCTTCGTAAGAAGTAAATATAGTCATATTTCAATTTATTGCAGATAATTCAATTTTTCGCAATATTTTGTTTTTTCAAAATTGATTAAGAGGTTACATTTGACAAAAGCTCAGATTTTTCATTGGTAATCCGTTTGCTGTAAAATGATGTACTGTAATTTTCTCACTCCATTTAATTCAAGCTTTCATTTTATGTTTTGTATTAAGTTTCGCAATGTACATATGTTATACTTTTTTCCTAAATGCGTGTAAATTTTGTGCTATCTTTTCAATTTTTAGTTTATTTTACACATTTTTTAATATAATTAAGGAAGCATCGATTTGTGTTCTGAATTTTGTGCATCCTTTAGAGAACTTTGCCAGTTATTTTAACATAAATTGTATTTTTTTTAATAATGGAAGAGTATCCAAACCTTTTGTTTTAAAAAAAATGCATAAATAGTTAGGTTTTGTGTTTTGAATATGCTATTTTATGTATTTTTCTATATTCTAAATGCCATTTAGTGGAGAAAACATTACGTCAAGTTTAGCAATTTAAAGTTTTCAAAACATGCGCATTCGATTAAATACAATTACTGTCAATAATTCTGCATCATTTAATTAGTGACTTCATCCTCAAAACCTTTGCATCATTTATTACTTTACATTTTACTTTTCAACTATAGAGTGTGTTCAAAAATTTGTATGTAAGATTTTCAAATATTTAAAGATTAATACATGTAGTGAAAATCTAAAGTCAAATATTGAGAAATTTGCTAAATCTTCCAAACTACTATGTGTGCGTGTGTGCCTATGCACACACATATATCTGTGCACGTGTGTGTGTGCGCGTGTGTAGGTAAGTATGATGTATGCGTATTCACGTCATAATAAAATAAAAACATATATTTCATTATTCTACAAAAGAAAATTATTTTCAGTTTTTTTAACCAACTTTAGACATCAATTTAGTTACCGTCAATGCCCGTATGCATAGCACGGGACGCACACTTGTTATATCATGAACCTTCGAAACAAATAACCTTCCATTTTTCCAACTAACCCTTTCGGTTAAGAGTAAACTCTCAAATGTTATTTCCTTCTATTCTGACTCTAAGCTCTCCGGTCCTTCAACTTACGAAGGATCCTCTTCTTGTCTAGAAGCTATCCTTTCTATCAAATTTGGTCGAACCTCTAAGCATGAAACCATTGGTGTGTTCCCACTAGAACTTGTTGTCGACCTAATCTTCACATTACATATGACAAAATATTCTAAGTCTTTCCATTCTTTCAGCATAAAAGACATGATCCCTTAGTATTTCCTACTGAGGGCATCAACAACCTTATTCCCTTTCCCGGAAGTAAACTATGTGCCAAATTCGTAAGTTTTCAGGAACTCCAACCATCTTTGTTGTCCATATTAAGTTCCTTATAAGAAAACAAATATCTCAAGGACTTATGGTTATGAACAATTCGAACCTTACACCCAATAAGTAATGCCTCTAAATCTTCAAGGAAAAACAATAGCAGCTAACTAAAGATCATAAATTGGATAACGGATTTTTTGAGGCCTTAGCTATCCGAAAGCATAAGTATTAGCATAAAAATAATCAAGGTAGGTTAGGATTCAAAGTCAAAATGAAGGAGTGCAAAAGGTGATGCCACTACAAAAAGAAGCAATCATTGGCCTTCGGAACAAGAAAGGGAAAGAGTAAAATGGAGTCTCCCCTAAACTAATAGGCCCTTTCGGTCTTAGCCGAGAGGGAATTAGCTCCCACAACATGTAAAGAAGCCTCTTTCGGTCTAAGATGAAACTGAATTGTTTCTGATAACAAGTAAAGAAGCCCCTTTTAGTCTGAGCTGAAAGGGAATTGATTTCATACTAGTTCACCTAACAAAAAAGAACGGAGGGAGCAAGCCAAGGGTGAAGCATCAGATGGAACTGAGACGAAAGCTAAGAGCCATATGCAAACAAGGTTGCAGAAGACGAAAGCACTCAACCAAATTCTGGGGGCTCAACCTCCATAAACTGAGGGCACTAGCGAAGCAAGCTAGTCTCTCTAGAACGAGAGAGGAAAGAACATCCTGAAGAAGAATTGGAAAGGAAGAACTAAAGATCCTAATATAAACTCATCAAAGGAAGTGAATCTCAAAGAAGCGGGACTTCGGCCCACCCTCGTTGGGAAGGGTAACTGCCGACATAAGCCAAGAGTTGCATATGTCTAATGCCTCTCGCAACTATTCAATTCAAAGCCGAAAGAGACAACCTGGAAGGTACTGGGGAAACAATGTAGACGACACCAGAAGGGCTCTCGTATAACCCACAGAAAGGTTCCTGAAGAAGTAGTCAAACGAGACTTAAAGACTGCCCAAATGGAGAAATACAAGGAAAGAAAAGAGGAAAAGAATCTTTGAAAACAACCAAAGAAGATAATGGGAAGGAGAAGCACCTTAGAACCAGCCGATGGTAGCATAAGGCATGCATGCATCTATAAACTTGCTTTCCTAAGCGAAACCCAATACAGTTGCCGAAAGGATCCTTCGAAAGCAGTAAAACTAGTCTTCCAATGTACACCTCCGAAACCCTGGACAAACAGATCCCATCCTGCAACATACAAAAGGGGGGAAACCCCCGATATGGAACCCTTAAGCACTAGGGACAAAGCATGAGACAAAAGCGTAAAAAAGATGAAAGCTCCTATGCAGTCGTCTCTCTCGCATTCAGAAAAAACTCCTTTTTTCGAATCCGCCGAAAGCAGCTACCGGAACTTTTCCTTGAAGGAAAGATACCAAAAACTTATAAAGCCTTCGAGATTAATCCTTGTTGGATGACCTAAACAATGCACTTGTGCCTAAGGAAGGACCAGCTTATACCTATAAATAGGGCCCCACAACTCAAAGCGTGTGACTTCTTTTCTTTTTCTGAATTCATTTCTCAACATTTGTAATCTCTTAAACATAGAGAAATAAAAACCCTAGTTTAGGGGATCAATTTGAAAAAAAGGCTGTAATATTGATTATACTGAATGAAATGAAATATATGGCAATCTAGGGAATTCTGTGTAATCTGGTTCAATAATTTATGTTATTACTATTGCTTGCTAACATTACAGGTGCAATTTGTGAATCATGTACATAATTGAGATCTATTTTCAAACCTTAATTTGTTATTGGCCCTAAGAACCTTCGATCTAAGGATAGAAACATTCATAAGCTTGATAATCATGACATCGATTAAAGATTATGCTAAGACTAGGATTAAGTTGAGGTCTCCTAGTTCAATAACTTATTAGGTTAAGCGATAGAGATTAGGGGAATACTGATGATATCTCACCAAATCCATGAGAATCCAAAGAAAACTTACATAGACCTAACCTTCAAGACCCGATTTAGATAGTGTAATTCCCTAAGGCCCAGATCCGTAACCAAAGAGTACTCGAAGAAGTTATTTTAATAACACAAGGTCACACCAAGAAAGCATTTCATAAGTTTAGAAACTACCCACTCGAGAAATCACAAATAAGAGATGCAATTGGTTTTGTCCCTAATAGAGAGTTTATTTACAGGGTTCTATAGAAGCAACCTAAGATTATAATATTTGCAGATATCAAGTTTGAACACTTCCTCACCATAGGTAGGAAGTTCTACGAACAAACTCAACTTTTGGTGTGTTAACCATAAATTTCCTAACAATAAGCAATAACTCTTCCCTTCTACATAAGAACAACACCTAGGCCTATTCTGCAAGCATCAATATAAGCAACCAAATACTAGATTCTTTTCAACACTACTAAAACATGAGCATTGGTGAACAAATGCCTCAAATCCTGGAATGCATCTTCACACTCATCATATCAAACAAATTTAACATCCTTCCTGGTTAGCTTAGTGAGTGGTGCCGATGTCAGTGAAAAGTCTTAAATAAACCTTCGATAGTATCCGTCCAATCTCAAAAAGCTTTGGGCCTCTACAATGCTTTCACGCATCTTGCAATCAACGATAGCATCAATCTTAGCTGGATCTACTGACGGTCCTTACCATGAAACCACATGACTAAGTAATTTTACTTTCCTTTCCTAAAACCGTCACTTAGAAAACTTAGCCTTTAATAATTGGTTCTACAAAGTCTCATGCACTATCCTAAGGAAAGTCTTATGATCTTCCAAATACTTCGAATACACCAATATGTATCAATAAAAACCAACACAAATTTGTCTAACTGCTACCAAAATATTCAGTTCATCAAACCCATGAAGAAAGATGAGGAGTTCTTCAATCTAAATGGCATAACCATCCATTCTTATGATCCATATCTTGGATGAAATGCAATCGATGAGACACTCTCATCCACTACCCTCAGCTGGTGGAACCCAATAGCCAAATCCAAATAAGAACACACATTCGCTCCGCTCAGATGATCAAACAAATCAACAATATGAGGCAAAGGATACTTATTCTTTGCTGCCTTTTTTTGAGCTTCCATTAATAATTACGCATTCTCAACGATCCCTCGGCCTTCTTCACAAGTACTTTCGATGTGTCCTAAGGCGAACTACATGAACTAGTGAAGCTTTTACCTTTCAACTCAACAAGTTGCACCTTCAACTTCTTTATCTCTAAACGGGTCATTTAGCTTGGTGGCATACTCAATGGTTTAGCTCCCGGCATAAAATCAACCTAGAACTCAATAGCTCTTTTCAACGGCAATCATTTCATAGGTATGAAGACGTCAGCAATTCCCTAACAGCAGAAATGCTATCCAAAACATTCATCCATGAAGATCTCTATGGAACTGCTCTTTCCATAAATAATACAATCCTTTCAGCGTTATCGGGATGTTTCAACGATACATCATTGTTTCGATACAATATTCTCGCATCATAACAAATTAACCAATCCATAACCAAAAAAATTCTGAACCCTCAAAATCAAACAAATACAAGTTATAAAAAAGTATAATCTAGCAACTGAAACTCTAGACTACCATATCTCAATCCCAGAGTTGCATACCCTGTAAAAAGATTAACCACCGTAAAGGAAGTAATAAGGTATGATGGTTCTAAAGACAATTTATCTACCATACATCTAAAGATAAATTAATGTGATGCACCAATGTCAAATAAAACTATAATAGGTATGTTACAAAACAAAAATGTATCTTCAAACATTATTCTCCCTTTTTCCGCAGTACTAAGCCTCACAGCCATCACTTTACACTTGGTTGTTTCTAGACATCTGTCCTTATAGTGCCCAAGCTAAGTGCAAGTATAGCACCTGACATTCGGACTTCCAGCGGTGGTCATGGCTTCCACTGCTTTGCACTTTGTCAGATAGTGGCCCTTTTGGTGACAATTAAAGAAAACAACTTATTCCTTATTCTTCTTGGACTTTTCTTCTTTTTGAGCCTTCCTGCTCATGAAGAATTTCCTCTTCTTTTCCTAATATCCCTAGTTCCCACCTTCCGTAAGCATTTCTTCATTACAAATGGCCATATCCACAACAACATCACTAGGGTCTTGCAAATGAGGCATAGTTTGCCTAAGCCTCCTTCAGATGTCTTCCCATGTAATCCATACACTTTGCACGTTTCTAGCGATTCACATGTTATCATCAAATGATACAAATCTTGGATTTCTTTATCCGATGTCATAGTCGTAACACCATTCCACTAATAAAAATCATATCCCTGCAGCTGCCTCGAAGCCAGTCTTCTCTTTTGCTCATCAGTCAAGCCTAAGCCTTTAAAGATTCTTTCATAATGCACCAGCTAAGAATCAACAATAGTATTCTCTTCCGTTCCATGGAATGACTTTCCTCATAAGCTAGTATGATTCCTGCTCAATTTTGCATAGTCATTTCCAACATGCTCTCCCGGATTCACTCCTCTAGGACCAGCAATGGCTCTGGCTTACAACATCTGGATAAAATTTTAGAACAAGTTCCCTATACCCGCTGGTGGGTTTGCAGCACCTTGATTCTCATTAGCCGTTCAGCCCCATCTTCCCACTTTGGGCGGAACATTTCCTTTAGTTGTACTGCTTCCGTGACCATTATTCAATCTTGCACTTCTTCTCTCCATATTTTTCTTCCTTCTTCTATGGATAAACTTTAGTAAGATACCGAAGGGTGACCCATAAAAATGTAGGGAATATGGGTACTTATCTAATACAAATATAATTACGTAACTGTTTCATTATCCCATCCTTTAGAATATTTCTTTAATCATTGGGATTTAATTAGGAAATACTTATGGAGAAAATGTTCTTTTAAATTTTCACAAACCTACGCTCTTATACCAAATTTCTAACGCCCCATTCTTTGATGATAGAAAGCGCAACCCTACAGATGTTTTAGTCATCTCTGGTGTTGGCTTTCGGTGATAGAAAACTGGATGTTAATAAACTATAACATTGAAAGACGTGAGAGTATGAAAAATTTCCTAAAACAATCATTAATAATCGTTACATCCCGTTCATATAACCCATTCAGAGAAAACATAACTTATAACAAAATAAACTACGAAAGCAACATATGACGATGCCCCCTCGGTTGATTAGAGTCTAAATATATAGGCAATTACAAGTTTTTCGATACATAAAACAAAAGACAAAACAAAACACCGAAACTCCTAAATAGTTGTACCATCCAGCTCACCTCCAGAAGCTTATTCGAAGGAGATACCTGAAAGTTCTTAACCCTCAGCCGACTCAAATGAGCCCTTTGAGTTAAAGATTGTAATAACCCGGAAATCTGAGCCAATTTAAAATTTTTATTTTGGCAATTTTAGTGAATTTTGAATATTTAAAATGAATTATTTTAAATAATATTGATGAGAAATTTATTTTGAATTGAATTCGAACGTATAGTTTTATGTAAATCGTCGTTAGAATATAAATATTTATTTATTATTATAAAAGGAATTGAAAATGGCGCGATAGTTCGATAATTCTATTTCAAAATTCAAATGAATGTACATGATTCAGAATAAACCAGATTTTAGTGAAACCAAAAATATTTGAATCTAATTGAGAATATCTTTCCAACGAATCTGAAAAATCAAAATTTCATAGCGGGAATCAAAAGTTATGTCCAGATGAAAATTCAGAATATTCGTTATGGAATTCTGGCCCTTAAAAATAGTCATTTTGCAAATTACTTCGGATTTCGACAAAACCACTTTTGTTGGATCCGCGATGTCAAATATTTGCTAGGTTTCAAATTTCATAATTTTTCGAATCAATATGTGAGTGTGGCAAAGGAAAACGCGTTTGACCAGTTTTAGTTGATTTTAATCGACTGGAAAATGGCTATTTTTCAAACGGTCTTAGAATTCGACGAAATTTGTTTTGTTAGGACCATAGCGTCAATACGAAGCTAGAAAATATTTTTCTTGAATTTTTCGAGTTAGTATGTGACCCCGGTAAATTGAAATGTGCGTTCAAATTCAATATATAGAGTTATATGTTGATTTTGACGAAAACTGATCGAAATGGTCGAATCAGCTTACGAAACTTATCCCATTGTGTTCGGAATGGGGGTAATTTGCTAGGGACGACAGGCGGTGGGTCTCGTTTCGAGGTCGAAAATAAAAGTTGCTTTTTAGAAAATTTAATAATAAAATGTACATTTATTTATATAGCACCCATCCCTCACTTTTCTCTTTTCCCATCCTCACTCATCTCAGATCTAAAAATAAAAATAAAAAGAGAAACCTGCGTCTCCCTCCCCGTCGTTGCCTTCGACGCTCCGCCTCCCCCGCCGTTGAACCGCCATCGCCCCCTCCGACCAACCTCCCTCCCAGCGCCGCCTCTCTCTCCCCAACACCTTCCTCCACCCCCTCTTCTTCTTCGATGGAACCCCCCCCCCCAAATCCGCCAGAGTCGGCACAAGGCCGCCGCCCCCTCCGACCCTCCACAGCTCCGACGCGAGCTCCGTCAGCTCGAGACCCCCCCTCCTCTAGACGCTGTAAGTTCTTTTTATTTTATTTTATTTTAATTTAATTTACTTTAAATATTCAGTTTAGGATAATTAAAATGGCTTTGTTTATTTTCTGATTTTTTTTTTGTTTGAAATATAAATCAGTTTTATATATTCTACCGAATTGAAAGGAAGAGATTTTTGCAATAAAAAGATTTGATTTTTAATTCTATAAAGATTTGATTCTTAGTGAAGTAAAGACGATGTTGTTATAAGTAGAAAGGCGAAATTTTTATAAGATGTAGATATTAAAAATATAATCTTTATATGATAGAAAGGTTAAAAATATAATTTTAATATTTTAGTAAGAATAAAAAATTTGATTTTTAATTTACAGAAGATAAAGATATGATTTTTATATAATGTGGAAAGTAAAAATATGATTTTTATAGTATAGGAAGAATAAAAGTACGATTTTTATCTTATATAACTAGTAAAAATTTGATCTTTATATAGTAGTGAGAGTAAAAATATGATTTTTTTATTATATATATATCGAAAGAAAAATGTGATTTTTATAGTATTGAAATAAAAATCCGATCTTTGTATAAGAAGAAAAAATATAAAAATTTAATTTTTATATAGGAAGGAGCGTTGAGAAAATATATAAAGTAAGAATAAAAATATGATTTTTATTTATTGAATGAAGCAATATAAATATAATTTTTATTTGAACAGCGTGAAAAGAACTGCATTGGAATTTCAAGCAGATCCAGACGGTTCAGCAGTTCAAAAGCAAAGCAGAGCGGAGAGGAACCCTCAGTGAGAACTTCTCACTTTTAAATTTAATTTTCTAGTTAAAATATATGCTAGGATGTAGACGGTGTTTAGTAGCACCCCACACCCGTCGTCCACAGACCATGGAAGGCTTGTATGCTTATTTGTTTGATTTTGATGTGTAGTTGATTGTGTGATGTGATGTGAAATGAAATAAAATATTTTATAGTGGAAAATATTGTAATAACCCGAAAAATACGAGCCAATTTAAAAATTTTAAATTGATTATTTCAAAGCAATTTGAACCATTGAAATAGAATATTTCAATAAAATAGTAAGTTAAGAATAGTAAGTCAGTTTGAAAATTTGAATTCATACTTTGACTGACTGTGCAGGGTGGAAAATATAACGGATTTTAGTGAGACCAAAAATATTTAAATCTGTTAGTCAATACCTTTCTAACGGATCTGAAAAATCGAAGTTTCATAACGGGAATCAAAAGTTACGGCCGAATGAATTTTCAGAAGAGTCGGTATATAGAATATATAGGCCTGGAAAATTGATATTTTGCATACGACCTCGGAATTCGACGAAACCACTTTTGTTGGGTCCGGGATGTCAAACTATTGCTAGGTTTCAAATTTCAAAATTTTTCGAATCAATATGTGAGCGTGGCAAAAGAAAACGCGTTTGACCAGTTTCTGTTGAATTTAATCGACTGGAAACTGGCCATTTTTCAAACGGTCTCAGAATTCGAGGAAACTAGTTTTGTTAGGACCGTATCGTCAATACGAAACTAGAAAATATTTTTCTGGAATTTTTCTAGTTAGTATGTGACCCCGGTAATTTGAAATGTACGGTTAAAATTCAACATAAGGATTTAAATATAAATTCAACGGAAACTGATTGTAACGATCAAATCAGCTTACGATACATATCCCATTGTGTTCGGAATGGGGGTAAAACGCTATGGACGACAGGCGGTAGGCCTCGTTTCGAGGTCGTATGTAAAAGTCAACCTTTTTGCAAAATTAAATAATTAAATAATAAAAAGGAAAAAAATATTATTTTAATTCCCTCCCTTTTCTTCTTCTTGCCCCACCCCCCCCCGATTCATTAATCAGAAAACGAAAAAAAAAAACCTAAACCTATCGACAGCCCCCCCCCCCCTCAATCGAACGCGCCGACAAAGACATCGCCGCCCCCCCTCCGTCCAGCCTCCTCCTCCCAGTGCGCAACCCCCGAAGACCCCGTCCCCCTCGAAGCCAATGCGAGCGATTCGAGAGCCCCCCCCCCCCCCCCCCCCCCGTTCGAGGCGCTGAAGCCGCCGCCCTTACCTCGAAGCCAGCGCCGAGCCTGACCATCGTTTCCCCCCCCTCTCGCGTACAGTAAGTATTTCATCTTTATTTTTAAATTCTGAAAATACTGTTTTCTTTTTTCTAGAATTTAAAACTGAATTTGAAAAAGAATTTAAAACTGATTTTACATTTTTTTAAAGAAGTTATAAAACTGATTTTAATTAGGTTTCTAAAACTGATTTGATAAAGAATTTAAAACTGATTTTAGATTTTTTTAAAGAAGTTATAAAACTGATTTTAATTAGGTTTCAAAAACTGATTTTAATTAGAATGTAAAACTGATTTTATAAAGGTTTAAAAACCGAATTTTTTTTTAAAAAGCATTTAAAAACTGATTTTGAAAAGGTTTCAAAAACTGATTTTATTTTTAGACTTTAGATAGAAAAAGGTTTAATCTTTTTAAAGAAAAAAGATTTGAACTTGAAAAAAAATAAAGATCATATTTTCAAAATAGAAAAGACGGAATTTTTGTTAAGTAGAAGAAGTAAGATATGATTCTTATATTTTTAAAGCAATAAAAATATAATTTTTACATCATAGGAATATTAAAAATATAATCTTTGTTTTTAGAATATGATCTTTATATATTGAATAACATAGTAAAAATTCGATTTTTACTTATGTAGAGAATACGGGCAACGAAAGCGACAAGAAGGCGAAATAGGCGAAGATTTCTATAAAGGAAGTGTCGTGTTATTGGATAGCTATTTGTGAGAATTTCTCACTCTTCAATTTCTTTTTATATATATATATATATGTGTGGAAATAAAAGTGAATTGCTATATATAAATATTTATATATATATATATATATATGTGTGGAAATAAAAGTGAATTGCTATATATAAATATTTATATATATATATATATATATATATATATATATATATATATATATAGACGCCCCCTCGTCCACAAACCATGGACGATATTTATTGGTTGAAATTGTTGTGAAAATTGATTGACGGCGAATTGTTGTTTGGGATTGTTTGTGGTTGATATTGAATTGATTGTGGTTGAAAAATACCCGTTTGTTATTGGAAAATATTTGGTTGAAACCACATAGGATTAGTTTGTGGAAATGAAATAAATATAAACATGCCGCCTGCGTGCGAATTAGATGCATGATCCCCATTGTCAAAAACCGCGAGGTTTTAAGGTAGAGCGAGGAGCCGTACTAGGGACGGTCCCGGTTTAACTACCCTGCCGTTATGCTGCCGAAATTTTGAATAATCTTTGTGTGTTAGAATTATTTTCATATGTTGAAATTATTTGCATGCATAGAAATTAAAGCCATATATTGAAACTATGTCCATGTGTGGAAATATTCATGTGTTGAAAAGTGTTGTGTGAAAATAAAATTCATTCGTGGATGAGTGAAGTGTTTAAACAACAAAAATCATATTTTTATATATATATGAAGTATGAAAAATATTCGCCTTATATAAATAATTTCAATCATAAAAATCCCATCTTTCTAATATAAACAACATAAATAAAATGTCCATGTGTGGAAATGCTCATTTGTTGAGAAATGTGTGTAGTGGAAAAGTTCATGTGTTGAATAAAAAGATTGAACAATAAAAATTACATTTTTATTGAAACTATGAAGTGTTGAAATCATACATTGGTTGAATAAATATTTTAAATGATAAAAATATCATTTTTATCATATGTGCGATATGCTAAAGATATGCGGACGTTGAAATAAATATTTGTGATAGAAGTATTATTTTTAACATGCATAGGAATTAAATAAAATAGTCATGTGTTGAAATCTATTTTAGTTCGCCAAAATTATCATCTTTTGAAATATAAAGTGTTAAGAATATCCACTTGTTCAAATAAACGTGCATGTGTTGAAATATACATTAACTAGCTAATGATATGATTTTAGCCTATGCATGCGATATTAGAATGAATGGTGTTTTTAGACCAAAGCAAGTCAAATATGAAATTGAATGGAAAATGATAAATGTTAGAGATTGTATATATGTGCATGCATATCTATTGAACAGGTTAAAGCAAAAGGGGCTAGAGAAGAGGAATAAAATTTTGTGCCCGACAAATAGGTACACATTTACTGTTTTGTTTGGGTGACGATTTTATGAGCCTGTTGGCTAGCCGCTTGGCTTTTTCTTTTTCTTTTTGAGATTAGAAGGACCGGGAACGCTATTTGCGATTTCCCGATGCTCCCGGTGCAGGGGAGGTTATGGCGAAATTTTCCAAAATTTTAAGGTGTTAGAAAAATATTTGAAGTGAAAACGATATGGAAATCATTGAATGAACTATATTTATATAAATATATAAATATAAATATAATTAAAACGAAACGTGGTCGTGCCGTTCATATTTTGAGACCGTGATTTCAAACGGCTAGTGCGGAAGATCCGACCATTGGATTTTTCCGAAACCTCAACCGTTGGGTTCGCCTTGGAGATATCTTTCCAACAGCACCAGCTTTGTGAAGATCCGACGGTTGGATTGTCTGGAATGTTTAATTCATAATTAGTGAAAAACAGCGCCAGAAACGATTATATTTATATATATATTTATATATATATATATATATATATATATATATATATATATATATAAATATAATTAAATTAAATCGAATAACGACGCTGCAGTTCGTAAATTGAAATCGTAACTTCAAATGGTTAGTGTGGAAGATCCGACCGTCGGATTTTCCCAAAACTGGAACCGTTGGATTCGTTTTGAAAAGACCTTCCTAATGATGTAAAATTTGTGAAGATCCAACGGTTAGATTTTCCTATATGTGTAAAACAAAATTAGTGGAAAGCAGCGCCAGTGCATCGACACGACCTGAAACGTCGTTTAATTAAATCTGGCCGTTTTAAATTAAATAGAAATGGCGATATGTCGTTATAAAGTGCTATAGACGATATAGAGTGAAAATGAACCAATTTTGTTGTGTTGGCTTGAGATGTGATGGCTGAATGTGTTTGACATGAAAATTTTAACTAAATAACTGAAATGTGAATGTTGAATAGTTCAACCATGTGATTAATTGGTTTGGAAATCTAAATATACGTGGATTATTTGAAAAGGCCGAGTTTATCTCATTTCAAATAATCGATCGACGTTGAGAAGTCGAAGAGTCGAAGACGACTGAAGACCGACGATCTCCACGTTGGATGGATGGGCGCTACTGATACTCGTGATTGGAGTAGCTACCATGAAGGAATTGAAGTAGTAGCCGTCCAAACATATTGTTGATTGTACGGATATGCGAGGAATTGGTGCCTCCGGTTTCGTTCAGACCCAGAACGGACTTGTAAATGGACTGTGTGTCTGACATTGGATTTTTTTCTGTGTTGATTGATCTCTGTAAAATATATATCTGTTTGGCGGCGGAGAATTTAGTCTCTTGCTTAACGCCCTTCTCTGAGACGTACGAGCTCATAGGTTATGTATTGACAGAAATCAGTCGCATGGAGTGGATTGCCTGTGTGGCACGCCTAAGTGGCATATGATCAAGGCTTCTGTTGCAAAGCAAAGTCTTGTGGTTGATGATCAAAGCATGGTCTGTGTGACGTAGCTTTGTGTATAACGTGAATTCGCGAGCCTCACACCTCGGTATGAGTCAAAAACGGGAGAGTGACTGCAGGGAGAGCACGGCGTTTCTTTCTAGCTAAGGTTGTGTCAGTGACCTACCAGCCCTGACATTATATATACTTTTCACCTGTGTGGTTGTTGGAATGCGAGGCGCCTCGATATAGGTCTGTAAGGACCGGGAAACGTGTGTTCAGGAATTGCCAATCCTCAAAAGTAAGAGAGGACCGGCCCTGAAGATCCAAGGATCATAGTGGGGTCCTGGGACATTTGCTAGAGTGTCTCGAATCGGAGAGGAGCTTGCCCCTTGCCTCGACTCATGAAGGAATCCAATTTCCAATACGAAATAGGCGGACGTGATTGTATTACTAGTATGGCGACATGATATATGGTACCCATGCCGTCTAGGATTGATATTTATGATTGAATTTGCTTTTGAAACATATATGCACTAGTAATAATATCAAACCCTTTTGTTTTATACGTATGAAGCATTTTTGGTCATTATAAGGGAAAACTCTATCCTCCGGCTTGCGTTGCATTGTGTGATGGGACCTGAGTCTTATAATGGCTTCATTTTATAAAAAGCATTGCGTTGATTTAATCATTTATTTTATCTCATGCACTAGCACTCATTGGAGTAAACCCGTTCCGCGAAAGTGGCGTGGTCCTTTGATTTGCCTTATTATTGTTGTTAATAAGTTGAATAGATTTCTCATACCAGTCCCATGACTGACTCATAGTTTGTTTCACCTTGCAAACTCGGGTGCCCTCATTTTCACACGGGCAGCCTAGTTACAGGTTTCTGACGCACCTTTTGGCTCATGGCGAGGCTTGACTACACCGTGCTGACTTGGATTTTCTCCGCCATTATTGTATCTATATTATGATTCCGCCATTGGCGATGTAGACTGATATTCCTTTTGTGTACTCTTTATGTATGATTCCGCCTCAGGCGATGGTGACTGATTATGTATCATTATGCACTAAGTTGTATCCTGTACTGTGCTTCTCTGATGTGATGATATCTATATGATTCCGCTGTCATATGTGTGTAAATTATTTTATTTCCTGTTATGCTATTATCTGTGATCTGCTAATGATGATTAATGTGTTATATTCCAATGATTATCCTTAACACCGTGTCACGGGGTTTTGGGATCGTCACAGCTGGTATCAGAGCTTTGGTTAACCTTAGTTCTGGAGTCTAACACATTAAACACTTCGTCAAAATAGAATCAGTAGTATTCTAAGGCGAGTCGCTCATTAGAGATAGGACTAGTAAGGTCCTAGAATGAGCTGAGCAGAATAGCAAAAACAATTGATCAGTCCATCGTTATCTTTCCGTAGGAATTTCTGCTTAACTATGCAATAGACTATCATTTCTATTAACTGACTTTTTCATTACTTATACAGAATTTGACAAATGGCTACCAGAGCAGCCGCCGCTAGAGGAGGCCGTGCCGGCCGAGGCTGAGGAAGGGGAGAAATCCCAGCTCAAGAAGGACCTTTGATACAACCTCCGGCAGCTCAATACTTCGAGCTTGACCGTGTAGCTAAGAGATATAAGAACTTAGGAGGCAAGACCTTCTCGGGAACTGGCACCGTAATAGAGGCCCTTGCATGGCTCAAAACATGCGAGAAAATTCTTGAAGGCCTAAGGCTAGGAGACGAAGACAAAGCTATTATGGGCACCTGGCTTATGCAGGAACAAGCCGAATTATGGTGGGAATCTCTTACCGCCGGGAATAGAGAAGCTGGAAGAACATGGGATGGATTTAAAGAACTCTTCAAGGAGAAATATGTCCCAGAACAAGCTCTAGAAAGAATGCACGATGACTTCGCCAATCTCCAGCAAGGGGATCTTTCCGTGCAAGATTATCTGAACAAATTTACAATGCTGTCGCCCTATGCTCCAGAACTCGTCGCTACTGCGAAATCCAAAAATAAGAGGTTTATCTTTGGATTAAGACGACAATATCATGATAGAGCCATGGCCCATGTCAAGCTGGATTTCAAAGAGCTAGTGGAAATGACATGCAACTATGAAGACCTTGATCAAAGGCATCTGGATCAGGATCGCGCTAGAAGCCAAGCAGGAAACAAGCACAAGCCTACTGTAAATCAGGGCGAGTCAAGCCAAGCAGCATCTTCAAAGCCTCAGACTGGCAAGCCGCCAAGAGGAAATTGCTTTAATTGTGATAAGCCGGGGCACTACTCAAACGTCTGGACAGCTCCGAAGAGGCAGAAAACAAACTCTCAAGGCTCGAGCCAAGGCTCTCAGAACCCTCGCTCGTGCTTCAACTGTCGCAAGACCGACCATCTGGTCAAAGACTGTCCTTTGCTAAAGAAAGCTACTGTAGCTCATGTCTATGACGGGTCTAGCCCGCCAGCTGCTTCCGATGGAGCAGGTAAACCCGATGTTTTGGGAGGTAACCTTACAATTAAGAATATTCCTGTTTCTGTATTATTTGACACAGGTGCATCGCGTAGTTTTATTGCTAGAAACACAGTGCACAAATTAAAGTTAAAACAGCGAAAGCTTAAAGAATCGGTAGAAGTTCATAACCCGTTAGGGGGTCCTGTTACTCTCGGTTCATATTGTAGAGTGTCGATCTCTTATTCTTCCTACAAATTTTCTTTTGATTTAATCGTTATGGATTTTCCTGAATTTGATATTATTCTCGGGCTGGATTGGTTAACGAAATATGAAGCTGAAGTGAATTGTGCGGAAAGAATCGTTAAAATTCGAACGAAGCATGGATATATTACGGTTCCCTGTCATGGTTCGAATCCGAATAGAGAAGAATTTTGGTCAGCATTAGAACTTATCCCCACTTCCATAGTAAAGATTCCGATTGTTAGCAACTATGCGGATTTGTTTGAAGAAGTTGAAAACTTACCTCCGCAAAGAGAAATAGAATTCCGAATCGATCTAATTCCCAATGCCAGACCAGTGGTGCATCCAATTCGCAGGATGACTCCGAAAGAAAAAGAAGAATTAGGCGATCAAACTCGTCAACTGTTGTGGAAAGTCTAATCGGACTGAGTTTTTCTAATTGGGGTGCAGCTGTCGTGTTTGTCCCGAAGTCAGACGGTACTCTTAGATTATGTGTTGATTACCGAGACCTTAACAAACAGACGCTTAAAAACAAATATCCATTACCCCGCATTGATGATTTGCTAGACCAATTGAATGGGGCGAAAGTATTTTCCCGAATGGACCTAGCTACAGGTTTTCATCAATTGAGAATAGCAGAAGAGTGTGTTCCTTTGACCGCTTTCAGAGGTCCAGACATATTTTATGAATGGTTAGTAATGCCGTTTGGCCTATGCAATGCTCCAGCATACTTTGTCGATCTAATGAATAGAGTGTTCAGGGGAGTTCTGAATAAATTTGTCCTCGTATTCATCGATGATATTTTAATCTACTCCAAATCAAAACCCGAGCATGAAAAACACTTAGAACAAGTATTGGAGATTCTAAGGAAGAATGTCTTCAAAGCCAAATTCTCTAAATGTGTCTTCTGGCAAGAAGAAGTCAAATTTCTTGGCCATGTCGTGTCAGAGAAAGGAATTTCTGTTGACCCAAGCAAGATAACAGCGATTCAAGACTGGAAACAACCACTACTCCCACAGAAGTTAGATGTTTTATGGGGTTGGCTAGTTATTATCGAAAGTTCGTTAAGGATTTTTCGAAGATATCCGGTCCGTTAACGAAGCTCACAAAGAAACATGAGAAGTTTAAGTGGACTTCCGACTGTGAAGAAGCTTTCCAGGAATTGAAATCAAAGCTGACCACCGCTCCAGTGTTAACTATTATTGATGGCAATCAGGATTTAACGGTTTGGACAGATGCTTCTATTAGAGGTCTTGGTGCAGTGTTAATGCAGAGAGGCCAAGTAGTCGCTTATGCAAGCCGCCAATTGAAACCGCATGAGAAGAATTATGTGACTCATGATCTTGAGTTGCTAGCCATCGTATTTGCCTTGAAAATCTGGAGGCATTACTTATTGGGCGAGAAATTTATACTGTACACAGATCACCAATCATTGAAGTATTTATATACCCAGAAAGATCTAAATCTGAGACAACAGCGTTGGCTAGAATTTCTTGCGGCGTATGACCTAGATATCTTGTATACGCCGGGAAAGGCTAACGTGGTAGCGGATGCACTTAGTAGAAAAACCGCAATTGTTGCCCATCTTATAATTACACCTAGCTTGATCGATAAGATATGTGCTCTCCAGAAGAATGATTATTTCATTCAAAAGATCAAGGAAAGAATCAAGAAAGGAGAATCCTCAAGCTTTCAAGTAAATAAAGAAGGAGTTTTGAGGCTGAATGGGAGAATTTGTGTTCCCAACCTTCCTGAGCTCAAAAGAGAAGTGCTAAATGAATGCCATAAATCCAAATTTTGCATCCATCCTGGGGTGAGTAAAATGTACAACGATATCAAACGCACTTTCTGGTGGAAGGCAATGAAAAGGGATATTTCTTTGTATATTAGCAGATGCCCTACTTGTCAATTGGTCAAGAGTGACCAACAGAAGCTAGCTGGACTGTTACAACCACTGGAAGTCCCAGGCTGGAAATGGGAACAGATTTCCATGGATTTCATAGATGGTTTGCCGCGAACCAAGAAAGGTAATGACAGCATTTGGGTAATCGTAGATCGCTTCACGAAGACTGCCCATTTTATATCTATCAGGTCCAATAGAACTGCCCAAAGCCTAGCACAGATATATTTCAAAGAAATTGTTAAGCTGCATGGAATTCCCATCAGCATAGTCAGTGATAGAGATCCCCTATTTACTAGCAAGTTCTGGGAGGCTTTCCAGACAGAATTGGGGACAAAACTGAATATGAGCACCGCTTATCACCCCCAAACAGATGGCCAAACTGAGCGGGTGAATAGAATTCTGGAAGATTTATTGCGGGCTTGTATAATCGATTTTGGTGGGTCCTGGGAAGATCATTTGCATTTGGCAGAATTCTCATATAACAATAGCTATCAAGCAAGTTTGAGAATGTCACCATTTGAAGCATTATATGGCAGACCCTGCAGATCTCCTGCATGTTGGGTAGAACCTGGCAATAGACTTGTACTAGGACCTGATATGATTAGGGAAGCATCTGATAAAGTGGACTTTATCAAGAAGCGATTGAAAACCGCCCAAAGCCGACAGAAAAGTTATGCAGACTCTAGAAGGAGAGATTTGACATTTGCTGTTGGTGATCATGTTTATTTAAAGGTTTCTCCGATGAGAGGGGTAATCAGATTTGGCAAGACTGGGAAGTTGGCACCGAGATTTATTGGTCCCTTTCTTATACTTGAGCGAATTGGAACTCTTGCTTATAGGGTTCAATTGCCAGATTGGTTGCCTGGAGTGCACAATGTATTTCACGTATCTCAACTTAGGAGACATGTGCATGATCCGGATCTTGTTGTAGAAGAAGCAGCGCAACAGGATGTGGAGATAACTCCAGAATTAGCACTCAGAAGAGATCCATTAAAAATTGTTGGCAAAGAAACTAGAGAACTCAGAAGCAAAAAGGTTCATTTAGTTAAAGTGCAGTGGAGCAGTGATCCTAGAGACTGTACTTGGGAAACTGAGGAAAGCATTAAACAAGCTTACCCCAAATGCAGAGTGGATATCTCTGACTAACTCCGGTGCAAGGTACCTTTACCATACTTTGCATTTACATTTTATTTCCTACTTTACTGTTGTTTCCTTTTCGAGGACGAAAAGTTTTAAGAAGGGGAGATTGTAATAACCCGGAAAATACGAGCCAATTTAAAATTTTTAAATTGATTATTTCAAAGCAATTTGAACCATTGAAATAGAATATTTCAATAAAATAGTAAGTTAAGAATAGTAAGTCAGTTTGAAAATTTGAATTCATACTTTGACTGACTGTGCAGGTTGGAAAATATAACGGATTTTAGTGAGACCAAAAATATTTAAATCTGTTAGTCAATACCTTTCTAACGGATCTGAAAAATCGAAGTTTCATAACGGGAATCGAAAGTTATGGCCGAATGAATTTTCAGAAGAGTCGGTATATAGAATATATAGGCCTGGAAAATTGATATTTTGCATACGACCTCGGAATTCGACGAAACCAATTTTGTTGGGTCCGGGATGTCAAACTATTGCTAGGTTTCAAATTTCATAATTTTTCGAATCAATATGTGAGCGTGGCAAAAGAAAACGCGTTTGACCAGTTTCTGTTGAATTTAATCGACTGGAAATTGGCCATTTTTCAAACGGTCTCAGAATTCGACGAAACTAGTTTTGTTAGGACCGTATCGTCAATACGAAACTAGAAAATATTTTTCTGGAATTTTTCTAGTTAGTATGTGACCCCGGTAATTTGAAATGTACGTTTAAAATTCAACATAAGGATTTAAATGTAAATTCAACGGAAACTGATTGTAACGATCAAATCAGCTTACGATACATATCCCATTGTGTTCGGAATGGGGGTAAAACGCTATGGACGACAGGCGGTAGGCCTCGTTTCGAGGTCGTATGTAAAAGTCAGCCTTTTTGCAAAATTAAATAATTAAATAATAAAAAGGAAAAAAAATATTATTTTAATTCCCTCCCTTTTCTTCTTCTTGGCCCCCACCCCCCCGATTCATTAATCAGAAAACGAAAAAAAAAAAAAAAACCTAAACCTATCGACAGCCGCCCCCCCCTCAAGCGAACGCGCCGACGAAGACATTGCCACCCCCCCTCCGTCCAGCCTCCTCCTCCCAGTGCGCAACCCCCGAAGACCCCGTCCCCCTCGAAGCCAACGCGAGCGATTCGAGAACCCCCCCCCCCCCCCGTTCGAGACGCTGAAGCCGTCGCCCTTACCTCGAAGCCGCCGCCCTTACCTCGAAGCCAGCACCGAGCCTGACCATCGTTTCCCCCCCCCCCTCTCGCGTACAGTAAGTATTTCATCTTTATTTTTAAATTCTGAAAATACTGTTTTCTTTTTTCTAGAATTTGAAACTGAATTTGAAAAAGAATTTAAAACTGATTTTAGATTTTTTTAAAGATGTTATAAAACTGATTTTAATTAGGTTTCTAAAACTGATTTGAAAAAGAATTTAAAACTGATTTTAGATTTTTTTAAAGAAGTTATAAAACTGATTTTAATTAGGTTCCAAAAACTGATTTTAATTAGAATGTAAAACTGATTTTATAAAGGTTTAAAAACCGAATTTTTTTTAAAAAGCATTTAAAAACTGATTTTGAAAAGGTTTCAAAAACTGATTTTATTTTTAGACTTTAGATAGAAAAAGGTTTAATCTTTTTAAAGAAAAAAGATTTGAACTTGAAAAAAAATAAAGATCATATTTTCAAAATAGAAAAGACGGAATTTTTGTTAAGTAGAAGAAGTAAGATATGATTCTTATATTTTTAAAGCAATAAAAATATAATTTTTACATCATAGGAATATTAAAAATATAATCTTTGTTTTTAGAATATGATCTTTATATATTGAATAACATAGTAAAAATTTGATTTTTACCTATGTAGAGAATACGGGCAACAAAAGCGACAAGAAGGCGAAATAGGCGAAGATTTCTATAAAGGAAGAGTCATGTTATTGGATAGCTATTTGTGAGAATTTCTCACTCTTCAATTTCTTTATATATATATATATGTGTGGAAATAAAAGTGAATTGCTATATATAAATATATATATATATATATATATATATATATATATATATATATATATATATATATATATACGCCCCCTCGTCCACAAACCATGGACGATATTTATTGGTTGAAATTGTTGTGAAAATTGATTGACGGCGAATTGTTGTTTGGGATTGTTTGTGGTTGATATTGAATTGATTGTGGTTGAAAAATACCCGTTTGTGATTGGAAAATATTTGGTTGAAACCACATAGGATTAGTTTGTGGAAATGAAATAAATATAAACATGCCGCCTACGTGCGAATTAGATGCATGATCCCCATTGTCAAAAACCGCGAGGTTTTAAGGTAGAGCGAGGAGCCGTACTAGGGACGGTCCCGGTTTAACTACCCTGCCGTTATGCTGCCGAAATTTTGAATAATCTTTGTGTGTTAGAATTATTTTCATATGTTGAAATTATTTGCATGCATAGAAATTAAAGCCATATATTGAAACTATGCCCATGTGTGGAAATATTCATGTGTTGAAAAGTGTTGTGTGAAAATAAAATTCATTCATGGATGAGTGAAGTGTTTAAACAACAAAAATCATATTTTTATATATATATGAAGTATGAAAAATATTCGCCTTATATAAATAATTTCAATCATGAAAATCCCATCTTTCTAATATGAACAACATAAATAAAATGTCCATGTGTGGAAATGCTCATTTGTTGAGAAATGTGTGTAGTGGAAAAGTTCATGTGTTGAATAAAAAGATTGAACAATAAAAATTACATTTTTATTGAAACTATGAAGTGTTGAAACCATACATTGGTTGAGTAAATATTTTAAATGATAAAAATATCATTTTTATCATATGTGTGATATGCTAAAGATATGCGGACGTTGAAATAAATATTTGTGATAGAAGTATTATTTTTAACATGCATAGGAATTAAATAAAATAGTCATGTGTTGAAATCTATTTTAGTTCGCCAAAATTATCATCTTTTAAAATATAAAGTGTTAAGAATATCCACTTGTTCAAATAAACGTGCATGAGTTGAAATATACATTAACTAGCTAATGATATGATTTTAGCCTATGCATGCGATATTAGAATGAATGGTGTTTTTAGACCAAAGCAAGTCAAATATGAAATTGAATGGAAAATGATAAATGTTAGAGATTGTATATATGTGCATGCATATCTATTGAACAGGTTAAAGCAAAAGGGGCTAGAGAAGAGGAATAAAATTTTGTGCCCGACAAATAGGTACACATTTACTGTTTTGTTTGGGTGATGATTTTATGAGCCTGTTGGCTAGCCGCTTGGCTTTTTCTTTTTGAGATTAGAAGGACCGGGAACGCTATTTGCGATTTCCCGATGCTCCCGGTGCAGGGGAGGTTATGACGAAATTTTCCAAAATTTTAAGGTGTTAGAAAAATATTTGAAGTGAAAACGATATGGAAATCATTGAATGAACTATATTTATATAAATATATAAATATAAATATAAATATAATTAAAACGAAACCTGGCCGTGCAGTTCATATTTTGAGACCGTGATTTCAAACGGCTAGTGCGGAAGATCCGACCATTGGATTTTTCCGAAACCTCAACCGTTGGGTTCGCCTTGGAGATATCTTTCCAACGACACCTGCTTTGTGAAGATCCGACGGTTGGATTGTCTGGAATGTTTAATTCAAAATTAGTGAAAAACAACGCCAGAAACGATTATATTTATATATATATATATATATATATATAATTAAAATAAATCGAATAACGACGCTGCAGTTCGTAAATTGAAATCGTAACTTCAAATGGTTAGTGTGGAAGATCCGACCGTCGGATTTTCCCAAAACTGGAACCGTTGGATTCGTTTTGAAAAGACCTTCCTAATGATGTAAAATTTGTGAAGATCCAACGGTTAGATTTTCCTATATGTGTAAAACAAAATTAGTGGAAAGCAGCGCCAGTGCATCGACACGACCTGAAACGTCGTTTAATTAAATCTGGCCGTTTTAAATTAAACAAAAATGGCGATATGTCGTTATAAAGTGCTATAGACGATATAGAGTGAAAATGAACCAATTTTGTTGTGTTGGCTTGATATGTGATGGCTGAATGTGTTTGACATGAAAATTTTAACTAAATAACTGAAATGTGAATGTTGAATAGTTCAACCATGTGATTAATTGGTTTGAAAATCTAAATATACGTGGATTATTTGAAAAGGCCGAGTTTATCCCATTTCAAATAATCGATCGACGTTGAGAAGTCGAAGAGTCGAAGACGACTGAAGACCGACGATCTCCACGTTGGATGGATGGGCGCTACTGATACTCGTGATTGGAGTAGCTACCATGAAGGAATTGAAGTAGTAGCCGTCCAAACATATTGTTGATTATACGGATATGCGAGGAATTGGTGCCTCCGGTTTCGTTCAGACCCAGAACGGACTTGTAAATGGACTGTGTGTCTAACATTGGATTTTGTTCTGTGTTGATTGATCTCTGTTAAATATATATCTGTTTGGCGGCGGAGAATTTATTCTCTTGCTTAACGCCCTTCTCTGAGACGTACGAGCTCAGAGGTTATGTATTGACAGAAATCAGTCGCATGGAGTGGATTGCCTGTGTGGCACGCCTAAGTGGCATATGATCAAGGCTTCTGTTGCAAAGCAAAATCTTGTGGTTGATGATCAAAGCATGGTCTGTGTGACGTAGCTTTGTGTATAACGTGAATTCGCGAGCCTCACACCTCGGTATGAGTCAAAAACGGGAGAGTGACTGCAGGGAGAGCACGACGTTTCTTTCTAGCTAAGGTGGTGTCAGTGACCTACCAGCCTTGACATTATATATACTTTTCACCTGTGTGGTTGTTGGAATGCGAGGCTCCTCGATATAGGTCTGTAAGGACCGGGAAACGTGTGTTCAGGAATTGCCAATCCTCAAAAGTAAGAGAGGACCGGCCCTGAAGATCCAAGGATCATAGTGGGGTCCTGGGACATTTGCTAGAGTGTCTCGAATCGGAGAGGAGCTTGCCCCTTGCCTCGACTCATGAAGGAATCCAATTTCCAATACGAAATAGGCGGACGTGATTGTATTACTAGTATGGCGACATGATATATGGTACCCATGCCGTCTAGGATTGATATTTATGATTGAATTTGCTTTTGAAACATATATGCACTAGTAATAATATCAAACCCTTTTGTTTTATACGTATGAAGAATTTTTGGCCATTATAAGGGAAAACTCTATCCTCCGGCTTGCGTTGCATTGTGTGATGGGACCTGAGTCTTATAATGGCTTCATTTTATAAAAAGCATTGCGTTGATTTAATCATTTATTTTATCTCATGCACTAGCACTCATTGGAGTAAACCCGTTCCGCGAAAGTGGCGTGGTCCTTTGATTTGCCTTATTATTGTTGTTAATAAGTTGAATAGATTTCTCATACCAGTCCCATGACTGACTCATAGTTTGTTTCACCTTGCAAACTCGGGTGCCCTTATTTTCACACGGGCAGCCTAGTTACAGGTTTCTGACGCACCTTTTGGCTCATGGCGAGGCTTGACTACACCGTGCTGACTTGGATTTTCTCCGCCATTATTGTATCTATATTATGATTCCGCCATTGGCGATGTAGACTGATATTCCTTTTGTGTACTCTTTATGTATGATTCCGCCTAAGGCGATGGTGACTGATTATGTATCATTATGCACTAAGTTGTATCCTGTACTGTGCTTCTCTGATGTGATGATATCTATATGATTCCGCTGTCATATGTGTGTAAATTATTCTATTTCCTGTTATGCTATTATCTGTGATCTGCTAATGATGATTAATGTGTTATATACCAATGATTATCCTTAACACCGTGTCACGGGGTTTTGGGATCGACACAAATATTATAGAGTTAAAAATAGAATTTTTAACGTGTATATGAAATGAAATAAATTAATATAAACAAATCGGAGATTTGTTTATATACACTGATTTGATTGATATTGATTGGGACGATAAATTTTACACATCGCCCAGCTGCACAAATAAAATCTGTGTTTGATTGTTTGAAACCCCTACGGGTATTGGGATGATATACGACATACACTAATCCCAATAATTAGTTGTATGTCGATCGATTGATTGACAGACTGTTATAAGCGTTAAATATTTATATTTGATGCTTATACAGTGTAGAATGCCCTTTGGATGATGGTTGATTATTCATCATTGTTGATATAAACATGCGTTGTATGGAAATCCATAGAAATAAAATCTATGGTAATTGATTGGGCTTCATTCCAGTTTTGAATAGAAATATTTGAAATAGAAATATTTGAAATATAAATATTTGAAATAGAAATATTTGGAAAAAATAAATATTTGAAATAGCATATTCGAAAATAGAAATATATGAAGCCGTGTTGATTAGATTGACGCCATTTTGACGTGAATGATATTTATATCGATTTTATTCATTTTATAATGAATATCGAAAGTAATTTCAAAATCTGATATTTTGAAAAGAATTAGAATTCGAATTGAAATTGAATAGAAATGAATTCGAATTGAAATTGAATAGAAATGAATTCGAATTGAAATTGAATAGAAATGAATTCAAATTGAAATTGAATGGAATTGAAGACGAACTGAAATTGAATTAAAAATCGATTTGAATTGAAATCAATTTGAAATGAATTAAAATCGAATTTATAAGGAAAAATTCAATTTTGATTTTAATTTGAAAAGAAGTTGAAATCGTTTTGAAAACGAATTTAAAACGATTTATATAATACGTTTTAAAAGGAAATCGATGAAGTATATATTATATATATTATATATATTATATAATGGCCTGAATAGAACGTGCCGCGCTGCGGTAGTTCGTGAATTTCGACCATTGACTTCGAATTGACATTGCAGGAGATCCGATCGTCGGATTCTCCTAATACCGGAACCGTTGGGTTCGTATCGAAAAGAGCTTTCTAACGAATATTAAAAATTAGAAATCTAACAATTGGATTTGGAATTATGTGCAAATCAAATTTTGAAAAGGTCGTTATAAGTGCAGTTCGATGACCATTGATGGAAATTGACTGTACGGGCCTTGATAAAATTATTAAAAATATTAATAATTTGTGTAAAATCATAAGAAATGATTTGTGAATAATTGGCATGAAAAAATCCATATTTGAAAAGATAAAAATAGATTTTTATCGAAATGAACTAGTTTTGAACTAGAATAATAATTTATTTATTTTTAAATATATAAATTGAATTTGAAATAGGTTTCAAAAGTGACCATAATTTCCAATGATTGACTTGGAATGGATTTGAATCGAAATTTTCTTTGGAATATTTCGATGTTGGATTTCGTGATGAACAGATATTGTTATAGGAATTTGAAAGATACATTAATATCGTTATTTCCAATACGATTATGTTGGTCATAGAATTTGATATTGAATATAAGCCGGTATATTTTCTATTCAGAGCCTTGTATTTAATATCAAATGGGATTTGGGTTTGTCGTGAATGGTGTCTTCATTAACACTGTTCTTAAACCCGGTTAAGAAAAAGATTAAATCTTTTTATTTAGATTTAATGAAGTGTACCAATTAAATAATATTTAATTGGAATTAAATTGGTATTGATTTTTGGGTTTACCGTGAACAGTGTTTTAAATAACATTTGTTCTTTAACCCGATAATTAATTGAATGTGATTTTGGGCTGTCGTGAACGGTATCTTCAATAATACTGTTCTTAGACACAAAGGAGTTAAGAAAATCAGAAACTAACTAGAGATTAGTTAAGTTGAATGGTTTCTGGGGTATTGATCTGATGTTGGTTTCGGCCTTCGGGGTTAATACTTAGGGAATTGCTCACTTGCTAATTTACGGTTAGGGACTGATTGAAATGTGATGTGATTTTGGGGTTTATCGTGAATTGTGTTTTAAATGACACTGATTCTTTAACCTAGTTAAAGATTAAAACTAAGTGGAGTTTTAATGAATCTTTAATTAGATTGAAAAGATCGAGAATGGAGTATCACCAGTTTTACTCCAGGCGATAGTTAAATCTTTAATTAGATTTGAACGTGAAATGGTAATTGAATTTACCGATAACTCCGTGGTGTTAGATATGAAGTATTATCAGTTTTACTTCATGGGATGAATAGGTTGGGATTGGGAAATAAAATAAATGATTACTTCGGTGTGGTTCGCTAATCACGACTAGTTTGAATTGATATTCAAAAAGGAGATTAAAGAATTTATCTTTGATAAAATTAATGGGAACCTTTCCCAAAATATAAGAATATTTGAATAAAAGAATATTCTGAATTGGAATGAAGTGTATGTTGTGTTTGTGTAACACTTGTTTATTATATACGCGAGTTATTCAGAAAGACCGTGTTTATCCCATTCTGAATAATTGATTCGATGTGGTGTCGAAGATGAAGACGGTGGTCGAAGACCGGTGGTCTTCACGTCGTTTGGATAATTACTGATGATCTTGATTGGGCCATACACCCAAGAGGAGGGAATCAGTTGGTGATCATCCAGACGTACTAGGAGATCGATGGATATGCGGGGTACTAGGTGCCTCCGGTTTCGTTCAGACCCGGGACGAACTTGTAAATGGACTGTGTGTCTGACATTGGATTTTAGTCTGTGTGATTGATTTCTATTAAATATATATCTGTTTGGCGGCGGAGAATTTATTCTCTTGCTTAACGCCCTTCTCTGAGATGTACGAGCTCAGGGGTTATATATTGATGGATATCAAACGCATGGAGTGTATTGCCTGTGTGGCATGCCTAAGTGGCAATAGATCGAGGCTTCTGTTGAAAAGCAAAGTCTGGTGGTTGATGATCAAAGCACCTCCTGTGTGGCATAGCTTTGTGTAACGTGAATTCGCGAGCCTCACACCCCGGTTGTGAACCGGAAATGGGAGAGGACCTCAGGGAGGGCATGCGTTTCCTTCTAGCTAGAAGTGGTGTCAGTGGTTTTACACGCCCTGACGAGTTTTACTTATGTGGTTGTTGCTGTTGCGAGGCGCCTCAGTTAAATCGGACGATCCGGGTCCGATGGAGTCATTCTTTGGATCATTTACGCCCCATAGGGCGGGGAGACGTATTGTTCAGGCACTATAATCCACTCTGTGTGGACCGGCCCTGTCGCTCCAAGAGGCAGTTGCGGCTGTTCCGGAGACATGGGCTAGATTGTCTCGAATTTGGTAGAGGACGATCCCTTGCCTCGGTTCACAGATGGAAATCCAACTTCCAAATACGTGATTTAGCAGGTTTAATTGTAGAACTAGTATGGCGATATGATATATGGTACCCATGCCGTCTATGATTGATACTTATGATTTGAAGTTGTTTTATACACTATGCACTTACAGTAGTATCAAATGATTTGCTTTAAACGTACTAAGCATGTTTGGCTATTATAAGGGAAAACCCTATCCCCCGGCTTGCGTTGCATTGCATTGTGTGATAGGACCTGGGTCTTATAATAGCTTCATTTTTTTCAAAAAGCATAGCGCTATTTTGTTATATGCACTGGTATTCTTGGGAGGAAACCTGTTCCGTGTTATACGGCGTGGTCCCTTGATATATCTGATTTGAAGTAAGGTTTTAAATAACTGTTTTAGTTCTCACACCAGTCCCATGACTGACCTGGAGTTTATTGTTTTAACCTAAACTATGGGTGCCCTTATTTTGACACGGGCAGCTAGTAGTTTTGGTTTTGCAGATTTATATTCACAGGATCCTGATTTACAGCTGGAAAGATACTCGGAAAGCTTTGTATCCGCGTATTACTTCTAGTTGTGTATTGTATTATTTTCCGCTGCTATGTAATGTATTGTAATCTCTGATATTTATCGAATGTATTTTATTCATTCATACTATGTATATTCTTGTATTCTGATGGCATTGTTGTAATAAGCAATGAAATGTTCTTCTGTCTACGTTCTAATTTGTCGTGTTCTCAAAACAATCAGGCGTTTCGAACGATCTGGGTCGCTTCAGCGACTGATTCGGATTGAGCGGAATTCTCGGTCGTTACAAAGGGGAAAGCAGAAACTTCGGGTTAGACAACAGACTAGTGTGAATAATAATCTTTTATAACCGACAAAAAATATATAAGGGGACCATGCCTCTTTGCAGAATGGTTTTCCTACTCGCTAGTATCAAGCTATAACCGGAACCAACCCTATGCTTATGCACTTCAATGGTTAGTATGGAGGCCACAATAACATAAGCGACAACATAAATGTGTAATATGCAATCACAAAATGGATTTCCCATCTTCCTTATTTTCGATTTTCCGTCTCAACGGTTTCTAATGATTCTCCGTCATTTTCATTCTTTATTTCGGTTCCCTTTTCATGCTTCGTAAAGTACCCCCTTGTTAGCAATGGAACTGATACATTTGGGTATCTGCATTGCGCAACCCAAGATAACCCCTTTTTAGGCAATGGAACCATTACCTCTTCCGATCCCCATCCCATGCTTTGCAAGGCAACCCCTTGCTAACAACGGGACTGAAAGATCATCATCCTTTTGACATTTAAATTAATTGATTCCCCCAATTAAGTCCACCCATTGGTTCCCCAATGTTTACACAATTGCAAATGTCATGTCCATGGTTAGCCACCAAATAACATGTGCAACTTTCAATGTTATTGTAACAAATTTAAAAATCAATCATTTCTGAAAGTCAAACCCTTCCTACTTTATATGACAAACAGTCATTTAGTCCGAAGGTAATATCTTTTGCGCTATATAATTCCGTCGAAATGCACCCTTTCCGGATCCATATAATCAAGAAATCAATCAAGACCTGACATCTAATAGATATGAATCCCTTTTGGTTTTCCCAAAAGTTGTAAAGTTATTTTAATAAAGTAGTTCTTTCTTATAAAAGATTTCCTTTTGCCCCTCATGAAAGAGTGGAGCCAAAACCTTTTTGGGGAGCGGTTACTTTCAAAATATATGAGTATTAAAACCAAAACCCATCTGAAAGGTAAGAGGCGGAAGCCGGAATACTTCACACACCATACTTATGATATGTCAGGTATCCACCGCTACCGAAAGGTGGCTTCGAAAGTATCCGTAACATTTCCTCTGGATAAGCAGTGACTGTAACAACCCGAAAAATCAGAACCAACTTAAAATTATTATTTTGGCAATTTTAATGAATTTTGGATATTTAAAGTGAATTATTTTAAATAATAACGACAAGAAATTTATTTTGAATAGAATTAGAATGTATATATTTATTTGAATCGACGTTAGAATATAAATATTTATTTTAATTATAAAAGGAATTGGAAATGGCGCGGTAGTTTGAAAATTCGATTTCAAATTTCAAATGAATGTACAAGATTCAAAATAAGCCAGATTTTAGCGAAACCAAAAATATTAGAATCCATTTGAGAATATCTTTCCAACGAATCTGAAGAACCAAAATTTTATAGTGGGAATAAAAAGTTATGCCTAGTTAAAAATTCAGAATAGTCGCCATGGAAAAATATAGCCCTTAAAAATGGGAATTTTGCAAACGACCTCCGTTTTCGATGAAACCACTTTTGTTGGATCCGGGATGTCAAGCTATTGCTAGATTCCAAAATTCATAATTTTTGGGATCAATATGTGAGTGTGGCTAAAGAAAACGTGTTTTGACACTTTAAGTCAATTTGGATCGACCAATGGCCATTTTTCAAACGGCCACCGAATTTGATGAAATAAGTTTTGTTAGGACCGTATCGTCAATACGAAGCTAGAAATAATTTTTCCGGAATTTTTAGAGTTGGTATGTGGCCCTGGTAAATTAAAATATGTGTTCAAATTCAATATATAGATTAACATTTTGATTTTGACGGAGACTGATTGAAATAGTCGAATCAGCTTACCGGACATATCACATTATGCTCGTAATGGGTGTAATTAGCTAGGGACGACAGTCGTTGGGTCTCATTTGGAGTTCGTATACAAAATCATACTTTTGGGGGAAAATATAATATAAAATATAAAATAATTATTATTTAATACTCCCCCTTTTTCCTCTTCTCTCTCCAGACACAAATCGGATCGAAAAAATAGATAAAAAGAAAAAAAGGAGCCCCTTTAACCACATTGCCCCCCTCCCCAAGCGCCATCGCTGGCGACTTCACCCCCCCCCCTCCAGCGCTGCGCCATCTCCGCCTCCGCTCCCCGCCCTTCTCCCTCCCCTCCACCATCATCAACTCCGAAGAAAACCGCCTAATCCGAACCCAAGCCAAACCCGAACCTCTCCCCCACCACCTGACGCCGCACCCCCCTTGCACCACTCCCGACCACGGCAGCGAGCCCCTCCCCCTCCTCAGATAACGGTGAGTATTTATGATTTTAATTAATATATAAAAACTTTTTTTTTATTTTTATTTACATAAAATTTAGATTTATAGCATAGAAAGTGTACGATTTTTATTTTATAGAAAGGAAGTAAAAAAAGATCGGATTTTTTTATATATAAGTACAGATGATAAAAATATAATTTTTATTATATAAAAGATATAAAAATATGATTTTTATTTATTTAGAGTGGTAAAAATATGATTTTTGTTATCTAGGAAGCAAAGTAAAAATAGGAATTTTATATGTAGGAAAGGTAAATAAAAATACGATTTTTATTATGAAGTTAGCGAAGTAAGAATATGATTTTTATTGTTTGAATGCTTAAATAAAAACGTGATCTTACATATATATATATATATATATATATATATATATATATATAGCGATATAAAAATATAATTTTTATATGGAATGTAACATTGTAAAAATATAATTTTTATACAAACATCGTTATAAAAATATGATTTTTACATAGGAAGGTGCGATATAAAAACGTGATTTTTTTAGTACAAATATCATATTAAAAATGTGATTTTTACTATGAACAGCGGGAAAAGATAGCGATGGTATAGACATAAATCAACGGAATCCAAACCGTTCAGAAATAGAGAATCGAGGAGTGGAACCCAAAGGTGAGAACTTCTCACTTTATTTTATTTTCTAGTTAAAACATATATTAGGATGCAGACGGTGCTTAGCAGCACCCGACACCCATCGTCCACAGACCATGGACGACTTGTTTGTTTGATTGATCGTGTTGTGAAAATTGATTGTGTGATGTGGAATGGAATAAAATATTTTATAGTTAAAAATGTAATTTTTAACGTGTATATGAATAAAATAAATATTCATAAACAAATTGGATGATTTGTTTATGTACACACATTTGACTGATATTGATTGGGACGATAAATTTTACACATCGCCCAACTGCACAAATAAAATTCATTATTTGTTGTTTGAAACCCCACACGGGTATTGGGATGATATTGGACATACACTAATCCCAATATTTAGTTGTATGTCAATCGATTGGTTGACAGACTATTATAAGCGTTGATTATTTATATTTAACGCTTATATAGTTGTGTAATGCACTTTGGATGATGGTTGACTGTGTTTGGTTGTTGTGGTGTACATGTGTTGTATGAAATCCATATAAATAAAATTATATGGTAATTGACTGTGTCTGATTCTAGTAAGAATGAATATTTTAAAATAACTAACATTTTGAAATAATGAATATTTTAAAATAATATTCAGTAAAAGATCAAAATCTGATTTTGATGTCAGATTTGGGATGGACACGAAAATATTTAAATATATAAAGCAGTGTTGATTAAATTAATGCTATTTTGACGTGAATGATATTTATACCAATTTAATTCATTTATATATTGAATAACGAAAAGGAATTGATTTCAAAATACAATGTTTTGAAAATACTATCATTTATATATCGATGATATGGAATATTCAATTTTGATTTGAAATTGAATATGAAGTTGAAATTGTTTTGAAAACGAATTTAAAACGATTTATAAAATATGTTTTAAATGGAAATCGAAGAAATATAAATAATATATATTATATATATATAATGGCCTGAATAGAACGCGCCGCGCCATGGCAGTTCGCGAATTTCGACCATTGACTTCGAACGCACATTAAGGGAGATCCGACCATCGGATTCTCGTAAAACCAGAACCGTTGGGTTTGTGTCGAAAAGAGCTTTCTAACGAATATAAGAAATTAGAAAACTAATGATTGGATTTGGAATCATGTCCAAATCAAATTTTGAAAAGGTCATTGTAAGTGCAGTTCGACGTCCATTTATGGAAATCGACTGTACGGGCCTTGATAAAATTATTAAAAATATCGATAATTTGTGTAAAATCAAAATAAATTATTTGGAAATAATTGGGCTGAAAAATTCCATATTTGAAAGGATAAAAATATATTTTTATAGAAATGAACTAGTTACGACCTAGAATTAAAATCCAATATTTTTAAAATAAATAAATTGGGTTTGAAATGGTTTTAAAAATAACCAGAATTTCCAATATAATTATTGGAATGGATTTGAATCGAAATTATTTTCGGAATATTTTGACAATGGATTTCGTTATTATGTGGATATTTTGGAGGAATGTGGAAGATATATATATATCGTTATTCCAGGACGAAATTTGTTGGTTTCAAAATTTGATATTGAATATAAGCTGATATATTTTCTATTCAGAGCCTTGTATTTCGTATCAAATGGGATTTTGGTTTGTCGTGAATGATGTCGTCATTAACACTGTTCTTAAACCCAGATGAGAATGGAATAATTTTTTTTTTATATATAGATTTAATGAAGTATACAAATTAATTAATATTTAATTGGAATTGAAGTGGAATTGATTTTTGGGTTTATCGTGAACGGTGTTTTAAATAACACTTGTTCTTTAACCCGATAATAAATGGAATGTGAATTGGGTTTATTGTGAACTGCGTTTTTAACGGCATTCGTTCTTTAACCCGATTTACAGTGAAATGCGGTTTGGAATTTATAAATATTTTTATTAATATTAAAAGGGAATTTTCAAAAGCAACGATTTTCCAATTTAATATATTAAATTGGAATTCAATGGAATTCTATTGATAATAATCGCAGTGAACTTCTGTGGAGGAAGAATTTTAATACATATGGAATTTAAAAGGCTTATCCGTTATTCCATTGATATTATTAGTCGGATATGGAAATTGATATCGATTATATATTGATTTGTTTTTCTGCGATGATTCCATAATTAATGGAATGTGATTTGGGTTTAGCGTGAACTGTGTTTTAAATGACATTAGTTCTTTAATCCAGTTAAAGACAGGATTACATGTCTGTCATTGTATTTTGAACTATATGGTTGATCTCTGCTAAATATATATCTGTTTGGTGGCAGAAAATTTATTCTCTTGCTTAACAACCTTCTCTAAGACGTACAAGCTCAGAGGTTATATATCGGCAGAAATCAATAGTAGGGTGTAGATTGTCGATGCGACATGTTGGTGGTTCCAAAGTTAAATAATCATTAATATTAATTTTTGGGAAGATTAAAACTAAGTGGAGTTTTAATGAATCTTTAATTAGATTGAAATGGAAATTGATAATTTAAATTATCAAATTTGGGAATTGATCGGGAGTGGAGTATCACTAGTTTTGCTCTGAGCGATTGTTAAATCTTTAATTAGATTTGAACGTGAAATGGTAATTAAATTTACCAATAACACCTTGTTGTTAGTTATGGGGTAATACCAGTTTTGCTCCATGGGATGAATAGGATGAGATTGGGAAATTAAACAAATGATTAATACGTTAAGGTGCGCTAATCCATATTAGTTTGAAAAATCATAATATGGTTTGAATTGATATCCAAAGGAAGATTAAAGAATAAATTTTAAAAGAATTTATCTTTTATAAAATTAATGGGAACAAATCCCTAAATATGTGAATATTTAAATAAAAGAATATTCAGAATTGAATGAGGCGTATGCTATGTTTTTATAGCACTTGTTTATTATATACTCGAGTTATTCAAAAAGGCCGGATTTATTCCAATTCTGAGTAACTGATTCGATGATAAGTCGACGGTGAAGACGGTGGTTGAAGACCGGAGGTCTTCACATCATTTGGATTATTACTGATGTCTTGATTGGGCTATATACCCAATACGAGGTAATAAGTGGTGATCGTCCAGACGTACTTGGAGATCGATGGATATTCGAGGGCCTCTCTCTTGTATTGGACAAAAGGGACGAGGAATAAGGTGCCTCCGGTTTCGTTCAGACCTAGAACGAACTTGTAAATGGATTGTGTGTCTGACATTGGATTTTATTTTATGCTGATTGATCTCTATTAAATATACATCTGCCTGGTGAAGGGGAATTCATTCCCTTACTTCGCCCTTCTCTGAGACGTACAGGATCAAAGGTTGCATATCGATAGACATCAGTCGCATGGCGTGAATTGCCAGTGTGGCATGCTGAGATGCAAACAATCAAGGTTTCTATTGAAAAGCAGAGTCTTGTGGCTGATGATCAAAGAATGGCCATAAAAGGCATAACTTCGTGTTTAGCGTTAATTCGCGAGCCTCGTACCTCGATATGAGTCAAAATTGGGATCATACCGTTGGGAGAACATGATGTTTCTTTCTAGCTATGGGTGGTGTTAGCATTTTACTAGCCCTGACATTGTTATTATTTTACCTATGTGGTGGTTGGATTGCGAGGCATTTCAGATATATCGGTCTCTTCGGAGCCAATGGATATAGGTCCTATAGGACTGGGAAACGTGTGTTCAGGAATAACTAATCCTCAAACGTAAGGGAGGACCGGCCCAGCCGATTCCAAGGGTCCTCTGCAGGAGATCCTGAGTCATTTTCTAGAGTGTCTCGAAGCAGTGAGGAGCCATTCCTGGCCTCGACTCATGACGGAAATCCAATTTCCAATACGTGACATTCGATATATTTGTAGAGCCTAGTATGGCGACATAGTGGGATGGGGCACTACGCCGTATATGATTGATACATTTATATTTGAAGCTGTTTTCATACACTTTACACTATAATAATATCAAAATGATTTTTTTTAAATGTACCAAGCATGTTTGGCTATTATAAGATAAAACTCTATCCTCCGGCTTGCATTGCATTGCATGATAGGACCTGAGTCTTATAATTGCTCCATTTTTTCAAAAAGCATTGCGTTGTTTGTTCTATGCACTGGTATTCTTGGGGTTAAACCCGTTCCGTGTTATACGGCGTGGTCCCTTGATTTACCTTATTTTTAAATTAAAAGTTTTAAATAACTGTTTTAGTTCTCACATCAGTCACATGATTGACCTGGAGTTTATTGTTTCAACCTTAACTCTCGGTGGCCCTATTTTCCGCACGGGCAGCAAGTAGTTTTGGTTTTGTAGATTTATATTCACAGGATCCTGGTTTGCAGCTAGAATGATATTCGGAAAGCTCTGTATCCGTATATCACCTTCAGTTGTGTTTTGTGTTATTTTCCGCTGCAATAATGTATTTAAATCTCTGATATTTTATGATGCGCAATATTTATTCATACTCTATTTATTCTTGTATTCTGATGGAATTGTTGTAATAAGCAACGAAATGTTCTTCTGTTTGTGTTCTAGTTCGTCTTGTTCTCATACAATCCGGGCTTTCCTTTACGGGGAAGTTTAGGTCGTCACATTTGGTATCGGAGCTTTGGTTTACAGAGCTCGAGAACAAGACATATTAGAACCGAACAAAAGAATTCATCAGAGATTGGATTAGTAATATCCAATGAGTATGACTCGTTAGAGATAGGATCAGTAGTATCCTAGAAAGAGTGTGAAGAGTATATTTTTAAAATGAAAACAAATTTTGTTTTGAAAATTTAAACCATTTTGTACGTATTTGAATATTTATTTTAAATGAATTTGGACAATCTGTTATATGAAGACTTTGCATATACGCCTAGCTAGCACGTGTACGAAGTCCCATATATATCGGGTAGATATAGAATCACAATCTATTCGCCCGGAGACGATCCTGATGATTACTATAGTATCGTCAGTATTTGTGTTCGAGTTTTGAAAATGGGATTTCTATATGTTTCCAATTGGCTGGTGTGAGAAACAAAACTAGATAGGGTTATTTATTGTGAATTTGCATCAAAAACATGATTTTCTATATATATATATATATATCAAATTTATGAATTTGAAAAAGTTAATCCACTAATTGATTAATGATTGTGTTTTATGATTATTCCTTTAAACCTTTATGTAAACGAACGGTAAATTTAGCCAAATTGTGTCAAATATTGAATTGAATTGAAAATTGTTTGAAATTGCATGCATATACATGTATATACATTGAATAGGTCATAGCAAGGAGGCTAGAGCAGAGGAATAAAATTGTATGCCCGACAAATAGGTACATGTTTACTAATTTATTGGTTTGAATGATTTTATGAGCCACTTGGCCTTTTCTTTTTCTTTTTGAGATGAGAGGGCCTATGTGGCAGTTTGGGGATTTTTCCAGTGCTCCGTACAAAGGAGGTTATGGAGAAATTTTTCGAAAATTTAGTGTGTTAGCCAAATTTTTGAGAAATTGGAAAATTCTTAGAAACTGAAAAGTTGAAGAATGAAAGCCAAACTTAAAGTTGAGTTGATTAGTTAAACAACTATCAACTTTGTTCCTTTTCGAGGACGAAAATATTTTAAGTGGTAGAGATTATAACAACCTGGAAAATCAGAACCAATTTAAAATTTTTATTTTGGCAATTTTAACGAACTTTGGATATTTAAAATGAATTATTTTAAATAATAACGACAAGAAATTTATTTTGAATAGAATTAGAACGTATATATTCATTTGAATCGATGTTAGACTATAAATATTTATTTTAATTATAAAAGGAATTAGAAATGGCGCGGTAGTTTGAAAATTCGATTTCAAATTTCAAATGAATGCACAGGATTCAAAATAAACCGGATTTTAGCGAAACCAAAAGTATTAGAATCTATTTGAGAATATCTTTCCAAAGAATCTAAAATATCGAAATTTCATAGCGGGAATAAAAAATTATGCCCAGTTGATATTCAGAATAGTCGCTATGGAAAAATATAGCCCTTAAAAATGGGAATTTTGCAAACGACCTCCATTTTCGACGAAACCACTTTTGTTGGATCTGAGATGTTAAGTTATTGCTATATTCCAAAATTCATAATTTTTGGGTCCAATATGTGAGCGTGGCTAAAGAAAACGTGTTTTGACAGTTTAAGTCAATTTGTATCGACCAGAAAATGGTCATTTTTCAAACGCTCTCCAAATTTGACGAAATAAGTTTTGTTAGGACCGTATCGTCAATACGAAACTAGAACTTATTTTTTGGGAATTTTTAGAGTTAGTATGTGGCCCTGGTAAATTAAAATGTGCGCTCAAATTCAATATATATATATTTATATTTTGATTTTGATGGAAACTGATCAAAACAGTCGAATCGGCTTACCGGACATATCCCATTGTGTTCGGAATAGGGGTAGTTAGCTAGGGGCGACAATCTTTGGGTCTCGTTTGGAGTTCGTATACAAAATCATACTTTTGGGAAAAATATATAATATATAATATAAAATAATAATTATTTAATACTCCCACCTTTTCCCTCTTCTATCTCCAGACACAAATCAGATCGAAAAAAATATAAAAAGAAAAAAACGCGCGCCTTTAACTCCATGGCCCCCCTAAGCGCCGTCGCTGGCGACATCACGCCTCCCCCCTCCATCCGGCGTTGCGCCATCTCCCCCTCCGCTCCCGGCCCTTCTCTCTCCCCTCCACCATCATCAACTCCAAAGAAAACCGGCCATAATCCGAACCCTAGCCAAACCCGAACCACTCCCCCACCACCTGACGCCGCACCTCCCTCCCTGCACCGCTCCCGACCACGGCAACGAGCTCCACACCATCCTCCGATAACGTTGAGTATTTATGATTTTAATTTATATGTAAAATTTGTTTTTTTATTTTTATTTACAGAAAATTTAGAATTTTAGCATAGAAATTGTACGATTTTTATTTTATAGAAAGGAAGTAAAAAGATCGGATTTTATATATATATATATATATATATATAAGTAGAGATGATAAAAATATAAATTTTGTTATATAGAAGATATAAAAATATGATTTTTATTTATGTAGAGTAGTAAAAATATGATTTTTATTATCTAGGAAGCGAAGTAAGAATAGGATTTTTATATGTATAAAAGGTAAGTGAAAATATGATTTTTATTTTGAAGTTAGCGAAGTAAGAATACGATTTTTATTGTTTGAATGGTTAAATAAAACTGTGATCTTATATATATATATATAGCGATATAAAAATATAATTTTTAAATGAAAAGTAGCATTGTAAAAATATAATTTTTATATAAACATTGTTATAAAAAATATGATTTTTACATAGGAAGGGGCGATATAAAAACGTGATTTTTTTAGTACGAACATCATATTAAAAATGTGTTTTTTACTATGAACAGCGGGAAAAGATAGCGATGGTATCGACTGAAATCAACGAAATCCATACCGTTCAGAAATAGAGAATGGAGGAGTGGAAACCAAAGGTGAGAACTTCTCACTTTATTTTATTTTCTAGTTAAAATATATACTAGGATGCAGACGGTGCTTAGCAGCACCCGACACCCATCGTCCACAGACCATGGACGACTTGTTTGTTTGATTGATCGTGTTGTGAAAATTGATTGTATGATGTGGAATGGAATAAAATATTTTATAGTTAAAATATAATTTTTAATGTTCATATAAATAAAATAAATATTCATAAACAAATCGGACGATTGGTTTATGTACACACATTTGACTGATTTTGATTGGGACGATAAATTTTACACATCACCCAACTGCACAAATAAAATTCATTAATGGTTGATTGAAACCCTACACGGGTATTGGGATGATATTGGACATACACTAATCTCAATATTTAGATGTATGTCAATCGATTGGTTGACAGGCTGTTATAAGCATTGATTATTTATATTTAACACTTATACAGTTGTGTAATGCACTCTGGATGATGGTTGACTGTGTTTGGTTGTTGCTATGTACATGTGTTGCATGAAATCCATATAAATAAAATTATATGGTAATTGACTGTGTCTGATTCCAGTTCAGAAAGAATGAATATTTTAAAATAACTAATATTTTAAAATGACGAATATTTTAAAATAATATTGAGTAAAAGATCAAAAACTAATTTTGATGTCTGATTTGGGATGGACATGAAAATATTTAAATATATAAAGTTGTGTTGAATAGATTAACGCCATTTTGACGTGAACGATATTTATATCGATTTTATTCATTTATATAATGAATAACGAAATCATTTCAAAATACAATGTTTTGAAAATACTATCATTTATATATCGACGATATGGAATATTCAATTTTGATTTGAAATTGAATATGAAGCCGAAATCATTTTGAAAACGAATTTAAAACGATTTATAAAATACGTTTTAAATGGAAATCGACGAAATATATATAATTTATATACTATATATATAATGGCCTGAATAGAATGCTCTGCGCCACGGCAGTTCGCGAATTTCGACCATTGACTTCGAACGCACATTACGGGAGATCCGAACGTCGTATTCTCCTAATACCAGAACTGTTGGGTTTGTATCGAAACAAGCTTTCTAACAAATATAAGAAATTAGATATCTAACGATTGGATTTGGAATCATGTCCAAATCAAATTTGGAAAAGGTCATTGTAAGTGCAGTTCGAAGACCGTTTATGGAAATCGACTGTACGGGCCTTGATAAGATTATTAAAAATATCAATAATTTGTGTAAAATCATAATAAATTATTTGGAAAGAACTGGGCTGAAAATTCCATATCTGAAAGGATAAAAATATATTTTTATCGAAATGAACTAGTTATGAACTAGAGTTAAAATCCAATATTTTTAAAATAAATAAATTGGGTTTGAAATGGTTTCAAAAATAACCAGAATTTCCAATATAATTATTGGAATGGATTTAAATCAAAATTATCTTCGGAATATTTCGATATTAGATTTTGTGATTATACGGATATTTTGGAGGAATTTGGAAGATATATATCGTTATTCCAATACGATATTTGTTGATTTCAGAATATGATATTGAATATAAGCCAATATATTTGCTATTCAAAGCCTTGTATTTAATATCAAATGGGATTTGGGTTTGTCGTGAATGTTGTCTTCATTAATACTGTTCTTAAACCCAGTTGAGAAAAGCATAAATCTTTTTTATATAGATATAATGAAGTATACCAATTAATTAATATTTAATTGGAAATGAACTGGAATTGATTTTTGGGTTTATCGTGAACGGTGTTTTAAATAAACTTGTTCTTTAACCCGATAATAAATGGAATGTGAATTGGGTTTATTGTGAACTGTGTTTTTAATGACATTCGTTTTTTAACCCGATTTACAGTGAAATGTGATTTGGAATTTATAAATCTTTTTATTAAGATTTAAGGGAATTTTCGAAAGTAACTGTTTTCCAATTTAATGTGTTAAATTGGAATTGAATGGAATTCGATTGATAATAATCGCAGTTAACTTCTGTGGAAGAAGACTTTTAATACATATGGAATTTAAAAGGCGTAGCCGTTATTCCATTTATATTAGTAGTCAGATACGGAAATTGATTTCGATTATATATTGATCTGTTTTTCCGTGATGATTCCATAATTAATGGAATGTGATTTGGGTCTATCATGAACTGTGTTTTAAATGACATTAGTTATTTAATCAAGTTAAAGACAGGATTACATGTCTGTCATTGTATTTCGAACTGTATGGTCGATCTCGGCTAAATATATATCAATTTGGTGGATGAGAATTTATTCTCTTGCTTAACACCCTTCTCTGAGACGTACGAGCTCAGAGGTTATATATCGGCAGAAATCAATAGTATGGTGTAGATTGTAGATGCGACATGTTTGTGTTTCCAAAGTTAAATAATCATTAATATTAATTTTTGGTAAGATTAAAACTAAGTGGAGTTTTAATGAATCTTTAATTAGATTGAAATGGAAATTGATAATTTAAATTATCAAATTTTTGAAATGATCGAGAGTGGAGTACCACCAGTTTTGCTCCGAGCGATAGTTAAATCTTTGATTAGATTTGAACGGGAAATTGTAATTAAATTTACCGATAACACCATGGTGTTAGTTATGGGGTAGTACCAGTTTTGCTCCATGGGATGAATAGGTTGGGAGTAGCAAATTAAACAAATGATTACTTTGGTATGGTGCGCTAATCTCGACTAGTTTGGAATAACGTAATATGGTTTGAATTGATATCCAAAGGAAGATTAAAGAATAAATTTTAAATGAATTTATCTTTAATAAAATTAATGGGAACAAATCCCTAAAGATGTGAATATTTAAATAAAAGAATATTCAGAATTGGAATGAGGTGTATGCTTTGTTTTTATAGCACTTGTTTATTATATACGCGAGTTATTCGAAAAGGCCGAGTTTGTACCCATTCTGAGTAACTGATTCGACGATCAGTCGACGATGAAGACGGTGGTTGAAGATTGGGGGTCTTCACATAGTTTGGATGATTACTGATGTCTTGATTGGATTGTACACCCAAGACAAGGTAATAAGTGGTGATCGTCTAGATGTACTTGGAGATCGACGGATATGCGAGGGCTTCTCTCCCGTATTGGACATACGGGACGAGGAATAAGGTGCCTCCGGTTTCGTTTAGACCCAGAACGAACTTGTAAATGGGTTGTGTGTCTGACATTGAATTTTATTCTGTGCTGGTTGATCTTTATTAAATATACATCTGCCTGGTGAAGGGGAATTTATTCCCTTACTTCATCCTTCATTGAGACGTACGGGATCAGAGGTTGTATATCGGTAGACATCAGTCGCATGGCATGAATTGCCAGTGTGGCATTCTAAGATGCAAATGATCAAGGCTTCTATTGAAAAGAAGAGTCTTGTGGTTGATGATCAAAGCACGGCCTTAGATGGCATAGCTTTGTGTTTAGCTTTAATTCGCGAGCCTCACACCTCGATATGAGTCAAAAATGGGATCGGACCGTTGGGAGAACATGACGTTTCTTTCTAGCTATGGATGGTGTTAGTGTTTTAATAGCCTTGACATTGTTGTTATTTTACCTATATGGTTGTTGGATTGCTAGGTGCCTCGGATATATCGGTCTCTTCGGAGCCGATGGATATAGGTCCTATAGGAACGGGAAACGTGTGTTCAGGAATAACTAATCCTCAAACGTAAGGGAGGAACGGCCCAGCCGATTCCAAGGGTCTTCTGCGGGAGATCCTGAGGCATTTGCTAGAGTGTCTCGAAGCGGGGAGGAGCCATCCCTGGCCTCGACTCTTGACGGAAATCCAATTTCCAATATGTGACATTCTGTTTATTTGTAGAGCCTAGTATGGCGACATTGTGGGATGGGGCACTATGCCGTCTATGATTGATACATTTATATTTGAAGTTGTTTTCATACACTTTACACTATAATAGTATCAAAATGATTTTTTTTAAACGTACCAAGCATGTTTGGCTATTATAAGGTAAAACTCTATCCTCAGGCTTGCGTTGCATTGTGTGATGGGAACTGAGTCTTATAATAGCTCCATTTTTTCAAAAAGCATTGCGGTATTTGTTATATGCACTAGTATTTTTGGGGTTAAACCCGTTCCGTGTTATACGGCATGGTCCCTTGATTTACCTTATTTTTAAAGTAAAAGTTTTAAATAACTGTTTTAGTTCTCACACCAGTCACATGACTGACCTGGAGTTTATTATTTCAACCTAAACTCTGGGTGCCTCTATTTTCCACACGGGCAGCTAGTAGTTTTGGTTTTGTAGATTTATATTTACAGGATCCTGATTTACAGGTGGAATGTTATTCGGAAATCTCTGTATCCATATATCACCTTCAGTTGTGTTTTGTATTATTTTCTGCTGTAGTAATGTATTTAAATCTCTGATATTTTATGATGTGTAATATTTATTCACACTCTGTATATTCTTGTATTCTAATAGAACTATTGTAATAAGCAATGAAATGTTCTTCTGTTTGTGTTCTGATTTGTCTAGTTCTCTGACAATCTGGGCTTTCCTTCACGGGGAAGTTCGGGTCGTCACAGTGACACTGCTAGTAAATACGGGTAAAGCCAACATATTTTCTTATCAATTAATACTTTATACCCACTCCACCATGTTTGTCAAATTCTTACTGGCTTATAAAATAAAATACTATTTTTATACAATCTTTTTATAGCACTTTATACCAGCTGTGACGGCCTGGAATTTCGCTCGATCTGAATCAGTCGTTAAACCGATCTAGACCGTTCGAAACCCCTGAACGTTGAGAACATGACAAATCAGAACACAAACAGAAGAACATTTCATTGTATATTACAACAATGCATCAGATTACAAGAATATACAGAGTATAAATGAATAAATATTACACAGAAATCAGAGATTTAAATTACATAGCAGCGGAAAAATAATATAAAGCACAACTGAAGGTGATATACGGATACAGAGCTTTCCGGATATCATTCCAGCTGTAAACCAGGATCCTGTGAATATAAATCTGCAAAACCAAAACTACTAGCTACCCGTGCGGAAAGTAGGGGCACCCAGAGTTTAGGTTAAAACAATAAACTCCAGGTCAGTCATGTGACTGGTGTGAGAACTAAAACAGTTATTTAAAGCTTTACTTTAAAAGAGAGTAATTCAAGGGACCACGTCGTATAACACGGAACGGGTTTCCTCCCAAGAATACCAGTGCATACAATAAACAACGCAATGCTTTTTCGAAAAATGAAGCTATTATAAGACCCAGGTCCCATCACACAATGCAACGCAAGCCGGAGGATAGGGTTTTTACCTTATAACAGCCAAACATGCTTGATACGTTTAAAACAAATCATTTGATACTATAATAAGTGTATAGTGTCAAAACATTTCAATCATAAATATAAATCATAGACGGCATAGTATCCCATGCTACTATGTCGCCATACTAGACTCTACAAATAAAGCCGCAATACACGTATTGGAAATTGGATTTCCGTCATGAGTCGAGGCAAGGGGCAAGCTCCTCTCCGCGTTCGAGACACTCTAGCAAATGCCTCAGGGTTACGCACACTGGGCAACCCCTGGATGCTTCAGGGCCGGTCCTCACTTACGTTAGAGGATTAATTATGCCTGAACACACGTTTCCCGGTCCTTACAGACCTATAATCGAGGCGCCTCATCCAACAACCACAAAGGTGGAAAATATATATATGTCAGGGCTGGTAAGTCACTGAAACCACCAAAGCTAGAAAGAAACGTCGTGCTCTCCCTGCAGTCCGTATCCCGTTTTTAACTCATACCGAGGTTTGAGGCTCGCGAATACATGTTATACACAAAGCTGCCACGTAGGCGTGCTTTGATCATCAACCACAAGACTTTGCTTTTCAACAGAAGCCTTGATCATTGCATCTCAGCGTGCCACACAGGCAATTCATGCCATGCGACTGATGTCCATCGATATACAACCTCTGAGCTCGTACGTCTCAGAGAAGGGCGTTAAGCAAAAGAATAAATTCTCCGCCGCCAAACAGATGTATATATAATAGAAATCAATCAACACAGAATAAAATCCAGTGTCAGACACACAATCCATTTACAATTCCGTTCTGGGTCTGAACGAAACCGGAGGCACTTTCCTCGCATATCCATCCATCCCCAAGTACGTCTGGACGACCACCAACTATTTCCATCCTCTTGGGTGTACTGCCCAATCAGGATCGTCAGTAATTATCTAAACGATGTGAAGACTTCCGGTCTTCAACCACCGTCTTCATCTTCGACATATCGTCGAATCGGTTATTCAGAATGGGTATAAACCCGGACTTTCCGAACAACCCGCGTATATTGAAAACAAATGTTACACAAACACAACATACGCCTCATTCCAATTCATTAGTCACTAACCGCAAATTAGCCGGAGAACAATTTCCCAAACATTAACCCCGAAGGCCGAAACCAACATCAGATCAACACCCAGGAAACCATTCTTCTTAGCCAACCTACAGCTAGTTTCTAAATTCCACATTCTTAGGGAAAGGTTCCCATTAATTTTATCCAAGATAAATTATTTAAAATTTATCCTGTAATCTTCCTTTGGATGTCATTTAAAACCAAATTATGGTTTTTCCAACTTTTCGAGATTAGCGAACCACAACGAAGTAATTATTTATTTTATTTCCCAATCCCGACCTATTCATCCCATGAAGAAAAACTGGTAATACTCCATATCTAACACCGTGGTGTTATCGGTAAAATTAATTACCATTTCACGTTCAAATATAATTAAAGATTTAACTATCGCTTTGGAGCAAAACTGGTAATACTCCATTCTCGCTCATTTCTAAATTTGGAAATTTAGCTTACGAATTCACATTTCAATCTAATTGCAGATTCGTTAAAACTCCTTTTACTGGGTTAAAGAACTAGGTGTTATTTAAAACACAGTTCACGACAAACCCAAATCACATTCTATTTGTTATCGGGTTAAAGAACTAGTGTTATTTAAAAAACAGTTCAAGATAAACCCATTTCAAATCCAATCAAATATATTAGAAATCCCGATTATTTAAAACCCCCTTTAAATCTAATTTATTTATTTAAAAATAATTAGGTTTTAAATTTAGTTCAAAACTAGTTCATTTCGATAAAAATCTATTTTTATCTTTTCAAATATGGAGTTTTTCACCCCAAATTTTCCCAAATCATTTCTTGTGATTTTACACAAATTATCGCTATTTTTAATAATTTTATCAAGGCCCGTACAGTCGATTTCCAACAATGGCCATCGAACTGCACTTATAGCGACCTTTTCCAAATTTGATTTGGACGTAACTCCAAATCCAACCGTTAGATTTGAAATTTCTAATATTCGTTAGAAAGCTCTTTTCGATACGAACCCAACGGTTCCGGTTTTAGGAGAATCCGACGGTCGGATCTCCCGTAATGTCCGTTTGAAATAAATGGTCGAAATTCACGAACTGCCGCGGCGCGGCGCGTTCTATTCAGGCCATTATATAATATATATAATATATATAATATATATTTCGTCGATTTCTATTTAAAACGAATTATATAAATAGTTTAAATTCGTTTCAAAAACAATTTCAACTTCCATTTCAATCCAAAGCAAAATTGAATTCTTCTTTAAAAATTCGTTTTAAAATTCATTTCTATTTAATTCAAATTTCAATTCAATTTGAATTCGTTTCAATTCGCTTTCTATTCAATTTGAATTCGTTTTCAATTCGATTCAATTCAAATTGGTTTTCTTATTCGATTCAATTCAAATTGGTTTTCCTATTCGATTCAATTCAAATTGGTTTTCTATTCGAATTAAATTCGTTTTCTATTCAATTCATTTCGAAATCGTTATATATTCAATTCATTTCGAAATCGTTATATATTCAATTCATTTCGAAATCGTTATATATTCAATTCATTTCGAAATCGTTATATATTCAATTCATTTCGAAATCGTTATATATTCAATTCATTTCGAAATCGTTATATATTCAATTCATTTCGAAATCGTTATATATTCAATTCATTTCGAAATCGTTATATATTCAATTCATTTCGAAATCGTTATATATTCAATTCATTTCGAAATCGTTATATAAATCGTTCGCGTCAAAATGGCGCTTCACTATTCAACACGGCTTTATATATATTCTATTTCAAATATTTCTGTTTTGTCAACACACGACTAATCTCAACGAATGAGTACCGTCCATGTGTGACTATTTTTGTTAAAATACTTCGTTCAACACATGACTAATCTCAACGGATGAGTACAGTCAACACATGAACCTTTATTTTATATTGATAAAGATACAAATTTTATTATAAAAATATTTCGTTTAACACATGACCAATCACAATGGATGAAACTGTCAACACATGAACCTTTATTTTATATTGTTCTTTATTTTCAAATTGGAATGAGGCCCAATCAATTACCATATAAAATTTATTATACGGATTTTCATACAACACATGTATATAATAGCATTGAAAATAATCAACCATCAACCAAAGTGCACTACACTGTATAAGCATCAAATATAGATATTCAACGCTTATAACAGCCTGTCAATCAATCGATCGACATATTTAATCAATCAGGATGAGTGAACTTCAAATTTCATCCCAACACCCGTGTGGGGTTTCAAGCAATCAAACACAGATTTTATTCGTGCAGCTGGGCGATGTGTGAAATTTATCGACCCAATCAATGTCAGTCAAATAGGTGTACATAAACAAACCTTTTGGTTTGTAAATGAATATTTTATTTTATTCACTTTCACGTTAAAAATTATATTTTTAACGATAAAACATTTTATTTTAACATATGAATTTTATTCAGTTCATTCCTTAAATAAAATGATATTTTTATTTTTCTAACATATTTTAGAAAATTTCGGCGGCATAACGGCACTATACTAGAAACGGAACAAGGCCTAGCCTTATCCCCGGTCTAGTGAAGGCCCACGCCATTCACACATCAATCAAATCAATTTTTATTTCACCAAACAATTCAGTTCAAACCAAATAATCTAACCAACTACACAACTAAACAAACAAGTCCATGGTATGTGGACGGGTGTCGGGTGCTTCTAATAAGCACCGTCTGCATCCTAGTATATATATATATAACTAGAAAAATAGAATTTGAGTGAGAAGTTCTCACCGATAGCTATCCTAGCTCCACGGCACTTCATTGATAGAAATCTTCATCGCTATCGCATCTTCGTCATCTTTGTTGCCCGTAGCCACTACATATATAAAAATCACACATTTTTATATTTTGATGTCTATAAAATAAAAGTCACATTTTTATTTATTCAATTTCACTTTAAAAATCATATTTTTATAATCACTTTCTATTTTTAAAAACCGAATTTTTGCTATTATAAAGACTTCGCCTTTATAAAAATATCTACTTTATTTCAACGTATATAAAATAAAAATCAGATTTTTATTTTGCTACATATACAAAGGTGATATTCTTATCTTCTCTATCCTATAAAGATTATATTTTTAATACTTTAAAAATATAAAAATCATATTTTTATTTCTTCTTCATATATATTTTCGACGCTTCATGCTATATATATTATATTTTTATATTTCTACTTCATATATAAAGGTCGAATTTTTATTTCATCGCTAAAGAATATATAAAAATCAAAACTTTATAACGATGATATATATATATATAAATCACTTCTCTTCTAAATTAAAAATCACTTCTCTTCTAAATTAAAAATCACTTCTTTTCTACCATATAAATAGTTCACCTTTTTGTTTCGCTACTATATTTTTATTATCAAAAACAAGGACATTTCTATTTTGTATGCTAAAAATATAATCTTTTAACAAACATACATTATAGTTTTAACCAAACAAAATTTATATTTTTAATCATATAAAAATTATAGATTTCTTCTTATGTAAAAATTATGGCTTTAGGGTGTTAATAATCCTAGCTTTAGGGTGTAAAAAAAAATCGGATTTCCCAAAAACAATACATAAAAAAAACAGACAGTAAAACACTCACTGTGGGGTGTCTGGGCCAACGGGGGTGGCGCGCTTCGCAGCGGAGACCGACTGTGGAGGCCCCATTGTTGCGGCAGCTAGGGCTTCATTTACTCGCGGTCGTCTGAAGGGGTTAGGGCAGGCGAATGAGGGTCTTGGGCTTCAATCGGAGGAGAGATGAACGAGAAAGGGAAATGGGTGGCCAAGGAGGTGGTGCGCCAGTCGGGGGAGGCTCGTTGGACCGAGGAGAGGGTGCGGGGCGTTCTCGAGTTGGGCGTCGGTCTTCAGGAGATTCGGAGGGAGGGAGAGATGGAGATGGAGCGGAGGAGGAAGGCGTCGCGTGGCAGGCGGAGGCGCTCCTCCGATGGCGGCTCTGGCATCGAACGACCGGTTTTAGTTTTAGGGTTTTTTTTTTCTTTCTGAAATGAATTCGAAGGGGGGGGGGGCAGAGAGAAATAAGGGGAGGAGAGAGGTAGTGCTATTTTTTTATTATTTTAATTCGGAAAAAGGTTGACTTTTACATACGACCTCTAAACGAGGCCCACCGCCTGTCGCCTATAGCGTTTTACCCCCATTCCGAACACAATGGGATATGTATCGTAGGCCAATTCGACTGTTTGAATCAGTTTCCGTTGAATTTAAAGTATAATTCTTTACATATTCAATTTAAACGCACATTTTCATTTACCGGGACCACATACGGACCCGAAAAATTCCAGAAAAATATTTTCTAGCTTCGTATTGACGATACGGTCCTAACAAAACTAGTTTCGTCGAATTCTGAGACCATTGGAAAAATGGTCATTTTCCAGTCGATTAAAATCAACTGAAAATGGTCAAACGCGTTTTCCTTTGCCACGCTCACATATTGATTCGAAAAATTATGAAATTTGAAACTTAGCAATAACTTGACATCACGGACCCAACAAAAGTGGTTTCGTCGAAATCCGAGGTCATTTGCAAAATGTCCATTTTTAAGGGCCTGAATTCCATAGCGACTATTCAGAATTTTCAACTGGACATACCTTATCATTTATAAAGTGAAATCTCAGTTTGTTAACTTCGTTGGAAAGATATCGTCAATTAGATCCTAATGTTTTTGGTTTCACTAAAATCCGGATTGTTTTGCACCCGGTACATTCAATTGAAGTTTGAAATCGAATTATCGAACTACCGCGCCATTTTCAATTCCTTTTATAATTATATATAAATATTTATATTCTAACGACGATGCGTATAAATATATACGTTCGAATTATATTCAAAATAAATTTCTCGTTGATTATGTTTAAAATAATCTATTTTAAATGTTCAAAATTCACTAAAATTGCCAAAATAAAAATTTTAAACTGGCCCAGATTTTCGGGTTATTACAATCTCCCCTACTTAAAACTTTTCGTCCCCGAAAAGGAACAAAGTCGAAAGTGGTTTGATTAATCAGCTCTACGTTCAATCTGGCTTGCATTCTCCAACTTTTCAGTTTCGGAGAATTTTCAAAATTTCAAAAATTTGGCTAACACCCTAAATTTTTGAAAAATTTCGCCATAACCTCCCCTGCAATGGGAGCATCGGGGAATTTCAAATAGCTTCCCCGGTCCTTCAGATCTCAAAAAGAAAAAGAAAAAGCCAAGCGGCTAGCCAATAGGCTCACAAAATCATCATCACCCAAACAAAACAGGAAATTATGTAATAAACATGTACCTATTTGTCGGGCAAACAAATTTTATTCTTCGGCTCTAGCCTCCTTGTTATGACCTGTTCAATGTAAGTATATGTATATGCAAGCAAATGCAACCGATTTTCAATACAATTCAATATTCGATACAATTAGACTAAATGCTTAAAAATTATCAAACAAATAAACAAACAACACAAACATCAATCAATTAGTGGATTAGAGTTTCAAATTCATAATTTTGATATATATAAAGAAAATCATGTTTTTGATGCCCATTCACAACAATGTGTTCTAGCTATATAAGTTTTGGTTCTCACACCAGTCTAATGGAAATATATAGAAAATCACACCTTCGTAACACGAACATAAATATTGATGATGCGATCGCTATCATCAATATCATCTCCGGGCGACTAGAGTGTAACCCTATATCTATCCAGTATATTAAAACTTCGAATATACGTTCATGACGCGTATACGCGAAATCTATATATACTCGATTGTCCATATTCAAAATAAATAAATAATCAAATACGTATAAAACGATTTAAATTTTCAAAACAAAATTGTTTTCATTTGGAAAATATACTCTTCACACTCGTTCTAGGATACTACTGATCCTATCTCTAACGAGTCATTCTAATTGGATATTACTAATCCAATATCTGATGAATTCTTTCGTATGGTTCTAATGTGTCTTGTTCTCGAGCTCTGTAAACCAAAGCTCTGATACCAAATGTGACGGCCTGGAATTTCGCTCGATCTGAATCAGTTGTTAAACCGATCTAGACCGTTCGAAACCCCTGAACGTTGAGAACATGACAAATCAGAACACAAACAGAAGAACATTTCATTGTATATTACAATAATGCATCAGATTACAAGAATATACATAGTATAAATGAATAAATATTACACAGAAATCAGGGATTTAAATTACATAGCAGCGGAAAAATAATATAAAGCACAACTGAAGGTGATATACGGATACAGAGCTTTCCGGATATCATTCCAGCTGTAAACCAGGATCCTGTGAATATAAATCTGCAAAACCAAAACTACTAGCTGCCCGTGCGGAAAGTAGGGGCACCCAGAGTTTAGGTTAAAACAATAAACTCCAGGTCAGTCATGTGACTGGTGTGAGAACTAAAACAGTTATTTAAAGCTTTACTTTAAAAGAGAGTAATTCAAGGGACCACGCCATATAACACGGAACGGGTTTCCTCCCAAGAATACCAGTGCATACAATAAACAACGCAATGCTTTTTCGAAAAATGAAGCTATTATAAGACCCAGGTCCCATCACACAATGCAACGCAAGCCGGAGGATAGGGTTTTTACCTTATAACAGCCAAACATGCTTGATACGTTTAAAACAAATCATTTGATACTATAATAAGTGTATAGTGTCAAAACATTTCAATCATAAATATAAATCATAGACGGCATAGTATCCCATGCTACTATGTCGCCATACTAGGCTCTACAAATAAAGCCGCAATACACGTATTGGAAATTGGATTTCCGTCATGAGTCGAGGCAAGGGGCAAGCTCCTCTCCGCGTTCGAGACACTCTAGCAAATGCCTCAGGGTTACGCACACTGGGCAACCCCTGGATGCTTCAGGGCCGGTCCTCACTTACGTTAGAGGATTAATTATGCCTGAACACACGTTTCCCGGTCCTTACAGACCTATAATCGAGGCGCCTCATCCAACAACCACAAAGGTGGAAAATATATATATGTCAGGGCTGGTAAGTCACTGACACCACCAAAGCTAGAAAGAAACGTCGTGCTCTCCCTGCAGTCCGTATGCCGTTTTTAACTCATACCGAGGTGTGAGGCTCGCGAATACACGTTATACACAAAGCTGCCACGTAGGCCTGCTTTGATCATCAAACACAAGACTTTGCTTTTCAACAGAAGCCTTGATCATTGCATCTCAGCGTGCCACACAGGCAATTCATGCCATGCGACTGATGTCCATCGATATACAACCTCTGAGCTCGTACGTCTCAGAGAAGGGCGTTAAGCAAAAGAATAAATTCTCCGCCGCCAAACAGATGTATATTTAATAGAAATCAATCAACACAGAATAAAATCCAGTGTCAGACACACAATCCATTTACAAGTCCGTTCTGGGTCTGAACGAAACCGGAGGCACTTTCCTCGCATATCCATCCATCCCCAAGTACGTCTGGACGACCACCAACTATTTCCATCCTCTTGGGTGTACTGCCCAATCAGGATCGTCAGTAATTATCCAAACAATGTGAAGACTTCCGGTCTTCAACCACCGTCTTCATCTTCGACATATCGTCGAATCGGTTATTCAGAATGGGTATAAACCCGGACTTTCCGAACAACCCGCGTATATTGAAAACAAATGTTACACAAACACAACATACGCCTCATTCCAATTCATTAGTCACTAACCGCAAATTAGCCGGAGAACAATTTCCCAAACATTAACCCCGAAGGCCGAAACCAACATCAGATCAACACCCAGGAAACCATTCTTCTTAGCCAACCTACAGCTAGTTTCTAAATTCCACATTCTTAGGGAAAGGTTCCCATTAATTTTATCCAAGATAAATTCTTTAAAATTTATCCTGTAATCTTCCTTTGGATGTCATTTAAAACCAAATTATGGTTTTTCCAACTAGTCGAGATTAGCGAACCACAACGAAGTAATTATTTATTTTATTTCCCAATCCCGACCTATTCATCCCATGAAGAAAAACTGGTAATACTCCATATCTAACACCGTGGTGTTATCGATAAAATTAATTACCATTTCACGTTCAAATATAATTAAAGATTTAACTATCGCTTTGGAGCAAAACTGGTAATACTCCATTCTCGCTCATTTCTAAATTTGGAAATTTAGCTTACGAATTCACATTTCAATCTAATTGCAGATTCGTTAAAACTCCTTTTACTGGGTTAAAGAACTAGGTGTTATGTAAAACACAGTTCACGACAAACCCAAATCACATTCTATTTGTTATCGGGTTAAAGAACTAGTGTTATTTAAAACACAGTTCACGATAAACCCATTTCAAATCCAATCAAATATATTAGAAATCCCGATTATTTAAAAACCCCTTTAAATCTAATTTATTTATTTAAAAATAATTAGGTTTTAAATTTAGTTCAAAACTAGTTCATTTCGATAAAAATCTATTTTTATCTTTTCAAATATGGAGTTTTTCACCCCAAATTTTCCCAAATCATTTCTTGTGATTTTACACAAATTATCGCTATTTTTAATAATTTTATCAAGGCCCGTACAGTCGATTTCCAACAATGGCCATCGAACTGCACTTATAGCGACCTTTTCCAAATTTGATTTGGACGTAACTCCAAATCCAATCGTTAGATTTGAAATTTCTAATATTCGTTAGAAAGCTCTTTTCGATACGAACCCAACGGTTCCGGTTTTAGGAGAATCCGACGGACGGATCTCCCGTAATGTCCGTTTGAAATAAATGGTCGAAATTCACGAACTGCCGCGGCGCGGCGCGTTCTATTCAGGCCATTATATAATATATAAAATATATATAATATATATTTCGTCGATTTCTATTTAAAACGAATTATATAAATAGTTTAAATTCGTTTCAAAAACAATTTCAACTTCCATTTCAATCCAAAGCAAAATTGAATTCTTCTTTAAAAATTCGTTTTAAAATTCATTTCTATTTAATTCAAATTTCAATTCAATTTGAATTCGTTTCAATTCGCTTTCTATTCAATTTGAATTCGTTTTCAATTCGATTCAATTCAAATTGGTTTTCTTATTCGATTCAATTCAAATTGGTTTTCCTATTCGATTCAATTCAAATTGGTTTTCTATTCGAATTAAATTCGTTTTCTATTCAATTCATTTCGAAATCGTTATATATTCAATTCATTTCGAAATCGTTATATATTCAATTCATTTCGAAATCGTTATATATTCAATTCATTTCGAAATCGTTATATATTCAATTCATTTCGAAATCGTTATATATTCAATTCATTTCGAAATCGTTATATATTCAATTCATTTCGAAATCGTTATATATTCAATTCATTTCGAAATCGTTATATATTCAATTCATTTCGAAATCGTTATATATTCAATTCATTTCGAAATCGTTATATATTCAATTCATTTCGAAATCGTTATATATTCAATTCATTTCGAAATCGTTATATATTCAATTCATTTCGAAATCGTTATATATTCAATTCATTTCGAAATCGTTATATATTCAATTCATTTCGAAATCGTTATATAAATCGTTCGCGTCAAAATGGCGCATCACTATTCAACACGGCTTTATATATATTCTATTTCAAATATTTTTGTTTTGTCAACACACGACTAATCTCAACGAATGAGTACCGCCCATGTGTGACTATTTTTGTTAAAATACTTCGTTCAACACATGACTAATCTCAACGGATGAGTACAGTCAACACATGAACCTTTATTTTATATTGATAAAGATACAAATTTTATTATAAAAATATTTCGTTCAACACATGACCAATCTCAATGGATGAAACTGTCAACACATGAACCTTGATTTTATATTGTTCTTTATTTTCAAATTGGAATGAGGCCCAATCAATTACCATATAAAATTTATTATATGGATTTTCATACAACACATGTATATAATAGCATTGAAAATAATCAACCATCAACCAAAGTGCACTACACTGTATAAGCATCAAATATAGATATTCAACGCTTATAACAGCCTGTCAATCAATCGATCGACATATTTAATCAATCAGGATGAGTGAACTTCAAATTTCATCCCAACACCCGTGTGGGGTTTCAAGCAATCAAACACAGATTTTATTCGTGCAGCTGGGCGATGTGTGAAATTTATCGACCCAATCAATGTCAGTCAAATAGGTGCACATAAACAAACCGTTTGGTTTGTAAATGAATATTTTATTTTATTCACTTTCACGTTAAAAATTATATTTTTAACGATAAAACATTTTATTTTAACATATGAATTTTATTCAGTTCATTCCTTAAATAAAATGATATTTTTATTTTTCTAACATATTTTAGAAAATTTCGGCGGCATAACGGCACTATACTAGAAATGGAACAAGGCCTAGCCTTATCCCCGGTCTAGTGAAGGCCCACGCCATTCACACATCAATCAAATCAATTTTTATTTCACCAAACAATTCAGTTCAAACCAAATAATCTAACCAACTACACAACCAAACAAACAAGTCCATGGTATGTGGACGGGTGTCGTGTGCTTCTAATAAGCACCGTCTGCATCCTAGTATATATATATAACTAGAAAAATAGAATTTGAGTGAGAAGTTCTCACCGATAGCTATCCTAGCTCTACGGCACTTCATTGATAGAAATCTTCAACGCTATCGCATCTTCGTCATCTTTGTTGCCCGTAGCCACTACATATATAAAAATCACACATTTTTATATTTTGATGTCTTTAAAATAAAAGTCACATTTTTATTTATTCAATTTCACTTTAAAAATCATATTTTTATAATCACTTTCTATTTTTAAAAACCGAATTTTTGCTATTATAAAGATTTCGCCTTTATAAAAATATCTACTTTATTTCAACGTATATAAAATAAAAATCAGATTTTTATTTTGCTACATATACAAAGGTGATATTCTTATCTTCTCTATCCTATAAAGATTATATTTTTAATACTTTAAAAATATAAAAATCATATTTTTATTTCTTCTTCATATATATTTTCGACGCTTCATGCTATATATATTATATTTTTATATTTCTACTTCATATATAAAGGTCGAATTTTTATTTCATCGCTAAAGAATATATAAAAATCAAAACTTTATAACGATGATATATATATATAAAAATCACTTCTCTTCTAAATTAAAAATCACTTCTCTTCTAAATTAAAAATCACTTCTTTTCTACCATATAAATAGTTCACCTTTTTGTTTCGCTACTATATTTTTATTATCAAAAACAAGGACATTTCTATTTTGTATGCTAAAAATATAATCTTTTAACAAACATACATTATAGTTTTAACCAAACAAAATTTATATTTTTAATCATATAAAAATTATAGATTTCTTCTTATGTAAAAATTATGGCTTTAGGGTGTTAATAATCCTAGCTTTAGGGTGTAAAAAAAAATCGGATTTCCCAAAAACAATACATAAAAAAAAACAGACAGTAAAACACTCACTGTGGGGTGTCTGGGCCAGCGGGGGTGGCGCGCTACGCAGCGGAGACCGACTGTGGAGGCCCCATTGTTGCGGCAGCTAGGGCTTCATTTACTCGCGGTCGTCTGAAGGGGTTAGGGCAGGCGAATGAGGGTCTTGGGCTTCAATCGGAGGAGAGATGAACGAGAAAGGGAAATGGGTGGCCAAGGAGGTGGTGCGCCAGTCGGGGGAGGCTCGTTGGACCGAGGAGAGGGTGCGGGGCGTTCTCGAGTTGGGCGTCGGTCTTCAGGAGATTCGGAGGGAGGGAGAGCTGGAGATGGAGCGGAGGAGGAAGGCGTCGCGTGGCAGGCGGAGGCGCTCCTCCGATGGCGGCTCTGGCATCGAACGACCGGTTTTTGTTTTAGGTTTTTTTTTTTCTTTCTGAAATGAATTCGAAGGGGGGGGGCCAGAGAAATAAGGGGAGGAGAGAGGTAGTGCTATTTTTTTATTATTTTAATTCGGAAAAAGGTTGACTTTTACATACGACCTCTAAACGAGGCCCACCGCCTGTCGCCTATAGCGTTTTACCCCCATTCCGAACACAATGGGATATGTATCGTAGGCCAATTCGACTGTTTGAATCAGTTTCCATTGAATTTAAAGTATAATTCTTTACATATTCAATTTAAACGCACATTTTCATTTACCGGGACCACATACGGACCCGAAAAATTCCAGAAAAATATTTTCTAGCTTCGTATTGACGATACGGTCCTAACAAAACTAGTTTCGTCGAATTCTGAGACCGTTGGAAAAATGGTCATTTTCCAGTCGATTAAAATCAACTGAAAATGGTCAAACGCGTTTTCCTTTGCCACGCTCACATATTGATTCGAAAAATTATGAAATTTGAAACTTAGCAATAACTTGACATCACGGACCCAACAAAAGTGGTTTCGTCGAAATCCGAGGTCATTTACAAAATGTCCATTTTTAAGGGCCTGAATTCCATAGCGACTATTCAGAATTTTCAACTGGACATACCTTATCATTTATAAAGTGAAATCTCAGTTTGTTAACTTCGTTGGAAAGATATCGTCAATTAGATCCTAATGTTTTTGGTTTCACTAAAATCCGGATTGTTTTGCACCCGGTACATTCAATTGAAGTTTGAAATCGAATTATCGAATTACCGCGCCATTTTCAATTCCTTTTATAATTATATATAAATATTTATATTCTAACGACGACGCGTATAAATATATACGTTCGAATTATATTCAAAATAAATTTCTCGTTGATTATGTTTAAAATAATCTATTTTAAATGTTCAAAATTCACTAAAATTGCCAAAATAAAAATTTTAAACTGGCCCAGATTTTCGGGTTATTACACCAGCTAAATATGAAGTATTTATACACATATCTTGATCAATTTAATTGACATATAAACTTTTCCTAAGCAATTTAAACTTAGAAAAATCATAACTAATTCATACAATCACGGAAAATCATGAAATTTTAAACCCATCACAAATCATATAGCAAACATCATACCAAAATTCCATGGCATTCAGAGATTTAAAACTATAATTTTGATCTAAAACCTATCCATTTTCATGTATATTAAACACATAAATTGTATTAAACAACTCTAGATAAACCAAAAGTTTTGTATGATGTTTATAAATAATTTTGGGTGATGTGTTTTTAATTTCATAATTTTCTAAGTTTGCATGAATTTCCTAAGTTTAATTACACGTTAATTATAGAAACATTAATTAAGGGGTTTAATCAATTATTTTGGAATTCAATTTTTTTAAATGATAGAGGGGGGTATGTTCTCAAATTAATGAATTTCTAGGATTTTTCCCATGGATTAATTGATAAGAATTTTCTAAGTTAGCTAGACTTAGGGTGAAATTAACGCTAATTATTCTATTAACGCTATTAATTAGCATTTTCTATTTTCTAAAAGTAAATAGCGAAAATTTCTGCATATGATTAACACCCATTTATACAAATCAATGAAATTTCAATAATTATGTTGGAACTGATGAAAAGTGCATCTATAAAAGAAAATAAATCAATTTTCTCCATATTTACTATATGTGTCATCACCCTTATTTGGAAACCATCCTTCGCACCTTTCATAACAGTCGTGAGCACCTTCGTCTTTCTCTTGTAAGCTTCGGATACTTGTAATATCACCTATTACTTAGTACATGAAGTATTCAGATTTCCTCCATCATATATAAGGCTACTGCCTCAACCTTTCATTGCGGGTCATAGATATGAGGCTATGGTCTCAATGCTTATCCAGGGAACTGAAAGGGTGTGTCATAACCTGAACTTTTTTTTATGAAGTAAGAGAGGTTGTCTCCTCATTTTCCTTCAACAGAACGAAGGGGATTATTTTCTGAACAATTAATTTTAAAGAGTTTGTGGCCATATTTGCCTCTATATCTTTCGCTGAACTAAAAAGGGTGTTTTGAACGTTAAGCCTTCACTACACCAGAAATGCCAATTAGGCAGTGCTCATGGCTGTATCTAAATTGATTTGGCACTGCTCTGGGCCATATCAAAAAATGGCATCTTTGTCAATTTGATACGACCAATTTGATACGTCCATTAACCGTATCAAATTGAGAATTTGATACGGCTAATGACCGTATCAAATTTAAAAAAAGATAAGGCCATGAGCCTTATCAAATTCTCAATTTGATATGGCTCATGGCCGCATCAAATTTAAAAAAAGATATGGCTAATAGCCTTATCTTTATTTAAATTAGATATGGCCATGAGCCGTATCTAATTCAAAAAAAACATTATCCTACTACAATATCAGTGAACAACGCAAGCATTTATTTTAGAATATCACAAATGAACATCAAGAGATTGCATTTACGTTCCATAAATTTTCATCAATATTCTCTTTGTAACAATTTACTACATCTTCGACACCACCTAAATCTTTCACAAAGTTGGTGAAATGAACAAATACAAACATGTACATGCTTGCAAACAAACCTAAGCATAAGAACTTGTTTGGTTCACACATGTCATCGAAAACTACAAAAAAAAAAAAAAAAAAAAAAAAAAAAGATGCGACTAGTAAGCAGCAAAACAAAGGAATTACAAAAGAAGAAGATGCGACTTGTAAGCAACAAAACAAAGAAATATAGTTTCCTAAGAGGTTATGTTGGGCTTGCTAAAACAGCAAGCTTGCTAGTTGTTTGACACAGCAAGCTGGCTTGCTGTTTTTGCAAGCCTGAGCTTGTTGTTTGAAACAACAAGCCGGCTTGCTATTTCAGCAACTGTTATAATAATTTATTAATTTTTAATTTAACTGATCATTATTGCAGTTGTGTGTAAATAGTTTGCAAACAAAATTTTTTTTGAGGTTAAAATAATAGGTAAATTGATGTGTTACACGGTTCAAATAACAGTGCTTTAAGAACAACTGACACATAATGACTACGTAGGGAACCTAGTTTCAAGTGAGCGGATTTGAAAATTAAAATTATAGAGCTGATTCGACAGAGCCAACATTTTAGCACATTGTAAATTACGCGGACTTTTCAAAATCTCCCCTTTCATCGCTTGTTTGTCGCATACAAATGGGGGTAGAGGACTCATCTTCCAAGTTTTACCACATTAGAGCTAAAGCTGAAAACGAACTTTCATCTGTTTATCTTAACTCCCATCCTACTCAATTAATTTAAGTTGAATCATTCGCAAGATGTTCAAGAAGATGAACAATTTCAGCTTTATTTTCATCCCTCAATGTTACCATCTCTTGGGCTTAAGTATAACTTGATATTTTTGTAAGTACAAACAGATAAACAAAAAATTGTGTAATATATTTTTGTATGGTGTTGTTGAAAATTTAGGTTTCAGTACATACCGGCCAGCTTTCCTTAGCAAACAGAAAGATGGAGATACTCTGCTGACTGGAGCTAACTTCGCTTCGGCTGCTTCGGGCTACTTAGACAACACATCATTCCTATATGCTAGTATTCTCTATTTCGTACTATATAAAAGCAATACGTACACTTTCATAGATAAATGATTAATACAAAGTTGATCTAAACATAAAAGTTGTATCTGATACAAAGTTGACTATGATCATGTGTTATGTTGTGGTAATGAATGTTTCAGTATTCGATTTCACTAATTCAACAGTTGCATTACTATAAAGACTACTTATACAAGATAAAGAAGACAACACAAAGGGCAAATGCAAATGAGAAAGATATTATTTTGTGTTCAATTTATATCTTAAGTTCTGGAAGCAGTGATTATGTGCATAATTACTACATTAATCCCCTGCTTTACTTGGTTTGCAACTCTGATCAATTTACTGATTTTCTTGCTCAGTCATTCACAAATTTTGTTCAGGTGCTACTTTGCTTTATCTACTGAAAAAAGCCAGTTGGTAATTTTACAACAATAGACTTGGTTGTAGAACTTGCAACAAATAGATTACCAATATACTGAGCTAAAATTAATCAGTGAGAATCATACAGTAAACTGTTCTAGAAACAAGTTTAACGCGGTTAACGTAGTTGGTATTCTTTTTCCAAATCTAGTGTATTTTCCATCATCCGTTCAAAACGCTACTATCTATCTATCTATCTATCTATTACATATACTGGAAAGAAGAAACCAAGACATTCTTCTACTGACATATGTCCCTCCTTTCTGATTCAGTGTTCCCTTTTCGGTTGAATTCGACTAGGTTACAACACGCTTAGTTTGCCCTCCCCCATTCTTCCTAAATCTACAGATCTACCGCCATCCAAAATCCGCTGCTGTAGAGCCCTAATCAACAGTACATACCCACCCACACCAACGCCTTTACACCCGACGATCGGCTACTAAACAAATAGCCTCCTTCCATCTTGCGCTTCGAGGATACCCCCTTTCACTCTTCCAATTTGTTATCGTCGAAATATTTCCACCACAAAACTTCTTCTCTCTTTAAACGTTCGTCCACACTCCGATTGTTGCCTTCTGCCGTGTCGACTGAGTACATTTTAGATCCACCCAGTTAAGGTGCTATTTTTTCAAAATCCTGTAAAAGTTACCTGATTTTCTTTTTACCTGCGAAATAAGGAATTTGTTCTTATACATGCACAGCGTGATTGCTTTGGGTTTACTGTCCTATCCACTGACGTTATTGGTAAAGAGTCATTGATTTACAATCACACGAGGTATTGAACCTAACTTTACTATCCTATTTCTTATAACTTACTACATGTTGCAATTACTATTTGGTTCGACAAATAATTGATTTCACATTATTTGCCATTAAAAAACGTGGTTTGGACTATCTTATGTGACAATGTTATGTATATGTCGTAATTTTTTTCCGGCTATAACTTCTTCACTTCTCTGTCTTCGGTATTTAAAAAGTACAAATTTAAATACAGTTAGATGACTTCATATGCAAATAGTAGTAGAAATGTAACCAAAACTCATGTATTTTATCTCTACTTTAACATGATCATACACATCTGCTTTAGTTGAAATTCATATTTTCTGACAGAATATGTATACCGTATGAATTTAACTTATTCCTACTATCCATGGCATTAACACATTTAAAAAGACAACCGTTAATTTTTGTTTTTAATTTACCTGACGGAAGTTGCTTATGAAAAGTACAACCTTCAATTTTTTGTTCCTGGCATATCTTTCAAAAAATCCTAGGTCTAGACTCATTCTTCGCTTATTTTAGGATTGTTTTATAGTTACATTTTGTATTTAATCAAATTAACTATCAAAGCCTTCGACTTTGTTCTATTTAATTCGTCTCAAACCAAATACAAAGAGTGGATTAGATCTGATTTGCCAGTATATATCAAGCGGCTATGAAACAAACATGAATCCCGCACAGACATGTCATTAAACGAAGTTAATTATCCATTCTGCTCCTCATGACATATCTACAAATTCTCTCAATCTCTTTCCTCTCTCTTTTTGTGACTTTTTTGTTCACCTGTTAACACACTATACAGTTACATTCGAGATCCAAATCAAGGCTGTTTGCAATCGCTTCACTATTTCATGGACTTATTTTCAAAATGGTAAGCTGTGATTCAGTTATATTCTTCTGCGCTCACGTATTCGGATTTAGTTTTCTTTGATTTACCCTTTCAACTATGGCGTTCAATCCTTTAATCCTCAAAATGAGTTGATTTTGTAGTTTTTTCCGTCTCCACTTTAAAATTATGGGAAAATTGTAGGATTTCGCCTCCCGTTCTAACAACTATGACTGCGTTTGTATTGACAGTTTTATTTGATCTGAAGTTTTCATTCATATTTTGAAGTTTTTGGTACAAGTATTCTATATATATTGGTGTTAATGTTTTTTGTAATGAACAGCGATTTTCGACCCCGAAAATCGATATAAAATACGATGTCGATATTCAGACATCAGAAATACCTAATCATTAATAGAAAGAAGTTAATGGTGAGAATAGAAAGAAATTTAGAATAAAAGAAGAAGATCACAACAGAATAAACACGAATCTCATAGCGGAACGAATAAAATATATTATAACATAACTTTGAAATACAAACTGTATTTGTATTTACATTCATCATCATCAGAGTACATCATGATATACCACAGCGAAAATAAACTCTATATATAACTAATGATGAAGCCTCCTACTCCAATCTCCTCTAAAGGCATCTGTAAAATCCCGACTACTTGACTGGCCATACAAATTTGGGCACCCAAGTGTTTAGGGTAAAACAAAACAAAATAAACTCTGGGTCAGTCATGGGACTGGTGTGAGTAAACTCCAACCATTCTATTCAACTTTTCAAAATCCTTTACAAAAGAAAGGATAATCGTAAAACCGATCCACACATAAATACGGATGGTTTTTACCTTGCGATAACCCAAATTTTTTTTATTTTGAAAAACAATATTATTCTGATATTATGATAATGTCTAAATACAAATAAATAACAATCTAGCGGAACGCTTACATCTCATGGTCCACATATATAGTATACAATCAAAATCGCGGGCGCTTATCGGAAATTGGATTCCGACTATGACAAGGTATGGAACCACCTACCGATAATGTATCTCTAGAGAGGTGTTAGCCTACTTTGTGAACTAGGCAACACAAAGTCAGGAAACCAACCATTGAAGAGTATTTCAAGTTATAAGACTCCGGTTCGGATCGGAAGAAAACACCACAATTCAGATTGATAGCAGCATATCGGTTCGGATCGGATAGAATTCTCTGTTCGGATCGGATGTCTCTTACTGGATAAATTGGCAAAGCATATCTGATCGGATCGGAAGGCCAATAAATCTCAAATGGATCGGAAAGTCTTTTGCTTGCCACGACGCTGCAGCGGAGCGGAGCGGAATAGGTTAGAGGAGGAGTGGCGCCCAAACCAATCCGGGTCGGATCGGGTATCCCGATCCGAACCCCTTACCTGCATACCTCCGACCCGCGCCCATGATCCAGGTTAATCTCCTATAAAACAGCCAGGAGAACCGGACCGGCTATGACTGATTCCTACCCCTAACGTTCATCTCTTTGATGTGTTGTCAACCTGATAGTTCATCCGACCCCGAAGAGAACGCGATGAATGACATGTGGCCCGACCCGGATGAAGTCTCAAGCGAATTCACACCTATAAATACCCCATCTAGAGACAAAGAGAAGGATCTTTTTTCAGCACTTTTGAGAATCCAAGTACCTCCATCATCCGAACTCCTTTACTCCCGGAGAATCCAAATCATCTTTCATTTCTTGTTTTAATCATTTGAGTGAAAAAAAGTGTGTTGTGAGTGAATCTTACATTGCATTTGTAACTGAATTACTGAATATAGTGAAAACTAAGTGGACGTAGGCATTTCTTCGCCGAACCACTATAAATCTTGTGTGTTCATCTTTATTTCTGTTTTATTTTATCTTGTTTCTAATCAATTTGGGTGTTAGAACCACATTTGGGTCTAACATTTTGGTGCTTTCACTGAGAATCCTCATCTAAATTCTTTATTTTTCGGGATCTCTTTCTACTTTTTGGACCGTTGAGTTCAAAGAAGTGAATCCTTAAGTTTCTCCGCTTTCTTGCATTCGTTGAATAATTGTCAAAAACTCATGGCCAAAGGAAAAGGCAAGGAAGTTCAGTCTGTTCAAGGAAATGGAGCTGGCGAAGATCAGCAACATGCTGTTGTAACAAGGTCTCGGGGGCAGAGTTCAGCAGCAGGAAGAGTCCATGCAGGAAATCCGAACCGACTGCAAGGAGAGAGCTCCGATCCGATCCGGGTAGGAGACTCTGAAGCAGTGCACTCGCCCAATCTGAACCGACCCGAGTTGCTCGCTGCACACCGATCCGACCAGGCACCCCAGCTCCGATCCGACCCGACTTCCTACCTCCGATCCGACCCGATGCTTGGTGAAGCTGGAACATCTACTCGAGTCCCCGCGAATGCTCCAATTCCAGCTGCCAGGGTTGGAGACCAGGTCAATCCATCTGCTCCCATCACTCAAGGAGATTTCTCGCGCTTGCTTGATATGCTTGAGATCACGAGGGAAGCTATGAGAGTTCATGAGCGCACCAATCTCATGATGCAGGAAAATATGAGGCTCATGAGTCGGGAAATCAATGAGCTCCGCCGGCAAAGAACTCCATCACCGGTTCGTCATGCACCCGTAGATCAATCTTCATCTTCCGAGGAAGAGAGGCCCCGTGAACGAAGGCCACTCGAACGACCTCAGAACGTGGAGCAGCTAACGTTTGGATCTTTGGGATCTCGCGAGGATATCGCACGAGCATTAGGAAACGATAGCCCTACTCGGGGGCAAAGACTCCAGTCCCCTCTTCCCGAGATCGACCGGGAACACAGGGAAAGGAATCGAGTAGAGGCAGCTCGAAGAAGAAGGGAATCTCCAGAGCAAGAGCCCCGAAGGAACTCGGACACTAGGGCCAGGGAACCTGAGCAGCCCCTAACTAGTGCCGATGTGCAGGCAATGGTTCGCCGAATTATGTCCGAGAGCCGGAATTATACGAATGAAGACTATGGCATTGAGCGAAGCCATACCCCGTTCACTGACGATATCCTAGATTTCCAGTTTCCCCGACGCTTTAACTTGCCACAGATGGACAAATACAACGGAAGGACTGATCCGGGACAGCATTTGATGCGGTATTCGTGGCTCATGAACGCCGCTGCTGCCCCCGACGAAGTGAAGTGCAAGGCATTCCCAATCTATCTAGAAGATGTGGCATTATTCTGGTTTACCCGACTTCCTCCTCGTTCAATTTCTAATTACAAAGAATTAAGCGAGCGTTTCATGAACCAGTTCCGACTACATGCCCGAAAGTCCAAGAGTGTTATTGAATTGTCGAGGATCAAACAGGCACCGGGGGAGTCTTTAAGGGCATACTTAGATCGTTTTAACCAAGCTGTAACTGAGGTCAGTGACCCGCATGAGCCCACTATTCTGATGGCATTGAAGGAAGGAGTCGATCCTGAATCTGAGTTTGGAGACTACCTTTCTGGGAAGACACCCCCCACAAGGGCGATATTCTACGAAAAAGCCGATATTTATCTAAGACGAGAAGAGGCCCGGGCAAACCGGAAGAGAAAATCTGAGACAGCTTCAAAGGAGAATGTGCAGAGTAATATTGCCGTGAAGCAGTCTGGGGAAAGTTCTGGCAAGGTCGAAGTAAATGTAGGAAACAAGGGTGGAAACAGCAATACTGGAAACGGGGGAAACAACAACAACCGTAATTCGAACGGTAACAGGAGAAACAGAAATAGGGGAAGCGACCCTAACAAAAGGCCCCGATTCCAGAACTACGAGAACTATACACCATTGAATGACACCCTGGAAAATATTTACCTGGATACGTACAACGTGTTGCAGTACAAAAGACCGCCACCTCGTGATTCGACCGAGAAAGAAATGGCGACAGGGAAATTTTGCTTATTTCACGGAACACATGGACATTCGACCAATGAGTGTCGACATTTGAGGAATGTAATTGAAAAGCTGCTGCGTGAAGGAAAGTTGGATGAGTACAAGGTTGCCCCGAGGGACAGGGGGCAAGGAGAGCAGGCTCCAAAACAGATCCTACCTGCTCCTAAGCCTACCACGCAGCAGAAAGGTAAAGGGATCGTCATCAACTCCATAGTAGGCGGACCTCACCCGGCAATCCGAAGTTTTAGGTCAATGGACCAATATGTGAACGCTGCCAAGCATCTAGATGTGAATGAAGGTGACGACTTGGAAGATGTCACCCCTATAAAACAACAAAAAACCATGTTCGACGACGTAGTATTTCGTAGCCGAGACAACACGGGGATACAATCTCCCACCAACGACCCGTTGGTTATTACTACCACTATTGGGCCGGCCTTGGTCCATAAGGTATTAGTAGACAACGGAAGTTCCGTTAATATTTTGTTCAAGAAGTCATTTGATCAGATGAAGCTTGAGCCCGAAGATCTGAAACCTTGTGAAGGATGGATTAGAGGCTTCAACGGAGCGACGACGGCTCCTATGGGATATATAGAGTTACCCGTGACCCTAGGGCAAGGAGAACGTAGAAGAGTGCGAATGCTTCAGTTTGTAGTACTGGACGTAGATTCGCCATATAACGCATTTTTAGGGAGACCTGCCCTCGCTGAGTTTAGAATTTGTATCGCCCCTTGGTGCTTGTTACTAAAGTTCCCAACCGAAGCCGGGACTGGAGTAATAAGAGGGGATCAGGTTTCTGGACGGGCCTGCTATGTGGCCGAACTGAAGATGTTGATGAAAGGAGTTAATGCTGAGAGTAAGGATGCCTCATCTCCCTCAAAGGAGGACTCGGCATAGCAATTAGAGAGATTGAACCCAAGGGAGTTGCCCAAAGGAACGCCTGAAGACCTGGATCCTAGAAAAGATGAGGAACCAGAGGCTAGGAATGCAACTCCTAATGAAGCAACAGTGGAAATTCCTGTTGATAAAGCTGATCCGACGAAAGTTTTGAAGATTGGTTCCCAATTGGATCCACGTCGTGCTGAAGAGCTGACAGACTTCTTGAAAGCAAACTTAGATGTGTTCGCCTGGACCCACGCTAACATGTGTGGGATATCACCTTCCATTATCAGTCACAAATTAAATGTAAATCCGAAGCATCCGCCTGTGAAGCAAAAGAGACGCATGCTGGGCCCAGAGAGGTCGGCTGCTCTCAAAGAAGAAGTAGAGAAATTGAAGCAAAATGGATTTATTCGAGATTCGACTTATCCCGACTGGATATCGAATCCTGTCTTGGTAAAGAAGCCAAACGGAAAGTGGCGAACTTGTATTGACTTTTCAGATTTAAATAAGGCTTGCCCAAAAGATAGTTTCCCACTTCCCAGGATTGACCAGCTTGTAGACTCGACAGCAGGTCATGAACTTCTCTCTTTCATGGATGCATACTCTGGATACAATCAAATTCCTATGCATGTACCAGACCAAGAGCATACAAGTTTCATTACGAATTTGGGATTATATTGTTATGTTGTAATGCCGTTCGGATTAAAAAACGCTGGAGCTACTTATCAGCGGTTGGTAAATAGAATGTTTTATGATCAAATAGGAAAAACTATGGAAGTTTATGTGGATGATATGCTTGTTAAATCAAAGCAATCCTCCAGTCATACGCAAGACTTAGCAGAAATGTTTGGTATCTTGCGAAAATACCGTATGAAATTGAATCCTTTAAAATGTTCATTTGGAGTGGCGTCGGGAAAGTTCCTTGGCTTCATTGTGAGTTCCCGAGGAATTGAGATCAACCCTAGCCAGATAGCGGCGATTAGAAATATCAAAGAACCAAGGAGAATTAAAGACGTCCAAAGCCTGGCAGGGAAGGTAGCGGCGCTAAGTAGATTCATCTCCAAAGCCACCGATAAATGTGTCCATTTTTTGATTTGATAAAAAGGGGAAAGAAGAACTTCCAGTGGACCCCCGATTGTGTCGAGGCTTTTCAAAATCTGTTAGAGCTGTTAGAGAAACCGCCAATCTTATCAAAGCCCATAGATCACGAAGAACTATTTGTTTATCTAGCAGTCTCGGCTCACGCTGTCAGCACAGTTCTGGTTCGAGAAGAAGACAAAGTACAAAGGCCAGTATACTATGTGAGTAAGAAATTAGCAGCGACAGAGCGCAACTACCCAAAGATCGAGAAGCTCGCTTACAGCCTCCTGATTGCATCCCGAAAACTTCGTCACTACTTCCAAGCCCATCCAATAACTATATACACCGATCGGCCGTTAAGACAGGTGTTGCAGAGACCCGAAGCGTCGGGAAGGTTGATTAAATGGAACATAGAACTAAGCCAGTTTGATTTGAATTTTCATCCACGAAAGTCAATCAGGGGGCAAGCTCTAGTAGACTTTATTGCGGAGTTCACCATTCTAGAGGAAGAAATAATCAATGACCGAGTGGTCAAATCCGAGGATAAGCTAGAGATGAATCCGTGGAAATTATATACAGATGGAGCTAAAAATGACCGAAGATCCGGAGCCGGAATTATCTTAGTCACTCCGGAGGGACGGTCGTTATATTACGCCCTGCGATTAGAATTTTCGGCAACAAACAATGACTCTGAGTATGAAGCCCTGATTGCCGGGCTGAAACTCGCTAAAGACCTCGGAGTAAAAATGATGGACATATTTTGTGACTCTAAGATTGTTGTTTGTCAAGTGCGAGAGGAATTCATGGCTCGGGGACCTCGACTTGTCGCTTACCTCAAGAAAGTGAAAGAGCTATTGAATAGCTTAGAGCGGTACAACATAACACATATTCCCAGAGTAGAAAACCAGAAAGCGGATAGACTAGCAAAGTTGGCTAGTTCCGACAATCCAGAAGAGACTGAGGTAATTCCAATTGAAACATTGGAATCGCCAAGCTTTGAGTCAATGGAAATTGAATTCGTTCATGAAGCGGAACCAGAGAAGGAGTCATGGATGACTCCAATCAAGAGTTTTCTTAAGAATGGGACTCTCCCATCGAAGAAAAGTGAGAAAAGAGCTGTAGTTCGCAAAGCTGCCAGATATGTTATGCAAGACGATACCCTCTATAGACAAGGATTTTCTATGCCCCTGTTACGATGTATCGCACACGACGACATCAAGCGTGTACTGAGAGAAGTGCACGAAGGTGAGTGTGGAGATCATACAGGAGGTCAAACTTTAGCAAAGAAAATATTGCGGTACGGATACTTCTGGCCTACGATCAACAAGGATGCAGCTGATTATTCACGACGCTGCGATAAGTGCCAGAGATTCGCCAAAATCCCCAGGGCACCATCAACCCAGCTTAAATCGATGGTGAGTCCTTGGCCATTTGCCACATGGGGAATCGATATCATTGGAGTTTTACCGATTGCTAAAGGGGGAGCTAAGTATGCCATAGTAGTCGTGGATTATTTCACAAAGTGGGTGGAAGCTGAACCCTTGACTAAGATCACCACAAGAAAGGTGATAAGTTTTGTGGTCCGAAATATTATATGCCGATTCGGGATCCCAAGGACGATTATTACCGACAACGGGACCCAATTTGATAGCACTGAGTTCAGAAACTTTTGCCAGAAATATAAGATAGACAAACGATATACTGCAGTTGCCTATCCACAATCTAATGGGCAAGTAGAGGCAATAAACAAGGTAATAAAATCCATCCTCAAGAAGCGATTAGAGCGTGCAAAGGCAAAATGGGTTGATGAATTACCCCTAGCTTTGTGGGCATATCGAACAACGTTTAAAACGGCTACCGGTCATACCCCTTTCTCTCTCTCCTTTGGCTCAGAAGCAGTAATTCCAGTTGAACTGGAAGTTCCTTCCCACAGGGTTACGTATTATGACCCGATGACGAATCGGGCACTTTTACTTGAGTCTCTTGATGAAGTCGAAGAGAAAAGGGACGAAGCAGACTTGCGTGCAGCAAGACATCGACGTCAGATGGCACGCTATTATGACAAAAAAGTTCGCCTCAGAACTTTTGAACCAGGAGATTTGGTGCTAAAGAGAGTTTTTCCATCTCTTCCTCACCTCGGCCCAAAATGGGAAGGACCCTTTGTCATCCAACGGAAACTTGATAAAGGAACATTCAAGTTAACGACCGTAGATGGCGAAGAAGTCCCTCGAGCATGGAATGCCCAACACTTAATGCGATATTTGGATTAGAAATGCTATACTTTTTGCTGTTCTTCCTGTAAACTCTGAAATAAGGCACGACTTGCCTTGGGAAAATATGACGATATGAATAAAGGACTATAAAGTGGATGTAGGCTATGACTTAGCTGAACCACTATAAAATATTGTGTGTTATTTACTTTTATGCATTTACATTCGTTAGTTGTTCTGTTGTGATTATAAAATACAGGATAACTGAGAGCCTAAAAAGGTTGAAACAGTTTGGGCATAAAAAGAAGCACAATGATTATTTGTGCAATAAGACATAAAAGAATGAGAAAACGACATTCTGAACTCTAACTCTCCAGAGAAAGAGAGAGAGTATAAAAGCGTCTCAGACTGAGCGCTGAAAAAGAAATTCTATTCTGAACTCTAACTCTCCAGAGAAAGAGAGAGAGTATAAAAGCGTCTCCGACTGAGCGCTGAGAAAGAGGTTCAACTCCGAACTCTAACTTTCCAGAGAGAAAGAGAGTATAAAGGCGTCTCCGATCGAGCGCCGAGAAAGAAATCTTTTCCCGTTGAACGACCGAGGAATAAACAAATAACTGAACTCGAACTCTAACTCTCGAGAGAATGAGAGAGAGTATAAAAGAAATGCCAGGAAAAACAACAGGTGTTGATGACACAGGAAATGCTATCCCGTTAGAGAATCGGGAGCATTCAGATTGCATGGTTAAGCACTGAATAACTTATGGAGATTGACTGGGGACACATACACATACACATATCTCCCCTCTCCACAACTTTGTTTCATAACTATAGATATGCATTTTTACATAAGTGCAGAACTGCTAACAAATAAACATTGCAGAAAGTGAATTATTTTTATTTACAAATGAATGAATTTGTACAGGGAAATAACTGAAAAAGAAAATGCGGAAGCTGCTGGTGTAGCAGCACTTATTGGTTTACAAAGATGCTGAAAAAAAATACAGGAGAACCCACTATTTGGGTTTGGGATGAGCCTTCGATTTCTTGGCAGCTTTTTCCGCATCTTTTGCTTCCCTCTCGGCTTCAGTCAAGATTCGCTTTGATTTCTTTTTCCCTGAAGGTGTAGTACTGGAGCCGGCAGACTTCTTCCCGGAGGGCTGCGCACTGGAATCAAGAGAAGATTTTTTAGCAAGTTCTTCGGTAATAGATCTAGTTGAGAGCTTAACAACTAACCTTGAACCTGCATCCACAACTGCGAGGGGTTTGAGGACCTCAGGATCTAATTCTTCAGTCTTTAATTGCAAGCGCTTGTCTTGATCGGCCTTCATGGCCGCCAAGGTAATGTCATCGGCGCTTTTTGACTCCCCGGTTATTGTAACCTCCGGTTCCTCATCATGCCCCTCGTCTCCTCCGTCGTCTTTTAAAGCTGCAATCATTTCTTCATCATGGGGAGTAGTGACCTTAGTTGGCTCACTTCTTTCCCCCAGGTCTGTTGAAGCAGCCTTGTCTTCCCCTTCTTTGACCCTATCAGCGGGTTGTGTCCCAGCGGTAGCTCCTTGAGCTACATCTGTCTTCGTGGATGATTCAACGCCTACAAAATGAGAAACATTGGTTATCAACTCAGGCGAGAGCAAAGGATCTCTCATCGAACGTTCGGTTATGTAGCCAAAGGTAGTAGTAGCCTTGACAAATTGAGGAGAAAAGATAGGGATACCTTCTGAAGACTTTTCAGCGGGGGTGACTACTACCTCTGGAGTTATTTCAGGAATAGGAGATAGCAAAGTGGATCGGGGAATTCCCGGGTTTTCGGGATCATACCCTTCTACTTCGGGAGTTACAGGAGCAGAAGAAGAGGAACCAGCTTCAGGAATGGTTTTCTGTTTAGACTTCCGCCTCTCTTCTTCCATGGCCTCAGCAATTAGACGGCGCCCCTCAGCTAGGCGCTCCGGTTCGTCGTCTCTCAAATATTTCTCCATCAGCTTATCTTCATCGAGGGAATCGACCTTAAGCTCTTCTTTTTCCCACTCGACGATTTGATTCCATACATGAACCAAAGTGGATGGATAGTCCTCGATCCAGGAAATGTTTCGACGACGAATAATGTGCGCGAAGAATTCGATCATTAGCTCACCGAAGCCCTGAATATCGGCCTCCGCCTCTGATAGTTGTTTGCGGGTTTTCTCCGCAGATTTAATAGCGCATTCCACATTGCCTTCAGCCAGAGCAGCCCTGTTTTCCGCCTCTAACAATTTTGAAGCCAAGTCAGCGTTTTTCTTTTCTAACTCAGCACTCCTTTTTGCTAACTCGGCGTTTTTCTGCTCAAGCTCAGCATAAGCAAGACGTGTCTTCGCAGCCTCTGATTTAGCCTCGTCAGCTTGTTTCTTCAACTCAGAACGCTCCTGAGTGTGGGATTCTAGCAAATCATGATAGCGCTTTTGCATGTCCTCAAACTGTTGTTTGAAGTTAGAAGCGTTCTTTTGAGCGACAGCTAGTTGAGCTTGAGTGTCTTCTAAGTTTTTTCCTAAGGTTTTTAAGGCCTTAGCATCCTCCTCTGCGGTCTTTTGCATTGAGTCAGCATTTGTCATTAGAGTGCGGATGATTCTAGAAAGAGTGCGGGAATACTTGAACATCTCGGTATATTGCTTTTCCACCAAATCAATCTTTGCTCTGGCCTCCTCTGCCCAATTAGAAGAGATAGGTTCAAGGGAAGGTAGGAAGGTCAGAGTCTCGAAGTAGTGCTCGGGAAATTGCTCCTTTAAATATGCCAGCCTTACTGCAGTTCCCGCATCTGGTGGAGGAGGAGCGAGGACTGTTAGTTCAGTGTCCCTTCCTGAAGAAGATTCTGTAGAACCCTTGTCTGTTCGAGGTCGCTTAGTAGCAGGGACTTTTTGCTTACTTCTAGACCCAGTTTCCTTTGGAGGAGTTTTCTCTCTACTCCGCTTTTCATGGGAGGAAGTGGAATCCCTAGATTGTGGTCTATCCTCTTCCCTACGACCTTGATAGCTTTTGTATTTTTCTTGTTCCGGTCGAACTGGTGAGCGGGAGCGTGAGGATCGAGATCGATAAGGATCATAGGGTCTTCTTTCCTCCCTACCGCGGTCATCCCGGCGATTATACTCGGCATCCTGAGGAGGATTGGACATGCTGCGGCGAAGCTTTCTTATATCATAAGAGGATCGAGACATTGTACCTGCACGATAAATTAAACGAAGTTTAGAATCGACGGATCCATGGAGAAAGAAGTGCGATGAATGCTAGTGCTACGGTGTAAAGTGCATCCTATGTGGTGTGTGTGTGTCCCCCAACCAACCCGAGTCTGAAGCTAGACTGGTGCGGGCAGGCTCTTTGGCCTTAGCAGGAGTAGTTTCTTCAGAAGAAGTGAAGACTAAAGGGTCCTTTCTGAAATCTTCTGAAGTATATATAGTCTCGGGTAAGGGGAGATCCCCCAAACCCTGAAATATGTGCTCGTCGGTGCTAGGAACATCCCCTTCAGAAGCGTGAAGTGGTGACCCTTGGGGAGATTTTGATTTGTCTAGCGAGGTAGTTTCCTCGGGGGCAATATACCCTTCACGATGTTTTTTGGCCAGATTAGCCAGTTCATCATCTTGAGTGGAAGAGGGAGTGGGTGAAGTTTGAAGAGAAGCTGCAGGAATTCCCGAGCCTTCTCCTATTTCTGGAACTGTTTCCACTGGAGGAATATATGCATAAGGGACCGTCCCATGACCGATGCTACGGAAAACGGATAGCAGCCCGTGAAAATGAAGGTACTCATCTTTAAGAACCTCGTCAATAGTAAGGAATTTTTGGTCGCCGTTGAGGAGACGGTGCATTCGATCAAAGAACGCTTGGTCTGATACCTGTTTGGGATTGTCGACTGCAAATAAAAAGGAAAACAGGTCAGGGTGATGATTCAAGTGTATAGAGTCCAGGATCAGAAGATCAGTGCTTTACTTGATTTTGTCCATCTCCTGGCGCATCCAGACTGTTGCTTTATATAGAACCACTCTAGTCTGGAATCTCCAGCTTTACTGCTAAACGGCGTAGAGATTATCTTCCTCTTGGGGACTGATTCAAAGTAACAGAAAGAAGGGGTCTCTCTAGTCCGATGTTTGAAATTGTAGAAGAAATGAACATCGTCAAACGTAAGCTCCACGCCTAGAATTTCACGATATGCTATGAATAAGGTATGCAGATAGGCATATGAATTGGGATGCAGTTGCATGGGGGCAATCCGCATTTGTCTTAAGAAGTCGACTATGAAAGGCGAGAATGGAGGAATGGCGCCAACCATGCACATCAGTCGAGTAACCGTCATGTATCCTTCTGGAGGGTTATGGGGACGGTCAGAACGTGAGGGCACTAAAGTGTCTCTCTTCATTATTCCATATTTCAAGCAAATCCGAACAAGTCGGTCATTGTCAATTGTCGATTCTACAGAATCTGGAGGTGACTCCAATATAATAGCTGAGTCAAATTCATCGGGTGCTCGATGGTCACCAATCCCTCCTTCCTCCTCAAAGCCTAGAGAAACTTCGCTTTCTGACGACATTTCGACGCTTTCCCGATGACCAACTCCGTAATCCGGACCCTCGCTGTCCCATTCTGGGTCAGATGAAGAAGATATATCCTCGAGAGTGATTTTGTTGGAGGATTCTGGAGCCTCTTTCCTCTCAACTAGACGAGAAGAGCGTCTGGGCCTCATTGTCATGGAACTATTGAAGAAGCAATAGCACGGATTAGAGTAAATTATCCCGTGTCCCCCTTTCGTGTATGTGTGTGAACTAAAGTGTATGCAGCAAATGTGGGAAATACAAAATAAAAGTACAGCAATGTAAGACGAAGCTTTAAAGAGAAAGTAATGGTCAGAGTTGTTCTTAATTCTCGTTTATGATCACAAGGCACTATCCTAACTGTCCGCGAAGCATATTCGTCTAGAGTAAGCGTTAGTTGAATTAATTGGGTAGTCTTTATGTGCCAAGTTTGATACGTTCGGTTCGGTTCGGATATACATATGATGGCTGGCTCAATTCAAACACAGATAGTGGTCGGTTCGGATGTATCATTAAAGCAAGGCCAGTTCAAGACAAGGGAAGCAACGGGTTCGGAAGCAGGACTGATCTGATCGGATCGGGTGACCCGATCCGAACCGAACTAGCACCACTCAACCGATCCATTTACTTCAACCTCTCATCCCATTCACTTCTCCGACCCGAACCGACGTTTTCTTTCCTCCCTGTCTTTCTAAAGTGTGTAACCCGGACCGATCCCTTATCCTACTCCTTCCTTTCCGCTCCTCCGTCTTCTACCCGAACCGACTCCAGTTGGTCACCACGCTCCTCATCTTCTTCCTCTTTCCCCCCTTTCTCACAAACAAGTCCATGTTATCACCAAAGCCACCATTGAGGATAAAATATTTTGCCCTCTCCAGCCTCGCAACGCCTCGAAGCGATGGCGCATCCACCAGCAGTGGCGGCGGGTTCAAGCGAAGTTTATGGCCAAGCCATCCCAATCCAACGCGAATTGAAATCGAAAACGGTTACAACGAAGCTATTCGAGATTAGAAAAGCTACCTATGTGTTCGATTTAAGAAGTCTACGAGGAATAGTTTCAGAGTATCCGAGTTTCTGGACGTTTTCAAATACTTAGGTTGGAGCGGCAATAGAAACGAAGAAGAAAAGAATGAAGGCAGTAGTGAATTTATATAAAGAATGGTGTTGACTCCTCGTCTCCCTATTTTGTCTCGCCCGCTCGGACCGGAGTGGAAGCCCAGTAGCACAACTCTCTCTGAAGGCCCAATGTTTAAGAACTAAATCCACGAATAAGCTTCGGATCGGAATCCGAACCGAGTGGAAATTTCACACGTTGATTTAGCATCCGACTCGAGTTGAAGAGAAGGAGAGTAAAGGAAGAGCATACATGCAAGAAGCATTACATGGTGAGATGAGTTCCCAAATTTGCTCAGAAATGAAGAAAATGTGTTCGGGTCGGACGCCGAACCGAACAGAAATCTGTGCATTACTCCTGTCAATTCTGATTAAACGACATCAAAGCACGCTTTGTACAACGAAAGCATCCTTTGAGGGGGCAAAATGTTAGCCTACTTTGTGAACTAGGCAACACAAAGTCAGGAAACCAACCATTGAAGAGTATTTCAAGTTATAAGACTCCGGTTCGGATCGGAAGAAAACACCACAATTCAGATTGATAGCAGCATATCGGTTCGGATCGGATAGAATTCTCTGTTCGGATCGGATGTCTCTTACTGGATAAATTGGCAAAGCATATCTGATCGGATCGGAAGGCCAATAAATCTCAAATGGATCGGAAAGTCTTTTGGTTGCCACGACGCTGCAGCGGAGCGGAGCGGAATAGGTTAGAGGAGGAGTGGCGCCCAAACCAATCCGGGTCGGATCGGGTATCCCGATCCGAACCCCTTACCTGCATACCTCCGACCCGCGCCCATGATCCAGGTTAATCTCCTATAAAATAGCCAGGAGAACCGGACCGGCTATGACTGATTCCTACCCCTAACGTTCATCTCTTTGATGTGTTGTCAACCTGATAGTTCATCCGACCCCGAAGAGAACGCGATGAGTGACATGTGGCCCGACCCGGATGAAGTCTCAAGCGAATTCACACCTATAAATACCCCATCTAGAGACAAAGAGAAGGATCTTTTTTCAGCACTTTTGAGAATCCAAGTACCTCCATCATCCGAACTCCTTTACTCCCGGAGAATCCAAATCATCTTTCATTTCTTGTTTTAATCATTTGAGTGAACAAAAGTGTGTTGTGAGTGAATCTTACATTGCATTTGTAACTGAATTACTGAATATAGTGAAAACTAAGTGGACGTAGGCATTTCTTCGCCGAACCACTATAAATCTTGTGTGTTCATCTTTATTTCTGTTTTATTTTATCTTGTTTCTAATCAATTTGGGTGTTAGAACCACATTTGGGTCTAACAAGAGGAATACACTGGGTTCAACAAGAAAGTCTTGCAACCCGGCCCATACATGACCGACCACTCGTTTCTCTTGAGTGTATCGAAAATATTGCCACCTACGGTTGCTAGCAACGTAACCATTCCCGAGAGATACAGAAGCGAAAAGAAGTAACAAATATATATATTCTCTAGATGGGGACAATACACCCTAATGGGGGCGACCCACATAGTCATGCTGCGTGCCCGATTTTTGTCATTTCCCGGTTGATGAGGCTTGAGGTCATAACGTATCTCTTAACAGATCAAACCTCCATTTACTTTGAATGCCACATCGTTATACCTACCAAATCACAAATTGATTTCCACAAAAATACCACAGGTATAAGGCTAAGAGGAATGAGTTCCTCCATCACCAAACGTAAGTACGTTTGAAGAGATCAACTTACGCGATCCATTAGATATATTCTGTCAGACATTCATCAATTCAAGTTGTCCTAGGACTGGACAAACCGAAGGCACTATTCTGTAAATCGCTCTTAGGTAATTTCTTCCTAGGATCGCCAGAATAGCCCTTGCATAAACTTTATCTTTAATTATCTTCATCATTCTTAATTCGCAATGCTAATGCCCATACAGAGTGGTTTTCAGATAATAAATCTGATCCCAATCTCTCCGTAGTGACAATGGAAAATGGTCAAAACTTTGATAGCAGGTGATTTAACTATCAAAGGAAAACATTCATACACACAACGATCTTATCTCAAAAAGGAAATTTTATCGATCAACAATCCATCAACTCTAAGCCCCTTAATTTAATTGATCAACTCTAACTCGTCCTTTCATTTAAAATAACACATAATATTATTAATTTATGTAATCTTTTTCAAAATAATCTTATTTTAATTATTTCTTAAAAACAATTAATTGCAGTTATTAATCGTTTCATACTTGCTTAACAATCTTATCAATATAAGAATTAGCTTTATAAAAGATAAAGCACGTGCTTCGCACACGGATAGAATTTGGTACCAAAATATTTCTCAAACCCATTTTGCCTTACATAATCCTTAGAAAAACGTTTCAATCTATTTAAAATATTTATTTTATATATTTAGAAAATATCTCTTTTTAACCTCGGGAATTAATTCCACATATTCACAACTCTTATTTTCTATACTTAGCAAATATACGTTACTACCATCGGAAAACATTTACATTACTCATTCACACATCACTATTCTTCCCCATTCATCGGTCTCTAACTGTAAACTAGTAAGAGATTAATTCCCTAAGTATCAACCTCGAAGGCCGAAATTAACATCAGATCGATACTCAAGAAACCATTCACCTTAACTAATCTCCAGTCAGTTTCCAATTTCCTTAACCCCATTTCTATTATTTCTTATTCACAAAAATGTTTACACAACTCTCATATTTAGTTTACGAATCCACTTCTTTATGGAAATATTTGATTATAATGATAACGTTATAATCCCCGCTTTTGAAATATTTAATTTAAAAATATAACTTTTATTTAAATAAATAAACAACTAATTAATTAATTAGAAAAATAAATAAATTTTGATTATACCCGGAAAGTGAATGGTACTTTCCTGAATTCGATAGAATCAAATCCCCACGTATAACTCTCTTCTTAATAGTCTCCGTTCAATTATCGTTCAGATCTTCGAAATAGTATACCGTTTTATGTTAACTCCATTTCTAAATTCATTTTTGAATTTATCGCTTCAAAACAATTATCTATTTCCTTTTCTACCTATTTCAATTTGCAAAACGTTTGCTTTAAAATCACTACTCTCGTTAAATGTGAATACTATTTCTTTACAGAAATCTGGACTAATTATATCAATCTAATCTTCATATTTAATTAAAAAGACCTTTACATGTTCAAATTCTCTTTACCGAGATATTTTATATTCCCCTTCCACTTTATAAACTCCGTTTATAAGTCAACTTCTTGTTAAATAGATATCAAGTTAATAACAAAATTTCGATTACATATTTGATTGTAGATTATTAGTATTAAACCAAATACTATTATCTTGTCAAATTCTGAATTATAAAAATATAATTTCTAAGAATAATAACATTCGACAAAGTAGAATTCAAACTACCAATCCTTATAGCTTAAATTCAATTCTATTTATATTTCGAACATCGAAATAAATTCATTGTTTTCCCTTTTAAATGATTTTCCCATTCCTCCTTTTATAAATTCATTTTTGAAATTACATTTCCAAATTTTCTAATTATTTCATTCCATTTATAAACATCGTTTATAAATCAACTATTTGTTTCATTATAACATTCTAGTCCAATAAAAATTCAATTTCTATTTACAATAGGATTTTCCTTTTCAAAATCCGAACAATTTTCCAATTATATTTTTACAGTAGTTTAAATACCAGATATTTCAGGCCAATGTCGTTCAATATCCTAAACACATAATGATCAAATAACAGATTATTTGTCATCTCATATAATGCAGTACATGAAAACCAACAATATAATTGTTGAGGAATCCAGTTGATCCCTCTAACCTATTTCCCTGCATCCACAGATGTTAATTACATGAATAATACCATTTTCAGATCAATTAGTATTCAATTATCGACTTATATATTTATATTGTTTCAACCAATTAACTAGCCCATCATCCAAACAACCATCACGCACAACAATCAATCATTTTTGTCAATATTAAATAACATTTACAAAATTATAAAAATAGTCAGAGTAAGTGAGTTTACTCACCTTATTCGTTAATCGTTAAATAATGGTTAACGGTCGATTGATCATATCAAGCGTTTAATTCCATCATAAATTGAAACGATCTCCAAATCTCTCCAGACTAGTTCCATTGTATAACCTACGTTCATACGATTCCAACAGATCAGACCGTCTGAAAAAATTTCATGTCTGGAAAAGATTTCACATTTAAAAGTTGTACACAATCTCAAATTAAAATTAAATTATAATAATTGGTGTTACCTCAGCCCATTTCCACACCCATTCAGCTCGCGTTATACAGCGCATAGCCCATACCAATTTCAGCATTCCGCAAGCCCATGTATCCATTTCAGCATTCTATATGTTATGATTCTTTCCTTTATTTTTATTTTCTCTTTTTTTCAGATGGGCTTACTATTAAATAACATGGCCCAAATCCAAACTGATGGAAGCCCGACCCGCATCTCAGTGGTCCTCTTCCCTGATTATCACAATCTCGTTTCGCCATTTAACTTTGCCATTGCCAGTACCATTCTACACCCCCACGTTTTCCCTTTCCTTTGATTTTTTTTCCTTTTTTTCGTCTTTTTTTCTTTTTCTTTTCAAGCTTTAATTAAGTTCCAGCCCACTCACGTATCCGCTCCATGTTGTACGTTGGACAGTATTCAACTTCTCAAAACAATTGTGCCGCTCCCAGTACATTTATTTCTCCTTTTCGTGCCTTGAACCCACTGTTCTTCTCCATAAACTCCTTCACTGCTTTAAAACACAACCTTATCCAGTAGTTTTCCCGGCCATTTTCGCGATTTCCTGTTCACCTTCCCACATCCATTCCTGTAATGACCCGGGATTTTGATGACTTTGGTTATCGACATAAACACGATGTCGATAACCAAAACACCGAAAAATAATGGTAATTAGTGAAAGAAATTAGAGGGTGAGAATAGATAAGATAGAAACTTAGAATAGAAGAAGAAGAAGAACACAACATTAGAGTAACACGAACCTCACAGCGGAACGAATAACATATAATATATATAACATAACTTGAAATATACGTCTGTACTTGAATATACACATCATTATCAAAGTACAACACTTACAACACAGCGGAATAATAATAGCGATATAATTCTGAAGCCTCCTGCTCCAGCTCTTCAATGTATCTGTAAATCCTGACTACTTGACTGCGCGTACAAAATTAGACACCCAAGAGTTTAGGGAAAACAAAACAAAATAAACTCCGGGTCAGTCATGGGACTGGTATGAGTAAATCAGTTTAAAACAGTTCGAACAAGTAAACGATATCTCATAAGACCACGCCGTATAACGGAACGGGTTTTTCCCTTATGAGAATCCAAAATATCTTTATATCAAACCTTTGATATTATCATAATGTCTATCAAACCACAATATATTAATCATCTAGCAGAAATACTTTAATCTCACGTTCTACATATATAGTATACAATCAAAAACCGCAAGCACGTATTGGGTAATGGGTTTCAAACTATGACAAGGTATGGAACCACCTTTCGCTAGTGTACCTCTAGAGAGGAATACACTGGGGTTCAACAAGAACATCTTGCAACCCGACCACACATGACCGACCACTCATTTCGCTTGAGTGTATCGAATGTATATCACCAACGGCTGGGATCAGAAACCGTTTCCCGAATGGGACAGCATCAACAATAGATTTTTAGAAATAAATGAAACTCTAGATCAGGTGATTATACACCCTACTTCGGTGCGACCAACTTAGCCATGTTGCCTGCCCGATTTCCGTCATTTACCGGATGATGAGGCTAGAAGCTACGCTTTATCATCACACCAGATTCACTTCGAAAGTCACATCGTCAAACCCATCAAATCACCTATTGACGTCCTCAAACATACATTATGTGTTAGCTAAAAGAAGTTTCCTTCTCCGCTTCCACTCTTGGTACGATTGGAGAAATCAATATACGTGATCGTCTTGAAATACTCTGTCAGACATCCGTCCATACAAGTCATCCAGGAACAGGATGAACCGAAGGCACTATTCTGTAAACAGGATAGCCCTTGCATAACTCCATCTTCAATTTCCTTTGGCATATATGTTTCGAAATGCTTATGCCAATACAGAGTGGTTCTTGGGATAATAATCCAACCGGTCTCTCCTTATTAACAACGTTAAAATGGTCAAAACTTCGTTAGTCTGTGATTTAACTATCGAATAAAACAAGTGTGCAAACAACGATATTATTTCCAAATGGAAATTTATATCGATCCAACATCATTCAACATTTATCTCTTTATTTCAATAATTTACTTAGCTCATGTTTCCCTATATTCAATATTTCTTATTTTCTAAATTTGGAAAATATACGTTATTAACAATGGAAAACATTTCCATTTCTCGTTTTCTTTATTAGAAAACATTTCTGGTTTCTTATTTGGAAAACCTTTCCAAAGCTTCTTCATTGGACTTAGATAGATGTTTAAACAAACCATCGCGATGCTAACTCAAACCATTTCCTTTACTGTCGAACCTTAACTATTCCCTAGTTAAAACGTAGCCAATCAAGTTGGGGTAGAACTACCTCTCAGACCTTAACTGAACAACATTTCTAACTTTGAAATAGACAAAGTTCACTTTATATCCCTTTACTAACTTCCTTACTTAACCCTCCTTCGAATAGCTATATTCGATTCACTCTTTTCACTTAACTCTATTCGATTGACTCTTTTAACTTATCTCCTTTCGAATAAACTATATTCGATAACTCCTTTTACTTTCTTCGAATAAACTATATTTGATTAACTCATTTTACTTTCTATTTGAATAACTATATTCGATTAACTCATTTTCTTTAACTCTAATCGATTAAACTAACATCGATTAACTACTTTGCTTTAACTCTAATCGATTAAACTAACATCGATTAGCTCCTTTTACTTTAACTCTAATCGATTAAACTAACATCGATTAGCTCCTTTGCTTTAACTCTAATCGATTAAACTAACATCGATTAGCTCCTTTTAATTTAACTCTAATCGATTAAACTAACATCGATTAGCTCCTTTTACTTTAACTCTAATCGATTAAACTAACATCGATTAGCTCCTTTCACTTTAACTCTAATTGATTAAACTAACATCGATTTAGCTCCTTTTACTTTTAGTAACAGTTCTTCACTTAACAAATGATTTTCCTTTTATAAAACTCTATTCGTTTTAAAAACATTTTTCCCTTTGATTTACTTTCGAAATATTTCCTTTAATAAAATCTGTTGATTTTATAAAATCCCTTTATTTCAATATACATTGAAATAATTCTTTTTACATCCCAGGGTCCTTTATGATATTTAAAATATCGAATAAAAATGATCAACATCATTCCAACACACATAATCCATAACAGATTATATAACACATCATATATCACAATATATGCAAACAGTAAAATAAATGTTGAGGAATCCAGTTGGATTCCTCCAACCTGTTTCCCTGCATCACAGATGTTAAACAATATAGATAACATCACTTTTCAGTTCCATATGATATATTCTGTTAAATAGAATCAATATAGAAATTTAACTAACTGACTAGCAGTTCAATCAAACGGTCAACACACAGTCAATCGGCCAATATCTAACAGTTCTAAAAATACAACATGAAATTATAAACTGTTCAGAGTTAGTGAGATTTGCTCACATTGGCAGTTCATCGTTAAAGAACGATAAACTGTTGTTTGATTTGAGTCAAACAGTTTATTTCGCCATAAATTCAAACGAGCTCCCATCCACTCCCAGTCAGTTCCACTGTGTAGCCACCGTCCCTACGATCCCAATGGATCTTATTTCGTAAGTTTTTGATGAAGTATGAATGAGATATTAAATTAATAACTTAATACATTATTTTCATTCAACTTAAATAATTTAAACATGACCTTAAAACGTGTGAACCTTACCTCATATACTCAGTCTAATACGCATCTGTACCGGATCCACTTACATTGTTCATCCTTTTTATCCTTCACTTCCGTATTCCCCCAATTAGCAAAGGAGCGAGACGACCTCCTGTACCAATTTAATCACTCTCGCGCCCATGCTGTTGCCCCCATACAATTTCGAATGTCAGTCCATTCATTCATTCACGGTAGACCATCCTAACAGACCCCTTAACATACACGAACTAAGGTCACCCACTTTTTCCTTCATTCTCTTCTCACGTTGAATTTCATTTGGAGAAAACAACACTCCACTGCTTCTTCATGTACCCGTACTGTTCCGCCCTCCTACAAATTTCGTTTTCCAGTGCAAAACTCCCATCCTGTACAAAGCGCTCACGTGAATCCATACTTCCCTTTCATCATTCAGTAATATCTCCTCTCACATTCTCTTCTCACCATACTATCAGTGCTTCTCTTCACACATCAGAACATGGCAAGACTTCAAGCCTCTATCCCCTTATCGATCAACCCAAATCCTCCACGAACACCAAAACTTTCACCACGGTTGGCCTTCCCGTCTCCCTCTTCACAATCCCGACACCCAGAACTCCAGCTTGACGCCTTCACCAAGTTTCTGTGCGCCAACGCTCATCACCTATCACGGCTTCGGCTCGAAGCCGCCTTCTCCTACATCTAAACGGCATGCTCCAACTACCAGTTCGAACCTTTTCATCATAGAATCCAACAAAAAGAGGCAACCAGAGTTCGGAATTCGTTCAAGAACCCAGAAACATCATTGACTTTGCGGATTCATGTCTCACAGCCCCAAACCGCTATCGACTTCAACTGGACGGCGAACAAAAGATTTGTCGATCCATTCAAAAAGCATATGGGGTGTAGAGAAGTTTGAAGAGGATCCAAATATACTTATTTCTCATTCTAGAGATTAATCTTTGATTTTATTTTGCTTTTTCTATGGACGGAACTATTTGGGTTTCTCTGAAACAATGAATGAATGAGCCAGCTTCCTATATATATATATATATATATATATATATACATACGGTAACATATTTCGAAGTTAAGTAAAAGGAGGTGTTGTCTTCATTGCCAAGGATTATCTTGTGGATCATGGGAGCTCCACATCGTGGGTTTTGAGGACACAGAGACTTGGTGGCTGGAAAGAAAGAATATCGTGGCCTTCATTTTACCCTTTTATTTTGTAAAGTTAAGTACCCCAATGTTGCCAATTATGTTCACGTACGAACCGCTACTGATAGAACTAAAAATACCATCCTAACGAGCAATGTGCCAGGATCCCAAAAATATAATAATACGGGTAGTTTAAGTCATATTGTGAAACCCCAAAATGTCGATACAGGGTGCAAAATACCCCAACTAAAAAGTTTCTTATTTAATTAATTAAAAATTACAGTAAAATTCTAAAAATTAAATTATCACTATGTCTCAAAAGAACCTCGTCTAAATTCGAACCCGATATTCAAATATTTTGAAAACCCTTTTATAACGTAAATAAAGCGTTGCAATTTATAAAGGAATTCCGTAGCGACTTTTCTAACATTTGATTTGAACATAAATCAAAATCTATACAACGAAATCCCGATTTTTATCTTCCACTAGAAAGATATACTCCACCAGCTCCATACGTTTCTTGTTTCACAGAAATCCGATTTAAAATGAACCCTGTACATTCAGTTAAAGTTCGAATCGCCAATTTACGAACTGCAGTGCCATTTCAAGCTCGTTTATAATTATATTATAAACTATACGTTCAACTGTCGACGATTGAATATATTCGTTATTCAAATTCAATTCCAAGCTGAATTAAATATCACAGATGATCCGGTTCACACCATATCGCCATTTCAACCAATTCTGCTTATTTCAGAATTATATATATATATATATATATATTAATTTATTAGTTTAAATTAAATATTCACCATTATTTAATTAAACCACCATTTTAATTCACTATATCACTATTTATATAATTAAATAAATTGATACCTCTGCCAATGCGGGTCATTACAATCTTCCCTACTTAAAATAATTTCGTCCTCGAAATTGCTAAAAGGTAGAGAAAGACCCTATCGACTTGTTAGAACATATTTGTTCACTTCATAACTTCAGTTTCCAACTAGACCAATTTTATTTCAATTAAATTATTAATTCTTCTTATCAACGAAAATTTTCAAACACCCTAAAAATTTTCTAACACCTTAACCTTTTTTAAAAATTTTGCCAGCACCTCCTTTGTACTGGTCAATACGTCAAACCACCACTCGTCTCTCTGGGCCATCTCCAACCCAAAAAGAAAATCAAACAGCCAAGCGGCTTGCCAATTCAGCTCACAAATCTTATATCCAATAGAAATATAAACTTGTACCTTTTGTCGGCATATCAATATATCATTTCCACCTGTTATCAATTTAGCGGATACAAGGGTCATCCCAATCAAATTCCAATATGCTTTTATCAACAACACAACCATGCGCTTATATCCGAGCCAAATATCATTTCAACTCGAGTTTCTTCTCGATTCCCAACTCTTAACTTGATTACCACATTACACTTTAAATTTGAATCTCACAATCCAATTTGTCTTGATATCTTTCTAATTCAATCTCAGTTACCACTTTACTGGCTTTACTTTAATTCAAATTTGCTTTCACAAATTTCTGTTAAATTTGTTTTTAATTCAAAAAGTCTTTCCCTAGGAGTTTTTAAATAGTTTACTCTTTTCTAAAATCAAATTTTCCCTTTTGAATATGTCACTGTGCCCTTAATTAATATTTAATTAGTTAAATCACTTCACTATTTCTTTATCAATATTTGCTAACCAAATATTTTCAATAACCATATTGGCCTTTTTTGTTATTTGGAAAACATTTCCAAATATCGCCTTCCTTTATTTTCTAAACTTTAGAAAATATATGCTATTTATAATTGGAAAATATTCCAATTACTTATCTCTTTTCCGATCTCGTTTATTTCTATGCTTAGGAAATATTCTTTATTATATTTCCAAGCTTACACTTATTTGGGTTAAAACGGATGTTGTGTAAAACATCGTTACGACAACCCAAATACTATATTCAACTAACTCTTATTCAACATTGATCTTCGAGCCTGAAATCTTACTATTTATTTGTTAATAATGAAATTAATCAAGTTGGGGTATAACTACCTCTCAGACCTTGACTGAATAACATTTATAACGTCAAAACAGATATGACTACTTACTCAAAAAATCAATACCATACAACTACTTATTCACTTTTAAATATGTATACGCTTCCTCTTTCTATTCTTACTAGATTTTATTCTTAGTCTTCCTTTTTGATTTTACTATTCTATTTCTAAGTTCGTTTCCTTATCGACCTCTATATATATATATATCAATACTTTGATTTCTAACTATCAAATTATCTTAAAAATATTCCAACTCCTTAAAATTCCTGGAAAAATTCGCCATAACCTCTTTTGTACTAGGAGCATCGGGATATTTCAAATAGCCTCCCATGGCCCTCACCAATCCAAAATAAAAAGCCAAGCGGCTAGCCGATACGGCGCATAAAATCTCATATATGAATTAAATACATACCTTTTGTTGAGCATTCTATTTATTTCACTTCTATACTTTATTCCAAACTTGTCTCATGTATATCCATACATTTCTAATTCATTTCAACTTAAGCCAATCGTTTTAACTTAGTTCGTTAAGTTATTTTCAAATTACTGATTTGCCCATTTCACCTTCATATTTGAGTATAACATGTTCAAATATATATTAACTAACCTATTAACTAATTTGAATCCAAATTTCAAATTTAAGTTCTATATTCGATCTCGAATATCCCTTTACAAATTCAATTCACCTTTCAAAGTTCAACTTCAAATTCAAAATTTGATTAACTAATTCCTCTTCGACTTAGTTAATTCTATTCAATTTTTATATCACTTCTATTATTCAACTTCTATATATTCAAACTCCCTTTTGAATTTCTATATTCAAATTCCATTTCACTTTCGATATTCAACTCCTATATTCAAACTTCATTGAATTATGTATTCCAATTCCCATTTCAACTCTATTTGAATTCAATATTCAGATTCCTATTTCAAATTCTATTTGAATTCTATATTCAAATTTCATTTCAAACTATTTGAATTCTATATTCAAATTTCCATTATTTAAATCTTCTTTATTCAAATCTCATTGGAATTTCTATATTCAAATCCCCTTTGAATTTTCTTATTTAAATTCCGTGTTTGAACTTTCTTTATTCAAATTTCTTTTCAAACTTTCTTTATTCGTTCTTTAAATAAGTCTCGATTTCAATTCCTTTTGAAATCGATATTTCTACCTTTGGAAAATAGATTTCCCTTTCAATTTCACACTTGTATTTTTATTTCAGAATTATCCAATGATAATTCTTTTTACTTCATTTATAAACTTCGTTTATAAAAGAACTATTTATAAACTTCATTTATAAAGGAACTTCTCGTTTTATTTCCTTTAACAAGTTAATATTTCAAATCTATTTAAAAATTCAAATTCTATATTTTAAATCCCATTTTGAAATTCAACACAACTTATCTTTCCCAAAACAAATTCAAAACAGTATCTCTGGTAGTAATTCCTCACTTGCAACTCAAAAATGAATACTGATGATGCAGCTATCATCGTTAGAATCTATTTTCCAGTGATCGAAGTGAGTTCAATACTATAAAACTATTTTTAAACATTTCCACTTTGAAATTCATTTCAAAATTTAATTCACACTGCTTGTAAAACAATTTAAAATCTCCCAGGATCATAAATTTTCCTTATTTTTTTAATCCAAATCCATTTACAAACACTTATCAAATTTTCCTGAATTTTAATTCAATTTCTGGTTTACATTTCAGATTTAACTCATCTGATTTCACGCATTTCGCTTATATGAATTCTGATTGGTTATTTACATAACCATTTAATTTATAATCTTACTCGATTATAATAACAACCAATATAACCAATATATATATATATCAAAATATACGTTGGGTAAACTATTTTCATTTACCCTCTTTTCAAAACATATCGTGCCGACCCATCGTATTCGAGTGTTTAGTAACTCCTACCGATACAGTGGATCAAACTGACCAACCAGAACTCATATACAACTCAACCAATGAATCTCCACAATATAAAACCATTTTTATATCAATAACAAATACGTTCACTCGTATATATACACTCAATCTCAGTTTAGGGTATTACTAACCCTATCTCTACTAAGTCACGCCATAGAGCCAAGGAAATTCACTTAACTTAAGCTCTGATACCAACTGTAATGACCCGGGATTTTGACAACTTTGGTTATCGACATAAACACAATGTTGATAACCAAAACACCGAAAAATCCTAGTAATTAGTGAAAGAAATTAGAGGGTGAGAATAGATAAGATAGAAACTTAGAATAGAAGAAGAAGAACACAACATCAGAGTAACATGAACCTCACAGCGGAATGAATAACATATAACATATATATAACATAACTTGAAATATACGTCTGTACTTGAATACACACATCATTATCAAAGTACAGCACTTACAACACAGCAGAATAATAATAGCGATATAATTCTGAAGCCTCCTGCTCCAGCTCTTCAATGTATCTGTAAATCCGGACTACTTGACTGCCCGTACAAAATTAGGCACCCAAGAGTTTAGGGAAAACAGAACAAAATAAACTCCGGGTCAGTCATGGGACGGGTATGAGTAAATCAGTTTAAAACAGTTCGAACAAGTAAACGATATCTCATAAGACCACGCCGTATAACGGAACGGGTTTTTCCCTAATGAGAATCCAAAATATCTTTATATCATACCTTTGATATTATCATAATGGCTATCAAACCACAATATATTAATCATCTAGCAGAAACGCTTTCATCTCACGTTCTACATATATAGTATACAATCAAAAATCGCAAGCACGTATTGGGTAACGGGTTTCCAACTATGACAAGGTATGGAACCACCTTTCGCAAGTGTACCTCTAGAGAGGAATACACTGGGTTCAACAAGAACATCTTGCAACCCGGCCATACATGACCGACCACTCATTTCGCTTGAGTGTATCGAATGTATATCACCAACGGATGGGATCAGCAACCGTTTCCCGAATGGGACAGCATCAACAATAGATTTTTAGAAATAAATGAAACTCTAGATCAGGTGATTATACACCCTACTTCGGTGCGACCGACTTAGCCATGCTGCCTGCCCGATTTCTGTCATTTACCGGATGATGAGGCGAGAAGCTACGCTTTATCATCACACCAGATTCACTTCGAATGTCACATCGTCAAACCCATCAAATCACCGATTGACGTCCTCAACCATACATTATGTGTTAGCTAAAAGAAGTTTCCTTCTCCGCTTCCACTCTTGGTACGGTTGGAGAAATCAATATACGTGATCGTGTGGAAATACACTGTCAGACATTCGTCCATACAAGTCATCCAGGAACAGGATGAACCGAAGGCACTATTCTGTAAATAGGATAGCCCTTGCATAACTCTGTCTTCAATTTCCTTTGGCATATTTTATTCGCAATGCTTATGCCAATACAGAGTGGTTCTTTGGATAATAATCCAACCGGTCTCTCCATATTAACAACGTTAAAATGGTCAAAACTTCGATAGTCTGTGATTTAACTATCGAATAAAACAAGTGTGCAAACAAAGATATTATTTCCAAATGGAAATTTATATTGATCAAACATCATTCAACATTTATCTCTTTATTTCATTAATTTACTTAGCTCTTGTTTCCCTATATTCAATATTTCTTATTTTCTAAATTTGGAAAATATACGTTATTAACAATGGAAAACATTTCCATTTCTCGTTTTCTTTATTAGAAAACATTTCTGGTTTCTTATTTGGAAAACCTTTCCAAAGCTTCTTCATTGGACTTAGACAGATGTTTAAACAAACCATCGCGATGCCAACTCAAACCATTTCCTTTACTGACGAACCTTAACTATTCCCTAGTTAAAACGAAGCCAATCAACTTGGGGTAGAACTACCTCTCAGACCTTAACTGAACAACATTTCTAACTTTGAAATAGACAAAGTTCACTTTATATCCCTTTACTAACTTCCTTACTTAACCCTCCTTCGAATAGCTATATTTGATTGGCACTTTTCACTTAACTCTATTCGATTGACTCTTTTCACTTAACTCCTTTCGACTAAACTATATTCGATAACTCCTTTTCCTTTCTTCGGATAAACTATATTCGATTAACTCATTTTACTTTCTATTCGAATAACTATATTCGATTAACTCATTTTCTTTAACTCTAATCGATTAAACTAACATCGATTAACTGCTTTGCTTTAACTCTAATTGATTAAACTAACATCGATTAGCTCCTTTTACTTTAATTCTAATCGATTAAACTAACATCGATTAGCTCCTTTGCTTTAACTCTAATCGATTAAACTAACATCGACTAGCTCCTTTTACTTTAACTCTAATCGATTAAACTAACATCGATTAGCTCCTTTTACTTTAACTCTAATCGATTGAACTAACATCGATTAGCTCCTTTTACTTTAACTCTAATCGATTAAACTAACATCGATTTAGCACCTTTTACTTTTAGTAACAGTTCTTCACTTAACAAATGATTCTCCTCTTATAAAACTCTATTCGTTTTAAAAACATTTTTCCCTTTTATTTACTTTTGAAATATTTCCTTTAATAAAATCTGTTGATTTTATAAAATCCCTTTATTTCAATATACATTGAAATAATTCTTTTTACATCCCAGGGTCCTTTATGATATTTAAAATATCGAATAAAAATGATCAACATCATTCCAACACACATAATACATAATAGATTATATAACACATCATATACCACAATATATGAAAACAGTAAAATAAATGTTGAGGAATCCAGTTGGATTCCTCCAACCTGTTTCCCTGCATCACAGATGTTAAACAATATAGATAACATCACTTTTCAGTTCCATATGATATATTCTGTTAAATAGAATCAATATAGAAATTTAACTAACTGACTACCAGTTCATTCAAATGGTCAACACACAGTCAATCAGCCAATATCTAATAGTTCTAAAAATACAACATGAAATTATAAACTTTTCAGAGTTAGTGAGATTTGCTCACATTGGCAGTTCATCGTTAAAGAACGATAAACTGTTGTTTGATTTGAGTCAAACAGTTTATTTCGCCATAAATTCAAACGAGCTGCCATCCACTCCCAGTCAGTTCCACTGTGTAGCCACCGTCCCTACGATCCCAATGGATCTTATTTCGTAAGTTTTTGATGAAGTATGAATGAGATATTAAATTAATAACTTAATACGTTATTTTCATTCAACTTAAATAATTTAAACATGACCTTAAAACGTGTGGACCTTACCTCATATACTCAGTCTAATACGCATCTGTACCGGATCCACTTACATTGTTCATCCTTTTTATCCTTCACTTCCGTATTCCCCCAATTAGCAAAGTAGCGAGATGACTTCCTGTACCAATTTAATCACTCTCGCGCCCATGCTGTTGCCCCCATACAATTTCGAATGTTAGTCCATTCATTCATTCACGGTAGACCATCCTAACAGACCCCTTAAAATACATGAACTAAGGTCACCCACTTTTTCCTTCATTCTCTTCTCACGTTGAATTTCATTTGGAGAAAACAACACTCCACTGCTTCTTCATGTACCCGTACTGTTCCGCCCTCATACAAATTTCGTTTGCCAGTGCAAAATTCCCATCCCGTACAAAGCGCTCACGTGAATCCATACTTCCCTTTCATCATTCAGTAATATCTCCGCTCACGTTCTCTTCTCACCATACTATCAGTGCTTCTCTTCACACATCAGAACATGGCAAGACTTCAAGCCGCTATCCCCTTATCGATCAACCCAAATCCTCCATGAACACCAAAACTTTCACCACGGTTGGCCTTCCCGTCTCCTTCTTCACAATCCCGACACCCAGAACTCTAGCTTGACGCCTTCACCAAGTTTCTGTGCGCCAACGCTCATCACCTATCATGGCTTCGGCTCGAAGCCGCCTTCTCCTACATCTAAACGGCATGCTCCAACTACCAATTCGAACCTTTTCATCATAGAATCCAACAAAAAGAGGCAACCAGAGTTCGGAATTCGTTCAAGAACCCAAAAACATCATTGACTTTGCGGATTCAAGTCTCACAGCCCCAAACCGCTATCGACTTCAACTGGACGGCGAACAAAAGGTTTGTTGATCCATTCAAAAAGCATATGGGGTGTAGAGAAGTTTGAAGAGGATCCAAATATACTTATTTCTCATTCTAAAGATTAATCTTTGATTTTATTTTGCTTTTTCTATGGACGGAACTGTTTGGGTTTCTCTGAAACAACGAATGAACGAGCCAGCTTGCTATATATATATACATACGGTAACATACTTCGAAGTTAAGTAAAAGGAGGTGTTGTCTTCGTTGCCAAGGATTTTCTTGTGGATCATGGGAGCTCCACATCGTGGGTTTTGAGGACACATAGACTTGGTGGCTGGAAAGAAAGAATATCGTGGCCTTCTTTTTACCCTTTTATTTTGTAAAGTTAAGTACCCCAGTGTTCCCAATTATGTTCGCGTACGAACCGCTACTGACAGAACTAAAAATACCATCCTAACGAGCAATGTGCCAGGATCCCAAAAATATAATAATACGGGTAGTTTAAGTCATATTGTGAAACCCCAAAATGTCGATACAGGGTGCAAAATACCCCAAATAAAAAGTTTCTTATTTAACTAATTAAAAATTACAGTAAAATTCTAAAAATTAAATTATCACTATGTCTCAAAAGAACCCCGTCTAAATTCAAACCCGATATTCAAATATTTTGAAAACCCTTTTATAACGTAAATAAAGCGTTGCAATTTATAAAGGAATTCCATAGCGACTTTTCTAACATTTGATTTGAACATAAATTAAAATCTATAGGACGAAATCCCGATTTTTCTCTTCCACTAGAAAGATATACTCCACCATCTCCATACATTTCTTATTTCACAGAAATCCGATTTAAAATGAACCCTGTACATTCAGTTGAAGTTCGAATCGCCAATTTACGAACTGCAGTGCCATTTCAAGCTCATTTATAATTATATTATAAACTATACGTTCAACTGTCGACGATTGAATATATTCGTTATTCAAATTCAATTCCAAGATGTATTAAATATCACAGATGGTCCGGTTCACACCATATCGCCATTTCAGCCAATTCTTCTTATTTCAGAATTAAATATATATTAATTTATTATTTTAAATTAAATATTCACCATTATTTAATTAAACCACCATTTTAATTCACTATATCACTATTTATATAATTAAATTAATTAATTATAATACCTCTGCCAATGCGGGTCATTACAATTCCCCTTTTCATCGCACACCACTCTCCCATTTTTACACCACTTTAGTAAGCCATGCGTGCTTCCTTGGATCCCTTACCTTACTTCAACAAATTCATGTGAAATCAAAACAAAGCCACCCAAAACTTCTCTCTTCACATTTGCCTCCTTTCTATAACCCGGCACCATCGTCGAACTCCACTTCTCCTCCCGGGCATCAAACATAGCACTCGAACTTCCCTCAGGCTCGTCTCCGACCTAGCTACCCTTTGGAACTGTCCCCCTCATCTATTTCCGTCTTCAACCTTATACAATTCGAATATGAGCAATTATACTCCACTCGTAACCACAGCTTCATCCCTATGGCCACGCGTAGACCATTCGCGTCAGCTCCACCCTCCTAAAAGATCACTAGTGTCTACGAGGTTCGGTGGTTCCCTTCCTACTACATTTTGACGGCTCCGTTATTGTTTTGGAAAGAAACCCTGGAACTGTTTTTCCTTTTTTTTTACTTTGTTCCTTGAACCCGTTAAACAAAAGTACTCATGGTTCCCTTCATGCAAATCCATAACCGTATGTACGCGACAACCTCAGAATTTCGGGCATATATGTTATCAGTAAATTTTGGTTGAAGCATTTATTTATTTTAAATTTTGAGAACCGAATAGAAAGTTGGAGATTAAAATTGATTGAAGAAAACAGGAGGCGTGCCTGTGTATTTATAGAATTATAGTTCCTTGATGATCAAGGAATTGAGTTATTGTAGGCATTGAAAATTTCCAGTCTAGTTGTTTCCATCTAATAGCTGTGCATTCACTTCATAGGAGGGTAGATTATATTGCTATCGAAATATAGAGTAGGACTGTAGCAGTAGCATGTGTTTTTCTCAGTCGAATTCTACGTGTAGTCACATATACGAATAGGGTTGCAGCTCCTTTTCCATGATGTCTTCAGTATTTTATAAAGACAGAAGCAAATGGTCATTCAATAGCGTACAAGGTATCACAAACTATTTCAATATAATATGCATGCGCTTGGAGTCTTTGGGTAGGTCTATATATAAGTAGCATAGGATAGGATGGCTTCAATGTACGGTAATTTCCGTTGAAGTTGTCGTGTAAATGTGTACAAATTGCTTCATGGCTGCGGAAAAGAAAATGTACAACAGTATTTTGATATTTATATGTACAAGAGAAAACTTAAGTATTAAGATAGTGTAGGCATTGATTGAGACAACTCTCGCGTATTGATGTTTCTTCAGCAGGTGAAATGGTCATTAGGCAAGTCTATAGATTTGTTTATTTTGTATATAAAGTTTAGTGTATCCCGTCATATAACACTCCGTTCACATACAGACCGTTATGGACAAAAATTAAAATATGAATGTGATTAACAATGTGCTGTGATCCCAAAAGTATAATAATATAGACATGATAACTTACTCTGTGAAATCCCAAAATGCTGATTCATGTTACAAAATACCCCGAATAAAAAGTTGCTTATTTTTCCAATTAAAAATTATAGTAAAATTCCAAAAATTAAATTCTAACTATGTCTCAAAATTCTCATCCAAATTTGAAATAAATAAATTATTACAATTAAATATCGTTATGGTTTATAAACGATTCCATAGCGACTATTTGAAAATTTGATTTGGACAAAACTTACAATATATAAAGTGAAACCTCCATTTTTCTCTTGCATTAGAGAAACATAGCTTAACAGATTCGAATGTCTCTTATTTCAAACAAATCCGACTTATAACGGATCCTGTATAATCGTTTGAAGTTCAAAACTCCATATTACGAACTACCGCGATGTTACGGGCTCGATTTGTAATTATATTATAATTTATATGTCCAACCGTCGTTTAAATAATATATTCGTTATTATAATTCGAATATAACTCGATTAAATATCTTATATCATCCAATTTACAAAATATTGCAATTTCAACCATTTCTGATTATTCTGAAAATTAAAATTATTACTCGACTATTTTATATTAATTCGAATTTAAATTCAAACCATTTAAATTATCCAACCACTCTATTTATATAATTAAATAAATTAATTATCAAAGCACTAAAATTCTAGGATGTTACAATCCTTTACCCTTGAAAAAATTTCACCCCCGAAATTACTAAGCTGGAAAAAATACTATAACCCAATTACCCCATTAACAATCATTTGTTTTACTCCTTAATTTCAGTTTCAACTGAATTAATTTATTTTTATTAAAATATTAATTTGATCTTCTTAAGAAAAAATTTCAAAAATTCTGAAAATTTTCTAACACCTTAAATCTCCGAAAATTTCGCCAGCGTCTCCTTTGCATGGCTCAATTGGTACAACCACGACTCGCCTCTCCAGGCCTTCTTTAATCCAAAAGAAAATCAAATAGCCAAGTGGCTTGCCTGATTGGCTTATAAATCTCAAACTCAAATACAATATAAACTTGTACCTTTTTGTCGGGCATTTAACTCTATCTCTTCAATTCGATACCCCTTCAGCACATAAAACTGTATTTCCAATTAACTAATCCTCAAATCCAGTCATTCGCCTATACCTAGCCGAATTCCATTCAAATTCCAGTTTCAATCTCAAATTTCAAATTCTCACTCAACAATCCAATTCCATTCTAGATTATCTCCAATCCACTTTTATATAACTTAGTCTAAGTTAAATTCTAATTTATTTATCCATTCTTACCATTTTTTAATCTATTTAACTTTACAAATTAAATTAAATTTCAGAATTCAATCCCTGGATTTTATTTCAAATTAATTTGAAATCATATATATTTACATATAATAATAGTAATTCAAAACATTTAAATTTCTAAACAAATTATTTCTTAAAACGATTCAAAACAAAACTTTGGTAGTAATCCATCACTTGGAACTCGAAAATGAACACTGATGATGCGACCGTCATCATCAGAATTATTTTCCAGCGAACGAAGTGAGTTAAATACTATATAACTTTCGAACACACTTTGGTTTTGAAATTACTTCAAAATATCCTTTTCAACACTTAGAAAACATTTTCAAATCACCCAGGATCTTAAGATTTGGTTCATTTGGGCTTTATATCTTACACGAATATGAATTCTGATTGGTTATATATATATATATATATATATATATATATATATATATATATATATCCAACTCAATTATAAACTTGATCAGTTATAGTAAAAACCAACACATCCAATATATATTATAATAATTTCAATATATTACTTCATTTATATCAAAAATATATTTCGGTTAAAATTATTTCAGTTATCCAACTTTTCAAAACATATTGTGTCGGTTCATCGTATTCAAGTGTTTCGAAGCCCCTATCGACATTGTGGTGTCCCACCGTCGACTAGAATTCATGAGCCACTCAACGAATAAATCTCCACAATATAAAACCATTTTTATAAAATCTACAAATACGTTCACTCATATATATAAGCACACTCAACTCATTCTAGGATACTACTAACCCCATTTCTATTGAGTCACGCCACAGAGCCAAGGTAATCACTTAACCTTCAGCTCTGATACCACTGTAATGAAAGGCGATTTTCGACCCTGAAAATCGACATATAATACGATGTTGATATTCGGACATCGGAAATACCTGATCATTAATAGAAATAAGTTAGAGGGTGAGAATAGAAAGAAAGTTAGAATAGAAGAAGAAGAAGAAGATCACAACAGAATAAACACGAATCTCAAAGCGGAATGAATAATATATATTATAACATAACTTTGAAATTAAAACTGTATTTGTACTTACATTTATCATCATCAGAGTACATCATGTATATACCACAACGGAAAAAAACTCTATATATAACTACTGCTGAAGCCTCCTACTCCAAGCTCCTCTAAAGGTATCTGTAAAATCACGACTACTTGACTGCCCATACAAATTTGAGCACCCAAGGGTTTAGGGTAAAGCAAAACAAAATAAACTCTGGGTCAGTCAAGGGACTGGTGTGAGTAAACTCCAACCATTCTGTTTAAGTTTTCAAAATCCTTTTCAAAATAAAGGATAATCGTAAGACCGATCCACACATAAATACGAATGGTTTTTACCTTACGATAACCCAATTTTTTTTTAAAAAAAAACAATATTATTTTGATATTATGATAATGTCTAGAAACAAATAAATAACAATCTAGCAGAACGCTTGCATCTCACGCTTCACATATATAGTATACAATCAAAACCGCGGGCTCTTATAGGAGATTGGATTCTGACTATGACAATGTATGGAACCACCTGCCGATAGTGTATCTCTAGAGAGGAATACACTTGGTTCAACAAGAACGTCTTGCAACCCGGCCTACACATGACCGACCACTCATTTCTCTTGAGTATATCGAATATATTGTCACCTATGATTGCTAGCAACATAACCGTTCCCAGGAGATACAGAAGCGAAAAAAAGTAACAAATATGAGTATTCTCTAGATGGTAACAATAAACCCTCATGGGGGCGACCCACATAGTCATGCTGCCTGCCCGATTATTGTCATTTCCCGATTGATGAGGCTTGAGGTCATAACGTATCTCTTGACATATCACACCTCCATTTACTTTGAATTCCACATCGTTATACCCACCAAATCACAAATTGATTTCCACAAAAATACCACGGGTATAAAGCTAAGAGGAACGAATTCATGCGCCACCAAATGTAAGTACGTTTGAAGAGATCAACTTACGCGATCCATTGGATATATTCTGTCAGACATTCATCCATTCAAGTTGTCCTGGCACTGGACAAACCAAAGGCACTATTCCATAAATTGCTCTTAGGTAATTTCTTCTTAGAATCGCCAGAACAGCCCTTGCATAAACTCCGTCTTCAATTATCTTCATCATTCTTAATTCGCAAAGCTAATGCCCATAGGTAGTGGTTTTCAGATAATAAATCTGATCCCGGTCTCTCCGTATCGACAACAAAAAATGATCAAAACTTTGATAGCAGATGATTTAACTATCAAAGGAAAACATTCATACACAACGATCTTATCTCAAAAAGGAAATTTTATCGATCAACCATCCATTAACTCTAAGCCCCTTAAATTAATTGACCAATTCTAACTCGTCCTTTCATTTAAAATAATACATAATATTATTAATTTAAAAAATCTATTTCAAAATAATCTTATTTTAACTGTTTCTTAAAAGCAATTAATTGCAGTTATTAATCGTTTCATACTTGCTTAACAATCTTATTAATACAAGAATTAGTTTTATAAAAGATAAAGCACGTGCTTCGCACATGGATAGATTTTGGTACCAAAATATTTCTCAAACCCATTATGCCTCACACAATCCTTAGAAAAACGTTTCAATATATTTAAAATATTTATTTTCTATATTTAGAAAATATCTCTTTTTAACATCGGGAATTAATTCCATATATTCACAACTCTAATTTTATATACTTAGCAAATATACGTTATTAACATCGAAAAACATTTACATTACTCATTCACACATCAATATTATTCCCCGTTCATCGGTCTCTAACTGCAAAATAGTAAGAGATTAATTCCCTAAGTATCAACCCCGAAGGCCGAAACCAACATCAGATTAGTACTCAAGAAACCATTCACCTTAACTAAACTCCAGTCAGTTTCCAATTTCCTTAACCCCATTTCTATTATTTCTTATTTACAAAACTGTTTACACAACTCTCATATTTAGTTTACGAATCCACTTCTTTATGGAAATCTTTGATTATAATGATAACGTTATAATCACTGCTTTCGAAATATTTAATTTAAAAATATAACTTTTATTTAAATAAATAAACAACTAATTAATTAATTAGTAAAATAAATAAATTTTGATTATACCCGGAAAGTAAATGGTAGTTTCTTGAATTTGATAGAATCAAATCCCCACGTATAACTCTCTTCTGAATAGTATCCATTCAATTATCGTTCCAATCTTCGAAAAAGTACACCGTTTTAGGTTAACTCCATTTCTAAATTCACTTTTGGATTTATCGCTTCCAAACATTTATCTATTTCCTTTTCTACCTATTACAATTTGCAAAACGTTTTCTTTAAAATCACTATTCTCACTAAATGTGAATATTATTTATTTACAGAAATCTGGACTCATTATATCAATCTAATCTTCAATTTTAATTAAAAATACCTTTACATGTTCAAATTCTCTTTACCGAGTTATTTTATATCCCCCTTCCACTTTATAAACTTTGTTTATAAGTCAACTTCTTGTTAAATAGATATCAGGTTAATAACAAAATTTTGATTACATATTTTATTATAGATTATTGGTTTTATACCAAATATTATTATCTTATCAAATTCTGAATTATAAAAATATAATTTGTAAGAATAATAACATTCGACAAAGTCGAATTCAAAATACAAATCCTTATAGCATAAATTCAATTCTATTTATATTTCGAACATCGAAATAAATTCATCGTTTTCCCTTTTAAATGATTTTCCAATTCCTCCCTTTATAAATTCATTTTTGAAATTACATTTCCAAATTTTCTAATTATTTCATTCCATTTATAAACATCGTTTATAAATCAACTATTTGTTTCATTATAATATTCTAGTACAATAAAAATTCAATTTCTATTTACAATAGATTTTTCCTCTTCAAAATCCAAACAATTTTCCAATTATATTTTTACGGTATTTTAAATACCAGATATTTCAGGCTAATGTCGTTCAATATCCCAAATACATAATGATCAAATAACAGATTATTTGTCATCTCAGATAATGCAGTACATGAAAAACAACAATATAATTGTTGAGGAATCCAGTTGGATCCCTCCAACCTGCTTCCCTGCATCCACAGATGTTAATTACATCAATGATACCATTTTCAGATCAATCAGCATTCAATAATCGACATATATATATAGTTTCAACCAATTAACTAGCGAATCATCCAAACAACCATCACGCACAGCATTCAATCATTTTTATCAATATTAAATAACGTTTATAAAATTATAAAACTGGACAGAGTTAGTGAGTTTACTCACCTTATTCGTTAATCGTTAAATAACGGTTAACGGTCGATTGATCATATCAGGCGTTTAACTCCGTCATAAATTGAAATGATCTCCAAATCTCTCCAGACCAATTCCATTGTATAACCTACGTTCATACAATTCCAACGGATCAGACCGTCTGAAAAACTAATCATGTATGGACAAGATGTCACATTTAAAAGTTGTACACATTCTCAAATTAAAATTAAATTATAATAATCGGTGTTACCTCAGCCCATTTCCACACCCATTCAGCTCACGTTAAATCGCGCATAACCCATACCAATTTCAGCATCCCGCAAGCCCGTGTATCCATTTCAGCATTCTGCATGTTATGATTCTTTCCTTTATTTTTATTTTCTCCTTTTTTCCCGATGGGCTTACTATTAAATAATATGGCCCAAATCCAAACTGATGGAAGCCCGACCCGCATCTCAGTAGTCCTCTTCCTTGATTATCACAATCCCGTTTCGCCATTTATCTTTGCCATTGCCAATACCATTCTACACCCCCACGTTTTCCCTTTCCTTTGATTTTTTCCCTTTTTTCTTCTTTTTTTCTTTTTCTTTTCGGGCTTTAATTAAGTTCCGGCCCAACTCCTCATGTATCCGCTCCATGTTGTACGTTGGACAATATCCATCTTCTCAAAACAATTGTGCCGCTCCCAGTACATTTATTTTTCCATTTTGTGTCTTCAACCCACCTGTTCTTCTCCACAAACTCCTTCACTGCTTTAAAACGTAACCTCCGCCAGTATTTTTCCCTGCAATTTTCACGATTTCCTATTCACCTTCCCGTAGTCATTCCGCTTTTAAACGCATTCCACTCTCCCATATTTACACCGCTTTAGTAAGCCATGCGTGCTTCTTTGGATCCCTCACCTTACTTCCACAAAATCATGTTAAATCAAAACAAAGCCACACAAAACTTCTCTCTTCACATTTGCCTCATTTCTACAACCCGGCACCATTGTCGAACTCCACTTCTCCTCTCCGACATCAAACATAGCACTCGAACTTCCCTCAGGCTCGTCTCCGACTTAGATACTCTCTAGAACTGTCCCCCTCGTCTATTTCCGTCTTCAACCTTATACACTTTGAACAGGAGCTACTGTACTCCACTCGTAACCACTGCTCCGTCCGTATGGCCACGCGTAGACCATTCGCGCCGGCTCCACCATCCTAAAAGATCACCTGTGTCTACGAGGTTCGGTGGTTCCCTTCCTACTACATTTTGGCGGCTCCATTCTTGTTTCGAAAAGAAACCCTGGAACTGTTTTGCTTTTTTTTTTACCTTGTTCCTTGAACCTGTCAAACAACAGTACCCATGGTTCCCTTCATGCAAACCCATAACAACATGTATGTGACAACCTCAGAAGTTCGAGCATATATGTTTTCAGTAAATTTTGGTTGAAGCTTTTATTTGTTTTAAATTTCCAGAAGCAAATGGAAAGTTGGAGATTAAAATTGATTGAAGAAAATAGGAGGCTTGCCTGTGTATTTATAGAATTGGAGTTCCTTGGTGATCAAGGAATAGAGTAATTGTAGGCATTGAAAATTTCCAATCTAGCTATTTCCATCTAATAGTTGTGCGTTCACTTCGTAGGAGGGTAGATTATATTGCTATCAAAATATAGAGTAGGACTGTAGCAGTAGCATGTGTTTTTCTCAGTCAAATTCTGCATGTAGTCACATATACGAATAGGGTTGCAGTTCCTTTTCCATGAAGTCTTCAGTGTTTTATAAAGACAAAATCAAATGGTCATTCAATAGCATATAGGGTATCACAAACTATTTCAATATAATATGCATGCGCTTGGAGTCTTTGGGTAGGTCTATATATAAGTAGCTTAGGATAGGATGGCTTCAATGTACGGTAATTTCCGTTGAAGTTGTCGTGTAAATGTGTACAAATTGCTTCATGGCTGCGGAAAAGAAAATGTACAACAGTATTTTGATATTTATATGTACAAGAGAAAACTTAAGTATTAAGATAGTGTAGGCATTGATTGAAACAACTCTCGTGTATTGATGTTTCTTCAGTAGGTGAAATGGTCATTAGGCAAGTCTATAGATTTGTTTATTTTGTATATAAAGTTTAGCGTATCCCATCATATAACACTCTGTTCACATACAGACCGTTATGGACAAAAATTAAAATATGATTGTCATTAACAATGTGTCGTGATCCCAAAAGTTTAATAATACAGTCAAGATAACTTATTCTGTGAAATCCCAAAATGCTGATTCATGGTACAAAATACCCCAAATAAAAAGTTCCTCATTTTTCCAATTAAAAAATACAGTAAAATTATAAAAATTAGATTATAAATACGTCTCAAAATTCTCATCCAAATTCAAAATAAATAAATTATTACAATTAAACATCGTTATGGTTTATAAACGATTCCATAACGACTATTTGAAAATTTTATTTGGACAAAACTTACAATCTATAAAGCGAAACCTCCATTTTTATCTTGCATTAGAAAAACATAGCTTAACTGATTCGAATGTCTCTTGTTTCAAAGAAATCTGACTTATAACGGATCACGTATAATCGTTTGAAGTTCAAATCTCAATATTACGAACTACCGCGATGTTACGGGCTCGATTTATAATTATATTATAATTTATATGTCCAACCGTCGTTTAAATAATATATATTCGTTATTATAATTCAAATATAACTTAATTAAATATCATATATTATCCAATTTACAAAATATTGCAATTTCAGCCATTTCTGATTATTCAGAAAATTAAAATTATTACTCCACTTTTTTATATTAATTCGAAAATTCAAAATTATTTGAATTCAAACCATTTAAATTATCCAACCACTATATTTAAATAATTAAACAAATTAATTATCAAATCGCTAAAATTCTGGGATGTTACAATCCTTTCCCCTTAAAAGAATTTCATCCCCGAAATTACTAAGCCGGAAAAAATACTATAACCTAATTATCCCATTAACAATCATTTGGTTTACTCCTTAATTTCAGTTTCAACTGAATTCATTTATTTTAATTAAAATATTAATTTATTCTTGTTAACAAAAAAATTCAAAAATTCTGAAAATTTTCTAATACCTTAAATCTCCGAAAATTTTGCGAACATCTCCTTTGTATGGCTCAATTGGTACAACCACGGCTCGCATCTTCAAGCCTTCTTTAATCCAAAAGAAAATCAAATAGCCAAGTGGCTTGACTGATTGGCTCATAAATCTCAAACTCAAATACAATTTAAACTTGTACCTTTTTGTCGGGCAATTAATGTTGAATCAAGATTAACTCTAGAAGGGGGTGAATAGGGTTTATCACAGTTTTTAGCTGAATTAAAAAAACTAACTAGATATATAAATAATAATAAGCAGATCATAGAATATAGCAGAAACGGAAATGCAGAAAGTAAATGACACAAGATATACCCAGCTTCGACAAAACCCTGCCTACTGCTGCATTCCTAAGGTTTCTACTAGGTGTTAAAACAGATCTCGCGTACAAGACCATGTACACTCGCAATCCCTTCTCAAATTCTAACCCTACGCTCAAAACCCTAGACTGACCAATATCCCCTAGATCAGATTTCCCTTAGTTACGACCCCGTAACTAGTAACCCAGATTTTACAGACTCTGTCAACAGTCAGTCAACACCCTGACTGAATTCCCTAGATTTTTACAGTATTCTAGAAAATGTTTGGACGGTTTACAATAGAGAATAAAAACAATACAAAATAAATATAAAAACAAAGAAAAAATAACAGAGAAAAACCCTAGGATATAATTAAGGGGTCATCCCCTTTTAAACTTGGCCGGCCACTTCACAAATTTGTTGCCCTCTTGTTTTGACCCGATCACTTTGTCTCTGGAGATTAGAAATGGCGGCTTGCACTAGGGTTTCTTTGGATCCCCAAATCAATTTCGACTTTGAAATGAATTACTCTGAAAATTCTATGTAGCTCCAATTCTTGTTGATGAATTCAATCGATTGATGATGCTCCTTGCTTCAATGATTTTGGGGTTCCTTCTACGATCGGAAACAGTGAGTTAATTTGATGTGAAAAAAATGATTTATGCTCTTTGAAATTCTAGCTTGTTTATTTCGATTCAACTGTTTGTGGTCTCTGTCTTCTGCCGATAATGTAATAGGTGTTAAATACATAGGGTAAATAGAAAACTCTTAAACCACTCTGATTTCACTTATGTGGCTTCGATCTGATTTCGGTTGCTTTCCCTTTTCGAAAAGTTTGATTGAATTGGCTTTAATCTGATTTTTGTGTATTCCTCCTTTAATACACTCGAATGAAATTAATTCCTTGGTTGTAGTGTGTCTTTTGAGTGACTCATGGAAAGAATTCTTGCCAACTAAAACATGTAATTCTGAAAACTGATTTCCTGTTTTTGACTGGGTTGACTTAAATCCCCACTTTGAATACTCTAATACAAATCTGGAAATAAGGAATCTTGCCAAGCAATAACATGCTAATTTTCTACAATTTACCCATTCGAAATTCTGGAAAGAAATATTAGCATTTAAGAAAAAAAATATTTCCCAAAAAAAATGCTTGCACTGTGGTATTTCTTGAATAAAAACACATTAATTTCTTTGCTTTTAAATAAAAACTCTGCTAATTTTGGAAACATACTTATGTATACCATAAAAAAATACTCCCCTGATTTCCTATCTTGTGCATGAAACTTAATTTCGGTTGGGTTTATACACATGAACTTGATCACCTATATTGTCTTGGCCATTGAGTTGTACTAGAACTAATTCTCCCCCATTGGTGTACTGACTTGGTGTTGCATTTGAATATACTTTGCTCAACTTTCTTGGTTGTTGCAGTTGCTGTTTTGAGATTCAAATACATATGAATCTGTTGTAGATGTGTACACTGTCCATATGTATTGTCACTACACTAAGACACGCCCATGCCATAAAAAACTGGAAAAACGGATTTGTATCAAAACTTATGTTTGCAATCCATGTATCATTTTTGACCACTGCATTTAAACTGAGCCTTGCCATAAGACATTGCTTAACAATTGATGTATTTTCACTATGTAGTTAACACCACTTGTAATGATGTTGTTTGACATTCACAATGGATGCTAAAATTGTGTATATAAACCTGTTGATTGCATTAACATGTATACATGCATACATGAATTACCTTGCTTGACATATTACATGCTGCACTTGATCATTACTGTTGTGATACACATGTAATCTTGTTGAGTCATGTATATTATGCATCACCATGCACTTGTTCCTGTGTGAACTTGACTTCTCTCCTTGTTTGTGCTTAAACCACCTTGTTCACATGTAGTTGCTGCTTTGTTACACCATGTTTTGCCAAACTTAAACTCTGTATATTTGATCAATGTTGTACATATCCTAGTGTTTTGCACCGTGTATCATACCACATGCTCATTTCTGCAATGTTGTTCACCATTCACGCTGTCTTGCCTTGTACTGTGTATGTGCTAGCTGCACCTTCTTGAATCTGAACCAATATGTGTTGTCATGATGACTTGAACCATGCTGGTTGCACCATGCACATTACCCATGTCATGCCTAAAAAATGCACTTCATTGTTGTGTTATATCACATGCTGTTTTGAGTGCTTGTTTGGCTCTGTCACTTGTCTCGACCATGATTGTCTTTGCTGGCTTGACTCCATGTAGTCTTGTTAAAGCTCCATGTATATGTTCTAGTGTCATTTGAGCTTGTGTCACCATGCTTTACCTTATAAATTGGTCTGCTAGTTAAAGAAACACTTGTCCTCTTTGCTTGTTCATAGCTCGACTACATGTTATTGCCAATATAAGTTATTTTATATCAGTAGACTATCGCATTGAGTTGAGGCTGGTCAGAATCAACTAGTTTGACACTGGTTCTGATCAGTAGACCGGTGTGGCAAGTCGAGGTTGATCAGTGGGTACTAGCTGAACACAAATCAGATCGAGTCAGAAAAATGATGAGAAAACACACCAGAAAAACTGAGGCAAATAAAATTTTAAACATAAAATTTATATTTTCATTTATTCAATTTAAATTCTATTGCAGTGTACTCTGTGTGTGTGTGTTTCATTGTGACAGGTAAACAGATGACTGGACTAACTCGTAAGCTGTGAAGACAGAAGATAGAAGAACAGAGTGTCAGTGTTTGTGAATGTATATAAGTCTGTATGTGTCAGTATGTAACTAAGTGAATGTATGTGTAGATGCAAAATGTACTGAGTGTGAGAGTTGTAGTGAAGAGATTGTACTGTTTATTTGTAATAAACAAATTGTTTGAAATAAAATATTGTTTTATTATTGTCAAACAAAATTTGTTTATCGTTTACCGTGTTTTTACAAGTACAAATTCTGTGAAGTGGTTAAATAGTGGAGTTGTAAATAATTGTACTGTTCGAGTGTTTGAAATATAATATTTAATTTAAGTAAAATACTGTAAGAAAATATGAATATCTATACAGTCGTTTTCTATTTAAATACAAAAAAAAATATTCTTGTATGTGATGTAGAATAATAGTATGATTTCAAACACATTAATAATAATATTTTTTTGGTTGTTATCATCAAACAAAAATCATATAATTGTGTATACAACACCGTTATATACAACAATCTCCCCTTTTTGATGATGACAAACAAATAAAAGATTTTGAGCACAATAAATGTGTTTGACAATGAATCTTGAACTCCCCGTATTTATTAGCTCCCCCTACAATAGAGAACTCCCCCTATAACTGTGCATGAGTGAAGTGAATGAATTTAATAAATTTTTAAAATTAAAAATATTTATAAAATATTCACTCATAAATCAAAATCTAATCCAGTCTCCCTCTTTGTTCTCATCAAAAGGATACAGAGTTTAAAATACAGATAAAAACGACTAAAAATATAATTTCAGCTTAAGAGGAAGAACAGTCACCATAAATCTCAATCAGTCAAACAAAAATCATAATAAACTGAGAACTAGTGGCATATTTCACATTGCAAAGAATGACGGATTTATGATGAAATTTATATAAATGAGGATAGTTATATAAAAATGAATTTCAGTTAATTTTCAACAAGATTTATAAGTTGAAGCATAAAAACAGTGACGGATTTGGACTATAATTAATAATTCAACTTAAGCGACAAAATCGTATAATCTCAAATCCCAATAGCTATCAATCAACAAATCATAATGCGTCATAAGATATTAACACATTTCACAGATTAGAAGATGGATTGATAGGCTGGTTTTTAAACACAAAGGAGAATTTCAGATTTAATTTCAATTTTCAGCACATCATTTCCTTTTTATTTATTTTTTTATTTAAGAGCACACTGACCACGCATAACCAGAGCTTGGATTTTTAAATAGGGTCAGTCGCAACTTAACCATGCATGACCAGAGCTTGGATTTTTAAATGTGATTAGAGACAAACTTATGTATTAATTATATATATTTACCTTGGTATATAAAACCAATATGTGGATTATAGAAAATGGGGCAGATATAGAAATGGACTACGAAATAAATTTCTAAATTAATTATATTATGAAATATGATCAACTATACCGCGATCATTGAAAATATTCAATTGTCGCTAATTCGGAAAAATAACATAGTCCCATTCCTATCTCAAATATTTCCATTGTTTATTCAAAAATATTTTAAAACATATTAACTCTCCACATTCATATAGAATTATTATGGATGGTAGAAGGATGGTAGATAATGGAGATGGTCGTGAAATAATTGTCAGTTCAAAGATATTATAATAAATATTCAACCATCATGAAAATCTTAAATAAAGTCTCCTCTTGTTGTAAAATATACCGCTGTCACAATTCATCACAATTTCTAAAACTGATAATAATTTTGATGAATTATAAATACAGTTCAATTTGGATATTGATTTCAATTTCTGAATGAATAAACAATAAATAATTTTAAAATTAAAAAAAATAATACAAGAGGGATATGAAAAAAAATATACAAGCCAAGAGGGATTAAAAAATATATATACAGCAAAAAATATGCAGCACTTATAAACTGATACCACTTGATGTCTCTAATCATGAGAATTTTGACATGATACTGAACAAGAATATCATAGACAAATAAATTATTAAGTACGAAGCCCAAGCAGACAAGATAACAGATTATGCACATCTATCAAAGCAGCAAACAGATGATTCCAAAACAAATATTTTTCAAAACAGTATCAGAGCAGTATAGAAAATAGTTTCAAATCATACTTATCAAGATGACGGTCACATAAGATGATTCATGATCCAATGATTAAAAATGCCGTTTGCTTGAAATCATTTGAGAAATATGATACTCTCAAGATTAAGTGAATCAGTCACACCAGAATGTAAATTTCAGATTCAAGATATGTGTGCGATTCAATAAATTAATAATTTCAAATGATTTTAAACAAACAAATATATAAATCAAATAACCATGAAATAGTAGAGAGATTTAAGACCATTTCTTCAAAGAATTTTCAAAATTATCTCTGACAAGTATAAGAGAAATCTCAGGTCATTTACATCAAGTCTGAAAGGTATTCATGATTTAAAAATAATTTATTTGAAATCACTTGAATCAATGTTATGTTTGAGATATAAGGAATTATTCGCATAAGGTTGATAATTTCAAATTTAGGAGGTGTGTGAAACTCAAAATATCAAGAAATTTTGATGATTTCAAATAAACAAATTTCAACCATACTGATCATGAAAAAGAATTTCAAGATATATCACTGAGATTCAAGACAAATCAAAAATTATCCAAGCCAATTTGATAACCAATGAAATTGTCACGACTGAGAAATAATAATGTGCTATAATGAGTATAAATTTTCAAGCCTTTCTAAAATGAATTAGAAGAACCTCAGAACAGCAGAGATGTGTGAAATTTTAATTGTTTTTCAGATCTTCAATAAAAATTTAGAATTCTTGTTAATAGTGTTCAAGATATAACAAGAATACGTCAACACTGTTTGGAATTCAGAGAAACAGAAAGCAAACTTCAAAACAATTGCAGGGATTTACAGGATTAAGTTCAAGATCAAGAAAAGATTAAAAACATTAGAGTTTTATTCAAGAGAAGGAAATTTCCAGAAAAAACATGACTTCTGCAATTGGAAGTTAATGAAGCCTATAAAGAAACAAAAAATATGGCAGTGATAAATCAACAAAAAAAAAACTAAAGAAAAATAGGAGGGGTAGAGGAAGGAATAAACACACAAAAAAAAGAGAAAGAATATACGAAGGTGAGTTTAGAGATCATACCAGAATCCAATGTAAAATAGAATCTCTAACTCAACAGACTTAGCTAAGGAACATATATCAATTATCCTTGAAATGTGGAACGATCTTCGATTCTTCTTAGAAAGTCGTTCCTCAGCCAACCTTCGGTACCTAAGTATTTTGGTAATTAAGTGGTCTGACAAAAACTATAAAACCACTCATAGTTGTGTGTCGAACTTTTGGTACCCAAACCTGTTTGTATAACGAACCATTCGAATCTATCTTTGTACCTTTGGGAACCCAAATCTGTTTGAATTTAACAAAGCCCGTATTATTGTCTTTTGAGATCCAAGATTGTTTAAATGGTTTGTTATAGAACACATACTCATTTCGTTCATGATTTAAAAACCCTTTGAAATTATCAGAGTTAACATTTCCAAAGCTATTCTTTTCAAAGGAGTTTGAAAGATTTTTTAAATCACTTGAATTTCATTTTTCAAAACCGTTTACTCTCCCAAAACCAAGACCATGTTTATTTCCAAGAGAACATTGGTTTTTCAACAACATATCCAAAGATTTTTCACCATTTGAAAATTTAGACAAAATTGTTTCAAGTTGTTGAATTTCAGTTTTAAGATCACCGTTTTTTTAATTAAATCAGAACAACGATTTTTAGTTATCTTACATCTTTCAAACTCAGATTTCAAAACCAAATTTTCATCATTAAGCAATTTGATTTTGGTTTGGGACTTAGCCATTTCAAAATCAAAATATTATCGACTTTCAGATTCAAGTTTCTTCAAATTTTCAATTTCGATTTCAAGCTCTTTCAAAATCATATCTATTTTCAACAAACTATCATTTTCAGAAATTTCATGTTTGGAATTTTTGGTAGCCTTAAAATTTATAAATTCCTTTTGTAAACAATTGTTTGCATCTTTCAGCTCAATCTCGTTATCTTTTAAAATTAGAATTTCTTCTTCAAGCCTTTGAATGTTATCATTGAGATGAATGAGATTAGTTTTTAATTTCAAACAATTTTCACAATTAGAATTTTCAAATTTCACAACATTTTCAAGTTTTAATTCTAAACAATGAATTTTGCTTGCTAACTCACGATTTTCAGTTTTTAAGGATTTATTTTTAGAATGGAGTTTGTCAATAGATTTAGTTAAATCCACGCACATATACACTAAATCTTCATATGAGAATTTTTTTTGTTTCAGCATCTGTTGATTCTCTATTATCTGATCCTTCTGAATTTTCATTTGTAAATCCTGTTAAACAGAGCTCAGAATCTGAGTTGACTTTCTCGAGTTTTGAGCTACCGTTGTCAGATCTTCCGTACTTCGTTTCGAGAGTATCCCAGATTTCCTGTGTAGATAAACAATGGAAGATAAGATTAAACTGCTCAGTACTAAGATAATCAAATATAATTTTCATAGCATGAGTATTGAAATTAATATCTACACTATCAAATCCATTTATAACAGCATCCCAACATTCAATATTAACAGATTTATAATAAAATTCCATTTTGGATTTCCAGTTTAAAAAATCTGTTCCAGTGAAAATAGTTGGAGATGAACTGGACTGACTCTCTATCGATTGACAACTAGGAATCACCATTGCTCTAGAGTTAACAGAATACCTGCTCTGATACCAATTGTTGGATCAAGATTAACCCTAGAGGGGGGTGAATAGGGTTTATCACAGTTTTTAGCTGAATTAAAAAAACTAACTGGATATAAAAATAATAATAAGCAGATCACGGAATATAGCAGAAACATAAATGCAGAAAGTAAATGACACAAGATATACCCAGATTCGGCAAAACCCTGCCTACTGCTGCATTCCTAAGGTTTCTACTAGGTGTTAAAATATATCCCGCATACAAGACCATGTACAATCGCAATCCCTGCTCCTATTCTAACCCTACGTTCAAAACCCTAGACTAACTGATATCCCCTCGATTAGATTTCCCCTAGTTACGACCCCGTAACTAGTAACCCAGATTTTACAGACTTCGTCAACTGTCAGTCAACACCCTGACTGAATTCCCTAGGTTTTTACAGAATTCTAGAAACTATTTGGACGGTTTACAACAAAGAATAAAAACGATACAAAACAAGTATAAAAACAAAGAAAAAATAACATAGAAAAACCCTAGGATATAACTAAGGGGTCATCCCCTTTTAAACTTGGTCGGCCACTTCACAAATTTGTTGCCCTCTTGTTTTGACCCGATCACTTTGTCTCTGGAAATTAGAAATGGCGGCTTGACTAGGGTTTCTTTGGATCCCCAAATCAATTTCAACTTCAAAATGAATTACTCTGGAAATTCTCGGTAGCACCAATTTTTGTTGATGAATTCAATCGATTGCTGATGCTCCTTGCTTCAATGATTTTGGGGTTCCTTCTGCGATCAGAAACTGTGAGTTAATTTGTTGTCAAAAAAATGATTTATGCTCTTTGAAATTCTAGCTTGTTTATTTCGATTCAATTGTTTATGGTCACTGACTTCCTGCCGATGATGTAATAGGTGTTAAATACATAGGGTTAATAGAAAACCCTTAAACCACACTGATTTCACTTATGTGGCTTCGATCTGATTTTGGTTGCTTTCCCTTTTTGAAAAGTTTGATTGAATTGGCTTTAATCTGATTTTTGTGTATTCCTCCTTTAACACACTCGAATGAAATTAATTCCTTCGTCGTAGCGTGTCTTTTGAGTGATTCATGGAAAGAATTCTTGCCAGCTAAAACATGTAATTATGAAAACTGATTTCCTGTTTTTGGCTGGGTCGACTTAAATCCCCACTTTGAGTACTCTGATAAAAATCTGGAAATAAGGAATCTTGCCAAACAATAACATGCTGATTTTCTACAATTTACCCATTCAAAATTCTGGAAAGAAATATTAGCATTTAAGAAAACTATCTTTCCCAAAAAAAAAGTGCTTGCACTGTGGTATTTCTTGACTGAAAAACATTAATTTCTTTGCTTTAAAAAAAACTCTGCTAATTCTGGAAACATACTTATGTATACCATAAAAAGAATACTCCCCTGATTTCCTATCTTGTGCATGAAACTTAATTTCGGTTGTGTTCACACACATGAACTTGATCTCCTATATTGTCTTGGCCATTGAGTTGTACTAGAACTAATTCTCCTCCATTGCTGTACTGACTTGGTGTTGCATTTGAATATGCTTTGCTCAACTTTCTTGGTTGTTGCAGTTGCTGTTTTGAGACTCAAATAGATATGAATCGGTTGTAGATGTGTACACTGTCCATATGTATTGTCACTACACTCAGACATGCCCATGCCATAAAAAACTGGAAAAACAGATTTGTATCAAAACTTATGTTTGCAATCCACGTATCATTTTTGACCATTGCATTTAAACTGAGCCTTGCCATAAGACATTGCTTGACACTTGTTGTATTTTCACTGTGTAGTTGACACCACTTGTAATGCTGCTGTTTGGCATTCACAATGGATTCTAAAATTGTGTATATAAACCCGTTGACTGCATTAACATGTATACATGCATACATGAATCACCTTGCTTGACATATTACATGCTCACTTGATCATTACTGTTGTGATACACATGTAATCTTGCTGAGTCCTGTATATTATGCATCACCATGCACTTGTGCCTGTGTGAACTTGACTTCTCTCCTTGTTTGTGCTTAAACCACCTCTTTCACATGTAGTTGCTGCTTTGTTACACCATGTTTTGCCAGACTTAAACTCTGTATATTTGATCATTGTTGTATCCATCCTAGTATTTTGCACCATGCATCATACCACATGCTCATTTCTGTTGTGTTGTGCACCATTCATGATGTCTTGCCTTGTACTTTGTATGTGCTAGCTGCACCTTCTTGAATTTGAACCAATCTGTGTTGTCATGCTTAGTTGAACCATGCTAGTTGCACCATGCACATTACCCATATCATGCCTGAAAAATCCTCTTCATTGTTGTGTTATATCACATGTTGTTTTGAGTGCTTGTTTGGCTCTGTCACTTGTCTCGACCATGATTGTTTTTGCTGTCTTGACTCCATGTAGTCTTGCTGAAGCTCCATGTATATGTTCTAGTGTCATTTGAGCTTGTATCACCATGCTTTACCTTATAAACTGATCTGCTGGTTAAAGAAACACTTGTCCTCTTTGCTTGTTCATAGCTCGACTACATGTTATTGCCAATGTATGTTATTTTATATCAGCGGACTGTTGCACTGAGTTGAGGCCGGTCAGAATCAACTAGTTTGATGCTGGTTCTGATCAGTAGACCAGTGTGTCATGTCGAGGCTGATCAGTGGGTACTAGATGAACACAAATCAGATCGAGTCAGAAAAATGATGAGAAAACACACCAGAAAAACTAAGGCAAATAAAATTTTAAAAATAAAATTTATATTTGCATTTATTCAATTTAAATTCTACTCCAGTATACTGTGTGTGTGTTTCATTGTGACAGGTAAACGGATGACTGGACTGACTCGTAAGCTGTGAAGACAGAAGATAGAAGAACAGAGTGTCAGTGATTGTGAATGTATGTAAGTCTGTATGTGTCAATGTGTAATTGAGTGAATGTATGTGTAGATGCAAAATGTACTGAGTGTGAGAGCTGTAGTGAAGAGATTGTACTGTTTATTTGTAATAAACAAATTGTTTGAAATAAAATATTATTTTATTGTCGTCAAACAAAATTTGTTTATCGTATACTTTTTATTTACAAGTACAAATTCTGTGATGTGATTAAATAGTGGAGATGTAAACAATTGTATTGTTCGAGTGTTTGAAACATAATATTTAATTTAAATAAAATACTGTAAGAAAATATGAATATCTATATAGTCGTACTCTATTTAAATATAAATATAATATTCCTGCATGTGATGTAGAATAACAGTATGATTTCAAACACATTAATAATAATATTTTTTTGGTTGTTATCATCAAACAAAAATCATATAATTAGGTATACAACACCGTTATATACAACATTTAACTCTACCTCTTTAATTTGATACCCCTTCAGCATATACAACTGTATTTCCAATTAACTTATCCTTAAATCCAGTCATTCGCCTATACCCAGCCGAATTCCATTCAAATTCTAGTTCCAATATCAAATTTCAAAGTCCAATCCACTTTTATATAACTTAGTCTAAGTTAAATTCTAATTTATTTATCCACTCTTACCATTTTCAGTCTATTTAACTTTACAAATTAAATTTAAATTTCAAAATTCAATCCCTGTATTTTATTTCAAACTAATTTGAAATCATATGTATTTACATATAATAATAGTAATTCAAAACATTTAAATTTCTAAATAACTTATTTCTTAAAACAATTCAAAACAAAACTTTGGTACTAATCCATCACTTGGGACTTGAAAATGAACACTGATGATGTGGCCGTCATCATCAGAATTATTTTCCAGCGAACGAAGTGAGTTAAATACTATATAACTTTCAAAACTCATTTTCAAACACTTTGGTTTTGAAATTACTTCAAAATATCCTTTTCAATACTTAGAAAACATTTTCAAATCACCCAGGATCTTAACATTTGGTTCATTTGGGCTTTATATCTTACACGAAGATGAACTCTGATTGGTTATATATATATATATATATATATATATATATATCCAACTCAATTATAATCTTGATCAATTATAGTAAAAAATAACACATCCAATATATATTATAATAATTTCAATATATTACTTCGTTTATATCAAAAATATATTTCGGGTAAAATTATTTCATATACCCAGCTTTTCAAAACATACTATACCAAACTGGAAAATCCGAACTAATTTAAAATTTTTATTTTGGCAATTTTAATGAATTTTGATTATTTAAAATGAATTATTTTAAATAATGATGGCGAAAAATTTATTTTGAATAGAATTGGAACGTATATATTTATTTGAATCGTCGTTAGAATATAAATATTTTATTTTAATTATAAAAGGAATTGAAAATGGCGCGGTAGTTTGAAAATTCGATTTCAAATTTCAAATTTCAGATGAATGTATAGGATTCAAAATAATTCGGATTTTAGCGAAACCAAAAATATTAGAATCTATTTGAAAATATCTTTCCAACGAATCCGAAAAATTGAAATTTCATAGCGGGAACAAAAAGTAATGTCCAATTGAAAATTCAAAATAGTCGCTATGGAAATATAGCCCTTAAAAATGGAAATTTTGCGAACGGCCTCCATTTCCGATGAAACCGCTTTTGTCGGATCCGAGATGTCGAATTATTGCTAGATTCCAAAATTCATGATTTTTCGAATCAATATGTGAGCATGGCAAAGGAAAACGTGTTTTAACAGTTTCAGTCAATTTGGATCTACCAGAAAATGGCCATTTTTCAAACGGTCTTCAAATTTGACGAAATTAGTTTTGTTAGGACCGTATCATTAATACGAAGCCTGTAATATCCCGCGTTTTTGGCCGTCAAATATTCAATTTAATTTATTTATTCTAAATATTTTATTTAGAAAATAAATGGATTTTAATATATAATTCGTTATTTAAACGGAGTTTGAACGTTAATTTATTTATATATTTATAAACGAGCTCGAAATGGCGCTGCAGTTCGCTATTTGGCGATTTGAACTTCAACTGAATGTACAGAGTTCGTTTTAAATTGGATTTCTGTGAAACAAGAAACGGGTGGAGCTAATGGAGTATATCTTTCTAGTAGAAGAGAAAAATCAGGATTTCGTCATGTAGATTTTGAGATATGTCCAAATCAAATTTTTGAATAGTCGCTATAGAATCGTTTATCGACCGTATCGGTTTATTCGATATAATTAGAGATCGGGTTTGAATTTAGACAAGGTCCTTTTGGGGAGTAGCGATAATTTAATTTTTAGAATTTTACTGTAATTTTTAATTAATTTAATAAGCAACTTTTTATTTGGAGTATGTGGCACCCTATATCGACATTTCGGGGTTTCACAATATGAGTCCATCTACCGGTATTATTACATTTTTAGGACCAGAGCACATCACTCATTTAAATGGTATTTTTGTTTCTGTCCATAACAGTCCCTACGTGAACAGAATATTTCATAGTGGGGTACGCTATGTTTTTAACTTAAAACAAACTAAACTGAATGGTTAACTGGTCAAACGGACTCAGAATTCAACGAAACAAGTTTCATACGAAACCTTAGGAAGAGGTCTAGTGAAACGTCAAGGCCTCATATCTTTAGGATTTTTTCTGGAATTGTTAGGAATTATTGCTCGGTGTTTTTCGTCGATATTTTCTAAGGGATTTTCGCAAACGGTGTCGGAATTCGACGAAACTTGTCCCATTGGGTCCGGAATATTTTTTTATGCTAGGATTACCTATTTGTTTGGCAAAAACGGAGTGTTTATGTAGGTAACTTGACGAATTTCTCTATGCAAAACATGGAACAATATAATAATAATATAAATATGTACACTTCTTTATATAAGGCACCAACGCTACCTTATATTGTATTTTTGCTGTACGCTATTCTTTGCACTCCAAGCCTATACCCTTGCTTTTCTTTTCAGTAACATATGTAATTTTATTTTATTTTTTTGTCTGCTAATTTTCCACCCGTGCCACGCTGTTCCTTTTTTGCTCTCAAACAAAGTTTTCTTTGTCTTCAAATATACAACACCGTGCCGACCAAGTTTTGGGTAATCCCACCTATAGACAGCTCACCTACGACCTAAACATATATTAATATATATTTTACTTGAGGGCCACGGTGTTTATCTCCTATAAATACTCACACTGTCTGCATATTTTCAGCAACCAAAATCGAACTAAATTAATGAAATAGAACCCTTATAAAAAAAAACTCGGTGGGGAGCAAACCAAAAACCGACCTCATTCTTTTAATTAATAATAAAAGAAAAAAACGAAGGTCTTGGAAATAGGGAACGTTGGGGGCACGGTGGTGCTCGGACTAGCATCAGGCGGCGGACGAACTCACGGGGGAAGATGTAGTACGTACGGTGGTTTTCATGCATGGTTGTTTGGGTGGTGCTGTAGTGGGACAGCATGCATGCGGAAATGGAGAGTTGTGTGAGTAGGAAGCAGTGGGTTCTTTGGAATGATGTAAAGGCGGAGTTGTGTGGCGTTTGGGAGGGATGAGAGCAGCAGCTCATGCAGGAAAGGGAAAGGCTTCAGGCGAAAGTAATTGGAGAAGAAAGGAGGGGGCCGTGGGCTTTTGTTGGGGGAGTGAGCTTTCGTCCCTTTACTAAAAAAAAAAGGGATCGAAAATCAGTTGAACGTGGCAAGGAGCATGGGTACAAGGATGTAAGGGGCATAATTTGATGGAACAAAATGGAGCACCTGGGAAAGAAACGATACATAAAGATTAAAGGAATAAACAAAGCATTGAGCTGGCATGGTTTAAAAAAAAAGCAACGATGCCAGTAGTATGTCGTGAAGAGGAAATCGGGCATAATGAAGAGCTCCGAACAAAACTATGGATATTGACCAAGTTTGTAAACAAGGATCATAAGTTAATCGGCGGATTTTTCCGGAATTAGATAAAACAAGCCGCGGCAGAATCATGGTATCGGTCGCAACAGTATGGAACAGATTTGCATGGAAATACAGACAGCCGGGGATTTACGGTCAAATTTTAACGGTAACCGAACCGCTTCAACAATGAAATGGATCGAATCAAGGTGAGTTAAACTCACTCAGTTTTCCCATTTATATTTTATATAAATTGGGTTTTTATTTGTGTGCTCTGCTTGCTGATGATTGCCTGTTTGCTAGTTATACCTATTTGTTGATTTAATCGATAAAATTAAACTGTGTTTAATTTCAGTGAAACACCAAATCGTTATTTTTAACGATTGGTTCCAATAAAGGTAACTTACCTTATTGGTCACGTTTATAAAATAAACGTGTTTTAAATTGTTGAATTGCGTGTGAATTGGTTGAAACCGAATGAACTGTTTTGAGATAACCATTGTGAATACAGGGAAGAACAGGTTGGAGGGACCCAACCGGATCCCTCAAATGTATTTGTATTTTCATATTCTCATATATGAACTGATCTGTTTGTGTGATTGATTTGATGGTTGATTATTGAATGTTCAACATCTGTTAGTTTAAAACCAATGGGTGATATTGGTTGGGTATTTGGCAGCGTATGGCCAATAAAATCAATCGTTTTATAGATACTGATTCACCGTCAGGTGAGTCAATAGAGGTGAAGTTATAAAATGCATTTTACAACTGGAGATAGATTTTTGAACATATTATATTGAATAAAAGTTATTCAAGAGAAACAAATAAATATTTTATTTATGTAAGACTTTAAATTATTTTAAATTGATTTTATAAAGCAAGTTCCGATGTAAATCAGATTGATAAGTACGAGATAGGAAATAAAATCGCATAGTTAAAATTGGATAATCGTTTTGTTAAGAAAACCATTAATGGGATTTATTTAAATTAATTATATAATTAATTAATTTAAAGTGAGAATTTATTTGGAATGGGCTAACGAGATAATCAAGTTGAGTGAATTAAATCGACCATTTTGAATTGATTATCGAATTAATGTGTTTTGGATTAAATATCGTTTAAATGTAGATATGGTTTTTGAAAAGGGTTTAAGATAAACCGAGATTTATAAATGAGTTTCAAAGTGTAAATCGTTAATATTGAATTAACGTTATTTGAAAATGAGATCAAGAGGGAAATTTGAAATAAGATTTCAAAAGTGGGAAATGGTCGAACAGATTTGAAAGAAGATTGGAAATAAATGAATATGGTTAAAGAAGTGAGTTATAGGGTTGTATAACTAAACCCCAGTTATAATGGAATGTATTTCGAGATGAAAATGGGAGTATAGATTTTGTAATTACAACTGATATTCATCAGAGGATAAGAACGTTGTTTGGTCAAGGTCTGAGAGGTAATTAAAATACACCAACTCGAACAACATCGGGATTATCTGAAGATAATATTAGTTGGCAATCGTAAAAGAGGTTCATGATAATACAACGAATGTTTTAAAAGGGGAATTGAGTGGAAATCATATATGGTTATAAGTTATTTTACTAAGTATGATAACATAAGGGTTATGAGGACATTAGTATATAAGAATATAGTTATTCGAGATGGAGTCAGTCAAACATAGTTATTCAGGACGAGTTGCCATTTCGTACGACTGCTAGCAAAATTCGCAGGGCTGCAGATAGCCTACGGCGGTCGGATGTTTCCTGAGGGAATCAGGCGTAACCATTGTGATCGCTGTGATCTAGAGTCAAGCGAATGGATTTAAGTCGAGTATTAGTTAATCGATAGGAGTTAAATAAGTCGAGTTAATCAATTTGAGTGAACCAGTTAGAGTAAACAGTTTGAGTTAATCCATTAGAGTTAAATCGATTTGAGTTATTCAAATATCGTATTTTTGAATATTAAAAGAGTTAGAAGTTTTAATTTAACAAAAATAAATCAGTTTGTTAAAGGCCAGAGATGCTGAACACTCAACCAGTGAACTCATTGGAGTGTCATGATTGAAACACTGTATATTTTGATAGTAAAACACCGACTATCAAACCTGTCCAATACGATTGTTGGTATGGAAAGACCGGGATCGAATTTATATTCGAAAACCATTCCGACCAACAAATACGTGAAGATCTCAGCAGATGATCGAGATGGTGCTGTGAAGACCGTTGATTTTCAAAAACGGAAGAACCACTAATATTCTCTGCCTGGCAAGCAGAGATAAACTGTGATTCTGTCGTGGTTGGAATCTACGGGTTGCAAGGACTTCTCGCTACTGATCCATGGGGTGATTCCTATATGGATGCGGTGGGAGAGTACCTTCGGTGCATCCTGTTCCTGGATGACTTGTATGGACGGATGTCTGACAGAGTATTTCCAAAGGATCACGTACGTTGATTTCTTCAAACGTACGATAGTTGTTGGCGGGGAGTTGTCGTTCTCTTAGCTTCCAGCTAGAGTATTTTTGTGGACGCCAATTAGTGATATCTGACGGATCTGACGATGTGGCATTCAAAGTGAATGACGACCAGATGTTCAGAAGTTATTCTGACCTCAAGCCTCATCAACCGGGAATGACAAAAATCGGGCAGGCAGCATGGCTATGTGGGTCGCTCCCATTAGGGTGTATGATCACCTATCTGGAGGAAATCCTATTTGTTTCTTTAATCTATGTTTCGATGCTGTCCCTTTTCGGGCAGACGGTTGCTGATCCCAACCGTCGGTGATATACATTCGATACACTTAAGCGAAATGAGTGGTCGGTCATGTGAGGGCCGGGTTGCAAGACGTTCTTGTTGAACCCAGTGTATTCGTCTCTAGAGATACACTATCGGAAGGTGGACCCATACCTTGTCAAGTTGGAATCCAATCTCCAATAAGCGCCTGCGGTTTTGATTGTATACTATATATGTAGAGCGTGAGATGCAAGCGTTCTACTAGATTCTATTTACTTGTATTTAGACATTATTATAATATCAGAAAAGATATTGGTTTCAAAACTGTTTTGGGTTATCGTAAGGTAAAAACTGTCCGTGTTTATGTGTGGATTTGGTCTTACGATTATCCTTTTCTTTTGAAAAGGTTTTGAACTTTAAAATCATGATGGGATGGTTCACCCTTATTACTGTGCGAGTTTATCTCACTCTGGTTCACCAGACTGACCCGGTGTTTTGTAAATGCTCGGGTTAGACCGGGTTGTACAGGTTCAGGTTATCGACTGCTATGAAGAGACGAGCTGGAAGAGTCCAGACGTATGATATTACTACTATTCCGCTGTGTGTTGTATATGGGAACAGGCTATTATAACTGTCCCATGGTATGATGTACTCTGATACTGTAAGTATTGTAAAGCTTTCAATAAAGATTATTTCTGTATTATATTTTGTTCCGCTGCAATGTAAGACTCTGTGTTTTGTTGCTTTCTTCTTCTTCTTCTATTCTAATATTTCTATCTTATCTATTCTCACCCTCTAACTTCTTTCTATTAATGATCTGGAATGTTCGATGTCTGAATGGTCAACATGGTAGTTTGATGTTGATTTTTGGAGTCGAAAATTCCTGGGTCGTTACAGTGGTATCAGAGCTGAAGGTTAAGTAATTACCTTGGCTCTGTGGTGTGACTCAGTAGAGATGGGGTTAGCAATACCCTAGATTGAGTTTGAGTGTATATATACGAGTGAACGTATTTGTAGATTTTATAAAAATTGTTTTATATTGTGGAGATTTATTGGTTGAGTTGTTTATGAGTTCTAGTCGATCAGTTTGATCCACTGTATCGATAGGGGTTTCTAAAAACTCAAATACGATAAACCGACACAGTATGTTTTAAAAGAGGGTAAATGAAATAATTTTACCCAAATTATATTTTAATACAAAAGAATGATTGATATTTGAAGTATTATAGTATATTGGATGTGTTGGTTGATTATAAAATGTGAAATGGTTATATAACCAATCAGAATTCATATAAGTGAAATATATGAAAATCAGAGGAGTTAAATCGGAATTTAAATCAGAATTGAAATTAAAACTTTGGAAATTTGGACAAGTGGTTGAAAATGGAATTGGACTTAATATATGAGAATTTTAAAATCCTGGGAGGTTTTTAAATTGTTTACAAGCCTTGCAAAGGATATTTTGAACTGATTTCAAAATGGAAATGTTTAGAAATGGTTTTGAAAGGGATATAGTATTGAACTCACTTCGATAGCTGGAAAATAGATTCCGATGATGTGCGCGCCATTATCGGTGTTCATTTTCGAGTTGTGAGTGACGGATTACTACCAAAGATTTTGTTTTCGAATTATTTTGGAAAAAGAAAGTTGTTTTGAATCCTTAAAAGGAATATTTGATTTTTAAAAGAGCTGAACTATTTAAAAACTTCCAGGGAAATTGTTTGAACAAAAAAACAAAATTTAATAGAAATTGGAAAAACAAATATGAATTGAATTGAAACCAAATAACTGGAAATTGAATTGGGAGATAATCAGATTTTGAATTGGGAGACAGGAGTCTGAAATGGTATCGGACTGGTAAGTTGAGAATTGAAATTGATAGTGGATGGAAATTGAGTTAAGAATGAGATTTGGTTTGGATGCGTGAAGGATTTGAATTTGAGGATAAAATTGGAATTTTGTTTGGGAATGCATTTATATATGCTGACAGGGTAGCAGATGGAAAAGATATGATGTTATGCCCGACAAAAAGGTACACGTTTATTTTATATGGGTTTGGTGATTTATGAGCCTATTTGGCAAGCCGCTTGGCTGTTTTATCTTCTTTTGGATTGGAGAAGGCCTAGAACGGCGAGGTGTAGTTGTACCGACTGAGCCATACGGAGGAGGTGCTGGCGAATTTTTTCGAAAATTTAAGGTGTTAGAAAATTTTCAATTTTTTTGAAAATATTTATTTACGGTATTGAACTGATTTTAATTTAAACTAAATCGGATTTGGAAATTAATGGGTTTGTAGCGTTCTTTCTTACCTTAGCAATTTCGAGGACGAAATTATTTTAAGGGGGAAAGAATGTAATATCCCGCGTTTTTGGCCGTCAAATATTCAATTTAATTTATTTATTCTAAATATTTTATTTAGAAAATAAATGGATTTTAATATATAATTCGTTATTTAAACGGAGTTTGAACGTTAATTTATTTATATATTTATAAACGAGCTCGAAATGGCGCTGCAGTTCGCTATTTGGCGATTTGAACTTCAACTGAATGTACAGAGTTCGTTTTAAATTGGATTTCTGTGAAACAAGAAACGGGTGGAGCTGATGGAGTATATCTTTCTAGTAGAAGAGAAAAATCAGGATTTCGTCATGTAGATTTTGAGATATGTCCAAATCAAATTTTTGAATAGTCGCTATAGAATCGTTTATCGACCGTATCGGTTTATTCGATATAATTAGAGATCGGGTTTGAATTTAGACAAGGTCCTTTTGGGGAGTAGTGATAATTTAATTTTTAGAATTTTACTGTAATTTTTAATTAATTTAATAAGCAACTTTTTATTTGGAGTATGTGGCACCCTGTATCGACATTTCGGGGTTTCACAATATGAGTCCATCTACCGGTATTATTACATTTTTGGGACCAGAGCACATCACTCATTTAAATGGTATTTTTGTTTCTGTCCATAACAGTCCCTACGTGAACAGAATATTTCATAGTGGGGTACGCTATGTTTTTAACTTAAAACAAACTAAACTGAATGGTTAACTGGTCAAACGGACTCAGAATTCAACGAAACAAGTTTCATACGAAACCTTAGGAAGAGGTCTAGTGAAACGTCAAGGCCTCATATCTTTAGGATTTTTTCTGGAATTGTTAGGAATTATTGCTCGGTGTTTTTCGTCGATATTTTCTAAGGGATTTTCGCAAACGGTGTCGGAATTCGACGAAACTTGTCCCATTGGGTCCGGAATATTTTTTTATGCTAGGATTACCTATTTGTTTGGCAAAAACGGAGGGTTTATGTAGGTAACTTGACGAATTTCTCTATGCAAAACATGGAACAATATAATAATAATATAAATATGTACACTTCTTTATATATGGCACCAACGCAACCTTATATTGTATTTTTGCTGTACGCTATTCTTTGCACTCCAAGCCTACACCCTTGCTTTTCTTTTCAGTAACATATGTAATTTTATTTTATTTTTTTGTCTGCTAATTTTCCACCCGTGCCACGCTGTTCCTTTTTTGCGCTCAAACAAAGTTTTCTTTGTCTTCAAATATACAACACCGTGCCGACCAAGTTTTGGGTAATCCCACCTATAGACAGCTCACCTACGACCTAAACATATATTAATATATATTTTACTTGAGGGCCACGGTGTTTATCTCCTATAAATACTCACACTGTCTGCATATTTTTAGCAACCAAAATCGAACTAAATTAATGAAATAGAACCCTTATAAAAAAAAAAACTCGGTGGGGAGCAAACCAAAAACCGACCTCATTCTTTTAATTAATAATAAAAGAAAAAAACGAAGGTCTTGGAAATAGGGAACGCTGGGGGCACAGTGGTGCTCGGACTAGCATCAGGCGGCGGACGAACTCACGGGGGAAGATGTAGTACGTACGGTGGTTTTCATGCATGGTTGTTTGGGTGGTGCTGTAGTGGGATAGCATGCATGCGGAAATGGAGAGTTGTGTGAGTAGGAAGCAGTGGGTTCTTTGGAATGATGTAAAGGCGGAGTTGTGTGGCGTTTGGGAGGGATGAGAGCAGCAGCTCATGCAGGAAAGGGAAAGGCTTCAGGCGAAAGTAATTGGAGAAGAAAGGAGGGGGCCGTGGGCTTTTGTTGGGGGAGTGAGCTTTCGTCCCTTTACTAAAAAAAAAAAAGGATCGAAAATCAGTTGAACGTGGCAAAAATTATGGGTACAAGGATGTAAGGGGCATAATTTGATGGAACAAAATGGAGCATCTGGGAAAGAAACGATACATAAAGATTAAAGGAATAAACAAAGCATTGAGCTGGCATGGTTTAAAAAAAAAGCAACGATGCCAGTAGTATATCGTGAAGAGGAAATCGGGCATAATGAAGAGCTCCGAACAAAACTATGGATATTGACCAAGTTTGTAAACAAGGATCATAAGTTAATCGGCGGATTTTTCCGGAATCAGATAAAACAAGCCGCGGCAGAATCATGGTATCGGTCGCAACAGTATGGAACAGATTTGCATGGAAATACAGACAGCCGGGGATTTACGGTCAAATTTTAACGGTAACCGAACCGCTTCAACAATGAAATGGATCGAATCAAGGTGAGTTAAACTCACTCAGTTTTCCCATTTATATTTTATATAAATTGGGTTTTTATTTGTGTGCTCTGCTTGCTGATGATTGCCTGTTTGCTAGTTATACCTATTTGTTGATTTAATCGATAAAATTAAACTGTGTTTAATTTCAGTGAAACACCAAATCGTTATTTTTAACGATTGGTTCCAATAAAGGTAACTTACCTTATTGGTCACGTTTATAAAATAAACGTGTTTTAAATTGTTGAATTGCATGTGAATTGGTTGAAACCGAATGAACTGTTTTGAGATAACGATTGTGAATACAGGGAAGAACAGGTTGGAGGGACCCAACCGGATCCCTCAAATGTATTTGTATTTTCATATTCTCATATATGAACTGATATGTTTGTGTGATTGATTTGATTGTTGATTATTGAATGTTCAACATCTGTTAGTTTAAAACCAATGGGTGATATTGGTTGGGTATTTGGCAGCGTATGGCCAATAAAATCAATCGTTTTATAGATACTGATTCACCGTCAGGTGAGTCAATAGAGGTGAAGTTATAAAATGCATTTTACAACTGGAGATAGATTTTTGAACATATTATTTTGAATAAAAGTTATTCAAGAGAAACAAATAAATATTTTATTTATGTAAGACTTTAAATTATTTTAAATTGATTTTATAAAGCAAGTTCCGATGTGAATCAGATTGATAAGTACGAGATAGGAAATAAAATCGCATAGTTAGAATTGGATAATCGTTTTGTTAAGAAAACCATTAATGGGATTTATTTAAATTAATTATATAATTAATTAATTTAAAGTGAGAATTTATTTGGAATGGGCTAACGAGATAATCAAGTTGAGTGAATTAAATCGACCATTTTGAATTGATTATCGAATTAATGTGTTTTGGATTAAATATCGTTTAAATGTAGATATGGTTTTTGAAAAGGGTTTAAGATAAACCAAGATTTATAAATGAGTTTCAAAGTGTAAAGCGTTAATATTGAATTAACGTTATTTGAAAATGAGATCAAGAGGGAAATTTGAAATAAGATTTCAAAAGTGGGAAATGGTCGAACAGATTTGAAAGAAGATTGGAAATAAATGAATATGGTTAAAGAAGTGAGTTATAGGGTTGTATAACTAAACCCCAGTTATAATGGAATGTATTTCGAGATGAAAATGGGAGTATTGATTTTGTAATTACAACTGATATTCATCAGAGGATAAGAACGTTGTTTGGTCAAGGTCTGAGAGGTAATTAAAATACACCAACTCGAACAACATAGGGATTATCTGAAGATAATATTAGTTGGCAATCGTAAAAGAGGTTCATGATAATACAACGAATGTTTTAAAAGGGGAATTGAGTGGAAATCATATATGGTTATAAGTTATTTTACTAAGTATGATAACATAAGGGTTATGAGGACATTAGTATATAAGAATATAGTTATTCGAGATGGAGTCAGTCAAACATAGTTATTCAGGACGAGTTGCCATTTCGTACGACTGCTAGCGAAATTCGCAGGGCTGCAGATAGCCTACGGCGGTCGGATGTTTCCTGAGGGAATCAGGCGTAACCATTGTGATCACTGTGATCTAGAGTCAAGCGAATGGATTTAAGTCGAGTATTAGTTAATCGATAGGAGTTAAATAAGTCGAGTTAATCAATTTGAGTGAACCAGTTAGAGTAAACAGTTTGAGTTAATCCATTAGAGTTAAATCGATTTGAGTTATTCAAATATCGTATTTTTGAATATTAAAAGAGTTAGAAGTTTTAATTTAACAAAAATAAATCAGTTTGTTAAAGGCCAGAGATGCTGAACACTCAACCAGTGAACTCATTGGAGTGTCATGATTGAAACACTGTATATTTTGATAGTAAAACACCGACTATCAAACCTGTCCAATACGATTGTTGGTATGGAAAGACCGGGATCGAATTTATATTCGAAAACCATTCCGACCAACAAATACGTGAAGATCTCAGCAGATGATCGAGATCGTGCTGTGAAGACCGTTGATTTTCAAAAACGGAAGAACCACTAATATTCTCTGCCTGGCAAGCAGAGATAAACTGTGATTCTGTCGTGGTTGGAATCTACGGGTTGCAAGGACTTCTCGCTACTGATCCATGGGGTGATTCCTATATGGATGCGGTGGGAGAGTACCTTCAGTGCATCCTGTTCCTGGATGACTTGTATGGACGGATGTCTGACAGAGTATTTCCAAAGGATCACGTACGTTGATTTCTTCAAACGTACGATAGTTGTTGGCGGGGAGTTGCCGTTCTCTTAGCTTCCAGCTAGAGTATTTTTGTGGACGCCAATTAGTGATATCTGACGGATCTGACGATGTGGCATTCAAAGTGAATGACGACCAGATGTTCAGAAGTTATTCTAACCTCAAGCCTCATCAACCGGGAATGACAAAAATCGGGCAGGCAGCATGGCTATGTGGGTCGCTCCCATTAGGGTGTATGATCACCTATCTAGAGGAAATCCTATTTGTTTCTTTAATCTATGTTTCGATGTTGTCCCTTTTCGGGCAGACGGTTGCTGATCCCAACCGTCGGTGATATACATTCGATACACTCAAGCGAAATGAGTGGTCGGTCATGTGAGGGCCGGGTTGCAAGACGTTCTTGTTGAACCCAGTGTATTCGTCTCTAGAGATACACTATCGGAAGGTGGACCCATACCTTGTCAAGTTGGAATCCAATCTCCAATAAGCGCCAGCGGTTTTGATTGTATACTATATATGTAGAGCGTGAGATGCAAGCGTTCTACTAGATTCTATTTACTTGTATTTAGACATTATTATAATATCAGAAAAGATATTGGTTTCAAAACTGTTTTGGGTTATCGTAAGGTAAAAACTGTCCGTGTTTATGTGTGGATTTGGTCTTACGATTATCCTTTTCTTTTGAAAAGGTTTTGAACTTTAAAATCATGATGGGATGGTTCACCCTTATTACTGTGCGAGTTTATCTCACTCTGGTTCACCAGACTGACCCGGTGTTTTGTAAATGCTCGGGTTAGACCGGGTTGTACAGGTTCAGGTTATCGACTGCTATGAAGAGACGAGCTGGAAGAGTCCAGACGTATGATATTACTACTATTCCGCTGTGTGTTGTATATGGGAACAGGCTATTATAACTGTCCCATGGTATGATGTACTCTGATACTGTAAGTATTGTAAAGCTTTCAATAAAGATTATTTCTGTATTATATTTTGTTCCGCTGCAATGTAAGACTCTGTGTTGTGTTGCTTTCTTCTTCTTCTTCTATTCTAATATTTCTATCTTATCTATTCTCACCCTCTAACTTCTTTCTATTAATGATCTGGAATGTTCGATGTCTGAATGGTCAACATGGTAGTTTGATGTTGATTTTTGGAGTCGAAAATTCCTGGGTCGTTACAAAGCCAGAGATAATTTTTTTGGAATTTTTAGAATTTGTATTTGACCCTAGTAAATTGAAATGTACATTTAAAGTTCAATATAATGATAAATGTTAATTTGAATGAAAACTGATCGAAACAGTCGAATCAGCTTACCAGACATATCCCATTGTGTTCGGAATGGAAGTAATAAGCTAGGGGTAATAGTCTATGGGTCTCGATTGGAAATCGAATTTAAAAGTTGCTTTTTAGAATTAATTAAATAATTAAATGTATATTATTATATAGTACCTCTCCCTCTTTCCACTCCTTTCAGAACCACTACAGAGAAAATAAAATAAAAAACAACAAGAAGACCCTCCACCCTCGCGGTTCCTCCCTGGGACGCCTTAGCCGGCACCGACTACCCCGGCCTCCCCTCATCGTTCTCCGACCAGCCCTTCCCCCTCTCGCGCTCCGCTCTCCTCTTTCTCCCCTAAAACCAAAGCCCTAGCCCATCTAACCCCCCCCCCCCAATCGATGTAAACCTCCACCCTAGGCCCCACCTTGGCCAGCGCCGACCAACAATGGCTCCCCCTCGCCGCCGTTAGACCCTAGTGCCACCTCCAATAACCTCCACCCCTCTGAAAAAGAAAAGTAAGTTTCTTTCTTTGTTTAATTAATTTTATTGGGCTGTAATTAAACTGTTAGGAGGGAATAACGTTGTTTTTCATAGGAATATGATTTCTTGGCAAATGAAAAATATGATTTCTTTGTATTGAAATATACGTTTCTGTTGTATGGAAATATATGATTTCTTTGTAAATAGAAAAGATGATTTCTTTAGAAATAAAAAAAGATGAGATTTTTAGAAATAAAATAGCCTGGTTTTAAGATATAAAAATTTGATTTTTATTATTTATATAGCATATTAAAAATATGATTTTTATATTAGTTGAGTATTAAAGGTATGATTTTTATATTAGTAGAGTATTAAAAATATGATTTTTATATTAGTAGAGTATCAAAAATATGATTTTTATATTAGTAGAGTATTAAAGGTATGATTTTTATACTAGTAGAGTATTAAAAATATGATTTTTATGTATGTAGAGATATAAAAATATAATTTTTATATGTGTAGTGAAGTAAAAATATGATCTTTATGTATATGAAAGCGATGTAAAGATATGATTTTTAATGATATAAAAATATAATTTTTATATATATAATAAGCATATAAAAACATGATTTTTACAGAAATGGTTTAGAATAAAAATATGATCTTTATAATATAAACATCAACATAAAAATATGATTTTTATGTATGAAGTAACAATATAAAAATATGATTTTTTAATAATAAACTGCATGATACAGATTTGCGATGGTATTGTCGGAAGACAAATCTGAATTCAAACCATTTAGAGATAAGGACTGGAGGAGTGGATCCCTAAGGTGAGAACTCCTCACTATAATTTTTCTATATAGTTATTTATTTTATAACTGCATATATGAACTGTTCCCCGTCGTCCACAGACCATGGACGGCTTGTGTGATTATTTAGTTTGGTTGATTGAATTGTTTGGTTGAATTTGGTTTCGGAAATGAAATGGAATTGAATAGATTGGGATGTGTATGGTGCAGGCCATTATTAGACTGGGGATAAGGCTAAGCCTTCTCCCGTTTCTAGTATCATGCTGTTATGCCGCCGAAATTTTCTAAAATATATTAAAATAATAAAATTATCATTTTTATTGTGTGAATGAACCGAATAAATATTTTATCGATAAAAATATAATTTTTAATGAAAGAGAATAAATATTCATTTACAAATCAGACGATTTGTTTATGTACACTGATTTGACTAATATTGATTGGAACGATAAATTTTATACATCGTCCAACTGCACAAATAATATTTAGTGTTTGTTGATTGAAATCCCGCACGGGTGTTGGGATGATATTTGATGTACACTAATCCCAATTGTTTAGTTGTATGTCGATCGATTGGTTGACAGACTGTTGTAAGCATTAAATATTTATATTTAATATATTTAATGCTTATATAGTGTAGAATGCACACTGGATGATGGTTGATAGTTTATTATTGTTGTTATATACATGTGTGTATGAAATCCATATAATCAAATTATATGGTAATTGACTGTGTCTGATTCCAGTTCAAAAAGAACGAATATTTTAAAATAATGATTATTTTAAAATAATGAATATTTTCAGATAATATTCAGAAAAGAATCAAAATATGATTTTGATGTCCGATTTGGGATGGACACGATTATATTTAAAAATATAAAGCTATGTTGATTAGATTGACGCCATTTTGATGTGAACGATATTTATATCGATTTTATTCATTTTTATAATGAATATCGAAAAGGGATTGATTTAAAAATCTAATGTTTTGAAAATATTATCATCTATATATCGATGATATGGAATATTCAATTTTGATTAGAAACTGAATATGAAGTTGAAGTCTTTTTGAAAATGAATTTAAAACGATTTATAAAATACGTTATACAAGGAAGTCGACGAAATATATATATTATATTATATATATATATAATGGCATAAATAGAACGCGCCGCGCTGCGGCAGTTTGTGAATTTCGACCATTGACTTCAAATGGACATTACGGGAGATCAAACCATCGGATTCTCCTAAAATTGAAACTGTTGGGTTCGTATCGAAAATAACTTTCTAATGAATATTAGAGATTTGAAATATAACGGTTGGATTTGGAATTATGTCCAAATCAAATTTGGAAAAGGTCGTTGTAAGTGCAGTTCGATGGCCGTTTATGGAAATCGACTGTACTGGCCTTGATAAAATTATAAAAAATATCAATAATTAGTGTAAAATCATAAGAAATGATTTGGAAAGAATTAGGATAAAAAATTCCATATTTGAAAAGATAAAAATATATTTTTTATCGAAATGAACTAGTTTTGAATTAGAATAATAAATCCAATATTTTTAAAATAAATAAATTGGATTTGAAATAGTTTTAAAAATAACCAGGATTTCCAATATATAAATTGGAATGGATTTGAATCGAAATTATGCTCGGAATATTTTGATATTGGATTTCATGATTATATGGAGATTGTGGAGGAATTTGGAAGATATATATATATATATATCGTTATTCCAGTACGATATTTGTTGGTTTCAGATTTTGATATTAAATATAAGCTGATATATTTTCTATTCAGAGCCTTGTATTTAATATCAAATTGGATTTTGGGTTCGTTGTGAATGGTATCTTTAATAATACTGTTCTTGAACTGAATGGAGTTAAGAAAATTAAAAACTGACTGGAGATTAGTTAAGTTGAATGGTTTCCTGGGTATTGTTCTAATGTTGGTTTCGGCCTTCGGGGTTAATACTTAGGGATTGTTCTCTTACTAATTTACAGTTAGAGGCAAATACGAATTGGGTTTATTGTGAACTGTGTCTTTAACGACATTCGTTCTTCAACTCGATTTATAGTGAAATGTGATTTGGGATTTATAAATCTTTTTATTAAGATCTAACGAGAATTTTCCAAGGTAACGTTTTCAAATTTAATATATTAACTTGGAATCGAATGGAATTCGATTTGATAATAATCAAAGTGAACTTTTGTGGAGGAAGACTGTTAATACATACGGAATTTAAGAGGCGTTGTCGTTACTCCATTTATATTACTGGTCGGATATGGAAATTGATATCGATTATAGATTGATTTGTTTTTCCATGAAGATTCCTAATTAATGGAATGTGATTTGGGTTTTTCATGAATGGTATCTTTAATAATAATGTTCTTAGACCCAGCGAAGTTAATAAAATCAGAAACTAACTGGAGATTAGTTAAGTTGAATGGTTTCCTGGGTATTGATCTAATGTTGGTTTCGACCTTTGGGGTTAACACTTAGAGGATTGTTCACTTGCTAATTTACGGTTGATGGAATGGAATGTGATTTTGGGTTTATCGTGAACCGTGTTTTAGATGACATTGGTTCTTTAACCCAGTTAAAGATAGGATGTGGTTTCCCAAGTTAAAAAATCATTAATATTGAATTTTGGGAAGGTTAAAATCAAGCGGAGTTTTAATGCATCTTTAATTAGATTGAAATGATATCCAAAGGAATATTAAATAATAAATTTAAAGAATTTATCTTTGATAAAATTAATGGGAACCTTCCCCATAGATATGAATATTTGAATAAAGAAATATTCTGGATTGGAATGAGGCGTATGTTGTGTTTTTATAGCACTTGTTTATTATATACGCGAGTTATTTAGAAAGACCGGGTTTATCCCATTCTGAATAACTTATTCGACGATATGTCGAGGATGAAGACAGTAGTTGAAGACCGGAGGTCTTCACATCGTTTGGATGATTACTGATGTCGTGATTGGGTTGTATACCCAAGAAGTGGTAATAAGTGGTGATCGTCCAGACGTACTTGGAGATAGACGGATATGTGAGGGCCTCTCCCCTGTATTGGACATTTGTGGGAGGAATAAGGTGCCTCCGGTTTCGTTCAGACCCAGAGCGAACTTGTAAATGGATGTGTCTCAATCATTGGATTTCATTTTGTGTAATTGATATACATAGGTTGCAGAGCGTGAATTGCCTGCGTGGCATGCTGAGATGCAAATGATAAAGGCTTCTGTTGAAAAGAAGAGTCTTGTGGTTGTTGATCAAAGCACGGCCTTTGTAGCATAGCTTTTTGTAGTGTTAATTCGTGAGCCTCACACCCGATGTGAACCAAAAAGAGGGAGAGGACATCAGGGAGGAAATGTGTTTCCTTCTAGTTAGGAGTGGTGTCAGCGTTTTGCGCGCCCTGGCATTTTACTTATGTGGATGATGGATAGCGAGGCGTCTCAGTTATATCGGTCGATCCACGGTCGATGGAGTCATTTGGCTCATTTACGCCCCATAGGGTGGGGAAACGCAGTGTTCAGGCATTTTAATCCACATCGAGTGGATCGGCCCTGATGATCCAAGGGCTTGACTGAGTACTTGCCCTGAGACTCGGACTAGACAGTCTCAAAGCGGTAAGGACGATCCCTTGCCTTGGTTCACAGATGGAAATCCAACTTCCAATACATGACATTTGTGGTTTGATTGAAGAGCCTAGTATTGGCGACATGATGTATAGTACCCATGCCATTTAGGATTGATACATTTATATTTGATGTTGTTTTATACACTATGCACTTATAATAGTATCAAATGATTTGTTTTAACGTACTAAGCATGTTTGGCTATTATAAGGGAAAACCCTATCCCTCGACATGCATTGCATTATGTGATAGGACCTGGGTCTTATAATAGCTTCATTTTTCCAAAAAGCATTGCGTTGTTTTGTTTTATGCATTGGTATTCTTGGGAGGAAACCTGTTCCATGTTATATGGTGTGGTCCCTTGATATATCTAATTAAAAGAAAAGTTTTAAATAACTGTTTTAGTTCTCACACCAGTCACATGACTGACCTGGAGTTTATTCTTTTAACCTAAACTCTGGGAGCCCCTATTTTCCACACGGGCAGCTAGTAGTTTTGGTTCTGCAGATTTATATCCACAGGATCCTGGTTTACAGCTGGAATAATATTCGCAAAGCTCTATATCCGTATATCACCTTTAGTTGTGTTTTTTATTATTTTCCGCTACTATGCAATGTAATTTGAATCTCTGATATTTTTCTGATGTATAATAATTATTCACACTCTGTATATTCTTGTATTCTGGTGGAATTTTTGTAACAAGCAATGAAATGTTCTTCTATTTATTTTCTGATTTGTCGTGTTCTCAATTCAATCCGTGCTTTCCTTCATGGGGAAGTTCGGGTCGTTTTAGTTTGGTATCAGAGCTTTAGTTTACAGAGCTCGGAGAACAAAGCACGTTAGAACCAAACGAAAGAATTCATCAGAGATTAGATTAGTAATATCCAATGAGAATGACTCGTTAGACATAGGATTAGTAATATCCTAGAACGAGTGTGAAGAGTGATATTTTTAAAATAAAATTAAAAACAAGTTTTGTTTTGAAAATTTAAACTTTATTATTCGTATTTGAATATTTATTTTAAATTGATTTGGACAATCAAGTATATAGAGATTTTAATATAGTCTGATCCACATGTATTTGAAGCCTCGAATATACTAGATAGATATGGAGTCACACTCTAGTCGTCTAGGCATGGTTTTGATGATTGACACGTCATCATCAGTACTTATGTTCGAACTCCGAAAGTGGGATATCTATATATTTCCAATTGACTGGTGTGAGAACCAAAATATAGTTAGAATATTTTGTTGTTGACTTGGCATCAAAAACATGATTTTTGACTATATATTAAAATTATGAATTTGAAACGTTAATCCACTAATTGATTGATGATTGTGTTATGTGATTATTCATTTAAACCAACATATAGATGTATGGTAAATTTGGGCCAAATTGTGTCAAATACTGAACTATATTGAAAATTATTTAGAAATGCATGCATGTACATATATATGTGTGAACAGGTCATTGCAAGGAGGCTAGAGCAGAGGAATAAAATTGTATGCCGGACTAATAGGTACATGTTTATTGTATTTCTTGGGGTTTTTAATGATTTTATATGCCGATTGGCTAGCCGCTTGGCTGTTTCTTTTTCTTTTTGGATTGGATAGGCCTGTATGGCAATTTCAGAATTTTCCCGGCGCTCTCGTGTAGGGGAAGTTATGGCGAATTTTTTCGAAAATTTAGGGTGTTAGTCAAATTATTGAAGAATTGGAAAACTCTTAGAAACTGAAAAGTTGAAGAACTTAAGCCATAATGGAAACAATGAAAGTTGAGTTGGTTTGTAAAACAACTTTCAGCTCTGTTCCTTTTCGAGGACGAAAAGATTTTAAGTGGGGGAGATTATAACAACCCGGAAAATCCGAACTAATTTAAAATTTTTATTTTGGCAATTTTAATGAATTTTGATTATTTAAAATGAATTATTTAAATAATGACAACGAAAAATTTATTTTAAATAGAATTGGAACGCAAATATTTATTTGAATCGTCGTTAGAATATAAATATTTTATTTTAATTGTAAAAGGAATTGAAAATGGCGTGGTAGTTTGAAAATTCGATTTCAAATTTCAAATGAATGTACAGGATTCAAAATAAACCGGATTTTAGTAAAACCAAAAATATTAGAATCTATCTGAAAATATCTTTCCAACGAATCCGAAAACTTGAAATTTCATAGTGGGAATAAAAAGTAATGTCCAATTGAAAATTCGAAATAGTCGCTATAGAAATATAGCTCTTAAAAATGGAAATTTTGCAAACGGCCTCCGTTTTCGACAAAACCACTTTTGTTGGATCTGGGATGTCGAATTATTGCTAGATTCAAAAATTCATGAATTTTCGAATCAATATGTGAGCGTGGCGAAGGAAAACGTGTTTTAATAGTTTCAGTCAATTTGGATCAACCAGGAAATGGCCATTTTTCAAACGGTCTTAAAATTTGACGAAATTAGTTTTGTTAGGACCGTATCGTCAATATGAAGCTAGAAATAATTTATCTGGAATTTTTAGAATTCGTATGTGACCCCAGTAAATTGAAAATGTACGTTTAATATCCAGTATAGTGATTTAAATGTTAATTTAAATGAAAACTGATCAAAACAGTCGAATCAGCTCCGGACATATCCCATTGTGTTCGGAATGGGGGTAATTATCTAGGGGTGATAGTTGGTGGGTCTCGATTCGAGATCGAATTTAAAAGTTGCTTTTTAGAATTAATTAAATAATTAAATATATATTATTATATAATACCTCTCCCTCTTTCCTCTCCTTTCAGAACCACGATAGAGGAAAAAAAATATAACGTGAAGACCCTTCACCCTCGCGGTTCCTCCCAGCTACGCCTTCGCCGACACCGACCACCCTAGCCTCCCCCCATCGTTCTCCGACCAGCCCTTCCCTCTCTCGCACTCCTCTCTCCTCTTTCTCCCATAAACCGAAATCCTAGCCCATCTAAACCCCCCCAATCAACGTAAACCGCCACCCTAGGCCCCACCTTGGCTAGCGCCGACCACCAATGCCCTCCCGCCCACCGCCGCCGTTAGACCCCAGAGCCACCTCCAACAACCTTCGCTCCTTTGAAAAAGAAAAGTAAGTTTCTTTCTTTGTTTAATTAATTTTATTGGGCTGTAGTTAAATTGTTAGGAGGGAATAACGTTGTTTTTCATAAGAATATGATTTCTAGGTAAATGAAAAATATGATTTCTTTATATTGAAATATACGATTCCATTGTATGGAAATATATGATTTTCTTGTAAATAGAAAAGATGATTTCTTTAGAAATTAAAAAAAAAGATGAGATTTTTAGAAATAAAATAACCTAGTTTTAAGATATAAAAATTTGATTTTTATTATTTATATAGCATATTAAAAATATTATTTTTATATTAGTAGAGTATTAAAGGTATGATTTTTATATTAGTAGAGTATTAAAAATATGATTTTTATATTAGTAGAGTATCAAAAATATGATTTTTATATTAGTAGAGTATTATAGGTATGATTTTTATACTATAGAGTATTAAAAATATGATTTTTATGTATGTAGAGATATAAAAATATAATTTTTATATGTGTAGTGAAGTAAAAAATATGATCTTTATGTATATGAAAGCGATGTAAAGATATGATTTTTAACGATATAAAAATATAATTTTTATATACATATAATTAGCATATAAAAAAATTATTTTTGCAGAAATGGTTTAGAATAAAAATATGATCTTTATAATATAAACATCAACATAAAACTATGATTTTTATGTATGAAGTAACTGTATAAAAATATGATTTTTTTAATAATAAACTGCGTCATACAGATTTGCTATGGTACTATCAGAAAACAAGTCTGAATTCAAACCGTTCAGAGATAAGGACTGGAGGAGTGGATCCCAAAGAAGAGAACTCCTCACTATAATTTTTCTATACAGTTATTTATTTTATAACTGCATATATGAACTGTTCCCCATCGTCCACAGACCATGGACGACTTGTGTGATTATTTAGTTTGGTTGATTGAATTGTTCGGTTGAATTCGGTTTGGGAAATGAAATGGAATTGATTAGATTGGGATGTGTATGGCGCAGGCCAATATTAGACTGGGGATAAGGCTAGGCCTTATCATGTTTCTAGTATTGTGTCGTTATGCCGCCGAAATTTTCTAAAATATATTAGAACAATAAAATATCATTTTATTGTGTAAATGAACCGAATAAATATTTTATCGATAAAAATATAATTTTTAACGAAAGAGAATAAATATTCATTTACAAATAAGACGATTTTTTTATGTACACTGATTTGACTGATATTGATTGGGACGATAAATTTTACACATCGCCCAACTGCACAAATAATATTCATTGTTTGTTGATTGAAACCCCGCACGGGTGTTGGGATGATATTTGATGTACACTAATCCCAATTGTTTAGCTGTATGTCGATCGATTGGTCGACAGACTGTTGTAAGCATTAAATATTTATATTTAATGCTTATGCAAAGTAGAATGCACACTGGATGATGGTTGATGGTTTATTATTGTTGTTATATAAATGTGTGTATGAAATCCATATAGTCAAATTATATGGTAATTGACTGTGTCTGGTTCCAGTTCAGAAAGAATGAATATTTTAAAATAACGATTATTTTAAAATATCGAATATTTTCAAATAATATTCAGAAAAGAATCAAAATATGATTTTGATGTCCGATTTCGGATGGACACGATTATATTTAATAATATAAAGCCGTGTTGATTAAATTGACGCCATTTTGACGTGAACGATATTATATCAATTTTATTCATTTTTATAATGAATATCGAAAAGGAATTTATTTCAAAATCTAATGTTTTGAAAATATTATCATTTATATATCGATGATATGGAATATTCAATTTTGATTAGAAATTGAATATGAAGTTGAAGTCGTTTTGAAAACGAATTTAAAACGAATTATAAAATACATTTTAAAAGGAAATCAACGAAATGTATATAATATATATTATATTTATAATGGCCTGAATAGAATGCGCCGTGCTGTTGCAGTTCACGAATTTCGAGCATTGACTTCAAACAGACATTACGGGAGATCCGACCGTCGGATTCTCCTAAAACTAGAACCGTTGGATTCGTATCTAAAAGAACTTTCTAACGAATATTATAGATTTGAAATCTAATGTTTGGATTTGGAATTATATCCAAATCAAATTTGGAAAAGGTCGCTGTAAGTGCAGTTCGATGGCCGTTTATGGAAATTGACTGTACTGGCCTTGATAAAATTATTAAAAATATCAATAATTAGTGTAAAATCATAATAAATGATTTGGAAAGAATTGGGATGAAAAATTACATATTTGAAAAGATAAAAATAGATTTTTATCGAAATGAACTAGTTTTGAATTAGAATAATAAATCCAATATTTTTAAAATAAATAAATTGGATTTGAAATAGTTTTAAAAATAACCAGGATTTCCAATATATAAATTGGAATGGATTTGAATCAAAATTATGCTCGGAATATTTCAATATTGGATTTCGTGATTATACGAAGATTGTGGAGGAATTTGGAATATATATATATATATATATATATATATATATATATATATATATATCGTTATTCCAATACGATATTTGTTGGTTTCAGAATTTGATATTGAATATAAGCCGATATATTTTCTATTCAGAGCCTTGTATTTAATATCAAATTGGATTTTGGGTTTGTTGTGAATGATATCTTTAATAATACTGTTCTTGAACAAATGGAGTTAAGAAAATTAGAAACTGACTGGAGATTAGTTAAGAAAATTGGAAACTAACTGGAGATTAGAAAATTGGAAACTAACAATCCTTATAGCTTAAATTCAATTCTATTTATATTTCGAACATCGAAATAAATTCATCGTTTTCCCTTTTAAATGATTTTCCAATTCCTCCCTTTATAAATTCATTTTTGAAACTACATTTCCAAATTTTCTAATTATTTCATTCCATTTATAAACAGCGTCTATAAATCAACTATTTGTTTCATTATAATATTCTAGTCCAATAAAAATTCAATTTCTATTTACAATAGAATTTTCCTTTTCAAATCCGAACAATTTTCCAATTATATTTTTACGGTATTTTAAATACCAGATATTTCAGGCCAATGTTGTTCAACATCCCAAACAAATAATGATCAAATAACAAATTATTTGTCATCTCATATAATGCAGTACATGAAAAACAACAATATAATTGTTGAGGAATCCAGTTGGATCCCTCCAACCTGTTTCCGTGCATCCACAGATGTTAATTACATGAATAACACCATTTTCAAATCAATCAGTATTCAATTATCGACTTATATATATATTGTTTCAACCAATTAACTAGTGAATCATCCAAACAACCATCATGCACAGCATTCAATCGTTTTTATCAATATTAAATAACGTTTATAAAATTATAAAACTGGACAGAGTTAGTGAGTTTACTCACCTTATTCGTTAATCGATAAATAACGGTTAACGGTCGGTTGATCATATCAGGCATTTAATTCCGTCAAAAATTGAAACGATCTCCGAATCTCTCTAGACCAGTTCCATTATATAACCTACGTTCATACGATTCCAACGGATCAGACCGTCTGAAAAACTGATCATATATAGACGAGATGTCACATTTAAAAGTTTTACACATTCTCAAATTAAAATTAAATTATAATAATTGGTGTTACCTCAGCCTATTTCCACACCCATTCAGCTCGCGTTAAACAACGTATAGCCCATACCAATTTCAGCATCCCGCAAGCCCGTGTATCCATTTCAGCATTGTGCATGTTATGATTCTTTCCTTTATTTTTATTTTCTCTTTCTTTTCGATGGGCTTATTATTAAATAACATGGCCTAAATCCAAACTGATGGAAGCCCGACTTGCATCTCAGTAGTCCTCTTCCCTAATTATCACAATCCCGTTTCGCCATTTATCTTTACCATTGCCAGTACTGTTCTACACCCCTAAGTTTTCCCTTTCCTTTGATTTTTTTCCTTTTTTTCTTCTTTTTTTCTTTTTCTTTTCGGGCTTTAATTAAGTTCCAACCCAACGCCTCATGTATCCGCTTCATGCTGTACATTGGACAATATTCATCTTCTTAAAACAATTGTGCGGCTCCTAGTACATTTATTTCTCCATTTCGTGCCTTGAACCCACCTGTTCTTCTCTACAAACTCCTTCACTGCTTTAAAACGCAACCTCCTCCAGTAGTTTTCCCTGCCATTTTCACGATTTCGTGTTCACCTTCCCATAGTCATTCCCCTTTTCAACGCACGCCACTCTCCCATATTTACACCGCTTCAGTAAGCCGTGCGTGCTTCCATGGATCCCTCACCTTACTTCCAAAAATTCATGCAAAATCAAAACAAAGCCACCCAAAATTTCTCTCTTCACATTTGCCTCCTTTCTACAATCCGGCACCATCGTCGAACTTCCCTCAGGGTCGTCTTTGACCTAGCTACTCTCTTGAACTGTCCCTCTCGTCTATTTCCATCTTCAACATTATACACTTCGAACAGGAGCTACTGTACTCCACTCCTAACCACTGCTCCGTCCCTATGGCCACGCGCAGACCATCTGCGTTAGCTCCACCCTCCTAAAAGATCACCAATGTCTACAAGGTTCGGTGGTTTGTTATGCTTATAGATATGGGAAGGAGAATTGAGGTTCAAAAAGAAGAAGGCATGGCCAAACGGAGAAGAAAATAGAGACAGAGAGATATTTTCATTAACTTTTTTCTATATATTTCTACTAGCAAGGGTACAATTATATAGTAGTACATCCTAACAACTTGCAATACGTGGCTGGCTATAGGCGCCAAAACCACTAATAACAACATTATGGCGCCATTTTGATATGCCTAATCCCTTAGCCTCCTAATTAGTAGCTTACTTCTGGGTGCTCTCTGATCTTTATTATTGTTGTATCATTACCGACGCCTTGAAACAGACCTTGTCCTCAAGGTCGTAAGTTGGCGTAAACAATCACTCAACTTCATTTTTCCACCCGGATCAAAGATGAGCCGCTTACTTTCACATTTCCACTTCAGCTTCAACTTGTGCATTTCAACAAACGTGACATATGCATCCCCCCATTTCTGTATAATTGGCCATGTCGGATCTAATGCTTGTCTCATGCCCAAAACCGCAAAGGTCACGACTCCTGAGTATGCATCTAGACAAATCTGCTGCTGCATGGGCTTGTCTATACTGGTACCAAAAAGGCATTCGATGTGGGAGTCAGAGAAGTGTTTAAGTATTTGATCGGTGGAGTCGTTTGCCTTAATGGATGAGTAAGGAGCCATGATTGTGAGTGATGGCTTGCGGAGGGAATGTGCAACAGCAGCGATGATTTCAGAGGTGGGTTGCGGACGAGGTGTAGGGAATTTGGGCGAAGGAGGTGCAGCAACGGTTACGCCTGAGGTGAGAGAAGGTGCAACAGCAGTAGCTATACTCAAAGAAGGAGCCACAGCTGAGATTAGTGGTGGAGCTGGAGCTGCCGTAGAACCTGCAACAGTGGCTGATGGAGTTGTTGGAGATGGGGGTAGTTGGTTGTCTAATTTTCGGTGGAGATCGGTAACTTGTTTGATGAGGTTTTGAAGCATTGCTTTAATGTCGATGGTGCCGGCGCGTAGGTTTTTTAGCATGGTGGTGTGTTTTGCTTGAGTGGCTAGAATGGAGTTAATGGTGTTTTGGTTGGTGTTGAGTTGCTGAATGGTTGCATCCAGGTGGTTCATGGTGACAAGAGCAATTTTGGATATGACGGAAGGAAGAAAGAGGGAGTTGGCAGTGAAGAAATTTCAGGAATAATAGATTTGAAGGTAGTTTAGGGAGGAAGGAGGGGAGATCAATCAGTGAAAGAACCAAATTGTTATGCTTATAGATCTGGGAAGGAGAATTGAGGTTCAAAAAGAAGAAGGCATGGCCATACGGAGAAGAAAATAGAGACAGAGAGAGATTTTCATTAACTTTTTTCTATATATTTCTACTAGCAAGGGTACAATTATATAGTAGTACATCCTAACAACTTGCAATACGTGGCTGGCTTTTAGGCACCAAAACCACTACTAACAACATTATGGCACCATTTTGATATGCCTAATCCCTTAGCCTCCTAATTAGTAGCTTACTTCTGGGTGCTCTCTGATCTTTATTATTGTTGTATCATTACCGACGCCTTGAAACACGTTTATAGTGCTACATGGGATGACCACATCAACCACCTACACACCACCTTACAAATCTTAGACAAACAAAAATTCTTTTCCAATTGGACCAAATGCAAATTTGCTCTTCAAGAAATCGATTATTTGGGCCACCTAATTTCTCATCAAGGCGTCCGCGTTGACCGGAGAAAGTAAAAGCAATGATACAATGGCCAGCTCCAACAAACATCTCGGCAATACGCGAGTTTCTAGGCTTAACGGGCTATTGCTGTAAATTTATAAAGAATTATGCTGGAATTGCAAGCCCGTTAACCGATTTACTCAAGCTCAATAATTTCAATTGGATCCCACGGACCCAAATCACATTCGATACGTTGAAACACACCGTTTCCTCCACTCCCATTCTAGCAATCCCCAATTTCAAGATCCCATTTACAGTAACAACTGATGCTTCATCCATGGCCATAGGAGCCGTACTATCCCAAACCGACCACCCCCTTGTCTATTTCAGCCTTAGACTTCCCCACCATCTCCAAAAACCTTCAGCATACTCGAGAGAAATGTTTGCTATCACTTCTGCTGTCAAAAATTGGCGGCACTACCTACAAGGCAGACCATTCACAATAATTACAGATCACCAAAGCTTGAAAGAGCTGACACCCCAGACTATTCAGACCCCCGAGCAACAACGTTGGCTGACAAAGCTACTGGGGTTCGATTTCAACATCCAATATAAACCAGGAACGAAGAATGTAGTTGCGGACGGCCTATCCAGGTTCACAGCCGAAGCCACCATGTCTGCAGTGTCCGACCCCTCCTTCTCGCTGCTAACAGACATCCAACAAGCTCTGCGCAGTGACCTAGCAGCTCAGGAAATAATCAAGCAGCTACAAGAAGGTACATGCCAAAACCCTAATTATCAATTTCGCAATGATTTATTATTTTGGGGAAATAGAATTTACGTTCCTGCTGTACATGAGTTACAACACAAAATCATCGATGATTTCCACAATTCAAAAATTGGGGGACACTTAGGCATTAAGGCCACAATCGCCAGGATTTCTGCCAATTTCTTTTGGCCAAACCTTGCAACCACAGTTCAGGAATTCATTCGACAGTGCAATGTGTGCCTACAGACCAAACCTGAAAACACACCATATAAAGGACTGCTGCAACCACTTCCAATTCCGCTCCAAATTTAGAAAGACATTTCCATGGATTTTATAACCAATCTGCCCCCATCTGCTGGTAAAACACAAATCTGGGTTATAATCGACCGTTTGTCAAAGTATGCTCACTTCTGCGCTCTGCCAACATCAGTCTCTGCAGTTCAACTTACCTCGCAATTCCTGCACCAGTATATCCGCTTACATGGGTTGTAATGACCCGCATTTTCTGCACAATATAATTAATTTATTTAATTATATAATTGGTGATTTAGAGAAGTTAATGATCGTTCAATTAAATAATATTGAATATTTAATAAATAATCATAATATAATAATATATTATAATGTCGAAATAGTCGGAATTAGTGAAATTCAAAATATCATGTGAATTGAATAGCATACGAGATTTGGTGGAGTTTCGATTCGAAATATAATAACGAATATATTCAATCGACGACAGTTTGAACGTATAATTTTAATATAATTAAAATAGAGCTTGAAACGACGCGGCAGTTCGCTATTTGGCGATTTGAACTTCAACTGAGTATACAGGATTCGTTTTAAGCCGGATTTCTGTGAAACAAGAAACGTGTGGAGCTGGTGGAGTATATCTTTCTAGTGGAAGGGAAAAATCTGGATTTCGTTGTGTAGACTTTGATTTACGTCCAAATCAAATTTCAGAAAAGTCGCTATGGATTTCCTTTATAATTTGCGACGCTTTATATACGTTATAAATGGATTTTCAGTATAAACTGAATATCGAGATAATCTGGAATCTGAAATAACAAGCTGTAAATTCTGATATGATATTCTGGGCTGTACGATATCATATGTGAAGATAGACGATAATAATTAATTTTTAAACAATTAATTTAATAATATTTAAATATATTTATATATTTAAATAGGCTACTTAGAGCTTTAAAAATAGCCACTTTTGCAAACGAAGTCGGAATTCGACGAAACCTGTTTTGTTAGATCCGCAATGTCAAATAGTTGTTAGATTTCCAGTTTCGTGATTTTTAGAGTCAGTGTGTGGCCGTACGGATTTTTAGAGTGAGAAACAGTCGATAATTCGACCTTTAAAATTATGCTGTGTGAGCATACGGAGTCGGAATTCGACGAAACCAGTTTCGTCGGGACCGTAATGTCGAACTCTAGCTGCGTGTCCAGTTTTGTGATTTTTGGGTATCGTGTGTGATCACACGGGTTTTTAAAAGGACAGAAACGAATATAAGTGAATATTATATTGAAAATATCTTAGGGAAAATATCTAAATTGTGTTTACTTATAAATACCCCCTTAATATTTACCAATCCTTAACCTAAGTTAATTCTCCTTTGGTCAAAAAGGAGCCGCCAGTTCCTTTTCCAAAGAAAAACCAAAGAACCGTGAATTCTAAATTCAAAAGAAAATAGAAAACAAATCTCTAAAATAATGAATCGTATATATTTGGATTCAACATCGATAGGGCTTCAATTCTGTGTGAGTATTGATGGGTTCGGTGACCTTTTTCGTACCCTGGAAAAATGCTGCGAGCCTAGGGTTTTAGGTATCGAGATGTTTAATCGTTGATTCCTGAAGTGAATGTTGTTTTGAGGATCAGTGGGTGATTTCGAGGGTTGCGCCCAGGTTTTTGATGATTTCATAATCAAAGTTGTCGCAACAAATTTGCTGGAGGGGCCGTGTATCGTCGAAGTCGGATCTCGTGTATGGAGTACGAGGTCTGTGGATTGGTGATGATCGCATAAAGTAGTTGATGGAGTGAAAGTTGGTAATGTCAGTTTGAATTATTGTGAAGGATCGAATGGGGGACGGGAGCAGGAAGTATCATCAATGGAGAGGTCGCGGTTTTGTTTTTCCTGGAAGCGTGATGTTTATTTCGGGGAAGAAGAACTAAAAGGGGGAGCGGGCTTAAATGGTTTTGGGCCAAGGGGATAGTTGGTGAGGCCCAGTAAAATTATTTAAGTTTATTTTAATTCAAAAACAATGTTATAACTTGTAAACCTTATATCTTATTCTTATGAGGTCAGAATCGAGAACCGTAAGTTGCGTTAGGATCGTATGGACGATAGCTACGTCATGGAACTGACTGGAAGTCCATCGGAGCTCGTTACAATTTATGGCGAAATAAATTGTCTGATCAGAATCAACTAACGAAAATCGTTATTTAACGGTTAACGCGTAAGGTGAGTAAATCTCACTAACTCTGAACAGTTTATAATTTCATGTTGTATTTTTAGAACTGATAGAAATTGTCTGCTTGACTGTGTGTTGACTGTTTGATTGAACTGCTAGTCAGTTAATGAAATATTATATATATATATATAATATAAACAGTTAGATAGTTAGATAGTTATATATTGATTCTGTTTATCAGAATAATTCATATTGAACTGAAAGTGATGACAATCATGTTGTGTAACATTTGTGGATGCAGGGAAACATGTTGGAGGAATCCGACTGGATTCCTCAACAGTTATTTTATTGTTTTTCATATATTTTAATATATGATGTGAATTATAACCTGTTGTTGATTTGTGTGTGTATGGACGAGAATGAACATCGTGATTCGATATGATTGAATACCATAACATACGGGATGTTGACAAAGGGGATTTTCAAAGTGATATTGAAAATAGAATATTTATAAAATGGGATATTTATAAATAAGAGATATTTATAAAGTGGAATATTTATAAATAGGAAATGTTTATAAATTGGGATATTTATAAATAGGAGATATTCAAAAAGGAAGTAATTTCAAAACATTTCTTTTTGAATGGAAAGGCCTGTGTGGCGAGTTTGGGGATTTTCCCGATGCTCCCGATACAAAGGAGGTTATGGCGAATTTTCCCGGGAATTTAAGGAGTTAGAATATTTCAAGAATAAATTTGAAAAGGAAATATTTGTAAACCATTTACAAATAGAATTGGAAAGGGAACATTATAAAAAGAAATCATTTTTAAAGTGTAGAACCGTTATTTAAAAGTAAATCTTTTCAAATGAATAAAACGTTGTTAAAAAGGAAATCTTTATAAAGTGAATAAAGTTAATCGAATATAGACATTCGAAGAAGTTAATCGAAATATGGTATTCGAAGTTAGTTAATCGAATATAGACATTCGAAGAAGTTAATCGAATATGGTATTCGAAGTTAGAGAAATCGAATATGGTATTCGAAGTTAGTTAATCGAATATAGACATTCGAAAGGAGAAATCGAATATGGTATTCGAAGTTAGTTAATCGAATATGTTATTCGAAAGGGGTTAGTCGAGTTGAGTTAGTCAATAGAGTTAAACCAATAGAGTTGTCGAATAGTAGTTGTTCGAATGGAGTTAAATAGAGTTGTCGAATAGTAGTTGTTCGAATGAAGTTAAATAGACTTAGTCGAATATAGTTTATTCAAATAGAGTTGAATAGAGTTAATCGAATAGTAGTTATTCGAATAGAGTTAAATGGAGTTAAATCGAATATTAGTTATTCGATAGGAGTAAATCAAGTTGAGTTAAATAAACCAAGTTAGTCGAGCCTAGTTAATTGAATCGAATTGGTCGAACCAAGTAAGTTAAGTTAGTCGAGTTAAGTTCGTCGAGTTAAATAAATCGATGTTAGTTTCATCGAAAGGAGTTATCGATGTTAGTTTCATCGAAAGGAGTTATCGATGTTATTTTCATCGAAAGAATAAATCGATGTTAGTTTCATCGAAAGGAGTTATCGATGTTATTTTCATCGAAAGGAGTTATTGATGTTAGTTTCATCGAAAGGAGTTATCGATGTTATTTTCATCGAAAGGAGTTATCGATGTTAGTTCATCGAAAGGAGTTATCGATGTTAGTTTCATCGAAGAGAGTTATCGATTATAGTTAAATCGAAGTGAGATTTTCAAATATGAGATATTTGAGAAGGAAGAGTTATCGAATATTAGTTATTCGAAGAGAGATTTTCGAATATAGTTTATTCGAGAAGGAGTTAATCGAATATAGTTTATTCGAGAAGGAGTTAATCGAATATAGGTTATTCGAAGAAGAGTTAATCGAATAGAGATTTCTCGAAGAGAGTTAATCGGCAAATTCGATTATATCGAATTCGGGAAAGTACTTATACTTTCCAGTGTCTAAATAGAGATTTATTTATTTATAAATAATAAGTGTTAGGTTAATTATTCACTAATAAGAATAGAAGTTATAAGTAAAGTTAGATAATTCGAAAGTAAGTATTATAACGTTATCGTTATAACCAATGTTTTAAATATAGAAGTGGATTAGTAAAATTGGATTCGAGAAAGGCGTAAAGAAGTTGTTAAAGATTAAAAGATAAACTTTGACCATTTCGAAGTTATAACGTTGTTCAGTTAAGGTCTGAGAGGTAATTATACCCCAACTTGAGTGACTTCCTTCTTAATTAAGAAATGGTAAGGTTTGATCGTAAAGGAGTTCTGGAAATGTTTTCCAAACGAGAATCAGAAATGTTTTCTGATAAAAGAAAAATAAGAATTTAGAATATAGGGAAATAGGAGATAAGTAAATAAATGAACTAAAGGGATTTATGTTAAATGATGTTTGTTCGATATAATTTCCATTTGGAAATAATATCGTTGTTTGTACACTTGTTTTTCTTTGATAGTTAACTCACCGACTATCGAAGTTTTGACCATTTTAACGTTGTTAATATGGAGAGACCGGTTGGATTATTATCCATAGAACCACTCTGTGTTGGCATAAGCGTCGCGAATACTATATGCCAAAGATAATTGAAGACGAAGTAAAATGCAAGGGCTGTCCTGTTTACAGAATAGTGCCTTCGGTTTGTCCAGTCCCAGGACAACTTGTATGGACGAAGGTCTGACAGAGTATATCCAGTGGATCGCGTAAGTTGATCTGTTCAAACGTATTCACGTTTGGTGGCGGAGGAATTCGTTTCTCTTAGCTGTATACCCGTGTTATTTTTGGATAAGTCAATTTGTGATTTGGCGGGTATGACGATGTGACATTTCTAAGTGAATGAAGATGGATGTCTGACAGAGTATTTCCAGAAGGGTCACGTACATTGATTTCTTCAACCGTACCAAGAGTGGAAGCGGAGAAGGAAACTTCTTTTAGCTGACACGTAATGTATGGTTGTAGACATCAATTAGTGATTTTCGATGGATTTGACAATGTAGCATTCGAAGTGAATCTGATGTAATGATAAAGCGTAGCTTCTAGCCTCATCAACCGGTAAATGACAGAAATCGGGCAGGCAGCATGGCTAAGTCGGTCGCACCGAAGTAGGGTGTATAATCACCTATCTAGAGAATATTCATTTGTTTCTTAAATCTATCAATGTTGTCCCATATATATACGGGAACGGTTGCTGATCCCAACCGTTGGTGATGTACAGTCGATACACTCAAGCGAAATGAGTGGTCGGTCATGTGTGGCTGAGTTGCAAGATGTTCTTGTTGAACTCCAGTGTATCGTTCCAAGAGTACACTGATCGGAAGTTGATTCCATACCTTGTCATAGTTGGAAATCCATTACCCAATACGTGCTTGCGGTTTTGATTGTATACTATATATGTAGAACGTGAGATGAAAGCGTTTCTGCTAGTTGATATCTATTTGTACATAGACATTATTATAATATCAAAAGGTTTTTGATATAAAGATATTTTGGATTCTCATAAGGGAAAAACCCGTTCCGTTCTGCGGCGTGGTCTTATAAGATATCGTTTACTTGTTCATATACCTGTTTAAACTGTTTTACTCATACCAGTCCCATGACTGACCCGGAGTTTACTTTGTTGTTTTCCCTAAACTCTTGGGTGCCTAATTTTGTACGGGCAGTCAAGTAGTCAGGAATTTACAGATATACTGGAAGAGCTTGGAGCAGGAGGCTTCAAGATCATATAGCTATAGTTATTTCCGCTGTGTTGTAAGTGCTGTACTCTGATAAGTGCTATTGTATACATAACTGTTATATTTCAAAGTTATGTTATCTATTATATGTTATTCGTTCCGCTGTGAGGTTCGTGTTACTCTGATGTTATGTTCTTCTTCTTCTTCTATTCTAAGTTTCTATCTTATCTATTCTCACCTTCAAATTTCTTTCATTAACTATTCGGTTATTTTCGATCCTTGGATGTTCGATATGTGTTGTATATTGAATAACCAAGATCGCATTTTGCCGGGTCGTTACAGTTGGTATCAGAGCTTATGTTTTAGTGATCGGACATAACTCTGTGGCGTAACTCAGTAGAGATGGGATTAGTAATATCCTAGATTGAGATGAGTGTATATATATACAAGAGAGCGTATATGTTATTGAATATAAAATGGTTTTATATTGTGGAGATTTATTGATTGAGTGGCTTATGAATTCTGGACGATCAGTTTGATCCACTGTATCGGTAGGAGTTACTAAACACTTGAACCCGATGAACCGTCATGATATGTTTCGAAAGAGGGTAAACGAAATAGTTTACCCAACGTATATTTTGAATATATTGGATATATTGGTTGTTATTATAATCGAGTAAGATTATAAAATGAAAATGGTTATAAATAACTAATCAGAATTCATATAAGTAAAGTATATGAAGTAAGACGAATTGAATCTGAAGTTAAATCAGAATTGGAATTAAAATAAGTAAATTTTAAGTTCCTGGGAGATTTTGAACTGTTTTCAAAATAGAAGTGTTTAGAAATGATTTTTGAAAGTGAAATAGTATTGAACTCACTTCGATTACTGGAAAATAGATTCTGATGAGTGTGGCCACATCATCAGTATTCATTTTCGAGTTCCAATGTGACGGATTACTACCAAGGGTTTTGTTCTTGAATTGTTTTGAGAAAACAAGTGTTTAGAAATTCAAATGTTTTGAATTGGGGCTATGATTTCAATTTGATTTGAAATGAACTCAGGAATTTAAGTTCCGGAATTAAAATTTAACTAATGAGGTTAAATGGATTAAAATGGAAAAAGGTGAATAAATAAATTTGAATTTAACTTGAACTAAGTTAAATGAAATTGGATTGGATTATAGAATAATCTGTTATGGAATTGGGTTGATGAGTCAATAATTTGGAATTTGATATTGAGGTTCGAATGAAAATTCAATTTGGATTTGAGGATATGAACTGATTGGAATTTGATGGAAATAACACTGGTATATGCTGAGTTGATAGCATATGGAAGTGATAGAGTTGATATTCCCGACAGAAAGGTACCAGTTTATAATATACATGAATATGAGATTTATGAGCCAAATTGGCAAGCCGCTTGGCTGTTTGATTTTCTTTTGGGTTAAAGAAGGCCCAGAGAGGCGAGTTGGAGTTTGAGATATTGACCAGTACAAAGGAGGTTATGGCAAAATTTTCCGAAAATTTAAGGCGTTAGAAAATTTTCAGAATTTTTGAAAATTTTAGTCAGTCGGAAGGAATTAATATTGAAATCGATAATTGTTGGTTCAGTTAAAATCAGAAATAAGGGGTAAACAAATCTTAGGAATTCCAATAGATAGGGTCGTCCTCTAGCTTAGCAATTTCGAGGACGAAATTATTTTAAGTGGGGAAGAATGTAATGACCCGCATTTTCTGCACTATATAATTAATTTATTTAATTATATAATTGGTGATTTAGAGAAGTTAATGATCGTTCAATTAAATAATATTGAATATTTAATAAATAATCATAATATAATAATATATTATAATGTCGAAATAGTCGGAATTAGTGAAATTCAAAATATCATGTGAATTGAATAGCATACGAGATTTGGTGGAGTTTCGATTCGAAATATAATAACGAATATATTCAATCGACGACAGTTTGAACGTATAATTTTAATATAATTAAAATAGAGCTTGAAACGACGCGGCAGTTCGCTATTTGGCGATTTGATCTTCAACTGAGTATACAGGATTCGTTTTAAGCCGGATTTCTGTGAAACAAGAAACGTGTGGAGCTGGTGGAGTATATCTTTCTAGTGGAAGGGAAAAATCTGGATTTCGTTGTGTAGACTTTGATTTACGTCCAAATCAAATTTCAGAAAAGTCGCTATGGATTTCCTTTATAATTTGCGACGCTTTATATACGTTATAAATGGATTTTCAGTATAAACTGAATATCGAGATAATCTGGAATCTGAAATAACAAGCTGTAAATTCTGATATGATATTCTGGGCTGTACGATATCATATGTGAAGATAGACGATAATAATTAATTTTTAAACAATTAATTTAATAATATTTAAATATATTTATATATTTAAATAGGCTACTTAGAGCTTTAAAAATAACCACTTTTGCAAACGAAGTCGGAATTCGACGAAACCTGTTTTGTTAGATCCGCAATGTCAAATAGTTGTTAGATTTCCAGTTTCGTGATTTTTAGAGTCAGTGTGTGGCCGTACGGATTTTTAGAGTGAGAAACAGTCGATAATTCGACCTTTAAAATTATGCTGTGTGAGCATATGGAGTCGGAATTCGACGAAACCAGTTTCGTCGGGACCGTAATGTCGAACTCTAGCTGCGTGTCCAGTTTTGTGATTTTTGGGTATCGTGTGTGATCACACGGGTTTTTAAAAGGACAGAAACGAATATAAGTGAATATTATATTGAAAATATCTTAGGGAAAATATCTAAATTGTGTTTACTTATAAATACCCCCTTAATATTTACCAATCCTTAACCTAAGTTAATTCTCCTTTGGTCAAAAAGGAGCCGCCAGTTCCTTTTCCAAAGAAAAACCAAAGAACCGTGAATTCTAAATTCAAAAGAAAATAGAAAACAAATCTCTAAAATCATGAATCGTATATATTTGGATTCAACATCGATAGGGCTTCGATTCTGTGTGAGTATTGATGGGTTCGGTGACCTTTTTCGTACCCTGGAAAAATGCTGCGAGCCTAGGGTTTTAGGTATCAAGATGTTTAATCGTTGATTCCTGAAGTGAATGTTGTTTTGAGGATCAGTGGGTGATTTCGAGGGTTGCGCCCAGGTTTTTGATGATTTCATAATCAAAGTTGTCGCAACAAATTTGCTGGAGGGGCCGTGTATCGTCGAAGTCGGATCTCGTGTATGGAGTACGAGGTCTGTGGATTGGTGATGATCGCATAAAGTAGTTGATGGAGTGAAAGTTGGTAATGTCAGTTTGAATTATTGTGAAGGATCGAATGGGGGACGGGAGCAGGAAGTATCATCAATGGAGAGGTCGCGGTTTTGTTTTTCCTGGAAGCGTGATGTTTATTTCGGGGAAGAAGAACTAAAAGGGGGAGCGGGCTTAAATGGTTTTGGGCCAAGGGGATAGTGGGTGAGGCCCAGTAAAATTATTTAAGTTTATTTTAATTCAAAAACAATGTTATAACTTGTAAACCTTATATCTAATTCTTATGAGGTCAGAATCGAGAACCGTAAGTTGCGTTAGGATCGTATGGACGATAGCTACGTCATTGAACTGACTGGAAGTCCATCGGAGCTCGTTACAATTTATGGCGAAATAAATTGTCTGATCAGAATCAACTAACGAAAATCGTTATTTAACGGTTAACGCGTAAGGTGAGTAAATCTCACTAACTCTGAACAGTTTATAATTTCATGTTGTATTTTTAGAACTGATAGAAATTGTCTGCTTGACTGTGTGTTGACTGTTTGATTGAACTGCTAGTCAGTTAATGAAATATTATATATATATATATATATATATAATATAAACAGTTAGATAGTTATATATTGATTCTGTTTATCAGAATAATTCATATTGAACTGAAAGTGATGACAATCATGTTGTGTAACATTTGTGGATGCAGGGAAACAAGTTGGAGGAATCCGACTGGATTCCTCAACAGTTATTTTATTGTTTTTCATATATTTTAATATATGATGTGAATTATAACCTGTTGTTGATTTGTGTGTGTATGGACGAGATTGAACATCGTGATTCGATATGATTGAATACCATAACATACGGGATGTTGACAAAGGGGATTTTCAAAGTGATATTGAAAATAGAATATTTATAAAATGGGATATTTATAAATAAGAGATATTTATAAAGTGGAATATTTATAAATAGGAAATGTTTATAAATTGGGATATTTATAAATAGGAGATATTCAAAAAGGAAATAATTTCAAAACATTTCTTTTTGAATGGAAAGGCCTGTGTGGCGAGTTTGGGGATTTTCCCGATGCTCCCGATACAAAGGAGGTTATGGCGAATTTTCCCGGGAATTTAAGGAGTTAGAATATTTCAAGAATAAATTTGAAAAGGAAATATTTGTAAACCATTTACAAATAGAATTGGAAAGGGAACATTATAAAAAGAAATCATTTTTAAAGTGTAGAACCGTTATTTAAAAGTAAATCTTTTCAAATGAATAAAACGTTGTTAAAAAGGAAATCTTTATAAAGTGAATAAAGTTAATCGAATATAGACATTCGAAGAAGTTAATCGAAATATGGTATTCGAAGTTAGTTAATCGAATATAGACATTCGAAGAAGTTAATCGAATATGGTATTCGAAGTTAGAGAAATCGAATATGGTATTCGAAGTTAGTTAATCGAATATAGACATTCGAAAGGAGAAATCGAATATGGTATTCGAAGTTAGTTAATCGAATATGTTATTCGAAAGGGGTTAGTCGAGTTGAGTTAGTCAATAGAGTTAAACCAATAGAGTTGTCGAATAGTAGTTGTTCGAATGGAGTTAAATAGAGTTGTCGAATAGTAGTTGTTCGAATGAAGTTAAATAGACTTAGTCGAATATAGTTTATTCAAATAGAGTTGAATAGAGTTAATCGAATAGTAGTTATTCGAATAGAGTTAAATGGAGTTAAATCGAATATTAGTTATTCGATAGGAGTAAATCAAGTTGAGTTAAATAAACCAAGTTAGTCGAGCCTAGTTAATTGAATCGAATTGGTCGAACCAAGTAAGTTAAGTTAGTCGAGTTAAGTTCGTCGAGTTAAATAAATCGATGTTAGTTTCATCGAAAGGAGTTATCGATGTTAGTTTCATCGAAAGGAGTTATCGATGTTATTTTCATCGAAAGAATAAATCGATGTTAGTTTCATCGAAAGGAGTTATCGATGTTATTTTCATCGAAAGGAGTTATTGATGTTAGTTTCATCGAAAGGAGTTATCGATGTTATTTTCATCGAAAGGAGTTATCGATGTTAGTTCATCGAAAGGAGTTATCGATGTTAGTTTCATCGAAGAGAGTTATCGATTATAGTTAAATCGAAGTGAGATTTTCAAATATGAGATATTTGAGAAGGAAGAGTTATCGAATATTAGTTATTCGAAGAGAGATTTTCGAATATAGTTTATTCGAGAAGGAGTTAATCGAATATAGTTTATTCGAGAAGGAGTTAATCGAATATAGGTTATTCGAAGAAGAGTTAATCGAATAGAGATTTCTCGAAGAGAGTTAATCGGCAAATTCGATTATATCGAATTCGGGAAAGTACTTATACTTTCCAGTGTCTAAATAGAGATTTATTTATTTATAAATAATAAGTGTTAGGTTAATTATTCACAAATAAGAATAGAAGTTATAAGTAAAGTTAGATAATTCGAAAGTAAGTATTATAACGTTATCGTTATAACCAATGTTTTAAATATAGAAGTGGATTAGTAAAATTGGATCCGAGAAAGGCGTAAAGAAGTTGTTAAAGATTAAAAGATAAACTTTGACCATTTCGAAGTTATAACGTTGTTCAGTTAAGGTCTGAGAGGTAATTATACCCCAACTTGAGTGACTTCCTTCTTAATTAAGAAATGGTAAGGTTTGATCGTAAAGGAGTTCTGGAAATGTTTTCCAAACGAGAATCAGAAATGTTTTCTGATAAAAGAAAAATAAGAATTTAGAATATAGGGAAATAGGAGATAAGTAAATAAATGAACTAAAGGGATTTATGTTAAATGATGTTTGTTCGATATAATTTCCATTTGGAAATAATATCGTTGTTTGCACACTTGTTTTTCTTTGATAGTTAACTCACCGACTATCGAAGTTTTGACCATTTTAACGTTGTTAATATGGAGAGACCGGTTGGATTATTATCCATAGAACCACTCTGTGTTGGCATAAGCGTCGCGAATACTATATGCCAAAGATAATTGAAGACGAAGTAAAATGCAAGGGCTGTCCTGTTTACAGAATAGTGCCTTCGGTTTGTCCAGTCCCAGGACAACTTGTATGGACGAAGGTCTGACAGAGTATATCCAGTGGATCGCGTAAGTTGATCTGTTCAAACGTATTCACGTTTGGTGGCGGAGGAATTCGTTTCTCTTAGCTGTATACCCGTGTTATTTTTGGATAAGTCAATTTGTGATTTGGCGGGTATGACGATGTGACATTTCTAAGTGAATGAAGATGGATGTCTGACAGAGTATTTCCAGAAGGGTCACGTACATTGATTTCTTCAACCGTACCAAGAGTGGAAGCGGAGAAGGAAACTTCTTTTAGCTGACACGTAATGTATGGTTGTAGACATCAATTAGTGATTTTCGATGGATTTGACAATGTAGCATTCGAAGTGAATCTGATGTAATGATAAAGCGTAGCTTCTAGCCTCATCAACCGGTAAATGACAGAAATCGGGCAGGCAGCATGGCTAAGTCGGTCGCACCGAAGTAGGGTGTATAATCACCTATCTAGAGAATATTCATTTGTTTCTTAAATCTATCAATGCTGTCCCATATATATACGGGAACGGTTGCTGATCCCAACCGTTGGTGATGTACATTCGATACACTCAAGCGAAATGAGTGGTCGGTCATGTGTGGCTGAGTTGCAAGATGTTCTTGTTGAACTCCAGTGTATCGTTCCTAGAGTACACTGATCGGAAGGTGATTCCATACCTTGTCATAGTTGGAAATCCATTACCCAATACGTGCTTGCGGTTTTGATTGTATACTATATATGTAGAACGTGAGATGAAAGCGTTTCTGCTAGTTGATATCTATTTGTACATAGACATTATTATAATATCAAAAGGTTTTTGATATAAAGATATTTTGGATTCTCATAAGGGAAAAACCCGTTCCGTTCTGCGGCGTGGTCTTATAAGATATCGTTTACTTGTTCATATACCTGTTTAAACTGTTTTACTCATACCAGTCCCATGACTGACCCGGAGTTTACTTTGTTGTTTTCCCTAAACTCTTGGGTGCCTAATTTTGTACGGGCAGTCAAGTAGTCAGGAATTTACAGATATACTGGAAGAGCTTGGAGCAGGAGGCTTCAAGATCATATAGCTATAGTTATTTCCGCTGTGTTGTAAGTGTTGTACTCTGATAAGTGCTATTGTATACATAACTGTTATATTTCAAAGTTATGTTATCTATTATATGTTATTCGTTCCGCTGTGAGGTTCGTGTTACTCTGATGTTATGTTCTTCTTCTTCTTCTATTCTAAGTTTCTATCTTATCTATTCTCACCTTCAAATTTCTTTCATTAACTATTCGGTTATTTTCGATCCTTGGATGTTCGATATGTGTTGTATATCGGATAACCAAGATCGCATTTTGCCGGGTCGTTACATGGGTTTCCCCATTCAATAGTTTCAGACCGTGACCGATTATTTACAAGTAATTTTTGGAAAGAGTTGTTTCGATTACATGGTACAAAACTCCGGATGAGCGGCGCGTACCATCCGCAAACAGACGGCCAGTCAGAGATCGTCAATAGATGCTTGGAAAACTACCTACGTGCAGTAATCGGTGATGTGCCATAAAAGTGGGAAACATGCTTACCATGGGCAGAATTATGGTATAATACCACTAAGCATACTTCGTTGCAGATGTCTCCTTTTCAAGTCATTTACGGCAGACCACCTCCTATTTTATCCAACTATTTAAGCTCCACATCACACATCCCAGAACTGAATAATTGGGCAGCCTCTCGCGATCAGCTGCTGCACAGCATCAAAGGGAACCTACAGAAAGCTCAAGCTCGTATGAAAGCTCACGTGGATTTACACAGACAAGATAAGCAATTTGAAGTTGGAATGTGGGTCTTTGTGAAACTTAAACCACACAGGCAATTGTCAGTACGCCCCATCCAACACAAATTGTCAAAACGCTACTGCAGACCTTACAAAATACTGGAAAGAATAGGAAGTGTTGCGTATAAACTAGCCCTACCAGACGATGCTCGTATCCACCCTGTATTCCACGTCTCTATGCTCAAACTATGCCCAAACCCATCCCAAACGACCACCAAATCACTGCCACCGGACACTACCATTACTGACCTTGAGGACAAGGTCGATCTCGAAGACATGGGAATTAATATGCATGGACAGGCCAATGACACACATGCAGCTGAAACAAGTGAAAATACTCGGCCCAGGAGAAATATTCAGAGGCCAAAAAGACTGCTGGACTAAGCTTCAACTATTGGAGATGCAAGAAACAAGCACATGCAGTGAAGTTTTAAATAGTCTTTCTTTTATTGTTATTTGAATCAAAAGGGTATTGTCGTTTTGTTAAATTCTGTTATGAAAACAATTGGTTACAAAAAGCAAATATAGGCTCGTGAGTAGCCACAATGGAAAAAGTAGATGAAATCAAAGAAGAATCCTATATATGTACCGGGATGGTTAGGTGAAAATATACAGAAGTTGTTTGCTAAATGTTTTCTCTCGAGTTTCCTTTTTCTTCCTCCTCAAGTATTCTTCTTCTTCTTTAATTTCCCTCTTCCTCCCACCTTAAACCCCATCATGGTTCCCTTCCTACTACGTTTTGGCGGCTCTCTTCTTGTTTCGAAAAGAAACCCTGGAACTGTTTTGCCTTTTTTTACTTTGTTCCTTGAACCAGTCAAACAACAGTACCCATGGTTTCCTTCATGCAAATCCATAACAGCATGTACGTGACAACCTCACAAGTTCGAGCATATATGTTTTCAGTAAATTTTGGTTAAAGCATTTATTTGTTTTAAATTTCGAGAAGCAAATGGAAAGTTGGAGATTACAATTGATTGAAGAAAATAGGAGGCATGCCTGTGTATTTATAGTATTGGAGTTCCTTGGAGATCAAGGAATAGATTTATTATAGGCGTTGAAAATTTCCAGTCTAGCTGTTTCCATCTAATAGCTGTGCGTTCACTACGTAGAAGGGTAGATTATATTGCTATCAAAATATAGAGTAGGACTGCAGCAGTATCATGTGTTTTTCTCAGTCGAATTCTACGTGTAGTCACATATACGAATAGGGTTGCAGTTCCTTTTCCATGAAGTCTTCAGTATTTTAAAAAGATAAAAGAAAATGGTCATTCAATATCGTACAGGTTATCACAAACTATTTAAATATAATATGCATGTGCTTAGAGTCTTTGGGTAGGTCTATATATAAATAGCTTAGGATAGGATGGCTTCAATGTATGGTCATTTCCATTGAAGGTGTCGTGTAAGTGTGTACAAATTGCTTCATGGCTGCGGAAAAGAAAATGTACAGCAGTATGTTGATATTTATATGTATAGGAGAAAACTTAAGTATAAAGATAGTGTAGGCATTCATTGAGACAACTCTCGTATACTGATGTTTCTTCAGCATGTGAAATGGTCATTAGGCAAGTCTATAGATTTGTTTATTTTGTATATAAAGTTTAGCATATCCCGTCATATAACACTCCGTTCACATACAGACCATTATTGTAACACCCCGTATTTCTGTTAATACTAATATTCACAAATTAAAAGAATTAATATTGAGAATTTGCACGAAATAGCCTTAAAAAGGCATATAACAAATTTGAGATATGTGAATTGCCTTAAAAGGCGAAAAATGGAATTAAGACATTAATTGGAAAATTAATGTGTAGAAATGGTCATAAGTTAATTATGGATTAATTTGAATTCATGAATAGGTGCGTGTGTATATATATATATATATATTTATATATATATGGGCAGTTAATGTAAACATGAATAGAAGTTTATTAATTTGCTGAGTGTTTGCTGAGTCACTTCTGACTTATTGCTGAGTCAATAAGATAAACCCCATGTAACAACCCGTATTTCGATAACATGTTAAAACGAGAATCAAGGCAGAATTTAATTTTAAATTCTGAATCAAGTAAAACGGGCTATGCCATTGCGTTCGTCTCAGAAAAATACGCGAAATAGAGTCTGAGTTTTCGAGAATCGGAGTCCGTATGACCCGATTAAGGCCCAACGAAGTTTTCAGAAAATTTCTAAGTAAAAACAGATTTCAAATTCAAGTTTGAAATTGGAAATTTGGGCCAGTTTGGGCCAGGCGGGAAAATTCCCGCCAGAGCACCCAAGTCGACAGCCCTGTCGACTTGGGAGTCGACTTGGTTGGACCCAAGTCGACAGCCCTGTCGACTTGGTCCAGCCGGGCTGTTTAGCCTGGTGCACCATTTTGAGATTGTGTTGAGCTTGGGGGCCAGATTCGGTTTTAGGGGCTAAGATTGCAACTAGGGTTTAATCCTATGGCCTAAAACACTTGCCTAATCTATAAATAAGACCCTAACCTAACCCTAAATCATCATTATTCATTCATACAACTAAACTATGGCAAAATTTTACCTCTAATGGCCTCCACTCTCTTGATAAAATTTCTAAATTGTTTCTATGAGAGATTTTCCATGCATACAAGTGTTTTCAAGCTTGTATGAGTGTCATTAGCTTGCATTCAAGTCAAGTTTCTATATTTTCATCATAAAGCAAGGGTTTTGATCATTTTGGCTCAAGGGTTTTTATGTTAGAGCTTGCATTTTGGGTCTATTTGATTGCATAAGGGCTTTGTCATATCTTTTGTACCTTCATAGCAATGTAAGCCCTTTCCCTACTCTTAGATATTAACTATGAAGTTAAATGTTCATGTTGCAAGTTTGGGTTTGACCATTGAGTATGATACATGCTATCATGTCATGCAAGTTTATGAAGTCATTATCTTGATCTTGTGGGCTAAAAGCCACAACCTTTATGTTGAAATGTTGCATTATGCAACATGAGAACCCTCATAACCTTTATGTCAACTTGCATATGAAGTCATAACCCTTATATGATGATATATGCGAGTTACTAGTCATCATTCCATGTCTTTTGTCACCATGATTCGTTTATGTGCCAAGTTTGGGTTTATGCATGTTTTTGAGGCTTAAGAATGTAACATGCAAGTTAATGAACACATTTGTGCCCCATTTGCCACCATGATTAACTTGTGGCTTAATATCCATTTTTGTCATACCTTTGCCAAGTCTCTTCTTTTAATCCATTACGTTGTTGCGAACGTATATGCGAGTTTAAAAGCGTTGGGGTATGTTATGGGTAATTTCTAATGACATGAAAACATAACTTAAAAGACATAAAAACATAAGCTTGGGAATTTACCTATTAAGTTAGGTCTACCCTTTGGGAATTTACCTATTAAGTTAGGTCTACCCAAATGCTTGAAAAACTTGTAACATGTGTTGGAAACATAATGGACATGACACTTAGAAAATATAAGTGTGACCAACTCGAGGTTGGGTTGAGTTTGCAACGTAAAACTACCCGAAACCGACCGGCCTAACTAGTAGTTGCAAACAATAGGACCCAATGTGAGAAGTTGGTCATGTTGTACTTGAACCCGAGGTTAGACCAAGTCGTGGTGTAAAGCTACCCGGAACCGACCGGCTTAACTAGTAACCACAAAAAAGTCTAATGTGAGAGGTTAAGGTGCATTAAGTAATTAATGCCACATGATAGGGTTAAGTTAATTTTCTTAATGACACTTAACCGAAAGATACAATTAATGGATGGGGTTAAGATTAGACTCAACTAGTCTAAACATGGAAATCGGATGGGGTTAAGTTAGCCTAGACTTAATTAATCCCACTTGGCAGTTTAATGGGGTTAAGTTAAACACTTAACTAATCTAAACATGATGAATTGATGCGGTTAAGTGACCTATACTTAACCAATCTAACTCGTTAATTTATTGAGGTTAAGTTAACCTATACTTAACCAATCTAACGTGAAAACATGATAAGGCTAAGTCACGAATCGCTTAAATACGCTTGGCCGATTTGACTCAGTAATTTGATAGGGTCAAGTTAATATATACTTAACCAACTTGAGCATGGTTTGTAGGGTTAAGTGTTGAACTTGGATACTTAGCCAATTTTGACATGATTTGTAGACGGGTTAGGTCATGAACTTAAGTGACACTTAATCCATTATGTAAACCCCAGTTCTGAGGATTAGGTGGATAACCGTAGTTAACAAGGATAACGGGAATAAGGCTAAGTGGTAAACCTTAGTTGAAGAATAACTAAGTAATGATTCTTAGTCAAGGAAATTTAGACCAGTTCATAGATAGATGAGTAACCTGATACGGTAGGTCATCGTTTAAGTATACGAGTAGGAGCAAGTATCTGATTTAGATAAAGGCTCCAGCGAACTGGGTAACGAAGCAGCCGCTTCGGGGAACGTGAGGATATTCTTGGTATCCCTCTGTGAGCTGCCAGGTGATCATACTAGGCTCATGAGAGGTTAAGGTCTGCGTTAGAAGAACCAAGAGTATGCCTTGGTTGCTATACGAGCAACCTAAAGACGGGGATGGATAGGGGATAGTCGACGATACACGGTCATACCCTAAATAGCATTTCGTCAGGCTACCTACCATCTTTGGTCAAGCGTGTACGTACGGAAAGGCAGAGAACACCCAAAAGACCATAATTGCTATCTAATTATGGGTGCGGTAAGGCTTGGATGTGGGTTGGCCAGTGTTGTGTTCTCATACGGGATTTATCCTGTCTTGTCTTTCACTAGTTGAGGGAGTGGTCTCGTGGGACCATAGCCACGTATAGAAAAACAGACCTTAGCATCTGCATCGGCGGATAAATCGAAAGCTCCCGGCCGAGTCCTGTATTTCCTGACCTGCCCTGTGACAGGACTCGGATGGCACGATGTGATACATGTGCATACAGTCATGGAAAAACGATCCACGATGAATGCGTGGGAAAAAGGGCGCGGTTGACGGTTAGCGTAAATCCTAGTGGCCCTGGGTGGTTGAACCAAAACCGAGATACGGAAACGTGCAATAGGTAAGCATAATCCCTAGTAGTCCTAGGTAGCATAAGTCCTAGTTGTACAAACGATGATTCATGTTGAAAGGCCCTAGTTAGATATAGGGTGACAATCCAAAACGATCTTAAGGATCATGGAACTATGTTAAAGTAGTATAGAATCTCATGGGAAAGCCCGTATGGTCTACGGCAAGGGACTGAACATTTACATGGAATAAAACATACGAGTTGAGTAACCTATATATGCGATATATTAGGTTGACATGGACCATTACACGACTTTTGAGTAAGGGTCATTCATGGTTAACACATGATACGGTGGGGATACTAGTACGGTAGGTGCAGAGTTAAAAGATAGGATAGATACCATGGGATGTTATACGTGATAGATATCTTGGGGATATTATACTTGATAGGAACCTGATGAGGGGATACCTTGCTTTATCTTGACATCGTAATTTATCATGACACCTTAGTTTATCGGAGTTCAGTAGTTCATCCTGTTATTTTGATTTAGCTTATCTATCTTGTCATCATGCTTATGTTCATCTCAGTTTCTCATGTCAGCTAACTTTACTAGTTTTTATGCTAATAGTAGATAGGGCTTACTCATTCTTTTTGACTGACCCGTTTTGTTTCGCCTCTTTTCTTCCGTCCCCCCCCCCCCCAGGTTACAGGGAGGAAATACTGTTGTTTAGTTCGGACTTCTTCTGCTTGAAGGTCATCATGGATGGCTTGGATTTTTCTTGGCTATGGCTACTTTACTGTTTTTACTTGGGGAATAATTTATGAAAAAGTCTTTATGCTTCTTTATTATTGCAAGACAGGTTTTGATGTACTCTGATGTAAAAGGCTTTAGACCTTATTTATTCATGTTATGTAAGTTCGATTTTACTTCCGCTACTTTATAAGTTCTGTCTTATGATATTTCTGTGCATGTTTACCAATAATGCCCCTCTAAAGCTAGTGCATTCCTTTGAGAGTGACCCTAGCGGAGGCGGGGTGTTACACCCCATCTGGTCTGAATGGTTGCGGTTATTTCTAGGTTAAATCTAATGGCCTAAATGAATCCTAACATCTATAAATAAGTGGGTAGACTCTAACCCTAAATCACTTGAAAAATTGGAGAGCTACCGACATGCCGTTGCCATGGAGTTCAGCATAGCCGTCACAAACTAAAGAAGAAGAAGGCCTAATCTACAAACTAAATCTACTCAAATCAAATCAAAAGCTCTCTCTCTTTCTATTTCTCTCCTTTAAAATTGTGAGTATGATGAATCTCACAATATTATTATAAAATAATTTGATTAAGTTATGAATGGATCATAAGAAAGTGATATGAATTGTTATGTATTTGTAAATTATGTTGTGGATCTCTTGTTATGCTATTATGTTATCATATATATGTTGTTATGTTGTAGTGATTATGTTGTAAATAATCCTATGCTATGTCATATGTGATTAATCATGCTATGCTATGTTGTAAATCATATCATGCTATGTTGCAAATTATGATATGTTATGTTGTAAATCTTATATATGTTGTAGATCTCATATTATCACATATGTTGAAATACTTATGTTATATGATAATGATGTCATGTTAAGTTGTGTTGAATCATACAAGTTGTAAAATCATGATGTTAGTATTTATGCGAATTGGATCATGTTTAAAGTTTATGTTTTTTTTATAATAGATCTTGATTATGGGAATTTGCCTATTGGGTTAGGTGTACCCATATACATGAATCTACAAATTAATTGGATCTTGAATATGGGAATTTGCCTATTAAGTTAGGTGTACCCATATACATGAATCTATGATTAAATGAATTTTGATTTTTGAGAATTTGCCTATTGAGTTAGGTGTACCCATATAAAACCATATTGTTAATGATGTTGATTCACACATGTCCTATACAAGTTTATGAAATTTGATCAAAATCATATTATGTGAATTATGAATAAGTTGACACCCTTAGATCCATGACATGTATAACCTTATGCAAGTTGTAATGTATGCAAGTTTTACCCCTTGTTATGATTTATTTAGTCACATATATATGTTGTTGTTGTGAATATTTTCTTTTATGCTATGAGTTAGACTAATAGGGTCTAGCATACATTTTGCGAATAAACGTTCAAACATGGGGTAGGGGTAATATTAGGAAATTAATAAATTGGGGTGCAATTGATATGATTTTGCATGCCTTAAATGGATGTCCATAATTGAGTCAATTATGGACATTGTTAAATTTGGAATTAATTAATAATTCAAGTAGGGAATTATTAAAATTGAGGAAAGTGGATTATTAATAATAATCAATGCTTAGGACACGAGGTTGGACCCGTTTGTGACGTAAACCTGCCCGGACCCGCCCGGCAAATCCAGTAGTCACAAATGTCGGCCCAATGTGAGAGGTCCTAGGCCCAAACTAAAGCATAACAGTTGTAAAGACACGAGGTTAGAATCTTTTGTGGTGTAAGACTGCCCGGACCCGCCCGGCAAATCCAGCTGCCATAAATGCCAGTCTAATGTGAGAGGTCTTTATGAGGTTATGGCCTTAATGAATTAAGAAATACTTAGCCAGATAATCATGTAAGGTGGGACATGGGGGTTAAGCAGGTGCCTTGGGTGGCATGAGGAATCTAGTGGTTTCCTTTAGAGGCATTTGAAATACGATTAGACTTAACCAAATACACATGTAAATGAACATGACTAAGTGGGTTAAGCGGATGGACTAATGGGACAAGCTTAGGTGGAATGCTTGTGGGAAATAATGGGGGCCCATTTCAACCAGTATCCCAAAACGTATCTTTGTGGGCTCGACCCAAGTCGAGGACGGGACATGCATACTGGGTTTGACTATAAGAGGCCAAAACAGGGAGCGGTGGCAACGCAAGTCCAACGGGTTTCATATGCGTGTGTGGACCCGGGCAGGTAGGTAAGACGTTGTTGCATCGTGTAGGTATAAGCCGTGCATCTCCGTTATATCGGGTTGCCACTTTAGGGGAATGATACACCCCACTGTGGGGCCAACACGGGTATCTACGAGTAGGGAGCCGATCGAAAAATGGAAAGTGGGGTACACCTAGTGGAGTTAGGGGCAGGCGACACCTATGTGGTCAACTAGGAGTACGTAAAGCCATTAAGAAAGTTTCTAAGTGAAGCTAAGTGGAATCAATCTTTAGGGTGACTGGTGTGGTGCAGTATAGTGTTTATCCTTTAGTATTTAGGAGCGCCTATAACGCTTCCTTTAGCGATTTTCTATGTCCTTAATCTGCTCTTTCATAGACATTTCCTTGTTTTCCAGCTTATGCCTTAGTCCAGTTATTTTGATAATAGTATTGTAGAATTATCATACTCGCCAGACTTTATGTCTGACCCCCCTCCCTCTTTTTCATCCTTTTCTCCCTTCAGGTCCTCAGGTTGGGCCAAGTTCCAGTAGAGTCTGATTGGATTGCTTATCTCTTGGAAATCTTGGACTGCTGAAGTAAAGTCCAGCTTGTTATCTTTCTTTTTAATGGCTATTTATGTAATGGGATTATGTACTTGTTTTATCAAGATAGATATTGTACTTGACTTTGATTATGGTGTTATGATGTAATCAAACATGTTTTGACTTCTGCTGCAATTGAAATAAAGTTTTTAAATTTCCAAGTACTATTTTATATCTGTCTTGTTGAAATTTTACTGTTCTATATTCACCTAAAACCTCCATAGAAGTTAATGCATTCCCTTTGTGAGTGACATTAATGGACGTGGGGTGTTACAATTATGGACAAAACCTAAAATATGATTGTGATTAACAATGTGCCATGATCCCAAAAGTATAATAATATAGACAAGATAACTTATTCTGTGAAATCCCAAAATGCTGATTCATGGTACAAAATACCCCAAATAAAAAGTTGCTTATTTTTCCAGTTAAAAATTACAGTAAAATTCTAAAAATTAAATAATAACTATGTCTCAAAATTCTCGTCCGAATTTGAAACAAATAATTTATTACAATTAAATATCGTTATGGTTTATAAACGATTCCATAGCAACTATTTGAAAATTTGATTTGGACAAAACTTACAATATATAAAGCGAAACCTCCATTTTTCTCTTGCATTAGAAAAACATAGCTTAACAGATCCGAATGTCTCTTGTTTCAAAGAAATCCGACTTATAACGAATCATATATAACCGTTTGATTCAAAACTCCATATTACGAACTACCGCGACGTTATAGGCTCGATTTATAATTATATTATAATTTATACGTCCAACCATCGTTTGAATAATATATTCGTTATTATAATAGAATATAACTCAATTAAATATCTTATATTATCCAATTTACAAAATATTGCAATTTCAACCATTTCTGATTATTCAGAAAATTAAAATTATTACACCACTATTTTATATTAATTCGAATATTCAAAATTACTTAAATTCAAACTAATTAAATTATCCAATCACTATATTTAAATAATTAAATAAATTAATTATCAAATCACTAAAATTCTAGGATGTTACATTTTCAGTGGCTTCAAGTCTTCATTTATATTTGTATGCACAACAACTGTTTGTATATATGATCCAACAAGCATGCTCTTTTAACTTTTCTACTACTTCATTTGTGCCTTTATGCTGTATATGCAAACTTAAGTTATAACATTACGAAATCAGTATATTTTTTGTTTATACTGTTTTGATTACTTTCCACTTATTTTTAGATACTTGTGTTTTATGTTGCACTTTGTTTACTTTAGGATTGCATTATCAATGTGGTTTAATTTGAATATTCTACAATAAGGTGCATGTTTCGAAATTGGTATCCATCGAAATATTGTGTTTTTTCTATTTCAGAAATACTTTGCACACTCGCGCAAGCGCGAGTGTGCAATACTCGCGGGCCCCACTACAAATAAGTAGTGGGACCATGCTGAATTAAAAAAAAAACAAAAAAACACTGGGCCCCCTGATTTTCACTTAGGGGCCCGGCATAGAATTGCTCTTTCTATTTTACAATATGGCTTTCCAACATTTACTAATGTTCTGCTTTTATGTATTTGGATTAGTTTCCTCTGTTTTAGGTTTTCAATTGTGGGGTCCAATCTTTTAATCATTTTGCTCTTAATTTTTGCACAAAGTTTAAACGGCTCGAGTTTGCCCTACTTTTTTTTAATTTACGAGACTCTACTTATAAATTTTAATTCATTTTGCTCTTAATATTAACTGCTTTGACTGTTTTCATACTTACATTTGATGCTTAAAAATGTGTTTCTTCTGTGGAAAAAAAGCAAGTAGTCTATACTGGAGATGTGTCATTAGCAATGGTTGCAAATGATATTTAACTTATGAATTTAATCTCTCACTATTGGGTAAATATAAAAATACATGTATGCACGTTCTTAGCTAAAACCAAGTTTTATTATTCTGTTCAAAACGGCATAAGAACTTCAGTTTACGAATCCAAGTTACTTCATAAGTACGGTTGTTCAGAAAAGCTATACTGATATTGTTGTGCAAATACCAAAAGATGTGAAAATATAATAACAGTATTTGGTCTCCTTACTAATTAATCTTTCTTGGCTTTAGTGGCGTTTATTAGCAGTGTCTTTGGTTTACTTTTGTAGCTGTAACAATGCTACATGACATTTTTGTAAGTTGTATTTTTTTGAACATTTTATTTATATGTCTCAAATTGAAAGGTGTGTATTACATTAATAATGGCTGCAAGGAAAAACACATGTTGTCATCGTTATAAATCATTTATCAACTTTTTATTTTAACGTTTGCTATATGGAAAGAGTGGTTTTTTCCTACGATTCGATAGGCTTATTTATAGACTGTCATTGTTCATGCTTTGAAAACATGATCAGCTTTAATGACCACTTGCTAGGTGGTATGGAGTAGATTTTCTAAATGATTATTATAAGACAAGACATATGCATGCCAATGGTATTCCAGTGTTAAATATATACTCCGTTCGGTTCGAATTATATGTCGTTCTAATGTTTACAAGTTTTGCTAAATATTTGACGTTTTAACAAGTTTTGCTAAATTGTTCTCTCTTTTACCCTTTTGAAAAACATCTTCTTACTACTGTCAACTACTTCAAGAGGCACATGCTGATGCCAACTTCTATCTTAGACTTCCACGTGTAAAAAGAATTAATTAAAGGTGTCTTGAGAAGCTCATGAGCTTCTTTTTTCATTGCCATCATTGTTTTCACATTAAAGAGCACTTAATACAAAAGAATTAATTAAAGAATAAATATGTCATTTCTTTGTTTTCTTAATCTATATGAAAAATTCGGAAATGTCCGTTAATTTGAACTAGAGGGAGTATGTTTTTAAAGGTACTAGGAATAGTGAAAGAGCTAAATCATCCAATTTCATTAACAATTTATGGTCAAGCTTTTATGCCATTGTTCCATATTATTGTAAACCTTAATTGTTAAATTTTAACTGATTTTAAGTGCACAGTGTAGCAAAATTAAGCTCTAATGTAAAAAGAAACGTTAAAAAGGTATTATACATTATGGTTAACACGAGTTCAGAAGTAAGCGGTAACCAACTATACACTGAGCTTTTTATTCAGAACTGAAAATAGCAAGTATGATTATTCCATGGATCTTCAACTAGTCTAGGGATTTAAGAAAAAAATGTCAATAGCAAAACATGCATATCTGCGTCCTTATATTATAAAATATTCTCAAAATGGTAAATGGTGCAAAATCTCCACTGTATATATTTTTTCATGGTAATTTTATTGTTAGCCATTGGATACAAGCTAAATTTTTGCTTACCTGTGAATTTCGAGATAGACTTTTCACTTTCTGTCTTGCATATATTAACAGACAACCACGATATACGGCTTCTTTATGCATGCAAATTTATCGAGTTGTAGTCAGCGACTCAGCATTGTTCAGTCTTTGGAGATATATGTATGTTTACTTTTCTATTATCACCATGACAAAATAAATGCAATACACATACTTTTTGGTTAACATTTGAAGATTGTATTGGTATGATAAAATAAATGATAAGAAAACAAATCATTGTACAGGATTAGTAATAACAACGTATGTGACAAATATATATATATATATATATATATATATATATATATATATATATATATATATATATATATATATATATATTGCTTCTTTGCCTATGTAGAGATAAATAAAATTTAGTCTACTAACTGGTCAACAAAGAACAAAATATTATAAAGATATCAAACTTTGGTGATCACCCTTATAATTAGCATGACACTAATATAGGAATATAGTAATATCTGCGTAAGATTTCTCACCGTGTTCAGTTGGATAAGAAAAAGACATTTTATAATTTAGTATAGATCAAAACAAAAAATTCATTCCGTAATTATTCATAAATGGAAGCTACGGCTAGGTAACTTACTTTTGCCGTATTAAACCAATTAAAATTTTCATCAACATAAACTTTATAGCTCCTGATCACTCCTATGTCACATGGAAAGGCCTTTTTAGTGCAATTTTATTTTCAAGTGAATATTTGTTTGAAGTCGCTATGAGCAGCAATACAAGGAAAAATAGAAACTTTTGTAGAAACACCATCTTTCACGTGATCAAAATACACAGGTATTCCTTCTCAGATACAGCTTTAAAGCAACTTAAATATTAAATATTTGGATATTTTGTACAACTCAACAGCTACTCGTAGAGAATTCAACAATATTTGGAGTTTATAAATTGCAAATCTATGCATTTTTAAAAATTAAAAAATGTGTTTCTGATCATTGAAACTTCAATTAATGTTCTTATTTAAATATGAAAATGAATGAAAATCCATTTTTTCAAAAAGCAAGAAAACGAGTTTAATTTTAAATATATTTTAAAGAATATTTTTTCATGTACAAATAGAGATGTATATTCTGAGGTAAATTGTAAATGCAATATAAAAAATGGCGACTGATCCTCAACTTCTTCCTAATTCTCGAAACAGGAAAGATCTCATTTTTTATTCTGATTATAGATCAGCAATCCCTCCAGAATTAGATCCTTCTCAGTCACATGCAAATCGATTGCGTTCCAGTTCAAATCGAGAAGTAATCCGAAGTCCAGATCTGAACTCTAAGCACGATTTTCCAGATTTAGTCTCGAAAGAACAGACAGGTAATAATACAGTTAATTTCTTACAATCTAAATCCTGGATTGATGCAGTTAAGGAGAGCAATTTGCATCAGAATGCAATTCAGTTAAATTTTTATGAGCCTAAAATTCAGGATAATCTTAAGATCGCTGTAATTAGTGATAATCTGGTCAATCAAGCTAGAGAAAAGTGGTTTAATTCCATTGTCTTCTATGTCTACGGGAGTAAACCTTAGTACAATTTTTTGAAAGACTACATAGATAGATCCTGGAATTTAAAAGGCGGTTATCAGCTTTTTTCTAGAGAAAATGGGGTTTTTTATCATTAAGTGCGATTTAGTTGAAGACTGTGATAAAATTTTAGCCTCTGGGCCATATTATTACAACAAAAAATTGATTTTTATGAAAAAGTGGCAACCTGGAGTGAAATTGAACCGTGAACTTCTCAATTCCATCCCTATTTGGATTAAACTCCCGAACTTAGATTTAGACTTTTGGACAGTGGAATCTATAAGTAAAATAGCTTCTACTTTGGGTAATCCTATAAAACTAGACAATGTTACATAAAGTTTATGTCGAATCTCATTTGCGAAAGTTTTGGTTGAGGTTAAATCTGACTTTAGGTTTCCTGAAATGATACCAATTCAATGTGAAAGTGGCGATATAGTTTGGCAAAAGGTTCAGTATGAGTGGGTTCCAATTGCATGTTCAAACTGTCGTGTATTTGGTCATTCTACTGATTTTTTTAAGGCTTCTAAGATTTGGGTTCCCAAGAACAGTGTTAATTTAGCTAGTGGGATGGATATAGATGAAGCTTTAGATAGCACAGATAAACACATGGATGATGATGCTAATTTACAAGGACCACCACAGAAGGCAACTATGGATGTTTCTGCTAGTAATTTAAATAGCAATATCAGGAAGCACTCTAAGAATTCAGTAGTGTCTGAAGTGAAAAATCATTCATATGGTGATCTGGGTTCACATCAAAAAAGCGATGTAAATAATGCTAATCCTTTTAAAGTTCTTGAAGACAATAGTGTGAGCATGCATGGTATAGAAGTTTTAACTGAAAAAGACTTGGCTCATAATAATAAAAAGGATTTATTGCATAGCAGTGGGGAAGAAACTAGGAACCCTTTGAATTTATCTACTTCAACTTTTGAGAAGTCTGATCATTTGAACACTAAAAAAGATAAAAATTCTTGTATGCATGATATAGGTAAAAGTAATACAGAGGTTATTGAAAAATCTGAAATCAGAAATGTGGAAGACAGTGTAGATTGTAGTGAGTTTAAAAATGGCGAAGATGATTTAAATAAGGATATTCTCATGAACGAGTCCGATAGCTCATACAGTTCGTATAGTTCTCTACAAATAGCTTCAAAAGGAGAAGAACGTTTAAACCCAGTAAATACAAAGAGATTAATAAGCTAGTTTATGATGAACCCTTGGTAGAGGAAAACCCAAAGTGGAACAAACTTATGCAAGAAATTCAAAATCGACCCAAATCCAGAAAAGCAAAAGGAGGAGGTAGAAATCTAGGTGGAACTAACAATGGTTGTGTTACTAAGTAGTTTTTGCTACAGAAATCAGCTTTGGTTCAGTTTGTGTGTTTCCTGTTTGGGTGATTTTGTTCCTGGCAGTTGAGTGATGATGTTTGGCTAGGCTTGTTGATGACTAGAGGATAGCTTTCTTAATTTGCTGGTGGAATTTTTGAACAAGTGGTGCTGTCCATTTGATTTCGTTGCTGTCACTTGACCCTTTGAAGTTTGGTTTGCTATAGTACATTTTGAGTGTTGTGTTTAGTGTTTTGCTGTGTATCTTAGTAGTGTGGACTGTTGTCCGTGGGTTATGTTGCTGTGTCTTGTATTTTGAGTTTGAGTTGGCTTTTTTTTCGTTTGTAAAGTATTTGTTGTATGGGTTGTTTTATTTTGGGCCAACTCAAACTGTCTGTAACCGTCTTTAATGTAAATAAGTACCCAGTTTTTCAAAAAAAATTAGAGATGTATATATATAGGAAAGTAGTTAAGTAGAATTTGCAGGTGTTGTTTACAAATATCAGATTATAATTAATTCAAATCTTGACTAGAATACATGCAATTTGCAATATGAAAGACGGATGGAGAACATACTTTCTGTTTTAACCCAAGTCCTCAAATTTTGTATTAGAACATTGCAATCTTCTAACCAGTCAGACCTGGGTTATGATATGTTTGAGAAATAAATTAGGAAATGAATTTATTTCAAAATCAGTTACAGCACTATAAAACTATTTAAAAGGTTATTTATCAGTTATAACTATAACACTATAAAATTTACTTTCTTTATTAATTTTTAAATTATCTCTCCTCTGTTCCTAATCACATTAATTTCACTAAATTCTATAAATGTTTACATACATATATTTATATCTTGCATTTTAAACTAACTTATTATGTGCTTTATGTTATCTTGAATTTTCAAGGGAAATACGTGATTGTCATATTTTACTTTTTGTCTTTCCATAAGAATTAACATGCTATTTTCTAACCTTATCTCTAAAACAAACCTTATAAGTTGCCTTACACTTTGACGATGGAACTTTTGGATTTTGTTATACCTGCGGTTGCCTTTTTAGTTTTATCAAGATTGTGCAACTTATGGATATGAGAATTAGCGATCTTTAGTTTACAGTAGTAATATTTGTTAGCCATTGATTACCGCTTTCTTTCTTTAAGTATATTTGTTGAAAAGAACTGAGGGCATTTGATTTCTACAAACGTTGACCAGGAAAACTTACGTGTTTATAATAGTTAAATCTACTACTTATATACAAAAATACAAACAAACTATTGTCATCATGACACGTGTTCTAACTCTTCGTACAAAATTTTGTGGGTTAATATTTTAATCCCCGTAAATTTTCATTTTTCCCTTTCCTTTCATTAGTTACTCCAACTGCTGCTTCATTTTTCAGTCCTTCCACCTTTAGTCTCAATCATCTTCCCTAAAATCATTTTCGTTCCTCGTATTTTATTTTTATTTCTCTCTTAATCCTTCATCATTCTTTGGATTCTTTTTGTAATACCTTGGTTTTCATGAAATAACAAGCAGATTAAAGTTTTCAAGATGGATCTTCATTTTTGGTTCATAGGTCAAATTGATGTGTGAATCTGATTTCATGTCTATTATTTGAAGATATTTGTTCTATTTTGTAGAAAAAATTAGTTTTTGTTCTGCCTTTTATGAAACAGATTGATTTACACATTTGTGTGTTGATTACAATTCTCGGCTTGCAAGAGCCAACGATAAATTAGAGGGTTTCTTGTGCAAATTGAAAATACAAGCCGTGGATACATGGTATTGGAAAAAACATGATAATTACAATTTTTATTAGTTTCGTGATTTTTTTTCATAAACACCATGCAATTTGGAATATTCTGTTCAATTCTTACCGATACGGAGAATGTCCATTTTACTCAATTTGTAAAGGTTGAAATCTGATGTAGATAATTAGACCATAAGTTTGGCCTATCTTTTTTAAAATCAAAACTTGATTATAAGTTCACATTTTGTTTGAAACTATTATTCTATGATTGTTTAAAAGGTTCTTTACCAGTGTTGATGGGCAAATTTTCGCACGCCAACACCCAAATATGTATGTGTGAATAATTATCCAAATAAGCAGTAACGTATGTAAATGCGGGGAGACACAACTTTAATAGTGGTTCGGCTCTAACACCTACATCCACTTTATAATTCTTATTCACCATATCTTTGGTTGATTACAAGGTTGTACAAGTTCGGACAATAGCTAAGTTCAAAGTGTTATAATGGAATAGCAAAATATATGCTTGTTCTACACTTTGACTAAATTACCCTTCTTCTTCTTCGTTGAAAAGCATTGACTTGGTCAACAATATCCAAGTTTGGTGTTCATGTCCATGAAGTTTAAAAGTAGCATAACAATCACTACAAGAAAAATAACCTATTGCAACTAGCTATTTGCAACAGGCGACACATGACAGTTGCAGTAAATGATATTTAGCAACAAACCTATTATAGCAGTTGCAATAGATGAGATTTAGCAACAGGCTTTTTCTTCATGTTGTGAAAAGCATATTTTTAGCAACTGCGCTTCCTTTCCTGTTGCAAAAACATACTTTTCGCAACTGTGCTTTCATAACAGTTGCAACAAACATATTATTTGCAACTGCGCTACCTAGCCAGCTGCGAATAAATATTTTTAGCAATAGTTTTCGCCACTTGCAATAACTGTCTTTTTTACAACTGGTAAAGCAAGTTGCGAAAAACATAATAGTAACTTTTAATAATTAATTTTAAATAGTTACTATTAAATAATTAACTATTGGTAATTATGTAAAAGATTGATAATTATTGATTAATAATAAAATTTAATTGTTATAAATAAATATTCATAATTGATAATTAAATACTAATGATTAATAATTAACAAAAAAATAATAATTAACAGTTAAAAAGTATTAATATTGGGTACAAAAGTACGAAATAGTGTTTAGTTATAATATAATAAGTATTAAGTAACGATAATTAATTAATATGAATTATCGACTTAATCTCGCTCGATAATCCGGTTTATTGTGAAAGAGTTGGGTTTATAAAATAACAATATGAAATGATTGGGTTATGTGCATTTATAATCAGGTTTATTGTGAAAGGCCAAAATACAACCAAACAATAAACATATGTGAACCCGCAACCTTCAAAATTTGCAAATTTTGTTTCAGGCCGCGTCCATAGATTTACTAATCCCGCTAATTTTTTTGGTTTCCCGCTTCATAATCTAAATCTGATGGCTCTTAACGTAGGCTCTTCTTCTTCCTATCTCAAAAATCCTAATCCTAAAAAAGCCCTAAAAAAATGAGCCGCCATCTCTTTTTTTCGCTTCCTACTCTTCACCACCGATTCTATCGTTCATTAATGCTAACCCTAGCTTTCTCCTTGCTGTTGATTGCAACGCACTGCTTAATCTCAGATTCCCCATTTTCATTGTAACTAACCGGATTTCGAATCGGGTTACTGGTTGTTCTTGGATTCTCGAACTGGGTTTTTTTCTCTGGGATTGAATCAGTTGAGGGAGTTGTATTTCGGATCTGGCTTTGGGGTGTTTTCGAATTGACTGGCTTGTTCGAATCTTTGGGTATAGGTGTTCCCGTGTTTTGATTTCGCGATTTTGGAATTCGATTTGGGTATTTCTGGAATTGACGTTGATGGGTAGGAGAACTGGGTGAAGGTAACGTCTGTTGCGAATCGGTGAAGGTTTCGAATCAGGTTTGGGTTTGTGTTGATCGAATTTGAATTTTCTTTGGTTATGATTTTGGTTCTCGAAGTGCTGCTGAATGCTTGAACGCAGTGTGGTTTGTATCAGATTTCGGCTTGTTCGAACTGGGTTTGATGCGTGAGGCTGTTGAATTGCGATGGCAGAGGATTGTGAATGGGTGGTCAGTAATGAAGGTCTTTGCTTGGTATTGGCAGTCGGAGTTGTTGGTGTTGAATTTTGCCTGGTTTGGCACTGTGAATGGGAGGAGTTTGATGAAAATATTGTGAAAGATTGAATAGGCGATGAGGTTTTGATTGGCTGTGGATATGTTGAACGTGGGTAGGAGGGTAGAGCAAATTTGATCTGAAGGTGGATGGACTCTATACCTTCAAGTGATGTGGTGTTACTTGTGGCTTGCGGGTTGCCTTCTCTTCCCTTTGCTATGCCTTAAAGTAAGTTTTTCTATGTGAGTTCTCCTAATGATTATTGTTTCCCTGCTGTCTTCGGTTTGGGTTCTTGTCAAGGTTCATCTTTGTCACAATAGTGAAAATGGCACCTCTTTGTCAATAAATTACTGTGGGTGCTTGGACTTTAAAATTGACTTTAGGAAGATATTTTAGGACTTTGTTGCGAATACATAAACTCTGTAAAATGCAACGTAGCAATCAGTAAGAAAATTCATTTTCTTTTTTAATACTACTTTAATGTAAAATAGTTAGTGTTGCCCAAGAAAATCAAATACATTATCCAGATGAGTTAGTTAAAACTTTCATTTATGATTTCATCTCAGATAGCCACTGCAGCTTAACTTTAGCAATCAAACAAATGACTCAGAAGTCGAGTCACCTCAGTCCATATTTTATGTTCCTTTGTTGGCCATTTACAAATCATAGGTATAAAGTTTCCATCTTTGTCAAGGTTCTTTTCCTGGCTTTGGAATTGTTCGGTTATGTCATATCCCATGTCAAGTTCGTTAAGGTGACCTTCCCTCTTTTTCCTAGTTTGTTCTTATTGACTGGCTCATCATTTGTGGGCTTGTGCGGTTGCTATGGATACTTGGGTTGTTTATATTTTTTGTTTCTTAGTTATAAAGAATGTGTTGTTATTTGTGTTCGTATTTCTGGCATATATAGGAGCAGCAAACTCTTGCAAATAATTTGAATAACACTGTAACCCACATGTTGCAGGAGAGGATATGTATCTAAAAATTATTGTAGAAAGAAACTGCATTACTTCATTACAAATAAATGACGCTACTTATGCTTCACATGTTGCAAGGAAAAAATGTCAGGAGATTACTCAAAGAGCAGCCTAAACACTGGTATGGACCTAGCCAGTGCGGTGAAGCAAGCAGAGAGCCTTTTGCTGATGTCCCAGATATACACTAGATGATAGAGTAGAAATATGATTAGATAATATTCTACTCGAAAAAAATGTGTTGTGAGAAAAGAAATTGTTTTATATGAGTGGTGTATGAAAATTGTAGAAATTTTTGTTGTAATTGCTTGTAGTATCAAAATTTTGTTAAAATAAAATTTTTTTATTTTATTTTATTTTGTGATATACACTATTACTAAAACGAATACATTTAATATGTAATATCAATAAGGTGTAATATTTTTTTTATAGATTTATGGATCTATTGCAACAGGCATATACTGTTGCAAAATGATCTGTTGCAACAGCAAAAGCCTGTTGCAAAAAAGGATACCGCAACATCTTATTGCAACAGGCCGAAAATGTTGCGGACTTTTTGCAACTTGGTCTATACCTACAGGCGCAGGCCTGTTGCATTAGGTCTACTGCAACAGATATCGCTTGTTGCGAAAAGTGTTTTTTGTTGTAGTGAATCCTTGTTAATGTTCAAGTGTTGAAGGAAAACATGCATGCCATGTTTTAATTATCCATGTCATCTCCCATGGCTATGGTGGAGGGGTTGGAAGCCATTAATGAGTGTTTGTAGCTCTCAAGGTCCAAAAATTCCAAGGGAGAAGGCCCCAAATAAAGGCCAAGGCTTGGGGTATTTATAGAAGGAAGGTTAGATGGGAGTAGATGAACAGCGGGACCCACCGAAGCCAATTTTCGCACCCAAAACAAGGCCTAACATAGAAAATTCGCACCCCCGGTGCGGGGTTCGAAATTTTGCACTCCTCCAGGGGGGTCGAAATTTCGAACCCACTAGTGGGGTTCGAATCGAAATTTCGAACCCACTAGTGGGGTTCGAATCGAAATTTTGACCCTCCCTAGAGGATCAAAATTTCGAACCCACCTGTTGGGTTTGAAATTTCGTCCCTACTAGGGGGTATAAAATTTCAACCCTACCAAGGGGCTCGAAATTTCAACCCCAACGTGCGGTGTGAAATTTCGAACAATCTGGAGTGGTTTGAAATCGATAGAGGATGAGGTTGAAACCACACTACCGAGGGAGTCGAAATTCCTGCATGCGAGGTAAGGGAACCAGCGGTTTTACTGGTCTGAAGTAAAGGAATCTGAGCTTTCGGCATGGAGAAAATCGGATGAAGTGGGCGATGCCCACAGTTTCGACCTACTGGGACTGAGGGGCCTCGGCCCCCCACCGGCGCTGCGTCTGGACCCACTTAACGGCTCACCTTCGGCTCGGATGACGGTTTGCTTAAGATTTCGTTGGTTCCGTAATAGGCCATCTGATAGGGGTTTCGGGTCTCCTTATGTTTGCGACGCGACTTCGACCCTACTGCTTTGTGTTTTTTGACGCTTGAGCGCGTCGCTCACCAAATACTTGATGTGTGACAGCTTCAACAAAAAAGCATGTCAACAACCAGTTGAAGTCAACAACCAGTTGAAGATTTCATGTAGGTTCATTATTTTACAAACTCATATATTTTTATCAACATTTAATAGCAAATAGCAATATGCATCCCACTCAAATTGTTAAATTGTTAACTTTAGCCTTACGTTCATATAATCTTATTATGTGGTAAATTTTCATTTATTCAAATGTTAAATTTTTACAATGGTTATTTTGAAATTTTATTTTACTCATTTATGTTGTTTACTATGAAATGAAATATTTCTCCAAATTGAATGTCTCATGGCTTGGGATTCTGCATTATACATCAGTGAAAAATATTTATAGGCAGCAATGCTTTATCTCATCTGTTTATTCCTCTATTTGATCTTCCTCTTGACTGGGATGATCAGCAGATGAACATGTAGCTACTTTGGTATTTATTCTTGCATGTATACAATTAAATAACCAACTATTGGTGTTCCTTCACCTTATCGCATCTCAAACCATGTACAAGTTTGTCCTTAATTTGAGCTCCATGCTTACATTAAACTCTTGGATTATTTGACTTTCCACAAGCTCTTCTATAATTAGAATCTTTAATTGATGACCGTTCGACAAACTAGACCTCATATTATTTCAGTTTCATTCCATTTCTATCATTCTTTGCTATACAAGGGGGAAGTTCGAACATTGCAAACGCTAATTTGGTAGAAATTATGGAGTTGATCATTATTTCGTTAATCCACGTGAAATTTCAACATGCTCTTTCACTTTCTAACAACCAAAACTGCAACTATCTAAATAATTCATTTATCCTTCTTTTGAATAGTATGTTGTTTTTTCTTCTTAGCATGGCTTCCTACTCATTTTAATTTTCCACATATTTAATCTCAAGTCCATCCACATACTTTGTTTTTTGTATGCATTTGATATTAACCTATTTATTCTAAACATTTATTGTTAGTGGATTGCAGTTATGGATGTGTTTTCAACGTTGGGTTTGCTTTAACATATTTGTTCTTATTTTTTTCATTTTTGTCTTAATCCCAATTTTATTGTTATTATCCACACATTGTAATGTGCCTTTATTTTATGAAACAAACTATTTTTTTTTGGGGATTAATGGGGTTTCATAGTTCATTTTGCCTACCGTAGAAAGTCTGATAGTATGAAAGAGATGTTTTTTTTTGTACCATGGAATTCAAATTAAAATTCTGATTAGTAAATAATTTGGTGTTCTGATTCATTGAGGTAGCTCTGTGTATTTTAAAATTGGATGTATACATCAAAACCATACTCAATCACTGTCATGATGGAGTAGTTCATTCCCTTAACGCTCTGACTTTGATTGCTCACTCACTTTCTCTTCAGCAACCAGATCTGGACATACCCATACATTTTTTTTTTACTCAATTGCTATTATACTCTTTGCATAAATACTAAATTTACAACATTTATGCATATGTTATTTCAAGTATGTCCAAATATTTTGCTTTTTGTATGCCACCAATGTCGTTTCTGTTTATTCGAAATATGTTGTCAATAGGTTATCTTATAGCCGTGTTTTTGCCTTCGTATAGGTTTTATGTATTTCCTTCTTTCATTTACAATTTTAGCGCAAGTACTTGTTATTTTGTTATTCAAGCATTATAGTGTACAAATATTTTATGAAATGATTAGAAAATGCTAGATTGTATGATTATAGGGTTTCATAGTTTAAGATTACCTAGTGTATATTTGAATTACAGTTTCAGGATCGTGAACTTAATTTTAATGTAAATAAATTCAATGTTATGTACATAATATTCATTTTTATATATGCTGCTGATACAGAGTCTCTTTTTAAATATGGAAACCTACTTATAATGTGAAATTCCAATTTATTTTGCATTGATGTTAAGTATGTTAACTGTTTGTGGCTCCATTAAGTTTTTTTGTTGATGCACAGAAAGCTACCATGAAACTTGCTAAATTAAATTTTCATATGCCATGACTTGTTGACTACTTTAATATTGTACACATTAAATTTATGTATATTCTAAATTATGTTACATTACCAATTTGTACCTCAGATATTGATGTTTGCCTTAATTTCCTAGCAAATGGTGCATTATTGTACTTAAGTAATAATTACTCAAATTGTAAATGGAAGAAGATAATACATAAGAGCCATCCAAATTTTCTTATGCTTTTGAAAATGGATGACACAGAGTAATAATATTCCATTTGGACGGCTTTCATGTCCATAATTGTATCTTCTGTTTTTAATATACATAAAAGCCATAATTGTATCCGAATTGGATGTATTTTATGATACCCATAACATTTACAGTCTGAACCTACCTATAATATTACAATTTGGATGGCTTTTATGATAGCCTTAATTTTCATTCTCGTTGTATATTAAAAACTCAAATTTTCTAATGCTTTAGAAAAGGTCGGGAATATTATTTTACTCTATGTCAGATCATTGCATGTTAATATGTTAAATTTTGAACACATGAGATATATAATTTTATCACCGTTTTTGATGAAATTTAGTTCTGCTATAGAATTTTTTTCTCCAAATTACAAAGAAGACAGATCGAGTTTCAATAGTAGTTAAACATATATTATATATATGAAAATATATATTACTAGAAAGATGTCATGGTTCTTCTTATAAACAAATTTTTTGCATCCTTTCTCAGCTATAGTTACATTTCAATCTCATTTAACCATATTAGAACATGGCAGATCGTATATTTGGTGAAGGTGGTTACTCTAAAATTGCATAGGCATATGTTAGTGAATATCACATAATGGAATTTCAATATGAAGCCATACAAAACCACATACCTATGTTGCTACTATTCTAGTATAACTTGGATATTAATATTATATATGAAAATATATATTACTAGAAAGAAGTCATGGTTCTTCTTATAAAATTGTTTTTTGCATCCTTTCTCAACTATAGTTACATTTCAATCTCATTTAACCGTATTAGAACATGGCAGATCGTATATTTGGTGAAGGTGGTTACTCTAAAATTGCATAGGCATATGTTAGTGAATATCACATAATGGAATTTCAATATGAAGCCATACAAAATCACATACCTATGTAGCTACTATTCTAGTATAACTTGGACATTAATATTATTTATTTGATTACAATTTTTAAATTAATAGAAAATTTTACATATCAAAAACTCGAATTCTATATAGCTGGAACTATAAAATTCCAATGTGATAGAAAATTAGCTTGATAAGGAAATTCTATGTACAATTATCTTTTATGCATTTTAAAATTCATATTTGTTGATTTTTGAAAAATTTATTTATAGAAACCAAATTATCCTTGTGCCCCCAGACAATTGGAGACCATGATGATGAATTAATATTTAGTTTTGCTTGGCTAACTCCTAACAAGCAAGCAAACTATTAACTCTTTATTATCGTTGCCCAATTGATAACTAGATTGCATAAAAATACCAAGCTTCTAAGTCTGTTTTGTTAGTTTTTGGTCAAAATATTTAACATCGCTTCGTTAACTCGGTCTTTGTTTTGACCTTCAACTGTAAGTTCTGAATTTAAAACACTTACAATCTGGTAGTTAAATAAAAACTTCCTTATTTTTACCAATGATTTTATTATCAACTTGATTATCTAAAGCTACCATTGTCTCAGCTGTTCCATGCGTTAAGATGGAATGTTTATGTTTTGGCTGGGCATGGCATGCATTAGCTTTTTTATGTACATAAATCTATCATTTTTGTGTGCATTAATGTATTTGCACATGGTAATGACTGGTAATCAAATACATGATCTACTAATTTGTGTTGCAGTTCTACATCGCTTTGAGTTCTAGTGACTCAGGAGAGATCATTGGAAGTTGAGCAAAGCTGAGTAAAAATGGCCTTTAGACTTCTCTACTAAAAAAGAAACCAACATGGGAAAATCCACCTGAGTACCAGTTAGTAAAATTTATCTAAAACTCAGCAAAAACTTATAATCTTTATTCAATGATGCAACATTTATTTGTAAGCTAATGAAACACCCCTCCTCCGTTAAGGATACTCACAAAGAGAATGCCTTAACTTTGGTGGAGCATTTTAGTAAATAGAACAGAAAGTTTCAAGACAGATAAACTACACTTGAGAAATTATAACTTTATTTCAGTGGAAAACAGAAATTAGTTTGGTTACATCTTTACCAAAAACTCAAGTACATAAATATCAGTCTTGTTCAGAAAATCATCAGAGTACAAAACTTTAAAATCATAATCCCCACAGAAGCTGCCATAAGGAGTCAAGCCAAACTTTAAGCGCTCAAAGTACTTCAAGCAGAAGAAATCCGTATCAAGCTAAAGTATTCGCTCCTTGGAAAACCTGGGGAGGGGAGGGGGAACGGAACAAAAAAGGTGCGAAAACAAGCAAGGTCCGACATAAAGTCTGGCAAATCCAGTGACTTTCAGCATATGAACAGATAATAATAATTATGACATGAAAATAAGCTGGATAAGAGATAACAGTAACAGGAGCAACAAATGTACTTAAGTTAAACAGAAGAAACAGAATAATATTACTTTTCATTTCTCTGCACTAATACCAGTGTAACAGGATTAGGGTTATCCTAGTGTCTAAACTAAACAGAAATGGGAACAGAATAATTTCCACAGAAGAGAATTCTAGAAATGGGCCTTTACCGCCCCAACAGAAGGTACAGAAACAGAATGCTAATAATGGGACTTTGCCATCCGAACAGACGGTACCAAAAACAGAATGCTAATAATGGGCCTTTACCATCCGAACAGAAGGTACAAAAACAGAATGCTAATAATGGGCCTTTACCACCCGAACAGAAGGTACAGAAACAGAAACAGATTAATCCATATGGAAATAGAATGTAGAATTAGGTGTACACTAGTAAATGGGCCTCTACCACCTGAACAGACTGTACCACGCAGAAACAGACAGGTGTTGCCACCCAATAGAAACCGACAGTACCAACAGAAACAGATAGAACTAAGTGTACCCTAAAACCCTACCCCAAGCGATCGGCTCCCTAATACATAAATACCCTGTGTCGGCCCCGCAGTAAGGTGTATCACTCCCTAAAGTGACAACCAATTGGCGCAGACCTATTTACAGATGTCACGGCGTCTTACATCCTCAGAGGCAGACAGGGATCCATGAACGCACATGACCAGTTGGAAAACACCATCAACACCCTTTGCCATTATCAGAATGAACCGCTTATAATTAGTTCATTAAGCGTGCCCGGACCCTACCTACTGTTGGGTCAAAGTTTTGATACCAAAAAGGGTTATTGACTAATATGGGTCCCAAACAACAGATGACTCAAATAATTTCCCTCCTAACCTTGTGTCCCCAGACTAACAAATTTCAGTTTAACTTGTTTACAAGTTCAAACATACAGAGTTCAGATCAACTAGTTCACAGATTAGACAAGTTTTCAGACTAACGGATCAGATATACGGATTTAACAGATTTACAGATTTGTCCAACTTTGTAATTGGGCCTGCAGATTCACGAAACGGGTTTGTTAAATTCATAAGTCCAATTGGTTTAACCCTATCCACCCAACACGTTTTAGACATCATATTTATCTTAGATTTGTACCAATTAATATTTAACTAACGCGCAGACCTCTCACATTAGACTGACAGTTTGCAGCCACTGGTTAGGCCGGTTGGTTCCGAGTAGGTTTCTGCCGCAAACTGAGTCTAACCTCGGTTTTCAAGTACATTATGACTAAGTTCTCACATTAGAACCTATTGTTTGCGGCCACTGGATGTTCCGGGCGGTTCTGGGCAGGATTACGCCGCAAACTCATTCTAACCTCGAGTTAGCCATGTTTCATGTTTAACCAATGCATTCATTCACAGACTATGCTAATATCAGACTAATCATGCTAATTTAACAAATTAACTTCTGTACAAGTTACAGCAGATTATTCTAGGTTCTATTAACAAGTTTTGCTCAATTTTAAATCGAGCCAATAGATTTACATACTTCAAATTTCAGCATTTCAGTTCCAACAGATTACGCCATTCAACAGATTAAACAGATAATAGATCTTGCAGATTAGGCGATTTAGCAGATCTAGCAGATAAGGCAATTTAACATAATTAGCAGATTAGGCAATTCAATCTAATTAGCAGTTGAGGCAATATAACAGAACTAGCAGATTAGGCAATATAAAGATTTAATCATTCCTTAAAGTTTCATTGACATATCTTGGCTAATTATAAATTTGGCCTAAGTTTGCATGCCTAAATAATTGTCATGATTCTCAATATGATCATATACCCCACTTTTGCATTGAATTTACATGGCACAGATTATGGTCTTAATTTACCATATAACACATGTCCCAATTTTAGTTAAACTTGCCTAGTACAAAAGATTCACATATAAATTATACCAAATATAGCCATCGATTTCAATGCATGCCATATATTCAAAAAATCTACCACTTAAGTGTTATTCACATGTAACAGTTATCAAATCTTTATACAGATCTTCTCTTTTTATCTCAAGTCATGAATCGTTATATAAAAATATACCCAACAATCTAGAACTTATAAATTATAACAGATCTTAATTCAAAATATGCGTTATGTCCAAAGTCTCAAGTCACATGTTAACATACAATGGTTCCTCTTCTTCCAATTCACAGAATATGCATAGATCTAAATCTAGTTTACAATCATCAGTCACAGATTAGCCATGTCAAATTATGCCATCATTCATCATTTGTCCCAAAGTTTAGCATTTGTGCGTTAATCTCCTATGAGATGTGGCACAGGCTCGTGGTAGCCTGGCTATAGAATAGAAAAAAGAAAGAGATACAGAATAAAATATATCAGAACAGAACGTACACAACCTCAAATTCAGATTTACAATCATGTCACAATTATAATTAAAGTTTATATCGGAAAATAACTGTACTTGCCTTTCGTGGTTTTAAGAAAGGATAATAAATTGTTGTTGATGCAGAAATGCTGAATTACTCTTCTTTAATTGTTGTTGTAGCTCTAATCTTTGATTTGAGATTTGATTTAGCTTTTAATTCTATTCAGGTTGAAAGAAGATGCATCAATCCAAGTTTTGATTCCAGTAGAGTAACGACGCCATCATTTTATTTAATAAGAACGGAGGCAGAGTATAGGAATGAAATTGTGCAGCATAAGGTTAGGGAAGAATGGTGTAAAGAGAATGGGGCTAGGGGGTTGTTTATATAGGGTTTCAAACTAATTAGAGCCGTCGATGAAGCTAGAGTTAATCAAGGCCATCCATCTCAAGTGAAGCCAATCAGAAAGTGACAAGTTAGCCTTAGTGACACAGCAGAACTCAGAAATTCGACCAGAACTCGACCAGGCCAGCCAGGGTCAAAACAGAAAGCTGTGCAGGCCTGCTGCTCGACCTGGGCGCACATGCCAAGTGCAACAATGCAAAATTGCATGGGCGCACTTGGGAAGTGCACCCACGCAATTTTGCCCTGGCGCACTTTCAAGTGCGCCAGTGCATTCTGGCCGGTTTCTGTTTTTTCTACCTAACTTTGTTCGTCCATATCTTCTTCGTATGGTATCCGTTTTACGCAAACTCGGACTCTATTTCAAGCAGAATTCCAAGACGAACGCAATGGCATAACCCGTTTCCTTTGATTCTTATTTTAAAAATTAATTATTCTCTGATTCGTTACTTATACGTTCATAGAAAATACGGGGTGTTACATTCTCCCCTCCTTAAAGGATTTCGTCCCCGAAATCTTCAAGTTAAGAAGAATGTGTCCTGCCATCCAGTCATCCATCTACTCAACAATCATCCAAAAGCATCCATTGTCCTTAGAAAACTTCTAATGCTGTATGAACATATGCAAAAGTGTGTGTATATGTTCCTTATCTAATGCAAAGATCAGTTGGTCCACTGATTCAGTTGACCTCCTTAATGCGAACTATGTCAGTGTCATGAGTCCAACATGTATGCAATTTTTCTATTTGATACATATCATTCTTATATGAGTGACAACCATTCATTCATATGCAACATCCATGTGATGAGTCCACCATTTGCATCCACAGAAATTGAAAATGCTCACACATCCATATGTAGTAAAGTGCGCTCATGCAATTTTGCCCTAGATCACTTCCCAAGTGCGCCAGTGTAATCTGGCCGGTTTCTGGTTTTTCTGCCTAACTTCGTTCATCCATATCATCTTCGTATGGTTTCCGTTTTACGCAAACTCAGATCTATTTCAAGCAGAATTCCGAGATGAACGCAATTGCTAAACCCGTTTCCCTTGATTCTTATTTTAAAAATTAATTATTCTCTGATTTTTTTACTTATACGTTCATAGAAAATACGGGGTCTTACATTCTCCCCTCCTTAAAGGATTTCGTCCCCGAAATCTTCAAGTTAAGAAGAACGTGTCCTACCATCCAGTCATCCATCTACTCAACCATCATCCACAAGCATCCATTGTCCTTAGAAAACTTCTAATGTTGTATGAACATATGCAAAAGTGTGTGTATATGTTCCTTATCTAATGCAAAGATCAGGTGGTTCACCGATTCAGTTGACCTCCTTAGTGCGAACTATGTCAGTGTCATGAGTCCAACATGTATGCAGTTTTTCTATTTGACACATATCATTATTATATGAGTGACAACCATTCATTCATATGCAACATCCATGTGATGAGTCAATCATTTTGCATCCACAGAAATTGAAAATGCTCACACATCCATATGCAGTATGAGAGTGTTTTCGAGCCGATCTAGTGCCTAGTGTGTGTATATGCATCCACGAGCAACCACAAGCAACCACTTGCAACCATCAAACATAACATGTCTCAAACACATGTTTACATCCATAGGATTTCTATCTATAGGTCGAAGACTCGATCGATAGGGTACAGTCAAGTGATGGGAGCGAGTGCAGATAAACAAAAACTTGGTTTCCATTAGACCTTGGTTGAGAGACAAATTCCCCTAAGTATCAACCCCGAAGACCGAAATCAACATCAGATTGACATCCAGAGGATTACCCTCTTTAGACAATGTCAAAACTGGAAATCTCAACCTTATCAGAAATATTCAGATATTTACAGATTATCGGTACAGATCAGATTACTAAATGATTTTTAGGAAACTAAGCATGATAAAAACCCAGAATGTATGCGTCATAGTCAAATTAACGCTCAACACAGATACCCAACTTATCACAATTGGATGAGTGATAACCCTTATGGGTCTGAGTCTACAGCGGAATCAGAAACAATACTAGTATTCAAGTGCAGAGTATCGATTACAGAATCGAAATGCCAGAATCAGAAAAGAGTTTTAACTCAAAAATCAGATAAAGAAATTAAACCTCCTATAGAAAGTTTTCTATTTCTATCCTATCAACTAGGCTCGAGAGTGTTCGCCTTCCCTCCAGAAGTTGGTCCTGCCCTCTGCCCTTGCCCTCGTTTCTTCGAGCAGTCCCTAGTGAAGTGTCCCATCTCACCACAATTGAAGCAAGTGCCCTTTCTTTTTCTGCAATCCTTGTTCAGATGAGCTGAGCTTCCACAAGTAAAGCACTTTTTCTCCTTCTTATCTCCAGACTTTTCATCCTTCTTTTGTGTTTCCTTTTTGGGCCATGCTTTCTTGTTCTGTGGTTCTTCCTTCTTTTCCTCCTTCTTGCCCTTGTCTTCCTCATGTAGTAGTGCCATGTCCACCAATCTCTCGTAAGTCGCTCCCATAGGTACATGGGTCATGGCTAGGCTGTGCAATGGCTCGTTCAATCCTTTAACGAAGCGGAGAGCCTTTTTATGCTGGGTGTTGACTAAATCTAGTCCTAACCTAGCCAGTTGTTTGAACTGGTTGACATATTCCTTGACCGTCATACATCCTTGCTTAAGAGATAAGAACTTTTCCAGTTGTAGACTTCGTTCAGCTTGCGAGAGGAATTTCATCTCAAACCTTGTTCTGAAATACATCCATGTTTCAAATGGTCTCTCGGCGTCAGTGACTTCCCACCAACATGAAACTTCGTCCTTTAGCAACCATACCGCCAATTGTACCTTCTGCCTATCGTCCACCTCGAAGATAACGAACATATTCTCAGTTTCTTTAAACCAGTTCCTTGCTTTTACGAATGATTCAGTTCCCATGAAATCCTTTCCACCCATGGCCCTAAAATCTTTACAGATCTTTTAAAAAGCAATTGCACGAGGAGGGGGCGGAGGAGGAGGAATCGTTGCAGCTGGAGGAGGTATAGCTGCTGGGCCTGCATCGTTGGCCCTAGCCTCTAGATACCTCCTGAACCAGCCAGGTATTGGCATACCCTATGGAAAGTTAAGATTCCCAAACATGCTGGAATGAAAGAAAAAGATTAAAATGGAGAATTGAAAAGATAGATATATGGATTTTTGGGGATTATGTTTTTCAAAATAAACTTTATTTTTGAAAATACTTCCTTTTAAAACCTTTTTGAAAACAGTTTTCAAAAATTTTACCCAATCTGGTAACCTTCAGCTCTGATACCAAGTGAAACACCCCAACTCCGTTAAGGACACTCACACAGGGAATGCCTTAACTTTGGTGGAGCATTTTAGTAAACAGAACAGTTCAAGACAGATAAACAACACTTGAGAAATTATAACTTTATTTCAGCGGAAAATAGAAATCAGTTTGGTTACATCTTTACCAAAAACTCAAGTACATAAATATCAGTCTTGTTCAGAAAATCATCAGAGTACAAAACTTTAAAATCATAATCCCCACAGAAGCTGCCATAAGGAGTTAAGCCATACTTTAAGCACTCTAAGTACTTCAAGCAGAAGAAACCCGAATCACGCTAAAGTATTCCCTCCTTGGAAAACCTGGGGGGAAATGGAAGAAAAAGGGGCGAAAACAAGCAAGGTCAGACATAAAGTCTGGCAAGTCCAGTGACTTTCAGCATATGAACAGATATTAATAATTACGACATGAAAATAAGCTGGATAGGAGATAACAGTAACAGGAGCAGCAGATATACTTGAGTTAAACAGAAGAAACAGAATAATATTACTTTTCATTTCTCTACACTAATACTAGTATAACAGGATTAGGGTTATCCTAATGTCTAAACTAAACAGAAATGGGAACAGAATAATTTCCACAGAAGAGAATTCTAGTAATGGGCCTTTACCGCCCCAACAGAAGGTACAGAAACAAAATGCTAATAATGGGCCTTTGCCATCCGAACAGACGGTACCAAAAATAGAATGTTAATAATGGGCCTTTACCATCCGAACAGAAGGTACAGAAACAGAATGCCAATAATGGGCCTTTACCACCCGAACAGAAGGTACAGAAACATAAACGGATTAATCCCTATGGAAACAAAATGTAGAATTAGGTGTACACTAGTAAATGGGCCTTTACCACCTGAACAGACGGTACCACGCAGAAACAGACAGGTGTTGCCACCCAACAAAAATAGGCGGTACCAACAGAAACAGACAGAACTAAGTGTACCCTAAAACCCTACCCCAAGCGATCGACTCCCTAATACATAAATACCCTGTGTCGGCCCCATAATAGGGTGTATCACTCCCTAAAGTGACAACCAATTGGCACAGACCTATTTACAGATGTTACGGCATCTTACATCCTCAGAGGCAGACTGGGATCCATGCACGCACATGACCCAGTTGGAACGCACCATCAACAACCTTCGCCATTATTAGAATGAACCGCTTATAATTAGTTCAGTAAGCGTGCCCGGACCCTACCTACTATTGGGTCAAAGTTTTGATACCAGAACAGGAAATTGACTAATATGGGTCCCAAACAACAGATGACACAAGTAATTTCCCTCCTAACCTTGTGTCCCCAGTCTAACAGATTTTAGATTAACTTGTTTATAAGTTCAGACATACAGAGTTCAGATCAACTAGTTCACTGATCAGACAAGTTTTCAGACTAACGGATCAAATATACGGATTTAACAGATTTACAGAATTGTCTTACTTTATAATCGGGCCTGCAGATTCATGAAACGGGTTTGTTAAATTCATTAGTCCAATTGGTTTAACCCTATCCACCCAACACATTTTTGACATCATATTAATCTTAGATATGTATCAATTAATATTTAATTAATGTGCAGATCTCACATTAGACTGACAGTTCGCGGCCACTAGTTAGGCCAGTTGGTTTCGGGCAGGTTTCTGCCGCAAACTGAGTCTAACCTCGGGTTTCAAGCACGTTATGACTAATTTCTCACATTAGAACCTATTGTTTGCGGCCACTGGATGTGCCGGGCGGTTCCGGGCAGGATTACGCCGCAAACTCATTCTAACCTCGAGTTAGCCATGTTTCATTTTTAGCTAATGCATTCATTCACAGACTATGCTAATATTATACTAATCATGCTAATTTAACAAATTAACTTCTGTACAAGTTACATCAGATTATTCGAGGTTCTATTAACAAGTTTTGCTCAATTTTAAATCGAGCCTACAGATTTACATACTTCAAATTTCAGCATTTCAGTTCCAATAGATTACGCCATTCAACAGATTAAATAGATAACAGATCTTGCAGATTAGGCGATTTAGCAGATCTAGCAGATAAGGCAATTTAACATAATTAACGGATTAGGCAATTCAATCTAATTAGCAGTTTAGGAAATATAATAGAACTAGCAGATTAGGCAATATAACATATTTAATCATTCCTTAAAGTTTCATTGACTTATCTTGCCTAATTATAAATTTGGCCTAAGTTTGCATGCCTAAATAATTGTCATGTTTCACAATATGATCATATACCCCATCGTTTGCATTGAATTTACATGGCACAGATTATGGTCATAATTTACCATATAACACATGTCCCAATTTTAGTTAAACTTGCCTAGTACAAAGGATTCACATATAAATTATACCAAATATAGCCATCGATTTCAATGCATGTCATATATTCAAAAAATCTCCCACTTAGGTGTTTTTCACATTTAACAGTTATCAAATCTTAATATAGATCTTCTCTTTTTATCTCAAGTCATGAATCGTTATATAAAAATATACCCAACAATCTAGAACTTTTAAATTATAACATATCTTAATTCAAAATATGCGTTATGTCCAAAGTCTCAAGTCACAAGTTAACATACAGTGGTTCCTCTTCTTCCAATTCACATAATATGCATAGATCTAAATCTAGTTTACAATCATCAGTCATAGATTAGCCATGTCCAATTATGCCATCATTCATCATTTGTCCCAAAGTTTAGCGTTTGTGCGTTAATCTCTTATGAGATGTGGCACAGGCTCGTGGTAGCCTGGCTATATAACAGAAAGAAGAAAGAGATACAGAATAAAAAATATATTAGAACAGAACATACACAATCTCAAATTCTGATTTACAATCATGTCACAATTATAATTAAAGTTTATATTGGAAAATAACTGTACTTGCCTTTCGGGGTTTTAAGAAAGGATAATAAACTGTTGTTAATGCAGAAATGCTGAATTACTCTTTAATTGTTGTTGTAGCTCTAAACTTTGATTTGAGATTTGATTTAGCTTTTAATTCTATTCAGGTTGGAAGAAGATGCATCAGTCCAAGTTTTGATTCCAGTAGAGTAACGACGCCATCATTTTATTTAATAAGAACGGAGGCAGTATAGGAATGAAATTGTGCAGCATAAGGTTAGAGAAGAATGGTGTAAAGAGAATGGGGCTAGGGGGCTGTTTATATAGGGTTTCAAACTAATTAGGGCCGCCCATGAAGCTAGAGTTAATCAAGGCCATCCATCTCAAGAGAAGCCAATCAGAAAGTTACAAGTTAGCCCTAGTGACACAGCAGAGCTCAGAAATTCGACCAGAACCCGACCAGGCCAGCCAGGGTCAAACCAGAATGCTGTGCAGGCCTGCTGCTCGGCCTGGGCGCACCTGCCAAGTGCGCCAATGCAAAATTGCATGGGTGCACTTGGGAAGTGCGCCCATGCAAATTTTCCCTGGCGCACTTCCCAAGTGCGCCATTGCATTCTGGTCGGTTTCTGGTTTTTCTGCCTAACTTCGTTCATCCATATCTTCTTCGTATGGTATCTGTTTTATGCAAACTCGGACTCGATTTCAAGCAGAATTCCAAGACGAACGCAAGGGCGTAACCCGTTTCCCTTGATTCTTATTTTAAAAATTAATTATTCTTTGATTTGTTACTTATACGTTCATAGAAAATATGGGGTTTTACAGCTAACGTTAGCAATGATTCTCTATACAGTTGCTTAACATACTCCAGGTGCTCCAGCAAGGCGAAGTGGAAGAAACGGGGTATGTAGCCTTATAATTTCCATGTTTTTGTTCTTTTGTCTCTAGTTACGGTGGCTTCCGAGTAATGGTTGGGATTGCAAAAATGGTTTATTCCTATAAAACATAATATTAGCTTAATAGTTTCATTTTAAAATAGAGTAAGTGTAGTTTTACTTTATGGACAGTGTAATCACATACATCGATTTTAACAATTTCTTTTTGGAAATGTTTACTAATCATGTGATTGAATACACTGCATTATGCAGCAATTAAGACATTTAAAGGCATAAAAACAACATCCTTTAAAATTCACATTTGCATCAATATCAGAACTTTATGCAAAAAGAATGCCACTACTGGTAGATACAGCTCGGTGCTAAGGCCTTTAACCAATTACTCTGCAATAATCAATTTGAAAGCCATAAATATTTTTAAAAATTAAATTTTATGCCCTCTTATATTTTATGCCATTTAAAGATCATATTTGTATTTTATCATCATATTTATTTATTTTTAAAATAGTAGTAATCAATGGGACTGAAAACAATTATGTTATATTGATATTTTCAGTTTATGTTTTTTTGATTTGTCAATCTTTAGCCGATATGATAAACACTCGGTATCCATCTATATCCTCAGATGCGGATATTTGATATTCTAAACGATTCCATATACGAATATGGATATGACTCTATCCACATGGCATGTACACATGGTAGCAAGCTTACAAGTACGGTTCGAGGTTTCGGCCGGAGTACCGAAATTCCAGCCACCTCGGTTCAATTTCGTCGGCCTCCAAGATGAAACCCTAGCTGAAATTCGGTTTCGGTTGAGAAGAGAGGAATTTGTTTATTTTTTTATGAAATTTACTACTATCAACTTATATACTTACCTGAAGTTATAGACTTGAATCAATAATCAATGCTTCATCCCATTTATCAACCATAATATAATCGATGATCTCAATTCTGCGTTCAACTCGTCGTCGACTTAGTACTAGGGTACGAATCTCATGATCGAACGGTTTTTTTCTCGATTTGTTTTTGTTCCTGAGTCTGCAGCTGAGAGCGATGAGCTTCTCTTGTTTTTTCATGTTTGTTTTTTGCGTTGGTAGAAAGTGATGTTTTTTGCAACTAGGGTTTAGCGAATTATTGCATCATATGATATGGGCTGTATCATTTTTTATTTTGCGCAGTCTGGACTGAGCTGTACCTATTTCAATTAAATAATGGTTAGTTAACAATTAGATCAATAATCCTATAACATTTTTAAAGGCTATATTTTATTAACAAGGTTAACTAGTATGTTTGTATTAATAATTCATTTAAAACTGAAATCTGAACCAAAACCAAAACTACCGAAATTTACGAAACCCGCCAAAACTAACCAATTTTTCAAATGGTCGAAACCGAGACCGAAACCGAGTTCTTGAACCTTGCCTACAAGTTTAATTTGTTTTGATGTGTGATCCAATTAAATTCTTCTTCAGGAATTTTTATATCTACTAATACTGAAATCCAGTTTAAAATTATTTGCAAGAATTATATTAGATTAACAAAGTTGGTTAAAGTGCTAAATAATTCATTCCTGTAATTCAACAAACATACTTATTTAGTGAATGAGGTGAAGTATTATTTGGGTAGTCATATATATATTGGCTTGCTGCATTCAAGTACAATCAAAAACCCAAATAATATATGTATAAAAATAAACATGACATGACTATTACTACATCCACTTCGATCTTGGTGATAAATGCGACATCCATCATAATCCAATTTTAGATTGTATACGAGTTATTATTTTCCTAAATTCATTTGAGAAAATTAGGTTTTACACTTACAAATGTGGACATATCTATTATGAGTAGACTCACTTCTTTAATTTTATTGGAACTGAAAAATAATAGACAGCTGATTAATGGTGTGTCTTAGCTAGGTTTGAATACACTGTTGGTCAATAACATTTCATTTTTAAATTAATACCATTTTTTTATATTAAACCAACTAGAGTAATCCAGCTTTAATCTATTATAAAACCTTAATGAACTTTCAAATATAGGTTTTTTAGAAAATTATCCTAACCTATGTTTATTTTTTGAAAATTTGCGACTCACCTAATTTTGTTTATCCTGCACACACAACGAAAAAAAAAAACTAACAAAGTAATAACACTACAAATTTCTATTTGTACGTATTGAAAATTGAGTGAATAAAACTAAAGATATGGAAGACAATTTGGTTTTATTACATATGACTTTTTTACAGTATTATCTAAACTATATATCTACAGTAGTCATTTAAAATATGATTGATCTGGTAGTAGAAAGATCATGAAAATTGATGGGTATAAAATAGTTTTGGATAAGTCATGTGGATATATGCATCAAAATTGATTGCATGGTATTATATAAACTGAAAAGTTGGGCAGGAAAAAAAATGGAGTAGGCCTTACAAAGTGATTATTATTGTTTATTTTTTAAGTGGTTTTGTTTTCCCTTCTTATTCCAAATGTAATAATTTTTTGTCCATTGTCTTTCCCTTTTTTCCTTTATCAAACTATCACATTTCACTCTCTGACTATTTTTGTTGGAAAATGAATGAGCAAAGAAAGAAGAAGAGATAGGGAAGAAGAAGGGATAACAACATTTAAAGTCCCACATCATAGAAATATTATCACAATCTCTCCTTGTATATTAGAAGCCAAATAGGCTTATGTAAAATAAAAAAGAGACGGATGATAAAAGGATGTGGACTTGGCCATATTAAATACATTAAAAAGTCAAAGATAAGGGCCTTGGGCGTCTTGGGGTCTCCTGATTGGATATGGCCGACGTTGGTGATTGGGCTAATGCACTGACATGAGAATATTTTTTTCTCAGAATTTTAAAAGGTGTGTCTGTTTAGTCCAGAATTCGAAAGGAATGTCTGATAACTGAACAAGTACAACCATTTGAATTCTCAGCGTACGCATATTAATAACCGAGCGGTTAATGGGTCGCAACCTTTCCTATTCTGACGGTTACTGATGCATGCGAACAGGCACTCCTATAAATACGCTGCCCAAAACAAGACAGAATTCACTTTTCTGCTTGCATTGCTTCTCCTTTTTCCAAGTAATTCTCTGATCTAGTTTCTGTAATCAGCTTCAGTTCATCAAAGCTCCGTTTGCTGGCACTACGCAACGGAGTTGGTCCGTTTTATCCTGGGAAACAAATTGCAACTACGTCGATTGGTGCATACGATGGAATTTTTGTTTCAAGGAAACAGAAAATATCTGGACTCAGACATTAGTGAAACATAATACTTTCTGTTTGTCTTCTATCTTGCGCACAAATCGGTTATGCTTTCTGTGATTATTGTAAACACAGTTTGATGTGACAATTGTGGCATAATTGATTAACGTTGATTTTTGTTGCTGTCTGTTTGTAATACAATTGTGTAATTACAAAAGTTCTAACATCTTGAAACAATATTTTGCTGCAGATGACGAAAAACAGCAACACTGATTCTGCACCGATTCAGACGGTGAAAACTGCTCAGCCAGCGCCAATGCTTCCAACAATGGCTCTGTCTCATGGCGAAAGGCCAGAGAAGTTCAATGGAATCAATTTCAAGTGCTAGCAACAGAAAATGCTGTTTTATTTAACAACATTAAGCCTTGCAAAGTTTCTGACTGAAGAGGCTCCTGTGGTAGACGAGCTCGAACCTGATGCTACTAAAGTAAAGGCACTTAATATCTGGACAAATTCAGATTTCATGTACAAAAACTATATTCTGAATGGTCTGGATGATAGCCTCTACAATGTCTATTGTACTTTTGCAATGTCCAAACAACTTTGGTTGGCTATGGAAAAGAAGTGCAAAACTAAAGATGCAGGCATGAAGAAATTCATTGCTGGAAAATTTCTAGACTTCAAAATGTTTGACTCAAAGACGATGATAAGTCAAGCTTAAGAACAGCAACTTATCATCCGTACATTAGAATATGAAAAGATGACTCTTAGCGAGATTTTTCAAGTTGCTGCAACTATTGAGAAATTGTCTCCTTTTTGGAAGGACTTTAAAAATTACCTTAAGCACAAGCGTAAGGAAACGACAATGGAAGATCTCATAGTTTGGCTACGCATTGAGGAAGATAACTGAAATTTTGAGAAAAAGATTTCTCAGAATGTTGCTGCCAAAGCAAATGTTGTTGAGTCAGACAAAACTAACAAAAGAAAAAGGAAGAATGCTCCTAAGAAGTCAAAGAAACTTCTAGTGGAAAGAAGGGGCACAAAGCAACCGAATGTCGTGCGCCTAAAAAGAAGAAGTTGGAAGCAAATACGGCTGATGTTTCGAAAGGCATTTCTGATCTTGATTTATGTGCAATAATATATGAATGCAATCTTATTGGTAACTCAAAGGAATGGTTTGTAGACACTGGAGCCACTCGACACATATGTGCTAACAAGTGGTTGTTTACAACCTATAAAACTGCAACTGATGCTGAACAACTTTTTATGGGCAATTCTTCCACTTCAAAGGTCGAAGGCAAAGGAAAAGTTGTGCTGAAACTGACTTCTGGAAAGGAACCGACTTTAAATGATGTTCTCCATGTTCCAGAAATTCGCAAGAACCTGATTTCAGGATCGTTGCTGAGCAAGCATGGCTTCAAATTGATCTTTGAAGCTGACAAATTTGTTCTTTCCAAGAATGGGGTGTATGTTGGAAGAGGATGTGTGTGTGATGGTTTATTTAAAGCAAATGTAACAACTATTGTACCACGCACTGAAATGAATAAAAGTGAATCTTCTGTATTGTTGAATCTTCTAACATATGGCATTCTAGATTAGGGCATGTGAAATTTGATACATTGCGAAAATTGATTAATCTAGAATTTATACCAAAATGCAATATAGATTCCAACTATAAATGTCAAGTTTGTGCAGAAGCAAAATTGAGAAGAACCTCGTTTCATCATGTTGAACGAGTGATAGAACCTCTAGACTTAATACATACCGATGTATGCGATTTGAAAATGTGTCAAACTAGAGGTGGAAAAAGGTACTTTATTACATTCATTAATGATTGTACCAGATACTGTCATGTATATCTCCTTAGAAGTAAGGACGAAGCATTCAAAATGTTTAAACAGTATAAGGCAGAAGTTGAGAATCAACTCAACAAGAAAATAAAATCTTTAAGAAGTGATAGAGGAGGAGAATACGAGTCTCCATTTGAGGAATTCTGTGCTGAACATGGAATTATACATCAAACTACAACCCCGTATTCACCTCAATCCAACGGTATAGCCGAACGGAAAAATAGAACTATTAAAAAATGATGAATGCCTTACTAATTAGCTCTAGCTTGCCAGATAACTATTGGGGAGAAGCTATTCTTTCGGCAAATCATATTTTAAATAAAATACCCCAAAAGAAAATATCTAAATCTCTTCATGAACTTTGGAAAAACAGACCACCATCCTACAAATACCTAAAAGTGTGGGGGTGTCTTGCCAAAGTAGAGGTACCAAAACCAAAGAAGGTCAAAATTGGACCAAAAACAATTGATTGTGTATTCATTGGATATGCACAAAACAGTGCTGTATATCGAATTTTGGTACACAAATCTGAAATTGATGATACTCATGAAAATACCATCATCGAGTCGAGAAATGCTAGACTTTTCGAACATGTATTTCCCTTGAAACATGGTACTGAAAATGATGCACCTAAGCGACCAAGGGAAAATGAAGTTCCTTACTCTATTGAGGATGCTGAACAAAATAACACTCATCAAAGTAGTGTTGAGCAGCAAGTGGACGAACCAAGAAAAAGTCAAAGGTCAAGGACTTTGAAAACCTTTGGACCGGACATCTATACATTTATGTTAGAAGATGATCCATTGACATACAAACAAGCTATGTCTTCCAGCGATGCCCCTTATTGGAAGGAGGCAACTAACAATGAAATTGAATCCATTATGTCGAATCATACATGGGAATTGGTTGATTTACCTCAAGGATGTATGGCCATAGGTAATAAATGGATATTTAAAAAGAAATCTGTAACAACCCGTATTTTTCGATAACGTGTTAAGACGAGAATCAAGGCAGAATTTAATTTTAAATTCTGAATCAAGTAAAACGGGCTATGCCATTGCGTTCGTCTCGGAAAAATACGCGAAATAGAGTCTAAGTTTTCGAGAATCGGAGTCCGTATGACCAAGATATGGCCTCGCGAAGTTTCACGAAAAATTCCCAAATTAAAGTATACTTAATTAAGTGAAATGGGTTGCGCAGAGAAATACATATATATTGATATATATATATATATATATATATATGTATATATAATTGAAAAATAAATAAATAAATATGCAAAAATGTTCAAAACAGCGAATTGGGAGAGGGGAATAACCGAACCGGCCGATTTTTGAGGTCGACCCGAGCCTGCTGGGTCGACTAGGGGTTAATCCAGGGTGTTTAACTGTCAACCCGTGGGCCGATTCGCTCAAATGCAGATTTTGCATTTGGATGGTTCTCATGGTTCATCTTTAATCTAAAGGCCCTAGATGGTTCCTACACTTGACTTCTTCCCCAAGACATGCTTTGATGGCTTGGATTGAATCTAGGTTTAATCCTATGGCCTAAAACACTTGCCTAATCTATAAATAAGACCCTAACCTATCCTAAATCCTCATTATTCATTCATGCAACTAAACTATGGCAAAATTTTACCTCTCATGGCCTCCACTCTCTTCATAAAATTTCTAAATGGTTTCTATGAGAGATTTTCCATGCATACAAGTGTTTTCAAGCTTGTATGAGTGTCATTAGCTTGCATTCAAGTCAAGTTTCTGTCTTTGCATCATAAAGCAAGGGTTTTGATCATTTTGGCTCAAGGGTTTTTATGTTAGAGCTTGCATTTTGGGTCTATTTGATTGCATAAGGGCTTTGTCATATCTTTTGTGCCTTCATAGCAATGTAAGCCCTTTCCCTACTCTTAGATATTAACTATGAAGTTAAATGTTCATGTTGCAAGTTTGGGTTTGATCATTGAGTATGATACATGCTATCATGTCATGCAAGTTTATGAAGTCATTATCTTGATCTTGTGAGCTAAAAGCTACAACCTTTATGTTGAAATGTTGCATTAGGCAACATGAGAACCCTCATAACCTTTATGTCAACTTGCATATGAAGTCCTAACCCTTATACGATGATATATGCGAGTTACTAGTCATCATTCCATATCTTTTGTCACCATGATTCGCTTATGTGCCAAGTTTGGGTTTATGCATGTTTTGAGGCTTAAGAATGTAACATGCAAGTTAATGAACACATTTGTGCCTCATTTGCCACCATGATTAACTTGTGGCTTAATATCCATTTTTGTCATGCCTTTGCCAAGTCTCTTCTTTTAATCCATTACGTTGTCGCAAACGTATATGCGAGTTTAAAAGCGTTGGGTTATGTTATGGGTAATTTCTAATGACATGAAAATACAACTTGAAAACATGACTTGAAATATAACATGGATGTTGACATGTAAGTATGCATAAAAACATAAGCTTGGGAATTTACCTATTAAGTTAGGTCTACCCTTTGGGAATTTACCTATTAAGTTAGGTCTACCCAAATGCTTGAAAACTTGTAACATGTTTTGGGAAACATGATGGACATGACACTTAGATAATATAAGTGTGGCCAACTCGAGGTTGGGTTGAGTTTGCAACGTAAAACTACCCGGAACCGACCGGCCTAACTAGTAGTTGCAAACAATAGGACCCAATGTGAGAAGTTGGTCATGTTGTGCTTGAACCCGAGGTTAGACCAAGTTGTGGTGTAAAGCTACCCGGAACCGACCGGCTTAACTAGTAACCACAACAAAGTCTAATGTGAGAGGTGAAGGTGCATTAAGTAATTAATGCCACATGATAGGGTTAAGTTAATTTGATTAATGACTCTTAACCAAATATGACATGGACAAATGGGTTAAGTAATTTGATTAGGCTAATGATACTTAACAAAACATGACAAGGTTGGGTAGGTTAAGTAACTTGATTTGCCTAATGACACTTAACCATTTTTATATGACTAGTGGATGGGGTTAAGTTAACCAACACTTAATCAATCCAATGCGATAACTTGGTAAGGTTAAGTAAGTTTTCTTAATGACGCTTAACCGAAAAATACGGTTAACGAATGGGGTTAAGATTAGACTCAACTAGTCTAAACATGGAAATCGGATGGGGTTAAGTTAGCCTAGACTTAATTAATCCCACTTGGTAGTTTAATGGGGTTAAGTTAAACACTTAACTAATCTAAACATGATGAATTGATGTGGTTAAGTGACCTATACTTAACCAATCTAACTCGTGAATTTATTGAGGTTAAGTTAACCTATACTTAACCGATCTAACGTGAAAACATGATAAGGCTAAGTCACGAATCGCTTGAATACACTTGACCGATTTGACTGAGTAAATTGATAGGGTCAAGTTAATATATACTTAACCAATCTAGAATGATAATTGGACAAGGTTAAGTCGTGAATTGCTTAATACATACTTAACCAACGTGAGCATGGTTTATAGGGTTAAGTCTTGGACTTGGATACTTAGCCAATTTTGACATGATTTGAAGACGGGTTAAGTCTAGGACTTGGATACTTAGCCAATTTTGACATGATTGGTAGACGGGTTAAATCATGAACTTAAGTGACACTTAATCCATTATGTAAACCCTAGTTCTGAGGATAGGGGATAACCGTAGTTAACAAGGATAACGGGAATAAGGCTAAGTGGTAAACCTTAGTTGAGGAATAACTAAGTAATGATTCTTAGTCAAGGAAATTTAGACCAGTTCATAGATAGATGAGTAACCTGATACTGTAGGTCATCGTTTAAGTATACGAGTAGGAGCAAGTATCTGATTTAGATAAAGGCTCCAGCGAACTGGGTAACGAAGCAGCGGCTTCGGGGAACGTGAGGGTATTCTTGGTATCCCTCTATGAGCTGCCAGGTGATTATACTAGGCTCATGAGAGGTTAAGGTCTGCGTTAGAAGAACCAAGAGTATGCCTTGGTTGCTATGCGAGCGACCTAAAGACGGGGATGGATAGGGGATAGTCGACGATACACGGTCGTACCCTAGATAGCATTTCGTCAGACTACCTACCATCTTTGGTCAAGCGTGTACGTACGGAAAGGCAGAGAACACCCAATAGACCATAATTGCTATCTAATTATGGTTGCGGTAAGGCTAGGATTGTGGGTTGGCCAGTAGTGTGTTCTCATACAGGATTTATCCTGTCTTGTCTTTCACTAGTTGAGGGAGGGGTCGCGTGGGACCATAGCCACGTATAGAAAAACAGACCTTAGCATCTGCATCGGCAGATAAATCGAATGCTCCCGACCGAGTCCTGTATTTCTCGTCTTCCCTGTGACAGGACTCGGATGCCACGATGTGATACATGTGCATACAGTCATGGGAAACGATTCACGATGAATGCATGGGAAAAAGGGCGCGGTTGACGGTTAGCGTAAATCCCAGTGGCTCTGGGTGGTTGAACCAAAACCGAGATACAAAAACGTGCAATAGGTAAGCGTAATCCCTAGTGGCCCTAGGTAGCATAAGTCCTAGTTGTACAAACGATAATTCATTTTGGAAGACCCTAGCTAGGTTTAGGGTAACAGTCCAAACTGATCTTAAGGATCATGGAACTATGTTAAAGTAATGTAGAATCTCATGGGAAAGCCCGTATGGTCTACGGCAAGGGACTGAACATTTACATGGAATAAAACATACAAGTTGAGTAACCTATATATGCGATATATTAGGTTGACATGGACCATTACACGACTTTTCAGTGAGGGTCATTCTTGGTTAACACATGATACGGTGGGGATACTAGTACGGTAGGTGCAGAGCTAAAATGCAGGATAGATATCATGGGACGTTATACGTGATAGATATCTTGGGGATATTATACTTGATAGAAACCTGACGATGTGATACCTTGTTTTATCTTGACATCGTAATTTATCATGACACCTTAGTTTATCTGAGTTCAGTAGTTCATCCTGTTATTTTGATTTAGCTTATCTATCTTGTCATCATGCTTATGTTCATTTCAGTTTCTCATGTCAGTTAACTTTACTAGTTTTTATGCTAATAGTAGATAGGGCTTACTCAGTCTTTTTGACTGACCCGTTTTGTTTTGCCTCTTTTCTTCCGTTTTCCCCCCAGGTTACAGGGAGGAAATACTGTTGTTTAGTTCGGACTTCTTCTGCTTGAAGGTCATCATGGATGGCTTGGACTTTTCTTGGCTAATGGCTACTTTACTGTTTTTACTTGGGGAATAATTTATGAAAATGTCTTTATGCTTCTTTACTATTGCAAGACAGGTTTTGATGTACTCTGATGTAAAAGGCTTTAGACCTTATTTATTCATGTTATGAAAGTTTAATTTTACTTCCGCTATTTTTATATGTTCTGTCTTGTGATATTTCTGTGCATGTTTACCAATAATGCCCCTCTAAAGCTAGTGCATTCCTTTGCGAGTGACCCTAGCGGAGGCGGGGTGTTACACGTGGTATCAGAGCAGAAGGTTACCAGACTGGGCAAAAGTTTTTAAAGACCTTCTGAAAACTATTTGAAAATCGTTTACAAAGAAGCATTTTTTCAAGAAAATTTTCTTTTAAAAGAAAAAGGCTATTCCCTAAAGGCCATTAGCACTATCCTTGTTTCCTTAATTGAATCTCTTCTCCTTTCTTTCCTCCATCTGTAGTCACAGTGGTTTTAACTGCGACTAGTCTTTTCTATCTACGAAAGTGCTTTCCATGCGATGGAGGTGGTTTTTAAGAGACCAGTGGCCGCGTTATAAGAAAGGATAGTGAGAAAGAGGATAAAGGATACGAGCTTAAGGATGAGCAACTTGTTGGTATGGCTTAGTCCTCAAAGGAGGGAGAAAGATGAACAATGAAACCCATGACGAGAAAGTATCTTTGGTATGGTGAAACGGGACGGATAGTTAAGTATTGTGGGACAAGGACAAGATCATCGTTGTATACCTTCACTAGAGTACCTGAGTAGGGGGATAACATCCTTGTTGAAGATCTAGTTATTCTTTTCTATCATCCCGCCAAGACTTTGTTTTGATCCCCGCATCATTTAAGTCCGCTTCGGAAGTTGAGTCTCTGCACCTTAAGTACTAACGTAATAGAGAATCCCATTTTTGTCTCAAAGTCCTATTGGAGAATCAGTCCATTTATACATGACTTGTTTGGATTTGGGAATGTCTATGCCAAGTGTTGAGTTTGGAAATAATGCTTATGTTTATAAGCTATGGATGGATTCTAGGGATAAAGTGGTTATCCAGTAGGGGGTGCCACTCTCGGTTTTGATAGGAGGGTAGTTAGACCTTTTGACTAGCCTTGGTAATGCCCTCGAAGTATCGGGTAACCTTTTTGAGGTTCTGTCATGACTAGTTACTTAGAATCCCTTGATGCCTTTATTGGAAATTTGAAGCCCGATCGAGTGGTGTTTGCCAATAAGACGGATGGTTTACTTCATTTATGCATGGGTTATAGAGATCACCCTAGTAAGTGCGCATGATAACCTGATTGACATCTGTTTACTTTCAAGAGAAAGTTCTTCTACATGGAATGCCTTATAGTATATAAACGAGATCCAAGATTCACTAGTGAATTTTGGAAAGCTTGCATGAGATCATGAGTACGCAGTCATGTTTGCGCCAAGTATTCTAGAAAAAGGATAGGTGCAAGTGGAACGAGAGGCGACGAAGAAATGAGTTTCAGCTCATGTTATGGAAGCAGGAAATAAGAAGCTACGAAATCGCGAAGTTAAAGGGCGGTCAAGGCACAATGGAAGTAAGCCCGAGGAAATACGACTTTGATGGTCAAAGACTAGATACCTGCATGATATCTCTTTTTGGGAGTATATCCTTGATCCCTGTTTCCGTAGAGCTTACTTGTAGGTTATCTTTTGTGGACATCCTCTCGGTCCTACTTTCTGTTACAAACCCCGTAAGGAGTTTGTCTTGTTTATCTTCTCGGCCCTGTTTCAGGGAATTCTAGGTAGAACCCTATGGATGTAAACATGTATTTGAAACATGTTATGATTGATATGGTTGCAAGTGGTTGCTCGTGGATGCACGAATACACATTAGATACTAGCTCGACTCGGTCACATTTCATATTGCATATGCACGAGTACTTATACTTGTTTATGGATGAAATCGAATGTATTATCATGCGGTTGTTGCATATGAATGAATGATTGTGCACGCATATAGTATCTATATGACTAGGACTATTTGCATACATGTTGGATTCATGGCACTATACATATTTTGCATTAGAAAGATTATTCAGGCCTGATCATTAGCATTAGCTAAGGAACGTGTACACACACGTTTTGCATATATTCATACAGCATTAGAAATCATCTAAGGACAATGGTTGCTTGTGGATGATGTTTTGAGTAGATGGATGATGGATGGTAGGATATATTCTTCCTAACTTGGAGATTTCGGGGACGAAATCCTAAAAGGTGGGGAGAATGTAACAACCCGTATTTTTCGATAACGTGTTAAGACGAGAATCAAGGCAGAATTTAATTTTAAATTCTGAATCAAGTAAAACGGGCTATGCCATTGCGTTCGTCTCGGAAAAATACGCGAAATAGAGTTTGAGATTTCGAGAATCGGAGTCCGTATGACCAAGATATGGCCTCGCGAAGTTTCACGAAAAATTCCCAAATAAAAGTATACTTAATTAAGTGAAATGGGTTGCGCAGAGAAATACATATATATTGATATATATATATATATAATTGAAAATTAAATAAATAAATATGCAAAAATGTTCAAAACAGCGAATTGGGAGAGGGGAATGACCGAACCGGCCGATTTTTGAGGTCAACCCGAGCCTGCTGGGTCGACTAGGGGTTAATCCAGGGTGTTTGGCTGTCAACCCGTGGGCCGATTCGCTCAAATGCAGATTTTGCATTTGGATGGTACTCATGGTTCATCTTTAATCTAAAGGCCCTAGATGGTTCCTACACTTGACTTCTTCCCCAAGACATGCTTTGATGGCTTGGATTGAATCTAGGTTTAATCCTATGGCCTAAAACACTTGCCTAATCTATAAATAAGACCCTAACCTATCCTAAATCCTCATTATTCATTCATGCAACTAAACCATGGCAAAATTTTACCTCTCATGGCCTCCACTCTCTTCATAAAATTTCTAAATGGTTTCTATGAGAGATTTTCCATGCATACAAGTGTTTTCAAGCTTGTATGAGTGTCATTAGCTTGCATTCAAGTCAAGTTTCTATCTTTGCATCATAAAGCAAGGGTTTTGATCATTTTGGCTCAAGGGTTTTTATGTTAGAGCTTGCATTTTGGGTCTATTTGATTGCATAAGGGCTTTGTCATATCTTTTGTGCCTTCATAGCAATGTAAGCCCTTTCCCTACTCTTAGATATTAACTATGAAGTTAAATGTTCATGTTGCAAGTTTGGGTTTGATCATTGAGTATGATACATGCTATCATGTCATGCAAGTTTATGAAGTCATTATCTTGATCTTGTGAGCTAAAAGCTACAACCTTTATGTTGAAATGTTGCATTAGGCAACATGAGAACCCTCATAACCTTTATGTCAACTTGCATATGAAGTCGTAACCCTTATATGATGATATATGCGAGTTACTAGTCATCATTCCATATCTTTTGTCACCATGATTCGCTTATGTGCCAAGTTTGGGTTTATGCATGTTTTGAGGCTTAAGAATGTAACATGCAAGTTAATGAACACATTTGTGCCTCATTTTCCACCATGATTAACTTGTGGCTTAATATCCATTTTTGTCATGCCTTTGCCAAGTCTCTTCTTTTAATCCATTACGTTGTCGCGAACGTATATGCGAGTTTAAAAGCGTTGGGTTATGTTATGTGTAATTTCTAATGACATGAAAATACAACTTGAAAACATGACTTGAAATATAACATGGAAGTTGACATGTAAGTATGCATAAAAACATAAGCTTGGGAATTTACCTATTAATTTAGGTCTACCCTTTGGGAATTTACCTATTAAGTTAGGTCTACCCAAATGCTTGAAAACTTGTAACATGTTTTGGGAAACATGATGGACATGACACTTAGATAATATAAGTGTGGCCAACTCGAGGTTGGGTTGAGTTTGCAACGTAAAACTACCCGGAACCGACCGGCCTAACTAGTAGTTGCAAACAATAGGACCCAATGTGAGAAGTTGGTCATGTTGTGCTTGAACCCGAGGTTAGACCAAGTTGTGGTGTAAAGCTACTCGGAACCGACCGACTTAACTAGTAACCACAACAAAGTCTAATGTGAGAGGTGAAGGTACATTAAGTAATCAATGCCACATGATAGGGTTAAGTTAATTTGATTAATGACTCTTAACCAAATATGACATGGACAAATGGGTTAAGTAATTTGATTAGGCTAATGATACTTAACAAAACATGACAAGGTTGGGTAGGTTAAGTAACTTGATTTGCCTAATGACACTTAACCATTTTTATATGACTAGTGGATGGGGTTAAGTTAACCAACACTTAATCAATCCAACGCGATAACTTGGTAACGTTAAGTAAGTTTTCTTAATGACGCTTAACCGAAAAATACGGTTAACTAATGGGGTTAAGATTAGACTCAACTAGTCTAAACATGGAAATCGGATGGGGTTAAGTTAGCCTAGACTTAATTAATCCCACTTGGTAGTTTAATGGGGTTAAGTTAAACACTTAACTAATCTAAACATGATGAATTGATGTGGTTAAGTGACCTATACTTAACCAATCTAACTCGTGAATTTATTGAGGTTAAGTTAACCTATACTTAACCGATCTAAAGTGAAAACATGATAAGGCTAAGTCACGAATCGCTTGAATACACTTGACCGATTTGACTGAGTAAATTGATAGGGTCAAGTTAATATATACTTAACCAATCTAGAATGATAATTGGACGAGGTTAAGTCATGAATTGCTTAATACATACTTAACCAACGTGAGCATGGTTTGTAGGGTTAAGTCTTGGACTTGGATACTTAGCCAATTTTGACATGATTGGTAGACGGGTTAAGTCTTGGACTTGGATACTTAGCCAATTTTGACATGATTGGTAGATGGGTTAAGTCATGAACTTAAGTGACACTTAATCCATTATGTAAACCCTAGTTCTGAGGATAGGGGATAACCGTAGTTAACAAGGATAACGGGAATAAGGCTAAGTGGTAAACCTTAGTTGAGGAATAACTAAGTAATGATTCTTAGTCAAGGAAATTTAGACCAGTTCATAGATAGATGAGTAACCTGATACGGTAGGTCATGGTTTAAGTATACGAGTAGGAGCAAGTATCTGATTTAGATAAAGGCTCCAGCGAACTGGGTAACGAAGCAGCTGCTTCGGGGAACGTGAGGGTATTCTTGGTATCCCTCTATGAGCTGCCAGGTGATTATACTAGGCTCATGAGAGGTTAAGGTCTGCGTTAGAAGAACCAAGAGTATGCCTTGGTTGCTATGCGAGCGACCTAAAGACGGGGATGGATAGGGGATAGTCGACGATACACGGTCGTACCCTAGATAGCATTTCGTCAGACTACCTACCATCTTTGGTCAAGCGTGTACGTACGGAAAGGCAGAGAACACCCAATAGACCATAATTGCTATCTAATTATGGTTGCGGTAAGGCTAGGATTGTGGGTTGGCCAGTAGTGTGTTCTCATACAGGATTTATCCTGTCTTGTCTTTCACTAGTTGAGGGAGCGGTCGCGTGGGACCATAGCCACGTATAGAAAAACAGACCTTAGCATCTGCATCGGCAGATAAATCGAAAGCTCCCGACCGAGTCCTGTATTTCTCGATCTGCCCTGTGACAGGACTCGGATGGCACGATGTGATACATGTGCATACAGTCATGGAAAACGATTCACGATGAATGCGTGGGAAAAAGGGCGCGGTTGACGGTTAGCATAAATCCCAGTGGCCCTGGGTGGTTGAACCAAAACCGAGATACGAAAACGTGCAATAGGTAAGCGTAATCCCTAGTGGCCCTAGGTAGCATAAGTCCTAGTTGTACAAACGATAATTCATGTTGGAAGACCCTAGCTAGGTTTAGGGTAACAGTCCAAACCGATCTTAAGGATCATGGAACTATGTTAAAGTAATGTAGAATCTCATGGGAAAGCCCGTATGGTGTACGGCAAGGGACTGAACATTTACATGGAATAAAACATACAATTTGAGTAACCTATATATGCGATATATTAGGTTGACATGGACCATTACACGACTTTTGAGTGAGGGTCATTCTTGGTTAACACATGATATGGTGGGGATACTAGTACGGTAGGTGCAGAGCTAAAATGCAGGATAGATATCATGGGACGTTATACGTGATAGATATCTTGGGGATATTATACTTGATAGAAACCTGACGATGTGATACCTTGTTTTATCTTGACATCGTAATTTATCATGACACCTTAGTTTATCTGAGTTCAGTAGTTCATCCTGTTACTTTGATTTAGCTTATCTATCTTGTCATCATGCTTATGTTCATCTCAGTTTCTCATGTCTGTTAACTTTACTAGTTTTTATGCTAATAGTAGATAGGGCTTACTTGTCTTTTTGACTGACCCGTTTTGTTTCGCCTCTTTTCTTCCGTTTTCCCCCCAGGTTACAGGGAGGAAATACTGTTGTTTAGTTCGGACTTCTTCTGCTTGAAGGTCATCATGGATGGCTTGGACTTTTCTTGGCTAATGGCTACTTTACTGTTTTTACTTGGGGAATAATTTATGAAAATGTCTTTATGCTTATTTACTATTGCAAGACAGGTTTTGATGTACTCTGATGTAAAAGGCTTTAGACCTTATTTATTCATGTTATGAAAGTTTAATTTTACTTCCGCTATTTTTATATGTTCTGTCTTGTGATATTTCTGTGCATGTTTACCAATAATGCCCCTCTAAAGCTAGTGCATTCCTTTGCGAGTGACCCTAGCGGAGGCGGGGTGTTACAAAATCGAAACCTGATGGTTCAATAGACAAGTAAAAAGCTCGTCTAGTAGTCCAAGGATTCAGACAAAAGGAAGACTTGGACTATTTCAATACATATTCACATGTAACGAGGATAACGCCAATTAGAATGCTCATTGCAATTGCATCCGTACATGACTTGGAAATACATCAAATGGATGTTAAAACTGCATTCTTGAATGGTGAACTAGAGGAGGAAATCTATATGAAACAACCTGAAGGATTTCTTAGCTCATAAAATGAGCATAAAGTTTGCAAACTGGTAAAATCACTTTATGGCCTTAAGCAAGCTCCAAAACAGTGGCATGAGAAGTTTGATAATACTGTGTTATCAAACAGATTCACGATAAATGAATCAGATAAATGTGTGTACATAAAACATACACACATTAGATATGTCATTGTTTGTCTTTATGTTGATGACCTATTGATCCTAGGCAACAACAAGGCCATAATAACATCTACAAAGGATACGTTTTCCTCTAGATTCGATAGAAAGACCTAGGACTGGCTGATGTGATATTGGGTGTAAAAATTCTGAGAACACCACAGGGATATGCATTATCCCAATCGCATTACATCACCAAAATACTTGAGAAATTCAAGCAATATAATGTAACTATTGCAAAATCACTAGTAGATATGAACCAAAATTGGGTAAAAAACACTGGTGATGGTATTTACATATTGGAATACTCTCCTATACTAGGAAGTATCATGTATGTTATGAACTGCACTAGGCCTGATATCGCATATGCTATAAGAAAACTAAGTAGATTTACCAGCAATCCTGGTAAACATCATTGGAAAGCGATAATCAGAGTTCTAGGATATCTAAAGTATACACAGAGTTATGGTCTATACTATACAAACTATGCTTCAATAGTGGAAGGATACAGTGATGCTAATTGGATCACTGGATCAAATGATACAAAGTCTACAAGTGGATACGTGTTCACAATAGGAAATGGAGCAATTTCATGGAAATCATCCAAACAGACTTGTATCGCTAGATTTACGATGGAATTAGAGTTTATTGCACTAGATAAGACTGCAGAAGAAGCAGAATGGATTCGAAGCTTCTTGGAAAACATTCCTAATTGGAGAAAACCTACGCCTCCAATATGTATACATTGTGATAGTCAATCAGCTATTGGAAGAGCTAATAGTACACTATACAATGGTAAATCTAGGCATATTCGTCGTAGACATAAAACAATAGGACAACTTCTCTCTAGTGGGGTTATCACAATAGATTATATTCGATTTAAAGATAACTTAGCGGATCCACTTACAAAAGGCTTGCCAAGAGAGAAAGTTCAAACCTTATCGAAGAGAATGGGGCTAAGGCCTATAGACTAAAGATTTTTTAAAATGGAAACCCCACCTAGTTGACTGGAGATCCCAAGATCTAGGTTCAAAGGGAAAAGGAAGTTTTAGAGAAACTTGATGGCACTGTTATACACAAACCATTCCTATGATAAGCCAGTGCATTATATGTTGAATAAGGATAATTATTAGTACTTTTAATGATGTCTGTATTTGAGGAATTAGAGAATAACCTTTATAGAATCACCTACGTAAGTGCGAAGGAGACGCTTCAAAGAGAATTATGAGGCCAAATTCTCTAAGCACTTATGAGACCAGGCAAGTGTTCAAGGCAAAAATGAACACATACAGAGAACGAAGGGTTACAAGAAACATTTATCGTGTGTTATCTACTTTGGAATTACACAAAAGGCTTACAGTTCAAGGACAGTCTATGTCTACTGATTCGCCTATGATACAAATAGGTAATCACTAGGAAAGTTCAAAGCCCTTGTGCTACTTTAACCGTTGCGATAAATGGTTCGTGAAACTAAGATCAATTGCTCATTCATGTGGGGGATTGTTGGAAAATGAATGAGCAAAGAAAGAAGAAGAGATAGGGAAGAAGAGGGGATAGCAACATTTAAAGTCCCACATCATAGAAATATTAGCACAATCTCTCCTTATATATTAGAAGCCAAATAGGCTTATGTAAAATAAAAAAGAGAGGGATGATAAAAGGATGTGGACTTGGCCATATTAAATACATTAAAAAGTCAAAGATAAGGGCCTTGGGCCTTGGGGCTCTTAGGGTCTCCTGATTGGATATGGCCAACATTGGTGATTGGGCTAGTGCACTGACATGAGAATGTTTTTTCTCAGAATTTTAAAAGGTGTGTCTGTTCAGTCCAGAATTCGAAAGGAATGTCTGATAACTGAACGAGTACAACCATTTGAATTCTCAGCGTATGCATATTAATAACCGAGTGGTTAAAGGGTCGCAACCTTTCCTATTCTGACGGTTACTGATGCATGCGAACAGGCACTCCTCCTTGCCTATATATACACTGCCCAAAACAAGATAGAATTCTCTTTTCTGCTTGCATTGCTTCTTCTTCTTCTTCAAAGTAATTCTCTGATCTAGTTTCTGTAATCAACTTCAGTTCATCAGAGCTCCGTTTGCTGGCACCACGCAATGGAGTTGGTCCGTTTTATCCTGGGAAACAAATTGCAACTACGTCGATTGGTGCATACTGTAACAACCCGTATTTTTCGATAACGTGTTAAGACGAGAATTAAGGCAGAATTTAATTTTAAATTCTGAATCAAGTAAAACGGGCTATGCCATTGCGTTCGTCTCGGAAAAATACGCCAAATAGAGTCTGATTTTTCGAGAATCGGAGTCCGTATGACCAAGATATGGCCTCGCGAAGTTTCACGAAAAATTCCCAAATTAAAGTATACTTAATTAAGTGAAATGGGTTGTGCAGAGAAATAGATATATATTGATATATATATATATAATTGAAAATTAAATAAATAAATATGCAAAAATGTTCAAAACAACGAATTGGGAGAGGGGAATAACCGAACCGGCCGATTTTTGAGGTCGACCCGAGCCCGCTGGGTCGACTAGGGGTTAATCCATGGTGTTTGGCTGTCAACCCGTGGGCCGATTCGCTCAAATGCAGATTTTGCAATTGGATGGTTCTCATGGTTCATCTTTAATCTAAAGGCCCTAGATGGTTCCTACACTTGACTTCTTCCCCAAGACATGCTTTGATGGCTTGGATTGAATCTAGGTTTAATCGTATGGCCTAAAACACTTGCCTAATCTATAAATAAGACCCAAACCTATCCTAAATCCTCATTATTCATTCATGCAACTAAACTATGGCAAAATTTTACCTCTCATGGCCTCCACTCTCTTCATAAAATTTCTAAATGGTTTCTATGAGAGATTTTCCATGCATACAAGTGTTTTCAAGCTTGTATGAGTGTCATTAGCTTGCATTCAAGTCAAGTTTCTATCTTTGCATCATAAAGCAAGGGTTTTGATCATTTTGGCTCAAGGGTTTTTATGTTAGAGCTTGCATTTTGGGTCTATTTGATTGCATAAGGGCTTTGTCATATCTTTTGTGCCTTCATAGCAATGTAAGCCCTTTCCCTACTCTTAGATATTAACTATGAAGTTAAATGTTCATGTTGCAAGTTTGGGTTTGATCATTGAGTATGATACATGCTATCATGTCATGCAAGTTTATGAAGTCATTATCTTGATCTTGTCAGCTAAAAGCTACAACCTTTATGTTGAAATGTTGCATTAGGCAACATGAGAACCCTCATAACCTTTATGTCAACTTGCATATGAAGTCATAACCCTTATATGATGATATATGCGAGTTACTAGTCATCATTCCATATCTTTTGTCACCATGATTCGCTTATGTGCCAAGTTTGGGTTTATGCATGTTTTGAGGCTTAAGAATGTAACATGCAAGTTAATGAATACATTTGTGCCTCATTTGCCACCATGATTAACTTGTGGCTTAATATCCATTTTTGTCATGCCTTTTCCAAGTCTCTTCTTTTAATCCATTACGTTGTCGCGAACGTATATGCGAGTTTAAAAGCGTTGGGTTATGTTATGGGTAATTTCTAATGACATGAAAATACAACTTGAAAACATGACTTGAAATATAGCATGGAAGTTGACATGTAAGTATGCATAAAAACATAAGCTTGGGAATTTACCTATTAAGTTAGGTCTACCCTTTGGGAATTTACCTATTAAGTTAGGTCTACCCAAATGCTTGAAAACTTGTAACATGTTTTGGGAAACATGATGGACATGACACTTAGATAATATAAGTGTGGCCAACTCGAGGTTGGGTTGAGTTTGCAACGTAAAACTACGCGGAACCGACCGGCCTAACTAGTAGTTGCAAACAATAGGACCCAATGTGAGAAGTTGGTCATGTTGTGCTTGAACCCGAGGTTAGACCAAGTTGTGGTGTAAAGCTACCCGGAACCGACCGGCTTAACTAGTAACCACAACAAAGTCTAATGTGAGAGGTGAAGGTGCATTAAGTAATTAATGCCACATGATAAGGTTAAGTTAATTTGATTAATGACTCTTAACCAAATATGACATCGACAAATGGGTTAAGTAATTTGATTAGGCTAATGATACTTAACAAAACATGACAAGGTTGGGTAGGTTAAGTAACTTGATTTGCCTAATGACACTTAACCATTTTTATATGACTAGTGGATGGGGTTAAGTTAACCAACACTTAATCAATCCAACGCGATAACTTGGTAAGGTTAAGTAAGTTTTCTTAATGACGCTTAACCGAAAAATACGGTTAACTAATGGGGTTAAGATTAGACTCAACTAGTCTAAACATGGAAATCGGATGGGGTTAAGTTAGCCTAGACTTAATTAATCCCACTTGGTAGTTTAATGGGGTTAAGTTAAACACTTAACTAATCTAAACATGATGAATTGATGTGGTTAAGTGACCTATACTTAACCAATCTAACTCGTGAATTTATTGAGGTTAAGTTAACCTATACTTAACCGATCTAACGTGAAAACATGATAAGGCTAAGTCACGAATCGCTTGAATACACTTGACCGATTTGACTGAGTAAATTGATAGGGTCAAGTTAATATATACTTAACCAATCTAGAATGATAATTGGACGAGGTTAAGTCGTGAATTGCTTAATACATACTTTACCAACGTGAGCATGGTTTGTAGGGTTAAGTCTTGGACTTGGATACTTAGCCAATTTTGACATGATTGGCAGACGGGTTAAGTCTTGGACTTGGATACTTAGCCAATTTTGACATGATTGGTAGATGGGTTAAGTCATGAACTTAAGTGACACTTAATCCATTATGTAAACCCTAGTTCTGAGGATAGGGGATAACCGTAGTTAACAAGGATAACGGGAATAAGGCTAAGTGGTAAACCTTAGTTGAGGAATAACTAAGTAATGATTCTTAGTCAAGGAAATTTAGACCAGTTCATAGATAGATGAGTAACCTGATACGGTAGGTCATCGTTTAATTATACGAGTAGGAGCAAGTATCTGATTTAGATAAAGGCTCCAGCGAACTGGGTAACGAAGCAGCGGCTTCGGGGAACGTGAGGGTATTCTTGGTATCCCTCTATGAGCTGCCAGGTGATTATACTAGGCTCATGAGAGGTTAAGGTCTGCGTTAGAAGAACCAAGAGTATGCCTTGGTTGCTATGCGAGCGACCTAAAGACGGGGATGGATAGGGGATAGTCGACGATACACGGTAGTACCCTAGATAGCATTTCGTCAGACTACCTACCATCTTTGGTCAAGCGTGTACGTACGGAAAGGCAGAGAACACCCAATAGACCATAATTGCTATCTAATTATGGTTGCGGTAAGGCTAGGATTGTGGGTTGGCCAGTAGTGTGTTCTCATACAGGATTTATCCTGTCTTGTCTTTCACTAGTTGAGGGAGGGGTCGCGTGGGACCATAGCCACGTATAGAAAAAAAGACCTTAGCATCTGCATCGGTAGATAAATTGAAAGCTCCCGACCGAATCCTGTATTTCTCGATCTGACCTGTGACAGGACTCGGATGGCACGATGTGATACATGTGCATACAGTCATGGAAAACGATTCACGATGAATGCGTGGGAAAAAGGGCGCGGTTGACGGTTAGCGTAAATCCCAGTGGCCCTGGGTGGTTGAACCAAAACCGAGATACGAAAACGTGCAATAGGTAAGCGTAGTCCCTAGTGGCCCTAGGTAGCATAAGTCCTAGTTGTACAAACGATAATTCATGTTGGAAGACCCTAGCTAGGTTTAGGGTAACAGTCCAAATCGATCTTAAGGATCATGGAACTATGTTAAAGTAATGTAGAATCTCATGGGAAAGCCCGTATGGTCTACGGCAAGGGACTGAACATTTACATGGAATAAAACATACAAGTTGAGTAACCTATATATGCGATATATTAGGTTGACATGGACCATTACACGACTTTTGAGTGAGGGTCATTCTTGGTTAACACATGATATGGTGGGGATACTAGTACGGTAGGTGCAGAGCTAAAATGCAGGATAGATATCATGGGACGTTATACATGATAGATATCTTGGTGATATTATACTTGATAGAAACCTGACGATGTGATACCTTGTTTTATCTTGACATCGTAATTTATCATGACACCTTAGTTTATCTGAGTTCAGTAGTTCATCCTGTTATTTTGATTTAGCTTATCTATCTTGTCATCATGCTTATGTTCATCTCAGTTTCTCATGTCAGTTAACTTTACTAGTTTTTATGCTAATAGTAGATAGGGCTTACTTGTCTTTTTGACTGACCCGTTTTGTTTCGCCTCTTTTCTTCCGTTTTCCCCCCAGGTTACAGGGAGGAAATACTGTTGTTTAGTTTGGACTTCTTCTGCTTGATGGTCATCATGGATGGCTTGGACTTTTCTTGGCTAATGGCTACTTTACTGATTTTACTTGGGGAATAATTTATGAAAATGTCTTTATGCTTCTTTACTATTTCAAGACAGGTTTTGATGTACTCTGATGTAAAATGCTTTAGACCTTATTTATTCATGTTATGAAAGTTTAATTTTACTTCCGCTATTTTTATATGTTCTGTCTTGTGATATTTCTTTGCATGTTTACCAATAATGCCCCTCTAAAGCTAGTGCATTCCTTTGCGAGTGACCCTAGCGGAGGCGGGGTGTTACAAAATCGAAACCGGATGGTTCAATAGACAAGTAAAAAGCTCGTCTAGTAGTCCAAGGATTCAGACAAAAGGAAGACTTGGACTATTTTAATACATATTCACCTGTAACGAGGATAACGTCAATTAGAATGCTCATTGCAATTGCATCCGTACATGACTTGGAAATACATGAAATGGATGTTAAAACTGCATTCTTGAATGGTGAACTAGAGGAGGAAATCTATATGAAACAACCTGAAGGATTTCTTAGCTCAGAAAATGAGCATAAAGTTTGCAAACTGGTAAAATCACTTTATGGCCTTAAGCAAGCTCCAAAACAGTGGCATGAGAAGTTTGATAATACTATGTTGTCAAACAGATTCACGATAAATGAATCAGATAAATGTGTGTACATAAAACATACACACATTAGATATGTCATTGTTTGTCTTTATGTTGATGACCTATTGATCCTAGGCAACAACAAGGCCATAATAACATCTACAAAGGATACGTTTTCCTCTAGATTCGATAGAAAGACCTAGGACTGGCTGATGTGATATTGGGTGTAAAAATTCTGAGAACACCACAGGGATATGCATTATCCCAATCGCATTACATCACCAAAATACTTGAGAAATTAAAGCAATATAATGTAAGTATTGCAAAATCACTAGTAGATATGAACCAAAATTGGGTAAAAAACACTGGTGATGGTATTTACCAATTGGAATACTCTCCTATACTAGGAAGTATCATGTATGTTATGAACTGCACTAGGCCTGATATCGCATATGCTATAAGAAAACTAAGTAGATTTACCAGCAATCCTGGTAAACATCATTGGAAAGCGATAATCAGAGTTCTAGGATATCTAAAGTATACACAGAGTTATGGCCTATACTATACAAACTATCCTTCAATAGTGGAAGGATACAGTGATGCTAATTGGATCACTGGATCAAATGATACAAAGTCTACAAGTGGATACGTGTTCACAATAGGAAATGGAGCAATTTCATGGAAATCATCCAAACAGACTTGTATCGCTAGATTTACGATGGAATTAGAATTTATTGCACTAGATAAGACTGCAGAAGAAGCAGAATGGATTCGAAGCTTCTTGGAAGACATTCCTAATTGGAGAAAACCTACGCCTCCAATATGTATACATTGTGATAGTCAATCAGCTATTGGAAGAGCTAATAGTACACTATACAATGGTAAATCTAGGCATATTCGTCGTAGACATAAAACGATAAGACAACTTCTCTCTAATGGGGTTATCACAATAGATTACATTCGATCTAAAGATAACTTAGCGGATCCACTTACAAAAGGCTTGCCAAGAGAGAAAGTTCAAACCTTATCGAAGAGAATGGGGCTAAGGCCTATAGACTAAAGATTTTTTAAAATGGAAACCCCACCTAGTTGACTGGAGATCCCAAGATCTAGGTTCAAAGGGAAAAGGAAGTTTTAGAGAAACTTGATGGCATTGTTATACACAAACCATTCCTATGATAAGCCAGTGCATTATATGTTGAATAAGGATAATTATTAGTACTTTTAATGATGTCTGTATTTGAGGAATTAGAGAATAACCTTTATAGAATCACCTACGTAAGTGCGAAGGAGCCGCTTCAAAGAGAATTATGAGGCCAAATTCTCTAAGCACTTATGAGACCAGGCAAGTGTTCAAGGCAAAAATGAACACATACAGAGAACGAAGGGTTATAAGAAACATTTATCGTGTGTTATCTACTTTGGAATTACACAAAAGGCTTACAGTTCAAGGACAGTCTATGTCTACTGATTCGCCTATGATACAAATAGGTAATCACTAGGAAAGTTCAAAGCCCTTGTGCTACTTTAACCGTTGCGATAAATGGTTCGTGAAACTAAGATCAATTGCTCATTCATGTGGGGGATTGTTGGAAAATGAATGAGCAAAGAAAGAAGAAGAGATAGGGAAGAAGAAGGGATAACAACATTTAAAGTCCCACATCATAGAAATATTAGCACAATCTCTCCTTATATATTAGAAGCCAAATAGGCTTATGTAAAATAAAAAAGAGAGGGATGATAAAAGGATGTGGACTTGGCCATATTAAATACATTAAAAAGTCAAAGATAAGGGCCTTGGGCCTTGGGGCTCTTAGGGTCTCCTGATTGGATATGGCCAACATTGGTGATTGGGCTAGTGCACTGACATGAGAATGTTTTTTCTCAGAATTTTAAAAGGTGTGTCTGTTCAGTCCAGAATTCGAAAGGAATGTCTGATAACTGAACGAGTACAACCATTTGAATTCTCAGCGTATGCATATTAATAACCGAGCGGTTAAAGGGTCGCAACCTTTCCTATTCTGACGGTTACTGATGCATGCGAACAGGCACTCCTCCTTGCCTATATATACACTGCCCAAAACAAGATAGAATTCACTTTTCTGCTTGCATTACTTCTTCTTCTTCAAAGTAATTCTCTGATCTAGTTTCTGTAATCAACTTCAGTTCATCAGAGCTCCGTTTGCTGGCACCACGCAATGGAGTTGGTCCGTTTTATCCTGAGAAACAAATTGCAACTACGTTGATTGGTGCATACAACGGCAATATTGTTTCAAGGAAACAGAAAATATCTGGACTCGGACATTAGTGAAACATAATACTTTCTGTTTATCTTCAATTTTGCGCACAAATCGGTTACGCTTTCTGTAATTATTGTAAACACAATTTGACGTGACAATTGTGGTATAATTGATTTACATTGATTTTTGTTGTTGTTTGTTTGTAATTCAATTGTGTAATTACAAAAGTTCCAACAATTTTGACCTCTTTTCTAAACAATATAGCGTCAGGTATGGTGTGGCTGAGAATGATGATTCCAAGCCAAATGAAAGGGTAATTTGCAGTTTCATAGAAAAATAAAACATAAAAACAAGTTTTCTTTAGTAGCTTGGCAAACCCGGTAAGAAATATGAAGAATTTTATACTTGCCTTCGATTGAATGCATATATAATGTCATTGATTTTGTTTCTGTTTTTCCATTACTGAAAATTTTGAGTACTATTTTTCTAGTGCTTGGTCTTCTGATACCGCTGCTATAAAGAACAAGGTGCAAAAGTAGAGAAATCTGCATTCCATGAGCTCCAAAGAATGCTGTTAGAGAGAACTAGATTGCTTTCATGTGAAGCTACAGGAAATTGATCCAAATGAGAGGTTTTGATGTTGTTTAATATTGCATGACCTAACCGTGCAGTTTAGTTAGATTATGGCTATCATTAGTTGTATATTAATGGTTTATTGTATCCTTCTGTTATATTATGTGAAACTAATGAGGTGTATTGTTTATATCTATCTATTTGTATCTTTCGATCTGTTAGATAAATAAACTGAATGTAATCCTTAATTAGTAAACTATGAACTGGCTGATGGTTTTCTTTTGACAAAGCCGTAGTATGTTGCTCCAATTGTCATATTTTTTATTTGATATGACTATATTTCTGCTTATAGTTTCCAACCACTTAATTTAAAACTTGATAGACTTACAAAATTGTTGTATTTGAGATTTTATTAATGAAGCATTGGCAAGGAATATGTTGGGAATAAATGGTATTTGACTGATCTTCATGTTGTGTCTTTGGAAGTTAAATCAGGATAATTTTCTTTGCAAATTAAGTTTGACATTCTTTTTCTTTATTATGTTACATAGAAGCAAGGGGATTCTTAATTAATCTACCACTGCTAACATATGACCTTTTGCCTAATGCTTTGACTAAATGTAGGTCTATTAAATAACAACATTGTAGTTGTGCAAATTTTAATTATAGATATTTGTCTTAACCAGTCGTGTCGTCGAGTATCGACTACGCGTTATTTTACAATTTCAACGTATCGCCCTTTTATTATAATGCTTTCGTACATCCATTGTTTGAGAGATCATATGGGCGCTAAGTTTTTTTTTTGATGTCAAAAAATACGCAATTTTAGTATAACTTTATTTTTTGCATGATTTTTAAAACAATCCAAGTTCCTATTCAAATCAAATCATTCACTCTGTTAAACTCTCACAACAGCCAGACGATTGAGGTAGAAAACATTTATTTAGACCCATTAATTTCCTATGACATTACTGAAAATAAATCGAATTAGGCTACTCACTGCTATTTCTGTAGATCAAGGAAACATTCACATCTATTAATTGATTGCTCAACATAATCATTTTTCTATCACATATTGTTACTATGAAAAAATAATTTCATTTCATATATGCTGAATTATGCCTAGATTTTTGTAAACTTATGCTACTAACGACGGACAATTTATCTCTACGGTCTCTCAACTTAATGCCTACCTTATCTAAGTTATTCAACATTAGTTACATCTCAATCAATATATTAAATAAATCTCATAAGCCATACGACGAAGAGTGCCATCCATTTTTGTATGCGTATTTTCATTCTATAGTATATTTTATTATACTTTAAACAATGAATTTTTAGATAGAATGAAGATGTGAACTTATCCAAAAAATCTATTATAATAATAAAGTAAGCCGCATATATAATATATTTATTTGCATGAATACACACACATACATTACATTCATATAAACATCTCATAATATTATGCAAAACTACATTCTCTCTATATGAAATTCATTTAATTTACATATGCTGTATTCTAAATAACTTTTAACATCAATCTAATAAAGATCACTACCCGTATGCGTAGCACGGACAATGCACTAGTATTTAATGACTAATGAGAACAATCGGGAATAAAGAGTTTATTAATTACCTCCAGACAATTGGAAAGAACACGAATGTGTTAAATGAACAAAATAGTTTGCAGACATGGTAACTATTACTCAAAAATAATAGAAATAACAACAACTTTATAATAATCATGAAAAAGTGCATGTATATTTTTTATGCAGTATAACTGCAAGAATGTTGTATAAACATAGAACTTCAAAATAAAGGGAATATGTAGTACCTGTAAACAAAGTCCAAACTTTCTATCCGCTTTAACCTATGAGTTTGGAGAATCTTCTCTTTCTGCAATTGAAGGTGAAGCATGACCAAATACACCATCAGCTGGTACGGCATATCCCATCCAACCATTTAGCACTTGTGAGTTTGGAGAATCATAATTCTCATCACATTCAAAATTTTCCGATATTATTCTAGGAATAGAATCATATAACATCACGTCGCTAACAAATTGTGTGATCCTCTCCAGTCTCTCCTGTGCTAGTTTTTTTTTCCAGTAGAAATAACGTACATATTTAGACAAAGAGGCGTTAGCATCATTCTTGGAAAGCATAACAAGTGATATGCAAAAATTAGGCTGATACCAGTCCGTTATGCAAATATTGCTCTGACACCAATCTGTTATGCAAAAATTGCACAAATGCGGAAGCGCAATAAGCAGGATCTAAATTTTCCAATTGAACATCAATCTAATATGATAAAAATTATACTATTACATTAAACAAATATTAAATAATTGTAACAGGGAAACAAAGAGACACAATATTTATACTGGTTCCACTATCCTCTATAAGATAGTGTACGTCCAGTTCAAAAGAGAGATTTTATTCCACATGAGAGAATTACAATAGATTGCAAAATCAGCGTTTACATATCCAAACCTCAAATAGGCTTAATAAGAAGAGACACCATTGGGGATCACTGGCTCCATGCTAGGATGTGTTTACTCTAAAGTCTACCCCTCAATATATAGCCAGTGCAAATCCATATGAGTCATCAATTACATTACCATCATCTGGTAATAATATAATGGAGGAAAATTACCATAGCAATAATTGTGCAAACATAGAAAGTAAATCAGTCCATTTCTTTAGCATAGAAGGAAGAAATTAATTCCTTCATTTATTTCTCTACCAACTCATCAAATGCAATCAATACATTCCCATTATAAAAATATTTACTTTCCATTCTTTGCAAACTTCTTCAAATCAATTTGTGATTTTGTATCACCAAATTTAACACTCCACCTTGATGCAAAATCACATATCTCCAGCACCCCACCTTGAGTCAAATTCCCTTCACAACATAAAACTCTTAAAAAAAAATTCCATTTTAAATCAAAATCTCACCATGAGATAGCAACCAAAAAATGAATATTTGTCTAATGGGTTCTAGCAAAGCTACCCCCATCACACCATGTTAACGAGCTCAGACTACGTCCCCGCCCGCCAACAAAATGTTGCAAATATCCAAAATAAAAAGAAGGCGGACACCGAAGTAATATCAACACCGCCAAGGCCAAAAACTAATTCTCTCAATCACCAATTCAAATACAGCGCCAAAATCCAAATCTCTGTACACACAAAAAATCTCTCTCCTGCCACTTAGTTTTTACAAACTTTACCCACCGCCTGCAAAAAATGCATCTACCACCATGAGCTGCACCACACATAAATCAACGGTTTAAAAGTGCTTGCAATAACATCGACACCTGTCTAACACTTGACCTGAGCTCCTTCCTTGATCACCTCGGATCCCTCGAGCATTATCAACGTGAAGACCCCTGTCTAAACCACAATGATCTTTGTCTCGACACCCATCTATCACTTGACCCGAGCTCCTTTCCTGATCATCTTGGATCACTCAAGCATCATCAACAATCAACATGAAGACCCCTGTCAGAAACATGATCAAAACATCCCAAATCCAACAGCCCCTTCAATACAGTAAACTCCATATCACGTCAAAGTTCCCTCCGGAAAATCAAAACCAATATAAAAATTTTATTTTGGCAATTTTAATGAATTTTGAATATTTAAAATGATTTATTTTAAATAATAACGACTAGAAATTTATTTTGAATAGAATTAGAATGTATATATTTATTTAAATCGAAATTAGAATATAAATATTTATTTTAATTATAAAGGGAATTGGAAATGGCGAAGTAGTTTGAAAATTCGATTTCAAATTTCAAATGAATGTACAAGATTCAAAATAAACCGGATTTTAGTGAAACCAAAAATATTAGAATCTATTTGAAAATATCATTCCAATGAATCTGAAAAATCCAAATTTCATAGCGGGAATAACAAGTTATGTCCAGTTGAAAATTTAGAATCATCACTATAGAAATATAGCCTAAAAAGTCACATTTTGCATACGAACGAATTTGGACTCGAAACCACTTCCATTGATTTCAAAATGCAATTTGCGACTTCGAAAAGTATAAGCTTCGATATATTCCGAGATCCGGAATAGTGAGAATTGGATGGGGTTTTCGGTTAGCAATACATAGCCCTTAAAAAGTGAAGTTTTGCGCATGAGCTCAAAATTCGACAAGATAAAATTTTCTGGATTCAGAATGACAAATCATTGCTGAATTCCAAAATGCGCGTCGAACGGAGTTAGTATGTGGTCATGCGAGCTAAAACAGTTCATGGTAAAACAAGTAGTCATTTTATAAAGGAACATTATTGATACAACCTCGGAATTCGATTCTACTTTTTTTTCCGGATTTGTATCGCCAAATAATGCTTAAATCCAAAAGGCCATGATTTTTGGTGTAGCCGTCTGTGCGTGCAAGAAGAAAAGGTGCGCTAAAATCGCATTTTTGAACAATATCTGATCATCTTTGACAATTTTAACGGATAGTCAAACGGACTCGGAATTCGACGAAACTTGTTTCTTGGACTTTTCATGACGTCTACTATCTCGTGTCCGAAATCTGCGGAAATTAGAGATCGTCGGCATTCGGACGATAGGCAAGAAACTAGAATATAATCGTTTATTCCCCCTTTCTCTCTTCATAAATTCATTCCTCCCCCAAAAGAAAAAAGAACAAAATTGGCCTCCAACCCAAAACCCTTCGCTGCCCTTCCCTCCTCCACCAGCCCTGCCGCCGACCACCGTATAAAATCACACCAATTCATCATCGGCAAAGGGGAATTTTTGAAACCACAAACAATTCAATCCGAAACAAAAACCAAGAATTCAAAGAGAAAACAACAAAAATCAATTCAGATAAAGTCACAAGTTTTTCCATCGTTTCCGATCACCGTATCCCAAACCGATGAACAACAGAGCAATGTGAATCCAAGGCAAATCCGAGGAACATATTCAATTCAACCAAGCATCGCGATTTGAGGATCTAAAGAAAACCCTAGTTCTTGATCTCAGCCGCCATTTTCAAGTAAAAGAGAATGGGCAAAAGCAAAAATAAGTGGCCGACCTACTTTACACTTGGTTAAGCCAAGTTTTAAATAAAGGGGAGATTTAAAGTGTTCTATACTAGGGTTTCTTTTGTTGTATTATTTTTGTATTTAAATTTGGGTTGTAAAACCGATTGTCGAACAGTTTTTCTAGTGTCTGTAAAATACTAGAGGGATCAGTCAGGGTGTTGACTGACAGTTGACAGTGTCTGTAAAATATGGGTTACTGGTTACAGGGTTGTAATCAAGGGAAATCTAATCGAGGGAATATCGATCAGTTTACGGTTTTGAGCGTAGGGTTAGAATAGGAGCAGGGTTTGCGAGTGTACATGGTCTTGTATGCGGGATCTGTTCTATCACCTAGTAGAAACCTTAGAAATGCAGCAGTAGGCAGGGTTTTGCCGAAGCTGGGTACATTTGCGTGTGATTTATTTTCTGCACTTCTGTTTCTGCTATATTCTGTGATCTGTTTACTATTATATATCTCGTTAGATTTTTAATTTAGCAAAAAACTGTGATAAACCCTATTCACCCCTCTAGGGTTAATCTATATCCAACAAGTGGTATCAGAGCAGGTATTCTGTTAACTCTGGAGTAATGGTGATCCCTAGTTTTCAGTCTTGTAAGAGTCAGTCCAGTTCATCTCCAACTATTTTCAATGGAACAGATTTTTTAAACTGGAAATCCAAAATGGAATTTTATTTAAAATCTATTAATATTAAATGTTGGGATGTTGTTATCAATGGGTTTGATAGTGTAGATATTACTTTTAATGCTCGTGCTATGAAAATTATATTTGATTATCTTAGTACTGAACAGTTTAATCTTATCTGCCATTGTTCATCTGCATAGGAAATGTGGGATACTCTCAATACGAAGTATGGAAAATCTGACAACAGCTCAAAACCTCAGAATGTCAACTCAGTTTTAGAATTTTTCTTAACAGGACTTACAGATGATAATTCAGATGGATCATCTGATGGGGACTCAACAGACAATGACGTAGAAAATTTCTCTTATGAAGATCTGGTTTATTTTTGTGCTGATCTAACTAAGTCTGTTGATAAACTCCAATCTAAAAATAAATCTATGAAATCTAGGAATTCTGAGTTGATTAGCAAAATTGATGATTTGGAATCCCTACTTGAATATGTTAAAAACTCTTCAAATTCTGTTTGCAAAAATTGTTTGAAATTGAAAACCAATCTTGTTCATCTCAATAAAAATATTCAAAAGTTAGAAAATGAAATTCTGATCTTAAGTGAGAACAAGACTGAGTTGTCAAATTTGAATAACCTTCTGCAAAAGGAATTTGAAAATTTTAAAACAGATATAAATTCCAAATTTGAAATTGCTGAAAAGGAGAACTTGTTGAAATCAAATTTGATTTTAGAAGAACTTGAAAATGAGATTGAAAAATCCAAGAAATTTGAGTCTGGAAAACAAAAACAATTTGAATACGAAATCATGGAATCTCAAGCCAGAATTAAAATTCTTAAAGATGAAAATTTGGTTTTAAAATCTGATTTTGAAAGATGTAAGATCACTAAAAATTATTGTTTGGATTTACTGAAAGAGAACCATGATCTTAAAACTAAAATTCAACAGCTTGAGTCAACTTTGACTAAATTTTCTAGTGGTGAAAAATCTCTGAATATGCTGTTGAAAAATCAATTTTCATCTGGTAATAAAAGTGGTCTCGGCTTTGAGAAAAACTGAGACGACCCGAACTTCCCCGTGAAGGAAAGCACGGATAGAATTGAGTACAAGACAAATCAGAACGCAGACGGAAGAACATTTCATTGTTATTACAACAATTCCATCAGATACAAGAATATACAGAGTATAAATGAATAAATTACATTCGATAAATATCAGAGATTACAATAAATTACATAGCAGCGGAAAATAATACAAAATACAACTGAAAGTGATACACAGATACAGAGCTTTCCGAGCACCGTTCCAGCTGTAAATCAGGACCCTGTGAATATAAATCTGCAAAACCAAAACTACTAGCTGCCCGTGCGGAAAATAGGGGCACCCAGAGTTTAGGTTAAAACAATAAACTCCAGGTCAGTCATGGGACTGGTGTGAGAACTAAAACAGTTATAATTCTTTATTTTAAAGTTCGGTATATCAAGGGACCACGACGTATAACACGGAACGGGTTTCCTCCCAAGAATACCAGTGCATAAAACAAACAGCGCAATGCTAAATAAAGAAAAATGAAGCTGTTATAAGACCCAGGTCCCATCACACAATGCAACGCAAGCCGGAGGATAGGGTTTTTACCTTATAACAGCCAAAGCATGCTTGATACGTTTAAAACACATTATTTGATACTATTATAGGTGTATAGTGTCAAAATAATTTCAATCATAAATATCAATCATAGGCGGCATGAATGACCCATACCACTATGTCTCCATACTAGGTTCTACAAATAAAACCGCCATATCACGTATTGGAAATTGGATTTCCGTCATGAGCCGAGGCAAGGGGCAAGCTCCTCTCCGATTCGAGACACTCTAGCAAATGCCTCAGGACCCCACTATGATCCTTGGATCTTCAGGGCCGGTCCTCTCTTACTTTTGAGGATTGGCAATTCCTGAACACACGTTTCCCGGTCCTTACAGACCTATATCCGAGGCGCCTCGCATTCCAACAACCACACAGGTGAAAAGTATATAAATGTCAGGGCTGGTAGGTCACTGACACCACCCTAGCTAGAAAGAAACGTCGTGCTCTCCCTGCAGTCACTATCCCGTTTTTGACTCATACCGAGGTGTGAGGCTCGCGAATTCACGTTATACACAAAGCTACGCCACACAGGCCGTGCTTTGATCATCAACCACAAGACTTTGCTTTTCAACAGAAGCCCTGATCAATTGCCACTTACGCGTGCCACATTGGCAATTCACCCCATGCGACTGATGTCCATCGATATACAACCTCTGAGCTCGTACGTCTCAGAGAAGGGCGGTAAGCAAGAGAATAAATTCTCTGCCGCCAAACAGATGTATATTTAATAGAGATCAATCAACACAGAATAAAATCCCATGTCAGACACACAATCCATTTACAAGTTCGTTCTGGGTCTGAACGAAACTGGAGGCACTTTCCTCGCATATCCATCCATCTCCAAGTACGTCTGGACGATCAACGACTGTTTCCCTCATCTTGGGTGTACAGCCCAATCAAGATCATCAGTAATCACCCAAACGATGTGAAGACTTCCGGTCTTCAACCACCGTCTTCATCTTCGACATCTCGTCGAATCGATTATTCAGAATGGGTATAAACCCGGCCTTTCTGAATAACCCACGTATATAATAAACGAATGTTACACAAACACAACAAACGCCTCATTCCAATTCAGAATATTCTTTTATTCACAAAATCACATTCTTAGGGAAATGTTCCCATTAATTTTATCAAAGATAAATTCTTCTAAATTTATTATTCAATCCTCCTTTGGATATCATTTCTAACTAGTCGGGATTAACGAACCACACCGAAGTAATTATTTATTTTATTTCCCAATCCCAACCTATATATCCCATGGAGCAAAACTGGTGTTACTCCATTCCTAACACCACGGTGTTATCGGTAAAATTAATTACCATTTCACGTTCAAATCTAATTAAAGATTTAGCTATCGCTTTGGAGCAAAACTGGTGATACTCCACTCTCGATCACTTTTCAGATTTGATAATTTAAATTATCAATTCACATTTTAATCTAATTAAAGATTCATTAAAACTCCACTTAGTTTTAATCTTTTCAGAAATCGATATCTTGCCTTTAACTGGGTTAAAGAACCAATGTTATCTAAAACACGATTCACGATAAACCCAAATCACATTTGATATTAAATACAAGGCTCTGAATAGAAAATATACTGGCTTATATTCAATATCAAATTTTGAAACCAACAAATATCGTATTGGAAATAACGATATAAAATATATCTTTCAAATTCCCATAACAATATCTGTATAGTCACGAAATCCAACATCGAAATATTCCGAAGATAATTTCGATTCAACTCCAGTCCAATTCACGTATTGGAAATATTGATTATTTTCAAAATCACTTTCAAATTCAATTTATTTATTTCAAAAATAAATTGATTTTAATTCTAGTTCAAAACTAGTTCATTTCGATAGAAATCTATTTTTACCTATTCAAATGTGGAATTTTCCAGCCCAATTCTTTCCAATTCACATATTATAAATTTACACAAATTATAGATATTTTTAATAATTTTATCAAGGCCCGTACAGTCGATTTCCATCAACGGCCATCGAACTGCACTTACAGCGACCTTTTTCAAATTTGATTTGGACATAATTCCAAATCCAACCGTTAGATTTCAAATTTCTAATATTCATTGGAAAGCTCTTTTCGATACGAACCCAACGGTTCTGGTTTTAGGAAAATCCGACGGTCGGATCTCCCGCAATGTCTGTTTGAAATAAATGGTCGAAATTCACGAACTGCCGCGGCGCGGCGTGTTCTATTCAGGCCATTATATTATATATATAATATATATAATATATATTTCGTCGATTTCTATTTAAAACGAATTTTATAAATCGTTTTAAAATCGTTTCAAAAGCAATTTCAACTTTCTTTTCAATTCAAATCAAAATTGAATTCTTCTTTATAAATTCGTTTTAAAATTCATTTCTATTCAATTCAAATTTTAATTCAATTTGAATTCATTTCAATTCACTTTCAATTCAATTTGAATTCGTTTTCAATTCAATTCATTTCGAAATCGTTTTCAATTCAATTCATTTCGAAATCGTTTTCAATTCAATTCATTTCGAAATCGTTTTCAATTCATTTCATTTCGAAATCGTTTTCAATTCAATTCATTTCGAAATCGTTTTCAATTCACTTCATTTCGAAATCGTTTTCAATTCAATTCATTTCGAAATCGTTTTCAATTCAATTCATTTCGAAATCGTTTTCAATTCAATTCATTTCGAAATCGTTTTCAATTCAATTCATTTCGAAATCGTTTTCAATTCAATTCATTTCGAAACCGTTTTCAATTCATTTCATTTCGAAATCGTTTTCAATTCAATTCATTTCGAAATCGTTTTCAATTCAATTCATTTCGAAATCGTTTTCAATTCAATTCATTTCGAAATCGTTTTCAATTCATTTCATTTCGAAATCGTTTTCAATTCAATTCATTTCGAAATCGTTTTCAATTCAATTCATTTCGAAATCGTTTTCAATTCAATTCGTTTCGAAATCGTTTTCAATTCATTTCATTTCGAAATCGTTTTCAATTCAATTCCTTTCGAAATCGTTTTCAATTCATTTCATTTCGAAATCGTTTTCAATTCAATTCATTTCGAAATCGTTTTCAATTCAATTCATTTCGAAATCGTTTTCAATTCAATTCATTTCGAAATCGTTTTCTATTCAATTCATTTCGAAATATTCGATTTCGAAATCACTTTTCAATTCAATTCATTTCGAAATCGTTTTCAATTCAATTCATTTCGAAATCGTTTTCAATTCAATTCATTTCGAAATCGTTTTCAATTCAATTCATTTCGAAATCGTTTTCAATTCAATTCATTTCGAAATCGTTTTCAATTCATTTCATTTCGAAATCGTTTTCAATTCAATTCATTTCGAAATCGTTTTCAATTCAATTCATTTCGAAATCGTTTTCAATTCAATTCATTTCGAAATCGTTTTCAATTCAATTCATTTCGAAATATTCGATTTCGAAATCACTTTTCAATATTCATTTTAAAATGAATAAAATCGATATAAATATCGTTCACGTCAAAATGGCGTCAATCTAATCAACACGGCTTCATAAATTTCTATTTTCAAATATTCTATTTCAAATATTTATTTTTCAAAATAGTTGTTATTATCAAAATATTTCGTTCAACACATGACCAATCTCAATGGATGAGTACTGTCAACACATGAACCTTTATTTTATAATATTCTTTATTTTTCAAATTGGAATGAGGCCCAATCAATAACCATATAATGTTAATTATATGGATGCCATACAACACATGTATATAATAGATTTGAAAAATAATCAACCATCAACCAAAGTGCACCACACAACTGCATAAGCATCAAATATAAATAATCGACGCTTACACAGTCTGTCGACCAATCGATCGACAATAATTAAATAATTGGGATTAGTGTACACCAAATATCATCCCAACACCCGTGTGGGGTTTCAAATCAACAAACACACATTTTTGTTTGTGCAGTTGGGCGATGTGTAAAATTTATCAACCCAATCAATATCAGTCAAATCAGTGTAAATAAACAAATCGGCCGATTTGTTTATAAATATTTATTTATTCACTTTCACGTTAAAAATTATATTTTTAACGTCAAAAATATTTATCTCAACACTTGAATTTCTATTAGTTCATTTACACAATAAAAATGATATTTTTATTTTTCTAACACATTTTAGAAAATTTCGGCGGCATAACGGCACAATACTAGAAACGGGACGAGGCCTAGCCTTATCCCCGGTCTAGTGAAGGCCTACGCCATTCACACATCAATCAAATCCATTTCAATTCACCAAACAATTCAATTCAAATCAAATAATCTAACCAACTACCCAACCAAACAATTTTACAAACAAGCCATCCATGGTCTGTGGATGACGGGTGTCGGGTGCTTCTAATAAGCACCGTCTGCATCCTAGTATATATATATAACTAGAAAAAGAGAATTTGAGTGAGAAGTTCTCACCGATAGCTATCCAACTTCACGACACTTCATTTATAGAAATCTTCTTCATCCTCGCCTTTTTATCATCTTCTTGTGCCCGTAGTCGCTACATATATAAAAATCACACATTTTTATATTTCGATGTCTTTAAAATAAAAATCACATTTTTATTTATTTACTTTCAATTTAAAAATCATATTTCTATAATCACCTCATATATATAAAAATCGAATTTTTACTATGCGATTCAATATATAAAAATCGAATTTTTACTTCGCTATTCAATATTTAAAAAAAATCGAATTTTTACTTCGCTATTCAATATTTAAAAATCGAATTTTTTTACTTCGCTATTCAATATTTAAAAATCGAATTTTTACTTCGCTATTCAATATTTAAAAATCGATTTTTTACTTCGCTATTCAATATTTAAAAATCGAATTTTTTTACTTCGCTACTCAATATTTAAAAATCGAATTTTTACTTCGCTATTCAATATTTAAAAATCGAATTTTTACTTTGGTCTCATATAGATAAAAATTCCATTTCAAAAATATTGATTTCGCCTTTATAAAAATAAAGTTTTCTCCTTTCATCACTATAAAAATTATATTTTTAACTTGCTTTATATACGAGAAAGATTATATCTTTATCACCCTACTTTAAATAAAAAGGTTATATTTTTACAACGCGATATACACTAAAAAGATTACATTTTTAACACATTAAAAATCTCGTCTTTAAGTAGTTAAAAATCTCAACTTCTAAGTGATAAAAATCCTAACTTTTATGTGATAAAAATCCTAACTTTTATCATTGAAAAATCCTAACTTTTATCATTGAAAAATCCTACCTTGTGTAATTGAAAAATCCTACCTTTTATAATCTTTGTATTTACAAAACCCTCGATTTTCAATCAAATTAATAGCACAAAAAAAAAATGTTTACAAAGAAACTCACATTTCACTGTAAAACAAATTGGATCGTTGCCGCTTGGAGGGGCTCACGTCGGAGTCCTGGTGGTGGAGCTCGCGAGTTGGAGTGGTGGTGGAGGCGGTCGGAGGTGGCACTGGGTTTGTGGTGGCGATTTGGGGCGAGGGGGGGCTTGGGTTCGGGGCGTTCGAATGGAGGAAGAAGGAGGAGGGGGGATCGTCGATGGGGAGGCCAGCTTCTAGGGTGCGGCGGCGCTCCGTGGGTGGAGGCGGCGGCTTCATTTCTTTTTTTTTTTCTTTTGCAGAAGAATGATCGGGGGGGGGGGGGGGCAGAAGATTTTAAGGGAGAGAAAGAAGATATATATATATATATTTTATTTTTATTTTAATTATATTAATTGTAAAAAGTTGACTTTTACATACGACCTCAAAACGAGGCCCACCGCCTGTCGTCCATAGCGTTTCACCCCCATTCCGAACACAATGGGATATGTATCGCAAGCTGATTCGGCTGTTTCGATTAGTTTCCGTTAAATTTACATTTAAATCACTATATTGAATTTTAAACGTACATTTCAAATTACCGGGGTCACATACTAACTCTAAAAATTCCCGAAAAATATTTTCTAGCTTCGTATTGACGATACGGTCCTAACAAAACTAGTTTCATCGAATTCTGAGACCGTTGGAAAAATGGCCAATTTCCAGTCGATTAAAATCAACTGAAACTGGTCAAACGCGTTTTCCTTTGCCACGCTCACATATTGATTCGAAAAATTATGAAATTTGGAATCTAGCAATAACTTAACACTGCGGATCCAACAAAAGTGGTTTCGTCAAAATCCGAGATCATTTGCAAAATGTCTATTTTTAAGGGCCTGAATTCCATAGCGACTATTCAGAATTTTCAACTAGACATATATTTTGATTCCCGCTATGAAATCTCGATTTGTCGGATTCGTTGGAAAGATATTATCAATTAGATCCTATCATTTTTGGTTTCACTAAAATCCGGATTGTTTTGCACCCGGTACATTCAATTGAAGTTTGAAATCGAATTATTGAACTACCGCGCCATTTTCAATTCTATTATAATTATATATAATTATTTATATTCTAACGACGACGTATATAAATATATACCTCAAATTCTATTCAAAATAAATTTCTTGTCGATATTATTTAAAATAATTCATTTTAAATATTCTAAATTCGCTAAAATTGCCAAAATAAAAATTTTAAACTGGCTTAGATTTTCCGGGTTATTATAAAAATAACGTTTCTGAAAATTAGAACTCAAATGATTTTAAAAATCCTTTAATCTGCTTTGGAAAGAATCGATATGAAAATTCTAACTCTGATAATCGCAACGGATTTTTGAATCATAAACATGATGTGGATTTGTTTTATAATAATCCTATTGAACAATTCTGGATCCCAAAGAGAAATAAAATAAACTTCTTTAAATTCAAACAGATTTGGGTTCCGAAGGGTGCAAAGTCAAATTTGAATGGATTATTATACAAACAAGTCTAGGTACCAAAATGTGTGAATAAAATTGTGAGTGGTTTTGCAAATTTTGTTAGACCACTTGATTCTATAAATTCATAGGTATCGACGGATGGCTAAGGAACTACTGTGCTGAAAAGAAATTTGAAATCAAGCTGGTTTGTATTTTTGTATCTTTTATAGTTCCTTCTGCCAAGATCTGTTGAGTTAGAGATTCGGTTTTACATTGGATTCTGGTATGATCTCTAAACTCACCTTTGTATGTTTTTTTTGTTTTTTTGTGTGTTTATTCCTTCCTCTACCCTTCTTTTTTTCTCCTTCAGTTTTTTTGTTGATTCATCAGTGCCGTATTTTGTTTGTTTCTTTATGGGCTTCATTAACTTCCAATTGCAGAATTCATGTTTTTCTTTCTTGGAAATTTGCTTCTCTTGAATAGAACTCTGTTGTTTTTTTTATTTCCAGATATTGTATTTAAACTTGTAAATATCTGCAATTGTTTTGAAGTTTAGTTTTCTGATTTCTGAATTCATAACAGTGTTGATGTATTCTTGTCATATTTTGAACACTGTTAATTAGAATTCTAAATTCTTGAAGATCTGAAAATTTGATGAAGATTCACACATCATTGCTATTTTGAGTTTCTTCCAATTCATTTTAAAAAAGCTTGAAATATTATACTCATTATAACACACTGCTACTTCTCAGTCGTGAGAATTTCATTGTTTTTTAGATTGGCTTGAACATGTTAAATTGTCTTGAATTGGTGATACATCTTGAAATTCATATTCATGATTATTATGATTGAAATTAGTTTTGTTTGAAATCATCTAAGATTTTAGATATTTTGAATATCAAACACCACTTAAATTTGAAATTAGCATCCTTGTGTGAATAATTCATTATATCTCAAACTTAACATTGATTCAAGTGATTTCAATTAAATTATTTTTAAATCATGAATACCTCTCAGACTTGATGTATATGATCTGAATTTACTCTTGTACTTGTCAGAAATTCTTGTTAAAAATTGTTTGAAAATTCGGTATTAAATCTCACTGTTATTTCATGATGATTTGATTTAAATATTTGTTTGTTTAAAATCATTTGAAATTATTGATTTACTGAATCACACACATATTGTGAATGTGAAATTAATAATCTGGTGTGATCGATTCATTGAATCCCGATATCTTCATATTCATCAAATGATTTTAAATAAACGGTATTTTTAATCATTAGATCATGAATCATCTTGTGTGATCAACATCTTAACAAGTCTGATTTGAAACTGTTTCTGCTATGCTGCTCTGATACTGTTTTCAAATAACTGCCTGCTTTAATCTGACTGCTGCTCTAACAATTGTGCCAATTTTGTAATCATGTCTGTTTGGGCTTTGTGTTCGAAATTTCTTTAATCTAAGATATCTAGCGTGTGAATAAATTCCTTGATAAAGGAGACTATAATTGGTATCATCTTTTTTATCCATATGGTTTTGAATTTTCACCTTGTATAAACACCATATACATTTTTTTTCTTTGTATAAATCTGTTTAGTTTCCTCTTGTAATTGATTTTCAATTTTATAATTATTTATTAATTATTCATTCAGAAATTGAAATTAATATCCAAATTGAGTTGTATTTATAATTCATCAAAATCGTTATTAGATTTTGAAATTGTGATGAATTGTGACTGCAATTTATTTCACAACAAGAGGAGATTTTATTTAGTTTTTCATGTTGGTTGAACATTTATTACAATATCTTTGAATTGGTCATTATTTCGCGATCATCTCCTTTATCTGTCATCTTTCTGCCTTCCATGATAGTTCTATATTAATGTGGAGAGTTTGATATTTTTTAAAAGATAATCTTGAATAAACAGTGAAAATATTTGTGATGGAATTATGGCTATGTTATTATTATTAAGAATTAGTGATAATTGAAAATTTTCAATAATCCCAGTACAGTCGAGCATATTTCATAATATAATTAATTTAGAAATTTATTTCATAGACCATTTCTGTACCTACCACATTTCTATCCTCCATTTTTTGGTTTTATATTCTGAGGAGTTTTTCATTTTGAAACTGAAAATGATAAATATATAATAAATATATAAGTGTGTCTCTAACCTCATTTAAAAATCCAAGCTCTGGTCATGCATGGTTAAGAGATAACTTATAATTTAAGCTGTGACTGACCTCATTTAAAAATCCAAGCTCTGGTTATGCGTGGTCAGTGTGCTCTTAAATAAAATAAAAAGAAAAAAAAGGAAATATTGTGCTATAAATTGAAATTATTCTGAAATTCTCCTCGGTGTATAAAAATCAGCCTATCAATCCATCTTTCTAATCTGTTAAATGTGTTGAAATCTTATGACGTATTATGATTTGTTGATTGATAGGAATTGGGATTTAAGATTATACAATATTGTCACTTGAGTTGAAATTATAATAATAGTCCAAATCCATCATTCTTTTTGTGCTTCAATTTATAAAATTCTTTGGAAAATAATTGGAACTCATTTTTCAACTCTCCCCATTTTATATAAAATTCATCGTAAATCCATCATTATCTACAATGTGAAATATGCCACCTGTTCTCAGAATATTATGATTTTTGTTTGACTGATTGAGATGGTCGTTATTCCTCTTAAGCTGAAATTATATTTTAGTCACTTTTCATCTGTATTTCAAATTCTGAATCCTTTTGATGATAACAAAAGGGGGAGAATGCGTTGAGATTTTGATTCATGAGTGAATATTTTATAAACATTTTTAATTTTGAAAATTCAATATTATTCGTACATTTCACTCATGCACAATTATAGGGGAGTTTCTGTTGCAGGGGGAGCTAATAAATAGGGGGAGTTCAATATTCACTGTCAAACACATTTAATGGATTCAAAATCTTTTATTTGTTTATCATCAACAAAAGGGGGAGATTGTTGTATATAACGCAGTTGTATACACAATTATATGATTTTTGTTTGATGATAATAACCAAATATATATGATAAATGTGTTTGTTACTGTACTGTTCTATATATATACCACAGACTGGAATATAATATTTATATTTAAATATAATACTTTATTTCAATATCAAAACAGTACAGAATTCCAACTCCACTATTTAAACACTTCACAGAATATTTGTACTTGTAAATAACATAATAAATTAGACAAATTTGTTTGACATCAATAAAGTAATATTCTTATTTCAAACAAATTTGTTTAAATACAAATATCAGTACAATATTTTTTTTCCATAGCTCCTTACTACAAAACCACTCAATACATTTTCATTCATACAATAAGAGTGACTCAAAAACAGACATTTTCATATATAGATTTTTTTCTTTTTTACAAACACTCTTTAACTATCACTGTCCTTGTCTTCAATCTTCACTTTCCAGTCAGTCTAGTCTTCATACCTATCATTCACAGAAACACACATAGAGTATCCAGAAAAGAAATATTTTTCTAAATTCTAAGCAGATATAATTTTTATTTTTGAAAATTTATTTGCCTAAGAATTTTGGTGTGTTTCTCATCATTTTTCTGGCTCGATCAAGTTTAATATACAAACTCTTTTTGGCAAGCAATCCAATTTTTCTCACATATTCAAAAGCATGCAGCAGCATTTAAAAGGATGGTCAGGTATACATGGTAGGTTCAATGACAATAACATTTTCAAACTGGCAAGAAACAAATTCAAACATACAATTTTTTGGCAAATTCTTTTAAACTGTGTCCAGTTTTAAATGTGCATGTGTGGCAACATGTTTATTGCAAAACTGGATGAAAATAATATTCAAGGTTTCCTGAAATGAAAATCTCACTCATGGCAACAGTTTAAATTTTGGGCCAAGCATAAATTTCCAAGATATCACATGTTAAAAGTGCAATGGAATACATTAATTGGTTTCCAATTTTTGCAAAAATCAGCAAGGAGACTAATTAGCAAGGCAATTTCATGTCAAAATGGATGAAGAAATTCTGGTATGTTCAAGACAGCTCAATTCTGAGTTCAAACACAAGTGCATGGACATCAAAACAGCAAAGTACTGCATTAGTAACTAACAAGGGTTAACAAGCAGCATTCATGCAAGCTTACACAGCAGATTCAAGTTTCAAACTCAAAAAAAATGGTCAAGCACAACATTTCAAGACAGTGAAGCACAAGTGAACACAACAACATGGTTTCAAGTTTCAGCATCAAGTGGTACAACTATAGGTGATCTTGTACATGGAGTATACATCATTGGCAACATAATCCAACAATTACTGAAGCAGCATGGTTGTATACATTAATGAATCATGAAAACAAAGCACATATACATACATACATATATATATATACACACACACACATCAAATAAGATCAAACCAGCAAAAGAATGGTGCAAGTATAAAATGGTACAACAGACAAATCATATAATGGTCGAGCTAGTCTACATGCAAGGATACATGTGCAAACATGTCCAGAAAGCAAGTCGGATGTATATTCATGTATATATGTGGAGCATGAAGTCAAAAATGGCCGAGTTTATTCTAAAGTGTCGAACAAAGCTAGCTCAGTAGCAAATCAGTGTGGAAATGTTACATGTCAGTTTCAAGTGTGTCGAGGACATGTCAACATATACTCATGGTTAGGCAAGTGCAGCAGAAAACAAGCAACTTCATGGAATGTATACCAAAATCAAAACACATTCGATCAAGAATGGTATTTTTCCTTTTTCAGTTTTTGTGTTACAGGGTCACAAAAATCAACTCAGCAAGAACAAGTAAAAATGAAGCATGCATGGCTAAAGTATGAGTGAAACAGTATGATCAAGTCAAGTGATCAAACTAAAGCAGATACAAAGGAGGTGTGCCAAAATGGTATAGTCTCAAGCAAAGTCAATGATGCAACACTCATTAAAATGGAAAAACTATGTGAATAGCAAATATGCAATTTCAGCAAGAGCAATTCAAGGTAGGAAAGCATTTAAAATTGATTCAAGAAAATCCGTGTGTATTTGGCAGATAGAAAATCATGGCAAAACAAATCAGTGCATTGATAAAATTTCTTTGGTAATGTTTTAAATGCAATATTTTGGGCAAGAAATCTCTGCAAATCAGTAAGCATTTTTGGGAAGAATAATTCAATTTTTATGGTAGTTTTTAAATCGAGCATCAAAAATTAGCAAGAGCCATTTTTATCAATGCAGAGAATTCAAAAGAGGATTTTACATGCAAGAACTCATTCAAGCAGAATTCACAAGTGTGGAAACTGTGTTAAAAATCATTCCAATAAGTCGAAGAATTTGCAAAAGAGGCAACATCAATCTTTCAAGCCAAAGGAGGAAACCGAGGCCAACATTTCATTTATCATGCAATATATCAGTGTTTTAAAAGCCGAGTTTTTTCATTTCAATAAAAGAAATCAAAAAGGGGAAACAACATGAATCAAATCAAGTCATTATCGTGAAATCAGAGTGTACTAGGGTTTCAAATTACCCTATAAAATCACACCAATTCATCATCGGCAAAGGGGAATTTTTGAAACCACAAACAATTCAATCGGAAACAAAAACCAAGAATTCAAAGAGAAAACAGTAAAAATCAATTCAGATAAGCTGACAAGTTTTTCCATCATTTTCGATCACCGTATCCCAAACCGATGAACAACAAAGCAGTGTGAATCCAAGGCAAATCATAGGAACATATTCTATTCAACCAAGCATCGCGATTTGAGGATCTGAAGAAAACCCTAGTTCTTGATCTCAACCGCCATTTTCAAGTAAAAGAGAATGGGCAAAAGCGAAAATAAGTGGCCGACCTACTTTACGCTTGGCTAAGCCAAGTTTTATATAAAGGGGAGATTTAAAGTGTTCTATACTAGGGTTTCTTTTGTTATATTATTTTTGTATTTAAATTTGAGTTGTAAAACCGGATGTCGAACAATTTTTCTAGTGTCTGTAAAATACTAGAGGGATCAGTCAGGGTGTTGACTGACAGTTGACAGAGTCTGTAAAATATGGGTTACTGGTTACAGGGTTGTAATCAGGGGAAATCTGATCGAGGGAATATTGGTCAGTCTACGGTTTTGAGCATAGGGTTAGAATAGGAGCAGGGTTTGCGAGTGTACATGGTCTTGTATGCGGGATCTGTTCTATCACCTTGTAGAATCCTTAGAAATGCAGCAGTACGCAGGGTTTTGCCGAAGCTGGGTACATCTGTGGGTGATTTATTTTCTGCACTTCTGTTTCTGCTATATTCTGTGATCTGTTTACTATTATATATCTCGTTAGATTTTTATTTCAGTAAAAAACTATGATAAACCCTATTCACCCCCTCTAGGGTTAATCTAGATCCAACAAGAAATTGTTGTTAGTATGGTCTGGTATGAGTTTATGAGCTTGCGTTGAAAGGGGGACATGGTATTTTGTTGATTTGCAATGTTGAGGCATAGGATGTCACTTAGAGGGGCACGGTCAGTGATTTTTGTGGGCGGTGAAAGCTTAACAGGAGTGCTCAAAGTTGGGTTGGCGAATGGAAATGATCGTTATACCCGATGGTAGTTGAAGTGAAGGTCAGGCTTAGATATGAAATAAGGTATACACTTTTATTTATAAATACTTAGGATAATTTAATTTATTAATTTATTAAGTAGTTAAATTAATAATAGCAAGTCGATTAATAAAGATAAACAACCATAGTTGCTTGATAAATTGATTTGAGACGAGTCAACTAGATTCGTAGCTGCGTAATATGGGATTAAACTGGATATTCAAAAGAAAAATACACGGTGAGTAAATCTCACTCAATTTATTTATTTTGAATTATTTTTAATTGTTAAAATAATTGTTGGTTGTTGGTTGCATTATAATATTGTTGTGGCTATTATATATATATTAGTTATTTAGGATTTGTGTTTTTGGTTACTATATATATATTGGTGATTGGATAGTTCCCGCAGTACCATTAGCGGATGCCTGTAGTATCATTAGCGGATGACCCTATACGCCCCACTATGATAGTGGATGACCTTCTATACCACGATATCCTGCCTCGAAGCAGGATGGGTATTATTTATGTTGGCTAACATCTGTGGATGGAGGAAAACAGGTTGGAGGAATCTAACTGGATTCCTCAAAAATATTATTATTTGTTTCATATATATTATCATATATGATGTGTTGGAAAACCAGTGGTTGATAATTGGGTGTTTTGAATATTTGAAATATCACTGGGCCTAAAATGTTGGTTTATAAAAATATCATTAAAATGATATTTTGAAATTTAAAAAAAGGGAAATCTATTTTAAAAAAGTAGAATTTAAATTTTGAATGGGCGATAGAAATATTAACTTGTTTTGAATATATAAAACAAGTATTGAAATTTATAAATGATGTTTATAAATTAAAAAATACAGGAAATTGAAGTGACGAATTTATAAATGGTATTTATAAATAAAATGGAATGATTTTCATTGGGAAATCGGCGGATTGAAATGAATTTATAAACGGTGTTTATAAATAAAGTGGAAAATTTATCATTTGAAAGTTTGAATATTCAAATTCAAATGTGAATTTAAAAATAGAAATAGGGAAATCGTTTTAAAGAAATAAACGATGGAATTTATTCTGATGTTCATAATATAAATTGAAATAAAATAAATCCGTAAGGATTTATGATTTGAATTCGATTAATTCGAATTTATTTACATAAAAGTTAAATTGAATATGAAAATAAATTGGGTGTTATATATATAAGTTATTATAAATAGAAATTTCCGGAAAAAGATTTTGGTTATAAATAGATTTCGAAATAGACTTGTTTAAATATAAAACAAGGAAATTTATAAAATGGTGTTTATAAATATAATGAATTAATTATAAAGAGATAATTTTAATATTTAAATTCAAATATGAATTTAAAAATAGAGTTTGAAATCATTCGAAAGTGAACAGCGGTTTTTATTCCGCAATTCGGAATATCAAAAGGATGGAGTTTCAAATAGAAATTGAAAAGGGAACTTGTTAAAATATATGAAACAAGGAAGTTAAATTTATAAATAGTGTTATAAATTTTGTGAAATAAATTATCATTTGGATAATTTAAACCATTTAAATTCAAATAGGAATTTAAAAGTAAATTGGGAAGTGTTTGAAATAAAACGATTGATTATATTTCAGAATTCGGAATATAAGCTGAACTGAGACGAATTCAACGGGTTTGTAATTGAAATTCGATTATATCGAATTTTATAAATAATTTATTTATAAAAGGAATTAGAATTAAATATAGAAGATTGAAGTATAAATAAATATATTACCGAGTAAGGAAAAATCGATAATTTTAGATAATCAAAAATATTATGTTGAATTGGGAAACTGATTTGATATATATTAAAAATATATCAGAATGGAGTTGAATTTATTATAAACGAAGTTTAAACGTTTATATATATAAATATAATTAAAACGAACTCGCCGCAGCGCGGTAGTTCGTAATTTGTCGTTTCGAACTTCAATTGAGTGTATAGAACTCGGTTTAAGTTGGAATTCTTCAAAACAAAAATCGCCAGGATCGATTTGATAATAGTTTTCTAATGAAAGAGAAAAATCCGGATTTCATCGAATGAATTTTGAGTTATGTCAAAATCATTTTTCCAGAAAAATAGCGCAATAACGATTATAAAACCATAACGGTTTATTTAAATAAATAGAAGGATTTTAAGTAAATAAAATCCGAATCTTCATTAGAAAAATTCAGATTTGAATTATAAAATATACCTGAACTCAAGTGGAGTAATGAAATGATTTTTGAAACAAAAATCAGACTTTGTTAATTATTGAATAGAATTAACTAATTTGTAGAATAATCAGTTATTGGAGTTTTGAATTGAAATAGGGCTTTGGATAAGTAAATTTGGTTGGTAAATTTATATTCGAAATCGAATATGCAACTTGAATTGAAAATGGAATTCAATTTGCTTATAAGCAAGTTGATATTATATTTGAACATGATATGTTCAAATAAGAAGTGAAATAGGAAAATAGCTAATTAGAAAATAAATTAGCGAATTGGGTTAAGACGAATGGATTAAGTAAATCCAAATGGAAATATTTGGATGTGTTAAGCTGGTATGGAAATGAAGTGTATGAAGTTTATAAATTTAGTGCTCGACAAAAAGGTACATGTTTAAATTCCATATGAGATTTTATGCGCCGAATCGGCAAGCCACTTGTCTTTTTTATTTTATTTTTGAATGGAAAGGGCCTAGAGAGGCGAGTTGAGGTTTGAACTATCGACCGGTACAAAGGAGGTTATGGCGAAACTTTTCGGGAATTTAAGAAGTTAGAATATTTTTATGAAAATTTGATAGTTAGAAACCAATGTATCGATATATATATATATATATATATATATATATATATATATATAATTCGATAAGGAAACGAACTTGAAAAAAGAATATTATAAACAAAATGAAGATCTATAATTAAATCTGATAAAAGTAGAAAGAGAAACGTGTACGGGTTTAAAAATGATTAATTGGTTTGTATGATGTTGATTATTTGAGGTAAGTGGTCTTGTCCGTTTTGAAGTTAAGGATGTTTTCAGTCAAGGTCTGAGAGGTAGTTATACCCCAACTTGATTGATTTCATTTTTAATCGATAAATAGAAAGATCCAGTCTTGAAGGAAAATGTTTGAATAACAGTTAGTTGAATGCAGTATTGTGGGTTGTTTGTAATAATGTTTTATACAACATTCGTTTTAACCCAAGTAAGTGGAATTTTGGAAATATATTATAAATATTTCCTAAGTATAAAAATAACTGAGTTCGGGAAAGAGATGGGTAATTGGAATATTTTCCAATTATAAATAGAAGATATTTTCTACGTATAGAAAATAAAAGAAGACGATATATGGAAATGTTTTCCAAATAGAGTAAGAGGCCAAGATGATTGTCGAAAATATTTGGTTAAAAAGTATTGATAAAGAAATGGATAAATGATTTAATTAATGAAATATTAATTAAGGGTTCCAGTGATTGTTTGATGTTTTGAATGGATGTTTGTTTTTCTTCGATAGTTATATAACCGACGATCAAAGTGTTTGCCAATATCGTTGTCAATATGGAGAGACCGGTTGGATTATTATCAGCGAACCACTCCGTATTGGCAGTAACATTGCGAATCAGACTATATGAAGATAATCAAAGACGGAGTAAAGTGCAATGACATTTTATATTAATAGAAATTGTGCCTTCGGTTACGTTCTGTCCCAGAGCGAAGAGTACGGACGAATGTATGACAGAGCATTTCCAATGATCGAATATGTTGGTTTGTATAAATATATATGGTGGCGGAGAATTTATTCTCTTAACATAATATCCAGAATATATCTGTACAAATCAATTATTGATTGACAGATAGGACAATGTGGCATTCAAAGTGATTGTGTTATCAATGAGTGATAAGTAATCGTAGCCTCAGGCCTCAACAACCGGGGAATGACAAAAATCGGGCAGGCAACATGGCTATGTGGGCCACTCCCATTAGGGTGTATAATCACCTATCTAGAGAAATTCCATTTGCTTCTTTAATCTATCGATGCTGTCCCTTTTCGGGAAACGGTTGCTGATCCCAACCGTTGGTGATATACATTCGATACACTCAAGCGAAATGAGTGGTCAGTCATGTGTGGGCCGGGTTGCAAGACTTTCTTGTTGAACCCCAGTGTATTCCCTCTAGAGACACTATCGGAAGGTGGTTCCATACCTTGTCATGTTGGAAATCCAATCTCGAATAATCGCCCTGCGGTTTTTGATTTTATATTATATATGGAGCGTGAGATGCAAGCGTTCCGCTAGATTGTTATTTATTTGATTTAGACACTATTATAATATCACTGGATTTTCGTATCAAAGTGTTTTGGGTTATAGTAAGGTAAAAACCGTCCATGTTTATGTGTGGGCTGGTCTTACTATTATTCTTTTTTTCGAAAGGATTTTGAAAGTTAAACAAATGGTTGGAGTTTACTCACACCAATCTCATGACTGACCCAGAGTTTATTTTGTTTGTTTTCTCTAAACTCTTGGGTGCCCAAATTTGTATTGGCAGTCAAGTAGTCGGGATTTTACAGATTCACTTGGAGGAGTTGAAAGTCGGGGGCTTCATCAGTTAGCTATAGACTATCATATATTCCACTGTGTTCCACGTTTCTATCTGGAAACAGGTGTTTATAACTGTACCAGAAATAGCTGTTGTGCTCTGATAATGGTATGTGTATTCAAAACATAGTTGTATTTCAAAGGTTATGTTATTTAATATATTTTATTCATTCCACTGTGAGTTTGTGATCTTCGTTTTTCTTCTATTCTAATATTTCTTTCTTTCTATTCCTCATCCTCTAACTTCTTTCTAATAATGATTCGTATTTCTGTTCAATTTGGATTGGACGTGTGGTGTTATTTGTGACGATCCCAAAACCCCGTGACACGGTGTTAAGGATAATCATTGGAATATAACACATTAATCATCATTAGCAGATCACAGATAATAGCATAAACAGAAAATAGAATAATTTACACACATATGACAACGGAATCATATAGATGACATCACATCAGAGAAGCACAATACAGGATACAACTTAGTGCATAATGATACATAATCAGTCACCATCGCCTGAGGCGGAATCATACATAAAGAGTACACAAAAGGAATATCAGTCTACATCGCCAGTGGCGGAATCATAATATAGATACAATAATGGCGGAGAGAATCCAAGTCAGCACGGTGTAGTCAAGCCTCGCCATGAGACAAAAGGTGCGCCAGAAACCTGTAACTAGGCTGCCCGTGTGAAAATAAGGGCACCCGAGTTTGCAAGGTGAAACAAACTACGAGTCAGTCATGGGACTGGTATGAGAAATCCATTCAACTTATTAACAACAATAATAAGGCAAATCAAAGGACCACGCCACTTTCGCGGAACGGGTTTACTCCAATGAGTGCTCGTGCATGAAATAAAGTAAATGATTAAATCAACGCAATGCTTTTTATGAAATGAAGCCATTATAAGACTCAGGTCCCATCACACAATGCAACGCAAGCCGGAGGATAGAGTTTTTACCTTATAATGGCCCAAAGATGCTTCATACGAATAAAACAAAAGTGCTTGATATTATTACTAGTGCATATATGTTTCAAAAGCGATTTCAATCATAAATATCAATCATAGGCGGCATAAATGACCCATATCACTATGTCGCCATACTAGTAATACAATCACAACCGCATATATCGTATTGGAAATTGGATTCCTTCATGAGTCGAGGCAAGGGGCAAGCTCCTCTCCGTTCGAGACACTCTAGCAAATGCCTCAGGACCGCACACAGCAATCCCCTGGATCCTCCAAGGCCGGTCCTCTCTTACTTTTGAGGATTGGCAATTCCTGAACACACGTTTCCCGGTCCTTACAGACCTATAATCGAGGCGCCTCGCATTCCAACAACCACACAGGTGAAAAGTAGATATAAATGTCAGGGCTGGGAGGTCACTGACACCACCATAGCTAGAAAGAAACGTCATGCACTCCTTGGGTCCTTCTCCCGTTTTTGACTCATACCGGGGTGTGAGGCTCGCGAATTCACGTTATACACAAAGCTACGTCACACAGACCATGCTTTGATCATCCACCACAAGACTTTGCTTTGCAACAGAAGCCTTGATCATATGCCACTTAGGCGTGCCACACAGGCAATCCACTCCATGCGACTGATTTCTATCAATACATAACCTCTGAGCTCGTACGTCTCAGAGAAGGGCGTTAAGCAAGAGAATAAATTCTCCGCCGCCAAGCAGATATATATTTAACAGAGATCAATCAACACAGAACGAAATCCAATGTCAGACACACAGTCCATTTACAAGTCCGTTCTGGGTCTGAACGAAACCGGAGGCACCAATTCCTCGCATATCCGTACAATCAACAATATGTTTGGACGACTACTACTTCAATTCCTTCATGGTAGCTACTCCAATCACGAGCATCAGTAGCGCCCATCCATCCAACGTGGAGATCGTCGGTCTTCAGTCGTCTTCGACTCTTCGACTTCTCAACGTCGATCGATTATTTGAAATGAGATAAACTCGGCCTTTTCAAATAATCCACGTATATTTAGATTTTCAAACCAATTAATCACATGGTTGAACTATTCAACATTCACATTTCAGTTATTTAGTTATAATTTTCATGTCAAATACATTCAACCATCACATATCAAGCAAACACAACAAAATTGGTTCATTTTCGCTCTATATCGTCTATAGCACTTTATAACGATACATCGCCATTTTTATTTAATTTAAAACGGCCATAATTAATTAAACGACGTTTCAGGTCGTTTCGATGCACTGGCGCTGCTTTCCACTAATTTTGTTTTACACATATAGGAAAATCTAACCGTTGGATCTTCACAAATTTTACATCATTAGGAAGGTCTTTTAAAAACGAATCCAACGGTTCCAGTTTTGGGAAAATCCGACGGTCGGATCTTCCACACTAACCATTTGAAGTTACGATTTCAATTTACGAACTGCAGCGTCGTTATTCGATTTAATTTAATTATATTTATATATATATAAATATAATCATTTCTGGCGCTGTTTTTCACTAATTTTGAATTAAACATTCCAGACAATCCAACCGTCGGATCTTCACAAAGTTGGTGCCGTTGGAAAGATATCTCCAAGGCGAACCCAACGGTTGAGGTTTCGGGAAAATCCAATGGTCGGATCTTCCGCACTAGTCGTTTGAAATCACGGTTTCAAAATATGAACTGCACGGCCACTTTTCGTTTTAATTATGTTTATATTTATATATTTATATAAATATAGTTCATTCAATGATTTCCATATCGTTTTCACTTCAAATATTTTTCTAACACCTTAAAATTTTGGAAAATTTCGCCATAACCTCCCCTGCACCGGGAGCATCGGGAAATCGCAAATAGCGTTCCCGGTCCTTCTAATCTCAAAAAGAAAAAGAAAAAGCCAAGCGGCTAGCCAACAGGCTCATAAAATCATCACCCAAACAAAACAGTAAATGTGTACCTATTTGTCGGGCACAAAATTTTATTCCTCTTCTCTAGCCTCTTTGCTATAACCTGTCCAATGAATATGCATGTACATATATATACAGTTCTTATCATTTATCAATTTATATTCAACTTCATATTTGATTTGCTTTGGTTTAAAAACACCATTCATTCTAATATCGCATGCATAGGCTAAAATCATATCATTAGCTAGTTAATGTATATTTCAACTCATGCACGTTTATTCGAACCAGTGGCTATTTTTAACACTTCACATTTCAAAGATGATAATTTTGGCGAACTAAAGTAGATTTCAACACATGACTATTTTATTTAGTTCCTATGCATGTTAAAAATAATATTTCTATCACAAATATTTGTTTCAACGTCTGCATATCTTTAGCATATCACACATATGATAAAAATGATATTTTTATCCTTTAAAATATTTGTTCAACCAATGAATGGTTTCAACACTTCATAGTTTCAATAAAAATGTAATTTTTATCGTTCAATCTTTTTATTCAACACATGAACAATTCCACTACACACACTTCTCAACAAATGAGCATTTCCACACATGGACATCTTATTTATGTTGTTCTTATTAAAAAGATGAAATTTTGATTGTTGAAACTATTCATATAAGGCGAATATTTTTGATACTTCATATATATATAAAAAATGTGATTTTTATTGTTTATACACTTCATTCATTCACAAATGAATTTAATTTTCACACAACACTTTCCAACACATGAACAATTTCCACACATGGATATAGTTTCAATATATGGTTTTAATTTCTATGCATGCAAATAATTTCAACATATGAAAATAATTCTAACACACAAAGATTATTCAAAATTTCGGCAGCATAACGGCAGGGTAGTTAAAACCGGCACCGTCCCTAGTACGGCTCCTCGCTCTACCTTAAAAACCTCGCGGTTTTTGACAATGGGATTCATGCATCTAATTCGCACGCAGGCGGCATGTATATATTTATTTCATTTCCACAAACTAATCCTATGTGGTTTCAACCAAATATTTTCCAATCACAAACGGGTATTTTTCAACCACAATCAATTCAATATCAACCACAAACAATCCCAAACCACAATTTGCCGTCAATCAATTTTCACAACAATTTCAACCAATAAATATCGTCCATGGTTTGTGGACGAGGGGGCGTATGTATATATATATATACATAAATATTTATATATAGCAATTTACTTTTATTTCCACACACACACACACACACACACATATATATATATATATATATATATATATATAAAGAAATTGAAGAGTGTGAAATTCTCACCAATAGCTATCCAATAACACGACTCTTCCTTTATAGAAATCTTCGTCTATTTCGCCTTCTTGTCGCTTTCGTTGCCCGTATTCTCTACAAAGGTAAAAATCAAATTTTTACTATGTTATTCAATATATAAAGATCATATTCTAAAAACAAAGATTATATTTTTAATATTCCTATGATGTAAAAATTATATTTTTATTGCTTTAAAAATATAAGAATCATATCTTACTTCTTCTACCTAATAAAAATTCCGTCTTTTCTCTTTTTAAAAATATGATCTTTATTTTTGCAAGTTCAAATCTTTTTCTTTTAAAAGATTAAACCTTTTTCTATTTCAAAGTTTAAACCTTTAAAATAAAATCAGTTTTTATTTCCTTAAAAAAAACAGTTTTTAAATTCTTTTTAAATCAGTTTATAAATCTTTTTAAATCAGTTTATAAAACTTTTTAAATCAGTTTTCAAATCTTTATAAATCAGTTTTTAAATCTTTATAAATCAGTTTTTAAATTCTTATAAATCAGTTTTTAAATTCTTTTTAAATCAGTTTTAAATTCATTATAAAATCCAGTTTTTAAATTCTTTTTAAATCAGTTTATAAATCTTTTAAAAATCCAAAATTAGTTTTTGCAAAACAAAAATAAAAATAAAATAACCTAAATACTCACCGTAGCCTGCGAAGGGGAGGGAAGAAGAGGGCGTCGGCGGCAGGGTGGTGGTGTTCGGTGGTGTCGGCGTCGAGGCTTCAGGGGCTGCTCGATTTGATTCGACCGGGGGGGGGGGGGGGGCGTCGCGAGGGGTTCGAGGGTTTCGACACTGGAAGGAGGAGGCTGGACCGAGGGGGGGCGTCGCGAGGGGTTCGTCGGCGGCGATGTCTTGAGGGGGGAAGCGAACTAGGTTTAGGTTTTTTTTTCTTTTTTTTTTTTTCGTTTCTGATTAATGAATCGTGGGGGGGGGGGGGGCAAGAAGAAGAAAAGGGAGGGAAATTAAAGTAATATATATTTTTTTTTATTATTTAATTATTTAATTTTTCAAAAAGGTTGACTTTTACATACGACCTCGAAACGAGGCCTACCGCCTGTCGTCCATAGCGTTTTACCCCCATTCCGAACACAATGAGATATGTATCGTAAGCTGATTTGATCGGTATCTAATATGTGTACAATCAACAAATATGTCTAGACGGCTACCACTTCAGCTCCTTCACGGTAGCTAATCCAATCGTGAGCATCAGTAGCGCCCATCCATCCAATGTGAAGATCGTCGGTCTTGAACCGTCTTCAACTCTTCGACTTCTAACCGTTGATCAATTATTTGAAATGAGAATTAACTTGGCCTTTTCAAATAATTCACGTATATTTAGATTTTCAAATCACTACTTTCCACGGTTAAATTATTCGACATTCACATTTCAGTTCTTTAGTATAATTTTCATGTCAAACACATTCAACCATCAAATATCAAGCAAACCAAGAAAAATAGGTTTATTTCCATTCTATATCGTCAATAATATTTTATAATGATATATCGCCATTTTTATTTATTTAAAAATGGCCCTATTTAATTAAACGACTTTTCAGGTCGTGCCGTGGCACTGTTTTTCACAAAAATTGTTTTACGCATATCTAAAAATCTAACCGTCGGATATCAACAAAGTTTATGTCGTTGGGAAGATATTCCCAAAGCGAACCCAATGGTTCCAGTTTCGTGAAAATCTGATGGTCGGATCTCTCGCTATAATCGTTTGAAGTTACGATTTTAAAACGCGAACTGCAGGGGCTCGATTCATTTTATTTAATATATATATATATATATATATATATATTTTATTCGATGATTTCAATATCGTTTTCACTTCAAATATTTCTCTAATGCCTTTAAATTCCGAAAAATTTCGCCATAACCTCCTTTGTATAGGAAGGGGTTTGGAAATTTATTGGGCCATATTAGGTACCCAATAAATCCTATAAAGCATGCACATAATTATAGTGATATAATCTAGTGTCCACAGGGGAGTGTGTATAGATCATAACTCCAAAGAATAAATTCTCTTCACCCTATAAATGGTTTTTGTGCCTTATCAACTAGAGCGACGTGTTTATTGTCAACTCCAGACCCGTGTGGGGTTTTTATTAATCTGGCAATTTTACCGTTACAATTTAAATAGTCAGATCAGTCATCAGTTCAACCTGTAATATATAACCATCGCCATAAAAGCCTCTCGCTCATACGATAAATCTTCAACCTCGTCACACCATCTCAAAGTGCTAATGTGGTATATGATGAAGTATTCTCTCTTCAAGAAGTATGCCATGTAGTGTGGTTGAAAATTAATTGTTACTATCCTATGGTGACATTTATAATTACGCACAGAACAACCAATACTCCGCATCCAATGGCATTTACAGGAGTTGATATAATAATAAAATTGCGCGGCCAACTCATTAAGGCTTACCTATTCGTCGGGCATGCAAATAAATTCTTTACTCAACAACTAATCCATTTCCTGTTCAACACATGTATATATAGATGTGCAAAATTAAGCTAAAAATAATATTTCTAGCCAGTAAAGGTTTATTTCCACATATGGTTATTTTTAACACTTCATGTTAAAAATAAAATTTTCAACCCACACATATTTATTTGAACAAGTGGTTATTTTTAACACTTCACGTTTCGAATAAAAATGATATTTTTAGCGAATAAAAATATATTTCAACACATGACTATTTTATTTAGTTTGCCTACATGTTAAAAATAATATTCATAGAAAACAAATATTTGTTTCAACACTTGTATATTTTTTGCGAGTAGTTTACATGATAAAAAATGATATTTTTAGCATCAAAAGTATTTATTCAAAACATGACTATTTTTAGCACTTCATATTCATAATAAAAATGTAAATTTAATTATTCAATCTATTTATTCAACACATGAATATTTTCCACTTCACACATACGTTAAAAATATGATTTTTATCGTTCTAATCCTTTATTCAGCACACGAATAATTTCTATAGTTTATATATAATAAAAATGTGATTTTTAATGATAAAACAATTTATTTAAACACGAATAGTTTATATAGTTTATATATGTGATAAAATGTTATTTTTATTTTTAAAAGAATTTTCTTCATCACATGAATTTCTATTCAACACATGAATATGGTTTCAACACATCAATTTCTATTCAACACATGAATATGGTTTCAACACATGAATTTCTATTCAACACATGAATATGTTTTCAACACAAGAATTTCAATTCAACACATGAAAATAATTCTAACATATGAATATTATTTAAAATTTCGACAGCATAACGGCAGGGTATTTAAACCGGCACCCGAGTACGGCTCCTCGCTCTACATTAAAACCTCACGGTTTTTGACAATGGGGATTTCATACATCTAATTCGCACTCAGGCGAGTATGTTTTTCTTTTCCACAATTTATTCTAATTTTTTTTTTCAATCACAAACAGGTATTTTTCAACCACAATGGTATTTTTCAACCACAATCAACCAATATCAACCACAAACAATCCTATCAACCATTTGCATTATTCACCAAATTTTTCACGCCAATTCACAACCAACAAATATCATCCATGGTTTGTGGATGAGGGGAGTATATATATATTCGTATATAAATATATTTTATTTCCATTCCAACTCAATTTCAACACATATATGTTTCATACAATGCTTGTATAATTTATACATCGCTCATATAACTTATACAACACATGTACATGAGGTATAAAATGCATATATAATTTACACTTCGCTTATATATAAATTATACAACACATTTCCATTCACATTAGTTTAGAAATCGCACATTGGTTTGTTGCTTTGCTAAAAATCATAGTGAGCTCAGAAAAATCCGCAGCTTCTTCTAGAATGTAGAGAGCGTCCTTGCGGTCACGATGTCTCCCGTTTCATCGAATTTCATTAACACATGATAAAGATATGATTATTCAAAGTTTGCAACACTTAAAAGTGTTATTTTCAGTTCTGAAATTCAAAGCCGTATACCTCCTTTGAACCTTCGAAACTAGGTTTCAAATTTGCGGCAAATCCGCGAAGTATCGCTTCGATCAGGTGGTGCCACGTGAAGGAGGGTCGAGAGGCGCACCTGGGGTGGCGGCGTTGGCAAACTCGGTGGCGCGGTTGAGGGGTAGCGGTGCACAAAAGTTCGGATCTTTGGAGGAGGAGATCTCGACGCAGGAGTGATGATAGGGGGAGTTCTTTATATGGATTTGAAGAGGAGGAGGAGAGCTACAAAAAGTTGCAAAGGGGAGGGCCTGAAGATGAACGTGGCGATCGGAAATCGCCTGGGAAGTGGCGAACACAGTTCCGCCGTCGAGCGCGATTAACGGGAGGGTTTTGGAGATTTTTTTATATTTTAATTTATGATGGAAAATTCTGATTGGCCCGTGCTTTATTAAATTTTCAAAATAGTGTTTCTTCATACGAACACCTATCTAAACCCAACGATTGTCACCCCTAGCTAAATACCCCCCCTCCCGGACATAATGGGATATGTTTTGTAGCCTAGTTTGAATGTTACAGTCAGTATTTCTCAAATTAAAGTATAAAACATTCAATATTTGATTTGAACGTACATTTCAATTTGCCAGGGTCACAAACAGATTTGAAAAATTCTAGAAAAATAAATCTAGCTATGTTTTGACGATATGGTCCCAACAAAACTAGTTTTTTCCAATTCTGAGACCGTTAGAAAAATGGCCACTTTCTGGTCGATCCTATTTAACTATAATTGACCAAACACATTTTCCTTCTCCACGCTCACATATTAACTTCAAAAATTATGAAATTTGAAACCCAGCAATAGTTTGACATCCCGGATCCAACAAAATTGGTTTCGTCGAATTCTGAGGTCGTTTGCAAAATGTCTAATTTCAAGGGCTATATATTCTCTATAGCGACCTTTCTGAAAATTCATTTGGCCATAACTTTTGATTCCTGCTATGAAACTTCGATTTTTCATATTCATTAGAAAGATATTCATAAATAGATTTACATATTGTTGGTTTTACCAAAATCCGTTTTATTTTGCATCGGGTACCGTCAGTCAAAATTCGAATTCAAATTTTGAAACTACAGCGCCATTTCAGGCCTTATTTATAATTAAAGATAGTCATATTTATTTTCCAAACATCGATTCAAACATACTTTTCATTGTTATTATTTAAAATATTTTATTTTAAATATTTAAAATTCACTAAAATAGCCAAATTAAAATTTTTAAACTGGCTCAGATTTTCCGGGTTGTTACATCGGAATATTTCGATATTGGATTCCGTGATTATACGGATATTGTGGAGGAATTTGGAAGATATATATATCATTATTCCAATACGATATTTGTTGGTCTCAGAATTTGATATTTAATATAATCCTATATATTTTCTATTTACGGCCTTGTATTTAATATCAAATTGGTTTTGGGTTTGTCGTGAATGGTATCTTTAATAATACTGTTCTTAAACCCAATGGAGTTAAGAAAATTAGAAACTGACTGGAGATTAGATAAGTTGAATGGTTTCCTGGGTATTGATCTGATGTTAGTTTCGGCCTTCGGGATTAATACTTAGGGATTTGTTCTCTTACTAATTTATGGTTAGAGACCGATGGGATGGGGTTTTCAGTAAAACTATTCTTAAAACCAGTGTGAAAAGATTGAATATTTTAATTAAGATTTAAAGAAGAATTAACAATTAATTAACATTTAATTGGAAATGAAAATGGAATGTGAATTGGGTTTACTGTGAACTTTGTTTTTAACGACATTCGTTTTTTAACCCGATTTACAGTGAAATGTGATTTGTAATTTATAAATCTTTTTATTAAGATTTAACGGAAATTTTCCATAGTAAAGTTTTCCAATTTAATATATTAAATTGGAATTGAATGAAATTCGATTGATAATAATCGAAGTGAACTTCTGTGGAGGAAGACTGTTAATACATATGGAATTATAAAGTCTTTGCTGTTATTCCATTTATATTATTAGTCGAATACGGAAATTGATATGTTTTTCCATGAAGATTCCATAAATAATGGAATGTGATTTGGGTTTATCGTGAACTGTGTTTTAAATGACATTAGTTCTTTAACCCAGTTAAAGACAGGATTACATGTCGGTCATTGTATTTCGAACTGTATGGTTGATTGCCGCTAAATATATATCTGTTTGGTGGAGAAGAATTTATTCTCCTTCTTAACACCCTTCTCTGAGACAAACGAGCTCAGAGGTTTTATATCGGTAGAAATCAATAGTACGGTGTAGATTGTCGATGCGACATGTTTGTGGTTCCAAAGTTAAATGATCATCAATATTGATTTTTGGGAAGATTAAAACTAAGTGGGGTTTTATTGATTCTTTAATTAGATTGAAATGGGAATTGGTAATTTAAATTATCAAATTTGGGAGATGATCGAGAATGGGGTATCACCAGTTTTGCTCCTAGCGATAGTTAAATCTTTTATTAGGTTTGAACGTGGAGTGGTAATTAAATTTACCAATAACACCGTGGTGTTAGATATGAAGTACTACTAGTTTTACTTCATGGGATGAATAGGTTGGGATTGGGAAATTAAACAAATGATTACTTTGGTAAGGTTCGCTAATCCCGACTGGTTTGGATAAACCATAATTTGGTTTGAATTAATATGCAAAGGAAGATTGAAGAATAAATTTAAAGAATTTATCTTTGATAAAATTTATGGGAACCTTTCCCAAAGGATATGAATATTTAAATAAAGGAATATTTAGAATTGGAATGAGGCGTATTTGCGTTTTTATAGAAATTGTTTATTATATACACGAGTTATTCAGAAAGACCGGTTTTATCCCGTTCTGCATAACTGAATCGGCAATGAGTCGACGATGAAGACGGTGGTTGAAGACTGGAGGTCTTCACATCGTTTGGATGATTACTGATGTCTTGATTGGGTTGTACACCCAAGACAAAGTAATAAGTGGTGATCTTCCAAACGTACTTGGAGATCGACCGGATATGCGAGGAACTCTCTCCTGTATTTTACATATGGGACGAGGAATAAGGTGCCTCTAATTTTGTTCAGACCCAGAATGAACTTGTAAGTGGATGTGTGTCTGACATCGGATTTCATTCTATATGATTGATGGACATCAGTTGCATAGCGTGAATTGCCTGTGTGGCATGCTGAGATACAAATGATCAAGGCTTCTGTTGAAAAGGAGAGTCTGGTTGTTGATGATCAAAGCACGGCTTTAATATAGCATAGCTTTGTGTATCGTTAATTCGCGAGCCTCGCACCGCGGTGTGAACCAGAAATGAGAGAGGAACTCAGGGAGGGCATGCGTTTCCTTCTAGTTAGGATTTGTGCCTGGGTTTTGCATGCCCAGATATGATGGATAGCGAGGCGCCTCAGATATATCGACACTGCAGGGCCGATGGATGATATGGTCTTGATACAGACTAGATTTACGCCCCACAGGATGGGGAAACGTAGTGTTCAAGCATTTTAATCCACATCGAGTGGACCAGCCCTAATGATCCAAGGGTCCACCTGTGCCTGGGTCCTGAGACATGGGCTAGATTGTCTCGAAGCGGTAAGGACGATCCCTTGCCTTGGTTCATAGACGGATATCCAACTTCCAATACGTGACATTGCAGTTTTGATTGTAGAGCCTTGTATTGGCGACATGATATATGGTATCCATGCCGTCTAGGATTGGTACATTTATATTTGAAGTTGGTTTATACACTTTACACTATAATAGTATCCAAATGATTTGTTTTAAACGTACCAAACATGTTTGGCTATTATAAGGGAAAACCCTATCCTCCGGCTTGTGTTGCATTGTGTGATGGGACCTGGGTCTTATAATAGCTTCATTTTTTCAAAAAGCATTATGTTGTTTTGTTATATGCACTAGTATTCTTAGTAGGAAAACCGTTCCGTGTTATACGGCGTGGTCCCTTGATATACTTTATTTTAAAGTAAAGATTTAATAACTGTTTTAGTTCTCACGCCAGTCACATGACTAATATGGAGTTTATTGTTTTAACCTATACTCTATGTGCCCTTATTTTCCACCCAGGCATCTAGTAGTTGGGTTTTGCAGATATTATATTCACAGGATCCTGATTTACAGCTAAAGCGATATTCGGAAAGCTCTGTATCTGTGTATTACTTTCAGTTGTGTTTTGTATTATTTTCCCCTGCTATGTATTTAAATGTAACTTAAATCTTTGATATTTCACTGATGTATAATATTTATTCATACTTTGTGTATTCTTGTACTCTAAGGAAAATTGTTGTAATAAGCAATGAAATGTTCTTCTGTTTTTGTTCTGATTCGTCTTGTCCTAAAAGTAATCCGCCTTCTTGTTCGGTTTAGGCCGGTTGGGAAGTTCGGGTCGCTTCATAATCTCTTCCACCAAAGTCTTCCGTTTCTCCCAAAATAGTAATAGCATAATCACCACTGAATTTACCAACTTTTGTAGAAATAATTGATGCACAATTTAAAATAAATCATTTTTCTCTGATACCAATTTGTTGTGCAAAAATTGCGCTGATACCAATCTGTTATGCAAAAAATTGCTCTGATACCAATCTGTTATGCAAAAATTGCACGAATGCGGAAGCGCAATAAGCAGGATCTAGATTTTCCAATTGAACATCAGTCAATCTGATAACAATTATACTATTACATTAAATAGTAAATAACTATAATGGAGAAACAAAGAGACACAATATTTATACTGGTTCCACTATCCTTCATAAGATAGTGTACGCCCAGTCCAAAAGAGAGAGATTTTATTCCACATGAGATAATTACAAGAAATTACAAAATAAGAGTTTACATATCCAAACCTCAAACAGGCTTAGTAAGAAGAGACACCATTGTGGATCACTGGTTCCATATCAGGATGGGTTTACACTAAAGTCTACCCCTCAATATATAGCCAGTGCAAATCCATGTGAGTCATCAATTACATTACCAACATATGGTAATAATATAATGGAGGAAAATTACCATAGCAACAATTGTGCAAACATAGAAAGTAAATCAGTCCGTTTCTTTAGCATAGATGAAAGAAATTAATCCCTTTATTTATTTCTCTATCATCTCATCAAATGCAATCAATGCATTTCCCTTGTAAAAATATTTACTTTTCATTCTTTGCAAATTTGTTTCAACCAATTTGTGATTTTGTATCACCAAATTTAATAACAAGCACATAATAGATGATCCAAAGTTAATTTAAAAAAAAAACAACCTCAGGATCGGCCTAAATAATTGAAGAAAACATAACATATCAGTTCGGAAGAAACACACAAATGGTCATCTTCATCAGCAGATGTAATAATAAATAACATAAAATTAAGGTAGAGGTCTTTACTTCCTTCCTCTAGCCCCTTGAGATCTACCCCCGATTCTAAACTGACTACTACTCCCTCCAATTGACATATTTCGAAACCATAATGCAAGAGCAATGCCGCCTATACTAACAAACGGAGCAACAACAGTCATACACCTCATCACAATGTGAATACCACTATCCAAATCATGTGTCAAAACGTGCACACTCATGTTCTCAACTTGGCCTTGCATACGGTTCCTTCCTTCGTACACTAAATCATCAGTAGGAAGTTCAAATCGGAACACTGAACAAGTGATCCAAGCATTCAACCAGGGTAATATACACATTGGGTGATACAGATGCATGCATGGAAGCTGTTTTGCCTCATAATCTACATGCAAAAGCTCTTTACACACTACACATAATAAATTGTCGGCTTTATCACTTTCTTGATATAATAATGCTAGGGATCTTTTGAATTGCAGATGCTGATCAGGTGGAGGTCCTCTTCTTGAATCATTGATTTCAGAGAATTGCTCTAGAAGCTCTTAGAAATCCCTATCTTCGGATTCAGAAAGTAAGTCGGAATGATGCACCATCCGCCATTGAAATGAAGTACTAATCTGTGGACTGTGATGGCGTGCTGGTCGAACAGATGATGAGTACTCGACATCATCCACATAGAACTGGCTATCATCATCAGAGTTCAACTGATTTAATCTAGCGTGCATTGGATCTATATCACTACCGAAGGAGAAATGGCTTTCATGATCTTGATGTGTGTACATTTCAGAAGTTTCAATATCGGATTCCCCATTATAGAAACTAAAATTGGAGTCACTCTCGCCAAACCAAGAGTCCCTATTGAAATCTTCTACTTGGACGGATTCTTGACTTTGTCTTGCTAAATTGATCAGTTGGGAGAATTGTTGAGAAAATAAATCCTCAATTGATTTTGAACTGCTATAACAGACGGGTTGAATTCTACGTGGACCTCTTCCACAGAAGTTTCTAATTGGTGGAGTTGGCTCGTTATCATCTGCGGCTAGTGATTTGCAATTATTACATATGGATTCGCTAGTTGTATTTCCTATGGTTCTTGGGATTAATTTATTCTACATAATATGCAATGAGCTTCTTGAGGCATGCAATCCATGCTGAGAGATTATACTGTTACATATTTGCAGCTTGCAATAAACAGATTTCGGTGTATGATAAAATAAAATAAATCAAGATTGGTAACAACTTCAGTTTGCTTGTTTGGTTTTTTACTAAAAAAGGTTCATTAATGCGCAATAACTGACTGTTCACTGATTGCAATATATAAATAAAAGTTGTGTATCATATTAAGGGTAATTTTATAGCATATGGATCAGACTGGTTCGACAGAGTATGAATATAGACATTCTATGAACATAGGCCCGAACAAGCTGAACCCTTATATTACTTCATTCTATGACATTCATTTATGAGCCAAAATAGCTGGTAAAACTAATAATCCAGGTGGCTATGACATTCATTTGTGAGCCAAAAATAGGCCCAAAAAAGCTGAACCATTATATTACTTTTACTTAGTTTATCATATAATAATACAATAGTATTCGACCATCCACTCAAAATCAACTTTGTCGATCAAACTTTTCTACCACGGTGAAAAGTCAACAATCAGCTTATTAATTATATGCAGTGTTGAAGTAATTATCAATGACATTTTCGCACAGTATCTGCACCACCTTACCGTTGGACTGCCCTGTTAATTTGTGATCCGAAATTCTCATTAGAATTGGTCCAGTTGGTGTCACCTAAAGGATCTTATCTAGATCCTTAATTTACTCTCATGATTGAGATATTTTCAGCAACCTCATTTAAAGGATAAAGGAGTTCCTTAATTTTCTCTTTCTCTCCTTATTTGGTTGCATGAAAGTAGAATATAAATTTTGATTGCCATGGTTTGCATGTAAGCAGCTTGTAAAAACTCCATCAATTAATTAATAAAGTTTGCCTTTCTCCCATGTTGTTTTCCCGAAAAAGGTTTTTCCACCTTAAATCTTGTGTGTGATTCTATTTTTGCTTGCTTCATTGATCATTTATTTATTAATAAGTTGTATCAAAGCGCTTGTTCGTTCAGCATGGCGTCGTTAAAGTATGATCTTCCGCTATTGGATCGGAACACTCGATTCTCATTGTTGCAAGTGAAGATGCGGGCATTGCTCGCACAAGCTGATTATGATGATGCATTGGATGGATTCGGGAATAAGAGATTTGAACTATGGACCGATGATGAGAAGAGAAAGGATCGGAAAGCTTTGTCACAAATTCAGCTTCATCTACACAATAATATTTTGCAAGAAGTTTTGAACGAGAAGACAACTGCTTCTCTTTGGCTGAAACTGGAGTCAATTTGCATGACCAAGGATCTCACAAGTAAGATGCATCTCAACAAAAGCTGTTTCTGCACAAATTGCAAGCGGGAGGTAATTTGCTTGACCGTGTTTCTGATTATAAAGAGACTGATTCTGACTTGGCTGCAATGGAAGTCAAATATGATGATGAAGATTTGGGTTTAATCCTTTTATGTTCTCTACCCAGTTCTTACTCAAATTTCAGAGATACCATATTATATAGTTATGATACTCTCAAAATGACGTTTATGAAGCCTTGCATGCCAAGGAGGAAATGAAACAACTGGTGTCTTCAAATGGATCAAGCTCTCAAGCCGAAAGCTTGTCCATTCGTGGCAGGACAAAGGAGAAAAATTCAAATAATGGATCTCGAGGTAAAAGTTCCAATGCCTATAAAGGTCGATCTAAATGTAAAGGCAAATACAAGTCTTGCAAATATTGTAAGAGGGATGGACATGAAATATTGAAATGTTATAAGCTGCAGAACAAGGAAAAGAGAAATGGAACATACAAACCAAAGGATAACAAAGAAGATGAAGTTAATGCCAATTGTGCTCGTAATGATAGTTCTGACAATGAGGTGCTTATTGTTACCATGTTTGCCAGATGTGCTGAGGTTAAGGATGAATGGACACTTGACACTGCTTGCAATTTCCATATGTTTCCTAATAGAGATTTGTTTACAACCTTAGAACCCACAAATGATGTTGGCTCAGTTTTTATGGGCGATGATTTGGAATGTAAAGTAGCAGGAATTGGTTCTATTCAGATCAAGATGTTTGATGGAGCAATCAGAACTTTAACAGATGTTCGGTTCATTCCAAACATGAAGAGAAATCTGATTTCTTTAAGTTCTCTTGATGACGAAGGATACAAATATTCAGGTGGAGGTGGTATCCTGAAAGTCACAAATGGTTCTCCTATTGTAATGAAGGGAAATCTTAGGCAAACAAATGGCCTTTATTATCTTCAAGGCACTACTGTTTCAGGTAATGCTACCCCTGTTATCTCAAATAATATTTCTGATTGTGATACTGCTAATCTTTGGCATTTACGTCTTGGACATATGAGTGAATTAGGTCTGTCAGAGTTGAACAAGAGGGGACTTCTTGATGGGTACAATGCAGGCAAGCTTAAGTTCTGTGAGCATTGCATTTTTGGCAAGCATAAGAGAGTGAAGTTCAACACTTCAGTTCATAAAACAGAAGACATTCTAGATTATGTGCATTCAGATTTATGGGGGCCATCTAGGAAAGCATCCATGGGTGGTGCTTATTACATGATGACAATTATTGATGATTATTCCATAAGAGTTTGGCCTTATTTTTTGAAACATAAATCTGAAGATTTTTCAGTTTTCAAAGAGTGGAAGACTATGGTTGAAAGGCAAACTGAAAGGAAGGTAAAGAAGCTTCGAACTGATAATGGGATGGAGTTTTGTTCAGATGAATTTAATTCATTTTGCAAGGCTGAAGGCATTGTTAGGCACTACACCATACCTCACATTCCTCAGCAAAACGAGTTGCGGAGCATATGAACATGACTATCATTTCTAAGGCTCGTTGCATGTTGTCAAACGCAGGATTGGATAGGCGTTTTTGGGCTGAAGCTGCTTCCACAGCCTGTTATCTCATCAACCGCTCTCCCTCTATTGCTATTGGTAAGAAAACTCCGATTGAGGTATGGTCTGGTTCTCCATCAAATTATTCTGAATTGAAAGTTTTTCGATGCATTGCTTATGCTCATGTGGATAATGGAAAGCTAGAGCCAGGAGCTGTTAAATGCATTTTTCTTGGTTATAAACCTGGTGTTAAAGGCTTTAAATTATGGAATCCTGAAACAAGTAAGGTTGTAATTAGCATAAATGTTGTGTTTAATGAATCTGCTATGTTACATGATATTCCATCTACTAACGATCTTGTTGAGAGTAAGCAGAAATCAAATGCCCAGGTGGAGCATATTATTGATTCAGATGCTACATCAAACGCAGAAATTGAGAGATAGGATGAAGCACCCATTATTGAGGATCCTCCAACAGTTATGCAACCACCGCAGCAATCTACTGCAACAAGCAGACCTAGAAGGAACCCAAAACCAGTAAGAAGGTTTATTGAGGAAGCAAATATTGTTGCTTATGCATGTGCTGTAACAGAAGAAATAGAAGGTATTGCTGAGCCTTCTTCATATTCTAAGGCTGTTATCTCTAGTGATTCTGATAAGCGGATGGCTGCTATGCATGATTAGATGAAGTCATTTGAAAGAAGTTACACGTGGGACTTAATCAAGTTGCCTAAAGAGAAGAAACCTATTCATTGCAAATGGGTTTTCAAGAGAAAAGAAGGTGTTTCTCCGAACGACGAGAAAAGGTACAAAGCATGATTAGTTGCAAAAGGTTACAGTCAGATTCCAGGTATTGACTGTAATGAAGTTTTTTCCCCTGTTGTGAAACATAGCTCAATTCGCATTTTACTCAGTGTTGTTGCTTTGCGTGGTTATGAGCTTCAACAGTTAGATGTAAAAACTGCATTTTTACATGGAGAATAAGAAGAGGATATTTATATGCATCAACCTGAGGATTTTATCATGCCTAGAAAAGAAAATATTGTCTGTAAATTAAAGAATTCTTTTTATGGATTGAAACAGTCACCTATGCAGTGGTATAAAAGATTTGACACTTTTATGCTATCTCAAGGTTTATAAGGTCCAATTATGATAGTTGTGTCTATTTGAAAATTACTACACATTCAGCAATTTATTTTCTACTTTATGTCGATGATATGTTGATTGCTTCAAAAAATATGGCAGAAATTGAAATTTTGAAAAGGTAGTTGAGTAGACAGTTTGAAATGAAAGATTTGGGGGATGCTAAGAAGATTCTTGGCATGGAGATAACAAGAGATAGAACTTCTGGAAAATTATACCTAAGTCAAAGTGGGTATGTTAGAAAAGTGCTTCGCCATTTTAATATGCTATCAAGCCTGTAAGTAATCCTCTTGCTGCACATTTCAAATTGTCATCAGCCATGTGTCCACTATCAGATGAGGATATTGAGTACATGTCTAGAGTTCCCTATTCTAGTGCAGTTGGTTCACTTATGTATGTCGTAGTTTGTTCGCGTCCTGATTTATCACATTCTTTGTGTGTTGTCAGTAGATTCGTGGCCAATCCTGGAAGAGAGCATTGGAAAGCAGTTCAATGGATTTTCAGATATCTTCATGGCACTGCAAATGCTTATTTGCAGTTTGGTAAATCTAAAGATGAACTTGTTGGTTATGTGGATTCTGACTTTGCTGGTGATTTGGATAAAAGGAGATCGTTAACAGGTTATGTTTTCACCATTGGTGGTTGTGCTGTGAGTTGGAAAGCAACCTTGCAAACTACCGTAACATTATCTACAACTGAGGCCAAGTATATGGCTATTTCTAAAGCATGTAAAGAAGCTACTTGGCTGAGAGGTTTATATTTTGAGCTTTTTGGAGATACATCTTGCATTACTATATTTTCTGATAGCCATCAAGTTATATGCCTTACAAAGGATCAAATGTTTCATGAGAGAACTAAACATATAGATGTTAGGTTTCACAACATTCGAGATGTTATTGCTAAAGGTGGTGTTAAAGTTTGCAAGATAAGCACTCATGACAATCCCGCTGACATGATGACAAAGCCAGTTCCAATTACTAAGTTTGATCTTTGCTCTAGCTTGGTTGGTGTTACGGTATAGCCTTTAGGGACTATTGGAGCAAGGCAAATACTTATTTGTTGAAGGAGTTCATTTTTTTTTTCTTTAAGATGAGAATTCGTCTCAAGGTGGAGATTGTTAATTTGTGATCCGAAGTTCTCATTAGAATTAGTCCAGCTGATGTCACCTAAAGGATCTTATTTAGATCCTTAATTTACTCTCATGATTAAGATATTTCCAGCAACCTCGTTTAAAGGATAAAGGAGATCCTTAATTTACTCTCATGATTGGGATATTTTCAGCAACCTCATTTAAAGGATAAAGGAGATCCAAAATTTTCTCTTTCTCTCCTTATTTGGCTGCATGAAAGTAGAATATAAATTTTGATTGCTATGGTTTGTATGTAAGCAACTTGTAAAAACTCCGTCACATAATTAATAAATTTTGCCTTCCTCCCGTGGTTTTTTTCACGAAAAGGGTTTTTCCATGTTAAATCTTGTGTTGATTATATTTTTTCTTGCTTCATTGATCATTTATTTATTAACAAGCCCTACGCATCTAGGTGTCTTGAACTGACTTATAGCCATCCCTAAACTAAGGTAGTGAACCAGAATTTGGTGGAAGGTACCTTCATGAAGAATTCTTAGCCCTAATGGGCCGATGGCCTTGTTTTTTCTCTGAGGCACGTAAGAAGAGTCCACGAAGGCTCGGTCTAGACAATCGCAGCTGCTGCTTAACACTTCTTTGTTGGCATTGCCGCTTAACTCCCAGAATATGCCACAGTGGCCGGGCTCTGTGCTCATGTCGACATAGCTTGAGAAGTCCACTACTTCCAGTTCCTTTGCTGCTAGCAACTTGTTTGCTTCTTCTACTGCTACTTGAAGGTCCTTTTCTGTGTTTTTGTCTACGTTTACATTTAACAGCAGCTCTTTCGGCATACAAATTGAATTTTTGTGGTTATGTTGTGGAATCCGGCCACTCAGACTATGTCACCTAATTTGTCTGTAAAAACCTGCAATGTTGTTTTTATTGAGTAAACTTCTGTAAAAACACATGTTTTAAGTTTTAAAAATCACAAATTCTAACTATCCAATATAACCCCATACAAGAGCGTTACCGAACCAAGGAGTTAGAAAGGATCAGCACATTCTAACCCCTTTAACCACTGTTTCAAAAGTTTCTCTAGAACTGGAAAACAACTCCCTCGTTGGACTTCCTGTCCTCCATGCTTACTGTCGTTTATAAGCAAATAATCATAGTCTGGGCTCAATGGAAATAATTTGGGACATAACTCCATCATGCAAAAGTAAGCATTTTCGATCCATGCACAAATCGAATGCAATTATTTACTCAAAACCTACCAGGAAAACATTTTAACACTTATACTCAAAATATTGCTTTCTTTTTCTCTTCTATTTAATTTTTTTTGGTCAAAAAGCTAGGTAATTAATTATTTTGCATACATTTAATTACTCTATATGACTTTTCAACGTTCCAATCTGTCATTGTTAAATGTCATGCTATTTCATTAATTACATTAAATTAACACGTATGATGGTTAAAGCATATAAATGTACTGCTTGTTACCATATTACTTTTAAATATCTTAAGAAAAATCTATATAAATGTACTGCTTGTTACCATATTACTTTTAAATATCTTAAGAAAAATCTATATAAATGTACTTGCAAAGCTAGTGAGAATAACCTCATACTCTTCACCGACCTCTACTTCAGTAAGGCCAACTGGCTCCAATTCTTTATATTGGCAACTTGTGGCAATTTTCTCCAGACCCAAAATTTCAGCTTTCTCCCTTAGTGGTATGAACTCAAAATACCCGTTATTCGGTAAAACAATAAATGTGACAAACTCTGGAGGCAGTTCAGAATCAATGTTTACTCCAATCCACCCCTCTGATGCCCTATAACCCGCACCCATCAATGGCATATTTCTAGCATAATGCCTCAGTTTTTTAAGATAAGGCTCCGTTGATCCCGTCATTTTTCTATAAACATATTTAGCGTTAGGCCATAATTCAGGACTCACACCATATCAACTACTTAAACCAACACACTTATTGTAGATTGAATCTGCTAATTCAGGATTAAGGCGCAGGAGTTTAGAGACCGCTGTCCAAACGGTGGGTGCCGTGACTGTAACAACCCGAATTTTAATAACATGTTGAAAGTAGAAATCATAGTATAATTAAATTTTAAAACAAGAATCAAGGGAAATGGTGCATTCATCTCGGAATTCTACTTGAAATAGAGTTCGAGTTTGCGTAAAACGGATACCGTACGAAGAAGATATGGATGAACGAAGTTTGGCAGCATAACCAGAAACCGGTCAGAATGCACTGACGCACTTGGGAAGTGCGCCAGAACAAAATTTCACTGGCAAACTAGGGAAGTGCGCCCATTCAATTTTGCATTGGCGCACTTGGCAGGTGCGCCCAGGACGAGCAGAAAACCTACTGGTCGGCCTGTTTTGACCCAGAACTCATTTTTGAAGCCTAAGACGTGTTTTGATGGTCCGGATTGACTCTAGGGTTAATCTAAGGGCCTAAACTAGTTGCTACCCAATAAATATACCCTTATACCTAACCTAATTCATATCAAATCATTCTTACACCATTATGCTGCTAAAATACCTCTTGAACCACGACCGCTGTCTCCAAATCAAAATACAAACATTCATACTCAAATCAATTCAAAGAACAAGGCTTCTACAATGATTCAAGACAATAAATCAACAACGCCTCGACATTTTTACAACAAATTCAGTTCTTAATTAATTTTCCATGCTCTGTAAGTTCTAGTTGTTTTTATATTTAAACATTTAAATTACAATATGGCCATGGAATAAAGTGGAATTGGATTTAAGTATGTTTATTGATTCAGATCTATTTTAATTGCTTCTTGAATCTTGAGTTTTGGGACTTTTCTATGTTCGTTCTTATGTCAAGCTTATGATCTATTCATCCTAATGTAAATCAGTTTTTCTTGATTCATATTGATATATTATCAAGATCTATCTTTTATGCTAGAGATGATGTTTTTATGCCATTTTTCTCTTTATGTTGATTGTTATACAAATTCTACCTTCCCCTATTTATTTTCTTTCGATGAACCTAGGTCAATTTCGGACCTAGGCCTAAACCGCGATTTGCGTACGATTGAATACGGGGAAATATGGGAACGTTGTCTATATTGGATATATATGTTTTGTAAAATTGATGGCATAACATGAAACTGGAAATTTGGGGTAATGTCAATATAATTGAAATTGCAAGTTTGGCCATTGGCATAATTAAATTGGCATGAAGTGGGCATAATGAATTAGCATGTAAATCAAATCACGAGTTCGGGCCCATGTAAATTAAATCAAAAGATTAAGTTTATGATTTGGCATAATTAGAATTGGGACTTTGAACGTAAAAGCAATTGTAAACTTGATAATTGGCATAAATATTAATTTTGGTAACCGGCATGAGAAATAAAAAGGATTATACTTTGGGATAACTACATCATGAATCTTGATTTGGGTTTCTTTTGAGATGAAACTTGATACATGTAATCTTGGCTAGAACTTGATATGGGTAAAATGGCATAAACTTGTCATACATGTAAATAGGCAAGAATAGGACGTATGTAAACTAACTAGAATTGGGTATATATATATATATATATATATATATATATATATATATATATAAATTGGCATGTAAATTTGGAACATGGGCATATGTTTATTAATATGTAAAGTTGGGAATTTGAAACATGAAAATGACTGTGTATTGGATAATTGACTTGAATACGAACATGAACATTTCTATATGTTAAACACATGAACTGATATTGGGGTTTTGGGGGGAATACGAACATTAACGAACCTTTGACACGAGGTTAGAATCAGTTTGTGGTGTAAATCTGCCCGGAACCGCCTAGCAAATCCAGTAGCCACAAAGTGTCAGTCAAATGTGAGAGGTCAAAGGTCGAATTGTAGGCGTAACGATTTATGACACAAGGTTAGACTCAGTTTGTGGTGTAAATCTGCCTGGAACCGCCTCGCAAATCCAATGGCCACAAAGTGCACGGTCTAATGTGAGAGGTCATGATTCGTTCGTCATAATGAATGAATTAAGGAATATTAACCATAATAAGACGTGGGTATGGTCCGAGGGTTAGGTGGGATGGCATGGAAATCTGACATGTAAATGTGGACCTAACTGGTATGAGTTAAGAACATGTAAAACTTATAAATATGGGCTTAACCAACATAACTGTTAATCAGACCAATGGATGGGTTAAGTAATATGACTAGACTAATGACACTTAACCGATATGACATGAATGGGTGCGTTAAGTAATATGACTATACTAATGACACTTAACCGATATGACATGAATGGGTGGGTTAAGTAATATGACTAGACTAATGACACTTAACCGATATGACATGAATGGGTGGGTTAAGTAATATGACTAGACTAGTGACACTTAACCAATATAACATGACAAGTGACGGGGTTAAGTCAACATGAACGTATAGATAATACTTAACCAACTTAGCATGATACGTGGGCGAGTTAAGCCATGAATTACTTGAAATACTTAACCAATGCAATTTGATGAATGGGAGGGTTAAGTTAAATGGGTTGGTTTAACTTGAATGGGTTGATAAAACCCAACCAATATAACCTGATGTGTGGTAGGGTTAAGTAAATACACGAGGGTAACACTTAACCATTATAAAATGGCTAGTGGATGAGGTTGAGTTCACATACACTTAACTAATCTAACGTGAGGTGTGGTAAGGGTTAAGTTAACACAGGGGAGAATGCTTAACCGATATAACAAGACATGCAGTAGGGTTAACTAACATAGGAGAGAACACTTAACCACAGTATCATGATGGGGGGTGGGGTTAAGTTAAATAGATAACACTTAACCAACCTGTGGGGTATACGAATAGACCCAACGAAAACCCTATTAGCGGGACCCGTTTCAGCAGTAACCCACATTAGGTATCAACGGTACCCTGAGCTAGGCAGGGTAGGGCATGATTACTGGGCTGATTGTAAGCGGTCAAAACGGCGGAAGGGGATGCAGCGGTGCAGGTTCCGATGGATTACGGGCGTGCACGTATCCCGGAGTGGAAAATTTAGCCACTAGGCATCAGTAGATATAAAGTTGTGCATCAAAAAGGGTGTCGGGGTTGCCATCCTAGGGATTGATACACCCTAGGGTGGGACCGGCACAGGTATCTACGAGTAGGGGGCCGCAAGAACTAGGTCGCGTAGGAGCCGATCTATTAGGGTAGTAAGGATACATCGAACACATTTATGGAAATTGGGCTGGTTGAGGTTAAAATCCTCATATTAGATGTAGTCCTGAAGGCTACCACAACAATGGGGTTGGGATAACCTTAGTATATAACACATATGAAACATTGTAAGTAAGGGCCGATCAATTAAGATAGGTGCGGTGGGGACATGAAACTGTCAATGTGTGGTGGGACCCTCACCGTGAGATATGTACCTATAAAACTATCATGTGGGTTATGGGGGATCACTTATCTTGTAATTAAAACTTAGTAAACTAATTGAAACGCTAGTTAGGTGGTGCAGAGAATATAGGAAATCAAGGAAAATAGTGAAAGGGTGAAGCTTAGAAATCTTGCGATGTTATACTTAATAGAAACCTTGCAATGTGATACTTGGTAGGATACTTGTGATGATACTCTTGATAGGAAGCATGGGATGTTATACTTGATTCATCGTTCCTGTAGCTTACCTTATCATCATGCTTATGTGTACTTTCAGTTTATTCATGCCATATTATCTTCACCTGTTTTTATGCTGAAATCCACTAGGACTTGCTCAGTCTTTATGACTGACCCGGTTTGTTTCGCCTCTTTATCTTCCATTCCCCCCCCCAGATTCGCAGGGTGGAAATACAGCTTAGTTCGGATCTTACCAAGCTCCAAGGCTCTTTCATGTGCTGCTTGGATCTCTCTTGGCTTTGGCTTGCTTTGCTTTGTTAGGGAATACAACAATTTATTTTCATGCTTCTTTGTTTTTGAGCAAGACAGATAATTTAGCTATGTAATTGGGTATTTGAAAGTTGATGGGCTTTTATTTTAAACAATTATATTTAATAAAATATTTGAAGTACTTCTACTTTACCTTCCGCTGTTTTATATATGTCTATCTTGTAATATTTCTGTTCCAGTACCCATAATGCTCCATTGAAGTTAAGGCATTCCCTTTGTGAGTGACCTTAACGGATGTGGGGTGTTACATTTGGTATCAGAGCAGAAGGTTACCGGACTGGGCAAAAGTTTTTAAAACCTTCTGAAAACTATTTTCAAAAAACCGTTTAGAAAGAAGCATTTTCTAAGAAAAGTCTTGTTTTATTTGAAAGGCATATTCCCCAAATCCGTCTGCACTATCTTTTGATTCTCTCCTAGAGTTTCTTCTCTCTTTCTTTTTCACCATAGATTTGTAGGTGTATGACACATGTAGGAGGGAAAAGAAGTGCCCAACTTCCATCTGTAGCCGCAGTAGTTCCATCGGCGTCTAATCTTATTTCAAGCTTTGTAGGGTTGCCATGCGATGGAGTTTGCTTTCGAGGAACTTGACAACGAGCTATACAAGGATAGCAAAAACGAGGATAAAGAACAAAAGCCTGAGGATGAGAAACTTGTTGATATGGCTTAATCCACGAAGGAGGAAAAGGTGAAAGAAAAGAGGCCAAAGTGAAAGAATAATAAAACCCATGACAAGGGAGAGTATCTTTAGTATGGTAAAAAGGGACATGTAGTTAAGTATTAGAGGACAAGGACAAGGGCAAAGGACAAGATCATCGAGAGGGCAACTGTATGCTCTCACTACTAGGACCCAAGAAGAGGTGGTAACGTTTCTGTTAAAAGTTTAGCTTTTTTTTCTATCATATCAATGGAACTTTTTTTCTGTACATCGCATCCTTTTTTATTTTGCTTCGATAGTTGAGTCTCTGCACCTTAGTACTAGCGTAGTAGAGGGTCCTATTTTTGTCTCAAATCCTGTTGGGGAATCGGCTCATTTATTCATGACTTGTTTGGATTTGAGAATGTCTATGCTAAGTGTTGAGTTTAGAAGTAATGCTTATGTTTTTGGGCTATGGGTTGTTTCTAGGGATGGAGTGGTTATCCATAAATGATACCATTCTCTAGTATGAAAAGAGGGTAGTTAGACTCTTGACTTACCACGGTAATACCCTCGAAGTCTAGTGTAACCCTTAGGGTTCTGCCATGCTTAGTTACCTAGAATCTCTTGATACATTTATCAATCCGCTCGAGTAGTGTTCGCAACTAAGGCGGATGGTTCATTTCGCTTATGCATGAGTTATAGAAAATCACCTTAGTAAGTACACTTCGCAACATTGTTGGCATTTGTTTATTTTCAAGAGATAATTCATTTATGTGGAATACCTTCTAGTAAGTGAATGAGATCCAAGATTCACTAGTGAATTTTGGAGAGCTTGCATGAAACCATGAGTACGCAGTTATGTTTAAGCTGGGTATACTAGAAAAAGAATAAGTGAAAGTGGAACGAGCGGCGACAGTGAAACGAGTTCCAACTCATATCTTGGAAATAGGAATTAAGAAGCTACGAAATTGTGAGCTAAAGACGGTCAAAGCACAATGGAGTTAAGCTCAAGGAAATGCGACTTACAAGATTGAAGATTAGGCACGCGAATCATATCTCTTTTTAAGAGTATATCCTTGATCCCTCTTTTCCTGTAGAGCTTACTTATATGTTATCTTTTAAGTATAACCTCTCGGTCCTATTCTCAATCCTATTTCTGTTGCAAAACCCCATAGGGATCATTTGTTAGTAATACATATTGGGGCTTGAGGGTGTCCGTTGGGTTGAGTAATTCTTTGGGCGTCACCCTGATGTTGATTTCGGTCTTCGGGCTGGTGCTTAGGGAGTTCTTCTCCTAATCAGTATATATGTGACATAGATTTCCAGTTTTGACACTACCTAATGGACACAAAGTTTATACTTGCTTCTATTGTTCGACTATATCTTTAGGTAGGAACAATTGGGTGTAAACATGTGTTTGAGACTTGTTATGATTGACGGTTGCAAGTGGTTGTAAGCGGTTGCTAGTGGTTGCTCGTGGATGCATATACACGCACATTAGACACTAGATCGGCTCCATCACCTTTCATATTGCATATGAATGAGTGTTTATACTTGTTTATGGATGAATTTGAATATGTTATCATGTGGATATTGCATATGGATGGATGTTTGTGCACATATATAGTGTTAGTGTGACTAGGACTATTTGCATACATGTTGCACTCATGGCACTAAACATATTTTGCATTAAGAAGATCAATCAGGCCTGATCATTTGCATTAGATAAGGAACATATACGCACACTTTCTGCATATGTTCATACAGCATAAGAAATATCTTAAGGACAATAGATGCATGTGATTGATGATTAAGTAGATGGATGATTGGATGGTTGGACACATTCTTCTTAACTTGAAGATTTCGGGGACGAAATCCTTTAAGGTGGGGAGAATGTAACAACCCGAATTTTAATAACATGTTGAAACTAGAAATCAGGGTATAATTAAATTTTAAAATAATAATCAAGGGAAACGGGTTACTCCATTGCATTCGTCTCAGAATTCTGCTTGAAATAGAGTCCGAGTTTGCATAAAACGGATAACGTACGAAGAAGATATGGACGAACGAAATTAGGCAGAAAAAACAGAAACCGACCAGAATCCACTGGAGCACTTGGGAAGTGCGCCAGAACAAATTTGCACTGGTGCACTTGGGAAGTAAGCCCATGCAATTTTGCATTGGCGCACTTGGCAGGTGCGCCCAGGACGAGCAGAAAACCTGTTGGTCGGCCTGTTTTGACCCAGAACTCATTTTTGAAGCCTGAGACGTGTTTTGATGGTCCAGATTGACTCTAGGGTTAATCTAAGGGCCTAAACTAGTTGCTACCCAATAAATACACCCTTAGACCTAACCTAATTCATATCAAATCATTCTTACACCATTATGCTGCTAAAATACCTCTTGAACCATGGCCGCCGTCTCCAAATCAAAGTACAAACATTCAAACTCAAATCAATTCAAAGAACAAGGCTTCTACAATGATTCAAGACAATAAATCAATAACGCCGCGACATTTTTACAACAAATTCAGTTCTTAATTCATTTTCCATGCTCTATAAGTTCTAGTTGTTTTTAGATTTAAACATTTAAATTACAATATGGCCATCGAATAAAGTGGAATTGGATTTAAGTATGTTTATTGATTCAGATCTATTTCAATTGCTTCTTGAATCTTGAGTTTTGGGACTTTTCTATGTTCGTTTTCATGTCAATCTTATCATCTATTCAGCTTGTTGTAAATCATTTTTTCTTGATTCATATTGATATTATTATCAAGATCTATCTTTTATGCCAGAGATGATGTTTTTATGCCAGTTTTCTCCCTATGCTGATTGTTATACAAATTCTACCTTCCCCTATTTATTTTCTTTTAATGAACCTAGGTCAATTTCGGACCTTGGCCTAAACCGCGATTTGCGTACAATTGAATACGGGGAAATATGAGAATGTTGTCTATAATGGATATATATGTTTGGTAAAATTGATGGCATAACATGAAATTGGAAATTTGGGGTATTGTCAATATAATTGAAATTGCAAGTTTAGCCATTGGCATAATTAAATTGGCATGAAGTGGGCATAATGAATTAGCACGTAAATCAAATCACGAGTTCAGGCCTATGAAAATTAAATCAAAAGATTAAGTTTATGATTGGGCATAAGTAGAATTGGGACTTTGAACGTAAAAGCAATTGTAAACTTGATAATTGGCATAAATATGAATTTGGTAACTAGCGTGTATTGAAATAAAAAGGATTATAGTTTTGGATAACTACATCATGAATCTTGATTTGGGCTTATTTGGACATGAAACATGATACATGTAATCTTGGCTAGAACTTGGTATGGGTAAAATGGCATAAACTTGGCATACATGTAAATAGGCAAGAATTGGACGTATGTAAACTGACTAGAATTGGATATATATATATATATATATATATATATATATATATATATATATATATATATATATATAAATTGGCATGTAATTTTGGAACATGGGCATATGTTTATTAATATGTAAAGTTGGGAATTTGAAACATGAAAATGACTGTGAATTGGATAATTGACTTGAATACGAACATGAACATTTCTATATATTAAACACATGAACTGATATTGGGGTTTTGGGGGGAATACGACCATTAATGAACCTTTGACACGAGGTTAGACTCAGTTTGTGGTGTAAATCTGGCCGGAACCGCCCGGCAAATCCAGTAGCCACAAAGTGTCAGTCTAATGTGAGAGGTCAAAGGTCGAATTGTAGGCATAACGATTTATGGCACGAGGTGAGACTCAATTTGTGGTGTAAACTGCCCGGAACCGCCCGGCAAATCCAGTGGCCACAAAGTGCACGGTCTAATGTGAGAGGTCATGATTCATTCATCATAATGAATGAATTAAGGAATATTAACCATAATAAGACGTAGGTATGGTCAGAGGGTTAGGTGGGATGACATGGAAATTTGACATGTAAATGTGGGCCTAACCGGTATGAGTTAAGAACATGTAAAACTTATAAATATGGGCTTAACCAACATAACTGTTAATCAGACCAATGGGTGGTTTAAGTAATATGACTAGACTAATGACACTTAACCAATATGACATGAATGGGTGGGTTAAGTAATATGACTAGACTAATGACACTTAACTGATATGACATGAATGGGTGGGTTAAGTAATATGACTAGACTAATGACACTTAACCAATATAACATGACACGTGACAGGGTTAAGTTAACTTGAACATATAGATAATACTTAACAAACTTAGCATGATACAAGGGCGGGTTAAGCCATGAATTACTTGAAATACTTAACCAATGCAATCTAATGAATGGGAGGGTTAAGTTAAATGGGTTGGTTTAACTTGAATGGGTTGATAACACCAAACCAATATAACCTGATGTGTGGTATGGTTAAGTAAATACACGAGGGTAACACTTAACCATTATAAAATGGCTAGTGGATGAGGTTGAGTTAACATACACTTAACCAGTCTAACGTGAGGTGTGGTAAGGGTAAAGTTAACACAGGGGAGTACGCTTAACCGATATAACAAGATATGCGATAGGGTTAAGTAACACAAGAGAGAACACTTAACCACGGTATCATGATGGGGGGTGGGGTTAAATTAAATAGATAACACTTAACCAACCTGTGGGGTATACGAATAGACCCTAGGAAAACCCTAGTAGCGGGACCCGTTTCAGCAGTAACCCACATTAGGTATCAATGGTACCATGAGCTAGGCAGGGTGGGGCATGATTACTGGGCTGATTGTAAGCGGTCAAAACGGTGGAAGGGGATGCAACAGTGCAGGTTCCGACGGATTACGGGCGTGCACGTATCCCGAAGTGGAAAATTTAGCCAGTGGGCATCAGTAGATATAAAGCTGTGCATCAAAAAGGGTGTCGAGGTTGCCATCCTTGGGATTGATATGCCCTAAGGTGGGACCAGCACAGGTATCTACGAGTAAGGGGCCGCAAGAACTAGGTCGAGTAGGAGCCGATCGATTAGGGTAGTAAGGATACATCTAACACATTTATGGAAATTGGGCTGGTTGAGGTGAAAATCCTCATATTAAATGTAGTCCTGAAGGTTACCACAACTACGGGGTTGGGATAACCTTAGTATATAACACATATGAAACACTGTATGTGAGGGCCGATCAATTAAGATAGGAGCGGTGGGGACATGAAACTGTCAATATGAGGTGGGACCCTCATCGTGGGATATGTACCTATAAAACTATCATGTGGGTTATGGGGGATCACTTATTTTGTAATTAAAACTTAGTAAACTAATTGAAACGCTAGTTAGGTGGTGCAGAGAATATAGGAAATCAAGGAAAATAGTGAAAGGGTAAAGCTTAAAAATCTTGCGATGTTATACTTAATAGAAACCTTGCAATGTGATACTTGGTAGGAACCTTGTGATGATACTCTTGATAGGAAGCATGGGATGTTATACTTGATTCATCGTGCCTGTAGCTTACCTTGTCATCATGCTTATGTTTACTTTCAGTTTATTCATGCCATATTATCTTCACCTATTTTTATGCTGAAAGCCACCAGGACTTACTCAGTCTTTATTACTTACCCGGTTTGTTTCGCCTCTTTTCCTTCCATTCACCCCCCCCCCCAGATTCGCAGGGTGGAAATACAGCTTAGTTCGGATCTTACCAAGCTCCAAGGCACTTTCATGTGTTGCTTGGAACTCTCTTGGCAATGGCTTGCTTTGCTTTATTGGGGAATACTACAATTTATTTTCATGCTTCTTTGTTTTTGAGCAAGACAGCTATGTAATTGGGTATTTGAAAGTTGATGGGCTTTTATTGTAAACAATTATATTTAATAAATGATTTGAAGTACTTCTACTTTACCTTCCACTGTTTTTATATGTCTGTCCTGTAATATTTCTGTCCCAGTACCCATAATGCTCCATTGAAGTTAAGGCATTCCCTTTGTGAGTGACCTTAACGGATGTGGGGTGTTACAGTGACCCTGCTTGATAGCACCCCAGTACTTATATCCTTAGAAATTTCTCCTCATACCTTTTCATATGTTCTAAATGCATGCACTATGCTATAAGCAAACGCTGAAAATACAAATTACACTTCATCAGACTAAATTAACCCGCATAGGAGATGACAATACAAGGATTGATGAAATCGGGTCCGAAAATTACTTCTTCTGGACTTGTACATTGAGAACACATGTCTTTCATTTCATGTTTGAATTGTTCGCTTCTATACACGTTTGTTGTCGTAGTTGTAGCTATAAGACCACCTTTGATTTTGAACTGTTTGCTACCATAGATAAACTTTAGAGCTTTTCCTTTGCCAATAGAGAATGCCCTGCATAATCCACAATTTTATCCTTATTTAGATCATATAATTAATCCAAATTTGAGATAGACTAAAAGGCAGCTAACTATATTATAATTTTACAGTATAAAAGCTAGCAAATACTTCACATTAATGTATACAAACAAACATATAGCACGATCTAAATCAAATTTTTTATTTTTTATTTTCTATGTAATAAGGAAATAGAGAAGAGGAAGAGAAAACAGAGAGAAGAAGAAAATTGTAACTATTTTCTATGTTTCTTCCAACTACTGTACTTACTTATATAATGTCTTCTCTAACAAACGTCGCCTAGGTGGCATTACTATAACTAATTTGGCAGGAAAAGCTAATAACCGAATATATCAAAAACTAATTACAGGAAGAACATCATGTACATCATCAGTTCTACTGGAATAGTCAATCAAAAAACATGAGACTTTAGAAATGATGAATAAATGATGATAATAAAAGGACAAATTGTTATGATATAAAGCACATGATTGTTTTCTTCCATACAATGATAAATGAGCAACCAGACCATTTTTGATATCATATAACACACATATGCACCAATTTCTAAGAAAAGCAAAGTGTAATACAAACAAACTATGTAAAAGTCAACTTTTTTCTTTCTCCATGCAATATAAAAGAATTCAAATCCAAACCAGTTTCTTGAAGCCAAAGATGTCTTCAAAATCTGCATACTGGAGTCCACCAACTTCTTGTTGAAAGGCACAAACTTTGGCTTCCCTTTTGTAGTACCAGAGCAGCAAAATATAAGTGCATAATTTTTCAATGATTAAAATACACCTTAATTTGGCAAAACTTAAATGCAATGGCGAAAATAACCAATACAACCACAAACCTGAAGCAAAGTGACGTCAATGGAGTTCCATTTAAAATCGGTGAACGATCTCCATCGATAATCCTTTGGATATAAGGACTGAACTCATCGTGAAACACCAACGGAACACATGTTTTGAAACTTTCAATATCATTTCTATCTCCAAGACCCAAATTTTGCAAATACTCGACGTCTTTATTCATTTCTAATATCTTTTTCAATGTTTATTTCTGAGCTTTTTCTGCATCTCTTGTGATTTCTTCAAATTCTTTTATAACCGACTGAATATAGAAGTTATTCTTTTTGGCTAATATCGCCACAGGATAACTTAGTTTTGCAGAATTTTGAGAAGGTCTGCTGAAAACATTTTAGTTATAGAATTGATCTTTACTGTCATAAACAGACCAGGAGATCTATTTATAGAAGCAACTGAATAAGTCAAGGGGAAACATAAAGTTGCCCAAATTCATTTCTCACCCAATCCATTAAGTACTACCATTCAATACATACTCAAACAACCAAAATTTAAAGCGTAACTTCTATTGAAGTAAAGAATCGAGTGAAGTTGTCTTGTCTAATAGGTAGCCAATAGGTATAAGTACTAGTAGTCACCTTAGCAGTCACATAAAACTCACTACTTGGGTGATGAAAGTCCGATATCTGTTTTATTTGAACATATGAAAGAAGAAAAATAAATGAAAACAGAAACAATGACTATAATCCCTCATATGTAGGTAGAAAATATGTGAAAAAACTGGGAAGTGAGTATCGAAGTAAATGGAGTAATGATTTGTCTAGGTTTTTTCTAGAAAGACACCGCGTACAAACAATGTTACAACCCGAATTCCGGCAAACTTTTTTTTAATTCTTGCTCTGGTACCCTGCAGAAAAAACAGAGACATAAAATATGTCAGAGCTCATAAAATATCTCACAGCGGAATGAATAAAATATAATACAATCAATGTATAGCCTTACCGTATTAATAATATTGGCTAACTAGCATCCAAACTTATCATGTCTCTGCCACAAATCTAACCTGCGAGTATGTTATGAGGAGGGGGTCAGAACACAAGTTTTTTTGACTGGATTTAAACTATACGCTTTGGATAATCCTACATTTACCATTCAATCACATTTTCTTATTTATGAGGTTACTTGGCTTAATAGCACTCAAGGCATACACACATGTCATACCCATTTACTTCCAAGTGTATTAACCTAATACATTATATATGTAGCTACCCTTAAAATTGAGGTACACCCCATGGTACCCCACTCGCACGGTCTCCACCGTAATGACACATAAATGAACGTAGTCCCTCATCCTACGCCGAAGTGACGTACGGATGTCTACATAACAATGTTACGTTCCACATATATCTGTCATTACTATGCTACGCAAGCGTGCGGATTGCCACCTTCGATCGAATCAGATTCCATACCAGAGTAATGCCCTCAAGTCTGTGATACACGACCCAAAGCAAACATGCATGTATCTAGACTTTCCCACGAACGTATCATCAATCGTATTTGATGCCTCAACTGCACATAATGTGCACCGAGTTCCATGGTAGGGCTATACAAGAAACAATAAACTCGGTCGGGAGCTTTTCCATATCTGTGCAGGCCCGCCTCGGCCCCTCCCTCAGCTAGTAAAGACTACAAGAGCTAAGAGACTTGCCCCTAACAAACAATCTAAACATCCAATTGGCGTCTACCTTCATCCATAATACCTCGATAGTGAAAGTTGAATGGTTTATTGGGTTTAGCTCTAGTCTTTTCGCATCCCACTGGCTGTCGATGACGAGTACCCAACGATCTACTATCTTTGTTGGTCCTGACCTCTGCCTCCCCGTTGAGGCGACCGCCAAATCAGCCTAGTGTCACCACGTCACAACAATCTGACTGCAAAGCTACTTTCGTAGTCAAGGCCCACCCACCTGGTAGTAACGTGCAGACCCAACCTCTGCGAGCACAGCCTAAATATTTGCCACTGGACAGAGGACTACCAGGAGCACCTTACATATCTCAGCAAGCCGCGTGCTTCCCCTTCCAGTCCTTCAGAGCTGTTAGAATAATCAGATGAGCGTGTGCTCCCCTCGTGCCTAATGACAACACGATGAACTACCACGTTGGGTTATTCGCCCTCGAACTTGCGGACTAGTCCAAGCGCCTCATTTTGATATGTTATTAGACCCTATGTCCAAATATTCCTTTATGTGCTTGCTTTACCTCATCAGGTTTCAATTTAACTTAGTTATTCCTATTCACATTGACTTCTTATTCAAGCTACCAAGTTCCTCTTGCTTATTAATTTCGGTCTTAGGACTTAACCTTTTTAAGCCCATTAATAAGCCCACAACATGCTATTCTATAGATTGTGATCCAAGGTCTGTAATTGACAATCCCTTTATATTCTTGTTGATTTCAAAGTTACAATAAAATGTTCTACTTAATATGTAATTAAGTATATCTCCATTCACATGTTTTCTATTTAACATGTCAGACATTATTTATGATTAAATATGACTTATTTCATTTCATAAGTTTGCCTCACTCTTTCTTATTTAATCATAATTTCCCTCTTACACACTCACTTCAACTTATCGTTGTTTACTTATTAACTTAGTTCTCTTAACTAAGGTTCACTAATATGTCTCCTTTCCACTTATTATAACCAATGTTAAAATTTTCCTTGTCCCTGGGACAAGCCTTAACATGTTATTCTTATTAGCATATTTTAGATTTCCAAGTTTTCAAATTACATAATTATAATTAAGTATAACTTCTTGCATTCCATAAATTTCTCTCATTTGCTGATTACTTAATTTACAATTAAGTACCATTTTTCTCATTACAAACGTTATCTCATTTTCTCACTAGTTTATTATAATCTAAGTTATTATATCCACTTGTCCCTAGGACAAGTCTACCTATTTTATAACATTCTCATTACTGTAATTTATTTATAATAGGTTATTATTATTCCCCGTTCATTCCATTTCCTTTTACTATTGTTTCTTTCATTTAATTCCATTTAGTTCCATTAATTACAGCTAATGTTGTTTATCAGTGCTACTATTTACATATATTTATATATATATGTATGTATCCATGCATTAAACCTCTCACATTAAGCCTATACTTGTGGATGCTAGATTTGTCGGGCGGTTCCGGCCAGAGTTCTACCACAAGTTGCTTACCTCATGTCTTAGCGCCACTACAAGTTTTATTTATGCACTTAGACCCCCCACATTGGAATTACCACTTGTGAATGATGGATATGCCGGGCGGTTCCGGACAGACTTCTATCACAAGTGTAATCTAACTTCATGTCTAAGTATGGTTACATTTTCCTATTCACTATAAATTTGCTATATAATTTAGGCGTTTCCATTATACAAAAATCCATATTTTACATGTCATCATATTAAATCCATTTTATGTCGCATGTTCTTTATAACATACAATAAATTCTATTCTAACATGTAATCGTTTAATCACGTAATTATTCAAATCAAACAAACTAATATGTAATGTTCTCAATTTCTACCGTTAAAGGTCCAAGTACATAAATTTCACAAATTAACATGGAATTGAAACAAAAATAATTGCTACATATATTTTGACAAGTTTATATTTCAACGTATGAATTTTCTAACATATTAATATCTTATTATATTTATATTTCAACATGTCATATTCGACACTTTAATCTTTTTAACATATGTTTAAACATCTCAACATATCATATTTCAACATGTCGTATATAACATTTCAATGCTTTTTTATTTATTCTAGCAAATTCACAACTTATAATAACGGGGAATGTTAAATGATAGTATATCATTATCAAAAATGATATAACTTAAATTCACTCACAACATTTGCTTTCCAAATCCTGGATCTGGTCCAGATCTAGCATTCCACGGTTTCCCCTAATTGGATTCAGAACCTAACAACCATGAATTCATAGTTTTTACTAAAAAGAAAAAGGGATGAAAGAGGAAGAAAATTAAATAGACCAGATCTAGAAAATTACCTCACTTCGCATATAATTTTGAACACCTTTTAATTTATATTCATTCTTTTCCTTCAGATCTTGATTCAGAATTTTCCAAAACTAATTTTTGGATTTTTCTAAAGAGATTTGAGGAGGAGAAAGAATGACAGAGCTTAGACATTGTCTCAGAGAATGTGAGATTTATGCTAGGGTCTGCTAGCCTATTTATAGGTATTTAGGATCTTATCGTACATGTAGCGCTGAGTTAGCATTGAACCTGGTTAAGACATCAGTGCAGATACGTCAACGGATCTATCCGGATTTGGGGGTTTTAGACCCTGGTCTCGACCCTGGTGTCGACACCCCTATAGGGGTGTTGACCCCCGGGGTCCCACGAGCAATTTTTGCGTAGAAATTGGATATTCGAACTTTTGAATTTCTTGAGTTTATTTGGCTGTTATATTCACATGTAATTTTCTTATACCTATACAAACCTTCTAACGACCATTTTATACGTGTATATATATATACACAACTTTTGTTTCGTTTTCAAAATTCAAACGGTATTGCACCATTATTTGATTCTTGCCATGTTTCTATGATTACAGCCTTATCTTGAATTTTATCTTTTGTGTGTGTATATATATATATATATTCCTATACATATACTGGTATATTTGCATATACATATATACATATATTTTCTTTACTTCCTTATATGTATATTTTTCCTTATACGTGCGTTTATACATATTTTCCCTCATGAACATGTGTTATTTTAGTCGTTCCCTTAAAACAAAAATATGTAGGCGGTGGGGATCAAACTCTATACCTCTTGTATGCAAGTCACATATTCTAACCAACTGGACTACTAAAGCTATTGTTAATAAGGTTTAGAACAATGGTAGTTATTGTTCTCTTCTTACTTTTCTTTTTCATGTTTCCTACAATATTTTATTTAACCCATTGCATCAATCTTTTTCTTTTATTTCTCTTTCATTATTAATGCATAATCAGTGCATGTAACATATTTACACCGCATTCAACCCAACTTTTCTTTCTTTTAATGTATGCATTACATTTTATTTGCATTAATATTTATTTTATTCTTCATATATACATTTATATCTATGCATATATATACACATATGCATTATTTAAGTATTAAATTATCATAAAATGCGTGGTGTTACAAACAAAATTGTAGAAAACCCCAAAAAAAGCAAAATTTGAAAGAAAAACTCACAAAACGAAAGCAGAGAGCTTCTAAAGAATCGTCGTCCTCAAAATTTGAAGGAGTAGTGAATAATGATGTGTGAGAAAATTGAAAATACGATGAGTATACTTAATATAGTGAAGTAAAGGGTAAATAATATTGAAATAGCCTGCATTTTACAAATATTCCTTTCCAATCCAAAGCCGAAGTAGTTGAAAAAAAGGAAATTTTGGTTACGTGTGTTCCTGAGAGGGAAATTTTAACAATTTAACAATCACAGTACATGAATAGGCTTTTTATTTTTTTATTTTTTTGCTTAGGGCTGGTGGCCATGCGGTTTGTGTGAAACCTGAAATAAAGTTGGAATGTCTAAACGTAGAAAAGTTTTATTTGAACTAATGAACATGTATTAAAAACTTTTCATAATCTGTCAAACTTATTTGGCATAAGCATAAAGCATCCATTATGTGTGCAATCTTACTGGATGTACATTAATTTTGTGGAAACATTGCTAAATATGTTTAAGGGACAAAACAAAAATCATGAACTCTTAATGTGAACTTAGAGCCTTCACATAGTTGGAATGAGGCTTATTTCTTTATTCTATTTTCACGTGAAGTCAAAAACTTTATAGTTTACACTTCCGTTGATTCTTCAAATTACTTAATTAAAACACTTATATATAGTTAGGTGTCGATAAACAAAATGAAAACAATGATATTTTTGGTACTTTTAAAATACTATGAATGTTTATAATATGTAAGCATGGTATTTTTCCAAATATAAAAAGTAATGCATAAATTTTTGAAAGTTAAACAAAATTTTCGAACTTTAACTTAGGTATCATTTCTTTAATAAATTTCCACATTGATTTCTCTATGACAATAGTGAAATTAACTAACCTTAATTTTAGTTTACATTAAAATAATAATAAAAATAATGGTATAAGAAGTACTAGCGAGGTTGCAATTAAAGCAAGCATGGTCTAGGTCATTTCAACTAAATTCAAGGCATTAAATGGTTATAGTTTTAGTCTATTCTTTTACTTCAAACAAACATTTATTTAAGATTAAATGGTTATAGATTTACTAGGTATTTAAACTGAAATCGTGCATCTAATAAACGAGCTAGACGTTTGACAGAAACTAACCAACAGCAACAACGTCGAAAATCAATGGATGCCACACGACATAGGCAAACCATAGCACAGCATAAAAGTTCAAACACAAAAAAGTCATCCATTCCTACTCCGATATCTGCATCTTCAACTGCAAAAATTACCAATGCCCACAAATTTAGAAAATCATGCCAAGATATGAAATGGAGATATTGTCGTGTTTGCACTCGGTATTTTCCAGATCTAATTGTCTCTTCATCATCTTGTTCTGATTGTCACATTAATAAACCACTTCATGACCTTCCATCCGTGTTTTGTTCTCAAAATTTAATGGATCCTGGATATGTTCCACCTGAATTATCTAACCTTCCAAGCTTGGAGCAGATACTTATAGCACATATTCATCGTTTTAAAGGACAACAATATAAATACAGCGAAAATGTTATTAATTTTCCATAAGACGTCAATGCTATTGCATCTTCTCTCCCGTATAAGCTAGATGATTTATCAGCGGTTGTAATTGTTAATAGAAGTGAGTATGTGAAGACAGAGAGTTTCGAGTAAGACGTGAACACGTAAGACAAGCTCTACTTTGGCTTATTGTCACACCCCACGTCCGTTAACGTCACACTTCATCAAAATGAATTAAGTTTCGTGAAGCATTATAGGTAAACAAAAACAGAAACATTACAAAACAGATACAAAATAACAACGGAATTGAAACTTTATTAAAAAGAAAAGCTTCGTGGTTCAAACACAACTACATAATAAGTCTGGAATACTGAAAAAATAAAACTTCTGCCTTGTACAAAATTTATCATCAGAGTACAATAATACAGAAAAAGAGCATAATCCCTAAAATATAGCCATGGAAGAGCAAAACGAAATCGAGTAATACATCTAAGCAGCTCCAAGCAGAAGGAAAGAAGAATCCTGATCAGGATTGAGTATTCCCACCCAGAGAACCTTGGGGGGAAGGGGGGGGGGGGGCGAAAGAAAGAGAAGAGGAAACAAAATAGGCCAGACATAAAGTCTGGAGAGTCCAGTTACTTTTATCATATAAATAAGTAAAAGCATCACGAAAGGCATACAAGTTGGTGAGAGAGATAATAGTGTCATAAGGCAGGTATAGCAACGTAAATAGGATAAACATGATAGAATATACTGCGCTTCTTTAATACTTTTCTTTGCACCAATACTTGTATAACAAGGACAAGATTATCCCAAAAAGTACAAGATAGTAAACTTATGTGTACTTCTAATGAGAGGTTTTACCATATATAACAACTGGTAACCCAACAGAACTGACGGGTGTTACCCCCAACGATAATAAAGGGCTCCTAAACAACCAAGACTAGATGTACCGTAATTACTACCCCCAATCGGTCGGCTCCCTAACTTGTAGACCTTCGTGCTGGCCCCACAATAGGATGTATCACTTCCAAAAGTGGCAACTCCGTTATTTTCAAGATGCACAGCTTATCTACTGATGTCACATCGTTTTATCTTCCCGAGCAAGCGGTCCATGCACGCACATGGCCCCGTTGGAACGCGCCGTCAACACCCTTTACCCAAATGACCTCTTATAATCAGCTCAGTAAGCGTGCCTAGACCTCGACCTAGTTCGGGATTCCCCATTTGATACCAAGATGGGTAAATAACTGAAACGAGTTCCACACGCTAGATGAAATAAGCTTCCCCCAGGCTTGCATCCCCACTACTAAGATTTCAACAGGTTATGCCTACCAGTTTAACAAGACTGCATAACCCCAACAGGTTAAGTTTGTCGAGTTCATATGTATAACCCGTCCCCACCTATTTCACAAGCTTAACTTAAACCTTCCACTAATTCAAGCATGTCTACTTAACCCCTAATCAAGTTAACAAGTTCATGTAATCCTTATGATTCGAACAGGTTAAGTATTACAAGTTTATCGCTATTCATTCATTTACGGTTATTAATGCACTAGACCTCCTACATTAAGTCTGGCACTTGTGGATGCTGGATATGTCGGTTGGGTCAGGGTAGACTTCTTCCACAAGTCGGACTTAACCACATGTCTTAGCATCGTTACGTGTTTATGCACTTAGACCCCTCACATTAGATGCACCGCTTGCGGACGCTGGATATGCCGGGTGGTTCCGGGATGACTTCTACCACAAGTGTAATCTAACGTTGTGCCTAAGAGGGGTTATAGTAAATCTAGGAATTTTCATTACTAACCCATTTTCATGTTTATCATGCCCCAAATTCTTGTTCGATCTACAATATAAGTTATGCCCCATATTAAGGTTTAGATCAAGATATAAATTATGCCCCCAAATCCCAAGTTTTGGCTCAAAGTACAAATTAAGCCCAAATTTCCCAATTATGTTTACAATATGAATTATACCCAAATTAGTCATTCGTAATCGTTTCCAATTTCATACGTTCGCATATTTTAGCTATAGGCCTAGGCTCGAAGGTAGCCTAGCTATAAAAATAATAAGGGAAAGAGGGAGAGAAGAGAACAAGAACAGGTATAGTAAATAAAACTGGCATATGATGACAAAATTAGGCAAACTAACATAATAGGTATAAGGTGACATGATTAGGCAAACTAACAGAATAGGTATATCATGAATAGGCATATATGCACTAATCAATAGATCAAATGTACAAGTAATGGCAGATCTATTATATTTCAGGTTACTAACAGGCATAGGCTTAGATCCAAACTTATAAACATGTCAAGATTTCATCTTAGGTGTTTATATCTAAAAGCAAAATAAACTCACTGTGACTGGATCTAAAGAATAGAGAATTAATTGTAGATGTTGTAGCACAGCTCTCTGAATTCGTATAACTTGTTGTTGAAGAAGAATAGGCTAGATCAATCTAAGTTAGGGCAGCACCTCGTTGCCGCCGTTGATTTAAATGAATAAAACAATGAGAATGAGGTTTTATTTATAGCCTAAGGTCAAAAAATCTAGTATAGAAACAAGTCCACGTTCATAAACTGAATTCTGCCTAGATCTCGGCGGGGTCGACATAGGTGTCGACACCAGTGTTGTGGTGTCGACCCATCGGTCAACACCCTTAGGGCACGAGGTCGACCCCCAATGGGCCGAGTTCCCGCGCCTTCCCGCTTCCGGTTTTTGAATTGTTTTAACTGTTTTGAATTGTTTTTTATGTATATAATCCTCTTGTGCATACACAAATTTCTATGCGTAATAACTTCTTCATGCGCTATCTGTTTATGCAAACTTGGTGTCTATCTTAAGTAGAATTCTAAGACGAAAACAATAGCGCAATCCATTTTACTTAATTCCCAATGTTTAATTAAGTATTCCTTAGTTTATCATTTTAATGCTCTTAGAATTACGGGGTTTTACACTTAAAAACTATAATATTTTTTATGCTGATATACACATTTACGAAATGTCTCTTAATGAATTACCAGAAGACGGTGTACTTATTACATTTCCACATATTCAAGATGATTCAGAAAACGTTTCAATACATAGTTATAATTTGGATCCAGCATGGCCTTCAGAGATTGAAAATGAAATCATTGACATTGAAAAATTTGAATCATCGGGTGTAATAAGGAATATGGTACAACCCAATCAACAAGCTTATGTATTATCCGTTCTAGAAAGTCAACAAAATAATGAAACAGTAGTTGAAGTGTCTATTTCTTCTAATGCTATCGATGAGTTTAATACTTCCAGGTAAATCTCTATGGCTTTTCCAACATTATTTCCATTAGGGAATGCAGATGTGAGACAAGCACAACTAGGAACAATTAGACTTCTTCAGTATTACCAATACTTAATGAAATATCATGATCAAAGATTTGCAAAAGACGCTCGATTTCATTATTTTTCTTAGAATTCTGTTAGTAGATGGCATGCACTAGATATTGGTAATATCTATGTGCAAAAAACCCCGAAGATGGAAATTTGAAAATTTGAAAATTATGGATATTTGTGAAACGTTAAAATCGGGAGATCGGCAGTTGTCCCAATGCATTTCCTATTTTACCACAGGCATCCGTGGAAGTCGTTCTTATTGGTTTGCAAGATTTAAAGAGCTTATAGCTATGGTAAAACAATTATTGGCACCAATGATATTTTTCACATTGAGTTCAATGGATACGTAATGGCCGGAACTTTATAAACTTCTTGATCCAGCAAATGAATTTCAAATTTTGAATCTTGCGGAAAAAAGAAAACACAATTATTAAATGAAAACCCACTTGTTGTTGCATGGTTTTTCCAAGCGATGGTTCATATGTTCATAAAAGATTTCCTAACATCTGAGTGTTCTGTTAAAGACTATTGGTATCAATTTTAATGGCAAAATCATGGAAGTGGACATATTCCTGGCTTTCTTTGGCTGCACGGTGCACCGGACTTATCTTCTAATAATGGAAATTTACTTAATAATGGTATCATTGTCGAGTATTTTGATCGTCTTGTTCGCACAACAAACCCTCATATGTTATAACCTTTACATGAACAAGAACACCCTTGTGCAAGAGTTGTTCCGCTTTATGTAAATTTAGATATTGATGATGATGACTACGCAAACTTGATAACTTGGGTTATGCGTCATTCTAGGTACGGAAATCATTGTTTACGATTACATAAAAACCAAACAAATGACATGTCGCTTTAAATATCTATTTGACGTGTTGCCACGGTCTCAAATTGTAGAAGGTCCTCCATATTGTAAAACTTTCCGGTTTCAATCAAAACAAAATGATCCTTTTGTGTGTTCACATAACAAAAAAGTCCTTCAAGTTTTGCGTGCGAATATTGATTGGTCTCGGTTCCTCTCTGTTCATGCAGTGGTCAATTATATTGCAAAATATGCGGCAAAAGAAGAGCCAGTATCAAAGACCTTCACAGATACGTTCAGAGCAATAGTCGAAAACATTCATCGTCCATGTCAAACTTCTACGTCTGTAATAAAAAAATTCTTCTTAAAAGTGTATCAGAGCGAGATATTTCTACACAAGAGGTACACCATCTTTTGATGTTTTACCCACTTGTATATTCATCTAGAACCATGTTGCAACTTAACGTAAGTGAGAAAAGCATGTTATCAACAATTATACGACGTCGAAATGGTGCAACATATGAAGATACGGTCGAATCAGTTTCAAATTTTAATGTAATGTATATGGATTGGCCAAGCGAATGTGAAATCTTTCACTTTTTGATATGGCAAAAAACTATAGCTACTATAATAAGGGTTGGCATAAGCTTCAAACTGAGGCGGTGGTTCGAATTATACCAAATCTAAGTAGTAAAATTTCTCCACTTGGCAATAAATGGGAACTTTTCTTTGAACAACAAGTATTCATTACTACCACATTTATATTCTTTTTTAATTCAGCTTTTCTACTTTTTATGAATTCTTGTCAAAACATCATATGTTTTTACTTGTATGTCACACGGTTAATCGTTTTTTATAACTCAAAATATTTACACAATTATGGATTATTACTCTTACTTCTAATCATTACATACAAGTGCTATTCCGTCATCACTATAGAAATCTAAACGAAGCAAGAGCAAGCTTCGAGAAATGGTCCTAAAGATATGCTGATTTGGGTTTAATTCAACCTGATGCATTTCCAAATGCTATTGAAGGTGAGTTTGAAGTTGATTATGATATTACAAATGATAATGAAGAAAATAAGAAAGAGGAATGGATGATTGTAGCATTGGTGAGACCACAATTGTTTGGTGGAGGAGAGGTAGAAATCGGTTTAAGAGATTTTGACACCTCGTATAATTGGAATGAATCGCTTTAACGTTATCCTAATATTTATGTTGAATGTAATTTTATACATGTCAATTTGCGTTCAACTAATGAATATACAAATGAAACTATGAACAGTTGTATTGACATTCCTTTAGATATGTTATCAAACGTTCAACAAATTGCATATGGTATAGTAGGTAAAACAATATCGCAAGGAAAGCCAATTCGATTGATCATATGTGGTGGAGATGGTACAGGAAAATCAACTCTTATAAATGCCGTTGTTCGTACAATTATTACTCATTTTGAATTAGTAAAGCAGTTTGCATTAAGGCTCCAACCGGAGTGGCCCCATTCAACATTGGTGGCAGTACTGTCCATCATGAACTTTCAACCTCTATAGAAAGAAAGTCAAGCTATAAAGAAATTTTAGTAGAGCAATGTCATCGTATGCAAGAAGAATTTAAAGATACCAAGTTAATAATAATTGACGAATATAACATGTTTGGTAGAACAATGATTGCGAATGTTGATTTACATTGCCATGATATTTTTTTAGTGAATGACTTGTTCAGTGGTGTTTCAGTAGTCTTAGTTGCTGATATGTGACAACTGCCTACTGTGTGATAGTTCATTGTACCTGAAAGGTGGAAATCTCTTGCAACAACATGGCGGAGTTGCATATTCAGGTTTCAATAAGTGTGTAAGACTATCATATGTATTCCACCAAGCTGGAGATAAGCAACTACCTTTACAGCAGGCTTTAGAAAGATTAAGTAGAGGTGCGTCTACTTTAGACAATTAGAAACTATTCAAAACAAGAGATTGGGCATTGCTATCAAACGAAGTAAAAGAAACTTTTAAGAATTCCTTTATCTTTTTCCAACAAGGACGACAGCTAATGAACACAACAAAAATCATCTAATTTAACTTGGAAATACCATTGCACATGTTCCTTCAATAAATAATTGCAAAATAACATCCAATGCTTCTTCTAATGATGCAAAAGGTTTAGAAAAATATGTTTCTCTCAGTAGCTGCACGAGTGATGCTGAAGTCAAATCTTTCAGTGCAAAATGGGTTAGTCAATAGTGCAATGGGTACTATTATGGATACTGTGTATTCTCATTCATTAAGTTCTTCTAATGATCAACCACTGACAGTGATGGTGGATTTTGATAATTATCATGGTAGTCGATTCCGTGAGGGAACAAACATTATTCCAATAATTTCTCAAACAGTACATTGGAAAACTTCTTCTGGTACACCATGCATGAGTACCCAATTACCTTTGTTCTTATATTGGGCAATAACAATACATAAAAGTCAAGGACTCAAACTTAATTGAGCAATCATTAATAATGGCGATCAGGAAAGTCCTGGTTTAACTTTTGTTGCAATATCACGAACTAGGAAACTAGAGGATCTTGCATTCAACGTTATGTTCACTTTTGAAAGGCTTACGCAAATTGGTAAATGAAAAGGCTTACATTTAAGATTAATGGAGGAAGAACGATTGCATAAAATGTCCCTTGAATAAATGATAGATAAATCAGTATTCACTCATTTGAAATTGCATTCATATCTTTAGGAACTAAAATATATAATCCATATTCCTGTCAATAAAAAATTTATTTTCGAAAAGCAAATTTTTATGTGGATTTAATTTATTTATATTTTGTTTACATATAGGTTGGTGGTTTGAAGAAAGGGCTGAACCCAATTGCCATATGACTACTGCAATTGAAATTGGAACATTTTGGTCTTGCATTCCAAGCAGGAATATTGCAGGATTTATTGAACTAACAGTATTGATGGATTTTTTTCGTTAATATACATGTTTTCATATTTTTATGCAATGATTCATTTATACGTATGAAGTAATTATACAGGTATCACTTTGATCTTGTTATATACGTAAGTATAACAGTTGGTCGAAGCCTTGCACGGTCAAATGATCAAGTTGATGTAAATAAAGTGTTGATAGCTTATGGTCTCATGAATATTACTGGTTCTCTCACTTCTTGCTATTTAAACAACTAGTATGATTTCAAATTAAATTTACAAAAGGTTACAAATTTTGCAACAGTAACAAAATTCTTCATTTGCAGAACAAAGTGTCAAATTATTATTGCATCACACTCTCTTCATAGTCTACAGAAAAAATAGAGTTTTATATATAGCTGTTAAGTCGTCATAAAATAAAATAAGACACTTAGTGTGCATGCAGGTCCATTATCTAAGTCGGCGGTTAATGCACATTTTAGAAGAAAACCACAAATGTAAAACATGGTACATGCCTTCATAGTGATACTGCTTCTCCTATTCTTAGCACCATTTTTTAAGTACACTATATTATGCTGGATGTTATGCGATGCAACATGGTATATTGATGAAGATGCAACATTTGCAAGCATCTCAACAAGGCATTTTGTATATTGATGAAGTTGGCAAGAGCACCAAGAAGGTACAACATTGGTATCTTTTAAACAATCCTTATTTTGAGTAATAACGTTATAATTGGCAGACCGTAAATCAAAATATTAACGTTATAATTGGTAGATAGTAAATCAAAATATCAACAAAGATTTTTCTGGAGAGGGTGTCCAGCAAGCATTGATGAAAATGCTAGAAGGAATCGTAAGTCACTTGATACATTTAATTATCTTGTTATTATTTTTGCACGTTTTGAGATAAATTTGCCTTGGATGTCATGCCATTTTTATAATGAGTGGAATTATGTTTCAAAACAGATGCATAAAATTTTGCATTTACAATCAACTATGGTAGTATAAATATGTTTTTATGTCAATAATTATGGTTATTTTTCCTTTAATGCTGGACTAAATGACTGCAACTGGCCCTGATGATATTATTTAGAGTTTATCATTGGGCATTTCTTTGCATTAACACATTTTTATTCATGTTATTGGCAGTGATTCAGTTTCCTCATAGTTGTATTGATTAATTGTATAGCCATGTATTCACAAGTGCTAATGAAACTTAAAAATGCTCTACAAAATAATACAAAAATAATACTTAACATGAATGAGATGAGGATGTTATCACGAAATCTTTCATATATATTTATTGTAAGTTTCATCCGGTAATTAAACTGGATCAGTAATTCAAGTTAAATTGCATTTACCAAATTTGCATTGAGGGTGATTGTCCGAAAGGCAATGGTTAAAGTACTAAAACATGGGGTCTATGAGGTGTTTGTAAGGTTAGTTGGCTGAAACTTACACATCTGCTCTTTGAAATATTAGCCTTATTCTTATTTTCATTTTTTCGTGGGCATCGTAAATTATACTTAACATACTTTAGAGCTCAACTGGACAACTTTTATGAAATGTCTTTCTGAGTTTTAAAGCAAAATTACAAATGTATTATTGTTAGTTTTTTATTTGTGTAGGAAAATAAATTTCAATTAAATATGGAACTACATTACATTTACCTCTAAAATATCTAAATAAATTTGGTTTTCTCTTGCATCACTAAAGATTGCTAATTTCTTAGTTTGCTATCGCCATTTACATATGTAAGAAAATTACTAGAACAAAATTTATAGTATGCAAGGAAATAGAACAAAAAATTAGCAAATTTAACCAGAATACAGTTGGACAAAGAGTTAAAACATATGTATCGAGCAGTACGTCATTTACCTCTACGCCTATGTTATGTATTAAAATTAATAAAAGTGGAAAAAATTCGAAGTAGAATTAATTTTTTTTATCGATCCACTGTAAGCTTTTTCGGAATTGGTCAATTTTTTTCATTTTGGGTCCATAGAAATCGATAACTAATTTTACAAAAATTTCAAAAAATATCATAGTTCATGTCAATGAATGATATGACTTCTAGGACTGGCTAAAAGTCATACTTCTACTTCCATTTTGATAGTTTGGACAAGGTGATACACATTTATCATATGTGGTCCTTAGTGTTGTTTCATTAGTTTGTTCGGTACATATACTCTTTGCCATCCATTGCACAAAATTTTCATTAACAAAATCATCCTGTATATGTATGAATTCTTCCTTCACTCATCATGTATAGCTACAAATTTAAATAATTCTTTGATTATTTGTCGTACTTTCACATGTGCAGTTATTGGACTTTCAAAGTGAGCAACGTTAGACTTTTATGGTACTGGCCTTCATAGTGATGCTGGTACCTATATTCTCTCTTTGAAAGAAGGCTCCGGTGCAAATATAGGCAGAGGGGTCTTAATAGTGAAGGAATACACCGGCATATGATTAAGTTTTGTTTTTTTTTCACAGAAGAAGAAGAATTAGTGACGGCCAGAGTTTTCTTGCTGGCAAGAGTGAACTAGGCAGATTTTTTTTTCCGTTCTCTAAATTTTAACAAATCTCCACAAGTTTGAAACAAATATATGGTTTTCACTTATGGAATCCACTTTTTGTTTCCCTTCTTCTCAGCATGTGAATGGGGGTATTATAAGGCTCAATGGTTTTCTCTTGCAGTTTTATTCATTGCTGCATACAATTAATTTATGTTGTTGACCATGTTTCTTGATTAGCTACTGAAATATACCTATGATTTATCTATGCATTACCTTTTGGTTTCATCATAATGACATGTTTATCATAAGATTTGTAGTTTAACCTGTATACCGAAGAATGTAGATTTTACAACAATGTAGGTTGCATCATCAATTGGTATTTTTATTTATGTTTCGAAAAAGTTTATATCTTCTTCTCTTCCTACTAATTGTGTGCTTACCTATTGATTTTTCTAATTGTATATGGTTAATTTACTACTTTAATGTACCATTTTCCCACAAGTACATAAAATCCATATCAAATCCATATTTATGCGATTATAGTTTAATGTTATTTCCAAGGATATGCTCATTAATACTTTTGTAGCATTCATACATGAGTCATTGATGCTTTTTAACGTGTATTCTTATACTAATTTTTTTATTTGTTTTTAATGTGTATTCTTATGCTAATTTTCTTTTTTGTTATTTGCAAATTCTATTAAACCAGCATTTTTTTCCTGCAAAAAAAAACCTTCATTCTGTAAGTATTGCTCCTTAAATATCGGGCTAGCTCCTTTTTTCCCTCAATATTTCAATTCAAGCGCTGATATTCTTCTCCTTTAATGCTAGGTCTTCCTATTTTTAAGTCAATATCTCTTTGAGGATCTCATAATACTCATCTATAAATACTAATTCATTTTTTTCCATTTCATCAAACTCACAGAAGTCAGATGTACTCTCCTTTCGTTCATTCTTCTAACTACTTTGAAAAAACACCCGAGTTTAGGTAAACTGTTTACATTGATTTTCTTTAGGAATCTGATGTTGTAAATTTTCAAAACATGTTTTGGGTATAGGGTTTGTTTTTTGAAGAAGAAAGAAAGAAAAGAAGAAGAAAGGTGTAGAATTTTTGTCCAACATCATGGATTATGCATAGGTATGCCACTACTTAATGTGCTTTCTCATGAGCATGTTGGGGCCTTGGGGCACCAAAATCTTTGCTTTGTTGCGAGGAGGGAGACATGCATAACTATACCACACACACACGCACTGCCGCCGTCCATCAGGCCGGGCCGGGTATGGGTTTTGGGTTGACTCGAATTGGATTTAAATAAAAGGAGGCAGTTTTAAAACGTTGAAATTTTAATGTGGGTGGGAATTGCAATGTATCTGAAATGCTGCAAATGAAGAGACATGGCGCTTCGTTTGAAATGCTACAAACAGTTGCAACGCATGTATGAATGGGCGAGATGTTTCAATTTGAAATGGATGTGGCTGTTGCAAATTAGTGCCTATGTATAACAGCACTCAAAGACGTTGAAACACTTGAAATTCACTCTTCTTCTTCCTCTTGAAATTCTACGCTCTACAATTTCTTACGCCATTAAAGTGTTGCAAATTTCTTATTTTGCAACACTGATATAGTGTCGCCGAATCAATCTTCTTCGTTCTACCTTTTGATTGCATCATCAGAGTCTAAATTTCCAAAGTTTTCTTGATCGGATCAAAGCCGTTCAAACTTTGAATCCAATTTTGCTGTTCCAAGGCTTTATTGAAACCTAAAATTCGATAGTTCAATAAACCGTTTGTACCTGGTGGGTTGAACTATTGTCTGAAAGAATCTATTCCATTGATCCTTAAAATCTGAAGTGCGGTAATATTCATCATCCAATAGCCTCAAACCGAAAAATCCCCAACAAATTTTCAGAAAATATCTTCAATCGTGGAAGGTTTGAGCGCACCACAAGTTTTGAATCAGCATTTGATGAAATTGGAGCATTTTGATGGTGAAAACTTTACTCGTTGGCAAGAGACCATGAAGTTCTTCTTCATCATTGTGAAATTATTCTATATCTTGGAATACAATTTGGAAGATATACAATGGGAAACTACTGACGAGGATGCCATTTTAAAAGCAAAACGTGCAAAGCGGATGATTTTCTATGCAGAGGACATATTCTGAATGCATTGTCTCTCAGTCTGCAATGCTTACAAGACCTTGGAAACTGCGAAGGACCTCTAGACTGCATTGGAGAGTAAGCATCGCATATCCGAGGCAAGTAATAAAATTTTTCTTATTTGTAATTTTATGGATTTCAAAATGGTTGCCAACTAGTCCATAGTTGGACAAGAAAGTGAAATATTATTGGCGAATCAACTTAAAGATGTCGTTACTGATCTCCCTAAATCTGATAAATTATTGTTGTCCAAGAACAACAAATTTATTGGACAAGGATATTCTTGTAACGGCGTGATTAAATTGAATCTAGTAAAGAAATCTAGTACTTATATTGTTGATTATGTTAATTTATGCCATGCTAGATTAGGACATGTTAATTATAAATCTCTTAGAAATATAAATTAATTAGTATTAATTTCTGATTATGATTTGGATTCTATATCTAAATGTGAAATTTATGTTTAAGCAAAAATACACAGGACGTCCATTAAATCCGTTGAAAGAAAAACTAGTTTGCTTGATTTTCTTTACAGTGATGTAGGTGAATTAAAAAGTCATATCATCTATGGTGGTAACTAATACTATATAACATTATTAATGATTATAATGTATATGCATATGTATTTCTAATGAAATCGAAAGATGAGACCTTTGATAAATTCCAAATTTACAAAGCAGAAGTCGAAGCACAATTAGGAATTAAGATTAAAGTATTACATTCAGATCATGGTGGTGAATATTTTTCAAATGGGTTTACTTTGTTTTGCAAACAAAAGGTACAGTTCACCAATGTACTGCTCCATATACACCACAACAAAATGGTGTTGCCGAAAGGAAAAATTGAACTTTAGTAGAAATGGTTAATGCCATGCTCATAAGTTCTAATTTACCTTATAACCTATGGAGTGACGCTATGTTATTAGCATGTTACATTCTAAATAGAGTACCACTTAAAAAGAATATTATTTCCCCTTATGAATTATGGTTTAATAGAAAACCTAACCTTACTAGACTTAAAGTTTGGTGTTGCTTAGCATATGTTAGAAAACCTGACCCCAAACGACCAAAATTAGGTAATAGGGCATTTAAGTGTGTTTTCATAGGATATTGTCTTAATAATATAACTTATAGGTTCCTTATTCTTGACACCTTAGAAGATATAGAGTTTATAGATGTAGAATTTTTTTAAAATCAAACTGTTGAGAATCCATTGAGATAATCTAGTCCAGAAACAACAGGGATTAATGATATCAAGGATGATGAATATGCTCCTGCGTAAAAAAGCAACAAAGTGTCAGTACCAGATAATAGTACTAGACACAGGAGAAGTATAAGAGTGAGAATAGAGAAGGACTATGGTCTTGAATTCATAACATATCTCGTAGAAGGCAATAAGGAGACGAAGTCCTTAATGTGACAAGATATGCAATGAACGCCGATGATGATCCTAAAACTTATTCCGAGGCTATGAGTTCTAGAGATTCTAATTTCTGGAAAGAAGCTATCAATGATGAAATGAATTCCATAATGTTAAACCAAACTTGGGTTTTAACCGATTTACCTCCTGGTGCTAAACCTATAGGATGTAAATGGATATTCAAGAAAAAGTTGAATACAAATGGATCCATTGATAAGTTCAAAGCTAGATTAGTTGCTAAGGGATATAAACAAAGACAAGGAGTAGATTATTTTGATACATATACTCCAGTTGCTCACATATCTTCCATACATTGTTTAATAACACTTGCATCAATTCATAATTTAGTCATACATCAAATGGATGTAAAGATAGCTTTTCTAAATGGAGATGTTACTACCAAAATTAACTCCAAGACTAGTTGGCAATGAAGTGGTGTCGGAAGAATATGGGCACAAAAGTCTCCCGAAAACAGAAATCCAAGCAATAGATTGAACCGAAAGCCGGAGAGAATGGTTGGGAAGCAGCACGAACCAGCACCTTCCCGAAGGGAAAAAGCTCTATGCCTACAAAATGCCAAAAAATCGCATATGACATGATCCTTCCGACATGGCCTATTCGACAGGGAATTCTGTAGCAAAAGGCCACCTAAGACAGGAACTAGGAAAGAAGAAGGCATGAGCTCCACACCTGAAAACCCGGAAGGGATTATTAGTATTAACCCGCCTAATACAAATTCATCTGAAGGCAATGGCATCAAAGGTGTCAAACCAGGAGAACGCGAGGATCATCCGGAGCCAGCTTCTAGAGCACCTACCATACAGATGCTAAAAGGCTACATTCACAAATAGTAGAAACATCACCAAAAGCAACCTTTTGTAAGTCCGGGCTATTGCAAAATATCCACGGAAAGGCTAACCGAGGCTCAAGTGGAGATACAGGTTACCCGTACTAATCTACCAAGTATAGAACCCTACAGAGGTTTTGAACCGGCAGTTATCTACGTACATCATAAGGGCAGGCTCCTCTAAGTATTCACGATAAAGCCGGAAGCCGACATTTGAATGCTTACGTTTGAGAGCCTACACTCAGTAGCTTTTACCAAGGAATCAAATACCATCCAAAGGCCACCACATCGACAAGTCCATATTTATTCCGAAGAAGTCCCAATTGACTGGGACCCCCCATTCGAAGAATATAATTATCACTTCAATGATGGCCAGAAGACAAGCGTCTGAGATCAGGGAAAAAGCGACCGGGAAAGGCCCCTACAGGCCCAATAGCCCAACAGTGGAAGGGCCCCCAAATTCTCTATAAATAGGATACTAAGAGCTAGATAGTGAAGGGGGATTTTAGTTTTCCATTTTTTTCTTGTACTCCTGCTTTTTCAAAAGTCTAATACAGAGAGGAATTTGATAACTTCCTCCATTATGTTCATGTACTCCAAATCAAAGATTAATAAGAAAGGAATCTACATGTAGATCATGGCTCTGTGAGTTCAATATATCATTTCTAATTATCACTATTGCAATTTATTGTTTGTTTTCCAGATAGACATAGATCCTCTTCCAAACTTCCCCACAGATCGGAGAAAAAACCTCTTTCCCTGAGTTTAGATACCTCCTGATAATTTTTACCAAATCCGCCACTCCTGGTGACCCATCTTCGGTGTTAACGAGAAATATCGGTAACATTTTGGCACTAAAAGGAGGGCCTGAACCTCCGAACTTGTGGTTAACCCTACCACATATGTACATGAGCTGTTCCGCCCCGAATTGGACTAATGCTTTGAAGAATCCAAGTTATGGGTAAGAGGTTCTTGTAAAAGCCTTCAAAATCTCGAATGGATGAATCGGAAATCATGGACCCAGGAATAGCAGAAGAACTGAGGCTGAGAGTAAAAGGCTTACGCATAATGAAGCGGAGGAGGGAAATGGAACAATATGCTCCCGATATCGAGAATTTTAGAAATTCCCACATAGTGCAAACCCTAGCGCTTCCTCCAAATGACTCTACATCAAAGGGTATTAATATTTTCTCGCACCTAAAGAAAACCCTCATCAGGCAAATTAGGGGGACGACGCTTGAACGAGAAATAATGGACGATTTCGACCACTTCACCAAAAAATTGTCTGAAGGGATAACATTTCAATTTCAGCATGTCTTGGGAGGAAAGAAGGAAAGTGTAGGCACAACAATTAGGCTTAGTCATAAAAGGATTAAACCCCAGCGGCAAGAAGAGCATGCACCAGGTTACCCAGAGAATACTGCCTCCCCACTTCGATGGAGAACATTTACTTCCTAACCAAACACGAACTCAACTACTGGCCATTCATGAAGAAAAAGCCTAAGTACAAAAGGTAAATAGGAGGGCCCTACTGTCATTACCACACGATGAATGAATATGAGACTAATCACTACAGAATCCTCGGGAAACCATCGTTAGATTCATCACCCAAGGCTAATTACGAGAATTTATGAAAAAATCAAAGTGATCCAGTAAAAATCCTTAGGATAAGGATTACTAAGCATGCTCAATGGTACAGAAAACTCTCCTCTCGGAATTTAAAAGGAAACCCAAAAGGGGTTAAATCGTAAATGGATTAAATCCCTCGTCATTGGAAAATTGGTTAGGACAAGGCATCCCCCATAGGGGGATGGCGTGTTAGTCTTTCTCCATCCCTAAATCAGAGGGGCAGGGTAGAATCATCAAAAGCGTAAGCCTTTGTTTCACACCAGAAATGGTCGTGGTGGTGCATCTAACCTTAGCACTCCCTGCCTCTACTCGTAGAAGAGTACGCCCTGCCTCTGCTAGAACTAAGCACGTCCTACCTCTTCTCGTAGAAGAGCACATCCTACCTCTGGTTATGTTCCACGTTAGCCATAGAAGGGAACGCTAACCCCTATCATCGCCTACAATGGTCAGGATAGGGCACCCCTCGGAGGGGGGTGGTGTGCAAGCCTCTGTCAGCACCTACGATGGTCAGTATAGACCGTCAAAAGAGTAAACCTTAGTTTTGTGTCTACGATGGCCCCGTCTAAGTGCCTAAGACCTTATCATCATCTACGATGGTTTAGATAAGGAGCCTCCTAGAGAGAGGTCAGGTAAGTGCTTTGGCCCTGCTTGTGGATAAACTAGCCAAGCGCACAGGACGCACAAGCCCAGAGAGTGGCCAACAAAGCACATACACTCTCTTCTTTGACATCAAAAGCCCAAGGGGTGGCTTAGGAAGCACATACATCCTCTTCTTCATAAATCAAAACCAAAAGGGATGTCAAGACAGTTAATGCTGAAAGGTGTTTCTGATCTTCTATTTATAATACCTGAATCTGGGTAGATTTGGCACTTCTGAAATGTTGGAAGGGTTTGCCAGTGTTCTATTTATAATACCTGAATCCGGTTCAATTTGGCTCTTCGCAAGTGATGGAAGGGGTTTCCGATCTTCTATTTATAATACCTGAATTTGGGTCTATTCGGCTCTATGCAAATACTAGAAGGGGTTTCCGGTCTTCTGTTTATAATACCCGAATCTGGATTGATTCGGATCTTCACAAATGCTGGAGGTGGAGCTCTGGTCATCAATCCGTAGAACTCCCGAATAAGGCACAATTTTGGACTTCTATTTATGCCGGAAGGCAGTCTCTGTTACAATCTTTAATGCCAGAGTTTGGGTCGGATTGGCTTTTCAACAAAAAAGAAAAACAGACGTTGGCCCCAGTCTTACATCTCAATGCCTAAACCTGGGATGATCCTGAAGTGAATCACAACCTTATGAGAGGGGTTTCCGGTTTCGTCACAAATACCCCAAACTTAGGTAGGGTCAGACTCTTGAAGCTAAAAAAGAAGGGATTGCTCGTCCCTCTCGGAAATTCGAGTATGGCTCAAAATTACACTTCTGTTACTACCAAGAATGAGCTTTTGATGCTCTCAGGGAAGTGTCTTTATCCTACACATTCATCAGTTTATTTTCCAACATATTAGTTGCTTGGACAGCCCTGAAAACGACATCATATCATAACACCGGTTTGGGGAAGAACCGAGGAAGAGATACCAAACATTTCTAATAGCATCATATAACTAGAATTATTCCCTTTTTCTAGGCAATCTTTCGCTGGGAATTTTCCCCAGGATAATCGTTACATAAAGAAATTTTTACTAACACATAGCAAGTAGGTTTCAACTCTTTACAACACCCGGGATTATGGTAACGTTGTTTCAAACAAAAACGATACATCATATAAGTCACACAACACACTAATATGCCCACTGGAAGTCACGACATTAACCAATACACAGAAACAGTCATCATTTTGAAAAAGTTCATGTCACAAACATACAAGAAATATCTATCATTCCGAATCAGGGTTTCGCAAAGCGACTTCTAAAGAAGCTCAATTATCTCTAGCTTTCTTTAGTTCATCATCCAACTTATCGATTTATTGGTAAAATCTACCTACCGCCGCGTCTGAGCTCTCAGAGGATCTTGTTGCTAACTTACGTTGCAAATTGCAAATAATTTCATCCTTCTCCTTCAGTTGTTTTTCCAAGTAGGACACTTGTTCCTTGAGATTCAAGACTACTATCTTTTGGAGACAATACATCTTTTTGTAGCCCGACAAGGGGGACATTACCAAAAATATCTTTGTAACCATCGCTGTTCGAAGTTTCCTCTCTAAATTGTGAGAAGAGGGTCTGGAACGAGTCCTCTAGCCATATACAAGATGAAATATCGTAATACGTAAAACACAAATATCAGGTATACACTATTTACAACATGCATTCCAAGGAAAAAAACAGTCACATGACCATTATCAATTCATACGCACCATATATACCATGTCCACACTGGCATATTACTACAACACCATAAACCATCAAATATCGCGAGACCATCACAATTCATAGACAGATCAAAAGAAAACATGTACTTCATATAATAACACTCAAAACCCCTTTGTTAAATTGTTTCCGCTGAACCAAACTCCTTGGAAGTTTCCCCATGTATTCCTAAACACAGAGTTTAAAAGAATAACTATGACTCACATCTTTGGAGAAGCAAAGAACTGATCTGACATGTGAAGACTAGTTATTAAAGAAATTCAAGGAGAAAGAAAGCAACTAGAAAGCGAAAGCCATACCTATGTGACATTGACATCAGATCGATCAAGAGTCTCTTTCTTCTTGGAATCTAAAGAACCACCGTCATTAGAAAGCAACTCCTTTGAGATAAGAGAGAATGTTCCCTCACCCTTTTGATGTCCCACCTTATTGATCCTTGTGTTCTTCCATCTCTCCTTCTGTTGTGTTTTCCTCCTCCACTACCTACTCATAATCCTCAGAAAATTCATCAATAAAAAAAAGCGGTGTGGGGGCTATCTTGTTCATTAAAGGAACCTTATGCTCTCACCTCCCTTGCTCGATCTACTCTAGAACTCTGTCTCAGACGGAGGGATCAATTAAAGAGAAGTAAAATTTCAAAAGCCTTTCATATTTGTCTGAGAGAGCATGGATGAGGGCCATCTTCGTAATACTCCATAGCTATGTTGTTAAGATGGAGTAACACCCCGTGATTTTAAATACTAAAATTAAAGAATACTTTAATTCAGATGTGAGAATTAAGGGAAACGGGTTACGCCATTGCGTTCGCCTCAGAATTCTACTTGAGATAGAGTCCAAGTTTGTGTGAATCAGACTTTGTATAAAGAAATTATGGCCTTCAGAAGTTTTAGAATTTAAATAAATTAAAAACAGCTCAAATCAGAAAATTTGAAATTCAAACAGGGAAGCAGGCTGGGCGGGAAAATTCCCGCCTAAGGCCAGGTCAACCAATGGTTCGACCTCCATATATAGATCGACCAAGGGGTAGATCTACCCCCCCCCCCCTCCCCGGGAAGATCTGAAAGATGACGCTGTTATGACTCATTGCTGAGTCATTAGTGCTGAGGTGTTTTTCTATCTTGACTGGAAGGTCTTGATTGATTCTAGGTTAATTTGATGGCTCTTAATTATTTAAAATTCTATATAAGCAACCTAACTCTCAAACCTAAAATCACATTAATTCATACCAAGAGCCGCCATGCCGTCAATGGAGAACCTAGAGTAGCCACTGTCTCTTTCAACTCAAAAACAAGATAGAAGCAAGAATCAAAATCAAATTTAAATTAGAATAACGATTAGTCTACATGAAAGGCGAGCAACTCATTTTCAGAATACAGATCCCAGAAAAACAAGACCGTTCTTTTGTTTGTGAGTATAATTTCTTTCACAAAATAATTAATTAATTTAATTGTGATAAGTTATAATTGGGATTATGAGAATATGACTATTGAATCATGTGATGTTTTTTGTTGGGGATCTATTTCATATGTTCAATTGTACATGTTTAACTTGATTCATCTTATGCAAGTTTGGGATGTTTTAAAACATATGTGTATGAATCTTATGCAAGTTTGGGATGTTAAATCATGTGCTAGTTTGTGAATTTTATGCAATTTGGGGATATTAAAACATATGTGAATCTTATGCAAGTCTGCAGGTGGATTATACACAAGTTCATATGTGAATCATGTAGATACATATGCTAGTTTATATGCAAAACATGTGACATTGATTTACATGCTTAGATCCATATGCAAGTTCACATCTTTATGTTTAGATTCATATGCAAGTTCACATCTTTATGTTTAGATCTATATTTAGATCCGTGGCAGTACATAGTTATGAAAATTTATGTTCTATATGCCCATTGCCTATGCTAGTTTTGTATGTGAATCATATGCTAGTTTGAATGAAATTCATATGCAAGTTATAGGAAAACCATATCCATATATGCAAGTTCACTATTACATGTTTAGATCTATATTTAGGTCCATGATAGTTTATGCAAATTTATGAATTGCCTATCCAAGTTATTGGCCATGCAAACTTATGTCATGATTCTTAGATCTACTTTATGTGTTATGCAAGTTGTGATGTTGCTTTTCTTTTATAAGTTAGACTATTTGCGAGTCTAACATATGTCATATTAAAATGTGCGAATAACACGGTGGCAAATGGGATAATATTAAATATTAATATTGTGAATTGACATAAAATGGCCTTAAAGGCATATTATAAATTTGAGACATTAATTGGTATAATTTGTATACCTGGAATTTATGGACATAATTTAGGTGACAATTATGGACATAAATAAATTTGGAATTTATTGACAAATTTGAATAGGGATATTAATCCAATTTGGGGTTAAATAATTATGTGCAATTATTAACCGCCTAAGACATGAGGTTAGACTCGTTTGTTGTATAAGACTGCCCGGACCTGCCCGACAAATCCAGCAAACACAAATGGTAGTCTAATGTGAGAGGTCAAAGGCACAAATTAAATGCGTAGAAATTGTAAAGACATGAGGTTAGGCTCGTTTGCGGTATAAGACTGCCCGGACCCGCCCGGCAAATCCAGCAACTGCAAATGGTAGTCAAATGTGGGAGGTCTTTATAAGGTTACGGTTCTAATGAATTAAGAAACACTTAACCAGGTAAACATGTGGTGGGACATGGGGGTTAAGTGTGTGGCCTGGGTGGCATGTGAAATACGATTAGAAACACTTAACCAAGTTGAAAACATGTAAGAAGACATGAATAAGAATGGGTTAAGTGGGAAATTCTAGTGGGAACCAAGCATAGGTGGAAAGCTTGTATCAAGTATGGGGACCCTTTTTAAATCAGTAACCCATTAAGTATCTTTGTGAGCTCATGTTAGATCGAGGACGGGACACGCTTACTGAGTTTGATTGTAAGTGGTCAAAACGGGTTAGCGGTGGCAATGCAAGTCCAACAGGGTCATGTGCGTGCGTGGGCCCGGGCTGGTAGGTAACATGTTGTTGCATCGTGTATATATAAGCCATGCATCTTTAGTGGTATCGGCTTGCCACTTTGGGGAGTGATACACCCCACTGTAGGGCCAGCATGGGTATCTACGAGTTAAGGAGCCGATCGATGAGGGTAGCGGGTACAACTAGTGGAGATAGGGGCAGGCGGCACCTATGAAGGCAACTGGGGGTACACGAAACTACCATTATCATTATTATGTTCAGTAGTCAGGATACTCTTTTAAGGTGACTAGTAATGGTGCAGTATAGTAATTATCCTATAGTGATTAGGAACGAGACTAACTCCAGAATATTCCGCTTGTTTGCTTTGTCATGCCCACTTGTTTCACAGTCATACCTTGTTTTACCAGTTTATGCCTTATCCTAGTTACTTTAATAATTATATTTTTAAAGTTATTATACTCGCCAGACTTTATGTCTGACCCCCTTGTTTTCACCTCTTTTCTTCCACCCCCCCCCCAGATTCTCAGGGTGGGACTAGTACTAGTGGAGCTTGATCTTGGATCTCTTTCTCTCTTTTTTGGAAGTGCTTGGATTATTGAAAGTAAAATTCAGCTCGTCTCTTTTATGGCTACTTGTGCTGGGGTTATGCTTTTTATTTTATGTACTCAGAAAACAATTTGTCAAGATGGATATTAAGTGTAATTGGTTTTGCTGTTGGTTTATGAAGTTGTTGTAATCAAACTATTTCTCCACTGCAATAAAAGTTGTTTTAAAATTTTCAAGTACAAATATATGTATCTGTCTTTTTATTTTCTGTTCTATACACTAAAAATGCTCCATGAAAGTTGATGCACTCCCTTTGAGAGTGACATTAATGGACGTGGGATGTTACATGTGGTATCAGAGCTGAAGGTTACTAGAAAAGATATGAATTTTAAAAAACTGTTTTTCAAAAGAATTTTATAAAGAAGTACTTTCAAAAATATGTTTTAAGGAGTGTATTTTCAAGAGAAAAGTTTGTTTTAAAGACATAACCCCCAAGAGCCATATATCTTTCCTTCGATTCTCCATTTTGATTCTCTTCCTTTTTCTTTTTCAGCATGTTTGGGGAACCTGAGATACCCGAGGGCATACCGATACCAAGCTGGTTTAGAAGGTATCTTGAGGCTAGGGCTACTGCCGTAGGCCCAACAAATGTTCCTCCTCCCCCAGCTGCAGTCGCTCCTCCTCCCCCGCCTCGCATTGATACTTTTTCAAAGATATGCAAAGATTTTCGGGCAATGGGCGGGAAACCTTTGCACGGATCAGGGACGTTTGTTGAAGCTCGAAATTGGGTTAAGGAGACGGAAGATTTATTTGGTATCTTTGAGGTAGAAGATGGAAGGGAGGTCCAATTGGTTGCTTGGTTAATGAAGGACAAACCCTCGTTTTGGCGGGAGGTCACGAATGGAGAGCGTCTAATGGAGACATGGATGGATTTCAGGCGTAGGTTCAAGATGAAATTTCTCTCATGTGCAGAAGAATATTTAGATATGGAGAGGTTCTTAGCATTGAAGCAAGGAAATTTATCAGTAAAAGAGTATGTCAACAAGTTCAATCAATTGGTGAGATTTGGCTTCGACTTGGTGAAAACACCTGAGAAGAAGGCTCTGAGGTTTTTTAAAGGTTTGAATGAGCTGCTACATGGGTTGGCTACGACCCACATTCCGATGGGGGCTACCTTTGAGAGATTGGTTGACATGGCACTTATGCATGAAGAGGAAAAGGTCCTAATGCTAATAAGGCACCGAAGAAGAAAGGGGATCAAAAGAAATCATAATAGCAAAAAATGAAAGGTCGGAAGGATAACAATAGCAAAGGGAAGAAAAGGTGCTTTAATTGTGGGACACCCGGCCATTTGAGCAAGGACTGTAGGAAAAAGAAGAAGACTCGTTGCTTCCAGTGTGGAAAGGCAGGACATTTAATCAAAGACTGCCTGAGGAAACAAGTGCAAGGGCAAAGGACTGGGTCCACATCTGGAGGCCAGATTCAGACTCTCATGGCACCAGGACAGGCAACAGGGCAGGTTCATGTTCTCATGGCACCAGGACAAGAGAGAGGTAGAAATATTTCCGTTAAAAGTTTAGTTTTTCTGTTTGATCACTGTTCGTACTTTGTTTGACTCTGGAACTTCACACTCGTTTGTATCTGCTTTGTTAGTTGAAACACTGCACCTAAATACTAGTTTAGTTACGGATCCCATAGTAGTCTTGTGATGACAAGGAATTTCGCTCGATCCGAATCAGTCGTTAAACCGATCTAGACCGTTCGAAACCCCTGATCGTTTGAGAACATCCATCAGAATACAAGAATATACAGAGTATAAATGAATAAATTACATTCGATAAATATCAGAGATTACAATAAATTACATAGCAGCGGAAAATAATACAAAGCACAACTGAAGGTGATATACTGATACAAAGCTTTCCGGATATCATTCCAGCTGTAAATCAGGATCCTGTGAATATAAATCTGCAAAACCAAAACTACTAGCTGCCCGTGCGGAAAATAGGGGCACCCAGAATTTAGGTTAAAACAATAAACTCCAGGTCAGTCATGTGACTAGTGTGAGAACTAAAACAGTTATTTAAAACTTTACTTTAAAAGAGAGTAATTCAAGGGACCACGCCGTATAACACGGAACGGGTTTCCTCCTAAGAATACCAGTGCATAGAATAAACAACGCAATGCTTTTTCGAAAAATGAAGCTATTATAAGACCCAGGTCCCATCACACAATGCAACGCAAGCCAGAGGATAGGGTTTTCCCTTATAATAGTCAAACATGCTTGGTACGTTTAAAACAAATCATTTGATACTATAATAAGTGTATAGTGTCAAAACAATTTCAATCATAAATATCAATCATAGGCGGCATGGGTACCATCTATCATGTTGCCATACTAGTTTTACAATTAAAACCGAAATACTCGTATTGGAAATTGGATTTCCGTCATGAGTCGAGGCAAGGGGCAAGCTCCTCTCCGCATTGGAGATACTCTAGCAAATGTCTCAGGGCTACGCACTCTGGGCAACCCTGGGATCCTCCAAGGCCGGTCCTCACTTACGTTAGAGGATTGGCAATTCCTGAACACACGTTTCCCGGTCCTTACAGACCTAAAATCGAGGCACCTCGCATCCAAACCACAAAGGTGAAAAGTATATAAATGTCAAGGCTGGTAGGTCACTGACACCACCCATAGCTAGAAAGAAACGTCGCGCACTCCTTGGGTCCTCATCCCGTTTTTGACTCATACCGAGGTGTGAGGCTCGCGAATTCACGTTATACACAAAGCTGCCACGTAGGCCGTGCTTTGTTCATCAACCACAAGACTCTACTCTTCAACAAAAGCCTTGATCATTGCATCTTAGCGTGCCACACAGGCAATTCATGCCATGCGATTGATATCTATCGATATATAACCTCTAAGCTCGTATGTCTAAGAGAAGGGTGTTAAGCAAGAGAATAAATTCTTCGCCGCCAAACAAATATATATTTAACAGAAATCAATCAACACAGAATAAAATCCAATGTCAGACACACAATCCATTTACAAGTCCAATCTGGATCTGAACGAAACCGGAGGCACTTTCCTCGCATATCCATCCATCCCTAAGTACGTCTGGACGACAACCAACTGATTCCCTCATCTTGGGTGTACAACCCAATCAAGATCATCAGTAATCACCCAAACGATGTGAAGACTTCCGGTCTTCAACCACCGTCTTCATCTTCGACATATCGTCGAATCGGTTATTCAGAATGGATATAAACCCGGCCTTTCCGAACAACCCGCTTATATTAAAAATAAATGTTACACGAACACAACATACGCCTCATTCCAATTCAGAATATTCTTTTATTCACCAAAATCACATTTTTAGGGAAAGGTTCCCATTAATTTTATCCAAGATAAATTCTTTAAAATTTATCCTTTAATCTTCCTTTAGATGTCATTTCAAACCAAATTATGGTTTTTCAAACTAGCCGAGATTAGCGAACCACATCGAAGTAATTATTTATTTTATTTCCCAATCCCAACCTATTCATCCCATGAAGCAAAACTGGTAATACTCCATACCTAACACCATGGTGTTATCGGTAAAATTAATTACCATTTCACGTTCAAATCTAATTAAAGATTTAACTATCGCTTTGGAGCAAAACTGGCGATACTCCATTCTCGCTCATTTCTAAATTTGATAATTTAGATTATAGATTCATATTTCAACCTAATTGCAGATTCGTTAAAACTCCTTTTACTGGGTTAAAGAACTAGTGTTATTTAAAACACAGTTCACGACAAACCCAAATCACAATCTAATTATTATCGGGTTAAAGAACTAGTGTTATTTGAAACACCGTTCACGATAAACTCATTTCAAATCCAATCGTAATATGTTAGAAATTCCGATTATTTAAAAACCCTTTTTAAATCTAATTTATTTATTTAAAAATAATTGGGTTTTAAATTTAGTTCAAAACTAGTTCATTTCGATAAAAATCCATTTTTATCTTTTCAAATATGGAGTTTTACATCCCAATTTCTCCCAAATCATTTCTTATGATTTTACACAAATTATTGATATTTTTAATAATTTTATCAAGGCCCGTACAGTCGATTTCCAACAACGGCCATCGAATTGCACTTACAACGACCTTTTCCGAATTTGACTTGGACGTATCTCCAAATCCAACCGTTAGATTTCAAATTTCTAATGTTTTTAGAAAGCTCTTTTCGATACGAACCCAACGGTTCCGGTTTTAGGAGAATCCAACGGTCGGATCTCCCGTAATGTCCGTGTTAAATATATGGTCGAAATTTACGAACTGCCGCGGCGCGGCACGTTCTATTCAGGCCATTATATTATATATAATATATATATAATATATATTTTGTCGATTTTTATTTAAAACGAATTATATAAATAGTTTTAAATTCGTTTCAAAAACAATTTCAACTTCCATCTCAATTCAAAATTAAAATTGAATCTTTCCTTATAAATTCATTTTAAAATTCATTTCTATTCAATTCAAGTTTCAATTCAATTTGAATTCATTTCACTTCGTTTTAAATTCAATTCGAATTTGTTTTCAATTCGATTCAATTCAAAGTGGTTTTCTATTCGATTCAATTCAAAGTGGTTTTCTATTTGATTCATTTCAAAGTGGATTTCTATTTGATTCAATTCAAAGTGGTTTTCTACTTGATTCAATTCAAAGTGGTTTTCTATTTGATTCATTTCGAAATCATTTTATATTCAATTCATTTCGAAATCACTTTATATTCAATTCATTTCGAAATCACTTTATATTCAATTCATTTCGAAATCTCTTTATATTCAATTCAATATTTAAAATAATCTATTCTAAATGTTCAAAATTCGCTAAAATTGCCAAAATAAAAATTTTAAACTGGCTCCGAATTTTCGGGTTATTACAATCTCCCCCACTTAAAAATTTTCGTCCCCGAAAAGGAACAAAGTCGAAAGTGGTTTGATCAATCACCTCTACGTTCGATCTAGCTTTCATTCTCCAGCTTTTCAGTTTCTGAGAATTTTCAAATTTTCAAAAATTTGGCTAACACCCTAAATTTTCGAAAAATTTCGCCATAACCTCCCCTGCACCGGGAGCCAGGGGAAAATCCCGAAATTGCCATATAGGCCTTCTGATCTCAAAAAGAAAAAGAAAAAGTCAAGCGGCTAGCCAATAGGCTCATAAAATCATCATCACCCAAACAAAACAGTAAATTATGTAGTAAACATGTACTTATTTGTCGGGCAAACAAATTTTATTCTTCGGCTCTAGCCTCCTTGCTATGACCTGTTCAATGATATATATGCATGCAAATGCGACCAGTTTTCAATACAGTCCAATATTTAATGCAATTAGGCATAAATGTTTCAAAATTATCAAACAAATAAACAAACAACACAAACATCAATCAATTAGTGGATTAGAGTTTCAAATTCATAATTTTGATACATATACAAAAAATCATGTTTTTGATGCCAATTCACAACAATGTGTTCTAACTATATAAGTTTTGGTTCTCACACCAGTCTAATGGAAATATATAGAAAGTCACACCTTCGAAACTCAAACACACACTACTGATGCTATATAGTCATCAGTAGAATCATCTCCAGGCGACTAGAGTGTGACTCTATATCTATCTAATATATTAAAATTTCGAATATACGTTCATGACGCGTATATGGAAAACCTTTATATATTGGATTATCCAAATCAAAATAAATAAATAATCAAATACGTAGAATTGATTTAAATTTTCAAAACAAAAATTGTTTTCATTTGAAAAATATACTCTTCACACCCATTCTAGGATTCTACTGATCCTATCTCTAACGAGTCATTCTAATTGGATATTTCTAATCCAATATCTGATGAATTCTTTCGTATGTTTCTAATGTGCCTTGTTCCCTGAGCTTTGTAAACCAAATCTCTGATACCAAATGTGACGACAAGGAATTTTGCTCGATCCGAATCAGTCGTTAAACCGATCTAAACCGTTCGAAACCCCTGATCGTTTGAGAACATGACAAATCAGAACACAAACGGAAGGACATTTCATTGTTATTACAACAATTCCATCAGAATACAAGAATATACAGAGTATAAATGAATAAATTACATTCGATAAATATCAGAGATTACAATAAATTACATAGCAGTGGAAAATAATACAAAGCACAACTGAAGGTGATATACGGATATAGAGCTTTCCGGATATCATTCCAGCTGTAAAGCAGGATCCTGTGAATATAAATCTGCAAAACCAAAACTACTAGCTGCCCCCAGAGTTTAGGTTAAAACAATAAACTCCAGGTCAGTCATGTGACTGGTGTGAGAACTAAAACAGTTATTTAAAACTTTACTTTAAAAGAGAGTAATTCAAGGGACCACGCCGTATAACACGGAACGGGATTCCTCCCAAGAATACCAGTGCATAGAATATACAACGCAATGCTTTTTCGAAAAATGAAGCTATTATAAGACCCAGGTCCCATCACACAATGCAACGCAAGCCGGAGGATAGGGTTTTCCCTTATAATAGTCAAACATGCTTGGTACGTTTAAAACAAATCATTTAATACTATAGTAAGTGTATAGTGTCAAAACAATTTCAATCATAAATATCAATCATAGGCGGCATGGGTACCATCTATCATGTCGCCATACTAGTTCTACAATTAAAACCGAAATACTCGTATTGGAAATTGGATTTCCATCACGAGTCGAGGCAAGGGGCAAGCTCCTCTCCGCGTTCGAGACAATCTAGCAAATGTCTCAGGGCTACACACTCTGGGCAACCCTGGGATCCTCCAAGGCCGGTCCTCACTTACGTTAGAGGATTGGCAATTCCTGAACACACGTTTCCCGGTCCTTACAGACCTAAAATCGAGGCGCCTCGCATCCAAACCACAAGGGTGAAAAGTATATATATATCAGGGATGGTAGGTCACTGACACCACCCATAGTTAGAAAGAAACGTCGCGCACTCCTTGGGTCCTCATCCCATTTTTGACTCATACCGAGGTGTGAGGCTCGCGAATTCACGTTATACAAAAAGCTGCCACGTAGGCCGTGCTTTGATCATCAACCACAAGACTCTGCTTTTCAACAAAAGCCTTGATCATTGCATCTTAGCATGCCACACAGGCAATTCATGCCATGCGATTGATATCTGTAACGACCCACAATTTCGAACCATTCAAATCGACAATAACCCACTCATGTCAGACCTGAATCGCTCAAAACCGTGAATTGTTATTTTTAACTATTGAGGTAAATGCAAATCAGAACACAGAATCACAGACACAGGAACATAGTAACTAGCAGCGGAACACAGTAGTACATAGGTTCATACACGATACATGATACATATAAGTACATAATGAGTCATAAGCTCATACAAAATATAGTACATATAGGTAACTAGTAGTAACCTGGAATTTAGATAATAAGATAGCTGATACAGAAGATAGTCCAAAAGAAGCAAGTCTCCAAAAGCGCCACGAACAGCAGAAGTGCTCAAGCTGACCCAAGCATAAAGTCAAAGAAACAATACACTCGAGTCAGGACTAATAGTCTTATATAAGTGAATCAGCATAAATGACATGTTCATAGAAATGTACAGTAACTTAAAGGATGTTGGGATCTCCATCCTTTAAGGATCCGTGAAACTAATACATATAATAGTACGCTATTATGATAATGTCTATTCAGTAAAGTATAAATAATGAAAATAGCGTAAGCGGAATTACATTTTTACCCTTACACCGTTTATAATATCGTATTCTATACAGTACCGTAAACCCAACCTAACACGGATGGCATCAGAGGGCACTCCATAGGTACGATACAAATCAAAATCGTATGGGGCTCGCTAGGGTAAATGACATGGCACTCGAGGCAATACCAGGGTAGGATTCTACCAATTGCACTCCAGGACCGGTGGTAACGCATAGCAGCCACTACCTCCCACCTCGGAACACATTCCCAAATCAAAAGGGGTACCCCAAATCATAACATAGTCATAGAAATGGTATCGAAGAAACATGTCCGATCAAAGGTGCTACCTCAATTAGTCACGGTATAGCTCCTGTTTTAGTCATCTAATTATGACCCGAAGGTCAAGGCCATATCGTTATCGTTCACCATCTTCAAATCCAGAAATCGCCCCAAGTCGTCATGCTTCGTTCTGGACACGTCACCACGTATACAGTTGTTAAAGTGGTATCGGCACTGACAGAGAGTATGCCACTTACCGACTCCGGTCTCTTTAACAACCAACGCTTACGCTTTTCACACCATGGCCATCAGTTTAAAAAAAATCATATTCAAGTATCGCCAATATTTTGCTCAGGTATCTCCCAAAATTATTTACTCAAATCAATTTCCAATGGTTTGATTAAGATTTCAAAATCCATATTCACCACAATTCTATATCAACCATTTGAAATCTTAAGTTTGAACCTTCGAATTTACTAGACTGGATTGTACAAAGCTTTTGAAAAAAAAAAATTAATAATAATAATAATAATAATAAAGATATATATATATATATATAAAGTTAAGTTGAAATAATAATAATAAATATATATTTAAATAATTAAGTTGAAATATATATTAAGTGGGAAAAATGTATATACATATATATACGAAAACTATTATAATCAATATAGTTGAAGAAATCAAATTATTTATAAGGAAAGATTTACAAAAATCAAGTAAAGGAAAGACAATCTTTATGAAATTATTGTTTTTATTAATTAAGATTAGCCCAGTTCCAACCCCAGTCCATGGGCTGGCATTTAACATATCCTTGTATTGAAAATTTCAAAAATCCATTCACCAAACGCCATAATATCTTAAAATAACTTTACTGGCCACGGTGTCCGTATATTTTCCTAACCTACGGTCAAGTGGCACGGATATTTTATCATTTCAATCCGTTCTTACAAATATTCGAATCACGGGTGTGTATCATTTCAACCCGTATCCCAAACTAATTCGAATATGCAGGGGTTCGGGTATTTATCATTTCAACCCGTTTTTTTTCTTCCTAAACTGGGTACTTGCATGGTGAGAATAATAACATAACATATCATACAACCATTCATAGTGTCATGTAAGAACGGTGCGCGTGTAGCATGTGCACAACCATGAACAAACAATCTAGAGCACCTTAACATTTGAATCAACATCTCAAATTTCTAATTCACTTAATAATAAATTAGTCATGCGTGAGAAACTCACCTTCCGTGGTAAAAGCGAGAAAATACGACGAGTGACAAAGATGATACTAACGATGGTTAAAGAGACGTCAACAACCTAGAACAATGGTGTAAATTTTATATTTAGTAAACGGATATCTAACCCGACACAGTACTACGACTAAAGAACACACATGCGAACAACTACAACCCCAGTGTAAGCTTGCCGGTCTGCATAGCGATATCTAGTATAAAATTTCCTAAGGCTCGACTATTATCACATTTTTTTATTCGCTAACCATTATATATATATATATATATATAATTTTTTTTTTTAAAATTGTCGCATGCAAAAATAAATCATTTCAAGTAAATGTGCCTAAACCTCAAACCAACATGCTACAAGCAATGGTTTACATAAATTTGTAACCAAGTTTTGTCACCATTCATGCTTTGCATGCTACATGCATTACTCACGTTTCTTCATATTGGTTTCAAATTTTTTTTTTTTTTTTTTTTTTTTTTTTTTTGTTGGACTACTTTCGCATGCATGTATTGGAAAAGTGCCAAAACGCATGCAAGCTTTTTTTTTTCCTAATCTATTTGCATCCAACAACATGCATTCGTTTCCTACTTTTTTTTTTCTTTGGGACTTGCGCAAGCCTTCTACAGGAAAAATGCCTAACATAGACAAAGCAAGTCAATATGCATGGAACCGCATGCATGCATCCATTTCTTTCTTTCTTTTCTTTTCTTTTTTTTTTCTTTTTTTTTAACATGCGCAAGTCTCTTTCTACATGAAAAATTTCCAAGCCCACATGCGTACCCAACATGCGCCAGTAGCAACACAGGGATACATGCATGTATACTATTAAGAGAAACAAAGAAAGAAAGAAAAAAAAATGGAAAAGGAAACACTCACTGCAGCTGTTCTATCTTGTTGGAGCTCAACCAAGATGCGAGCGGGAAGAAGGATGCTGGACTCGACAAAGTAAAGAAGCAACTTTTATGCATTTGTATATATGTTAAGTATACATACATATATGCTGTCAAAGTAAAGTGGGCAAAACAACTTACGCAACTAAACTCGAGACTTTGGACAAGTAATGGGGTTCGGATGAGAGACTGTGGTTGTCGGAGCGGTGGAAGTACTGGAATGGTGAAGATGGAAATAAGAAAGCTCTCGAGAAGACAGAACAAATGGAAGGATGTCTTAAGATATAAGAGAGGACAAAATAAAAGATAAAGAGCACATTAGACAAGCGAAGCAACGTGGCACATTTTTGCTGAGGAGAAAAGCACGTGTACAAATTTTAGGCCAAACTGATACCAAGTGTCACCCTAAACAATTAAAGGAATGTTGTTAACCCCTCTTTTTTTTCCATTCGGATATAGGATGGGTTGGAACGTGTCTAGCACATTCTTTTCATTTTCTTCATGCGGTTTGAATTTTCCTTTTTCTTTATTAATATTTTTTTTTTTTTTAGAGATATTATTACTGGTTTATTTTTTTGAATGGTAGAGATTTGTTTACAATAACGTGAACGGTTAGCGCAACGGACGTACAACCAATGACATGATTTTACCGCACGTTTCAGCTTTGCGCGCGACCAACAAGCAATGCTGAATCTGCGGATGTTAAATTTTTTCCAATTTGATTTTTTTTTTTACAAAGTAATGCATGTAAACAAGGTAACGCATGTAGCATGCATGCAAACAAGGTAACGCTTTAGTACAAGGGGTACCCTTTTGTACCAAAATGCATGGTGCATGTAGCATGCAACATGCAGGTTGAAACCAACGTATCCCTTTTTTTTTTTTCTTGCGCATGCATGCAAGTATAGGCACATTAAGGTGCCAATGCATGCAATGGTCCATGCTTTTTTTTTTCACTTATATAACGTTGGAGATGGGAAAAAAATTTCAGATCTATCTTATTTCGAACGAAGGAACTGTACAAGCAAGCCACGTGGAAGAATAATTCAAATTTAGAAGGACACGAACGGTTGGCGCAACGAACCGACGATATCTGTTTAACACGCGATTTCAGCTTCGCGCGCTACCGATAAACAACGCTGAGTTTGCGGACGTAAAAATTTTGAATTTTTTTATTTATTTATTTATTTATTTTTTGAAATTAAAATTATTAATTCATTTTTAATTCTTGAGTTCCGAGATCGTTACATCCTCCCCCACTTAAAAGCTTTTCGTCCTCGAAAAGAACTAGGTGAGTAATGAATAGCAAAGACAGATATGAATAAGATGATGGTTTTAACGGATATTACCTGGGATAAATAATTCCGGATTTGAAGAACGCATGTTCTCTTCCGTCTCCCAAGTACAGTCTCGGTCATCGTCACTCCACTGCACTTTGACCAAATTGACTGATTTCTTCCTAAGCTGCTTCGTACCTCTATCGACTATCCGAAGTGGCCTCCTCTCAACAGTCAAGTTAGGTTCAATATCCAAATTATCAAGTGCATTCGGCTGAACATAAGAGGAAGAATCATGCAAAGATTTCCGTAGATGGGATATATGGAACACATTATGCAGTCCTGCAAGCTTCTCAGGTAACTCAATGCGATAGGCCAATGAACCAATCTTCTCTAAAATACGGAATGGCCCAATGAATCTGGGAGCTAGTTTTCCTTTCCGTCCAAAACGAATGCCATTCTTTAATGGTGAGATCTTCAGAAAGACTTGATCCCCAACCTCGAACTCTAACTTCTTCCTTCTTCTATCTGCGTACTTCTTCTGACGGTCTTGAGCAATTTTTATCTTATTTCTGATATTAGCAACTTTTTGCGTTGCTTCCATGATCATATCCGGTCCAAGAAGCAAACGATCTCCTTGTTCAATCCAACTAGCAGGCGATCTACACGGTTTTCCATATAAGGCCTCAAAGGGGGAACATTCAATGCTAGCCTGGTAGCTATTATTGTACGTGAATTCAACGAGATGAAGGTGATCTTCCCAAGATCCTCCATAGTCAAGGATACATGCACGAAGGAGATCTTCCAATGCTTGGTTCAATCTTTCCGTTTGACCATCTGTCTGTGGATGATAGGCAGTACTAAGATTTAATCTAGTACCCAAGGCTTCCTGAAATGCTTTCCAAAATCTACTCGTGAAGATCAGGTCTCGGTCACAGACGATGCTAGAGGGAACACCGTGCAATCTAACGATTTCTTTCATGTATAATTCCGCTAGGCTCAATGCGGTACGACTAGCTTTAACGGGAAGGAAATGGGCTGACTTGGTCAATCTTTCCACAATTACCCAAATGCCCTCATTCCCTTTTCTCGTCTTAGGGAGACCATCAATAAAATCCAAGGAAATTTGATCCCATTTCCAACTAGGAATTTCAAGAGGTTGTAATAATCCAGCGACCTTTTGATGATCTGCTTTTATCTGCTGGCAGGTCATGCATCTATTAACGTAACGACGAACATCTCGTTTCATACCTCTCCACCAAAATAATTTCTTCATATTTTGGAACATCTTATTTATACCTGGATGTATATAGAGTTTAGACTGATGACATTCCCTTAATACTTCTTGCCTTAGACCGTCAACATTTGGAACGCATATTCGGTTTCTAATTCGTAGGACTCCTTTCTTATCAATCTGAGCATCCATCTTGCTATGATCACCCACTTCTCTTTTCCGAACTTTCTCCTTGATGAGTCTAATTATCCGATCTTCATCCTGCTTGGCCGCAATGCGATCCATAAGGGGTAGTGACATTGAAATTTGACATAACATAGCCTTCTTCCGACTCAGTGCATCAGCTACTACATTTGCCTTTCCTGGAGTGTGTTTAATGTCAAGATCAAAGGAAGCGAGATACTCAAGCCATCTAACTTGTCTTTGATTCAGGTCTTTTTGGGAGAATATATACTTAAGAGACTGATGATCGGTAAATACTTCAAACTTGGTTCCTAAAAGATGATGTCTCCATAACTTTAAAGCAAACATTACCGCAAGCAACTCCCGATCGTGTGTCACATAATTGACTTCATGATTCTTGAGTTGTCGGCTAGCATATGCGATCACCCTTCCATTCTGCATTAGAACGGCCCCCAAACCTTCTTTACTAGCATCGGTATAGACTACAAATCCTTCATTTCCATTTGGGACGGTAAGAACAGGTGCAGAAGTTAGTTTTTCCTTCAACTCTGCTAATGCAGCTTTACACTTATCGCTCCAAACAAACTTAACATTCTTCCTTGTTAAAGCGGTCAATGGCGCGACAATACGGGAGAAATTCTCTATGAATCTTCGATAGTAACCAGCGAGTCCTAAGAAACTACGAATTTCAGTTGGATTCTTGGGTTCTTTCCAATCCTGAAAACAAACCGAGTAAGATCAAATCAAAGCAAAAGAAGATTTAGATACAAAGAAAGGGAAAAGATACGAGTTACATTGATCGCAGCAATTTTGGCTGGATCAACCGAAATTCCATTTCCAGAAACTATATGGCCAAGATACCGAACTTCCTTCTTCCAAAAATGACACTTAGCAAATTTGGCTTTCAATTGGTGGCTACGGAGAGTTCCAAGAACATATCTCAAATGCGACACATGCTCTTTTTCAGATTTAGAAAAGACTAGAATGTCATCAATGAAAACAAGGACGAATCTATTAAGAACTTCGCGGAAAACTCGATTCATGAGATCAACAAAATAAGCTGGAGCGTTAGTTAAGCAAAATGGCATAACCAACCACTCGTAGAATCCATTCTCTGTACGAAAGGCTGTCTTAGGAATGCTCTCCTCAGCTACTCTAAGCTGATGGAAACCAGAGGCAAGATCGAGTTGAGAGAAAATTTTAGCTCCATAGAGCTGGTCGAACATATCGTTAATTCGAGGCATCGGGTATCTATTCTTTAAAGTGAGTTTATTTAGTTCTCGATAATCGACACACATCTTAAGCGATCCATCAGATTTGGTTACAAATACCACAGCGGCTCCCCATTCGGAAAAACTTGATCGAATGAGTCCTTTCGAAAGTAAATCCTCTACTTGCGCCCTTAATTCAAATTTTTCCTTTGGCGCCATTCTTCGTGGAGGGAGAACTACAGGACGTGCTCTAGGGATGAGATCTATACGGAATTCAATTTCTCGTTTAGGCGGAAGGCCCATTACTTCACCAAACACATCGGGAAAATCTTGAACAGTCGGTGTGAAACTAGGATCGTCGGGATAAGAATCAAGTGAAAAGATAAAGCTTCCCGCATACTCTATTGGCATACGACATACGATCATTAGTTCATTTCCTTTGTCATCTATAAAAGAAACAGTTCGGGATCTGTATGAGATTTCTGCTCTATACTTTTTCAGCCAGTCGTCGCCAAGTAAAATATCAAAGGCGTCAAAACCGAGAACATAGAAGTCACTAGTGAAACAATGAATGTCAAAAAGAAGTTTAACCCCTTTACAAATCCTACTAAGATGGGCTGGGCCTCCAATCGGATTGGATACACACAACGACTCGGATGCTAATGTGGGTTCTAAAGCTTTTTCAAATTCATTACAAAGATTCATGGAGATAAAACTATGTGAAGCACCAGTGTCAAATAGCACACGAACAGGATGAGAAAATAAAGTCAAAGCACTTGAAAACGTACCTTTAGTGTCATCACCGGTGGGGGGAGTAGAAGATGTCACAGCAAAAACTCCTGATGTGGTTCCTTTCTTCTGAGTAGGACAGTTCTTACTAATATGTCCGGGCTGAAGGCAAGAATGACAAAGATCGTTGCGGGGTTCATAAGTTGGTTGGGCACGAGCTTTAGGAGGGTTAGGACAGTTATTGGAGTAGTGACCCATTTGTTGGCAGTTGTAACAACGGACATTCGAGAGATCAGGGGGAGGTCTCTGAGCATGATATCCCACACCTTGCACGTTTTGCTGCTTCCTCTGTGCCCAATACTTTGCCTTCCTCTTCTTTGAATTGCTTGTTGATCCCTGAGATGGTGGCACCTGAGTAACTTGTTTTCCTTTGAGGTTCGGAGAATTTTCAAGTCTAGGGGCATAGTTCATGAGCTCTGAGAATGGCTGGTTAAGATAATTCATCAAATGCTCGTAGAATTCCGGACGTGCACCAAGTATAAACTTCTCATTTTTCTGAAATGGTGTTCCAATCAAGTTTGGAACAAACTTGGAAAGCTCATCAAATTTCCTTTCATATTCCGCAAAAGTCATGTTGCCTTGCTTAAGATCCACAAATTCTCGATACAATTTGGATTTTCCGGACTAAGGCATCCATTTGGTTACAAAAGCATCCCTAAAATGCTGCCATGTAATGTCGGTCTCAGTCGTATGAGTAGTGAATGATTCCCACCAATTCCTTGCAGTATCCTTAAGCTGCCAAGCGGCCATCTGAAGCTTCTGTGCATCGGTAACCTCTAAGCCAGAAAATATTCTTTCCAATTCATCCAACAATTTCTGGGATTCGACGATCGATTCAGAACCCGAAAACTTAACGCCTCCCAGATGAGTGTACTCCTTACAAAGCTTGGTAAACCTAACAGGTTGAGCGGGCTGGGCTGGCCTGACTGGTGGCTCAGGCTCGACAGGGTGGCCTCCATGGTGGCCTCCACGACCCCTACCTCGGCCTCTAGCAGTACTACGTCTGGTAGCCATCTGGAACATCGAGAACGAGGCTAAGAATTTGACTCAAGTCGAAGTTTTATAATTAAAATACTTTGAAAACTTTTATTTTCTTGAAATACTTGTACTTTTAAAATACGCTCTCTCACAAAGATTGGATCCTGATACTGATATTACTCATTCTAGGGTGTTTCCACCCTATCTCTAATGAGTTATTTACCTCAACAGCTAAGGTTAAACCACGGCTCTGATACCAACTGTAACGACCCACAATTTCAAACCATTCAAATCGACAATAACCCACTCATGTCAGTTCTGAATCGCTCAAAACCGTGAATTGTCATTTTTAACTATTGAGGTAAATGCAAATCAGAACACAGAATCACAGACACAGGAACAGAGTAACTAGCAGCGGAACACAGTAGTACATAGGTTCATACACGATACATGATACATATAAGTACATAATGAGTCATAAGCTCATACAAAATATAGCACATATAGGTAACTAGTAGTAACCTGGAATTTAGATAATAAGATAGCTGATATAGAAGATAGTCCAAAAGATGCAAGTCTCCAAAAGCGCCACGAACAGCAGAAGTGCTCAAGTTGACCCAAGCATAAAGTCAAAGAAACAATACACTCGAGTCAGGACTAATAGTCTTATATAAGTGAATCAGCATAAATGACATGTTCATAGAAATGTACAGTAACTTAAAGGATGTTGGGATCTCCATCCTTTAAGGATCCGTGAAACTAATACATATAATAGTACGCTATTATGATAATGTCTATTCAGTAAAGTATAAATAATGAAAATAGCATAAGCGGAATTACATTTTTACCCTTACACCGTTTATAATATCATATTCTATACAGTACCGTAAACCCAACCTAACACGGATGGCATCAGAGGGCACTCCATAGGTACGATACAAATCAAAATCGTATGGGGCTCGCTAGGGTAAATGACATGGCACTCGAGGCAATACCAGGGTAGGATTCTACCAATTGCACTCCCGGACCGGTGGTAACGCATAGCAGCCACTACCGCCCACTTCGAAACACATTCCCAAATCAAAAGGGGTACCCCAAATCATAACATAGTCATAGAAATGGTATCGAAGAAACATGTCCGATCAAAGGTGCTACCTCAATTAGTCACGGTATAGCTCCTGTTTTAGTCATCTAATTATGACCGTAAGGTCAAGGCCATATCGTTATCGTTCACCATCTTCAAATCCAGAAATCGCCCCAAGTCGTCATGCTTCGTTCTGGACACGTCACCACGTATACAGTTGTTAAAGTGGTATCGGCACTGACAGAGAGTATGCCACTTACCGACTCCGGTCTCTTTAACAACCAACGCTTACGCTTTTCACACCATGGCCATCAGTTTAAAAAAAATCATATTCAAGTATCGCCAATATTTTGCTCAGGTATCTCCCAAAATTATTTACTCAAATCAATTTCCAATGGTTTGATTAAGATTTCAAAATCCATATTCACCACAATTCTATATCAACCATTTGAAATCATAAGTTTGAACCTTCGAATTTACTAGACTAGATTGTACAAAGCTTTTGAAAAATAATAATAATAAAGATATATATATATATATAAAGTTAAGTTGAAATAATAATAATAAATATATTTAAATAATTAAGTTGAAATATATATTAAGTGGGAAAAATGTATATACATATATATACGAAAACTATTATAATCAATATAGTTGAAGAAATCAAATTATTTATAAGGAAAGATTTACAAAAATCAAGTAAGGGAAAGACAATCTTTATGAAATTATTGTTTTTATTAATTAAGATTAGCCCAGTTCCAACCCCACTCCATGGGCTGGCACTTAACATATCCTTGTATTGAAAATTTCAAAAATCCATTCACCAAACGCCATAATATCTTAAAATAACTTTACTGGCCACGGTGTCCGTATATATATTTTCCTAACCTACGGTCAAGTGGCACGGATATTTTATCATTTCAATCCGTTCTTACAAATATTCGAATCACGGGTGTGTATCATTTCAACCCGTATCCCAAACCAATTCGAATATGCAGGGGTTCGGGTATTTATCATTTCAACCCGTTTTTTTTCTTCCTAAACTGGGTACTTGCATGGTGAGAATAATAACATAACATATCATACAACCATTCATAGTGTTATGTAAGAACGGTGCGCGTGTAGCATGTGCACAACCATGAACAAACAATCTAGAGCACCTTAACATTTGAATCAACATCTCAAATTTCTAATTCACTTAATAATAAATTAGTCATGCGTGAGAAACTCACCTTCCGTGGCAAAAGCGAGAAAGTACGGCGAGCGACAAAGATGGTACTAACGATGGTCAAAGAGACGTCAACAACCTAGAACAATGGTGTAAATTTTATATTTAGTAAACGGATATCTAACCCGACACAGTACTACGACTAAAGAACACACATGCGAACAACTACAACCCCAGTGTAAGCTTGCCGGTATGCATAGCGATATCTAGTATAAAATTTTCTAAGGCTCGACTATTATCACATTTTTTTATTCGCTAACCATTATATATATATATATATATATATATATATATTTTTTTTTTAAATTGTCGCATTCAAAAAAAAACCATTTCAAGTAAATGTGCCTAAACCCCAAACCAACATGCTACAAGCAATGGTTTACATAAATTTGTAACCAAGTTTTGTCACCATGCATGCTTTGCATGCTACATGCATTACTCACGTTTCTTCATATTGGTTTCAAATTTTTTTTTTTGTTCGACTACTTTCGCATGCAAGTATTGGCAAAGTGCCAAAACGCATGCAAGTTTTTTTTTTTTTCTAATCTGTTTGCATGCAACAACATGCATTCGTTTCCTACTTTTTTTTCTTTGGGACTTGCGCAAGCCTTCTACAGGCAAAATGCCTAACACAGACAAAGCAAGTCAATATGCATGGAACCGCATGCATCCATTTCTTTCTTTCTTTTTTGTTTTTTGTTTTTTTTTTGTTTTTTTTTTTTTAACATGCGCAAGTCTCTTTCTACATGAAAAATTTCCAAGCCCACATGCGAACCTAACATGCGCCAGTAGCAACACAGGGATACATGCATGTATACTATTAAGAGAAACAAAGAAAGAAAGAAAAAAAAATGGAAAAGGAAACACTCACTGCAGCTGTTCTATCTTGTTGGAGCTCAACCAAGATGCGAGCGGGAAGAAGGATGCTGGACTCGACAAAGTAAAGAAGCAACTTTTATGCATTTGTATATATGTTAAGTATACATACATATATGCTGTCAAAGTAAAGTGGGCAAAAGAACTTACGCAACTAAACTCGAGACTTTGGACAAGTAATGGGGTTCGGATGAGAGACTGTGGTTGTCGGAGCGGTGGAAGTACTGGAATGGTGAAGATGGAAATAAGAAAGCTCTCGAGAAGACAGAACAAATGGAAGGATGTCTTAAGATATAAGATAGGACAAAATAAAAGATAAAGAGCACATCAGACAAGCGAAGCAACGTGGCACATTTTTGCTGAGGAGAAAAGCACGTGTACAAATTTTAGGCCAAACTGATACCAAGTGTCACCCTAAACAATTAAAGGAATGTTGTTAACCCCTCTTTTTTTTCCATTCGGATATAGGATGGGTTGGAACGTGTCTAGCACATTCTTTTCATTTTCTTCATGCGGTTTGAATTTTCCTTTTTCTTTATTAATTTTTTTTTTTTTTTTTTTTTTTAGAGATATTATTACTGGTTTATTTTTTTGAATGGTAGAGATTTGTTTACAATAACGTGAACGGTTAGCGCAACGGACGTACAACCAATGACATGATTTTACCGCACGTTTCAGCTTTGCGCGCGACCAACAAGCAATGCTGAATCTGTGGATGTTAAATTTTTTCCAATTTGAATTTTTTTTTTTTTTTTTTTTTTTTTTTTACAAAGTAATGCATGTAAACAAGGTAACGCATGTAGCATGCATGCAAACAAGGTAACGCTTTAGTACAAGGGGTACCCTTTTGTACCAAAATGCATGGTGCATGTAGCATGCAACATGCAGGTTGAAACCAACGTATCCCTTTTTTTTTTTCTTGCGCATGCATGCAAGTATAGGCACATTAAGGTGCCAACGCATGCAATGGTCCATGCTTTTTTTTTTCACTTATATAACGTTGGAGATGGGAAAAAAAAATTCAGATCTATCTTATTTCGAATGAAGGAACTGTACAAGCAAGCAACGTGGAAGAATAATTCAAATTTAGAAGGACACGAACGGTTGGCGCAACGAACCGACGATATCTGTTTAACACGCGATTTCAGCTTCGCGTGCTACCGATAAACAACGCTGAGTTTGCGGACGTAAAAATTTTGATTTTTTTTTTTTTTGAAATTAAAATTATTAATTCATTTTTAATTCTTGAATTCCGAGATCGTTACAATATCTATCGATATATAACCTCTAAGCTCGTATGTCTCAGAGAAGGGCGTTAAGCAAGAGAATAAATTCTCCGCCGCCAAACAGATATATATTTTACAGAAATCAATCAACACAGAATAAAATCCAATGTCAGACACACAATCCATTTACAAGTCCGTTCTGGGTCTGAACGAAACCGGAGGCACTTTCCTCGCATATCCATCCATCCCCAAGTACGTCTGGACGACAACCAACTGATTCCCTCATCTTGGGTGTACAGCCCAATCAAGATCATCAGTAATCACCCAAACGATGTGAAGACTTCCGGTCTTCAACCACCGTCTTCATCTACGACATATCGTCGAATCGGTTATTCAGAATGGGTATAAACCCGGCCTTTCCGAACAACCCACGTATATTAAAAACAAATGTTACACGAACACAACATACGCCTCATTCCAATTCAGAATATTCTTTTATTCACCAAAATCACATTTTTAGGGAAAGGTTCCCATTAATTTTATCCAAGATAAATTCTTTAAAATTTATCCTTTAATTTTCCTTTGAATGTCATTTCAAACCAAATTATGGTTTTTCAAACTAGTCGAGATTAGCGAACCACATCGAAGTAATTATTTATTTTATTTCCCAACCCCAACCTATTCATCCCATGAAGCAAAACTGGTTATACTCCATATCTAACACCATGGTGTTATCGGTAAAATTAATTACCATTTCACGTTCAAATCTAATTAAAGATTTAACTATCGCTTTGGAGCAAAACTGGCGATACTCCATTCTCGCTCATTTCTAAATTTGATAATTTAGATTATAGATTCATATTTCAACCTAATTGCAGATTCGTTGAAACTCCTTTTACTGGGTTAAAGAACTAGTGTTATTTAAAACACAGTTCACGACAAACCCAAATCACATTCTAATTATTATCAGGTTAAAGAACTAGTGTTATTTGAAACACCGTTCACGATAAACTCATTTCAAATCCAATCGTTATATGTTATAAATTCCGATTATTTAAAATCCCTTTTTAAATCTAATTTATTTATTTAAAAATAATTGGGTTTTTAAATTTAGTTCAAAACTAGTTCATTTCGATAAAAATCCATTTTTATCTTTTCAAATATGGAGTTTTACATCCCAATTTCTCCCAAATCATTTCTTATGATTTTACACAAATTATTGATATTTTTAATAATTTTATCAAGGCCCGTACAGTCGATTTCCAACAACGGCCATCGAATTGCACTTACAGCGACCTTTTCTGAATTTGATTTGGACGTATCTCCAAATCCAACCATTAGATTTCAAATTTCTAATGTTCGTTAGAAAGCTCTTTTCGATACGAACCCAACGGTTCCGGTTTTAGGAGAATCCGACGGTCGGATCTCCCGTAATGTCCGTTTGAAATATATGGTCGAAATTTACGAACTGCCACGGCGCGACGCGTTCTATTCAGGCCATTATATTATATATATATATAATATATATTTCGTCGATTTCTATTTAAAACGAATTATATAAATAGTTTTAAATTCGTTTCAAAAACAATTTCAACTTTCATCTCAATTCAAAATTAAAATTGAATCTTTCCTTATAAATTCATTTTAAAATTCATTTCTATTCAATTCAAGTTTCAATTCAATTTGAATTCATTTCACTTCGTTTTAAATTCAATTAGAATTCGTTTTCAATTCGATTCAATTCAAAGTGGTTTTCTATTCGATTCAATTCAAAGTGGTTTTCTATTTGATTCATTTCAAAGTGGTTTTCTATTTGATTCAATTCAAAGTGGTTTTCTATTTGATTAAATTCAAAGTGGTTTTCTATTTGATTCATTTCGAAGTCGTTTTATATTCTATTCATTTCGAAATCACTTTATACTCAATTCATTTCGAAATCACTTTATATTCAATTCATTTCGAAATCACTTTATATTCAATTCATTTCGAAATCACTTTATATTCAATTCATTTCGAAATCACTTTATATTCAAAATAAATTTCTCGTCGATATTATTTAAAATAATCTATTTTAAATGTTCAAAATTCGCTAAAATTGCCAAAATAAAAATTTTAAACTGGCTCAGAATTTCCGGGTTATTACAAGTCTCAAATCCTATTGGTGGTTCGGCTCATATTTCAATGATTTGTCGGGATTTGAGAGTGTCTATCTTGGGCGTTGGGTTTGAATGCAATGCCTTCGTTCTTGGCTTCATGGGCTATGGCTTGATTCTAGGCATGGATTGGCTAGCTAGATACGGTGCCATCCTGGAATGTGAAATAAGGGGAGTTAGATTATTGACTCGTTGTGGAAAGACCCTCGATATTTCTTGTGACCCTAGAGGTTCGGTAATGCTTAGCTACCTAGAATCCCTTGACGCATCCAATGATGATTTGGAGTCTGTTCGTGTGGTACGTGAATATAGTGATGTCTTCGATGAGGTTCGAGGTTTACCCCCGAGGCATGAGATAGACTTTCGAATATATTTAGTAGACAATGCAAATCCAGTTGCATTATCTGTGTGCCATATAGCTCCGAGAGAGAGAAGAGAACTCAGTAAGCAAGTGAAAGAATTGCTTGAGAAGGGGTTCATAAGAAGAAGTATTTCGGAGCAGGGTGCTCCAGTCGTTTTTGCTACAAAAGCTAATGGATCACCTAGATTATTCGTGGACTACAGAGAGCTGAATAAGCTAACAAAGAAGAACAGACACCCATTGTCGAGGATAGATGATTTATTAGATCAGTTGGTGGGTGCTTCGGTTTTCTGGTAACTGGATTTAGCTACAGGGTTTCATCAGATAAGGGTGGTTGAGGACAGCATAGATAAGACTGCATTTTGAACTCCTGATGGTTTCTTCGAGTGGCTCGTCATGCCTTTTGGTTTGACAAATGCACCCACATACTTTGTTGACTTAATGAGTAAGGTGTTTAGGGAGTTTCTAAACAAGTTTGTGGTTGTCTTTGTGGACAATATCCTAATTTTCTGTAGAGGTGAAGAAGAGACCCACATCTTTGGAAAGTCTTGGAGACCCTACGAGCGCATCAACTTAAAGCTAAGTTCTCCAAGTGCCATTTTTGGAGAAAAGAAGTGAGGTTCTTAGGACACGTGGTCTCTAAGGAAGGGATAGCTATGGATCCCGCAAAGGTGGTGGCAATCCAAGATTGGAAAATTCCTAAGAACGCAACATAAGTAAGAAGCTTTTTAGGACTGGCTGGTTATTATAGGAAGTTCATTAAGGACTTTGCGAAGATATCAGACCTGCTTACTGGATTAACGAAGAAGAACTTGACTTTTGCTTGGGATGTTGACTTGACGATGCTTTCCAACGTCTGAAGAGGGCTTTGATGACAGCTCCAGTTTTACTTTTGCCAGACAGGAATAAGCCATTCACAGTATGCACCGATGCTTGCAGGAAAGGGCTTGGCGTAGTTTTAATGCAAGAGGGAAGGGTGATATGCTATGGTGGAAGGCAGTTAAAAGCCCACGAGAAAAATCACTCTACCCATGACTTAGAGTTGGATGTCATAGTTTTTGCGCTCAAGTCATGGCGTCATTATTTTCTTGGCGAGAGGTTTGAGTTGTATACAGACCATAAGTCGCTAAAGTACTTATTCTCTAAGAATGACCTAAACTTGAGGCAACAAAGGTGGATGGAGTTTTTGGCATCCTACGATTTTGAGATCGCATATACCCCTGGCAAGGGTAACGTTGTTGTTGACCCGCTTTTTAGTCAAAGCAGTCATATATGGAATCTCTTCTCAACAATACGCTTAAGTGTTGGGAATATCATCAGAAGACATGAAGTGATTTGGTTGAAATCGCATCACAAACAAAGAATGGCCCGAAACTCCTACAAGATGACCTTTTCTGGGCCCAAAAACAGTGATAACAGAGCTTAGCTCCGAAACTCTTGTAGCTCTCTAAATTAGCTTCAGTTTGAGCTTTGGTTCAGCTCAATCAGACTTACGGGTTGAAAGTTATGCCTGTTTCCGTGAACATGTGCTGAACCGGGAACTTGGAATCTGGCATTGGCACAACCCTTACGGATCGGATCAGAGCACAGAAGACCCGACCCGCCTGAAGTGTTTTGCACTGAAGTATCTCCAGCCTTCGGATCGGAGACATCACCATGCATCGGTTCGGATCGGATCACAACTGGAAGGGTCGGTTCGGATGAGATAAAGTGGCATTGGACACTTGGCACACATCAGTTCAGATCGGGATAGGAAGACCCGATCCAATTTGGACATCTTAACAGAAGTGCACACACGCATTCAGCCCAGGAAACTGGTTCGGTTCGGATCCGATCCGATCTGACCTGACCTGCTTCTGCACCTGAAATTCTGGCATGCATCTCTTTCGGTTCGAATCGGGGTAGGACGATCCGATCCGCCTAGTTTCTTCTGCACCGGAGTGCTGTTCGTCTTCGGTTTGAAGACACCAATCCGGTTCGGGTCGGACCCGAACCGACCCCCTGCACCTGCTCAGATGCAGCAGCTTTGACCGATTCTAAGGGATAACCGCTCCTACAAATGTGGATCGATCTCTACCTGTCTGCTTACGACCTGGAGACCACGTTCTCCATTATCTCCGGGATAGCCTCGCCACGCGCCACGTGTCCACCTGATCCGAACCAGTTCAGAGCACCTACCAGCTTCTCTACGCCTATAAATACACCACGAGATGGTCATTTCAAGGGAATTTTCCGGCACTAACACCTCCCGACCTCCATTACCAAGTATTCAAGGACTTTTGGTACTCCTCAACTCAATCAAACACGAGGCTATCGTGCATAAATTCAATCTCTTTTCTCCTCTTCTTCATTACAACACAAGGCTATTTTGTATAATCGAATCTCACGGATTGTGAGACACCATTGGAATTGTAATTCCTCAGGATATGAGTAACTATAAAGTGGACGTAGGTTTGGATTGAGACGAACCTCTATAAAAATCTCATGTGTTCCTTGTTTTTACTCCTTTCTATCTATAATCTGTGATTTGTGAGGATTTCACATAGAGTTTGGGTGTTAGGCCCAAATTTCGGTCTAGCATTTTGGCGTGCCAGGAAGGGAGGCACACGATACAACTTCTTCTACTAGCTTGAACGGAAGCGGATTATTTGGCTATTGGATCAGTGGTCAAGCGAAAGAATGACGGAACCTTCTCTCGTGCTAAGGATGTTGGCACTGAAGGCCCAAGGAACGAGGCAATCCAGGAGGCTTCCTCTTATGAAAATCCAGCAGCATACTTAACCAGAGATGAAATGGATGGCGTTCTCACTGAATTGAGAACTCAAATGGCAAGGCAAGATGATCTCCTCAACAAACAACAGGAGATGATCGACCAATTCTTCGCTCGGATGGAAGGAAGGCCGAGCGGTAATGCACAAATCGCTGGAAATAACATTGAGTCAGCCCCAGCAGAAGCAGAGAACTGAATCGGTTCGGACCCAATCCGAACCGATGAGCAAGCTCCGAGAGAACTCAGGGGAAATCCCCCTCAACAACTTGCAGCTTCAACACTTAACGTTTTGGATGGAAACGTCACTAGAAGCACATGCCTACCACGTCCAATATCTGCTCCGGTTCGGATAGGAAATACAATGACATAGCTCCGAAGTGGAATGCAGCAGGACAATCACCACAGACCCGTTCAGGTCGAGCAAGACGAACCGGGTCGGTTCGGTACCTCCAACCCGAACTGAACATCCGATCCGAACCGTGCACCTCTCCATAACCTCCCTCATTCCTCTGAGCCGCAGCAAGGGGGCACCACCGAACCGAATCGGATGACCTACCAAGCTCCTTATACTCTTCCACACACTTCTGAACTTAACGCTGGGGGCACCAGCTCTGGACTTGTCAACTTGCAACAGCTCTTTGAAGGCGATCGGCTCGCCAGCCTTATTGAACGCCTTTCGAGAGGACGCATTTATCAGAATGACGTGGATGATGTCAATTACAATCCATTCACACAGGAAATCAGGAATTCCCGCAATCCTCCAGATTTCAAACTTCCACAACTTGAAACCTACAACGGCAGGGCAGATCCTACCGTGCGCCTAATGCGCTATAAACGGCATATGGAAGTTCAATCGGCGTCAGAAAACCTCATGGCTAAATGCTTTCCCCTCTTTTTGACTGATATTGCTGATATGTGGTTTCGACAGCTGGAATCTGAATCGATCAACAGCTGGAACATGTTGGTCGGTTGCTTTATTGAACAATTTTGGGTCCATATCCCTCGACCCAAGAATGGATTGTCACTAACTATAATCAAACAGAGGCCTAAAGAAACTCTGTGGTCATTTCTGAAAGGTTCAACGTTGCAGCAGCATCAGTTGATCGACCTGAGCCATCTATGGTATTGATGGCGGCAGTATCCGGCGTTCTAGACAACTCGGAGTTCAAGAAATCCTTGTACCGAGACCCACCAAGGAATCTCAGTGAATTCTATCTTGAATCAGATAGGTTTTTGCATGAAGAAGACGCAACGTCCGAAAAGAAAATTCTTGATGTTAACATGCTCAAAGACGGAGAACCGTCTGATTCTAGTAAAGGCAAAGGAAAAGCTGCCATCAAGAATGACCGCAACGCTCAGCCCCGGAGAGGGCCCAAATATGAAAGGTACACAGAACTCAATTCGTCACTAACCGACATCTACGTGAACACAAACGGTGAAGTCTCCTATCCAAAGCCTCCCAGGAGGGAGCCATCGCAAAGAGAACGCGATTCGGGGAAATATTGCATATTTCACGATATGGACGGTCATGACACAAATGACTGTAGACACTTGCGAGATCTGATTGAGGAACGGGTTAGACGTGGAGAGCTACCCGAGTATGTGAAACAACCAATAGCACCTGTACCTGTGCTGCCACCACCTGCTCCCCGGAGAGGGAATGACCCTGGAACGAGCTTCCATCGGCTCGTCATCAACTGATCTGGATTGGATCACTCTGCGTTTTCAGCATTTCTTAGGATTTAAGATATGTCTCTTTGCTTTCTTTAGGTTTTCCAATTGGCTAAATCGGAGTACACATGTTCAGGGTTAGGATTTAGCTCCAAATCGTGCTCTGCACTCGATGATAAACCAATTAGGATTTGCTTTGGTTTTGTACTTTGGATTGAATAAGGAAGGAGTTTCCGAGCATGGATTATGTTTGGCAATTTAAGTATCTTGTCAGGTTGTGGCAGGATTCTCAATCTCAACTAAAGTATGGCTTATACTTATCTCGGACCTCTAGGCATGGATTATGCCTAGGGACAGACTGTCTTGTCAGGTTTTGGCAAGCATAGCTCTATCCCGACATGAGTATGGATTGTACTCACTAGGATTCTTAGGTATGGACTATACTTTGGGACGGCTTACTGTTTTGTCAGGATTTGGCAAAGGAACTCAATAAAGCTCGAGTATGGCTTATGCTCAGTTTGAACTTCCTGGTATAGCTTGTACCCGGAAGGTTAGGTCCCTTTCCAGGTTTTGGCAGGATGATTCGAACATCCCTCGAGTATGGTTTATGATCAAACAAACGCCCAAGCATGGTTTTTGCTCAAAAGTGTAATTAGTTTTTTCAGGATTTGACACACCTTTCTGCTCTTTTTTATTCACAGGTATGGATTATACTTGCAGCTGGCAGGCCCGGCGTGGCCTTGGATTATCCAGAACACATCTTCCTTCAACCAGCAAGATATGTTCTGGGGGACAAAATGTTGACCCGCTTTTTAGTCAAAGCAGTCATATATGGAATCTCTTCTCAACAATACGCTCAAGTGTTGGGAATATCGTCAGAAGACATGAAGTGATTTGGTTGAAATCGCATCACAAACAAAGAATGGCCCGAAACTCCTACAAGATAACCTTTTCTGGGCCCGAAAACAGCGATTACGAAGCTATGCTCTGTAACTCTTGTAGCTCTCTGAATTAGCTTCAGTTAGCATTGGTTCAGCTCAATCAGACTTACGGTTTGAAAGTTATGCCCGTTTCCGTGAACACGTGCAGAACTGGGAACTTGGAATCTGGCATTGGCACAACCCTTACGGATCGGATCGGAGCACAGAAGACCCGACCCGCCTGAAGTGTTTCGCACTGAAGTATCTCCAGCATTCAGATCGGAGACATCACCATGCATCGGTTCGGATCGGATCACCCCTGGAAGGGTCGGTTCGGATGAGATAAAGTGGCATTGGAAACTTGGCACACATCTGTTCAGTTCAAGATAGGAAGACCCGATCCGATTTGGACATCTGAACAGAAGTGCACACACGCATTCAGCCCAGGAAACTGGTTCGGTTCGGATCTGATCCGAACTGACCTGCTTCTGCACTTGAAATTCTGGCATGCATCTCTTTCAGTTTGGATCGGGGTAGGACGATCCGATCCGCCTAGTTTCTTCTTCACCGGAGTGCTGTTCGTCTTCGGTTTGAATACACCAATCCGGTTCGGGTCGGACCCGAACCGACCCCCTGCACCTGCTTAGACGCAGCAGCTTTGACCGATTCTAAGGGATAACCTCTCCTACAAATGTGGATCGAGCTCCACCTGTCTGCATACGACCTGGAGACCACGTTCTCCATTATCTCCGGGATAGCCTCGCCACGCGCCACGTGTCCACCCGATCCAAACCGGTTCAGAGCACCTACCAGCTTCTCTACGCCTATAAATACACCACGAGATGGTCATTTCAAGGGACTTTTCCGGCACTAACACCTCCCGACCTCCATTACCAAGTATTCAAGGACTTTGGGTACTCTTCAACTCAATCAAACACGAGGCTATCGTGCATAAATTTAATCTCTTTTCTCCTCTTCTTCATTACAACATAAGGCTATTGTGTATAATCGAATCTCACAGATTGTGAGACACCATTGTAATTGTAATTCCTTAGGATATGAGAAACTATAAAGTGGACGTAGGCTTGGACTGAGCCGAACCACTATAAAAATCTCGTGTGTTCCCTGTATTTACTGCTTTTTATCTGTAATCTGTAATTTGTGAGGATTTCACATAGAGTTTGGGTGTTAGACCCAAATTTCGGTCTAACAGTTGTAGCCAACACCTTAATTAGAAAGAAGTTGACTTTAAGTCCTTTGTTCGTACAGCGGTAGAGTTTGGAATATATATCTACCTTTGACTTCAGACACTCTATCGATTATGCACCCAGATTTTTGGCATCGTTAGAGGTGCAACCTTCACTTTTGGGCCGAGTTGGGGAGGCACAGCGGGATGACACACAGTTGGTTGAGATAGAAGGCAAGCTTATAGAAGGGGAGTCTTCGAGTCATCTTAATAGATATGTTATAGATGAGAGAGGCTGGCTGCGTAGAGATGGGAGATTTTGCGTACTACAAGACGAGAGTTTGAAGAAGGAAATTCTTGAAGACTCGCATCGCTTTAAGATGACCATACATCCTGGTGGTGACAAGATGTATACGGATATGAAGAGAGTTTTCTTTTGGGCCGGAATGAAGAAGGACGTGGCTGAGTTCGTTTCTAGATGCTTAGCGTGCCAGCAAGTTAAGGCAGAGCAAAAGAAGCCCGGTGGTTTGCTCCACCCTTTAGAGATTCCGCTTTGAAAATGGGAAAGTGTTTCCATGGACTTTGAAGATGGGTTACCAAGATCAAGGAAGGGTAATACGGGTTTTGGGTAATTGTAGACAGACTTACTAAAAGTGCCCACTTTATTCCTGTTAAAAGTAGAAGGACTGCCAAATGGTGAGCATCTGTTTACCTTCAAGAGATAGTTCTTCTGCACGACATACCCTCTAGCATTGTGAGCGATAGAGATCCCATTTTCACAAGCGAATTTTGGAAAAGCTTACACGAGGCGGTTGGAACACAATTATGCTTAAGTACCGCTTATCACCCTTAGACGGATGGCCAGACCGAGAGAGTAAATCGGATTCTAGAAGACCTTCTGAGGCTATGCATCCTAGACTTTGGAGGAACATGGGAAGAACATCTTCCATTAGTGGAGTTCACCTATAATAACAGCTTTCAGGATAGCATTGGCATGGCACCTTTTGAGGCTCTTTATGGGTGACCATGCCGATCACCTACTTGTTGGTGGGAATCCATGGACAAGGTTTTGCTTGGACCCGACATGATTATGGAGACTTCGGAGAAGATAGACTTGACTCGACGTGAATGAAGATGGCGCAGGACCAACAAAAGTCATATGCTGATAAGAGACGAACCGATCTTGAGTTCAATATTGGGGACATGGTTTTTATTAAGGTGTCACCGTTGAGAAAGGTAGTCCGTTTTGGATCAGTAGGTAAGTTCGCACCGAGGTTCGTAGGACCCTTTCCAATTACAGAGAGGATTGGGCAGACGGCGTATAGAGTAAAGTTACCAGAAAATGTCATTGGTGTTCATGACGTGTTTCACGTTTCGCATTTGCGTAAGTGTTTACACGATACGGAGGAAGCGGTGGAGCCGAGCACGCTCGAAGAAGTGGAAGTAGAGCGCAATGCCACGGTTAGACGAGCTCCTACACACATTCATGGATCGGAGGTCAAAAAGCTATGCAATAAAGAGGTCAAGTTGGTCAAAGTGCAACGGGGAGACGATCAAAGAGACGCGACTTGGGAGACGGAAGACAAGATGCGTACGATGTACCCTTTCTTTTTTTGAGGGTGTTTACTCCTTTTTCTATCGCTTTGTTGATACTTGTCCTATCATTTAGTATTATCTTTGCGATGACATCTTCGATCTTTAGTTAGGAAGAACCCTATGGTTGCAAACATGTGTTTGAGAAATGTTATGATTGGTGGATGCAAATGGATGCAAGTGGTTGCTCGTGGATGCATGTACACACACATTAGGCACTAGATCGGCTCAATCACCTTCATGTTGCATATAAATGTGTGTGCATGTCTAAATTAATGGATGTATATTGGTTATATTATCACATGGATGCTGCATTTTGATGAATGATTGTGTGCACATGTAGAAATAATATGTATCGATAGGATTCTTTCGCATACATAATGAACGCATGGCACTATCATGATTTGCATTAAGGAGGTCAACTGAATCAGTAGACCGCCTGATTTTTGCATTAGATAAGGAACATTTATACACACTTTTTGCATATGTTCATACAACATTAGAAATCTTGTAAGGACAATGGATGCCTGTGTTTGATGGTTGAGTAGATGGATGATTGGATATTCGGATATACATTCTCATTAACTTGGAGATTTCGGGGGCTTAATCCTTTAAGGAGGGGAGAACGTAACACCCCGTGATATTAAATATTAAAATTAAAGAATACTTAATTTCAAATTTGAGAACTAATGGAAACAGGTTACACCATTGCGTTCGTCTCGGAATTCTGCTTGAGATAGAGTCTGAGATTGTGTGAATCGGACTTCGTATGAAGAAGTTATGGCTTTCAGAAGTTTAAAAATTTAAATAAATTAAAAACAGCTCGAATCAAAAAATTTGAAATTCAAAATTCAAACAGGGAAGCAGGCTAGGCAGGAAAATTCCTACCCAAGGCCAGGTCGACCAGGGGATCGACCTAGGGGTCGACCTACCCCCCTCGTGCAGATCTAAAAGATGACACTGTTATGACTCATTGCTGAGTCATTAGGGCTGAGGTGTTATTCTGTCTTGACTGGATGGTCTTGATTGGTTCTTGGTTGATCTGATGGCTCTTAATTATTTAAAATTCTATATAAGCAACCTAACCCACAACCTAAAATCACACTATTTCATACCAAGAGCCGCCATGCCGTCAATGGAGAACCTAGAGTAGTCGTCGTCTCTTTCAACACAAAAACAAGATAGAAGCAAGAATCAAAATCAAATCTAAATTAGAATAACGATTAGTCTACATCAAAGGCGAGCAATACAATCTCAGAATACAGATCCCAGAAAAACAAGACCGTTCTTTTGTTTGTGAGTATAATTTCTTTCACAAAATAATTAATTAATTTAATTGTGATAAGTTATAATTGGGATTATGAGAATATGACTATTGAATCATGTGATGTTTTGTTGTTGTGGATCTATTTCATATGTTCAATTGTACATGTTTAACTTGATTCATCTTTTGCAAGTTTGGGATGTTAAAGCATATGTATATGAATCTTATGCAAGTTTGGGATGTTAAATCATATGTTAGTTTACGAACTTCATGCAAGTTTGGGATGTTAAAACATATATGAATCTTATGCAAGTCTGTAGGTGGATTATACACAAGTTCATACGTGATTCATGTAGATACATATGCTAGTTTATATGCAAAACATGTGACATTGATTTACATGCTTAGATCCATATGCAAGTTCACATCTTTATGTTTAGATCCATATGCAAGTTCACATCTTTATATTAAGATCTATATTAAGATCCATGGCAGTACATAGTTATGAAATTTTATGTTCTATATGCCCATTGCCTATGCTAGTTTTGTATGTGAATCATATACTAGTTTGAATGAAATTCAAATGCAAGTTATAATAAAACCAAATCCATATATGCAAGTTCACTATTACATGTTTAGATCTATATTTAGATCCATGATAGTTTATGCAAATTTATGTATTGCCTATGCAAGTTATTCGCTATGCAAACTTATGTCATGATTCTTAGATCTACTTTATGTGTTATGCAAGTTGGGATGTTGCTTTTCTTTTATACGTTAGACTATTTGCGAGTCTAACATATGTCATATTAAAGTGTACGAATAACGTGGGGATAATGGTATAATATTAAATAATAATATTGTGAATTGGCACAAAATGGCCTTAAAGGCATATTATAAATTTGAGACATTAATTGGTATAATTTGTATACCTAGAATTTATGAACATAATTTAGGTGACAATTATGGACATAAATAAATTTGGAATTTATTGACAAATTTGAATAGGGATATTAATTCAATTTGGGGTTAAATAATTATGTGTACTATTTAACCGCATAAGACACGAGGTTAGACTCGTTTGTGGTATAAGACTGCCCGGACCCGCCCGACAAATCTAGCAAACACAAACGGTAGTCTAATGTGAGAGGTCAAAGGCACAAATTAAATGCGTAGCAATTGTAAAGACACGAGGTTAGGCTTGTTTGCGGTAGAAGACTGCCCGGACCCACCCGACAAATCCAGCAACTGCAAACGGTAGTCTAATGTGGGAGGTCTTTATAAGGTTTCGGTTCTAATGAATTAAGTAACACATAACCAGGTAAACATGTGGTGGGACATGGGGTTAAGTGGGTGGCCTGGGTGGCATGTGAAATACGATTAGAAACACTTAACCAGGTTGAAAACATGTAAGAAGACATGAATAAGAAGGGGTTAAGTGTGAAATTCTAGTGGGGACCAAGCATAGGTGGAAAGCTTGTGTCAAGTAAGGGGAACCTTTTCAAACCAGTAACCCACTAAGTATCTTTGTGAGCTCGAGTTAGATCGAGGATGGGACATGCTTACTGGGTTTGATTGTAAGAGGTCAAAACTGGTTAACGGTGTTGTAATCAAGTTTAGTGGTGTGCGTGCGTGGCCATGTGCGTGCGTGGTCAAGTTTACTGGGTTTGATTGTAAGGGGTTAACGGTGGCAACCCAAGTCCAACGGAGTCATGTGCGTGCGTGGTCACGGGCTAGTAGATAAGACGTTGTTACATCGTGTAGATATAAGCTGTGCATCTTTAGTGGTGTCGGGTTGCCACTTTGGGGAGTGATACACCCGAATATGGGGCCAGCATGGGTATCTATGAGATAGGGAGCTGATCGCATGGGGGTAGTGGGTAGAACTAAAGGAGATAAGGGCAGGTGGCACCTATGAAGGCAACTAGGGGTACACGAAACTACCATTATCATTATTATGTTCAGTAAGCGGGATCAACTTTTAAGGTGACTAGTAATGGTGCAGTATAGTAATTATCCTATAGTGATTAGGACTGAGATTAACGCCTGAATATTCCTCTTGTTTGCTTTGTCATGCCCACTTGTTTCACAGTCCTACCTTGTTTTAACAATTTGTGCCTTATCCTAGTTACTTTAATAATTATATTGTTAAAGTTATTATACTCGCCATACTTTATGTCTGACCCCCTTGTTTGCGCCTCTTTTCATCCTTCCCCCTCCCCCAGGTTCTTAGGGTGGGACTTGTACTAGTGGAGATTGATCTTGGATCTCTTTCTCTCTCCTTTGGAAGTGCTTGGATTGTTGAAAGTAAAGTTCAGCTCATCTCTTTTATGGCTACATGTGTTGGGGTTATGCTTTCTATTTTATGTACTCAGAAAACAATTTGTCAAGATGGATATTAAGTGTACTTAGTTTTTCTGTTGGTTTATGAAGTTGTTGTAATCAAACTTTTTCTCCGATGCAATAAAAGTTGTTTTAAAAATTTCAAGTACCAATATATGTATCTGTCTATGTTCTGTTCTATACACTAATAATGCTCCATGAAAGTTAATGACTTCCCTTTGAGTGTGACATTAATGGACGTGGGGTGTTATAGATGGACGTTCAAAAAATTGAAAATTCTACCACCAGCCTCTTAAATTATTCTTTTTGCCGTGGGGAGCTGAGTATTCATCTTGTCCACCTCGATAGCATAATCAATCTGCAGCTCCGATTTCTCTGTCTTAAGGTCTTCGACCTGCTTCACCAACTCCTCTTTAGCCTTCCTCTCCTCCTCTAATGAGGCCAACAACTCCCTACATTCGTTATCTCCCTCCATCTTCTCCCACAACAAAACATTAACCCTATTCGATAACACCTTATTCTCCTCCCTTAGAGTGTTGACCTCGGCCGCCGAGGTGGAAGCTAATCCCCAGGAGACATAGCAAGTTTTCATCATCTAAAGAAGAGAAGTAGGCTAAGTCTCTAAAAAAAGTGTATGTATGTATAATAAAAAAATGTAATCGTTGTTCTGTTGCCTGTGGAGATTTTCCGAGTCCAAAGAGGCAGAAGTTGAGGTAATATTAGCAAATTCAGGAGATGAAAGAGCCAGTTTTACAAGCCTATTAAAATCTTAGACTGGCGTAGGAGGTGTGAAAGTGGAAACAGGCTGAGAGGAGGAAGGTGCCGGGAGATCAATCCTTCCCCCACCTATCTCACCAAAAGCATCGAAGGTGACAGGGCTGCTCGTGGACTTACCTTTTGGAGAGACTTCGGGGGAAGCATCAACATCAACCACCTGTTCATCAGCTACAGTAGAAGGGTTAAATTCTGCCTTGCTTTTGGAGTAACAACAGAGCCTCTTGAGAAGCCAATTGGCTTGTCACACTTAGACTTCTTCGATGGAGATTAATGGCAGATTGTGCAAGCCTCTTCATGGCCTGGACACTGGACCGGTTATAAGCGGCAAGGGCAGTTGTGTCTTGAGGAGCTGAAGATCCTAAACAAAAAAGGATGAATTAGAGAATGCAACAACCAGAAAACAAGAGAAAGAATGACGGATGTTGCCGAAAAAAATGAACAAATCTCATCCAAATCACCTGGATTGATGGAAGAGCCTGCGTTGAAGGAATTAGGGTTCAACAGTAATCCTTTATAGCCATAGAATTGGATGGTAGGTTGCCCCAATATCTTCTGTCCGGAAGGAAGCAATCCATACTCACAAAGCCTATCAGCGATCAAGAGAAATGACCATCACATGAGCTTCGCCGGTAGTTGGAAGCTAGCACCAACAACTCGAACCTCCTCTGGGGTTAAAATTATATCTTTAGAGGAGGGTTCTGCGTTAAGAGTAAGACACATATAAACTAAAACCAAAAGTATGGGACATTTTACCTTCCGATGTAAGAAACCTACCGTCATCAACAAATTTGACTGATATATCGGGGGAACATCTAATAAGGAAATATTGGTCCTCCAACGGCCTAGTTTGTTTAATACCATCACTAACCAGTCTTCTCATGGGATTGGCCCTCCATATCGGTGATTTAGAGCTTTTTGAAAATCGGATCATGTGACGGATGAGTTTAGGGCTTAAAGAGCGCTGACCCAAAACAAGCGCTAGAGCCTCCAAGCACAAGAGGGTTGTGTATGTATTAGGTGAAATATGAACTGGAGCAACTTTCTGGTCAACCAACAGCCTATGTAGGAAAGGAGGAAAAGGAAGAAAGCCTCCATGCCAAATATGAATTGCCAAATACGCAAAGTACCCTTCTACTGGATTCTTGAGGAAATTTGGAGAAGCAGTTATCATAGCATCCATATCCGACATGCCAAAGCTATCCAATATGGTGTCCACGGAATGTTGAGAAATCATTAAGAATGGCTTGGTCACGAACGCCTTCTTAGGATCAGAGGCCTCGGAATCTTGGTTCTTCTCCTTAGCAGGGCTTTTGTTAGACATGATCCTACCAGGTAACATCGTTCCATAATAATGCAATTAGTAGGTATATCTCATACACGAATACATATATCGCAATCAAACATTGATGAGCACCATTACATCTTGTTTAACACAAATGTTAGTTAGAGGAAAATCCAAATCAAATCCAGATATGGGTATTAGGAGGATTATATCTATTGTACTTTAGCTAATGTACGACTAAGTCAAACATAATCACCCCAAAACCTAGACAAACCAACACAATCAATGAAGGAAAATTAGCACTAATGATATTGGAACCATTTCATTTCACGGCAATGCCATAGAACTTTAATTTGTGAGAAAATAATTTCCTCCTAACCTCATGAGGTGCCTTACACTTTCCTAAACAAGGTAACCTGTGAAATAGGCAACCACTAATATTGGACGTTAAGCACGATAATAGAAAGATTGACACCCAAACCCATTTTATGATCAGCATAATCCTAACCATCTTTCCTGTCAATTTGGACGCATGATTAAGATTGTGATTCATATAAGAAGTAAGAATACTCACAAATAATAGGGCTTGGATCTTCAAAAAAGGAAAATTTGAGCCGCTTCTTAGAGGAGCAGTAATCTTGGTCAAGGATTTGATTTGCAGGAAAAAGACGAAAACAAGGGAGAAGAAGAATTTTTGTTCAAATTTCAAGATCAATTTGGACTATACAGGTGAAGATCATTCAACACTTCTGATCGAGCGAGATCAAAAGACCCTTAAGTTACACTTTGGAAAAGACAAAAAAAAGTTGATATTAAAAGTCGAAAAACACCCCTTTACTTGGGGGCAAATGCTACTACCAAAATTAACTCCTAGAATATGTGGCAACGAAGGGATTTTGGAAGAATACAGGCATAAAAAATTCTCCCGAAAACAAAAGGCCAAGCAATTGAATGAACCAAAAGCCGGAGAGAGAGGTTGGAAAGCAGCACAAACCAGCACTAATCAAGCAGAGATACAGGTTACCCGTACTAATCTACCTAGTACAGAAACCTACAGCGGTTTCGAACCAGCAGTTATCTACGTACATAAGGAGGGCAGGCTCCTATAAGTATTCACGTAAATCCAGAAGCCTACATCAGAAAGCTTACTTCCGAGAGCCTACACTCAGGAGCTGTTACTAAGAATTCAAATACCATCCAAAAGCCACCACATCGACAAGGCCATATTTATCCCAAAGATGCCCCAATTGACCAGGACCGCCACTTCGAAGACTATAATTAGCACTCCGAAAACGGCTGAAAGACAAGTGCCCCAAACCAAGGAAAAAGCAGTCGGCAAAGGCCCCAGCAGGCCCAAAAGCCCAATAGCGGAAGGGGCCAAAATTCACTTTAAATAGGATCCTAAGAGCTAGATAGTGAATAGGGATTTTAGTTTTCCATTTGTTTCTTATACTCCTTTTTCAAAAGTCTAATACAGATAGGAATTTGAGAACTTCTTCCATTCTATTCATGTATGCCAAATAAAAGATTAATAAGAAGGAAATCTACGTGTAGAATATGGCTCTATGAGTTCAACATATCATTTCTAATTATCACTATTGCAATTTAATGTTTGTTTTACACATAGACATAGATCCTCGTCCAAACCTCCCCGCAGATCAGAGAAAAAACCTCTTTCCCTGAGTTTAGACCCCTCCTTGTAGTTTTTAGCAATTCCTCTCCTCCTGACATTAGTACCTAGGAATGGCGATCCAATTTGACTCGCAAAAGCCAAATAACCTATTTTCCCCTTTAGATCCACTCCTGTTGACCCATCATTGGTCTTAACGAGAAATATCGTTAACAAGAGATTTAGAAGAAGAGATATACATTGAAAAATAGAAGGTTTCATAACCCTAGGACAAGAAAAGAAAGTTTGTAAATTAGTCAAATTTCTTTATGGCTAGAAGCAAGATCCTATGCAATGGCATGAGAAGTTTGATAAAGTTGCACTGTCATTTGGATTCATTGTTAATGATGCAAACAAATGTATTTATAGCAAATCGGATAACAATGATTATGTTATAATATGTCTATACATTGATAACATGCTGATATTTGGTTCCAATATATCATGTGTGAATGAAACTAAGAAGTTTATGTCTTCTAATTTTGAGATGAAAGATCTAGGAGAGGCTAATGTAATTTTAGGAATTAAAATCATTAGGTAAGCGGGGGAGTTATTACTAACCCAGTCTCATTACATTGAGAAGTTCCTAAAGAAGTATGGTCATTATGATGACAAACCCGCGCCAACTCCTTTAGATCCAAGTTAGAAAAGAACACTAGACGTACCATTTCTCAACTTGAGTATTCTAGTGCTATTGGGAGTCATATGTATGTTATGCATTGCATTAGACCCGATATCGCACATGTTATAAGTGTATTGTGCCGGTTTATGAGTAACCTTGTTTTCAGACACTAGAAAGTTATTTCTAGAGTTTTAACTGATTTGAAAGGAACCATAAACTATGGTTTATATTATAAAGGTATCCTGCTGTAATAGAAGGATTTAGTGATGCAACCTGGAACAATGTAGAATACAAATCCAAGTTTACGACTGGATGGATATTTACATTAGGAGGCGTTGTTGTATCTTGGGTATCCAAGAAGCCGACCTGTTGTAACACCCTGCGTTTTTAAGATTATAATATAAGAGTAACTTAACTAAATATATAGAATTAAGTAAGACGGACTGCGCCATTGCATCCATCTCAAAATTCTAGTCAAGATAGACACTAGTTTGCGTAAAACAAACACTGTATGAAGAAGTTATGAGGATTAGAAGTTTCTATACATATAAGGAGGTTATATGTATATATCTATTAAATAAATATATTCATAAAATTTGAAAATCAATTCAAAAATCAAAATTCACGAGTGGGAAAAGCTAAAGGGAAAATAGACCGTTGGGGGTCGACCCATGGGTCGACCCACCCCAAGGGGATCTGGAACATTCTCTTCTGATGTGGACGGTTCTGATGGTTTCAAATCAAATCAAAGGACTTGGTTTCTCTGATACACCTATAAATAAATCTACAGACCTAACCCTAAACCTCATATTTATGAGACTACGCGGAGGCTCTGCCATTCTTCCCTCTTCTCAAATCTATCCAGAAAATTTATGTTATTAGTTTAGGTAAAATTCTGAATCTAAATCTGGAGGAAGGGAACATATGCTTGAAAATGGGTGCTCAGATCTCTTAATGAAGTAAGGTAACTTTCTAGATCCGATCTATTCAAATTCCTTCCTCTTTCCTTTCCCTTTTAATGAAAATAATCAATCCATGGTCATTAGGTTTTGAATTAAATTAAGGGAAAAACCATGGATGCTAAAATTGGATCAAATCCAGAATTGGGAAAGCGTACGAGGTGAGTGGGTTTAAGCTATAGCATTTTAGATAATAATATGTTATCATTTACCATTCCCCATTTTGTATAATTGAATTTTCCAGAATAATTAAGAATTACTGTTATAACCAGTTGAGATGTTAGTACGAATAATTCATATGTTGAATCGGTTAAAGTGTTGGAATGATTACATGTGGAAAACAAACTTGTTAGAAAATGGGTAATGACTACTGTTGTTATAATACATGATTCACTTGTGGTATATTATTGAGTAAATTACATGTTAAACTTGTTGGATTCGAACAATTATCCGATTAATTATTTACATGTCAAAATAAAATTAAACACATGTTAAAAAGGACATGCGACAAAATATAGGCATAATTTGATGACATATAAATTGGATTACAGTAAACATATGAAAAGGACAATATGCCTAAAATTTACATGAAATAGAAATAATTGTTAAAGAACGAGTATGCCTAGACTCACAGTAATTTGACACTGTAACGCTCTTAGACACGAGGTTAGATTGAACTTGTGGTAGAAGTCTGTCCGGAACCGCCTGGCATAACTAGCACTCACAAGTGGTAAATCTAATGTGAGGGGTCTGAGTGCATAATTAAAGCATACAATGGTACTGAGACCCAAGGTTAAGTCAACTTGTGGTAGAAGTCTATCCGGACCTTCCCGACAAATCCAGCGTCCACAAGTGTAGGCTTAATGTGAGAGGTCTAGTGCATATATATAATGTGGTTGCATGTAAGCCACAATGAAAAAAGTAAGAAAGAGGAAAGAAATTACTTGCCACCATGAATTTATATGGGAATACGTTATGAAAATAAATCACTGATTCCTTCTATAAATCAAATTGATAAGGTGCATGAAGTATTTTACTTAATATAATAAGGAACATATATTATAGTGAATGAAAAATAATGGATTACAACAGTAAATGGTTTAAATGGGGAATGATAATAACCTATTATAAATAAATAGCATTAATGAAAATGTTCTATAATAGGTAGACTATTCATAAGGACAAAAGAAGATTATAACTTAGGTTATAATAAACTAGTAAGGAAATTTGATAAATGGTTAAATGAGATAAGGGACACTTAATTGTAAATTAAGTAATCAGTAAATAGGGAAAGCCGGAAACCAGTTGAGAAAAAGGGTGAAATATTTGAAATATAAGAAGTTGCACTTAATTATAAATTAAGTAATCTGTAAACTTGGAATTCTGAAACCCGCTGATAAGAATAACATGTTTGGACTTGTCCTATGGACAAGAGTAATTATAACATAGGTTATTATAAATAGGTAAAGAAGCTTATTAATGGACCTTAATTAAGAGAATTAAGTTAATAAGTAAACAACGATAAGTTGTGGTAATGGTGTAAAGTGGAATTATGATTAAATGAGAAAGAATGAGGAAAACTTTTGAAATAAGTTATATTTAATCATAAATAATGATTGACATGTTAAACAGAAAACATGTGAATTGGGATATACTTAATTACATATTATGTAGAACATGTTATTGTAATGATAAAATCAAACAAGAATATAAAGGTATTGTGGATTATAGACCTTGTACCATAATCTAGGGAATAACGAGTTGTGGGCTTATTAATAAACTTAAATGGGTTAAGTTATATAACTGAAATTAATAAGAAAAAGGAACTTGGTAATTTGATTAAGAATTCAATATGAATGAGAATAACCAAGTTAAATGGAAACCTGATGAGGTAAGGCAAGCACGTAAAAGAATGTTTCGACATAGGGTCTAACAACATATTAAAATGAGGCGCTTGTACTAGTCCGCATGTTTGAGGGTGAATAACCCAATGGGGTAGATCATCGTGGTGTTATAAGGCACAAGGGGAGCGCACATTTATCTGATTATTTTGTCGCCTCCGAAGGACTGGATGGGGAAGCACGCAGCTTCCTGAGATACGTAAGGTGCTCCTAGTAGTCCTCTGTATGATGGCAGATGTTTAGCTCGCAGAGGTTGGGTCTACGCGAAACTACTAGGTGGGTGAGCCTTGACTGCAAAAGTAGCTATGCAGTCAGAATGTTGTGACACGGTGACACCAGGGTGATTCAGCGGTCTCCTTAAGGGGAGGCGAAGGGTCATGACCAAGAAGGATACTGGATCGTCAGATACCCATCATCGGCAACCAGTGGGTTGCGAAAAGACTAGAGCTAAAACCAATAGACCATTTACCTTTCACTATCGGTGTATGGTGGTTGAGGGAAGACGCCAAATGGAAGTTTAGATTCTTTTTTCTCGAGGCAGTCATTTAGCTCTTGTAGACTTTACTAGTTGAGGGAGGGGCCGACGTAGGGCCATAGCCACAGTGAAAACAGACCGTAAAAATATCTGTATATAGAGGCTCTTAAAGACGGGCCTCTACAGATATGGAAAAGCTCTCGACCGAGTTCTGTGTTTCTTGTATCGCCCTACCATAGAACTCGGTGCACATTAGAGGACGTGCGGTTAAGGCATCGAGCTACAATTGATGATACGTATGTGGGATAGTCTAGATACATGCATGTTGGCTTTGGGTGGTGTATCGTTGACTTGATGCATTACTTCGGTATGAAATCTGATTCGATAGACGATGGCAGTCCGTACGCTTACGTAGCGCAGTAATGACAGATATATGCAGAATGTAACATTGTTATGTAGAGATCTGTACGTCACTCCGGCGTTGGATAAGGGACTACGTTCATTTCTGTGGCATTACGGTGGAGACCGTGTGAGTGGGGTGCCATCGGGTGTACCTCGGTTTTGAGGGGTAGCTAGATATATACTATATTAGGTTAATCCACTGGGAAGTAAATAGGTACGACGTGTGTGTAAGCCTTGAGTGATGTTAACCCAAGTAACAAAATAAATAAGAAAATATGACTGAATGGTATATGTAGGATTATCCAAAGTGTATAATTTAAATCCAGTCACCAGAACTTGTGTTCTGACCCCCTCCTCATATCATACTTGCAGGTTAGATTTGTAGTAGAGACATTATAGCTTTGGATACTGGTTAGGCAGTATTATTAATACGGTAAGGCTATACTTTGATTATATTATATTCTATCCATTCCGTTGTGAGATGTTTTCGGAGCTCTGACATATTTTATGTCTCTGTCTTTTCTGTAGGATACCAAAGCACGATAGCTTGAGTTTCGATAGATTGGAATTTTGGAAAAAATCCGGCCTATCAGAATTCAGTTTGTTACATCTGGTATCAGAGCTTAGGTTTAGGATTCCTGTATAAATAGTGATTGAACGTACTTGTATTTTTAAAAAAATATTAATATTTTATATACATATATATACACTAGATCCATAAAGGAACCCACTAAAAAGAAAGAATATAATATGATAAGAAATGGGATGTTTGTTTTGTACACTAAAGGAATGAATATGGAAATCTAAGACCCTTAGGTAATTTAGGTGGAGAGTGTGCAATTTATTTGTATGGAAGGAAAGGGTATCCTATATGATTAGTATTTCGAGTTAGTGGGCTTGAAAGCCTTATAAATTGGAAAAGGTTGAAATGAGGAAAATGGATTAGGAATATATATAGTTGAGAAAGTTGATCTTGGGAGTGTCTAAGAAAGCCTAGAAAAATTGAAAACCCGCTTTGAGTCTAACCCTATTGTTAACTTTTAAGAAGTTGAAGTTTTAAAAAGTTTTGGGAAAATGGTTTATAGTGTTTTCAAGTTTTAATCTTAAAAGATATAGTTTTAAATATGTAAAGAAGTACATATTGTGTTTTGAAGTAAAATGGGGTATATTTTGTAAATAGTGAATTCTTGTGTAAAGTTTGTCTAAAGCAAAATTCTCTCAGTAAAAGGTGCATATTATAGAGCAAGTATAGCATGTTAGTTCTCTTGTTACATTCCATATAAGAATTTCTAATAAAGAAAGTTTTGAAGTCTTTATTCTTTTGAAAATCATTTTTAATAAATTGTTTAACAAGAGAATTTTGTTGGGTGCACAAAATAAGTTGTAGAAAATGAGTGTAGAGTAGATGGTTGCACCTTGTAGTAAGAAACTGAACCAACCTTATAGGCAAGAACAAGTCGTAAACCTGATTGAGGAGTTATCCTTATCTACTCCAGTTTTTGTGATTTGAAAAAAAAAAAGAAATTGATTTACATTTTATTATGATGACATGTTTTTATGGTTTGTAAAAAGTGAATTTTGAAGAGGAAAATAAAGTTCAGACAATTTTAAATTTCTGCAAGAAAATTTAAATAAAAAGGTCGAACCGTGTTTTAAATAGGATGGAGTAGGTAGGGATTAGTGCCTAGGAAAGAGGGGAAATGTTTGAGTCTATAAAGTAAATAACAAGATTTATCTTGGAACAATAGTATGTTCTGCATAAACATTGAAAAGCCTAGTGTGTTGCTTGAAATAATTGTTGGTATACAACTAGGATTAGTGATGACTACTACATATTAAAAAGGGCAAGTGTTTAGATCCTGTTGCTAATTTTCCTGTTTGGGGTAAAACCCGTTACTACATTTCTGTTGGGATCGTTCCGTTATTTTGTTCTCTTTGGGTAGTTAGGGTAACAGCTAAACCTATCGTGGATCCCATAGTTTGGACTTTTTCTGCGGGGGACATAGTCCCGAGATTCTTGGCCCTTAGTAGTAGCTGTGTAGGGTGTTTGTTCTCCTGTTTTAGTTGAAAGACCATAAGGCTTATTTAAATTTAAAATTAAATCAGATGATTAAATAAGCTAAGAAAAGAGAAATGGTACAACTAATAAGAAAACGGCAAATTCAGTAAAGCAACAAACATGATAAGTTATGAGAAAACATGGATAAATATAAAAAATTCCAAGATTAGATGAAAAAGAAAATTAGTAACAAAATGAAATTTTCTTATATGGGCTGTGCTTGGATAGGAAAATAGGCTATCCTTAAAAATAGTACATAAAATCTGGGTACAATTGGAAAAAGGTACGTAAAAGAAAAATGAGAGATTTGTAATTTTCCGTTTTCCACCTTTTTGTAACCTAAGAAATCGAATTTAGAAAAATAGATTTTTCTGAAATTTGAAAAATAAAGTTGGTTGGTAGGATTATGGATGCAACAATTGGATGAACTACGTTCTTACTCAATAAGAGTGTGGGAAAATTTGGATGAAAAACCAATTTGATTTTCAAAATATTGCATTGATGTAGAACTGCCGAAATATTTAGGATGTGAGGATCATGTTTTAAAAGAATTTTTGAAAAATTTGCATACACATAGGAGGTACCGCTTAGGCATACATGCATTATCATGCGAGTGGTTATTTTATTTTACCCTTATCAAATTTCGGGGACGAAATTTCCTAAGGGTGGGAGAATGTAACACCTTACATTTTTAGGATAATAAAATAATAATTACTTAATTAAATTTTCAGAACTAAGTAAAAATAGACTGCGCCATTGTGTTCATCTCGAAATTTTGGTCAAGATAGACACCTGGTTTGCGTAAGACCGACACTGTATGAAGAAGTTATGAGCATTAGAAGTTTGTGTACATATAAGGAGCTTATATGTATATATTTGTTAAATAAATATATCCAGAAAATTCAAAAATAAGTTCAAAAATAAAAATTCACGAGTAGGAAAAGCTGGATGGAAAATAGACCGTTGGGGGTCGACCTAGAGGTCGACCCACCAATAGGAAATAAAATGTTGTGGGCTTATTAATAAACTTAAATGGGATAAGTTATATAAATGAAATTAATAAGCAAGAGGAACTTGGTAACTTGATTAAGAATTCAATATGAATGAGAATAACCATGTTAAATGGAAACATGATGAGATAAGGCAGGCACATAAAAGAATGTTTAGACATAGGGTCTTACAACTATATAGTGAGGCGCTTAGACCAGTCTGCACGTTTGAGGGTGAATAACCCAACATGTAGATCATCGTGGTGTTATAAGGCACGAGGGGAGCACAGTTTATCAGATTATTCAGTCGGCTCCGAAGGACTAGAAGGGGAAGCACGCGGCTTCCTGAGATACGTAAGGTTCTCCTAGTAGTCCTCTGTGCGGTGGCAGATGTTTAGGTTGTGCTCGCAGAGTTTGGGTTTGTGCATAACTACTTGGTGGGTGGGCCTTGACTACAAAAAGTACCTATGCAGTCAGAATGTTGTGACACGGTGACATCAGGGTGATTCGGCAGTCGCCTCAATGGGGAGGCGAAGGGTCACGACCAACAAGGATAGTAGATCGTCGGATACCCGTCATCGGCAGCCAATGGGATGCAGAAAGACTAGAGCTAAAACCAATATACCATTCACCTTCCACTATCGGGGTACAGTGGTTATGGGAAGACACCAAATGGATATTTAGATTGTTGTTTTTTGGGGCAGTCGTTTAGCTGTTATAGTCTTTACTAGTTGAGGGAGGGGACGAGGAGGGGCCATAGCCACTGTGAAAATAGACCCTAGGAATATCTGTATATAGAGGCTCTTAAATACGGGCCTGTACAGATATGGAAAAGTTCTTGACCGAGTTCTGTGTTTCTTGTATCACCCTAACATGGAACTCGGTGCACATTAGAGGATGTGCGGTTAAGGCATCGAGCTACAATTGATGATGTGTATGTGGGATAGTCTAGATACATGCATGTTAGCTCTGGGTGGTGTATCTTTGACTTGAGGGTATTAGTCCGGTATGAAATCTGATTCGATCGACGATGGCAGTCCGTACGCTCACATAGCGTAGTAATGACAGATATATGCAGAACGTAACATTGTTATATAGAGATCCGTACATCACTCCGTCATAGAATGTAGGACTGCGTTCATTTATGTTGCATTACGGTACTGATCGTGAGAGTGGGGTACCATGGGGTGTAACTCAATATTGAGGTGAAGCGACATATATAATGTGACATCCTACGTTCGTTAGTGTCACTCATTAAGAGAATACATTAAGTTTCGTGAAGTGTTATAGGTAAACGGACACAGAATATTACAAAACAAATATAAAAGATAGCAACAGAATTTAAAATTTTATTTAAAACATAGTTCATAACATCGTGGTCCAAATATCACAAGTCTGGAACTACATAAAAACCATTACAATAGTATAAAGCTTCTATCTTGTACCGTCAGAGTACAGAAATAAACGAAAAGGCATAATTCCCCAAAAGAGACAATGCCATAGTAGTAATGACAAGAAATTGAGCAATACATCAAAAGCAGTTCCTAGCAAGATGATAACCGAGTGCTGATTAAGCCTGAGTATTCCCACCCTGAGAACCTAGGGGGAGGGAATGGAAGAAAGAAGAGGAAACAAAAAGGGTCAGACATAAAGTCCGGCGAGTCTAGTTACTTTTAGCAAGTAAATAAGTAAAAGTAGCATGACAGGCATATAATGTGGACAAGAAAGGTAACATCATAAATAAGCATGACAAGTTAAAAACGATAGAGTGTATACGCCTCCCTAATGATTACGCTGCACTAATACCAGTATAACCAGAATGAGATGATCCCAACAACTATCAAATTGTAGACTTAGGCATACGTCAAGATGTACCCTAACTACTACCCTAATCGATAGGCTACCTACTCCGTAGATACTCTGTGTCGGCCCCACAATTGGAGGTATCACTTCCTAAAGTGGCAACCCTTCATTGATGTGCACAGCCGTACCTACTTGGGTCACGGTCTTCTTAGCCCCCTCTAACCGGCCCATGCACGCACATGTCCCCGGTCGGTTTGCGCCTCCCACACAGTCCTCCTCGTTCGAATCTCTTACAATAAGCTAGTAAGCGTGCCCCAACTCCGACTTAGGGAGGAGTCCTCGTTTAATACCGTTATATGGGTTACTGATTGAAATGGGTGTAACGACCCAGATTTTCGGCCGTTGAATTCTGAATATTTAAATTTGTTTTAAGAATTTTAATTGAATTACATATAGGAATTTATTGATTTAAAACGAAGTTTGAACGTTAATTTATAATATAATTATAAAACGAGCTCGAAATCGCGCGGCAGTTTGTAATATAGAGTTTTGAACTTCAACTGAGGATACAGGATCCGATATAAGTCGGATTTCTGTGAAACAAGACACGTTGGAACCGTATTAACGAAAATTTTCATATAAAAGAGAAAAATTCAGATTTCGTATTATAATTTGTTAATTTTGGCCGAATCAAAATTAGAAATAGTCGCTGTAGAATCGTATATAAGCCATAACGGTTTATTTAATATAACTAGAGATTGGTTACGAATTTGGGCAAGGTTCTTTTGAGGTGTAGTGATAAATTAATTTTTAGAATTTTACTGTAAATTTTAATTAATTAAATATGCAACTTTTTATTTGGGTTATTTTGCACCCTATATCAACATTTTGGGGTTTTATAATATCAGTTAATCTACCGATATTATTATATTTTTGGGATCGTGGTATCTCGCTGGACATGACCGCATTCTTACCTCTGTTTGTAGCAGTCATAAATAAACGAAATTCTTTATAACGGATACCATATAAACCTCTAGTAAATATATACAGACGTATATGTCAGAAATTGCCAACCTACTACCGAAGCCTTGCCGACAAAGTGTTAAACCACAGCTAAAACATACATCATCACCTCTCTTCAAAGAACGCAGACATCTGCTGGCCAATTATCAAAACGTGCAGACAAAGCAATGAGAATCAGTCTACTTGTCCCTACTTTTACAGCTACCTACAAATTGCGTGGCCACCAAACCATCTTCCCCTTTTAAGTACCAAACACCTTCATTTCTTTCTGAAGAAAAAAAAAACACACACACACATCAAATAAAAGCGCAGCACCTCCTCCTTTCAAAAACACAGAACGCAACCGAACCTCCATCCAAGAAGAAGAAAAGGAAGCAGAGGAAGTCGCGGCTCAAGCCAAGAGGCTGATCGGCGCAGGTCGTGATCTCGGCTCCGGTGACGCTGGAGATGCCGGCAAAGTCTGAAGGTGGCGAGCGTTTTGGAGTGAGAATGGGGAAGTTTTAATGTGCAGGCGAAGGTGAATGTTGGGAAGGCACCGTATTGTGTATTCAAGCATGCGGTTTGATGGTGTGTCCTGCGTGGGTTTCTAAGTGTAGGATGTGGAGTAAGTGAAGCATGTTGATGATGTCGATTTCATGGAGGAAAGGGGCGGTAGTATATGTGTCCATGCGTGTGTATGAAGGGTGTATGCAAGGGATATGAAATTTGAAAGAACTGGAGGTGTGCATGGTGGTGCTGAAGTTGCACGTTTGGGCGGAAGAAGCATCTCAGAAAAGGAATTAGCGGTAATTAATATAATTAAAAGGATAATAATTTAAATTTTTGTTAACTATAATTGTTTTAAAACACCATTACATTCGAATGTTTATAACTCGATCATTTGTTAACAAAATTAGATGAAACAAGCCACATTGGAAACGAAGCGACCAGATCTACACGGTGGAACCGAATTCGTTGAAAACAAAGCCATCGGAATATCGTAGAAAAATCAAAAACTGTTTGATTTTAAATTCGAAACAAACAGCAGAACCGTCAACTGCAAAACGAGGTGAGTAAACTCACTAACTCTTCCTCGTTTATATTTTTATATAAACGAGTTTTAAATTTATTTTATACTGTGAAATGATTGTTTGGCTGAATGGTTGATAAAATTGGTTGAAATGATTGCATCGTTGATAAATTATTAGTTCTGATATTTCACATTGACGTGAAATAATGTTATTGATGTTATTAACATCTGTGGATGCAGGGAAACAGGTTGGAGGGGCCCAACTGGGTTCCTCAACATTTATTCTACTGTTTTTCATATATCCTGATATATGAAGTGTTATATCATCTGTTGTTGATGCTATATGTTTGGATGATGGTCGATCATTCTGATTCGGTATTTTTATACCATAAATGATACTAGATAGTGAAAAAGGATTTTCAAAGTTTACTTTGAAATATAATTTATTTATATAAAATCATGGATTTTATATAAAAGGGAAATGTTTTCATAGAAGAAAATAATTATAAAATCAAAGGGATTATATAAAAAGAAAGTATTTGGAAAACAAACATTGAAAGGAAAATATATGTAACATCTACAAAATGGAAATAGAAAGGAATATTTGTAAAACCATTATAAATGGATTAAAAGGAATATTTATCAAGAAAATGAACTGAGTTATGGAAAGGAATTATTTATTTAGAAATTAAAGAGAATAATGGAGTACTTGAAAATGGATAAAAGTGTAATAGAGGAGAATTTTACACTAGGGAGAATTTAGTCCCGTGCTTCGCACACGGGTAAACAGAATATGAATTCAAAGTGAGAATTTAAGAGAGATCTGTGGTAACAGATAAAGTGAGAAGGTTAATTTATAAATAAAAGTTTTATAAATTAATTTAGTTATTTATCTTTTGATAAATAGAGTATATAAGTCAAGACTTATATAGAGGAGTAAAAATCGATTTCCACATCGATGTTTGAAACTGAATAAGGACGAAGGAGAATTTGTCGAATAAGAGTTATTCGAAGTAAAGTTATCGAATATCAGTTTATTTGAAAGGAAGTTTAATGAATATTAGTTATTCGAAATGGGTTGATCCAAGAGAGTTAATCCAATAGAACAAATTTTTTGAGATCAACCGTTAGAGTTAAACTGTTAGAGTTGAACTGTTAGAGTTAAACCGTTAGGGTTAAACCGTAGAGTTAAACCTTTGGGATAAACATTTAGAGTTAGTTAGTTAGAGTTAACCAATTAGAGTTAATCAGTTGGAGTTAATCGATTAGAGTCTAATCGAACTAGAGTTATCCAAATATAGTAATCGGATAAGGGATGATTGAATATTAGTTATTCAATTAGATTTGCTCGAATTTAGTTATTCGAGATAGAGTTAAACCGAAGTAGTCATTAAAGATAAGTTACCAGTTAGCACGACTGCTAGCGTAATTCGCAGGGCTATAGATAGCCTAAGGCGGACGGATGTTTCCTGAGGGAATCAGGCGTAACCATTGTGATCGCTGCGATCTAGAGTCGAGCAAATGGTGTTAAATCAAATATTAGTAAATTAATAAAAGTAATTGAGTCCTGTCCGTCATGTTGAGTTAAATAAGTCGAGTTGATTAAGTTAGGTTAGTCAAGTCGAGCTGATCAAGTAAGTTGGTCAGGTTGAGTTAAATCAAGAGGAGTTAATTAAAACCGAGTTATCCGAATAAGAGTTAATCCAGTAAGAGTTAATAGAACAAGGGTTACAGATTAGAGTTAACTGAATAGGAGTTAATAAAATTATGTATTCGTTTATTTATTCGAGTTAGTAAATAAAAGCCATATTAAAGTCATAAAAATTCGGATGCAGGGGATTATAACACCATTGTTATAATCAAGTGTTTTTTTCCGTACGAGAAGCGGATTTGTAAATAAAATCCAAGAATGTCGTAAAGAAGTGTTAAAGATTTAGAAAGATGAACTTTGCCTATTTCGAAGTTTGAAATGTTGTTCAGTTAAGGTCTGAGAGGTAATTATACCCCAACTTGATTGACTTCGTTTTAACTAAGAAATGGTTAAGATTCGATAGTGGAAAGTGGTTAAGTGGAAACCAAATGGAGGAGATTTGGCATAGTGATGTTTATTCAAACATCTGTTTAATCAAATGAAAGAGGTTTGGGAATGTTTTCCAAATGAGAAGCAGAATTGTTTTCTGAATATAGAAACAAGAGATGGAAATGTTTTCCAATGGTAATGATATATATTTTCTAAATATAGTGAATAAGAAAACATTAAACAACAGGAATAGGGAATGAACGAATGAATGAAATGATGATTGTTCGATAGAATTTCCTTCGGGAAATAATATCGTTGTTTGCACACCGACATGTTTTCGTTTGATAGTTAACTCACCGACTATCAAAGTTTTGACCATTTTAACGTTGTTAATATGGAGAGACCGGTTGGATTATTATCCAGAGAACCACTCCGTATTGGCATAAGTGTTGCGAATCAAGTATGCTGAATATATTGAAGACGGAGTTATGCAAGGGCTATCCTGTTTACAAGTGCCTTCGGTTTGTCCAGTCCCAGGACAAACGTAAATGGACGAGTGTCTGATAGAGTATATTCAAAGGATCGCGTAAGTTGATTTCTTCAAACGTACTTACGTTTGGTGGCGGAGGAATTCGTTTCTCTTAGCTGTATACCCGTGGTATTTTTGGTGAAATCAATTTGTGATTTGGCGGGTATGACGATGTGGCATTCAAAGTAATGGAGGTGTGATCTGTCAAAAGATACGTTATGACCTCAAGCCTCATCAACCAGGAAATGACAAAAATCGGGCAGGCGGCATGGCTAAGTCGGTCGCTCCGAAGTAGGGTGTATAATCACTTATCTAGAGAAATTCCTTTTGTTCTTAAACCTATCGATGCTGCCCATTCGGGAGACGGTTGCTGATCCCAACCGTTGGTGATATATATTCGATACACTCAAGCGAAATGAGTGGTCGGTCATGTGTGGGCCGGGTTGCAAGATGTTCTTGTTGAACCCAGTGTATTTGCCTCTAGAGATACACGTTCGGAAGGTGGTCCCATACCTTGTCAAGTTGGAATCCAATCTCCAATAAGTGCCTGCGAGTTTGATTGTATATTATATATGTAGAGCGTGAGATGCAAGCGTTCTACTAAATTTTAATTACTTGTGATTAGACATTATTATAATATCAGATAATATATGATTTCCAAAGTGTTTTGGGTTATCGTAAGGTAAAAACCATCCGTGTTTATGTGTGGATTGGTCTTACGATTATCATTTCTTGAAAGGATTTTTTGAAAGTTAAACCAATGGTTGGAGTTTACTCACACCAGTCCCATGACTGACCCAGAGTTTATTTTGTTTGTTTTCCCTAAACTCTTGGGTGCCCAAATTTGTACGGGCAGTCAAGTAGTCGGGATTTTACAGATTCACCTGGAGGAGATTGAGGCAGGAGGCTTCACCAGTTAGCTATAGACTATCATATTTTCCACTGTGTACTACGTTGTATCTGGAAACAGGTGTTTATAACTGTTCCAGGGATAATCGTTGTGCTCTGATAATGGTATGTATATACAAATACTGATTTGTGCTTCAAAGTTATATTATCTAATATATTTTATTTGTTCCGCTGTGAGTTTTTGATCTCCGCTTTCTTCTATTCTAATAATTCTTTCTTTCTATTTCTCATCCTCTAACTTCTTTCTAATAATGATTCGTATTTCTGTGCAATTCGAGTTGGACGTGTGGTGTTATTAGTCGACTCAAAAGGTACGGATTTGCGGGTCGTTTCATTTGGTATCAGAGCTGAAGGTTAAGTTATTACCTTGGCTCTGTGGCGTGACTCAATAGAGATCGGGTTAGTAATACCCTAGATTGAGTTTGAGTGTATATATATATCAGGGAGCGTATTTGTAGATTTGATATAAAATTGTTTTATATTGTGTTGGCTGGGTTGTTGAGCGGTTTATGAATTCTAGTCGATACAGGAAGTACAACCGTATCGATAGGTGTTTCTAAACTCTCGAACAGAACAAATCGACTCAGTATTGTTTTAAAGTGGGTAAGTGATATAATTTGCCCAAAGGTTATTTTGATATAAAGAGATATTTTTTTGAAATTATCGAATGTGTGATTGTTGTTACAATCAAATGGAATTATAAAATATTGAAATGATTATATAACCAAGATAAACTAGAATTAAATTCAAACCATAAATTGGAATTTAAATCCCGGATATTTTGAAAATATTCCTTGAAGTATTTTAAAGGTGATATAGCATTGGTTTGAAGAGATTTTCGAATAAGAATGGTTTTAAATAGATTTTGAAAATAATTAAGCACTGAAATCACTTTAGTGACGAGAAAATAATTCTGATAATGGGTCGCGACATTATCGGTATTCATTTTCAAGTTCTGAGTGACGAATTGCTACCATAGTAATTTGAGGATGAAAATTTGTTTGAAAAGAACAAGTTATTTCTATAAAATCCAAGTGTTTTGAATTTGCAAAAAAAAAAGATTTTAAATGTATGTGTATAGTTATATGATTTCAAACTAATTTGAAATAAACATTGGGAGTTCGAATTCTGAATTTAATATAAGTTAAATAGATTAAAAAGGTGGAAGTAAAATCAAATGGATTCAATTTAACTAAAGTTTAGTTAAATGGAGCGGGATGACCTTAAAGAAAACAAAATTTGTTCGAAATTCATTGAAAGGGAATCTGTTTGAAAATTTGATGGAAAACTTGGCCAGATAAATGGTTTATAAGAAAATGATATGAACTAGGTTATCATTGGACATATATTGAAGCATACAAGAACCCTTGAAGGGAAATAATCTAGTTAAACCCAATATACAAGAAATTTGGGATTATATACAAAATTGTATTGGATTGGAATTTATTTAAGTTAAATGGAAAGTGAAACTCAAATGGAATAAGTGGATTGATTCCTGAAGTTGAGATCAGATTTGAATTGATAGAATTGAAGTGGAATAATCAGAAGATGATTATAGATTTCAAAACTGGAAGTTGGATTGATTTGAAACCAACTGGAGATGGATATATGTATGCTGAGCAGAATGGAAGAAAGTGCAAGAGATAGAATTATGCCCGACAAAAAGGTACATGTTTACAATATTGTTTGGGTTGATGATTTTATGAGCCTATGGGGCAAGCCACTTGGATTTTTGATTTTCTTTTGGATTGGAGAAGGCCTAGAAAGGCGAGTTGTGATTGTGCCGATTGAGCCGTGCAGAGGGTATGCTGCCGAAATTTTTCAGAATTTAAAGTGTTAGAAAATTTTCAGAATTTTTGAAAATATTTGTTAGTAAGAATAAATTAATATTTTAATTTAAATAAATTGGTCAGTTAAGCTGAAATTAAGAAGTGAACAAAAAGGATTATTAGACCTAGTTAATAGGGTACGTAGCATCTTTTCCTACCTTAGCAATTTCGAGGACGAAATTATTTTAAGGGGGAAGGAATGTAACGACCCAGATTTTCGGCCGTTGAATTCTGAATATTTAAATTTGTTTTAAGAATTTTAATTGAATTACATATAGGAATTTATTGATTTAAAACGAAGTTTGAACGTTAATTTATAATATAATTATAAAACAAGCTCGAAATCGCGCGGCAGTTCGTAATATAGAGTTTTGAACTTCAACTGAGGATACAGGATCCGATATAAGTCGGATTTCTGTGAAACAAGACACGTTGGAACCGTATTAACGAAAATTTTCATATAAAAGAGAAAAATTCAGATGTCGTATTATAATTTGTTAATTTTGGCCGAATCAAAATTAGAAATAGTCGCTGTAGAATCGTATATAAGCCATAACGGTTTATTTAATATAACTAGAGATTGGTTACGAATTTGGGCAAGGTTCTTTTGAGGCGTAGTGATAAATTAATTTTTAGAATTTTACTGTAAATTTTAATTAATTAAATATGCAACTTTTTATTTGGGTTATTTTGCACCCTATATCAACATTTTGGGGTTTTATAATATCAGTTAAACTACCGATATTATTATATTTTTGGGATCGTGGTATCTCGCTGGACATGACCGCATTCTTACCTCTGTTTGTAGCAGTCATAAATAAACGAAATTCTTTATAACGGATACCATATAAACCTCTAGTAAATATATACAGACGTATATGTCAGAAATTGCCAACCTACTACCGAAGCCTTGCCGACAAAGTGTTAAACCACAGCTAAAACATACAACATCACCTGTCTTCAAAGAACGCAGACATCTGCTGGCCAATTATCAAAACGTGCAGACAAAGCAATGAGAATCAGTCTACTTGTCCCTACTTTTACAGCTACCTACAAATTGCGTGGCCACCAAACCATCTTCCCCTTTTAAGTACAAAACACCTTCATTTCTTTCTGAAGAAAAAAAAACACACACACATCAAATAAAAGCGCAGCACCTCCTCCTTTCAAAAACACAGAACGCAACCGAACCTCCATCCAAGAAGAAGTAAAGGAAGCAGAGGAAGTCGCGGCTCAAGCCAAGAGGCTGATCGGCGCAGGTGGTGATCTCGGCTCCGGTGACGCTGGAGATGCCGGCAAAGTCTGAAGGTGGCGGGCGTTTTGGAGTGAGAATGGGGAAGTTTTAATGTGCAGGCGAAGGTGAATGTTGGGAAGGCACCGTATTGTGTATTCAAGCATGCGGTTTGATGGTGTGTCCTGCGTGGGTTTCTAAGTGTAGGATGTGGAGTAAGTGAAGCGTGTTGATGATGTCGATTTCATGGAGGAAAGGGGCGGTAGTATATGTGTCCATGCGTGTGTATGAAGGGTGTATGCAAGGGATATGAAATTTGAAAGAACTGGAGGTGTGCATGGTGGTGCTGAAGTTGCACGTTTGGGCGGAAGAAGCATCTCGGGAAAGGAATTAGCGGTAATTAATATAATTAAAAGGATAATAATTTAAATTTTTGTTAACTATAATTGTTTTAAAACACCATTATATTTGAATGTTTATAACTCGATCATTTGTTAACAAAATTAGATGAAACAAGCCACATTGGAAACGAAGCGACCAGATCTACACGATGGAACCGAATTCGTTGAAAACAAAGCCATCGGAATATCGTAGAAAAATCAAACACTGTTTGATTTTAAATTCGAAACAAACAGCAGAACCGTCAACTGCAAAACGAGGTGAGTAAACTCACTAACTCTTCCTCATTTATATTTTTATATAAACGAGTTTTAAATTTATTTTATACTGTGAAATGATTGTTTGGTTGAATGGTTGATAAAATTGGTTGAAATGATTGCATCGTTGATAAATTATTAGTTCTGATATTTCACATTGACGTGAAATAATGTTATTGATGTTATTAACATCTGTGGATGCAGGGAAACATGTTGGAGGGGCCCAACTGGGTTCCTCAACATTTATTCTACTGTTTTTCATATATCCTGATATATGAAGTGTTATATCATCTGTTGTTGATGCTATATGTTTGGATGATGGTCGATCATTCTGATTCGGTATTTTTATACCATAAATGATACTGGATAGTGAAAAAGGATTTTCAAAGTTTACTTTGAAATATAATTTATTTATATAAAATCATGGATTTTATATAAAAGGGAAATGTTTTCATAGAAGAAAATAATTATAAAATCAAAGGGATTATATAAAAAGAAAGTATTTGGAAATCAAACATTGAAAGGAAAATATATGTAACATCTACAAAATGGAAATAGAAAGGAATATTTGTAAAACCATTATAAATGGATTAAAAGGAATATTTATCAAGAAAATGAACTGAGTTATGGAAAGGAATTATTTATTTAGAAATTAAAGAGAATAATGGAGTACTTGAAAATGGATAAAAGTGTAATAGAGGAGAATTTTACACTAGGGAGAATTTAGGCCCGTGCTTCGCACACGGGTAAACAGAATATGAATTCAAAGTGAGAATTTAAGAGAGATCTGTGGTAACAGATAAAGTGAGAAGGTTAATTTATAAATAAAAGTTTTATAAATTAATTTAGTTATTTATCTTTGGATAAATAGAGTATATAAGTCAAGACTTATATAGAGGAGTAAAAATCGATTTCCACATCGATGTTTGAAACTGAATAAGGACGAAGGAGAATTTGTCGAATAAGAGTTATTCGAAGTAAAGTTATCGAATATCAGTTTATTTGAAAGGAAGTTTAATGAATATTAGTTATTCGAAATGGGTTGATCCAAGAGAGTTAATCCAATAGAACAAATTTTTTGAGATCAACCGTTAGAGTTAAACTGTTAGAGTTGAACTGTTAGAGTTAAATCGTTAGGGTTAAACCGTAGAGTTAAACCGTTGGGATAAACATTTAGAGTTAGTTAGTTAGTTAGAGTTAACCAATTAGAGTTAATCAGTTGGAGTTAATCGATTAGAGTCTAATCGAACTAGAGTTATCCAAATATAGTAATCGGATAAGGGATGATTGAATATTAGTTATTCAATTAGATTTGCTCGAATTTAGTTATTCGAGATAGAGTTAAACCGAAGTAGTCATTAAAGATAAGTTACCAGTTAGCACGACTGCTAGCGTAATTCGCAGGGCTATAGATAGCCTAAGGCGGACGGATGTTTCCTGAGGGAATCAGGCGTAACCATTGTGATCGCTGCGATCTAGAGTCGAGCAAATGGTGTTAAATCAAATATTAGTAAATTAATAAAAGTAATTGAGTCCTGTCCGTCATGTTGAGTTAAATAAGTCGAGTTGATTAAGTTAGGTTAGTCAAGTCGAGCTGATCAAGTAAGTTGGTCAGGTTGAGTTAAATCAAGAGGAGTTAATTAAAACCGAGTTATCCGAATAAGAGTTAATCCAGTAAGAGTTAATAGAACAAGGGTTACAGATTAGAGTTAACTGAATAGGAGTTAATAAAATTATGTATTCGTTTATTTATTCGAGTTAGTAAATAAAAGCCATATTAAAGTCATAAAAATTCGGATGCAGGGGATTATAACACCATGTTATAATCAAGTGTTTTTTTCCGTACGAGAAGCGGATTTGTAAATAAAATCCAAGAATGTCGTAAAGAAGTGTTAAAGATTTAGAAAGATGAACTTTGCCTATTTCGAAGTTTGAAATGTTGTTCAGTTAAGGTCTGAGAGGTAATTATACCCCAACTTGATTGACTTCGTTTTAACTAAGAAATGGTTAAGATTCAATAGTGGAAAGTGGTTAAGTGGAAACCAAATGAAGGAGATTTGGCATAGTGATGTTTATTCAAACATTTGTTTAATCAAATGAAAGAGGTTTGGGAATGTTTTCCAAATGAGAAGCAGAATTGTTTTCTGAATATAGAAACAAGAGATGGAAATGTTTTCCAATGGTAATGATATATATTTTCTAAATATAGTGAATAAGAAAACATTAAACAACAGGAATAGGGAATGAACGAATGAATGAAATGATGATTGTTCGATAGAATTTCCTTCAGGAAATAATATCGTTGTTTGCACACCGACATGTTTTCGTTTGATAGTTAACTCACCGACTATCAAAGTTTTGACCATTTTAACGTTGTTAATATGGAGAGACCGGTTGGATTATTATCCAGAGAACCACTCAGTATTGGCATAATGTTGCGAATCAAGTATGCTGAATATATTGAAGACGGAGTTATGCAAGGGCTATCCTGTTTACAAGTGCCTTCGGTTTGTCCAGTCCCAGGACAAACGTAAATGGACGAGTGTCTGACAGAGTATATTCAAAGGATCGCGTAAGTTGATTTCTTCAAACGTACTTACGTTTGGTGGCGGAGGAATTCGTTTCTCTTAGCTGTATACCCGTGGTATTTTTGGTGAAATCAATTTGTGATTTGGCGGGTATGACGATGTGGCATTCAAAGTAATGGAGGTGTGATCTGTCAAAAGATACGTTATGACCTCAAGCCTCATCAACCAGGAAATGACAAAAATCGGGCAGGCAGCATGGCTAAGACGGTCGCTCCGAAGTAGGGTGTATAATCACCTATCTAGAGAAATTCCTTTTGTTCTTAAATCTATCGATGCTGCCCATTCGGGAGACGGTTGCTGATCCCAACCGTTGGTGATATATATTCGATACACTCAAGCGAAATGAGTGGTCGGTCATGTGTGGGCCGGGTTGCAAGATGTTCTTGTTGAACCCAGTGTATTTGCCTCTAGAGATACACGTTCGGAAGGTGGTCCCATACCTTGTCAAGTTGGAATCCAATCTCCAATAAGTGCCTGCGAGTTTGATTGTATATTATATATGTAGAGCGTGAGATGCAAGCGTTCTACTAAATTTTAATTACTTGTGATTAGACATTATTATAATATCAGATAATATATGATTTCCAAAGTGTTTTGGGTTATCGTAAGGTTAAAACCATCCGTGTTTATGTGTGGATTGGTCTTACGATTATCATTTCTTGAAAGGATTTTTTGAAAGTTTAACCAATGGTTGGAGTTTACTCACACCAGTCCCATGACTGACCCAGAGTTTATTTTGTTTGTTTTCCCTAAACTCTTGGGTGCCCAAATTTGTACGGGCAGTCAAGTAGTCGGGATTTTACAGATTCACCTGGAGGAGATTGAGGCAGGAGGCTTCACCAGTTAGCTATAGACTATCATATTTTCCGTTGTGTACTACGTTGTATCTGGAAACAGGTGTTTATAACTGTTCCAGGGATAATTGTTGTGCTCTGATAATGGTATGTATATACAAATAATGATTTGTGCTTCAAAGTTATATTATCTAATATATTTTATTTGTTCCGCTGTGAGTTTTTGATCTCCGCTTTCTTCTATTCTAATAATTCTTTCTTTCTATTTCTCATCCTCTAACTTCTTTCTAATAATGATTCGTATTTCTGTGCAATTCGAGTTGGACGTGTGGTGTTATTAGTCGACTCAAAAGGTACGGATTTGCGGGTCGTTTCAATGGGTCCCCTACACAATATGATACAAGCTCTCCCCATTGTCTTGTATCCCCACTAGGATTTCCACTGGTTATGCTTACCGGTAGGTGTCTTTAATTACGTAACCCTATCATTTCCACAGGTTATGCTTACCGTAAGGTGTCTTTAATTAAATAACTCCAACATTTCCATAGGTTATGCTTACTTAAAAAGGTGTCTTTAATTACGTAATCCTATCAGGTTAAGTTTGTGGGCCTATATATACATATATATATGTATATATATATGTATATATGTATATATATATGTATATATGTATATATATATGTATATATGTATATATATATGTATATATATATATATGTGTATATATATATATTACCCACCCCATTCAAATTTACTTTTCGTATTTCTGTGCAATTCGAGTTGGACGTGTGGTGTTATTAGTCGACTCAAAAGGTACGGATTTGCGGGTCGTTTCAATGGGTCCCCTACACAATATGATACAAGCTCTCCCCATTGTCTTGTATCCCCACTAGGATTTCCACTGGTTATGCTTACCGGTAGGTGTCTTTAATTACGTAACCCTATCATTTCCACAGGTTATGCTTACCGTAAGGTGTCTTTAATTAAATAACTCCAACATTTCCATAGGTTATGCTTACTTAAAAAGGTGTCTTTAATTACGTAATCCTATCAGGTTAAGTTTGTGGGCCTATATATACATATATATATGTATATATGTATATATATATGTATATATGTATATATATATGTATATATGTATATATATATGTATATATGTATATATATATGTATATATGTATATATATATGTATATGTATATATATGTGTATATATATATATTACCCACCCCATTCAAATTTACTTAACCCACCCACTGTCCAAATAAGATTACTTAACCCGTATTCAAGTTTACTTTCATACAATCCCTATGGATTCTACTAGGTTAAGTATTCCAATTCATTACCATGTCCATTTACGGTTATAATATTCTAGACCTCTCACATTAAGTCTTCCACTTATGGATACTGGATATACCGATCGGTTCTGAGAAGACTTCTTCCACAAGTCGGGCTTAACCTCGTGCCTTAGCACGTCTCATATTTGTGCACTTAGACCCCTCATCTTAGATTCAACACTTGTAGTCACTGGATATGCTGGGCGGTTCCAGGCAGACTTCCACCAACCTAACCTCGTGTCGAAGTGCAGTTTCAGTTTATAATTACTGTAATCCTAGGCATTTCATTATTAGCCAACATTTACCTATGTCGTTATTGGTTTTCATGCCCTTTTTTCCCCAATTATGTTCATAATGAATTATATGCCCAAAATCATGTTCAAATTCATTATTCAAGTTATGCTAAATTCTTTCTTTTCAAGTTATGTCCAACTTTTTATGTTTTTCCCCTCATTCCCAAACTAACACATTCGCATATTTTTAGTGACATGCCTAGGCTCGAAAGTAGCCTAGCTATATAAAATAAAAGGGAAAGGTTGAAGGGAAGATGACAGAAAGGATTATACTAACAAAACTAACATAAACATATAGTGACATATTGATAAGATGAACATATGAGAACATATTTGGTGAACATAAGAAAATAGAATTGTTTCTAACATAGTAGGGATGTCATAATAGGTATGATAAGATCTAAATAATAATTTAGATGTCCAACTTTTTCAGATCCAATTTAACCACAACATGATAGGTAAAAGGTGATCCAAATAGTAAGTTAGATCTAAAATCGAAAGTAGATTTGGTATATCAATAAAATGGTAGGGGGCCATTTAACCCCCGTCGGCTTTGCCAAATAAATAAAACCGAAAGAAGATCTGACATGATACAGGTTAAGATCCAAGTCATAGCACGTCAGAATATCATAGATTCACAAGTTATTACAGATCTAAAACGATTCAAGGATTCACAGGCCCAGATCCAACCTACAGTCATATCATTTTTTACTTTTTAATTATTTAAATCTAAAAGTAACTAAAAACTCACAGTGTTCAGATCTAGAAAAATAGAAGGAGAAAAGCGGAGGTTGAATCTCAGATCTATACTTGAATCTCTAAATTTTGATTGCAGAAGAAGAAAGAGTTTTGATTCAGTCCAGGCACCGACAACATATATGCAATTATTGATTTCATTGTAAGAAAACAAGAGAAATGAGCCTATATTTATAGCTGCCTGCTCAAGAATTCAACCTGCCACCTCAGCCCTAGGGGAGTCGACCCAGGGGTCGAAACCCCCTGGAGGGGTCGACCTAGGGGTCGACACCCCCTTAAGGGGTCGACTCCCTTAGGCGTGATTTTCCCACTCACCTCAACCTGCGCGATTTTTGAATTTTGAACTGAAATTTGATTTTTTGATTAATTATATATATATATATAATTCTCTTGCGCGTATACAAACATCAAACCTTCATAACTTCTTCATATGTTGTCCATTTTACGTAAAACAAATGTCTATCTTAACCAGAATTTCGAGACGGACGAATGGCGTAGTCTGTTTCCCTTAATTATGAATATTAAATTAATCATTATTTAAATTACCCTCTTTACTGTTGTTTTAAAATACGGGGTGTTACATTCTCCCTTACATAAAGGTTTTCGGCCCCGAAATCTCCAAGTTAAGATGAATGTATCCTACCACCCACATCCGTCTACTCATCCATCAACCACAAACATCCATTGTCCTTAAAGATTTTTAATGTTTATATGAACATATGCAAAAGTGTTTATATGTCCCAATACTAATGCGAAAATCAGGCGATCTGCTGACTCAGTTCATCTCCTTAATGCAATGTATGTTAGTGCCATGAATCCAACATGTATGCAAATAATCCTATTATGAAATGTGAGTTCTATATGTGTGCAATCATTCGTCCAAATGCAACATACATATGATGATACATCCATTTTCATCCATTTAAAGAAGAAAAATGCACACACATCCGTATGCAGTATAAGAGTGATTGAGCCGATCTAGTGCCTAATGTGTGTCTATATGCATCCATGAGCAACCACTAACAAACATTTGCATCCACTCGCATACGTCAAACATAACATGTTTCAAACACATGTTTACATTAATCGGTCTCCTACCTAAAGGTTGAAGATTCGATCGATAGGATACACTAAAATGATAGAAACAAGCATAGATAAAATTTTGGAAAAGGAGTGAAGAACATACCATCAAAAAGGAAAGGGTATGAAGCACGAATCTTGTCTTTGGTCTCCCAAGTTGCATCCTCCAGGTTATCTCCCCACTAAACCTTCATTAACTTGATTTCTTTATTGCGTAGCTTCTTAGCTTCTGATCCAAGAATACGAGAAGGAACTCGTATGACTGTCGCCTCCCTTACCACTTCCACCTCCTCTAATGTACTTCGCTCAACAACTTCTACGGTATCATGTAAGCACTTCATCAAATGGGAAAAGTGGAAAACATAGTGAACGCCGGATATTCTCTTGGGTAGCTTTAATCTACAGGCAATTTGGCCAATTCTTTCCGTTATGGGAAATGGACCTACAAATCTTAGTGCCGGTTTCCTTACAGATCCAAACCGAACCACATTTCTCAATGGAGATACCTTAATGAAAACCATATCCCCTACTTCAAATTCAATGTCAGTCCTCCTCTTGTCTACATAGGACTTCTGCCTATACTGAGCAGTCTTCATTCATCACCTAATAAGATCAATCTTCTCAGACATTTCTCGAACCATGTCTGGTCCAAGTAATAGTGTTTCCGTAGATTCCCGCCAACAAGTCGGTGATCTACAGGGTCGTCCGTATAAGGCTTCCAAAGCTGCCATGCTAATCCTTGCTTGAAAACTATTGTTGTAAGAGAATTCTACTAAAGGAAGATGCTCTTCCTAAGTACCTCGAAGTCTAGGATACACAACCTTAAAAGATCCTCTAGAACTCTGTTCACCCTTTCTATCCATCCATCTGTCTGTGGGTGATAAGCGGTGCTCAAACACAACTGTGTACCTAATGCTTCTTGCAAGCTCCTCCAAAATTTGCTAGTGAAATGGGGTCATGATCACTTATGATGTTGGAAGGTATTCCATGAAGACGGACTATCTCACGAACGTAAACTGATGCCAACCATACTGCCGTCCTCTTGCTCTTGACTGGAACGAAATGAGCCCGCTTTATAAGTCTATCCACTTCAACCCAACTACTGGTATTGCCTATCTTTGATTTAGACAACCCATCTATGAAATCCATAGAGATGCCCTCCCATTTACACTGCAGAACTTCCAAAGGATGAAGTAAACCACCGGGCTTCTTTTGCTCAACTTTAACTGCTGGCAAATCAAGCATTGAGAAACAAATTATGCCACATCTCTCTTCATCCCAGCCCAAAAGAAAACCCTCTTCATATCCCTATACATTTATCGCCACTTGGATGAATAGTCATCTTAGAATGATGGGGTTCTTCTAGGACTTTTTTATCAAGCTCCCAATTCGAGGAACAAAACGCCTTCCGTCTCGCTGCAACCACCCTTTATCATCTATGGAATATCTACTGAAGTGTCTAGAAGTCTCCCCTTTACTGAGCCTACCCAAGATGTCTGAAATCTGTGGATCATTTCACTGCGAAGCTCCTATCTGATCCATAAGAGTAGGTCATTTCTCTAACGATGCAAAAAACCAGGTAAAAGTTTGGTGGAGGGTATAAAGTCAAAAGCCGATATAAACTCCAAGCTTTTCCTTTCCGCAAATAGAGGACTTAAATTCATCCTTTGTCTACTCAGTGCATCCGCCACTACATTACTCTTGCCAGGGGTATAAGCAATCTCAAAGTCATAAGATGCTAAGAACTCCATCCACCTCTGCTGCCTCAGATTAAGATCCTTTTGCAAAAATAAGTACTTGAGAGACTTATGATCAATGTAAAACTCGAACTTCTCTCCAAGAAAATAATGATGCTACATCTTAAGCGCAAATACTGTGGCAGCTAGCTCTAAATCGTGGGTAGGGTAGTTCTTCTCATTTAACCTTAGCTGTCTTCCTCCTTAACATACTACCCTTCCCTCCTGCATCAGAACTGCACCAAGCCCTGTACCACATGCGATAGTTTATACTGTAAACACTTTGTTCCCATCGGGATGGTCAAGACTGGGGTTTTTGTCAGAGCCCTCTTCAGTCATGGCAAAGAAACATCATAATCTATATCCCATGAAAATGCCAAATTCTCCTTTGCCAGCCAAGTGAGTGGGGCTGATACCTTTGCGAAGTCTTTGATGAACTTCCTATAATAGCCTGCTACCCCCAGAAAACTTCTAACCTCTGTTGCATTCTTTGGAATATACCAATCTTGAACTGCAACTACCTTTGCAGGGTCAACTGCTATCGCTTCTTTAGAAATGACTTGCCTTAAGAATGTAACCCTCTTTTCTCCAATAATGGCATTTGGAGAGCTTTGACTTAAGCTGATGCACATGCAAAGTTTTCAAAACTTCTCTTATATGTTAGGCATGCTCTTCTTCGCTTTTAGAGAAGATCAAGATATCATCAACAAAGACTACGACAAGCTTGTTTAGGAACTCCCGAAACACTCTACTCATCAGATCAACAAAACAGGCGGGTGCATTCGTCAACCCAAAAGGCATAACGAGCCATTTAAAGAAACCATCTGGAGTCCTAAAAGCGGTCTTATCTATACTGTCTTTAGCCACCTTCAACTGATGGAACCTCATGGCCAAGTCTAACTGAGAGAATACTGATGCCCCTATAAGTTGGTCAAACAAGTCATCTATCCTTAGGAATGGGTGCCCGTTCTTCTTAGTGAGTTTGTTCAACTCTCTATAGTCCACACATAAATAAAGCAAACCATCCGCCTTAGTTGCGAATACCACTGGAGCACCCCATTCAGATATGCTTCGCCTAGTAAACCCTTTCTCAAGTAGCTCCCCTACTTGTTTTCTAAGCTCGCTCCTTTCTCTTGGAGCCATATGGCGCATGGGTAATGCAACTGGCTTTGCATTGTCTACCAAATATATTCAAAACTCTATCTCGCACCTAGGGGGTAAACCCTGAACCTCATCAAAGACATCAGAATAATCTTGGACTACTGGAACAGATTGCAGATCATCGATAGATGCATCAAGAGACTCTAGGAAACTAAGCGTCACAGACCCTTGCGGGTGACAAGAAACCTCGAGGGTCCGCCCATGACAAGTCAGAAGCCTAACGACCCTCCTCTCACAATCCAAAATGGAACCATACATGGTTAGCCAATCCATTCCTAGAATCAACCTGTAGCCCATAAACCCTAGCACATATGTGTCGCATTCAAATTTGATGCCTAACACAGATATTCTCAAACCCCGACAAATCATAGATAAATAAACCGAACCACTGATGGGGTTTGAGACGATAACGGGATCCACTACGATACTATTATTTAAGTGGAGAGATTAAACCACATAACTAGATATAAATGAATGTGAAGCGCCAGAATCAAAAAGAGTTCTTATAGGGTAACTGGAAAGAGAAATCAAACCTTCCACGCATATTTTCCTACCTCTATTTGGAGCACTGGTCACGAGAGCATGCACTTGCCCTCAAGAAGCTCCTGCCCTTTGACCTTGTCCCTGTGGTCCCTGTTTCTTTGGCACTCCCCAGCAAAGTGTCCGTCCTCTCCATAATTAAAGCAAGTATTCTTCCTTCTTTTGTAGTCCTTGAACAAGTGACCCTTTCGTTCACAACCGTGACACTTCCTCTTGTCCTTAGCCTTTTCATTCTTTCTGCCTTTCTTCTGTTGGCGTTGTTGTTTTCCTTTACGAGGCCGTACCTTCTTATTTTGCGTTGTTTCCCCCAGCCTTAACTTCCTTCTTCTCTCCTTTATCTTCCTCATGCATCAAGGCCATATCAACAAGCATTTCAAAAGTAGGTCCCATTGGAATATGGGACATAGCTAACCCATGAAGGGGTTCATTTATCCTTTATCAAACTGCAAAGCTTTCTTATGCGGAGTATCCACCAGTTCCAATCCAAACCTTGCTAGCTAGTTGAAATTGTTAACATAATCTTTAACATACATGTTTCCTTGTTTGAGCGCCATAAGCCTCTCCATTTGCATGTTTTTCTCATCTTGAGAAAGAAACTTCATTTCAGACCTCATCTTAAAATCATCCCATGTCTCCACTAGACATCCAGCTTGGGTTACTTCCCAACAGAACGAAGTTTCATCTTTCAGTAGCCGGGCATATAACTGAATCTTCCTCGGATCTTCTAATTCAAAGATTACAAACAAGTCCTCGGTCTCCTGGAGCCAATTCTTTGCCTTTACAAACATTTTGGTTCCACATAATGGCTTCGTTCCCATGGCATCGAAATCTTTGTAGATCTTAGCAAAATTATCTGCTCTTGAAGTAGGAGGAGGAGGAGGAATGATGGGTGCATCTGGGTGAGGAATGTCAGCTTGACCTCCAGCAGGCGCCGTGGCCTCTAGATATATACGGAACCTGTAACACCCCACCTACGCCAATGCCACTCTTGCAAGGACATTAGCTTTGGAGGGGCGTTAAACAAGGTAAACATGCATGCAGATATCACAAGACAGAACATATAAGTAAAACAGAGTAGTAAAGCAGCGGATAAAACTTAGCATTTCAAAACCATAGTCATGTTACAACAAAGTACTTGGTCATTATTTTCCAACAACAAAGTCTAGATAAAAGCATAAACTGAAAAACTGAAATACATAAAGTACTATCCCCAAAATGAAGTGATAAACCATAGCTAGCTCAATGTCCAAAACCGTACATGAGCAAATCCAGTAAGCAAGCTGTAAAGATCCAAGCTAAGCTCCAATGTTCCCACCCTGAGAACCTAAGGGGGGGGGGGAACGGAAGAAAAGAGGCGAAAGAAAACAGGTCAGTCAAAAAGACTGGTAAGCCCTACTACTATCTGTCTATGAACTAGTAAAGTTAACTGGCATGAGAAGCTGAGATGAACATAAGGATAACAACATACTGGCATGATGATTAACTAACAAGATAGATAAAGGTGTCATCGCATAATTAAGGTTAAGTTTTGCACCACGGGTGTACTAGCATTCTAACATGTCAAGTAAAAACAAGAATTGATCCCTTGGCCCAAGCTTGGCCCAACATCATGAGATGACCTAAATCAAGGTCCAACTACTCGGTCTAGTCGATCGGCTCCCTATAAGCCTAACTCGTCAAGTGTCGGTGTCATGCGGCATAATCATGAAATGTAGTTGACTGTGCAGGGTCCACCCTAGGGTGTATCAGGCCCTATGGTGTAACCCTCTGACACCATTCCATGATGCACAGTCCAAACCTACCGTAGCCCGTGTTCAACTCCGGACTTGATGTGCACGACCATGGTCCGCCTGAACAACCGGGGCATCATTCAGCCGTCTCTTTTGGTCTCTTACAATCAGCCCAGTAATCGTGCCCCACCCTAGCCTAGTCCTAGGGTCTTATGATGCTACGAAGAAGGTTACTGCTGAAAAGGACCATGCAACTAGGAGTTCTTAACGGGTTAAATGTGGTTAACCCGATCCACACGTGGATTAAATCGGTTAAGGGTACCCAAGGCTCCCAACTTAAACTCGATTAATCCATCAAGCCCAAATTGGTTAAGTATTAAGTGGACCATGACTTAACCCTAATCGGGAGGCATTAATTAACTTAATGCCCTTTAACCTCTCATATTAGACTTTGTTGTGGTTACTAGTTAAGCCGGGCGGGTCCGGGTAGCTTTACACCACAACTAGGTCTAACCTCGGGTTCGAGCACAACATGACCAACTTCTCACATTGGGTCCTATTGTTTGTAGCCACTAGTTAAGCCGGGCGGGTCCGGGTAGATTTATGCTACAAACTCAACCCAACTTCGAGTTGGCCACACTCATATTTTCTAAGTGTCATGTCCATTATGTTTCCAAAACATAATTACAAGTTAACATATCACGTTATGTTATAAAAACCATGTTTATGTCATCATGTTACCCAACCCCAACGTAATCCCATCGTTTACATAATCACAACAACGCATAAAGGATAAAATAGGGAACTTGGCATAATCATGACAAAAAGGTGTTGAAGTCACAAGTTTAGCATGGTGGCATATGAGGTGTACATATGTTCATATACTTGCATATTGCATCATTAGGCTTCAAAAGCATGCATAAAACCAAACTTAGCATATGAGTGATACATGGTGATAAATGACATGTAGAAGTTGCTAGAAGTTCGCATTTAGCCTCACATGCAAGTTATCATAAAGGATATGATAACTTTCATGTTGCCAAAATGCAACCTTCAACATAAAGCTTGGAGCTTTATGCTCACAATATCAAGTTTAACTTGCATTACATGATAACATGATCAACCCAAACTTGCATAACATAGCAACATGTGTCATACATAATGATTAAACCAACTTGCATAATGATCATCCAAACTTATATATAATGATCAACCAAACTTGCATATAATGGTCAACCAAACTTGCATATAATGACCAACCAAACTTGCATATAATGATCAACCAAACTTGCATATAATGATCAACCAAACTTGCATATAATGATCAACCAAACTTGCATCATTCATTTAACTTTAGAGTTCAATAAAAAGAAAGTAGAAAAGGGCTTACAATGCTATGAAGACACAAATGAATATTTATTATAAAGATTGAGACGAAGCCCTTATGCAATCACCAAAAAGACCCAAGTATGAATGCTCCAATGAAAACCCTTGAGCCAAATCAATAAAAATCATTGCTTTGAAATAGAAATGTTGCAACTTGACTCGAATGCAAACTATGAACATTCATACAAGCTTGAAAATACTTGTATGCATTCAAATCCTCTCATAGAAATAAACTTAGAAATTTTAGCATGAGAGTGGAGGCCATGAGAGGAACAATTTTGACATAGTTTAGTTGTAGGAATGAATAATGATGATTTAGGCTAGGCTTAGGGGTCTTTTTATAGAGGATTAGGACAGTATTAGCCATAGGTTTAACCCTAGATTCAATCCAAGCCATCAAAGCATGTCTTGGGGAAGATGTCAAGTGTAGGAACCATCTAGGGCCTTTAGAATAAAGCTGAACCATGAGAACCATTCAAATGCAAAATCTGCATTTGAGCGAATCGGCCCACGGGTTGACAGCCAAACACCCTGGATTAACCCCTAGTCGACCCAGCGGGCTCCGGTCGACCTCCAAAATCAGCCGGTTCGGTTATTCCCCTCTCCCAATTCGCTGTTTTGAACATTTTTGCATATTTATTTATTTAATTTTCAATTATATATATATATATCAATATATATATATATATATATTTCTCTGCGCAACCCATTTCACTTAATTAAGTATACTTTAATTTGTGAATTTTTCGTGAAACTTCGCGAGGCCATATCTTGGTCATACGGACTCCGATTTTCGAAAACTCGGACTCTATTTCGCGTATTTTTCTGAGACGAACGCAATGGCACAGCCCGTTTCCCTTGATTCAGATTTTACAGTTTAATTCTGCCTCCATTTATGTTATAACATGTTATTCAAAAATACGGGTTGTTACATTCTCCCCTCCTTAAAGGATTTCGTCCCCGAAATCTCCAAGTTAGGAAGAACGTATCCTACCATCCATCATCCATCTACTCAAAACATCATCCACGAGCAATCATTGTCCTTAAAAGGTTCTAAATGTTGTATGATCATATGCAAAGGTGTGTGTATATGTACTTATCTAATGCGAAAATCAGGAGGTTACTGATTCAGTAAACCCCCTTAATGCAAAATATGTTAGTGAAATGAGTCCATATGTATGCAAATTCCTAACATAATTTAAAATATCTACATGAGTGCACATAACATTCATCCATATGCAACATCCACGTGATAGCATAACAAGTTTTCATCCATGAATAAGCGTAAACACTCATGCATATGCGGTATGAAAGTGTGTGAGCCGTTCTTAGTGCCTAACGTGTATTATGCATCCACGAGTATCCACTTGCAAACACTTGCAACCACTTGCAAACATCAAACATAACATGTTTCAAATACATGTTTCAACCAAGGGTTTCTACCTAAGGTTCTCATGACAAGATTTACGAAACAAGATAAACTAGATAAGCATGGATAGCAAAGGGAAGATATACCAATCTAGGAAAAGAGATTGAAAATGTATCCTCCAAGAGAAATGGATAAAGCACGCGCCTCTTCTCCTTGGTTTCCCAAGTTGCGTCTCCCTCTGTTTCACTCCATTGCGCCTTAACAAGCTTAACTTCTTTGCTTCTTAGCTTCTTTGTCTTCATTTCCATGATACGAATCGGAGCTCGTCTCAGGGTTGCTTCATCCTCTACCTCCATGTCTTCACGAATACTTGGTTCAACCACTTTGGCGGGTCTGTGCAAACACTTCTGGAGATGCGAGACATGAAAGACATTATGCACTCCGGCCAGCTTCTCGGCAATTCCACCTTATAAGTCATCTTCCCGACTCTTTCTATAGTAGGGAAGGGTCCTACGATCCTTGGTGTCAGCGAATCATATTTCGCAAAGGAGAAATCTTCACAAAGGCCATATCTCCAATTTTAAATTCCAAGTCTGTCCTTCGCTTGTCTGCATAGGATTTCTGTCTGTCTTGGGCCGTTCTTATCCGTCTTCGAATCAATTCAACCCTCTCGGATGTGTCCCTTATCATGTCGGGCTCAATTATAAGCTTATCCGTCGTCTTCCCACCCAACATGTTGGTGGCTTGCACTGCCTCCCATACGAAGCTTCAAATGGTGCCATCCCTATGCTGGCTTGATAGTTATTATTATAAGCAAACTCTACAAGAGGAAGGTGATCTTCCCAAGTACCACTGAAGTCGATAACACAAAACCTCAAAAGATCTTCTAGCACTCTATTCACCCTTTCGGTTTGGCCATCCGTCCGGGGGTGATAGGCTGTACTCAGATTCAATCGCGTACCCATTGCTTCTTGCAAACTGTTCCAGAACTGGCTAGTGAAAATTGGGTCACGTTCGCTAACTATGCTAGAAGGAACTCTGTGCAGCCGCACTATCTTTTGAAGATAAACAGATGCTAGCCGCAATACGGTCCTCTTGCTTTTCACCGGAATAAAATGGGCTCTCTTTGTAAATCTATCAATTATTACCCATATCCCATAAAGCCCAAATAGTTTGGTGGCGAACTTCTTCACCCCAACCATATATCACAAATAGGCTAGCCATACTCCTTAGGGGGTTTGTAACAGAACTAAGATTAAGGATAGGACTGAGAGGATATACTTAAAAGGTAGCATGTGAGTAAGCTCTACGGAACAATAGGGATCAAGGATATACTCTTAGAAAGAGATTAAATGCGCGTATCTAGACTTCAATCTTCTAAGCCGCATTTTTCTTGTGCTTATTCCCATCGTGCCTTGACCGTCTTTTAACTTCACAATTCCGTAGTTCTTAATTCTTATTTCCAAAATATGAGTTAGAACTCATTTCATCGTTGCCTCTCATTCCACTTATTCTTTGCCTAAAATACTTGGCTTTCACCCAATTGCGTACTCATGGTTTCATGCAAGCTTTCCAAGATTCGTTAGTGAATCTTGGATCTCGTTTACATACTATACGGTATCCCACGCAGAAAACTATCTCTTGAAAACAGTGCCAATCCACGTTGCCAAACTGGAGCTGAGGTAAGGGCTCTCTTGAGCCTTTGAAAAGCAAGCTCACACTCCAAGTCCCATGCAAAGACTAAGTTCTTCTTCGTCAACTTAGTAAGAGGGGCCGAAATCATAGTGAAGTCCCTGATGAACTTCCTATAGTAGCCTGCCAGACCGAGAAAGCTTCTAACTTCGGTTGCATTCCTCGGAGTCTTCCAGTCTTGAACCACAACCACTTTCGTGGGATCCACCGCTATGCCTTGCTTAGAAACTATATGTCCAAGAAACCGAACTTCCCTTCTCCAGAAATGACATTTGGAGAACTTGGCTTTCAACTGATGCGCTCTAAGTGTATCCATCACTTCCTTGAGATGCCTAGCATGCTCTTCCTCATCCTTTGAGAAGATCAGAATATCATCCACGAAGACAACAACAAACTTGTTAAGGAATTCCCTGAACATCCTACTCATCAAGTCCATGAAGTATGCGGGTGCATTAGTCAAACCGAATGGCATGACAAGTCATTCAAAGAATCCATCTGGAGTCCTAAACGCAGTCTTATCAATACTATCCTCGGCCGCTCTAAGCTGATGGAATCCGGTGGCTAGATCGAGCTGAGAGAAAACAGAAGCACCTACAAGCTGGTCAAAGAGATCATCAATCCTCGGTAACGGGTGCCTATTCTTCTTTGTCAGCTTGTTCAACTCTCGATAATCAACACATAGACGAAGCGAACCATCCGCCTTTGTAGCGAATACCACCGGAGCACCCCATTCGGAAATGCTTCGTCTAATAAAACCCTTCTCAAGCAGCTCCTTGATTTACTTACTGAGCTCCCTTCTCTCACGAGGGGCCATGTGCCTAACGGGCAATGATACTGGCTTGGCTTTATCGACTAGATAAATGCGGAAATCTATCTCTCGTTTAGGGGGTAACCCCCTAACTTCTTCAAAGACATCAGGATAGTCTCGGACCACCCTTACAGATTGCAGATCATCGATGGGCGAGTCGAGAGATTCAAGATAACATAACATGACGGACCTCTAGGGTTACAAGAAATTTCTAGGGTATTACCGTGGCGAGTCATGAGCCTCACCACCCTATGCTCACAATCGAGGATGGCTCCATAACTGGACAACCAATCCATGCCCAAGATCAACCCATATCCCGTGAATCCGAGAACATAAGCATTACACATGAATTCTATGGCCAAGATAGAAATCTTCAAATCCACACAAATCATAGATAGATGGGCGGAACCCCCAATTGGATTTGAAACACAAACGGGATCCTCAACTAAGCTAGTACTTAGGTGCAAACTTCCAACAAAATCAGAAATAAAACTATGCGATGCGCCAGAATCAAACAAGGTATGAACAGGAAAATCAAAAATGTAAACATGAATTTCTATAAAAACTCTACCTCGATCAAAAGCTGGAAGAGCGAGGAGAGCCTGCAATTTCCCTCCAGAGGGTCCTACTTGCCGAGTTTGTCCTTGCCCTTGTCCATGCTTCTTGGGACAATCCTTGCTAAAATGTCCAGATTTTTCGCAATGAAAACACTTGCCTAACTTCCTCTTCTTCTTCCTGCAATCCTTGACTATGTGCCCAACGATCCCACAGAAGTTGCACTTCCTTGTCTTTCTTGGCTTGTTGTTGTTCTTATCTCTTTTCTCGGTATCTTCCTTCTTGCCTTGGGACTCATTTACCTTGACCCCCTTCTTACCACTCTTATCTTCCTCTTGAAGTAGGGTCATATTCACCAAACTCTCGAAGGTCGCCCCCAGGGGTATATGAGATATGGCCAAACCGCGCAATGGCTCATTCAATCCTAGAGAAAAGCGTAGGGCCTTCTTCCGAGCGGTGTTAACCCATTCTAGACCGAACTGAGCAAGTTGACTAAACTTATCCGCGTATTCTCTAACGGTCATGTCCCCTTGCTTTAGTGATAGGAACCTCTCTAGCTGAAGGTTCTCTTCTACTGATGATAAAAACTGTAGTCCAAACCTTCTCCTAAAGTCATCCCAAGTCTCAATTGGTCTAGTAGTGGTGGTGACTACCCACCAATAAGCAGCTTCCCCTTTTAATAGCCATACCGCCAACAGAACTTTCCTACGATCTTCCACATCAAAGATAGCAAAGAGGTCCTCAGTTTCCTTTAACCAGTTCCTTGCCTCCACGGAAGTCTCCGTTCCGATAAAGTTCTTACCGCCCATCGCCTTAAAGTCCTTGCAAACTTTTGCGAAATCCTCTTGCGGATGCAGACGGGGAGGAGGAACCTCAGCTACGGGAGGAGGAGAGATGTTAGCGACGGGGGAAGGAGGAGGAATGGTTGCGGGGCCGGCTTCATTCGCCCTTGCCTCCATAAATCTCCGGAACCAGACGGGTACTTGAACGCCTTCCGGGATGTTAAAGCGATCGGCCATACTAAAACGAAGAAAAAGATAGATTCAGAACGAAGAAACGAAGGATAGTGCTATGGCTTTTGGGGAATAGCCTTTTAAAATAAACTAGACTTTTCTTGGAAAACACTTAATTGGTTTTGAAAATAGTTCTTCAAAAGGTAAGTTTTAAAAAAAAAAACTTTTGTCCAATCTCGTAAACCTTATGCTCTGATACCAAATGTAACACCCCACCTCCGCCAATGCCACTCTTGGAAGGACATTAGCTTTGGAGGGGCGTTAAACAAGGTAAACATGCATGCAGATATCACAAGACAGAACTTATAAGTAAAACAGAGTAGTAAAGCAACGGATAAAACTTAGCATTTCAAAACCATAGTCATGTTACAACAAAGAACTTGGTCATTATTTTCCAACAACAAAGTCTAGATAAAAGCATAAACTGAAAAACTGAAATACATAAAGTACTATCCCCAAAATGAAGTGATAAACCATAGCTAGCTCAATGTCCAAAACCGTACATGAGCAAATCCAGTAAGCAAGCTGTAAAGATCCAAGCTAAGCTCCAATGTTCCCACCCTGAGAACCTGAGAGGGGGGAGGGGGGAAACGGAAGAAAAGAGGCGAAAGAAAACAGGTCAGTCAAAAAGACTGGTAAGCCCTACTACTATCTGTCTATGAACTAGTAAAGTTAACTGGCATGAGAAGCTGAGATGAACATAAGGATAACAACATACTGGCATGATGATTAACTAACAAGATAGATAAAGGTGTCATCGCATAATTAAGGTTAAGTTTTGCACCATGGGTGTACTAGCATTCTAACATGTCAAGTAAAAACAAGAATTGATCCCTTGGCCCTAGCTTGGCCCAACATCATGAGATAACCTAAATCAAGGTCCAACTACTCGTTCTAGTCGATCGGCTCCCTATAAGCCTAACTCGTAAGTGTCGGTGTCATGCAGCATAATCATGTAATGAAGTTGACTGTGCAGGGTCCACCCTAGGGTGTATCAGGCCCTATGGTGTAACCCTCTGACACCATTCCCTGATGCACAGTCCAAACCTACCGTATCCCGTGTTCAACTCCGGACTTGATGTGCACGACCATGGTCCGCCTGAACAACCGGGGCATCATTCAGCCGTCTCTTTTGGTCTCTTACAATCAGCCCAGTAATCGTGCCCCACCCTAGCCTAGTCCTAGAGTCTTATGATACTATCAAGAAGGTTACTGCTGAAAAGGACAATGCAACTAGGGTTTTTAACGGGTTAAATGTGGTTAACCCGATCCACACGTGGATTAAATCGGTTAAGGGTACCCAAGGCCCCCGACTTAACCTCGATTAATCCATCAAGCCCAAATTGGTTAAGTATTAAGTGGACCATGACTTAACCCTAATCGGGAGGCATTAATTAACTTAATGCGCTTTAACCTCTCACATTAGACTTTGTTGTGGTTACTAGTTAAGCCGGGCGGGTCCGGGTAGCTTTACACCACAACTAGGTCTAACCTCGGGTTCGAGCACAACATGACCAACTTCTCACATTGGGTCCTATTGTTTGTAGCCACTAGTTAAGCCAGGCGGGTCCGGGTAGATTTATGCTACAAACTCAACCCAACCTCAAGTTGGCCACACTCATATTTTCTAAGTGACATGTCCATTATGTTTCCAAAACATAATTACAAGTTAACATATCACGTTATGTTATAAAAACCATGTTTATGTCATCATGTTACTCAACCCCAACGTAATCCCATCGTTTACATAATCGCAACAACGCATAAAGGATAAAATAGGGAACTTGGCATAATCATGACAAAAAGGTGTTGAAGTCACAAGTTTAACATGGTGGCATATGAGGTGTACATATGTTCATATACTTGCATATTGCATCATTAGGCTTCAAAAGCATGCATAAAACCAAACATAGCATATGAGTGATACATGGTGATAAATGACATGTAGAAGTTGCTAGAAGTTCGCATTTAGCCTCACATGCAAGTTATCATAAGGGATATGATAACTTTCATGTTGCCAAAATGCAACCTTCAACATGAAGCTTGGAGCTTTATGCTCACAATATCAAGTTTAACTTGCATAAAATGATAACATGATCAACCCAAACTTGCATAACATAGCAACATGTGTCATACATAATGATTAAACCAACTTGCATAATGGTCATCCAAACTTGCATATAATGATCAACCAAACTTGCATATAATGATCAACCAAACTTGCATATAATGACCAACCAAACTTGCATATAATGATCAACCAAACTTGCATATAATGATCAACCAAACTTGCATCATTCATTTAACTTTAGAGTTCAATAAAAAGAAAGTAGAAAAGAGCTTACAATGCTATGAAGACACAAATGAATATTTATTATAAAGATTGAGACGAAGCCCTTATGCAATCACCAAAAAGACCCAAATATGAATGCTCCAATGAAAACCCTTGAGCCAAATCAATAAAAATCCTTGCTTTGAAATCGAAATGTTGCAACTTGACTTGAATGCAAACTAAGAACATTCATATAAGCTTGAAAATACTTGTATGCATTCAAAACCTCTCATAGAAATAAAATTAGAAATTTTAGCATGAGAGTGGAGGCCATGAGAGGAACAATTTTGACATAGTTTAGTTGTAGGAATGAATAATGATGATTTAGGCTAGGCTTAGGTGTCTTTTTATAGAGGATTAGGATAGTATTAGCCATAGGATTAACCCTAGATTCAATCCAAGCCATCAAAGCATGTCTTGGGGAAGAAGTCAAGTGTAGGAACCATCTAGGGCCTTTAGATTAAAGCTGAACCATGAGAACCATTCAAATGCAAAATCTGCATTTGAGCGAATCGGCCCACGGGTTGACAGCCAAACACCCTGGATTAACCCCTAGTCGACCCAGCAGGCTTGGGTCGACCTCAAAAATCTGCCGTTTCGGTTATTACCCACTCCCAATTTGCTGTTCTGAACATTTTTGCATACTTATTTATTTAATTTTCAATTATATATATATATATATATATATATATATCAATATATATATTTCTCTGCGCAACCCATTTAACTTAATTAAGTATACTTTAATTTGTGAAATTTTCGTGAAACTTCGCGCGGCCATATCTTGGTCATACGGACTCCGATTTTCGAAAACTCGGACTCTATTTCGCGTATTTTTCCGAGGCGAACGCAATGGCACAGCCCGTTTCCCTTGATTCAGATTTTACAGTTTAATTCTGCCTCCATTTATGTTATAACATGTTATTCAAAAATACGGGTTGTTACAGAACCAGCCTGGTATCGTAATGCTCTCAAGGATTTTAGGTTCCCCAGACAAGATGAAACAAAAAGGAATGAGATTTAGACAAAGGATCGAAGGATTTTACATATGGATTTAGGGAATAGGTTTTTCGAAACAGACTTTTCTTTTTGAAAAATGATTTCTTTTAAAACCTTTTTGAAAATAATTTTCAAAAACTTATATCTATTCTAGTAACCTTAAACTCTGATACCAAGTGTGACACCCCACGTCCATTAGTGTCACACATTAGGAGATTGCATTAAGTTTCGTGAAGCGTTATAGGTAAACAAACACAGAATATTACAAGACATATATAAAAGATGGCAGCGGAATTTAAAATTTTATTTAAAACAAAATTCATAACATCGTAGTCCAAATATCACAAGCCTAGAACTACATATAAACCATTACAATAATATAAAGCTTCTGTCTTGTACCATCAGAGTACAATAATAAAAGAAAAGGCATAATTCCCCAAAACAGACAAAGCTATAGTAGTAAAGACAAGAACTTGAGTAATACTTCAAAAGAAGCTCCTAGCCAGATGATAACGGAGTCCTGATTAAGCCTGATTATTCCCATCTTGAGATACTAGGAGGGGGGAAATGGAAGAAAGAAGAGGAAACAAAAAGGGTCAGACATAAAGTCTTATGTGTCTAGTTACTTTTAGCAAGTAAATAAATAAAAGTTGCATGACAGACATATAAAGTGGATAAGAAAGGTAACATCATAAAAGGTAATCATGATAGATTGTATACGCCTCCCTAATGATTACTCTGCACTAATACTAGTATAACCAGAATGAGATGATCCCAACAACTATTAAATGGTAGACTTAGGCATACGTCCAGATGTACCCTAACTACTACCCTAATCGATAGGCTCCCTACTCCGCAGATACTCTGTGCCGGCCCTATAGTTGGAGGTATCACTTCCTAAAGTAGCAACCTTTCGTTGATGTGCACAGCCATACCTACTGGTGTCACGGTCGTCTTAGCCACATCTACTTGGCCCATGCACGCACATGTCCCTGGTCGGTTTGCGCCGCCCACACTGTCCTCCTCGTTTGGATCTCTTACAATCATCCCAGTAAGCGCGCGCCGATCAAACCTAGGGTGAGTCCTCATTTGATACTGTTATATGGGTTACTGACTTAAACGTTCCCACACACAATACGATACAACCTCTCCCCTTTGTCTTGTATCCCTACTAGGAATTCCACTGGTTATGCTTACCATTAGGTGTCTTTAATTAAATAACCCTATCATTTCCACAAGTTTTGCTTACCCTATGGTGTCTTTAATTAAATAACTCCAACATTTACATAGGTTATGCTTACCTAAAAAGGTGTCTTTAATTACATAATCCTATCAGGTTAAGTTTGTGGGCATATATATATGTATATATATATGTGTGTGTCTATATATGTATATATGTATATATATATATATATATTACCCACACCACTCAAATTTACTTAACCCACCCACTTTCCAAACAAGTTTACTTATCCCTTATTAAAGTTTATGTTCATATAATCCCTATGGCTTCAACTAGGTTAAGTATTCTAATTCATTACCATGCCCATTTATGGTTATAATATGCTAGACCTCCCACATTAAGCCTTCCACTTGTGGATGTTGGATATGTCGCTCGTTTCCGGGTAGACTTCTTCCACAAGTCGGTCTTAACCTCGTTTCTCAGCACGTCTCGAATTTGTTCACTTAGACCCCTCACATTAGATTCAACACTTGCGGTCGTTGGATATGCCGGGCGATTCCGGGCAGACTTCCACTACAAGTGCAACCTAACCTCGTGTCTAAGTGCGGTTACAGTTTCTAATTACAGTAATCCTAGGCATTTCATTATTAGCCAACCTTCACCTTTGTGGTTATTGGTTTTCATGCCCCTTTTTCCCCAATTATGTTCATGTTCATTATTCCATCTATGCTAAATTCCCCCTTTTCAAGTTATGTCCAATTTTTTACGTTTTTCCTCCTCATTCCCAAACTAATGCATTCGCATATTTTTAGCAACATGCCTAGGCTCGAAAGTATCTTGGCTATATAAAATAAAAGGGAAAGGTTGAAGGGAAGATGTAGAAAGGATTATACTAACATATGAGAACATATCTGGTGAACATATGATAATAGAATTGTTTCTAACATAGTAGGGATGTAATAATAGGCATGATAAGATTTAAATAATAATTTAGATGTCCAACTTGTTCAGATCCAATTTAACCACAACATGATAGGTACAAGGTGATCTAAATAGTAAGTTAGATCTAAAATCAAAAGTAGATCTGACATGATAAAGGTTAAGGTCCAAGTCATAGCACGTCAGAATATCATAGATTCATAGGTTATTGTAGATCTAAAATGATTCAAGGATCACAGGCATAGATCCAAATTACTGTCATATCATGTTTTATTTTTTGATTATTTAAATCTAAAAGTAACTAACTCGTAGGGTTTGGATCTAGAAAAATAGACGGAGAAAAGTGGAGGTTGAATCTCCGATCTACACTTGAATCTATAAATATTGATTGCAGAAGAAGAAAAATATTTGATTCAGTCCAGGCACCGACAACATCTGGGCCTCCATTGATTTCAGTATAAGATAGCTAGAGAAATGAGCCTATATTTATAGTAGCCAGCCCAAGAATTCGACCTGCCACCTCAGCCCTAAAGGGGTCAACTCCCCTGGGTTGGATTTTTCCCGCTCACCTCAATCTGTGCTATTTTTGAATTTTGAACTAAAATTTGATTTTCTGATAAATAACATATATAATTCTGTTACGCGTATACAAACTTCAAACCTTTGTAACTTATTCATACGGTATCCATTTTACGTAAACCAAATGTCTATCTTGAACAGAATTTCGAGACTGACGTAATGGCATAGTTCATTTCCCTTAATTCTATATATTAAATTAATTATTTTTTAATTTATCATCTTCAATGTTGTTTTAAAGTACGGTGTATTACATATATTGTATTAGGTTAATCCACTGGAAAGTAAATGGGTACGACGTGTGTGTAAGCCTTGAGTGTTGTTAACCCAAGTAACTTAATAAATAAGAAAATATGACTGGTAAATGTAGGATTATCCAAAGTGTATAACTTAAATCCACTCACCAGAACTTGTGTTCTGACCCCCTCCTTATAACATACTCGCAAGTTCGATTTGTGGCAGAGACATTATAGCGTTGGATACTGGTCAGGCAGTATTATTGATACGGTAAGGCTATACTTTGATTATAATATATTTTATCCATTCCGCTGTGAGATGTTTTCTAAGATCTGACATATTTTATGTATCTGTATTTTCTAGAGGATACTAGAGCACAAAAACTTGAGTTTTGACATATTGGAATTGTGAAAAAAGTTTGGCCTATCGGAATTCGGGTTGTTACACCTGTATATCTGACTCAACTATGTTGTTAGAATTGATTTCATTAGCATATACATGTAAGAAAGTGGAATGGATTAGGATTTTGTTAATGGAAATTCCGTTGTGGAAGAAGCCATCTCCAGCAGTCTTGATTAACTTTGATAATCCAGCAACGATATATAATATCTCTAATAAGTCATATAATGGAAAGTTTGGACATGTGAGTCTAAGACATCAAATGTTTAGATAGTTACTCAAAAGAGGAGTTATAACTGTTGACCACATATAAACAAAGAAAAACTTGGCTGACCCACTTACAAATGGTCTTCCAAAGGCTATGGTTTCTATAAAGTCAAAAAAAATTCGGACTAAGGTATGTGAATGAAGATCGATCATCCTTAACAGAAACCCAACTTTTATGTTGAAAAGGATATACAAAGTTCAATGGGTACCAACAAGTTAAGATTATGATTATTGAAAACGAAATCCATAATCCCATAATATTTAGTGTTGGATTTTCTAGAACAAGGGACGGATAATATCCTTAATAAGTCTAGAAACCTTAAAAGATGTATCGCAGAAACACCTTAAGAGACTCACCTATATGATTATGGAAATCAAGCCATTTCCTAGGAAAGTAAAACTGCTTTCTAAAGCAGACTCATGAACCAAGATTAAAGCACATGGCCATTAACGTGTTGATCAATACAGAATACTCTAACTAAGGAATACAACATGTGTGATTGTTCTGGCTTTATCATTAAGGGATACTTGGTTCAAGATTCGTTCACCATAGAATCTCGATAGAACTTTGAATGGTTTACACTAAGTAAAGGTTCAAATTCAAAAGATACCTTTTATTATGTGTTGTTTCCACGATGATGCTTAACTTGATCTTAGAACTACATAGGCTTGATCCCACTTGGGTACGTAGGAAGTCACTCTAGTGATTCAACCATCCACTTTATTTATTTTCATTATTTTGAAAATTAGGGGAGACTGTTGTAAATTTTCAAAATATGTTTTGGGTATGTGGTTTGTTTTTTAAAGAAGAAAGAAAGAAAAGAAGAAGGAAGTTCTAGAGTTTTTGTCTCACATCATGGATTATGCATAGGTGTGCCACTTCTTAATGGGCTTTCTCATGAGCATGTTGGCGCCTTGGGGCACCCAAATGTTTGCTTTGTTGTGAGGAGGGAGACCATGCATAACTATACCGCCGCCGCCGTCCATCTGACCGAATAGGGCCGGGTACGGGTACTTGTTTCGGATTTCGGGTCAAGATCCAATAAACATAATTTTTGGACATATTTTATAAATGGTAACGGGCTGAACTGGGCCTTTACGGACCCGAATTGGATTTAAATAAAAAGGCGGCAATTTTAAAATTTGAATGCGGGCGGGGATTGCAACGTATCAAAAATGCCAAATGAAGAGACATGTTGGTTCATTTAAAACGCTACAAATCTTTGCAACGTTTGAATGAATGGGCGCGATGTTTCAATTCGAAATGGATGTGGCTGTTGCTAATCACTACATATAAATGGATACACTCAAAGACATTGAAATCACTTGAAATTCACTCTTCTTCTTCCTCTCGAAATTCTGCATGCTGCATTTTCTTACGCTATTAAAGAGTTGCAAATTTCTTAATTTGCAACGCCGGTATAGGATCGCAGAATCATTCTTCTTCTATACTTTGTTCTACCTTTTGATCACATCATCATAATCTAAATTTCCAGGGTGCTCTTGATAGGATCAAATTAGTATAAAATTTGAATCCGATTTCATTGTTCCAAGGCTTTATTGAATCCTGAAAGTCGATAGTTCAATAACCTATTTGTACCTGGTGGGTTGAACTATTGTCGAGAAGAATCTTTTCCATAGATCCTTACAGTCTGAAGTACTACAATATTCATCATCCAATAGCTTCAAACCGCAAAATCCCCAACATTTTACATCGTTACACTTTGGTATCCATGTTGTAAATAACGTGAGTACTATATATAAACAAACTGGTTATTGCACATTAAAGTTATATCGTATGATATATATTAGTGTTGTTCTTACATAAAATCAACCGCTTTTGAGATAGCAAGGTCATTCAGTTCAAAGAATGGTTAGAGATTACATGATATAAAATTTATTTCCCACAGAAAAAAAAAGTTTTCATAAATTCTCAGGTGCAAAGCTATAGAAGCCACGCCATATGCATATTTCCTTTGTAAACAGTTGCTAATGCATTTGTATTTTTTGTTTTAGTCTTGAGCGTGGTGCAAAGCTGCAGCATATGTACAAAATAAAATGCAATAGGTCCCCACAATATGATCATCCATTCTATGATTTCTCTTCCACACATTTTGTGGTGTTTCTCTTTTCAAGCTAACTATTATTTACATGCATGATTTGTCTGAGTTTGCGTGATTCTTTAGTGTACATAGCTTTCACGAATGTGCCTAATTCAACAAAGCATAATCGTTGTATTGAAAGTTGATTAAAAATGAGTTTTTTTATTTAATTTGTATTCGATTAGGATTTACGTCAGCTCTATCAGTCAAATGGATATGTTTAGAAATAGTACTCCTATTGCATTACTTAATCCATACCAACGCAATTAGAAGATCAAATTTTGATTAACAAACAAAGGCAATATGAGATCTTACAAAAATATTAGAGGGGAAGGATGTGTGTTTAGCATAGAACTCACGGATGAAGAGGTAACTTTTTTATTTCAATTGTATTTTCTCTTGCAATGTTATTATTAAAATTATTACAATATTTGTTTAAAAAAAATTAATAGGGTGCCCAAGTCCAAGCAACAATGTTTAATAAAGCTGCAAACAAGTTTAATCCTATATTTAAATGCGAAAGATTTATTACATTTCAAAAGGAACTCCTAGATCGGAAAATAAAGATTTCAGTACCATAAAAAAATGATTATTAGATTATTTTAAATGAGTATTCATTAGTCGAAATGGTGGATGACGCGAGCTCCTTTATACCGAAGGTTATATATAATTTTGTAAAAATTAATCAGCTACAAAAGTACCTTCCAGAAAAGTAAGTAGTAGGTAATGCATCAACATTATTAATTTTTAAAATCCTATTATGTGTTTTCTAATCATAAGTGCCTTTCAGATGTAAACGGGCTTGTTCAAAGTGTGTCACCAATTAAAAAATTTCAAAGACAAAACAGTGTGATCCTTCTGAAACAGGATGTATTTATTGTAGATGATTCGTAAGTAAACGTATTAAACATTTTATTTTTTTCAAAATTGAAATGTTAATGATTAGATTTAAATCGCATAACAAAAATGGTGAATGTAACATTTTGGGGAGAGCATGCTACGGGAGTACGTTATGAATTGGTGGAAATTGTTTACGAAGCTCCTATAGTAGTTATTAAATATGCAATAGTTGTGATTTTGAAAGTAAAAATGTTTACTATTTTTAAATTTTATCGTGTCACCATTTTTTAATATTATTTGATCCATCAATTTTTAATATTATTTGATGTTATCATAGGTTTATCTTCATCAACATTGAGTAAAATCAATGTAGCCATAAATCCGGACATCTCAGAAGTTAAAAATCTCATAAGTTGGTACAGTCAAGAGGGAAAAAAGTGAAAATATCCCTTACTACTTACGATAAAGTCATATTTTCTCAAATAACAAGCAATTTGAGATTGGGTGAGGACAAGGTTAGTCCTCATTTTTTTCAAATTATATTGTAAACTAATAATTTCGTATATTTTGATTGTTATTTTTCAATATGCAGTGTGTATTTTTCAGCGTGTCTGCATACATAACTTACATTTAAAGTCAAAAAATATGGTACGAAGCTTGTAAAAAGTGCAACAAAAAGGTTATACAAGCTAAAGAATTATCTATTGGTGTGAAGCATGCCAACATAGTGAAAGTACTTGTGTTTTGAGGTATATGTAATATATATATATATATAATTAACTATTATACAAAGTGTTTATATGTGCAATGATATTCTTTTACAATGCAGATTTATAATGGTAATGAAAATTAAAGATACAACTAAAGAAGCATGGATTACCACTTTTAACGAAACAGCAGAGGAAATTATAGATTGGAGTGGTGATGATCTTTGAAAGATTAAGAATGAAGAAGGCGAGGATGTATATAAACAAAAGCTAAAGGAGTTGCTATGGATACCTCGTCTTTTCAAGCTTGGCGTTGCTTAAATTGATTACATGAACGAGAAAAAGCAAAAGAACACTACAATGTCACAGTCCATTATTGATTACCAGCTGAAACAATTTTTTTATTGAAAGAAATATCAAGAATGACAGATTCTTCAGTTTAATTATTTATTTGTTTCATCAATGTTAGTTTAGCCATCTTAGAATTTCAGTTTTTGAAATTAACAATACTACTTTTAGGTATTTATTTTAATAATATACTTCGTTGATATGTGATATATTTATTACTCTTATTATTGCGTTATTTATCTTCTTTAATTGAGAATTCACAAATATAATGACGTGTTGTAAGCAAACATTTGTTTGATTTCTTACTTCATTATATAAAATTGGTAATGATTCGGAACATATTAATTAATATAATTTACATATTTGCACTAATTTTCATTTTTTTTACCTAACACATTGAATTTTTCATTAACTTTTTGTTTAAAAATATAGTTAATAGAATTGATTTTTTTCATTTTAAAATTGTACTCTGATATTTTTGCCAACCTTGCACAAAATGTTCATTATCAATGCTGGCCTTGGTTTTGGGCTACTCTGAAGACTCATAAACTCATTCCTTGGCGCAAAAAGTACTTCCAAACTACATGAATGACAATTATTTTCTGCAATTAATTTTTACTTTCTTAGGGTATTACATTATATTTTTTACATATCAAATTATGTTTAGGTTCTTGGCAGTAAATACCAAGCTAAACTATTCGAAAATTATTGATACCGGGTTAGTTTTGTTTTCAAAAAACAAAACTAAAATAATTCCCCAGTCCTCCTTGTAGTGCTTGATTATTTGACTACTGTAGCGAGATGGCTGAATTTCTTGGTGAAACTTGCAACTGTGCTGACCTAGGAGGATAAATCAAGTCTGAAAAGGGTATACTGAAAGATTAGAACATATCAAAAGTATTTATCTATGAACATATTTTATCCACATACCAATTAAGCTTTCACTGGTCATACATTTTCTTTTGTTATTACTAGATGGTTCTTAACTATGAAGCACAATGTGACATGAAAACAGTTATTGTTGATCATGATGAAGCAAAGATCATTAGTTATGCTAAGCAAAAATACATGCTGGTATGATCTGTTAATTTTACTTCTTCTAATTTATTTGTAAGAAATGATTTTATTAAGTTAAAAGCTTAATTGAATTTCTTATTTTATAGATTAATAGTTGGGATGCATTCACAACTGAATCTGGTTCTTAAATAGAAGACAATGCTTTCTCAAAACATCACTGAATTATATTTCACATTCTCGGTTGACCTCTGTTCGTGTAGAGGTGCGAACAGGCTAAGAGAAAAAACTGGTGCGTGAAGCCAGTTTCTATTTTATGCCAAGCTAATAGTGGCATGTTCATGTATTTTGTTAGGTAAGATTTTCAACAACACAGCTGCCTTTTCAGGATATTGAGAAATCTGATAAATCATCAAAGAACGAGGGAATGTCGGAGCATTTGAGTGTTGGAAAGAACTTATCGTAGAGTTTTGATTTGAAACAGTAGCAAGTTTCAAAAGAAAAACATCAAGATTTGCATCTCGATGTAGAAAAGCACAACAATGAGGGTCTCAGTTCAGGTTGCAATGGAAGCAAGCAACTGCAGCAACTTTGTTTTCCGAAGCAGCAACTGAAACCAGCACAGGTTGATCCTAAACATGATAAACAAGGTATGTTGTTTATTAAATAAATCAAATAAGTTATGTTGTCGTATATTCTATTATGAACGAATCAAAATATTGAATCTTGCATTGATAAACTATTTAGATTATGATTATTATTAGTACTGAAAGAAAATAATAGTTCCAATTCAGTGAAACGAAATACTTCCATTATGAAAAATCATATTATAAAAATACATGGTATAAAAGTGAAAATAAACGTAGTAAGCAGTGAGTACTAGATATTTCACTTTTGAATTATTCTGCATTTTCCTATCTTTTTAACTTAATTCAATGCAGAAATGGTATAATTAGTTTATTCCTGAAATGTTACTCGGAATTTTAGCTTAAATCTAACTACTTATGACGGCAGGGTGTTCTTGGTGGTAAATATGGTTACCTAATAATTATGAATTGTTACTAGCGTTACCGAGGTTGTAGCCTAGTCTGAGAGGATTGGAAAGGATTCAATCTATTAGAAGAAAAAATCAATATTTACTCAGGAAAAAATAATATGTGTTATAATGAATTGCAGTTACTAGAGCTATCATGGTACTAATTTTAGATTCTATGTTTTTTAGTCTTTAGAATACGTTTGTATAACATTGCATGGTGTACAAGTAATAGACGTTATTACTTATATATATTTCTGAAATTTTACAAACTTGATCATGGTAGTGCTAGATTTGTTTGCACGCTGTTAATTCAATACATTAATGGTAACACAAATTATTTTTTAGACGACAAGGAAACATTCAATTTAAAGGACAAGGAAAATAATTTTTGGCCCACTTAATTTTATTTCCACTATGTTGTTCACATGATAACTGTATTGTTTTATTTACTTTGTATTGATTACATTAAAACTATTCGTCCCTTAAATCTTGCTATGTATTTTCTTTTCTAAACTATTACTTGCATTGTTTTAATTGCGCTTTATGAAATTATGTACTATAGTACTTAGTCAAATTGATGCCTTATTGTTATAATACTACCTGAATAATTTGATATCCTATAGGACATTTTTTACGAATAGTATTGGTGATTAAATTCAATAGAGGTTTATGAAATCATAGCATTTTATCTTGCTTTATCTGATTGACCATTCTAGTGACCAGCCTCTCTTACCCTACATCCATATGCTCAATATTCAAAATTCAGTAATAAAGAACAACACTTTTTTTGTTTGCTTTATGTCAGCGGTATATATCTCTATTTGTACATATGGGTTTCTTTTTAGTTTTAATTTCATTACTGACATACTATTTTTTTTGTTTTAATAATTTATTTAACAGCATATTCATAAACTTGATAATTGGCTGTGAATATTATAGTTTTAAACAATTTTCCTCTGGCAAAGCAAGACGAAGACATGAAGAAAGTGCTACTGAAGATATGGGTGGACATTTCACTACATTTGGTTTACCCAATCATTTGTTAGATGGTTACCACGCTGAGTAATTATAATCAACTTTCTTTAAGTATACGCGATAAGATGGGTGTAAATGAAGTTGGGATAGTAGGTTATGAAGTAAATGAGAATGATTGTATAATCCAACAATTGTTTTCAGCTTAGTTCAGCTGAATATTCAATGGTTTGTGTTGCATTTGATTCTTTGCTTGTACATGTATTTATTCTATTTTCTATACTGTATGTCAATAATTTTGGTAAGTACCTTAATTGACTTATTACTGTTTCTAACCATAGACATTTCTATAAGATACTTTGCTAAACATGCAAGCTTAAACATGCTGACTATGCTATGTTTGTATTCTTAAACAGGCTGACTTTGATATGCATGCAATTTGCATGATGGTAAATAAGCAGCACTGCAACATTGGCACTTCCATGAAGCTGCAAAATATTTATTTCAGTAGTGTTTTCAGCTTAGTACTTTCAAGAGACATGGTCCTAGATTTGAACAATAATAACATACACATATATGGTTCAAAATAAATGGTACCAGCCATGTTATTCAGGTTCTAGTAGTTACTTTTTTTGATGAAAAGTCCTAATAGTTACTTTTTATGTCATTCAAATACTTAGGACATAATTATCGAATTTTGTTCTACTGTAGTTCCTTTTTAACTTTCTAAACCACGTATTATAATATTTTTCGTATTGCTTACGTTAATTTGATGCCTTACATTAAATGTAATATTTGGTTTAGTCATACACTACAACAAAATTATCATATTACAACTATTCATTTGCAACTTACATAAAACAACAGTTGTAATAAATACTATCTAACAATAATAAATATGTTTTTAACAACTATAATATAAATATATAACAACTACCTTTTCGTATACAGTAGTGAATATCCATCTATAACCACTCAATTTTGGTGTTGTCATATTTATGTCACCATTCCTTGGTTTTCTAACTTAAAAAATTATTATCAGGCTCCTAAAAAGCTTTTAGGCCGCGCTTTCCCCAAATTCCTAACATCCAACCCTAAGCTCTGTCGTTCTCCACAATATACCCTAATCAATCGTCGATTTCCACAATTAAAAAATAGATCTCCTTCCACAACCGTTATCCACTGATCTAGGTTGCAATCATGGAACCTCTTTACTGTCGCCATCAGATCTCCTTCAACGGAAGCGATTCGGTTCGTCTTTAAGGTAAAATTAGATTCCTTTTTCTATGGCCATTTTTGCTGTGATTTGTTATGATTGGAAACTCGGATTTGCTGTGGCTTGTTAGTTTTTAACTTTTATTTGGCATCTGTTCCTAGATCGTTTAATGCTTTTCTTAATATTTCAGGCCTGTGATGGAAGGGAACATATTGATTAATTGAAGCATTTCATGCTCTACAATGGCCTTCCAGTGTAAGTTTTATCAGGCATTACACTTCAATCTTCATTCATTTTGTGTTCATTTTAACTCCTTAGAGGATTTTGGTGAATTTTCCCCAAATTCTGCGTAAACTGTCTACTGCCTGATATGATTTTACATATCACCGTTATGAAACACAATATATATTTGAATAATATCAGTTAATGGTTGAGCATCCTGTTCTATTTATCGTCTGTATGTAACTACAAGTGAAAATTGCTAAGGTATGGTGGCAGCTTTTTAGTGTTTGTTTTGTCACTTATTTAGACCAATATATACTCTCAATTTAGCTAGGAAGAAATAATTCGATTAGATAATATTGCATTATCACATAGTAAAATGTAGTCAGTATGTATATTTTCAGAATCAAAATGTAGATAGTGTATGTCGTCTCAGAGTCACATCTAAATATTTAAATATTGACCATCAGTTATTAAGACTTGAGTGTCAATGAGTACACATGAAGTACGATGAAGTTTATGAGATGACATGCATTATTGGGGATTTCTGCAATATGTTTAAGAGTGTTGCTAAATGCAAACAATTATGCACTCCTTTCTACCCAATTTGAGAAATGAAAAGAAAAAACAAGAATCACTTTCATTACCCTGTTGATCCATAATAGAATGCCAACTGGTAATTGGTAATGTATAATGGTTGTTGTTGATTAGTAGTTATGATCCGCGTCATAATTTTAAGTGATAAGTTGTAAGCAAATAGGTAGGATATGCCACTTCATTCTTTCACGGTACCCACACATAAAACTGCTCACTTTCTCCCTTTAGATTTGGAACTCCCATTTTTCATTACTGGAGCAAACATGTAATTTTAATTCCGCCCTCATATATTCATCTATCTCTTCACTTGTAAAGGCACATGAAACATTGAATTAACGTCAATATTCGCATGTCTGCAAGTGCTGCCATAGCGGATGTACACTCTCCTCCTCTAGTGAGTAACGCACTGAAACAAGGTCCAATGGTATGCTATTAGTTATCATCGTTAATATGTAAGTATGCATGCATGTATATGTATAGGCGAGGTTCATTGGGCTAACCTAAAAAAAAACACCAGGAACGCAGATCAGCACGGTACATACTACAGTAGTACTTGGCAGCAACAGGATGTGGAATGGGTCATGATAAGAGGAACCGCATGTATGTGATAGGCAATGTAAGGCTGAGTTCGGAATGTGATTTAGAATATATAGGAGGAAGAGGAAGGTCAAGCAATGGAGATGGGGGTAAAGGAGACAATGGACGCTTTGTGCTGTGGCAGATGTGGCCAGGAATGTGGTTGGTGGAGTTGGTAGTGGGAGGTTACAAGGTGATTGCAGGTTGCAATGGTAAAGTTGTCTGGCTGTGCTTGCCTTGGGACTAGTGCAGCTAAAAGACCTCATCAGCCTCTTAGGCGGCTCATTCAAGTATGCATACCTTTTCTATAATATTCCTTCATATTTCAAAATAGTAGCTCACCTGATCTTTATGGACAAAAATGGTATTTTACTCGTTGTGTACTCATTTTGATGTCCAGCATCTTACCACTTTTAGAAAATATCATTAGGCTATACAACCTCTGTCAGGAGAATTTTGTTTCTAATGAAGTAAGTATTTTCCTTTTTTGCATTTCCATTTTTATATATTTTTTATTTTATATGCACCAAGTTAAGAAGACCTGCATGATTTTAATTATACACTTTGGCCCTTACCCAAAACTTATATTGGGTCCATTAATAATGTGGATGGTTATCTGGACAACCTACGGCAAGGGCTGCTGCTGTGAGTAATACCTTTCTTTTGTCTGAAGCAGTTTCAGAAAGACAAAGCTACATGAAAGGCATAGTTGAATTAGCACCTAATAAGACGTAATGGGACTTTGGACCCGACAAAAGTTGGATCCTGAGCTTGAGGTTGAGCAACAAAATATTTTAAATGCCAAACAGGTCTGATTTGTTGATGCCAAATATGTAATACAGGTTGCTTAGAATAATATTTTGCTAACTGCTATTATTTCCTTCAGAAGTTGTCTAGAGCGATCATTGAACAGAAGAGGCATTTTAATACACTTGAGATTCATAATTTTGGTGATATCGGTAGATCTGATTTGGATCGTGTGGCTTTCCAAGGGAGTCAAGTGTCTTTGAGGTACGTTGTGGTATGATTTTCAAGTACGTCATTTGATTTCATGTTTGCATGTGGATCTGCTGCATAATCTAAATTTACATTGAGTTGAATCGTGAAATATTAGAAGTTTATATTGCTATGCATGTGCTCTGTTTTGTGGCCAAATTTCTCTTGTGAAAGGAGCTTTGATTACTATCAGTTGTTGGTATGTAATTTATATGCATATTCATATTTGATAACTTTCTTCCTTAATCCATCCACCTTGTAATGTTAAATAATTTGCAAAAAAAATAGTAATTCTTCCAAATTTATGTAAAACCAACTAACATCCACTAATGGATGAGTCTTACGGATTGTGCAAAGACTAGGATATAAAGCACAGGCAACATGAATATGCGGATGTTTCTGTCAAGCTTGAACTAGCAACATGAATAAATTTGACTCACTGCTAATTAAAGTAACAAAATATGCTGATGTTTCTTCAAATGGAGCCAGAATTTAACATAATAGAGTTCAACATAAAAAATATGATTGTTTTAACCAAATTTACATCAGAAAAAAACACAGCTAAATAGTAGATGACATAGATAATCAGAATAGCATACACTGAACTGCTAGTGTGCATAAATATACAAGATTGACTAAGGCAGAATCCATCATATAAACATACAGTGGAGAAAATAAGTTAAATATCAACTCAAAAAATGGTTATTCGGATGAAACAGTGCAAAATGAGTTAGTTTATACTGCATAAGTTTGACCATAGACTACCAAAAAAAGTTGTAGATGATGAATTAAGTAGCTTGTATCTTCTTGAATTTCTCCAGCCAAGTCATTGGCAGATAATCTGGCCAAATCAAACTAAGTTAACATAGTAGCTCTGTAATATCAGGAAACTAAAGAGACAATGTTATATATATTCATCCGAAACGACAATATTATTGATTAAGTTCTCCGGTTTCACGCTTGCTTCTTACAGAATTCATGTAACTTTTAGCTGTTTATTAGTTTATATCAAAAATTTACAATGATCGGTTACCATGTTAGAAAAAAATACAAAAAATGAATTCAAATTTAAACTCTTTTCTTTGAATAAGAGAAATCATTTACAGATAACTGTGAAATAAACTTGTAAGTTAGTTTTTGCTTACATACATAAAACTAAAAGTTACCATCTGAGTTATTTCTTCTGATCCATTTGAATCACTAAAAGCATCATCTGCAAGACGAAAATCACTAAAAGCATCATCGTATGTTTTTGTTCATACACATAACCAATATAGTATTATTTTATAATGGAACCCATATAGTATTATTTTATAATACATAGTCAGTCCTATATCAGGATAACTTGCATTTCACCATCTACTGGTTTTGCTGTAGATCAAAAAATAGGATCCTATGTCAATGCATCTGCACTATTGTTTTATATTTTTGAGAACTATAAATTTGTCCATTCTTATGTCTGAATGAATCTGCACATTAACTGTTTATATTTTCCTAATACATGCATATTTGTAAAATTGTGGTGGTGGGTTAAAAAGACTTGTAACGGAAATGTTGGCTTGTTCTGGGTTAACCTTATTTATTATTTCTATCTGTTTATCTTATGTAATTATGATGTCATTGCTCTAGACATGTAGGGTCAATAAATGATATTAGTCTCTGAGAAATTACATGAAAGTAAGAACATTGCATGAATGCGATCATCTCTAATCTGGTTATCCATTAAATTTACTTTGTGGTTAATGTATCTTGCTACCAGTTGGAAAATGCAAACTTTGAAAGTTATGAAGGTTTTAGTATAGATTGAAAGTTCCAGTAGAAAGAGACTTTGATTTACTTTCTACACATAGTGCCCTGTTACTTCTGGTCCTCTATGTTGGTCAATGTTATCACATGTATAACCAGTGCTGGCCCTATTGTTTTTGTCGCCCTAGCCAAACTTCTAGGACAACATAAGTTTTATTATACGAACATAAATTTCTAGTGTCAAACCTGGGTTGTTGGCCCAAATTTTCGAAGTGGTTGGCATTCTATACAGACTGCTGTATAGGTATTTTGTATGCTGTTTTATTATACAAGTCAATAAATGATATTTAGTGTGCTGTTTGATAACCATATTTGTGAATAAAACTGCATTTAATTGTTTGTTGTTATTCTTTTGCAGTCATATCGAAGTAGCAACAACGCCTCAAATGGTGATAATATACAAGTCGAGAATCATTCTAGAAAATGCAAACTTTTGAGTTGGCAAAGAAATGTTGTTGCAGAAGCAACAATTGCATGAACTGATTCTACTGCTCTAGTGCACCGAGTACCGTTACGAGCGAATGCTTGGAAGATGTGGGTTGATACGGTAGTGGATCCTCTAGCTATTCTATACAGACATACTTCAGATATCTACACTATTGGGCAAACAGTTGGGAAGAGTATGTCTCATTTGATTTGTACGTATATGTATTGTATTCTTATTTGTTATGGATTTGACTATGTTTTGTAATGAAGTTATAAATTCAAAAATGGTGTAACTTGAATCGTTTTCGATTATTAGCATGAATGCAAAATGTATGTATTATTTTAAGTAACTTAAACGACTGTCGTTATTATTAATGAAATATTTGTTTTAAATATAATGCTGTAAATTTTTTTGATTAATATAAGCTACAAAAGTTTATTACAACTATTATTAACAGTTGTTAATCGGTAGCACAACTGATGAAAACAGTTGTTGAAATGTGCCTTTTGCAACAGCTAAAAACTGTTGTGAAAGGAACTTGGAACAACTGGTGTTAGTTGTTGCAAAAAAGATAATTGTTATACAAAAGGTTTTTTACAACAACTTAAAGCTGTTGTAGAAACAATTTTGCAAGAGCAGATGTTAGTGGTCAATAACTATGTTACAACTGACGCTGTCTGTTGTAAAAGACCTTTTTACAACAGACGGAAACAGTTGTAAATAGGCCCGCTTATTACAACTCCAGATATTAAGATTGCTTGATGCAAGTTGTAATAGACGTATTACAACTTTTTTGACAGTTGCAAAATGTTATTTCTGTTGTTGTGATGTTTGATGCTTTCTTTGTCGACGGTGTAATATTTCATATTGGCATGTCTATTCTATTTATAAGTTTTAAATGCTTTTTAAATTGTGCAGCAGTATATTGATCCCCTTTTTATTTTCAAATTACATAGTTTCTTTAATAACATAATAATTAAGAAATGAGTATTGATCAAATTTTGAGTATAAATCTTTTTAAATAATTGTGTTGGAAACACACATTTTGAGTTTGACCGTGAAGTTCCAAAATGACTTTTTATTTAAACTAAAAAAGTATCACATAAAAATATGATTTGTGTCATTGATTTTTTTTTTCCAAACTTCATTTATGTATGCGTTGAAGCTTGAATCATGGATTAAAAAAAATCCACGCGCGAATCACATGTCACGTTCACGCACGGAGCGCGAGCTGTTATGCTCGTAAATGATAATATTCATATACTTATAAAAATATATGATTTACCTAGAGACAAAATTTTCTGTGATACAGGCAATGCAGTTATTCTCGTTATGCTAAGATTAATGCTTTGATAGTTTCAACTTCTGCTAAATAGGAGGAAGACTGCACTGCACCTTGTAGATTAAGTTAAGCTCCTCAAGTTATTGGCAAGAACAAAGGAGTGTAGCTGCACAACACACAATGAACAAAAAGGGAGGCTAAAAAGATTGTTGGAATAAATTATCAACATTAGCATATAGTTGTGTGAAAAGAGAATTTTTATTAAATTAGATAAATCGAAGATATAATATATCATGAGTAAATTTGCATCGATATTCGAAAAAGATGTGAAACATCCCAGAGGCGTTTATTCCTTGCTTTATTGTTTTTATTTAAATAATGTAGTTCATTGATATGCTATTTGTTTATCATGTTCATTAATTGACTGTTCACAAATATAATGATGTGTTTTAAGCTAACAATTGTTTGATTTCTTATTCTATCTTATAATATCAGGAATTATTCAGTATACATTAATTAATAAAATTTACACGTTTGCATCTTTTTTTCCGAATAAGACAATAAATTTTTCATTAATTTCTTGTTTACAAAAACAATTAATAGAATGTTTATTTTACATATTACACAAATTAACGATCGATTTTCCCACCATTATGCGATTATACTAGTAATATAATGAAGTAAACGCTTTATAATGTTGAAATGGCCTACATTTTACAAATATTCCTTTGCAGCCCAAAGGCGAAGCAACTGAAAAAAAGGAAGCTTTGGTTAAGTTTGAGAGGGAAATTTTAACAATTTTGCTATGTGATCCATTGTTTATGGTATTCCTTTTTTGTTGCCTATGAACAGTAATCATACTACATAGATTTGAAGACCCGTCACTCGGTCGAAGACCGACTATTATGAGTGGGCTTTTTTTTAGCTTAGGGGCTAGTGGCCATGCGGTTTGAGTGGAACCTGAAATAAAATTGGAATGTCTAAACACAGAAAAGTTTTATTTGAATTAATGAACATGTATTTAAAACTTTGCATAATTTGTCAAACTTATTGTAACAACCCGGAAAATCTGGGCCAGTTTAAAATTTTTATTTTGGCAATTTTAACGAATTTTGAATATTTAAAATGGATTATTTTAAATAAAAACGACGAGAAATTTAGTTTGAATAGAATTCGACGTATATATTATATACGTCGTCGTTAGAGTATATAATAATTATATATAATTATAAAAGGAATTGAAAATGGCGCGGTAGTTCGAAAATTCGATTTCTAATTTCAAATGAATATACAGAATTCAATATAAGTCAGAATTGAACGAAACAAGAAATATTTGAATCTGTATAACCATATCTTTGTAACGAAGTTAACAAACTGAGATTTCATCTTAGAAATGATAAGATATGTCCAGTTGAAAATTCTGAATAGTCGCTATGGAATTCAGGCCCTTAAAAATGGACATTTTGCAAATGACCTCGGATTTCGACGAAACCACTTTTGTTGGGTCCGTGATGTCAAGTTATTGCTAGATTCCAAATTTCATAATTTTTCAAATCAGTATGTGAGCGTGGTAAAGGAAAACGTGTTTTGACCATTTCAGTTGATTTTAATCGACTGGAAATTGGCTATTTTTCTAACGGTCTCAGAATTCGACGAAACTAGTTTTGTTAGGACCGTATTGTCAATAGGAAGCTAGAAAATATTTTTCTGGAATTTTTCTAGTTAGTATGTGACCCCGGTAATTTGAAATGTACGTTTAAAATTTCAATATAGTGATTTAAATGCAAGTTCAAAGGAAACTGATTGTAACGATCGAATCAGCTTGCGATACATATCCCACTGAGTTCGGAATGGGGGTAAAACGCTATGGGCGACAGGCGGTGGACCTCGTATAGAGGTCGTATGTGAAAGTCAACTTTTTAATAATTAAATATTAAAAAAAAAAAAAAAATCTCTCCCCCCCTTTTAACCCGCTCAGGCCCCCCCCCCCTATTCAACAGATCGAAATCGATTTATAAAATAAAAAAAAAAAGGAGAAGAAAGGAGGGATCGGAGGAAGCGCCTCCGACTGGAGGAGCTCAACGCGCCGCGCCTCATCGGGGACCCCCCCCCTCTCTTCCACCTCGACCGCAACGCGCAAGCACCACCCTCACGACCTCCTCCCTCCAGGCGACGAAACCCTCGAACCGAAGCTCCCAGAAACCCAGGCCGCGACGCAATCGGAGCCTCCACCTCGAACACCACCTCGCGACACCTCCGAACGCCACCAGAGCCGCCGACTCCTCCTCCTCCCCTTCGCAGGATCGGTGAGCCATTTTATTTTATTTGTTTTTTTATTTTTATTTAAAAACTGTAGTTATTTTTTTTTTAGATTTAAAACTATAGTTTTTTTTTCTTTAGAATAAAACTGATTTTTAGGAAGTTATAAAACTGAATTTTAAAAAAAGAATGAAAACAGAATTTTTTTTATAAAGATTTAAAACTGTTTTGTTTTTTTAAAAAGATTTAAAACTGTTTGTTTTTTTTTAAGATTTTAAAACTGATTTGTTTATGAGTATAAAAGCAGATTTTTTTTAAGTATAAAAGCAGATTTTTTTTAAAGTATAAAAGCAGATTTTTTTTAAGTATAAAAGCATATTTTTTTTAAAATTATAAAAACTGATTTTGTAAAATATAAAAACTGATTTTGTAAAATTATAAAAACTGATTTTGTAAAATATAAAAACTGATTTTGTAAAATATAAAAACTGATTTTGTAAAAATAAAAACTGATTTGGTTTTAAAAATAAAAACTGATTTTGTTTTAAAAAAGAAAAAAACCTTAAATAGGAGAAAGGTTTAATCTTTAAAGTGAAAAGGGATTTGAACTTTAAGAAGTAAAAAAAAAATCAGATTTTTAGAATTTAAAAAGAAAGAAAAATTAGATTTTTATATTGAAAGTCGAAAGAAAAAAATTCGATTTTTATATATTGAATAACGATAGGAAAATAGAATTTTTATGTATTGAACTTCGAGTTAAAAATATGATTTTTATGTATTGAACTTCGAAATAAAAATATGATTTTTATATATAGAACTTCGAAATAAAAATATGATTTTTATATGTTGAATAGCGAAGTAAAATTCGATTTTTACATATGTAGTGAAAGCGGGCAACGAAGGTGACAGAAAAGGCGAAGACTTCTGCAAATGAAGAGCCGTGGAGCTAGGATAGCTATATGTGAGAATTTCTCACCTTTCAATTTCTTTTTCTAGTTATATATATATACTAGGATGCAGACGGTGCTTAGTTGTGATAACCCCAAACTTCCACAAGTGAAAGCAGGAGAAATCATTTTTGGAATACAACATAAATACAATAAAACAGAACACAGATACAATATAGCAAAGGAGATTCATAGAGTAATAACATTATAGCAGCGGAAAAATATAATGTCATCAATCACAGAAATTCCACAGTCACAGAAAACTAAGATTATTACAACAAGTTTGCAGAAAAGAAATAAGTTTGATGTCTAAAAAGAAAAGAAAAGATGCCAATAGAAACAAAAAGTCTTCAAGCTCCAAGTCATCACCTCTTCTCCCAAACAGAATCCAAGAGAGAGAAAATAAGCAGCTTCAAAGAAAAGCTCCAAGCAAAGAATGAACCTGTCTACTTGGCTGCCCGTGTAGAAGAGAGGGCACCCAAGTTTGCAAAAAGGTGAAACAAACTATGGGTCAGTCGTGGGACTGGTGTGAGAATTCTTAAATAACTTATACTAATAAAAATAAGGCAAATCCAAAAGACCACGCCGCTAACGCGGAACGGGTTTACTCTAAGGGACTGCCGTGCATGACTAAAGTAAATCGTCAAAATAACGCAATGCTTTTTAGAAAAATGAAACCATTATAAGACCCAAGTCCCATCACACAATGCAACACAAACCGGAGGATAGGGTTTTACCTTATAATGGTCAAAAGATGCTTGATACGATAAACACGGTATTATATAATAATAGTGTGCAACCAATTTGAAATACATCAAAGTAAATGTATTAATCCTAGACGGCATGAGTGCCCCATCCCACTATGTCGCCACATATAGGTATACAATCAAAACCGCGTGATGTCGTATTGGAAATTTGGGTTTCCATCTGAGTCAAGGCTAGGGAGGAGATCCTTACCGATTCGAGACACTCTAGCCATGCCCCAGGATTGGTACTCTGTCCAACCCTTGGATCCTGCAGGGCCGGTCCACACTTACTTTTGTGGATTGGCAATTCCTGAACACACGCTTCCCGGTCCTTTTGGACCTATACTACGGCCAGTGGCGACCGCATAAACCGAGGCCTCGAACAATCCAACAACCACAATGAATAAATGCCAGCGCTGGTAGGTCCCTGGCACCACTCTAGCTAGAAAGAAACGTGTGTACTCCCTGCGTTCCCTTCTCCCGTTTTAGACTCTACCGGGCTGTGAGGCTCGTGAGGTCACGTCATACACAAAGCTATGCCTAAACAGGCTATGCTTTGATCATCAACCACAAGGCTCTGCTTTTCAACAAGTAACCCTGATCATTGCATCTTAGTATGCCACACCGTCACTCCATACCGTACTATTGATCGTCCGTCACTATATAAACGGGTGTTAAGTAGAGAATAAATTCTCTACCACCAATCGTTTATATATTAACTGAATATCAAAAATATAATATTTTGTGGGGTACGATGTCAGACACACCATCCATTTATACCCATGCTCTAGGTCTGAACTAGGGTCAAACCCGTGAAATCAACACGTACGTTTGGGCAATTACCCTGACCCTTGAATTGGGATCAAACCAACTCAGAGTCTTGATCGTTGTCCATTCGAGGGGAGATTTACGGTCTTCATACGCCGTCTTCATACTTGAATTCTTGAAATCGTACGATCATTTGGAATGGGATTAACCCGGTCTTTCCAAATAATCTCGCATTCATATATTTTGAGAAAAACATATTTCATATCGTGATTTTAATTATATATAATATAAATATAGATATATATATATACATAAATAGTTCGTTTAACACGTCGCTCCTATATATAACTGTCGTTTCTCTTATCTTTTACTTTCCTACTTATATGACAATTTGGCCTAGGAATAGACGATGAACTCTTCTCTTCTAATTTATTTATACTTTATAATTTACATTTACAAATGTAAATTTTAACATACCATTCCATTAATTCCTTTATATATTCTTTTATTCAACATTATAAATAATGTTAATCTTACATACCGTATCATTCCTTTTATTTAACATTATAATTAATGTTAATTCTTCCTACGGGGTGAATTCTCTTTTTATATACATTATAAATAATGTATATTCTTCCTACGGTCAAGTTTTTTAAATCTTAACGTTATAAAATAGTGTAACTATCATACGGTGAAATTTTCCTTTTATTTAACATTGTGAATGATGTTAAATTTACATACACTTCATTTTCCTTTTTATAACATTGAAAATATATTATTAGAAAATATAGATTTCCCAATATTATTTCTTTATCTTTTACATTAAAAAAAAATAATGTTAATTCTTTTCATACAGTTTCATTTCTTTTGCTTAACGTTAAAAATAATGTTAATTCTTGCATATAGTTTCATTTCTCCTAGTTAACATAAAATAAATGTTAATTCTTCCTACGGGGTGAATTCTCTTTTTATTTACATTATAAATAATGTTTATTATCTTACAATGCAAATTCTCTTTTAATAAACATTATAAATAATGTATATTTACATGACATGCATTTTCTATATTGTTGACATGACAAAATATTATTTTTCATACAATGCATGTCTTATTTTAACATAACAAAAATATTCTTTTACCTACAATGCATTTATTATTTTCTAACGTAACAAAATAATAGTTTCATACAATGCATTTCTATTTCTCTAACATGACAAAATAATATTTTATGCAATGCATTTCTATTTCTCTAACATGACAAAATAATATTCATACAATGCATTTCTATTTTTCTAACATGACAGAATAATATATTCATACAATGCACTTCTATTTTTCTAACATGACAGAATAATATGTTCATACAATGCATTTATCTATTTTTCTAACATGACAGAATAATATTTTCATACAATGCACTTATCTATATAACGTTCTAACTTGACAAAATATTATTTGCATACAATGTGTTTTCTATTTTTCTAACTTGACAAAAATAATATGCATACAATGTATTTTCTATTTTTCTAACTTGACGAAAATAATATGCATACAATGTATTTTCTATTTTTCTAACTTGACAAAAAAATAATATGCATACAATGTATTTTCTATTTTTCTAACTTGACAAAAATAATATGCATACAATGTATTTTCTATTTTTCTAACTTGACGAAAATAATATGCATACAATGTATTTTCTATTTTTCTAACTTGACAAAAATAATATGCATACAATGCTTTTTTTTCTATTTTTCTAACTTGACAAATATGCTATTTTTATATAGTGCCATCTTCTATTTTATATAATGGACAAAATATAGTTCATTAACATGCTATGCTATTTTTATTTTTAATAATGAACAAAATATAGTTCATTAACATACGATGCTTTCTTCTTTTGATAATGAACAAAATATATTCACTTACATACGATGTTTTCTTATTTTGATAATGAACAAAATATATTCATTCAACATACGGTGCTTGCTTATTGTTACTAATGAACAAAATATTAGTTCATTACATATAGCGACCAATTCTATTTTTATTAACGAACAAAAAATGGTTCGTTTCACATAGCGACAAATTTTATTTTGAATAATGACACAAAATATAATTCTTTACCATAGCGACAAATTCTATTTTGTTAATGACACAAAATATAATTCTTTAACATATAGTGCTTTCTTATTTTATAAATGAACAAAATATAATCATTCACATATAACGACCAATTCTATTTTATAAATACACAAATTTGTTCATTCAACATACGGTGCTTGTATTCTATTATAACACAAATTTGTTCATTCAACATACGGTGCTAATTTTTCTTATTTTGATATTGACAAAAGTGTCAATTTACATACGGTGTTCATTTTCTTATTTTGATATTGACAAAAGTGTCAATTTACATACGGTGTTCATTTTCTTATTTTGATATTGACAAAAATGTCACTTCAACATGCATGTTTATTTTCTTATTTTAATATTGACAAAAATGTCACTTCAACATGCATGTTTATTTTCTTATTTTAATATTGACAAAAATGTCACTTTACATACATGTTCTTTTTCTTATTTTATTATTGACAAAAATGTCACTTCAACATACATGAACAATTTCTTATTTTAATATTGACAAAAATGTCACTTTACATACATGTTCTTTTTCTTATTTTATTATTGACAAAAATGTCACTTCAACATACATGAACAATTTCTTATTTTAATATTGACAAAAATGTCACTTTACAACATACATGAACAATTTTAATATATCTAATTTTTACATATCAACATGTCACACAACATACATGAACGATTTTAATATATTTAATTTTATATTGTAACATCTCAACATACAGTGGGTTTTGTCCTAGCATACGCATACAGATTAAGTCATAGCAGATTCACATACAGTTTATATCTTAGCAGATTCACATACATATATGATTATGAATGCGAACATCTATAATTAAAACATAATTACTTAAATAAAATAAATAGGATTCTCACCTCAATTAGATTGGAGTTTGTTCCCAATTGCTCTGCATTAAAGTTGTATTCGAAGTCACGGTTCCACCGGATCTGAAATTTTCAGAATCGGTGTTCATATGCATAAGTTATTGATGTTTTAAATCAAACAGACTTTTAACAACTGCTTCTGTCACGCTTAAAAGCGTTACAAAATCTGAAGCATACCTCAATTTCAGAATTTGTTCAAAACTTCAAATCGCGATAACTTTTGATTTACTGAACGGTTTTGAGTGCGGATTTTTTGGAGAATGACCGCCTTGGAGAGATCTTTGTACGGCCAGAAGGGGGTGGAGTTCGGTCGAGCGCGGTGGGCCCGGCGTGGCTGCGACCGGCGGATCTTTGCGGCGATGGTGGCGGCGCTACAGGGCACGGGGGAGGCGATAGTGGGTACCAAATCGAAGGGCTCGCGAAGAGCTTCGAAACGGTATATGGTATGCTGAATTCCGTCGAGAGATGAGGGAGAAAAGTGAGTTTGAAATTTTGATGCTCTATGGGTTCTTTGCGGCTAAACAACGAGGAGGAAGAAAGGGAAGTACACGGCCCGTATACTAGCGTATTTATACCAGTATATTAGGGTTTTATTTTTAATTATTTATTTAATTAATTAATTAATTCTAGAAAATACAGTTTTCACATACGACCTCCGATTCGCGCTCAACGACTGTCGAACTTAATGTTTTGACGTCTTCTGAACGCGATGGCGCTATTCCCATGGTCCAATTCTGAAGTTACAGTATGGTTTTCTTTTATTTTCAAATAAATCCTTTATTTTAAATTCGAACGTAAATATAATTTTGCCGGGGCCACATACGAAGTCAGAAAAATCCGGAAAAATTATTTTTGGCTTTCTTATGCCGATACGATCACAACAAAATTCGTTTCGTTCAATTCTGAGACCGTTTGAATTTTTTTAATGAATTTTAAAGTCAAAAATTGTCCGTTTATGCTGAAAAATCAATTATAATTATATATTAATTCTAAAAATTACCAAAAAATCATTTTTAGCTTTGTTTTGATGATACGAACCCAACAAAATTTATTTCGTTCGATTCTGAGACTTTTTGAAAAATGGCTATTTTCTAGGCGAATATTTTTAATATTAAAAATACATTTTTAAACAAATATTTTCTGAAACTCGAAACATATAAGTGTTTACTGTTTTTCAATGCAGAAACGTCATTCTGAAACCAATGGAAGTGGTTTCGAGTTCAAATTCCTAAATATGTGAAAAGTAGCATTTTTGTCTTATGCAAATTACCCACCGACCTTTCTAAAAATTGAATTAGCCATAACTTTTGATTTCCGCTATGAAATTTCGATTTTTCGGATTCGTTGGAAAGATATTTTTAAATAGATTCTAATATTTTTGGTTTTACTAAAATCCGTTAAATTTTGCATCCTGTATGGTTAGTCAAAGTTCAAGTTTGACTTTCCAAACTACCGCGCCATTTCTAGCTCTTTTTATTTTTAAAATTAATTTATTCATTCTAACTTCGATTTGAACCAAATTTGTGATCCTTATTATTTAAAATAGATTATTTTAAATATCAAAACTCATTTAAAATCACTTAAAATAAATTTAACTTGGCCCCAAAATTCAGGGTCGTTACAATCTCCCCCACTTAAGAACTTTTCGTCCCCGAAAAGGAAAAAGAAAATAAAAGAGGAGAAGAGGAAGAATAAACACAGAGAATGTTTTTAACAGAGATGGTACCGCCTATAACATCAGGCTTTCCTCCTCCTTCAGTAAAAGCTGCTACTGAAGAAGTTGGTCCTTTCGCTCCTTCGTAAACATGTGCCAATTGAGCATCGCCACTTCACTTAGTCTTCTTCGAATGCACGATCAAGGAAAGAGTCAAAACAACAGAAAAGGTGATTCTAAAAGATCGAAGGATGAATGAAAAGATGACGATAAAGTGACTGGCTATTATGTATCTCATGAACTGTTCGCCATAGAATATAGTGATTCTATGTAAACGAATTATTATAAATATGTTGTACTCCGCTTTGTAAACCAAAGCTCTGATACCAACTGTGATAACCCCAAACTTCCACAAGTGAAAGCAGGAGAAATCATTTTTGGAATACAACATAAATACAATAAAACAGAACACAGATACAATATAGCAAAGGAGATTCATAGAGTAATAACATTATAGCAGCGGAAAAATATAATGTCATCAATCACAGAAATTCCACAGTCACAGAAAACTAAGATTATTACAACAAGTTTGCAGAAAAGAAATAAGTTTGATGTCTAAAAAGAAAAGAAAAGATGCCAATAGAAACAAAAAGTCTTCAAGCTCCAAGTCATCACCTCTTCTCCCAAACAGAATCCAAGAGAGAGAAAATAAGCAGCTTCAAAGAAAAGCTCCAAGCAAAGAATGAACCTGTCTACTTGGCTGCCCGTGTAGAAGAGAGGGCACCCAAGTTTGCAAAAAGGTGAAACAAACTATGGGTCAGTCGTGGGACTGGTGTGAGAATTCTTAAATAACTTATACTAATAAAAATAAGGCAAATCCAAAAGACCACGCCGCTAACGCGGAACGGGTTTACTCTAAGGGACTGCCGTGCATGACTAAAGTAAATCGTCAAAATAACGCAATGCTTTTTAGAAAAATGAAACCATTATAAGACCCAAGTCCCATCACACAATGCAACACAAACCGGAGGATAGGGTTTTACCTTATAATGGTCAAAAGATGCTTGATACGATAAACACGGTATTATATAATAATAGTGTGCAACCAATTTGAAATACATCAAAGTAAATGTATTAATCCTAGACGGCATGAGTGCCCCATCCCACTATGTCGCCATATATAGGTATACAATCAAAACCGCGTGATGTCGTATTGGAAATTTGGGTTTCCATCTGAGTCAAGGCTAGGGAGGAGATCCTTACCGATTCGAGACACTCTAGCCATGCCCCAGGATTGGTACTCTGTCCAACCCTTGGATCCTGCAGGGCCGGTCCACACTTACTTTTGTGGATTGGCAATTCCTGAACACACGTTTCCCGGTCCTTTTGGACCTATACTACGGCCAGTGGCGACCGCATAAACCGAGGCCTCGAACAATCCAACAACCACAATGAATAAATGCCAGCGCTGGTAGGTCCCTGGCACCACTCTAGCTAGAAAGAAATGTGTGTACTCCCTGCGTTCCCTTCTCCCGTTTTAGACTCTACCGGGCTGTGAGGCTCGTGAGGTCACGTCATACACAAAGCTATGCCTAAACAGGCTATGCTTTGATCATCAACCACAAGGCTCTGCTTTTCAACAAGTAACCCTGATCATTGCATCTTAGTATGCCACACCGTCACTCCATACCGTACTATTGATCGTCCGTCACTATATAAACGGGTGTTAAGTAGAGAATAAATTCTCTACCACCAATCGTTTATATATTAACTGAATATCAACAATATAATATTTTGTGGGGTACGATGTCAGACACACCATCCATTTATACCCATGCTCTAGGTCTGAACTAGGGTCAAACCCGTGAAATCAACACGTACGTTTGGGCAATTACCCTGACCCTTGAATTGGGATCAACCCAACTCAGAGTCTTGATCGTTGTCCATTCGAGGGGAGATTTACGGTCTTCATACGCCGTCTTCATACTTGAATTCTTGAAATCGTACGATCATTTGGAATGGGATTAACCCGGTCTTTCCAAATAATCTCGCATTCATATATTTTGAGAAAAACATATTTCATATCGTGATTTTAATTATATATAATATAAATATAGATATATATATATATACATAAATAGTTCGTTTAACACGTCGCTCCTATATATAACTGTCGTTTCTCTTATCTTTTACTTTCCTACTTATATGACAATTTGGCCTAGGAATAGACGATGAACTCTTCTCTTCTAATTTATTTATACTTTATAATTTACATTTACAAATGTAAATTTTAACATACCATTCCATTAATTCCTTTATATATTCTTTTATTCAACATTATAAATAATGTTAATCTTACATACCGTATCATTCCTTTTATTTAACATTATAATTAATGTTAATTCTTCCTACGGGGTGAATTCTCTTTTTATATACATTATAAATAATGTATATTCTTCCTACGGTCAAGTTTTTTAAATCTTAACGTTATAAAATAGTGTAACTATCATACGGTGAAATTTTCCTTTTATTTAACATTGTGAATGATGTTAAATTTACATACACTTCATTTTCCTTTTTATAACATTGAAAATATATTATTAGAAAATATAGATTTCCCAATATTATTTCTTTATCTTTTACATTAAAAAAAAAATAATGTTAATTCTTTTCATACAGTTTCATTTCTTTTGCTTAACGTTAAAAATAATGTTAATTCTTGCATATAGTTTCATTTCTCCTAGTTAACATAAAATAAATGTTAATTCTTCCTACGGGGTGAATTCTCTTTTTATTTACATTATAAATAATGTTTATTATCTTACAATGCAAATTCTCTTTTAATAAACATTATAAATAATGTATATTTACATGACATGCATTTTCTATATTGTTGACATGACAAAATATTATTTTTCATACAATGCATGTCTTATTTTAACATAACAAAAATATTCTTTTACCTACAATGCATTTATTATTTTCTAACGTAACAAAATAATAGTTTCATACAATGCATTTCTATTTCTCTAACATGACAAAATAATATTTTATGCAATGCATTTCTATTTCTCTAACATGACAAAATAATATTCATACAATGCATTTCTATTTTTCTAACATGACAGAATAATATATTCATACAATGCACTTCTATTTTTCTAACATGACAGAATAATATGTTCATACAATGCATTTATCTATTTTTCTAACATGACAGAATAATATTTTCATACAATGCACTTATCTATATAACGTTCTAACTTGACAAAATATTATTTGCATACAATGTGTTTTCTATTTTTCTAACTTGACAAAAATAATATGCATACAATGTATTTTCTATTTTTCTAACTTGACGAAAATAATATGCATACAATGTATTTTCTATTTTTCTAACTTGACAAAAAAATAATATGCATACAATGTATTTTCTATTTTTCTAACTTGACAAAAATAATATGCATACAATGTATTTTCTATTTTTCTAACTTGACGAAAATAATATGCATACAATGTATTTTCTATTTTTCTAACTTGACAAAAATAATATGCATACAATGCTTTTTTTTCTATTTTTCTAACTTGACAAATATGCTATTTTTATATAGTGCCATCTTCTATTTTATATAATGGACAAAATATAGTTCATTAACATGCTATGCTATTTTTATTTTTAATAATGAACAAAATATAGTTCATTAACATACGATGCTTTCTTCTTTTGATAATGAACAAAATATATTCACTTACATACGATGTTTTCTTATTTTGATAATGAACAAAATATATTCATTCAACATACGGTGCTTGCTTATTGTTACTAATGAACAAAATATTAGTTCATTACATATAGCGACCAATTCTATTTTTATTAACGAACAAAAAATGGTTCGTTTCACATAGCGACAAATTTTATTTTGAATAATGACACAAAATATAATTCTTTACCATAGCGACAAATTCTATTTTGTTAATGACACAAAATATAATTCTTTAACATATAGTGCTTTCTTATTTTATAAATGAACAAAATATAATCATTCACATATAACGACCAATTCTATTTTATAAATACACAAATTTGTTCATTCAACATACGGTGCTTGTATTCTATTATAACACAAATTTGTTCATTCAACATACGGTGCTAATTTTTCTTATTTTGATATTGACAAAAGTGTCAATTTACATACGGTGTTCATTTTCTTATTTTGATATTGACAAAAGTGTCAATTTACATACGGTGTTCATTTTCTTATTTTGATATTGACAAAAATGTCACTTCAACATGCATGTTTATTTTCTTATTTTAATATTGACAAAAATGTCACTTCAACATGCATGTTTATTTTCTTATTTTAATATTGACAAAAATGTCACTTTACATACATGTTCTTTTTCTTATTTTATTATTGACAAAAATGTCACTTCAACATACATGAACAATTTCTTATTTTAATATTGACAAAAATGTCACTTTACATACATGTTCTTTTTCTTATTTTATTATTGACAAAAATGTCACTTCAACATACATGAACAATTTCTTATTTTAATATTGACAAAAATGTCACTTTACAACATACATGAACAATTTTAATATATCTAATTTTTACATATCAACATGTCACACAACATACATGAACGATTTTAATATATTTAATTTTATATTGTAACATCTCAACATACAGTGGGTTTTGTCCTAGCATACGCATACAGATTAAGTCATAGCAGATTCACATAAAGTTTATATCTTAGCAGATTCACATACATATATGATTATGAATGCGAACATCTATAATTAAAACATAATTACTTAAATAAAATAAATAGGATTCTCACCTCAATTAGATTGGAGTTTGTTCCCAATTGCTCTGCATTAAAGTTGTATTCGAAGTCACGGTTCCACCGGATCTGAAATTTTCAGAATCGGTGTTCATATGCATAAGTTATTGATGTTTTAAATCAAACAGACTTTTAACAACTGCTTCTGTCACGCTTAAAAGCGTTACAAAATCTGAAGCATACCTCAATTTCAGAATTTGTTCAAAACTTCAAATCGCGATAACTTTTGATTTACTGAACGGTTTTGAGTGCGGATTTTTTGGAGAATGACCGCCTTGGAGAGATCTTTGTACGGCCAGAAGGGGGTGGAGTTCGGTCGAGCGTGGTGGGCCCGGCGTGGCTGCGACCGGCGGATCTTTGCGGCGATGGTGGCGGCGCTACAGGGCACGGGGGAGGCGATAGTGGGTACCAAATCGAAGGGCTCGCGAAGAGCTTCGAAACGGTATATGGTATGCTGAATTCCGTCGAGAGATGAGGGAGAAAAGTGAGTTTGAAATTTTGATGCTCTATGGGTTCTTTGCGGCTAAACAACGAGGAGGAAGAAAGGGAAGTACACGGCCCGTATACTAGCGTATTTATACCAGTATATTAGGGTTTTATTTTTAATTATTTATTTAATTAATTAATTAATTCTAGAAAATACAGTTTTCACATACGACCTCCGATTCGCGCTCAACGACTGTCAAACTTAATGTTTTGACGTCTTCTGAACGCGATGGCGCTATTCCCATGGTCCAATTCTGAAGTTACAGTATGGTTTTCTTTTATTTTCAAATAAATCCTTTATTTTAAATTCGAACGTAAATATAATTTTGCCGGGGCCACATACGAAGTCAGAAAAATCCGGAAAAATTATTTTTGGCTTTCTTATGCCGATACGATCACAACAAAATTCGTTTCGTTCAATTCTGAGACCGTTTGAATTTTTTTAATGAATTTTAAAGTCAAAAATTGTCCGTTTATGCTGAAAAATCAATTATAATTATATATTAATTCTAAAAATTACCAAAAAATCATTTTTAGCTTTGTTTTGATGATACGAACCCAACAAAATTTATTTCGTTCGATTCTGAGACTTTTTGAAAAATGGCTATTTTCTAGGCGAATATTTTTAATATTAAAAATACATTTTTAAACAAATATTTTCTGAAACTCGAAACATATAAGTGTTTACTGTTTTTCAATGCAGAAACGTCATTCTGAAACCAATGGAAGTGGTTTCGAGTTCAAATTCCTAAATATGTGAAAAGTAGCATTTTTGTCTTATGCAAATTACCCACCGACCTTTCTAAAAATTGAATTAGCCATAACTTTTGATTTCCGCTATGAAATTTCGATTTTTCGGATTCGTTGGAAAGATATTTTTAAATAGATTCTAATATTTTTGGTTTTACTAAAATCCGTTAAATTTTGCATCCTGTATGGTTAGTCAAAGTTCAAGTTTGACTTTCCAAACTACCGCGCCATTTCAAGCTCTTTTTATTTTTAAAATTAATTTATTCATTCTAACTTCGATTTGAACCAAATTTGTGATCCTTATTATTTAAAATAGATTATTTTAAATATCAAAACTCATTTAAAATCACTTAAAATAAATTTAACTTGGCCCCAAAATTCAGGGTCGTTACATTAGTAGCACCCGACACAATCGTCCACAGACCATGGACTTGTTTGTTTGGCTGTTTGGTAATTGATTGCGATATTGGTTTGAATGTGGTTTTTGGGTGTGAAAAATCGAATCGATAAATTGGTTAGGATTAGACGTGCGCCGTTATAAGGCGAAGGAGTAAGGCTAGGTTAGACTCTTACTCCAAATTTTGTGGTTTGCATAACGAATTGATTTGATTGATGTGTGAATGGCGTGGGCCTTCACTAGACCGGGGATAAGGCTAGGCCTTGTCCCGTTTCTAGTATCGTGCCGTTATGCCGCCAAAATTTTCTAAAATATGTTAGAAAAATAAAAATATCATTTTATTGTGTAAATGAATTGAATAGAAATTCATAGGTTGGAAAAAAAATGTTTTATCGTTAGAAATATAATTTTTAACGTGAATGTGAATAAATATTCATTTACAAACCGGACGGTTTGTTTATGTACACCTATTGGAAGGATATTGATTGGGACGATAAATTTTACACATCGCCCAACTGCACAAATAAAATCTGTGTTTGATTGTTTGAAACCCCACACGGGTGTTGGGATGAAATATGAATTTCACTCATCCTGATTGATTAAATATGTCGATCGATTGATTGACAGGCTGTTATAAGCGTTGAATATCTATATTTGATGCTTATACAGTGTAGTGCACTTTGGTTGATGGTTGATTATTTTCAATGTTATTATATACATGTGTTGTATGAAAATCCATATAATTAATTTTATATGGTAATTGATTGGGCCTCATTCCAATCGTGAAAATAAAGAATATTTTGATAATAACAAATATTTTGATAATAGGAAATATTTGAAATAGAATATTTGAAAATAGAAATTTATGAAGCCGTGTTGATTAGATTGACGCCATTTTGACGTAAACGATATTTATATCGATTTTATTCATTTTAAAATGAATATTGAAAAGTAATCTCGAAATCGATTAAATTGAAAACGATTTCGAAATGAATTGAATTGAAAACGATTTCGAAATGAATTGAATTGAAAACGATTTCGAAATGAATTGAATTGAAAACGATTTCGAAATGAATTGAATTGAAAACGATTTCGAAATGAATTGAATTGAAAGCGATTTCGAAATGAATTGAATTGAAAGCGATTTCGAAATGAATTGAATTGAAAACGATTTCGAAACGAATTGAATTGAAACGAATTCAAGTTGAATTGAAAGCGATTTTGAAATGAATTGAATTGAAAGCGATTTCGAAATGAATTGAATTGAAAACGATTTCGAAACGAATTGAATTGAAACGAATTCAAGTTGAATTGAAAGCGAATTGAAATGAATTCAAATTGAATTGAAATTTGAATTGAATAGAAATGAATTTTGAAACGAATTTATAAAGAAGAATTCAATTTTGCTTTGAATTGAAATGGAAGTTGAAATAGGTTTTGAAACGATTTTAAAACTATTTATATAATTCGTTTTGAATAGAAATCGACGAAATATATATTATATATATTATATATATAATATAATGGCCTGAATAGAACGCGCCGCGCCGCGGCAGTTCGCGAATTTCGACTATTTATTTCAAACGGACATTACGGGAGATCCGACCGTCGGATTCTCCTAAAACCGGAACCGTTGGGTTCGTATCGAAAAGAGCTTTCTAACGAATATTAGAAATTTGAAATCTAACGGTTGGATTTGGAGATACGTCCAAATCAAATTCGAAAAAGGTCGCTGTAAGTGCAGTTCAATGACCCTTGATGGAAATGGACTGTACGGGCCTTGATGAAATTATTAAAAATAGTAATAATTTGTGTAAAATCATAAGAAATGATTTGTGAAGATTTAGGATGAAAAACTCCATATTTGAAAAGATAAAAGTAGATTTTTATCGAAATGAACTAGTTTTGAACTAGAAATATAATTCTATTTATTTTTAAATAAATAAATTGAATTTGAAAAGGGTTTTAAAAATAACCAGAATTTCCAATGATCGCATTGGAGTGGATTTGAATCGAAATTGTCTTCGGAATATTTCGATGTTGGAATTCGTGATTATACAGATGTTGTTATGGAAATTTGAAAGATATATTTATATCGTTATTTCCAATACGACATTGGTTAGTCGTAGAATTCGATATTGAATATAAGCCGATATATTTTCTATTCAGAGCCTTGTATTTAATATCGAATGTGATTTGGGTTTGTCGTGAGTGGTGTCTTCACTAACACTGTTCTTGAACCCAGTTGAGAAAAGATTAAATCTTTTTATTTAGATTTAATGAAGTGTACCAATTAAATAATATTTAATTGGAATTGAATCGATATTGATTTTTGGGTTTATCGTGAACAGTGTTTTAAACAACACTTGTTCTTTAAACCGATAATTAATGAATGTGACTTAGGGTTTATCGTGAACCGTGTTTTAAATGACACGGATTCTTTAACACAGTTAACAATTAAAACTAAGTAGAGTTTTAATGAATCTTTAATTAGATTGAAATAATCGAAATGGAGTATCACCAGTTTTGCTCCAGGCGTTAGTTAAATCTTTAAGTAGATTTGAACGCGAGATGGTAATTGAATTTACCGATAACACCGTGGTGTTAGATATGAAGTATTACCAGTTTTACTTCATGGGATGAATAGGTTGGGATTGGGAAATTAAAATAAATGATTACTTCGGTAAGGTTCGCTAATCCCGACTAGTTTGAATTGAGATTCAAAAATAGAATAAAGAATAAATTCAAGGAATTTATCTTGGATAAAATTAATGGGAACATTTCCCTATGAATGTGAAATTTAGAAACTAACTGTCGGTTGGCCAAGCAGAATGGTTTTCTGGATATTGATCTGATGTTGGTTTCGGCCTTCGGGGTTAATATTTGGGAAATTATTCTCTTGATTAATTTACGGTTAGTGACTGATGAATTGGAATGAGGCGTATGTTGTGTTTGTGTAACACTTATTTAATATATACGCGAGTTATTCGGAAAGACCGGGTTTATCCCATTCTGAATAACTGATACGACGATAAGTCGAAGATGAAGACGATGGTCGAAGACCGGAGGTCTTCACGTCGTTTGGGTGGTTACTGATGATCTTGATTGGGCTGTACACCCAAGAAGATGGAAACAGTTGGTGATCGTCCAGACGTACTTGGAGATCGATGGATATGCGGGGTACTAGGTGCCTCCGGTTTCGTTCAGACCTAGAACGGACTTGTAAATGGACTGTGTGTCTGACATTGGATTTTAGTCCGTGTGATTGATCTCTATTAAATATATATCTGTTTGGCGGCGGAGAATTTATTCTCTTGCTTAACGCCCTTCTCTGAGACGTACGAGCTCAGGGGTTATATATTGATGGATATCAAACGCATGGAGTGAATTGCCTGTGTGGCATGCCTAAGTGGCAATTGATCGAGGCTTCTGTTGAAAAGCAAAGTCTTGTGGTGATGATCAAAGCACGGCCTTTGTGGCGTAGCTTTGTGTAACGTTTGCTTCGCGAGTTTCACACCCGGTATGAACCAAAAACGGGAGTGGACGTCAGGGAGGGCATGCGTTTCTTTCTAGCTAGAAGTGGCGTCAGTGGTTTTACACGCCCTGACGAGTTTGACTTATGTGGTTGTTGCTGTTGCGAGGCGCCTCGGATTGATCGGTCGTTCTCGAACCGATGGAGTCATTTAGTTGGCTCGTTTACGCCCCATAGGGCGGGGAAATGCATGTTCAGGGTTTAAGTTTAATCCACATCGGTGGACTGGCCCTGAGGATCCAAGGGCCCACCTGAGTCTGGGTCCTGAGGGGCGGGCTAGAGCGTCTGGAATCGGTTGAGGACTATCTTTTGCCTCGTTTCATAGATGGAAATCCAATTTCCAAATACGTGACTTTGCGATTTTGATTGTATAACCTATATATGGCGACATAGTGGTATGGGGCATTCATGCCGCCTATGATTGATACTTATGATTTGAAGTTGTTTTATACACTATACACTTATAATAGTATCAAAATGATTTCTTTTAAACGTATCAAGCATTCTTGGCTATTATAAGGTAAAAACCCTATCCTCCGGCTTGCGATTGCATTGTGTGATGGGACCTGGGTCTTATAACAGCTTCATTTTTCTTTATTTAACATTGCGCTGCTGGTTTTATGCACTGGTATTCTTGGGAGGAAACCCGTTCCGTGTTATACGGCGTGGTCCCTTGATTTACCGAACTTTAAAATAAAGAATTATATCTGTTTTAGTTCTCACACCAGTCACATGACTGACTTGGAGTTTATTGTTTTAACCTAAACTCTGGGTGCCCTTATTTCGACACGGGCAGCTAGTAGTTTTGGTTTTGCAGATTTATATTCACAGGATCCTGGTTTACAGCTGGAACGATATCCGGAAAGCTTTGTATCCGTATATCTTCTTCTAGTTGTGTATTGTATTATTTTCCGCTGCTATGTATTTAAATATAATTTAAATCTCTGATATTTCTGTGTAATATTTATTCATACTCTGTATATTCTTGTGATCTGATGCATTGTTGTAATATACAGTGAAATGTTATTTTATATGCGTTCTGTTGTGGCTTGTTCTCGAACTATCCGACACTTTCCTTTACGGGGAAGTTGCGGGTCTTTACACTTATTTGGCATAAGCATCCATTTTGTATGGAATCGTACTAGATGTACATTAATTTTATGGAAAATTTGCCGAATTTGCATAAGGAAATAAAAATCGTGAACTCTTAATGTTGACTTAAAGCCTTCACATATATGGAATGAGGCTTATTTCTTTGTTCTCTTTTCACACGAAGTCAAAAACTTTATGGTTTACACTTCCGATGATTTTTCAAATTACTTAATTAAAACACTTATATACAGTTAGGTGTCGATAAATAAAATGAAAACATTGATATTTTTGGTACTTTTAAAATACTATGAATGTTTATAATATGTAAGCATGGCATTTTTCCAAATATAAAACGTAATGCATTAATTTTAAAAGTTAAATAAAATTTTCAAACTTTAACATGGGTATCATTTCCTTAATAAAATTTCACATCGATTTCTCTATGATAATAATGAAATTAACTAACCTTAATTTTACTTTACATAAAAAAATTAAAAAAAAATTAATGGTATAGAAAGTACTAGTGAGGTTGCAATTAAAGCAGTAGAGATCAAGGTATTTCAACTGAATTCAAGGCATTAAATAGTTATAGTTTTAGTCGATTCCTTAACAGTCAAACAGACATTTATATAAATTCTTGTTGATGTTTGTATGCTTGTTACAATTTTATGTTGTTGAATCACATTAGATAAAGTCAAGTTTGAAAATCAAAAGAAATTTGAAGATCTAGAGCAGGTGATTCATTAAAAGGTGTTTTAAAGTGTAAACTAATGTGCCTTCTTGAGTTGCTACCCAAAAATATGAAACAGCTAAAGCATATCAACAGTTAATAGTCCTTATGGAACATTTTTTGGTACATTTTTCCTTTGGGGTATTTTCCTATTCTTCTTCTAGGGACACACTTTATAATTGAAGTTTACACAGGAGTGTGCACTATATTATGTTTGGTTTAGGTATGTGCAAACAATATTCACTATAATTTATTTTCTTATTATTCATCAAATCTAAAGTCGTATACTCGTGCCTCCTTGATTCGAGTAAGCAACTTCCAATTATCCCTTTGATTTTATTTCTAATCACGATCCATCTAGCAATTTTATTTTATAATTGTTTGTACTTTTTTTCATATTCATTGTAAATAAATACCCATGCACTTCTTCTTTATTTAGGGAATACTTTAGTTTTTTGGTATTTCGATAATTTCTTTAATTTCCATCTTTCATTCTTAATTTCTAGTTATGAGAATGTTAAGATTGGTTTATGATTCGATGCTTTTTAATTTTGAAACTATAAATTTTGATGTGTGTTGGCCTGCCTTTGGAAATGGCTGCCAATTTCATGGAGATTCGTAATCAAGGCTATTCTAAGTCAGAAGCAACTTCAACTCACCACAAAATCTAGTTCACCCTAACTCTGGATCGGTCAAGCAATTTGACAGAAAAACCCGGTTTGACCATACATCCGGTTCCTCCAAGCAGAAGAGAGAAGTTCCGGATCGACTAAAGCCCTGTTCGACAAACATAATGAAGTGAATTCCTGTTCAACCATGTTGAACCGGATGAACTGTTACTAATGATGTAGCCCTCTTGCTCCATTACTTCTATTTTCCCGTGCATGTTCCATGCTGAACTGGGTCCATAACTCAGCTAAAAGTATCCCCCAGGACATCTAGAAAGGGTCTATTTACTTCACTTACGCCATTTATTACTTTAATTGTGTTACACTTGGGACTCCTTTATTCCCAACTCTTGTAATCTCCATTTTAAGTAAGAACTAGGAGAATTATAAAGTGGACGTAGGGAATGTTAGAATTTGTGCCCTAGAGGCAATCTATTTGATGTTATTAATAACACTTTTGATGTTTTTATTTTATTTTGAATAAAAGATTTTATTATATTATATTTACTGCGTAATATAAATATTAACATAATAGAAGTCCTTGGAATAATAATATAGAATTATATAGTATCAAGTAAGTGACTTGAACATGATATTATCTAATATAGTCAATATTGTGATTCTTAAAAGTCCTTACTCAAGTTTTGTTGTAAATAGGACAACAACGAAACATAGAGACTAGTATGTTCATTGAGTAATTATCATATCTCATTGATCATTAATATATGTGATATTAGTGTCAATATATAAATACCATTACAACAAAACAGTCTTTTTACAAAGGGCAGTTCCTGTTGTAATATGTGTTTCGCAAAGGGCAGTGCGCCTGTTGTAATAGGCAACGTTGTAATAGATCATATTTTACAACATGCATTGCCCATTGTAATACATGTCTATTACAACTATTTTTGCCCGTTGTTAAAAAATACACAAAATTTAAAAAAATCATGCTAAAGTAACGCAAAATAATAGGAGACTATACTATACGCATCCAAAGCATTGATGAATATTATGTAATGCATTAAAAATCAGTCACTATGTAAAGAAACAACAAAGTAATCAAAAATCTACTTCCACATAAGTTCTTGATGTCTCATATTTGCTTTATAGAATAATCGTTCATTGTTATTACATTAAAACTGTAATTCAAATTCAAATTATATTAAATAATAGAACTTGGGAACAATTACAAAGTCGAACTCTTTGTATACTGTCTCCATTGTCTAATCTTCAGTTTTATAACTTTAGTCTCCATCCTTCTTTTCTACGCTTCAGGTCTAGCCAAACATAAGTGATCATTCATATCGGCAACCTACACTGCAACTGATTTGGATCATGCAAACCTAACCTCTGATCATAATAACAAAGAAAGTTGAAATATTTCTTTAGGTATAGCTGAATCCGAGTTTCGCAAAATCAAATGAATTTGGTTTGCAAGTAACTTGGTTTCACTTAAATTAGTACAACTACAAAGTCAAAGATACTTCGAGAGTGTCATTTTAACTACTGCATAGTGGTCTAATTTAAGTGGTTTCATCCAAACCCGTCCAAAACTTAAAATTGTCAACAAATCTCAATACCAACCAATATAAGTCTTAGAGTGCGTCCTAAGGTTCATGTTACAAGCCCATATTAGGCAAATAATCTATAGTTTAATATCACAAATTCCATAATAAACTGGAAAATAAACCTAGTAGTTGATTAGAAAAAAGCATTCATTAAACATTCTTTAATGTCAATTCGTAAGCTTTTTATGTTTCCACCTGCTAAAATATACTACACCGTAGATTTCATACTGCAACACCGAAGTAGTGATGCAGAAAATGCCAAAAAGTGTTGCTATAGACAAAAAATGATCTGTGGTAAGTGATGCATTTTGCCGCGTTGCCATAGAGTCAAACACAACATCTTTGCCACCCTAAGGCAATATCTGTACTAGTGTTGCCACAGGTACTAAATTTATAGAAATGTAGGACCCACTAAAATCTATAGCCCGGGTTCACGGAATCGCCCCTCAAATCTGTAGCCCGGGTTCACGGAATCATGTTGTAGGGCCCACATGCATAAATCTATGGCAACAATTTTACCACTCAATGGTAACACTATATCATAACTATGGCAATATTTAACATCACATACTGCAACATTATATCATAGCTATAGCAACATTACATAACATAACATCATACTGAAATTAACAAGGAACTTTTTGTTTCAAATTAACCCGTAAACATAAGTAGTACTTAATCAACTATAAAATAACAAAACATAGCCAATAAATTCAATTTTATAGACATTCCAGTAACAAACATAGCCAGTACTAAATTCATGTTTACATAAAACAAAAACAATTTCAAAACATAGAGCAAGCCTCCACTGCATTCAGTGTCTCTACTGCATCGAGTACCTTTAGTGCCTTCAGTAACAAGTTCTTGAACAACCTAATCACTGCCTCCTTCACTTGCATGCATCAGTTGCATTTCAGCAAAAAATAAGAGGTATGTATGCCTCAATTGCATTTCAGCACAAACTATGGTAAAAGTATAACTGAGTTTCCTTTTAGCATAAACTAAGTTTCATAACTAAATTCAATTTGCATTTCAGTATAACATACTATATTGATCTAAACAATGTGTATATAAATGTATATTGATCTAAACATAATTGAGTTATATAACTAATTCAAACAATGTGTATACAAGTGTATACTGATCAAAACATAACTTAATTTCATTTGCATTTGTGTTTCATTTACATTACCGACTTACGTAACAGAGGCACAATGTGGATACAAGTGTATACTGATATAAACAATGTGTATAAAAGTGTATACAATGTGTATACATAGTATAACAATGGCACAGTGTGCACACAAGTGTATACTGAGTAAACAATGAGATAGTTATAATGTGGATAAAATTATCAGTAATCAGCACATTAGGTTTAATGGGCAATGTGGCAAAAATTATCACTAATCTGCAATGTGGCAAAAATTATCACTAATCTACAATGTGTTGAAACTTAAAATTATACCTGAAAGACTAGCCACGCGTGCTATTTCATGTTACTTCACTACTCTACATTTCCATAAAAACACACAAAAGAACTCCAAACATGATCCAGAACATAGCTAAAGCTGTTGCAAAGAATTTTCTCCTTTCTCGTGTTTTCTACATTCAATCCGCATTAGGGCCAACTCTTCCATCATATCTGCCACAAATTCACCGGCCTTTGTTCTCTTTTGCTTTTGCTTCAGCAGCTTTTCTTCAATTATCTTCTTTTCCATGAGCAATTGCGATATAGTCTATACTTTTTCCATCAATTTAACAGTAGTATCAACCAATTCAACATTGCTGTTGATTTCATACACTTCGTCATGTCACATAAAATACCCGCAATCGTCATTCTGCACATATATTAAATTCTTAACTAAAACATCACTGAAAGATATGATAATCAACAAAGAAACCAAAAAACCTAATTTATACTTATCGGCCATATGGAGCAACCCAAAAACTTCTTCCCCGCATTTGAGCCTACCTTCATAGTCCTCATCTTCGCTGGGATTTTGCCGTGGCAGTTCTTTCTCATAGCCGCTGTTGATGGCTTTGAAGTATAAATTGATTGAAAGGTAATTGAACTTGAATTGATGGAAGAATTGAAATAATATCAGAAACTGGAAATTAATTAGTAGGCTTTCAGGCATGTATTTCATGAATTCAATATTTGTGTGCATAACCAAAACAAAACATGCATTTATTTATTAGCCAGTCTTATACACACACACACACACTTAAGCAATCACGTGTTTACTTATTAGATGGTCTTATGCATACAAATCATGATAATACTTAAGAAATGATAACTATCATGTATATGTAAGCATCCTTATGAAACCATTTTCATAAACCACCGTACATCTTATTAGCAGTATCATGTCTCAATCATCATAGGCAACAACAACCTGGGAAACATGAGTAGTTGTTTAGAACATGCAACTCATATAAGGTCGATGGTTTAATTGTTCACAACCCCAATTCACTAAGAACTAAATTTCTATGTTATTAAATTGATTAACAACCTAATAGCTGCTCAAAGAACATTTTAGTGAGTCAACATACAACAGAACCACAAAAAAATACCACCAACCAAACAAAATTATACTCATGGTGATAATAATTTCCGTTTCTCGGTAGACTAATTAATAGCGATGATCAAAAAACAAACAGAAATGTACACGAGAAACACAGTATAAAAAGCTAGCATCTTTCTTCTTGGATTGAATACCATTTGATGATGGAGAAGGGGAGAAGTGGGTGCGTTTGGAGTTGAGGACTCATTGGAAGAAGTGGGGTCATGTAGAGAGGGTTAGAGTGGAAGAAGTAGGTGAATGAAAATTACAGATTGGAATTGGAATTTTGGGGTGAGAACAAACAGATCTGAGAAATTGAGAAAAAGGAATCTAATGAGTAACTTAAGTTGATTTCCTATTGGTGGTGAAGGATTTTAACGGATTAGTGAGGTGTCAACTTCGGATGTTGTTTTATAAAGGTAAATTGACGGATAGACATGCATCTTCTTATAGATGTAGACTGATGACGTGACAAATTAAACTTATAAGTTTATAACTATAACTACTGCAACACAATTTAATATCTATGGTAACACATTGAAGAGTGTGTTGTAATACACAAAAATCAGCATTGCTATGGCAACATTTTACCTGGCAAGACCTTGGATTTTAGTTGCAATAGGCAATCTATGGTGTAGTGAGACTTAAAGATGGTAGGTGATTACTTCAAATAAGAATAGATGGATGATGATTTATCTATACATCGATTGATAGGTGGAAGTTTTTACCTACATGCACTACAATGGAAGAAAGAAAATGAGTTCATTTGATATAACACCTTTTATTGACGAGATGAAGGATATCTGCTTTCATCAAATGGTCCAGTCGGATGTGCTTATATAACATTTCATTGGTAACCTATATATTGATTCTTGTAGCATGTAATGCCTATTTGTTTAGGTCAGCAATGAAATTATGAATATGTTACTCCAGCAATAATAGTAATTATTGAGATCTAGGATTGAAAAGTTAGATGGAACAATTTGATTTGCCTAAAAAAAGCATACTGCAATAAATTATGAAATTCGTCATATTAATACAAATAAGTACTTACATAAATTTGATTATTAGTTAACAAATGGCTATATATTAGACATAGCATAGTTCACCAAGAAAAATAAGTATCAGACAGAACATACCTCATTTAGAGCAGGAGCATCGTTCATTCCATCATCGGTAACTGCAACAACATGCCCTATTCTTTTCAAATATTGAATAAGAAGAAGTTGGTCATTTGGAAAAAATAGTTCTATTGCCTATCCATTGTACTTTATCAGTAAATCAACATCTTTTAACAAATTATTAAAGTAATTTAATAAAAATGTTAGCAACTATATGCTATTTGTTTCGTTCAGTTAATTAACAACCTTGATCAATGAAGAATGATATTAGGTTTGATATCAAACTGAATGTTTTATTTGGAGACTCGGAGTGTTTAGCATTATCCATGGCATTTGAAAAAAAATAGTAATTTACACATATGAGATTTTCAATAAATGATAGCTTATATTCTGTATCTTTTCCTTTGAATCGGCCAGGAGCTAACTGGTTTAGCATCAGATATTCACCTAAATTAAACAAACTAGACAATAAATCTATGCTTCAAGTAGGAAAATGGTGTGCTCCATTAAAAAAAATCATTTGAGAATGAATTATGCGATACCTTAAATCGAATAACCAAATAAAAGTATCCTGCATATATACAAGAACGCAGACAACATCAATATACACTGTAGTACACTATAACGCAAACAACATTAAAATTCACTTGTATAATCTTGCCTTCAGGAAAAATTATACGCACTGCAACATCTATTACAGGCTTGAAGGTGAGCATTTTAACATTAATTTCAATCATCTGTAGTGATTCCTACTCAAGTCATCTCAACAATCAAAGGCGGCGGCTTTCTAGAGTTCCAACTCAAATCGATGATGCAGTTGTCTCTGGAGTTCCAACTCCAATCGACAGTGTTGCAATTTCTGGAGTTTCAACTCTGATGATTCGGTGTTCAACCTAACGTGGTTAAGATTTGGAGTGCAATCTAAAGCCAAGTTTCAGCTCTTTTTGGAAGATCTATTCAGCAAGAACAATTGATTATCATAAGTGGAGGAAGTGAAAGGAAAATCAGAAGCGATTGCAAAGATTAAAAAATGGAAAGGCGCAAGATTGAAGTGATTTTCCAGAAGAATTGTAAAAGCTAAAAAGATTGGAGGAATATAAGTCGATATACAATGGGAAATTTTTGGAAAGGAGCAAATATTTTGGAAGAATGGAGCAAAATTTAATTTTGGAGCCAATGAAAAATCTAATGTTGGGGTCCTTGTTTGTTTACAAAGTTCAAATTAATGGGTAAAAGAAACATATATTACAAACGTAGAAAGCGAAAGAACCACTGAAAATTTAGGTTTGGTTCCCAAATTTAATTTTGGAGCCAAAATATAATTTGTGAAAAAAAATTATATATGAAAAGGGGATGCCAAAAAAAGTTATCAATATCCTAGTTACAATATAAAGTTTACATTTTTAATTTTAAAATTATTTTAACACTTCTGAAATTTTGAATAATGTATCAAATGTTAATCTATAATTTTTAGTTTTGAATTTTGTCAAAATTTCAAATTTAATTCTAATTTTTTTGGATATTGGTAAATTTACCTTGGAAATTTTTAAAATTTAATTTTTAGAGTATGAAATGTTAAATATAACTAGTATTTACAATATCAAGTACTAAATAAGAAATAATATAGATTACTTCTTAATTATTAAAAATTACATATTAATAAAACATCATTAAAAATAAATCATTAAATACGTTGTAAATATTAATTGTTAATTCTCTAGTATTTAATAGAAATTATCAATCTTTAATTACTAAATAATAATTATTAACTATTACTATAACTAATTTAGTATTTTGTATTATTTATTTATTATAAAAGATTAGTTATTAAAAATTATGTAAGGTTAATGTAATATTATTGATGATTTATTATTAAATATTAACAAATAATAAAGATTAATTTTAAGAAAGCATTATAAGTACTAATTATTTATTATTGAAAATTTGCAGTAGACATTTATTACAACGGTTGTAATGGCCGTTGTAAAATTTGCACCTCTTATAACGGGTATTTTATGACCGTTGTAAAATTGGAATTATTACAACTGGTATTTTGTGAATGTTGTAAAATTGACATCTATTACAACGGACCTGAAAAGACCATTGTAAGAGCATTCTAGTACAACGAGATTTCTTTTCCCTTTGTAAAAGAGTATAACATAGGTGTAGCGCCCCGCCTTTATACCCACTATCATCCAGTTCATTTCAGAGAAATGTCGTAGACCACAACGGAGAATGAGGTTTGGGTAGAGCGACCGATTGTATAAGTACTCCATTTGAGGAATGCACATCTAATTCTGATACCGATTAAAATTTCGACATGACCATTCGGCACATAGGGCAACTACACATCGGCTATATGCAATCCGAAAAGCAGGATAAAATAGACAAAAACAATAATATAAATATGGTATATCTCATAGCCAGACATAGAATAATCATATCACAAAGGCGAAATAGATATGATTAACCAGGAATATGTACAATAAGCTAGTGGTCAACAAAGATCCACTAATACATGTACCATGATCTAAATAAAAGAATATGTACACAATGATAGATAATGTCGTAGGTGCAAAAGTACATAAAGACGCGGAGACAGAGTAGCAAGCTTAATGCGGAAGATCAGTCCAGCGAGAAGTCCTAGAGGAGTACCTAAAATGACTCAACGGTCTGACCCGAGTATTATTGAAAAGAATAAACAGTAAAAGGATCAGTCTAGCTGTACTTATCAAATAAACTGAGATAATGAGAGATATAACACAGGATGATATGATTCTAATAATTAGATCTAATCATAATTAAATATGAAACATGTCATGTCAACACAATCAGGAAATGACATTGGAATGTCAGCACACAGTTATCTCCACATAATCTCCTAGCTAATGTAGAATGCAACATTCAAATAGTAGCACACAATAGGAAATGACAGTGGAAATGAATCTGACAACATTGTGCATACAACAATAACAAGAATCCAGAAATCACTAGAAATCCAGAAAACATAATAAAAAGTGGTACTCCCCAGATGAGAAACGATCGAGAAAACATCATAAAAAGTGGTTACTCCCCAGACAAGATACGATCCAGAAAAGCATCATAAAAAGTGGTTATACCCCAAATGAGACACGATCTCTAGAAAACATCATAAAAAGTGGTTACTCCCCAGATGAGATACGATCTCTAGAAAACATCATAAAAAGTGGTTACTCCCCAGATAAAATACGATCCAGAAAATATCATAAAAAGTGGTTACTCCCCAGATAAGATACGATCCAGAAAAAATCATAAAAAGTTGGACCGAAGTCCTATAGATGAAGGTCACAAATCGTAAATTCCCACTAGGGCGATTGCGAACCAAACAACTATTTCAGTAGGCGGATACCAACGATCCGGGTGAATAGAAATTACTCCGAGCTAGTTAATAAAAGGAAAGACATGTCCCATAACCACATGCTATTCGCAAATATATACGAACCTGTAATTGGTTTCTATTCAACACAGAGAAATCACTACACATGTTCGAATGCACGAGTCCAAGAGTTATTCGCCGAAGTAAACATATAAGGGATCATAGTCCTCAGTTTTACTAAGGTAAATAAACTGAATTTCTCATCCGATCGATAGGATAAGGAATTGTATATAAATCAATAGAATCGGAACCGGGTTTAGAAATCGAGTTGATTTTAAAAGGATTTGAATTTAAAAACCGATAAAACATTGGTTTGATGCCCATTTGCAATATAAAACGCCATTATCCATTATGGTTCAATTATTCATGAAAACCGTCGCCGTAGCGAGTAGAACACAAACATCGTGAAACATAAACTCACATCACAACAACATACATGAAATCAAGGGATAACGATAGTAATTTCGATCAACGGACGAATCGAAATCCCATACCAGCACCCAAAGGTTTTAAACTACATCGGAATAGACTCAATGGATATCGAGTCGATAATTCACGTTTTAATGGCGTGAATCGTCTTAATAAGAGTGTCGAATAAATTTGATATATAAAATAGAACGCACGGGCTTTAGAATGATCACTTATCCAATTCACATCCTAAACAATGTGAATAGATCAAAATATTCAACATTGGAAGAATCACTTGAGAATCAAGACGATGAATCGAGCTGTTGGAATCTGTGGATTCGTGAAGCTGGAGTTCACAAACGAAGTCCGAACGGCCTGAGCTCCGGCCAGTAAAGAGGCTGGATAGGGGTAGATTGTTGACCGTGGCCTTCACTGTTCAGCAGATAAACTGCAGGTTCAGACGTCTGAGCCCTCTGGACAGACGTCTAACCTGAGAATTTGCGGTTTTTTTATTTTTTTCCAAGAGGTTGGTCAGACGTCTGACCTATTTGGTCCGACATCTAAGCTGAAGCAATTAAATATTTTGCTTCTCAAACATTGACAGATGTTTGTCTCCCTCCCGGACAGACGTCTGAGCTGAAACATGGGCTATTTTGCTTAAGGAATAAGGTGCAAACGACCCACGGACGAGCTCAGATCAATGGTGATGGTACTTGATGATTTCTAAGTGAAATTGAAGCATCTAAGTCTTAACGAAACATCTAATAACACCAACAAACATGCACACACACATATGAACATGATATTGCTATGATTTCGATTATATATTCGAAAATGAACTAATTCTATAACCAAGGCAATCAAATGCGATTCAGGCAACTTGTGAAGACTTAGAACTTTGTCGGGGGACAATGTAGCTTTACAACATCACCAAATTCACTCATAATATATGCATAAGATCGTGTAAACAATCCTACTTATAATTTCAACTCAATGGAACATAAACATACAGAATCGGCTAAGTTACACTAATATAACCAATTCACTAGCGCATGCATACACATATGAATCACTGAATTACACTTTTACAAGCCATTGGCTTGTGGCATAGATGTGAGTTCAAAAGGAACTCACTTTTGGCTCTTGAATAGCAAGAACAAGCACCCAAACGAGCAAAGCTCCTCTCTTTCATTAAATGCACCTTCGAAATCACCTCATACATTCACATCCAAACATATATGTGTTAGGGTTGTGAGAAAAATTGGAAATTGAGAGGAGTATAAGGTAGAGAGGGAGATTAGAGAGCTTACGCATTTCTTAGAATTCGATTTGCACAAGAATTGAGCTCCAGATTGAAGGCCCTAGCTTAGGGAATTTCCATTTCCCATTCATTTCCCCATTTTCTATTTTCTTTGAAGTGAGAATGAATGAATGAAAAGAGAGCTAGGTGGAGCTCTTAAGTGAATGAGCTTGGTTGGCTAAATAAGACCTGGCCAAGGTGCCAAAATTCCAAAGCTTGGAATATATCGAAGTTTATACTTTTCGAACTCCTAAATGACATTTTGAACTCAATGGAAGTGGTTTCGTGTCAAAATTCGTCCATATACAAAAAGTGACATTTTGGTCATACATCAAATGAAAATGACCAAATTTGCCCAACTCAAAAGGTCTCAATGATTATAGTAAAAAATGTTATAAACGATGATCCGAACCAAATGGAAGTGGTCCCAAGTCCTAATTTTATCATTTGTGAAAAACGACATTTTTAAGTGACACATCGAATACGACGATATATTTAAATAAAATATTTAAACCGATTATTATGGAACGAGCGGGTTGTTACAAACATCCCTCCTTAAAAGAATTGCGTCCTCACAATTCCTTAAGATTGAAGTAATAAGTAACAAAAAAAATTATCATGGAGTTGTAGGACAAGAACCGACACGAAATGAAACGGTCTTACCAACGGCTGGGTGATATCGCTGTTTCATTTCACAAGATCATAAAAACTAGAGTTCAATCTCGAATTACATTACCATAAAGGTAGTCATCCAAAACGGATAAAATAATTCCGTAAAAAATCATAAACACTATGAATTCGTATTTATTTGTCTCTCTTATTACAATTTTCAAAGGAATGAGAATTTGTATAATTCGTAAGAATCTTGCAAATCAAATTCGTAATTTTCAAGAAGCAACAAGACTGGGTCCTATAGACGTGGAATATCAATAGTAGATATTTCTCCTAGGATATGAAATGGGAAATTACGGGGGTTGACTACTCCATTCCCAAACTCAATCACGATGACGTAGCAAACACCGATCTTCAGCACTTTAGTCTTGCAATAAGGTGGATGACTCCCACAAAAGAACAACTCAGAGATGCCAAATAAATTAGCTAAGGAGAGAAATTCTTGAAGGAATAATAAATTTTAATATCAATGATTCAAGGTTGGTAACGGAGTACCAATGAATTATTAGAGGAAATCGATTTCTAACCGGGTACTAAATCACATTTAGTAACCATAAGGACGAATCATTAGGAACTATACGAAATTTCCAATATTCAAGAACTCGAGTATCAATTTTAGAAAATCGAAAAGATCGAGAAGATGAGGGATAAGTGGTGCACAACTTACCACTTTGGAACAACACGATTTAAGATAATTTTCCGCGAAAAATCTTAAACCGTAAAAACATTAGCAATTAATGAAAGAAGCAATAGACAATTTCTCTAACAAGATGAGATCAAACCAAAGAGGTCATAACCCCTAAGATTTGATTGACAAGGGTTAACAAACGTGCAGAGACAATTGTCAATCCAAATGGTTCAAACAAACAAAGGAGGGATATCAAAACAGCTCATCCTTTCGATATTCATTTCTGAGGACAATGCAAGGATAAGTCCATAAGTGAATTGACTATAGCACTTCCAGATGATCGACTAGATCATAGACTCAAAGTATTTTGTCGTGGATCGCAAAACCCAAATCTCCCCTCCCCACGGGATTCCCATTCTCCCGAGTAATCGTTCACTAGCGAAAATAAGAAGATCCATGGAGTTACAAGAATACTAAATTTTCTTTAGCAAATCGAGACAAGGATTAAGAATTAGGCGAGATTCTCAATCACTAAGAATTCTCGAAAATCAAAGATCTGAAATCCAGAAACAAGAGACATAAATAAACAACCTTTTGGGTTTTTCCTGGAGTTATTTAATTTACTCAAAGAAAAGATTCAAGATAATTTCTAATTGAAAATCTTGAAACACTCAAATTCTTGGAAGTGCTCCAAGGATATCTTCAAATAAATATCTAGAAAAATAAAAAACGACTATGAAAATAGCAAAATCCAAAATATTATTATTTTGATTAACTTATTAGGATTGAATTTAGGAATCATTTGGAATGTCGGATTGTCACATAATGGTGTTTAGGAATTCCGAACTACAACATGGCGTCCCATATCTCGTTCGAGATCCTTAACGCACCTGATGGACAAGTTAACACAAGAAAGTCCTCACAATTTCTAACGTTCACGTAGATCTCGTAGAAATATAAAAATTCAATAAATAATTTGGGATGGCATAAAGGAAGTAAAATTCCTTTATCAACTTACGAATAAACACAATTAATATCTTTGGATAACGAAGAACACGGTCGACGTATATCGAAAGCACATAAATAAAGTAATCTATGAATAAGGCAAATGACATTAAGGAATTAATGACACGTACCTTGACTCAAGAAAAGGGATCACAAGAAGTCGGATGCTCTCCCTCGTTGTTGATCTTGAGTTTGGAACGCAACGATACATTTGTTGAGTTAATTTAGCACAAATGCTTGGTGACTCACACCGGCACAACGAGGTAACAAATGAGTTTGTTGAAACTGAAATTCGACTTCAACGCCAAAGGTGTAAGCGATTCACATCACCGATTCAGTAAGATTTTAATGTGGAACTGCGCTAACACAAAATAAAAAGCATAAAAAGGAAAAGATGCAAAGTTTTTATAATGGTTCGATCAAACTTGATCTGCGTCCATTTTTGAACCAATTCTCATTATGATATCTTGCTTTACAACATGCATGAACTCTCTTTTATATTCGTTTCTCTCTTCTTCCTATTTTCACTCTCTTTACGGTCTAATTTTACTTGAATTCGGCCGTAGAATTGGTGAGATCATTTTCTTTATGATAGTAGATGTATTAATCCTTGATCATTTGGGCGCTTTGATGCTCTTCCTTGATTTGATAAGAACTTTGTGCTAAATCCGAATTTAGAGAGGACTGGAGAAGATTAGAGATCACTTCAATGTGTTGGAGAGACTTTTTGCAATGTATAAAGGAGAGACTTGGAGCTTTGATTCGATTAGAGAGAGCTTTAATGTTAGACGAAGTAGATTTGATCCACATAAAGTTGGAGAAGTATTGCTAGATCTATGGAAGCCATTAGAGAAGTTGTAGAAGAGCTTTAGATTTAGCGACACCTCCTCCGCACTATCAAATTCCCCCCTTGAATTGTGGAGAAAAGGGCTATTTATACAGAAGTTTAAAGGCAATGGCAGTTTTGTAATTATGTGTACTGAATTTGGACCGGGCTGAAACTAATTACAGAAATGCCACTGGTCCAGATCTGTCCGATATAGATCTGCCCGATCCAGATCCATCCGATCTAGATCCGGTCGATCCAGATTCGGCCGGTCCAGATCCGGCCGGTCCAGATTCGGCCGATCCAGATCCGGCCGATCCAGAGCCGGCCGATCCAGAGACGACCGATCCAGATCCGGCCGATCCAGAACCGATCGATCTAGATCCGGCCAATCCAAATCCGGCCGATCCAAATCAGGCCGATCCAGTTCTGGCCGATCCAGACCCGACCGATCCAGATCTGGCCGATCCAGATCTGTCCGATCCAGTACTGGATGGACCGACCTAGCATTTTGAACTGTGTTTTAATAGTATTAACATTTGCCCCTCCAAGCTTGTATTTTTTTCTTGCGAGAAATGCGGGCTTTGAAATGAACTTTGTTGTTGATATATTCTGCATTGGGATTCAGTTATATTTTTTGGTCTTGCTATGGTGAACCATGCTTTGAATTCGTATGCTTTGCGTCACCTTTTTTGCAATTGACACAAGCACTTGCACAATTTCGAAATTATACTTCACTGTCGGTCGTCCATATCGATAGCGGATTAGTTAATCATCAGAAAATGAATTATAGCGAATTTTATTTTTTGAATTGAATAAAGTCTCCGCACAGAATTATTTTATTCAATGGTTCAAAACTCATCAAATGTTATCTGCACAAATACGATATTCTAATTCAAATTCGCATTAACACTTGAAATCAACTAATTGACTAAGGTTGAATGTGGGTTCCGAATGCTATCATCCTAATGACTTATACGATGGTATAAGATATTTCTCGTTTGAGGAGTACGCATATGTGATTATTCTCTGCTTCTCTACGGAGAAGTTTTTGATTATTGGTGCCCCGACTCTAGAGGTCATTACCAGTATTCATTATGAGATGAATTTTTTCTATAGCTCAATTTTTGTTTGCTTTGTTGACCAGTTTTGACGTTGGAGGTGACATTGGATGCCTCTTGTTTTGGAGAGGTCATTTCAATCCAACGTTTTGTCTTCTCTTGTCGACTGAGTCAACAATATGGAATTTATTGAGCGTCATCAATTTCTCTTATGGAAAAGTCACTTTCTTTATGGAAATGATTCTTGATTGTCGTATCGTTTTGCAATGCGAATTCCAACAGTCTTTGGGGTGAGGGCTGCATCGATTCACACCACGAACTCCCACGCTTCGTTTCACTTCTTGTGAACTCCAACGCTTCGTTTCACGCAACGAATTCCAACAAACCTTTGGTGGGTTGCATCACCCCGTGCTTACGAATTCCCATGCTTCGTTTCACGTATGGTGAACTCCCACGCTTCGTTTCGCGCTTATGGATTCCAGCGAACCTTTGTTGGGCTGCATCGCCCCGCGCTTACGAACTCCCACGCTTTGTTTCACATATAGTGAACTCCCTCGCTTCGTTTCATGCTTACGGATTCCAACGAACCTTTGGTGAGTTGCATTGCCCTACACTTACGAACTCCCATGCTTCGTTTCACGTATAGTAACTCCCGCGCTACATTTCGCGCTTACGAATTCCCGCAACCTTTGGGTTTGGATCCATAGCTACTTGCTTCCCTCTTCACTGTTTGACTCATTGGGGCTTTCCTTACTCATTTGCCGAAGCGGTGCTCCTCATCCTTGCATCACATATATCGATGGTTATGGCACTCGACATTTGAATTGTTGTTTGTCGGAATTGCCTTACTTCTTCAGGCCTTGAGAGGGAAGACGCTCATTGGGTAACCTATAATGAAAATCGTCTATTAGAATATTTTCATTTAAATTTCGCAAGTCAGAAAATTTTACAGGTACGTAATACTTCATTCGTAGTGCTATTGTTCGGTACAATGCATGAAAATCATTACAGACTATTTACAAGAAAGTAGAACATGGCGAAGAGTAAAGTAATGCAATAAGTAAAGTAATGGCGATAGTGATCGCTTATTTTGAGCTTTAGATATTAGACCATCATCGACGGTTGTCAATTGATTATCAACCTTGGAATAGCTTGAGCAGAAGCTACATTGCTTGGACCGGATTGGTTATTTGATGTCCTTTGCCCTTGGGGAGTTATAGAAGGATTTGCACCTTGGGGATTCTTCACATATTGTTGCAAACGGTTCTTCCCAATCAGCTCTTCAATCAATGATTTCAGGTGCCTACACTCGTTGGTGTTGTGGCTCGGCTGATTATTGATTCTGCAGAACTTCCCCGATTTGGTTAAATGGTCATTCATCTTTATTCGTCGAGGCTCTGGATAATCTTCTGCATTCTTTTTGGCAAGGTAGATATTCTGAGGAGTGTCATTCAGTGGAGTTAGATCCGATGAATCAAGAAGACAGAAATTCTTATTAGCCTTGTTGTCGTTCCTGTCATTTGCTCGTTTTTTCCCCTGAGTATTCTTCTGATTAGATTGAGTAACTGCATTTTTGGGAGCTTCGAGAAGTTGGTTACCACCAATGATCTGAAGAGGTATAGGATCATTGTCTACTCTCGTGTACTCCTCTGCTTTCTTATAGAACTTGTCAAGCTTAGTCGGTTCCTTCATTTTTATCCTTTTCCCGAATTCGCTTGTTTTGTCTATTGCGTCGAGTAAAGCCATGAGAACCATACGTGGCTCTAGATTCCTAACTTCAGACAAGGAAACATTTAATCGACCGAGGAAGGATTTGACAGTCTCCCCAGGTTTGTGCTTCATTGTTGAGAGCATGATAGCATCCTTGGATTTGGTAACGTACAAGCGGAACTGCTCCTTGAAATTTTTGGTCAGGTCAGAGAATCGGTCGATGGATTTGGGTGGCAGCTTTGTGAACCATAGTGATGCGGCACCTTCTAAGTAGAGAGGAAAGTACGTGCATCTCATCCCATCGGTCGCCTTAGCTACACTCATATGCCATTCGTATTTGAATAGGAAGTAGTTCAGATCAACGAGGCCGTTGTAAAGAGGCAAAGTCAGATGATTGAACTTCTTCAAACATTCTGCTTCAAGGATTCTTTCGGTGAATGGAGACCTATCGGGAGAGAAGACCCATTCTCTTTCGTCGTCTTTTCTTGCTTGATTCTTTTTCATGGCTCGTTCTATCATGTCCGAAATGTATTCTTCAGTTTTATGGCGCTCTGTGAAGCTGAGCTCTTTACCAAATGTCCGCCTAGGCATACGAATTTGATCAGAGAGCTTTGGCCCTTCACCTTCTCGATGAGGAGGTGCCCCCGTGACATGATTAGTGACCTTTAGAGCATTCACTTCAGAATGGTTCTTAGCTTTCGATTTCAGTTCTTCATCATTAGCCTCATCCTTGTCAATCATCCAATCAAAATCGTCTCCCATGTTGTCGTTGCGGTTTTGATCGGAAGCGGGCAATTTGTCATTCTCTTCGAGATCCACATGCACTTTCGATGGGGCTGGATTTGATCAAGCATTAAGGATGGTATTAAGTTTCTCCATCATTGCTTTTGTAGAGGCATCCATCCTTTCACTCAAGTTGGCAACGATATTGGCAACGGGTACATCTAACTCATTTCTTGTTACACCGGCTCCGCTTCTAGAGTTTTGGCCAATTTCCAAACGGTTAGTAGGCCGTGTCTCTTCATTGGTAATTTCAACACTTTTGCTTATGTTCTTCTTATATTTTTCCATAATTTCAGAGCAGGAGGTGGTTTAGAACTTTAATGGTAGGCTCTTAAGATCGAGAGAAGTGTGAGGGAAGGAGATGCGAACGCGGCCCCACGGTGGGTGCCAAATGTTGAAACCGAAATTCGGCTTCAACACCAAAGGTGAAAGAGATGCACTTCACCAATTCGGTAAGATTTTAATGTGTAACCGCGCAAAGACAAAATAAAAAGCATAAAATGGAAAAGATGCAAAGTTTTTATAATGGTTCGATCAAACTTGATCTACATCCACTTTTGAACCAATTCTCATTATGATATCTTGCTTTACAACATGCATGAACTCTCTTTTATATTCGTTTCTCTATTTTTCCTATTTTCACACTCTTTACGGTCTATTTTCACTTGAATTCGGCCATAGAATTGATGATATCATTTGCTTTATGATAGTAGATGTATTAATCCTTGATCATTTGGGCGCTTTGATGCTCTTCCTTGATTTGATAAGAACTTTGTGCTAAGTACGAATTTAGAGAGGATTGGAGAAGATTAAAGATCACTTCAATGTGTTGGTGAGACTTTTTGCGATGTATGAAGGAGATCCATGGAGCTTTGATTCGATTAGAGAGAGCTTTAATGTTGGATGAAGTAGATTTGATCTGCATAAAATTGGAGAAGTTTTGCTAGATCTATGGAAGCCATTAGAGAAGTTGCAGAAGAGCTTTAGATTTAGCGACACCTCCTCCTCGCTATCAAATTCCCCCTTGAATTGTGGAGCAAAGGGCTATTTATAGAGAAGTTTGAAGGCAATGGTAGTCTTGTAATTATGTGTATAGAATTTGAATCGGGCTGAAACTAATTACAGAAATGCCAATGGTCCAGATCCGGCCGATCCAGATCCGGTCGATCCGGATCCGGCCGATCCAGACCGGCTGATCCAGACCTGGCCGATCTAGACCTGGCCGATCCAGATCTGGTCGATCCAGTTCTGGATGGACCGACCCGGCATTTTGAACTGTGTTTTAACAGTGTTAACAGAGTTGTTTTAGCCCGAAGGCTTGGTGATCTAACACCGAACTAGATCTATATAGTTTACAACAAGGGAGTATGTTTAGTCACAAAGACATGGTATCTCCATACCGACCGACAAGTGATCAGAAGACCATACTAGGTACGTAATAACGTACGAAACAATCTTAACTAGAATTCAACAAATATCAGGATCAAAGATGCTTACGACATGTGTAACGACGCACATGCAAGATATCCAATGATCAATTAACTACAAGGATATTAAACAGACATCGATTATCAACTCGAGTCATAGAATGAAACAGAAGCACTACTAGAGCATACGGGCCCTGGACGGACTATAGAAATGAACCCGAAGGGGATGAGTCGAAAATTATTCTAAAAGACTAAAAATAGGCCGCTTGAGACATAATCACCCCTCCCGTGGGAGGTAAACTGTGTGAACCAACACTTGCATGGCTATGACCTACTATTTCTCTTCTTTAAGGAAAAAGAAGGAGGAAAAAGTTAGCCTTAAGTTGAATTGAAACGATGTTAATTCAATTAGAATGGAATCTTATAGGAAGACAAGCTATGACGGGTCTTAAGACTCTAACTAAAACCCTAAAGCATGCTTCCTGAGAGAGGCTTAAGACAATACGATCGTCATACTATCTTACACTGTTCTGGAAAGTGGTTCTGATACCAAACTATAGCGCCCCGCCTCTATACCCACTATCTCCCATTCATTTCAGAGAATTGTCGCAGACCATAACGGAGAATGAGGTTTGTGAAGAGCGACCGATTGTATGATTACTCTATGTGAGGAATGCACATTGAATTCTGATAACGATTAAAATTTTGACATGACCATTCAACACATAGGGCAACTACACAATAGCTATATGCAATCCAGAAATAAGTATATAATAGACAACAACAATAATATAAATATGGTATATCTCATAGCCAGGCACATAATAATCATATCACAAAGGCGAAATAGGTATGATTAACCAAGAATGCGTACAACAAGCTAGTGGTCAACAAAGATCCACTAATACATGTACCATGATCTAAATAAATGAATATGTACACAATGATAGATAATGTCGTAGGTACAAAAGTACATAAAGATACGGGGATAGAGTAGCAAGCTAAATGCGGAATATCAGTCTAGCGAGAAGTCCCAGAGGAGTACCTAAAATGACTCATCAGTCTGACCCGAGTATTATTTATAAGAATAAACAATAAACGAATCAGTCTAGTTGTACTTATCAAATAAATTGAGATAATGAGAGATATAGCGCAGGATGACATGATTCTAATAATAAGATCTAATCATAAGTAAATATGGAACATGGCATGTCAAAACAATTAGGAAATGACAATGGAATGTCGGCACATAATTATCTCTACATAATCTCCTAGCTAATGTAGAATGCAACATTCAAATAATAGCACACAACAGGAAATGACAGTGGAAATGAATCTCATGACATTAAGCATACAACAATAACAAGAACCCGCAAATCACTAGAAATCCAGAAAACATCATAAAATGTGGTATTCCCCTGATGAGAAATGATCGAGAAAACATCATAAAAAGTGGTTACTCCCCAGACTAGATACAATCCAGAAAACATCATAAAGAGTGGTTACTCCCCAGATGAGATACGATCTCTAGAAAACATCATAAAAAGTGGTTACTCCCCAGGAGAGATACGATCTCTAGAAAACATCATAAAAAGTGGTTACACTCCAGATAAGATAAGATCCAGAAAACGTCATAAAAAGTTGGAACGAAGTCCCATAGATGAAGGTCACAAATCGTAAATTCCCACTAGGCGATTGCGAACGAAACAACTATGTCAGGAGGCAGATACCAACGATACGGGTGAATTGAAATTACTGGGAGCTAGTTAATATAAGGAAACAGCAACATATACCATAACCACATGCAATTCACGAATATTTATGAACCAGTAATTGGTTTCTATTCAAAAAAGAGAAATCACCACACATGTTCGAATGCACGAGTCCAAGAGTTATTCGCTGAAGTAAATGTATAAGGGGTCATAGTCCTCAGTTTTACTAAGGTAAATAAACTAAATTTCTCGTCCGATCGATAGGATAAGGAATCGTATATAAATCAATAGAATCGGAAAAGGGTTTAGAAATCGAATTGATTTTAAAAGGATTTGAATTTAAAAACTGATTAAACGTTGGTTCGATGCACATTGACAGTATAAAACCCCAGTATCCATTGTGGTTTAATTATTCATGAAAACTGTCGCCGTAGCGAATACAACGAGAACATCGTGAAACATAAACTCACATCACAACAACATACAGGAAATCAAGGGATAACGGTTGTAATTTCGATCAACAAACGAATCGAAATCCCAAACTAGCACTCGAAGGTTTTAAACTACATCGGAATAGACTCGAAGGATATCAAGTCGATAATTCACATTTTAATGGCGTGAATCATATTAACAAGAGTATCGAATAAATTCGATATACAAAATAGAACGCACGGGCTTTAGAATGATCACTTATCCAATTCACATCCTAAAAAATGTAAATAGACCAAAAGATTCAACATTGAAAGAATCACTTGAGAATCAAGACGATGAATCGAGCTGCTGGAATATGTGGGTTCGTGAAGTTGAAGTTCACAAACGAAGTCCGAACAACCCGAGATCCGGCCGGGAAAGAGCCTGGATGGGCGTAGACCGTTGACCGTGGTCTCCACCGGTTAACAGCAAAACTTCAGGCTCAGAAGTCTGAGCCAACAGGACAGACATCTGACCTGACAGTTTGCGGTTTTTTTATTTTCCCCGAGAGGTTGGTCAGACGTATGACTTATTTGGTTAGACTTCTGAGCTGAAGCAATTAAATATTTTACTTCTCAAACATTGATAGACGTCTGTCCCCCTCCCGGACAAACGTATGAGTTGAAACATGGGCTATTTTTCTTAAGGAATAAGATGCAAACGGCCCACGGACAAGCTCCGATCAATGGTTATGGTACATGATGATTTCTAAGTGAAATTGAAGCATCTAAGGCTTACCGAAACATCTAAAAAGACCAACAATCATGCACACACACATGTGAACATGAGATGGATATGATTATATATTCGAAAATGATCTAATTCTCTAACCAAGGCAATCAAATGCGATTCAAGCGACTTGTGAAGACTTAGAACTTCGTCGGGGGACAATGGAGCTTCACAACATCACCAAGTCAACTCAAATTATATGCATAAGATCGTGTAAACAATCCTACTTATAATTTCAACTGAATGGAACATAAACATATGGAATCGTCTAAGTTACACTAACATGATTAATTCATTAGCACATGCAGACACATATGAATCACTGAATTACACTTTTACAAGCCATTGGCTTGTGGCACATATGTGAGTTCAAAAAGAACACACTTTTGGCTCTTGAATATCAAGAACAAGCACCCAAACGAGCAAAGCTTGTAACACCCCGCCTCCGCTAGGGTCACTCGCAAAGTAATGCACTAGCTTTAGAGGGGCATTATTGGTAAACATGCACAGAAATATCACAAGATAGAACATATAAAATAGCGGAAGTAAAATCGAACTTTCATAAACATGAATACATAAGGTCTAAAGCCTTTTACATCAGAGTACATCAAAACCTGTCTTGCAATAGTAAAGAAGCATAAAGACTTTTTCATAAATTATTCCCCAAATAAAAACAGTAAAGTAGCCATAGCCAGGAAAAGTCCAAGCCATCCATGATGACCTTCAAGCAGAAGAAGTCTGAACTAAACAGCAGTGTTTCCTCCCTGTAACCTTGGGGGGGGGGGGAACGGAAGAAAAGAGGAGAAACAAAACGGGTTAGTCAAAAAGACTGAGTAAGCCCTATCTACTATTAGTATAAAAACTAGTAAAGTTAACTGTCATGAGAAACTGAGATGAACATAAGCATGATACAAGATAGGTCAATTAAATCAAAATAACAGGATGAACTACTGAACTCAGATAAACTAGGGTGTCATGATAAACTACGATGTCAAGATAAAACAAGGTATCACATTGTCAGGTTCCTATCAAGTATAATATCCCAAGATATCTATCGCGTATAATGTCCCATGGCATCTATCCTGTATATCCGCTCTGCACCTACCGTACTAGTATCCCAACTGTATTATGTGTTATCCGTGAATGACCCTTACTCAAAAGTCGTGTAATGGTCCATGTCAACCTAATATGCCGCATATATAGGTTACTCAACTCATATGTTTCTTTCCATGTATAAGTTCAGTCCTTTGCTGTAGGCTGTACGGGCTTTCCCATGTAAACGGTTTATCCTTGAAGTTGTTTTGGACTGCAACCCTTGATCTAGTTGTGTTTCCTTACCATGAACTATCGCGCGTCCACTTAGGATTTATGCCACCTAGGACCGCTAGGGATTATGCTACCTAATGAACGTTTTCGGGTCTCGGTTTAGGTTTTGGCCACCTAGGACCACTAGGGATTATGCCACCCGTCAACTGCGCCCTTGATCCCACGTATGTATCGTGAATCGTTTTCCATGTCTAGATGCACATGTTCCCCAATGTGCCATCCGAGTTCCGTGCCAGGGCAAATCAAGAAATACAGAACTCGGTCGGGAGCTTTAAATCGTCTGCCGATGCAGATATCAAGGTCTGTTTTTGTACCCGTGGCTATGGTCCCACGTGACCCCTATCTCAACTACTGAAAGGCAATCCAAGAAAAATCATGTATAAGAACCACTACACGGCCCCACTATAGCCCACTTTCCTACGGGCCAACCTCACCCATGACTCGATAGCAAGCACATGGTCTGTTGGGGGTTCCCTGCCTTTCCGCACGTACACGATTGACTAAAGATGGTAGGTAGTCGGCGATGTGCTATCCAGGGCAAAAACAAGAATCGTCGACTCCACGCTAATCCATCCCAGTCTTTAGGTTGCTCGCATAGCAACCAAGGCATACTCTTGGTCCTTCTAACGCAGACCTTAACCTCTCATGGGCCTAGTATAATTACCTGGCAGCCCACAGAGGGATCCCAAGAATATCCTCACGTCCCCCGAAGCTTCCACTTCGGCACCCAGTGCGCTGGAGCTTTTATCCAAGTCAGATAACTTGCTCCCCCTTGTATACTAAGCGATGACCTACCGTATCAGGTTACTCATCGTTTTGAGAATTAGTCCTATGTCCTTAGCTAAGAATTATTACTTAGTTACCCTTAACTAAGGTTTACCACTTAGCTTCCTTTCCCGTTATCCTTGATTAACCACGGTTTTCTACCTAGTTCTTCTAGCTAGGGTTTGTCTATTGGGTTAAGTGTTATCATTCAAGTCCATGACTTAACCCGCCCACGAATCACGTCAAAGATTGGCTAAGTATTTAAGTTCAAGACTTAGTCCCACAAGTTGGTTAAGTGTACCCAGAGGCTCATGACTTAACCCTATCAAGTCAAATTGGTCAAGTACTAGCTTACCTTAATACTATCGGATTATCTTGCTAGATCGATTAAGCATAGATTATCTTCATCAAATTATCGAGTCGGATTGGTTAAGTATAGGTTGGCTTAACCCCATCCTCTAATCCTACTACAATGGTTAAGTATATTCTAAAAAGGTCTTGTGACTTAACCTTATCAGGTCCGCGTATTATATTGGTTAAGTGTAAGTTACTTAACCCCATCAAATCATCATGTATAATTGGTTAAGTATAAGTTGCTTAACCCCATTAAATTATCATGTTAAGTTGGTTAAGTATTGGTTACTTAACCAAATTGAATTCCAGAGTTTAAATTGGTTAAGTGTTTAACTTAACCCCATCGAATTACCGTGTTTAGATTAGTTAAGTGTGGATTACTTAACCCCATCTAATTACCGTGTCGGATTAGTTAGGTGCAAATTACTTAACCCCATCCCCTAATCATCTTGTATGGTTAAGTGTCATTAAGAAAACTTACTTAACCTTGCCAAATTATCATGTTGGATTGATTAAGTGTTGGTTAACTTAATCCCCGTCCACTAGTCGTATAAAAATGGTTAAGCGTCATTAGGTAAATCAAATCACTTAACCTACCCAACCTTGTCATGTTTTGTTAAGTATCATTAGCCTAACCAATTTACTTAACCCATTTACCCATGTCATATTTGGTTAAGAGTCATTAATCAAATTAACTTAACCCTATCATGTGGCATTAATTACTTAATGCACCCCAACCTCTCACATTAGACTTTGTTGTGGTTACTAGTTAAGCCGGTCGGTTCCGGGTAGCTTTACACCACAACTTGGTCTAACCTCGGGTTCAAGCACAACATGACCAACTTCTCACATTGGGTCCTATTGTTTGCAACTACTAGTTAGGCCGGTCAGTTCCAGGTAGTTTTACGTTGCAAACTCAACCCAACCTCGAGTTGGCCACTTTCATGTTTAGTCTAGTGTCATGTTCATAGTCAAGTTTTCAAGCAATTGGGTAGACCTAACTTAATAGGTAAATTCCCAATGGGTAGACCTAACTTAATAGGTAAATTCCCAAGCTTATGTTTTTATGCATACTTACATGTCAACTTCCATGTTATGATTCAAGTCATGTTTTCAAGTTGTATTTTCATGTCATTAGAAATTACCCATAACATAACCCAACGCTTTTAAACTCGCATATACGTTCGCAACAACTTAATGGATTAAAAGAAGAGACTTGGCAAAGGCATGACAAAAATGGATATTAAGCCACAAGTTAATCATGGTGGCAAATGAGGCACAAATGTGTTCATTAGCTTGCATGTTACATTCTTAAGCCTTAAAATCATGCATAAACCCAAACTTGGCACATAAACGAATCATGGTGACAAAAGACATGGAATGATGACTAGAAACTCGCATGTATCATCATATAAGGGTTATGACTTCATATGCAAGTTGACATAAAGATTATGAAGGTTCTCATGTTGCATAATGCAACATTTCAACATAAAGGTTGTAGCTTTTAGCTCATAAGATCAAGATAATGACTTCATAAGCTTGCATGACATGATAGCATGTATCATTCTCAATGATCAAACCCAAACTTGCAACATGAACATTTAACTTCATAGTTAATATCTAAGAGTAGGGAAAGGGCTTACATTGTTATGAAGGCACAAATCGAAATGCAAAACAAAGATTGTGATGAAGCCTATGCATGCCATCACCCAAAAACCCAAAGATGAACACTCCAAATCAATAAAAACCCCATCTTTATGAACAAAGATCAAAGCTTTAGCCTTGAGATTAACTTGAGAAGCTCTCATACTAACATAGGGACTCTCTAATGCTCTCATGATCATGAAACCTCTCATAGAAATGAAGTGGAGGCCAGGAAAGTTGAGTGGAGGCCATGAGAGTAGCAATTTTGCCATAGTTTAGTTGCATGAATGAATAATGAGGGTTTAGGATAGGTTAGGGTCTTATTTATAGATTAGGCAAGTGTTTTAGGCCATAGGATTAAACCTAGATTCAATCCAAGCCATCAAAGCATGTCTTGGGGAAGAAGTCAAGTGTAGGAACCATCTAGGGCCTTTAGATTAAAGATGAACCATGAGAACCATCCAAATGCAAAATCTGCATTTGAGCGAATCGGCCGACGGGTTGACAGCCAAACACCCTGGATTAACCCCTAGTCGACCCAGCGGGCTCGGGTCGACCTCAAAAATCGGCCGGTTCGGTTATTCCCCTCTCCCAATTCGCTGTTTTGAACATTTTTGCATATTTATTTATTAAATTTTCAATTATATATATATATATCAATATATATATATTTCTCTGCGCAACCCATTTCACTTAATTAAGTATACTTTAATTTGGGAATTTTTCGTGAAACTTCGCGAGGCCATATCTTGGTCATACGGACTTCGATTTCCGAAAACTCAGACTCTATTTCGCGTATTTTTCCGAGACGAACGCAATGGCATAGCCTGTTTCCCTTGATTCAGATTTTACAATTTAATTCTGCCTCCATTTATGTTATAACAGGTTATTGAAAATACGGGTTGTTACATTCTCCCCACCTTTTAGGATTTCGTCCCCGAAATCTCCAAGTTAGGAAGAACATATCCTACCATCCATCATCCATCTACTCAAAACATCATCCACAAGCAACCATTGTCCTTAGATGATTTCTAATGCTGTATGAATATATGCAAAACGTGTGTGTACATGTTCCTTAGCTAATGCTAATGATTAGGGCTGAATAATCTTTCTAATGCAAAATATGTATAGTGCCATGAATCCAACATGCATGCAAATAGTCCTAGCCATATAGGTACTATATGCGTGCACAATCATTCATTCATATGCAACAACCGCATGATAATACATTCGATTTCATCCATAAACAAGTATAAATACTCGTGCATATGCAATATGAAATGTGACCTAGTCGAGCTAGTATCTAATGTGTATTCACGCATCCACGAGCAACCACTTGCAACCACTTGCAACCATATCAATCATAACATGTTTCAAATACATGTTTACATCCATAGGGTTCTACCTAGAATTCCCTGGAACAGGGTCGAGAAGAAAAACAAGACAAACTCCTTACAGGGTTTGTAACAGAAAATAGGACCGAGAGGATGTCCACAAAAGATAGCCTACAAGTAAGCTCTACAGAAAACAGGGATCAAGGATATACTCCCAAAAGAGATATCATGCGCGTATATAGTCTTTGACCATCAGAGTCGTATTTCCTCGAGCTTAATTCCATTGTGCCTTGACCGTCTTTTAACTTCGCGATTTCGTAGCTTCCTATTTCCTGTTTCCATAACATGAGCTGGAACTCATTTCTTCGTCGCCTCTCGTTCCACTTGCACACTTGGCGCAAACATGACTGCGTACTCATGATCTCATGCAAGCTTTCCAAAATTCACTAGTGAATCTCGGACCTCGTACCACAAGGTATTCCACGTAGAAGAACTTTCTCTTGAAAGTAAACAGATGCCAACCAGGTTAACAAGCGCACTTACTAAGGTGATTTCTATAACCCACGCATAAGTGAAGTAAACCATCCGTCTTATCGGCGAACACCACTCGATCGGGCTTCAAATTTCCAATAAAGGCATCAAGGGATTCTAAGTAACTAGTCATGACAGAACCTCAAAAAGGTTACCCGGTACTTCGAGGGCATTACCAAGGCTAGTCAAAAGGTCTAACTACCCTCCTATCAAAACCGAGAGTGGCACCCCCTACTGGATAACCACTTCATCCCTAGAATCCATCCATAGCTTATAAACATAAGCATTATTTCCAAACTCAACACTTGGCATAGACATTCCCAAATCCAAACAAGTCATGTATAAATGGACTGATTCTCCAATAGGACTTTGAGACAAAAATGGGATTCTCTATTACGCTAGTACTTAAGGTGCAGAGACTCAACCATCGAAGCAGACTTAAATGATACGAACAACGAAGTCCTAAAGGGATGATAGAGAAGAAAAGCTAAACCTTTAACAAGATCGTTACCCTCCTTCCGAGGTACTCTAGAAATGAGAGCATACAACTGCCCTCCCGATGATCTTGTCCTTGTCCCATAATACTTAACTATCCGCCCCGTTTTACCATGCCAAAGGTACTCTCTCGTCATGGGTTTCATTGTTCATCTTTCTCCCTCATTTTGAGGACTAAGCCATACCAACAAGTTGCTCATCCTTAAGCTCGTATCCTTTATCCTCTTTCTCACTATCCTTTCTTATAACGCGGCCACTGGTCTCTTGAAAACCACCTCCATCGCATGGAAAGCACTTTCGTAGATAGAAAAGACTAGTCGCAGTTAAAACCACTCTGACTACAGATGGAGGAAAGAAAGGAAAAGAGATTTAATTAAGGAAACAAGGATAATGCTAATGGCCTTTGGGGAATAGCCTTTTCTTTTTAAAATAAAACTTTCTTGAAAAATGCTTCTTTATAAACGATTTTCAAATAGTTTTCAGAAGGTCTTTAAAAACTTTTGCCCAATCTGGTAACCTTCTGCTCTGATACCAAGTGTAACACCCCGCCTCCGCAAGGGTCACTCGCAAAGGAATGCACTAGCTTTAGAGGGGCATTATTGGTAAACATGCACAGAAATATCACAAGACAGAACATATAAAATAGCAGAAGTAAAATTGAACTTTCATAAACATGAATACATAAGGTCTAAAGCCTTTTACATCAGAGTACATCAAAACCTGTCTTGCAATAGTAAAGAAGCATAAAGACTTTTTCATAAATTATTCCCCAAATAAAAACAGTAAAGTAGCCATAGCCAGGAAAAGTCCAAGCCATCCATGATGACCTTCAAGCAGAAGAAGTCCGAACTAAACAGCAGTGTTTCCTCCCTGTAACCTTGGGGGGGGGGGGGGGGAACGAAAGAAAAGAGGCGAAACAAAACGGGTCAGTCAAAAAGACTGAGTAAGCCCTATCTGCTATTAGTATAAAAACTAGTAAAGTTAACTGTCATGAGAAACTGAGATGAACATAAACATAATACAAGATAGGTCAATTAAATCAAAATAACAGGATGAACTACTGAACTCAGATAAACTAGGGTTTCGTGATAAACTACGATGTCAAGATAAAACAAGGTATCACATTGTCAGGTTCCTATCAAGTATAATATCCCAAGATATCTATCGCGTATAACGTCCCATGGCATCTATCCTGTATATCCGCTCTGCACCTATCGTACTAGTATCCCAACTGTATTATGTGTTATCCGTGAATGACCCTTACTCAAAAGTCGTGTAATGGTCCATGTCAACGTAATATGCCGCATATATAGGTTACTCAACTCATATGTTTCTTTCCATGTATAAGTTCAGTCCTTTGCCGTAGGCTGTACGGGCTTTCCCATGTAAACGGTTTATCCTTGAAGTTGTTTTGAACTGCAACCCTTGATCTAGTTGTGTTTCCTTACCATGAACTATCGCGCGTCCACTTAGGATTTATGCCACCTAGGACCGCTAGGGATTATGCTACCTAATGAACGTTTCCATGTCTCGGTTTGGGTTTTGGCCACCTAGGACCACTAGGGATTACGCCACCCGTCAACCGCGCCCTTGATCCCACGTATGTATCGTGAATCGTTTTCCATGTCTAGATGCACATGTTCCCCAATGTGCCATCCGAGTTCCGTGCCAGGGCAAATCAAGAAATACGGAACTCGGTCGGGAGCTTTAAATCGTCTGCCGATGCAGATATCAAGGTCTGTTTTTGTACCTGTGGCTATGGTCCCACGTGACCCCTCCCTCAACTACTGAAAGGCAATCCAAGAAAAATCATGTATAAGAACCACTCCACGGCCCCACTATTGCCCACTTTCCTACGGGCCAACCTCACCCATGACTCGATAGCAAGCACATGGTCTGTTGGGGGTTCCCTGCCTTTCCGCACGTACACGATTGACTAAAGATGGTAGGTAGTCGGCGATGTGCTATCCAGGGCAAAAACAAGAATCGTCGACTCCACGCTAATCTATCCCAGTCTTTAGGTTGCTCGCATAGCAACCAAGGCATACTCTTGGTCCTTCTAACGCAGACCTTAACCCCTCATGGGCCTAGTATAATTACCTGGCAGCCCACAGAGGGATCCCAAGAATATCCTCACGTCCCCCGAAGCTTCCACTTCGGCACCCAGTGCGCTGGAGCTTTTATCCAAGTCAGATAACTTACTCCCCCTTGTATACTAAGCGATGACCTACCGTATCAGGTTACTCATCGTTTTGAGAATTAGTCCTATGTCCTTAGCTAAGAATTATTACTTAGTTACCCTTAACTAAGGTTTACCACTTAGCTTCCTTTCCCGTTATCCTTGATTAACCACGGTTTTCTACCTAGTTCTTCTAGCTAGGGTTTGTCTATTGGGTTAAGTGTTATCATTCAAGTCCATGACTTAACCCGCCCACGAATCACGTCAAAGATTGGCTAAGTATTTAAGTTCAAGACTTAGTCCCACAAGTTGGTTAAGTGTACCCAGAGGCTCATGACTTAACCCTATCAAGTCAAATTGGTCAAGTACTAGCTTACCTTAATCCTATCGGATTATCTTGCTAGATCGATTAAGCATAGATTATCTTCATCAAATTATCGAGTGGGATTGGTTAAGTATAGGTTGGCTTAACCCCATCCTCTAATCGTACTACAATGGTTAAGTATATTCTAAAAAGGTCTTATGACTTAACCTTATCAAGTCCGCGTATTAGATTGGTTAAGTGTAAGTTACTTAACCCCATCAAATCATCATGTATAATTGGTTAAGTATAAGTTGCTTAACCCCATTAAATTATCATGTTAAGTTGGTTAAGTATTGGTTACTTAACCTCATTGAATTACCGAGTTTAAATTGGTTAAGTGTTTAACTTAACCCCATCGAATTACCGTGTTTAGATTAGTTAAGTGTGGATTAATTAACCCCATCTAATTACCGTGTCGGATTAGTTAGGTGCAAATTACTTAACCCCATCCCCTAATCATCTTGTATGGTTAAGTGTCATTAAGAAAACTTACTTAACCTTGCCAAATTATCATGTTGGATTGATTAAGTGTTGGTTAACTTAATCCATGTCCACTAGTCGTATAAAAATGGTTAAGCGTCATTAGGCAAATCAAATCACTTAACCTACCCAACCTTGTCATGTTTTGTTAAGTATCATTAGCCTAACCAATTTACTTAACCCATTTACCCATGTCATATTTGGTTAAGAGTCATTAATCAAATTAACTTAACCCTATCATGTGGCATTAATTACTTAATGCACCCCAACCTCTCACATTAGACTTTGTTGTGGTTACTAGTTAAGCCGGTCGGTTCCGGGTAGCTTTACACCACAACTTGGTCTAACCTCGGGTTCAAGCACAACATGACCAACTTCTCACATTGGGTCCTATTGTTTGCAACTACTAGTTAGGCCGGTCGGTTCCGGGTAGTTTTACGTTGCAAACTCAACCCAACCTCGAGTTGGCCACTTTCATGTTTAGTCTAGTGTCATGTTCATAGTCAAGTTTTCAAGCAATTGGGTAGACCTAACTTAATAGGTAAATTCCCAATGGGTAGACCTAACTTAAGAGGTAAATTCCCAAGCTTATGTTTTTATGCATACTTACATGTCAACTTCCATGTTATGATTCAAGTCATGTTTTCAAGTTGTATTTTCATGTCATTAGAAATTACCCATAACATAACCCAACGCTTTTAAACTCGCATATACGTTCGCAACAACTTAATGGATTAAAAGAAGAGACTTGGCAAAGGCATGACAAAAATGGATATTAAGCCACAAGTTAATCATGGTGGCAAATGAGGCACAAATGTGTTCATTAGCTTGCGTGTTACATTCTTAAGCCTCAAAATCATGCATAAACCCAAACTTGGCACATAAACGAATCATGGTGACAAAAGACATGGAATGATGACTAGAAACTCGCATGTATCATCATATAAGGGTTATGACTTCATATGCAAGTTGACATAAAGATTATGAAGGTTCTCATGTTGCATAATGCAACATTTCAACATAAAGGTTGTAGCTTTTAGCTCATAAGATCAAGATAATGACTTCATAAGCTTGCATGACATGATAGCATGTATCATTCTCAATGATCAAACCCAAACTTGCAACATGAACATTTAACTTCATAGTTAATATCTAAGAGTAGGGAAAGGGCTTACATTGTTATGAAGGCACAAATCGAAATGCAAAACAAAGATTGTGATGAAGCCTATGCATGCCATCACCCAAAAACCCAAAGATGAACACTCCAAATCAATAAAAACCCCATCTTTATGAACAAATATCAAAGCTTTAGCCTTGAGATTAACTTGAGAAGCTCTCATACTAACATAGGGACTCTCTAATACTCTCATGATCATGAAACCTCTCATAGAAATGAAGTGGAGGCTAGGATAGTTGAGTGGAGGCCATGAGAGTAGCAATTTTGCCATAGTTTAGTTGCATGAATGAATAATGAGGGTTTAGGATAGGTTAGGGTCTTATTTATAGATTAGGCAAGTGTTTTAGGCCATAGGATTAAACCTAGATTCAATCCAAGCCATCAAAGCATGTCTTGGGGAAGAAGTCAAGTGTAGGAACCATCTAGGGCCTTTAGATTAAAGATGAACCATGAGAACCATCCAAATGCAAAATCTGCATTTGAGCGAATCGGCCGACGGGTTGACAGCCAAACACCCTGGATTAACCCCTAGTCGACCCAGCAGGCTCGGGTCGACCTCAAAAATTGGCCGGTTCGGTTATTCCCCTCTCCCAATTCGCTGTTTTGAACATTTTTGCATATTTATTTATTAAATTTTCAATTATATATATATATATCAATATATATATATATTTCTCTGCGCAACCCATTTCACTTAATTAAGTATACTTTAATTTGGGAATTTTTCGTGAAACTTCGCGAGGCCATATCTTGGTCATACGGACTCCGATTTCCGAAAACTCAGACTCTATTTCGCGTATTTTTCCGAGACGAATGCAATGGCATAGCCTGTTTCCCTTGATTCAGATTTTACTGTTTAATTCTGCCTCCATTTATGTTATAACAGGTTATTGAAAATACGGGTTGTTACAAAGCTCCTCTCTTTCATCAAATGCACCTCCGAATCACCTCATACATTCACATCCAAACATATATATGTAAGGGTTGTGAGAAAAATCCGAAATTGAGAGGAGTATAAGGTAGAGAGGGAGAGTAGAGAGCTTACCCATGTCTTAGAATTGGATTTGCACAAGATATTGAGCTCTAGATTGAAAGCCCTAGCTTAGGGAATTTACATTTCCCATTCCCTTCCCTATTTTCTATTTTATTTGAAGTGAGAATGAATGAAGGAGGAGAGAGCTAGGTGGAGCTCTTAAGTTAATGAACTGGGTCGGCTAACCAAGCCCTAGCCAAGGTGCCAAAATTCTGAATCTCGGAATATATCGAAGTTTATACTTTTTGAACTCCTAAATGACATTTTGAACTCAATGGAATTGGTTTCGAGTCAAAATTCGTCCATATACAAAAAGCGATATTTCGGTCATATATCAAATGAAAATGGCCAAATTTACCCAACTCAAAAGTCCTTAATGCTTAAAGTCAAAAAGGTTGTAAACGATGATCCAGACCCAATGGAAGTGGTCCCAAGTCCTAATTTTATCGTTTTTGTAAAACGACATTTTTAAGTGACACATCGGATATGATGATATATATAAATAATATATTTAAATCTATTATCGTGGAATGAACGGTTGTTACTATAGGGCATCTATTACAATAGGTCTGAGTGGACCGTTGTAGTAGCATTTTACTGCAATGTGCAGAAAATGTCCGTTGTAATAGGGTATTTTTGTTGTAGTGTATACGTATTAGAGAATAGCATATTAGGCGCACACAACATGAGAAAACTTCATGGAGGATGATTAATAGTGTCATAAGTAATTCTCAAAGTGACAACGATGTAATGGTCCTCGGACCTGAAAGCATTATAGAAACTACGCAGTATATGGCCTACTGCAACGAAAATCCAAGGTGACAGCTAAAATGTTGCCATAGCTATGCTAAATTTTTTCTATTGCAACGCACTCTTCAATGTGTTAGCATAGATATCAAATTATGTTGCAGTAGCTATAGTTATAAACTTATAAGTTTATTTTGCCACGTCATCAATCTGCATCTATAAAAAGATGCATATATATCCATCAATTTACATTTTAAAAACAACATCTGTAGTTGACACCTCAGTAATCCGTTATAATCCTCCACCACCAATAGGAAGTAAAATTACAATAATCATTCCATTACTCTTTCTCAACTTATCAGAACTGTTCGTTATCACCCCTGAATTTCCAATTCCAATCCCTAATTTTCATTCACCTACTTATTCCACTGCAACCCTCTCTGCGTCCTCCACTTATTCCAGTTAGTCCTCGACTCCAACTCCAAACACACCCACTTCTCCCCTTCTCTGTCATCAAACAGTATTCATTCCAAGAATAAAGGTGCTAATTTTTTATCCTGTTTTCTCATGTACGTTTTTGTTGCTTTTTTATCGCCGCTATTAATTAGCCTATCGAGAAATTAATTTTTTATCACCATAAATATAACTGTTGTTAGGTGATTAACAATTCTAGTCTGTTATTTGTCAATGAATCCACACTTTTTTTAGTTTGAAGTTGTAATCAATTAGTTTCTGTTATTTGTGGTTCTATTGTATGTTGATTCGCTGAAATGTTCTTTGGGAAACTAATGGGTTGTTAGTCGATTTAATTACACAGAACTTTCCTAGTGAAGTGTGGCTATGAACAATTAGACCATCGACCTTATATGAGCTACATGTTCTAAATAACTGCTTGGGTTTCCTAGGTTGTTGTTGCTGGTGATGATTGAGACATGATACGGCTAGCTTTTTTAATAAGATTTACAGTGGTTTATGAAAATGGTTCCATAATGATGCTTGCATATACATGACACTATTCATTTCTTAAGTATTTACATGTTTGTTATATGCATTATTTTTCACCTAGTTCCCAATTAGAAATTTCTTAAGAAACCTGCTGTACATGATGCGTGCATCACCATTGACATCATTGTATGCCAGTTAACCAAGCATTGTTTAAGTAATGCTTGGATATGATTCAAAGTATATTTGCATGCATGGACTAATAAATAACTAATGGATAATTTTTTCTTCATGATGCAGGCATCCAAAATTTTATGTGAGCTTTGTTTTGGTGTGTGTGTGTGTGTAAGACTGTCTAATAAATATATGCACACAAGTACTGAATGCATGAAATACATGCCTGAAAGCCTACTGCATGAAATTTATGATATGGAATATATAAATATTCATTTGCAGTTTGTGATATTACTGAAATGAATTGCAATTTGTGATATCACTTCAATTCTACCTTCAATTCGAGTTCAATGACCACTCAATCAATTTCTACTTCAAATTCATCAACAAAGGCTACAGAAATAACTACCACCACAAAATCCCAGTGAAGATGAGGACTGTGAAGGCAGAGTCGAATACGGGGAAGAAGTTTTTTGGTTGCTCCATGTGACCGGTAAGTATAAATTAGGGTTTTTTGGTTGCTTTGTCAATTATCATATATTACAGTGATGTTTTAGTCTAGAATTTAAGATATGTGTAGAAGGGCGTTTGAGGTTATTTTATGTAGCATGACGAAGTGTATGAAATCAATAGCAATGTGGAATTGGATGATACTACTATTAAATTAATGGAAAAAGAAAAGACTCTATCGCAATTACTCTTGGAAAGGAAGACAATTGAAGAAAAGCTGCTGAAGCAAAAGCAAAAGTGGAAAAAAGCCAATGAATTTGTGGCAAATTTATGGGAAGAGTTGGCCCTAATGTGCAATAAATGTGGAAAACACGAGAAAGGGGAAAAATTCTTTACAACAGCTTTTGCTATGTCCTAGATCATGTTTGGAGTTCTTTTGTGTGTTTCTATGGCAATGTTTAGAAAGCTTTTGAGGTATAATTTTAAGTTTTTTCGCATTGTAGATTAGTGATTTTTTTTGTCACATTGCAGATTAGTGATAATTTTTTACTTAGTATAGTTTGTGCTTTGAACAAATTGAGTCAGTTATGTAAATAAAATGCAATTGAAACTCATTTATGCAAATGAAATGGGAAAGAAACTCTGTTATGTAAATCAGTTATGCAGCTGAAAAGCCAATGAAACTCAGTTTGTGCTGAAATGAAAATGAACTGAGGCATGCAAGTGAAGGAGGCAGTGATGATTAGGTGGTTAAAGAACTTGTTACTAAAGGCACTAGAGGTACTCGCGGCAATAGAGGCACTGCACGCATTTGACGCTCACGCTATATTTTGAAACTGTTTTAGTTTGATGTAAACATGAATTTAATAGTGGTTTTGTTTATAACTGAAATGTCTGTAAAATTGAATTTTAGTGACTATGTTTTTTTATTTTGTAGTGGTCTAAGTAGTACTTTTGTTACCGGTTAATTTGAAATTAAAGGCTCTTTTTTTATTTCAGTGTGATGTTAATTGTTGTTATGTTGCAGTATGTTATGTAATAATGCCATAACTATGATATAATGTTGCAGTATCTGATGTTAAATGTTTCCACAACTATGATATAGTGTTGTCATTGGATGGTAAAAGTGTTTCCATAAATTAATGCATTTGTTCTCCACAACAAGATTCCGTGAAGCCTGGCTACAGATGTTAGTGGGGATTCCGTGAACCTAGGACACAGATTTTAGCAGGCCCCACCTTTTTGTAAATTTAGTACCTGTGGCAACAATTGTCTCGATGTTGCGTCAGGGTCATAAAGATATTGTAATAACCCGGAAATCTGAGCCAGTTTAAAATTTTTGTTTTGGCAACTTCGACGAGTTTTGAACATTTAAAATGGATTATTTTAAATAATATTCATGAGAAATTTATTTTGAATATAATTAGTACGTATATATTATATACGCCATCATTAGAATATAAATATTTATATATAATTAAAATATAGAATTGAAAATGGCGCGGTAGTTTGATAATTCGATTTCAAACTTCAATTGAGTGTACCGGGTGCAAAACAATCCGGATTTTGACGAAACCAAAAATAATAGGATCTATTTGATGATATCTTTCCAACGAATCCGACAAATCGAAATTTCATAGCGGGAATCAAAAGATATGTCCAGTTGAAAATTCTAAATAGTCGCTATGGAGTTCAGGCCCTTAAAATAGACATTTTGCAAATGACCTCGGATTTCGACGAAACCACTTTTGTTGGATCCGCATTGTCAGATTATTTCTAGATTTCAAATTTCATAATTTTTCGAATCAATATGTGAGCGTGGCAAAGGAAAACGCATTTGACCAGTTTCAGTTGATTTTAATCGACTGGAAAATGGCCATTTTTCTAACGGTCTCAGAATTCGACGAAACTAGTTTTGTTAGGACCGTATCGTCAATACGAAGCTAGAAACAATTTTTCTGGAATTTTTCGAGTTAGTATGTGGCCCCGGTAAATTGAAATGTGCCTTAAAATTCAATATACATAGATTTATATTTTGAATTTGATGGAAACTGATCGTAATGGCCGAATTGGCTTACACAGCATATCACATTGTGTTCGGAATGGGGGTAATTAGCTAGGGACGACAGTCGTTGGGTCCCGATTGGGGTTTGAATGAAAAGTCAACACTTAGGGTTTTAAAAGAGGGAATAATAATAATTATTATTATATAAATATATAGCCCCCCTTTATCCATCGTTCATTCCATGTTTTCCCCATTTCACAAAGAAATCGACGCCCTTCTTCCTCCATCCCTCGCGCCGCCATCGATCAACGGCCCCCCCTCTTCCGCCACCATCGCCTCCACCCTCCCCTTCCCTCCCCTTCGTTCTATGCTCCTCTCTGTACCCGAGCCCTCTAAAACCCCGAGCCCTCTAAAACCCCGAGCCCTAGACCCTGACCCCGCGCCTCCAGCCTCCTAAGGACCCGCCGCCACCGAGGTGAACCCCCCCTCTGTCGCGCCTTGACCGGCCATCGCCCCCGACGTCGAACCCTCCCCAGCTCCGATCCAGCGCCCCATTTCCTCCCTCCACTTCGGATATCCAATCCCAAAACCCCCTTTTTCTCGCTACCACCACCATCGAGATGCCCCTAAGCCGCCACTGCTTGGCCTGCGCCCTAGCATCAGCAGCCCCTCCTCTTCTAGCGACAAAAGTGAGTTTTCTATTTTATCCTTCGAGTAGAATTTTTATTTACTTACATTAAATTAGATGTTTATGGTAGAAAGGTTTAGACTTTGATAGTAGGGAGTTTTGATTTCTATAAAGTAGAAAGGGTTGAAATTTTATAAAGTTAAAATTATTAATTTAGAAAAGTTTGAATTTTTAAAACTAGAGAGACAAGAGTTTTCTTGTAAGCGAGATATGATTTTTAGCAAACAAAAATATGGTGTTTCTTTGAATTAAAAATATGATTTTTACATGTATAGGAGCTATAAAAATTTGATTTTTATTTGTATATGACATTGAAGTAAAAATATGATTTTTATATATTGAATAGCGAAGTAAAAATTCGATTTTTATATATTGAATAGCAAAGTAAAAATTCGATTTTTATATATTGAATGGCGAAGTAAAAATTCGATTTTTGTATATTGAATGGCATAGTAAATATTCGATTTTATATATTGAATGGCGAAGTAAAAATTCGATTTTTATATATTGAATGGCGAAGTAAAAATTCAATTTTTATATATTGAATAGCGAAGTAAAAATTCGATTTTTATATATTGAATAGCGAAGTAAAAATTAGATTTTTATATATTGGATAGCAAAGTAAAAATTTGATTTTAACATATGTAGAGAATACGGGCAACGAAGATGACAAAAAGGCGAGAACGACGAAGATTTCTGCAAAAGAAGAGCCATGGAGTTAGGATAGCTATTGGTGAGAATTTCTCACTCTTCAATTTCTTTTTCTAGTTATATATATACTAGGATGCAGACGGTGCTTAGCAACACCCGACACCCGTCATCCACAGACCATGGATGGCTTGTTTGTTTAATTGTTTGGTTGTGTAGTTGGTTAGATTATCTGCGTTAAGTCGAATTGTTTGGTGAAATGGAATGGATTTGATTGATGTGTGAATGGAGTGGGCCTTCACTAGACCGGGGATAAGGCTAGGCCTTGTCCCGTTTCTAGTATCGTGCCGTTATGCCGCCGAAATTTTCTAAAATAAGTTAGAAAAATAAAAATATCATTTTTATTTTGTAAATGAACTGAATAAAAATCCATGTGTTAAAATAAAATATTTTATCGTTAAAAATATAATTTTTAGCGTGAATGTGAATAAATAAATATTTATAAACAAATCGACCGATTTGTTTATATACACTGATTTGACTGATATCGATTGGGTCAATAAATTTTACACATCGCCCAACTGCACAAATAAAATCTGTGTTTGATTGTTTGAAACCCCACACGGGTATTGGGATAATATATGACATACACTAATCCCAATAATTAGTTGTATGTCGATTGATTGATTGACAAGTTGTTATAAGCGTTAGATATCTATATTTGATGCTTTTATAGTGTAGTGCACTTTGGATGATGGTTGATTATTTATCGCTGCTATTATATGCATGTGTTGTATGGAATCCATTTAATTAACTTTATATGGTAATTGATTGGGCCTCATTCCAATTTAGAAAATAAAGAACATTATAAAGTAAAGGTTCATGTGTTGACCGTACTCATCTGTTGAGATTAGTCATGTGTTGAACGAAATATTTTAACAAAAAAATTTATATCTTTATCACTATAAAGTAAAGGTTCATGTGTTGACCGTACTCATCCGTTGAGATTAGTCATGTGTTGAACGAAATATTTATTCACATATTGAATAGAATAAATATTCATTTGCTGAATAGAATAAAGAATTTATTGAAATATACAAAGCTGTGTTGATTAGTGATGCGCTATTTTGACACGAATGATATTTATATCGATTATATTCGAATTGAATTTGATTTGAATATAGAATGAATTTGATTTCAATTGAATATATAACGAATTTAATTTGATTTGAATTGAAAACGAATTTGAATTGAATCGAATAGAAACCGAATTTGATTTCAATTGAAGATATAACGAATTTAATTTGATTTGAATTGAAAACGAATTTGAATTGAATCGAATAGAAAACGAATTTGATTTCAATTGAATATATAACGAATTTAATTGAATTTGAATAGAATAGAAAATCAATTGAATTTGAGTTATAGAAAACGAATTCGAATTGAATTTGAATAGAACAGAAAATCAATTGAATTTGAATTGAATTGTAAACGAATTGAATTTGAATTATGGAAAACGAATTCGAATTGAATTTGAATAGAATAGAAAATCAATTGAATTTGAATTGAATAGAAAATGAATTGAATTGATAGAAAATGAATTGAATTTGATTTGAATAGAAATCGAATTTGATTTGACTAGAAAACGAATTTGATTTGAATTGAATGGAAAACGAATTTGAATTGAATCGAACAGCAATCGAATTTGATTTGATTAGAAAATGAAATGAATTCGAATTGAATAGAAAAGGAAATGGAATTCGAATATAATAGAAAACGAATCCGAATCGAATTGAATTGAAAAGAAAATGAATTCGAATCGAACTAAAATCGATTTTAATTGAAATCAAATAGAAATGAAAGTAAAAAGGATTTATAATAGAAAATTCAATTTTGATTTGAATTTGAAATAAAGGTTGAAATTGTTTTTGAAACGAATTCAAAACTAATTATAAAATTCTTTTTAAATAGGAATCGACGAAATATATATTATATATATTATATATATAATATAATGGCCTGAATAGAACGCACCGCGCCGCGGAAGTTCGCGAATTTCGACCATTAACTTCGAACGGACATTACGGGAGATCCGACCGTCGGATTCTCCTAAAACTGGAACCGTTGGATTTGTATCGAAAAGAGCTTTCTAACGAATATTAGAAATTTGAAATATAACGGTTGGATTTGGAGATACGTCCAAATCAAATTTGGAAAAGGTCGCTGTAAGTGCAGTTCGATGGCCGTTGATGGAAATCGACTGTACGAACCTTGATAAAATTATTAAAAATAGTAATAATTTGTGTAAAATCATAAGAAATGATTTCGGAAAAATTGGGGTGAAAAACCCCATAATTGAAAGGATAAAAATAGATTTTTTATCGAAACGAACTAGTTTTGAACTAAAATTAAAACCCAACTATTTTTAAATATATAAATTGGATTTAAAAAGGGGTTTTAAATAATCGGAATTTCTAATATATTTGATTGAAATTAAATTAGAAGTGATTGGTGGGTTTATCTTGAATAGTGTTTTAAATAACACTTGTTCTTTAACCCGATAATAAATAGAATGTAATTTGGGTTTGTCGTGAACTGTGTTTTAAATGACACTAGTTCTTTAACCCAGTAAAAGGAGTTTTAATGAATCTGCAACTAGATTGAAATGTGAATTGATAATCTAAATTATCAAATTTAGGAAGTGAGCGAGAATGGAGTATTACCAGTTTTGCTCCAAAGCGATAGTTGAATCTTTAATTAGATTTGAACGTGAAATGGTAATTAATTTTACCGATAACACCACGGTGTTAGATATGGAGTATTACAAGTTTTGCTTTATGGGATGAATAGGTTGGGATTGGGAAATAAAAGAAATAATTACTTCGGTGTGGTTCGCTAATCTCGAATAGTTTGGGAAAACCATAATTTGGTTTGAAATGGCATCCAAAGGAAGATTAAAGGATAAATTTTAAAGAATTTATCTTGGATAAAATAATAGGAACCTTTCCCTAAGAATATGGATTGGAATGAAGTGTATGTTGTGTTTGTGTAACATTTGTTTTAATATACGCGAGTTGTTTGGAAAGTCTGGGTTTACACCCATTCTGAATAACCGATTCGACGATATGTCGAAGATGAAGACGGTGGTTGAAGACCGGAAGTCTTCACTCCGTTTGCGTGATTACTGATGATCTTGATTAGCCTGTACACCCAAGAAGATGGAAATAGTTGGTGGTCGTCCAGACATACTTGGAGATGGATGGAGATGCGAGGAAAGTGCCTCCGGTTTCGTTCTGACCCAGAACGGACTTGTAAATGGATTGTGTGTCTGACATTGGATTTTATTCTGTGTTGATTGATTTCTATTAAATATACATCTGTTTGGTGGCGGAGAATTTATTCTTTTGCTTAACGCCCTTCTCTGAGACGTACGAGCTCAGAGGTTGTATATCGATGGACATCAGTCGCATGGCATGAATTGCCTGTGTGGCACGCTAAGATGCAATGATCAAGGCTTTTGTTGAAAAGCAGAGTCTTGTGGTTGATGACCAAAGCACGGCCTATGTGGCAGCTTTTTGTATTACATGAATTCGCGAGCCTCACACCTCGGTATGAGTTAAAAACGGGATACGGACTGCAGGGAGAGCACGACGTTTCTTTCTAGCTTTGGTGGTGTCAGTGACTTATCACCCCTGACATTTATATACTTTTCACCTATGTGGTTGCTGGATGAGGCGCCTCGATTTTAGGTCTGTAAGGACCGGGAAACATGTGTTCAGGCATAATTAATCCTCTAACATAAGTGAGGACCGGCCCTGAAGATCCAGGATTGCCCAGAGTGTGTAGTCCTGAGACATTTGCTATAGTGTCTCGAAAGCAGAGAGGAGCTTGCCCCTTGCCTCGACTCATGACGGAAATCCAATTTCCAATACGTGTATTGCGGTTTTAATTGTAGAACTAGTATGGCGACATGATATATGGTACCCATGCCGTCTATGATTTATATTTATGTTTCAAAATTGTTTTGACACTATACACTTATTATAGTATCAAATGATTTTTTTTAAACGTACCAAGCACGTTTGGCTATTATAAGGGAAAACCCTATCCTCCGGCATGCATTGCATTGTGTGATGGGACCTGGGTCTTATAATAGCTTCATTTTTCGAAAAAGCATTGCATTGTTTATTGTTATGCACTGGTATTCTTGGGAGGAAACCCGTTCCACGTTATACGGCGTGGTCCATTGAATTTCTCTCTTTTAAAGTAAAGTTATAAATAACTGTTTTAGTTCTCACACCAGTCACATGACTGACCTGGAGTTTATTGTTTTAACCTAAGCTCTGGGTGCCCCTATTTTTGACATGGGCAGCTAGTAGTTTTGGTTTTGCAGATTTATATTCATAGGGTCCTGGTTTACAGTTGGAATGATATCCAGAAAGCTCTGTATCCGTGTATCACCTTTAGTTGTGCTTTGTATTATTTTTCCGCTGCTATGTATTTAAATGTAATTTAAATCTCTGATATTTATCGAATGTAATTTATTCATTTATACTCTGTATATTCTTTTATCTGATGGAATTGTTGTAATAGCAATGAAATGTTCTTCCGTCTGCGTTCTGATTGGTCCTGTTCTCAAACAATCAGGGGTTTCAAACAGTCTAGATCGGTTTAACGACTGATTCGGAACGAGCGAAATTCTCGGCCGTCACAGATATTGTCTTTAACTCTAATGCAACGCTGCAAAACGCAACACCAAGAATGTGTTGCCATAGATAATTTTTGGCATATAGCAACATTTTTTGGCGCATCCTACATCACTTCTCTGGTGTTGCAGTATGCAATCTATTGCATAATGATATTTTATTCGAGGATATTTGTGTTTTGATATCATCGAAGGTTACTCTTAACAGAGTAGATGATAAAGGTGATTATTGGATAAATCTCGAATCGATTTAATAATATGAATGATCTAGATGGAATTTAACCCAACAATATAAGTAGTGATATCCGTGGGCCTCTTGATTGTGCAAGATTATAGAATTCATGGTTGTGCTCAAATATTGATTAGTTTTATATACAATCTGCTCATAGATCAAGATAAAAGGATTGACATGTTCGGAATGTCTGATCGGCACGATGAAATGGCTCTGATTTTACTCTGCCCTAGCAAGCATGAAAATTCGTCCGAGATTCTTGGTTAGGTAAGTCGTGATTTCATATCCCAACATTTTTCATCCTAGAGGGATGCAAAACACCATTGATCACATTGTGCTCGGCTCTGAAATCTACGTGCGCCAGTCGAAAGAAAAGGGTGAGAAAACATGGCTTGGCACAAAGGGATGTGAAATCCTGGCATAACTCGGGATATGAAAATCCCTTGCCGACACGGCGTGGGATGCGAATTTCCCGAGTGTGGAGCAGGGTTATAAAATTGGCATGGTAAATGGATTAGAAATTTGGCAAGGTAGAGGGATTCGAAATTGGTGATGCAAGCTGGTAGTGAGCAACACGGAGAGGATATGATTTTCCATGGATGCGATACAGTGGTTCAAATGCGAAATCTGGACTTGGCTTCGGATATGAAAAAAGGGAATGTGCGAAGAATTTTGGCATGGCTTTTCAACATGTGGAAACTCTATTTTATCTTGATCCGCACGTGTTTTCTACACAATTTCGATATACGAAAATTCAATGGCCTGGGATTTCAAATTTCAAGATCGACATGGATTTTTGGCATTGTTTTTTGGATGCGAAATTCCTGAAGCTACCCCCAAAACTCACCTATAAATACCCCCAAGCTTGGAATTCAAAGTGGTTGGCTCATTTGCACTCTTCCTACACATTGGATACGGGATTGAAGCTCTCAAGCACCATTAATGGCTACCTTCATCTTCCCCATGGATTATGGACTTCTAAATGTTCCACAAATGTTTCCCTACAACATTTGGACATTTTCACAGCTTTTGGACCTCTCTGGATATCTTTAACTTTTCTTGGACATTGAAGCTACTTTTGGGACATTTCTCCTTATTTTTAATCAACGAAAAAGAAGGGAATTTTGGTTAAAGTTTGAATTAACAAATATTTTATTGTCCTATTGTAACACTTTGCACACAAATATTTTCTGAACTTGTACAACAATTGTAATCGGCCATTATACGATGAATGATTATTATAAAGTGGATGTAGGCATAAGTGCCGAACCACTATAAAAAGTTGTGTTCTCCCTACATTTCATTACTCTAGATTTGGATTATCGTTTTTCTTCAAAACATACACTCGGGCGTTATCATGCGCGAATAGGGACAATTCCCCATGTCAACACTTTGGTGCGCCAGGTGGGGGAGCACAACTTTGACTTCCTCTTCGGGTTGGATTCTCGAATTTATCCATGGATTTTGTCTTCGGATTCGGTTTTCGACTTTAGTTTTAGTTTTCATCTTTGACTTTGTTACTCGTGTTTCATCATGGTTAAGTGCAAGAAGCTCGACACTATTGCTGAAGCTCAAGGTGTAGGATGTGTTAGGGAACGCAGTAGGCGGATATTAAGGCAAAACAAACACTAGAGGGGACTGGATTTTATCCTGTTTCGGATTACTCCTATGTCCAGTCCCACACAATGCTGAATTACGTAGAGTTTTATTATTATCGATATCCAAGTAAAATCCCCTTGATTTCACGGCTACAAGTTTAACACCGCTCCAAGCACCCTTGATTTCACGGCTACAAGGTTACCACCTCTCCATTTCCTTGATTTCATGGATACAAGGAACACACCCTTTCTTCAACACTTCCCAAAAGATTACAACAGCCCTACAACTCTTCAATAGCACATCAATTCAGAGAGTAATGGATAGAGAGTGAGAAAAGAAGAAGTTTTATATAATTAGAGTCGAAATTGGGAAAGTAAAAGTGTCGAAATCAATAAAAATATGAAATATTAATGGTGGGATGAAGAGGGTGAAGATGGAGAAGAATAATAATGAAAAAAATCGAAATTAGCCCATATTTATAAGATTTGAAAGGTTTCAACGCTTCTGGAACACTACAAATAGTGAAAAGACACTTCCTTTGAAGATTGAATTTCTGACAGTTGTATGTCAACATAGCCTTATATGTGTGTCGACATATGTGCCTTATTTTTTATTTTTAAAACTACTTTTCAAGTATATAAACATATATATCATTATGGACATTCTTGAATTAAAACTTAGTTGTATAAATGATTATTCAAAAGTGTAAAGTCGTGTGAAAACATAATTATACATTACATAAACATATTTCTAAAATTATAAACCTTAAAACTATAAAACCATAAGATTATAAAACTATATATGTAAACTTATATATATTTAAAACTTCAAATTTATTTGAAATCATATGTAAGATAGAATTGTTTGAAAATAATTTGAAAACCGAAACTGAATTTTGAAAATGGAATTTAAAAATTAGAATTTGAAAATCCTAATTTGAATTTGAACCTGGAGTGCTATTCAGAGTCTAACATATAAACTAGACTCCCTTATATATTTTTCTTGAACTCTTAATAAATTGATTACCCATGTGTCTTGAATCTTCTCTAATTTCCGAATCTCTTGAAACTCTAAATATGTACAGTCTTCAATATTTATGCCTTGTATACAAATCCTGCTGATATGTGTGTATATATATACATATACATATATATATATATATATATATACACTCTAGATAGAGATGTTAGTATATATTTTATAATCAATGATAATTGAAATTAGGTTGTTGTCATCAAAACTCCATTCTCCAACAATCTCCCTCTTTTTTATGATGACAACCTTGATATATAAAATATTCGTACCCGTTCTTGCCTGTTGATTTAGATCCTTCTAATACTCCCCCTATCATCATTAATTCTATATATTCCCCCTTAATCTAAGCCTAACTCTTATTTTATAATCCCCCTTTGTCATCAACAAAACGAAATTCTAAATATACTCCCCCTAAATCATATATCTATCTGTACATATCCTATAATTATAATATTTGATTATATACTTAAAGTACTAATATAAATAACTCCCCCTAAATTTATACCTATATTATAATAAATATATAAACAAATCAATCCAAGTATCATAGTTAATAATTACATATGTTTCAAACCATATATACAAGTTTTCAATTCAAACAATCCAAGCCAAGCAATATTTACACACAATTTCAAACAAATTCAAGTCAAACCAATCAAACAAATCATACCAAACAATTTCAAATCAAACGTCTCTTGGAACTTCCACCCATTCATCTTTTCCATAGATTGGGTCTTTCTTGATGTCCTTCTAGTCTTCTTCATTGGTGAGTGGTGCTTTGTTGTTTTCATCTCTGGTTTTCAGATCCATTTCTTTGATATGTTTTGAATTATGAATCGCCGTGAAAAGCATATTTGAATTTTCGTTTTTTAGTTCTTCATCACTTGATGATGATTCTGAATCGTCTAAAGTTGTTGTATAAGCTCTTTTTCTCTTCTTTGACGTATTACTATTGTTTGTCTGTTTATTTGATTTATTTGGATATGGACATGTTCTTTTTATATCTCCTGGTTTGTTGAAGTTATAGCATCGATCATCATTTCTTCTTGAACTTCCTTGATTATTTCTTTGGAAATTATTTCTCTATTTGTATCTTAGAATTTTTTTGAAATTTCATGTCATTAAGGCAAGTTCTTCATTGTCTTCACTACTTGGGTCAAAACCATTCGTTGTTGCTTTAAATGCTACAGATTTCTTTTCAGTGGGCTTATTTTCCTTTCTTTTTTGTAGTTGAACTTCAAAAGACATCAAATTCCCGATTAACTCCTCAATCTTCATTTCACTAACATTATTGGCTTCTTCAACTGCCAATATTTTTTGATACCATTATGGATTCAATGAAAGCAATATTTTTCTAACTTGATCTTCTTCTGAATAATTCTTTCCCATTGCTATTAATGAATGCACTATCTCTCGGAATCTACAATACATATCGGATATAAATACATTCTCGTTCATGTTGAATAACTCAACCTAATTAATTAGCATTGATATCTTTGTCTGTTTAAGTTTGTTGGTTCCTTCATAAGTAACTTGTAAATTCCTCCATATCTCATAAGTATATTTACAAATTGACACTCTAGTAAATTCATTTCTGTCTAATGAACACAACAACATATTCATGGCATTTGAATTGCTAGGTGCAGCAGCCTTTTGTTCATTAGTCCAGTGTGCAAAATTTATTGTGGGTTCAACATACTCAGGCTGTGTACTATTCCATGTGTCTAAACCTACAGATCGTAAATATATTCTTATTCTACAATCCTGGTATGAATAATTACTACCATTAAACAGTGGATTGATCCTCTACATAAGAAGTATTATTACCAGAGTTGGTTGCCATTTCATATTTTTAAGAATCAGATTACGAACTTTTTGAAAATCTATGCTTTTATACCAATTGTTAGGTAACGCGAAAGGCAGATCTTAAGGCAAACCAAACACTAAAAGAGGGTGGATAGTGTTTTCGATGAATTTATGAAAATCCAAAACTTACATGATCTACTATATGAATCACATACAACAGAGATGGTCACAGACACAGAATAAAACACAAAAACAAATAAATAAAAAATTCAGAAAAAGGAAAGAAACACCGAATTTTATACTGGTTTGGATCATTCTTACGTCCAGTCCCACGCAACGTTGGATTGCACAGAGTTTTATTATTATCAATATCCAAGTACAATCCCCATGATTTCATGGCTACAAGGTTAACATCGCTCCAAACACCCTTGATTTCATGGCTACAAGGTTACCACCTTTTCCTTTCCATGATTCAGGGCTGCAAGGAATACACCCTTTTCCAAACACTTCCCAAAAGATTAAAGTAACCCTAAAACTCTTCAACAGCACTTCAATTCGGAAAGTAATGGATAGAGAGTGAGAAAAGAAGAATTTTTATATAATTAGAGTAGAAATCGGCAATGTAGAAGCATAGAAATCAATAAAATATGAAATATTAATGGAGGGATGAAGAGGGGCGAAGTTGGAGGAGAAGAAAAATGAAAAAAATTCGAAATTAGCCCATATTTAAAAGATTTGAAAGGTTGCAACGCTTCTCGAATGTTACAAATAGTGAAAGACACTTCCTTTGAAGATTGAATTTATGACAGTTGTATGTCAACATAGCCTTATATGTATGTCGACATATATGCCTTATTTTTTATTTTCAAAACTATTTTTCACATATTTAAACATATATATTATTATGAAAATTCTTGAATTAAAACTTAGTTGTATAATGATTATTCAAAAGTGTAAAATCATATGAAAACATAATTATATACTATATAAACATATTTATAAAATTATAAACTTTGAAACTATAAAACCATAAGATTATAAAACTATATATATAAACTTATATATATTTAAAACTTTAAATTTATTTGAAATCAAAAGAAAGATAGAATAGTTTGAAAATTATTTGAAAATCGAATTTTAATTTTGAAAACAGAATTTAAAAATCAAAATTTGAAAAACTTAATTTGAACTTGGAGTGCTATTCAGAGTCTTACATATAAAATAGACTCCATTACTATATTTTTCTTGAACTGTTCATAACTTGATTACTCATGAGTCCTGAATCTTGTTTGAATTCTGAATCCCTTGAAACTCTAAAACTGTACAGTCTTTAGTATTTAAGCCCTGGATACAAATCCTGCATATATGTGTATATATATGTTCTAGATAGAGATGTTAGTATATATTTTATAATAAATGATAATTAAAATAAGGTTGTTGTCATCAAAAACCCATTCTCCAACAGGACGTGAAGGAAGTCAAGAACTAGCTTCGATCAGAGTTCCGTCGAACTACATCACTCGTGAAGACATCAACTGGCTAAGCATATATGATTTGAACAAGTGACAGTGTTCCTCAAGCTACGACTTAGGACTTGGGGGCAAACCTGCAAACTAATAAACAGGCCGAGGCCGATCCCCGGACTGGTGCCAATTGCGGTACCATCGATGGTAACCCTAATCCTGACATAACCCTACCCCATGATACTTTGGTTGGCCAGTTTATTGGCTCCGCTATTGGTAATGTTGTTCAAGCGCCAGTGCATGCAGCTTTGAATGGTAGTGCTCCCACGGTACTGGGAGTTAGGATGGTGCCCGATGCGGCCCCTCAGGTTGAAATTCAACCGAATATTCTTCCCGCTAATCAATTGATTCCTAATTTGGACTTAAACACAGGGGAACCAATATCACTTTGGACAATCTAAATCAGTTGCTTGCTTTTGGTAATGGTTCTCATATCGTGGATGTTCTTCGTCTATTCACTCGAGGCAGTGCCTCTTCTTCGTACTTGGATTGTGTTACTTGCAATCCGTTCTCTTTGGTTATAAGGAATTCTCTATACTTACTGGACTTTAAACTATAGTTGTTGGAAGATTATGGTCATCAAAAGAATCTGACCGCCCACGTGATGTGGTATATTCGGCACACGGAAGATTTGTTCTCTTCGGAAAGTGTCATAGAAAAGTATTTCTTGCTTTACTTGACAAAAATTGTTGTCGTATGTTTCAGGGAACTGGAAACGGACCCTATGACTTCTTGGAATGCTTTGGTTAGTAGGTTTGTGGAGTATTTCACGGTTAACATCGCCCATCGAAAAATCATTATGACTCTAAACAGCATAAACTAGAAGTCCGACGAGACTCTACACAAGTTCTTGAAATGGTTAAATGCTGCATTAGCTTCTGTCGACAGACCCAATCCATCAATGGTTTTGATGGTCGTGGTTTCTAGTGTTTTGGATAAATCCGACTTTAAGACTTCTTTGCATTAGGACCCACCAAGGGACCTTGGCGAGTTCTTTTTTGAAGCCGAGAGATTCCTTCAGGAAGAGGATGCAAGAACTGATAAAAGGCTCTCGAGGGTAATGTGGTTAAAGGTAGGCAAACGTCTGATTCAAGGAAAATGAAAGATTATACTAAAAGTAAACCTTCTTTGGGTAATGATTATAGCATGGCCTGGAGGCAAGCAAAGTTCAAATCTTACTTGGAACTTACTCACTCCCTTGAGGAGATTTATGGGAAGTTCATCACATTGCTCCCTTTAAAAAGACTACCATAAGGGAGCCCACTCAGAAGGAAAGGTACTCTTGTCGGCACTTCATGTTTCATGATCTTGACGGTCATAATACGAACGAGCGTTGACATCTCAAGAATATAGATAAGGAGCGTTTCAGATGCGAAGAGCTGGCATAATTCGTTTAGACTCGGGCTGCGGTGCTAGGACAAGCACAACCCTCTCATGGAAATCAAGATAGGCTTGGTCCCAACACTCGTCCCGGAGGCATTGTAATCAGCTAATCCTCTTACCGACTCTGGTGTCTTAGATACAAGTCTTATGGGCATCAGTATCTTGTGACTTGTGGATTCTGTTCATCTAGCTTCGTGGATATTTTGGATTCTTGGTTCTTGGTTCTGCTTGGTCTTTTGGATGTCGGTCTTAGCATCCCAGTATCTCAGTTTTGGTCTTCTTTGGACTCATGGATTTTGGATTCCTATCTTTCGGTGCTTAGGCTTAGGATTTGGCTGTCATTGGTTTTTAGCTTATGGATTAGTGCTCTTGGATAATGGGCTTCCCAATCATGGTTTTCTAATTTTTGGTTTTACGACTTTTGGATCTCTTGGCTTTTTTGAGCCATGGCATCGACTCTCTTCGATTTTTCAAGATTTTATACATGTTGTTCGGCCCACGAATTTGGCTTTGCAGGCTCCGCCCCCTTGAATTTATCTTTTGGCTTTCTGGACTATAGATGGTTGAGTCGACCTTCCCATGTACGGGAGCTTTTATAATCGCTAGGCATGCTCTTTTCTCGATAACACACCACCCCATGGTTATTAATAAAGTAGATATGTTTTGGCTTTTCTTGGTCGTCTTACTTTGGTAAGGCCGCTTTGAACCCTTTGGCTTATCTTGTTTGTCTTGCTTCGGCAGGATCGCCTTGAACCCTTCTAACAACCCTTAGTCGTCTTTCTTTGGAAAGATCGCCTTGTGAAGATTCTGGTTTTGGAGCTGGAATGGCTAAGCTCGCTTACCCATGTACGGGAATAAGCTTCTTTAGGAATGCTCTTCGCGAACGATGAACCTTCCAGTTTTCTTCACGAATGATTTTGAAATCAGAAACAACTAAGTCTGCATACCCATGTATGGGAACAGGCATCCCTAGGCATGCTCTTTACGGATGACAAACCATTAAGTTTTCCTTTTAGTCTTACTAAAAACTCCAAGATTTTATAACTTTAATAAGATTAATTTGAAACGCAAGGATGCTTTCTTGTGGCGTATGAAATCTGAAATTGGATTGAAAAAGTTAAGAAAGGACATGGCAACCTTTGGTCATCTTACTTCGGCATGATCGCCTTAGTAAAACTTGGCAACCTTTGGTCATTTTGCTTCTACAAAATCGGCTTGGGAAAAGATGACAACCTTTGGTCATCTTATTTTGGCAAGATCGCCTTGGGAATGGATATGAGAATCTTGGTCATCTTGTTATGGCAAGATCCCCTTAGAAGAAAATGGTCGTGGAAAACACAAGTTACTCATGGTCATCTTGCTTCGGTAGGATCTCCTTGGAAAAATCATGCCAACCTTGGTTGTTTTGCTTTGGTAGGGTCGCCTCGAAAATCTATGGCTATTCTGGTTATTCTGGATGTCTGGGTTATTCTGGCTATTCTGGTTATTCCGATACTCTGGCTATCCTGATTATCTCAAAATTATCAGGAGCAATTGTCGATTTTTATTGGATTTCTGGTTTTTGTTTTACTGGCTATGGATTTCTGGTTAACACGATCTCGTGCGATCGTGGCTCTTCGGTTCTTCCGGTTATAGAAGCTCGGTTCAGACTTCTCCCGGCTTCGGTATTTGGATTTTTGGATTTCTGGTTTTCTCGCAAAAAACGTCTTCTTTCGATCAAGCAGGACATGTTTTAAGGGCTCAGTGTTGACATGTTTTTCGGTAAAGCTGTCACATGTCAAGTTAGCGACGTGCTCAAGCATCGAGATGTCTTCAGAAAACACAAAGTTATTTGGTTGAAATCGCGACGTGTTTGGAAAAGGTTGGAAATGGCGTTGGTTCATGAAATCGTCATCGATGGACTTGGAAAAACTAGCACGGTAAAAACACGTGATCGACTAGGTCCGATCAGCTCAAAATGCTTGAGCGTGTTGGTCCGATCACGTGTCAAAACTCATTGTGGAAAAATAGATGGATTTTGGTAAAAAGCAGTGTCATGCACTCAAAAATAGCTTATCGATATGTGTCAATCACAAAAAATTCCTTGCGCAACTCGCGGCACTCAAATATTGCAATTTGGAGTGATTTTGCCAAAAGTTGGATTTTCATGTACCAATAACCTCAAAATAGCTGATCGTCGCAGTGAAATGGCTCCGGATATGCACAGTGAAATGGCTCCGGATCATGCGTTTTACTCTGCCACAACAAGCTCTGAAATTCGGCCTGGATTCTTGGTTTGGCAAGTTGGGATTTTGCATCCTGAAGGGATGTGGAAAACCATTGATCGCATCGTGCCCGCTCTGAAATCCACATGCGCAAGTCGAAAGAAAGGAATGCTAAAACGTAGCTTGGCATGGGGGATGCCAAATCCTAGCATAATTCGAGATACGAAATTCACTTGCCCGACACGACATGGGATGAGAATCTCCCGAACGCGGAGCGGGATTCAAAAATTGGCAAGGTAGAAGGATTCAAAATTGGTGATGCGAATTCGTAGTGAGCAACGCGCTACAGATACGATTTTCCATGGATGCAGGATAGTGGATCAGATGCGAAATCTGGACTTTGCATCGAATACGAAAAAAGGGAATGTGACAAGAATTTTGGCACAGTTGTTTCAACATGAGGATCACCTATTTATGTTTGATCCGCATGTGTTTTGCACTCATTTTCGGGATACGAAAATCCAATGGGCTAAGATGCGAAATTTCGAGATCAACATGGTTTTTCAACATTGTTTTTGGGATGCAAATTTAGCATCCCTCCAGGATGCGAAATTCCTGCAGCTACCCACAAAAGTCACCTATAAATTTATCTAAGCTTGGCATATAAAGTAGTTGGCTGATTTGCACTCTTCCTACATAATGGCATACATGATTGAAGCTCTCAAGTACCATTAATGGTTGCCTTCATCTTCCCCATGGATTTTTGACTTCTTTTGGACTTCTAAACATTGCACAAAAATTTCTCTACAACATTTGGACATTTTCCCGGACATTTACACTGCTTTTGGATCGCTTTGGATATCTTCGGATTTTCTTGTACATTGAAGCCACTTTTTGGGCATTGCTCCATATTTTTGCTCAATAAAGAAGAAGGGAAATTTGGTCAAAGTTTAGAATTAACAAACATTTTGTGTTTCTATTGTAAGACTTTGCATGCAAATATTTTCCGAACTTGTACAAAAATTGTAATCAGTTATTTTATAATGAATGATTACTATAAAGTAAATGTAGGCGTTAGTGTCGAACTGTAACGGCCCAACCAATTCCAGAACATGATCATCGACACAACTACCATGTCGACTAACCAAGTACCGGAAATTTACTAGATCATTAATAGAAAGAAGTAAGAGGGTGAGAAATAGAAAGAAAGAAAAATTAGAATAGAATAAAAGAATATCACAATAACACAAAATAAGAGAAGACATAAATATCACAACTAAACAAATAAAATATATTATATAACATAACTTTTGAAATACAGATTTGTACTGTATATATATACATACCATAAAAAAGCACGACGGCTATTTTTGGAACTGTTATAAACACCTGTTTCGAGATGCAAATATAGTACACAACTGAAAGGAAATAGTAGCTGTCTAATGTTGAAGACCAGATCCTTTTCCAAATCATTCGAATATATATTTACGGTATTTAAATGCCAATTATTTTAGGGGTAGCGCTATTCAAGCATCCAAATGCAATAAGTCTATCACAAAACATCTAACACATCATATACACAATATATGAAAACAAATGGTACCAAATTTTGAGGAATCCAGTTGGATCCCACCAACCTGTTTTTCCTACATCCATGGATGTTAGACAACATAAATAATACCAATTCCGCTTCAAGACGGAATATCGTGGTAAATAAGGTCATCTGCTATTATGCGGGGGACATAGGGTCTCATCCGCTAATTGTACTGCGGGAAATATCCAACTACCAACCTTAAATATAACTAATATATATATATATATATATATATATATATATATATATTAGCAACAATTGATAATGATTTATCAATTCATCCAAACAATCATCACACAACATTCAATCATCATATATCAACATTAAATTACGTTTATAATATTATAAAACTGGACATAGTTAGTGAGTTTACTCACCTTGGTCATTTATCGTTGAATAATGATAAATGTTGATTAATCCAAGTAGGTGTTTTATATTTCCATAATTTGTAGTGTGCTACAAATCGCTCCAAATCAGTTTCATTGTGTAGCCACGTCCATACGATCCCAACGGATCCTGTTTCGCTGAATTCTGATAAGGTATGAGCAAGTTATTATTTTATACGTTTGTATACAGTTTAAACAGTGTAAAAATAATTAATTATCCTTAGTTACCTTTTAAATCCCTTAATTCACATCTTAATTCCACATTCATCATCTTCTCTCTCTCATGCATCGACTCCAGCACTGTTCTAACCAACAAAATGCCACACCTTCCATTGCTCTATTCTCCCACTCTACACCATGATTCAACAAACAAAAATCACCTCTCTTCTTCTCTCCTTCATGCTTCACCCAAGCTCCTCCCATAGAATACGTCTTCCCGCCCTTGCCGACCATGTGAAATCACGATAAAATTTCCAGTGAATCCTCCCTAATTTTGTACATAAGTTCCATTTGAACCCTTTAATCTAAATACAATACTCATTCTAACAATCGATGCCCCAATACTTGACGATTGTCAACCCTAGTCCAATAAACACACATTGCATGAAGGAAACAGCAAACAAAATTGTCTCGAGCCCCCTGAAATACACACCACGATTCAACGATCTCAACGGACCAAATATTGTTTGATATTGTTTTAATTTGGATTTTTTTGATTTTTGGAAGATTCATTTCTTCACATTGAAGATAACCGAAGGCGGAGTGGATTTCATTGACTAAAGAAGAAAAAAATAGTTAGTGTTAGGGGATGGTAATGGTATATATATTAGGGTAGGTTATCTTATACGGTAAGCTTCATATTTTTATATTAATTTTTATTCAATTGTTACCTTCATTCATCATTTAAGCATTCGTATGATCACATACGATTTTCAATTTTGTTGAAAACGGACATACAACTATGTTTTACATTGCGGACCCAATGAAACTTGTTTCGATGAAATACAAGTGTTTTTGCTCAAGTAGCGTATTTTTAAAGTCAAATTATTGATCGATTTCCATTTTAATTATGCACAGTCACAAAACAACTTCGATTGGCGCAAAATTTGAAATTTAGCAATAATTAGTCATTATAGATTTAATAAAATTCCTTTCGTCGAAAATGGAGGTCGTTTGCAAAATGGTTATTTTTAAGGCTTAAGTAAAACCAATAAAATATTAATAAATTAAAAAATAATTCAATTAATAAAAAAATTAATATTATCATATATATCCAAGTAGAATATCATATAACTCCAAAATAAACATACTTTGATTTATAACTCGATATTTCAAAAATCCAAGTTAAACTGATATTCAATTTATATAAAAATCCTTTTATTTTATATAATAAATCATTATGGTTTATAAACAATTCCGTAGAAACTTTCCAAAAACTTGATTTGGACATAACTCACAATGTACAAGAGGAAATCTTGATTTTTCATTTCCATTAGAAAATTATATTTCAATAGATTCGTGCGTTTCTTTTTCCAAAGAAATCCAACTTATATTGGATCATGTATATTCATTTAAAGTTCAGAATGCAAAATAACGAACTACCAACATTACGAGCCTGTTATTAAATTATACTATAAATTATACGTTCAAACATCGTTACATAAATATATCCATTGTTGAAACTTGAATCTAAATGCAATTAAATCCCTTAAATTACCCAATACACAAATATTGGAAATTCAACTTGTTTCCGACTATTTCGGAATTTAAGTTTATTATTCCATAATTTATATTAATTAAAAATCATAATTATTTAATTTAAGTCATTTAAATTGCTAAATCAATATTCAAATATTTAAATAAATAAATTATTCAATTGTTAAAAATGCTAGACGTTCCACGAACCACTATAAAAAGTTGTGTTCTCCCTACATTTTATTACTCAGGATTTGGATTATCGTTTGTCTATAAAACATACACTCGGTCGTTGACGTGCGAGAATAGCGACATTTCCCCATGTCAACACTTTGGCGCGCCAAGTAGGGTGCGCACAACTTTGACTTCTGCTTCGGGTTGGATTCTCGGATTTTCCTCGGATTTGGTTTTGGTTTTTAACTTTAGTTTTAGTTTTCGACTTTAAATTTGTTACTTGCTTTTCACCATGGTTAAGCGCAAGGAGCTCCATGCTATTGCTGCTGCTCAATGCGTAGGAAGAGAAGGAAGTTAGGAACTTTCTTCGACCAGTGTTCCCTCGAATTACGTCACTCGTGAAGACGTCGATGAGATGATTAATAACTTGGCTATAGATTTGAACGCTCAACTTGCGCGATAGGAAGAAGCTTTCATTACCTTTCCAGCTTGAATTGAAGATGGGACAAGAAGTGTTGGAAGGCCGACTGGCCTAGCAGATATTATTGGAACAAGTACTAACGCTCCTCAAGGCATGACTCGGGACTTAGGCCAAACTAATCAGCAGGCTGACACCAATCCTCGAACCTGTGTCGGTCCCTTTACACTCAGGGGAACCCGTAATCCCGACATCTCTCCAGCCCATGACATTTTGGTTGGTCGGGTTATGAGCTCCGCTGTTGGTAATGTTGTTCAAACACCAATGTGTATAGCTTTGGATGGTAGTGCTCCCATGGTCCCGAGAGTCAAGATAATGCCCGATGCTGCCCCCTAGGTTGTAATTCAATCGGATATTCTTCCTGCTAATTAACTAATTCCTAATTTGGACTTAAACGCTAGGGGCACCAGTGTCACTTTGGATAATCTAAATCAGCTTCTTGCTTTTGGTAATGGTTCCCAAATAGTGGATGTTATTCGTCGATTCACTCGAGGGGGTGCCTCTTCTTAGGACATAGATTGTGTTACTCGCAATCCGTTCTCTTTGGATATAAGGAATTATCGTAACCCACTTGACTGTAAACAATCGTTTTAAGATACTGATGATGGTCGAAAGAATCCGACCACTCACTTGATGAGGTATATTCGATATATGGAAGTCTCTTTGCTTCGCAAAGTTTCATGGCAAAGTTTTTCTCGCATTACTTGACAGATATTGTTTCCATGTGGTTAAGGCAACCGGAGGCCAACTCTATCACTTCTTGAAATGCTTTGGTTAGTAGGTTAGTGGAACAGTTCAGAGTCAACATCGCTTGTCCAAAAAGCGTTATGACTTTAAATGGCATTAAGAAGAAGTCTAGAGAGTCTCTATGGAAGTACTTGAAACGGTTTAATACTGCGGTGGCTTCAGTGGATAGACCCGATCCGTCCATGGTTTTGATGGCCGTAGTTTTTAGTGTTTTTGATAAATCCAACTTCAAGACCTCTTTTCATTAGAACACGCCAATGGAACTTGGCAAGTTCTATTTTGAAGCTAAAAGAATCCTTTATGAAGAGGATGCGAGAATTGATATAAAGGTTCTCGAGGCTAATGTGGTTATGGGCGGGAAAGTGTACGATTCTGGGAAAATGGAGGATTCTGGTGCTAGTAATCCTTCTTCGGGGAATCATCATAGCATGGTCCAGAGGCAACCAAAGTTCCAATCTTACTCGAAACTTACTCACACCCTCAACGAGATTTACCGAGAAGTCCATCCCACTGCTCCCTTTAAAAAGCCTCCTATCGGGGAGCCCACTCAAAAGGAAGGGATTTTTGCTGGCACTGCTTGTTTCAAGATCTTGACAATCATAATACGGATGAGTGTCGAGATCTCAAGGATATGGTTGTGGAGAGTGTCAGATGCAGAGAGCTGACAGGGTTCTTTCGGACTCGGGCTGCAATGCTAGGAAAGGCACAGGACCCTCATTGAAATCAGGATAGGCCTGGGACCAGCACTCATCCCAGTGGAATTATTATCAACTAAACCCCTTATTGGCTCAGGTGTCTCAAATAAAAGTCTCCCGAACATAGTATCTTGTGACTTGTGGATTCTGTTCTTCTGGCTTCGTGGATATTTTGGTATATTGGTTTTTGTTTTGCTTGGTCTTCTGGATGTCTGTCTTAGCTTCCTAATATCACGATTTTGGTATTCTTTGGACTCTTTGACTTTGGATTCCAAGCCTTCAGTGCATAGGCTTAGGATTTGGCTTTCTTTGGTTTTTGGCTTATGGATTGGTGAATCTGGAATAATGGGCTTCCCACTCATGGCTTTCTCATTCTAAATTTCCGTCTTTTGGATCTCTTAGATTTCATGAGCCTATGGCATCGGCTCTCTTGGCTTTCTCAGGATTTGGATACTCGGGCTCCGACCCATAAATTTTTCCTTGTAGGCTCCGACCCCCTAAATTTATCTTTTGGCTTTCTGGACTGTAGATGGTTAAGTCGACCTACCCATGTTCGGGAGCTATTATAATCCCTAGGCATGCTCTTTTCTTGACAGCACACCATCATCCCCTAGTTATTAATAAAGTGGATATGTTTTGGCTTTTCTTCATCATCTTACTTTGGTAAGGCCGTTTTAACAATTTGGCTTATCTTGGTCATCTTACTTCAGCAGGATCGCCTTGAACCCTTCTTACAACTCTTAATCGTCTTTCTTCGACATGTTCGTCTTGAGAGGAATTTGGTTTGAGCTGGAATGGCTAAGCTCGCTTACCCATGTATGGTAACAATCATCCCTAGGCATGCTCTTCGCGAATCATGAATCGTCCAGTTTCCCTCACGGATGAATTTGAAATCAGAAACGAATAAGTCCACATACCTATGTACGGGAACAGTCATCCCTAGGCATGCTCTTTATGGACGATAAACGGTAAGTTTTCCTTTTGGTCTTACTAAAAAACTCTAAGATTTTATAACTTTAATAAGATAGCTTCGCGAAGCAGATGCTTTCTTATGGAGTATGAAATCTGAAATCGGTTTGCAAATGTTAAGAAAGGACATGACAATGTTTAGTCATCTTGTTTCGGTAAGATCGCCTTGGCAAAATATGGAAACCTTTGGTCGTCTTGCTTCAGCAAGATTGCCTTGGGAAAAGATAACATCCTTTGTTCATCTTGTTTTGGAAAGATCGCGTTGGGAAGGGATATGGCAATCCTTGGTCATTTTTCTGCAGCAAAATCTCCTAAGAAGAAAATGGCTCTGGAAAGCATATGCTACCCGTGGTCGTCTTGCTTTGGCAGGATCGACTTGGAAACCTCAAGCTACCCTTGGTCGTTTTGCTTCGACAGGATCGCCTAAAAAAATTCTGGCTATTCTGGTTATTCCGGGTGTCTTGGTTATTATGGTTATTCCAGTACCCCGGTTATCTCAAAATGATTAGGAGTGATCGTCGGCTTTCATTAGATTTCAGGTTTTCTGGTTCTCTAGTTTATTGTCTTTGTGTTTCTTGTTAACACGATCATGGCTCTTCGGTTCTCCCAGTTAAGAAGCTCGCTTCAGTCTTCTCCCGGGTTTGGTATTTGGATTTTTGGTTTTCTCGCAAAACACATCTTCTTTCGATCAAGATGAACATTTTTTTTTGGGGGGGGGGGGGGGAAGTGTTGACACGTTTTTCGATAAATCTGTCACACGTCAAGATTTTGGTTAGCAACGCGCTCAAGCATCGAAAGCATCATCAGAAAACACAAAGCGAATTGGCCAAAGTTGCGACATATTCGGAAAAGGTTGGAAATGTCATCGATTAGTGAAATCGTCAAAAATGGACTTGGAAAAACTGACGCGGTAAAAATACGTGATCGATTTGATCCGATCGGCTCAAAATGCTTGAGCGTGTCGGTCTGATCACGTGGCAAAACTCATCAAGGAATAATATATGGATTTTGGTAAAAAGCAGTGGTGCGCTCTAAAAAATAGCTGATCGATATGTCGATCACAAAAAATGGCTTGTGTAACTCGCAGCACTCAAATCTGGCAATTTGGGGAGATTTTACCAAAAGCTGGATTTTCATGTACCAATCACCTCAAGATAGTTGATCGGCACGGTTTGATCAGGCAAAAATATCAGATCTGACACTTAGCAAGAACCGAATTTGGCATGTTCAAAATGCCTGGTCGGCACGGTGAAGTGGCTCCGGATCATGCGTTTTAATATGCCTCGACAAGCTCATAAATTCGTCCTAGATTCTAGGTTTGGCAAGTTAGGAGTTCCCATCCTAACATTTCTCATCCCAGAGGGATGCCAAAAACTATTCGTCGCATCGTGCCCGAATCTAAAATCCATGGGCGCGAGTCGAAAGAATGTGTTGCGAAAAAATGGCTTGGCACAAAGGGATGCGAAATCCATGCATAATTCAGGATATGAAAATCCCTTTCCCGCTACGGCATGGGATGTTAATCTCCCGAGTGTGGAGAGAGATTCGAAACTGGCAAGGTAAGGATATTTGAAACTGGTGATGCATGTTCGTGGTGAGAAATACGGAGCATACACGATTTTCAATGGATGTGAGATGGTGGTTCAAATGTGAAATATGGACTTGGCATCGGATATGAAAAAAGGGAATTTGCCAAGAATTTTGGCATAGCTGTTTCAATGTGTGCATCACCTATTTCTATTTAATCCGCACGTGTTTTCCACTCATTTTCGGGATACAAAAATTCAATGGCCTGGGATGCGAAATTTCGAGATTGACATGGTTTTTCGGCATTGTTTTTGGGATGCAAAATTCCTACTGCATCACCTCAAAACACAACTACAAATATCCCCAAGCTTAGCATTCAACGGGGTTGGCTGATTTGCACTCTTCCTACACATTAGCATATGGGATTGAAGCTCTCAAGCACCGTTAATGGCTTCCTTCATCTTCCCCATTGATTTTTTACTTCTTTTAGACTTTTGAACGTTGCACAAACATTTCCCTGCAATATTTAGACATTTACACTAATTTTGATCCACTTTGGATTTTCTTGGACATTTTAGCTACTTTTTGGACATTACTCCATACTTTTGCTCTACGAAGAAGAAGAAGGCCATTATGGTCAAAGTTCAGAATTAACAAATATTTTGTTGTTCTATTATAACACTTTGCATGCAAATATTGTTCAAACTTGTACAACAATTGTAATCTGCTATTATATAATGAATGATTACCACAAAGTTTACGTAGACATTAGTGTCAAACCACTATAAAAAGTTGTGTTCTCCCAGCATTTCATTATTTTGGATTTGGATTATCTTTTTTCCACAAAACATATACTTTGGACTTAGCATGCACAAATAGCGATAATTCCCCACGTGTACAGAAATAAATCATCTAAATAAAAAGTCATGCAAACAATAGGTAAACAACGGAGAATGTTATTATATGGTATAATAATATTCCATAAAGTGTGAGTTTTAACTCATGGAAGTGAACATAATGTGTAAGAAGTAACTCACCGTCCATCAATCAACGATTTGGTCGTTTTATCCAATTTTAAACAAGTCTTTGAAATTGTATAAGATTGCAAATTGATAAAAATCAGATCAATCCAACTTGAATGCATAGGTTACGCGAATACAAACCAATTGAACTTGTTATGCCCAAATTCAAACTCTTATGAACAAGGCACATGTGCTATTAGATTTAGCTTGAACCAAAATAAATTTAGTTAATTAGTAATGTAATTAATTAACCTTAATGACTTATTTAACCTTAGTTGATCATGTCCGCATTCATCGTTATCCCTTCAGGCTTTGTCTGGAACCCTTCACCAAAAACTTCACCGCCACTCGCTCCCTAGACTGTTGGTCGCCACTATGACCTGGCCCATGCCATCCCTCACCAAGATGACCTACGCCAGCAGCCATGACCCAAAATGCCACCATAATTCATGGTTGAACGAAATTATTCAACCATCAATACCATCGTCGTATGATCTCTAATGATAAATAGGCAGGTGCTAGAAGGTCCAACACATCCTCCTCTACAACTTCCCTTCAGGCAACTCTGACCAACTCGCGACATGATTATAGAGACCTGCAAAAGTATGAAAGTAACCCGTCTTTGGGTTTGGAGAGATTCTAGCGAATGCGATCACCGGACAGATGTACAACCAATGCCAATTACTTTGTATCGTCGATCCAGGTAATTTTCATTTTAGGAATTTTAGCTAATTGTAGACTAATTAAAAAGAGAGATTTCAGTTATTGATTGTTAAATAGAGGATAAAGTTTAGCGAATGAAGGAGTTGAATTCTATTTATAGCCTCCACCAAAACATTATTCATTGATTCCAAAAGGTTCTGAACTTCAAACTGGATGTGCTCACTATCGTCTATTGCTAATAACCAATATTTTAAATATAATGGAACTAATTTTGAGAGCTACTTTGATCATATATAAAATCTGGATATTGAAATAATATTATAATTTTCTATCGTTTAATGACACATGTTTATTTCACACGATGACTCTTATAGATATGATATTTAAAATCTTACAATAATTCACTATTATAGAATCAATGAAACTGGTTTCATTGAATTCCAAAATCGTGTTAAGATATAGGTGATTTAAGGAAGCAAGTCCTTAAGGGAATGCCATCGTGCCAAGTTCACAGTACATCATAGAGGGACCAATATGTAATAGCACATGAAGAGGAGTTTCATTTAGGAACGCATGAAAAAGGATGACCATGGATGCATTGTATGAATTGACAACAAGAAAAAGCTAAGCATCTAAAGCATATTGGTTTTATTTAACCATTAAATATTTCAGTGGAGAAGTGGGATTCTATATCCATGGATTACATCGACATATTTTTGAGATCTAGAAGAGGAAACGAGAGTATACGAGTCATCGTAGATCGATCGACTAAGAGTTCTCAATTTATTTCGATAAATCAAGCAGGACGACCCCTTTGCTGGTTGTTGTTAGATTTCATAGGATTCCTAGTAGTATTGTAAGTGATAGAGACCCATTGTTTCTGAGTGAGTTCTAGAAAAGTCTACGAAGTGCTTTAGGAACCAAGATCAAGATGAGTACCACTTATCACCTACGGATGGATGAGAAAATGGGAAAGGTAATTAAGGTACTTGAAGACTTACTTAGAGCATGTGTTATTGATTTCGAGGGCACACGGGAAGACCATTAGCATTCGGTTGAGTTTTGTAATAACAACAACTTTAAGGTTAGTATAGAAATTACGTCTTTTGAAGCATTATACAGAAGGCCTTGTAAGTTACCAACTTGTTAATTAGCGACCAAAGATAGGTTAGTTCTTGGTCCAGATTTGGTGAAGGAAGCTGCGAAGAAGACTGTAACAAGCCGGAGATTCAGAACCAATTTAACATTTTTATTTTAGCTATTTTAATGGATTTTGAATATTTAAAACGATTTATTTTGAATAATAACGACTAAAAATTTACTTTAAATGAGGTTAGAACGTATAAATTTATTTTAGTTATAAATAGAGATAGAAATGGCGCGGTAGTTTGAAAATTCGATTTTAATTTTCAAATGAATATATAGAATTCAATTTAAATCGGATTTCAGTAAAACCAGAAATTTTTGAATCTGTTTAATTATATCTTTCTAATGAATGTGAAAAATCCAGATTTCATAAAGGGAATAAAAAGTTATGTCGAGTTGAAAATTCAGAATAGTCGTTATGGAATTTATATATATTATATATATATAAAGCCCTTAAAAATAGCCTTTTTGCAAACGACCTTTGTTATCGACCAGAAAATTATCGCTAGATTCCAATTTTGTTGGATCTAGAACATCAAATTATTTTTAGATTCCAATTATCATAATTTTTGGAATTAATATGTGAGCATGGAAAAAGAAAATGTGTTTTGTTAATTTCAGTCAAATTGGATCGACCAGAAAATGGCCATTTTTCAAACTGTCTCCAAATTCGACGAAATTAAATTTGTTAGGAACGTATCGTGAAAACATAGCTATATTTATTTTTCTGGAATTTTTGAAGTTAGTATGTAGCCCCAATAAATTAAAATTCATGTTCAAATTCAATATATATTGATTTATATTTTAATTTTGAGAAAAACTAAACGGTCGAATAGGCTTATGAAACATATCCCATTGTGTCTAGAATGGGGGTATTTAGCTAGGGGTGACAGTTGTTAGGTCTGATTTGGAGTTCGGATTCTAAACAAGTAATAAAAGAATTAAATATTATTTTAATATAGATATATAATAACCCTAACCCTGGAAAATCGGTCAAACCCTCATTAATTCATCGCATGGTCAACGGAAGAATAACTCTCTGCCTCCACAATACTTCGGTGGCAAGAATTATTCGATCCCTCTTCTCCTAATAACTTCAAATCCACTCATTAATTCTCAGAAGATCAAAGGCAAAAATCATACTACATCTTCAGCTCTTTAAACTGATATGGCAGAGATCGATTATAGTTTGGTATTTTGAGAGGAATTCGACCCCAAAGGGGCTGCATTCGAGGTGGTTCCTTGGGTAAAAGAGCAATCGAATTACGCCATACACCAGGGGATGAAGGAGAGGCTTAAGGCCGACGACGAGAAGTACTCCGATCAGCATTGGCGCGTGTAGTTCGATATGGATAGCGGCGAGGTTTTAGGTTAGTTGAAATAGCGTATTACTGGAGTTCCAGGAAGAAGAACGTGATAATTGGGGTGATTAATTAAATTTTAATTATATAAATGGTTAATTAAATCATGTTTTGTTTATTTTCTTTTATGTAAATAGTTTAACTAAATTAGTATGAATATCATTGTTTAAAAATACAATTTTTATTATAAATGATATTGTAATAAAAATATGATTATTAATTTATATAACAGTGAATAAAAATATGATTTTTATCTTTATAGGTATAAATAAAAATGTGATTTTTATAAAAAATAACTGTGTGTTAAAAATGTAAATTTTCAAATATGAATTTTTATTTATTTAAACATTGTTTTCAAAATAGTATTTTTAATAGTAAAAAACAATGTTTTCAAAATATGGTTTTTAAAAATAATTAGACATTATTTTCAAAATATCGTTTTTAAAAATAATTAGACACAGTTTAAAAATATGATAATTAAAATACATATAACATTGTTTTTAAATGTAATTTTTTTATTTAATAAGGAATTGATAAAAAATGTGGTTTTTAAAAATAAAATAGCTTTGATTTAAAATGTGATTTTTAAATAGAAATAGCGTTTCTTTAAAATGTGATTTTTACATAAACAACGTGAAACAGATTGCGATGGAACAGATTGGAAGAAAAACCGAATCCAAACCATCCAATAAAAATGACGGAGTGGAACCCAAAGGTGAGAACTCCTTCTCACTCAATTTAATTTACAGTTAAATATATACTAGGATGCAGACGGGGCTTAGAAGCTCCTGACACCATTTACTGTATGGACCATGGTTGTTTGTTTGGATTAAATGGACAGTATTCTGGTTGTTGATTGTATATTGTGAATAAAATATTTAGACAATAAAAATACCATTTTTATTGAATAAATGAACTAAATAAAATATTCATGTGTTAAATAAAATAATTTATCATTAAAAATATAATTTTTAACGTATATATGAATGACATAAAATTCTACTAAAAAGAAAATAAATATTCATTTACAAATCTGAGGATTTGTTTATGTACACCTATTTAACTGATATTGATTGGGACAATAAATTTTACACATCGCCCAACTACACAAATAAAATTTGTATTTGTTGATTGAAACCCCACACGGGTATTGGGATGATATTTAATGTACACTAATCCCAATTGTTTAGTTGTACGTTAATCGATTGTTTGACAGACCGTTGTAAGTATTAATTATTTATATTTAATGCTTATGCAGTTGTGTAATGCACTCTGGACGATGGTCGATTGTGTATCATTATTGTTGTGTACATGTGTTGATTAAAATTCATATAAATAATATAATATGGTAATTGATTGGGTCTGATTCCAGTTTAGAATTGGTGAATATTTTAAAATAATATTCAGTGAATAATCAAAATGTGATTTTGATGTCCGATTTTGGATGGACACGAAAATATTGAAATGTGTGAAGCCGTGTTTATTAGATATGCGCCATTTTGACGCAAACGATATTTATATCGATTTTATTCATTTTTATACTGAATATTGAAAAGGAAATGATTTCAAATCTGATATTTTTAAAATATTATCATATATATATATATATATATATATATATATATATATATTAATGATATGGAATATTCAATTTTGGTTTAAAATTGAAAATGAAGTTAAAATCTTTTTAAAACGAATTTATAAATGATTTATAAAATACATTTTAAATGGAAATCGACGGAATATATATAATTAATATATTATATGGCCTGAATAGAACGCGCCGTGCAGCGACCGTTTGCGAATTTCGACCACTAATTTCAAATTGACATTACTGGAGATCCGACCGTCGAATTCTCCTAAAACCAAAACCGTTGGGTTCGAATCGAAAAGAGCTTTTCAAGGAATATAAGTGATTTGAAATTTAACGGTTGGATTTGGAATTATGTCCAAATCAAATTTTGAAAAGGTCGCTGTAAACGCAGTTCGATGACCGTTTATGGAAATCGACTGGAAGGTCCTTAATAAAAATTATAAAAAATGTTAATAATTTGTGTAAAATCATAATAAAAGATTTGGAAAGAATTAGGATGAAAAATTCCATGTTTGTAAAGATAAAAATACATTTTGATCAAAATGAACTAGTTATTAACTAGAATAATAATCCAATATTTTTAAAGAAATAAATTGGATTTCAAATGATTTTAAAAATAACCAGAAATTTCCAATAAATAAATTGGAATGGAAATAATCTTTAGAAAATTTAGATATTTGATTCCGTGGTTATACAGATATTGTTATGGGAATTTGGAAGATGCAGATCGTTATTCCCAATTTTCAGAATTTGATATTGAATATAAGCCGATATAGTTTCTATTCAGAGCCTTGTATTTAATATTAAATTGGATTTTGGGTTTGTCGTGAACGGTGTCTTAAATAACATTGTTCTCAAACCTAATTGAGAAAAGAATAAATATTTTTAATTAAGATTTAGTAAAGTTTTCCAATTAATTAATATTAAATTGGAATTGAATAAAAGAATTTGATTTTAGGTTTGTCGTGAATGATGTCTTCAATTACACTATTCTTAAAACCCATGTGAAAAGAATAAATCTTTTAATTTAGATTATTAGAGTTTCCAGTTATATTTATTAATTGGAATAAAATGGAATGTGAATTGGGCTTATCGTGAACTGTGTTTTTAATGACATTGGTTCTTTAACCCAATTAACAATGAAATGTGATTTGGAATTTATAAATCTTATTATTAAGATTCAACGGAGAATTTCCAAAGTAAATTTTTCCAATTTAATAAAATAAATTGGAACGGAATGAAATTCGATTTGGTAATAATCGAAGTGAACTTCTGTGGAGGAAGACTGTTACTATATATGGAATTTAAAAGGCTTTGCCGTTATTCCATCTATATTATTAGTTAGATATGAGAGTTTATTTTGATTATATATATTGATCTATTTTCCGTGAAGATTCTATAATTAATGGAATGTGATTTTGGGTTTATCGGGAATTGTGTTTTAAATGACATTGGTTCTTTAACCCATATAAAGACAAGATTATAGTTAAGTGGAGTTTTAACGAATCTTTAATTAGATATAAATGTGAATGTGATAATTTAAATTATCAAATTTGGAAAGCGATCGAGAATGGAGTATCACCAGTTTTGCTCCAAGCGATAGTTAAATCTTTAATTAGATTTGAATATGAAATGGTAATTAATTTTACCAATAACACTGTGGTGTTAGATATGGAGTACTACCAGTTTTGCTCCATGGGATGAAAAGGTAGGTATTGGGAAATAAAATAAATGATTTCTTCGGTAAGGTTTGCTAATCCTGACAAATTTGAAAAACCTTAATTTGGTTTAATTGTGAAAAGAATATTTGAATAAAGGAATATTCTGGATTGGAATGAGGTGTATGTTGTGTTTTTATAGCATTTGTTTATAAGATACACGAGTTGTTCAGAAAGACCGGGTTATACCCATTTTGAATAATTGATATGACGATAAGTCGACGATGAAGACAGTGGTTGAAGACCGGAGGTCTTCACATCGTTTGGATGATAACTTATGTCTTGATTGGGAAGTACACCCAAGACGAGGTAATAAGTGGTGATCGTTCAGACGTACTTGGAGATCGACCAGATATGCAAGGGCATCTCTCCTATATTGGACATATGGGACGAGGAATAAGGTGCCTTCGGTTTGATTCAGACCCAGCACAGACTTGCAAATGGAAGGTGTGTATGACATTGATTCCTTTATACTGTATTCATTGATCTCTACTAAATATATATATTTGTTTGGTGGCGAAGAATTTATTCTCTTGCTTAGCACCCTTCTCTAAGACATACGAGCTTAGAGATTATATATTGGTGGAAATCAGTGGTACGGTATGGAATGACAGTGTGGCATGCTGAGATGAAAATGATCGAGGATTTTGTTGAAAAGAAGAGTCTTGTGGTTGATGATCAAAGCACAACTTTAATTAGCATAGCTTTGTGTAGCATTAATTCGCGAGCTTCACACCCCGGTATGAACCACAAACGGGATGAGGACTTCAGGGAAATGGACATATGTTAGTTTCTAGCTAGGAGTAATGTCATGGTAAGGAGCCCAAACTGTTTATTCATGTGGATGTTGCTTTTTATTATTGGATGATGGATTGTGAGGTGCCTGAGATATATCTGTCACTACGGGATTGATGGATGTTATGGTTGATATACTGACCAGATTTTATGCACCATAGAGCAGGCTAACATATAGTTTATGGTACTACCAATAATCGACGAATGACCGGCCTTTCGCTAACCGCAGGCACGCTCGAGTTCTGAGCCTGAGACATGGGCTATATTTTCTCAAATCGGTAGTGATGATCGCTTTCCTTAGTTCATAAATGGAAACCCACTTTCCAATACGTGATTTTTCGGTTTTAGTTGTAAATATATATTTGGCGACGTAATATATGGGTACCTACGCCGCCTATGACTGATACATTTATATTTGAAGTTGATTTCTTCACTTACAGTAATAATAAAATATGAAATTTCATGTACCAAACATTTTTTGCTATTATAAGGTAAAAACTCTATCCTACGGCTTATGTTGCATTGTGTGATGGGACCTGAGTCTTGTAATAGCTTCATTTTTCTATTTAGCATTGTGTTTTATGTTTTATGCACTGGTATTCATGGGGTTAAACCCTTTCCGTGTTATACAGCGTGGTCCCCTAATTTATCTAACTCTATAATCAAGCTAATAATTGTTTTAGTTCTCACACCAGTTACATGACTAACTGAGAGTTTAATGTTTTAACCAAAACTCTGGGTGCTTCTATTTTCCACATGGGTAGCTAGCAGTTTTGGTTTTTGCATATATTATTTTCACGGGATCCTGGATTTGCAAATAGAACTATATTCGGAAAGTTCTGTATCCATGTATTTCTTTCAGTTGTGTTATGTATTATTTTTCCGATGATATGTATTTAAATGTAATTTAAATCTCTGATATTTTCTGTTGTATATTATTTATTCATACTATGTTATATTCTCGTATGCTGATGTAAATTATTATAATAGCAATGAAATGTTCTTTGGTTTTCATTCTGGTTTGTCATGTTCTCAACTCAATCCGGCTTCATCCATCTCTTTGGAGATAGAGGGGGTTTGGGTTGTGTCAGAGGCTGAGCTGATCTAAGGCTGAATGAAGGAAGCTTAGTCAATGCAGAAGAGTTAAGCTGATTAAAGGCATAGGAAAATCGAGTTCTCTATTGAAGACCGAGTTTTTGTCAAAGTTTCATTGGTGAGTGGGGTAGTTCATTTTTGGAAGTCAAGGAAACTTACATTGAGCTTTGTTGGAACTTTTGCTACATTGTAAAGGATTGGGAAACTCTTGCATCGAGTAAAGCGATAGTTATCCATTAGTTTGGCGGGTTCCCATAATGTGTTTCATGTCTCATATCTACGGAAGTATGTGTCTGACCCAAAAACAACCATCGATCAAAGGGTATTGGAAGATTTGGCATTGGAACCAAACTTGACTTTTTTGTAACAACCTATTCAGATTGGGGTAAGTAACGAGAGGAAGTCGAGGAATCAGATAGTCAGGCTAATAAAGCTATAATGGAGGGGTAATGCAAAAGAATGTACTTGGCAGATAGAAGACAAGATTGAGGCAACCTTTCCTGATCTAGTTAGTGGTAAGTTTTATATTGCTCTATAAACTTAGCGACCAGCGGGCTAAACTAATATAGTTAGCGTTGTTTATTGCTGTCTATGTTCGTTTTATTCCTTAATGGAATTTTGAGGACGAAATTATTTCAAAGAGGATAGGATGTAACATCCCTCAATTTTGTAAACACCATTCAGGATATTTAATTAGATAAACTAGACAAGGATAATGTAATTAGATTGTTGGTAGAGATTTATATATATATATAAACAAGTAATGAGTTGGCTTTAAAACAAAATAACATGAATTAAATAAAATATTATGTGAGGGGCAAAGTGGGAAACACTTGACCTCATATTTAAAATCATTTCCACCACCTTTATCATTATTATTTTCATTCTCAAAAACCCTAAAAGGAACACTAGAGACTTGCCATTAAAGATATCAAGGAGAAAAGAAACAAAGGAAAAGCTTAGGAATATTAAATCTTTATGTCCTGCAGCAAAAAATTCTCAACACTAATCAAAGTAAATAACGATTCATACCCTAGTTATTTTTGTTAATTAAGGTATATTCAAGATTTATTTATGTTGACATGAGTGTTTTCACGTTTGTTATGATTCTATAGACTTGGTTTGTTAGAACACGGTTTGAATGGCTTAACATTTTGATTTTCACGTGTTTTAGGTAGATTTTAGGGTAAAACCTACAGTTAAATATGTACCACCGCATTTTCCCAACCAAAAGCAAAATCCTACAGATGCTGCACATATCAAATGTTGGCTTTCGATGATAGAAACCCGGATGCTAATAAACCATTAAATCAAAAGACTCGAGAAATGAAAAACTTCATAATGCATTCATTAATAACCATTTCATTCATACATCTCTTTCGTTTAACTCGTTCAGAGAAAATATAAGTTGTTATAAAATAAACAGTAAGAGCAACATATAAATATGCCCCTTGGTTGATCAGATATTATTATCAATAGTTATTAATTATATCTAATGATTATCAAATATAATTACTAATAAATATTAAATAATTAATAACTAGTATTTAACAATTAATGTTTAACATTTAATATTAAATTAATAATTAATATTTATTATTTAGCATTAATGTTCAATAATAAGCATTTAGTAATTATCAATTAATAATAATAATTATTATTATTTAATTCTAAAAAATAATGATTTTTAATAATTATGTAACAACTAATACTAATAATTACTAATAAAATTTAATACTTATGACGTGATATTTAGTATATCATAATTAATTTTAACCAATAGTTTAATAATAATGACAATTTAAAAAATCATATTTATAAACGGAAACTTTTATATGTACTTAACTTTAGTTTAACACCAATGATTATCACAAATTTGTAATTATTAGTTATTACCAAAATTATCTTTTACACTTAATTATTTAATATAATTAACCTGTAACGACCCGGATTTTTAGCCGTTGAACTCTGCATATTTAAATTTGTTTTAAATATTTTATTTGAATTATATATAGGAATTTATTTAATAAAGTGATATTTAATCGTATAATTTATAATATAATTTAAACGAGCTCGTAATGGTGCGGCAGTCCGTAATTTGACGTTTTGAACTTCAATTGGATATACATAATCCAATATAAGTCGGATTTCTGTGAAACAAGAAATGTGTGTATCTATTAAACAGTATCTTTCTAATGGAAGTGAAAAATTGAGATTTTGTCTTATATATTGTGAATTAAGTCCAAATCAAATTTTCAGAAATTCGCTGTGGAATCGTATATAGGCCATAACGGTTATTTAAATATATGTAAATATCAGTCTTGAATTTGGACAAGATTATTTTGAAGCGTAGTGATAATTTAATTTTTAGAATTTTACTGTAATTTTTAATTAATTAAATACGCAACATTTAATTTGGAGTGTTTTACACCCTATATCAGCATTTTTGGGGTTTCACAATATAAGTTAACCTGTTAACCTACCGATATTATTATATTTTTGGGATCGTGACGCATTACTTAGCATAACGGTATTTTTATTTTTGTCCATAATGGTTCGTGTATATATATATATATATATATATATATATATATATATATATATATATATATATAACGATATTTTTCCAAACGAGTGCGCTAAATTAAGGTAGATATTCCATTTCTTAAACAACCATTTTAGCTTATAACAGACAGCCAAACGTAGTAGATATTTAACCAACTTGCATTTTTTCATTGTAATCTTGCTTATCTGTATTTTTCTTAAATTCAGTGTTTGTTTCAATGAATTAAAGGACCATTATTACATGCCGGTTTAAATGAAATACCATGAATAAACTACAACAAAAGAAAGAAACACTGCCCTATTCTCCACTACACTGTGCGTAATGACCAAGACTGCCCTATTTTATACTTTGGAGGCCAAGCTATGTAACAATACGTGCGTTCCAAGCCATTTGAAAGTGTATGTGCCAAGTTACTCATTTCTATAAAATAACAAGACGCCCATTCTGTTTTTCTTTCCTTCAGCAAATAAACAAATGAAAACCTTTTCTCCCAAAAATAGGAATTTCGTTCCTCTAAAAAAACATTTGAAGAATCCGGAGACTTCAAAAATCAAATGATATTAAACGAGATTTAAACCATTCAAATCATTAAATCTCGAGCTTCATTTCAGTATGCCGTATGATGGGATTTCGCAAGAATGATGTTTGTCGGTTCCTCAACTAAAACGACTTAGGGTTGGTGGATTTTTGGGGCAATTTTGGACAAGATGATGTTGTGACCAGTATGGGGGATACACGGGTTCGCCCAAAACCACGATGAGAAGAATGGATCTGAGGTCTGCCTATATGGGATGATTGAGAATTTGAGCATAGGTTTTTGGGGGTGCGGTTTCGTATTGAAACAAGGAGGATAGGGAAACGATGGTAGTTCGAGAGAGGATTGGGAAGGGAAGGTGCGAGCTGTTCACTGAGGGGTCAGTTCGAGAGGTCAGATGTTCAGATCTGGGTGGCGGTTTTGGGAAGAAACGAGCGTGGAGATGATCGGTGGTTTGGCAAGACAAAGAATACTGTAGAAGAAGGATGCAAGCATAATCAAATGGAGACATGGGCACGCAAATAGAAATCATCAGGCTTGGGAAGTTTTGGTGATTATTATTGGCATATTTTTCTCTTTAACTAAAGGGACAATGGTTGAAGTTGCATTCTTTTGGGGGACTACAGGTGAAATATCGTGATGGGGAAGGCACGGAGGAGTGATGGACGTGGCCTAAAACAAAGGAGTAAGGAAGTTTAAATATCCGGTCATGGCAGTTGAGCAGCGAAGGTTATATTGATGGGGAAGAAATACGGGCTGGTAGAAAGAGAACCGAAACGATGGGTAAGCCATATGTGTAAAAATAGTGACAGTTGGTGAAGGATGACGGAACAGTAAAGTCAGTGCCATGGTGAAAAAGTTGGAACAGCGGTTTGTTCGTGAATGGGAAAGAGGCACTATTCAAAATTGGATCTTGTACAATGGGTATTGGGCCATTGGGCTATGGTAAGGCCAGTTTAAAAGTAGGATTTAGTTCTAAATTAAATTTAATAGTGTAGTCACCATAATATGTACATACGCATACAGAATTACACAAAACAAGTACCGTTGGAATAATATCGGAAAAAATACCATGCCATCAAACTGATCCCGTACAATTTGGAGCTCGTTGAAATTTATGGTGAAACAATACGCCTGATCGATTTACTGGAAATTAATCAGTATTCAACAATACATGACCAAGGTGAGTAAACTCATTGACTCTGCCTTATTTATATTTTAAATTTATTTATAGTAATTTTATACTGTGCAGTGGTTGCTTGGTTGAATAGTTGATAAAATTGGTTGGTATGATTACATCGTTGATCGATTATTAGTTCTGATAATTCATATTGATGTGAAATAATATTATTGATGTTGATTAACATCTGTGGATGCAGGGAAACAGGTTAGAGGAATCCAACTGGATTCTTCAATATTTACATTACTGTTTATCGTTTATTATGTTATATGTTGTGCTACATAATCCATGGCTGATTATGTTGTGTTTGAATTACACTAGTCATAGAATTTTGGTATTTAAATATCGTAACTATTTTCGAATGAAAAAAAAGAAATTTGAAATGTAAAAGGGAAATGATTTTTCAAAATAGAAATAAATAAATTTCAAATCGACTTAGAAATAGAAACTTGTTTAATAAATAACACAAGAAGCTGATAATAAACAAGTTAATAACTTAAGTGGATTATTTATCACTGGATATATTGAAATATGAATTCAAGTTCAAATTTATATAGAAAGGTGGAAAGTGGTTTTAAAAAAATCGATATTTGCAATTGGACTTAAACTTAGCAGGTTATAAAGGAAATTATGAACGAGATTAGAAGAAGGTGAAATAAAATGGGAAATTACCTGAATAATCATCTACCAATAGAAGTTAAATAAAGGAATTTGGATTTCAGGTTTTATTTAGTATGAAATCAAATGGATTTTATTATATAAAAGGGAATATTATTCACGACTGAAGTCAATAATGATTTTAAGTAAAACTGTTTAAAAAGGGGATTTGAATTTGGAAGCATAAATTCAAATAGAAATTTAAATGAAAGGGAAAAAGGGAAGATCATTTTCAAAAGGGACATGTGTAGGTTTTATTCCAAAGTTAGAATATAAAATAAACCGAGATAAATCCCAGGGATTTATATTTAGGATGTCAAGGTTTATTTCAGGAAAGAGATTTAAACTCTATCTATTGTGGATATATGAATAAAATATGTTAAGAAACGAATATTTTAAAATTTATAGCTATGTAAGTTTTGAGATAATTTAATATTAATTTAAGTTTATAGTTATGTTTCGAAGTAATGAAAACAAAAAAGAAATTTGTTGAAATAAGAATATAGAAATAATGAAGAGGTTTTAAATAAATGTTTATATATCAAATATTTGAAGATAACGATTCTAACGCTACTGTTACATAAATATTTTGTAAATCTAAACTGCGATTTTAGCGTTGTTGTTATAATAAATGTTTTGTAAATCTAAATAGCGATTTTAGCGTTGTTGTTATGATAAATGTTTTGTAAATCTAAACAGTGATTTTAGCGCCGCTATTATATTAAATGTTTTTTAAATCTAAACAGCGATTTTAGCGCTGTTGTTATAATAAATGTTTTGCAAATCTAAACAACGATTTTAGCGCGGTTGTTATAATAAATGTTTTGTAAATTTAAACAGTGATCTTAACGCTATTGCTATAATAGATGTTCTCTAATTCTAGACAGCGATTGTAACGCTGTTGTTAAAATTAATGTTTTATAAATCAAATATTTGGAAACAGTGATTATAATGCTACCGTTATAATCAAAGTTTTTCCATAAAAGAAGTATGTTCTTAAATTGGATCCGAAGGTCACGTAAGCGATGTTTGGTTTAACGTTGTGAGCTTTGACTATTTCAAAGTTGAGAATGTTGTTCAGTTAAGGTCTGAGAGGTAAATACACCCAACTTGATTGACTTCATGATCGATGGAGAAATGGTCAAGGTTCGATAGTGAGGATTGGTTAGCATTATGGTTAGTTAATAATTGGTTAATGTTTTGAGTTATAATAATGATGTTTTATAACATCGTGTTAATTTGAAAGAATTTGAAATGTTTTTCCCAAATGAAATGAGAGATATTTTCTACATATAGAAAATGAAATGAATTGGTCAACGAGGAATTAAGAAAGGGAATTTGAAAATATTTTCCAATATTAATGCAGTATATTTTCTGAATATAGAAAATAAGGATTCATTAATATATATATATATATATATATATGGAATTGTTTTCTAACTAGAATATGAGATATTTTTCTCGAATAAAGAAATTAGACATTAGAAATGTTTTTCAAAGAATCGAGAGGGGAAATCGAGCTTCAAAAGGATACAAAAGATATGGAAACAGGAATTGGAAATAATAATTTAATAAGGAATTAATTTAAATAAGGGGCCCAGTGTTGTTTGATGCTTGATCGGTAGAATTTCCAATTGGAAATAAGACCGTTGATTTGTATGGATGTTTCTTTGATTGTTAAATCACCGACTATCAAAGTTTTGATTTATGTTATACCTCCGTTGTCAATATGGAGAGGCCGGGATCAGGTTTAATATCTGAAAACCACTCTATATTGGTATAAGCGTTATGAATCAACTTATGTTGAAGATAAGTGAAGACGGAGTAAAGTGCAAGGGCTATTCTGTTAATCCTAGGTAGAAATTGCCTTAGATGGATTAATAGAATGGTGCCTTCGGTTTGTCCAGACCCAGGACAACTTGTAAGGATGAGTGTTTGACAGAGTATTTCTAAAGGGATTACGTAGGTTGATTCCTTCAAACGTACGAAGTTGGTGGCAAAGAAGGGAAACTTCTTTAGCCTAACAATCTGAGTATTTTTGTGGGAATCAATTAGTGATTTCCGATGGATCTGATGATGTGGCATTCAAAGTGAATGTTGGTCAGATGTTCTGGAAGATAATTCAATCCTCTAGCCTCACAACCGGGAATTTGACAAAAATCGGGCATGCATCGTGGCTATGTGGGTCGCTCCCATTAGGATGTATAATCATCTATATAGAGAAATTCCATTTACTTCTTAAATCTATCGATGCTGTCCCTTTCGGGAAACAGTTGCTGATCCCAACCATTGGTGATATACATTCGATACACTCAAGCGAAATGAGTGGTCGGTCATGTATGGGCCGGGTTGCAAGATGTTCTTATTGAACCCAAGTGTATCCCCTCTAGAGTACACTGATCGGAAGGTTATTCCATGCCTTGTCATGTTGGAAATCCAAACTCCAATAAGCGCCCTGCGGTTTTTGATTTTATATTATATATGGAGCGTGAGATGCAAGCGTTCCACTAGATTCTATTTATTTGTTGTAGACATTATTATAATATCACTGGATTTGATATCAAATTATATTTTGCTTATCGTAAGGTAAAAACCATCCGTGTTTATATGTGAATTGGTCTTACAATTATCATTTCTTTTGAAAGGATTTTTAAAAGTTAAACAAATGGTTGGATTGTACTCACACCAGTCCCATGACTGACCCAGAGTTTATTTTGTTGGTTTTCCCTAAACACTTGGGTGCCCAAATTTGTATAGGCAGTCAAGTAGTCGGGATTTTCCAAATTCACTTGGAAGACCTAGAAGTAGGAGGCTTCACCAGTTAGCTATAGACTATCATATTTTCCGCTGTGTATATATGAAAAAGGGCGTTTATAACTGTTCTAGAAATTGTTGATGTACTCTGGTAATGGTATGTATATGCAAAACAGATTTGTATTTCAAAAGTTTATGTTATCTAATATATTTTATTCGTTCCGCTGTGAGTTTGTGATCTTCGTTTTCTTCTATTCTAATATTTCTTTCTTTTTATTTCTCATCCTCTAACTTCTTTCTAATAACGATTCGTATTTCTGTGCAATTTGGGTTGAACATGTGGTGTTATTAGTCGACTCAAAGAGTACGGAAATTCGGCCCGTTACAGTTGGTATCAAAGTTAAATGTTGAGTAGTAACCTTGGCTCTGTGGCGTAACTCAATAGAGATAGGGTTAGTAATACCCTAGATTGAGTTTGAGTGTATGTATACGAGAGAGCGTATTTGTAGATTTGATATAAAAATTGTTTTTTATTGTGTTGGCTGGTTTGTTGAGTGGTTTATGAATTCTGGTCGATATAGGATGTACAACTGTATCGATAGTTGTTTCTAAACTCTCGAACAAAGCAATTCGACACAGTATTGTTTTAAAAATGGGTGAATAAAATAATTTACCTAAAGATTATTTTGGTATAAAAGGATTAATTTCTGAAATATTATAATATAGGTTGTGTTGATTGCTATTATTATCAAATGGAATTATGAAATATTGAAATGGCTATATAATTTGTATACGGATAATGTATACAAATGAGATAAACTAAGAATAAAGTTCAAACCAGAATTCGAATTTAAATCCTGGGTGTTTAGAAAATATTTTCTGAAATATTATAAAGTAATATAACGTTACTTTAAAGTATTTTTGAATAATAATGTTTTAAATGGATTTTTAAAAAGAATTAAGCACTGAAATCACTTTAGTGGTGAGAAAATAATTCTGATAATGATCGCGACATTATCGGTATTCATTTTCAAGTTCTAAGTGACAGATTGCTACAATAGTAATCTGGGAATGAAAAATTTGTTTGAAAGCGACAAGATGTTTTAGAAATTTTAGTGTTTTGAATTGAGTTGATTATAAATGTATAAGCATATATGATTTCAAACTAATTTGGAATGAAACCTGCAAATTTGAATTCTGAAATTATAATTTGACTTGTATAAGTTGAATAAATCGAAATAGTGGTTGTAAATCAAATGAATTGAAACTTAACTTAAGTTTAATAAAATTGGATTAGATTAGTGAATGGAAGTGAACTAATCAAAAGTGGTTTGGAGAGTTAAAAACTGGAAGTTGGATTGATTTGAAACCAACTGGAAATGGATATATGTATACCGAGCAGATATTGAATGGAAGCAAATGCAAGAAATAGATTTATGCCGGAAAAAGGTACATGTTTACAATATTACTTGGGTTTGATGGTTTTATGAGCCTATGGCGCTAGCCTCTTGGCTTTTTGATTTTCTTTTGGATTGGAGAAGGCCTAGAAAGGCGAGCTGTGGTTGTACCAATTGAGCTGTGCAGAGGAATTGCTACCAAAATTTTTCAGAATTCAAAGTGTTAGAAAATTTTCAAAATTTTTTCGTTAGTAAGAATAAATAAATATTTTAATTGAAATAAATTGGTCCAATTAAACTGAAGTTAAGAAGTGAACAAAAAGGATTTTCGGATCTAGTTAATAGGGTATGTAGCATCTTTTCCTACCTTAGCAATTTCGAAGACGAAATTATTTTAAGGGGGGAGGAATGTAACGACCCAGATTTTTAGCCATTGAACTCTGCATATTTAAATTTGTTTTAAATATTTTATTTGACTTATATATAGGAATTTATTTAATAAAACGATATTTAAACGTATAATTTATAATATAATTTAAACGAGCTTGTAATGGTGCGGCAGTTCGTAATTTGACGTTTTAAACTTCAATTGGATATACAGAATCCAATATAAGTCGGATTTCTGTGAAACAAACGTGTGAATCTATTAAACAGTATCTTTCTAAGGAAATGAAAAATCTAGATTTTGTCTTATATATCGTGAATTACGTCCAAATCAAATTTTCAGAAAGTCGTTGTGGAATCGTATATAGGCCATAATGGTTATTTAAATATATGTAAATATCGGTCTTGAATTTGTTTAAGATTCTGTTGAAGCATAGTGATAATTTAATTTTTAGAATTTTACTGTAATTTTTAATTATTAAATACGCAACTTTTTATTTGGAGTGTTTTACACCCTATATCAGCATTTTTTGGGTTTCACAATATAAGTTAACCTACTGATATTATTATATTTTTGGGATCATGACGCATTACTTAGCATAACGGTATTTTTATTTTTGTCTGTAACGGTTTGTGTGTGTGTATGTATATATACATATATATATATACATATATATATATACATATATATATATACATACATACATACATACATATATATATAACGATATTTTTTGAAACGAATACGCTAAATTAAGGTAGATATTCCATTTCTTAAACAATCATTTTAGCTTATAACAGACAGCCGAACATAGTACATATTCAACCAACTTGCACTTTTCCATTGTAATCTTGCTTATCCATATTTTCCTTAAATTCAGTGTTTGTTTCAAAGAATTAAAGGACCATTATTACATGCCAGTTTAAATGAAATACCATGAATAAACTACAACAAAAGAAAGCAACACTGCCCTATTCTCCACTACACTGTGCGTAATGACCAAGACTGGCAAGTATTTTTTTTTAAGTCGTGCTCCTCAAGCTATTCTATACCGTGGAGGCCAAGCTATGTAACAATACGTGCGTTCCAAGCCATTTGAAAGTGTGTGTGCCAAGTTACTCATCTCTATTAAATAACAAGTCGCCCCTTCTGTTTTTCTTTCCTTCAGCAAATAAACAAATGAAAACCTTTTCTCCTAAAAATAGGAATTTCGTTCCTCTAAAAAAATTTGAAGAAACCGGAGACTTCAAAAATCAAATGATATTAAACGAGATTTAAACCATTCAAATCCTTAAATCCCGAGCTCCATTTCAGTATGCCGTATGATGGGTTTTCGCAAGAATGATGTTTGTCGGTTCCTCAACTACAACGACTTAGGGTTTGTGGATTTTTGGGGAAATTTTGGGCAAGATGATGTCATGACCAATATGGGGGATACACGGGTTCACAAGAAACCGCGATGAGAAGAATGGATCAGAGGTCAGCCTGTATGGGATGAGATGACTGAGAAATTGAACGTAGGTTTTTGGGGGTGCGGTTTCGTATTGAAACGAGGAGGATAAGGAAACGATGGTAGTTCGAGAGAGGATTGGGAAGGGAAGGTGCGAGCTGGTCATTGAGGGGTCAATTCGAGAGGTCATAAGTTCAGATCAAGGTGGCGGTTTTAGGTAGAAATAGGGTGGAGATGATCGGTGGGTTCGTGACAGGGAGTGGCAGTCGTTTCGGCAGTAGTGGAGTAGGTGGTATGGTAAGACAAAGACTACTGTAGAAGAAGGATGCAAGCATAATCAAATGGAGACATGGGCACACAAATACGAAAGCATCAGGCTTGGGAAGTTTTGGTGATTATTATTGGCACATTTTTCTCTGTAACTGAAGGGACAATGGTTGAAGTTGCATTGTTTTGGGGGACTACAGGTGAAATCTCGTGATGGGGAAGGCACGGAGGAGTGATGGACGTGTCCTAAAACAAAGGAGTAAGGGAAGTTTAAATATTTGGTCATGGCAATTGAGCAGTGAATGTTATATCGATGGGGAAGAAATACGGGTTGGTTGAAAAATAACCGAAACGATGGGTAAGCCATATCTGTAAAAATAGTGATAGTTGGTGAAGGATGGAGGAACAGTAAAGTCAGGGCCATGGTGAAAAAGTTGGAACAACGGTTTGTTCGGGAATGGGAAAGAGGCATTGTTCAAAATTGGATCTTGTACAATGGGTATAGGGCCATTGGGCTATGGTAAAGCCAATTTAAAAGTAGGATTTAGTTCTAAACTAAATTTAGTAGTGTAATCACCATAATATGTTCATACGCATACAGAATTACGCAAAACAAGTATCGTTGGAATAATATCGGAAAAAAATCATGCCATCAAATTGATCCGGTACAATTTAGAGCTCGTTGAAATTTATGGTGATACAATACGCCTGATTGAATTACTGGAAATTAATCAGTATTCAACAATACATGACCAAGGTGAGTAAACTCACTGACTCTGCCTTATTTATATTTTAAATTTATTTATAGTAATTTTATACTCTGCAATGGTTGCTTGGTTGAATAGTTGATAAAATTGGTTGATATGATTACATCGTAGATCGGTTATTAGTTCTGATATTTCATATTGATGTGAAATAATACTATTGATGTTGATTAACATCTGTGGATGCAGGGAAAAAGGTTGGAGGAATCCAACTGGATTCCTTAATATTTACATTACTATTTATCGTTTATTATGTTATATGTTGTGCTACATAATCCATGGCTGATTATGTTGTGTTTGAATTACACTGGTCATAAAATTTTGGTATTTAAATACCGTGACTATTTTCGAATGAAAAAAAGAAATTTGAAATGTAAATGGGAAATGATTTTCAAAATAATAAAAAAATAAATTCAAATAGACTTGGAAATAGAAACTTGTTTAATAAGTAACACAAGAAGCTGATAATAAACAAGTTAATAAACTAAGTGGATTATTTATCGTTGGATATATTGAAATATGAATTCAAGTTCAAATTCATATATAGAAAGGTGGAAAGTGGTTTTAAAAATATCGACATTTGCAATTGGATTTGAACTTAGCAGGTTATAAAGGAAATTATGAACGAGATTAGAAGAAGGTGGAATAAAATAGGAAATTACCTGAATAATCCTCTACCAATAGATGTTAAATAAAGGAATTTGGATTTCAGGTTTTATTTAGTATGAAATCAAATGGATTTGATTATATAAAAGGGAATATTATTCACGACTGAAGTGAATAATGATTTTAAGTAAAACTATTTAAAAAGGGGATTTGAATTTGGAAACATAAATTCAAATAGAAATTTAAACGAAAGGGAAAAAGGGAAAATCATTTTCAAAAGGGACATGAGTGGGTTTTATTCCAAAGTTAGAATATAAAATAAACCGAGATAAATCCAAGGGATTTATATTTAGGATTTGACTATGTCAAGATTTATCTTAGGAAAGAGATTTAAACCCTATATATTGTGGATCTATAAATAAAATATGTTAAGAAACCAATATTTTAAAATTTATTGCTATGTAAGTTTTGAGATAATTTAATATTAATTTAAGTTAAGTTCATAGTTATGTTTCGAAGTAATGAAAACAAAAAATAAATTTTTTGAAATAAGAATATAGAATTAATGAAGAGGTTTTAAAGAAATGTTTATATACCAAATATTTGGAGACAACGATTCTAACCCTACTATTACATAAATGTTTCGTAAATCTAAACAGCGATTTTAGCGTTGTTGTTATAATAAATGTTCTATAAATCTAAATAGCGATTTTAGCCCTATTGTTATAATAAATGTTTTGTAAATCTAAACAACGATTTTAGCGCTGTTGTTATAATAAATGTTTTGTAAATCTAAACAGTGTTTTAGCATTGTTGTTATAATAAATGTTTTTGTCAATCTAAACAGCAATTTTAGCGCTGTTGTTATAATAAATGTATTGTAAATTTAAACAACGATCTTAACGCTATTGCTATAATATATTTTCTATAATTCTAGATGGTGATTGTAACGCTGTTGTTAAAAGTAATGTTTTATAAATCAAATATTTGGAAACAACGATTATAACGCTACCGTTATAATCAAAGTTTTTCCGTAAAAGAAGTATGTTCTTAGATTGGATACGAAGGTCGCGTAAGCGATGTTTGGTTTAAAGTTGTGAGCTTTGACTATTTCAAAGTTGAGAATGTTGTTCAGTTAAGGTCTGAGAGGTAAATATACCCCAACTTGATTGACTTCATGATCGATGGAGAAATGGTTAAGGTTCGATAGTGAGGATTGGTTAGCATTATGGTTAGTTAATAATTGGTTAATATTTTGAGTTATAATAACGATGTTTTATAACATCGCGTTAATTTAAAAGAATTTGAAATGTTTTTCCCAAATAAAATGAGAGATATTTTCTACATATAGAAAATGAAATGAATTGGTCAACGAGGAATTAAGAAAGGGAATTTGGAAATATTTTCCAATATTAATGCAGTATATTTTCTGAATATAGAAAATAAGGATTCGTTAATATACATAGAATTGTTTTCTAACTAGAATAAGAGATATTTTTCTCGAATAAAGAAATTAGATATTAGAAATGTTTTTCAAAGAACCGAGAGGGGAAATCGAGCTTCAAAAGGATACAAAAGATAGGGAAACAGGAATTGGAAATAATAATTTAATAAGAAATTAATTTAAAAAAGGGGCCCAGTGTTGTTTGATGCTTGATCGGTAGAATTTCCAATTGGAAATAAGACCGTTGATTTGTATGGATGTTTCTTTGATAGTTAAATCACCGACTATCAAAGTTTTGATTTATGTTATACCTCTGTTGTCAATATGGAGAGGCCGGGATCAGGTTTAATATCTGAAAAACACTCTGTATTGGTATAAGCGTTATGAATCAACTTATGTTGAAGATAAGTGAAAACAGAGTAAAGTGCAAGGGTTGTTCCGTTAATCCTAGGTAGAAATTGCCTTAGATGGATTAATAGAACGGTGCCTTTGGTTTTTCCAGACCCAGTACAACTTGTAAGGATGAGTGTCTGACAGAGTATTTCCAAAGGGATTATGTACGTTGATTCCTTCAAACGTACGAAGTTGGTGGCAAAGAAGGGAAACTTCTTTAGCCTAACAATCTGAATATTTTTGTGGGTATCAATTAGTGATTACCGATGGATCTGACGATGTGGCATTCAAAGTGAATGGTGGTCAGATGTTCTAGAAGATAATTCAAACGTCCAGCCTCACAACCGGGAATTTGACAAAAATCGGGCAGGCAGCATGGCTATGTTGGTTGCTCCCATTAGGATGTATAATCACCTATCTAGAGAAATTCAATTTACTTCTTAAATCTATCGATTTTGTCCCTTTCGGGAAACGGTTGCTGATCCCAACCGTTGGTGATATACATTCGATACACTCAACAGAAATGAGTAGTCGGTCATGTGTGGGCCGGGTTGTAAGATGTTCTTGTTGAACCCAAGTGTATCCCCTCTAGAGTACACTGATCGGAATGTGGTTCCATACGTTGTCATGTTGGAAATCCAATCTCCAATAAGCGCCCTGTGGTTTTTGATTTTATATTATATATGGAGCGTGAGATGCAAGCATTCCACTAGATTCTATTTATTTGTCGTAGACATTATTATAATATCACTGGATTTGATATCAAATTATATTTTGGTTATCGTAAGGTAAAAACCATCCGTGTTTATATGTGGATTGGTCTTACGATTATCATTTCTTTTAAAAGTTAAACAAATGGTTAGAGTGTACTCAAACCTGTCCCATGACTGACCCAGAGTTTATTTTGTTTGTTTTCCCTAAACTCTTGGGTGCCTAAATTTGTATGGGCAGTCAAGTAGTCGGTATTTTCCATATTCACTTGGAAGAGCTGGAAGTAGGAGGCTTCACCAGTTAGCTATAGGCTATCATATTTTCCACTGTGTATATCTGGAAATAGGCATTTATAACTATTCTAGAAATTGTTGATGTACTCTGATAATGGTATGCATATGCAAAACAGATTTGTATTTCAAAAGTTTATGTTATCTAATATATTTTATTCGTTCCGCTGTGAGTTTGTGATCTTTGTTTTCTTCTATTCTAATATTTATTTCTTTCTATTTCTCATCCTCTAACTTCTTTCTAATAATGATTCGTATCTCTGTGCAATTTGGGTTGAACGTGTGGTGTTATTAGTCGACTTAAAGAGTATGGAAATTCGGGTCGTTACATAACCACTTATGATTAGTAAGTTACAGTAAATATGTTTTAATTACAAATATTAATGAATAATAAATAGTTTACTAAATAATTAATATCAAATAATTCATATTCAATTTTAGTTAAGAAGTTGTATGTAATAATTAATAAGTATGAAGTGATAATTAGTATTTATCTATTACTTATACTGGATAGGAGAAACCAAGCCCTTATCTGCTCAACACGTGTCTACACTTAAAACTCTATGATTTATTTCCTCCTCTCACAAGAATGTCTACATCCTCATCTGACCATGGGCTTAGAACCCTCGACCCCCAACAGTATGCTTCTGCCATGCTTGCAGTCTGAAATCTACAACAATGGTTCAGATCTAGGTGAAGCCGAAGAATAAAGATCGAGGAAATGAATTTCCCTAATGGTACGGTTGATTTATCTTCCATTATTCATTGATTTTTCATACCTTATGCAGTTTATTCTCTTATGTTTATCTTACTTTTGATGACCTTTTCTTTATTTACATATTTTGAGGCTAATGCTCCAAATTGGATCTCGCTTTAGATTAACTTCACCATAATTTGTAAGCCTATTATTTCTATACTATTTTCTGGTAAATTTTATTAGGTGTACTCATTACAGTTGTAATGTTTCAGAACATAATAGTATCCTACTTTCCCTTACGCATATGTTAGGCTTGGACTTCTAAAAGCATCATGCCATCTTTGCTTTAATTAAGATCAATCGCTGTTTTATATGATAAGAGTTGAAATTTTAGGGATTAGTTTAATTAAAAATAAATATTGTTGCAATTGTTTCATATAAATTTATTTACCTAAAAAAATGAAATGGTATTGTTGGTGACTGTCAAAAAGGGATTCAATATTCATTTCTCTTCTATTTTTGGTTCCAATGATGCATGTAATCCCCACCATCATCAACCCTGTTGGTTGTTGGACTGAATTTATGTTGCTATGTGGAAATGGAAGAGGGATAAATTTAGAGTAAATATGAGGAATGATAAATTGGTTATTTGCCACATAATTTATCCAAATTCTAAACTTTCACAAATAAGATTTAGTTTTGTGAAAAAAGTAAGGTTTCTTCCTCATGTTATATTGGAGAATTTAGATTACTTAAAATGATATTGATGGAAAAGGAATTTTTTTAAAATGGTAAATCCTTTCTTTACATGTTTTAACTCAATACCGAAAGATTGGGTAATTCAACAGAAACGACAATCTCCATCCACATTTGGGAGTTAATAAAATCATTATAATGTTATGTTATCTTCTTGGGTGAAAAACATTTTAATCTGAAGAAATAGTTAGAGAAAACGGCGTTATCATATGATATTTCTCCAAATTTTATACATGTATTTTCATTATGCATGGGCCTTGCTAAATGAATAATATATTATTATTATTTTTAAAAAAAATTGTATTGTACATATATGTAGCAGTAAATTTGCTGTACAAGAATTTTGCTTTCAATTGAAAGTAGGCGCTCATATGAAAATAATAAGTTTGGCATTGTTCACTAATTTTGGCTATGTTTCTTCTGTGTTTGTTATGTGTATCTTATGTCATGTGAAAACATGAAATATTCTATTTGGTCAAAGCAATTGGACATCTGATAAGGCGACTAGGTTAAAAACAAGGAAATTAGGTGTAAAGACATTTAGAGTTAATTTAAATCTTTATGTACATATATCCAAGGACATTTTCTTTAAACCAAATACCATTACGCCAAATATGAATCGAATAAGGCAACTTGGTATAAAAAGACAACTTGGGTCGTTAATTGAAATTACAATTTGTTTCTTTCATTCTTCAGTCTCTTTCAATATTTTCCAAGTTCAACTAAAGTAAAATGAAAATAAATATTTACTTAACTATCCTTGAAGATACACTGCTACGACTAATATGACACTAAATTTCATTTGGATATACATATTTATAAAAAATAATTATATTAAAATATTGTTTGTGTAGCTAATCTATTTTCTAAATGCTTACACGTGTTAACTTGATTGGAATGGCGAGAGTTGTGAGACTTCTTTTCGGCAGTTCCAAGAAGTTTATTATTTCTTCCAACTTTCCCCTCTTTTCCATGAGTGCGATTTTGTTCACATCTTTTAAGGGATGTGAACAAAACACTCGGTCCCCATTGGTGGAAATCAGGGGGGTCCATATGGGTCCCCCTGATTTTCACCAATTAGTGTGGAGTGTTTTGTTCACATCCCTAAAAAGGATGTGAACAAAATCCTATTTCTTTTCCATCCCAAATAAGAATTTTGAATTGCTGAAATGAATACTCCATCAATGTAATCTTATTTGTATAATTACAGAAACCGCTACATTTTCCTTCATCGATTACTCCCTATTTTCTTCTCTCCATATAATATTATTCATTTTTTCTGAATCAAAAGTACACCCATCCATAAACCCTGGGACTGAAAAAAATACACCCTTATGAAAAGTCACCCGAGATAGACGAGTGTTTTGTTGAATCAAACGACTGTTGGAGGCATTCGATTTCAAAAGTTTTAACTAAATGAAATCCATGTCGTTGGTTTTTGCTTCAAATTCGGCCTGATTTGTTAAATTCGTAAGTATGATTGTTTCGAGACGTGAGATATCCTAAGGTGAGTTTTAATCAAAGAAAACAAATTACTCACTGATATTTTGTTTCATTTGAATTTGGTTTTCTGGTATTACCGTATTTACTTAATCTAATGACTAAATCTCCATCTTTACCCCTAATTATCTCGAATATGTTACTCTATTGTAGTTCGACAAATTGAGCATCATGTAATATCTTGAATATGTGATTAGTTTTCTTTTTGAATTCATTTACATGCTGATTTCTGCATTGGAAAGGACTACATTTCAGATCTAAAGAAGTTTTAATCATTTTGATATATTGAACTATTTTGTGTTATGTAAAAACATTTTGTCATGTGTCCCATAACTCTTTTACCAAACATTTACTTGCATCTGCTATTATAGTTTGGATTAATCAATTGAACTATTTAAACATTTTGTCATGGCTTCGTTATTTTCCTATTACGTTAAATCTCATTCAGTTTACGTTTACTATTTCCCTGCTATTGACCAATATAAGCCTACCACATGAGTTTCCAAATAATTGATGTATATATGTTTACTGAAATTACAGGTTCAACTATAGTTATTAGTTTATGACTGTTTGATGTTTAAGAAGTCAATTTCTTCTTATGCAACTAACTACGGGAAAAACTAGATAAATTGTATGTATTTCTATTTTAATACTAGAGAAGGGCCTATTTGTATTGAATATTCTATGTTGTCCAAATTATGAGACTGGGTTTTTTATCACTGATCATACTATGAGCTTTTAACTTCTTACAATTTACATATTTAATTTCACTGTATCTTTTTTTTAAAATGAAACCAATACACTTTCATGTTAAATGTGTACTTATTTCATTGGTTTAACTCACGTGCTTCTTTCAGTAAAGTATATTTTCTTAAATGATATTACAATTAACCATTCTTATTCACGGGCTCTTTGCAATATATATTCATTATGTGCATATACAAAATTCCTTATTTTTTTCTGATGCTCTAACTATTCATTCATGATTCAAACTGGTTTAGTTAACGTTGAAAATTCTCGTTATTCTTTAATGGTAATGTTGAGAAACATAAGAATATTTTATTTCTGATTATTTGTATAATTTTATAAACAACTGTCGATGTTGGAATGATAACATAGTTTTTAAATTTTGTTTTGTTACATTCCAATTATTGTTTGGAAATACAATTTGATATACCCGGCTATGTCACATGAGTTCTAGGCTTGAGTAGGATTAAATTTAGTATGAAGGATCTTGATGCTTCCATCATTTCATATCTTAAAGATTAAGACAACTAAGTTTACTAGATTTGTTGATTCGTGTTTATACAACATTTATTACATTTTATACAATAGTTCATATTGAAAGTCCAAGACAACTTGGTATTTTAGATTTGTTGGTTGGTTCGGTAACTAAAAGTTCCATGTTACAATGTTTCACATAACAGTTTGTACATTTTTATACAGCACGTTATACTAAAAATCCAGGGCAGCTTAGTTTTTCAGATTTGTTGATTAGTTCCGTAACTAAGAGTTCCATGTTACTAAATTTTTATACAATAGTTCTGTACTTAGGATGGATGCTCTATGTTGATTGATTGATTTTTCAGATAACTTGGATAGATGCCTTCTACTTTTTTGTGGAGTAATAGGCGCAAAAGGTGGATGTTTGATTAATGCAATATGTCAACTATGTAATACATAGTAGGCCATATTATGAATTTTTGTTCAATGATACATGAATTTATGCAATTATTTGTTAAAGTAAACACATGCTAATATTTAAGATCCATGGTTTCGAAGAATGCGATGTGATGTAGTGAATATTTTGGATTTTATTTAGTTGATTTTAAATTAAATACCATTAGCGTGTACCAGGTTATTACAATTATGAAAAAAGAATTAGATGTAAATAGTTGAAATGATGGCAATGCTTTATAACTCTTAAAACATACAAGCTCTGTTGTTTTCTTAGCTATGAAAATGTAGTTACACTAAGCTGAAGCTTAATTTGCAGCATCAAAAAGTGTTATTGTTAAATCATATATCTGATGGTAGGTTTGAAAGGAGGTCATATTAGTCGAGTTATAGACGGAAAGCAAGACTAAAAAGTAGGTGACTTTGGGATTTTTTTAACCATTCCAGATTTTTTTCCTCCATAAATTAGGATATTTTGTTATTTTCCATATCATGATCGATGTCTAATCTAAACTTTTTGTTTAGGAATTGATGTATTTCACTTTGGATTTAATTGATTACTACTACATTATTTGAGTTCATAATTGAAGCACAATTCGGTTGTTGAACAGTTGGCTTTATGTGTATTTTTTTATTAGCATTTTTTGCTCCATGTAGAATATGACTATTAATTGTTGTTTCAAGGATTTGGCTAGTAATTTTACCCCATGTACTATGACTCTAAATATACCTTGGAGTCTTTTTTACCCCATTTCTAGATTATTATTAGTTTCTTTATGGATTTGCCAGTAGGTCCTGAATGCCTAGCAGTTTTTGGCCTCTGTGAATACAACTGTACATAACAACAAAAAGTTACAATTTTTATTTATTTGAGTTGTATAAAGCACAAGTATTCAGCATGATAATCATTAATCTGCTTCTTCTATTGGCAATCCATCATTCACATCGCTTTTATTGTTGTCTGTTTTAAGGAAGGAAGATCAACTCTCTTGAACCTATATAGAGTAATGCAACTGACCGTTATGCCTGATTGAGTGCAACTGTAAGATTTTCTGTTATCACTTTGAACTCAAGCATGCTATTTAAGGTCTCCTCTACTTGAATTTCCCTAAGTTTCATGTTTGGTAGCCTACACTGTCCTATTCCATTGTCTATGATGCAAACAAGCAATGCATAAGACATGATAAACACTCCCATTTTAACCAATGAGTTCAAATACTCGAGGTTTAAATCGATTGATTTTGTAGTTCTTTTGTGTAATGGGTTAAGATGTATACGGTGATTTGATCAAATTTACTGAAGAGATTGATGAAGTGAACCTGTCGTTATCCTCATTTTTTAGTAAGTCAATTTACAGCAATCTCTTGCATGAAATTTTAGCTAACATTTTGTTCAACTCAATTTGTCCAAGTACAAGAAGGCCGAAAGACAGGGAGAAACAATTTACATTTTTTCCATTGCTTCTGGCAACTTATATGAGCGTTTTTTGAAAATTATGTTAAGCATTCCGAATAACACAAGAAGGCCTGTTAAATTTTTGTTTATTAAGAACAATGTTTATTTTCTTGGTTCAAGGATGACAGATCTCACATGGCATATGCATATGGCTTCAAGTGAGCTCATTACCTTCAAGTGGCCAGTATGGTTGCATAAACAGAGGGAAAAACTGCTTATCATTTAGGCTTATAAAATTTTATTCCTAGATGCTATTTTTCAGATTCCTTTAGAAAGTTGATATTTGATCAAGTTGTAAGAGCTGATATGGGTGAACTATATGACATGGATATAAAAGGAAGGCACCTGGCTTTTACACCTTTTTGTGACAACAGTAAAGATATGGATGGCTACTGGTTTTGGAGACAAGGCTTCTGGAGAGAGGATTTACGGGTAAGAACTTTACCATATTAGTGCTTTATATATTGTAAACTTGGTGAAATTTCGACAAAATAGCAGCTTGAGACACATTAAGAGTTTTTATGGAACTCACAGCAAAGATCCAAACAGTCTCTCCAACTTTGATCAGGACCTCCCAAACTACGCACAACATACAGTTCCCATTTTTTTGTTACCAGGTCCACAAGAATGGCTATGGTGTGAATCGTCGTGTGGAAATGCAACAAAGGCCAAGGAAAAAACAATTGATCTATGAAACTGTAATAACCCGGAAAATACGAGCCAATTTAAAATTTTTTAAATTGGTTATTTCAAAGGAATTTGAACAATTGAAATAGAATATTTCAATAAAATAGTGAATTAGGAATAGTGAGTCAGTTTGAAAATTTGAATTCGAACTTTGACCGACTATGCAGGGTGGAAAATATAACGGATTTTAGCGAAACCAAAAATATTTAAATCTGTTAGTCAATACCTTTCTAACGAATCTGAAAAATCGAAGTTTCATAACGGGAATTAAAAGTTATGGCCGAATGAATTTTCAGAAGAGTCGGTATATAGAATATATAGGCCTGGAAAATTGATATTTTGCATACGACCTCGGAATTCGACGAAACCACTTTTGTTGGGTCCGGGATGTCAAACTATTGCTAGGTTTCAAATTTCATAATTTTTGAAGCTAGTATGTGAGCGTGGCAAAAGAAAATGTGTTTGGTCAATTTCTGTTAAATTGGATCGACCAGAAAATGTCCATTTTTCAAACGACCTCAGAATTCGACGAAACTAGTTATGTTGGGACCGTAGCGTCAAAACATAGCTAGATTTATTTTTCTGGAATTTTTCGAATCAGTTTGTGGCCCTGGCAAATTGAAATGTGCGTTCAGAGTTAAAAATTAAATGTTTTATACTTTAATTTGGAAAATAACTGACTGTAACAGTCGAATTGGCCTACGAAACATATCCCATTGTGTCCAGAATGGGGGTATTTAGCTAGGGGCGACAGTCGTTGGGGTTAAAAATGAGTTCGTTTGAGAAAACACTATTTAAAAATTTAATATAATCCTCGGCCAATCAGAATTTTCCTTTCATAAATTTTAAAAATAAAAAAAAAAGAAACCCCCCCGGCCAACGGCGAAAACCGCTCCCTACCTTCTCCCCCAAATCGCCGCCGCCATAGGCGATTTCCGCCTGCGCCACCCCCTACCTCGACGCGCCTCCTCCTCCTCTTCAAATCTGACCCCACCACCGCCGCCACAGTCGCCTCCTCCGCCCATATCGACGCCAGGAAGTCGAGCACTTCCCGCCGCCGCCATGAACGCCACCGACCACCGAACGCCACCAAACCACTACCGATTTAAAGCCCTCTCTTCCCTCTTCCACGTCCAACTCCCCGATCGTCCCCACGTGCCACTGGTTTCGCGAAAACTGTAAACCTAGTTTTGAAGCTTCGTGAAGTGAGTTTTTCTTTGATCTTTACACTTTGAAAAATCATATCTTTTTGGTGTGTTGACGAAATTCGATGAAACAAGAAACATCGAGACCGCAAGGAAGCTCTCTACCCAATAGAAGAAGCCGCGGATTTTTCTGACATCGTATCGATTTTTAGCGCTCAGAAAACCAAGGTGAGAAATCTAAATTAACGTGAAATTGAATGGAAAATGTCGCGTATAATTTATATAAACGAAATATAAATTACATACGTGTTGTATACCTTATATACATACGTAGTGTAAGCTATATAAGCGAAGTATGAATTTTTACATGCATAGAATAAGTGATATATGTGTTGAAATGCTAGTGAAATATAGCAAATATATATTATATTATATATACATATATATATATATATATATATACTCCCCTCGTCCACAAACCATGGACGATATTTATTGTGGTGAATTGGTGTGAAATATTGGATGAAAGATACGAATGGTTGAATAATTGTTTGTGGTTGATATTGTTTGGTTGTGGTTGAAAAATACCCATTGGTGATTGAAATGAATTGAAAATACTTGTGGAAATAAAAATAAACATGCCGCCTGCGTGCGAATTAGATGCATGAATCCCCATTGTCAAAAACCGTGAGGTTTTAAGGTAGAGCGAGGAGCCGTACTAGGGACGGTGCCGGTTTTAACTACCCTGCCGTTATGCTGCCGAAATTTTGAATAATCTTTGTGTGTTAGAATTATTTTCATATGTTGAAATTATTTTCATATGTTGAAAATATTTTCATGCGTTGAAATTAAAGCAATATGTTGAAACTATATCCATGTGTCGAAATGTTTGTGTGTTGAAAAGTGTTGTGTGAAAATTGAATTCGTTTGTGAATGAACGATGTACTTAAACAATAAAAATCACATTTTTATTATATATGAAGTATGAAAAATATTCGCCTTATATAAATAGTTTCAACAATAAAAATCTCATCTTTCCAATATGAACAACATAAATAAAATGTCCATGTGTGGAAATGCTCATTTGTTGAGAAGTGTGTGTAGTGGAAAAGTTCATGTGTTGAATAAAAAGATCGAACAATAAAAATTACATTTTTATTTAAACTATGAAGTGTTGAAACCATCCATTGGTTGAATAAATATTTTGAACGATAAAAATATCATTTTTATCATATTTGTGATATGCTAAAGATATGCGGACGTTGAAATAAATATTTGTGAAAGAAATATTATTTTTAACATGCATAGGAACTAAATAAAATAGTCATATGTTGAAATCTATTTTAGTTCGCCAAAATTATCATCTTTGAAATGTGAAGTGTTAAAAATAGCCACTTGTTCAAATAAACGTGCATGAGTTGAAACATACATTAACTAGCTAATGATATGATTTTAGCTTATGCATGCAACATTAGAATGAATGGTGTTATTAAACCAAAGCAAATCAAATATGAAATTGAATGGAGAATGATAAGTGTTAAAAATTGTATATATGTACATGCATATCTATCGAACAGGTTAAAGCAAAGGGGCTAGAGAAGAGAAATAAAATTTTGTGCCCGACAAATAGGTACATATTTACTGCTTTGTTTGGGTGATGATTTTATGAGCCTGTTGGCTAGCCGCTTGGCTTTTTCTTTTTCTTTTTGATATGAGACGCCCGTGTGGCTATTTGGGAATTTTCCCAGACCCTCCCGTACAAAGGAGGTTATGGCGAAATTTTCCAAAATTTAAAGGCGTTAGTGAAATAATTGAAGTGGAAACGATATAGGAATTTTTGAAAGAACTATATTTATATAACTATAAATATAAATAGAATTAAAACGAAATGTGGCCGTGCAGTTCGTGTTTTGAAACCGTGATTTCAAATGACTAATGCGGGAAATCCGACCATTGGATTTTTCCGAAACCGCAACCGTTGGGTTCGCCTTGGAAATATCTTTCCAACGGCACCAACTTTGTGAAGATCCGACGGTTGGATTGTCTGGAATGTTTAATTCAAAATTAGGGAAAAACAGCGTCAGAAACGATTACATATATATATATATATAATTAAATTAAATCGAATAACGACGCTGCAGTTCGTAAATTGAAATCGTAACTTCAAATGGCTAGTATGGAAGATCCGACCGTCGGATTTTCCCAAAACTGAAACCCTTGGATTCGTTTTGAAATGACCTTCCTAATGATGTAAAATTTGTGAAGATCCAACGGTTAGATTTTCAGATATGTGTAAAACAAAATTAGTGAAAAGCAGCGCCAGTGCATCGACACGTCCTGAAACGTCGTTTAATTAAATATGGCCGTTTTAAATCAAATAAAAATGGCGATATATCGTTATAAAATATTATGGACGATATAGAGTGGAAATAAACCAATTTTGTTGTGTTTGCTTGATATGTGATGGTTGAATGTATTTGACATGAAAATTATAACTAAATAACTGAAATGTGATTGTTGAATAGTCCAACCATGTGATTGATTGATTTGAAAATCTAAATATACGTGGGTTATTTGAAAAGGCCGAGTTTATCTCATTTCAAATAATCGATTGACGTTGAGAAGTCGAAGAGTCGAAGATGGTTGAAGACCGACGATCTCCACATTGGATGGATGGGCGCTACTGATGCTCGTGATTGGAGTAGCTACCATGAAGGAATTGAAGTAGTAGCCATCCAAACATACTGTTGATTGTATGGATATGCGTGGAATTGGTGCCTCCGGTTTCGTTCAGACCCAGAACGGACTTGTAAATGGACTGTGTGTCTGACATTGGATTTTGTTCTGTGTTGATTGGTCTCTATTAAATATATATCTGTTTGGCGGCGTAGAATTTATTTTCTTGCTTAACGCCCTGCTCTGAGAAGTACGAGATCAGAGGTTATGTATTGACAGAAATCAGTCACATGGAGTTGATTGCCTGTGTGGCACGCCTAAGTGGCATATGATCAAGGCTTCTGTTGCAAAGCAAAGTTTTGTGGTTGATGATCAAAGCATGGTCTGTGTGATGTAGCTTTGTGTATAACGTGAATTCGCGAGCCTCTCACCTCGGTATGAGTCAAAAACGGGAGAGTGACTGCAGGGAGAGCATGACGTTTCTTTCTAGCTAAGGTGGTGTCAGTGACCTACCTGCCCTGACATTATATATACTTTTCACCTGTGTGGTTGTTGGAATGCGAGGCGCCTCGATATAGGTCTGTAAGGACCGGGAAACGTGTGTTCAGGAATTGCCAATCCTCAAAAGCAAGAGAGGACCGGCCCTGAAGATCCAAGGATTATAGTGGGATCCTGGGACATTTGGTAGAGTGTCTCGAATCGGAGAGGAGCTTGCCCCTTGCCTCGACTCATGAAGGAATCCAATTTCCAATACGAAATATGCGGATGTGATTGTATTACTAGTATGGCGACATGATATATGGTACCCATGCCGTCTAGGATTGATATTTATGATTGAATTTGCTTTTGAAACATATATGCACTAGTAATAATATCAAACACTTTTGTTTTATACGTATGAAGCATTTTTTGCCATTATAAGGGAAAATTCTATCCTCCGGCTTGCGTTGCATTGTGTGATGGGACCTGAGTCTTATAATGGCTTAACTTTATAAAAAGCATTGCGTTGATTTAATCATTTATTTTATTTCATGCACTAGCACTCATTGGAGTAAACCCGTTCCGCGAAAGTGGCGTGGTCCTTTGATTTGCCTTATTATTGTTGTAATAAGTTGAGTAGATTTCTCATACCAGTCCCATGACTGACTCGTAGTTTGTTTCACCTTGCAAACTCGGGTGCCCTCATTTTCACACGGGCAGCCTAGTTACAGGTTTCTGACGCATCTTTTGGCTCATGGCGAGGCTTGACTACACTGTGCTGACTTGGATTTTCTCCGCCATTATTGTATCTATATTATGATTCCGCCATTGGCGATGTAGACTGATATTCCTTTTGTGTACTCTTTATGTATGATTCCGCCTCCGGCGATGGTGACTGATTATGTATCATTATGCACTAAGTTGTATCCTGTACTGTGCTTCTATGATGTGATGATATCTATATGATTCCGCTGTCATATGTGTGTAAATTATTCTATTTTCTGTTTATGCTATTATCTGTGATCTGCTAATGATGATTAATGTGTTATATTCCAATGATTATCCTTTACACCGTATCACGGGGTTTTGGGATCGTCACAACTGGTATCAGAGCTTTGGTTAACCTTAGTTCTGGAGTCTAACACATTAAACACTTCGTCAAAATAGAGTCAGTAGTATTCTAAGGCGAGTCTCTCATTAGAGATAGGACTAGTAAAGTCCTAGAATGAGCCGAGCAGAATAGGAAAAACAATTGACCAGTCCATCGTTATCTTTCCGTAAAATTTTCTGCTTAACTATGCAATAGACTATCATTTCTGTTAGCTAACTTTTTTCGTTGCTTATACAGAATTTGAAAAATGGCTACCAGAGCAGCCGCCACTAGAGGAGGCCGTGCCGGCCGAGGCCGAGGAAGGGGAGAAATCCCAGCTCAAGAAGGACCTTTGATACAACCTCCGGCAGCTCAATACTTCAAGCTTGACCATGTAGCTAAGAGATATAAGAACTTAGGAGGCAAGACCTTCTCGGGAACTGGCACCGTAATAGAGGCCCTTGCATGGCTCAAAACATGCGAGAAAATTCTTGAAGGCCTAAGGCTGGGAGACGAAGACAAAGCTATTATGGGCACCTGGCTTATGCAGGAACAAGCTGAATTATGGTGGGAATCTCTTACCGCCGGGAATAGAGAAGCTGAAAGAACATGGGATGGATTTAAAGAACTCTTCAAGGAGAAATATGTCCCAGAACAAGCTCTAGAAAGAATGCATGATGACTTCGCCAATCTCCAGCAAGGGGATCTTTCCGTGCAAGATTATCTGAACAAATTTACAATGTTGTCGCCCTATGCTCCAGAGCTCGTCGCCACTGCGAAATCCAAAAATAAGAGGTTTATCCTTGGACTAAGACGACAATATCATGATAGAGCCATGACCCATGTCAAGCTGGAATTCAACGAGCTGGTGGAAATGACATGCAACTATGAAGACCTTGATCAAAGGCAGCTGGATCAGAATCGCGCTAGAAGCCAAGCCGGAAACAAGCGCAAGCCTGCTGTAAATCAAGGCGAGTCAAGCCAAGCAGCATCTTCAAAACCTCAGACTGGCAAGCCGCCAAGAGGAAATTGCTTTAACTGTGGTAAGCCGGGGCACTACTCAAACGTCTGCACTGCTCCGAAGAGACAGAAGACAAATTCTCAAGGCTCGAGCCAAGGCTCTCAGAACCCTCGCTCGTGCTTCAACTGTCGCAAGACCGATCATCTAGTCAAAGACTGTCCTTTGCTGAAGAAAGCTACAATAGCTCATGTCTATGACGGGTCTAGCCTGCCAGCTGCTTCCGATGGAGCAGGTAAACCTGATGTTTTGGGAGGTACCCTTACAATTAAAAATATTCCTGTTTCTGTATTGTTTGATACAGGTGCGTCGTGTAGTTTTATTGCTAAAAACACAGTGCACAAATTAAAGTTAAAACAACGAAAGCTTAAAGAATCGGTTGAAGTTCATAACCCGATAGGGGGTCCTATTACTCTTGGTTCATATTGTAGAGTGCCAATCTCTTATTCTTCCTACAAGTTTCCTTTTGATTTAATCGTTATGGATTTCCCCGAATTTGATATTATTCTCGGGCTGGATTGGTTAACGAAACACGAAGCCGAAGTGAATTGTGCGGAAAGAATCGTTAAAATTCGTACGAAGCTTGGATATATTATGGTTCCCTGTCATGGTTCGAATCCGAATAGAGAAGAATTTTGGTCAGCATTAGAACTTATCCCCACTTCCATGGAAAAGATTCCGATTGTTAGAAACTTTGCGGATGTGTTTGAAGAAGTTGAAAACTTACCTCCGCAAAGAGAAATAGAATTCCGAATCGATCTAATTCCCAATGCCAGACCAGTGGTGCATCCAATTCGTAGAATGACTCCGAAAGAAAAAGAAGAATTAGGCGATCAAACTCGTCAACTGTTGTGGAAGGGTCTAATCAGACCTAGTTTTTCTAATTGGGGTGCAGCTGTTGTGTTTGTCCCGAAGTCAGACGGTACTTTTCGATTATGCGTTGATTACCGAGACCTCAACAAACAGACGCTCAAAAATAAGTATCCATTACCTCGCATTGATGATTTGCTAGACCAATTGAATGGGGCGAAAGTATTTTCCCGAATGGACCTAGCTACAGGTTTTCATCAATTGAGAATAACAGAAGAGTGTGTTCCTTTGACAGCATTCAGAGGTCCAGACATATTTTATGAATGGTTAGTAATGCCGTTTGGCCTATGCAACGCTCCAGCATACTTTGTCGATCTAATGAATAGAGTGTTCAGGGGAGTTCTGAATAAATTTTTCCTCGTCTTCATCGATGATATTTTAATCTACTCCAAATCAAAACCCGAGTATGAAAAACACTTAGAACAAGTATTGGAGATTCTAAGGAAGAACGTCTTCAAAGCCAAATTCTCTAAATGTGTCTTCTGGCAAGAAGAAGTCAAATTTCTTGGCCATGTCGTGTCAGAGAAAGGAATTTCTGTTGACCCAAGTAAAATAACAGCGATTCAAGAATGGAAACCACCCACTACTCCCACAGAAGTTAGAAGTTTTATGGGGTTGGCTAGTTATTATCGAAAGTTCGTTAAGGATTTTTCGAAGATATCCGGTTCGTTAACGAAGCTCACAAAGAAACACGAGAAGTTTAAGTGGACTTCCGACTGTGAAGAAGCTTTCCAGGAATTGAAATCGAAGTTGACCACCGCTCCAGTGTTAACTATTATTGATGGCAATCAGGATTTAACGGTTTGGACAGATGCTTCTATTAAAGGTCTTGGTGCAGTGTTAATGCAGAGAGGCCAAGTAGTCGCTTATGCAAGCCGCCAACTGAAACCGCATGAGAAGAATTATGTGACTCATGATCTTGAGTTGCTAGCCATCGTTTTTGCATTGAAAATCTGGAGGCATTATTTATTGGGTGAGAAATTTATATTGTACACAGATCATCAATCATTGAAGTATTTATATACCCAGAAGAATCTGAATCTGAAACAGCAGCGTTGGCTAGAATTTCTTGCAGCGTATGATCTTGATATCCTGTATACGCCGGGGAAGGCTAACGTTGTAGCGGATGCACTTAGTAGAAAAACCGCAATAGTTTCCCATCTTATAATTACACCTAGCTTGTTCGATAAGATATATGCTCTCCAGAAGAATGATTATTTCATTCAAAAGATCAAAGAAAGAATCCAGAAGGGAGAACCCTCAAGCTTTCAAGTAGATAAAGAAGGAGTTCTGAGGCTGAATGGGAGAATTTGTGTTCCCAACCTTCCTGAGCTCAAAAGAGAAGTGCTGGACAAATGCCATAAATCCTAATTTTGCATCCATCCAGGTGTGAGTAAAATGTACAACGATATTAAACGCACTTTCTGGTGGAAGGCAATGAAAAGGGATATTTGTATGTTAGCAGATGCCCTACTTGTCAATTGGTCAAGAGTGACCAGCAGAAGCTAGCAGGACTGTTGCAACCGTTGGAAGTCCCAAGCTGGAAATGGGAACAGATTTCCATGGATTTCATAGATGGTTTGCCGCGAACCAAGAAAGGTAATGACAGCATTTGGGTAATCGTAGATCGCTTCATGAAGACTGCCCATTTCATACCTGTCAGGTCCAATAGAACTGCTCAAAGTCTAGCGCATATATATTTCAGAGAAATTGTTAAGCTGCATGGAATTCCCATCAGCATAGTCAGTGATAGAGATCCCCTATTTACTAGCAAATTCTGGGAGGCTTTCCAGACAGAATTGGGAACAAAACTGAATATGAGCACCGCTTATCACCCTCAAACAGATGGCCAAACTGAGCGGGTGAATAGAATTCTAGAAGATTTATTGCGGGCTTGTATAATTGATTTTGGTGGGTCATGGGAAGATCATTTGCATTTGGCAGAGTTCTCATATAACAATAGCTATCAAGCAAGTTTGAGAATGTCGCCTTTTGAAGCATTATATGGCCGGCCCTGCAGATCTCCAGCATGTTGGGTAGAACCTGGCAACAGACTTGTACTAGGACCCGATATGATTAGGGAAGCATCTAATAAAGTGGACTTCATCAAGAAGCGATTGAAAACCGCCCAAAGCAGACGGAAAAGTTATGCAGACTCTAGAAGGAGAGATTTGACATTTGCTGTTGGTGATCATGTTTATTTAAAGGTTTCTCCGATGAGAGGAGTAATCAGATTTGGAAAGACTGGGAAGTTGGCTCCGAGATTTATTGGTCCCTTTCCTATACTTGAGCGAATTGGAACTCTTGCTTATAGGGTTCAATTACCAGATTGGTTGCCTGGAGTGCACAATGTATTTCACGTATCTCAACTTAGAAGACATGTGCATGATCTGGATCTTGTTGTAGAAGAAGCAGCGCAACGGGATGTGGAAATAACTCCAGAATTAGCACTCAGAAGAGAGCCGTTAAAAATTGTTGGCAAAGAAACTAGAGAACTCAGAAGCAAAAAGGTTCATTTAGTTAAAGTGCAGTGGAGCAGCGATCCTAGAGACTGTACTTGGGAAACTGAGGAAAGCATTAAGGAAGCTTACCCCAAATGTTGAGTGGATATCTCTGACTAACTCCGGTGCAAGGTACTTTTACAATACTTCGCATTTACATTTTATTTCCTACTTTACTGTTGTTTCCTTTTCGAGGACGAAAAGTTTTAAGTAGGGGAGATTGTAATAACCCGGAAAATACGAGCCAATTTAAATTTTTTTAAATTGGTTATTTCAAAGGAATTTGAACAATTGAAATAGAATATTTCAATAAAATAGTGAATTAGGAATAGCGAGTCAGTTTGAAAATTTGAATTCGAACTTTGACCGACTATGCAGGGTGGAAAATATAACGGATTTTGGCAAAACCAAAAATATTTAAATCTGTTAGTCAATACCTTTCTAACGAATCTGAAAAATCGAAGTTTCATAACGGGAATTAAAAGTTATGGCCGAATGAATTTTCAGAAGAGTCGGTATATAGAATATATAGGCCTGGAAAATTGATATTTTGCATACGACCTCAGAATTCGACGAAACCACTTTTTTGGGTCCGGGATGTCAAACTATTGCTAGGTTTCAAATTTCATAATTTTTGAAGCTAGTATGTGAGCGTGGCAAAAGAAAATGTGTTTGGTCAATTTCTATTAAATTGGATCGACCAGAAAATGGCCATTTTTCAAACGACCTCAGAATTCAACGAAACAAGTTTTGTTGGGACCGTAGCATCAAAACATAGCTAGATTTATTTTTCTGGAATTTTTCGAATCAGTTTGTGGCCCTGGAAAATTGAAATGTGCGTTCAGAGTTAAAAATTAAATGTTTTATACTTTAATTTGAAAAATAACTGACTGTAACAGTCGAATTGGCCTACGAAACATATCCCATTGTGTCCGGAATGGGGGTATTTAGCTAGGGGCGACAGTCGTTGGGGTTAAAAAGGAGTTCGTTTGAGAAAACACTATTTAAAAATTTAATATAATCCTCGGCCAATCAGAATTTTCCTTTCATAAATTTTAAAAATAAAAAAAAAAGAAAAACCCCCCCTTCCAACGGCGAAAACCGCTCCCTACCTTCTCCCCCAAACCGCCGCCGCCACAGGCGATTTCCACCTGCGCCACCCCCTACCTCGACGCGCCTCCTCCTCCTCTTCAAATCCAACCCCACCGCCGCCGCCACAGTCGCCTCCTCCGCCCGTATCGACGCCAGGAAGTCGAGCACTTCCCGCTGCCGCCCTGAACGCCACCGACCACCGAACGCCACCAAACCACCACCGATTTAAAGCCCTCTCTTCCCTCTTCCACGTCCAACTCCCCGATCGTCCCCACGTGCCACTGATTTCGCGAAAACTGTAAACCTAGTTTTGAAGCTTCGTGAAGTGAGTTTTTCTTTGATCTTTACACTTTGAAAAATCATATCTTTTTGGTGTGTTGACGAAATTCGATGAAACAGGAAACATCGAGACCGCAAGGAAGCTCTCTACCCAATAGAAGAAGACGCAGATTTTTCTGACATTGTATCGATTTTTAGCGCTCAGAAAACCAAGGTGAGAAATCAAAATTAACGTGAAATTGAATGGAAAATGTCGCGTATAATTTATATAAGCGAAATATAAATTACATACGTGTTGTATACCTTATGTACATACGTAGTGTAAGCTATATAAGCGAAGTATGAATTTTTACATGCATAGAATAAGTGATATATGTGTTGAAATGCTAGTGAAATATAGCAAATATATATTATATTATATATATATACTCCCCTCGTCCACAAACCATGGACGATATTTATTGTGGTGAATTGGTGTGAAATATTGGATGAAAGATACGAATGGTTGAATAATTGTTTGTGGTTGATATTGTTTGGTTGTGGTTGAAAAATACCCATTGGTGATTGAAATGAATTGAAAATATTTGTGGAACTAAAAATAAACATGCCGCCTGCGTGCGAATTAGATGCATGAATCCCCATTGTCAAAAACCGTGAGGTTTTATGGTAGAGCGAGGAGCCGTACTAGGGACGATGCCGGTTTTAACTACCCTGCCGTTATGCTGCCGAAATTTTGAATAATCTTTGTGTGTTAGAATTATTTTCATATGTTGAAATTATTTTCATGCGTTGAAATTAAAGCCATATGTTGAAACTATATCCATGTGTGGAAATGTTTGTGTGTTGAAAAGTGTTGTGTGAAAATTGAATTCGTTTGTGAATGAACGAAGTATTTAAACAATAAAAATCACATTTTTATTTTATATGAAGTATGAAAAATATTCACCTTATATAAATAGTTTCAACAATAAAAATCTCATATTTCCAATATGAACAACATAAATAAAATGTCCATGGGTGGAAATGCTCATTTGTTGAGAAGTGTGTGTAGTGGGAAAATTCATGTATTGAATAAAAAGATCAAACAATAAAAATTACATTTTTATTTAAACTATGAAGTGTTGAAACCATCCATTGGTTGAATAAATATTTTGAACGATAAAAATATCATTTTTATCATATTTGTGATATGCTAAAGATATGCGGACGTTGAAATAAATATTTGTGAAAGAAATATTATTTTTAACATGCATAGGAACTAAATAAAATAGTCATGTGTTGAAATCTATTTTAGTTCGCAAAAATTATCATCTTTGAAATGTGAAGTGTTAAAATAGCCACTTGTTCAAATAAACGTGCATGAGTTGAAACATGCATTAACTAGCTAATGATATGATTTTAGCCTATGCATGCAACATTAGAATGAATGGTGTTTTTAAACCAAAGCAAATCAAATATGAAATTGAATGGAAAATGATAAGTGTTAAAAATTGTATATATGTACATGCATATCTATTGAACAGGTTAAAGCAAAGGGGCTAGAGAAGAGAAATAAAATTTTGTGTCCGACAAATAGGTACATATTTACTGCTTTGTTTGGGTGATGATTTTATGAGCCTGTTGGCTAGCCGCTTGGCTTTTTCTTTTTCTTTTTGATATGAGACGCCCGTGTGGCTATTTGGGAATTTTCCCAGACCCTCCCGTACAAAGGAGGTTATGGCGAAATTTTCCAAAATTTAAAGGCGTTAGTGAAATAATTGAAGTGGAAACGATATAGGAATTTTTGAAAGAACTATATTTATACAACTATAAATATAAATAGAATTAAAACGAAACGTGGCTGTGCAGTTCGTGTTTTGAAACCGTGATTTCAAACGACTAATGCGGGAAATCTGACCATTGGATTTTCCCCAAACCGTAACCGTTGGGTTCGCCTTGGAAAAATCTTTCCAACGGCACCAACTTTGTGAAGATCCGACGGTTGGATTGTCTGGAATGTTTAATTCAAAATTAGGGAAAAACAGCGTCAGAAACGATTATATTTATATATATATATACATATATATATATAATTAAATTAAATCGAATAACGACGCTGTAGTTCGTAAATTGAAATCGTAACTTCAAATGGCTAGTGTGGAAGATCCGACCGTCGGATTTTCCCAAAACTGAAACCGTTGGATTCGTTTTGAAATGACCTTCCTAATGATGTAAAATTTGTGAAGATCCAACGGTTAGATTTTCAGATATGTGTAAAACAAAATTAGTGAAAAGCAACGCCAGTGCATCGACACGTCCTGAAACGTCGTTTAATTAAATATGGCGGTTTTAAATCAAATAAAAATGGCGATATATCGTTTTAAAATATTATGGACGATGTAGAGTGGAAATAAACCAATTTTGTTGTGTTTGCTTGATATGTGATGGTTGAATGTATTTGACATGAAAATTATAAATAAATAACTGAAATGTGATTGTTGAATAGTCCAACCATGTGATTGATTGATTTGAAAATCTAAATATACGTGGGTTATTTGAAAAGGCCGAGTTTATCCAATTTCAAATAATCGATCGACGTTGAGAAGTCAAAGAGTCGAATACGGTTGAAGACCGACGATCTCCACATTGGATGGATGGGCGCTACTGATGCTCGTGATTGGAGTAGCTACCATGAAGGAATTGAAGTAGTAGCCGTCCAAACATACTGTTGATTGTACGGATATGCGAGGAATTGGTGCCTCCGGTTTCGTTCAGACCCAGAACGGACTTGTAAATGGACTGTGTGTCTGACATTGGATTTTGTTCTGTGTTGATTGATCTCTGTTAAATATATATCTGTTTGGCGGCAGAGAATTTATTCTCTTGCTTAACGCCCTTCTCTGAGACGTACGAGCTCAGAGGTTATGTATTGACAGAAATCAGTCACATGGAGTAGATTGCCTGTGTGGCACGCCTAAGTGGCATATGATCAAGGCTTCTGTTGCAAAGCAAAGTCTTGTGGTTGATGATCAAAGCATGGTCTGTGTGATGTAGCTTTGTGTATAACGTGAATTCGCGAGCCTCACACCTCGGTATGAGTCAAAAACGGGAGAGTGACTGCAGGGAGAGCACGACGTTTCTTTCTAGCTAAGTTGGTGTCAGTGACCTACCAGCCCTGACATTATATATACTTTTCACCTGTGTGGTTGTTGGAATGCGAGGCGCCTCGATATAGGTCTGTAAGGACCGGGAAACGTGTGTTCAGGAATTGCCAATCCTCAAAAGTAAGAGAGGACCGGCCCTGAAGATCCAAGGATCATAGTGGGGTCCTGGGACATTTGCTAGAGTGTCTCGAATCGGAGAGGAGCTTGCCCCTTGCCTCGACTCATGAAGGAATCCAATTTCCAATACGAAATATGCGGATGTGATTGTATTACTAGTATGGCGACATGATATATGGTACCCGTGCCGTCTAGGATTGATATTTATGATTGAATTTGCTTTTGAAACATATATGCACTAGTAATAATATCAAACACTTTTGTTTTATACGTATGAAGCATTTTTGGCCATTATAAGGGAAAACTCTATCCTCCGGCTTGTGTTGCATTGTGTGATGGGACCTGAGTCTTATAATGGCTTCATTTTATAAAAAGCATTGCGTTGATTTAATCATTTATTTTATTTCATGCACTAGCACTCATTGGAGTAAACCCGTTCCGCGAAAGTGGCGTGGTCCTTTGATTTGCCTTATTATTGTTGTAATAAGTTGAGTAGATTTCTCATACCAGTCCCATGACTGACTCGTAGTTTGCTTCACCTTGCAAACTCGGGTGCCCTCATTTTCACATGGACAGCCTAGTTACAAGTTTCTGACGCATCTTTTGGCTCATGGCGAGGCTTGACTACACTGTGCTGACTTGGATTTTCTCCGCCATTATTGTATCTATATTATGATTCCGCCATTGGCGATGTAGACTGATATTCCTTTTGTGTACTCTTTATGTATGGTTCCGCCTCCGGCGATGGTGATTGATTATGTATCATTATGCACTAAGCTGTATCCTGTACTGTGCTTCTCTGATGTGATGATATCTATATGATTCCGCTGTCATATGTGTGTAAATTATTCTATTTTCTGTTTATGCTATTATCTGTGATCTGCTAATGATGATTAATGTGTTATATTCCAATGATTATCCTTAACACCATATCACGGGGTTTTGGGATATTCACAGTAACAATCCCATGACAAAGGAGCAAGGAGCCTAAGTTTCAAACCGCAAAAACAATTTTACTAGAATCTGTTTGACTTGATGAAGAAGCCATATGAGTGATTGCGAACATCAGATGCGGAAATGGAAAAACCTGTTGTGTTCCCTGAAGAAAGTACAAAAGGCGAAAGCAAAGAGAAATACGCAGAAACATTGTCTGAATTATGATCATGAGTAAATTTATGTATTTTTCTATTTATTAATCTACATCGAAAGTCGTTACCTCATTGGAAGGAGGTGGTGATCAAATTTTTGGTAGGCTCAAGTTCACATAACAATTGTAATATAGTGATCGTTTTTGCAAATTATATATCCCCTTAAACTTTTAATACGGGTTCAACTGGGTTTCTCTTTGATTTGGATGTCAGTCTCACAGGATTAAAAAAGGGAAAAAAGAAAAAGAAAAAAAAGGGTACAACCATGCATCACTATGAATACTGCGAGTCCATATCACAAAAACCAAACAGGTTTTGATAGCCTATATAGTACTTCATGCTTAATTTTATACATCTCAAGTTTTGAGAAGACACAACTGGCACTGTTGATAGATCGAACACGCCCTATATCATGTATGCATTAACAACACACATCAACATGTTGCATCGGCAATATTAATAGCATCCATTTAGCATGCATCAATTTATATATCACACTCTTCCTATCCACTTCTGCAAGCAATGAAACTCCCTCATGTCATACATGATATAACTATCATCTTACTTAAGCTTGTCCATTTTCAAGCTGCTTTTGAATTAGTTATCAAGATGCATTGAGCATACCTTGCAATTTGGGGACTTTTAAGTACATTCTTTGAGTTATGAAGGTCAAGGATTCATGAGCTTACCACGAAATCTTTATTTTTATCATGTTACGTTTGTTTGTTGACTTTACTACTTCATCCAAACTCCTGTAACTACAATTCTTAAGATCCATACAAAGGTATCTAGGTTGACAAATAAGTAATATACGTTCAAATGTAACAGTAACAATTTTATCATATGGCTGTTCTTGTTTGTATTTCTGGCTTCGTCAATTAAAATTTTACTATAGGGTTTTTCTTATACGCTCAAAGATTGAAGGACCATGAAAGAGTTTTATTGCTTTCGTATCAAGATTTCTAGCTGTGGTATTAAGTACAACATCTATGATCCATGATTTGTAAGTCAAATCATGTTCCAGATCATTGATCATTTATCTAGGAATGTGTCAACATATTTTCCTTATTTTATCATCAAGGTCTACAAAATCATGTACCATTCTATATGTATATCAACTTTCTGTATTCGTTATCCATACAAACTATATGCAACACGTCTAGGATCGCTCTAAGAAGTTGAGAAGAATGACATTAAAAGAAAGAAAAAAAATAATCAATTCCCCTGATACTACTACTTCGTATACATGGTGCATAAACGTAAAGTAAAAAATACCCAATAAAGTTGTCTTAAAAAAAACACAAAATCATAAATTTCACAACTGCCTCATGTGCGTACCATGGGCCACAAACTAGATGTGTTAAATATCTAACACACTCCTGTACTTAGTCGTATTTTCTGACGAATTAAGTACTCTCATTATCAACAACATCGACAATTACACCATCAACATTTCTATAGCTACACTGTGCCCGTATGCGTAGCACGGGCCACACACTTGTTTACTATTAAATGAATTACAATAAGAAATGGAATATCAATGGAGTCTAAAATTTTATATGATAAATAAGGAATTTTATGTAATAAATTTTAAGCTGTTCATAATTTAAAAATAATCAAAAAGTTCCAAACTAAAAGAAAAAAAATAGGAACATAGAAAAATTAAAATTTTATTATATTTAGTTAGTTATCTATAAATTCGTATGTAAGTAATAATTAATACATAATAATTAACAAATATATTTAATCATTTATTATGTTCATTATCAAATAAGTACTTTCGATGTGCCCTAAGGAGAACTACTTTGACTAATGAAGCTTTTACCTTTCAACTCAACAAGTTACACCTTCAACTTCTTCATCTATGAAGGGGTCATTTGGCTTGGTGGCCTACTCAATGGTTCAGCTCCTGACACAAAAGCAATCTGGAACTCAATAGCTCTTTTCAGCGACATTTCTTTCACTGGTCTGAAGACGTGAGCAATTTCTCAACAGTAGAAGTGCTATCCAAAATAATTCACTCATGAAGATCTCTGTGGAACTACTCCTTTCACAAAGAACACAATCATATCATCGCTATCGGGATGTTTCAACAATACCTCATTGTTTAGATACTATATTCTTGCATCATAACAACTCAACCAATCCATAACCAAAATAATTCTGAACCCTTGAAGTCAAACACATACAAGTTAAAAAAAAGTATAATCTAACAAATGAAACTCTAGGCTACCACATCTCAATCCCAGAGTTGCATACCCTCTAATAATGTTAACCACCCTAAAGGAAGTAATAAGGTATGATGGTTCTAAAGACAATTTACCTACCATACATCTAGAGATAAATGAATGTGATGCACCAATGTCAAATAAAACTCTAATAGGTATGTAACGAAACAAAAGCGTACCTTCAAACATTATCTTCTCTTTTTTCGCAGTAGTAGGTCTCACAGCCATCACTTTACACTTGGTTGTTTCTGGACATTTCTCCTTATAGTGCACAAGCTAATTGCAATTATAGCACCTGACATTCGGCCTTCCGGCGGTGGTCATGGCTTCTGCTTTTTTGCACTTTGTCGGATAGTGACCCTTCTGGTGACACATAAAGTAAACAACTTCTTCCTTATTCTTCTTGGATTTTTCTTCTTTCTAAGCCTTAATACTCATGAATAATTTCCTTTTCTTTTCCTAATATCCCTAGTTCCCAACTTCCATAACTGTCCCTTCATTACAAATTGCCATATCCACAATATCATCACTATGGTCTCGCAAATGAGGCATAGTTTCCCTAAGCCTCCCTAAGATGTCTTCCCAAGTAATCCATACACTTTGCATGTTTCTAGCAATTCAAATGGTATCATCAAATGATTCAAATCAAGGATTCCTTTATCTGATGTCATAGTCGTAACACCATTCCACTAATACAAATCATGTCCATGCAGCTGCCTCGAAGACAATCTTCTCTTTTTCTCATCAGTAAAGCTTAAGCCTTTAAAGATTCTTTCACAATGCAGCAGCTACGTACCAACAATAGGGTTCTCTTCCTTTCCATGGAATGACTTTCCTCCCCAGCTAGTATAATTCCTGCTCAATTTTGAATGCTTGTTTCCAACTTGCCCTCCCGGATTCACTCCTATAGGACCAACAATGGATCTTGCATGCAACATATGGATAAAATTCTAGAACAAGTTCCCTATATACGTTGGTGGGTTTGCAGAACCTTGATTCTCATTAGTCGTTCGGCCCTATCTTCCCACTTTGGGTGGAACATTTCCATTAATTGTAGTGCTTCCACGACCAATATTCCAGTTGCACTTCTTCTCTCCATATTTTTCTTCCTTCTATGGATAAACTTTAGTAAGATACCGAAGGTGTGACCCCTAAAAATGTAGGGCATATGGGTACTTATATAATATAAATATAATTACGTAACAGTCTCATTATTCCATACCTTAGAATATTTCTTTGATCTTTGGGTTTTAATTAGAAAATACTTATAGAGAAAACGTTCTTTTAAATTTTCACAAATCTATGCTCTAATACCAAATTTGGAATGCCCTTCCTTTCAAGACCGCAAGCACAACCCTAAAGATGTTGTAGTCATCTATGGTGTTGGCTATCGGTGAAAGAAAACCAAATGTAACAAACTATAACAGCGGAAGACATGAGAGTATGAAAATTTTCACAAAACATTCATTAATAATTGCTTCATTCATACATCCCTTTCGTATAACCCATTCATAGAAAATATAAGTTATAACAAAATAAACTCCGAAAGCAATATATGATGATGCCCCCTCGATTGATTAGAGTCTAAATATATAGGCAATTACATGTTTTCTGATACATAAAACAAAAGACAAAACAAAGTAGCAAAACCCCTAAATAGTTGTACCCTCTTGCTCATCTCTGGAAGCTTATTCGAAGAAAATACCTGAAAGACCTTAACCATTAGCCTACTCAAATGAGCACCTTGAGATAAAGAGGAAAGCATAAACTTCGGGTTGGGAAACAGACTATTGTGAATAATAATCTTTTGTAACCGACACAAAATATCTAGTGGGACCACACTGCGCATTGCAGAATGGGTTTCCTATTCACTAGTATCAAGCTATAACTAGAATCAACTCTATGCTTATAGACTTCAATGGTTAGCACGAAGGCCACAATAACATAACTGATAACAAAAATGTGTAATATGAAACACAAAATGGATTCCCCATCCTCCATATTTTTGATTTTCCATCTCAACAATTTCTAATGATTCCCATCATTTTCATTATCTATTTCATTCCCGGTCCATGCTTCGTAAAGTAACCACTCACTAGCAATGGAACCGATACATTTGGGCATCTGCACTACGCAACTCAAGATTACCCATGTTTAGGCAATGGAATCGTTACCTCTTCTGATCCCACTCCCATTCTTTGCAAGGTAACCCCTCGCTAACAATGGGACCAAAAGATAATCATCCTTTTATCAATTAAGTTAATTGATTCCCCAATTTAGTCCACCCATTGGTTCCCCCAATGTTCACACAATTACAAATGTCATATCCATGGTTAGCCACCAAATAACATGTGCAACTTTCAATGTTATTCTACCAAATTTAACAATCAATCATTTACGAAAGTCAAACATTTTCGACTTTAAATGACAAACAGTCATTTAGTCCGAAGGTAATATCTTCAGCACTATACAGTTCCTTCAAAAGGTACCCTTTCCAGATCCATGCTATCAAGCAATCAATCAAGACCTGAAATCCAACAAATATGACTCCCTTTTGGTTTTCCCAAAAGGTGTAAAGTTCTTTTAACAAAATAGTTATTTCTTATTAAAGATACCCCTTTGCCCCTCACGAAAGAGTGGAGGAAAAAGCATTTTGATGAGCGGTTAGTTTCAAAATATATAAGTATTAGAACCAAAACCCATCTGAAAGGTAAGAGGCGAAAGCATGAATAGTTCCCATACCATAATTGTGACATGTCAAGTAACCAGTGCTATCGAAAGGTGGATTCCGAAAGTATCCGGAACATTTCCTCTGGATAAGGCAGTGGCACTGCTAGTAAATACGAGTAAAGCTGACATATTTCCTTATGAATTAATACTTTATACCCACTCCATCATATTTGTCGAATTCTTACGGGCTTATAAAATAAAATATTGTTTGTATACAATCTTTTTTCAGCACTTTATACCAGCTAATTATATGGTATATATATGCATATATTAGTCAATTTACTTGACATATAAACATTTCCTAAGCAATTCAAACTTAGAAAAATCATAACTAATTCAAACAATCATGGAAAATCATGAAATTTGAAACCTATCACCAAATCATATAGCAAAACATCATGCCAAAATTCCATGGCATTCGGAGATTTAAGATTACAAGTTTTGACCTAAGATCTATCCATTTTGACGTATATTAAACACATAAATCGTATTAATATAGCTATTGATTAACCATCAAATAGCATCATTTCTATCACAAAAAACCGTCATGAACACACACAGCACTTTTGGATATAATCAAATAACCAAAACACATGGGCAAGGGTGTTATTGACCTTGATTAATAGAGCTTGTGAGATTTGTTGATGCAGTTTCTAAGCTCTAAATCCCAGCTTTTCGTTCTTCCTTTTCTTTCCTAGCTTGAACAGACAACCATCTTATTTTCTTTAGGTTTTTAGAAAATAAATGAGAAGCGAAGAAAAATTAGTGGGATATAAGATATATATTAGGGCCGAAAGTTTACCACACCCCTCTCATATGCCCTTCCTTATGCTTATTTTAGTCGATCTGTTTCTAAGACCAACCAAATAATTAATTTATTGATCACTACACTACAAGAAAAATGATTTTTTTAGTGCTAAAAAACAACTACCAATCATTTTTGGTGGCGTTTCGATAATCATTACGAGAAAACATGCTACTAAAAATCATTTCAAATTGGTTGCTCTATTTTTAATGCCACTATAATTTCTTTTTTGTAATGTTTATTAAACGCTAGCAAAAAAAATTTCGTAGCACTTTATAAACGCCATAATGTTAGTAACAAAATTTCCAATTTTACCCCTGGTTTACGGTTGCGTTTATTCAGTGCCACTAAATGTATTTATGTTGCGTTTATAAAATGCAACTAAAAATTATTAATTAATTTGCTCTTTTTTCCCTGCAATTATTTCCTGTTTATAGTCTATTTTGTTTCTACAATATCAATGGATAATCATTCACATACTCATGATGTTCAAACAATCAGAAAAACAATTAACCATATAATCAAGTAAAATATGCATAACCACTTCAATACAATAGTTTTGTGTATAACTGACCAAACTCACATACAAAAACCACTCTAATATACAAATTTACACAATTTATACAAATAAAATGTTATACCCATAATGTACACATTTAGTACAATAACCACTTCGCTCTTTGAAGTTATGCAACATATAGTCAGACAGTTCCTCCCTTATTTCCCAACAAGATACACAAATGTTAACCAGTTGTGTTTAAATAAATTATCTCAAACAAGTGATTGAACCGCATTACAAGGCCAGTAGATTATGAGTCATTGCAAAACATGACTGGACATACAAGGCAATGCAAGCGTAAATAAAAGTAGCAGAAATCATTTGACTAGAGTTCAAAACGGTAAAAATGGTTGGTACCTTCAGATTCGATGTTGTGATTCATACATCGATCTTCGAACCAATGTAAAGCTTGAGGAGCAGCTGAGCACAAGTGAAAATACAAAATACTAATCCCAGCTAAAGCAATCTTTTATGTGTTCCTTTCGTGTAAATAGTAAAGTAGTATGAATTAACCTGGATCGATTATGCTAAGGCAAGAGACCTAAAAGTATTTCCATAGGCAAGTCCTAGATCAACATTATCTAACACAAGGACATATTAAATGACCTATTAGTCAAATTGTATACAGCAAAATGAGCATCAGATTATGAATTGGCTACCAAATGTTTATGTGATAGCTTACTTCCATTGAAACGGTTAACGCAGCCACGTTTCCTGGTATCCACAAATCGATAAAGTATAGCATCACTCAACCATGTCTCTTGATCAATTTGAGCATGACAACTGTACACGTAATTAGCCATGTTATTTCTCTCCATGATCTACGATCTTAGCTGAAACATATACGTACATACACACACATATATACACACACACATGTATGCACATATGTATTTGTATATGGGATTTGAATTACCCTAGATGTACCTAAGGTTTAACTTTTTTCCTACCTCCTATTATTTACATTAATGGCCTAGCATGCACATGCAATCATGCTCTCACAAATAATCTTTGCTTTACTAATCTGCATAATATAATAGAATGCAAGCCAATTTAAACGACAATAACTTAGGATTAGTTTTAGGATAAAATGTGCTAACATGCAACAATAAGAAATCATACCAAATTAGTTTGTCTCGTTGAAAATCCAAGAACACAATAAGCAATCAAAATTTGTTAAAACATATAACAATGGTAAATTAACAAAATAGACGAAGTTTTCGTATGTAATAGGCATGCCTGTAGAGTTCCAAGCGATGCGACATACTTGAAGAGCCTTTTGAACTATAGGCATATTCAGATAAGCAAAAACATAATTGTCAGAACAAATATAAGACCAGATCTTAAACTCTCCTTGTACGGTATAATCCATCAATAACACCAATTCAGGTTGACCAGATCTCTGCTCAGTTTCCCACATCAATTCAGCTTCCTCTAGCCTCAGCAATATTAAAAATAGAGATTGCAAATACGGTTCAGGTTCAAGTTGATCGTTGATGGCCTAACATGGAAATTTGCAATCTCAACTATTAATATTGGTGGGGAGAAGAGCTTAAAACTAATTGTCTTCGTCCCCTATGTAACTTAATGCTTCTCCAGAGCATACATTGAAATTTTGAATGAAATGTATCAGAATGTTACATTATCCTTGTACCATTAGATAATCCTTGAGTGATCTTCCTATGCACAGAAAATAAGTATTTTAACCAATGTAACATTCATTATCCAACACCAACTTTTGAAGATCCTGACACTGTTAAGTAATACTACCAGAAAGTAAATTCCAGAACCATGAAGATGGGATGTTCGATAATTTTAAGATACTGCGACCAAATTCCATGAAGATGGAACATTCCTGTTTTATTAAGCCCTAAATCACGAGTTATATGCATACACCCGAAGATAAAAGAGGTATTGAATAAGAATTCTGTGGGCTGGTTGAGGAAACACTCCGAAATGATAAATTTGATCATATGGACAAATATTTTTACCGCTTACTGTTTAATAATCTGGTCTGGTTAACAAACCAACTAAAATCGACTTATCTTTGGAGTTAATAAATTGATACATTGAAACTTATTGATTTTCTGAAATTGAGTTACTAAATTTCGAAGCTCTTTAATGATTGAAAACTTTATTATAAATTTTTCATCATTGCGAAGTGTTTCCTCAACCAGACCACAGAAAGCTAGATCAATACCTCTCTTACCTCAAAGTATACGCATAAAACTCGTGATTTGTTTCTTAATAACACAAGAATGTTCCACCTTCACGAAAATAAGTCATAGTATTCTAAAAATACTAAACACCTTCCGACATGGATCTGAAATATACCTCCTGACAGCACTACTATACAGTTGATAGGAGATCCTACCATGCTAGTGTTTCGTTTCAAATTAATTGTCAATTCATTGATTGTAGTCACTTAATTTAGTAACTACCAAGATAAACAGAATGTAGTCACTTAAATTAATTTAGTAACTCCCAAATCAAATTAACTTAATTTAGTAACTCCCAAGTCAAATTAACTAAATTCAGTAACTCTCAAGTCAAGTTAACTTAATTTAGTAACTCCCAAATCAGATTAATTGTCACCTCATATAAATTAGACCTCTTGGCCATAAATTTAACTTGCTCTTATTTCTAAGATTTCTCGAAATGTTCACACACACTTGATATATACACCACTCATATACATATGTGCTCATGCTTCACAGATACAAAACATAGTTTCACTTACACTATCTATGTTTATATGTTGATAATCATTATATGTTATATATACACACACACACACACACACATGTGCTGATGTGCATGCAGAAGTCGTATATTAAACATATATTTATCATAATGTCAAACACAAGGTAGGTATATATATATATTTAGCTATATTTAAAAGCAGTAATTTTTTGTGTATATCATTGTGTGAGTGTGTATATATATACATTGTTGTCAAAAACCTAAATTCTTGCGATTCGAATCCCGGTCGAAATTTAATCTCTCCTTTTACGGTTTGATTTTTACATTACGATTCAAACTTAGTTATAAAGAAGCACATTCAACTAAAACTACCATATGTAATTTACTTATTCAGATTCACAATCACTTGATAATGCTTTTAAAACAAAATAAAAATGAAATTAGAGGGAAAAAAATTATTTTTAAATTTAATTGTAGAAATTCAAATATATAAATCAAATTCAAAGTGCATATGAAACCCATAAATAATGGTATTAAGAAACTATGACTTACGATTTAAAATCCATTTTGATTTGAAATATAAACTTTACGATTTACAATTTTAATCCCGTTTTGAAAACCTTGTATATATATATATATATATGTGTGGGGGGGGGGGGATCTTGGATTTACATGTTCAATCACAATAGATTTTTGGCATATTTCAGTGTTCAAGTATATATACTCATATACATGCAAATCGGATGTACAAAATAAAATAAATTAACATACATAAACTTTAAGAACCCGTAACTTCCCCATGAAGGAAAGAGCGGATACTTTGAGGACAACACACAAAATTGAACGCAGACGGAAGAACATTTCATTGTTATTACAACAACTCCATCAGATACAAGAATATACAGAGTATAAATGAATAAATTACACAGAAAATAAATATCGGAGATTACAATAAATTACATTACAGCGGAAAAATATACAAAACACAACTGAAAGTGATACACGGATACAGAGCTTTCTGAGCATCTTTCCAGCTATAAATCAGGATCTTGTGAATATAAATCTACAAAACCAAAACTACTAGCTGCCCATATCGAAAATAGGGGCACCCAGAGTTTAGGTTAAAACAATAAACTCAAGGTCAGTCATGTGACTGGTGTGAGAACTAAAACAGTTATTTAAAACTTTACTTTAAAGGATAATAATTCAAGGGAACATGCTGTATAACACGGAACGGGTTTCCTCCCAAGAATACTAGTGCATATAACAAAACAACGCCATGCTTTTTGGAAAAATGAAGCTATTACAAGACCCAGGTCCCATCACATAATGCAACGCAAGCCGGAGGATAGGGTTTTCCCTTATAATAGCCAAATAATGCTTGATACGTCAAAACAAATCATTTGATACTATTATAAGTGTACAGTGTCAAAACAATTTTCAATCACAAATATCAATCATAGGCGGCATGGGTACCATCTATCATGTCGCCGTACTAGTTCTACAATTAAAACCGCAATATCACGTATTGGAAATTGGATTCCTTCATGAGCCGAGGCAAGGGGCAAGCTCCTCTCCGCGTTCGAGACACTCTAGCAAATGTCCCAGGACCCGACTCTGATCCTTGGATCTTCAGGGCCGGTCCTCTCTTACCTTTGAGGATTAGTTATTCCTGAACACACGTTTCCCGGTCCTTACAGACCTATATCCGAGGCGCCTCGCATTCCAACAACCACACATGTGAAAAGTATATAAATGTCAGGGCTGGTAGGTCACTGACACCACACTAGCTAGAAAGAAACGTCGTGCTCTCCCTGCAGTCACTATCCCGTTTTTGACTCATACCGAGGTGTGAGGCTCGCGAATTCACGTTATACACAAAGCTACACCACATAGGCCATGCTTTGATCATCAACCACAAGACTTTGCTTTTCAACAGAAGCCTTGATCAATTGCCACTTACGCGTGCCTCACTGGCAATTCACTCCATGCGACGGATGTCCATCGATATACAACCTCTAAGCTCGTACGTCTCAGAGAAGGGCGTTAAGCAAGAGAATAAATTCTCCGCCGCCAAACAGATGTATATTTAATAGAGATCAATCAACACAGAATAAAATCCAATGTTAGACACACAATCCATTTACAAGTTCGTTCTGGGTCTGAACGAAACCGGAGGCACTTTCCTCGCATATCCATCCATCTCCAAGTATGTCTGGACGATCACCAACTGATTCCCTCATCCTGGGTGAACAGCCCAATCAAGATCATCAGTAATCATCCAAACGATGTGAAGACTTCTGGTCTTCAACCACCGTCTTCCTCTTCGACATCTCGTCGAATCGGTTATTCAGAATGGGTATTAACCCGGCCTTTCTGAATAACCCACGTATATAATAAACGAATGTTACACAAACACAGTAAACGCCTCACTCCAATTCAGAACATTCTTTTATTCACAAAATCACATTCTTAGGGAAAGGTTCCCATTAATTTTATCCAAGATAAATTCTCCTAAATTTATTCTTTAATCTTCCTTTGGATATCATTTCAAACTAGTTGGGATTAACGAACCACATCGAAGTAATTATTTATTTTATTTCCCAATCCCAAACTATACATCCCATGGAGCAAAACTGGTAATACTCCATACCTAACACCACGGTGTTATTGGTAAGATTAATTACCATTTCATGTTCAAATTTAATTACAGATTTAACTATCGCTTGGGAGCAAAACTGGTGATACTCCACTCTCGATCACTTTTCAGATTTGATAATTTAAATTATCAATTCACGTTTTAATCTAATTAAAGATTCATTAAAACTCCACTTAGTTTTAATCCCTTCAAAAATCAATATTCTGCCTTTAGCTGGGTTAAAGAACCAATGTCATCTAAAACATGATTCACAACAAACCCACATCACATTTGATATTAAATACAAGGCTCTGAATAGAAAATATATCGGCTTATATTCAATATCAAATTCTGAAACCAACATATATCGTATTGGGAATAACGATATTAAATATATCTTTCAAATTCCCATTACAATATCTGTATAGTCATGAAATCCAACATCGAAATATTTCAAAGATAATTTCGATTCAACTCCAGTCCAATCCACGTATTGGGAATATTTATTATTTTTAAAATCACTTTCAAATTCAATTTATTTATTTCAAAAATAAATTGATTTTAATTCTAGTTCAAAACTAGTTCATTTCGACAAAAATCTATTTTTATCTTTCAAAATATGGAATTCTTCAGCCCAATTTTTCCTAAATCATTTCTTATGATTTTACACAAATTATCAATATTTTTAGTAATTTTATCAAGGCCCGTAAAGTCGATTTCCATCAACGGCCATCGAACTGCACTTACATCGACCTTTCCCAAATTTGATTTGGACATAATTCCAAATCCAACCATTAGATTTCAAATTTTTAATATTCATTGGAAAGCTGTTTTCGATACGAACCCAACGGTTCCGGTTTTAGGAGAATCTAACGGTCGGATCTCCAGCAACGTAAATTCGAAGTCAATGGTCGAAATTCACGAACTGCCGCGGCGCGGCGCGTTCTATTCAGGCCATTATATATAATATATATATTATATATATATATATATTTCGTCGATTTCCTTTTTAAAACGTATTTTATAAATCGTTTTGAATTCGTGTTCAAAACCATTTCAACTTCATCTTCAATTTCAAATCGATTTGATTTCAATTCAATTCGAATTCATTTCAATTTTATTTAATTCGAATTCAAATTCGTTTCAATTCAATTTCAATTCTAATTCGTTTCAATTCAATTTCAATTCATTTCAATTTGAGTTCATTTCTATTCAATTCAATTTGAATTCATTTCTATTCAATTTGAATTCAAATTCAATTTCTATTCAATTCGAATCAAATTCATTTTCTATTCGATTCGAATTCATTTCAAATTGATTCAATAAAATTTCAATTTGAATTTTAATCTAATTTAATTTGAATTTCATTTCAAAATATTAAATTTTGAAATCACTTTTCAATATTCATTATAAAGCGAATAAAATCGATGTAAATATCGTTCACGTCAAAATAGCGCGTCTCTAATCAACACGGCTTTATATTTTTCAAAAACTTCGTTATTCTATTCAACAAATGAATATTTATTCTATTCAACACCTGAATCTATATTTCTTTCAACACACGACTAATCTCAACACACGACTATTTTTGTTATGAAAAATATTTTATAAAACTATGGTATATATCGTTTGATTTTCAATTAGACTCCACCATGAAGTAGTTCTAATTTTAAATATGATAAAGATGTGAATTTTATTATTAAAATATTTTACTCAACACATAAATAGTTTCAACACATGAATTTTCTTTTATAATATTCATTATTTTCCCGATTGGAATAAGGCCCAATCAATCACTATATAATGTTAATTATATGGATTGCATACAACACATGTATATAATAGCAATGATAAACAATCAACCATCATCCAAGGTGCACCACACAACTGCATAAGCATCAAATATAAATAATTAACGCTTACACAGCCTGTCGACCAATCGATCGACATACAATAAAATAATTGGGATTAGTGTACGCCAAGTATCATCCCAACACCCGTGTGGGGTTTCAAATCAACAAACACAGATTTTTATTTGTGCAGTTGGGCGATGTGTAAAATTTATCATCCCAATCAATATCAGTCAAATCGGTGTATATAAACAAATCGGCTGATTTGTTTATAAATATTTATTTATTCACATTCACGTTAAAAATTATATTTTTAACGATAATTAATTTATTTCAACACATGAATATATTTCATTATCTATTTCACATCAACTTCACAAACAAATTTCACAACACATCAAACAAGCATACAAGCCATCTATGGTCTGTGGATGACGGGTGTCGGGTGCTGCTAAGCACCGTCTGCGTCCTAGTATATATATATATATATCTAGAAAAAGAAATTTAGAGTGAGAAGTTCTCACCAATAGCTATCCCAACTCCACGACACTTCATTTATAGAAATCATCGCCGTTCTCGCCTTTTGTCACTTTCGTTGCCCGTATTCTCTACATATATAAAAATCGAATTTTTACTTCGCTATTCAATATATAAAAATCGAATTTTTACTTCGCTATTCAGTATATAAAAATCGAATTTTTACTTTGCCATTCAATATATAAAAATCGAATTTTTTACTTCGCTATTCAATATATAAAAATCGAATTTTTACTTTGCTATTTAATATATAAAAATCGAATTTTTACTTTGCTATTCAATATATAAAAATCGAATTTTTACTTTACTATTCAATATATAAAAATCGAATTTTTACTTTGCTATTCAATATATAAAAATCGAATTTTTACATTGCTATTCAATATATAAAAATCGAATTTTTACTTCGCTATTCAATATATAAAAATCGAATTTTTACTTTGCTATTCAATATATAAAAATCGAATTTTTACATCGCTATTCAATATATAAAAATCGAACTTTTATAATCACGCTATATTGATAAAAATTCTATTTTGACATCGCTACTATATAGATAAAAATTCTATTTTTACATCGCTACTATATCGATAAAAATTCAATTTTTAAATCGCTACTATATAGATAAAAATTCTATTTTTATTCAACGGTGTTCATATAATAAAGATTATATTTTTATCACGCTATTCTCTACATAAAGATTTCGCCTTTCCAAATTTCAAAAATCTGATCTTTTCTATTTTTAAAAATCTAATCTTTTCTATTTTAAAAATCTAATTTTTTCTACTTTAAAAATCTAATCTTTTCTATTTTAAAGATCTAATCTTTTCTACTTTAAAAATCTAATCTTTTCTATTTTAAAAATCTAATCTTTTCTACTTTAAAAATATAATCTTTTCTACTTTAAAAATCTAATCTTTTCTATTTTTAAAATCTAATCTTTATATAGGGAAAAATCATTTCGTTTACCAAACAAAAATCATTTCTTTTGCTGCAAAAATCACTTCTTTTTCTATATAAAAATCATATTTTTATAATTTCAAAAATCATATATTTTTCTAGTCTAAAAATCATGTTTTTAACAACATGAAAAAAAATCAGTTTTCAACCACATGAAAAATCAGTTTTCAACCACATGAAAAATCAGTATTCAAACACATGAAAAAAACAGTATTTTAAACTAACATACTAAAGGAAAACTTACAGTTCAAATTCGAGAGAGGGGGGTTTGGAATTTGCGCTCGTGGAGGAGGGGGAAGGTTGGGAGGCGGCGCGTTGGAGGTCACGTGGGTCCTGCGGTCGGCGGATGGCGACGAGGGAGGTCTAGGGTTTGGCGGGGAAGGAGCTTCCGATTGGGAGAGAGGGGCAAGGGGGAGAAGGAGATGGAAGAAGGAGGGCGCGGCACGGGGAGGAGCATCGCCAGCGGCGGTCAGCCCCGACGGCGGCTGGTTCGAGCCTCGCGATTTCCATTTTTTTATTTTTTTTCAACTGACGGGGAGAGAGAACGTATAGGGAGGGAGTGGGATTTAATAGGAGATTTTTATATTATTTTATTTTATTTTTCTCTCTCCTAATTTGACCTTTCATATGAACTCGAAATCAAACCCGCCGACTGTCGTCCCTAGCGTTTTACCCCCATTCCGAACACAATGGCATATGTATCGTAAGCCAGTTCGGCTGTTACGATCAGTTTTCATCAAAATCAAAATATAACTCTATATATTTAATTTGAACACACATTTCAATTTACCGGGGCAACCTACGGACCCGAAAAATTCCAGAAAAATTATTTCTAGCTTCGTATTGATGAAACGGTCCTAACAAAACTAGTTTCATCGAATTCTGAGACCGTTAGAAAAATGGCCAATTTCCAGTCGATTAAAATCAACTAAAAATGGTCAAACGCGTTTTCCTTTGCCACGCTTACATATTGCTTCGAAAAATTATGAAATTTGGAATCTAACAATAATTTGACATCACGGATCCAACAAAAGTGGTTTCGTCGAAATCCGAGGTCGTTTGCAAAATGACTATTTTTAAGGGCCTGAATTCCATAGCGACTATTCAGAATTTCCAACTGGACATATCTTTTGATTCCCGCTATGAAATCTTGATTTTTCGGATTCGTTGGAAAGATATTCTCCAATAGATCCTATTATTTTTGGTTTCACTAAAATCCGGTTTGTTTTTCACCCGGTACATTCAATTGTAGTTTGAAATCGAATTATCGAACTACCGCGCCATTTTCAATTCTATTTATAATTATATATAATTATTTATATTCTAACGACGACGTATATAAATATATACGTCCGATTCTATTCAAAATAAATTTCTCGTCGATATTATTTAAAATAATTCATTTTAAATGTTCAAAATTCGCTAAAATTGCTAAAATAAAATTTTTAAACTGACCCAGATTTTCGGGTTGTTACAATCTCCACCACTTAAAACTTTTCGTCCCCGAAAAGGACAAGTCGAAAGTGGTTTGATTAATCAACTCTACGTTCAATCTGGCTTCCATTCACCAACTTTTCAGTTTTTGAGAATTTTCAAATTCTTCAAAAATTTGGCTAACACCCTAAGTTTTCGAAAAATTTCTCCATAACCTCCCCTGCACCGGGAGCAACGGGAATATCCCGAAATTGCCATACAGGCCTTCTGATCTCAAAAAGAAAAACCAAGCGGCTAGCCAATAGGCTCATAAAATCATCATCACCCAAACAAAACAGTAAATTATAGTAAACATGTACCTATTTGTCCGGCAAACAAATTTTATTCTTCTGCTCTAGCCTCCTTGCTATGACCTATTCATTGTAAGTACATGTATATGCAAGCAAATGCGACCAATTTTCAATACAATTCAATGTTTGGTTCAATTAGGCTAAATGATTCAAAATTATCAAACAAATAAACAAACAACACAAACATCAATCAATTAGTGAATTTAACGTTTCAAATTCATAATTTTGATATATATACAGAAAATCATGTTTTTGATGCCAAATCACAACAATGAATTCTAGCTATATTAGTTTTGGTTCTCACACCAGCCTAATGGAAATATATAGGAATTACACCTTCGTCACTCGAATATAAGTTCTGACGACGAGTACTCAACCATCAGAATCATCTTCGGGCCCCTAAAGTATGATTCTATACCTATCCAGTATATTAAAACTTCGACTATACGTTCATGACGGGTATACGTGAAATCTTTATATACTCGATTGTCCATATTCAAAATAAATAAATAATCAAATACGTATAAATTGATTTAAATTTTCAAAACAAAATTGTTTTCATTTGAAAAATATACTCTTCACACTCGTTCTAGGATACTACTGATCCTATCTCTAACGAGTCGTTCTAATTGGATATTGCTAATCCAATATCTGATGAATTCTTTCGTATGGTTCTAATGTGTCTTGTTCTCGAGCTCTGTAAACCAAAGCTCTGATACCACTGTAAGGACCCGTAACTTCCCCGTGAATGAAAGAGCGGATACTTTGAGGACAACACACAAAATAGAACGCAAACGGAAGAACATTTCATTGTTATTACAACAAGTCCATCAGATACAAGAATATACAGAGTATAAATGAATAAATTACACAGAAAATAAATATCAGAGATTACAATAAATTACATTGCAGCGGAAAAATATACAAAACAAAACTGAAAGTGATACACGGATACAGAGCTTTCTGAGCTTCTTTCCAGCTGTAAATCAGGATCTTATGAATATAAATTTGCAAAACCAAAACTACTAGCTGCCCGTGTCGAAAATAGGGGCACCCAGAGTTTAGGTTAAAACAATAAACTCCAGGTCAGTCATGTGACTGGTGTGAGAACTAAAATAGTTATTTAAAACTTTACTTTAAAGGATAGTAATTCAAGGGACCACGCCGTATAACACGGAACGGGATTCTTCCCAAGAATACTAGTGCATATAACAAAACAACACAATGCTTTTTGGAAAAATGAAGCTTTTATAAGACCCAGATCCCATCACACAATGCAACGCAAGCCGGAGGATAGGGTTTTCCCTTATAATAGCCAAATAATGCTTGATACGTCAAAAAAATCATTTGATACTATTATAAGTGTATAGTGTCAAAACAATTTTCAATCATAAATATCAATCATATGCAGCATGGGTACCATCTATCATGTCGCCGTACTTGTTCTACAATTAAAACTGCAATATCACATATGGAAATTTGATTCCGTCATGAGCCGAGTCAAGGGGCAAGCTCCTCTCCGCGTTCGAGACACTCTAGCAAATGTCCCAGGACCCCACTCTGATTCTAGGATCTTCAGGGACAGTCCTCTCTTACTTTTGAAGATTAGTTATTCCTGAACACATGTTTCCCGGTCCTTACAGACCTATATCCGAGGCGCCTCGCATTCCAACAACCACACAGGTGAAAAGTATATAAATGTCAGGGCTGGTAGGTCACTGACACCACCCTAGCTAGAAAGAAACGTCGTGCTCTCCCTGTAGTCACTATACCGTTTTTGACTCATACCGAGGTGTGAGGCTCACGAATTCACGTTATACACAAAGCTACGCCACACAGGCCATGCTTTGACTATCAACCACAAGACTTTGCTTTTTCAATAGAAGCCTTGATCAATTGCCACTTACGCGTGCCACACTGGCAATTCACTCCATGCGACGGATGTCCATCGATATACAAACTCTGAGCTAGTACGTCTTAGAGAAGGGCGTTAAGCAAGAGAATAAATTCTCCGCCGCCAAACAGATGTATATTTAATAGAGATCAATCAACACAGAATAAAATCCAATGTCAGACACACAATCCATTTACAAGTTCGTTCAGGGTCTGAACGAAACCGGAGGCACTTTCTTCGCATATCCATCCCTCTCCAAGTACGTCTGGATGATCACCAACTGATTCCCTCATCCTGGGTGTACAGCCCAATCAAGATCATCAGTAATTGTAACAACCCGTATTTTTGAATAACATGTTATAATGTAAATCAAGGAAGAATTAAATTGTAAAATCTGAATCAAGGGAAACAGGCTGTGCCATTGCGTTCGTCTCGGAAAAATACGCAAAATAGAGTCCGAGTTTTCGAAAAACGGAGTCCGTATGACCAAGTTATGGCCCAATGAAGTTTTCAGAAAATTCCAAGCCCGAAAACAGTTCAAATTCGAATTCAGATTCGAATTACAACCAAGGCAGAATGGGCGGGAATTTTCCCTCCCCAGGCAGCGTCGACATAGGGGTCGACACCAGTGTCGACCCCCCCAATGGGTCGACACCCATGTCGACCCAGGGGTCGACCCCCACGGTCGGACCAATTTTTCTGGTGCACCATTTTGACATGTTGGGTCTTGTTCTGGAAGTTGCTGACGGGAGTTGATGGCTCAGATTCTATTTAGGGTTAATCCTATGGTCTAAACTACCCCTAATCTCTATAAAAAGACCCCTAGACCTAGCCTAATCCTTCATTAATCATTCCTACAACTAAATGCTGCCCAAATGTTCAATAATCATGGCCTCCACCTTCTTCATGAGAGCATGAGTATCTCAAATCAATTTATGTCATAAAGGAGCCATCTTTCTTAAGTAAAAGAGCCATCTTTCTTTGTCTTTTGGGTTATTCCTTCTTGTTCTCAAGTCTTGAAGTGGAGTTTATCGTCTTTGGTTGCTGATTTGCTAGTGTGGCTTCGTCTCAATCTTATTTTATATTTATTCTAGTCTTCATAGCATTGTAAGCCCTATACTACTCTTAGATTCTAACTATGAAGTTAAATGTGACATGTTGCAAGTTTGAGTTTGGGCCTAAGTATGATATGTGCTTTGATTCTAACATGTTATGCATAAGTTTATTCTATGCATGTTTGTAAAGCTATCACCTTGACCTTATGGGCTAAAAGCTATAAGCTTTACGTTGAAATGTTGCATTATGCAACATGAGAACTCTCATAACCTTTATGATAACTTGCACATAATGTTATATGCGAACTTCTAGTCATCATCCTATGTCATCTAGGACCATGTATCACCTATTCGCTAAGTTTGAATGTTATGCATGTAACATGCAAGTTTAAATGAACATATTTAGGCCTCATATGCCACCATGTTTAACTTGTGGCCAACCTTATTACCTTATGCCCTTTTGTCATGCTTTTGCCAAGTTCCCTCTTTTGATCTATGTTATGTTATGCGAAACGTACATGCGATGGGAATGCATTGGGTTGGGTAATATTAATGACATGAAAACATGGTTTAAAAATATGACATGAACATTGACTTGTGATTATGTTTGTAAACATAATGATGGACATGACACTTAGAAAATATGAGTGTGGCCAACTCGAGGTTGGGTTGAGTTTGTAGCATAAATCTACCCGGAACCGACCGGCTTAACTAGTGGCTACAAACAATAGGACCCAATGTGAGTAGTTGGTCATGTCGCACTTGAAACCCGAGGTAAGACTAAGTTGTGGTGTAAAGCTACCCGGACCCGCCCGGCTTAACTAGTAACCACAACAAGGTCTAATGTGAGAGGTTGGGTGCATTAAATTAATTAATGCCACATGATAGGGGTTAAGTCATGGACTACTTGAATATACTTAACCTATTAAACACGATGGATTGGTAGGGTTAAGTCATGGACTACTTGAATATACTTAACCAATTAAACCCGATGTATTGATAGGGTTAAGTCATGAACTGCTTGAATACACTTAACCAACTCAATACATGGTTAGGATAGGGTTAACCACACTTAACCCACTTGAAATCCTAGTTACGTGGTCCTTTTCAGCAGTGACAAACTTGGAAGTATCATGGGTACCCTCGACTAGGCTGGGGTAGGGCACGATTACTGGACTGATTGTAAGAGGCCAAAAGAGACGGCTGAAGGGTGCACCGGTTGTTCAGGCGGACCATGGTCGTGCACATTAAGTCCGAAGTTGAACATGGGCACCAGTAGGTTTAGACTGTGCGTGCTTGAATTGTGTCTGTGGTTTACACCTTAGGGCTGGATACACCCTGGGGTGGACCAAGCACAGTTAACTACATTCCACGATTAAGCCGTATGACACCGATACACAACGAGTTAGGCTTATAGGGAGCCGATCGACTAGACCGAGTAGTTGGACCTCGATTTAGGTCATCTCATGATGTGGGCCAGCTTTGGGCCAAGGGATCATTTCTTGTTTATACTTGACATGGATTGGAATACTAGTACACACCTGGTGCAACTTAACGTTGTATATGCGATGCCATACTTGATCTATCTTGTTAACTTTTCACCATGCCCGTTATCACCCTACATCTCATCTCTGTTTTACATGTTCAGTTAACTTTATTAGTTTTTATACTAATAGTAGATAGGACTTACCAGTCTTTTTGACTGACTCGTTTTCTTTTGCCTCTTTTCTTCTGTTTCCCCCCCTCAGGTTTACAGGGTGGGAACACTGGTACCTAGCTTGGATCTTTAGCTGCTTTTCTGGATAGCTCATGTACGGTTTGGACTTGAGTACGATATGGCTTTATTCTACCTTGGGGATAGTTACTTTATGTTTCTTTTTCAGTTTTCAGTTTATGTTCTAGACTTTGTTTTATGGGAAAATAATGACCAAGTATTTTGATGTAACTTGACTATGGTTTTGAAATGCCAGTTTTATCCATTGCTTTACTACTCTGTTTTACTTATATGTTCTGTCTTGTGATATCTACATGCATGTTTACCTTGTCCAACACCCCTCCAAAGCTAGTGTACTTGCAAGAGTGACCCTGGCGGAGGTGGGGTGTTACATTTGGTATCAGAGCATAAGGTTTACAAGATTTGAGCAAAAGTGTTTTTAAAACTTACCTTTTTGGAAAACTATTTTCAAAACCAATTAAGTATTTTCCAAGAAAAGTCTAGTTATTTTAAAAGGCTATTCCCCAAAAGACATTAGCGCTATCCTTCGTTTCCTTGTTTTAAATCTATCTTTTCCTTTTTCAGCATGGCCGATCTTAACCTTCCCGAGGGAGTGACCATTCCCGGATGGTTCCGGAGGTACTTGGAAGCTAGGGCCAACAATGCGGGCCTAACAAATAACCCCACCGTAACTGAGGTTCCTCCTCCTCCTCAGCATCCACAAGCGGATTTCGCAAAGGTTTGCAAAGACTTTAAGGCGATGGGTGGCAAGAATTTTATTGGGACGGAGACTTTTGTGGAGGCACGAAATTGGTTGAAAGAAACTGAAGACCTTTTCGCTATCTTTGATGTGGAAGACCATAGAAAGGTTTTATTAGCAGCATGGCTATTAAAAGCTGCTTATTGGTGGGAGGTCACTAATGCTACTAGACCTATAGAGACTTGGGCCGACTTTACGACGAGGTTTGGGCTTAAGTTTCTATCATCAGCTGAGGCGAATCTGCAATTGGAGAAGTTTATATCTTTGAAGCAAGGGGACATGACAGTGAGGGAGTATGTGAATAAGTTTAACCAGCTTGCTCATTTCGGTTTGGACATGGTTAATACTCCCCAGAAGAAGGCTTTACGCTTTGCACGAGGGTTGAATGAGCCATTACAAGGTTTAGCCCTGTCTCACATACCCATGGGAGCCACTTTTGAAGGCCTAATGGACATGGCATTGCTTCAAGGAGACGATAAAAATGGCAAAAATGAAGTCAAGGCTAATGAGACTCAACCCAAGAAGACAGACTCCAAGTGGGGAGGAAACCAGAGCAATCAGAACAACAAGAACAACAAGAACAACAAGGGCAACAAGGCCAAGGCAAAGGACCCAAGAAAATGCAACTTCTGTGGGATTGTTGGGCACATAGCCAAGGATTGCAGAAAGAAGAAGAGGAAGTTGGGTGAATGCTTCCACTATGGAGAGCCTGGACACCTTAGCAAGGATTGACCCAAGAAGCAAGGACAAGGGCAAGGACAGACTCAGCGTGTAGGACCTTCTGGAGGGCAAGTGCATGCCCTCAACACTGCTCTAGTTCAGGACTGAGGTAGTATTTATGTAGAAAGCCTTGTTTATATTTCTGATTATCTTGTTCGCACCTTATTTGATTCTGGCGCATCGCGTAGTTTTATTTCTTCTGACATTGTTGAAAGGTTGCACCTAAGTACTAGTCTAGTTGAGGATCCCGTCAGTGTTTCAAATCCAATTGGGGGTTCCGCCCATTTATCTATGATTTGTGTGGATTTGAAGATTTCTATTTTGACTGTAGAATTCACGTGTAATGCTTATGTTCTCGGGTTCACGGGATACGGGTTGATCTTGGGCATGGATTGGTTGTCCAGTTATGGAGCCATTCTCGATTGTGAGCATAGGGTGGTGAGGCTCATGACTCGCCTCGGTAATACCCTAGAGATTTCTTGCAACCCGCTGGATCCCATCATGCTATGTTATCTTGAATCTCTTGACTCGTCCATCAATGATCTGCAATCTGTAAGGGTGGTTCGGGAATATCCCGATTTCTTTGTAGAGGTTAAGGGGTTACCCCCTAAACGAGAGATAGATTTTTGCATTTATCTTGTTGATAATGCCAAGCCAGTATCATTGCCCGTTAGGCACATGGCCCCACGAGAAAGAAGAGAGCTCAGTAAGCAAATCAAGGAGCTGCTTGAGAAATTTTTTATTAGGCGAAGCATTTCTGAATGGGGTGCTCCGGTGGTATTCGCTACCAAGGCGGATGGTTCGCTTTGTCTATGTGTTGTTTATCGAGAGTTGAACAAGCTGACAAAGAAGAATATGCACCCGTTACCAAGGATTGATGATCTCTTTGACCAGCTTGTTGGTGCTTCTGTTTTCTCTCAGCTCGATCTACCCATCGGATTCCATCAGCTTAGAGTGGCTGAGGATAGTATTGATAAAACTGCGTTTAGGACTCCAGATGGATTCTTTGAATGGCTTGTCATGCCATTCGATTTGACTAATGCACCCGCCTACTTCGTAGATTTGATGAGTAGGGTGTTCAGGGAGTTCCTTAACAAGTTTGTTGTTGCCTTCGTGGATGATATTCTGTTCTTCTCAAAGGATGAGGAAGAGCATGCTAGGCATCTCAAGGAGGTGATGGATACGCTTAGAGCGCATCAGTTGAAAGCCAAGTTCTCCAAATGCCATTTTTGGAGAAGGGAAGTTCGGTTTCTTGGACATATAGTTTCTAAGCAAGGCATAGCGGTGGATCCCGCGAAAGTGGTTGTGGTTCAAGACTGGAAGACTCCTAGGAATGCAACCGAAGTAAGAAGCTTTCTCGGTCTGGCGGGCTACTATATGAAGTTCATCAGGGACTTCGCTAAGATTTCGGCCCCTCTTACTACGTTGACGAAGAAGAACTTAGTCTTTGCATGGGACTTAGAGTGTGAGCTTGCTTTTCAAAGGCTCAAGAGGGCTCTTACCACAACTCCAGTTTTGGCATTACCCGATGGCGGTAAGATGTTTACCGTGTACACCGATGCATGTGGCACGGGGTTAGGTGCTGTTCTGATACAAGAGGGAAGAGTGATATGGTATGGGGGTAGGCAAATGAAAGTTCATGAGAAGAACTATCCCACTCATGATTTGGAGTTGGCGGCGATCGTCTTTGCACTCAAATCCTGGCGCCACTATCTTCTAGGCGAAAGGTTTGAGTTGTATACTGATCACAAGTCACTCAAATACCTCTTCTCATAGAAAGATCTGAATCTAAGGCAGCAAAGTTGGATGTAATTCTTGACATCATATGACTTCGAGATAGCTTACACCCCTGGCAAGGGTAATGTTGTGGCTAATGCACTAAGCAGAAGGAGGTTGACTTTGATCCCCTTGTTTATTGAGATGCAGAACTTAGAGTTCTTGGCAACCTTTGATTTCACGATGATTGTTGAGTCGATGACAGGTTCATTTGCATCCCTTGAGCTTAGACCCACACTTCTTGATCAAGTTGGGGCTTCCCAGAAAGCAGACCCGCAGATAGTCGAGGTCATGGACAAGTTGATTCGTGGTGAGACGTCTAGTCACCTTGCTAGATATACTATTGATGACAAGGGTTGGCTAAGGCGTGAGGGAAGGCTATGCGTTCCACAAGTAGGAGACTCGGTGCATAAAGTTCTCGACGAAGCACATCACTCGAAGATGACTATACATCCTGGAGGAGATAAGATGTATAGAGATATGAAGCGCATTTTCTTTTCGGCCGAAATGAAGAAAGATGTGGCAGAGTATGTTTCAAAGTGCATGGTGTGCCAACAAGTGAAAGCCGAGTCAAAGAAACCAGGTGGGCTATTACATCCATTGGAGGTCCCGCAATGGAAGTGGGAAAGTATCTCTATGGATTTTGTGGATGGACTGCCTAGGTCAACGAAAGGGAATACGAGCATATGGGTCATAGTTGATAGACTTACGAAGAGTGATCATTTCATTACAGTAAAGAGCAAGAGGACCGCATCATGGCTAGCATCTATTTATCTTCGGGAGATAGTGCTGTTGCATGGAGTTCCTTCTAGCATAGTTAGCGATCGTGACCCAATTTTCACTAGCCAGTTCTGGAGTAGTTTGCAAGAAGCGACGGGTACGCGATTGAATCTTAGTACAGCCTATCACCCCTAGACGGATGGCCAAACCGAAAGGGTGAATAGAGTGCTATAAGATCTTTTGAGGCTTTGTGTTCTTGACTTTGGTGGTACTTGGGAAGACCACCTTCCTCTTGTAGAGTTTGCTTATAATAATAGCTATCTAGCTAGCATAGGGATGGCACCATTTGAAGCTTTGTATGGGAGGCCGTGTAGGTCACCATCTTGTTGGTGGGAGACAACAGATAGGCTTGTACTTGGGCCCGATATGATACGGGACACATCCGAGAAAGTTGAATTGGTGAGAAAACGGATGAAAGCGGCCCAAGACAGACAGAAATCCTATGCTGACAAACGAAGGGTAGATTTGGAATTCGAAGTGGGAGACATGGTTTTCGTGAAGGCTTCCCCTTTGCGTAAAGTGGTACGTTTTGGAGCAGTTGGGAAGCTGGCACCAAGGTTCGTAGGACCCTTCCCTATCATAGAGAGAATTGGAAAGATGGCCTATAAGGTGGAATTGCCCGAGAAGCTAGCCGGAGTGCATAATGTCTTTCATGTCTCGCATCTCCGAAAGTGCCTACATGAGTCCGCTGAGGTGGTTGAACCAAGCATTCTTGAAGACGTGGAGGTAGAGAAAGAGGCGACCTTGAGGAGAGCTCCGATTCGTATCTTGGGAACAGAGATCAAGAAGTTAAGGAATCGAGAAGTCAAATTGGTGAAAGTTCAGTGGAATGAAGCCGATGAAGATGCAACTTGGGAAACCGAGGAGAAGAAGCGTGGGCTTTATCCATTCCTTTTTGAGGGTACGTTCTCAATCTCCTTTCTTAATCAGCATATCTTTCTTTTTGCTACCCATGTTTATCCCGTTTATCTTATTAACCTTGTCATGAGAACCTTAAGTAGAAACCCTTTGGATGAAACATGCATTTGAAACATGTTATGCTTGATGTTTGCAAGTGGTTGTAAGTGTTTGCAAGTGGATACTCGTGGATGCATGACACACATTAGGCACTAAGATCGGCTCACACACTTTCATATTGCATATGCATGAGTGCTGATACTTATTCATGGATGAAACTTGTTGTGCTATCACGTGGATGTTGCATATGAATGAATGTTATGTGCACTCATGTAGAGATTATAAATTATGTTAGGAATTTGCATACATGTGGACTCATTTCACTAACATACTCTACATTAAGGAGGTTTACTGAACTAGTAACCGCCTGATTTTCGCATTAGATAAGTACATATACACACACCTTTTGCATATGTTCATACAGCATTTAGAATCTTTTGAGGACAATGATTACTTATGGATGATGTTTTGAGTAGATGGATGATGGATGGTAGGATACGTTCTTCCTAACTTGGAGATTTCGGGGACGAAATCCATTAAGGAGGGAAGAATGTAACAACCCGTATTTTTGAATAACATGTTATAATGTAAATCAAGATAAAATTAAATTGTAAAATCTGAATCAAGGGATACGGCTGTGCCATTGCGTTCATCTTGGAAAAATACGCAAAATAGAGTCCAAGTTTTCGAAAAACGGAGTCCGTATGACCAAGTTATGGCCCAATGAAGTTTTCAGAAAATTCCAAGCCCGAAAACAATTCAAATTCGAATTCAAATTCGAATTTCAACCAAGGCAGAATGGGCGGGAATTTTCCCGCCCCAAGCAGGGTCGACACCAGTGTCGACCCCCCAATGGGTCGAACCCATTTCGACCCAGGGGTCGACACCCATGTCGACCCAGGGGTCGACCCCCCCGGTCGAACCAATTTTTCTAGTGCACCATTTTGACATGTTGGGTCTTGTTCTGGAAGTTTCTGACGGGAGTTGATGGCTCAGATTCGATTTAGGGTTAATCCTATGGTCTAAACTACCCCTAATCTCTATAAAAAGACCCCTAGACCTAGCCTAAAACTTCATTAATCATTCCTACAACTAAATGCTGCCCAAATGTTCACTAATCATGGCCTCCACCTTCTTCATGAGAGCATGAGTATCTCAAATCAATCTATGTCATAAAGGAGCCATCTTTCTTAAGTAAAAGAGCCATCTTTCTTTGTCTTTTGGGTTATTCCTTCTTGTTCTCAAGTCTTGAAGTGGAGTTTATCGTCTTTGGTTGCTGATTTGCTAGTGTGGCTTCGTCTCAATCTTATTTTATATTTATTCTAGTCTTCATAGCATTGTAAGCCCTATACTACTCTTAGATTCTAACTATGAAGTTAAATGTGACATGTTGCAAGTTTGAGTTTGGGCCTAAGTATGATATGTGCTTTGATTCTAACATGATATGCATAAGTTTATTCTATGCATGTTTGTAAAGCTATCACCTTGACCTTGTGGGCTAAAAGCTATAAGCTTTACGTTGAAATGTTGCATTATGCAACATGAGAACTCTCATAACCTTTATGATAACTTGCATATAATGTTATATGCGAACTTCTAGTCATCATCCTTTGTCATCTAGGACCATGTATCACCTATTCGCTAAGTTTGAATGTTATGCATGTAACATGCAAGTTTAAATGAACATATTTAGGCCTCATATGCCACCATGTTTAACTTGTGGCCAACCTTATTACCTTATGCCCTTTTGTCATGCTTTTGCCAAGTTCCCTCTTTTGATCTATGTTATGTTATGCTATGCGAAACGTACATGCGATGGGAATGCATTGGGTTGGGTAATATTAATGACATGAAAACATGGTTTTAAAATATGACATGAACATTGACTTGTGATTATGTTTGTAAACATAATGATGGACATGACACTTAGAAAATATGAGTGTGGCCAACTCGAGGTTGGGTTTAGTTTGTAGCATAAATCTACCCGGAACCGACCGACTTAACTAGTGGCTACAAACAATAGGAACCAATGTGAGTAGTTGGTCATGTCGCACTTGAAACCCGAGGTTAGACTAAGTTGTGGTGTAAAGCTAACCGGACCCGCCCGGCTTAACTAGTAACCACAACAAGGTCTAATGTGAGAGGTTGGGTGCATTAAATTAATTAATGCCACATGATAGGGGTTAAGTCATGGACTACTTGAATATACTTAACCAATTAAACACGATGGATTGGTAGGGTTAAGTCATGGACTACTTGAATATACTTAACCAATTAAACCTGATGTATTGATAGGGTTAAGTCATGGACTGCTTGACTACACTTAACCAACTCAATACATGGTCAGGATAGGGTTAACCACACTTAATCCACTTGAAATCCTAGTTACGTGGTCCTTTTCAGCAGTAACCAACTTGGAAGTATCATGGGTACCCTTGACTAGGCTGGGGTGGGGCACGATTACTGGACTGATTGTAAGAGGCCAAAAGAAACGGCTGAAGGGTGCACTGGTTGTCCAGGCGGACCATGGTTGTGCGCATTATGTCCGGAGTTGAACATGGGCACCAGTAGGTTTAGATTGTGCGTGCTTGAATTGTGTCTGTGGTTTACACCTTAGGGCTGGATACACCCTGGGGTGGACCTAGCACAGTTAACTACATTCCACGATTAAGCCGTATGACACCGATACACGACGAGTTAGGCTTATAGGGAGCCGATCGACTAGAACGAGTAGTTGGACCTCGATTTAGGTCATCTCATGATGTGGGCCAGCTTTGGGCCAAGGGATCATTTCTTGTTTATACTTGACATGGATTGGAATACTAGTACACACCTGGTGCAACTTAACCTTGTATATGCGATGCCACACTTGATCTATCTTGTTAACTTTTCACCATGCCAGTTATCACCCTACATCTCATGTCTGTTTTACATGTTCAGTTAACTTTATTAGTTTTTAAACTAATAGTAGATAGGACTTACCAGTCTTTTTGACTGACCCGTTTTCTTTCGCCTCTTTTCATCCATTTCCCCATCTTAGGTTTACAGGGTGAGAACATTGGTACCTAGCTTGGATCTTTAGCTGCTTTTCTGGATAGCTCATGTACGGTTTGGACTTGAGCACGCTATGGCTTTATTCTACCTTGGGGATAGTTACTTTATGTTTCTTTTTCAGTTTTCTGTTTATGTTCTAGACTTTGTTTTATGGGATAATAATGACCAAGTACTTTGATGTAACTTGACTATGGTTTTGAAATGCTAGTTTTATCCGCTGGTTTACTACTCTGTTTTACTTATATGTTCTGTCTTGTGATATCTGCATGCATGTTTACCTTGTCCAACACCCCTCCAAAGCTAGTGTACTTGAAAGAGTGACCCTGGCGGAGGTGGGGTGTTACAGTAATCACCCAAACGATGTGAAGACTTCCGGTCTTCAACCACCGTCTTCCTCTTCGACATCTCGTCGAATTGGTTATTCAGAATGGGTATAAACCCGGCCTTTCTGAATAACCCACGTATATAATAAACGAATGTTACACAAACACAACAAACGCCTCATTCCAATTTAGAACATTCTTTTATTCACAAAATCACATTCTTAGGGAAAGGTTCCCATTAATTTTATCCAAGATAAATTCTCCTAAATTTATTCTTTAATCTTCCTTTGGATACCATTTCAAACTAGTCGGGATTAACAAACAACACCGAAGTAATTATTTATTTTATTTCCCAATCCCAACCTATACATCCCATGGAGCAAAGCTGGTAATACTCTATAACTAGCACCACGGTGTTATTGGTAAGATTAATTACCATTTCACGTTCAAATCTAATTACAGATTTAACTATCGCTTGGTAGCAAAACTGGTGATACTCCACTCTCGATCACTTTTCAGATTTGATAATTTAAATTATCAATTCACATTTTAATCTAATTAAAGATTCATTAAAACTCCACTTAATTTTAATCCTTTCAAAAATCAATATTCTGCCTTTAGCTGGGTTAAAAACCAATGTCATCTAAAACACGATTCACAACAAACCCACATCACATTTGATATTAAATACAAGGCTCTGAATAGAAAATATATCGGCTTATATTCAATATCAAATTTTGAAACCAACATATATCGTATTGGGAATAACGATATTAAATATATCTTTCAAATTCCCATAACAATATATGTATAGTCACGAAATCCAACATCGAAATATTCCGAAGATAATTTCGATTCAACTCCAGTCCAATCCACGTATTGGGAATATTGATTATTTTTAAAATCACTTTCAAATTCAATTTATTTATTTCAAAAATAAATTAATTTTAATTCTAGTTCAAAACTAGTTCATTTTGACAAAAATCTATTTTTATCTTTCAAAATGTGGAATTCTTCAGCCCAATTTTTCCCAAATCATTTCTTATGATTTTACAAAAATTATCAATATTTTTAATATTTTTATCAAGGCCCGTACAGTCGATTTCCATCAACGGCCATCGAACTACACTTACAGCGACCTTTCCCAAATTTGATTTGGACATAATTCCAAATCCAAACATTAGATTTCAAATTTCTAATATTCATTGGAAAGCTCTTTTCGATACGAACCCAACGGTTCCGGTTTTAGGAGAATTCGACGGTCGGATCTCCCGCAACGTAAATTTGAAGTCAATGGTCGAAATTCATGAACTACCGCGGCGCGGCGCGTTCTATTCAGGCCATTAAATATAATATATATATATATATATATATATATATATATATTATATATTTCATCGATTTCCTTTTTAAAACGTATTTTATAAATCGTTTTAAATTCGTTTTCAAAACCATTTCAACTTCATCTTCAATATAAATCGATTTGATTTCAATTCAATTCGAATTCATTTCAATTTTATTTAATTCGAATTCAAATTCGTTTCAATTCAATTTCAAATCTAATTCGTTTCAATTCAATTTCAATTCAATTTGAATTCATTTCTATTCAATTCAATTTGAATTCATTTCTATTCAATTTGAATTCAAATTCACTTTCTATTAAATTCGAATCGAATTCATTTTCTGTTCGATTCGAATTCATTTCAAATTGATTCAATAAAATTTCAATTTGAATTTTAATCTAATTTAATTTGAATTTCATTTCAAAATATTAAATTTTGAAATCAGTTTTCAATATTCATTATAAAGCAAATAAAATCGATGCAAATATCGTTCACGTCAAAATAGCGCGTCTCTAATCAACACGGCTTTATATTTTTCAAAAACTTCGTTATTCTATTCAACAAATGAATATTTATTCTATTCAACACATGAATCTATATTTCTTACAACACACGACTAATCTCAACACATCAGTACTGTCAACACACGACTATTTTTGTTATGAAAAATATTTTATAAAACTATGGTATCTATCATTTGATTTTCAATTAGACTCCACCGTGAAGTAGTTCAAATTTATATATGATAAAGACGTGAATTTTATTATTAAAATATTTTAGTCAACACATAAATTGTTTCAACACATGAATTTTCTTTTATAATATTCATTATTTTCCCTATTGGAATGAGGCCCAATCAATCACCATATAATGTTAATTATATGGATTCCATACAACACATGTATATAATAGCAATGATAAACAATTAACCATTATCCAAGGTGCACCACACAACTGCATAAGCATCAAATATAAATAATCAAGGCTTACACAGCCTGTCGACCAATCGATCGACATACAATAAAATAATTGGGATTAGTGTACGCCAAATATCAACCCAACACCAGTGTGGGGTTTCAAATCAACAAACACAAATTTTTATTTATGCAGTTGGGCGATGTGTAAAATTTATCATCCCAATCAATATCAGTCAAATCAGTGTATATAAACAAATCGGCCGATTTGTTTATAAATATTTATTTATTCACATTCACGTTAAAAATTATATTTTTAACGATAATTAATTTATTTCAACACATGAATATGTTTCATTATCTATTTCACATCAACTTCACAAACAAATTTCACAACACATCAAACAAGCATACAAGCCATCCATGGTCTGTGGATGACGGGTGTCGTGTGCTGCTAAGCACCGTCTGCATCCTAGTATGTATATATATATATAGAAAAAGAAATTTAGAGTGAGAAGTTCTCATCAATAGCTATCCCAACTCCACGACACTCCATTTATAGAAATCATCGCCGTTCTCGCCTTTTGTCACTTTCGTTGCCCGTATTCTCTACATATATAAAAATCAAATTTTTACTTCGCTATTCAATATATAAAAATCGAATTTTTACTTCGCTATGCAATATATAAAAATCGAATTTTTACTTTGCTATTCAATATATTAAATCGAATTTTTACTTTGCCATTCAATATATAAAAATCGAATTTTTACTTCGCTACTCAATATATAAAAATCGAATTTTTACTTTGCTTTTCAATATATAAAAATCGAATTTTTACTTTGCTATTCAATATATAAAAATCGAATTCTTACTTTGCTATTCAATATATAAAAATCGAATTTTTACTTTGTTATTCAATATATAAAAGTCGAATTTTTACTTTGCTATTCAATATATAAAAATCGAATTTTTACTTCGCTATTTAATATATAAAAATCGAATTTTTACTTTGCTATTCAATATATAAAAATCAAATTTTTACTTCGCTATTCAATATATAAAAATCGAATTTTTATAATCACGCTATATGGATAAAAATTCTATTTTTACATCGCTACTATATAGATAAAAATTCTATTTTAACATCGCTACTATATAGATAAAAATTCTATTTTTATTCAATGTTGTTCATATAATAAAGATTATATTTTTATCTTGCTATTCTCTACATAAAGATTTCGCCTTTTCAAATTTCAAAAATCTGATCTTTTCTATTTTTAAAAATCTATTCTTTTCTACTTTAAAAATCTAAACTTTTCTATTTTAAAAATCTAATCTTTTCTACTTTAAAAATCTAATCTTTTCTATTTTAAAATCTAATCTTTTCTACTTTAAAAATCTAATCTTTTCTACTTTAAAAATCTAATATTTTCTATTTTAAAAATCTAATCTTTATATAGGGAAAAATCATTTCGTTTACCAAACAAAAATCATTTCTATTGCTATGCAAAAATCACTTCTTTTTCAATATAAAAATCATATTTTTATAATTTCAAAAATCAAATCGTTTTCTAGTCTAAAAATCATGTTTTTAACTACATGAAAAAAATCAGTTTTCAACCACATGAAAAATCAGTTTTTAACCACATGAAAATTCAGTTTTCAACCACATGAAAAATCAGTATTCAAACACATGAAAAAAAAACAGTATTTTAAAGCAACATACTAAAGGAAAACTTACAGTTCAAATTCGAGAGAGGGGGGTTTGGAATTTACGCTCGCGGAGGAGGGGGAAGGTCGGGAGGCAGCGCGTTGGAGATCACGTGGGTCCTGCGGTCGGCGGATGGCGACGAGGGAGGTCTAGGGTTTGGCGGGGAAGGAGCTTCCGATTGGAAGATAGGAGCAAGGGGGAGAAGGAGATGGAAGAAGGAGGGAGCGGCACGGGGAGGAGCATCGCTAGCGGCGGTCAGCCCCAGCGGCGGCTGGATCGAGCCTCGCGATTTCCTTTTTTTATTTCAACTGACGGGGAAAGAGAACGTATGGGGAGGGAGTGGGATTTAATAGGAGATTTTTATTTTATTTTATTTTATTTTTCTCTCTCCTAAGTTGACCTTTCATATGAACTCGAAATCAAACCTGCCGACTGTCATCCCTAGCATTTTACCCCCATTCCGAACACAATGGCATATGTATCCTAAGCCAGTTCGGCTGTTACAATAAGTTTTCATCAAAATCAAAATATAACTCTATATATTGAATTTGAACGCACATTTCAATTTACCGGGGCCACATACGGACCCGAAAAATTCCAGAAAAATTATTTCTAGCTTCGTATTGACGGAACTGTCCTAACAAAACTAGTTTTGTTGAATTCTGAGACCGTTAGAAAAATGGCCAATTTCCAGTCGATTAAAATCAACTGAAAATGGTCAAATGCGTTTTCCTTTGCCACGCTCACATATTGATTCGAAAAATTATGAAATTTGGAATCTAACAATAATTTGACATCACGGATCCAACAAAAGTTTATTCGTCGACATCCGAGGTCGTTTGCAAAATGTCTATTTTTAAGGGCCTGAATTCCATAGCGACTATTCAGAATTTCCAACTGGACATATCTTTTGATTCCCGCTATGAAATCTTGATTTTTCGGATTCATTGGAAAGATATTCTCAAATAATCCTATTATTTTTGGTTTCACTAAATCCGGTTTGTTTTGCACCCGGTACATTCAATTGAAGTTCGAAATCGAATTATCGAACTACCGCGCCATTTTCAATTCTATTTATAATTATATATAATAATTTATATTCTAACGACGACGTATATAAATACATACGTTCGATTCTATTCAAAATAAATTTCTCGTCGATATTATTTAAAATAATTCATTTTAAATGTTCAAAATTCGTTAAAATTGCCAAAATAAATTTTTTAAACTGGCCCAGATTTTCCGGTTGTTACATAAACACATTCTGATTGAAATGTAGGTATACTTGTTTTGAACCTGTTTGTCTGTCCAATTTCCCACATCAACTCACGCTTCTCTGGCCTCATTAAAATTAATATCGAGACTGCAAATACGGTTCAGGTTCAACTTGATCGTTGATAGCCTAACACAAATTTTGCAATCTCGATTATCGACATTAATGGAACAAGGGCATAAAAAAAAATCTTTGTCCCTTTGGGTTCTCCTGAGCCTACAGAGAAACTTTTTATGAAATGTTTTGATTAAGTGTCACTCTTTTATACTGCAGAATATTAGCATTCATGTATACCCTTATACATGAAAATCAGATGGAAGAAAACAAATTAAATTAACATACATAAACACATTCTAATATACTTGCGTAATATCACATATTGCAAAATTCATAATCTCCCAAGCCATAAGCTGCACAAATTTGTATATTGTGTAACTCATATATATAATTCATGCATTGCAAGGTTCCTATGTATGTATATCAATGTAATATGTTTACTGCAAGTACTCAATCAAGAAATTTAAATGAACAAGTTAACATTTAAAATCAATGTCCATATTAAATTCCAATCAGTATAGTTCAGGCAATCAACATATCTATACAAAACAGGTTCAAAACCCATTCGATTCAGATGCGAACACTAGTAATCAACACTGTTTGGTAATTTTTTCTGGTATACTATCAAATCCCAGATTTCTAAACCCTTTCGATTTCAGAAGTTATTTAATCTGGTATACTGTCAAAACCCAAAGCTCAAAAGTAATGTTTAAACCGAAATTTGCTTAAAAACCAAAGGTGCCACAAAGGCACTTCACCAATCGGTAAGGAATGAGACCACAATCGCAATAAAAATGAAAAGACACAAAGATTTTATAGTAGTTCGATCTTGGGTAGATCAACATCCACTTTGGAAAAGATTTTCCATTAGCAATTCAAGAGTTACAAGCTTAGAATCATTCATAAGTACATTCATTTTCTTCTTTACACAAAGATTACACTCTGATCTACGCAAATCAGCGGAGAATTAAGCGGATTTCACTAAGTGCAAGGAAAATGGTAGAGGATTAACAATCTCTAAGATACTTGAAAACTTTTGGCGGATTTCATGATGAACTCCATGCTAGGTCTTTGCTTTGGGATGGTAGATGATGATAGAATCACTTGAAATAGGAGTGGAAGCAATTTCGCAACCCTTCGGGTATTGGAAATCGATTCCTAGAAGAATGGAGGCCATGGCCTATTTATAGGAGAGCTTGGAATGAAGTGGTCTGCTGAGATTTGTATATGCAGGCAATGGGTCAAACATACAAATAATTACATAAATGTCACTGCCAGCCTTTGACATCTGTAACCAGCTGTATGCCAAAATGGATGTTCGACCGTCCGTGGAGGCAAAGGCAAGTATTCGAGCCACCATGCTCGAGCGACCATGGAGCTTCATAAACGTTTGATGACATTTGACTCATTAAGATGTTTGATCCACTAACGCTTGACGTGTGACCGACCATTCAATGCTCGACCCTTACCTGTTCAACCCTACGATGGTCGAGTCTTTTGTACTATTCGATCCTTATGATGCTCGACCCATAATCCTACCCGATCAGGCTTGAATGTTTGATTGTGATTGCTTGTACTAACGGGGTGAGTGCAACCAAACTAGAAATATTTTAAGTGGACATCCCTTATTAAATGTCTAAGCTCAATCTATCAATGCATGTAATTTTGTTGGATAACATTTTCCCCTTGGAGTTTGTAATTCTCAATTTGCGGAGAATTATAAGCTCCGAAATAATTAGATGTGGTGTCACTCAATAGACTGAATTTGACTTTTAATAGGATGTCTAAATCGCTTATGCACGACCCACTATGGGTCATTCGTAGCCATGTACAAGTGAATGAATCTACACCCACTCCTCTGGTTCGAGCAAGCCATCTAGGTCGAGCAAGCCATTTGGGTTGAGCGAGAAATCTGGGTCGACCTTGCCTGTTTGTCTTCTCACCCTTCATATTGCCTTCGGCTTCCCATTTTTGCACTTTGCTTATTTTCCTGAAAAACTCAATTAATGGCGGCTGCTTCTTTTCTTTAAAATTCCTTATGCTTCAATCTCTCTTTTTTACGAATTCAATTCAGATTGGACGTCAATCTTTTGATCAGTGGAGCTCATTCGACCCCGCAACAAAATCGACCCGACTTCGAATAACCTTTGGATCAGTTCTCGTTCTTAATTTTGAGTTGCTTCACTACTTAAAGGTGATTTTCCTTTGTTTTTTGCATTATTTTTGGTTTGTAGGGGCCTAGGACTTTAAAATGAAGTGTTGAAGTATGGCATAATTATGAATCAGTCATTTTGGGTTGATGTTGTTGAGAATTGGGTTGGAGTTAAATGAATTGAGGATATGATTGTGTAATTTTGTGTATTTGTGGAATTGAAATCATCCGAAACCCTTTGAATTTCTGATTTGAATCCACTTCACAAAAGTTGTTTGACTAAGTGTTGATGACGTGAATTTTCACTTACTTTACTGATTTTCTCATACACCTGTATTCTATAGTTTTGTGGCCGATGTTTGAACTTGTCTCCAAGTCTATAGTCAATGTTTTAACTGGATTTGGCACATTTTATTCCTTGAAACAATTCATGTCTTTTTGAACTTAATGGTCAATGTAAGTTCTGAATTAATGGCTCTTGCCGTGTAACTTTAGCACTTGTTTAGCTTAGCTAAGGAACTTTAGTTAGCAACATATTGTTGCTCTTATCAATGAACTTACTTTCCCTAAGCCAGGCTTGAACACGCTCGACCCTTAGGTAGTTGGTCATATTCGAACCAGCTTAGGCTCCAACGTGCTCGACCCAGGCTGGGCTCGAGCATGCACGATCCAAGCTGGACTTCAAACATGTTTGACCTGACTGGTCCAAAGCATGTTCGACCCTGTGAAGGCATGAACATGTTTGACCTAGGCTGGTCCTAAGCATGTTCGACTCTGCGGAAGCATGAACATGTTCGACACAGGCTTGTCCTGAGCATGTTTGACCCAGGCTGGACTCAAACATGTTCGACCCAGTTTGGACTTGGGTATGTTCGACACAAGTTGGACTCGAACATGTTCAATCCTTATACAGTCGAACATGTTCAACCCAGTGTAGGCTCGAGCATGTTCAATCCGAACTGGTATTGAGCATGTTCAACCCAGGTTAGGCTCGAGCATACTCGATCCTGGCTAGAATCGAACATGTTCGACCCCCACTGGGTGAACATGATCATAATCCCTGATTGGGGTTTTTGTCGGTTGACAAATTATCCCATTGTAACATAACTATAGCAACTAAAAAAATTGCATATTTTTAAGAATTTTTTTTGCTATTGGATGCTCACACCATTTACAAGTTAGTATAGGAGATTAAAAATAGAATATGACCCAGGTTGAATAATATACTCACATAGAATTATTTTCATCTTAGTCAATTAGGGTCATTTTCTATGCAAATATGATCATTCACCTCTTATGATGCTTGAAATTGGTTAATCAACACATGCCAATTACAAATTCTGAGCCTCATCTTTGGAATAATATCATTCATGGCCAAGGAAAAGCATACCTACGATTTATTTTTAAAAAATAATTGTTTGTGTAGAATGTTAACCCGACAACAGTTACACTAGAATTCTAAGGGAGGAACTATGGCTGGTGAGCTGGAAGCACTGCTCAAGTCACTGGAACCTTACTAGATACTACAACCATAGTGAATGTTAATCAGAACTTTCCTAAACCCCGTCCACTTTTTGATGTACCTCACGAAAGGCATGAAATAGAACTATCTTTTAGCTCATTTCAGCAACTACGTAAGCAATATGGGATTTTAGAAAAGGAAGAGGCAAAATTCCCTAAAAAAGATGAATTTGCTGACATTCCTCCTACCAGATACGTCGCAGTTAATTGACACATGTTGATGAGCGGGGCAATCCCTCCTTTTAATCTTTATTTAGAGTCAATCATTCGACGCTTGGCCATTTCCCCATACCAATTACACCCTAATGGTTATTTTTCCTTAATGGGTCTTTATGTATTGTTTATGAGGCTCAAAGAGCATGCGCCTACGTTTCAAGATATTTTCTCTTTGTACTTTTTTATAAGGAGGAAGAAGGATCGTCCCTCAATCATCTTTGTCGAGAGTCGGGGCTCCACGATTATCACTGATTTAGTCGAGAGCGCCCGAGGGTTCAGAAACCAATACTTCTTTGTCCAGTGCCTTGCAAACTTCTATGGTTTTTGGATGGAAGGGGGTGAGTATACCTATTTTATAGGCTTTTTATTTCTTTTACTCCCTGTTCCAATGCTTAAATCTTTAGTTACATTACAGAGATCCCTTCTGGGAGTACTGCTTTTGATTGAGTTCTCTTTAATTCTGTAACAGCTGTTAGTAAGAGTGAAAGGAGTTGGAAATATTTGCTCACGGTGGAGTTCCTTATTTGATGTCACTTGCTCCCTGCCTCACGATCTTTAGGATTAGATCCGACATATAAGAAAGACACTACCCTTAAATCTCCGACCAAGAAGGCTAACTAGCAAAATGCTCTGATGCTGTGGGTAGCAGTAAAGCTCTTCCCAAATCCAAATTGACTTCTATTAAGGAAGGAACACCTAAGCAACGTGAGGGTAAGGGTCTCATGACTTTATCCAATCAATTTGAGAAAGATGGTACTGCTCTAAGTCCTATGGGAGAAACCGAGCAGGATGATATGAATGAAACTCCTTCAAAAACTGTTTCAGATCCAATAAATGAGAATGAGCAGTCTGAAGGGGCTAGAGTAGTATCTAAGTACTGAGAATCAAGATGATAATCCCATAAATCAAGACAACCAAGGAGATGGTATTTCGTAGACTTTTAAGAACCTTGGTGATCTTAGTTCAGCTAAAGATATCACTCCTTGTGACGTTTCATCATCAGTGCCAGTCGTATCAGCTGCGAAGGATAAAGCTAAGAAATACTCTTCTCGGGACCCTCATCCTAGAAAAAAAGCTGCTGATATAGGACTTTTCTTGTACAAGCCTCTTGAGATTGGTTCGTTATTAGACATTCACGAAAATTCTTATATTAGCTTACGTCTTACGCTCTCAGTACTCTGCATAAGCTCGTCCTACTTTGCTTCAGTACTTTTTAACTTAAGTATTAAAATTTGGCTCTTTCCCTCTTCCAGGTTTAGGAATGAGACACTCCCTCGAAGATATCTTTGAACATGGCACTTACCAGTTCAATCCCAGAAACTTTATCAAGCCTCGGTCTTCCCAATACTCAAAACATTCACATCATTCACAACCCGCTTACCAGCTACAACGGATCGGTGATCTCATTGAAACCGAGGAATAGAGGAAGTGGAGGCATGATCATTTTGATATGCTGGAAGCTAAAGGGGGGAAAGTAGAAAAGCGAAAGAGGAAGAACGAGAAGAAGAGAGAGAGAGAGGAGCGATAAGGGTATGGGTGACTCCGGGAAGCATCACAATTTGGGTAAACTCCCACTGCCAGATCTCTCAATGTTGGATATTCAAAATATTGACGATAACATATCTTTGGCTTCCCTAGCGGTCACTCCTACTCTTGTAGACCTTCAAATAATCATGAATAAGCCTCTTTGCATTCTCTGACCAGCTGACTTTGGTCTGGCCGACCGATTCCCGGGCTATAATTTAAGAGGAATATGTCTCAACCTAGATATATATCCTATTGACAAGAGAGATATTCTTGAGGAATTCGATGTCTAGTATGTTCACGCAACTTGACACAACTAAAACTCAATTTGAAGTCAAATTAGATAAAATTAGAAGATGCAGTGAAAACAATTGGGTGAGTGGTATGCCTTGGCCCATGAGCTTTCGAGGGTTAGCGGGATCACTCTTGATCGTATCGCAACCTTAGAGAATGACAAAGCTGAGATGATCAGCGTCATAAAATCTCAGGAAAAGACTATTGCACCTCTTCTCCAAGGGACACGGAAGTAGCTAACTTAGAAGATGAGATTAATAGGCTCAAAGAGGAGCTTGCAGCTTCAAAACAAAAGGAAAGCACATTAACGACTCAAGTCCAAGAAGATCAATCTGCTTAGCAGATTACAGAGTCCCAATTGGCTGCAGAAAGAAGCAATTTTGCTATTTTAAAATAAGAGAACCTGAATCTTCAACACAAGATTTCTTCTCAAAGTTTATCCCTTGAAGCACTAACTACCAATGTTAAATTTCTTGAGGAGGATAAAAGCAAAGCCGCGGATGCTAATAGAAAAATCAAAGCAAAGACTGAGGATACCTTATTCAAGTTTTATGTTTATAGAGTCATTGCCATGATAGCTTATACTATTTGGGAAAAGACTTTGCTGAGGCTCTAGCTCTTGTCTGGGAAGAAGTACTCAGGATCGACGGGGGCGATCGTGGTGAAGAGGATCTTATAGAAGAGCTCTTGATGAGGAATCCCGAGAAGCTTTAGCTAAAGGAAAGATTATACTAAGGGAGAAGCGGGCGTTGCTAGGTGACAAGGCCGGGCCTTCTAGAGGACAAGCCCAAGATGCAACAAGTGCTGATGCCACTACTCTTCTTGCTAATATTGAGGCTTCTGGCTCACAAACCCCAACTAATTCTCCTACTGCTTCCAAGGACACATCATTCGAAGAACATAATGTTGAGAAGGACTTAGCAGAGGAGCAAAACAAGGATGATGAGGTTGATGATGACACTTATGCAAACAAATTCGAGGTTGAAGACCATAGAAATCTTCAAGCCAGTCATATAGCTGCAGGTAAACTTGAAATCATCGAAACTTTGCTATACTTAGACTGCTTATGCGTGTCATCACAGACGTCTGCATTTCATGATCATTGTTCATCTACTTTAGGTCTATTCTCACCATCACCCTCCCCTGCTGCAGGACATACAACAACAACTGAAGCGATCATAATTGATTCAACTTTGATGTTGGTTCCTCTTGCCCTAGTTTCTACTCGTCCTCCAGGCGATCCATCCCTTCTTGCTTTTAACACTTCGGGTTCTCAAGATACTTGGATTCCAGTAACTGCTAACTTAGGTGATGATGAGGATTACATTCTGATTGGTGAGGATTCTGAGCATACTCGTGAGACCCCGGACAAAGAGACCGATGACCTAACGAAGCAGAAATCCAAAGCCTCGTCAGCTTCCGATCGCAAAGGAAAAAAGCATGCTGCTAAGAAGAAAGTTATTACTTTGTTATCAAAGGAAAGCCCCAGTGGTCCAGGAAAATAACCAGCCAAGACTCTTCCACCTTCTACTAAACCTTCTCTGAGGTCGGGCGATAAGAAGTAGTAGTATTGATGACTTTGCTTTAGTTTCTAATTACTGTATTCAGACCGTTTATATATGCGAGTGTTGGCCCTCGCTTAATACTTTTGTGCTTGTTACTTTACACACATTTATGTCTGATACTTTTGTACTTGATTGTGATTTTGTGATCTGGTTCTGTGTTGCTGCAATGAAACCGTGTTCTGCTTGTTGTACTTATGCTTTTATTTTAGCTCTATCGTACTTTTTTGCGTTGCACACTTGTTTTCTTTTCATGCTTACAACATAAATTACAAGTCATTTTTTATTACAAAGTTTGGAATTATAGTGACCTCGTGGTACATTTTTGTGAATAATGATATTTTTAAATTGTAGCCACGAATCACTATTAACTGGATTTACTTGACAAACTTTACTAAACTTCCTTAATTTTGACTAGGGCAGTATTTGAGAATTCGTTTCCATGAATAACCACTTTTGTGCTTATCATTGTATTGAAGTTCTCGTTTGCCTTAGCCATTTCAATGGATTCATCTTTGTTGGTCAGAGTAATCCTCGTAGATGCCAAGCTTTTAATGTAAAGTTATGACAAGTTTATGGTATGTTTAAGTGAGCATTATTGAATTTCCTTAATGCAGTGTTAATGCCCTTATACCAAAATTCGTCACGAATTTTAAAGGTTAGGCATGGTACTTGTGATCGACTTCACTTGGAATCTCTTGGTCATGTATTTTTTCCATCACATTTAGAATTTCCTAGCTTGCTGGTTATCCATAGGTTTCCGGTCTAGTCAATTCAGCTCATACCTTTTTATGAAGAGGAATTTTTGTTTGTGCCCCTACTTGAGAGGTCTTATATTTTTAGTATATTCAATCATGTTTCTCGCTAAATTGGCAATCCAGGCCCTTCGGAGATTAGATTTGAACGTATGCCCCGGGAGGGATCCTGTTTTTTGTGCCTCAAAAGAGGTCTTTGTAAATCCATTATTCGTTGCTACCGAACAATTCAACCACTTGTCGAATTTGTCGGACGCCTTCGAAAAGGTCTTTGGGTCTGTCACTAATTGAATTTGGATGACCCAGCTTATGATCGGATGCTCCCAAAGGGGTTTTTAATGTCCGTCAGTATATGAATTTGGAAGATCCAACATCAATTACTGGGTTTGGAATACCCAGCATCTGATCGGATGCCTCTAAAGAGGTATTTAGATTCCCAGGGTTTGTCGTAAACGGCCACGTATTAATGGCACTGACGATCGATTGAGTGCCCCTTGGGGAGGTCTTTTGTTTAAAAGCCCAGTGTTTGTCGCAATCCGGCCATGTATTAATGGCACTAACAATCAAATGGGTGACCCTCGGGGAGTTCTTTGGTTTAAAAGCAGTGTTTGTCGCAAGCCGGCCATGTATTAATGGCACTGACGATCAATTGGGTGCCACTCAGGGAGGTCTTTGGTTTAGAGTTGCATCGTTTCACGGGGCGGACGCTAGTCCATTTATTTGGTTTTACCATGATTTGCTAGAGTTAGGGTCCTAGACCTTGCAATCAAGAAGGGTGCCCCTATGGAGAATTCTTCAACCTTGTTTGTAATCTGAACGCCACATCAATTGACCATTCAGTTCCTGGTTTCCCTCATTTGCAATTTTGTGCTCCACACCTTCGTATTTGTCGCGAATGATGTTCTGAGCATTTAGCAACAGGCGTTTGAGCTCTCCCAACTGGGATGTGCTATAACAGTCATCATGCTTTACTAGGTTATGAATGCATTGACGTTCTTTTAGGGGACTTGAAATCGAAATCAAATTTAGCAAATTATAAACAAGAATTTACAGATGTATGATTTAGGCAAGTAAAGCAATTCCCTTCATCAATACGTACAAAGCTTGTAGTAATGTTGCATGGTATTTACAATGCATGACGTTTACAACCTTTCAAAATATGTGAAAGAAACATTAAGCAAAGTAATAACGGAGGTGTATGCTATTCCAAGCTCAAGGAAGTGGGATGCCATCTATCGTTTTCAGTTCGAAGGTGCCATCTAAAAATTTTGGGCTTATCATATATGGTCCTTCCCACATGGGACCAGGGACTCCATTTCCTATCATGATTCTCTTTAGAACAAGGTCTCCAACTTGGAAGGTTCTCCGTTTGACTTTAGCATTAAAATGTCTGGCCACCCTTCTCTGATGAGCAGCAATTCTGAGTTCTGCTTCCTTTCTCTTTCCTTCGAGCAAATCAAAGTGCTTCGAGTTGCAGTTTCTCATTAGCTTCCTAATTAAAATGAATTCTGCGGTGAGTAGGAACTTCCAACCCCATCGGGATCATATCCTCGGACCCAAATGCAAGCGAGAACGGAGTGTGCCCAATCGCAGTTTTAAGTTTTACGATATGCCCATAGTGCAAGAGGAAGCTCATCTACCCAACCACCTTTAGCTTTTTCAAGACGCCTCTTAATGCTTAGCTTCAAGATTTTGTTGATTTCTTCAACTCGCCCTTTGGCCTGCAGATGAGCAACGACTATAGAACTCTTCTTAATCTTGTATTTTGCACAGAAATCTAGGCCTTCGCTGTACTTTCAAACTGAGTTTCGTTGTCGGTGATTATTTTTTCCAGTACCCTAAATCTACAGATGATGTTCTTCTAGACAAAGCTGATCACCTTTTTCGAAGTAATAGTAGTTAATGGCTCAGCTTTGGCTCATTTGGTGAAATATTCGACGGCCATGATTGCATATTTCATACTTGACTTAGCTGTAGGCAATGCTCCGATCAAATCTATGCTCCAAATGGCGAATGGCTATGGACTGAGCAATTGAGTCAGTTCTGTGGGAGTTGCTCTCGGACACTTTGTAAATCTCTGGCATCTATCACATTTCTTAGCATAGGTCATTGCATCTAGGTTTACATCGGGCCAGAAGTAGCCATATCGCAGAATTTTTTTTGGCTAGTGTTTGACCTTCTGTTGACCACTGCATTCTCCCTCGTGCAATTCTGCCAAGATTGCTTTGGACTCCTCTTTGGTTACACATCGCAGCAGTGGCATAGAGAAACCTCGTCTATATAACATTCCATACTCAACAAGGTATAATGGAGCTTTGTGAAATACTTTTCGTCGCTTTTTTGGTTTTTCTGAAAGTGTTCCATTAAGGATATATTCGGTGACACCCCATGTCCATAAATGTCACTAACTGAGGGAATGTATTAACTTTCATGGAGCATTATAAGAGTATAGAATAGAACATCACAAGACAGATATATAAAATGGTACTTAAAAATTCAAAATTTATTCATTGCAGCGGAAAAGAAGAACATGTCTGGTTACAACATTAAAACCACATACTAAAGCCGAGTACACAAATATCCATCTTGAGCAAAATTATTATCAGAGTACATAAAATCAAAATCATAATCCCAATCCAAATAGCCATAATGAAAAAGACATAAAACTGAGCATTACTTTCAACACTTCCAAGCACTTCAAGAAGAAAGAAATTTGAGTCAAGCTTCACTAATCCCACCCTGAGGAGCTTGGGACGAAAAGAAAGAAAAGAGGCGAAACAAAAAGGGTCAAACATAAAGTTTGGTGAGTCCAATGACTTTAACAATATAATCAGTAAAGTAATAGGATAAGAACATAAACTGGATATAAGAGATGACTGTAACATAAGCAGATATGACAAGGTGAACAAGATAAGCAAGATAGAACATCGACTGCGCTCTTAACCACTATAAGATATGCTCTGCACCGTACCAACATATTAGTTACGTACTAAAAGATGATCCCTCTTAAACAAATATAATGATGTTAGTTTCGTGTTCTTCTACTTACTATCATAGGTTCCAATTTGCTCTTATCCCCACAAGTTGTACCCACTACCCTTCCCATTCGATCGCCTCGCTAACCTCGTAGATACCCGTGCCGGTCCCACAATAGGGTGTATCACTACCTAAAGTGGCAACCCCGATACTACTGAAGTGCACAGCTTGTACGTACATGATGCAACATTGTCTTACCTACCAGCCCGAACCCACACATGCACATGACTCCGTTGGACTTGCATTGCCATCGCTAACTCTTTATTGACCTCTTACAATCAACCCCAGTAAGCGTGTCCCTATCCTAGACCTAGTTCGAGGTCATATAGATCCTAAAATGGGTTACTAGTTGAAAAGGGTCCACCCACTTGACACAAGCTTCCCTTCTAAGAATGGTCCCCACTAGGAATTCCCACTTAACCCTTTTTTATCCCCATGTCTTATCACATGTCTCATCTTGGTTAAGTGCTTTAATTATGTTTCACATGCTACCCATGTTACCCACTTAACCCTTTATTATTCCCTTGTCTTACCACATGTCTTATCTTGGTTAAGTGTTCATTAATTCATTATAATTGTAATCTTGCAAGACCTCCCACATTTGATTACTATTTGCGGTTGTTGGATATGTCGGGCGGTTCCGGACATACTTATACCATAATCCAAATCTAACCATGTGTCTTTGCATTATTACGCACCTAATTTCTGGCTTTGACCTGTCACATTAGATTATCGTTTGCGGTTGCTGGATATGTCGGGCGGTTCCGGGCTGACTTATACCGCAATCCGAAACTAACCTCGTGTCTTAGGCGTTCATTTTCACTTTCTCGATTCAAGTCCTAATTTCAAATCTTGGATTATAATATACTCCAATTACCCATAATTTCCAATCTAAATTATGTTTATAATTTTAATCCAAATTTTGCCTACAATCTCATGTGTACAAGTTATACCAAATTATTCCAAACCTATTTCCATAGCTATCAACAATTTATGCCAAATCTCATTTTATTACATATTTCCCAACTTTTCCCAATCATTCCAACGTTATTCATTCGTAAATCTCAATGCAATATGCTTAGGCTCGAAGTTAGCCTAATCTAAAAAGGAAAAAGGAATAGAAGAAGGGAAGAGAATCAAAACATCAAAATTGGCATAAACATATAAATAGGCATGTGAAATGAATAACGACAAAATAGATCAGATAGGTATATGATAATAGCAATTGGGTATGAATCTGAAGGATAATAAATTACGAAACTTGATATCATTCATCTTATTTAGAGGCATATGCATTAGATCCAATTTACAAACTTATCACAATTACTTTTTTATTTAATTATATGTCAAAGTAACATAAACTCACCGTGGTTGGATCTAAAAGAAGAGAATTAGGCTTTTTTGTAGCAGATCTTGATCTAGAGTACACCTATTCTGATTTGTCTTGGTGGAGAAGAAACTTTAATTTAGATTAAACTAGCATGGAGGCGCCATGGATTAGGGTTGAATGAGATTAGGGTTAGGTTTAGGTGTTTATTTATAGGTGTATTAGGTGAATTAGGACCTTTAGATTAGATTAGAAACCATCAGAACCACTCAAATTTGAAAGACACGTCATCAGGGAACTGTCCAGAATTCTGTAGATCTGGGCTCGACATAAGCGCACTTCCCAGGTGCGCCAGTGCATTTTTTTTCTGGCGCACTTCACAAGTGCCCCCGGTTACTCTGTCCCATTTCCCGATTGTTCTGCCAAACTTCTATCGTCCATAACTCCTTCATATGGTATCCGTTTTACACAAACTTGGACTCTATCTCAAGGAGAATTCCGAGATGAATGCAATGGTGTTATTCATTTTTACTTAATTATTATTATTTAATTAAGTCTTCTTTAATTATTCCTTATGTCATGTTTTTAAAATTATGGGGTGTTACATTCCCCCCTACTTAAAAGATTTTGCTCTCGAAATCTCGAAGCTGAAAGGAATGTATATCATAACATCCACATCCATCTACTCGACCATCATCCACAAGTATCCATCGTCCTTATAAGATTTCTAATGCTTATATGAGCATATGCAAAAGTGTTTATATATGTTCCTATACTAATGCAAAAATCAGGCGGTCTACTGATTCAGTTGACCTCCTTAATGGAACATATGTTAGTGCCATGAGTCCAGCATGTATGCAAATAACCTTAATAATGTAATTACTATATGTGTGCACAAACATCCATCCAAATGCAACGTCCATGTGATGATACACCAATTTACATCCAAAATAAATAAATATGCACATGCATCCATATGCAATATGAGAGTGATTTGAGCCGATCTAGTGCCTAATGTATCTGTATATGCATCCACGAGCATCCATTTGTATCCATCAAACACAACAAGTTTCACACACATGTTTACATCCATTTAGTTTTCTACCTAATACTCGATAGATATGGTATACTCTAAACAATAGAAGCAAGCATAAACAAAAAGCTTTGGAAAGAAGTTAAGAACACACCCACGAAAAGGAAAGGGTACGACGCATGCATCTTGTACTCCGTCTCCTAAATTATCTCCCCATTGGACTTTGACCAACTTGACCTCTCGAATGTGAAGCTTCTTAACCTCTATCCCAAGGATGCATGTAGGAACTCGCCTAATCGTGGCATCTCGCTCAACTTCCACTTCCCTAAGCATGCTCCTCTCCACTACTTCCGCGGTATCATGTAAACTCTTCCTCAAATGCGACACGTGAAATACGTCATGAACACCAATAAGCTTCTCAGTCAACTTCACTATGTAGGCCATATGTCTAATTCTTTCTGTAATGGGGAATGGCCCTACGAACCTTGGTGCCAATTTCCTTACAGATCCAAAACGAACTGCATTCCTCAATGGTGATACTTTAATAAAACCGTGTCTCCAACATCGAACTCAAGACCAGTTTGTCTCTTATCAGCGTATGACTTTTGCCGGTCATGTGCCGTCTTCATGCATCTTCGAATCAAGTCTATCTTCTCTAAAGTTTCTCTAACCATCTCGGGCCCAAGAAAAATCTTATCCGTAGATTCCCACCAACAAGTTGGTGATCGGCAAGGTCGTCCATATAGAGCTTCAAATGGTGCCATGCCAATACTAGTCTGATAGCTGTTGTTGTAGGCGAACTCTACTAATGGAAGGTGTTCCTCCCATGTTCCTCCAAAGTCCATGATGCATAATCTCAAAAGAACTTCTAGAATCCAATTCACTCTTTCTATTTGGCCGTCCGTCTGAGGGTGACAAGCGGTGCTCAAACACAATTGCGTTCCTACCGCCTCTTGCAAGCTCTTCCAAAACACACTAGTGAAAATGGGATCTCAATCGCTTACGATACTAGAAGGTATGCAGTGTAGACGAACTATCTCTCGAAGATAAACAGATGCTAACTATGTTGCTGTTATTTTACTCCTAACGGGAATGAAATGGGTGCTCTTAGTAAGTCTAACTACTACTACCCAAATCCCCATATTACCCTTTCTTGACCTTGGCAAACTGTCGACAAAATCCATGGAAACACTTTCCAATTTCCACTGTGGAATCACTAAAGTGTGAAGCAAATCACCAGGCTTCTTTTGCTCAGCCTTGACTTGCTAGCACACTAAGTATCCAAAAAGAAACTCAGCCACATCCTTCTTCATTCCGGCCCAAAAGAAAACTCGCTTCATGTCCCTATACATCTTGACACCATCGGGATGAATGGTCATCTTAGAACGATGAGCAAGGACTGTCCTTCTCAAACTCTCATCTCGTGATACGCAAAGTCTCCCATCTCTACACAACCAACCTTTTTCATCTATAGTATACCTACTAAGATGGCTCGAAGACTTCCCTCTTATAAGCTTGTTTACTATCTCTATCAGCGTGAGTCATCTCGTTGTGCCGCTCCTATCTGTCACAAAAGCATAGGTCGCACCTCTAATGATGCCAACAAGCCGGGTACATAATCAATAGTGGGTCTAAAGTCAAAGGTAGATATATAATCTAAACTCTACCGCTAGACAAACAAAGAACTCAAAGTCAACATCTTTCTACTCAAGGCGTCAGCTACAACGTTACCCTTGCCAGGGGTATATGCAATCTTAAAATCGTAGGATGCTAAGAACTCCATCCGCCTTTGTTGTCTTAAGTTTAAATTCTTTAGAGAGAACAAGTACTTTAATGAATTATGATCCGTATATAAGTAAAACCTCTCACCAAGCAAATAATGGTGCCAAGACTTAAGCGCAAAAACTATGGCAGCTAATTCTTAGTCTTGGGTATGGTAATTCTTCTCATGGACCTTCAACTGCCTTCTAAGATAACATATCACGCTTCCCTCTTGCATCAAAACCGCGCCAAGCCTTGTCCCACAAGCATCGGTATACATTGTGAATGGTTTACTCCCATTTAGCAAAACTAAAACTGGAGCCGTCGTCAATGCCCTCTTCAATCGTTGAAAAGCATCAACACAGTCAACATCCGAAGAAAAGGTCAAATTCTTTTTCATTAATCAAGTAAGTGGGGCTGATATCTTAGCAAAGTCCTTGATGAACTTTCAATAATAGCCCGCCAAACCAAGAAAATTTCTTACTTTTGTTGCATTCTTAGGAATCTTCCAATCTCGGATTGCCACTACCTTCGTAGAATCCACTGCTATTCCTTCTTTAGAGACCACGTGCCCTAGGAATCTTACCTCCTTCCTCCAAAAGTGACATTTGGAGAACTTAACCGTAAGCTGATGTACTTGAAGGGTCTCTAAAACTTCCTTAAGATGTATTGCATGCTCTTCCTCGTTTCTTGAGAAGATCAGGATAACATCTACAAAGACTACTACAAATTTGTTTAGAAACTCCCTAAACACCCTACTCATCAAGTACACGAAATATGTAGTTGCATTCGTCAAACCGAAAGGCATGACGGGCCATTCAAAGAAACCATCTGGAGTTCGAAATGCAGTTTTATGTATGCTGTCCTCAGCCATCCTTAGCTGATGAAATCCTGTAGCTAAATCCAATTGCAAGAAAACCGAAGCACCAACCAACTGATCGAACAAGTCATCTATCCTCGGTAATGGGTGTCTGTTCTTATTCGTGAGCTTATTCAGCTGCCTATAGTCCACGCACAATCTAAGTGAACCATCAGCTTTCGTGGAAAAAACGACTGGAGCACCACACTCCGTGATACTTCTTCTTATGAACCCTTTCTCAAGCAACTCTTTCACTTGTTTAGTAAGCTACCTCCTTTCTCTTGGAGCCATGTTGCACAGAATTAGTGCAACTGGCTTTGCATTGTCCTCCAAGTATATACAGAAATATATCTCGCGTTTTGTAGGTAAGCCCCTAACCTCCTCAAAGACACCTGCATACTCACGGACTACTCGAACAGATTGCAAATCATCAATAGATGTGTCAAGAGAATATAGGTAGCTAAGAATAACAGAATCCTTAGGGTCGCATGATATATCAAGAGTATTACCCAAACTAGTCAATAGTCTAACTACCCACTTTTCACAGTCGAGAATGACACCATACCTGGCTAGCCTATCCATTCCTAGAATCAACCCACAGCCCGTGAAACCAAACACATAGGCATTTCATTTGAACTCAACGCCATATACAGATATTCTCAATTCCCGACATAACATAGACAGATGAGCCTTACCCCCAATAGGATTTGAGACAACAACAGGATCCACTACTATACTAGTATCTAGGTGCATAGACTCAACAACAGAAGCAAATATAAACGAATGTGAAGCGCCAGAATCAAACAAAGTACGTACAAGATGGTCAAAAAGGAAAATCAAACTTTCAAAAGAAATGTTTCTACCTCTCTCTTGCATAACTACCATGATAGCATGAACCTGCCCTCCAGAAGGTGACCCTATCCTCTGTCCTTGCCCTTATCCTTGCCTCCTTGAGAAGTCTTTAATCATATGTCCTGCCTCACCACATTGGAAGCAACCATTCGTCCTCTTCTTCTTCCTATAGTCCTTCTTCAAATGGCCAGGTATTCCACAATTGTGAGACTTTCTTTTCCTTGAGCCCTTGTTATCCTTACCTCCCTTCTTTTGTTATTGCTGTGCCTTCTTTGGATCCCCTTTCTTCTCCTGCGCCATATCTACATTAGCACCTTTATCCTGTTCATGTATCAACGCCATATCAACAAGATTCTCGAAAGTAGCCCCCATAGGAATGTGGGACATAGTCAACCCATATAATGGTTCATTCAAACCCTTGCCAAATCCCAAGGCCTTCTTATGCGGTGTATTAACTAATTCCATACCAAATCTTGCTAACTGGTTAAACTTGTTAACCTAATCCTTTACAAACAAACTCCCTTGTTTCAAAGCCAAGAACCTCTCCCTTGTTTCAAGTCCCTTGTGGAAGAAATTTCAACTCGAACCTTTGTCTAAAATCCATCCACATCTCCACAGCACGTCCTCCATTAGTTACTTCCCACCAAAATGAAGTTCATCCTTCATCAACCAAACACCTAGCTGAACCTTCCTTCCATCGTCTATCTCAAAGATACCAAACAAGTCCTCCACTTCCTTGAGCCAATTCCGACCCTCAGCAAACGTTTCAGTTCTGTAAAACGGCTTTCCACCGATCACACGTAAGTCTTTGCATATCTTAAAAAAAGCATGTACGTGGGGAGGAGGAGAAGTGACTGCAGTTGGGGGAGGAGGAACGTTTGCTGGGCCTATGGAAGTAGCTATAGCCTCCAGATACCTTCTTAACCAGCCTGGTATCTATAAGCCCCCGGGTATATCGCGTTCCCCAGACATGCAGAAAGGAAAAAGGAATAGATTCAAACAGAGAATCGAAAGAAATATATAGGGGATTATATTTTTCATAATACACCTTTCTCTTGAAAATACCTTCTTTAAAACATGTTTTTGAAAATACTTCTTTTTAAAAATTCTTTTGAAAACGGTTTTCAGAATCTTTTATCTATTCTGGTAACCTTCAACTCTGATACCACGTGTGACACCCCACGTCCATTAATGTCACTCACTAAGGGAATGCATTCACTTTCATGGAGCATTCCAAGAGTATAGACCAGAACATCACAAGATAGATATATAAAATGGTACTCAAAAATTCAAAATTTATTCATTGAGCAGAAAAGCAAAACATGCCTGGTTAAAACATCAAAACCACATACTAAAGACAAGTACACAAATATCCATCTTAAACAAAATTATTATCAGAGTACAATAAAGAAAAACCATAATCCCACTCCAAATAGCAATAATGAAAAAGAGATAAAGATGAACATTACTTTCAACACTTCCAAGAACTTCAAGAAGAAAGAAATCTGAGTCAAGCTTCACTAATCCCACACTGAGGACCTAGGGGAAAAAGAAAGAAAAGAGGCGAAACAAAAAGGATCAGACATAAAGTCTGGCGAGTCCAGTGACTTTATCAATATAATCAGTAAATTAACAGGATAAGAACATAAACTGGATAAAAGAGATGAATGTAACATAAGAAGATATGACAAGGTGAACAAGATAAGTAAGATAGACCATCGACCTGCGCTCCTAACCACTATAAGATATGCTCTGCATTGTACCAACATACTAGTTACATACTAAAAGATGATCCCTCTTAAACAAATATAATGATGGTAGTTTCATGTACTTCTAGTTACTATCATATGTGCCAACTTGCTCCTATCCCCACTAGTTGTACCCACTACCATTCCCATTCGATCAGCTCCCTAACCTCGTAGATACCTGTGCTGGTCCTACAATAGGGTGTATCACTCCCTAAGGTGGCAACTCCAATACTACTGAAATGCACAGCTTATGCCTACATGATGCAACAACGTCTTACCTACCAGCCCGGACCTACGCACGCACATGACTCCGTTGGACTAGCACTGCCATTGCTAACTCTTTATTGTCCTCATATAATCAACCCCAGTAAGCATGTCCCTGTCCACGACCTAGTTCGTTCTCATATAGATACTAAAATGAGTTACTGGTTGGAAAGGGTCCACACACTTGACACAAGCTTCCCTCCTAAGCTTGGTCCCCACTAGGAGTTCCCACTTAACCCCTTTTTATCCCCATGTCTTATCACAAGTCTCATCTTGGTTAAGTGCTTTAATTATGTTTCACATGCTACCCATATTACCCACTTAACTCTTAATTATTCCTATGTCTTACCACATGGCTTATCTTCGTTATGTGTTCATTAATTCATTATACCTGTAATCTCTCAAGATCTCCCAAATTAGATTAATATTTTTGGTTGTTGGATATGCCGGACCGTTTCAGGCAGATTTATACCGCAATCCAAATCTAACCTCGTGTCTTTGCGTTATTACGCATCTAATTTCTGCCTTTGACCTCTGACATTAAATTACCGTTTGCGGCTATTGAATATGTCGGGCGGTTCTGGGAAGACTTATACCGCAATCCGAATCTAACCTCGTGTCTTAGGCGTTCATTTTCACTTTCTTGATTCAAGTCCCAATTTCAAATCTTGGATTATAATATACTTCAATTACCCATAATTTCCAATCTAAATTACGTTTATAATTTTAATCCAAATTATGCCTATAATCTCATGTGTACAAATTATATCAAATTATGCCCAAACCAATTTCTAGTGCTATCAACAATTTATGCCAAATTTCATTTTATTACATATTTCCCAAATTTTCCCACTCATTCCAACGTTATTCGTTCGTAAATCTTAACGCAATATGCTTAGCCTCGAAGATAGCCTAATCTCAAAAGGAAAAAGGAAAAGAAGAAGGGAAGAGAGTAAAAACATCAAAATTGGCATAAACATAAAAATAGGCATGTGAAATGAATAACGAAAAAATACATTAGATAGGCATATGATAATAGCAATTGGGTATGAATCTAAAGGATAACAAATTACAAAACTTGATATGATTCATCTTATTTACAGGCATATACAGTAGATCCAATTTACAAACTTATCATTATTAATTTTTAATTTAATTATATGTGAAAGTAACATAGACTCACCGTGGTTGGATCTAAAAGAAGAGAATTAGGAATTGTTGTAATAGATCTTGATCTTAGAATACCCCTATTGTGATTTGTCTTGGTGGAGAAGAAAGTTTAATTTAGATTAGAGCAGCATGCAGGCACCATGGATTAGGGTTGAATGAGATTAGGGTTAGGTTAAGGTGTTTACATATAGGTGTATTAGGTGAATTAGGACCTTTAGATCAGATTAGAAACCATCAGAACCACTCAGATTAGAAAGACACATCATCAGGGAACTGTCCAGAATTCTGTAGATCTGGGCTCGACATGGGCGCACTTCCCAGGTGCGCCGGTGCAATTTTGTTCTGGCGCACTTCACAATTGCGCCAGTTATTCTGGCCCATTTCCTTATTGTTCTGCCAAACTTCTATCATCCATAACTCCTTCATACATTATCTGTTTTACCCAAACTTAGACTGTATCTCAAGGAGAGTTCTGAGACGAACGCAATGGTGTTATTCATTTTTACTTAATTATTATTATTTAATTAAGTCTTATTTAATTATTCCTTATGTCATTTTTTTAAAATTACAGGGTGTTACATATTCCTTGATTGGGGTCATCCAGTATATGGGCTCTTCAACAACCTCCATTATCCAGTCAACATCTACTTCTTCAATGGCGGGAGTTGAAATGACTTTGATGGGTATCAAAACCCAGCAGCTGTGCATTTGAGGAACTGGCATACTTGGAGAGAGAATCTACCTTTGAATTTTCTTCCCTAGGAATATGAGATATAGAGTATTTTTCAAGGTCGTTGAGAAGTTCCAAAGTTTTGGTAAGATAAGAAGGAAGGTTTCCAAGTTTGGTCTGGAATTCCTTTCGGACTTGACATACTACCAGTTGCGAGTCACTAAGAATTTGCAATGTTTTCAGGTTTCATTCTTTTGCCAGTTTTTGTCGTGCGATTAACGCTTCATATTTGGCTTCATTATTGGTTGATGGGAATTCAAACATTAGGGCATAGCATAAGGAGTGGCCTTCTGGTGTTTCCAGGACTTTTCCGGCCCCTGAGTAGTAATCATTCCTAGATCCATCAATGAACAATTTCCAACTTGCCACCGCCTCTAGTGGTTCTTCTATTTCTTCCCCCTATCCATGAACTCGGCGATGTAGTCCGCTAAGGCTTGCCCATTAATTGCTCTTTGAGGATGATAAGTGATATCATATTGGCTGATGTAACACCCCACCTCCGTTAAGGTCACTCACAATGGGAATGCCTTAACTTTGATGGAGCGTTTTAGTAGACAGAACAGAAATTTACAAGATAGATGAACAATACTTGAGAAATTATAACTTTATTACAGTGGGAAAACAGAGATCAGTTTGGTTACATCTTTACCAAAAACTCAAGTACATAAATATCAATCTTGTTCAGAAATCATCAGAGTACAAAACTTTAAAATCATAATCCCCACAGAAGCTGCCATAAAGAATCAAGCCATACTTTAAGCACTCTGAGTACTTCAAGTAGAAGAAATCCGGATCAAGCTAAAGTGTTCCCTCCTTGGAAAACCTGGGGTGGGGGGAGGAACGAAAGAAAAAGGGATGAAAACAAGCAAGGTCAGACATAAAGTCTGGCAAGTCCAGTGACTTTCAGCACATGAACAGATAGTAAAAATTATGACATGAAAATGAGCTAGACTAGAGATAACAATAACAGGAGCAGCAGATGTACTTAGGTTAAACATAAGAAACAGAATAATATTACTTTTCATTTCTCTGCACTAATACTGGTATAACAGGATTAGGTGTCACCCTAATGTCTAAACTGAAGCAGAAACAGGAACAGAATAATTTCCACAGAAGAGAATGCTAGTAATGGGCCTTTACCACCCTAACAGAAACAGACAGAAACAGAATGCTAATAATGGGCCTTTACTACCCTAACAGAAACAGACAAAAACAGAATGCTAATAATGGGCCTTTACCACCCGAACAGAAATAGAAACAGATTAATCCCTACGGAAACAGAATGTAGAATTAGGTGTACACTCGTAAATGGGCCTTTACCACCCAAACAGACGGTACCACGCAGAAACAGACAGGTGTTGCCACCCAACAAAAACAGACAGTACCAACAGAAATAGACAGAACTAAGTGTACCCTAATACCCTACCCCAAGCGATCGGCTCCCTAATACATAAATACCCTGTGTTGGCTCCACAATAGGATGTATCACTCCCTAAAGTGACAACCAATTGGCACAGGCCTATTTACAGATGTCACGGCTTCGTACATCCTCAGAGGCAGACCGGGATCCATGCACGCACATGACCCAGTTGGAACGCACCATCAACACCCCTCACCATTATCAGAATAAACCACTTATAATTAGTTCAGTAAGCGTGCCCGAACCCTACCTACTATTGGGTCAAAGTTTGATACCAGAAGTGGTTACTGACTAATATGTGTCCCAAACAACAGATGACACAAGAAATTTCCCTCCTAACCTTGTGTCCCCAGACTAACAAATTTCAGATTAACTTGTTTACAAGTTCAAACATACAGAGTTTAGATCAACTAGTTCACAGATCAGACAAGTTTCAGACTAACGGATCAGATATACGGATTTAACAGATTTACAGATTTGTCTGACTTTGTAATTGGACCTCCAGATTCACGAAACGGGTTTGTTAAATTCATTAGTCCAATTGGTTTAACCCGATCCACCCAACACCTTTTAGACATCATATTTATCCCAGATTTTCATTAATTATGCACAGACCTCTCACATTAGGTCGGTAGCTTGTGGCCGCTGGATATGTCGGGCGGTTCCAGGCAGACTTCTGCCACAAGCCAGACTTAACCTCGTGTCTAAGCATATTTTAGTTATGCCTACAACCTCTCACATTAGACTGACAGTTTGCGGTCGCTGGTTAAGCCGGTTGGTTCCGGGCAGGCTTCTACCGCAAACAGAGTCTAACCTCGTGTCGTAGCCAATTCATTCCAATACAGATTTTTCAGATATCAGACTAATTATGTTTATTTAACAGATTAAACTTCTTCGTAGGATATAACAGATTAATCAAATTTCCATGTTCTACTAAATCTTAGGTCGAGCCTACGGATTTCCTTACCCAGATTACCATTATCTAGTTTCAACAGATCAGACAATTCAACATGTAGCAGATCTAGAAGTTTAAGCGATTTAGCAGATAACAGATTAGGCAATATAACAGAACTAACACATTAGGCAATATAACGGAACTAGCAGATTAGGCAATATAATAGAACTAGCAGATTAGGCAATATAACAGAGCTACCAGATTAGGCAATATAACAGATTTAATTATTCCTTAAAGTTTCATAGACATAACTTTCCTAATTGTAAAACTGGCCTAAGTTTTCATGCCTAACTAGTTTTCATGATTCACAATATGATCATATACCCCATGCTTGCATTGAATTTACATGGCATAATTTACCATATAAAACATGTCATCAAATTTAGCTAAACTTGCCTAGTACAAAAGATTCACATATAAATTATAACAAATATAGACATCTATTTCAATGAATGTCATATATTCAAAAATCTCCCACTTAGTTGTTATTCACATTTAGTAGTTATCATATCTTAATATAGATCTTCACACCTAAGTCATATTCCCTTTTTATCTCAAGTCATGAATTGTTATTTAAACAATATGCCCAACAATCTAGAACTTCAAATTATAACAGATCTTAGTTCAAAATATGCATGATGTCCAATGTCTCAAGTCACATACAATGGTTCCTCTTCTTCTGATTCACAGAATTTGCATAGATCTAAATCTATTTTACAACATATGTCCTTTTAGTCACAGATTTGCCACGTCCAATTATGCCATCATCCATTATTTGTCCCAAAGTTTAGCGTTTGTACGTTAATCTCCTGTGAGATTTGGCGCAGGCTCGTGGTAGCCTAGCTATAGAACAGAAGGAAGAAAGAGATACAGAATAAAATAGATCAGAACAGAACATACACAATCTCAAATTCAGATTTACAATCATGTCACAATTATAATTAAAGTTTATATCGGAAAATAACTGTACTTGCCTTTCGTGGTTTTAAGAAAGGATAATAAACTGTTGTTGATACAGAAATGTTGAATTATTCCTCTTTAATTGTCATAGCTCTAAACTTGGATTTGAGGTTTTGATTTAGCTTTTAATTCAATTCAGGTTCGAAGAAGATGCATTAGTCCAAGTTTTGATTCCAGCAGGGTAGCGACACCATTTTTATTTTTAATTAGAACAGAGGCAGAATATAGACAGAATGAAATGGTGTAGAGAGAATGAGGCTAGGGGTGAGTTTGTATAGGATTAGGTGGACGAATATAGATGGAAACGAGACCTGATACATCAGAATGAACCAGGTTAAAAAAACTGGGTTTCGGGAGCAGGTCGACCCCCAGGTTGACACTATGGTCGACCTGGTCCGGGGGAGGTCGACTACCCAATCGACCTAGTCAGGGGTAGGTTGACTACCCAGTCGACAACCCATTCGACCTGGGTCCTGGGCAGGAAATTTCCTACCCAACCCACTTCTGGGTTTGAATTCGAATTTTCGAGCTGTTTTTGATTCTGAAATTTTCTGAATCTTTGGATGGCCATATTTCCCTCATACGGACTCCGTTTCTCGAAAACTCGGACTCGTTTTCAAGCAGAATTTCGAGACGAACGCAATGGCGCAACTCGTTTCCCTTGATTCTTATTTTATAATTTATTTTTTCCCTGATTTGTTACTTATATGATTACAGAAAATACGGGGTGTTACAGCTGAGCTCTATGTTCCACTTAAAAAATCTCCCCGAAGTTTCTGGGCGAAAGTGAACATTCCTTAGAGGTTGGTCATTGAGAACCTTTATAGGATGGGCTTGGAAGTAGGTTGTTAGCATATTTGGGCCAATAATAAGACAACACACGAGTTTCTCTAACTTAGGATTGTTTAATTCTACCCCAGCGAGCCTTTTACTAATATATTAAGCTAGCCATTGAACCTTGGCATTTTCCCAGACAATTGTAGCGCTTAATGAATAAGATGAGACAGCCAGATATAGGAACAATTCCTCTCCATCTCTGGTCTTTGATAGCATTGACGGCGACTACATGTGTTTGATCAACTCTTCGAAGGTTTTTTGGCATTCCGAAGTCCAGTGGAAATCCTTCTTTCCTTTTTTCAAAGCATCAAAGATTGGAATGCACCGATCCATGGCCTTTGAAATAAATCGGCTAAGCACAGCTACTTTCCCATTTAGGCTTTGAAGCTCTTTCTTCGTCCTTGGAGCACGCATTTACCGTAAGGCTGTGACTTGAAAAGGATTTGCCTCAAAGCCTCTGTCATTGACTATGAATCCAAGAAACTTTCCCAATGCAACTCCAAATGAGCATTTAAGCGGATTTAGCTTCATCCCATATTTTCTGAGGATATGAAACATTTCTGCCAGGTTTTGAAGATGATCCTTAGCTTTCTTTTATTTCACCAGCATATCATCTACATAAACATCCATTGTATTCCCAATTTGGGATTTAAGAACTGGTACGTTGCTTCTGCATTTTTCAGTCCAAACAGCATGACTTTGTAGCAATATAGGCCTCTTTCTATTATGAAACTTGTGGTCTCTTCATCCGACTTATGCGTCATAATCCGATTGTATCCGGAGTAAACATCCATGAAAGAAAATAGTTCATGCCCTGATGTTGCAGCAACAAGTAGATCAATTCTAGGCAATGCGAAACTGTCTTTGGGACACGCCTTGTTGGGGTCTGAATAATCTATGCACACTCTCCATTTACCGTTGGACTTTTTAATAAGGACCGGATTGGAAACCCAATCAAGATATGTGGACTATCGTATAAAGTTATTTTTTAGCAACCTATCCACTTCTTCTTTTAATTCTATAGATCTTTCAAGACCTTGAATTTGTCTCTTTTGCTTTATTGGAGTTAAAGTTGGATTAACGTTCAATTTATGCACTATTACATCACATGAAATTCCATACATGTCAGAATGTGTCCAAGCGAAAATATCTAAATTTTCTTTTAAAAACAAGATTAATTCTCTCTGTGACATTAGGCCCAGCTAAGAACCTATTTTCAGTACTTTGTCAGGATTATAGTTGTAACACCCCATGTCCGTTAATGTCACTCACAAAGGGGAATGCATTAACTTCCATGAAGCATTATAAGTAAACAGAATAGAGTATTACAAGACAGACACGCAAAGTAGTACTTGAAAAATTTATAACTTTATTAGAATAGAAACAGAAATGAGTTTGGTTACATCCTTCAAAATCATAATATCAAAACCCAAGTACACAAATATCAGTCTTATACAAAATCCTTCAGAATGCATAATTTTAAAGCCATAATCCCCAACATAAACTGCCATGAAAAGATAGAGTCAAAGCCAAGCAATACTTCAAGTACTTCAAGTAGAGAAAATCTGAATCAAGCTCTTATGTTTCCAACCTTAGCACCTGGGGGTGGAGGCGGGGAGGGAAAGAAAAGGGGTGAAAACAAACGAGGTCAGACATAAAGTCTGGCGAGTCCAGTGACTTTCAGCATATAAACAGATAACAGTATCATGACATGTAAGTAAATTTGGATGAGAGATAACAGCAACATGAGTAGTAGGTATGCTTAAGTTAAACAGAAGAAATAGAATGATACAGACCAAGTTATGCTTCTTGCTTATCTCTTACTTCTCTGCACTAGTACAAGTATAACAGGATTAGGTGTTACCCTAATGTCTAAACTGAAATGGAAACGGAAACAGAATAACCTCTACAGAAACAAAATGCTAGTAATGGCTCTTTATCCCCCCAACAGAGACAGAAGGTACAAAACATAATGCTAATTATGGGCCTTTACCACCCCAACTAATGGGCCTTTACCACCCCAACAGACGGTACCATGCAGAAACAGACAGAACTAGGTGTACCCTAAATTCTACCCCAAGCGATTGGATCCTTAATACATAAATATCCTATGTCGGCCCCACAGTAGGGTGAATCACTCCCTAAAGTGGCAACCTACAGAGAGACACAGTCCTATTTACAGATGTCACGGCGTCTTAACTTCCCCAGAGCAGATCGGATCCATGCACGCGCATGACCCGGTTGGAATGCGCCATCAACACCCCTCGCCATTATCAAAATGAACCTCTTACAATTAGTTCAGTAAGCGTGCCCGGACCCCTACCTAGTGTTGGGTCATAGTTTTGATACGAGAAAAGGGTTACTGACTAATATGGGTCCCACACAACAGAAGACACAAATAATTACCCCTCCCAACCTTGTGTCCCCAATCTAACATATTTCTTAATTACAGTTTTCAGATGTACAAAGTTCAGATTATCTATTTCTCAGATCAGACATACAGGTTAACAAGTTTTCGGACTAACAGATCAGATGTGTAGATTAATAGACTTACAGATCATTTCACCTAACCTTGTATTGGTCCCACAGATTTACCAAACGGGTTTATTAGATTCATTGGTCCAGTTGATTTAACGCTATCCACCCAACACATTTTTAGGCATTATATTTATCTTAGATTTGCATTAATTAAATATTAATGCACAGACCTCTCACATTAGGTCGGTAGCTTGTGGCCGCTGGATGTGCCGGGCGGTTCCGGGCAGACTTCTACCACAAACCAGACCTAACCTCGTGTCTAAGCATCTTTTAGTTATGCCTACGACCTCTCACATTAGACTTATAGTTTTCGGCTGTTGGTTAAGCCGGTTGGGTCCGGGCAGGCTTCTACCGCAAATAGAGTCTAACCTCGTGTCTCAGCATTCTTATTTTTAGCTAAAGTATTCATTCACAGATTATGCCAATGTCAGACTAATTATGCCAATTCAACAAATTAAAATTCTTTACAAGTTAGAGCAGATTATCCAAAATACTATTAACATGTTTTTCTGAATTTTAGATCGAGCCTACAGATTTTCATACCCCAGATTACTGTATTTAGTTTTCAACAGATTTAGTAGATTAGGCAATTTAACAGATTTAATCATCCCCTAATGTTCCATTGACATATCTCGCCTAATCATGAAATTAAGCCTAATTTTACATGCCTAAATTATGGACATAATTCACAATATAACATATGCCCCAAATTTTAGTTATATTTACATAGTACAGAATATTCTCCAAAAACCACAAATCATGATATACAATACGAATTATGCAAAATTATAGCCTTTGATTTCAGCGTATGCCAAATATCGAAAAATTCCCATTTAGACATATTCACATTGAATAGTTATCCTATTATAATATAAATCTTTTCGCCTAAGTCATATACACAATAGTTCTCCTTCTTCCAAATCACAGACTATCATATATAGTATGCCCAGATCTAGATCTTAAATTGCAACATATGCTCTTATCTCAAATCAGTCACAAATCAGTCATGTCCAATTATGCATCATTCACTATTTTCCCCAAATTTAGCATTCATGCGTTAATCTCTTATGAGATTTGGCTTAGACTCATGGTAGCCTGGCTATAGAACAAAAGGAAGGAAGAGATACATAATAGTTACTAGAATATTAATAAGATAGATCTACATAGAAAAATAGATCTGATAAACAAGAATATGCATAATCTCAGATTTAGATTCATAACCATGTCAAGATCATAATTAAATTTCATATCTGAAAATAAATGTACTCACCTTGGTTGGATTCTAAAAGAAAAAGGGGTTGTAGTTGTTCTCTTTTAATCCTATTCAGATTGGAAGAAGAAGAAGCATTAGTTCAAGCTTAGGTTTCAGCAGAGTAGCGACGCCATTGATTTATTTTAGTTAGAATTGAGGCAGCATAGCGTTCAATGGTTTTGTGTGGAGAGAAAGTGAGGTTTGGGGGTGTTTTAATAGCTTTGGAGCAATGAATCTGGTCAGAACGGGCATCCAAATGCAGAAGAACGAACCAGTCCTCGGATCTGGAAATAGGGGGGAGGTCGACTGTAATAACCAGAAATTCTGAACCAGTTTAAAAATTTTATTTTGGCAATTTTAGCGAATTTTGAATATTTAAAATGAATTATTTTAAATAAAATCGACGAGAAAATTTATTTTGAATATAATAGATAGTATATATTATATACGTCGTCGTTAGAATATAAATAATTATATATATAATTATAAATAGAATTGAAAATGGCGCGGTAGTTCGATAATTCGATTTCAAACTTCAAATGAATGTACCGGGTGCAAAACAATCCGTATTTTAGTGAAACCAAAAACATTTGGATCTAATTGATGATATCTTTCCAACGAATCCGAAAAATCGAAATTTCATACGGGAATCAAAAGATATGTCCAGTTGAAAATTCTGAATAGTCGCTATTGAATTCAGGCCCTTAAAAAAGGGAATTTCGCAAACGACCTCGGATTTCGACGAAACCACTTTTTTTGGGTCCATGATGTCAAATTATTGCTAGGTTCCAAATTTCATAATTTTTCGAATCAATATGTGAGCATGGCGAAGGAAAACGCGTTTGACCAGTTTCAGTTGATTTTAATCGACTGGAAAATGGCCATTTTTCTAACGGTCTCAGAATTCGACGAAACTAATTTTGTTAGGACCGTATCGTCAATACGAAGCTAGAAAATATTTTTCTGCAATTTATAGAGTTCGTATGTGACCCTGGTAAATTGAAATGTATGTTTAAAATAGAATATATAGATTTAAATGTAAATTCAATGGAAACTGATTGTAACGATCAAATCAGCTTGCGATACATATCCCATTGTGTTTGGGATGGGGGTAAAACGATATGGACGACAGGCAGTGGGCCTCGTTTTGAGGTCTAAAATAAATTTGCTTTTTGCTGAGAAATTAAATAATTAAATAATAAAAATAAAAAAACCCTTTCCTATATCCTCTGGCCCCCCCTTTTTCTTTCAAAATCGATTTTAACAGAAAGAAAAAAAAGGACCGCGGAGACGAGCATCGCCCCTCCCCTTAAACCGACGCCACCTCGAAGAGACCCCCCTCCTCGTTAGATCGGAGACCCCCCCAAGGCGCCAGAGGCGACGCGAAGACCCCCCCCCCCCCCAAGCGGCGCGACAACCGCGAAGCCCCCCTTCGGCTAGCCGCCGCGCGAGGCACACCCCTGCTGCCTCTCCGCGCCACGATACCCGCCCCCCCCCCAAACCCCGGCGATGCTGCAAAATCCTCCCCCCAATCTTTCTGCAAATCACTGTAAGTCTTTAATTATATTTTTATTTATAAAATCAGTTTTTTTTATATATGAATTAGCATTTATAAAAGCTGAAAATAAAGTATATATAAAGATTTGATTTTTAAAATTGAAAAGATTATATTTTTATTTATAAAAATATGATTTTTATATAAGGAAGAGGTAGAAAAGATTTTTATTCAATTGAAAATATGATTTTTATATTTTTAAAGTATTAAAAATATAATCTTTACTATATAGAAGATGTAAAAATTTGATTTTTATATATGGAATAGCGAAGTAAAAATATGATTTTTATATATTGAATAGCAAAGTAAAAATATGATTTTTATATATTGAATAACAAAGTAAAAATTCGATTTTTATATATTGAAAAGCAAAGTAAAAATTCGATTTTTATATATTGAATAGCAAAGTAAAAATTCGATTTTTATATATTGAATAGCAAAGTAAAAATATGATTTTTATATATTGAATAGCAAAGTAAAAATTCGATTTTTATATATTGAATAGCAAAGTAAAAATATGATTTTTATATATGGAATAGCGAAGTAAAAATATGATTTTTATATATTGAATAGCAAAGTAAAAATTCGAGTTTTATATATTGAATAGTGAAGTAAAAATTCGATTTTTATATATTGAATAGCGAAGTAAAAATATGATTTTTATATATTGAATAGCGAAGTAAAAATATGATTTTTAAATTGAAAGTGAACAAATAAAAATGTGAATTTTATTTTAAAGACATCAGCATATAAAAATGGGATTTTTATATATGTAGTGACTACGGGCAGCGAAAGCGACAAGAGACAAGAACGATGAAGATTTCTATAAATGAAGAGTCGTGGTATTAGATAGCTATCGGTGAGAATTTCTCACTCTTCAATTTCTTTTCTAATTATATATATATACTAGGATGCAGACGGTGTTTAGTAGCACCCGACACAATCGTCCACAGACCATGGACTTGTTTGTTTGGTTGCATAAATTAGTTAGATGATTTGATTGTCCACAGACCATGGACTTGTTTGTTTGGTTGCATAAATTAGTTAGATGACTTGATTTGAATTTGGTTGTTTGGTGGATTTAATTAATGTGTGAATGGCGTGGCCTTCACTAGAACGGGGATAAGGCTAGGCCACGTCCCGTTACTAGTATCATGCCGTTATGCCGCCGAAATTTTCTAAAATATGTTAGAAAAATAAAAATATCATTTTTATGTGTAAATGAACTGAATAGAAATTCATATGTTAAAATAAAATGTTTTATCGTTAAAAAAATAATTTTTAACGTGAATATGAATAACATGGAAGTGAATAAAATAAATATTCATTTACAAACCGGACGGTTGTTTATGTACACTGATTTGACTGACAATGATTGGGACGATAAATTTTACACATCGCCCAACTGCACAAATAAAATATGTGTTTGATTGTTTGAAACCCCACACGTGTATTAGGATAAAACACGTCATACACTTATCCCAATAATTAGTTATATGTCGATCGATTGATTGACAGGCTGTTGTAAGCTTTAGATATCTATATTTGATGCGTATACAGTGTAGTGCACTTTGGATGATGGTTGATTATTTATTGTTGCTATTATATACATGTGTTGTGTGGAATCCATATAATTAACTTTATATGGTAATTGATTGGGCCTCATTCCAATTTAGAAGATAAAGAATTTTATAAGATAAAGGTTCATGTGTTGACAGTATTCATCCGTTGAGATTAGTCATGTGTTGAACAAAGTTTTTTAATAATAAAATTTACATCTTTATCTTGATAGAATAAAGGTTCATGTGTTGACAGTACTCATCCGTTGAGATTAGTCATGTGTTGAATGAAGTATTTTAATAATCAAATTTACATCTTTATCATATATAAAATTAGAAACTAATTGGAAAATAGATAAGATGAGTGGTCTCCTGGATATTGATCTGATGTTGGTTTCGGCCTTCGGGGTTAACATTTAGGGAATCGTTCTCTTACTAGTCTACGGTTGGAGCCTGATTTGAAATCAAACGATAGATACTCTAATTTTTATAAAATATATTAAATAACAAAAATAGTCACACGTGGACAGTACTCATTCGTTGAGATTAGTCGTGTGTTGACAAAAATAAATATTCATTTGTTGAATAGAATATTTGAAAATAGAAATATATGAAGCCGTGTTGATTAGATTGGCGCCATTTTGACGTGAACGATATTTATATCGATTTTATTCATTTTAAAGTGAATATTGAAAAGTGATTTCGAAAATCGAATATTTTGAAATGAAATTTGAATTGAATTGAATTGAATCGAATAGAAAACCAAATTTGATTTGAATCGAATAGAAAACCGATATCGAAATGAATTAAATAGAAAACCGATTTCAAAATGAATTAAATAGAAAACCGATTTCGAAATGAATTAAATAGAAAACCGATTTCGAAATGAATTAAATAGAAAACCGATTTCGAAATGAATTAAATAGAAAACCGATTTCGAAATGAATTAAATAGAAAACCGATTTCGAAATGAATTAAATAGAAAACCGATTTCGAAATGAATTGAATATGAAGCGATTTCGAAATGAATTGAATATAAAATGATTTCGAAATGAATTGAATATATAACGAATTTTAATTGAATTGAAAACGAATTCGAATTGAATTGAAAACGAATTGAATTGAATTAAAATTGAATGAAACTTTGAATTGAATAGAAATGAATTTTAAAACGAATTTATAAGGAAAAATTCAATTTTGATTTGAATTGAAATGGAAGTTGAAATTGCTTTTGAAACGAATTTAAAACTATTTATATAATTCGTTTTAAATAGAAATCGATGAAATATATATTATATATATTATATAATGGCCTGAATAGAACGCGCCGCGCCGCGGCAGTTTGTGAATTTCGACCATTTATTTCAAACCGACATTACGGGAGATCCGACCGTCGGATTCTCCTAAAACCGGAACCGTTGGGTTCGTATCTAAAAGAGCTTTCTAATGAATATTAAAAATTTGAAATCTAACGGTTGGATTTGGAGTTACGTCCAAATCAAATTCGAAAAAGGTCGTTGTATGTGCAGTTCGATGGCCGTTGATGGAAATCGACTGTACGTGCCTTGATAAAATTACTAAAAATAGTAATAATATGTGTTAAATCATAAGAAATGATTTGGGAAAAGTTGGGATGAAAAACTCCATATTTGAAAAGATAAAAATAGATTTTTATCGAAATGAACTAGTTTTGAACTAAAATTAAAACTCATTTATTTTTAAATAAATAAATTGGATTTGAAATGGGTTTAAATAGAATTGATTCATGGGTTTATCGTGAACTGTGTTTTAAATAACACTAGTTCTTCAACCCGATAATAAAGAGAATGTGATTTGGGTTTATCGTGAACTGTGTTTTAAAGGACATTAGTTCTGTAACCCAGTAAAAGGAGTTTTATTGAATCTGCAATTAGATTGAAATGTGAATTGATAATCTAAATTATCAAATTTAGAAAATGAGCGAGAATGGAGTATCACCAGTTTTGCTCCAAAGCAATAGTTAAATCTTTAATTAGATTTGAACGTGAAATGGTAATTAATTTTACCAATAACACCATAGTATTAGATATGGAGTATTACCAGTTTTGCTTCATGGGATGAATAGGTTGGGATTGGGAAATAAAATAAATAATTACTTCGGTGTGGTTCGCTAATCTCGACTAGTTTGGAAAACCATAATTTGGTTTGAAATGACATCCAAAGGAAGATTAAAGGATAATATTTAAAGAATTTATCTTGGATAAAATTAATGGGAACCTTTCCCTAAGAATATGAAATTTGCGGTTAGTGGCTGCTGAATTGGAATGAGGCGTATGTTGTGTTTGTGTAACATTTGTTTTTAATATACGCGGGTTGTTCGGAAAGGCCGGGTTTATACCCATTCTGAATAACCGATTCGACGATGAGTCGAAGATGAAGACGGTGGTGGAAGACCGGAAGTCTTCACATCGTTTGGATAATTACTGACGATCCTGATTGGGCTGTACACCCAAGAGGATGGAAATAGTTGGTGGTCGTCCAGACGTACTCGGAGATCGATGGATATGCGAGGAAAGTTCCTTCGGTTTCGTTCAGACCCAGAACGAACTTGTAAATGGACGGTGTGTCTGACATTGGATTTTATTCTGTGTTGATTGATTTCTGTTAAATATATATCTGCTTGGCGGCGGAGAATTTATTCTCTTTCTTAGCGCCCTTCTCTGAGACGTACGAGCTTAGAGGTTATATATCGATAAATATCAATCGCATGGCATGAATTTCCTGTGTGGCACGCTGAGTTGCATTGATCAAGGCTTCTGTTGAAAAGCAAAGTCTTGTGGTTGATGATCAAAGCACGGCCTTTGTGGCGTAGCTTTGTGTATAACGTGAATTCGCGAGCCTCACACCTCGGTATGAGTCAAAAACGGGATAAGGACTGCAGGGAGAGCACGATGTTTCTTTCTAGCTTTGGTGGTGTCAGTGACTTACCAGCACTGACATTGATATACTTTTCACCTATGTGGTTGTTGGATGAAGCACCTCGATTTTAGGTCTGTAAGGACCAGGAAACGTGTGTTCAGGCATAATTAATCCTCAAACGTAAGAGAGGACCGGCCGTGAAGCATCCAGGGGTTACCCAGAGTGTGTAGTACCGAGGCATTTGCTAGAGTGTCTCGAAGCGGAGAGGAGCTTGCCCCTTGCCTCGACTCATGACGGAAATCCAATTTCCAATACGCGTATTTCGGCTTTATTTGTAGAGCCTAGTATGGCGACATAGTAGCATGGGATGCTATGCCGTCTATGATATATATTTATGATTGAAATTGTTTTGACACTATACACTTATTATAGTATCAAATGATTTGTTTTAAACGTACCAAGCATGTTTGGCTATTATAAGGGAAAACCCTATCCTCCGGCTTGCGTATTGTGTGATGGGACCGGGGTCTTATAATAGCTTCATTTTTCAAAAAAAAAAAAGGATTGTGCTGTTTATTCTATGCACTGGTATTCTTGGGAGGAAACCCGTCCCGTGTTATACGGCGTGGTCCTTTGAATTACTCCCTTTTAAAGTAAAGTTTTAAATAACTGTTTTAGTTCTCACACCAGTCACATGACTGACTTGGAGTTTATTGTTTTAACCTAAACTCTGGGTGCCCCTATTTTCCGCACGGGCAGCTAGTAGTTTTGGTTTTGCTGATTTATATTCACAGGAACCTGGTTTACAGCTGGAATGATATCCGGAAAGCTCTGTATCCGTATATCACCTTCAGTTGTGCTTTGTATTATTTTCCGCTGCTATGTAATTTATTGTAATCTCTGATATTTATCGAATGTAATTTATTCAATTATACTCTGTATATTCTTGTATCTGATGGAATTGTTGTAATAGCAATGAAATGTTCTTCCGTCTGCGTTCTGATTTGTCCTGTTCTCAAAACGATCAGGGGTTTCGAACGGTCTAGATCGGTTTAACGACTGATTCAGATCGAGCGAAATTCCTTGCCGTCACATTTGGTATCAGAGATTTGGTTTACAGAGCTCGAGAACAAGACACATTAGAACCATACGAAAGAATTCATCATATATTGGATTAGTAATATCCAATTAGAATGACTCGTTAGAGATAGGATCAGTAGTATCCTAGAATGAGTGTGAAGGGTATATTTTTCAAATGAAAACAATATTGTTTTGAAATTTAAATCGTTTTAAATGTATTTGATTATTTATTTATTTTGAATATGGACATTCCAATATATAAAGATTTCGCATATACGCGTCATGAACGTATATTCGAAGTTTTAATATATTAGATAGATATAGAATTACACTCTAGTCGCTCGGAGATGATGTTGATAATGACAATGGCATCATCAATATTTATGTTCGTGTTTCGAAGGTGTGATTTCTATATACTTCCATTAGACTGGTGTGAGAACCAAAACTTATATAGATAGATTTATTTGTTGTGAATTGGCATCAAAAACATGATTTTCTGTATATGTATCAAAATTATGAATTTGAAACTCTAATTCACTAATTGATTGATGTTTGTGTTGTTTGTTTATTTGTTTGATAATTTTGAACCATTTAGCCTAAATGAATCACATATTGAACTGTATTGAAAATTAGTCTCATTTGCTTGCATATGCATATACTTACATTGAACAGGTCATAGCAAGGAGGCTAGAGCAGAGAATAAAATTTGTTTGTCCGACAAATAGGTACATGTTTACTATATAATTTACTGCTTTGTTTGGGTGATGGAGATTTTATGAGCCTATTGGCTAGCCGCTTGGCTTTTTCTTTTTCTTTTTGAGATCAGAAGGCCTATGTGGCAATTTCGGGATTTTCCCGTGGCTCCCGGTGTAGGGGAGGTTATGGCGAAATTTTTCGAAAATTTAGGGTGTTAGCCAAATTTTTGAAAATTTGAAAATTCTCAGAAACTGAAAAGTTGGAGAATGGAAGCCAGATCGAACGTAGAGTTGATTAATCAAACCACTTTCGACTTTGTTCCTTTTCGGGGACGAAAAATTTTAAGTGGGGGAGATTGTAATAACCGGGAAATTCTGAACCAGTTTAAAATTTTTATTTTGGCAATTTTAGCGAATTTTGAATATTTAAAATGAATTATTTTAAATAAAATCGACTAGAAAATTTATTTTGAATATAATAGAACGTATATATTATATACGTCGTCGTTAGAATATAAATAATTATATATATAATTGTAAATAGAATTGAAAATGGCGCGGTAGTTCGATAATTCGATTTCAAACTTCAAATGAATGTACCGGGTGCAAAACAATCCGGATTTTAGTGAAACCAAAAACATTAGGATCTAATTGATGATATCTTTCCAACGAATCCGAAAAATCGAAATTTCATAGCGGGAATCAAATGATATGTCCAGTTGAAAATTCTGAATAGTCGCTATGGAATTCAGGCCCTTAAAAAAGGGAATTTTGCAAATGACCTCGGATTTCGACGAAACCACTTTTGTTGGGTCCGTGATATCAAATTATTGCTAGGTTCCAAATTTCATAATTTTTCAAATCAATATGTGAGCGTGGCGAAGGAAAAAACATTTGACCATTTTCAGTTGATTTTAATCGACTGGAAAATGGCCATTTTTCTAACGGTCTCAGAATTTGACGAAACTAGTTTTGATAGGACCGTATCGTCAATACGAAGCTAGAAAATATTTTTCTGCAATTTATAGAGTTCGTATGTGACCCTGGTAAATTGAAATGTATGTTTAAAATAGAATATATAGATTTAAATGTAAATTCAATGGAAACTGATTTTAACGATCAAATCAGCTTGCGATACATATCCCAATGTGTTCGGGATGGGGGTAAAACGCTATTGACTACAGGCGATGGGCCTTGATTTGAGGTCGAAAATAAAAGTTGCTTTTTGCTGAGAAATTAAATAATTAAATAATAAAAATAAAAAAAACCCTTTCCTATATACTCTGGCCCCCCCTTTTTCTTTCAAAATCGATTTTAACAGAAAGAAAAAAAAAGGAACGCGGAGACGAGCATCGCCCCTCCCCTTAAACAGCCGCCACCTCGAAGCGACCCCCCCTCCTCGTCAGATCGGAGACCCCCCCTAGGCGCCAGAGGCGACGCGAAGACCCCCCCAGCGGCGCGACAACCGCGAAGCCCCCCTTCGGCCAACCGCCGCCGCGCGAGGCACCGCCCCGCTGCCTCTCCGCGCCACGATAACCCCCCCAAACCTCGGCGACGCTGCAAAATCCCCCCTCATCTTTCTGCAAATCACTGTAAGTCTTAATTATATTTTTATTTATAAAATCAGTTTTTTTTTATATATGAATTAGCATTTATAAAAGCTGAAAATAAAGTATATATAAAGATTTGATTTTTAAAATTGAAAAGATTATATTTTTATTTATAAAAATATGATTTTTATATAAGGAAGAGGTAGAAAAGATTTTTATTCAATTAAAAATATGATTTTTATATTTTTAAAGTATTAAAAATATAATCTTTACTATATAGAAGATGTAAAAATATGATTTTTACATATGGAATAGCGAAGTAAAAATATGATTTTTATATATTGAATAGCATAGTAAAAATTCGATTTTTATATATTGAAAAGCAAAGTGAAAATTCGATTTTTATATATTGAATAGCAAAGTAAAAATTCGATTTTTATATATTGAATAACAAAGTAAAAATTCGATTTTTATATATTGAATAGCAAAGTAAAAATTCGATTTTTATATATTGAATAGCAAAGTAAAAATATGATTTTTATATATTGAATAGCAAAGTAAAAATATGATTTTTATATATTGAATAGCAATGTAAAAATTCGATTTTTATATATTGAATAGCAAAGTAAAAATATGATTTTTATATATTGAATAGCGAAGTGAAAATACGATTTTTATATATTGAATAGTGAAGTAAAAATTCGATTTTTATATATTGAATAGCGAAGTAAAAATACGATTTTTATATATTGAATAGTGAAGTAAAAATATGATTTTTAAATTGAAAGTGAACAAATAAAAATGTGATTTTTATTTTAAAGACATTAGCATATAAAAATGTGATTTTTATATATGTAGTGATTACGGGCAGCGAAAGCGACAAGAGACAAGAACGATGAAGATTTCTATAAATGAAGAGTCATTGTATTGGATAGCTATCGGTGAGAATTTCTCACTCTTCAATTTCTTTTCTAGTTATATATATACTAGGATGCAGACGGTGTTTATGAATAACTTAGTTAGATGATTTGATTGTCCACAGACCATGGACTTGTTTGTTTGGTTGCATAAATTAGTTAGATGATTTGATTTGAATTTGGTTGTTTGGTGGATTTGATTAATGTGTGAATGGCGTGGGCCTTCACTATACCGGGGATAAGGCTAGGCCTCGTCCCATTTCTAGTATCGTGCCATTATGCCGCCGAAATTTTCTAAAATATGTTAGAAATATAAAAATATCATTTTTATTGTGTAAATGAACTGAATAAAAATTCATATGTTAAAATAAAATGTTTTATCGTTAAAAATATAATTTTTAACGTGAATATGAATAACGTGGAAGTGAATAAAATAAATATTCATTTACAAACCGGACAGTTTGTTTATGTACACTGATTTGACCGACATTGATTGGAAGGATAAATTTTACACATCGCCCAACTGCACAAATAAAATCTGTGTTTGATTGTTTGAAACCCCACACGGGTATTGGGATAAAACACGTTATACACTTATCCCAATAAATAGTTATATGTCGATCGATTGATTGACAGGCTGTTGTAAGCGTTAGATATCTATATTTGATGCTTATACAGTGTAGTGCACTTTGGAAGATGGTTGATTATTTATTGTTGCTATTATATACATGCGTTGTGTGGAATCCATATAATTAACTTTATATGGTAATTGATTGGGCCTCATTCCAATTTAGAAGAAAAAGAATTTTATAAAATAAAGGTTCATGTGTTGATAGTACTCATCCGTTGAGATTAGTCATGTGTTGAACGAAGTATTTTAATAATAAAATTTACATCTTTATCTTGATAGAATAAAGGTTCATGTGTTGACAGTACTCATCCGTTGAGATTAGTCATGTGTTGAACGAAGTATTTTAATAATCAAATTTACATCTTTATCATATATAAAATTAGAAACTAATTGGAAAATAGATAAGATGAGTGGTCTCCTGGATATTGATCTGATGTTGGTTTCGGCCTTCGGGGTTAACATTTAGGGAATCGTTCTCTTACTAGTCTACGGTTGGAGTCTGATTTGAAATCAAACGATAGATACCCTAATTTTTATAAAATATATCAAATAACAAAAATAGTCACACGTGGACAGTACTCATTCGTTGAGATTAGTCATGTGTTGACAAAAATAAATATTCATTTGTTGAATAGAATATTTGAAAATAGAAATATATGAAGCCGTGTTGATTAGATTGACGCCATTTTGACGTGAACGATATTTATATCGATTTTATTCATTTTAAAGTGAATATTGAAAAGTGATTTCGAAAATAGAATATTTTGAAATGAAATTTGAATTGAATTGAATTGAATCGAATAGAAAACCAAATTTGATTTGAATCGAATAGAATACTGATATCGAAATAAATTAAATAGAAAACCGATTTCGAAATGAATTAAATAGAAAACCGATTTCGAAATGAATTAAATAGAAAACCGATTTCGAAATGAATTAAATAGAAAACCGATTTCGAAGTGAATTAATTAGAAAACCGATTTCGAAATGAATTAAATAGAAAACCGATTTTGAAATGAATTAAATAGAAAACCCATTTCGAAATGAATTGAATATGAAGCGATTTCGAAATGAATTGAATATAAAACGATTTCGAAATGAATTTAATATATAATGAATTTGAATTGAATTGAAAATGAATTCGAATTGAATTGAAAACGAATTGAATTGAATTCAAATTGAATGGAACTTTGAATTGAATAGAATTGAATTTTAAAACGAATTTATAAGGAAAAATTCAATTTTGATTTGAATTGAAATGGAAGTTGAAATTGCTTTTGAAACGAATTTAAAACTATTTATATAATTCGTTTTAAATAGAAATCGACGAAATATATATTATATATATATATTATATAATGACCTGAATAGAACGCGCCGCGCCACGGCAGTTCGTGAATTTTGACCATTTATTTCAAACGGACATTACGGGAGATCCGACCGTCGGATTCTGCAAAAACCGGAACCGTTGGGTTCGTATCAAAAAGAGCTTTCTAATGAATATTAAAAATTTGAAATCTAACGGTTGGATTTGGAGTTACGTCCAAATCAAATTCGAAAAAGGTCGTTGTATGTGCAGTTCGATGGCCGTTGATGGAAATCGACTGTACGGGCCTTGATAAAATTACTAAAAATAGTAATAATATGTGTTAAATCATAAGAAATGATTTGGGAAAAGTTGGGATGAAAAACTCCATATTTGAAAAGATAAAAATAGATTTTTATTGAAATGAACTAGTTTTGAACTAAAATTAAAACTCATTTATTTTTAAATAAATAAATTGGATTTGAAATGGGTTTAAATAGAATTGATTCATGGGTTTATCGTGAACTGTGTTTTAAATAACACTAGTTCTTCAACCCGATAATAAAGAGAATGTGATTTGGGTTTATCGTGAACTGTGTTTTAAAGGACATTAGTTCTGTAACCCAGTAAAAGGAGTTTTATTGAATCTGCAATTAGATTGAAATGTGAATTGATAATCTAAATTATCAAATTTAGAAAATGAGCGAGAATGGAGTATCACTAGTTTTGGTCCAAAGCGATAGTTAAATCTTTAATTAGATTTGAACGTGAAATGGTAATTAATTTTACCGATAACACCATAGTATTATATATGGAGTATTACCAGTTTTGCTTCATGGGATGAATAGGTTGGGATTGGGAAATAAAATAAATAATTACTTCGGTGTGGTTCGCTAATCTCGACTAGTTTGGAAAACCATAATTTGGTTTGAAATGACATCCAAAGGAAGATTAAAGGATAATATTTAAAGAATTTATCTTGGATAAAAATAATGGGAACCTTTCCCTAAGAATATGAAATTTACGGTTAGTGGTGGCTGAATTGGAATGAGGCGTATGTTGTGTTTGTGTAACATTTGTTTTTAATATACGCGGGTTGATCGGAAAGGCCGGGTTTATACCCATTCTGAATAACCGATTCGACGATGAGTCGAAGATGAAGACGGTGGTGGAAGACCGGAAGTCTTCACATCGTTTGGATAATTACTGACGATCCTGATTGGGCTGTACACCCAAGAGGATGGAAATAGTTGGTGGTCGTCCAGACGTACTTGGAGATCGATGGATATGCGAGGAAAGTTCCTTCGGTTTCGTTCAGACCCAGAACGAACTTGTAAATGGACGGTGTGTCTGACATTGGATTTTATTCTGTGTTGATTGATTTCTGTTAAATATATATCTGCTTGGCGGCGGAGAATTTATTCTCTTTCTTAACGCCCTTCTCTAAGACGTACAAGCTTAGAGGTTATATATCGATAAATATCAATCGCATGGCATGAATTTCCTGTGTGGCACGCTGAGTTGCATTGCTCAAGGCTTCTGTTGAAAAGCAAAGTCTTGTGGTTGATGATCAAAGCACGGCCTTTGTGGCGTAGCTTTGTGTATAACGTGAATTCGCGAGCCTCACACCTCGGTATGAGTCAAAAACGGGATAAGGACTGCAGGGAGAGCACGATGTTTCTTTCTACCTTTGGTGGTGTCAGTGACTTACCAGCCCTGACATTGATATACTTTTCACCTATGTGGTTGTTGGATGAGGCGCCTCGATTTTAGGTCTGTAAGGACCGGGAAACGTGTGTTTAGGCATAATTAATTCTCAAACGTAAGAGAGGACCGGCCGTGAAGCATCCAGGGGTTACCCAGAGTGTGTAGTCCCGTGGCATTTGCTAGAGTGTCTCGAAGCGGAGAGGAGCTTGCCCCTTGCCTCGACTCATGACGGAAATCCAATTTCCAATACGCGTATTTCGGCTTTATTTGTAGAGCCTAGTATGGCGACATAGTAGCATGGGATGCTATGCCGTCTATGATATATATTTATGATTGAAATTGTTTTGACACTATACACTTATTATAGTATCAAATGATTTGTTTTAAACGTACCAAGCATGTTTGGCTATTATAAGGGAAAACCCTATCCTACGGCTTGCGTTGCATTGTGTGATGGGACCTGGGTCTTATAATAGCTTCATTTTTCGAAAAAAGCATTGCGCTGTTTATTCTATGTACTGGTATTCTTGGGAGGAAACCCGTCCCGTGTTATACGGCGTGGTCCTTTGAATTACTCTCTTTTAAAGTAAAGTTTTAAATAACTGTTTTAGTTCTCACACCAGTCACATGACTGACCTGGAGTTTATTGTTTTAACCTAAACTCTGGGTGCCCCTATTTTCCGCACAGGCAGCTAGTAGTTTTGGTTTTGCAGATTTATATTCACAAGAACCTGGTTTACAGCTGGAATGATATCCGGAAAGCTCTGTATCCGTATATCACCTTCAGTTGTGCTTTGTATTATTTTCCGCTGCTATGTAATTTATTTTAATCTCTGATATTTATCGAATGTAATTTATTCAATTATACTCTATATATAATTGTATTTGATGGAATTGTTGTAATAGCAATGAAATGTTCTTCCTTCTGCGTTCTGATTTGTCCTGTTATCAAAACGATCAGGGGTTTCGAACGGTCTAGATCGGTTTAACGACTGATTCGGATCGAGCGAAATTCCTTGCTGTCATATCGACCCCCTGGTTGACCAACGTGACCTAGGTCGACCCCAGGTCAACATGGGGCCTGGGCGGGAAATTTCCCACCTAGCCCGGGGGTGTGTTTTGAATTTTGAAATTTGAATTTTAAATCCGAGCTGTTTTAATTTGTTTAAATCCTAAAACTTCTGAAGGCCATAACTTTTTCATACAGAGCCCGATTTACGCAAACTCGGACTCTATCTCAAGCAGAATCCCGAGACGACCGCAATGTCGTAACCCGTTTCCCTTAGTTACTCCTTTAAAAATTAAGTATACTTTGTTTTGTCACTTTTAAGTTCATAGAAAATACAGGGTGTTACATTCTCCCCTCCTTAAAGGATTTAGTCCCCAAAATCTTCAAGTTAAGAAGAATGTGTCCTACCATCCAATCACCCATCTACTCAACCATCATCCACAAGCATCCATTGTCCTTAGAAAACTTTTAATGTTGTATGAACATATTCAAAAGTGTGTGTATATGTTTCTTATCTAATGCAAAGATCAGGCAGTCTACTGATCCAATTGACCTCCTCAGTGCGAATTATGTTAGTGCCATGAGTCCAATTATGTATGCAAGAAACCCTATTTGATACACCTTATTTCTATATGAATGCATAACCATTCATCCAAATGCAACATCCATGTGATGAGTCAATCATTTTGCATCCACAAAAATTGAAAAATGCACACACATCCATATGCAGTATGAGAGTGTCTTTTAGCTGATCTAGCGCCTAGTATGTGTATATGCATCCACGAGCAATCACTAGCAACCACTTGCATTCACTTGCATCCATCAAACATAACATGTCCCAAACACATGTTTACACCCATTAGTTTCTACCTAAAGGGCGAAGACTCGATCGATAGGATATAGCCGAGTGATAGAAGCAAGTACAATTAAAACAAAAGTTCTATTCCCATCAAACATCGGTTAAGAGAATAAATCTCTAAGTATCAACCCTGAAGACAGAAATCAACATCAGATTGACACTCAGAGAATTACTCCCATTAACAATGCCAAAACTGGAAATCTACTTCACGCTTCGAGTAAAAACCCTATCCTTGTCAGAAATATTCATATACTTACAGACTATTGGTACAGATCGGACTATCAAATGATTCTTAGGAAACTACGCATGATAAAACTCCACCATATTCCAAAAAACCCAGAATGTATGCGTCATAGTCAACTTAACGCCCAACATAGATACCCTCAAATCCCAACCTATAACAAACAGATGAATCGTAACCCTTATGGGGTTTGAGATTTTAGCGGGATCAGAAACAAGACAGTATTACAGTGCATAATATCAATTACATAATCAAAATGCCAAAATCAAAAAGAGTTTTTAACTCCATAATCAGATAAGGAAATTAAACCTTCTACAAAAAAATTCCTATCTCTATCCTATCCATCAGCCACGAGAGCATTCGCCTGCCCTCTAGAAGTAGGTCGTGTCCTCTGCCCTTGCCCTCGTTTCTTCGGGCAGTCCCGAGTGAAGTATCCCATTTCACCACAGTTGAAACAGGCGCCCTTCCTCTTTCTGCAATCCTTGTTCAGATGAGTAAAGCTTCCACAAGTAAAGCAATTTTTCTCCTTCTTGTCTTTAGACTTTTCATCCATCTTTTGTGTTTCCTTTTTGGGACACGCTTTCTTGTTTTGTGGTCCTTCGAGCTTTTCTTCTTTCTTCTCACTTTTGGCTTCCTCTTCATGCATTAACGCTATGTAAACCAATTTCTCGAAGCTAGTCCCCATAGGAATGTAGGTCATAGCCAACCCATGTAGTGGCTCATTCAAACCTGTAACGAATCTCAGGGCCTTTTTATCAGGTGTGTTCGCCAAGTCTAAGCCAAATCTCGCCAACTGATTGAACTTGTTGATGTACTCCTTCACTGATAAATTCCCTTGCTTCAATGCCAAGAACCTCTCCATGTATACATTCTTTTCTGCTCGTGAGAGAAATTTCATCTCGAACCTACGCCTGAAATCCATCCATGTCTCCACCGCTCATTCTCCATTCGTGACCTCCCACCAGAATGAGGCATCGTCCTTAAGTGACCATACAGCCAACTGTATCTTCTGCCTATCGTCCACTTCAAAGATAACAAACAAATCATCTGTTTCCTTGAGCTAGTTTCTAGCTTCCACAAATGATTCAGTCCCATTAAAGTTCTTTACGCCCATAGCTCGAAAGTCTCTACATGTCTTCGCGAAAGTATTCACGCGCGGAGGAGGAGGAGGAGGAGGGGCGATAGGTATAGCCGGAGGAACGTTTCCTTGGCCTTCGGCGGGTGCCACGGCCTCCAAATATCTACGGAACCATCCAGGTATGGTGACTCCCTCTGGGATTTAAGGGATGTTTTGTTCTCCAAACATGCTTAAACGAAAGAAAAGAGATTCAAAATTGAGAATCGAAAGATAGATATATGGCTTTTGGATTATGTTTTTCAAAATAAACTTTACTTTTGAAAATACTTCCTTTTTAAAACCTTTTTGAAAATAGTTTTCAAAAACTTTTCATCAAATCTGGTAACCTTCAGCTCTGATACCAAGTGTAACACTGTAACACCCCGAGAATTCTATAACTGTGAAATTCATGAATTAAAGTATAATCAAATTCAAATCAAAGAACCAAGGGAAACGGGATACGCCATTGCGTTCGTCTCGGAAAAATACGCGAAATAGAGTCCGAGTTTTCGAAAAACGGAGTCCGTATGAAGAAGATATGGCCTTCGGAAGTTTTTAAAATTAAGTTTAAAATTCAAACAGAATTAAATAATTAAATATTCCGAAATGGGGCCCGATGGGCCAGGGTGGAAGAACACCCGCCTGGGCCACCCAAGTCGACTGGGCTGTCGACCTGGGCTACCCATGTCGACAGGGCTGTCGACAGCCCTGTCGACAGGGGTATCGACCTGGTCGAGCCCAGTCAACCTGGCTGGCCAGGTCGGTGTGTGGTCGAATTTCTGTGGTCTGCTTTGTCATTAGGGCTAGGTGGCGGGTTTTTATTGGTCTCTCTTCCTAATGAATGGCTACGATCTAACCTAGCAACATCAAGGGTCCTAATCAATTCCTAACCTCTATATAAACAACCCTAGACTAAACCCTAATCTATTCATTCAAATTAAGAACATAGCCGCCATGTTGCTGAGGAACGACTAAGAGTAGCCGCCAACTAGAGAGAGGATTAGGAAGAAAGTTCTAAAGCCTAAAGCAATTCAAGCAACCTAAAGCCAATCAATTCAACAAAGGAATCATATCTCTTAATTAGAGAATTCGCCGCAGCCATTGTAAGTAGAGTATTACTTTGGTATGAATAAACAACTGTATTGATTTGTATGCTTGAATTGGGATAATAAAGTAGTTCATATTTGTGCAAAATTATGTTATTCATTATAAAGAACTACATGCGGTAGTTCTATGCAAGTATACGTTTGGAATATTGCGCAAATTATGCAATTTATGTTGAAGCTACATGTATGTAGTTGATTGAAATTCATGCGAGTTTGGGGCTTTGTTATTATGCCATCATGATGTATATTTTTGTATAAATCATTTTGCAAGTAATTGAAACAAGTTTGGTTGTTATAGTTCATATGAAACTATGTTGGAATTTTGACACCATAATCCATGTATTTGCAAAACTTATGAATATGGCTAGGCTATGAATGATATTTGGCATAATTGAAATCTATGATTAAGCCTATCTTGTTTAAAAGAATTATATGATGACATATGTGTGACATGGCTAGGTTAGACTCAAAAATCCCTTTTTGCAAGTTTTAAAGCAAACACCATGTTTAGGAATATTTATGCATAAGTATGTTTATACCATCGTTATGTGATTAGACTTAAACCATGAATTAAGTTGAACTATGCTTTTGTGTAGTAACAAAGTATCCCCTTTGTAAACATGTAGAAACCTTATGAACATGACTTGTTTATGTTTATACCATGAACAAAGTTAACTTTATTTATGCCATGCTTATGTTTGACATTATGCCATGTTTATGCTAAAAGTATTTATGCCATGCTTATGTTTGACATTATGCTATGCTTATGCTAGAAATATTTATGACATGCTTATGTTCGACATTATGCCTAAATAAGAATATAGGTTCATGTTGTAGTTAAGCCTATGCAAGTTCACATGCTTTGATTCATGTCACCTATGTTACCACTATGCAAGTACACCAATTTCTATTTTGTATTTCCAACGTCATATGCAAGTTCATGCGCTCACCTTCCCCTCTTTGTGTATGTAATCACGCTTTGAGCCTCCCCTTTCGCATGGCTAAATTGGGCTTTAAAAGGCTAAGCCCAATATATATAAACGGACGTGTAAAACGGGGGAAAATAACGTTGGGTTAAAATTAATTAATGAATGAAAATATAAAATAGAAGGGCCCAAATTCAAGTATGGGTTGGGCCCGTGATTGGTGTAACCTTTACACCATTAACTTAATAATGGGCCGCAAATATTTACATATAAGAAATAAAGAAGAATGACAAGATATGTAAATGTAGAAAATACGATGTGTTTAACCCGAGGTTGGATTGAGTTGTGATGTAAACCTGCCCGGAACCGCCCGGCTGTCCAGTAGTCACAACAATACCTATCCAATGTGGGAGGTTAAACATGGAGCCCAGCAAGGACCTGAGGTTAGACTGAGTTGTGGCGTAAGACTGCCCGGAACCAACCGGCAACAGGCAGCCACAACAATACCTGTCTAATGTGAGAGGTCAGGGCCTTAATAAGACAATTAAGGCTGAGTCAGGATTATTAGGATTAAGTGAACCAAAGACTTAATCAAAATGGAACATGCTAAACTAAACGGACTGGTGGGGTTAGGTTAGGAAACACTTAACCAACTTAGCATGTTGGCTAGAGATAGAAAACCTAGTAACGGGGGACCCTTTTCAGCAGTAACCCTAAAAGGTGTATCAGGATACCCTGAAACTAGGCAGGGTGGGGCACGATTACTGGGCTGATTGTAAGAGGTCAAAGCGACGTCGGTGGTGTAGCAGTGTAGGTTCTAACGGAGTGCGGGCGTGCACACACTCCGGCGCAGAAAAATAAGACACTGGACACCAGTAGCATACCTGTGCACTCTAAGGTTGTGTCGGGTTGCCACTATGGGACTTGATACACCCCATGGAGGGACCAGCAGAGGTTACTACAGACATCGGGGGCCGTAAGACACATGTAACTTTGCGAGTAGGAGCCGATCATCATAGAATGGATCACATCACCCTGATTATGGGGTGCGAATTGGAAACTAGTTTATATGGGTTCAGAGATTAACATGGGGTACGATAGTATATTCGACCCTAGACAACTTAACCAAGTTTATAGTGCATGCCCACTTCTTGTTTATACTTATCATACCCAGTTCTTTATTCATAGACAAAATAGTACTAGACTTACTCAGGCTTTATGTCTGACTCTACTTTTCTTTCGTCTTCTTTCTTCCGTTTCCCCCCCCCCAGGTCCTCAGGGAGGGAACACAGCAGCTTGATCAGCCTCAACATCCAGCTTGAAGAAGAGAAATGTATTGCTTGGACTTTCCTGTTTTAAACTATGGCTTTGGACAATCCACTCTGGGGCTTTTGCAGTTTATCTATGTTTTATTTATGCTTCTTTAATAATGTACTCAAGACAGATTATGAAAGTGTTATGTTATGTTTTTGGAAAGGATGTTGTTGTAACACGTATTTGACTTTATGAAATAAAAGTTTGTTGTTCTTCCGTTGTTTACAAATATGTGTTCTTATATCTGTCTTGTATATCTGTGACTTGTACTTATAAACCTCCACCAAAATTAGGGCATTCCCTTTGAGAGTGACCCTAACGGAGGTGGGGTGTTTCAAACACCCCATGTCCATTAATGTCACTCACAAAAGGGAATGCATTAACTTCCATGGAGCATTATAAGTAAACAGAACAGAGTATTACAAGACAAATACGTAAAGTAGAAATTGAAAATTTTATAACTTTATTACAGCAGAAACAGAAATGAGTTTGGTTACATCCTTCAAAATCATAATGCCAAAACCCAAGTACACAAATATCATTCTTATACAAAATCCTTCAGGATGCATAATTTTAAAGCCATAAACCCCAACATAAACTGCCATGAAAAGATAGAGTCAAAGCCAAACAATACTTCAAGCAGAGAGAATCTGAATCAAGCTCCTATGTTTCCACCTTGAGCACCTTGGGGGGTAGAATGGAAAGAAAAGAGGAGAAAACAAATGAGGTCAGACATAAAGTCTGGCGAGTCCAGTGACTTTCAGCGTATAAACAAATAATAGTATCATGACATGTAAGTAAAGCTGGATGAGAGATAACAACAACAAGAGTAGCAGGTATTCTTAAGTTCAACAGAAGAAACAGAATGATATAGACCAAGTTATGCTTCTTACTTATCTCTTACTTCTCTGCATTAATACCAGTATAACAGGATTTTTTGTTACACTAATGTCTAAACTGAAACATAAACGGAAACAGAATAATCTCTACAAAAACAGAATGCTAGTAATGGGGCTTTACCACCCCAACAGAGATAGAAGGTACAAAACAGAATGCTAATAGTGGGCCATTACCACCCCAACTAATGAGCTTTTACCACCCCAACAGAAGGTACCACGCAGAAGCGGATAGAACTAGGTGTACCCTAAATTCTACCCCAAGCGATTGGCTCCCTAATACATAAATATCCTATGTCGGCCCCACAGTAGGGTGTATCACTCCCTAAAGTGGCAACCTACAGAGAGACACAGACCTATTTACAGATGTAACGGCGTCTTAACTTCACCAGAGCAGACCGGATCCATGCACGCACATGACCCTGTTGGAATGCGCCATCAACACCCCTCACCATTATCAGAATGAACCTCTTACAATTAGTTCAGTAAACGTGCTCAGACCCCTACCTAGTGTTGGGTCATAGTTTTGATACCAGTAAAGGGTTACTGACTAATATGGGTCCCACACAACAGATGACACAAGTAATTACCCCTCCTAACCATGTGTCCCCAGTCTAACAGATTTCTTACTTACAGATTTCAGATGTACAAAGTTTAGATTAACTAGCTCTCAGATTAGACATACAGGTTAACAAGTTTTCAGAATAACAGATCAGATGTACAGATTAACAGACTTATAGATAATTTCACCTAACCTTGTATTGAGCCCACAAATTTACCAAATGGGTTTATTAGATTCATCCGTCCAGTTGATTTAACCCTATCCACCCAACATGTTTTTAGGCATTATATTTGTCTTATATTTGCATTAATTAAATATTAATGCACAGACCTCTCACATTAGGTTGGTAGCTTGTGGCCGCTGGATGTACCGAGCGGTTCTGGGCAGACTTCTACCACAAGCCAGACCTAACCTCGTGTCTAAGCATCTTTTATTTATGCCTACGATCTCTCATATTAGACTTACAGTTTTCGGTTGCTGGTTAAGCCGGTTGGTTCCGGGCAAGCTTCTTCCGCAAACAGAGTCTAACTCGTGTCTCAGCATTCTTATTTTTAGCTAAAGCATTCATTCACAGATTATGCCAATATCAGACTAATTATGCCAATTCAACAAATTAAACTTCTTTACAAGTTACAGCATATTATCCAAAGTTCTATTAACAAGTTTTGCTCAATTTTAGATCGAGCCTACAGATTTTCATACCCCATATTACTGTATTTAGTTTTCAGTAGATTTAGCAGATTAGGCAATTAACAGATTTAATCATCCCCTAATATTCCATTGACATATCTCGCCTAATCATAAAATTAAGCCTAATTTTACATGCCTAAATTATGGTCATAATTCACAGTATAACATATTCCCCAAATTTTAGTTAAATTTACATAGTACGGAATATTCTCCAAAAACCCCAAATCGTGATATACAATACGAATTATGCCAAATTATAGCCTTTGATTTCAGCGTATGCATATCGAAAAATCCCCATTTAGGCGTATTCACATTTAATAGTTATCCTATTATAATATAGATCTTTACGCCTAAATCATATACACAATAATTCTCCTTCTTCCAAATCACAGACTATCATATATAATATGCCCAGATCTAGATCTTAAATTACAACATATGCTCTTATCTCAAATCAGTCACAAATCAGTCATGTCCAATTATGAATCATTCACTATTTCCCCCAAATTTAGCGTTCATGCGTCAATATCTTATGAGATTTGGCTCAGGCTCGTGGTAGCCTGGCTATAGAACAGAAGGAAGGAAGAGATACAGAATAGTTACTAGAATACTAATAAGATAGATCTACACAGAAAAACAGATCTGATAAACAAGAATATGCATAATCTTAGATTCAGATTTATAACCATGTCAAGATCATAATTAAATTTCATATCTGAAAACAACTGTACTCACCTTGTTTGGATTCTAAAAGAAAAAGGGGTTGTAGTTGTTCTCTTTTAATCCTATTCGGATTGGAAGAAGAAGGAGCACTAGTTCTAGCTTCGGTTTCAGCAGAGTAGCGACACCATTGATTTATTTTAATTAGAATTAAGGCAGCATAGTGTTACAATGGTTTTGTGTGGAGAGAAAGTGAGGTTTAGGGGTGTTTAAATAGCTTAGGAGCAACGAATCTGGTTAGAACGGGTCTCCAAATGCAGAAATCGAACTAGTCCTCGGATCTGGAAATGGGGGGAGATTGACCCCCTGGTCGACATATGTGACCTAGATCGACCCCCAGGTCAACACGTTGGTCGGCCTGGCTCCTGGGCAAGAAATTTCCCGCCATCCCGGGGGTGTGTTTTGACGAATTTTGAATTTTAAATCCGAGTTGTTTTAATTTATTTAAATCCTGAAACTTCTAAAGGCCATAACTTCTTCATACGGAGCCCGATTTACGCAAACTCAGACTCTATCTCAAGTATAATTCCGAGACGAATGCAATGGCGTAACTCGTTTCCCTTAATTCTTCTTTTAAAAATTAAGTATACTTTGTTTTGTCATTTTTATGTTCACAGAAAATACGGGGTGTTACAATCGTCATGCACTGGGATTGAGATTGTGGCTTCAATTAGCATTGCTCTATTTTCTCCTACACTGGCTTTTCTAGGGTCCATCTCCTTTTGAGTTCCACTTTGGTCGCTAGTGTGAGGGCCCCTACCTAGTTGCCATAAGGGGAGCCATGAATGCGGAGCCGAGCCTCTACATTCTTCTTCATCTCTTTCTTATTAGCTTCAACCAGTTCTACAATGTAGCATTCTCTTGCTACCTTCTGGTCACCCTTAATTATGCTGACTCCATTTTCGATAGGGAATTTCATGGTCAAGCACCATGAGCCATTACTATCCTGAATGCGGAAAGAGCTGGTCTCCCAATGAAGGCATTGTATGCCTAAAGCTCATCAACTGTGACAAAATCCTGCCCCATGGTAACCGTTGGTTCTCCTTCTCCAAGCTCAACAAGCATGTTGATGATGCTAATCGATTGAGTGGGTTGCCCCGTGAAACCATGGATCTTGTTATAGCAAGCTCTCACGTCATCCATAGGAAGATTCATTTTGTTGAAAGCATTAACGGAAAGAACATTGATAGATGCCCCACTTTAAACAAAGACCCTTCTCACTAGGGCTAGACCCAGCCAATGGTAACAACCATGGGATCAGCCGTAGGTGTTAGAAATCCGTCTGAGTCTCTATCTCTGAACACAACATCATCCCATGAAATCTTTGGCATTTTTGCGGGAAAGGCATTGTTCATGACCATAAGTCCTTCTTTATTGGGAAAGCTTTTCATCTCTTCCATATATCTCATGATGTCCCCCCAGCTTCTTCTGATTGGGTGGGGTCCTCCTGAAACCGTGTTGATGATTGGTCTTGGAATAACAACAACTGGAGTACTCTCGCTCTGACTTGGTTGTCCTACAGATGTCCCTTTCCCTTGAGTGGCTTGAGTATTCTGTGGGTTTTTTGTATAAAGATGGAACCTATTCTTCCTTATTAATTCTTCAATTAAGCTTTTTAGATGCCTGCACTCATTCGTATTATGGCCTGGTTGGTTGTGGAAACGACAAAACCTGCCTGACTTTGCTGCAGCATCGTTGACCTTTATTTGCCTTGGCGTTGGATATTCCTCTGTACACTTAGTTGCCATGAAGATATTTTCCATGGTGTCATTGAGAGGAGTTAACTCGGAATTCATAAAGAAGCAGAGTTTCTTGTTAGTCCAATTATCCTTCCCTTCATTACCCCTCTTCTGACCACCAGGATTCTTTTGGTTGCTTTGCATGTTGTCGGTCCTTTCAGGTTGGGCATTGCTTTCGGGAATGTCCAAGGCAAATGCTGGATCTTCGTCAACACTCATGTATTCTTCAGCTTTATCGAATAGTTCCTCGAGTGCACTTGGTTTCTTATTTTTGATCCAACATCCAAACTTGGTCTTTTTGCATATAGCTCCCTTCAAATCCATCAGAACTAGGTGGGGTTCATGATTTCCAACTTCGGCTATAGTCACATTTAAGCGAGTGAGAAAATCTTTGATTGATTCCCCCGGCGTCCGCTCTAGCTCATTTAGTTCCATCACATCTCGGACTTTGGTTGCCTAGAGCCTGAACTGCTTCCTGAATAGCTTGGCTAAGGCAGCGAAATCATCCATAGACTTTGGTGGAAACTTCGTGAACAAAAGAGAAGCCATTCCTTCAAGATAAATTGGAAAGTAAAGACACTTTAGCTCGTCTGTGGCTCGTGATCCATCCATGTTTTGGTCGTACTTGAATAGGAACACGTTGGGATAGCCGGTCCCATTATAGGCTTGTACCATTGGAGGCTTGAACTTCTTTGGGTACGGAGCCATTTTGATCCTCTCCGTGAGTGGGGTCTTTGTAGGAGCAAACCCCCACTCTTTCTCATCATCCTTCTTTTTCAAGCTTTTCTCCATGATCTTGCGGACCATTTCTGATATGCGCTCCTCCTCATTGTGTTGGTCCACGTGGTGAACACCGTCCTCCTTACTGGTTATCTGCCAAAGAAAACATTCGTGGTTTGGATTCCGGGGCTTTGGGCCTCCCACTTGTGGAGGTGCCCCTTTGGGGGAACCAAGCACTTGTCGAGAAGTTGCTTTATCGAAATGGTTGCGGGTAGGTGGTTTCTCTTCCTTATGATTATGATCATTAGATCTGGAAACTCCTGGATAAAATTTTCTCGATTTGGACTTGAAGAGGAGGAACCTGTATCTTCCGTATGAGCAGTTTAGGCAGATTTAGCACGGGCGACATTATGGTGACTTTTTTTGTTGCAGCTTGGACAACGAACATGGATGCTAACTTCTTCAGTATAACATTTTTCGCGATGTTCATTTGACTTGTTAGACCCGCAACAACTTCATCCAACTCCTTCCTCGTTATAGCCGCTTCAGCCCCAGAAGCTTTGCCAACTTCAAAGCGATTGGTTGGCGATGTAGCATTGTTATCCTGGTTGGTGAGGTTGTCGGTCTCTTCGACAGTCTTACTAGCTTTATTCTTCGGTGGTCTACCCATAGCTTGGATAAGGCCTTAAGCTTGCGAGAGAATTTGTTGAATAGTTCAGACTCTAGATTTGGAAAGTCTATAGGAGGAATGGGCGCCAACCTTTACTTTTGTGAGTGGTTTAGACAGAGGAGATGCGAATGGGCCTCACGGTGGGCGCAAAATGTATAAACCAAAACTTGCTTAAACACCAAAGGTGCCATAAAGGCACTTCACCAATCGGTAAGGAGTGAGACCACAATCGCAATAAAAAGGAAAAGACAAAAAGATTTTATAGTCGTTTGATCTTAGATCTCCATCCACTTTGGCAAGGATTTTCCATCAGCAATTCAAGAGTTACAAGCTCAAAATCATTCATAAGTACATTCATTTTCTTCTTTACACAAAGATTACACTCTAATCTATGCAAATCAATGGACAATTAGGCGGATTTCACTTAGTACAAGGAAAATGGTGGAGGATCATAATCTCTAAGATACTTGAACACTTTTGGCGGATTTAATGATGAACACCATGCTAAATCTTTACTTTGGGATGGTAGATGATGATAGAATCACTTGAAATAGGAGTGGAAGCAATTTGGCACCCATTTGGGGTTTTGGAAATTGATCCCTAAAAGCATGGAAGCCATAGCCTATTTATAGGAGAGCTTTGAATGAAGTGGTGAGCTGAGATTTGTATATGCAGGCTATGGGTCGAACATACAAATAATTACATAAATGCCACTACCAGCTGTTGATAGCTGTAACCAGCCCTATACCCAAATGGATGCTCGACCGACCCTGGAGGCAAAGGCAAGTGTTCGAGCCACCGTTCTCGATCGACCATAGAGCTTCACAAAAATTTGATGACATTTCACTTATTAAGATGTTTGATCCATTGACGTTCGACGTGTGACTGACCCTTCAATGCTCGACCCTTACTTGTTCGACCCTACGTTGTTTGAGTCCTTTGTAATGTTCGATCCTTATGATTTAAACTATTCAACACTCAACGGATTTTAACTATTCAAAACCCTAAACAAACGGATCCAAACAAAATTAAATAAATCAAGTTTGTTTTTATACCTTTCTCACTTTACCGATTTCAGGATCTTGAATATGATTAGGAATTGAATCAAATCGTTTTGTAGTGTCGCTGAGATGAACCACCTCCACTGGTATCCATACCAACGTTGAAAGAGATAGTCTTTACAACATCTAATTAAATTGAGAAATAATAAGCAGTAGATTGAAAAGGGTAAAAAGCTAGGGTTTTTTCTGAAAAAGGTAGAAAAGTGAATGAGGGTTAAAATATTTGAAGTATGAGGGAATAGACAAAGAGAATAGGTCGGTTATGTTTTCCTTGGACACGCAGACTTGTGTTTACGAAGAGGCAGGAATGTGAATTTTTTTTATTGCGCTTACATTGGACTAAAAAACACTTTTGCTTGCATTTGATAATAAACGCCACTTATTGTTGCAATAAAAAATTGTTTTTCTTGTAATACTATTCTCATTTCCTTAATCACATTACTCTCACTTGATTTAACCAATTAAATTCATCAATAATGTTACCTAATTTAGAGGTACTACAAAACATCTCCAGTTAAACTAAAACTTTTATATGATGTTTATAAAGAATTTTGGGTTTTGTGTTTTCAATTTCATAATATTCTAAGTTTGCATGAGTTTCCTAAGTTTAATTACAAGCTAATTATGGAAAACATTAATTTTGGGGTTTAATTAATTATTTTGGACTTGAATATTTTTAAATGATAGAGGATGGTATGTTCTTAAATCAATGAATTTCTGCGATTTTTCCCACATACGGATTAACTGATATGAATTTTCTAAGTTAGCCAGACTTAATGTGAAATTAATGCTAATTATGGTATTAACGCTATTAATTAACATTTTCTATGTTCGAAAAGTAAATAGAGAAAATTCTACATATGATCAACACCCTTTTATGAAAACCAATGAAATTTCAAGAATTATGTTGGAATTGAGGAAAATTGCATCTATAAAAGGAAATAAATCATTTTTCTCTATATTTACTATCTGTTTCATCACCCTTATTTGGAAACCATCCTTCGCACCTTTCGTAACAGTCGTAAGCACCTTCCACTTTCTCTAGTAAGCTTTGGATACTTGTGATATCACCTATTGGTATATGAAGTATTCAAATTTCCCCCTTTATATATAAGGCTTCTGCCTCGACCTTCCATTTCGAGTCATAGATACGAGTATTCAAATTTCCTCCTTTATATATAAGGCTTCTGCCTCGACCTGCCATTTCGGGTCATAGATATGAGCCTACAGTCTTAATGCTTACGAGGGGACTAAAAGGGTGTGTTATAGCATAAACTTTATTTTACGAAATAAGAGAGGTTGTCACCTTAGCATTCTTCGACGGAACAAAGGGATTGTTTTCTAAACAATTAATTTTGAAGAGTTTGAGGCCTTTGCCTCTATACCTTTAGGTGGAACAAAAATGGGTGTTTTGAACATTAAGCCTTAACGAATAAAACCACTGATTTTTGAGTATTTACTTAGACTTGTTTATTTTCGTTGGTTTTCGCTTGCACTTTATTTTCATTGGGTTATACCATGTTGCTTACGACACGATGAAGGATTAGAAATGAGTTTTTGTGTCAAAGGGGATTTGTTAATCGGCTTTTTGGTCTGATTCCCAGGAGTGCATCAGACACGCTCAACTCGGTATACCTCATGAAGCTGAGACTGAAAAGGAACACACAGGAGTGAAGGAAACATGATCAAGAAGGGATAACACCGCTTGTGGCCCCAAGGCATAGAGATAACATCTGCAAACCAAGGCCTTGGACCCCGAAGGAGTTACGAGCCTCGACCACTCGGTCCCGAAACCCTCGCACCCCTCGGAAAGACCTCACCGAGGCATGACGCAGAATTCGCACCCAGCCGTGTGCGAAATCTCGCACCCATGCCTGGGTTCGAAATTTCGAACCCATGCCTAGGTATGAAATTTTGAACCCAGTGGGTGCGAGGTCTCAAGCTCAACGGGTGCGAAATCTCGCACCCAAAGCCGGGCTCGAGATCCTGAGGCCAGCGGGTGCGAGATCTCGCGCCTACAGCTGGGTTTGAGATTCCGAACCCAGCGGAGCCAGATTTCGCGCCCGTGCCCAGTTTTAAAATTTCGAACCCACGTACTCGAAATTTTGAACCCATGCACGGGCTCGAAAATTCGAGGCGCGTGGGTGGCGGGCTCGAATTTCCTGCGTGTGTTCCCTATTTCTACCTAATCCTACCTACGCCTACCTACTCCCACTTCATAAATAGCCCATGGCCTCGCACTTCAAAGGAGTTGTATTTTCTTCACCTGAGACCTCCCTAGAGCTTCACGGACTCCGTTAATGGCATCTCCTATTTGAGGAAGAAGAAGAATTAAATATTCTTTTTTCCAAATACCTAGCATATTTCAATTATGAAAGTGAATGTAATGAGCATGGCTCTACCTTGTAATTCTTGAGTGATTAATAAAAGTTCAACATCCTTCCAAAGTGGAAGTAGGCCTAATCCGCGGCCGAACCACTATAAATACTTGTGTCATTTACCACATTCTCTTGCTTAGTCTTGCGACCAAATTAACTATTCCTAGTAATAGAAATCTTTGGTGTTTACGACATTTTTTGCCATCAACATTTGGTGCTTTCATTGAGAAATTGAATTCAAGATTTGTGTCTTTCTTCCACGTTATCATCTCGACTTCGACATGCTTGAGGTTCCTTGCCTAACCTGCTGTCGAGTCCGCTTACGATGGTAAAGAATCAAAGAACGCAATGGTCAGCTCTTCAGCCGCAGCCGAGGCCGGTACCTCCCAACAACCTCAACCGGTAGATGTCCCGGCCCCTAAAGAAACCATCCCTCGGGTTGTGGAACTCGAAACGCCCATTACCCAAGCTCAAATTTGCGCGCTTAATGAAAGATATGAAAATACCACGGTCGAGCTTAACGAAGCATTAAGGAATATCATTGACCTTATGCGACAACTTCAAAAAAGTCACTGCGTTTTCGCCCAACTTCAACTAACTCGGAACAATACTCGACCCCGACCAACGGCCTTAAAAAATTTCTCTTCCGAGTCAAGGGGCCCATACCAAAGGAGGAGATTCACCCTCATCAACCATGTCGCCGCTCGTACCAGTGCCCTCGATAACGGTAACGGTCATGCCAATGGGATTGTGAACAGCGACCGAACTACGGTCACATATAGCGAGGTGGCTCATTACCGAGACCGCTCTCGCTTGATTATCGATGACGGATCCGATCCTACAAACCAATCTCTTCCTCGACACAACCCGACGGTCACTAATCAGGGGAAGGCCCTGCTATCCCAACGGCCCGGGCTCCTTTAGAACAGGATCCACATCACCCTGTTCCACCTCAACGTCCGCACATGGACCCAATCATAGATGTCGAGGACATGGAGGAAGACAATCCGGACATCCACCATAGAAGGCAACCTCGCAACAGTACTCCGGATCCGCGTCAAAACCCATGGATCATGATGGAGGATCCACACCCGACCTATCTCCCCGACATGACACGAAGGGTCATGAGGGAGACGCGAGGGGGCGTACACGGCACATGGAAAGCTCACATTAGGCGTAACCCCTTCACAAGAAGCATGAATGAAGCCGAGTGGCCAAACCGCTTTGATATGCCACAAATGCCACTCTATGATGGTACCATTCATCCTTGTGTCTTCTTGAATCGCTATGAATGGCAAATGGACTCGAGCCGAGGTGATGATCCGGCCTAGTGAAAATGCTTCCCGGTCTTCCTGTCGGTACCGAACTAGCTTGGTTCTCCCGCCTCCCTCTCGATTCCATTAAGAACTTCGGGCAACTAGAAACAGAGCTGGTCAAGCAATTCAGGGTGCATATCCCAACTCTGAAGAATGCCCTCACCTTATCCATCCTATACCAGGGGCCCACCGAGTCGCTTAGGGCCTACCTTTCCAGTTCAACATAGCTCTCACCGAGGTTGAAGATCCAGATCCTCGCACCATACTCTTTCAGCTAGCCAAAGGGGTCCTCCTACTTCAGAATTCGGAGCCTGGATCGATCGAAAGCAGCCAAAGAGCCTCGATGCCTTCTATGAGAAGGAAGATCGGTACTTGTGCCAAGACGAAGCAACTGCCAATAACCACTTTAGATGTAGGGGAGGTGGGGAGCCCTTCGACCAAAACAGGGGGCAGGTCCCCAAAGGAGAAAACCTAACAATGGAAGGACGGATGGACAAAACAGCGGGAAAGCCCCAGCAAAATTAAGAAATCCCGGCCCTCGCCAAGCTTTCGAGACCTATACCCCATCGAATGAAGACATAGAGACAATCTACCTAGAAACATGTAACTTCTGCCATACAAGAAGCCGCACATCAGAGAATCAACCGACCGCGAGAAGAACACTGGGAGGTATTGTCGATACCACGAACTGTGAGGGCACGACACCAATGAATGCCGCCGACATAGGGATGCAATCCAGTAACTTATTCGTGAGAAACAGCTCGATAAACATGTCCAAGAGCCCTTTCCCACCGAGGCAAACTCGCAGCCTTTAGCGCCGACTTCACAAGCAGCCACAAAGGGAGCTCCAGGACAGCCTAACCCACGACGAGGAATCGTGATCAACACAATATGTGGCGGACCTTACCCACACATAAAAGCTTTCGAAAAATGGAGGAATATGTGAGCTCCATTAAACATGCTACTTACGAAGCCTACTCCGCTCTCCCTGAGTTCATCCCATCCAAGCTATAAAAAACCATGCAGGAAAACATCATCTTCCGAAAAAGGGAATCGACAGGGGTGGAAATCCCGACCACCGATCCATTAGTCATCACTACCCAAATCGGTGCCGCTTCCGTTCGAAAGGTCTTAATCGACTCAGGAAGCTCGGTCAACATCATCTTTAAGGCCGCATATGACTAGATGAAATTGGAAACGAATGACTTGAAGCCATGTCACACCGCAATTCACGGCCTCAATGGGGCCTCTAGTCCCCCGTAGGGATGACTGACCTACCCGTAGAACTTGGCAAGGGGGATCGAAGCCGAGTTCGGATTCTGACTTTCATGGTCATAGACATCGACCCCGCAATTGCTTGTCATTCCCTTGGCTTAGATCCTAGAATACCTCTAGTCAAAAAAAAAGGCCGCATTTTAAGGCCCGAGAGGTCCAAGGCACTCGAAGAAGAGGTGGACCGTCTGCTCAACAATAACTTCATCCGCGGAACTGACTACCCCGAATGGGTTTCCAGTCCAGTTCTAGTTAAAAAGGCCAACGTAAGTGGCGAACATGCAGCGTATTCTCCGATCTGAACAAGGCATGTCCTGAGGACAGCTTCCCTCTCCCGAAGATCGATCGACTAGTTGATTCAACTTGCCGGAGACCAGCTATTATCCTTCATGGCCGCCTACTCAGGCTACAATCAGACCTTGATGAGCCTCCATGACCAAGATCATACCTCTTTCATAACCAACCTTGGGCTCTACTGCTACCGTGTTATGCCCTTCCGCCTTAAAAATGGCAGCGCCACTTATTAACAAATGGTTAATCAACTCTTTAAAAATCAAATCGGAAAGTCCGTGGAGGTGTGCGTGGATGATATGCTAGTAAAATCAAAAATATCAAGCGATCACATCCATGACCTCTCCGAAATGTTCAAAGTCCTTCGCCAATACGACATGAAACTCAACCCCCTGAAATGCTACTTTGGAGTCACATCGGGAAAATTCTTGGGTTTCATTGTCAATTCATGGGGCACCGAAGCAAACCCAAAAAAAATCCAAACTATTCGGGACATCCGAGTCCCCGAGAACATCAGGGATGTTCAAAGTCTGAACGGAAAGGTCGCTGCTTTAAGTCGGTTCACCTCTAAGGCCACTGACAAATGCATCCCCTTCTTCGATTTACTCCAAAAAGGGAAACGCAACTTTGAGTGGACCCTCGAATGCGTCTCCGCATTCAAGGATATCTTGGATCACTTAGAGCGACCACCCATCCTCTCTAAGACTATAGACCATGAGGACTTATATATTTACATGGTTGTTTCTGCAAAGGCTATCACCTCGGCACTAATACACCTCAAAGATCGCACTCGATGGCCCCTCTACTATATCAGCAAGCGGCTAACGGGGGTAGAGAAGAACTACTAGAAGCTAGAAAAGCTGGCATTCTGTTTATTGATTTCCTTTAGAATGCTCCGACTGTACTTCCAATCGCATCCCATGAAAGTTTTCACGGACCAACCACTACATCCGATCCTACAACGACCCAAGGCGTCAGGGCGATTAATAAAGTGGAGCATAGAGTTAAGCGAGTTCGACATAACCTTCATCCCCCGACGAGCCATCCTTGGCCAAGCCCTCGCAGACTTCATCGTGGAGTTCATGGCCCCCGAGAAGGAACCCATGGTGAATGCCGGAATTCCCGATGCCAAGTGGAAATTATTCGTAGACGGCTCCTCTGACAGAAAATGCTCCCGGGCTGGAGTCCTTCTCATCACCCCTGAAGAATGCTCGATGTATTACGTGTTAAGAATAAATTTCCATGCTATTAACAACGAAGCGGTGTACGAGGCCTTAATCGTCGGGCTTAGAGTCGCGATCGAAATCAGGCTGGAGACCGTCCACATCTTCTCCGATTCACAGCTTATCGTCCGACAAGTACTGGGAGAGCATCAAGAGAAAGAGTGATCTCTTGCCTAGTACCTGGCCTGGGTTCAAGGGCTACTCGTCCACCTCGAGCGCTTCACCATCGCCCGTATCCCACGCCAACAAAATGAAAAAGAAAATTCCCTTGCCAGAATGGCAAGCTCTGAAGATCCTCAACTTAACGGATTCTCCCCGGTTGAAATCCTCAACTCTACAAGCATCTAGCAAAGGAAAGACGAGACCATTATGAGCACCGAACCCGAGCCCGAGTCCTGGATGACACCAATCAGAAATTACCTGCAGCATGGGATCCTACCTAAGCATTAGAAGGAAAGGCACGTGCTCACTCTCCAGTCCACCCGTTACCTTCTTATGGACGGGTCACTCTACCGTAGAGGTTTCTCCCTTCCCTTGCTCCGGTGCATAGCTCACAGCGACGCCTTCCAAGTGCTAAGTAGTGTGCATGAAGGCGAATGTAGCGATTACACTGGGGGTAGACCTTCGCCAGAAAGATTCTCAGACATGGTTATTACTGGCCCATTCTTGATCAAGACGTCGTAGATTATGCTCGAAAGTGCGATAAGTGCAAGCGCTTCTAAAAGATTCCACGAGCCCCGCCTACCGAACTGTCTCAAATGGTCATCCCATGGACGTTCACCATGTGGGGAATCGACATCATTGGAACTCCTCCAATGGCCAGAGGCGGGGCATGATACATCGTCGTCGCAGTGGACTATTTCACCAAGTGGGCATAAGATGAAGCTCTCGCAGACATAACCACGAAGAAGATGATCAACTTTGTCGTCCACAACATCATTACCCGCTATGGAGTGCCTTAGGCTATCATCTCCGACAATGGCACTCAATTCACGAGCGCCGAGTTTAAAGCCTTTTGTCAGCGCCACGGCATCGACAAGAGATTCTTCGCAGTGGCTCATCCTCAAGCCAATGGGCAAGTCGAGGCGGTTAATAAGGTCATCAAATCTATCATCAAGAAACGTTTAGAAAAAGATGGGGGCATGTGTGCAGACGAACTTCCTCTAGCTCTATGGGCTTACCACACCACTCACATGACAACAACCTGCCATACTCCTTTCGCCCTCGCATATGGATCTAAATCCGTCATTTCCATTGAGCTTATGTTACAATCCCATCGAGTCACGTATGTCGATCCAACGACAAACCAAGATTTACTTCTGGGATCACTCGACTTGCTAGAAGATAAAAGGAATGAGGCCAATATCAGAGCCGCCGCCCGACGACAGCGAGTAGCCCGATACTTCAAATCAAGGGTCCGCCACAAGGGCCTCAATGTCAGCGAACTCGTCCTAAAGCTGGTTTTTCCCCTGCCAATAGGCATCGCACCTCGTTGGGAAGGCCCATACTCCATACATCGAAAGCTCAACAATGGAACCTTCAGGCTCACCACCATCAACGGAGCTGAACTCCTAAGGGCATGGAACAACGAACATCTCTGCAGCTACTTTAAAAAACCTAGTTTACGGTTGTTTGTACTTTTCGAACAATGTTCTGTTTTTCCAAAAATCCAAGGCATTGTAAAGGCTATTACTGCCAAAGTAATTAGTAGAAATGGTGTTCAATTTCTTGTCTCCCCGTTGTTTACTTCTCACGTAATGCATCTTATTTTCCAACAACTAACTCGATTCATGCCTGCGAAAAACGCATCGGCACCCCGGGCATGGGAGCCGGCGTGGCCATCCCAATTTCTAGGCAACATTGAGTTTGAAACGCTTGGCTACGCTTGGCACCCTGAGCACGGGAGCCTGTAATGCCACTCGAATCGTCGGCCCACGCCGCAACCAAGTCTAAACAACCACTAACTCGAACCCTGGCCTAGTGCCGAGGCCGAGTATAAATCGTTCTACATCCTAGTCTAGGCGGTTTGGTGCCACTCAACGACAGACTAAGATCGATGCAAATCTCTCTTCGTCGGTTGTGGGAGCCAGTCGAATCTTGGCACAACACCAAGACCGACCTTAAATCGTTTCTTCCGCTTAGCTCTCAAGGCTTGGGCCAGCCTGTGGCCATGATCGGACCTTACGAGCTGATGATCGGGGCTGAAAACTACACTGGCGAATAAACGACGTCTGGCGGCTCGTCGCAACCCTTTGAATGACGAGAGAGCCACCCACATGGTGGACCGCACAACGCAATGCCCTTCGCCTTTGCTATACTTGGGTTTAACCCTGGGCCACCCTAAACAACAAGCGCACAACCTAGTTTCACAAACTAGAGGTTCCTTGAGCTGAGGGGAACTTACAGAAACCATCTCTTTACTCCACCTCTCTGGAATAATTTTCCCAGAGATGGCCCCTAATCGCTTTTGTGACAAGTGTAACGATAAGTAAGTTATGCAAGTACAGTACGCTGGAAAACATAAAAAGAACATCCAAACACTTGACATAGAAGGCGATCTTTACTAATTAATATTTTCTTTTCACACACACACGCTGAAACAAACTACGTGTCTAACCCTTTTACTTTCTAATGACAGGGTGTACATGAGAACCACACCCTGTCTTGAAAAACCAAAAGAAAGGGTCGTACTCGCGTAAACTATAGGCTTACACTACCAACATAACGGTAACCTCTACTTAGGCTACTAACATTAATCGTGTTTTTCCTTCTTTTTCCTGTGCCTTTTTGCAGATTCAACACTTGATCGTTCGTCACCAGCACCAGTCCTCTTCTGACCAGATCCCCTTCTGCTCGATCGACCCTTCAAGGGAGTAATCAACTCATGAGTGACAGAGAGGCGACGAGCCCCTGCACCATCACCGCTAGAAATCTCCGTGATATTAGTAGTAACGACATGCGGCATAGGCATGGGGACATTCCCAGCGGTAGGATCTGCGATAGCCTCGCTCTTTACGGGATCTCCTTTCCTTCCCGCTCGGCCCTCTCCTTCTCCTCCACCTTCTCATGCTGGGCCACAATCTTGGTCTCTTGAGTCGCCCTATAGCTGACATCATAGACACATTGGCGTCCACTGAACCTCTGGCCAAGGCACTCGATCCGTCAACCATCTCTCCCTCCTCGTTGAGAATGTCCACCGTGCTAGGAGTTACTCTTTTGTCAGGAAAGGTGTCAAGTTGGTCGCTGCCATCTCTAGCCTGTGTCCCTATGAGGCCTGACCCAGTTTCAAGCACATGGGTGATCATAGTGGCGGGATCCGCAGCTGTCGTAAACTTAGGAGGAAATGCATAGCAAAGACACAAACTTTTTAGTCCATAAATTTGGTAATCACTTCATTCTCAGGGAGGCAGGGTAAAAGGAAATTACCTATGGTCAAGGGTGGCATAGGAATGATAGGAAGGGTGCTTGCGGCGATAGGTGAAGTGAGGCTAGTATCCCCCAGTGCCTGGAAGTCGGGATTGTACTCGGTAGCGGTGCAGGCCGAAGCCTTATGACCACTCACCATAGAAGACTTGGGGGCCGGGGGTTGGTAAGAGCTCCCCCCTGCAAATGTTTTTGTCACTACCACGCTATCGGTTGGCATGAGCTTCCCCTTTTCCTGGGCGAGCCTTGCTAACCTTTTGTTCTCAGCATCTTCTCGCAACAGCCTTTGTCCTTCCTCTAGCTTCTCCCACTATTATCTAGAAGAACATTCTCAAGCTTGCACTCATCTAAATTGCTTACATCCACTTGACGCAAGAAAGCCTCGAACGAAATAAACTTCTCCCAAGTTCTAGCAAGCTCGTGGGGGTAGTCTTCGACCCACGAAATCCCTCAGAATCTCTAAGCATTGACATACATATTATGAATACATACCTCAAAGGAGGACCCAACACGAAACTCCGCATCCGTCAGCTGCTCCCTCAGTAGCTCTATCTCCCTTAGATATTCAGCCTTTATACCCTTGGACTCGCTCAGCACGTCCCTTTTGTTGGCTTCGGCATCCTCCTTTGCCTTTCTCATCATGTCGAGTTGCTTCTTCAACTCAGCGACTTCGGCATTCTCTGCCTGCAATCTCCCATTTTCCTCCCTCAAAGCAGCGTTGTTGTTCTAGAGTTTGGTGACCCTTGCATTGTCTTTTTCAAAAACATCACACGGTCGCTTTAGATCGGCTTTGTCCTTTTTCAGAGCCGTGGTCTCCGTAGTTAGATCAACCATGGTGGATTTATAATTTGAGATGGAATGCTCCGACTCCCTCTTTAGTGTATCATAAGCCTACATCATCTCAACTGCTACGGCAGAGCTAACATTAAAGGGTCTGACAGAGTATAAAAGAGAACTTACAATGAAGGTAACGGACGTACCTATCCTCTTATTCAAAGCTTCAATGGTGGTCTTCTTGTAGCAAGTTGTAGGTTCTTCTTTCTGATTAGATCTGAAAGTCCGAAGGAATACCTGCTGAACTCATTAATTTTATGATACGAAGCTTTCACATGCTCCCATACCTTCCCTGACGTTCAGTCAGGAGCCGGACGGAGGTCGGGGACAAACTTTAACTCGTCGAAGTAGTGCCAGTGAAAGTGGTTCTTTAGGAACGATACTTTGGTGGTGGTCTCAAGCTCGCTACTAGACGAGCTACCTGTAGGGGTAGGATCAGATGTGTGTGGTATAGGCTGGGAAGCCTCGGCTTCCGTAGTTTTTTCCATTCGTTGATCTGGTCTGCATCTTTAGCTATACTTTAACGCATCAGTGTTAGAACGGGCAGTATATTGACCTGTACCCCTCGTGTTGGTGACAACTAATATATGTGTGTAATGCTATGCAAGGCTGGCTACACAAAGAAAGTTCAGAACAATTCGTAACAGTCCAAGTCCTAGCCCGGTTGTATGCTCTACCCTATGTGAACAGTCCCGAACCCCGCTCGCGCAGTTAACAACATATGCATCAATGCTATCCATGCAAGTCCAGATACGAGTATTCGGAAGTCAAAGTCCATCGACGTGACAAGTTGGAATCCCGGCACATAAAAGGCCATGCCTTGAACCCTTACGGGCTTGAAATTTCGAGCTCACGGTTCGAAATTTCAAACCCAGATGGGTTCGAAATTCTGAACCAAACTGGGTTCGAAAATTCGAGCCCCTACGACTTCGAAATTTTGAACCCAGGCAAGGGCTCGAGGATTCGAACCCACGGGGCTCGAGAGGTCGACCCAAAAGGGTTCGATGCTTTGAACCCCGGAGTTCGAAAATTCGAACCAGTGTGGGTTCGTGACTTCGAACGTGGTGGGTTCGAAAATTCGAACCCACTGAGTTCGAGAATTTGAACCCACGGGGGGTTTGAGGCGTCGAACCTAGCTAAGGTTGAAAAATTGAACCCACGAGGTCTTGAGGTCTCCGCCGTGGCCCTTTGACCTCGTCCCCTTCTCACCACATCGAGTCAAGGTCTCACCTAATTCGGTTTGCAATTTTTGGGTCCAAAGTTATCGAGTTCGAAGCTTTCAGCAATGGTCGCCAGAGAACGATACTGTAGGAGGAAGAAGTGTGAGGGGGCCTATTTATAAAAGGAAAAATTGTCCCTTTATATTCCAGTACGGGTTAGAAATTTCCTAGCCCACTGGGTTTGAAATTTCGAACCTCGAGGGGTTCGAAAATTCAAGCCCCCAGGGTTTGAAATTTCGAACCCACAGGGTTCATAATCCCGAACCCCTAGGCTCTAAATTTCAACCCCATTGGGTTCGAAATTTCAAGCTTACGAGTTTGAAAGTTTCCAAAAATATAAATAATAACAATAAAATATGAAAATGGTCGCACCTCCAGGATCGGGAACGCTACGACACGCTGCCTTGTGTACATACTTCACACGCGCGCATGCCAACTCCCGCGCATCCGCGGAGACTACGCACTACAGACACTTAGCGATTTGAGCACGACACATCGCTAACGATGGCTCATCTGCAACGCCAAGGGGAATGAGCCCTACAGCTAACACCTATTTACCTTTTGAATCATAGAAAAACTAACAGCTTTGCCACTCCCTCAACCTACGCAAAGCACATCATGTCAAAGACAAGACGTACTTTGGGGGGCAGATGTTAACCTGCTTTTTGGTCTGGTTCCCAAGAGAGCATCAGACACGCTCAACTCAACATACCTCGTGAAGCTAAGGATGAAAAGGAACACAAAGGATTGAAGGAAACATGATCAAGAAGGGATTACACCGCTTGTGGCCTCATAACATGGATAAGACGTCCGCAAACTAAGGCCTCGGACCTCAAAGGATTTACGAGGCTCGACCACCTAGTCCCGGCACCCTCGCACCCCTCGGAAGGACCTCACCCAGGCATGACGCGGAATTCCAGCCCATACGGGTGTGAAATCTCGCACCCATGCTTGGATTCGAAATTTCAAACATGTGCCTAGGTTCAAAATTTCAAACCTAGTGGGTGCGAAGTCTAAAGCCCAGCGGGTGCGAAATCTCGCACCCATAGCCGGGCTCGAGATCCCGAGCCCAGCAGACACGAGATCTCGCGCCCACAACTGGGATCGAGATTCCGAACCCAGCGGAGCAAGATTTCGCGCCTGGGTTCGAAATTTAAAACCCAGGTACTCGAAATTTCGAACCCATGCCCGGGCTCAAAATTTCGAGGCACGCGGTGGTGGGCTCGAATTTTCTGCATGTTGACCCTCTTTCTACCTAATCCAACCTACTCCTACCTAGTCCCACTGCTATAAATAACCCATGGCCTCACACTTCAAAGGGGTTGTATTTTCTTCACTTGAGACCTCCATAGAGCTTCATGGACTCCATTAATGGCATCTCCTATTTGAGGAAGAAGGAGAATTAAATATTCTTTTTCCTAAATACCTAGCATATTTCAATTATGAAAGTGAACGTAATGAACATGGCTCTACCTTGTAATTCTTGAGTGATTAATAAAAGTTCAACATCCTTCCAAAGTGGACGTAGGCCTAATCCGCGGCCGAACCACTATAAATACTTGTGTCATTTACCGCTTTCTCTTACTTAATATTGTAACCAAATTAACTATTCCTAGTAATAGGAATCTTTGGTGTTTATGACATTTTTTGCCATCAATAGGATTCAAACCCTATATGTATGCATAATGCTTTTGGTAGGGAACCATTTCATCACTTTAACTGCAATTACCTTGTTTGTCAAAAGCCATAGTTTTGACTTATACTTGGTAGGGGACCACGTCTTGCTTTTGCACCTGCTTTAACACATTCTAGGTACTAATGGGAAGGGTTAGTTAGAAGATTTAAGGGTTCTTAGTAATCCTATAGATACACTATGTCATATTTATGATGTTCCACAATGTATGGTGATAAATGAAGTTTGAACTTCTACATGGTGTTACCCGGCCTTTGTCAAAAGGTTCTTAGTCATCCTATGGATAAAACTATGACACGTGTAGGATGTTCCCCAGTAAGTGTTGATAGGTTCTTGTCCATCCTACAGGTTAAACTGTAGCACATGTTTGGTGTTACCCAACATGTGTTTGCAAAATGAAATGTATAGCTATATCGAAGGGTGTATATGTAGGATGTAACCCAATATATGGAGATAGAAGTTCGTAGTCATTTAAAGGGTAAAACTATAGGGTGTGTTGTGGTGATACATACTTTGTTGCAAATTTGCACACCTTTTATGTTGTTCTAACCATTGTGGATGCAGGGTCACAAGGATGGTTTGGTTATGGAAGATATTAGCAAGAACAAACCCATTCTGCTAAGCGGCGTGGTCTCGCTAGATATCTTTTTGAATCATGTAGAGAATTATTACCCACACTAGTTTATTAACTAATACAAAGTTTTTGTTTTATCCTTACACTATCAAATACAAATATTGGAGTAGACTGAGGATTGTAATTTTTTAGGTTTCACTTCTATGAATAAACTTCTGAAGACGTGCAAGAGACAATAGTTATTTTATGAGTCCTTTTCCGCTGTTCGCTATATCATTTACGAATGTACGTAAAGGCAGGAATGTTGGTGCTTATATATTTAACTACGATCAACCAAAGAGGCATCTTCATATGTCACTCTTAATTTTTTTTACTGTAACAATTATATATTAATCTGAACGGAATTGTGAAAGGGAATTGCAATGAATGTGTTCTGAAACTTTTCCTTGTTTCGTTATTCTCTGATGTTATGATTCATTAACATAATCGTCTTTTATCATTAAAAGTTGATACTATAGATGATTGTAACATCTGTAAAGCTTAGAGTAATGCCTTTCTACATTAGAAATTTCGGATAATTAGCTGGTCTTACTTATAATGCAGGCTATGGGTTTCATTTATGAGCCAAAATAGGCCCGAACAAGTTGAACCATTATATTACTTCTACTTAGTTTATTGTATAATAATACAATAGTATCCGACCATCTACTCAAAATCAACTTTATTGATCAAAATTTTATGCCACGGTGGAAAGCCAACAATCGACTTATCATCAGTCATATGCAGTGCTGAAGTAATTCTTAATGACACCATCGCACAGTATCTGTAGCACCTTACTGTTGGACTGCCCTACACATCTAGGTGTCTTGAAATTACTTACAGACGCCCCTAGGTTAAGATAGTGGACCAGAATTTGGTGGAAGGTACCTTCACGAAGTATTCTGAGCTCTAATGGGCCAATGGCTTTGCTTTTTCTTTGACCAACATAGCCAGGGTCGACGAAGGCCCGGTCCAAACAGTCACAGCAGTTGCTTAACACTTCTTTGCTAGCATCACCGCTTAACTCCCAGAATATGACGTAATGTCCGGGCCCTGTGCTCATGTCAGCATAGCTTGAGAAGTCCACCACTTCCAGTTTCTCCACTGCTAGCAACTTGCTTGCTTCTTCTACAGCTATTTGAATGTCCTTTTCTGTGTTTTTGTCTATGTTTATACTTAACAACAGGCTCCTTCGGCATATGAATTGCAGTTTTGGGGTTGAGTTGTGGAAGCCAGCCACTCGGACTATGTCACCTAATCTGTATCTGTACAAACCTGCATTGTTGTTTTTATTCAGGAAAATTTATTAAAAACACATGTTTTAAGTTTTAAAATACATAATTTCCGCTTTTCATAAACAAATTCCAATAAAAGCTCGAACTTTTATTTTCAACCAAACTAGGGTGTAAGCTACAAATATTTGAGTTTTGTGGAGTAATAAGCAAACAAGTACTTTTACATAATGTTAAAGCGAGTTAGCAGTAAGTACAAACTTATAAAGGTAAAAGGTACCTGCAAAGCTAGTGAGAATAACCTCATACTCTTCACCGACCTTTACTTCAGTAAGGCCAACTGGCTCCAATTCTTTATATTGGAAACTTGTGGCAATTTTCTCCATACCAAAAATTTCAGCTTTCTCCCTTAGTGGTATAAACTCAAAATACCCAATATTTGGTAAAACAGCAAAAGTCACCAACTTTGGAGGCAGTTCAGGATCAATGTTTACTCCAATCCACCCCTCTGATGCCCCATAATCTGCACTCATCAATGGCAAATTTCCAGCATAATGCCTTAGTTTTTTAAGATAAGGCTCCATTGATCCCGTCATTATTCCATAAACATATTTAGCGTTAGGCCATAATTTAGGGATCACACCATACCAGCTACTTAAACCAACACACTTATTGTAGATTGAATCTGCTAATTCAGGATTAGGGCGCAAGAGTTTAGAGACTGCTGTCCTAACGGTAGGTGCAGTGACTCTGCTTGATAGGACCCCAGTTCTTATATCATTACAAATTTCTTCCCACACCTCTTCGAATGTTCTAAATGCATGCACTAAGCTAAAAGCAAACACAGAAAATACAAACTGCACTTCATCAGAGTAAATTAACCCGCATAGGAGATGACAGTACAAGGTCTGATGGTAATCGGGTCCGAAAATTACTTCTTCTGGACTTGTACATTCAGAATTCATGTCTTTCATTGCATGTTTGAATTGTTCGCTTCTGTAAATGTTTGTTGTCGCAGTTGTAGCTATAAGACCTCCTTTGGTTTGGAACAGTTTGGTACCATAGATAAACTGTAGAGCTTTTCCTTTGCCAATAGGGAATGCCCTGCATAATCCACAATTTTATTCTTATTTAGATCATATAATTAATCCAAATTTGAGATAGACTAAAAGGAAGCTGGCTATTATAGTATTAAAGCTAGTAAATTCTTCACATTAATGTATAAAAACAAACATATAACACAATCTCAAATATATTTTTTCCAATTTCACAACGTGGTTTGTCCCAAGAAAGACACTTGGTTCCTGGGATAAGTTGAAAGACAAACAAAAAGGCAAACAAAACAGCCCAACAAACATCATAAAAAAATGAAAAGAGAAGAATTTGTAAACTATGCGCTCCTATCCGACATGCCTAAAGACTATGCCATCCTTCAAAAAATAGAAATAATTGCAAAGTTATATTAGAAAGCCGTTGAGTTATATATGATTAGTGTTCCACAATAGCTTTCCCCCTTTTTCTCTCAAATTTGATTACATAATTCACCTGTCTCCTTATTGTGGAGCTATGACAAGAACGTCATGTACATCATCAGTTCTACTATAATAAACAGTTAAAAAAATGAGACAATAGAAATGATGAATAATTGATGATAACAAAAGGACAAATTTTTATGATATAAAGCACATGATTGTTTTCTTCCATACAATGATAAATGAGCAACCAGGCCATTTTTGATATCATATAACACATATATGCACCAATTTTTAATATAATCAAAGTATAATCAAAATGACTATGTGAAAATCAACTTTTTTCCTTCCATTCTCCATGCATCATAAAAGAATTCAAATCCAAACCTGTTTCTAAAAGCAAATGATGTCTTGAAAACCTGCATAGTTGAACCTACCAACTCCTCGTTGAAAGGCAGAAACTTTTTCTTCCCTTTTGTAGTACCAGAGCTGCAAAATATAAGTGCATAATTTTTCAATGAATAAAATACACCATAATTTGACAAAACTTAAATGCAATGGTGAAAAATAAGCAATACAAACACAAACCTCAAGGAAAATGAGGTCAATGGAGTTCCAGTTAAAATCGGTGAATGATCTCCATTGATAATCCTTTGGATATATGGATTCAAGTCATCGTGATACACCAATGGAACACATGCTTTGAAACTTTCAATATCATTTCTATCTCCAAGACCCAAATTTTGCAAATACTCCGCATCTTTATTCATTTCTATTATCTTTTTCAATGTTTCTTTCTGAACATTTTCTGCATCTTTTGTGATTTCTTCAAATTCTTTTATAACTGACTGAATACAGAAGTTACTCTCTTTGTTTGACATCGCCACAAGATAGCTTAGTTATGAACAAAAAGGTAGTGATGAGTGATGTGTGAGAAAATTGAAAATACGATGAGTGTACTTATGGTGAAGTAAACAGGAGCAAATCACCTGGGATATCCCTTAAATCTCTTTCCTTTTCTCTTAAATTCATTAATAATTACATTCATCACATTATTATCATTATCCTTATAAAAAAAATAGTCTTTCCACATTCATTTGCTTAATAATTGTACAAGAAAACATATTACAATTTAGGGATTTTTGATTAAGTCCCTTATAAGTTTTAAGATACGCAAAACATCCTTACTAAAAAGTAAATAAATTAGGTCCTCTTTTTTGAAAATCATTAAAATACATCAGAAAACAGTGTTATGAATCACAAAATTTAAAAACATATTTCAGTTTATATTTGTCATCATATTTATATCTAGAAAAACAAAAAAAATTGATGAGGAATGAAAAACAAAAATAGTAAGCAACAATAATAATTCCAAAAATGTATGCAATTAATAAAAAAATTGTTAATATACTAGCAACTAAAATCAATAGTTTGTACAATTTTATGCAATTATTCGATGAATAACTATAGATATTTTTTACAGTCATTCATAACATACCACTTTATGTGGAAAAAATACAGATGAATTTGCGAATTTAGAGAATAATGGCTTGCATTTCTGCAAAAAAAAATTCGACATGAGGAAGTATTGTCTTTTCAGGTGGATATCTGGAAATGTGTTTGTAGTTGTTAAGTCAATATTTGTCTCTATGTCTACAGTATTTCCCAATAAGTTTAGACAACTTTGCACTTGTTTTTTGGTTATATCAAGTTGCGTAGTCTTAATATTTAGAATTTTATGAATTTTTCTATTTAGACAATGAAACCAAAAAATACAAAATGAATTTGGAATAATAAACTAATTCTAGGGATGCACTTTATAAGTGAAGTTTGCACATGAGTGTGCACTTTATTATGTTTGGTTTAGGTACGTGCAACTAATATTCACTTTAATTTATTTTCTTATTTATCATCAAATATAAAGTCGTATGCTCATGCCTCTTTGATTCGATAAGAAATTTCTAATTATCCGTTTGATTTTATTTCTAATCACGATATCGATATACCAACCAAATTTATTTTATATTTGTTTGCACTTATTTTTTCATATTCATTCTAAATATACCAATGCACTTCTTAATTTAAGGAATACTTTAGTGTTTTGGTATTTCCATAATTTCTTCAATTATAATATTTCAATCATAATTTCTAAGTATGAGAATGTTAAGTTAGGTTTATGATTTAATGCTTTTTAATTTTGAAAAATGTAAATTTTGATGTGTATTGATTTTCCTTTCGACAAAGCCGCCAAGTTCATGGAGATTCATAGTCAAGGATATTTTAAGTCAGAAGAAACTTAAACTCACCACAAAATCTGGTTCAACCTAACTCCGGATCAGTCTAGCAACTTGAAAGTAAAACCTGGTTCAACCATATATCTGGTTCGCCCAAGCAGAAGAGTGAAGTTCCAGATCGACTAAAGCCCGGTTCGACAAAATTAAATGAACGGGATTCCGGTTAAACAATGTCGAACTGGATGGGCAGTTACCAATGATGTGGCCAACTAACTCCACTTGCTCCACTACTGCTATTTTCTCGTGCACTTTCCATGCCGAATCGGATTTGTACCTCAGTTACAAATATCCCCCGGGCCATCTGGAAAGGATCTTTTGACTTCTCTTATGGCATTTATTTACTTTAATTGTGTTGCACTTGGGATTCCTTTATTCCCAACTCTTGCAATCTCGATTTTAATTAAGAATTAAGAGAATTATAAAGTGGATGTAGGAAATGTTATTGTTTACGCCCTAGAGGCAATCTATTTGATGTGACTGAATAACATTGTTGATGTTTTATTTTATTTTGAATGTAAGATTTTATTATGTTATATTTACTACGTAATATAAATTTTTTTACATAATAGAAATCATTGGAATAATAATATAGAATTATAAAGTTTCAAGTAAGTGACAACTCATTACAACCCATAATTTAACATGAAATTATTAAACTCTTCCATATGGCAAGCAAAGACCAATCTGTATCTTAATCTTAAATAAAACAAATATTTCATACATTATATAAATAGCATTTAATGCTCATTCAAACAATAATGAGAAACACATGCATGTCAGACAACCAATGTATCAATATATACATTCAGTCCAAAATTAAGAATTAAATTCATAGTTTAAACATAATTAATGAATACACTATTTATGCATCTCTAATAAAATTGACACATGTAATATTGTCTTATATAGATACATGTATATCTTCATGTATACATTAAATTTGTAAATAAACATCTTTCAATATAAGAAACAAGTCCTCATGAAACAACATTTATATGTATGTTTGCAGTGGCAGTTAGTCTCATCCCTTAGGTTAATTATCGCCATCTCTTGCTGGAAAGTTTCAGCATGCTTAAAATAGTTAAGTAATTTGCAGATTGATCATATTAAATCCAACAATGAATTGAATGTAGTTAGTATTGTGATTCTAAGAAGTCCCTAGTAAGGTTTTGTTGTAAATAGGACAACAATGAAACATTGAGGCTAGTACGTTGATTGAATGATTATCATATCTCATTGATCATTAATATATGTGATATTAATGTAAATACATAAATATGTATTAGAGAATAGCATATTGGGCAGACCCAACATGAGTATACTTCATGGAGTATGATTAATACTGCCATAAGTGATTCTCATAGTGATAGTGATGTAATGGTCCTCGGACCTGAAAGCGTTATATATTTTATTCGAGGATATTTGTGTTTTAATATAATCAAAAGTTATTCTTAGTAGAGTAGATGATACAGGTGATTATTAGAAACTTCTCAAATCAATAAAAAAATATGAATGATCTAAATGGAATTTAACCCTACAATATAAGTAGTGATATCCATAGGCCCCTTGATTAAGTAATATTATAAAATGCATGGCCATGCTCAAATATTGATTTGTTTTATATATAATATGCTCATAGATCAAGATAAAAGGATTATATTATAAAGAGGATGATAGGTTCCATGCCTTGAGTTTAATCTCGAATATAATGGTTAAAAGGATTAAATTACATTGAAACATTGGTCATAGAAAAGGTTGTATCGAATCGTTGATTTTATTATAACTTGGGTAACATTGATGTATTAATAGATGTTGCTTCCTATTTATAATTTTAAATTTAATTTTAAATTATTGCCAACTTCGTATAACTTGTAGGGTCACCCAATCAGAAGTTCAAAAGGGGAGAAACATTTTTGAGCAAATAAAAATATCAACCGATTGATATTTAAATTTGCATTTGAAATGGTATACCGTGATTTTCATTTTTCTGTGGGTTCTCATTCATTTTAAACGGAGTCGACTACTTCAATGAGAGATAGAGAAAAACGAGATGCAAAATGAAAAAAGGTAATTCATGGTCTTGGCTAGTACCTCTAATCTCCTTCTTCAATTTCATGAGATGATTCCGAAGAAATGTTTGTGGATACCTTAGAGAGACATATTCAAGTAGCGTTAACAAGATTCAATTCAAATCGGTTTGTCATCAAATCCGTGGTTTTGCAAATCGTAATTAGTACAATTATGCTTGATTTATTATTTCTTTCTTGGATCTTGTAGTATGGGTTGAAAATTCTGTAATCCGTTGCTAATTTGGTCCAAGATACCCAATGAAGGTATTGGAGCTTGTCTTGAGAAAATTGTATTTTGAGCTTTGAATCAAGTTTTGTATGTATGATTTCTTGCAAAATCGGAAGTGTTGTGAACACTGGTGCGAGACTGTAACATAAATTCATTTATGATGTGAAAATGTTTCACTATAAATACAGTTTGTATTTGATATAAAACTCGAAATAAATTGATGGATTAACATTGGATATTAATTCTGTTTTATATTACAATATCATTCTTGTTTGGTTTGATGTTGAAGCAACAATACCTTCAATTTGATTGTAGAACAAATTTGGATTACTGGGTTTGTTCTTTGTAATGTATAATTATTTTTAGGGTAATTTTGTCTCGGTTCCAGAATATGTTTCAAAATACAGAAAACTCATGGTCTTAAAACTTTGTAAATTAGGTCCCTTTTTTTCGATAAACATATAAAAAATCGCAAAAATTCAAAATTAAATTCAACACATAATAATCATCGTTTTCATGCATTAAAACTACGAAAATGAATCGAAAAAAGCACTCTCCAGTATATTATATTAAATAATGCAATTATTTGCAATCGTTGCTGATATTTCAGCAACTTTTACAAGTATTTGCATTGACTGCAAAATCATTGCTGAACTATATGCAATATACTGTAAAAATTGCAGATTTTGCTGCAATTTTCATTTCGCCTTATATTAGTTCAGTTTTTCATCAAGTTTTAAACACTTGCTGATATATCATTAATTACACACTATTATTGCAGATATATAACTAAGTATTCATCAACTTAGCAATTATATACAATAATTGCTGATATATCAGCAATGATTCGCATTGAAGCAATTTTTATCAGGTAAATTTTATTAGCACCCTTGTTTTTGCCTTTCCCACCCCGTTGAAAACTAAACAATTAAAGTGGCAAATGTAGTCTAATATAGCACTCAAGTTATGTAACAACCTGGAAAATTTGAACCAATTTAAAATTTTTATTTTGGCAATTTTAATGAATTTTGAATATTTAAAATGACTTATTTTAAATAATAACAACTAGATATTTATTTTGAATAGAATTAGAACGTATAAATTTATAAATATCGAAGTTAGAATATAAATATTTATTTTAATTATAAAAGGAATTAGAAACGGCGTGGTTGTTTAAAAATTCGATTTCAAATTTCAAAATGTACAGGATTCAAAATAAACCGGATTTTAGTAAAACCATAAATATTTGAATCTATCTGATAATATCTTTCTAAAGAACGTGAAAAATCCAGATTTCATAACGGGAATAAAAATTTATGTCCAGTTGAAAATTCAAAATAGTCGCTATGGAATTTATATAAAATATTTCCCTTAAAAATCATGATTTTGCAAACGACCTCTTTTTTCGACGAGACCACTTTGGTTGGATCTGGAATGTCAAATTATTGCTAGATTTCAGATTTCATAATTTTTGGAATTAATATGTGAGCATGGCGGATTTAAACGTGTTTAGTCAATTTATTTCGAATTTATTCGACTGAAAAATGCCTTTTTTTCAAATGATCTCTAAATTCGATGAAATTTGTTTTGTTTGGACCATATCGTCAAAACATAGCCAGATTTATTTTTCTGGAATTTTTGGAGTCCGTATGTGGCCCTGTTAAGTTAAAATTTACATTTAAATTAAATATAAATTGATTTAAATTTTAATTTAAATGAAAACTGATCAAAATGATTGAATGGCTTACTAAACAAATCCCATTATGTCCGTAATGGGGGTATTTAGCTAGGGTCGACAGTCGCTGGGTTTGATTTGGAGTCCGAAAGCAAAAAACTAGTATTTTTTGAAAATAAATAATATTAAAAAATAAAATAATTATCTATATAAGCTAACCCTAGCCGTCGTCTTCCTTAAATCGACGGGCCAGTTTGCTCCGAATTTAAAACCCAAAAAATCAGATGATCTATAACAAATTAAAACAAGATTTCAAAGAGGAAATTCAAGAGCTTTTCGAGAGCTTTAAATCTATACTCGGATGATCATCTCAAGTTTCGTGGTTTGGGAGAAACTTGGTCTCAAAGGCGGACGGTTTGAACGGAAATCATAGACGCCTAGGGCGTGCAAGCTGGCGGCGCTCGTGGCTCAAGGGGCGTCGCTCGATGGGCTACAAGATGATGGTCACCGATCAACGATCAAAGGCCTGTGGCGATTTCGGGTCAACGCGGGGAGCAAATGGGTTTGGTGGTGCGGACTACAGCAGAACGAGGAAGAAGGTTAAAAATTAAATTAGTTAATTAGTTTAAATAATTAGTCTTAGTAATTTATTTAAAGTAACTAAGTTTTTTTAAAATTAGTATTGATTTTAAAATCTGAAAATAATGTATATATTATTATTTTAAAAATCTGATATCTAATTATTTATTTCTTTAAATTAAAATGTAATTTTTATAAATAAATACATTAAATAAATATGTGATTTTTATATTAAAAGCATAGAAGAAAAAATGTATCTTTGAAAATAAAAAGGAGCATTATTTTTGAAAATAAAAAGAGCATTGTTTTTGAAAATAAAAAGAGCATTATTTTTGAAAATAAAAAGAGCATTATTTTCGAAAATAGAAAGATCATTATTTTTGGAAATAAAAAGGAGCATTATTTATGAAAATAAAAAGGAGCCATATTTTTTAAAATAAGAAGGAGCATTATTTTTGAAAATAAAAAGGAGCATTATTTTTGAAAATAAAAAGAGAATTATTTTTGACAATAAAAAGGAGCATTATTTTTTAAATAAAAAGGGAATTATTTTCGAAAACATAAAGAGCGATGTTTTTGAAATAGAATTAGTATTGCCTTTATCATATATATAATTTAGAATGAAAAAATAATACGATTTTTAAGTTATATACATTGTTTTAAAAATATCATTGTGTTAAAAATATGATTTCTAAAACTAAAATAGCATGGTTTTAAAAATATAAAAATACGATTTTTATATATGAAGCTATATAAAAATATGATTTTTATATATAGAATGGCGATATAAAAAAGTGATTATTATTTATATAGTAGCAGAAAAAAATGTGAATGTTAAATAAATAGCACCATATTAAAATGTGATTTCTAATATCAACTACGTGAAACAGATGGGGCGATGGAACGGGCTGAAATCAAAATGGAATCCAAACCTTCCCATGAAGATAGACGGAGTGGAAACCAAAGGTGAGAACTTCTCACCCAAATTTATTTTCTAGTTAAATATATACTAGGTTGTAGACGGGGCTTTGTAGCTCCTGACACCGTCGTCTACAGACAATGAACGACTTGTTTGTTATTGTATTATGTGGTGGAAATTGTTTGTGATTGTATTGCGAAATGGAAAATAAAATATATGTATAATAAAAATATCATTTTTATTGATTAAATGAACTGCATAAAATATTTATGGATTGAAATAAATATTTTATCGTTAAATTTTTTTTAACGAGTATATGAATGAAAATAAGTATTCATTTACAAATCAGACAATTTGTTTATGTACACACATTTGACTGATATTGATTGGGACGATATATTTTACACATCCCCCAACTGCTCAAAAAATAATTAGTGTTTATTGTTCAAAAACCCCACATGAGTATTGGGATGATATTGGACATACACTAATCCCAATATTTAGTTGTATGTCAATCGATGGGTTGACAGACTCTTGTAAGCGTTAATTATTTGTACTTAATGCTTATGCAGTTGTGTAATGCACTCTGGATGATGGTTGACTATGTTTGATTATTGTTGTGTACATGTGTGTATGAAATCCATTTAAATAAAATTATATGGTAATTGACTATGTCTATTTCCATTTCGGAAAGAACGAATATTTTAAATTAATCAATATTTTAAAATAATGAATATTTTAAAATAACTAATATTTTAAAATAATATTCAGTAATGGATCAAAATATGATTTTGATGTTTGATCTGGGATGGACACGAAAATATTGAAATATATGTAGCCGTGTTGATTAGATTAACGCCATTTGGGCGTGAACGATATTTCTATCGATTTTATTCATTTTTATATTGAATATCGAAAAGTAAATGATTTCAAATTCTGATATTTTGAAAATATTATCATTTATATATAATAATGATAAGGAAAATTCAATTTTGATTTAAAATTGCAAATTAAGTCAGAATCATTTTAAAACGAATTTATAAAATATGTTTATATGGAAATCGATGAAATATATATATTATATATATTAAATGACTTGAATAGAACGCGACGCGCTACGGTAGTTCGCGAATTTCGACCATTGACTTTGAATAGACATTACGGGAGATCGGACCGTCGGATTCTCCTTAAATCAGAATAGTAGGGTTCATATCAAAAAGAGCTTTCCAACGAATACAAGAAATTTGAAACCTAATGGTTGGATTTGGAATTATGTCCAAATCAAATTCTGAAAAGGTTGTTGTAAGTGTAGTTTGATGACTGTTTACGGAAATCGACTGTACAGGCCTTGATAAAATTATTAAAATATTAATAATTTGTGTAAAATCATAAGAAATGTTTTGGAAAGAATTGGGATGAAAAAATTCCATATTTGAAAAGATAAAGCTATAGTTTTATCAAAATGAACTAGTTATTAAATAGATTTGAAATCCAATAATTTTTTAATAAAATAAATTGGATTTGTGAATTGTTTTGAAATAACTAGAATTTCCAATATATAAATTGGAATGGATTTGAATGGAAATCATCTTCGAAATATTTCGATATTGGATTCCGTGATTATATGGATATTGTTATGGGAATTTGGAAGATATATTATATATCGTAATTTCCAAAACGATTTTTGTTGGTTTCAGAATTTGATATTGAATATAAGTCGATATAATTTCTATTCAGAGCGTTTTTTATTGAATATCAAATTGGATTTGGGGTTTGTCATGAACGGTGTCTTAAATAACACTGTTGTTAAACCCAGTTGAGAAAAGAATAAATCCTTTAATTAAGATTTAGTGAAAATTTCCAATTAATTAATATTTAATTGGAATTGAATAAAAGAATTGGATTTTGGGTTTGTTGTGAATGGTGACTTCATTAACACTGTTCTTAAACCCCGTGTGAAAATAATAAATCTTTTAAATAAGATTACAGGAGTTTCCAATTATATTTAGTAACTGGAATAAAATGGAATGTGAATTTGGTTTATTGTGAACTATGTTTTTAATGACATTCGTTCATTAACCAGATTTATAGTGAAATGTGATTGGGAATTTATAAATCTTTTAATTAAGATTTAAGGAAATTTTCCAAAGTGAAGTTTTCCAATTTAATAAAATAAATTGGAATGGAGTGGAATTCGATTTGGTAATAATCGAAGTGAACTTCTGTGGAGGAAGACTGTTACTATATATGGAATTTAGAAGGCTTTGCCGTTATTACATTTATATTATCAGTTGGATATGGAAGTTTATATCGATTACATACATATTGATCTATTTTCCGTGAAGATTCCATTGTTAATGGAAGTGATTTTGGGTTTATCGTGAGATGTGTTTTAAATGGCATTAGTTCTTTAACCCAGTTAAAAATAAGATTAATTTCATAACTTTGAATAATCATTAAGCAATGATTTTTGGATATTAAAACTAAGTGGAGTTTTAATAAATCTTTAATTATATTGAAATGAGAATATGATAAATTTAAATTATCAAATTCGATCAATGATCGAGAATGGAGTATCACCAGTTTTGCTCCGAGCGATGTTTGAATCTTTAACTATATTTGAATGTAAAATGGTAATTAATTTTACCGATAACACCGTGGTGTTAGATATGGAGTATTACCAGTTTAGCTCCATGGGATGAATAGTTTGGGATTCGGATAATAAAAGAAATGATTACTTCGGTAAGTTTCGCAAATCCCGACTAGTTGATAAACCTTAATATGGTATAAATTGTGAAAAGAATATTTGAATAAAAGAATATTCTGGATTGGAATAAGGCATATGTTGTGTTTTTATAGCACTTGTTTATAAGATGTGCGAGGTATTCAGAAAGACTAGGTTTATTCCATTCTGAATAACTGAATCGACAATAAGTCGATGATGAAGATGGTGGTTGAAGACCGGAGTTCTTCACATCATGTAACGACCCGGAAACCCGTACCTTTTGAATCGACAATAATCCACACATGTCTAACTCAAAACTGTACGTATTTACAGATTGTTAAATGACGATCCACATCTTCAACCATTATAGTCAAAAATATAGATAATCAAGGGGATTAATTTAGAATTAGAAAGAAAGAAGAAAACAAACACAGAATCTCGCAACGGAATGAACAAAATATAATAATCAAATAACAGTTCATGAAGCTGTTTAAAATAAACATTTGATCACTTTACAACATTTATCATAGTTATACATTTATATACATAACTGATAATACAGAGTAATGCAACAGAATAGTAGTGGGATACAATAAAAATAATAGTATACCGTCTTCGTCTTCATCCCTCAGAAGATAAGCTTTGAAACTGGGATGCTCAAGTCTGACCCGAGCGTAATAGCGTGAAAATAAAACAAGCTCGGATCAGGCAAAAATATTCTCATATAAGTCAAATCGATATCATATGAACATGCACACACATAACTCAAGAGATGTTACGGGAAATTCCATCTCTTAAGGTGTAAAACCCCACCTCCGCCAGGGTGTCTCTTGCAAGCACTCTGACTTTGGAGGGGCGTTTGAATCAGGTAAACATGCATAATGATATATCAAGGCAGAACAAGAACATATGTATATATGAAAACAGAGTAAATAACATAGATGAAACATCGGAAGATTTCAAACCATTTCAAAACAAGTTTGGTACAACATAATGTCAACTTTCCAAATACACAAGTCTAGATAAAAACAACATTTCTGAAAAATTGGAATACATAGTACTATCCCCAAAATAAGTAATAACCATAGCTAGCTTCATGTCGAAACCGTACATGAGCTGAAATCCCTCAAGCAAGCAATCCGAAATCCAAGCTAAGCTCCAACGTTCCCACCTTGAGAACCTGGTGGGAGGGGGGGCGGAAACGGAAGAAAAGAGGCGAAAGAAAACAGGTCAGTCAAAAAGACTGAGTAAGCCCTACTACAATCAATGTAAACTGATGAAGTTAACTGGCATGAGCAGCAGGGATGAACATAAGGATAACAACATACTAGCATGATGATTAACTAACAAGGTAGATAAAGGTGTCATCGCATAATCAGGATTAAGGTTTTGCACCACAGGTGTACTAGCAAACTAACATGACTTGAATAAATAAGTATTGTTCCCTTGGCCCAAGCTTTGGCCCAATAACATGAAGTGACCCCAATACGAGGTCCAAAGTGTGAACAAGAAGTGATCCCCAGGCCCAAGTTTGGCCCAACATCATGAATGACCCAAACCAAGGTCCAACTAGCACGGTCTAGTCGATCGACTCCCTATAAGCCTAACTCGTCAAGTGTCTGTGTCATACGGCCCAACTACGAAGTGTAGCTAAACTGTGCTAGGTCCACCCTAGGGTGTATCAAGTCCTAGGGTGTCAACCACTGACACAAATCAATGCACGCACAGTCTAAACCTACTGGTGCCCGTGCCTGCTTTTTCAACTCCGGACTATGTGCACGACCATGACCCGTCTGAACCCACACCGGCGCACCTACTCAGCCGTCGTTTTGGTCGCTTACATGGCATCCCAGTAATCGTGCCCCTCCCTAGCCTAGTCCCTAGGGTATCATGATACAACTAAGAGGGTTACTGGTGCAAAGGACCACGTAACTAGGGTTTCCTTAATGGGTTAAACGTGGTTAACCCAACTCATCCAAGTACCAAGTTGGTTAAGTGTACCCAAGGTTCATGACTTAACCCTACCAACCAATCGTGTTTCATTGGTTAAGTATTCAAGCGGTCCATGACAACCCTAATCACGAGGCATTAATTAATTAATGCGCCTTAACCTCTCACATTAGACTTTGTTGTGGTTACTAGTTAAGCCGGGCGGGTCCGGGTCGCTTTACACCACAACTTGGTCTAACCTCGGGTTCAAGGTACAACATGACCAACTTCTCACATTGGGTCCTATTTTTTGTAGCAACTAGTTAAGCCGATCGGTTCCGGGTAGGTTTACGCTACAAACTCAACCCAACCTTGAGTTGGTCACACTTATCTTTTCTAAGTGTCATGTCCACCATGTTTCCAAAACATGTTACAAATTTTCAAGCAATTGGGTAGACCTAACTTAATAGGTAAATTCCCAATGGGTAGACCTAACTTAATAGGTAAATTCCCAAGCTTATGTTTTTATGTCTTTTAAGTTTACCCAACCCCAAACGCAATCCCATCGCTAACATATCGCCATAGCGCATAAAGGATAGAAAGAGGGAACTTGGCATAATCACGACATAAAGGTGTTAAAGCCACAAGTTCAACATGGTGGCATATGAAATGTTCATGTGTTCATACCCTTGCATATTACATTTTTAGGCCCCAAAAGCATGCATAAAGACCAAACTTGGCATATTGGTGATACATGGTGCTAAATGACATGTAGAAATGGCCATAAGTTCGCATTTGGCCTCACATGCAAGTTATCACAAGGGATATGATAACTTACATGTTTGCCAAAATGCAACTTTTAACATAAAGCTTGAAGCTTTATGTTCATAAACCCAAGATAAGCTTGCATAACATGATAGTATGAACAAAATGTTCAACCCAAACTTGCATAACATAACTTGCATATCATATGACAAACTTGCATATCAAACTTGCATATCACAACATGATAAACTTGCATATCATAGCATAGTAAACTTGCACACAAACTTACATATCACAACATGATAAACTTGCATATCACAACATGATAAACTTGCATATCATAGCATAGTAAACTTGCATATCACAACATGATAAACTTGCATGTCACAACATGATAAACTTGCATATCATAGCATAGTAAACTTGCATATAAACTTGCATATCATACATTTTACTTTAGAGTTTAAGTATGAAAGTAGAATAGGGCTTACTATGCTAAAGAAGTCGCAAAAAGATGACAAAGCCCTTATGAAATCAATTAAACCCAAAATGCAAGCAAAACCCTTGAGCCAAAATGATCAAAACTCTTCCTTTATGATGCAAATATAGAAACTTGACTTGAATGCAAGCTAACGATGCTCATACAAGCTTGAAAACACTTGTATGCATGGAAAATCTCTTAGAAATGACTTAGGAAATTTTATGAAGAGAGTGGAGGCCATGAGAGGATTGATTTTGCCATAGTTTAGTTGCTAGAATGAATAATGATGATTTAGGGTAGGTTAGGGTCTTATTTATAGATTAGGCAAGTGTTTTAGGCCATAGGATTAAACCCTAGTTCCAATCTCCGCCCTCAAAACCGAATCTGGCCCCCAAGCTCAACACAATCTCTAAATGGTGCACCAGGCTAAACAGCTTGGCTGGACCAAGTCGACAGCCAAGTCGACAGGGCTGTCGACTTGGGTCCAACCAAGTCGACTCCCAAGTCGACAGGGCTGTCGACTTAGGTGTTCTGGCGGGATTTTTCCCGCCTGGCCCAAACTGGCCCAAATTTCCAATTTCAAACTTGAATTTGAAATCTGTTTTTACTTTGAATTTTTCTGAAAACTTCGTTGGGCCTTAATCGGGTCATACGGACTCCGATTTTCGAAAACTCGGATTCTATTTCGCGTATTTTTCCGAGACGAACGCAATGGCATAGCCCGTTTCCCTTGATTCAGATTTTAGAATTAAATTCTGCCTCGATTTACGTTATAACAGGTTATTGAAAATACGGGTTGTTACATTCTCCCCTCCTTAAAGGATTTCGTCCCCGAAACCTTCAAGTTGGGAAGAATGTATCCTACCATTCAACATCCATCTACTCAAAACACCATCCACGAGCAATCATTGTCCTTACAAGATTCTAAATGTTGTATGAACATATGCAAAGGTGTGTGTATATGTACTTATCTAATGCAAAATATCATCAATGCAAATTATGTTAGTGAAATGAATCCATATGTATGCAATTCCTAACATAATGTATAATATCTATATGTGTGCACATAACATACATCCATATGCAACATCCATGTGATAACACAAAAATTTTCATCCACGAATAAGCGTAAACACTCATGCATATGCAATATGAGGAGTGTGTGAGCCGATCTAGTGCCTAACATGTATAATGCATCCAGGAGTAACCACTTGCAAACACTTGCAACCACTTGCAACCATCAAGCATAACATGTTTCAAACACATGTTTCATCCAAATAGTTTCTACCTAAGGTTCTCATGACAAGATTAACACGATAAACTAGATAAACATGGATAGCAAAGAGAAAGATATGCTAACAAAGAAAAGAGATTGAGAGTGTACCCTCAAAAAGGAATGGATAGAGCCCACGCATCTTCTCCTCGGTTTCCCAAGTTGCGTCTTCTTCGGCTTCACCCCATTGAACCTTCACCAATTTGACCTCTCGATTCCTTAGCTTCTTGGTCTCTGTCCCCAAGATACGAATCGGAGCTCTCCTCAAGGTAGCCTCTTTCTCCACTTCCACATCTTTCAAAACACTTGGCTCAACAACCTCTGCTGATTCATGTAAACACTTTCGGAGATGCGAGACATGAAAAACATCGTGTACTCCGGCAAGCTTCTCGGGCAACTCCACTCTATAAGCCATCTGCCCGATCCTCTCTATAATAGGGAATGGTCCAAAAAACCTCGGTGCTAACTTCCCAACGGCTCCAAATCGGACCACATTCCGCAAAGGAGAAACCTTCACGAAAACCATATCCCCAACATCAAACTCCAAATCAGTTCTTCGCTTATCGGCATAGGATTTCTGTCGGTCTTGGGCCGCTTTCATCCATCTCCGAATCAACTCGACCTTCTCGGATGTATCTCTGATCATATCAGGCCCAAGTATAAGCTCATCTGTAGTCTCCCACCAACATGTAGGCGACTTGCACGGCCTCCCATATATAGCTTCAAATGGTGCCATCCCTATGCTTGCCTGATAACTGTTATTATATGCAAAATCAACAAGAGGAAGATGGTCTTCCCAAGTACCACCAAAGTCCAGAATACAAAGCCTCAACAGATCCTCGAGTACACTATTCACCCTTTCGGTTTGACCGTCCGTCTGTGGGTGATAAGCCGTACTTAGATTCAACCTCGTGCCCATGGCTTCTTGCAAGCTATTCCAGAAATGACTTGTAAATATTGGGTCACGGTCACTGACTATACTAGAAGGGACTCCATGTAGTCTCACAATCTCACGAAGATATACAGACGCTAGCCAAGATGCGGTCCTCTTGCTCTTCACCGGAATGAAATGAGCACTCTTCGTAAGTCTATCCACAATAACCCAAATGCTCGTATTCCCTTTCCTTGACCTTGGTAGCCCATCGATAAAATCCATGGAAATACTCTCCCACTTCCAAAGTGGAGCGTCTAGAGGATGCAATAGCCCACCGGGCTTCTTCGACTCGGCCTTGACTTGCTGGCAAATGATACATCGAGAGACAAACTCTGCCACATCCTTCTTCATCCCAGGCCAAAAGAAAATGCGCTTCATATCTTTATACATCTTATCTCCGCCCGGATGTATAATCAACTTAGAGTGATGCGCTTCCTCAAGAACTTTTCTTACTAAATCTTCTACCATTGGAACACATAACCTTCCGTCTCTCCTCATCCAACCCTTGTCATCAATAGAATATCGAGCGAGATGACTAGGCGCCTCTCCTCGAATCAGCTTATCCATAATCTCAATTATCTGAGGGTCTTCTCTCTGCGAAGCCCCAACTTGATCAAGAAGGTTAGGTCTGAGTTCTAGAGATGCTAAAGAACCGGTCATCGACTCAACCGCCAAAGAGAAATCAAAGGTTGCCACATACTCTAAATTCTTCATCTCAACGAATAGAGGACTTAGGGTCAACCTTCTTCTACTCAATGCATCTGCTACCACATTCCCCTTGCCAGGGGTATAAGCTATCTCAAAATCGTTGGACGCCAAGAATTCCATCCATCTTTGTTGCCTCAGATTCAGATCCTTCTGAGAAAAGAGATACTTCAATGATTTGTGATCGGTATAAAGCTCAAATCTTTCTCCCAGAAGATAATGGCGCCAAGACTTGAGTGCATATACTATTGCTGCCAACTCTAAGTCATGAGTGGGATAATTCTTCTCATGCACTTTGAGTTGTCTACCGCCAAAGCATATCACTCTTCCTTCTTGCATCAAAACAGCTCCTAACCCCGTGCCACATGCATCGGTGTATACTGTAAATAACTTCCCTCCATCGGGCAAAGCTAGAACAGGTGCTGATGTGAGAGCTCTCTTGAGCTTCTGAAAAGCAAGCTCGCATTCTATGCTCCACGCAAAAACTAAATTCTTCTTCGTCAATTTAGTGAGAGGAGCAGAAATCTTTGCGAAGTCCTTGATGAACTTCCGGTAAAAACCCGCAAGACCTAGAAAACTTCTCACTTCGGTTGCATTCCTTGGAGTCTTCCAATCCTGAACTGCAACCACCTTAGCGGGATCCACCGCTAAGCCTTGCTTAGATACTATATGCCCAAGGAATCTAACTTCCCTTCTCCAAAAGTGACACTTAGAGAACTTGTCCTTCAACTGATGCGCTCTAAGCATATCCATCACCTCCTTGAGATGCCTTGCGTGCTCTTCCTCATCCTTAGAGAAGATCAGAATATCATCAACGAAGACCATGACAAACTTTTTCAAGAACTCCCTGAACACCCTGCTCATCAAGTCCACGAAATATGCGGGTGCATTAGTCAAGCCGAACGGCATGACAAGCCATTCGAAGAATCCATCTGGAGTCCTGAACGCAGTCTTGTCTATACTATCTTCAGCTACCCTGAGCTGATGGAATCCAGTAGCAAGATCAAGAGAAAACAGATGTTCCTACCAGCTGATCAAACAAATCATCGATCCTTGGCAATGGTTGTTTTTTTTCTCTTTGTTTAACTCACGATAATTAACACAAAGTCGAAGAGAACCATCTGCCTTGGTAGTAAATACTACAGGCGCTCCCCATTAAGATATACTTCGTCTAATGAAGTTCTTCTCAAGCAACTCCTTGACTTGCTTTCTTAACTCTCATCTTGTGGGGCCATGTGCCTTACCGGCCACGAAACTTTCTTGGCATTATCAACCAGACAAATGCGGAAATCAATCTCTCGTTTAGGGGTAACCCCCTTCACTTCACCCAAGATATCAGGATATTCTCGGACCACCCTCACCGATTGTAACTATCGATAGACGAGTTGAGGGATTCAAGATAACACAACATGACGGGACCCATAGGGTTACAAGAAATTTTTAGGGTATTACCGAGGCGAATCATGAGCCTCCCAACCCTATGCTCAAAAATCAAGGATGGCTCCAAAACTGGACAACCAATCCAAGCTCAAAATCAACCCATACCCCATGAAACCGAGAATATAAACATCACACGAGAACTCTACATTCAAGATAGAGATTTTCAAATCCACGTAGATAATAGACAAATGGGCGGAACCCCCAATTGGATTTGAAACACACCCGGGATCATTAACTAGACTAGTACTTAGGTGCAAACTTTCAACTAAACCAGATGAAATAAACTATGCGATGCACCAAAATCAAACAAGGTACGAACAGGAAAATCAGAAATGTAAACAAGACTTTCAACAGAAATACTACCTCGATCGGGAACTGGAGCGGCATTGAGAGCATGAACTTGCCCTCCTGAAGGTCCAGCACGCTGAGGCTGACCCTGGCCTTGCCCTTGCTTCCTAGGGCAATCCTTGTTAAAATGTCCCGTCTCTCTACAGTGAAAGCACCCACCCAATTTCCTTCTCTTCTTCCTACAGTCCTTGGCTATGTGCCCAACAATCCCACAGAAGTTGCACTTTCTTGTTTCCTTTGACTTGTTCTTATTGCCCTTGTCGTTCTTGTTGTTCTTGTTGTCCTGATTACTCTGATTTCCTTTCCCCTGGGAATCAGTCTTCTTGGCTTGAGTATCATTCACCTTGATCTCTTTCTTGACATCTCCCTGAAGTAACGCCATATCAACCAAGCTCTCAAACGTGGCCCCATGGGGAATATGTGACACAGCCAATCCCTGCAACGGCTCATTCAATCCTCTTGCAAAACGAAGAGCCTTCTTCTGAGGAGTATTCACCATATCCAAGCCAAAACGAGCTAACTGATTGAATTTGTTCACATATTCTTTGACAGACATATCTCCTTGCTGCAAAGTTATGAACCTCTCCATTTGCAGATTCTCCTCAGCAGAAGATAGAAACTTAAGCACGAACCTTGCCCTGAAATCGGCCCAAGTCTCAACAGGCCTAGTACCATTGGTGACTTCCCACCAATAAGCGGCCTCATCCGTCATAAGCCAAACCGCCAACAAGATCTTCCTCTGATCGTCTAACCCAAAGATAGCAAATAAATCCTCGGTCTCTTTCAACCAATTTCTGGCCTCTACAAAAGTCTCAGTGCCTTGAAAGTTCTTGCCACCCATTGCCTTGAAATCTTTGCAAATCCTTGTGAAGTCAGTTTGAGGATGCCGAGGGGGAGGAGGAAGAGGAACCTCAGCGACAGGAGGAGGAGGAACACTAGCGACAGGAGGAGGAATATTAACTACTGGAGGAGGAGGAGGGACATCTGCGGGGCCGGCTTCGGTCGCCCTAGCCTCCAAAAGTCTCCTATACCAAACAGGTACGTGTACTCCCTCCGGAATGGCAAAGTTATCGGCTATACTGAAAACGAAGAAAAAGACAGATTCAGAATAGAGAAAAAAAACGAAGGAATTTTGCTAATGGCTTTTTGGGGAATAGCCTTTTAAAAATAAACTAGACTTTTCTTTGGAAAATACTTTATACTTGGTTTTGAAAATAGTTTTCTAAAAGTTTTCTAAAAACCTTTTTGTTCCTTCTCGTAAACCATATGCTCTGATACCAAATGTAACACCCCACCTCCGCCAGGGTGTCTCTTGCAAGCACTCTGACTTTGGAGGGGCGTTTGAATCAGGTAAACATGCATAATGATATATCAAGGCAGAAAAAGAACATATGTATATATGTAAATAGAGTAAATAACATAGATGAAACAGCGGAAGATTTCAAACCATTTCAAAACAAGTTTGGTACAACATAATGTCAACTTTCCAAATACACAAGTCTAGATAAAAACAACATTTCTGAAAAACTGGAATACATAGTACTATCCCCAAAATAAGTAATAACCATAGCTAGCTTCATGTCGAAACCGTACATGAGCTGAAATCCCTCAAGCAAGCAATCCGAAATCCAAGCTAAGCTCCAACGTTCCCACCCTGAGAACCTGGGGGGGGGGGGGAGGGGGGACGGAAGAAAAGAGGCGAAAGAAAACAGGTCAGTCAAAAAGACTGAGTAAGCCCTACTACAATCAATGTAAACTGATGAAGTTAACTGGCATGAGCAGCAGGGATGAACATAAGGATAACAACATACTAGCATGATGATTAACTAACAAGGTAGATAAAGGTGTCATCGCATAATCAGGATTAAGGTTTTGCACCACAGGTGCACTAGCAAACTAACATGACTTGAATAAACAAGTATTGATCCCTTGGCCCAAGCTTTGGCCCAATAACAAGAAGTGACCCCAATACGAGGTCCAAAGTGTGAACAAGAAGTGATCCCCAGGCCCAAGCTTGGCCCAATATCATGAATGACCCAAACCAAGGTCTAACTAGCACGGTCTAGTCGATCGGCTCCCTATAAGCCTAACTCGTCAAGTGTCTGTGTCATACGACCCAACTACGAAGTGTAGCTAAACTGTGCTAGGTCCACCCTAGGGTGTATCAAGTCCTAGGGTGTCAACCACTGACACAAATCAATGCACGCACAGTCTAAACCTACTGGTGCCCGAGCCTGCTTTTTCAACTCCGGACCATGTGCACGACCATGACCTGTCTGAACCCACACCGGCGCACCTACTCAGCCGTCGTTTTGGTCGCTTACATGGCATCCCAGTAATCGTGCCCCTCCCTAGCCTAGTCCCTAGGGTATCATGATACAACTAAGAGGGTTACCGGTGCAAAGGACCACGTAACTAGGGTTTCCTTAATGGGTTAAACGTGGTTAACCCAACTCATCCAAGTACCAAGTTGGTTAAGTGTACCCAAGGTTCATGACTTAACCCTACCAACCCATCGTGTTTCATTGGTTAAGTATTCAAGCGGTCCATGACTTAACCCTAATCACGAGGCATTAATTAATTAATGCGCCTTAACCTCTCACATTAGACTTTGTTGTGGTTACTAGTTAAGCCGGGCGGGTCCGGGTAGCTTTACACCACAACTTGGTCTAACCTCGGGTTCAAGGTACAACATGACCACCTTCTCACATTGGGTCCTATTGTTTGTAGCAATTAGTTAAGCCGGTCGGTTCCGGGTAGGTTTACGCTACAAACTCAACCCAACCTCGAGTTGGTCACACTTATCTTTTCTAAGTGTCACGTCCACCATGTTTCCAAAACATGTTACAAATTTTCAAGCAATTGGGTAGACCTAACTTAATAGGTAAATTCCCAATGGGTAGACCTCACTTAATAGGTAAATTCCCAAGCTTATGTTTTTATGTCTTTTTAGTTTACCCAACCCCAAACGCAATCCCATCGCTTACATATCGCCATAGCGCATAAAGGATAGAAAGAGGGAACTTGGCATAATCACGACATAAAGGTGTTAAAGCCACAAGTTCAACATGGTGGCATATGAAATGTTCATGTGTTCATACCCTTGCATAATACATTTTTAGGCCCCAAAAGCATGCATAAAAACCAAACTTGGCATATTGGTGATACATGGTGCTAAATGACATGTAGAAATGGCCATAAGTTCACATTTGGCCTCACATGCAAGTTATCACAAGGGATATGATAACTTACATGTTTGCCAAAATGCAACTTTTAACATAAATCTTGAAGCTTTATGTTCATAAACCCAAGATAAGCTTGCATAACATGATAGTATGAACAAAATGTTCAACCCAAACTTGCATAACATAACTTGCATATCATATGACAAACTTGCATATCACAACATGATAAACTTGCATATCATAGCATAGTAAACTTGCATACAAACTTACATATCACAACATGATAAACTTGCATATGACAACATGATAAACTTGCATATCATAGCATAGTAAACTTGCATATAAACTTGCATATCACAACATGATAAACTTGCATGTCACAACATGATAAACTTGCATATCATAGCATAGTAAACTTGCATATAAACTTGCATATCATACATTTAACTTTAGAGTTTAAGTATGAAAGTAGAATAGGGCTTACTATGCTAAAGAAGTCACAAAAAGATGACAAAGCCCTTATGAAATCAATTAAACCCAAAATGCAAGCAAAACCCTTGAGCCAAAATGATCAAAACTCTTCCTTTATGATGCAAATATAGAAACTTGACTTGAATGCAAGCTAACGATGCTCATACAAGCTTGAAAACACTTGTATGCATGGAAAATCTCTTAGAAATGACTTAGGAAATTTTATGAAGAGAGTGGAGGCCATGAGAGGATTGATTTTGCCATAGTTTAGTTGCTAGAATGAATAATGATGATTTAGGGTAGGTTAGGGTCTTATTTATAGATTAGGCAAGTGTTTTAGGCCATAGGATTAAACCCTAGTTCCAATCTCAGCCCTCAAAACCGAATCTGGCCCCCAAGCTCAACACAATCTCTAAATGGTGCACCAGGCTAAACAGCCCGGCTGGACCAAGTCGACAGCCAAGTCGACAGGGTTGTCGACTTGGGTCCATCCAAGTCGACTCCCAAGTCGACAGGGCTGTCGACTTGGGTGTTCTGGCGGGATTTTTCCCGCCTGGCCCAAACTGGCCCAAATTTCCAATTTCAAACTTGAATTTGAAATCTGTTTTTACTTTGAATTTTTCTGAAAACTTCGTTGGGCCTTAATCGGGTCATACAGACTCCGATTTTCGAAAACTCGGACTCTATTTCGCGTATTTTTCCGAGACGAACGCAATGGCATAGCCCGTTTCCCTTGATTCAGATTTTAGAATTAAATTCTGCCTCGATTTACGTTATAACCGGTTATTGAAAATACGGGTTGTTACATAAGGATCCGTCAAACTAGATACTATATAATATAATTTCGCTATTATACTAGTGTCTATTCACAAATACTTGTCAGAAAAATAGCGTAAGCGGGGTTACATTGATTACCCTTACACAGTTTATAAGCACATGGTCTATGCTGGTCCTGTAACACAACCAGTAACGTCGGTAGCCAGTGAATCCCCTATTGACCTATGCCAAAAATCAAAATCGTAGTTGTCTCGCATAAGGATAAACGTATGACAAGGCACATGAGGCAATACCCAAAGTAGTATGCTACTAGTTTGCCTGATCCAGACTGGTGGTTACCCCTAACGGCCCACCGTAGACATCCGCCCCATATCGAATCAAAGGGAAATACCTCCGATCAAGGGTGCGCACCAATAAAACAACAACTAAATAGTAATAGTATGGACCCGAGGCCCAGGAAAATCGAAGAGCAGATGTCCACTAAGAGGTAGTCAAGCCTCATTTGGTCTGGCACGGCTCCTGTTTTAGTCATTTCAAATCGACACAAGTGTCGGGGTCATCCATTATCGTTCACTTTCTTCAAATCCAGTAATCGCCTCCAAAATCATCCTACTTCATTTCTGGAACTCCACCACGTACACAATTTGTTAAAGTGGTTCCAACATTGACAGAGAAAATGTCAATAAGAGGCCCCGGTCTCTTTAACAACAAAACGTCATGTTACACACCGATTGGTACTTTTATATTTCAAAAGTGAATCGTTATGATATCGAAATATCATATTCAACTAAACCAATTTCACTTTAAAATATCATATTATTTTAATCAAAATAATATTTACTTTCAAAATTCATATTCACTTTGAGATAAATTTCCATTTCAACAATTGGTTATAACTTCAATTAACCACATTTTCTTCGAATCATTCAATTTACTTCAAAATTCGTTTTGAATTCATTTCTGATTCTTAACATCAAAATTGTCATATTTACTTTTAAATCAGAGATTTAAATGTAAACAATTTCACTTCTAAAACTGTTTATAAGTTTGAATATAGTTTTGGGGTTTAAATAAATTTTTGAGTAGTTGTAAATAGTTTGGGAGATTTGGAATAGTTTGAAAATCAAAAACAGCTTGAGTGTTGAAAATGGTTTTATGTATATTAAAATATTTTATAAAATAAACTACTTATATATATAGAAAGAATGTGTTTTGAAAAATAATTTATATAAAGCACTCCATATATCAAAGGAATAAATTTCATTAAATAGTTTATATATAAATTTGTTTATATAAAAATAATTTAAATCAACTGTTTCTTCCCATTTTCAATAAATCTGAACCTAAGTTCAAATCTCAAAACAAACCAAATCGATTTCCAATATCCAGTCCAAATCGATTCCCAAAGTCAAATTTATTTGAGAACAATCCATTTTTAAGGATAACTTCCTATTCCAAATATTATTTGAATCTATTCGTTTCAAACCAAATCCGAGTTCAAGTTCATAATATTTAGTTAAGTCATTTAATTCGAATTAAATTTTCAAAGTTCAGATAAAGATTTAAAACTTTGAAATAATTCAATTTCAACATTTCAAAATAATTTAATTTGAAATGATTTCAGTTCATAACCAATTTTAGTTCAAATTTCAAATTAACAAATTTAGATCATTTCAATTTGAATTTGATTTCAAGTTTAAATAAGATCTAAACCTTTGAAATGATTCACATTTTAGTCAGTTTTATTTCAAATTTCAAAATAACACATTTTGATCATTTCAGTTTGAATTTGATTTCAAAGTTTGAATAAAGATCTAAACCTTTGAAATGATTCACATTATAGTCAGTTTTATTTCAAATTTCAAAATAACACATTTTGATCCTTTCAATTTGAATTTTGATTTCATAGTTTAAATAAAGATCTAAACCTTTGAAATAATTCACATTATAATCCTTTTTAGTTCAAATTTCAAAATAACAAATTTTGATCATTTCAGTTTGAATTTGATTTCAAAGTTTGAATAAAGATCAAAACCTTTGAAATGATTCACATTATAGTCAGTTTTATTTCAAATTTCAAAATAACAAATTTTGATCCTTTCAGTTTGAATTTGATTTCAAAGTTTGAATAAAGATCTAAACCATTGAAATGATTCACATTATAGTCAGTTTTATTTCAAATTTCAAAATAACAAATTTTGATCCTTTCAGTTTGAATTTGATTTCAAAGTTTGAATAAAGATCTAAACCTTTGAAATGATTCACATTATAGTCAGTTTTATTTCAAATTTCAAAATAACACATTTTGATCCTTTCAGTTTGAATTTTGATTTCAAAGTTTAAATAAGAACTAAACCTTTGAAATAATTCAATTTCGACATTTCAATATGATTCAATTTCAACATTTCAGTATAATTCAATTTCAACATTTCAATATATTTCAATTTTGACATTTCAATATATTTCAATTTTGACATTTCAATATATTTCAATTTCAACATTTCAATATTTACATTTCAATATATTTCATTTGGAATGATTGTTTATAATGATGCCCGTAACATTCAAGGTGATAACAATGATATAAACATGTAAACAACATCCGTACAGTTCAATATATAAATAAATAAACACTCATCACAACCATCATCCAAAACAGTTCCATATACCATAATTAACTGGTTATATATGTCGAGGTTTAACTAGCAGTTCAACTAAAAAATATAAACTAACTGTCAATTTTATTTCTAGCAGTTTAAATCAGATGTCCACTTAAAATAGCAACCAACACACATTATAATCAAAACAATCACAGATTTCAATTTCACAGAAATGTGAATATTTTTGCTGTGTGAGAAAACTCACATTGATCGGATTCGAAAATTTTACGAACTCAAACCCTGGCCATCATCGTCATTCTTTATTTCACAGTCTCATTTTGGCTCGAAATTTAACTTGCTCAAATCTCGTTCCACTCAGTTCCATTGCATAGCCTTCGTCACAGCGAATCCAACGCACTTCGTTTCGCTAAAATCTGATTCAGTTTGAACGAGTTATGGCCATTTATATATTAAACACTTTAAAAGTTAATTAATTAATTTATTTAATTAACCACTTAACTAATTTCCATCTCCCTCTTCCAGTAATTCGCTCCAGGCAAAACGAAATAAACCGAACCCATTACTCCGACATTCTCTCACCACCGTGCTCCAATTCCTGACCACCGTACCTCGATCAAACATCGCCGCGTCGACCGGCTCCCTTCGCTCCGCCTTCGCCTCTGACCTGGGCGAACTCGCGCCCTCCTCCGCGCCGAGAGAAGCGCACAAACGTCGGCCCTTCCTACTACAGGTGCGAACTCGACTAGCACCAAACCGCGTCAGAACTTCATAGCACATGCGCCTCTCCTCCACGAACTCAACTACATCGTCCAATAAAACCCTGATACCCCCTAGCTCGTCGTAACCCGTGCCCTAGCCTCACGGTGGAATATCGAGTTCCAGAAACTTTCATCGCACCCAATCTCGAAGGTACTACAGCGAAGCACTCGATCCTACGGGTTTAATGAATCCAACATCGCACGATTTCGTTAAGTATTTGATTTTATGTATTTTCTTGAATGATTTCAGAAGGAGGCGGCCTCCTTATTTTGATTTACAGAAGAGTGAATTAGTTTATAAGGAAAAGGGGTTATTTATAAGGAAAAGGGGTAGGATCTATATATATGTTTATTCAATTCTTTTATTTTCTTTTATTGTTCAATTTTTTGAAGTTTAACATTTTGAACTCCAAACAAATTCTTGCGACTGTCGCCCCTAGTTAAATACCCCCATTCCGAACACAATGGGATAGGTCCTGCAAGCCAATTCGATCATTTCGATTAGTTTTCATTAAAAATATAATATAAACCAATATATATTAATTTTAAACACACATTTTAAATTACCGGGGCCACATACTGACTCTAAAAATTACAGAAAAAATTTATCTAGCTATGTTTTGACGATACGGTCCTAACAAAACTAATTTCGTCAAATTCTGAGTTCGTTTGAAAAATGGTCATTTTCTGGTCGATCCAATTTGACTGAAAATGAACAAACACGTTTTCTTTTGCCACGCTCACATATTAATTTCAAAAATTACGGAAATTGAAACCTAACAATAATTTGACATTCCGGATCCAACAAAAGTGGTTTCGTCGAAAAAAGAGGTCATTTGCAAAATGGCTATTTTTAAGGGCTACATATTATATTAAAATATATATAAATTCCACAGCGACTTTTCTAAATTTTAAACTGGACATAACTTTCAGTTTATAAAGTGAAATATCAGTTTCTTACATTCGTTAGAAAGATATGATTAAACAGATTCAAATATTTCCGGTTTTACTGAAATCCGATTTATTTTGAATCCTGTACATTCATTTGAAATTTAAAATCAAATTTTCAAACTACCGCGCCACTTCAGGCTCGTTATATAATTAAAATAAATTTATACGATCTAACTTCGATTAAACTAAATTTTTAATCGTTATTATTTAAAATAATCATTTTAAATATTAAAAATTCATTAAAATAACTAAAATAAAAGTTTTAAACTGGTTCTGAAAATCAGGGTCGTCACACTCTCCCCCACTTAAAACTTTTCGTCCCCGAAAAGGAATGAAGCCGAAGTCGTTCAACCAACCAACTCAATTTCCATTCTGGCTTTCATTTTTCAACCTTTCAGTTTCTAAGGAATTTCAAATTTCCCAAAAATTTGGCTAACGCCCTAAATTTTCGAAAAAATTCGCCATAACCTCCTTTGTACATGGAGCATCGGGAAAATCCGCAAACCGCCACACAGGCCCTCTCATCTCAAAATGAAAAAAGAATAAGCCAAGCGGCTAGCCAATCGTCTCATAAAATCATCAAAACCCCAATAAATACAGGAAACATGTACCTATTTGTCGGGCATACAATTTTATTCCTCTTCTTAGCTTCCATGCTATGACCTGCTCAACATATATACATGTACATATATGCAATTCCAATAAATTTCAATTCAGTTCAAATTTGATTCTATTTGGCTAAATTTTTACCTTTTGTTCTCTTATTGGTTTTATCGTTCCAATACTTTAATTAGTTGAACTAATTATCAAACGTCATAACCAGCAATCAATTTTTGAATTAAATTTCCAAAACATATAATTTCTGTATACTCAAAAATCATATTTTCGATACCAAATCACAAACATTAAACTCTAACTAAGTTTTGGTTCTCAAGCTTTGTAAACCAAAGCTTTTCCATTAAATCTTAGTTAAAAGACTAATAAATTCCAAATCAAAATTTCATTGTTAATTGGGTTTTAAGAACTAATGTCATTTAAAACAATCTTCACAATCAACCCAAAACCAACTTCCACTTAATTTCTAATTATATTTATTAATTTGAAAACTTCTTTAAACCTTAGTTAAAAGATTTTATTCTTTTCTCAAATGGATTCAAGAACAGTGTTATTTAAGACACCACTCACGACAACCCTAAATCCAATTTGTTATTTAACTGTTGGATTTTTTTATTATTATTACTTATTTCAACTATATAAAAATTTTCTATATGCTAGCATTTTGTTTTATCTATATTTATTCTCAACATATTTGAAATTTACTTACTCATTTAAATTTCTATATATGTAAATACTTTAATTTCATCTACATCTTAAACTCTTTATGTTTTTTTTTATTTATTTAACTTGCTTAAATAGATTTTCAATCAATTCAACTTATAAACTTATTTACATCACGAAATAACTTATTGTAAATTTTCTTAAGCTTATCCTTGACATCCTATTCAATTAGAATCTAAGTTCATTATTTTCATAACTTGAATTAGTTGATTATATTAGTTTAATTTGTTTAGCACATTACTTTTTAAACTTTTCAACATTCGTATCAAACAATTTAGAATTTTATTAGTATTAACTTATCTCTCAACAGCAGCTTATAACTCACTTAAGTTTGATATTTCATTTTCTTAAATGACGTCGTCCTTTGCAAATATCTCATCCATTTGTTAATCATTTCAGAACATTAACAATTTTTTTTTTACAACCACTTGACTTACCTTTATAAACATTCCTTTGGTCAATTTTTTTTTTATCTTTACTTTTCTTTATCTTGAGAACATTTCTATGATTCAACATTTCACTTTTGGAACATGTTATTCATTCAAATTTCATTGGTAAAATATTTCATTACATATTTATATACTCTTAAACTTTTCATTTAAGTAGGTTTGTATATATAACAAATGAAAATTAGTATTTCACACCCTACTCTTTATTATCAAAGTAACAGGGGTATTTGTTTCTATTTTTTCTTTAACAATTTCCTTACTTTATGTTTCAATTTTATAATATTATAGTATATTTTCATTTATTTTTCTTATTCATTTATCATATTTCTTTATTTACCTATTCAAATTTCATTTGATATTAATGTTGACAATTTTTTATTTCATTGATTATCAATAAGGAGAGTAATTTGTATAAATAGAGACTTGAGAATCTTAAATACCAAATTCTTTTCAAAACATTTTGAAATAATATATACTATACATAAATTTTTTTTCCCAAACATACTCAAGATTTCAAATTTAAAATTTCAAAAATGAATAGGTAGCAATGCTACCAAGTGGTCTCCCCCACTTTGAGACTCGAAAATGAAAGTCGATGACTATGATCATCTCATCACCGAAATTTATTTCCCAGTAGCAAAATAGAGTACTTAACCAAATTTTTTTTTATTTGAATATCCTTCAAATATTACTACTATAAAATTTTCAGAGTCTCAAAAATCATTTAAAACCAATTGGATTTAAATATCTCAAATTCTCCATTTTAATTTATTTTATTTATACTTCCTCAATAATTATAAATCAATTATAAATTTTGATTGATTTTTTTTTTTAATTGTAATCAACAGGTTAAAAATATTGATTACTGAACCATTTAACTCTTTGAATTTCAAAGTATAACCTTTGTATACAAAATATATAATCGAAAACTATATTGTGTCAAAATACCTTATTCAAGTGTTTTAGAACTCCTGTCGATAACGTTGTCCAGATGCATCGACCAGAACTCCAAATTCAAACTCATCAAGCCAAACAACACAATACAAAATCATTTTATATCAAAATACAAGTACGCTCTCTCGTATATATATACACTCAAACTCATTCTAGGGTGTTACTAACCCTATCTCTAATGAGTAAATCCCAATAGAGCCAAGGTTTAATGCTAAACCATAAGCTCTGATACCAACTGTAACGACCCGGAAACCCGTACCTTTTGAATCGACAATAATCCACACATGTCTAACTCAAAACTGTACGTATTTACAGATTGTTAAATGACGATCCACATCTTCAACCATTATAGTCAAAAATATAGATAATCAAGGGGATTAATTTAGAATTAGAAAGAAAGAAGAAAACAAATACAGAATCTCGCAATGGAATGAACAAAATATAATAATCAAATAACAGTTCATGAAGCTGTTTAAAATAAACATTTGATCACTTTACAACATTTATCATAGTTATACATTTATATACATAACTGATAATACAGAGTAATGCAACAGAATAGTAGTGGGATACAATAAAAACAATAGTATACCGTATTCGTCTTCATCCTTCAGAAGATAAGCTTTGAAACTGGGATGCTCAAGTCTGACCCGAGCGTAATAGCGTGAAAATAAAACAGGCTTGGGTCAGGCAAAAATATTCTCATCTAAATCAAATCGATATTATATGAACATGCACACACATAACTCAAGAGATGTTACGGGAAATTCTATCTCTTAAGGATCCGTCAAACTAAATACTATATAATATAATTTCGCTATTATACTAGTGTCTATTCACAAATACTTGTCAGAAAAATAGCGTAAGCAGGGTTACATTGATTACCCTTAGACAGTTTATAAGCACATGGTCTATGCAGGTCCTGTAACACAACCAGTAACGTCGGTAACCAGTGAGTCCCCTATAGACCTATGCCAAAAATCAAAATCGTAGTTGTCTCGCATAAGGATAAACGTATGACAAGGCACATGAGGCAATACCCAAAGTAGTATGCTACTAGTTTGTCTGATCCAGACTGGTGGTTACCCCTAATGGCCCACCATAGACATCCGCCCCATATCGAATCAAAGGGAAATACCTCCCATCAAGGGTGCGCACCAATAAAACAACAAATGAATAGTAATAGTATGGACCCAAGGCCCAGGAAAATCGTAGAGCAGATGTCCACTAAGAGGTAGTCAAGCCTCATTTGGTCTGGCACGGCTCCTGTTTTAGTCTTTTCAAATCGACACAAGTGTCGGGGTCATCCATTATCGTTCACTTTCTTCAAATCCAGTAATCGCCTCCAAAATCATCCTACTTTATCTCTGGAACTCCACCACGTACACAATTTGTTAAAGTGGTTCCAACATTGACAGAGAATATGTCAATAAGAGGCCCCGGTCTCTTTAACAACAAAACGTCATGTTACACACCGATTGGTACTTTTATATTTCAAAAGTGAATCGTTATGATATCGAAATATCATATTCAACTAAACCAATTTCACTTTAAAATATCATATTATTTTAATCAAAATAATATTTACTTTCAAAATTCATATTCACTTTGAGATAAATTTCCATTTCAACAATTGGTTATAACTTCAATTAACCACATTTTCTTCGAATCATTCAATTTACTTCAAAATTCGTTTTGAATTCATTTCTGATTCTTAACATCAAAATTGTCATATTTACTTTTAAATCAGAGATTTAAATGTAAACAATTTCACTTCTAAAACAGTTTATAAGTTTGAATATAGTTTTGGGGTTTAAATAAATTTTTGAGTAGTTGTAAATAGTTTGGGAGATTTGGAATAGTTTGAAAATCAAAAACAGCCTGAGTGTTGAAAATGGTTTTATGTATATTAAAATATTTTATAAAATAAACTACTTATATATATAGAAAGAATATGTTTTGAAAAACAATTTATATAAAGCAATCCATATATCAAAGGAATAAATTTCATAAAATAGTTTATATATAAATTTGTTTATATAAAAATAATTTAAATCAACTATTTCTTCCCATTTTCAATAAATCTGAACCTAAGTTCAAATCTCAAAACAAACCAAATCGATTTCCAATATCCAGTCCAAATCGATTCCCAAAGTCAAATTTATTTGAGAACAATCCATTTTTACGGATAACTTCCCATTCCAAATATTATTTGAATCTATTCGGTTCAAACCAAATCCGAGTTCAAGTTCATAATATTTAGTTAAGTCATTTAATTCGAATTAAATTTTCAAAGTTCAGATAAAGATTTAAAACTTTGAAATAATTCAATTTCAACATTTCAAAATAATTTAATTTGGAATGATTTCAGTTCATAACCAATTTTAGTTCAAATTTCAAATTAACAAATTTAGATCATTTCAATTTGAATTTGATTTCAAGTTTAAATAAGATCTAAACCTTTGAAATGATTCACATTTTAGTCAGTTTTATTTCAAATTTCAAAATAACACATTTTGATCATTTCAGTTTGAATTTGATTTCAAAGTTTGAATAAAGATCTAAACCTTTGAAATGATTCACATTATAGTCAGTTTTATTTCAAATTTCAAAATAACACATTTTGATCCTTTCATTTTGAATTTTGATTTCAAAGTTTAAATAAAGATCTAAACCTTTGAAATAATTCACATTATAATCCTTTTTAGTTCAAATTTCAAAATAACAAATTTTGATCATTTCAGTTTGAATTTGGTTTCAAAGTTTAAATAAAGATTTAAACCTTTGAAATGATTCACATTATAGTTAGTTTTATTTCAAATTTCAAAATAACAAATTTTGATCCTTTCACTTTGAATTTGATTTCAAAGTTTGAATAAAGATCTAAACCTTTGAAATGATTCACATTATAGTCAGTTTTATTTCAAATTTCAAAATAACTAATTTTGATCCTTTCAGTTTGAATTTGATTTCAAAGTTTGAATAAAGATCTAAACCTTTGAAATGATTCACATTATAGTCAGTTTTATTTCAAATTTCAAAATAACACATTTTGATCCTTTCAGTTTGAATTTTGTTTTCAAAGTTTAAATAAAGATCTAAACCTTTGAAATAATTCAATTTCGACATTTCAATATGATTCGATTTCAATATTTCAGTATAATTCAATTTCAACATTTCAATGTATTTCAATTTTGACATTTCGATATATTTCAATTCTGACATTTCAATATATTTCAATTTCGACATTTCAATATATTTCAATTTTGACATTTCAATATATTTCATTTGGAATGATTGTTTATAATGATGCCCGTAACATTCAAGGTGATAACAATGATATAAACATTTAAACAACATCCGTACAGTTCAATATATAAATAAATAAACACTCATCACAACCATCATCCAAAACAGTTCCATATACCATAATTAACTGGTTATATATGTCGAGGTTTAACTAGCAGTTCAACTAAAAAATATAAACTAACTGTCAATTTTATTTCTAGCAGATTAAATCAGATGTCCACTTAAAATAGCAACCAACACACATTATAATCAAAACAATCACAGATTTCAATTTCACAGAAATGTGAATATTTTTGCTGTATGAGAAAACTCACATTGATCGGATTCGAAAATTTTACGAACTCAAACCCTGGCCATCATCGTCATTCTTTATTTCACAATCTCATTTTGGCTCGAAATTTAACTTGCTCAAATCTCATTCCACTCAGTTCCATTGCATAGCCTTCGTCACAGCGAATCCAATGCACTTCGTTTCGCTAAAATCTGATTCAGTTTGAACGAGTTATGGCCATTTATATATTAAACACTTTAAAAGTTAATTAATTAATTTATTTAATTAACCACTTAACAAATTTCCATCTCCCTCTTCCAGTAATTCGTTCCAGGCAAAACGAAATAAACTGAACCCCTTACTCCGACATTCTCTCTCCACCGTGCTCCAATTCCTGACCACCGTACCTCGATCAAACATCGCCACGTCGACCGACTCCCTTCGCTCCGCCTTCGCCTCTGACCTGGGCGAACTCGCGCCCTCCTCCGCGCCGAGAGAAGCGCACAAACGTTGGCCCTTCCTACTACAGGTGCGAACTAGACTAGCACCAAACTATGTCAGAACTTCACAGCACATGCGCCTCTCCTCCACGAACTCAACTACATCGTCCAATAAAACCCTGACACCCCCTAGCTCGTCGTAACCCATGCCCTAGACTCACGGTGGAATATTGAGTTCTAGAAACTTTCACCGCACCCAATCTCGAAGGTACTACAGCTAAGCTCTCGATCCTACGGGTTTAATGAATCCAACATCGCATGATTTCGTAAAGTATTTGAATTTATGTATTTTCTTGAATGATTTCAGAAGGAGGCGGCCTCCTTATTTTGATTTACAGAAGAGTGAATTAGGTCATAAGGAAAAGGGGTTATTTATAAGGAAAAGGGGTAGGATATATATATTAGTTTATTCAATTCTTTTATTTTCTTTTATTGTTCAATTTTTTGAAGTTTAACATTTTGAACTCCAAACAAATTCTTGCGAATGTCGCCCCTAGTTAAATACCCCCATTCCGAACACAATGGGATAGGTCCCGCAAGCCAATTCGATCACTTCGATTAGTTTTCATTAAAAATAAAATATAAACCAATATATATTAATTTTAAACACACATTTTAAATTACCGGGGACACATACTGACTCTAAAAATTACAGAAAAAATTTATCTAGCTATGTTTTGACGATACGGTCCTAACAAAACTAATTTCGTCGAATTCTGAGTTCGTTTGAAAAATGGTCATTTTCTGGTCGATCCAATTTGACTGAAAATGAACAAACACGTTTTCTTTTGCCACGCTCACATATTAATTTCAAAAATTATGGAAATTGAAACCTAACAATAATTTGACATTCCGGATCCAACAAAAGTGGTTTCGTCGAAAACAAAGGTCGTTTGCAAAATGGCTATTTTTAAGGGCTACATATTATATTAAAAAATATATAAATTCCACAGCGACTTTTCTAAATTTTAAACTGGACATAACTTTCAGTTTATAAAGTGAAATATCAGTTTCTTACATTCGTTAGAAAGATATGATTAAACAGATTCAAATATTTCCGGTTTTACTGAAATCCGATTTATTTTGAATCCTGTACATTCATTTGAAATTTAAAATCAAATTTTCAAACTACCGCGCCATTTCAGGCTCGTTATATAATTAAAATAAATTTATACATTCTAACTTCGATTAAACTAAATTTTTAATCGTTGTTATTTAAAATAATCATTTTAAATATTAAAAATTCATCAAAATAACTAAAATAAAAATTTTAAACTGGTTCTGAAAATCAGGGTCGTCACACATCATTTGGATGATTACTGACGTCTTGATTGGGCTGTACGCCCAAGACAGGGTATTAAGTGGTGATTGTCCAAACATACTAGGAGATCGATCGGATATGCGAGGACCTCTCTTATGTATTATACATATGGGACGAGGAATAAGTTGCCCCCGGTTTCGTTCAGATCTAGAACGAACATGTAAATGGATGTGTGTATGACATTGGATTTTATTCTGTGTTGATTGATCTCTATTAAATATATATTTGTTTGGTGGCGGTGAATTTATTCTCTTGCTTAACACCCTTCTCTAAGACGTATGAGCTTAGATGTTATATATCGATAGACATCAATCGCACGGCGTGAATTGTCAGTGCGGCATGCTGAGATGCAAATGATCAAGGCTTCTATTGAAAAGAAGAGTCTTGTGGTTGATGATCAAAGCACGGCTTTAATATAGCATAGCTTTGTGTATAGAGTTAATTCACGAGCCTCACACCTCGGTGTGGACCAGAAACGGGAGAGGACTTCAGGGAGGACATGCATTTCCTTCTAGCTAGGAGTGGTGTCATGGTATGGTGCCCAAACATTTTACTTATGTGGATAATGGATAGCGAGGCGCCTCGGTTATATCGGTCTCTACGGGGCCGATGGATGGTTTGGTCGACATACTGACCAGTTTTACGCTCCATAGGGCGGGGAAACGTATTGTTCGGACATTTTAGTCCATCAAGGTGGACTGACCCTGACAATCCAAAGACTTGACTGAGTACTTGCCTGAGACATGTACTAGATTGTCTCGAAGCGGTAAGGACGATCCCTTGCCTTGGTTCACAGATGGTGTAACGACCCAGAAAATCTGAACCAATTTAAAAATTTTAAATTGGCTAAAACAATGGATTTTAAATATTTAAAATAAATATTTTAAATAATGGCAATGAAAAGTGAGTTGAATCGACAATTGAAAACTAATATAATTAATTATAATTATAAACAAGGCTTGAAAAGGCGCTGCAGTTTCAAAAATTGAATTCAAACTTTGTCGGACTGTACCGGGTGCAAAACAAAACGGATTTTAGTGAAACCAAAAATATTGAAATCTGTTAGTGAATACCTTTCTAACGAATCTGAAAATCGAATTTTCAAAGCGGAAAGCAAAAGTTATGGCCGAATGAATTTTCAGAATGGTCGCTATGGAATTTATATAGCCCGTGAAAATGGCTATTTTGCATACGACATCGGAATTCGACGAAACCACTTTTGTTGGGTCCGGGATGTGAAGTTATTGCTAGATTTCAAATTTCATAATTTTTGAAGCTAATATGTGAGCGTGGCAAAAGAAAATGTGTTTTGGTCAATTGCAGTTAAATTGGATCGACCAAAAATGGGCCTTTTTGCAAACGGTCTCAGAATTCGACGAAACTAGTTTTGTTAGGACCGTATCGTCAAAACATAGCTAGATTTATTTTTCTGGGATTTTTCGAATCAGTTTGTGGCCCTGGCAAATTGAAATGTACGTTCAAATTAAATATTGAATGTTTTATATTTTAAATTGAAGGAAAACTGACTGAAACTGTCGAATGGGCCTGCGAAACATATCCCATTGTGTTCGGAATGGGGGTAAAACGCTAGGGACGACAGTCGTTGGGTTGGATTTCGAGTTCGTCCAAGAAAACCCCAATTTTTGAATTTAATATAGCATCGGCCAATAGGATTTTTTATTTCATAAATTAAAAATATAAAAAAATTCGAAAAACCCCCCCGACACTCCAGATCGAACGACGGAAACTTCTTCCTCCCTTCTCTCCTCGATTCCTCTCAATCAGCTCAAAATTAGACCTCCATTCTGTTGGGAATTTTGTAGAGTTTGTCGAGACCTTCCAATCCATACCAAGTTTGATTTTTTTCATTGAGTATATCGCTCGAATCAAGGCAACGAAGTTCGCCGTTTGCAACTGTCGCCACCGCTTCATCTGGACGTCGAACTGAAGGTGGTTGCTGGCGCCTGGAAGCTGGTTCGAAGCTCTACGCTGTGGTAAAGGTCGATCGTGATATCGTGCATCGATTCGTGAGAAAATCGAAAACCTAGTTTCGAAGAAAAAAACTGGTATACGGCTTGTTTTTTTTTCCATTGAAAATAACACTTTTAAGTGTTGCAAAACTTTGAAAAATCATATCTTTTTGCTATGTTAACGAAATTCGATGAAACAGGAAACATCATGACCGTGTGGACGCCTTCTACATTTTAGAAGAGACCGCGTATTTTTCTGAGCCTTCTGCTATTTTTGGTGGAGTGGAACCCAATGTGAGATTTCTAATTTATAAACAATATGGAAAACGACGATGTATAAATTATATAGTCGATGTATGAGTTATATTAGCGTTGTACACGTCTTGTACAAGCGTTGTATAAGTTGTATGTTCGATGTAAAAGTTATATATGCGTTGTAAATATTATATATGTGTTGAAATAAAAGCTAATTGCTATATATATATATATATATATATATATATATATATATATATATATATATATATATATACGCCCCTCGTCCACAAACCATGGACGATATTTATTGGTTGAAATTGTTGTGAGAATTGATTTATAGCGAATGTTTGATTGGGATTGTTTGTGGTTGATATTGATTGATTGTGGTTGAAAAATACCCGTTTGTGGTTGAGAAATATTTGGTTGAAACCACATAGGATTAGTTTGTGGAAATGAAATAAATATATACATGCCGCCTGCGTGCGAACTAGATGCATGATCCCCATTGTCAAAAACCGCGAGGTTTTAAGGTAGAGCGAGGAGCCGTACTAGGGACGGTCCCGGTTTTAACTACCCTGCCGTTATGCTGCCGAAATTTTGAATAATATTCATGTGTGTGAATTATGTTCATTTGCTAAAACTATATTTATTCATTGAATAGAAAACCTTCATGTGTTGAATCGATATTCATTCGTTGATTAGAAATTCATGTGTTGAATGGTATTCGCGTTTTAAATATAAAAATCACATTTTTATCTACATATAGAAACTATAGAAAACCTTCATGTGTTGAATCGATATTCATTCGTTGATTAGAAATTCATGTGTTGAATGGTATTCGCGTTTTAAATATAAAAATCACATCTTATCTATATATAGAAACTATAGAAAACCTTCATGTGTTGAATTGATATTCATTCGTTGATTTGAAATTCATGTGTCGAATGGTATTCATATTTTGAAATAAATTGTTTGATAATAAAAATCACCTTTTATCGACTATATGAACTGTGTAAAATAATCTCGTTTTGAAAGAAATTGTTTTATAAGAAAAATCCTATTTTTATCACCAATATGAAATATATAAAATAATAGTGTTTTGAAATGAGTTGTTTTACAATAAAAATCACATTTTTATTATATGCATGAATCGTTGAAATGTGAAGTGTTAAAAATAGCCACTTGTTCAAATAAATATATATGAGTGGAAATATTCATTAATTAGCTAATGATATGATTTGTAGCTATGTATGTAACATTAGAATGAATGGTGTTTTTAAACCAAATAGAAATCAAATATGAAGTTGAATAGAAAATGATAAATGATAAGAACTATATATATGTACATGCATATTCATTGAACAGGTTATAGCAAAGGGGCTAGAGAAGAGGAATAAAATTATGTGCCCGACAAATAGGTACACATTTACTGTTTTTTTTGGGTGATGATTTTATGAGCCTGTTGGCTAGCCGCTTGGCTTTTTCTTTTTCTTTTTGAGATTAGAAGGACCGGGGAAGCTATTTGAGATTTCCCGATGCTCCCGGTGCAGGGGAGGTTATGGCGAAATTTTCCAAAATTTTAAGGCATTAGTGAAATATTTGAAGTGAAAACGATATTGAAATTGTTGAATGAACTATATTTATATAAATATATAAATATAAATAAAATTAAAACGAAACGAGGCCGTGCAGTTCGTATTTTGAAACTGTGATTTCAAACAACTAGTGCGGGAAATCCGACCATTGGATTTTCTCGAAACCGCAACCGTCGGGTTCGCCTTGGAAATATCTTTCCAACGGCACCAACTTTGTAAAAATCCAACGGTTGGATTGTCTGGAATGTTTAATTCAAATATGAAGAAAAACATCGCCAGAATGGATTATATTTATATATAAATAAATAGAATTATATTTAATCGAATAACGACGCTGCAGTTCGTATTTTGAAATCGAAACTTCAAACGATTGTACCGGGAGATCCGACCGTCGGATTTTCCCGAAACTGGAACCGTTGGATTCATTTTGAAAAGACCTTTTTAATGATGTAAATTTTGTGAAGATCCAACGGTTAGATTTTCAGAGATGTGTAAATCAAATCTAAAGAAAAACAACGCCACGGCCGTGCTATGGCCCGAAGCGTCGTTTTGAATAATTAGGCTATTTTAAAATACATAAAAATAGTGATAAATCGTTATAAAATATTGTAAACGTTATGGAAATAAACTGAATTTGCTCGATTTATGTGGTATTTGATGGTGGAATGTGTTTGGTGTGAAAATTACATTAGAGAACAAAATTGGTGTTGTTGAATGATTTAACCATTGAAATAAATTGATTTGAAATTCTAAATATACGTGGATTATTTGAAAAGGCCGAGTTAATTCTCATTTCAAATAATTGACCGACGGTTGAAATTCGAAGATGAAGACGGTGGTTGAAGACCGGAGATCTTCACCTCGTTTGGATGGTAACCGAGGTCCTGATTGGGAGGCATCCCGAAATATGGATAATGAGTGGTGATCGACCAAACGTACGTGGTGATCGATGGGTTTGCGAGGTATTTAGTGCCCCCGGTTTCATTCAGACCCAGAACGGACTTGTAAATGGATTGTGTGTCTGACATTGGATTTTATTCTGTGTGGATTGATCTCTGTTAAATATACATCTGTTTGGCAGTGGAGAATTTATTCTTTTGCTTAACGCCCTTCTCTGAAACGCACGAGCTCAGAGGTTGTATATCAACGGACATCAGTCGCATGGCATGAATTGCCTGTATGGCACGCTAAGATGCAGTGATCAGGGCTTCTGTTGAAAAGCAAAGTCTTTTGGTGATGATCAAAGCACCGCCTGTGTGGCGTAGCTTTGAGTATAATGTGAATTCGCGAGCCTCACACCCCGGTATGAACCAGAAACGGGAGAGGACATCAGGGAGGGCCTGCGTCTCTTTCTAGCTAGGGTGGTGTGAGTGACCTACTAGCCCTGACATTTATATACTTTTCACCTGGGTGGTTGTTGCAGTTGCGAGGCGCCTCGGTTCGATCGGACGATCCGGGTCTGATGGAGTCATTCGTTGGCTCGTTTACGCACCAAAGGACGGGGAGACGTAGTGTTCAGGCATAATAATCCACATCGGTGGACCGGCCCTGACGATCCAAGGGGCAGTTGCGGCTGTTCCGGAGACATGGGCTAGATTGTCTCGAATTCGGTAAAGACTATCTTTTGCCTTGGTTCATGATGGAAATCCAATTTCCAAATACGTGATCGTGCGGTTTCGATTGTATAGATATTTGGCGACATAGTGGCATGGGACGCTCATGTCGTCTATGATTGATAGTTATGATTTGAAATTGTTTTCGAAACGTATAAACACTAGCAATAATATCAAATGTCTTTGTTTTATTCGTATCAAGCATATTTTGGCCGTTATAAGGTAAAAACTCTATCCTCCGGTTTGCGTTGCATTGTGTGATGGGAACTGAGTCTTATAACGGCTTCATTTTTATAAAAAGCATAGCGATGTTTAAAAGAAAGATTTGTTTTTAAAGCACTGGCAATCCAATGGAGTAAACCCGTTCCACGAAAGTGGCGTGGTCCTGTGATTAGCCATATTATATATGTGTTGAGTAGATTTCTCATACTAGTCCCATGACTGACTCGTAGTTTGTTTCACTTTCAAACTCGGGTGCCCCTTTTTCTACACGGGCAGCCTTGTATTTAGGTTTAGCTGGTTCTTTCTCTGGATAGCTGGAGCTGAAGATGGATTCTATCATTTATCTCTTTTTATGCTGTTCAACTCCTATTGTACATATTTTGTTTATTTCCGCTGTAGACATTTATGTATAGCTGAACTGCATTTGTACTAAGTAAGATCCTGTATACTGTGTAACTCTGATGATTACTTTTATCCAGTATATTCTATTGTTCATTATCTAGTGTATTTATTTAATTTTGTTCTATTATTATCTGTTTCTGTGTTATATTCCAAAGATAACCCTTGCCACCGTCAGTACGGGGTTCGGGGGTCGTCTCAGATGGAAATCCAACTTCCAATACGTGACATTTCGGTTTTGATTGTAGATCCTAGTATTGGCGACATAATATATGGTACCCATACCGTATATGATTGATACATTTATATTTGATGTTGTTTTATACATATGCACTTATAATATTATCAAATGATTTGTTTTAAACATACCAAGCGTGTTTGGCTATTATAAGGTAAAACCTTATCCTCTGGCATGCGTTGCATTGTGTGATGGACTTGGGTCTTATAATAGCTTCATTTTTCCAAAAAGCATTGCCCTGTTTGTTTTATGCACTAGTATTCTCGGGAGGACACCTGTTCCGTGTTATACGGCGTGGTCCCCTGATTTACTTTTAAAGTAAAAGATTTAATAACTGTTTTTAGTTCTCACACCAGTCACATGACTGACCTGGAGTTTATTGTTTAAACCTAAACTCTGTGTGCCCCTATTTTCCACATGGGCAACTAGTAGTTTTGGGATTGTAGATTAATTCTTACAGGATCCTGGTTTACGATTGGAGATATATTTGGAAAGCTCTGTATCCATATATTTGTTTCAGTTGTGTTATGTATTATTTTTCCGCGGCATTATAATTTAAATCTTTGATATTCTTCTGATGTATAATATTTATTCATACTCTGTATATTCTTGTACTCTAATGTAATTTTTGTAATAAGCAATTAAATGTTCTTATGTTTGTGTTCTGATTTGTCGTGTTCTCAACTCAATTCGGGCTTCCCTTTGCGGGGAAGTTCGGGTCATCACAAGTTATCTCATTTACTTTTCCATTTTGTTACGTTAATTATAAAAAATAAACTGATACTAATATATTTTGGAAAGGAAAATGGTTTTGATGAAGAAAATAATGTTTTTTCTTTAAGAAATTGGTGTTTTATTTTAAATTTACTCTTTTTCAACTTTTATGTCATTTTTCTTAACGTTTTTTGATTTTATGATTTCTAATGTAATATATATTTCAATTATTTTTAAACTGAGCTGAAATGTAATTTTTTTAGATTGCAAAACGAATAAAAAAACTAAATATGGATTATTACTTTGTTGTTTCTAGATCTATCTTTTGTTTCATTTCATTGTTAACGTTCGGTTATTTGTTTGTGAAAATATATATCGAAAGGTAGTTTTAGTAACTTTTGGGGTGTGAAAAGCAAAAGTGGGGTGCATTTTTTGTTTAAACAACGGGGTGTGAGAAGCAAAACTTGGTGTGCAAATAGATTTGGCCTTTTTATCATTGTTGCTGATATATAAGCAATTATAGTGAATTACTGTTGATATATCTGCAATTATTCACTATAATTGCTGATTTTTAAGTTTTTTTTTTCAGATTACTCACCTAAATATTTGCAGTTTATTGAAATTTTTTATATGGTAGCACCAAAATTTTATGAAAAAATAAGTAACTCCAAAAACAGGGACATGCTAGATAATAAACTTTAGGGGAGGATGCCTCTTACATCAAACTCAGAAATAAGGACCTGCGCCTAATTTCCACTTGTTTTATATACACACTTGATTAATTTTTAATAAGTGTGCATTTTCAAATATGTTTAAAGTATGTTTGGATCGAATCTCATGATTAAAAGAACATCTTTCGAATGTTTAACTTACATTAACTCTCATTTGCAAACTTTGTTATAAAATGAATCCGATTCTGATTTATCTAGAATTCCTCTAATCTGAAGTTAACAAAGATAACTAATTTTTTTTTTAAACCATTGCAAAACCTGATAAATATGTTGATTAAGAAATATAGACTTGGCTTGGTTTACTATGTTTCACATCATTGAGAATGTGGTTGATCAGTTATTGAGTTATATTTGTATACATTCATCGCAGTGTTGATCACAAAAGTATTCACACTTTCTGCTGTGTAACTGACATGCTATATAGCATGAATATCATTTCAAAATTTCTTTACTTCTTAGATACAGAGTGATGTATCTTTGTTGCAAGTATTCCTTGCAAATACATTTGTTTTTGATTCCTTATTATAGTACACTTGCAGACTTTTAATATACTACAACCGAACAAATTAATTACTTTTCCTCATTTGCTTCGTTTGTGCTCACAACCGAAGAAAATACTATAATTTTCTTTGGTTTTTCTCACAATAGAAGCAAATGTACCAAATAAATAGTGTTATTTACTTCAGTTGTGCTCACGACGGAAGCAAATATTATCGTTTGCTTCTGTTGTGCTAAAATCTGAAGCAAATGCACTGAAGCAAATAATGTTATTTGTATCGGTTCCTTATGAACCGAAGCAAATGCATCGAACCAGATAATATTATTTGCCTCGTTCCCTTAGAATAGAAGTAAATGCATTATACTAGTAAGCAGTTTATTCTAACTAATGAGTAGCAGCTAGTAATTCAAAATTACTAAATTATATAATTAATCAATAGCTACTGTTATCATTCGATAATGTGATAATTAATACTAATACTTATTAATTACATTTAATATTATCAAATATGATTAGTAATCAATATTAAATAATTAATACTGAGTAATTAATAATTAGTATTTAACAATTAATGTTTGACATTTAATATTAAATTAAAAATTAATATTTATCAATTAGCATTAATGTTCACTAATCAGTATTTAGTAATTATCAATTAATAATAATTATTATTAATTATTTCTAAAAAATTATGATGTTTAATAATTAATTTTCAATAATATGCAATAACTAATACTAATAATTACAAAAAAAAATTAAATACTTATGAAGTGAGCTTTTGTATATAGTAATTAATTTTAACCAATAGTTAATTTATAATGACAATATACAAAATAATAATCTATAAATGGAAACTTTTATACGTAATTAACTTTAATTTACCACCAATGATTATCAATAAATAATTTGTAATTATTAATTCTTACCAATATTGTTTTTTTACTCTTAATTATTTAGGATAATTAACCGTTAAGGATTAGTAAATTACGGTAAATATGTTTTAATTACTTATATTAATAAATAATAAATAATTTACTAAATAATTAATATTCAATTTTAGCTAATAAGTTGTATGTAATAATTAATAAGTATGAAATAATAATTAGTATTTATTGCTATTAAATGAATAACAATAAGAAATGGAATTTCAATGAAATTTAAAATTTTATGTGATAAATTTGGAATTTATGTAATAAATTTAAAATTATTCATAATTTTAAAAAATAAATCAAAACTTCCAAACTAAAAGAAAAATAGGAACTTAGAAATTTTAAAATTTTATTATATTTACTTAGTTATGTATAAATTCATACATAAGTAGTAATTACAAATATATTTAATTATTAGTTATGTTCATTATCAAATAAGTAATAATTAACTAATATAATTAATAAACCAGAAGTAAATAAATTATTATTGGTGAACATATTTAGTCGTAAGTTAATAATCAATATGTAACAACCCGGATTTTTAGAACCAATTTAAAATTTTTATTTTAGCTATTTTAATGAATTTTGAATATTTAGAATGAATTATTTTGAATAATAATGATCTAAAATTTATTTAAATCGAATTTAGAACGTATATATTTATTCTAATTATAAAAATGAGTTAGAAATAGAGCAGTAATTTGAAAAATTGAACATAAACTTTGATTGAATGTACATGATTCAAAATATATCGGATTTTTGTAAAACCACAAATATATAAATCTGTTTAATTTTATCTTTCTAATGGATGTGAAAAATTGAAATTTCATAGCGGGAATAAAAAGTTATGTCCAGATTAAATTTAGAAATAGTCGCAACGGAATTTAATATAATATATAGCCTTTATAAATAGCCATTTTGCAAACAACCTCCGTTTTCGACGAAACCACTTTTGTTGGATCCGGAATGTCAAATTTATTTCAAGATTCCAATTTTCATAATTTATATGTGTGCGTGGCAATAGAAAACGTGTTTTGTCAATTTTAGTCAAATTGGATCGACCAGAAAATGGTAACTTTTCAAACGGTCTCCAAATTCGATGAAATTAATTTTGTTAGGACCGTATCATCAAAACATAGCTAAATTTATTTTTTGGGAATTTTTGGAGTCCGTATGTGGCCCAGGTAAATTAAAATGTACGATCAAATTAAACAATCAAATGTTTTATATTTTAATTTAAAGAAAAATGGGCTGAAGCGATCAAATGGGCTGATGAGACGTAGTCCATTATGGTAAAAATACGGGTATTTTGCTAAGGGGTGACATTCGCTGGGCTGAATTTGGAGTTAGTTGGAATTAATTGGCTTTTTCTGAAAATTGGAGAATTGAATAATATTATATTATAAATAACCTAGTATTACAAAACCCTAACCCTAATTCTGTTGTACACAGCCGCCGGCAAGCTTTTTAATTGCCTAAACGCTCTGATTTAAATTCATCAACATCTTCAAATCCATTTCGAATTAATCAAAACATATTAAGCGGAAATTAAAGGGCAGATTCATATCTTTATTTCCATATGGTGATGATTGTGTTTGACGTTGGGATGAGCTCGAAATTCCTGCTCAACTTCACCACATTTACACGCAGTTCGGGGGAAATACAGGCCGCCGATTTGGAAGCTATCACTGGCGAAGTGAGGAGGAGCGATGTCGGTCGAGGTAGCGAGGTCTGATCGAGTCTAGGCGGCTCAGGGCAGTGCGATTTGGAGATAAAGAGGGTAGTTTGGGTTTCCGTCTCAAGATGGCAACCTGGAGTGGTTTCACAATGTAGAAGAAGAGATATTGAACGGCCCTGATTTGCTCAAATGTAATTAGGTTTTAATTTTATTTAGTTAATGATATTATTAAATTTAATTAAAGTAATTAACCTTTAAACCTTGATATCTTTTGCAAATGAACTCAGAATCGAATGGTTTTAGAAGCATTGGATTCACAACCAAAAAATCTACATTTCAGAACTGATTGGGACAGAAAGGAAGCCATTTGGGTTTTTGATAAAAATAAACATTTGTTTAATTCTATTAAAACAATCGTTATTAAACAATTTCTGAAACTGATCAAGGTGAGAACCCTCTCACCAAATTCTTTTGTACAGTTATTTATTTTTATAACTGAATTAGTGTTGATTGTCTGTTTGCTCACCTCCCTCGTCCATAGACCATGGACAATCTAAATTGATTGTATTAAGTTGTGATTACGATATGAATGAAATATATATATATATATGTAAAATTTCTTTTTAAATAATTAAAATTAGTTAATTATTATCGTGTTTAGAAATTCTTACATATACGCTGTAAATTCAGTTTGTTGTTGTATGCGATTTGATTTGGATTTATTGATGCTGTTGTGGTGATCTGTTGATTTTATTAAATATATTGGGAAAACTAGAATTGTAAACAAATAAAAATATCATTTTTATTTGTTATATTAAAAATAGATTTGTATGCAAAATAAAAAATATCATTTTTATTTGTTATGTTGAATTAGAATTGTAAACAAATTTCATTTTTATTTGTTATATTGAATTAGAATTGTGAACAAAATAAAAATATCATTTTTATTTGTTATGTTGAATTAGAATTGTCAACAACATAAAAGTAGTCATTTTTTACATTGAATTTGTATACAAATAAAAGTGGTCGTTTTCATTTGTCAAATTAAACATTGAAATAGTATACAAATTAAAATAGACATTTTTATTTGTCATGTTATACATTGAAATTGTATACAAATCAAAATAGACATTGTCATTTTATGTTGAAAATAGAATTTGCATACAAACACAAGTAGCCATTTTTATTTGTCATGTTGTACACTGAAATTGTATACAAATTAAAATAGACATTTTTATTTGCCATGTTATATATTGAAAATATATACAAATTAAAATAGACATTTTTATTTGTCATGTTATGTTGAAAATAGAATTTGTATACAAACAAAAATAGTCATTTTTATTTGTCTTGTTATACACTGAAATTGTATACAAATTAAAATAGACATTTTTATTTGTCATGTTATTCATTGAAAGTGTATACAAATTAAAATAGACATTTTTATTTGTCATGTTATGCATTTAAAGTGTATACAAATTAAAATAGACATTTTTATTTGTCATGTTATACACTCCTATTCCCTCTTCTGGTCCTATTGTTTCTGATCCACCAAAGAATCTTGCCTCCATAGTTAAATCAGATTATCATTCTTTATTCAATTCCTTGCCAAGAAATGTTGGCTCATATGTTCCTCTTGAGTTTGAGAAAATTATAGGGAAAAAGAAAGCTCCTCTTGAAATTGTCAAAGATGAAGGTATGAAGTATTGGAATCAATATTTAGTCGGTTTCTTTCTTGATCGTTCCTTATCATATTTGTCTGTTGTTAATTTTTTCCGGAATTTTTGGAAATTACATGGAGAGGTTGATATTAAATCTAATGGAATAAAATTCTATTTTAAATTCTCAAATGAAGTTGATAGGGAAAGAGTTTTAAAAGCAGACCCCGTTTTCATTAGAGGTCGTATATTCATAATTACCAAATGGAATCCTTCAATTGGTAGCGCTCAATTTTAAATCAAGAAGGTTCCCATTTGGATTCATCTTCAACGAATTCCTCTTTTTCTGTGGACCTTGATGGGAATTAACTGGTTAGCTTGTCAAGTTGGTAAACTAATCTATTTTGATATTAATACTGAAAGGATGCATAGAATTAAATATGCCAAAGTCCTTGTTTAAGATGATGCTGAATCTGAGTTACCTTATTCCAATGATCCGGGTGAGCTTGGTGATAGATGCCCACCAATGATTGTTTCTTATGATTGGAAACCCAAAATTTGCACACTTTGTAAAGTGTTTAGACATTCAACTGGTCAACGTGATATTCATAATGAAAGAAATAATGTTGAAGGTTGTCAAGTTGATGAAGTAAAGGTGCCAAAATAGGTGAATGCTTCTCTTGTTGAAACGAAAGTGAATTTTAATGCGCCTATTCAAGGTGATCAGCATGGTTGGAATAAGGTTAAGAATAGAAAGAAGCAAGCATTGCAAAGAAAAGAGGGGAAATTTGGTACTAATTTAGAAAAAGAAGTTAATAAAGTTATGGAGGAGGTTGTGGAAATAGTTGGTAATGGAAATATTGATTTTCAAGGTGAAAATAATAATGATGAACAAATGGACATTAGTTCTGTAACAACCCGGAAAATCAGAACCAACTTAAAAAATTTATTTTGGCAATTTTAATGAAATTTGAATATTTAAAATGAATTATTTTAAATAATAACGACAAGAAATTTATTTTGAATAGAATTGGAATGTATATATTTATTTAAATCGGAGTTAGAATATAAATATTTATTTTAATTATAAAAGGAACTGAAAATGGCGCGGTAGTTTGAAAATTCGATTCCAAATTTCGAATGAATGTACATGATTCAAAGTAAACCGGATTTTGGTGAAACCAAAAATATTTGAATCTATTTGAAAATATCTTCCCAGAAAAATCCAAATTTCGTAGCGGGAATAAAAGGATATGTCCAGTTGAAAATTTAGAATAGTCGCTATGGAAATATAGCCCTTAAAATAGAAATTTTGCAAATGACCTCCGTTTTCGACGAGACCACTTTTGTTGGATCTGCAATGTCAAATTATTGCTAGATTCCAATTTTCATAATTTTTGGAATTAATATGTGAGAGTGGCAAAACAAAACGTGTTTTTGTCAATTTTAGTCAATATGGATCGATCGGAAAATGGCCATTTTTCAAACGGTCTCCAAATTCAATGAAACTAGTTTTGTTAGTACCATATCGTCAAAAGATAACTAGATTTATTTTTCTAGAATTTTTGGAATCATTATGTGAGTCCAGTAAATTAAAATATACGTTTAATTCAATATATATTGATTTATATGTTAATTTCAGTGAAAACTGATCATAACAGCTGAACTGGGTTACGAAACACATCCCATTGTGTTCGGAATGGGGTTATTTAGTTAGGGGCGATAGTCGTTGGGTTCGATTTGGAGTTCGTATCAACACAAGGGTATTTTAGAAATTAAATAATATTAAAATATAAATATATATTCCTTGAATTTCTCAAAACCCTAATCATTTAGTAAACCCACTGCCACCTGAAATAAATGCCCCAAATCGCTCTATTTTCTCTCCCTTCGATTTCTCAATCCGGTCATCAATTCTCAGAACTTTCAAAGGGGAATTCAAGAGCAAGGTCTGGGCTTCAAATCTAAACGGCTATGATGAGTTTTATTGGGGCGTAGTATTCGATTTAGGGGCGGAAATCGCCGCCACTTGGACTCGATTTGGGGCATCGTAGGGGGTTCGAACATGGCGCCAGTCACGGTGGTGTGGGGCATTGCCAAGGCCGACATCGTGGCATGTGTAAATGAAGGTCCGGTCGCCTAAGGCGCATGCAATGTCGGGTTGAAGGCTTCTTGAATCATCTGGTAGTCAACGAGGAAGAAGATGGGTTTTCTGTACCCTGATGATATAATTAATGACATAATTAATTAATTAATAAGGTGACTAGGGTTTCAATAATTATTTAGTTTCTTTAATAATGTATTCAACGTTCATAATGCCATAACATGTCCAAACAACGACGAAATTGGCTGACTCAAGTTGCTTGTAATCATGGGAACGAGAGCTTCGTGATGAAACTGACTAGAACTAAAATGGAGCAGATTAGAATTTGAAGAAAATTCAAAACTCAGACAGAACTGAATTCAGAAATTAAAACTGAAGGAGTGGATCCCAATGTGAGAACTCCTCACTAAAATTTTCTGTTCAGTTATTTATTTTATAACTGCATATGTAAACTGCTCCCCATCGTCCATAGACCATGGACGACTTGTTTGTTCGATTATGTAGTGAAAATTGATGGTCGTGTGAAATGGAATGTAAAAATATTTATGTATTGAAATAAATAATTTATCGTTAAAAAAATATAATTTTTAACGTGTAATGAATACAATAAATATTCATTTACAAATCAGGCGGTTTGTTTATGTACACCCATTTGGCTGATATTGATTAGGACGATATATTTTACACATCATCCAACTGCACAAATAATATTCAGTGTTTGTTGGTTGAAACGCCACATGGGTATTGGGATGATATTTGACGTACACTAATCCCAATTTTTTAGTTGTATGTCGATCGATTGGTTGACAGGCTGTTGTAAGTGTTAAGTATTTATATTTAATGCTAATACAGTGTAGAACACACTCTGGTTGATGGATGATTATTTATCATTATTGTTGTATACATGTGTTGTATGAAATCCATATAATCGACATTATATGGTAATTGGCTGTGTCTGATTCCAGTTCAAAAGAATGAATATTTTAAAATGACGAATATTTTAAAATAAGGAATATTTTAAATAATATTCAGTAAAAGATCAAAATATGATTTTAATGTCCGATTTCGAATGGACACAAAAATGTTGAAATATATATAGCCGTGTTGATTAGAGATGCGCCATTTTGACGTGAACGATATTTATATTGATTTTATTCGTTTTTATAACGAATATGAAAAAGGAAATGATTTCAATATCAAATATTTTGGAAATATCATCATTTGTATGTAAATGATATAGAATATTTAATTTGATTTGAAATTTGAAATGTAGTTGAAATCGTTTTGAAAACGAATTTAAAATGATTTATAAAATAAATTTTAAATGGAAATCGACAAAATATATATAATATATATGTTACATATATTTAGTGGCCTGAATAGAAAGCGCCGCGCTGCGGCAGTTTGCAAATTTTGATCATTGACTTCGAATGGACATTACGGGAGATCCGACCGCCGGATTCTCCTAAAACCAAAACCGTTGGGTTCGTATCGAAAAGAGCTTTCTAATGAATACAAGAAATTTGAAATCTAATGGTAGGATTTTGGATTATGTCCAAATCAAATTTGGAAAGAGTCGTTGTAAGTATAGTTCGTTGTCCGTTTATGGAAATCAGCTGTACGGGCCTTAATAAAATTATTAAAAATATCAATAATTTGTGTAAAATCATAATAAATTATTTGGAAAGAATTGGGATGAAAATTCCATATTTGAAAAGATAAAAATATATTTTTATCAAAATGAACTATTTACTATCTTGATTTGAAATCCGATAATTTTTAAATAAAATAAATTGGATTGTTGAATGGTTTTAAAATAACGAGAAATTTCCAATGAACTAATTGGAATGGATTTGAATGGAAATCATCTTTGAAATATTTCGATATTGAATTTCGTGATTATACCGATACTGTTATGGAAATTTGAAAGATATATTAATATCGTTATTTCCAATACGATATTTGTTAGTTTCAGAATTTGATATTGAATATAAGACGATGTATTTTCTATTCAGAGCCTTGTATTTAATATCAAATGGGATTTTGGGTTTGTCGTGAATGGTGTCTTCATTAACATTGTTCTTAAACCCAGTTGAGAAAAGATATAAATCTTTTTATTAAGATTTAATGAAGTTTACCAATTAATTAACATTTAATTGGAATTAAATTGAAATTGGGTTTTGGGTTGATCGTGAAGAGTGTTTTAAATAAAACTTGTTCTTTAACCCGATTAATAATGGAATGAGATTTTGGGTTTGTCGTGAATGGTATCTTTAATAATACTATTCTTAAACCCAATGGAGTTAAGAAAAATAGAAACTAACTGGAGGTTAGCTAAGTTGAATTGTTTTGTAACGAACTGCAAATCCGTACTATCTGAGTTGACTACATACGTCACACGTACAACCCAAATATCATAGAAAAACGAATTATTTTTTAGAAGAAAAAGGTAGAAGAAGAACAGAAATAACAACACAGAATCTCACGTCGTAGCGGAACAAAATATAATTTATCATAACTTTTGAAATACAAAATTTTTACTATATAACATACATTTATCAGAGTACAACACTTACAACACAGCAGTAAAAAATTGCTATATATATAACACTGAAGCCTCCTACTCCAAGCTCCTTTATATAAATCTGTAAAATCCTGAACTACTTGACTGCCCATACAAATTTGGGCACCCAAGAGTTTAGGTAAAACAAAATAAACTCTGGGTCATTCATGCGACTGGTACGAGTAAACGATTTTAAATAGTTTTTGAAAATAAACGATATCTCATAAGACCACATATAACACAGAACGGGTTTTTCCCTTGTGAGAATCCAAAACACTTGATATAACTTTCAAATCTTTTTGAAAGAAATGATAATCTTTATATCAAAACTCTTTTGATATTATAATAATGTCTAAATCAAATAAATAGAAATCTAGGGGAACACTTTCATCTCATGTTCCATATACATAATATACAATCGAAACCGCAAGCACTTATTTGGTAATGCATTTCCAACTATGACAAGGTCTGGAGCCACCTTCCGATAGTGTATGTCTAGAGGAGAATACACTGGGTTCAACAAGAACATCTTGTAACCCATCCACACATGACCGACCACTCATTTTGCTTGAATGTATCGAATGTATATCACCAACGGTTGGGATCAGCAACTTTTCCTGAATGTGACAACATCGAATAGAATAAGGAATTAAATGAATTTCTACAGATAGGTGATAATACACCCTAATGGAAGCTACCCACATATCATGTTGCCTGCCCGATTTTTGTCATTTCCTGGTTGTTGAGGCCTGAGGCTACGATTACTTATCATTCATTGATAACACAATCACTTTAAATGCCACATTGTCAGATCTGTTAATCACTAATTGATTTGCACAACTATATTCTGGATATTATGCTAAGAGAATAAATTCTCCGCCACTATATATATTTATACATACCAACATATTCGATCATTGGAAATACTTTGTCAGACACTCGTCCATATACGTTCGTTCTGGGATTGAACGAAACCGAAGGCACAATTTCCATTAATGGAAAAAGCCCTAGCATTTTATTCCGTCTTTGATTATCTTCATATAATCTGATTCACAATGATACTGCCAATATGGAGTGGTTCTCGGATAATAACCTAACCGGTCTCTCCATATTGATAAGATATTGGCAAACACTTCGATAGTCAATTATTTAACTATCGAAGAAAAAAAAACATCCATTCAAGCATCTAACAATCGCTAGGCTCCTTAATTAATATTTTATTAATTAATCACTTCTCCATTTCCTTATCAATATTCGTTCACACGATATTTTCAATACTCTTCTTCTTGGCCTCTTATGCTATTTGGAAAACATTTCCATATATCGTCTTCTTTTATTTTCTAACTTAGAAAATACCTTCTATTTATAATTGGAGAACATTCCACTTACTTATCTCTTTCTCGACCATTCATTTTTAGTCTTAGGAAATATTTATTATTATATTCCCAAAATTCCACTTATCAGGTTAAAACGAATGTTGTATAAGACATCGTTACAACAACCCAAAATATTGCATTCGACTAACTATTATTCAAACATTTATCTTAGATACCGAATCTTGGTATTAATCAGTTTAAAATGAAATCCATCAAGTTGGGGTATAACTACCTCTCAGACCTGGATTGAATAACGTTCTTAACTTCAAAACGGACAAGATTGCTTATCTTGAATAATCAATATCATAAAACCCCATTTATTCATTTTAAAACATATATATGATTCTCTATTTTATTTTTACCATATATAATTATAGATTTCCTTTTTATTTATAATATTCTATTTTTTAAGTTTGTTTCCTTAACGAATTCAATATATATTGTTATATTGATTTTCTAGTTATCCAATTTTCTTAAAAATATTCTAACTCCTTAAATTTCCGGAAAATTTCGCTATAACCTCCTTTGTACCGGTCAATAGTTCAAACCTCAACTCGCCTCTCTAGGCCCTTTTGATTCGAAAAGAAAATCAAAAAGCCAAGTGGCTTGCCGATCTAGCGCATTAAATATCATATGGAATTTGAACATGTACCTTAATGTCGGACACACGAATTATAACCTTCATACACTTCACCCCATAGTTGTCTAACCCATATACGTCCATTCCTAATTTATTCCAACTCAATCTGCTCATTTTAACTCAGTTCGCTAATTTATTCTTTAATTATCTCTTTTGCTTATTCCGCTTTCTATCTGAACATATCATGTTCAAATATATTTTTAACTTGATTATTACCAATCAAATTCCATTTTTGACTCAGGTTTCATATTCGAATTCGAATATAAATTCACAAGTTTAATTTACTTATCCAATGTCAAATTGATTCAAAACTCGATTCGAAATTCAATTATCTAAATATCCTTTAGCTTAGTTAATCCTCTTAAATAATAAATATCTGATTTTGTTTTAAAAATCAGTTCACTTACACCTACTCCACTTGAGTCCATATTTACTTTATATCACAAGTCTGGATTTTTCTAGTGGACTTTCAGATTTTATTTACTTAAAATCCTTTTATTTATTTAAATAAACCGTTATGGTTTTACAATGGTTATGGCACTGTTTTTCTGGAAAATTGATTTTGACATAACTCAAAATTTATTCGACGAAATCCAGATTTTCTCTTTCATTAGAAAACTATTATCAAATCGGTCCAGACGATTCTTGTTTAAAAGAATTCCGACTTAAACTGAGTTCTATACACTCAATTGAAGTTCGAACGCCAAATTACGAACTACCGAGCTGCGGCGAGTTCGTTTTATATATATATATATATATATAAACGTTTAAACATCATTTATAATAAATTCAACTCCATTCTGATATATTTTTAATATATATTTAATTAGTTTCCCAATTCAACATAATATTTTCAATTATTTATAATTGTCGATTTTTCCTTACTCGGTAATATATTTATTTATACTTCGATCTTCTATATTTAATTCCGATTCCTTTTATAAATAAATTATTTATAAAATTTGATATAATCGAATTTCAATTATAAACCCATTTAATTCTTCTCAATTCAGCCTATATTCTAAATTCCAAAATATAATCAATCATTTTGTTTCAAAACACTTCCCAATTTACTTTTAAATTCCTATTTGAATTTAAATGGTTTAAATTATTGAAATGATAATTTATTTCACCAAATTTATAACACTATTTATAAATTCAACTTCCTTGTTTCATATATTTAAACAAGTTCCCTTTTCAAATTTCTATTTGAAACTCCATCCCTTGATATTTCAAATTGCGGAAAAAAAACCGTTGTTCCCTTTCGAATGATTTCAATTTCTATTTTTAAATTCATATTTGAATTTAATATTCAAATAATCTCTTGATAATTAATTCATTATATTTATAGACACCATTTTATAAATTTCCTTGTTTTATAATTAAACAAGTCAAATCTATTTAAAACCAAAATCTAATTTTGGAAATTTCTATTTATAATAACTAATATATAAAACCCAATTTATTTTCATATTCAATTTAACTTGTATTTAAATAATTCAAATTAATCGAATTCAAATCATAAATCCTTACCGATATATTTTAGTTCAGTTTATATTCTAAACATCAGAATAAATTCCATCGTTTATTTCTTTAAAATGATTTCTCTATTTCTATTTTTAAATTCACATTTGAATTTAAATATTCAAATTATTTGTAACAACCCCGAAAATGTGAACCAATTTAAAATTTTTAAAATTGGTTATTGTCAAAGAATTTGAATAATTGAAATAGCATATTTCAATAAAAGAATGAATTGGGACCAGTAAGGCAGTTTGAAAATTTGAATACAAACTTTGTCTGACTGTATAGGGTGGAAAATATAACAGATTTTAGCGAAACCAAAAATATTTAAATCTGTTTATGAATACCTTTCTAACGAATCTGAAAAATCAAAGTTTCATAACGGGAATCAAAAGTTATGGCCAAATGAATTTTCAGAAAGCTCGCTATATAGCATATATAGCCCTTGAAAATAGATATTTTGCATACGACTTCAGAATTTGACGAAACCACTTTTGTTGGATCCGGGATGTCAAACTATTACTAAGTTTCAAATTTCATAATTTTTGAAGCTAGTATGTGAGCGGGGCAAAAGAAAATGTGATTGGTCAATATCTGTTAAAATGGGTCGACCTAAAATGGACATTTTGCATATGAGCTCAGAATTCGACAAAACTGGTTTTGTTGGGACCGTATCGTCAAAACAAAGTTAGATTTATTTTTCTGGAATTTTTCGATTCAGTTTGTGGCCCTGGCAAATTGAAATGTACGTTCAAATTAAATATAAAATATTTTATACTTTAATTTGAAAAATAACTGAATGTAACAGTCGAATTGGCCAACGAAACATATCCCATTGTGTCTGGAATGGGGGTATTTGGCTAGGGGTGACAATCGTTGGGTTGAAACTGGTGTACGTTGGCTAGAAAGGGTATTATAGGAATTTAAAAGTATAATAAATTAGAAAATATCTTTCATTTTCTCTCACTTCAAAAAAAGTCGATCGACCCCCTGAAACAAACGACGTAAATTGTTCAAACCTTCCCACCGATTTCGCCGCCGCCACAGTCAATTTTGTCGCCGCCTCTAGTTGACAATTCCGATCGCGTTTCTCCCCTCTTCAAATCAAACCCAGCCTCGTCGAAGACCATCGCCCATCGACGTCGAATTTCGTCGAGTAAGTTCGCCCCTTTGAAGCGTCGCCGTTCCACGCTGGAGCCACCGAGTTCGCTGCCACCACCGCTGATAGGAAGCCTGTTCATAGCTCTTCAACGTCGTAGGGTCTGATCTGGATATCGAGCCACAGTTTTGATTTAAATTCAAAACCAAGTTTTGAAGGTTCGAAAAGCACTCTGCTTTGAAATTTTTGAATTGAAAATAACACTTTTAAGTGTTGCAAAACTTTGAAAAATCATATTTTTTAAGTGTGTTAACGAAATTCGATGAAACAGGAAACATCGGGACCGCAGGGAGGCTTTCTACAATCTAGCAGAAGCAGCGGTTTTTTCTGATCTTCCTACGATTTTTAGCACTACAAAAACCAATGTGAGGAATCTAAACTAAATTGTGTGAATGGAATCGTGTTGTATAATTTATATAAGCGAAGTGTAAATTATATACGCATTGTATACCTCATGTACATGTGTTGTATAAGTTATATTAGCGATGTATAAATTGTACAAGCGTTGAATGAAACATATATGCTTTGAATTGTGATGAAATGCAAGTGAATTATAGAAATAATATACATATATATACTCCCCTCGTCCACAGACCATGGACGATATTTATTGCTTGTGATTGGCATGATATTATATAGTATGACGAATGGTTGGAAATAATTGTTTTCTGTTGATATTGTGGTTGAAAAATACCTTTGTGGTTGAAAAATACCCTCTTGTGGTTGAAACAAATTAGAATAGGATTGTGGAAATGAAAACAAAACATGCCGCCTGCGTGGGAACTAGATGCATGATCCCCATTGTCAAAAACTACGAGGTTTTAAGGTAGAGTGAGGAGCCGTACTAGGGACGGTCCCGGTTTTAACTACCCTGCCGTTTTGCTGTCGAAATTTTCTAAAATATTCATGTGTTAGAATAATTTTCATTTGTTGAAATTAATTACATTTGTTGAAACCAATATTCATGTGTTGAATTGAAATTCATTCGTTGAGTCGAAATTCATGTGTTGAATATTATTCAAATTTTAAACAAATAGCTTTAGCGATAAAAATTACATTTTTATATATATACAAGCTATAGAAAATATTCATGTGTTGAGTTGAAATTCATTTGTTGAATCGAAACTCATGTGTTGAATATTATTCGAATTTTAAACAAATAGTTTTTGCGATAAAAATCACATTTTTATATATATACAAACTATAGAAAATATTCATGTGTTGAGTTGAAATTCATTCGTTGAATTGAAATTCATGTGTTGAATATTATTTGAATTTTAAACAAATAGCTTTAGCGATAAAAATCACATTTTTATATATATACAAACTATAGAAAATATTCATGTGTTGAGTTGAAATTCATTCGTTGAATCGAAATTCATGTGTTGAATATTATTCGAATTTTAAACAAATAGCTTTAGCGATAAAATTCACATTTTTATATATACACAAACTATAGAAAATATTCCTGTGTTGAGTTAAAATTCATTCGTTGAAGCGAAATTCATGTGTTGAATATTATTCGAATTTTAAACAAATAACTTTAGCGATAAAAATCACATTTTTATATATATACAAACTGTAGAGAATATTCATGTGTTGAATTAAAATTCGTTCATCGAGTTGAAATTCATGTGTTGAATATTATTCAAATTTTAAAATATAATGAATAGACAATAAAAACTACATTTTTATTTTGAATATGAAGTGTTAAAAACATTCACGTGTTGAATAAATATTTTTGATGATAAAAATATTTCTTTTATCATGTATACGCTTTGATAAAAATACACACGTGTTGAAATAAATATTAGTTGCTGGAAATGTTATTATTAGCTTTGTTCTGCATATATATACATGTGTCGAACAGGAAAATGGATTAGCTGTAGAGTAAAGAAATTATTTGCGTGCCTGACAAATAGGTAAGCCTTGATGAGTTAGCTGCGCAATTTTATTTTTATATCAACTCCTGTGAATGCCATTGGATGCGGAGTGCTGGTTATTCTGTGTGAAATAATAAACATTGCCATAGGATATTAACAATTAATTTTGAACTACACTACATGGCATACTCCTTGACAATAGGCATACTTCATCATATTCCACATAAGCATTTGGAGCTTGTGTGACGAGGTGGAAGATTTACCATATGAGCGAGAGGCTTGTATGGCGATGATTATATACTACAGGTTGAACTGATGACTGATATGGACTATATAAAATATAACGATAAATTGCCAGATTAATAAAAACCCCACACGGGTCTAGAGTTGACAATAGTCACGTCCCTCTAGTTAGTAGATACGGCACATGGACTATTTATTCCCATAAGGGACGAGGATTTATCCTCTGGGGTAATTAAAAATACACGCTCCCTCAGGCTTGACAGGGTGACGAGAATTTATTCTCTGGAGTTATTATCTATACACACTCCCCTGTAAACACCAGAATATATCACTATAAATATGTGGATGCTTTATAGGATTTATTGGGTACCTAACACGGCCCAATAAATTTCCAAACCCCTTCCCGTACAAAGGAGGTTATGGCGATTTTTTTCGAAATATTAAGGCGTTAGTGAAATATTTGAAGTGAAAACGATGTTGAAATAAATGAATGAACGATGTTGAAATATTTGAAGTGAAAACGATGTTGAAATAAATGAATGAACGATGTTGAAATAAATGAATGAACTATATTTGAAATAAAGGAATGAACTATATTTGTATATATATAATTATAAATAGAATTGAAAGGAATCGAAGCCGTGCAGTTCGTGTTTTGGAGTCGTAATTTGAATCGATTAGTACAAGAAATCTGACCATCGGATTTTCCCGAAACCGCAACCCCTGGGTTCGCCTTGGAAATATCTTTCCAACGGCACAAACCTTGTAAAAATCAAACGGTTGGATTGTCTGGAATGTTCAATTCAAATCTAAAGAAAAACAGCGCCAGAATAGTTTATATTTATATATAGATATAAATATAATTAAATTAAACCGAATAACGATGCTGCAGTTCGAATTTTGAAACTGTAACTTCAAACGACTAGTGTGGAAGATCCGACCGTCGGATTTTCACGAAACTGGAACCGTTGGGTTCGCTTTGGGAATATCTTCTCATTGATGTAGACTTTGTAGAAATCCAATAGTTAGATTTTCCTATATGTGTAAAACAAATTAGGGGAAAAACAACGCCAGTGCCGAGGCACGACCTGAAACGTTGTTTAATTAAATATGGCCATTTTTAAATAAATAAAAATGGCGAAAATCGTTATAAAATATTATAAGCAACATAGATTGGGAATAAACTGGTTTGGCTTGATCTGCTTGATATTTGATGGTTGTATGTGTTTGACACCAAAATTATACTAAAGAACTGAAATGTGATTATCGAATAATATAACCATAAAAATAATTGATTTAAATTCTTTTTACACGAATTATTTGAAAAGGCCGAGCTAACCCTCATTTCAAATAATTGATCGAACGATTCGAATTGGAAATACAAAGACGATTCAAGACCGACGATCTTCGTATCGGTTGGATGGGCGCTGCTGAGGTTCCTGATTGGAGTAGCTACCGTGAAAGAACGGAAGTAGTAGCCGTATGGATGTAAGTGTAGATTGTACGGATATACGAGGAGTTGACGCATCCGGTTTCGTTCAGACCCAGAATGGACTTGTAAATGGACTGTGTGTCTGACATTGGATTTTGTTCTATACTGATTAATCTCTGTTAAATATATATCTGTTTGGTGGCGGAGAATTTATTCTTTTGCTTAACGCCCTTCTTTGAGATGAACGAGCTCAGAGGTTATATATCGATAGAAATTAGTCGTATGGAGTGGATTGCCTATGTGGCATGCCAAGATGCTGTGATCAAGGCTTCTATTGCAAAGCAAAGTCTTGTGTTTGATGATCAAAGCACGTCCTACATAGCCTGGCTTTGTGTATAGCGTGGACTCGCCAGCCATACACCACGGTATGAGTTAAAAACGGGATAAGGACTACAGGGAGAGCACGACGTTTCTTTCTAGCTATGGTGGTGTCAGTGACCTACCAGCCCTGACATTTATATCTATTTTTCACCTATGTGGTTGTTGGAATGCGAGGTGCCTCGATTATAGGTTTGTAAGGACTGGGAAACGTGTGTTCAGGAATAATTAATCCTCAAACGTAAGAGAGGACCGGCCTTGAAGATCTAGGAGTAACCCAGAGTGTGTAGTCCTGAGGCATTTGCTAGAATGTCTCGAAGCGGAGAGGAGCTTCCCCTTGCCTCAACTCATGACGAAAATCCATTTTCCAATATGAAATAACGGATTTGATTGTAGAACTAGTATGGCGACATAGTGTATGGTAGCTATGCCACCTATGATTGATATTTATGATGCTATTCGTTTTTGAAACATATATGCACTAGTAATAATATCAAATGATTTGGTTTTACACGTACTAAGCATATTTGGCCATTATAAGGTAAAACTCTATTCTCCGACTTGCGTTGCATTGTATGATGGGACTTGAGTCTTATAATGGCTTCATTCTTTTTAAAAGCATTGCGTTGTTTTAAAGAATTTACTTTGTTTTAAATGCACCAACAATCACTGGAGTAAACCCGTTCCGCGAAAGTGGTGTGGTCCTATGATTTGCTTATTACTTTTGTTTAGACTGTTAAGTAGATTTCTCATTCCAATCCCTATGACTGACTCGTTGTTTGTTTCACTTTGCAAACGCGGGTGCCCTTATTTTCACACGGGCAGCCTAGTTCACAGGTGACAGGTTGTTTTTGGCTCAGCACTGTAGTATGGAGTGCATTTTGGCTCATGGCGAGGCTGACTTCACCGAGATGACTTTGACATTTTCCCCCATTATTGTATCTATATTATGATTCCGCCACAGGTGATGCAGACTGCTTTACTTTCAGTACTTATTATCGTATGTATATGTACCACCTTCGACGATGTAGACTGATACCCTTATTATGTCTCACTACATGTATATATCCCGCCTCTGGCGATGGTGACTAATCATTCCCCCTTTATTTACTAAGTTATATCCTACATTGTGCTATTCTGATATTGTTGCATGTTATTAATCCGCTGTCACATGTAAAATTATTCTATTTATTGTTTTTGCTATTATCTGTTCTCTGCTATGATGATTGATATGTTATATTCCAATGATTATCCTTAATACCGTCACACGGATTTTGGGATCGTCACAGTTGGTATCAAAGCGAGGTTAACCTTAGTTCCGGGATCTAACACATTAAACACCTCGTCAAAATAGAATCAGTAGTGTTCTAAGGCGAGTAGGTCATTAGAGATAGGATTAGCAATGTCCTAGAATAAGCTAAGCAGATTAGCAAAACAATTTGATCAGTACATCATTACCTTTCCTTATTTTCCCCTGCTTTATCATTTATGAAAGTTATCAATTCTGTGAGCTTGACTCTTTTCCTGCTTATACAGTACTCTCTCTGATGGCTACACGAGCAGCAACAGCCAGAGGTGGCCGTGGAGGCCGAGCAGGCATAGTAGTAGGACGGGGGAATATCCCCATAGTTGAGGAGGGCCCTATTATTCAGCCACCAGCACCCCAGGACTTTGAGCTAGACAGAGTAGCAAAGAGGTATAAGAACCTAGGGGGAAAACCCTTTTCTGTCCTTGGTACAGTGATAGAGGCTATTGCTTGGTTGAAGACCTGTGAAAAGATTTTTGAAGGCATGGGATTGGGGACCAACAACAAAGCACGTCTAGTTATCTGGCTCTTACAGGAAGAAGCAGAGTTGTGGTGGGATGCCATCACCTCAGAAGATGTGGCAGGTACTGTTAGGACCTAGGCGCAATTCAAGACCATGTTCAATGAGAAGTTTGTACCTGAGCAGGCCTTAGAGGGGATGCGAGAGCAGTTTGCTTATCTCCAGCAGGGAGATCTCTCTATCCAAGATTACCTCAATAAATTCACACAGTTGTCGCGCTACACTCCGGAGCTTATTATGACCAACAAAGCTAAGAACAAGAGGTTTATATTTGGGCTACGGCGCAAGTACCATGACAGAGCCATGAGAAACATCAAACTCTCATTCTCAGAACTAGTAGAAATGGCTTGCAATTATGAAGATATGGATGAAAGACACTCCAACCAAGACCACGCCAAAAGCCAAGCTGAAAATAAGCGCAAAGCTTCAGCAGATCAGCTAGAGTCTAGCATTACAGCGGCCGCTACTCAGAAATCTGGAAAGATACCGAAAGGGAGCTGCTACAACTACGGGAAGACAGGACATTTTTCTAATGTGTGCAAAGCCCCGAGGAAGATAAAGGCAAATCCTGACCACAGCTCAGCCGAATGCTACAACTGCCATAAGAAAAGGCAATATAGCAGGAATTGTCCTCTGAAGCAGAATGCACAAGTGGCTCATGTGTATGACGGGGAGACCCCGCCAACTATCAACGATGGATCAGGTAAACCCGATGTCTTGGGAGGTACCCTTACCATTAAAAATATTCCTGTTTCAGTACTTTTTGATAAGGGTGCATCACGTAGCTTCATTTCTAGTAACATTGTTCACAAGTTAAAATTAAAACAAAGAAAGATTAAAGAACCAATTAAAGTTCAAAACCCGATAGGAGGTTCTGTTAGTCTCAGTTCGTACTTCAGAGTGCCTATCTCTTATTCATGTTACAAGTTTCCCATCCACTTAATCATCATGGATTTATCTGAATTCGATGTTATTCTCGGTTTGGAATGGTTAACCAAATATAAGGCCAAAGTTAGATGTGCCGAAAGAATTGTGAAAGTTAAAACAAAACTTGGGCATATCACTATACCACGTCACGGTACAGAAATTAATAGAACAAAATTTTGGTCTTCTTTGGAAGTTACTCCCCCTTCATTAGAAAAGATACCGGTCATTAAAAACTATGCGGATGTGTTTGAAGAAGTAGATAACTTGCCGCCGCAAAGAGAAATTGAATTTAGAATAGATCTAGTTCCTAACGCCCGACAAGTAGTACATCCAATTAGAAGAATGGCCCCGAAAGAAAAAGAAGAGTTAGATAGTCAAACCCGAGAATTTCTTTGGAAAGGTCTGATCAGACCGAGCTTTTCAGCTTGGGGAGCAGCAGTAGTATTTGTCTCGAAATCAGACGGTACTCTAAGACTTTGTGTTGATTACCGAGATCTCAATAAGCAGACACTGAAGAACAAATATCCCTTGCCACGGATAGACGATCTGTTAGATCAATTAAATGGGGCAACAGTATTCTCCAGAATGGACCTAGCTACAGGTTTCCACCAATTACGTGTAGCCGAAGACTGTGTTCCATTGACAGCCTTTAGGGGTCCCGAATTATTCTACGAATGGTTAGTAATGCCGTTCGGCTTGTGTAACGCTCCGGCATACTTTGTTGATCTTATGAATAGAGTGTTCCGTGGTGTATTGAATAAATTTGTTCTAGTCTTCATCGATTACATTTTAATCTACTCCAAGTCAGAAGGCGAACATACAAAACATTTAGAACAAGTGTTGAAAATTCTGAGGAGAAATGTCTTGAAAGCTAAATTTTCTAAGTGTGTCTTCTGGCAGGATGAAGTTAAGTTCCTTGGCCATGTCGTATCAAAAGAAAGGATTGCGGTAGATCCAAGAAAAATTACAACGATTCAGAACTGGAAACAGCCTACTACCCCCACAGAAGTTCGAAGTTTCCTTGGATTTGCTAGTTACTATCAAAAATTCGTTCAGGGTTTTTAAAAGATATCTGGTGTATTGACAAAGCTTACAAAGAAGCATGAGAAATTCAAATGGACTCCCGAATGTGAAGAAGCTTTCCAGGAGCTGAAACTAAAATTGACAACTGCTCCAGTATTGACAATTATAGAAGGCAACCAAGACTTGACTGTATGGACAGACGCTTCTATTAGAGGGCTAGGCGCAGTATTAATGCAAAAGGGCCAAGTGGTCGCTTATGCAAGCCGTCAGCTGAAGCCGCATGAAAGAAACTATGCAACTCATGATCTTGATTTATTAGCTATCGTGTTTGCTTTAAGAATCTAGAGGCATTATTTATTGGGCGAGAAGTTCTAACTATTTACCGATCATCAGTCCTTGAAATATCTATTCACTTAGAAAGATCTAAACTTGAGACAACAGCGTTGGTTAGAATTCCTAGCAGCATATGATTTTGTGATTCTATACACTCTAGGGAAAGCCAATGTTGTAGCAGATGCACTCAGCAGAAAGAATGAAATCATCGCCAGTTTTATCATCACGACTTCATTGATTGACAAGATTTCAGACCTTCAGAAAGACGATGAATTTATTCAGAGAATCAGTCAGAGAGTCAAGGGAGGTGAATCTACAAGTTTCCGACTCGATGACAAAGGAGTTCTTAGATTAAAGAGCAGAATTTGCATCCCAAATCTTCCAGAGCTTCGAAGAGAAATACTTGATGAGTGTCACAAGTCCAAACTAAGCATCCATCCCGGTGTGAGCAAAATGTACAGTGACATCAAGCTCACATTCTGGTGGAGATCAATGAAACGGGATATTTCATTATATGTTAGCAAATGTTCCACTTGTCAGCTAGTTAAGAGCGATCAGCAGAAATTAGCTGGACTATTACAACCATTAGAAATTCTAGGATGGAAGTGGGAGCAAATTTCGATGGACTTCATTGATGGCTTGCCTCGAACTAAGAAAGGAAACGACAGTATATGGGTGATCGTAGATCGCTTCACGAAGACTGCCCATTTCAAACCTGTCCGATCCAACAGAACGGCTCAAAGTTTAGCACAGATTTACTTCAAAGAAATAGTTAAACTGCATGGAGTGGCGCTCAATATAGTCAGTGATAGAGATCCCCTATTTACTAGAAAATTCTGGGAGGCATTCCAGACAGAATTGGGAACCAAATTGAATCTAAGCACCGCTTATCGCACTCAGACAGACGGCCAAACTGAGCGGGTGAATAGAATTCTAGAAGATTTACTGCGGGCTTGCATTATTGATTTTGGAGGCTCATGGGAAGATCACTTACATTTAGCTGAATTCTCTTATAACAATAGCTATCAAGCGAGTTTGGGAATGTCTCCATTTGAAGAATTATACGGTTGACCACGTAGATCTCCCGCATGTTAGGTAGAACCTAGCAACAGACTTGTGTTAGGGCTCGATATGATTCGAGAAGCATCAAATAAAGTCGATTTCATTATGAAGCGATTGAAAACCGCACAAAGCTGACAGAAAAGTTATGCTGATGCGAGAAGAAGAGATTTATCATTTTCCATTGACAATTATGTTTATTTAAGAGTTTCTCCGATGCGGGGGGTAATCAGATTTGGCAAAACTGGGAGGTTGGCACCGAGATTTATGGGTCCCTTTCCTATACTTGAACGAATTGGAACTCTTGCATATAGGGTTTCATTACCTGATTGGTTGCCTGGTGTACATGACGTGTTCCACGTGTCTCAACTCAGAAAACATGTGCATGATCCAGATCTTGTTGTAAAAGAAGCAGCGCAACAGGATATAGACATAACTCCAGAATTAGTAGTCAGAAGAGAGCCATTAAAGATCGTTGGCAAAGAAACTAGAGAGCTAAGGAGCAAAAAGATTCATTTAGTCAAAGTGCAGTGGAGTAGTGATCCTAGAGACTGTACTTGGGAGACTGAGGAAAGCATTAAACAAGCCTACCCCAAATGCAGAGTAGACATCTCTGACTAACTCCGGTGCAAGGTACCTTTACAATACTTTGCATTTACATTTTGTTTCCTACTTTGTTGTTATTTCCTTTTCGGGGACGAAAAGTTTTAAGTGGGGGAGATTGTAATAACCTGGAAAATGTGAACCAATTTAAAATTTTTAAAATTGGTTATTGTCAAAGAATTTGAATAATTGAAATAGCATATTTCAATAAAAGAATGAATTGGGACTAGTAAGGCAGTTTGAAAATTTGAATACAAATTTTGTCTGACTGTACCGGGTGGAAAATATAACAGATTTTAGCGAAACCAAAAATATTTAAATCTGTTTATGAATACCTTTCTAACGAATCTGAAAAATCGAAGTTTCATAATGGGAATCAAAAGTTATGGCGAAATGAATTTTCAGAAAGGTCGCTATATAGCATATATAACCCTTGAAAATAGATATTTTGCATACAACCTCAGAATTCGACGAAACCACTTTTGTTGGATCCGAGATGTCAAACTATTGCTAAGTTTCAAATTTCATAATTTTTGAAGCTAATATGTGAGCGGGGCAAAAGAAAATGTGATTGGTCAATTTCTATTAAAATGGGTCGACCTGAAAATGGACATTTTGCATATGAGCTCAGAATTCGACGAAACTGGTTTTGTTGGGACCGTATCGTCAAAAGAAAGCTAGATTTATTTTTCTGGAATTTTTCGATTCAGTTTGTGGCCCTGGCAAATTGAAATGTATGTTCAAATTGAATATAAAATGTTTTATACTTTAATTTGAAAAATAACTGACTGTAACAGTCAAATTGGCCAACGAAACATACCCCATTGCGTCCGGAATGGGGGTATTTGGCTAGGGGCGACAGTCGTTGGGTTGAAACTGGTGTACGTTGGCTAGAAAGGGTATTATAGGAATTTAAAAATATAATAAATTAGAAAATATCTTTCATTTTCTCTCACTTCAGAAAAAGTCGATTGACCCCCTGAAACGAACGACATAAATCGTTCAAACATTCCTACCGATTTCACCGCCGCCACAGTCAATTTCGCTGCCGCCTCTAGTTGACAATTCCGATCGCCTTCCTCCCCTCTTCAAATCAAACCCAGCCTCGTCGAAGACCATCGCATATCGACGTTGAATTTCGTCGAGGAAGTTCGCCCCTTTGAAGCGTCGCCGTGCCACGCTGGAGCCACCGAGTTCGCTGCCACCACCACCGATAGGAAGCCTGTTTGTAGCTCTTCAATGTCGTAGGGTCTGATCTGGATATCGAGCTACGGATTTGATTTAAATTCAAAACCTAATTTTGAAGGTTCGAAAAGCACTCTGCTTTGAAATTTTTGAATTGAAAATAACACTTTTAAGTGTTGCAAAACTTTGAAAAATCATATCTTTTTAGTGTGTTAACGAAATTCGATGAAACAGGAAACATCGGGACCGTAGGGAGGCTCTCTACCATCTAGCAGAAGCCACGGATTTTTCTGATCTTCCTTCGATTTTAGCACTACAAAAACCAATGTGAGGAATCTAAACTAAATTATGTGAATGGAATCGTATTGTATAAAATATATAAGCGAAGTTTAAATTTTATACGCATTGTATACCTCATGTACATGTGTTGTATAAGTTATATTAGCGATGTGTAAATTATACAAGCGTTGAATGAAACATATATGCTTTGAATTGTGATGAAAAGCAAGTGAATTATAGAAATAATATATATATATACTCCCCTTGTCCACAGACCATGGACGATATTTATTGCTTGTGATTGGCGTGATATTATATGGTACGACGAATGGTTGGAAATAATTGTTTGTGGTTGATATTGTGGTTGAAAAATACCCTCTTGTGGTTAAAACAAATTAGAATAGGATTGTGGAAATGAAAATAAAACATGCCGCCTGCGTGCGAACTGGATGCATGATCCCCATTGTCAAAAACCATGAGGTTTTAAGGTAGAGCGAGGAGCCGTACTGGGGACGGTCCCGGTTTTAACTACCCAGCCGTTATGCTGTCGAAATTTTCTGAAATATTCATGTTTTAGAATAATTTTCATTTGTTGAAATTAATTACATACGTTGAAACCAATATTCATGTGTTAAATTGAAATTCATTCGTTGAGTCGAAATTCATGTGTTGAATATTATTCGAATTTTATACAAATAGCTTTAGCGATAAAAATCACATTTTTATATATATACAAACTATAGAAAATATTCATGTGTTGAGTTGAAATTCATTCGTTGAATCGAAATTCATGTCTTGAATATTATTCGAAATTTAAACAAATAGCTTTAGCAATAAAAATCACATTTTTATATATATATATACAAACTATAGAAAATATTCATGTATTGAGTTGAAATTCGTTCGTCGAGTTGAAATTCATGTGTTGAATATTATTCGAATTTTAAACAAATAGCTTTAGCGATAAAAATCACATTTTTATATTTATACAAACTATAGAAAATATTCATGTGTTGAGTTGAAATTCATTCGTTGAATCGAAATTCATGTGTTGAATATTATTCGAATTTTGAACAAATAGCTTTAGCGATAAAAATCACATTTATATATATACAAACTATAGAAAATATTCATGTGTTGAGTTGAAATTCATTCGTTGAATCGAAATTCATGTGTTGAATATTATTCTAATTTTGAACAAATAGCTTTAGCGATAAAAATCACATTTTGATATATATACAAACTATAGAGAATATTCATGTGTTGAATTAAAATTCGTTCGTCGAGTTGAAATTCATGTGTTGAATATTATTCGAATTTTAAAATAAAATGAATAGACAATAAAAACTACATTTTTATTGTGAATATGAAGTGTTAAAAACATTCACGTGTTGAATAAATAGTTTTTATGATAAAAATATTTTTTTATCATGTATACGCTTTGATAAAAATACACACGTGTTGAAATAAATATTAGTTACTAGAAATGTTATTATTAGCTTTGTTCTGCATATATATACATGTGTCGAACAGGAAAATGGATTAGCTGTAGAGTAAAGAAATTATTTGCGTGCCCGACAAATAGGTAAGCCTTGATGAGTTGGCTGCGCAATTTTATTTTTATATCAACTCCTGTGAATGCCATTGGATGCGGAGTGCTGGTTATTCTGTGTGAAATAATAAACATCGCCATAGGATAGTAACAGTTAATTTTGAACTACACTACATGGCATACTCCTTGACGATAGGCATACTTCATCATATTCCACATAAGCATTTGGAGCTTGTGTGACGAGGTGGAAGATTTACCATACGAGCGAGAGGCTTGTATGGCGATGATTATATACTACAGGTTGAACTGATGACTGATATGGACTATGTAAAATATAACGATAAATTGCCAGATTAATAAAAACCCCACACGGGTCTGGAGTTGAAAATAATCACGTCTATCTAGGCATTAGATATGGCACATGGACTATTAATTCCCACACGGGACGAGGTGACGAGGATTTATCCACTAGGGTAATTAAAAATACACGCTCCCTCAAACTTGACAGGGTGACGAGAATTTATTCTCTGGATTTATTATCTATACACGCTCTCCTGTAAACACCAGAATATATCACTATAAATATGTGGATATTTTGTAGGATTTATTAGGTACCTAACACGGCCCAATAAATTTCCAAACCCCTTCCCATACAAAGGAGGTTATGGCGAAATTTTTCGAAATATTAAGGCGTTAGTGAAATATTTGAAGTGAAAACGATGTTGAAATGAATGAATGAACGATGTTGAAATATTTGAAGTGAAAACGATGTTGAAATAAATGATTGAACGATGTTGAAATAAATGAATGAACTATATTTGAAATAAAGGAATGAACTATATATATATATATATAAATAGAATTGAATTGAATCGAAGCCGTGCAGTTCGTGTTTTGGAATCATAATTTGAATCGATTAGTACGAGAAATCCGACGATCAGATTTTCCCGAAACCACAACCGCTGGGTTCGCCTTTGGAAATATCTTTCCAACGGCACCAACCTTGTAAAAATCCAACGGTTGGATTATCTGGAATGTTCAATTCAAATCTAAAGAAAAACAGCGCCAGAATCGTTTCTATTTATATATAAATATAAATATAATTAAATTAAACCGAATAACGATGCTGCAGTTCGAATTTTGAAACCGTAACTTCAAACGACTAGTATGGAAGATCCGACCGTCGGATTTTCACGAAACTAGAACTTTTGGGTTCGCTTTGGGAATATCTTCCCACTAATGTAGACTTTGTAGAAATCCAACGGTTAGATTTTCCGATATGTGTAAAACAAATTAGGGGAAAAACAGCGCCAGTGCCACGGCACGATCTGAAACGTCGTTTAATTAAATTTGGCCATTTTTAAATAAATAAAAATGGCAAAATTCATTATAAAATACTATAAGCAACATAAATTGGGAATAAACTAGTTTGGCTTGATCTGCTTGATATTTGATGGTTGTATGTGTTTGACATGAAAATTATACTAAAGAACTGAAATGTGATTGTCGAATAATATAAACATAAAAAGAATTGATTTAAATTCTTTTTACGTGAATTATTTGAAAAGTCCGAGCTAACCCTCATTTCAAATAATTGATCGAACAATTCGAATTGGAAAATACAAAGACAATTCAAGATCGACGATCTTCGTATCGGTTGGATGGGCGCTGCTGAGGATCCTGATTGGAGTAGCTACCGTGAAGGAACGGAAGTAGTAGCCATCTGGACGTATGTGTAGATTGTACGGATATACGAGAAATTGACGCCTCCGGTTTCGTTCAGACCCAGAACGGACTTGTAAATGGACTGTGTGTCTGACATTGGATTTTTTTCTATACTGATTGGTCTCTGTTAAATATATATCTGTTTGGCGGCGGAGAATTTATTCTTTTGCTTAACGACCTTCTCTGAGACGTACGAGCTCAGAGGTTATATATCGACAGAAATCATTCGTATGGAGTGGATTGCCTATGTGGCATGCCAAGATGCTGTGATCAAGGCTTCTGTTGTAAAGCAAAGTCTTGTGTTTGATGATCAAAGCACGACCTACATAGCCTGGCTTTGTGTATAGCGTGGATTCGCGAGCCTCACACCTCGGTATGAGTTAAAAACGGGATAAGGACTGCAGGGAGAGCACGACGTTTCTTTCTAGATATGGTGGTGTCAGTGACCTACCAGCCCTGACATTTATATCTGTTTTTCACCTATGTGCTTGTTGGAATGCGAGGCACCTCGATTATAGGTCTGTAAGGACCGGGAAACGTGTGTTCAGGAATAATTAATCCTCAAACGTAAGAGAGGACCGGCCCTGAAGATCCACGGGTTACCCCGAGTGTGTAGTCCTGAGGCATTCGCTAGAATGTCTCGAAGCGGAGAGGAGCTTGCCCCTTACCTCGACTCATGACGAAAATCCAATTTTCAATACGAAATAACGGATTTGATTGTAGAACTAGTATGGCGACATAGTATATGGTAGCTATGCCACCTATGATTGATATTTATGATGTTATTCATTTTTGAAACATATATGCACTAGTAATAATATCAAATGATTTGGTTTTACACGTATTAAGCATATTTGGCCATTATATGGTAAAACTCTATCCTCCGGCTTGTGTTGCATTGTATGATGGGACTTGAGTCTTATAATGGCTTCATTCTTTTTAAAAGCATTGCGTTGTTTTAAAGAATTTACTTTGTTTTAAATGCACCAGCAATCACTGGAGTAAACCCGTTCCGCGAAAGTGGCGTGGTCCTATGATTTGCTTATTACTTTTGTTTAGACTGTTAAGTAGATTTCTCATACCAGTCCCCATGACTGACTCGTTGTTTGTTTCACTTTGCAAACGCGGGTGCCCTTATTTTCACACGGGCAGCCTAGTTCACAGGCGATAGGTTGTTTTTGGCTCAACACTATAGTATGAGTGCGTTTTGGCTCATGGCGAGGCTGACTTCACCAAGATGACTTTGACATTTTCCGCCATTATTGTATCTATATTATGATTCCGCCACAGGTGATGCAGACTGCTTTACTTTCAGTACTTATTATCGTATGTATATGTACCGCCTTCGGCAACGTAGACTGATACCCTTATTATGTCTCACTGCATGTATATATCCCGCCTCTGGCGATGGTGACTGATCATTCCCCCTTTATTTACTAAGTTATATCCTACGTTGTGCTATTCTGATGTTGTTGCATGTTATGAATCCACTGTCATATCCATGTAAAATTATTCTATTTATTGTTTTTGCTATTATCTGTTCTCTGCTATGATGATTGATGTGTTATTTTCCAATGATTATCCTTAATACCGTCACACGGATTTTGGGATCGTCACATTATCCAATGATAATTTTTCCACTTTATTTATAAACACTGTTTATAATTTCACTTCAAATCTCATATTATTAATTTATAAATAACGTTTATAAATTCACTACTTGTTTTATGTATTCAAACTAGTTAATATATTTATAGTCCAATTTAAATTCAAATTCTATTTTAGATAAATAGAATTTTGCCTTTAAATTTCAAAAATACCAATTATCAACCACGGATTTTCTAACACATCATATATGATAATATATATAAGAACAAAAAAAAAATAATTTTGAGGAATCCAGTTGGATTCCTCCAACCTGTTTTTCCTGCCTCCACAGACGTTAGCCAACATAAATAACACCATCCCGCTTCGAGGCAGGATATCGTGATATAGAAGGTCATCCACTATCATAACGTGCGGCGTATAGGGTTATCCGCTAATGATACTTCGGGCATCTGCTAATGGTACTGCGGGAACTATCCAATCACCAATATATATATATATATATATATATATATAACCACAAACACCAATCCTATATAACTAATATATTTAAATAATAGCCACAATAATATTTAAATGCAATCAAACAACCAACAATCTATTTTTAATGATAAAAAATAATTTAAATAAAATTCTTGAGTGAGAATTACTCACCAGGGTTCTATTTGCTGAATATTCCCTTAAATTCCAAATCTTGCTGCATCTACGAATTTGACTTGAATGGAATTTATCGTCTACGATTATATATACTTTATTTATCGATTAAACAATTATTTATTTTAAATTAACTGCTTAAACAAATAAATAAATTAATCTATGTGTTTTAAAGTCATAAAACATGTACCTTATTGTTTGACTAACTACAAAGCAATTCCGCAATCATCGATCAATCTTTTTACAAATCAGCTCCAAAACCAATTTATCCCATTTTGGCATCCTACCAAACTACTTACAGTCCTCAACAAACTATCCATTGCTTCTAAACTATCAACACACTTTACTGGTTGAACTAGAACCCTCAATCCAACCATCTTTAACAACACACACATCAACAGTAAACACAAAGTTCGAACCTCCTTCTCTCCTGTCACGCATCGATACCCATCGCAGTCTATTCTTAATGTAGGACCTGCTCACAAACATGAAAGAGTACGACCCTTTTCAGCAACGGACATTGCCCCATTTTTCCAACTGTTGAATCCTTAAATCGCACTTCAGCACCAGTTCGAACGAACTCCTCCAGGCTACTTCATGTCGCGTCGATGGTTCATCACGCACCCAAGCCCTAATTCGAATTGCAAATTCTTCCTGTCATACCCCATCGCAGTTTCAAATACGAGGACCAAATCGAGCGCCTCCCTCTTACACGAGTTTCGACAGTTTTCGAGTCCTAGCCGACAGATGAAACTATCGAATATCCACAAATCACGCATACCACTTCGAACGAGACTAGAATGGAGTGTTGGTCCATTCGAATTCAACCAAATTTATTTGTTAAGGATTGATGAAGGATTTGAAAAGGGTAGCTTTGGTTCCGATCTTTTCTTTTATACGAAAGGATTTGGTTTTCAGTTTTTGTTTGAACTGGAAAAAATGGAAAACTTATCTCGCTGGTTTTGAATTTTAATCAAGGAAATTTTAGAGGATGGCACTGATTTTTACTTGCTTGCGAAATGGAAAAATGGAAAGGAGTTTAAGAGGGAAGCCTGTCGCGATTATATAGAAGGAGAACACTTAGCCATTAAGCAATAGGTCCTCGTAGGTGGTACAATTTAGGTATAGGTTAAGTATAAAATATTTAATACGATTTGATTTGATCTTTGATTTAATTGCGATTTGAGTTTGATCTTATCCGTTCAATTTTATAATAATATATTCGGGGTTTCGACCTCCAAATCGAGTGCAACAACTGACGTTTATAGTGTTTAACCACTATTCTGAACACATTGGAACATGATTCGAAGCTCCATTTGATCGTATGTAAAAGATATCAATTTAAACTGATATAAATTAAATTCAAAACAATTAATTCCTTGATAATAAATTAATATTATTATTCTAATTCAAATAGAATTTTGTATTGATCATCTAAAATGTTTTTGATTCAGTTTTTAACTCCGATTTCAATTATATTTCGTATTACGATAATTTAATATATTCTATATTAAATCAAAATTGATTTTTAAATCGATTACTTAATATAAAAATTCTTTTATATTATCAATTCAATATTTAAAACCATATTAAATATTTAAAATAAATCGACCAAAAATTTGGGTCGTTATAGGTTTCCTGGGTATTGATCTGATGTTGGTTTCGGCCTTCGGGATTAATACTTTGGGAATTGTTCTCTTACTAATTTACGGTTAGAGAGTGATGGGATGGGGTCTTCAATTAAACTGTTCTTGAACCCCATGTGAAGAGAAGAAATATGTTAATTAAGATTGTTAGAGTTTCCAATTATATTTAATAATTGGAATAAAATGGAATGTGAATTGTGTTTATCGTGAATTGTGTTTTTAACGACATTCGTTCTTTAACCCGATTTGCAGTGAAATGTGATTCATAATTTATAAATCTTTTGTTAAGATTTAAATGAGATTTTCCAAAGTAAATTTTCCAATTTAACATATTAAATTGGAATTGAATGGAATTCGATTTGGTAATAATCGAAGTGAGCTTTTATAGAGGAAGACTTTTAATATATATGGAATTTAAAACCATTTATATTATTGGTTGGATATGGAAGTTTATATCGATTATATATATATATATATATAGATCTGTTTTCCATGAAAATTCCATTGTTAATGGAATGATATTTTGGGTTTATCGTGAACTGTGTTTTAAATGACGTTAGTTCTTTAACCCAGCTGAAGATAATATTAATTTCTTAACTTTGAAGAAAATCATTAACCAATGATTTTTTGGAGATTAAAATCGAATTAGAGTTTAAGTGAATGTTTAAATAAACAAAAAGGTGAATTTGATAACTAAAATTATCAAATTCAAGAAATGATCGAGAATGGAGTATATCCAGTTTTGCTCCAAGCGATAGTTAAATCTTTAATAAGATTTGAACGTGAAATGGTAATTAATTTTACCGATAACACCGTGGTGTTAGATAAGAGGTATTACAAGTTTTACTTCATGGGATGAATAGGTTGAGATTGGGAAATTAAACAAATGATTACTTCGGTAAGGTTCGCTAATCCCAAATAGTTTGGATAAACCATAATTTGGTTTGAATTAATATTCAAAGGAAGATTAAAGAATAAATTTAAAGAATTTATCTTTGATAAAATTAATGGGGACATTTCCCAAAGTATAAGAATATTTGAATAAAGAAATATTCTAGATTGGAATGAGGCGTATATTGTGTTTTTATAGCACTTGTTTATTATATACGCAAGTTATTTAGAAAGACCAGGTTTATCCCATTCTGAATAACTGATTCGACGATATGTCGAGGATGAAGACGGTGTTCGAAGATCGGAGGACTTCACATCATTTGGATGATTACTGATGTCTTGATTGGGTTGTACACCCAAGAAAAGGTAATAAGTGGTGATCGTCAAGACGTACTTGGAGATCGACCGGATATGCGAGGACCTCACTCCTTTATTGGACATATAGGATGAGGAATAAGGCGCCTTCGGTTTCATTCAGACCCAGAACGAACTTGTAAATGGATGTGTGTCTAACATCGGATTTCATTCTGTGTGATTGATAGACATCGGTTGCATAGGGTGAATTGCCTATATGGCATGCTGAGATGCAATGGATCAAGGCTTCTGTTGAAAAGCAAAGTCTTGTGGTTGATGATCAAAGCACGACTTTAGTATAGCATGGCTTTGTGTAGAGCCTAGTATGGCAACGTAGTGGGATGGGGCACTCATGCCGTCTATGGTTGATACATTTATATTTCAAATTGTTTTGACACTATACACTTATAGTAATAGTAAAATATGAAATTTCACGTACCAAGCATTTTTGGCTATTATATGGTAAAAAAATTATCCTCCGCCTTGCGTTGCATTGTGTGATGTGACCTGAGTCTTATAATGGCTTCATTTTCTTTATTTAGCATTGCGCTATTTATTTTATGCACTAGTATTCTTAGAGGTAATCCTGTTCCGTGTTATATGGCATGATCCCTTGATTTACCTAACTTTAAAATCAAATTAATAATCGTTTTAGTTCTCACACAAGTCACATGACTTACCTTAAGTTTATTATTTTAATCTAAACTTTGGTTGCCCTATTTTCCACACGGGCAGCTAGTAGTTTTGGTTTTGCAGTTTTATATTCATAGGATCCTGGTTTACAACTGGAATGATATTCGAAAAGCTATGTATCCGTGCATCTCCTTCACTTGTGTTTTGTATTATTTTCCATTGCGATGTAATGTAATCTAAATCTATGATATTTTTCTGATGTGTAATATTTGTTCATACTTTGTATATTCTTGTACTCTAATGTAAATTGTTGTAATAAACAATGAAATGTTCTTCTGTTTGTGTTTTGATTCATTTTGTTCTCAATTCAATCCGGGATTTCCTTTATGGGGAAGTTCGTTTCGTCTCATTTTGGTATCAGAGCTTTGGTTTACAAAGCTCGGATGTGACGATCTCAAAACCCCGTACGATGGTGTTAAGGATAATCACTAGAATATAACACATTAATCATCGATAGCAGAGTACAGATAATAACATAATTTACATCAGTATGACAGCGGAATCATAGCATGTAATAAAATCAGAGTAGCACATTGTAGGATACAACTTAGTGCATAAAAGGAAATGATTAGTCTACATCGCCATAAGCGGAACATATACATAAAGTGAGACATAATGGAGATATCAGTCTACATTGCCATAAGTGGAACATATACATAAGAGAGTACATAAAAGAGATATCAGTCTACATTGCCATAAGAGGAATCATATACATAGATAATAATGGCGGAATATCAAATAGCCAAAATGTATAGAAATCTAGTCTTCGCCATACAAGCCAAAAACGCACTCCATCTGCCGTGCAAAGCCAAAATATAACCTGCCACCTGTCAACTAGGCTGCGCATGTGAAAATAAGGGCACCCGAGTTTGCAAAGCGAAAACAAAATATGAGTCAGTCATGGGACTGGTATGAGAAATCTACTTAACCGATTAAACAACAATAATAAGGAAAATCATAGGACTACACCACTTTCGCGGAAAAGGTTTACTCCAGTGATTGCCAGTGCATGAAATAAAGTAAATCATTTAATAATCGCAATGCTTTTTGTAAAAATGGAGCCATTATAAGACTGAGGTCCCATCATACAATGCAACGCAAGCCGGATGATAGAGTTTTACCTTATAATGGCCAAGAAATGCTTAATACGTATAAAACAAAAGTGTTTGATATTATTACTAGTGCATATATGTTTCAAAAGAAAATTCAATCTTAAATATCAATCATAGACGGCATAAGTGACCCATACCACTATGTTGCCATATATAAGTTACAATCAAATCTGTAATCTCGTATTGGAAATTTGATTACATCATGAGTCGAGGCAAGGGGCAAGCTCCTCTCCGCTTCGAGACAATCTAGCAAATGCCTCAGGACTACACACTCTGGGTAACCCTTGGAATCGGCTGGGCCTATCCTCTCTTACGTTTGAGGATTAGTTATTCTTGAACACACATTTTCTGATCCTTACAGACCTATAATCGAGGCGCCTCGCATTCCAACAACGACACAGGTGAAAATAGTACAAATGTCAGGGCTGGTAAGTCACTGACACCACCGTAGCTAGAAAGAAACGTTGTGTTCTCTAAGCGGTCCTTATCCCATTTTTAACTCATACCGAGGTGTGAGGCTCGCGAATTCACGCTATACAAAAAGCTATGCCACATAGGCCGTGCTTTGATCATCAACCACAAGAATTTGCTTTGCAACAGAAGCGTTGATCTTCTGCCACTTAGGCATGCCACATGGGCAATTCACTCCATGCGATTGATTTCTATCGATATATAACCTCTGAGCTCATATGTCTCAGAGAAGGGCATTAAGCAAGAGAGTAAATTCTCCGCCGCCAAACAGATATATATTTAACAGAGATCAATCAGCACAGAACAAAATCCAATGTCAGACACGCATCCATTTACAAGTTCATTCTGTGTCTGAACGAAACTAGAGGCATCTTATTCCTCGCATATCCGTACAATCAACGCGTACGTCTGGATGGCTACCACTTCAGCCCATTAAAGGTAGCTACTCCAATCATGAGCATTAGTAGCACCCATCCATCCGATGTGAAGATCATCGGTCTTGAACCGTCTTCATATCTTCGACTTCTAATCGTTGATCAATTATTTGAAATGAGAATTAACTCGGCCTTTTCAAATAATTCACATATATTAAAATTCAAATCAATTATTTCCATCGTTAAATTATTCGATATTCACATTTCAGTTCTTTAGTATAATTTTCATGTCAAACACATTCAACCATCAAATGACAAGCAAACCAAGTACAATCGGTTTATTTCCATTCCATATCGTCAATAATATTTTATAACGATATCTCGCCATTTCTATTTATTTAAAAATGGCTCTATTTAATAAAATGACGTTTCAGGTCGTGCCGTGGCACTAGTGCCATTTTTCTTCAGATTTGTTTTACACATATCTGAAAATATAACCATTGGTTCTTAACAAAGTTTATATCGTTGGAATGATCTCTCAAAAGCGAATCTAACGGTTCCAGTTTCGTCAAAATCGGATGGTCGGATCTTTCGTTATAATCGTTTGAAAATACGATTTCAAAACGCGAACTACAGGGGCTCGATTCTTTTTATTTAATATATATATATATAAATAAATAAATAAAAAAATAATTTATTTGACGATTGCCAACTCGTTTTCACTTCAAAAATTTCACTAACGCCTTTAAATTTCGAAAAATTTCGCCATAATCTCCTTTATACGGGAAGGGTTTTGGAAATTTATTGGGTCGTATTAGGCACCCTATAAATCCTAAAAACCAAACACATATTTATAGTGATATACTCTAGTGTCCACAGGGGAGTGTGTATAGATCATAACTCCATAGAATAAATTCTCATCATCCTATAAATGGTTTTTGTGCCTTACCAACTAGAGAGACGTGTTTATTGTCAACTCCAGACCCGTTCGGGTTTTTTTATTAATCTGGCAAATTACCGTTATATTTTATAAAGTTCATATCAATCTTCGGTTCAACCTGAAATATAGTCATCATCATACAAGCCTCTCGCTTGTATGGTAATCTTAAACCTCGTCACATCAACTCCAAATGCTAATGTGGTATATGATAGGGTATGCTATCTTCTTGCAATATGCAATGTAGTGTAGTTCAAAGTTAATTGTTACTATCCTATGGCGATGTTTATTATTGCACACAGAACAACCAGCACTCCGCATCCAATGGCATTCACAGGAGTTTATATAAAAATAAAGTTGCGCAACCAACTCATTAAGGCTTACCTATTTGTCGGGAACACAAATAAATTCTTTACTCAACAGCTAATCCATTTTCCTGTTCAACACATGTATATATATTTGTGCAAACTATGCTAAAAATAATATTTCTAGTGAACAGAGGTTTATTTCTATACATGGTTATTTTTAACACTTCCTACACATGTTAAAAATAATATTTTCAACCCACAAATATTTATTTGAACAAGTGGTTATTTTTAACACTTCATTTTTCATATAAAAATGATATTTTTAGCGAATAAAAATATATTTCAACGCATGACTATTTTATTTAGTTTTATACATGTTGAAAATAATATTCATAGCAAACAAATATTTATTCCAACACTCGTATATTTTTAGCAAGTCGTATACATGATAAAAATGATTTTTTTTATCATCAAAAATATTTATTCAGTACATGAATGTTTTTAGCACTTCATACTCATAATAAAGATGTTAATTTTATTGTTCAATTCATATATTCAACACTTGAATGTTATCGACTTCACATATATGATTTTTATCATTCCAGTCCTTTATTCAGCACATGAATGATTTCTATAGTTTATATATATATAATAAAAATGTGATTTTATGGTTAAAACAATTTATTTAAAACACGAATATTTGATATAGTCTATATAGGTGATAAAATGTTATTTTTATCATTCAAAGAATTTATTCAACACATGAATTTCTATTCAACACATGAATTTGGTTTCAACACATGAAAATAATTTCAACACATGGAAATAATTCTAAAACATGAATATCATTGAAAATTTTGGCAGCATAACGACAGGGTATTTAAAACTGGCATCGTCCCGAGTACGGCTCCTCGCTCTACCTTAATACCTCACGGTTTTTGACAATGGGGATTTCATACATCTAGTTCGTACGCAGACGAGTATGTTTTTCTTTTCCACAATCTATTCTAAATTTTGTTTCAACCACAAAAGGGTATTTTTCAACCACAATGGTATTTTTCAACCATAATCAATCCTTTCAACCATTCGCATTATTCACCAATTTTTTCATGCAAATTCACAATCAATAAATATCGTCCATGGTTTGTGGACGAGGGGAGTGTGTATATATATATATATATATATATATATATATAAGTGTATTTCACTTCCATTTCAACCCATTTTCAATGCATATATGTTTCATACAATGCTTGTATAATTTATACATCGCTCATATAACTTATACTACACATGTACATGAGGTATACAACGCGTGTATAATTTATACTTCGCTCATATAACTTATACAATGCATTTCCATTCACATTTCAGTTTAGAAATCTCACATTGGTTTGTTGCTTTGCTAAAAATAGTACCGAGCTCAGAAAAATCCCCGGACTCTTCTAGAGTATAGAGAGTGTCCTTACGGTCTCGATGTCTCCTGTTTCATCGAATTTCGTTAACACACGTTAAAGATACGATTTTTCGAAGTTTGCAACACTTAAAAGTGTAAAAATTAGTTCAAAATAGCCAAAACCAAACCTTTCAGCAAACCCTTCAAAGCTTGGGTTGTGATTTGCGAGCAAACCGTGTAAAATTGGAACAATCGGAGTATACCACCTTGAAGAGGGGCGAGAGGCGCTCAAGCGCGTGGGGGTGCGGCCTGGTTCGATTGCCTCAGGCGATGGTGGCAGCGCGACGATGTTTTGATGTTTGAGGGGCTCGTTCTCCTCGACGGTGACACGATGGGGGGTCTAGTGGGTATTGATTTAAAGAAGGGAGTGAGGGCTTCAAAAAGTTGTGAAGGGGGAGGGGCTAATTCGTCGTGGTTTGATCGGAAAATGGCCGGGAAGGGCAGAGTTAAAGCCGTCGTCGGGTACAAGAGAGAGGCGGAGGGTTTTTGAAATTCTTTTATATATTTAATTTATGATGGAAAAATCCTATTGGCCCGTGCTTTATTTAATTTTTAAAATAGTGTTTCTCCATACAAAAACCAATTCAAACCAAACGACTGTCGTCCCTAGCTAAATACCCCTTCCGAACACAATGGGATATGTTTCGTAGGCCAATTTGACTGTTACAATCAGTTATTCTTCAAATTAAAGTATAAAACATTCAATATTTGATTTGAACGTACATTTTAATTTGTCGGTGCCACATACTGATTCTAAAAATTCCCGAAAATTTTATCTAGCTATGTTGGGACGATACGGTCCTAACAAAACTGATTTCGTCGAATTCTGAGACCATTTGAAAAGTGGCCCTTTTCTGGTCGATCCAATTTAACTGAAATCAACCAAACACGTTTTCCTTTGTCACGCTCACATATTAGCTTCAAAAATTATGGAATTTGAAATCTATCAATAATTCGACATCCCAGATCCAACAAAAGTGGTTTCGTCGAATTCTGAGGTCATTTGCAAAATGTCTATTTTCAAGGGCTATATTTTCTTTATAGCGACCTTTCTAAAAATTCATTTGGCCATAACTTTTGATTCCCACTATGAAACTTTGATTTTTCAGATTCATTAGAAAGATATTCATAAACAGATTTAAATATTTTTGGTTTCACTAAAATCCGTTTTATTTTGCACCCGTACAGTTAGTCAAAGTTCGAATTCAAATTTTGAAACTACCGCGCCATTTCAAGCCTTGTTTATAATTAAAATTAATTACATTTATTTTCAAACATCAATTCAAACATACTTTTCATCGTTATTATTTAAAATAATTTATTTTAAATATTTAAAATCCACTAAAATAGGCAAATTAAAAAATTTAAATTGGCTCAGATTTTCCGTGTTGTTACAATCTCCCCCACTTAAAACTTTTCGTCCCCGAAACGGAAACAATAGTACAGTAGGAAACAATACGGGAACGTAAAATATTGTAAATGTACCTTGCACCACAGTTAGTCAGAGATGTCCACTCTACAATTGGGATAGGCTTGCTTAATGCTTTCGTCTATCTCCTAAGTACAGTCTCTAGGATCTCCACTCCACTGCACTTAACTAAATGAACTTTCTTGTTTCTTAGCACTTTAGTTTCTTTGCCAATAATCTTTATCGGCTCTTTTCTGACTGCCAATTCTGGAGTAATTTCCAAGTCCTGTTGTGCTGCTTCTTCTATAATGAGATCTAGATCATGCACATGCTTTCTAAGTTGCGATACGTGAAACACATTATGCACCCCAGGCAGCCAATCAGGTAATTGAACCCTATAAGCAAGAGTTCCAATTCGTTCAAGTACAGGAAAGGGACCAATAAATCTAGTTCCTAACTTCCCAGTTTTACCGAATCTGATTACTCCTCTCATCAGTGAAACTTTTATGTACACATAATCACTAACAGGAGATGCTAAATCTCTTCTTCAAGAATCCGCATAACTTTTCTTTCGGCTTTGGGCAGTTTGTAATCGTTTCTTGATGAAATCGACTTTGTCTGAAGCTTCTCGAATCATATCGGGGCCCAATACAAGTCGGTTTCCAGACTCCACCCAACACACGGGAGATCTGCATGGTCTACCATATAATGCTTCAAATTGTGACATTTTCAAGCTTGGCTGATAACTGTTATTTTATGAGAATTCGGCCAAATGCAAGTGATCTTCCCATGACCCGCCAAAATCAATAATACAAGCCCGTAGTAAATCTTCTAAAATTCAGCTCACCCTCTCAGTTTTACCATCTATCTGAGAATGATATGCGGTGATGAGGTTCAGTTTTGTTCCCAATTCTCTCTGAAATGTTGCCCAGAATTTTCTCGAAAATATTGGATCTCTATCACTGACTATGCTGATGGGAAATCCATGCCGTTTAACTATTTCTTTGCAGTAAATCCGCGCTACACTTTGAGCGGTCCTATAGGATCTGACAGGTATGAAATGGGAGGTCTTCATGAAACAATCTACGATCACCCAAATACTGTCATTTCCCTTCTTGCTTTGGGGAAAACCATTTATGAAATCCATGGAATTCTGTTCCCACTTCCAACCTGGGATTTGCAACGGTTGCAACAATCCGGCCAACTTCTGTTGGTCGCTTTTTACTAGTTGGCAAGTAGCGCACCTGCTAACATATAAGGAAATGTCCCTCTTCATCGATTTCCACCAGAAGGTGCGTTTGATGTCATTATACATCTTACTCACTCCAGGATGGATGCAAAGTTTGGACTTGTGGCATTCATCTAGCACTTCTCTTTTGAGCTCAGGGATGTCGGGAACACAAATTCTCCCTTTTAATCTCAGAACTCCTTCACTATCCATTTGGAAACTGGAGTTTTTGCCCTTTTGAATTCTTTTGATCATCTTCTTAACAAAATAATCATTTTTCTGAAGAATAGAGATCTTGTCATTCAGTGAAGACATAACGATATGACTGGCGATGATTTCAATCTTTCTGCTGAGCGCATCAACTACAACGTTGGCCTTCCCCAGAGTATACAGAATATCTAGATCATATGTTGCGAGAAATTCTAACTAACACTGCTGTCTCAAGTTCAGATCTTTTAGGGTGAACAAATAATTCGATGATTGATGGTCAGTATATAATTCTAATTTCTCACCCAATAAGTAATGTTTCCGGATTTTCAAAGAAAAAACGATGGCTAGCAACTCAAGATCATGAGTTACATAATTCTTCTCATGCAGTTTCGGCTGAAGGCTTGCATAAGCGACTACTTGGCCCCTTTGCATTAATACTGCACCAAGACCTTTAATAGAAGCATCCGTCCAAACCATCAAATCCTGATTGCCATCGATAATGGTTAATCCTGGAGCGGTTGTCAATTTTGATTTTAGTTCCTGGAAAGCTTCCTTACAATCGGAAGTCCAATTAAATCTCTCATGCTTCTTCGTAAGCTTTGTTAATAAACCAGATATCTTCGAAAACTCCTTAACGAATTTCCGATAATAACTAGCTAATCTAAGAAAACTTCGAACTTCTGTGGGTGTAATAGGCTGTTTCCAGTCTTGAATTGGTGTAATTTTGCTTGGATCCACATAAATTCCTTCTTTTCATAGGACGTGACCAAGGAACTTCACTTCATCTTGCTAGAAGATACATTTAGAAAATTTAGCTTTGAAGATGTTCTTTCTCAGAATTCCCAACACTTGTTCTAAATGTTTTTCATGCTTTCTTTCTGACTTGGAGTAGATTAAAATATCATCAATGAATACCAGAACAGATTTATTCAATACACGACGGAACACTCTGTTCGTTAAATCGACAAAGTATGCCGGAGCGTTACATAAGCTGTGACGATCCCAAAACCCCGTGACATGGTGTTAACAATAATCATTGGAATATAAAAAAATAATCATCATTAGCAGATCACAGATAATATCATAAACGAGAAATAGAATAATTTACACACATATGACAGCGGAATCATATAGATATCACCACATCAGAGGGCACAGTGCAGGATACAACTTAGTGTATAATAATACATAATCAGTCATCATCGCCAGAGGCGGAATCGTAGATAAAGGGTACATCAGTCTACATCGCCAGTGGCGGAATCATAATACATATACAATAATGGCGGAAAAAGTCATAGTCAGCACGGTGTAGTCAAGCCTCGCCATGAGCCAAAAGTGCACCTCTACAGCGGTGCCATGCCCAAAATATACCAGATATCTGTAACTAGGCTGCCCATGTGAAAATGAGGGCACCCGAGTTTGCAAGATGAAACAAACTACGAGTCAATCATGGGAATGGTATGAGAAATCTATTTAACTTATTGAACAACAATAATAAGGCAAATCAAAGGACCACGCCACTTTCGCGGAACGGGTTTACTCCAATGAGTGCTAGTGCATGAAATAGAGTAAATGATTAAATCATCGCAATGCTTTTTTATAAAATGAAGCCATTATAAGACTCAGGTCCCATCACACAATGCAACGCAAGCCAGAGGATAGAGTTTTACCTTATAATGGCCAAAAATGCTTCATACATATAAAACGAAAGTGTTTGATATTATTACTAGTGCATATTTATTTCAAAAGAGATTTCAATCATGAATATCAATCCTAGTCGGCATAAATGACACATACCACTATGTCGCCATACTAATAATACAATCACATCCGCATATTTCGTATTGGAAATTGGATTCCATCATGAGTCGAGGCAAGGGGCAAGCTCCTCTCCGTACGAGACACTCTAGCAAAGGCCTCAGGACCGCACACAGCAATCCCAGGATCTTCAGGGCCAATCCTCTCTTACTTTTGAGGATTAGTTATTCATGAACACACGTTTCCCGGTCCTTACAGACCTATAATCGAGGCGCCTCGTATTCCAACAACCACACAGGTGAAAACTAGATATAATGTCAGCGCTGGGAGGTCACTGACACCACCATAGGTAGAAAGAAACGTCGTGTTCTCCCTGCAGTCACTATCCCGTTTTTGAATTATACCGAGGTGTGAGGCTTGCGAATCCACATTATACACAAAGATGCTGTCACACAGACCATGCTTTGATCATCAACCACAAGACTTTTCTTTGCAACAGAAGCCTTGATCATATGCCACTTAGGCATGCCACACAGGCAATCCACTCCATGCGACTGATTTCTATCAATATATAACCTCTGAGCTCGTACGTCTCAGAGAAGGGCGTTAAGCAAGAGAATAAATTCTCCGCCGCCAAACAGATATATATTTAACAGAGATCAATCGGCACAGAACAAAATCCAACGTCAGACACACAGTCCATTTACAAGTTCGTTCTGGGTTTGAATGAAACCGGAGGCACCAATTCCTCGCATATCCGCACAATCAACAATACGTCCGGACGGCTACTACTTCAGCCCCTTCAAGGTAGCTACTCCAATCACGAGCATCAGTAGCGCCCATCCATCCAATGTGAAGATCGTCGGTCTTCAACCGTCTTTGACTCTTCGACTTCTAAACGTCGATCGATTATTTGAAATGAGAATGAACTCGGCCTTTTCAAATAACCCACGTATATTTAATTTTCAAACCAATTTTTCACATGGTTAAATTATTCAACATTCACATTTCAGTTCCTTAGTATAATTTTCATGTTAAACACATTCAACCATCATATATCAAGCAAACACAACAAAATTGGTTTATTTCCACTCTATATCGTCTATAGTATTTGATAACGATAAATCGCCATTTTTATTTATTTAAAACGATCATATTTAATTAAACGACGTTCCAGGTCGTGCCGAGGCACTGGCGCTGTTTTTCACTAAATTTGTTTTACACATATCTGAAAATCTAACTGTCGGATCTTCACAAATTTTATATCATTAGAAAGATCATTTCAAAACGAATCCAACGGTTTCAGTTTTGGGAAAATCCGACGGTCGGATCATCCACACTAGTCGTTTGAAGTTACGATTTCAAATTACGAACTGCAGCGTCGTTATTCGATTTAATTTAATTATATTTACATATATATATATATAAATATAATTGTTTCTAGCGCTGTTTCTCTTCAGATTTGAATTAAACATTCCAGACAATCCAACCGTCGAATCTTTACATAGTTGGTGCCATTGGAAAGATATTTCCACGGCGAATCCAACGGTTGTGGTTTCGGGAAAATCCAATGGTTGGAATTCCCGCACTAGTCTTTTGAAATCCCGGTTTCAAAACACGAACTGCATGGCCACGATTCATTTTAATTTTATTTATATTTATATATTTATATAAATATAGTTCATTCAAAAATTCCTATATCGTTTTCACTTCAAATATTTCACTAATGCCTTTAAATTTTGGAAAATTTCGCCATAACGTCCTTTGTACGGGAGGGGCTGGGAAAATATCCCAAATAGCCACACGGGCGTCTCATCTCAAAAAGAAAAAGAAAAAGCCAAGCGGCTAGCCAACAGGCTCATAAGATCATCACCCAAACAAAACAGTAAACGTGTACCTATTTGTCGAGCACAAAATTTTATTCCTCTTCTCTAGCCTTTTTGCTATAACCTGTTCAATAAATATGCATGTAAATATATGCCATTCTTATCACTTATCATTTTCCATTCAACTTCATATTTAATTCAAATTGGTTTAAAAACACCATTCATTCTAATGTTGCATACATAGGCAAAAATCATATCATTAGCTAATTAATGAATATTTCAACTCATGCATATTTATTTGAACAAGTGGTTATTTTTAACACTTCACATTTAGAAAATGATAATTTTGGCGAACTAAAATATTTTTTAACACATGACTATTTTATTTAGTTCCTATGCATGTTCAAAATAATATTTCTTTCACAAAAATTTATTTCAATGCTTACAAATATTTAGCAAATCACATATATGATAAAAATGGTATTTTTCTCATTTAAAATATTTATTCAACACATGAATGTTTTTAACACTTCATAATTTCAAGAAAAATGTAATTTTTATTCTCCGATCATTTTATTCCACACATGAACTTTTCCAACACACACACTTCTCAACACATGAGCATCTCCACACATGGATATTTCATATAGTTTGTTCATATAAGAAAGATGAAATTTTTATTGTTGAAACTATTTATATATAAGGAGAATATTTTACATGCTTCATATATATTATAAAAATGTGATTTTTATTGTTTAAACACTTTATTCATTCACACATGAATTTAATTTTCACACATCACTTCTCAACACATGAGCATTTCCACACATGGATATGGTTTCAACACATGACTTTAGTTTCATCGCATGAAAATAATTTCAACATATGAAAATAATTCTAACACATGAATATTATTCAAAATTTCGGCAGCATAACGGCAGGGTAGTTAAAACCGGCACCGTCCCGAGTACGGCTCCTCGCTCTACCTTAAAACCTCGCGGTTTTTGACAATGGGGATTCATGCATCTAATTCGCACGCAGGCGGCATGTTCTAATTTCATTTCCACAATTATTTCCAATTTGTTTCAATCACCAATGGGTATTTTTCAACCACAAACAATTATTCAACCATTCGCATTTTTCATCCAATATTTCACAATAATAAATATCGTCCATTGTTTGTGGACGAGGGAAGTGTGTGTGTCTATATATATATATATATATATATATATATATATATATATACATATATATATATATATTATTTCTATATTTCACTTGCATTTCACCACTTATATCATTTATACTATGCATGTATAATTCATACTTCACTCATATAGCTTATACAACGCATGTAAATGAGGTATACAACACGTGTATAATTTATACTTCGCTCGATAAATTATACATGACATTTTCCATTCAATTTCATTTAATTTAGATTTCTCACATTGGTTTTCGGAGTGTTAAGAATAGTAGATCGCTCAGAAAAATCCACGGTCTCTTCTATGTGGTAGAGAGCCTCCTTACGGTCCCGATGTTTCTTGTTTCATCGAATTTCGTCAATACAGCATAAAGATATGATTTTTCAAAGTTTAAATGTGATAAAGGACTCACCTTTCACGATGGTTCAAAACTAGGTTTTCAGTTTTCGTGAAAACCGAGGCACCATACGATGACCAGAGGGTACAGCGTGGAAGAGGGAGGAGAGGGGAGTTGATTGGTGGTGGTTGGGGGCAGCTCGGTGGTCGGATTTGGTCGGGGTGGCGATGGAAAGGGCTGACGTTGGAGGAGGTGATTGAGGCGCTAGGGTCGATGATAGGAGGCATGGTGGGTATTGATTTGAAGAGGGGAAGAAGGGCTTTCGAGATTGGGTAGTGGCGCTGGCTATCGTCGCCTGTGGCAGTGGGATTTTGGCCGAGAAGATCGGGGCGCGAGCCGCCGTCGAGAGCAAAAGGGGTATCGGGTTTTTTTTTTAATTATGAAATGAAATTTCCTATTGGTCGATGGTTTGATTATATTTTAAAATACTATTTCTCCACACGGACACCAATTCAAACCCAACGACTGTCGCCCCTAGCTAAATCCCCCCATCCTGGACACAATGGGATTTGTTTCGTAGGCCAATTCGACTGTTACAGTCATTTATTCCTCAAACTAAAGTATAAAACATTTTATATTCAATTTGAACGTACATTTCAATTTGCTAGGGCCACAAACTGATTCGAAAAATTCCAAAAAAATAAATCTAGCTATGTTTCGATGCTACGGTCCCGACAAAACTAGTTTCGTCGATTTCTGAGATCGTTTGAAAAATGGCCCTTTTTTGGTCGATCCTATTTAACAGAAATTGACCAAACACATTTTCTTTTGCCACGCTCACATACTAGCTTAAAAAATTATGAAATTTGAAACCTAGCAATAGTTTGACATCCCGGACCCAACAAAAGTGGTTTCGTCGAATTCCGAGGTCGTTTGCAAAATGTCCATTTTCAAGGGCTATATATTCTATATAGTGACTTTTCTAAAAATTCATTTGGCCATAACTTTTGATTCCCGCTATGAAACTTCGATTTTTCAGATTCGTCAGAAAGATATTCATTAAGAGATTTAAATATTTTTGGTTTCACCAAAATCTGTTATATTTCGCACCCGGTGCAGTTAGTCAAAGTTTGAATTCAAATTTTCAAACCGACACACTATTTCTAATTCATTATTTTATTGAAATATTCTATTTCAATTGTTCAAATTCCTTTGAATTAACCAATTTAAAATTTTTAAATTGGCGCGTATTTTCTGGGTTGTTACAATCTCCCCCACTTAAAACTTTTCGTCCCCGAAAAGGAAACAACAGTAAAGTAGGAAACAAAACGTAAATGCAAATTATTGTAAAGGTACCTTGCACCGGAGTTAGTCAGAGATGTCCACTCTGCATTTAGGGTAAGCTTGCTTAATGCTTTCCTCAGTCTCCCAAGTACAGTCTCTGGGATCACTACTCCACTGCACTTTAACTAGATGAACCTCGTTGCTTGGTAGCTCTCTAGTTTCTTTGCCAACAATCATTAATGGCTCTCTTCTGACTGCTAAGTCTGGAGTTATTTCCATGTCCTGTTGTGCTGCTTCTTCTACAACAAGATCCGGATCATGCACATGTCTTCTAGTTTGAGATATGTGAAACACATCATGCACTCCATGCAACCAATCAGGTAATTGAACCCTATAAGCAAGATTTCCAATTCATTCAAGTATAGGAAAGGGACCAATAAATCTCGGTGCTAACTTCCCAGTTTTACCCAATCTGATTACTCCTCTCATCGGAGAAACCTTCAAATAAACATGGTCACCAACAGCAAATGTCAAATCTCTTCTTCTAGAATTTGCATAACTTTTCTGTCGGCTTTGTGCGGTTTTCCATCGTTTTTTGATGAAGTCTACTTTATTAGACACTTCTCTAATCATATCGGGCCCTAACACAAGTCTGTTGCCAGGTTCTACCCAACACGCTGGAGAGCTGGACGGTCTACCGTATAATGCTTCAAATGGCGACATTCCCAAACTTGCTTGATAGCTATTGTTATATGGGAATTCTACCAAATGTAAGTGATCTTCCCATGACCCACCAAAATCAATTATATAAGCCCGCAGTAAATCTCCCATAATTCTATTCACACGCTCAGTTTGGTCATCTGTTTGAGGGTGATAAGCGGTGCTCATATTCAGTTTCGTTCCCAGTTCTGTCTGGAATGCCTCCCAAAATTTGCTAGCAAATATTGGGTCTCTATCACTGACTATGCTGATAGGAATTCCATGCAGCTTAACAATTTCTTTAAAATATATTTGTGCTAGACTTTGAGCGGTTCTATTGGATCTAACAGGTATGAAATGGGCAGTCTTCGTGAAGCGATCTACGATTACCCAAATGCTGTCATTATCTTTCTTGGTTCGAGGCAAACCATCTACGAAATTCATGGAAATCTGTTCCCATTTCCAACCTGGGACTTCCAACGGTTGCAACAATCCTGCTAGCTTCTATTGGTCGCTCTTGACTAATTGACAAGTAGGGCATCTGCTAACATATAAAGAAATGTCCCTCTTCATTGCTCTCCACCAGAAAGTGCATTTGATATCGTTGTACATTTTGCTCACACCGGGATGAATGCAAAGTTTGGATTTATGGCATTCATCGAGCACCTCTCTTTTGAGCTCTGGGATGTTGGGAACACATATTCTCCCTTTCTGTCTCAGAACTTCTTCTTTATCTATCTAAAAACTTGAGGGCTCGCCCTTCTGGATTCTCCCTCTGATCCTTTGAATGAAGTGGTCATTCTTTTGGAGAGCAGATATTTTATTCATCAAGCCAGGTGTAATTATAAGATTGGCAATGATTGCAGTTTTTCTACTAAGCACATCCGCTACAACATTAGCCTTTCCCAGCGTATACAGGATAACTAGATCATACGCTGCAAGAAATTCTAGCCAACGCTGCTGTCTCAAATTCAGATCTTTTTGGGTGTATAAATACTTCAATGATTGATGATCCGTGCACAGTTCAAATTTCTCGACCAATAAGTAGTGTCTCCAAATTTTCAAAGCAAAAACGATGGCTAGCAACTCAAGATCATGAGTTACATAATTCTTCTCATGCGGTTTTAGTTGGCGGCTTGCATAAGAGACTACTTGGCCTCTTTGCATTAACACTGCACCAAGACCTCTAATAGAAGCATCTATCCAAACCGTTAAATCCTGATTGCCATCGATAATGGTTAACACTGGAGAAATTGTCAGTTTCAATTTCAATTCCTGGAAAGCTTCCTCATAGTCGGAAGTCCACTTATTCTTCTCATGCTTCTTCTTAAGCTTTGTTAATGGACTAGATATTTTCGAGAAAGTTTTAATGAACTTTCAATAATAACTAGCCAAACCCATAAAACTTCTAACCTCTGTGGGTGTAGTGGGTTGTTTCCAGTCTTAAATTGCAGTTATTTTGCTCGGATCTACAGAAATCCCTTTCTTTGACACGACGTGGCCATGGAACTTCACTTCTTCTTGCCAGAAGACACATTTAGAGAATTTGGCTTTGAAGACGTTCTTTCTCAGAATCTCCAATACTTGTTCTAAGTGTTTTTCATGCTCGGGTTTTGATTTGGAGTAGATTAAAATATCATCGATGAATACGAGGACAAATTTATTTAGAACTCCCCTGAACAATCTATTCATTAGATCGACAAAGTATGCTGGAGCATTGCATAGGCGGAACGGCATTACTAACCCTTCATAAAATATGGCTAGACCTCTGAAAGCTGTCAAAGGAACACATTCCTCTGCAATTCTCAATTGATGAAAACCCATAGCTAGGCCCACTCGGGAAAATACTCTCGCCCCATTTAATTGGTCTAGTAGATCATCGATGCGGGGTAATGGGTATTTGTTTTTTGAGCGTCTATATGTTGAGGTCTCGATAATCAACACACAATCGAAGAGTACCGTCTGACTCTGGGACAAACACTACAACTGCACCCCAACTAGAAAAGCTAGGTCTGATTAGACCCTTCCATAGCAGTTGACGAGTTTGACCGCCTAATTCTTCCTTTCCCTTTGGAGTCATTTTTCTAATTGGATGTACCACTGGTCTGGCATTAGGAATTAGATCAATTCTGAATTCTATTTCTCTTTGCGGAGGTAAGTTTTTGACTTCTTCAAGCACATCCGCATTGTTTTTAACAACAGGATCTTTTCAAAGGATGTGGGGATATCTTCTAATGCCGGCAAAATTCCTTTCTATCTGGATTCGAACCATGGCATGGTACAGTAATATATCCAAGCTTTGTTCGAATTTTTACTATCCTTTCTACACACTTCACTTCAGCTTCATATTTCGTTAACCAATCAAGCCCGAGAACGATATCAAACTTAGGAAAGTCCATGGTGATTAAATTAAAAGAAAATTTGTAGGAAGAATAAGAGACTGGCTCTCTACAATATGAACTGAGAATAAGAGATCCTCCTATCGGATCATGTACTTCAACCGATTCTTTCAGCTTCCTTTGTTTTAACATTAATTTGTGAACTGTATTACTAGCAATAAAACTACGTGATGCACCCATGTGAAATAATACAGAAACAGGAATATTTTTAATTGTAAGGGTACCTCCAAAAACATTGGTTTACCTGCTCCATTGGAAGCAGCCGGCTGGTTTGTCCCATCATACACGTGAGCTACTGCGGCCTTTTTAAGCAAAGGACGGTCTTTGACAAGATGATCCGTCTTGCGGCAATTAAAGTAGGAGCGAGGGTTCTGAGAGCCTTGGCTAAAACCTTGAGAATTTGTCTTCTGCCTCTTCGGGGCTGTGCAAACATTGGAGTAGTGCCCCACCTTGCCCCAATTATAGCAGCTTCCTTTTGGCGGCCTGCCAGTCTGTGGTTTCGAGGATGCCGCTTGGCTTGACTCCGCTTGATTAACAATGGGCTTGGGTTTATTTTCGGCTTATCTTTTAGCATGATCCTGTTCCAGGTGCCTTTGATCCAGGTCTTCTTAGTTGCACGCCATTTCCACCAATTCATTAAACCCCAGATTGATGTGGGCCATGGCTCTATCATGGTACTGTCTCTTCAGCCCGAGGATGAACCTATTATTCTTGGACTTTGCTGTGGCGACGAGCTTTGGAGCATAGCGGGACAATTGTGCAAACTTATTCAGATAATCTTGCACCGAGAGATCCCCCTACTTGAGGTTGGCGAAGTCGTCGTGCATGCGCTCAAGGGCTTGCTCTGGGACATACTTCTCTTTGAATAGTTATTTGAATCTGTCTCAAGTACTACCAGCATTTCTATTCCCAGCGGTGAGAGCTTCCCACCATAGTTCAGCTTCTTTTTGTAGGAGCCAAGCGCCTATAAAAGCTTTAACTTGATCACCATGCCTTAGGACTTCTAGTATCTTCTCGCATGTTTTCAGGCATGTAAGGGCCTCTATTACAGTGCCAGTTCCAGAGAAGGTTTTGCCTCCTAGGTTCTTGTACCTCTTAGCCACGCGGTCCAGCTCGAATTGTTGAGCGGTCGGGGGTTGTATCAAGAGCCCTTCTTCAACTGGGACTTCTCCTCGTCCTCTGCCACGGCCAGCACGGCCTCCTCTAGCAGCGGATGCTCGGGTAGCCATTGTTCAAATTCTGTGCAAGCAAGAAAAGAGTCAGCCTACAGAAATGATAATTTTATTGTATGGTAAAGCAGAAAACATAAGGATAGATAATGATGGACTGATCAAATTGTTTTTGCTATTCTGCTTGGCTCATTCTAGGACTTTACTAGTCCTATCTCTAATGAGCTACTCGCCTTAGAATACTACTGAATCTATTCTGACGAAGTGTTTAATGTGTTAGACTCCAGAACTAAGGTTAACCACAGCTCTGATACCAGCTGTGACGATCCCAAAACCTCGTGACACGGTGTTAAGGATAATAATCGGAATATAACACATTAATCATCACTAGCAGATCACAGATAATAGCATAAACGAGAAATAGAATAATTTACACACATATGACAGCAGAATCATATAGATATCACCACATCAGAGAGCACAGTGCAGGATATAATTTAGTGCATAATAATACATAATCGGTCATCATCCCCAAAGGTGGAATCATACATAAAGAGTACACAAACTAAACATCAGTCTACATCGCTAGTGGCGGAATCATAATACATATACAATAATGGTGGAAAAAGTCATAGTCAGCACGGTGTAGTCAACCCTCGCCATGAGCCAAAAATGCACCTTTACTGCGGTGCCACGCCCAAAATATACCAGATACATGTAACTAGGCTGCCCATGTGAAAATGAGGGCACCCGAGTTTGCAAGTTGAAGCAAACTACGAGTCAATCATGGGACTGGTATGAGAAATCTACTTAACTTATTAAACAACAATAATAAGGAAAATCAAAGGACCACGTCACTTTTGCGGAACGGGTTTACTCCAATGAGTGCTAGTGCATGAAATAGAGTAAATGATTAAATCATCGCAATGCTTTTTATAAAATGAAGCCATTATAAGACTCATGTCCAATCACACAATGCAACGCAAGCCAGAGGATAGAGATTTACCTTATAATAGCCAAAAATGGTTCATACGTATAAAACGAAAGTGTTTGATATTATTACTAGTGCATATATATATATATATATATATATATATATATATTCCAAAAGCGATTTCAATCATAAATATCAATCCTAGGCGGCATAAATGACCCATACCACTATGTCGCCATACTAGTAATACAATCACATCTGCATATTTCGTATTGGAAATTGGATTCCATCATGAGTCGAGGCAAGGGGCAAGCTCCTCTCCGATCGAGACACTCAAGCAAATGCCTCAGGACCGCACACAGCAATCCCTGGATCTTCAGGGCCGGTCCTCTCTTACTTTTGAGGGTTAGTTATTCATGAACACACGTTTCCCGGTCCTTACAGACCTATAATCGAGGCGCCTCGTATTCCAACTACCACACAGGTGAAAACTATATATAATGTTAGCCTTGGGAGGTCACTGACACCACCATAGCTAGAAAGAAACGTCGTTCTCTCGCTGCAGTCACTATCCCATTTTTGACTCATACCGAGGTGAGAGGCTCGCGAATCCACGTTATACGCAAAGCTGCGTCACACAGACCATGCTTTGATCATCAACCACAAGACTTTGCTTTGCAACAGAAGCCTTGATCATATGCCACTTAGGCGTGCCACACAGGCAATCCACTCCATGCGACTGATTTCTATCAATATATAACCTCTGAGCTTGTACGTCTCAGAGAAGGGCGTTAAGCAAGAGAATAAATTCTCCGCCACCAAACAGATATATATTTAATAGAAATCAATCAGCACAGAACAAAATCCAATGTCAAACACACAGTCCATTTACAAGTTCGTTTTGGGTTTGAACGAAACCGGAGGCACCAATTCCTCGCATATCCACACAATCAACAATACGTCCGGAGGGCTACTACTTCAGCCCCTTCAAGGTAGCTACTCCAATCACGAGTATCAGTAGCGCCTATTCATCCAATGTGAAGATTGTATGTCTTCAACCGTCTTCGACTCTTCGACTTCTCAATGTCGATCGATTATTTGAAATGAGAATGAACTCGGCCTTTTCAAATAACCCACGTATATTTAGATTTTTAAAACAATTTTCACATGGTTAAATTATTCAACATTCACATTTCAGTTTCTTAGTATAATTTTCATGTTAAACACATTCAACCATCACATATCAAGCAAACACAACAAAATTGGTTTATTTCCACTCTATATCGTCTATAGTATTTTATAACGATATATCGCCATTTTTATTTATTTAAAATGTCCATATTTAATTAAACGACATTTCAGGTCGTGCTGAGGCACTGGCGCTGTTTTTCACTAAATTTGTTTTACACATATCTGAAAATCTAACCGTCGGATCTTCACAAATTTTATATCATTGGAATGATCATTTCAAAATGAATCCAACGGTTTCAGTTTTGGGAAAATCCGACGATCGGATCTTCCACATTAGTCGTTTGAAGTTACGATTTCAAATTACGAACAGCAGCGTCGTTATTCGATTTAATTTTGTCATATTTATATATATAAATGCAAATATAATCGTTTCTGGCGTTGTTTTTCTTCAGATTTGAATAAAACATTCCATACAATCCAACCGTCGGATCTTTAAACAGTTGGTACCGTTGGAAAGATATTTCCAAGGCAAACCCAACGGTTGCGGTTTCGGGAAAATCCAATGGTCGGATTTACCGCACTAGTCGTTTGAAATCACGGTTTCAAAGCACGAACTGCACGACAATGATTCGTTTTAATATTATTTATATTTATATATTTATATAAATATAGTTCATTTGAAAATTATTATATCGTTTTCACTTCAAATATTTAACTAATGCCTTTAAATTTTGGAAAATTTCGCCATAACCTCCCTTGCACGGGAGGGGCTGGGAAAATTCCCAAATAGCCACAGGGGTGTCTCATCTCAAAAAGAATAAGAAAAAGCCAAGCGGCTAGCCAACAGGCTCATAAAATCATCACCCAAACAAAACAGTAAGCGTGTACCTATTTGTCGGGCACAAAATTTTATTCCTCTTCTCTAGCCTCTTTGCTATAACCTGTTTAATAAATATGCATGTACATATATGCAATTCTAATCACTTGTCATTTTCCATTCAACTTCATATTTAATTCAATTTGGTTTAAAAACACCATTCATTCTAATGTTGCATACATATGCAAAAATCATATCATTAGCTAATTAATGAATATTTCAACTAATGCATATTTATTTGAACAAGTGGTTATTTTTAACACTTCACATTTCAAAAATGATAATTTTGGCGAACTAATATATATTTCAACACATGACTATTTTATTTAGTTCCTATGCATGTTAAAAATAATATTTCTTTCAAAATATTTATTTCAACGCTCGCATATTTTTAGAAAATCACATATATGATAAAAATGGTATTTTTATCATTTAAAATATTTATTCAACACGTGAATGTTTATAACACTTCATAATTTCAATAAAAATGTAATGTTTATTTTTCGATCTTTTTATTCAGCACATGAACTTTTCCAACACACACACTTCTCAATACATGAGCATCTCCATACATGGATATTTCATATTGTTTGTTCATATAAGAAAGATGAAATTTTTATTGTTGAAACTATTTATATATAAGGCGAATATTTTACATACTTCATATATATTATAAAAATGTGATTTTTATTATTTAAACACTTTATTCATTCACACATGAAATTAATTTTCACACATCACTTCTCAACATATGAGCATTTCCATACATGGATATGGTTTCAACACATGACTTTAGTTTCATCGCATGAAAATAATTTCAACATATGAAAATAATTCTAACACATGAATATTATTCAAAATTTCGGCATCATAATGGCAGGGTAGTTAAAACTTGCACCGTCCCGAGTACGGCTCCTCGCTCTGCCTTAAAACCTCGCTGTTTTTGACAATGGGGATTCATGCATCTAATTCGCACGCAGGCGGCATGTTCTATTTTCATTTCCACAATTATTTCCAATTTGTTTCAATCTCCAATGGGTATTTTTCAACCATAACCAATCAATATCAACCACAAACAATTATTCAAATATTCACATTTTTCATCCAATATTTCACAATAATAAATATCGTCCATGGTTTGTGGACGAGGGGAGAGTGTGTGTGTGTGTGTGTGTGTGTATATATATATATATATAATTTCTATATTTCACTTGCATTTCACCACATATATCATTTATACTGTGCATGTATAATTCATACTTCACTCATATAACTTACACAATGCATGTACATGAGGTATACAACACATGTATAATTTATACTTCGCTCGTATAATTTATACATGACATTTTCCATTCAATTTCAATTAATTTAGATTTCTCACATTGGTTTTCGGAGTGCTAAAAACGTAGATGGTTCCGAAAAATCCTTGGTCTCTTCTATGTGGTAGAGAGCCTCCTTGCTGTTCCGATGTTTCCTGTTTCATTGAATTTCGTCAACACACCATAAAGATATGATTTTTCAAAGTTTAAATGTGTTAAAGGACTCACCTTTCACGATGGTTCAAAACTAGGTTTTCAGTTTTCGTGAAAACCGAGGCACGATACGATGATCAGAGGGTACAATGTGGAAGAGGGAGGAGAGGGGAGTCGATCGGTGGTGCTTTGGGGCAGCTCGATGGTCGGATTTGGTCGGCACCGCGGTGGAAAGGTCTGACGTTGGAGGAGGTGATTCAGGCGCTAGGGTCGATGATAGGATGCGTGGTGGGTATTGATTTGAAGTGGGGAGGAAGGGCTTTCGAGATTGGGGAGTGGCGCTGGCTATTGTCGCCTGTGGCGGCGGGATTTTGGCTGGGAAGATCGGAGCGCGAGCCGCTGTCGAGAGCAAAAGGAGTATCGTTTTTTTTTTTAATTATGAAATGAAATTTCCTATTGTCCAATGGTTTGATTATATTTTAAAATACTATTTCTCCACACGGACACCAATTCAACCCCAAAGATTGTCGCCCTTAGCTAAATACCCCCATCCTAGACACAATGGGATATGTTTCGTTGGCCAATTCGACTGTTACAGTCAGTGATTACTCAAATTAAAGTGTAAAACATTTTATATTAAATTTGAATGTACATTTCAATTTTCTAGGGCTACAACTGATTCGAAAATTTACAGAAAATTAAATATAGCTATGTTTTGACGCTACGGTCCCAACAAAATTAGTTTCGTCAAATTCTGAGATCGTTTGAAAAATGGCCCTTTTCTCGTCGGTCCTATTTAACAGAAATTGACCAAACACATTTTCTTTTTCCACGCTCACATACTAGCTTCAAAAATTATGAAATTTTAAACCTAGCAATAGTTTGACATCCCGGACCCAACAAAAGTGGTTTCGTCGAGTTCCGAGGTCGTTTGCAAAATGTCCATTTTCAAGGGCTATATATTCTATATAGCGACATTTCTGAAAATTCATTTGCCCATAACTTTTGATTCCCGCTATGAAACTTTGATTCTTCAGATTCGTTAGATAGATATTCATTAACAGATTTAAATATTTTTGGTTTCACAAAAATCCGTTATATTTTGCACCCGGTGTAGTCAGTCAAAGTTTGAATTCAAATTTTCAAACCGACACACTATTTCTGGTTCATTATTTTATTGAAATATTCTATTTCAATTGTTCAAATTCCTTTGAAATAACTAATTTAAAACTTTTAAATTGGCTCGTAATTTCCAGGTAGTTACAATAGTCGAACGGCATTACTAACCATTCATAAAATATGTTTGGACCTCTGAAAGCTGTCAAAGGAACACAGTCTTCGGCTATACGTAATTGGTGGAAACCTGTAGCTGTGTCCTTTCAAGAAAATACTCGCGCTCCATTCAATTGATCTAACAAATCATCGATGCGGGGCAACGGATATTTATTCTTTAGTGTCTGCTTGTTGAGATCTCGGTATTCAACACATAATCGGAGAGTACCGTCTGATTTCGGGACAAACACTACCGCTACATCCCAATTAGAAAAGCTTGACCTGATCAGACCTTTCCATAGTAGTTGTCTAGTTTGTTCGCCCATTTCTTCCTTTTCTTTTGGAGTCATTCTTCGAGTTAGATGTACTACAGGTCTGGCACTAGGAATTAGATCGATTCTGAATTCAATTTCTCTTTGCGGAGGTAAGTTTTCGACTTCTTCAAACACATCTGCATAGTTTTTAACAATAGGAATGTTTTCTAAGAAAGTAGGAATAACTTCTAGTACAGATCAAAAAGCTTTTCTATTTGGATTTGAGCCATGGCATGGTATAGTAATATATCCAAGCTTGGTTTTAATTTTAATGACCCTTTCAGCACAATCTATTTCGGCCTCATATTTCATTAACCAATCTAGTCCGAGAATGATATCGAACTCAGGATAATCCATAACGATTAGATAAAAAGGAAACTGGTATCGAGAAAAAGAAGCAGGTACTTTACAATATGAACCGAGAATAATAGAACCTCCTATCGGATTGTGAACTCTAACTGATTCTTTAAGCTTCTTTTTTATTAACTTTAATTTCCTAACAGTGTTACTTGCAATAAAACTGTGAGATGCACCAGTATCAAAAAGTACCGAAACAAGAATATTTTTAATTGTAAGGGCACCTCCCAAAACATCGGGTTTACCTGATCCATCTGTAATAGCTGGCGGGTTCGCCCCATCACAAACATGAGCAACCTGAGCATTCTTCTTCAAAGTACAATTTCTGTTGATGTGTCGCCTTTGGTGGCAGTTATAACATTCAAAGGAGTTGCAGGGGTTCTGCCTTGAGCTTTGTGGGTTTGTCTTCTGTCGCTTTGGGGCGGTGCACACATTGGAGTAATGGCCTATCTTACCGCAATTAAAACAGCTTTCTTTTGGCGGCTTGCTAGTTTGCTGATTGGCTGCTGCTACGTTGCTAGTCTCAGGTTGGTTCCCAGAAGCCTTGTGTTTGTTTCCCCCTTGATTCTTGGTGCGGTCTATATCGAGGTTCCTCTGGTCCAAGTCTTCATAGTCGCAGGCCATTTCCACCATTTCTGCAAATGGAAGTTTGATGTGGCTCATGGCTCTATCCTGATACTTGCGCTTAAGCTCATGTATCAACCTTTTGATCTTTGCCTTTGCTGTCAGGACAAGCTCTGGGGCATAACGAGATAGCTGCGTGAACTTGTTAAGGTAGTCTTGGATGGAGCGATCTCCCTGTTCGAGATTGGCAAATTCATCGTGCATATGGTCCATCGCTTGCTCGGGGATGAACTTCCCCTTAAACATTGCCTTGAACTCATCCCAAGTCCTCACTACAGCCATCTCCTCAGCGGTGATGGCATCCCACCATAATTCTGCCTCTTCCTGTAAAAGCCATGCGCCCATAAATGCCTCCGAGTCTTAAGCCACCAAGGATCTTTTCACAAGTTTTCAACCAGGCCAAGGTTTCTATCACTGTGCCAATACCTAAAAAGGTTTTGCCCCCGAGATTTTTGTATTTCTTCGCCACTCGGTCTAGGTCGAATGGCTGAGGAGCTGGTGCTTGTATCAAGGGCTATTCTACAACAGGGATATTCCCTCGTCCTCTACCTCGGCCTCCTCGCTCTCCTCTTGCTGCAGCTGCACGGGTAGCCATTTATTAAGTTCTATACAAGCAAGAAAAGAGTCAAGCTCATAGAAATGATATTCTTTTTTATATATGATAAAGTATGAGAACTTAAGGAAGGACGATGATGTACTGATCAAATTATTTTTGCTATTCTGCTTAGATCATTCTAGGACATTACTAATCCTATCTCTAATTAGCTACTCTCCTTAGAACACTACTGATTCTATTCTGATGAGGTGTTTTGTAACAACCCGAAAATCTGAGCCAGTTTAAATTTTTTGTTTTGGAAATCTTAGCGAATTTTGAACATTTAAAATAGATTATTTTAAATAAAATCGACGAGAAATTTATTTTGAATATAATAGAACGTATATATTATATGCGTCGTCGTTAGAATATAAATATTTGTATATAATTATAAAAGGAATTGAAAATGGCGCGGTAGTTCGATAATTCGATTTCAAACTTCAATTGAATGTACCGGGTGCAAAACAATCCGGATTTTAGTGAAACCAAAAACATTAGGATCTATTGGATGATATCTTTCCAACGAATCCGAAAAATCAAGATTTCATAGCGGGAATCAAAAGGTATGTCCAGTTGAAAATTCGGAATAGTCGCTATGGAATTCAGGCCCTTAAAAATGGACATTTTGCAAATGACCTCGGATTTCGACGAAACCAGTTTTGTTGGGTCCGTGATGTCAAGTTATTGCTAGGTTTCAAGTTTCATAATTTTTCGAATCAATATGTGAGCGTAGCAAAGGAAAACGTGTTTAGACCATTTCAGTTGATTTTAATCGACTGGAAATTGGCCATTTTTCCAACGGTCTCAGAATTCGACGAAACTAGTTTTGTTAGGACCGTATCGTCAATACGAAGCTAGAAAATATTTTTCTGGAATTTTTCTAGTTAGTATGTGACCCCGGTAATTTGAAATGTACGTTTAAAATTCAATAAAGTGATTTAAATGTAAATTTAACGGAAACTGATCGTAACGTCCGAATCAACCTATGATACATATCCCATTGTGTTCGGAATGGGGGTAAAACGCTATGGACGACAGGCGGTGGGTCTCGTTTTGAGGTCGAAAATAAAAGTTGCTTTTTGAAAGTAATTAAATAATTAAATATATATATATTTTTCATATAACCCCCCCCCCCCTCCCCCCCCCCCGTTCTCTGTTTTCACGATTCAGAAATAAAGAAAAAAAAACCCAAATCCTCCGTCGTACCTCCGCCTCCCGCCTCCCCTTGCCGCCGACTCCTCCCTAGACCCGCCGCCACCCTTCCCCTTCCTCCCCTCGCCCTATTCTCCTCTTCCGTTCGAAGAATCCGGGCCGAAGCACCCAGGCTCCTCACCGCCTTCGCTAGAGCCCACCGCAACCACCAAACCACCGCGCCGCCCCTCCTTCTTCCCCCTCTCCTCATCAAGCGACAGCCGCACCCCCCCTGCCGCAATCCACCACCGCAGCAACCTGATGGGACAACCGCCGCTTCCCAGACCGACCACCGCGCCTGCGCCGCTCCCACTGGCCATCTCCCCCTTCGAGCCTTCAGCAACAGTGAGTTTTACAGTTTATTCTATTTTTATTTCTTCTATTTTATTCTATGTTATGAGTGTAATCAATTCAGAGAAAAGACAGTATTTTTAAAATAGAAAAAAAACTTTATTTTTATAAAGGCGAAAACTTTATTTTTATAAAGGCGAAAACTTTATTTTTACAAAGGCGAAATCTATATTTTTGAAAAGGAATTTTTATCTATATGGCATCGAGATAAAAATATGATTTTTATATTTTTAAAGTATTAAAAATATGATTTTTATATTTTTAAAGTATTAAAAATATAATCTTTATTAAGCAGAAGATGTAAAAATATGATTTTTGGTTAGGTAGAGAGTTAAAAATATATTTTTTACATGATAGGAATATTAAAAATATCATCTTTATATGTGTAGAAGAATAAAGATGAGATTTTAAATTTGATAAGGCGAAGTCTATGTTTTTATAAAGGCGAAATCTTTATATGGAAAATAGCGTGATAAAAATATAATTTTTATCTATCTAACATAGTAATAAAAAGTCGATTTTTATATATTGAACAGCGAAATAAAAATATGATTTTTATATATTGAACATCGAAGTGAAAATGTGATTTTTATATATGTAGTGGCTACGGGCAACGAAGATGACGAAGATGTGATAACGATGAAGATTTCTATAAATGAAGGGTCGCGAAGTTGGATAGCTAGTCGGTGAGAACTTCTCACTCAAATTCTCTTTTTCTAGTTATATATATACTAGGATGCAGACGGTGCTTAGTAGCACCCGACACCCGTCATCCACAGACCATGGATGGCTTGTTTGTTAAATTGTTTGGTTGAGTAGTTGGTTAGTTTATTGGTTTGAATTGAATTGTTTGGTGAAATGGAATGGATTGATTGATGTGTGAATGGCGTGGGCCTTCACTAGACCGGGGATAAGGCTAGGCCTCGTCCCGTTTCTAGTATCGTGTCGTTATGCCGCCGAAATTTTCTAAAATATGTTAGAAAAATGAAAATATCATTTTTGTTGTGTAAATGAACTGAATAGAAATTCGTGTGTTGAAATAAAATATTTTATCGTTAAAAATATAAATTTTAACGTGAATGTGAATAAATGAATATTTATAAACAAATCGACCGATTTGTTTATATACACTGATTTGACTGATATTGATTGGGTCGATAAATTTTACACATCACCCAACTGCACAAACAAAAATATGTGTTTATTGATTTGAAACCCCACACGGGTGTTGGGATGATATTTGGCGTACACTAATCCCAATTATTTAATTATTGTCGATCGATTGGTCGACAGACTGTGTAAGCGTCGATTATTTATATTTGATGCTTATGCAGTTGTGTGGTGCACTTTGGATGATGGTTGATTGTTTATCATTGCTATTATATACATGTGTTGCATGGAATCCATATAATTAACGTTATATGGTGATTGATTGGGCCTCATTCCAATCGGGAAAATAATGAATATTATAAAAGAAAATTCATGTGTTGAATATAAAAATAGTCATGTGTTGACGATGTTCATGTGTTGAGTGAAATATTTTATACAATGAAATTTACATCTTTATCATATTTAAAATTAGAACTACTTCCCAGTAGAAGTCTAATTGAAAATCAAACGATAGATACCATAGTTTTATAAAATATTTTACATAACAAAAATAGTGATGTGTTGACAGTACTCATGGGTTGAGATTAGTCAGGTGTTGGAAGAAATACAGATTCATGTGTTGAATAGAATAAATATTCATTTGTTGAATAGAATAAAGAAGTTTTTGGAAATTATAAAGCCGTGTTGATTAGAGTTGCGCAATTTTGATGTGAACGATATTTTTATCGATTATATTCGTTTTTATAATGAATATAGAAAAGAAGTGATTTCAAAATATAACATTTTGAAAATATTATCATTTATATAGTAATGATGTGAAATATCCAATTTTGATTAGAAATTGAAATAGTGTTGAAGTGGTTTTGAAAACGAAGTTAAAACGATTTATAAAATACGTTTTAAAAGGAAATCGACGAAATATATAATATATATATATATATATATATATATTATATGTAATGGCTTGAATAGAACGCGCCGCTCCGCGGCAGTTCGTGAATTTCGACCATTGACTTCGAATTGACGTTGCGGGAGATCCGACCGTCGGATTCTCCTAAAACCGGAACCGTTGGGTTCGTATCGAAAAGAGCTTTCCAATGAATATTAGAAATTTGAAATCTAACGGTTGGATTTGGAATTATGTCCAAATCAATTTCAGAAAAGGTCGCTGTAAGTGCAGTTCGATGGCCGTTGATGGAAATCGACTGTACGGGCCTTGATAAAATTATTAAAAATATCGATAATTTGTGTAAAATTATAATATGTGAATTGGAAAGAATTGGGCTGGAAAATTCCACATTAGAGGATAAAAATAGATTTTTATCGAAATGAACTAGTTTTGAACTAGAATTAAAATCAATTTATTTTTGAAATAAATTGAATTTGAAAGTGGTTTTAAAAATAATCAGGATTTCCAATACGTGAATTGGAATGGATTTGAGTCGAAATTATCTTCGGAATATTTTGATGTTGGATTTCGTGACTATACAGATATTGTTTTGGGAATTTGAAAGATATATTATATATCGTTATTTCCAATACGATATTTGTTGGTTTCAGAATTTGATATTGAATATAAGCCTATATATTTTCTATTCAGAGCCTTGTATTTAATATCAAATGTGATTTGGTTTGTCGTGAATCGTGTTTTTGATGACATTGGTTCTTTAACCCAGTTAAAGGCAGGATATTGATTTTTGAAAAGATTAAAACTAAGTGGAGTTTTAATGAATCTTTAATTAGATTAAAATGTGAATTGATAATTTAAATTATCAAATCTGAAAGGTGATCGAGAATGGAGTACCACCAGTTTTACTCCACAGCGATAGTTAAATCTTTAATTAGATTTGAACGTGAAATGGTAATTAATTTTACCGATAACACCATGGTGTTAGATATGGAGTATTACCAGTTTTGCCCCATTGGATAAATAGGTTGGGATTGGGAAATAAAATAAATAATTACTTCGGTGTGGTTCGTTAATCCCGACTAGTTTGAAATGATATCCAAAGGAAGATTATAGGATAAATTTGGAAGAATTTATCTTGGATAAAATTAATGGGAACCTTTCCCTAAGAATGTGATTTTGTGAATAAAAGAATATTCTGAATTGGAATGAGGCGTTTGTTGTGTTTGTGTAACATTCGTTTATTATATACGTGGGTTATTCAGAAAGGCCGGGTTTATACCCATTCTGAATAATCGATTCGACGAGATGTCGAAGATGAAGACGGTGGTTGAAGACCGGAAGTCTGCACATCGTTTGGGTGATTACTGATGATCTTGATTGGGCTGTACACCCAGGATGAGGGAATCAGTTGGTGATCGTCCAGACGTACTTGGAGATGGATGGATATGCGAGGAAAGTGCCTCCGGTTTCGTTCAGACCCAGAACGACCTTGTAAATGGATTGTGTGTCTGACATCGGATTTTATTCTGTGTTTATTGATCTCTATTAAATATACATCTGTTTGGCGGCGGAGAATTTATTCTCTTGCTTAACGCCCTTCTCTAAGACGTACGAGCTCAGAGGTTGTATATCGATGGACATCAGTCGCATGGAGTGAATTGCCAATGTGGCATGCGTAAGTGGCAATTGATCAAGGCTTCTGTTGAAAAGCAAAGTCTTGTGGTTGATGATCAAAGCACGGCCTGTGTGGCGTAGCTTTGTGTATAACGTGAATTCGCGAGCCTCACACCTCGGTATGAGTCAAAAACGGGATACGGACCCAAGGAGTGCATGACGTTTCTTTCTAGCTAGGGTGGTGTCAGTGACCTACCAGCCCCGACATTTATATACTTTTCACCTGTGTGGTTGTTGGATACGAGGCGCCTCGGATATAGGTCTGTAAGGACCGGGAAACGTGTGTTCAGGAATAATTAATCCTCAAAAGTAAGAAAGGACCGGCCTTGGAGGTTCCAAAGGATCATAGTGGGGTCCTGAGGCATTTGCTAGAGTGTCTCGAACGCGGAGAGGAGCTTGCCCCTTGCCTCGGCTCATGACGGAAATCCAATTTCCAATACGTGATAGTGCGGTTTTCTTTGTAGAACCTAGTATGGCGACATAGTGGTATGGGTCATTAATGCCGCCTATGATTGATATTTATGATTGAAATTGTTTTGTCACTATACACTTTTAATAGTATCAAATAATGTGTTTTAAACGTATCAATCATGCTTTGGCTGTTATAAGGTAAAAACCCTATCCTCCGGCTTGCGTTGCATTGTGTGATGGGACCTGGGTCTTATAACAGCTTCATTTTTCTTTATTTAGCATAGCGCTGTTTGTTTTATGCACTGGTATTCTTTGGAGGAAACCCGTTCCGTGTTATACGGCGTGGTCCCTTGATTTACCTAACTTTAAAACCAATATTAATAACTGTTTTAGTTCTCACAACAGTCACATGACTGATCTGGAGTTTATTGTTTTAACCTAAACTCTGGGTGCCCCTATTTTCGACACGGCCAGCTAGTAGTTTTGGTTTTGCAGATTTATATTCATAGGATCCTGATTTACAGCTGGAACGATGCTCGGAAAGCTCTGTATCCGTGTATTACTTCTAGTTGTGCTTTTGTATTATTTTCCGCTGCGATGCATCTAAATGTAATTTATTGTAATCTCTGATATTTATCGAATGTAATTTATTCATTTATACTCTGTATATTCTTGTATCTGATGGAATTGTTGTAATAACAATGAAATGTTCTTCCGTCTGCGTCCTTTTGTGTGTTGTTCTCAAACTATTCGTGCTTTCCTTCACGGGGAAGTTACGGGTTCTTACAGTTGGTATCAGAGCTTTGGTTTACAGAGCTCGAGAACAAGACACATTAGAACCATACGAAAGAATTCATCAGATATTGGATTAGTAATATCCAATTAGAATGACTCGTTAGAGATAGGATCAGTAGTATCCTAGTACGAGTGCGAAGAGTATATTTTTCAAATGAAAACAATTTTGTTTTGAAAATTTAAATCAATTATACGTATTTGAATATTTATTTATATTGAATATGGACAATCGAGTATATATAGATTTCGCGTATAGGCGTCATGAACGTATATTCAAAGTTTTAATATATTGGATAGATATAGAGTCACATTCTAGACACCCGGGAATAATTCTGGTGATGTGGCCACATCATCAGTATTTATGTTCGTGTTTCGAAGGTGTGACTTCTATATATTTCCATTAGGCTGGTGTGAGAACCAAAACTAATATAGCTAGAACACATTGTTGTGAATTGGCATCAAAAACATGATTTTTTGTGTATGTATCAAAATTATGAATTTGAAAACTCTAATTCACTAATTGATTGATGTTTGTGTTGTTTGTTTATTTGTTTGATAATTTTGAACCATTATGCCTAATTGAACCAAATATTGAACTATATTGAAAATTGGTCACATTTGCTTGCATATACTAGTACTTACATTGAACAGGTCATAGCAAGGAGGCTAGAGCAGAGAATAAAATTTGTTTGCCCGACAAATAGGTACATGTTTACTACATAATTTACTGTTTTGTTTGGGTGATGATGATTTTATGAGCCTATTGGCTAGCCGCTTGGCTTTTTCTTTTTCTTTTTGAGATCTGAAGGACCGGGGAAGCTATTTGAAATTCCCTGATGCCCCCGGTGCAGGGGAGGTTATGGCGAAATTTTTTGAAAATTTAGGGTGTTAGCCAAATTTTTGAAAATTTGAAAATTCTCAGAAACTGAAAAGTTGGAGAATGGAAGCCACATCGAATGTAGAGCTTATTAATCAAACCACTTTCGACATTGTTCCTTTTCGGGGACGAAATGTTTTAAGTGGGGGAGATTGTAACAACCCGAAAATCTGAGCCAGTTTAAAATTTTTGTTTTGGCAATCTTAGCGAATTTTGAACATTTAAAATAGATTATTTTAAATAAAATCAACGAGAAATTTATTTTGAATATAATAGAACAAATATATTATATGCGTCGTCGTTAGAATATAAATATTTATATATAATTATAAAAGGAATTGAAAATGGCGCGGTAGTTCGATAATTCGATTTCAAACTTCAATTGAATGTACCGGGTGCAAAACAATCAGGATTTTAGTGAAACAAAAAACATTAGGATCTATTGGATGATATCTTTCCAACGAATCTGAAAAATCAAGATTTCATAGCGGGAATCAAAAGGTATGTCCAGTTGAAAATTCGGAATAGTCGCTATGGAATTCAGGCCCTTAAAAATGGACATTTTGCAAATGACCTCGGATTTCGACGAAACCAGTTTTGTTGGGTCCGTGATGTCAAGTTATTGCTAGGTTTCAAGTTTCATAATTTTTCGAATCAATATGTGAGCGTGGCAAAGGAAAACGTGTTTAGACCATTTCAGTTGATTTTAATCGACTGGAAATTGGCCATTTTTCCAACGGTCTCAGAATTCGACGAAACTAGTTTTGTTAGGACCGTATCGTCAATACGAAGCTAGAAAATATTTTTCTGGAATTTTTCTAGTTAGTATGTGACCCCGGTAATTTCAAATGTACGTTTAAAATTCAATAAAGTGATTTAAATGTAAATTTAACGGAAACTGATCGTAACGTCCGAATCAACCTACGATACATATCCCATTGTGTTCGGAATGGGGGTAAAACGCTATGGACGACAGGCGGTGGGTCTCGTTTTGAGGTCGAAAATAAAAGTTGCTTTTTGAAAGTAATTAAATAATTAAATATATATATATTTTTCATATAACCCCCCCCGTTCTCTGTTTTCACGATTCAGAAATAAAGAAAAAAAAAACCCAAATCCTCCGTCGTACCTCCGCCTCCCGCCTCCCCTTGCCGCCGCCTCCTCCCTAGACCCGCCGCCACCCTTCCCCTTCCTCCCCTCGCCCTATTCTCCTCTTCCGTTCGAAGAATCCGGGCCGAAGCACCCAGGCTCCTCACCGCCTTCGCTGGAGCCCACCGCAACCACCGCGTCACCCCTCCTTCTTCCCCCTCTCCTCTTCAAGCGACAGCCGCACCCCCCCTGCCGCAATCCACCACCGCAGCAACCTGATGGGACAACCGCCGCTTCCCAGACCGACCACCGCCCCTGCGCCGCTCCCACTGGCCATCTCCCCCTTCGAGCCTTCAGCAACAGTGAGTTTTACAGTTTATTCTATTTTTATTTCTTCTATTTTATTCTATGTTATGAGTGTAATCAATTCAGAGAAAAGACAGTATTTTTAAAATAGTAAAAAAACTTTATTTTTATAAAGGCGAAATCTTTATTTTTATAAAGGCGAAAACTTTATTTTTACAATGGCGAAATCTATATTTTTGAAAAGGAATTTTTATCTATATGGCATCGAGATAAATATATGATTTTTATATTTTTAAAGTATTAAAAATATGATTTTTATATTTTTAAAGTATTAAAAATATAATCTTTATTAAGTAGAAGATGTAAAAATATGATTTTTGGTTAGGTAGAGAGTTAAAAATATAATTTTTACATGATAGGAATATTAAAAATATCATCTTTATATGGGTAGAAGAATAAAGATGAGATTTTATAAAGATGAAATCTTTAAATTTGAAAAGGCGAAGTCTATGTTTTTATAAAGGCGAAATCTTTATATGGAAAATAGCGTGATAAAAATATAATTTTTATCTATCTAACATTGTAATAAAAAGTCGATTTTTATATATTGAACAGCGAAATAAAAATATGATTTTTATATATTGAACATCGAAGTGAAAATGTGATTTTTATATATGTAGTGGCTACGGGCAACGAAGATGTGATAACGATGAAGATTTCTATAAATGAAGTGTCGCGAAGTTGGATAGCTAGTCGGTGAGAACTTCTCACTCAAATTCTCTTTTTCTAGTTATATATATACTAGGATGCAGACGGTGCTTAGTAGCACCTGACACCCGTCATCCACAGACCATGGATGGCTTGTTTGTTAAATTGTTTGGTTGAGTAGTTGGTTAGTTTATTGGTTTGAATTGAATTGTTTGGTGAAATGGAATGGATTGATGTGTGAATGGCGTGGGCCTTCACTAGACCGGGGATAAGGCTAGGCCTCGTCCCGTTTCTAGTATCGTGCCGTTATGCCGCCGAAATTTTCTAAAATATGTTAGAAAAATGAAAATATCATTTTTGTTGTGTAAATGAACTGAATAGAAATTCGTGTGTTGAAATAAAATATTTTATCGTTAAAAATATAAATTTTAACGTGAATGTGAATAAATGAATATTTATAAACAAATCGACCGATTTGTTTATATACATTGATTTGACTGATATTGATTGGGTCGATAAATTTTACACATCACCCAACTGCACAAACAAAAATATGTGTTTGTTGATTTGAAACCCCACACGGGTGTTGGGATGATATTTGGCGTACACTAATCCCAATTATTTAATTACTGTCGATCGATTGGTCGACAGACTGTGTAAGCGTCGATTATTTATATTTGATGCTTATGCAGTTGTGTGGTGCACTTTGGATGATGGTTGATTGTTTATCATTGCTATTATATACATGTGTTGTATGGAATCCATATAATTAACGTTATATGGTGATTGATTGGGCCTCATTCCAATCGGGAAAATAATGAATATTATAAAAGAAAATTCATGTGTTGAATATAAAAATAGTCATGTGTTGACGATGTTCATGTGTTGAGTGAAATATTTTATACAATGAAATTTACATCTTTATCATATTTAAAATTAGAACTACTTCCCAGTAGAAGTCTAATTGAAAATCAAACGATAGATACCATAGTTTTATAAAATATTTTACATAACAAAAATAGTGATGTGTTGACAGTACTCATGGGTTGAGATTAGTCAGGTGTTGGAAGAAATACAGATTCATATGTTGAATAGAATAAATATTCATTTGTTGAATAGAATAAAGAAGTTTTTGGAAAATATAAAGCCGTGTTGATTACAGTTGCGCTATTTTGACGTGAACGATATTTTTATCGATTATATTCGTTTTTATAATGAATATAGAAAAGAAGTGATTTCAAAATATAACATTTTGAAAATATTATCATTTATATAGTAATGATGTGAAATATCCAATTTTGATTAGAAATTGAAATAGCGTTGAAGTGGTTTTGAAAACGAAGTTAAAACGATTTATAAAATACGTTTTAAAAGGAAATCGACAATATATATATATATATATATATATATATATATATATATATATATTATATATATATAATGGCTTGAATAGAACGCGCCGCTCCGCGGCAGTTCGTGAATTTCGACCATTGACTTCGAATTGACGTTGCGGGAGATCCGACCGTCGGATTCTCCTAAAACTGGAACCTTTGGGTTCGTATCGAAAAGAGCTTTCCAATGAATATTAGAAATTTGAAATCTAACGGTTGGATTTGGAATTATGTCCAAATCAATTTCAGAAAAGGTCGCTGTAAGTGCAGTTCGATGGCCGTTGATGGAAATCGACTGTACGGGCCTTGATAAAATTATTAAAAATATCGATAATTTGTGTAAAATTTTAATATGTGAATTGGAAAGAATTGGGCTGGAAAATTCCACATTAGAGGATAAAAATAGATTTTTATCGAAATGAACTAGTTTTGAACTAGAATTAAAATCAATTTATTTTTGAAATAAATTGAATTTGAAAGTGGTTTTAAAAATAATCAGGATTTCCAATACGTGAATTGGAATGGATTTGAGTCGAAATTATCTTCGGAATATTTCGATGTTGGATTTCGTGACTATACAGATATTGTTTTGGGAATTTGAAAGATATATTATATATCGTTATTTCCAATACGATATTTGTTGGTTTCAGAATTTGATATTGAATATAAGCCGATATATTTTCTATTCAGAGCCTTGTATTTAATATCAAATGTGATTTGGTTTGTCGTGAATCGTGTTTTTGATGACATTGGTTCTTTAACCCAGTTAAAGGCAGGATATTGATTTTTGAAAAGATTAAAACTAAGTGGAGTTTTAATGAATCTTTAATTAGATTAAAATGTGAATTGATAATTTAAATTATCAAATCTGAAAGGTGATCGAGAATGGAGTACCACCAGTTTTACTCCACAGCGATAGTTAAATCTTTAATTAGATTTGAACGTGAAATGGTAATTAATTTTACCGATAACACCGTGGTGTTAGATATGGAGTATTACCAGTTTTGCTCAATTGGATAAATAGGTTGGGATTGGGAAATAAAATAAATAATTACTTCGGTGTGGTTCGTTAATCCCGACTAGTTTGAAATGATATCCAAAGGAAGATTATAGGATAAATTTGGAAGAATTTATCTTGGATAAAATTAATGGGAACCTTTCCCTAAGAATGTGATTTTGTGAATAAAAGAATATTCTGAATTGGAATGAGGCGTTTGTTGTGTTCGTGTAACATTCGTTTATTATATACGTGGGTTATTCAGAAAGGCCGGTTTTATACCCATTCTGAATAATCGATTCGACGAGATGTCGAAGATGAAGACGGTGGTTGAAGACCGGAAGTCTGCACAACGTTTGGGTGATTACTGATGATCTTGATTGGGCTGTACACCCAGGATGAGGGAATCAGTTGGTGATCGTCCAGACGTACTTGGAGATGGATGGATATGCGAGGAAAGTGCCTCCGGTTTCGTTCAGACCCAGAACGAACTTGTAAATGGATTGTGTGTCTGACATCGGATTTTATTCTGTGTTTATTGATCTCTATTAAATATACATCTGTTTGGCGGCGGAGAATTTATTCTCTTGCTTAACGCCCTTCTCTGAGACGTACGAGCTCAGAGGTTGTATATCGATGGACATCAGTCGCATGGAGTGAATTGCCAATGTGGCATGCGTAAGTGGCAATTGATCAAGGCTTCTGTTGAAAAGCAAAGTCTTGTGGTTGATGATCAAAGCACGGCCTGTGTGGCGTAGCTTTGTGTATAACGTGAATTCGCGAGCCTCACACCTCGGTATGAGTCAAAAACGGGATACGGACCCAAGGAGTGCACGACGTTTCTTTCTAGCTAGGGTGGTGTCAGTGACCTACCAGCCCCGACATTTATATACTTTTCACCTGTGTGGTTGTTGGATACGAGGCGCCTCGGATATAGGTCTGTAAGGACCGGGAAACGTGTGTTCAGGAATAATTAATCATCAAAAGTAAGAGAGGACCGGCCTTGGAGGTTCCAAAGGATCATTGTGGGGTCCTGAGGCATTTGCTAGAGTGTCTCGAACGCGGAGAGGAGCTTGCCCCTTGCCTCGGCTCATGACGGAAATCCAATTTCCAATACGTGATAGTGCGGTTTTATTTGTAGAACCTAGTATGGCGACATAGTGGTATGGGTCATTAATGCCGCCTATGATTGATATTTATGATTGAAATTGTTTTGGCACTATACACTTTTAATAGTATCAAATAATGTGTTTTAAACGTATCAAGCATGCTTTGGCTGTTATAAGGTAAAAACCCTATCCTCCGGCTTGCGTTGCATTGTGTGATGGGACCTGGGTCTTATAACAGCTTCATTTTTCTTTATTTAGCATTGCGCTGTTTGTTTTATGCACTGGTATTCTTGGGAGGAAACCTGTTCCGTGTTATACGGCGTGATCCCTTGATTTACCTAACTTTAAAACCAATATTAATAACTGTTTTAGTTCTCACACCAGTCACATGACTGACCTGGAGTTTATTGTTTTAACCTAAACTCTGGGTGCCCCTATTTTCGACACGGGCAGCTAGTAGTTTTGGTTTTGCAGATTTATATTCATAGGATCCTGATTTACAGCTGGAACGATGCTCGGAAAGCTCTGTATCCGTGTATTACTTCTAGTTGTGCTTTTATATTATTTTCCGCTGCGATGCATCTAAATGTAATTTATTGTAATCTCCGATATTTATCGAATGTAATTTATTCATTTATACTCTGTATATTCTTGTATCTGATGGAATTGTTGTAATAACAATGAAATGTTCTTCCATCTGCATCCTTTTGTGTGTTGTTCTCAAAGTATTCGTGCTTTCCTTCACGGGGAAGTTATGGGTTCTTACATGTTTAATGTGTTAAATTCCAGAACTAGGATTAACCAAAGCTCTAATACCACCTGTGACGATCTCGAAACCCCATACGACGGCGTTAAGGATAATCATTGGAATATAACACATTAATCAACATTAGCAGAGTACAGATAATAGCATAATTTACATTAATAACACAGCGGAATCATAACATTCAATAACTGTAACGCCCCGCCTCCGCTAGGGTCACTCGCAAAGGAATGCACTAGCTTTAGAGGGGCATTATTGGTCAACATGCACAGAAATATCACAAGACAGAACATATAAAATAGCGGAAGTAAAATCGAACTTTCATAAACATGAATACATAAGGTCTAAAGCCTTTTACATCAGAGTACATCAAAACTTGTCTTGCAATAGTAAAGAAGCATAAAGACTTTTTCGTAAATTATTCCCCAAATAAAAACAGTAAAGTAGCCATAGCCAGGAAAAGTCCAAGCCATCCATGATGACCTTCAAGCAGAAGAAGTCCGAACTAAACAGCAGTGTTTCCTCCCTATAACCTTGGGGGGGGGAACGGAAGAAAAGAGGCGAAACAAAACGGGTCAGTCAAAAAGACTGAGTAAGCCCTATCTACTATTAGTATAAAAACTAGTAAAGTTAACTGACATGAGAAACTGAGATGAACATAAGCATGATAACAAGATAGGTAAGCTAAATCAAAATAACAGGATGAACTACTGAACTCAGATAAACTAAGATGTCATGATAAATTACGATGTCAAGACAAAACAAGGTATCACATCGTCAGGTTCCTATCAAGTATAATATTCCAAGATATCTATCACGTATAACGTCCCATGGTATCTATCCTGTATATCTGCTCTGCACCTACCGTACTAGTATCCCAACTGTATTACGTGTTATCCGTGAATGACCCTTACCCAGAAGTCGTGTAATGGTCCCTGTCAACCTAATATGCCGCATATATAGGTTACTCATATGTTTCTTTCCATGTATAAGCTCAGTTCTTTGCCATAGGCTGTACGGGCTTTCCCATGTAAACGGTTTATCCTTGAAGTTGTTTTGGACTGCAACCCTTGATCTAGTTGTGTTTCCTTACCATGAACTATCGTGCGTCCACTTAGGATTTATGCCACCTAGGACCGCTAGGGATTATACTACCTAATGAACGTTTCCGTGTCTCGGTTTGGGTTTTAGCCACCTAGGACCACTAGGGATTACGCCACCCGTCAACTTCGCCCTTGATCCCATGTATGTATCGTGAATCGTTTTCCATGTCTAGATGCACATGTTCCCCAATGTGCCATCCGAGTTCCGTGCCAGGGCAAATCAAGAAATACGGAACTCGGTCGGGAGCTTTAAATCGTCTACCGATGCCGATATCAAGGTCTGTTTTTGTACCCGTGGCTATGGTCCCACGTGACCCCTCCTTCAACTACTGAAAGGCAATCCAAGAAAAATCATGTATACGAACCACTCCACGACCCCACTATAGCCCACTTTCCTACGGGCCAACCTCACCCATGACTCGATAGCAAGCACATGGTCTGTTGGGGGTTCCCTGCCTTTCCGCACGTACACGATTGACTAAAGATGGTAGGTAGTCGGCGATGCGCTATCCAGGGCAAAAACAAGAATCGTCGACTCCACGCTAATCCATCCCAGTCTTTAGGTTGCTCGCATAGCAACCAAGGCATACTCTTGGTCCTTCTAACGCAGACCTTAACCTCTCATGGGCCTAGTATAATTACCTGGCAGCCCACAGAGGGATCCCAAGAATATCCTCACGTCCCCCGAAGCTTCCACTTCGGCACCCAGTGCGCTGGAGCTTTTATCCAAGTCAGATAACTTGCTCCCCCTCGTATACTAAGCGATGACCTACCGTATCAGGTTACTCATCGTTTTGAGAATTAGTCCTATGTCCTTAGCTAAGAATTATTACTTAGTTACCCTTAACTAATGTTTACCACTTAGCTTCCTCTCCCGTTATCCTTGATTAACCACGGTTTTCTACCTATTTCTTCTAGCTAGGGTTTGTCTATTGGGTTAAGTGTTATCATTCAAGTCCATGACTTAACCCGCCCACGAATCACGTCAAAGATTGGCTAAGTATTTAAGTTCAAGACTTAGTCCCACAAGTTGGTTAAGTGTACCCAGAGGCTCATGACTTAACCCTATCAAGTCAAATTGGTCAAGTGCTAGCTTACATTAATCCTATCGGATTATCATGCTAGATCGATTAAGCATAGATTATCTTAATCCCATCAAATTATCGAGTCGGATTGGTTAAGTATAGGTTGGCTTAACCCCATCCTCTAATCGTACTACAATGGTTAAGTATATTCTAAAAAGGTCTTGTGACTTAACCTTATCAGGTCCGCGTATTCGATTGGTTAAGTGTAAGTTACTTAACCCCATCAAATCATCATGTATAATTGGTTAAGTATAAGTTGCTTAACCCCATTAAATTATCACGTTAAGTTGGTTATGTATTGGTTACTTAACCTCATTGAATTACCGAGTTTAAATTGGTTAAGTGTTTAACTTAACCCCATCGAATTACCGTGTTTAGATTAGTTAAGTGTGGATTACTTAACCCCATCTAATTACCGTGTCGGATTAGTTAGGTGCAAATTACTTAACCCCATCCCCTAATCATCTTGTATGGTTAAGTGTCATTAAGAAAACTTACTTAACCTTGCCAAATTATCATGTTGGATTGATTAAGTGTTGGTTAACTTAATCCCCATCCACTAGTCGTATAAAAATGGTTAAGCGTCATTAGGCAAATCAAATCACTTAACCTACCCAACCTTGTCATGTTTTGTTAAGTATCATTAGCCTAACCAATTTACTTAACCCATTTACCCATGTCATATTTGGTTAAGAGTCATTAATAAAATTAACTTAACCCTATCATGTGGCATTAATTACTTAATGCACCCCAACCTCTCACATTAGACTTTGTTGTGGTTACTAGTTAAGCCGGTCGGTTCCGGGTAGCTTTACACCACAACTTGGTCTAACCTCGGGTTCAAGCACAACATGACCAACTTCTCACATTGGGTCCTATTGTTTGCAACTACTAGTTAGGCCGGTCGGTTCCGGGTAGTTTTACGTTGCAAACTCAACCCAACCTCGAGTTGGCCACTTTCATGTTTAGTCTAGTGTCATGTTCATAGTCAAGTTTTCAAGCAAATGGGTAGACCTAACTTAATAGGTAAATTCCCAATGGGTAGACCTAACTTAATAGGTAAATTCCCAAGCTTATGTTTTTATGCATACTTACATGTCAACTTCCATGTTATATTTCAAGTCATGTTTTCAAGTATAAACACATGTCATATTTAACGTTACATGTTGTCATGTTTATACCCATTTACCCAAATCATGTTCATGTCATTATGTTTTCCCATAATGTGACCCCAACGCTTTTAAACTCGCATAATGGATTAAAAGAAGGAACTTGTCAAAGGAATGACAAAAGGGGGTATAAAGCCACTAGTTGAACATGGTGGCAAATGAGACATAATGTGTTCATTAACTTGCATGTTACATTCTTAAGCCTCAAAACATGCATAAACCCAAACTTGGTACATAAGCGAATCATGGTGACAAAAGACATGGAATGATGGCTAGAAACTCGCATATATCATCATATAAGGATTATGACTTCATATGCAAGTTGACATAATGATTATGAAGATTCTCATGTTGCATAATGCAACATTTCAACATAAAGGTTGTGGCTTTTAGCTCATAAGATCAAGATAATGACTTCATAAACTTGCATAACATGATAGCATGCATCATTCTAATTAATCAAACCCAAACTTTCAACATGAACATTTAACTTCATAGTTAATATCTAAGAGTAGGGAAGGGCTTACATTGCTATGAAGGCACAAATCGATTAGATGAAAGATTGAGACAAAGCCTATGCATGTCATCATCCTAAAACCCAAAAATGAAAGCTCCAAATCAATCAAAACCCCATCTTTATGAACAAAGATCAAAGCTTTAGCCTTGAAATCAACTTGAGAGGCTCTCATATTAACATAGAAACTCTCTAACACTCTCATGATCATGAAACCTCTCATAGAAATGAAGTGGAGGCTAGGATTTTGAGTGGAGGCCATGAGAGGAGCAATTTTGCCATAGTTTAGTTGCATGAATGAATAATGAGGATTTAGGATAGGTTAGGGTCTTATTTATAGATTAGGCAAGTGTTTTAGGCCATAGGATTAAACCTAGATTCAATCCAAGCCATCAAAGCATGTCTTAGGGAAGAAGTCAAGTATTGGAACCATCTAGGGCCTTTAGATTAAAGATGAACCATGAGAACCATCCAAATGCAAAATCTGCATTTGAGCGAATCGGCCCACGGGTTGACAGCCAAACACCCTGGATTAACCCCTAGTCGACCCAGCGAGCTCGGGTCGACCTCAAAAATCGGCCGGTTCGGTTATTTCCCTCTCCCAATTCACTGTTTTGAATATTTTTGCATATTTATTTATTTAATTTTCAATTATATATATATATATATATATATCAATATATATATTTCTCTGCGCAACCCATTTCACTTAATTAAGTATACTTTAATTTGGGAATTTTTCGTGAAACTTCGCGAGGCCATATCTTGGTCATACGGACTCCGATTTTCGAAAACTCGGACTCTATTTCGCGTATTTTTCCGAGACGAACGCAATGGCATAGCCCGTTTCCCTTGATTCAGATTTTACAGTTTAATTCTGCCTCCATTTATGTTATAACAGGTTATTGAAAATACGGGTTGTTACATTCTCCCCACCTTTTAGGATTTCGTCCCCGAAATCTCCAAGTTAGGAAGAACATATCCTACCATCCATCATCCATCTACTCAAATCATCATCCACAAGCAACCATTGTCCTTAGATGATTTCTAATGCTGTATGAATATATGCAAAACGTGTGTGTACATGTTCCTTAGCTAATGCTAATGATCAGGCCTGAATAATCTTTCTAATGCAAAATATGTATAGTGCCATGAATCCAACATGTATGCAAATAGTCCTAGCCATATAGATACTATATGCGTGCACAATCATTCATTCATATGCGACAACCGCATGATAATACATTCGATTTCATCCATAAACAAGTATAAATACTCCTGCATATGCAATATGAAATGTGACCGAGTCGAGCTAGTATCTAATGTGTATTCGCGCATCCACGAGCAACCACTTGCAACCATATCAATCATAACATGTTTCAAATACATGTTTACATCCATAGGGTTCTACCTAAGATTCCCTGAAACAGGGTCGAGAAGATAAACAGGACAAACTCCTTACGGGGTTTGTAACAGAAAATAGGACTGAGAGGATGTCCACAAAAGATAGCCTACAAGTAAGCTCTACAGAAAACAGGGATCAAGGATATACTCCCAAAAAGAGATATCATGCGCGTATCTAGTCTTTGACCATCAAAGTCGTCTTTTAACTTCGCGATTTTGTAGCTTCTTATTCCTGTTTCCATAACATGAGCTGGAACTCATTTCTTCGTCGCCTCTCGTTCCACTTGCACTTATCCTTTTTCTAGAATACTTGGCGCAAACATGAATGCGTACGCAGGATCTTATGCAAGCTTTCCAAAATTCACTAATGAATCTTGGATCTTGTTTATATACTATAAGGTATTCCATGTAGAAGAACTTCTTCTTGAAAGTAAACAGATGTCAACCTGGTTACCAAGCGCACTTACTAGGGTGATTTCCATAACCCATGCATAAGGGAAATAAACCATCCATCTTATCGGCGAACAACACTCGATCGGGCTTCAAATTTCCAATAAAGGCATCACGGGATTCTAAGTAACTAATCATGACCGAACCCAAAAGGTTACACGAGACTCCGAGGGTATTACCAAGGCTAGACAAGAGTCTAACTACCCTCCTATCAAAACCGAGAGTGGCACCCCTTACTGGATAACCACTTCATCCTTAGAATCCATCCATAGCTTATAAACATAAGCATTATTTCCAAGCTCAACACTTGACATAGACATTCTCAAATCCAAACAAGCCATGAATAAATGGACTGATTCTCCAATAGGACTTTGAGACAAAAATGGGATTCTCTATTACGTTAGTACTTAAGGTGCAGAGACTCAACTATTGAAGCAGACTTAAATGATACGATGATCAAAACAAAGTCCTAACGGGATGATAGAGAAGAAAAGCTAAACCTTTAACAAGATCGTTACCCTCCTTCCGAGGTACCCTAGAAATAAGAGCATACTATTACCCTCCCGATGATCTTGTCCTTGTCCCATAATACTTAACTATCCACCCCGTTTTACCATGCCAAAGGTACTCTCTCGTCATGGGTTTCATTGTTCATCTTTCTCCCTCCTTTGAGGACTAAGCCATACCAACCAGTTGCTCATCCTTAAGCTCGTATCCTTTATCCTCTTTCTCACTATCCTTTCTTATAACGCGGCCACTGGTCTCTCGAGAACCACCTCCATAGCATGGAAAGCACTTTCGTAGATAGAAAAGACTAGTCGCAGTTAAAACCACTGTGACTACAGATGGAGGAAAGAAAGGGAAAGAGATTCAATTAAGGAAACAAGGATAGTGCTAATGGCCTTTGGGGAATAGCCTTTTTCTTTTAAAAGAAAATTTTCTTGAAAAATGCTTCTTTATAAACGATTTTCAAATAGTTTTCAGAAGGTCTTTAAAAACTTTTGCCCAGTCTGGTAACCTTCTTCTCTGATACCAAATGTAACGCCCCGCCTCCGCTAGGGTCACTCGCAAAGGAATGCACTAGCTTTAGAGGGGCATTATTGGTCAACATGCACAGAAATATCACAAGACAGAACATATAAAATAGCGGAAGTAAAATCGAACTTTCATAAACATGAATACATAAGGTCTAAAGCCTTTTACATCAGAGTACATCAAAACCTGTCTTGCAATAGTAAAGAAGCATAAAGACTTTTTCATAAATTATTCCCCAAATAAAAACAGTAAAGTAGCCATAGCCAGGAAAAGTCCAAGCCATCCATGATGACCTTCAAGCAGAAGAAGTCCGAACTAAACAGCAGTGCTTCCTCCCTGTAACCTGGGGGGGGGGGAACGGAAGAAAAGAGGCGAAACAAAACGGGTCAGTCAAAAAGACTGAGTAAGCCCTATCTACTATTAGTATAAAAACTAGTAAAGTTAACTGACATGAGAAACTGAGACGAACATAAGCATGATAACAAGATAGGTAAGCTAAATCAAAATAACAGGATGAACTACTGAACTCAGATAAACTAAGATGTCATGATAAATTACGATGTCAAGACAAAACAAGGTATCACATCGTCAGGTTCCTATCAAGTATAATATTCCAAGATATCTATCACGTATAACGTCCCATGGTATCTATCCTGTATATCTACTCTGCACCTACCGTACTAGTATCCCAACTGTATTACGTGTTATCCGTGAATGACCCTTACTCAGAAGTCGTGTAATGGTCCCTGTCAACCTAATATGCCGCATATATAGGTTACTCATATGTTTCTTTCCATGTATAAGTTCAGTTCTTTGCCGTAGGCTGTACGGGCTTTCCCATGTAAACGGTTTATCCTTGAAGTTATTTTGGACTGCAACCCTTGATCTAGTTGTGTTTCCTTACCATGAACTATCGCGCGTCCACTTAGGATTTATGCCACCTAGGACCGCTAGGGATTATACTACCTAATGAACGTTTCCGTGTCTCGGTTTGGGTTTTGGCCACCTAGGACCACTAGGGATTACGCCACCCGTCAACCGCGCCCTTGATCCCACGTATGTATCGTGAATCGTTTTCCATGTCTAGATGCACATGTTCCCCAATGTGCCATCCGAGTTCCGTGCCAGGGCAAATCAAGAAATACGGAACTCGGTCGGGAGCTTTAAATCGTCTACCGATGCAGATATCAAGGTCTGTTTTTGTACCCGTGGCTATGTTCCCACGTGACCCCTCCCTAAACTACTGAAAGGCAATCCAAGAAAAATCATGTATACGAACCACTCCACGACCCCACTATAGCCCACTTTCCTACGGGCCAACCTCACCCATGACTCGATAGCAAGCACATGGTCTGTTGGGGGTTCCCTGCCTTTACGCACGTACACGATTGACTAAAGATGGTAGGTAGTCGGCGATGCGCTATCCAGGGCAAAAACAAGAATCGTCGACTCCACGCTAATCCATCCCAGTCTTTAGGTTGCTCGCATAGCAACCAAGTCATACTCTTGGTCCTTCTAACGCAGACCTTAACCTCGCTTGGGCCTAGTATAATTACCTGGGAGCCCACAGAGGGATCCCAAGAATATCCTCACGTCCCCCGAAGCTTCCACTTCGGCACCCAGTGCGCTGGAGCTTTTATCCAAGTCAGATAACTTGCTCCCCCTCGTATACTAAGCGATGACCTACCGTATCAGGTTACTCATCGTTTTGAGAATTAGTCCTATGTCCTTAGCTAAGAATTATTACTTAATTACCCTTAACTAAGGTTTACCACTTAGCTTCCTCTCCCGTTATCCTTGATTAACCACGGTTTTTTACCTAGTTCTTCTAGCTAGGGTTTGTCTATTGGGTTAAGTGTTATCATTCAAGTCCATGACTTAACCCACACACGAATCACGTCAAAGATTGGCTAAGTATTTAAGTTCAAGACTTAGTCCCACAAGTTGGTTAAGTGTACCCAGAGGCTCATGACTTAACCCTATCAAGTCAAATTGGTCAACTACTAGCTTACCTTAATCCTATCGGATTATTTTGCTAGATCGATTAAGCATAGATTATCTTAATCCCATCAAATTATCGAGTCGGATTGGTTAAGTATAGGTTGGCTTAACCCCATCCTCTAATCGTACTACAATGGTTAAGTATATTCTAAAAAGGTCTTGTGACTTAACGTTATCAGGTCCACGTATTCGATTGGTTAAGTGTAAGTTACTTAACCCCATCAAATCATCATGTATAATTGGTTAAGTATAAGTTGCTTAACCCCATTAAATTATCACGTTAAGTTGGTTAAGTATTGGTTACTTAACCTCATTGAATTACCGAGTTTAAATTGGTTAAGTGTTTAACTTAACCCCATCGAATTACCGTGTTTAGATTAGTTAAGTGTGGATTACTTAACCCCATCTAATTACCGTGTCGGATTAGTTAGGTGCAAATTACTTAACCTCATCCCCTAATCATCTTGTATGGTTAAGTGTCATTAAGAAAACTTACTTAACCTTGCCAAATTATCATGTTGGATTGATTAAGTGTTGGTTAACTTAATCCCCGTCCACTAGTCGTATAAAAATGGTTAAGCATCATTAGGCAAATCAAATCACTTAACCTACCCAACCTTGTCATGTTTTGTTAAGTATCATTAGCCTAACCAATTTACTTAACCCATTTACCCATGTCATATTTGGTTAAGAGTCATTAATCAAATTTACTTAACCCTATCATGTGGCATTAATTACTTAATGCACCCCAACCTCTCACATTAGACTTTGTTGTGGTTACTAGTTAAGCCGGTCGGTTTCGGGTAGCTTTACACCACAACTTGGTCTAACCTCGGGTTCAGGCATAACATGACCAACTTCTCACATTGGGTTCTATTGTTTGCAACTACTAGTTAGGCCGGTCGGTTCCGGGTAGTTTTACGTTGCAAACTCAACCCAACCTCGAGTTGGCCACTTTCATGTTTAGTCTAGTGTCATGTTCATAGTCAAGTTTTCAAGCAATTGGGTAGACCTAACTTAATAGGTAAATTCCCAATGGGTAGACCTAACTTAATAGGTAAATTCCCAAGCTTATGTTTTTATGCATACTTACATGTCAACTTCCATGTTATATTTCAAGTCATGTTTTCAAGTATAAACACATGTCATATTTAACGTTACATGTTGTCATGTTTATACCCATTTACCCAAATCATGTTCATGTCATTATGTTTTCCCATAATGTGACCCCAACGCTTTTAAACTCGCATAATGGATTCAAAGAAGGAACTTGTCAAAGGCATGACAAAAGGGGGTATAAAGCCACTAGTTGAACATGGTGGCAAATGAGACATAATGTGTTCATTAACTTGCATGTTACATTCTTAAGCCTCAAAACATGCATAAACCCAAACTTGGTACATAAGCGAATCATGGTGACAAAAGACATGGAATGATGGCTAGAAACTCGCATATATCATCATATAAGGATTATGACTTCATATGCAAGTTGACATAATGATTATGAAGATTCTCATGTTGCATAATGCAACATTTCAACATAAAGGTTGTGGCTTTTAGCTCATAAGATCAAGATAATGACTTCATAAACTTGCATAACATGATAGCATGCATCATTCTAATTAATCAAACCCAAACTTTCAACATGAACATTTAACTTCATAGTTAATATCTAAGAGTAGGGAAGGGCTTACATTGCTATGAAGGCACAAATCGATTAGATGAAAGATTGAGACAAAGCCTATGCATGTCATCATCCTAAAACCCAAAAATGAAAGCTCCAAATCAATCAAAACCCCATCTTTATGAACAAAGATCAAAGCTTTAGCCTTGAAATCAACTTGAGAGGCTCTCATACTAACATAGAAACTCTCTAACACTCTCATGATCATGAAACCTCTCATAGAAATGAAGTGGAGGCTAGGATTTTGAGTGGAGGCCATGAGAGGAGCAATTTTGCCATAGTTTAGTTGCATGAATGAATAATGAGGATTTAGGATAGGTTAGGGTCTTATTTATAGATTAGGCAAGTGTTTTAGGCCATAGGATTAAACCTAGATTCAATCCAAGCCATCAAAGCATGTCTTGGGGAAGAAGTCAAGTATAGGAACCATCTAGGGCCTTTAGATTAAAGATGAACCATGAGAACCATCCAAATGCAAAATCTGCATTTGAGCGAATCGGCCCACGGGTTGACAGCCAAACACCCTGGATTAACCCCTAGTCGACCCAGCGGGCTTGGGTCGACCTCAAAAATCGGCCGGTTCGGTTATTTCCCTCTCCCAATTCACTGTTTTGAACATTTTTGCATATTTATTTATTTAATTTTCAATTATATATATATATATATATATATATATCAATATATATATTTCTCTGTGCAACCCATTTCACTTAATTATGTATACTTTAATTTGGGAATTTTTCGTGAAACTTCGCGAGGCCATATCTTGGTCATACGGACTCCGATTTTCGAAAACTCGGACTCTATTTCGCGTATTTTTCCGAGACGAACGCAATGGCATAGACCGTTTCCCTTGATTCAGATTTTACAGTTTAATTCTGCCTCCATTTATGTTATAACAGGTTATTGAAAATACGGGTTGTTACATTCTCCCCACCTTTTAGGATTTCGTCCCCGAAATCTCCAAGTTAGGAAGAACATATCCTACCATCCATCATCCATCTACTCAAATCATCATCCACAAGCAACCATTGTCCTTAGATGATTTCTAATGCTGTATGAATATATGCAAAACGTGTGTGTACATGTTCCTTAGCTAATGCTAATGATCAGGCCTGAATAATCTTTCTAATGCAAAATATGTATAGTGCCATGAATCCAACATGTATGCAAATAGTCCTAGCCATATAGATACTATATGCGTGCACAATCATTCATTCATATGCGACAACCGCATGATAATACATTCGATTTCATCCATAAACAAGTATAAATACTCCTGCATATGCAATATGAAATGTGACCGAGTCGAGCTAGTATCTAATGTGTATTCGCGCATCCACGAGCAACCACTTGCAACCATATCAATCATAACATGTTTCAAATACATGTTTACATCCATAGGGTTCTACCTAGGATTCCCTGAAACAGGGTCGAGAAGATAAACAAGACAAACTCCTTACGGGGTTTGTAACAGAAAATAGGACTGAGAGGATGTCCACAAAAGATAGCCTACAAGTAAGCTCTACAGAAAACAGGGATCAAGGATATACTCCCAAAAAGAGATATCATGCGCGTATCTAGTCTTTGACCATCAAAGTCGTCTTTTAACTTCGCGATTTTGTAGCTTCTTATTCCTGTTTCCATAACATGAGCTGGAACTCATTTCTTCGTCGCCTCTCGTTCCACTTGCACTTATCCTTTTTCTAGAATACTTGGCGCAAACATGACTGCGTACGCAGGATCTTATGCAAGCTTTCCAAAATTCACTAATGAATCTTGGATCTTGTTTATATACTATAAGGTATTCCATGTAGAAGAACTTCTTCTTGAAAGTAAACAGATGTCAACCAGGTTACCAAGCGCACTTACTAGGGTGATTTCCATAACCCATGCATAAGGGAAATAAACCATCCATCTTATCGGCGAACAACACTCGATCGGGCTTCAAATTTCCAATAAAGGCATCACGGGATTCTAAGTAACTAATCATGACCGAACCCAAAAGGTTACACGAGACTCCGAAGGTATTACCAAGGCTAGTCAAGAGTCTAACTACCCTCCTATCAAAACCGAGAGTGGCACCCCTTACTGGATAACCACTTCATCCTTAGAATCCATCCATAGCTTATAAACATAAGCATTATTTCCAAGCTCAACACTTGACATAGACATTCTCAAATCCAAACAAGCCATGAATAAATGGACAGATTCTCCAATAGGACTATGAGACAAAAATGGGATTCTCTATTACGTTAGTACTTAAGGTGCAGAGACTCAACTATCGAAGCAGATTTAAATGATACGATGATCAAAACAAAGTCCTAACGGGATGATAGAGAAGAAAAGCTAAACCTTTAACAAGATCGTTACCCTCCTTCCGTGGTACCCTAGAAATAAGAGCATACTATTACCCTCCCGATGATCTTGTCCTTGTCCCATAATACTTAACTATCCACCCCGTTTTACCATGCCAAAGGTACTCTCTCGTCATGGGTTTCATTGTTCATCTTTCTCCATCCTTTGAGGACTAAGCCATACCAACCAGTTGCTCATCCTTAAGCTCGTATCCTTTATCCTCTTTCTCACTATCCTTTCTTATAACGCGGCCACTGGTCTCTCGAGAACCACCTCCATAGCATGGAAAGCACTTTCGTAGATAGAAAATACTAGTCGCAGTTAAAACCACTGTGACTACAGATGGAGGAAAGAAAGGGAAAGAGATTCAATTAAGGAAACAAGGATAGTGCTAATGGCCTTTGGGGAATAGCCTTTTTCTTTTAAAAGAAAATTTTCTTGAAAAATGCTTCTTTATAAACGATTTTCAGATAGTTTTCAGAAGGTCTTTAAAAACTTTTGCCCAGTCTGGTAACCTTCTGCTCTGATACCAAATGTAACGCCCCGCCTCCGCTAGGGTCACTCACAAAGGAATGCACTAGCTTTAGAGGGGCATTATTGGTCAACATGCACAGAAATATCACAAGACAGAACATATAAAATAGCGGAAGTAAAATCGAACTTTCATAAACATGAATACATAAGGTCTAAAGCCTTTTACATCAGAGTACATCAAAACCTGTCTTGCAATAGTAAAGAAGCATAAAGATTTTCATAAATTATTCCCCAAATAAAAACAGTAAAGTAGCCATAGCCAGGAAAAGTCCAAGCCATCCATGATGACCTTCAAGCAGAAGAAGTCCGAACTAAACAGCAGTGCTTCCTCCCTGTAACCTGGGGGGGGGGGGGAACGGAAGAAAAGAGGCGAAACAAAACGGGTCAGTCAAAAAGACTGAGTAAGCCCTATCTACTATTAGTATAAAAACTAGTAAAGTTAACTGACATGAGAAACTGAGATGAACATAAGCATGATAACAAGATAGGTAAGCTAAATCAAAATAACAGGATGAACTACTGAACTCAGATAAACTAAGATGTCATGATAAATTACGATGTCAAGACAAAACAAGGTATCACATCGTCAGGTTCCTATCAAGTATAATATTCCAAGATATCTATCACGTATAACGTCCCATGGTATCTATCCTGTATATCTACTCTGCACCTACCGTACTAGTATCCCAACTGTATTACGTGTTATCCGTGAATGACCCTTACTCAGAAGTCGTGTAATGGTCCCTGTCAACCTAATATGCCGCATATATAGGTTACTCATATGTTTCTTTCCATGTATAAGTTCAGTTCTTTGCCGTAGGCTATACGGGCTTTCCCATGTAAACGGTTTATCCTTGAAGTTGTTTTGGACTGCAACCCTTGATCTAGTTGTGTTTCCTTACCATGAACTATCGTGCGTCCACTTAGGATTTATGCCACCTAGGACCGCTAGGGATTATACTACCTAATGAACGTTTCCGTGTCTCGGTTTGGGTTTTAGCCACCTAGGACCACTAGGGATTACGCCACCCGTCAACCGCGCCCTTGATCCCACGTATGTATCGTGAATCGTTTTCCATGTCTAGATGCACATGTTCCCCAATGTGCCATCCGAGTTCCGTGCCAGGGCAAATCAAGAAATACGGAACTCGGTCGGGAGCTTTAAATCGTCTACCGATGCCGATATCAAGGTCTGTTTTTGTACCCGTGGCTATGGTCCCACGTGACCCCTCCTTCAACTACTGAAAGGCAATCCAAGAAAAATCATGTATACGAACCACTCCACGACCCCACTATAGCCCACTTTCCTATGGGCCAACCTCACCCATGACTCGATAGCAAGCACATGGTCTGTTGGGGGTTCCCTGCCTTTACGCACGTACACGATTGACTAAAGATGGTAGGTAGTCGGCGATGCGCTATCCAGGGCAAAAACAAGAATCGTCGACTCCACGCTAATCCATCCCAGTCTTTAGGTTGCTCGCATAGCAACCAAGTCATACTCTTGGTCCTTCTAACGCAGACCTTAACCTCGCATGGGCCTAGTATAATTACCTGGCAGCCCACAGAGGGATCCCAAGAATATCCTCACGTCCCCCGAAGCTTCCACTTCGGCACCCAGTGCGCTGGAGCTTTTATCCAAGTCAGATAACTTGCTCCCCCTCGTATACTAAGCGATGACCTACCGTATCAGGTTACTCATCGTTTTGAGAATTAGTCCTATGTCCTTAGCTAAGAATTATTACTTAGTTACCCTTAACTAAGGTTTACCACTTAGCTTCCTCTCCCGTTATCCTTGATTAACCACGGTTTTCTACCTAGTTCTTCTAGCTATGGTTTGTCTATTGGGTTAAGTGTTATCATTCAAGTCCATGACTTAACCCACACACGAATCACGTCAAAGATTGGCTAAGTATTTAAGTTCAAGACTTAGTCCCATAAGTTGGTTAAGTGTACCCAGAGGCTCATGACTTAACCCTATCAAGTCAAATTGGTCAAGTACTAGCTTACCTTAATCCTATCGGATTATTTTGCTAGATCGATTAAGCATAGATTATCTTAATCCCATCAAATTATCGAGTCGGATTGGTTAAGTATAGGTTGGCTTAACCCCATCCTCTAATCGTACTACAATGGTTAAGTATATTCTAAAAAGGTCTTGTGACTTAACCTTATCAGGTCCACGTATTCGATTAGTTAAGTGTAAGTTACTTAACCCCATCAAATCATCATGTATAATTGGTTAAGTATAAGTTGCTTAACCCCATTAAATTATCACGTTAAGTTGGTTAAGTATTTGTTACTTAACCTCATTGAATTACCGAGTTTAAATTGGTTAAGTGTTTAACTTAACCCCATCGAATTACCGTGTTTAGATTAGTTAAGTGTGGATTACTTAACCCCATCTAATTACCGTGTCGGATTAGTTAGGTGCAAATTACTTAACCCCATCCCCTAATCATCTTGTATGGTTAAGTGTCATTAAGAAAACTTACTTAACCTTGCCAAATTATCATGTTGGATTGATTAAGTGTTGGTTAACTTAATCCCCGTCCACTAGTCGTATAAAAATGGTTAAGCGTCATTAGGCAAATCAAATCACTTAACCTACCCAACCTTGTTATGTTTTGTTAAGTATCATTAGCCTAACCAATTTACTTAACCTATTTACCCATGTCATATTTGGTTAAGAGTCATTAATCAAATTAACTTAACCCTATCATGTGGCATTAATTACTTAATGCACCCCAACCTCTCACATTAGACTTTGTTGTGGTTACTAGTTAAGCCGGTCGGTTCCGGGTAGCTTTACACCACAACTTGGTCTAACCTCGGGTTAAAGCACAACATGACCAACTTCTCACATTGGGTCCTATTGTTTGCAACTACTAGTTAGGCCGGTCGGTTCCGGGTAGTATTACGTTGCAAACTCAACCCAACCTCGAGTTGGCCACTTTCATGTTTAGTCTTGTGTCATGTTCATAGTCAAGTTTTCAAGAAATTGGGTAGACCTAACTTGATAGGTAAATTCCCAATGGGTAGACCTAACTTAATAGGTAAATTCCCAAGCTTATGTTTTTATGCATACTTACATGTCAACTTCCATGTTATATTTCAAGTCATGTTTTCAAGTATAAACACATGTCATATTTAACGTTACATGTTGTCATGTTTATACCCATTTACCAAAATCATGTTCATGTCATTATGTTTTCCCATAATGTGACCCCAACGCTTTTAAACTCGCATAATGGATTCAAAGAAGGAACTTGTCAAAGGCATGACAAAAGGGGGTATAAAGCCACTAGTTGAACATGGTGGCAAATGAGACATAATGTGTTCATTAACTTGCATGTTACATTCTTAAGCCTCAAAACATGCATAAAGCCAAACTTGGTACATAAGCGAATCATGGTGACAAAAGACATGGAATGATGGCTAGAAACTCGCATATATCATCATATAAGGATTATGACTTCATATGCAAGTTGACATAATGATTATGAAGATTCTTATGTTGCATAATGCAACATTTCAACATAAAGGTTGTGGCTTTTAGCTCATAAGATCAAGATAATGACTTCATAAACTTGCATAACATGATAGCATGCATCATTCTAATTAATCAAACCCAAACTTTCAACATGAACATTTAACTTCATAGTTAATATCTAAGAGTAGGGAAGGGCTTACATTGCTATGAAGGCACAAATCGATTAGATGAAAGATTGAGACAAAGCCTATGCATGTCATCATCCTAAAACCCAAAAATGAAAGCTCCAAATCAATCAAAACCCCATCTTTATGAACAAAGGTCAAAGCTTTAGCCTTGAAATCAACTTGAGAGGCTCTCATACTAACATATAAACTCTCTAACACTCTCATGATCATGAAACCTCTCATAGAAATGAAGTGGATGATAGGATTTTGAGTGGAGGCCATGAGAGGAGCAATTTTGCCATAGTTTAGTTGCATGAATGAATAATGAGGATTTAGGATAGGTTAGGGTCTTATTTATAGATTAGCCAAGTGTTTTAGGCCATAGGATTAAACCTAGATTCAATCCAAGCCATCAAAGCATGTCTTGGGGAAGAAGTCAAGTATAGGAACCATATAGGGCCTATAGATTAAAGATGAACCATGAGAACCATCCAAATGCAAAATCTGCATTTGAGCGAATCGGCCCACGGGTTGACATCCAAACACCCTGGATTAACCCCTAGTCGACCCAGCGGGCTTGGGTCGACCTCAAAAATCGGCCGGTTCGGTTATTTCCCTCTCCCAATTCGCTGTTTTGAACATTTTTGCATATTTATTTATTTAATTTTCAATTATATATATATCAATATATATATATTTCTCTGCGCAACCCATTTCACTTAATTAAGTATACTTTAATTTGGGAATTTTTCGTGAAACTTCGCGAGGCCATATCTTGGTCATACGGACTCCGATTTTCGAAAACTCGGACTCTATTTCGCGTATTTTTCCGAAACGAACGCAATGGCATAGCCCGTTTCCCTTGATTCAGATTTTACAGTTTAATTCTGCCTCCATTTATGTTATAACAGGTTATTGAAAATACGGGTTGTTACAATAACATCAAAGTAGCACATTGTAGGATTCAACTTAGTGCATGAAAGGAAATGATCAGTGTGCATCGCCATAAGCAGTACATATACATAAAGTGAGACATAATGGAGATATTAGTCTACATCGCCATAAGCGGTACATATACATAAGAGAGTACATAAAAGAGATATCAGTCTACATCGCCATAAGCGGAATCATATACATAGATAATAATGGCGGAATATCAAATAGCAAAAATGTATAGAAATCTAGTCTTCGCCATACAAGCCAAAAGCGCACTCCATGCTGCAGTGAAAAGCCAAAATATAACCTGCCACCTGTCAATTAGGCTGCCCCTGTGAAAATAAGGGCACCCGAGTTTGCAAAGTGAAAAAAAATTATGAGTCAGTCATGGGACTGGTATGAGAAATCTACTTAACCGATTAAACAACAATAATAAGGCAAATCATAGGACCACGCCACTTTCGCGGAATAGGTTTACTCCAGTGATTTCCAGTGCATGAAATAAAGTATACCATTTAATAATCGCAATGCTTTTTATAAAAATGAAGCCATTATAAGACTCAGGTCCCATCATACAATGCAACGGAAGCCGGAGGATAGAGTTTTACCTTACAATGGCCAAGAAATGCTTGATACGTATAAAACAAAAGTGTTTGATATTATTACTAGTGCATATATGTTTCAAAAGCAAATTCAATCATAAATATCAATCATAGATGGCGTAAGTCACCCATACCACTATGTCGCCATATATAAGTTACAATCAAATCCGTGATCTCATATTGGAAATTTGATTACATCATGAGTCGAGGCAAGGGGCAAGCTCCTCACCGCTTCGAGAGACTCTAGCAAATGCCTCAGGACTACACACTCTGGGTAACCCTTGGAATCGGCTCAGCCGGTCCTCTCTTACGTTTGAGGATTAGTTATTCCTGAACACACGTTTCTCAGTCCGTACAGACCTATAATCGAGGCGCCTCGCATTCCAACAACCACACAGGTGAAAATAATCTAATGTCAGGGCTAGTAAGTCACTGACACCACTGTAGCTAGAAAGAAACGTCGTGTTCTCCCATCGGTCCTTATCCCGTTTTTATCTCATACCGAGGTCTGAGGCTCACGAATTCACGCTATACACAAAGCTATGTCACGTAGGTCGTACTTTGATCATCAACCACAAGACTTTGCTTTGCAACAAAAGCCTTGATCATCTGCCAATTAGGCATGCCACACAGGCAATTCACTCCATGCGATTGATTTTTATCGATATATAACCTCTGAGCTCGTATGTCTCAGAGAAGGGCGTTAAGCAAGAGAATAAATTCTCCGCTGCCAAACAGATATATATTTAATAGAAATCAATCAGCATAAAACAAAATCCAATGTTAGACACGCATCCATTTACAAGTTCGTTCTGGGTCTGAACGTAACCGGAGGCATCTTATTCCTCGCATATCTGTACAATCAACGCGTACGTCCGGACGGCTACCACTTCAGCCCATTCAAGGTCTCTACTCCAATCATGAGCATCAGTAGCGCCCATCCATACGATGTGAAGATCGTCGGTCTTGAACCGTCTTCATATCTTCGACTTCTAATCGTCGATCAATTATTTGAAATGAGAATTAACTCGGCCTTTTCAATTAATTCACGTATATTAGAATTCAAATCAATTCTTTCCATGGTTAAATTATTCGACATTCACATTTCGGTTCTTTAGTATAATTTTCATGTCAAACACATTCAACCGTCAAATGACAAGAAAACCAAGTACAATCGGTTTATTTCCATTCCATATCATCAATAAAATTTTATAACGATATCTCGCCTTTTTTATTTATATAAAGATGGCTCTATTTAATTAAACGATGTTTCAGGTCGTGGTGTGGCAATAGCGCTGTTTTTCTTTAGTTTTTTTACACATATTTGAAAATCTAATCGTTGGATCGTAACAAAGTTTATATCATTGGAAAGATCTCTCAAAAGCAAACCTAATGGTTCTAGTTTCGTCAAATTCTGATGGTCAGATCTTTCGGTATAATTGTTTGAAATTACGATTTCAAAACGCGAACTATAGGGGCTCGATTCGTTTCATTTAATATATATATATATATACATAATTTATTCGATGATTTCCAACTCGTTTTTACTTCCAATATTTCACTAACGCCTTTAAATTTCGAAAAAATTCGCCATAACCTCCTTTGTACGGGAAGGGGTTAGCAAATTTATTGGGCCGTATTAGGCACCCAATAAATCCTAAAAAGCAAACACATATTTATAGTGATATATTCTAGTGTCCACAGGGGAGTGTGTATAGATCATAACTCCAGAGATTAAATTCTCATCACCCTATAAATGGATTTTGTGCCTTACCAACTAGAGAGGCGTGTTTATTATCAACTCCAGACCCGTGCGGGGTTTTTATTAATCTGGCAAATTACCGTTATATTTTATATAGTTCATATCAATCTTCGGTTCAAACTGAAATATAGTCATCGTCATACAAGCCTCTCACTTGTATGGTAATCTTCAACCTCGTCACATCTGCTCCAAATGCTAATGTGGTATATGATAGGGAATGTTATGCCATGTAGTGTAGTTCAAAGTTAATTGTTACTATCCTATGGCGACGTTTATTATTACACACAGAACAACCAGCACTCCGCATCCAATGGCATTCACAGGATTTGATATAATAACAAAATTGCGCAGCCAACTCATTAAGGCTTACCTATTTGTCCGGCATGCAAATAAATTCTTTACTCAACAGCTAATCCATTTTCCTGTTCAACACATGTGTTTATATATATATATATATATATATATATATATATATATATATATATATATATGCAAACTAAGCTAAAAATAATATTTCTAGTGAATAAAGGTTTATTTCCATACATGGTTATTTTTAACACTTCGTACACATGTTAAAAATAATATTTTAAACCCACAAATATTTATATGAACAAGTGGTTATTTTTAGCACTTCATTCTTCGTATAAAAATGATATTTTTAGCGAATAAAAATACATTTCAACGCATGACTATTTTATTTAGTTCTTATACATGTTGAAAGTAATATTCATAGCAAACAAATATTTATTCCAACACTTGTTTATTTATAGTGAGTCGTAAAAATGATATTTTTATCATCAAAATTGTTTATTCAACACATGAATGTTTTTAGCACTTCATACTCACAATAAATATGTTAATTTTATTGTTCAATTCATATATTCAACACTTGAATGTTATCGACTTCACATATACGATAAAAATATGATTTTTATCGTTCCAGTCCTTTATTCAACACATGAATGATTTCTATAGTTTATATATATATAATAAAAATGTGATTTTTATGGTTAAAACAATTTATTTAAAAGGCGAATATTTTAAATAGTATATATAGGCGATAAAATGTTATTTTTATCATTCAAAGAATTTATTCAACACATGAATTTCTTTTCAACACATGAATTTGGTTACAACACATGAATTTCTTTTCAACACAGGAATTTGGTTACAACACACGAAAATAATTTCAACACAAGAAAATAATTCTAACACATGAATATCATTGAAAATTTCGGCAGCATAATGGCAGGGCATTTAAAACCGGCACCGTCCCGAGTATAGCTCCTCGCTCTACCTTAAAACCTCGTGGTTTTGACAATGGGGATTTCATACATCTAGTTCGTATGAAGATGAGGTATGTTTTTCTTTTCCACAATCTATTCTAAATTTTGTTTCAACCACAAACGGGTATTTTTCAACCATAATGGTATTTTTCAACCACAATCAAACAATATCAACCACAAAAAATCCTTTCAACCATTCACATTATTCACCAAAATTTTCACGCAAATTCACAATCAATAAATATCGTCCATGGTTTGTGGACGAGGGGTGTGTGTGTGTGTGTGTATATATATATATATATATATATAAGTATATTTCACTTCCATTTCAACCCATTTTCAATGCATATATATTTCATACAACGCTTGTATAATTTATACATCGCTCATATAATTTATACTACACATGTACATGAGGGATACAACGCGTATATAATTTATAGTTCGCTCATATAACTTATACAACGCATTTCCATTCACATTTCAGTTTAGAAATCTCACATTGGTTTGTTGCTTTGCTAAAAATAGTAGCGAGCTCAGAAAAATCCCCGGACTCTTCTAGAATGTAGAGAGCATCGTTACGGTCTCGATGTCTCCTGTTTCATCGAATTTCGTTAATACACGTTAAAGATACGATTTTTCGACTTTTGCAACACTTAAAAGTGTAAAAATTAGCTCAAAATATCCAAAACCGAACCTTTCAGCAAACCCTTCAAAGCTAGGTGTAACACCCCGCCTCCGCTAGGGTCACTCGCAAAGGAATGCACTAGCTTTAGAGGGGCATTATTGGTAAACATGCACAGAAATATCACAAGACAGAACATATAAAATAGCGGAAGTAAAATCAAACTTTCATAAACATGAATACATAAGGTCTAAAGCCTTTTACATCAGAGTACATCAAAACCTGTCTTGCAATAGTAAAGAAGCATAAAGACTTTTTCATAAATTATTCCCCAAATAAAAACAGTAAAGTAGCCATAGCCAGGAAAATTCCAAGCCATCCATGATGACCTTCAAGCAGAAGAAGTCTGAACTAAACAGCAGTGTTTCCTCCCTGTAACCTGGGGGGGAAACGGAAGATTAGAGGCGAAACAAAACGGGTCAGTCAAAAAGACTGAGTAAGCCCTATCTACTATTAGTATAAAAAGTAGTAAAGTTAACTGACATGAGAAACTGAGATGAACATAAGCATGATAACAAGATAGATAAGCTAAATCAAAATAACAGGATGAACTACTGAACTCAGATAAACTAGGGTGTCGTGATAAACTACGGTGTCAAGATAAAACAAGGTATCACATTGTCAGGTTTCTATCAAGTATAATATCCCAAGATATCTATCGCGTATAACGTCCCATGGCATCTATCCTGTATATCTGCTCTGCACCTACCGTACTAGTACCCCAACTGTATTACGTGTTATCCGTGAATGACCCTTACTCAAAAGTCATGTAATGGTCCATGTCAACCTAATATGCCTTATATATAGGTTACTCAACTCATATGTTTCTTTCCATGTATAAGTTCAGTCCTTTGCCGTAGGCTGTACGGGATTTTCCATGTAAACGGTTTATCCTTGAAGTTGTTTTGGACTGCAACCCTTGATCTAGTTGTGTTTCCTTACCATGAACTATCGCGCGTCCACTTAGGATTTATGCCACCTAGGACCGCTAGGGATTATGCTACCTAATGAACGTTTCCTTGTCTCGGTTTGGGTTTCGGCCACCTAGGACCACTAGGGATTACTGTAACACCCCGCCTCCGCTAGGGTCACTCGCAAAGGAATGCACTAGCTTTAGAGGGGCATTATTGGTAAACATGCACAGAAATATCACAAGACAGAACATATAACATAGCGGAAGTAAAATCAAACTTTCATAAATATTAATAATTAAGGTCTAAAGCCTTTTACATCAGAGTACATCAAAACTTGTCTTGCAATAATAAAGAAGCATAAAGACTTTTTCATAAATTATTCCCCAAGTAAAAACAGTAAAGTAGCCATAGCCAAGAGAAGTCCAAGCCATCCATGATGACCTTCAAGCAGAAGAAGTCCGAACTAAACAACAGTATTTCCTCCCTGTAACCTTGGGGGGGGGGAAACGGAAGAAAAGAGGCGAAACAAATCGGGTCTGTCAAAAAGACTGAGTAAGCCCTATCTACTATTAGTATAAAAACTAGTAAAGTTAACTGACATGAGAAACTGAGATGAACATAAGCATGATAACAAGATGGATAAGCTAAATAAAAATAACAGGATGAACTACTGAACTCAGGTAAACTAAGGTGTCATGATAAATTACGATGTCAAGATAAAACAAGGTATCACATCGTCAGGTTTCTATCAAGTATAATATCCCCAAGATATCTATCACGTATAACTTCCCATGGTATCTATCCTGTACATCTGCTCTGCACCTACCGTACTAGTACCCCAACTGTATTACGTGTTATCCGTGAATGACCCTTACTCAAAAGTCGTGTAATGGTCCATGTCAACCTAATATGCCGCATATATAGGTTACTCAACTCACATGTTTCTTTCCATGTATAAGTTCAGTCCTTTGCCGTAGGCTGTACGGGCTTTCCCATGTAAACGGTTTATCCTTGAAGTTGTTTTGGACTGCAACCCTTGATCTAGTTGTGTTTCCTTACCATGAACTATCGCGCGTCCACTTAGGATTTATGCCACCTAGGACCGCTAGGGATTATGCTACCTAATGAACGATTCCGTGTCTCGGTTTGGGTTTTGGCCACCCAGGACCACTAGGGATTACGCCACCCGTCAACCGCGCCCTTGATCCCACGTATGTATCGTGAATCGTTTTCCATGTCTAGATGCACATGTTCCCCAATGTGCCATCCGAGTTCCGTGCCAGGGCAAATCAAGAAATACGGAACTCGGTCGGGAGCTTTAAATCGTCTGCCGATGCAGATATCAAGGTATGTTTTTTTACCCGTGGCTATGGTCCCACGTGACCCCTCCCTCAACTACTGAAAGGCAATCCAAGAAAAATCATGTATAAGAACCACTCCACGGCCCCACTATAGCCCACTTTCCTACGGGCCAACCTCACCCATGACTCGATAGCAAGCACATGGTCTGCTGGGGGTTCCCTGCCTTTCCACACGTACACGATTGGCTAAAGATGGTAGGTAGTTGGCGATGCGCTATCCAGGGCAAAAACAAGAATCGTCGACTCCACGCTAATCCATCTCAGTCTTTAGGTTGCTCGCATAGCAACCAAGGCATAATCTTGGTCCTTCTAACGTAGACCTTAACCTCTCATGGGCCTAGTATAATTACCTGGCAGCCCATAGAGGGATCCCAAGAATATCCTCACGTCCCCCGAAGCTTCCACTTCGGCACCCAGTGCGCTGGAGCTTTTATCCAAGTCAGATAACTTGCTCCCCCTCGTATACTAAGTGATGACCTACCGTATCAGGTTACTCATCGTTTTGAGAATTAGTCCTATGTCCTTAGCTAAGAATTATTACTAAGTTACCCTTAACTAAGGTTTACCACTTAGCTTCCTTTCCCGTTATCCTTGATTAACCACGGTTTTCTACCTAGTTCTTCTAGCTAGGGTTTGTCTATTGGGTTAAGTGTTATCATTCAAGTCCATGACTTAACCCGCCCACGAATCACGTCAAAGATTGGCTAAGTATTTAAGTTCAAGACTTAGTCCCACAAGTTGGTTAAGTGTACCCAGAGGCTCATGACTTAACCCTATCAAGTCAAATTGGTCAAGTACTAGCTTACCTTAATCCTATCGGATTATCTTGCTAGATCGATTAAGCATAGATTATCTTAATCCCATCAAATTATCGAGTCGGATTGGTTAAGTATAGGTTGACTTAACCCCATCCTCTAATCGTACTACAATGGTTAAGTATATTCTAAAAAGGTCTTGTGACTTAACCTTATCAGGTCCGCGTATTAGATTGGTTAAGTGTAAGTTACTTAACCCCATCAAATCATCATGTATAATTGGTAATGTATAAGTTGCTTAACCCCATTAAATTATCACGTTAAGTTGGTTAAGTATTGGTTACTTAACCTCATTGAATTGCCGAGTTTAAATTGGTTAAGTGTTTAACTTAACCCCATCGAATTACCGTGTTTAGATTAGTTAAGTGTGGATTACTTAACCCATCTAATTACCGTGTCGGATTAGTTAGGTGCAAATTACTTAACCCCATCCCCTAATCATCTTGTATGGTTAAGTGTCATTAAGAAAACATACTTTAACCTTGCCAAATTATCATTTTGGATTGATTAAGTGTTGGTTAATTTAATCCCCGTCCACTAGTCGTATAAAAATGGTTAAGCGTCATTAGGCAAATCAAATCACTTAACCTACCCAACCTTGTCATGTTTTGTTAAGTATCATTAGCCTAACCTATTTACTTAACCCATTTACCCATGTCATATTTGGTTAAGAGTCATTAATCAAATTAACTTAACCCTATCATGTGGCATTAATTACTTAATGCACCCCAACCTCTCACATTAGACTTTGTTGTGGTTACTAGTTAAGCCGGTCGGTTCCGGGTAGCTTTACACCACAACTTGGTCTAACCTCGGGTTCAAGCACAACATGACCAACTTCTCACATTGGGTCCTATTGTTTGCAACTACTAGTTAGGCCGGTCGGTTCCGGGTAGTTTTACGTTGCAAACTCAACCCAACCTCGAGTTGGCCACTTTCATGTTTAGTCTAGTGTCATGTTCATAGTCAAGTTTTCAAGCAATTGGGTAGACCTAACTTAATAGGTAAATTCCCAATGGGTAGACCTAACTTAATAGGTAAATTCCCAAGCTTATGTTTTTATGCATACTTACATGTCAACTTCCATGTTATACTTCAAGTCATGTTTTCAAGTATAAACACATGTCATATTTAACGTTACATGTTGTCATGTTTATACCCATTTACCCAAGTCATATTCATGTCATTATGTTTCCCCATAATGTGACCCCAACGCTTTTTAAACTAGCATATACGTTCGCAACAACGTGATGGATTAAAAGAAGAGACTTGGCAAAGGAATGACAAAAATGGGTATTAAGCCACAAGTTAATCATGGTGGCAAATGAGGCACAAATGTGTTCATTAGCTTGCATGTTACATTCTTAAGCCTCAAAATCATGCATAAACCCAAACTTGGCACATAAACGAATCATGGTGACAAAAGACATGGAATGATGACTAGAAACTCGCATGTATCATCATATAAGGGTTATGACTTCATATGCAAGTTGACATAAAGATTATGAAGGTTCTCATGTTGCATAATGCAACATTTCAACATAAAGGTTGTAGCTTTTAGCTCATAAGATCAAGATAATGACTTCATAAGCTTGCATGACATGATAGCATGTATCATTCTCAATGATCAAACCCAAACCTGCAACATGAACATTTAACTTCATAGTTAATATCTAAGAGTAGGGAAAGGCTTACATAGCTATGAAGGCACAAATCGAAATGCAAAACAAAGATTGTGATGAAGCCTATGCATGCCATCACCCAAAAACCCAAAGATGAACACTCCAAATCAACAAAAATACCATCTTTATGAACAAAGATCAAAGCTTTTGCCTTGAAATCAACTTGAGAAGCTCTCATACTAACATAGGGACTCTCTAATACTCTCATGATCATGAAACCTCTCATAGAAATGAAGTGGAGGCTAGGATAGTTGAGTGGAGGCCATGAGAGTAGCAATTTTGCCATAGTTTAGTTGCATGAATGAATAATGAGGGTTTAGGGGTAGGTTATGGGCTTATTTATAGATTAGGCAAGTGTTTTAGGCCATAGGATTAAACCTTGACTCAATCCAAGCCACCAAAGTATGTCTTGGGGAAGAAGTCAAGTGTAGGAACCATCTAGGGCCTTTAGATTAAAGATGAACCATGAGAACCATCCAAATGCAAAATCTGCATTTGAGCGAATCGGCCCACGGGTTGACAGCCAAACACCCTGGATTAACCCCTAGTCGACCCAGCAGGCTCGGGTCGACCTCAAAAATCGGCCGGTTCGGTTATTCCCCTCTCCCAATTCGTTGTTTTGAACATTTTTGCATATTTATTAAATTTTCAATTATATATATATATATATCAATATATATATATTTCTCTGCGCAACCCATTTCACTGAATTAAGTATCCTTTAATTTGGGAATTTTTCGTGAAACTTCGCGAGGCCATATCTTGGTCATACAGACTCCGATTTTCGAAAACTCGGACTCTATTTCACGTATTTTTCCGAGACGAACGCAATGGCATAGCCCGTTTCACCTGATTCAGAATTTAAAACTAAATTCTGCCTTGATTCTCGTCTTAATCATGTTATCGAAATACGGGGTGTTACATTCTCCCCACCTTTTAGGATTTCGTCCCCGAAATCTCCAAGTTAGGAAGAACATATCCTACCGTCCATCATCCATCTACTCAAAACATCATCCACAAGCAACCATTGTCCTTAGATGATTTCTAATGCTGTATGAATATATGCAAGACGTGTGTGTACATGTTCCTTAGCTAATGCTAATGATCAGGCCTGAATAATCTTTCTAATGCAAAATATGTATAGTGCCATGAATCCAACATGTATGCAAATAGTCCTAGCCATATAGGTACTATATGCGTGCACAATCATTCTTTCATATGCAACAACCGCATGATAATACATTCGATTTCATCCATAAACAAGTATAAATACTCATGCATATGCAATATGAAATGTGACCGAGTCGAGCTAGTATCTAATGTGTATTCGCGCATCCACGAGCAACCACTTGCAACCACTTGCAACCATATCAATCATAACATGTTTCAAATACATGTTTACATCCATAGGGTTCTACCTAGAATTCCCTAGAACAGAGTCGAGAAGAATAACAAGACAAACTCCTTACGAGGTTTGTAACTGAAAATAGGACCGAGAGGATGTCCACAAAAGATAGCCTACAAGTGAGCTCTACAGAAAACAGGGATCAAGGATATACTCCCAAAAGAGATATCATGCGCGTATATAGTCTTTGACCATCAGAGTCGTATTTCCTCGAGCTTAATTCCATTGTGCCTTGACCGTCTTTTAACTTCGCGATTTCGTAGCTTCCTATTTCCTGTTTCCATAACATGAGCTAGAACTCATTTCTTTGTCACCTCTCGTTCCACTTGCACTTATCCTTTTCCTAGAATACTTGACGCAAACATGACTGCGTACTCATGATCTCATGCAAGCTTTCCAAAATTCACTAGTGAATCTCGGACCTCGTACCACAAGGTATTCCACGTAGAAGAACTTTCTCTTGAAAGTAAACATATGCCAACCAGGTTATCAAGCGCACTTACTTGGGTGATTTCCATAACCCGTGCATAAGTGAAATAAACCATCCGTCTTAACGGCGAACACCACTCGATCGGGCTTCAAATTTCCAAAAAGGCATCAAGGGAATCTAAGTAATTAATCATGACCGAAACCAAAAAGGTTACACGAGACTTTGAGGGTATTACCAAGGCTAGTCAAAGAGTCTAACTACCCTCCTATCAAAAACCGAGAGTGGCACCCCTTACTGGATAACCACTTCATCCATAACCGAGGCATGTTATTCTCAAATCCAAAACAAGTCATGAATAAATGGACCGGTTCTCCACAGGACTTGAGACAAAAATGGGATTCTCTATTACGCTAGTACTTAAGGTGCAGAGACTAAACTATCGAAGCAGACTTAAATGATACGAACAACGAAGTCCTAACGGGATGATAGAGAAGAAAAGCTAAACCTTTAACAAGATCGTTACCCTCCTTCCGAGGTACTCTAGAAATGAGAGCATACTACTGCCCTCCCGATGATCTTGTCCTTGTCCCATAATACTTAACTATCCGCCCCGTTTTACCATGCCAAAGGTACTCTCTCGTCATGGGTTTCATTGTTCATCTTTCTCCCTCCTTTGAGGACTAAGCCATACCAACAAGTTGCTCATCCTTAAGCTCGTATCCTTTATCCTCTTTCTCACTATCCTTTTTTATAACGCGGCCACTGGTCTCTTGAAAACCACCTCCATCGCATGGAAAGCACTTTCGTAGATAGAAAAGACTAGTCGCAGTTAAAACCACTGTGACTACAGATGGAGGAAAGAAAGGAAAAGAGATTTAATTAAGGAAACAAGGATAATGCTAATGGCCTTTGGGGAATAGCCTTTTCTTTTTAAAAGAAAACTTTCTTGAAAAATGTTTCTTTATAAACGATTTTCAAATAGTTTTCAGAAGGTCTTTAAATTTTTTTGCCCAATCTGGTAACCTTCTGCTCTAATACCAAATGTAACACCCTGCCTCCGCTAGGGTCACTCGCAAAGGAATGCACTAGCTTTAGAGGGGCATTATTGGTAAACATGCACAGAAATATCACAAGACAGAACATATAAAATAGAGGAAGTAAAATCGAACTTTCATAAACATGAATACATAAGGTCTAAAGCCTTTTACATCAGAGTACATCAAAACCTGTCTTGCAATAGTAAAGAAGCATAAAGACTTTTTCATAAATTATTCCCCAAATAAAAACAGTAAAGTAGCCATAGCCAGGAAAAGTCCAAGCCATCCATGATGACCTTCAAGCAGAAGAAGTCCGAACTAAACAGCAATGTTTCCTCCCTGTAACCTGGGGGGAAACGGAAGAAAAGAGGCGAAACAAAACGGGTCAGTCAAAAAGACTGAGTAAGCCCTATCTACTATTAATATAAAAAGTAGTAAAGTTAACTGACATGAGAAACTGAGATGAACATAAGCATGATAACAAGATAGATAAGCTAAATCAAAATAACAGGATGAACTACTGAACTCAGATAAACTAGGGTGTCGTGATAAACTACGGTGTCAAGATAAAACAAGGTATCACATTGTCAGGTTTCTATCAAGTATAATATCCCAAGATATCTATCGCGTATAACGTCCCATGGCATCTATCCTGTATATCTGCTCTGCACCTACCGTACTAGTACCCCAACTGTATTACGTGTTATCCGTGAATGACCCTTACTCAAAAGTCGTGTAATGGTCCATGTCAACCTAATATGCCGCATATATAGGTCACTCAACTCATATGTTTCTTTCCATGTATAAGTTCAGTCCTTTGCCGTAGGCTGTACGGGCTTTCCCATGTAAACGGTTTATCCTTGAAGTTGTTTTGGACTGCAACCCTTGATCTAGTTGTGTTTCCTTACCATGAACTATCGCGCGTCCACTTAGGATTTATGCCACCTAGGACCGCTAGGGATTATGCTACCTAATGAACGTTTCCGTTTCTCGGTTTGGGTTTTGGCCACCTAGGACCACTAGGGATTACGCCACCCGTCAACCGCGCCCTTGATCCCACGTATGTATCGTGAATCGTTTTCCATGTCTAGATGCACATGTTCCCCAATGTGCCATCCGAGTTCCGTGCCAGGGCAAATCAAGAAATACGGAACTCGGTCGGGAGCTTTAAATCGTCTGCCGATGCAGATATCAAGGTCTGTTTTTGTACCCGTGGCTATGGTCCCACGTGACCCCTCCCTCAACTACTGAAAGGCAATCCAAGAAAAATCATGTATAAGAACCACTCCACGGCCCCACTATAGCCCACTTTCCTATTGGCCAACCTCACCCATGACTCGATAGCAAGCACATGGTCTGTTGGGGGTTCCCTGCCTTTCCGCACGTACACGATTGACTAAAGATGGTAGGTAGTCGGCGATGCGCTATCCAGGGCAAAAACAAGAATCGTCGACTCCACGCTAATCCATCTCAGTCTTTAGGTTGCTCGCATAGCAACCAAGGCATACTCTTGGTCCTTCTAACGCAGACCTTTACCTCTCATGGGCCTAGTATAATTACCTGGCAGCCCACAGAGGGATCCCAAGAATATCCTCACGTCCCCCGAAGCTTCCACTTCGGCACCCAGTGCGCTGGAGCTTTTATCCAAGTCAGATAACTTGCTCCCCCTCGTATACTGTAACGACCCAGAAAATCTGAACCAATTTAAAATTTTTAAATTGGCTAAAATAATAGATTTTAAATATTTAAAATAAATATTTTAAATAATGGCGATGAAAACTGAGTTTGAATCGACATTTGAAAACGAATATAATTAATTATAATTATATATAGAATTGAAAATGGCGCGGTAGTTCGATAATTCGATTTCAAACTTTGTCGGAATGTACCGGGTGCAAAACAATCCGGATTTTAGTGAGACCAAAAACATTAGTATCTAATTGATGATATCTTTATAACGAATCTGACCAATCGAAATTTGATAGCGGGAATCAAAAGATATGTCCAGTTGAAAATTCTGAATAGTCGCTATGGAATTCAGGCCCTTATAAATGGACATTTTGCAAAAGACCTCGGATTTCGACGAAACCACTTTTGTTGGATCCGCAGTGTCAAGTTATTGCTAGGTTTCAAATTTCATAATTTTTCGAATCAATATGTGAGCGTGGCAAAGGAAAACGCGTTTAACCGGTTTCCGTTGATTTTAATCGACTGGAAATTGGTCATTTTGCAAACGGCCTCAGAATTCGACGAAACTAGTTTTGTTAGGACCGTATCGTCAATACGAAGCTAGAAAATATTTTTCTGGAATTTTTCTAGTTAGTATGTGACCCCGGTAATTTGAAACGTGCGTTTAAAATTCAATATAGTGATTTAAATGAAAATTCAAAAGGAAACTGATTGTAACGATCAAATCAGCTTGCGATACATATCCCATTGTGTTCGGAATGGGGGTAAAACGCTATGGACGACAGGTGGTGGGCCTCGTTTCGAGGTCGTATGTAAAAGTCAACCTTTTTGCAAAATATAAATAATTAAATAAAATAAAATATAATCTCCCCCCTTTATCTTCGTTCTCCCCCCCCCCCCCCCCCGTTCATTCGATTCAGTTAAACAGGAAAAAAAAAACCCTAAAAGCCATCGCGACGTTCACCACCCCCCCCCCCCCCCCCCCCCCGTTCGAGCGAACGCCGCCGACGAAGACGCAGCGCCACCGCACCCCTCCTTCACCAGCGACCCAATCCCAACCGCCTGTCCCTCCTCCAACCGTTCGAAACCCCGAGCGCCGCCGCCTCGAAGCTGCCTCCGACGAACTGCAGAACCCCCCCCCCTTCTGTAAGTTTTCTTTTCTTTTATTTATTTATTTTATTTTTGTTTTAATATTGATTTTATTTACATAAGAAAAGAATGCTTTTTTTTTAGTTTAAATACCGTGGGTTTTTTTTAGGTTTTAAAACCGATTTTTAAAAAAGAATGTAAAACTGTTTTTTTTAAGAATTCAAAACTGATTTTATATAAAGTTAAAACTGATTTTTATATAAAGTTAAAACTGATTTTTATAGGATTTAAAAACTGATTTTAATTAGATTTGAAAACTGATTTTAATTAGATTTGAAAACTGATTTTAAAGAATTAAAAACCAGATGTTTAAAAGGAAAAAAAACTGATTTTTGTTTAAAAGGAAAAAAAAACTGATTTTTGTTTAAATAGAAAAAAAAACTGATTTTGTTTAAAAAGAAAAACTGATTATAAGAAAGGTTCTAAAACAGATTTTTGAAAAGGTTTTAAAAGATTTGAATTTTGAAAAGTAAAAGATTTGAATTTTGAAAAGTAAAAGATTTAAACTTTAAAAAGTAAAAGAAAAGATTTGATCTTTGAAATGGAAAAGACGGAATTTTTATTAAGATGTAAGATATGATTTTTATATATTGAAAGTCGAAGTAAAAATCAGATTTTTATATATTGAAATTCGAAGTAAAAATCATATTTTTATATATTGAATAGCGTGGTAAAAATTCGATTTTTATATATTGAATAACATCGTAAAAATTTGATTTTTACATATGTAGAGGATACGGGCGGAAGCGACAAAAGGCGAAGATTTCTATATGTGAAGTGTCGTGCAGTTGGATAGCTATTGGTGAGATTTCTGATTTTAAAAATATATATATGTGTTGAAAATAAAAGTGAATTGCTATATATATATATATATATATATATATATATATATACGCCCCTCGTCCACAAACCATGGACGATATTTATTGGTTGAAATCGTTGTGAAAATTGATTGATAGCGATTGATTGTTTGGGATTGTTTGTGATTGATATTGGTTGATTGTGGTTGAAAAATACCCGTTTGTGGTTGGAAAATATTTGGTTGAAACCACATAGGATTAGTTTGTGGAAATGAAATAAATATATACAGGCCGCCTGCGTGCGAACTAGATGCATGATCCCCATTGTCAAAAACCGCGAGGTTTTAAGGTAGAGCGAGGAGCCGTACTAGGGACGGTGCCGGTTTAACTACCCTGCCGTTATGCTGCCGAAATTTTGAATAATATTTGTATGTTTGAATTATTTTCATATGCTTAAACTATATTTATTCATTGTATAGAAAACATTCATGTGTTGAGTTGATATTCATTCGTTGTTTAGAAATTCATGTGTTGAATGGTATTCATATTTTGAAATAAATTGTTCGATAATAAAAATCACTTTTTTTATCTATATATAGAAACCATAGAAAACATTCATATGTTGAATTGATATTCATTCGTTGATTAGAAATTCATGTGTTGAATGGTATTCATATTTTGAAATAAATTGTTCGATAATAAAAATCACATTTTTATCTATATATAGAAACTATAGAAAACATTCATGTGTTGAATTGATATTCATTCGTTGTTTAGAAATTCATGTGTTGAATGGTATTCATATTTTGAAATAAATTGTTTGATAATAAAAATCGCCTTTTATCGACTATATGAACTGTGTAAAATAATCTCGTTTTAAAAAGAAATTGTTTTATGATAAAAATCCTATTTTGTCACCTATATGAACTATATAGAAAAAATAGTGTTTTGAAATGAATTGTTTTACAATAAAAATCACATTTTTATTGTATGCATAAATCGTTGAAATGTGAAGTGTTAAAAATAGCCACTTGTTCAAAATAAACATATATGAGTTGAAATATTCATTAATTAGCTAATGAAATGATTTGCACCTATTTATGTAACATTAGAATGAATGGAGTTTTTAAACCAAATAGAAATCAAATATGAAGTCGAATAGAAATTGATAAATGATAAGAACTGTATATATATGTACATGCAATATTCATTGAACAGGTTATAGCAAAGGGGCTAGAGAAGAGGAATAAAATTCTGTGCCCGACAAATAGGTACACATTTACTGATTTGTTTGGGTGATGATTTTGAGCCTGTTGGCTAGCCGCTTGGCTTTTTCTTTTTCTTTTTGAGATTAGAAGGACCGGGAACGCTATTTGCAATTTCCCGATGCTCCCGGTGCAGGGGAGGTTATGGCGAAATTTTTCTAAAATTTAAGGCATTAGAAAAATATTTGAAGTTAAAACGATATGGAAATCATTGAATGAACTATATTTATATAAATATATAAATATAAATAAAATTAAAACGAAACGAAGCCGTGCAGTTCGTATTTTGAAACCGTGATTTCAAACGACTAGTGCGGGAAATCCGACCATTGGATTTTCCCGAAACCTCAACCGTCGGGTTCGCCTTGGAATAATCTTTCCAACGGCACCAACCTTGTAAAAATCCAACGGTTGGATTGTCTGGAATGTTTAATTCAAATCTGAAGAAAAACAGCGCCAGAAGCGATTATATATATATATATATATATATATATATATATATAATTATATATTTAATCGAATAACAACGCTGCAGTTCGTAATTTGAAATCGAAAATTCAAACGATTGTACCGGGAGATCCGACCGTCGGATTTTCCTGAAACTGGAACCGTTGGATTCGTTTTGAAAAGACCTTTCTAATGATGTAAATTTTGTGAAGATCCAACGGTTAGATTTTCAGATATGTGTAAATCAAATCTGAAGAAAAACAGCGCCACGGCCGCCTTATGGCCCGAAGCGTCGTTTTGAATAAAATGACTATTTTAAAATAAATAAAAATAGCGATAAATAGTTATAAAATATCATAAGCGATATGGAATGGAAATAAACTGAATTTGCTGGATTTATGTGATGTTTGATGGTTGAATGTGTTTGGTGTGAAAATTACATTAAAGGACAAAATTGGTATTGTAGAATAATTTAACCATTGAAATAAATTGAATTGAAATTCTAAATATACGTGAATTATTTGAGAAGGCCGAGTTAATTCTCATTTCAAATAATTGACCGACGATTGAAAGTCGAAGATAAAGACGGTGGTCGAAGACCGGAGATCTTCACCTCGTTTGGATGGTAACCGAGGTCCTGATTGGGAGGCATCCCGAAATATGGATAATGAGTGGTGATCGTCCAGACGTACGTGGTGATCGATGGGTTTGCGAGGTATTTAGTGCCTCCGGTTTCGTTCAGACCCAGAACGGACTTGCAAATGGACTGTGCGTCTGACATAGGACTTATTCTGTGTGGCATGCTAAGATGCAGTGATCAGGGCTTCTGTTGAAAAGCAAAGTCTTGTGGTGATGATCAAAGCACCGCCTGTGTGGCGTAGCTTTGTGTATAACGTGAATTCGCGAGCCTCACACCCCGGTATGAACCTAAAACGGGAGAAGGACCTCAGGGAGGGCATGCGTTTCTTTCTAGCTAGGGTGGTGTCAGTGACCTACCAGCCCTGACATTTATATACTTTTCACCTATGTGGTTGTTGCTGTTGCGAGGCGCCTCGGTTAGATCGGACGATCCGGGTCCGATGGAGTCATTCGTTGGCTCACTTACGCCCCAAAGGGCGGAGAGACGTATTGTTCAGGCATAATAATCCACATCGGTGGACCGGCCCTGACGATCCAAGGCTTGCCTGCGCGCTTGCCTGAGACATGGGCTAGATTGTCTCGAATTCGGTAAGGACTATCTTTTGCCTTGGTTCATGACGGAAATCCAATTTCCAAATACGACATCGTGCGGTTTTGATTGTATACCTATATATGGCGACATAGTGGTATGGGGCATTAATGCCGTCTATGATTGGTAGTTATGATTTGAAATTGTTTTCAAAGCATATAAACACTAGTTATAATATCAAATGCCTTTGTTTTATTCGTATCAAGCATATCTTGGCCGTTATAAGGTAAAAACTCTATCCTCCGGTTTGCGTTGCATTGTGTGATGGGAACTGAGTCTTATAACGGCTTCATTTTTATAAAAAGCATAGCGATGTTTAAAAGAAAGAGTTGTTTTAATGCACTGGCAATCCAATGGAGTAAACCCGTTCCACGAAAGTGGCGTGGTCCTGTGATTAGCCAAAATATATATGTGTTGAGTGGATTTCTCATACCAGTCCCATGACTGACTCGTAGTTTGTTTCACTTTCAAACTCGGGTGCCCCTTTTTCTACACGGGCAGCCTTGTTTTCAGGTTTAGCTGGTTCTTTCTGGATAGCTGGAGCTGAAGATGGATTCTATCATTTATTTCTTTTTATGCTGTTCAGCTCCTATTGTACATATTTTGTTTATTTCCGCTGTAGACATTTATGTATAGCTGAACTGTATTTGTACTAAGTAAGATCCTGTATACTGTGTAACTCTGATGATGACTTTTATCCAGTATATTTTGTTGTTCATTCTGGTGTATTTATTTAATTCTGTTCTGCTATTATATGTTTCTGTGTTATATTCCAAAGATAACCTTGTTTCCGTCTGAACGGGAAATCGGGTCGTCTCATCGTGGTATCAGAGCTTTGGTTAAGCTTAGTTCTGGAATATAACATTTGAATGAACTCGTCAGAAATAGAACCAGTAGTGTTCTAGGACGGGTAACTCTATACAGATAGGATCAGCAAGATCCTAGTATGAGTAAAGAAGAATGAAACTACACCTCGATAGACACATTTACATTGAAGTATGTGTTTCTATATTTTAAACTATCTTTTCTGTGACCTGACACTTGATCTGCTAATTGCAGAAGTACTAGAAAAATGAGTGCCAGAAACAGAAGGAATACAGAACCCGATCTAGAGGCTCTATTATAGAGATATCGAAATCTGGGTGGAGAAAAATTCTCGGGCAATGAATCTATTATTCAAACTCAAGCTTGGATGAGTTCTGTCGAAAGAATCTTTGAGCATATCCAGTTGAGAGATGACCAGAAACGGTTAGTAGCATCTTGGGCGCTCAAAGAGGAAGCTTTAATCTGGTGGGAAACAATCGTCAAAAATAATCCAGAAGGTGATATCACCTGGGACAGATTTAAAGTGATTTTCCTAGGAAGATTTACTCCTCCCGAAGCAACCGAGAGATTATGTGATGAATTTTCTTATCTAATACAAGGTGACATGACCATTCCCGAATATCATAAGAAATTCAACGAACTTGCTCACTTTGCTCCTCATCTAATTCAAAATCCGAAGAGGAAAAATATGAGATTTATTCACGGGCTTCAAAGGAAATACCAGAATAAAGTATTGGGGCATGTGAAGCTTCCTTTTTCTGAAATGATATATATGGCCTATCAGTATGAAGATCTCCATAAGAAAGGAATGTTGCGCGACGAAGAAGAAGTCTGTTCTAGTGACAAAACAGAGTCAGAAACTGATATTCCTGAAGCCAGTGCGAGGTCAGAGGTCGGTAAAGAGCCTAAAGTAAATCGGAAAAGGGCTAGATCTGAAAAAGAACCTGTCACGACTGCCATATGCAACAACTGCCATAAGCCAGGGCATTTCCAGGGGAATTGCAAACCCTCGAGGAAGAGAAGGAGGAATGAATCTAAATCCAAGAACAAGTCTCCTGCGACTCGAGAGTGCAATCTTTGTCATCAGTCAGGTCATAAAGCGAGATTGCTGGCTGTTAAAAACGACCAAAGAGGCTCAGGTAAATGAAATAGCAGAAACTTCTGAGCCCTTAGCTAGTCAAGAAAGGCCCGATGTTTTAGAAGGCACGCTTACTGTCAAAAACATTCCAGTCAAAGTACTATTTGACACAGGCGCGTCGCGAAGTTTCATTTCGAAAGATGCAGCTAAGAAACTGGATTTGAATTTGAAAAAGCTCAAGGAACCAATGACTGTCCAGAATCCGGTTGGGGGTTCTATTGATCTTAATTGGATTTGTGGAGTGCCGGTTTCTTTCTCTCGTTATCGGTTTCCTACCATCGCAGTCGTCATGAATTTTAAAGAGTTCGATCTTATCTTGGGGTTAGACTGGTTGACCAAATATGAAGTTGAAGTCAAATGCGCCGACAGAATCGTAAAGGCGAAGATTAAATCAGGTGATTATATAACCATTCCCTGTGAAGGTCAGAATGCTAATAGAAAAGACTTCTGGGCAGCTTTGAATGTTTCTCCAGCCCAAATAGAAAATGTTCCTGAAGTCGCAGAGAATATTCCCGACCTCATCAAAGATATTCCTGTCGTCAAAAACTATGCGGATGTGTTCAAGGAAGTTGTTCGCTTACCTCCGCAGAGAGAAATAGATTTCAAGATTGCTTTAATTCCCAATGCAAGGCCGGTAGTTCATGCTATTCGAAGAATGTCCTTGAAAGAGAAAGAGGAATTAGACAATCAAACAAGACAGCTGGTATGGAAAGGTCTGATTAGGTCTAGTTTCTCTGATTGGGGTGCAGCAGTGGTTTTTGTCCCAAAATCTGACGGTACTCTACGTCTATGTGTGGACTATCGTGATTTGAACAAGCAAACCATAAAGAATAAATATCCATTGCCGCGAATAGATGATTTGTTGGATCGACAAAATGGAGCACATGTATTTTCAAGAATGGACCTAGCTACAGGTTTCCATCAACTTCGAATTGCCGAAGAGTGTGTTCCAATGACAGCATTCAGAGGCCCCGACTTATTCTACGAGTGGTTAGTAATGTCGTTCGGCTTATGTAACGCTCCCGCTTACTTCGTCGATCTGATGAACAGAGTATTCAGAGGGGTTTTGAATAAATTTGTTCTGGTTTTTATTGATGATATTCTAATCTTCTCTAAATCAAAGGCCGAACATGAAAAGCATCTGGAACAGGTTTTAGAAATTCTTAGACGGAATGTATTACAAGCCAAATTCTCCAAATGTATCTTCTGGCAAGATGAAGTAAAATTTCTGGGCCACGTCGTATCGAAAGAAGGAATTGCTGTGGATCCAAGTAAAATCACAGCCATTCAGAATTGGAAACAGCCCAGTACCCAAACTGAAGTTCGCAGTTTTCTCGGATTGGCTAGCTATTACCGGAAATTCGTTAAGGACTTTTCGAAGATATCTGGTCACTTAACGAAGCTTTCAAAGAAGCATTCTAAATTCAAATGGACTCAAGAGAGTGAGGAGGCTTTCGAAGAGCTAAAGTTAAGATTGACGACAGCTCCAGTGTTAACCATCATTGATGGCAACCAAGATCTAAAAGTCTGGACGGATGCGTCTAGAGAAGGCCTTGGAGCAGTGTTAATGCAAAGAGGCCAAGTGATTGCTTATGCTAGCCGTCAACTGAAACCGCACGAGAAAAACTATGTAACTCATGATCTTGAGTTATTGGCTATCATATTCTCTTTGAAAATCTGGAGACACTATCTTCTGGGCGAGAGATTTGAACTGTTTACAGATCACCAGTCGTTGAAATATCTGTTCACTCAAAAGGACTTCAATCTGAGACAACAACGTTGGCTGGAGTTTCTTGCGGCATATGACTTCGAAATTATATATACTCCAGGAAAAGCCAATGTCGTGGCCGATGCGTTAAGCAGAAAGAATGTAATGATCGCCAGTTTTATTATCACGACATCCTTGATTGACAAAATATCTATTCTTCAGAAAGAGGATAACTTTATAAAAGATATGATCAAAAGGATTCAGAAAAGCGAACCCTCGTGTTTTCAAATAGATAACGACGAGACCTTGAGATTGAAAGGAAGGATTTGTGTTCCTGACATCCCCGAACTCAAAAGGGAAGTGTTAGACGAGTGTCACAAGTCCAAGCTGAGTATCCATCCTGGTGTGGCCAAAATGTATAACGATCTCAAAAGAACATTCTGGTGGAAGGCTATGAAGAGAGACGTTTCTATATACGTTAGCCGATGCCCTACTTGCCAGCTAGTTAAAAGCGACCAACAGAAATTGTCTGGATTATTACAACCGCTAGAAGTTCCTGGCTGGAAGTGGGAACATATTTCTATGGATTTCATTGATGGTTTGCCCAGAACCAGAAAGGGAAATGACAGTATTTGGGTGATCGTAGATCGTTTCACGAAGACCGCCCATTTTATACCTGTCAGAACAAACAGAACCGCTCAGAGTCTGGCGCAGATATACTTCAGGGAAATAGTTAGACTGCATGGAGTGCCGCTCAGTATAGTAAGTGATAGAGATACAATATTCACTAGCAAATTCTGGGAAGCATTTCAAGTAGAGCTAGGAACGAAGTTAAACCTAAGCACCGCTTATTATCCTCAGACAGACGGTCAGACTAAGAGGGTGAATCGCATTTTAGAAGATCTATTACGGGCTTGTGTTCTAGATTTTGGTGGATCATGGGAAAACCATCTGCATTTGGCTGAATTCTCTTATAACAACAGCTACCAGGCGAGTCTGACAATGTCGCCATTCGAAGCATTGTATGGTAGACCGTGCCGATCTCCTACTTGTTGGGTCAAGCCAGGAAATAGACTTGTGTTGGTTCCAGATATGATTCGAGAAGCTGCCGACAAAGTCGATTTTATTAAGAAGCGATTACTCGCCGCTCAAAGCCGACAAAAGAGCTATGCCGATAGGAGAAGAAGAGATATATCCTTTGAAGTAGGCGACTATGTATATTTGAAAGTATCGCCGATGAGAGGAGTTATCCGGTTCGGTAAAACTGGAAAGTTAGCGCCTAAATTTATTGGTCCGTTTCCTATTCTGGAACGGATTGGAACTCTCGCTTATAGGGTCAAACTGCCTGACTGGTTGCCTGGAGTGCATGATGTATTTCATATATCTCAACTTCGAAAGCACGTTCATGATCCAGACTTGATCGTGGAAGAAGCAGCTCAGCAGGATATTGAAATTACTCCAGAATTAGCTGTGAGGCGAGAGCCGCTAAAGATTATCGGCAAAGAAACCAAAGAGCTGAGGAACAAGAAGGTTCACTTAGTCAAAGTGCAATGGAGTGGAGATCCGCGAGATTGTACTTGGGAAACTGAGGAGATCATTCACAAAGCTTATCCTAGATGTCGAGTGGATATCTCTGATTGACTCCGGTGCAAGGTACATTTACCATACTTTGAATTACCATTTAATTCTCTATTCTGTTGCTATTTTCTTCCCATGGATGTGCACTATTTATTCTATACTCTGAAGGTTAGAAACAAATTGGTTGTTGTATTGTGTGATTGTAGATTTATCAAACCACTTTCGACTTTGTTCCGTTTCGGGGACGAAAAGTTTTAAGTGGGGGAGATTGTAACGACCCAGAAAATCTGAACCAATTTAAAATTTTTAAATTGGCTAAAATAATAGATTTTAAATATTTAAAATAAATATTTTAAATAATGGCGATGAAAACTGAGTTTGAATCGACATTTGAAAACGAATATAATTAATTATAATTATATATAGAATTGAAAATGGCGTGGTAGTTCGATAATTCGATTTCAAACTTTGTCGGAATGTACCGGGTGCAAAACAATCCGGATTTTAGTGAGACCAAAAACATTAGTATCTAATTGATGATATCTTTATAACGAATTTGACCAATCGAAATTTGATAGCGGGAATCAAAAGATATGTCCAGTTGAAAATTCTGAATAGTCGCTATGAAATTCAGGCCCTTAAAAATGGACATTTTGCAAAAGACCTCGGATTTCGATGAAACCACTTTTGTTGGATCCGCAGTGTCAAGTTATTGCTAGGTTTCAAATTTCATAATTTTTCGAATCAATATGTGAGCGTGGCAAAGGAAAACGCGTTTAACCAGTTTCCGTTGATTTTAATCGACTGGAAATTGGTCATTTTGCAAACGGCCTCAGAATTCGACGAAACTAGTTTTGTTAGGACCGTATCGTCAATACGAAGCTAGAAAATATTTTTCTGGAATTTTTCTAGTTAGTATGTGACCCCGGTAATTTGAAACGTGCGTTTAAAATTCAATATAGTGATTTAAATGAAAATTCAAAAGGAAACTGATTGTAACGATCAAATCAGCTTGCGATACATATCCCATTGTGTTCGGAATGGGGGTAAAACGCTATGGACGACAGGCCGTTTCGAGGTCGTATGTAAAAGTCAACCTTTTTGCAAAATATAAATAATTAAATAAAATAAAATATAATCTCCCCCCTTTATCTTCGTTCTGCCCCCCCCCCCCCCCCCGTTCATTCGATTCAGTTAAATAGGAAAAAAAAACCTAAAAGCCATCGCGACGTTCACCAGCCCCCCCCCCCTCGAGCGAACGCCGCCGACGAAGACGCAGCGCCACCGCACCCCTCGTTCACCCGCGACCCAAGCCCAACCGCCTGTCCCTCCTCCAACCGTTCGAAACCCCGAGCGCCGCCGCCTCGAAGCTGCCTCCGACGAACTGCAGAAACCCCCCCCCCCCCTCTGTAAGTTTTCTTTTATTTTATTTATTTATTTTATTTTTGTTTTAATACTGATTTTATTTACATAAGAAAAGAATGCTTTTTTTTTAGTTTAAATACCGTGGGTTTTTTTTAGGTTTTAAAACCGATTTTTAAAAAAGAATGTAAAACTGTTTTTTTTTAAGAATTCAAAACTGATTTTATATAAAGTTAAAACTGATTTTTATATAAAGTTAAAACTGATTTTTATAGGATTTAAAAACTGATTTTAATTAGATTTGAAAACTGATTTTAATTAGATTTGAAAACTGATTTTAAAGAATTAAAAACCTGATGTTTAAAAGGAAAAAAAAACTGATTTTTGTTTAAAAGGAAAAAAAACTGATTTTTGTTTAAATAGAAAAAAAAACTGATTTTGTTTAAAAAGAAAAACTGATTTTAAGAAAGGTTTTAAAACAGATTTTTGAAAAGGTTTTAAAAGATTTGAATTTTGAAAAGTAAAAGATTTGAATTTTGAAAAGTAAAAGATTTAAACTTTAAAAAGTAAAAGAAAAGATTTGATCTTTGAAATGGAAAAGACGGAATTTTTATTAAGATGTAAGATATGATTTTTATATATTGAAAGTCGAAGTAAAAATCAGATTTTTATATATTGAAAGTCGAAGTAAAAATCATATTTTTATACATTGAATAGCATGGTAAAAATTCGATTTTTATATATTGAATAACATCGTAAAAATTCGATTTTTACATATGTAGAGGATACGGGCGGAAGCGACAAAAGGCGAAGATTTCTATAAGTGAAGTGTCGTGCAGTTGGATAGCTATTGGTGAGATTTCTGATTTTAAAAATATATATATGTGTTGAAAATAAAAGTGAATTTCTATATATAAATATATATATATATATATATATATATATATATATATATATATATATACGCCCCTCGTCCACAAACCATGGACGATATTTATTGGTTGAAATCGTTGTGAAAATTGATTGATAGCGATTGATTGTTTGGGATTGTTTGTGATTGATATTGGTTGATTGTGGTTGAAAAATACCCGTTTGTGGTTGGAAAATATTTGGTTGAAACCACATAGGATTAGTTTGTGGAAATGAAATAAATATATACAAGCCGCCTGCGTGCGAACTAGATGCATGATCCCCATTGTCAAAAACCGCGAGGTTTTAAGGTAGAGCGAGGAGCCGTACTAGGGACGGTGTCGGTTTAACTACCCTGCCGTTATGCTGCCGAAATTTTGAATAATATTTGTATGTTTGAATTATTTTCATATGCTTAAACTATATTTATTCATTGTATAGAAAACATTCATGTGTTGATTTGATATTCATTTGTTGTTTAGAAATTCATGTGTTGAATGGTATTCATATTTTGAAATAAATTGTTCGATAATAAAAATCACTTTTTTTATCTATATATAGAAACCATAGAAAACATTCATATGTTGAATTGATATTCATTCGTTGATTAGAAATTCATGTGTTGAATGGTATTCATATTTTGAAATAAATTGTTCGATAATAAAAATCACATTTTTATCTATATATAGAAACTATAGAAAACATTCATGTGTTGAATTGATATTCATTCGTTGTTTAGAAATTCATGTGTTGAATGGTATTCATATTTTGAAATAAATTGTTTGATAATAAAAATCGCCTTTTATCGACTATATGAACTGTGTAAAATAATCTCGTTTTAAAAAGAAATTGTTTTATGATAAAAATCCTATTTTGTCACCTATATGAACTATATAGAAAAAATAGTGTTTTGAAATGAATTGTTTTACAATAAAAATCACATTTTTATTGTATGCATAAATCGTTGAAATGTGAAGTGTTAAAAATAGCCACTTGTTCAAAATAAACATATATGAGTTGAAATATTCATTAATTAGCTAATGAAATGATTTGCACCTATTTATGTAACATTAGAATGAATGGAGTTTTTAAACCAAATAGAAATCAAATATGAAGTCGAATAGAAATTGATAAATGATAAGAACTGTATATATATGTACATGCAATATTCATTGAACAGGTTATAGCAAAGGGGCTAGAGAAGAGGAATAAAATTCTGTGCCCGACAAATAGGTACACATTTACTGATTTGTTTGGGTGATGATTTTGAGCCTGTTGGCTAGCCGCTTGGCTTTTTCTTTTTCTTTTTGAGATTAGAAGGACCGGGAACGCTATTTGCAATTTCCCGATGCTCCCGGTGCAGGGGAGGTTATGGCGAAATTTTTCCAAAATTTAAGGCGTTAGAAAAATATTTGAAGTTAAAACGATATGGAAATCATTGAATGAACTATATTTATATAAATATATAAATATAAATAAAATTAAAACGAAACGAAGCCGTGCAGTTCGTATTTTGAAACCGTGATTTCAAACGACTAGTGCGGGAAATCCGACCATTGGATTTTCCCGAAACCTCAACCGTCGGGTTCGCCTTGGAATAATCTTTCCAACGGCACCAACCTTGTAAAAATCCAACGGTTGGATTGTCTGGAATGTTTAATTCAAATCTGAAGAAAAACAGCGCCAGAAGCGATTATATTTATATATATATATATATAATTATATATTTAATCGAATAACGACGCTGCAGTTCGTAATTTGAAATCGAAAATTCAAACGATTGTACCGGGAGATCCGACCGTCGGATTTTCCTGAAACTGGAACCGTTGGATTCATTTTGAAAAGACCTTTCTAATGATGTAAATTTTGTGAAGATCCAACAGTTAGATTTTCAGATATGTGTAAATCAAATCTGAAGAAAAACAGCGCCACGGCCGCCTTATGGCCCGAAGCGTCATTTTGAATAAAATGGCTATTTTAAAATAAATAAAAATAGCGATAAATAGTTATAAAATATCATAAGCGATATGGAATGGAAATAAACTGAATTTGCTTGATTTATGTGATGTTTGATGGTTGAATGTGTTTGGTGTGAAAATTACATTAAAGGACAAAATTGGTGTTGTAGAATAATTTAACCATTGAAATAAATTGAATTGAAATTCTAAATATACATGAATTATTTGAGAAGGCCGAGTTAATTCTCATTTCAAATAATTGACCGACGATTGAAAGTCGAAGATAAATACGGTGGTCGAAGACCGGAGATCTTCACCTCGTTTGGATGGTAACCGAGGTCCTGATTGGGAGGCATCCCGAAATATGGATAATGAGTGGTGATCGTCCAGACGTACGTGGTGATCGATGGGTTTGCGAGGTATTTAGTGCCTCCGGTTTCGTTCAGACCCAGAACGGACTTGCAAATGGACTGTGTGTCTGACATAGGACTTATTCTGTGTGGCATGCTAAGATGCAGTGATCAGGGCTTCTGTTGAAAAGCAAAGTCTTGTGGTGATGATCAAAGCACCGCCTGTGTGGCGTAGCTTTGTGTATAACGTGAATTCGCGAGCCTCACACCCCGGTATGAACCTAAAACGGGAGAAGGACCTCAGGGAGGGCATGCGTTTCTTTCTAGCTAGGGTGGTGTCAGTGACCTACCAGCCCTGACATTTATATACTTTTCACCTATGTGGTTGTTGCTGTTGCGAGGCGCCTCGGTTAGATCGGACGATCCGGGTCCGATGGAGTCATTCGTTGGCTCACTTACGCCCCAAAGGGCGGAGAGACGTATTGTTCAGGCATAATAATCCACATCGGTGGACCGGCCCTGACGATCCAAGGCTTGCCTGCGCGCTTGCCTGAGACATGGGCTAGATTGTCTCGAATTCGGTAAGGACTATCTTTTGCCTTGGTTCATGACGGAAATCCAATTTCCAAATACGACATCGTGCGGTTTTGATTGTATACCTATATATGGCGACATAGTGGTATGGGGCATTAATGCCGTCTATGATTGATAGTTATGATTTGAAATTGTTTTCAAGCATATAAACACTAGCAATAATATCAAATGCCTTTGTTTTATTCGTATCAAGCATATCTTGGCCGTTATAAGGTAAAAACTCTATCCTCCGGTTTGCGTTGCATTGTGTGATGGGAACTGAGTCTTATAACGGCTTCATTTTTATAAAAAGCATAGCGATGTTTAAATGAAAGAGTTGTTTTAATGCACTGGCAATCCAATGGAGTAAACCCGTTCCACGAAAGTGGCGTGGTCCTGTGATTAGCCAAAATATATATGTGTTGAGTGGATTTCTCATACCAGTCCCATGACTGACTCGTAGTTTGTTTCACTTTCAAACTCGGGTGCCCCTTTTTCTACACGGGCAGCCTTGTATTCAGGTTTAGCTGGTTCTTTCTGGATAGCTGGAGCTGAAGATGGATTCTATCATTTATTTCTTTTTATGCTGTTCAGCTCCTATTGTACATATTTTGTTTATTTCCGCTGTAGACATTTATGTATAGCTGAACTGTATTTGTACTAAGTAAGATCCTGTATACTGTGTAACTCTGATGATGACTTTTATCCAGTATATTTTGTTGTTCATTCTGATGTATTTATTTAATTCTGTTCTGCTATTATATGTTTATGTGCTATATTCCAAAGATAACCTTGTTTCCGTCTGAACGGGAAATCGGGTCGTCTACTAAGTGATGACCTACCGTATCAGGTTACTCATCGTTTTGAGAATTAGTCCTATGTCCTTAGCTAAGAATTATTACTTAGTTACCCTTAACTAAGGTTTACCACTTAGCTTCCTTTCCCGTTGTCCTTGATTAACCATGGTTTTCTACCTAGTTCTTCTAGCTAGGGTTTGTCTATTGGGTTAAGTGTTATCATTCAAGTCCCTGACTTAACCCGCCCACGAATCACGTCAAAGATTGGCTAAGTATTTAAGTTCAAGTCTTAGTCCCACAAGTTGGTTAAGTGTACCCAGAGGCTCATGACTTAACCCTATCAAGTCAAATTGGTCAAGTACTAGCTTACCTTAATCCTATCGGATTATCTTGCTAGATCGATTAAGCATAGATTATCTTAATCCCATCAAATTATCGAGTCGGATTGGTTAAGTATAGGTTGACTTAACCCCATCCTCTAATCGTACTACAATGGTTAAGTATATTCTAAAAAGGTCTTATGACTTAACCTTATCAGGTCCGCGTATTAGATTGGTTAAGTGTAAGTTACTTAACCCCATCAAATCATCATGTATAATTGGTTAAGTATAAGTTGCTTAACCCCATTAAATTATCACGTTAAGTTGGTTAAGTATTGGTTACTTAACCTCATTGAATTGCCGAGTTTAAATTGGTTAAGTGTTTAACTTAACCCCATCGAATTACCGTGTTTAGATTAGTTAAGTGTGGATTACTTAACCCCATCTAATTACCGTGTCGGATTAGTTAGGTGCAAATTACTTAACCCCATCCCCTAATCATCTTGTATGGTTAAGTGTCATTAAGAAAACTTAATTAACCTTGCCAAATTATCATGTTGGATTGATTAAGTGTTGGTTAACTTAATCCCCGTCCACTAGTCGTATAAAAATGGTTAAGCGTCATTAGGCAAATCAAATCACTTAATCTACCCAACCTTGTCATGTTTTGTTAAGTATCATTAGCCTAACCTATTTACTTAACCCATTTACCCATGTCATATTTGGTTAAGAGTCATTAATCAAATTAACTTAACCCTATCATGTGGCATTAATTACTTAATGCACCCCAACCTCTCACATTAGACTTTGTTGTGGTTACTAGTTAAGCCGGTCGGTTCCGGGTAGCTTTACACCACAACTTGGTCTAACCTCGGGTTCAAGCACAACATGACCAACTTCTCACATTGGGTCCTATTGTTTGCAACTACTAGTTAGGCCGGTCGGTTCCGGGTAGTTTTACGTTGCAAACTCAACCCAACCTCGAGTTGGCCACTTTCATGTTTAGTCTAGTGTCATGTTCAAAGTCAAGTTTTCAAGCAATTGGGTAGACCTAACTTAATAGGTAAATTCCCAATGGGTAGACCTAACTTAATAGGTAAATTCCCAAGCTTATGTTTTTATGCATACTTACATGTCAACTTCCATGTTATACTTCAAGTCATGTTTTCAAGTATAAATACATGTCATATTTAACGTTACATGTTGTCATGTTTATACCCATTTACCCAAGTCATATTCATGTCATTATGTTTCCCCATAATGTGACCCCAACGCTTTTTAAACTAGCATATACGTTCGCAACAACGTGATGGATTAAAAGAAGAGACTTGGCAAAGGAATGATAAAATGGGTATTAAGCCACAAGTTAATCATGGTGGCAAATGAGGCAAAAATGTGTTCATTAGCTTGCATGTTACATTCTTAAGCCTCAAAATCATGCATAAACCCAAACTTGGCACATAAACGAATCATGGTGACAAAAGACATGGAATGATGACTAGAAACTCGCATGTATCATCATATAAGGGTTATGACTTCATATGCAAGTTGACATAAAGATTATGAAGGTTCTCATGTTGCATAATGCAACATTTCAACATAAAGGTTGTAGCTTTTAGCTCATAAGATCAAGATAATGACTTCATAAGCTTGCATGACATGATAGCATGTATCATTCTCAATGATCAAACCCAAACTTGCAACATGAACATTTAACTTCATAGTTAATATCTAAGAGTAGGGAAAGGCTTACATAGCTATGAAGGCACAAATCGAAATGCAAAACAAAGATTGTGATGAAGCCTATGCATGCCATCACCCAAAAACCCAAAGATGAACACTCCAAATCAACAAAAATGCCATCTTTATGAACAAAGATCAAAGCTTTTGCCTTGAAATCAACTTGAGAAGCTCTCATACTAACATAGGGACTCTCTAATACTCTCATGATCATGAAACCTCTCATAGAAATGAAGTGGAGGCTAGGATAGTTGAGTGGAGGCCATGAGAGTAGCAATTTTGCCATAGTTTAGTTACATGAATGAATAATGAGGGTTTAGGGGTAGGTTAGGGGCTTATTTATAGATTAAGCAAGTGTTTTAGGCCATAGGATTAAACCTAGATTCAATCCAAGCCACCAAAGTGTGTCTTGGGGAAGAAGTCAAGTGTAGGAACCATCTAGGGCCTTTAGATTAAAGATGAACCATGAGAACAATCCAAATGCAAAATCTGCATTTGAGCGAATCGGCCCACGGGTTGACAGCCAAACACCCTGGATTAACCCCTAGTCGACCCAGCGGGCTTGGGTCGACCTCAAAAATCGGCCGGTTCGGTTATTCCCCTCTCCCAATTCGCTGTTTTGAACATTTTTGCATATTTATTTATTAAATTTTCAATTATATATATATATATATATATATCAATATATATATATTTCTCTACGCAACCCATTTCACTTAATTAAGTATCCTTTAATTTGGGAATTTTTCGTGAAACTTCGCGAGGCCATATCTTGGTCATACGGACTCCGATTTTCGAAAACTCGGACTCTATTTCGCGTATTTTTCCGAGACGAACGCAATGGCATAGCCCGTTTCACCTGATTCAGAATTTAAAATTAAATTCTGCCTTGATTCTCGTCTTAATCATGTTATCGAAATACGGGTTGTTACACTAGGGTTGTGATTTGCGCGCAAACCGTGTAACAGTGGAACAATTGGAGTATACCACCTCGAAGAGGGGAGAGAGGCGCTCAGGCGTGTGGGGGTGCGGCCTGGTTTGATCATCTCAGGCGATGGTGGCGGCACGATGAAGTTCTGATGTTTGAGGGGCTCCATCTCCTCGACGGTGACACGATGTGGGGTCTAGTGGGTATTGATTTGAAGAGGGGAGTGAGGGCTTCAAAAAGTTGTGAAGGGGGAGGGGCTAATTCGCCGTGGTTTGATTGGAAAATGGTCGAGAAGGGCGAATTTACAGCCGTCGTCGGGTACGAGAGAGAGGCGGAGGGTTTTTGAATTTTTTTAATATTTTTAATTTATGATGGAAAAATCCTATTGGCCTGTAGTGTTTCTCCATACGAACACCAATTCAAACCCAATGACTATCGTCCCTAGCTAAATACCCCCCTTCCGAACACAATGGGATATGTTTCGTAAGCCAATTCGACTATTACAGTCAGTTATTCTTCAAATTAAATGACAAAACATTCAATATTTGATTTGAACATACATTTTAATTTTCCAGGACCACATACTGATTCTAAAAATTCCCGAAAAATTTATCTACCTATGTTGGGACGATACGGTCCCAACAAAACTGATTTCGTCAAATTCTGAGACCGTTTGAAAAATGGCCCTTTTCTGGTCTATCTAATTTAACTAAAATCAACCAAACACGTTTTCCTTTGTCAAGCTCAAATATTAGCTTCAAAAATTATGGAATTTGAAACCTAGCAATAATTCGACATTCCGGATCTAACAAAAGTGGTTTCGTCGAATTCTGAGGTCGTTTGCAAAATGTCTATTTTCAAGGGCTATACATTCTCTATAGCGACCTTTCTGAAAATTCATTTGGCCATAAATTTTGTTTCCCACTTTGAAACTTCAGTTTTTCAGATTCTTTAGAAAGATTTTCATAAACATATTAAAATATTTTTTGTTTCACTGAAATCCGTTTTATTTTGCACCTGGTACAGTCAGTCAAAGTTCGAATTCAAATTTTGAAACTACGGCGCCATTTCAGGCCTTGTCTATAATTAAAAATAATTATATTTATTTTCAAACATCAATCCAAACCTACTTTTCGTCGTTATTATTTAAAATAATTTATTTTAAATATTTAAAATCCACTAAAATAGCCAAATTAAAAATTTTAAATTGGCTCAGATTTTCCAGGTTGTTACATCGGAGAATAAGGCACATTAGAACCAAACGAAAGAATTCATCAGAGATTGGATTAGTAATATCCAATGGGAGTGACTCATTAGAGATGTAGTCAGTAGTATCCTAGAATAAGTGTGAAGAGTGCTATTTTAAAATAATAAAAATGAGAAAACAAATTTTATTTTGAAAAGTTAAAATCTGTTATACATATTTGAATATTATTTTTATGTTGATTTTTGACAATCGAGTATATGGAGATTTTGAATATACGCATAATTAACGTGTATTCGAAGTCTCAAATATACTGGGAAGATATAGAATCACTCTCTAGTCGCCCGGAGATGATACTGATGATAGCACGTGCATCATCAGTATTTATGTTCGAGTTTCGAAAGTGGGATATCTATATGTTTCCAATTGACTGGTGTGAGAACCAAAACTAGATAGGTTTATTGTTGTCAATTGGCATCAAAAACATGATTTTCTGTATATGTATCAAAAGTTATGTATTTGAAACGATAATCAACTAATTGATTGCTGATTGTGTTGTTTAATTATTGGTTTGATTAATTGAAATTTGAACCGTTAAGCCAATTTGAATCAAATGTCGAACTAACTTGAAAATTGATTGAAATTGCATGCATATACATGTATATACATTGAAAGGGTCATAGCAACGAGGCTAGAGAAGAGGAATAAAATTGTATGCCCGACAAATAGGTACATGTTTACTAATTTATTGGGTTTGGATGATTTCATGAGCCGCTTGGCTTTTTCTTTTCTTTTTGAGATGAGAGGGCCTATTTGGCGGTTTGGGGATTTTCCCGATGCTCTCCGTACAAAGGAGGTTATGGTGAAATTTTTCGAAAATTTAGGGTGTTAGCCAAATTTTTGAAAATTTGAAAATTCCTAGAAATCGAAAAGTTGAAGAATGAAAGCCAAAATGAAAGTTTAGTTGATTAGTAAAACAACTTTCAGCTCCGTTCCTTTTCGAGGATGAAAATATTTTAAGTGGGCGAGATTGTAACAACCTGAAAAATCAGAACCAATTTACAAATTTTATTTTGGCAATTTTAACGAATTTTGAATATTTAAAATGAATTTTTTTAAATAATAACGACAATAAATTTATTTACAATAGAATTTGAACGTATATATTTATTTAAATCTAAGTTATAATATAAATATTTATTTTAAATAAAAAAGGAAATGAAAATGGCGCGGTAGTTTGAAATTTCGATTCCAAATTTCAAATGAATGTACAGGATTCAAAATAAACCGGATTTTGGTGAAACCAAAAATATTTGAATCTATTTGAAAATATCTTCCCAACGAATCTGAAAAATCCAAATTCCATAGCGGGAATAAAAGCATATGTCCAGTTGAAAATTCAGAAGTCGCTTTGGAAATATATCCCTTAAAAATAGAAATTTTGCAAATGACCTCCATTTTGATGAGACCACTTTTGTTGGATCTGAATGCCAAATTATTGCTAGATTCCAATTTTCATATTTTTGGAATTAATATATGAGCTTGGAAAAATAAAACGTGTTTGGTCAATTTCAATCAATTTGGATCGACCAGAAAATGGCCATTTTTTAAACGGTCTCCAAATTCGATGAAAATAATTTTGTTACGACCGTATCGTCAAAACATAGCTAGATTTATTTTCTTGGAATTTTTGGAGTTAGTATGTGAGTCCAGTAAATTAAAATGTACGTTAAATTCAATATATATTGATTTATATTTTAATTTCAATGAAAACTGATCGTTACAGCCGAACTGGGTTACGAAACACATCCCATTGTGTCCGGAATGGGGGTATTTAATTGGGGACGACAGTCATTAGGTTTGATTTGGAGTTCGTATCAACACAAGGGTATTTTAGAAATTAAATAATATTAAAATATAAATATATTCCTTGAATTGCTCAAAACACTAATCAATAAGTAAACCAACCGCCACCAGAAATAAACGCAACAAATTGCCCGTTTTCTCTCCTCCCTATTTCTCAATCCATTCATCAATTCTCCAAACTTTCAAAGTGGAATTCAAGAGCAAGGTCTAGGCTTCAAATCTATACGGCTATGACGTGTTTTAGCGGGGCATGAGGTTTGATTTAGGGGAGCAAACCGCCGCCGTTTGGACTCGATTTGGGGCATCGTAGGGGGTTCGAACATGGTGCCAGTCACGGCAGTGAGGGGCGTGGCCAAGGCCGATGTCGTGGCATGTGTAAATAAAGGTACGATCACCTAAGGCGCACGCAATGTCGAATTGAAGGCTTAGTGAATCAGCTGGTAGTCAATGAGGAAGAAGACTAGTTTTCTATACCCTGATGATGTAATTAATGACATAATTAATTAATTAATAAGGTGATTAGGTTTTCAATTATTATTTAGTTTCTTTAATAATGTATTCAATGTTTATAATGCCATAACATGTCCAAACAGCGACGAAATTAACCGATTGAAGTTGCGTTGTAATCATGGGAACGAGAGCTTCGCGAAGAAACTGACTAGAACCAAAATGGAGAAGATTAGAATTTGAAGAAAATTCAAAACTAAAAAAGAACTGAATTCAGAAATTAAAACTGACGGAGTGGATCCCAATGTGAGAACTCCTCACTGAAATTTTATGTTCAGTTATTTATTTTATAACTGCATATGTAAACTGCTCCCCATCGTCCACAGACCACGGACGACTTGTTTGTTTGATTGTGTAGTGAAAATTGATGGTGGTGTGAAATGGAATGTAAAAATATTCATGTATTGAAATAAATAATTTATCGTTAAAAAATATATTTTTTAACATGTTATGAATAAAATAGATATTCATTTACAAATCGGACGATTTTTTTATGTACACCCATTTGACTGATATTGGTTGGGACGATATATTTTACACATCACCAACTGCACAAATAATATACAGTGTTTGTTGGTTGAAACCCCACACGGGTATTGGGATGATATTTGACGTACACTAATTCCAATTGTTCAGTTGTATGTCGATCGATTGGTTGACAGGCTGTTTTAAGCGTTAAATATTTATATTTGATGCTTATACAGTGTAGAAAGCACTCTGGTTGATGGATGATTATTTATCACTGTTGTTGTAAACATGTGTTGTATGAAATCCACATAATCAACATTATATGATAATTGATTGTGTCTGATTTCAGTTCAGAAAGATTGAATATTTTAAAATAACGAATATTTCAAAATAAAGAATATTTTAAATAATATTCAGTAAAAGATCAAAATATGATTTTGATGTCCGATTTGGGATAGACACGGAAATGTTGAAATATATATAGCTATGTTGATTATATATGCGTCATTTTGATGCGAATGATATTTATATCGATTTTATTCGTTTTTATAATGAATATAAAAAAGCAAATGATTTCAAAATAATATATTTTGGAAATATCATCATTTGTATATAAATGATATATAATGTTCAATTTGATTTGAAATGTATTTGAAATCGAATTTAAAACGATTTATAAAATATGTTTTAAATGGAAATCGACGAAATATATATAATACATATATTATATATATTTAATGGCTTGAATAGAACATGCCCCGCCGTGGCAGTTCGCGAATTTCGAACATTGACTTCGAATGGATATTACGAGAGATCCGACCATCGAATTCTCCTAAAACCCGAACCGTTGGGTTTGTATCGGAAAGTGCTTTCTATGATTACAAGAAATTTGAAATTTAACAGTTGGATTTGGAATTATGTCCAAATCAAATTTGGAAAAGGTCGCTGTAAGTGCAGTTCGATGACTGTTTATGGAAATCAACTGTACGGGCCTAAATAAAATTATTTAAAATATCAATAATTTGTGTAAAATCATAATAAATGATTTGGAAAGAATTGGGATGAAAAATTCCATATTCGAGAAGATAAAAATATACTTTTATCAAAATGACCTAGTTATTATCTTGATTTGAAATCCAACAATTCTTAAATCAAATAAATTGGATTGTTGAATGGTTTTAATATAACAAGAAATTTCCAACGAACAAATTCAAATGGATTTGAATGGAAATCATCTTCGAAATATTTCGATATTGGATTTCGTGATTATACCAATATTGTTATGGAAATTTGAAAGATATATTTATATCATTATTTTCAATACGATATTTGTTAGTTTTAGAATTTGACATTGAATATAACCCGATATATTTTCTATTCAGATCCTTGTATTTAATATCAAATGGGATTTTGGGTTTGTCGTGAATGGTGTCTTCATTAACGCTGTTCTTAAACCAAGTTGAGAAAAGATATAAATCTTTTTATTAAGATTTAATGAAGTTTACCAATTAATTAACATTTAATTGGAATTAGATTGAAATTGGTTTTTGGGTTCATCGTGAACGGTGTTTTAAAGAACACCTGTTCTTAAACCTAATTTACAATGGAATGAGATTTTGGATTTGTTGTGAATGGTATCTTTAATAATGCTGTTCCTAAACCCAATGGAGTTAAGAAATTTAGAAACTAACTGTAGATTAGCTAATTTGAATGGTTTTCTGGGTATTGATCTGATGTTGGTTTCGGCCTTCGGGATTAATACTTAGGGAATTGTTCTCTTACTAATTTACGGTTAGAGACTGATGGGATGGGGTCTTTAGTAACACAGTTCTTGAACCCCATGTGAAGAGAAGAAATATTTTAATTAAGATTGTTAGAGTTTCCAATTATATTTTATAATTGGAATAAAATGGAATGTGAATTAGGTCTATCGTGAATTGTGTTCTTAACGACATTCGTTCTTTAACCCGATTTACAATGAAATGTTATTTGGAATTTATAAATCTTTTGTTAAGATTTAAAGGAGATTTTCCAAAGTAAAGTTTTCCAATTTAACATATTAAATCGGAATTGAATGGAATTCAATTTGGTAATAATCGAAGCGAGCTTCTGTACAGGAAGACTGTTAATATATATGGAATTTAAAAGGCCTTACTATTATTCCATTTATATTATCGGTTAGATATGGAAGTTTATATCGATTATATATATTAATCTGTTTTCCATGAAAATTCCATTGTTAATGGAATGAGATTTTGGGTTTATCGTGAGCTGTGTTTTAAATGACATTAGTTCTTTAGCCCAGTTAAAGATAAGATTAATTTCTCAACTTTGAAGAAAATCATTAACTAATGATTTTTGGAGATTAAAACCGAATTAGAGTTTTAATGATTCTTTAAATATATTGAAAGGTGGATTTGATAACTAAAATTATCAAATTCAAGAAATGATCGAGAATGGAGTTTCACCAGTTTTGCTCCAAGCGATAGTTAAATCTTTAATTGAATTTGAACGTGAAATGGTAGTAAACTTTACCAATAACACCGTGGTGTTAAATATGAAGGATTACCAGTTTTACTTCATGGGATGAATAGGTTGGGATTGGGAAATTAAACAAATGATTACTTTGGTAAGGTTCACTAATCCCGACTAGTTTGGATAAACCATAATTTGGTTTGAATTGATATCCAAAGGAAGATTAAAGAATAAATTTAAAGAATTTATCTTTGATAAAATTAATGGGATCCTTTCCCAATGTATAAGAATATTTGAATAAAGGAATATTCTGAATTGGAATGATGTGTATGTTGTGTTTTTATGGCACTTGTTTATTATATACGCGAGCTATTCAGAAATATCGGGTTTATCCCATTCTGAATAACTGATTCGATGATATGTCGAGGATGAAGACGGTGGTCGAAGACCGGAGGTCTTCACATCGTTTGGATGGTTATTGATGTCTTGATTGGGCTATACACCCAAGACAAGGTAATAAGTGATGATCTTCCAGACGTACTTGGAGATCGACCGGATAAGCGAGGACCTCTAACCTGTATTTGACATATGGGACGAGGAATAAGGTGCCTCTGGTTTCATTCAGACCCATAACGAACTTGTAAATGGACGTGTGTCTGACATCGGATTTCATTCTGTGTGATTGTAGACATCGGTTGCATAGAGTGAATTTCCTGTGTGGCATGCTGAGATGCAAAGGATCAAAGCTTCTATTGAAAAGCATAGTCGTGTGGTTGATGATCAAAGCACGGCTTTAATATAGCATAGCTTTGTGTAGTGTTAATTCGCGAGCCTTGCACCCCGGTGTGAACCAGAAACGGGAGAGGACATCCAGGAGGGCATTCATTTCCTTCTAGCTAGGAGTGGTGTCTGGGTTTTGCATGCCCAGATGTTTTACTTATATGGATGATGGATAGCGAGGCGCCTCGGTTATATCGGCACTGCGGGAATGAAGGATGGTATGGTCTTTATACAGACCAAATTTTAGGCCCTATAGGGCGGGGAAACGTAGTGTTCAGGCATTTTAATCCACATCGAGTGGACCGGTCCTGACGATCTAAAGGCTTGACTGAGTACTTGCCTGAGGCTTGGGCTAGAGAGTCTCGAAGCGATAAGTACGATCCCCTGCCTTGTTTCATATATGGGAATCCCACTTCCAATATGACATTTTGCGGTTTTAGTTGTAGAGCCTATTATGGCGACATAGTGGGATGGGGCACTCACGCCGTCTATAATTGATACATTTATATTCGAAATTGTTTTGACAATATACACTTACAGTAATAGTAAAATAAGAAATTTCACGTACCAAGCATTTTTGGCTATTATAAGGTAAAAAATGTATCCTCTGGCTTGCATTTCATTGTGTGAAGGGACCTGAGTCTTATAATAGCTCTTTATTTAGCATTGCGCTGTTTGTTTTATGCACTGGTATTCTTAGGGGTAAAACCGTTCCGTGTTATACGACGTGGTCCCTTGATTTACCTAACTTAAAAATCAAATTAATAACCGTTTTAGTTCTCACACCAGTCACATGACTGACCTGGAGTTTATTGTTTTAACCTAAACTCTGGGTGCCCTTATTTCCACATAGGCAGCTAGTAGTTTTGGTTTTGCAGATTTATATTCAGAGGATCCTGGTTTACAGCTGGAATGATATTCGAAAAGCTCTGTATCCGTATATCTCCTTCAGTTGCATTTTGTATTATTTTCCGCTGCGATGTATTGTAATCTAAATATCTGATATTTTTATGATGTGTAATATTTGTTCATACTCTGTATATTCTTGTACTCTGATGTAAATTGTTGTAATAAACAATGAAATGTTCTTCTGTTTGTGCTTTGATTCGTCGTGATCTCAATTCAATCCGGGCTTTCCTTTACGGGGAAGTTCGGGTCGTCTCAAGTTCTATCTCAGTAAATATAGATAATCAGAATGTCATGTTGGTAGATAAAAATGGTGTTTGTGTTGTAACTAAGAAGATGAATTCTGGATCTAAAACCTTATATGAAAAAGGCAAGGAAAAATTTGATGATATTTTACATGAGGCAGTACAAAATGAGTTCCAAGTGCAAAATCCTTTCTCACTTTTATCTAATGCATCCACTATGCCTTCACTTCCTCAAGTGTCCCTCCTAAAAGTGGCTTATTTTCATCCTTATATAATTCTATGTCTTGCCTTATTTCCTGTTCTTCAACATGCAAAGTTTCATCTTGTAATTCCCCTCTTAAATTTATTACCCATCCTAATTCATCATTCCGTTTTAATCAGAATAATCCTTCTACTATTTCTTCATCACCCTACTCTCATTTAGCTCCTCTTGATGGGATTATCCTACCTCCCTCTTCAATTATTACTCATGACTGCTCAAATGATGATTATCATAATGAAATTCTCTCAACTTCTACTAAGGAAAAATTCTGTGATTATATTGATGCAGCTTTAAACTCTACATCAAAATCAGCAACTAAATCTAAGAAAGGTAGGAAGAAGAAAGTGAAATTAGCTGATGTAGAGGATATTGATGAGGGATCTTCTTTCAATCAGGAAGATGTGCTTCCCTTAAGCAATCAATTTTCAAAAAGATGCACAAGGAGTAATTCTGGCCTTTCTTCAATTCCCCTTATATCAAATTATGATTCACAACATTTCTTTTTGGAATATAAGAGGGATGAATTTACCCTCAAAGCAAAGTGATATCAATTTTTTCTTGAAGAATCATAGCATTCATCTTTTATGCTTATCTAAAACCAAACATGATATAACTTCAACTGCATCTGCTACATCTTTCATCTCTCCTAACTGGAATTTTGACCATAATCTTGATGTTGCTCTTTTTGGTCTTCTGCTTACCCTTTGGAATCCATCTGTTTTTAATCTTACAAAGCTATCTTCATCTGATCAGTTCATCCACTATAAATGTATCTTCTTGCCAATAAATTCCTATTTCTTTCTCACTTATATTTATGCTCGTAATGCTTTATCATTAAGGAATGTTTTCCTTAATAATATGTGCCATATTCATACATCTTCTGATCCTTGGATCTTGGGTGGTGACTTTAACTGTATGCTCTCTTCATTTCATAAGTTAGGTGGGTGTTCCCTTTCTGTTAATGATATAACCCCACCTAATCAAGCTATCCTTTCCTCGAATCTTTTCACTCTAAATAGTTTTTGTTCTTTTTACACTTGGTCTAATAAAAGCCATTTTGGTCCTCCTATATTGTGCAAGCTTGATCGCAATTTTGTCAATTCTACTTTTCTTTCTGCTTGGCTAAATTCCTTTTTTCATATTCTTCCTTCTACAATTCCTGATCATTGTCGTTTACTTTTATATTGGGGGAGTTGAGATGCCATTGCGAAAGGGAAGTCCTCTTTTTAATTTTTTAATTTTTGGTGTTCTCATAAGGATTTTTCTGATCTTTTGTTGCAGGTTTGCAATCATTACGGTAGTGGGAATCCTATGGACAAACTTTTATTTAAATTATGGTCACTAAAATTTCATCTCAAGGCATGATGATCAATTCAAAAATTTTGAGATGCAATGAACCAATCAAATTTGGTAAGGTCTGAGCTAGTTAAAGTGCAAAAGGATATGGAGGCTCGTCCTCTTGATCAGCAGCTTCAATTATTGGAATGAGATTTGCAGAGTAAGCTTAAATCACTACTAGAAATAGATTTTCATTCTGCAAGGCAGTGTTCTAGGTCTAAAAAGGAATTACAAGCTGATAGAAATACAAAATTCTTTCATGAATCCCTGAAGGTTAATAAAATTAGAGAATCTATATATATGATCAAGGATGTTGATGGAAATATTCTAGATTCACAAGCTAATATTGATAAGGCTTTTGTTGACTACTTCAGTTTTCTTTTGTCGCTTGTTTTTCTTCCTCCTAGTACAGTTGATCCTCTCTTTTATATTGAGCTTCCTCATCTAACTGATCAGCAATCCCAGGAGCTTATAACAGTAATTTCTTGTGATGAAATTAAGTCAGCAGTGTTTGCTATGGATTCAACTAGTTCTGGTGGGCCAGATGGGTTTATTGCTTTTCTCTGCAAAAATGTTAGACTCTTTTTGGTAATGATGTTACCAAAGTTGTTCAGTTTTTCTTCTTAAAAAATGTTTTACCTCTAACTCTAACAACCACTTTTATTGTCTTGGTTTCTAAAGTTTTAAATCCTTCCTCTATTTCGGATTTTAGGCCTATATTCTGTTGTAGTGTTTTCTATAAGATCATTCAGAAGTTTTGGCTAACAGATTGCAAAATGTCCTACCATCCATTATTTCAAGTAATCAATCTGCATTTGTTCCTGGAAGATCAATTAGTGACAACATACTTATCACACTAGAGTTGCAACATGGTTATGATAGGGAAAACTTTTCTCCTCGTTGTATGTTGAAGTTAGAAATCAAAAAGGCTTTTAACGGCATTTCATGGTCATCTATTATTATTATTATTATGTCCTGGATGAACTTTCCTAAACCATTTTTAGCTTGGATCTTCACTTGCATCTCCTCACCGATGTTTTGTATTTCTAGAAATGTGATGCTTCATGGATATTTCAAAGGGAAGCGTGGAGTAAGACAAGGTGATCCCATATCCTCTCAACTGTTTTGTAACGACCCGGATTTTCGGCGGCTTTGGTTATCGACATAAGCACGATGTCGATAACTAAAACATCGAAAAATCCTGGTAATTAATGAAAGAAATTAGAAGGTGAGAATAGATAAGATAGAAACTTAGAATAGAAGAAGAAGAAGAAAACAGCATCAGAGTAACACGAACCTCACAGCGGAACGAATAACATATAATAGATAACATAACTTTGAAATATAACAGTTATGTATACAATAACACTTATCAGAGTACAGCACTTACAACACATCGGAAATAAACTTAGCTATATAATCCAGAAGCCTCCTGCTCCAGCTCTTCAAGTATATCTGTAAATCCCGACTACTTGACTGCCCGTACAAATTTAGGCACCCAAGAGTTTAGGGAAAACAACAAAGTAAACTCTGGGTCAGTCATGGGACTGGTATGAGTAAAACAGTTTAAACAGGTATATGAACAAGTAAACGATATCTCATAAGACCACGCCGTAGAACGGAATGGGTTTTTCCCTTATGAGAATCCAAAATATCTTCATATCAAAAACCTTTTGATATTATAATAATGTCTATGTACAAATAGATATCAACTAGCAGAAACGCTTTCATCTCACATTCTACATATATAGTATACAATCAAAATCGTAAGCACGTATTGGATAATGGATTTCCAACTATGACAAGGTATGGAACCACCTTCCGATCAGTGTACTCTAGGAACGATTCACTGGAGTTCAACAAGAACATCTTGTAACTCAGCCACACATGACCGACCACTCATTTCGCTTGAGTGTATCGAATGTACATCACCAACGGTTGGGATCAGCAACCGTTCCCGTATATATATATGGGACAACATTGATAGATGTAAGAAACAAATGAAAATTCTCTAGATAGGTGATTATACACCCTACTTCGGTGCGACCGACTTAGCCATGCTGCCTGCCCGATTTCTGTCATTTACCGGTTGATGAGGCTAGAAGCTACGCTTTATCATTACATCAGATTCACTTGAATGCCACATTGTCAGATCCATCAAAAATCACTAATTGACGTCTACAACAGTACATTACGTGTTAGCTAAAGAAGTTTCCTTCTCCGCTTCCACTCTTGGTACGGTTGAAGAAATCAGTGTACGTGACCTTTCTGGAAATACTCTGTCAGACATTCATTCATACAAATCATCAACATTCACTTAGAATGTCACATCGTCATACCCGCCAAATCACAAATTGATTTATCCAAAAGTAACACGGGTATACATCTTAGAGAAACAAATTCCTCCGCCACCAAACGTGAATACGTTTGAACAGATCAACTTACGCGATCTATTGGATATACTCTGTCAGACCTTCGTCCATACAAGTTGTCCTGGGACTGGAAAAACCGAAGACACTATTCAGTAAACAGGATAGCCCTTGCATTTTACTCAGTCTTCAATTATCTTTGGCATATATGATTCGCGAGGCTTATGCCAATACAGAGTGGTTCTTTGGATAATAATCCAACTGGTCTCTCCATATTAACAATGCTAAAATGGTCAAAACTTTGATAGTCTGTGATTTAACTATCAAAGAAAAACAAGTGTGTAAAAACAACGATATTATTTCCAAATGGAAATTATATCGAACAAACATCATTTAACATTAATCTCTTTAGTTCATTTATTTACTTATCTCCTGTTTCCCTATATTCTAACTTCTTATTTTCTTTTATCAGAAAACATTTCTGATTCTCGTTTGGAAAACATTTCCAAAACTCCTTTACGATCAAACCTTACCATTTCTTAGTCAAGAAGGAAGTCACTCAAGTTGGGGTATAATTACCTCTCAGACCTTGACTGAACAACGTTATAACTTCGAAATAGTCAAAGTTTATCTTTTAATCTTTAACAACTTCTTTACGCCTTTCTCAGATCTAATTTTACTAATCCACCTCTATATTTAAAACATTGGTTATAACGATAACGTTATAATCCCTCCTTTCGAATTATCTAACTTAATTATAACTTCTATTCTTATTAGTGAATAATTAACCTAACCCTTATTTATTTATAAATAAATAAATCTCTATTTAAAAACTGGAAAGTATAAGTACTTTCCCGAATTCGATATAATCGAATTCGCCGATTAGCTCTCTTCGAGAAATCTCTATTTGATCAACTCTTCTTCGAATAACCTATATTCGATTAACTCCTTCCTTTCGAATATACTATATTTGATTACTCCTTCTCGAATAACTATATTTGATTACTCCTTCTCGAATAACTATAATTGATTACTCCTTCTCGAATAAACGATATTCGATAATCGCTCTTCGAATAACTAATATTCGATAACTCTTTCTTTTCAAATATCTCATATTTAAAAATCTCACTTTCGAATAAACTATATTCAGTAATCTTCTTTCGAATGACTCTTATTCGCTAAATCTCATTTCGATCAAAATATAATCGATAACTCCTTTCGATGAAACTAACATCGATTAATTTAACTCGACGAACTTAACTCGACTAACTCGACCAACTTAACTTGACTCGACTAACTCGACTTACTTGGTTCGACCAATTTGATTCGATTAACTAGGCTCGACTAACTTGGTTTATTTAACTCAACTTGATTAACTCCTATCGAATAACTAATATTCGATAACTCTATTTACTCCATTTAACTCTATTCAACTCCATTCGAATAACTAATATTCGATAACTCTATTTAACTCCATTCGCTTGACTCTAGATCGCAGCGATCATAATGGTTACGCCTGATTCCCTCAGGAAACATCCGACCGCCTTAGGCTATTTATAGCCCTGCAAATTACGCTAGCAGTCGTACGAGATGGTAACTTACCCTGAATACTATGTTTGACTAACTCTGTCTCAAATAACTAAATTTGATTAACTCTAGTTCGTTTTAACTCTAATCGATTAACTCTAACTGAGTAACTCTAACTCGATCAACTCGACTTGATTAACTCGACTTACTTAACTCAACTAGTTAACTTGACTTACTTAGCCCAACTGGTTAACATTACTTAATTAACCCAACTGGTTAACTCTATTGAATTGGTTCACTCTACTGAACTGGTTAACTCTACTGAACTGGTTAACTCTACTGAACTAGTTAACTCTATTCAACTAACTCGACTCGACTAACCCCTTTCGAATAGCATATTCGTTTTACTAACTTTCGAATACCATATTCGATTTACTCCCTTCGAATACCATATTCGATTTAACTCCTTTCAAATTCCATATTCGATTTACTTTATTCACTTTATTAAGATTTCCTTTTTAACAACGTTTTATTCATTTGAAAAGATTTTCTTTTAAATAATGGTTGTACTTTTTAAAAATGATTTCCTTTTTATAACGTTTCCTTTTCAATTCTATTTGTAAATGGTTTACAAATATTTACTTTTCAAATTTATTCTTGAAATATTCTAACTTCTTAAATTCTCTGAAAATTTCGCCATAACCTCCTTTGTAACGGGAGCGTCGGGAAAATCCCCAAACCCGCCACACAGGCCTTTCCATTCAAAAAGAAAATGGTTTGTAATTATTTCCTTTTTGAATATCTCCTACTTATAAATATTCCAATTTATAAATATTTCTTATTTATAAATATTTCATTTATAAATATTATATTTTCAATATCACTTTGAAAATTCCCTTATCAATATTCCGGTATGTTATGGTGTTTACCATATCAAATTACGATGTCCAATATCGTCCATACACACACAATCAACAACAGGTTATAATTCACATCATATATCAAAATATATGAAAAACAATAAAATAACTGTTGAGGAATCCAGTCGGATTCCTCCAACCTGTTTCCCTGCATCCACAGATGTTACACAACATGATTGTCATCACTTTCAGTTCAATATGGATTATTCTGATAAACAGAATCAATATATAACTAAATAACTGTTTATATTATATATATATATATATATATATATATATATAATATTTCATTAACTGACTAGCAGTTCAATATGGATTATTCTGATAAACAGAATCAATATATAACTATATAACTGTTTATATATTATATATATATAATATTTCATTAACTGACAAGCAGTTCAATCAAACAGTCAACACATAATCAAACAGACAATTTCTAACAGTTCTAAAAATATAACATGGAATTATAAACTGTTCAGAATTGGTGAGATTTACTCACATTTGCGCGTTAGCCGTTAAATAACGGTTTGCGTTATTTGATTTAGTCGGACAATTTATTTCGCCATAAATTCAGACGAGCCCCAATCCACTTCCAGTCAGCTTCATTCTCGTCCATACGATCCTAACGGATCTTGTTTCGCTGGATTTCGTTTACGTATGACCAAGTTATTGCTTTTACAAGATTATACATATTTAAATTGAAAATAAACTATTTAATTCCTCTAACGGGCCTCACTTCACCAACATGGCCCAAGCCCATCCACCCTTCTTAAGAAAATCCAACCCGCTACCTTTTCTTCCCCGTCCTCCACATCGTGAACTACAACAACTTCGAATTCCCTGGTTCCTAAATCGCACCTCAATAACTCCATTAAATCACAAACAAACTTCACTACCCTTCTCCTCATCCTCTCCTCTTCCTTATCATCCCCTTCTTGAAGCATTCGAACAACACCTGGCGAAAGCGACTGCAGCCACTTCCTCCCCCTCCCCCCCACGGTCTCAGCAAAAGATCGAACATTTTTATGTTCTAAAATCCCCAAAAATTCACGCGAGATACCATTCAACACTACGAACTCAGTGATGCTCTCAAAACGAAATCCGACATCCTAAATCCCGCTCGCAAACATGCCCTAGACAATACTGTTGAGCTTCGACCCTCCCAGACTTGCGTCGCACTTCCCATAACAGCTACCAGATCGAAGACAATCTCCACCGCAACCCATTCTATTTTATTTCACTTTTATTTTGATTTCCTTTTGTTGCCATTTCTTTTCCTGTAAGCAAATGAGAACGGCTGGAAAAAAAAAGGAAGTTGACTTCTGAATTAGGTCTTAAGGAAAGAAGGGGGTATTTATAATGGGACAAAATATCTAGATATTTTATTTTTATTATTATTATATTCGTTTCACCTTCTAAAAATCCGTGTGATCACACACGATACCCAAAAATCACGAAACTAGACATGCAGCTACTGTTCGACATTACGGTCCCAACGAAACTGGTTTCGTCGAATTCCGACTCCGTATGTTCACACAGCGTATTTTTAACCATCGAAATGCTGACTGTTTCTCGCTCTAAAAATCCGTATGACCACAAAGTGACTCTAAAAATCACGAAACAGGAAATCTAACAACTATTTGACATTGCGGATCCAACAAAATTAGTTTCGACGAATTCCGACTTCGTTTGCAAAAGTGGCTAATTTTAAAGCTCTAAATAGCCTATTTAAATATATAAATATATTTAAATAAAATTAAATATAATATTAATAAATTTATACTATCATATATATTCACATATGATATCGTACAACTCCAGAATATCATATCAGAATTTATTGTTTGATATTTCAGATTTTAGATTTTATCGATATTTCAGTTTTATATCGAAAACCCTTTTATAACGTAAATAAAGCGTTGCAAATTATAAAGGAATTCCGCAGTGACTTTTCTGAAATTTGATTTGGACATAAATCAAAGCTTACACGACGAAATCCTGATTTTTCTCTTCCAGTAGAAAGATATACTCCACCAGCTCCACGCGTTTCTTGTTTCATAGAAATCCGGCTTAAAACGAATCCTGTACATTCATTTGAAGTTCGAATCGCCAATTTACGAACTGCAGCACCATTTCGAGCTCGATTTTAATTATAATAAAATTATACATTCAAACTGTCGTCGATTGAATATATTCGTCAATATAATTCAACTCTAAGCTGAATTAAATCTAAGGGACGACCCCGTTCACAGAATATTGTGATTTCCAATATTTTTGATTATTTCTGAATTAAATATATTATTTAATTATTTAATTAAATTAAATATTCCTAGTTATTTCATTCCACGACCATTAAATCCTTTAATTCACCATTTATATAATTAAACAAATTAATTATAATACCTCTGCCAATGCGGGTCATTACATTCTTCCCCACTTAAAATAATTTCGTCCTCGAAATTGCAAAGTTAGAGGACGACCCTATCTATTTGGTAAAAGCTTATCTGTTAACCCTTATCTCTGGTTTCAACTGAACCAACTAATATCGATTCAAATATTAATTCCTTCCGACCAACTAAAATTTTCAAAAATTTTAAAAATTTTCTAACACTTTAAATTTTCGGAAAATTTCACCAGCACCTCCTTTGTACTGGTCAATAGGTCAAACTCCAACTCGCCTCTCTGGGCCATCTCCAACCCAAAAGAAAATCAAACAGCCAAGCGGCTTGCCAATTCGGCTCATAAATCTCATGCTTATATCAAATGTAAACTTGTACCTTTTTGTCGGGTATATCAACTTTATCCCTTACACCTGTTATCAATCCACATATAATAATGTCATCTTAATCAATTTCCAATCTGTTTTTGCCCACAAATCAAACCATAGGCTTATACTCAAGTCCAACTTCATTTCCAATTCGAGTTCCAATCTCAATTTCAAACTCTTAACTCCCCGACCCAATATCATTTCAAAATCTCTATGTTACAAATCCCATTTTATCTTGATATTTTCTATTACAATTCAAATTCCACTTAACTGGGTTCCATTCCAGTTTGCCTCCACAATTTTTATTCAATTGCTTTTAAATTCAAATTGTCTTTTTCCTGGGAGCTTCAAATCACTTTTCCATATCAAAAATCAAAGTATTTATTTCAAAGTACCAAAACAACTTGTTTTTCTCAAACCATTCAAAAATAAAATCTTTGGTAGTAATCCGTCACTTAGCAGCTCAAAATGAACACTGATGATGTCGCGATTCATCATCAGGGTTATTTCCCTGCTATCGAAGTGAGTTCAATACTATATCACTTTTCAAAACCATTTCTGAATATTTCCATTTTGGAATCAGTTCAAAGTATCCTTCACAATGCTTTAAACAATTTAAAATCTCCCAGGATCTTAAATTTTCCTTATTTTTAATCGAAATCTATTTTCAAACACTTATTCAAATTTCTGGTATTTTAATTCCAATCCTGATTCAAATTCAGATTAGTTCATTTCAATTTCATATATTTCACTTATACGAATTCTGGTTGGTTAATTACATAACCATTTAATTTATAATCTTACTTGATTATAATAACAACAAATATATCCTATATATGATAATATATCGCATATCCATACTGTGTCTGTCCATCATATTCAAGTGTTTATTTACTCCTACCGATACAGTGGATCAAACTGATCGACCAGAACTCATAAACAACTCAGCCAATGAATCCCCACAATATAAAACAATTTTTTTTTATATCAAATAACAAATATGCACTCGTATATATACACTCAAACTCAATCTAGGGTATTACTAACCCTATCTCTACTGAGTCACGCCACAGAGCCAAGGTAATTCTTAACTTAAGCTCTGATACCAACTGTAACGACCCGGATTTTCGACGACTTTGGTTATCGACATCGAGCTTATGTCGATAACCAAAGTCGCCGAAAATACGGGTCGTTACATGCTTATAATTGTTATGGACCTCCTCAATTCACTGATTGTTAATCAAGTTAAATTGGGTAAACTTATTCTTCATCCTCGTTGTAAAAATCCCCTCATTACACATTTTCTATTTGCTGATGATCTTGTCATTTTTTCCAAGCCTACACTCTAAAATATTCAGTGCATTCTTTCCACTTTACAAGTTTTTTATGATATTACTGGTCTTCAAATACACCTGTGTAGGTCTCATATTAAAATTGTAGGTTAACTCAATATTAAAAGGATGAGTTGATTGCTCTTTTTGGATTGATGGTTCTACCAGATAATTCCTCATATTTAGGGCTACCACTCTTTACTGGAGGAATAATTAAAGAAAAATGTATGCCTTTATATGAAAAGATCATCGATAAAAGGAAGCAGTGGCCTTCCTGCAAGTTATCTCAAGGTGGAAGGTTAACTATTATTCAATCAATTGTTACTTCAATGACTACATACTATACAAGGCACTACATTCTCCCTGTGAAGCTTGTAAATATGTGATTAGTGCAATGAACAAATTTTTGTAGCATGGTGATCCTTTTGCCAAGAAGATAATTCCAATTACCTTCTCTAAATTGACTGAAGATAGAAAATATGGTGGAATTGGTATTTTAAACTTGTCTCAATGGAATAAAGCTACTGCTTCAATTTACATTGACAAGCTATATTCAGATGATAAAAGCCTATGGACTATGTTTGTAAAGAGAAATCTTATTGGAAAGAAGGATTTTTGGACTATTCCCATTCCTGATAACTGCAGGTGGAGCTGGAGACAGATTCTTAAGCTTAGAAGATCTTTCCTTCCTTTTGTTAAATCTAATGCTTCCTTAATTTCAAAATTTTCCTTCATGAATTCACCTTGGACAGGAAATGGGTTGCTTTGAAGTGACATTGTTGAGTATAACTTGAGAAGGAATAATAGTGTTTCTGAAACTGCCAAGGTTGGTGATTTTATTCATTATCGAGAGGTGTTTTTACCACATAGTAGTTCATCAATATTATGAAGGCTTTGGGCTGAGATTTCTTCTTCTTTTAAACCTAGAAATGATATTATAACTTGGATGGGAAAAAAGCATTCAATTAGCCTAGTTAATGATTTATTAGGTGGTGAAAATTGCATTTTTCCATGGCATAAGAAGATTTTGAATCTCATGAGTAATGCTAAGAATAATTTCCTCTTATGGAAGGTGATGTACAATGTTATTAGCACCAAGGATACGCTTTATAAAATTGGGATTATTTCAAATGATATAAACTATTTCTGTAATGCAGAAACTGAGTGTAACACTCATCTCTTTTTCGAATGTAATTTTACTTTTGATTTGTGGAGGAATATTTTAGACTCAGCCAAACTTCATAAGCCCGTTCAAAGTAGTAGGGATGAACGGTTTAGTCTGTTCTAGGCTACGACATGGAAGACAAGTGATGGTTTATTGTTATTGAAGGTGTTGAAAATCTTTGTCTATGAGATATGGAGTGAGAGGAACAGGAGGATTTTCAATTCAGTTTCTCTAAGTGATGATGGGATATTTGCTTTGATTCATAATGCTATTTGCAGGAAACTGAATTCTGAGTAATTGGTTTGGGGATTGTGCGGAGATTGATGAACTTGTGATTTTTGCTGATGGTTGTTGAGTGCACCTTGATGGTTCCAGTTTCATGCAAGGCTTGATGATTTCATGATGTGCAGCTTTGAGTCTTTTTCTATTTTTCTTGTATATATCTTACTGTTTTTTTCTCACGGCTGTTATATTTTTTGCATTGTATAGCCATGTGTATGTATCAGTTGCTTGTACAGCTTTGTAATTGTTTAGTGTTAATAAAAAAAATTGCTGCCTTTCAAAAAAAACTAAAGTAGACATTTTTATTTGTCCTGTTATGTTGAAAATAGAATTTTTATACAAACACAAGTAATCATTTTTATTTGTCATGTTATACATTGAAATTATATACAAATTAAAATAGACATTTTTTTTGTCATGTTGCACATTGAAATTGTATACAAATTAAAATAGACATTTTTATTTGTCATGTTAAACGTTGAAATTGTATACAAATAAAAATATTTCTTTTTATTTGTTAAGTTAAAAATAGAAATTATGTACAAATAATGAAAAAAAAATTATCTTTTTTATTTGTCATTAGCGACATAGTAATGTAATGAAAATAAAAAATATCTTTTTTATTTGTCATTAGCGACATAGTAATGTAATGAAAATAAAAATTATCTGTTTATTTGTCAGTAGCAACATAGTAATGTATTGAAAATGAAATTTATCTTTTTATTTGTCATTAGCGACATAGAAAATGACATGTGAATAAAATTCTTCTTTTATTTATCATTAGTGACATAGGAAATGACATGTAAATTAAATTCTTTTTTTATTTGACATTAGAACATGTAGCAAATAAATTCTTCTTTTATTTGTCATTGGAAATGTAGAAAATGTCATGTAAATAAATTATCTTTTTATATTGTCATTAGAACATTGGAAACATATCATGTAAATAAATTATCTTTTTATATTGTCATTAGAACATTAGAAACATGTCATATAAATAAAATACTTCTTTTATTTGACATTAGTAACATGTAGGAAATTATGCGAGTAAAATACATTTTTATTTGACATTAGAAACATGTAGAAATGTTATGTAAATAAAATACTTCTTTTTATTTCACATTAGAGAACATGTTATGTAAATAATACTTCTTTTTATTTGACATTAGAGAACATGTTATGTAAATAATACTTCTTTTTGTTTGACATTAGAGAACAGGTTATGTAAATAATACTTCTTTTTATTTGACATTAGAAAACATGTGAATAAGTTATGCAAGTAAAAACTTCTTTTTATTTGTTATTAGAAAACATGTAGATAAGTTATGCCAATAAAACTTCTTTTTATTTGTTATTATAAAACATGTAGATAAGTTATACAAATAAAAACTTCTCTTTGTTTGTTATTAGAAAAACATTGGAAAAGTTAAGAAAATAAGACATCTTTTTATTTGTTATTAGGAAACATTGGAAATGTTTGCAAGCAAAATCTCTTTTTATCTGTTATTAGGAAACATTGGAAATGTTTGCAAGCAAAATCTCTTTTTATTTGTTATTAGAAAATATAGGAATTTGTATGCAAATAAAATATCTCTATTTTTATTTATCGTTAGAAACAATTAAATTGTTATGCAAAATAAAATATTCTTCTATTTGAAATGTTAAATATATTAATGGAATCATCGAATGATTTATATTTATATGTATTTTTGTATATATAAATATAAATTAAAATTAAATGAATCGCGCACGGTAGTTCATGTTACGGAATTGTAACTTTAAACGATTATACTGAAAGATCCGACCGTCGGATTTTCCCAAAACAGAAACCATTAGGTCCGCTTTGGGAAGATATAAAATTTGTTAAAATCCAACGGTTAGATTTTGAGAAATGTGTAAATCAAATTTGAAAAAAACAGCGCCAGGGCCCTATAGTGACCTAAAGCGTCGTTAAATTAAATTGGACTATTTTTATATAAATAAAAATAGTGATAAATCGTTATAAAATAATATTAATGATATGAGAGGATTTAAATTATATGTATTCGAGAACTATTTGAAAAGACTGAGTTCAATCTCATTTCAAATAATTATACGACAGTTTAAATCGAAGATATTAAAGACGGTGTTTAAAGATCGGCGATCTTCACATCGAATTGACAACTACTGATGACTTTGATTGGAGTTGCTGCCATGAAAGGGTTATAGCGGTAGTTGTCCGGACATACTTGTTGGTTGTGTGGATAAGCGAGCACCTCTCTTCCATATTGGACATACAGGACGAGGAATAAGGTGTCTCCGATTTCGTTCAGGCCCAGAATAGACTTGTAAATGGATGTGTGTCTGACATTGGATTTCATTCTATGTGAATTGATTTCTATTTAATATATATTTGTTTGGTGGCGGAGAATTTATTCTCTTGCTTAACACCCTTCTCTGAGACGCACGAGCTCAGAGGTTATATATTGATAATTATCAATCACATGGTATGGATTGTCAATGCGGCATGCCAAGATGCAAATGATCAAGGCTTTTTTTGAAAAGCAGAGCCTTGTGGTTGATGATCGAAGCATAACCAGTTTAGGCATAGCTTTGTGTATAGTGTTACTTTGCGAGCCTCACACCACGGTAAGATTCAGAAACGGGATAAGGAAACGCAGGGAGTGCACACGTTTTTTTCTAGCTAGAAGTGGTGTCATGGTATGGAGCCAAGACATTTTTACTTATGTAGATGATAGATTTCGAGGCCTCGATATATTGGTTGCTACTGGCCAAGTGTGTAACAGTTGGGAATTTCGCTCGATCCGAATCGCTCGCTAAACCGACCAATACCGTTCGAAATGCCTGATTGTTTTGAGAACATGACAAATCAGAATGCAAACAGAAGAACATTTCATTGTATATTACAACAATTTCATCACATCACAAGAATATACAGAGTATGAATTAATATTACACATCATAAATATCAGAGATTACAATACATTACATAGCAGCGGAAAACAATACAAAACACAACTGAAGGAGATATACGGATACAAAGCTTTCCAAGTATCGTTCCAGCTGTAAAGCAGGATCCTGTGAATATAAATCTGCAAAACCAAAACTACTAACTGCCCGTGTCAAAACAAAGGCACCCAGACTTTAGGTTAAAACAATAAACTCCAGGCCTGTCATGTGACGGGTGTGAGAACTAAAACAATTATTAATCTTTATTTCAAAGTTAGGTAACTCAAGGGACCACGCCGTATAACACGGAACGGGTTTCCTCCGATGAAAACCAGTGCATAAAACAACAGCGCAATGCTAAATAAAGAACAATGAAGCTATTATAAGACCCAGGTCCCATCACACAATGCAACACAAGCTGGAGGATAGGGTTTTGCCTTATAATAGCCAAAGAATGCTTGATACGCCAAATTTCATCTTTTATTATTACTATAAGTAAAAAAATCAATTTCAATCATAAGTATCAATCATTGGCGGCATGAATGCCCCATACCACTATGTCGCTGTATATAGGTGTACAACTAAAATCACAAAGGTCGTATTGGAAGTTGGATTTCCATCTGTGAACCAAGGCATGGGATCATCCTCAACTGATTCGAGATGCTATAGCCCGTGTCTCAGGCAAGCGCGCAGACAAGCCTTGGATCGTCAGGGCCGGTCCACCGATGTGGATTATTATGCCTGAACACTGAGTTTCCCCGCCCTTTGGGGTATCAATGAGCCAAATGACTCCATTGGCTTCACATAGTCACCGATATATTTGAGGCACCTCGCAATAGCAACAACCACACAGGAGTAAATAATATAAATGTCAGGGCTGGTAGGTCACTGACACCACTTTAGCTAGAACGCATGCCCTCCCTGATGTCCTCTCCTGTTTCTGGTTCAAAACCAAGGTGTGAGGCTCACGAATTAACGTTACAAAAAGCTATGCCAGACAAGCGGTGCTTTGATCATCAATCACAAGACTTTGGTTTTCAACAAAAGCCTTGATCATTTGCCACTTAGGCATGCCACACAGGCAATTCGCACCATGTGACTAATGTCTATCTATATACAACCTCTGATCCCGTACGTCTCAGAGAAGGGTGAAGTAAGGGAATGAATTTCGCTTCACTAGGCAGATGTATATTTAATGGAGACCAATCAACACAGTGCAAAATCCAAAGTCAGGCACACAGTCCATACAAGTTCATTCTGAGTCTGAACGAAACCGGAGGCACCTTGTACCTCGCATATCCATCGATCTCCAAGTACGTCTGGATGATCCCCAACTGATTCCCTCCTCTTGGGTGTACAACCCAATCAAGATCATTAGTAATCACCCAAACGATGTGAAGATCTCCGGTCTTCGACCACCGTCTTCATCCTCGAAACACCGTCGAATCAGTTATTCAGAATGGGATAAACCCGGTCTTTCTGAATAACTCGCGTATATAATTGTAACACCCCGCATTTTTAATATAATTAAAAATAAAATAAAATATATGAATATATGCTTAGTGTTAGCCCACTTTGTGAACTGGGCAACACAAAGTCATGATGTGAAATATTGAAGAGCTTGAAAAACACTGAAGTGGGTCGGATCAGAGCAGTGTTGCGGTTCGGATCGGATAAAATCTGCTGTTCGGATCGGTGAACTATTGCTATTGGAACTAGAGAGGCACAGCTATTCGTATCGGAGGGCAGTCTACTTCCAGTCGGATCGGAAAGCCACCCAATTGCTACAGAGATAGATCGGAGTGGAGCAGAGTAAAAAGAAGAGAGAATTGGTCCTCAGTTAATCCTGGTCGGATCAGAGATACCGATCCGAACCCCTTGAGCCCACTCTTCCGATCCGAACCCATTTTCCACGTCACTCCCCTGCATGAGCACCTGGTTATTCGGATCGGTTATGACCAGTTCCTGCCCACAACGTCCACTACTCTGATGGGTTGTCAACATAGAAATCCATCCGAACCCGATGCTGATGGGATGGATGACACGTGGCTCCGATCCGGATCGGGTTCTGAGCAAATTCTCACCTATAAATACCCCGTTTGGAGACAAAGAAAAGGATCTTTTTTCTGGCACTTTGAGAGTTCAACCACCTTCATAACCCGAATTCCAACACTCCCGGAAAATCCAAATCTTCTTTCATTATTGGTTTTTAGACAATTGAGTGATTGTAAGTGAGTTGTGAGAGAAATCAAGTGAACATTTCATTGTACTTGCAACTAAATCAGTGAAAATAGTAAAAGACAAGTGGACGTAGGCATTTCTTCGCCGAACCACTATAAATCCTGTGTGTTCATTTTTATTTTTGATTTCATTTCATTCTTCTTTTAATCAATTTGGGTGTTAGAACCACTTTTTGGTCTAACATTTTGGTGCTTTCACCGAGAACTCATCTGAATTCTTTGTTTTTCGGGATTATCGTTCTACTTTTTGGACCGTTGAGTTCAAAGAAGTTAATCCTCAAGTTTCAATGACCTTGGATATTTGTTGAAGTGATTGTCGAAGAATCATGGCCAAAGGAAAAGGCAAAGAAGTTCAATCTGGTCGAGGAAATGGAGCTGGCGAAGATCAGCAAAATGCGGTTGTAACAAGGTCTCGTGGGCAGAGTTCAGCAGCAGGACGAAACGATGCAGGAAATCCGAACCGCATCCAGGGGGAGAGCTCCGATCCGATCCGGGTAGGGGATTCTGAAGCAGTGCACTCCCCCAATCTGAACCGACCCGAGCAGCTTGCCATGTACCGACCCGACCAGGCTCCCCAGCTCCGACCCGATCTCCGATCCGATCCGACTCTTTGTGATGCTGGAACCTCTACTCGAGTCCCTACAAATGCTCCGATTCCAGCCACCAGGGTCAGTGATCAGGTTATCCATCTGCGCCCATTACTCAAGGAGATTTCTCGCGCTTACTTGACATGCTTGAGAGTACTAGGGAGGCTATGAAAGTCTACGAGCGCACTAATCTCATGATGCAGGAAAATATGAGGCTCATGAGCAGGGAGATTAGCGAACTCCGTCGACAGAGAACCCCGTCACCGATTCGTCACACACCAGTGGATCAGTCTTCATCTTCCGAGGAAGAGCGGCCCCGTGAACGAAGGCCGCTCGAACGACCTCAGAATGTGGAGCAGCTGACATTCGGATCTTTGGGGTCTGGCGAGGATATTGCACGAGCACTAGGAAACAATGATCCCACTCGGGGGCAAAGGCTCCAGTCCCCTCCTCCCGAGATGACCGGGAGCGTAGGGAACGGAATAGAGCAAAAGCAGCTCGAAGAAGAAGGGCATCTCCTGAACAAGAGCTCAGAAGGAACCCGGATACTAGGGCCAGGGAACCTGAACGGCCCCTAACTAATGCTGATGTACATGCAATGGTGCGCCAGATCATGTCCGAGAGCCGGAACTATACAAATGAAGATTATGGCATTGAGCGAAGCCATACTCCTTTCACCGACGATATCCTCGACTTCTAGTTTCCCCGGCGGTTTAGCCTGCCACAGATGGACAAGTACAACGGGAGAACTGATCCGGGACAGCATTTGATGCGATACTCGTGGCTCATGAATGCTGCTGCTGCCCCTGATGAAGTGAAGTGTAAAGCATTCCCGGTCTATTTAGAAGATGTGGCGATGTTCTGGTTTACCCGACTTCCCCCTCGTTCAGTTTCGAATTACAGGGAACTGAGCGAACGTTTTATTAATCAGTTCTGACTCCATACCCAAAAGTCCAAAAGTGTTATTGAATTATCGAGAATTAAGCAGGCGCCAGGAGAGTCTTTGAGGTTGTATCTTGACCGTTTTAACTTAGCTGTGACTGAAGTTAGTGACCCTCATGAGCCCACCATTCTGATGGCATTAAAAGAAGGAGTCGATCCTGAATCCGAGTTCGGGGATTACCTTTCTGGGAAGACACCCTCCACAAGAGAGATATTCTATGAAAAAGCCAATATTTATTTAAGACGAGAGGAGGCCAGGGCAAACCGAAAGAGAAAGTCTGAAGCGGCTTCAAAAGAAAATGTGCAGTGTAACGTCGCCGTGAAGCAGTCTGGGGAAAGTTCCGGAAAGGTTGAAGTAAATGTGGGAAACAAGGGTGGAAACAACAATGCTGGAAACGGGGGCAACAACAATAACCGTAATGCGAACGGTAACAGAAGAAATAGAAATAGGGGAAGTGATCCTAACAAAAGACCCCGATTCCAGACCTACGAGAATTATACACCATTGAACGACACCATGGAGAATATTTATCTGGATACGTACAACGTTTTGCAATATAAAAGACCGCCACCTCGTGAATCGACAGAGAAAGAAATGGCGACTAGGAAGTTTTGTTTGTTTCATGGAACTCATGGGCATTCAACCAATGAATGTTGGCATTTGAGAGATTTGATTGAGAAACTGCTGCGTTAAGGGAAGTTGGATGAATACAAGGTTGCCCCAAGGGACAGGGGGCAAGGAGAGCATGCTCCAAAACAGATTCTACCTTCTCCCAAGCCTACAGCGCAGCAGAAAGGTAAAGGAATTGTTATCAACTCCATAGTGGGTGGATCTCACCCGGCAATTCGTAGTTTCAGAGCGATGGATCAATATGTAAATGCTGCCAAGCACATAGATGTGAATGAAGGTGATGATTTGGAAGATATCACCCCCATAAAACAACAGAAGACCATGTTTGACGAAGTGGTATTCCGCAGCAGAGATAATACTGGGATCCAATCGCCCACTGATGACCCGTTGGTCATTACCACCACCATTGGGCCGGCCTTGGTTCATAAGGTGTTAGTAGACAATGGAAGTTCCGTCAATATTTTGTTTAAAAAGTCATTCGATCAGACGAAGCTAGAATCTGAGGACTTGAAGCCATGTGAAGAATGGATCAGAGGCTTCAACGGGGCGTCAACAGCTCCCATGGGATACATAGAATTGCCCGTGACCTTGGGGCAAGGAGAACGCAGAAGAGTGCGGATGCTTCAGTTCATAGTATTGGACGTAGATTCGCCTTATAATGCATTTTTGGGGAGGCCTGCCCTTGCTGAGTTCAGAGCTTGTATCGCCCCTTGGTGTTTATTGCTTAAGTTCCCAACCGAAGCCGGAACTGGAGTAATGGGAGGGGATCAATTTTCCGGACGGGCCTGCTATGTTGCCGAATTAAAGATGTTGATGAAAGGACTTAACATCGAGAGTAAAGATGCCTCGCCTCCCCCAAAGGGGGGCTCGGCGTAGCAATTAGAGAAATCGACCCCGAAGGAGGTGCCCAAAGGAACGCCTGAAGACCTGGATCCCAGAAAAGACGAGGAACCAGAGACTAAAAATGCAACTCCTAATGAAGCGACAGTGGAAATTCCCATTGATGAAGCTGATCCGACAAAAGTTTTGAAGATTGGTTCTCAATTGGATCCACGTCGAGCCAAAGAACTAATAGACTTCTTGAAGGCAAACTTGGACGTGTTTGCCTGGACCCACGCTGACATGTGTGGGATATCGCCATCCATTATAAGTCACAAATTAAATGTAAACCCGAAACATCCGTCTGTGAAGCAAAAGAGACGTATGCTGGGCCCAGAGAGGTCGGCTGCTCTCAAAGAGGAAGTGGAGAAGCTGAAGCAGAACGGATTTATTCGAGATTCGACATACCCCGACTGGATATCGAATCCCGTCTTGGTAAAGAAGCTGAATGGAAAGTGGCGGACTTGCATTGATTTTTCAGATTTGAACAAAGCTTGCCCAAAAGATAGTTTCCCACTTCCCAGGATTGACCAGCTTGTAGATTCGACAGCAGGTCATGAACTTCTCTCTTTCATGGATGCATAATCTGGGTACAACTAAATTCCTATGCATGTGCCAGACCAAGAACATATGAGCTTCATTACGAATTTCGGATTATATTGTTATGTCGTAATGCCATTCGGATTGAAAAACGCCGGAGCCACTTATCAGCGCTTGGTGAACAGAATGTTTTATAATCAAATAGGGAAGACCATGGAAGTTTACGTGGATGATATGCTTGTCAAGTCGAAACAGTCCTCCAGCCATACGCAAGACTTGGCGGAAATGTTTGGTATCCTGCGAAAGTATCGGATGAAGTTGAATCCTCTGAAATGCTCATTTGGAGTGGCATCGGGAAAGTTCCTAGGCTTCATTGTGAGCTCCCGAGGAATTGAAATCAATCCTAGCCAGATAGCAGCGATTAGAAACATTGAAGAGCCGAGGAGAATTAAAGATGTCCAAAGTCTTACAGGGAAAGTAGCTGCGCTGAGTAGATTCATCTCCAAAGCTACAGACAAATGCGTTTCGTTTTTTGATTTGATTAAAAGGGGAAAGAAAAACTTTGAGTGGACTCCGGACTATGTCGAGGCCTTTCGAAATTTATTGGAACTGCTAGAGAAACCGCCGATTTTGTCAAAGCCAGTGGATCACGAAGAATTGTTTGTTTACTTGGCAGTCTCGGCTCATGCCGTTAGCACAGCCCTGGTACGAGAAGAAGACAAAGTACAAAGGCCAGTGTATTATGTAAGCAAGAAATTAGCAGCGGTAGAGCGCAACTACCCAAAGATTGAGAAGCTCGCTTACAGCCTCCTAATCGCATCCCGAAAACTTCGTCACTATTTCCAAGCTCATCCAATAACCATATACACCGACCAGCCCTTGAGGCAGGTGTTGCAGAGACCCGAAGCATCGGGAAGGTTGATCAAATGGAATATAGAATTAAGACAATTTGATTTAAATTTTCAACCACGAAAGTCAATCAGGGGGCAAGCTCTGGCAGACTTCATTGCGGAGTTCACCATCCCAAAGGAGGAAGTAATTGATGACAGAGTGGTTAAGTCCGAGGATGAGTTGAAGATAGATCCGTGGAAGCTATACACAGACGGAGCTAAGAACGACCGAAGGTCCGGAGCTGGAATCGTCTTAGTCACTCCTGAAGGATGGTCGTTATACTACGCTCTACGATTAGAATTCTCGGCGACTAACAACGACTCCGAATGCGAAGCCCTGATTGTCGGGCTGAAGCTTGCTAAAGACCTCGGAATAAAAATGTTGGACATATTCTGTGACTCTAAAATTGTTGTTTGCCAAGTGCGAGAGGAATTTGTGGCTCGGGGACCTCGACTTATCGCCTACCTCAGGAAAGTGAGAGAGCTGTTGAGTAGCTTGGAGCGGTACATTATAACACACATCCCAAGAGCCGAAAACCAGAAGGCGGATAGGCTGGCAAAGCTGGCTAGTTCCGACAATCCAGAAGAGACTGAAATAATTCCAATTGAAACGTTGGAATCCCCAAGCTTTGAGTCGATGGAATTTGAGTTCACTTTCGAAGCGGAACCGGAAAAGGAGTCATGGATGACCCCAATTAAGAACTTCCTTAAGAATGGGACACTCCCATCAAAGAAGAGTGAGAAAAGGGCCTTAGTTCGCAAGGCTACTAGGTATGTCATGCAAGATGATACTCTTTATAGGCAAGGATTTTCTATGCCCCTGTTACGATGTATAGCACACGACGACATCAAGCATGTACAAAGAGAAGTACATGAAGGTGAGTGTGGAGATCATAAAGGAGGTCAGACTTTAGCGAAAAAGATATTGCGATACGGATACTTCTGGCCCACAATTAATAAAGATGCAGCTGATTATTCACGACGCTGCGATAAGTGCCAGAGATTCGCCAAAATCCCCAGAGCACCGTCGACCAAACTTAAATCAATGGTGAGTCCTTGGCCATTTTCCACGTGGGGAATTGATATTATTGGAGTTCTACCGATTGCTAAAGGAGGAGCGAAATATGCAATAGTGGCCGTGGACTACTTTACGAAGTGGGTGGAAGCTGAGCCCTTGACCAAAATCACGGCAAGAAAGGTGATAAGTTTCGTGGTTAGAAATATTATATGCCGGTTCGGGATCCCAAGGACCATTATAACTGACAACGGAACCCAGTTTGATAGTACTAAATTCAGAAATTTCTGCCAAAAGTATAAGATCGACAAGCGATACACTGCGGTAGCTTATCCGCAGTCGAATGGGCAAGTTGAGGCAATAAACAAAGTAATAAAATCCATCCTCAAGAAACGATTAGAGCACGCAAAGGCAAAATGGGTTGACGAATAGCCCCTAGCTTTGTGGGCATATCGAACAACATTTAAGACGGCTACTGGTCACACCCCTTTCTCTCTCTCCTTTGGCTCAGAAGTAGTAATTCCAGTTGAACTGGAAGTTCCTTCCCACAGGGTGACGTATTATGACCCGATGACGAATCGAGCACTCTTACTTGAGTCTCTTGATGAAGTTGAAGAAAAAAGGGACGAAGCAGATTCGCGTGCGGCAAGATATCGACGTCAGATGGCACGCTATTACGACAAAAAAGTTCGCCTTAGGACTTTTGAACCAGGAGATTTGGTGCTAAAGAGAGTCTTTCCATCCCTTCCTCACCTCGGTCCAAAGTGGGAAGGACCCTTTGTCATCCAACGGAAACTTGAAAAAGGAACCTTCAAGTTAACGACCGTAGATGGCGAAGAAGTCCCTAGAGCATGGAATGCCCAGCACTTAATGCGATATTTGGATTAGAAATGTTGTACTCTTTGTTATTTTTCTTATGAACTCTGTAATAAGGCACGGCTTGCCTTGGGAAAATCTGACGATATGAATAAAGGACTATAAAGTGGATGTAGGCTACGACTTAGCCGAACCACTATAAAAATATTGTGTGTTATTTACTGTTATGCGTTATATATATACATTCATCGATTATTCTGTTGTGACTATGGAATACAGGATGATTCAAAACCTGAAAAGGTTGAAGACAGTTTAAACATAAGAAAAAGCACAACGACTATTTGTGCGACAAGACATAAAAGAATGAGAAAACGACATTCTTAACTCTAACTCTCCAGAGAGAGAGAGAGTATAAAAGCGTCGCCGACTGATCGCTGAAAAAGAAATCCTTCCCCTAACTCAAACTCTCCAGAGAGAGAAAGAGTATAAAAGCGTCTCCGAGTGAGCGCTGAGAAAGAGATCCTTTCCCGCTGAAAGACCGGGGAATGGATAGATTGCTGAGCTTGAACTCTAGCTCTCTAGAGAGAGAAGGAGCATAAAAGGACGGGAAGACGACGTCCTCTGAGGCATGAAGGTGCACCCAGACAAGGGACCGCCTCAGTAAGAACTCTAACCTGGGTATAAGACAGGAGAGTATAAAAGAAATGCCAGAAAAAACGACAGGCACTGACGACACAGGAAATGCTATCCCGTCAGAAAATCGGGAGCATTCAGATTGCTTGATTAAGCATTAAATGATTTGTGAGAATTAGCTGGGGGCATATATGTATACGCATATTTCCTCTCTCTGTAACTTCATTTCATAACTATAGTAAGACATACATTTTTACATAAGTGCAGAACTAATGACAAACAGACATTGCAGAAAATGAATTATTTTTTATTTATTTACGAATGAATGAATTTGTACAGGAGAGTAGCTAAAAAAGAAGGTGCAAGAGCCGCTCTTGTAGCAACAATTGTTGATTCACTAAATGCTAAAACGACACAAGGCAATCCACTATTTAGATTTCGAGTGAGCCTTGGACATCTTGGCGGGTTTCTCCGCATCCTTTGCTTCTTTCTCAGCCTCTGTCAAGATTCGTTTTGATTTCTTCTTTCCTGAAGATGCGGTGCTGGAACCGGTAGACTTCCTCCCGGAGGGCGGAGCGCTAGAATCAAGAGAAGATTTTTTAGCGAGTTCCTCTGTAATAGATCTAGTTGAGAGCTTAACAACTAACCTTGACCCCGCATCCACAACTGCGAGGGGCTTGAGGGCTTCAGGGTCTAGTTCTTCGGCTTTTAATTGCAAGCGTTTGTCTTGATCAGCTTTCATTGCAGCCAAAGTAACATCATCAGCATTTTTTGACTCCCCGACTATTGCAACTTCTGGTTCCTCCTCATGACCTCCGTCACCGCCATCATCCTTTAAAGCTGCTATCATTTCTTCATCATGGGGAGTGTCGACCTTAGTCAGCTCACTTCCTTCTCCCAAGTCTATAGGAGAAGCATTGTCCTCCCCTCCTTTTGCCTTTTCCGTAGGCTCTACCCCAGCGGTGGCTCCCTGAGTCACATCTGTCTTTCCGGATGGCTCAATACCTACAGACTGAGAAGAAATAGTTATCAACTCAGGCGAAAACAATGGGTTTTTCATCGATTGCTCAATCACGTGGCGAAAGGTAGAAATAGCCTTGACAAATTGAGGAGAAAAGGTAGGGATACCTTCCGAAGACTTCTCAGCAGGGGTAACTGCTGTCTCTGATGCCATTTCAGGGATTGGAGATAGCAGAGTTGTTTGGGGGATTCCCGAATTTTCAGGGTCATACCCCTCCACTTCCGAAGTCGCGGGGGCAGCAGAAGAGGAACCAGTCTCGGGAATGTTTTTCTGTTTAATCCTCCGCTTCTCTTCTTCCATAGCCTCAGCAATGAGGCGGCGCCCTTCAGCTAGGCGTTCTGGCTCATCATCCCTCAAATACTTTTCCATTAGCTTATCCTCATCGATGGAATCGACTTTGAGCTCCTCTTTTTCCCACTCAACGATTTGATTCCATACTTGAACTAGAGTGGATGGGTAATCTTCGATCCAAGAAATGTTTTGGCGATGGATGATATGTGCGAAGAATTCAATCATTAATTCGCCAAAGCCCTGAAGATCAGCCTCTGCCTCTGACAATTGTTTGCGGGCTTCCTCTGTAGATTTGATAGCACACTCAACGTTGCCCTCCGCCAGGGCAGCTCTGTTCTCTGCCTCCAATAGCTTTGAAGCCAAGTCAGCATTCTTCTTTTCTAGTTCAGCATTCCTCTTTGCTAACTTGGCATTTTTCCGTTCGAGTTCAGTATAAGCAAGGCGCATCTTAGCAGCTTTTGACTTAGCATCATCAGCTTGCTTTTTTAACTCAGAACGCTCTTGAGTATGAGATTCCAGCAAATCATGATAACGTTTTTGCATATCTTCAAATTGTTGTTTGAAGTTAGAAGCGTCCCTTTGAGCAACAGCTAGCTGAGCTTGAGTGTCTTCCAAATATTTACCTAGGTTCTTTAAGGCCTTAGCATCTTCTTACGCGGTTTTTTGCATTGAATCAGCATTCGTAATTAGAGTCCGGATGATTCTGGAAAGGTTGCGCGAATATTTAAACATCTCAGAATACTGTTTCTCAACCGCGTCTATCTTTGCTTTGGCCTCATCTGCCCACTTAGAAGAAATAGGTTCAAGGGCAGGTAAAAAAGTCAAAGTCTCGATGTAGTGTTCGGGAAATTGCTCCTCCAAATACGCCCGCTTTATTGCAGTTTCCGCATCTAGTGGGGGAGGAGCGGGGATCGTCAATTCAGTGTCTCTGTGTGTGGAGGATTCAGTAGTTTCTTTGTCTGTCCTAGGTCGTTTAGTAGCAGGGACCTCGCGCTTACTTCGAGAGTCAGTATCTTTTGGAGGGCTGCCCTCTCTGCTGCGCTTTTCGTGGGAAGAGGCGGAGTCTTTCGATGGTGGCCTGTCCTCTTCCCTACGGCTTTGATAACCTTTGTATTTCTCTTGTTCCGACCGAACGGGAGAGCGAGAACGTGAGGGTCAAGAGCGATAGTAATCATAAGGCCTTCTCTCCTCCCTACCGCGATCATCACAGCGATCATACTCGATATCCTGAGGTGGATTAGACATGCTGCGGCGAAGCTTCCTGATATCATAGTAGGATCGAGACGTCGTGCCTGCACAATAAGACAAACGAAATTCAGAATCAATGAATTCACGGAGAAAGAGGTACAAAGAATGCAAATGCTGTTATATAAAGTGTGTCCTAAGTGGTGTGTTTCCCCCCAACCAACCCGAGTCTGAAGCTAGACTAGTACGGGCAGGCTCTTTGGCCTTAGCGGGAGTGGTCTCTTCAGAAGAGGTGAAGACTAAAGGATCCTTCCTGAAATCCTCTGAAGTGTATATAGTGTCAGGTAAGGGGAGATCCACCAAACCCTGAAATATTGGATCATCAGTACTAGGGACATCTCCCTCGGAAGCATTAAGTGGCGACTCTTGGGAGGATGTTGACTTTTCCAGAGAAGTAGCCTCCTCGGGGGCAGTATAACCTTCACGATGCTTTTCAGCCAGGTTAGCCAATTCGTCATCTTGAGTAGAAGATGGAGAAGGTGAAGTTTGAAGAGGCACTGTAGGAACTCCCGAGCCTTCTCCTGTCTCTGGGACTACCTCCACTGGAGGAATATATACGTATGGAGCCGTCCCATGACCAATACTACGAAAAACGGATAACAGCCCATGAAAGTGAAGATATTCGTCCTTAAGGACTTCATCGATAGTCAAGAATTTCTGATCGCCATTAAGAAGTTGGTGCATCCGGTCAAAGAACACCTGATCTGATATTTGTTTTGCATTGTCGACTGCAAACAAAAAGGAAAACAAGTTAAGGTGATGGCTCGAGTGTATAGAGTCCAGATTTAGAAAATCATTACTTTACTTGATTTTGTCCAACTCCTGGCACATCCAGGCTGTCGCTTCACATAGAACCATTCCAGTCTGGAATCTCCAGCTTTACTGCTGAATGGCGCCGAGATTATCTTCCTCTTAGGAACATACTCAAAATAGAAGAAAGATTTAGTCTCTCGAGTCCGGTGCTTGAAGTTATAGAAGAAATGAACGTCATCGAACGTGAGCTCTATGCCTAAGACCTCACGGTATGCTATATACAAAGTGTGCAAATAGGCATAAGAATTGGGATGCAGCTGCATGGGGGCAATCCGCATTTGTCTTAGAAAGTCAACGATGAAGGGAGAAAATGGAGGGATAGCGCCGACCATACACATCAATCGAGTGACCGCCATATATCCTTCTGGAGGGTTGTGGGGACGGTCAGAACTTGAAGGCACTAGAGTGTCCCTTTTCATTATCCCATATTTTAAACAAATTCGAGTAAGTCGGTCATTATCGATTGTTGATTCAACAGAATCTTGAGGCGATTCCAATATGGCAGCCGATTCAAACTCATCAGGAGCCCGGTCGTCGCCAACCCCTCCTTCTTTTTCAAACCCTAAAGAAACTTCATTCTCTGAAGATGCTTCGTCACTTTTACGATTTCTGACGTCGTAGTCTGAACCCTCATTATCCCATTCTGGATCCGACGGAGAAGATATGTCCTCGAGAGTAATCTTGTTAGAGGTTTCCGGGACTTCTTTCCTCTCGGCTAGTCTGGAAGAGCGTCTGGGTCTCATGGTCATAAAACTATTGAAGAAATATTAGCACAAATTAGAGCAAATTAGCCCGTATCCCCCTGTGCGTGTGTGCAAACTAAAGTGTAAGCAGTGTATACGGAAAGTGCAAAGTAAATGTTTAAAAGTGCGACGAAAAAGTTTGGCAAGATATAAAGAGTTGAAGTAATTCTTGATGTCCGGTTACGTTCGCAAGGCACTATCCTAACTGTCCATTAAATTGAAGATCATGCCAAAAGTTGATTGGGCCAGTTAGACGAGTTTTTATGCGTTAAGGTAGACTGTGCTTCGGTTCGGTTCGGGTCCATTCATTGGGATCGGATCGGGGGCGTGGCCTTAGGCTTGAATATCACAGTGGAACCCAGAAATCAAAGTCGGATCGGATCGGAGGCAAAGTCCCCTAACGGTTCGGATCGGATCACGTAGTTATACTTCTCCTCCGTCATCTTACAGTCCGACCCGATCCGGTTAGGTAGGCTCCTTTTCCCTTTCTTTAAATACTTGCTCCGACCAGATCCGATCTCCTGGATTTCTTTCCTTTTTTCTTTCTTTACATTCCCCGACCCGGTCCGATTTCCTGAACTCCCATCCTGTTTCCCTCATTTTTTCAACTTTCATGTCCCTCCGAACCAAACCGATTCTCTATCATCTTCTTCTCCTTCACCCTCTTTCTTCCCTAACCGACCCCAAGGCCAATTTCGTGCCAGTCACTCAAATCAAAACCAAGTAATTGTATGCTGGTGCACTCGACTACGGATTCTCATCCCCTCCGTTCCAACCTCAAGATGGCGACGAGTCTACTGGCGACGATGACGAGGGGGGTCACGGCGGCAAGGTCATCAGAGTTTCATACTCAAATCATCCTAATCGCTCACGAATCTGAATTGAGAAGGATTAAAGAAGGAATTGTTCAAAGTTTCATAACCTACCAATGAAATTACTTTGAGAATTAAAAGGAATTTTGATGCTTCAGGAGTTAGATTTTTCTTTCTTGTTTTGCAGAACTCGGGGAGTAAAACAGTAAGAATGAGAGAGGGATGAAGAATCAGTTTATATAGAGGAGTAGGGTGTCCATTCGTCTCCCCGTTCGGGTCGACAGCCCAGTAGAAGAACCCCCGTTCGGATCGGATGGACAACCCAGAAGCGAAGCTTGGCCCAATAGTCCAGTGAAAAATAGAAAGGAGAAGGGATCTGTTCGGATCGGAATCCGAACCGAACCGAGTTCTTTAGTTCAACAACGAATTATATTGAAATCTGAAGAAAAAGATGAAAGCACAAGGAAAATCAAAAGAAAAATCACCTCGAAGAGCATTGTGCAAGGATAATCAAAGCATGCTCCGTCTCCAACAGAAGCATCCTTTGAGGGGGCAAAATGTTAGCCCACTTTGTGAACTGGGCAACACAAAGTCAAGATGTGAAATATTGAAGAGCTTGAAAAACACTGAAGCGGGTCGGATCGGTGCAGTGTTGCGGTTCAGATCGGATAAAATCTGCTGTTCGGATCGGTGAACTATTGCTATTGGAACTAGAGAGGTACAACTATTTGGATCGGAGGGCAATCTACTTCCAGTCGGATCGAAAAGCCACCCAATTGCTACAGAGATAGATCGGAGCGGAGCGGAGCAGAGTAAAAAGAAGAGAGAATTGGTCCTCAGTTAATCCTGGTCGGATCGGAGATACCGATCCGAAGCCCTTGAGCCCTCTCTTCCGATCCGAACCCATTTTCCAGGTCACTCCCTTGCATGAGCGCCTGGTTATTCGGATCGGCTATGACCAGTTCCTGCCCACAACGTCCACTACTCTGATGCGATGTCAACATAGAAATCCATTCGAACCCGAGGCTGATGGGATGGATGACACGTGGCTCCGATCCGGATCGGGTTCTGAGCAAATTCTCACCTATAAATACCCCGTCTGGAGACAAAGAAAAGGATCTTTTTTCTGGCACTTTGAGAGTTCAACCACCTTCATAACCCGAATTCCAGCACACCCGGAAAATCCAAATCTTCTTTCATTATTTGTTTTTAGACAATTGAGTGATTGTAAGTGAGTTGTGAGAGAAATCAAGTGAACATTTCATTGTACTTGCAACTAAATCAGTGAAAATAGTGAAAGACAAGTGGACGTAGGCATTTCTTCGCCGAACCACTATAAATCCTGTGTGTTCATTTTTAATTTTGATTTCATTTCATTCTGCTTTTAATCAATTTGGGTGTTAGAACCACTTTTTGGTCTAACACTTAGATAGGTAAATAATGGTGATGTATAATGAGAATTAATTAATACATGGAAGAGAAGAAAAATTAATTTGATAACAGTGTGTGTAATGGAGAAGATAGTAAAATAAGGATAATTAATTTAAATATCAGGAATTAGGGATAATGGACATCAACATTGCGTTCCTCTCGAAATTTTACATGAAATAGAGTCCGAGTTTTCGAAAATCGGAGTCCGTATGAAGGAGTTATGACCTTCGGAAGATTCAGCGAAAAAATCAGAAATCAACCAGCCCAGCCCAAAAAAAAAAGGCCAAGTCAACCATAGTGTCGACCTCTCTAGGGGGAGGTCGACCATAGTTTCAACACCACTTGGGGAGGTCGACCTGTAGCGACCTAGAGAGGGAATTTTGGTCCAGAAGCGGGAAATTTGCCCCAGAAGCTGGCTAGGTTTATTTTTGAGCATATGGATGAGTATTTGGGATTGGTACATTGGTCTAACACCTATATTAACCCCCTAGGCTCACTGTTAACCCCACTAAAACTCTTGACAACACTATGGCTCTGCTCTTAATCCTTCTTCTTCCTCAAGCAAGTTAAAAATGGTTTTTAAGCCTATTCTTTTCTCTTCCAAATCTCTTATAGAAAAATTAAAAAAAAAATAGAACATCAAGTTTAAAGAGAAAGAGATTCAGATCTAAAATACTGCGTAAGAAAAGAAAAGGAATTCAGATCCGCAACCTACACCGTGAAAAGAAATCAAAGATTAAGAAAATTCATGAGTTGAAGATGAAAAGCAAGGTGAGTGGTGTGATGACCCCAAACTTCCGTAGACCAAAAGTAAGGATGATCATTTTGGAATACAACATATTTACAACAAAAACAGATCTCAGATAATTATCATAACACATAAACCATTGCAGCCGAAATAAGTGTCATCAACATTGCAGCAGAACATCAGAGTATGCAGTTTTACAGGATCCACTTAGCATAATAGAAGTCTTAACAAAAGAGAAACAAGTCTCCAATGAAAGGAAATAAGTTTCAAATCCCATTACATATATCAAAAGCAAAAGATAGAAAAATGTCTCAAAAGCAGAATAAAAGATGAAGAAAAGGTCTTCTTCTTCTTTCTCCCAAAGCAAGCTCCCACCAGAATGTATCACCTAGAAACCTGTCAATTGGCTGCCCATGTGGAAAGAGGGCACCCGAGTTTGCAAAAGTGAAACAAACTACGAGTCAGTCATGGGACTGGTGTGAGAATTCTTAACTAAATTTACTATCAAGATGGCGAATCTCAGGACCACGCCGCTAACGCGGAACGGGTTTACTCCATTGGATTGCCAATGCAATATTTTAAAGTTTATATAAAACAACGAAATGACCTTTGAAAAATGAAATCATCATAATACTCAAGTCCTATCACACAATGCAACGCATACAGGAGGATAGAGTTTTCCCTTATGATGATCAAACATGCTTAATACGTGAAAATAATGTTTTGATATTATCATTAGTGTCTGGGCAATATTAAAATACATCAATATAAATATATCAATCCTAGACGGCATAGTACCCCATCCTACTGTGTCGACCTATATAAGTTTTACAATCAAAACCGAAATGTTGTCGTAGTGGGAATTGGTTTTCTGTCATGAAATCGAGGCTAGGGATCGTCCTCTTCCGATTCGAGACACTCTAGCAAATGCCCCAGGATCACACCTATGGGCAACCCTTGGAACGGTAGGGCCGGTCCCCACCTAACGGTAGTGGATTGGCAATTCCTAAACATATGTTTCCCGTCCCCTTTGGTCCTATAATGTGACCACTTCCGGCCTATAAAAACGAGGTACCTCAATCCAAAATCCACATAGTAAAATGTCGGGTCGTGTTAATGCCCAAACACCACTTCTATCTAGAAAGAAACGTATGCACTCCCTACGGTCCATATCCCATTTTTGACTCATACCGGGGTGTGCAGCTCGCGAAGTCACGTTATACACAAAGCTATGCCTAAACAGGCTATGCTTTGATCATCAGCCACAAGGCCTGCTTTTCAACAAAGCCTTGTTTATTGCATCTTGGCATGCCACATTGACAATTCAACGCCATGCAATCGATAACTATCACTACGTATCAGGGTGTTAAGTAGAGAATAGATTCTCCACCACCAAATAGACATATTTTAATAGAAATCGATTTAATTACATGAAGCGAATTCCAACGTCAGACACGCATCCATTTACAAGTCTGTTCTGGGTCTGAACGAAACCGAAGACACCAAAAAGGCGCTCGCTTATCCGCACGACCAACACACACGTCCGAACAATTACCGCTTCAACCCAGTCCTGGGAACAAGTCAGTCCAAGTTATCAGAAGTCATCGTCCATTCGATGTGAAGATCGACGGTATTCAACCATCGTCTTCTTACATCTTTGATTCAATCGCCGTTCAATTATTTGAAATGAGTTAAACTCGGCCTTTTCAAATAATTGTCGCATAATTATAGCTAAAAACATTTCATCTATATTTATAACTATTTATCGATATTTTTATTTATTAAAAATAGTTCGAAATATATAAATGACGTTTCGGGTCAATGGGCGGCCCTGGCGCTGCTTTTTCCAAAATTTGATTTGCACATATCTTAAAATCTAACCGTCGGATTTTGATGAAATTTATATCGTTGGAAAGATCTTCCCAAAGCGGTCCTAATGGTTCCAGTTTTGGGAAAATCCAACGGTCGGATCTTTATACATATTCGCTTGAAGTTACGATTGTCGATGTGTGAACTACCGCGCTCATTTCGTTTAATTTTATATTTTATAGATAATATATATAAACCATTTAGGCGATTTCCCCTTGTTAAAATCCATTCCTTTTATTCTATAAAAATAACATTTTTGTTTGCCAATTCTAATGCGACAAAAAATGATGTTTCAACGATGTATATTTTCACATTCAATAAAAATGACATTTTTGTTCGTCAATTCTAATGCGACCAAAAATGATGTTTCAACGATGTATATTTTCACATTCAATAAAAATAACATTTTGTTCGCCAATTTTAATACGACAAAAAATGATGTTTCAACGATGTATGTTTTCACATTCCATAAAAATGACATTTTTGTTCGCCAATTCTAATGCGACCAAAAATGATGTTTTAACGATGTATAATTTCAATATTCAACAAATGACATTTTTGTTCGCCAATTCACATGCGACAAAATGATGGTTTCAACAATGTATATTTTATATTCAACAAGAATGACATTTTTGTTCGCCAATTCTAATGCGACCAAAAATGATGTTTCAACGATGTATATTTTCACATTCAACAAAAATGACATTTTTGTTTGCCATTCTAATGCGACCAAAAATGATGTTTTAAAATGTATAATTTCACATTCAATAAAAATGACATTTTTGTTCGCCATTCTAATGCGACCAAAAATGATGTTTGAAAATGTATAATTTCACATTCAATAAAAATGACATTTTTGTTCGCCAATTCTAATGCGACCAAAAATGATGGTTCAACGATGTATATTTTTATATTCAATAAAAATGTAAAAGTCCCTTATTCTTTTATTTACATATAAAATGTAAATCTCTTTTTATTCTTTCCTATTTACATTGAAAATGTAAATCGCTTTTTATTCATTTTTCATTACATTAAAAATGTAAGGTTCTCTATTTATTTTCATTACATAAGAGAACTCAATTAAAAAGTTAATTCATCTTTCTATGTAATATTTGCATTGTAAAATGCAATTAAAAAGGTGGACTTTATTTTCAATGTAAACATCTTTTCTAGTGTCAACACTCCTAATATAAATATTTTCTAATGTCAAGATTTGATTCACTTCAACTCTATTGACATAACGATGAAATTTTGTTCATTTCAACTATATAAACGTGACGATGAAATTTTGTTTATTTCAACTATATAAACATGACGATGAAATTTTGTTCATTTCAACTATATAAACATGACGATGAAATTTTTGTTTATTTCAACTATATAAACATGATGATGAAATTTTGTCCATTTCAACGATATAAACATGACGATGAAATTTTTGTTTATTTCAACTATATAAACAAGACGATGAAATTTTGTTTATTTCAACTATATAAACATGACGATGAAATTTTGTTCATTTCAACTAATTTAACATACGATGAATTTTGTGCATTACAACAATGGCAACATATGATTTGATGTAAAATTTCTATGAATCAAAATAAAAGATCCCACCTTTATTTTCTGAAATCAAATAAGATATATAAATTTATTCATTTTATAGGATAAAAGATCAAATCTTTATTATATAAATCCAACTTCTTTTATTTTATAAGTCAAAATAAAAGATCAAATCTTTATTTATTATATCTCAAAATAAAAGATCAAATCTTCTTTGACTTTTATTATATAAATCAAAATAAAAGGCTCAACTTTGTTTTTGATTTGTTTCAAGAACAAAAGATCAAACTTTATTATATTTTTGTTTCAAAAGCAAAAGATCAAAGCTTTGTTTCAAACAAGGATCAAATCTTTATTGTATTTTATTTTATTTCAAAACAAAAGATCAAAGCTTTGTTTCAAACAAAGATCAAATCTTTATTATATTTTATTTTATTTCAAAACAAAAGATCAAAGCTTTGTTTATTTATTTTATTTTCAAAACAAAAGATCAAAGCTTTGTTTCAAACAAAGATCAAATCTTTATTATATTTTATTTTATTTCAAAACAAAAGATCAAAGCTTTGTTTCAAACAATGATCAAATCATTATTATATTTTATTTTATTTCAAAACAAAAGATCAAAGCTTTGTTTCAAACAAAGATCAAATCTTTATTATATTTTTTTTTATTTCAAAACAAAAGATCAAAGCTTTGTTTCAAACAAAGTTATTATATAAAACAAAGATCAATATTAAGAGAATGGAATAAAAATAAAAATAAGAACAAAAACAAAGGTGAGAACTTTGTTATAATTACATCTGAATTTTTACAGATCCAAACTGTCAAACTATAACATGACATCACAACGAATAAAATTCAACAAGACAACAATCACCACATAACAGATCAGAATAATATACAATGATTCAACTGATCGAATAGAATTAAAATAAATTATTTAATTATCCAAATTCAGAAATCTCACAGTCGTTGAAGATTTTTGGCCAAAATTCAAACTATTCAGAATCAACTTCAGTCGGTCCAGATGCGTAGATCTCAGTCACACGATTACAACGCCGCTGAAATCATCGAATTTCGAATTGAAACGAGTTAGATATGATAAATTGAAGTTATAAAACAATTTAAATAAATTAATTAATAAATTAATAAATTAAATAACCTTTCTTCCCTATCAGACACTAAAGGCCGACACCTCTTCCTAATGTTCAATACTAGGGTTCACGATTGCGGCCACTACAAGAGTTGAGGAGCCGATCGGAGGATGTCACGCTGGGGAGCTCGGAGAGGCGCACGAGGGGGTGTTTGGCTGAGCTCGGTCGTGGCTAGGGGGGCCCACGGCGGCTATATGCGGTGGGTTTGGGTTCGGGTGGTTTGGTTATGGTGGCTCCAAAGGGCGATCAGATGGTATGGAATCGTGGAGGAGATCAAGGGCTTTGAAATGGTGTAGAATATGTGGTCTAATTCTTGGAAGAGAGGAAGAACTTAAGGGGAGAAAGAGGAGCAAATTCGGCTATTGATTCAAGGGGGCGGCTGCCACGAAGGAGACAGTGAACAGTGTTTTAGATTTTAGGGTTTTTCCTATTTTTATATTGAATTTTGTGTATTTTTACAAATGAATCCAAATCTTTCAAACCGTGCTGATTCCAGTCCAAACAAAGTTGACCCTAGCTAATAGCCCATATTCCGGACGCAATGGGATAGGTCTCGTCAGCCCAAACGGTTGTCCGTGGCCTATATTATTTAATTTAATATTTAATTCCTTTATTAATTTAATTCGTCTTCATAAATAAATTCACCGAGGCCACAAACGGACTCAGAAAAATCCATATATATATATATATTTGTCTATATTATGAAGATACGGTCCTAACAAAATTAATTTCGTTGAATTCTGACACTGTTTGGAAAATGGCTATTTTTCAGTCGATTAAATTTGACTATAATCGACCAAACAAATTTTCCTTCGCCACGCTCATATATTAAATCGAAAAAATCTAAAAATTGAAACCTAGCATGTAACAACCCGTATTTTCAATAACCTGTTATAACATAAATGGAGGCAGAATTAAGCTGTAAAATCCGAATCAAGGGAAACGGGCTATGCCATTGCATTCGTCTCGGAAAAATACGCGAAATAGAGTCCGAGTTTTCGAAAATCGGAGTCCGTATGACCAAGATATGGCCTCGCGAAGTTTCACAAAAAATTCCCAAATTAAAGTATACTTAATTAAGTGAAATGGGTTGCGCAGAGAAATATATATATATTGATATACATATATATATAATTGAAAATTAAATAAATAAATATGCAAAAATGTTCAAAACAGCGAATTGGGAGAGGGGAATAACCGAACCGGCCGATTTTTGAGGTCGACCCGAGCCCGCTGGGTCGACTAGGGGTTAATCCAGGGTGTTTGGCTGTCAACCCGTGGGCCGATTCGCTCAAATGCAGATTTTGCATTTGGATGATTCTCATGGTTCATCTTTAATCTAAAGGCCCTAGATGGTTCCTACACTTGACTTCTTCCCCAAGACATGCTTTGATGGCTTGGATTGAATCTAGGTTTAATCCTATGGCCTAAAACACTTGCCTAATCTATAAATAAGAACCTAACCTATCCTAAATCCTCATTATTCATTCATGCAACTAAACTATGGCAAAATATTACCTCTCATGGCCTCCACTCTCTTCATAAAATTTCTAAATGGTTTCTATGAGAGATTTTCCATGCATACAAGTGTTTTCAAGCTTGTATGAGTGTCATTAGCTTGCATTCAAGTCAAGTTTCTATCTTTGCATCATAAAGCAAGGGTTTTGATCATTTTGGCTCAAGGGTTTTTTTGTTAGACTTGCATTTTGGGTCTATTTGATTGCATAAGGGCTTTGTCATTTCTTTTGTGCCTTCATAGCAATGTAAGCCCTTTCCCTACTCTTAGATATTAACTATGAAGTTAAATGTTCATGTTGCAAGTTTGGGTTTGATCATTGAGTATGATACATGCTATCATGTCATGCAAGTTTATGAAGTCATTATCTTGATCTTGTGAGCTAAAAGCTACAACCTTTATGTTGAAATGTTGCATTAGGCAACATGAGAACCCTCATAACCTTTATGTCAACTTGCATATGAAGTCATAACCCTTATATGATGATATATGCGAGTTACTAGTCATCATTCCATATCTTTTGTCACCATGATTCGCTTATGTGCCAAGTTTGGGTTTATGCATGTTTTGAGGCTTAAGAATGTAACATGCAAGTTAATGAACACATTTGTGCCTCATTTGCCACCATGATTAACTTGTGGCTTAATATCCATTTTTGTCATGCCTTTGCCAAGTCTCTTCTTTTACTCCATTACGTTGTCGCGAACGTATATGCGAGTTTAAAAGCGTTGGGTTATGTTATGGGTAATTTCTAATGACATGAAAATACAACTTGAAAACATGACTTGAAATATAACATGGAAGTTGTCATGTAAGTATGCATAAAAACATAAGCTTGGGAATTTACCTATTAAGTTAGGTCTACCCTTTGGGAATTTACCTATTAAGTTAGGTCTACCCAAATGCTTGAAAACTTGTAACACGTTTTGGGAAACATGATGGACATGACACTTAGATAATATAAGTGTGGCCAAATCGAGGTTGGGTTGAGTTTGCAACGTAAAACTACCCGGAACCGACCGGCCTAACTAGTAGTTGCAAACAATAGGACCCAATGTGAGAAGTTGGTCGTGTTGTGCTTGAACCCGAGGTTAGACCAAGTTGTAGTGTAAAGCTACCTGGAACCGACCGGCTTAACTAGTAACCACAACAAAGTCTAATGTGAGAGGTGAAGGTGCATTAAGTAATTAATGCCACATGATAGGGTTAAGTTAATTTGATTAATGACTCTTAACCAAATATGACATGGACAAATGGGTTAAGTAATTTGATTAGGCTAATGATACTTAACAAAACATGACAAGGTTGGGTAGGTTAAGTAACTTGATTTGCCTAATGACACTTAACCATTTTTATATGACTAGTGGATGGGGTTAAGTTAACCAACACTTATTCAATCCAACACGATAACTTGGTAAGGTTAAGTAAGTTTTCTTAATGACGCTTAACCGAAAAATACGGTTAACGAATGGGGTTAAGATTAGACTCAATTAGTCTAAACATGGAAATCGGATGGGGTTAAGTTAGCCTAGACTTAATTAATCCCACTTGGTAGTTTAATGGGGTTAAGTTAAACACTTAACTAATCTAAACATGATGAATTGATGTGGTTAAGTGACCTATACTTATCCAATCTAACTCGTTAATTTATTGTGGTTAAGTTAACCAATACTTAACCAATATAACGTGAAAACATGATAAGGCTAAGTCACGAATCGCTTGAATACACTTGACCGATTTGACTAAGTAAATTGATAGGATCAAGTTAATATATACTTAACCAATCTAGAATGATAATTGGACGAGGTTAAGTCGTGAATTGCTTAATATACTTAACCAACTTGAGCATGGTTTGTAGGGTTAAGCCTTGAACTTGGATACTTAGCCAATTTTGACAGAATTTGTAGACGGGTTAAGTCATTAACTTAAGTGACACTTAATCCATTATGTAAACCCTAGTTCTGAGGATTAGGTGGATAACCGTAATTAACAAGGATAACGGGAACAATGCTAAGTGGTAAACCTTAGTTGAAGAATAACTAAGTAATGATTCCTAGTCAAGGAAATTTAGACCAGTTCATAGATAGATGAGTAACCTGATACGGTAGGTCATCGTTTAAGTATACGAGTAGGAGCAAGTATCTGATTTAGATAAAGGCTCCAGCGAACTGGGTAACGAAGCAGCGGCTTCGGGGAACGTGAGGATATTCTTGGTATCCCTCTATGAGCTACCAGGTGATTATACTAGGCTCATGAGAGGTTAAGGTCTGCGTTAGAAGAACCAAGAGTATGCCTTGGTTGCTATACGAGCGACCTAAAGATGGGGATGGATAGGGGATAGTCGACGATACACGGTCGTACCCTAGATAGCATTTCGTCAGGCTACCTACCATCTTTGGTCAAGCGTGTACATACGGAAAGGCAGAGAACACCCAAAAGACCATAATTGCTATCTAATTATGGTTGCGGTAAGGCTTGGATGTGGGTTGGCCAGTGTTGTGTTCTCATACAGGATTTATCCTGTCTTGTCTTTCACTAGTTAAGGGAGTGGTCTCGTGGGACCATAGCCACGTATAAGAAAAACAGACCTTAGCATCTGCATCGGCAGATAAATCGAAAGCTCCCGACCGAGTCCTGTATTTCTTGATTTGCCCTGTGACAGGACTCGGATGGCACGATGTGATATATGTGCATATAGTCATGGAAAAGCGATTCACGATGAATGCATGGGAAAAAGGGCGCGGTTGGCGGTTAGCGTAATCCCTAGTGGCCCTAGGTGGTTGAACCCAAACCGAGATACGAAAACGTGCAATAGGTAAGCATAATCCCTAGCAGCCCTAGGTAGCATAAGTCCTAGTTGTACAAACAATAATTCATGTTGGAAGACCCTAGCTAGGTTTAGGGTAACAGTCCAAACCGATCTTAAGGATCATGGAACTATGTTAAAGTAATATAGAATCTCATGGGAAAGCCCGTATGGTCTACGGCAAGGGACTGAACATTTACATGGAATAAAACATACAAGTTGAGTAACCTATATATGCGATATATTAGGTTGACATGGACCATTACACGACTTTTGAGTGAGGGCCATTCTTGGTTAACACATGACACGGTGGGGATACTAGTACGGTAGGTGCAGAGCTAAAATACAGGATAGATATCACGGGGCGTTATACGTGACAGATATCTTGGGGATATTATACTTGATAGAAACCTGACGATCTGATACCTTGTTTTATCTTGACATCGTAATTTATCATGACACCTTAGTTTATCTGAGTTCAGTAGTTCATCCTGTTATTTTGGTTTAGCTTATCTATCTTCTTATCATGCTTATGTTCATCTCAATTTCTCATGTCAGTTAACTTTACTAGTTTTTATGCTAATAGTAGATAGGGCTTACTCAGTCTTTTTGACTGACCCGTTTTGTTTTGCCTCTTTTCTTCCGTTCCCCCCCCCCCCCCAGGTTACAGGGAGGAAATACTGTTGTTTAGTTCGGACTTCTTCTGCTTGAAGGTCATCATGGATGGCTTGGACTTTTCTTGGCTAATGGCTACTTTACTGTTTTTACTTGGGGAATAATTTATGAAAATGTCTTTATGCTTCTTTACTATTGCAAGACAGGTTTTGATGTACTCTGATGTAAAAGGCTTTAGACCTTATTTATTCATGTTATGAAAGTTTCATTTTACTTCCACTATTTTATATGTTCTGTCTTGTGATATTTCTGTGCATGTTTATCAATAATGCCCCTCTAAAGCTAGTGCATTCCTTTGCGAGTGACCCTAGCGGAGGCGGGGTGTTACACGTGGTATCAGAGCCAGGTTACCAGACTGGGCAAAAGTTTTTAAAGACCTTCTGAAAACTATTTGAAAAAAAAAACCGTTTACAAAGAAGCATTTTTCAAGAAACTTTTCTTTTTTAAAAAAAAGGCTATTCCCCAAAGGCCATTAGCACTATCCTTGTTTCCTTAATTGAGTCTCTTTTCCTTTCTTTCCGCCATCTGTAGTCACAGTAGTTTTAACTGCGACTAGTCTTTTCTACCTACGAAAGTGCTTTCCATACGATGGAGGTGGTTCTCGAGAGACCAGTGGCCGCGTTATAAGAAAGGATCGTGAGAAAGAAGGATAAAGGATACGAGCTTAAGGATGAGCAACTTGTTGGTATGGCTTAGTCCTCAAAGGAGGGAGAAAGATGAGCAATGAAACCCATGACGAGAGAGTACCTTTGGCATGGTAAAACGGGGCGGATAGTTAAGTATTATGGGACAAGGACAAGATCATCGGGAGGGCACTAGTATGCTCTCATTTCTAGAGTACCTCGGAAGGAGGGTAACGATCTTGTTAAAGGTTTAGCTTTTCTTCTCTATCATCCCGTTAGGACTTCGTTGTTCGTATCATTTAAGTATGCTTCGATAGTTGAGTCTCTGCACCTTAAGTACTAGCGTAATAGAGAATCTCATTTTTGTCTCAAAGTCCTATTGGAGAATCAGTCCATTTATACATGACTTGTTTGGATTTGGGAATGTCTATGCCAAGTGTTGAGTTTGGAAATAATGCTTATGTTTATAAGCTATGGATGGATTGTAGGGATGAAGTGGTTATCCAGTAGGGGGTGCCACTCTCGGTTTTGATAGGAGGGTAGTTAGACCTTTTGACTAGCCTTGGTAATGCCCTCGAAGTATCGGGTAACCTTTTTGAGGTTTTGTCATGACTAGTTACTTAGAATCCCTTGATGCCTTTATTGGAAATTTGAAGCCCGATTGAGTGGTGTTCGCCAATAAGACGGATGGTTTACTTCATTTATGCATGGGTTATAGAGATCACCCTAGTAAGTGCGCATGATAACTTGATTGACATCTGTTTACTTTCAAGAGAAAGTTCTTCTACATGGAATGCCTTATAGTATATAAACGAGATCCAAGATTCACTAGTGAATTTTGGAAAGCTTGCATGAGATCATGAGTACGCAGTCATGTTTGCGTCAAGTATTCTAGGAAAAGGATAAGTGCAAGTGGAACGAGAGGCGACAAAGAAATGAGTTCCAGCTCATGTTATGGAAACAGGAATAAGAAGCTACAAAATCGCGAAGTTAAAAGACGACTTTGATGGTCAAAGACTAGATACGCGCATGATATCTCTTTTTGGGAGTATATCCTCGATCCCTGTTTTCTGTAGAGCTTACTTGTAGGCTATCTTTTGTGGACATCCTCTCGGTCCTATTCTCCGTTACAAACCCTGTAAGGATTTTGTCCTGTTTATCTTCTCGACCCTGTTTCAGGGAATTCTAGGTAGAACCCTATGGATGTAAACATGTATTTGAAACATGTTATGATTTATATGGTTGCAAGTGGTTGCAAGTGGTTGCTCGTGGATGCGCGAATACACATTAGATACTAGCTCGACTCGGTCACATTTCATATTGCATATGCACGAGTATTTATACCTGTTTATGGATGAAATCGAATGTATTATCATGCGGTTGTTGCATATGAATGAATGATTGTGCACGCATATAGTATCTATATGACTAGGACTATTTGCATACATGTTGGATTCATGGCACTATACATATTTTGCATTAGAAAGATTATTCAGGCCTGATCATTAGCATTAGCTAAGGAACATGGACACACACGTTTTGCATATATTCATACAGCATTAGAAATCATCTAAGGACAATGGTTGCTTGTGGATGATGTTTTGAGTAGATGGATGATGGATGGTAGGATATGTTCTTCCTAACTTGGAGATTTCGGGGACGAAATCCTAAAAGGTGGGGAGAATGTAACAACCCGTATTTTCAATAACGTGTTATAACATAAATGGAGGTAGAATTAAGCTGTAAAATCTGAATCAAGGGAAACGGGCTATGCCATTGCATTCATCTCGGAAAAATACGCGAAATAGAGTCCGAGTTTTCGAAAATCGGAGTCCGTATGACCAAGATATGGCCTCGCGAAGTTTCACGAAAAATTCCCAAATTAAAGTATACTTAATTAAGTGAAATGGGTTGCGAAGAGAAATATATATATATATATTGATATATATATATATATATATATAATTGAAAATTAAATAAATAAATATGCAAAAATGTTCAAAACAGCGAATTGGCAGAGGGGAATAACCAAACCGGCCGATTTTTGAGGTCGACCCGAGCTCGCTGGGTCGACTAGGGGTTAATCCAGGGTGTTTGGCTGTCAACCTGTGGGCCGATTCGCTCAAATGCAAATTTTGCATTTGGATGGTTCTCATGGTTCATCTTTAATCTAAAGGCCCTAGTTGGTTCCTACACTTGACTTCTTCCCCAAGACATGCTTTGATGGCTTGGATTGAATCTAGGTTTAATCCTATGGCCTAAAACACTTGCCTAATCTTTAAATAAGACCCTAACCTATCCTAAATCCTCATTATTCATTCATGCAACTAAACTATGGCAAAATTTTACCTCTCATGGCCTCCACTCTCTTCATAAAATTTCTAAATGGTTTCTATGAGAGATTTTCCATGCATACAAGTGTTTTCAAGCTTGTATGAGTGTCATTAGCTTTCGTTCAAGTCAAGTTTCTATCTTTGCATCATAAAGCAAGGGTTTTGATCATTTTGGCTCAAGCGTTTTTATGTTAGAGCTTGCATTTTGGGTCTATTTGATTGCATAAGGGCTTTGTCATATCTTTTGAGCCTTCATAGCAATGTAAGCCCTTTCCCTACTCTTAGATATTAACTATGAAGTTAAATGTTCATGTTGCAAGTTTGGGTTTGATCATTGAGTATGATACATGCTATCATGTCATGCAAGTTTATGAAGTCATTATCTTGATCTTGTGAGCTAAAAGCTACAACCTTTATGTTGAAATGTTGCATTAGGCAACATGAGAACCCTCATAACCTTTATGTCAACTTGCATATGAAGTCATAACCCTTATATGATGATATATGCGAGTTACTAGTCATCATTCCATATCTTTTGTCACCATGATTCGCTTATGTGCCAAGTTTGGGTTTATGCATGTTTTGAGGCTTAAGAATGTAACATACAAGTTAATGAACACATTTGTGCCTCATTTGCCACCATGATTAACTTGTGGCTTAATATCCATTTTTGTCATGCCTTTGCCAAGTCTCTTCTTTTAATCCATTACGTTGTCGCGAACGTATATGCGAGTTTAAAAGCGTTGGTTTATGTTATGGGTAATTTCTAATGACATGAAAATACAACTTGAAAATATGACTTGAAATATAACATGGAAGTTGACATGTAAGTATGCATAAAAACATAAGCTTGGGAATTTACCTATTAAGTTAGGTCTACCCTTTGGGAATTTACCTATTAAGTTAGGTTTACCCAAATGCTTGAAAACTTGTAACATGTTTTGGGAAACATGATGGACATGACACTTAGATAATATAAGTGTGGCCAACTCGAGGTTGGGTTGAGTTTGCAACGTAAAACTACCTGGAACCGACCGGCCTAACTAGTAGTTGCAAACAATAGGACCCAATGTGAGAAGTTGGTCGTGTTGTGCTTGAACCCGAGGTTAAACCAAGTTGTGGTGTAAAGCTACGCGGAACCGACCGGCTTAACTAGTAACCACAACAAAGTCTAACGTGAGAGGTGAAGGTGCATTAAGTAATTAATGCCACATGATAGGGTTATGTTAATTTGATTAATGACTCTTAACCAAATATGACATGGACAAATGGGTTAAGTAATTTGATTAGGCTAATGATACTTAACAAAACATGACAAGGTTGGGTAGGTTAAGTAACTTGATTTGCCTAATGACACTTAACCATTTTTATATGACTAGTGGATGGGGTTAAGTTAACCAACACTTAATCAATCCAACGCGATAACTTGGTAAGGTTAAGTAAGTTTTCTTAATGATGCTTAACCGAAAAATACGGTTAACGAATGGGGATAAGATTAGACTCAACTAGTCTAAACATGGAAATCGGATGGGGTTAAGTTAGCCTAGACTTAATTAATCCCACTTGGTAGTTTAATGGGGCTAAGTTAAACACTTAACTAATCTAAACATGATGAATTGATGTGGTTAAGTGACCTATACTTATCCAATCTAACTCGTTAATTTATTGTGGTTAAGTTAACCAATACTTAACCAATATAACGTGAAAACATGATAAGGCTAAGTCACGAATCGCTTGAATACACTTGACCGATTTGACTAAGTAAATTGATTGGGTCAAGTTAATATATACTTAACCAATCTAGAATGATAATTGGACGAGGTTAAGTCGTGAATTGCTTAATATACTTAACCAACTTGAGCATGGTTTGTAGGGTTAAGCCTTGAACTTGGATACTTAGCCAATTTTGACAGAATTTGTAGATGGGTTAAGTCATGAACTTAAGTAACACTTAATCCATTATGTAAACCCTAGTTCTGAGGATTAGGTGGATAACCGTAGTTAACAAGGATAACGGGAACAATGCTAAGTGGTAAACCTTAGTTGAAGAATAACTAAGTAATGATTCCTAGTCAAGGAAATTTAGACCAGTTCATAGATAGATGAGTAACCTGATACGGTATGTCATCGTTTAAGTATACGAGTAGGAGCAAGTATCTGATTTAGATAAAGGCTCCAGCGAACTGGGTAACGAAGCAGCGGCTTCGGGGAACGTGAGGATATTCTTGGTATCCCTCTATGAGCTGCCAGGTGATTATACTAGGCTCATGAGAGGTTAAGGTCTGCGTTAGAAGAACCAAGAGTATGCCTTGGTTGCTATACGAGCGACCTAAAGACGGGGATGGATAGGGGATACTCGACGATACACGGTCGTACCCTAGATAGCATTTCGTCAGGCTACCTACCATCTTTGGTCAAGCATGTACGTACGGAAAGGCGGAGAACACCCAAAAGACCATAATTGCTATCTAATTATGGTTGCGGTAAGGCTTGGATGTGGGTTGGCCAGTGTTGTGTTCTCATACAGGATTTATCCTGTCTTGTCTTTCACTAGTTGAGGGAGTGGTCTCGTGGGACCATAGCCACGTATAAGAAAAACAGACCTTAGCATCTGCATCGGCAGATAAATCGAAAGCTCCCGACCGAGTCCTGTATTTCTTGATTTGCCCTGTGACAGGACTCGGATGGCACGATGTGATACATGTGCATACAGTCATGGAAAAGCGATTCACGATGAATGCGTGGGAAAAAGGGCGCGGTTGGCGGTTAGCGTAATACCTAGTGGCCCTAGGTGGTTGAACCCAAACCGAGATACGAAAACGTGCAATAGGTTAGCATAATCCCTAGCAGCCCTAGGTAGCATAAGTCCTAGTTGTACAAACAATAATTCATGTTGGAAGACCCTAGCTAGGTTTAGGGTAACAGTCCAAACCGATCTTAAGGATCATGGAACTATGTTAAAGTAATATAGAATCTCATGGGAAAGCCCGTATGGTCTACGGCAAGGGACTGAACATTTACATGGAATAAAACATACAAGTTGAGTAACCTATATATGCGATATATTAGGTTGACATGGACCATTACACGACTTTTGAGTGAGGGTCATTCTTGGTTAACACATGACACGGTGGGGATACTAGTACGGTAGGTGCAGAGCTAAAATACAGGATAGATATCACGGGGCATTATACGTGACAGATATCTTGGGGATATTATACTTGATAGAAACCTGACGATGTGATACCTTGTTTTATCTTGACATCGTAATTTATCATGACACCTTAGTTTATTTGAGTTTAGTAGTTCATCCTGTTATTTTGTTTTAGCTTATCTATCTTGTTATCATGCTTATGTTCATCTCAGTTTCTCATGTCAGTTAACTTTACTAGTTTTTATGCTAATAGTAGATAGGGCTTACTCAGTCTTTTTGACTGACCCGTTTTGTTTCGCCTCTTTTCTTCCGTTCCCCCTCCCCCCAGGTTACAGGGAGGAAATACTGTTGTTTAGTTCGGACTTCTTCTGCTTGAAGGTCATCATGGATGGCTTGGACTTTTCTTGGCTAATGGCTACTTTACTGTTTTTACTTGGGGAATAATTTATGAAAATGTCTTTATGCTTCTTTACTATTACAAGACAGGTTTTGATGTACTCTGATGTAAAAGGCTTTAGACCTTATTTATTCATGTTATGAAAGTTTGATTTTACGTCCGCTATTTTATATGTTCTGTCTTGTGATATTTCTGTGCATGTTTACCAATAATGCCCCTCTAAAGCTAGTGCATTCCTTTGCGAGTGACCCTAGCGGAGGAGGGGTGTTACATAGCAATAATATGACATTCCGGTTCCAATGAAAGTAGTTTCGTCGCAAACAGAGATCGTTTGAAAATTGACTATTTTCACTGGCTTTAATGTTATTCAAAAATGGAATTTTTAATTTCTGCCACATTTTTCCACCAAATAATTTAAAATAAAATTTTTAAATTGGTTTGGATTTTCCAGGTCATTACAATCTCCCCCACTTAAGAATTTTTCGTCCTCGAAAAGGAATCAGAGTAAAGTAGGAACCAATATGAAAAATGTAAATTGATATAAACCTACCTTAGTACAAGAGTTACTCGGAGATATCCACTCTGCACTTGGGGTAAGCCTTTTTGATGTTATCCTCTGTCTCCCAAGTACAGTCTCTAGGATGCCCACTCCATTGAACCTTGACTAGGTTGATCTTCTTGTTCCTCAAGATTTTGGTTTCTTTGCCAATGATCTCAATTGGGTGTTTTCTCACTGTCAGATTTGGAGCAATATCTAGGACCTGTTGGTTTAGTTCATCCTCAATCAGATCTAGATCGTGCACATGATTGCGGAGTTGAGACACATGAAATACATCATGCACCCTTGGCAACTAGTCAGACAGCTGCACTCTATAAGCGTGAGTACCAACCCTTTCGAGAATAAGGAATGGACCTCGGTGCCAACTTTCCCGTCTTCCCAAAACGAATCACGCCTCTCAAAGGAGAAACCTTCAAGTATACTCGATCACCTACAGAGAATTCAAGATTCCTTCTTCGCTGGTCTGCATAGCTCTTTTGTCCACTCTGAGAAGTCAACAAGCGCTTCTTAATCAAGTCAACCTTATCCGATGCTTCTCGAACCATGTCGGGGCCCAAGACTAGTCGATTGCCTGACTCCACCCAACATGCCGGAGATCTGCACGGCCTGCCATAAAGTAATTCAAATGGTGACATCCCCATGCTTGCTTGGTAGCTATTATTATAGGAGAATTCCACCAAGTGCAAGTGGTCCTCCCATGAGCCGCCATAGTCAAGAATGCAAGTACGCAATAAGTCTTCCAAAACACGATTCACCCTCTCACTCTGGCCATCTTTCCGAGGGTGATAGGCAGAGCTCAAATTCAACTTGGTCCCAAGCTCTTCTTGAAAAGCTTCCAAGAATTTACTGGTAAATAATGGATCCCGATCACTGACAATGCTTTTGGGAACCCCATGCATTCTGACTATCTCTCTGAGATAAAGCTGTGCCAAACTACGAGCTGTTCTATTGGACCGAACAGGGATGAAATGGGCAGATTTTGTTAAGCGATCCACAATCACCCATATGCTATCATTGCCCTTTCTGCTTCGGGGCAAGCCATCAATAAAGTCCATAGAAATTTCCTCCCACTTCCAACGTGGAACTCCTAACGGTTGCAACAAACCTGCCAGTTTCTGTTGATCACTTTTGACTTGCTGACAAGTGGGACATCTAGCAACATAAATAGAAATATCTCTCTTCATCGACCTCCACCAACATGTGCGGTTGAGGTCGTGATACATCTTGCTCACTCCAGGGTGAACACTAAGCTTAGATTTATGACATTCATCCATAACCTCCCTTTTGAGCTTAGAGTCGTATGGGACACAGATTCGGCCTAATAGCCTCAGAACCCCTTTCTCATCAATTTGGAAACTTGTGGATTTGCCATCCTGAATTCTTTTAATAATCCTCTGAATAAATTTATCATTCTTTTGAAGAGCAGAGACTTTATCAATCAAAGAAGGAGTGATAATGAGACTGGCGATAATGAGATTGTTGCATTCTGCATTCTTTCTACTGAATGCATCGGCTACAACGTTTGCTTTTCCCGGAGTATACAGGATATCCAGGTCATATGATGCAAGAAATTCGACCCAGCGTTGCTGCCTCATATTTAAATCTTTTTGGGTAAAAAGGTGCTTCAAGGATTTGTGATTCGTGTAAATTTCAAACTTTTCACCCAAAAGATAATTCCTCCATATTTTAAGAGCAAACACAATGGCCATTAGTTCAAGGTCATGCGTGACGTAATTCTTCTCATGCGGTTTTAGTTGGCGGCTAGCATATGCGACTACCCTGCCTCTTTGCATCAGCATCGCACCAATACCTTAAATAAATAAGGGATAACATGTTAAAATGAGATTTGTCATTAAAGGAAAAATGTTATCTTAGACATGTTAATTTATAAAAGAAACAACCTTTCTTAGAGGCGTCGGTCCAGACCTTCAAATCCTGATTGCCATCTATGATGGTCAACACAGGTGCATTGGTCAACCTCTTCTTTAGCTCTTAGAAAGATGTCTCGCATTCTGGTGTCCACTTGAATTTCGTATGCTTCTTGGTCAGGTTTGTCAATGGACAAGCTACCTTCGAAAAATCTTTGACGAATTTCCGATAATAGACGGCCAGTCCCAAGAAACTTCTGACCTCCGTGGGAGTTCTAGGCTGCTTCCATTCTTGGATGGCAGAGATCTTTCCTGGATCTACTGAGATGCCTTCCTTTGATACAACATGGCCGAGGAATTTCACCTCCTCCTGCCAGAATATGCATTTAGAAAAAATTTCTTTTAGCACATTTCTTGGCAAAATCTCTAAGACTTCTCTCAGATGATGTTCGGGCTCAGCTGTGGATTTAGAAAAGATGAGGATGTCATCGACGAACACGAGCACAAATTTATTTAAAACATCTCTAAATACTCTATTCAACAAATCAACAAAATGTGCTGGAGCATTACGGTGAAGACCCGTAACTTCCCCGGTGAGGAAAGCGCGGATAGTTAGAGAACAAGCCACAACATAACGCATATAAAAGAACATTTCATTGTATATTACAACAGTGCATCAGATTACAAGAATATAAAAAGTATAAATGAATATTACACAGAAATATCAGAGATTTAAATTACATTTAAATACATAGCAGCGGAAAATAATACAATACACAACAAGAAGAGATATACGGATACAAAGCTTTCCGGATATCGTTCCAGCTGTAAACTAGGATCTTGAATATAAATCTGCAAAACCAAAACTACTAGCTGCCCGTGTCAAAATAGGGGCACCCAGAGTTTAGGTTAAAAAAATAAACTCCAGGTCAGTCATGTGACTGGTGTGAGAACTAAAACAGTTATTAATCTTTATTTTTAAAGTTAGGTAAATCAATGGACCACGCCGTATAACACGGAACGGTTTCCTCCCAAGAATACCAGTGCATAAAACAAACAATGCAATGCTAAATAAAGAAAAATGAAGCTATTATAAGACCCAGGTCCCATCACACAGTGCAACGCAAGCCGGAGGATAGGGTTTTTACCTTATGACAGCCAAAGCATGCTTGATACGTTTAAAACAAATCATTTGATACTACTATAAGTGTATAGTGTATAAAACAACTTCAAATCATAAGTATCAATCATAGGCGACATGAGCGTCCCATGCCACTATGTCGCCGTATATAGGTTTACAAATAAAACCGCAAATGTCACGTATTTGGAAATTGGATTTCCATCTATGAACCGAGGCAAAAGATAGTCCTCAACCGATTCGAGACTGTCTAGCCCGAGTCTCAGGATCAGAGCTCGAGTGACCCCTGGAGCGACAGGGCCGGTCCACCGATGTGGATTAAAATTCCTGAACACTACGTTTCCCCTCCCTTTGGGGCGTAAATGAGCCAACGAATGGCTCCATCGGACCTGGATCCTACGATCTAATCGAGGCGCCTCGCAACAGCAACAACCACACAGGTGAAAAGTATATAAATGTCAGGGCTGGTAGGTCATTGACACCACCCTAGCTAGAAGGAAACGCATGCCCTCCCTGAGGTCCTCTCCCGTTTTTGGTTCACAACCGGGGTGCGAGGCTCGCGAATTCACGTTACACAAAGCTGTAACACCCCGCGTATTCTATAACTGTAGAATTAACAAATTAAAGTATAATTAATTTTAAATCAAAGAACTAAGGGAAACGGGATACGCCATTGCGTTCGTCTCGGAAAAATACGCGAAATAGAGTCCGGGTTTTCGAAAAACGGAGTCCGTATGAAGAAGATATGGCCTTCGGAAGTTTCTGAATTAAGTTTAAAATTCGAACAGAATAAAACAGTTTAAAAATTAAAGCCGGGCCCAATTGGCCAAGGCGGGAAAACTCCCGCCTAAGACACCCAGGTCGACTGGGCTGTCGACCTGGTCTAACCAGGTCGACAGGGCTGTCGACAGGGCTGTCGATAGGGCTGTCGACCTGGTCCAGACCCAGGTCGAACCCAGTCCACCCTGGCTGGCCTATTCTATGTTGATCGATTTTCTGTGGTCTGCTTTGTCATTAGGGCTAGGTGGCAGGCTCTAATTGGTCCCTCTTGCGAATGAATGGCTACGATCAATCCAAGCAACATCGATGGTCCTAATCAGTTCATAAACTCTATAAAATGACCCTAGACTCTACCTAGGTTTCTTACACGATTCTCTAGCCTCCATTGCTCTCTTCTTCTAATTAAAAATAAAAATGGCGTCTCTGCTCTGCTGGAATTAAAACTAGAAGATAATCAACATCAGCCTAAGCAACTCAATTCAAACTAGAGATTAAAGTTTCTGCAAAGATTCTACAACAAGTTAAAGTTCTTTCTTTAATCCAATCAAGGCAAGTACAGTTATTCTCCGCTATAAACGTTAATTATAATTTTGATATGCATTTAAAACTGAGTTTGAGGTTGTATATATATATTCTCTTCTGTTGGATCTGTTTTCTGTGACTGTTCTGTATTCCTTTCTTCTTTTCTGTTTCTATAGCCAGGCTACCACGAGCCTGTGCCCAATCTCATAAAGAGATTAACGTATGAACGCAAAATTTGGGACAATTAATGAATGATGCGAAATTTGACAAGACTGAATTGAACGTATGACTTTAGATCTGAAGCATAAAATATATTGGACATGTGACTTGGGATTGGATGCATAAATTTGGCTATGAACATGTAATTTATATATTGCATGCATAGAGTATGTTGTAATTTAGATTTGTAACTAATTAGAGAAATGAACATATGTTATTTAGATCTGTAATTAATTAGAAAAATAAGCATATGTTATAAACTAGTTTTAGACCTATGCATATTCTGTGATAAAAGAAGAAGAGGGACCACTGTAAGATTACATATGATTTGAGACTTTGGACAAAATGCATATAAAAGTCAAGATTTGATTTTTAGAAGATATGATTTAAAGATTTAGATTGTTGGGTATAGTTTGCATAATGATTCATGACTTAAAAAGAAGAAGATATGGAAGCTTAGGTGTAAAAGATTTGCATTAATTAGGATATCTATTATTGTGATTACACCTAAATAGGGATTTTTGGATATATGGCATGCATTGGAATTAATGGTTATATTTGGTATAATTTATATGTGTATCTGCTGTAAAATGCTAGTTTAACAAAAATTGGAACATATGTTATAGGGTAAATTATGTCCATATTCTGCGCCATGTAAATGTATGCAAACATGGAAGTATATGATCATATTGTGAATCATGACATTATTTAGGCATATGAACTTAGGCCTAATTTATGTTTAGGCAAGGCATGTAAATAGAACCTTTAGAAATATTAAATTTGTTAAATCTGCTAATTTGCCAAGTTGCCAAAACTGCTAGTTTTGTTATATTGCCTAGACTGCTAATTAGATTGGAATGCCTAATCTGTTAAATTTTTCGGTTGAAATGCCTAACCTGTTATATGCCAAATTCTGCTAAGTTGCTAAATCTGTAAAATCCGTTAATTCATATAAAATCTGTTATCTGCTATGTTGATATAATCATCCTGTTATTGATATAATCTGAATTGGCATATATATATTGGGCGTGCGCATAAACGGTAAATTATTAATTAATTGGCCGTAAAGATAAACACGGCTAACTCGAGGTTAGAATGAGTTTGCGGCGTAAATCTGCCCGGAACCGCCCAGCACATCCAGTGGCCACAAACAATAGGTTCTAATGTGAGAAGTTAGTCATAACATGCGTAAGACACGAGGTTAGGTCTGGCTTGTGGCAGAAGTCTGCCCGGAACCGCCCGGCATATCCAGCGGCCACAAGCTACCGACCTAATGTGAGAGGTCTGTGCATTAATAATTAATTAATGCAAATCTAAGATAAGAATGACGTCTAAAACGTATTGGGGAAAATAGGGTTAAACCAATGGGATTAATAGATGTAGTAAAACCCGTCCATGAATCTGTAGGCCCAATACAAAGTTAGACAAATCTGAAAAATCTGTACATCTGACCCGTTAGTCTGAAAACTTGTTAACTTAATTTGTGAATTAGTAAATCTGAATTCTGTATGTCTGAACTTGTAAACAAGTTAATCTGAAATCTGTTAGTCTGGGGACACAAGGTTAGGAGGGGAATTACTTGTGTCGTCTGTTGTTTGGGACCCATATTAGTCAGTAACCCTTTCTGGTATCAAAACTTTGACCCAACAGTAAGTAGGGTCCGGGCACGCTTACTGAACTAATTATAAGAGGTTCATTCTGATAATGGCGAGGGGTGTTGATGGTGCGTTCCAACCGGGTCATGTGCGTGCATGGATCCCGGTCTGCCTCTGAGGATGTAAGACGCCGTGACATCTGTAAATAGGTCTGTGCCAATTGGTTGTCGCTTTAGGGAGTGATACACCCTACTGTGGGGCCGACACATGATATTTATGTATTAGGGAGTCGATCGCTTGGGGTAGGGTTTTAGGGTACGCTTAGTTCTGTCTGTTTCTGTTGGTACCGTCTGTTTCTGTTGGGTGGTAACACCTGTCTGTTTCTGTGTGGTACCGTCTGTTCGGGTGGTAAAGGCCCATTATTAGTGTACACCTAATTCCACATTCTGTTTCCGCTGTAATAAAGTTAAAATTTTTCAAGTACTGTTTTATCTGTCTTGTAAGTTTCTGTTCTGTTTACTAAAATGCTCCACCAAAGTTAAGGCATTCCCTTTGTGAGTGACCTTAACGGAGGTGGGGTGTTACACTTGGTATCAGAGCTAAAGGTTACCAGATTAGATAAAAGTTTTTGAAAACTATTTTCAAAAAGGTTTTAAAATGGAGTATTTTCAAAATTAAAGCTTATTTTGAAAAACATGATCCCAAGAGCCATATATCTTTCTTTCAGTCCTTTTTGTATTGAACCTTTCCTTTTTCGTTCCAGCATGTCTGAAGCATCTGAGATACCAGAGGGTGTTCATGTACCCGGTTGGTTTCGTCAATATCTTGAGGCTAGGACCGCCGCTGCAGGTCCAGCAAATGATCCCCCTCCTCCACCCCCTCCTCGTGCAATTGCTTTCTCAAAAATCTGTAGAGATTTTAGGGCCATGGGTGGGAAGGATTTCAAAGGAACTGAATCATTCGTAGAAGCAAGGAATTGGCTCAAAGAAACTGAGGATCTATTCGTTATCTTCGAGGTGGACGATAGGCAGAAGGTACAGTTGGAAGTATGGCTGCTCAAAGACGAAGCTTCCTACTGGTGGGAAGTCACTAACGCCGAGAGGCCGTTTGAGACATGTTATGTTTTATGGTTGCAAGTGGATGCAAGTGGTTGCTAGTGGTTGCCCGTGGATGCATATACACACACTAGGCACTAGATCGGCTCGAAAACACTCTCATACTGCATATGGATGGGTGAGCATTTTTCAATTCTTGTGGATGCAAAATGGTTGATTCAGCACATGGATGTTGCATTTGAGTGAATGGTTGTGCACTCATATAGAAATAATGTATATCATCAGAATTCTATTGCATACATGTTGGACTCATGGCACTGACATAATTCGCATTAAGGAGGTCAACTGAATCAGTAGACCGCCTGATCTTTGCATTAGATAAGGAACATATACACACACTTTTGCATATGTTCATACAACATTAGAAGTTTTCTAAGGACAATGGATGCTTGTGGATGATGGTTGAGTAGATGGGTGATTGGATGGTAGGACACATTCTTCTTAACTTGAAGATTTCGGGGACGAAATCCTTTTAAGTGGGGGAGAATGTAACACCCCGCGTATTCTATAACTGTGGAATTAAAAAATTAAAGTATAATTAATTTGAAATCAAAGAACTAAGGGAAATGGGATACGCCATTGCGTTCGTCTCGGAAAAATACGCGAAATAGAGTCCGGGTTTTCGAAAAACGGAGTCCATATGAAGAAGATATGGCCTTCGGAAGTTTCTGAATTAAGTTTAAAATTCGAACAGAATAAAACAGTTTAAAAATTAAAGCCGGGCCCAATTGGCCAAGGCGGGAAAACTCCCGCCTAAGACACCCAGGTCGACTGGGCTGTCGACCTGGTCTAACCAGGTCGACAGGGCTATCGACAGGGCTGTCGACCTGGTCCAGACCCAGGTCGAACCCAGTCCACCCTGGCTGGCCTATTCTATGTTGATCGATTTTCTGTGGTCTGCTTTGTCATTAGGGCTAGGTGGCAGGCTCTAATTGGTCCCTCTTGCGAATGAATGGCTACAATCAATCCAAGCAACATCGATGGTCCTAATCAGTTCATAAACTCTATAAAATGACCCTAGACTCTACCTAGGTTTCTTACACAATTCTCTAGCCTCCATTGCTCTCTTCTTCTAATTAAAAATAAAAATGGCGTCTCTGCTCTGTTGGAATTAAAACTAGAAGATAATCAACATCAGCCTAAGCAACTCAATTCAAACTAGAGATTAAAGTTTCTGCAAAGATTCTACAACAATTTAAAGTTCTTTCTTTAATCCAATCAAGGCAAGTACAGTTATTCTCCGCTATAAACGTTAATTATAATTTTGATATGCATTTAAAACTGAGTTTGAGGTTGTATATATATATTCTCTTCTGTTGGATCTGTTTTCTGTGACTGTTCTGTATTCCTTTCTTCTTTTCTGTTTCTATAGCCAGGCTACCACGAGCCTGTGCCCAATCTCATAAAGAGATTAACGTATGAACGCAAAATTTGGGACAATTAATGAATGATGCGAAATTTGACAAGACTGAATTGAACGTATGACTTTAGATCTGAAGCATAAAATATATTGGACATGTGACTTGGGATTGGATGCATAAATTTGGCTATGAACATGTAATTTATATATTGCATGCATAGAGTATGTTGTAATTTAGATTTGTAACTAATTAGAGAAATGAACATATGTTATTTAGATCTGTAATTAATTAGAAAAATAAGCATATGTTATAAACTAGTTTTAGACCTATGCATATTCTGTGATAAAAGAAGAAGAGGAACCACTGTAAGATTACATATGATTTGAGACTTTGGACAAAATGCATATAAAAGTCAAGATTTGATTTTTAGAAGATATGATTTAAAGATTTAGATTGTTGGGTATAGTTTGCATAATGATTCATGACTTAAAAAGAAGAAGATATGGAAGCTTAAGTGTAAAAGATTTGCATTAATTAGGATATCTATTATTGTGATTACACCTAAATAGGGATTTTTGGATATATGGCATGCATTGGAATTAATGGTTATATTTGGTATAATTTATATGTGAATCTGCTGTAAAATGCTAGTTTAACAAAAATTGGAACATATGTTATAGGGTAAATTATGTCCATATTCTGCGCCATGTAAATGTATGCAAACATGGAAGTATATGATCATATTGTGAATCATGACATTATTTAGGCATATGAACTTAGGCCTAATTTATGTTTAGGCAAGGCATGTAAATAGAACCTTTAGAAATATTAAATTTGCTAAATCTGGTAATTTGCCAAGTTGCCTAAACTGCTAGTTTTGTTATATTGCCTAGACTGCTAATTAGATTGGAATGCCTAATCTGTTAAATTTGTCGGTTGAAATGCCTAACCTGTTATATGCCAAATTCTGCTAAGTTGCTAAATCTGTAAAATCCGTTAATTCATATAAAATCTGTTATCTGCTATGTTGATATAATCATCCTGTTATTGATATAATCTGAATTGGCATATATATATTGGGCGTGCGCATAAACGGTAAATTATTAATTAATTGGCCGTAAAGATAAACACGGCTAACTCGAGGTTAGAATGAGTTTGCGGCGTAAATCTGCCCGGAACCGCCCGGCACATCCAGTGGCCGCAAACAATAGGTTCTAATGTGAGAAGTTAGTCATAACATGCGTAAGACACGAGGTTAGGTCTGGCTTGTGGCAGAAGTCTGCCCGGAACCGCCCGGCATATCCAGCGGCCACAAGCTACCGACCTAATGTGAGAGGTCTGTGCATTAATAATTAATTAATGCAAATCTAAGATAAGAATGACGTCTAAAACGTATTGGGGAAAATAGGGTTAAACCAATGGAATTAATAGATGTAGTAAAACCCGTCCATGAATCTGTAGGCCCAATACAAAGTTAGACAAATCTGAAAAATCTGTACATCTGACCCGTTAGTCTGAAAACTTGTTAACTTAATTTGTGAATTAGTAAATCTGAATTCTGTATGTCTGAACTTGTAAACAAGTTAATCTGAAATCTGTTAGTCTGGGGACACAAGGTTAGGAGGGGAATTACTTGTGTCGTCTGTTGTTTGGGACCCATATTAGTCAGTAACCCTTTCTGGTATCAAAACTTTGACCCAACAGTAAGTAGGATCCGGGCACGCTTACTGAACTAATTATAAGAGGTTCATTCTGATAATGGCGAGGGGTGTTGATGGTGCGTTCCAACCGGGTCATGTGCGTGCATGGATCCCGGTCTGCCTCTGAGGATGTAAGACGCCGTGACATCTGTAAATAGGTCTGTGCCAATTGGTTGTCACTTTAGGGAGTGATACACCCTACTGTGGGGCCGACACAGGATATTTATGTATTAGGGAGCCGATCGCTTGGGGTAGGGTTTTAGGGTACGCTTAGTTCTGTCTGTTTCTGTTGGTACCGTCTGTTTCTGCTGGGTGGTAACACCTGTCTGTTTCTGTGTGGTACCGTCTGTTCGGGTGGTAAAGGCCCATTACTAGTGTACACCTAATTCCACATTCTGTTTCCATAGGGATAAATATGTTTCTTCTTCTGTCTGTTTCTGATCGGGTAGTAAAGACCCATTATTAGCATTCTGTTTCTGTTAAAGTATTCTGTGCCCATTCCTGCTTCAATTTAGACATTAGGGAGACACCTAATTCTGCTATACTAGTATTAGTGCAGAGAAGTGTAAAACAATAGTTTATATCGTTCTGTTTTTCTGTTATATCTGCTACACCTGTTATAGTTATCTCACATCCAGTTTTATGTTCATATCATATTATTATTATCTGTTCATATGCTGAAAGTCACTGGACTTGCCAGACTTTTTGTCTGACCCTTGTTGTTTCGCCTCCTTTCTTCCGTTTCCCCCCCCCCCAGGTTATCCAAGGAGGGAAATACTTTAGCTTGATCCGGATTTCTCTTTGCTTGAAGTGCTTAAAGTATGGCTTGGCTCTGTATAGCTTCCGTTCCATGGGGATTATGATTTTAAACTATGCATCTTGAAGGCTTTTGTACAAGACTGATATTTTGTACTTGAATTCTGAAATTGAAAGGATGTAACCATATTAATTTTTCTGTTTCCGCTGTAATAAAGTTAAAATTTTTCAAGTACTGTTTTATCTGTCTTGTAAGTTTCTGTTCTGTTTACTAAAATGCTCCACCAAAGTTAAGGCATTCCCTTTGTGAGTGACCTTAACGGAGGTGGGGTGTTACAAAAGCTGTGCCACACAGGCTGTGCTTTGATCATCACCACAAGACTTTGCTTTTCAACAGAAGCCTCGATCAATTGCCACTTTGGAATGCCACACAGGCAATTTACTCCATGCGTTTGATATCCATCAATATATAAACTCTGAGCTCGTACGTCTCAGAGAAGGGCGTTAAGCAAGAGAATAAATTCTCCGTCGCCAAACAGATATATATTTAATAGAGATCAATCACACGGACTAAAATCCAATGTCAGACACACAGTCCATTTACAAGTTCGTTCTAGGTCTGAACGAAACCAGAGGCACCTAGTACCCCGCATATCGATCGATCTCCAAGTACGTTTGGACGATCACCAACTGTTTCCATCTTCTTGGGTGTACAACCCAATCAAGATCATCAGTAATTACCCAAACGATGTGAATACCTCCGGTCTTCGACCATCGTCTTCATCTTCGACTTATCGTCGTATCAGTTATTCAGAATGGGATAAACCCGGTCTTCCCGAATAACTCGCGTATATTTTAAATAAGTGTTACACAAACACAACATACGCCTCATTCCAATTCATCAGTCACTAACCGTAAATTAATCAAGAGAATAATTCCCCAAATATTAACCCCGAAGGCCGAAACCAACATCAGATCAAGATCCAGAAAACCATTCTGCTTGGCTAACCGACAGTTAGTTTCTAAATTTCACATTCATAGGGAGAGGTTCCCATTAATTTTATCAAAGATAAATTCCTTGAATTTATTCTTTAATCTTCTTCTGAATTTTGATTCAACTAGTCGGGATTAATGAACCTTACCGAAGTAAACATTTGTTTTAATTTCCCAATCCCAACCTATTCATCCCATGAAGTAAAACTGGTAATACTTCATATCTAACACCATGGTGTTATCGGTAAATTCAATTACCATTTCAAGTTCAAATCTAATTAAAGATTTAACTATCGCCTGGAGTAAAACTGGTGATATTCCATTCTTGATTATTTCAATCTAATTAAAGATTCATTAAAACTCCACTTAGTTTTAATCTTTAACTGGGTTAAAGAATCGGTGTCATTTAAAACACAGTTCACGATAAAACCAAAATCACATTCCATTAACTATCGGGTTAAAGAACGAGTGTTATTTAAAACACTGTCCACGATAAACCAAAAATCAATATTAATTCAATTCCAATTAAATATTATTTAATTGGTACACTTCATTAAATCTAAATAAAAAGATTTAATCTTTTCTCAACTAGGTTCAAGAACAGTGTTAGTGAAGACACCATTCACGACAAACCCAAACCATATTTGATATTCAATACAAGGCTCTGAATAGAAAGTATATCGGCTTATATTCAATATCAAATTCTACGATTAACAAATGTCGTATTGGAAATAACGATATAAATATATATCTTTCAAATTTCCCTAACAACATCTGTATAATCACGAATTCCAACATCGAAATATTCCGAAGACAATTTCGATTCAAATCCACTCCAATGCAATCATTGGAAATTCTGGTTATTTTTAAAACCCTTTTCAAATTCAATTTATTTATTTAAAAATAAATAGAATTATAATTCTAGTTCAAAACTAGTTCATTTCGATAAAAATCTATTTTTATCTTTTCAAATATGGAGTTTTTCATCCCAATCCTTTCTAAATCATTTCTTATGATTTTACACAAATTATTACTATTTTTAATAATTTTATCAAGGCCCGTACATTCGATTTCCATCAACGGTCATCGAACAGCACTTACAACGACCTTTTTCAAATTTGATTTGGACATAATTCCAAATCCAACCGTTAGATTTCAAATTTCTAATATTCGTTAGAAAGCTCTTTTCGATACGAACCCAACGGTTCTGGTTGCAGGAGAATCCGACGGTCGGATCTCCCGTAATATCCGTTCAAAGTCAATGGTCGAAATTCGAGAACTGCCGCGGCGCGGCGCGTTCTATTCAGGCCATTATATTATATATATAATATATATAATATATACTTCGTCGATTTCAATTCAAAACGTGCTTTATAAATCGTTTTAAATTCATTTTCAAAACAGTTTCAACTTCATATTCAATTTCAAATCAAAATTGAATATTCCCTTTTTAAATTCGGTTTAAATTCATTTCAAATTGATTTCAATTCAAATTGATTTCTAATTCAAGTTCAGTTCGTTTTCATTTCAATTCAATTTCAATTCAAATTCATTTCTATTCCATTTCAATTCGAATTCATTTATATCCAATTTCAATTCGAATTCGTTTATATTCAATTTCAATTTGAATTCGTTTATATTCAATTTCAATTCGAATTTATTTATATTCAATTTCTCTTCGAATTCGTTTATATTCAATTTCAATTCGAATTCGTTTATATTCAATTTCAATTCGAATTTATTTATATTCAATTTCTTTTCAAAATACCGGATTTTGAAATCACTTTCGATATTCATTATAAAATGAATAAAATCGATATAAATATCGTTCACGTCAAAATGGCGTCAATCTAATCAATACGGCTTCATATATTCCTATTTTCAAACATTCTATTTCAAATATTTCTTTTTCAAATATTTCTATTTTAAAACTGGAATGAGGCCCAATCAATTACCATATAATGTTAACTATATGGATTTTCTACAACACATGTATATGTCAACAACGATGAATAATCAACCGTCATCCAAAGTGCATTCTACACCGTATAAGCATCAAATATAAATACTCAACGCTTATAACGGCTTGTCAATCAATCGATCGACATACAACTAAACAATCGGGATTAGTGTACGCCAAATATCATCCCAATACCCATGTGGGGTTTCAAGCAATCAAAAACCCATTTTTTTTTGTGCAGTTGGACGATGTGTAAAATTTATCATCCGAATCAATGTCCTTCAAATAGGTGTACATAAACAAACCGTCCGGTTTGTAAATGAATATTTATTTATTCACATTCACGTTAAAAATTATATTTTTAACGATCAAACTATTTTATTCAACCTATGAATATTCTATTCGGTTCATTTATTAAATAAAATGTTATCTTTATTTTTCTAACTTATTTTTAGAAAATTTCGGCGGCATAACGGCACGATACTAGAAACGGGACAAGGCCTAGCCTTATCCCCGGTCTAGTGAAGGCCCACGCCATTCACACATCAATTAAATCAATTTCATTTCACCAAACAATTCAATTCAAACCAAATAATCTAACCAACTACACAACCAAACAATTTAACAAACAAGCCATCCATGGTCTGTGGATGACGGGTGTCGGGTGCTACTAAACACCGTCTGCATCCTAGTATATATATAACTAGAAAAAGAAATTGAAGAGTGAGAAGTTCTCACCAATAGGTATCCTAACTCCACGGCACTTCTAATGTAGGAAATCTTCACTGTTCTCGTCTCTTATCACTTTCGTTGCCCGTAGCCACTACATGTGTAAAAACCGAATTTTTACTTCGCTTTTCAATTTTTAAAAGCCGAATTTTTTATTATGCTATTCAATATATAAAAATCGAATTTTTATTATGCAATTCAATATATAAAAATCAAATTTTTACTATGCTATTCAATATATAAAAATCAAATTTTTACTTCGCTATTCAATATATAAAAATCGAATTTTTACTACGCTATTCAATATATAAAAATCGAATTTTTACTACACTATTCAATATATAAAAATCGAATTTTTACTTCGCTATTCAATATATAAAAATCGAATTTTTACTATACTATTCAATATATAAAAATCGAATTTTTACTATGCTATTCAATATATAAAAATCGAATTTTTAGTTCGCTATTCAATACATAAAAATCGAATTTTTACTATGCTATTCAATATATAAAAATCGAATTTTTACTATGCTATTCAATATATAAAAATCGAATTTTCATAATCACGCTATATGCATAAAAATTCTATTTTTACATTGCTACTATATAGATAAAAATTATATTTTTACCTCGCTATTCTTTATATAAAGATTTCGCCTTTTCAAATATAAAGATTTCGCCTTTTCAAATATATCATTAAAAAATCACATTTTTATTTTTCTACACATATAAAGATGATATTTCTAATATTCCTATCATGTAAAAATTATATTTTTAATTCTCTACATAAACAAAAATCGTATTTTTACATAATCTATATAGTAAAGATTATATTTTTTATACTTTAAAAATATAAAAATCATATTTTTACTCTACTAATGTATAAAAGATTATATTTTTATTATTTATATAACATGAAAATTATATTTTTACCCTTTACATACGATAAAAATTATATTTTTATACTTCACATATGCTAAAAGTCATATTGTTAACTTTCCTATATTATATAAAAATTAGATCTTTAATCTTCTATTATAATAAAAATAATATTTTTAATCTTCTCATCACATATAAATTGTATCTTCCTCATTCAAAAATCCTAAGCTTTTTATTTTCTAAAAATTCAAACTTTTGGCTATATAGAATTTCAGATTTTCCTATCATGATAAAACAAAATAAAATCAAAACGGGAAAAAAACTTACTGTACTAATGTTGAACGGGGAGGAGAACGAGGCTGGGGGCAGTGGATCCATGGCGGTGCGGTGAGGCTCAGGGGGAGGGATGGTTGCGGTGGTCGTTTGGGGGTCTGGGGGCTTGCTGTGTCGCGATGGCGGGGGGAGAGGTAGCGGAGGAGAAGGAGAAGGGGAGGGGGGTACGGGCGGCGATTTCCATGGGGCACGGCGGCTCATCGGGGAGGGGTGGGGTGCGGGCGGCGATTCCGATTTTGTTTTGTTTTTTTTTCTTTTGCTGAATCGAATTGAAAAAAGGGGGGCAGAGAAATAAAGAGGGTGAGGAGAGAGAGGATTTATTTTTTTTTATCCCAAAAAGTTGACTTTTACATACAACCTCTAAACGAGGCCCACCGCCTGTCGTCCGTAACTAATTACCCCCATTCCGAACACAATGGGATATGTATCGTAGGCTGATTTGATCGTTTCGATCAGTTTCCGTTAAAATCAACATATAACTCTATATATTGAATTTGAACGCGCATTTCAATTTACCGGGGTCGCATACTAACTCTATAAATCCCAGAAAAATATTTTCTAGCTTCGTATTGACGATACAGTCCTAACAAAACTAGTTTCGTCGAATTCTGAGACCGTTGGAAAAATGGTCATTTTCCAGTCGATTAAAATAAACTGAAACTGGTCAAACGCGTTTTCCTTTGCCACGCCCACATATTGATTCGAAAAATTTTGAAATTTGGAATCTAGCAATAATTTGACATCACGGACCCAACAAAAGTGGTTTCGTTGAAATCCGAGGTCGTTTGCAAAATTCCCATTTTTAAGGGCCTGAATTCCATAGCGACCATTTATAATTTTCAATTGGACATATCTTTTGATTCCCGCTATGAAATTTTGATTTTCCGGATTCGTTGGAAAGATATTCTCTATTAAATCCTATTATTTTTGGTTTCACTAAAATCCGGATTGTTTTGCACCCGGTACATTCAATTGAACATTGAAATCGAATTATCGAACTACCGCGCCATTTTCAATTCCTTTTATAATTATATATAATTATTTATATTCTATCGTCGATCTATATAACTATATACGATTGAATTTTATTCAAAGTAAATTTCTCGTCATTTTTATTTAAAATAATTCATTTTAAATAATCAAAATTCGCTAAAATTGCCGAAATAAAAATTTTAAACTGGCCTAGATTTTCGGGTTGTTACAATCTCCCCCACTTAAAACTTTTCATCCCCGAAAAGGAACAAAGTCGAAAGTGGTTTGATTAATCAACTCTACGCTCGATCTGGCTTCCATTCTCCAACTTTTCAGTTTCTGAGAATTTTCAAAAATTTCAATAATTTGGCTAACACCCTAAATTTTCGAAAAATTTCGCCATAACCTCCCCTGCACCGGGAGCCACGGGAAAATCCAGAAATTTCCATATAGGCCTTCTGATCTCAAAAAGAAAAAGAAAAAGCCAAGCGGCTAGCCAATCGGCTCATAAAATCATCACCACCCAAACAAAACAGTAAATTATAGTAAACATGTACCTATTTGTCGGGCAAACAATTTTATTCTTGTGCTCTAGCCTCTTTGCTATGACCTATTCAATGTAAGCACATGTATATGCAAGAAAATGCGACCAAATTTCAATACAATTCAATATTTGTTTCAATTTGGCATAATGGTTCAAAATAATCAAACAAATAAACAAAAAACATAAACATCAATCAATTAGTGAATTAACGTTTCAAATTCGTAATTTTGATATATATACAGAAAATCATGTTTTTGATGTCATTCACAACAATAGGCCCTATCTAATTTTGGTTCTCACACCAGTCAATAGGAAATAAATAAATATCACACCTTCGACACTCGAACACTAATTTTGATGATGAAGCTTCAATCATCAGAACCATCTCCGGGCGACTAGAGTGGGATTCTATATCTATCCAGTATATTAAAACTTCAAGTACACGTTTGCAAGGCGTATATGCAAAATCTTTATATACTGAACTGTCCAAATCAATACAAATAAATAATCAATTATGAATAATTGATTTAAATTTTCAAAACAAAATTTGTTTTCACTTTAAAAATATACTCTTCACACTCGTTCTAGGATACTACTGATCCCATCTCTAACGAGTCATTCTCATTGGATATTACTAATCCAATATCTGATGAATTCTTTCGTATGGTTCTAATGTGCCTTATTCTCTAGCTTTGTAAACCAAAGCTCTGATACCAACTGTGATGAAAAGGAATTTCGCTCGATCCGAACCAGTCGCTAAACCGATCTAGACCGTTCGAAATGCCTGATTGTTTTGAGAACACGACAAAATAGAATGCAGACAGAAGAACATTTCATTGTATATTACAAAAATGCATTAGATTACAAGAATATACAGAGTATAAATCAATATTACACAGAAATATCAGAGATTTAAATTACATTTAAATGCATAGCAGCGGAAAATAATACAATACACAACTAGAAGAGATATACAGATACAAAGCTTTCCGGATATCGTTCCAGCTGTAAACCAGGATCCTGAATATAAATCTGCAAAACCAAAACTACTAGCTGCCCGTGTCAAAATAGGGGAACCCAGTGTTTAGGTTAAAACAATAAACTCCAGGTCAGTCATGTGGCTGGTGTGAGAACTAAAACAGTTATTAATCTTTATTTTTAAAGTTAGGTAAATCAATGGACCACGCCGTATAACACGGAAAAGGTTTCCTCCCAAGAATACTAGTGCATAAAACAAACAACACAATGCTAAATAAAGAAAAATGAAGCTATTATAAGACTCAGGTCCCATCACACAATGCAACGCAAGCCGGAGGATAGGGTTTTTACCTTATAACAGTCAAAGCGATACGTTTAAAACAAATCATTTGATACTATTATAAGTGTATAGTGTATAAAACAACTTCAAATCATAAGTATCAATCATAGGCGACATGAGCGTCCCATGCCACTATGTCGCCATATATAGGTTTACAAATAAAACCGCAAATGTCACGTATTTGGAAATTGGATTTCCATCTATGAACCGAGCCAAAAGATAGTCCTCAACCGATTCGAGACTGTCTAGCCCGAGTCTCAGGATCAGAGCTCGAGTGACCCTTAGAGCGACAGGGCCGGTCCACCGATGTGGATTAAAATTCCTAAACACTACGTTTCCCCGCCCTTTGGGGCATAAATGAGCCAACGAATGGCTCCATCGGACTTGGATCGTCTGATCTAATCGAGGCGCCTCGCAACAGAAACAACCACACAGGTGAAAAGTATATAAATGTCAGGGCTGGTAGGTCACTGACACCACCTTAGCTAGAAGGAAACGCATGCCCTCCCTGAGGTCCTCTCCCGTTTTTGGTTCACAACCGGGGTGCGAGGCTCGCGAATTCACATTACACAAAGCTTTGCCACACAGGCTGTGCTTTGATCATCACCACAAGACTTTGCTTTTCAACAGAAGCCTCGATCAATTGCCACTTAGGCATGCCACACATGCAATTTACTCCATGCGTTTGATATCCATCAATATATAACCCCTGAGCTCGTACGTCTTAGAGAAGGGCGTTAAGCAAGAGAATAAATTCTCCGCCGCCAAACAGATATATATTTAATAGAGATCAATCACACGGACTAAAATCCAATGTCAGACACACAGTCCATTTACAAGTCCGTTCTGGGTCTGAACGAAACCGGAGGCACCTAGTACCCCGCATATCCATCGATCTCCAAGTACGTCTGGACGATCACCAACTGTTTCCATCTTCTTGGGTGTACAGCCCAATCAAGATCATCAGTTATCACCCAAACGACCTGAAGACTTCCGGTCTTCGACCATCGTCTTCATCTTCGACTTATCGTCGTATCAGTTATTCAGAATGGGATAAACCCGGTCTTTCCGAATAACTCGCGTATATTTTAAATAAGTGTTTCAAAAACACAACATACGCCTCATTCCAATTCATCAGTCACTAACCGTAAATTAATCAAGAGAATAATTCCCCAAATATTAACCCCGAAGGCCGAAACCAACATCAGATCAAGATCCAGAAAACCATTCTGCTTGGCTAACCGACAGTTAGTTTCTAAATTTCACATTCATAGGGAGAGGTTCCCATTAATTTTATCAAAGATAAATTCCTTGAATTTATTCTTTAATCTTCTTTTGAATTTTGATTCAACTAGTCGGGATTAACGAACCTTACCGAAGTAATCATTTGTTTTAATTTCCCAATCCCAACCTATTCATCCCATGATGTAAAACTGGTAATACTTCATATCTAACACCACGGTGTTATCGGTAAATTCAATTACCATTTCACGTTCAAATCTAATTAAAGATTTAACTATCGCCTGGAGTAAAACTGGTGATACTCCATTCTCGATTATTTCAATCTAATTAAAGATTCATTAAAACTCCACTTAGTTTTAATCTTTAACTGGGTTAAAGAATCAGTGTCATTTAAAACACAGTTCACGATAAACCCAAAATCACATTCCATTAATTATCGGGTTAAAGAACGAGTGTTATTTAAAACACTATCCATGATAAACCCAAAAATCAATATCAATTCAATTCCAATTAAATATTATTTAATTGGTACACTTCATTAAATCTAAATAAAAAGATTTAATCTTTTCTCAACTGGGTTCAAGAATAGTGTTAGTGAAGACACCATTCACGACAAACCCAAATCACATTTGATATTCAATACAAGGCTCTGAATAGAAAATATATAGGCTTATATTCAATATCAAATTCTACGATTAACAAATGTCGTATTGGAAATAACGATATAAATATATATCTTTCAAATTTCCTTAACAACATCTGTATAATCACGAATTCCAACATCGAAATATTCCGAAGACAATTTCGATTCAAATCCACTCCGTTGCAATCAATGGAAATTCTGGTTAATTTTAAAACCCTTTTCAAATTCAATTTATTAATTTAAAAATAAATAGAATTATAATTCTAGTTCAAAACTAGTTCATTTCGATAAAAATCCATTTTTATCTTTTCAAATATGGAGTTTTTCATCCCAATCCTTTCTAAATCATTTCTTATGATTTTACACAAATTATTACTATTTTTAATAATTTTATCAAGGCCCGTTTAGTCGATTTCCATCAACGGTTATCGAACTGCACTTACAGCGACCTTTTTCAAATTTGATTTGGACATAATTCCAAATCCAACCGTTAGATTTTGAATTTCTAATATTAGTTAGAAAGCTCTTTTCGATACGAACCCAACGGTTCCGGTTGCAGGAGAATCCGACGGTCGGATCTCCCGTAATATCCGTTCGAAGTCAATGGTCGGAATTCGCGAACTGCCGCGGTGCGGCGCGTTCTATTCAGGCCATTATGTTATATATATAATATATATAATATATACTTCGTCGATTTCAATTCAAAACGTGCTTTATAAATCGTTTTAAATTCATTTTCAAAACAGTTTCAACTTCATATTCAATTTCAACTCAAAATTGAATATTCCCTTTTTAAATTCGGTTTAAATTCATTTCAAATTGATTTCAATTCAAATTGATTTCTAATTCAAGTTCAGTTTGTTTTCATTTCAATTCAATTTCAATTCGAATTCATTCCTATTCCATTTCAATTCGAATTCATTTATATTCAATTTCAATTCGAATTCGTTTATATTCAATTTCAATTCGAATTTATTTATATTCAATTTCTATTCGAATTCATTTATATTCAATTTCAATTCGAATTCGTTTATATTCCATTTCAATTCGAATTTATTTATATTCAATTTCTATTCGAATTCGTTTATATTCAATTTCAATTCGAATTCGTTTATATTCAATTTCAATTTGAATTTATTTATATTCAATTTCTTTTGAAAATATCGGATTTTGAAATCACTTTCGATATTCATTATAAAATGAATAAAATCGATATAAATATCGTTCACGTCAAAATGGCGTCAATCTGATCAATACGGCTTCATATATTCCTATTTTCAAACATTCTATTTCAAATATTTCTTTTTCAAATATTTCTATTTTAAAACAGGAATGAGGCCCAATCAATTACCATATAATGTTAATTATATGGATTTTCTACAACACATGTACATATCAACAACGATGAATAATCAAACATCATCCAAAGTGCATTCTACACCGTATAAGCATCAAATATAAATACTCAACGCTTATAACAGCATGTCAATCAATCGATCGACATACAACTAAACAATCGGGATTAGTGTACGCCAAATATCATTCCAATACCCGTGTGGGGTTTCAAGCAATCAAACACAGATTTTTATTTGTGCAGTTGGGCGATGTGTAAAATTTATCGTCCCAATCAATGTCCTTCAAATAGGTGTGCATAAACAAACCGTCCGGTTTGTAAATGAATATTTATTCATTCACATTCACGTTAAAAATTATATTTTTAATGATCAAACTATTTTATTCAACCTATGAATATTCTATTCGCTTAATTTATTAAATAAAATGTTATCTTTATTTTTCTAACTTACTTTTAGAAAATTTCGGCAGCATAATGGCACGATACTAGAAACGGGACAAGGCCTAGCCTTATCCCTGGTCTAGTGAAGGCCCACGCCATTCACACATCAATCAAATCAATTTCATTTCACCAAACAATTCAATTCAAACCAAATAATCTAACCAACTACACAACCAAACAATTTAACAAACAAGCCATCCATGGTCTGTGGATGACGGGTGTCGGGTGCTACTAAACACCGTCTGCATCCTAGTATATATATATAACTAGAAAAAGAAATTGAAGAGTGAGAAGTTCTCACCTATAGCTATCCTAACTCCACGGCACTTCTAATGCAGGAAATCTTCACTGTTCTCGTCTATTATCACTTTCGTTGCCCGTAGCCACTACATATGTAAAAACCGAATTTTTACTTTGCTTTTCAATATATAAAAACCGAATTTTTTATTATGCTATTCAATATTTAAACATCGAATTTTTACTATGCTATTCAATATATAAAAATCGAATTTTTACTATGCTATTCAATATATAAAAATCGAATTTTTACTTCGCTATTCAATATATAAAAATTGAATTTTTACTATGCTATTCAATAAATAAAAATTAAATTTTTAGTATGCTATTCAATATATAAAAATCGAATTTTTACTATGCTATTCAATATATAAAAATCAAATTTTTACTATGCTATTCAATATATAAAAATCGAATTTTTACTATGCTATTCAATATATAAAAATCGAATTTTTACTTCGCTATTCAATATATAAAAATCGAATTTTTACTATACTATTCAATATATAAAAATCGAATTTTTACTATGCTATTCAATATATTAAAATCCAATTTTTACTTCGCTATTCAATATATAAAAATCGAATTTTTACTATGCTATTCAATATATAATAATCGAATTTTTACTATGCTGTTCAATATATAAAAATCGAATTTTTATAATCACGCTATATGGATAAAAATTCTATTTTTACATTGCTACTATATAGATAAAAATTATATTTTTACCTCGCTATTCTCTATATAAAGATTTCGCCTTTTCAAATATATCATTATAAAAATCACATTTTTATTTTTCTACACATATAAAGAAGATATTTCTAATATTCCTATCATGTAAAAATTATATTTTTAATTCTCTACATAAACAAAAATCATATTTTTACATCTTCTATATAGTAAAGATTGTATTTTTAATACTTTAAAAATATAAAAATCATATTTTTATTCTACTACTATATAAAAGATTATATTTTTATTATTTATATAACATGAAAATTATATTTTTACCCTTTACATACGATAAAAGTTATATTTTTATACTTCACATATGCTAAAAGTCATATTTTTAACTTTCTTATATTATATAAAAATTAGATCTTTACTCTTCTATTATAATAAAAATTATATTTTTAATCTTCTCATCACATATAAATTGTATCTTCCTCATTCAAAAATCCTTAGCTTTTTCTTTTCTAAAAATTCAAACTTTTCGCTATATAGAATTTCAGATTTTCCTATCATGATAAAATAAAACAAAATAAAATCAAAAGGGGAAAAAAACTTACTGTACTAATGTTGAACGGGGAGGAGAACGAGGCTGGTGGCAGTGGATCCATGGCGGTGCGGTGAGGCTCAGGGGGAGGGATGGTTGCGGTGGTCGTTTGGGGGTCTGGGGGCTAGCTATGTCGCGATGGCAGGGGGGAGAGGTAGCGGAGGAGAAGGAGAAGGGGAGGGGGGAACGGGCGGCGATTTCCATGGGCCGCTGCGGCTCTTCGGGGAGTGGGGTGCGGGCGGCGATTCTGATTTTTTTTTTCTTTTGCTGAATCGAATTGAAAAAAGGGGGGGCAGAGAAATAAAGAGGGTGAGGAGAGAGAGGATTTATTATTTTTTATCCCAAAAAGTTGACTTTTACATACAACCTCTAAACGAGGCCCACCGCCTGTCGTCCGTAGCTAATTACCCCAATTCCGAACACAATGGGATATTTATCGTAGGCTGATTTGATCGTTTCGATCAGTTTCCGTTAAAATCAACATATAACTCTATATATTGAATTTGAACGTGCATTTCAATTTACCGGGGTCGCATACTAACTCTATAAATCCCAAAAAAATATTTTCTAGCTTCGTATTGACGATACGGTCCTAACAAAACTAGTTTTGTCGAATTCTGAGACCTTTGGAAAAATGGTCATTTTCCAGTCTATTAAAATCAACTGAAACTGGTCAAACGTGTTTTCCTTTGCCACGCTCACATATTGATTCGAAAAATTATGAAATTCGGAATCTAGCAATAATTTGACATCGGACCCAACAAAAGTGGTTTCGTCGAAATCCGAGGTCGTTTGCAAAATTCCCATTTTTAAGGGCCTGAATTCCACAACGACCATTCAGAATTTTCAATTGGACATATCTTTTGATTCTCGCTATGAAATTTTGATTTTCCGGATTCCTTGGAAAGATATTCTCTATTAAATCCTATTATTTTTGGTTTCACTAAAATCCGGATTGTTTTGCACCCAGTACATTCAATTGAAGTTTGAAATCGAATTATCGAACTACCGCGCCATTTTCAATTCCTTTTATAATTATATATAATTATTTATATTCTATCGTCGATCTATGTGACGGCCGGGAATTTCGCTCGATCTGAATCAGTCGTTAAACTGATCTAGACCGTTCGAAACCCCTGATCGTTTGAGAACAGGACAAATCAGAACGCAGACGGAAGAACATTTCATTGTTATTACAACGATTCCATCAGATACAAGAATATACAGAGTACAATGAATAAATTACATTTCGATAAATATCAATGATTACAATAAATTACATATCAGCGGAAAAACAATACAAAGCACAAATGAAGGTGATATACGAATACAGAGCTTTCCGGATATCATTCCAGCTGCAAACCAGGATCCTGTGAATATAAATCTGCAAAACCAAAACTACTAGCTGCCCGTGCGGAAAATAGGGGCACCCAGAGTTTAGGTTAAAACAATAAACTCCAGGTCAGTCATGTGACTGGTGTGATAACTAAAACAGTTATTTAAAGCTTTACTTTAAAAGAGAGTAATTCAAGGGACCACGCCGTATAGCACGGAACGGGTTTCCTCCCAAGAATACCAGTGCATAGAATAAACAACGCAATGCTTTTTCGAAAAATGAAGCTATTATAAGACCCAGGTCCCATCACACAATGCAACGCAAGCCGGAGGATAGGGTTTTACCTTATAATAGCCAAACATGCTTGGTACGTTTAAAACAAATCATTTGATACTATAATAAGTGTATAGTGTCAAAACAATTTCAATCATAAATATAAATCATAGACGACATAGCATCCCATGCTACTATGTCGCCATACTAGGCTCTACAAATAAAGCCGAAACATCTCGTATTGGAAATTGGATTTCCGTCATGAGTCGAGGCAAGGGGCAAGCTCCTCTTCGCTTCGAGACACTCTAGCAAATCCCTCGGGACTACACACTCTGGGCAACCCTGGATGCGGCTGGGCCGGCCCTCACTTACGTTAGAGGATTGGCAATTCCTGAACACACGTTTCCCGGTCCTTACAGACCTAATATCGAGGCGCCTCGCATTCCAACAACCACATAGGTGAAAAGTATAAAAATGTCAGGGCTGGTAAGTCACTGACACCACCAAAGCTAGAAAGAAACGTCGTGCTCTCCCAGCGGTCCGTATCCCGTTTTTAACTCATACCGAGGTGTGAGGCTCGCGAATTCACGTTATACACAAAACTGCCACGTAGGCGTGCTTTGACCATCAACCACAAGACTTTGCTTTTCAACAGAAGCCTTGATCATTGCATCTTAGCGTGCCACACAGGCAATTCATGCCATGCGACTGATGTCCATCGATATACAACCTCTGAGCTCGTACATCTCAGAGAAGGGCGTTAAGCAAAAGAATAAATTCTCCGCCGCCAAACAGATGTATATTTAATAGAAATCAATCAACACAGAATAAAATCCAATGTCAGATACACAATCCATTTACAAGTCCGTTCTGGGTCTGAACGAAACCGGAGGCACTTTCCTCGCATATCCATCCATCCCCAAGTACGTCTGGACGACCACCAACTATTTCCATCCTCTTGGGTGTACTGCCCAATCAGGATCGTCAGTAATAATCCAAACGATGTGAAGACTTCCGGTCTTCAACCACCGTCTTCATCTTCGACTTATCGTCGAATCGGTTATTCAGAATGGGAATAAACCCGGACTTTCCGAACAACCCACGTATATTAAAAACAAATGTTACACCAACTCAACATACGCCTCATCCCAATTCAGAATATTCTTTTATTCATAAAATCACACTTTTAGGGAAAGGTTCCCATTAATTTTATCCAAGATAAATTCTTTCAAATTTATCTTTTAATCTTCCTTTGGGTGTCATTTAAAACCAAATTATGGTTTTTCCAACTAGTCGGGATTAGCGAACCACAACGAAGTAATTATTTATTTTATTTCCCAATCCCAACCTATTCATCCCATGAAGCAAAACTGGTAATACTCCATATCTAACACCACGGTGTTATCGGTAAAATTAATTACCATTCCACGATCAAATCTGATTTAAAGATTTAACTATCGCTTTGGAGCAAAACTGGTGATACTCCATTCTCGCTCATTTTCTAAAGTTGATAATTTAAATTATCAATTCACCTTTTAATCTAATTGCAGATTCGTTAAAACTCCTTTTACTGGGTTAAAGAACTAGGTGTTATTTAAAACACAGTTCACGACAAACCCAAATCACATTCTATTTGTTATCGGGTTAAAGAACTAGTGTTGTTTAAAACACAGTTCACGATAAACCCACAAATCAATTCTAGTTCAACTCAAATCAAAAATATTAGGAATTCTGATTATTTAAAACCCCTTTTTAAATCTAGTTTATTTATTTAAAAAAAAAAATCGGGTTTTAAATTGAGTTCAAACTAGTTCATTTTGATAAAAATCCATTTTTATCTTTTCAAATATGGAGTTTTTCACCCCAATTTTTCTCAAATCATTTCTTATGATTTTACACAAATTATTGATATTTTTAATAATTTTATCAAGGCCCGTACAGTCGATTTCCAACAACGGCCATCGAACTGCACTTACAGCGACCTTTTCCAAATTTGATTTGGACGTATCTCCAAATCCAACCGTTAGATTTTGAATTTCTAATATTCGTTAGAAAGCTCTTTTCGATACGAACCCAACGGTTCCGGTTATAGGAGAATCCGACGGTCGGATCTCCCGTAATGTTCGTTTGAAATAAATGGTCGAAATTCACGAACTGCCGCGGCGCGGCGCGTTCTATTCAGGCCATTATAATATATATATAATATATATAATATATATTTCATCGATTTCTATTTAAAACAAATTTTATAAATCGTTTTAATTTCGTTTCAAAAACATTTTCAACTTCCATTTCAATTCGAATCAAAATTGAATTTTCCCTATAAATTCGTTTTTAAAATTCATTTCTATTTAATTCAAATTTCAATTCAATTTAAATTCATTTCAATTCGTTTTCAAATCAATTCGAATTCGTTTTCAATTCGATTCAATTCAAAGTGGTTTTCTATTCGATTCAAATTCGTTATACATTCAATTGAAATCATATTCGTTTTCTATTCAATTCCTTTCAAAATCGTTTTCAATTCAATTCATTTCGAAATCATTTTCAATTCTATTCATTTCGAAATCACTTTTCAATATCTATTCATTTCGAAATCACTTTTCAATATCTATTCATTTTGAAATCGTTTTCAATTCAATTCATTTCGAAATCGTTTTCAATTCAATTCATTTCGAAATCATTTTCAATTCAATTCATTTCGAAATCGTTTTCAATTCAATTCATTTCGAAATCGTTTTCAATTCAATTCATTTCAAAATCGTTTTCAATTCAATTCATTTTGAAATCGTTTTTCAATATTCATTTCGAAATCGTTTTTCAATATTTATTTCGAAATCGTTTTCAATTCAATTCATTTCGAAATCACTTTTCAATATCTATTCATTTCGAAATCACTTTTCAATATCTATTCATTTCGAAATCACTTTTGAATATCTATTCATTTCGAAATCGTTTTTCAATATTCATTTCGAAATCGTTTTTCAATATTCATTTCGAAATCATTTTTCAATATTCATTTCGAAATCGTTTTTCAATATTAATTTCGAAATCTATTCATTTCGAAATCGTTTTTCAAAATTCATTTCGAAATCGTTTTATATTCAATTCATTTCGAAATTGTTTTCAATTCAATTCATTTCGAAATCGTTTTCAATTCATTTCAATTCGTTTTTCAATATTCATTTCAAAATGAATAAAATCGATATAAATATCGTTCACGTTAAAATGGCGTTAATCTAATCAACACGGCTTCATATATTCCTCCATTCTATTCCACAAATGAATATTTATTTGTGTCAACACAGGACTAATCTCAAAGAATGAGTACTGTCCACGTGTGACTATTTTTGTTAAATTATTTCGTTCAACATATGACTAATCTCAACGGATGAGTACAGTCCACACATGAACCTTTATTTTATAGAGATAAAGATATAAATTTTATTTTTAAAATATTTCGTTCAACACATGACTAATCTCAATGGATGAGTACAGTCAACACATGAACCTTTATTTTATAGAGATAAAGATATAAATTTTATTTTTAAAATATTTCGTTCAACACATGACTAATCTCAACGGATGAGTACAGTCAACACATGAACCTTTATTTTATAGAGATAAAGATATAAATTTTATTTTTAAAATATTTCGTTCAACACATGACTAATCTCAACGGATGAGTACAGTCAACACATGAACCTTTATTTTATAATATTCTTTATTTTCTAAATTGGAATGAGGCCCAATCAATCACCATATAATATTAATTATATGGATTTTCATACATCACACGTATATGATAGCATTGAAAAATAATCAACCATCAACCAAAGTGCACTACACTGTATAAGCATCAAATATAGATATCTAACGCTTATAACAGCCTGTCAATCAATCGATCGACATATTTGATCAATCAGGATGAAAGAACTTCAAATTTCATCCCAATACCTGTGTGGGCTTTCAAACAATCAAACACATATTTTATTTGTGCAGTTGGGCGATGTGTAAAATTTATCGTCCCAATCAATGTCCTTCAAATAGGTGTACATAAACAAACCGTCCGGTTTGTAAATGAATATTTTATTTTAATTTCATTCACGTTAAAAATTATATTTTTAACGATAAAATATTTTATTTCAACATATGAATTTCTATTAAGTTCATTTATTCAATAAAAATGATATTTTTATTTTTCTAACATATTTTAGAAAATTTCGGCGGCATAACGGCACGATACTAGAAACGGGACGAGGCCCAACCTAATCCCCGGTCTGGTGAAGGCCCACGCCATTCACACATCAATCAAATTCACCAATCAACCAAATTCAAATCAAATCATCTAACTAATTTATGCAACCAAACAAACAAGTCCATGGTCTGTGGACGATTGTGTCGGGTGCTACTAAGCACCGTCTGCATCCTAGTATATATATATAACTAGAAAAAGAAATTGAAGAGTGAGAAGTTCTCACATATAGCTATCCAACTTCATTGCACTTCAAATGTAGAAGTCTTCGTCATTCTCGCCTTTTGTCGCTTTCGTTGCTCGTATTCACTACATATATAAAAATCGCATTTTTACTTCTCTATTCAATATATAAAAACCGCATTTCAAAAATATAGATTTCGCCTTTATAAAAATATAGATTTCGCCTTTTCCAAAATATAGATTTCGCCTTTATAAAAATATAGATTTCGCCTTTATAAAAATAAAGATTTCGCCTTTATAAAAATAACATTATAAAAATCACATTTTTATTTTGCTACACATATAAAGATGATATCTTTACTATTCCTATCGTGTAAAAATTATATTTTTATTTCTCTACCTAAACAAAAATCATATTTTTATATCATCTATATAGTAAAGACTATATTTTTAATACTTTAAAAATATAAAAATACTATTTTTATTACTTTAAAAATATAAAAATCATATTTTTAACTTCCTTTCAAACAGTAAAAATCATGTTTTTACTCTAATAATAAAAAAAATCAGATCTTGTTATACTAAAAAAGAATCTTTTTACATAAGAAAAATCAAAACTTTCTACATACAAAAATCTCAACTTTTCTCTAATAAAATATGAGTTTTACCTCTAATAAAATCAGGACTTTGTTAAAAATCTATTCTTTTAAATACATACATCTCTACACTTTCATATTCATATATAATAATTCGTGATTTTTCCTTTCAACGTTAATATATAAAATAAGGTAGAAACTGATTTTCAGACCATTGTATTCTAATTAAATAAATTAAAAAAATAAGAAAACATACCTTTTTTGAGGAGGGGGGATTGACGGAAATCGAACAGGGGGGATTTGCCGCGATTCCTGAAACGAGGGAGGGGGTGGAGTCTTCGGTCGGTGGCGCGACGCGAGGCAGAGGGGGGCGGAAGGCATGCGATGCGAATTGGGGAAAACCGAAGGGGGGAGGGGTTTCGATGTCACAGGCGAATGGGGGGGTTTGGGTGGCTCGCGGCGCCGCTGGAAAGGTGGGGGGGGGGGGTCTCGAGCGAGGTGGCGGCGGTTTAAGGGGAGGGCGGCGGCTCCTCTCCGCCTCGTCTCCTCCTTTTTTTTTTTTTTTTTTAAATCGATTAGCAGAATGAACGTGGAGGGGGGGCCAGAACGAATAAAAGGGGAGAAGGGATATTTTTATTTTATTTTATTTTATATTATTTAATTTCTAAAAGTTGACTTTTACATACGACCTCTAAACGAGGCCCACCGCCTGTCGTCCATAGCGTTTCACCCCCACTCCGAACACAATGGGATATGCATCGTAAGCTGATTCGGCTGTTACAATCGGTTTCCGTTAAATTTACATTTAAATCTCTATATTGAATTTTAAACGTACATTTCAAATTACCGGGGTCACATAACAACTCTATAAATTCGATAAAAATATTTTCTAGCTTCGTATTGATGATACGGTCCTAGCCAAACTAGTTTCATCGAATTCTGAGACCGTATGAAAAATGGCCAATTTCCAGTCGATTAAAATCAACTGAAACTGGTCAAACGCGTTTTCTTTTGCTACGCTCACATATTGATTCGAAAAATTACGAAATTTGGAATCTAGCAATAACTTTACATCACGGATCCAACAAAAGTGGTTTCGTCGAAATCCGAGGTCGTTTGCAAAATTGCTATTTCTAAGGGCCTGAATTCCATAGCGACTATTCAGAATTTTCAACTGGACATATCTTTTGATTCCCGCCATGAAATTTTGATTTTTCGGATTCGTTGGAAAGATATAATCAAATAGATCCTACTGTTTTTGGTTTCACTAAAATCCGGATTGTTTTGCACCCGGTACATTCAGTTGAAGTTTGAAATCGAATTATCGAACTACCGCGCCATTTTCAATTCTATTTATAATTATATATAATTATTTATATTCAAACGACAACGCGTATAATATATACGTTCTAGTAATATTCAAAAATAAATTTCTCGTCGATTTTTTTTAAAATAATCTATTTTAAATGTTCGAAATTCGCTAAAATTGCCAAAATAAAAATTTTAAACTGGCCCAGATTTTCGGGTTGTTACAATCTCCCCCACTTAAAACTTTTCGTCCTCGAAAAGGAACAAAGTCGGAAGTGGTTTGATTAATCAACTCTATGTTTCGATCTGGCTTCCATTCTCCAACTTTTCAGTTTCTGAGAATTTTCAAATTTTCAAAAATTTGGCTAACACCCTAAATTTTCGAAAAATTTCGCCATAACCTCCCCTGCACCGAGAGCATCGGGGAATTTCAAATAGCTTCCCCGGTCCTTCTAATCTCAAAAAGAAAAAGAAAAAGCCAAGCGGCTAGCCAATAGGCTCATAAAATCATCATCACCCGCACAAAACAGTAAATTATAGTAAACATGTACCTATTTGTCGGGCAAACAAATTTTATTCTTCGGCTCTAGCCTCCTTGCTATGACCTGATCAATGTAAGTATATGTATATGCAAGCAAATGCGACCAATTTTCAATACAATTCAATATTTGGTTTAATTAGGGATAATGATTAAAAATTATCAAACAAATAAACAAACAACACAAACATCAATCAATTAGTGGATTAGAGTTTTCAAATTCATAATTTTGATATATATACAAAAATCATGTTTTGATGCCAAATCACAACAAATAAATCTAGCTATATTAGTTTTGGTTCTCACACCAGTCTAATGGAAATATATAGATATCACACCTTCAAAACATGAACATAAATACTGATGATGTGGCCACATCACCAGAATTATCCCCGGGCGTCTAGAATGTGATTCTATATCCATCTAATATATTAGAACTTCGAATATACGTTCATGACGCGTATATGCAAAATTTTTATATATTGGATTGTCCATATTCAAAGTTAATAAATAATCCAATACGTGTAAAACGATTTAAATTTCAAAACAAAATTGTTTTCATTTGAAAAATATACTCTTCACACTCGTTCTAGGATACTACTGATCCTATCTCTAACGAGTCATTCTAATTGGATATTTCTAATCCAATATCTGATGAATTCTTTCGTATGGTTCTAATGTGTCTTGTTCTCGAGCTCTGTAAACCAATGCTTTGATACCAAATGTGACGGCCGGGAATTTCGCTCGATCTGAATCAGTCGTTAAACCGATCTAGACCGTTCGAAACCCCTGATCGTTTGAGAACAGGACAAATCAGAACGCAGACGGAAGAACATTTCATTGTTATTACAACGATTCCATTAGATATAAGAATATACAGAGTACAATGAATAAATTACATTTCGATAAATATCAGAGATTACAATAAATTACATATCAGCGGAAAAACAATACAAAGCACAACTGAAGGTGATATACGGATACAGAGCTTTCTGGATATCATTCCAGCTGCAAAACAGGATCCTGTGAATATAAATCTGCAAAACCAAAACTACTAGCTGCCCGTTCGGAAAATAGGGGCACCTAGAGCTTAGGGTAAAACAATAAACTCCAGGTCAGTCATGTGACTGGTGTGAGAACTAAAACAGTTATTTAAAGCTTTACTTTAAAAGTGAGTAATTCAAGGGACCACGCCGTATAGCACGGAACGGGTTTCCTCCCAAGAATACCAGTGCATAGAATAAACAACGCAATGCTTTTTCGAAAAATGAAGCTACTATAAGACCCAGGTCCCATCACACAATGCAACGCAAGCTGGAGGATAGGGTTTTACCTTATAACAGCCAAACATGCTTGGTACGTTTAAAACAAATCATTTGATACTATAATAAGTGTATAGTGTCAAAACAATTTCAATCATAAATATAAACCATAGACGGCATAGCATCCCATGCAACTAAGTCGCCATACTAGGCTCTACAAATAAAGCCGAAACATCTCGTATTGGAAATTGGATTTCCGTCATGAGTCGAGGCAAGGGGCAAGCTCCTCTCCGCTTCGAGACACTCTAGCAAATGCCTCGGGACTACACACTCTGGGCAACCCTGGATGCGGCTGGGCCGGTCCTCACTTACGTTAGAGGATTGGCAATTCCTGAACACATGTTTCCCGGTCCTTACAGACCTAATATCGAGGCGCCTCGCATTCCAACAACCACATAGGTGAAAAGTATAAAAATGTCAGGGCTGGTAAGTCACTGACACCACCAAAGCTAGAAAGAAACGTCGTGCTCTCCCAGCGGTCCGTATCCCGTTTTTAACTCATACCGAGGTGTGAGGCTCGCGAATTCACGTTATACAAAAAGCTGCCACGTAGGCGTGCTTTGATCATCAACCACAAGACTTTGCTTTTCAACAGAAGCCTTGATCATTGCATCTTAGCGTGCCACACAGGCAATTCATGCCATGCGACTGATGTCCATCGATATACAACCTCTGAGCTCGTACGTCTTAGAGAAGGGCGTTAAGCAAAAGAATAAATTCTCTGCCGCCAAAACAGATGTATATTTAATAGAAATCAATCAACACAGAATAAAATCCAATGTCAGACACACAATCCATTTACAAGTCCGTTCTGGGTCTGAACGAAACCGGAGGCACTTTCCTCGCATATCCATCCATCCCCAAGTACGTCTGGACGACCACCAACTATTTCCATCCTCTTGGGTGTACTGCTCAATCAGGATCGTCAGTAATAATCCAAACGATGTGAAGACTTCCGGTCTTCAACCACCGTCTTCATCTTCGACTTATCGTCGAATCGGTTATTCAGAATGGGTATAAACCCGGACTTTCCGAACAACCCGCGTATATTAAAAACAAATGTTACACCAACTCAACATGCGCCTCATCCCAATTCAGAATATTCTTTTATTCATAAAATCACACTTTTAGGGAAAGGTTCCCATTAATTTTATCCAAGATAAATTCTTTCAAATTTATCTTTTAATCTTCCTTTGGGTGTCATTTAAAACCAAATTATGGTTTTTCCAACTAGTCGGGATTAGCGAACCACAACGAAGTAATTATTTATTTTATTTCCCAATCCTAACCTATTCATCCCATGAAGCAAAACTGGTAATACTCCATATCTAACACCACGGTGTTATCGGTAAAATTAATTACCATTCCACGTTCAAATCTGATTTAAAGATTTAACTATCGCTTTGGAGCAAAACTGGTGATACTCCATTCTCGCTCATTTTCTAAAGTTGATAATTTAAATTATCAATTCACCTTTTAATCTAATTGCAGATTCGTTAAAACTCCTTTTACTGGGTTAAAGAACTAGGTGTTATTTAAAACACAGTTCACGACAAACCCAAATCAAATTCTATTTGTTATCGGGTTAAAGAACTAGTGTTGTTTAAAACACAGTTAACGATAAACCCACAAATCAATTCTAGTTCAACTCAAATCAAATATATTAGGAATTCTGATTATTTAAAACCCCTTTTTAAATCTAATTTATTTATTTAAAAACAAAAAAATCGGGTTTTAAATTGAGTTCAAACTTGTTCATTTCGATAAAAATCCATTTTTTATCTTTTCAAATATGGAGTTTTTCACCCCAATTTTTCTCAAATCATTTCTTATGATTTTACACAAATTATTGATATTTTTAATAATTTTATCACGGCCCGTACAGTCGATTTCCAACAACGGCCATCGAACTGCACTTACAACGACCTTTTCCAAATTTGATTTGGACGTATCTCCAAATCCAACCGTTAGATTTTGAATTTCTAATATTCGTTAGAAAGCTCTTTTCGATACGAACCCAACGGTTCTGGTTTTAGGAGAATCCGACGGTCGGATCTCCCGTAATGTTCGTTTGAAATAAATGGTCGAAATTCACGAACTGCCGCGGCGCGGCGCGTTCTATTCAGGCCATTATATTATATATATAATATATATAATATATATTTCATCGATTTCTATTTAAAACGAATTTTATAAATCGTTTTAATTTCGTTTCAAAAACATTTTCAACTTCCATTTCAATTCGAATCAAAATTGAATTTTCCCTATAAATTCGTTTTTAAAATTCATTTCTATTTAATTCAAATTTCAATTCAATTTGAATTCATTTCAATTCGTTTTCAAATCAATTCGAGTTCGTTTTCAATTCGATTCAATTCAAAGTGGTTTTCTATTCGATTCAAATTCGTTATACATTCAATTGAAATCAAATTCGTTTTCTATTCAATTCCTTTTGAAATCGTTTTCAATTCAATTCATTTCAAAATCATTTTCAGTTCTATTCATTTCGAAATCACTTTTCAATATCTATTCATTTCGAAATCACTTTTCAATATCTATTCATTTCGAAATCGTTTTCAATTCAATTAATTTCGAAATCGTTTTCAATTCAATTCATTTCGAAATCGTTTTCAATTCAATTCATTTCGAAATCGTTTTCAATTCAATTCATTTCGAAATTGTTTTTCAATATTCATTTCGAAATCGTTTTTCAATATTCATTACGAAATCGTTTTCAATTCAATTCATTTCGAAATCACTTTTCAATATCTATTCATTTCGAAATCACTTTTCAATATCTATTCATTTCGAAATCGTTTTTCAATATTCATTTCGAAATCGTTTTTCAATATTCATTTCGAAATCGTTTTTCAATATTCATTTCAAAATCGTTTTATATTCAATTCATTTCGAAATCGTTTTCAATTCAATTCATTTCGAAATCGTTTTCAATTCATTTCAATTCGTTTTTCAATATTCATTTCAAAATGAATAAAATCGATATAAATATCGTTCACGTCAAAATGGCATTAATCTATTCAACACGGCTTCATATATTCCTTCATTCTATTCCACAAATGAATATTTATTTTTGTCAACACACGACTAATCTCAACGAATGAGTACTGTCCACGTGTGACTATTTTTGTTAAATTATTTCGTTCAACATATGACTAATCTCAACGGATGAGTACAGTCAACACATGAACCTTTATTTTATAGAGATAAAGATATAAATTTTATTTTTAAAACATTTCGTTCAACACATGACTAATCTCAACGAATGAGTACAGTCAACACATGAACCTTTATTTTATAGAGATAAAGATATAAATTTTATTTTTAAAATATTTCGTTCAACACATGACTAATCTCAACGGATGAGTACAGTCAACACATGAACCTTTATTTTATAGAGATAAAGATATAAATTTTATTTTTAAAATATTTCGTTCAACACATGACTAATCTCAACGGATGAGTACAGTCAACACATGAACCTTTATTTTATAATATTCTTTATTTTCTAAATTGGAATGAGGCCCAATCAATCACCATATAATATTAATTATATGGATTTTCATACATCACACGTATATGATAGCATTGAAAAATAATCAACCATCGACCAAGTGCACTACACTGTATAAGCATCAAATATAGATATCTAACGCTTATAACAACCTGTCAATCAATCGATCGACATATTTAATCAATCAGGATGAGTGAACTTCAAATTTCATCCCAATACCCGTTGGGGTTTCAAACAATCAAACACATATTTTATTTGTGCAGTTGGGCGATGTGTAAAATTTATCGTCCCAATCAATGTCCTTCAAATAGGTGTACATAAACAAACCGTCCGGTTTGTAAATGAATATTTTATTTTAATTTCATTCACGTTAAAAATTATATTTTTAACGATAAAATATTTTATTTCAACATATGAATTTCTATTAAGTTCATTTATTCAATAAAAATGATATTTTTATTTTTCTAACATATTTTAGAAAATTTCGGCGGCATAACGGCACGATACTAGAAACGGGACGAGGCCCAACCTAATCCCCGGTCTGGTGAAGGCCCACGCCATTCACACATCAATCAAATTCACCAATCAACCAAATTCAAATCAAATCATCTAACTAATTTATGCAACCAAACAAACAAGTCCATGGTCTGTGGACGATTGTGTCGGGTGCTACTAAGCACCGTCTACATCCTAGTGTATATATATATATATAACTAGAAAAAGAAATTGAAGAGTGAGAAGTTCTCACATATAGCTATCCAACTTCATGGCACTTCAAATGTAGAAGTCTTCGTCATTCTCGCCTTTTGTCACTTTCGTTGCTCGTATTCACTACATATAAAAAAATCGCATTTTTACTTCTCTATTCAATATATAAAAACCGCATTTCAAAAATATAGATTTCGCCTTTATAAAAATATAGATTTCGCCTTTATAAAAATATAGATTTCGCCTTTTCCAAAATATAGATTTCGCCTTTATAAAAATAAAGATTTCGCCTTTATAAAAATAAAGATTTCGCCTTTATAAAAATAATATTATAAAAATCACATTTTTATTTTGCTACACATATAAAGATGATATCTTTACTATTCCTATCGTGTAAAAATTATATTTTTATTTCTCTACCTAAACAAAAATCATTTTTTTATATCTTCTATATAGTAAAGACTATATTTTTAATACTTTAAAAATATAAAAATACTATTTTTATTACTTTAAAAATATAAAAATCATATTTTTAACTTCCTTTCAAACAGTAAAAATCATGTTTTTACTCTAATAATAAAAAAATCAGATCTTGTTATACTAAAAAAACGAATCTTTTTACATAAGAAAAATCAAAACTTTCTACATATAAAAATCTCAACTTTTCTCTAATAAAATATGAGTTTTACCTCTAATAAAATCTGGACTTTGTTAAAAATCTATTCTTTTAAAAACATACATCTCTACACTTTCATATTCATATATAATAATTCCTGATTTTTCCTTTCAACGTTAATATATAAAATAAGGTAGAAACTGATTTTCAGACCATTGTATTCTAATTAAATAAATTAAATAAATAAGAAAACATACCTTTTTCGAGGAGGGGGGGGATTGACGGAAATCGAACAGGGGGGATTTGCCGCGATTCCTGAAACGAGGGAGGGGGTGGAGTCTTCGGTCGGTGGCGCGACGCGAGGCAGGGGGGTGGGGGAGGCGTGCGATGCGAATTGGGGAAAACCGAAGGGGGGAGGGGTTTCGATGTCGCAGGCGAAGGGGGGGGGGTTGGGTGGCTCGCGGCGCCGTTGGAAAGGTGGGGGGGGTCTCGAGCGAGGAGGCGGCGGTTTAAAGGGAGGGCGGCGGCTCCTCTCCGCCTCGTCTCCTCCTTCTTCTTTTTTTTTATTTAAAAAAAAATCGATTAGCAGAATGAACGTGGAGGGGAGCCAGAACGAATAAAAGGGGAGAAGGGATATTTTTATTTTATTTTATTTTATATTATTTAATTTCTAAAAGTTGACTTTTACATACGACCTCTAAACGAGGCCCACCGCCTGTCGTCCATAGCGTTTCACCCCCATTTCGAACACAATGGGATATGCATCGTAAGCTGATTCGGGTGTTACAATCGGTTTCCGTTAAATTTACATTTAAATTTCTATATTGAATTTTAAACGTACATTTCAAATTACCGGGGTCACATAACAACTCTATAAATTCCATGAAAATATTTTCTAGCTTCGTATTGACGATACGGTCCTAACCAAACTAGTTTCGTCGAATTCTGAGACCGTATGAAAAATGGCCAATTTCCAGTCGATTAAAATCAACTGAAACTGGTCAAACGCGTTTTCTTTTGCTACGCTCACATATAGATTCGAAAAATTACGAAATTTGGAATCTAGCAATAACTTTACATCACGGATCCAACAAAAGTGGTTTTGTTGAAATCCGAGGTCATTTGCAAAATTGCTATTTCTAAGGGCCTGAATTCCATAGCGACTATTCAGAATTTTCAACTGGACATATCTTTTGATTCCGCCTATGAAATTTTGATTTTTCGGATTCGTTGGAAAGATATAATCAAATAGATCCTAATGTTTTTGGTTTCACTAAAATCCGGATTGTTTTGCACCCGATACATTCAGTTGAAGTTTGCAATCGAATTATCGAACTACCGCGCCATTTTCAATTCTATTTATAATTATATATAATTATTTATATTCAAACGACGACGCGTATAATATATACGTTCTATTAATATTCAAAAATAAATTTCTCGTCGATTTTATTTAAAATAATCTATTTTAAATGTTCAAAATTCGCTAAAATTGCCAAAATAAAAATTTTAAACTGGCCCAGATTTTCGGGTTGTTACAATCTATATAACTATATACGATTGAATTTTATTAAAAATAAATTTCTCGTCGTTTTTATTTAAAATAATTCATTTTAAATAATCAAAATTCGCTAAAATTGCCAAAATAAAATTTTTAAACTGGCCCAGATTTTCGGGTTGTTACAATTACATACACCGAAAGGCATTACTAGCCATTCATAAAAGATGTCAGGGCCTCTGAAAGTAGTTAAAGGCACACATTCCTCTGCAATGCGAAGTTGATGGAAGCCTGTAGCTAGGTCCATCCTAGAGAATACTCGTGCCCCATGCAGTCGGTCAAGCAAGTCATCAATACGAGGCAGTGGATATTTGTTCTTAAGAGTTTGCTTGTTGAGATCACGGTAGTCTACACATAGCCTGAGAGTACTGTCTGATTTTGGGACGAACACCACTGCTGCTCCGCATTCTGAAAAGCTGGGCCTGATCAGACCCTTCCACAAAAGCTGCTTGGTTTGATTTTTCTGCTCCTCTCTTTCTTTTGGCGACATTCTCCGAATGGTTTGATTTTTATTTATTAAAAATAGCTCAAAATATATAAGCGACGTTTCGGGTCAATGGGCGGCGCTGGCGCTGCTTTTTCCAAAATTTGATTTACATATATCTTAAAATCGTACCATCAGATTTTGATGAAATTTATATCGCTAGAAAGCTCTTCCGAAAGCTGTCCTAACGGTTCCAGTTTTGGGAAAATCCAACAGTCGGATCTTTCTATATATTCGCTTGATATTACGATTGTCGATAAGCGAACTGCCGCACTCATTTCATTTAATTTTATATTTTATATATAATATATAAACCATTTGGGTGATTTCCCCTTGTTAAAATCCATTCCTTTTACTATATAAAAATAACATTTTTGTTCGCCAATTCTAATGCGACAAAAAATGATGTTTCAACGATGTATATTTTCACATTCAATAAAAATGACATTTTTGTTCGCCAATTCTAATGCGACCAAAAATGATGTTTCAATGATTTATATTTTCACATTCAATAAAAATTACATTTTTGTTCGCCAATTCTAATGCGACAAAAAATGATGTTTCAACATGTATATTTTCACATTCAATAAAAATGACATTTATGTTCGCCAATTCTAATGCGACCAAAAATGATGTTTTAACGATGTGTAATTTCAATACTCAACAAAATGACATTTTTGTTCGCTAATTCACATGCGACAAAATGATGGTTTCAAAATGTATATTTTATATTCAACAAGAATGACATTTTTGTTCGCCAATTCTAATGCGACCAAAAATGATGTTTCAACGATGTATATTTTCACATTCAACAAAAATGACATTTTTGTTCGCCATTCTAATGCGACCAAAAATGATGTTTTAAAATGTATAATTTCACATTCAATAAAAATGACATTTTTGTTCGCCAATTCTAATGCGACCAAAAATGATGGTTCAAGGATGTATATTTTTATATTCAATAAAAATGTAAAAGTCCCTTATTTTTTATTTACATATAAAATGTAAATCTCTTTTTATTCCTTCCTATTTACATTGAAAATGTAAATCTCTTTTTATTCATTTTTCATTACATTAAAAATGTAAGCTTCTCTATTTATTTTCATTACATAAGAGAACTCAAATAAAAAGTTATTTCATCTTTCTATGTAATATTTGCATTGTAAAATGCAATTAAAAAGGTGGACTTTATTTTCAATGTAAACATCTTTTCTAGTGTCAACATTCCTAATATAAATATATTTTCTAATGTCAAGATTTGATTCGCTTCAACTATATTAACATAACGATGAAATTTTGTTCATTTCAACTATATAAACATGACGATGAAATTTTGTTTATTTCAACTATATAAACATGACGATGAAATTTTGTTTATTTCAACTATATAAATATGACGACGAAATTTTGTTTATTTCAACTATATATACATGACGATGAAATTTTGTTCATTTCAACTATATAAACATGACAATGAAATTTTTGTTTATTTCAACTATATAAACATTACGATGAAATTTTGTTCATTTCAACTATATAAACATGATAATGAAATTTTTGTTTATTTCAACTATATAAACATGATGATGAAATTTTGTTTATTTCAACTATATAAACATGACGATGTAATTTTGTTCATTTCAACTAATTTAATATACGATAAATTATGTGCATTACAACAATGGCAACATATGATTGATTGTAAAATTTCTATGAATCAAAATAAAAGATCCCACCTTTATTTTGTGAAATCAAATAAGATATATAAACTTCATTCATTTTATAGGATAAAAGTTCAAATCTTTATTAATTATATAAATCCAACTTCTTTTATTTTATAAGTCAAAATAAAAGATCAAATCTTTATTTATTATGTCTCAAAATAAAAGATCAAATCTTCTTTGACTTTATTATATAAATCAAAATAAAATGCTTAACTTTGTTTTGATTTGTTTCAAGAACAAAAGATCAAACTTTATTATATCTTTGTTTCAAAAACAAAAGATCAAAACTTTATTTATTTATTTATTTTCAAAACAAAAGACCAAAGCTTTGTTTCAAACAAGGATCAAATCTTTATTATATTTTATTTTATTTCAAAACAAAAGATCAAAGCTTTGTTTCAAACAAAGATCAAATATTTATTATATTTTATTTTATTTCAAAACAAAAGATCAAACCTTTGTTTAATTTTTTGTCAAAACAAAAGATCAAAGCTTTGTTTCAAACAAAGATCAAATCTTTATTATATTTTATTTTATTTCAAAACAAAAGATCAAAGCTTTGTTTTAAACAAAGATCAAATCTTTATTATATAAAACAAAGATCAATATTAAGAGAAAGGAATAAAAATAAAAATAAGAACAAAAATAAAGGTGAGAACTTTATTATGATTACATCTGAATTTTTCAGATCTAAACTGTCAAACTATAACATGACATCACAACGAATAAAATTCAACAAGACTACAATCACCACATAACAGATCAGAATAATATACAATGATTCAACTGATCGAATAGAATTAAAATAAATTATCTAATTATCCAAATTCAGAAATCTCACAGTCGTTGAAGATTTTTGGCCAAAATTCAAACTGTTCAGAATCAACTCCAGTCAGTCTAGATGCGTAGATCTCAGTCACACGATTACAACGCCACTGAAATCATCGAATTTCGAATTGAAACGAGTTAGATATGATAAATTGAAGTTTTAAAACAATTTAAATAAATTAATTAATAAATTAATAAAGTAAATAACCTTTCTTCCCTATCAGACACTACAGGCCGACACTCTTCCTAATGTTCAATACTAGGGTTCACGATTGCGGCCACTACAAGAGTTGAGGAGCCGATCGAAGGATGTCAGGCGGGGGAGCTCAGAGACGCGCACGAGGGGGGTGTTTGGCCGAGCTCGGTCGTGGCTAGGGGGCCCACGGCGGCTATATGCGGCGGGTTTGGGTTCGGGTGGTTCGGTGATGGTGGCTCCAGAGGGCGATCAGATGGTATGGAATCGTGGAGGAGATCAAGGGCTTTGAAATGGTGTAGAATATGTGGTCTAATTCTTGGAGGAGAGGGAGAACTTAAGGGAAGAAAGAGGAGCAAATTCGGCCATTGATTCAAGGGGGCGGCGGCCACGAAGGAGACAGTGAATAGTGTTTTAGATTTTAGGGTTTTTCCTATTTTTATATTGATTTTTGTGTATTTTTACAAATAAATCCAAATCTTTCAAACCGTGCTGATTCCAGTCGAAACAAAGTTGACCCTAGCTAATAGCCCATATTCCGGACCCAATGGGATAGGTCCCGTCAGCCCAATCGGTTGTCTGTGGCCTGTATTATTTAATTTAATATTTAATTCCTTTATTATAAGGTAAAACTCTATCCTCCAGCTTGCGTTGCATTATAAGGTAAAACTCTATCCTCCGGCTTGCGTTGCATTATGTGATGGGACCTGAGTCTTATTATAGCTTCATTTTTCCAAATAGCTTTGCGCTGTTTGTTTTACGCACTGGTATTCTTGGGATGAAACCTTTCCGTGTTATACGGCATGGTCCCTTGATTTACTCCATTTTAGAGTGAAATTTAAGTAATTGTTTTAGTTCTCACACAAGTCACATGACTGACATGAATTTAGTGTTTTAACCTAAACTCTGGGTGCCCCTGTTTTCCACACAGACAGCTAGAAGTTTTGGTTTTGCAGATTTATATTCATAGGATCCCGGTTTACAGCTGGAATGATATTCGGAAAGCTCTGTTTCCGTGTATCTCTTTCGGTTGGGTTTTGTATTATTTTCGCTGCATTGTAAATTCGTAAATCTTTGATATTTATCAAATGTATTTTGTTTACCCTATATATTCTTGTGCACTGATATAAATTATTGTAATAAGCAATGAAATTTTCTTCTATTTGTGTTCTGATTTGTCGTGTTCTAAACTCAATCCAGGCTTTCCTTCACGGGGAAGTTTGGGTCGTGTCACAATAGGACCGGGAAACGTGTGTTCAGGCATAACTAATCCACCAAAATATTTGTGGACCGGCCCTGCAGGATCCAAAGGTTCGCCAGCGTCCGATTCCTGAGACATTTCTAGAGTGTCTCGAATCGGTAAGGAGATCGTCCCTAGCCTTGACTCATGACGGAAACCCAATTTCCAATATGACATTACGGTTTTTATTGTAAACCAATATATAGTGACATAGTATGTGGTATATGTGCCATCTAGGATTGATACATTTACTTTAAAGTATTTTTAAAACTAGTTAGACACTAATAATAATATTAAAATATTATTTTCTACGTATCAAGCATATTTGATCATTATAAGGTAAAACTCTATCCTCTGGTTTGCTTTGCATTGTGTGATGGGACTTGAGTCTTCTAATGATTTCATTTTTCTAAAAAGCATTGTATTGTTTTGAATAAAATTTTATTAAACTTATGCACGACAATCCAATGGAGTAAACCCGTTCCGCGTTAGCGGCGTGGTCCTTTGATTGGCCAAATTGTTAAATAAGTTAGGAAAGATTTCTCATACCATTCCCACGACTAACTTGTAGTTTGTTTCACTTTGCAAACTCGGGTGCCCTCTGTTTGACATAGGCAGCCAAGTGACAGGTTCAGGTATTTATGCACATATGCTGGTTTGGAGCATGCTTATGGGCTGAAGATGAAGATCATTTTTATCTTTTATTTCTACTTTGAAACATTTATACATCATTGATCTATGTTGTACTTGATGGAGTTTATACTTATTTCTATTTGTTTAGACTTTCTATTTGCTAAGTTGTATCCTGTAACTATGCCATTCTGATGTTGTGATGTTGATGACATTCCTATTTCCGCTGCAATGATTTATGTGTTATGATGTTATCTGAGATCTGCTATTGTTGTAATTATGTTACATTCCAATGATTATCCTTGCTTTCATTCTATGGAAGTTTGGGGTTATCACAATTGGTATCAAAGCTAAAGGTCAACCTTAGCTTAGGAGTATAACATATTTAAACAATTCATCTAGATAGAATTAGCATTATTCTAAGGTGAGCAGCTCATTAGAGATAGGATTAGTAATGTCCTAGAATGAGCACATCAGAATAGCACATATTAATCAGTCATTACATCATTATCATCTTTCCGTATTTCTATGCTTTTACCTTCTCTTTAAAATTTTCATTTTTGTTGGTCTGACTCTTTCCTTGATGGTACAGAATAAACTAAAAATGAGCACTAGAGCGAGAAAAAGAGCCCGAGGCAGAGGTGGAGCCAGAGGACCAGTAATGGATGAAACCACCATTGTTCAGGAGCAGCCCAATCCCGAGGCTGTAACATCACCACTACCTCCACCCCCACATCCTTTTGACCTGGACAAGGTAGCCTAGAATTTCAGGAATTTAGGGGGCATATCATTCACAGGGCGAGAGAAAGTAATAGAAGCTCAAGCATGGCTAAAAAATTGCGAGAAAATATTTGGAGGCCTAGAATTAGAAGACCACCGCAAGCGTTTTTTGGCATCGTGGCTATTGTAGGATGAGGCTTAAAATTGGTGGGATACTATCATAATTGGAAATAATGAGGTCAACATGTCTTGGGCCACATTCAAGGAACTCTTCAACGAGAAGTTTATTCCTCCGCAGGAAGTAGAGCGTCTCCACGATCAATTTGCCAACTTGCGGCAAGGAGATAAGACTGTTTCAGAGTATGTGCAGAAGTTTGAAGAGCTCTCACGTTATGTTCCTGAATTAATTCGGGACCTAGTCTAGAAGAACAAAAGACTCATTAATGGCCTCTCCAGGAAATATCTGAACGGAGTCACAACACTCATTAAGCTCCCATTTAATGAGGTGATCGAGATGGCTTGTCAATATGAGGACAATGACAGAAATTCGCAGCAAGAGTAGGAGAAGAATCAAAATAACAACAAGAGGAAGAAAACTGAAAAGAAACTAGATGCGAGCAACTCTTCAGCCGCCAAGCCTCAAGGAAATAAAAAGGTCAAGGTGAGATGCTTTAACTGTCAGAAGATGGGACACTTCGACTCCGAATGTCGAGCTCCAAAGAAACGAAGGAGAAATGGGTCAGGGCCCAGCCAGAATTCTTGCAACACCAGGGAATGCTTTAATTGCCACAAGCCATGGCATCTCATCAAGAATTGCCCACTACTGAAGAAATCGAAGGAGGCTCATGTATACGATGGAGCGGCTGCACCAGCTTCTTCCGAAGGAGCAGGTAAACCTGATGTATTAGGAGGTACTCTTACATTAAGAATATTCCTGTTACTATACTATTTTAACACTAGTGCATCACGTAGTTTCATTTCTAGTGACACAATTAAAAATTAAAACTGAAACAAAGAAAACTTAAAGAATTGATTAGAGCCCATAGTCCAATAGGAGGTTCACTTATTCCCGATCAGTATTGTAGAGTGTCTGTTTCTTATTCCTATTTCCAGTTCCCTTTTAATTTGATTGTCATGAATTTCTCTAGGTATGATATCATACTTGGAATGGATTGGCTAACAAAGTATGTGGCTGATGTACTATGCGCTGAAAGAATAGTCAAATTTAAAACCAAATTCGGAGATATTATGGTTGTACCATGCCACGGCTCAGCCACAGATAGAAAGAATTCCGGTCTTATCTAGAAGTTACTCCTTCTTCTATTAAGGATATTCCTGTTGTCAGAGATTATGCGGATGTGTTTGAAGAAGTTGACAGCTTACCTCCGTGCAGAGAATCGACTTCAGGATTGACTTAGTTTTGAATGCAGTCCCCATCTGCATCCTATTCGGAGAATGACATTGAAAGAAAAAGAGGAGCTGAGCAATCAAACTAAACAACTTTTGTGGAAGGGTCTAATCAGGCCTAGCTTCTCAAAGTGGGGTGCAGCAGTGGTATTTGTCCCAAAGTCAGACAGTACTCTCAGGCTATGTGTGGACTACCGTGACCTCAATAAGAAAACGCTGAAAAATAAATATTCATTGCCGTGTATTGATGATCTATTGGACCACCTGAATGGAGAGTAAGTATTCTCTGGGATGGACCTAGCTACAACTTTCCATCAATTGCGCATTGCCAAAGAATGTGTTACTTTGAAAGCTTTCAGAGGGCCAAACTTATTCTTTGAATGGCTAGTACTGTCGTTCGGCTTATGTAACGCTCCAGCCTACTTTGTCTATCTGATGAATTGAATATTCCGGGATGTCTTAAATAAATTCGTTCTGGTTTTCATCGATGATATCTTAATCTTTACTAAATCTGCTGCTGAGCATGAAAAGCATCCGAAAGAAGTTTTGGAAATCCTACGAAAGAATGTGTTGAAAGCCAAATTCTCAAAATGTATAATCTGGCAAGAAGAAGTAAAATTTCTAGGCCATGTTGTATCAAAGGAAGGCATTTCAGTAGACCTAGGAAAGATCTCAGCCATCCAAGATTGGAATCAGCCTAGCACTCCTAGAGAAATCAGAAGTTTCTTAGGATTGGCTAGCTATTATCGGAAATTCGTTAAAGATTTTCTGAAACTATCTTGGCCATTGACGAAGCTGCCTAAGAAGCATACGAAGTTTATTTGGACACCCGAATGTGAGGCAGCTTTCCAAGAGCTGAAATTGAGGTTGACCACTGCTCCCGTGTTGACCATTATTGATGGCAATCGAGATTTAAAATTCTGGAAAGATGCTTCTATTGATGGTATTGGTGCGGTGTTAATGCAGAGAGATAAAGTAGTTGCATATGCTAGCCGACAGTTGTAACCGCATGAGAAAAGATACCCCACTCATGATCTTGAGTTGATGTCCATCGTATTTTCTTTAAAGTTATGGCGACACTATCTTTTAGGTGAGAAGTTCGAATTATATACTGATCACAAATCCTAGAAGTATATGTTCACCTAAAGAGACTTGAATTTGTGGCAGCAACGTTGGTTAAAATTCCTTGTGGCCTATGATTTGGATATCTTATATAATCCAGGGAAAGCCAATGTTGTAGCTGATGGGCTCAATAGGAAGAATGCGGCCAACACCAACCTTATCATTGCCAATCTTATCATTACGCCTACATTAATGGATAAGATCTCTGCTCTTTAGAAAGATGATAAGTTTATTCAGATGATTAGCGAACGAGTTCAAAAGGGCGAAGCTTCCAGCTTCCAAATTGACAGCAAGGGGACTCTTAGGTTGCAAGGCAAATCTATGTGCCAGATATTCCTGAGCTAAAAAGAGAAGTTATGGATAAATGTCACAAATCTAAACTTAGTATCCATCCAGGAGTAAGAAAGATGTATCATGATCTTAAGCGCACATTCTGGTGGAAGCCGATGAAGAGAGACATTTCTATATATGTTGCTAGATGTTCCACTTGCCAACAAGTCAAATGCGATCAACATAAGCTTGCAGGATTTTTGAAACTGCTAGAGGTTCCAAGTTGGAAGTGGGAACAAATTTCTATGGACTTTGTTGATGGCTTGCTTTGAACCAGAAAAGGCAATGACAGTATATGGGTGATTGTGGATCGTTTCACAAATACCGCCCATTTTATCCCTGTCAGATCTAATAGAATAGCTCGAAGTCTGACGCAACTTTATTTCAGAGTGATTGTCAGACTACATGGAGTTCCCAGTAGCATTGTTAGTGATCGCGATCCGATATTTGCTAGTAAATTATGGGAAGCTGTAATGACTCGAAAATTCCCGCCATATGAATCGACTATAAACCACACAGGTCTGATCCAAAAGTTGGAAATCCTCGAATGCATTAACTCTGGGAATACAACAACCTCAGACCAACAATAAAAGACTTTTATAAAACATCATAATAATGTTATATCTGAGTACAAAATATCAGAGTACATTGATAAATAAAATACAACGGAAGACTTATTACAATAAATGAATAAAATACACAGCGGAAGACTTTCTATGCTCTGGATACAGCTTTAGATTTTGATCCAGAATCCTGCTTAAGAGATAAATATCTGCAAAAAGATACTTGACTTCCTGTGTGGAAAAGAGGGCACCCGAGTTTGCAAAGTGAAACAAACTACGAGTCAGCCATGGGACTAGTATGAGAAATCTTTCTTACATAATCTAACAGTGTGGCTAATCACAGGACCAGGCCGCTAAAGCAGAACGAGTTTACTCCATTGGATTGCCAGTGCATTATTTAAATAAATTTTATTCAGAACAACGAAATGCTTTTTGGAAAAATGAAATCATTATAAGACTCAAGTCCCATCACACAATGCAATGAAAAACGGAGGACAGAGTTTTACCTTATAACGATCAAACATGACTTGATACGTATAAAATAATATTTTAATATTATTATTAGTGTTTAATAAGTTTTTAGAAAATATTTGAAAATAAATGTATCAATCCTAGACAGCATAGGTACCATATACTATGTGGCCATATATAGGTTTACAATCAAATCTGTATTGTCGTATTGGAGATTTGGTTTCCATCATGAATCGAGGCTAGGGATCGTCCTCTTCGATTCGAGACACTCTAGCAAATGCCTTAGAATACCCCGAAGTGAACCCTTAGATCTTCAAGGCCGGTCCACACATAACGCTAGTGGATTGGTAATTCCTGAACACACGCTCCCCTGTTCTTTTGAACCTCTAATATGTCCACTAACAACCTATAAAACTGAGGTACCTCATAATTAATCATCCACATAAGTAAGAATGTCAGGGCTGGTAAGTCGCTGACACCACTTCTTAGCTAGAAAGAAACGTGTGCACTCCCTGTAGTCCTATTCACATTTTTGACTCATATCAGGGTGTGATGTTCGCGAAGTCACGCTATACACAAAGCTACGCCTAAACTAGCTATGCTTTGATCACCAACCACAAGGCCTACTTTTCAATAGAAGCCTTGATCATTTGCATCTTGGCGTGCCACATTGACAGTTCACGCCATGCGATCAATAACTACCATTATATACCCTCTAAGGGTGTTAAGCAAGAGAATAAATTCTCTTCCATCAAACGGATATACATTAGATAAAAATCGATTTAATTTACATTGAATGAACCCCAACGTCAGACACACATCCATTTACAAGTCCGTTCTGGGTCTGAACGAAACCGGAGTCACCTTATCCCTCGTCCGTATGTCTAATACGGAAGAGAGGTGCTCGCTAATCCGGACAGTCAACAAGTACGTCCGGACAGCTACCACTGTAACCCTTTCAAGGTAGCAACTCCTATCAAAGGCATCAGTAGTCGTCCATTCGATGTGAAGATTGTCGGCCTTCAATCATCGTCTTCTATATATTCAATTTAAATCGTCGTATTGTTATTTGAAATGAGTTGAACTCGGTCTTTTCAAATAATTTCTCGAATAATTATCATTTAAACCATTTTATATCGTTAATATCTATTTATAACAATTTATCTCTATTTTTATTTATTCAAAATAGCTCAATTATAATTAAACGACGCTTCAGGTCGATGTGCGGCCCTCGCGCTGTTTTTACCAAAATTTGATTTACATATATCTTGAAACCTAACCGTCGGATTTTGACGAAATTTATCTTGTTGGAAAGATCTTCCCAAAGTGGTCCTAACGGTTCCGGTTTTGGGAAAATCCGACGCTCGGATCTTTCGGTATACTTGTTTAAAGTTACGATTGCCGAAACGTGAACTACCGCACGCAATTCGTTTAATTTATAATTTATATTTATATATATAAATAAATTATATATCGTTGGCGATTTCAACTATTTTCGATCAGTACATCTAAAATGTAACTTTATAATCTATTCTTTTTATCGCATCTAAAATGACGATAAAATGTAATTTTTAATTCTATCATTTTTATTGCATCCAAAATGACATTAAAATGTAACATTTAATCCTATCCTTTTTATTGTCTCTAGAATGAAAATAAAAATATAACACTAATTTCTATTCTTATCATCGCATCTAAAATGACGATAAAAATGTAACATTAATTTCTATTCTTTTTATCGCATCTACAATGACGATAAAAATGTGACATTAATTTCTATTCTTTTTATCGCATCTAAAATGACGATAAAAATGTACCATTAATCTATTTTTTATTTGAACAACTTTGACGCTAAAAATATGTTCTTGTTATCTAAAAAGAAAATGTCCACAAACTATGTCCTTTTTATCTAAAAGGAAAATGTCAACAAAGTATGTCCTTTTTATCTAAAAGAAAAATGATAACAATATGTATTCTTCTAATCTAAAAAGAAAATGGAAACTAAACGTATTCATTTTAACTAAAAAGAAGATGACAACTAAATGTTTGCTTTTAATATAAAAAAGAAAATGATAACTAAATGTGTTCTTTTAATCTAAAAAAGAAAATGATAACTAAACGTGTTCTTTTTAACTAAAATGAAAATGATAACTAAATGTAAAGATCCGTAAATTCCCTTCCTTAGGATCGACCATAAACCACACAGGTCTGATTCGAAAGATGGAAATCCACGAATACTTTGGGAATACAACACATCAGAACAAATAACAACTGACTTTTATAAACATTATAATAATGTTACAACAGAGTACAGAATATATATCAGAGTGCATTGATAAATAATACAGCGGAAGATTTAATTACAAAAAAACTAATACAATGCAGCAGAACAATTAAATTAATCACAGCGGAAGACTATCAATGCTCTGGACACAGCTCTAAGCTTCGATCCAGAATCCTGCTCAAAATATCTGCAAAAATAGCTACTCGACTTCCCATATGGAAAACAGGGCACCCAAGTTTGAAAAGTGAAACAAACTATGGGTCAATCATGGGACTAGTGTGAGAAATCTTTACTTAACTTAACTAGAAATAAGGCTAATCACAGGACCATGCCGCTAACGCGGAACGTGTTTAATTCCATTGGATTGCCAGTGCATAAGTTTTATAAATTTTTAAGTAAAAAACAACGCAATGCTTTTTAGAAAATGAAATCATTATAAGATTCAAGTTCCATCACACAATGCAACGCAAACGGAGGATAGAGTTTTATCTTATAATGATCAAAAATGCTTGATACGTGGAAAATAATATTTTTAATATTATTATTAGTGTCTAATATGTTTCAAAAATACTTCAAAGTAAATGTATCAATCCTAGATGGCATAGTACCCCATCCCACTATGTCGCCATATATAGGTTTACAATCAAGACCGTAATGTCTTATTGGATGTTGGTATCCATCATGAGTCAAGCCTAATAATGGTCTTCTGACCGATTCGAGACACTCTAGCAATGTCTCAGGATTCAGACGCTGGCGAAATGTTGGATCCTGCAGGACGGGTCCCCCAATAGTGCAATGGGTTGGATTGGCAATTCCTGAACACACGCTTCCCGATCCTATCGGACTTATAAATTGGCCATTGAGGCCAATAAAAATCCGAGGCGCCTCAAAATCCATCAACCACATAAGTAAAATGTCAGGCCATGTTAAACCCAAACACCACTTCTAGCTAGAAAGAAACGTGTGCACTGCCTGCGTTCCCTTGCTCCGTTTTTGACTCTACCGGGGTGTGAGGCTCGCGAGGTAGCGAAATACACAAAGCTATGCCTAGATAGGCTATGCTTTGATCATCGTCCACAAGGCTCTACTTTTCAACAAAATCCTTGATCAATTGCATCTTGGCATGCCACATTGACAGTCCATACTATGCGATCGATAACTACCAATATATAACCTCTGAGCTCGTGCGTCTCAGAGAAGGGTGTTAAGCAAGAGAATAAATTCTCCGCCACCACATAAATATATTAATAGATATCAATTTAATTACATGGCATGAAATTCAATGTCGTACACACATCCATTTACAAGTTCGTTCTAGGTCTGAACGAAACCAGAGTCGCCTAGGTGCTCGCGTATCCGGACGATCAACAAGTACGTCCGGACAATCTACCACTATTAACCCTTTACCGGGAGCAACCCAATGCCAGGCATCAGTAGTCATCCATTCGATGTGAAGATCGCCAGTCTTCATCAACCGTCTTTAATGTCTTCAACTTTTAATCGTCGTAGTAATTATTTAGAATAAGTTAAACCCGGTCTTTCCGAATAACTCGCGTATTTTTATAATTTAAAAATCAAATGTTGTAAAGACACATCCAGTGCCTCATTCCAATTCGGAATATTCTTTAAATAAAATACTCATATCATTAATTTATCCAAGATAAATTCCTTTAAATTTATTCTTAAATCTTATTTTCAAAAATTTATTAAAATTCCTATTCAGTTTTAATATCAAAATCATTACCTTACGATTATTCCAATTTAAGACATAAATCTTAACTTTAACTGGGTTAAAGAATCAATGTCATTTAAATACATTATTCACGATAAACCCAAAATCATTTTCAAATAAATAAATATAAATTGAAATACCAATAATATTAGTTGAAAGAAATTCTTTGTTTAAAAATATTCTTTATATGAAGGATACTTTGAATCGGAAAGCGACTCAATCATTTACCATATAACTTTGGTCATATGGATTTCATACATCGTATGTAAATGACAACAATTGATAAATACTCATCAAAACATCCATTCAATATCCATAGTGAAGGTCACAACTGTGTGAGCATTCAAATGAAATAATAACGCTCATCGCAGCCTGTCAATCTATCGATTGACATACGAATAAACATTGGGCTAGTGTATATCAATTATCATCCCAATACCCGTGTGGGGTTTTCAGCCAACAACGGTACATATAAATAAATAATTGGTTAATGAATTTAATCAAATTTAATACTACCAACTTATTGATAATGATGGACAAAAATGATATTTTATTTCTAATGTCGCAATAAAATATATTTGACTCACATAATTTCTTTATACATTTCTCATATTTAATAGAATGTAATTCATTTATATGACATTACTGCAGATGAAAAATAAAAGATAATTTTCGTTGTACTATACTTGTATGTAATTATTCTTAATTTTAACACATAAAAGAAATAATCCCAATCGTACAGTATTCAATGTATAACTCAACACATAAAATTTTATTTTAAAGTGCATACGAATTCTAACGTATGCATTAACATATAGAAATGTCACTTTAACTCACCTATACATTCTAATGTATGGTTTGAACAATAATATAATTCTTATATTTGAATATAAACTCAAATGTAATTTTGCACATAAAAATGATTATCTTATTTGCATATAAATTCTATCTCAACAAAATCTATAAGAAGAGTGATGCATTCATTTGCCAACAATTCTATTTTATCAAAATGCTATTTGTGTTTAATTCTTATTTGAAAAAATGCTCTTTTTGGTATCAACCAATATAATTCAACAAAATGAATGTTTGATTCAACTAATATAAATTGACAGAAGTGAATAGTTTTTTTTCAACTAATATAAATTGACGAAAGTGATTATTTTGTTTTAACTAATGTAAATTGACAAAAATGATTATTTTGTTTCAACCTTTTTAAAATGACAAAATTAAATAATTTTGTCTCATTCTATTTAAATGATAAAAAAATGTATCTTTTATATCGCAACAAAAGGACAAATAAACCTTATCTATCTATTTACTCTTTTTATTGAAGCTAACATGACACTAAAAATATATCTTTTTAATTCTAATCTTTTTATTATAATCTATGATGAAATAAAAAACATTTTATTTGTTAAATTACAACAAAGATAAATTCATTTTATCATAATCTTTTTATTTACTCTAGTTTAAAAGTAGAAATGATATTTTTAATACTATTCCTTTATTTATATCTAAAATGTAATAAAAGTGTAACTTCTTAAACTATGCTTTTTATTTGCATCTAAAATGCAAATAAAAGGGTAATATTTTAATTTATGATTTATTTGCCTTAAAGAATGCAAATAAAAATACAACTTTTAATTTCATGTTTTATTTGCATCAAAGAATGCAAATAAAATCCAACTTCTAATTCAAGGTTTTATTCGCATCTAAAATTGCAAATAAAAAAAGCAACTTCTAATTCGATATTTTATTTGCATCAAGGAAGGCAAATAAATATGCAACTTCTAATTTCATAGTTTATTTACACCAAATAATTCAAATACAATTTCAACTCTTAATACGATGATTTATTTGCATCAAAGAATGCAAATGAAAATTTAATTTTTAAATACGGTGTTTATTTGCATCAAAAAATGCAAATAAAATTCGACTTTTAAATACTATGGTTTATTTGCATCTAAATATGCAAATAAAAAAATATAATCTTTTAACTACGATGTTTATTTGCATTTAAGTATGCAAATAAAAGTATAATCCTTTTTTTTATGCTTTATGCTTTGTTTGCAACTAAATTTACAAAACAAAAATGTGACACTTGAAATCATATTTTTATTTCTATCTGAAGTACAAAATAAAAACGTCATATTCATTCTAGATTTTTTGTTTGCATTTAATAATTGCAAAAATGTAATTTTAACTCTTGTTTGTTTGCATCTAAAATTGAAACAAAAATATAGTTTTACTCCTAATGTTTTGTTTGCCTCTAAAATAGCAAACAAAACTGTAGTTTTCCTTCTAATGTTTTGTTTGCAGCTAAAATAGCAAATGAAAATATAGTTTTCCTTCAAATGTTTTGTTTGCATCTAAAATAACAAACGAAAATATAGTTTTCCTTATTTCAATGTATACTTGCGTTAGATAATGCAAAAATAAAAGAATATTTTATATTTCAATATATATGCATAAAAGAATACAAATAAAAGAGCTTTTTTTATTTCATTTATATTTGCATTAAAGAATGCAAATAAAAGTACATTTTATATTTCTATGTATATTGCATAAAAGAATGCAAATAAATGATCAATTATATTTCCTATGTATATTTGCATAAAAGGATGCAAATAAAAGATCAATTATATTTTCTATCTATATTTGCATAAAAGGATGCAAATAAAAGATCAATTATATTTTCTATATATATTTGCATAAAAGGATGCAAATAAAAGATCAATTATATTTTCTATATATATTTGCATAAAAGGATGCAAATAAAAGATCAATTATATTTTCTATGTATATTTACATAAAAGGATGCAAACAAAAGGTTAATTATATTGAAATGGTGATTCTCTTCCAAATCAATGATTTTACAAAATGATTTATTTTTATTGTAATCGAAATTCTAATCCAAATCAATAACTTTTCAAAATGATTTTTTTTATTATCGATTTTGATATCCTAATCCAAATCAATAACTTCTCAAAATGATTTATTTTTATTCAACACACACAGATCTGTGTTTCTACATCACCAATCAACAAGCAAATCATCCACAATCACATTAAAGTAGATCTAAGACATATACATACAATAGTTACATAGCCAATAAATTAAATAAATTAATTAATTTAAAAGAAACAGAAATCTCACATCGATCGGTTTTTTAGAAATCGTTCGTGTTCAAAATTTGGCTGAATTTTCAAAGTCCTCCATTTCAGATCTAGTCAATTCCATTACGTAGATCTTGTTTTCCTGATTCCAATGCTTCGAAAATCATCGAATTTCGTCGCTGCTTGAAAGAGTTATGATGATTTGAATCTTAATTTCATTTGTTAAAACAATAATTATAATAATCAATTACAAAATTGCCCCTTGACCTTCTTCTTCCTCTTCGTTGTTTTCTGGACAAATATAAACCCATCGCTCCATTCGATTTTCCACCACCGCACCTCACCACAGGCCGCCGTCGGCCGATCCGTTGTGCCCACGTTGAAGCCCTGGCCGGGCTCCCCCATCGCTGTGACCCCCGCCGAACTCGCACCTATCCTCGCACCGGAATCAAGCCCCAAGCGCCGCGACTTCCTACCCAAATTCAAGCCGCCTCGATGATCTAATCTCGATCCCAACCGTACCATTTTAAAGAGGATGGATTCTCTTCAATACTGGTTTGAATACACGTTTTAATTTAGTATAGTTTGTGAGGAATTAAGGGATTTGTTTGGGGAGATATCAGCCATTGGAATTCAAGGTAACGGCTACGTTATTCCTAGGGTTAGGGTTATTCTATTATTTACAATATATCAATAATTAAATGCTCTAATTTATAAAATAGCCCGTTAATTCTTTTCCAGCTCCGATTTCAGCCCAACAAAATATGTTTCTAGGCGAATACCCACGTTTCAGATGCAATGGAATACGTCCTGTCAGCCCGTTCGATCATCTCCAGTGTGTTTTATTTAATTAATATTTAAATCATTTATTTAATTAATTCAATTTTACATTTAAATTCACTAGGGCCACATACGACCTCTAAAAATTCCAGAAAAATTATTTCAAGCTATGTTTTGATGATACGGTTCTTAAAAGACTAATTTCTTCTAATTCTAAGACCATTTGAAAAATGGTCATTTTCTAGTAGATCAGATTTGACTAAAACTAATAAAACACATTTTCTATTGCCACGCTCACATATTAATTCGAAAAATTATGAAAATTGAAACCTAGCAATAATTTGACATTCCGGTTTCAACAAAAGTGGTTTCGTAAAAAACGAAGGTCATTTGAAAAAATGGCTATTTTTAATATTAAAATATGTATATAAATTCTACAGCGACTATTCTGAAATTTAAATTGGGCATAACTTTTGATTCCCGCTATAAAATTTCGATTTTTAAGATTCTTTGGAAAGATATTTTTAAATAGATTTTAGTATTTTTGGTTTCACTAAAATCCGTTAAATTTTGAATCCGGTACAGTCAGTCAAAGTTCAAGTTTGACTTTTCAAACTACAGCACTATTTCTAACTCCTTTTATAATAAAAATAAAAAATTCCGTTCTAACTTCGATTAAAATAATTTTTTTATCATTACTATTTAAAATAAATTATTTTTATTATTAAATTTCCATTAAAATTTCTAAAATAAAATTTTTTAATTGGTTCAGAATTTGCGGGTTTTTATAATCTCCCCCAATTAAAATCTTTTCATCAAGGAACGAAGCTAAAAGTCGCTAAATTAACCAGTTAGATTTTTATTTTATTTTTTATTGGTTTTAATAATTTTATTGGTTGATTAACTTTTCGAATATGTATAACTTTTATATATTCAAAAATCATATTCTCTAATATTGGATTATATGTATAATCACAAATATGTTAATAATAAACTTATCACTCTGAACTCATTCTAGGGCATTACTAATCCCATCTCTACTGAGTTTTCTCATTCTAGGTTACTACTGATCCTATCTCTAATGAATATTCTTATTGGATATTACTAATCCAAACTCTAATGAGTCTTTTGTTCAGTTCTAACGAGTTGTACCCGAAAGATTTGAGCTAACCTTGCTCTGATACCAACTGTAAAGAACCGTAAATTCCCGTTCTTAGGATCGACCATAAACCACACAGGTCTGATCTGAAAGTTGGAAATCCACGAATACTTTAACTGTGGGAATACAACACATCAAAATAAATAACAACAGACTTTAATAAACATTATGATAATATTACATCAGAGTACATAATATATATCAGAGTACATTGATAAATAATACAATGGAAGATTTAATTACAACAAAACTAATACAATGCAGCAGAATAATTAAAGTAATCACAACGAAATAATAACAATGCTCTGAACATAGCTCTAAGCTTCGATCCAGAATCCTGCTCAAAATATCTGCAAAAATAGCTACTCGACTGCCTGTGTGGAAAAGAGGGCACCCGAGTTTGCAAAGTGAAACAAACTATGGGTCAGTCATGGCATTGGTGTGTGAAATCTTTACTTAACTTAACTAGTAATAAGGCTAATCATAGGACCACGCCGCTAACGCGGAACAGGTTTAATTCCATTGGATTGCCAGTGCATAAGTTTTATAAATTTTTAAGTCAAAAACAACGCAATGCTTTTTAGAAATTGAAATCATTATAAGACTCTAGTCCCATCACCCAATGCAGCGCAAACGGAGGATAGAGTTTTACCTTATAATGATCAAAAATGGTTGATACGTCGAAAATAATATTTTTAATATTATTATTAGTGTCTAATATGTTTGAAAAATACTTCAAAGTAAATGTATCAATCCTAGACGACATAGTACCCCATCCCACTATGTCGCCATATATAAGTTTACAATCTAGACCGTAATGTCGTATTGGATGTTGGTTTCCATCATGAGTCAAGGCTAGGAACGATCTCTAGACCGATTCAAGACACTCTAGCAATGTCTCAGGATTTGGACGTTGGCGAACCCTTAGATCCTGCAGGCCCGGTCCCTCAATAGTGCAATGGGTTGGATTGGCAATTCCTAAACACACGCTTCCCAATCCAATTGGACCTATAAATTAGTCATTGCGGCCAATAAAAATTCGAGGCACCTCAAAATCCATCAACCACATAAGTAAAATGTCGGGCCGTGTTAAACCCAAACACCACTTCTAGCTAGAAAGAAATGTGTGCACTCCTTGCGTTCCCTTGCTCCGTTGTTTACTCTACCAGGGTGTGAGGCTCGCGAGGTAGCGAAATACACAAAGCTATGCCTAGATAGGCTATGCTTTGATCATCATCCACAAGGCCCTGCTTTTCAACAAAAGTCTTTATCAATTGCATCTTGGCATGCCACATTTACAGTCCATACTATGCGATCGATAACTACCAGTATATAACGTCTGAGCTCGTGCGTCTCAGAGAAGGGTGTTAAGCAAGAGAATAAATTCTATACCACCACAGAAATATAATAATAGATATCAATTTAATTACATAGCATGAAATTCAATGTCGGACACACATCCATTTACAAGTCCATTCTGGATATGAACGAAACTGGAGTCACCTAGGTGCTCGCGTATCCGGACGATCAACAAGTATGTATGGACAATCTACCACTATTAACCCTTTACTGTGAGCGACCCAATGCCAGGCATCAGCAGTCGTCCATTCGATATGAAGATCACTGGTCTTCATCCACCATCTTCAATGTCTTCGACTTTTAATCGTCGTAGTAATTATTCAGAACGGGTTAAACCTGGTCTTTCTGAATAACTCGCGTATTTTTATAATTTAAAAATCAAATGTTTGTAAAGACACATCCAATGCCTCATTCCAATCCAGAATATTCTTTCAATAAAATAATCATATCATTAATTTATCCAAGATAAATTCCTTTAAATTTATTCTTAAATCTTATTTTCAAAGATTTATTGAAATTCCAATTCAGTTTTAATATCAAAATCATTACCTTAAGATTATTCCAATTCAAGACATAAATCTTAACTTTAACTGGGTTAAAGAATCAATGTCATTTAAAAAAATTGTTCACGATAAACCCAAAATCATTTTCAAAAAATATATATAAATTGAAATACCAATAATCTTAGTTGAAAGAAATTCTTTGTTTAAAAATATTCTTTATATGAAGGATACTCTGAATTGGAAAGCGACTCAATCATTTACCATATAACTTTGGTCATATGGATTTCATACATCGTATGTAAGTGACAACAATTGATAAATACTCATCAAAATATCCATTCAACATTCAGAATGAAGGTCACAACTGTGTGAGCATTAAAATGAAATAATAACGCTCATCGCAGCCAGTCAATCTATCGATTGACATACGAATAAACATTGGGACTAGTGTATATCAATTATCATCCCAATAACCGTGTGAGGTTTTCTGCCAACAACAATAAATATAAATAAATAATTGGTACTGAATTTAACCAAATTTAATACTACCAACATGTTGATAATGATGGACAAAAATGATATTTTATTTCTAATGTTGCAATAAAATATATTTGACTCGCATAATTTCTTTATACATTTCTCATGTTTAAAAGAATTTAATTTATTTATATGACATTATTGCAGATGACAAATAAACGATAATTTTCATTATTCTTTACTTGTATGTAATTTGTAATAACCCGGAAATCTGAGCTTATTTAAAAAATTTATTTTGGCAATTTTGATGAATTTTGAATATTTAAAATGAATTATTTTAAATAATGATGACTAGAAATTTATTTTCAATAGAATTAGAATGTATTTATTTATATAGATCATCGTTGGAAAATAAATATTTATTTTTAATTTAAAAGTAATTCAAAATGGTACAGTAGTTCAAGTTTCGATTTCAAATTTCAAATGAATGTACAGAATTCAAAATAAATCGGATTTTGGCAAAACCAAAAATATTAGAATCTATTTGATAATATCTTTCCAATGAATCCAAGAAATCAAAATTTCATAATGGAAATCAAAAGTTACGTCCAGTTGAAAATTCAGAATAGTCGCTAAGGAATTCTGGCCCTTAAAAATGGAAATTTTGCAAATGACCTCTGTTTTTTATGAAACCAATTTTATTGAATCCAGGATGTCAAGTTATTACTAGGTTTCAAATTTCGTAATTTTTCGAATCAACATGTGGGCGTGGCAAAGGAAAACGCGTTTGACCAGTTTTAGTTGATTTTAATCGACTGGAAAATGGCCATTTTTCAAACGGTCTCGGAATTTGACGAAATTAGTTTTGTTAGGACCATATCGGTAATACAAAGCTAGGAATAATTTTTCTGGAATTTTTCGAGCTAGTATGTGACCCCAGTAAATTGAAATGTGCGTTCAAATTCAATATATAGATTTATATTTTGATTTTGACGAAAACTGGTCGAAACAGTCGAATCAGCCTACGATACATATCCCGTTGTGTTCGGAATGAGGGTAATTAGCTAGAGGCGACAGTCGTCGGGTTTGATATTGAGTTCGAACGAAAAAGTTACTTTTTGAAATTTAATTAAAGAATTAAATATAATTATATTAAATCCCCCACCTTTCTCCCTTATCTCTCCCTCCCCGTCGGTTTCTAAATCGAAAAGTAAAAGAAAAAAGAAAAAAAACTAGACAATCGTTCTCGCGTTACCCCCTGGCCACGCCACCACCTCCGTTCATCCCCCAGGCCCGCCGCCTTCGCGCCACGTCCACCTCAGGCTCCCCCCTCAGTCGATCGAAACCCCCTTCTCTCGAAAACCGCACCCCCCAAAACCCTACTGCCTCATTCCGTCGTTCCGGCCATTGCCTCGCCCACCACCGTCCTGGCGCCGCCACCTAACCCTCCCCCGGCCCCCAGCGCGCACCCAGCACCTCTTCCTTCCTCCAATCAACCGTAGATCGCCTCCTCCACTTAAAAATGTGATTTTTATATTTTTCTACCTTGGCAAATGACACTCCGGACCCTCCACCGCTTCTGGCTGCCACCATCCCGCTCCTCCAGCTCCGGGGTGAGTTTTTATTGATAAATTTTAATTATCTATGTTATTAAAACTATGATTTTCAATAGTAACAACCTTGTTCGGTAATAAAAATGTAATCTTTATTAGAAATATCATCGAATAAGAAAGATTACATTTTTAGATATAGAAAGGTTATATTATATATATATATATATATATATATATATATATATATGTATGTATGTATATGTATGTATGTATACAATTGCTAGAAAGATATGATTTTACTTTAAGAAAAGTTTAGATTTTTAAAATAGAAAAGACGAAATCTTTGAATAGGAAATATAGATTTTTCTTTGATTAAAAATACGATTTTTTATATATATAATAAAGTGATAAAAATATGATTTTTTATCATAAAGAGGAGAATATAAAAATATGATTTACATATAGTAAAGGCGATGTAAAAATATAATTTTAACTATAGAAACGTATGATTTTTATAATGCAAACATCGAATCAAAAATGAGATTTTTAACATAAGACTGCGTGAAACAGATCTCGTTAGAAGAGCAGTGAAGATTTCCTATATATGAAGAGTCGCGGTGTTTGGTGTAGCTTTTCGGTGAGAACTCCTCACAAAAATTTTATGTTCAGTTATTTATTTTATAACTGCATATATATAAACTGCTCCCCGTCGTCCACAGACCATGGACGACTTGTGTGATTGTTTGTGTTGTGAAATTTGACTGTTGATTGTGATGAGAAAAATATATATTCATGTGTTGATGAGAAAAAAATATATTCATGTGTTGATGAGAAAAATATATATTCTTGTGTTGATGAGAAAAATATAAATTCATGTGTTGATGGGAAAAATATATATTCATGTGTTGAAAGAAAAAAAATATATATTCATGTGTTGAATAAAAATATATATATTCGTGTGTTGAAATGAAATATATGTTCATGTGTTGAAATAGAATATATATAAATAAATATTCATTTACAAATCGAACGATTTGTTTATGTACACCGATTTGACTAATATGGATTGGGACGATAAATTTTACACATCGCCCAACCGCACAAATAAAACCTGTGTTTGATTGATTGAAACCCCACACGGGTATTGGGATGATATATGACATACACTAATCCCAATAATTAGTTGTATGTCGATCGATTGATTGACAGGCTGTTATAAGCGTTAAATATTTATATTTGATGCTCTTACAGTGTAGAATGCATTCTGGATGATGGATTGTTGTTTTCATTGTTGTAATACACATTTGTTGTGTGAAATCCATATAATCAAATTATATGGTAATTGATTGTGTCTGATTCCAGTTCAGAAAATATGAATATTTTAAAATAAAAATATTTGAAATAACGAATATTTTCAAATAATATTCTGAAAAGAATCCAAATTTGATTTTGATGTCTGATTTAAATATATAAAGCCATGTCGATTAGATTGACGTCATTTTGACGTGAACGATATTTATATCGATTTTATTCATTTTTATAATGAATTTCGAAAAGGAAGTGATTTCAAATTATAACGTTTTGAAAATATTATCATTTATATATTGATGATATGGAATATTCAATTTTGATTTGAAGTTGAAAATGAAGCTGAAATCATTTTTAAAACGAAGTTAAAACGATTTATAAAATATGTTTTGAATTGAATTCGATGAAATATATTATATACATTATATATACAATATAATGGCCTGAATAGAACGCGACGCGCTGTGGCAGTTCGCGAATTTCGACCATTGACTTCGAACTGACGTTGCGGGAGATTCGACCGTCGAATTCTCCTAAAACAGGAACCGTTGGGTCCGTATCGAAAAGAGATTTCTAACGAATATTAGAAATTAGAAATCTAACGGTTGGATTAGGAATTATGTCCAAATCAAATTTGGAAAAGGTCATTGTAAGTGCAGTTTGATGGTCGTTGATGGAAATCAACTGTATGGGCCTTGATAAAATTATTAAAAATATGAGTAATTAATGTAAAATCATAAGAAATGATTGGAAAGAAATGGGATGAAAAATTCCATATTTGAAATGATAAAAATAGATTTTTATCGAAATGAACTAGTTTTGAACTAGAATTAATCCATTTATTTTTGAAATAAATAAATTGGATTTGAAAGGGTGTTAAAAGTAATCAGAACTTCGAATAATTGAATTGGAATGGATTTGAATCGAAATTGTCTTTGGAATATTTCGATGTTGGATTTCGTGATTATACAGATATCGTTATGAAAATTTGAAAGATATATTTATATCGTTATTTCAATATGATATTCGTTTGTCGTAGAATTTGATATTGAATATAAGCCAATATATTTTCTATTCAAAGCCTTGCATTTAATATCAAATGGGATTTGGGTTTATCGTGAACGGTGTTTTAAATAACACTTGTTCTTTAACCCGATAACTAACGTAATGTGATTTTGGGTTTATCAGGAACGGTGTTTTAAATAACACTTGTTCTTTAACCCGATAATTATCGGAATGTGATTTTGGGTTTATCGTGAACCGTGTTTTAAATGATATTGGTTCTTTAACCCAGTTAAAGACAAGATACGATTTCCTAAGTTAAATAATCATTAATATTGATTTTTGGGAAGATTAAAACCAAGTGGAGTTTTAATGAATCTTTAATTTGATTGAAATGATCGAGAATGGAGTATCACAAGTTTTGCTCCATGCGATAGTTAAATATTTAATTTGATTTGAACGTGAAATGGTAAGTGAATTTACCGATAACACGGCGGTGTTAGATATGAAGTATTACTAGTTTTACTTCAGGGGACGAATAGGTTGGGATTGGGAATTTAAAACAAATGATTAATTTGGTAAGGTTCGTTAATCCCGACTAGTTTGGATAAACTATAATTTGGTTTGAATTGATATTCAAAAGAAGATTAAAGAATAAATTTAAAGAATTTATCTTTGATAAAATTAATGGGAACCTTTCCCAAAGTATAAGAATATTTGAATAAAAGAATATTCTTAATTGGAATGAGGCGTATGTTGTGTTTGTGTAACACTTGTTTATTATATACGCGAGTTATTCAGAAAGACCGGGTTTATCCCATTCTGAATAACAGATTCGACGTGGTGTCGAGGATGAAGACGGTGGTCGAAGACCGGAGGTCTTCACATCGTTTGGATAATTACTGATGGTCTTGATTGGGCTGTACACCCAAGAGGAGGGAATCAGTTGGTGATCGTCCAGACGTACTTGGGGATCGATGGATATGCGAGGTACAAGGTGCCTCCGGTTTCGTTCAGACCCAGAACGAACTTGTATGCACTGTGTGTCTGACATTGGATTTTTCTCTGTGTTGATTGATCTCTATTAAATATACATTTTCTTGGTAAGGGGGAATTCATTCCCTTACTTCACCCTTCTCTGAAACGTACAAGATCAAAGGTTGTATATCGATAGACATCAGTCGCATGGTGTGAATTGCCTGTGTGGCATGGCTAAGTCATAAATGATCAAGGCTTTTATTGAAAAGAAAAGTCCTAAGGTTGATGATCAAAGCACCGCCTATGTGGCATAGCTTTGTGTAACATTAATTCGAGTGCCTCACACCCCGGTTGTGAACCAAAAACGGGAGAGGACATCAGGGAGGACATGCGTTTCCTTCTAGCTAGGGTGGCGTCGGTGACCTACCAGCCCTGACATTTATATTATTTTCACCTGTGTGGTTGTTGGATTGTGAGGCGCCTTGGATATATTGGTGACTGTGTGGAGCCGATGGTTCATTTACACCCCAAAAGGCGGGGAGACGTATTGTCCAGGGTTTAATTTTAATCCACATCGAGTGGACCGGCCCTGACGGTCCAAGGGACGATGCGTTCTGTTCCTGAGACATGGGCTAGATTGTCTCGAATCAGTAGAAAATCTCTTGCCTCGATTCACAGATGGAAATCCAACTTCCAATACGTGACTTTGCAGTTTTGATTGTAAACATATATATGGCGACATGATATATGGTACCCATGCCGTCTAGGTTGATACTTATGATTGAAATTGTTTTGACACTATACACTTATAGGCTTGTGTTGCATTGTGTGATGGGACCTAGGTCTTATAATAGCTTCTTTTTTCTTTATTTAGCATTGCGTTAATGTTTTATGCACTGGTATTCTTGGTAGGAAACCCCTTCCGTGTTATACGGCGTGGTCCATTGATTTACCGAACTTTAAAATAAAGATTAATAACTGTTTTAGTTCTCACACTAGTCACATGACTGACCTGGAATTTATTGTTTTAACCTAAACTCTGTGTGCCCTTATTTTCGATACGAGTAGCTAGTAGTTTTGGTTTTGCAGATTTATATTCATAGGATCCTGGTTACAGCTGGAATGATATTCGGAAAGCTTTGTATCCGTATGTGTCCTTCAGTTGTGTTTTTATATTTTTCCGCTTCTGTAATGTAATTTAAATATCTGATATTTTTCTGTTGTATAATATTTGTTTATACTCTGTATATTATTGTATTCTGATGAAATTGTTGTAATTAACAATGAAATGTTCTTCTGTTTCCGTTTTGATTTGTCTTGTCCTCAAATCAATCCATGATTTCCCGTAAGGGAGGTTTCGGGTCGTTTCATAATTATTCTTAATTTTGACACATAAAAGAAATAATCCCAATTGTACATGTTTCAATGTATAACTCAACACATAAAATGTTTATTTTAAAGTGTATACGAATTCTAATGTATGCATTAACATATAGAAATGTCACTTTAACTCACCTATACATTCTAATGTATGGTTTGACCAATAATATAATTCTTATATTTAAATATAAACTCAAATGTAAGTTTGCACATAAAAATGATTATCTTATTTGCATGTAAATTCTATCTCAACAAAATGTATAAGAAGAGTGATGCATTCATTTGCCGACAATTCTATTTTATCAAAATGTTATTTGTGTTTATTTCTTATTTGACAAAAATGTTCTTTTTGGTATCAACCAATATAATTCAACAAAATGAATGTTTGATTCAATTAATATAAATTGACAGAAGTGAATAATTTTGTTTCAACTAATATAAATTGACGAAAGTGATTACTTTGTTTCAACTAATGTGAATTGACCAAAATGATTATTTTGTTTCAACCTTTTTAAAATGACAAAATTAAATAATTTTGTCTCATTTTATTTAAATGATAAAAAAATGTATCTTTTATATTGTAACCAAAGGACAAATAAACCTTATCTATCTATTTACTCTTTTATTGAAGCTAAGATGAGACTAAAAATATATCTTTTTAATTCTAATCTTTTTATTATAATCTATGATGAAATAAAAAAATTATTTAATTTAACAAAATTACAACAAAGATGAATTCATTTTATCATAATCTTTTTATTTACTCCAGTTTAAAAGTAGAAATGATATTTTTAATCCTATTCCTTTATATATATCTAAAATGTAATAAAAGTGTAACGTCTTAAACTATGCTTTTTATTTGCATCTAAAATGCAAATAAAAGGGTAATATTTTAATTTATGATTTATTTGCCTCAAAGAATGCAAATAAAAATACAACTTTTAATTTCATGTTTTATTTGCATCAAAGAATGCAAATAAAATGCAACATCTAATTCAAGGTTTTATTCGCATCTAAAATTACAAATAAAAAATGCAACTGCTAATTCAATTTTTTTTGCATCAAGGAAGGCAAATAAATATGCAACTTCTAATTTCATAGTTTATTTACACCAAAGAATGCAAATACAATTTCAACTCTTAATACGATGATTTATTTGCATTAAAGAATGCAAATGAAAATTTGACTTTTAAATACGGTGTTTATTTGCATCAAAGAATGCAAATAAAATTCGACTTTTAAATACTATGGTTTATTTGCATCTAAATATGCAAATAAAACAAATATAATCTTTTCACTACGATGTTTATTTGCATCTAAATATGAAAATAAAAATATAATCCTTTTTTTATGCTTTAGGCTTTGTTTGCAACTAAATTTACAAAACAAAAATGTGACTCTTGAAATCATATTTTTATTTCTATCTAAAGTACAAAATAAAAATGTCATATTGATTCTAGTGTTTTTGTTTGCATTTAATAATTGCAAAAATGTAATTTTAACTCTAATGTTTGTTTGCATCTAAAATTGCAAACAAAAATATAGTTTTACTTCTAATGTTTTGTTTGCCTCTAAAATAATGAACAAAAATATAGTTTTCCTTCTAATGTTTTGTTTGCATCTAAAATAGCAAACAAAAATATAGTTTTCCTTCAAATGTTTTGTTTGCATCTAAAATAGCAAACAAAAATATAGTTTTCCTTATTTCAATGATTATTTGCATTAGAGAATTCAAAAATAAAAGAATATTTTATATTTCAATATATATGCAAAGAAGAATACAAATAAAAGAGCATTTTTTTTATTTCTATGTATATTTGCATAAAAGAATGCAAATAAAAGTACATTTTATATTTCTATGTATATTTGCATAAATGAATGCAAATAAAAGATCAGTTATATTTCTATGTATATTGCATAAAAGAATGCAAATAAAAGATCAATTATATTTCCTATGTATATTTGCATAAAAGGATGCAAATAAAAGATCAATTATATTTTCTATATATATTTGCATAAAAGGATGCAAATAAAAGATCAATTATATTTTCTATATATATTTGCATAAAAGGATGCAAATAAAAGACCAATTATATTTTCTATATATATTTGCATAAAAGGATGCAAATAAAAGATCAATTATATTTTCTATGTATATTTGCATAAAAGAATGCAAATAAAATGTCAATTATATTGAAATCGCGATTCTCTTCCAAATCAATGATTTTACAAAATGAGTTATTTTTATCTAAGTGGAAATTATAATCCAAATCAATAACTTTTCAATATGTTTTTTTTAATTATCGATTTGGAAATTCTAATCCAAATCAATAAATTTTCAAAATGAATTATTTTTATTCAACACACAAAGATCTGTGTTTTTACATCACCAATCAACAAAAAAACCATCCACAATCACATCACAGCAGATCTAAGACATATACATACAATTGTTACATAGCAAATAAATTAAATAAATAAATTAATTTAAAAGAAAGAGAAATCTCACATCGATCGGTTTTCAGAAATCGTTCGTGTTCAAATTTGGCTGAATTTTCAAAATCCTCCATTTCAGATCCGGTCAGTTCCATCACGTAGATTCCTTTTTTTTATTCCAATGCTTTGAAAATCATTGGGTTCTGTCGCTTGTTATGATGATTTGAATCTTAATTTCATTTGTTAAAACAATAATTAAAATAATTAATTACAAAATTGCCCCTTTACCTTCTTCTTCCTCTTCATTGTTTTTCTGGACAAATATAAACCCATCACTCCATTCGATTTTTAACCACCGCACATCACCACAGGCTGCCATCGGCCGATCCGTTGTGCCCATGTCGAAGCCCTGCCCGAGCTCCCCCATCCCGTGACCCCCGTCGAACTCGCACCTATCCTCACACCGGAATCAAGCCCCAAGCGTCGCGGCTTCCTACCCAAATTCAGGCCGCCTCAATGATCTAATCTCGATCTCAACCGTACCATTTTAAAGAGGATGGATTCCTCTTCAATATTTGTTTGAATACACGTTTTAATTTAGTATAGTTTGTGAGGAATTAAGGGATTTGTTTGGGAAGATATCAGCCATTGGAATTCAAGGTGGCGGCTACGTCATTCCCAGGGTTAGGGTTATTCTATTATTTCTAATATATTAATAACTAAAAGCTCTAATTTACAAAATAGCCCGTTAATTCTTTTCCAGCTCCGATTTCAGCCCAACAAAAGATGTTCCTAGGCAAATACCCACGTTCCAGATGCAATGGACTAGGTCCTGTCAGCCCGTTTGAAACGACCCAGATTTTTGACCGTTCAAATCGACAATAAACCATGCATGTCGACCCAAACAAATCACAAATATAGGCAGTTATTGGGAAAAGAAGAAAAAGAAGAAAGAAGAGAAGAACAATAACAAAATTCTCACACCGGAAGGACAATATGTAGTAAATAACTAACACTTTAAAACAGTTGAAATACATACATTTGTCTATACCATACAGCGATTTTCAGAATTACCTATGTAGATCTCTACATAGCACAGCAGAAATAAAATGTAGCGGAAATACTTATATATAGTAGATATATATAACAAAACTTCATCTTCATCCTTCATGCTATTAAAATCTTCGTTAACTGCAACATCTGTTGACCCGAGCATATTGCATAAAAGAAAACACAACAAACACTCGGATCAGCACTAAATCATTCTCATATTAGTCAAATTAAAATACGAGATAACATCACTGTCATGGGTACAGTAACTCAAGAGATGTTACGGGATTTTTCCATCTCTCAAGGATTCGTTAAACGAATACATAGATAGTATATTACGCTATTATGATAGTGTCTACTCAGTAAAGTATAAATACTGAAAATAGCATAAGCGGGATTACATTTTTACCCTTACACCGTTTATAATGACATAGTCTATACAGTACCGTAAACCCACCGTAAATGATGGCATCATAGGGCACTCCATAGGTACGATAAAAATCAAAATCGTATGGGGCTCGATAAGGAAAATATGACAAGGCACTCGAGGCAATGCCTAGGGTAGGATTCGACCAATTGCACTCCCGGACCGGTGGTAATGCATAGCAGCCACTACCGCCCACCTCGGGAACACACTACCAAAGTCATAAATGGGCCCAAATCATCATCATCGTCATCATCATAGTCATAGAAATAGAATAGAAAAAGTGTGTCTGATCAAAGGTGCTACCTCAATTAGTCACGGTATATCTCCTATTTTAGTCATATTCTGACCCGAAGGTCAGGGCTATTTCGTCATCGTTCATCTTCTTTGATTCAATAATTGCCCCAAGTCATTATACTCATTCTGTATACGTCATAACGCCCACAGTTGTCAAAGTGGTATCGACACTGACAGAGAGTATGCCTTATGTCGACTCCGGTATCTTTAACAACCAATGCTTATATTTTCCACATCTGTTGTTCTTTTACTTTTCTCAAAGGTTCGTTCATATCAAAATATCATATTATGTTTCGAACCAAATTTATATTCAAATAGAATATAAATCCATATCAAAAATATCTCAATCATTCCAAAACCGATTATATTCTAAACTAGAATATATTTCCATATCCTTATATTATAATCGTATAATATTTCAAAAAGCGACTTATATTCAAATAGAATATATTTTATATCAAAGATTTCAAATTATTCCAAATCGATTTATGTAGAAATCCATTCATATTCAAATAAAATATATACTTTCACTTCAACTCATTTCAATTCCATAGGAGGTCCATTTAAATTCGAGTAGAATATAATTTACATTCCATATCAAAAATTGTTTTAGAAATCGAATCATATTCAAATAGCATAAAATTTATCTCAATTCCATTTGAACAACAGTCTAGATCCAAATCCTTTCCATTCGGAAGAGATTCATAATTCACAAAATAAAATTTTGAAAAATAGAAGCTTATGAGAAAAATCTTTCTGTAAAATATATATATATATAATGATTAAAATAAGATAAGATAATTTAGATAACCATGTACATAAAAAATACAAGTTTTACTACTTAGTCCAAATAATAATGATAAGAACATAAGTAAGAATTTAGCTATATAAAAATAGTTTATAAGTAAAAAGTTTTATAAGTAACCTTAAGAAAATAAATAGCTTATTTAAAACAACAGCGTATATATATATATATAATAAAATTCTTTAAATCATAATGGTTCCTTCCTTCCGAATTTCCAGCGCTTAAATCTGTACTCTAGTCAGTGGAGTTTAAACATTATTCAAAACAACTGTTCGATTTCAAAATTCAAATAAATATTCGAAACTGAGTTAAACAACTCAGAATACCTCGATTCCCTTATTCAAAATTTAAATTCAATAAGAATTTTATTTCATTCAAGTCCACCCCAGAATTTTGAATAATTCCAAATCATATTCAAATCCCAATTTAAATATTCCTCATTGTTTTGGGGAAAATTCCCTTAACCAATTCAATATGCTTCCAAGGTTCAAATCTTTAAAGAAAACATATTTTTCGGTTATCGGCGTACTTCTTTAAATAAAATCTCCATCGAAAAGAATTTCAGATATTAAAAATCATTTAACCAACCGATGTCTATATATATATAATTTGCTACCCTATGGCCAAGTGATTTTTAAATTTAATTTCTCGATATTCAGGGATGGATCTATCATTTCAATCCAAATCAGGGTCATAAAGATTTATCATTTCACTCTGTGTTCTTAATTTATTTCAAATCGATTAACCCCGAGTTGATTCAATGACCGTAACATCAAGGAAAAATTGAGATTAATCGTCAATGAGCATATAACATCATGTACTGAATCATAGAACAATTCAAGAAATATTCATCCAGTAATCATGTAACGACCCGGAATTTTAGGGCCAATTTAAAATTTTTATTTTAGAAAATTAAGGGAATTTTAATATTTAAAATAATTTATTTTAAATAAGAACGACTAAAAACATTGTTTAAAATGAATAAATTCAATTTAATTGTAAAAGGAGTTTAAAACAGCGCTGTAGTTTGAAAATATGAATTGGAACTTTGACTAACTGTAAATAATTCATTTTAAATCAGAATTGAGCGATACAAGAAATATTTAAATCTGTTTAATCATATCTTTCTAAGGAATCTGAAAAATTGAAATTTCGTTCTATAAATCAAAAGTTATGTCTAGTTTAAATTTTAGAAAAGTCACTGTAGAATTTATATATATTTTAATTAAATAAATTGGCCTTAAAAATAGCCATTTTACAAACGACCTCTGTTTTCGACAAAACCACTTTTCTTGGAACTGGAATGTCAAATTATAGCTAAGTTTCAATTTTCATAATTTTTCGAATTAATATGTGAGCGTGGTAAAAGAAAATGTGTTTCGACTGTTTCAGTCGAATTTAATCGACTCGAAAATAGCCATTTTTCAAACGGTCTCAGAATTCGACGAAATTAGTCTTGTTAGTACTGTATCATCAAAACATAACTAGAAATAATTTTTCTGTAATTTTTAGAGATAGTATGTAGCCCCGGTAATTTAAAAAGTACGTTTGAATTTAATAATTATATGAATTATAATTTAATTTAAAGAAAAACATATCGTAACAGACGAATAATGTTACGAGGCATATTCCATTGTGTCCGGAACGGGGTATTTAGCTAGGGGCATCACTCGTTGGGTTTGATTTCGGTTTGAGAGCGATATAGAAATTAAATTGAAATTAAATAAAATTAAAACGAAGGAAAAATACAGTATAAATACCGTATACAATACCAAACCCTATTCCCATCGTTATACAGCCGCCTCTATTCCATCAATGGCTGAACTCGTCCAATCTTTCACCCTTAATGATTCTCAATCCGCTAAGTATTTTCCAACCATCACAACGAAAAGATTGAAGAGCTTCCTTGGCTCTTTAATTTGGTACGGCTATGATCCTCTGGGGGTGCGTGGACTTCGAATTTCGAGGGGGAACTGGCGACGTTCGCGGCGGATTTTAGGGAGGTGGAGACCACCGAGGTGGCGGCGGATGCTGGTGTTGGGAAGCAGCATGACGGCGGTGGTTGGGGAGTAATCGGATCCGGTGTTGGCAGCTCCAGTGGCGTGCGATGGTGGATCGATGAAGTCGAGCAATTCTTGAAGCTTACGGTGTGGAAGAAGGAAGATTAGAGTCTAATGATGTAATTAGAGTTTAAATTATTATCTTAATTATTTTTATTTTTATTTTGTAATCCAAAATACAAATGATCATAACTTCTTCAAACAGAAACGAAATTACATGAAAGGAATTGCGTTGAACTCGTCTTTCCAAGATCTACGACATGGAGCTGACTAGAGTTGAAACCGAGCATCTTGGAATTTCAGGAAATTTCAAACCTGAACTGTTTTGAATTAAACTTTCGTTGAGAAATTCTATTCCTTCATTTATAATTAAAGATTGTTAATCAAAATTTTTAGTGTTACACCTGTGTTGCAATATTTTGTTGAATGTCCGTGATTGGATTTAAATTTGTTTGATGTTGCTTATTGATGTGTTAAAATCAAACTGTCATTTGACAGTGTACATTGTGTTAAAATTAACAATTTCATTATTTAGTTTGTGGTTAAAAAAGTATTAACATTTTTGTTAAATTTGATTATAGTTTAATCGAGCGCTATATTTTAGTTCATTAAATTAGTTGAATTGAAAAATGAACACATCACTTTGATATTATTTTAGAACCGTAATATGTCATTTTTGTTGTTATAAAATTGCTGTAAACAATTTTAGCACTTTTGTTATAATAAAATAGACGAGCAAATATATCACTTTTTGAGTTGTTTGTTGAGATAGGATTGTCAACAAAAACAAAATTTTCTTTTATTTGTTTTTATTGAAATGTTAGAATTTATCTAATATAAAAATATTCTTTTTATGTTGAATATGAAATTTCGGAAATGTTAATTAGATTATAAAGAACAAAATTAACATCTTTGTTTATTAGCTTATAAAGGACAAAGTCAACATTTTGATTAATTTGATTATATTGAATAAAATAACATTCTTCATTAGAAATGTCAATAGAGGATAAAAGGACATTTTTCATTATAAAGAATGGATTAAAACCATACATTTTGGCACTTTGAAGAGAATGAAGTAATTCATCCATTTTTGTCACTTTGAAAAAGAATCACATTTTTGATTAAAACTTGATTAGTGAAAGAGAATCACATTTTTTTGATTCAAACTTGATTAATGAAAGAGAATCACATTTTTGATTAAAACTTGATTACTGAAAGAAAATCACATTTTTGATTTAAACTTGTTTAGTGAAAGAAAATCACATTTTTGATTACAATAAAAGATGTGATTCAAAAGATTTTCATTTTTGTTTACAGTGAAAGAGTTAAAATAGTTTTTTGTTAAACATACTTTCTCAACAAAAAGAATAGATTTTTGTTAACCATTCTTTTTCAACGAAAAGAACCGATTTTTATGTAACATTCTTTTTCGATAAAAAGAACATATTTTTATGTAATATTATTTTTCAATAAAAAGAATGAACTGAAAATGTATATTTTTATACATCAAAAAGAATGAATTAGAAATAGACACTTTGTCATTTATAAAGAATGAAAACAAAAATATTTGCTTTTGTTCATTTAAAAAGAATGAAGCAAAAATATTCATTTTTGCCATGTGAAAATGAATGAGACCAAAATATACATTTTTGGTCATTTGAAAAGGATTAAATAAAAATGAGCATTTTTTATATATTAAAAAGAGTTACACAAAACAAACATTTTTGTGCATTAAAAAGGATTAAACCAAAATAGCCATTTTTGGTTATTAAAAATGATTAAACCAAAAAAAATTCATTTTTTGATCTTCAAAAGGAATTTAACAAAAGTGTACATTTTGCTCATTTAAAAAGAAAGAAATAAAAAGATTACATTTTTCAATGTAATTAGAAATGAAATAAAAAGTTACAATTTTATTTTATTTTATTTCCATTATATATGCAATAAAAAGAATAGATGTAAGTGTCACATTTCCATTGTCATTTTAAAGACGATAAAAATAGTAGAATTAAAAATCATGTTTTACTGTCATTTGAGTTCAAAGAAAAGAATTGAAATGTTTGATGTGTTAAATATAATGTTTGTATATTCAAATTGAATATTACACTCCCATTTACAAGTTACCGGACTTGTTTATGTGATTGGGATGATTATTTTCACACATCGCCCAAGTGCATAAAATTATTTATCTTTTGGTTGATGGATGAAACCCCACATGGGTGTTGGGATGACACTGGACACACACTAATCCCAATATTTAGTTATATGCCAATCGATGGATTGACAGTCTGTGATGAACGTTAGTTATTTACTATAATGCTCACACAGTTATAAATTCCACTTTGGTCGTCATTTGAATGTTTAATAATTATTTGTCATGATTGTTGATTACATACAATATATGGTTGTTGATTGAGTCACATTCCAATAAAAGGATATTCTAGAAAAAGAATATTTTAGAATATAATTTAGAAAAAGAATATATTTTAGAAAAATATATTTTTATTGATATGAACTAGTTATTAACCAGAATAAATCATTAAATTCATATTTAACGAAGTTTTTCCCAATTAGTGAATATTTAATTGAAGTTGAATTAAATAAATTAGATTTTGGGTTTGTCGTGAATAGTGTCTTAAATAACACTGTTATAAAACCCCGTGTGAAAAGAACATTCTTTTATTTAGATTATTAAAGTATTTAGTAATTGGAATAAGATGAAATGTGAGTTGGGTTTATTGTGAATAGTGTTTTTAAGTGACATATGTTCTTTAACCCAACTGACAGTGAAAATATGATTTGGGATTTATAAATCTTTTATTAAGTTTTTTAGGGGAATTTTCCAAAAGCCAAGTTTTCCAAATTAATATATATTAAATTGGAATAGAATGGAATTCGAATTAATAATAATTGAGATAAGATTCTGTAAAAGAAGACCGATACTACATATGGAATTTAAGAGGCTTTGCGGTTATTCCATTTATATTATTGGTCGGATACAGAAATTTATAACGATTATATATTGATATGATTTCTGTGAAGATTCCATATTTTATGGAAGATGATTTTGGGTATATCGTGAACTATGTTTTAAATGACATTAGTTCTTTAACCCAGTTAAAGATAAGATTAATTTCTTAAATTTAATTAATCTCTAAATAATGATTTGTGATTTTTAAAACCAAATTAGGTTCTTAATGTAATAACCCGGAAATCTAGGCCAGTTTTAAATTTTTATTTTAGCCAATTTAGTGAATTTTGATTATTTAAAATGAATTATTTTAAATAATAACGACGATAAATTTATTTTGAATAGAATTCGAACGAATATTAGAAATTAGAAATCTAACGGTTGGATTTGGAATTATGTCCAAATCAAATTTGGAAAAGGTCGCTATAAGTGCAGTTCGATGGCCGTTGATGGAAATCAACTGTACGGGCCTTGATAAAATTATTGAAAATAGTAATAATTTGTGTAAAATCATAAGAAATGATTTGTGAAGATTTGGGATGAAAACCTCCATATTTGTAAAGATAAAAATAGATTTTTATCGAAATGAACTAGTTTTGAACTAGAATAATAATTTATTTATTTTTGAAATAAATAAATTGGATTTGAAAATGGTTTTGAAAATAACCAGAATTTCCAATAATTGCATTGGAATGGATTTGAATCGAAAATGTCTTTGGAATATTTCGATGTTGGATTTCATGATTATACAGATGTTGTTATGGAAATTTGAAAGTTATATATATACATATCGTTATTTCCAATACGATATTTGTTGGACGTAGAAGTTGATATTGAACATAAGCCGATATATTTTCTATTCAGAGCCTTGTATTTAATATCAAACGTGATTTAGTTTTTTCGTGAATGGTGTCTTCATTAACACTGTTCTTAAACCCAGTTGATAAAAAGAGTAATCTTTTTTATTTAGATTTAATGAAGTGTACCAATTAAGTAATATTCAATTGGAATTGAATTGGTATTGATTTTTGGGTTTATCGTGAACAGTGTTTTAAATAACACTTGTTCTTTAACCCGATAATTAATGGAATGTGATTTTGGGTTTACCGTGAACCGTGTTTTAAAATGACACTGATTCTTTAACCCAGTTAAAGATTAAAACTAAGTGGATTTTTAATGAATCTTTAATTAGATTGAAAAGATCGAGAATGGAGTATCACCAGTTTTACTCCATACGATCGTTAAATCTTTAATTAGATTTGAACGTGAAATGGTAATTGAATTTACCGATAACACCGTGGTGTTAGGTATAAAGTATTACCAGTTTTACTTCATGGGATAAATAGGTTGGGGTAGGGAAATAAAATAAATAATTACTTCGGTGTGGTTCGCTAATCCCGACTAATTTGAATTGATACTCAAAGGAAGATTAAAAAATAAATTTAAAGAATTTGTCTTTGATAAAATTAATGGGAACCTTTCCCAAAGTATAAGAATATTTGAATAAAAGAATATTCTGAATTGGAATGAGGCGTATGTTGTGTTTGTGTAACACTTGTTTATTATATACGCGAGTTATTTAGAAAGGCCGGGTTTATCCCATTCTGAATAACTGATTCGACGTGGTGTCGAAGACGAAGATGGTGGTTGAAGACCGGAGGCCTTCACTTCGTTTGGGTGACTGCTGATGATCTTGATTGGGCCGTACACCCAAGAGGAGGGAATCAGTTAGTGATCGTCCAGACGTGCTTGGAGATCGATGGATATGCGGGGTACTAGGTGCCTCCGGTTTCGTTCAGACCCAGAACAAAATTGTAAATGGACTGTGTGTCTAACATTGGATTTAATTCTGTGTGGTTTATTTCTATTAAATATATATCTGTTTGGCGGCGGAGAATTTATTCTCTTTCTTAACGCCCTTCCCTGAGACATACGAGCTCAAAGGTTATATATTGATGGATATCAAACGCATGGAGTGAATTGCCTGTGTGGCATGCCTAAGTGGCAATATGATCAAGTCTTCTGTTGAAAAGCAGAGTCTTGTGGTTGATGATCAAAGCACGACCTGTGTGGCACAGCTTTGTGTAGCGTTGATTCGCGAGCCTCACACCCGGTGGTGAACCAAAAACGGGAGAGGACCTCAGGGAGGACATGCGTTTCTTTCTATTTAGAAGTGGCATCAGTGATTTTACACGCCATGACGAGTTTGACTTATGTGGTTGTTGCTGTTGCGAGGCGCCTCAGTTAGATCGGACGATCCGGGTCCGATGGAGTCATTCGTTGGCTCATTTACGCCCCATAGGGCGGGGAAATGTAGTGTTCAGGCATAATAATCCACATCGGTGGACCAGCCCTGTCGCTCCAAGGCTTGCCTGGGTGCTTGCCTGAGGCTCGGGCTAGAGAGTCTCGAATCGGTAGAGGACGATCCCTGGACTCGGTTCACAGACGGAAAACCAATTTCCAAATACGTGACATTTGCGGTTTTAATTGTAGAGCCTAGTATGGTGACATGATATATGGTACCCATGCCGTCTATGATTGATACTTATGATTTGAAGTTGTTTTATACACTACACACTTATTATAGTATCAAATGATTTGTTTTAAATGTACTAAGCATGTTTGGTTATTATAAGGGAAAACCCTTTACCCTGGCTTGCGTTCCATTGTGTGATAGGACCAATGTCCTATAATAGCTTCATCTTTCTTTATTTAGCATTGCGCTGTTTGTTTCATGCACTGGTGTTCTTGGGAGGAAACTCGTTCCGTGTTATACGGCGTGGTCCCTTGATTTACCTAACTTTAAAAATAAAGATTAATAACTGTTTTAGTTATCACACCAGTCCCGTGACTGACCTGGAGTTTATTGTTTTAACCTAAAACTCTGGGTGCCCTTATTTCGGCACGGGCAGTTAGTAGTTTTGGATTTGCAGATTAATATTCACAGGATCCTGGTTTATAGCTGGAATGAAATCCAGAAAGCTTTTTATCCGTATATCTCCTTCTAGTTGTGTTTTGTATTATTTTCGCTGCGATGCATTTAAATGTAATTTAGACCTCTGATATTTCTGTGTAATATTCATTTATACTCCATATATTCTTGTATCTGATGGAATTGTTGTAATAAACAATGAAATGTTCTTCCGTCTGCGTTCTGTTTTGTCGTGTTCTCAAAACAATCAGGCGTTTTGAACGGTCTTGATTGGTTTAGCGACTGATTCGGATCGAGCGAAATTCCCGGTCGTTACAGTTTGGTATCAGAGCTTTGGTTTATAAAGCTTAGAGAACAAGACACATTAGAACCATATGAAAGAATTCATCAGAAATTGGATTTGTAACGATCTAAGATTTTTTGAAAATCAAATTTGAATTTAATATGAATTTTAAATAAAGTTTAAAAGGTTTAAATAATTGATGAGTCAAATTTTAAGGCGATAATAGTATTTAAAATGATTGAAAATTTAATTTTATGGTGAAATTAATTATAACAATGTTTGTTTTGGAGAACGACTCAACGTAAGCTTAAATATTGGAACAAGTGGTAATCAAGTTGTTAAAAACGACCAGAATTTGAAATTTAATTATAATTAAATATTCATCACAAATTTTTGTTCAGTTTCAGTTCGCGTCATCTTAAAATATTTTATAAGATTTTATTGCAATTTTTATTTCTGAAAATAAGCATATATTTTTTCTAACGTATTTTAGGTTAACTGTGGTCCTTCTAACACTTTACAGAATCAGTCAACTTGTCTGTCTTTATTGCTGTTCTGGGATCATAACACAATATTATACACGATTTTATTATTAGTTAGGTGTGTTCATCATTTATAATTATAAATAAAATAAACTCTTTTAAATGTATACGGCCTGTACGATGGGCACATCAGCATATGGTTGCATGAAACAATCCGGCTTTAGTTATACCCGACGTGTGCGGAAAAGAAAATAGGAAAATATAGAAGGATACAATCAGAGTGACATGCAAGTTTAAGTGTAGTGATAGCAATACAACATATATGCAATGAAATTTTATAGAGCAAATAGACAGTAAGAAAATCAAACGCCAGGCAAAACAAGACAACGTTGAATAATAAAATAAAAGATGGGTCATTACAGTTAGTATCAGAGCTTTGGTTATACAAAGCTATGGGGTACGTACGTATTTGGACAAAAAAATAGGACTCCTCAGAGTTATATTATCTCATTAGAGATAGGGTTAGAAATAACCTAGAATGAGATCTCGGAATATTATGACGAGAGAGCGTATTTTTGAAACCTATATAAGGTATTTTTGAACAAGTAATTCATTTTGAAACGGTGATTATTTGATATATATTTTGAAATATAATTGGAAATAAGGATTTCGAGTGTTTTATTCGATGTCACAATTGGACTATCGAGTATTTAAGAGTTTTAAATATACGTCTGATCAACGTATATGCGAAGCCAATATATGCTAGATAGATATAGAGTCACACTCTAGTCGCCCGGGGATGATCTGATGATGATTGCAACATCATCAATACTCATTTTTGAGTTTCGAAAGCGGGATGACTATATGACTCCAGTTAAGATGTCAAGGGATACTTGAATTATTTCGATAGGTTGGAACTATTAATAGGGAATTTAATATGTTATAAATACAAATCAAACTATTTTAATGACCAGAAGGATTTTGAGGTAAATCCACTTAAAGATTAGGAAGCAAATGTGGGGAAATAAGATAATATATTAAGAAATTATGTCAAAATGAGCACCCATACTTCAAGTTAAACAAGTCATAATAAATGTTTGAATATGATCTAATAACTTGTAATCAGAAGAGATATTATATTTCTCAAAGAATGTTAATATGTTAATGTAAGCAATAGATTTGGATTAATCCTTAACATGAATTGTAAATAAGAATATCTAAGCTATTAGAACCCCTTAAGGAATCTGAAGAGTATTTAGATTTAAGTTAAGAATTTGTTTAAAGGAATGATTTTAACTTAAGAATGAGTTTAAAAAAAAGGGTTAATCTAAATCGTAACAAACATTCGAAGATCTATGAATTTGTATCTTTGAAGTTGTAACGACCCGCATTCTGCGCATCATAGGATCGTAGAATATTTATTTCTTTCACATACGAAGTCGTATGGTCATGTAACTTTGGGAGACGACTATTGGGGTCATTTCCCATGTTCATGATTTTTCCCGATTTTTAAATGACCATTTTACCCCTAGTTGGCACTGTTTTGGCCATAACTTTTGACTGGAAAGGAATTTTGACCTGAAACCACTTCCATTGGCTTCGAATGATGGTTTCTCTTTCCGTAGAGTGGTCACATTAGCCAAACGGACTCACCGTTTGGGAGATATGGCTGAAACAAGTTTCAGATGGTGAAAGACAGCTTAATTGGGCTTAAGCGGGTGATTAGCAGCTAGGCCCAAGGGGAATTTCGGGTTTAGGGGTATAGGAGGACTGATTAGGGTTAGGTTATCACTTTCATTTCAGTTTTGAGCCGCCACAAACCTCCTTGAGACCTTAGTAATGGCTTCCTACATCTAAAACACCCCAAATCACTCTCTAATTGGAGATTAGGCTTAGCAACACCAAATTAAGGAGAAAAAGCACCAAAGCAAGGTTAGAGCTGTTGTTATACATCAGTATTCGCCCCAAATCAGAGGAGTTTCAGTTCTGAGAATTTCATTTGTGGCCAAGGTGAGTGATAGCATCATTTTGACACTAATTACAGTTAATTAAGGGTAATTAGTGAAGATTAGCGAATTTATACGTAAATAAATTCTGGAAAAACTCTTAAAATTCTAAAATAATGTTTTAAGGCTCTGTTAGAAATTTGGGTTAATTTCGATGTGTTTTGCTAATTGTACGCTTAAGCATGATTAAGAAGGATTATAGGAAAATGCGAGGTTTTAACCACTTTTGATCCATTTTGGTTCATTTGAATTGTTGTTATGGTGTTTGCAATTGATGTTATATGTTGCTGTGACAGTTTGACATGAATTATGATTGATTAGAATAGTTAGATTTGTCAAAAACGTCGTCGAATGGCGTAAACAAGTTGCTGGAAAAAGTTGCAGAAAGCTGTGCAGAGCTTCGGATCGGATCGGATGGGGGGGCTCGGATCGGACATGTGAACTGGGCAAGGAAATCCAACCCGAACCGGAGTTTAGCACATAGAAGACGTGGCAAGAAGGAAGGCCATTTCCTTAGGGTTGGAGTGGATAAGGGGATCGGATCGGAAGGGTAACAGAAGCCAAATCGGATCGGCTCAAGATGAAGGCTACGACTAGAGTAAGGCGAGGCGGTCGGATCGGATCGGATTAGATAGGAACGAGGGAGCTGATTGGAAAAGGAGCATGAGCTGGAGGAGGACAGCACCCCGACCCGACCCGGAGGAGGAGGATCCCGACCCGACCCGGAGTGAGGTAACCGACCCGAACCAGAGGAAAGATGGCAAGGATGGAGGACCGACCCGAACCGGCGCTACCGAACCGAACCGAATTCTAGAGCTGCTGCTGCACGACAACTTTTCTGAAGACCCACTCCAATTCAACCAAACCCGAGATGCAAAGGAAGTCTAAATGAGAAGTTAGAGCTTAAGGTTCAGATGGGAATCAACGAGTTCACTTCAAGGTTGGGCTTTGCTGCGGGACGCGTGCCAAGGAGTTATCGACACCTATAGCTTTGGACCACTATGGTAGGAGGTACGAAGGCGGATTCAGGGCCATTATGGCATTGGTAGAACCAAGGGCTATGACCAATGAAGTGGGTCATTGAAATGTTTGGTCATGACTCCAAGTGTTTGGCTTGGTCACAGCGGGGTTTCTACAAGTCGGGATTCGTCGTTGCCTCAGTTTGTCTAGTGTTCCAAAGTGGTAGATGTCGTACGCTTTACGCACCGAGTGAGAGATGTGAGGATGGTTGCTATGGATGATTTATTGCTGTCATTTTGGCATGCACACCCCACCCCCGTATTCTTACACTATTTATTATGGCACCTTGGAGTATTGTACGGTATGTGGTACTAACTCTTTGGTTGCAGGTCCAGGTTCAGGTATGGTTTAGTATACCTGTTATTATTCTGTTTAGATGCTTATCGCTCATACCAGGCTTTATGTCTGACCCAGAGTTTTATGTCCCCTCTTATTACTCTGGGTGCTCACACGAGCAGACTAGAGACAGGTTAGCTGGTGATGCACGGGTAGATGATCCGGAGACGAGCAGGAGGCTTCCACGTGATATATATATATTTAGTATTCTCCCTGTGTTGTTGAAGATCACGGCTTGGGCATTGTTGGTGTATCTTCTATTTCAGCTTTCTTTTGTTTAGAGACAGTAAATTTGGAAAAATTGTAATAAGCTGTATTTGGATTTCCGCTGCTTTGAGATTGATGTTGGTTTTAGTTATCAGCTTATGCACTGTCTCGCCTGTTTTATGTCAAGTATATTATTATTATATTTTATTCCATGCGCTGTGAGGCATTCTACAGGTTCTTTGATTAGTTCATTCCCTTCTTTTCTTTCTTTTGACGACCGTCTTGTGCTAGTCGGGCATGTGTACAGCGCACTTTTGGAGGAAATGCAGGCTGGTGCGGGGCGGGCCGTCACACTTGGTATCAGAGCTCGGTTGCGTAGTTAACCTAGGGAAGTTATCAGGGAGAGATATTACACGTATACGAGAGAGCGTATTTGTGATTACTTTGGTTTTTAAAAGTTATATATATATACTATTAGTAGTATAAGGATGAAGTCGTACTGCACTAGCACCACTATGGAATCGTTAATCATTTCCTTTTTCAGATTGACGATGAGCCGAGATACTAGAGGTGCTGGTAGGGGAGCCAATAATGGGATTGCTGCTGACATGAGGACGATGTTTACTGACCTCATGAGAGAGATGCTTAGAGATGTGCAGAGGGCAGCTCCCAATGGTGGAAATGGTGGTGGTCCAATAGTGCAGGCGCCAAGAGTCGACTTCGCCAAGCTGAATAAGGATTATACTAGCCTTGGTGGGAAGCCGTTCCACGGGACGGAGTCGGCTACGGATGTTCAAGATTGGTTGGATAGTTGCGAACGTATCTTCGAGGATTTGGGTATCGAGGATGCGATGAAGGGAAAGCTAGCGTCCCGTCAGCTGCAAGGGCGGGCAATGAATTGGTGGAATGCTATAAAAGCAGCTACTCCCGAAGACCAGATTACTTGGGTTCAGTTCAAGGCTCGCTTTAGCGAGAAGTTCATTCCAGCGGCCCAGAAGTCAGTGTTGTTCAAGAGGTTCTTGGAACTCAAGCAGAATGGAAGGGCAGTTTCTGATTATATTGCTGAATTCGACACTTTGTCAAAGTATGGGTTATCTCTCATTGATACTGCCGAGAAGAAGAATGAGAAATTCATAACTGGGTTAGATCAGTACTTAGGGGAAAGGCTTATTAACCACATCGATGAGACGTTTGAGTCGATTGTGGGGAAAGCGTTAAGGTCAGAAAGTCTCTACCCTAAGTCGAAGACTGAGGTTGCATCCGCAGATGAGCCAAAGCCACAAGCAAGTGGTGGAGGCAAAGGTGGTTCTCAGAATAAGAGAAAGCAGAACCAAGCTAAGGATGGCCAGAAGAAAAAGAATAAGCAAGATGTTGAGTGCTTCAGCTGTGGTAAGAAGGGCCATTATGCTAGTAATTGTCGGGCCAAGCCAGCGGATAGGAAGTGCTTCAACTGTGGCCAAATGGGACATCACAAGGACAAGTGTCCGCAACCCCCTAAAGAAAAGCAAATGGTGAAAGCATACGCTCTTAATGCTATTCCTTCTTCGTCGAATGCCCCAACTGCGGCGGAGAAGGGAAAGAATGTCGTCATTCAAGGTATGCTTTCTGTTTATGATGTTCCTGTTAGAGTTTTGTTTGATACCGGAGCTTCCAGTTCTTTCATATCTAGTGACCTGGTAGATAGGTTGGGATTGGAGCCCGAGATTGTCGATAGACCTTTAGTAGTGACGAACCCGATTGGTGGTTCGACTAGCCTTAGCATGATTTGTCGTAATGTGGTTCTATCGAGTCATGGATGCATGTTTGTTTGTGATTGCTTTGTTTTGGGCTTTACTGGGTTTGGCATTATTTTGGGAGTAGATTGGCTCCAAAGATACGGGGTGGTGGTAGACTGTGAGGGCTTGTTGGTGACAGCTAGAGCGGATGATGGGCGGAGGATAGTGTTTGGTGGTCTACCCAGTAAGGGGGTATTGGCTAGTTTTCTAAACTCCCTCGACATTCCGCATAGTGAGTTGTCAGGTTTGCCCGTGGTTGGCCAGTATCCGGATGTTTTCGAAGAAGTGACCGGACTTCCACCACACCGAGAGATTGAGTTTCGTATTGATTTGGTAAAAGATGCCAGACCTATAGTGATGCCACTTCGTCGTATGGCACCAAGGGAGCAGCGAGAGCTCGAGGTGCAAGTCAGCGATCTTTTGAAGAAGGGATTTATCAGAAGGAGTGTTTCTGAATGGGGAGCACCAGTCGTGTTTGCTACCAAGGCGGATGGTTCCCTTCGTTTGTGTGTAGACTACCGCGAGTTGAATAAAGTGACGAGGAAGAACAAGTATCCTCTACCGCGGATAGATGATTTGTTCGATCAGTTGAGTGGCGCGAGAGTATTTTCTCAGTTGGATCTCGCGACAGGTTTTCATCAGCTTAGAGTGGAAGCTGAGAGTATAGCTAAAACGGCATTTCGGACGCCGTCTGGGTTTTATGAGTGGTTGGTCATGCCATTCGGGCTGACCAATGCCCCAGCATATTTTGTGGATCTTATGAATAGGGTATTCAGAGATCAGTTGAATAAGTTTGTCCTTGTGTTCGTTGATGATATTTTGGTCTATTCGAGGACAGAGGAAGAACACAAGGAACATTTAAGAGTAGCGATGGAGGTGTTGAGAAAACACCAATTGAAAGCAAAGTTTTCTAAGTGCCACTTCTAGAAGAGGGAAGTGAGGTTCTTGGGCCATGTTGTATCAGAGAATGGTATTGCCGTGGACCCAGCGAAGGTGGCTACGGTACAAGATTGGCCTACGCCCAAGAACGCAACAGATGTAAGAAGTTTCTTGGGATTAGCGGGATATTATCGTAAGTTTATCCAAGGTTTCTCCAGGATAGCAGCGCCGTTGACCCAGTTGACCAAGAAGAATCAAGCTTTTGTCTGGGATGAAAGGTGCGAGAATGCACTCAGAAGTCTAAAGGCCAAGTTGACAAGCGCACCAGTGTTAGTCATTCCTAAGGGGGATGAAGAGATGACGGTATACACGGATGCCTGTGGTACCGGACTGGGTGCTGTATTGATGCAAGGCGGTAGGGTTGTAGCCTATGCAAGTCGGCAATTGAAACCGCACGAGAGAAGATACCCTACCCATGATTTAGAATTGGCAGCGATCGTATTCGCGTTAAAGATGTGGAGACACTATCTCTTGGGAGAAAGATTTGAGCTATTTACAGATCATAAGTCGTTAAAGTATCTATTCTCCCAGAAGGATTTAAATCTCCATCAGCAGAGATGGTTAGAGTTCTTAGCTTCCTATGATTTTGACATCGCATACACACCAGGAAAGGGCAATGCGGTGGCTGATGCATTGAGTAGAAGACATGCCAGCTTGGGGGCTATGTTCCTTGAATGGAAGCAACTGGAGTTTATCGCGGGGTTTGATTTCAGACCAAAGTGCGAATTGGATCCAGAAATGTTAGCGAGTTTGACGATCAGACCCACTTTGATTGAACGAATCGGCTCTAGTCAGAGGGACGATCCTAACCTATTGGAAATCATCTCCAAGTTAGAGATGGGTATCGATGAGGAGATGAACAAGTATGGGCTTGATCGTGATAGATGGCTTAGAAAGGATGGAAAGCTTGTTGTACCCAATGTCAATGGATTGAGAGATGAAGTGCTTAGAGAATGTCATCACTCGAAGCTGACTATACACCCCGGTGGTAATAAGATGTATCGAGATATGAAGCAGGCCTACTACTGGGAAGGAATGAAACGAGACGTTGGGAAGTTTATATCCAAATGCATGAATTGCCAGCTAGTTAAAGCCGAGCAAAAGAAGCCTAGTGGGTTGTTGCAACCATTAGAAATTCCCGAATGGAAATGGGAGCAAGTCTCGATGGATTTCATCGATGGATTACCAAGGACTAGATCGGGATATGATAGCATTTGGGTAATTGTGGATCGACTAACTAAAAGTGCAAGGTTTATACCGGTCAAATCGACTAGAACGGCAGCTAAGTTAGCAGAATTGTATTTGAAGTGGGTAGTGAGATTTCATGGAGTACCTAAAAGCATTGTGAGCGACCGAGACCCGTTGTTCACTAGTGGGTTTTGGAAGAGCTTGCAAGAGGCGCTAGGGTCAGAGTTACATCTCAGTACCGCATATCATCCTCAGACCGACGGTCAGACGGAGAGGGTGAACCGTATTTTGGAAGATCTCTTGAGAGCATGTATATTGGATTTTGGAGGATCATGGGATGACCATTTGCATCTAGTAGAGTTTGCATATAATAATAGCTACCAATCCAGTATCGGTATGGCTCCGTTTGAAGCTTTGTACGGAAGGCCGTGTAACTCACCATCATGTTGGATAGAGACTGGCGAGAAGTTTATGCTTGGACCAGATGTGGTGAGGGAAACTTCAGATAAGATCAAGATCATTCAGCAACGAATGAAGGCAGCCCAAGATAGGCAGAAGAGTTATGCTGATAAGAGAAGAAGAGACCTAAAATTCTCCGTTGGTGACTTGGTGTTTGTCAAGATTTCTCCGTTGAAGAGCGTAATACGATTTGGCAGGAGAGGTAAATTAGCACCAAGATTTGTTGGCCCATTCCCTGTTCTTGAACTAGTCGGGAATTTGGCGTATAGAATTGACTTACCAGAGAAGATGGCGGGAGTTCACAACGTATTTCATGTTTCCCAACTAAGGAAGTTCGTTCACGACTCAGATATGACTATCTCACCTGATCAGTTGGAAGACTTCGAAGTAGAACCCGAGGCGGTTGGAAACCGCAAGCCGGCCCGTATTGTCGCACACGACATGAAGCAACTTCGAAGGAAGTCGGTGAAGCTAGTCAAGGTACAGTGGAGCGAGAACGAGAATGATTGTACTTGGGAAACAGAAGAGGACATAATGAAGAAGTATCCAGAACTCTTTGTCTGGTAAGATTTTATTAGCGATTTAGTTTTCCGCATGCTAGGATAGACTTGTTTGCTTGCTTTGCATGTTTGATTGTTGTATGTGGGTGTTAGGCATGCGGGATCCTGTGTATGTTTTGGGGTTAAGGAATTTCGGGGACGAAATTTCTTAAGGGGGGAAGAGTGTAACGACCCGCATTCTGCGCATCATAGGATCGTAGAATATTTATTTCTTTCACATATGAAGTCGTATGGTCATGTAACTTTGGGAGACGACTATTGGGGTCATTTCCCATGTTCATGATTTTTCCCGATTTTTAAATGACCATTTTACCCCTAGTTGGCACTGTTTTGGCCATAACTTTTGACTGGAAAGGAATTTTGACCTGAAACCACTTCCATTGGCTTCGAATGATGGTTTCTCTTTCCGTAGAGTGGTCACATTAGCCAAACGGACTCACCGTTTGGGAGATATGGCTGAAACAAGTTTCAGATGGTGAAAGACAGCTTAATTGGGCTTAAGCGGGTGATTAGCAGCTAGGCCCAAGGGGAATTTCGGGTTTAGGGGTATAGGAGGACTGATTAGGGTTAGGTTATCACTTTCATTTCAGTTTTGAGCCGCCACAAACCTCCTTGAGACCTTAGTAATGGCTTCCTACATCTAAAACACCCCAAATCACTCTCTAATTGGAGATTAGGCTTAGCAACACCAAATTAAGGAGAAAAAGCACCAAAGCAAGGTTAGAGCTGTTGTTATACATCAGTATTCGCCCCAAATCAGAGGAGTTTCAGTTCTGAGAATTTCATTTGTGGCCAAGGTGAGTGATAGCATCATTTTGACACTAATTACAGTTAATTAAGGGTAATTAGTGAAGATTAGCGAATTTATACGTAAATAAATTCTGGAAAAATTCTTAAAATTCTAAAATAATGTTTTAAGGCTCTGTTAGAAATTTGGGTTAATTTCGATGTGTTTTGCTAATTGTACGCTTAAGCATGATTAAGAAGGATTATAGGAAAATGCGAGGTTTTAACCACTTTTGATCCATTTTGGTTCATTTGAATTGTTGTTATGGTGTTTGCAATTGATGTTATATGTTGCTGTGACAGTTTGACATGAATTATGATTGATTAGAATAGTTAGATTTGTCAAAAACGTCGTCGAATGGCGTAAACAAGTTGCTGGAAAAAGTTGCAGAAAGCTGTGCAGAGCTTCGGATCGGATCGGATGGGGGGGCTCGGATCGGACATGTGAACTGGGCAAGGAAATCCAACCCAAACCGGAGTTTAGCACATAGAAGACGTGGCAAGAAGGAAGGCCATTTCCTTAGGGTTGGAGTGGATAAGGGGATCGGATCGGAAGGGTAACAGAAGCCAAATCGGATCGGCTCAAGATGAAGGCTACGACTAGAGTAAGGCGAGGCGGTCGGATCGGATCGGATTAGATAGGAACGAGGGAGCTGATTGGAAAAGGAGCATGAGCTGGAGGAGGACAGCACCCCGACCCGACCCGGAGGAGGAGGATCCCGACCCGACCCGGAGTGAGGTAACCGACCCGAACCAGAGGAAAGATGGCAAGGATGGAGGACCGACCCGAACCGGCGCTACCGAACCGAACCGAATTCTAGAGCTGCTGCTGCACGACAACTTTTCTGAAGACCCACTCCAATTCAACCAAACCCGAGATGCAAAGGAAGTCCAAATGAGAAGTTAGAGCTTAAGGTTCAGATGGGAATCAACGAGTTCACTTCAAGGTTGGGTTTTGCTGCGGGACGCGTGCCAAGGAGTTATCGACACCTATAGCTTTGGACCACTATGGTAGGAGGTACGAAGGCGGATTCAGGGCCATTATGGCATTGGTAGAACCAAGGGCTATGACCAATGAAGTGGGTCATTGAAATGTTTGGTCATGACTCCAAGTGTTTGGCTTGGTCACAGCGGGGTTTCTACAAGTCGGGATTCGTCGTTGCCTCAGTTTGTCTAGTGTTCCAAAGTGGTAGATGTCGTACGCTTTACGCACCGAGTGAGAGATGTGAGGATGGTTGCTATGGATGATTTATTGCTGTCATTTTGGCATGCACACCCCACCCCCGTATTCTTACACTATTTATTATGGCACCTTGGAGTATTGTACGGTATGTGGTACTAACTCTTTGGTTGCAGGTCCAGGTTCAGGTATGGTTTAGTATACCTGTTATTATTCTGTTTAGATGCTTATCGCTCATACCAGGCTTTATGTCTGACCCAGAGTTTTATGTCCCCTCTTATTACTCTGGGTGCTCACACGAGCAGACTAGAGACAGGTTAGCTGGTGATGCACGGGTAGATGATCCGGAGACGAGCAGGAGGCTTCCACGTGATATATATATATTTAGTATTCTCCCTGTGTTGTTGAAGATCACGGCTTGGGCATTGTTGGTGTATCTTCTATTTCAGCTTTCTTTTGTTTAGAGACAGTAAATTTGGAAAAATTGTAATAAGCTGTATTTGGATTTCCGCTGCTTTGAGATTGATGTTGGTTTTAGTTATCAGCTTATGCACTGTCTCGCCTGTTTTATGTCAAGTATATTATTATTATATTTTATTCCATGCGCTGTGAGGCATTCTACAGGTTCTTTGATTAGTTCATTCCCTTCTTTTCTTTCTTTTGACGACCGTCTTGTGCTAGTCGGGCATGTGTACAGCGCACTTTTGGAGGAAATGCAGGCTGGTGCGGGGCGGGCCGTCACAGAAGTATTAAGTTGAAAGATGTGAGTTCTGAAAATGTAAAGATCAATATTTGAACAACCCTAGCTTGAACCTATGTACACATAATCAGAGTGCGCAGAAGAAGCATGATGGTATTTTATATAAAAACTGTTTTAAGGGATTTGCAGGCTAGTTGAGTAAGAAAATTTTTCTAAACACGATTTGATATTTAAACAAGAATGAAAAGAGTTATATATATTTATGAATTTTAAAGTGGATTTAGAAAAGTGTTATTCAATTAGGTGAATATGACAACTAAAACATGAATAAAGCCCTATAGTATGGTTAAAATGAATTATGTTTGAAAAAAATGGTGCAACTATTTGAATCGTAAAGAGATTTCTCATATTTCGACTTATGGCTGTTGAAATACTCTATCTTGTGATATACAAAGATATTAGCAATGAAGTGTAAATGATTTTCAAAAAAATAAAAAAAAAACTTTAGAAAGTAGGAAGACTTGAATTTGTATGAAAATCGATTTAAAAGGCTCGAATGTTTTAAATACGATCATAGATTTCGAAATATGAAACCTAAAGTTATATACATGGAAGTCAAATATTCTATTGAACGATTTTGGTTTCCAACCAATTGGATATGATGAATGGTTTATAAAAGAAAGTTCGACGACTTGAATCCCGATATTTTGAAAATATTTAGAAAATACCAAAAGTATGGTTAAATATTTAAATTTTTTGGTTTACAACTGTAACGGCAAGGAATTTTGCTCGATCTGAATCAGTCGTTAAACCGGTCTAGACCGTTCGAAACCCCTATTCGTTTTGAGAACAGGAAAAAATAGAATGCAAACAGAAGAACATTGCATTGTTATTACAACAATTCCATCAGATACAAGAATATACAGAGTACAAATGAATAAATTACATTCGGTAAATATCAGAGATTACAATAAATTACACAGCAGCGGAAAAATATACAAAATACAACTGAAAGTGATACACGGATACAGAGCTTTCCGAGCATCGTTCCAGCTGTTAATCAGGACCCTATGAATATAAATCTGCAAAACCAAAACTACTAGCTTCCCGTGTGGAAAATAGGGGCACCCAGAGTTTAGGTTAAAACAATAAACTCCAGGTCAGTCATGTGACTGGTGTGAGAACTAAAACAGTTATTTAAAACTTTACTTTAAAGATCGTAATTCAAGGGACCACGCCGTATAACATGGAACAGGTTTCTTCCCAAGAATACTAGTGCATATAACAAAACAACACAATGCTTTTTAGAAAAATGAAGCTATTATAAGACCCAGGTCCCATCACACAATGCAACGCAAGCCGGAGGATAGGGTTTTCCCTTATAATAGCCAAACATGCTTGGTACGTTTAAAACAAATCACTTGATACTATAATAGGTGTGTAGTGTCAAAACAATTTCAATCATAAATATAAATCATAGACGGCATGGGTACCATATATCATGTCGCCATACTAGATCTACAATTAAAACCGCAATATCACCTATTGGAAATTGGATTTCCGTCATGAGCCGAGGCAAGGGGCAAGCTCCTCTCCGCGTTCGAGACACTCTAGCAATGCCTCAGGACCCCACACTGATCCTTTGGAACCTCCAAGGCCGGTCCTCTCTTACTTTTGAGGATTAGTTATTCCTGAACACACGTTTCCCGGTCCTTACAGACCTATATCCGAGGCGCCTCGTATCCAACAACCACACAGGTGAAAAGTATATAAATATCAGGGCTAGTAGGTCACTGACACCACCCTAGCTAGAAAGAAACGTCATGCACTCCTTGGGTCCGTATCCCGTTTTTGAATCATACCGAGATGTGAGGCTCGCGAATTCCCGTTATACACAAAGCTACGCCACACAGGCCGTGCTTTGATCCTCAACCACAAGACTTTGCTTTTCAACAGAAGCCTTGATCAATTGCCACTTACGCATGCCACACCGGCAATTCATTCCATGCGACTAATGTCCATCGATATACAACCTCTAAGCTCGTACGTCTCAGAGAAGGGCGTTAAGCAAGAGAATAAATTCTCCGCCGCCAAACAGATGTATATTTAATAGAGATCAATCAACACAGAATAAAATCCAATGTCAGACACACAATCCATTTACAAGTTCGTTCTAGGTCTGAACGAAACCGGAGGCACTTTCCTCGCATATCCATCCATCTCCAGGTACGTCTGGACGATCACCAACTGATTCCCTCATCCTGGGTGTACAGCCCAATCAAGATCATCAGTAATCACCCAAATGATGTGAAGACTTCCGGTCTTCAACCACCGTCTTCATCTTCGACATCTCGTCGAATCGGTTATTCAGAATGGGTATAAACCCGGCCTTTCTGAATAACCCACGTATATAATAAACGAATGTTACACAAATACAACAAACGCCTCATTCCAATTCAGAATATTCTTTTATTCACAAAATCACATTCTTAGGGAAATGTTCCCATTAATTTTATCCAAGATAAATTCTTCTAAATTTATCCTATAATCTTCCTTTGGATATCATTTCAAACCATTTTAGGGTTTTCCAAACTAGTCGGGATTAGCGAACCACACCGAAGTGATTATTTATTTTATTTCCCAATCCCAACCTATATATCACATGGAGCAAAACTGGTGATACTCCATTCCTAACACCACGGTGTTATCGGTAAAATTAATTACCATTTCACGTTCAAATCTAATTAAAGATTTAACTATCGCATTGGAGCAAAACTGGTGGTACTCCATCCTCGATCACCTTTCAGATTTGATAATTTAAATTATCAATTCACTTTTCAATCTAATTAAAGATTCGTTAGAACTCCACTTAGTTTTAATCCTTTCAAAAATCAACATCTTGCCTTTAGCTGGGTTAAAGAACCAATGTCATCTAAAACACGATTCACAATAAACCCAAATCACATTTGATATTAATTACAAGGCTCTGAATAGAAAATATACCTGCTTATATTCAATATCAAATTCTGAAACCAACAAATATCGTATTGGAAATAACGATATAAAATATATCTTTCAAATTCCCATCACAATATTTGTATAGTCACGAAACCCAACATCGAAGTATTCCGAAGATAATTTCGATTCAACTCCAGTCCAATCCACGCATTGGGAATATTAATTATTATTTTAAAATCACTTTCAAATTCAATTTATTTATTTCCAAAAATAAATTAATTTTAATTCTAGTTCAAAACTAGTTCATTTCGACAAAAATATATTTTTATCCTTTCAAATGTGGAAATTTACATCCCAGTTCTTTCCAATTCATATATTACGATTTTACACAAATTATAGATATTTTCAATAATTTTATCAAGGCCCGTACAGTCGATTTCCAACAATGGCCATCGAACTGCACTTACAGCGACCTTTTCAAATTTGATTTGGACATGATTCCAAATCCAACCGTTAGATTTCAAATTTCTAATATTCATTGGAAAGCTCTTTTCGATACGAACCCAATGGTTCCGGTTTTAGGAGAATCCGACGGTCGGATCTCCCGCAACGTCAATTCGAAGTCAATGGTCGAAATTCACGAACTGCCACGGCGCGGCGCGTTCTATTCAGGCCATTATGTATAATATATATATATATATATATTATATATATATTATATATATTTCGTCGATTTCCTTTTAAAAAGTATTTTATAAATCGTTTTAAATTCGTTTTCAAAACCATTTCAACTCTATATTCAATTTCTAATCAAAATTGAATATTTCATATCATTACTATATAAATGATAATATTTTCAAAACATTATATTTTGAAATCACTTCTTTTCTATATTCATTATAAAAACGAATATAATCGATATAAATGTCGTTCATGTCAAAATAGCGCAACCCTAATCAACATGGCTTTATATATTTCAATAAATTCGTTATTCTATTCAACAAATGAATATTTATCCCATTCAACACATGAATCTATATTTCTTTCAACACACGACTAATCTCAACACATGAGTACTGTCAACACACGACTATTTTTGTTATGTAAAATATTTTATAAAACTATGGTATTTATCGTTTGATTTTTAATTAGACTTCAACCGTAAAGTAGTTCTAATTTTAAATATGATAAAGATGTAAATTTTATTATTAAAATATTTTACTCAACACACGAATATTTTCAACACATGAACATCGTCAACACATGACTATTTTTAAATTCAACACATGAATTTTCTTTTATAATATTCATTATTGTCCCGATTGGAATGAGGCCCAATCAATCACCTATAATGTTAATTATATGGATTCCATACAACACATGCATATAATAGCAATGATAAACAATCAACCATCATCCAAGGTGCACCAAACAACTGCATAAGCATCAAATATAAATAATTAACGCTTACACAGCCTGTCGACCAATCGATCGACATTCAATTAAATAATTGGGATTAGTGTACCCAAATATCATCCCAACACCCGTGTGGGGTTTCAAATCAACAAACACATATTTTTATTCGTGTAGTTGGGCGATGTGTAAAATTTATCGAATCAATCAATATCAGTCAAATCAGTGTATATAAACAAATCGGCCGATTTGTTTATAATTATTCATTTATTCACATTCACGTTAAAAATTATATTTTTAACGATAATTAATTTAATTCAACCATCTTCAATTTATTATCGATTTCACATCAACATCACAAACAATTTTCACAACACATCAATCAAACAAACAAGCAATCCATGGTCTGTGGATGACGGGTGTCGGGTGCTGCTATGCACCGTCTGCATCCTAGTGTATATATATAACTAGAAAAAGAAATTTAGAGTGAGAAGTTCTCACCAAAAGCTATCCAATACCACGACTCTTCATTAATAGAAATCTTCATCGTTCTCGCCTTTTTGTCATCTTCGTTGCCCGTGTTCTCTACATATGTAAAAATCGAATTTTTACTTTGCTATCCAGTATATAAAAATCGAATTTTTACTATGCTATTCAATATATAAAAATCTCGCCCTTTCAACTATAAAGATTCCTCCTTTTCAAGTTTAAAGGTTTCATCTTTTCAAAAATATAGATTTCGCTTTTATTTCCTCACTATAAAAATCACCTCTTTATTTCAATGTACATATAATAAAAATCAAATTTTTATTTCGCTACATATACAAAGATGATATTTTTATATTCTTTATCTTATAAAGATTATATTTTTATAGTTCCTACTTTGTAAAAATCATATTTTTATTTACTTCATATGTCAAAACCCATAGAAGCTTTAAAATGGAGAAAACTCACATATTTTCTATCGCCCGGATTTGTTGTTCTGGCTCTAGAATTTTCAAACGAGCTTCAATCTTCACACCTACTTTTTTTATAGCACAAGCACGCCATTCTGAACATCTTTTGCCTAGTGGTCTTCCTGCCGAAAATGTGCCATTTCGCCGGAAATCACGAAAAGACAGCAATTTGACAGTGTTTGAACAGCAGACTTCGGATGCGTTTTCCCGACAACTCCGCAATGCAAAATAGGACTTATCATATACCAAATCGAAGAGAAAATCGTGCTCTTCGACTTTGGTATTGAGGAACGTTGTCTAGAAATGCACGGTTTGGGAGTTATGGGGCAAAACAGATCTGGTTGTTTTTCTACATACGGGAATTTTTGTGAAAAAGAGGGATTTTGGATTTGTGGGGCCCACGGCCAAGGGGAGGGCGGCCAGAGGCGGACCTGATGGGGCGTGGGGAGGCTGCAGCAAGGTGGTGGAGGCGCTGGAGGGGCCCATGGTGGCGGGTGGTGGTGGGTTTGGGGCTAGGGTTCATGAAATTGGAAGAGGAGGAAAAAGAGGAGGAGGAGAGGAAGAGGAAGGAGGAGAGGAGGAGGAAGGAGATGCTGGTAGAGGGGGAAGGAGGAAGAGGGGCTGCGTTTTCTTCCTCTCTTTTTTCCCCTCACGCTGAAATGAACGGGAAGAGAAAGAGAAAGGGGGAAGAAGGTTTGACCAAGTATATATAATAATATTTAATTTAATTTAATTCCAAAAAGTTACTTTTTCATTCGAACTCCAAATCAAACTCACCGACTGTCGTCCCTAGCTAATTACCCCCATTCCGAATACAATGGGATATGTATCGTAAGCTGATTCGGTCGTTTCGATTAGTTTTCGTCAAATTTACATTTAAATCATTATATTGAATTTTAAACGTACATTTCAATTTACCGAGGTCACATACTAACTCGAAAAATTCCATAAAAATATTTTCTAGCTTCGTATTGACGATACGGTTCTAACAAAACTAGTTTCGTCGAATTCTGAGACTGTTGGAAAAATGGCCATTTTCCAGTCGATTAAAATCAACTGAAACTGGTCAAACACGTTTTCCTTTGCCACGCTCACATATTGATTCGAAATATTATGAAATTTGGAATCTAGCAATAACGTGACATCACGGATCCAACAAAAGTGGTTTCGTCGAAATCCGAGTTCATTTGCACAATTTCCATTTTTAAGGGCCTGAATTCCATAGCGACTATTCAGAATTTTCAACTGGACATATCTTTTGATTCCCGCTATGAAATCTTGATTTTCCGGATTCGTTGGAAAGATATCATCAACTAGATCCTAATGTTTTTTGTTTCACTAAAATTCGGATTGTTTTGCACCCGGTACGTTCAATTGAAGTTTGAAATCGAATTATCGAACTACCGCGCCATTTTCAGTTCTATTTATAATTATATATAAATATTTATATTCTAACGACGACGTATATAATATATACGTTCGAATTCTATTTAAAATAAATTTCGTCGATATTATTTAAAATAATCTATTTTAAATATTCAAAATTCGCTAAAATTGCCAAAATAAAAATTTTAAACTGGTTCAGATTTTCTGGGTTATTACAATCTCCCCCACTTAAAACTTTTCGTCCCCGAAAAGGAATAAAGTCGAAAGTGGTTTGATTAATCAACTCTACATTCGATCTGGCTTTCATTCTCCAACTTTTCAGTTTCTGAGAATTTTCAAATTCTTCAAAAAATTGGCTAACACCCTAAATTTTCGAAAAATTTCGCCATAACCTCCCCTGCACCGGGAGCCACGGGAAAATCCCGAAATTGCCATATAGGCCTTCTGATCTCAAAAAGAAAAAGAAAAAGCCAAGCGGCTAGCCAATAGGCTCATAAAATCATCATCACCCAAACAAAACGGTAAATTATAGTAAACATGTACCTATTTGTCGGGCAAACAAATTTTATTCTCTGCTCTTGCCTCCTTGCTATGACCTGTTCAATGTAAGTACATGTATATGCAGGCAAATGCGACCAATTTTCAATATAATTCAATATTTGATACAATTAGGCTCAATGGTTCAAAATTATCGAACAAATAAACAAACAACACAAACATCAATCAATTAGTGGATTAACGTTTCAAATTCATAATTTTGATATATATACAGAAAATCATGTTTTGATGCCAATTCACAACAATGTATTCTAGCTATATTAGTTTTGGTTCTCACACCAGCCTAATGGAAATATATAGAAGTCACACCTTCGAAACATGAACATAAATACCGATGATGTGGCCACATCATCAGAATTATCCCCGGGTGTCTAAAATGTGATTCTATATCTATCCAGTATATTAAAACTGCGATTATACGTTCATGATGCGTATACGCGAAATCTTTATATATAGGAATGTCCATTTTCAAAATAAATAAATAATCAAATATGTTTAAAAATGGTTTAAATTTACAAAACAAAATTGTTTTCGTTTGAAAAATATACTCTTCACACTCGTTCTAGGATACTACTGATCCTATCTCTAACGAGTCATTCTAATTGGATATTACTAATCCAATATCTGATGAATTCTTTCGTATGGTTCTAATGTGTCTTGTTCCCGAGCTCTTTAAACCAAAGCTCTGATACCAAACTGTAACGGCAAGGAATTTCGCTCGATCCGAATCAGTCGTTAAACTGGTCTAGACCGTTCTAAACCCCTATTCGTTTTGAGAACAGGACAAAATAGAACGCAAACAGAAGAACATTTCATTGTTATTACAACAATTCCATCAGATACAAGAATATACAGAGTATAAATGAATAAATTACATTCGATAAATATCAGAGATTACAATAAATTACACAGTAGCGGAAAAATATACAAAATACAACTGAAAGTGATACACGGATACAGAGCTTTCCGAGCATCGTTCCAGATGTTAATCAGGACCCTGTGAATATAAATCTGCAAAACCAAAACTACTAGCTGCCCGTGTGGAAAATAGGGGCACCTAGAGTTTAGGTTAAAACAATAAACTCCAGGTCAGTCATGTGACTGGTGTGAGAACTAAAACAGTTATTTAAAACTTTACTTTAAAGATAGTAATTCAAGGGACCACGCTGTATAACACGGAACGGGTTTCCTCCCAAGAATACTAGTGCATATAACAAAACAACGCAATGCTTTTTGGAAAAATGAAGCTATTATAAGACCCAGGTCCCGTCACACAATGCAACGCAAGCCGGAGGATAGGGTTTTCCCTTAAAATAGCCAAACATGCTTGGTACGTTTAAAACAAATCACTTGATACTATAATAGGTGTATAGTGTCAAAACAATTTCAATCATAAATATAAATCATAGACGGCATGGGTACCATATATCATGTCGCCATACTAGTTCTACAATTAAAACCGCAATATCACGTATTGGAAATTGGATTTCCGTCATGAGCCGAGGCAAGGGGCAAGCTCCTCTCCGCGTTTGAGACACTCTAGCAATGCCTCAGGACCCCACTCTGATCCTTTGGAACCTCCAAGGCCGGTCCTCTCTTACTTTTGAGGATTAGTTATTCCTGAACACACGTTTCCCGGTCCTTACAGACCTATATCCGAGGCGCCTCGTATCCAAAAACCACACAGGTGAAAAGTATATAAATGTCAGGGCTGGTAGGTCACTGACACCACCGTAGCTAGAAAGAAACGTCGTGCACTCCTTGGGTCCATATCCCGTTTTTGACTCATACCGAGATGTGAGGCTCGCGAATTCACGTTATACACAAAGCTACGCCACACAGGCCGTGCTTTGATCCTCAACCACAAGACTTTGCTTTTCAACAGAAGCCTTGATCAATTGCCACTTACGCATGCCACACTGGCAATTCATTCCATGCGACTAATGTCCATCGATATATAACCTCTGAGCTCGTACGTCTCAGAGAAGGGCGTTAAGCAAGAGAATAAATTCTCCGCCGCCAAACAGATGTATATTTAATAGAGATCAATCAACACAGAATAAAATCCAATGTCAGACACACAATCCATTTACAAGTTCATTCTAGGTCTGAACGAAACCGGAGGCACTTTCCTCGCATATCCATCCATCTCCAAGTACGTCTGGACAATCACCAACTGATTCCCTCATCCTGGGTGTACAGCCCAATCAAGATCATCAGTAATCACCCAAATGATGTGAAGACTTCCGGTCTTCAACCACCGTCTTCATCTTCGACATCTCGTCGAATCGGTTATTCAGAATGGGTATAAACCCGGCCTTTCTGAATAACCCACGTATATAATAAACGAATGTTACACAAATACAACAAACGCCTCATTCCAATTCAGAATATTCTTTTATTCACAAAATCACATTCTTAGGGAAATGTTCCCATTAATTTTATCCAAGATAAATTCTTCTAAATTTATCCTATAATCTTCCTTTGGATATCATTTCAAACCATTTTATGGTTTTCCAAACTAGTCGGGATTAGCGAACCACACCGAAGTGATTATTTATTTTATTTCCCAATCCCAACCTATATATCCCATGGAGCAAAACTGGTGATACTCCATTCCTAACACCACGGTGTTATCGGTAAAATTAATTACCATTTCACGTTCAAATCTAATTAAAGATTTAACTATCGCAATGGAGCAAAACTGGTGGTACTCCATCCTCGATCACCTTTCAGATTTGATAATTTAAATTATCAATTCACTTTTCAATCTAATTAAAGATTCATTAGAACTCCACTTTGTTTTAATCCTTTCAAAATTCAACATCTTGCCTTTAGCTGGGTTAAAGAACCAATGTCATCTAAAACACGATTCACAATAAACCCAAATCACATTTGATATTAATTACAAGGCTCTGAATAGAAAATATACCGGCTTATATTCAATATCAAATTCTGAAACCAACAAATATCGTATTGGAAATAACGATATAAAATATATCTTTCAAATTCCCATCACAATATCTGTATAGTCACGAAATCCAACATCGAAGTATTCCGAAGATAATTTCGATTCAACTCCAGTCCAATCCACGCATTGGGAATATTGATTATTCTTTTAAAATCACTTTCAAATTCAATTTATTTATTTCCAAAAATAAATTGATTTTAATTCTAGTTCAAAACTAGTTCATTTCGACAAAAATATATTTTTATCCTTTCAAATGTGGAAATTTACATCCCAATTCTTTCCAATTCATATATTATGATTTTACACAAATTATAGATATTTTCAATAATTTTATCAAGGCCCGTACAGTCGATTTCCAGCAACGGCCATCGAACTGCACTTACAGCGACCTTTTCAAATTTGATTTGGACATGATTCCAAATCCAACCGTTAGATTTCAAATTTCTAATATTCATTGGAAAGCTCTTTTCGATACGAACCCAATGGTTCCGGTTTTAGGAGAATCCGACGGTCGTCTCTCCCGCAGCGTCAATTCGAAGTCAATGGTCGAAATTCACGAACTGCAGCGGCGCGACGCGTTCTATTCAGGCCATTATGTATAATATATATATATATATTATATATTTTGTCGATTTCCTTTTTAAACGTATTTTATAAATCGTTTTAAATTCGTTTTCAAAACCATTTCAACTCTATATTCAATTTCTAATCAAAATTGAATATTTCATATCATTACTATATAAATGATAATATTTTCAAAACGTTATATTTTGAAATCACTTCTTTTCTATATTCATTATAAAAACGAATATAATCGATATAAATGTCGTTCACGTCAAAATAGCGCAACTCTAACCAACACGGCTTTATATGTTTCAATAAATTCGTTATTCTATTCAACAAATGAATATTTATCCCATTCAACACATGAATTTATATTTCTTTCAACACACGACTAATCTCAACCCATGAGTACTGTCAACACACGACTATTTTTGTTATGTAAAATATTTTATAAAACTATGGTATTTATCGTTTGATTTTTAATTAGACTTCAACCGTAAAGTAGTTCTAATTTTAAATATGATAAAGATGTAAATTTTATTATTAAAATATTTTACTCAACACACGAATATTTTCAACACATGTACATCGTCAACACATGACTATTTTTAAATTCAACACATGAATTTTCTTTTATAATATTCATTATTTTCCCGATTGGAATGAGGCCTAATCAATCACCATATAATGTTAATTATATGGATTCCATACAACACATGCATATAATAGCAATGATAAACATTCAACCATCATCCAAGGTGCACCACACAACTGCATAAGCATCAAATATAAATAATTAACGCTTACACAGCCTGTCGACCAATCGATCGACATTCAATTAAATAATTGGGATTAGTGTACCCAAATATCATCCCAACACCCGTGTGGGGTTTCAAATCAACAAACACGTATTTTTATTCGTGCAGTTGGGCAATGTGTAAAATTTATCGACCCAATCAATATCAGTCAAATCAGTGTATATAAACAAATCGGCCGATTTATTTATAAATATTCATTTATTCACATTCACGTTAAAAATTATATTTTTAACGATAATTAATTTAATTCAACCATCTACAATTTATTATCGATTTCACATCAACATCACAAACAATTTTCACAACACATCAATCAAACAAACAAGCCATCCATGGTCTGTGGATGACGGGTGTCGGGTGCTGCTAAGCACCGTCTGCATCCTAGTATATATATATAACTATAAAAAGAAATTTAGAGTGAGAAGTTCTCACCAAAAGCTATCCAATACCACGACTCTTCATTAATAGAAATCTTCATCGTTCTCGCCTTTTTGTCATCTTCGTTGTCTGTGTTCTCTACATATGTAAAAATCGAATTTTTACTTTGCTATCCAGTATATAAAAATCGAATTTTTACTATGCTATTCAGTATATAAAAATCTCGCCCTTTCAACTATAAAGATTCCTCCTTTTCAAATTTAAAGGTTTCATCTTTTCAAAAATATAGATTTCGCTTTTATTTCCTCACTATAAAAATCACCTCTTTATTTCAATGTACATATAATAAAAATCAAATTTTTATTTCGCTACATATATAAAGATGATATTTTTATATTCTTTATCTTATAAAGATTATATTTTTATAGTTCCTACTTGGTAAAAATCATATTTTTATTTACTTCATATGTCAAAGCCCATAGAAGCTTTAAAACGGAGAAAACTCACATATTTTGTATCGCCCGGATTTGTTGTTCTGGCTCCAGAATTTGCAAACGAGCTTCAATCTTCACACCAACTTTTTTTTAGCACAAGCACGCCATTCTGAACATCTTTTGCCTAGTGGTCTTCCTGCCGAAAATGTGCCATTTCGCCGAAAATCACGAAAAGACAGCATTTTGACAGTGTTTGAACATCAGACTTCGGATGCGTTTTCCAGACAACTCCGCAATGCAAAATAGGACTTATCATAAACCAAATCGAAGAGAAAATCGTGCTCTTCGACTTTGGTCTTGAGGAACTTTGTCTAGAAATGCACGGTTTGGGAGTTATGGGGCAAAACAGATCTGGCTGTTTTTCTACATACGGGAATTTTTGTGAAAAAGAGGGATTTTGGATTTGTGGGGCCCACGGCCAAGGGGAGGGTGGCCATAGGCGGAGGCGGACCTGATGGGGCGTGGGGAGGCTGCAGCAAGGTGGTGGAGCCGCTGGAGGGGCCCATGGTGGTGGGTGGTGGTGGGTTTGGGGCTAGGGTTCATGAAATTGGAAGAGGGAAAGAGGAGGAAGAAGAGGAGGAGGAGGAGGAGAGGAAGAGGAAGGAGGAGAGGAGGAGGAAGGAGACGCTGGTAGAGGGGGAAGGAGGAAGAGGGGCTGCGTTTTCTTCCTCTTTTTTTTTTCCCTCATGCTGAAATGAACGGGAAGAGAAAGAGAAAGGGGGAAGAAGGTTTGACCAAGTATATATAATAATATTTAATTTAATTTAATTCCAAAAAGTTACTTTTTCATTCGAACTCCAAATCAAACTCACCGACTGTCGTCCCTAGCTAATTACCCCCATTCCGAACACAATGGGATATGTATCATAAGCTGATTCGGTCGTTTCGATTAGTTTTCGTCAAATTTACATTTAAATCATTATATTGAATTTTAAACGTACATTTCAATTTACCGAGGTCACATACTAACTCGAAAAATTCCATAAAAATATTTTCTAGCTTCGTATTGACGATACGGTTCTAACAAAACTAGTTTCGTCGAATTCTGAGACCGTTGGAAAAATGGCCATTTTCCAGTCGATTAAAATCAACTAAAACTGGTCAAACACGTTTTCCTTTGCCACGCTCACATATTGATTCGAAAAATTATGAAATTTGGAATCTAGCAATAACTTGACATCACGGATCCAACAAAAGTGGTTTCGTCGAAATCCGAGTTCGTTTGCATAATTTCCATTTTTAAGGGCCTGAATTCCATAGCGACTATTCAGAATTTTCAACTGAACATATCTTTTGATTCCCGCTATGAAATCTTGATTTTCCGGATTCGTTGGAAAGATATCATCAATTAGATCCTAATGTTTTTTGTTTCACTAAAATTCAGATTGTTTTGCACCCGGTACGTTCAATTGAAGTTTGAAATCGAATTATCGAACTACCGCGCCATTTTCAATTCTATTTATAATTATATATAAATATTTATATTCTAACGACGACGTATATAATATATACGTTCGAATTCTATTTAAAATAAATTTCGTCGATATTATTTAATATAATCTATTTTAAATATTCAAAATTCGCTAAAATTGCCAAAATAAAAAAATTAAACTGGTTCAGATTTTCTAGGTTATTACAACAACTTCGGGATATGAAATGATTTGGTTTGTTCGAGTAACCATGAATAAAACTGGGTTGTGATGTGGGAATGGATCTTTTAATGACCCGCATTGGCAGAGGTATTATGATTAATTTATTTAATTATATCAATGGTGATTAAAAGGATTTAATGGTCATGGAATTAAATAATGGTAAATATTTAATTTAAAATAATAAATTAAATAATATATTTAATTTTGAAATAATCAGAATTGGCTGAAATGGCGATATGGTGTGAACCGGATCATCTGTGACATTTAATTCATCTTGGAATTGAATTTGAATAATGAATATATTCAATCGTCGACAGTTGAACGTATAGTTTATAATATAATTATAAACGAGCTCGAATGGCGCTGCATTTCGCTATTTAGCGATTTGAACTTCAATTGAATGTACAGGATTCATTTGAACCCGGATTTCTATGAAACAAGAAACGTGTGGAGCTGGTGGAGTATATCTTTCTAGTGGAACAGAAAAATCGGGATTTCGTCGTGTAGATTTTGAGATATGTCCAAATCAAATTTTAAAATAGTCGCTATAGAATCGTTTATCGACCGTAACGGTTTATTCGATATAACTAGATATCGGGTTTGAATTTAGACAAGGTTCTTTTGGGACATAGTGATAATTTAATTTTTAGAATTTTATTGTAATATTTAATTAATTAAGTAAGCAACTTTTTATTTGGGTATTTTGCACCCTGTAATCAACATTTTGGGGTTCCACAAAATGAGTTAAACTACCGGTATTATTATATTTTTGGAATCGTGAGGTATTGCTCGACACGGTCGTATTTTCATTTCTGTCTATGATAATACGGATGTGAACAAAAATGGTTGATTATAAAAGAATATAAAAATATATAGATATTTTGATCCCCTCTTCCTGTATAGATCTGCGTGGCCTTATATTTTTCCTCAAACCATTTGTGTGGTCAAGCAAAAGCCAACGGATACACGATTGAATTGAATGGCTTAGAACTCCCAACACTCTCCTATAAATTGAGCAACTAAACCTAATTCCTGAAGCATAAGCGGCCGCCATCAAATTTCCATTCGTTCTCAAACTCACTTCCGCTCCAAAAACAAAATCAAAACAAAATATGTTCTTTTCTTTTTAATATCGAAGCTCGCCAGAAACGACAACGCAGGTAGACGAGAACGGACGGGGTGGACTTGGAAGGCGGACTTTGCTTTCTGAAGGGGGGATTTTCTTCATTTTCATCTCAGCTTTGCTGAGTTCGACGCAGGAATTCCGGAACCAAAAATGGACACAGTAGCTAGGTGGAGAGATGAAGGAATTCGGAGCAGAAAGTTCGGTGAAGTATTGTTTGGCGTGATAGGGTCTGGAAAGAAGGGTAGGTGCATTCACGGTGGGAAGTTTGTGCGGGTATATTTCAGAAGTGGAGCAGACAAATAAAATGGGAGTGTTTGCGTTGGAGAAGAGGACAACCGTGAGTGTTGTGAAGGTTGTACAGGAGTGCGTTCGAATTAGAAAAAGGGAGGATGAAAAGGATTGGAGATTTTCTAGGATGTTTATTCGAATTTTAGTCGTAAAGAATGAGGCGTGGAAGTTTTTCAGAGATGAAGGACGCAACCGGGAATAGAGCAGAGGGATTATCATTTGGGAAGAAGGGTCGGGTACTGTGCGGTTTAGGTTAAGAATATGGGCGAGCCGATGGTAAAATGGTGAGGCCCAATATCAAAGACTTTAAATTTAAAACCATTTAAATTGTTTGAAAGCTTATAAAATTTATATCTTAACCATACGGTATCGAAATCCAACGAAACAGGATCCGTTAGGATCGTATGGACGGGAGCAATACAAGGGGACTGACTGCGAGTGGATCAAAGCTCGTATGAATTTATGGCGAAATAAACTGTTTGTTCAATTCAAACGACAGGTTATTGTTCTTTAACGATGAATTGCCAATGTGAGTAAATCTCACTAACTTTGAACAGTTTATAATTTCATGTTGTAATTTTTGAACTGTTAAATATTGGCTGATTGATTGTGTACTGACTGTTTGATTGAACTACTAGACAGTTAGTTGAATTTCTATATTGATTCTGTTTAACAGAATATATCATATAGAACTGAAAGTGATGTTATCTATATTGTTTTAACATCTGTGATGCAGGGAAACAGGTTGGAGAAACCCAACTGGGTTCCTCAACATTTATTTTACTGTTTTTCATATATTGTGATATATGACGTGATATATAATCTGTTGTCAATTATATGTGTTTGGACGATACTGATCATCGTGATTTGATATGTTGAATACCATAACGTACCGAATGTTGATAAAGGAATATTTTCAAAGTGTATTTTGAAAATGAATTATTTATATAAAATCGATGGATTTTATATAGAAAAGGAAAAGAATTTTTATAAAAGAAATATTCATAAAATCAAAGGATAAGTTAGAATAAAAAGTAAATCATTTGTAAAGTGAAGAACCCTTACTAAAAGTAACTCTTTATAAATGAATAGTTTATTCGAAAAGGAGTTAATCGATGTTAGTTAATCGATTAGAGTTAAAGTAAAAGTAGTTAATCGATGTTAGTTAATCGATTAGAGAATAAAGTTAAAAGGAATTAATCGATGTTAGTTTAATCGATTTGAGTTAAAGCAAAGGAGTTAATCGATGTTAGTTTAATCGATTAAAGTAGAAAGTAAAATGAGTTAATCGAATATAGTTTACTCGAATAGAAAGTAAAAGGAGTTAATCGAATATCGTTTATTCGAAGAAAGAAAAAGGAGTTATCGAATATAGTTTATTCGAAAGGAGTTAAGTGAAATGAGTAAATCAATAGCCTTAGTCGAAATGCGTAAATCAATAGCATTAGTCGAATAGAGTAAATCCAATAGTGTAAGTCCAATAGAGTTAATTGATAAGGGTTAATCGAATAGAGTTAAGTGAAAAGAGTCAATCGAATATAGCTATTCGAAGGAGGGTTAAGTAAGGAAGTTAGTAAAAGGAATATAAAGTGAACTTTGCCTATTTCAAAGTTAGAAATGTTGTTCAGTTAAGGTCCGAGAGGTAGTTCTACCCCAACTTGATTGGCTTCGTTTTTAACTAAGGAATAGTAAAGGTTCGACAGTAAAGGAAATGGTTTGAGTTGGCATCGCGATGTTTTGTTTAAACATCTGTCTAAGTCCAATGATGAAGCTTTGGAAATGTTTTCCAAAGAAGAAAATAGAAATGTTTTCTAAAAAAGAAAACAAGAAATGGAAATGTTTTCCAATGGTAATAACATATATTTTATAAATTTAGAAAATAAGAAATGTTGAATATAGGGAAACAGGAGATGAAAAATGAACTAAGGAGATGAATGTTAAATGACGTTTGATCTATATAATTTCCATTTGGAAATAATATCGTTGTTTGCGCACTTGTTTTTATTCGATAGTTAAATCACAGACTATCGAAGTTTTGACCAGTTTTAACGTTGTTAATATAGAGAGATCGGTTGGATTATTATCCAAAGAACCACTCTGTATTGGCATAAGCGTTGCGAATCATATATGCCAAAGTAAATTGAAGACGGAGTTATGCAAGGGCTATCCTGTTTACAGAATAGTGCCTTCGGTTCATCCTGTTCCTGGATGACTTGTATGGACGGGTGTCTGACAGAGTATTTCCAGACGATCACGTATATTGATTTCTCCAACCGTACCAAGAGTGGAAGCGAAGAAGGAAATTCCTTTTAGCTAACACATAATGTATTGTTGAGGACGTCAATCGGTGATTGGATGGATTTGATGATGTGGCATTCAGAGTAAATCTGATGTGATGATAAAGCATAGCTTCTAGCCTCACATCCGGTAAATGACAGAAATCAGGCAAGCAGCATGGCTAAGTCGGTCGTACCGAAGTAGGGTGTATAATCACCTGATCTAGAGTTTCATTTACTTCTAAAAATCTATTGTTGATGCTATCCCATTTGGGACACGGTTGCTGATCCCAACTGTTGGAGATATACATTCGATACGCTCAAGCGAAATGAGTGGTCGGTCATGTGCGGCCGGGTTGCAAGATGTTCTTGCTGAACCCAGTGTATTCCTCTTTAGAGGTACACTAGCGAAAGGTGGTTCCATACCTTGTCATAGTTGGAAATCCATTACCCAATACATGCTAGCGGTTTTGATTGTATACTATATATGTAGAACGTGAGATGGAAACGTTTCTGCTAGATGACTATATATATACTGTGGTTGATAGACATTATTATAATATCAAAAGGTTTTTGATATAAAGATATTTTGGATTCTCATAAGGGAAAAACCCGTTCCATTATGCGGCGTGGTCTTATGAGATATCGTTTACTTGTTCGAACTGTTTTTAAAACTGTTTTACTCACACCAGTCCATGTTGCGTGCTTAGGCATGTGTCGCATGATAGGGGGTTCTCTCTTTTCGTTAGGTGGCGAACGGGAGACTCTTACTCCTACATGTCCCTTTGGTAGGGTTGGTTGTGAAGTCGAAAGGCTGGCCGTAAAATATGGTATTGGGGTACCAATGTAAGCCACGGTGGGGTATTACCCTGCTGCTTTGGAGAATGGGGATGGTTACAAATCCTACTAAAAATCCGGGTCATTACAGTTGGTATCAGAGCGTAAGTTAAGAATTACTTGGCTCTGTGGCGTGACTCGGTAGAGATAGGGTTAGTAATACCCTAGACTGAGATTGAGTGTATATATACGAGTGGACGTATTTGTTATTGATATAAAATTTGTTTTATATTGTGAAGATTTATTGGTTAAGTCGTTTGTGAATTCTGGACGATCAGTTTGATCCACTGTATCGGTAGGAGTTACTAAACACTCGAATACGATAGGTCGGCACGATATGTTTTGAAAAGGTGGTAAATTAAAATAAGTTTACCCAAGGTATATCTTGATATAGAGAAGATATATATATATATATCAAAATTATAATATAGTGGATATATTGGTTGTTATTGTAATCGAGTAAGATTATAAATTAAATGGTTATGTAAATAACCAATCGGAATTCATATAAGTGAAAAACGTGAAATCAGATGAGTTAAATCTGAAATTTAAATCAAAATTGAAATTGAAACTCTAAAGAATTGGATAAGTGTTTGTAAATGGATTTGGATTAAAAATAAGGAAAATTTAAGATCCTGGGAGATTTTAAATTGTTTTACAAGCAGTGTGAATTATATTTTGAAATGAATTTCAAAGTGGAAATGTTTAGAGATTGTTTTATAGTATTGAACTCACTTCGATCGCTGGAAAATAAATTCTGATGATGACTGCTGCATCATCAGTGTTCATTTTCGAGTTGTAAGTGACGAATTACTACCAGAGATACCGTTTTGAATTTATTTTGGGAAAGACAAGTTGTGTTGAATTTCAAAAATGGGATTTAAAATATAGAATTTGAATTTTTAAATAGATTTCAAATATTAACTTGTTTAAAAGAAATAAAAATGAAAAGTTCCTTTATAAACGAAGTTTATAAATAGTTCTTTTATAAATGAAGTGAAAAAATTATCATTGGAAAATTCAGGAATAAAACACAAGTGTGAAATTGAAAGGGAAATCTATTTTCCAATAGTAGAAATATCGATTTCAAAAAGGAACTGAAATCGAGACTTATTTAAAGAATGAATAAAGAAAGTTTGAAAAGGAATTTGAATAAAGGAAGTTCAAACATAGAATGTAAATAAGAAAATTCAAAGGGGATTTGAATATAGAAATTCAAATGGAGTTTGAAAATAGATTTGAATAAAGAAATTCAAATATGGAATTTGAATAAGAAAATTGAAACGAAATTCAAATATAGAATTTGAATAAGAGATTTGAAATGAAATTCAAATATCGAATTTGAATAAGAGAATTGAAATGGAATTCAATTAGTTGATAAACAAGTTAAACCTACATTTAAACATGTATATTCAAATAAAAAGGTGAAATGGGCAAATCAGTAATTTGAAAATCACTTAATGAACTAAGTTAAAATGATTGGATTAAGTTGAAATGAATTAGAAATGTATAAATATACATGAGATATGTATGGATAAGGTATGGAGGTATATAAATAGAATGCTCGATGAAAAGGTATGTATTTAATTCATATATGAGATTTTATGCACCGTATCGGCTAGCCTCTTGGCTTTTTTTTTTTTTTTTTTTTTTGGATTGGTGAGGGCCATGGGAGGCTATTTAAAATATCCCGATGCTCCTAGTACAAAGGAGGTTATGGCAAATTTTTCTGGGAATTTAAGGAGTTAGAATATTTTTAAGATAATTTGATAGTTAGAAATCAACGTATCTATATATATATATGTCAATAAGGGAACGAACTTAGAAATAGAATAGTAAAATCAAAAAGGAAGACTAAGAAAAAATCTAGTAAGGATAGATAGAGGAAGAGTATACGTGTTTAAAAGTGAATCAGTAGTTGTATGGTATTGATTATTCGAGTAAGTAGTCATATCTGTTTTGACGTTATAAATGTTATTCAGTCAAGGTCTGAGTGGTAGTAATACCCCAACTTGATTGATTTCATTATTAACAAATAAATAGTAAGATTTCAGGCTCAAAGATCAATGTTGAATAAGAGTTAGTTGAATATAGTATTTGGGTTGTCGTAACGATGTTTTACACAACATCCGTTTTAACCCAAATAAGTGTAAACTTGGAAATAGAATAATAAATATTTCCTAAGTATAGAAATAAACGAGATCGGAAAAGAGATAAGTAATTGGGGGTATTTTCCAATTATAAATAGGATTATAAAAGTTATTGGTTTAGAAAATAAAGGAAGGCAATATTCGGAAATGTTTTCCACATAACATAAAAGGCCAATATGGTTATTGAAAATATTTGGTTAACAAATATTGATAAAGAAATAGAGAAGTGATTTAACTAATGGAATATTAATTAAGGGCTCAGTTGAATTTCAAAAAGGAAAATTTGTTTTTTGAAAAGAGTAAACTGTTTAAAAACTCCCAGGGAATGACTGTTTGAATTAAAAACATATTTAACAGAAATTTGTGAAAGCAAATTTGAATTAAAGTAAAGTCAGTTAAATGGTAACTGAAGTTGAATTGAAAATCGAATAAGATTGGATTTGTGAAATTAGAATCCGAAATGGTATTGGATTGAGGAGTTAAGGAATTGAAAATCAAGAATTTAACTTGAGTTGAAATGGGATTTGTCTTGGATATAAGCGAATGGTTGTGTTGGAGATAAAAACTGATTTGGAGTTTGATTGGCATGACATTGGTATATGCTGAACTGATAACAGGTGGAAAGGATATAATGATATGCCGACAAAAAGGTACAAGTTTATATTTCTATTTGATATAAGATTTATGAGCCGAATAGGCAAGCCGCTTGGTTGTTTGATTTTTCTTTCGGGTTGGAGATGGCCCAGAGAGGCGAGTTGGAGCTTGAGATATTGACCAGTACAAAGGAGGTGCTGGCGAAATTTTTCGAAAAGTTAAAGAGTTAGAAAATTTTCAGGATTTTTGGAAATTTTCGTTGATAAGAATTGATTAATAATTTAATTGAAATTAAATTGGTTCAGTTGAAACTAAAGTAAAAAGTGAACAAATATGTTCTAACCAGTCGATAGGGTCGTCCCCTACCTTTAAGCAATTTCGAGGACGAAATTATTTTAAGTGGGAAAGATTGTAATGACCCGCATTGGTAGAGGTATTATGATTAATTTATTTAATTATATCAATGGTCATTAAATGGATTTAATGGTCGTGGAATTAAATAATGGTAAATATTTAATTTAAAATAATAAATTAAATAATATATTTAATTCTGAAATAATCAGAATTGGCTGAAATGGTGATACGGTGTGAACCAGATCATCTGTGATATTTAATTCAGCTTGGAATTGAATTTGAATAACGAATATATTCAATCGTCGACAGTTGAACGTATAGTTTATAATATAATTATAAACGAGCTCGAATAGCGCTGTAGTTCGCTATTTGGCGAATTGAACTTCAATGGAATGTACAGGATTCGTTTGAAGCCGGATTTCTGTGAAACAAGAAACGTGTGGAGCTAGTGGAGTATATCTTTCTAGTGGAAGAGAAAATTCGGGATTTCATCGTGTAGATTTTGAGATATGTCCAAATCAAAATTTAAAATAGTCGCTATAGAATCGTTTATCGACCGTAACGGTTTATTCGATATAACTAGATATCGGGTTTGAATTTAGACAAGGTTCTTTTGGGACATAGTGATAATTTAGTTTTTAGAATTTTATTGTAATTTTTAATTAATTAGATAAGCAACTTTTTATTTGGGGTATTTTGCACCCTGTAATCAACATTTTGGGGTTCCACAAAATGAGTTAAACTAACGATATTATTATATTTTTCGAATCGTGAGGTATTGCTCGACACGGTCGTATTTTCATTTCTGTCTATGATAATACGGATGTGAACAAAAATGGTTGATTATAAAAGAATATAAAAATATATAGATATTTTGATCCCCTCTTCCTGTATAGAACTGTATGGCCTTATATTTTTCCTCAAACCGTTTGTGTGGTCAAGCAGAAGCCAACGGATACACGATTGAATTGAATGGCTTAGAACTCCCAACACTCTTCTATAAATTGAGCAACTAAACCTAATTCCTGAAGCATAAGCGGCCGCCATCAAATTTCCATTCGTTCTCAAACTCACTTCCGCTCCAAAAACGAAATCAAAACAAAATATGTTCTTTTCTTTTTAATATCGAAGCTCGCCAGAAACGACAACACAGGTAGACGAGAACGGACGGGGAGGGCTTGGAAGGCGGACTTTGTTTTCTGAAGGGGTGTTTTCTTCATTTTCATCTCAGCTTTGCTGAGTTCGACGCAAGAATTCCAGAACCAAAAATTGACAAAGTAGCACGGTGGAGAGATGAAGGAATTCGGTGCAGAAAGTTCGGTGAAGTATTGTTTGGCGTGAGAGGGTCTGGAAAGAAGGGTAGGTGCATTCACGGTGGGAAGTTTGTGTGGGTATATTTCAGAAGAGGAGCAGACAAATAAAATGGGAGTGTTTGCGTTAGAGAAGAGGACAACCGTGAGCGTTGTGAAGGTTTACAGGAGTGCGTTCGAATTAGAAAAAGGGAGGATGAAAAGGATTGGAGATTTTCAAGGATGTTTATTCGAATTTTAAGCGTAAAGAATGAGGCGTGGAAGTTTTTCAGAGATGAAGGACGCAACCGGGAATAGAGCAGAGGGATTATCATTTGGGAAGAAGGGTCGGGTACTGTGCGGTTTGGGCTAGGAATATGGGCGAGCCAATGTTAAAATGGTGAGGCCCAATATCAAAGACATTAAATTTAAAACCATTTAAATTGTTTGAAAGCTTATAAAATTTATATCTTAACCATACGGTATCGAAATCCAACGAAACATGATCCTTTAGGATCGTATGGACGGGAGCAACACAAGGGGACTGACTGCGAGTGGATCAGAGCTCGTATGAATTTATGGCGAAATAAACTGTTTGTTCAATTCAAACGACAGGTTATCGTTCTTTAACGATGAATTGCCAATGTGAGTAAATCTCACAAACTTTGAACAGTTTATAATTTCATGTTGTATTTTTTTGAACTGTTATATATTGACTGATTGATTGTGTACTGACTGTTTGATTGAACTACTAGACAGTTAGTTGAATTTCTATATTGATTCTGTTTAACAGAATATATCATATAGAACTGAAAGTGATGTTATCTATATTGTTTTAACATCTGTGATGCAGGGAAACAGGTTGGAGGAACCCAACTGGGTTCCTCAGCATTTATTTTACTGTTTTTCATATATTGTGATATATGATGTGATATATAATCTGTTGTCGATTATATGTGTTTGGACGATACTGATCATCGTGATTTGATATGTTGAATACCATAACATGCCGAATGTTGATAAAGGAATATTTTCAAAGTGTATTTTGAAAATGAATTATTTATATAAAATCGATGGATTTTATATAGAAAAGGAAAAGAATTTTTATAAAAGAAATATTTATAAAATCAAAGGATAAGTTAGAATAAAAAGGAAATCATTTGTAAAGTGAAGAACCGTTACTAAAAGTAAATATTTATAAATGAATAGTTTATTCGAAAAGGAGTTAATCGATGTTAGTTAATCGATTAGAGTTAAAGTAAAAGTAGTTAATCGATGTTAGTTAATCGATTAGAGAATAAAGTTAAAAGGAATTAATCGATGTTAGTTTAATCGATTTGAGTTAAAGCAAAGGAGTTAATCGATGTTAGTTTAATCGATTAAAGTAGAAAGTAAAATGAGTTAATCGAATATAGTTTATTCGAATAGAAAGTAAAAGGAGTTAATCGAATATAGTTTATTCGAAGAAAGAAAAAGGAGTTATCGAATATAGTTTATTCGAAAGGAGTTAAGTGAAATGAGTAAATCAATTGCGTTAGTCGAAATGAGTAAATCAATAGCGTTAGTCGAATAGAGTTAATCCAATAGAGTTAATTGATAAGGGTTAATCGAATAGAGTTAAGTGAAAAGAATCAATCGAATATAGCTATTCGATGGAGGGTTAATTAAAGAAGGTAGTAAAAGGAATATAAAGTTAACTTTGCCTATTTCAAAGTTAGAAATGTTGTTCAGTTAAGGTCCAAGAGGTAGTTCTACCCCAACTTGATTGGCTTCGTTTTTAACTAAGGAATAGTTAATGCTCGGCAGTAAAGGAAATGGTTTGAGTTGGCATCGCGATGGTTTGTTTAAACAGCTGTCTAAGTCCAATGAAGAAGCTTTGGAAATGTTTTCCAAAGAAGAAACCAGAAATGTTTTCTAATAAAGAAAACAAGAAATGGAAATGTTTTCTAATGGTAATAACATATATTTTATAAATTTAGAAAATAAGAAATGTTGAATATAGGGAAACAGGAGATGAAAAATGAACCAAGGAATGAATGTTAAATGATGTTTGATCGATGTAATTTCCATTTGGAAATAATATCGTTGTTTGCACACTTGTTTTTATTCGATAGTTAAATCACAGACTATCGAAGTTTTGACCATTTTTAACGTTGTTAATATAGAGAGACCGGTTGGATTATTATCCAAAGAACCACTCTGTATTGGCATAAGCGTTGCGTATTATATATGCCAAAGTAAATTGAAGACGGAGTTATGCAAGGGCTATCCTGTTTACAGAATAGTGCCTTTGGTTCATCCTGTTCCTGGATGACTTGTATGGACGGATGTCAGACAGAGTATTTCCAGACGATCACGTATATTGATTTCTCCAACCATACCAAGAGTGGAAGCGAAGAAGGAAACTTCTTTTAGCTAACACATAATGTATTATTGAGGACGTCAATCGGTGATTGGATGGATTTGATGATGTTGCATTCAAACTGAATCTGATGTGATGATAAAGCGTAGCTTCTAGCCTCACATCCGGTAAATGACATAAATCGGGCAGGCAGCATGGCTAAGTCGGTCGCACCGAAGTAGGGTGTATAATCACCTGATCTAGAGTTTCATTTACTTCTAAAAATCTATTGTTGATGCTGTCCCATTCGGGAAACGGTTGCCGATCCCAACTGTTGGTGATATACATTCGTTACGCTCAAGCGAAATGAGTGGTCCGTCATGTGTTGCCGGGTTGCAAGATGTTCTTGTTGAACCTAGTGTATTCCTCTCTAGAGGTACACTAGCGAAAGGTGGTTCCATACCTTGTCATAGTTGGAAATCCATTACCCAATACATGCTTGCGGTTTTGATTGTATACTATATATGTAGAACGTGAGATGGAAGCGTTTCTGCTAGATGATTATATATATACTGTGGTTAATAGACATTATTATAATATCAAAAGGTTTTTGATATAAAGATATTTTGGATTCTCATAAGGGAAAAACCCGTTCCGTTATGTAGCGTTGTCTTATGAGATATCGTTTACTTGTTCGAACTGTTTTTTAAACTGTTTTACTAACACCAGTCCATGTTGCTTGCTTAGGCATGTGTCGCATGATAGGGGGTTCTCGCTTTTCGTTAGGTGGAGAAAGGGAGACTCTTAATCCTACATGTCCCTTTGGTAGGGTTGGTTGTGAAGTCGAAAGGCTGGCCATAAAATATGGTATTGGGGTACCAATGTAAGCCACGGTGGGGGTATTACCCTGCTGCTTTGGAGGATGGGGACGGTTGCAAAGCCTACTAAAAATCCGAGTCATTACAGTTGGTATCAGAGCGTAAGTTAAGAATTACTTGGCTCTGTGGCGTGACTCGGTAGAGATAGGGTTGGTAATACCCTAGACTGAGATTGAGTGTATATATACGAGTGGACGTATTTGTTATTGATATAAAATTTGTTTTATATTGTGAAGATTTATTGGTTGAGTTGTTTGTGAATTCTGGTCGATCAGTTTGATCCACTGTATCGCTAGGAGTTACTAAACACTCGAATACGATAGGTCGGCACGATATGTTTTGAAAAGTTGGTAAATTAAAATAAGTTTACCCAAGGTATATCTTGATATAGAGAAGATATATATACATATCAAAATTATAATATAGTGGATATATTGGTTGTTATTATAATCGAGTAAGATCATAAATTAAATGGTTATGTAAATAACCAATCGGAATTCATATAAGTGAAATACGTGTAATCAGATGAGTTAAATCTGAAATTTAAATCAGAATTGAAATTGAAACTCAAAAGAATTGGATAAGTGTTTGTAAATGGATTTGGATTAAAAATAAGGAAAGTTTAAGATCCTGGGAGATTTTAAATTGTTTTACAAGCAGTGTGAATCATATTTTGAAATGAATTTCAAAGTGGAAATGTTTAGAAATTGTTTTATAGTATTGAACTCACTTCGATCGCTGGAAAATAGATTCTGATGATGACAGCTGCATCACCAGTGTTCATTTTCACGTTGTAAGTGATGAATTAATACCAGAGATACTGTTTTGAATTTGTTTTGGGAAAGACAAGTTGTGTTGAATTTCAAAATGGGATTTAAAATATAGAATTTGAATTTTTAAATAGATTTGAAATATTAACTTGTTTAAAAGAAATAAAAACGAGAAGTTCCTTTATAAACGAAGTTTATAAATAGTTCTTTTATAAACGAAGTTTATAAATGAAGTGAAAAGAACTATCATTGGATAATCCAGGAATAAAATACAAGTGTGAAATTGAAAGGGAAATCTATTTTCCAATGGTAGAAATATCGATTTCAAAAAGGAATTGAAATCGAGACTTATTTAAAGAATGAATAAAGAAAGTTTGAAAAGGAATTTGAATAAAGGAAGTTCAAACGTAGAATGTAAATAAGAAAATTCAAAAGGGATTTGAATATAGAAATTCAAATGGAGTTTGAAAACAGATTTGAATAATGAAATTCAAATATGGAATTTGAATAAGAAAATTGAAACGAAACTCAAATATAGAATTTGAATGAGAGATTTGAAATGAAATTCAAATATAGAATTTGAATAAGAGAATTGAAATGGAATTCAATTAGTTGATAAACAAGTTAAATCTATATTTGAACATGTATATTCAAATGAAAAGGTGAAATGGGCAAACCAGTAATTTGAAAATCACTTAACGAACTAAGTTAAAATGATTGGATTAAGTTGAAATGAATTAGAAATGTATAAATATACATGAGATATGTATGGATAAGGTATGAAGGTATATAAATAGAATGCTCAACGAAAAGGTATGTATTTAATTCATATATGAGATTTTATTTGCCGTATCGGCTAGCCGCTTGGCTTTTTTTTTTTTTTGGATTGGTGAGGGCCATGGGAGGCAATTTAAAATATCCCGATGCTCCTAGTACAAAGGAGGTTATGGCAAATTTTTCTGGGAATTTAAGGTGTTAGAATATTTTTAAGATAATTTGATATTTAGAAATCAACGTATCGATATATATATAGAAGTCAATAAGGGAATGAACTTAGAAATAGAATAGTAAAATCAAAAAGGAAGACTAAGAAAAAATCTAGTAAGGATAGATAGAGGAAGAGTATACGTGTTTAAAAGTGAATCAGTAGTTGTATGGTATTGATTATTCGAGTAAGTAGTCATATCTGTTTTGACGTTATAAATGTTATTCAGTCAAGGTCTGAGAGGTAGTAATACCCCAACTTGATTGATTTCATTATTAACAAATAAATAGTAAGATTTCAGGCTCAAAGATCAATGTTGAATAAGAGTTAGTTGAATATAGTATTTGGGTTGTCGTAACGATGTTTTACACAACATCCGTTTTAACCCAAATAAGTGTAAACTTGGAAATAGAATAATAAATATTTCCTAAGTATAGAAATAAACGAGATCGGAAAAGAGATAAGTAATTGGGGGTATTTTCCAATTATAAATAGGATTATAAAAGTTATTGGTTTAGAAAATAAAGGAAGGCAATATTCGGAAATGTTTTCCAAATAATATAAAAGGCCAATATGGTTATTGAAAATATTTGGTTAACAAATATTGATAAAGAAATAGAGAACTGATTTAACTAATGGAATATTAATTAAGGGCTCATTTGAATTTCAAAAAGGAAAATTTGTTTTTTGAAAAGAGTAAACTGTTTAAAAACTCCCAGGGAATGACTGTTTGAATTAAAAACATATTTAACAGAAATTTGTGAAAGCAAATTTGAATTAAAGTAAAGTCAGTTAAGTGGTAACTGAAGTTGAATTGAAAATCGAATAAGATTGGATTTGTGAAATTAGAATCCGAAATGGTATTGGATTGAGGAGTTAAGGAATTGAAAATCAAGAATTTAACTTGAGTTGAAATGGGATTTGGCTTGGATATAAGCGAATGGTTGTGTTGGAGATAAAAACTGATTTGGAGTTTGATTGGCATGACATTGGTATATGCTGAATTGATAACAGGTGGAAAGGATATAATGATATGCCGACAAAAAGGTACAAGTTTATATTTCTATTAGATATAAGATTTATGAGCCGAATAGGCAAGCCGCTTGGCTGTTTAATTTTTCTTTCGGGTTGGAGATGGCCCAGAGAGGTGAGTTGGAGTTTGAGATATTGACCAGTACAAAGGAGGTGCTGGTGAAATTTTTCGAAAAGTTAAGGAGTTAGAAAATTTTCAGGATTTTTGGAAATTTTCGTTGATAAGAATTAATTAATAATTTAATTGAAATTAAATTGGTTCAGTTGAAACTGAAGTAAAAAGTGAACAAATATGTTCTAACCAGTCGATAGGGTCATCCCCTACCTTTTAGCAATTTCGAGGACGAAATTATTTTAAGTGGGAAAGATTGTAATGACCCGCATTGGCAGAGGTATTATGATTAATTTATTTAATTATATCAATGGTGATTAAAAGGATTTAATGGTCGTGGAATTAAATAAAGGTAAATATTTAATTTAAAATAATAAATTAAATTATATATTTAATTCTGAAATAATCAGAATTGGCTGAAATGGTGATATGGTGTGAACCGGATCATCTGTGATATTTAATTCAGCTTGGAATTGAATTTGAATAACGAATATATTCAATCGTCGACAGTTGAACGTATAGTTTATAATATAATTATAAACGAGCTCGAATGGCGCTGTAGTTCGCTATTTGGCGATTTGAACTTCAATTGAATGTACAGGATTCGTTTGAAGCCGGATTTCTGTGAAACAAGAAACGTGTGGAGATGGTGGAGTATATCTTTCTAGTGGAAGAGAAAAATCGGGATTTCGTCGTGTAGATTTTGAGATATGTCCAAATCAAATTTTAAAATAGTCGCTATAGAATCGTTTATCGACCGTAACGGTTTATTCGATATAACTAGATATCGGGTTTGAATTTAGACAAGGTTTTTTGGGACATAGTGATAATTTAATTTTTAGAATTTTATTGTAATTTTTAATTAATTAAATAAGCAACTTTTTATTTGGGGTATTTTGCACCCTGTAATCAACATTTTGGGGTTCCACAAAATGAGTTAAACTACCGGTATTATTATATTTTTGGAATCGTGAGGTATTGTTCGACACGGTCGTGTTTTCATTTCTGTCTATGATAATACGGATGTGAACAAAAATGGTTGATTATAAAAGAATATAAAAATATATAGATATTTTGATCCCCTCTTCCTATATAGAACTGCGTGGCCTTATATTTTTCCTCAAACCGTTTGTGTGGTGAAGCAGAAGCCAACGGATACACGATTGAATTAAATGGCTTAAAACTCCCAACACTCATCTATAAATTGAGCAACTAAACCTAATTCCTGAAGCATAAGCGGCCGCCATCAAATTTCCATTCTTTCTCAAACTCACTTCCGCTCCAAAAACGAAATCAAAACAAAATAAGTTCTTTTCTTTTTAATATCGAACCTCACCAGAAACGACAACGCAGGTAGATGAGAACGGACGGGGAGGGCTTGGAAGGCGGACTTTGTTTTCTGAAGGGGGGGTTTTCTTCATTTTCATCTCAGCTTTGCTGAGTTCGACACAGGAATTCCGGAACCAAAAATGGACACAGTAGCACGGTGGAGAGAAGAAGGAATTCGGAGCAGAAAGTTCGGTGAAGTATTGTTTGGCTTGAGAGGGTCTGGAAAGAAGGGTAGGTGCATTCACGGTGGGAAGTTTGTGCGGGTATATTTCAGAAGAGGAGCAGACAAATAAAATGGGAGTGTTTGCGTTGGAGAAGAGGACAACCGTGAGTGTTGTGAAGGTTGTACAGGAGTGCGTTCGAATTAGAAAAAGGGAGGATGAAAAGGATTGGAGATTTTCTAGGATGTTTATTCGAATTTTAATCGTAAAGAATGAGGCGTGGAAGTTTTTCAGAGATGAAGGACGCAACCGGGAATAGAGCAGAGGGATTATCATTTGGAAAGAAGGGTCGGGTACTGTGCGTTTGGGTTAAGAATATGGGCGAGCCGATGGTAAAATTGTGAGGCCCAATATCAAAGACTTTAAATTTAAAACCATTTAAATTGTTTGAAAGCTTATAAAATTTATATCTTAACCATATGGTATCGAAATCCAACGAAACAGGATCCGTTAGGATCGTATGGACGGGAGCAACACAAGGGGACTGACTGCGTGTGGATCAGAGCTTGTATGAATTTATGGCGAAATAAACTGTTCGATTCAATTCAAACGACAGGTTTTCGTTCTTTAACTATGAATTGCCAATGTGAGTAAATCTCACTAACTTTGAACAGTTTATAATTTCATGTTGTATTTTTTTGAACTGTTATATATTGGCTGATTGATTGTGTACTGACTGTTTGATTGAACTACTAGACAGTTAGTTGAATTTCTATATTGATTCTGTTTAACAGAATATATCATATAGAACTGAAAGTGATGTTATCTATATTGTTTTAACATTTGTGATGCAGGGAAACAGGTTGGAGGAACCCAACTGGGTTCCTCAACATCTATTTTACTGTTTTTCATATATTGTGATATATGACGTGATATATAATCTGTTGTCGATTATATGTGTTTGGACGATACTGATCATCGTGATTTGATATGTTGAATACCATAACATACCGAATGTTGATAAAGGAATATTTTCAAAGTGTATTTTGAAAATGAATTATTTATATAAAATCGATGGATTTTATATAGAAAAGGAAAAGAATTTTTATAAAAGAAATATTTATAAAATCAAAGGATAAGTTAGAATAAAAAGGAAATCATTTGTAAAGTGAAGAACCATTACTAAAAGTAAATCTTTATAAATGAATAGTTTATTCGAAAAGGAGTTAATCGATGTTAGTTAATCGATTGGAGTTAAAGTAAAAGTAGTTAATCGATGTTAGTTAATCGATTAGAGAATAAAGTTAAAAGGAATTAATCGATGTTAGTTTAATCTATTTGAGTTAAAGCAAAGGAGTTAATCGATGCTAGTTTAATCGATTAAAATAGAAAGTAAAATGAGTTAATCGAATATAGTTTATTCGAATAGAAAGTAAAAGGAGTTAATCGAATATAGTTTATTCGAAGAAAGAAAAAGGAGTTATCGAATATAGTTTATTCGAAAGGAGTTAAGTGAAATGAGTAAATCAATAGCGTTAGTCGAAATGAGTAAATCAATAGCGTTAGTCGAATAGAGTTAATCCAATAGTGTTAGTCCAATAGAGTTAATTGATAAGGGTTAATCGAATAGAGTTAAGTGAAAAGAGTCAATCGAATATAGCTATTCGAAGGAGGGTTAAGTAGGGAAGTTAGTAAAAGGAATATAAAGTGAACTTTGCCAATTTCAAAGTTAGAAATGTTGTTCAGTTAAGGTCCGAGAGGTAGTTCTACCCCAACTTGATTGGCTTCGTTTTTAACGAAGGAATAGTTAAGGTTCGGCAGTAAAGGAAATGGTTTGAGTTGGCATCGCGATGGTTTGTTTAAACATTTTTTGTAAGTCCAATGAAGAAGCTTTGGAAATGTTTTCCAAACAAGAAACCAGAAATGTTTTCTAATAAAGAAAACAAGAAATGGAAATGTTTCCAATGGTAATAACATATATTTTCTAAATTTAGAAAATAAGAAATGTTGAATATAGGGAAACAGGAGACGAAAAATAAACTAAGGAGATGGATGTTAAATGATGTTTGATCGATGTAATTTCCATTTGGAAATAATATCGTTGTTTGCGCACTTGTTTTTATTCGATAGTTAAATCACAGACTATCGAAGTTTTGACCAGTTTTAACGTTGTTAATATAGAGAGATCGGTTGGATTATTATCCAAAGAACCACTCTGTATTGGCATAAGCATTGCGAATCATATATGCCAAAGTAAATTGAAGACGGAGTTATGCAAGGGCTATCCTGTTTACAGAATAGTGCCTTCGGTTCATCCTGTTCCTGGATGACTTGTATGGATGGATGTCTGACAGAGTATTTCCAGACGATCACTATATTGATTTCTCCAACCGTACCAAGAGTGGAAGCGAAGAAGGAAAATTCTTTTAGCTAACACATAATGTATTGTTGAGGACGTCAATTGGTGATTGGATGGATTTGATGATGTGGCATTCAAAGTGAATCTGATGTGATGATAAAGCGTAGCTTCTAGCCTCACATCCGGTAAATGACAGAAATCGGGCAGGCAGCATGGCTAAGTCGGTCGCACCGAAGTAGGTTGTATAATCACCTGATCTAGAGTTTCATTTACTTCTAAAAATCTATTTTTGATGCTGTCCTATTCGGGAAACGGTTGCTGATCCCAACTGTTGGTGATATACATTCGATACGCTCAAGCGAAATGAGTGGTTGGTCATGTGTGGCCGGGTTGCAAGATGTTCCTGTTGAACCCAGTGTATTCCTCTCTAGAGGTACACTAGCGAAAGGTGGTTCCATACCTTGTCATAGTTGGAAATCCATTACCCAATACATGCTTGCGGTTTTGATTGTATACTATATATGTAGAACGTGAGATGGAAGCGTTTCTGCTAGATGATTATATATATACTGTGGTTGATAGACATTATTATAATATCAAAAGGTTTTTGATATAAAGATATTTTGGATTCTCATAATGGAAAAACCCGTTCCGTTATGCGGCGTGGTCTTATGAGATATCGTTTACTTGTTCGAACTGTTTTTAAAACTGTTTTACTCATACCAGTCCCATGACTGACCCGGAGTTTACTTTGTTGTTTTCCCTGAACTCTTGGATGCCTAAATTTGTATGGGCAGTCAAGTAGTCGGGATTTTACAGATATAGTTGAAGAGCTGGAGCAGGAGGCTTCAAGATCATATAGCTATAGTTATTTCCGCTGTGTTGTAAGTGCTGTACTTTGATAATGATGTATATTCAAATACAGATGTATATTTCAAAGTTATGTTACATATATTATATGTTATTCGTTCCGCTGTGAGTTTCGTGTTACTCTGATGTTTTGTTGTTCTTCTTCTTCTATTCTAAATTTCTATCTTATCTTTCCTCACCCTCTAATTTCTTTCACTAATTACCAGGATTTTTCGATGTTTTGGTTATCGACATCGTGCTTATGTCGATAACCAAAGTCGCTAAAAATCCGGGTCATTATAGATCTTATATGAGGGTGGTACTCAGTTGCCCTGTCATGAGGATGAACATCTCTAACTGATAACATATAGATTTGATCACAGTATGTTTGAAACTTTGAAAGCAAATTTGGTCTTGAGAATCCCGAAGTAAAAGAATGATTATGAAATAATATTTCAATGGTTTGAAATGTAATGGGATTCAAAGTTAGAGAATTCATTTTTGAAGTGCTTTTCAAACTATGATTTGTAATAATAGTTAAACCTCAAACTTCTTTAATCGACCTTTCCAAAATTATACCTTTCTAATATAACAAACTGAATTTTGTTTTGATTAGTTTTCGTATAAAAGCATTTGGCACATTTAATCATGAGTAAGTTTTCCTAAAATTTTCGTGATAAATTTAGATTTAGTATAAGAATTTGTAATTTTAACAAATTTATAAATAAGATTTATTTTGCTTATGTATAATTTCACGAGCTCTCCTTTTCGAGGACGAAAAGCCTTAAGTGGGGGATAATGTAACGATCTAAGATTTTTGAAAATCAAATTTGAATTTAATATGAACTTTAAATAAAGTTTAAAAGGTTAAAATAATTGTTGAGTCAAATTTTAAGGCGATAATAGTATTTAAAATGATTGAAAATTTAATTTTATGGTGAAATTAATTATAACAATGTTTGTTTGGAGAACGACTCAACGTAAGCTTAAATATTGGAACAAGTGGTAATCAAGTTGTTAAAAACGACCAGAATTTGAAATTTAATTGTAATTAAATATTCGTCACAAATTTTTGTTCAGTTTCAGTTCGCGTCATCTTAAAATATTTTATAAGATTTTATTGTAATTTTTATTTCGGAAAATAAGCATATATTTTTTCTAACGTATTTTAGGGTAACTGTGGTCCTTCTAACACTTTACAGAATCAGTCAACTAGTCTGTCTTTATTGCTGTTCTGGGATCATAACACAATATTATACACGATTTTATTATTATTTAGGTGTGTTCATCATTTATAATTATAAATAAAATAAACTCTTTTAAATGTATACGGCCTGTACGATGGGCACATCAGCATATGGTTGCATGAAACAATCCGGCTTTAGTTATACCCGACGTGTGCGAAAAAGAAAATAGGAAAATATAGAAGGATACAATCAGAGTGACATGCAAGTTTAAGTGTAGTGAGAGAAATACAACATATATGCAATGAAATTTTATAGAGCAAATAGACAGTAAGAAAATCAAACGCCAGGCAAAATAAGACAACGTTGAATAATAAAATAAAAGATGGGTCGTTACAGGATTAGTAATATCCAACGAGAATGACTCGTTAGATAGGATCAGTAGTATCCTAGAACGAGTGTGAAGAGTAGTGTTTTTGATAAATAAATGTGAAAACAATTTTTGTTTTGAAAATTTAAATCAATTATACGTATATATTTGAAGATTTATTTGTATTGATTTGGACAGTCCAGTATATATAGACTTTGCGTATACGTCTGATCCGCGTGTATTTGAAGTTTTAATATACTGGATAGATATATAATCGCACTGTAGTCGTTTGGGGGTAATTCTAATGATAGCGATCACATCATCAGTATTTATGTTCGAGTGACGAAGGTGGGACGTCTATGTATTTCCTATTGACTGGTGTGAGGAGCAAAATTAGATAGGGCTTATTGTTGTGATTTGGCATCAAAAATGTGATTTTTGACTATATATTAAAGTTATGAATTTGAAACGATAACCCACTAATTGATTGATGGTTGTGTTGCTTGATTATTGTTGGATTGATTAAATTTGAACCATATAGCCAATTTGAACCAAATAGTAAATTGTATTGAAAATTTGTCGCATTTGTAGGCATATGCATGTACTTACACTAAACAGGTCATAGCAAGGAGGCTAGAGCAGAAGAATAAAATTGTTTGCCCGACAAATAGGTACATGTTTATCATAATTTACTGTTTTGTTTGGGTAATGATGATTTTATGAGCCGATTGGCTTTTTCTTTTTGAGATTAGAGGGCCTATATGGCAATTTCGGGATTTTCCCGGTGCTCCTGGTGCTGGGGAGGTTATAGCGAAATTTTTCGAAAATTTAGGGTGTTAGCCAAAATTTTGAAAATTTTGAAAAGTTCTTAGAAACTGAAAAGTTGAAGAACTTAAGCCATAATAAAAATGACGAAAGTTGAGTCGATTAATGAAACAACTTTCGGCTTTGTTCCTTTTCGGGGACGAAAAGTTTTAAGTGGGGGAGATTGTAATAACCCGGAAATCTGGGCCAGTTAAATTTTTTTATTTTGGCCAATTCAGTGAATTTTGATTATTTAAAATGAATTATTTTAAATAATAACGACTATAAATTTATTTTGAATAGAATTTGAACGAATATTTGAAATTAGAAATCTAACGGTTGGATTTGGAATTATGTCCAAATCAAATTTGGAAAAGGTCGCTATAAATACAGTTCGATGGCCGTTGATGGAAATCGACTGTACGGGCCTTGATAAAATTATTAAAAATAAGATAATTTGTGTAAAATCATAATAAATGATTTGTGAAGATTTGGGATGAAAAACTCCATATTTGTAAAGATAAAAATAGATTTTTATCGAAATGAACTAGTTTTGAACTAGAATAATAATTTATTTATTTTTAAAATAAATAAATTGGATTTGAAAATGGTTTTGAAAATAACCAGAATTTCCAATAATTGCATTGGAATGGATTTGAATCGAAATTGTCTTCGGAATATTTCGATGTTGGATTTCGTGATTATACAGATGTTGTTATGGAAATTTGTAAGTTATATATATACATATCGTTATTTCCAATACGATATTTGTTGGACGTAGAATTTGATATTGAACATAAGCCGATATATTTTCTATTTAGAGCCTTGTATTTAATATCAAATGTGATTTGGGTTTGTCGTGAATGGTGTCTTCATTAACACTGTTCTTAAAGCCAGTTGAGAAAAAGATTAAATCTTTTTATTTAGATTTAATGAAGTGTACCAATTAAGTAATATTCAATTGGAATTGAATTGGTATTGATTTTTGGGTTTATCGTGAACAGTGTTTTAAATAACACTTGTTCTTTAACCCGATAATTAATGGAATGTGATTTTTGGTTTACCGTGAACCGTGTTTTAAAAAGACACTGACTCTTTAACCCAGTTAAAGATTAAAACTAAGTGGAGTTTTAATGAATCTTTAATTAGATTGAAAAGATCGAGAATGGAGTATCACTAGTTTTACTCCAGACGATCGTTAAATCTTTAATTAGGTTTGAACGTGAAATGGTAATTGAATTTACCTACACCGTGGTGTTAGGTATGAAGTATTACCAGTTTTACTTCATGGGATAAATAGGTTGGGGTTGGGAAATAAAATAAATAATTACTTCGGTCTGGTTCGCTAATCCCGACTAGTTTGAATTGATATTCAAAGGAAGATTAAAGAATAAATTTAAAGAATTTATCTTTGATAAAATTAATGGGAACCTTTCCCAAAGTATAAGAATATTTGAATAAAAGAATATTCTGAATTGGAATGAGGCGTATGTTGTGTTTGTGTAACACTTGTTTATTATATACTCGAGTTATTTAGAAAGACCGGGTTTATCCCATCTGAATAACTGATTCGACGTGGTGTCAAAGACAAAGACGGAGGTTGAAGACCGGAGGTCTTCACATCGTTTGGGTGATTGCTGATGATCTTGATTGGGCCATACACCCAAGAGGAGGGAATCAGTTAGTGATCCTCCAGACATGCTTGGAGATCGATGGATATGCGGGGTACTAGGTGCCTCCGGTTTCGTTTAGACCTAGAACGAACTTGTAAATGGACTGTGTGTCTAACATTGGATTTTATTATGTGTGGTTGATTTCTGTTAAATATATATCTGTTTGGCGACGGAGAATTTATTCTCTTGCTTAACGCCCTTCTCTGAGACATACGAGCTCAAAGGTTATATATTGATGGATATCAAACGCATGGAGTGAATTGCCTGTGTGCCATGCCTATGTGGCAATATGATCAAGGCTTCTGTTGAAAAGTAGAGTTTTGTGGTTGATGATCAAAGCACGGCCTGTGTGGCACAGCTTTGTGTAGCGTCGATTCGCGAGCCTCACACCCTGTGGTGAACCAAAAACGGGTGAGGACATCAGGGAGGACATGCGTTTCTTTCTAGTTAGAAGTGGCGTCAGTGGTTTTATACGACCTGACGAGTTTGACTTATGTGGTTTATGCTGTTGCGAGGCGACTCGGTTAGATCGGATGATCAGGGTCAGATGGAGTCATTCGTTGGCTCATTTGTGCCCCATAGGGCGGGGAAATGTAGTGTTCAGGCATAAAAATCCACATCGGTGGACCAGCCCTGTCGCTCCAAGGCTTGCCTACGCGCTTGCCTGAGGCTCGGGCTAGAGAGTCTCGAATCGGTAGAGGACGATCCCTGGCCTCGGTTCATAAACGGAAATCCAATTTCCAAATACGTGACATTTGCGGTTTTGATTGTAGAGCCTAGTATGGCGACATGATATATGGTACCCATGTCGTCTATGATTGATACTTATGATTTGAAGTTGTTTTATACACTATGCACTTATTATAGTATCAAATGATTTGTTTTAAACGTACTAAGCATGTTTGGCTATTATAAGGGAAAACCCTATCCCCCGGCTTGCGTTGCATTGTGTGATAGAACCTAGGTCTTATAATAGCTTCATCTTTCTTTATTTAGCATTGCGCTGTTTGTTTCATGCACTGTGTTCTTGGGAGGAAACCCGTTCCATGTTATACGGCGTGGTCCCTTGATTTACCTAACTTTAAAAATAAAGAATAATAACTATTTTAGTTCTCACACCAGTCCCATGACTGACCTGGAGTTTATTGTTTTAACCTAAACTCTGGGTGCCCTTATTTCGGCACTGGCAGCTAGTAGTTTTGGTTTTGCAGATTTATATTCATAGGATCCTGGTTTACAGCTGGAATGATGTCCGGAAAGCTTTGTATCCGTATATCTCCTTCTAGTTGTGTTTTGTATTATTTCCGCTGCGATGTATTTAAATGCAATTTCAATCTCTGATATTACTGTGTAATATTCATTTATACTCTGTATATTCTTGTATCTGATGGAATTGTTGTAATATACAATTGAATGTTCTTCCGTCTGCGTTCTGTTCTGGCTTGTCCTCGACTCAATCCGGGATTTCCCGTAAGGGGGAATTCGGGTCGTTTCACTTAATAAATCTTTAAAAGAAATATTTAAGAATAAATGTAAAGGATTTATCTTTGATAAGAAAATGTGGATATTTTATTTAGAAGAATAATTCTGAATTGGAATGTGGCGTAGGATGTATTTTTATAGTTATTGATTTTTAATTATAAAATACGTGAGTTATTCGGGAAGACCGGGTTTAACCCATTCCGAATAATTACTACGACGATGAAGAGTCAAAGATGAAGACGATGGTTGAAAACCGACGATCTCACATTGAATGGATGTGTTGCTACAGAGACCCTTGATGGGAGTAGCTACCTTGAACGGGCTTCAGTGGTGGCCGTCCAGACTATTGTTGATTGTTCGGATTTGGTTTTCACTCAGACCCAGAGCATAAGCTAGTAAATGGATGCGTGTCTGACATTGGATTTCGTTCCATGTGAATTAAATCGATTCTATTAATGTATGTATGTTTGGTGGTGGAGGATTTATTCTCTACTTAACACCCTGGTATATATTAATAGTGATTGATCGCATGGCGTGAATTGTCAATGTGGCACGCCAAGATGCAAATGATCAAGGCTTTTGTTAAAAAGCAGGGCCTTGTGGGATGATCAAAGTATAGCCTATTACGGCATAACTTTGTGTATATCGTGACTTCGCGAGCCTCACACCCCGGTATGAGTCAAAAACGGGATTAGGACTGCAGGGAGTGCACACATTTCTTTCTAGCTAGGAGTGGTGTCAGTGCTTAAACTGGCTGACATTTTACTTATGTGGATGATCGATTTCGAGGCGCCTCAAATTTTTATAGACCGTTAGTGGTCATACTATAGGTCCAAAGGGATCGGGAAGCTTGTGTTCAGGAATAACCAATCCACTGCCGATAGGCGGGGACTGGCCCTGAAGATCCAAGGGTTCACTGCGGGGGATCCTGAGGCATTTGCTAGAGTGTCTCGAATCGGAGAGGAGCTTGCCCCTAGCCTCGATTCATGATGGAAATCCAATTTCCAATACGACCTTGCGGTTTTGATTGTAGAACTAATATGGCGACATAGTAAGATGGGGTATTATGTCGTCTATGATTAATATATTATGATTGAAATTGTTTTTGAAATATATATATCAACATATATACACACTAATATTAAATCCGTTTTACTGTATCAAGCATCTTTTGACCATTATAAGGTAAAACCCTATCCTCCGGTTTGTGTTGCATTGTGTGATGGGACTTGGGTCTTATAATGGTTTTATTATTCTAAAAAACATTGCGTTGTTTAACGATTTACTTTATCCTATGCACTGGCAATCCAATGGAGTAAACCCGTTCCGCGTTAGCGGCGTGGTTCTATGATTAGCCTTATTATTAGTTAGTTAAGTTATATTTCTCATACCAGTTCCATGACTGACCTGTAGTTTGTTTCACTGGCAAACTCGGGTGCGCATATTTTCCGCACGGGCAGTCGAGTAGCTTTTTACAGATATATTTACAGGATCCTGGTTTACAGGTGAAGCGGTATTCGAAAAGCTCTGTACCCGTGTATTCCTTTCAGTTGTATATTTGTAATATTTTCCGCTGCTATTTAAATGTAATTTAAAACTCTGATATTATTGTATTTCTATTATGTAATAAGTATTCAAACTCTGTTATATTCTTGTACTCTGATGTAATTGTTGTAATCAGCAATAAAATGTTCTTCAGTTTGTGTTCTGATGTGTGTTGTTCTCAAAGCAATCCAGCCTTTCCTTTACGGGGAAGTTTGGGTCGTTTCATTTGGTATCAGATCTTTGGTTTACAGAGCTCAAGAACAAGACACATTAGAACCGAACGAAAGAATTCATCAGAGATTGGATTAGTAATATCCAATAAGAATAATTCGTTAGAGATGGGATCAATAGCATCCTAGAACGAGCGTGAAGTATTATTTTCTTTAAAAATAAAAATAGAAACAAAATTTAGTTTTGAAAATTTTATCTTACAATACGTATTTGCGTATATTACTATATTTTTATGTGGACAATCGAGTATATAGAGATTTCGAATATACGAGTAATTAACGGATATTCGAAGTTTTAATATACTGGGTAGATATAGAATCACTGAAGCGACCCGAAACTTCCCCGGTCTCCGAAGAGATAAGAAAGAACGAATTATTGTGAGGACAAGACAAATCAGAACGCAGACGGAAGAACATTTCATTGCTATTACAACAATTCCATCAGATACAAGAGTATACAGATTATAATTGAATAAATTACATTTGATAAATATCAGAGATTACAATAAATTACATAGCAGCGGAAAATAATACAAAGCACAACTGAAGGTGATATACGGATACAGAGCTTTCCGGATATCATTCCAGCTGTAAACCAGGATCCTGTGAATATAAATCTGCAAAATCAAAACTACTAGCTGCCCGTGCGGAAAATAGGGGCACCCAGAGTTTAGGTTAAAACAATAAACTCTAGGTCAGTCATGTGACTAGTGTGAGAACTAAAACAGTTATTTAAAACTTTACTTTAAAAGAGAGTAATTCAAGGGGCCACGCCCTATGACACGGAACGGGTTTCCTCCCAAGAATACCAGTGCATATCAATAAACAACGCAATGCTTTATCGAAAAATGAAGCTATTATAAGACCCAGGTCCCATCACACAACGCAACGCAAGCCGGAGGATAGGGTTTTCCCTTATAATAGCCAAACATGCTTGGTACGTCTAAAACAAATCATTTGATACTATAATAAGTGTATAGTGTCAAAACAATTTCAATCATAAATATAAATCATAGACAGCATGGGTACCATATATCATGTCGCCATACTAGTTCTACAATTAAAACCGCAATACACGTATTGGAAATTGGATTTCCATCATGGTGGCTCCTGATTCGAAAGATCGATCGCGTAATGCAATTCACCACGGCTTACGTCCCCACAAGAGAAAACACCGCCTGCACATCCGCACATTTGGGACGATAGTACCACCGCGGCTTACGTCCCAGCGAGAGAAAACACCGCCTACTCTATATATCCCTGAGCACTAGGCTCATCTCGGTCGACCGAATCCACGACACCACTAAGGTGCCCATCCACGAAAAAGCATACTGATCAAACCATCAGTTTACCACCATACCGGGGTGTGAGGCTCGCGGATCAACGCTATACACAAAGCCATGCTATATCAGCTGCGCTTTGATCATCAACTACCAAACTTTGCTTTTCAACAAAAGTCTGGATCACTGCATCTCAGCATGCCACACTATCAATCCATATCGTACCACTGATTTCTGCCAGTATATAACCTCTGAGCTCATATGTCTCAGAGAAGGGCGTTAAGCAAGAGAATAAATTCTCCGCCGCCAAACAGATATATATTTAGCAGAGATCAACAAATACAATATAAAGGAATACAATGTCAGACACACCATCCATTTACAAGTCCGTTCTAGGTCTGAACGAAACCGGAGGCACTTTCCTCGCATATCCATCCATCTCCAAGTACGTCTGGACGACCACGAACTATTTCCATCCTCTTGGGTGTACAGTCCAATCAGGATCGTCAGTAATTATCCCAACGATGTAAAGACTTCCGGTCTTCAACCACCGTCTTCACCTTCGACATATCGTTGAATTGATTATTCAGAATGGGTATAAACCCGTCCTTTCCGAACAACCTGCGTATATTAAAACGAATGTTACACAAACACAACATACGCCTCATTCAAATTCATATTCTCAGGGAAAAGTTCCCATTAATTTTATCCAAGGTAGATTCTTTAAAATTTATCCTTTAATCTTCCTTTGGATGTCATTTCAAACCAAATTATGGTTTTCCAAACTAGTCGAGATTAGCGAACCACAACGAAGTAATTATTTATTTTATTTCCCAATCTCAACCTATTCATCCCATGAAGCAAAACTGGTAATACTCCATATTTAACATCACAGTGTTCGGTAAAATTAATTACCATTTCACGTTCAAATCTGATTAAAGATTTAACTATCGCTTTGGAGCAAAACTGGTGATACTCCATTCTCGCTCACTTCTAAATTTGATAATTTAGATTATAGATTCACATTTCAACCTAATTGCATATTCGTTAAAACTCCTTTTACTGGGTTAAAGAACTAGGTGTTATTTAAAACACAGTTCACGACAAACCCAAATCACATTCTATTTATTATCGGGTTAAAGAACTAGTGTTATTTAAAACACCGTTCACGATAAACCCATTTCAAATCCAATCAAATATATTAGAAATTCCGATTATTTAAAACCCCTTTTTAAATCTAATTTATTTATTTAAAAATAAATGGGTTTTAAATTTAGTTCAAAACTAGTTCATTTCTATAAAAATCCATTTTTATCTTTTCAAATATGGAGTTTTTCATCCCAATTTTTCCCAAATCATTTCTTATGATTTTACACAAATTATTGATATTTTTAATAATTTTATCAAGGCCCGTAAAGTCGATTTCCATCAACGGCCATCGAATTGCACTTACAGCGACCTTTTTCAAATTTGATTTGGACGTATCTCCAAATCCAACTGTTAGATTTTAAATTTCTAATATTCGTTTGAAAGCTCTTTTCGATACGAACCCAACGGTTCCGGTTTTAGGAGAATCCGACAGTCGGATCTCCCGTAATGTTCGTTTGAAATAAATGGTCGAAATTTACGAACTGCCGCGGCGCGGCCCGTTCTATTCAGGCCATTATATTATATTTATAATATATATTTCACCGATTTCTATTTAAAACGAATTTTATAAATAGTTTTGAATTCTTTTCGAAAACAATTTCAACTTCCATTTCATTTCAAATCAAAATTGAATTCTTCTTTATAAATTCGTTTTAAAATTCATTTCTATTCAATTCAAAATTCAATTCAATTTCTAATCAAATCAAATTTAATTCATTTTCTATTCAAATCAAATTCAATTCATTCTCTATTGAAATCAAATTCGTTATCTATTCAATTCAATACGAATTCGTTTTCTTTTCAATTCAATTCGAATTCGTTTTCCTATTCAATTCATTTCCTAATCAAATCAAATTCAATTCATTTCGAAATCGTTTTATATTTAATTCATTTCAAAATCGTTTTTCTATATTCATTTCGAAATCGTTTTTCTATATTCATTTCGAAATCATTTTTCTATATTCATTTCTAAAATGAATAAATCGATATAAATATCATTCGTGTCAAAATGGCGTCAATCTAATCAACACGGCTTCATATATTTCTATTTTCAAATATTATATTTCAAATATTTCTATTTTCAAATATTCTATTTCAAATATTTCTATTTCTAATATTTCTATTATTAAAATATTTCGTCCAACACATGACTAATCTCAACGGATGAGTACTGTCAACACATGAACCTTTATTTTATATTGATAAAGATGTAAATTTTAATATTAAAATATTTCGTTCAACACGTGACAAATCTCAACGGATGAGTACATTCAACACATGAACCTTTATTTTATATTGATAAAGATGTAAATTTTATTATTAAAATATTTCGTTCAACACATGACTAATCTCAACGGATGAGTACAGTCAACACATGAACCTTTATTTTATATTGATAAAGATGTAAATTTTATTATTAAAATATTTCGTTCAACACATGACTAATCTCAACGGATGAGTACAGTCAACACATGAACCTTTATTTTATAGTGATAAAGATATAAATTTTATTATTAAAATATTTCGTTCAGCACATGACTAATCTCAACGGAGGAGTACAGTCAACACATGAACCTTTACATTATAATATTCTTTATCTTCTAAATTGGAATGAGGCCCAATCAATCACCATATAAAATTAATTATATGGATTTTCATACAACACATGTATATAATAGCATTGAAAAATAATCAACCATCAACCAAAATGCACTACACTGTATAAGCATCAACTATAGATATCTAACGCTTATAACAGCCTGTCAATCAATCGATCGACATATTTAATCAATCAGGATGAGTGAACTTCAAATTTCATCCCAACACCCGTGTGGGATTTCAAACAATCAAACACAGATTTTATTTGTGCAGTTGGGCGATGTGTAAAATTTATCGACCCAATCAATGTCATTCAAATAGGTGTACATAAACAAATCGGCCGATTTGTTTATAAATATTTATTTATTCACTTTCACGTTAAAAATTATATTTTTAACGACAAATCATTTTATTCAACCTATGAAAATATTCTATTTAGTTCATTCTTTAAATAAAATGATATTTTATCTTTCTAACTTATTTTAGAAAATTTCGGCGGCATAACGGCACGATACTAGAAACGGGACGAGGCCTAGCGTTATCCCCGGTCTAGTGAAGGCCCACGCTATTCACACATCAATCAAATCAATTTCATTTCACCAAACAATTCAATTCAAACCAAATATTCTAAATAACTACTCTACCAAACAATTTAACAAACAAGCCATCCATGGTCTGTGGATGACGGGTGTCTGGTGCTACTAAACACCGTCTACATCCTAGTATATATATATATAACTAGAAAATGAAATTGAAGAGTGAGAAGTTCTCACCGATAGCTATCCAACTTCACGACACTTCTATTGCAGAAAATCTTCACTGTTCTCGTCTCTTATCACTTTCGTCGCCCGTAGCCACAACATATATAAGAATCGAATTTTTACTTTGCTATTCAATATATAAAAATCGAAATTTTACTTTGCTATTCAATATATAAAAATCGAATTTTTACTTCGCTATTCAATATATAAAAATCGAATTTTTACTTCGCTATTCAATATATAAAAATCGAATTTTTACTTCGCTATTCAATATATAAAAATCGAATTTTTACTTCGCTATTCAATATATAAAAATTATCTTTTTAATATCCACTCTATATGGATAAAAATCACCTTTTTATACTGCTACTATATAGGTAAAAGCTCTATTTTTATACTGCTACTATATAGATAAAAATTCTATTTTTCTTTCGCCTTTTCTATTTTAAAAATCTACTCTTCTATTTTAAAAATCTTAACATTTCATATTCAAAAACAATCTGATTTTTTTCTATTCAAAAATCTGATCTTTTTCTATTCAAAAATCTGATCTTTTTTTAAAACAAAAGAAATCAAAACTTCTTACTTTCAAATCTTGTATATTTTTATCTCAAAGTCTTCTTCTATATTTTTAAAACAAAGTCTTCTTCTATATTTTTAAAACAAAGTCTTCTTCTATATTTTTAAAACAAAGTCTTCTTCTATATTTTTAAAACAAAGTTTAAAGGCAAAGTTATAAAATAAAATAAAAACATATTTTTATATTCAAATCAATGAGGTTTATATTTTTCAATTCAAAGATATTTTTAAATCAAACAGATTTATATATTTTCAAGGAGGTGTTATTTTTATTTTCAAAAAGGTATTATTTTTCAACACAATGCTATTCATTATATTAAAAAAACAAAACTTTAAACAATTTTCATTTCAAAACAATGATATATAAATATCTATAAATTCCATTGCTATTTTTATTTTTAAAACCAATGTTTTTTAGATTTTCAAAAACAATGATCTATATATAAAAATCCCAATTTTTTTTGTTCTATGCTTTTTTTTCCCTATATATATATATTCCCTTTTGATTTCTATGTTATTTATTTTAAAACATATTTTAAAAACAATATTTATTTCAGTTTTAAAACAATTGATTTACATATATAAAAATAAATAAAAAAAAAAACTAAGAGAGGCTTACTGTGTTCGGATTTCAGGTTGCTCCACCATTAGGGTTGGATTTCGCCATCGCCACCGACGTCATGGAGGAGATCAGAGCCCGCCACTTTGGAGCCGCCCACGTCGCCTACCTCCACCCTGAGTCGCGTCGCCTTCGGTGGTCCCGCAAGCCCTAGAAACGGGAGCAAATTGAACGAGTTCGATCCCCTGAAACTCCTCAATTCCAATACGATACAGCTTGAGATTGGTATGGATCTAAAGCTGACAGAAATCTCTTTGATTTCCATGTTTCAATTTTTAATTTTGCCAAATGGATTAAAGGAAAATTGAGGGAGAAGGATTCAGCAATTTTCGGCGTCGAATTTGATGAAGGGCGGCTCCTGAACGGGGTGATAGAAATTAGGGTTTGTGATTGGTCAAAATTTTATATATATATATTATTTTTATATTATTTAATTTGAAAATTAGGGTTCCGAATCAAACCCAACGACCGCCGCCCCCAGCTAATTACCCCTATTCCGAACACAATGGGATATGTTTCACAAGATGATTCGGCTGTTTCAATCAGTTTTCGCTAAATTTAAAATATAAATCTATATATTCAATTTTAAATGTACATTTTAAATTACCAAGGCCACATACTGATTCTAAAAATTCCAGAAAAATATTTTCTAGCTTCGTATTGGTGATACGGTCCTAACAAAACTAATTTCGTCTAATTCTGAGACCATTTGAAAAATGGCCATTTTCCAGTCGATTAAAATCAACTGAAACTGGTCAAACGCATTTTCCTTTGCCACGCTCACATATTGATTCGAACAATTATGAAATTTGAAACCTAGCAATAATTTGACATCGCGGATCCAACAAAAGTGGTTTCGTCGAAATCCGAGGTCGTATGCAAAATGTCCATTTTTAAGGGCCTGAATTCCATAGCGACTATTCAAAAATTTCAACTGGACATATCTTTTAATTCCCGCTATGAAATTTCAAGTTTTCGGATTCGTTGGAAAGATATTGTCAATTAGATCCTAATGTTTTTGGTTTCACTAAAATCCGGATTGTTTTGCACCCGGTACATTCAATTGAAGTTTGAAATCGAATTATCGAACTACCGCGCCATTTTCAATTCCTTTTATAATTATGTATAATTATTTATATTCTAACGACGACGTATATAATATATACATTCTAAATATATTCAAAATAAATTTTCTTCGATATTATTTAAAATAATTCATTTTAAATATTCAAAATTCGCTAAAATTGTCAAAATAAAAATTTTAAACTGGCCCAGATTTTCCGGGTTATTACAATGTCCCCCACTTAAAACTTTTCGTCCCCGAAAAGGAACAAAGTCGAAAGTGGTTTGATTAATAAGCTCTACATTCGATCTGGCTTCCATTCTCCAACTTTTCAGTTTCTGAGAATTTTCAAAAATTTGGCTAACACCCTAAATTTTCGAAAAATTTCGCCATAACCTCCCCTCCACCGGGATCCACGGGAAAATCCCGAAATTTCCATATAGGCCTTCTGATCTCAAAAAGAAAAAGAAAAAGCCAAGCGGCTAGCCAATAGGCTCATAAAATCATCACCACCCAAACAAAACAGTAAATTATGTAGTAAACATGTACTATTTGTCGGGCAAACAAATTTTATTCTTCGGCTCTAGCCTCTTTGCTATGACCTGTTCAAAAGATATACATGTATGCAAGCAAATGCGAGAAATTTTCAATATAGTTCAATATTTGATACAATTAGGCATAATGGTTCAAAATTATCAAACAAATAAACAAACAACACAAACGTCAATCAATTAGTGAATTAGAGTTTCAAATTCATAATTTTGATATATATACAAAAATCATGTTTTGATGCCAATTCACAACAATGTGTTCTTACTATATAAGTTTTGGTTCTCACACCAGTCTAATGGAAATATATAGAAAATCAAACCTTCGAAACACGAACACAAATTCTAATGATGATATATCAATCATCAGAATCATCTCCGGGCCACTAGAGTATGATTCTATATCTATCCAGTATATTAAAACTTCGAATATACGTTCATGACGCGTATATGCAAAATCTTTATATAGTGGATTGTCCATATTCAATATAAATAAATAATCAAATACGTTTTAAAATGGTTTAGATTTCAAAACAAAATTGTTTTCATTTGAAAAATATACTCTTCACACTCGTTCTAGGATACCACTGATCCTATCTCTAACGAGTCATTCTAATTGGATATTACTAATCCAATATCTGATGAATTCTTTCGTATCGTTCTAATGTGCCTTGTTCTCGAGCTCTGTAAACCAAAGCCCTGATACCAAATGAAGTGACCCGAAACTTCCTGTAATAACCCGGAAAATCTGGGCCAGTTTAAAATTTTTATTTTGGCCATTTTAGCGAATTTTGAATATTTAAAATGAATTATTTTAAATAAAATCGACGAGAAATTTATTTTGAATAGAATTCGACGTATATATTATATACGTCGTCGTTAGAATATAAATAATTATATAAAATTAAATAGAATTGAAAATGGCGCGGTAGTTCGATAATTCGATTTCAAACTTCATTTGAATGTACCGGGTGCAAAACAATCCGGATTTTAGTGAAACCAAAAACATTAGGATCCCTTTGTGAATATCTTTCCAACGAATCCGAAAAATCAAGATTTCATATCGGGAATCAAAAGATGTGTCCAGTTGAAAATTCTGAATAGTCGCTATGGAATTCAGGCCCTTAAAAATGGACATTTTGCAAACGACCTCGGATTTCGACGAAACCAGTTCTATTGGGTCCGTGATGTTAAGTTATTGCTAGGTTTCAAATTTCATAATTTTCCGAATCAATATGTGAGCGTGGCAAAGGAAAACACGTTTGACCAGTTTTAGTTGATTTTAATCGACTGGAAATTGGCAATTTTTCAAATGGTCTCAGAATTCGACGAAACTAGTTTTGCTAGGACCGCATCGTCAATACGAAGCTAGAAAATATTTTTCGAGAATTTTTAGAGTTAGTATGTGACCCCGGTAATTTAAAATGTACGTTTAAAATTCAATATAGTGATTTAAATGTAAATTCAAAGGAAACTGATCGAAACAGTCGAATCAACCTACGATACATATCCCATTGTGTTCGGAATGGGGGCAATACGCTATAGGCGACAGGCGGTGGGCCTCGTTTCGAGGTCGTATGTAAAAGTCAACCTTTTTACCAAAATTAAATAATTAATTAATAAAAAAAATATTATTTTAATTTTCTCCCCCCTTTTCCTTCTTCATTGGCCCCCCCGATTCACAATTCAGAAACGAAATAAAAAAAAAATAAAAAAAGAAAACCTAAACCTACAGTCGCCGCCCCCCCTGAAGACCTCGACGTCGACGAGACTTCGCCGCCGCCCTCCTCCATTCGAACCGCACCTCCCTGAGCACCGCCTCACCCCGAAGACCCCATCCCTCGTTCACCAGAACCCCTCGCGACGCAATCGAAGCAGCACCCCGCCAAAGAACACCATCGAACAACCCACGAAGCCGCCGACGCTCCTTCTTCTTCCCCCCTTTCTTCGCAGCCATCGGTGAGAATGTAATTTAGTTTATTTTTATTTTTATTTTATTTTTGTTTTGCTAGTTTCTGTTTTTTTATGATATAAAAACTGATTTAAAGAAAATATAAAAACTGATTTAAAGAAAATATAAAAACTGATTTAAAGAAAATATAAAAACTGATTTTTAAAGAAATAAATAAAACTGATTTTATTTTAAAGGTTTGAACTTTGAAATAGAAAAGGCGAAATCCTTATTTTAGAAGAGGCGAAATTTTTATGTAGAAAATAGCGTGATAAAAATAGAATTTTTACCTATATGATAGCGAAGAAAAAAATTCGATTTCATATATGATAGCGAATTAAAAATATGATTTTTTAAATTTAAAGTGAATAAATAAAAATGTGATTTTTATTTTAAAGACATCAAAATATAAAAATGTGTGATTTTTATATATGTAGTGGCTACGGGCAACGAAGATGACGAAGATGCGATAGCGATGAAGATTTCTATCAATGAAGTGCTGTGGAGCTAGGATAGCTATATGTGAGAACTTCTCACCTTTCAAATTCTTTTTCTAGTTATATATATATACTAGGATGCAGACGGTGCTTAATAGCACCCGACACAATCGTCCACAGACCATGGACTTGTTTGTTTGGTTGCATAGATTAGTTATATGATTTGATTTGAATTTGGTTGTTTGGTGATTATGATTGATGTGTGAATGGCGTGGGCCTTCACTAGACCGGGGATAAGGCTAGGCCTTGTCCCGTTTCTAGTATCGTGCCGTTATGCCGCCGGAATTTTCTAAAATATGTTAGAAAAATAAAAATATCATTTTATTGAATAAATGAATTGAATAGAAATTCATAGGTTGAAATAAAATGTTTTATCGTTAAAAATATAATTTTTAACGTGAAGTGAATAAAATAAATTATCCATTTACAAACCGGACGGTTTGTTTATGTACACCTATTTGAAGGACATTGATTGGGTCGATAAATTTTACACATCGCCCAACTGCACAAATAAAATATGCGTTGGATTGTTTGAAACCCCACACGGGTGTTGGGATGAAATTTGAAGTTCACTCATCCTGATTGATTAAATATGTCGATCGATTGATTGACAGGCTGTTATAAGCGTTAGATATCTATGTTTGATGCTTATACAGTGTAGTGCACTTTGGTTGATGGTTGATTATTTTTCAATGCTATTATATGTGTGTAATGCATGAAAATCCATATAATTAACTTTATATGGTAATTGATTGGGCCTCATTCCAATTTGAAAAATAAAGAATATTTTAGTAATAAAATTTACATCTTTATCGATATAAAATAAAAGTTCATGTGTTGACAGTACTCATCCATTGAGATTGGTCATGTGTTGAACGAAATATTTTGATAATAACAACTATTTTGAAAAAGAAATATTTGAAGTAAGAATATTTGAAAATAGAAATTTATGAAGCCGTGTTGATTAGATTGACGCCATTTTGACGGTGAACGATATTTATATCGATTTCGAAATGAATTGAATTGAAAACGATTTCGAAATAAATTGAATTGAAAACGATTTCGAAATAAATTGAATTGAAAGCAATTTCTAAATGAATTGAATTGAAAACGATTTCGATATGAATTGAATTGAAAACGATTTCGAAATAAATTGAATTGAAAGCAATTTCGAAATGAATTGAATTGAAAACGATTTCGAAATGAATTGAATTGAAACGAATTGAAATGGAAGTTGAAATGGCTTTTGAAACGAATTTAAAACTTTATAAAATTCGTTTTAAATAGAAATCGACGAAATATATATTATATATATTATATATATAATATAATGGCCTGAATAGAAAGCGCCGAGCCGCGACAGTTCGTGAATTTCGACCATTTATTTCAAACGGACGTTACGGGAGATCCGACCGTCGGATTCTCCTAAAACCGGAACCGTTGGGTTTGTATCGAAAAGAGCTTTCTAATGAATATTTGAAATTAGAAATCTAACGGTTGGATTTGGAATTATGTCCAAATCAAATTAGAAAAAGGTCGCTGTAAGTGCAGTTCGATGGCCATTGGTGGAAATCGACTGTACGGGCCTTGATAAAATTATTAAAAATAGTAATAATTTGTGTAAAATCATAAGAAATGATTTGTGAAGATTTGGGATGAAAAACTCCATATTTGAAAAGATAAAAATAGATTTTTATCGAAATGAACTAGTTTTGAACTAGAATTATAATTCTATTTATTTTTAAATAAATAAATTGAATTTGAAATGGTTTGGAAAATAACCAAAATTTCCAATGATCGCATTGGAATGGGTTTGAATCGAAATTGTCTTCGGAATATTTCGGTGTTGGAATTCGTGATTATACAAATGTTGTTATGGAAATTTGAAAGATATAGATATATATATCGTTATTTCCAATATGACATTTGTTAATCGTAGAATTTGATATTGAATATAAGCCGATATATTTTCTATTCAGAGCCTTATATTGAATATCAAATGTGATTTGGGTTTGTCGTGAATGGTGTCTTCACTAACACTGTTCTTGAACCCAGTTGAGAAAAGATTAAATCTTTTTAATTAGATTTAATGAAGTGTACCAATTAAATAATATTTAATTGGAATTGAATTGATATTGATTTTTGGGTTTATCGTGGACAGTGTTTTAAATAACACTCGTTCTTTAACCCGATAATTAATGGAATGTGATTTTGGGTTTATCGTGAATCGTGTTTTTAAATGACACGGATTCTTTATCCCAGTTAACGATTAAAACTAAGTGGAGTTTTAATGAATCTTTAATTAGATTGAAATGATCGAGAATGGAGTATCACCAGTTTTGCTCCAAGCGATAGTTAAATCTTTAATTAGATTTGAACGTGGAATGGTAATTGAATTTACCGATAACACCGTGGTGTTAGATATGAAGTATTACCAGTTTTTACTTCATGGGATGAATAGGTTGGGATGGGGAAATTAAAATAAATGATTACTTCGGTAAGGTTCGCTAATCCCGACTAGTTTTGAATTGATATTCAAAAATAGACTAAAGAATAAATTCAAGAAATTTATCTTGGATAAAATTAATGGGAACCTTTCCCTATGAATGTGAAACCAGAAACTAACTGTCGGTTAGCTAAGCAGAATGGTTTTCTGGATATTGATCTGATGTTGGTTTCGGCCTTCGGGGTTAATATTTGGGGAATTATTCTCTTGATTAATTTACGGTTAGTGACTGAGGAATTGGAATGAGGCGTATGTTGTGTTTGTGTAACACTTATTTAAAATATACGCGAGGTATTCGGAAAGACCGGGTTTATCCCATTCTGAATAACTGATACGACGATAAGTCGAAGACGAAGACGATGGTCGAAGACCGGAAGTCTTCACGTCGTTTGGGTAATTACTGATGATCTTGATTGGGCTGTACACCCAAGAAGATGGAAACAGTTAGTGATCGTCCAGACGTACTTGGAGATCGATGGATATGCGGGGTACTAGGTGCCTCCGGTTTCGTTCAGCCCCAGAACGGACTTGTAAATGGACTGTGTGCCTGACATTGGATTTTAGTCTGTGTGTTTGATTTCTATTAAATATATATCTGTTTGGCGGCGGAGAATTTATTCTCTTGCTTAACGCCCTTCTCTGAGACGTACGAGCTCAGGGGTTATATATTGATGGATATCAAACGCATGGAGTGAATTGCCTGTGTGGCATGCCTAAGTGGCAATTGATCGAGGCTTCTGTTGAAAAGCAAAGTCTTGTGGTGATGATCAAAGCACAGCCTGTGTGGCATAGCTTTGTGTAACGTGAATTCGCGAACTTCACACCCGGTATGAATCAAAAACGGGAGACGGACCTCAGGGATGACTTGCGTTTCTTTCTAGCTAAAAGTGGCGTCAGTGGTTTTACCCGCCCTGACGAGTTTGACTTATGTGGTTGTTGCTGTTGCGAGGCGCCTCGGTTTGATCGGACGATCCGGGTCCGATGGAGTCATTCGTTGGCTCGTTTGCGCCCCAAAGGGCGGGGAGACATATTGTTCAGGCATAATAATCCACATCGGTGGGCCGGCCCTGTCGCTCCAAGGGGCAGTTGCGGCTGTTCCTGAGACATGGTAGGCTAGATTGTCTCGAATCGGTTGAGGACTATCTTTTGCCTCGGTTCATAGATGGAAATCCAATTTCCAAATACGTGACAATTGCGGTTTTAATTGTAGAACTAGTATGGCGACATGATATATGGTACCCATGCCGTCTATGATTGATACTTATGATTTGAAGTTGTTTTATACACTATGCACTTATAATAGTATCAAATGATTTGTTTTAAACGTATCAAGCATTCTTTGGCTGTTATAAGGGAAAACCCTATCCCCCGGCTTGCGTTGCATTGTGTGATAGGACCTGGGTCTTATAACAGCTTCATTTTTCTTTATTTAGCATTGCGCTGTTTGTTTTATGCACTGGTATTCTTGGGAGGAAACCCGTTCCGTGTTATACGGCGTGGTCCCTTGATTTACCTAACTTTAAAATAAAGGATTAATAACTGTTTTAGTTCTCACACCAGTCCCATGACTGACCTGGAGGGTATTGTTTTAACCTAAACTCTGGGTGCCCCTATTTTGACACGGGCAGCTAGTAGTTTCGGTTTTGCAGATTTATATTCACGGGATCCTGGTTTACAGCTGGAATGAGATCCGGAAAGCTTTGTATCCGTATATCTCTTCTGGTTGTGTATTGTATTATTTTCCGCTGCTATGTATTTAAATGTAATTTAAATCTCTGATATTTCTGTGTAATATTTATTCATACTCTGTATATTCTTGTAATCTGATGCATTGTTGTAATATAGCAATGAAATTTACTTTGATATGTGTTCTGTTGTGGTTTGTTCTCGAACTATCCGACACTTTCCTTTACGGGGGAGTTGCGGGTTTTCACACGTGGTATCAGAGCTTTGGTTTACAGAGCTCGAGAACAAGACACATTAGAACCATACGAAAGAATTCATCAGATATTGGATTAGTAATATCCAATTAGAATGACTCGTTAGAGATGGGATCAGTAGTATCCTAGAACGAGTGTGAAGAGTATATTTTTCAAATGAAAACAAAATTTGTTTTGAAAATTTAAATCAACTATTCGTATTTGATTATTTATTTTAATGAATTTGGACAATCCAGTATATATAGATTTTGCGTATACGTCTGATCCGCGTGTATTCGAAGTTTTGATATACTGGATAGATATAGAATCATACTCTAGTGGCCCGAAGATGATTCTGATGATTGACTAGTCGTCATTAGTATTCATGTTCGAGTAACGAAGGTGTGATATCTATATATTTCCATTAGACTGGTGTGAGAACCAAAACTTATATAGCTAGAACCCTTTGTTGTAATTTGGCATCAAAAATTTGATTTTTGACTATATATCAAAATTATGAATTTGAAATGATAATTCACTAATTGATTGATGGTTGTGTAGTATGTTTATTTGTTTGATAATTTTTAGCCATTTAGCCTAATTAAATCAAATATTGAACTGTATTAAAGATTGGTCGCATTTGCTTGCATATACATATACTATCATTGAACAGGTCATAGCAAGGAGGCTAGAGCAGAGAATAAAATTTGTTTGCCCGACAAATAGTTACATGTTTACTACATAATTTACTGTTTTGTTTGGGTGATGATGATTTTATGAGCCTATTGGCTAGCCGCTTGGCTTTTTCTTTTTCTTTTTAAGATCCGAAGGACCGGGGAAGCTATTTGAAATTCCCCGATGCTCCCGGTGCAGGGGAGGTTATGGCGAAATTTTTCAAAAATTTAGGGTGTTAGCCAAATTTTTTGAGATTTTGAAAATTCTCAGAAACTGAAAAGTTGGAGAATGGAAGCCAGATCGAGCGTAGAGTTGAATTAATCAAACCACTTTCGACTTTGTTCCTTTTCGGGGACGAAAAGTTTTAAGTGGGGGAGATTGTAATAACCCGGAAAATCTGGGCCAGTTTAAAATTTTTATTTTGGCCATTTTAGCGAATTTTGAATATTTAAAATGAATTATTTTAAATAAAATCGACGAGAAATTTATTTTGAATAGAATTCGACGTATATATTATATACGTCGTCGTTAGAATATAAATAATTATATAAAATTAAATAGAATTGAAAATGGCGCGGTAGTTCGATAATTCGATTTCAAACTTCATTTGAATGTACCGGGTGCAAAACAATCCGGATTTTAGTGAAACCAAAAACATTAGGATCCCTTTGTGAATATCTTTCCAACGAATCCGAAAAATCAAGATTTCATATCGGGAATCAAAAGATGTGTCCAGTTGAAAATTCTGAATAGTCGCTATGGAATTCAGGCCCTTAAAAATGGACATTTTGCAAACGACCTCGGATTTCGACGAAACCAGTTTTATTGGGTCCGTGATGTTAAGTTATTGCTAGGTTTCAAATTTCATATTTTTCCGAATCAATATGTGAGCGTGGCAAAGGAAAACACGTTTGACCAGTTTCAGTTGATTTTAATCGACTGGAAATTGGCCATTTTTCAAATGGTCTCAGAATTCGACGAAACTAGTTTTGTTAGGACCGCATCGTCAATACGAAGCTAGAAAATATTTTTCGAGAATTTTTAGAGTTAGTATGTGACCCCGGTAATTTAAAATGTACGTTTAAAATTCAATATAGTGATTTAAATGTAAATTCAAAGGAAACTGATCGAAACAGTCGAATCAACCTACGATACATATCCCATTGTGTTCGGAATGGGGGCAATACGCTATAGGCGACAGGCGGTGGGCCTCGTTTCGAGGTCGTATGTAAAAGTCAACCTTTTTACCAAAATTAAATAATTAATTAATAGAAAAAAAATATTATTTTAATTTTCTCCCCCCTTTTCCTTCTTCATTGGCCCCCCGATTCACAATTCAGAAACGAAATAAAAAAAAAATAAAAAAAGAAAACCTAAACCTACAGTCGCCGCCCCCCCTGAAGACCTCGACGTCGACGAGACTTCGCCGCCGCCCTCCTCCATTCGAACCGCACCTCCCTGAGCACCGCCTCACCCCGAAGACCCCATCCCTCGCTCACCAGAACCCCTCGCGACGCAATCGAAGCAGCACCCCGCCGAAGAACACCATCGAACAACCCACGAAGCCGCCGACGCTCCTTCTTCTTCCCCCCTTTCTTCGCAGCCATCGGTGAGAATGTAATTTAGTTTATTTTTATTTTTATTTTATTTTTGTTTTGCTAGTTTCTGTTTTTTTATGATATAAAAACTGATTTAAAGAAAATATAAAAACTGATTTAAAGAAAATATAAAAACTGATTTAAAGAAAATATAAAAACTGATTTTTAAAGAAATAAATAAAACTGATTTTATTTTAAAGGTTTGAACTTTGAAATAGAAAAGGCGAAATCCTTATTTTAGAAGAGGAGAAATTTTTATGTAGAAAATAGCGTGATAAAAATAGAATTTTTATCTATATGATAGCGAAGAAAAAAATTCGATTTCATATATGATAGCGAATTAAAAATATGATTTTTTTAATTTAAAGTGAATAAATAAAAATGTTATTTTTATTTTAAAGACATCAAAATATAAAAATGTGTGATTTTTATATATGTAGTGGCTACGGGCAACGAAGATGACGAAGATGCGATAGCGATGAAGATTTCTATCAATGAAGTGCCGTGGAGCTAGGATAGCTATATGTGAGAACTTCTCACCTTTCAAATTATTTTTCTAGTTATATATATATACTAGGATGCAGACGGTGCTTAGTAGCACCCGACACAATCGTCCACAGACCATGGACTTGTTTGTTTGGTTGCATAGATTAGTTATATGATTTGATTTGAATTTGGTTGTTTGGTGATTATGATTGATGTGTGAATGGCGTGGGCCTTCACTAGACCGGGGATAAGGCTAGGCCTTGTCCCGTTTCTAGTATCGTGCCGTTATGCCGCCGGAATTTTCCAAAATATGTTAGAAAAATAAAAATATCATTTTATTGAATAAATGAATTGAATAGAAATTCATAGGTTGAAATAAAATGTTTTATCGTTAAAAATATAATTTTTAACGTGAAGTGAATAAAATAAATTATTCATTTACAAACCGGACGGTTTGTTTATGTACACATATTTGAAGGACATTGATTGGGTCGATAAATTTTACACATCGCCCAACTGCACAAATAAAATATGCGTTGGATTGTTTGAAACCCCACACGGGTGTTGGGATGAAATTTAAAGTTCACTCATCCTGATTGATTAAATATGTCGATCGATTGATTGACAGGCTGTTATAAGCGTTAGATATCTATGTTTGATGCTTATACAGTGTAGTGCACTTTGGTTGATGGTTGATTATTTTTCAATGCTATTATATGTGTGTAATGCATGAAAATCCATATAATTAACTTTATATGGTAATTGATTGGGCCTCATTCCAATTTGAAAAATAAAGAATATTTTAGTAATAAAATTTACATCTTTATCGATATAAAATAAAAGTTCATGTGTTGACAGTACTCATCCATTGAGATTGGTCATGTGTTGAACGAAATATTTTGATAATAACAACTATTTTGAAAAAGAAATATTTGAAGTAAGAATATTTGAAAATAGAAATTTATGAAGCCGTGTTGATTAGATTGACGCCATTTTGACGTGAACGATATTTATATCGATTTCGAAATGAATTGAATTGAAAACGATTTCGAAATAAATTGAATTGAAAACGATTTCGAAATAAATTGAATTGAAAGCAATTTCAAAATGAATTGAATTGAAAATGATTTCGAAATGAATTGAATTGAAAACGATTTCGAAATAAATTGAATTGAAAGCAATTTCGAAATGAATTGAATTGAAAACGATTTCGAAATGAATTGAATTGAAACGTATTGAAATGGAAGTTGAAATGGCTTTTGAAACGAATTTAAAACTTTATAAAATTCGTTTTAAATAGAAATCGACAAAATATATATTATATATATAATATAATGGCCTGAATAGAACGCGCCGAGCCGCGGCAGTTCGTGAATTTCGACCATTTATTTCAAACGGACGTTACGGGAGATCCGACCGTCGGATTCTCCTAAAACCGGAACCGTTGGGTTCGTATCGAAAAGAGCTTTCTAATGAATATTTGAAATTAGAAATCTAACGGTTGGATTTGGAATTATGTCCAAATCAAATTAGAAAAAGGTCGCTGTAAGTGCAGTTCGATGGCCATTGGTGGAAATCGACTGTACGGGCCTTGATAAAATTATTAAAAATAGTAATAATTTGTGTAAAATCATAAGAAATGATTTGTGAAGATTTGGGATGAAAAACTCCATATTTGAAAAGATAAAAATAGATTTTTATCGAAATGAACTAGTTTTGAACTAGAATTATAATTCTATTTATTTTTAAATAAATAAATTGAATTTGAAATGGTTTGGAAAATAACCAAAATTTCCAATGATCGCATTGGAATGGGTTTGAATCAAAATTGTCTTCGGAATATTTCGGTGTTGGAATTCGTGATTATACAAATGTTGTTATGGAAATTTGAAAGATATAGATATATATATCATTATTTCCAATATGACATTTGTTAATCGTAGAATTTGATATTGAATACAAGCCGATATATTTTCTATTCAGAGCCTTGTATTGAATATCAAATGTGATTTGGGTTTGTCGTGAATGGTGTCTTCACTAACACTGTTCTTGAACCCAGTTGAGAAAAGATTAAATCTTTTTAATTAGATTTAATGAAGTGTACCAATTAAATAATATTTAATTGGAATTGAATTGATATTGATTTTTGGGTTTATCGTGGACAGTGTTTTAAATAACACTCGTTCTTTAACCCGATAATTAATGGAATGTGATTTTGGGTTTATCGTGAATCGTGTTTTTAAATGACACGGATTCTTTAACCCAGTTAACGATTAAAACTAAGTGGAGTTTTAATGAATCTTTAATTAGATTGAAATGATCGAGAATGGAGTATCACCAGTTTTGCTCCAAGCGATAGTTAAATCTTTAATTAGATTTGAACGTGGAATGGTAATTGAATTTACCGATAACACCGTGGTGTTAGATATGAAGTATTACCAGTTTTGACTTCATGGGATGAATAGTTTGGGATGGGGAAATTAAAATAAATGATTACTTCGGTAAGGTTCGCTAATCCCGACTAGTTTTGAATTGATATTCAAAAATAGACTAAAGAATAAATTCAAGAAATTTATCTTGGATAAAATTAATGGGAACCTTTCCCTATGAATGTGAAACCAGAAACTAACTGTCGGTTAGCTAAGCAGAATGGTTTTCTGGATATTGATCTGATGTTGGTTTCGGCCTTCGGGGTTAATATTTGGGGAATTATTCTCTTGATTAATTTACGGTTAGTGACTGAGGTATTGGAATGAGGCGTATGTTGTGTTTGTGTAACACTTATTTAAAATTTACGCGAGGTATTCGGAAAGACCGGGTTTATCCCATTCTGAATAACTAATACGACGATAAGTCGAAGATGAAGACGATGGTCGAAGACCGGAAGTCTTCACGTCGTTTGGGTAATTACTGATGATCTTGATTGGGCTGTACACCCAAGAAGATGGAAACAGTTAGTGATCGTCCAGACGTACTTGGAGATCGATGGATATGCGGGGTACTAGGTGCCTCCGATTTTGTTCAGCCCCAGAACGGACTTGTAAATGGACTGTGTGCCTGACATTGGATTTTAGTCTGTGTGTTTGATTTCTATTAAATATATATCTGTTTGGCGGCGGAGAATTTATTCTCTTGCTTAACGCCCTTCTCTGAGACGTACGAGCTCAGGGGTTATATATTGATGGATATCAAACGCATGGAGTGAATTGCCTGTGTGGCATGCCTAAGTGGCAATTGATCGAGGCTTCTGTTGAAAAGCAAAGTCTTGTGGTGATGATCAAAGCACAGCCTGTGTGGCATAGCTTTGTGTAACGTGAATTCGCGAACTTCACACCCGGTATGAACCAAAAACGGGAGACGGACCTCAGGGAGGACTTGCGTTTCTTTCTAGCTAAAAGTGGCGTCAGTGGTTTTACACGCCCTGACGAGTTTGACTTATGTGGTTGTTGCTGTTGCGAGGCGCCTCGGTTTGATCGGACGATCCGGGTCCGATGGAGTCATTCGTTGGCTCGTTTGCGCCCCAAAGGGCGGGGAGACGTATTGTTCAGGCATAATAATCCACATCGGTGGACCGGCCCTGTCGCTCCAAGGGGCAGTTGCGGCTGTTCCTGAGACATGGTAGGCTAAATTGTCTCGAATCGGTTGAGGACTATCTTTTGCCTCGGTTCATAGATGGAAATCCAATTTCCAAATACGTGACAATTGCGGTTTTAATTGTAGAACTAGTATGGCGACATGATATATGGTACCCATGCCGTCTATGATTGATACTTATGATTTGAAGTTGTTTTATACACTATGCACTTATAATAGTATCAAATTATTTGTTTTAAACGTATCAAGCATTCTTTGGCTGTTATAAGGGAAAACCCTATCCCCCGGCTTGCGTTGCATTGTGTGATAGGACCTGGGTCTTATAACAGCTTCATTTTTCTTTATTTAGCATTGCGCTGTTTGTTTTATGCACTGGTATTCTTGGGAGGAAACCCGTTCCGTGTTATACGGCGTGGTCCCTTGATTTACCTAACTTTAAAATAAAGAATTAATAACTGTTTTAGTTCTCACACTAGTCCCATGACTGACCTGGAGTGTATTGTTTTAACCTAAACTCTGGGTGCCCCTATTTTGACACGGGCAGCTAGTAGTTTCGGTTTTGCAGATTTATATTCACAGGATCCTGGTTTACAGCTGGAATGAGATCCGGAAAGCTTTGTATCCGTATATCTCTTCTAGTTGTGTATTGTATTATTTTCTGCTGCTATGTATTTAAATGTAATTTAAATCTCTGATATTTCTGTGTAATATTTATTCATACTCTGTATATTCTTGTAATCTGATGCACTGTTGTAATATAGCAAAGAAATGTTCTTTGATATGTGTTCTGTTGTGGTTTGTTCTCGAACTATCCGACACTTTCCTTTACGGGGGAGTTGCGGGTTTTCACACTTCCCCGGTCTCCGAAGAGATGAGAAAGAACGAATTACTGTGAGGACAAGACAAATCAGAACGCAGACGGAAGAACATTTCATTGCTATTACAACAATTCCATCAGATACAAGAATATACAGAGTATAATTGAATAAATTACATTTGATAAATATCAGAGACTACAATAAATAACATAGCAGCGGAAAATAATACAAAGCACAACTGAAGGTGATATACGGATACAGAGCTTTCCGGATATCATTCCAGCTGTAAACCAGGATCCTGTGAATATAAATCTGCAAAACCAAAACTACTAGCTGCCCGTGCGGAAAATAGGGGCACCCAGAGTTTAGGTTAAAACAATAAACTCCAGGCCAGACATGTGACTGGTGTGAGTACTAAAACAGTTATTTAAAACTTTACTTTAAAAGAGAGTAATTCAAGGGACCATGCCGTATAACACGGAACGGGTTTCCTCCCAAGAATACCAGTGCATATCAATAAATAACGCAATGCTTTTTTGAAAAATGAAGCTATTATAAGACCCAGGTCCCATCACACAATGCAACGCAAGCCGGAGAATAGGGTTTTCCCTTATAATAGCCAAACATGCTTGGTACGTCTAAAACAAATCATTTGATACTATAATAAGTGTATAGTGTCAAAACAATTTCAATCATAAATATAAATCATAGACGGCATGGGTACCATATATCATGTCGCCATACTAGTTCTACAATTAAAACCGCAATACACGTATTGGAAATTGGATTTCCATCATGGTGGCTCCTGATTCAAAAGATCGATCGCATAATGCAATTCACCACGGCTTACGTCCCCACAAGAGAAAACACCGTCTGCACATCCGCACATTTGGGACCATAGTACCACCGCGGCTTACGTCCCAGCGAGAGAAAACACCACCTACTCTATATATCCCAGAGCACTAGGCTCATCTCGGTCGACCGAATCCACGACACCACTAAGGTGCCCATCCACGAAAAAGCATACTGATCAAACCATCAGTTTACCACCATACCGGGGTGTGAGGCTCGCGGATCAACGCTATACACAAAGCCATGTTATATCAGCTGCGCTTTGATCATCAACCATCAAACTTTGCTTTTCAACAAAAGTCTGGATCACTACATCTCAGCATGCCACACTATCAATCCATATCGTACCACTGATTTCTGCCAATATATAACCTCTGAGCTCATATGTCTCAGAGAAGGGCGTTAAGCAAGAGAATAAATTCTCCGCCGCCAAACAGATATATATTTAGCAGAGATCAACAAATACAATATAAAGGAATACAATGTCAGACACACCATCCATTTACAAGTCCGTTCTAGGTCTGAACGAAACCGGAGGCACTTTCCTCGCATATCTATCCATCTCCAAGTACGTCTGGACGACCACCAACTATTTCCATCCTCTTGGGTGCACAGCCCAATCAGGATCGTCAGTAATTATCCCAACGATGTAAAGACTTCCGGTCCTCAACCACCGTCTTCACCTTCGACATATCGTCGAATTGATTACTCAGAATGGGTATAAACCCGGCCTTTAAGAACAACCCGCGTATATTAAAACGAATGTTCCACAAACACATCATACGCCTCATTCCAATTCATATTCTCAGGGAAAAGTTCCCATTAATTTTATCCAAGGTAAATTCTTTAAAATTTATCCTTTAATCTTCCTTTGGATGTCATTTCAAACCAAATTATGGTTTTCCAAACTTGTCGAGATTAGCGAACCACAACGAAGTAATTATTTATTTTATTTCCCAATCTCAACCTATTCATCCCATGAAGCAAAACTGGTAATACTCCATATTTAACATCACAGTGTTCGGTAAAATTAATTACCATTTCACGTTCAAATCTAATTAAAGATTTAACTATCGCTTTGGAGCAAAACTGGTGATACTCCATTCTCGCTCACTTCTAAATTTGATAATTTAGATTATAGATTCACATTTCAACCTAATTGCAGATTCGTTAAAACTCCTTTTACTGGGTTAAAGAACTAGGTGTTATTTAAAATACAGTTCACGACAAACCCAAATCACATTCTATTTATTATCGGGTTAAAGAACTAGTGTTATTTAATACCCCATTCATGGTAAACCCATTTCAAATCCAATCAAATATATTAGAAATTCCGATTATTTAAAACCCCTTTTTAAATCTAATTTATTTATTTAAAAATAAATGGGTTTTAAATTTAGTTCAAAACTAGTTCATTTCGATAAAAATCCATTTTTATCTTTTCAAATATGGAGTTTATCATCCCAATTTTTCCCAAATCATTTCTTATGATTTTACACAAATTATTGATATTTTTAATAATTTTATCAAGGCCCGTACAGTCGATTTCCATCAACGGCCATCGAATTGCACTTACAGCGACCTTTTTCAAATTTGATTTGGACGTATCTCCAAATCCAACTGTTAGATTTTAAATTTCTAATATTCGTTTGAAAGCTCTTTTCGATACGAACCCAACGGTTCCGGTTTTAGGAGAATCCGACGGTCGGATCTCCCGTATTGTTCGTTTGAAATAAATGGTCGAAATTTACGAACTGCCGCGGCGCGGCGCATTCTATTCAGGCCATTATATTATATATATAATATACATTTCGTCGATTTCTATTTAAAACGAATTTTATAAATAGTTTTGAATTCGTTTCGAAAACAATTTCAACTTCCATTTCATTTCAAATCAAAATTGAATTCTTCTTTATAAATTCGTTTTAAAATTCATTTCTATTCAATTCGAAATTCAATTCAATTTCTAATCAAATCAAATTCAATTCATTTTCTATTCAAATCAAATTCAATTCATTCTCTATTGAAATCAAATTCGTTATCGATTCAATTCAATTCGAATTCGTTTTCTTTTCAATTCAATTCGAATTCGTTTTCCTATTCAATTCATTTCCTAATCAAATCGAATTCAATTCATTTCGAAATCGTTTTATATTTAATTCATTTCGAAATCGTTTTTCTATATTCATTTCGAAATCGTTTTTCTATATTCATTTCGAAATCGTTTTTCTATATTCATTTCTAAAATGAATAAATCGATATAAATATCGTTCGTGTCAAAATGGCGTCAATCTAATCAACACGGCTTCATATATTTCTATTTTCAAATATTATATTTCAAATATTTCTATTTTCAAATATTCTATTTCAAATATTTCTATTATTAAAATATTTCGTTCAACACATGACTAATCTCAACGGATGAGTACTGTCAACACATGAACCTTTATTTTATATTGATAAAGATGTAAATTTTAATATTAAAATATTTCGTTCAACACATGACTAATCTCAACGGATGAGTACAGTCAACCCATGAACCTTTATTTTATATTGATAAAGATGTAAATTTTATTATTAAAATATTTCGTTCAAGACATGACTAATCTCAACGGATGAGTACAGTCAACACATGAACCTTTATTTTATATTGATAAAGATGTAAATTTTATTATTAAAATATTTCGTTCAACACATGACTAATCTCAACGGATGAGTACAGTCAACACATGAACCTTTATTTTATAGTGATAAAGATATAAATTTTATTATTAAAATATTTCGTTCAACACATGACTAATCTCAACGGAGGAGTACAGTCAACACATGAACCTTTACTTTATAATATTCTTTATCTTCTAAATTGGAATGAGGCCCAATCAATCACCATATAAAATTAATTATATGGATTTTATACAACACATGTATATAATAGCATTGAAAAATAATCAACCATCAACCAAAGTGCACTACACTGTATAAGCATCAACTATAGATGTCTAACGCTTATAACAGCCTGTCAATCAATCGATCGACATATTTAATCAATCAGGATGAGTGAACTTCAAAATTCATCCCAACACCCGTGTGGGGTTTCAAACAATCAAACACAGATTTTATTTGTGCAGTTGGGCTATGTGTAAAATTTATCGACCCAATCAATGTCATTCAAATAGGTGTACATAAAAAAATCGGCCGATTTGTTTATAAATATTTATTTATTCACTTTCACGTTAAAAATTATATTTTTAACGACAAAACATTTTATTCAACCTATGAAAATATTCTATTCAGTTCATTCTTTAAATAAAATGATATTTTATCTTTCTAACTTATTTTAGAAAATTTCGGCGGCATAACGGCACGATACTAGAAACGGGACGAGGCCTAGCCTTATCCTCGGTCTAGTGAAGGCCCACGCCATTCACACATCAATCAAATCAATTTCATTTCACCAAACAGTTCAATTCAAACCAAATATTCTATCTAACTACTCAACCAAACAATTTAACAAACAAGCCATCCATGGTCTGTGGATGACGGGTGTCTGGTGCTACTAAACACCGTCTACATCCTAGTATATATATATATAACTAGAAAATGAAATTGAAGAGTGAGAAGTTCTCACCGATAGCTATCCAACTTCACGACACTTCTATGGCAGAAAATCTTCACTGTTCTCGTCTCTTATCACTTTCGTTGCCCGTAGCCACTACATATCTAAGAATCAAATTTTTACTTTGCTATTCAATATATAAAAATCGAAATTTTACTTCGCTATTCAATATATAAAAATCGAATTTTTACTTCGCTATTCAATATATAAAAATTGAATTTTTACTTCGCTATTCAATATATAAAAATCATCTTTTTAATATCCACTCTATATGGATAAAAATCACCTTTTTATACTGCTACTATATAGGTAAAAACTCTATTTTTATACTGCTACTATATAGATAAAAATTCTATTTTTCTTTCGCCTTTTCTATTTTAAAAATCTACTCTTCTATTTTAAAAATCTTAACTTTTCATATTCAAAAAAAATCTGATTTTTTTCTATTCAAAAATCTGATCTTTTTCTGTTCAAAAATCTGATCTTTTTTTAAAACAAAAGAAATCAAAACTTCTTAGTTTCAAATCTTGTATATTTTTATCTCAAAGTCTTCTTCTATATTTTTAAAACAAAGTCTTCTTCTATATTTTTAAAACAAAGTCTTCTTCTATATTTTTAAAACAAAGTTTAAAGGCAAAGTTATAAACTAAAATAAAAACATATTTTTATATTCAAATCAATGAGGTTTATATTTTTCAATTCAAAGATATTTTTAAATCAAACAGATTCATATATTTTCAAAGAGGTGTTATTTTTATTTTCAAAAAGGTATTATTTTTCAACACAATTCTATTCATTATATTTAAAAAACAAAACTTTAAACAATTTTCATTTCAAAACAATGATATATAAATATCTATAAATTCCATTGCTATTTTTATTTTTAAAACCAATGCTTTTTAGATTTTCAAAAACAATGATCTATATATAAAAATCCCAATTTTTTTTGTTCTATGCTTTTTCCCTATATATATATATTCCCTTTTAATTTCTATGTTATTTATTTTAAAACATATTTTAAAAACAATATTTATTTCAGTTTTAAAACAATTGATTTACATATATAAAAATAAATAAATAAAAAAACTAAGAGAGGCTTACTGTGTTCGGATTTCAGGTTGCTCCACCATTAGGGTTGGAGTTCGCCATCTCCACCGACATCGTGGAGGAGATCGGAGCCCGCCACTTTGGAGCCGCCCGCGTCGCCTACCTCCACCCTGAGTCGCGTCGCCTTCGGTTGTCCCGCAAGCCCTAGAAACGGGTGCGAATTGAACGAGTTCGAGCCCCTGAAACTCCTCAATTCCAATACGATACAATTTGAGATTGGTATGGATCTAAAGCTGATAGAAATCTCTTTGATTTCCATGTTTCAATTTTTAATTTTACTAAATGGATTAAAGGAAAATTGAGGGAGAAGGATTCAGCAATTTTCGCCGTCGAATTTGATGAAGGGCGGCTCCTGAACGGGGTGATAGAAATTAGGGTTTGTGATTGGTCAAAATTATATATATATATATTATTTTTATATTATTTAATTTCAAAATTAGGGTTTTATTGCATTTGGATTCCGAATCAAACCCAACGACCGTCGCCCCTAGCTAATTACCCTTATTCCGAACACAATGGGATATGTTTCGCAAGATGATTCGGCTGTTTCAATCAGTTTTCGCTAAATTTAAAATATAAATCTATATATTCAATTTTAAATGTACATTTTAAATTAACAAGGCCACATATTGATTCTAAAAATTCAAAAAAAATATTTTCTAGCTTCGTATTGGTGATACGGTCCTAACAAAACTAATTTCGTCTAATTCTGAGACCGTTTGAAAAATGGCCATTTTCCAGTCGATTAAAATCAACTGAAACTGGTCAAACGCGTTTTCCTTTGCCACGCTCACATATTGATTCGAACAATTATGAAATTTGAAACCTAGCAATAATTTGACATCGCAGATCCAACAAAAGTGGTTTCGTCGAAATCCGAGGTCGTTTGCAAAATGTCCATTTTTAAGGGCCTGAATTCCATAGCGACTATTCAGAAATTTCAACTGGACATATCTTTTGATTCCCGCTATGAAATTTCTATTAGATCCTAATGTTTTTGGTTTCACTAAAATCCGGATTGTTTTGCACCCGGTACATTCAATTGAAGTTTGAAATCGAATTATCAAACTACCGCGCCATTTTCAATTCCTTTTATAATTATATATAATTATTTATATTCTAACAACGACGTATATAATATATACGTTCTAAATATATTCAAAATAAATTTTCTTCGATATTATTTAAAATAATTCATTTTAAATATTCAAAATTCGCTAAAATTGTCAAAATAAAATTTTTAAATTGGCCCAGATTTTCCGGGTTATTACAATCTCCCCCACTTAAAACTTTTCGTCCCCGAAAAGGAACAAAGTCGAAAGTGGTTTGATTAATAAGCTCTACATTCGATCTAACTTCCATTCTCCAACTTTTCAGTTTCTAAGAATTTTCAAAAATGTCAAAAATTTGGCTAACACCCTAAATTTGCGAAAAATTTCGCCATAACCTCCCCAGCACCGGGAGCCACGGGAAAATCCCGAAATTGCCATATAGGCCTTCTGATGTCAAAAAGAAAAAGAAAAAGCCAAGCGGCTAGCCAATAGGCTCATAAAATCATCATCACCCAAACAAAACAGTAAATTATGTAGTAATCATGTACCTATTTGTCGGGCAAACAAATTTTATTCTTCGGCTCTAGCCTCTTTGCTATGACCTGTTCAAAAGATATACATCTATGCAAGCAAATGCGACCAATTTTCAATATAGTTCAATATTTGATACAATTAGGCATAATGGTTCAAAATTATCAAACAAATAAACAAACAACACAAACATCAATCAATTAGTGAATTAGAGTTTCAAATTCATAATTTTGATATATATACAAAAATCATGTTTTGATGCCAATTCACAACAATGTGTTCTAACTATATAAGTTTTGGTTCTCACACCAGTCTAATGGAAATATATAGAAAATCAAACCTTCGAAACACGAACACAAATTCTGATGATGATATATCAATCATCAGAATCATCTCCGGGCCACTAGAGTATGATTCTATATCTATCCAGTATATTAAAACTTCGAATATACGTTCATGACGCGTATATGCAAAATCTTTATATAGTGGATTGTCCATATTCAATATAAATAAATAATCAAATACGTTTTAAAATGGTTTAGATTTCAAAACAAAATTGTTTTCATTTGAAAAATATACTCTTCACACTCGTTCTAGGATACCATTGATCCTATCTCTAACCAGTCATTCTAATTGGATATTACTAATCCAATATCTGATGAATTCTTTCGTATGGTTCTAATGTGTCTTGTTCTCGAGCTCTGTAAACCAAAGCTCTGATACCAAATGAAGCGACCCGAAACTTCCCCGGTCTCCAAAGTGATGAGAAAGAAAGAATTACTGTGAGGACAAGACAAATCAGAAAGCAGACGGAAGAACGTTTCATTGCTATTACAACAATTCCATCAGATACAAGAATATACAGAGTATAATTGAATAAATTACATTTGATAAATATCAGAGATTACAATAAATTACATAGCAGCGGAAAATAATACAAAGCACAACTGAAGGTGATATACGGATACAGAGCTTTCCGGATATCATTCCAGTTGTAAACCAGGATCCGGTGAATATAAATCTGCAAAACCAAAACTACTAGATGCCCATGCGGAAAATAGGGGCACCCAGAGTTTAGGTTAAAACAATAAACTCCAGGTCAGTCATGTGACTGGTGTGAGAACTAAAACAGTTATTTAAAACTTTGCTTTAAAAGAGAGTAATTCAAGGGACCACGCCGTATAACACGGAACGAGTTTCCTCCCAAGAATACCAGTGCATATCAATAAACAACGCAATGCTTTTTCGAAAAATGAAGCTATTATAAGACCCAGGTCCCATCACACAATGCAATGCAAGCCGGAGGATAGGGTTTTCCCTTATAATAGACAAACATGCTTGGTACGTCTAAAACAAATCATTTGATACTATAATAAGTGTATAATGTCAAAACAATTTCAATCATAAATATAAATCATAGACGGCATGGGTACCATATATCATGTCGCCATACTAGTTCTACAATTAAAACCGCAATACACGTATTGGAAATTGGATTTACATCATGGTGGCTCCTGATTCGAAAGATCGATCGCGTAATGCAATTCACCACGGCTTACGTCCCCACAAGAGAAAACACCGTCTGCACATCCGCACATTTAGGACCATAGTACCACCGCGGCTTACGTCCCAGCGAGAGAAAACACCGCCTACTCTATATATCCCTGAGCACTAGGCTCATCTCGGTCGACCAAATCCACGACACCACTAAGGTGCCCATCCACGAAAAAGCATACTGATCAAACCATCAGTTTACCACCATACCGGGGTGTGAGGCTCGCGGATCAACGCTATACACAAAGCCGTGCTATATCAGCTGCGCTTTGATCATCAACCACCAAACTTTGCTTTTCAACAAAAGTCTGGATCACTGCATCTCAGCATGCCACACTATCAATCCATATCGTACCACTGATTTCTGCCAATATATAACCTCTGAGCTCATATGTCTCAGAGAAGGGCATTAAGCAAGAGAATAAATTCTCCGCCGCCAAACAGATATATATTTAGCAGAGATCAACAAATACAATATAAAGGAATACAATGTCAGACACACCATCCATTTACAAGTCCGTTCTAGGTCTGAACGAAACCGGAGGCACTTTCCTCGCATATCCATCCATCTCCAAGTACGTCTGGACGACCACCAACTATTTCCATCCTCTTGGGTGTACAGCCCAATCAGGATCATCAGTAATTATCCCAACGATGTGAAGACTTCCGGTCTTCAACCACCGTCTTCACCTTCGACATATCGTCGAATTGATTACTCAGAATGGGTATAAACCCGGCCTTTCCGAACAACCCGCATATATTAAAACGAATGTTACACAAACACAACATACGCCTCATTCCAATTCATATTCTTTGGGAAAAGTTCCCATTAATTTTATCCAAGGTAAATTCTTTAAAATTTATCCTTTAATCTTCCTTTGGATGTCATTTCAAACCAAATTATGGATTTCCAAACTAGTCGAGATTAGCGAACCACAACGAAGTAATTATTTATTTTATTTCCCAATCTCAACCTATTCATCCCATGAAGCAAAACTGGTAATACTCCATATTTAACATCACAGTGTTCGGTAAAATTAATTACCATTTCACGTTCAAATCTGATTAAAGATTAAACTATCGCTTTGGAGCAAAACTGGTGATACTCCATTCTCGCTCACTTCTAAATTTGATAATTTAGATTATAGATTCACATTTCAACCTAATTGCAGATTCGTTAAAACTACTTTTACTGGGTTAAAGAACTAGGTGTTATTTAAAACACAGTTCACGACAAACCCAAATCACATTCTATTTTTTATCGGGTTAAAGAACTAGTGTTATTTAAAACACCGTTCACGATAAACCCATTTCAAATCCAATCAAATATATTATAAATTCCGATTATTTAAAACCCCTTTTTAAATCTAATTTATTTATCTAAAAATAAATGGGTTTTAAATTTAGTTCAAAACTAGTTCATTTCGATAAAAATCAATTTTTATCTTTTCAAATATGGAGTTTTTCATCCCAATTTTTCCCAAATCATTTCTTATGATTTTACACAAATTATTGATATTTTTAATAATTTTATCAAGGCCCGTACAGTCGATTTCCATCAACGGCCATCGAATTGCACTTACAACGACCTTTTTCAAATTTGATTTGGACGTATCTCCAAATCCAACTTTTATATTTTAAATTTCTAATATTTGTTTGAAAGCTCTTTTCGATACGAACCCAACGGTTCCGGTTTTAGGAGAATCCGACGGTCGGATCTCCCGTAATGTTCGTTTGAAATAAATGGTCGAAATTTACGAACTGCCGCGGCGAGGCGCGTTCTATTCAGGCTATTATATTATATATATAATATATATTTCATCGATTTCTATTTAAAACAAATTTTATAAATAGTTTTGAATTCGTTTCGAAAACAATTTCAACTTCCATTTCATTTCAAATCAAAATTGAATTCTTCTTTATAAATTCGTTTTAAAATTCATTTCTATTCAATTCAAAATTCAATTCAATTTCTAATCAAATCAAATTCAATTCATTTTCTATTCAAATCAAATTCAATTCATTCTCTATTGAAATCAAATTCGTTATCTATTCAATTCAATTCAATTCGAATTCGTTTTCTTTTCAATTCAATTCGAATTCGTTTTCCTATTCAATTCATTTCCTAATCAAATCAAATTCAATTCATTTCGAAATCGTTATATATTTAATTCATTTCGAAATCGTTTTTCTATATTTATTTCGAAATTGTTTTTCTATATTCATTTCGAAATCATTTTTCTATATTCATTTCTAAAATGAATAAATCGATATAAATATCGTTCGTGTCAAAATGGCGTCAATCTAATCAACACGGCTTCATATATTTCTATTTTCAAATATTATATTTCAAATATTTCTATTTTCAAATATTCTATTTCAAATATTTCTATTTCAAATATTTCTATTATTAAAATATTTCGTTCAACACATGACTCATCTCAACGGATGAGTACTGTCAACACATGAACCTTTATTTTATATTGATAAAGACGTAAATTTTAATATTAAAATATTTCGTTCAACACATGACTAATCTCAACGGATGAGTACAGTCAACACATGAACCTTTATTTTATATTGATAAAGATGTAAATTTTATTATTAAAATATTTCGTTCAACACATGACTAATCTCAACGGATGAGTACAGTCAACACATGAACCTTTATTTTATATTGATAAAGATGTAAATTTTATTATTAAAATATTTCGTTCAACACATGACTAATCTCAACGGATGAGTACAGTCAACACATGAACCTTTATTTTATAGTGATAAAGATATAAATTTTATTATTAAAATATTTCGTTCAACACACGACTAATCTCAATGGAGGAGTACAGTCAACAAATGAACCTTTACCTTATAATATTCTTTATCTTCTAAATTGGAATGAGGCCCAATCAATCACTATATAAAATTAATTATATGGATTTTTATACAACACATGTATATTATAGCATTGAAAAATAATCAACCATCAACCAAAGTGCACTACACTGTATAAGCATCAACTATAGATATCTAATGCTTATAACAGCCTGTTGTAATAACCCGAAAATCTGGGCCAGTTTGAAATTTTTATTTTGGCAATTTTAGCGAATTTTGATTATTTAAAATGAATTATTTTAAATAATATCGACAAGGAAATTTATTTTGAATAGAATTCGACGTATATATTATATACGTCGTCGTTAGAATATAAATAAATTTATATATAGTTATAAAGGAATTGAAAATGGCGCGGTAGTTCGATAATTCGATTTCAAACTTCAATTGAATGTACCGGGTGCAAAACAATCCGGATTTTAGTGAAACCAAAAACAATAGGATCTAATTGATAATATCTTTCCAACGAATCCGACCAATCAAGATTTCATAGAGGGAATCAAAAGTTTTGTCCAGTTGAAAATTCTGAATGGTCGCTATGGAATTCAGGCCCTTAAAAATGGACATTTTGTAAATGACCTCGGATTTCGACGAAACCACTTTTGTTGGATCCACAGTGTCAAATTATTGCTAGGTTTCAAATTTCGTAATTTTTCGAATCAATATGTGAGCGTGGCAAAAGAAAACGCGTTCGACCAGTTTCAGTTGATTTTAATCGACTGGAAATTGGCCATTTTTCCAACGGTCTCAGAATTCGACGAAACTAGTTTTGTTAAGACCGTATCGTCGATACGAAGTTAGAAAATATTTTTCTGGAATTTTTAGAGCTAGTATGTGACCCCGGTAATTTGAAATGTATGTTTAAAATTCAATATAGTGATTTAAATGTAAATTTAACGAAAACTGATTGTAACAGCCGAATCAGCTTACGATACATATCCCATTGTGTTCGGAATGGGGGTGAAACGCTATGGGCGACAGTCGGTGGGCCTCGTTTCGAAGTCGAATAAAAAGTAACCTCCTTGGGATAAAATAAATTAAAATTAAATTAAATATATAAAATCTTTTTCATATACCCCCCCTCCCCCGTTCATAATCGTTTTACAGAAGAGAAAAAAAAAACCAATTGAATCGCGCGCCTCCCCCTGGATCCACCGCCACCGCCCCTAGCCTCCGCCCACCCAAACCCCCGCCGCCGCTGACCCTCGAGCCCCCCTCCATCTCCACCTCGAGCGCACCACCGTGAGACCCCAATCCCCCAAACGCGCGCCCACCTTCCACCGGAGAACCGCCGCCGTCATCCCCAAGTTCCACCACCACCTGCGAACCCTCCAGCCACTCCCTCCTTGCCTCGCGACGCCAGGATCTGCTTCCCCAAAAACTGACGTGAACCCCCCGAAACGCTGTAAGTTTTTAGTGTTTTATTATTTTGTTTTATTTTATTTTATTCTTTTTCTTTTCTTTTTTCCTCCTTTAGGAAAAATTTATAGTTTAGAAAACTGATTTTTTATTTATAAGTAGACTTGATTTTTTATTTTATAAGACTTGATTTTTAGTTAGAAAAGAGTGATTTTAAACAAGAAAAAGATTTGAATCTTTATTATAGAAAAGTTCGAATTTTTATATTAGAAAAGTTTGAATCTTTCTATAGTTGAAATGGTAAGGTAAAAATATATTATTAGCAAAGTAAAAATATAATTTTTACATGTTAGGAATATTAAAAATATGATTTTTATATTTTTAAAGTATTAAAAATATAATCTTTATAGGATAGAGAATATAAAAATAACATCTTTGTATTTGTGGCGAAATAAAAATCTGATTTTTATTTTATATACTTTGAAGTAAAGTGATGATTTTTATAATGATGAAACATATATTTATATAAAGGCGAAAACTTTATTTATATAAAGGCGAAAACTTTAAATTTATAAAGGTGAAATCAATATTTTTAAAATGGAATTTTTATCTATATGGCACCAAAGTAAAAATTCGATTTTTATATATTGAATAGCATAGTAACAATTCGATTTTGAAATATATGAAGTGATTATAAAAATATGATTTTTTAAATTGAAAGTGAATAAATAAAAATGTGATTTTTATTTTAAAGACATCGAAATATAAAAATGTGTGATTTCTATATGTAGTGGCTACGGGCAACAAAGGAGAAGAAATGGCGAGAACGACGAAGATCTCTACAATAGGAGTGTCGTGGTATTGGATAGCTTTCGGTGAGAACTTCTCACTCTTCAATTTAAATTTCTAGTTATATATATATATATATATATATATATATATACTAGGATGCAGACGGTGTTTAGTAGCACCCGACACAATCGTCCATAGACCATGGACTTGTTTGTTTGGCTGTTTGGTGATTGATTGCGATATTGGTTTGAATGTGGTTTGTGGTGTGGAAAATCGAATCGATAAATTGGTTAGGATTAGACGTGCGCCGTTATAAGGCGAAGGAGTAAGGCTAGGTTAGACTCTTACTCCAAATTTTGTGGTTTGCATAACGAAAGTGATTTGATTGATATGGGTATGGCGGTGGCCGTTATTAGACCGGGGACAAGGCTAGGCCTTATCCCGTTTCTAGTATCGTGTCGTTATGCCGCCGAAATTTTCTAAAATATGTTAGAAAAAAAAATATCATTTTATTGAATAAATGAACTGAATAGAAATTCATGTGTTAAAATAAAATGTTTTATCGTTAAAAATATAATTTTTAACGTGAAAATGGATAAATGAATATTTATAAACAAATCGGCCGATTTGTTTATATACACTGATTTGACTGATATCGATTGGGTCGATAAATTTTACACGTCGCCCAACTGCACAAATAAAATCTGTGTTTGATTGTTTGAAACCCCACACGGGTGTTGGGATGAAATTTGAAGTTCACTCATCCTGATTGATTAAATATGTCGATTGATTTATTGACAGGCTGTTATAAGCGTTAGATATCTATATTTGATGCTTATACAGTGTGGTGCACTTTGGATGATGGTTGATTGTTTATTATTGCTATTATATACATGTGTTGTATGGAATCCGTATAATTAACATTATATGGTGATTGATTGGGCCTCATTCCAATCGGGAAAATAATAAATATTATAAAAGAAAATTCATGTGTTGAATATAAAAATAGTCATGTGTTGACGATGTTCATGTGTTGAGTGAAATATTTTATATAATAAAAATTTACATCTTTATCATATTTAAAATTTAGAACTACTTCCCAGTAGAAGTCTAATTGAAAATCAAACGATAGATACCATAGTTTTATAAAATATTTTACATAACAAAAATAGTGATGTGTTGACAGTACTCATGTGTTGAGATTAGTCGTGGGTTGAAAAAAAAAGATATAGATTCATGTGTTGAATGGGATAAATATTCATTTGTTGAATAAAATAAAGAAGTTGTGAAAAATATAAAGCCGTGTTGATTAGTTTTGCGCCATTTTAACGTGAACGATATTTATATCGATTTTATTCTTTGTATAATGAATATTGAAAAGTGATTTCGAAATTAAATATTTTGAAATTGAAATTTCGAAATGAATTGAATTGAAAACGATTTCGAAATGAATTGAATTGAAAACGATTTCGAAATGAATTGAACTGAAAACGATTTCGAAATGAACTGAATTGAAAACGATTTCCAAATGAACTGAATTGAAAACGATTTCGAAATGAACTGAATTGAAAACGATTTCGAAATGAACTGAATTGAAAACGATTTCGAAATGAATTGAATTGAAAACGATTTCGAAATGAATTGAATTGAAAACGATTTCGAAATGAATTGAAAGTGAATTGAAATGAATTCAAATTGAATTAAAATTTGAATTGAATAGAAATGAATTTTAAAACGAATTTATAAAGAAGAATTCAATTTTGATTTGAATTGAAAAGAAAGTTGAAATTGCTTTTGAAACGATTTTAAAACGATTTATAAAATTCGTTTTAAATAGTAATCGACGAAATATATATTATATATATATTATATATATAATATAATCGCCTGAATAGAACATGCCGCGCCGCGGCAGTTCGTGAATTTCGACCATTTATTTCAAATGGACATTGCGGGAGATCCGACCGTCGGATTCTCCTAAAACCGGAACCGTTGGGTTCGTATCGAAAAGAGCTTTCCAATGAATATTAGAAATTTGAAATCTAACGGTTGGATTTGGAATTATGTCCAAATCAATTTTGAAAAAGGTCGATGTAAGTGCAGTTCGATGGCCGTTGATGGAAATCGACTGTACGGGCCTTGATAAAATTATTAAAAATATTGATAATTTGTGTAAAATCATAATATGAGAATCGGAAAGAATTGGGCTGGAAAATTCCACATTTGAATAGGTAAAAATAGATTTCTATCGAAATGAACTAGTTTTGAACTAGAATTAAAATCAATTTATTTTTGAAATAAATAAATTGAACTTGAAAGTGATTTTGAAAATAATCAATATTTCCAATACGTGAATTGGACTGGAGTTGAATCGAAATTATCTTCAAGATATTTCGATGTTGGATTTCGTGACTATACAAATATTGTTATGGGGATTTGAAAGATATATTTTATATCGTTATTTCCAATACGATATATGTTGGTTTCAGAATTTGATATTGAATATAAGCCGATATATTTTCTATTCAAAGCCTTGTATTTAATATCAAATGTGATTTGGGTTTGTCGTGAATCGTGTTTTAGAAGACATTGGTTCCTTAACCCAGTTAAAGACATAATATTGATTTTTGAAAAGATTAAAACTAAGTGGAGTTTTAATGAATCTTTAATTAGATTAAAATGTGAATTGATAATTTAAATTATCAAATCTGAAAGGTGATCGAGAATGGAGTACCACCAGTTTTGCTCCAAAGCGATAGTTAAATCTTTAATTAGATTTGAACGTGAAATGGTAATTAATTTTACCGGTAACACCGTGGTGTTAGATGTGGAGTATTACCAGTTTGCTCCATGGGATATATAGGTTGGGATTGGGAAATAAACTAAATAATTACTACGGTGTGGTTCGTTAATCCCGACTAGTTTGAAATGATATCCAAAGGAAGATTAAAGAATAAATTTAGAAGAATTTATCTTTGATAAAATTAATGGGAACCTTTCCCTAAGAATGTGATTTTGTGAATAAAAGAATATTCTGAATTGGAATGAGGCGTTCATTGTGTTTGTGTAACATTTGTTAATTATATACGTGGGTTATTCAGAAAGGCCGGGTTATACCCATTCTGAATAACCGATTCGACGAGATGTCGAAGATGAAGACGGTGGTTGAAGACCGGAAGTCTTCACATCGTTTGGGTGATTACTGATGATCTTGATTGGGCTGTACACCCAGGATGAGGGAATCAGTTGGTGATCGTCCAGACGTACTTGGAGATGGATGGATATGTGAGGAAAGTGCCTCCGGTTTCGTTCAGACCCAGAACGAACTTGTAAATGGATTGTGTGTCTGACATTGGATTTTATTCTGTGTTGATTGATCTCTATTAAATATACATCTGTTTGGCGGCGGAGAATTTATTCTCTTGCTTAACGCCCTTCTCTGAGACATACGAGCTCAGAGGTTGTATATCGATGGACATCAGTCGCATGGAGTGAATTGCCAATGTGGCACGCGTAAGTGGCAATTGATCAAGGCTTCTGTTGAAAAGCAAAGTCTTGTGGTTGATGATCAAAGCACGGCCTGTGTGGCGTAGCTTTGTGTATAACGTGAATTCGCGAGCCTCACACCTCGGTATGAGTCAAAAACGGGATAGTGACTGCAGGGAGAGCACGACGTTTCTTTCTAGCTAGGGTGGTGTCAGTGACCTACCAGCCCTGACATTTATATACTTTTCACCTGTGTGGTTGTTGGAATGCGAGGCTCCTCGGATATAGGTCTGTAAGGACCGGGCAACGTGTGTTAAGGAATTGCCAATCCTCAAAAGTAAGAGAGGACCAGCCCTGAAGATCCAAGGATCATAGTGGGGTCCTGAGACATTTGCTAGAGTGTCTCGAATCGGAGAGGAGCTTGCCCCTTGCCTCGGCTCATGATGGAATCCAATTTCCAATACGTGTATTGCGGTTTTAATTGTAGAACTAGTATGGCGACATGATATATGGTACCCATGCCGTCTATGATTGATATTTATGATTGAAATTGTTTTGACACTATACACTTATTATGGTATCAAATGATTTGTTTTAAACGTATCAAGCATGTTTGGCTATTATAAGGGAAAACCCTATCCTCCGGCTTGCGTTGCATTGTGTGATGGGACCTGGGTCTTATAATAGCTTCATTTTTCCAAAAAGCATTGCGTTGTTTTGTTATATGCACTAGTATTCTTGGGAGGAAACCCGTTCCGTGTCATACGGCGTGGTCCCTTGAATTACTCCTCTTTAAAGTTAAAATAATAACTGTTTTTAGTTCTCACACCAGTCACATGACTGACCTGGATTTTATTGTTTTAACCTAAACTCTGGGTGCCCCTATTTTCCACACGGGCAGCTAGTAGTTTTGGTTTTGCAGATTTATATTCACAGGGTCCTGGTTTACAGCTGGAACGATGCTCAGAAAGCTCTGTATCCGTGTATCACTTTCAGTTGTGTTTTGTATATTTTTCCGCTGCTATGTAATTTATTGTAATCTCTGATATTTATCGAATGTAATTTATTCTGTATATTCTTGTATCTGATGGAATTGTTGTAATAACAATGAAATGTTCTTTCGTTTGCGCTCTATTTTGTCTTGTCCTCAATTCTATCCGTGCTTTCCTTCACGGGGAAGTTACGGGATCTTTCAGTTGGTATCAGAGCTTTGGTTTACAGAGCTCGAGAACAAGACACATTAGAACCATACGAAAGAATTCATCAGATATTGGATTAGCAATATCCAATTAGAATGACTCGTTAGAGATAGGATCAGTAGTATCCTAGAACGAGTGTGAAGAGTATATTTTTCAAATGAAAATCATTTTGTTTTGAAATTCAAACCATTTTAAAACGTATTTGATTATTTATTTATTTTGAATATGGACAATCGAGTATATATAGATTTCGCGTATACGCGTCATGAACGTATATTCGAAGTTTTAATATACTGGGTAGATATAGAGTCACATTCTAGACGCCCGGGGATATTTCTGATGATGTGGCCACATCATCAGTATTTATGTTCGTGTTTCGAAGGTGTGATATCTATATATTTCCATTAGACTGGTGTGAGAACCAAAACTAATATAGCCAGAATACATTGTTGTGATTTGGCATCAAAAACATGATTTTCTGTATATGTATCAAAATTATGAATTTGAAACTCTAATCCACTAATTGATTGATGTTTGTGTTGTTTGTTTATTTGGTTATTAATTTATAGCCATTTGGCCTAATTGAATCAAATATTGAATTGTATCGAAAATTGGTCGCATTTGCTTGTATATACATATACTTACATTGAACAGGTCATAGCAAGGAGGCTAGAGCCGAAGAATAAAATTTGTTTGCCCGACAAATAGGTACATGTTTATTACATAATTTACTGTTTTGTTTGGGTGATGATGATTTTATGAGCCTATTGGCTAGCTGCTTGGCTTTTTCTTTTTCTTTTTGAGATTAGAAGGACCGGGGAAGCTATTTGAAATTCCCCGATGCTCCCGGTGCAGGGGAGGTTATGGCGAAATTTTTCGAAAATTTAGGGTGTTAGCCAAATTTTTGAAATTTTGAAAATTCTCAGAAACTAAAAAGTTGGAGAATGCAAGCCAGATCGAGCGTAGAGTTGAATAATCAAACCGCTTTCGACTTTGTTCTTTTCGGGGACGAAAAGTTTTAAGTGGGAGAGATTGTAATAACCCGAAAATCTGGGCCAGTTTGAAATTTTTATTTTGGCAATTTTAGCGAATTTTGATTATTTAAAATGAATTATTTTAAATAATATCGACGAGGAAATTTATTTTGAATAGAATTCGACGTATATATTATATACGTCGTCGTTAGAATATAAATAAATTTATATATAGTTATAAAGGAATTGAAAATGGCGCGGTAGTTCGATAATTCGATTTCAAACTTCAATTGAATGTACCGGGTGCAAAACAATCCGGATTTTAGTGAAACCAAAAACAATAGGATCTAATTGATAATATCTTTCCAACGAATCCGACCAATCATGATTTCATAGCGGGAATCAAAAGTTTTGTCCAGTTGAAAATTCTGAATAGTCGCTATGGAATTCAGGCCCTTAAAAATGGACATTTTGTAAATGACCTCGGATTTCGACGAAACCACTTTTGTTGGATCCGCAGTGTCAAATTATTGCTAGGTTTCAAATTTCGTAATTTTTCGAATCAATATGTGAGCGTGGCAAAAGAAAACGCGTTCGACCAGTTTCAGTTGATTTTAATCGACTGGAAATTGGCCATTTTTCCAACGGTCTCAGAATTCGACGAAACTAGTTTTGTTAAGACCGTCTCGTCGATACGAAGCTAGAAAATATTTTTCTGGAATTTTTAGAGCTAGTATGTGACCCCGGTAATTTGAAATGTACGTTTAAAATTCAATATAGTGATTTAAATGTAAATTTAACGAAAACTGATTGTAACAGCCGAATCAGTTTACGATACATATCCCATTGTGTTCGGAATGGGGGTGAAACGCTATGGGCGACAGTCGGTGGGCCTCGTTTCGAAGTCGAATAAAAAGTCAACTCCTTGGGATAAAATAAATTAAAATTAAATTAAATATATAAAATCTTTTTCATATCCCCCCCCCCCGTTCATAATCGTTTTACAGAAGAGAAAAAAAATCAATTGAATCGCGCGCCTACCCCCGGATCCACCGCCACCGCCCCTAGCCTGCGCCCACCCAAACCCCCGCCGCCGCTGACCCTCGAGCCCCCCTCCATCTCCACCTCGAGCGCACCACCGTGAGACCCCAATCCCCCAAACGCGCGCCCACCTTCCACCGGAGAACCGCCGGCGTCATCCCCAAGTTCCACCACCACCTGCGAACCCTCCAGCCACCCCCTCCTTGCCTCGCGACGCCAGGATCTGCTTCCCCAAAAACTGACGTGGACCCCCCGAAACGCTGTAAGTTTTTAGTGTTTTATTATTTTGTTTTATTTTATTTTATTCTTTTTCTTTTCTTTTTTCCTCCTTTAGGAAAAATTTATAGTTTAGAAAACTGATTTTTTATTTATAAGTAGACTTGATTTTTTATTTTATAAGACTTGATTTTTAGTTAGAAAAGAGTGATTTTAAACAAGAAAAAGATTTGAATCTTTATTATAGAAAAGTTCGAATTTTTATATTATAAAAGTTCGAATCTTTCTATAGTTGAAATGGTAAGGTAAAAATATATTATTAGCAAAGTAAAAATATAATTTTTACATGTTAGGAATATTAAAAATATGATTTTTATATTTTTAAAGTATTAAAAATATAATCTTTATAGGATAGAGAATATAAAAATAACATCTTTGTATTTGTGGCGAAATAAAAATCTGATTTTTATTTTATATACGTTGAAGTAAAGTGATGATTTTTATAATGATGAAATCTATATTTATATAAAGGCGAAAACTTTATTTATATAAAGGCGAAAACTTTATTTTTATAAAGGTGAAATCAATATTTTTAAAACGGAATTTTTATCTATATGGCACCAAAGTAAAAATTCGATTTTTATATATTGAATAGCATAGTAACAATTCGATTTTGAAATATATGAAGTGATTATAAAAATATGATTTTTTAAATTGAAAGTGAATAAATAAAAATGTGATTTTTATTTTAAAGACATCGAAATATAAAAATGTGTGATTTCTATATGTAGTGGCTACGGGCAACAAAGGAGAAGAAAAGGCGAGAACGACGAAGATCTCTACAATAGGAGTGTCGTGGTATTGGATAGCTTTCGGTGAGAACTTCTCACTCTTCAATTTAAATTTCTAGTTATATATATATATACTAGGATGCAAACGGTGTTTAGTAGCACCCGACACAATCGTCCACAGACCATGGACTTGTTTGTTTGGCTGTTTGGTGATTAATTGCGATATTGGTTTGAATGTGGTTTGTGGTGTGGAAAATCGAATCGATAAATTGGTTAGGATTAGACGTGCGCCGTTATAAGGCAAAGGAGTAAGGCTAGGTTAGACTCTTACTCCAAATTTTGTGGTTTGCATAACGAAAGTGATTTGATTGATATGGGTATGGCGGTGGCCGTTATTAGACCGGGGACAAGGCTAGGCCTTATCCCGTTTCTAGTATCGTGCCGTTATGCCGCCGAAATTTTCTAAAATATGTTAGAAAAATAAAAATATCATTTTATTGAATAAATGAACTGAATAGAAATTCATGTGTTAAAATAAAATGTTTTATCGTTAAAAATATAATTTTTAACGTGAAAATGGGTAAATGAATATTTATAAACAAATCGGCCGATTTGTTTATATACACTGATTTGACTGATATCGATTGGGTCGATAAATTTTACACGTCGCCCAACTGCACAAATAAAATCTGTGTTTGATTGTTTGAAACCCCACACGGGTGTTGGGATGAAATTTGAAGTTCACTCATCCTGATTGATTAAATATGTCGATCGATTGATTGATAGGCTGTTATAAGCGTTAGATATCAATATTTGATGCTTATACAGTGTGGTGCACTTTGGATGAAGGTTGATTGTTTATTATTGCTATTATATACATGTGTTGTATGGAATCCGTATAATTAACATTATATGGTGATTGATTGGGCCTCATTCCAATCGGGAAAATAATAAATATTATAAAAGAAAATTCATGTGTTGAATATAAAAATAGTCATGTGTTGACGATGTTCATGTGTTGAGTGAAATATTTTATATAATAAAAATTTACATCTTTATCATATTTAAAATTTAGAACTACTTCCCAGTAGAAGTCTAATTGAAAATCAAACGATAGATACCATAGTTTTATAAAATATTTTACATAACAAAAATAGTGATGTGTTGACAGTACTCATGTGTTGAGATTAGTCGTGGGTTGAAAAAAAAAAGATATAGATTCATGTGTTGAATGGGATAAATATTCATTTGTTGAATAAAATAAAGAAGTTGTGAAAAATATAAAGCCGTGTTGATTAGTTTTGCGCCATTTTAACGTGAACGATATTTATATCGATTTTATTCTTTGTATAATGAATATTGTAAAGTGATTTCGAAATTAAATATTTTGAAATTGAAATTTCGAAATGAATTGAATTGAAAACGATTTCGAAATGAATTGAATTGAAAACGATTTCGAAATGAATTGAATTGAAAACGATTTCGAAATGAACTGAATTGAAAACGATTTCGAAATGAATTGAATTGAAAACGATTTCGAAATGAACTGAATTGAAAACGATTTCGAAATGAATTGAATTGAAAACGATTTCGAAATGAATTGAATTGAAAACGAATTCAAATTGAATTGAAAGTGAATTGAAATGAATTCAAATTGAATTAAAATTTGAATTGAATAGAAATGAATTTTAAAACGAATTTATAAAGAAGAATTCAATTTTGATTTGAATTGAAAAGAAAGTTGAAATTGCTTTTGAAACGATTTTAAAACGATTTATAAAATTCGTTTTAAATAGTAATCGACGAAATATATATTATATATATTATATATATAATATAATGGCCTGAATAGAACACGCCGCGCCGCGGCAGTTCGTGAATTTCGACCATTTATTTCAAACGGACATTGCGGGAGATCCGACCGTCGGATTCTCCTAAAACCGGAACCGTTGGGTTCGTATCGAAAAGAGCTTTCTAATGAATATTAGAAATTTGAAATCTAACAGTTGGATTTGGAATTATGTCCAAATCAAATTTGAAAAAGGTCGTTGTAAGTGCAGTTCGATGGCCGTTGATGGAAATCGACTGTACGGGCCTTGATAAAATTATTAAAAATATTGATAATTTGTGTAAAATCATAATATGAGAATCGGAAAGAATTGGGCTGGAAAATTCCACATTTGAATAGGTAAAAATATATTTCTATCGAAATGAACTAGTTTTGAACTAGAATTAAAATCAATTTATTTTTGAAATAAATAAATTGAACTTGAAAGTGATTTTGAAAATAATCAATATTTCCAATACGTGAATTGGACTGGAGTTGAATCGAAATTATCTTCGGGATATTTCGATGTTGGATTTCGTGACTATACAAATATTGTTATGGGGATTTGAAAGATATATTTTATATCGTTATTTCCAATACGATATATGTTGGTTTCAGAATTTGATATTGAATATAAGCCGATATATTTTCTATTCAAAGCCTTGTATTTAATATCAAATGTGATTTGGGTTTGTCGTGAATCGTGTTTTAGAAGACATTGGTTCCTTAACCCAGTTAAAGACATAATATTGATTTTTGAAAAGATTAAAACTAAGTGGAGTTTTAATGAATCTTTAATTAGATTAAAATGTGAATTGATAATTTAAATTATCAAATCTGAAAGGTGATCGAGAATGGAGTACCACCAGTTTTGCTCCAAAGCGATAGTTAAATCTTTAATTAGATTTGAACGTGAAATGGTAATTAATTTTACCGGTAACACCGTGGTGTTAGATGTGGAGTATTACCAGTTTGCTCCATGGGATATATAGGTTGGGATTGGGAAATAAACTAAATAATTACTACGGTGTGGTTCGTTAATCCCGACTAGTTTGAAATGCTATCCAAAGGAAGATTAAAGAATAAATTTAGAAGAATTTATCTTTGATAAAATTAATGGGAACCTTTCCCTAAGAATGTGATTTTGTGAATAAAAGAATATTCTGAATTGGAATGAGGCGTTCATTGTGTTTGTGTAACATTTGTTAATTATATACGTGGGTTATTCAGAAAGGCCGGGTTATACCCATTCTGAATAACCGATTCGACGAGATGTCGAAGATGAAGACGGTGGTTGAAGACCGGAAGTCTTCACATCGTTTGGGTGATTACTGATGATCTTGATTGGGCTGTACACCCAGGATGAGGGAATCAGTTGGTGATCGTCCAGACGTACTTGGAGATGGATGGATATGCGAGGAAAGTGCCTCCGGTTTCGTTCAGACCCAGAACGAACTTGTAAATGGATTGTGTGTCTGACATTGGATTTTATTCTGTGTTGATTGATCTCTATTAAATATACATCTGTTTGGCGGCGGAGAATTTATTCTCTTGCTTAACGCCCTTCTCTGAGACATACGAGCTCAGAGGTTGTATATCGATGGACATCAGTCGCATGGAGTGAATTGCCAATGTGGCACGCGTAAGTGGCAATTGATCAAGGCTTCTGTTGAAAAGCAAAGTCTTGTGGTTGATGATCAAAGCACGGCCTGTGCGGCGTAGCTTTGTGTATAACGTGAATTCGCGAGCCTCACACCTCGGTATGAGTCAAAAACGGGATGGAATTGTTGTAATAACAATGAAATGTTCTTTCGTTTGCGTTCTATTTTGTCTTGTCCTCAATTCTATCCGTGCTTTCCTTCACGGGGAAGTTACGGGTTCTTTCACCTGTCAATCAATCGATCGACATATTTAATCAATCAGGATGAGTGAACTTCAAATTTCATCCCAACACCCGTGTGGGGTTTCAAACAATGATACACAGATTTTATTTGTGCAGTTGGGTGATGTGTAAAATTTATCGATCCAGTCAATGTCATTCAAATAGGTGTACATAAACAAATCGACCGATTTGTTTATAAATATTTATTTATTCACTTTCACGTTAAAAATTATATTTTTAACGACAAAACATTTTATTCAACCTATGGAAATATTCTATTCAGTTCATTCTTTAAATAAAATGATATTTTATCTTTCTAACTTATTTTAGAAAATTTTGACGGCATAACGGCACGATACTAGAAACGGGACGAGGCCAAGCCTTATCCCCGGTCTAGTGAAGGCCCACGCCATTCACACATCAATCAAATCAATTTAATTTCACCAAACAATTCAATTCAAACCAAATATTCTAACTAACTACTCAACCAAACAATTTAACAAACAAGCCATCCATGGTCTGTGGATGACGGGTGTCTGGTGCTACTAAACACTGTCTACATCCTAGTATATATATAAATATATAACTAGAAAATGAAATTGAAGAGTGAGAAGTTCTCACCGATAGCTATCCAACTTCACGACACTTCTATTGCAGAAAATCTTCACTGTTCTCGTCTCTTATCACTTTCGTCGCCCGTAGCCACTACATATATAAGAATCGAATTTTTACTTTGCTATTCAATATATAAAAATTGAAATTTTACTTCGCTATTCAATATATAAAAATCGAATTTTTACTTCTTTATTCAATATATAAAAATCGAATTTTTACTTCGCTATTCAATATATAAAAATCGAATTTTTACTTCGCTATTCAATATATAAAAATCGAATTTTTACTTCGCTATTCAATATATAAAAATCATCTTTTTAATATCCACTCTATATGGATAAAAATCACCTTTTTGTACTGCCACTATATAGGTAAAAACACTATTTTTATACTGCTACTATATAGATAAAAATTCTATTTTTCTTTCGCCTTTTCTATTTTAAAAATCTACTCTTCTATTTTAAAAATCTTAACTTTTCATATTCAAAAAAAATCTGATCTTTTTCTATTCAAAAATCTGATCTTTTTCTATTCAAAAATCTGATCTTTTTTTAAAACAAAAGAAATCAAAACTTCTTACTTTCAAATCTTGTATACTTTTATCTCAAAGTCTTCTTCTATATTTTTAAAACAAAGTCTTCTTCTATATTTTTAAAACAAAGTTTAAAGGCAAAGTTATAAAATAAAATAAAAACATATTTTTATATTCAAATCAATGAGGTTTATGTTTTTCAATTCAAAGATATTTTTAAATCAAACAGATTTATACATTTTCAAAGAGGTGTTATTTTTATTTTCAAAAAGGTATTATTTTTCAACACAATGCTATTCATTGTATTAAAAAAACAAAACTTTAAACAATTTTCATTTCAATACAATAATATATAAATATCTATAAATTCCATTGCTATTTTTATTTTTAAAACTAATGCTTTTTAGATTTTCAAAAACAATGATCTATATATAAAAATCCCAATTTTTTTTGTTCTATGCTTTTTTTTTCCTATATATATATATATATATATATTCCCTTTTGATTTCTATGTTATTTATTTTAAAACATATTTTAAAAACAATATTTATTTCAGTTTTAAAACAATTGATTTACATATATGAAAATAAATAAATAAAAAAACTAAGAGAGGCTTACTGTGTTCGGATTTCAGGTTGCTCCACCATTAGGGTTGGAGTTCGCCATCGCCACCGACGTCGTGGAGGAGATCGGAGCCCGCCATTTTGGAGCCGCCCGCGTCGCCCACCTCCACCCTGAGTCGCGTCGCCTTCGGTGGTCCCGCAAGCCCTAGAAATGGGTGCGAATTGAACGAGTTCGAGCCCCTAAACTCCTCAATTCCAATACGATACTGCTTGAGATTGGTATGGATCTAAAGCTGACAGAAATCTCTTTGATTTCCATGTTTCAATTTTAAATTTTGCTGAATGGATTAAAGGAAAATTGAGGGAGAAGGATTCAGCAATTTTCGCCGTCGAATTTGATGAAGGGTGGCTCCTGAACGGGGTGATAGAAATTAGGGTTTCTGATTGGTCAAAATTTTATATATATATTATTTGTATATTATTTAATTTGAAAATTAGGGTTTTATTGCATTTGGATTCCGAATCAAACCCAACGACCATCGCCCCTAGCTAATTACCCCTATTCTGAACACAATGGGATATGTTTCGCAAGATGAATCGGCTGTTTCAATCAGTTTTCGCTAAATTTAAAATATAAATCTATATATTCAATTTTAAATGTACTTTTTAAATTACCAAGGCCACATACTGATTCTAAAAATTCCAGAAAAATATTTTCTAGCTTCGTATTGGTGATACGGTCCTAACAAAACTAATTTAGTCTAATTCTGAGACCGTTTGAAAAATGGCCATTTTCCAGTCGATTAAAATCAACTAAAACTGGTCAAACGCGTTTTCCTTTGCCACGCTCACATATTGATTCGAACAATTATGAAATTTGAAACCTAGCAATAATTTGACATCGCGGATCCAACAAAAGTGGTTTCGTCAAAATCCGAGGTCGTTTGCAAAATGTCCATTTTTAAGGGCCTGAATTCCATAGCGACTATTCAGAAATTTCAACTGGACATATCTTTTGATTCCCACTATGAAATTTCAAGTTTTCGGATTCGTTGGAAAGATATTGTCAATTAGATCCTAATGTTTTTGGTTTCACTAAAATCCGGATTGTTTTGCACCCGGTACATTCAATTGAAGTTTGAAATCGAATTATCCAACTACCGCGCCATTTTCAATTCCTTTTATAATTATATATAATTATTTATATTCTAACGACGACGTATATAATATATACGTTCTAAATATATTCAAAATAATTTTTCTTCGATATTATTTAAAATAATTCATTTTAAATATTCAAAATTCGCTAAAATTGTCAAAATAAAAATTTTAAACTGGCCCAGATTTTCCGGGTTATTACAATCACACTCTAGTCGCCCGGAGATTATTCTGATGATCGGTGCACCAGCACCAGTACTTATGTTCGTGTCTCGAAAGTGGGATTTTTATGTATTTCCATTGACTGGTATGAGAACCAAAACTTAGTACACATTGCTGTGATTTGCACTAAAAATATGATTTTTGATTATATATAATATATATTTGGAAAGTTAATCACCTAATTGATTGATGGTTGTGATGTTTGATTATTACTTTAACTAATAAAAGTATAGAAATGATAATTAATCTAACTAACAAAATTATTGGAACCAATAAATAAAATTTTAATTAAGTTAGTTAATTAAACAACTTTTAGCTTCATTTCTTTTCGAGGATGAAAATATTTTAAGTGGAGGCGATTGTAACGACCCGGAATTTTGGGGCCAATTTAAAAATTTTATTTTAGAAATTTTAAAGGAATTTTAATGTTTAAACTAATTTATTTTAAATAAGAACGTCTAAAAACATTGTTTAAAATGAATAAATTCAATTTAATTATAAAAGGAGTTTAAAACAGCGCTGTAGTTTGAAAATTTGAATTTGAACTTTGACTGACTTTACAGAATTCATTTTGAATTAAAATTGAGCGAAACAAGATATATTTAAATATGTTTAATCATATCTATCTAAGGAATCTGAAAAATTGAAATTTCGTTTTATAAATCAAAATTTATGTCCAGTTTAAAATTTACAAAAGTCGTTGTAGAATTTATATATATTTTAATTAAATATATTGGCCTTAAAAATAGCCATTTTACAAATGATCTCTGTTTTCGACGAAACCACTTTTTTTGGAACTGAAATGTCAAATTATTGCTAAGTTTCAATTTTCACAATTTTTTGAATTAATATGTGAGCGTGGTAAAAGAAAATGTGTTTCGACTGTTTTAGTCGAATTTAATCGACTCGAAAATAACCATTTTTCAGACGGTCTCAGAATTCGACGAAATTTATCTTGTTAGAACCGTATCGTCAAAACATAACTAGAAATAATTTTTCTGTAATTTTTAGACGTAGTATGTAGCCCCGGTAATTTAAAAAGTACATTTGAATTTAATAATTAAATGATTTATAATTTAATTTAAAGAAAAACATATCGTAATAGCTGAATTGGGTTACGAGGCACATTCCATTGTGTCCGAAATAGGGGTATTTAGCTAATGGCATCACTCGTTGGGTTGGATTTCGGTTTGAGAGCGATATAGAAATTAAATTGAAATTAAATAAAATTAAAACAAAGGAAAAATACGGTATAAATACCGTATACTATACCAAACCCTATTCCTATCGTTATACAGCCGCCTCTATTCCATCAATGGCTGGACTCGCCCAATCTTTCACCCGTAATGATTCTCAATCTGCTAAGTATTTTCCAACCATCACAACGAAAAGATTGAAGAGCTTCCATGGCTGTTTAATTTGGTACGGCTATGATCGCCTCTGGGGTGCGTGGAGTTCGAATTTCGAGGGGGAACTAGCGATGTTCGCGGTGGATTTTGGGGAGGTGGAGACCACCGAGGTGGCGGCGGATGCTGGTGTTGGGACGCGGCATGACGGCGGTGGTTGGGGAGTAATCGGATCCGGTGTTGGCAGCTCCAGTGGCGTGCGATGGTGGATCGATGAAGTCGAGCAACTCTTGAAGCTTACGGTGTGGAAGAAGGAAGATTAGAGTCTAATGATGTAATTAGGGTTTAAATTATTATCTTAATTATTTTTATTATTATTTTGTAATCCAAAATACAAATGATCATAACTTCTTCAAATAGAAACAAAATTACATGAAACGAATTGCGTTGAACTCGTCTTTCCAGGATCTACGATATGGAGCTGACTAGAGTTGAAACCGAGCATCTTGGAATTTCAGGAAATTTCAAACCTGAACTGTTTCGAATTAAACTGTCGGTGAGAAATTCTATTCCTTCATTTATAATTAAAGATTTTTAATCAAAATTTTTAGTGTTACACCTGTGCTACAATATTTTGTTGAATGTTCGTGATTGGATTTAAATTTGTTTGATTTTGCTTATTGATGTTTTAAAATCAAACTGTCATTTGACAGTGTACGTTGTGTTAAAATTAACAATTTCATTATTTAGTTTGTGGTTAAATAAGTATTAACATTTTTGTTAAATTTGATTATAGTTTAATCGAGCGCTACATTTTAGTTCATTAAATTAGTTGAATTGAAAAATAAACACATCACTTTGATATTATTTTAGAACCGTAATATGTCATTTTTGTTGTTATAAAATTGTTGTAAACAATTATATCACTTTTGTTATAATAAAATAGACGAGCAAATATATCACTTTTTGAGTTGTTTGTTGAGATAGGATTGTCAACAAAAACAAAATTTTCTTTTATTTGTTTTTATTGAAATGTTAGAATTTATCCAATATAAAAATATTCTTTTTATGTTAAATATGAAATGTCGGAAATGTTAATTAGATTATGAAGAACAAAATTAACATCTTTGTTTATTAGCTTAAGGACAAAGTCAACATTTTGATTAATTTAATTATATTGAATAAAATAACATTCTTTATTAAAAATGTTAATAGAGGATAAAAGGACATTTTTCATTATAAAGAATGGATTAAAACCATACATTTTTGCACTTTGAAGAGAATGAAGTAATTCGTCCATTTTTGTCACTTTGAAAAAGAATCACATTTTTGATTAAAACTTGATTAGTGAAAGAGAATCACATTTTTTTGATTCAAACTTGATTAGTGAAAGAGAATCACATTTTTGATTAAAACTTGATTAGTGAAAGAAAATCACATTTTTGATTTAAACTTGTTTAGTGAAAGAAAATCACATTTTTGATTACAATAAAAGATGAGATTCAAAAGATTTTCATTTTTGTTTCCAGTGAAAGAGTTAAAATAGATTTTTGTTAAACATTCTTTCTCAACAAAAAGAATAGATTTTTGTTAACCATTCTTTTTCAACGAAAAGAACCGATTTTTATGTAACATTCTTTTTCGATAAAAAGAACATATTTTTATGTAATATTCTTTTTCAAAAAAAAGAACGAACTGAAAATGTATATTTTTATACATTAAAAAGAATGAATTAGAAATAGACACTTTGTCATTTATAAATAATGAAAACAAAAATATTTTCTTTTGTTAATTTAAAAAGAATGAAGCAAAAATATTCATTTTTGCCATGTGAAAATGAATGAGACCAAAATATACATTTTTGGTCGTTTGAAAAGGATTAAATAAAAATGAACATTCTTATATATTAAAAAGAGTTACACAAAATAAACAACATTGTGCATTAAAAAGGATTAAACCAAAATAGCCATTTTTGGTTATTAAAAATGATTAAACCAAAAAAAATCATTTTTTGATCTTCAAAAGGAATTTAACAAAAATGTACATTTTGCTCATTTAAAAAGAATGAAATAAAAAGATTGCATTTTTCAATGTAATTAGAAATGAAATAAAAAGTTACAATTTTATTTTATTTTATTTCCATTATATATGCGATAAAAAGAATAGATGTAAGTGTCACATTTCCATTGTCATTTTAAAGACAATAAAAATAGTAGAATTAAAAATCATGTTTTATTGCCATTTGAGTTCAATGAAAAGAATTGAAATGTTTGATGTGTTAAATATAATGTTTGTATATTCAAATTGAATATTTCACTCCCATTTACATGTTACCGGACTTGTTTATGTGATTGGGACGATTATTTTCACACATCGCCCAAGTGCACAAATAATTTATTATTTGGTTGATGGATGAAACCCCACGCGGGTGTTGGGATGATACTGGACACACACTAATCCCAATATTTAGTTATATGTCAATCGATGGATTGACAGTCTGTGATGAGCGTTAGTTATTTACATAATGCTCACACAGTTATAAATTCCACTTTGGACGTCATTTGGATGTTTAATAATTACTTGTCATGATTGTTGATTACATACAATATATGGTTGTTGATTGAGTCACATTCCAATAAAAGGATATTCAAGAAAAAGAATATTTTAGAATATATTTTAGAAAAAAAAATATTTTAGAAAAATATATTTTTATTGATATGAACTAGTTATTAACCAAAATAAATCATTAAATTCAGATTTAACGAAGTTTTTCCCAATTAGTGAATATTTAATTGAAGTTAAATTAAATAAATTGGATTTTGGATTTGTCGTGAATAGTGTCTTAAATAACACTATTCTAAAACCCCGTGTGAAAAGAACAATCTTTTATTTAGATTATTAAAGTATTTAGTAATTGGAATAAGATGAAATGTGAGTTGGGTTTATTGTGAATTGTGTTTTTTAAGTGACATATGTTCTTTAACCCAACTGACAGTGAAAATATGATTTGGGATTTATAAATCTTTTATTAAGATTTTTAGGGGAATTTTCCAAAAGCCAAATTTTCCAATTTAATATATATTAAATTGGAATTGAATGGAATTCGAATTAATTATAACTGAGATAAGATTCTGTAAAAGAAGACTGATACTACATATGGAATTTAAGAGGCTTTGCCGTTATTCCATTTATATTAATTGTCAGATACAGAAAATTTTAACGATTACATATTGATTTTATTTCTATGAAGATTCTATATTTTATGGAATATGATTTTGGGGATATCGTGAACTATGTTTTAAATGACATTAGTTCTTTAACCCAGTTAAAGATAAGATTAATTTATTAAATTTAATTAATCACTGAATAATGATTTGTGATTTTTAAAACCAAATTAGGTTCTTAATAAATCTTTAAAAGAAAGATTTAAAAATAAATGTAAAGGATTTGTAACAACCCGTATTTCGATAACATGATTAAGACGAGAATCAAGGCAGAATTTAATTTTAAATTCTGAATCAGGTGAAATGGGCTATGCCATTGCGTTCGTCTCGGAAAAATACCCGAAATAGAGTCCGAGTTTTCGAAAATCGGAGTCCGTATGACCAAGATATGGCCTCGCGAAGTTTCACGAAAAATTCCCAAATTAAAGGATACTTAATTAAGTGAAATGGGTTGCGCAGACAAATATATATATATATATGTTGATATATATATATATATATATAATTGAAAAATAAATAAGTAAATATGCAAAAATGTTCAAAACAGCGAATTGGGAGAGGGGAATAACCGAACCGGCCGATTTTTGAGGTCGACCCGAGCTCGCTGGGTCGACTAGGGGTTAATCCAGGGTGTTTGGCTGTCAACCCGTGGACCGATTCGCTCAAATGCAGATTTTGCATTTGGATGGTTCTCATGGTTCATCTTTAATCTAAAGGCCCTAGATGGTTCCTACACTTGACTTCTTCCCCAAGACATACTTTGGTGGCTTGGATTGAATCTAGGTTTAATCCTATGGCCTAAAACACTTGCCTAATCTATAAATAAGCCCCTAACCTACCCCTAAACCCTCATTATTCATTCATGCAACTAAACTATGGCAAAATTGCTACTCTCATGGCCTCCACTCAACTATCCTAGCCTCCACTTCATTTCTATGAGAGGTTTCATGATCATGAGAGTATTAGAGAGTCACTATGTTAGTATGAGAGCTTCTCAAATTGATTTCAAGGCAAAAGCTTTGATCTTTGTTCATAAAGATGGTATTTTTGTTGATTTGGAGTGTTCATCTTTGGGTTTTTGGGTGATGGCATGCATAGGCTTCATCACAATCTTTGTTTTGCATTTCGATTTGTGCCTTCATAGCTGTGTAAGCCCTTCCCTACTCTTAGATATTAACTATGAAGTTAAATGTTCATGTTGAAAGTTTGGGTTTGATTAATTAGAATGATGCATGCTATCATGTTATGCAAGTTTGTGAAGTCATTATCTTGATCTTATGAACTAAAAGCCACAACCTTTATGTTGAAATGTTGCATTATGCAACATGAGAATCTTCATAATCATTATGTCAACTTGCATATGAAGTCATAATCCTTATATGATGATATATGCAAGTTTCTAGCCATCATTCCATGTCTTTTGTCACCATGATTCGCTTATGTACCAAGTTTGGGTTGATGCATGTTTTTGAGGCTTAAGAATGTAACATGCAAGCTAATGAACACATTTGTGCCTCATTTGCCACCATGATTAACTTGTGGCTTAATACCCATTTTTGTCATTCCTTTGCCAAGTCTCTTCTTTTAATCCATCACGTTGTTGCGAACGTATATGCTAGTTTAAAAAAGCGTTGGGGTCACATTATGGGGAAACATAATGACATGAATATGACTTGGGTAAATGGGTATAAACATGACAACATGTAACGTTAAATATGACATGTGTTTATACTTGAAAACATGACTTGAAGTATAACATGGAAGTTGACATGTAAGTATGCATAAAAACACAAGCTTGGGAATTTACCTATTAAGTTAGGTCTACCCATTGGGAATTTACCTATTAAGTTAGGTCTACCCAATTGCTTGAAAACTTGACTATGAACATGACACTAGACTAAACATGAAAGTGGCCAACTCGAGGTTGGGTTGAGTTTGCAACGTAAAACTACCCGGAACCGACCGGCCTAACTAGTAGTTGCAAACAATAGGACCCAATGTGAGAAGTTGGTCATGTTGTGCTTGAACCCGAGGTTAGACCAAGTTGTGGTGTAAAGCTACCCGGAACCGACCGGCTTAACTAGTAACCACAAAAAAGTCTAATGTGAGAGGTTGGGGTGCATTAAGTAATTAATGCCACATGATAGGGTTAAGTTAATTTGATTAATGACTCTTAACCAAATATGACATGGGTAAATGGGTTAAGTAAATAGGTTAGGCTAATGATACTTAACAAAACATGACAAGGTTGGGTAGGTTAAGTGATTTGATTTGCCTAATGACGCTTAACCATTTTTATACGACTAGTGGACGGGGATTAAGTTAACCAACACTTAATCAATCCAACATGATAATTTGGCAAGGTTAAGTAAGTTTTCTTAATGACACTTAACCATACAAGATGATTAGGGGATGGGGTTAAGTAATTTGCACCTAACTAATCCGACACGGTAATTAGATGGGGTTAAGTAATCCACACTTAACTAATCTAAACACGGTAATTCGATGGGGTTAAGTTAAACACTTAACCAATTTAAACTCGGTAATTCAATGAGGTTAAGTAACCAATACTTAACCAACTTAACGTGATAATTTAATGGGGTTAAGCAACTTATACTTAACCAATTATACATGATGATTTGATGGGGTTAAGTAACTTACACTTAACCAATCTAATACGCGGACCTGATAAGGTTAAGTCACAAGACCTTTTTAGAATATACTTAACCATTGTAGTACGATTAGAGGATGGGGTTAAGTCAACCTATACTTAACCAATCCGACTCGATAATTTGATGGGATTAAGATAATCTATGCTTAATCGATCTAGCAAGATAATCCGATAGGATTAAGGTAAGCTAGTACTTGACCAATTTGACTTGATAGGGTTAAGTCATGAGCCTCTGGGTACACTTAACCAACTTGTGGGACTAAGTCTTGAACTTAAATACTTAGCCAGTCTTTGACGTGATTCGTGGGCGGGTTTAGTCATGGACTTGAATGATAACACTTAACCCAATAGACAAACCCTAGCTAGAAGAACTAGGTAGAAAACCGTGGTTAATCAAGGATAACGGGAAAGGAAGCTAAGTGGTAAACCTTAGTTAAGGGTAACTAAGTAATAATTCTTAGCTAAGGACATAGGACTAATTCTCAAAACGATGAGTAACCTGATACGGTAGGTCATCACTTAGTATACGAGGGGGAGCAAGTTATCTGACTTGGATAAAAGCTCCAGCGCACTGGGTGCCGAAGTGGAAGCTTCGAGGGACGTGAGGATATTCTTGGGATCCCTCTGTGGGCTGCCAGGTAATTATACTAGGCCCATGAGAGGTTAAGGTCTGCGTTAGAAGGACCAAGAGTATGCCTTGGTTGCTATGCGAGCAACCTAAAGACTGGGATGGATTAGCGTGGAGTCGACGATTCTTGTTTTTGCCCTGGATAGCGCATCGCCGACTACCTACCATCTTTAGTCAATCGTGTACGTGCGGAAAGGCAGGGAACCCCCAACAGACCATGTGCTTGCTATCGAGTCATGGGTGAGGTTGGCCCGTAGGAAAGTGGGCTATAGTGGGGCCGTGGAGTGGTTCTTATACATGATTTTTCTTGGATTGCCTTTCAGTAGTTGAGGGAGGGGTCACGTGGGACCATAGCCACGGGTACAAAAACAGACCTTGATATCTGCATCGGTAGACGATTTAAAGCTCCCGACCGAGTTCCGTATTTCTTGATTTGCCCTGGCACGGAACTCGGATGGCACATTGGGGAACATGTGCATCTAGACATGGAAAACGATTCACGATACATACGTGGGATCAAGGGCGCGGTTGACGGGTGGCGTAATCCCTAGTGGTCCTAGGTGGTCAAAACCCAAACCGAGACACGGAAACTTTCATTAGGTAGCATAATCCCTAGCGGTCCTAGGTGGCATAAATCCTAAGTGGGCGCGCGATAGTTCATGGTAAGGAAACACAACTAGATCAAGGGTTGCAGTCCAAAACAACTTCAAGGATAAACCGTTTACATGGGAAAGCCCGTACAGCCTACGGCAAAGGACTGAACTTATACATGGAAAGAAACATATGAGGTTGACATGGACCATTACACGACTTTTGAGTAAGGGTCATTCGCGGATAACACGTAATACAGTTGGGGTACTAGTATGGTAGGTGCAGAGCAGATATACAGGATAGATGCCATGGGACGTTATACGCAATAGATATCTTGGGATATTATACTTGATAGAAACCTGACAATGTGATACCTTGTTTTATCTTGACACCGTAGTTTATCACGACACCCTAGTTTATCTGAGTTCAGTAGTTCATCCTGTTATTTTGATTTAGCTTATCTATCTTGTTATCATGCTTATGTTCATCTCAGTTTCTCATGTCAGTTAACTTTACTAGTTTTTATACTAATAGTAGATAGGGCTTACTCAGTCTTTTTGACTGACCCGTTTTGTTTCGCCTCTTTTCTTCCGTTTCCCCCCCCCCCCCCCCAGGTTACAGGGAGGAAACACTGCTGTTTAGTTCGGACTTCTTCTGCTTGAAGGTCATCATGGATGGCTTGGACTTTTCCTGGCTATGGCTACTTTACTGTTTTTATTTGGGGAATAATTTATGAAAAAGTCTTTATGCTTCTTTACTATTGCAAGACAGGTTTTGATGTACTCTGATGTAAAAGGCTTTAGACCTTATGTATTCATGTTTATGAAAGTTCGATTTTACTTCCGCTATTTTATATGTTCTGTCTTGTGATATTTCTGTGCATGTTTACCAATAATGCCCCTCTAAAGCTAGTGCATTCCTTTGCGAGTGACCCTAGCGGAGGCGGGGTGTTACATTTGGTATTAGAGCAGAAGGTTACCAGACTGGGCAAAAGTTTTTAAAGACCTTCTGAAAACTATTTGAAAATCGTTTATAAAGAAGCATTTTTCAAGAAAATTTTATTTTAAAAGAAAAAGGCTATTCCCCAAAGGCCATTAGCACTATCCTTGTTTCCTTAATTGAATCTCTTTTCCTTTCTTTCCTCCATCTGTAGTCACAGTGGTTTTAACTGCGACTAGTCTTTTCTATCTACGAAAGTGCTTTCCATGCGATGGAGGTGGTTCTCGAGAGACCAGTGGCCGTGTTATAAGAAAGGATAGTGAGAAAGAGGATAAAGGATACGAGCTTAAGGATGAGCAACTGGTTGGTATGGCTTAGTCCTCAAAGGAGGGAGAAAGATGAACAATGAAACCCATGACGAGAGAGTACCTTTGGCATGGTAAAACGGGGTGGATAGTTAAGTATTATGGGACAAGGACAAGATCATCGGGAGGGTAATAGTATGCTCTTATTTCTAGGGTACCTCGGAAGGAGGGTAACGATCTTGTTAAAAGTTTAGCTCTTCTTTTCTATCATCCCGCCAAGACTTTGTTTTGATCCCCGCATCATTTAAGTTTGCTTCGATAGTTGAGTCTCTGCACCTTAAGTACTAGCGTAATAGAGAATCCCATTTTTGTCTCAAGTCCTGTGGAGAACCGGTCCATTTATTCATGACTTGTTTTGGATTTGAGAATAACATGCCTCGGTTATGGATGAAGTGGTTATCCAGTAAGGGGTGCCACTCTCGGTTTTGATAGGAGGGTAGTTAGACTCTTTGACTAGCCTTGGTAATACCCTCGAAGTCTCGTGTAACCTTTTTGGGTTCGGTCATGATTAATTACTTAGAATCCCTTGATGCCTTTATTGGAAATTTGAAGCCCGATCGAGTGGTGTTCGCCGATAAGACGGATGGTTTATTTCACTTATGCACGGGTTATGGAAATCACCCAAGTAAGTGCGCTTAATAACCTGGTTGGCATCTGTTTACTTTCAAGAGAAGGTTCTTCTACGTGGAATACCTTGTGGTACGAGGTTGGAAAGCTTGCATGAGATCATGAGTACGCAGTCATGTTTGCGTCAAGTATTCTAGGAAAAGGATAAGTGCAAGTGGAACGAGAGGCGACAAAGAAATGAGTTCTAGCTCATGTTATGGAAACAGGAAATAAGAAGCTGCGAAATCGTGAAGTTAAAAGACGGTCAAGGCACGATGAAATTAAGCTCAGGAAAGACGACTTTGATGGTCAAAGACTAGATACGCGCATGATATCTCTTTTTGGGAGTATATTCTTGATCCCTGTTTTCGGTAGAGCTTACTTGTAGGCTATCTTTTGTGGACATCCTCTCGGTCCTATTTTCTGTTACAAACCCCGTAAGGAGTTTGTCTTGTTTATCTTCTCGACCCTGTTTCAGGGAATCCTAGGTAGAACCCTATGGATGTAAACATGTATTTGAAAAATGTTATGATTGATATGGTTGCAAGTGGTTGCTCGTGGATGCGCGAATACACATTAGATACTAGCTCGACTCGGTCACATTTCATATTGCATATGCACGAGTATTTATACTTGTTTATGGATGAAATCGAGTGTATTATCATGCGGTTGTTGCAAATGAATGATTGTGCACGCATATAGTATCTATATGACTAGGACTATTTGCATACACGTTGGATACATGGCACTATACATATTTTTGCATTAGAAAGATTATTCAGGCCTGATCATTAGCATTAGCTAAGGAACATGTACACACACGTCTTGCATATATTCATACAGCATTAGAAATCATCTAAGGACAATGGTTGCTTGTGGATGATGTTTTGAGTAGATGGATGATGGACGGTAGGATATGTTCTTCCTAACTTGGAGATTTCGGGGACGAAATCCTAAAAGGTGGGGAGAATGTAACAACCCGTATTTCGATAACATGATTAAGACGAGAATCAAGGTAGAATTTAATTTTAAATTCTGAATCAGGTGAAACGGGCTATGCCATTGCGTTCGCCTCGGAAAAATACGCGAAATAGAGTCCGAGTTTTCGAAAATCGGAGTCCGTATGACCAAGATATGGCCTCGCGAAGTTTCACGAAAAATTCCCAAATTAAAGGATACTTAATTAAGTGAAATGGGTTGCGCAGAGAAATATATATATTGATATATATACATATATATATAATTGAAAAATAAATAAATAAATATGGAAAAATGTTCAAAACAGCGAATTGGGAGAGGGGAATAACCGAACCGGTCGATTTTTGAGGTCGACCCGAGCCTGCTGGGTCGACTAGGGGTTAATCCAGGGTGTTTGGCTGTCAACCCGTGGGCCGATTCGCTTAAATGCAGATTTTGCATTTGGATGGTTCTCATGGTTCATCTTTAATCTAAAGGCCCAAGATGGTTCCTACACTTGACTTCTTCCCCAAGACATACTTTGGTGGCTTGGATTGAATCTAGGTTTAATCCTATGGCCTAAAACACTTGCCTAATCTATAAATAAGCCCCTAACCTACCCCTAAACCCTCATTATTCATTCATGCAACTAAACGATGGCAAAATTGCTACTCTCATGGCCTCCACTCAACTATCCTAGCCTCCACTTCATTTCTATGAGAGGTTTCATGATCATGAGAGTATTAGAGAGTACCTATGTTAGTATGAGAGCTTCTCAAATTGATTTCAAGGCAAAAGCTTTGATCTTTGTTCATAAAGATGGTATTTTTGTTGATTTGGAGTGTTCATCTTTGGGTTTTTGGGTGATGGCATGCATAGGCTTCATCACAATCTTTGTTTTGCATTTCGATTTGTGCCTTCATAGCTATGTAAGCCCTTCCCTACTCTTAGATATTAACTATGAAGTTAAATGTTCATGTTGAAAGTTTGGGTTTGATTAATTAGAATGATGCATGCTATCATGTTATGCAAGTTTATGAAGTCATTATCTTGATCTTATGAACTAAAAGCCACAACCTTTATGTTGAAATGTTGCATTATGCAACATGAGAATCTTCATAATCATTATGTCAACTTGCATATGAAGTCATAATCCTTATATGATGATATATGCGAGTTTCTAGCCATCATTCCATGTCTTTTGTCACCATGATTCGCTTATGTACCAAGTTTGGGTTGATGCATGTTTTTGAGGCTTAAGAATGTAACATGCAAGCTAATGAACACATTTGTGCCTCATTTGCCACCATGATTAACTTGTGGCTTAATACCCATTTTTGTCATTCCTTTGCCAAGTCTCTTCTTTTAATCCATCACGTTGTTGCGAACGTATATGCTAGTTTAAAAAAGCGTTGGGGTCACATTATGGGGAAACATAATGACATGAATATGACTTGGATAAATGGGTATAAACATGACAACATGTAACGTTAAATATGACATGTGTTTATACTTGAAAACTTGACTTGAAGTATAACATGGAAGTTGACATGTAAGTATGCATAAAAACATAAGCTTGGGAATTTACCTATTAAGTTAGGTCTACCCATTGGGAATTTACCTATTAAGTTAGGTCTACCCAATTGCTTGAAAACTTGACTATGAACATGACACTAGACTAAACATGAAAGTGGCCAACTCGAGGTTGGGTTGAGTTTGCAACGTAAAACTACCCGGAACCGACCGGCCTAACTAGTAGTTGCAAACAATAGGACCCAATGTGAGAAGTTGGTCATGTTGTGCTTGAACCCGAGGTTAGACCAAGTTGTGGTGTAAAGCTACCCGGAACCGACCGGCTTAACTAGTAACCACAACAAAGTCTAATGTGAGAGGTTGGGGTGCATTAAGTAATTAATGCCACATGATAGGGTTAAGTTAATTTGATTAATGACTCTTAACCAAATATGACATGGGTAAATGGGTTAAGTAAATAGGTTAGGCTAATGATACTTAACAAAACATGACAAGGTTGGGTAGGTTAAGTGATTTGATTTGCCTAATGACGCTTAACCATTTTTATACGACTAGTGGACGGGGATTAAGTTAACCAACACTTAATCAATCCAACATGATAATTTGGCAAGGTTAAGTAAGTTTTCTTAATGACACTTAACCATACAAGATGATTAGGGGATGGGGTTAAGTAATTTGCACCTAACTAATCCGACACGGTAATTAGATGGGGTTAAGTAATCCACACTTAACTAATCTAAACACGGTAATTCGATGGGGTTAAGTTAAACACTTAACCAATTTAAACTCGGTAATTCAATGAGGTTAAGTAACCAATACTTAACCAACTTAAAGTGATAATTTAATGGGGTTAAGTAACTTATACTTAACCAATTATACATGATGATTTGATGGGGTTAAGTAACTTACACTTAACCAATCTAATACGCGGACCTGATAAGGTTAAGTCACAAGACCTTTTTAGAATATACTTAACCATTGTAGTACGATTAGAGGATGGGGTTAAGTCAACCTATACTTAACCAATCCGACTCGATAATTTGATGGGATTAAGATAATCTATGCTTAATCGATCTAGCAAGATAATCCGATAGGATTAAGGTAAGCTAGTACTTGACCAATTTGACTTGATAGGGTTAAGTCATGAGCCTCTGGGTACACTTAACCAACTTGTGGGACTAAGTCTTGAAATTAAATACTTAGCCAATCTTTGACGTGATTCGTGGGCGGGTTAAGTCATGGACTTGAATGATAACACTTAACCCAATAGACAAACCCTAGCTAGAAGAACTAGGTAGAAAACCGTGGTTAATCAAGGATAACGGGAAAGGAAGCTAAGTGGTAAACCTTAGTTAAGGGTAAATAAGTAATAATTCTTAGCTAAGTACATAGGACTAATTCTCAAAACGATGAGTAACCTGATACGGTAGGTCATCACTTAGTATACGAGGGGGAGCAAGTTATCTGACTTGGATAAAAGCTCCAGCGCACTGGGTGCCGAAGTGGAAGCTTCGGGGGACATGAGGATATTCTTGGGATCCCTCTGTGGGCTGCCAGGTAATTATACTAGGCCCATGAGAGGTTAAGGTCTGCGTTAGAAGGACCAAGAGTATGCCTTGGTTGCTATGCGAGCAACCTAAAGACCGGGATGGATTAGCGTGGAGTCGACGATTCTTGTTTTTGCCCTGGATAGCGCATCGCCGACTACGTACCATCTTTAGTCAATCGTGTACGTGCGGAAAGGCAGGGAACCCCCAACAGACCATGTGCTTGCTATCGAGTCATGGGTGAGGTTGGCCCGTAGGAAAGTGGGCTATAGTGGGGCCGTGGAGTGGTTCTTATACATGATTTTTCTTGGATTGCCTTTCAGTAGTTGAGTGAGGGGTCACGTGGGACCATAGCCACGGGTACAAAAACATACCTTGATATCTGCATCGGTAGACGATTTAAAGCTCCCGACCGAGTTCTGTATTTCTTGATCTGCCCTGGCACGGAACTCGGATGGCACATTGGGGAACATGTGCATCTAGACATGGAAAACGATTCACGATACATACGTGGGATCAAGGGCGCGGTTGACGGGTGGCGTAATCCCTAGTGGTCCTAGGTGGTCAAAACACAAACCGAGACACGGAAACGTTCATTAGGTAGCATAATCCCTAGCGGTCCTAGGTGGCATAAATCCTAAGTGGGCGCGCGATAGTTCATGGTAAGGAAACACAACTAGATCAAGGGTTGCAGTCCAAAACAACTTCAAGGATAAACCGTTTACATGGGAAAGCCCGTACAGCCTACGGCAAAGGACTGAACTTATACATGGAAAGAAACATATGAGTTTGACATGGACCATTACACGACTTGCGGTTACAGGATTTATCTTTGATAAGAAAATGTGGATATTTTATTTAGAAGAATAATTCTAAATTTGAATGTGGCGTTGGATGTATTTTTATAGTAATTGATTTTTAATTATAAAATACGTGAGTTATTCGGGAAGACCGGGTTTAACCCATTCCGAATAATTACTACGACGATGAAGAGTCAAAGATGAAGACGGTGGTTGAAGACCGACGATCTTCATATCGAATGGATGTGTTGCTACAGAGACCCTTGGTGGGAGTAGCTACCTTGAAGGGGCTTCAGTGGAGGCCGTCCAGATTATTGTTGATTGTTCGGATTTGGTTTTCGCTCAGACCCAGAGCATAAGCTAGTAAATGGATGCGTGTCTGGCATTGGATTTCGTTCCATGTGAATTAAATCGATTCTATTAATGTATGTCTGTTTGGTGGTGGAGGATTTATTCTCTACTTAACACCCTGGTATATATTAATAGTGATTGATCGCATGGCATGAATTGTCAATGTGGCACGCCAAGATGCAAATGATCAAGGCTTTTGTTGAAAAGCAGGACCTTGTGGGATGATCAAAGTATAGCCTGTTATGGCATAACTTTGTGTATATCGTGACTTCGCGAGCTTCACACCCCGGTATGAGTCAAAAACGGGATTAGGACTGCAGTGAGTGCACACGTTTCTTTCTAGCTAGGAGTGGTGTTAGTGCTTAAACTGGCTGACATTTTACTTATGTAAATGATGGATTTTGAGGTGCCTCAAATTTTATAGGCCATTAGTGGTCATACTATAGGTCCAAAGGGACCGGGAAGCGTGTGTTCAGGAATAACCAATCAACTGCCGATAGGCAGGGACCGACCCTGAAGATCAAAGGGTTCACTACGGGGGAACCTGAGGCAATTACTAGAGTGTATCGAATCAGAGAGGAGCTTGTCCCTAGCCTCGACTCATGATGGCCAATTTCCAATACGACCTTGCGGTTTTGATTGTAGAACTAGTATGGAGACATAGTAGGATGGGGTACTATGCCGTCTATGATTAATATATTATGATTGAATTTTTTTTGAAATATATATATATCCACATATATACACACTAATATTAAATCCGTTTTACCGTATCAAGCATCTTTTGACCATTATATGGTAAAACCCTATCCTCCGGTTTGCGTTGCATTGTGTGATGGGACTTGGGTCTTATAATGGTTTCATTTTTCTAAAAAACGTTGCGTTGTTTAACGATTTGCTTTATCCTATGCACTGGCAATCCAATGGAGTATACCCGTTCCGCGTTAGCGGCATTCCAATGATTAGCCTTATTATTAGATAGTTAAGTTAGATTTCTTATAACAGTCCCATGACTGACCTGTAATTTGTTTCACTGGCAAACTAAGGTGCCATTATTTTCCACACGGGCAGTCGAGTAGCTTTTTGAAGATATATTTACAGGATCTTGGTTTACAGCTGAAGCGGTATTTGGAAAGCTCTGTACCCGTGTATTCCTTTCAGTTGTATATTTGTAATATTTTTCACTGCTATTTAAATGTAATTTAAAACTCTGATATTATTGTATTTCTATTATTTAATAAGTATTCATACTCTGTTACATTCTTGTACTCTGATGTAATTGTTGTAATCAGCAATAAAATGTTCTTCAGTTTGTGTTCTGATGTGTGTTGTTCTCAAAGCAATCCAGCCTTTCCTTTATGGGGAAGTTTGGGTCGTTTCAAATCAAATCAACCAAGGCATCCATCACAACCATTTTATTCATGGTAAATATTTAGTCATGTCACTGGTTAACAGGTGTTAGGATTTTCTATCTAGAAATTTAATTTAATTAAATAACTAATTATCGACCTTAATTTACATGTTAACACAGTTGCATGTCAAATTTTAACAACACATCAACAATCCAATGCAACCAACTTATTTCATAATTCAATTTAATAAATATGGGAATAATTCAGTATTTCGTAAGTGAGAAAATCACTCACTTTTGGGTCCTTAGTGGACTGTATGCCCAACCAAAGCCCGCAATTACACAGTCTCTAAATGCAGCTAGGTTAGTGCAAAAACGTCCGCAACTCCGCCACGATCCCAACACAACAAACCGCGTCCAAATCCGAGTTAAAACGAGAAAGTTATCAGCAGATTTGCGATTTGAATTTAAAATATACGAAATTTATTAAAATAATCCTTTACCCAATCACTAACTAACACCTCAGCACTCGTCTCCCGCTCCATTCCTTCTTTTTGCTACAGGAACCACCGCGCAGAAAGAGCCCATTCGAGCCGCATCTTTGACTGAACGGTGCGCACAAATTCGACCACCGTTTCACGAGCTCCGACCTCCAATCGAAAGAGTGGACCCAGGCGCACCTTCCCAAGGCGGTGCCACCACTCCCGGCGGTGTCTTTGTCCACCGCCGCTGTGATGAACGGAGGGGTTCTCAAACCCTAATATGAAAATTCCCGACACTCTACTCCACAATAAATCGCATGAACACCACTGCTGAACTCGTACGCTCCTCCTCTTCCAAACCCATATTCCCGATTCTTCAATCAAGCCTTAAATCAAAAACCCATAAATCGACCCCTAGGGTTTCGAAATCAGAGGCTTTGACCGCAATTTCTAGCCACTCCTCTCACTGCATGTCGAAACTGAGAATACCCGTAGGTTTGTATCACTGAGAGCTTCAGTTTGATATATAATATGCTAGGGTTTGAAGAGATTTGATTTTTGAAGTTGTTTTTATTTTGAATCTAGGGTTTGGAAAAATGATTCTGCCATTAATGATGATGTTTTGATAGAGAAAAGTATACATATCATAGAAATGAGCTGATGAGGTGGTCATGGACTTAGGTTTTATATATATATAAGGCCCAAATATAAGAAACACCCAATTATCCTGTTACACTGATTACATTCAGGTTTTATCCTTTGCGATCAAATGGTAAGTCGGATTGTAACACAAACTGGCATCCCACTATAATTCATCGTTCCGGATCCAATGGCGCCAGTTTCGTCGAATTCTGAGACAGTCGCCAAAACGGTTAAATTCCACATTTAAATTCCATAGTTAATTAATTAGTAAAATATTCAAAAATTCAATTAACTGTTTTAATTTCAAATTAAATAGTTAAAATTTCCATTTTAATTAATTATAACCTAAATAAATTTTACACATCGATTTCACATATTTTAAGTTCCTAAATTTGATCCCTTAGAATTTAAATTTTGAATTTCAAAACTTTAACTTAAACAATCTATAATTTCACCATTAAATCAATTTAACTTGAATTTCCCCTTTACTTAGACCACTTGTATTTACTTTGCTATTAAAATATTAAATTCCAAATTATCACAATTCTAAATAACTAAATTTAGAAATCTATTTACACTCAATTCAATAATCATCATTATTAACGACAAAATTTGATTTTCACCCAATTTCATTACATTTTACTTATTTTAAATCGAATTTTAAATATACAAAAAATATGGGATGTTATATTCTCCCCACTTAAAGTCTTTTCGTCCTCGAAAAGAGAACGAGATATCGTATTCAACAAGTCATACTTTCAAATCCATACTCATAAAATAGCATTTATAAGATAGGATATATATATATATATATATATATATATATAGTTGTAAAATCTCATAAATTTCTAACTCCCGAAATCACGGAAAATTTCGGCAGCATCTCCTATGTACGGAGAGGTCCGGAAAAATCACAACATATATAAAATTCAAATATACATCTCATCATTCGATGAGGCGTCCCAAAAATGGGGAAGACACCATATATATGTAACCACAAAACTATATAACTCACATATGTACCTTCTTAGCGTATATTTGCAATTTTATTTACCTTAACATTTAGCATTTAGCGCAAGAGAGCTCCAAGCGTAGCGCGACTTCCTTACACCTGCTACATACTCACATGTACATGAGAATCCAACATATATACACTAAATAACAAATGCACATAACCTACACAACATGTATCGAACATTTCAACTACAAAAACCAAGATACTTATAACAGGTCAGCGAACAAATCAACAATTATCACCATATATATGATGGAATTTGACTAAAACACACTAGGAAAAAGTTGTTGCCTTTCTTTCAGGCTTTATGAACTATCCAAATTCGTCGAATTTGGATAAATTGGTCAAAAGTTATGACTATTTTAGTGAAGGCGAATACCACAGCCCTTACACTAAGCAATGCAGGCCTGAGTTGTTCAACCCAGTTTTTACCTTTTTAAATCTCAAAATTTCACCTAGTACATTAGGGAAGTTTTAGTTAACATCCTAGACTTTCCGAATTGTACTCGCACATCAAAATCCGACGTTCCGTTAGGAAGTTATGACCAAAACAACATTGGTATTCAGTTCAGATTTTTATTTTCTGCGCATACAACTACGACTAGTTCTTGGTTTTCAACCTAATAGACTTGGAAATTAGGCAAGGATTTACTAACACAAGTTTTAGCTTAGTTTCTAAGGTTTCCGAAAAGTCCGGAATCGTCCAATTCTGATCATTAAGTCAAAAGTTATGGTTGTTTTACTTCGGTTTATTGAATATCTCAGGTTTTCATGTAAACATTGATTATTTCATTTGGGGTTTTCAACTTTTCCAACTCAGAATTTTTTAGCAAGTCTTTAACACTTTAAGAAGTTTTATTATCATTATTCGGGCAGTGGACTCACGTTTAATTACTCGCTCCATTTCAATAAACCTTCCTCATTTTTTCGTTTCATTTCAAGTGTTACACCCCAATTAAATTTGAACGTATTTGGATTTGATTTTTTTTTCTAACACACTTGATTACATCAAATCTTTAATTCATTACCATGAATTAGTTTGCCAAATTTTCATAACTTATTCTTTTTGGTTAAATTCATTTGACTCGACTAAGTTTCACTTCATTTCATATTTTATTTACCCATTCCATTTCCTTATATTCCCATCGCTAACCATTTCATTTGTAAAGTAAACTCTATTTAGTTAACTTCAAATCTATATAAATGGATTAACGTTAGTTATGCTTTTGTATAAACCATCCTATTCCATCTTGTTTATTGAATTACATTTACTTGCTTACTCTTTTCGTTGGTATGGATGAAATTTACTTACTCAACCCAACTATATATAAATTCTAAATTGGCTTATTTAATTTCCTAAGTTGATTTCATTTTAGTATCCATTCAACTCAGACTAAGCCTTATCTTTGCATCACATCTCGATATCTTAAATTCCGAATTTATAATTCGTTTAACAATTATCTTAATCCGATTTAAACCAACCTATCCACTTGCATCTCATTTCTTTTGCCTGGCCCTTCTATTCATTTATCTAGCCATTATCTTCTTTACTCATTCCGATTTTCCTTTTTAAATTAAAGTTTATTTCATTAACTCGATTTATTTATTGAACTCTCGAATTATGAAGTGAGTTAAGGACTATTCATAACCCAAGTTTTTAACTTAACTCTCTATCAATTACTATTCTCTTTCCCAAGTTAACTTTCTTTAACTCGATTCCTCTACTCGGATTAAGTTATATTCCATTCAACAGGATGGTTTACACTCTACTCATTTCATTGTTCATACTTTGATCTATATTCGACATATTTTCCAAATGAGGTTTACCATTTAGATCTCTTCCATCTCTAATTCCATTGACCATTCAAATTCCATTAACAACTTCATTCCTATCAATTTATATTTATCAGCAATCCATTTTTCAACAACATAAGTTCACTTCCTCACCTTCTCGACTAACTTAATAAACTTATGAATTAGCCAAGTCATGGGTTATCGCTTTATTACCTAACCAAATCTTCCAATTTCATTTTATTTGACTTCTATTCCGTGGTCAGTTTCCAAATTTCTTGAAGCTTTGTATCAATCAGATTTGGGGTTTATTTATATTAAATTTTTGTTCACATAACCGTTCAACGATAGTTTCTCTTTTCTTAAACTCAAGTTCATTCCTGGTTTCAGAGTCAAGAATTCAAATGAATCGAGTACTAAATCCTAAATCATTATCATTAGTTAAGATAACTCAAGGTGCTTGATTCCAGGTTTTATAATCCAAGTCTATGATTACCAAAAACATAGAATTTTTTCGAAGTACATTGAATTTAAAGTTCAACCTTATATAACATATTCTAATACTCTTATAAAATTTATGACACATGAAATCAAATTCAAAAATTCTTTTCAAAATAGTAATGGAAATACGAAGTGGTCTCCACCAATTAGACGCTTCAGAATAAACGTCGATAATGCGTGCACTCATTACCGACATCATTTCAAATGTCAAAGAAGGAATTACACCCACTTTGAAAAATCTTTAAAACCATTTCTTTTCGATAATACCCATAACATGATATTATTTAAAACTTTGGGAAACTATTTACAAAGATACCCCAGAATCAAGTTTCAAGTTCATTTCTATTTCAATCACAACCTTTACGCCTAATGATACTTAAATGTATCATTTAATTTTCAAATATTTTCTTAGACCATTAAGTTTTCCTTATTAGATCTATCATTTAATCAGCCATATTCGATAATAACCTAATATTATTGCCTTCTAATGACCAATGCATATACATTAAACTAATAATATTATATTTAATATATAGAAAATAAAATCGAAACCATATTATGTCGATCCATTCCATTCGATTAATTAGAAATCCCTATCGATTCTATGTCGTCCCATATATCGACCTGAATCCATAAATATTCAACAGAACCGGTCGACACAATATAAACTAATTTATATCAAAAATACAAGTACGCTCTCTCGTATATCACTCAAACTCATTCTAGGGCGTTTCTAACCCCATCTCTAATGAGTTAGTTCCCAACAGAGCCAAGGTTATCGCTAACCATTGCTCTGATACCAAATTGAAACAACCCAGATTTTTGACCGTTCAAATCGACAATAAACCAAACATGTCGACCCAAACAAATCACAAATATAGGCAGTTATTGGGAAAAGAAGAAAGAAGAGAAGAACAATAAAAGAATTCTCACAGCGGAAGGGCAACATATAATAAATAACTAAAAGTTTAAAACAGTTGAAATACATACATTTGTCTATACCATACAACGATTTTCAGAGTTACATATGTAGATCTCCACATAGCATAGCGGAAATAAAATGCAGCGGAAATACTTATATATAGTAGATATATACCAAAACTTCATCTTCATCCTCCAAGCTATTGAAATCTTCGCTAACTGCAACATCTGCTAACCTGAGCGTATTGCATAAAGGAAAACACAACAAACACTCGGATCAGTACTAAATCATTCTCATATTAGTCAAATTAAAATACGAGATAACATCAGTGTCATGGGTACAGTAACTCAAGAGATGTTATGGGATTTTTCCATCTCTCAAGGATCCGTTAAACTAATACATAGATAGTATAATATGCTATTATGATAGTGTCTACTCATTAAAGTATAAATACTGAAAATAGCGTAAGCGGTATTACATTTTTACCCTTACACCGTTTGTAATACCATAGTCTATACTGTACCGTAAACCCACCGTAAATAATGGCATCAGTGGGCACTCCATAGGTATGATATAAATCAAAATCGTATGGGGCTCAATAAGGATAATATGACAAGGCACTCAAGGCAATGCCCTGGGTAGGATTCTACCAATTGAACTCCTGGACCGGTGGTAATGCATAACAGCCACTATCGCCCACCTCGGAACACACTCCCAAAGTCATAAATGGGCCAAAATCATCATCATAGTCATAGAAATAGAAATAGAATCGAAGAAGTGTGTCCGATCAAAGGTTCTACCTCAATTAGTCACGGTATAGCTCCTATTTTAGTCATTTCAATTCTGACCCGAAGGTCAGGTCTATTTCGTCATCGTTCATCTTCTTCGATTCAATAATCGCCCCAAGTCATTATACTCATTCTGGATACATCATAACGTCCACAGTTGTCAAAGTGGTATCGACACTGACAGAGAGTATGCCTTATGTCGACTCCAATCTCTTTAACAACCAACGCTTACATTTTCCACATCGGTTGGTTCTTTTACTTTTCTCAAAGGTTCGTTTCATATCAAAATATCATATTTTGTTTCGAACCAAATTTATATTCAAATAGAATATAATTCCATTTCAAAAATATCTCAATCATTCCAAAACCGATTATATTCTAAACTAGAATATATTCCCATATCCTTATATTATAATCGTATAATATTTCAAAAACCGACTTATATTCAAAAAGAATATATTTTATATCAAAGATTTCAAAATATTCCAAATCTATTTATGTTCGAAATCCATTTATATTCAAATAGAATATATACTTTCACTTTAACTCATTTCAATTCCTTAGGAGGTCCATTTATATTCGAGTAGAATATAATTTACATTCCATATCAAAAATCGGTTTAGAAATCGAATCTTATTCAAATAGCATAAAATTTATCTCAATTCCATTTGAACAACAGTCTAGATCCAAACACTTTCCATTCGGAAGAGATTCATAATTCACAAAATAAAATTTTGAAAAATAGAACCTTATGAGAAAAATCTTTCTGTAATATATATATATATATATATATATATATATAATAAGATAAGATAATTTAGATAACCATGTATATACAAAATATAAGTATTACTACTTAGTCCAAATAATAATGATAAGAACATAAGTAAGAATTTAGCTATATAAAAATAGTTTATAAGTAAAAAGTTTTATAAGTAAACTTAAGAAAATAAATAGCTTATTTAAAACAACAGCGTGTGTGTGTGTGTGTATATATATATATATATATATATATATAATAAAATTCTTTAAATCATAATGGTTCCTTCCTTCCGAATTTCCAACGCTTAAATCTGTACTCCAGTCAGTGGACTTTACATAGGTCTCATATCTTGTTTTAAACATTATTCAAAACAACCGTTCGATTTCACAATTCAAATAAATATTCAAAACTAAGTTAAACAACTCAGAATACCTCGATTCCCTTAATCAAAATTTAAATTCAATAAGAATTTTATTTCATTCAAGTCCACCCCATAATTTTGAATAATTTCAGATCATATTCATATCCCAATTTAAATATTCCTCATTGTTTTGGGGAAAATTCCCTTAACCAATTCAATACACTTCCAAGGTTCAAATCTTTAAATAAAACAAATTTATCGGTTATCAACATACTTCTTTAAATAAAATCTCCATCGAAAAGAATTTCAAATACTAAAAATCATTTGACCAACCGATTTTCATATATATAATTTGCTACCCTATGGCCAAGTGATTTTTAAATTTATTTTCTCGATATTCAAGGATGGATCTATCATTTCAATCCAAATCAGGGTCACAGAGATTTATCATTTCACACTGTGTTCTTAATTTATTTCAAATCGATTAACCCCAGGTTGATTCAATGCCCGTAACATGATGGAAAAATTGGAATTAATCGTCAATGAGCGTATCACATCATGTACTGAATCACAGAACAATTCAAGTAATATTCATCAAGTAATCAAATCAACCAAGGCATCCATCACAACCATTTTATTCGTGGTAAATATTTAGTCATGTCACTAGTTAACAGGTGTCAGGATTTTCTATCTAGAAATTTAATTTAATTAAATAACTAATTATCGACCTTAATTTGCAAGTTAACACACTTGCATGTCAAATTTTAACAACACATCAACAATCCAACACAACCATGCAACCAACTTATTTCATAATTCAATTTAACAAATATGGGAATAATTCAGTATTTCGTAAGTGAGAAAATCACTCACTTTTGGGTCCTTAGTGGATTGTATGCCCAACCAAGGCCCGCAATTACGCAGTCTCTAAATGTAGCCAGGTTAGTGCCAAAACGTCCGCAACTCCGCCACGATTCCAACGCAACAAACCGCGTCCTAATCCGAGTTAAATGAGAAAGTTATCCGCAGATTTGCAATTTGAATTTAAAATATATAAAATTTATTAAAATAATCCTTTACCCAATCACCAACTGACACCTCAGCACTCGTCTCCCGCTCCATTCCTTCTTTTCGCTACAGGAACCACCGCACAGAAAGAAATCATTCGAGCTGCATCTTTGACTGACCGTGGCGCACAAATTCGACCACCGTTTGACGAGCTCCGACCTCCAATCGAAAGAGGAGACCCAGGCGCACCTTCCCGAGGCGGTGCCACCACTCCCGGTGGTGCCTTTTTCCGCCGCCTCTGTGATGAAAGGAGGGGTTCTCAAACCCTAATATGCAAATTCCCGACACTCTACTCCACAATAAATCGCATGAACACCACCGCTGAACTCTTCTAAACCCATATTCCCGATTCTTCAATCAAGCCTTAAATCAAAAACCGCTAAATCGACCCCTAGGGTTTCGAAATCAGAGGCTTTGAGCGCAATTTCTGGCCACTCCTCTCACTGCATGTCGAAACTGAGAACACCCATAGGTTTGTATCACTGAGAGCTTCAGTTTGATATATAATATGCTAAGGTTTGAAGTTATTTGATTTTTGAATTTGTTTTTATTTTGAATCTATGGTTTGGAAAAATGATTCTGCCATTAACAATGAAGTTTTGATAGAGAAAATTATACATATCATAGAAATGAGTTGATGAGGTGGTCATGGACTTAGGTTTTATACATATATAAGGCCCAAATATAAGAAACACCCAATTATCCTGTTATACTGATTACATTCAGGTTTTATCCCGTGCGATCAAACAGTAAGTCGGATTGTAACACAAACTGGCATCCTACTATAATTCATCGTTCCAGATCAAATGGCGCCTGTTTCGTCAAATTCTGAGACAGTCGCCAAAACGGTTAAATTCCACAGTTAATTAATTAATAAAATATTCAAAAATTCAATTAACTGTTTTACTTTCAAAATAAATACTTAAAATTTCCATTTTAATTAATTATGACCTAAATAAATTTTACACATCGATTTCACATATTTTAAGTTCCTAAATTTGATCTGTTAGAATTTAAATTTTGAATTTCAAAACTTTAACTTAAACAATTTATAATTTCACCATTAAATCAATTTAACTTGAATTTCCCCTTTACTTAGACCATTTGTATTTACTTTGCTATTAATATACACAATTCTAAATAACTAAATTTAGAAATCTATTTACACTCGATTCAATAATCATCATCATTAACGACAAAATTTGATTTTCATCCAATTTCATCACATTTTACTTATTTTGAATCGAATTTTAAATATACAGAAAATATGGGATGCTACACAGTTCGATCATCTCCAGTGTGTTTTATTTAATTTAATACTTAAATCATTTATTTATTTAATTCAATCTTACATTTAAATTAACCGAGGCAACATACGACCTCTAAAAATTCCACAAAAATTATTTCTAGCTATGTTTTGACGATAAGGTTCTAACAAGACTAATTTCGTCGAATTCTAAGACCGTTTGAAAAATGGCCATTTTCTAGTTGATCAGATTTGACTAAAACTGACAAAACACATTTTCTATTGCCACGCTCACATATTAATTCAAAAAATTATGAAAATTGAAACCTAGAAATAATTTGACATTCCAGTTCCAACAAAAGTGGTTTCGTCGAAAATGGAGGTCGTTTGAAAAAATGGTTATTTTTAATATTAAAAAATATATATAAATTCTACATCTTCTATTCCGAAATTTAAATTGGGCATAACTTTTGATTCCTACTATTAAATTTCGATTTTTCAGATTGTTTGGAATGATATTTTTAAATAGATTCTAGTATTTTTGGTTTCACTAAAATCTGTTAAATTTTGAATCCAGTACAGTCTTTTAAAGTTCAAATTTGACTTTACAAACTACTACGCTATTTCTAACTCCTTTTATAATAAAATTAAAAAAATTTGTTATAACTTCGATTAAAATAAATTTTTTCATCGTTATTATTTAAAATAAATTACTATTACTATTAAATTTCCATTAAAATTTCTAAAATAAAATTTTTAAATTGGTTCAGAATTTGGGGGTTTTTACAGTCTCCCCCACTTAAAATCTTTTCGTCCTCGAAAAGGAACGAAGCTAAATGTCGCTAAATTAATCAATTAGATTTTTATTTTATTTTTTATTGGTTTTAATAATTTTATTGGTTGATTAACTTTTCAAATATATATAACTTTTATATATTCAAAAATCGTATTCTCTAATATTGGATTATATATATAATCACAAGTATGTTAATAATAAACTTATCACTCTGAACTCATTCTAAGGCATTACAAACCCCATCTCTAATGAGTTTTCTCATTCTAGGATACTACTGATCCTATCTCTAATGAATATTCTTATTGGATATTACTAATCCAATCTCTGATGAGTCTTTCAGTTCTAATGAGTTGTACCCCAAAGATTTGAGCTAACCTCGCTCTGATATCAACTGTAAAGACACGTAAATTCCCGTCCTTAGGATCGACCATAAACTACGCAGGTCTGATCCGAAAGTTCGAAATCCACGAATGCTTTAACTTTGGGAATACAACACATCAGAACAAATAACAACAGACTTTTATAAACATTATAATAATGTTACATCAGAGTACAGAATATATATCAGAGTACATTGATAAATAATACAGCAGAAGATTTAATTACAACAAAACTAATACAATCTAGTGGAATAATTAAATTAATCACAATGGAAGAATATCAATGCTCTGGACCCAGATCTAAGTTCGATCCAGAATCCTACTCAAAATATCTGCAAAAATAGCTAGGTTACTGCCCGTGTGGAAAAGAGGGCACCCGAGTTTGCAAAGTAAATCAAACTACGGGCCAGTCATGAGACTGGTGTGAGAAATGTTTACTTAACTTAACTAGTAATAAGGCAAATCAGAGGACCGCGCCGCTAACGCGGAACGGGTTTAATTCCATTGGATTGCCAGTGCATAAGTTTTATAAATTTTTAAGTCAAAAACAACGCAATGCTTTTTAGAAAATGAAATCATTATAAGACTCAAGTCCCATCACATAATGCAACGCAAACGGAGGATAGAGTTTTACCTTATAATGATCAAAAATGCTTGATACGTGGAAAATAATATTTTTAATATTATTATTAGTGTCTAATATGTTTCAAAAATACTTCAAAGTAAATGTATCAATCCTAGACGGCATAATACCCCATCCTACTATGTTGCCATATATAGGTTTAAAATCAAGACCATAATGTCGTATTGGATGTTGGTTTCCATCATGAGTCAAGGCTAGGAACGATCTCCTGACGGATTCAAGACACTCTACCAATGTATTAGGATTCGGACGCTGGCGAACCCTTGGACCCTACAGGGCCGGTCCCCTAATAGTGCAATTGGTTGGATTGGCAATTCCTGAACACACGCTTCCCGATCCTATTGGACCTATAAATTGGCAATTGCGGCCAATAAAAATCTGAGGTGCCTCAAAATGCATCAACCACATAAGTAAAATGTCGGGACGTGTTAAACCCAAACACCACTTCTAGCTAGAAAGAAACGTGTGCACTCCCTGCGTTGCCTTGCTCCGTTTTTGACTCTACTGAGGTGTGAGGCTCGCTAGGTAGTGAAATACACAAAGCTATTCCTAGATAGTCTATGCTTTGATCATCATCCACAAGGCTCTGCTTTTCAACAAAAGCCTTGATCAATTGCATCTTGGCATGCCACATTGACAGTCCATACTATGCGATCGATAACTACCAATATATAAACTCTGAGCTCGTGCGTCTCAAAGAAGGGTGTTAAGCAAGAGAATAAATTCTCTGCCACCATAGAAATATATTAATAGATATCAATTTAATGAAACGACCCAAACTTCCCAGTAAAGGAAAGCCTAGATTTGCTTTAAGAACAACACACATCAGAACATAAACTGAACAACATTTTATTGCTGATTACAACAATTATATCAGAGTACAAGAATATAACAGAGTACGAATACTTATTATACAATAGAAATACAATGATAACATAGATTTTAAATTACATTTAAATCGTAGTAGAAAAATATTCAAATATACAACTGAAAGGAATACACGGATACAGAGCTTTCCGAATACCGCTTCAGTTGTAAACCAAGATCCTGTAAATATATCTGCAAAAAGCTACTCGACTGCCCGTGTGGAAAATAAGGGCACCCGAGTTTGCTAGTGAAACAAACTATAGGTCAGTCATGGGACTGATATGAGAAATCTTAACTTAACTATCTAATAATAAGGCTAATCACAGGACCACGCCGCTAACGCGGAATGGGTTTACTCCATTGGATTGCCAGTGCATAAATTAAAGTAAATCGTTAATCAACGCAATGCTTTTTAGAAAAATGAAACCATTATAAGACCCAAGTCCCATCACACAATGCAACGCAAACCGGAGGATAGGGTTTTACCTTATAATGGTCAAGAGATGCTTGATACGATAAAACGGATTTGATATTAGTGAGTATATGTTTTAAAAACCATTTCAATCATAATATATCAATCATAGACGGTACGAGTACCATATATCATGTCTCCATACTAGTTCTACAATCCTTAATTTGTTTAAAGACTTATTACATGAACAAATACGATAATCAATATTTAAATCAACCTTTTAATTTAATTCATTAAAAGAAATTGTAAAGAAATTAAATGTCAACGATATATATAGCATATGTTTAACTAGCGTGGTTAACGAAATTTATGGTAACATTAATAATCAAATAAATTATACATGTACATTTCTCAATATAAGTATATTTTCAAACCTGGGTTTGAAATGATAATCGTGAAATAATAACCATAATAATGTAGAAACGGTTTGACATGTGAATTTACTCCAACTTTAAATTGGATCGAAATTTGAACTTCGTACATTTAAGGTTAATTAAAGGAAATTTTAACAGTATGGAAATATAATTCTATTCTTTAATTTTGCTGCAAACATAAATTATTAATAAGCAATAGGAATATCAGATCTTGAACATAATTATTTTGCATAAAATGATTTCGGGAATGTATAAGTTTAAATGTCAATGTTTGTTTGTCAAATTTGGTGATCGCTGTTCGTTTATTTTTTTTTTTAAAATGTTTAGCAGTCCGCAAAATGAATTTAATTCTGATTTGTAATGAATCTAAATTAATTGACATACGATGGAAATAATACGAAGAAATAAACAGTTACTTTGGAAACTAAGAGAGTAGATTCGAAAAGGATGAATCAAAGCACCTATTAATTCAGAAAATAAAATAAAGTTGAATACATTTCAACGTATGTTATTTTAAAATTTAATATTATTAATGCACCTACCAATAAACGCGTTCAACGTATTTTATTCTTTGTGACATTTATGTTAAACAATTTTCTAGATTTGCTTTTGACGTTACTCAGTATATAAAAAGGCACCGTTTTACCTGTAGCAAAGAAACCGCTGCTTTCATTAAAACCCCTTGATTAATTCTCCAACTTTCACGTGACCATTAAAATATATAAATGAAAAGCTGCTGCCATTCCACTCCAACAAACAAAATAAGAAAATCTAAATAAATGGAGACCTATAATACTCCATCTCAAACCCATCGTTCTAACTCTTCACCGCGCCTTTCCCTTGCCTGAAATTCATCCGCAAGTAGCCCAATGGCATCACCTATGTCCGAGACGAGCGCTGCCTCAGATTCAAACCCAATCGAACCCGCACCTCTCTGTTCGTCTATGTGTGAGTCGCCGCCTTCGCCATCCAAGTCCTCTCGAGTTCAGCCGCTGCTATGCCATCATTATGTCCAGTCCACTGCGATTTAATGTAAGTGTACTTACGATTACACTTATTTGCAAGCTATGACACTTCGATGTCCACTGAGTATAATTTGTTTGTGGTTGTATTTCTCTTGCATTCTTCTATCTCGTTGGCATGCCTGGTCTAAGATCCATCCTTATTTGCTGATTTGATCATAAATTTGTTACCTTACACTCACATTTGATGTTACATGCTATAGTATTAATTCTGGTTGCTTTAGTGCGCCTTCTAACATTTATAAAGTACATTGCAGTGTTTGGATCCATTTAGGGGAACCAATATTCTGTTGCATATACAATATTTTTGAAGTATTAGATTTAGCTTTAAAACAACCACATATGTATCACTGCATGTTAGAAACATACCGCACCTTGTTTTCGTGACTTGCTACATCACGCCGATATTTATGATGTCGATATAAAATTTTACATACATGGGCTAAAGTACACTTCTATGGCCATGTTCATTTTAAAATGAAAATGTATCCATTTGTTTATTAATCATGCTGCCTTCATTTCTCGGAAACCATGAACTCCACGCCTTGGTTGCACTTTGTTGCTTTTGCATGTTACATTTCTTTGCATTTGTGGTACCGCATCTTGGGCTGAAAATGTTTTACCAATTAATTCTTAGTTATTCTTATCTATTTTGGAAACTTAATGGCAAACTTACGTATGTGTTGTTTTAGACCGCATAGTCATATACATGGGTTTAACAGTAAATAGTTGGATGGTTATAAATATGTGAATGGTGTTTTTTTTTTTTTTTTTTTTTTTTTTTTTTTTTTTTTTTTGGTGTCAGTTGGACTAACTTAATGGTATGCAAGAATCTTTCCTAACTCAAATTGCATACGGCCTGCACTACCTTGGGAATGACATTTATACATTTTGAAACTGAGACCCCTCAAATTCACCTCTTTGATTATTCAAGTTAAGCCTCACCGAGTTCTTAAATATTTATGTTTACACATTATTATACCTGTTGTTTGGCCTTAAGTGCTTTCAAAATACTCATGCATGCAACAATTGATTTAATTCATTTGCATGCAATTAATTCCATTCATGTATTTGCATTTGACCAACCCCCGGTTGTTTTGGAAAAAGTCACGCATACAGTGGTTTATTGTATTCATTTTCATGCAATTAGTTCCAATTCATTTCATTTGCACGCACTGATTCAATTCATTTCAATTGCATGGATTGTTCAATTAGATTTACTTGCATATCTATTGTTGTCCTGCATATTTTATTTCATGCATGTAAACTTCTTTGTTTCATGATAGCAATTCGACCATTATGGACATTTATGTTGTATTAAAATTGACAAATTACATATGTCGTTTATGTTGTATTAAAATTGACAAATTAAATATGTCATTTATGTTGTATTAAAATTGACAAATTAATCATGTCATTTTTTATTGAAATTAGAATTGACAAAATAATCTTGTGATTTTTGTTATATTAGAATTGGCATAACAAGATTATCATTTTAGTGTTTATCAAAGTGTGCTAACTTGAAATAAGTTTAATCCAGACCTGGGTGTTTTGTGTATTTTGCATGGGACACTCGGGTTAGGTCCTAAGTGTTCCAGGCTTAGAAAATTTCAGCTCGCAACGAAGTGGAGTGGCATGTAAAGACGCATATGGCACACGCCCGACAAAACTGTAAATCTTTTATTTATTTAAAAATTCATGTAATGTACTTATAAAATCTTCCGTTGTATAAATATTTTGTACAACTCTGATATTATTTGTATAAAAATTTCTTCCACTGCAAATATTGTGTCTATGATTCTGTGTTTATTCTGTTTAAACTTGATAAGCTAAATAATAATTTGTCTTTTGGAACATTTTGAGTTGGTTTAAATACCGACTTAAAGCGGTAAAAAAGGCAGGTTGTTACTGTTGGTATCAGAGCTTTGGTTTGACAAAGCTTAGCTTATCGGATTTAAAAACTCATTAGAGATAGAGTAGCAATACTCTAGAATGAGTGGAATTATCACAAGACTCACTGTTGAGATAACGTATTTTGAAAATTTGAATTATTTTGAAATTAAAATAATAGTTTTGAAAAGCAATTTTTTTTTTGAAATATAATCTACGATAAGAGTTTTGAGTATTTTATTCAACATCGAGATTGGACTGTCAAATATGTACGGATTTTGAATATACGCCTAGCTAACGTATATACAAAGTCCAATATATACGAGACTGATATAGAATCACATTCTAATCGCTTGGAAATAATTATGTGGATGATTGCGAGATCACTTGTATTCATTTTCGAGTTTCAAAAATGGGATGGCTGTATGGTTCTGATTTAAACGTCGATAAATACTTGAAACCGATTAGATGAGCATGTTTGGATAAAATTTAATAAATCATTTTGATAAAATAATATGAACTGAAATAGATAAGGGACATATTAAATATTTTGTAAAGTATAAATTGAAATCGCAAATGAATTGCGATGAAATTGGGAATAATTTGAATAAAGATTCAAATAGAAATGAATGTTTAAAAATATAATTTTGCCGTTTCACTAATTTTGTTTGTTGGCCTTAACTTGCCGTTATTGTTCGCCTATCGTTCGAACCATTCGTGCTTAAATTTTTTAAACTATCCAAATCTTATCCCGATCCTTTGAATTGCTTTAAAAAAATATATGGACAAGTCGAAATTTGAAAATTGGTTTAAAACAAAGAACATGGAATGAATGAAAAATTCAAACTTCAAATGAAAAATTAAAATGAGAAATTTGAGTTATGATCTAACTTGAACAATTAGTTCAAATTAAAGGTTTCAAATTTAACTTTTAGTTAAATTTGAGTTTGATTACAACATTGAAATCGATGTTAGCTAAATTTTGTAAAGTTCGGGAAATTTAGTTCGAATTGGAATATTTCCTAAAAATAGTATTTATTTTATAACTATTATATGTATTATTATTGTTTTATGTGAACTAAAGTATAACTTTTATTTCTTATTTAATTATTCTCTACCAAATCTATTTTGATTTTCGAAATACTCTGCAAACTATTTTGTATTAAAATATATTTAATTTATTCAAACCTATTTTGTCAAACCTATTTAATTTACTGTAACACCCCGAAAATTCTATAACTGTGAAATTTATGAATTAAAGTATAATTAATTTTAAATCAAAGAACCAAGGGAAACGGGATACGCCATTGCGTTCGTCTCGGAAAAATACGCGAAATAGAGTCCGAGTTTTCGAAAAACGGAGTCCGTATGAAGAAGATATGGCCTTCGGAAGTTTTGAATTAAATTTAAAATTCAAACAGAATAAAATAAAATTTAAATTCGAAAATGGGGCCCAATGGGCCAGGGCGGAAAAACGCCCGCCTGACGCACCCAGGTCGACTGGGCTGTCGACCTGGTCTGACCAGGTCGACAGGCCTGTCGACAGGGCTGTCGACAGGGGTACCGACCTGGTCGAGCCCAGTCAACCTGGCTGGCCAGGTCGGTGTGTGGTCGGATTTCTGTGGTCTGCTTTGTCATTAGGGCTAGGTGGCGGATTTTTATTGGTCTCTCTTCCTAATGAATGGCTATGATCTAACCTAGCAACATCAAGGGTCCTAATCAATTCCTAACCTCTATATAAACAACCCTAGACTAAACCCTAATCTATTCATTCAAAAATAAGAACATAGCCGCCAAGTTGCTGAGGAACGACTAAGAGTAGCCGCCAACTAGAGAGAGAGAATTAGGAAGAAAGTTCTAAAGCCTAAAGCAATTCAAGCAACCTAAAGCCAATCAATTCAACATAGGAATCATATCTCTTAATTAGAGAATTCGCCTCAACCATTGTAAGTAGAGTATTACTTTGGTATGAACAAATGATTGTGTAGATATGTATGCTTGAATTGTGGCAACGAAATTCATATTTGTGCGTTCTTATCAATTTATATACGATTGGATATTCTGAATTATGTCATTCAATTATAAAGAACTACATGCGGTAGTTCTATGCAAATATACGTTTGGAATATTCGCAAATTATGTGACCTATGTTGAAGCTACATGTATGTAGTTGATTTAAATTCATGCAAGTTTGGGGTTTTGCTACTATGCCATCATGATGTATATTTTTGTGCATAAATCATTTTGTATGTAATTAGAACAAGTTTGGTTATTATCATCCATATGAAATTGGGTATCATGTTTTAAGCCATGCTTTTGTACTAGAAAACCTATTTGCAAACTTATGAATATGGCTAGGCTATGATTGATATTTGGCATAATTGAAATTCATGTTAAGTCTATCTTGTTTAAAAAAAAGAATTATATGATGACATATGTGAGACATGGCTAGGTTAGACTCAAAAATCCCTTTTTGCAAGTTTAAAGCAAACACCATGTTTAGGAATCTTTATGCATAAGTATATTTATACCATCGTTATGTGATTAGACTTAAATCATGATTAAGTTGAACTATGCTTATGTTTGACATTATGCCATGCTTATGCTAGAAATATTTATGCCATGCTTATGTTTGACATTATGCCATGCTTATGCTAGAAATATTTATGCCATGCTTATGTTTGACATTATGCATAAATAAGAATATAGGTTCATTTTGCAATTAAACCTATGCAAATTCACATGCTTTGATTCATGTCACCTATGTTACCACTATGCAAGTACACCAGTTTCTATTATGTATTTCCAACGTCATATGCAAGTTCATGCGCTCACCTTCCCCTCTTTGTGTATGTAATCACGCCTTAAGCCTCCCCTTTTCGCATGGCTAAATTGGGCTTTAAAAGGCTAAGCCCAATATATATAAACGGACGTGTAAAACGGGGGAAAATAACGTTGGGTTAAAATTAATTAATGAATGAAAATATAAAATAGAAGGGCCCAAATTCAAGTATGGGTTGGGCCCGTGATTGGTGTAACCTTTACACCATTAGCTTAATAATGGGCCGCAAATATTTACATATAAGAAATAAAGAGGAATGACAAAATATGTAAATGTAGAACATACGATGTGTTTAACCCGAGGTTGGATTGAGTTGTGATGTAAACCTGCCCGGAACCGCCCGGCTGTCCAGTAGTCACAACAATACCTATCCAATGTGGGAGGTTAAACATGGAGCCCAGCAACGACCCGCGGTTAGACTGAGTTGTGGCGTAAGACTGCCCGGAACCAACCGGCAACAGGCAGCCACAACAATACCTGTCTAATGTGAGAGGTCAGGGCCTTAAAAAGACAATTAAGGCTGAGTCAGAATTGTTAGGATTAAGTGAACTAAAGACTTAATCAAAATGGAACATGCTAAACTAAACGGACTGGTGGGGGTTAGGTTAGAAAACACTTAACCAACTTAGCATGTTGGCTAGAGATAGAAAACCTAGTAACGGGGGACCCTTTTCAGCAGTAACCCTAAAAAGGTGTATCAGGATACCCTGAAACTAGGCAGGGTGGGGCACGATTACTGGGCTGATTGTAAGAGGTCAAATCGACGGCGGTGGTGTAGCAGTGTAGGTTCTAACGGAGTGCGGGCGTGCACACACTCCGGTGCAGAAAAATAAGGCACTGGACACCAGTAGCATACCTGTGCACTCTAAGGTTGTGTCGGGTTGCCACTATGGGACTTGATACACCCCATGGTGGGACCAGCATAGGTAACTACAGACATCGGGGGCCGTGAGACACATGTAACTTTGCGAGTAGGAGCCGATCATCATAGAATGGATCACATCACCCTGATTTATGGGGTGCAAATTGGAAACTAGTTTATATGGGTTCAGAGATCAACATGGGGTACGATAGTGCATGCCCACTTCTTGTTTATACTTATCATACCCAGTTCTTTATTCATAGACAAAATAGTACTAGACTTACTCAGGCTTTATGTCTGACTCTACTTTTCTTTCGTCTTCTTTCTTCCGTTCCCCCCCCCCCCCAGGTCCTCAGGGAGGGAACACAGCAGCTTGACCAACCTCAACATCCAGCTTGAAGAAGAGAAATGTATTGCTTGGACTTTCCTGTTTTGAACTATGGCTTTTGGACAATCCACTATGGGGCTTTTGCAGTTTATCTATGTTTTATTTATGCTTCTTTAAAAATAATGTACTCAAGATAGATTATGAAAGTGTTATGTTATGTTTTTGAGAAGGATGTTGTTGTAACACGTATTTGACTTATAAGAAATAAAGTTTGTTGTTCTTCCGCTGTTTACAAATATGTGTTCTTATATCTGTCTTGTATATCTGTGACTTGTACTTATAAACCTCCACCAAAATTAGGGCATTCCCTTTGAGAGTGACCCTAACGGAGGTGGGGTGTTTCACTTGGTATCAGAGCATAGGTTTACCAGATAAGATAAAAAGTTTTGAAAAATTATTTTCAAAAAGGAAATTTAATGAAGCATTTTTAAAAGAAAAATATTATTTTATTATAAAAGGCAAAAGTCCACTCCCCAAAGCCATAGGAACTATCTCTTATCCTTCGTTTTGAATCTATCCTTTTTGTTTCAGCATGTCCCAAGATCTTAACTTGCCTGAAGGGCTGCCAATACCTGGTTGGTTTAGACGGTTCTTAGAAGCAAGGGCCACTCCGCCAGGTCCTACCGTTCCTCCTCCCCCAACAGAAGGAAATCATCCAGCTGCAGCAGCACCTTTTCCTCCACCTCCTCCTCGGGGAAACACTTTTGCTAAGATATGTAAAGATTTTAAAGCTATGGGAGGAAGGGATTTCCATGGAACTGAGTCCTTCGTAGCAGCTAGGAATTGGCTGAAAGAAACGGAGGACCTATTCGTCATCTTTGAGGTAGAGGATAGACAAAAAGTACAATTGGCAGTATGGCTATTGAAGGGCGAGGCTTCCTACTGGTGGGAAGTCACTAATGCTGAAAGACCAGTCGAGACATGGGAGGACTTTAGGGCAAGGTTTAAGACCAAATTTCTCTCAGATGCGGAAAGAAGTTTGCAGTTGGAAAAATTCTTATTTCTTAAGCAAGGGGACAAGACAGTCAGAGAGTATGTGAATCAGTTCGATGAGCTGGCTAAGTTTGGGCTTGACCTAGTCAACACCCCGCACAAGAAGGCTCTCCGTTTCGTCAAAGGGTTAAATGAGCCATTACACAGTCTGGCCATGACCCATATACCCATGGGAGCCACGTATGAAAGATTGGTGCAAATGGCATTGCTGAATGAAGAGGATAAGGGCAAGAAGAAAGAGGGTTTGCAGCCCAAGAAGACAGACTTTAAGAAAGGCGGGGAAGGCAACAAAGAGAAGAGGATGTGTAATTTCTGTGGCAAAGTGGGGCACTTAGTAAAGGACTGCCGGAAAAAGAAGGCCAAGGAGAATGGTGGGTGCTTTTCTTGCGGTGAGAAGGGCCATAGGGCTAAGGACTGCCCAAAGAAACGAGGACAGGGGCAGAGGACGGGATCCACCCCAGGGGCACAGGTTCATGTGCTGGAAGCGCCACCTTTGCAACAGCGAGGTATAAATACTTCTGTAGAAAGTGTAGTTTATCTTTATGATCACCCCGTTCGCACTTTGTTTGATTCTGGCGCATCACACTCCTTTATCTCGTCTACTTTAGTAGAATCTCTGCACCTAAAAACTAGTGTGGTAGAGGACCCCTTAATTGTTTCAAACCCAATTGGGGGCCCAGCTCATTTGTCTATGATCTGTGTGGGATTGAAAAATCTCTATTCTAAGCGTAGAATTTCTATGTAGTGCCTTTGTTTTGGGCTTTTCGAGGTATGGTTTGATTTTGGGTATGGATTGGCTATCCAGTAATGGGGCCATCCTTGATTGTGAGAAAAGGGTTGTTAGGCTCCTAACCCAGCTCGGTAATACTTTGGAAATTTCTTGTAATCCCTCGTATGCGGTTATGCTTAGTTATCTTGAATCGCTAGATGCCTCTGTTGAAAATTTGCAATCAGTTAGAGTGGTCCGGGAATATCCGGATGTCTTTGAAGAGGTGAAGGGCTTGCCTCCAAAGCAGGAAATAGACTTCCGCATATATCTTGTAGATAATGCAAAGCCCGTTGCGTTGCCCGTTAGACATATGGCTCCACGAGAAAGGAAAGAGCTCAGTAAATAGACTAAAGAGCTTCTAGAAAAGGGGTTCATTAGGAGGAGCATTTCAGAATGGGGCGCTCCAGTAGTGTTCGCCACTAAGGCTGAAGGTTCATTTCGCTGATGCATGAGTTGTAAAGAATCACCTTAGTAAGTACATTTGTTTATTTTCAAGAGATAATCCATCTATGTGGAATACCTTCTAGTAAGTGAATTTTGGAGAGCTTGCATGGAACCATGAGTAAGCAGTTAGGCTTGAGCCAAGTATACTAGAAGGAGAATGAGTGAAAGAGGAACGAGAAATAGGTTCCAACTCATATTTTGGAAACAAGAATTAAGAAGCTACGAAATTGTGAAGTTAAAAACGGACAAAGCATAATATCTCTTCTTAAGAGTATATCCTTGATTCCTTTCTTCCTGTAGAGCTTACTTGCATAGTATCTTTTCGGTATATCCTCTCGGTCCCATTCTCAATCCAATTTCTGTTGCAAACCACATAGGGAGTATGACTCATCTGTTAGTAACACATGTTGGGGCTCGAGCGTGTTCATCGGTTTGACTAAAGTTTTTGGGTTTTATATGATACAGATTGGTCTTAGGAAGGGACTCCCTTGTGACCTAAAAGGAGTCCATCATGCTTAGTTTCCTAGAATCATATATGGTGGTTGGGTTGAGTAATTCTTTGGGTGTCAGTCTGATGTTGATTTCGGTCTTCGGGGCTGATGCTTAGAGAGTTCTTCTCCTAATCAATATATATGTGGCATAGGTTTTCAGTCTTGACATTGCCTAATAGGCACAAAGTTTTTACTTGCTTCATTCGACTATACCTTTAGATGGGAACAATTGGGAAAATGACCTATAGATTAGAGCTACCCGAGAAGTTGGCTGGAGTCCACAACGTTTTTCACGTTTCACATCTCCGAAAATGTCTGCATGAGTCAGCTGAAGTGGTAGAGCCAAATATACTCGAAGAAGCCGAAGTGGAACGCGAAGCAACCATAAGAAAAGTTCCAACCCGCATCTTAGGAACGGAAGTGAAGAAGCTACGCAACCGTGAAGTCAAGCTCGTCAAAGTTCAGTGGAGCGACGCCGAGGGAGACGCGACTTGGGAAACTGAAGCTAGAATACGTACAGCCTACCCTTTTCTGTTCGAGGGTACATCTTTGATCTTTCCTTTTCCTTAAGTTGCGCTTTTATCTATCTTTTTAGGTATATTTCCTCGACCTTATCCTTTAGGTAGAAACCCTTTGGATGGAAACATGTAATTGAAACATGTTATGGATGATGGTTGCAAGTGGTTGCAAGTGATTGCTAGTGGTTGCTCGTGGTTGCATATACACACACAATCTAGGTTTTAGATCGGCTCAGTCACTTCATATTGCATATGCATATATGTTTGCTTTCATATGTGGTTGAACTCTAATGTGTTGTCATGTGGATGCTGCATTTGTACTGAATGATTGAGCACTCATGTAGAATCAAGAATAGGAAAATTTGCATACATAATGGATTCATGGCACTTACATAATTCGCATTAAGGAGGTCAACTGAATCAGTAGACCGCCTGATTTTGCATTAGATAAGTACATGTACACACACACTTTGCATATGATCATGAAGCATTAGAAGTCTTTTAAGGACAATGAATGCTCGTGTTTGATGGATGAGTAGATGGATGATTGGATGTTAGGATATACATTCCTCCTAACTTGAAGATTTCGGGGACGAAATCCTTTTAAGTGGGGGAGAATGTAACACCCCGAAAATTCTATAACTGTGAAATTTATGAATTAAAGTATAATTAATTTGAAATCAAAGAACCAAGGGAAACGGGATACGCCATTGCGTTCGTCTCTGAAAAATACGCGAAATAGAGTCCGAGTTTTCGAAAAACGGAGTCCGTATGAAGAAGATATGGCCTTCGGAAGTTTTGAATTAAATTTAAAATTCAAACAGAATAAAATAAAATTTAAATTCGAAAATGGGGCCCAATGGGCCAGGGCGGAAAAACGCCCGCCTGACGCACCCAGGTCGACTGGGCTGTCGACCTGGTCTGACCAGGTCGACAGGCCTGTCGACAGGGCTGTCGACAGGGGTATCGACCTGGTCGAGCCCAGTCAACCTGGCTGGCCAGGTCGGTGTGTGGTCGGATTTCTGTGGTCTGCTTTGTCATTAGGGCTAGGTGGCGGATTTTTATTGGTCTCTCTTCCTAATGAATGGCTATGATCTAACCTAGCAACATCAAGGGTCCTAATCAATTCCTAACCTCTATATAAACAACCCTAGACTAAACCCTAATCTATTCATTCAAAAATAAGAATATAGCCGCCAAGTTGCTGAGGAACGACTAAGAGTTGCCGCCAACTAGAGAGAGAGAATTAGGAAGAAAGTTCTAAAGCCTAAAGCAATTCAAGCAACCTAAAGCCAATCAATTCAACATAGGAATCATATCTCTTAATTAGAGAATTCGCCGCAACCATTGTAAGTAGAGTATTACTTTGGTATGAACAAATGATTGTGTAGATATGTATGCTTGAATTGTGGCAATGAAATTCATATTTGTGCGTTCTTATCAATTTATATACGATTGGATATTCTGAATTATGTCATTCAATTATAAAGAACTACATGCGGTAGTTCTATGCAAATATACGTTTGGAATATTCGCAAATTATGTGACCTATGTTGAAGCTACATGTATGTAGTTGATTTAAATTCATGCAAGTTTGGGGTTTTGCTACTATGCCATCATGATGTATATTTTTGTGCATAAATCATTTTGTATGTAATTAGAACAAGTTTGGTTATTATCATCCATATGAAATTGGGTATCATGTTTTAAGCCATGCTTTTGTACTAGAAAACCTATTTGCAAACTTATGAATATGGCTAGGCTATGATTGATATTTGGCATAATTGAAATTCATGTTAAGTCTATCTTGTTTAAAAAAAAGAATTATATGATGACATATGTGAGACATGGCTAGGTTAGACTCAAAAATCCCTTTTTGCAAGTTTAAAGCAAACATCATGTTTAGGAATCTTTATGCATAAGTATATTTATACCATCGTTATGTGATTAGACTTAAATCATGATTAAGTTGAACTATGCTTATGTTTGACATTATGCCATGCTTATGCTAGAAATATTTATGCCATGCTTATGTTTGACATTATGCCATGCTTATGCTAGAAATATTTATGCCATGCTTATGTTTGACATTATGCATAAATAAGAATATAGGTTCATTTTGCAATTAAACCTATGCAAATTCACATGCTTTGATTCATGTCACCTATGTTACCACTATGCAAGTACACCGGTTTCTATTATGTATTTCCAACGTCATATGCAAGTTCATGCGCTCACCTTCCCCTCTTTGTGTATGTAATCACGCCTTAAGCCTCCCCTTTTCGCATGGCTAAATTGGGCTTTAAAAGGCTAAGCCCAATATATATAAACGGACGTGTAAAACGGGGGAAAATAACGTTGGGTTAAAATTAATTAATGAATGAAAATATAAAATAGAAGGGCCCAAATTCAAGTATGGGTTGGGCCCGTGATTGGTGTAACCTTTACACCATTAACTTAATAATGGGCCGCAAATATTTACATATAAGAAATAAAGAGGAATGACAAAATATGTAAATGTAGAACATACGATGTGTTTAACCCGAGGTTGGATTGAGTTGTGATGTAAACCTACCCGGAACCGCCCGGCTGTCCAGTAGTCACAACAATACCTATCCAATGTGGGAGGTTAAACATGGAGCCCAGCAAGGACCCGAGGTTAGACTGAGTTGTGGCGTAAGACTGCCCGGAACCAACCGGCAACAGGCAGCCACAACAATACCTGTCTAATGTGAGAGGTCAGGGCCTTAATAAGACAATTAAGGCTGAGTCAGAATTGTTAGGATTAAGTGAACTAAAGACTTAATCAAAATGGAACATGCTAAACTAAACGGACTGGTGGGGGTTAGGTTAGAAAACACTTAACCAACTTAGCATGTTGGCTAGAGATTGAAAACCTAGTAACGGGGGACCCTTTTCAGCAGTAACCCTAAAAAGGTGTATCAGGATACCCTGAAACTAGGCAGGGTGGGGCACGATTACTGGGCTGATTGTAAGAGGTCAAATCGACGGCGGTGGTGTAGCAGTGTAGGTTCTAACGGAGTGCGGGCGTGCACACACTCCGGTGCAGAAAAATAAGGCACTGGACACCAGTAGCATACCTGTGCACTCTAAGGTTGTGTCAGGTTGCCACTATGGGACTTGATACACCCCATGGTGGGACCAGCATAGGTAACTACAGACATCGGGGGCCGTAAGACACATGTAACTTTGCGAGTAGGAGCCGATCATCATAGAATGGATCACATCACCCTGATTTATGGGGTGCAAATTGGAAACTAGTTTATATGGGTTCAGAGATCAACATGGGGTACGATAGTGCATGCCCACTTCTTGTTTATACTTATCATACCCAGTTCTTTATTCATAGACAAAATAGTACTAGACTTACTCAGGCTTTATGTCTGACTCTACTTTTCTTTCGTCTTCTTTCTTCCGTTCCCCCCCCCCCCAGGTCCTCAGGGAGGGAACACAGCAGCTTGACCAACCTCAACATCCAGCTTGAAGAAGAGAAATGTATTGCTGGGACTTTCCTGTTTTGAACTATGGCTTTTGGACAATCCACTATGGGGCTTTTGCAGTTTATCTATGTTTTATTTATGCTTCTTTAAAAATAATGTACTCAAGATAGATTATGAAAGTGTTATGTTATGTTTTTGAGAAGGATGTTGTTGTAACACGTATTTGACTTATAAGAAATAAAGTTTGTTGTTCTTCCGCTGTTTACAAATATGTGTTCTTATATCTGTCTTGTATATCTGTGACTTGTACTTATAAACCTCCACCAAAATTAGGGCATTCCCTTTGAGAGTGACCCTAACGGAGGTGGGGTGTTTCATTTACTTAAACTATTTTATATCATAACTTATCTAATTTATTCAAATTCTATTTTCTATATACTTATTTATTCGAACCTATTTTATTTCAAGCTTACTTTTTTAAAACTAATTTGAGATAAATTATTTATTCCCGATCTGAGCAATTTCGCCCGAAGTAACTGAATGTAACGATTCAACTGGTTAATGATATTCTTTGATGTGTAACCTAAATCAAATATGAATTTTGAAATTCGATTAATTTGTGAATATGAACTAGTTTTGAAATGAAATTAAATATTCGTATCAGTTGTGAAATCAAAACTAAATTGGTATCGAAATGGAATTTTGTGAAATCTTATATAATGGAATTAATATAAGAATGATATGTTGAAATGTGATTTGGACAGCAAATCTTATGAAAGTTGATATTTATGTAAGTGTGATATATGCGAAACATGAAATGAAGTATTATATAATAGTATGTATGTTTGAAATGAAGATATGGAAATCATTTATAAATGAAACTTACTTCACGGAATCGAGAAGTCTTACAGATAACTATGTGAGTACGTTGAACTCGAAATTGCGACTTGATAAAACGGAATTCGTACGAGTTATGTTGAAATTTACTTGTTGAGTTATATGGAAAATGATTTATGAAAGATATTTGAAAATATCAAGAACGAATGTTATTCGAACATGAAATGAAATCCGAACGGTTAAATCTAAAATGTTAAAAGTTGGAAACTGATAATCTTATATTTATATAAGTGTGGAAATGAAATAGTTTTGAAAGCTATGTCTACTAAAATTTTGAATTCGACAAAGATTCGATATTGAACAATTTGATTCTTATATAAAAATTTGAAGTTATATAATTATGTGGTGAATTAGATATTACTGATTTGAATGAATCCCGATTGGAAAGTAAGAAACTTTTGTAAATGGAATTTTATATAAGCATGATATATGTGATGTACGAAATGAAAAATACTATATGTAGTATTATCTGTTTTGAAGTCAAAGATATGTAAAGTACTTTCTACTGAAAATCGTGATCCTACTTGATAGGGTTGTGTTGGAACTCCGCACGGGATGTCCATTGGAAATCGGGGTCCTACTCGGTAGGAACACGTACTGGAATCCCACTCTGTGGGGTCACTTTGATTTATTTATATTCACTTGATGTTTCATAGCGTAATTCGAGGGGCGAGATGCCTACAGTTACAAGCGATTCCGCTGGGATAGTTGCGTAACCGCTGCGTAACTGCGATCTATAACCGAAGCGAAATTCGAGGGGCGAGATGCCTACTGTTACAAGCGATTCCACTGGGATAGTGGCGTAATCGCCGCATAACTGCGATCTATGGCAACAACTATGGCGAAATTCGATGGGGTGTGATACCTACCGGCACAAGCGATGCTACTGGGATAGTAGCGTAACCGCCGCGTGTCCGCAATCCATGGGGGAATGTATTTTTCATATCTATTTTTAAAAGTTTTTAAGTATTTTCATCGGAAGTCGAAACAAGTATATTCGGTACTTGGAGATTTTTAGTCGTGCGTCTGATCAACGTATGTCTAAAACTTTTAAGAACAAAAAAAACTTGTTAAGATTTCAAGTTATAGAAGTATTTTGACTTCAAATAACAAAATCAATACCATGGAAATTTAATATTATACCACCTCAACATAATCAACTAAGAAAGAAGTTTTGAATGTTTTGCAAGTTTACAGCGTTGAAATATATTAAAATACTAATTTTCGTCTTGGAAAAGAAAAGAATTAATGGAATAAATACGTACTTGAACGAAAATTATTCCATTCGCATAACAATTCTGATTCAGTTTGAATATACGATTTTGATTCTAAATAGAATTGTCTTCTTCTCTCTCGACGGCGAACGCTGATTAGAGTTTTGGATATGAATATAAAATTCTCTATCCTAGTTTATTGCTATGCAAGGAGAATATAAGTTTCTAATCAAGAAATTGAATCAAAAGTTTGCACTAGGGTGATTGGGTTAACAATACTAATTAGAAATAAAAATTTATGTGTTTGAACAAGCAATCAAAGTCGATGTGCGAATGAATGATATATCATTTAATTACCAATTTCTTATTTCGTTCCTTTTCGAGGACGAAAAGCTTTAAGTGGGGGAGATTGTAGCGACTTAAAAATTTTGATGTTTAAAATATAAAGTAAATTAAGTATTTAACGTTAATAATCAAAATTTATATTTGAAATTCTACTTAGAATTTGGAAGTCTAGTTTATTTCAATTTGGTTTTGAATTAATCTTGTATGTATAAATTTAATTTCGATATTTGAATGTTATGGATTTAAATTTAATTTTATAATATTATTAATACATGATTTTAAATTTATTTCCAATAAATGACAAATTATGATAGAATGAATGATGATTTATAACAAAGGAAAAGTTTGTCAAATTGTAAGTATGTTTGAAATCATTAAATTTGAACAATTGTTTCTAAAAGGAAATTTAGTAGTCGAATCCTTAATTTGTTTAAAGACTTATTACATGAACAAATACGATAATCAATATTTAAATCAAAATTTTAATTTAATTCATAAAAAGAAATTGTAAAGAAATTAAATGTCAACGATATATATAGCATATGCTTAACTAGCGTAGTTAACGAAATTTATGGTAACATTAATAATCTAATAAATTATACATGTACATTTCTCAATATAAGCATATTTTTAAACCTGGGTTTGAAATGATAATCGTGAAATAATAACCATAATAACGTAGAAATGGTTTGAAATGTGAATTTAATCCAACTTTAAATTGGATCGAAATTTGAACTGCGTACAATTAAGGTTAATTAAAGGAAATTTTAACATTATGGAAATATAATTCTATTCTTAAATTTTGCTGCAAACATAAATTATTAATAAGCAATAGGAATATCAGATCTTGAACATAATTATTTTGCATAAAATGATTTGGGAATGTATAAGTTTAAATGTCAATGTTTGTTTGTCAAATTTGGTGATCGATGTTCGTTTAAATATTTTTTTTTAAATGTTTAGCGGTCCGCAAACTGAATTTAATTCTGATTGGTAATGAATCTAAATTAATTGACAAATGATGGATATAATTCGAAGAAATAAATGGTTACTTTGGAAACTAAGAGAGTAGATTCGGAAAGGATGAATCAAAGCACCTATTAATTCAGAAAATAAAATAAAGTTGAATACATTTCAACATATGTTATTTTAAAATTTAATATTATTAATGCACCTACCAATAAACGCGTTCAACGTATTTTATTCTTTGTGTACATTTATGTTAAAGAATTTTCCAGATTTGCTTTTGACGTTACTCAGTATATAAAAAGGCACCGTTTTACCTATAGCAAAGAAACCGCTGCTTTCATTAAAACACCTTGATTAATTCTCCAACATTCACGTGACCATTAAAATATATAAATGAAATCTGCTGCCATTCCACTCCAACAAACAAAATAAGAAAATCTAAATAAATGGAGACCTATAATACTCCATCTCAAACCCATCGTTCTAACTCTTCACCGCGCCTTTCCCTTGCCTGAAATTCATCCGCAAGTAGCCTAGTGGCATCACCTTTGTCCGAGACGAGCGCTGCCTCAAATTCAAACCCAATCGAACCCGCACCTCTCTGTTCGTCTATGTGTGAGTCGCCGCCTTCGCCATCCAAGTCCTCTCGAGTTCAGCTGCTGCTATGCCATCATTATGTCCAGTCCACTGCGATTTAATGTAAGTGTACTTACGATTAAACTTATTTGCAAGCTATGACACTTCGATGTCCACTGAGTATAATTAGTTTGTGGTTGTCTTTCTCTTGCATTCTTCTATCTCGTTGGCATGCCTGGGCTAAGATCCATCCTTATTTGCTGATTTGATCATAAATTTGTTACCTTACACTCACATTTGATGTTACATGCTGTAGTATTAATTCCGATTGCTTTAGTGTGCCTTCTAACATTTATAAAGTACATTGCAGTGTTTGAATCCATTTAGGGGGAACCAATATTCTGTTGCATATACAATATTTTTGAAGTATTAGATTTAGCTTTAAAATAACCACATATGTATCACTGCATGTTAGAAATATACCGCCCCTTGTTTTCGTGACTTGCTACATCACGCCGATATTTATGATGTCAATGTAAAATTTTACATACATGGGCTAAAGTACACTTATATGGCTATGTTCATTTTAAACTGAAAATGTATCCATTTGTTTATTAATCATGCTGCCTTCATTTCTCGGAAACCATGAACTCCACGCCTTGGTTGCACTTTGTTGCTTTTGCATGTTACATTTCTTTGCATTTGTGGTACCGCTTCTTGGGCTGAAAATGTTTTACTATTAATTATTAGTTATTCTTATCTTTTTTGGAAACTTGATGGCAAACTTACATATATGTTGTTTTAGACCACATAGTCATATACATGGGTTTAACAGGAAATGAGAAATAGTTGGATGGTTATAGATATGTGAATGGTGGTTTGGAAGTTTTTTTTTTTTTTTTTTTGGTGACAGTTGGACTAACTTAATGGTATGCATGAATCTTTCCTTACTCAAATTGCATACGGCCTGCACTACCTTGGGAATGGAATTTATACATTTTGTAACTGAGACCCCTCAAATTCACCTCTTTGATTATTCAAGTTAAGCCTCACTGAGTTCTTAAATATTTATGTTTACACATTATTATACCTGTTGTTTGGCCTTAAGTGCTTTCAAAATACTCATGCTTGCAACAATTGATTTAATTCATTTGCATGCAATTAATTCCATTCATGTATTTGCATTTGACCAACCCCCGGTTGTTTTGGAAAAAGTCACGCATATAGTGGTTTATTTGATTCATTTGCATGCAATTAATTCCAATTCATTTCATTTTCATGCTCTGATTCAATTCATTTTAATTGCATGGATTGTTCAATTAGATTTACTTGCATATATATTGTTGTCTTGCATATTTTATTTCATGCATGTAAACTTCTTTGTTTCATGGTAGCAATTCGACCATTATGGACATTTATGTTGTATTAAAATTGACAAATTAGATATGTCATTTATGTTGTATTAAAATTGACAAATTAATCATGTCATTTTTTATTGAAATTAGAATTGACAAAATAATCTTGTCATTTTTGTTATATTAGAATTGACATTACAAGATTATCATTTTAGTGTTTATCGAAGTGTGCTAACTTGAAATAAGTTTAATCCTGACTCGGGTGTTTTGTGTATTTTGCATGGGACACTCAGGTTAGGTCCTAAGTGTTTCAGGCTTAGAAAATTTCAGCTCGCAACGAAGTGGAGTGGCATGTAAAGACGCATATGGCGCACGCCCGACAAAACTGTAAATCTTTTATTTATTTAAAAATTCATGTCATGTACTTATAAAATCTTCCGTTGTATGAATATTTTGTACAACTCTGATATTATTTGTATAAAAATTTCTTCCGCTGCAAATATTGTGTCTGTCATTCTATGTTTATTCAGTTTAAACTTGATAAGCTAAATAATAATCTGCCTTTTGGAACGTTTTGAGTTGGTTTAAATACCAACTTAAAGCGGTAAAAAAGGCAGGTCGTTACAGACACTCTAGTAAATGCCTCAGGATCACACCTTTGGGCAACCCTTGGAGCGGTAGGGCCGGTCCCCGCATGTCGGCAGTGGATTGGTTATGCCTGAACCCACGTTTCCTGGTTCCTTTGAACCTATAGTATGACCACTAATGGCCTATAAAAATCCGAGGCACCTCAAAATCCATCATCCACATAAGTAAAATGCCAGCCAGTTTAAGCACTGACACCACCACTAGCATGCACTCCCTATGGTCCATATCTTGTTTTTGACTCATACCGGGGTGTGAGGCTTGCGAAGTCACGATATACACAAAGCTATGCCATAATAGGCTATACTTTGATCATCCCACAAGGCCCTGCTTTTCAACAAAAGCCTTGATCATTTGCATCTTGGCGTGCCACATTGAGAATTCACGCCATGCGATCAGTCACTATTAATATATATCAGGGTGTTAAGCAGAGAATAAATTCTCCACCACCAATCAGATATACATTAATACAAATCCATTTAATTCATATGGAACGATATCCAATGTCAGACACACATCCATTTACTAGCTTATGCTCTGGGTCTGAGCGAAAACCAAATCCGAACAATCAACAATAGTCTGGACGGCCACCACTGAAGCCCCTTCAAGGTAGCTACTCCCATCAAAAGTCTCTGTAGCAACACATCCATTCGATGCGAAGATCGTCGGTCTTCAAACACCGTCTTCAACTTCGACTCTTCATCGTCATAGTAATTATTCGAAATGGGTTAAACCCGGTCTTTCCGAATAACTCGCGTATCCTATATTAAAACTCAAGTACTATAAAAGCACACCCAACGTGTCATTCCAATTCAGAATTATTCTGCTAATAAAATATTCGCATTATCTTATCAAAGTTAAATTCTGTAACTTTATTCTTAAATCTTTCTTTTTATAGATTTATTAAAACACAACTTGGTTTTAGGTATCAAAAATCATTATTCAATGATTATTTAAATTCGAGAAATTAATCTTATTCTTATCTGGGTTAAAGAACTAATGTCATTTAGAACATAGTTCACGGTAAACCCAAAATCATCTTCCATAAAATATGGAATCTTCACAAAAATCAAATCAATATATACTCATTATAAATTTCTGTATACGACAAATAATATAAATGGAATAACGGCAAAGCCTCTTAAATTCCATATGTAGTAGCGGCCTTCTTTTACAGAAGATTATCTCGGTTATGATTAATTCGAATTCCATTCAATTCCAATTTAATTTATTTAATTGGAAAACTTTACCTTTGGAAAATTTTCGTTTAAATCTAAATAAAAGTTTTACAATTTCCAAATCATATTTTCACTGTCAGTTAGGTTAAAGGAAAAATGTCGCTTCAAAACACAGTTCACAATAAACCCAACTCACATTTCATCTTATTTCAATTACTAAATATAACTGAAAACTGTAATAATCTAAATTAAAAGATTATTCTTTTCATATGGGGTTTAAGAACAGTGTTATTTAAGACACTATTCACGACAAACCCAAAATCCAATTTATTTAATTTAATTTCAATTAAATATTAACAAATTGGAAAATTTCATTAAATCTAAATTTAATGATTTATTCTAGTAAATAACTGGTTCATTTCAGTAAAAATATATTTTTCTAAAATATATTCTTTTTATAAGATATTTTCTAAAATATTCATTATTGGAATGTGACTCTATCAATTACCATATAATTTCGGTTATATGGGTTTCATACATCGTATGTATATGGCAACAAATGATACATAATTATACAACCATCATTTCAACATCCAAAGTGAAATTCATAATTTAGTGAGCATTAAATTGAATAATAACGCTCATCGCAGCCTGTCAATCTATCGATCGGCATAAAACTTAAACATTGGGACTAGTGTATGTCAATTATCATCCCAATACCCGTGTGGGGTTTTCAGCTATCAACAGTTCATATAAAGAAATAATCGGTTAATGAATTTAACCAATTTTTAATTCTACTAACATGTTGATGATAGTAAACAAACATGTTTTTTTTTCTTTCTGTAATGACGAGTAAAAATGTATTTTACTCGTACAATTTCCTTATACATTTCTAATGTCACATGAACTGTAATTTATTCATATGACTTTATTGTGGCTGGCAAATAAAAGACCATTTTCATTTCACCTTATTTGTATGTAATTATTCCTAACTTTAACACATAAAAGAAATACTCTCATTGGTATATGTTTTCAATGTATATCCTAACACATAAAATGTTTATTTAAATTGCGTACTAATTCTATTGTATGCATTAACATATAAGGATGTCACTTTACTTACCTATACATTCTAGTGTATGTTTTGGCAAAATAAATGATTCTTTATTTCACCCACAGATTTTAATATATGTTTTGCAAATAAAGATAATTACTATATTTGCGTTTGAGTTCTATTTTTAATTCTAGTTTGACAAATGAATATAAAGTGGTAATTCATATTGTTAACCACTATCATTTAACCAAATGAATACTTTTATTGTAACAAAACTATTCAACAAAAATGCTATTTGTGTTTAACTCTTTCTATTTGACCAAAATGTGATTTTTGGTTTCAATCATCTTATTTTGGCAAAATATACATTTTTATTTCAACTAATATAATTTTGACAAAAATATTCTTTTCATCTCAGCTATTTGGTTTCAACAAATATGATCTATTTGATTCAACCAACATTTTTGACAAGAATGCATACTTTGGTAAAAATGTGCATTTGAAAAAAAAATTATATTTGTAATTCAACTATTTTAACTTGTCAAAATGCTCATTTCCGTTTCACACTATTACTTTTGACAAAAGTGTTAATTTCTTTCTATTGAACAAATATGAATATTTTTGTACAACCTATTTTAATGAACAAAATGGTGAATCTCTTCCTATGATGCTAATATTATATTAAAAATGTATATTTAATGTAAAACATATTTCTTAATGAAATATGATTCTTTTCTAAGTTCTCTAATATTACGTTAAAGATATATTTTCAATGTAAAATATATTTTATAATGAAATATTGTTTATTTATTTTTATGTTTTGCTTGCAAACTTTATTTTTCATGTATTTGCATTTGTGAAATGCAAACAAAAGAACAAAATTTTATTTCAATGATCTTGTTTTGACAAAAATGTTACTTTCATTTCAATAATCAAGTTTGACAAAAATATTATTTTCAAGACTTTAATTCTATCCAAAATGTTATTCTTTATTTCAATACTTTATTTCGGCAAAAATGTGAATTTTGTCCAAATCCTATTCAAAAAAAAATGTATTTCACTTCATGTTATTTTTTTTCAACAAGGAATACAAATAAAAATATAACTCTTTATTTCTAGTTTCATTTACATCAAGAAATGTAAATACAGATTCAACTTCTTATTTCTAGTTTTATTTGCAACAAGGAATGCAAATAAAAAAAATGTAACTTTTAAAAATGTATATTTATTTCTCTAATCAAGTTTAACAAAAATGTAACTTCATTTCTATGTACCATTTTATAAATAAAAATGTTACTTTTCTTATGCCAACATCTTAGAAATGTTATTTTCATTTCAATAATCTTATTTTGATAAAAGAGTTATTTTCATTTGTATTGACCATTCTATTAAATCCAATAAAATGACCAAATAGTATTTTACATTAAATTTACAATTCTATATCAAATCAATAAAATGATGAAATAATGTTCTATCTATTAAATTGACAATTCTATTTAATTTGATAAAAATGATTAAAATAATGATCCATATTGAATTGACAAATCTATTTCACTCCAATGAAATGACCAAATAATATGTGACATTGAATTAACAATATAACCAAAATAATATTTTTATATTGAATTGACAATATAATCCAATTCAACTAAAATGATCAAAATAATATTTTATGTTGAATTAACAATCTAACTCAATTCAACCAAGAAAAAAAATTGATCAAAATAATATTTCTAATGTTGGATTATAATTCAAATCAATAAATAAACAATAATGATTTATTTTAATGGAACACATACATATCTATGTTTATGCATCGCCAACAAACAGATAATCATCCGTAATATCATCGCATAACAGATCTGAATTGTACACATTCAATCGTCACATAGCAAATAGATTTAATAAAAAATTAGTAATATAAAAAGAAGAAATCTCACATTCGTTTGAATCTGATTGGTTCCGGTCTGAAATTCTGGAAAAAATATGATCAGCTCAGAATTGGTTCTAGTCTGGTCCATAACGTAGTATTGTTCATTGCGATTCCAACGGTTCGAAAATCGTTCAGTTTCGATAAGATCTGAATAGGATATAGCATTTTAAACATTTATTAACTAATTAAATAATTAGTTTAAATTAATTATATTTTAATCCATCATTTACCCTTCTTCATCGTCCTCTTTCTCTGTATAAACCAGAACCAAACATCGGTCACGAACCCCGCCTGCGCGCCGCGATACAGGGGATCGGACCCCCATCCACGGCGACCCCAACGACTGCCCTTCCTTCCTCTTTCTACCGACCCCACCTGGGTGAAGCTCGATCAGCGCATCCGCCTTTGAAACCCGTATCCAAGTCGCCGACTTCACCCCCAAAATCCGAGCAACCCGCTTAATAAAAATCGATCACTCCCGTTCAGATTAAAGAGCTCATGAAGCTCTTCGATTTCCCATTTGTAATTTAGAATTTCATTGAATAATTCTTGCGAGATTTAGCGGAGGATGTTGGAGCTTTCTGGCCATCGAATACGATAGTGGCGGCTGTTCTTGGTATTAGGGTTAGGGGTTTGATTTAATTAGGTTATTAATAATATAATAATATATAATTTCTCAGTTACTAGTTTTAAGCCCGTAAGCCTATTCTAGCTCCAATTTCAGCCCAACAGAAAATGTCCCTAGGAAAATACCCACGCTCCGGACGCAATGGGTTATGTCCCGTCAACCCAAAAGAAAGTTTTCAATGTGTTTTCTTCAATTTAAAAAATAAAAACATTCATTATTTAATTTAACCGTACGAATAAATTCACCAGGGCCACATATGGACTCTAAAAAATCCAAAAAAATTATTTCTAGTTATGTTTTGACGATACGGTTCTAACAAGACTAATTTCGTCAAATTCTGAGACTGTTTTAAAAATGGCCATTTTCGAGTCGATTAAATTTGACTGAAACTGACAAAACACGTTTTCTTTTGCCACACTCACATATTAATTTGAAAAATTATGAAAATTAAAACTTAGCAATAATTTGACATTCCGGTTCCAATAAAATTGGTTTCATCGAAAACTGAGGTCATTTGATAAATGGCTATTTTTAAGGCCAATATATTATATTAAAATATAATTAAATTCTACAGCGACTTTTCTAAATTTTAAACTGGACATAACTTTTGATTTATAAAACGAAATTTCAATTTTTTAGATTCATTTGAAAGATATGATCAAACAGATTTAAATATTTCTGGTTTCATTCAATTCTGATTTAATTTGAATCCTGTATATTCAGTCAAAGTTCAAATTCAAATTTTCAAACTACAGCGCTGTTTTAAACTCCTTTTTTAATTAAATTAAATTTATTCGTTTTAAAATAAATTTTTAGTCATTTTTATTTAAAATTAATTATTTTAAATATTAAAATCCATTAAAATTTCTAAAATAATTTTTTTTTAAATTGGCCCCAAAATTCTGGGTCATTACATTCAATTACACGGCATGAAATTCAATGTCGGACACACATCCTTTTACAATTCCGTTCTAGGTCTGAACGAAACCGGAGTCACCTAGGTGCTCGCGTATCCGGATGATCAACAAGTACGTCTGGACAATCTACCATTATTAACCCTTTACTGGGAGCGACCCAATGCTAGGCATCAGTAGTCGTCCATTCAATATGAAGATTGCCGGTGTTCATCCACCATCTACAATGTCTTTGACTTTTAATCGTCGTAGTAATTATTCAGAATGGGTTAAACCCAGTCTTTCTGAATAACACACGTATTTTTATAATTTAAAAATCAATTGTTGTAAAGACACATCCAACACCTCATTCGAATTCATAATATTCTTTAAATAAAATACTCATATCGTTAATTTAGCCAGGATAAATTCCTTTAAATTTATTCTTAAATCTTATTTTCAAAGATTTATTAAAATTCCAATTCAGTTTTAATATCAAAATCATTACCTTATGATTATTCCAATTTAAGACATAAATCTTAACTTTAACTAGGTTAAAGAATCAGTGTCATTTAAAAACATTGTTCACGATAAACCCAAAATCATTTTCCAATAAATAAATATAAATTGAAATACCAATTATCTTAGTTTAAAGAAATTCTTTGTTTAAAATTATTCTTTATATGAATGTAACGACCCGGAAAATCTGAACCAATTTAAAATTTTTAAATTGGCTAAAATTGTAGATTTTAAGTATTTAAAATAAATATTTTAAATAATAGCAATGAAAAGTGAGTTTGAATTGACGTTTGAAAACGAATATAATTAATTCTAGTTATAAACAAGGCCTGAAATTGCGCTGCAGTTTCAAAAATTGAATTCGAACTTTGTCGGACTGTACCGGGTGCAAAACAAAATATATTTGAGTGAAACCAAAAATGTTTAAATCTGTTAGTGAATACCTTTCTAAAGAATCTGAAAAATCGAAGTTTCATAGCAGAAAGCAAAAGTTATGGCCAAATGAATTTTCAGAAAGGTCGCTATGGAATTTATATAGCCCGTGAAATTGGTCATTTTGCAAACGACCTTGGAATTTGACGAAACCACTTTTGTTGGATCCGGGATGTGAAGTTATTGCTAGGTTTCAAATTTCATAATTTTTGAAGCTAATATGTGAGCGTGGCAAAGGAAATTGTGTTTTGGTCAATTACAGTTAAATTGGAACGACCAGAAATGGGCATTTTTACAAACGGTCTCAGAATTTGACGAAACTAGTTTTGTTGGGACCGTATCGTCAAAACATAGCCAGATTTAATTTTCTGGAATTTTTCGAATCAGTTTGTGGTCCTGGAAAATTGAAATGTACGTCAAATCAAATATTGAATGTTTTATATTTTAAATTGAAGGAAAACTGACTGAAACATTCGAATGGGCCTACGGAACATATCCCATTATGTTCGGAATGGGGGTAAAAAGCTAGGGACGACAGTCGTTGGATTCGAATTGGTGTTCGTGTGGGACAGGGGTATTTTAGAGATTTTAAAAATTATAAAATAAAATAAAAAATCTCATTGGGACACATAATCATCTCTCTCCCCGTTTTATCCCAGAAACCCTCGAAGTCGATGGCGGCCGTGTTACCCCTTCCCTTCCATTTTCTGGCGAATCCCTTCACCTTTAGCCCCCACTCCAGTTAAGGTTTTTTGTAGTACTCCTTATGGCCTTCAAATCCATACCACCCTCGGCCTCCACCGTGCGTTGTGCCTCGAGAATCATGCGTTGTTTTGAAAGAAATTGCTTTATAATAAAAATCCTATTTTTATTACCTATACGAACTATATAAAATAGTAGAGTTTTGAAATAAATTGTTTTACATTAAAAATCACATTTTTATTATATACATGAATTGTTAAAAATAGAGATGTGTTGAAATGGAAGACAGTTGGATAAAAATATAATTTTTATCAAATGTATGAAAAGAATATAGCTTTGGAATCGATATTTATATATATATATTATTAGAATTAAAATATATAGAATAACGAAGCTGCAGTTCATATTTTGAAACTGTGATTTCAAACGATTAGTGCGGGAGATCCGACCTTCGGATTTTCCCGAAACCGCAACTGTTGGGTCCGATTTGGAAATATCTTTCCAACGGCACCAACTTTGTGAAGATCCAACAGTTGGGTTATCTGGAATGTTTAATTCAAATATGAAGAAAAACAGCGCCAAAATCGATTATATATATATATATATACAATTATATATAATCGAATAACGACGCTGCAGTTCGTATTTTGAAATCGAAACTTCAAACGATTATATCGGGAGATCCGACCGTCGGATTTTCCTGAAACTGGAACCATTGGATTCATTTTGAAAAGATCTTTCTAATGATGTAAATATTGTGAAGATCCAACGGTAAGATTTTCAGATATGTGTAAATCAAATCGGAAGAAAAACAGCGCCACGGCCGCGTTATGGTCCAAAGCGTCATTTTGAATAAATTGGCTATTTTAAAATAAATAAAAATAGCGATAAATCGTTATAAAATATTATAAACAATATGGATGTGAAATTTAGAAACTAACTGAAGGTTGGCTAAGTCGAATTGTTTCTTGGGTATTGATCTGATGTTGGTTTCGGCCTTCGGGGTTAATATTTGTGAAATCGTTCTCTTACTGATTGACGGTTAGTGACTAATGAATTGAAACGATGTGTGTGTATGTTAGTCTTGCACTTGTATACGCGAGTTGCTCAGAAAGACCGGGTTTATCCCATTCTGAATAAATGAATCGACGATAAGAAATCGAAGATGAAGACGGTGGTCGAAGATCGAAGATCTTCACCTCGTTTGGATGGTAACCGAGGTCCTGATTAGGAGGCATCCCGAAATATGGATAATGAGTGGCAATCGTCTAGACGTACGTGGTGATCGATAGGTTTGTGAGGTATATAGTGCCTCCGATTTCGTTCAGACCCAGAATGGATTTGCAAATGGACAGTGTGTCTGACATTGGAATTTATTCTGTGTGATTGATAACTATCAGTTGCACAGTGTGAATTGCCTGTGTGGCATGCTAAGATGTAGTGATCAGGGCTTCTTTTGAAAAGCAAAGTCTTGAGGAGATAATCAAAGCACCGCCAATGTGGCGTAGCTTTGTATATAACGTGAAATCGCGAGCCTCACACCCCGGTATGAACTATAAACGGGAGCAGGACCTCAGGGAGGGCGTGCGTTTCTTTCTAGCTAGGAGTTGTGTCAGTGTTTTTACACGGCCTGACATTTTACTTATGTGGTTGTTACTGTTGCGAGACGACTTGGTTAGATCGGATGATCCGGGTCCGATGGAGTCAATCGTTGGCTCATTTACGCCCCATAGGGCGGGGAAATGTAGTGTACAGGAATTTTAATCCACATCGGTGGACCGGCCCTGACGATCCATGGGTCGATGCACTCTGACCCTAAGACATGGGCTAGACTGTCTCGAAGTTAGTAAGGACTATCTTTTGCCTTGGTTCATGACAGAAGCCCAATTTCCAAATACGTGACTGTGCGGTTTTAATTGTATACCTATATATGGCGACATAGTGGTATGGGGCATTAATGCCGTCTATGATTGATAGTTATGATTGAAATTGTTTTTGAAACATATAAACACTAGTAATAATATCAAATGCTTTTGTTTTATTCGTATCAATCATATTTTGGCCATAATAAGGTAAAAACTCTATCCTCCAATTTGCGTTGCATTGTGTGATGGAAACTGAGTCTTATAATGGCTTCATTTTTATAAAAAGCATTGCGATGTTTAAAAGAAAGTTTGTTTTTAAAGAACTGGCAATCCAATGTAGTAAACCCGTTCCACGAAAGTGGCGTGGTCCTATGATTATCCGTATTATAAATGTGTTGAGTAGATTTTTCATACCAGTCCCATGACTGACTCGTAGTTTGTTTCACTTTCAAACTCGGGTGGCTCGTTTTCTACACGGGCAGCCTTGTATTCAGGTTTAGCTGGCTTTATCCGAAGAGCTGGAGCTGAAGATGGATTCTATCATTTATCTATTTTATACTATTCAGCTCCTATTGTACATATTATGTTTGTTTTCCGCTGTAGACATTTATGTATAGCTGAACTGTATTTGTACTAAGTATGATCCTGTATACTGTGTAACTTTGATGATTACGTTTATCCAGTATATTCTATTGTTCATTATCTGGTGTATTTATTTAATTCTGCTCTGTTGTTATCTATTTATGTGTTATATTCCAAGGATTACCCTTGCCGTCGTCAGTACGGGGCTTGGGGCCGTCTCATTTGGTATCAGAGCTTTAAGCTTAGTTCTGGAATATAACATATAACGAACTCGTCAGAAACAGAACCAGTAGTGTTCTAGGATGGGTAACTCTATACAGATAGGATCGGTAATATCCTAGTATGAGTAAAGCAGAATGAAAATACAACCCAATAGACACATTTACATTTGAAGTATATGTTTCTATGTTTTAAAATATCTTTTCTGTGACCTGACACTTGATTTGCTATTTGCAGAAGTACTAGAAAATGAGTGTCAGAAACAGAAGGAATACAGAACCGGATATTGAGGCCCTATTAATCAAATATCGAAATCTGGGTGGAATATCGTTCTCTGGTGAAGAATCTATTATGAAGACACAGGCTTGGATTCGTTCTGCTGAAAAGATCTTTGAGGGTTTAAAGTTGAGGGATGACCAGAAAAGATTACTGGCATCCTGGGCACTCAAAGATGAAGCTTTGTTCTGTGGGATTTGGTTATAGAGAATAATCCAGAAGGTGATATCACCTGGAACAGATTCAAAGTTATTTTCCTGGAAAGATTTACTTCTCCAGAAGCGAATGAGCGATTATGCGATGAATTCTCTTTTCTGATACAAGGAGATATGACCATTCTAGAATATCATAAGAAATTCAACGAACTTTCTCACTTTGCTCCCCATCTAATTCAAAATACGAAGAGAAAGAATCTGAGATTTATTAACGGGCTTCAAAGGAAATACTAGAATAAAGTAATGGGGCATGTAAAGCTTCCTTTTTCAGAAATGATTTATATGGCCTATCAGTATGAAGATCTCCATAAGAAAGGCATGTTGCGCGACGAAGAGGAAGTCAGTTCTAGCAATAAGGTTGAATCAGAAACTGATCGTCCTGAGGCCAGTACGATGTCTGAGATCAGTAAGAAGCCCAGTGCTAAGAGAAAAAGGGCTAAATCTGAGAAGGAACCAGTAACGACCGCCGTATGCAATAACTGCCATAAGCAAGGGCATTTGCAAGGGAATTGTAGATCTTTAAATAAACAAAGAAAGGATGGATGGATATAGAGCCAATCGAAAGCAAAAGAAGAAGAGGTCTAGAACTGATGGAGAGTTTCAAGAGGATAGGGAGTGCAAACAATGCCATAAGGCTGGTCATCTTGCAAAGGATTGTCCGCTCTTAAACAAGCCCGAAGTGGTTCAAGTGAATGAAGTGGCAGAAGTGCCTGCATCTTCATCTGTTCAGGAAAGGCCAGATGTTTTAGAAGGCACGCTTACTGTCAAAGATATTCCAGTTAAAGTACTGTTTGACACAGGCGCGTCACGAAGCTACATTGCCAGAATGCAGCTAAGAAACTAGATTTAAATTTGAGGAAGCTCAAATAACCAATGACTGTCCGAAATCCGGTTGGGGGTTCCATCGATCTCACTTGGGTTTGCGGAGTGCTGGTTTCTTTTTCTCGTTATCGGTTCCCTACCATTGCGGTCATCATGAATTTTAAAGAGTTTGATCTTATCTTGGGGTTAAACTGGTTGACTAAATATGAAGCCGAGGTCAAATGCGTCGAGAGATTCGCTAAGGCGAAGATAATCAGGTGATTATATAACCATTCCCTGTGAAGGTCAGAATGCTAATAGAAAGGACTTCTGGGCAGCTTTGGATGTTTCTCTAGCTCAAATAGAAAATATCCCTGAAGTCACAGAGAATATTCCTGACCTCATCAAAGACATCCCTGTCGTCAAGAACTATGCGGATGTGTTCGAGGAAGTGGTTCGCTTAACTTTGCAGAGAGAAATAAATTTCAAGATTGCTTTGATTCTGAATGCAAGGCCGGTAGTTCAAGCTATTCGAAGAATGTCCTTGAAAGAGAAAGAGGAATTAAACAATCAAACATGACAGCTCGTATGGAAGGGTCTGATCAGGCCTAGTTTCTCTGATTGGGGTGCAGCAGTTGTGTTTGTCCCAAAATCTCACGGTACTCTACGGCTATATGTGGATTATCGTGATTTGAACAAGCAAACAATAAAGAACAAATATCCGTTGCTGCGAATCGATGACTTATTGGATCGTCTGAATGGCGCACAAGTATTTTCACAAATGGACCTAGCTACAGGTTTCCATCAGCTTCGTATCGCCGAGGAGTGTGTTCCTTTGACAGCATTCATAGGTCTCGACTTATTCTACGAGTGGTTTGTAATGTCGTTCGGCTTATTTAACGCTCCAGCATACTTCGTCGATCTGATGAACATAGTATTCATAGGAGTATTGAATAAATTTGTTCTAGTTTTCATTGATGATATCCTTATCTTCTCTAAGTTAGAAAGCGAGCACGAAAAACATTTGGAACAAGTGTTAGAAATTCTCAGAAAGAATGTGTTGAAAGCAAAGTTTTCCAAATGTATATTTTGGCAAGAAGAAGTCAAATTTCTTGGCCACGTAGTGTCAAAGCAGGGAATTTTAGTGGATCCAAGTAAAATCACTGCTATTCAAAACAGGAAACATCCCAGTACCCCTACGGAAGTCCGTAATTTTCTCAGATTGGCTAATTATTACCGGAAGTTCGTTAAAAACATTTCGATGATATCTGGTCACTTAACGAAGCTTACAAAGAAGCACTCAAAATTCAAATGGACTCCAGAAAGTGAGGAGGCTTTTGAAGAGCTAAAGTTAAGATTAACGACTGCTCCAGTGTTAACCATAATCGATGGCAATCAGGATTTAAAAGTCTAGATTGATGCTCCTAGAGAAGGCCTTGGCGCAGTGTTAATGCAAAAGGGTCAAGTGATTGCTTATGCTAGCCGTCAGCTGAAGCCACACGAGAAAAACTATGTAACTCATGACCTTGAGATATTGGCTATAGTATTCGCTTTAAAAATCTGGAGACATTATCTTTTGGGTGAGAGATTTGAACTATTTACAGACCATCAGTCGTTAAATTATCTGTTCACTCAGAAAGACCTGAATCTGAGGCAGCAATGTTGGTTAGAGTTCCTTGCAGCATACGACTTTGAGATTATATACAATCCAGGGAAAGCCGATGTGATGGCTGATGCGCTGAGTTGAAAGAATGTAATGATCGCCAGCTTTATTATTACGACTTCCTTGATTGACAAAATATCTATTCTTCAGAAGGAGGATAACTTTATTAAGGATATGATCAAAAGGATTCAGAAAGGCGAACCTTCGTGTTTTCAAATAGATAACGACGAGACCCTGAGGTTGAAAGGAAGGATTTGTGTTCCTGACATCCCAAAGTTAAAAAGGGAAGTGTTAGACGAGTGTCACAAGTCCAAGCTGAGTATCCATCCTGGTTTGGCCAAAATGTATAAAGACCTCATCGAACATTCTGGTGGAAAGATGTGAAAAGATACATTTCAATATATGTTAGCCGATGCCCTACTTGCCAGCTAGTCAAGAGCGACCAACAGAAACTGGCAGGATTGTTAAAACCGCTAGACGTTCCTGGTTGGAAGTAGGAACATATTTCCATGGACTTCATTGACGGTTTGCCCAGAACCAGAAAAGGAAATTACAGTATTTGGGTGATCGTAGATCGCTTCACGAAGACCGCCAATTTCATACCTGTCAGATCAAACAGAACTGTCAGAGTCTGGCGCAGATTTATTTCAAGGAAATAGTTAGACTACATGGAGTGTCGATCAATACAGTGAGCGATAGAGATCCAATATTCACTAGCAAATTCTGGGAGGCATTTCAAGTAAAGCTGGGAACAAAGTTGAACTTGAGCACCGCTTATCATCCTCAGAAAGACGGTCAGACTGAGAGGGTGAATCATATTTTAGAAGATCTATTGCGGGCTTGTGTTCTAGATTTCGGTGGATCATGGGATGACCATCTGCATTTGGCTGAATTCTCATATAACAACAGCTACCAGGCGAGCCTGACAATGTCGCCATTCGAAGCATTATATGGTAGACCGTGCCAATCTCCTGCTTGTTGGCTCGAACCCGGAAATAGACTTGTGTTGGGGCCAGATATGATCCGAGAAGCTGCCGACAAAGTTGACTTTATTAAGAAGCGATTACTCGCTGCTCAAAGCCGACAAAAGAGCTATGCCGATAGGAGAAGAAGAGATATATCATTTGCTATTGGCGACTATGTATATTTGAAAGTATCGCTGATGAGAGGAGTTATCCGGTTCGGTAAAACTGGGAAATTGGCGCCCAAATTCATTGGTCTGTTTCCTATTCTTGAGCGGATTGGAACTCTCGCTTATAGGGTTAAATTGCCTGATTGGTTGCCTGGAGTTCAGGATGTATTTCACATATCTCAACTTCGAAAGCACGTTCATGATCCATACTTGATCGTGGAAGAAGCAGCTCAACAGGATATTGAAATTACTCTAGAATTAGCTGTGAGAAGAGAGCCGCTCAAGATTATCGGCAAAGAAACCAAAGAGCTGAGGAACAAGAAGGTTCACTTAGTCAAAGTGCAATGGAGTGGAGATCCGCGAGAGTGTACTTGGGAAACTCAGGAGAGCATTCAGAAAGCCTATCCCAAGTTCCGAGTAGATATCTCTGATTGACTCCGGTGCAAGGTACATTTACCATACTTTGCATTACCAATTAGTTCTCTACTTTGATGTATTTTCTTTCCATGGATGTGCACTTTTAATTCTATAGTCTGGATGATTTTAAAGGAGTATAGGAATTGACTAGTATATTTTTGAAAAGTTAGAAAACAAATTGTTTGTTGTTTGCATGGTGTGATAGTAGATTTGATTAATTAAAATTATTGAAACGATTGTTAATTTAATCAATAATAGAATGAATGGTAGAATTTATTCGATTAAATCACACATTGAACTGATTATAAAATAGATAGAAATATATACATGTGCATTATATATGTTTGAACAGGTAAATGGATAGCTGTTGAGTAAAGATTTTATTTTTGTGCCCAACAAATAGGTAAACCTTAATGAGTTGGATGCGAAATATTATTATATCAACTCCTGTGAATGCCATTGGATGCGGAGTGCTGGTTATTCTGTGTGTTAAAATAAATGTTGCCATAGGATAGTAAAAATTAATTTTGAACTACATTACATGGCATACTTCTCGAAGATGGGCATACTTCATCATATACCACATAAGCATTTTGAGCTTGTGTGACGAGGTGGAAGATTTACCATACGAGCGAGAGGCTTGTATGGTGATGAGTATATTTTACAGGTTGAACTGATGACTGATATGGACTATCTAAATTGTAACGATAAAATTTCCAGACTAATAAAAACCCCACACGTGTCTGGAGTTGACAATAATCACGTCTCTCTAGTCATTAGATACGGCACATGGACTATTTACTTCCCACACGGGACGAGGTGACGAGGATTTATCCTCTAGAGCATTTAAAATACACTCCCTCAGGCTTTGATAGGGTGACAAGAATTTATTCTCTGGAGTTATTATCTATACACGCTCCCTTGTAAACACCAGAATATATCACTATAAATATGTGTAACACCCCACGTCCATTAATGTCACTCACAAAGGGAATGCATTAACTTCCATGGAGGTTTTAAGTGAATATAGAACAGTAAAATTACAACAAGACAGATATAAAATAGTACTTGGAAATTCAAAAAAACTTTATTTCATTGTAGAAGAAGTCAAAACATGTTTGATTACATCATAACACCATATTCAATGTCAAGTACAATATCTATCTTGATAAAACAAGTACATAATCCCATTACATGAATAGCCATTAAAAAGAAAGATAACAAGCTGGACTTTACTTCAGCAGTCCAAGCTTTCCGGAAGATAAGCGATCCAACTAGACTCCACTAGAACTTGGCCCAACCTGCGGACCTGATGGGAGAAAAAGGATGGAAAAGAGGGGGTCAGACATAAAGTCTGGTGAATATGATAATTCTACAATACTATTACCAAAATAACTGGACTAAGGCATAAGCTGGAAAACAAGAAAATGTCTATGAAGAGCAGATTAAGGACATAGACAATCGCTAAAGGCAACGTTATAGGCGCTCCTAAATACTAAAGGATAAACACTATACTGCACCACACCAGTCACCCTAAAGATTCATCCCACTTAGCTTCACTTAGAAACTTTCCCAATGGCTTTACGTACCCCTAGCTGACTACATAGGTGCCGCCTGCCCCTATCTCCACTAGGTGTACCCTACTTCCCATTATTCGATCGGCTCCCTAACTCGTAGATACCCGTGCTGGCCCCACAGTGGGGTGTATCACTCCCCTAAAGTGGCAACCTGATACAACGGACATGCATGGCTTATACCTACACGATGCAACAACGTCTTACCTACCAGCCCGGGTCCACACACGCATATGAAACCCGTTGGACTTGCGTTGCCACCGCTCCCTGTTTTGGCCTCTTATAGTCAAACCCAGTATGCGTGTCCCGTCCTCGACTTGGGTCGAGCCCACAAAGATACGTTTTGGGATACTGGTTGAAATGGGCCCCCACTATTTACCACAAGCATTCCACCTAAGCTTGTCCCCATTAGTCCATCCCACTTAACCAACTTAGTCATGTTCATTTACATGTGTGTTTGGTTAAGTCTAATCGTATTTCAAATGCCTCTAAAGGCAACCACCAGATTCCTCATGCGACCCAAGGCACCTACTTAACCCCCATGTCCCACCTTACATGATTATCTGGTTAAGTATTTCTTAGTTCATTAAGGCCATAACCTCATAAAGACCTCTCACATTAGACTGGCATTTATGGCAGCTGGATTTTCCGGGCGGGTCCGGGCAGTCTTACACCATAAAAGAGTCTAACCTCGTGTCTTTACAACTGTTATGCTTTAGTTTGGGCCTAGGACCTCTCACATTGGGCCGACATTTGTGACTACTGGATTTGCCGGGCGGGTCCGGGCAGGTTTACATCACAAACGGGTCCAACCTCGTGTCCTAAGCATTGATTATTAATAATAATCAACTTTCCCCCAATTTTAATAATTCCCTACTTGAATTATTAATTACTTCCAATTTTTAACAATGTCCATAATTGACTCAATTATGGACATCCATTCATGGTATGCAAAATCTTACAAAATTGCACCCAATTTATTAATTCCTAATATTACCCCTACCCCACGTTTGAACGTTTATTCGCAAAATATATGTTAGACTCGAATAGCCTAACTCATAGCATAAAAGAGATTATCATAATAACAACATGTATATGTGACCAAATGAATCATAATAAGGGGTGAAACTTGCATATGTCCAACTTGCATAGATCATACATGTCATGGATCTAAAGGTGTCAACTTGTTCAAAATTCACCTAATATAATCTCAATCAATTTTCATAAACTTACATATGAACATGTGTGAATCAACATCATCTAATTTTTTTAACAACATGGTTTTATATGGGTACACCTAACTCAATAGGCAAATTCCCATAATCAAGTTTCATTTAATTATAGTTTCAAGTTTATGGGTACACCTAACCTAATAGGCAAATTCCCATAAACAAGATCCATTTAAATTAAGAAAAAAAAACATAACTTTAAGCATGATCCAACAACATGATTTTTCAACATAATATAGCATGATTTATAACATGGCATAGTATGATAGTATAACATAGCTTGACATGATTCTCAACATAGCACGACATAGCATAAGAGAATTTACAACATAGCATGACATAGCATATATAATTTACATCATACGACAACATAATAACATAATAAGAGATCCACAATATATAGAATTTACAATTACAAATCACATCACTTTCTTGTGATCCATTCATAACTGAGTCAAATTAGTTTGTAATAGTCTTGTGAGAATCATCATACTCACCAACAAAAGAAAAGAATTAGAGAAAGAGAGATCTTTTGATTTGATTTGTGTAGATTTAGTTGTAGATGATTAGGCTTCCTCTTCTTAGTTTGTGACGGCTATGCTGAACTCCATGGCAGCAGCATGACGGTAGCTTCTCTAATTTTACAAGTGATTTAGGTCTAGGGTCTACCCACTTATTTATAGATTTTAGAATTCATTTAGGCCATTAGATTTAACCTAGAAATAACCGCAACCGTTCAGACAAGATGGGGTTTATCTTGTTGACTCAGCAATGAGTCAGAAGTGACTCAGCAAACACTCAGCATATTAATAAACTTCTATTCATGTCATAAATATATATATTTTTTCTACAATGTACATATTAGATACATCCCCCTTTACTTATTATTGTTTTTATATACATATTAGATACATCCCCTCTCTCACACACTTATTAATATTTTTATATTCATATTAGATACATCCCCTCTCTTACACACTTATTAATATTTTTATATTCATATTAAATACATCCCCTCTCTTACATACTTATTAATATTTTTATATTCATAATAGATACATCCCCTCTCTTACATACTTATTAATATTTTTATATTCATATTAGATACATCCCCTCTCTTACACACTTATTAATATTTTTATATTCATATTAAATACATCCCCTCTCTTACATACTTATTAATATTTTTATATTCATAATAGATACATCCCCTCTCTTACATACTTATTAATATTTTTATATTCATATTAGATACATCCCCTCTCTTACACACTTATTAATATTTTTATATTCATATTAGATACATCCCCTCTCTTACACACTTATTAATATTTTTATATTCATAATAGATACATCCCCTCTCTTACATACTTATTAATATTTTTATATTCATATTAGATACATCCCCTCTCTTACATACTTATTAATATTTTTATATTCATATTAGATACATCCCCTCTTCTACACACTTATTATTATTTTAGAAACTTTAGTGTTAATAGAAAATTCGGGGTGTTACATTCTCCCCTCCTTTTAGGATTTCGTCCCCGAAATCTTCAAGTCTGGAAGAATGTATATCCTACCATCCAAACGTCCATCTACTCATCCATCATACACAGGCATCCATTGTCCTTACAGACTTCTAATGCTTTCATGTTTAAATGCACAGTGTGTGTATATGTCCGTATCTAATGCAAAATCAGGCGGTCCACTGATTCAGTTGACCTCCTTAATGCAACTATGATCGTGCCATGCATCCATTATGTATGCAAAAGATTCTTAATGCTACATAATACTTCTATATGCGTGCACAACCATCATCTGAATGCAGCATCCACATGATAATACAACCATCGTTCATCCATTTTACTAAATACATCCATATATATATGCCATATGCAATATGTAGTGACTGAGCCGATCTAGTGCCTAAAGTGTGTGTATATATGCATCCACGAGCAACCACTAGCAAACACTTGCATCCATTTTGCATCCATCATACATAACATGTCTCAAACACATGTTTCAACCATAGGATTATCCTAACTAAAGGTCAAAGATACTAATGAGAGGACATACTAAAGATAAGATAAGATAAGCTAAGCGATAAAGGAGAAATTAAAAGACATACCCTCAAAAAGAAAAGGGTACAACGAACGCATCTTCTCTTCTATCTCCCAAGTTGCGTTGCTCTCATCATCTCCCCATTGCACTTTAACCAGTCTGACCTCTCGATTCCTCAACTTTTTGATCTCCGACCCAAGAATGCATGTAGGAGCTCGTCTAATTGTTGCATCACGCTCTATTTCCACCTCTTTAAGCAAGCTCGGCTCTACCACCTCCGCGGTCTTGTGCAAACACTTCCTCAAATGTGATACATGGAATACGTCGTGTACTCCACTAAGTTTATCAGGCAACTCCACCCTATATGCCATCTTCCCAATCCTGTTTTTTTACAGGAAACGGCCCTACAAACCTTGGTGCTAATTTCCCCACGGACGCAAAGCGAACAACATTCTGTAACGGAGATACTTTGATAAAAACCATGTCCCCAATGTCAAACTCAAGATCTGTCCTCCTCTTATCAGCATACGATTTTTGCCTATCTTGTGCTGCTTTCATCCTCCTTCGAATCAACTCAATCTTCTCCGAGGTTTCCCTAACCATATCGGGCCCAAGTAGGATTTTATCGGTAGATTCCCACCACCATGTAGGCGAACGGAAAGGCCTTCCATAAAGAGCTTCGAAAGGTGCCATGCCAATACTAGACTGAAAGCTATTATTATATGCGAATTCTACTAACGGAAGGTGCTCTTCCCATGTACCCCCAAAGTCTAGGATACAAAGCCTTAAAAGATCCTCTAGAATGCGATTCACCCTCTCGGTCTGGCCGTCTGTCTGAGGATGATATGCGGTGCTCAAACATAGCTGAGTCCCTACCACCTCTTGTAAACTCTTCCAAAATTCGCTAGTAAAGATGGGGTCACGGTCGCTTACTATACTAGAAGGAATACCGTGCAAACGAACTATCTCCGTAATGTATATAGAAGCCAACCACGGAGCAGTCCTCTTACTTTTCACGGGAATAAAATGGGCGCTTTTAGTAAGTCTATCTACTATAACCCAAATCCCCGTGTTACCCTTCCTTGATCTTGGTAATCCATCCACAAAATCCATTGAGATGCTTTCCCATTTCCATAGTGGAACTTCTAATGGGTGAAGCAACCCACCGGGTTTCTTTTGTTCTGCTTTAACTCGTTGGCACACCAAGCATCTAGCGACGTACTCGGCCACATCCTTTTTCATACCGGCCCAAAAGAAAACCCGCTTCATATCTTTGTACATCTTATCCCCGCCGGGATGAATGGTCATTTTTGAGCGATGAGCATCATCAAGAATGGCCTTCCTTAAGTCTTCGTCTTGTGGTACACAAAGTCTATTATCCCTTCGTAACCAACCCTTATCGTCTAGGGTATACCTACGAAGATGGCTTGACGACTCCCCCCCCCCCTTTGAGCTTTTCTACTATCTCAACCAACTGTAGGTCGTCTCGCTGTGCCTCACCAACCCGTCCTAGAAGTGTAGGTCTAACCTCCAAGGATGCTAACAGACCGGGTACTAAGTCAACGGAGGGTCTAAAGTCAAACATAGAGATGAATTCTAAGCTTTGTCGTTCAACAACCAACGGACTCAAGGACAACCTTTTCCTACTTAAGGCGTCTGCCTCCACGTTACCCTTGCCCGGGGTATATGCAATTTCAAAATCGTAGGAGGCTAAGAATTCCATCCACCGTTGCTGCCTTAAATTCAAATCCTTCTGAGAGAATAAGTATTTTAATGATTTGTGGTCAGTGAACAGTTCGAATTTCTCACCAAGAAGATAGTGACGCCAAGACTTAAGCGCGAAAACAATTGCGGCTAGCTCTAAGTCATGCGTGGGGTAATTCTTTCCATGAACCCTCAACTGCCTTCCACCATAGGCTATTACTCTTCCATCTTGCATGAGGACCGCGCCAAGTCCCGTCCCACAAGCATCAGTATAGATGGAAAACAGTTTATTCCCGTCTGGCAGCACTAAGACTGGGGCTGAAGTTAAGGCTCTCTTTAAACGTTGGAACGCATCATCGCAATCTTTGTCCCACGTAAAAACCAGGTTCTTCTTCGTTAACCGTGTTAATGGAGCTGATATTTTTGCGAAGTCTTTGATAAACTTCCTATAATAGCCAGCCAACCCCAAGAAACTTCTTACTTCGGTTGCATTTTTAGGGACCTTCCAATCTTGGATGGCCACCACCTTTGCGGGATCCACTGCTATCCCTTCTTTGGAAACCACGTGCCCTAAGAACCGTACTTCCTTCCTCCAGAAGTGACACTTAGAAAATTTTTCCTTAAGGTTATGCGCTCGAAGGGTTTCCAACACTTCCCTAAGATGTAGGGAGTGCTCTTCTTTGTTCTTAGAAAAGACTAAGATGTCATCCACAAAGACTACCACGAATTTGTTAAGGTATTCCCTAAACACCCTACTCATCAAATCAACAAAATATGCAGGGGCGTTTGTCAAACCAAAGGGCATCACTAGCCATTCATAGAACCCGTCAGGAGTCCTAAAAGCAGTCTTATCTATACTATCCTCAGCCACTCTCAGTTGATGAAAGCCAGTGGCTAAGTCCAACTGCGAAAACACTGAGGCGCCAACTAACTGATCAAAGAGATCGTCAATCCTCGGCAGTGGGTGTCGGTTCTTTTTAGTTAGCTTGTTTAGTTCTCTATAGTCCAACAAAGTCTAAGAGACCCATCCGCCTTTGTGGCAAAAACTACTGGAGCACCCCACTCCGATATACTACGTCTTATGAACCTCTTCTCAAGCAACTCCTTTACTTGCTTATTGAGTTCCCTCCTTTCACGAGGAGCCTTGTGGCGCACTGGCAAAGATACGGGTTTAGCATTATCCACAAGATAAATTCGAAAGTCTATCTCCCGCTTTGGAGGTAAGCCCTTCACCTCCTCAAACACATCCGGATATTCCCAGACCACTTCTACCGATCGCAGGTTCTCTACAGACGCGTCAAGCGATTCAAGATAACTTAGCATAACGGAATTTATGGGATTACAAAAGATGTCGAGAGCATTACCAAGGCGAGTCACAAGCCTAACTACTCTCCTTTCACAATCAAGAATGGCCCTATTTCTAGACAACCAATCCATTCCTAAAATTAGCCCATAGCCCGTGAAGCCCAATACGTAAGCATCACATCTAAATTCAACGCTAAGTATAGAGATTTTCAAATCCAAACATATCATGGTCAAATGAGCCGAACCCCCAATTGGATTTGAAACGACCAAGGGATCCTCTACTAAACTGGTGTTCAAGTGCAGTGATTCAACTAATGATGCAGAGATAAACGAATGAGATGCGCCAGAATCGAATAAGGTACGGACAGGATGATCAAATAGAAAAACTAAGCTTTCAACAGAAATTGTTCTACCTCTTTCTTGCAGCGGTGGGGCCGCAATAGCCTGAACTTGCCCCCTTGCCTGCCCTGGTGCCATAAGAGCCTGCACCTGTCCTCCCGAGGTAGACCCTGCCCTCTGCCCCTTCTTTGGACAGTCCTTCACTAAATGTCCAGCATCTCCACAATGAAAACAACCAGTCTTCTTTTTCTTTCTACAATCTTTGCTGAGATAGCCAGGCGTCCCACAATTGAAGCATTTCTTCTTCCCTTTGCCATTATTGTTTTTACCACCCTTCTTATTTTGCTGTTGGGGTTTCTTCTGATCCCCTTTCTTTTCAACTGCCTTATCCGCATGCATAAGTGCCATTTCTACTAGCTTTTCAAAGGTGGCTCCCATAGGGATGTGGGTCATAGCCAATCCTTGCAACGGTTCATTCAAGCCTCTAACGAACCTCAAAGCTTTCTTCTCTTGCGTGTTCACCAACTTCAAGCCAAACCTTGCTAACTGATTAAATTTATTGACATATTCCTTTACTGATGAGCTCCCTTGCTTTAGTGCCAGGAATTTTTCCATATTTAAGTTCTCCTCTGCCCTTGAAAGAAACTTTGCCTCAAACCTTCGTCTGAAATCCGCCCATGAATCAATTGGACGTTCCTCGTTAGTGACCTCCCACCAAAACGAGGCCTCTCCCTTCATTAACCAAGCAGCTAAACGGACTTTCCTCCCATCTTCCACTTCAAAGATATCCAACAATTCCTCAGTCTCCTTAAGCCAATCTCTGGCCTCCACAAACGTCTCAGTCCCTTGAAAAGTTTTTCCTCCCATAGCCTTGAATTCCTTGCACGTCTTTGCAAAAGTGTCAACACGAGGAGGAGGAGGAGGAGGAATGGGTGCAACTAGGGGTGGAGGAGTATCCGCTGGGCCTGCAGTGGTGGCCCTAGCCTCCAAGTATCTCCTAAACCACCCTGGAATCGTCACACCTTCTGGGAGATTAAGATCTTCAGCCATGCCGAAACGAAAAGGAAAGATTCAAAATGGAGAATTCGAAAGACAAAGATAAGGATATGGCTATTTGGGATTATGTTTTTCATAAAAACTCTCTTTAAATAACATGTTTTTTTTTTTGAAAGCACTTCTTCCAAATATACTTTAGAAAAAAAATATTTTTCTAAAAATTTTTTTTTATCTGTTCTGGTAACCTTATGCTCTGATACCACGTGTAACACCCCACGTCCATTAATGTCACTCACAAAGGGAATGCATTAACTTCCATGGATGTTTTAAGTGAATATAGAACAGTAAAATTACAACAAGACAGATATAAAATAGTACTTGGAAATTCAAAAAAACTTTATTTCATTGTAGCAGAAGTCAAAACATGTTTGATTACATCATAACAACATATTCAATGTCAAGTACAATATCTATCTTGATAAAACAAGTACATAATCCCATTACATGAATAGCCATTAAAAAGAAAGATAACAAGCTGGACTTTACTTCAGCAGTCCAAGCTTTCCGGAAGATAAGCGATCCAACTAGACTCCACTAGAACTTGGCCCAACCTGCGGACCTGAAGGTAGAAAAAGGATGGAAAAGAGGGGGTCAGACATAAAGTCTGGTGAATATGATAATTCTACAATACTATTACCAAAATAACTGGACTAAGGCATAAGCTGGAAAAAAAGAAAATGTCTATGAAGAGCAGATTAAGGACATAGACAATCGCTAAAGGCAACGTTATAGGCGCTCCTAAATACTAAAGGATAAACACTATACTGCACCACACCAGTCACCCTAAAGATTCATCCCACTTAGCTTCACTTAGAAACTTTCCCAATGGCTTTACGTACCCCTAGCTGACTACATAGGTGCCGCCTGCCCCTATCTCCACTAGGTGTACCCTACTTCCCATTATTCGATCGGCTCCCTAACTCGTAGATACCCGTGCTGGCCCCACAGTGGGGTGTATCACTCCCCTAAAGTGGCAACCTGATACAACGGACATGCACGGCTTATACCTACACGATGCAACAACGTCTTACCTACCAGCCCGGGTCCACACACGCATATGAAACCCGTTGGACTTGCGTTGCCACCGCTCCCTGTTTTGGCCTCTTATAGTCAAACCCAGTATGCGTGTCCCGTCCTCGACTTGGGTCGAGCCCACAAAGATACGTTTTGGGATACTGGTTGAAATGGGCCCCCACTATTTACCACAAGCATTCCACCTAAGCTTGTCCCCATTAGTCCATCCCACTTAACCCACTTAGTCATGTTCATTTACATGTGTGTTTGGTTAAGTCTAATCGTATTTCAAATGCCTCTAAAGGCAACCACCAGATTCCTCATGCCACCCAAGGCACCTACTTAACCCCCATGTCCCACCTTACATGATTATCTGGTTAAGTATTTCTTAGTTCATTAAGGCCATAACCTCATAAAGACCTCTCACATTAGACTGGCATTTATGGCAGCTGGATTTGCCGGGCGGGTCAGGGCAGTCTTACACCATAAAAGAGTCTAACCTCGTGTCTTTACAACTGTTATGCTTTAGGTTGGGCCTAGGACCTCTCACATTGGGCCGACATTTGTGACTACTGGATTTGCCGGGCGGGTCCGGGCAGGTTTACATCACAAACGGTTCCAACCTCGTGTCCTAAGCATTGATTATTAATAATAATCAACTTTCCCCCAATTTTAATAATTCCCTACTTGAATTATTAATTACTTCCAATTTTTAACAATGTCCATAATTGACTCAATTATGGACATCCATTCATGGTATGCAAAATCTTACAAAATTGCACCCAATTTATTAATTCCTAATATTACCCCTACCCCACGTTTGAACGTTTATTCGCAAAATATATGTTAGACTCGAATAGCCTAACTCATAGCATAAAAGAGATTATCATAATAACAACATGTATATGTGACCAAATGAACCATAATAAGGGGTGAAACTTGCATATGTCCAACTTGCATAGATTATACATGTCATGGATCTAAAGGTGTCAACTTGTTCAAAATTCACCAAATATAATCTCAATCAATTTTCATAAACTTACATGTGAACATGTGTGAATCAACATCATCTAATTTTTTTAACAACATGGTTTTATATGGGTACACCTAACTCAATAGGCAAATTCCCATAATCAAGTTTTATTTAATTATAGTTTCAAGTTTATGGGTACACCTAACCTAATAGGCAAATTCCCATAAACAAGATCCATTTAAATTAAGAAAAAAAAACATAACTTTAAGCATGATCCAACAACATGATTTTTCAACATAATATAGAATGATTTATAACATGGCATAGTATGATAGTATAACATAGCTTGACATGATTCTCAACATAGCACGACATAGCATAAGAGAATTTACAACATAGCATGACATAGCATATATAATTTACATCATACGACAACATAATAACATAATAAGAGATCCACAATATATAGAATTTACAATTACAAATCACATCATTTTCTTGTGATCCATTCATAACTGAGTCAAATTAGTTTGTAATAGTCTTGTGAAAATCATCATACTCACCAACAAAAGAAAAGAATTAGAGAAAGAGAGATCTTTTGATTTGATTTGTTTAGATTTAGTTGTAGATGATTAGGCTTCCTCTTCTTAGTTTGTGACGGCTATGCTGAACTCCATGGCAGCAGCATGACGGTAGCTTCTCTAATTTTACAAGTGATTTAGGTCTAGGGTCTACCCACTTATTTATACATTTTAGAATTCATTTAGGCCATTAGATTTAACCTAGAAATAACCGCAGCCGTTCAGACAAGATGGGGTTTATCTTGTTGACTCAGCAATGAGTCAGAAGTGACTCAGCAAACACTCAGCATATTAATAAACTTCTATTCATGTCATAAATATATATATATTTTCTACAATGTACATATTAGATACATCCCCCTTTACTTATTATTGTTTTTATATACATATTAGATACATCCCCTCTCTCACACACTTATTAATATTTTTATATTCATATTAGATACATCCCCTCTCTTACACACTTATTAATATTTTTATATTCATATTAAATACATCCCCTCTCTTACATACTTATTAATATTTTTATATTCATAATAGATACATCCCCTCTCTTACATACTTATTAATATTTTTATATTCATATTAGATACATCCCCTCTCTTACATACTTATTAATATTTTTATATTCATATTAGATACATCCCCTCTTCTACACACTTATTATTATTTTAGCAACTTTAGTGTTAATAGAAAATTCGGGGTGTTACAATATGTGTATGCTTAGTAGGATTTAATGGGTACCTCATACGACCCAATAAATTTCCAAACCTCTCCCCGTACAAAGGAGGTTATGGCGAAATTTTTCGAAAATTTCGGGTGTTAGCCAAATTTTTGAAGAATTTGAAAATTCTTAGAAACTGAAAAGTTGGAGAATCGAAGCCAGATTGAACATAGAGTTGATTAATCAAACCACTTTCGACTTTGTTCCTTTTCGGGGACGAAAAGTTTTAAGTGCGGGAGATTGCAACGACCCAAAAATCTGAACCAATTTAAATTTTTTAAATTGGCTAAAATAGTGGATTTTAAATATTTAAAATAAATATTTTAAATAATAACGATGAAAAGTGAGTTTGAATCGACGTTTGAAAATGAATATAATTAATTCTAATTATAAACAAGGCCTGAAATGGCGCTGCAATTTCAAAAATTGAATTCAAACTTTGTCGGACTATACCGGGTACAAAACAAAACGGATTTGAGTGAAACCAAAAATATTTAAATTTGTTAATGAATACCTTTCTAACGAATCTGAAAAATCGAAGTTTCATAGCAGAAAGCAAAAGTTATGGCCAAATGAATTTTCAGAAAGGTCGCTATGGAATTTATATAGCCCATGAAATTGGCCATTATGCAAACGACCTCGGAATTCGACGAAACCACTTTTGTTGGATCCGGGAAGTGAAGTTATTGCTAGGTTTCAAATTTCATAATTTTTGAAGCTAATGTGTGAGCATGGCAAAGGAAAATGTGTTTTGGTCAATTATAGTTAAATTGGATCGACCAGAAATGGGCCTTTTTGCAAACGGTCTCAGAATTCGACGAAACTAGTTTTGTTGGGACTGTATCATCAAAACATAGCCATATTTATTTTTTTGGAATTTTTCGAATCAATTTGTGGCCCTGGAAAATTGAAATGTACGTTCAAATCAAATATTGAATGTTTTATATTTTAAATTGAAGGAAAACTGACTGAAACATTCAAATGGGCCTACGAAACATATCCCATTGTGTTCGGAATAGGGGTGAAATGCTAGGGATGACAGTCATTGGGTTCGAATTGATGTTCGTGTGGGACAGGGGTATTTTAGAGATTTTAAAAATTATAAAATAAAAAATCTCATTAGGCCACATAATCATCTCTCTCCCCGTTTTATCCCAGAAACCCTCGAAGTCGACGGCGGTCGTGTTCCCCCCTTCCCTTCCATTTTCTGGCGAATCCGTTCACCTTTAGCCCCTACTGCAGTTAAGGTTTTTGTAGTACTCCTCAAGGCCTTCAAATCCATACCACCCTCGACCTCCACCGTGCGCTGTGCCTCGAGAATCGAACCCAGGAAGATCCGAACTTCCTACCGCCGATACCCCCTCCTCGCCAGTTCGAGTTCGACGAAACCCCCACCCCCTGGTGCGTCGTTCCAAGCTTGACGATGTGGTGTAACCAGATCGGGATGAAACGAAGCGGATTGGAGATTAAATCTAAACCTAGTTTTGAAGAAATAAACCAGGTTTGCGGCTATATTAATTTTCAACAGTTTAAAACCGTTGCAAACTTTGAAAAATCATATCTCGTTCATTTGTTAACAAAATTCGAAGAAACATGAAACATCATGACCATGTGAAGGTCTTCTACCTTCTAGAAGAGACCGCATATTTTTCTGAGCATTCTGCTATTTTTGGTGGAGTGGAGCCCAATGTGAGATTTCTAATTTATAAACGATATGGAAAACGATGATTTATAAATTATATAGTCGATGTATGAGTTATATAAGCGTTGTACACCTCTTGTATAAGCGTTGTATAAGTTGTACGTTCGATGTATAAGTTGTATATGTTTTGTAAAAATTATATACGTGTTGAAATAGAAGTGAAATGCTATATATATATATATATATATATATATATATATATATATATATATTTACGCCCCTCGTCCACAAACCATGGACGATATTTATTGGTTGTGATTGGTGTGAAAATTGATTGATAGCGAATGGATGATTGGAATTGTTTGTGGTTGATATTGATTGATTGTGGTTGAAAAATACTCGTTTGTGGTTGAGAAATATTTGGTTGAAACCACATAGGATTAGTTTGTGGAAATGAAATAAATATATACATGCCGCCTTCGTGCAAACTAGATGCATGATTCCCCATTGTCAAAAACCGAGAGGTTTTAAGGTAGAGCGAGGAGCCGTACTAGGGACGGTCCCGGTTTTAACTACCCTGCCGTTATGCTGTCGAAATTTTGAATAATATTCATGTGTTAGAATTATTTTCATTTGTTGAAACTATGTTTATTCGTTGAATAGAAACCTTCATGTGTTGAGTCGATATTCATTCGTTGGATAGAAATTCATATGTTGAAAGGTATTCGTGTTTTAAATATAAAAATCACATTTTTATCTATATATATAAACTATAGAAAACCTTCATGTGTTGAATCGATATTCATTCGTTGAATTGAAATTCATGTGTTGAATGGTATTCGTGTTTTATATATAAAAATCACATTTTTATCTATATATATAAACTATAGAAAACCTTCATGTGTTGAATCGATATTCATTCATTGAATTGAAATTCATGTGTTGAATGGTATTCATATTTTGAAATAAATTGTTTTATAATAAAAAAATCACATTTTTATCATCTATATGAACTATATAAAATAATCTTGTTTTTAAAGAAATTGTTTTATAATAAAAATCCTATTTTTATTACCTATATGAACTATATAAAATAGTAGAGTTTTGAAATAAATTGCTTTACATTAAAAATCACATTTTTATTATATACATGAATTGTTAAAAATAGAGAAGTGTTGAAATGGAAGACAGTTAGATAAAAATATATTTTTTATCAAATGTATGAAAAGAATATAGATTTGGAATCGAAGAATCGATATATATATATATATATACATATATATATAATTAGAATTAAAATATATAGAATAACGAAGCTGCAGTTCATATTTTGAAACCGTGATTTCAAACGATTAGTGCGGGAGATCCGACCATTGGATTTTCCCGAAACCGCAACTGTTGGGTCCGCTTTGGAAATATCTTTCCAATGGTACCAACTTTGCAAAGATCCAACGGTTGGGTTGTCTGGAATGTTTAATTCAATTTTGAAGAAAAACAGCGCCAGAATTGATTATATATATATATATATATATATATAATTATACATAATTGAATAACGACGCTGCAGTTCGTATTTTGAAATCGAAACTTCAAACGATTATACCGGGAGATCCGACCATCGGATTTTCCCGAAACTGGAACCGTTGGATTTTATCTGAAAAGATCTTTCTAATGTGTAAATTTTTTGAAGATCCAACGGTTAGATTTTCAGATATGTGTAAATCAAATCTGAAGAAAAACAGCGCCACGACCGCGTTATTGCCCGAAGCGTCACTTTGAATAAATTGGCTATTTTAAAATAAATAAAAATAGCGATAAATCGTTATAAAATATTATAAACAATATGGATGTGAAATTTAGAAACTAACTGAAGGTTGGCTAAGTCGAATGGTTTCTTGGGTATTGATCTGATGTTGGTGTCGGCCTTCGGGGTTAATATTTGGGAAATCGTTCTCTTACTGATTGACGGTTAGTGACTAATGAATTGAAACGATGCGTGTGTATGTTATTGTTGCACTTTTTTATTATATACGCGGGTTGCTCAGAAAGACCGGGTTTATCCCATTCTGAATAACTGAATCGATGATAAGAAATCGAAGATGAAGACGGTGGTCGAAGACCGAAGATCTTCACCTCGTTTGGATGGTAACCGAGGTCCGATTGGGAGGCATCTCGAAATATGGATAATGAGTGGTGATCGTCCAGATGTACATGGTGATCGATGGGTTTGCGAGGTATATAGTGCCTACGGTTTCGTTCAGACCCAGAACGGACTTGCAAATGGACAGTGTGTCTGACATTGGAATTTATTTTGTGTGATTGATAGCTATCATTTGCACGGTGTGAATTGTCTGTGTGGCATGCTAAGATGCATTGATCAGGGCTTCTGTTGAAAAGCAAAGTTTTGAGGAGATGATTAAAGAACCGCCTGTTTGGCGTAGCTTTGTGTATAATGTGAAATCGTGAGCCTCACACCCCGGTATGAACCAGAAACGGGAGCAGGACCTTAGGGAGGGCATGCGTTTCTGTCTAGCTAGGAGTTGTGTCAGTGTTTTTACACAGCCTGACATTTTACTTATTTGGTTGTTACTGTTGCGAGGCGCCTCAGTTAGATCAGACGATCCGGGTCCGACGGAGTCATTCGTTGGCTCATTTACGCCCCATAGGGTGGGGAAACGTAGTGTTTAGGAATTTTAATCCACATCGGTGGACCGGCCCTGACGATCCAAGGGTCGATGCGCTCTGACCCTAAGACATGGGCTAGATTGTCTCGAAGTCGGTAAGGACTATCTTTTGCCTTGGTTCATGACAGAAGCCCAATTTCCAAATACGTGAGTGTGCGGTTTTGATTGTATACCTATATATGGCGACATAGTGGTATGGGGCATTAATTCCGTCTATGATTGATAGTTATGATTGAATTTGTTTTTGAAACATATAAACACTAGTAATAATATCAAATGCTTTTGTTTTATTCGTATCAATCATATTTTGGCCATTATAAGGTAAAAACTCTATCCTCCGGCTTGCGTTGCATTGTCTGATGGGAACTGAGTCTTATAATTGCTTCATGTTTATAAAAAGCATTGCGATGTTTAAAAGAAAGATTTGTTTTTAAAGCACTGGCAATCCAATGGAGTAAACCCGTTCCATGAAAGTGGCGTGGTCCTATGATTAGCCATATTATAAATGTCTTGAGTAGATTTCTCATACCAGTCCCATGACTGACTCGTAGTTTGTTTCACTTTCAAACTCGGGTGCCACCTTTTCTACATGGGTAGCCTTGTATTCATGTTTAGCTAGCTTTATCCAGATAGCTGGAGCTGAAGATGGATTCAATCATTTATCTATTTTATGCTGTTCAGCTCCTATTGTACATATTATGTTTGTTTTCCGCTGTAAACATTTATGTATAGCTGAACTGTATTTGTATTATGTATGATCTTGTATACTGTGTAACTCTGATGATTACGTTTATCCAGTGTATTATTTGTACATTATCTGGTGTATTTATTTAATTCTTCTCTGTTGTTATCTGATTATGTGTTATATTCCAAAGATTACCCTTGCCACCGTCAGTACGGGGTTTGGGGTCGTCTCAAAGAAGGATACTCTGAATCAGAAAGCGACTCAATCATTTACCATATAACTTTGGTCATCGGGATTTCATACATCGTATGTAAATGACAACAATTGATAAATACTCATCAAAATATCCATTCAACATCCAGAGTGAAGGTCACAACTGTGTGAGCATTAAAATGAAGTAATAACGCTCATCGCAGCCTGTCAATCTATCGATTGACATACGAATAAATATTGGGACTAGTGTATATCAATTATCATCCCAATACCCGTATGGGGTTTTCAGCCAGCAACAATACATATAAATAAATAATTGGTTAATGAATTTAACCAAATTTAATACTACCAACATGTTGATAATGATGGACAAAAATGATATTTCATTTCTAATGTCGCAATAAAATATATTTGACTCGCATAATTTCTTTATACATTTCACATATTTAATAGAATGTAATTTGTTTATATGACATTATTGCGGATGACAAATAAAATATAATTTTCATTATACTTTACTTGTATGTAATTATTCTTAATTTTAACACATAAAAGAAATAAACCCAATTGTACATGTTTCAATGTATAACTCAACACATAAAATGTTTATTTTAAAGTGCATACGAATTCTAATGTATGCATTAACATATAGAAATGTCACTTCAACTCACCTATGCATTCTAATGTATGGTTTGACCAATAATATAATTCTTATATTTGAATATAAACTCAAATGTAAGTTTGCACATAAAAATGATTATCTTATTTGCATATAAATTTTATCTCAACAAAATGTATAAGAACGGTGATGCATTCATTTGCCGACAATTCTATTTTATCAAAATGCTATTTGTGTTTAATTCTTATTTGACAAAAATGTTCTTTTTGGTATCAACCAATATAATTCAACAAAATGAATGTTTGATTCAACTAATATAAATTGACAGAAGTGAATAATTTTGTTTCAACTAATATAAATTGACGAAAGTGATTATTTTGTTTCAACTAATGTAAATTGACAAAAATGATTATTTTGTTTCAACCTTTTTAAAATAACAAAATTAAATAATTTTGCCTCATTCTATTTAAATGATAAAAAAATGTATCTTTTATATTGCAACAAAAGGACGAATAAACCTTATTTATCTATTTACTCTTTTTATTGAAACTAAGATGACACTAAAAATATATCTTTTTAATTCTAATCTTTTCATTATAATCTATAATGAAAATAAAAACATTTTATTTAATTTAACAAAATTACAACAAAGATGAAATCATTTTGTCATAATCTTTTAATTTACTCTAGTTTAAAATTAGAAATGATATTTTTAATTCTATTCCTTTATTTATATCTAAAATGTAATAAAAGTGTAACTTCTTAAACTATGCTTTTTATTTGCATCTAAAATGCAAATAAAAGGGTAATATTTTAATTTATGATTTATTTGCCTCAAATAATGCAAATAAAATGCAACTTCTAATTCAAGGTTTTATTCGCATCTAAAATTGCAAATAAAAATGCAACTTCTAATTCAATATTTTATTTGCATCAAGGAAGACAAATAAATATGCAACTTCTATTTCATAGTTTATTTACACCAAAGAATGCAAATACAATTTCAACTCTTAATACGATGATTTATTTGCATCAAAGAATGCAAATGAAAATTTGACTTTTAAATACGGTGTTTATTTGCATCAAAGAATGCAAATAAAATTCGACTTCTAAATACTATGGTTTATTTGCATCTAAATACGAAAATAAAAAAAATATTATCTTTTAACTACGATGTTTATTTTAATCTAAATATTCAAATAAAAATATAATCCTTTTTTTATGCTTTATGCTTTGTTTGCAACAAAATTAACAAAACAAAAATGTGACTCTTGAAATCATACTTTTATTTCTATCTAAAGAACAAAATAAAAATGTCATATTCATTCCAGTGTTTTTGTTTGCATTTAATAATTGCAAAAATGTAATTTAACTCTAATGTTTGCTTGCATCAAAAGTTGCAGAAAAAAAAAATTAGTTTTACTTCTAATGTTTTGTTTTCCTCTAAAATAGCAAACAAAAAAATAGTTTTCCTTCTGTTGTTTTGTTTGCATCTAAAATAGCAAACAAAAATATAGTTTTCCTTCAAATATTTTGTTTGCATCTAAAATAGCAAACAAAAATATAGTATTCCTTATTTCAGTGTATATTTGCGTCAGAGAATGCAAAAATAAAAAAATATTTTATATTTCAATATATATGCAAAAAAGAATGCAAATAAAAGAGCATTTTTTTACTTCTACGTATATTTGCATAAAAGAATGCAAATAAAAGTACATTTTATATTTCTATGTATATTTGCATAAACAAATGGAAATAAAAGATCAATTATATTTCTATGTATATTGCATAAAAGAATGCAAATAAAAGATCAATTATATTTCCTATGTATATTTGCATAAAAGGATGCAAATAAAAGATAAATTATATTTTCTATATATATTTGCATAAAAGGATGCAAATAAAAGTTCAATTACATTTTCTATATATATTTGCATAAAAGGATGCAAATAAAAGATCAATTATATTTTCTATATATATTTACAAAAAAGGATGCAAATAAAAGATCAATTACATTTTCTATATATATTTGCATAAAAGGATGCAAATAAAAGATCAATTATATTTTCTATATATATTTACAAAAAAGGATGCAAATAAAAGATCAATTATATTTTCTATGTATTGCTTGGATCTCTTTCTTTTTGGACTATGGCTTTGGACAGCAATTATGGGACATATGCAGTTTACTTATATTTTTATGCTTCTTTAAATAATGAAATCAAGACGGTTATGAAAATGTAATGTTTTTGGAAGTATTGTAAGAAAATTATGACATGGTTTGTGTAACACGTATTTTGTTGAAATAAAAATTGTTGTTGTTTTCCGCTGTTCAAAAATATGTGTATTTATATCTGTCTTGTGTATCTGTGACTTATACTTATAAACCTCCACCAAAATTAGGGCATTCCCTTTGAGAGTGACCCTAACGGAGGTGGGGTGTTTCAGAAGATGACAACTAAATGCGTTCTTTTAATCTAAAAAAGAAAATGATAACTAAATGTATTCTTTTTAACTAAAAAGAAGATGACAACTAAATGTGTTCTTTTAATCTAAAAAAGAAAATGATAACTAAATGTCAATAAAAATGTCCCTTTTTATAAAATCTTTTATTTACATCTAAATTTTAAATAAAAAATGTAACTTTAATTCTATTCTTTTTATTTACATCTAAAATGTAAATAAAGATGTAACTTTTTGTCTATACTTTTATTTACGTTTAAAATATAAATATAAATGTAACTGTTATTTCAATGTTTTTATTTACATCTAAAATGTAAATAAAAATGTAACTTCTATTTCTATGTTTTTATTTACATCTAAAATGTAAATAAAAATGTAACTTTACTAATTCATGTTTTTATTTACAAGTAAAATGCAAATAAAAATGTACTTTCTAAATCTATGTTTTTATTTACATGTAAAATGCAAATAAAAATGTAATTTTCTAATTCATTCTTTTTATCCATACCTAAAATGTAAATAAAGATGTCACTTTATTTTTATTCTTTTTATTTACATCTAAAAATGTAAATAAAGGTGTCACTTAAAATATATTCTTTTTATTTACATCTATAGTGTGAATAAAGATGTCGCTTAAAATTTATTCTTTTTATTTACAATTACAATGTAAATAAAGATGTCACTTAAAATTTATTCTTTTTATTTACATCTACAATGTGAATAAAGATGTCGCTTAAAATTTATTCTTTTTATTTACATCTATAATGTAAATAAAGATGTCGCTATCCACAATGTAATAACAAATGACGAATGACAAATTTGGTTGGGATCTAACTTTATAATTAACATAGGGGTCAATTATCACAGTATAATAACAAGTGACAAATTTGATTGGGTCTACTTTATAATTGGCATTCCTAGATTTGAAATAAAAATAATTTCAAATCTGAATTCTAATGCAACTAGAAAATCAACAAACATGAGATTTGATCATATCTCTAACAAATCAGAATATCCCACAAACAACAATAAATAAATTCTAATTTACCATCATCGCAGATCTAGATTATTAACATACATAAAACGATTCAAATAACGAGAAAAATAATAGAAAAAATTAATTTTTTAAAATCAGAAATCTCGCCTCGTTTCAGATTTGAATCTAAAATTCAAAAGATTCAGAATCAGTCTCAATCAGTTCTAGAACGTAGTATTTGGCTTCACGATCGCAACGCTTCAAAAATCGTCCCATTCTGAGTCAGAATGAACGAGTTATGATCTAATTAAGGTATATAACATTTTTGTAACACCCCGTATTTTCTGTGAACATAAAGTAACAAAACAAAGTGTAATTAATTTTGAAAAGAAGAATTAAGGGAGACAGGTTTGGCCAATGCATTCGTCTTCGAATTCTACATGAGATAGTGTCCGAGTTTGCGTAAATCGGACTCTTATGAAGAAGTGATGACCTTCAGAAGTTTTCAGAAAATTTGAACAGCTCCGCCGAAAATTCAAAATTCGAATTCAAAATACACACCCGGGCTGGGCGAGAAAATTCCCGCCTAGGACCCAGGTCGACCAGGGGGTCGACCTGGGTAGGTAGGTCGACCTCCCCCTTTTCCAGATCCGAGGACAGATCCATTTTTCTGTATTTAGACACCCGTTCTGGCCAGATTCGTTGCTCCTAAGCTATTTAAATACCCCCAAACCTCACTTTCTCTCCACACAAATTCATTACGCCTATACTCTGCTTTGATTTATATTAAAATAAATCAATGGCATCGCTACTCTGCTGAAACCTAAGCTAGAACTAGTGCTTCTTCTTCTTCCAATCCGAATAGGATTAAAAGATAACAAATCAACGCCTACATCAACAGAAAGCTAAACCAACTCGAAAAATAAGATCCCAGAATTGTTCTTCTCTTTCTTAAACCACGAATTGTGAGTACAGTTATTTTCATATATGAAATTTAATTATGATCTTGACATGGTTATAAATCTGAATTGGAGATTATGCATATTCCTGTTTATCTGATCTGTTCTTGTTTATCCGATCTGTTTTTCAGTGTAGATCTATCTTATTGTAACTATTCTGTATCTTTTCCTTCCTTCTGTTCTATAGCCAGGCTGCCACGAGCCTGAGCCAAATCTCATAAGAGATTGACACGCGAACGCTAAATTTGGGGAAAATATTGAATGATGCACAATTGGACATAACTGATTTGTGACTAAATTGAGAACACAACATGTTGTAATCTAAGATCTTGATCTAGGCATATCATATATGACGGTTTATGATTTGGAAGAAGGAGAATTATTGTATAATATATGACTTGTAATTTGCGGACATAATACATGTTATGATGCATGATCTGATTTTGAGGACATAATATATGTTGTAATTTAAGATCTAGATTTGGGGGCATATTTTATATGACGATCTATGACTTGGAAGAAAAAGGATATATGATTTAGGCATGAAAGATTTATATTAAAATAGGATAACTATTAATTGTGAATACGCCTAAATGTGGATTTTTGGATATTTGACATACGCTGAAATCAAAGGCTATAATTTGGCATAATTCATATTGTATATCATGATTTGGGGTTTTTGGAGAATATTCTGTATTATGAAAATTTAACAAAAATTTGGGACATATGTTATATTGTGAATTATGACCAAAATTTAGGCATGTAAAATAAGGCTTTATTTTATGATTAAGGGAGGTATGTCAATGGAATTTTAAGGGATGATTAAATCTGTTAAATTGTCTAATCTGCTAAATCTGTTGAAACTGAATACCGTAATTTGGGGTATGGTAATCCATAGGCTCGATCTAAAATTGAGCAAAACATGTTAATAGAACTTTGGATAATCTGCTGTAACTTGTGAAGAAGTTAATTTTTTGAATTAGCATAATTAGTCTGATATTGGCATAATCTGTGAATGAATACTTTAGCTAAAATAAGAATGCTGAGACACGAGGTTAGACTCTGTTTGTGGTAGAAGCATGCCCGGACCCAACTTGCTTAACCAGCAACCGCAAACTGTTAGTCTAATGTGAGAGGTCGTAGGCATAAAGTTGCTTAGACACAAGGTTAGGTCTGGCTTGCAGCAGAAGTTTGCCCGAAACAGCCCAGCACATCCAACAGCCATAAGCTACCGACCTAATGTGAGAGGTATGTGCATTAATATTAAACTAATGCAAATCTAAGATAAACGTGATGCCTAAAACGTGTTGTGTGGATAGGGTTAAAAAAACTGAACTGATTAATCTAATAAACCCGTTTGAAAATCTGTAGGCCTAATACAAGGTTAGGTGAAACAATCTGTAAGTCTGTTAATCTGTATATCTGATTCGTTAGTCTGAAAACTTGTTAATCTATATATCTGATTCGTTAGTCTGAAAAATTGTTAAATTGCATGTCTGATCTGAGAACTAGTTAATCTGGACTTTGTACATCTGAAATCTATTAGTCTGGGGACACTAGGTTAGGAGGGGTAATTACTTGTTTCGTCTGTTTTTTGGGACCAATATTAGTCATTAACCCTGACCCAACACTAGGTAGGGGTCTAGTGCACGCTTATTGAACTAATTGTAAGAGGTTCACTATGATATTGGAGAGAGGTGTTGATGGTGAATTCCAACCAGGTCATGTGCGTGCATGGATCCGGTCAACTCTGAGGATGTAAGACACCGTGACATATATAAATAGGTCTGCGTCCATAGGTTGCCACTTTTGGGAATGATACACCCTTCTGTGCGGCCGGCACACGGTATTTATGTATAAGGGAGCCGATCGTTTGGGTAGAATTTAGGGTACACATAGTTCTATCTATTTCTGTTGGGGTGTCGTCGGTTTCTGCTGAGGTGCTAACACCTGTCTGTTTTTGTGTTGTACCGTTTGTTAGGGTGGTAAAGGCCCATTACTAGTGTACACCTAATTCAAACATTCTGTTTCCGTGGGGAATATTCTGTTTCCGTCTCTGATTACGTTTCTGCTTCTGTTTCTATACCGCCTGTCTCCGTACGGGTGGTAAAGGCCCATTACTAGCATTCTGTTTCAGTAACCGTCTTTCTACGTTCGGGTGGTAAAGGCCCATTACTAGCATCATGTTTCTAAAGAGATCGTTCTGGTTTTTGTTTAATCTGTTATACTAGTATTAGTGCAGAGAAGTGAAAACCAAGTAAGAAGCTTAGTTTAGCCTATATCATTCTGTCTCTTCTGTTAACCTGCTACTCCTGTTATGGTTATCTCTCATCCAGTTTTATTTGTATGTCATGATACTTTTATCTGTTTATATGCTGAAAGTCACTGGACTCACCAGACGTATGTCTGACCTAGTTTGTTTCGCCTCTTTTCTACCATTCCCCCCAGGTACTCAGGTTTGGAACGTAGGAGCTTGATTTAGATTTATCTCTGCTTGAAGTATTTGAAGTATTGCTCGGCTTTGATTCTTCCTATTTATGGCAGTTTCTGTTGGGGATTATGGCTTTTAAATTTCGTACTCTGAAGGCTTTTGTACAGGACTGATATTTATGTACTTGAATTCCAATATTGTGATTTTGAAAGATGTAACCAAATTTATTTCTATTTTTATTGTAATAAAGTTATAAATCTTTCAAGTACTACTTAACATATCTGAATTGTAAATTTATGTTCTGTTTACTTATATCGTTCCACCGAAGTTAAGGCATTCCCTTTGTGAGTGAACTTAACGGAAGTGGGGTTTTACACTTGGTATTAGAGCTAAAGTTATCCAGACTTGATAAAAAGTTTTTGAAAACTATTTTCAAAAAGGTTTTGAAAAGGAAGTATTTTCGAAAGTGAAGTTTATTTTGAAAAACATAATCCCCAAAAGCCATATATCTATCTTTCAAATTCTCCATTTTGAATCTCTTCATTTTCTTTTCAGCATCTCTGGGTTACCCGAGATACCCGAGGGCAATTCGATACCAACTTGATTCAGAAGGTATCTGGAGGCTAGGGCCACCGCCGTAAGCCCAGCGGAGGTTCCTCCTCCCCTCCCCACGTTGATACTTTTTGGAAGATATGCAAAGACTTTCGGGAAATGGGCAGGAAACATTTTCACGGATCAGAGACATTTGTTGAAGCTTGAAATTGGCTTAAGGAGGTGGAAGATTTGTTTGGTATCTTCGAGATAGAAGATGGAAGGAAGTTCCAATCAGCTGCTTGGTTAATGAAAGACGAAGCCTTGTTTTGGTTGGAGGTCACAAATGGAGAGCGTCCAGTAGATACATGGATGGTCTTCGGGCATAGGTTCGAAATGAAATTTCTTTCACGAGCAGAAGAGAATTTATACATGGAGAAGGGAATTTATCAGCAAAGGAGTACGTCAACAAGTTCAATCAATTGGCAAGATTCGTCTTAGACTTGGTGAACAAACCTAAGAAGAAGGCCCTGAGATTCAATAAAGGTTTGAATGAGCCGCTACATGGGTTGGCTATGACCCACATTCCTATGGGGGCTACCTTCGAGAAATTGGTTAACATGGCGTTAATGCATGAAGAGGAATCTAAAAGTGAGAAGAAAGAGGAAAAGCTCGAAGGACCACAGAACAAGAAAGTGTGTCCCAAAAAGTAAACACAAAAGAAGGATGAAAAGTCTGAAGATAAGAAGGAGAAAAAGTGCTTTGCTTGTGGAAGCTTGACTCATCTGCACAAGGATTGCAGAAAGAGGAAGGGCGCTTGCTTCAACTGTGGAGAATTGGGACACTTCATTACGGACTACCCGAAGAAACGTGGGCAAGGACAGAGGGCAGAACCTACTTTTGGAGGGCAGGCGAATGCTCACGTGACTAGTAGATAGGGTAGAGATAGTAAATTACTGTAGAAGGTTTAATTTCCTTATCTGATTATTGAGAAAAAACTCTTTTTGATTCTGGCATTTTGATTCTGTAATTGAGACGTTGCACTTTAATACTAGTCTTGTTTCTGATCCCGCTATAGTCTCAAACCCCATGAGGGTTACGACTTATCTATTTGTGATAATTTGGGGTTTGAAGGTATCTGTGTTAAGCGTTAAGTTGATTGTAATGCATACATTCTGATTTTTGTGGGATATGGTGGGGTTTTATCATGCTTAGTTTCCTAAGAATCATTTGATAATCTGATCTGTACTGGTAGTCTGTAAGTATCTGAATATTTCTAAAAAGGATAGGGTTTTTACTTGAGGCGTGAAGTGAATTCCCAGTTTTGACATTGTTTAATGGGAGTAATTCTCTTAGATTCAATCTGATGTTTATTTCGGTCCTTGGGTTTGATAATTAGGGATTTATTTTCTTAACCGATGTCTAATGAGAATAAAACTATTGTTTTAATTGTACTTGCTTCTATCACTTGGCTATATCCTATCGATTGAGTCTTTGACCTTTAGGTAGAAACTAATGGGTGTAAACATGTGTTTGAGACATGTTATGTTTGATGGTTGGAAGTGGATGCAAGTGGTTTCTCGTGGATGTATATACACACACTAGGCATTAGATCGGCTCAAAAACACTCTCATACTGCATATGGATGTGCATGCATTTTTTTTTTTTTTTTGATTTTGTAGATGCAAAATGATTGACTCATCACATGGATGTTGCATTTGGATGAATGGTTATGCACCCATATAGAGATGATGTGTATCAAATAGGATTTCTTGCATACATAAGTGGACTCATGGCACTAACATAATTCGCATTAAGGAGGTCAACTGAATCAGTAGACCGACTGATCTTTGCATTAGATAAGAGGCACACTTTTGCATATGTTCATACAACATTAGAAGTTTTCTAAAGATAAGGATGCTTGTGGATGATGGTTGAGTAGATGAATGATTGGATGGTAGGACACATTCTTCTTAACTGGAAGATTTCGGGGACGAAATCCTTTAAGGAGGGGGAAATGTAACACCCCGTATTTTCTGTGAACATAAAGTAACAAAACAAAGTGTAATTAATTTTTAGAGAATAATTAAGGGATATGGGTTATGCCATTGCGTTCGTCTCGGAATTTTACTTGAGATAGAGTCCGAGTTTGCGTAAATCGGACTCCGTATGTAGAAGTTGTGACCTTCAGAAGTTTTCAGAAAATTTAAACAGCTCAACCGAAAATTCAAAATACACACCCGAGCTAGGTGGGAAAATTCCCTCCCAGGACCCAGGTCGACCAGGGGGTCGACCTGGGGGTCGACCTAGGTACGTAGGTCGACCTAGGGGTCGACCTCCCCCCTTTTCCAGATCCAAAGACAGATCCATTTTTCTGCATTTAGATGCCCATTCTGACCAGATTCGTTGCTCCTAAGCTATTTAAACACCCCCAAACCTCACTTTCTCTCCACCCAAATTCATTACACCTATACTCCGCTCTGATTCATATTAAAATAAATCACTGGCGTCGCTACTGTGCTGAAACCTAAGCTAGAGGTAGTACTTCTTCTTCCAATCTGAATAGGATTAAAAGATAACAAATCAACGCCTACATCAACGGAAAGCTAAACCAACTCCAAAAAATCAGATTCCAGAATTGTTCTTCTCTTTCTTAAACCACGAGTTGTGAGTACAGTTATTTTCAGATATGAAATTTAATTATGATCTTGACATGGTTACAAATCTGAATTGGAGATTACGCATATTCCTGTTTATTAGATATGTTCTTGTTTATCCGATCTGTTTTGCTATGTAGATCTATCTTATTGTAACTATCTGTATCCCTTCCTTCCTTCTGCTCTATAGCCAGGCTACCACGAGCCTGAGCCAAATCTCATAAGAGATTATCACGCGAACGCTAAATTTGGGGAAAATATTGAATGATGCATATTTGGAAATAACTGATTTGTGAATAAATTGAGAAAACAACATGTTGTAATCTAAGATCTAGATCAAGGCATACCATATATGATGGTTTATGATTTGGAATAATGAGAATTATTGTATGGTAAAATATGACTTGTATTTTGGGGGCATAATGCATGTTATGATGCATGATCTGATTTTGAGGACATAATATATGTTGTAATTTAAGATCTAGATTTGGGGGCATATTTTATATGACGATCTATGACTTGGAAGAAAAAGGATATATGATTTAGGCGTGAAAGATTTATATTAAAATAGGATAACTATTAATTGTGAATACGCCTAAATGGGAATTTTTGGACATTTTACATACGCTGAAATCAAAGGCTATAATTTGGCATAATTCATATTGTATATCCTTATTTGGGGTTTTTGGAGAATATTCTGTACTGTGTAAATTTAACAAAAATTTGGGGCATATGTTATATTGTGAATTATGACCAAAATTTGGGCATGTAAAATTAGGCTTAATTTCATGATTAAGCGAGGTATGTCAATGGAATTTTAAGGGATGATTAAATCTGTTAAATTGTCTAATCTGCTAAATCTGTTGAAACTGAATACGGTAATTGGGGTATGGAAGTCTATAGGCTCGATCTAAAATCGAGCAAAACATGTTAATAGAACTTTGGATAATCTGCTGTAACTTGTAAAGAAGTTAATTTGTTGAATTGGCATAATTAGTCTGATATTGGCATAATCTGTAAATGAATACTTTAGCTAAAATAAGAATGCTGAGACACGAGGTTAGACACTGTTTGCGGTAAAAGCCTGCCCGGACCCAGCCGGCTTAACCAGCAACCGCAAACTGTCAGTCTAATGTGAGAGGTCGTAGGCATAAAGATGCTTAGACACGAGGTTAGGTCTAGCTTGTGGCAGAAGTCTGCCCGGAACCGACCGGCACATCTAGCGGCCATAAGCTACCGACCTAATGTGAGAGGTATGTGCATTAATATTTAATTAATGCAAATCTAAGATAAATGTGATGCCTAAAGCGTGTTGGGTGGATAGGGTTAAAACAACTGGGCTGATGAATCTAATAAACCCATTTGAAAATCTATAGGCCCAATACAAGGTTTGGTGAAACAATCTGTAAGTTTGTTAATCTGTATATCTGATCCGTTAGTCTGAAAACTTGTTAATCTGTATATCTGATCCGTTAGTCTGAAAACTTGTTAACTTGCATGTCTGATCTGAGAACTAGTTAAACTGGACTTTGTACATCTGAAATCTATAAGCAAGTAAATCTGAAATCTTTTAGTCTAGGGATACAAGGTTAGGAGGGGTCATTACTTGTGTCATATGTTGTTTGGGACCCATATTAGTCAGTAACCCTTTCTAGTATCAAAATTATGAAACAACACTAGGTAGGGGTCCAGGGCATGCTTACTGAACTAATTGTAAGAGATTCACTCTGATAAAGGCAAGGGGTGTTGATGGCGCATTCCAACCGGGTCATGTGTGTGCATGGATCTGGTCTGCTCTGACGATGTAAGACACCGTGACATCTATAAATAGGTCTGTGTCCATAGGTTGCCACTTTAGGGAATGATACACCCTTCTGTGTGGCCGACACAGGGAATTTTTGTATTAGGGAGCCGATCGCTTGGGGTAGAATTTAGGGTACACTTAGTTCTATCTGTTTCTGTTGGGGCGCCGTCTATTTCTACTGGGGTGGAAACACCTGTCTGTTTCTGTGTGTTACCGTCTGTTGGGGTGGCAAAGGCCCATTACTAGTGTACACCTAATTCAAACATTCTATTTCCGCAGGGAATATTCTGTTTCCTTCTTTGATTACGTTTCTACTTCTGTTTCTATACCGTCTTTGTCCCTGTTCGGGTGGTAAAGGCCCATTACTAGCATTCTGTTTCTGTAACCGTCTTTCTCCGTTCGGGTGGTAAAGGCCCATTATTAGCATCGTGTTTCTGAAGAGATCGTTCTATTTTCTGTTTATTCTGTTATACTTGTATTAGTGTAGAGAAGTGAAAACCAAGTAAGAGGCTTAGTTTAGCCTATATCATTCTGACTCTTCTGTTAACCTGCTACTCCTGTTATGGTTATCTCTCATCCAGTTTTATTTACATGTCATGATACTGTTATCTGTTTATATGCTGAAAGTCACTGGACTCACCAGACGTATGTCTGACCTAGTTTGTTTCGCCTCTTTTCTTCCATTCCCCCCTGCCCTTAGGTACTCAGTTGGGAACGTAGGAGCTTGATTTAGATTTCTCTCTTCTCGAAGTATTTGAAGTATTGCTCGGCTTTGATTCTTCCTACTTATGGCTGTCTCTGTTGGGGATTATGGCTTTAAAATTCCGTATTCTAAAGGCTTTTGTACAAGACTGATATTTATATACTTGAATTCCGATATTGTGATTTTGAAAGATGTAACCAAACTTATTTCTGTTACTGCTGTAATAATGGTATAAAATTTTCATGTACTATTTTACATATCTGTCTTGTAAAATTATGTTCTGTTTACTTATAACGTTCCCCTGAAGTTAAGGCATTCTCTTTGTGAGTGACCTTAACGGAAGTGGGGTGTTACATTTTTAAATTAAATTAAATAAAAGAAAGAATTACTCTCTCTTCTTCAACTACAGATAACGGCCGTTGTTTCACGTTATTAATTTCGTCATAAGTCACCAGTTTCCGATCAGCACACCGTGCTTCAGGGCAATCTGGCACTACCACGTCGAGGACGGATAGGCGGCGCACCAGGGGGGACCCACGGCTCCCGGTGCGATCGAGGCTTGGCTGGGCGGTGGCATGCACAAAGGGTCGGCTTTGTAGGGTCTGTTCTCGAAGTTCGTGTCACTTGTGAGCGATCCTACCGTACAGAATCGAAGAGCAATAAAATCTCTTCGATAAACTCCAAAGGAGTGAGGTCTAATTTTGAGTGGATGAGGAGAATTTAAAGGAAGAAGATGGAACAGTATCGGCCATGGATCAGAAGGTCACGGCGGCGGCTGTGTTATGCTCTTAGGGTTTTGCAAAAAGAATGTGTTTTTATAATATTTTAATTCTAAATTTGGCAGATAAATCCATATGTTCTTAACAACTCCGATTTCAGTCCAACCAGAGTTGATCTTGTCCAATAGCCCCCGTCAGCCCAAATGACTGTCTATGGCCTGAATTCTTTAATTTAATATTTAAACCATTTATTTAATTAATTTGATCTTACATTTAAATTCTCCGGGGCCATATACGGACTCTGAAAATTACAGAAAAAATATATTTGGCTTTGTTATGATGATACAGTCCTAAAAAAATGAATTTCGTCGAATTTCGAGACCGTTGGAAAAATGGCTATTTTCAAGTCGATAAAATTTGACTAAAATGAACAAAACACATTTTCCTTTGTCACGCTCACATATTAAATTCGAAAAATTCTGGAAAATTAAACGTAACAAAAATTTGACGTTTTGGTTCCAACAAAAGTGGTTTCGACGAAAATGGAGGTCGTTTGTAAAATATCTATTTTAAGGGCCATATATTTAATTAAAATATTTATAAATTCTACAGCGACTTTTCTAAATTTTAAACTGGACATATCTTTTTATTTCTGCTATGAAATTTCAATTATTTAAATTCGTTGGAAACATACTATTAAACAGATTTAAATATTTCTTGTTTTACTAAAATCCGATTTATTTTGAATCATGTACATTTAGTCAAAGTTTAAAATCGAATTTTCAAACTACCAAGCCATCTATGACTCCTTTTCTAATTAAATTAAATTTATTTATTTTAACTTCGATTCAAATAAAATTTTCATACTCATTATTTAAAATAAATTATTTTAAATATTCAATTTTCATTAAAATTTTCTAATGTAAAATTTTTAAATTGGTCCCAAAATTCCGGGTTGTTACAATCTCCCCTACTTTAAATCTTTTCGTCCTCGAAAAGGAACGAAGCTAAAGGTTATCTAGTTAACCAAATCAACTTTCATTCTATTATTGGTTTCAATAGTTTTATCGGTTCATTAACTTTTAAAATATATATAGCTTTTAAATATTCAAAAATCATATTTTCTAAGATCGGATTATACAAATACATTAATCATAACCTTGTAACTCTTAACTCATTCTAGGGCACTACTAACCCCATATCTAATGAGTTTTCTCATTCTAGGATACTGCTGATCCTATCTCTAATGAGTATTCTTATTGGATATTACTAATCGAACCTCGAATGAGTCTTTTGTTCAGTTCTAACGAGTTTTACCCCAAAGATTTGAGCTAACCGGAGCTTCGATACCACATGTAATGACCCAAAAATTCCTGCCCTTTGAATCGATCATAAACCACATAGGTTTGATCCAAAAGTTGGAAATCCTCTAATGCATTAACTCTGGAAATACAAAAACATCAGAACAATAACAGAAGACTTTTTTAAAACATCATAATAATGTTATATCAGAGTATAGAATATCAGAGTACATTGATAAATAAAATACAGCAGAAGACTTATTACAATAAGTTAATACAATACACAACGGAAGACTTTCTATGCTCTGGACATAACTTTAGATTTCGATCCAGAATCCTGCTCAAGAGATAAATATCTGAGCTACTCGACTGCCCATGTGGAAAAGAGGGCACCCGAGTTTGCAAAGTGAAACAAACTACGAGTCAGTCATGGGACTGGTATAAGAAATCTTTCTTACATAATCAAACAGTGTGGCTAATCACAGGACCATGCCGCTAAAGCAGAACGGGTTTACTCCGTTGGGTTGCCAGTGCGTAATTTAAATAAATTTTATTCAAAACAATGAAATGCTTTTTGGAAAAATGAAATCATTATAAGACTCAAGTCCCATCACACAATGCAACGCAAACCGGAAGATAGAGTTTTACCTTATAATGATCAAACATGACTTGATACGTATAAAATAATATTTTAATATTATTATTAGTGTCTATTTAGTTTTTAGATAATATTTCAAAATAATTGTATCAATCCTAGACGGCATAGGTATCATATACTATGTCACCATATATAGGTTTACAATCAAATCCGTAATGTCGTATTGGAGATTTGGTTTCAATCATGAATCGAGGTAAGGGATCGTCCTCTCCAATTCGAGACACTCTAGCAAATGCCTCTGATTCCCCGTAGTGAATCATTGGATCTTCAGGGCCGGTCCACACATAACGCTAGTGGATTGGCAACTCCTGAACACATGCTTCTTGGTTCTTTTGAACATCTAATATGGCCACTAACAACCTATAAAACTGAAGTACCTCATAATCCATCATCCACATAAGTAAAAATGTCAGGGCTGGTGAGTCGCTGACACCACTTCTTAGCAAGAAAGAAACGTGTGCACTCCCTGCAGTCCTATTCCCATTTTTGACTCATACCGGGGTGTGAGGTTTGCGAAGTCACGCTATACACAAATCTACGCTTAAACAGGCTATGCTTTGATCATCAACCACAAGGCCGGCTTTTCAACAAAAGCCTTGATCATTTGCATCTTGGCGTGTCACTTTGACAATTCATGCCATGCAATCAATAACTACCAATATATACCCTCTGAGGGTGTTAAGCAAGAGAATAAATTCTCCGCCACCAAACGGATATACATTAGATAGAAATCGATTTAATTTACATGGAATGAACCCCAACGTCAGACACGCATCCATATACAAGTCCGTTCTCGGTCTAAACCAAATCGGAGTCACCTTATTCCTCGTCCGTATGTCCAATATGGAAGAGAGGTGCTCGCTAATCCGGACAATCAACATGTACGTCCGGACAGCTACCACTGTAACCCTTTCAAGGCAGCAACTTCTTTCAAATGCATCAGTAGTCGTCCATTCGATGTGATGATTGTCGATTTTCAATCACCATCTTCTATATATTCAATTTAAATCGCCGTATAATTATTTGAAATGAGTTGAACTCGGTCTTTTCAAATAATTTCTCGAATAATTATCATTTAAATCATTTTATATCGTTAATATTTATTCATAATGATTTATCGCTATTTTTATTTATTTAAAATAGCTCAATTATAATTAAACGACGCTTCGGGTCGATGTACGGCCCTGGCGCTGTTTTTACCAAAATTTGATTTACACATGTCTTGAAACCTAACTGTTGGATTTTGATGAAATTTATCTCGTTGGAAAGATCTTCCCAAAGCGGTCCTAACGATTCTTGTAACAACCCGTACTTTCTGTGAACGTATAAGTAACAAATCAGAGGATAATTAATTTTTAAAATAAGAATTAAGGAAAACGGGTTGCGCCATTGCGTTCGTCTTGGAATTCTACTTGGAAACGAGTCCGAGTTTGCAAGAATCGGAGTCCGTATGAGGGAGATATGACCCTCCGATGTTTCAGAAATTTTCAGAATCGAAAACAACTTGAAATTCGAATTCAAAATTCGTATTCAAACCCAGAAGCGGGCTGGGTAGGAAATTTCCCGCCCAGGACCCAGGTCGACTGGGGAGTCGACTGGGTAGTCGACCCCCCCCCCCCACCGACCAGGTCCATTGGGGAGTCGACTGGGTAGTCGACCCCCCCCCCCCCCGACCAGGTCGACTGGGTAGTCGACCTAGGGGTCAACCTGGTCCCCGAACCTGGTTTTGGGCCCGGGTGCATTCTTATGTATCTGGTCCCGTTTTCTGCCTAGATTCTTCTGCCTAAACCCATTTAAACAGCCCCAAACCTGGCCTTCTCTACACACAATTCTATTCTGCTCTGCCTCTGTTATAAATAAAAATAAAAATGGCGTCGCTACTCTGCTGGAATCAAAACTAGAAGCTAATCAACATCAAACTAAGAAACTCAATTCAAGCTTGAAACTTCAACAATGGTTAAAGAAGATAAACTAATGTCACTACAACTATCTTTCTTTTAGAATCCAATTAAAGAAAGTGTAGTTATTTTCCGATATAAACTTTAACCATAACTGTGACATGATTGTAAATCTGAATTTGAGATTGTGTATGTTCTGTTCTGATCTATTTTATTCTGTATCTCTTCTTCTTTCTGTTCTATAGCCAGGCTACTACGAGCCTACGCCAATCTCCTAAGAGATTAACGCACGAACGCTAAAATGTTTGGGACAAATAATGAATGTGGCATAATTGGACATGGCTAATCTGTGACTGATTTAAGAAAAAGGACATAGGTTGTAAACTAGATTTAGATCTATGCATATTCTGTGAATTGGATGAAGAGGAACCATGGTATGTTAACATGTGACTTGAGACATTGGACATAACGTATATGTTGAATTAAGATCTGTTATAACTAGATTGTTGGGCATATTGTTTATATAACAATTCATGATTTGAAAGAGAATATGACTTAGGTGTGAAGATCTATATTAAGATTTGATAACTATCAAATGTGAATAACACCTAAGTAGGAGATTTTTGAATATATGACATGCATTGAAATTGATGGCTATATTTGGTATAATTTATATGTGAATCTTTTGTACTAGGCAAGTTGAACTAAATTGGGACATGTAAATTATAACCATAATCTATGACATGTAAATTCAATGCAAACGTGGGGTATATGATCATAGTGTGAATCATGACAAATATTTAGGCATACAAACTTAGGCAAAATTTATAATTAGGCAAGATATGTTTGTGAAACTTTAAGGAATGATTAAATCTATTATATTTGCCTAATCTGCTAGTTCTGTTATATTGCCTAATCTGCTAGTTCTGTCATATTGCTTAATCTGCTAGTTATGCTTTACTGCCTAGTCTGCTAGATCTGTTCATCTGCCAAATCTATCATCTGCTAAGTCTGCTGAAAATTCCAAATCTGTATATGTTAAATCTGCTAAATTACTTAATCTGCTGAATCCATTAAGTCGCCTAATCTGCGAAAAATCTATTATCTGCTATATCTGTTAAGTTGATATATTCAGTTTGTTATTGACATAATTTGAATTAGCTATGAATAATTGACATGTATATTAGGCATGGGCATAAATGGTAAACTATTAATTAATTGGCCGCAAAGATAAACATGGCTAACTCGAGGTTAGAATGTGTTTGCGGCGTAATTCTGCCCGGAACCGCCCGGCACATCCAGTGGACGCAAACAATAGGTTCTAATGTGAGAAGTTAGTCATAATGTGCTTGAAACCCGAGGTTAGACTCAGTTTGCGGCAGAAATCTGCCCGAAAGCTACCGGCCTAACCAATAGCCGCAAACTGTCAGTCTAATGTGAGAGGTCTGGGCATTAATATTTAATTAATGAAAATCTGAGATAAACATGATGTCTAAAATGTGTTGGGCGGATCGGAGTAAACCCACTAGACTGATGAATTTAATAAATCTGTTCTGTGAATTTGTAGGCCCAATTACAAAGTTAGACAAATCTATAAGTCTGTTAATCTGTAACTGGTTAATCGGTAAGTCTGTTAAATCTGTATATCTGATCCGTTAGTCTGAAAACTTGTCTGTGAACTAGTTGATCTAAATTCTGTATGTCTTAACTTGTAAACAAGTTAATCTGAAATCCGTTAGTCTGGGGACACAAGGATAGGAAGGGAATTACTTGTGTCATCTGTTGTTTGGGGCCCATATTAGTCAGTAACCCTTTCTGGTATCAAAACTTTGACCCAGCAGTAAGTAGGGTCCGGGCACGCTTACTGAACTAATTATAAGCGGTTCATTCTGATAAGGGCGAGGGGTGTTGATGGTGCGCTCCAACCGGGTCATATGTGTGCAGGGATCCCGGTCTGCCTCTGAGGATTTAAGACGCCGTGACATCTGTAAATAGGTTTGTGCCAATTGGTTGTCACTTTAGGGAGTGATACACCCTACTGCGGGGCCGACAAAGGGTATTTATGTATTAGGGAGCTGATCGCTTGGGGTAGGGTTTTAGGGTACACTTAGTGAAACACCCCACCTCCGTTAGGGTCACTCTCAAAGGGAATGCCCTAATTTTGGTGGAGGTTTATAAGTACAAGTCACAGATATACAAGACAGATATAAGAACACATATTTGTAAACAGCGGAAGAACAACAAATTTTATTTCATAAAGTCAAATACATGTTACAACAACATCCTTTCCAAAAACATAACATAACACTTTCATAATCTGTCTTGAGTACATTATTTAAAGAAGCATAAATAAAACATAGATAAACTGCAAAAGCCCCTTAGTGGATTGTCCAAAGCCATAGTTCAAAACAGGAAAGTCCAAGCAATACATTTCTCTTCTTCAAGCTGGATGTTGAGGCTGGTCAAGCTGCTGTGTTCCCTCCCTGAGGACCTGGGGGGGGGGAACGGAAGAAAGAAGACGAAAGATAAATAGAGTCAGACATAAAGCCTGAGTAAGTCTAGTACTACTTTGTCTATGAATAAAGAACTGGGTATGATAAGTAAAACAGGAAGTGGGCAAACACTATGAACTTGGTTACGTTGTCTAGGGTCGAATATACTATCGTACCCCATGTTAATCTCTGAACCCATATAAACTAGTTTCCAATTTGCACCCCATAATCAGGGTGATGTGATCCATTCAATGATGATCGGCTCCTACTCGCATAGTTCCATGTGTCTTACGGCCCCCGATGTCTGTAGTTACCTATGCTGGTCCCACCATGGGGTGTATCAAGTCCCATAGTGGCAACCCGACACAACCTTAGAGTGCACAGGTATGCTACTGGTGTCCAGTGCCTTATTTTTCTGCGCCGGAGTGTGTGCACGCCCGCACTCCGTTAGAACCTACACTGCTACACCACTGCCGTCGATTTGACCTCTTACAATCAGCCTAGTAATCGTGCCCCACCCTGCCTAGTTTCAGGGTATCCTGATACACCTTCTAGGGTTACTGCTTAAAAGGGTCCCCCGTTACTAGGTTTTCTATCTCTAGCCAACATGCTAAGTTGGTTAAGTGTTTTCTAACCTAACCCCCACCAGTCCGTTTAGTTTAGCATGTTCCATTTTGATTAAGTCTTTAGTTCACTTAATCCAAACAATCCTGACTCAGCCTTAATTGTCTTATTAAGGCCCTGACCTCTCACATTAGACAGGTATTGTTGTGGCTGCCTATTGCCGGTTGGTTCCGGGCAGTCTTACGCCACAACTCAGTCTAACCTCGGGTCCTTATTGGGATCCATGTTTAACCTCCCACATTGGATAGGTATTGTTGTGACTACTGGACAGCCGGGCGGTTCCGGGCAGGTTTACATCACAACTCAATCCAACCTCGGGTTAAACACATCGTATGTTCTACATTTACATATTTTGTCATTCTTCTCTATTTCTTATATGTAAATATTTGCGGCCCATTATTAAGTTAATGGTGTAAAGGTTACACCAATCACGGGCCCAACCCACACTTGAATTTGGGCCCTTCTATTTTATATTTTCATTCATTAATTAATTTTAACCCAACGTTATTTTCCCCCGTTTTACACGTCCGTTCATATATATATTGGGCTTAGCCTTTTAAAGCCCAATTTAGCCATGCGAAAGGGGAGGCTTATGGCTTATACACAAAGAGGGGAAGGTGAGCGCATGAACTTGCAATACGACATTGGAAATACAAAATAGAAATTGTTGTACTTGCATAGTGGTAACATAGGTGACATGAATCAAAGCATGTGAACTTGCATAGGTTTAACTACAACATGAACCCATATTCTTATTTAGGCATAATGTCCAACATAAGCATGTCATAAATATTCCTAGCATAAGCATAGCATAAGCATAGCATAATGTCAAACATAAGCATGGCATAAATACTTTTTAGCATAAACACGGCATAATGTCAAACATAAGCATGGCATAAATACTTCTAGCATAAACATGGCATAATGTCAAACATAAGCATGGCATAAATACTTCTAGCATAACCATGGCATAAATATTCCTAATCATGGTGTTTGCTTTAAACTTGCAAAAAGGGATTTTTTTTGAGTCTAACCTAGCCATGTCTCACATATGTCATCATATAATTCTTTTAAACAAGATAGACTTAATCATATATTTCAATTATGCCAAATATCATTCATAGCCTAGCCATATTCATAAGTTTTGCAAAAGCATGACTTAATACATGGATTATGGTGTCAAAATTCCAACATAGTTTCATATGAACTATAACAACCAAACTTGTCTCAATTGCTTGCAAAACGATTTATGCACAAAATATACATCATGACGACATAATAACAAAGCCCCAAACTTGCATAAATTTCACTCAACTACATACATGTAGCTTCAACATAGATTACATAATTTGCGCAATATTCCAAACGTATACTTGCATAGAACTACCGCATGTAGTTCTTTATAATGAATAACATAATTTTGCACAAATATGAATTACTTCCATTGCCACAATTCAAGCATACACATCAACACAGTTGTTTATTTATACCAAAGTAATACTCTACTTACAATGGTTGCGGCGAATTCTCTAATTAAGAGATATGATTCCTTTGTTGAATTGATTGGCTTTAGGTTGATTGAATTGCTTTAGGCTTTAGAACTTTCTTCCTAATTCTCTCTCTAGTTGGCGGCTACTCTTAGTCGTTCCTCAGCAACATGGCGGCTATGTTCTTAATTTGAATGAATAGATTAGGGTTTAGTCTAGGGTTGTTTATATAGAGGTTAGGAATTGATTAGGACCATTGATGTTGCTAGGTTAGATCGTAGCCATTCATTAGGAAGAGAGACCAATAAAAACCCGCCACCTAGCCCTAATGACAAAGCAGACCACAGAAATTCGACCACACACCGACCTGGCCAGCCAGGTTGACTGGGCTCGACCAGGTCGATACCCCTGTCGACAAGGCTGTCGACAGCCCTGTCGACATGGGTAGCCCAGGTCGACAGCCCAGTCGACCTGGGTGGCCTAGGCGGGTGTTTATCCGCCCTGGCCCACTGGGCCCGATTTTTAATTATTTTATTCTGTTTGAATTTTAAATTTAATTCAAAACTTCCGAAGGCCATATCTTCTTCATACGGACTCCGTTTTTCGAAAACTCGGACTCTATTTCGCGTATTTTTCCGAGACGAACGCAATGGCGTATCCCGTTTCCCTTACTTCTTTGATTTGAATTTGATTATACTTTAATTCATGAATTTCATAGTTATAGAATTCTCTGGGTGTTACATTCTCCCCCACTTAAAAGGATTTCGTCCCCGAAATCTTCAAGTTAGGAGGAATGTATATCCTAACATCCAATCATCCATCTACTCATCCATCAAACACGAGCATCCATTGTCCTTAAAAGACTTCTAATGCTTCATGATCATATGCAAAGTGTGTGTACATGTACTTATCTAATGCAAAATCAGGCGGTCTACTGATTCAGTTGACCTCCTTAATGCGAATTATGTAAGTGCCATGAATCCATTATGTATGCAAATTTTCCTATTCTTGATTCTACATGAGTGCACAATCATTCAATACAAATGCAGCATCCACATGACAACACATTAAAGTTCAATCACATACGAATGCAAACATATATGCATATGCAATATGAAGTGACTGAGCCGATCTAAAACCTAGATTGTGTGTGTATATGCAACCACGAGCAACCACTAGCAATCACTTGCAACCACTTGCAACCATTCATACATAACATGTTTCAACTACATGTTTTCATCCAAAAAGGGTTTCTACCTAAAAGATAAGGTCGAGGAAATATACCTAAAAAGATAGATAAAAGCGCAACTTAAGGAAAATGAAAGATCAAGGATGTACCCTCGAACAGAAAAGGGTAGGCTGTACGGATTTTAGCTTCAGTCTCCCAAGTCGCGTCTCCCTCGGTGTCGCTCCACTGGACTTTGACGAGCTTGACTTCACGGTTGCGTAGCTTCTTCACTTCCGTTCCTAATATGCGGGTTGGAACTTTTCTTATGGTTGCTTCGCGTTCCACTTCGGCCTCTTCTAGGACATTTGGCTCTACCACTTCAGCAGACTCATGTAGACATTTTCGGAGATGTGAAACGTGGAAAACGTTGTGGACTCCGGCCAATCTTTCGGGTAGCTCTAATCTATAGGACATTTTCCCAATTGTTCCTATCTAAAGGTATAGTCGAATGATAGAAGCAAGTAAAAACTTTGTGCCCATTAGGCAATGTCAAAATTGAAAACCTATGCCACATATATATTGATTAGGAGAAGAACTCTCTAAGCATCAGCCCCGAAGACCGAAATCAACATCAGACTGACACCCAAAGAGTTACTCAACCCAACCACCATATATGATTCTAGGAAACTAAGCATGATGGACTCCTTTTAGGTCATAAGGGAGTCCCTTCCTAAGACCAATCTGTATCCTATAAAACCCAAAAACTTTAGTCAAACCAATGAACACCCTCGAGCCCCAACATGTGTTACTAACAGATGAGTCATACTCCCTATGTGGTTTGCAACAGAAATTGGATTGAGAATGGGACCGAGAGGATATACAGAAAAGATACTATGCAAGTAAGCTCTACAGGAAGAGAGGGATCAAGGATATACTCTTAAGAAGAGATATTATGCACGAATCTAGTCTTCAATCTTCTAAGTCGCATTTCTTGAGCTTAACTCCATTATGCTTTGTCCGTCTTTAACTTCAAAATTTCGTAGCTTCTTAATTCTTGTTTCCTTTTTCACTTATTATCCTTTTAGTATACTTGGCTCAAGCCTAACTGCGTACTCATGGTTCCATGCAAGCTCTCCAAAATTCACTAGTGAATCTTGGATCTTGTTCACTTACTAGAAGGTATCCCACATAGATGAATTATCTCTTGCAAATAAACAATTGTCAACTTCGTGAGCGGAGCTGAGATTTTCGCAAAATCCCTTATGAATTTTCGATAGAAACCCGCTAGTCCTAGAAAACTTCGGACCTCAGTTGCATTCCTTGGTGTCTTCCAATCCTGTACCGCCACTACCTTAGCAGGGTCCACCGCTAACCCTTGTTTGGATACTATGTGCCCAAGGAACCTCACCTCTTCTCTCCAAAAGTGGCATTTGGAGAATTTGGCTTTTAGTTGATGGACTCGCAAAGTTTCCATGATTGCCCTTAAGTGTTGAGCATGTTCCTCTTCACTCTTTGAGAAGATAAGGATATCATCTACGAAGACCACTACGAATTTGTTGAGGAAATCTCTAAATACCCTACTCATTAGGTCCACGAAGTAAGCAGGTGCATTTGTCAAGCCGAAAGGCATGACAAGCCATTCAAAGAAGCCGTCTGGGGTTCTGAACGCCGTTTTATCGATGCTATCTTCAGCCACCCTTAGCTGATGAAAACTGGTTGCTAAATCGAGCTGGCAGAAAACAGACGCTCCTACAAGCTGGTCAAATAAATCGTCAATTCTAGGGAGAGGGTGCCTATTCTTTTTCGTTAGCTTGTTGAGCTCCCTATAGTCAACACATAGTCGGAGTGAACCATCCGCCTTTGTGGCGAACACCACTGGAGCGCCCCATTCTGAAATGCTCCTCCTAATAAACCCCTTTTCTAGAAGCTCTTTAATCTGTTTACTGAGCTCTTTCCTTTCTCGTGGAGCCATATGTCTAACGGGCAACGCAACGGGCTTTGCATTATCTACAAGATATATGCGGAAGTCTATTTCCCGCTTCGGAGGCAAGCCCTTCACCTCTTCAAAGACATCCGGATATTCCCGGACCACTCTAACTGATTTCAAATTTTCAACAGAGGCATCTAGCGATTCAAGATAACTAAGCATAACCGCATACGAGGGATTACAAGAAATTTCCAAAGTATTACCGAGCTGGGTTAGGAGCCTAACAACCCTTTTCTCACAATCAAGGATGGCCCCATTACTGGATAGCCAATCCATACCCAAAATCAAACCATACCCCGAAAAGCCCAAAACAAAGGCACTACATTGAAATTCTACACTTAGAATGGAAATTTTCAATCCCACAAAGATCATAGACAAATGAGCTGGGCCCCCAATTGGATTTGAAACAATTAAGGGGTCCTCTACCATACTAGTTTCTAGGTGCAGAGATTCTACTAAAGCAGACGAGATAAAGGAGTGTGATGCGCCAGAATTAAACAAAGTGCGAACGGGGTGATCATAAAGATAAACTACACTTTCTACAGAAGTATTTATACCTCGCTGTTGCAATGGTGGCGCTTCTAGCACATGAACCTGTGCCCCTGGGGTGGATCCAGCGCCCTGCCCCTGTCCTCGTTTCTTTGGGCAGTCCTTAGCCCTGTGGCCTGTCTGACCGCATGAAAAGCACCCACCATTTTCCTTGGCCTTCTTTTTCCGGCAGTCCTTTACTAAGTGCCCCACTTTGCCACAGAAATTGCACTTCCTCTTCTCTTTGTTGCCTTTCCCGCCCTTCTTAAAGTCTGTCTTCTTAGGCTGCAAACCCTCTTTCTTCTTGCCCTTATCCTCTTCATTCAGCAATGCCATTTGCACTAATGTTTCATACGTGGCTCCCATGGGTATATGGGTCATGGACAAACTGTGTAATGGCTCATTTAACCCTTTGACGAAATGGAGAGCCTTCTTGTGCGGGGTGTTGACTAGGTCAAGCCCAAACCTAGCCAGCTCATCAAACTGATTCACATATTCTCTGACCGTCTTGTCCCCTTGCTTAAGAAATAAGAATTTTTCCAACTGCAAACTTCTTTCCGCAATTGAGAGAAATTTTGTCTCAAACCTTGCCCTAAAGTCCTCCCATATCTCCACTGGTCTTTCAGCATTAGTGACTTCCCACCAGTAGGAAGCCTCGCCCTTCAATAGCCACACCGCCAGTTGTACTTTTTGCCTATCTTCCACCTCAAAGATGATGAATAGGTCCTCCGTTTCTTTTAGCCGATTCCTAGCTGCTACGAAGGACTCAGTTCCATGGAAATCCCTTCCTCCCATAGCTTTAAAATCATTACATATCTTAGCAAACGTGTTTCCCCGAGGAGGAGGTGGAGGAAAAGGTGCTGCTGCGGCTGGATGATTTCCTTCAGCTGGGGGAGGAGGAATGGTAGGACCTGGCTGAGTGGCCCTTGCTTCTAAGAACCGTCTAAACCAACCAGGTTTTGGTACCCCTTCCGGCAAGTTAAGTTCTTGGGACATGCTGAAACAAAAAGGATAGATTCAAAACGAAGGATAAGAGATAGTACCTATGGCTTTGGGGAGTGGACTTTTGCCTTTTTAAAATAAAATAACAATTTTCTTTTAAAAATGCTTCTTTAAATTTCCTTTTTGAAAAAAAATTTCCAAAACTTTTTATCTTATCTGGTAAACCTATGCTCTGATACCAAGTGAAACACCCCACCTCCGTTAGGGTCACTCTCAAAGGGAATGCCCTAATTTTGGTGGAGGTTTATAAGTACAAGTCACAGATATACAAGACAGATATAAGAACACATATTTGTAAACAGCGGAAGAACAACAAATTTTATTTCATAAAGTCAAATACGTGTTACAACAACATCCTTTCCAAAAACATAACATAACACTTTCATAATCTGTCTTGAGTACATTATTTAAAGAAGCATAAATAAAACATAGATAAACTGCAAAAGCCCCTTAGTGGATTGTCCAAAGCCATAGTTCAAAACAGGAAAGTCCAAGCAATACATTTCTCTTCTTCAAGCTGGATGTTGAGGCTGGTCAAGCTGCTGTGTTCCCTCCCTGAGGACCTGGGGGGGGGGGAACGGAAGAAAGAAGACGAAAGAAAAATAGAGTCAGACATAAAGCCTGAGTAAGTCTAGTACTACTTTGTCTATGAATAAAGAACTGGGTATGATAAGTAAAACAGGAAGTGGGCAAACACTATGAACTTGGTTACGTTGTCTAGGGTCGAATATACTATCGTACCCCATGTTAATCTCTGAACCCATATAAACTAGTTTCCAATTTGCACCCCATAATCAGGGTGATGTGATCCATTCAATGATGATCGGCTCCTACTCGCATAGTTACATGTGTCTTACGGCCCCCGATGTCTGTAGTTACCTATGCTGGTCCCACCATGGGGTGTATCAAGTCCCATAGTGGCAACCCGACACAACCTTAGAGTGCACAGGTATGCTACTGGTGTCCAGTGCCTTATTTTTCTGCGCCGGAGTGTGTGCACGCCCGCACTCCGTTAGAACCTACACTGCTACACCACCGCCGTCGATTTGACCTCTTACAATTAGCCCAGTAATCGTGCCCCACCCTGCCTAGTTTCAGGGTATCCTGATACACCTTCTAGGGTTACTGCTGAAAAGGGTCCCCCGTTACTAGGTTTTCTATCTCTAGCCAACATGCTAAGTTGGTTAAGTGTTTTCTAACCTAACCCCCACCAGTCCGTTTAGTTTAGCATGTTCCATTTTGATTAAGTCTTTAGTTCACTTAATCCTAACAATCCTGACTCAGCCTTAATTGTCTTATTAAGGCCCTGACCTCTCACATTAGACAGGTATTGTTGTGGCTGCCTGTTGCCGGTTGGTTCCGGGCAGTCTTACGCCACAACTCAGTCTAACCTCGGGTCCTTATTAGGCTCCATGTTTAACCTCCCACATTGGATAGGTATTGTTGTGACTACTGGACAGCCGGGCGATTCCGGGCAGGTTTACATCACAACTCAATCCAATCTCGGGTTAAACACATCGTATGTTCTACATTTACATATTTTGTCATTCTTCTCTATTTCTTATATGTAAATATTTGCGGCCCATTATTAAGTTAATGGTGTAAAGGTTACACCAATCACGGGCCCAACCCATACTTGAATTTGGGCCCTTCTATTTTATATTTTCATTCATTAATTAATTTTAACCCAACGTTATTTTCCCCCGTTTTACACGTCCGTTCATATATATATTGGGCTTAGCCTTTTAAAGCCCAATTTAGCCATGCGAAAGGGGAGGCTTATGGCGTATACACAAAGAGGGGAAGGTGAGCGCATGAACTTGCAATACGACGTTGGAAATACAAAATAGAAATTGGTGTACTTGCATAGTGGTAACATAGGTGACATGAATCAAAGCATGTGAACTTGCATAGGTTTAACTACAACATGAACCCATATTCTTATTTAGGCATAATGTCCAACATAAGCATGTCATAAATATTCCTAGCATAAGCATAGCATAAGCATAGCATAATGTCAAACATAAGCATGGCATAAATACTTTTTAGCATAAACACGGCATAATATCAAACATAAGCATGGCATAAATACTTCTAGCATAAACATGGCATAATGTCAAACATAAGCATGGCATAAATACTTCTAGCATAACCATGGCATAGATATTCCTAATCATGGTGTTTGCTTTAAACTTGCAAAAAGGGATTTTTTTTTGAGTCTAACCTAGCCATGTCTCACATATGTCATCATATAATTCTTTTAAACAAGATAGACTTAATCATAGATTTCAATTATGCCAAATATCATTCATAGCCTAGCCATATTCATAAGTTTTGCAAAAGCATGACTTAATACATGGATTATGGTGTCAAAATTCCAACATAGTTTCATATGAACTATAACAACCAAACTTGTCTCAATTGCTTGCAAAACGATTTATGCACAAAATATACATCATGACGACATAATAACAAAGCCCCAAACTTGCATAAATTTCACTCAACTACATACATGTAGCTTCAACATAGATTACATAATTTGCGCAATATTCCAAACGTATACTTGCATAGAACTACCGCATGTAGTTCTTTATAATGAATAACATAATTTTGCACAAATATGAATTACTTCCATTGCCACAATTCAAGCATACACATCAACACAGTTGTTTATTTATACCAAAGTAATACTCTACTTACAATGGTTGCGGCGAATTCTCTAATTAAGAGATATGATTCCTTTGTTGAATTGATTGGCTTTAGGTTGCTTGAATTGCTTTAGGCTTTAGAACTTTCTTCCTAATTCTCTCTCTAGTTGGCGGCTACTCTTAGTCGTTCCTCAGCAACATGGCGGCTATGTTCTTAATTTGAATGAATAGATTAGGGTTTAGTCTAGGGTTGTTTATATAGAGGTTAGGAATTGATTAGGACCATTGATGTTGCTAGGTTAGATCGTAGCCATTCATTAGGAAGAGAGACCAATAAAAACCCGCCACCTAGCCCTAATGACAAAGCAGACCACAGAAATTCGACCACACACCGACCTAGCCAGCCAGGTTGATTGGGCTCGACCAGGTCGATACCCCTGTCGACAGGGCTGTCGACAGCCCTGTCGACATGGGTAGCCCAGGTCGACAGCCCAGTCGACCTGGGTGGCCTAGGCGGGTGTTTATCCGCCCTGGCCCACTGGGCCCGATTTTTAATTATTTTATTCTGTTTGAATTTTAAATTTAATTCAAAACTTCCGAAGGCCATATCTTCTTCATACGGACTCCGTTTTTCGAAAACTCGGACTCTATTTCGCGTATTTTTCCGAGACGAACGCAATGGCGTATCCCGTTTCCCTTACATCTTTGATTTGAATTTGATTATACTTTAATTCATGAATTTCATAGTTATAGAATTCTCGGGGTGTTACATTTAGTTTTGTCTTTTTCTGTTGGTACCGTCTGTTTCTGTTGGGTGGTAACACATTTCTGTTTCTGCGTGGTACCGTCTGTTCAGGCGGTAAAGGCCAATTTACTAGTGTACACCTAATTCTACATTCTGTTTCCATAGGGATTAATCTGTTTCTGTTTCTGTACCGTCTTTTCGGGTGGTAAAGGCCCAATACTAGCAATTTGTTTCTATTTTTGTACGTTCTGTTTCTACTTGGGTGGTAAAAGCCCATTACTAGTACTCTATTTCTGTAAGAACTCGTTACTTCCCCGTGAAGGAAAGAGCGGATACTTTGAGAACAACACACAAATGAACGCAGACGAAAGAACATTTCATTGTTATTACAACAATTCCATCAGATACAAGAATATACAGAGTATAAATGAATACTGTACATTTGATAAATATCAGAGATTACAATAAATTACATAGAAGCGAAAAATAATACAAAATACAACTGAAAATAACACACGGATACAGAGCTTTCCGAGCATCGTCCTAGCTGTAAATCAGGATCCTGTGAATATAAATCTGCAAAACCAAAACTACTAGTTGCCCATGTCGAAAATAGGGGCACCCAGAGTTTAGGTTAAAACAATAAACTCCAGGTCAGTCATGTGACTGGTGTGAGAACTAAAACAGTTATTTAAAACTTTACTTCAAAGGAGAGTAATTCAAGGGACCACGCCGTATAACACAGAACAGGATTCCTCCCAAGAATACCAGTGCATAGAATAAACAACGCAACGCTTTTTCGAAAAATGAAGCTATTATAAGACCCAGGTCCCATCACACAATGCAACGCAAGCCGGAGGATAGGGTTTTCCCTTATAATAGCCAAACATGCTTGTACGTTTAAAACAAATCATTTGATACTATAATAAGTGAATAGTGTCAAAATAATTTCAATCATAAATATCAATCATAGACGGCATAGCATCCCATGCTACTATGTCGCCATACTAGGCTCTACAAATAAAGCCGAAATACACATATTGGAAATTGTGTTTCCGTCATGAGTCGAGGCAAGGGGCAAGCTCCTCTCAGCTTTCGAGACACTCTAGCAAATGTCTCAGGACTACACACTCAGGGTAACCCCTGGATGCTTCAGGGCCGGTCCTCTCTTACGTTTGAGGATTGGCAATTCCTGAACACATGTTTCCCTGTCCTTACAGACCTAAAATCGGGGCGCCTCATCCAACAACCACATAGGTGAAAAGTATATAAATGTCAGGGCTGGTAAGTCACTGACACCACCAAAGCTAGAAAGAAACGTCGTGCTCTCCCTGTAGTCCTTATCCCATTTTTAACTCATACCGAGGTGTGAGGCTCGCGAATTCACGTTATACACAAAGCTACGCCATAAAGGTCGTGCTTTGATCATCAACCACAAGACTTTTCTTTTCAACAGAAGCCTTGATCCATGCAACTCAGCATGCCACACAGGCAATTCATGCCATGCGATTGATATCTATCGATATATAACCTCTAAGCTCGTACGTCTCAGAGAAGGGGCGTTAAGCAAGAGAATAAATTCTCCGCCGCCAAACAGATATATATTTAACAGAAATCAATCAACACAGAATAAAATCCAATGTCAGACACACAATCCATTTACTAGTTCGTTCTGGGTCTGAATGAAACAAGAGGCACTTTCCTCGCATATCCATCGATCTCCAAGTACGTCTGGACGATCACCAACTGATTCCGTCATCTTGGGTGTACAGCCCAATCAAGATCATCAGTAATCACCCAAACGATGTGAAGACTTCCGGTCTTCAACCACTGTCTTCGTCTTCGACTTATCGTCGAATCGGTTGTTCGGAATGGGTATAAACTCGGACTTTCCGAACAACCCACGTATATTAAAAACAAATGTTACACAAACACAACATACGCCTCATTCCAATTCATTAGTCACTAACCGTAAATTAGCAAGAGAACAATTCCCCAAATATCAACCCCGAAGGCCGAAACCAACGTCAGATCAATACCCAGGAAACCATTCTCCTTAACTTACCTACAGCTAGTTTCTAAATTTCAATTCTAAGGAAAGGTTCCCATTAATTTTATCCAAGATAAATTCTTTGAAATTTATTCTTTAATCTTCCATTGGATGTCATATCAAACCAAATTATGGTTTTCCAAACTAGTCGAGATTAGCGAACCACACCGAAGTAAGTATTTATTTTATTTCCCAATCCCAACCTATTCATCCCATGAAGCAAAACTGGTAATACTCCATATCTAATACCACGGTGTTATCGGTAAATTTAATTACCATTTCACATTCAAATCTAATTAAAGATTTAACTATCGCTCTGGAGCAAAACTAGTGATACTCCATTCTCGCTTATTTGCCAAATTTGATAGTTTAGATTATCAATTCACATTTCAATCTAATTGCAGATTCACTAAAACTCCCTTTACTGCGTTAAAGAACTAATGTCATTTAAAATACAGTTCACGACAACCCAAATCATATTCTATTTATTACCGGGTTAAAGAACAAGTGTCATTTAAAACACCTTTCACGATAAACCCACAAATCAATTCTATTTACAACCCATTTCAAATCCAATTTATTTATTTAAAAATAAATGGGTTTTTATTTTAGTTCAAAATTAGTTCATTTTGATAAAAATCTATTTTTATCTTTTCAAATATGGAGTTTTTCATCCTAATTTTTTCCAAATCATTTCTTATGATTTTACACAAATTATTACTATTTTTAATAATTTTATCAAGTCCCGTACAGTCGATTTCCACCAATGACCATCGAACTGCACTTACAGCGACCTTTTCCAAATTTGATTTGGACGTATCTCCAAATCCAACTGTTAGATTTCAAATTTCTAACATTCGTTAGAAAGCTCTTTTCGATACGAACCCAACGGTTCTGGTTTTAGGAGAATCGAACGGTCGGATCTCCCGTAATGTCTGTTCGAAGTCAATGGTCGAAATTTACGAACTACCGCGGCGCGGCGCGTTCTATTCAGGCCATTATATTATATATATAATATATACAATATATACTTCGCAGATTTCTATTTAAAATGAATTTTATAAATAGTTTTGAATTCGTTTCAAAAACATTTCAACTTCCATTTCCAATTCAAATCTCGATTCATCCTATATTCAATTCAATTCGAATTTGGTTTATATTCGATTCAATTCGAAATTTGTTTTCTATTCAATTCAATTCAAATTCGTTTTCTATTCATTTCAATTCGAATTCGTTTTCTAGTCAATTCAAATCGAATTCGTTTTATATTCAAATCAAATTCAATTCATTTTCTATTCAATTCAAATCAAATTCGTTTTTTATTCAAATCAAATTATAAAAACGAATATAATCGATACAAATATCGTTCACGTCAAAATAGCGCATCTCTAATCAACACGGCTTTATATATTTCAATAATTCCGTTATTCTATTCGACAAATGAATATTTATTCTATTCAATACGTGAATCTATATTTTTGTCAACACACGACTAATCTCAACGAATGTGTACTATCCACGTGTGACTCTTTTTGTTATTTAATATATTTTATAAAAATTATGGTATCTTTCGTTTGATTTCAAATCAGACTCCAACCGTAAATTAGTAAGAGAACGATTCCCTACATATTAACCCCGAAGGCCGAAACCAACATCAGATCAATATCAAGGAGACCACTCATCTTATCTATTTTCCAGTTAATTTCTAATTTCATATATGATAAAGATGTAAATTTTATTGTTAAAATATTTCGTTCAACACATGACTAATCTCAACGGATGAGTACTGTCAACACATGAACCTTTATTTTATAATATTCTTTATCTTCTCGATTGGAATGAGGCCCAATCAATTACCATATAAAGTTAATTATATGGATTCCATACAACACATGTATATAATAGCAATGATAAATAATCAACCATCATCCAAAATGCACTACACTGTATAAGCATCAAATATAGATATCTAACGCTTATAACAGCCTGTCAATCAATCGATCGACATACAACTAATTATTTGGATTAGTGTATGTCATATATTATCCCAATACCCGTGTGGGGTTTCAAATCAACAAACACATATTTTTATTTTTGCAGTTGGGCGATGAGTAAAATTTATCGTCCCAATCAATGTCATTCAAATAGGTGTACATATACAAACCGTCCGGTTTGTGAATGAATATTTATTTATTCACATTCGCATTAAAAATTATGTTTTTAATGACCACATTAATTTATTCAACCTATGAATATTCTATTCGGTTCATTTATTAAATAAAACGATATCTTTATTTTTCTAACTTATTTTAGAAAATTTCGGCGGCATAACGACACGATACTAGAAACGGGACAAGGCCTAGCCTTATCCCCGGTCTAATAATGGCCCACGCCATACACATATCAATCAAATCCATTCCATTTCACCAAACAGTCAAATTCAAATCAAATATTCTAACCAATTACACAACCAAACAAACAAGTCCATGGTCTGTGGACGACGGTGTCAGGTGCTACTAAACACCGTCTGCATCCTAGTATATATATATATAACTAGAAAAAGAAATTTAGAGTGAGAAGTTCTCACCGATAGCTATTCCAACTTCACGCCACTTCAAATGTAGAAGTCTTCGTCGTTCTCGCCTCTTATCACTTTCGTCGCCCGTAGCCACTACATATATAAAAATCATATTTTTACTTTGCTATTCAATATATAAAAATCGAATTTTTACTTCGCTATTCAATATATAAAAATCGAATTTTTACTTCGCTATTCAATATATAAAAATTGAATTTTTACTTCGCTATTCAATATATAAAAATCGAATTTTTACTTCGCTATTCAATATGTAAAAATCGAATTTTTACTTCTCTATTCAATATATAAAAATCGAATTTTTACTTCGCTATTCAATATATAAAAATCCTAATTTTATACCACTATAGTATAGATAAAAATTCTATTTTCACTTCGTTAATCCATATGTAAAAATTATATTTTTAACTTTTCTATATTATAAAAATTCTATTTTTATTCTTTCTACTATATAAAGATCACATTTTTTTACTAGTTATATAATATAAAAATCTTATCTTTGTTCGCTAATATCATATATAAAGATTCAACCTTTGTTCGATAAAAAATCTAATCTTATTATGTTAATCGTATGAATCAAAATCATTTCTTTTACATGCTAACCATATCTAAATAAAAATCATTTCTTTTATATCCTAAAATAAAATCGGTTTCTCCATCGAAAACAAGTAAATAAAACCTTGAAAACAAAACTAAAAACTCACTGTGTTTGTTCGACGTTGAGCTGGGAGGAGGGGAGGGATGCGCGGTGGCTACTAGTGCCAGGCGGAGGCGGCGAGCTGGCTTGCGAAGCTAGGGGGTGGGCTCGGTTTAGGGGATTAGGGTTTTGGGGTTTGCTGTCACGAGAAGGAGAGGGCGAGGCGGATCGGAAGGGGGAGGGGTGAGGCGCTGCACCTCCGACGGCCAGGCGGTGGTCATGACGATGAACGAAGGGTGGCGATGGAAAGGATCGATCGATTCTTTTTTTTATTTCTGAATTGATTTCGTAATGAACGGGGGGGGGGGGGGGGGGGTGGGCTAAGTGAATAGAAGAGAGGGGTGAGGGGTTTTATTAATTATTTATTTTAATTCAAAAAGTTGACTTTTTTATTCGACCTCAAAATGAGACCCACCGCCTGTCGTCCATAGCGTTTCATCCCCATTACGAACACAATGGGATATGTACCATAAGCTGATTCGACCATTTCGATCAGTTTCCGTTGAATTTACATTTAAATCATTACATTGAATTTTAAACGTACATTTCAAATTACCAGGGTCACATACGAACTTGAAAAATTCCCGAAAAAATATTTTCTAGCTTCGTATTGACGATACTGTCCTAACAAAACTAGTTTCGTCGAATTCTGAGACCGTTTGAAAAATGGTCATTTTCCAGTCGATTAAAATCAACTAAAACTGGTCAAACGCGTTTTCCTTTGCCACGCTCACATATTGATTCGAAAAATTATGAAATTTGAAACCTAGTAATAATTTGACATCGCAGATCCAACAAGAGTGGTTTCATCAAAATCCGAGGTCGTTTGCAAAATTTCCATTTTTAAGGGCCTGAATTCCATAGCGACTATTAAGAATTTTCAACTGGACATATCTTTTGATTCCCGCTATGAAATTTTGATTTTTCGGATTCGTTAGAAAGATATTATCAATTAGATCCTATTATTTTTGGTTTCACTAAAATCCGGTTTATTTTGCAACCGGTACATTCAATTGAAGTTTGAAATCGAATTATCGAACTACCGCGCCATTTTCAATTCCTTCTATAATTATATATAATTATTTATATTCAAACGACGACGCGTATAAATATATACATTCTAATTGTATTCAAAATAAATTTCTCGTCGATATTATTTACAATAATCTATTCTAAATGTTCAAAATTCGCTAAAATTGCCAAAATAAAAATTTTAAACTGGCTCAGAATTTCCGGGTTATTACAATCTCCCCCACTTAAAACTTTTCGTCCCCGAAAAGGAACAAAGTCGAAAGTTTTTTTAAAAACCAACTTAACTTTCACTATTTTGATTACAGCTTAAGTTCTTCAACTTTTCAGTTTCTAAGAACTTTTCAAATTTTCAAAAATTTGGCTAATACCCTAAATTTTCAAAAAAAATCGCCATAACCTCCCCTGTACCGGGAGCCACGGGAAAATCCCGAAATTACCATACAGTCCTTCTGATCTCAAAAAGAAAAAGGAAAAGCCAAACGGATAGCCAATCGGCTCATAAAATCGTCATCCAAACAATACAATAAATTATAGTAAACATGTACCTATTTGTCGGGCAAACAAATTTTATTCTCGGCTCTAGCCTCCTTGCTATGACCTGTTCAATGTAAGTACATGTATATACAAGCAAATGCAACCAATTTTCAATACAATTCAATATTTGATTCAATTAGGCTAAATGGTTCAAAATTATCAAACGAATAAAGAAACCACACAAACATCAATCATTTAGTGAATTAGAGTTTCAAATTCGTAATTTTGATATGTATACAAAAAATCGTGTTTTTGATGCCAATTCACAACAATAAATCTATCTATATAAGTTTTGGTTCTCACACCAGCCTAATCGAAATATATAGAAACCACACATTCGAAACATGAACATAAGTTCTGATGATGATCGATCAATCATCAGCACCATCTCCGGGTGTCTAGAATGTGATTCTATATCTATCTAGTATATTAACACTTCGAATATACGTTCATGACGCTTATATGCAAAACCTTTATATATTGGATTGTCCAAATTCAAAATAAATAAAATATTCAAATACGTATACAACGATTTAAATTTTCAAAACAAAATTGTTTTCATTTGAAAAATATACTCTTCACACTCGTTCTAGGATACTACTGATCCTATCTCTAATGAGTCATTCTAATTGGATATTACTAATCCAATATCTGATGAATTCTTTCGTATGGTTCTAATGTGTCTTGTTCTCGAGCTCTGTAAACCAAAGCTCTGATACCACTGTATGAACCTGTTACTTCCCCATGAAGCAAAGAGCGGATACTTTGAGAACAACACACAAATGAACGCAGACGGAAGAACATTTCATTGTTATTACAACAATTCCATCAGATACAATAATATACAGAGTATAAATGAATACTATACATTTGATAAATATCATAGATTACAATAAATTACATAGCAGCGGAAAATAATAAAAAACATAACTGAAAATAATACACGGATACAGAGCTTTCCGAGCATCGTCCCAGCTGTAAATCAGGATCCTGTGAATATAAATATGCAAAACCAAAACTACTAGCTGCCCGTGTCGAAAATAGGGGCACCCAGAGTTTAGGTTAAAACAATAAACTCCAGGTCAGTCATGTGACTGGTGTGAGAACTAAAACAGTTATTTAAAACTTTACTTTAAAAGAGAGTAATTCAAGGGACCACGCCGTATAACACGGAATGGGTTTCCTCCCAAGAATACAAGTGCATAGAATAAACAACGCAATGCTTTTTCGAAAAATGAAGCTATTATAAGACCCATGTCCCATCACACAATGCAACGCAAGCCGGAGGATAGGGTTTTCCCTTATAATAGCCAAACATGCTTGGTACGTTTAAAACAAATCATTTGATACTATAATAAGTGTATAGTGTCAAAACAATTTCAATCATAAATATCAATCATAGACGGCATAGCATCCCATGCTACTATGTCGCCATACTAGGCTCTACAAATAAAGCTGAAATACACCTATTGGAAATTGGGTTTCTGTCATGAGTCGAGGCAAGGGGCAAGCTCCTCTCCGGTTTCGAGACACTCTAGCAAATGTCTCAGGACTACACACTCTGGGTAACCCCTGGATGCTTCAGGGCCGGTCCTCTCTTACGTTTGAGGATTGGCAATTCCTGAACACACGTTTCCCGGTCCTTACAGACCTAAAATCGAGGCGCCTTATCCAACAACCACATAGGTGAAGAGTATATAAATGTCAGGGCTGGTAAGTCACTGACACCACCAAAGCTAGAAAGAAACATCGTGCTCTCCCTGCAGTCCTTATCCCGTTTTTAACTCATACCGAGGTGTGAGGCTCGCGAATTCACGTTATACACAAAGCTACGCCACAAAGGCCATGCTTTGATCATCAACCACAAGACTTTGCTTTTCAACAGAAGCCTTGATCCATGCAACTCAACATGCCACACAGGCAATTCATGCCATGCGATTGATATCTATCGATATATAACCTCTAAGCTCATACGTCTCAGAGAAGGGCGTTAAGCAAGAGAATAAATTCTCCGCCGCCAAACAGATATATATTTAACAGAAATCAATCAACACAGAATAAAATCCAATGTCAGACACACAATCCATTTACTAGTTCGTTCTGGGTCTGAAGGAAACCGGAGGCACTTTCCTCGCATATCCATCGATCTCCAAGTACGTTTGGACGATCACCAACTGATTCCGTCATCTTGGGTGTACAGCCCAATCAAGATCATCAGTAATCACCCAAACGATGTGAAGACTTCGGGTCTTCAACCACCGTCTTCGTCTTCGACTTATCGTTGAATCGGTTGCTCATAATGGGTATAAACCTAGACTTTCCGAACAACCCGCGTATATTAAAATCAAATGTTACACAAACACAACATACGCCTCATTCCAATTCATTAGTCACTAACCGTAAATTAGCAAGAGAACAATTCCCCAAATATTAACCCCGAAGGCCGAAACCAACATCAGATCAATACCCAGGAAACCATTCTCCTTAACTGACCTACAGCTAGTTTCTAAATTTCAATTCATAGGGAAAGGTTCCCATTAATTTTATCCAAGACAAATTCTTTAAAATTTATTCTTTAATCTTCCATTGGATGTCATATCAAACCAAATTATGGTTTTCCAAACTAGTCGAGATTAGCGAACCACACCGAAGTAAGTTTTTATTTTATTTCCCAATTCCAACCTATTCATCCCATGAAGCAATACTGGTAATACTCCATATCTAACACCACGGTGTTATCGGTAAAATTAATTACCATTTCACGTTCAAATCTAATTAAAGATTTAACTATTGCTCTGGAGCAAAACTGGTGATACTCCATTCTCGCTCATTTGCCAAATTTGATAATTTAGATTATCAATTCACATTTCAGTCTAATTGCAGATTCATTAAAACTCCCTTTACTGGGTTAAAGAACTAATGTCATTTAAAATACAGTTCACGACAAACCCAAATCATATTCTATTTATTACCGGGTTAAAGAACAAGTGTCATTTAAAACACCCTTCACGATAAACCCACAAATCAATTCTATTTACAACCCATTTCAAATCCAATTTATTTATTTAAAAATAAATGGGTTTTAATTTTAGTTCAAAATTAGTTCATTTCGATAAAAATCTATTTTTATCTTTTCAAATATGGAGTTTTTCATCCCAATTTTTCCCAAATCATTTCTTATGATTTTACACAAATTATTACTATTTTTAATAATTTTATCAAGGCCCGTACAGTCGATTTCCACGAATGGCCATCGAACTGCACTTACAGCGACCTTTTCCAAATTTGATTTGGATGTATCTCGAAATCCAACCATTAGATTTCAAATTTCTAATATTTGTTCGAAAGCTCTTTTCGATACGAACCCAACGGTTCCGGTTTTAGGAGAATCCGACGGTCGGATCTCCCGTAATGTCCGTTCGAAGTCAATGGTCGAAATTTACGAGCTGCCGTGGCGCGGCGCGTTCTATTCAGGCCATTATATTATATATATAATATATACAATATATACCTCGTCGATTTCTATTTAAAATGAATTTTATAGATAGTTTTGAATTCGTTTCAAAAACATTTCAACTTCCATTTCCAATTCAAATCTCGATTCATCCTATATTCAATTCAACTCGAATTTGGTTTATATTCGATTCAATTCGAAATTTGTTTTCTATTCAATTTAATTCAAATTCATTTTCTATTCATTTCAATTCGAATTCGTTTTCTATTCAATTCAAATCAAATTCGTTTTATATTCAATTCATTTTCTATTCGATTCAAACCAAATTCGTTTTCTATTCAACTCAAATTATAAAAACGAATATAATCGATATAAATATCGTTCGCGTCAAAATAGCGCATCTCTAATCAACACGGCTTTATTATTTCAATAATTCCATTATTCTATTCAACAAATGAATATTTATTCTATTCAATACGTGAATCTATATTTTTGTCAACACTCGACTAACCTCAACAAATGAGTACTGTCCCCGTGTGACTCTTTTTGTTATTTACTATATTTTATAAAAATTATGGTATCTTTCATTTGATTTCAAATCAGACTCCAACCGTAAATTAGTAAGAGAACGATTCCCTACATATTAACCCCGAAGGCCGAAACCAACATCAGATCAATATCTAGGAGACCACTCATCTTATCTATTTTCCAGTTAATTTCTAATTTCATATATGATAAAGATGTAAATTTTATTGTTAAAATATTTCGTTCAACACATGACTAATCTCAACGGATGAGTACTGTCAACACATGAACCTTTATTTTATAATATTCTTTATCTTCTCGATTGGAATGAGGCCCAATCAATTACCATATAAAGTTAATTATATGGATTCCATACAACACATGTATATAATAGCAATGATAAATAAACAACCATCATCCAAAGTGCACTACATTGTATAAGCATCAAATATAGATATCTAACGCTTATAACAGCCTGTCAATCAATCGATCGACATACAACTAATTATTGGGATTAGTGTATGTCATATATTATCCCAATACCCGTGTGGGGTTTCAAATCAACAAACACATATTTTTATTTGTGCAGTTGGGCGATGTGTAAAATTTATCGTCCCAATCAATGTCATTCAAATAGGTGTACGTAAACAAACCGTCCGATTTGTAAATGAATATTTATTTATTCACATTCACATTAAAAATTATGTTTTTAACAACCAAATTATTTTATTCAACCTATGAATATTCTATTCAGTTCATTTATTAAATAAACTGATATCTTTATTTTTCTAACTTATTTTAGAAAATTTCGGCGGCATAACGGCACGATACTAGAAACGGGACAAGGCCTAGCCTTATCCCTGGTCTAATAATGGCCCACGCCATACACATATCAATCAAATCCATACCATTTCACCAAACAATCAAATTCAAATCAAATAATCTAACCAATTACACAACCAAACAAACAAGTCCATGGTCTGTGGACGATGGTGTCGGGTGCTACTAAACACCGTCTGCATCCTAGTATATATATATAACTAGAAAAGGAAATTTAGAGTGAGAAGTTCTCACCGATAGCTATTCCAACTTCACGCCACTTCAAATGTAGAAGTCTTCGTTGTTCTCGCCTCTTATCACTTTCGTCGCCCGTAGCCACTACATATATAAAAATCATATTTTTACTTTGCTATTCAATATATAAAAATCGAATTTTTACTTCGCTATTCAATATATAAAAATCGAATTTTTACTTCGCTATTAAATATATAAAAATCGAATTTTTACTTTGCTATTCAATATATAAAAATCGAATTTTTACTTCACTATTCAATATATAAAAATCCCATTGTTATACCGCTATAGTATAGATAAAAATTCTATTTTCACTTCGTTAATCCATATGTAAAAATTATATTTTTAACTTTTCTATATTATAAAAATTCTATTTTTATTCTTTCTACTATATAAAGATCACATTTTTTACTAGTTATATAGTATAAAAATCTTATCTTTGTTCGCTTATATCATATATAAAGATTCAACCTTTGTTCGATTAAAAATCTAATCTTTTTATGCTAATCGTATGAATCAAAATCATTTCTTTTACATGCTAACCATATCTAAATAAAAATCACTTATTTTATATCCTAAAATAAAATCGGTTTCTCCATCGAAAACAAGTAAATAAAACTTTGAAAACAAAAATAAAAACTCACTGTGTTCGTTTGACGTTGAGCTGGGAGGAGAGGAGGGATGCGTAGTGGCTATTGGTGCCAGGCGGAGGCGGCGAGCTGACTTGCGAGGCTAGGGGGTGGTCTCGGTTTGGGGGATTAGGGTTTTGGGGTTTGCTGTCACGAGAAGGAGAGGGCGAGGCGGATCGGAAGGGGGAAGGGTGAGGCGCTGCACCTCCGGCGGCCTGGCGGTGATCATGACGATGAACGGAGGGTGGCGATGGAAAGGATCGATCGATTCTTTTTTATTTATTTCTGATTTGATTTCGTAATGAACGGGGGGGGGGGCTGAGTGAATAGAAGAGAAGGGTGAGGGGTTTTATTAATTATTTATTTTATTTCAAAAAGTTGACTTTTTTATTCGACCTCAAAATGATACCCACCGCCTGTCATCCATAGCGTTTCATCCCCATTCCGAACACAGTGGGATATGTACCGTAAGCTTATTCGACCATTTCGATCAGTTTCCTTTGAATTTACGTTTAAATCATTATATTGAATTTTAAACGTACATTTCAAATTACCGGGGTCACATACGAACTTGAAAAATTCCCGAAAAATATTTTATAGCTTCGTATTGACGATACGGTCCTAACAAAACTAGTTTCTTCGAATTCTGAGACCGTTTGAAAAATGGTCATTTTCCAGTCGATTAAAATCAACTGAAACTGGTCAAACGCGTTTTCCTTTGCCACGCTCACATATTGATTCGAAAAATTATGAAATTTGAAACCTAGCAATAATTTGACATCGCAGATCCAACAAAAGTGGTTTCGTCGAAATCCGAGGTCGTTTGCAAAATTTCCATTTTTAAGGGCCTGAATTCCATAGCGACTATTCAGAATTTTCAACTGGACATATCTTTTGATTCTCGCTATGAAATTTTGATTTTTCGGATTCGTTGTAAAGATATTATCAATTAGATCCTATTATTTTTGGTTTCGCTAAAATCCAGTTTATTTTGCAACCGGTACATTCAATTGAAGTTTGAAATCGAATTATCGAACTACTGCGCCATTTTCAATTCCTTTTATAATTATATATAATTATTTATATTCAAACGACGACGCGTATAAATATATACGTTCTAATTATATTCAAAATAAATTTCTTGTCGATATTATTTAAAATAATCTATTTTAAATGTTCAAAATTCGCTAAAATTGCCAAAATAAAAATTTTAAACTGGCTCAGAATTTCCGGGTTATTACAATTTCTATAGAAATTATACTCCGTTTCTGTTACAGTCTGAACGTTAGGGTAACACCTAATCCTTTTATACTAGTATTAGTGCAGAGAAGTGTAAAGCAATAGCTTATATCATTCTGTTCTTCTGTTATATCTGCTATACCTGTTACAGTTATCTCTCATCCAGTTTTATTTTCATGTCATGTTATTATTATCTGTTCATAATTGAAAATCACTGGACTTGCCAGACTTTTTTTTGACCCTTGTTGTTTCTCCTCCTTTCTTCCGTTCCCCCCAGGTTTTGTAGAAGGGAATACTCTAGCTTGATCCAGATTTCTTCTGCTTGAAGTGCTTAAAGTATGGTTTGTCTTCTTCTGTGGGGATTATGATTTCAAACTATGCATTCTGAAGGCTTTTGTACAAGACTGATATTTTGTACTTGAATTCTGATATTGTGATTTGAAAGGATGTAACCAAGCTTCTGTTGAAAATAAAGTTATAATATTGTTTTATCTGTCTTGTAAGTTTCTGTTCTGTTTACTAAAATTCTCCACCAAAGTTAAAGCATTCCCTTTGTGAGTGACCTTAGCGGAGATGGGGTGTTACACTTGGTATCAGAGCTTAAGGTTACTAGAACAGATAATTTTTTTAGAAAAACTATTTTTCTAAAGTATTTTTGGAAGAAGTGTTTTCAAAAACATGTCTTGATGAGTAATTTAAAGAGGAAAGTTTTTATGAAAAACATAATCCCCAATGGCCATATATCTTTATCTTTCGAATTCTCCATTTTGAATCTTTCCTTTTTCGTTTCAGCTTGGCTGAAGATCTTAACCTTCCGGAGGGTGTAACGATACCAGGATGGTATAGGAGGTTATTAGAGGCTAGGGTCGCTGCGGGTCCAGCCAATGTTCCTCCACCACCAGTTGCTCCCACTCCTCCTCCTCCCCTTCCTCGCACTGATACTTTTGCAAAGACATGCAAGGAATTTAAGGCTATGGGTGGAAAACCTTTTCAAGGGTCAGAAACGTTTGTGGAAGCTAGAGATTGGCTTAAGGAGGTGGAAGAATTGCTAGAAATCTTTGAAGTAGAAGAAGGGAGGAAAGTCAAATTAGCAGCTTGGTTAATGAAGGGAAAGGCCTCGTTTTGGTGGGAGGTCACTAATGGGGAGCGTCCTGTTGATTCTTGGGCAGATTTCAGACGTAGTTTTGAGGCAAAGTTTCTCTCAAGGGCAGTAGAGAACCTATACATGGAAAGGTTCTTGACATTGAAGCAGGGAAATCTATCAGTGAAAGAGTACGTCAACAAATTTAACCAATTGGCAAGGTTTGGCTTAGATTTGGTGAACACGCAGGAGAAGAAGGCTCTGAGGTTCGTTAGCGGCTTGAATGAGCCATTGCAGGGGTTGGCTATGACCCGCATCCCTATGGGGGCCACCTTTGAGAAGCTAGTAGACATGGCACTCATGCGCGAGGAGAAAGGCGCTAAAGCTGATAAGGCACCCGAAAAGAAAGAGGCAAAGAAGGAAGAGCCACCGAACAAGAAGGCAGGGCCCAACAAGGAAACCCAAAAGAAAGATAAGGAGTCTGAAGATAAGAAGGAGAAAAAGTGTTTTACTTGTGGGAGCTCGACTCATCTGAACAAGGATTGCCGAAAAAGGAAGGGCACTTGCTTCAACTATGGTGAGATGGGACACTTCACAAGGGACTGCCCGAAGAAACGAGGGCAAGGGCAGAGGGCAGAACCCACTTCTGGAGGACAGACGAATGCTCAAGGGACTGGTAGATTTGGTAGAAATAAGAAGATTTAAGTTGAAGGTTTAATTTTCTTATCTGATTGTTGAGTTAAAACTCTTTCTAATTCTGGCATTTTGATTCTGTAATCGATACTCTGCACTTTAATACTAGCATTGTTTAAGATTGCGTTGTAGACTCAAACCCATAAGGGTTATGACTCATCTGTTTGTGAGAGATTGGGTTTGAGAGATATCTGTGTTAGGCATCAAGTAGGACGCATACATTCTGGGATTTTATCATGCTTAGCTTCCTAAGAATCATTAGGGAACCTGATCTGTATTAGTAGTCTGTAAATATCTGAATAATTCTGATTTCCATGTTTGACATTGTCTAATGAGGGTAATCCTCTGGGTGTCAATCTGATGTCGGTTTCGGTCTTCAAGGCCGATACTTAGGACCCATGTCTAATGGGAACCAATTTTTTGTTTTATCTGTACTCGCTTCCATCATTCGATTGTATCCTATCGATCGAATCTTCGAACTTTAGGTAGAAACTAATGGGTGTAAACATGTGTTTGGGACATGTTATGTTTGATGGTTGCAAGTGGATGCAAGTGGTTGCTAGTGGTTGCTCGTGGATACATATACACACACTAGGCACTAGATCGGCTCGAAAACACTCTCATACTGCACATGGATGTGTGAGCATTTTCAATTTTTGTGGATGCAAAATGATTGACTCAGCACATGGATGTTGCATATGACTGAATGGTTGCGCACTCATATAGAAATGATATGTATCGAGTAGGGAAATTGCATACATGTTGGACTCATGGCACTGGCATAATTCGCATTAAGGAGGTCAATTGAATCAGTGGACCGCCTGATCTTTGCATTAGATAAGGAATATATACACACACCTTTGCATATGTTCATACAACATTTGAAGTTTCTAAGGACAATGGACGCCAGTGATTGATGATTGAGTAGATTGATGTTGGATGGTAGGACACATTCTTCTTAACTTGAAGATTTCAGGGACGAAATCCTTTAAGGAGGGGAGAATGTAACACCCCGTACTTTCTGTGAACGTATAAGTAACAAATCAGCGGATATTAATTTTTAAAATAAGAATCAAGGGAAACGAGTTGCTCCATTGCGTTCGTCTTGGAATTCTGCTTGGAAACAAGTCGGAGGTTGCAAGAATCGGAGTCCGCATGAGGGATATATGACCCTCCGAAGTTTCAGAAATTTTCAGAATTGAAAACAGCTCGAAATTCGAATTCTAAATTCGAATTCAAACCCAGAAGCGGGCTGGGCAGGAAATTTCCCGCCCAGGATCCAGGTCGACTGGGAGTCGACTGGGTAGTCGACCCCCCCTCCCCCCGACCAGGTCGACTGGGGAGTCGACTGGGAAGTCGACCCCCCTCCTCGACCAGGTCGACTGGGCAGTCGACCTGGTCCTCGAACCTGATTTTGGGCCTGGGTGCATTCTTATGTATCTGGTCTCATTTTCTACCTAGATTCATCTGCAAAAACCTATTTAAACAGCCCCAAACCTAGCCTTCTCTACACACAAGTCTATACTGCCCTACCTCTGTTCTAAATAAAAATAAAAATGGCGTCGCTACTCTGCTGGAATCAAAACTAGAAGCTAATCAACATCAACCTAAGCAACTCAATTCGAGCTTGAAACTTCAACAATGGTTAAAGAAGATAAACTTACGTCGCTACAACTACCTTTCTTTTAGAATCCAATCAAGGCAATTGCAGTTATTTTCCGATATAAACTTTAATCATAATTGTGACATGATTGTAAATCTGAATTTGAGATTGTGTATGTTCTGTTCTGATCAATTTTATTCTGTATCTCTTCTTCTTTCTGTTCTATAGCCAGGCTACTACGAGCCTGCGCCAATCTCCTTAGAGATTAACGCACGAACGCTAAAATGTTTGGGACAAATAATGAATGTGGCATAATTGGACATGGCTAATCTGTGATTGATTTAAGAAAAAGGACATAGGTTGTAAACTAGATTTACATCTATGCATATTCTGTGAATTGGAAGAAGAGGAACCATGGTATGTTAACATGTGACTTGAGACATTGGACATAACGTATATGTTGAATTAAGATCTGCTATAACTAGATTGTTGGGCATATTGTTTATATAACAATTCATGATTTGAAAGTGAATATGACTTAGGTGTGAAGATCTATATTAAGATTTGATAACTATCAAATGTGAATAACACCTAAGTAGGAGATTTTTGAATATATGACATGCATTGAAACCGATGGCTATATTTGGTATAATTTATATGTGAATCTTTTGTACTAGGCAAGTTGAACTAAACTGGGACACGTAAATTATGACCATAATCTGTGACATGTAAATTCAATGCAAACGTGGGGTATATGATCATAGTGTGAATCATGACAACTATTTAGGCATACAAACTTAGGAAAAATTTATAATTAGGCAAGATATGTTTGTGAAACTTTAAGGAATGATTAAATCTGTTATATTTGCCTAATCTGCTAGTTCTGTTATATCGCCTAATCTGCTACTTCTGTCATTTTGCTTAATCTGCTAGTTCTGCTCTACTGCTAGTCTGCTAGATCTGTTCATCTGCCAAATCTATCATCTGCTAAGTCTGCTGAAAATGCCAAATCTGTACATGCTAAATCTGCTAAATTACTTAATCTGCTGAATCCATTAAGTCGCCTAATCTGCCAAAAATCTGTTATCTGCTATATCTGTTAAGTTGATATATTCAGTCTGTTATTGACATAATCTGAATTAGCTATGAATAATTGGCATGTATGTTAGGCTTGGGCATAAATGGTAAACTATTAATTAATTGGCAGCAAAGATAAATATGGTAACTCGAGGTTAAAATGAGTTTGCAGCGTAATTCTGCCCGGAACCGCTCGGCACATCCAGTGGCCGCAAACAATAGGTTCTAATGCGGAAGTTAGACATAACGTGCTTGGAACCCGAGGTTAGACTCAGTTTGCGGTAGAAATCTGCCCGGAACCAACGGGCCTAACTAGTAGCCGCAAAATGTCAGTCTAATGTGAGAGGTCTGGGCATTAATATTTAATTAATGAAAATTTGAGATAAATATGATGTCTAAAACATGTTGGGCAGATAGGAGCAAACCCACTAGACTGATGAATTTAATAAATTTATTCCGTGAATCTGTAGGCCCAATTACAAAGTTAGACAAATCTGTAAGTCTGTTAATGTGTAACTGGTTAATCGGTAAGTCTGTTAAATCTGTATATCTGATCCGTTAGTCTAAAAACTTGTCTGTGAACTAGTTGATCTGAATTCTATATCTTTGAACTTGTAAACAAGTTAATCTGAAATCTGTTAGTCTGGGGACACAAGGATATGAAGGGAATTACTAGTGTCATCTATTGTTTGGGACCCATATTAGTCAGTAACCCTTTCTGGTATCAAAATTTTGACCCAACAGTAGGTAGGGTCCGGGCACGCTTACTGAACTAATTATAAGCGGTTCATTCTGATAATGGCGAGGGGTGTTGATGGTGCATTCCAACCGGGTCATGTTCGTGCATGGATCCCGGTCTGCCTCTGAGGATGTAAGACGTCGTGACATCTGTAAAAAGGTCTATGCCAATTGGTTGTCACTTTGGGGAGTGATACACCCTACTGTGGGGCCGACACAGGGTATTTATGTATTAGGGAGCCGATTGCTTGGGGTAGGGTTTTAGGGTACACTTAGTTCTGTCTGTTTATGTTGGTACCGTCTGTTTCTGCTGGGTGGTAACACCTGTCTGTTTCTGCGTGGTACCGTCTATTCGGGCGGTAAAGGCCCATTTACTAGTGTACACCTAATTCTACATTCTGTTTCCGTAAGGATTAATCTATTTCTGTTTCTGTACCGTCTGTTCAGGTGTTAAAGGCCCATTACTAGCATTCTGTTTCTATTTTTGTACGTTCTGTTTCTGTTTGGGTGGTAAAAGCCCATTACTATTACTCTGTTTCTATATAAATTGTTTTGACTCCGCTTCTGTTATAGTCTGAACGTTAGGGTAACACCAAATCCTTTTATACTAGTATTAGTGCAGAGAAGTGTAAAGCAATAGCTTATATCATTCTGTTCTTCTGTTATATCTACTACACCTGTTACAGTTATCTCTCATCCAGTTTTATTTTCATGTCATGTTATTATTATCTGTTCATAAGTGAAAATCACTGGACTTGCCAGACTTTTATTTGACCCTTGTTGTTTCGCCTCCTTTCTTCCGTTTCCCCCCAGGTTTTGTAGAAGGGAATACTCTAGCTTGATCCAGATTTCTTCTGCTTGAAGTGCTTAAATTATGGCTTGTCTTCTTCTATGGGGATTATGATTTTAAACTATGAATTCTGAAGGCTTTTGTACAAGACTGATATTTTGCACTTGAATTCTGATATTGTGATTTGAAAGGATGTAACCAAGCTTCTGTTGAAAATAAAGTTATAAATTTTTCAAGTACTGTTTTTTCTGTCTTGTAAGTTTCTGTTCTGTTTACTAAAATGCTCCACCAAATTTAAGGCATTCCCTTTGTGAGTGACCTTAGCGGAGGTGGGGTGTTACATTTCTAGTTTTGGAAAAATCTGACGATCGGATCTTTCGGTATACTTGTTTAAAGTTAAGATTGCGAAATGCGAACTACCACGCGCGATTTGTTTAATTTATAATTTATATTTATATACATAAATAAATTATATATCATTGGCGATTTCAACTATTTTCAGTCAATAAATCTAAAATGTAAGTTTAAAATCTATTCTTTTTATCGCATCTAAAATGACGATAAAATGTAATTTTTAATTCTATTGTTTTTATTACATCTAAAATGACATTAAAATCTAACATCTAATCCTATCCTTTTTATTGTCTCTAAAATGACAATAAAAATATAACATTAATTTCTATTCTTATCATCGCATCTAAAATGACGATAAAAATGTAACATTAATTTCTATTCTTTTTATCGCATCTAAAATGACGATAAAAATCTAACATTAATTTCTATTCTTTTTATCACATCTAAAATGACGATAAAAATGTAATATTAATTTCTATTCTTTTAATTGAACAACTTTGACGCTAAAAATATGTTCTGGTTATCAAAAAGAAAATGTCCACAAACTATGTCATTTTTATCTAAAAGGAAAATGTCAATAAAGTATGTCCTTTTAATCTAAAAGAAAAATGATAACAATATGTGTTCTTCTAATCTAAAAAGAAAATGGCAACTAAATGTATTCCTTTTAACTAAGAAGATGACAACTAAATGTGTACTTTTAATCTAAAAAAGAAAATGATAACTAAATGTGTTCTTTTAATCTAAAAAAGAAAATGATAACTAAATGTGTTCTTTTTAAATAAAAATAAAATGATAACTAAATGCGTTCTTTTAATATAAAAAAGAAAATGATAACTAAATGTGTTCTTTTAATATAAAAAAGAAAATGATAACTAAATGTGTTCTTTTTTAACTAAAAAAGAAAATGATAACTAAATGTATTCTTTTTAGCTAAAAGGAAGATGTAACACCCCGTGTATTCTATAACAGTGAAATTCACAAATTAAAGTATAATTAATTTCAAATCAAAGAATTAAGGGAAACGGGATATGCCATTGCGTTCGTCTCAGAATTCTGCTTGGGATAGAGTCCGAGTTCGCATAAAACGGACTCCGTATGAAGAAGATATGGCCTCCAGAAGTTTCAGAATTCAGTTTAAAATCCAAACAGCTCGGAAATCAAATTCAAGTTTCAAAAATCGGGCCAGATTGGCCAGGGTGGGAATTTTCGCGCCCAAAGCACCCAGGTCAACTGGGTATTCGACCTGGGATACCCAGGTCGACTGGGTAGTCGACCTGGGGCACCCAGGTCGACTACGAAGTCGACACGGGGGTCGACTAGGTAGTCGACCTGGCCCCTGAGCCAGGTCGATTCCAGGCCCCCTGGCTGGCCTGGTCTGTGCTTGGCTGAATTTCTAAGCCTTGCCTTGTCACTAGGGCTAGGTGTCAGCTCCTGATTGGTCTCTCCTTCAAACGAATGGCTAATATTAATCCAAGCTCCATCGACGGTTCTAATCAATTCACAAACTCTATAAAAAGGACCTAAGACTCCACCTAATTCATACAAATAAAAATGAGAATGAGACCATCATGCTGCTGAGGAAAGACTAGGAATAGCCATAAAAATTGAGAGACGATTAGGAGACAATTCAAAAGCCTAAAGCAACGACAACTAAATCAAAACAACGCCTACAACAAAGGATAGCATCTCCAAATTCAGAATTCATAAACCTGAAATGAAGATTCGTCATACGTTGTAAGTAGAGTGCTATTCCGATATGAATGAATAATTGTGTTTTGATCTGTGTAAATGAGAAATGGAATTGTACTTAGTTTGTGGTGATGATAATTCATAATTGTATGTTGCTATGATTCTAATCGATTTGGGATGTTGTGGTATAATGATGTTAGACCTATTGGATAATGGCAAGTATATGATTCATGTAGAAAGTTAACGACTATATGTTGTGGTAGTTTATTTGAGATTCATGCAAGTATATGGTTCACTATTATTCTAACATGATGTGTATTTTTTTTATAATCACTTTTAGCGTAGTTGGATCCATTTGGGTATTATGACTCATATGAATTTATGTTGGAATTGGCATCATGATTCAAGTATAAAACCATACTTTTGTATTAGAGACAAAAGTAAGCATCTTTGTGAACTTGTGTTGACTCTTTGAACATGACTAAACAATGTTTGTTGTTATGCCTAATTGAAAAACATGTTTTAGACCTATGTTGTTATCAAGATCATATGATAATATATGTGACACATAATTAAGTTAGATTTACATTCCAATTGCAAGTTTATATGAATAGATTAAAAACCATGATTTCATGTTTAGGTATGTTTATGTCATGATTATATGAATAGATCAAAAACCATGATTTCATGTTTAGGTATGCCATGATTATATGAATAAATCAAAAACCATGATTCATGTTTAGGTATGTTTATGCCATGATTATATGTTGTTACAATGCAAGTTCACAAGTGCCTAATTCATGTTAATTAGATCGTTATGTTGCAAGTTCATGCGTTCACACTCCCCTTTGATGTTACTTAGAATATATATAAACACCATGTTCTAAGCCTCACCTTTTTCATGTGGCTAAGTTGGGTTTAAATGTTAAACCCAACATATGTTATATTGTAGCGAACGTATAAAACGGGGGTAATGACGTTGGGTTAAAAATGTAAACATATGTGTTGGCATGTTTGACGCATACCAACAACCTTGAAAACAATTAAGTGGTATAAATTAATTTTACCAAATAAAGATGAATTTGAATAATGAGCCACAAATATTTACATATAAAAAGAAAAGAGACAAAATATGTAAATTTAGAAAATACGATGTGTTTAACCCGAGGTTGGATTGAGTTGTGATGTAAACCTGCCCGGAACCGCCCGGCTATCCAGTAGTCACAACAATACCTATCCAATGTGGGTGGTTAAAAAATGAGCCCGATAAAGACCCGAGGTTAGACTGAGTTGTGACGTAAGACTGCCCGGAACCAACCGGCAACAGGCAGTCACAACAATACCTGTCTAATGTGAGAGGTCGAGGCATTAATAAGACAATTAAGGCTGAGTCAGGATTGATAGGATTAAGTAAATTGAATTAATACTTAATCAAAATTGGATCATGCTAAACTATACAGACTGATTGGGGGTTAGGTTTACAAAACACTTAACCAACTTAGCATGTTGGCTAGAAATAGAAAACCGAGTAGCAGGGGACCCTTTTCAGCAGTAACCCTACAAGGTGTATCAGGATACCCTGAACTAGGCACGGTGGGGCACGATTACTGGGCTGACTGTAAGAGGTCAAATCGGCGGCGGTGGTGCAGCAGTGTAGGTTCTAACGGGGTGCGGGCGTGTACACACTCCGGCGCAGAAAAATAAGGCACTGGGCACCAGTAGCATACCTGTGCATTCTAGAATTATGTCGGGCCGCCACCATGGGACTTGATACACCCCATGGTGGGACCAGCATAGGTAACTACAATATCGGGGGCCGTAAGACACATGTAACTATGCGAGTAGTATCACCCCCCCGGTCCACAGGGAGGGAATACCACTGCTTGACCAGTTTTTACGTCCTGCTTGAAGAGAAAGAATGTATTGCTTGGATCTCTTTCTTTTTGGACTATGGCTTTGGACAGCAATTATGGGACATATGCAGTTTACTTATATTTTTATGCTTCTTTAAATAATGAAATCAAGACGGTTATGAAAATGTAATGTTTTTGGAAGTATTGTAAGAAAATTATGACATGGTTTGTGTAACACGTATTTTGTTGAAATAAAAATTGTTGTTGTTTTCCGCTGTTCAAAAATATGTGTATTTATATCTGTCTTGTGTATCTGTGACTTATACTTATAAACCTCCACCAAAATTAGGGCATTCCCTTTGAGAGTGACCCTAACAGAGGTGGGGTGTTTCAGAAGATGACAACTAAATATGTTCTTTTAATCTAAAAAAGAAAATGATAACTAAATGTATTCTTTTTAACTAAAAAGAAGATGACAACTAAATGTGTTCTTTTAATCTAAAAAAGAAAATGATAACTAAATGTATTCTTTTTAACTAAAAAGAAGATGACAACCAAATGTGTTCTTTTAATCTAAAAAAGAAAATGATAACTAAATGTATTCTTTTTAACTAAAAAAGAAAATGATAACTAAATGTATTCTTTATAAATCAAAAGAAGATGACAACTAAATGTGTTCTTTTTGTCTAAAAAAGAAAATGATAACTAAATGTATTCTTTTTAACTAAAAAGAAGATGACAACTAAATGTGTTCTTTTAATCTAAAAAGAGAAAATGATAACTAAATGTGTTCTTTTTTAACCAAAAAATAAAATGATAACTAAATGTATACTTTTTAACTAAAAAGAAGATGATAACTAAATGTGTTCTTTTAATCTAAAAAAGAAAATGATAATAAACGTATTCTTTTAACTAAAAGAAGATGACAACTAAATGTGTTTTTTTAGTCTAAAAAAGAAAATGATAAATAATTGTCAATAAAAATGTCCTTTTTTATCTAATCTTTTATTTACATCTAAATTGTAAATAAAAAATGTAACTTTAAATCTATTCTTTTTATTTACATCTAAAATGTAAATAAAGATGTAAAAAGTCTAAAATGTAATCATAAATGTAACTATTATTTCTATGCTTTTATTTACATCTAAAATGTAAATAAAATGTAACTTTTATTTCTATGTTTTTATTTGCGACTAAAATGTAAAAAAAAATGTAACTTTACTAATCCATGTTTTTACTTACAAGTAAAATGCAAAGAAAAATGTACTTTCTAAATCTATGTTTTTATTTACATGTAAAATGCAAATAAAAATGTACTTTTCTAGTTCATTCTTTTTATCCATACCTAAAATGTAAATAAAGGTGTCACTTTATTTTTATTCTTTCTATTTACATCTAAAAATGTAAATAAAGGTGTCACTTAAAATATATTCTTTATATTTACATCTACAATGTGAATAAACATGTCGCTTAAAATTTATTCTTTTTATTTACATCTACAATGTAAATAAAGATGTTGCTTAAAATTTTTTCTTTTTATTTATATCTACAATGTGAATAAAGATGTCACTTAAAAGTTTTTCTTTTTATTTACATCTACAATGTAAATAAAGATGTCGCTTTCCACAATATAATTACAAATGACGAATGACAAATTGGGTTGGGATCTAACTTTATAATTAACATATGGGTCAATTATCACAGTACAATAACAAGTGACAAATTTGATTGGGTCTACTTTATAATTGACATTCCTAGATTTGAAATAAAAATAATTTCAGGTCTAAATTCTAACACAACTAGAAATTCAGCAAACATGAGATTTGATCGTATCTCTAACAAATCAGAATATCCCACAAACGACAATAAATGAATTCTAATTTACCAACATCGCAGATCTGTATTATTAACATACATACAGCGTTTCAAATAACCAGAAAAATAATTAAATCATTTAGTTATTTAAAATCAGAAATCTCACCTCGTTTCAGATTCATATCTAAAATTCAAAATGTCCAGAATCAGTCTCAATCAGTTCCAGAATGTAGTATTTGGCTTCACGATCGTAACACTTTGAAAATCGTCCTATTATGAGTGAGAATGAACGATTTATGATTTAATTAAGGTATATAACATTTTTAAATTAAATAAAATAAAAAAGAATTACTCCCTCTTATACAACTATAGATAACGGCCGTTGTTTCACGTTATTAGTTCTGTCCTAGGTCACCAGTTTTCGATCAGTACACCGGGCTTCAGGGCAATCAGGAACCACCACGTCGAGGAGGGACAGGCGGTGCACAAGGGGGGAACCTCGACTTCCTGCGCGATCGAGACTTGTCCGGGCGGTGGTGTGCGCAACTGGTTGGGTGTGGAGGGTCTGTTCTCGATGTTCGTGTCACTTGTGAGCGATCCAACCATATAGAATCGAAGAGCAAGAAAATCTCTTCGATAAACTCCAAAGGAGTGAGGTCTAATTTTGAGTGGATGAGGAGAATTTAGAGGAAGAAGATGGAACTGTTTCGGCCATAGATCAGAAGGTCACGGCCACGGCTGTGTTATGCTCTTAGAGTTTTGCAAAAAGAATGTGTTTTTATAATATTTTAATTCTAAATTTTGCAAATAATCCATATGTTCTTAACAACTCTGATTTCAGTCCAACCAATATTGACCCAACCCAATAGCCCTCGTTCAGAATCCAATGGGCTAGGTCTCACCAGCCCAAACGACTCTTTATGGCCTGAATTCTTTAATTTAATATTTAAATCATTTAATTAATTAATTAATTTGATCTTCCATTTGAATTCACCGGGGCCACATACGGACTCTAAAAATTACAAAAAAATATATGTTTGGCTTTGTTATGATGATACGGTCCTAACAAAATTACTTTCGTCGAATTTCGAGACCGTTGGAAAAATGGCTATTTTCAAGTCGATCAAATTTGACTAAAATGAACAAAACACATTTTCCTTTGTCACGCTCACATATTAATTCAAAAAATTATGGAAAATTAAACTTAACAATAATTTAACATTCTGGTTCCAACAAAAGTGGTTTCGTCGAGAATGAAGGTCATTTGTAAAATGGTTATTTTTAAGGGCCATATATTTAATTGAAATATATATAATTTCCACAGCGACTTTTCTAAATTTTAAACTAGACATAACTTTGCTATGACAATTCAATTATTCAGATTCATTGGAAAGATATTGTTAAACAGATTTAAATATTTGTTGTTTTACTAAAATCCGATTTATTTTGAATCCTGTACATTTAGTCAAAATTTAAAATCGAATTTTCAAACTGCCACGCCATTTCTAACTCCTTTTCTAATTAAATTAAATTTATTTATTTTAACTTTGATTAACATAAATTTTTCGTTGTCATTATTTAAAATAAATTATTTTAAATATTCATTTTTCATTAAAATTTCTAAAATAAAAATTTTAAATAGGTCCCAAAATTCCGGGTTGTTACAAAAGCCTTCCAAGAAGAGCTAGGGACAAAGTTGAATCTAAGCACCACTTATCAACCTCAGGCAGATTGCGAGACTGAGAGGGTGAACCGCATATTAGAAGACCTATTGTGAGCATGCATTCTTGATTTTAGCGGGTCTTGGGAAGATCACTTGCACTTGGTTGAGTTCTCTTATAATAACAGTTACCAAGCAAGCTTGCAAATGTCTCCATCTGAAGCATTGTCTGGTAGGCCATGTAGATCTCCTACATGTTGGGTGGAACCAGGCAGTCAATTAGTATTAAGTGCCTACATGATTCGTGAAGCATCAGATAAAGTTGATTTTATTAAGAAGCGCCTACTAACTGCTCAGAGCCGATAGAAGAGCTACGCAGACTCATGAAGAAGGGATTTAGAATTCTCTGTTGGCGATTATGTATACTTGAGGGTTTCCCCATTGAGAGGGGTAATTCGTTTTGGGAAGACTGAGAAGTTAGCACCGAGATTCATCGGTCCACTTCCAATTCTCAAAAGGATTGGAACTCTCGCTTATAGGGTGCAGTTGCCTGACTGGTTGCCAGGGGTGCATGATGAACTCCATGTGTCTCTACTCCAGAAGCATGTACATGATCCAAACTTGGTTGTGGAGGAAGCAACACAACAAGATTTGGAGATTACCCCGAGCTTAGCAGTGAGAAGGGAACCAGTGAAAATTGTTGGCAAAGAGACCCGAGTTCTGAGGAACATGAGGATCCGCTTAGTCAAAATGCAGCGGAGCCGGAATCCTAGAGACTGTACATGTGAGACTGAGGATAGCATCAAACAGGCTTATCCCAAGTGCAGAGTGGACATCTCCGAGTAACTCTTGTGTTGAGGTAAATTTAAAATACTTTACATTTTTCGTTTTGTTTCCTACTTTACTATTATTTCCTTTTGGGGATGAAAAGCTTTTAAGTGGGGGAGACTGTAACAACCCGGAAAATGAGAACCAATTTAAAAATTTTATTTTGGCTATTTCAATGAATTTTTGAATAGTTAAAATAATTTATTTTAAATAATAACGATTTAAAATTTATTTAAATCGAAGTTAGAACGAATATATTTATTTCAATTTTAAAGGGAGTTAGAAATTGCAAGGTAGTATGAAAATTTGAATTTGAACTTTGACTGAATGTGCAGGATTCAAAATAAATCGGATTTTAGTGAAACCAAAAATATTTAAATCTATTTAAATATATCTTTCCAACGAATCAGAAAAATTGAAATTTCATAGGCGAAATAAATAAAAAGTTTTGACCAGTTGAATATTCAGAGTAGTCTCTATGGAATTAAATATAATTTATAGCCCACATAAATGGCCATTATACAAACAACCTCCGTTTTCGATGAAACCATTTTTGTCGGATCTGGAATGTCGAATTATTGCTAAGTTTAATTTTCCATAATTTTTGGAATTAATGTGTGAGCGTGGTAAATTAAACTGCGTTCGATAATTTCTGTTGAATTTAATCGACCGTTAAAAAGGCCATTTTTCAAACGGTCTCCAAATTCGATGAAATTAATTTTCTTAAGACCATATTTCAAAACATAGCTAGATTTATTTTTTGGGAATTTTCGGAGTCCGTATGTTGCCCTAGTTAATTTGAATGTACGATCGAATTAAATAAATAAATGATTTAAATTTTAAATTAAAGTAAACAGGCTGAAAGCGATCGTTTGGGCTGACGGGACCTAGCCCATTGTGTCCGGAATAGGGGAAATTGGGTAGGAACAACTTTTGTTGGGATGGAATTTGAGTTATCAGAAATTAATGGTTTTTTTAAAAATTAGAACACTTAATATTATTATATTATAAATAATAAAATAAGAAAACCCTAATCTCTAAACAGTAGCCGCCACTATCACTTTCCATGGCCAGATTGCTCCCATCCCTTATGTGACGATCCCAAAACCCCATGGCACGGTGTTAAGGATAATCATTGGAATATAACACATCAATCATCATTAGCAGATCACAGATAATAGCATAAACAGAAAATAGAATAATTTACACACATATGACAGCGGAATCATATAGATATCATCACATCAGAGAAGCACAGTACAGGATACAACTTAGTGTATAATGATACATAATCAGTCACCATCGCCTGAGGCGGAATCATACATAAAGAGTACACAAAAGGAATATCAGTCTACATCGCCAGTGGCGGAATCATAATATAGATACAATAATGGCGGAGAAAATCCAAGTCAGCACGGTGTAGTCAAGCCTCGCCATGAGCCAAAAGGTGCGTCAGAAACCTGTAACTAGGCTGCCCGTGTGAAAATGAGGGCACCCGAGTTTGCAAGGTGAAACAAACTACGAGTCAGTCATGGGACTGGTATGAGAAATCTACTCAACTTATTAACAACAATAATAGGGCAAATCAAAGGACCACGCCACTTTCGCGGAACGGGTTTACTCCAATGAGTGCTAGTGCATGAAATAAAATAAATGATTAAATCAACGCAATGCTTTTTATAAAATGAAGCCATTATAAGACTCAGGTCCCATCACACAATGCAACGCAAGACGGAGGATAGAGTTTTTCCTTATAATGGCCAAAAATGCTTCATACGTATAAAACAAAAGTGTTTGATATTATTACTAGTGCATATATGTTTCAAAAGCAAATTCAATCATAAATATCAATCCTAGACGGCATGGGTACCATATATCATGTCGCCATACTAGTAATACAATCACATCCGCAAATTTCGTATTGGAAATTGGATTCCTTCATGAGTCGAGGCAAGGGGCAAGCTCCTCTCCGATTCGAGACACTCTAGCAAATGTCCCAGGACCCCACTATGATCCTTGGATCTTCAGGGCCGGTCCTCTCTTACTTTTGAGGATTAATTATTCCTGAACACACGTTTCCCGGTCCTTACAGACCTATATCGAGGCGCCTCGCATTCCAACAACCACACAGGTGAAAAGTATATATAATGTCAGGGCTGGTAGGTCACTGACACCACCTTAGCTAGAAAGAAACGTCGTGCTCTCCCTGCAGTCACTCTCCCGTTTTTGACTCATACCGAGGTGTGAGGCTCGCGAATTCACGTTATACACAAAGCTAGTCACACAGACCATGCTTTGATCATCAACCACAAGACTTTGCTTTGCAACAGAAGCCTTGATCATATGCCACTTAGGCGTGCCACACAGGCAATCCACTCCATGCGACTGGTTTCTGTCAATACATAACCTCTGGGCTCGTACGTCTCAGAGAAGGGCGTTAAGCAAGAGAATAAATTCTCTACCGCCAAACAGATATATATTTAACAGAGATCAATCAACACAGAACAAAATCCAATGTCAGACACACAGTCCATTTACAAGTCCGTTCTGGGTCTGAACGAAACCGGAGGCACCAATTCCTCGCACATCCGTACAATCAACAATATGTTTGGACGGCTACTACTTCAATTCCTTCATGGTAGCTACTCCAATCACGAGTATCAGTAGCGCCCATCCATCCAATGTGGAGATCGTCGGTCTTCAACCGTCTTCGACTCTTCGACTTCTCAACGTCGATCGATTATTTGAAATGAGATAAACTCGGCCTTTTCAAATAACCCACGTATATTTAGATTTTCAAACCAATTAACCACAGGGTTGAACTATTCAACATTCACATTTCAGTTATTTAGTTACAATTTTCATGTCAAATACCTTCAACCATCACATACCAAGCAAACACAACAAAATTGGTTTATTTCCACTCTATATCGTCTATAGCACTTTATAACGACATATCGCCATTTTTATTTAATTTAAAACGGCCACATTTAATTAAACGACGTTTCAGGTCGTGTCGACGCACTGGCGCTGCTTTCCACTAATTTTTTTTTACACATATCTAAAAATCTAACCGTTGGATCTTCACAAATTTTACATCATTAGGAAGGTCATTTCAAAACGAATCCAACGGTTTCAGTTTGGGGAAAATCCGACGGTCGGATTTTCCACACCAACCATTTGAAGTTACGATTTCAATTTACGAACTACAGCGTCGTTATTCGATTTAATTTAATTATATTTATATACGTATATAAATATAATCGTCTCTGGCGCTGTTTTTCTTCAGTTTTGAATTAAACATTCCAGACAATCCAACCGTCGGATCTTCACAAAGTTGGTGCCGTTGGAAAGATATTTCCAAGACGAACCCAACGGTTGAGGTTTCGGAAAAATCCAATGGTCGGATCTTCCGCACTAGTCATTTGAAATCACGGTTTCAAAATATGAACTACACGGCCATGTTTCGTTTTAATTCTATTTATATTTATATATTTATATAAATATAGTTCATTCAAAAATTCCTATATCGTTTCCACTTCAATTATTTCACTAACGCCTTAAATTTTTGGAAAATTTCGCCATAACCTCCTTTGTACGGGAGGGTCTGGGAAAATTCCCAAATAGCCACACGGGCTTCTCATATCAAAAAGAAAAAGAAAAAGCCAAGCGGTTAGCAAACAGGCTCATAAAATCATCACCCAAACAAAGCGGTAAATGTGTACCTATTTGTCGGGCACAAAATTCTATTTCTCTTCTCTAGCCCCTTTTGCTTTAACCTGTTCAATAGATATGCATGTACATATATACAATTTCTAACATTTATCATTTTCCATTCAATTGCATGTTTGATTTGCTTTGGTTTAAAAACACCATTCATTCGGATGTTGCATGCATAGGCTAAAATCATATCATTAGCTAGTTAATGTATATTTCAACTCATGCACGTTTATTTGAACAAGTGGCTATTTTTAACACTTCACAGTTCAAAGATGATAATTTTGGCGAACTAAAATAGATTTCAACACATGACTATTTTATTTAGTTCCTATGCATGTTAAAAATAATATTTCTATCACAAATATTTATTTCAACGTCCGCATATCTTTAGCATATCACACATATGATAAAAATGATATTTTTATCATTTATAATATTTATTCAACAAATAGACGTTTCAACACTTCATAGTTTCAATAAAAATGAAATTTTTATTGTTCGATCTTTTTATTCAACACATGAATATTTCCACTACACACACTTCTCAACAAATGAGCATTTCCACACATGGACATTTTATTTATGTTGTTCATATTAGAAAGATGAAATTTTGATTGTTGAAACTATTTATATAAGGCGAATATTTTGCACACTTCATATATATATATATATATATATATATATATATAAATGTGATTTTTATTGTTTAAACACTTCATTCATTCACAAATGAATTTTATTTTCACACAACACTTTTCAACACATGAACAATTTCCACACATGGATATAGTTTCAATATATGACTTTAATTTCTATGCATGAAAATAATTTCAACATGTGAAAATAATTCTAACACACAAAGATTATTCAAAATTTCGGCAGCATAACGGCAGGGTAGTTAAAACCGGCACTGTCCCTAGTACGGCTCCTCGCTCTACCTTAAAACCTCGCGGTTTTTGACAATGGGGATTCATGCATCTAATTCGCACGCAGGCGGCATGTTTATTTTTATTTCCACAAATATTTCCAATTCATTTCAATCACCAATGGGTATTTTTCAACCACCACCAAACAATATCAACCACAAACAATTATTCAACCATTCGTATTTTTCACCCAATATTTCACACCAATTCACCACAATAAATATCGTCCATGGTTTGTGGACGAGGGGAGTATATATATATATATATATATATATAATATATATTTTCAATATTTCACTTTCATTTCAACACATATATCTATTATTCTATGCATGTAAAAATTCATACTTCGCTTATATAGCTTACACAATGCATGTACATGAGGTATACAACACGTATGTAATTTATATTTCGCTTATATAAATTATACACGACATTTTCCATTCAATTTCACGTTAATTTAGATTTCTCACCTTGGTTTTCTGAGCGCTAAAAATCGATACGATGTCAGAAAAATCCGCAGCTTCTTCTATTGGGTAGAGAGCTTCCTTGCGGTCTCGATGTTTCCTGTTTCATCGAATTTCGTCAAAATACCAAAAAGATATGATTTTTCAAAGTGTAAAAGATCAAAGAAAAACGCACTTTCACGAGCTTCAAAACTAGGTTTACAATTTTCGAGAAATCCGTGGCACGTGGGGACGATCAGGGAGTTGGACGTGGAAGAGGGGAGAGAGGGCTTTAAATCGGTGGTGGTTTGGTGGCGTTCGGTGGTCGGTGGCGTTCAGGGCGGCGGCAGGAAGCGTTCGATTTTCTGGCGTCGATGCAGGCGGAGGAGGCGACGAGGGGGGCGGCGGTTGGGTCGGATTTGAAGAGGAGGCTGGGGCGCGTCGGATGGTGGCGGCGGCGAAGGCTATAGGTGGCGGTAGCGGCGGCGGCGGAGGAGAGAAGGTGGTGAACGCGTTTCGCCGTTGATCGGGGGGGGGGGGGTTTAAATTTATGAAAGGAAAAATATGATTGGCCGAGACTATATTAAATTTTTAAATAGTGTTTTCTTAAACGAACTCCTTTTCAAACCCAACGACTGTCGCCCCTAGCTAAATACCCCCATTCCGGACACAGTGGGATATGTTTCGTAGGCCAATTCGACTGTTACAGTCAGCTATTTTTCAAATTAAAGTATAAAACATTTAATTTTTAACTCTGAACGCACATTTCAATTTGCCAGGGCCACAAACTGATTCGAAAAATTCCAGAAAAATAAATCTAGCTATGTTTTGATGCTACGGTCCCAACAAAACTAGTTTCGTCGAATTCTGAGGTCGTTTGAAAAATGGCCATTTTCTGGTCGATCCAATTTAACAGAAATCGACCAAACACATTTTCTTTTGCCACGCTCACATACTAGCTTCAAAAATTATGAAATTTGAAACCTAGCAATAGTTTGACATCCCTGACCCAACAAAAGTGGTTTCGTCGAATTCCGAGGTCGTATGCAAAATATCAATTTTCCAGGCCTATATTCTATATACCGACTCTTCTGAAAATTCATTCGGCTATAACTTTTGATTCCCGTTATGAAACTTCGATTTTTCAGATTCGTTAGAAAGGTATTGACTAACAAATTTAAATATTTTTGGTTTCGCTAAAATCCGTTATATTTTCCATCCTGCATAGTCAGTCAAAGTATGAATTCAAATTTTCAAACTGACTCACTATTTCTAATTCACTATTTTATTGAAATATTCTATTTCAATTGTTCAAATTCCTTTGAAATAAGCAATTTAAAAAGTTTTAAATTGGCTCGCATTTTCCGGGTTATTACAATCTCCCCTACTTAAAACTTTTCGTCCTCGAAAAGGAAACAACAGTAAAGTAGGAAATAAAATGTAAATGCAAAGTATTGTAAAGGTACCTTGCACCGGAGTTAGTCAGAGACATCCACTCTGCATTTGGGGTAAGCTTGCTTAATGCTCTCCTCAGTTTCCCAAGTACAGTCTCTAGGATCACTGCTCCACTGCACTTTAACTAAATGAACCTTTTTGCTTCGGAGTTCTCTAGTTTCTTTGCCAACAATTTTTAATGGCCCTCTTTTGAGTGCTAATTCTGGAGTTATCTCCACATCCTGTTGCGCTGCTTCTTCTACAACAAGATCCGGATCATGCACATGTCTCCTAAGTTGAGATACGTGAAATACATTGTGCACTCCAGGCAACCAATCTGGCAATTGAACCCTATAAGCAAGAGTTCCAATTCGCTCAAGTATAGGAAAGGGACCAATAAATCTCGGTGCCAACTTCCCAGTCTTTCCAAATCTGATTACTCCTCTCATCGGAGAAACCTTTAAATAAACATGATCACCAACAGCAAATGTCAAATCTCTCCTTCTAGAGTCTACATAACTTTTCTGTCGGCTTTGGGCGGTTTTCAATCGCTTCTTGATGAAATCCACTTTATCAGATGCTTCCCTAATCATATCGGGTCCTAGCACAAGTCTGTTTCCAGGTTCTACCCAACATGCTGGAGATCTGCATGGTCTGCCATATAATGCTTCAAATGGTGACATTCTCAAACTTGCTTGATAGCTATTGTTATATGAGAATTCTTCCAAATGCAAATGATCTTCCCATGACCCACCAAAATCAATTATACAAGCCCACAATAAATCTTCCAGAATTCTATTCATCCGCTCAGTTTGGCCATCTGTTTGAGGGTGATAAGCGGTGCTCATATTCAGTTTTGTCCCCAATTCCGTCTGGAAAGCCTCCCGGAATTTGCTAGTAAATAGGGGATCTCTATCACTGACTATGCTGATGGGAATTCCGTGCAGCTTAACAATTTCTTTGAGATATATCTGTGCTAGACTTTGGGCAGTTCTATTGGATCTGACAGGTATAAAATGGGCAGTCTTCGTGAAGCGATCTACGATTACCCAAATGTTGTCATTACCTTTCTTGGTTCGCGGCAAACCATCTATGAAATCAATGGAAATCTGTTCCCATTTCCAGCCTGGGACTTCCAACGGTTGCAACAGTCCAGCTAGCTTCTGTTGGTCACTCTTGACCAATTGACAAGTAGGGCATCTGCTAACATACAAAGAAATATCTCTTTTCATTTCCTTCCACCAGAAAGTGCGTTTGATATCGTTGTACATTTTACTCACCCCAGGATGGATGCAAAATTTGGATTTATGGCATTCATCCAGCACTTCTCTTTTGAGCTCAAAAAGGTTGGGAACACAAATTCTCCCATTTAGCCTCAGAACTCCTTCTTTATTTACCTGAAAGCTTAAGGGTTCTCCTTTCTGGATTCTTCCTTTGATCTTTTGAATGAAATCATCATCCTCCTGGAGAGCACATATCTTATCGATCAAGCTAGGTGTAATTATAAGATGGGCAACCATTGCGGTTTTTCTACTGAGTGCATCCGCTACTACGTTAGCTTTCCCTGGCGTATACAGGATATCAAGATCATACGCTGCAAGAAATTCTAGCCAACGCTGCTGTCTTAGATTCAGATCTTTCTGGGTATATAAATACTTCAACGATTGATGATCTGTGTACAGTATAAATTTCTCGCCCAATAAGTAATGCCTCCAGACTTTCAAGGCAAATACGATGGCTAGCAACTCAAGATCATGAGTCACATAATTCTTCTCATGTGGTTTCAATTGGCGGCTTGCATAAGTGACTACTTGGCCTCTCTGCATTAACACTGCACCAAGACCTCTAATAGAAGCATCGGTCCAAACCGTTAAATCTTGATTACCATCAATAATTGTTAACACTGGAGCGGTGGTCAGCTTCGATTTCAATTCCTGGAAAGCTTCTTCACGGTCGGTAGTCCACTTAAACTTCTCATGTTTCTTTGTGAGCTTCGTTAACGGACCGGATATCTTCGAAAAATCCTTAACGAACTTCCGATAATAACTAGCCAACCCTATAAAACTTCTAACTTCTGTGGGAGTAGTGGGTTGTTTCCAGTCTTGAATCGCTATTATTTTGCTTGGGTCAACAGAAATTCCTTTCTCTGACACGACATGGCCAAGAAATTTAACTTCTTCTTGCCAGAAGACACATTTAGAGAATTTGGCTTTGAAGACGTTCTTCCTTAGAATCTCCAATACTTGTTCTAAGTGTTTTTCATGCTCGGGTTTTGATTTGGAGTAGATTAAAATATCATCGATAAATACGAGGACAAATTTATTCAGAACTCCCCTGAACACTCTATTCATTAGATCGACAAAGTATGCTGGAGCGTTGCATAGGCCAAACGACATTACTAACCATTCATAAAATATGTCTGGACCTCTGAAAGCAGTCAAAGGAACACACTCTTCTGCTATTCTCAATTGATGAAAACCTGTAGCTAGGTCCATTCGAGAAAATACTTTCGCCCCATTCAATTGGTCTAGCAAATCATCAATGGGGGGTAGTGGATATTTATTTTTAAGCGTCTGTTTGTTGAGGTCTCGGTAATCAACACATAATCTAAGAGTACCGTCTGACTTCGGGACAAACACAACAGCTGCACCCTAATTAGAAAAACTCGGTCTGATCAGACCTTTCCATAATAGTTGATGAGTTTGATCGCCTAATTCTTCTTTTTCTTTCGGAGTCATTCTACGAATTGGATGCACCACTGGTCTGGCATTAGGAATTAGATCGATTCGGAATTCTATTTCTCGTTGCGGAGGTAAGTTTTCAACTTCTTCAAACACATCCGCATAGTTTCTAACAATCGGAATCTTTTCTATGGAAGTGGGGATAAGTTCTAATGCTGACCAAAATTCTTCTCTATTCGGATTCGAACCATGACAAGGAACCGTAATATATCAAAGCTTCGTTCGAATTTTAACGATTCTTTCCGCACAATTCACTTCGGCTTCATATTTCGTTAACCATTCTAACCCCAGTATAACGTCGAATTCGGGAAAATCCATAACGATTAAATTAATGGGAAACTTGTAGGAAGAATAAGAGATTGGCACTCTACAATATAAACCGAGAGTAATAGGACCCCCTATCGGGTTATGAACTTCAACCGATTCTTTAAGCTTTCGCTGTTTTAACTTTAATTTGTGCACTGTGTTACTAGCAATAAAACTACGCGATGCACCTGTGTCAAACAATACAGAAACAGGAATATTTTTAATTGTAAGGGTACCTCCCAAAACATCAGGTTTACCTGCTCCATCGGAAGCAGCTGGCGGGCTAGACCCGTCATAGACATGAGCTACAGTAGCTTTCTTCAGCAAAGGACAGTCTTTGACCAGATGATCGGTCTTGCGACAGTTGAAGCACGAGCGAGGGTTCTGAGAGCCTTGGCTCGAGCCTTGAGAATTCGTTTTCTGCCTCTTCGGAGCTGTGCAGACGTTTGAGTAGTGCCCCGGCTTACCACAATTAAAGCAACTTCCTCTTGGCGGCTTGCCAGTCTGAGGTTTTGAAGATGCTGCTTGGCTTGACTCGCCCTGATTTACAGCAGGCTTGCGCTTGTTTCCGGCTTGTCTTCTAGCGCGATCCTGATCCAGATGTCTTTGATCCAGGTCTTCATAGTTGCATGTCATTTCCACTAGCTCATTGAAATCCAGCTTGACATGGGCCATGGCTCTATCATGATATTGTCGTCTTAGTCCAAAGATAAACCTCTTATTTTTGGATTTCGCAGTGGCAACGAGCTCTGGAGCATAGGGCGACAACATTGTAAATTTGTTCAGATAATCTTGCACGGAAAGATCCCCTTGCTGGAGATTGGCGAAGTCATCGTGCATTCTTTCTAGAGCTTGTTCTGGGACATATTTCTCCTTGAAGAGTTCTTTAAATCCATCCCATGTTCTTCCAGCTTCTCTATTCCCGGCGGTAAGAGATTCCCACCATAATTCGGCTTGTTCCTGCATAAGCCAGGCGCCCATAACAGCTTTGTCTTCGTCTCCTAGCCTTAGGCCTTCAAGAATTTTCTCGCATGTTTTGAGCCATGCAAGAGCCTCTATTACGGTGCCAGTTCCCGAGAAGGTCTTGCCTCCTAAGTTCTTATATCTCTTAGCTACACGGTCGAGCTCGAAGTATTGAGCTGCCGGAGGTTGTATCAAAGGTCCTTCTTGGGCTGGGATTTCTCCCCTTCCTCGGCCTCGGCCGGCACGGCCTCCTCTAGCGGCGGCTGCTCTGGTAGCCATTTGTCAAATTCTGTATAAGCAACGAAAAAAGTCAGCTAACAGAAATGATAGTCTATTACATAATTAAGCAGAAATTCCTATGGAAAGATAACGATGGACTGATCAATTGTTTTTGCTATTCTGCTCAACTCATTCTAGGACTTTACTAGTCCTGTCTCTAATGAGCGACTCGCCTTAGAATACTACTGATTCTATTTTGACGAAGTGTTTAATGTGTTAGACTCCAGAACTAAGGTTAACCAAAGCTCTGATACCAGCTGTGACGATCCCAAAACCCCGTGGCACGGTGTTAAGGATAATCATTGGAATATAACACATCAATCATCATTAGCAGATCACAGATAATAGCATAAACAGAAAATAGAATAATTTACACACATATGACAGCGGAATCATATAGATATCATCACATCAGAGAGGCACAGTACAGGATACAACTTAGTGTATAATGATACATAATCAGTCACCATCGCCTGAGGCGGAATCATACATAAAGAGTACACAAAAGGAATATCAGTCTACATCGCCAGTGGCGGAATCATAATATAGATAAAATAATGGCGGAGAAAATCCAAGTCAGCACAGTGTAGTCAAGCCTCGCCATGAGCCAAAAGGTGCGTCAGAAACCTGTAACTAGGCTGCCCATGTGAAAATGAGGGCACCCGAGTTTGCAAGGTGAAACAAACTACGAGTCAGTCATGGGACTGGTATGAGAAATCTACTCAACTTATTAACAACAATAATAAGGCAAATCAAAGGACCACGCCACTTTCGCGGAACGGGTTTACTCCAATGAGTGCTAGTGCATGAAATAAAATAAATGATTAAATCAACGCAATGCTTTTTATAAAATGAAGCCATTATAAGACTCAGGTCCCATCACACAATGCAACGCAAGACGGAGGATAGAGTTTTTCCTTATAATGGCCAAAAATGCTTCATACGTATAAAACAAAAGTGTTTGATATTATTACTAGTGCATATATGTTTCAAAAGCAAATTCAATCATAAATATCAATCCTAGACGGCATGGGTACCATATATCATGTCGCCATACTAGTAATACAATCACATCCGCAAATTTCGTATTGGAAATTGGATTCCTTCATGAGTCGAGGCAAGGGGCAAGCTCCTCTCCGATTCGAGACACTCTAGCAAATGTCCCAGGACCCCACTATGATCCTTGGATCTTCAGGGCCGGTCCTCTCTTACTTTTGAGGATTAATTATTCCTGAACACACGTTTCCCGGTCCTTACAGACCTATATCGAGGCGCCTCGCATTCCAACAACCACACAGGTGAAAAGTATATATAATGTCAGGGCTGGTAGGTCACTGACACCAACTTAGCTAGAAAGAAACGTCGTGCTCTCCCTGCAGTCACTCTCCCGTTTTTGACTCATACCGAGGTGTGAGGCTCGCGAATTCACGTTATACACAAAGCTAGTCACACAGACCATGCTTTGATCATCAACCACAAGACTTTGCTTTGCAACAGAAGCCTTGATCATATGCCACTTAGGCGTGCCACACAGGCAATCCACTCCATGCGACTGGTTTCTGTCAATACATAACCTCTGGGCTCGTACGTCTCAGAGAAGGGCGTTAAGCAAGAGAATAAATTCTCTACCGCCAAACAGATATATATTTAACAGAGATCAATCAACACAGAACAAAATCCAATGTCAGACACACAGTCCATTTACAAGTCCGTTCTGGGTCTGAACGAAACCGGAGGCACCAATTCCTCGCACATCCGTACAATCAACAATATGTTTGGACGGCTACTACTTCAATTCCTTCATGGTAGCTACTCCAATCACGAGTATCAGTAGCGCCCATCCATCCAATGTGGAGATCGTCGGTCTTCAACCGTCTTCGACTCTTCGACTTCTCAACGTCGATCGATTATTTGAAATGAGATAAACTCGGCCTTTTCAAATAACCCACGTATATTTAGATTTTCAAACCAATTAACCACAGGGTTGAACTATTCAACATTCACATTTCAGTTATTTAGTTACAATTTTCATGTCAAATACCTTCAACCATCACATACCAAGCAAACACAACAAAATTGGTTTATTTCCACTCTATATCGTCTATAGCACTTTATAACGACATATCGCCATTTTTATTTAATTTAAAACGGCCACATTTAATTAAACGACGTTTCAGGTCGTGTCGACGCACTGGCGCTGCTTTCCACTAATTTTGTTTTACACATATCTAAAAATCTAACCGTTGAATCTTCACAAATTTTACATCATTAGGAAGGTCATTTCAAAACGAATCCAACGGTTCCAGTTTTGGGAAAATCCGACGGTCGGATTTTCCACACCAACCATTTGAAGTTACGATTTCAATTTACGAACTGCAGCGTCGTTATTCGATTTAATTTAATTATATTTATATACGTATATAAATATAATCGTCTCTGGCGCTGTTTTTCTTCAGTTTTGAATTAAACATTCCACACAATCCAACCGTCAGATCTTCACAAAGTTGGTGCCGTTGGAAAGATATTTCCAAGACGAACCCAACGGTTGAGGTTTCGGAAAAATCCAATGGTCGGATCTTCCGCACTAGTCATTTGAAATCACGGTTTCAAAATATGAACTGCACGGCCATGTTTCGTTTTAATTCTATTTATATTTATATATTTATATAAATATAGTTCATTCAAAAATTCCTATATCGTTTCCACTTCAATTATTTCACTAACGCCTTAAATTTTTGGAAAATTTCGCCATAACCTCCTTTGTACGGGAGGGTCTGGGAAAATTCCCAAATAGCCACACGGGCGTCTCATATCAAAAAGAAAAAGAAAAAGCCAAGCGGCTAGCCAACAGGCTCATAAAATCATCACCCAAACAAAGCGGTAAATGTGTACCTATTTGTCGGGCACAAAATTCTATTTCTCTTCTCTAGCCCCTTTTGCTTTAACCTGTTCAATAGATATGCATGTACATATATACAATTTCTAACATTTATCATTTTCCATTCAATTGCATGTTTGATTTGCTTTGGTTTAAAAACACCATTCATTCGGATGTTGCATGCATAGGCTAAAATCATATCATTAGCTAGTTAATGTATATTTCAACTCATGCACGTTTATTTGAACAAGTGGCTATTTTTAACACTTCACAGTTCAAAGGTGATATTTTTGGCGAACTAAAATAGATTTCAACACATGACTATTTTATTTAGTTCCTATGCATGTTAGAAATAATATTTCTATCACAAATATTTATTTCAACGTCCGCATATCTTTACCATATCACACATATGATAAAAATGATATTTTTATCATTTATAATATTTATTCAACAAATAGACGTTTCAACACTTCATAGTTTCAATAAAAATGTAATTTTTATTGTTCGATCTTTTCATTCAACACATGAATATTTCCACTACACACACTTCTCAACAAATGAGCATTTCCACACATGGACATTTTATTTATGTTGTTCATATTAGAAAGATGAAATTTTGATTGTTGAAACTATTTATATAAGGAGAATATTTTGCATACTTCATATATATATAAAAATGTGATTTTTATTGTTTAAACACTTCATTCATTCACAAATGAATTTTATTCTCACACAACACTTTTCAACACATGAACAATTTCCACACATGGATATAGTTTCAATATATGACTTTAATTTCTACGCATGAAAATAATTTCAACATATGAAAATAATTCTAACACACAAAGATTATTCAAAATTTCGGCCGCATAACGGCAGGGTAGTTAAAACCGGCACCGTCCCTAGTACGGCTCCTCGCTCTACCTTAAAACCTCGCGGTTTTTGACAATGGGGATTCATGCATCTAATTCGCACGCAGGCGGCATGTTTATTTTTATTTCCACAAATATTTCCAATTCATTTCAATCACCAATGGGTATTTTTCAACCACAACCAAACAATATCAACCACAAACAATTATTCAACCATTCGTATTTTTCACCCAATATTTCACACCAATTCACCACAATAAATATCGTCCATGGTTTGTGGACGAGGGGAGTATATATATATATATATATAATATATATTTTCAATATTTCACTTTCATTTCAACACATATATCAATTATTCTATGCATGTAAAAATTCATACTTCGCTTATATAGCTTACACTACGCATGTACATGAGGTGTACAACACGTATGTAATTTATATTTCGCTTATATAAATTATACACGACATTTTCCATTCAATTTCACGTTAATTTAGATTTCTCACCTTGGTTTTCTGAGCGCTAAAAATCGATACGATGTCAGAAAAATCCGCAGCTTCTTCTATTGGGTAGAGAGCTTCCTTGCGGTCTCGATGTTTCCTGTTTCATCGAATTTCGTCAACATACCAAAAAGATATGATTTTTCAAAGTGTAAAAGATCAAAGAAAAACGCACTTTCACGAGCTTCAAAACTAGGTTTACAATTTTCGAGAAATCCGTGGCACGTGGGGACGATCAGGGAGTTGGACGTGGAAGAGGGGAGAGAGGGCTTTAAATCGGTGGTGGTTTGGTGGCGTTCGGTGGTCGGTGGCGTTCAGGGCGGCGGCAGGAAGCGTTCAACTTTCTGGCGTCGATGCAGGCGGAGGAGGCGACGAGGGGGGCGGCGGTTGGGTCGGATTTGAAGAGGAGGCTGGGGCGCGTCGGATGGTGGCGGCGGCGAAGGCTATAGGTGGCGGTAGCGGCGGCGGCGGAGGAGAGAAGGTGGTGAACGCGTTTCGCCGTTGATCGGGGGGGTTTCTTTTTTTATTTTTTATTTTTTATTTTAAAATTTATGAAAGGAAAAATATGATTGGCCGAGACTATATTAAATTTTTAAATAGTGTTTTCTTAAACGATTTCCTTTTTAAACCCAACGACTGTCGCCCCTAGCTAAATACCCCCATTCCGGACACAATGGGATATGTTTCATAGGCCAATTCGACTGTTACAGTCAGCTATTTTTCAAATTAAAGTATAAAACATTTAATTTTTAACTCTGAACGCACATTTCAATTTGCCAAGGCCACAAACTGATTCGAAAAATTCCAGAAAAATAAATCTAGCTATGTTTTGACGCTACGGTCCCAACAAAACTAGTTTCGTCGAATTCTGAGGTCGTTTGAAAAATGGCCATTTTCTGGTCGATCCAATTTAACAAAAATCGACCAAACACATTTTCTTTTTCCACGCTCACATACTAGCTTCAAAAATTATGAAATTTGAAACCTAGCAATAGTTTGACATCCCGGACCCAACAAAAGTGGTTTCGTCGAATTCCGAGGTCGTATGCAAAATATTAATTTTCCAGGCCTATATTCTATATACCGACTCTTCTGAAAATTCATTCGGCCATAACTTTTGATTCCCGTTATGAAACTTCGATTTTTCAGATTCGTTAGAAAGGTATTGACTAACAGATTTAAATATTTTTGGTTTCGCTAAAATCCGTTATATTTTCCATCCTGCATAGTCAGTCAAAGTATGAATTCAAATTTTCAAACTGACTCACTATTTCTAATTCACTATTTTATTGAAATATTCTATTTCAATTGTTCAAATTCCTTTGAAATAATCAATTTAAAAAGTTTTAAATTGGCTCGCATTTTCCGGGTTATTACACCTTAAAATCTCCAAATCCTCACAATAAAATCCCCTCCTTCTTTTGACATTATTGTAGTGCTTCTCCTCCTCTACAAAGCCATACGGTTGGATCCACCCTCGAGCTACAAATTCTGAGAACCCAGCCCTCAAAACTGACCCGCGTCGACTGCTAGAAGACCCCCAATCCACCACCTAGTTCGTCGTTGGTGGAACCCTCAGGCGCGCCATCCCTCCCCCCTTCGTCGTGCCATCGATCGATCGCCTTTATACTTCGCAGATCGAACAAGAAAAGGAGCCCTAGTTTTGAATTTTCTTGAAACCCGTTGGCCTAAGAATTACAGGAGGAAGAAGGGTACTTTTTAGTTTTATTATTTAATAAATTAAATTTAAAAATATTATTTACACAATTAAAATCATTACTAATGCATACAAACTCGGAATTGAATAATTCAGATACGTTACGATCGTGAGTCCGAGATCTACACTTCTAGACTGATTAGAACTGATTCAGAGCAGATCAAATTTTGGAAAAAAAAATCAATTCTGAATTATTCAGAATTAGAAACCGACTACGAGAATTCTATTTTATTTCTTCTTCTTAAATAATTAGAATTAATTATGATTGTATTATCACCAATCCGTTGTTAATTTCCATTTGTTATGCTATGTGATTTGACCTATGATTGATGTGCTATGTAGATCTGTTAATTTGACAATATCGTGTTGTAATAAAATTGTTGAAAACAAAGATATAAATTTTTGTTGAATAAAATTGGTTGAAACAAATTTGTCATTATTGTCAAAATATATTTTTTGAAACAAAATTCACATTTTATCATTTTGTTGAATTAGAATTCTCAAAAAAATGAAAAGAACCATTTTATCATTTTGTTGAATTGGAATTTTCAACAAAAATGAAAAGAACCATTTTATCATTTTGTTGAATTAGAATTTTCAACAAAAATGAAAAGAACAATTTTTATCATTTTGTTGATCTAGAATTTTCAACAAAAATGAAAAGAACCATTTTTATCATTTTGTTGAATTAGAATTTTCAACAAAAATGAAAAGAACCATTTTATCATTTTGTGGAATTAGAATTTTCAACAAAAATGAAAAGAACCATTTTATCATTTTGTTGAATTAGAATTCTCAACAAAAATGAAAAGAACCATTTAATAGTTTTGTTGAATTAGAATTTTCAAAGAAAACGAAAAGAACCATTTTATCGTTTTATTGAATTAGATTTTTCAACAAAAATGAAAAGAACCAATTTATCATTTTGTTAAATTAGAATTTTCAACAAAAATGAAAAGAACCATTTTTGTCATTTTGTTGAATTAGAATTTTCAACAAAAATGAAAAGAACCATTTTATCATTTTGTTGAATTAGAATTTTCAACAAAAATGAAAAGAACCATTTTTATCATTTTGTTGAATTAGAATTTTCAACAAAAATGAGAAGAACCATTTTTATCATTTTGTTGAATTGGAATTTTCAACAAAAATGAAAAGAACTATTTTATCATTTTGTTGAATTAGAATTTTCAGCAAAAATGAACAGAACCATTTTTATCATTTTGTTGAATTGAAATGAAAATTAGAAAAATGTTCATGTTTTAAAATAAAAACATGTCTACATTAAAAATTCACAATTTTAATGTAATGTAAGAAACTAGAAAATTGTTCATGTTTTAAAATAAAAACATGTCTACATTAAAAATTCACATTTTTAATGTAATGTAAGAAACTTGAAAAATGTTCATGTTTTAAAATAAAAACATGTCCGCATTAAAAATTCACATTTTTAATGTAATGTAAGAAACTAGATAAATGTTCATGTTTTAAAATAAAAACATGTCTACATTAAAATTCACATTTTTAATGTAAGGTAAGAAAATAAAGAAATGTTCATGTTTTTAAATAAAAACATGCCTACAATAAAAATTCACATTTTTAATGTAATGTAAGAAACTAGGGAAAAAGAATTTTCATTTTGGTGAATTAGCATTGTTAACAAAATGAAAACATTGCCTTTATACATTTTGTTAAAATAGAATGGTTGAAAAAATGAAAACATCGTCTTTATACATTTTGTTAAAATAGAATGGTTAACTAAATGAAAACATTTCTTTTATACATTTTGTTAAATTAGAATTGTTAACAAAATGAAAACATCGCTTTTATACATTTTGTTAAAATAGAATGGTTAACAAAATGAAAACATCGCTTTTATACGTTTTGTTAAAATAGCATGGTTAACAAAATGAAAACATCGCTTTTATACGTTTTGTTAAAACAACATTGTTAACAAAATGAAAACATCTCTTTTATACATTTTGTTTAAATAGAATTGTTAACAAAATGAAACCATCATTATATACATTAGAATTTGTGTAGAAATCTAGGTGACATTTTTATCGCCAAAATATACATTAGATTTTGTATGCAAAGTCAAAGAATCATTTTTATTGACAATGCATATATTAGAATTTATACGCAAAATCAAAATATCATTTTATTCACAATGCATATATTAGAATTTATATGCAAAGTCAAAGAATCATTTTTATTGACAATGCATATATTAGAATTTATATGCAAAGTTAAAATATCATTTTACTGACAACGCATATATTAGAATTTATATGCAAAGTTAATATATCATTTTATTGACAATGAATATATTAGAATTTATATGCAAAGTGAAAGAATCGTTTTTATTGACAATGCATATATCAGAATTTATATGCAAAGTTAAAATATCATTTTATTGACAATGCATATTTTAGAATTTATATGCAAAGTTAATGAATCATTTTTATTGATAATGCATATATTAGAATTTGTATGCAAAGTTAAAATATCATTTTTATTGACAACACATAATTAGAATTTGTATGAATTATTTTTATTGTCAAAACATGCATTGAAACTATATACAAATAAAATAGACCTTTTTATTTGTTAAAGTTAAAAATAGAAATACAAATAAAAATTAGCTTTTTATTTGTCCTTAGCTCAATTGTCAAGTAAATAAAATATATTTTATTTGACATTATCAACATGTAGATATGATATGCCAATAAAACATTCTTTTATTTGGCATGTTAAATATCGTCAATGGAATCGTCAAATGGTTTACATTTATATATAGCTTTATATATATAAATTAAAATTAAATGACTCGTGCATGGTAGTTCGCGTTTCGGAATCGTAACTTTAAATGATTATACCGAAAGATTCGACCGTCGGATTTCCCCAAAACTGGAACCATTAGGACCGCTTTGGGAAGATCTTTCCAACGATATAAATCTTGTTAAAATCCAACGGTTAGATTTCGAGATATGTGTAAATCAAATTTTGATTAAAACTGCACCAGGGACGCCTACTGACCCGAAGCGTCGTTAAATTAAGTTGGGCTATTTTTATATAAATAAAAATAGCGCTAAATCGTTATAAAATAATATTAATGATATGAAATGTTTTAAATTATAAATATGCGAGAATTATTTGAAAAGACTGAGTTCAGTCTCATTTCAAATAATTATACGACGATTTAAATCGAGGGTATTGAATACAGTGATTAAAGACCGGCGATCTTCACATAGAATGGATAACCACTGATGCCCGGCATTGGTCTGCTACCAGTAAAGGGTTAAATTGGTAGTTGTCCGGACATACTTGTTGATTGTCTGGATAAGCGAGCACCTTTCTTCCATATTGGACATACGGGATGAGGAATAAGGTGACTCCGGTTTCATTCAGACCAAGAACGGACTTGGAAATGGATGTGTGTCTGACATTGGATTTCATTCCCTGTAAATTGATTTCTATTTAATATATATCTGATTGGTGGCGGAGAATTTATTCTCTTGCTTAACACCCTTCTTTGAGACACACGAGCTCAAAGGTTACATATTGTAGTTATCGATCGCATTGCATGGATTGTCGATGTGGCATGCCAATATGCAGATAATCAAGGCTTTTGTTGAAAAACAGAGCCTTGTGGTTGATGATCAAAGCATAGCCTATTTCGGCATAGCTTTGTGTATAGCGTTACCTCGCGAGCCTCGCACCCAGGTAAGATTCAGAAACGGGACAAGGGAACGCAGAGATTGCACACATTTCTTTCTAGCTAGAAGTCATATCAGGGTTTTGCAAGCCCCGACATTCTACTTATGTGGTTGATGGATTAAGAGGTACCTCGGATTTATTGGTCGATAGTGACCAAATTATAGGTTCTGTAGGACCGGGAAACGTGTGTTCAGGCATAACTAATCCACTAAAGTATTTGTGGACTGGCCCTGCAGGATCCAAGGGTTCGCAAGCGTCCGAATCCTGAGACAATGCTAGAGTTTCTCAAATCGGTAAGGAGATCATCCCTAGCCTTAACTCATGACGGAAACCCAGTTTCCAATACAACATTACGGTTTTGATTGTAAACCTATATATGGCGACATAGTATATGGTACTGTGCCATCTAAGATTGATAGATTTACTTTAAAGTATTTTAAAACTGATTAGACACTAATAATAATATTAAAATATTATTTTCTACATATCAAGCATGTTTGATCATTATAAGGTAAATGCAGCGATACGGATTTCGCCCGGACCTAATCGATCGCTAAACCGATCAAGACCGTTCAAAACCCGGATACGCTAACTCAGGGCATACAACACATCAGAACAACTAACAGAAGAATTTTATAAACAACATTATAATGTTACATCAGAGTACAGAATATCAGACTATATAGAAATATAATAATACAGCAGAAGATTAATTTACAATAAATGTAATACAATGCACAGCGAAAAATAAATAAAGTAACACAGCGGAAGACTATCAATACTCTGGACATAACTTTTCGCTTCGATTCAGAATCCTGCTAAAAATAAGTATCTGCAAAACAAACTACTCGACTGCCCGTGTGGAAAATAGGGGCACCCGAGTTTGCAAGGGAAAAGCAAACTACAGGTCAGTCATAGGACTGGTGTGAGAAACTCTATAGTTAAAATTAACTTATTTAATCATAAGACAAATCACAGGACCATGCCTCTAACATGGAACGGGTTTACCCCCATGAATGTCGGTGTATAAACAACAATCAACAATATAGATATAGATCTAGTATGCATCAATCAACATGCAATGTCCCAATCTACCCATTTAGATTAATCACCACACTTAGATTTTCCAAATCAATTCAATATTTATAGAAATTATTCCTTTGGACTTTATTTCCCAATTTCTATTTCAAATCATTTGAAATACATATCTAACTTTTATATCAAAGTAGATTTCACTTCGGGATTTCAAACCAAAATCTTTGGAAATATGAATTCCAAAACATAACAATGCATACAAATAAGTATGCAACCAAATATCGGGCTCCCCTCAGACAAGGAAAAGGGAACATGCCTAAGCAACTCGATATATATATATATATATGTATGTATATGTATGTATATGTATATATATATATGCACCTCCTACACATGGATCAGGCTACACACTGACCACTCACCTTAAGGCACTGGATCCCACCCATACTTTTAGCAGACCGGGTTACCAAATCTTTAGCCACATACCAAATCATTTCATATCCCGAAGTAGGGAAAATCATTTCACAACATAATCACAAGTATAATCAAATCTATAGTACTTCACATCAGCAATTCACACATATGATCAGTCACTATTAATCACATAACCTTTGAGCTCGTACGCCTCAAAGAAGGGTGTTAAGCAAGAGAATAAATTATCCGCCACCAAACAGATACATCATTAATAGCAACTAATCGAATATGTAATGAACTACAATGTAAAACCATAATAAATTTCCAAATCATTTCGAAATCATCGAGTTTTAGCCCTCAAAATCATTTCTATTTTATAAAACATTTTTATAAAACATTCCCTATCCATGATCGGGAATACATTTCTTCACTTAAGAAAAATATCATTTCAAAATCATTCATTAAATTTGAAATGAACACAACGACATCGCTACACATCTCATAGTCAAATCGTGAAGTGCTTCACAAGGTGTTAGCATACAAATATTTCTACCCAACCCAATGCTAAATGTAAAAGCATATCTTGCTCATAAACTAGTCGAGCACAATCCAAACAAACAATCAATCAATATCAACAAGCAAGTAAATTTGATTTAATCACATCACGTGTTTTGGTAAATTCAATTACCATTTATTCATTAACAATCTAATTAAAGATTTATTCAAACTCCAATTGGTTTTAATCCCAAAAATCATTTCTTATTGACTGTTCAACTTTTAGGAATATTAGTCCTACTTTTAACTGGGTTAAAGAACCAATGTCATTTAAAGAAAGTTCACTACAAACCCAAAATCCAATTCAATATTAAATACAAGGCTCTGAATAGAAAATATATCGGCTTATATTCAATATCAAATTCTGAAATCAATAAATATCATATAGGAATAACGATATATATATCTTCTAAATTCCTCCAGAATGTCGGTATAATCACGGAATCCAATATCGAAATATTCCGAAGATAATTTCAATTCAAATCCATTCCAAGTCATATATTGGAAATTCTGGTTATATTAAAACCCATTCTCAATCCAATTTATTTATTTAAAAATAAGTGGTTTATAATTCTAGTTAATAACTAGTTTATTCCGATAAAAATATATTTTTATCTTTTCAAAACTGGAATTTTTCATTCAAAATCTTTCCAAATCATTTATAATGATTTTACATATTTTTTCATATTTTTAATAATTTTATTATCGCCCGTACAGTCGGTTTCAAATAACAGCCACCGAACTACATCCATAGCGACCTTTTCTAAAATTGATTTGGACATATCTCTAAATCCAACTATTAGATTTCAAATCTTTTGTATTCATTGGAAAGCTCTATTCGATACGAACCCAACGGTTCCAGTTTTAGGAGAATCCGACGGTCAGATATCCCATAACATCAGTTTGAAGTTAATGGCCGAATTCGCGAACTACCGCTGCACGGCGCATTCTACTTAGGCCATTATAATATATATATATATGTAAATATATATATATATATATATATATATATATATATTATATTTCATCGATTTCCTTTTAAAACATATTTTATATACCGTTTTAACTTCGTTTTCAAAACGATTTCAACTTTCGTTTCAATTTTTAATCAAAATCGAATATTCCATTACGTGAAAATTTTATGCATCTCATATATATGTTAAAAATAATATTTTTAACAAACCAGTATTTATTTCATTCACACTTCATATATATATATATATATATATCATTTTCATTTCGTATATATATTTTATTCATACTTCATATATGTATTCTTCACATTTCATATATATGTATATTTTTTTCATATATATATTTTACACGCTTCATATATATATTTTTCACCTTTCCTATATATATTTTGTTTCATATATATACTTCATATATATATATATTTCACCTTTCCAATATATATTATTTTTATTTCACATATATACTTCATATATATATTTTTCACCTTTGCTATATATATTATTTTTGTTTCACATATATATTTCACATCGTGTGTGTATATATATATATATATATATATTATTTCATGTAACAGCCCGCAAATTCTGAACCAATTTTAAAATTTTATTTTAGAAAATTTTAATGAATTTTAAGAATATAAAATAATTTATTTAAATAATAATGTGTAAAATTTATTTTAATTGAAGTTAAAACGAATACATTTTAATTTAAATATAAAAGGAGTTAGAAATAGCGCGGTAGTTTGGAAATTAAATTTTAAACTTTGACTGAATGTACAAGATTCAAAATAAGTCAGAATAGAGTGAAACCAGAAATATTTAAATTTTTTTAATCATATCTTTCTAACGTATCTGAAAAATTGAAATTTCATTTTAAAAATCAAAAGTTATGGCTAGTTGAATTTTTAGAAAAGTCGTTGTAGAATTTAATTATATATAATATATATGGCCCAAAAGGCTACTTTTCACATACGAAGCAATTTGGACTCGAGACCTGTAATAACCCGAAAATCTGGGCCAGTTTAAAATTTTTATTTTGGCAATTTTAGCGAATTTTGATTATTTAAAATGAATTATTTTAAATAATATCGACGAGAAATTTATTTTGAATAGAATTCGATCGTATATATTATACGCGTCGTCGTTAGAATATAAATAATTATATATAATTATAAAAAGAACCGAAAATGGCGCGGTAGTTCGATAATTCGATTTCAAACTTCAATTGAATGTACCGGGTGCAAAACAATCCGGATTTCAGTGAAACCAAAAACATTAGGATCTAATTGAGAATATCTTTCCAACGAATCCGGAAAATCAAAATTTCATAGCGGGAATCAAAAGATATGTCCAGTTGAAGATTCTGAATAGTCATTATGGAATTCAGGCCCTTAAAAATAGAAATTTTGCAAACGACCTCGGATTTCGACGAAACCAGTTTTGTTGGGTCCGTGATGTCAAGTTATTGCTAGATTCCAAATTTCGTAATTTTTCGAATCAATATGTAAGCGTGGCAAAGGAAAACGCGTTTGACCAGTTTTTGTTGATTTTAATCGACTGGAAAATGGCCATTTTTCCAACGGTCTCAGAATTCGACGAAACTAGTTTTGTTAGGACCGTATCGTCAATACGAAGCTAGAAAATATTTTTCTGGAATTTTTAAAGTTCGTATGTGGCCCCACTAAATTAAAATGTGCGTTTAAATTGAATATATAAAGAATTGCACTTTAAATTCAACGGAAACTGATTCAAATGATCGAATCAGCTTACGATATCCCATTGTGTTCGGAATGGGGGTAAAACGCTATGGACGACAGGCGGTGGGCCTCGTTTAGAGGTCGTATGTAAAAGTCAACTTTTCATAATTAAAATAATTAAAATAATAATTAAATAGAATTATATAATCCTAAAGCCCTCTTCTTTTCCCAGAACCTCAGACCCGTCGTTTTTCACCCGAATCAAAAAAAAAGAAAAAAAAAGGAAGATCGAACCCCGTCGCCTTGTCCAGCCGTCGCTCCAGCGAGGCGCCTCCCCAGTCGTCGATCGCTGGCCAACCTCCCCCCCCCCCTCTCCTCCACTTGCTCCGCCTTCTCTCCTCCTATATCTTGAACGAGCGCCAAACCCTAAATCCTCGTCACCGACCCGCCGCCCGAGGTGGCAGCGCCACCACCTCCTCATTTACCCCCTCCTTGATCGCAGCAAATCCCCCCCTCTCGACGCTGGATCCGAGCTTGTGGGCCTTCCTCCGCCAGTTTGAAGCCGCCGCCACCTTCGAACCAGTCACCGTAGCGCACCGACGATCAAACACCTCCCTCCCGGACGAGCAAAGTGAGTGTTTATTATCCGATTGTAATTTTCAGTTTTAGATTAAAGTAGCATTTTAAAATCTGATTATTCGTATATGGGAAAAGTTATTTTTAACTTATAAAAGTTTATATCTTTATAACAAGGAAGTTTAGTTTTTTTTAACTATAGAAAGTTGAGGTTTGCTATGAAAGATTAGATTTTTACTTTGTAAAAGAAGTGATTTTTTTTTTAAGTAGAGATTTTTAAAATAGAAAAACTGATTTTTTTTTAGATTTAAAAAAAAATCAGATTTTTATATATTGAAAGTTGAAGTAAAAATCAGATTTTTATATATTGAAAGTCAAAGTAAAAATCAGATTTTTATATATTGAAAGTCGAAGTAAAAATCAGATTTTTATATATTGAAAGTCGAAGTAAAAATCATATTTTTATATATTGAATAGCATCGTAAAAATTCGATTTTTACATATGTAGAGAATACGGGCGAAAGCGACAAAAAGGCGAGGTTGGCGAAAATTTCAATAAAGGAAGAGTCGTGGTATTGGATAGCTATTGGTGAGAATTTCTCACTCTTTAATTTTATTTTTCTAGTTATATATAGATATATATACTAGGATGCAGACGGTGTTTAGTAGCACCCGACACCCGTCATCCACAGACCATGGATGGCTTGTTTGTTTAATTGTTTGGTTGTGCAGTTGGTTAGATTATTTGGTTTGAATTGAATTGTTTGGTGAAATGAAATTGATTTGATTGATTGTGAATGGCGTGGGCCTTCACTAGACCGGGGATAAGGCTAGGCCTTGTCCCGTTTCTAGTATCGTGCCGTTATGCCGCCGAAATTTTCTAAAATATGTTAGAAAAATAAAAATATCATTTTATTGAATAAATGAACCGAATAGAATATTCATAGGTTGAATTAAATAGTTTGGTCGTTAAAAATATAATTTTTAACATGAATGTGAATAAATAAATATTCATTTACAAACCGGACGGTTTGTTTATGTACACCTATTTGAAGGACATTGATTGGGACGATAAATTTTACACATCGCCCAACTGCACAAATAAAAATCTGTGTTTGATTGCTTGAAACCCCACACGGGTATTGGGATGATATTTGACGTACACTAATCCCGATTGTTTAGTTTTATGTCAATCGATTAATTGACAGGCTGTTATAAGCGTTGAATATTTATATTTGATGCTTATACAGTGTAGAATGCACTTTGGATGATGGTTGATTATTCATCGTTGTTGATATATACATGTGTTGTAGAAAATCCATATAATTAACATTATATGGTAATTGATTGGGCCTCATTCCAGTTTCAAAAAAAGAAATATTTGAAATAGAAATATTGGAAATAGAAATATTTGAAATAGAATATTTGAAGATAGAAACATATGAAGCCGTGTTGGTTAGATTGACGCCATTTTGATGTGAACGATATTTATATCGATTTTATTCATTTTATAATGAATATCGAAAATGATTTCAAAATCTGATATTTTGAATAGAATTGAACATGAATAAATTTGAATTGAAATTGAATATAAACGAATTCGAATTGAAAAAGAATTGAACATAAATTCGAATTGAACTTGAATGAATTCGAATTGAAATTGAATATAAACGAATTCGAATTGAAAAAGAATTGAATATAAATTCGAATTGAAATTGAATGAATTCGAATTGAAGTTGAATAGAAATGAATTGAATTGAAAACGATTTCGAAATGAATTGAATTGAAAACGATTTCGAAATGAATTGAATTGAAAACGAATTCAAATTGAATTGAAAGCGAATTGAAATGAATTCAAATTAAATTGAAATTTGAATTGAATAGAAATGAATTTTAAAACGAATTTATAAAGAAGAATTCAATTTTGATTGAATTGAAAAGAAAGTTGAAATTGCTTTTGAAACGATTTTAAAACTATTTATATAATTCGTTTTAAATAGAAATCGACGAAATATATATTATATATATTATATATATAATATAATGGCCTGAATAGAACGCGCCGCGCCGCGGCAGTTCGTGAATTTCGACCATTTATTTCAAACGGACATTCGGGAGATCCGACCGTCGGATTCTCCTAAAACCGGATCCGTTGGGTTCATATCGAAAAGAGCTTTCTAACGAATATTAGAAATTAGAAATCTAACGGTTGGATTTGGAATTATGTCCAAATCAAATTTGAAAAAGGTCGCTGTAAGTGCAGTTCGATGGCCGTTGACGGAAATCGACTGTACGGGCCTTGATAAAATTATTAAAAATAGTAATAATTTGTGTAAAATCATAAGAAATGATTTAGAAAGAATTGGGATGAAAAACTCCATATTTGAAAAGATAAAAATAGATTTTTATCGAAATGAACTGGTTTTGAACTAGAAATATAATTCTATTTATTTTTAAATAAATAAATTGAATTTAAAAAGGGTTTTAAAAATAACCAGAATTTCCAATGACTGCATTGGAGTGGATTTGAATCGAAATTGTCTTCGGAATATTTCGATGTTGGAATTCGTGATTATACAGATGTTGTTATGGAAATTTAAAAGATATATATTTATATCGTTATTTCCAATACGACATTTGTTAATCGTAGGAATTGATATTGAATATAAGCCGATATATTTTCTATTCAGAGCCTTGTATTGAATATCAAATGTGATTTGGGTTTGTCGTGAGTGGTGTCTTCACTAACACTGTTCTTGAACCCAGTTGAGAAAAGATTAAATCTTTTTATTTAGATTTAATGAAGTGTACCAATTAAATAATATTTAATTGGAATTGAATTGATATTGATTTTTGGGTTTATCGTGAACAGTGTTTTAAATAACACTCGTTCTTTAACCCGATAATTAATGAAGGTGATTTTGGGTTTATCGTGAACCGTGTTTTAAATGACACTGATTCTTTAACCCAGTTAAAGATTAAAACTAAGTGGAGTTTTAATGAATCTTTAATTAGATTGAAAAGATCGAAAATGGAGTACCACCAGTTTTGCTCCAGGCGATAGTTAAATCTTTAATTAGATTTGAACGTGAAATGGTAATTGAATTTACCAATAACACCGTGGTGTTAGATATGAAGTATAACCAGTTTTACTTCATGGGATGGGGAAAATTAAAATAAATAATTACTTCGGTAAGGTTCGCTAATCCCGACTAGTTTGAATTGAGATTCAAAAATAGAATAGAGAATAAATTCAAGAAATTATCTTGGATAAAATTAATGGGAACCTTTCCCTATGAATGTGAAATTTAGAAACTAACTGTCGGTTAGCCAAGCAGAAAGGTTTTCTAGATATTGATATGATGTTGGTTTCGGCCTTCGGGATTAATATTTGGGAAATTATTCTCTTGATTAATTTACGGTTAGTGACTGATGAATTGGAATGAGGCGTATGTTGTGTTTGTGTAACACTTATTTAAAATATACGCGAGTTATTCGGAAAGACCGGGTTTATCCCATTCTGAATAACTGATACGACGATAAGTCGAAGATGAAGACGGTGGTCGAAGACCGGAAGTCTTCACGTCGTTTGGGTGATTACTGATGATCTTGATTGGGCTGTACACCCAAGAAGATGGAAACAGTTGGTGATCGTCCAGACGTACTTGGAGATCGATGGATATGCGGGGTACTAGGTGCCTCCGGTTTCGTTCAGACCCAGAACGGACTTGTAAATGGACTGTGTGTCTGACATTGGATTTTAGTCCGTGTGATTGATCTCTATTAAATATATATCTGTTTGGCGGCAGAGAATTTATTCTCTTGCTTAACGCCCTTCTCTGAGACGTACGAGCTCAGGGGTTATATATTGATGGATATCAAACGCATGGAGTGAATTGCCTGTGTGGCATGCCTAAGTGGCAATTGATCGAGGCTTCTGTTGAAAAGCAAAGTCTTGTGGTGATGATCAAAGCAAGGCCTTTGTGGCGTAGCTTTGTGTAACGTTTGCTTCGCGAGTTTCACACCCGGTATGAACCAAAAACGGGAGAGGACGTCAGGGAGGGCATGCGTTTCTTTCTAGCTAGAAGTGGCGTCAGTGGTTTTACACGCCCTGACGAGTTTGACTTATGTGGTTGTTGCTGTTGCGAGGCGCCTCGGATTGATCGGTCGTTCTCGAACCGATGGAGTCATTTAGTTGGCTCACCTACGCCCCATAGGGCGGGGAAACGCATGTTCAGGGTTTAAGTTTAATCCACATCGGTGGACTGGCCTGAGGATCCAAGGGTCACTCGAGCTCTGATCCTGAGGCTCGGGCTAGACAGTCTCGAATCGGTTGAGGACTATCTTTTGCCTCGGTTCATAGATGGAAACCCAATTTCCAAATACGTGACTTTGCGATTTTGATTGTATAACCTATATATGGCGACATAGTGGTATGGGGCACTCATGCCGCCTATGATTGATACTTATGATTTGAAGTTGTTTTATACACTATGCACTTATAATAGTATCAAACGATTTGTTTTAACCGTATCAAGCATTCTTTGGCTGTTATAAGGTAAAAACCCTATCCCCCGGCTTGCGTTGCATTATGTGATAGGACCTGGGTCTTATAACAGCTTCATTTTTCTTTATTTAGCATTACGCTATTTGTTTTATGCACTGGTATTCTTGGGAGGAAACCCGTTCCGTGTTATATGGCGTGGTCCCTTGATTTACCTAATGATTTAAAATAAAGATTAATAACTGTTTTAGTTCTCACACCAGTCACATGACTGACCTGGAGTTTATTCTTTTAACCTAAACTCTGGGTGCCCCTATTTTGACACGGACAGCTAGTAGTTTTGGTTTTTGCAGATTTATATTCGTAGGATCCTGGTTTACAGCTGGAACGATATCCGGAAAGCTTTGTATCCGTATATCTCCTTCTAGTTGTGTATTGTATTATTTTCCGCTGATATGTATTTAAATGTAATTTAAATCTCTGATATTTCTGTGTAATATTCATTTATACTCTGTATATTCTTGTAATCTGATGCATTGTTGTGATATACAATGAAATGTCCTTTTATATGCGTTCTGTTGTGGCTTGTTCTCGAACTATCCGACACTTTCCTTTACGGGGAAGTTACGGGTTCTTACAGTTGGTATCAGAGCTTTGGTTTACAAAGCTCAGAGAACAAGACACATTAGAACCATACGAAAGAATTCATCAGATATTGGATTAGTAATATCCAATTAGAATGACTCGTTAGAGATAGGATCAGTAGTATCCTAGAACGGGTGTGAAGAGTATATTTTTCAAATGAAAACAATTTTTGGTTTTGAAAATTTAAATCAACTATTCGTATTTGATTATTTATTTATATTGATTTTGGACAATTCAGTATATAAAGAATTTGCATATACGCCTTGCAAACGTATATTCAAAGTTTTAATATACTGGATAGATATGGAATCACATTCTAGTCGCCCGGAGATGGTACTGATGATTGTCATGACATCATCCGTATTTATGTTCGTGTTTCGAAGGTGTGATTTTCTATATATTTCCATTAGGCTGGTGTGAGAACCAAAACTAATATAGCTAGAACACATTGTTGTGAATTGGCATCAAAAACAAGATTTTCTGTATATGTATCAAAATTATGAATCTGAAACATTAAATTCACTAATTGATTGATGTTTGTGTTGTTTGTTCATTTGTTTGCTAATTTTGAACCATTATGCCTAATTGAACCAAATATTGAACTATATTGAAAATTGGTCGCATTTGCTTGCATATACTTGTACTTACCGTGAACAGGTCATAGCAAGGAGGCTAGAGCAGAGAATAAAATTTGTTTGCCCGACAAATAGGTAAATGTTTATTACATAATTTACTGTTTTGTTTGGGTGATGATGATTTTATGAGCCTATTGGCTAGCCGCTTGGCTTTTTCTTTTTCTTTTTGAGATCTAAAGGACCGGGGAAGCTATTTGAAATTCCCCGATGCTCCCGGTGCAGGGGAGGTTATGGCGAAATTTTTCGAAAATTTAGGGTGTTAGCCAAATTTTTGAAAATTTGAAAATTCTCAAAAACTGAAAAGTTGGAGAATGGAAGCCAGATCGAATGTGGAGCTTATTAATCAAACCTCTTTCGACTTTGTTCCTTTTCGGGGACGAAAAGTTTTAAGTGGGGGAGATTGTAATAACCCGAAAATCTGGGCCAGTTTAAAATTTTTATTTTGGCAATTTTAGCGAATTTTGATTATTTAAAATGAATTATTTTAAATAATATCGACGAGAAATTTATTTTGAATAGAATTCGATCGTATATATTATACGCGTCGTCGTTAGAATATAAATAATTATATATAATTATAAAAGGAATTGAAAATGGCGCGGTAGTTCGATAATTCGATTTCAAACTTCAATTGAATGTACCGGGTGCAAAACAATCCGGATTTCAGTGAAACTAAAAACATTAGGATCTAATTGAGAATATCTTTCCAACGAATCCGGAAAATCAAAATTTCATAGCGGGAATCAAAAGATATGTCCATTTGAAGATTCTAAATAGTCGCTATGGAATTCAGGCCCTTAAAAATGGGAATTTTGCAAACGACCTCGGATTTCGACGAAACCAGTTTTGTTGGGTCCGTGATGTCAAGTTATTGCTAGATTCCAAATTTCGTAATTTTTCGAATCAATATGTAAGCGTGGCAAAGGAAAACGCGTTTGACCAGTTTCAGTTGATTTTAATCGACTGGAAAATGGCCATTTTTCCAACGGTCTCAGAATTCGATGAAACTAGTTTTGTTAGGACCGTATCGTCAATACGAAGCTAGAAAATATTTTTCTGGAATTTTTAAAGTTCGTATGTGGCCCCACTAAATTAAAATGTGCGTTTAAATTGAATATATAAAGAATTGCACTTTAAATTCAATGGAAACTGATTCAAATGATCGAATCAGCTTACGATATATATCCCATTGTGTTCGGAATGCGGGTAAAACGCTATGGACGATAGGCGGTGGGCCTCGTTTAGAGGTCGTATGTAAAAGTCAACTTTTTCATAATTAAAATAATTAAAAAAATAATTAAATAGAATTATATAATCCTAAAGCCCTCTTCTTTTCCCAGAACCTCAGACCCGTCGTTTTTCACCCGAATCAAAAAAAAAAGAAAAAAAAAAGGAAGATCGAACCCCGTCGCCTTGTCCAGCCGTCGCTCCGGCGAGGCGCCTCCCCAGTCGTCGATCGCTGGCCAACCTCCCCCCCGCCTCTCCTCCACTTGCTCCGCCTTCTCTCCTCCTCTATCTTGAACGAGCGCCAAACCCTAAATCCTCGTCACCGACCCGCCGCCCGAGGTGGCAGCGCCACCACCTCCTCATTTACCCCCTCCTTGATCGCAGCAAATCCCCCCCCCTTCTCGACGCTGGATCCGAGCTTGTGGGCCTTCCTCCGCCAGTTTGAAGCCGCCGCCACCTTCGAACCAGTCACCGCAGCGCACCGACGATCAAACACCTCCCTCCCGGACGAGCAAAGTGAGTGTTTATTATCCGATTGTAATTTTCAGTTTTAGATCAAAGTAGCATTTTAAAATCTGATTATTCGTATACGGGAAAAGTTATTTTTAACTTATAAAAGTTTATATCTTTATAACAAGGAAGTTTAGTTTTTTTTAACAATAGAAAGTTGAGGTTTGCTATGAAAGATTAGATTTTTACTTTGTAAAAGAAGTTATTTTTTTTTAAGTAGAGATTTTTAAAATAGAAAAACAGATTTTTTTGAGATTTAAAAAAAAAAAAATCAGATTTTTATATATTGAAATTTGAAGTAAAAATCAGATTTTTATATATTGAAAGTCGAAGTAAAAATCAGATTTTTATATATTGAAAGTCGAAGTAAAAATCATATTTTTATATATTGAAAGTCGAAGTAAAAATCATATTTTTATATATTGAATAGCATCGTAAAAATTCAATTTTTACATATGTAGAGAATACGGGCGAAAGCGACAAAAAGGCGAGGTTGGCGAAAATTTCAATAAAGGAAGAGTCGTGGTATTGGATAGCTATTGGTGAGAATTTCTCACTCTTTAATTTTATTTTTCTAGTTATATATAGATATATATACTAGGATGCAGACGGTGTTTAGTAGCACACGACACCCGTCATCCACAGACCATGGATGGCTTGTTTGTTTAATTGTTTGGTTGTGTAGTTGGTTAGATTATTTGGTTTGAATTGAATTGTTTGGTGAAATGAAATTGATTTGATTGATGTGTGAATGGCGTGGGCCTTCACTAGACCGGGGATAAGGCTAGGCCTTGTCCCGTTTCTAGTATCGTGTCGTTATGCCGCCGAAATTTTCTAAAATATGTTAGAAAAATAAAAATATCATTTTATTGAATAAATGAACCGAATAGAATATTCATAGGTTGAATAAAATAGTTTGATCGTTAAAAATATAATTTTTAACATGAATGTGAATAAATAAATATTCATTTACAAACCGGACGGTTTGTTTATGTACACCTATTTGAAGGACATTGATTGGGACGATAAATTTTACACATCGCCCAACTGCACAAATAAAAATCTGTGTTTGATTGCTTGAAACCCCACACGGGTATTGGGATGATATTTGACGTACACTAATCCCGATTGTTTAGTTTTATGTCAATCGATTGATTGACAGGCTGTTATAAGCGTTGAATATTTATATTTGATGCTTATACATTGTAGAATGCACTTTGGATGATGGTTGATTATTCATCGTTGTTGATATATACATGTGTTGTAGAAAATCCATATAATTAACATTATATGGTAATTGATTGGGCCTCATTCCAGTTTCAAAAAAAGAAATATTTGAAATAGAAATATTTGAAATAGAAATATTTGAAATAGAATATTTGAAGATAGAAACATATGAAGCCGTGTTGGTTAGATTGATGCCATTTTGACGTGAACGATATTTATATCGATTTTATTCATTTTATAATGAATATCGAAAATGATTTCAAAATCTTATATTTTGAATAGAATTGAACATGAATAAATTCGAATTGAAATTGAATATAAACGAATTCGAATTGAAAAAGAATTGAACATAAATTCGAATTGAAATTGAATGAATTCGAATTGAAATTGAATATAAACGAGTTCGAATTGAAAAAGAATTGAATATAAATTCGAATTGAAATTGAATGAATTCGAATTGAAGTTGAATAGAAATGAATTGAATTGAAAACGATTTCGAAATGAATTGAATTGAAAACGAATCCGAAATGAATTGAATTGAAAACGAATTCAAATTGAATTGAAAGCGAATTGAAATGAATTCAAATTAAATTGAAATTTGAATTGAATAGAAATGAATTTTAAAACGAATTTATAAAGAAGAATTCAATTTTGATTGAATTGAAAAGAAAGTTGAAATTGCTTTTGAAACGATTTTAAAACTATTTATATAATTCGTTTTAAATAGAAATCGACGAAATATATATTATATATATTATATATATAATATAATGGCCTGAATAGAACGCGCCGCGCCGCGGCAGTTCGTGAATTTCGACCATTTATTTCAAACGGACATTGCGGGAGATCCGACCGTCGGATTCTCCTAAAACCGGAACCGTTGGGTTCGTATCGAAAAGAGCTTTCTAACGAATATTAGAAATTAGAAATCTAACGGTTGGATTTGGAATTATGTCCAAATCAAATTTGAAAAAGGTCGCTGTAAGTGCAGTTCGATGGCCGTTGACGGAAATCGACTGTACGGGCCTTGATAAAATTATTAAAAATAGTAATAATTTGTGTAAAATCATAAGAAATGATTTAGAAAGAATTGGGATGAAAAACTCCATATTTGAAAAGATAAAAATAGATTTTTATCGAAATGAACTGGTTCTGAACTAGAAATATAATTCTATTTATTTTTAAATAAATAAATTGAATTTAAAAAGGGTTTTAAAAATAACCAGAATTTCCAATGACTGCATTGGAGTGGATTTGAATCGAAATTGTCTTCGGAATATTTCGATGTTGGAATTCGTGATTATACAGATGTTGTTATGGAAATTTGAAAGATATATATTTATATCGTTATTTCCAATACGACATTTGTTAATCGTAGGATTTGATATTGAATATAAGCCGATATATTTTCTATTCAGAGTCTTGTATTGAATATCAAATGTGATTTGGGTTTGTCGTGAGTGGTGTCTTCACTAACACTGTTCTTGAACCCAGTGGAGCAAAGATTAAATCTTTTTATTTAGATTTAATGAAGTGTACCAATTAAATAATATTTAATTGGAATTGAATTGATATTGATTTTTGGGTTTATCGTGAACAGTGTTTTAAATAACACTCATTCTTTAACCCGATAATTAATGAAGGTGATTTTGGGTTTATCGTGAACCGTGTTTTAAATGACACTGATTCTTTAACCCAGTTAAAGATTAAAACTAAGTGGAGTTTTAATGAATCTTTAATTAGATTGAAAAGATCGAAAATGGAGTACCACCAGTTTTGCTCCAGGTGATAGTTAAATCTTTAATTAGATTTGAACGTGAAATGGTAATTGAATTTACCAATAACACCGTGGTGTTGGATATGAAGTATAACCAGTTTTACTTCATGGGATGAATAGGTTGGGATGGGGAAAATTAAAATAAATAATTACTTCGGTAAGGTTCGCTAATCCCGACTAGTTTGAATTGAGATTCAAAAATAGAATAGAGAATAAATTCAAGAAATTATCTTGGATAAAATTAATGGGAACCTTTCCCTATGAATGTGAAATTTAGAAACTAACTGTCGGTTAGCCAAGCAGAAAGTTTTTCTAGATATTGATCTGATGTTGGTTTCGGCCTTCGGGATTAATATTTGTGAAATTATTCTCTTGATTAATTTATGGTTAGTGACTGATGAATTGGAATGAGGCGTATGTTGTGTTTGTGTAACACTTATTTAAAATATACGCGAGTTATTCGGAAAGACCGGGTTTATCCCATTCCGAATAACTGATACGACGATAAGTCGAAGATGAAGACGGTGGTCGAAGACCGGAAGTCTTCACGTCGTTTGGGTGATTACTGATGATCTTGATTGGGCTGTACACCCAAGAAGATGGAAACAGTTGGTGATCGTCCAGACGTACTTGGAGATCGATGGATATGCGGGGTACTAGGTGCCTCCGGTTTCGTTCAGACCCAGAACGGACTTGTAAATAGACTGTGTGTCTGACATTGGACTTTAGTCCGTGTGATTGATCTCTATTAAATATATATCTGTTTGGCGGCGGAGAATTTATTCTCTTTCTTAACGCCCTTCTCTGAGACGTACGAGCTCAGGGGTTATATATTGATGGATATCAAACGCATGGAGTGAATTGCCTGTGAGGCATGCCTAAGTGGCAATTGATTGAGGCTTCTGTTGAAAAGCTAAGTCTTGTGGTGATGATCAAAGCAAGGCCTTTGTGGCGTAGCTTTGTGTAACGTTTGCTTCGCGAGTTTCACACACGGTATGAACTAAAAACGGGAGAGGACGTCAGGGAGGGCATGCGTTTCTTTCTAGCTAGAAGTGGCGTCAATGGTTTTACACGCCCTGACGAGTTTGACTTATGTGGTTGTTGCTGTTGCGAGGCGCCTCGGATTGATCGGTCGTTCTCGAACCGATGGAGTCATTTTGTTGGCTCACCTACGCCCCATAGGGCGGGGAAACGCATGTTCAGGGTTTAAGTTTAATCCACATCGGTGGACTGACCCTGAGGATCCAAGGGTCACTCGAGCTCTGATCCTGAGGCTCGGGCTAGACAGTCTCGAATCGGTTGAGGACTATCTTTTGCCTCGGTTCATAGATGGAAACCCAATTTCCAAATACGTGACTTTGCGATTTTGATTGTATAACCTATATATGACGACATAGTGGTATGGGGCACTCATGCCGCCTATGATTGATACTTATGATTTGAAGTTGTTTTATACACTATGCACTTATAATAGTATCAAACGATTTGTTTTAACCGTATCAAGTATTCTTTGGCTGTTATAAGGTAAAAACCCTATCCCCCGGGTTGCGTTGCATTGTGTGATAGGACCTGGGTCTTATTACAGCTTCATTTTTCTTTATTTTGCATTGCGCTGTTTGTTTTATGCACTGGTATTCTTGGGAGGAAACCCGTTCCGTGTTATACGGCGTGGTCCCTTGATTTACCTAATGATTTAAAATAAAGATTAATAACTGTTTTAGTTCTCACACCAGTCACATGACTGACCTGGAGTTTATTGTTTTAACCTAAACTCTGGGTGCCCTTATTTTGACACGGGCAGCTAGTAGTTTTGGTTTTTGCAGATTTATATTCACAGGATCCTGGTTTACAGCTGGAACGATATCCGGAAAGCTTTGTATCCGTATATCTCCTTCTAGTTGTGTATTGTATTATTTTCCGCTGATATGTATTTAAATGTAATTTAAATCTCTGATATTTCTATGTAATATTCATTTATACTCTGTATATTCTTGTAATCTGATGCATTGTTGTGATATACAATGAAATGTCCTTTTATATGCGTTCTGTTGTGGCTTGTTCTCGAACTATCCGACACTTTCCTTTACGGGGAAGTTACGGGTTCTTACAAGACCACTTCCATTGAGTCCGGAATGATGTTTCTGCATTTAAAAAGTATAAAAACTTATATATTTCGAGTTTCGGAAATTATTTGTTTAAAAATGTATTTTTAATATTAAATATATAGCCCTTGAAAATAGTTAATTTTCAAACAACCTCCGTTTTCGACGAAACCACTTTTGTTGGATCCGGAATGTCAAAATATTGTTAAGTTTAATTTTTCATAATTTTTGGAATTAACTTGTGGCCGTGGCAAAAATATTTCAGTTTTATCAATTTCAGTAAAAATTAAACGACTTGAAAAATGCCATTTTTCAAACAGTCTCAGAATTCAACGAAATTAGTCTCATTAGAACCGTATCGTCATAAGAAAGCTAAAAATATTTTTTTAGAATTTTCGGAGTCCGTATGTTGCCCCGGCATATTTAAATGTGCGGTAGAAATTAAATTATTTATTTAATATTGTATTTTTAAATTAAAACCGAAATAACATATAGACATCAGAATTGGAGCCCGGGACAAAGCCCATCGCGTTCAGAAAGCCTCAAAACGTTAAGATCGACAATAAGGAGGCCCAAATCAGAGAAAGTCCGAAAATCCACCTTTTTAGCACAAATTTCGAAATTAAATATTAAAATAATATTAAAAAAATCGGCTGAAACCCTAATTCACAATGGCAGCCGCTGTTTCAGATGTAGGGCTGAAATCATCCGATTTTCAAATGCTTAGATCTCTCAATCCGTTTAACGAAAATCGACGTATGATATACCAAATCGAAGAGAATTCAGAGAGCTTTCCATCCATAAGGTCAAGATCGGGTTTTGGTTCACGGGTTTCGCGAATTCAGGGCTAGAAGGTGACGGTTTTGGGTACATTTTTCCATGCATTGGGCCCACCGAGCTCGGCCTCGGTCCTGGTGCAACAAGGTGGTGGTGCGGGCTTCGGACTGGTGGCGGTTGATCGGTGAATGGAGGTCCCGGGTGGCGTGCGTTTTCGGGTTGGAGATGATGAAGATGGGTTCGGCCGTGAGAAACACGGTGGAAGGGAAGAAGGTCCAAACTTCTTATTTTATTGTTTTATTATTTAATTATTTAATTTGTCCGATCTTTAAAAATTCATAACTCTTTCATACGAGGTCCCTTTTACAAACCGTAAGTTGCGTTGGACTCGTCTTCTCGAGAGCTTCCCGATGGCGCAGACCGCAGCTGAAACGGAGACAGACAAATTTTAGCCAAATTTCAATGTCAGAATTTCTGATTTTAATATTGTATTGATTAAATTAATTGTTTTATTACTGTTAAATGTCTGCTTGTGTGTTATATATGCAGATCTGTGATGTAGTGAATTTTATATGTGATTTGATGAATTGTTTTGTACTGTATTGCTTGGATTTGTTATTGTATGAATAAATCTGTATTAAATCCACAAATATATCACTTATATGATTTGTTGTGTTAGAATTGACAACAAACACATATACTACATATATGATTTGTTGTGTTAGAATTGACGACAAACAAATACATTACATACATGATTTGTTGTGATAGAAGCGACGACAACAAAATCTTCATTTTGTTAAATAGAAAAGTATATAAAAAAAATACTTTAAATAAAAAGAATTGTATTTGTTTGCATTTCTCAATGCGAATAAAAACTCTAAATAAATAAAGAAAAGTTTTACTTTGAAATAAAAAGAAGATCTTTTGTTTGCATTCCTCGAGGCTAAAAAAATGTCTAAATAGAGATGTACATTTAGAATAAAAAGAATTGCATTTTTGTTTGCATCCCTCGATGCACACAAAATGATTAAAATAAAAAGAATTATATTTTGTTTGCATCCCTTGACGCGAACAAAATTTTAAAATAAAGATTTACATTAAAATAAAAGAGTTATTTTTAATAAAATATTATTTTATTTGCATTTCTCCTATGCAAATAAATTCTTCTTTTATTTGCATTCCTCGATGCAAATGTAATAGAAAACAAAACTTACATTTTTTAATTGTGTTCTTAAAACACAAATATAACTTAAGACTAAAATTTACCTTTTTATTTACATTTCATAATGTAAATATAACTTGAGAATAAAATTTACCTTTTTATTTACATTTTATAATAAAACTTGTTTTTTTTTGTTTTGCTTTTACAATACAAACAAACCTTTCAAAACAAAGTTTACCTTTTTGTTCTCATCCACAAATGCGAAAAATCATTAAAATTAAAATCTATCTTTTTGTTCGCATCCACAAATGCGAACAAACTATTAAAAATTAAAAATTACTTTTTGTTCGCATTCACAATGTGAATAAAACATTTGAATAAAGAACACATTTTGTTTGCAATCTTTATTGAAAATAATATGTGATTTAAAAAGAATACTTTTATTTGCACCCTTCATTGCAAATAGTCACTGAAAATAAAATTTGTTCTTTTATTCGCATTTCACAATGCGGGTATAACATAGAAAAATGAAACAGTCTTTTTATTTGTGTTTTCAAACACAAATAAAACATTAAAGAATAAAAGTACATTTTTATTTGTGTTCTCCAACGCAAATATAATATGATTTTAAGTGGCGCATTTTTATTTGCATTTTTCAATGCAAATATTGCATGAAACCAAAAGTTCACATTTTTTTACAATCCACAATGTAAGCAATACATGAAAATAAAAAAATTATATTTTTGTTTGCATTCTACCATGCTAACGAAATGTAGAAAATAGAATATGCATTTTTATTTGCATTCTATCATGCAAATAAAACAAAGGAGATAAAATTACATTTTTGTTTGCAACTTTAGTTGCAAACAAACAAGAAAATAAAAATTTCATTTTTGTTTGCAAATTTAGATGCAAACAAATTTATTAAAAACAAAAGTTACATTTTTGTCGAAATTTTTAAATGCGATCAATGCATTAAAATAAAAGTTACATTTTTAATTATTTATTTATTTCACTTGATGTAAATAAACATAAAATAAGAATTTGTTCTTTTATTTACATTTCTTGATGTAAATAAAACTAAACTAAATATTACATTTTTATTTGCATTACTCAATGCAAATAAAACATGAGAATAAAAAGATACATTTTCATTTGCAATCCTTAATGCAATTCAATTATAAAATGAAAAATTTATTTACATTCCTATGTAAATAAACATCAAATTAAAAAGCTGAATATTTATTTGCATTCTCTATTGCAAATAAAGCATGAAATGAAAAGTTATAATTTTGTTATTATTTATATTCCCTATTACAAATGTGATTAAAGATTTTATTCTTCTTCTCATTTATTTACAATGAAAAGAACTGAAATAAAAGATTATATTTTTATCGACATTTTACATGCAATAAAGGAATAGAAATAAGAATTCATTCTTATTGACATTTTACAGGAAATAAAAGGAATATAAATAAAAGAGACATTTTTATCGTCGTGTTATATTGTGAGTACACTGTAACACCCCGAATTTTAGTTAAATACTAAAATTCACTAATTACAGGATAAATAATCTCAGATGTGGGAATCGGGGGTAACGGGCCGCGTTATTGCGTTCGTCTCAGAAAAATACGCGAAATAGAGTCCGAGTTTGCATAAAACGGGTACCGTATGAAAGAGATATGGACGAACGAAGTTAGGCAGAAAAACCAGAAACAGGCCAAAATTGCACTGGCGCACTTGTGAAGTGCGCCAGAACAAAGATGCACTGGCGCACTTGTGAAGTGCGCCAGTACAAAGATACACTGGCGCACTTGGGAAGTGCGCCCGTGCCGAGCCAAGAAACCTGCACAGTTTCTAGTGAGTTCTGTGGTTGGGTGCACCAGTTTGGGGTTTGGGCTTGGTCTTAGGGCTAGTTTCTGGAAGGTGCCGAAATCTGAGGGTCCTAATCTAATCTAGGGTTAATCTAAGGGCCTAAAACACTCTCCTAATCTATAAATACACCCTAAACCTACCCTAATCCATACTAAAAATAGAAATGATGGCCTCATGCCGCCAAATTAAATCCTAGAAGGAGCCTCCACTAATCTAAGAAGGAAGTTGCAAGCTAATCCCTCTCAAATCATTCTCTAATCATCACCATCTTAATATTTAGCAACTAATTCCACTTCATAAGTGGGTTAATCTTGGTTTTGGTGAGTTTCTATCACTTTAACATCAATTGTTAAAGTAAGTAGATTGGGTGTAATAAGACTTATAGTCTTAAATGCGGATTAGTGAGTTTGAATCATTTCTAATGATATGTTACTCTATGTTTTTCTATGTTTATGCATAATTAATAAGTGAGTTTATGCATGTTTGACAAGTTGGTTTATGCATGTTTAACAAGTGGGTTTATGCATGATTAACAAGTGGGTAAATGCAAGTTTAATGTGATATGCAAGTTATGCATGCTTATGTAAGTATGTGAATGTTTATGCAAGTTATGTATATGCTTAAATGCAAGTTTAATGTGATATGCAAGTTATGCATGCTTATGCAAGTATATGAATGTTTATGCAAGTTATGTATATGCTTAAATGCAAGTTTAATGTGATATGCAAGTTATGCATGCTTATGCAAGTATATGAATGTTTATGCAAGTTATGTATATGCTTAAATGCAAGTTTAATGTGATATGCAAGTTATGCATGCTTATGTAAGTATGTGAATACTTATGCAAGTTATGTGTATGCTTAAATGCATGTTTAACGTGTTATGCAAGTTATGAGAATGCTTATATGCAAGTTCAACATGTTATGCAAGATATGTGTATGATAATATGCAAACTCATATGCAACATGTTATGCAAACCATGTGTATGATAATATGCAAGTTTGGGTTAAATGTAGTTGGGTTAATATGTGCTCATATATGCAAGTTGACATCCTCTTAACCCATGATAAAGTTATATGCTAAACCCATGATATTTGTGATGGATCTTCCCCTTTATTATGTCATGAAATGAGGACGATTTACGTGGGGAACGATGGGGTTGGGGAATATGTTAATGAATGTATGATTGGGTATGATTAAGCATACCATAAAAATAAATTACCATAAGTGGGAATTTACCTATTGAGTTAGGTCTACCCCATGGGAATTTACCTATTGAGTTAGGTCTACCCATGTTATGGAAAACTTGATATTAATTACGGATAATTAATATGGGGGTGATTAATTAGGTGTAATTAATCAACTAAGACACGAGGTTGGACCCTTTTGTAGCGGAAGTCTGCCCGAAACCGACCGGCCATCCAGCGGCTACAAATGATTGGCCCAATGTGAGAGGTCTTAGTCATAAATTAAATACATGATTAAAGTAAAGACACGAGGTTAGACCCTTTTGATGACAGAAGTCTGCCCGGAACCAACCGGCATATCCAGCAGTCATAAAAGACGGTCTAATGTGAGAGGTCTTTATGAGGTCATGATCTTAATTAATGAATTAAGAAACACTTAACCATATTAGCATGTAGTGGGACATGAGGGGTTAAGTGGGTGCCTTGGGGTGGCATGATGAGACTAGTGGGTTGCCTTGGGTGGCAATAGAAAAATACGATTAGAATACTTAACCAAAGTGGAACATGTAATTAAACATGATAAAAAGGGTTAAGTAAGTGCCATGGGTGGCATGAGAAAATACGATTAGAATACTTAACCAAAGTGGAACATGTAATTAAAACATGGGTGAAGGGTTAAGTAAGTGCTTCGGGTGGCATGTGGAAATCTAGTGGGTGCCCTATGTGGCAATTGAAATATGATTGATGACTTAACCAAATCTTAACATGTAAGTGGGCATGACTACATAAGGGGTTAAGTGGGATGCACTAGATATGTGACAAGCTTAGGTGGGTAGCTTGTGGGGGCCCATTTCAACCAATATCCCAAACGTATCTTTGTGGGCTCGACTCTAGTCGGGTGACGGGACACGCATATTGGGCTTGACTATAAGAGGCCAAACCGGGTTAGCGGTGGCAACGCGGGACCAACGGGTTTCATATGCGTGTGTGGACCCGGGCTGGTTCGTAAGTCGTTGTTGCATCGTGTAGATATAAAGCCGTGCACTGTTGATATTATCTGGTAGCCACTTTAGGGGAATGATACACCCCAATCGTGGGACCAGCACGGGTATCTACGGTAGGGAGCCGATCGTTGGGGAGTAGAGGGTACACCTAACAAAGACAGGGGCAGACGGCACCTATGTACGAGTACACGAAACTACTGGGTAAAATTGCTAAGTACACCTAGTGGAGATAGGGGCAGACGGCACCTATGTAGGGGTACACGAAACTACTGGGTAAAATTGCTAAGTACACCTAGTGGAGATAGGGGCAGACGGCACCTATGTAGTGGGCTAGGAGTACATGAAACTTCTGGGGAAATTTTCTAAGTCCTTGAAAGGGATCAACCTTTAAGTAGGAATGACTGGTGTGGTGCAGTTAGTAATTATCCTTGGGTGGGTAGATACGTCCTTACGGTTATCTTAGTTTATCCTAAGTCTACCAAGCTGCTTAGTGTAGCCATTCATCCCCAGATATTACCGTAGGTCAAGTTTATGTCTTCTCTGGTTACTTTAATGATTGTATTGTTAAAGTTATAGGGCTCACTCAGACTTATGTCTGACCCCGTTGTTTTTATCTTTTTCCCAACCCTCAGGTCCTACGGTGGATCCTAGCGGTAGTAGAGCTTGATCGGATTGCTGTTCCAGTCTTTAGGAGCTTGGGTAGATGTAAAGCTCCAGTTATCCAGTTATCTTTTCTTTTGTTCTGGCTATTGTATGAGAGAGTGGGATTATGTACTTCTTTATTTTGATGGATATTGTACTTGACTTTTATCGTGGTTTTATGATGTAACCAGACATGTTTATTTCCGCTGTTATGAGATGATGTTTTAAAATTTCAAGTACTATTTATATCTGTCTTGTTGTAATTTTTCTGTTCTATATTCACTAAAATACTCCACCGATGCTATGGCATTCCCTTAGTGAGTGACCATAGCGGGCGTGGGGTGTTACATACACTACCATAAACAAGTTACCTGACTTGTTTATGTGATTGGGTCGATTATTTTCACACATCGCCCAAGTGCACAAAAAATTTATTATTTGTTTGCTGGTTGAAACCCCACACGGGTGTTGGGACGAAAATTAACATACACTAATCCCAATATTTAGTTGTATGTTGATCGTTAGATCGACAGGCAGCGATGAGCGTTATTATTTAATTTAACGCTTACACAGTTGGAATTTACACTCTGGATGTAAATGGATGACTTGATGATTATATTGTTACTGTTATATAGGATATGTGTGATATCCATATAATCCAAATTATATGGTAAATGATTGAGTCGCTTTCCGATTCAGGTGTTCTTTTAAATAAGAATATTCTTACATTGGAAATTCATTTTATATAAAGGATATATTTTCATAAATATTTTTTTTATTAAATATGTTAAAACAAAGAATATTTGTAAAAGATAAAAATCTTTTATGTAAAAATATTTTTAATGATTATTTCTAAAATATGTTTTCTTATAATAATGAATTAATATTTAAAGGGAAACCCATTAATTAAGATTATTAGAATTTGCAATTATATTTCATGATATGAGATACATTGAGATGTGAAGTGGATTTATCGTGGACGGTGTTTTTAAATGACATTTGTCCTTTAATCCAATTTACATCGAAATTATTATTTGGAATTTATAAATCTATTTATGGATTTAAAAAGGCATTTTCTAAAAATCTAGTTTTCCAATTTAATATATTAAATTGGAATTAAGTGGAAATTCGATTGGTAATAATCGAGATGGGCTTCTGTAATAGAAGACCGATATTATATATGGAATTTAAGAGGATTTGCCATTATTCCATGTATATTGTTAGTCCGATACAGAAATTCACATCGATTATGTATTGATTGATTTCTGTGGAATTCCATATTTTGGAAATTGATTTGTGGGTTTATCGTGAACTGTGTTTTAAATGACACGAGTTCTTTAACCTGTTTAAAAGAAGATTTATTCTTTAAAATAAATAATCTTGTGAAAATGATTTTTGATATTAAATCAAATTTAGAATTTTTAATAAATCTTTTAAGGAAGATTTATGATTTAATTTATTAATTTATCTTTGATAAAATTAATGAAAATCTTTTAATATGAATATCTTATTAAAAGAATATTCGGGGTCGGAATGTGACATAATGTGTGATTTTCCAATATTTGATTTTTAATCACAAAATACGCGAGTTATTCAGAAAGACCAGGTTTAACCCATTCTGAATAATCATCACGACGATCAAGAGTCGAAGAAGAAGACGGTGGTTGAAGACCGAAGGTTTTCACATCGTTGGGATGATGATGACTGGTATCTTGAATTGGGACAGTACATTCCAAGGCAAGGTATTTGGTAATGATCGTCCAAACGTATTTGGAGATCGACGGACACGTTGTTTTGCTCAGACCCAGAGCGGACTTGTAAATGGATTGTGTGTCTGACATTGTATTCTTTTCTACTGTATTTGTTGAACGCTACCGATTATATATTTCTGTTTGGTGGTGGAGAATTTATTCTTCACTTAACACCCTTCTCTAAGACGTATGAGCTTAGAGGTTATATATATATATTGGTAGATGATCAATGATATGGTAGGGTCTGACAATGTGGCATGCTAAGATGCAATTGATCAAGGCTTTGTTAAAAAGAAGGCCTTGTGGTTGATGATCAAGGCACAGTCTATTTAGGCATAGCTTTGTGTATATCGTGACTTCGTGAGCCTCACAGCCTGGTAGAGTCTTAAACGGGAGAAGGGAACGCAGGGAGTGCACATATTTCTTTCTAGCTAGAATTGGTGTCATGGTATGGAGCCCAGACATTTACTTATGTGGTTGTTGGATTTTTAGAGGCCTCGGATTTATGCGGTCGCCCTCGGCGGTATTATAGGCTCAATAGGACCGGGAAGCGTGTGTTTAGGAATAACTAATCCACTAATGCAGTTGTGGACCGACCTTGCAGGATCCAAGGGTTCGCCAGCGTCCGAATCCTGGGACATTGCTAGAGTGTCTCGAATCGGTAAGGACTTCCTCCCTAGCCTTGACTCATGATGGAAATTCAATTTCCAATACGCCCCTTTACGGTTTTGATTGTATTACTAGTACGGCGACATAGTAGATGGTAGCTATGCCGTCTAGGATTGATATTATGATTGAAATGTTTTAATTAAAATATATACACACTAATAATAATATCGTATTTTGCGTATTTATCATTTCTTGACCATTATAAGGTAAAACCCTATCCTTTGGTGTGCGTTGCATTGTGTGATGGGACCTGGGTCATATAATGGTTTCATTTTTCTAAAAAGCACTGTGTTATTTGACGATTTACTTCAGTTATGCACTGGCAATCCAATGGAGTAAACCCGTTCCGCGTTAGTGGCGTGGTCCTGGGATTAGCCTTCTATTTAGATAATTTAGGTTAAGAATTCTCACACCAGTCCCATAACTGACCTATAGTTTGTTTCACTTTGTAAACTCGGGTGCCCTCTTTCCACACGGGCAGTTGAGTAGCTTTTTGGCAGATATATAAAACAAGATCCTGGATTGAAGACTGAAGCTGTGGCCAGAATGTTGATAGCCTTCCACTGAGACTAGTTCCGCTGCAATGTATTTATTTATTGTAATTTATTCTTCCGCTGTATATATTATCCAATGCACTCTGATATATATATATATATATTCTGTACTCTGATGTAACATTAATTATGATGTTATAAAAGTCTTCTGTATTTGTTCTGATGTGTTGTATGCCCAAAGTTGATGTATCCGCAGATTTCCATTCTTTGGTTCAGACCTGTGTGGTTTATGGTCGATCCAGAGGGTGGGAATTTCCGGGTTATCACATTTCACATCGTATATATTTTCCATTTCACATCACGTATATATTTTCCATTTCACATCACATATATATTTTCCATTTCACATCACATATATATCTTTGCACTGAATACAAGCAAACAAGTCGTCCATGGTCTGTGGACGACAGGGAGCAGTTCATATATGCAGTTATAATATAAATAACTATACAAAAAGAATTATAATGAGAGAATTCTCATATTGGGATCCACTCCGTAGTTTTATCTGAATTTCTGATTCGGTTCGGGTTTGAATTTGCCTGAAATTCCAACATGCTACGTTTTAGACGTGGTCAGTTTTGTTGTGAAGCTCTCGTTCCCACGATCACAACGGATCCAGTTTCACATGATTTGGACCTCGTATGGAAAATTTATGATATTAATTGCATTCATTACATTTTGGAGATAATTAAAATATAATTAAATAATTAATTAATGCCTAACCCTCTATTTACTTCACCCCTAACCATCTGAAACCCGTACATCGACAAAACCCAATCGCTCAAAGGAAGAACCCGTCGCCGGCGCATACACAGTGGATCAGAGTCAGATAAGGACCCACCATGACAAAGCCTCGACCTCCCTCTTCCAGCGCCAGGCGGCGGCGCCCACCTGAGGGCCCCTTCTTCCTCGAAATCCGCGCCGAACGCGCTGTCTTTCTGGTGAAAATTCGAACTCCATGATCCGTGAAATCCGATCAAACCAGTACCTTCTTGAAGCCCTCGAAACCCTCTCCAATATTCCCTAAAGAACCTAAATTAATTAGAAGTGTAGAGGACGAGATTAAGGGATGAAATATGGAGTGAGTTGGTGCGTTAATCTGGGGTGACGGCGGGAAGGATATAAGCTAGGGTTTGGGATAACTTTTCTTTGGCGATTTATATAAATAATAATACTATTTTAATTCAAATTCTTTACAAAGGTGAATTTTGCATTCGAACTCCAACTAAAACCCAACGACTGTCGGCCCTAGCCAAATACCCCCATTCCGAACACAATGGAATATGTTTCGTAAGCCCATTCGATTGTTTCAGTCAGTTATTCTTCAAATTAAAATATAAAACATTCAATTTTTGATTTGAACGTACATTTTAATTTGCCGGGGCCACATACTGATTCCAAAAATTCCCGAAAAATAAATCTAGCTATGCTGGGACGATGCGGTCCCAAAAAAATTGATTTCATCGAATTCTGAGTCCGTTTGAAAAATGGCCATTTTCTGGTCGATCCAAATTTATTGAAACTGTCAAAACACATTTTCCCTCGCCACGCTCACATATTAATCCCAAAAATTATGAATTTTGGAATCTAAAAATAACTTGATATCTTGGATCCAACTGTAACGCCCCATTCCGTTAAGGTCACTCATAAAAGGGAATGCCTTAACTTCGGTGGAGAGTTATAGGTAAAAGATACAGATAAATTACAAGACAGACAAAATTAAAATAGCGGAAAATAGAACTTTACTTTATTGATAAAATATTTTGTACAGCAATTATTTTCCAATACCAGAATATCTGTCTTACAAAATAAAGAAGTGTAAAATAACATTTATATTCCCCAGTGTACTGTGAGACCGCAATAGCAATGGAAAAGAGAATCCAAGCAAAACTTCGACTAATCTTCAGCTTGGAAAGAATACTGGGCTTAGAAGTAATATTCCCTCCCTGTGAACCTGGGTGGGCGGGGAACGGAAGACAAGAAAGCGAAAGAAAACAGAGTCAGACATAAAGTCTGGTAAGTTCGGTAACTTTCAGCATGTGAATAGGTAAAAGCAACATGACATGAATTTTACTGAATATAAGACAACACCATGATTACGGGGATCATAAGGTTAGCACAAGATATGATAAGGTAAGATAAACTGGATGCACTTCTATACTTTCTCTGCTTTGCTACTACCTGTTATTCTAATTTCTATATCTCTCCACCACCTAACTAGTAATCTGTATAAACTAATAAGAACAGATACGTGATCCCAATCCCTGCAATTGTGGTTGTTTTCAGGTGTACGTCCGTTATTTATTACCTAGATCTCATCTAGGGTTTTTCTATCGAGTGCTTCCTAGATTCAACTAGGGTTAACGCGACTTATCTAATGCTTCTCGGGTTCAGGGTTTATGCGACCTATTGAACGTTTCTCGAATTTTAGGGTTTACGCAACCTACTGAATGTTTCTCGGATTTTAGGGTTTACACGACCTAGGTCCAACTAGGGATTATGCTACCTATCGAACGATGCCCCTAATCTAGGACACACTACCCAGTGTGGTATATATTCTTAGACTTTTCCCACGTATGTGTCATGGATCGTTATCGCTGTCTAGATGCACATGTCCTCTATATGTGCGACCCGAGTCTCGTTGCAGGGCAAATCAAGAAACACGGAACTCGGTTGGGAGCTTTTAGATATCTGCTGATGCAGATGCTAAAGTCTGTTTTTCCCGTGGCTATGGTCCCACCTTACCCCTCCCTCGACTAATGAAAGGCACACCTTGAAAATTGAGAACTATACGCAGGCCACCTATGCCTCACTAACCTATGGCCATCCGCAAATATATAGTCTTTTGGAGTTCTCCGCCTTTCCTCTTCACGTATCTCGATTGACTCATGATGGTAGGTAGATGACGGGTTGCTATCACAGGGCTACTTGTCTCGCCGAATCACGCTAGTCCATCCTAGTCTTTAGTTTGCCTTATATTGCAACCAAGGCATGCCCTTGGTTCTTCTAACGCAGACCTTAACCTCTGTGAGCCTAGGCATATCATCTACAGCCTCATAGAGGGATACCAAGAGTACCCTCACGTCCCCTCGAAGCCGCATGCTTCGTACCCTAGTTCGTTGGAGTCTCCTTTAAGATCAGATGGATATTCGCTCCTTCTCGTATTCTACTAAGGCTTACTACTTAGTTCCCTTAACTAAGGTTTACTACTTAGTTCCCTGAATCGTCGTTTTTTTAACTAAGATTTACTACTTAGTCCTTTTAACTAAGGTTTACTACTTTGTTCTCTTTCTCGTTAAGTTGGATTGGTTAAGTGTCATTAGTCAATTCAAGTTAACTTAACCCATTCATTTTTCATGTTAAACTAGTTAAGTGTTATCAGTAGTTCATGTTTACTTAACCCTACCACAAATCAAGTTATATTGGTTAAGTATTTCTTATTACTTAACCCCACCCCTTCACCTTGTATTGGTTAAATGTTCCTTTTAAATTAACCCTGCCCATCTGTTTTGCTAACATGTTATAACGGTTAAGTGTTCTCTTATTTAACTTAACCCTAATATCTGTTTAATTCACATATTCTAATGGTTAAGTATTGTCCCTTCGTGTTTTAACTTGACCTTGTTCATTTGTCACACTATGATGGCTACGTGTTCTAAGTTTACTTAACTCCACCTTCTAGTCTAGTTAACATGTTAAATTGGCTAAGTGTATTTTACTTAACCCCACCTTTTAGTTTAGTTAACATGTTATAACGGTTAACCCTTTTCTTAACCTCACCCACTTTTCTAGTTAACATGTTACAATGGTTATTTAACCCCTAGAAGTCACATCTTGTTAACATGTTAAGTTAGTTAAGTGTTCCTATGGACTTAACTCTCCCATTCTAGCTCAACTGTTTCTTACCTTTAGATTATTCATTTAATGCACCAACCACTCACTTTAGACAGATATTGTTGTGGTCACTGGATGTGCCAGTCGGTTCCAGACATATTTACACTACAACTCAGTCTAACCTCAGGTCCTTTTTGGGCTCAATGCTCTAACCACCTGCATTAGATAAGTATTGTTACGGTTGCTGGATTTGCCGAGCGGTTCCGGGCAGTCTTATACCGTAACTCAATCTAACCTCGGGTTAGGCATATTCGTCTTTCCTAGATTTACATATTTATCCTTTTTATCTATATGTAAATTGCTAACAACTCTTTTAAACAAATTTGGCCTATATCATATTCATTTGTCATGGCCACTAACATACCTATATTCTAGGCCCAAATCTTGGTTTACCAATCATTTAACCCAACTTGCAGTTTATGCCAAATTAGATCAGTTCATGTTAAAACTAGATTCAATATACTAGTTTACATTTTATGCCCAAAACTTGGCTTACATGCCAATTACATACTTTGCGGCCAATTAACAATTTTCCATTATACGCCCAAGTCTAATATGCATGTAATATTTACTATTATAGCTAATTAAGATTTATGCCAACATATTTTTTATGAAAAATTATATAAATTTAGCTACGCCCAAATTCCCCCGCCGTAGTCGTACGTATAACATGAGTTCACAAGTTTCTAGGTACTCATGAAATGAAACTAACAAAAGGAATAGGGGATAAGCACGAGAATTGACATAAGAGAATAGGCATGAAAAAGCGAACCAAAATACACAAATACAAAGATAATGGATTCAGTGGGTTTGGTGTACATAATAGCGAACAGGAATAAACTAAGCAAATTACACCCTAAGTATGAGATCCAACATAATCAAGGGAGACATAGGTGATTTGATCCAACATAATGCCAGTTCGGTATACAATCATGATTTGTAACTATAATGTTATGGGCATAAGCAACTAACCATAATAGTCATAGGTAATTAACCACAGTAGTCCTAGGCAATTAACCACAAAATAGTCCTAGGAAATTAACCACAAAATAGTCCTAGGAAATTAACCACAAAATAGTCCTAGGCAATTACCCACAAATTAGTCCTAGTCATGGTCTCATAGTTATGAATCATATTCATAGGCAATAGTCTTATGTTCATAGTCATAGGCATAGTCTTATGTTCATAGTCATAGGCAATAGTCTTATGTTCGTAGTCATAGGCATAGTCTTATGTTCATAGTCATAGGCAATAGTCTTATGTTCATATTCATAGGCAATAGTTTCATAGGCCACGGTTTCATAGTCATTGACAATTAGCCACAATAAGTTCTAGGCCATAATCAAGAATCACATCCAAAGGCATATACAAGCACCGATTCAAACGAAAGGATTAGGCATATTCTCATATCCATTTAATTACATGTCACAAATAGATCTAGGCGTTCAAATCTAAAAAGTAACTGACTTACATTGATCGGTTTTAGAAAAGGATAACGAGATAATGTTGAGGTGATTTGCTATGATTCGCGCGACGCTGCTTGAAGCCGTTGAATTAGCTTTTGCTTCCCTTCTTGAAGCTTTTACTTTATTTGAATCTCCAATATGCAATTCCTAGCCATAGTCTTCAAGAAATAGTCTTCGTGTTTTATTTTAATTTATTTATTTCAATTATTCCAGAGGCAGCGTAATGAAAGAATAAAATGGTGTAAAGAGAATGGGGCTAGAGGGCTGCTTATATAGGATTAGGCGGACGAATCTAGACTAAAAATGAGACCAGAAACATCAGAATGAACCCAGGCTCAAAACTGGTTTCAGCACCAGGTCGACGATAGGGTGGACCTGGCCCCTGGGAGGTCGACCATAGTGTCGACCCCCAGGTCGACCTGGTCCTGGGCGGGAAAATTCCCGCCCAGTCTTCGCTGGGGTTTGAATTCCAATTTCAAATTCGAATTCAAGCTGTTTTTCTGTTATGAATATCCTCGAAACTTCGGAGGGTCATATCTCCCTCATACGGACTCCGTTTCTCGAAAACTCAGACACGTTTCCAAGCAGAATTTCGAGACGAACGCATTGGTATAACCCATTACCCTTGGTTCTTAATTTAAAATTTGATTATACTTTAATTTGCAAAAATTAATGTTATAGAATTACAGGGTGCTACAACAACAAAAGTGGTTTCATTTAAATGGTGGTCATTTACAAAATGGCTAATTTTAAAGGCTATATTTCCATAGCGACTATTCTGAATTTTCAAATAGGCATAACATTTTATTCCCACTATGAAATTTAAATTTTTCTGATTCGTTGAAAATATATTCTCAAATAGATTCTAATATTTTTGGTTTCGCTAAAATCCGGTTTATTTTGAATCATGTACATTCTTTTGAAATTTGAAATCGAATTTTCAAACTATCGCGCCATTTTCAATTCCTTTTATAATTAAAAATAAATATTTATATTCTGACGTCGATTAAAATAAATATATACGTTCTAATTCTATTCAAAATAATTTTCTAGTCGTTATTATTTAAAATAAATAAATTTAAATATTCAAAATTTACTAAATTGGCCAAATTAAAAAATTTAAATTGGTTCTAATTTCCCGGGTTGTTGCAGTAAAACTCTATCCTCCGGCTTGCATTGCATTTTGTGATGGGACTTGAGTCTTATAATGATGTCATTTTTCTAAAAGGCATTGCGCTGTTTTGAATAAAATTTATTAAACTTATGCACTGGCAATCTAATGGAGTAAACCCGTTCCGTGTTAGCAGCGTGGTCATGTGATTGGCCACATTGTTAGATAAGTTAGGAACGATTTCGAATACCAGTCCCACGACTGACTCGTAGTTTGTTTCACTTTGCAAACTCGGGTGCCATCTTTTTGACACGGGCAGCCAAGTGACAGGTTCAGTTATATATGCACATATGCTGGATTGGAGCATGCTTATGGGCTGAAGATGAAGATCATTTTTATCTTTTATTTCTTCTTTGAAACATTTAGACATTATTGATCTATGTTGTACTTGATGGAGTTTAGACTTATTTCTATTTGGTAAGTTGTATCCTGTAACTATGCCACTCTGATGTTTTGATGTTGTGATGTTAATGACATTCCTATTTCCGCTGCAATCATTTATGTGTTATGATGTTATCTGAGATCCGCTATTGTTGTAATTATGTTATATTCCAATGATTATCCTTGCTTTCATTCTGCGGAAATTTGGGGTTATCACACAGAACAAACTTGTAAACGGATGTGTGTCTGACATTGGAATTCATACTATGTGAATTGATTTTTATTTAATATATATCTGTTTGGTGGCGGAGAATTTATTCTCTTGCTTAACACCCTTCTCTGAGACGCGCGAGCTCAGAGGTCATACAACGATAGTAATCGGTCGCATGGTATGGATTGTCAATGTGGCATGCTGTAACAACCCGGAAATCCGAGCCAATTTTAAATATTTATTTTGGCAATTTTGATGAATTTTGAATATTTAAAATGAATTATTTTAAATAATAACGACGAGAAATTTATTTTGAATAGTGTTAGAACGTATATATTTATTTGAATCGATGTTAAAATATAAATAATTAATTTTAATTATAGACGGAATTGAAAATGATGCGGTAGTTTGAAAATTCGATTTCAAATTTCAAACGAATGTACAGGATTCAAAATAAACCAGATTCTAGCGAAACCAAAAATATTAGAATCTAACTGAGAATATCTTTCCAATGAGTCCGAAAAATTGTAATTTCATAGCGGGATTAAAAAGATATGCCTAGTTGAAAATTCGGAATAGTCGCTATGGAATTCCGGCGCTTAAAAATGGAAGTTTTGCAAACGTCCTCCATTTTCAGTGAAACCATATTTTTTGGATCCAGGATGTCAAGTTATTGCTAGATTCCAAAATTCATTATTTTTCGAATCAATATGTGAGCGTGGCAAAAGGAAAAAGTGTTTTGACAATTTCAGTCAATTTGGATCGACCAGAAAATAGCCATTTTTCAAACAGTCTCAAATTTTGATGAAATTAGTTTTGTTAGAACCGTATCGTCAATACGAAGCTAGAAAATATTTTTCGGGAATTTTTAGAGTCCGTATGTGGCCCCGGTATATTGAAATGTGCGTTCAAATTCAATATATAGATTTATATTTTGATTTTAACGGAAACAGATTGAAACAGTCGAATTGGCTTATAATACATATCCCATTGTGTTCGAAATGGGGGTAATTAGCTAGGGACGATAGGCGCTGTGTTCCATTTGGAGTTTGAATTTTAAAGTTACTTTTTGGAATTCAACATAATTAAATAAATATATATATATTATTACCTTGGTCAACCCCCTTTTATTTCTTTCTTCCCCGTCGTTTTCTCAGATCCGAACGAAATAAAAAAAACATCACGCCTCCCTTTTTAAACCAGTCGCTTCTTTTCACCTCCGCCGCCTAGCCTCCTCCGACCACCGCCTCCCCAGCATGCCACCACCAGACCTGGCCACGCCTCCCCCTTCCCTCCTCCCCTCCGATTAGAAGCTTTGCCCCTCCTCCGATCAACCCAAGCCCAAAACCCCTTTTCCACCCAAAATCGCTCCGCTCCCACCACCTCAGATGTAACAACCCGGAATTTTGGACCCAATTTAAAATTTTTATTTCAAGAAATTTTATTAGAAAATATGTTAGAATTTAAAAAATTCCATTACTAAATAAAAATAAATAATAATAATAATAAATGTTTAAATAAAATTAAGATGTTGTTAATGAGATTTATAAATATATGTTGATAAGTTGATTTATAAATATATGTTGATAAGTGATTTATTAATAATATGTTGATAGGTCCGCTTTAATACTTTCCTTGCCTATTCAAAGTTTAATGTTCATCAATTAATAATTTTTTTCTTTATATGAATAGTTGCATTCATTTTCAATGCTTTCCCCTCATCGCTATTTTCTTAATGCAACATTCGTGTCTTTTCTTAATTATATTAAATTTGTTTTTCTTTATTTATTAATTTATTTCCTTCCCTTTTACATTCATGCATCTTGTTCTATTGACATGTTCTCCTTCCTTATCTTTTCATCCCCTTGTTTCCTTTCCCCTTCTGTTTCCCCATTATTATTTTTCTTCCAAAATCAAACAATACTCACATATATTTTTTTTATTCCCTTATATATATATATACTCTTGTTTACATATAATTTATGAAAATCAATTAGAAAATATTACAAAGAAACACATCTTCAGCAAATTAGATATGAAATTCTAATATAATAAATTGTGTAATTAAGAATACATAAATGTGAGCAAAAAAATACATGTTAATAATAAATTCTCATTTTTATCGTGAATTAATAATGATCATTATTTGGTATAGAAAAAAAAATTGTTTAACAATAAAGATATATTTTTATTGTACATATAGAATGATCTTAGTATGGATAGAAAAATTATTTAACAAAAAGATTACATGTTTTTTTTTCATATTTATGTAGTAAAAGAAAGATTAAAATGACTACATTTTTTTATGATAGAATGATTAAAAAGATTCGTGGCTTACAATAAAAAAAAATGTGTTTACATGAAAAGTTACATTTTTAATGCAAATAATATGTGTAATTAAAAGGTAGATTTGAATTTTAAATTTTTAATGAATAAGGACAAAAGGATTTATGGCAATGAATGTAAACGAATTAATTACTAATTGCAAATCAGTGATTTACTAGTAAATGACATAATAGATGCTCGTTAGTTATTTTTGACAAATGTGTCATTATAGCATGTAATCAAAGAGGATTTAAGGAATTAGAAATGAGAAACATGCCACCTCAGCCAATTTTCTTTATAACATACAAATATGGATAAATGAGCCTTTTGGAATAAAAGAATAAAATAATATTAATATATATATATCCTAATATACTAAACCCTAATTCATTTCATAACCCCGCCTCCATCTTTCATCAATGGCCATTCAACTCTGAATTTCAATCCCTCTTTTCTCTCCATTTACGCAATAAAATTACATCAAACCAAAACAAAAAAATCAAAGAAGAAAGTGAGCTCTACGATGTGGACGGTGGAGATCGAGTATGGGTTGGTGGATTGGGAGGATTCCTTCCTAGAAGTAGCGTCGTTCGGGCGCCAATTCCAAGGCAACGACAGCCGCGAGATGGACCCCACCGCAGGCGCAAGGAGGCGGTGCCAGGGTCTTCCTCATGGTGGCAGTAGATGGTGGTCCGGTGTAACACCCCGAATTTTCTATTAACACTAAAGTTGCTAAAATATTAATAAGTGTGTAAGAGAGGGGATGTATCTAATATGAATATAAAAATATTAATAAGTGTGTAAGAGAGGGGATGTATCTAATATGAATATAAAAATATTAATAAGTGTGTGAGAGAGGGGATGTATCTAATATGTATATAAAAACAATAATAAGTAAAGGGGGATGTATCTAATATGTACATTGTAGAATATATATATATATATATATATATATATTGCTGAGTGTTTGCTGAGTCACTTCTGACTCATTGCTGAGTCAACAAGATAAACCCCATCTTGTCTGAACGGCTGCGGTTATTTCTAGGTTAAATCTAATGGCCTAAATGCATTCTAAAATCTATAAATAAGTGGGTAGACCCTAAACCTAAATCACTTGTAAAATTAGAGAAGCTACCGTCATGCTGCTGCCATGGAGTTCAGCGTAGCCGTCACAAACTAAGAAGAGGAAGCCTAATCATCTACAACTAAATCTACACAAATCAAATCAAAAGATCTCTCTTTCTCTAATTCTTTTCTTTTTTTGGCGAGTATGATGATTCTCACAAGACTATTACAAACTAATTTGACTCAGTTATGAATGGATCACAAGAAAGTGATGTGATTTGTAATTGTAAATTCTATATATTGTGGATCTCTTATTATGTTATTATGTTGTCGTATGATGTAAATTATATATGCTATGTCATGCTATGTTGTAAATTCTCTTATGCTATGTCGTGCTATGTTGAGAATCATGTCAAGCTATGTTATACTATCATACTATGCCATGTTATAAATCATGCTATATTATGTTGTAAAATCAAGATGTTGTTGGAACATGCTTAAAGTTATGTTTTTTTTTAATTTAAATGGATCTTGTTTATGGGAATTTGCCTATTAGGTTAGGTGTACCCATAAACTTGAAACTATAATTAAATAAAACTTGAATATGGGAATTTGCCTATTGAGTTAGGTGTACCCATATAAAACCATGTTGTTAAAAAAATTAGATGATGTTGATTCACACATGTTCATATGTAAGTTTATGAAAATTGATTGAGATTATATTAGGTGAATTTTGAACAAGTTGACACCTTTAGGTCCATGACGTGTATAATCTATGCAAGTTGGACATATGCAAGTTTCACCCCTTATTATGATTCATTTGGTCACATATACATGTTGTTATTATGATAATCTTCTTTATGCTATGAGTTAGGCTATTCGAGTCTAACATATATTTTGCGAATAAACGTTCAAACGTGGGGTAGGGGTAATATTAGGAATTAATAAATTGGGTGCAATTTTGTAAGATTTTGCATACCATGAATGGATGTCCATAATTGAGTCAATTATGGACATTGTTAAAAATTGGAAGTAATTAATAATTCAAGTAGGGAATTATTAAAATTGGGGGAAAGTGGATTATTATTAATAATCAATGCTTAGGACACGAGGTTGGACCCGTTTGTGATGTAAACCTGCCCGGACCCGCCCGGCAAATCCAGTAGTCACAAATGTCGGCCCAATGTGAGAGGTCCTAGGCCCAAACTAAAGCATAACAGTTGTAAAGACACGAGGTTAGACTCTTTTATGGTGTAAGACTGCCCGGACCCGCCCGGCAAATCCAGCTGCCATAAATGCCAGTCTAATGTGAGAGGTCTTTATGAGGTTATGGCCTTAATGAACTAAGAAATACATAACCAGATAATCATGTAAGGTGGGACATGGGGGTTAAGTAGGTGCCTTGGGTGGCATGAGGAATCTGGTGGTTGCCTTTAGAGGCATTTGAAATACGATTAGACTTAACCAAACACACATGTAAATGAACATGACTAAGTGGATTAAGTGGGATGGACTAATGGGGACAAGCTTAGGTGGAATGCTTAAATAGTGGGGGCCCATTTCAACCAGTATCCCAAAACGTATCTTTGTGGGCTCGACCCAAGTCGAGGACGGGACACGCATACTGGGTTTGACTATAAGAGGCCAAAACAGGGAGCGGTGGCAACGCAAGTCCAACGGGTTTCATATGCGTGTGTGGACCCGGGCTGGTAGGTAAGACGTTGGTGCATCGTGTAGGTATAAGCCGTGCATGTCCGTTGTATCAGGTTGCCACTTTAGGGGAGTGATACACCCCACTGTGGGGCCAGCACGGGTATCTACGAGTTAGGGAGCCGATCGAATAATGGGAAGTAGGGTACACCTAGTGGAGATAGGGGCAGGCGGCACCTATGTAGTCAGCTAGGGGTACGTAAAGCCATTGGGAAAGTTTCTAAGTGAAACTAAGTGGGATGAATCTTTAGGGTGACTGGTGTGGTGCAGTATAGTGTTTATCCTTTAGTATTTAGGAGCGCCTATAACGTTGCCTTTAGCGATTGTCTATGTCCTTAATCTGCTCTTCATAGACATTTTCTTGTTTTCCAGCTTATGCCTTAGTCCAGTTATTTTGGTAATAGTATTGTAGAATTATCATATTCACCAGACTTATGTCTGACCCCCTCTTTTCCATCCTTTTTCTCCCTTCAGGTCCGCAGGTTGGGCCAAGTTCTAGTGGAGTCTAGTTGGATCGCTTATCTTCTGGAAAGCTTGGACTGCTGAAGTAAAGTCCAGCTTGTTATCTTTCTTTTTAATGGCTATTCATGTAATGGGATTATGTACTTGTTTTATCAAGATAGATATTGTACTTGACATTGAATATGGTGTTATGATGTAATCAAACATGTTTTGACTTCTGCTACAATGAAATAAAGTTTTTGAATTTCCAAGTACTATTTTATATCTGTCTTGTTGTAATTTTACTGTTCTATATTCACTTAAAACCTCCATGGTAGTTAATGCATTCCCTTTGTGAGTGACATTAATGGACGTGGGGTGTCACACGTGGTATCAGAGCATAAGGTTACTAGAATAGATAAAAAAAAAATTTTAAGATTTTTTTTTTTTCTAAAGTATTTTTGGAAGAAGTGCTTTCAAAAAAAAAAAAAAAACATGTTATTTAAAGAGAGTTTTTATGAAAAACATAATCCCAAATAGCCACATCCTTATCTTTATCTTTCGAATTCTCCATTTTGAATCTTTCCTTTTTCGTTTCAGCATGGCTGAAGATCTTAATCTCCCAGAAGGTGTGACGATTCCAGGGTGGTTTAGGAGATACATGGAGGCTAAGGCCACCACTGCAGGCCCAACGGATACTCCTCCACCCCTAGTTGCACCCATTCCTCCTCCTCCTCCTCCTCGTGTTGACACTTTTGCAAAGACGTGCAAGGAATTCAAGGCTATGGGAGGAAAAACTTTTCAAGGGACTGAGACGTTTGTGGAGGCTAGAGATTGGCTTAAGGAGACTGAGGAATTGTTGGATATCTTTGAAGTGGAAGATGGGAGGAAAGTCCGTTTAGCTGCTTGGTTAATGAAGGGAGAGGCCTCGTTTTGGTGGGAGGTCACTAACGGGGAACGTCCAGTTGATTCATGGGCGGATTTCAGACGAAGGTTTGAGGCAAAGTTTCTTTCAAGGGCAGAGGAGAACTTAAATATGGAAAAATTCCTGGCACTAAAGAAAGGGAGCTCATCAGTAAAGGAATATGTCAATAAATTTAATCAGTTAGCAAGGTTTGGCTTGGAGTTGGTGAACACGCCAGAGAAGAAAGCTTTGAGGTTCGTTAGAGGCTTGAATGAACCGTTGCAAGGGTTGGCTATGACCCACATCCCTATGGGAGCCACCTTTGAAAAGCTAGTAGAAATGGCACTTATGCATGAGGATAAGGCAGTTGAAAAGAAAGGGGATCAGAAGAAACCCCAACAGCAAAATAAGAAGGGTGGTAAAAACAATAATGGCAAAGGGAAGAAGAAATGCTTCAATTGTGGGACGCCTGGCCATCTCAGCAAAGATTGTAGAAAGAAAAAGAAGACTGGTTGTTTTCATTGTGGAGATGCGGGACATTTAGTGAAGGACTGTCCAAAGAAGGGGCAGAGGGCAGGGTCTACCTCGGGAGGACAGGTGCAGGCTCTTATGGCACCAAGGCAGGCAAGGGGGCAAGTTCAGGCTATTGCGGCGCCACCGCTGCAAGAAAGAGGTAGAACAATTTCTGTTGAAAGCTTAGTTTTTCTGTTTGATCATCCTGTCCGTACCTTATTCGATTCTGGCGCATCTCATTCGTTTATCTCTGCATCATTAGTTGAATCACTGCACTTGAACACCAGTTTAATCGAGGATCCCTTGGTCGTTTCAAATCCAATTGGGGGTTCGGCTCATTTGACCATGATATGTTTGGATTTGAAAATCTCTATACTTAGCGTTGAATTTAGTGTGATGCTTATGTATTGGGCTTCACGGGCTATGGGCTAATTTTAGGAATGGATTGGTTGTCTAGAAATAGGGCCATTCTTGATTGTGAAAGGAGAGTAGGTAGGCTTGTGACTCGCCTTGGTAATGCTCTCGACATCTTTTGTAATCCCATAAATTCCGTTATGCTAAGTTATCTTGAATCGCTTGACGCGTCTGTAGAGAACCTGCGATCGGTAGAAGTGGTCCGGGAATATCCGGATGTGTTTGAGGAGGTGAAGGGCTTACCTCCAAAGCGGGAGATAGACTTTCGAATTTATCTTGTGGATAATGCTAAACCCGTATCTTTGCCAGTGCGCCACATGGCTCCTCGTGAAAGGAGGGAACTCAATAAGCAAGTAAAGGAGTTGCTTGAGAAGGGGTTCATAAGACGTAGTATATCGGAGTGGGGTGCTCCATTAGTTTTTGCCACAAAGGCGGATGGGTCTCTTAGACTTTGTATGGACTATAGAGAACTAAACAAGCTTACTAAAAAGAACCGACACCCACTGCCGAGGATTGACGATCTCTTTGATCAGTTGGTTGGCACCTTAGTGTTTTCGCAGTTGGACTTAGCCACTGGCTTTCATCAACTGAGAGTGGCTGAGGATAGTATAGATAAGACTGCTTTTAGGACTCCTGACGGATTCTATGAATGGCTAGTGATGCCCTTTGGTTTGACAAACGCCCCTGCATATTTTGTTGATTTGATGAGTAGGGTGTTTAGGGAATACCGTAACAAATTCGTGGTAGTCTTTGTGGATGACATCTTAGTCTTTTCTAAGAATAAAGAAGAGCACTCCCTACATCTTAGGGAAGTGTTGGAAACCCTTCGAGCACATAACCTTAAGGCAAAATTTTCTAAGTGTCACTTCTGGAGGAAGGAAGTACGGTTCTTAGGGCACGTGGTTTCCAAAGAAGGGATAGCAGTGGATCCCGCAAAGGTGGTGGCCATCCAAGATTGGAAGGTCCCTAAAAATGCAACCGAAGTAAGAAGTTTCTTGGGGTTGGCTGGCTATTATAGGAAGTTTATCAAAGACTTCGCAAAAATATCAGCTTCATTAACACGGTTAACGAAGAAGAACCTGGTTTCTACGTGGGACAAAGATTGCGATGATGCGTTCCAACGTTTAAAGAGAGCCTTAACTTCAGCCCCAGTCTTAGTGCTGCCAGACGGGAATAAACCGTTTACCATCTATACCGATGCTTGTGGGACGGGACTTGGCGCGGTCCTCATGCAAGAGGGAAGAGTAATAGCCTATGGTGGAAGGCAGTTGAGGGTTCATGAAAAGAATTACCCCACGCATGACTTAGAGCTAGCCGCAATTGTTTTCGCGCTTAAGTCTTGGCATCACTATCTTCTTGGTGAGAAATTCGAACTGTTCACTGACCACAAATCATTAAAATACTTATTCTCTCAGAAGGATTTGAATTTAAGGCAGCAGCGGTGGATGGAATTCTTAGCCTCCTACGATTTTGAAATAGCATATACCCCCGGCAAGGGTAACGTGGTGGCAGACGCCTTAAGTAGGAAAAGGTTGTCCTTGAGTCTGTTGTTTGTTGAACGACAAAGCTTAGAATTCATCTCTATGTTTGACTTTAGACCCTCCGTTGACTTAGTACCCGGTCTGTTAGCATCCTTGGAGGTTAGACCTACACTTCTAGGACGGGTTGGTGAGGCACAGCGAGACGACCCACGGTTGGTTGAGATAGCAGAAAAGCTCAAAGGGGGGGAGTCATCAAGCCATCTTCGTAGGTATACCCTAGACGATAAGGGTTGGTTACGAAGGGATAATAGACTTTGTGTACCGCAAGACGAAGACTTAAGGAAGGCCATTCTTGATGATGCTCATCGCTCAAAAATGACCATTCATCCCGGCGGGGATAAGATGTACAAAGATATGAAGCGGGTTTTCTTTTGGGCCGGTATGAAAAAGGATGTGGCCGAGTACGTCGCTAGATGCTTGGTGTGCCAACGAGTTAAAGCAGAACAAAAGAAACCCGGTGGGTTGCTTCACCCATTAGAAGTTCCACTATGGAAATGGGAAAGCATCTCAATGGATTTTGTGGATGGATTACCAAGATCAAGGAAGGGTAACACGGGGATTTGGGTTATAGTAGATAGACTTACTAAAAGCGCCCATTTTATTCCCGTGAAAAGTAAGAGGATTGCTCCGTGGTTGTCTTCTATATACATTAAGGAGATAGTTCGTTTGCACGGTATTCCGTCTAGTATAGTAAGCGACCGTGACCCCATCTTTACTAGCGAATTTTGGAAGAGTTTACAAGAGGCGGTAGGGACTCAGCTATGTTTGAGCACCGCATATCATCCTCAGACAGACGGCCAGACCGAGAGGGTGAATCGCATTCTAGAGGATCTTTTAAGGCTTTGTATCCTAGACTTTGGGGGTACATGGGAAGAGCACCTTCCGTTAGTAGAATTCGCATATAACAATAGCTTTCAGTCTAGTATTGGCATGGCACCTTTCGAAGCTCTTTATGGAAGGCCTTGCCGTTCGCCTACATGTTGGTGGGAATCTACCGATAAAATCCTATTTGGGCCCGATATGGTTAGGGAAACCTCGGAGAAGATTGAGTTGATTCGAAGGAGGATGAAAGCAGCACAAGATAGGCAAAAATCGTATGCTGATAAGAGGAGGACAGATCTTGAGTTTGACATTGGGGACATGGTTTTTATCAAAGTATCTCCGTTACAGAATGTTGTTCGCTTTGGGTCCGTGGGGAAATTAGCACCAAGGTTTGTAGGGCCGTTTCCTGTAAAAAACAGGATTGGGAAGATGGCATATAGGGTGGAGTTGCCTGAGAAACTTAGTGGAGTACACGACGTATTCCATGTATCACATTTGAGGAAGTGTTTGCACAAGACCGCGGAGGTGGTAGAGCCGAGCTTGCTTAAAGAGGTGGAAATAGAGCGTGATGCAACAATTAGACGAGCTCCTACATGCATTCTTGGGTCGGAGATCAAAAAGTTGAGGAATCGAGAGGTCAGACTGGTTAAAGTGCAATGGGGAGATGATGAGAGCAACGCAACTTGGGAGACAGAAGAGAAGATGCGTTCGTTGTACCCTTTTCTTTTTGAGGGTATGTCTTTTAATTTCTCCTTTATCGCTTAGCTTATCTTATCTTATCTTTAGTATGTCCTCTCATTAGTATCTTTGACTTTTAGTTAGGATAATACTATGGTTGAAACATGTGTTTGAGACATGTTATGTATGATGGATGCAAAATGGATGCAAGTGTTTGCTAGTGGTTGCTCGTGGATGCATATATACACACACTTTAGGCACTAGATCGGCTCAGTCACTTCATATTGCATATTGCATATATATGGATGTATTTAGTATAATGGATGTATAATGGTTGTACCATCATATGGATGCTGCATTCGGTTGAATGGGTGTGCACGCATATAGAAGTAGTACGTAAGCAATTAGGATCTTTTGCATACATAATGGATTCATGACACTTACATAATTTGCATTAAGGAGGTCAACTGAATCAGTAGACCGCCTGATTTCGCATTAGGTAAGGACATGTACACACACTTGCATATGATCATAAAGCATTAGAAGTCTTTTAAGGACAATGGATGCCTGTGTATGATGGATGAGTAGATGGACGTTTGGATGGTAGGATATACATTCTTCCAGACTTGAAGATTTCGGGGACGAAATCCTAAAAGGAGGGGAGAATGTAACACCCCGAATTTTCTATTAACACTAAAGTTGCTAAAATATTAATAAGTGTGTAAGAGAGGGGATGTATCTAATATGAATATAAAAATATTAATAAGTGTGTAAGAGAGGGGATGTATCTAATATGAATATAAAAATATTAATAAGTGTGTAAGAGAGGGGATGTATCTAATATGAATATAAAAATATTAATAAGTGTGTGAGAGAGGGTATATATCTAATATGTATATAAAAACAATAATAAGTAAAGGGGGATGTATCTAATATGTACATTGTAGAATATATATATATATATTGCTGAGTGTTTGTTGAGTCACTTCTGACTCATTGCTGAGTCAACAAGATAAACCCCATCTTGTCTGAACGGCTGCGGTTATTTCTAGGTTAAATCTAATGGCCTAAATGCATTCTAAAATCTATAAATAAGTGGGTAGACCCTAAACCTAAATCACTTGTAAAATTAGAGAAGCTACCGTCATGCTGCTGCCATGGAGTTCAGCGTAGCCGTCACAAACTAAGAAGAGGAAGCCTAATCATCTACAACTAAATCTACACAAATCAAATCAAAAGATCTCTCTTTCTCTAATTCTTTTCTTTTGTTGGTGAGTATGATGATTCTCACAAGACTATTACAAACTAATTTGACTCAGTTATGAATGGATCACAAGAAAGTGATGTGATTTGTAATTGTAAATTCTATATATTGTGGATCTCTTATTATGTTATTATGTTGTCGTATGATGTAAATTATATATGCTATGTCATGCTATGTTGTAAATTCTCTTATGCTATGTCGTGCTATGTTGAGAATCATGTCAAGCTATGTTATACTTTCATACTATGCCATGTTATAAATCATGCTATATTATGTTGTAAAATCAAGATGTTGTTGGAACATGCTTAAAGTTATGTTTTTTTTTTAATTTAAATGGATCTTGTTTATGGTAATTTGCCTATTAGGTTAGGTGTACCCATAAACTTGAAACTATAATTAAATAAAACTTGAATATGGGAATTTGCCTATTGAGTTAGGTGTACCCATATAAAACCATGTTGTTAAAAAAATTAGATGATGTTGATTCACACATGTTCATATGTAAGTTTATGAAAATTGATTGAGATTATATTAGGTGAATTTTGAACAAGTTGACACCTTTAGGTCCATGACATGTATAATCTATGCAAGTTGGACATATGCAAGTTTCACCCCTTATTATGATTCATTTGGTCACATATACATGTTGTTATTATGATAATCTTCTTTATGCTATGAGTTAGGCTATTCGAGTCTAACATATATTTTGCGAATAAACGTTCAAACGTGGGGTAGGGGTAATATTAGGAATTAATAAATTGGGTGCAATTTTGTAAGATTTTGCATACCATGAATGGATGTCCATAATTGAGTCAATTATGGACATTGTTAAAAATTGGAAGTAATTAATAATTCAAGTAGGGAATTATTAAAATTGGGGGAAAGTGGATTATTATTAATAATCAATGCTTAGGACACGAGGTTGGACCCGTTTGTGATGTAAACCTGCCCGGACCCGCCCGGCAAATCCAGTAGTCACAAATGTCGGCCCAATGTGAGAGGTCCTAGGCCCAAACTAAAGCATAACAGTTGTAAAGACACGAGGTTAGACTCTTTTATGGTGTAAGACTGCCCGGACCCGCCCGGCAAATCTAGCTGCCATAAATGCCAGTCTAATGTGAGAGGTCTTTATGAGGTTATGGCCTTAATGAACTAAGAAATACTTAACCAGATAATCATGTAAGGTGGGACATGGGGGTTAAGTAGGTGCCTTGGGTGGCATGAGGAATCTGGTGGTTGCCTTTAGAGGCATTTGAAATACGATTAGACTTAACCAAACACACATGTAAATGAACATGACTAAGTGGGTTAAGTGGGATGGACTAATGGGGACAAGCTTAGGTGGAATGCTTAAATAGTGGGGGCCCATTTCAACCAGTATCCCAAAACGTATCTTTGTGGGCTCGACCCAAGTCGAGGACGGGACACGCATACTGGGTTTGACTATAAGAGGCCAAAACAGGGAGCGGTGGCAACGCAAGTCCAACGGGTTTCATATGCGTGTGTGGACCCGGGCTGGTAGGTAAGACGTTGTTGCATCGTGTAGGTATAAGCCGTGCATGTCCGTTGTATCAGGTTGCCACTTTAGGGGAGTGATACACCCCACTGTGGGGCCAGCACGGGTATCTACGAGTTAGGGAGCCGATCGAATAATGGGAAGTAGGGTACACCTAGTGGAGATAGGGGCAGGCGGCACCTATGTAGTCAGCTAGGGGTACGTAAAGCCATTGGGAAAGTTTCTAAGTGAAGCTAAGTGGGATGAATCTTTAGGGTGACTGGTGTGGTGCAGTATAGTGTTTATCCTTTAGTATTTAGGAGCGCCTATAACGTTGCCTTTAGCGATTGTCTATGTCCTTAATCTGCTCTTCATAGACTTTTTCTTGTTTTCCAGCTTATGCCTTAGTCCAGTTATTTTGGTAATAGTATTATAGAATTATCATATTCACCAGACTTATGTCTGACCCCCTCTTTTCCATCCTTTTTCTCCCTTCAGGTCCGCAGGTTGGGCCAAGTTCTAGTGGAGTCTAGTTGGATCGCTTATCTTCTGGAAAGCTTGGACTGCTGAAGTAAAGTCCAGCTTGTTATCTTTCTTTTTAATGGCTATTCATGTAATGGGATTATGTACTTGTTTTATCAAGATAGATATTGTACTTGACATTGAATATGGTGTTATGATGTAATCAAACATGTTTTGACTTCTGCTACAATGAAATAAAGTTTTTGAATTTCCAAGTACTATTTTATATCTGTCTTGTTGTAATTTTACTGTTCTATATTCACTTAAAACCTCCATGGAAGTTAATGCATTCCCTTTGTGAGTGACATTAATGGACGTGGGGTGTCACATCCGGTTGCGAGATGGGAGACGCACAGGTGGCTTTCGCAATCAAAGTTGGGTTCGTATTTGGTTAAAAGGGAACGACGATAAGAAGAGGGAGAAACGACAGAAACAATTTTGAACGCGAACATAAATTCAAACCAATCAAGGTGAGAATTCTGATTTATAAATTAAATAAAATCTAATTATTGTTTTTGTTTTTAAAATTATGTTGTGAATGATTATGATTCTGATCTGTGATGTGATATGTAAATTTGTTGTTTGATGATTGGGTTGGATTATGATGCTCACATTTTGTTAGATCCGACAAGGATACTTCTTTATTTCGTATTCGTGAACATAGATCTGATAAAGTTCCTCCTTTTACCTAGATCTATGGAATTCAATATGGTTTGGTAATAAAGTTTTAATCTTTATTGTTGATTCTTAAACAATGAATTGATTTCAATGCAAAGGACATATTTTTAACATCGAATAATTTACATACAAAAAGATACAATTTATAATGTTTTACATTAAAAGGAGACAATTCTTACTGTCATTATTGTAGATTTAAAGGTTAACATAGATAAGAACCATTTTTGGTTGTCATTCTCTTTTTGTAAAAAAAAAAAAAAAAAAAAGAACAAAATTTATTGTCATTTTTGTTTCAACAAAATATTACATGTTTTTAATGTCATTTTGTTTTCTACTAGAAGTATTACCATTTTTAGTGTCATTTAATAAGAAAAATAAAAGAACACATTATTTTGATTTGAAATAAAAAAATACAAGATTTTGTCTTGAAACAAAGGAATACATTTTTGTAACTTGAAATGAAATAATATTTTCTTATAAATGTTATAGTAGAATAAAACCACATTTTGTGTTAAAAACGTATTAGAGAAACAAAACAATAAGAAATAAAACAAAATTTTGTGTTAAAAACATATTAGTGTGACGAGAAGGAATTTCGCTCGGTCCGAACCAGTCGCTAAACCGATCTAGACCGTTCGAAACGCCCTATCGTTTGACAACACGACACAACAGAACGCATACAGAAGAACATTTCATTGTATATTACAACAATGCATCAGATTACAAGAATATACAGAGTATAAATGAATATTACACAAATATATCAGAGATTTAAATTACATTTAAATAAATTGCAGCGGAAAATAATACAATACACAACTAGAAGAGATATACGAATACAAAGCTTTCCGGATATCATTCCAGCTGTAAACCAGGATCCTGTGAATATAAATCTGCAAAACCAAAACTACTAGCTGTCCGTGTCAAAATAAGGGCACCCAGAGTTTAGGTTAAAACAATAAACTCCAGGTCAGTCATGTGACTGGTGTGAGAACTAAAACAGTTATAAATCTTTATTTTAAAGTTAGGTAAATCAAGGGACCACGCCGTATAACACGGAACGGGTTTCCTCCCAAGAATACCAGTGCATAAAACAAACAGCGCAATGCTACTAAATAAAGAAAAATGAAGCTATTATAAGACCCAGTTCCCATCACACAATGCAATCGCAAGCCGGAGGATAGGGTTTTTACCTTATAATAGCCAAGAATGCTTGATACGTTGAAAACAAATCATTTGATACTATTATAAGTGCATAGTGTATAAAACAACTTCAAATCATAAGTATCAATCATAGGCGGCATGAGCGCCCCATCCTACTATGTCGCCATACTAGGCTCTACAAATAAAACCGCAAATGTCACGTATTTGTAGATTGGATTTCTGTCTATGAACCGAGGCAAAAGATAGTCCTCAACCGATTCGTGACTCTCTAGCCCGAGCCACCGGAACAGCCGCAACTGCCCCTTGGATCGTCAGGGCCGGTCCACCGATGTGGATTATAGTGCCTGAACAATACGTTTCCCCGCCCTTTGGGGCGTAAACGAGCCAACTAAATGACTCCATCGGTTCGAGAATGACCAACCAATCTGAGGCGCCTCGCAACAGCAACAACCACATAAGTCAAACTCGTCAGGGCGTGTAAAACCACTGACGCCACTTCTAACTAGAAAGAAACGCATGCCCTCCCTGAGGTCCGTCTCCCGTTTTTGGTTCATACCGGGTGTGAAACACGCGAAGTAAACGTTACACAAAGCTATGCCACAAAGGCCGTGCTTTGATCATCACCACAAGACTTTGCTTTTCAACAGAAGCCTCGATCAATTGCCACTTAGGCATGCCACACAGGCAATTCACTCCATGTGTTTGATATCCATCAATATATAACCCCTGAGCTCGTACGTCTCAGAGAAGGGCGTTAAGCAAGAGAATAAATTCTCCGCCGCCAAACAGATATATATTTAATAGAGATCAATCACACGGACTAAAATCCAATGTCAGACACACAGTCCATTTACAAGTCCATTCTGGGTCTGAACGAAACCGGAGGCACCTAGTACCCCGCATATCCATCGATCTCCAAGTACGTCTGGACGATCACCAACTATTTCCATCTTTTTGGGTGTACAGCCCAATCAAGATCATCAGTAATCACCCAAACGACGTGAAGACTTCTGGTCTTCGACCACCGTCTTCATCTTCGACTTATCGTCGTATCAGTTATTCAGAATGGGATAAACCCGGTCTTTCCGAATAACTCGCGTATATTTTAAATAAGTGTTACACAAACACAACATACGCCTCATTCCAATTCATCAGTCACTAACCGTAGATTAATCAAGAGAATAATTCCCCAAATATTAACCCCGAAGGCCGAAACCAACATCAGATCAATATCCAGAAAACCATTCTGCTTAGCTAACCGACAGTTAGTTTCTAAATTTCACATTCATAGGGAAAGGTTCCCATTAATTTTATCAAAGATAAATTCTTTATATTTATTCTTTAATCTATCTTTGAATATCAATTCAAAACTAGTCGGGATTAGCGAACCTTACCGAAGTAATCATTTATTTTAATTCCCCCATCCCAACCTATTCATCCCATGAAGTAAAACTGGTAATACTTCATATCTAACACCACAGTGTTATCGATAAATTCAATTACCATTTCACGTTCGAATCTAATTAAAGATTTAACTATCGCCTGGAGCAAAACTGGTGATACTCCATTTTCGATCATTTCAATCTAATTAAAGATTCATTAAAACTCCACTTAGTTTTAATCTTCGACTGGGTTAAAGAATCAGTGTCATTTAAAACACGGTTCACGATAAACCCAAAATCACATTCCATTAATTATCGGGTTAAAGAACAAGTGTTATTTAAAACACTGTTCACGATAAACCCAAAAATCAATACCCATTCAATTCCAATTAAATATCATTTAATTGGTGCACTTCATTAAATCTAAATAAAAAGATTTAATCTTTTCTCAACTGGGTTCAAGAACAGTGTTAGTGAAGACACCATTCACGACAAACCCAAATCACATTTGCATATTCAATATAAGGCTTTGAATAGAAAATATATCGGCTTATATTCAATATCAAATTCTACGATTAACAAATGTCATATTGGAAATAACGATATAAATATATATCTTTCAAATTTCCATAACAACATCTGTATAATCACGAATTCCAACATCGAAATATTCCGAAGACAATTTCGATTCAAATCCACTCCAATGCAATCATTGGAAATCTTGGTTATTTTTAAAACCCTTTTCGAATTCAATTTATTTATTTAAAAATAAATAGAATTATAATTCTAGTTCAAAACTAGTTCATTTCGATACAAATCTATTTTTATCTTTTCAAATATGGAGTTTTTCATCCCAATTCTTTCTAAATCATTTCTTATGATTTTACCCAAATTATTACTATTTTTAATAATTTTACCAAGGCCTGTACAGTCGATTTCCATCAACGGCCATCGAACTGCACTTACAACGACCTTTTTCAAATTTGATTTGGACATAATTCCAAATCCAACCGTTAGATTTCAAATTTCTAATATTCGTTAGAAAGCTCTTTTCGATACGAACCCAACGGTTCCGGTTTCAGGAGAATCCGACGGTCGGATCTCCCGTAATGTCCGTTTGAAATAAATGGTCGAAATTCGCGAACTGCCGCGGCGCGGCGCGTTCTATTCAGGCCATTATATTATATATATAATATATATAATATACACTTCGTCGATTTCTATTTAAAACGAATTTTATAAATCGTTTTAATTTCATTTCAAAAGCAATTTCAACTTCCATTTCAATTCAAATCAAAATTGAATTCTTCTTTATAAATTCGTTTTAAAATTCATTTCTATTCAATTCAAATTTCAGTTCAATTTGAATTCATTTCAATTTGCTTTCAATTCAATTTGAATTCGTTTTCAATTCATTTCGAATTCGTTTTCAGTTTATTTCAAATTCGTTTTCAATTCATTTCATTTCGAAATCGTTTTCAATTCATTTCATTTCGAAATCGTTTTCAATTCATTTCATTTCGAAATCGTTTTCAATTCATTTCGAATTCGTTTTCAATTCATTTCATTTCGAAATCGTTAAAATCGATATAAATATCGTTCACGTCAAAATGGCGTCAATCTAATCAACACGGCTTCATAAATTTCTGTTTTCAAATATTCTATTTCAAATATTTCTTTTTCAAAATAGTTGTTATTATCAAAATATTTCGTTCAACACATGACCAATCTCAATGGATGAGTACTGTCAACACATGAACCTTTATTTTATAATATTCTTTATTTTCTAAATTGGAATGAGGCCCAATCAATCACCATATAATGTTAATTATATGGAATTTCATACATCACACGTATATAATAACATTGAAAAATAATCAACCATCGTGTAACACCCCACGTCCGTTAGTGTCACTCACAAAGGGAATGCACTAAGTTCTGTGGAGCATTTTGGGTAAAAGATGCAGATAAATTACAAGACAGACAAATTATTAAACAGTGGAAAATATAACTTTGCTTTATTGATAATTTAGTCTGTACAAGATTCTTTTACAATATCAGAGTATCATCTGTCTTTATAAAATAAAGAAGCATGAAAATACATTTATATATTCCCCAATGTAGCAAGAGCCAGCCATAGCATCTGGAAGAGAATCCAAAGACAACTTCGTCAAATCTTCAAGCCGGGAAAGAGCAACGGTCCAGTCTAATCCTGAGTTATACTATTCCCTCCTCAACTACCTAGGGGGGGGGGGGAACGGAAGAAAAGAAGACGAAAGAAAAACAGATTCAGACATAAAGCCTGAGTAAGTTCAGTAACTTCTAGCATGTGAACATGGAAAAACAAAACGACATGAATTAACTGAATACAAGATTACACCATGACGATAAGGTCAACAAGATTAGACAAGGTAGTCACAAGATATGTTAAGATGACTGGATACGCTCTAATACTTTCGCAGCTTCGCTATTTCCTTGTTATACTGGTTTCTATATCTCTGCACCACCTAACTAGTGTTCAACTAGTAACGATAACGTGATCCCAACCCCTGTAGTTTCCATTGTCTTCAGGCATACATTTATTATTTATTACCTAGATCTAGTCTAGGGTTTTCTATCAAGTGCTTCTAAGATTTAACTATAGTTTTACGCTATCTGCTGAACGCTTTTCGAGTTCAGGGTTTATGCCACCTAGTCCAACTAGGGATTACGCTACCTGTCGAACAATGCCCCCAAGTCTAGGACACACTACCTAGAGTGGTATATGCTCCTAGGCTTCCCCACGCATGTATCGCGAATCGTTATCGCTTGTCTAGATGCACATGTCCTGTAATGTGCGATCCGAGTCCTGTGACAGGGCAAATCAAGGAATACAGAACTCGGTCGGGAGCTTTCGGATATCTGCCGATGCAGATGCTAAGGTCTGTTTTTATTCCAGTGGCTATGGTCCCACTTGACCCCTCCCTCAACTAATGAAAGGCACACCTTGTAAAATGAGAACTATACGCCGGCCCTCGGTGCCCCACTATCCTATGGCCATCCGCAACCATAACTAGATAGCAAGTATATGGTCTTTTGGAGTTCTCCGCCTTTCCGCTTCACGTGTCTCGATTGACTCAAGATGGATGGTAGACGACGAGCTGCTATCACAGGGCTACCGTCTTCTCGCCGAATCACGCTGGTCCATCCTAGTCTTTAGGTTGCCACATATATATATTGCAACCAAGGCATACCCTCGGTTCTTCTAACGCAGACCTTAACCTCTGTGAGCCCAGGATGATCATCTGCAGCCTCACAGAGGGATACCAAGAGTACCCTCACGTCCCCTCGAAGCCTTGGGCTTCGTAACCCAATTCGTTGGAGCCTTCTTAAAACCATATGGATGTCCGCTCCTTCGTGTTATACTAAGAATTACTACTTAGTTCTACTAACTAAGGTTTACCACTTAGTTTCCAAATTCCTTGTTTTCTTAACTAATTTTTACTACTTAGTCCCTTTTTCAACTGAGGTTTACTATTTAGTTTTCTTTCTCGCCAGGTTGGGTTGGTTAAGTGTCTTTAGTCGATTGAAGCTATCTTAACCCTCTTCCCTTATCCTATTACACTGGATAAGTGTTATCCCTTTATGCTTTTTTTTACTTAACCCTATTCATTTATCATATTCTGATAGTTAAGCATTCAAGTTTACTTAACCCTATGGTCTAGTCCAGCTAACATATTAATTTGGCTAAGTGTATTACTTAACCCCAACCTCTAGTCTAATTAACATGTTAAATTGGCTAAGTGTATTAACTTTACTTAACCCCACCTTCTAGTCTAGTCAACATGTTAATTTGGCTAAGTATTCCCATGGACTTAACCCTCCCATTCTAGCTTTAACTGTGCTAAGTTGGTTAAGTGTTCCTTAACCTTCCCATTCTAGCTTTAATTAATAAATTAAAGCCGCAACCTCTCACATTAGACAGATATTGCTGCGGTTACTGGATGTGCCGGTCGGTTCCGGGCAGGTTTACACCGCAACTCAGTCTAACCTCAGGTTAGGCATATTCATGTTTTCTAAGTTCAAAGGGTTTTTGATTAATTTCCAAATCTGGTTTTGAAAACAACCATCCCGTCCTTCGGATCAGTTAGGGATAGCCAGGGAGGGCAGGAAACTTGTATTTTCCAAACCCAAGCCTAGACACTATCCTCTCTGTCACCCTAGAACCTTCTGGTCTATGTGTTATAAAAAGGGGTGTTATCAAAATACTTTTCTTTTGTTTATAAATTGTTAACAATTTATTTCAAAAGCCCATTTCCCCTTTTTAGACAAATTTGGCCTATATTTATTTGTCAAGCCTACTAGTATACTTATATTCTAGGCCCAAGTCCTAACCCAACATGCAGTTTAGGCCATTTCATATTTCATTGCCGAAACTAGATTAAATATCCTAGTTTATAATTTATCGCCAAAATTTAACCAAGTTACATATTTTGTGGTAAATGAACAATTTAACATTTATGACGAATTATATAAGTAAATTACTCCTAATTTACTGATTTCATTACTACTCTTTTAATGTACATTGTCACATTTATTATTATGGCCCATTCTCTCTTATTTATCATATTTATACTTTTTGGTATGTAAATTATACCAAGTTTAGTGTCGCTAACCATAATTTATTCTAAACATGACAATTGCTCACAATTATGAATAAATTAAAAATTGTGCTAATATACTTATTCCAAATCAACCTTAATTAACCCAATCTTGGTTTAACATCCTAATTCACAATTTATGGCAAAACTAGAATTATTTTTCTAGTTTACATTTTATGCCTAAAATTTAGCTTACTTACTAACGCTAAATTTAATATGTCAAAATCACATATTCCCTAATCCATGTCAAATTTCCCCGTTTTCATTTTAATATGCATGTCATAATACATATTCCAAATTATGCCAATTTCCAAGTTTACAACTACGTTCATATTCATTTCCATGTTTTTCCCCAAATCGCTTTCCCACCGTTCGAATAATCGTGATTCAACCTAGATTATAAATCTAGATTCGTAGATAAAAAGGGAATGAATCAAAATGACAAGAAGGAATAATTGGCATAAAAAGGTTTTGATAACAATGTAGGTTCAAGAATATGGGTAGACCTAACTATATAGGTAAACTCCCACTGTCTTAAAACCAAAGAATGGGCAAAATAGGTTCAAGAACGTAGGTAGACCTAACTTAATAGGTAAATTCCCACTGTCTTAAAACCAAAGAAAAACCAAGGAACAGGTAGAATAAATAATTGGGTTTAGACCCAACTTCTCAATCACAAAACTAAAGCAATATTTTCCTAATCATAAATCATGGGTGTCAAAATCACAGTTGTCCTCATTATGTCCTAAGTAATAGTTTATGTCCAAATCAAAGGTATAGGCCTAGTCAAGGAAATAATCCTTGTAGTCACAGTCACAGTCATAGGAAATGTCCATAGTCATATGCGATGTTCATAGTTCAAAAGGGAAAATAATTCCCATAGTCATAAGTCATTGTCATAGGCAATGTTTATATGTCCCAAAATCAAAGGCTTATGTCATAGTCCAAAGGCATATGCTTTCAAAGGCCACAGTCCTATAGTCATAGTCACGGTTACAGTCTTATTTGTCCTCGAATCATAATAGTTCTTAATTCAGTCCAAGAGTATAAACACAGATTCGAAGAGAGAGAGAGAGATTTGGCATATTCCTTTATTCCTTTAATTTCATGTCACAAATAAAACAAAATATTCAGATCTAGAAATAACCAACTTACAGAAAATAGATCTAGAAAAGAAGGAAAGCATGGCTATGATTCGTGCATCGTTGCTTGAAACTTGTTTGAGCTAGCCTTTGAATTCTTCACTTGAAACTTTGATTTGGATCCCTCCTTAAAAGTCTTTTAGCAGCATCTCCTCGTCTTGAATCATATTTTATTTTATTTATTTAAGAAAATTTAGAGGAGGGGAAGAAGCCATGAATCTTAGCAGCATAAGGATAGAAGAGAATTGGTGCAAAGAGAATGAAGACTAGGGCTGTTTATATAGCTGCTCAAGACCTTATCGTACACGCAGCGCTGAGTCAGCATTGAACCTAGTTAAGAAAATAGTCCAGGTACGTAGATGAATCTAGCCAAACCTTATCATACACGCAGTGCTGAGTCAGCATTGGGTCCCACAAGCTATTTTGGCGTAAAAGTTTGATTTTCAAACTTTTGAATTTCTGGAATTTATTTAACTGTTTTATTCACATGAAATATTCTTATATGTATACAATTCCTCTAACGACCATTTTACGCGTATATATATACACACAACTTTCATTTTATTTTCAAAATTCAAATGATGTTGCCATATTTCATTGACTGTAGCCTTATCTTGAATTTTATCTTTCGTATACATATATTTTTGTATATATATATATATATATATTTATATTTCTCATATGTATATATATATTTTTTCTTTATTTCCTTATACGTACGTTCTTATCCTTTTAAATTTTGAATTTGTATACGTACATATATTTGCATGTTTAGTTAGCCCTCTCTAAAACAATGATAAAAAATTATGCCGCCGCCGGGGTTCGAACCCCCGACCTCCATGCTACCAATCCAATGCCTTAACCAACTGAGCTACAGAGGCTTTTGTTAATAAGTCTTAGAACAATAATAATTATTGTTCTCTCCTTACCTCTTTTTTTTCATGTTAGTTACAATACTTAAATTAAACAACTGCATGGATCTTTTTCTTTTAATTTTTCTTTTTAAAAATTAATTATACTTTAATTTGAGAAACTTAATGTCACAGAATTACGGGGTGTTACATTCTCCCCCACTTAAAAGGATTTCGTCCCCGAAATCTTCAAGTTAGGAAGAATGTGTCCTACCATCCGGTCACCCATCTACTCAACCATTCAATCACAGGCATTCATTGTCCTTAAAAGATTTCTAATGCTTTCATGTTCATATGCATAGTGTGTATATATGTCTCTATCTAATGCAAAATCAGGCGGTCTACTGATTCAGTTGACCTCCTTAATGCAAATCATGTTAGTGCCATGTGTCCAATCATGCATGCAAACATCCCTAGTCATGTAAATACTACATGCGTGCACAGCCATTCAACCATATACAACGCCCATATGATATCATATCAAGTTCAACTTATAAACAAATGCATATATGTAAATGCAATATGAGAGCGTCCGAACTTGATCTAGTGCCTAATACGTATGCATATGCATCCACGAGCAACCATTTGCAACCACTTGCAACCATTTAACCATAAAATGTTTCAAATAATGTTTACATCCATTGGCTTCTACCTAAGGATCGCAGATACGACCTAGAGGATATACTTTGGAAAGAGAGAAACAACTACGCGTAAAGCTCCTAAACAGAGAAATCAAGGATGCACCCTTAAGGAAAAAGGGCATGTTGCTAGTATCTAGCCTTCTTGAGCTTTACTCCACTGTATCTTAACCAATTTATCTTCACGATTGTGAAGTTCCTAACTTCCATTCCCAAAATAAACAGATGTCAATCACGGTACCAAGTGTATGATTAGAGGTCTCTCCCTTATCCACCATGCCATAACTATAAGGGTTGAAAGATCACTACGCGCTTTTTAGAGCGCCTGTCACGACTATTCATCTCTCACGCAAACCATCCTAGTCGAACACGACATTCCTCAAGTACAAGCCCCAAAGGCCTAAACCAATATCAGACAAGCATCCAAGGAATATCTCCTCCAAATTTAGACGATCTACGTGATATGATATAAACAAACTCGATAACTATTCTCAAACCCCTACTATCCAAAAATAAACGGGTCGAACCACCCACTGGGTTTGAGACTGATTGGGATCTTCTTACTATACAAGTACTAAGGTGCAGAGACTTAACTATGGAAGCAAATATGAACAGATGCGAAGCGCTAAAACCGAAGGAAAGAGTATGAACAGAAAACTAGATTCTTTCCAACAGAAACTTTTACCACCTATCTCCTAGGTATGCTTAGCATGTACTTGTCCTTCTAAAAATCTTGTCCCTCGTCCTTGCCCTTGTCTTTAATTATATGCCCTATCATACTCTAGTAAGGATACTTCCTCTTTTATAATTTCTTCCTCCTTCGTGAGCTAACCTATCTCCATGCATTCCTCATCCTAGGGTTTTGTCCCTTTTGCCAAACTCCTCATCCCTTTCCATGTATTGCTATGTTGGCAAATCTCTCGAAAACTGCTTCCATCATACAGAAAAACCTTATAAACTTGAAAGAAGACTGGCCGTAAGTGGAACGAATATGGCTATAGATGGAGGACGGGCACTACTTTGCCCTTCGATGAGGTTACCTCCCAGAAAGCCAGGAGCCCCAGAGACTAAAGAAAGAAGGAGACAAGAATTCAAATAGAGGAAGAGAAGACAATGCGTATGGCTTTGGGGAATATGCCTTTAAAACAAATCCTTTCTTTTAAAAATGCTTCTTTAAAAACCTTTTGAAAATAATTTTTCAAATCTTTTATCTGATCCGGTAACCTTCAGCTCTGATACCACGTGTAACACCCCACGTCCGTTAGTGTCACTCACAAAGGGAATGCACTAAGTTCTGTGGAGCATTTTGGGTAAAAGATGCAGATAAATTACAAGACAGACAAATTATTAAACAGTGGAAAATAGAACTTTGCTTTATTGATAATTTAGTCTGTACAAGATTCTTTTACAATATCAGAGTATCATCTGTCTTTATAAAATAAAGAAGCATGAAAATACATTTATATATTCCCCAATGTAGCAAGAGCCAGCCATAGCGTCTGGAAGAGAATCCAAAGACAACTTCGTCAAATCTTCAAGCTGGGAAAGAGCAACGGTCCAGTCTAATCCTGAGTTATACTATTCCCTCCTCAACTACCTAGGGGGGGGGGGGGAACGGAAGAAAAGAAGACGAAAGAAAAACAGAGTCAGACATAAAGCCTGAGTAAGTTCAGTAACTTCTAGCATGTGAACATGGAAAAACAAAACGACATGAATTAACTGAATACAAGATTACACCATGACGATAAGGTCAACAAGATTAGACAAGGTAGTCACAAGATATGTTAAGATGACTGGATACGCTCTAATACTTTCGCAGCTTCGCTATTTCCTTGTTATACTGGTTTCTATATCTCTGCACCACCTAACTAGTGTTCAACTAGTAACGATAATGTGATCCCAACCCCTATAGTTTCCATTGTCTTCAGGCATACATTTATTATTTATTACCTAGATCTAGTCTAGGGTTTTCTATCAAGTGCTTCTTAGATTTAACTATAGTTTTACGCTATCTGCTGAACGCTTTTCGAGTTCAGGGTTTATGCCACCTAGTCCAACTAGGGATTACGCTACCTGTCGAACAATGCCCCCAAGTCTAGGACACACTACCTAGAGTGGTATATGCTCCTAGGCTTCCCCACGCATGTATCGCGAATCGTTATCGCTTGTCTAGATGCACATGTCCTGTAATGTGCGATCCGAGTCCTGTGACAGGGCAAATCAAGGAATACAGAACTCGGTCGGGAGCTTTCGGATATCTGCCGATGCAGATGCTAAGGTCTGTTTTTATTCCAGTGGCTATGGTCCCACTTGACCCCTCCCTCAACTAATGAAAGGCACACCTTGTAAAATGAGAACTATACGCCGGCCCCCGGTGCCCCACTATCCTATGGCCATCCGCAACCATAACTAGATAGCAAGTATATGGTCTTTTGGAGTTCTCCGCCTTTCCGCTTCACGTATCTCGATTGACTCAAGATGGATGGTAGACGACGAGTTGCTATCACAGGGCTACCGTCTTCTCGCCGAATCACGCTGGTCCATCCTAGTCTTTAGGTTGCCACATATATATATTGCAACCAAGGCATACCCTCGGTTCTTCTAACGCAGACCTTAACCTTTGTGAGCCCAGGATGATCATCTGCAGCCTCACAGAGGGATACCAAGAGTACCCTCACGTCCCCTCGAAGCCTCGGGCTTCGTAACCCAATTCGTTGGAGCCTTCTTAAAACCATATGGATGTCCGCTCCTTCGTGTTATACTAAGAATTACTACTTAGTTCTACTAACTGAGGTTTACCACTTAGTTTCCAAATTCCTTGTTTTCTTAACTAAGTTTTACTACTTAGTCCCTTTTTCAACTGAGGTTTACTATTTAGTTTTCTTTCTCGCCAGGTTGGGTTGGTTAAGTGTCTTTAGTCGATTGAAGCTATCTTAACCCTCTTCCCTTATCCTATTACACTGGTTAAGTGTTATCCCTTTATGCTTTTTTTTACTTAACCCTATTCATTTATCATATTCTGATAGTTAAGCATTCAAGTTTACTTAACCCTATGGTCTAGTCCAGCTAACATATTAATTTGGCTAAGTGTATTACTTAACCCCAACCTCTAGTCTAATTAACATGTTAAATTGGCTAAGTGTATTAACTTTACTTAACCCCACCTTCTAGTCTAGTCAACATGTTAATTTGGCTAAGTATTCCCATGGACTTAACCCTCCAATTCTAGCTTTAACTATGCTAAGTTGGTTAAGTGTTCCTTAACCATCCCATTCTAGCTTTAATTAATAAATTAAAGCCGCAACCTCTCACATTAGACAGATATTGCTGCGGTTACTGGATGTGCCGGTCGGTTCCGGGCAGGTTTACACCGCAACTCAGTCTAACCTCGGGTTAGGCATATTCATGTTTTCTAAGTTCAAAGGGTTTTTGATTAATTTCCAAATCTGGTTTTGAAAACAACCATCCCGTCCTTCGGATCAGTTAGGGATAGCCAGGGAGGGCAGGAAACTCGTATTTTCCAAACCCAAGCCTAGACACTATCCTCTCTGTCACCCTAGAACCTTCTGGTCTATGTGTTATAAAAAGGGGTGTTATCAAAATACTTTTCTTTTGTTTATAAATTGTTAACAATTTATTTCAAAAGCCTATTTCCCCTTTTTAGACAAATTTGGCCTATATTTATTTGTCAAGCCTACTAGTATACTTATATTCTAGGCCCAAGTCCTAACCCAACATGCAGTTTAGGCCATTTCATATTTCATTGCCGAAACTAGATTAAATATCCTAGTTTATAATTTATGGCCAAAATTTAACCAAGTTACATATTTTGTGGTAAATGAACAATTTAACATTTATGACGAATTATATAAGTAAATTACTCCTAATTTACTGATTTCATTACTACTCTTTTAATGTACATTGTCACATTTATTATTATGGCCCATTCTCTCTTATTTATCATATTTATACTTTTTGGTATGTAAATTATACCAAGTTTAGTGTCGCTAACCATAATTTATTCTAAACATGACAATTGCTCACAATTATGAATAAATTCAAAATTGTGCTAATATACTTATTCCAAATCAACCTTAATTAACCCAATCTTGGTTTAACATCCTAATTCACAATTTATGGCAAAACTAGAATTATTTTTCTAGTTTACATTTTATGCCTAAAATTTAGCTTACTTACTAACGCTAAATTTAATATGTCAAAATCACATATTCCCTAATCCATGTCAAATTTCCCCGTTTTCATTTTAATATGCATGTCATAATACATATTCCAAATTATGCCAATTTCCAAGTTTACAACTACGTTCATATTCATTTCCATGTTTTCCCCCAAATCGCATTCCCACCGTTCGAATAATCGTGATTCAACCTAGATTATAAATCTAGATTCGTAGATAAAAAGGGAATGAATCAAAATGACAAGAAGGAATAATTGGCATAAAAAGGTTTGGATAACAATGTAGGTTCAAGAATATGGGTAGACCTAACTATATAGGTAAACTCCCACTGTCTTAAAACCAAAGAATGGGCAAAATAGGTTCAAGAACGTGGGTAGACCTAACTTAATAGGTAAATTCCCACTGTCTTAAAACCAAAGAAAAACCAAGGAACAGGTAGAATAAATAATTGGGTTTAGACCCAACTTCTCAATCACAAAACTAAAGCAATATTTTCCTAATCATAAATCATGGGTGTCAAAATCACAGTTGTCCTCATTATGTCCTAAGTAATAGTTTATGTCCAAATCAAAGGTATAGGCCTAGTCAAGGAAATAATCCTTGTAGTCACAGTCACAGTCATAGGAAATGTCCATAGTCATATGCGATGTTCATAGTCCAAAAGGGAAAATAATTCCCATAGTCATAAGTCATTGTCATAGGCAATGTTTATATGTCCCAAAATCAAAGGCTTATGTCATAGTCCAAAGGCATATGCTTTCAAAGGCCACAGTCCTATAGTCATAGTCACGGTTACAGTCTTATTTGTCCTCGAATCATAACAGTTCTTAATTCAGTCCAAGAGTATAAACACAGATTCGAAGAGAGAGAGAGAGATTTGGCATATTCCTTTATTCCTTTAATTTCATGTCACAAATAAAACAAAATATTCAGATTTAGAAATAACCAACTTACAGAAAATAGATCTAGAAAAGAAGGAAAGCATGGCTATGATTCGTGCATCGTTGCTTGAAACTTGTTTGAGCTAGCCTTTGAATTCTTCACTTGAAACTTTGATTTGAATCCCTCCTTAAAAGTCTTTTAGCAGCATCTCCTCGTCTTGAATCATATTTTATTTTATTTATTTAAGAAAATTTAGAGGAGGGGAAGAAGCCATGAATCTTAGCAGCATAAGGATAGAAGAGAATTGGTGCAAAGAGAATGAAGACTAGGGCTGTTTATATAGCTGCTCAAGACCTTATCGTACACGCAGCGCTGAGTCAGCATTGAACCTAGTTAAGAAAATAGTCCAGGTACGTAGATGAATCTAGCCAAACCTTATCATACACGCAGTGCTGAGTCAGCATTGGGTCCCACAAGCTATTTTGGCGTAAAAGTTTGATTTTCAAACTTTTGAATTTCTGGAATTTATTTAACTGTTTTATTCACATGAAATATTCTTATATGTATACAATTCCTCTAACGACCATTTTACGCGTATATATATACACACAACTTTCATTTTATTTTCAAAATTCAAATGATGTTGCCATATTTCATTGACTGTAGCCTTATCTTGAATTTTATCTTTCGTATACATATATTTTTGTATATATATATATATATTTATATTTCTCATATGTATATATATATTTTTTTCTTTATTTCCTTATACGTATGTTCTTATCCTTTTAAATTTTGAATTTGTATACGTACATATATTTGCATGTTTAGTTGGCCCTCTCTAAAACAATGATAAAAAATTATGCCGCCGCCGGGGTTCGAACCCCCGACCTCCATGCTACCAATCCAATGCCTTAACCAACTGAGCTACAGAGGCTTTTGTTAATAAGTCTTAGAACAATAATAATTATTGTTCTCTCCTTACCTCTTTTTTTTCATGTTAGTTACAACACTTAAATTAAACAACTGCATGGATCTTTTTCTTTTAATTTTTCTTTTTAAAAATTAATTATACTTTAATTTGAGAAACTTAATGTCATAGAATTACGGGGTGTTACACATCAACCAAAGTGCACTACACTGTATAAGCATCAAATATAGATATCTAACGCTTATAACAGCCTGTCAATCAATCGATCGACATATTCAATCAATCAGGATGAGTGAACTTCATATTTCATCCTAACACCTGTGTGGGGTTTCAAACAATCAAACACAGATTTAGTTGTGCAGTTGGGCGATGTGTAAAATTTATCGACCCAATCAATGTCCTTCAAATAAGTGTACATAAACAAACCGTCTAGTTCAATATTTATTTATTCACATTCACGTTAAAAATTATATTTTTAACGACAAAACATTTTATTCCAACATATGAATTTTATTCAGTTCATTCCTTAAATAAAATGATATTTTTATTTTTCTAACATATTTTAGAAAATTTCGGCGGCATAACGGCACGATACTAGAAACGGGACGAGGCCTAGCCTTATCCCCGGTCTAGTGAAGGCCCACGCCATTCACACATCAATCAAATCAATTCATTTCACCAAACAATTCAATTCAAACCAAATCATCTAACTAATTTATGCAACCAAACAAACAAGTCCATGGTCTGTGGACGATTGTGTCGGGTGCTACTAAGCACCGTCTGCATCCTAGTATATATATATATAACTAGAAAAGAAATTGAAAGGTGAGAAATTCTCACAGATAGCTATCCTAACTTCACGGCTCTCCACTGATAGAAATCTTCATCGCTATCGCATCTTCGTCATCTTCGTTGCCCGTAGCCACTACATATATAAAAATCGAATTTTTACTTCGTTACTCAATATATAAAAATCGAATTTTTACTTCGACGTTCAATATATAGAAATCACATTTCTAATTCGAAGGTCAATATATAAAAATCACATTTTTAATCCGAAGTTTAACATATAAAAATCACATTTTTAATCCGAAGTTTAACATATAAAAATCACATTTTTAATCCGAAGTTTAACATATAAAAATCACATTTTTAATCTGAAGTTTAACATATAAAAATCACATTTTTAATCCGAAGTTTAACATATAAAAATCACATTTTTAATCCGAAGTTTAACATATAAAAATCACATTTTTAATCCGAAGTTTAACATATAAAAATCTAGTCTTTATATGTCATATATATAAATAAAAATCTCCTCTTTATGTTATACAAGAATCTTTTCTTTTCATTAGTAAAAATATAGTCTTTCCTACAATAAAAATAAAATCTTTCCTCATATAAAATTCCATCCTTTAACTTACAGAAATCTAAGCCTTTTATGGTGTTATTCATATCGTCAAAACCCTATATTTTTTCATAGAATAAAATAGAGAAAAAAAAACATGGAACTCACTAGTTTTCGGATTAAGGCGGAGGAGGTGGTCTTCACGGCGGAGGTGGGGTTCAGTGGCGGCGCCAGGGGGTTGCATCGGGGTGGGGAAGGGCGGATCGAGGTGGGTGGTTCTTTTCTGGGCTTGGGTCGGTTTCGGTCTTCGAACTGGGGGAGGGTTGGGCTGACGCGAGAGGCGCGAGAGGGGTCTGAGGGGGGGTCGGACTGAGGCGGCGGCGCCACCTAGGGCGCGGCGACAGTCACCGAGGCGGGCGCGAGCTCCTCCGTCTCTCATTTTTTTTTTTTTTTATTTACTGAATCGATTAAAAGGAGAGAGGGGAGGGCCAGAGCGGGTTAACGGGGAAGAAAAGGGTTTTTTTTATTTTATTATTTAATTTTCCACAAAGAGCAACTTTTATTTTTGACTTCAAAACGAGGCCCACCGCCTGTCGTCCATAGCGTTTTACCCCCATTCCGAACACAATGGGATATGTATCGCAAGTTGATTCGATTGCTTCGACCAGTTTCTGTTGAATTTACATTTAAATCACTATATTGAATTTTAAACGTACATTTCAAATTACCGAGGTCACATACTAACTAGAAAAATTCCAGAAAAATATTTTCTAGCTTCGTATTGACGATACGGTCCTAACAAAACTAGTTTCGTCGAATTCTGAGACCGTTTGAAAAATGGCCAATTTCCAGTGGATTAAAATCAACTAAAACTGGTCAAACGCGTTTTCCTTTGCCACACTCACATATTGATTCGAAAAATTATGAAATTTGAAACTTAGCAATAACTTCACATTCCGGACCCAACAAAAGTGGTTTCGTCGAAATCCGAGGTCGTTTGCAAAATGTCCATTTTTAAGGGCCTGAATTCCATAGCGACTATTCAGAATTTTCAACTGGACATATCTTTTGATTCCCGCTATCAAATTTCGATTGGTCGGATTCGTTAGAAAGATATTACCAATTAGATCCTAATGTTTTTGGTTTCACTAAAATCCGGATTGTTTTGCACCCGGTACATTCAATTGAAGTTTGAAATCGAATTATCGAACTACCACGCCATTTTCAATTATATTTATAATTATATATAAATATTTATATTCCAACGACGACACGTATATAATATATACGTTCTATTTATTTTCAAAATAAATTTATCGTCGATATTATTTAAAATAATTCATTTTAAATAATCAAAATTCGCTAAAATCGCCAAAATAAAAATTTTAAACTGGCCCAGATTTTCGGGTTGTTACAATCTCCCCCACTTAAAACTTTTCGTCCCCGAAAAGGAACAAAGTCGAAAGTGGTTTGATTAACCAACTCTACGTTCGATCTGGCTTTCATTCTCCAACTTTTCAGTTTCTGAGAATTTTCAAAATTTCAAAAATTTGGCTAACACCCTAAATTTTCGAAAAATTTCGCCATAACCTCCCCTGCACCGGGAGCATCGGGGAATTTCAAATAGCTTCCCCGGTCCTTCAGATCTCAAAAAGAAAAAGAAAAAGCCAAGCGGCTAGCCAATAGGCTCATAAAATCATCATCACCCAAACAAAACAGTAAATATGTAGTAAACATGTACCTATTTGTCGGGCAAACAAATTTTATTCTCTGCTCTAGCCTCCTTGCTATGACCTGTTCAATGATATACTTGTATATGCAAGCAAATGCGACCAATTTTCAATATAATTCAATATGCGATTGAATTAGGCTAAATGGCTAAGAATTAGCAAACAAATAAACAAACAACACAAACATCAATCAATTAGTTGATTAGCTTTTCCAAATTCATAAATTTGATATATATACAAAAAATTATGTTTTTGATGCCAATTCACAACAAAGGGTTCTAGCTATATAAGTTTTGGTTCTCACACCAGCCTAATGGAAATATATAGAAAATCACACCTTCGAAACACGAACATAAATACTGATGATGTCATGACAATCATCAGTACCATCTTCGGGCGACTAGAGTGTGATGCTATATCTATCCAATATATTAAAACTTCGAATACATGCGGATTAGACGTATACGCAAAATCTATATATACTGCATTGTCCACATTAATATAAATAAATAATCAAATACAAATAGTTGATTTAGATTTTCAAAACAAGATTTGTTTTTATTTTCAAAAATATACTCTTCACACTCGTTCTAGGATACTACTGATCCTATCTCTAACGAGTCATTCCCATTGGATATTACTAATCCAATATCTGATGAATCCTTTCGTACGGTTCTAATGTGTCATGTTCTCGAGCTCTGTTAACCAAAGCTCTGATACCAACTGTGACGAGAAGGAATTTCGCTCGGTCCGAACCAGTCGCTAAACCGATCTAGACCGTTCGAAACGCCCTATCGTTTGACAACACGACACAACAGAACGCATACAGAAGAACATTTCATTGTATATTACAACAATGCATCAGATTACAAGTATATACAGAGTATAAATGAGTATTACACAAATATATCAGAGATTTAAATTACATTTAAATAAATTGCAGCGGAAAATAATACAATACACAACTAGAAGAGATATACGGATACAAAGCTTTCCGGATATCATTCCAGCTGTAAACCAGGATCCTGTGAATATAAATCTGCAAAACCAAAACTACTAGCTACCCGTGTCAAAATAAGGGCACCCAGAGTTTAGGTTAAAACAATAAACTCCAGGTCAGTCATGTGACTGGTGTGAGAACTAAAACAGTTATAAATCTTTATTTTAAAGTTAGGTAAATCAAGGGACCACGCCGTATAACACGGAACGGGTTTCCTCCCAAGAATACCAGTGCATAAAACAAACAGCGCAATGCTAAATAAAGAAAAATGAAGCTATTATAAGACCCAGTTCCCATCACACAATGCAATCGCAAGCCGGAGGATAGGGTTTTTACCTTATAATAGCCAAGAATGCTTGATACGTTGAAAACAAATCATTTGATACTATTATAAGTGCATAGTGTATAAAACAACTTCAAATCATAAGTATCAATCATAGGCGGCATGAGCGCCCCATCCCACTATGTCGCCATACTAGGCTCTACAAATAAAACCGCAAATGTCACGTATTTGGAGATTGGATTTCCGTCTATGAACCGAGGCAAAAGATAGTCCTCAACCGATTCGTGACTCTCTAGCCCGAGCCACCGGAACAGCCGCAACTGCCCCTTGGATCGTCAGGGCCGGTCCACCGATGTGGATTATAGTGCCTGAACAATACGTTTCCCCGCCCTTTGGGGCGTAAACGAGCCAACTAAATGACTCCATCGGTTCGAGAACGACCGATCAATCCGAGGCGCCTCGCAACAGCAACAACCACATAAGTCAAACTCGTCAGGGCGTGTAAAACCACTGACGCCACTTCTAACTAGAAAGAAACGCATGCCCTCCCTGAGGTCCGTCTCCCCTTTTTGGTTCATACCCGGTGTGAAACACGCGAAGTAAACGTTACACAAAGCTACGCCACAAAGGCCGTGCTTTGATCATCACCACAAGACTTTGCTTTTCAACAGAAGCCTCGATCAATTGCCACTTAGGCATGCCACACAGGCAATTCACTCCATGCATTTGATATCGATCAATATATAACCCCTGAGCTCGTACGTCTCAAAGAAGGGCGTTAAGCAAGAGAATAAATTCTCCGCCGCCAAACAGATATATATTTAATAGAGATCAATCACACGGACTAAAATCCAATGTCAGACACACAGTCCATTTACAAGTCCGTTCTGGGTCTGAACGAAACTGGAGGCACCTAGTACCCCGCATATCCATCGATCTCCAAGTACGTCTGGACGATCACCAACTGTTTCCATCTTCTTGGGTGTACAGCCCAATCAAAATCATCAGTAATCACCCAAACGACGTGAAGACTTCTGGTCTTCGACCACCGTCTTCATCTTCGACTTATCGTCATATCAGTTATTCAGAATGGGATAAACCCGGTCTTTCCGAATAACTCGCGTATATTTTAAATAAGTGTTACACAAACACAACATAAGCCTCATTCCAATTCATCAGTCACTAACCGTAAATTAATCAAGAGAATAATTCCCCAAATATTAACCCCGAAGGCCGAAACCAACATCAGATCAATATCCAGAAAACCATTCTGCTTAGCTAACCGACAATTAGTTTCTAAATTTCACATTCATAGGGAAAGGTTCCCATTAATTTTATCAAAGATAAATTCTTTATATTTATTCTTTAATCTATCTTTGAATATCAATTCAAAACTAGTCGGGATTAGCGAACCTTACCGAAGTAATCATTTATTTTAATTCCCCCATCCCAACCTATTCATCCCATGAAGTAAAACTGGTAATACTTCATATCTAACACCACAGTGTTATCGATAAATTCAATTACCATTTCACGTTCGAATCTAATTAAAAATTTAACTATCGCCTGGAGCAAAACTGGTGATACTCCATTTTCGATCATTTCAATCTAATTAAAGATTCATTAAAACTCCACTTAGTTTTAATCTTCGACCGGGTTAAAGAATCAGTGTCATTTAAAACACGGTTCACGATAAACCCAAAATCACATTCCATTAATTATCGGGTTAAAGAACAAGTGTTATTTAAAACACTGTTCACGATAAACCCAAAAATCAATACCCATTCAATTCCAATTAAATATCATTTAATTGGTACACTTCATTAAATCTAAATAAAAAGATTTAATCTTTTCTCAACTGGGTTCAAGAACAGTGTTAGTGAAGACACCATTCACGACAAACCCAAATCACATTTGCATATTCAATATAAGGCTCTGAATAGAAAATATATCGGCTTATATTCAATATCAAATTCTACGATTAACAAATGTCATATTGGAAATAACGATATAAATATATATCTTTCAAATTTCCATAACAACATCTGTATAATCACGAATTCCAACATCGAAATATTCCGAAGACAATTTCGATTCAAATCCACTCCAATGCAATCATTGGAAATCTTGGTTATTTTTAAAACCCTTTTCGAATTCAATTTATTTATTTAAAAATAAATAGAATTATAATTCTAGTTCAAAACTAGTTCATTTCGATACAAATCTATTTTTATCTTTTCAAATATGGAGTTTTTCATCCCAATTCTTTCTAAATCATTTCTTATGATTTTACCCAAATTATTACTATTTTTAATAATTTTACCAAGGCCTGTACAGTCGATTTCCATCAACGGCCATCGAACTGCACTTACAGCGACCTTTTTCAAATTTGATTTGGACATAATTCCAAATCCAACCGTTAGATTTCAAATTTCTAATATTCATTAGAAAGCTCTTTTCGATACGAACCCAACGGTTCCGGTTTCAGGAGAATCCGACGGTCGGATCTCCCGTAATGTCCGTTTGAAATAAATGGTCGAAATTCGCGAACTGCCGCGGCGCGGCGCGTTCTATTCAGGCCATTATATTATATATATAATATATACTTCGTCGATTTCTTTTTAAAACGAATTTTATAAATCGTTTTAATTTCATTTCAAAAGCAATTTCAACTTCCATTTGAATTCAAATCAAAATTGAATTCTTCTTTATAAATTCGTTTTAAAATTCATTTCTATTCAATTCAAATTTCAGTTCAATTTGAATTCATTTCAATTTGCTTTCAATTCAATTTGAATTCGTTTTCAATTCATTTCGAATTCGTTTTCAATTTATTTCGAATTCGTTTTCAATTCATTTCATTTCGAAATCGTTTTCAATTCATTTCATTTCGAAATCGTTTTCAATTCATTTCGAATTCGTTTTCAATTCATTTCATTTCGAAATCGTTAAAATCGATATAAATATCGTTCACGTCAAAATGGCGTCAATCTAATCAACACGGCTTCATAAATTTCTGTTTTCAAATATTCTATTTCAAATATTTCTTTTTCAAAATAGTTGTTATTATCAAAATATTTCGTTCAACACATGACCAATCTCAATGGATGAGTACTGTCAACACATGAACCTTTATTTTATAATATTCTTTATTTTCTAAATTGGAATGAGGCCCAATCAATCACCATATAATGTTAATTATATGGAATTTCATACATCACACGTATATAATAACATTGAAAAATAATCAACCATCAACCAAAGTGCACTACACTGTATAAGCATCAAATATAGATATCTAACGCTTATAACAACCTGTCAATCAATCGATCGACATATTCAATCAATCAGGATGAGTGAACTTCATATTTCATCCTAACACCCGTGTGGGGTTTCAAACAATCAAACACAGATTTAGTTGTGCAGTTGGGCGATGTGTAAAATTTATCGACCCAATCAATGTCCTTCAAATAAGTGTACATAAACAAACCGTCTGGTTTGTAAATGAATATTTATTTATTCACATTCACGTTAAAAATTATATTTTTAACGACAAAATATTTTATTCCAACATATGAATTTTATTCAGTTCATTCCTTAAATAAAATGATATTTTTATTTTTCTAACATATTTTAGAAAATTTCGGCGGCATAACGGCACGATACTAAAAACGGGACGAGGCCTAGCCTTATCCCCGGTCTAGTGAAGGCCCACGCCATTCACACATCAATCAAATCAATTCATTTCACCAAACAATTCAATTCAAACCAAATCATCTAACTAATTTATGCAACCAAACAAACAAGTCCATGGTCTGTGGACGATTGTGTCGGGTGCTACTAAGCACCGTCTGCATCCTAGTATATATATATATATATATATATATATAACTAGAAAAGAAATTGAAAGGTGAGAAATTCTCACAGATAGCTATCCTAACTTCACGGCTCTCCACTGATAGAAATCTTCATCGCTATCGCATCTTCGTCATCTTCGTTGCCCATAGCCACTACATATATAAAAATCGAATTTTTACTTCGTTACTCAATATATAAAAATCGAATTTTTACTTCGACGTTCAATATATAAAAATCACATTTCTAATTCGAAGTTCAATATATAAAAATCACATTTCTAATTCGAAGTTCAATATATAAAAATCACATTTTTAATCCGAAGTTTAACATATAAAAATCACATTTTTAATCCGAAGTTTAACATATAAAAATCACATTTTTAATCCGAAGTTTAACATATAAAAATCACATTTTTAATCCGAAGTTTAACATATAAAAATCACATTTTTAATCCGAAGTTTAACATATAAAAATCACATTTTTAATCCAAAGTTTAACATATAAAAATCACATTTTTAATCCGAAGTTTAACATATAAAAATCTAGTCTTTATATGTCATATATATAAATAAAAATCTCCTCTTTATGTTATACAAGAATCTTTTCTTTTCATTAGTAAAAATATAGTCTTTCCTACAATAAAAATAAAATCTTTCCTCATATAAAATTCCATCCTTTAACTTACAGAAATCTAAGCCTTTTATGGTGTTATTCTTATCGTCAAAACCCTATATTTTTTCATAGAATAAAATAGAGAGAAAAAAAAAACATGGAACTCACTAGTTTTCGGATTAAGGCGGAGGAGGTGGTCTTCACGGCGGAGGTGGGGTTCAGTGGCGGCGCCAGGGGGTTGCATCGGGGTGGGGAAGAGCGGATCGAGGTGGGTGGTTCTTTTCTGGACTTGGGGCGGTTTCGGTCTTCGAACTGGGGGAGGGTTGGGCTGACGCGAGAGGCGCGAGAGGGGGGCTGAGGGGGGGGGGGGGGGTCGGACTGAGGCGACGGCGCCACCTAGGGCGCGGCGACAGTCACCGAGGCGGGCGCGAGCTCCTCCGTCTCTCTCTCTCTTTTTTTTTCTTCTTTTTTTGTTTACTGAATCGATTAAAAGGAGAGAGGGGAGGGCCAGAGCGGGTTAACGGGGAAGAAAAGGTTTTTTTTATTATTTAATTTTCCACAAAGAGCAACTTTTATTTTCGACTTCAAAACGAGGCCCACCGCCTGTCGTCCATAGCGTTTTACCCCCATTCCGAACACAATGGGATATGTATCGCAAGTTGATTCGATTGCTTCGACCAGTTTCTGTTGAATTTACATTTAAATCACTATATTGAATTTTAAACGTACATTTCAAATTACCGTGGTCACATACTAACTAGAAAAATTCCAGAAAAATATTTTCTAGCTTCGTATTGACGATACGGTCCTAACAAAACTAGTTTCGTCGAATTCTGAGACCGTTTGAAAAATGGCCAATTTCCAGTCGATTAAAATCAACTGAAACGGGTCAAACGCGTTTTCCTTTGCCACGCTCACATATTGATTCGAAAAATTATGAAATTTGAAACTTAGCAATAACTTCACATTCCGGACCCAACAAAAGTGGTTTCGTCGAAATCCGAGGTCGTTTGCAAAATGTCCATTTTTAAGGGCCTGAATTCCATAGCGACTATTTAGAATTTTCAACTGGACATATCTTTTGATTCCCGCTATCAAATTTCGATTGGTCGGATTCGTTAGAAAGATATTACCAATTAGATCCTAATGTTTTTGGTTTCACTAAAATCCGGATTGTTTTGCACCCGGTACATTCAATTGAAGTTTGAAATCGAATTATCGAACTACCGCGCAATTTTCAATTCTATTTATAATTATATATAAATATTTATATTCTAACAACGACACGTATATAATATATACGTTCTATTTATTTTCAAAATAAATTTATCGTCGATATTATTTAAAATAATTCATTTTAAATAATCAAAATTCGCTAAAATCGCCAAAATAAAAATTTTAAACTGGCCCAGATTTTCGGGTTGTTACAATTAGAGAAATAAAACAACATTTGTGATAAAACATGTTAGAGAAATAAAATAACATTTTTCGTTAAAAATGTTTATTTAAAATAAAAATAACATTCGTGTTAGAATTGTTAGTTAGAATAAAAATAACATTCGTTTAGAATTGTTAGTTAAAATTAAAATAACATTTTTGGGTCAAAACTTAATCAGTGATTAAAATAACATTTTTGGGTTAAAACTTGGTTAGTGAAATAGAAATAACATTTTTGATTTGAAATTTGTTATGTAAATAAAAACCACATTTTTATTAGGAATGTGCTTTGCAAGTTAAAATTAACATTTCTTGTTAATTAGATTTATGTTAGAACAAATTTGTCATTTAAGTTAGATTAAAACAAATTTGCCATTTATATTATATTAAAACAGATTTGTCATTTATATTACATTAGAATAAATTTGTCATTAATGTTATATTAGAACAAAATGTGTCATTTTTCCATTAATGTTATGTTGGAACAAAATTTGTCATTAATGCTATGTTAGAATCACGCCATGTTAGAATAAAGATATCAATTTGTTTTTAAAAAAATATCATATTAGAATAATTTCATGTTAAAAATGTCGTCTATGCTAAAATCATGTTTAACCAATTAGAATTGACGATTATAATTGTCATGTTATATAAATTAGAAAACAACGAAAAATGTTAACATATGAAATATTCTTTTATATGATATTAGAGAACATAAAAAAGTGTTAACATTAAAAAAAAACTATTTTATATGTTATTAGAACACATAGAAATGGTAAACAAATAAAAATCCTTTTTACTTGTTATTAGAGTACATAAGAAAAAGATATGGAAATAAAGGGATAATATTAGTTGAAAACAAATGTACAATTTGTCAAAATAAAAGGGTTAAAAATAAAAACTACATTTTTGTTAAATAAAAGAATTAAAAACAATTTTGTCAAATTAGAATCGTTGAGACCAAAATGAACATTTTGACAAATTAGAATAGTCGAATTAGAAAAGTGCATTTATTTACATTTTAGATATAAATCAAAACATAGAAATAAAAAGGGACATCTTTATTTACAATTTTTTTAGATGTAGATAAAAAGAATAAAAATAAAAGAACAAATAGGTGAGTAGGATTTATTAAAATTTTCTTATGTAAATAAAATAAAGAACAAAATTTGATGTTACATTTATCAGGTAAACAAGATATAAAAGATAAAAGAAAATAATATGCTTAACCCGAGGTTGGATTGAGTTGTGATGTAAACCTGCCCGGACCCGCCCAGCTGTCCAGTAATCACAACAATACCTATCCAATGTGGGAGGTTAAAGCATATTCGTATTTTCTAAATTTACATTTTATATATGTAAATTACTACAAATATTTAGTGTAAATAAAATAAAACAGAGAAAAGGAAGACATTTATTTACATTAGACAAATAAAAGATTAAATAAAAATCACATTTTTATATGTAATTAAAGAACATATTTTTACATTTTAAATAAAATTACATTTCTATGAAATCAAGATTATAAGAATAAATATGTGAGTAAGGATTATTTACATTTTCTTTTGTAAATAAAAAGAATAAATTATGTGGATAAGAATTATTTACATTTTCTTATGTAAATAAAAAAGGATAAAAAGAATAATTAGGTAAATAAGAATTATTTGCATTTTCCTATAAATAGAATAAAAAGAACAAATATATGATTAAGAATTATTTACATTTTCCTATGTAAATAAATAGAATAAAAAAGGACAAATATGTGGATAGGATCTATTTACACTTTCTAAATAAGATAAAAGTAAACATTTATTTACATTTAGTGTAAATAAATAAAATAAAAGTAAAAGATACATTTATTTACATTTAGAGTAAATAAATATAGAAAGAGAAGAATATATTTATTTACATTTAGGTAAATAAACAAGATAGGATAAGAATACATTTATTTACATTTAGGTAAATAAATAAGAAAAAGATAAGAAAAATTTATTTACATTTAGGTAAATAAATAGGAAAAAGAAAAAGATTACAATTTATTTACATTTAGTATAAATAAAATAAAAGATAGATAGAGTATAATTTATTTACAGTCAACGTAAATAAAAACAGAATAGAAATAAAGATTATATTTCTATCATCATTTTATATGCGATAAAAAGAATAGACTTTTATAATTGAAATCGCCAAACGATTTATATTTATATATATAAATATAAATATAAATATAAAATTTAAGGAAACGCGCGTGGCAGTTCGCGTATCGACAATCGTAACTTCAAACGGTTATACCGAAAGATCCGACCGTCGGATTTTCCCAAAACTGGATCCATTAGGACCGCTATGGGAAGAACTTCCCAACAATATAAACTTCATAAAAATCCAACGGTTAGATTCCAAGATATGTGTAAATCAAATTTGGTTGAAAACAACTCCAGGGTCGCTTATTGACCCGAAGCGTCGTTTAATCGATTTAAGCTATATATATATATATATATATATATATATATATATATATATATATATATATATAAATAGCAATAAACCGTTATTCAATACTATTAACGATATAAAATGATTTTAAACTATATATATGCGAGGATCATTTGAAAAGTCCGAGTTCAATCTCATTTCAAATGATTATACGACGTTCTAAGTCAAAGATTTGAAGACGGTGATTTAAGACCAACGATCTTCACATCGAATGGATAAGTTACCATTGACGCCCATGATTGGAGTAGCTACCTTGAAGGGGCTTCAGTGGTGGCCGTCCGGACTATTGTTGATTGTTCGGAATTGGTTTTCGCTCAGACCCAGAGCATAAGCTAGTAAATGGATGCGTGTCTGACATTGAATTTCGTTCCATGTGAATTACATCGATTTCTGTTAATTTATGTCTGTTTGGTGGTGGAGGATTTATTCTCTACTTAACACACTGGTATATATTAATAGTGATTGATCACATGGCGTGAATTGTCAATGTGTATATCGTGACTTCGCGAGCCTCACACCCCGGTATGAGTCAAAAACGGGATATGGACCGTAGGGAGTGCACACATTTCTTTCTAGCTAGAGTGGTGTCAGCGACCTACCAGCCCTGTCATTTTACTTGTGTGGATGATGGATTTTGAGGCGCCTCAAATTTTTATAGGCCGATAGTGGTCATATTATAGGTTCAAAGGAACCGGGAAACGTGTGTTCAGGCATAACCAATCCACTGACAATAGGCGGGGACCGGCCCTACCGCTCCAAGGGATCACTGCGGGGGATCCTGAGGCATTTGCTAGAGTGTCTCGAATCGGAGAGGAGCTTGCTCCTAGCCTCGACTCATGATGGAAATCCAATTTCCAATACGACCTTGCGGTTTTGACTGTAGAACTAGTGTGGCGACATAGTAGGATGGGGTACTATGCCGTCTGTGATTGATACATTATGATTTAAATGTTTATTATATATATACCCATATATATACACACTAATAATAATAATATCATTTTCACGTATCAAACATTTTTTGACCATTATAAGGTAAAACCCTATCCTCTGGTGTGCGTTGCATTGTGTGATGGGACCTGGGTCTTATAATGGTTTCATTTTTCTAAAAAGCATTGCGTTGTTTAACGATTTACTTTAGTTTATGCACTGGCAATCCAATGGAGTAAACCCGTTCCGTGTTAGCGGCGTGGTCCTGTGATTAGCCTTATTATTAGATAAGTTAAGTCAAGATTTCTCATACCAGTCCCATGACTGACCTGTAGTTTGTTTCACTGGCAAACTCGGGTGCCCTTATTTTCCACACGGGCGGTCGAGTAGCTTTTGCAGATCTATTTACAGGATCCTGGTTTACAGCTGAAGCGGTATTCGGAAAGCTCTGTATCCGTGTATTCCTTTCAGTTGTATACTGTATTATTTTTCCGCTGCCATTTAAATGTAATTTAAATCTCTAATATTGTATTTCCAATGTATATTGTTCTTTCGTACTCTGTTATATTCTTGTACTCTGATGTAATTGTTGTAATCAACAATAAAATGTTCTTCAGTTTGTGTTCTGATGTGTGTTGTTCTCAAAGCAATCCAGTCTTTCCTTTACTAGGAAGTTTGGGTCGTTACAGTTGGTATCAGAGCTTTGGTTTACAGAGCTCGAGAACAAGACACATTAGAACCGAACGAAAGAATTCATTAGAGATTGGATTAGCAATATCCAATAAGAATAACTCGTTAGAGATAGGATCAGTAGTATCCTAGAACGAGTGTGAAGAGTATTATTTTCTTTAGAATAAAAATGAAAACAAATTTAGTTTTGAAAATTTTATCTTAAAATACGTATTTGAGTATATTATTATTTTAATGTGGACAATCGAGTATATAAAGATTTCGAATATATGAGTAATTAACGGATATTCGAAGATTTAATATACTTGATAAATATAGAATCACACTATAGTCGCCCGGAGATAATTCTGATGATCGGTGCACCATCACCAGTATTTATGTTCGAGTCTCGAAAGTGGGATTTCTATATATTTCCATTGACTGGTATGAGAACCAAAACTTAGTTAGGACACATTGCTGTGATTTGCACTAAAATATGATTTTTGACCATATATAAAAGTTATAAATATTTGAAAAGTTAATCACCTAATTGATTGCTGGTTGTAAGGTTTGATAATTAGTTTCACTAATTAAAATATTAGAATTAATTAAAACAATAAATAAAAAAATAAAAGTTGAGTTAGTTAGTTAAACAACTTTTAACTTAGTTCCTTTTCGAGGACGAAAAGATTTTAAGTAGGGGAGATTGTAACAACCCGAAATTTTGGAGCCAATTTAAAATTTTTATTTCAAGAAATTTTATTAGAAAATACGTTAGAATTTAAAAAAATTCCATTATTAAATAAAAATAAATAATAATAATAATAAACGTTTTTAAATAAAATTAAGCCGTTAATGAGATTTATAAATATATGTTGATAAGTTGATTTATAAATATATGTTGATAAGTGATTTATTAATAATATGTTGATAGGTCCGCTTTAATACTTTCCTTGCCTATTCAAAGTTTAATGTTCATCAATTAATATTTTTTTTCTTTATATGAATAGTTGCATTCGTTTTCAATGCTTTCCCCTCATCGCTATTTTCTTAATGCAACATTCATGTCTTTTCTTAATTATATTAAATTTGTTTTTCTTTATTTATTAATTTATTTCCTTCCCTTTTACATTCATGCATCTTGTTCTACTGACATGTTCTCCTTCCTTATCTTTTCATCCCCTTGTTTCCTTTCCCCTTCTGTTTCCCCATTATTATTTTTCTTCCAAAATCAAACAATACTCACATATATATTTTTTATTCCCTTATATATATATACTCTTGTTTACATATAATTTATGAAAATCAATTAGAAAATATTACAAAGAAACACATCTTCAGCAAATTAGATATGAAATTCTAATATAATAAATTATGTAATTAAGAAAACATAAATGTGAGCAGAAAAATACATGTTAATAATAAATTCTCATTTTTATCGTGAATTAATAATGATCATTATTTGGTATAGAAAAAAAAATTGTTTAACAATAAAGATATATTTTTATTGTACATATAGAATGATCATAGTATGGATAGAATAATTATTTAACAAAAAGATTACATGTTTTTCTTCATATTTATGTAATAAAAGAAAGATTAAAATGACTACATTTTTTTATGATAGAATGATTAAAAAGATTCGTGGCTTACAATTAAAAAAAATGTGTTTACATGAAAAGTTACATTTTAAATGCAAATAATATGTGTAATTAAAAGGTAGATTTGAATTTGAAATTTTTAATGAATAACGACAAAAGGATTTATGGCAATGAATGTAAACGAATTAATTACTAATTGCAAATCAGTGATTTACTAGTAAATGCGATAATAGATGCTCGTTAGTTATTTTGGACAAATGTGTCATTATAGCATGTAATCAAAGAGGATTTAAGGAATTAGAAATGAGAAACATGCCACCTCAGCCAATTTTCTTTATAACATACAAATATGGATAAAGGAGCCTTTTGGAATAAAATTATATATATATATATATATATTGTAACAACCCGTATTTTTAATAACATGTTATAACATAATCGAGGCAGAATTTAATTCTAAAATCTGAAACAAGGGAAACGGGTTGTGCCATTGCGTTCGTCTCGGAAAAATACGCGAAACAGAGTCCGAGTTTTCGAAAATCGGAGTCCGTATGACCCGATTAAGGCCCAATGAAGTTTTCAGAAAATTCCAAGTTCAAAACAGATTTCGAATTTCGGGTTCAAAATTCGAAAAACGGTCAGATTGGGCTAGGCGGGAAAATTCCCGCCAGAGCACCCAAGTCGACAACCCTGTCGACTTGGTGGTCGACTTGGTTGGACCCAAGTCGACAGCCCTGTCGACTTGGCTGTCGACTTGGTTCAGCCGGGCAGTTTTGCCTGGTGCACCATTTTGGGGTCTTGGTTAGGTTTTGGGGCCAGATTCGGTTTTGAGGGCTGAGATTGGAACTAGGGTTTAATCCTAAGGCTAAAACTAATCCTAATCTCTATAAATAAGACCCTAACCTAACCCTAAATCATCATTATTCATTCATACAACTAAACTATGGCAAAATCATTCCTCTCATGGCCTCCACTCTCTTCATAAAATTCCTAAATAAATTTCTATGAGAGATTTTCCATGCATACAAGTGTTTTAAAGCTTGTATGAGCATCATTAGCTTGCATTCAAGTCAAGTTTCCATATTTACATCATAAAGCAAGGGTTTTTATTGATTTGTTGCTTTCATATTGGGTTTATTTGATTTCATAAGGGCTTGTCTCAATCTATTAATATATTTGTGTCTTCATAAGAATTTGTAAGCCCTTTTACCTTCTTTTTAAACTCTAAAGTTAATGAATGATGCAAGTTGTATTTGATCATTATGATATGCAAGTTAATCATGTTATGCTATGCAAGTTTGCCATGTTATGATATGCAAGTTTATCATGTTATGATATGCAAGTTAATCATGTTATGTTATGCAAGTTTGCCATGTTATGATATGCAAGTTTATCATGTTATGATATGCAAGTTTATATGCAAGTTTGCCATGTTATGTTATGCAAGTTTGCTATGTTATGATATGCAAGTTTGCCATGTATGTTATGCAAGTTTGGGTTGATCATTTTACTCATGTTATCATGTTATGCAAGCTTACCTTGGGTTTATGAGCTTAAAGCTTCAAGCTTTATGCTAAAGGTCGCATTTTGGCAACATGTAAGTTATCATATCCCTTATGATAACTTGCATGTGAGGCTAAATGCGAACTTATGGCCATTTCTACATGTCATGTAGCACCATGTATCACCAATATGCTAAGTTTGGTTTTATGCATACTTTTGAGGCCTAAAAATGTAATATGCAAGTATATGAACATATGTACATTTCATATGCCACCATGTTAAACTTGTGGCTTCAACACCTTCTGTCATCTTTATGCCAATTTCCCTCTTTCTATCCTTTATGCGCTATTGCGATTATGTAAGCGATGGGATTGCGTTTGGGGTTGGGTAAACTTAAAAGACATGAAAACATAAGATTGGGAATTTACCTATTAAGTTAGGTCTACCCATTGGGAATTTACCTATTAAGTTAGGTCTACCCAAATTCTTGTTAACTTGTAATTATGTTTTGGAAACATAATGGACATGACACTTAGAAAATATAAGTGTGACCAACTCGAGGTTTGGTTGAGTTTGTAGCATAAAACTACCCGGAACCGACCGGCCTAACTAGTTGCTACAAACAATAGGACCCAATGTGAGAAGTTGGTGATGTTGTACCTTGAACCGAGGTTAGACCAAGTTGTGGTGTAAAGCTACCCGGAACCGACCGGCTTAACTAGTAACCGCAACAAAGTCTAATGTGAGAGGTTAAGGCACATTAATTAATTAATGCCTCATGATTAGGGTTTAAGTCATGGCCCACTTAATATTTAATCAATTAGGGCTTGTTGGATTAATCGGGGTTAAGTCGTGAACCCATCGTTACACTTAACCAAGTTAATCCATGATTAGTAAAAGGGTTAAACCGTACTTAACCCACTAGAAAATCCTAGCAATGGGGGTCCATTCCAGCAGTAATCCCAAGTTTGTATCATTAAGACCCTAGGGACTAGGCTAGGGTGGGGCACGATTACTGGACTTGATGTAAGTGACCAAAATGATGGCCGAGTGGTACGCCGGTGTAGTTCCGGACGGGCTATGGTCGTGCACATAGTCTGTAGCCGGAGAAAACATGCACGGGTACCAGTAGATCGAGACAGTGCACTTATGTTTATGGTGTCCAAGGGTTTACACCCTAGGGCTTGATACACCCGATGGTGGACCCAACACAGTCCGACTACAATTATGTTTGGGCCGAATTGACACCAACACTTGACGAGTTAGGCTTAGGGAGCCGATCGATTAGACCGTTTGGTTGGACCTCGTATTAGGGTCACTTCATGTTATTGGGCCAAAGCTTGGGCCAAGGGATCAATACGTGTTTATTCAAGTCATGTTAGTTTGCTAGTACACCTGTGGTGAAAAACCTTAAACCTGATTATGCGATGACACCTTTATCTATCATGCCAATATGTAGTTATCCTTATGTTCATCTCAGCTTTCATAATGACAGTTGACTTTATTAGTTTATAGACTGATGGTAGTAGGGCTTACTCAGTCTTTTTGACTGACCTGTTTTTCTTTCGCCTCTTTTCTTCCGTTTCCCCCCCCCCAGGTTCTCAGGGTGGGAATATTGGAGCTTAGCTTGGATTTATGATCGCTTGCTTGTGGGATTTTAGCTCATGTACGGTCTTGACATGAAGCTAGCTATGGTTATCACTTATTTTGGGGATAGTACTTATGTATTTCAGTTTTTCAGTGATGTTGTTTTTATCTAGACTTGTGTATTTGGAAAGTTGACATTATGTTGTACCAGACTTGTTTTGAAAAAGTTTGAAATCTTCCGCTGTTTTACTTATCTTATTTACTCTGTTTACGTATATACATATGTTCTTGTTCTGCCTTGATATATCATTATGCATGTTTACCCGGTACAAACGCCCCTCAAAGTCAGAGTGCTTGCAAGAGCCACCCTGGCGGAGGTGGGGTGTTACATTTGGTATCAGAGCATATGGTTTACGAGAAGGAACAAAAAGGTTTTTGAAACTTTTGGAAAACTATTTTCAAAACCAAGTATAAAGTATTTTACAAAAAAAAGTCTAGTTTGTTTTAAAGGCTATTCCCCAAAAAGCCATTAGCAAAAAATTCCTTCGTTTTCTCCATTCTGAATCTATCTTTTTTCTTCGTTTTCAGTATGGCCGATAACTTTGCTATTCCGGAGGGAGTACACGTACCTGGTTGGTATAGGAGACTTTTAGAGGCTAGGGCGACCGAAGCCGGCCCCGCAAATGTTACTCCTCCTCCGGTGGCTAATGTTTCTCCTCCTCCTCCCATAGCTGATGTTCCTCCTCCCCCTCAACCTCCACAAGCGGATTTTTCGGAAACTTGTATGGACTTTAAGACGATGGGTGGCAAGAGTTTCATTGGAACGGAGACTTTTGTAGAGGCAAGGAATTGGTTGAAAGAAACCGAAGATCTTTTCGCCATCTTTGACATAGATGACCGTAGGAAGGTTTTATTGGCAGTGTGGTTGCTAAAGGAAGAAGCTGCACGTTGGTGGGTGGTCACCACCGCTACTAGGCCAATTGAGACTTGGGATGACTTTAGGGGAAAGTTTGGACTAAGGTTCCTATCACTGAAGCAAGGGGACATGACTATTAGGGAATACATAGATAAGTTTAATCAACTGGCTCGGGTCGGTTTAGACTTGGTTAACACAGCTCAGAAGAAGGCCCTATACTTTGCTCTAGGATTAAACGAGCCATTACATGGTTTAGCCATGTCTCATATACCCTTGGGGGCAACTTTCGAGAGTTTGGTGAATATGGCCCTACTCAATAAAGAGAATAGGAGTGACAAGAAGGAGGTCAAGATGAATGAGTCTCAAAACAAGGAAACGGAGCCCAAAAAGGAAATGAAAAAGAAGGAGGAGAAGTCTGAGGATAAGAAGGAAAAGAAGTGCTTTACTTGTGGAAGCTTGACTCATCTAAACAAGGATTGCAGAAAGAGGAAGGGCAATAACGACAAGAGGAAGTGCCATTATTGCGGTTCAGTTGGGCATCTTATTAAGGATTGTAGGAAGAGAAAAAGGAAGAGTGGTGAATGCTTTCATTGTGGTGAGTTTGGACATTTCAGCAAAGATTGCCCGAAGAAGCAAGGGCAAGGTCAGACTCAGTGTGCAAGACCATCTGGAGGGTGAGTTCATCCCCTCAAGATCGTTCTTTCAGCTCATGATCGAGGTAGTGTTTCTGTTGAAAGTCTTGTTTACATTTCTGATTTTCCTGTTTGTACTTTGTTTGATTCTGGCACATCGCATAGTTTATTTCATCTGATCTAGTTGAAAGTTTGCACCTAAGTACTAGTCTAGTTAATGATCCCGTGTGTGTTTCAAATCCAATTGGGGTTTTCGCCCATTTGTCTATTATCTACGTGGATTTGAAAATCTCTATCTTTAGTGTAGAGTTCTCGTGTGATGCTTATATTCTCGGTTTCATGGGGTATGGGTTGATTTTGGGCATGGATTGATTGTCCAGTTTTGGAGCCATCCTTGATTTTTGAGCATAGGGTTGTGAGGCTCATGACTCGCCTCGGTAATACCCTAAAAATTCCTTGTAACCCTATGGGTCCCGTCACGTTGTGTTATCTTGAATCCCTCAACTCGTCTATCGATAGTTTGCAATCTATGAGGGTGGTCCGAGAATATCCTGATATCTTGGGTGAAGTGAAGGGGTTACCCCTAAACGCGAGATAGATTTTCGCATTTATCTGGTTGATAATGCCAAGCCAGTTACGTGGCCGGTTAGGCACATGGTCCCGCAAGATGAGAGTTAAGAAAGCAAGTCAAGGAGTTGCTTGAGAAGAACTTCATACAATGAAGCATTTCCGAGGAGGGTGCTCTAGTAGTATTCGCTAGTAATGTGGACAGTTCGCTTCGCCCATATGTTAATTATCGTGAGTAGAACAAAAAGAATAGACAACCATTACCAAGGATCGATGATTTGTTTGATCAGCTTGTAGGAACATCTGTTTTCTCTTAATCTTTCTACTGGATTCCATCAGCTCAGAGTAGCTGAGGATAGTATAGACAAAACTGCGTTCAGAACTCCAGACGGATTCTTAGAATGGCTAGTCATGCCATTCGGTTTGACTAATGCACCCGCCTACTTCGTGGACTTGATGAGTAGGGTGCCTAGGGAGTTCCTGAACAAGTTTGTGGTAGTCTTTGTAGATGATATCCCGACTTTCTTAAAGAACGAGGAAGAACATGCTAGACATCTCAAGGAGGTGATGGATGCGCTTAGAGCCCATCAGTTGAAAGCCAAGTCCTCCAAATGTCATTTTGGAGAAAAGAAGTTAGATTTCTTGGGCACATAGTTTCTAAACAAGGCTTAGCGGTGGATCCCGCTAAAGTGGTCGAAGTTCAAGACCAGAAAGCCCCGACGAGGACAATTGAAGTAAGAAGCTTTCTCAGTTTAATTAGTTAGTTAGCGTCCCTTGAGCTTAGACATACCCTTATGGATCAAGTAGGGACTTCGCAGAAAGAAGACCCGCAGTTAGTCGAGATCATGGACAAGTTGATTAGAGGCAGGATGTTAAGTCACCTCGCCATAGATAACAAGGGATGGCTAAGATGCGATGAGAGAAAGAAGGTTCTTGAAGATGCACATCATCCGAGGAGGTGGCCGAGTTTGTCCCAAGGTGCATGTTGTGCCAACAGGTTAAGGCCGAGTCATAAAAAGCCCGGTGGGCTATTACATCCATTGGAGGTCCCCGCAATGGAAGTGGGAAAGCATCACGAAGGATTTCGTGGATGGACTGCCTAGATCAAGGAAAGGGAATACGAGCATGTGGGTCATGGTAGGTAGACTCACAAAGAGCGCTCATTTCACTCCGGTAAAGAGCGAAAGGACTGCATCATATCTAGCAACGGATTACTTTCAAGAAATAAGGAGGTTGCACGGGGTTCCCTCAAGTATAGTAAGTAACCGCGACTCAATCTTCACTAGCCAGTTTTGGGATAGTCTACGGGAAGTCATGGGCAAGCACTGAATCTAAGTACGGCCTATCACTCGCAGGCGGATGGTTCATTTCGTTCAAGCATGAGTTATAGAAAATCACGTTAGTAAGAGCAATTGGCAACGAGTGTTGGTATTTTCAAGAAAAGTTCTGCTGCGTGGAATACTTTATAGTAAGTAAACGAGATCCAGGATTCACTAGTGAATTTTGGAGAGCTTGCATGAAACCATGAGGTCATAGTTATGTTTAAGCCAAGAATGATAGAAGAGTAAGTGAAAAAGGAAGACGAGAGGCGACAATGAAATGGGTTCCAACTCATATTTTGAAATAAGAGTTAAGAAGCCAAGGAATCATGAAGTAAAAGACGGTCAAAGCACAGTGGAGTTAAACTCAAGGAAACGTGACTTAGAAGATTGAAGGCTGGATAAGCGCATCATATCTTTTTTATTATGAGTATATCCTTGATCCTTGTTTTCCTGTGGAGCTTACTCGCATGTTATCTTTTACGTATATCCTCTCGGTCCCATACTCGATCCCATTTCTGTTGTAAACCCAATAAGGGGGGTATGACTCATCGGTTAGTAATGCATGTCAGGGTTTGAAGGGGTCCGTTAGGTTGACTAAACCTTTTGGGCTTTTATAGGATATGGGTTGGATTAGGAAGGGATTTCTTGTAATCCGAAAAGAGTATATCTTGCTTATCTTCCCGATCTCTTTGTAGCATATCTTTCTTTTGCTATCCATGTTTGTCTTGTTTATATTGTTATTCTGTTAATCTTGTCATGAGAACCTTAGGTAGAAACCCTTTGGATGAAACATGTGTTTGAAACATGTATGCTTGATGTTTGCAAGTGGTTGCAAGTGTTTGCAAGTGGTTACGCGTGGATGCATTATACACATTAGGCACTAGATCGGCTCACACACTCCTCATATTGCATATGCATGAGTGTTTATGCTTATTCATGGATGAAAATTTTTGTGTTATCACATGGATGTTGCATACGGATGTATGTTATGTGCACACATATAGATGTTATACATTATGTTAGGAATTGCATACATATGGATTCATTTCACTAACGTAATTTGCATTGATGATATTTGCATTAGATAAGTACATATACACACACCTTTGCATATGTTCATACAACATTTAGAATCTTGTAAGGACAATGATTGCTCGTGGATGATGTTTTGAGTAGATGGATGTTGGATGGTAGGATACGTTCTTCCTAACTTGAAGATTTCGGGGACGAAATCCTATAAGGAGGGGAGAATGTAACAACCCGTATTTTTAATAACCTATTATAACATAATCGAGGCAGAATTTAATTCTAAAATCTGAAACAAGGGAAACGGGCTGTGCCATTGCGTTCGTCTCGGAAAAATACGCGAAATAGAGTCCGAGTTTTCGAAAATCGGAGTCCGTATGACCCGATTAAGGCACAATGAAGTTTTCAGAAAATTCCAAGTTCAAAACAGATTTCGAATTTCGGGTTCAAAATTCGAAAAATGGTCAGATTGGGCTAGGCGGGAAAATTTCCGCCAGAGCACCCAAGTCGACAGCCCTATCGACTTGGGGGTCGACTTGGTTGGACCCAAGTCGACAGCCCTGTCGACTTGGCTGTCGACTGGGTTCAGCCGGGCAGTTTTGCCTGGTGCACCATTTTGGGGTCTTGGTTAGGTTTTGGGGCCAGATTCGGTTTTGAGGGCTGAGATTGGAACTAGGGTTTAATCCTAAGGCTAAAACTAATCCTAATCTCTATAAATAAGACCCTAACCTAACCCTAAATCATCATTATTCATTCATACAACTAAACTATGGCAAAATCATTCCTCTCATGGCCTCCACTCTCTTCATAAAATTCCTAAATAAATTTCTATGAGAGATTTTCCATGCATACAAGTGTTTTCAAGCTTGTATGAGCATCATTAGCTTGCATTCAAGTCATGTTTCCATATTTACATCATAAAGCAAGGGTTTTTATTGATTTGGAGCTTTCATATTGGGTTTATTTGATTTCATAAGGGCTTGTCACAATCTATTAATATATTTGTGTCTTCATAAGAATTTGTAAGCCCTTTTACCTTCTTTTTAAACTCTAAAGTTAATGAATGATGCAAGTTGTATTTGATCATTATGATATGCAAGTTAATCATGTTATGCTATGCAAGTTTGCCATGTTATGATATGCAAGTTTATCATGTTATGATATGCAAGTTAATCATGTTATGTTATGCAAGTTTGCCATGTTATGATATGCAAGTTTATCATGTTATGATATGCAAGTTTATATGCAAGTTTGCCATGTTATGTTATGCAAGTTTGCTATGTTATGATATGCAAGTTTGCCATGTATGTTATGCAAGTTTGGGTCGATCATTTTACTCATGTTATCATGTTATGCAAGCTTACCTTGGGTTTACGAGCTTAAAGCTTCAAGCTTTATGCTAAAGGTCGCATTTTGGCAATATGCAAGTTATCATATCCCTTATGATAACTTGCATGTGAGGCTAAATGCGAACTTATGGCCATTTCTACGTGTCATGTAGCACCATGTATCACCGATATGCTAAGTTTGGTTTTATGCATACTTTTGAGGCCTAAAAATGTAATATGCAAGTATATGAACAGATGTAAATTTCATATGCCACCATGTTAAACTTGTGGCTTCAACACCTTTTGTCATCTTTATGCCAAGTTCCCTCTTTCTATCCTTTATGCGCTATTGCGATTATGTAAGCGATGGGATTGCGTTTGGGGTTGGGTAAACTTAAAAGACATGAAAACATAAGATTGGGAATTTACGTATTAAGTTAGGTCTACCATTAGGAATTTACCTATTAAGTTAGGTCTACCCAAGTTCTTGTTAACTTGTAATTATGTTTTGGAAACATAATGGACATGACACTTAGAAAATATAAGTGTGACCAACTCGAGGTTGGGTTGAGTTTGTAGCATAAAACTACCCGGAACCGACCGGCCTAACTAGTTGCTACAAACAATAGGACCCAATGTGAGAAGTTGGTCATGTTGTACCTTGAACCCGTGGTTAGACCAAGTTGTGGTGTAAAGCTACCCGGAACCGACCGGCTTAACTATTAACCGCAACAAAGTCTAATGTGAGAGGTTAAGGCACATTAATTAATTAATGCCTCATGATTAGGGTTTAATTCATTGTCCATGTAACACCCCACCTCCGCCAGGGTGACTCTTGCAAGCACTCTAACTTTGGAGGGGCGTTTGAATCATGTAAACATGCATAATGATATATCAAGGCAGAACAAGAACATATGTATGTTAGACCAAAAAGTGGTTATAACACCCAAATTGATTAAAAGAAAAATGAAATGAGATAAAAATAAAAATGAACACACAGGATTTATAGTGGTTCGGCGAAGAAATGCCTACGTCCACTTGTTTTTCACTATTTTCAATGATTCGGTTGCAAATACAATGAAATACTCACTTGATCTCTCTCACAACTTACTCACAATCACTCAATTGTTTGAAAACAAATAATGAAAGAAGATTTGGATTTTCCGGGATTGCTGGAATTCGGGTTATGAAGGTGGTTGAACTCTCCAAGTGCCAGAAAGAAGATCCTTTTCTTTGTCTCCAGACGGGGTATTTATAGGTGTGAATTTGCTAAGAGCCCGATCCGGATCGGAGCCACGTGTCACTCATCCCCTCAGCATCGGATTCAGATTGATTTCTTCGTTGACAACGCATCAGAATAGTGGACGTTATAGGCAGGAACTGGTCATAGACGATCCGGATATCCAGGCGCTTATGCTGGAGAATAATATGAAAAATGGGTTCGGGTCGGAGAGACACGTGCAAGGGGTTCGGTTCGGGTTATCCGATCCGACCCGGATTGGCTTGGATACAACGCTTTCTCCTCTTTAGTCTTTTCCGCTCCGACTTATTTCTGCAACAACCAAATGGCTTTCCGATCCAATTGAGACTATATTGTCCTCCGATCCGAACAGCTGTGCCTTTCTAATTTCCTCAGCAATAGCTCACCGATCCGAACAGAAGATTTTATCCGACCCGAACCGATACGTTGCTCTGACCCGACCCGAACGATTGCAGCTGTCCGATCTAGGCTGTAGTGTCTTCTTCGATCTGAGTAGTGATGGTCTCTCCGATCCGAACCGAAGCCTTCTAATAAAAAATTCTCTTCAATGTTTGACATCTTGACTTTGTGTTGCCTAGTTCACAAAGTAGGCTAACATTTTGCCCCCTCAAAGGAGGCTTCTGTTGGAAACGGAGCATGCTTTGACTGCCATGGCACAATACCTTCATCCTTCCTTTTGAATTCACATGTCAAGTTGTTGTTCATTATCCTGTTCGGTTCGGGCTCCGACCCGAACGGATTTATAGTTTGAGTTCCGACCCGAACGGATGGATTTTCTATGCCTTGCAACAGATCAATGGGCCAGAAAGTGTGGGCTGTTAGGCTCGTACTCCGAACCGAGCGGAAATATAGGAGGGGAATACGAGTAGCCACCTCCCTCTTGTATATATTCTCTGCCCCTGTCTCCTTCTTTCTTTCCCTTTCTTTTACTTTCGCCGTTCTTGCCCAACTGATTCCACATCGAAACCCTAGTCTTTCCAGAAAATTTCAAAATTTTCGCTTCAATCTTTGAATCAAATACATAGGTAATCTTGCAATCGAATCTCGTTGCCATAACTGTTTTTAATTTACATTCGCAGTTAAGTTGAACGATTCTAGCAAGGTATTTGACTAATTCCATCGCCATAGCTTCCTTCATCCTCCGCCTTCGTCGTTAATGGCATCGACGCCATTTCAAGGCGTTGGAGGAGGGTATTGAGATTCATCGTTGAATACTTGAGTGCTTAAGCACTTGATTTTAATTAAGGTTTTGGATATTGAGTTGGGTTCGCTACTTAAGAGGAGGAAGAGGAAGGAAATTGAAGGAGATCGGTTTGGGTGTGGGAATAGTAGGAGAAAAAGGAAAAGAGAGAAATTCACAGAACGGGACCGGGTCGGAGCAATAAGGCAAAGAAATGGGACTTAACTTGTTTGACCGGGTCGGGTCGGACCTATGAATAAAATGGAGATCAAGACTTATGCCCTCGGATCGGACCGGTTTGTGAAACAAAGAGAGAATAGGGGCATTGTTATTCAGGTCAATCCGACCCGCCCCGAAAGTCAATCCCCGAACCGATCCGGGTATATCTCACTGAGTGTGAGCCTTTGCTTTAAGCCGACATGTGACCTTGCCTATCCGATCTGAACCTGATGTATACATCCGAACCGACAACTACTCAGTCCAAATCACAAACTTTTGTCCAACTATTTAAAACAATGCTAGATATTACTTCCAACTTCATCAACAGTTAGGATAGTGCCTTCGGACATAAATGAACATTAAGAACTACTCTGATTATCACTTTCTCTTCAAAGTTTCGTCTTACATTGTTGCACCTTTACTTTGCATTTCTCACATTCGCTGCACACATTTTAGTTCACACACATGCATAGGGGGGTACAGGCTAATTTACTCTAATTCGTGCTATTGCTTCTTCAATAGTTCTATGACAATGAGACCCAGACGTTCTTCCAGACTAGCTGAGAGGAAAGAAGCCCCGGAAATCTCTAACAAAATCACTCTCAAGGATATATCTTCTCCTTCGGATCCAGAATGGGACAGTGAGGGTCCAGACTACGGGGCTGGAAATCGAGAAAGCAACGAGGTGTCTTCAAAGAATGAAGTTTCTCTGGGTTTTGAGGAGGAAGGGGGGATTGGTGACGATCGAGCCCCTGATGAATTTGAATCGGCCATTATATTGGAATCACCTCTAGACTCCGTTGAATCAACAATCGACATCGATCGACTTGTCCGAATTTGCTTAAAGTATGGGATAATGAAAAGGGACAATCTAGTGCCTTCACGCTCTGACCGTCCCCACAACCCTCCAGAAGGATATATGGCGGTCACTCGATTGATGTGCATGGTCGGCGCCATTCCTCCATTCTCTCCTTTCATCGTTGACTTTTTAAGACAAATGCGGATTGCCCCCATGCAGCTGCATCCCAATTCATATGCCTACTTGCACACTTTGTACATAGCATATCGCGAAATCTTAGGCATAGAGCTCATGTTCGATGACGTTCACTTCTTCTATAATTTCAAGCATCGGACTCGAGAGACTCCTTCTTTCTACTACTTTGAGTCAGTTCCAAAAAGGAAGATAATCTCAGCACCATTCAGTAGTAAAGCTGGAGATTCCAGACTAGAATGGTTCTACGTGAAGCGACAGCCTGGATGCGCCAGGAGGTGGACAAAATCAAGTAAAGCACTGATTTTCTAAATCCGGGCTCTATACACTTGAATCATCACCTTAACTTGTTTTCCTTTTTGTTTGCAGTTGACAATCCCAAACAGATATCAGATCAGGTGTTCTTTGACCGGATGCACCAACTTCTTAATGGCGATCAGAAATTCTTGACTATCGACGAAGTCCTTAAAGACGAATACCTTCACTTTCATGGGCTGTTATCCGTTTTTCGTAGCATCGGTCATGGGACGGTTCCATACGCATACATTCCTCCAGTGGAGGTAGTCCCAGGGACAGGAGAAGGCTCAGGAGTTCCTACAGTGCCTCTTCAAACTTCACCTTCTCCATCTTCTACACAAGATGACGAATTGGCTAATCTGGCCGAAAAGCATCGTGAAGGATATACTGCCCCCGAGGAGGCTACTTCTCTGGAAAAGTCAAAATCCTCCCAAGAGTCGCCACTTCATGCTTCCGAGGGGGGTGTCCTTAGTACTGATGAGCAAATATTTCAGGGTTTGGGGGATCTCCCCTTACCTGAAACTATATACACTTCAAAGGATTTCAGGAAGGATCCTTTAGCCTTCACCTCTTCTGAAGAGACCACTCCTGCTAAGGCCAAAGAGCCTGCCCGTACAAGTCTAGCTTCAGACTCAGGTTGGTTGGGGGAAACACACCACTTAGGATACACCTTATATAATGGCATTAGCATTCATTGCACCTCTTTCTTCGTGAATCCATTAATTCTAAATTTCGTTTGTTTTATCGTGCAGGTACGATGTCTCGATCCTACTACGATATCAGGAAGCTTCGTCGCAGCATGTCCAATCCTCCTCAGTTCGTCGAGTATGATCGTCGTGATGATCGTGGCAGAGATGAGAGAAGGCCTTACGATCCCTATCGTTCTCGACTCTCACGCTCTCGCTCACCAGTTCGGCCGGAACAAGAGAAATACAAGGGTTATCAAAGCTGCAGGGAAGAGGACAGACCACAATCTAAAGATTCCACTTCTTCCCATGAAAAGCACAGTAGAGAGAGAACTCCTCCAAAATAAACTGGGTCTCGAAGTAAGCACAATGTCCCTGCTACTAAACGACCTAGGACAGACAAAGAGACTACCGAATCCTCTTCACACAGGGACACCAAATTAATAATCCCCTCTCCTCCCCCACTAGACGCGGAAACTGCAGTAAAGCGGGCATATTTGAAGGAGCAATTTCCCGAACACTACTTCGAGACTTTGACTTTTTTACCTGCCCTTGAACCTGTTTCTTCTAAATGGGCAGACGAGGCCAAAGCAAAGATAGATGCGGTGGAAAAACAATATACTGAGATGTTTAAATATTCACGCAATCTTTCTAGAATCATCCGCACTCTACTCACAAATACTGATTCAATGCAAAAGACCGCGGAGGAGGATGCCAAGGCCTTAAAAGCTCTAGGAAAAGATTTGGAAGACACTCAAGCTCAGCTAGCTGTCGCTCAAAGGGACGCTTCTAACTTCAAACAACAATTCAAGGACATGCAAAAACGTTATCACGACTTGCTTGAATCTCACACTCAAGAGCGTTCTGAGTTAAAAAAGCAAGCTGATGAGGCCAAGTCAGAAGCTGCTAAGACACGCCTTGCTTATGCTGAGCTTGAACAGAAAACCGCCGAGTTAGCAAAGAGGAGCGCTGAACTAGAAAAGAACGCTGACTTGGCTTCAAAGCTGTTGGAGGCAGAGAACAGAGCTGCCCTGGCCGAGGGCAATGTGGAGTGTGCCATCAAATCTGCGGAGGAAGCCCGCAACCAATTATCAGAGGCGGAGGTTGATACTCAGGGTTTCGGCGAACTAATGATTGAATTCTTCGCACATATTATCCGTCGCCGAAACATTTCTTGGATCGAGGACTATCCATCCACTCTAGTTCAAGTGTGGAATCAGATCATCGAGTGGGAAAAAGAGGAACTTAAAGTCGATTCCATTGACGAAGATAAGCTAATGGAGAAATACTTGAGGGATGATGAACCGGAGCGCCTAGCTGAAGGGCGCCGCCTTATTGCTGAGGCCATGGAAGAAGAGAGACGGAAGTCTAAACAAAAAACTGTTCTCGAAGATGGTTCCTCTTCTTCTGCCCCTGCAACTTCAGAAGTAGAGGGGTATGATCCTGAAAATCCGGGAATTCCCCGAACAACTCTGCTATCCCCTATTCCTGAAACAGCACCAGAGGTAGTAGTCACCCCTACCGAGAGGTCTTCGGAAGGTATCCCTACCTTTTCTCCTCAATTTGCCAAGGCTATTTCTACCTTTCTCCACGTGATTGAACAATCTATGAAAGACCCATAGTTTTCGCCTGAGTTGATAACTGTTGCTTCTCATTCTGTAGGTGTTGAATCATCCGAAAAGACAGATGTGACTCAGGGAGCCACCCCTGGGGCAAAGCCCGCAGAAAAGGCCAAAAGAGGGGAAGACAAGGCTGCTTCTATAGACTTGGGAGAAAGAAGTGAGCCAACTAAGGCCTCCACTCCCCATGATGAAGAAATGATAGCGGCTTTAAGGGATGATGGCGGTGACGGGGGTCTGGAAGAGGAACCGGAAGTTGCAATAATCGGGGAGTCAAAAAGTGCTGATGACGTTACTTTGGCTGCAATGAAAGCTGATCAAGACAAACGCTTATAATTAAAAGCCGAAGAACTAGACCCTGAAGCCCTCAAGCCCCTCGTAGTCATGGATGCGGGATCAAGGTTAGTTGTTAAGCTCTCAACTAGATCTATTACAGAGGAACTCGCTAAAAAATCTTCTCTTGATTCCAGCGCCCCGCCCTCCGGGAAGAAGTCTACTGGCTCCAGCACCGCTTCTTCAGGAAAAAAGAAGTCAAAACGAATCTTGACGGAGGCTGAGAAAGAAGCAAAGGACGCGGAGAAAGCCGCCAAGAAATCCAAGGCTCATTCAAAATCTAAATAGTGGATTGCCTCGTATCGTTTTAGCATTTAGTGAACCAATAATTGCTGCTACAAGAGTAGCTCCTGCACTTTCTTTTTTAGCTATTTTCCTGTACAAATTCATTCATTTGTAAATAAAAATAACTCATTTTCTGCAATGTTTGTTTGTTAGTAGTTCTGCACTTATGTAAAAATGCATGTCTATAGTTATGAAACGAAGTTGTGGAGGGGGGAAATATGCGTATACATACGTGTCCCCAGTCAATTCGCATAAATTATTTAATGCTTAATCAAGCAATCTGAATGCTCCCGATTCTCTGACGGGATAGCACTTCCTGTGTCGTCAGTACCTGTCGTTTTTTCTGGCATTCCTTTTATACTCTCTCTCTTTCTCTTGAGAGTTAGAGTTCGAGCTCAGTCATCTACTCATTCCCCGGTCTTTCAACGGGGAAAGATTTCTTTCTCAGCGCTCAGTCGGAGACGCCTTTATACTCTCTTTCTCTCTGGAAAGTTAGAGTTAGGAGAAGAATTTCTTTTTCAGCGCTCAATCGGAGACACTTTTATACTCTCTCTCTCTGGAGAGTTAGAGTTAAGAATGTCGTTTTCTCATTCTTTTACGTCTTATCGCACAATTAGTCGTTGTGCTTCTTTTTATGTCTAAACTGTTTTCAACCTTTTTAGGCTGTGAGTCATCCAGTATTTTATAATCACAACAGAATAACTGATGAATGTATATATGTAATGCATAAAAGTAAATAACACACAATATTTTTATAGTGGTTCGGCTAAGTCGTAGCCTACATCCACTTTATAGTTCTTCATTCATATCGTCAGATTTTCCCAAGGCAAGTCGTGCCTTATTACAGAGTTCATAAGAAAAATAACACAAAGTACAGCATTTCTAATCCAAATATCGCATTAGGTGTTGTTCATTCCATGCTCTGGGGACTTCTTCGCCATCTACGGTCGTTAACTTGAAGGTTCCTTTTTCAAGTTTCCGTTGGATGACAAAGGGTCCTTCCCATTTTGGACCGAGGTGAGGAAGGGATGGAAAGACTCTCTTTAGCACCAAATCTCCTGGTTCAAAAGTCCTGAGGCGAACTTTTTTGTCGTAATAGCGTTCCATCTGACGTCGATGTCTTGCCGCACACAAATCTGCTTCGTCCCTTTTTTCTTCGACTTCATCAAGAGACTCAAGTAAGAGTGCCTGATTCGTCATTGGGTCATAATACGTCACCCTGTGGGAAGGAACTTCCAGTTCAACTGGAATTACAGCTTCTGAGCCAAAGGAGAGAGAGAAAGGGGTATGACCGGTGGCCGTTTTAAATGTTGTTCGATATGCCCACAAAGCTAGGGGCAATTCGTCAACCAATTTTGCCTTTGCACGCTCTAACCATTTCTTGAGGATGGATTTTATTACTTTGTTTATTGCCTCTACTTGCCCATTCGATTGCGGATAGGCAACTGCAGTATATCGTTTGTCTATCTTATACTTCTGGCAGAAATTTCTGAATTCAGTACTATCAAATTGGGTTCCGTTGTCAGTTATAATCGTCCTTGGGATTCCGAACCGGCATATAGTATTTCTGACCACCAAACTTATCACCTTTCTTGCCGTGATCTTGGTTAAGGGCTCAGCTTCCACCCACTTCGTAAAATAGTCCACGGCCACTATTTCATACTTAGCTCCTCCTTTAGCAATTGGTAGAACTCCAATGATATCAATTCCCCACGTGGCAAATGGCCAAGGACTCACCATTGATTTAAGTTGGGTCGACGGTGCCCTGGGGATTTTGGCGAATCTGTGGCACTTATCGCAGCGTCGTGAATAATCAGCTGCATCTTTATTAATCGTAGGCCAGAAGTATCCGTATCGCAATATCTTCTTTGCTAAAGTTTGACCTCTTGTATGATATCCACACTCACCTTCGTGTACTTCTCTTAGTACACGCTTGATGTCGTCGTGTGCTATACATCGTAACAGGGGCATAGAAAATCCTTGCCTATAAAGAGTATCATCTTGTATGACATATCTGGTAGCTTTGCGAACTACAGCTCTTTTCTCACTCTTCTTTGATGGGAGTGTCCCATTCTTAAGGAAATTCTTAATTGGAGTCATCCACGACTCCTTCTCTGATTCCGCTTCAAAAGCGAATTCAGTTTCCATTGACTCAAAGCTTGGCGATTCCAACGTTTCAATTGGAATTATTTCAGTCTCTTCTGGATTGTCGGAACTAGCCAGCTTTGCCAGCCTATCTGCTTTCTGGTTTTCAACTCTGGGAATGTGTGTTATGTTGTACCGCTCTAAGCTATTCAATAGCTCTCTCACTTTTCTGAGGTAGGCGATAAGTCGAGGTCCTCGAGCCACAAATTCCCCTCGCACTTGGCAAACAACAATTTTAGAGTCACAGAATATGTCTAACATTTTTACTCCGAGGTCTTTTGCAAGCTTCAGCCCGGCAATCAGGGCTTCATATTCAGAGTCATTGTTAGTCGCCGAAAATTCTAATCGCAGGGTGTAATATAACGACCGTCCTTCAGGAGTGACTAAGACGATTCCAACTCCGGACCTTCGGTCGTTCTTGGCTCCATCTGTATATAGTTTCCACGGATCTATCTTTATCTCATCCTCGGACTTAACTACTCTGTCATCGATTACTTCCTCCTTTGGAATGGTGAACTCCGCAATAAAGTCTGCTAGAGCTTGCCCCCTGATTGACTTTCGTGGTTGAAAATTCAAATCAAACCGACTTAGTTCTATGTTCCATTTGATCAACCTTCCCGATGCTTCGGGTCTCTGCAACACCTGCCTTAAGGGCTGGTCGGTGTATATGGTTATTGGATGAGCTTGGAAATAGTGACGAAGTTTTCGGGATGCGATCAGGAGGCTGTAAGCGAGCTTCTCAATTTTTGGGTAGTTGCGCTCTGCCGCTGCTAATTTCTTGCTTACATAATACACTGACCTTTGTACTTTGTCTTCTTCTCGAACCAGGGCTGTGCTGACGGTGTGAGCCGAGACTGCCAAGTAAACAAACAATTCTTCGTGATCTACGGGCTTTGATAAAATCGGCGGTTTCTCTACCAGTTCCAATAAATTTTGAAAGGCCTCAACACAGTCCGGAGTCCACTCGAAGTTCTTCTTTCCTCTTTTAATCAAATCAAAAAACGGAACACATTTGTCTGTGGCTTTGGAGATGAATCTACTCAGCGCCGCTACTTTCCCTGCAAGACTTTGGACGTCTTTAATTCTCCTCGGCTCTTCGATATTTCTAATCGCTGCTATCTGGCTAGCGTTGATTTCAATTCCTCGGGAGCTTACAATGAAGCCAAGGAACTTTCCCGATGCCACTCCAAATGAGCATTTCAGAGGATTCAATTTCATCCGATACTTTCGCAGGATACCAAACATTTCCGCCAAGTCTTGCGTATGGCTGGAGGACTGTTTCGATTTGACAAGCATATCATCCACATAAACTTCCATAGTTTTTCCTATTTGATTATAAAACATTCTGTTCACCAAGCGCTGATAAGTAGCTCCGGCATTTTTCAATCCGAATGGCATTACAACATAACAATATAATCCCAAATTCGTAATGAAGCTCGTATGTTCTTGGTCTGGCAGGTGCATAGGAATTTGGTTGTATCCAGAATATGCATCCATGAAAGAGAGAAGTTCATGACCTGCTGTCGAATCTACAAGCTGGTCAATCCTGGGAAGTGGGAAATTATCTTTTGGGCAAGCTTTGTTCAAATCTGAAAAGTCAATGCAAGTCCGCCACTTTCCGTTTGGCTTCTTTACCAAGACGGGATTCGATATCCAGTCGGGATATGTCGAACCTCGAATAAATCCATTCTGGTTCAACTTCTCTACTTCCTCTTTGAGAGCAGCCGACCTCTCTGGGACCAGCATGCGTCTCTTTTGCTTTACAGGCGGATGTTTCGGGTTTACATTCAATTTGTGACTTATAATGGATGGCGATATCCCACACATGTCAGCATGGGTCCAGGCAAACACGTCTAAGTTTGCCTTCAAGAAGTCCGTTAGTTCTTTAGCTCGACGTGGATCCAATTGAGAACCAATTTTCAAAACTTTTGTCGGATCAGCTTCATCAATGGGAATTTCCACTGTCGCTTCATTAGGAGTTGCATTCCTAGCCTCTGGTTCCTCGTCTTTTCTGGGATCCAGGTCTTCAGGCGTTCCTTTGGGCAACTCCTTTGGGGTCAATCTCTCAAATTGCTATGCCGAGCCCCCCTTTGAGGGAGACGAGGCATCTTTACTCTCAACGTTAAGTCCTTTCATCAACATCTTTAACTCGGCCACATAGCAGGCCCGTCCGGAAACTTGATCCCCTCTTATTACTCCAGTTCCGGCTTCGGTTGGGAACTTAAGTAACAAACACCAAGGGGCGATACAAACTCTGAATTCAGCAAGGGCGGGCCTCCCCAAAAATGCATTATAAGGCGAATCTACGTCCAATACTACGAACTGAAGCATCTGCACTCTTCTACGTTCTCCTTGCCCCAGGGTCACGGGCAACTCTATCTATCCCATGGGAGCTGTCGACGCCCCGTTGAATCCTCTGATCCATCCTTCACATGGCTTCAAATCTTCAGATTCAAGCTTCATCTGATCGAATGACTTTTTAAATAAAATATTGACAGAACTTCCGTTGTCTACTAATACCTTATGGACCAAGGCCAGCCCAATAGTGGTAGTAATAACCAACGGATCATCAGTGGGTGATTGGATCCCAGTATTGTCTCGGTTGCAGAATACCACGTCGTCAATCATGGTCTTCTGTTGTTTTATGGGGGTGATATCTTCCAAATCATCACCTTCATTCACATCTAGGTGCTTGGCAGCATCTACATATTGATCCATTGATCTGAAACTTCGGATTGCCGGGTGAGGTCCGCCTACTATGGAGTTGATAACAATTTCTTTACCTTTTTGCTGCGCTGTAGGCTTGGGAGTAGGTAGAATCTGTTTTGGAGCCTGCTCTCCTTGCCCCCTGTCCCTCGGGGCAACCTTGTATTCATCCAACTTCCCTTCACGCAGCAGCTTCTCAATCACATCCCTCAAATGCCGACATTCATTGGTTGAATGCCCATGAGTTCCATGAAACAAACAAAATTTCCTTGTCGCCATTCCTTTCTCGGTCGAATCACGAGGTGGCGGTCTTTTGTACTGTAACACATTGTACGTATCCAGGTAAATATTTTCCAGGGTGTCGTTCAATGGTGTATAATTCTCGTAGGTCTGGAATTGGGGTCTTTTGTTAGGATCACTTCCCCTATTTCTGTTTCTTCTGCTACCGTTCGGATTACGGTTATTGTTGTTGTTACCCCCGCTTCCAGCATTGTTGTTTCCACCCTTGTTTCCCACATTTACCTCAACCTTGCCTGAACTTTCGCCAGACTGCTTCACGGCGATATTACTCTGCACATTTTCTTTTGAAGCCGTCTCAGACTTTCTCTTTCGGTTTGCCCTGGCCTCCTCTCGCCTTAGATAAATATCGGCTTTCTCGTAGAATATCTCTCTTGTGGAGGGTGTTTTCCCAGAAAGGTAATCTCCAAACTCGGATTCAGGATCGACTCCTTCCTTCAATGCCATCAGAATAGTGGGCTCATGCGGGTCACTGACCTCGGTCACAGCTTGATTAAAGCGGTCAAGATATGCCCTCAAAGACTCCCCTGGTGCTTGCTTGATTCTCGATAATTCAATAACACTTTTGGATTTCGGGCATGGAGTCGGAACTGGTTCATAAAACGCTCTCTTAGTTCCTTGTAATTCGAAATCGAACGAGTAGGAAGTCGGGTAAACCAGAACAGCGCCACATCTTCTAAGTAGATTGGGAATGCTTTGCACTTCACTTCATCAGGGGCAGCAGCAGCATTCATGAGCCACGAATATCGCATCAAATGCTGTCCCGGATCAGTCCTTCCATTGAACTTGTCCATCTGTGGCAAGTTAAAGCGCTGGGGAAATTGGAAGTCGAGGATATCGTCGGTGAAAGGTGTATAGCTTCGCTCAATGCCATAATCTTCATTTGTATAGTTCCGGCTCTCGGACATGATCTGGCGAACCATTGCCTGCACATCTGCATTAGTTAGGGGCCGCTCAGGTTCCCTGGCCCTAGTATATGAGTTCCTTCTGGGCTCTTGTTCAGGAGATGCCCTTCTTCTTCGAGCTTCTTCTGCTCGATTCCGTTCCCTGCGCTCCCGGTCGATCTCGGGAGGAGGGGACTGGAGTCTTTGCCCCCGTATGGGGTCATTGTTTCCTAGCGCTCGTGCAATATCCTCACGAGATCCCAAAGATCCAAATGTCAGCTGCTCCACATTCTGAGGTCGTTCGAGCGGCCTTCGTTCACGGGGCCGCTCCTCCTCGGAAGATGAAGATTGATCCACTGGTGTGTGACGAACCGGTGATGGAGTTCTTTGTCGACGGAGTTCACTAATCTCCCGACTCATGAGCCTCATATTTTCCTGCATCATGAGATTAGTGCGCTCGTGGACTTTCATAGCCTCCCTGGTGCTCTCAAGCATGTCAAGTAAGCGCGAGAAATCTCCTTGTGTGATGGGCGCAGATGGATTAACTTGATCACTAACCCTGGTGGCTGGAATCGGAGCATTCGTAGGGACTCGAGTGGAGGTTCCAGCTTCACCAAGCGTCGGATCGGATCAGAGATAGGAGGTCGGGTCGGTTCGGAGCTGGGGAGCCTGATCGGATCGGTACGTGGCAAGCTGCTCGGGTCGGTTCAGATTGGGGGAATGCACTGCTTCAGAATCTCCTACCCGGATCGGATCGGAGCTCTCCCCCTAGTGGCGGCTCGGATTTCTTGCATTGGTTCTTCCTGCTGCTGAACTTTGCCCCCGAGACCTTGTTACAACCGCATTTTGCTGATCTTCGCCAGCTCCATTTCCTCGACCAGATTGAACTTCTTTGCCTTTTCCTTTGGCCATGATTCTTTGACAATCACTTCAACAAATATAAAAGAGCGGAGAAACTTAAGGATTAACTTCTTTGAACTCAACGGTCCAAAAAGTAGAAAGAAATCCCGGAAAATAAAGAATTCAGATGAGGTTTCTCAGTGAAAGCACCAAAATGTTAGACCAAAAAGTGGTTCTAACACCCAAATTGATTAAAAGAAAAATGAAATGAGATAAAAATAAAAATGAACACACAGGATTTATAGTGGTTCGGCGAAGAAATGCCTACGTCCACTTGTTTTTCACTATTTTCAATGATTCGGTTGCAAATACAATGAAATACTCACTTGATCTCTCTCACAACTTACTCACAATCACTCAATTGTTTGAAAACAAATAATGAAAGAAGATTTGGATTTTCCGGGATTGCTGGAATTCGGGTTATGAAGGTGGTTGAACTCTCCAAGTGCCAGAAAGAAGATCCTTTTCTTTGTCTCCAGACGGGGTATTTATAGGTGTGAATTTGCTCTGAGCCCGATCCGGATCGGAGCCACGTGTCACTCATCCCCTCAGCATCGGATTCGGATTGATTTCTTCGTTGACAACGCATCAGAATAGTGGACGTTATGGGCAGGAACTTGTCATAGCCGATCCGGATATCCAGGCGCTTATGCTGGAGAATAATATGAAAAATGGGTTTGGGTCGGAGAGACACGTGCAAGGGGTTCGGTTCGGGTTATCCGATCCGACCCGGATTGGCTTGGATAGAACGCTTTCTCCTCTTTAGTCTGTTCCGCTCCGACTTATTTCTGCAACAACCAAATGGCTTTCCGATCCAATTGAGACTATATTGTCCTCCGATCCGAACAGCTGTGCCTTTCTAATTTCCTCAGCAATAGCTCACCGATCCGAACAGGAGATTTTATCTGACCCGAACCGATACGTTGCTCTGACCCGACCCGAACGATTGCAGCTGTCCGATCTAGGCTGTAGTGTCTTCTCCGATCTGAGTAGTGATGGTCTCTCCGATCCGAACCGAAGCCTTCTAATAAAAAATGCTCTTCAATGTTTGACATCTTGACTTTGTGTTGCCTAGTTCACAAAGTAGGCTAACAATGTATATATGTAAACAGAGTAAATAACATAGATAAAACAGAGGAAGATTTCAAACCATTTCAAAACAAGTCTGGTACAACATAATGTCAACTTTCCAAATACACAAGTCTAGATAAAAACAACATTACTGAAAAACTGAAATACATAAGTACTATCCCCAAAATAAGTGATAACCATAGCTAGCTTCATGTCAAGACCGTACATGAGCTAAAATCCCACAAGCAAGCGATCAGAAATCCAAGCTAAGCTCCAATATTCCCACCCTGAGAACCGGGGGGGGGGGGGGGGGGGGAAACGGAAGAAAAGAGGCGAAAGAAAACAGGTCAGTCAAAAAGACTGAGTAAGCCCTACTACAATCAATGTAAACTGATAAAGTTAACTGGCATGATGAAAGCTGAGATGAACATATGGATAACTACATACTGGCATGATGATTAACTAACAAGGTAGATAAAGGTGTCATCGCATAATCAGGTTTAAGTTTTTTGCACCACAGGTGTACTAGCAAACTAACATGACTTGAAAAAACAAGTATTGATCCCTTGGCCCAAGCTTTGGCCCAATAACATGAAGTGACCCTAATACGCGGTCCAACCAAATGGTCTAGTCGATCGGCTCCCTATAAGCCTAACTCGTCACGTGTTGGTGCCCATACGGCCCAAACATAATTGTAGTCAGACTGTGCCGGGTCTCCCGTTGGGTGTATCAAGCCCTAGGGTGTCAACCCCTGGACACCATAATCATGCGTGCACAGTCTCGATCTACTGGTACCCGTGCATGTTTTCCCCGGCTTCGGACTGTGTGCACGACCATAGTTCGCCCGGAACTACACCGGCGTACCCTTCTGCCGTCGCTTTTGGTCACTTACCTCCAGTCCAGTAATCGTGCTCCCTCCCTAGCCTAGACCCTAGGCCCTAATGATACAAACTTGGGATTACTGCTGGAGTGGACCCCCATTGCTAGGATTTTTCTAGTGGGTTAAGTACGGTTTAACCCTCTTGCTAATCATGGATTAACTTGGTTAAGTGTAACGATGAGTTCACGACTTAACCCTGATTAATCTACCGAGCCCAAATTGGTTAAGTATTAAGTGGACCATGACTTAACCCTAATCACGAGGCATTAATTAATTTAATGCGCCTTAACCTCTCACATTAGACCTTGTTGTGGTTACTAGTTAAGCCGGGCGGGTCCGGGTAGCTTTACACCACAACTTGGTCTAACCTCGGGTTCAAGGTACAACATGGCCAACTTCTCACATTGGGTCCTATTGTTTGTAGCAACTAGTTAAGTCAGTCGGTTCCGGGTAGGTTTACGCTACAAACTCAACCCAACCTCGAGGTGGTCACACTTATATTTTCTAAGTGTCATGTCCATCATGTTTCCAAAACATGTTACAAGTTTTCAAGCATTTGGGTAGAACTAACTTAATAGGTAAATTCCCAAAGGGTAGACCTAACTTAATAGGTAAATTCCCAAGCTCATGTTTTTATGTCTTTTAAGTTTACCCAACCCCAAACGCAATCCCATCGTTTACATATCGCAATAGCGCATAAAGGATAGAAAGAGGGAACTTGGCATAATCATGACATAAAGGTGTTGAAGCCACAAGTTCAACATGGTGGCATATGAAATGTACATTTGTTCATATACTTGCATATTACATTTTTAGGCCTCAAAAGCATGCATAAAACCAAACTTAGCATATTGGTGATACATGGTGATAAATGACATGTAGAAATGGCCATAAGTTCGCATTTATCCTCACATGCAAGTTATCATAAGGGATATGATAACTTACATGTTGCCAAAACGCAACCTTTAGCATAAAGCTTGAAGCTTTATGTTCATATACTCAAGATAAGCTTGCATAGCATGATAACATGAACAAAATGATCACCCCAAACTTGCATAACATACTTGCATATCATATGACGAACTTGCATCTCAAACTTGCATAACATAACATGATAAACTTGCATATCATAACATGGAAAACTTGCATAGCATAACATGGTAAACTTGCATAGCATAACATGGTAAACTTGCATATCATAACATGGCAAACTTGCATAACATAACATGATAAACTTGCATATCATAACATGGCATACTTGCATAACATAACATGATAAACTTGCATATCATAACATGGCAAACTTGCATAGCATAACATGGTAAAATTGCATATCATAACATCTCAAACTTGCATAACATGACATAGTAAACTTGCATATCATGGCCAACTTGCATATCATACATTTAACTTTAGAGTTTAAGTATGAAAGTAGAATAGGGCTTACAATGCTTAGGAAGTCACAAAAATATGACAAAGCCCTTATGAAATCAATTAAACCTAAAATGCAAGCTTTAATAGAAAAACCCTTGAGCCAAAATGATCAAAACTCTTTCTTTATGATGCAAATATAGAAACTTGACTTGAATGCAAGCTAATGATGCTCATACAAGCTTGAAAACACTTGTATGCATGGAAAATCTCATAGAAATTTATTTAGGATTTTATGAAGAGAGTGGAGGCCATGAGAGGAATGATTTTGCCATAGTTTAGCTACTTGAATGAATAATGTTGATTTAGGGTTAGGTTAGGGGCTTATTTATAGAGATTAGGATTAGTTCTAGCCTTAGGATTAAACCCTAGTTTCAATCTCAGCCCTTAAAACCGAATCTGGCCCAAGGACCTAACCAAAACCCCAAAATGGTGCACCAGGCAAAACTGCCCGGCTGGACCAAGTCGACAGCCAAGTCGACAGGGCTGTCGACTTGGGTCCAACCAAGTCGACTCCCAAGTCGACAGGGCTGTCGACTTGGGTGCTCTGGCAGGAATTTTCCCGCCTAGCCCAACCTGACCTAATTTTTCAAATTCAAACCTGAATTTGAAATCTGTTTTTACTTTGAAATTTTCTGAAAACTTCGTTGGGCCTTAATCGAGTCATACGGACTCCGATTTTCGAAAACTCGGACTCTATTTCGCGTATTTTTCCGACATGAACGCAATGGCATAGCCCGTTTCCCTTGATTCAGATTTTAGAATTAAATTCTGTCTCGATTTATGTTATAACAGGTTATTGAAAATACGGGTTGTTACATTCTCCCCTCCTTAAAGGATTTCGTCCCCGAAATCTTCAGGTTGGGAAGAACGTATCCTACCATCCAATCATCCATCTACTCAAAACATCATCCACGAGCAATCATTGTCCTTACAAGATTCTAAATGTTGTATGAACATATGCAAAGGTGTGTGTATATGTACTTATCTAATGCAAATATCATCAATGCAAATTATGTTAGTGAAATGAATCCATATGTATGCAATTCCTAACATAATGTATAACATCTATATGCGTGCACATAACATACATCCATATGCAACATCCATGTGATAACACAAAAATTTTCATCCATGAATAAGCATAAACACTCATGCATATGCAATATGAGGAGTGTGTGAGCCGATCTAGTGCCTAACGTGTATAATGCATCCACGAGTAACCACTTGCAAACACTTGCAACCACTTGCAACCATCAAGCATAACATGTTTCAAACACATGTTTCATCCAAAGGGTTTCTACCTAAGGTTCTCATGACAAGATTAACACGATATAGATAGCAAAAGAAAGATATGCTACAAAGAGATCGGGAAGATAAGCAAGATATACTCCTTTTGGATTACAAGAAATCCCTTCCTAACCCTGTCATGTATTACTAGCCAATAAGTCGTACCTCCCGACAAAAATAGGACCGAGAATGGGACCGAGAGGATATACGTCAAAAGATAACATGCGAGTAAGTTCCACAGGAAAACAAGGATCAAGGATATGCTCTTAAAAAGAGATATGATGCGCGTATCTAGCCTTCAGTCTTCTAAGTCACGTTTCCTTGAGTTTAACTCCACTGTGCTTTGACCGTCTTTTACCTCATGATTTCTTAGCTTAAACATAACTATGACTTCATGGTTTCATGCAAGCTCTCCAAAATTCACTAGTGAATCCTGGATCTCGTTTACTTACTATAAAGTATTCCACGCAGCAGAACTTTTCTTGAAAATACCAATCCACGTTGCCAATTGCTCTTACTAACGTAATTTTCTATAACTCATGCTTGAACGAAATGAACCATCTGCCAGCGAATGATAGGCCATACTTAGATTCAGTTGTTTGCCCATGACTTCCCGTAGACTATCTCAAAACTGACTAGTGAAAATTGAGTCATGGTTACTAACTATCCTTTAGGGAACCCCGTGCAACTGCTTTATTTCTTGAAAGTAAACTGTCGCTAGCTATGATGCAGTCCTTTTGCTCTTTACCGATGTGAAATGAGCGCTCTTCGTGAGTCTACCTACTATGACCCTCATGCTCTTATTCCCTTTCTTGATCTAGGCAGTCCATCCACGAAATCCTTCGTGACGTTCTTCCATTGCGGGGACCTCCAATGGATATAATAGCCCACCGGGTTTCTATGACTCGGCCTTTAACCTGTTGGCACAACATGCACCTTGGGACAAATTCGGCCACCTCCTCGAGTGATGTGCATCTTCAAGAGCTTTTTTTTCTCTCATTGCGTCTTAGCCATCCCTTGTCATCTATAGCGAGGTGACTTAACATCTCGCCTTGAGTCAACTTGTCCATGATCTCGGCTAACTGCGGGTCTTCCTTCTGCGAAGTCCCTCTTGATCCAGAAGGGTAGGTCTAAGCTCAAGGGACGCTAACTAACTAATTAAACTGAGATAACTTATTACTTTAATTGTCCTCGTCGGAGCTTTTCGGTTTTGAACCGCGACCACTTTAACAGGATCCACCACTAAGCCTTGCTTAGAAACTATATGCCCAAGGAATCTAACTTCTTTTCTTCAAAATGACATTTGGAGGACTTGGCTTTCAACTGATGCGCTCTAAGCATATCCATCACCTCCTTGAGATGTCTAGCATGTTCTTCCTCGTTCTTTAAGAAAGTCAGGATATCGTCTACAAATACTACCACTAACTCGTTCAGGAACTCCCTAGACACCCTACTCATCAAGTCCACGAAGTAGGCGGGTGCATTAGTCAAACCGAATGGCATGACAAGCCATTCGAAGAATCCATCTGGAGTTCTGAACGCAGTCTTGTCTATACTATCTTCAGCTACCCTGAGCTGATGGAATCCAGTAGCAAGATCAAGAGAAAACAGATGTTCCTACAAGCTGATCAAACAAATCATCGATCCTAGGCAATGGTTGTCTATTCTCTTTGTTTAACTCACGATAATCAACACAAAGTCGAAGAGAACCGTCTGCCCTGGTAGTAAATACTACAGGCGCTCCCTATTCATATATACTTCATCTAATGAAGTACTTCTCAAGCAACTCCTTGACTTGCTTTCTTAACACTCATCTTGCGGGGCCATGTGCCTAACCGGCCACGAAACTATCTTGGCATTATCAACCAGATAAATGCGGAAATCCATCTCCCATTTAGAGGTAACCCCCTTCACTTCACCCAAGATATTAGGATATTCTCGGACCACCCTCACCGATTACAAACTATCGATAGACGAGTTGAGGGATTCAAGACAACACAATATGACGGGACTCACAGGGTTACTAGAAATTTTTAGGGTATTACCGAGGCAAGTCATGAGCCTCTCAACCCTATGCTCAAGAATCAAGAATGACTCCAAAACTGGACAACCAATCCATGCCCAAAATCAACCCATACCCCATGAAACCGAGAATATAAGCATCACGCGAGAATTCTATACTCAAGATAGAGACTTTCAAATCCACGTAGATAATAGACAAATGGGCGGAACCCCCAATTGGATTTGAAACACACACGGGATCATTAACTAGACTAGTACTTAGGTGCAAACTTTCAACTAGATCAGATGAGATAAACTATGCGATGCGCCAGAATCAAACAAAGTACGAACAGGAAAATCAGAAATGTAAACAAGACTTTCAACAGAAATACTACCTTGATCGGGAACTGGAGCGGCATTGAGAGCATGAACTTGCCCTCCCGAAGGTCCAGCACGCTGAGTCTGACCTTGCCCTTGCTTCTTCGGGCAATCTTTGCTGAAATGTCCAAATTCACCACAACGATAGCATTCACCACTATTCCTTTTCCTCTTCTTACAATCCTTAATAAGATGCCCAACTGAACCGCAATAATGGCACTTCCCCTTTTTGTTATTGCCCTTGTTGTTGTTCCCCTTGTTGCCTTGACTCTTGTTCTTCTTCTTGTTGCCTTGACTGCTCTGACCGCTTGGATTACCCTGATTTCCTTTCCACTGGGAATCAGTCTTCTTGGCTTGAGTATCATTCATCTTGATCTCCTTCTTGTCACTCCTATTCTCTTCAATGAGTAGGGCCATATTCACCAAACTCTCGAAAGTTGCCCCCAAGGGTATATGAGTCATGGCTAAACCATGTAATGGCTCGTTTAATCCTAGAGCAAAGTATAGGGCCTTCTTCTGAGCTGTGTTAACCAAGTCCAAACCGACCCAAGCAAGTTGATTAAACTTATCCACGTATTCCCTAATGGTCATGTCCCCTTGCTTTAGTGATAGGAACCTTAGTCCAAACTTTCCCCGAAAGTCATCCCAAGTCTCAATTGGCCTAGTAGCGGTGGTGACCACCCACCAACGTGCAGCTTCTTCCTTTAGAACCACACTGCTAATAAAACCTTCCTACGGCCATCTATATCAAAGAAGGCAAAAAGATCTTCGGTTTCTTTCAACCAATTCCTTGCCTCTACATAAGTCTCGGTTCCAAAGAAATTCTTGCAACCCATCGCCTTAAAGTCTTTGCAAATCTTTGCGAAGTCAACTTGAGGATGCTGAGGGGAAGGAGGAAGAGGAACCTCAGCGACAGGAGGAGGAGGAACATTAACTACCGGAGGAGGAGGAGGAGGGACATCTGCGGGGCCGGCTTCGGTCGCCCTAGCCTCCAAAAGTCTCCTATACCAAACAGGTACGTGTACTCCCTCCGGAATAGCAAAGTTATCGGCCATACTGAAAATGAAGAAAAAGACAGATTCAGAATGGAGAAAAACGAAGGAATTTTGCTAATGGCTTTTTGGGAAATAGCCTTTAAAATAAACTAGACTTTTCTTTGGAAAATACTTTATACTTGGTTTTGAAAATAGTTTTCCAAAAGTTTTCTAAAAACCTTTTTGTTCCTTCTCATAAACCATATGCTCTGATACCAAATGTAACACCCCACCTCCGCCAGGGTGACTCTTGCAAGCACTCTGACTTTGGAGGGGCGTTTGAATCAGGAAAACATGCATAATGATATATCAAGGCAGAACAAGAACATATGTATATATGTAAACAGAGTAAATAACATAGATAAAACAGCGGAAGATTTCAAACCATTTCAAAACAAGTCTGGTACAACATAATGTCAACTTTCCAAATACACAAGTCTAGATAAAAACAACATTACTGAAAAACTGAAATACATAAGTACTATCCCCAAAATAAGTGATAACCGTAGCTAGCTTCATGTCAAGACCGTACATGAGCTAAAATCCCACAAGCAAGCAATCAGAAATCTAAGCTAAGCTCCAATATTCCCACCCCGAGAACCTGGGGGGGAAACGGAAGAAAAGAGGCGAAAGAAAACAGGTCAATCAAAAAGACTGAGTAAGCCCTACTACAATCAATATAAACTGATAAAGTTAACTGGCATGATGAAAGCTGAGATGAACATATGGATAACTACATACTGGCATGATGATTAACTAACAAGGTAGATAAAGGTGTCATCGCATAATCAGGTTTAAGGTTTTTGCACCATAGGTGTACTAGCAAACTAACATGACTTTAATAAACAAGTATTGATCCCTTGGCCCAAGCTTTGGCACAATAACATGAAGTGACCCTAATACGCGGTCCAACCAAACAGTCTAGTCGATCGGCTCCCTATAAGCCTAACTCGTCACGTGTTGGTGTCCATACAGCCCAAACATAATTGTAGTCAGACTGTGCCGGGTCTCCCGTCGGGTGTATCAAGCCCTAGGGTGTCAACACCTGGACACCATAATCATGCGTGCACAGTCTCGATCTACTGGTACCCATGCATGTTTTCCCCGGCTTCGGACTATGTGCACGACCATAGTCCGCCCGGAACTACACCGGCGTACCCTTCTTCCGTCGCTTTTGGTCACTTACCTCCAGTCCAGTAATCGTGCTCCCTCCCTAGCCTAGACCCTAGGGCCTTAATCATACAAACTTGGGATTACTGCTGGAGTGGACCCCCATTGCTAGGATTTTTCTAGTGGGTTAAGTACGGTTTAACCCTCTTGCTAATCATGGATTAACTTGGTTAAGTGTAACGATGAGTTCATGACTTAACCCTGATTAATCTACCAAGCCCAAATTGGTTAAGTATTAAGTGGACCATGACTTAACCCTAATCACGAGCATTAATTAATTTAATGCGCCTTAACCTCTCACATTAGACCTTGTTGTGGTTACTAGTTAAGACGGGCGAGTCCGGGTAGCTTTACACCACAACTTGGTCTAACCTCGGGTTCAAGGTACAACATGGCCAACTTCTCACATTGGGTCCTATTGCTTGTAGCAACTAGTTAAGCCGGTCGGTTCCGGGTAGGTTTACGCTACAAACTCAACCCAACCTCGAGTTGGTCACACTTATATTTTCTAAGTGTCATGTCCATCATGTTTCCAAAACATGTTACAAGTTTTCAACCATTTGGGTAGACCTAACTTAATAGGTAAATTCCCAAAGGGTAGACCTAACTTAATAGGTAAATTCCCAAGCTCATGTTTTTATGTCTTTTAAGTTTACCCAACCCCAAACGCAATCCCATCGCTTACATATCGCAATAGCGCATAAATGATAGAAAGAGGGAACTTGGCATAATCATGACATAAAGGTGTTGAAGCCACAAGTTCAACATGGTGGCATATGAAATGTACATGTGTTCATATACTTGCATATTACATTTTCAGGCCTCAAAAGAATGCATAAAACCAAACTTAGCATATTGGTGATACATGGTGATAAATGACATGTAGAAATGGCCATAAGTTCGCATTTAGCCTCACATTCAAGTTATCATAAGGGATATGATAACTTACATGTTGCCAAAATGCAACCTTTAGCATAAAGCTTGAAGCTTTATGTTCATATACTCAAGATAAGCTTGCATAGCATGATAACATGAACAAAATGATCACCCCAAACTTGCATAACATACTTTCATATCATATGACGAACTTGCATCTCAAACTTGCATAACATAACATGATAAACTTGCATATCATAACATGGCAAACTTGCATAGCATAACATGGTAAACTTGCATAGCATAACATGGTAAACTTGCATATCCTAAAATGGCAAACTTGAATAACAGAACATGATAAACTTGCATATCATAACATGGCATACTTTCATAACATAACATGATAAACTTGCGTATCATAACATGGCAAACTTGCATAGCATAACATGGTAAACATGCATATCATAACATCTCAAACTTGCATAACATGACATAGTAAACTTGCATATCATGGCAAACTTGCTTATCATACATTTAACTTTAGAGTTTAGGTATGAAAGTAGAAAAGGGCTTACAATGCTTAGGAAGTCACAAAAATATGACAAAGCCCTTATGAAATCAATTAAACCCAAAATGCAAGCTTTAATAGAAAAACCCTTGAGCCAAAATGATCAAAACTCTTTCTTTATGATGCAAATATAGAAACTTGACTTGAATGCAAGATAATGATGCTCATACAAGCTTGAAAACACTTGTATGCATGGAAAATCTCATAGAAATTTATTTAGGATTTTATGAAGAGAGTCGAGGCCATAAGTGGAATGATTTTGCCATAGTTTAGCTACTTGAATGAATAATGTTGATTTAGGGTTAGGTTAGGGGCTTATTTGTAGAGATTAGGATTAGTTCTAGCCTTAGGATTAAACCCTAGTTCCAATCTCAGCCCTTAAAACCGAATCTGGCCCAAGGACCTAACCAAAACCCCAAAATGGTGCACCAGGAAAAACTGCCCGGCTGGACCAAGTCGACAGCCAAGTCGACAAGGCTGTCGACTTGGGTCCAACCAAGTCGACTCCCAAGTCGACAGGGTTGTCGACTTGGGTGCTCTGGCGGGAATTTTCCCGCCTAGCCCAATCTGACCTAATTTTTCAAATTCAAACTTGAATTTGAAATCTGTTTTTACTTTGAAATTTTCTGAAAACTTCGTTGGGCCTTAATCGGGTCATACGGGCTCCGATTTTCAAAAACTCGGACTCTATTTCGCGTATTTTTCCGAGACAAACGCAATGGCATAGCCCATTTCCCTTGATTCAGATTTTAGAATTAAATTCTGCCTCGATTTATGTTATAACAGGTTATTGAAAATACGGATTGTTACAGTCCACTTAATACTTAATCAATTTGGGCTTGTTGGATTAATCGGGGTTAAGTCGTGAACCCATCGTTACACTTAACCAAGTTAATCCATGATTAGTAAAAGGGTTAAACCGTACTTAACCCACTAGAAAATCCTAGCAATGGGGGTCCATTCCAGCAGTAATCCCAAGTTTGTATCATTAAGACCCTAGGGACTAGGCTAGGGTGGGGCACGATTACTGGACTTGATGTAAGTGACCAAAACGACGACCGAGTGGTACGCTGGTGTAGTTCCGGACGGGCTATGGTCGTGCACATAGTCTGTAGCCGGAGAAAACATGCACGGGTACCAGTAGATCTAGACTGTGCACTTATGTTTATGGTGTCCAGGGGTTTACACCCTAGGGCTTGATACACCCGAAGGTTGACCCAGCACAGTCCGACTACAATTATGTTTGGGCCGAATTGACACCAACACTTGACGAGTTAGGCTTAGGGAGCAGATCGATTAGACCGTTTGGTTGGACCTCGTATTAGGGTCACTTCATGTTATTGGGCCAAAGCTTGGGCCAAGGGATCAATACGTGTTTATTCAAGTCATGTTAGTTTGCTAGTACACCTGTGGTGAAAAACCTTAAACCTGATTATGCGATGACACCTTTATCTATCATGCCAGTATGTAGTTATCCTTATGTTCATCTCAGCTTTCATCATGACAGTTAACTTTATTAGTTTATAGACTGATGGTAGTAGGGCTTACTCAGTGTTTTTGACTGACCTGTTTTTCGTTCGCCTCTTTTCTTCCGTTCCCCCCCCCTCCCCGCCAGGTTCTCAGGGTGGGAATATTGGAGCTTAGCTTGGATTTCTGATCGCTTGCTTGTGGGATTTTAGCTCATGTACGGTCTTGACATGAAGCTAGCTATGGTTATCACTTATTTTGGGGATAGTACTTATGTATTTCAGTTTTTCAGTGATGTTGTTTTTATCTAGACTTGTGTATTTGGAAAGTTGACATTATGTTGTACCAGACTTGTTTTGAAATAGTTTGAAATCTTCCGCTGTTTTACTTATCTTATTTACTCTGTTTACATATATACATATGTTCTTGTTCTGCCTTGATATATCATTATGCATGTTTACCCGGTACAAACGCCCCTCCAAAGTCAGAGTGCTTGCAAGAGCCACACTGGCGGAGGTGGGGTGTTACATATATCCTAATATACTAAACCCTAATTCATTTCATAACCACCGCCTCCATCTTTCATAAATGGCCATTCAACTCTGAATTTCAATCCCTCTTTTCTCTCCATTTACGCAATAAAATCACATCAAAACAAAACAAAAAAATCGAAGAAGAAAGTGAGCTCTACGATGTGGACGGTGGAGATCGAGTATGGGTTGGTGGATTGGGAGGATTCCTTCCTAGAAGCGGCGTCGTTCGGGCGCCAATTCCGAGGCAACGACAACCGCGAGATGGACCCCACCGCAGGCATAAGGAGGCGGTGCCAGGGTCTTCCTCATGGTGGCGGTAGATGGTGGTCCGGTTGCGAGATGGGAGGCGCGCAGGTGGCTTTCGCAATCAAAGTTGGGTTCATATTTGGTTAACAGGGAACGACGATAAGAAGAGGGAGAAACGACAGAAACAATTTTGAACGCGAACAGAAATTCAAACCAACCAAGGTGAGAATTCTGATTTATAAATTAAATAAAATCTAATTATTGTTTTTGTTTTTAAAATTATGTTGCGAATGATTATGATTCTGATTTGTGATGTGATATGTAAATTTGTTGTTTGATGATTGGGTTGGATTATGATGCTCACATTTTGTTAGACCCGACAAGGATACTTCTTTATTTCGTATTCGTGAACATAGATCTGATAAAGATCCTCCTTTTACCTAGATCTATGGAATTCAATATGGTTTGGTAATAAAGTTTTAATCTTTATTGTTGATTCTTAAACAATGAATTGATTTCAGTGCAAAGGTCATATTTTTAACATCGATTAATTTACATACAAAAAGATACAATTTATAATGTTTTACATTAAAAGGAGACAATTCTTACTGTCATTATTGTAGATTAAAAGGTTAACATAGATAAGAACCATTTTTGGTTGTCATTCACTTTTTGTAAAAAAAAAAACAAAATTTATTGTCATTTTTGTTTCAACAAAATATTACATGTTTTTAATGTCATTTTGTTTCTACTAGAAGTACTACCATTTTTAGTGTCATTTAATAAGAAAAATAAAAGAACACATTATTTTGATTTGAAATAAAAAAATACAAGATTTTGTCTTGAAACAAAGGAATACATTTTTGTCACTTGAAATGAAATAATATTTTCTTATTAATGTTACAGTAGAATAAAACCACATTTTGTGTTAAAAACATATTAGAGAAACAAAACAACAAGAAATAAAACAACATTTTGTGTTAAAAACATATTAGAGAAATAAAACAACATTTTTGATAAAACATGTTAGAGAAATAAAATAACATTTTTCGTTAAAAATGTTTATTTAAAATAAAAATAACATTCGTGTTAGAATTGTTAGTTAGAATAAAAATAACATTCGTTTAGAATTGTTAGTTAAAATTAAAATAACATTTTTGGGTCAAAACTTAATTAGTGATTAAAATAACATTTTTGGGTTAAAACTTGGTTAGTGAAATAGAAATAACATTTTTGATTTGAAATTTGTTGTAAATAAAAACAACATTTTATTAGGAATGTGCTTTGCAAATTAAAATTAACATTTCTTGTTAATTAGATTTATGTTAAAACAAATTTGTCATTTAAGTTAGATTAAAACAAATTTGTCATTTATATTATATTAAAACAGATTTGTCATTTATATTACATTAGAATAAATTTGCCATTAATGTTATATTAGAACAAAATGTGTCATTTTGCCATTAATGTTATGTTGGAACAAAATTTGTCATTAATGCTATGTTAGAATCACGCCATGTTAGAATAAAGATATCAATTTGTTTTTAAAAAAATATCATATTAGAATAATGTCATGTTAAAAATGTCGTCTATGCTAAAATCATGTTTAACCAATTAGAATTGACGATTATAATTGTCATGTTATATAAATTAGAAAACAACGAAAAATGTTAACATATGAAATATTCTTTTATATGATATTAGAGTACGTAAAAAAGTGTTAACATAAAATAATACTATTTTATATGTTATTAGAACACATAGAAATGGTAAACAAATAAAAATCCTTTTTACTTGTCATTAGAGTACATAAGAAAAAGATATGGAAATAAAGGGATAATATTAGTTGAAAACAAATGTACAATTTGTCAAAATAAAAGGGTTAAAAATAAAAACTACATTTTTGTTAAATAAAAGAATTAAAAACAATTTTGTCAAATTAGAATCGTTGAGACCAAAATGAACATTTTGACAAATTAGAATAGTCGAATTAGAAAAGTGCATTTATTTACATTTTGGATATAAATCAAAACATAGAAATAAAAAGGGACATCTTTATTTACATTTTTTTTAGATGTAGATAAAAAGAATAAAAATAAAAGAACAAATAGGTGAGTAGGATTTATTTACATTTTCTTATGTAAATAAAATAAAGAGCAAAATTTGATGTTACATTTATCAGGTAAACAAGATATAAAAGATAAAAGAAAATAATATGCTTAACCCGAGGTTGGATTGAGTTGTGATGTAAACCTGCCCGGACCCGCCTGGCTGTCCAGTAATCACAACAATACCTATCCAATGTGGGAGGTTAAAGCATATTCGTATTTTCTAAATTTACATTTTATATATAGAAATTACTACAAATATTTAGTGTAAATAAAATAAAACATAGAAAAGGAAGACATTTATTTACATCAGACAAATAAAAGATTAAATAAAAATCACATTTTTATTTGTAATTAAAGAACATATTTTTACATTTTAAATAAAATTACATTTCTATGAAATCAAGATTATAAGAATAAATATGTGAGTAAGGATTATTTACATTTTCTTTTGTAAATAAAAAGAATAAATTATGTGGATAAGAATTATTTACATTTTCTTATGTAAATAAAAAAGGATAAAAAGAATAATTAGGAAAATAAGAAGTATTTGCATTTTCCTATAAATAGAATAAAAAGAACAAATATGTGATTAAGAATTATTTACATTTTCCTATGTAAATAAATAGAATAAAAAGGGACAAATATATGGATAGGATCTATTTACACTTTCTAAATAAGATAAAAGTGAACATTTATTTACATTTAGTGAAATTAATAAAATAAAAGTAAAAGATACATTTATTTACATTTAGAGTAAATAAATAAAGAAAGAGAAGAATATATTTATTTACATTTAGGTAAATAAACAAGATAGGATAAGAATACATTTATCTACATTTAGGTAAATAAATAAGAAAAAGATAAGAAAACATTTATTTACATTTAGTTAAATAAATAGGAAAAAGAAAAAGATTACAATTTATTTACATTTAGTATAAATAAAATAAAAGATAGATAGAGTATAATTTATTTACAGTCAATGTAAATAAAAACAGAATAGAAATAAAGATTATATTTCTGTCATCATTTTATATGCGATAAAAGAATAGACTTTTATAATTGAAATCGCCAAGCGATTTATATTTATATATATAAATATAAAATTTAAGGAAACGCGCGCGGCAGTTCGCGTATCGACAATCGTAACTTCAAACGGTTATACCGAAAGATCCGACCGTCGGATTTTCCCAAAATTGGACCCGTTAGGACCGCTTTGGGAAGACCTTCCCAACAATATAAACTTCATAAAAATCCAACGGTTAGATTCCAAGATATGTGTAAATCAAATTTGGTTGAAAACAACTCCAGGGTCGCTTATTGACCCAAAGCGTCGTTTAATTGATTTAAGCTATTTTTATATATATAAAAATAGCGACAATTAAATACTATTAACGATATAAAATGATTTTAAACTCTATATATGCGAGGATCATTTGAAAAGTGCGAGTTCAATCTCATTTCAAATGATTATACGACGTTCTAAGTCGAAGATTTGAAGACGGTGATTTAAGACCGACGATCTTCACATCGAATGGATAAGTTACCATTGACGCCCATGATTGGAGTAGCTACCTTGAAGGGGCTTCAGTGGTGGCCGTCCGGACTATTGTTGATTGTTCGGAATTCGTTTTCACTCAGACCCAGAGCATAAGCTAGTAAATGGATGCGTGTCTGACATTGAATTTCGTTCCATGTGAATTATATCGATTTCTGTTAATTTATGTTTGTTTGGTGGTGGAGGATTTATTCTCTACTTAACACCCTGGTATATATTAATAGTGATTGATCACATGGCGTGAATTGTCAATGTGGCACGCCAAGATGCAATTGATCAAGCCTTTTGTTGAAAAGCAGGGCCTTGTGGGATGATCAAAGCATAACCTATTACGGCATAGCTTTGTGTATATCGTGACTTCGCGAGCATCACACCCCGGTACGAGTCAAAAACGGGATATGGACTGTAGGGAGTGCACACGTTTCATTCTAGCTAGAGTGGTGTCAGTGACCTACCAGCCCTGACATTTTACGTATGTGGATGATGGATTTTGAGGCGCCTCGGATTTTTATAGGCCGATAGTGGTCATATTATAGGTTCAAAGGAACCGGGTGTAACAACCCGGAAATTGAGGATAAATTTAAAAATTTTATTTCATAAAATTTTGTTAGAAAATACGGGAGAATTAAAAAATTCTATTTTTAAATTAAAATAATAATAGTAGTTGAATCCTTGATTTTATTTTAAAGGTTCAATATAATTTTTAATAAGAAATTGACACTAAGTTGAGTGTCAACTATAAGATATGTTTGATTTGAGAAATTAAATGATAAAATCTATTTGTTTATTTATATAGTAAATTTCAAGTCGCATGTGATAGACAAAGTAACGTTCGTTAATTAATGTTGACATTAATAAACAAATAAATCATGCACATTCATATCATAAATGCCATGTTTATTCTTTCCAAATCATGCCTGCATGTATCTTTATTTCAACCTGGTAACTTTTCATTTTCTTAACTCACTATGCATTCAAAAAAAAAAAAAAGTTTGGATCTTTGTTGGTTTTGTTCGGTGAAATAATGAAATTTGAGAAAACAGAGTACAGTCTTTATTTGGTTTTATGGAACGATGCAATTATAAAATAAAGTTGGGATTTTTATGTAACATGGAAATTGAAAGTAAAGTTGGAATCTTTATTTATGAAACATTGAAAGGGAAATAAAGTTTTAATATTTATTTTAATTTAAAACTAATAAATGTTTTCATGTAATCTAGTTTCAAAAATTACATGTTTTGTTTCAAAATAAAATCACATGTTTGTGTCAAATTAAATTACATGTTTTGATTTGTGTTTCAAACTTGGATTACAAGTTTCGTTGTCACTTTCTTTTGAAAACAAAATATTACATTTTTTTGTAAATTTTAGTTTCAACAAAATATTACATTTTATTGTTAATTTTAATTTCAACTAAATAATTCATGTACGTTACATTTTTTAATTAACATACATTACAAATGAAATTAATGTACCTTAGCTAGTAATTAATGTATGTCAAAATAATAAAGAATGGAATTGGAAATTTCCACAAGAATGAATAATGTTAATTAGTCTTATATATTTGAAGTTTGAATTCTGTAAATATAAATAAAAGGTAAATATATGACGAAAGAATTAAGGAAGGGTAATGAAACAGGTTACAAATTAGTGTTGTAATTAATGTAAAGAAAACAGTCGACTAAGCAAAAAAATAAGAATGACAATAATCAAGTTGATTTCGTAGTAAAATGTAAGTTTGTAAATTTCGTATTTATTTACACTAATGGTTAAACAATTGTGATTTAAATAGTAATTCACATAAATCGGCTAAGACGAAAATTAGCAATTTACATAGGAATGAAGTTATAAATATAAATTGTAATGGGCCTACGTGTATATTTCTATTCCTTTTATTCCTATCTATCCAATTGAAAACCTTCCCATTTTTCTCTTTTCTTATTTTGAAATTTGAATAGGAGGAATGGGCCTTAAAGGTTCAATTAATAATATAACACTATTATAAGTATTAGAAAATAAACAAACACTAATCTATATTTTATCAGCCGCCGCCATGTTCTTCAAACCAATGGCCGAAGTGCTTTAGCCTTCTCCTCCTCTTTTCTTCAAATCTACACCATGAATTCAAGCACTTCCAACGACAAAATCAAAGAGCTCCACGAGCTCTACAATCCCAACGGTGATGATCAGTTCTTGATAATCGTGGCGGCCTCTGACAGATGGCGATAGTGGAGGTTTTGGGACAAGAACGATGGATTTCGGTGATGTAGCATAACATGAAGAAGGATTAGTTCAAGCCATAAATTGTTCGAACGAACACGAAATCGAGCAAACTCAAAAGAGGTGAAATCGTAATTTCTTGATCTACAACATGGAACTAACAGAACTTTGATTTGGAGCAAATCAGAATGGGGTAAAAATCAATAAGAGATATTCTGAATTTAATTTAATTTAATTTAATTTAATTTAATTATCTTTCTTAGATAATAAATCTGTATATGTGAGATCTCTAGATTTTATTAAATAATAATTTAGTTAAAAGTTGTTATGTGAATCCCTGCATGTAATCTTTGATGTGGTGATTATGATTTATTTTCTGTTTGTGTGATTGATATGTTGTATGATATCATGTTGTGGCCTGTTTTTTAAATCTGTAATTCTGGATGTATGCTCAACGAAGTTCTCATCGTTATTGTTTTATTTTATTTTATTTTATTTTATTTTATTTCTCATTTTAAAATTAAAACCAGGTAATCAATTGTTATGTTTATTTTGTTAACATAAATAAAAGAACAATTGTTATGTTTATTTTGTTAACATAAATAAAAGTACAATTGTTGTGTTTATTTTGTTACCATGAATAAAAGGACAATTTTTATCTTCGTTTTGTCTACAAAATGAAAAGCAATTTTTATCTTTATTTTGTTTACAAAAATAAAAAGCAAGTGTTTATCTTTATTCTTATGCACAAACCAAAATGCCAATTCTTACCTTTATTTTTGCGAACAAGATAAAATACCAATTTTATCATCAATTTTGTTAATGTAATAAAAAGCAAGTTTTTTTTTTACTTTATTTTGTTAACGAGTTTTTACCTTGTTTTTATTAACATAATAAGATGTGAGTTTTATCTTCATTTTGTTTACAAAATAAATAACAAGTTTTTACCTTTATTTTTTTTTACAAAATAAAAGACAAATTTTTACCTTTATTTTGTTTACATAGTAAAATGCAAGTTTAATTTTTATTTTTATTTACTAAATAAAATGCAAGTTTTAATCTATATTTTTTATTTACGAAATAAAATGAAGATGAGACCTTTTGTTGAGATTGTCCAATTATACACCCATATGTGTGTTGTATGTACGACTTTGAAATTTCATCGTTGTGTAAATATGAATATTATGACACCAATTTCAGCGTTGTGTTAAATTAAATATTATGACACCAATTTCAGCGTTGTGTTAAATTAAGTATTATTACACCAAATTTCAGCGTTGTGTTAAATTAAGTATTATGACCCCAATTACAGCGTTGTGTTAAATTAAGTATTATGACACAAATTTCATCGTTGTGTAAATATGAGTATCATGACACAAAATTCATCGTTGTGTTAATTTAGTTGAAATGACATAAAATTTCATCATCATGTTATATGATTGAAGTGAATCAAATATTGGCATTGGGAAATATAGTTATTTTTGAAATGTTGACACTAGAAAGGACGTTTACATTAGAAATAAGTTTGCCTTTGCATTTGCATCCTAAAATGCAAATATTACATAGAAATAGTAAATTTACATTTTTTTTCTAATGTAAAGATTAAAAAGAAAATAGAAAAGAAACATTATTTTCTATGTTAAGAAAAAAAGAAAAGAAACATTATTTTCTATGTTAAGAAAAATAGAAAAGAAACATTATTTTGTATGTTAAGAAAAATTGAAAAGAAACATTATTTTCTATGTTAAGGAAAATAGAAAAGAAACATTATTTTCTATGTTAAGAAAATAGAAGAAACATTATTTTCTATGTTAAGGAAATAAATAGGAAACATTATTTTCTATGGAAAATAAAAAGAAAAGTTACATTTTTCTATGTAAAGAAAAAAAAAAGGAAGAGTTACATTTTCAATGTAAAGGAAGAAGAAATAAAAGACATTTATATTTTATTTGTAAATATAAAGGAGAAGATTATTTTTATACAATATAAAATATGCATAGTTAAAAACATTGTTTTTGTCGCATTAGAATTAGTGGAAAAAAATATCATTTTTATTTAATATAAAAATATGCATAGTTAAAAACATTGTTTTTGTCGCATTAGAATTGGCGGACAAAAAATATCATTTTTATTTAATATAAAAATATGCATAGTTAAAAACATTATTTTTGTCGCATTAGAATTGGCGGACAAAAATATCATTTTTATTTAATATAAATATATGCATAGTTAAAAACATTGTTTTTGTCGCATTAGAATTTGGCGGACAAAATAGCATTTTATATAAATATAAAATATACTTAGTTGAAAACATTATTTTTGCTGCATTAGAATCGGCGGACAAAATATGCATAGTTAAAAACATTATATTATAAAATATATAATATAAATTAAAACTAAGCGAAACACGCGCGGTAGTTCGCTTTTTGAAATCATAACTTTAAACGGTTATACCGAAAGACCCGACAGTCGGATTATCCCAAAACTGGAACCGTTAGGACTGCTTTGGGATGATCTTTCCAACGATATAAATTTGGACAAAATCGAATGGTTAGATTTCAAGATATGTGTAAATCAAAATTTGCTAAAAACAGCGCCAGGGTCGCCCATCGACCCGAAGCGTCGTTAAATTATTTTGGCTATTTTTATATAAATAAAAATAGCGATAGGTCGTTATCAAATATTAATAACGATATGAAATGTTTTCAAATTATATATATATATATATATATATTTATATTTATATATATATATATATATATATATATATATATATATATATATATATGCGAGAATCATTTGAGAAGACTGAGTTCAATCTCATTTCAAAAGATTATACGACGTTTTAAATTTAAGAGTTGAAGACGGCGATTGAAGACCGACGATCTTCACATCGAATCGGTAACTAGCGTTGAGGTCCTTGATTGATTTGCTCCCAAGACGTGGCTAAGATGGTAGTTATCCAGACGTAGTGTTGATTTGTACGGATTTGACTTTTGCTCAGACCCAGAGCATAAGTTTATAAATGGAATGTAAGTCTGACGTTGTAGTCCTTTATACTACATTCGTTGATCTCTGTTAATATATATCTGCTCGGTGGTTAACACCCTTCTCTGAGACATATAAGCTTAGAGGTTATATATTGGCAGAAATCAATGGTATAGTATGGACTGACAATGTGGCATGCTAAGATGCATTGATTAAGGCTTTTGTTGAAAAGCAGGCCTTGTGGTTGATGATCAAAGCACGGCCTGTTTAGGCGTAGCTTTGTGTAGCGTGACTTCGCGAGCCTCACACCCCGGTATGAGTCAAAAACGGGATACGGACCGTAGGGAGTGCACACGTTTCTTTCTTGCTAGAGTGATGTCAGGGACCTACCAGCGCTGACATTTTACTTATGTGGATGATGGATTTTGAGGCGCCTCGTGTTTTATAGGCCGTTAGTGGTCATACTATAGGTCCAAAGGGACCGGGAAGCGTGTGTTCAGGCATAACCAATCCACTGCCCATAGGCGGGGACCGGCCCTACCGCATCCAAGGGTTCACTGCGGGGGATCCTGAGGTATTTGCTAGAGTGTCTCGAATCGGAGAGGAGCTTGCCCTAAGCCTCGACACATGATGTGTAACACCCCGTGTATTCTATAACCATGAAATTCATAAATTAAAGTATAATTAATTTCAAATCAAAGAAATAAGGGAAACGGGATAAGCCATTGCGTTCGTCTCGGAAAAATACGCGAAATAGAGCCCGAGTTTTCAAAAATCGGAGTTCGTATGACCAAGATATGGCCTCCGGAAGTTTCAGAATTAGGTTTAAAATTCGAACAGACGAAAACAGCTCAGAAAAACTTGTTTAAAATTCAAAATCGGGCCCAATTGGCCAAGGCGGGAAAATTCCCGCCTAAGGCACCCAGGTCGACTTGGCAGTCGACCTGGGCTAGCCAGGTCGACAGGGCTGTCGACCTGGGTAACCCGTGTCGACTGCCAAGTCGACACGGTGTCGACAGGGCTGTCGACCTGGCCCTAGAGCCAGGTCGAACCCAGCCCACCCTGGCTGGCCTGGTCTGTGTTTGGTCGATTTTCTGAGCCTTGCCTTGTCACTAGGGCTAGTTGTCAGCTCCTGATTGTTCTCTCTTTCGAATGAATGGCTACGATTAACCCAAGCTACATCGATGGTGCTAATCAATTCATAAACTCTATAAAAATGACCCTAGACTCTACCTAATCTATTCATTCAAAAATAAGAATGAGGCCATCATGCTGCCGAGGAACGACTAGGAGTAGCCACCAATTTGAGAGACAATTAGGAGACAAACTCTAAAGCATAAAGCAACTACAAGTTAAACTTAAACAAATCAAATCAACGCCTACATCAAAGGAATAGCATCTCCAAATCCTGAATTCAGATTCCTGAATTGAAGAATTCGTCACACGATTGTAAGTAGAGTACTATTCCGATGTGAATAAATAACTGTGTTTGATTTGTGTAAAATGAGAATTACACTTGATTTGTGGTGATAGTAATTCATATTTGTGCGTTGCTATGATTCTAATCGATTTGGAATGTTGTGATATAACGATTGGATATTCGCAAGTATGTAATTCATGATAAAAACTACATGTTTGCGGTAGTTTATTTGAGATTCATGCAAGTATACGATTGGATATTCGCAAGTATGTAATTCATGTTGAAGCTACATGTTTGTGGTTATTTAATTGAGATTCATTCAAGTATGTGGTTTAGCTACTATGCCAACATAATGTATATTTTTGTACAAAATCACTTTGTGTGTAATTGGATCAAATTTGGGGTATTATGATTCATATGAAATTATGTTGGAATTGGCATCATGATCTATGTATAAAACCATACTTTTGTATTAGAAACAAAAGTAAGCCTCTTTGTGAACTTATGATTTTATGAATATGACTAGGCTATGTTTGGTATTATGCCTAATTGAAAAACATGTTAGGCCTATATTGTTAACAAGAATTATATGATAATATATGTGACACATAGCTAAGTTAGATTTACATTCCAATTGCAAGTTTGCATGAATAAAGTAAAAACCATGATTTCATGTTTAGGAATATTTATGCCATGATTACATGAATAGATCAAAGACCATCATTTCATGTTTGGGTATATTTGTACCATGATTATGTGAATAGATTAAAAATCATGATTAAGTTGGAATAATTCTAGTTGAACTATACTTTTGTATTAGTAACAAAAGTAAGCACCTTTGTAAACATATAGTAATTTTATAAACATGATTTGCTTATGTTTGACATTATACCTAAGTAAAAATATAGGTTTATGTTGTAGTTAAGACTATGTGTCAATAATGATATCTAATTTAGTTAGATTCTTAACTTAACTACAAGTTTACATGGTTTGATTCATGTCACTTATGCTTTATGACCAAAGTATATGTTACCACAATGCAAGTACACCAGTTTCTATTTTGTAGTTCCAACGATATGTTGCAAGTTCATGCGTTCACATTCCCCTCTTTGTGTATATAATCACGTTTTAAGCCTCCCCTTTTTCACGTGGCTAAGTTGAGCTTAAAAGGCTAAGCCCAACATATATTATAATAAACGAACATATTAAACGGGGGAAATAGCGTTGGGCCAAATTAATTAATAAATGAAAATATAAAAGTAGATGGGCCCAAATTCAAGGATGGGTTGGGCCCATGATTGGTGTAAACCTTTACACCATTAGCTTAAATTGATTTTTGAATAATGGGCCACAAATATTTACATATAAAAAGAAAAGAGACAAAATATGTAAATGTAGAAAATACGATGTGTTTAACCCGAGGTTGGATTGAGTTGTGATGTAAACCTGCCCGGAACCGCCCGGCTGTCCAGTAGTCACAACAATACCTATCCAATGTGAGTGGTTAAACACGGAGCCCAATAAGGACCCGAGGTTAGACTGAGTTGTGGCGTAAGACTGCCCGGACCCAACCGGCAACAGGCAGCCACAACAATACATGTCTAATTTGAGAGGTCAAGGCTTTAATAAGACAATTAAGGCTGAGTCGGGATTGATAAGATTAAGTAAATTATATTAATACTTAATCAGAATGGAACATGCTAAACTAAACAGACTGATTGGGGGTTAGGTTTATAAAACACTTAAACAACTTAGCATGTTGGCTAGAAATAGAAAACCTAGTAGCGGGGGGCCTTTTCAGCAATAACCCTATTAGGTATCATGATACCCTGAAACTAGGCAGGGTGGGGCACGATTACTGGGTTGATTGTAAGAGGTCAAATCGACGGCGGTGGTGCAGCAGTGTAGGTTCTAACGGGGTGCGGGCGTGCACACACTCCGGCGCAGAAAAATAAGGCACTGGGCACCAGTAGCATACCTGTGCATTCTAGGGTTGTGTCGGGCCGCCGCCATGGGACTTGATTCACCCCATGGTGGGACCAGCATAGGTAACTACAACATCGGGGGCCATAAGACACATGTAACTATGCGAGTAGGAGACGATCATCATAAAATGGATCACTTCACCCTGATTATGGGGTGCCGTTGGGAACTAGTTTATATGGGCACAGAGATTAATGTGGGGTACGATAGTATATTCGACCCTAGACAACTTAACTAAGTTTATGATGCTTTCTCATTTCTAGTTTATACTTATCATACCCAGTTCTTTATTCATAGACTGAATAGTCCTAGACTTACTCAGGCTTTATGTCTGACTCTACTTTTCTTTCGTCTTCTTTTCTTCCGTTCCCCCCCCCCCCCCCAGGTCCACAGGGAGGGAATACCGCAGCTTGACCAGCCTTCATATCCAGCTTGAAGAGAAAGAATGTATTGCTTGGATCTTTTCGTTTTGGACTATGGCTTTGGACAGCAACTACGGGACTTTTGTAGTTTATTTATGTTTTCTTCATGCTTCTTTAAATAATGTAATCAAGACAGTTATGAAGATGTTATGTTTTTGGAAGTATTGTAAGACAATTATGGTATGGTTGTTGTAACACGTATTTTTAATGAAATAAAAGTTGTTGTTTTTCCGCTGTTCAAAAATATGTGTTCTCATATCTGTCTTGTATATCTGTGACTTATACTTATAAACCTCCACCAAAATTAGGGCATTCCCTTTGAGAGTGACCCTAACGAAGGTGGGGTGTTTCACTAGGTATCAGAGCATAGGTTTACCAGATAAGATAAAAAGTTTTGAAAATTTATTTTCAAAAAAGAAATTTAAAGAAGCATTTTTAAAAGAAAAATATTATTTTATTTTTTTAAAAAAAAGGCAAAGTCCCCCCGAAAGCCATAGGTACTATCTCTTATCCTTCGTTTTGAATCTATCCTTTTTGTTTCAGCATGTACGAAGAACTTAACTTGCCAGAGGGTGTACCAATACCTGGTTGGTTTAGACGGTTCTTAGAAGCAAGGGCCACTCAGCCAGGTCCTACCGTTCCTCCTCCCCCAGCTGCAGGAAATCATCCAGCTGCAGCAGCACCTCTTCCTCCACCTCCTCCACGGGGAAACACGTTTGCTAAGATATGTAAAGATTTTAAAGCTATGGGAGGAAAGGATTTTCATGGAACTGAGTCCTTCGTGGCAGCTAGAAATTGGCTGAAAGAAACCGAGGACTTATTCATCATCTTTGAGGTAGAAGATAGACAGAAAGTACAACTGGCAGTATGGCTACTAAAGGGTGAGGCTTCCTACTGGTGGGAAGTCACTAATGCAGAAAGACAAGTGGAGACATGGGAGGACTTTAGGGCAAGGTTTGAGGCTAAATTTCTCTCAGATGCGGAAAAGAGTTTGCAGTTGGAAAAATTCTTATTTCTTAAGCAAGGGAACAAGACAGTCAAAGAGTATGTTAATCAGTTCGATGAGCTGGCTAGGTTTGGGTTGGACCTAGTCAACACCCCGCACAAGAAGGCTCTCCATTTCGTCAAAGGGTTGAATGAGCCATTACACAGTTTGGCCATGACCCATATACCCATGGGAGCTACATATGAAAGGTTGGTACAAATGGCAATGCTGAACGAAGAGGATAAGGGCAAGAAGGAGACAAAGGCGGAAAGCTCTCAAGGGAAGAAAGAGGGTTTGCAGCCTAAGAAGACAGACTTTAAGAAGGGTGGGAAATGTAACAACCCGTATTTCGATAACATGATTAAGACGAGAATCAAGGCAGAATTTAATTTTAAATTCTGAATCAAGCGAAATGGGCTATGCCATTGTGTTCGTCTCAGAAAAATACGCGAAATAGAGTCCGAGTTTTCGAAAATCGGAGTCCGTATGACCCGGTTAAGGCCCAACGAAGTTTTCAGAAAATTTCTAAGTAAAAACAGATTTCAAATTCAAACTTGAATTTGGAAAATTTGGCCAGTTGGGCTAGGCGGGAAAAATTCCCGCCACAGTACCCAAGTCGACAGCCCTGTCGACTTGGGAGTCGACTTGGTCTGACCAAGTCGACAGCCCTGTCGACTTGGCTGTCGACTTGGCTCAGACGAGCATTCCTGGCTTGGTGCACCTGCACTGGTCTCTGGTCTTGTTCTGGAAGCTTCTGACGTGGTTTGATGGTTCAGATCTATCCTAGGGTTAATCTAAGAGCCTAAAACTATCCTAATCTCTATAAAAAGACCCTAAACCTAACCTAAATCCCTAAAAATCAAACCTAGCAACTAAGTGCTGCCAAAATCAATCTTGATCATGGCCTCCATCTCCAATCCCTAGAGCCTATGCATTCAAATCGGGTTCAAATCAAAAGGTGCAATCTTGCTACACCAAATAGAGGCCAAATCAACATTGCTATGCGAGTTTCATGACGGATCTTCATCAAAGGAGCCACCTTTCTTCGTCAAAACGATTCATGCTCCTAGTCCTCTTGCCACGCTAGGTAAGTTCTAGCTACTTGTAGATTTAAACGATGATTTTGATGTGACATGGGATAAAATGCAAAGTAACATGAGTATGTTAGCCTATGGGAACCTAGTTTGCCTCTTTAACATGAACATATGACTTTGGGTGATGTTGTAGCGACTAAACCATGCTATGCATGTTGCATTGGACTTAGTTTGCCATGCAAGATTGGACCTTTGCTTGTGGTATGTTAGCATGCACACTTGAAACCACTTTGACTCATGAAACATGTGATTGAATGTGACTTTGAGGCTATGCAAATATATGAACCCGAAATCCCTTATGATAATATGCAAGTTTACCTTTTTATCACATGAGGAACATGGGCATGTTCATCACTTCATGATAGGTTTATGACATGAACACTTATGCAAGTAATCCCCTTTTATGCTATGCATGTTTGTGGGCAAATCCCCTTGAGATACTATGAAACACCCCACCTCCGTTAGGGTCACTCTCAAAGGGAATGCCCTAATTTTGGTGGAGGTTTATAAGTACAAGTCACAGATATACAAGACAGATATAAGAACACATATTTGTAAACAGCGGAAGAACAACAAACTTTTATTTCATAAAGTCAAATACGTGTTACAACAACATCCTTTCCAAAAACATAACATAACACTTTCATAATCTGTCTTGAGTACATTATTAAAGAAGCATAAATAAAACATAGATAAACCACAAAAGCCCCAGAGTGGATTGTCCAAAGCCATAGTTTAAAACAGGAAAGTCCAAGCAATACATTTCTCTTCTTCAAGCTGGATGTTGAGGTAGGTCAAGCTGCTGTGTTCCCTCCCTGAGGACCGGGGGGGGGGGGAAACGGAAGAAAGAAGACGAAAGAAAAACAGAGTCAGACATAAAGCCTGAGTAAGTCTAGTACTATTTTGTCTATGAATAAAGAACTGGGTATGATAAGTATAAACAGGAAGAGGGAAAGCACTATAAACTTGGTTAAGTTGTCTAGGGTCGAATATACTATCGTACCCCATGTTAATCTCTGAACCCATATAAACTAGTTTCCAATTTGCACCCCATAATCAGGGTGATGTGATCCATTCTATGATGATCGGCTCCTACTCGCATAGTTACATGTGTCTTACGGCCCCCGATGTTGTAGTTACCTATTCTGGTCCCACCATGGGGTGTATCAAGTCCCATAGTGGCAACCTGACACAACTTTAGAGTGCACAGGTATGCTACTGGTGTCCAGTGCCTTATTTTTCTGCGCCGGAGTGTGTGCACGCCCGCACTCCGTTAGAACCTACAATGCTACACCACCGCCGTCGATTTGACCTCTTACAATCAGCCCAGTAATCGTGCCCCACCCTGCCTAGTTTCAGGGTATCCTGATACACCTTTTAGGGTTACTGCTGAAAAAGGTCACCCGTTACTAGGTTTTCTATCTCTAGCCAACATGCTAAGTTGGTTAAGTGTTTTCTAACCTAACCCCCACCAGTCCGTTTAGTTTAGCACGTTCCATTTTGATTAAGTCTTTAGTTCACTTAATCCTAACAATCCTGACTCAGCCTTAATTGTCTTATTAAGGCCCTGACCTCTCACATTAGACAGGTATTGTTGTGGCTGCCTGTTGCCGGTTGGTTCCGGGCAGTCTTACGCCACAACTCAGTCTAACCTCGGGTCCTTGCTGGCCTCCATGTTTAACCTCCCACATTGAATAGGTATTGTTGTGACTACTGGACAGTCGGGCGGTTCCGGGCAGGTTTACATCACAACTCAATCCAACCTTGGGTTAAACACATCGTATTCTCTACATTTACATATTTTGTCATTCTTCTTTATTTCTTATATGTAAATATTTGCGGCCCATTATTAAGTTAATGGTGTAAAGGTTACACCAATCATGGGCCCAACCCATACTTGAATTCGGGCCCTTCTATTTTATATTTTCATTCATTAATTAATTTTAACCCAACGTTATTTTCCCCCGTTTTACACGTCCGTTTATATATATATATTGGGCTTAGCCTTTTAAAGCCCAATTTAGCCATGCGAAAAGGGGAGGCTTATGGCGTGATTGCATACACAAAAAGGGGAAGGTGAGCGCATGAACTTGCAATACGACGTTGGAAATACAAAATAGAAATTGGTGTACTTGCATAGTGGTAACATAGGTGACATGAATCAAAGCATGTGAACTTGCATAGGTTTAACTACAACATGAACCTATATTGTTATTTAGGCATAATGTCAAACATAAGCATGTCATAAATGTTTCTAGCATAAGCATAGCATAATGTCAAACATAAGCATGGCATAAATACTTTTAGCATAAACATAATATCAAACATAAGCATGGCATAGGTAAAGTTAAATTTGTCCATGGCATAAACATAAACAAGTCATGTTCATAAGGTTTCTACATGTTTACAAAGGGGATACTTTGTTACTAACACAAAAACATAGTTCAACATAATCATGATTTAAGTCTAATCACATAACGATAGTATAAATATACTTATGCATAAATATTCCTAATCATGGTGTTTGCTTTAAACTTGCAAAAAGGGATTTTTGAGTCTAACCTAGCCAAGTCTCACATATGTCATCATAAAATTCTTGTAAACAAGATAGACTTAATCATGGATTTCAATTATGCCAAATATCATTCATAGCCTAGCCATATTCATAAGTTTGCAAAAGCATGACTTAATACATGGATTATGGTGTCAAAATTCCAACATAGTTTCTTATGAACTATAACAACCAAACTTGTTTTCAATTACTTGCAAAATGATTTATGCACAAAAACATACATCATGATGGCATAATAACAAAACCCCAAACTTGCATGAATTTCAATCAACTACATACATGTAGCTTCAACATAAATTGCATAATTTGAGCAATATTCCAAACGTATACTTGCATAGAACTACCGCATGTAGTTCTTTATAATGAATAACATAATTTTGCACAAATATGAACTACTTTATTATCCCAATTCAAGCATACAAATCAACACAGTTGTTTATTCATACCAAAGTAATACTCTACTTACAATGGTTGCGGCGAATTCTCTAATTAAGAGATATGATTCCTTTGTTGAATTGATTGGCTTTAGGTTGCTTGAATTGCTTTAGGCTTTAGAACTTTCTTCCTAATTCTCTCTCTAGTTGGCGGCTACTCTTAGTTGTTCCTCAGCAACATGGCGTCTATGTTCTTAATTTGAATGAATAGATTAGGGTTTAGTCTAGGGTTGTTTATATAGAGGTTAGGAATTGATTAGGACCATTGATGTAACAACCCGTATTTTTAATAAATTGTTGTAACATAAATCAAGGCAGAATTAAATTCAAAAATCTGAACCAAGGGAAACGGGCTATGCCATTGCGTTCGTCTCGGAAAAATACGCGAAATAGAGTCCGAGTTTTCGAAAATCGGAGTCCGTATGACCCAGTTAAGGCCCATTGAAGTTTTCAGAAATTTCTATGCTAAAAACAGATTTAAATTTCAAATTAAAAACAAGGATTAGGGCTAATCGGGGTTAGGCGGGAAAATTCCCGCCAGGGGCCCCATGTCGACAGGCATGTCGACAGGGCCCCCAGGGTGTCGACAGCCCTGTCGACAGCCCTGTCGACAGGGGGTGCCCAGGCAGTTTAGCCTGGTGCACCATTTCTGATTTGGGTTGGGTCTTGTGGCTTGGTTCTGGAGAATTCTGAGATCTGACAGGCCAAAACTAACCTAGGGTTAATCCTAGGGCTAAAAACACTCTAATCTTCTATAAATATACCCCTAATCCTACCCTAAAACCTCATTAATCAATCTAGCAACTAAACTATGTCAATTTGAATCCTCAAATGGCCTCCACCTAAAAATCCCTAGCCTCCACCTTCCTCAAAGTTTAATCCTATGAAGATATGATGATCATACAACCTTTTCTATGTTGTATGAATGCTTAATAACTTGCATACTTCATTAAGTTGCAAGTTTGATTTGCTAAGTTTGTGTTTTTGGGATTTTGCAAAAGGGTTTTCTTATTTGAAGCTTTGTTTTGGATTTTTAAAGGGCTTCTTCATCTTATTTGGTGGATTTATGACTTGTTTATATTTGTAAGCCCTCTTACCTTCACTTTACAAACTCTAAAGTTAATGTGTGGTGAAAGTTGAGATTTATGTGAGTTTAATTGATTATGCATGCTTATGCGAACTCACTATGCCATGTTTTACATGTTTCATAAGTTATGCATGCTTATGCGAGATTACTATGACATGTTTTACATGTTTCACAAGTTATGCATGCTTATGCGAGATTTCTATGCTATGTTTTACATGTTTCACAAGTTATGTATGCTTATGCGAGCTTATTATGTCATGTTCTACATGTTTAATGGATTATGCATGCTTATGCAAGTTCACCTTACCATGTTATACATGTTTTATGGATTATGCATGTTTATGCAAGTTCACCTCACCATGTTATGCAAGTTTAATGGGTTATGCATGACTATGCAAGTTCACCTTACCATGTTACGCATATTTAATAAGCTATGCATGTTTATGCGAGTCCACTATGACATGATTTGCAAGTTTAACATGTATGCATGTTTATTACAATATGTGAAGTTCATCATGTATGTTATGCCAAGTTACCTTTTATACCCTTATGCGTTATGACGAATATGTAAGCGAGATAGCGACGTTGGGAGGGTTTGGGTAAACTTAAAAATACGTGAAACTAAAAGATTGGGAATTAACCTATTAAGTTAGGTCTACCCCTTGGGAATTTACCTATTAAGTTAGGTCTACCCAAGTATATGTTAACTTGTAAATATGTTTTAAAGTGGACATGACATTAGATAACATGATATGGCCAACTCGAGGTTAGACCTAGTTGTGGTGTAAATCTTCCCAGGTAACCACAACGTGGGGTCTAATGTGGGTAGTTGGTCATGTTGCACCATAAGACCCGAGGTTAGACCTAGACGTGGTGTAAATCTTCCCAGGTAACCACGGATGTCTAATGTGAGAGGTTGGGTGCGTTAAGTAATTAATGCCTCATGATTAGGGTTAAGTCATGGCCCACTAATACTTAACCAATAATGGGGATGCGAGGATTAGATGGGGTTAAGTGGTTACACTTAACTAATTTAATCCAGGATTAGTGAGGGGTTAAAACCACACTTAACCCTCTTAGAAACCCTAGCAACGTGGTCTGTTCCAGCAGTAATCCCAGTTTGGTATCATTCACAACCCTAGAGGCTAGGCTAGGGCGGGGCACGATTACTGGACTGATGTAAGCGACCAAAGCGACGGCTGAGTGGTACAGCGGTGCGGGTCCGGCGGGCTACGGACGTGCACGTAGTCCGATGTTGGACAAACTCGAGGCACGGGTACCAGTAGGCTTAGACTATGCATTATTGCTTAGGTGTCTGGGGTTGACACCTTAGGGCTTGATACACCCGAAGGTGGACCCAGCACAGTCTGACTACATCCATGTGGACCGTATGGACAACAACACTTGACGTGTTAGGTTTATAGGGAGCCGATCGACTAGACCGTTGGGCTGGACCTTATACTAAGGTCACTTCAAGTTATTGGGCCAAAGTTTGGGCTAAGGGATCAAGATCTGTTTTGTGGGCTTGCTAGTACACTGTGGTGCAAAGTTTAATCTCCTCTATGTGATGTCACCCTTATCTATTGCCAGTATGTTTACCTCAGTTTCCATCATGCTGTTAACTTTATTAGTTTATAGATTGATCGTAGTAGGGCTTACCAGTCTTTTTGACTGACCTGTTTTCTTTCGCTTCTTTTCTTCCGTTTCCCCCCCCCCCCCCCACAGGTTCTCAGGGAGGGGCTACATCTGCTTAGTGGATCATTGGCTTGCTTGTTGGATAGCTCATGTATGGATCTGAGCTAGCCGTGGCTTATCTTTTATTTCTGGGGATTAGTACTGATGTTTTACCATGTATTTTGTTATCACGTATCTAGACTTAAGTTGTATTTTGGATCATGACATTTTGATATTATGTACTTGACTATGTGGGTTTTCTGAGATGATGATGATGGGTTTTTATCTGCTACCGCTGCTTTACTTATATTTACTTTTATATATTCTGTCTTGCGATATCTCTGTGCATGTTTACCTTCAAAATAACGCCCCTCCAAAGCTAGTACATTCTAAGGAGTGATCCTAGTGGAGGTGGGGTGTTATATTTGGTATCAGAGCACGGTTAACAAGATTGAACAAAACTTTTGAAAAAAAAAACCCTTTTTGAAAAACTATTTTCAGAAACCTACTAAGTATTTTCCAAAATAAAGTCTAGATTATTTTGAGGCTAATCCCCAAAAGCCATTAGCGTTATCCTTCGTTCCCTTGACCTGATCTTATCTTATCTTTCGTTTCAGTATGGCTGAGAATCTTGACATCCCAGATGGAGTGAACGTACCACTCTGGTATAGGAGACTTCTAGAAGCTAGGGCGGCAGCTGGTCCCGCCAACCCTACTCCCACTCCTCCTCCTGTAGTTGAGAATCCTATCCCTAATATCCCTCCTCCGGTGGTTCCTGCTCCCCCTCCTCCAGCAGTTAATATTCCTCCTCCCGTTGCTAATGTTCCTCCCCCTCCCGTTGCTGAGGCTCCTCTTCCTCCTCCTCCCCCTCAGCATCCTCAGATCGAGTTTACGAAGGTTTGTAAAGACTTCAAGGCAATGGGAGGCAAGAATTTCCTAGGCACGGAATCTTTCGTTGAAGCTAGGAATTGGCTGAAGGACACGGAGGACTTGTTTGCCATCTTTGGGATTGATGACGAGAGGAAGATCTTATTGACAGTATGGCTTTTGAAGGATGAGGCGGCCTATTGGTGGGAGGTCACCAATGGGACGAGGCCCGTTGAGACTTGGGACGATTTGAGGGCTAGATTTGTGACCAAGTTTCTATCTTCAGCTGAGGCGAATTTACAGATGGAGAAGTTCATTGCATTAAAGCAAGGTGATATGTCTGTCAAGGAGTATGTGAACAAGTTTAATCAGCTGGCCCGTTTTGGTTTGGATATAGTAAACACCCCGGAGAAGAAGGCTCTTCGATTTGCCAGAGGGTTGAATGAGCCGCTACAGGGCTTGGCGATGTCACATATTCCGCATGGAGCTACTTTTGAGAGTTTGGTCAATATGGCTCTGCTTCAGGGAGATGGAAAGAAAGAAGTCAAGTCGAGCGATACCCAAGCAAAGAAGATTGATTCTCAAGGCAAAGGCAATCAAGGTGGTCAAAGCAGCCAGGGGAATCAGGGCAAGAACAAGAAGGGGAACAACAACAACAAAGGCAAGGGAAAGTGCAATTACTGTGGCATAGCTGGGCATTTTGCTAAAGATTGCAGGAAGAAGAAAAGGAAGCTTAGTGGTGGGTGCTTTTCTTGTGGAGAGACTGGGCACTTCAGCAAAGAATGCCCAAAGAAGAAAGGACAGGCTGGACCTTCAGGAGGGCAAGTTCATGCTCTCAATGCCACTTCAGTTCCCGAGCGAGGTAGTGTTTCTGTTGAGAACCTTGTTTATATCTCTGATCTTCCAGTGCGTACCTTGTTTGATTCTGGTGCATCACATAGCTTTATTTCATTTGATCTTGTTGATAGCTTGCACCTTAGTACTAGCTTAGTGGATGATCCCGTTTGTGTTTCGAATCCCATTGGGGGTTCTGCTCATCTATCTATGATATGTGAGGATCTAAGGATCTCTATACTCAGCGTAGAGTTCTTGTGTAGTGCGTATGTTCTGGGTTTCAGGGGATACGGATTGATCTTGGGCATGGATTGGCTGTCTAGATATGGATCCATTCTGGATTGTGAGTATAGGGTTGTAAGGCTTGTGACTCGCCTGGGCAACACCTTAGAGATTTCATGCAATCCGAAGAATCCCGTCATGTTATGCTATCTAGAATCTCTCGACTCATCAGAGGAGGCCCTTCAGTCTATAAGGGTGGTCCGAGATTATCCAGACGTTTTTGAAGAAGTTAAGGGGTTGCCCCCTAAACGAGAGATTGACTTTCGCATCTATCTGGTAGATAATGCTAAGCCCGTTTCTTTACCCGTTCGGCATATGGCTCCACATGAGAGACGGGAGCTGAGCAAGCAAGTGAAAGAATTGCTTGAGAAGAATTTCATCAGGAGGAGTATATCCAAATGGGGAGCGCCTGTGGTGTTTGCAACTAAGGCAGATGGCTCTCTTCGACTCTGTGTGGATTATAGAGAATTGAATAAGCTGACTAAGAAGAACAGACACCCGTTACCGAGGATCGATGATCTCTTTGATCAGCTTGTTGGTGCTTCTGTTTTCTCTCAGCTTGATCTTGCTACGGGTTTTCATCAGCTCAGAGTGGCTGAAGATAGTATAGACAAGACTGCATTCAGAACTCCAGACGGATTCTTTGAATGGCTTGTTATGCCGTTCGGTTTGACGAATGCACCCGCGTATTTTGTGGATTTGATGAGTAGGGTGTTTCGGGAGTTCTTGAATAAGTTTGTCGTGGTCTTTGTTGATGATATTCTGGTCTTCTCCAAGGATGAGGAAGAGCATGCGAGGCACCTAGTAGAGGTGATGGACACACTCAGAGCACACCAGTTAAAAGCCAAGTTCTCCAAGTGCCACTTTTGGAGAAGGGAAGTCAGATTTCTTGGGCATACCGTATCCAAGCAAGGCTTGGCGGTAGATCTCGCTAAGGTGGTTGCAGTTCAGGATTGGAAGACGCCAAGGAATGCAACCGAGGTGAGAAGCTTTCTGGGTCTTGCGGGTTTCTATCGAAAGTTCATCAAGGACTTCGCGAAGATATCCGCTCCTCTTACTAAGTTGACGAAGAAGAACTTAGTTTTTGCTTGGGATATGGATTGTGAGCTTGCTTTTCAAAGGCTCAAGAGGGCCCTCACCTCAGCACCAGTTCTAGCTTTACCCGATGGTGGTAAGATATTTACCGTGTACACTGATGCTTGTGGCATGGGATTGGGCGCCGTTCTGATGCAAGAGGGCAGAGTTATATGTTTTGGTGGAAGGCAACTCAAGGTGCATGAGAGGAATTATCCCACTCATGATCTAGAGCTGGCAGCGATTGTATATGCACTCAAAGCCTGGCGTCATTATCTTCTAGGGGAGAGATTTGAGCTATATACTGATCATAAGTCTTTGAAGTATCTCTTTTCGCAGAAGGATCTGAACTTAAGGCAGCAGAGATGGATGGAATTCTTGGCTTCCTATGATTTTGAGATATCCTATACCCCTGGCAAGGGGAATGTTGTAGCGGATGCGTTGAGTAGGAAAAGGTTGACACTAAGTCCTCTATTTGTTGAGATGAAGAATTTAGAGTTCTTGGCAACCTTTGACTTTTCTTTGACAGTTGAGACGATGACCGGTTCCTTGGCATCTCTAGAGCTCAGGCCTACCCTTCTGGATCAAGTCGGGGCTTCACAGAAGGAAGACCCTCAGATAATTGAGATCATGGACAAGCTGGCTCGAGGGGAGACATCTAGTCACCTTGCTCGATATTCTATAGACGATAAGGGTTGGCTGAGGAGAGACGGAAGGCTTTGTGTTCCGATGGTAGAAGACTTGGTGAGGAAAGTTCTTGAGGAAGCACATCGCTCCAAGATGACTATACATCCAGGTGGTGATAAGATGTATAAGGACATGAAGCGCGTTTTCTTCTGGCCTGGAATGAAAAGGGATGTAGCGGAGTTTGTCTCGAGATGTGTTATTTGTCAGAGAGTAAAAGCTGAGTCGAAGAAGCCCGGTGGGCTATTGCATCCGCTAGAGGTCCCGCTATGGAAGTGGGAGAGCATCTCTATGGACTTTATTGATGGGCTTCCAAGGTCCAGGAAGGGGAATACGAGCATATGGGTCATTGTGGATAGGCTCACGAAGAGTGCTCATTTTATCCCAGTGAAGAGCAAAAGGACCGCATCTGGACTAGCATCAGTATATCTTCGTGAGATAGTGCGACTACATGGAGTCCCTTCCAGCATAGTCAGTGACCGAGACCCCATCTTTACTAGTCAGTTCTGGAACAGTTTGCAGGAGGCTATGGGCACAAGGTTGAACCTGAGTACGGCCTATCACCCACAAACAGACGGCCAAACAGAAAGGGTGAATAGGGTACTTGAGGACTTGTTGAGGCTTTGCATTCTGGATTTTGGTGGTGCTTGGGAAGACCATCTTCCTCTTGTTGAGTTCGCATATAATAACAGTTATCAGGCGAGCATAGGGATGGCACCATTTGAGGCTTTATATGGGAGGCCGTGCAAGTCACCTACATGTTGGTGGGAATCCACAGATAAGCTTATACTTGGACCCGACATGATTAGGGATACATCCGAGAAGGTAGAGTTGATTAGAAGACGGATGAAAGCGGCCCAAGACCGGCAGAAATCCTATGCTGACAGGCGAAGGTCCGAATTGGAGTTTGAGGTTGGGGACAAGGTTTTCGTAAAGGTTTCTCCTTTGCGGAATGTGGTCCGATTTGGAGCTGTTGGGAAGCTAGCACCGAGATTCGTTGGACCCTTCCCCATCATAGAGAGAATTGGGAAGATGGCTTATAAAGTGCAATTGCCCGAAAAGTTGTCCTGAGCGCATAATGTCTTCCATGTCTCGCATCTCCGAAAGTGCCTGCATGAGTCCGCTGAGGTGGTTGAACCTAGCATGCTTGAAGACGTGGAAGTAGAGAAAGAAGCAACTTTAAGGAGAGCTCCGATTCGTATCTTGGGGACAGAGACCAAGAAGCTAAGGAATCGTGAGGTCAGGTTGGTGAAAGTTCAATGGGATGAAGCCGAAGAAGACGCAACTTGGGAAACCGAGGAGAAGATGCGTGGGCTTTATCCATTCCTTTTTGAGGGTACACTCTCAATCTCTTTGTTTAGCATATTTTTCTATTTGCTATCCATGTTTATCTAGTTGTCGTGCTAAGCTTGTCATGAGAACCTTAGGTAGAAACCCTTTGGATGAAACATGTGCTTGAAACATGTTATGTTTGATGATTGCAAGTGGTTGCAAGTGTTTGCAAGTGGTTACTCGTGGATGCATGATACACATTAGGCACTAGATCGGCTCACACACTCCTCATATTGCATGTGCATGAGTGTTTATGCTTATTCTTGGATGAAATTTGTATGCAATCACATGGATGTTGCATATGGATGTATGATTGAGCACGCATATAGATATTATACATTATGTTAGGGATTTGCATACATATGGATACATTTCACTAACATATTTTGCATTGATCATTGCATTAGATAAGTACATATGCACACACTTTTGCATATGTTCATACAGCATTTAGAATCTTTTAAGGACAATGGTTGCTCGTGGATGATGTTTTGAGTAGATGGATGATTGGATGGTAGGATACGTTCTTCCTAACTTGAAGATTTCGGGGACGAAATCCTTTAAGGAGGGGAGAATGTAACAACCCGTATTTTTAATAAACTATTGTAACATAAATCAAGGCAGAATTAAATTCAAAAATCTGAACCAAGGGAAACGGGCTATGCCATTGCGTTCGTCTCGGAAAAATACGCGAAATAGAGTCCGAGTTTTCGAAAATCGGAGTCCGTATGACCCAGTTAAGGCCCATTGAAGTTTTCAGAAATTTCTATGCTAAAAACAGATTTAAATTTCAAATTAAAAACAAGGATTAGGGCTAATCGGGGTTAGGCGGGAAAATTCCCGCCAGGGGCCCCATGTCGACAGGCATGTCGACAGGGCCCCCAGGGTGTCGACAGCCCTGTCGACAGCCCTGTCGACAGGGGGTGCCCAGGCAGTTTAGCCTGGTGCACCATTTCTGATTTGGGTTGGGTCTTGTGGCTTGGTTCTGGAGAATTCTGAGATCTGACGGGCCAAAACTAACCTAGGGTTAATCCTAGGGCTAAAATCACTCTAATCTTCTATAAATATACCCCTAATCCTACCGTAAAACCTCATTAATCAATCTAGCAACTAAACTATGTCAATTTGAATCCTCAAATGGCCTCCACCTAAAAATCCCTAGCCTCCACCTTCCTCAAAGTTTAATCCTATGAAGATATGATGATCATACAACCTTTTCTATGTTGTATGAATGCTTAATAACTTGCATACTTCATTAAGTTGCAAGTTTGATTTGCTAAGTTTGTGTTTTTGGGATTTTGCAAAAGGGTTTTCTTATTTGAAGCTTTGTTTTGGATTTTTAAAGGGCTTCTTCATCTTATTTGGTGGATTTGTGACTTGTTTATATTTGTAAGCCCTCTTACCTTCACTTTACAAACTCTAAAGTTAATGTGTGGTGAAAGTTGAGATTTATGTGAGTTTAATTGATTATGCATGCTTATGCGAACTCACTATGCCATGTTTTACATGTTTCATAAGTTATGCATGCTTATGCGAGATTACTATGCCATGTTTTACATGTTTCACAAGTTATGCAGGCTTATGCGAGATTTCTATGCCATGTTTTACATGTTTCACAAGTTATGTATGCTTATGCGAGCTTATTATGTCATGTTCTACATGTTTAATGGATTATGCATGCTTATGCAAGTTCACCTTACCATGTTATACATGTTTTATGGATTATGCATGTTTATGCAAGTTCACCTCACCATGTTATGCAAGTTTAATGGGTTATGCATGACTATGCAAGTTCACCTTACCATGTTACGCATATTTAATAAGCTATGCATGTTTATGCGAGTCCACTATGACATGATTTGCAAGTTTAACATGTATGCATGTTTATTACAATATGTGAAGTTCATCATGTATGTTATGCCAAGTTACCTTTTATACCCTTATGCGTTATGACGAATATGTAAGCGAGATAGCGACGTTGGGAGGGTTTGGGTAAACTTAAAAATACGTGAAACTAAAAGATTGGGAATTAACCTATTAAGTTAGGTCTACCCCTTGGGAATTTACCTATTAAGTTAGGTCTACCCAAGTATATGTTAACTTGTAAATATGTTTTAAAGTGGACATGACATTAGATAACATGATATGGCCAACTCGAGGTTAGACCTAGTTGTGGTGTAAATCTTCCCAGGTAACCACAACGTGGGGTCTAATGTGGGTAGTTGGTCATGTTGCACCATAAGACCCGAGGTTAGACCTAGACGTGGTGTAAATCTTCCCAGGTAACCACGGATGTCTAATGTGAGAGGTTGGGTGCGTTAAGTAATTAATGCCTCATGATTAGGGTTAAGTCATGGCCCACTAATACTTAACCAATAATGGGGATGCGAGGATTAGATGGGGTTAAGTGGTTACACTTAACTAATTTAATCCAGGATTAGTGAGGGGTTAAAACCACACTTAACCCTCTTAGAAACCCTAGCAACGTGGTCTGTTCCAGCAGTAATCCCAGTTTGGTATCATTCACAACCCTAGAGGCTAGGCTAGGGCGGGGCACGATTACTGGACTGATGTAAGCGACCAAAGCGACGGCTGAGTGGTACAGCGGTGCGGGTCCGGCGGGCTACAGACGTGCACGTAGTCCGATGTTGGACAAACTCGAGGCACGGGTACCAGTAGGCTTAGACTGTGCATTATTGCTTAGGTGTCTGGGGTTGACACCTTAGGGCTTGATACACCCGAAGGTGGACCCAGCACAGTCTGACTACATCCATGTGGGCCGTATGGACAACAACACTTGACGTGTTAGGTTTATAGGGAGCCGATCGACTAGACCGTTGGGCTGGACCTTATACTAAGGTCACTTCAAGTTATTGGGCCAAAGTTTGGGCTAAGGGATCAAGATCTGTTTTGTGGGCTTGCTAGTACACTGTGGTGCAAAGTTTAATCACCTCTATGTGATGTCACCCTTATCTATTGCCAGTATGTTTACCTCAGTTTCCATCATGCTGTTAACTTTATTAGTTTATAGATTGATCGTAGTAGGGCTTACCAGTCTTTTTGACTGACCTGTTTTCTTTCGCTTCTTTTCCTCCGTTCCCCCCCCACAGGTTCTCAGGGAGGGGCTACATCTGCTTAGTGGATCATTGGCTTGCTTGTTGGATAGCTCATGTATGGATCTGAGCTAGCTGTGGCTTATCTTTTATTTCTGGGGATTAGTACTGATGTTTTACCATGTATTTTGTTATCACGTATCTAGACTTATGTTGTATTTTGGATCATGACATTTTGATATTATGTACTTGACTATGTGGGTTTTCTGAGATGATGATGATGGGTTTTTATCTGCTACCGCTGCTTTACTTATATTTACTTTTATATATTCTGTCTTGCGATATCTCTGTGCATGTTTACCTTCAAAATAACGCCCCTCCAAAGCTAGTACATTCTAAGGAGTGATCCTAGTGGAGGTAGGGTGTTATAATTGATGTTGCTAGGTTAGATCGTAGCCATTCATTAGATAGAGAGACCAATTAGAACCCGCCACCTAGCCCTAATGACAAAGCAGACCACATAAATTCGACCAAACACAGACCTGGCCAGCCAGGTTGACTGGGCTCGACCAGGTCGACACCCCTGTCGACAGCCCTGTCGACATGGGTAGCCCAGGTCGACAGCCCAGTCGACCTGGGTGGCCTAGGCGGGTGTTTATCCGCCCTGGCCCATTGGGCCCGATTTTTAATTATTTTATTCTGTTTGAATTTTAAATTTAATTCAAAACTTCTGAAGGCCATATCTCCTTCATACGTACTCCGTTTTTCGAAAACTCGGACTCTATTTCGCGTATTTTTCCGAGACGAACGCAATGGCGTATCCCGTTTCCCTTAGTTCTTTGATTTCAGATTAATTATACTTTAATTTGCTAATTTCATAGTTATAGAATTTTCGGGGTGTTACATTCTCCCCCACTTAAAAGGATTTCGTCCCCGAAATCTTCAAGTTAGGAGGAATGTATATCCTAACATCCAATCATCCATCAAACACGAGCATCCATTGTCCTTAAAAGATTTCTAATGCTTCATGATCATATGCGAAGTGTGTGTATACATGTACTTATCTAATGCAAAATCAGGCGGTCTACTGATTCAGTTGACCTCCTTGATGCGAATTATGTAAGTGCCATGAATCCATTATGTATGCAAATCTTCCTATTCTTGATTTTACATGAGTGCACAATCATTCAATACAAATGCAACATCCATATGACAACACATTAAAGTTCAACCATATACGAATGCAAACATATATGCATATGCAATATGAAGTGACTGAGCCGATCTAAAACCTAGATTGTGTGTGTATATGCAACCACGAGCAACCACTAGCAATCACTTGCAACCACTTGCAACCATCATCCATAACATGTTTCAACTACATGTTTCCATCCAAAGGGTTTCTACCTAAAAGATACGGTCGAGGAAATATACCTAAAAAGATAGATAAAAGCGCAACTTAAGGAAAAAGAAAGATCAAGGATGTACCCTCGAACAGAAAAGGGTAGGCTGTACGGATTCTAGCTTCAGTTTCCCAAGTCGCGTCTCCCTCGGCGTCGCTCCACTGAACTTTGACGAGCTTGACTTCACGGTTGCGTAGCTTCTTCACTTCCGTTCCTAAGATGCGGGTTGGAACATTCCTTATGGTTGCTTCGTGTTCCACTTCGGCCTCTTCGAGGATATTTGGCTCTACCACTTCAGCTGACTCATGCAGACATTTTCGGAGATGTGAAACGTGAAAAACGTTGTGGACTCCAGCCAACTTCTCGGGTAGCTCTAATCTATAGGCCATTTTCCCAATCTTCTCGATAATAGGGAATGGCCCTACGAACCTTGGTGCTAGTTTCCCTGTGGTTCCAAAACGAACAACGTTCCTTAGCGGTGATACCTTGAGAAAAACTTTGTCTCCAACTTCGAATTCAAGGTCGGTCCTCCTCTTGTCGGCATAGGACTTTTGTCGGTCTTGGGCCGTCTTCATCCTTCTTCGTATTAAGTCTACTTTCTCTGAAGTCTCTCGGATCATGTCTGGTCCAAGTATGAGCTTATCCGTGGACTCCCACCAACAAGTGGGCGATCGACACGGTCTTCCATATAAAGCTTCGAAGAGCGCCATTCCGATGGTTGCTTGATAGCTATTGTTGTAGGCAAATTCCACCAAAGGAAGGTGGTCTTCCCATGTCCCTCCGAAGTCAAGGACGCATAGTCTTAAGAGGTCTTCCAAAACTCTATTCACTCTCTCTGTTTGGCCGTCGGTTTGGGGATGATAGGCTATGCTCAAGCATAACTGCGTTCCTACTGCTTCTTGAAGACTCCGCCAAAACTCGCTGGTGAAGATGGGGTCTCGGTCACTAACGATGCTAGACGGTATTCCATGGAGTCGGACGATTTCCTTGAGGTAAAGTGATGCTAGGGATGAGGCAGTTCTCTTACTTTTGACAGGTAAAAAGTGGGCGCTTTTAGTAAGCCTATCCACTATTACCCAAATGCTAGTGTTGCCTCTCCTAGACCTAGGCAGCCCATCGATGAAGTCCATTGAGATGCTATCCCACTTCCATTGCGGGACCTCCAGAGGATGCAGCAGTCCGCCAGGCTTTTTCTGTTCTGCCTTAACTTGTTGGCACACCATGCACTTAGAAACGAATTCTGCCACGTCCTTTTTCATGCCGTTCCAAAAGAAAGTCCTCTTTATGTCTTTGTACATTTTATCTCCGCCTGGGTGTATCGTCATCTTGGAATGATGCGCTTCCTCGAGAACCTTCCTTATTAAGTCTTTCGTCTGTGGGACGCATAGTCTTCCGTCTCGCCTTAGCAAACCCCTATCGTCGATGGAGTATCTGTTGAGGTGACTTGAAGTCTCACCCCTAATTAGCCTATCAATTATTTCCACAAGCTGAGGGTCTTCGCGTTGTGCTGCCCCTACTGAATCTACTAAAGTTGGGCGTACTTCGAGAGATGCTAGCAAGCCTGGTACGAAATCGGAGGAGGGCCTAAAGTCGAAACTGGCTATAAACTCTAGGCTTTGTCTTTCAACAAACAACGGGCTTAGGGTCAATTTCTTTCGGCTCAACGCGTCTGCCACTACGTTGCCTTTGCCCGGAGTGTAGGAGATTTCGAAATCGTACGAGGCAAGAAACTCCATCCATCTTTGTTGCCTCAAGTTAAGATCCTTCTGCGAGAAAAGATATTTCAACGATTTATGGTCAGTGTAAAGTTCGAACTTCTCACCTACGAGATAGTGTCGCCAAGACTTGAGTGCAAAGACGATGGCGGCTAACTCAAGATCGTGGGTTGGGTAGTTCTTTTCGTGCGCTTTCAACTGCCTCCCGCCATAAGCTACTACCCTTCCTTCTTGCATTAAGACGGCGCCTAGCCCTGTCCCACATGCATCCGTATAAACAGTGAACATCTTGCTCCCATCTGGCAGCGTCAAAACTGGGGCTGTTGTGAGAGCCCTTTTTAGTCGTTGGAAAGCAAACTCGCAATCCAAGTCCCAATTGAACACTAGATTCTTCTTAGTCAATTTCGTGAGCGGAGCTGAGATTTTCGCAAAATCCCTTATGAACTTTCGATAGAAACCTGCTAGTCCTAGAAAGCTTCGAACCTCAGTCGCATTCCTTGGTGTCTTCCAATCTTGTACCGCCACTACCTTAGCGGGGTCCACTGCTAACCCTTGTTTAGATACTATGTGCCCAAGGAACCTCACCTCTTCTCTCCAAAAGTGGCATTTGGAGAATTTGGCTTTTAATTGATGGGCTCGCAAATTTCCATGATTTCCCTTAAGTGCTGAGCATGTTCCTCTTCACTCTTTGAGAAGATAAGGATATCATCTACGAAGACCACTACGAATTTGTTGAGGAAATCTCTAAATACCCTACTCATCAGGTCTACGAAATAAGCATGTGCATTTGTCAAGCCGAAAGGCATGACAAGCCATTCAAAGAAACCGTCTGGGGTTCTGAACGCCGTTTTATCGATGCTATCTTCAGCCACCCTTAGCTGATGGAAACCGGTTGCTAAATCGAGTTGGGAGAAAACAGACGCTCCTACGAGCTGGTCAAATAAATCGTCAATTCTAGGGAGAGGGTGCCTATTCTTTTTCGTTAGCTTGTTGAGCTCCCTATAGTCAACACATAGACGGAGTGAACCATCCGCCTTCGTAGCGAACACCACCGGAGCGCCCCATTCTGAAATGCTTCTCCTAATGAACCCCTTTTCTAGAAGCTCTTTAATCTGTTTACTGAGCTCTTTCCTTTCTCGTGGAGCCATATGTCTAACGGGCAATGCAACGGGCTTTGCATTATCTACAAGATATATGCGGAAGTCTATTTCCCGCTTCGGAGGCAAGCCCTTCACCTCTTCAAAGACATCCGGATATTCCCGGACCACTTTAACTGATTTCAAATTTTCCACCGAGGCATCTAGCGATTCAAGATAGCTAAGCATAACCGCATACGAGGGATTACAAGAAATTTCCAAAGTATTACCGAGCTGGGTTAGGAGCCTAACAACCCTTTTCTCACAATCAAGGATGGCCCCATTACTGGATAGCCAATCCATACCCAAAATCAAACCATAACCCGAAAAGCCCAAAACAAAGGCACTACATAGAAATTCTACACTTAGGATAGAAATTTTCAATCCCACACAGATCATAGACAAATGAGCTGGGCCCCCAATTGGGTTTGAAACAATTAAGGGGTCCTCTACCATACTAGTTTTTAGGTGCAGAGATTCTACTAAAGCAGACGAGATAAAGGAGTGTGATGCGCCAGAATCAAATAAAGTGTGAACGGGGTGATCATAAAGATAAACTACACTTTCTACAGAAGTATTTATACCTCGCTGTTGCAGAGGTGGCGCTTCTAGCACATGAACTTGTGCCTCTGGGGTGGATCCAGTCCTCTGCCCCTGTCCTCGTTTCTTTGGGCAGTCCTTAGCCCTATGGCCCGTCTCACCGCAAGAAAAGCACCCACCATTCTCCTTGGCCTTCTTTTTCCGGCAGTCCTTTACTAAGTGCCCCACTTTGCCACAGAAATTGCACTTCCTCTTCTCTTTGTTGCCTTTCCCGCCTTTCTTAAAGTCTGTCTTCTTAGGTTGCAAACCCTCTTTCTTCCCTCGAGAGCTTTCTGCCTTTGTCTCCTTCTTGCCCTTGTCCTCTTCATTCAGCAATGCCATTTGCACCAATCTTTCATACGTGGCTCCCATGGGTATATGGGTCATGGCCAAACTGTGTAATGGCTCATTCAACCCTTTGACGAAACGGAGAGCCTTCTTATGCGGGGTGTTGACTAGGTCAAGCCCAAACCTAGCCAGCTCATCGAACTGATTCACATACTCTCTGACCGTCTTGTCCCCTTGCTTAAGAAATAAGAATTTTTCCAACTGCAAACTTCTTTCCGCATCTGAGAGAAATTTAGTCTCAAACCTTGCCCTAAAGTCCTCCCATGTCTCCACTGGTCTTTCAGCATTAGTGACTTCCCACCAGTAGGAAGCCTCGCCCTTCAATAGCCATACCGCCAGTTGTACTTTTTGTCTATCTTCTACCTCAAAGATGATGAATAGGTCCTCCGTCTCTTTCAGCCAATTTCTAGCTGCTACGAAGGACTCAGTTCCATGGAAATCCCTTCCTCCCATAGCTTTAAAGTCTTTACATATCTTAGCAAACGTGTTTCCCCGAGGAGGAGGTGGAGGAAAAGACGCCGCTGCGGCTGGATGATTTCCTTCAGCTGGGGGAGGAGGAATGGTAGGACCTGGCTGAGTGGCCCTTGCTTCTAAGAACCGTCTAAACCAACCAGGTATTGGCACTCCTTCCGGCAAGTTAAGTTCTTGGGACATGCTGAAACAAAGAGGATAGATTCAAAACGAAGGATAAGAGATAGTACCTATGGCTTTGGGGAGTGGACTTTGCCTTTTTAAAATAAAATAATATTTCCTTTTAAAAATGCTTCTTTAAATTTCCTTTTTGAAAATAATTTTTCAAAACTTTTTATCTTATCTGGTAAACCTATGCTCTGATACCAAGTGAAACACCCCACCTCCGTTAGGGTCACTCTCAAAGGGAATGCCCTAATTTTGGTGGAGGTTTATAAGTACAAGTCACAGATATACAAGACAGATATAAGAACACATATTTGTAAACAGCGGAAGAACAACAAACTTTTATTTCATAAAGTCAAATACGTGTTACAACAACATCCTTTCCAAAAACATAACATAACACTTTCATAATTTGTCTTGAGTACATTATTAAAGAAGCATAAATAAAACATAGATAAACTGCAAAAGCCCCAGAGTGGATTGTCCAAAGCCATAGTTTAAAACAGGAAAGTCCAAGCAATACATTTCTCTTCTTCAAGCTGGATGTTGAGGTAGGTCAAGCTGCTGTGTTCCCTCCCTGAGGACCTGGGGGGGGAACGGAAGAAAGAAGACGAAAGAAAAACAGAGTCAGACATAAAGCCTGAGTAAGTCTAGTACTATTTTGTCTATGAATAAAGAACTGGGTATGATAAGTATAAACAGGAAGAGGGAAAGCACTATAAACTTGGTTAAGTTGTCTAGGGTCGAATATACTATCGTACCCCATGTTAATCTCTGAACCCATATAAACTAGTTTCCAATTTGCACCCCATAATCAGGGTGATGTGATCCATTCTATGATGATCGGCTCCTACTCTCATAGTTACATGTGTCTTACGGCCCCCGATGTTGTAGTTACCTATGCTGGTCCCACCATGGGGTGTATCAAGTCCCATAGTGGCAACCCGACACAACCTTAGAGTGCACAGGTATGCTACTGGTGTCCAGTGCCTTATTTTTCTGCGCCGGAGTGTGTGCACGCCTGCACTCCGTTAGAACCTACACTGCTACACCACCGCCGTCGATTTGACCTCTTACAATCAGCCCAGTAATCGTGCCCCACCCTGCCTAGTTTCAGGGTATCCTGATACACCTTTTAGGGTTACTGCTGAAAAGGGTCCCCCGTTACTAGGTTTTCTATCTCTAGCCAACATGCTAAGTTGGTTAAGTGTTTTCGCATGTTCCATTTTGATTAAGTCTTTAGTTCACTTAATCCTAACAATCCTGACTCAGCCTTAATTGTCTTATTAAGGCCCTGACCTCTCACATTAGACAGGTATTGTTGTGGCTGCCTGTTGCCGGTTGGTTCCGGGCAGTCTTACGCCACAACTCAGTCTAACCTCGGGTCCTTGCTGGCCTCCATGTTTAACCTCCCACATTGAATAGGTATTGTTGTGACTACTGGACAGCCGGGCGGTTCCGGGCAGGTTTACATCACAACTCAATCCAACCTCGGGTTAAACACATCGTATTCTCTACATTTACATATTTTGTCATTCTTCTTTATTTCTTATATGTAAATATTTGCGGCCCATTATTAAGTTAATGGTGTAAAGGTTACACCAATCATGGGCCCAACCCAAACTTGAATTCGGGCCCTTCTATTTTATATTTTCATTCATTAATTAATTTTAACCCAACGTTATTTTCCCCCGTTTTACACGTCCGTTTATATATATATATTGGGCTTAGCCTTTTAAAGCCCAATTTAGCCATGCGAAAAGGGGAGGCTTATGGCGTGATTGCATACACAAAAAGGGGAAGGTGAGCGCATGAACTTGCAATACGACGTTGGAAATACAAAATAGAAATTGGTGTACTTGCATAATGGTAACATAGGTGACATGAATCAAAGCATGTGAACTTGCATAGGTTTAACTACAACATGAACCTATATTCTTATTTAGGCATAATGTCAAACATAAGCATGTCATAAATGTTTCTAGCATAAGCATAGCATAATGTCAAACATAAGCATGCATAAATACTTTTAGCATAAACATAATATCAAACATAAGCATGGCATAAGTAAAGTTAAATTTGTCCATGGCATAAACATAAACAAGTCATGTTCATAAGGTTTCTACATGTTTACAAAGGGGATACTTTGTTACTAACACAAAAACATAGTTCAACATAATCATGGTTTAAGTCTAATCACATAACGATAGTATAAATATACTTATGCATAAATATTCCTAATCATGGTGTTTGCTTTAAACTTGCAAAAACGGATTTTTGAGTCTAACCTAGCCATGTCTCACATATGTCATCATAAAATTCTTGTAAACAAGATAGACTTAATCATGGATTTCAATTATGCCAAATATCATTCATAGCCTAGCCATATTCATAAGTTTGCAAAAGCATGACTTAATACATGGATTATGGTGTCAAAATTCCAACATAGTTTCTTATGAACTATAACAACCAAACTTGTTTTCAATTACTTGCAAAATGATTTATGCACAAAAACATACATCATGATGGCATAATAACAAAGCCCCAAACTTGCATGAATTTCAATCAACTACATACATGTAGCTTCAACATAAATTGCATAATTTGCGCAATATTCCAAACGTATACTTGCATAGAACTACCGCATGTAGTTCTTTATAATGAATAACATAATTTTGCACAAATATGAACTACTTTATTATCCCAATTCAAGCATACAAATCAACACAGTTGTTTATTCATACCAAAGTAATACTCTACTTACAATGGTTGCGGCGAATTCTCTAATTAAGAGATATGATTCCTTTGTTGAATTGATTGGCTTTAGGTTGCTTGAATTGCTTTAGGCTTTAGAACTTTCTTCCTAATTCTCTCTCTAGTTGGCGGCTACTCTTAGTCGTTCCTCAGCAACATGGCGGCTATGTTCTTAATTTGAATGAATAGATTAGGGTTTAGTCTAGGGTTGTTTATATAGAGGTTAGGAATTGATTAGGACCATTGATGTTGCTAGGTTAGATCGTAGCCATTCATTAGATAGAGAGACCAATTAGAACCCGCCACCTAGCCCTAATGACAAAGCAGACCACAGAAATTCGACCAAACACAGACCTGGCCAGCCAGGTTGACTGGGCTCGACCAGGTCGACACCCCTGTCGACAGGGCTGTCGACAACCCTGTCGACATGGGTAGCCCAGGTCAACAGCCCAGTCGACCTGGGTGGCCTAGGCGGGTGTTTATCCGCCCTGGCCCATTGGGCCCGATTTTTAATTATTGTATTCTGTTTGAATTTTAAATTTAATTCAAAACTTCCGAAGGCCATATCTCCTTCATACGGACTCCGTTTTTCGAAAACTCGGACTCTATTTCGCGTATTTTTCCGAGACGAACGCAATGGCATATCCCGTTTCCCTTAGTTCTTTGATTTCAGATTAATTATACTTTAATTTGCTAATTTCATAGTTATAGAATTTTCGGGGTGTTACATACTATGCATGTTTGTGGCCAAATCACCTTATGACACTATGCATGTTTTTGGCCAAGGTTGTGCATGTGGAAGCCAATCCCTTTTTGGCATCATGCATGTTTTGAGGCCAATATGTGACGTAGTATCCTTACTATGTTGCCTCGCTTTTGCTTGCATTGGAAAACACGACTTTGGGGTAGTTAGATAAACATGAACATGACTTGAATATGACATGAAAACTTGACTTGAGTTTACATGTGAACACGACATGTAAGTTAAACCAAAATGGGGGCATGACACGTGGGGTAAACTTGGGACTTGAAATTAGACATGTATGGGTTGTAAGTGTAATATAACACTAGACCAAACATGGAAGTGGCCAACTCGAGGTTGGGTTGAGTTTGTAGCAAAAATCTACCCGGACCCGCCCGGCTTAACTAGTAGCTACAAACAATAGGATCCAATGTGAGAAGTTGGTCATGTCGCGCTTAAGACCCGAGGTTAGACTAGGTTGTGGTGTAAATCTACCCGGACCCGCCCGGCTTAACTAGTAACCACAACAAGGTCTAATGTGAGAGGTTGAGGGTGCATTAATTAAATTAATGCCACATGATAAGGTTAAGTAAATTTGACTAATGACACTTAACCGATATGACACGAATGGGTAGGTTAAGTGGGACCGGACTTGATTTCTTAATGACACTTAACCATGCAAGATGATTAGGGGATGAGGTTAAGTAATTTACACTTAACTAATCTAAACACGGTAATTAGACGGGTTAAGTAATTGACGCATAACTAATCTAACCACGATAATTAGATGGGGTTAAGTAATTGACGCTTAACTAATCTAACCACGATAATTAGATGGGGTTAAGTAATTGACGCTTAACTAATCTAACCACGGTAATTAGATGGGGTTAAGCAATCCACACTTAACTAATCTAAACACGGTAATTCGATGGGGTTAAGTTAAATACTTAACTAACTTAAACTTGGCAATTCAATGAGGTTAAGTAACCAATACTTAACCAACTTAACGTGATAATTTAATGGGGTTAACCAACTTATACTTAACCAAGTATACATGATGATTTGATGGGGTTAAGTAACTTACACTTAACCAATCTAATACGCGGACCTGATAAGGTTAAGTCACAAGACCTTTTTAGAATATACTTAACCATTGTAGTACGATTAGAGGATGGGGTTAAGCCAACCTATACTTAACCAATCCGACTCGATAATTTGATGGGATTAAGATAATCTATGCTTAATCGATCTAGCAAGATAATCCGATAAGATTAAGGTAAGCTAGTACTTGACCAGTTTGACTTGATAGGGTTAAGTCATGAGCCTCTGGGTACACTTAACCAACTTGTGGGACTAAGTCTTGAACTTAAATACTTAGCCAATCTTTGACGTGATTCGTGGGCGGGTTAAGTCATGGACTTGAATGATAACACTTAACCCAATAGACAAACCCTAGCTAGAAGAACTAGGTAGAAAACCTTGGTTAATCAAGGATAACGGGAAAGGAAGCTAAGTGGTAAGCCTTAGTTAAGGGTAACTAAGTAATAATTCTTAGCTAAGGACATAGGACTAATTCTCAAAACGATGAGTAACCTGATACGGTAGGTCATCGCTTAGTATACGAGGGGGAGAAAGTTATCTGACTTGGATAAAAGCTCCAGCGCACTGGGTGCCGAAGTGGAAGCTTCGGGGGATGTGAGGATATTCTTGGGATCCCTCTGTGGGCTGCCAAGTAATTATACTAGGCCCATGAGAGGTTAAGGTCTGCGGTAGAAGAACCAAGAGTATGCCTTGGTTGCTATGCGAGCGACCTAAAGACTGGGGTGGATTAGCGTGGAGTCGACGATACTTGGTTTTGCCCTGGATAGCACGTCGTCGACTACCTACCATCTTTAGTCAATCGTGTACGAACGGAAAGGCAGGGAACCCCCAACAGACCATGTTCTTGCTATCGAGTCATGGGTGAGGTAGGCCCGTAGGAAAGTGGGGCTATAGTGGGGCCGGGATGTGGTTCTCATACATGATTTTTCTTGGGTTGCCTTTCAGTAGTTGAGGGAGGGGTCACGTGGGACCATAGCCACGGGTACAAAAACAGACCTTGATATCTGCATTAGCAGACGACTTAAAGCTCCTGACCGAGTTCCGTATTTCTTGGTTTGGCCTGGCACGGAACTCGGGTGGCACATTGAGGAACATGTGCGTCTAGACATGGAAAACGATTCACGATACATACGTGGGATAAAGGGCGCGGTTGACGGGTGGCATAATTCCTAGTGGCCCTAGGTGGCAAAACCCAAACCGAGACACGAAAACGTTCATTAGGTAGCATAATCCCTAGCGGTCCTAGGTGGCATAAATCCTAAGTGGACGCGCGATAGTTCACGGTAAGGAAACATAACTAGATCAAGGGTGGCAGTCCAAAATAACTTCAAGGATAAAACGTTTACATGGGAAAGCCCGTATGGCCTACGGCAAAGGACTGAACTTATACTTGGGAAGAAACAGACGAGTTGGGAAAACCTACATATGCTATATATTAGGTTGACGTGGACCATTACATGACATTCGGCAAGGGACATTCATGGCCAACACATGACGCGGGTTGGGATACTAGTACGAGAGGTGCAGAGCAAATATACATGTTAGAACCTGGAAAAATATACATAATAGACACCGGGGGATGTTAGACAGGGTAGATACCTTGGGATAGTATACTTGATAGAAACCTGACGATGTGATACCTTGATTTATCATGACACCGTAGTTTATCACGATATCTTAGTTTACCTTGCTACAGTAGTTCAGCCTGTTACCCTGGTTTAGTTTATCTATCTTGTAGTCATCCTTATGTTTACTTTCAGTTTATGCATGTCATGTTACCTTTACCTGTTTTTATACTGGAAGTAGATAGGACTTACCAGTCTTTATGACTGACCCCGTTTCCTTTCGCCACTTTGTCTTCCGTTTCCCCCCCCCCCAGGTTCCAGGGAGGAAATGATGTTGTTTAGTTCGGACCTCTTATGCTTGAAGGTCATCATGTATAGCTTGATGTATAGCTTGGTCTTCTCTTGGCTATGGCTGCTTCACCGCATTATTTTGGGGAATAATTTATAAAAAGGTTTTTATGCTTCTTTATTATTGCAAGACAGGTTTTGATGTACTCTGATGAAAAAGGCTTTAGACCTTATGTATTCATGTTTATGAAAGTTCGATTTTACTTCCGCTATTTTATATGTTCTGTCTTGTGATATTTCTGTGCATGTTTACCAATAATGCCCCTCTAAAGCTAGTGCATTCCTTTGCGAGTGACCCTAGCGGAGGCGGGGTGTTACATTTGGTATCAGAGCAGAAGGTTACCAGACTGGGCAAAAGTTTTTAAAACCTTCTGAAAACTATTTGAGAAACCGTTTACAAAGAATCATTTTTCAAGAAAAGTTTTTAAAGGCTATTCCCCAAAAGCCATTAGCACTATCCTTTGATTCCTTGATTGAATTCCGTTCCCTTTCTTTCCTCCATCTGTGGTCACAGTAGTTCTAACTATGACTAATCTTTGTCTAGCCGCGTAGGTGTTTCCCGTACGATGGAGGAAGTTCTCGAGAGACTTGTTACCGAAGTTACAAGAAAGGATAATAAGAGTAAGGGTAAAGGATGCCAGCTTAAGGATAAGCAACCGTTGTTATGGCTTAGTCCATCGAGGAGGACAAGGACAAGATCAGCGGAGAGGGAAATAGTACGCTCCCACTTCTAGGGTACCTAAAAGAAATGGTGCCGTTTCTGGTAAAGGTTTAGTCGTTCTTTTCTATCATCCCGTCCAGACTTTGTCTTGATCATCGTATCATTTAAGTCTGCTTGGATAGTTGAGTCTCTGCACCTTAGTACTAGCATGGTAGAGGATCCCAGTTTTGTCCCAAAAATCTGGTTGGAGAGTTGGTCCATTCCTTCATGACTTGTTGGATTTGAGAATGACATGTCTCAACTACGGATAGATTCTAAGGATAAAGTGGTCACCCAATAAGGGGTGCCATTCTCGGTTTTGGAAAGAGGGTAGTTAGACTCTCGACTCATCTTGGTGATACCCTCAAAGTCTCGTGTAACCTTTTTGGGTTCTGTCATGGTTAGTTACCTAGAATCCCGGGATGCAGTTGTTGGTAATCTGTTCAAATAGGATTCGCCGCTAAAGCGGATGGTTCGTTTCGATTATGCATGGGTTATGGCAATCACCCTAGTAAGAACCCTTGGCAACATGGATCAGCATCGGAAAACGAGATCCAGAATTCACTAGTGAATTTTGGAGAGCTTGCATGAGTACGCAGACATGTTTGACCCGAGCATACTAGGGGGAGAATAAGTGAAAGTAAAACGAGAGGCGACAGTGAAATGAGTTCCACTTACACCTTGGAAATAGGAATCAAGGAGCTACGAAATCATGATGTCAAAGGCGGTCAAGGCACGATGGAATTAAGCTCATGGAAATGCGGCTTGGACGCGCGTATCACGTATCTTTTTAAGAGCATATCTTTGATCCTTGGTTCACCTGTAAAACTTACTTGCATGCTATCACTTGGTGGATATCCTCTCGGTCCTGTTTCCGTTACAAACCCCATAAGGAGTTTGTCTTGTTATCTTCTCGATCTTATCTTGGGAACCTTAGGTAGAACGCTATGGATGTAAACATGTATTTGAGACATGTTATGATTGATATGGTTGCAAGTGGTTGCAAGTGGTTGTAAGTGGTTGCTCGTGGATGCGCGAATACACATTAGATGCTAGCTCGACTCGGTCACATTTCATATTGCGTATGCACGAGTATTTATACTTGTTTATGGATGAAATTGAATGTGTTATCATGCGGTTGTTGCATATGAATGAATGGTTGTGCACGCATATAGTATCTATATGACTAGGACTATTTGCATACATGTTGGATTCATGGCACTATACATATTTTTGCATTAGAAAAATTATTCAGGCCTGATCATTAGCATTAGCTAAGGAACATGTACACACACGTTTTGCATATATTCATATAGCATTAGAAATCATCTAAGGACAATGGTTGCTTGTGGATGATGTTTCGAGTAGATGGATGATGGATGGTAGGATATGTTCTTCCTAACTTGGAGATTTCGGGGACGAAATCCTAAAAGGTGGGGAGAATGTAACAACCCGTATTTCGATAACATGATTAAGACGAGAATCAAGGCAGAATTTAATTTTAAATTCTGAATCAAGCGAAATGGGCTATGCCGTTGTGTTCGTCTCAGAAAAATACGCGAAATAGAGTCCGAGTTTTCGAAAATTGGAGTCCGTATGACCCGGTTAAGGCCCAACGAAGTTTTCAGAAAATTTCTAAGTAAATACAGATTTCAAATTCAAACTTGAATTTGGAAAATTGGGCCAGTTGGGCCAGGTGGGAAAAATTCCCGCCACAGTACCCAAGTCAACAGCCCTGTCGACTTGGGAGTCGACTTGGTCTGACCAAGTCGACAGCCCTTTCGACTTGGCTGTCGACTTGGCTCAGACGAGCATTCCTGGCTTGGTGCACCTGCACTGGTCTCTGGTCTTGTTCTGGAAGCTTCTGACGTGGTTTGATGGTTCAGATCTATCCTTGGGTTAATCTAAGGGCCTAAAACTATCCTAATCTCTATAAAAAGACCCTAAACCTAACCTAAATCCCTAAAAATCAAACCTAGCAACTAAGTGCTGCCAAAATCAATCTTGATCATGGCCTCCATCTCCAATCCCTAGAGCCTATGCATTCAAATCGGGTTCAAATCAAAAGGTGCAAGCTTGCTACACCAAATAGAGGCCAAATCAACGTTGCTATGCGAGTTTCATGACGGATCTTCATCAAAGGAGCCACCTTTCTTCGTCAAAACGATTCATGCTCCTAGTCCTCTTGCCACGCTAGGTAAGTTCTAGCTACTTGTAGATTTAAACGATGATTTTGATGTGACATGGGATAAAATGCAAAGTAACATGAGTATGTTAGCCTATGGGAACCTAGTTTGCCTCTTTGACATGAACATATGACTTTGGGTGATGTTGTAGCGACTAAACCATGCTATGCATGTTGCATTGGACTTAGTTTGCCATGCAAGATTGGACCTTTGCTTGTGGTATGTTAGCATGCACACTTGAAACCACTTTGACTCATGAAACATGTGCATGAATGTGACTTTGAGGCTATGCAAATATATGAACCCGAAATCCCTTATGATAATATGCAAGTTTACCTTTTTATCACATGAGGAACATGGGCATGTTCATCCCTTCATGATAGGTTTATGACATGAACACTTATGCAAGTAATCCCCTTTTATGCTATGCATGTTTGTGGCCAAATCCCCTTGAGATACTATGCATGTTTGTGGCCAAATCACCTTATGACACTATGCATGTTTTTGGCCAAGGTTGTGCATGTGGAAGCCAATCCCTTTTTGGCATCATGCATGTTTTGAGGCCAATATGTGACGTAGTATCCTTACTATGTTGCCTCGCTTTTGCTTGCATTGGAAAACACGACTTTGGGGTAGTTAGATAAACATGAACATGACTTGAATATGACATGAAAACTTGACTTGAGTTTACATGTGAACACGACATGTAAGTTAAACCAAAATGGGGGCATGACACGTGGGGTAAACTTGGGACTTGAAATTAGACATGTATGGGTTGTAAGTGTAATATAACACTAGACCAAACATGGAAGTGGCCAACTCGAGGTTGGGTTGAGTTTGTAGCAAAAATCTACCCGGACCCGCCCGGCTTAACTAGTAGCTACAAACAATAGGATCCAATGTGAGAAGTTGGTCATGTCGCGCTTAAGACCCGAGGTTAGACTAGGTTGTGGTGTAAATCTACCCAGACCCGCCCGGCTTAACTAGTAACCACAACAAGGTCTAATGTGAGAGGTTGAGGGTGCATTAATTAAATTAATGCCACATGATAAGGTTAAGTAAATTTGACTAATGACACTTAACCGATATGACACGAATGGGTAGGTTAAGTGGGACCGGACTTGATTTCTTAATGACACTTAACCATGCAAGATGATTAGGGGATGAGGTTAAGTAATTTTCACTTAACTAATCTAAACACGGTAATTAGATGGGTTAAGTAATTGACGCTTAACTAATCTAACCACGATAATTAGATGGGGTTAAGTAATTGACGCTTAACTAATCTAACCACGATAATTAGATGGGGTTAAGTAATTGACGCTTAACTAATCTAACCACGGTAATTAGATGGGGTTAAGTAATCCATCCTTAACTAATCTAAACACGGTAATTCGATGGGGTTAAGTTAAACACTTAACTAACTTAAACTTGGCAATTCAATGAGGTTAAGTAACCAATACTTAACCAACTTAACGTGATAATTTAATGGGGTTAAGCAACTTATACTTAACCAAGTATACATGATGATTTGATGGGGTTAAGTAACTTACACTTAACCAATCTAATACGCGGACCTGATAAGGTTAAGTCACAAGACCTTTTTAGAATATACTTAACCATTGTAGTACGATTAGAGGATGGGGTTAAGCCAACCTATACTTAACCAATCCGACTCGATAATTTGATGGGATTAAGATAATCTATGCTTAATCGATCTAGCAAGATAATCCGATAAGATTAAGGTAAGCTAGTACTTGACCAATTTGACTTGATAGGGTTAAGTCATGAGCCTCTGGGTACACTTAACCAACTTGTGGGACTAAGTCTTGAACTTAAATACTTAGCCAATCTTTGACGTCATTCGTGGGCGGGTTAAGTCATGGACTTGAATGATAACACTTAACCCAATAGACAAACCCTAGCTAGAAGAACTAGGTAGAAAACCGTGGTTAATCAAGGATAACGGGAAAGGAAGCTAAGTGGTAAACCTTAGTTAAGGGTAACTAATTAATAATTCTTAGCTAAGGACATAGGACTAATTCTCAAAACGATGAGTAACCTGATATGGTAGGTCATCGCTTAGTATACGAGGGGGAGCAAGTTATCTGACTTGGATAAAAGCTCCAGCGCATTGGGTGCCGAAGTGGAAGCTTCGGGGGACGTGAGGATATTCTTGGGATCCCTCTGTGGGCTGCCAAGTAATTATACTAGGCCCATGAGAGGTTAAGGTCTGCGGTAGAAGAACCAAGAGTATGCCTTGGTTGCTATGCGAGCGACCTAAAGACTGGGGTGGATTAGCGTGGAGTCGACGATACTTGGTTTTGCCCTGGATAGCACGTCGTCGACTACCTACCATCTTTAGTCAATCGTTTACGAACGGAAAGGCAGGGAACCCCCAACAGGCCATGTTCTTGCTATCGAGTCATGGGTGAGGTAGGCCCGTAGGAAAGTGGGGCTATAGTGGGGCCGGGATGTGGTTCTCATACATGATTTTTCTTGGGTTGCCTTTCAGTAGTTGAGGGAGGGGTCACGTGGGACCATAGCCATGGGTACAAAAACAGACCTTGATATCTGCATCAGCAGACGACTTAAAGCTCCCGACCGAGTTCCGTATTTCTTGGTTTGCCCTAGCACGGAACTCGGGTGGCACATTGAGGAACATGTGCGTCTAGACATGGAAAACGATTCACGATACATACGTGGGATAAAGGGCGCGGTTGACGGGTGGCATAATTCCTAGTGGCCCTAGGTGGCAAAACCCAAACCGAGACACGGAAACGTTCATTAGGTAGCGTAATCCCTAGCGGTCCTAGGTGGCATAAATTCTAAGTGGGCGCGCGATAGTTCACGGTAAGGAAACATAACTAGATCAAGGGTGGCAGTCCAAAATAACTTCAAGGATAAAACGTTTACATGGGAAAGCCCGTATGGCCTACGGCAAAGGACTGAACTTATACTTGGGAAGAAACAGACAAGTTGGGAAAACCTACATATGCTATATATTAGGTTGACGTGGACCATTACATGACATTGGGCAAGGGACATTCATGGCCAACACATGACGCGGGTTGGGATACTAGTACGAGAGGTGCAGAGCAAATATACATGTTAGAACCTGGAAAAATATACATAATAGACACCGGGGGATGTTAGACAGGGTAGATACCTTGGGATAGTATACTTGATAGAAACCTGACGATGTGATACCTTGATTTATCATGACACCGTAGTTTATCACGATATCTTAGTTTACCTTGCTACAGTGGTTCAGCCTGTTACCCTGGTTTAGTTTATCTATCTTGTAGTCATCCTTATGTTTACTTTCAGTTTATGCATGTCATGTTACCTTTACCTGTTTTTATACTGGAAGTAGATAGGACTTACCATTCTTTATGACTGACCCCGTTTCCTTTCGCCTCTTTGTCTTCTGTTTCCCCCCCAGGTTCCAGGGAGGAAATGATGTTGTTTAGTTCAGACCTCTTATGCTTGAAGGTCATCATGTATAGCTTGATGTACAGCTTGGTCTTCTCTTGGCTATGGCTGCTTCACCGCATTATTTTAGGGAATAATTTATAAAAAGGTTTTTATGCTTCTTTATTATTGCAAGACAGGTTTTGATGTACTCTGATGTAAAAGGCTTTAGACCTTATGTATTCATGTTTATGAAAGTTCGATTTTACTTCCGCTATTTTATATGTTCTGTTTTGTGATATTTCTGTGCATGTTTACCAATAATGCCCCTCTAAAGCTAGTGCATTCCTTTGCGAGTGACCCTAGCGGAGGCGGGGTGTTACAGGAAAGGCAACAAAGAGAAGAGGAAGTGTAATTTCTGTGGCAAAGTGGGGCACTTAGTGATAGATTGCCGGAAAAAGAAGGCCAAGGAGAATGGTGGGTGCTTTTCTTGCGGTGAGACATGCCACAGGGCTAAGGACTGCCCAAAGAAACGAGGACAGGGGCAGAGGGCTGGATCCACCTCAGGGGCACAAGTTCATGTGCTAGAAGCGCCACCTCTGCAACAGCGAGGTATAAATACTTCTGTAGAAAGTGTAGTTTATCTTTATGATCACCCCGTTCGCACTTTATTTGATTCTGGTGCATCACACTCCTTTATCTCGTCTGCTTTAGTAGAATCTCTGCACCTAAAAACTAGTATGGTAGAGGACCCCTTAATTGTTTCAAACCCAATTGGGGGCCCAACTCATTTGTCTATGATCTGTTTGGGATTGAAAATTTCTATTCTAAGCGTAGAATTTCAATGTAGTGCCTTTGTTTTGGGCTTTTCGGGATATGGTTTGATTTTGGGCATGGATTGGCTATCCAGTAATGGGGCCATCCTTGATTGTGAGAAAAGGGTTGTTAGGCTCCTAACTCATCTCGGTAATACTTTGGAAATTTCTTGTAATCCCTCGTATGCGGTTATGCTTAGTTACCTTGAATCGCTAGATGCCTCTGTTGAATATTTGCAATCAGTTAGAGTGGTCCGGGAATATCCGGATGTCTTCGAAGAGGTGAAGGGCTTGCCTCCGAAGCGGGAGATAGACTTCCGCATATACCTTGTAGATTATGCAAAGCCCGTTGCGTTGCCCGTTAGACACATGGCTCCACGGGAAAGGAAAGAGCTCAGTAAACAGATTAAAGAGCTTCTAGAAAAGGGGTTCATTAGGAGGAGCATTTCAGAATGGGGCGCTCCAGTGGTGTTCGCTACAAAGGCGGATGGTTCACTCCGTCTATGTGTTGACTATAGGGAGCTCAACAAGCTAACGAAAAAGAATAGGCACCCTCTCCCCAGAATTGACGATTTGTTTGATCAGCTTGTAGGAGCGTCTGTTTTCTCCCTACTCGATTTAGCGACTGGTTTCCATCAGCCAAGTGTGGCTGAAGATAGTATCGATAAAACGGCATTCAGAACCCCAGACGGCTTCTTTGAATGGCTTGTCATGCCTTTCGGCTTGACAAATGCACCTGCTTACTTCGTGGACCTGATGAGTAGGGTATTCAGAGATTTCCTCAATAAGTTCGTAGTGGTCTTCGTAGATGATATGCTTATCTTCTCAAAAAGTGAAGAGGAACATGCTCAGCACTTAAGGGCAATCATGGAAACTCTGCGAGTCCACCAGCTAAAAGCCAAATTCTCCAAATGCCACTTTTGGAGAGAAGAGGTGAGGTTCCTTGGGCCCATAGTATCCAAACAAGGGTTAGCAGTGGACCCTGCTAAGGTAGTGGCGGTACAGGATTGGAAGACACCGAGGAATGCAACTGAGGTCCGAAGTTTTCTAGGACTAGCAGGTTTCTATCGAAAGTTCATAAAGGATTTTTCGAAAATCTCAGCTCCGCTCACGAAATTGACCAAGAAGAATCTAGCGTTCAATTGGGACTTGGATTGCGAGTTTGCTTTCCAGCGACTAAAAAGGGCTCTTACAACAGCCCCAGTTTTGACGTTGCCAGATGGAAGCAAGATGTTCACTGTTTATACAGATGCATGTGGGACAGGGCTAGGCGCCGTCTTAATGCAAGAAGGAAGGGTAGTAGCTTATGGTGGGAGGCAGTTGAAAGTGCACGAAAAGAACTACCCGACCCACGATCTTGAGTTAGCTGCCATCGTCTTTGCACTCAAGTCTTGGCGACACTATCTCCTAGGTGAGAAGTTCGATCTTTACACTGACCATAAATCATTGAAATATCTTTTCTCGCAGAAAGATCTTAACTTGAGGCAACAAGTATAAATGGAGTTTCTTGCCTCGTACGATTTCGAGATCTCCTACACTCCGGGCAAAGGCAACGTAGTAGCAGACGCGTTAAGCCGAAAGAAACTGACCTTAAGTCCGCTATTTGTTGAAAGACAAAGCCTAGAGTTTATAGCCAGCTTCGACTTTAGGCCTTCCTCCGATTTTGTACCAGGCTTGCTAGCATCTCTCGAAGTGCGCCCGACTTTAGTGGACTCAATAGGGGCAGCACAACGCGAAGACCCTCAGCTTGTGGAAACGATTGATAGGCTAATTAAGGGTGAGACTTCAAGTCACCTCAACAGATACTCCATCGACGATAAGGGTTGGCTAAGGCGAGACGGAAGACTATGCGTCCCACAGGCAAGGGATTTAGTAAAGAGGGTTCTCGAGGAAGCACATCACTCCAAGATGACGATACACCCAGGAGGAGATAAAATGTACAAGGACATAAAAAGAACTTTCTTCTGGAACGACATGAAAAAGGACGTGGCCGAATTCGTTTCTAAGTGTATGGTGCGCCAACAGGTTAAGGCGGAACAGAAAAAGCCTGGCGGTCTGCTACATCCTCTAGAGGTCACGCAGTGGAAGTGGGATAGCATCTCAATGGACTTCATCGATGGGCTGCCTAGGTCTAGGAGAGGCAACACTAGCATTTGGGTAATAGTGGATAGGCTTACTAAAAGCGCCCACTTTTTACCTGTCAAAAGTAAAAGAACTGCCTCATCTCTAGCATCTCTTTATATCAAGGAAATTGTCCGACTCCACGGAAAACCATCCAGCATTGTTAGTGACCGAGACCCTATCTTCACAAGTGAGTTTTGGCGGAGTCTGCAAGAAGCAGTAGGAATGAAGTTATGCTTGAGCACAGCCTATCATCCCCAAACCGACGGCCAAACAGAAAGAGTGAACAGAGTTTTGGAGGACCTTTTAAGACTGTGCGTCCTTGACTTCGGAGGAACGTGGGAAGACCATCTTCCTTTGGTGGAATTTGCCTACAACAACAGCTATCAAGCAACCATCAGAATGGCGCCCTTCGAAGCTTTATATGGAAGACCGTGCCGATCGCCCACTTGTTGGTGGGAGTCTACTGATAAGCTCATACTTGGACCAGATATGATCCGAGAGACTTCAGAGAAAGTAGACTTAATACGAAGAAGGATGAAGACGGCCCAAGACAGACAAAAGTCCTACGCCGACAAGAGGAGGACCGACCTTGAATTTGAGGTTGGGGACAGAGTTTTTCTTAAGGTATCTCGGCTAAGGAACGTCGTTCGTTTTGGAACCACAGGAAAGCTAGCACCAAGGTTCGTAGGGCCATTTCCTATTATCGAGAAAATTGGGAAAATGGCCTATAGACTAGAGCTACCCGAAAAGCTGGCCGGAGTTCACAACGTTTTTCATGTTTCACATCTCCGAAAATGTCTACATGAGTCTGCTGAAGTGGTAGAGCCAAATATCCTAGAAGAAGCTGAAATGGAGCGCGAAGCAACCGTGAGGAAAGTTCCAATCCGCATATTAGGAACGGAAGTGAAGAAGCTACGCAACCGCGAAGTCAAGCTCGTCAAAGTTCAGTGGAGCGATGCCGAGGGAGACGCGACTTGGGAAACTGAAGCTAGAATACGCACTGCCTACCCTTTTCTTTTCGAGGGTACATCCTTGATCTTTCTTTTTCCTTAAGTTGCGCTTTTATCTATCTTTTTAGGTATATTTCCTCGACCTTATCTTTTAGGAAGAAGCCCTTTGGATGAAAACGTGTAATTGAAACATGTTATGGATGATGGTTGCAAGTGGTTGCAAGTGATTGCTAGTGGTTGCTCGTGGTTGCATATACACACACAATCTAGGTTTTAGATCGGCTCAGTCACTTCATATTGCATATGCATATATGTTTGCATTCGTATATGGTTGAACTTTAATGTGTTGTCATATGGATGTTGCATTTGTATGAATGATTGTGCACTCATGTAGAATCATGAATAGGAAAATTTGCATACATAATGGATTCATGGCACTTACATAATTCGCATTAAGGAGGTCAACTGAATCAGTAGATCGCCTGATTTTGCATTAGATAAGTACATGTACACACACACTTCGCATATGATCATGAAGCATTAGAAGTCTTTTAAGGACAATGGATGCTCGTGTTTGATGGATGAGTAGATGTATGTTTGGATGTTAGGATGTACATTCTTCCTGAACTTGAAGATTTCGGGGACGAAATCCTTTTAAGTGGGGGAGAATGTAACACCCCGTGTATTCTATAACCGTGAAATTCATAAATTAAAGTATAATTAATTTCAAATCAAAGAAATAAGGGAAACGGGATACACCATTGCGTTCGTCTCGGAAAAATACGCGAAATAGAGCCCGAGTTTTCAAAAATCGCAGTCCGTATGACCCAGATATGGCCTCCGGAAGTTTCAGAATTAGGTTTAAAATCCGTATTCATTCAAAAATAAGAATGAGGCCATCATGCTGCTGAGGAATGACTAGGAGTAGCCACCAATTTGAGAGACAATTAGGAGACAAACTCTAAAGCATAAAGAAACTACAAGTTAAACTTAAACAAATCAAATCAACGCCTACATCAAAGGAATAGCATCTCCAAATCCTGAATTCAGATTCCTGAATTGAAGAATTCGTCACACGATTGTAAGTAGAGTACTATTCCGATGTGAATAAATAACTGTGTTTGATTTGTGTAAAATGAGAATTACACTTGATTTGTGGTGATAGTAATTCATATTTGTGCGTTGCTATGATTCTAATCGATTTGGAATGTTGTGATATAACGATTGGATATTCGCAAGTATGTAATTCATGATAAAAACTACATGTTTGCGGTAGTTTATTTGAGATTCATGCAAGTATACGATTGGATATTCGCAAGTATGTAATTCATGTTGAAGCTACATGTTTGTGGTTATTTAATTGAGATTCATGCAAGTATGTGGTTTTGCTACTATGCCAACATAATGTATATTTTTGTACAAAATCACTTTGTGTGTAATTGGATCAAATTTGGGGTATTATGATTCATATGAAATTATGTTGGAATTGGCATCATGATCTATGTATAAAACCATACTTTTGTATTAGAAACAAAAGTAAGCCTCTTTGTGAACTTATGATTTTATGAATATGACTAGGCTATGTTTGGTATTATGCCTAATTGAAAAACATGTTAGGCCTATATTGTTAACAAGAATTATATGATAATATATGTGACACATAGCTAAGTTAGATTTACATTCCAATTGCAAGTTTGCATGAATAAAGTAGAAACCATGATTTCATGTTTAGGAATATTTATGCCATGATTACATGAATAGATCAAAGACCATCATTTCATGTTTGGGTATATTTGTGCCATGATTATGTGAATAGATTAAAAATCATGATTAAGTTGGAATAATTCTAGTTGAACTATACTTTTGTATTAGTAACAAAAGTAAGCACCTTTGTAAACATATAGTAATTTTATAAACATGATTTGCTTATGTTTGACATTATGCCTAAGTAAAAATATAGGTTTATGTTGTAGTTAAGACTATGTGTCAATAATGATATCTAATTTAGTTAGATTCTTAACTTAACTACAAGTTTACATGGTTTGATTCATGTCACTTATGCTTTATGACCAAAGTATATGTTACCACAATGCAAGTACACATGTTTCTATTTTGTAGTTCCAACGTTATGTTGCAAGTTCATGCGTTCACATTCCCCTCTTTGTGTATATAATCGCGTTTTAAGCCTCCCTTTTTCACGTGGCTAAGTTGGGCTTAAAAGGCTAAGCCCAACATATATTATAATAAACGAACGTATTAAACGGGGGAAATAGCGTTGGACCAAATTAATTAATAAATGAAAATATAAAAGTAGATGGGCCCAAATTCAAGGATGGGTTGGGCCCATGATTGGTGTAAACCTTTACACCATTAGTTTAAATTGATTTTTGAATAATGGGCCACAAATATTTACATATAAAAAGAAAAGAGACAAAATATGTAAATGTAGAAAATACGATGTGTTTAACCCGAGGTTGGATTGAGTTGTGATGTAAACCTGCCCGGAACCGCCCGGCTGTCCAGTAGTCACAACAATACCTATCCAATGTGGGTGGTTAAACACGGAGCCCAATAAGGACCAGAGGTTAGACTGAGTTGTGGCGTAAGACTGCCCGGACCCAACCGGCAACAGGCAGCCACAACAATACCTATCTAATGTGAGAGGTCAAGGCTTTAATAATACAATTAAGGCTGAGTCAGGATTGATAAGATTAAGTAAATTATATTAATACTTAATCAGAATGGAACATGCTAAACTAAACAGACTGATTGGGGGTTAGGTTTATAAAACACTTAACCAACTTAGCATGTTGGCTAGAAATAGAAAACCTAGTAGCGGGGGGCCCTTTTCAGCAGTAACCCTATTAGGTATCATGATACCCTGAAACTAGGCAGGGTGGGGCACGATTACTGGGCTGATTGTAAGAGGTCAAATCGACGGCGGTGGTGCAGCAGTGTAGGTTCTAACGGGGTGCGGGCGTGCACACACTCCGGCGCAGAAAAATAAGGCACTGGGCACCAGTAGCATACCTGTGCATTCTAGGGTTGTGTCGGGCCGCCGCCATGGGACTTGATACACCCCATGGTGGGACCAAAATAGGTAACTACAACATCGGGGGCCGTAAGACACATGTAACTATGCGAGTAGGAGCCGATCATCATAAAATGGATCACTTCACCCTGATTATGGGGTGCCGTTGGGAACTAGTTTATATGGGCACAGAGATTAATGTGGGGTACGATAGTATATTCGACCCTAGACAACTTAACTAAGTTTATGATGCTTTCCCATTTCTAGTTTATACTTATCATACCCAGTTCTTTATTCATAGACTGAATAGTCCTAGACTTACTCAGGCTTTATGTCTGACTCAACTTTTCTTTCGTCTTCTTTTCTTCCGTTCCCCCCCCCCCCCCCCCCAGGTTCACAAGGAGGGAATACCGCAGCTTGACCAGCCTTCATATCCAGCTTGAAGAGAAAGAATGTATTGCTTGGATCTTTTCGTTTTGGACTATGGCTTTGGACAGCAACTATGGGACTTTTGCTGTTTATTTATGTTTTCTTTATGCTTCTTTAAATAATGTAATCAAGACAGTTATGAAGATGTTATGTTTTTGGAAGTATTGTAAGACAATTATGGTATGGTTGTTGTAACACGTATTTTTAATGAAATAAAAGTTGTTGTTTTTCCGTTGTTAAAAAATATGTGTTCTTATATCTGTCTTGTATATCTGTGACTTATACTTATAAACCTCCACCAAAATTAGGGCATTCCCTTTGAGAGTGACCCTAATGGAGGTGGGGTGTTTCATGATGGAATCCAAATCTCCAATACGACCTTGCGGTTTTGATTGTAGAACTAGCATTGGCGACATGCTATATGGTAACATGCCGTCTAGTATTGATACATTATGATTCAAATTGTTTTTAAAACATATATATATATATATATATATATATACACACTAATAGTATCAATTCCATTTTTTTACGTATCAAGCATCGTTTGACCATTATAAGGTAAAACCCTATCCTCTGGTGTGCGTTGCATTGTGTGATGGGACTTGGGTCTTATAATGGTTTCATTTTCCAAAAAGCATTGCGTTGTTTAACGATTTACTTTAATTATGCACTGGAAATCCATTGGAATAAAACCCGTTCTGCATTAGCGGCGTGGTCCTTGGATTTGTCTTATTAGTTAAATTAGTTTAGAATTCTCACACCAGTCCCATGAGTGACTCGTAGTTTGTTTCACTTTGCAAAATCGGGTGCCCTTTTTTCCATACGGGCAGTCGAATAGCTTTTTGCAGATATCTATTCTTTTAGCAAGATCCTGGATCAAAGCCTAAAGCTGTGTCCAGAGCTTAGTAGTCTTCCGCTGTTTACTGTATTTTATTTAATGTATTAAATCTTTTGTAATTTATTTTCCACTGTAATTTTATTTCAATGTACTCTGATATATTATGTACTCTGATGTGACATTATTGTAATGTAATAAAAGTCTGCTGTTATTGTTCTGATGTATTGTATTCCCAAAGTTAAAGTATTCAAAGATTTCCAACCTTTGGGTCAGACCTGTGTGGTTTATGGTCGATTCAAAGAGCGGGAATTTCCTGGTCTTTACAGGTGGTATCAGAGCTCTGGTTAGCTCAAATCTTTTGGGGTACAACTCGTTAGAACTGAACAAAAGACTCATCAGAGATTGGATTAGTAATATCCAATAAGAATACTCATTAGGGATAGGATTAGCGGTATCCTAGAATGAGAAAACTCATTAGAGATGGGGTTAGTAATGCCCTAGAATGAGTTCAGAGTGATAAGTTAATAATTAATGTCTTTGAGATCCTATATAATCCGATGTTTGGAAATATGATTTTAAATATATAAAAGTATATATATATTTTTGATAAGTTAGTCAACAAATGAAATTAATAAAAGAATTAAAATTTAGTTAGTTAATTAAACTACTTTTAGCTTAGTTTCTTTTCGAGGATGAAAAGATTTTAAGTGGGGGAGATTGTAACAACCCGGAAATTGAGGATAAATTTAAAAAATTTATTTCATAAAATTTTGTTAGAAAATACGAGAGAATTTAAAAATTCTATTTTTAAATTAAAATAATAATAGTAGTTGAATCCTTGATTTTATTTTAAACGTTCAATATAATTTTTAATAAGAAATTGACACTAAGTTGTGTGTCAACTATAAGATATGTTTGATTTGAGAAATTAAATGATAAAATCTATTTGTTTATTTATATAGTAAATTTCATGTCGCATGTGATAGACAAAGTAACGTTCGTTAATTAATGTTGACATTAATAAACAAATAAATCATGCACATTCATATCATAAATGCCATGTTTATTCTTTCCAAATCATGCCTGCATGTATCTTTATTTCAACCTGGTAACTTTTCATTTTCTTAACTCACTATGCATTCAAAAAAAAAAAAGTTTGGATCTTTGTTGGTTTTGTTCTGTGAAATAATGAAATTTGAGAAAATAGAGTACAATCTTTATTTGGTTTTATGGAACGATGCAATTATAAAATAAAGTTGGGATTTTTATGTAACATGGAAATTGAAAGTAAAGTTGGAATCTTTATTTATGAAACATTGAAAGGGAAATAAAGTTTTAATATTTATTTTAATTTAAAACTAATAAATGTTTTCATGTAATCTAGTTTCAAAAATTACATGTTTTGTTTCAAAATAAAATCACATGTTTGTGTCAAATTAAATTACATGTTTTGATTTGTGTTTCAAACTTGGATTACATGTTTCGTTGTCACTTTCTTTTGAAAACAAAATATTACATTTTTTTTTTTTGGTAAATTTTAGTTTCAACAAAATATTACATTTTATTTTTAATTTTAAGTTCAACTAAATAATTCATGTACGTTACATTTTTTAATTAACATACATTACAAATGAAATTAATGTACCTTAGCTAGTAATTAATGTATGTCAAAATAAGAAAGAATGGAATTGGAAATTTCCACAAGAATATATAATGTTAATTAGTCTTACATATTTGAAGTTTGAATTCTGTAAATATAAATAAAAGGTAAATATATGACGAAAGAATTAAGGAAGGGTAATGAAACAGGTTACAAATTAGTGTTGTAATTAATGTAAAGAAAAGTGTCGACTAAGTAAAAAATTATGAATGACAATAATCAAGTTGATTTCGTAGTAAAATGTAAGTTTGTACATTTCGTATTTATTTACACTAATGGTTAAACAATTGTGATTTAAATAGTAATTCACACAAATAGGCTAAGACAAAAATTAGCAATTTACATAGGAATGAAGTTATAAATATAAATTGTAATGGACCTACGTGTTTATTTCTATTCCTTTTATTCCTATCTATCCAATTGAAAACCTTCCCATTTTTCTCTTTTCTTATTTTGAAATTTGAATAGGAGGAACGGGCCTTAAAGGTTCAATTAATAATATAACACTATTATAAGTATTTGAAAATAAACAAACACTAATCTATATTTTATCAGCCGCCGCCTTGTTCTTCAAACCAATGGCCGACGTGCTCTAACCTTCTCCTCCTCTTTTCTTCAAATCTACACCATGAATTCAAGCACTTCCAGCAACATAATCAAAGAGCTCCATGAGCTCTACAATCCCAACGGTGATGATCAGTTCTTGATCATCGTGGTGGCCTCTGACAGATGGCGATGGTGGAGGTTTTGGGAGAAGAACGATGGATTTCGGTGATGTAGCATATCAGGAAGAAGGATTAGTTCAAGCCATAAATTGTTCGAACGAACACGGAATCGAGCAAACTCAGAAGAGGTGAAATCGTAATTTCTTGATCTACAACATGGAACTAACAGAACTGTGATTTGGAGCAGATCAGAATGGAGTAAAAACCAATGTGAGATATTCTGAATTTAATTAAATTAAATTAAATTTAATTATCTTTCTTAGATAATAAATCTGTATATGTGAGATCTCTAGCTTTTATTAAATAATAATTTAATTAAAAGTTGTTATGTGAATCCCTGCATGTAATCTTTGATGTGGTGATTATGATTTATTTTCTGTTTGTGTGATTGATATGTTGTATGATATCATGTTGTAGCCTGTTGTTTAAATCTGTAATTCTGGATGTATGCTCAACGAAGTTCTCATCGTTATTGTTTTATTTTATTTTATTTCTCATTTTAAAATTAAAACCATGTAATCAATTGTTATGTTTATTTTGTTAACATAAATAAAAGAACAATTGTTATGTTTATTTTGTTAACATAAATAAAAGTACAATTGTTATGTTTATTTTGTTACCATGAATAAAAGGACAATTTTTATCTTTGTTTTGTCTACAAAATGAAAAGCAATTTTTATCTTTATTTTGTTTACAAAAATAAAAAGCAAGTGTTTATCTTTATTCTTATGCACAAACCAAAATGCTAATTCTTACCTTTATTTTTGCGAACAAGATAAAATACCAATTTTATCTTCAATTTTGTTAATGTATTAAAAAGCAAGTTTTTTTTTACTTGATTTTGTTAACAAGTTTTTACCTTGTTTTTATTAACATAATAAGACGTGAGTTTTATCTTCATTTTGTTTACAAAATAAATAACAATTTTTTACCTTTATTTTTGTTTACAAAATAAAAGACAAATTTTTACCTTAATTTTGTTTACATAGTAAAATGCAAGTTTAATTTTTATTTTTATTTATTAAATAATATGCAAGTTTTAATCTTTATTTTTTATTTACGAAATAAAATGAAGATGAGACCTTTTGTTGAGATTGTCCAATTATACACCCATATGTGTGTTGTATGTATGACTTTGAAATTTCATCGTTGTGTAAATATGAATAGTATGACACCAATTTCAGCGTTGTGTTAAATTAAATATTATGACACCAATTTCAGCGTTGTGTTAAATTAAGTATTATGACACCAAATTTCAGCGTTGTGTTAAATTAAGTATTATGACCCCAATTTCAGCGTTGTGTTAAATTAAGTATTATGACACAAATTTCATCGTTGTGTAAATATGAGTATCATGACACAAAATTCATCGTTGTGTTAATTTAGTTGAAATGACATAAAATTTTATCGTCTTGTTATATGATTGAAGTGAATCAAATATTAGCATTGGGAAATATAGTTATTTTTGAAATGTTGACACTAGAAAGGACGTTTAAATTAGAAATAAGTTTGCCTTTGCATTTGCATCCTAAAATGCAAATATTACATAGAAATAGTAAATTTACATTTTTTTCAAATGTAAATATTAAAAAGCAAATAGAAAAGAAACATTATTTTCTATGTTAAGAAAGATAGAAAAGAAACATTATTTTCTATGTTAAGAAAAATAGAAAAGAAACATTATTTTCTATGTTAAGAAAAATTGAAAAGAAACATTATTTTCTTTGTTAAGGAAAATAGAAAAGAAACATTATTTTCTATGTTAAGAAAATAGAAGAAACATTATTTTCTATGTTAAGGAAATAAATAGGAAACATTATTTTCTATGGAAAATAAAAAGAAAAGTTACATTTTTCTATGTAAAATAAAATAAAATGGAAGAGTTACATTTTCAATGTAAAGGAAGAAGAAATAAAAGACATTTATATTTTATTTGTAAATATAAAGGAGAAGATTATTTTTATACAATATAAAATATGCATAGTTAAAAACATTGTTTTTGTCGCATTAGAATTGGCGGACAAAAATATCATTTTTATTTAATATAAAAATATGCATAGTTAAAAACATTGTTTTTGTCGCATTAGAATTGGCGGACAAAAAATATCATTTTTATTTAATATAAAAATATGCATAGTTAAAAACATTGTTTTTATCGCATTAGAATTGGCGGACAAAAATATCATTTTTATTTAATATAAATATATGCATAGTTAAAAACATTGTTTTTGTCGCATTAGAATTTGGTGGACAAAATAGCATTTTATATAAATATAAAATATACTTAGTTGAAAACATTATTTTTGCCGCATTAGAATCGACGGACAAAAATATAAATGTAATGATTTAAAGTAATAAATTATAATAGTGGAAAGCGCTACATGGTCTATATATATTTATATATATATAATATAAATTAAAACTAAGCGAAACACACGCGGTAGTTCGCATTTTGAAATTATAACTTTAAACGGTTATACCGAAAGTCCCGACAGTCGGATTTTCCCAAAACTGGAACCGTTAGGACCGCTTTGGGAAGATCTTTCCAACGATATAAATTTCGTCAAAATCGGTTAGATTTCAGGATATGTGTAAATCCAAATTGGCTGAAAACAGCGCCAGGGTCGCCCATCGACCCGAAGCGTCGTTAAATTATTTAGCCTATTTTTATATAAATAAAAATAGCGATAGGTCGTTATCAAATATTAATAACGATATGAAATGTTTTCAAATTATATATATATATGCGAGAATCATTTGAGAAGACCAAGTTCAATCTCATTTCAAATGATTATACGACGTTTTAAATCTAAGAGTTGAAGACGGCGATTGAAGACCGACGATCTTCACATCGAATGGGTAACTAGCGTTGAGGTCCTTGATTGATTTGCTTCCAAGACGGGGCTAAGATGGTAGTTATCCGGACGTAGTGTTGATTTGTACGGATTTGACTTTCGCTCAGACCCAGAGCATAAATTTATAAATGGAATGTATGTCTGACGTTGTAGTCCTTTATACTACATTCGTTGATCTCTGTTAATATATATGTTCTTGGTGGTTAACACCCTTCTCTGAGACATATAAGCTTAGAGGTTATATATTGGCAGAAATCAATGGTATAGTATGGACTGACAATGTGGCATGCTAAGATGCATTGATCAAGGCTTTTGTTGAAAAGCAGGCCTTGTGGTTGATGATCAAAGCACGGCCTGTTTAGGTGTAGCTTTGTGTAGCATGACTTCGCGAGCCTCACACCCCGGTATGAGTCAAAAACGGGATACGGACCGTAGGGAGTGCACACGTTTCTTTCTAGCTAGAGTGATGTTAGGGACCTACCAGCGTTGACATTTTACTTATGTGGATGATGGATTTTGAGGCGCCTCGTGTTTTATATGCCGTTAGTGGTCATACTATAGGTCCAAATGGACCGGGTAGCGTGTGTTCAGGCATAACCAATCCACTGCCCATAGGCGGGGACCGGCCATACCGCATCCAAGGGTTCACTGCGGGGGATCCTGAGGCATTTGCTAGAGTGTCTCGAATCGGAGAGGAGCTTGCCCCTAGCCTCGACTCATGATGGAATCCAAATCTCCAATATGACCTTGCGGTTTTGATTGTAGAACTAGCATTGGCGACATGCTATATGGTAACCATGCCGTCTAGGATTGATACATTATGATTCAAATTGTTTTAAAACATATATATATACACACTAATAGTATCAATTCCGTTTTTTTACGTATCAAGCATCATTTGACCATTATAAGGTAAAACCCTATCCTCTGGTGTGCGTTGCATTGTGTGATGGGACTTGGGTCTTATAATGGTTTCATTTTCCAAAAAGCATTGCGTTGTTTAACGATTTACTTTAATTATGCACTGGCAATCCATTGGAATAAAATCCGTTCCGCATTAGCGGCGTGGTCCTTGGATTTGTCTTATTAGTTAAATTAGTTTAGAATTCTCACACCAGTCCCATGACTGACTCGTAGTTTGTTTCACTTTGCAAACTCGGGTGCCCTTTTTTCCACACAGGCAGTCGAATAGCTTTTTGCAGATATCTATTCTTTTAGCAGGATCCTGGATCGAAGCCTAAAGCTGTGTCCAGAGCTTAGTAGTCTTCCACTGTTTATTGTATTTTATTTAATGTATTAAATCTTTTGTAATTTATCTTCCGCTGTAATTTTATTTCAATGTACTCTGTTATATTCTGTACTCTGATGTAACATTATTGTAATGTAATAAAAGTCTGCTGTTATTATTCTGATGTATTGTATTCCCAAACTAAAAGTATTCGAAGATTTCCAACCTTTAGGCCAGAACTGTGTGGTTTATGGTCGATTCAAAGAGCGGGAATTTCCGGGTCTTTACACCGGGAAACGTGTGTTCAGGCATAACCAATCCACTGCCAATAGGCGGGGACCGGCCCTGCCGCTCCAAGGGTTCACTGCGGGGGAACCTGAGGCATTTGCTAGAGTGTCTCGAATCGGAGAGGAGCTTGCCCTTAGCCTCAACTCATGATGGAAATCCAATTTCCAATACGACCTTGCGGTTTTGATTGTAGAACTAGTACGGCGACATAGTAGGATGGGGTACTATGCCGTCTATGATTGATACATTATGATTTAAATGTTTATTATATATACCCATATATATATACACACTAATAATAATAATATCATTTTCACGTATCAAGCATTTTTTGACCATTATAAGGTAAAACCCTATCCTCTGGTGTGCGTTGCATTGTGTGATGGGACCCGGGTCTTATAATGGTTTCATTTTTCTAAAAAGCATTGCGTTGTTTAACGATTTAATTTATTTTATGCACTGGCAATCCAATGGAGTAAGCCCGTTCCGCGTTAGCGGCGTGGTCCTGTGATTAGCCTTATTATTAGATGAGTTAAGTTAAGATTTCTCATACCAGTCCCATGACTGACCTGTAGTTTGTTTCACTGGCAAACTCGGGTGCCCTTATTTTCCACACAGGCAGTCGAGTAGCTTTTGCAGATCTATTTACAGGATCCTGGTTTACAGCTGAAGCGGTATTCGGAAAGCTCTGTATCCGTGTATTCCTTTCGGTTGTATATTGTATTATTTTTCCGCTGCCATTTAAATGTAATTTAAATCTCTAATATTGTATTTCCAATGTATATTATTCTTTCGTACTATGTTATATTCTTGTACTCTGATGTAATTGTTGTAATCAGCAATAAAATGTTCTTCAGTTTGTGTTCTGATGCGTGTTGTTCTCAAAGCAATCCAGTCTTTCCTTTACTGGGAAGTTTGGGTCGTTACATCAGACCCGGCGCCGCCCCTCTGAACCCTCCTCCCTCCGACGGTAAAGACCTCCCTCCTCCATAAACCGAAAGAAAAGTGAGTTTTTACTTCTTTTATTTATTTAGTATAATGTAATTAGTTTAATTAACTTTGTAAATGAATAAAAATCTGATTTTTTATATGAAAAAGGATTGAAAAATATATATACATGATTTTGACATAAAAAGATTATTTTGATTATGTGAAGAACGAAATAAAGATTTGATTTTTACAATGTAAACATCACTATAAAGAAGTAATTTTTAAACATAAAGTTTATATTTTTATTTACATGAATAGGGGATAAAAATAGGTTTTTATTTTATATGTATGGCGAAGAAAAATGTGGTTTTTTATTTACATAATGTAGTGTTATAAAAATATGGTTCTAACACGGTAAAGTTATGATGCTTATATAAAGTAATGATTTTTAAGGACATGAAGATTGGATTTTTATAATGATGTAGCGGTTTAAAATACAATCTTTTTTTGTCTAAAAATATGGTCTTTAGTTGTTTAAAAATATGATCTTTATATTGTTACATCGAAATAAAAATTTGATCTTTATATAAGAAGTAGAAATATAAAAATATAATTTTTATATAGAAATAAGTGATAAAAATATATGATTTTTATATATGAAATGCCGTTGTAAAAATGTGATTTTTAATGTGAACAACGGGAAAAGATAGCGATGGTAACAACAGAAATCAAAACGGAATCCACGCAGTTCAGAAGAAAGAATGGCGAAGTGGAACAAAAAGGTGAGAACTTCTCACTTTTATTTTATTTTCTAGTGAAAATATATACTAGGATGCTGATGGTGCTTAGCAGCACCTGACACCCGTCGTCCACAGACCATGGACGACTTGTTTGTTTGATTTTGTTGTGAAAATTGATTGTGTGATGTGGAATGGAATAAAATATTTTATAGTTAAAAATATAATTTTTAACGTGTATATGAATTAAATAAATATTTATAAACAAATCGGACGATTTGTTTATGTACACACCTTTGACTGATATTGATTGGGACGATAAATTTTACACATCGCCCAACTGCAAAAATAAATCTGTGTTTGTTGTTTGAAAACCCCACATGGGTATTGGGATGAAACTAGACATACGCTAATCCCAATAATTAGTTGTATGTCGATCGGTTGATTGATAGGCTGTTATAAGCGTTAAATATTTACATTTAATGCTTATGCAGTGTAGAATGCACTATGGATGATGGCTGACTGTGTTTGGTTGTTGTTGTGTACGTGTGTTGTATGAAATCCATATAATAACATTATATGTAATTGATTGTGTCTGATTCCAATTCAGAACAAACGAATATTTTACAATAATGAATATTTTAAGTAAATGAATATTTTAAAAGAATATTTAGTAAAAGATCAAAATCAAATTTTGATGTCCGATTAGGGATGGACACGAATATATTTAATTATGTATAAAGCCGTGTTGATTAGATTGACGCCATTTGGACATGAACCATATTTATATTGATATTATTCATTTTTATAATGAATATCGAAAAGGAAATGATTTCAAAATCTTATGTTTTGAAAATATTATCATTTATATATCGATGATATGGAATATTCAATTTTGATTAGAAATTGAATATAAAGTTGAAATCATTTTGAAAACGAATTTAAAACGATTTATAAAATACAATTTAAAAGGAAATCGGCGAAATATATATATAATATATATAATGGCCTGAGTAGAACGCGCCGCGCCGCGGCAATTCTCGAATTTCGACCATTGACTTCGAACGGATATTACCGGAGATCCGACCGTCAGATTCCCCTAAAACAGGAACCGTTGGGTTCGTATCGAAAAGAGCTTTCTAACGAATATGAGAAATTAGAAATCTAACAGTTGGATTTGGAATTATGTCCAAACCAAATTTGGAAAAGGTCGTTGTAAGTGCAGGTCAGTGGCCGTTTATGGAAATCGACTGTACGGGCCTTGATAAAATTATTAAAAATATTAATAATTAGTGTAAAATCATAATAAATGATTTGGAATGAATTGGAATGAAAAATTCCAAATTTGAAAGGATAAAAATATATTTTATCAAAATGAACTAGTTATGAACTAGAATTATAAATTCAATATTTTTAAAATAATTAAATTGAATTTGAAATGGTTTTAAAAATAACAAGAATTTCCAATGTATGAATTGGAATGGATTTGAATCGGAATTATCATCGGAATATTTCGATGTTGGATTCTGGATTATACGGATGTTGTTATGGAAGTTTGGAAGATATATTTTATATCGTTGTTTCCAAAGCGATATTTGTTAGTTTTAGAATTTCATATTGAATATAAGCTGATATATTTTCTATTCAGAGCCTTGTGTTTAACATCAAAAGGGATTTGGGTTTGTCGTGAATGGTGTCTTCATTAACACTGTTCTGAAACCCAGTTTAGAAAAGATTAATTTTTTTATTTAGATTTAATGAAATATACCAATTAATTAATATTTAATTGGAATAAATAGTGGTATTGATTTTCGGGTTTATCATGAATGGTGTTTTATATAACACTTGTTCTTTAAACCGATAATAAATGGAATGTGAGTTGGGTTTATTGCGAACTGCGTTTTTAATGACATTCGCTCTTTTACCCGACTTACAGTGAAATATGACTTGGAATTTATAAAACTTTTTATTTAGATTTAACAGGAATTTTCCAAAGTAAAGTTTTCCAATTTAATATATTAAATTGGAATTGAATGGAATTCGATTTGATAATAATCGAAATGAAATTTTGTGGAGGAAGACTGTTAATACATATGGAATTTAAAAAGGCTTTGCCGTTATTCCATTTATATTATTAGTCGGATACGGAAATTGATATCGATTATATATTGATTTGTTTTTCCGTGAAGATTCCAAAATTAATGGAAAGTGATTTGGGTTTGTTGTGAACTGTGTTTTAAATGACATTAGTTCTTTAACCTAGTATAAGACAGGATTACATGTCTGTCATTGTATTTCGTACAGTGTCGTTGATCTCTACTTAATATATATCTGTTTGGCGACGGAGAATTTATTCTCTTGCTTAACGCCCTTCACTAAGACGTACGAGCTCAGAGGTTATATATCGGCAGAAATCAATAGTACGGTGTAGATTGTCGATGCGACAAGTTTGATTTTCCAAAGTTAAATCATCATTAATATTGATTTTTGGGTAGATTAAAACTAAGTGGAGTTTTAATGAATCTTTAATTAGATTGAAATGTGAATTGATAATTTAAATTGTCAAATTTGGAAAATGATCTAGAATGGAGTATCACCAGTTTTGCTCCAAGCGATAGTTAAATCATTAATTAGATTTGAGCGGGAAATGGTAATTAAATTTACCGATAACACTGTGGTGTTAGTTATGGGGTAATAAAAGTTTTTCTCCATGGGATGAATAGGTTGGGATTGGGAAATAAAATTAATGATTACTTCGGTGTGGTTCGCTAATCCCGACTAGTTTGGAAAACCATAATATGGTCTGAATTGATAATCCAAAGGAAGATTAAAGAATAAATTTAAAAGAATTTATCTTTGATAAAATTAATGGGAACAAATCCCTAAAGATGGGAATATTTAAATAAAAGAATATTCAGAATTGGAATGAGGCGTATTTGTGTTTTTATAAAACTTGTTTATTATATACACGAGTTATTCGGAATGGCCGGTTTTATACCCATTCTGAATAACTGATTCGATGAAATGTCGACCATGAAGATGGTAGTTGGGGACTGGAGGTCTTCACATCATTGGGATGATTACTGATGTCTTGATTGGGCTGTACACCCAAGCCGAGGTAATAACTGGTGATCGTCCAGGCATATTTGGAGATCGACGGATATGCAAGGTATAAGTTGCCTCCGGTTTCGTTTAGACCCAGAACGGACTTGTAAATGGATTGTGTGTCTGACATTGGATTTTATTCTGTGTTGATTGATTTCTATTAAATATATATCTGTTTGGCGGAGGAGAATTTATTCTCTTGCTTAACGCCCTTCTCTGATGCGTACGAGCTCAGAGGTTATATATTGATAGATATCAGTCGCATGGCATGAATTGCTTGTGTGGCATGCTGAGATGCAATGATCAAGGCTTCTATTGAAACTTAGAGTCTTTTGGTTGATGATCAAAGCACGACTTTAATACAGCGTAGCTTTGTGTATTGTGTTAATTCTCGAGCCTCACACCTCGGTATGAGTTAAAAATGGGATACGAACCACTGGGAGAACACGACGTTTCTTTCTAGTTATGGGTGGTGTCAGCGTTTTACAAGCCCTGACATCGTTGATTATTATTCCTTTATGGATGTTGGAATGTGAGGCGCCTTGGATATATCGGTCTCTTTGGAGTCGATAGATATAGGTCTGATAGGACCGAGAAATGTGTGTCCAGGAATAACTAATCCTCAAACGTAATGGAGGACCAGCCCAGCCGATTCCAAGGGCTACCCAGAGTGTGTAGTCCTGTGGCAATTGTTAGAGTGTCCCGAAGCGGTGAGGAGCTTTCCCCTTGCCTCGATTCATGACGGAAATCCAATTTCCAATACGTGACATTTCGGTTTTAGATGTAATCCTATATATGGCGACATAGTGGGATGGGGCGCTCATGCCTTCTATGATTGATACTTATGATTGAAATTGTTTTGACACTATACACAAATAGTAATAATAAAAGATTAAATTTCGCGTATCAAGCATTATTTGGCTATTATAAGATAAAACCCTATCCTCCGGCTTGCGTTGCATTGTGTGATGGGACCTGGGTCTTATAATAGCTTCATTGTTCTTTATTTAGCATTGCGTTGTTTGTTTTTGCACTGGTTTTCTTGGGGGTAAACCCGTACCGTGTTATACGGCGTGGTCCCTTGATTTACCTAACTTTAAAATTTGAATTTATAACTGTTTTTGTTCTCACACCAGTCACATGACTGATCTGGAGTTTATTGTTTTAACCTAAACTCTGGGTGTCTCTATTTTCCACACGGGCAGCTAGTAGTTTTGGTTTTGCAGATTTATATTCACGGGAACCAAGTCTATAGCTGGAATGATATCCGGAAAGCTCTGTATCCGTATATCTCTTTCATTGTGTATTGTATTATTTTTCCGTTGCAGTAATGTAATTTAAATCTCTGATATTTTTCTGTTGTATAATATTTATTCATACTCTGTATATTATTATATTCTGATGGAATTGTTGTAATAAACAATGAAATGTTCTTCTGTTTGTGTTCTGATGTGGCTTGTTTTCAACTCAATCTGGGCTTTCCTTCACGGGGAAGTTCGGGTCTTTTCACACGCCAAGATGCAAATGATCAAGGCTTTTGCTGAAAAGAAGAGCCGTGTGGTTGATATCAAAGCATAGCCTGTTTAGGCATAGCTTTGTGTATAGCGTTTCTTCGTGAGCCTCACACCCCGGTAAGACTTAGAAACGGGATATGGGAACGTAGGGAGTGCACACGTTTCTTTCCAGGTAGAAGTGGTGTCATGTTATGGAGCCCAGACATTTTTACTTATGTGGATGTTAGATTTTGAGGCCTCAATATATTGGTCGCTACTGGCCAAGTGATAGCTTCAATAGGACCGGGAAACGTGTGTTCAGGCATAACTAATAAACTAAAATATTTGTGGACCGACCCTGTAGGATCCAAGGGTTGCCCGTAGGTGTGATCCTGAGCATTTGCAAGAGTGTCTTGAATCGGTAAGGAGACCACTCCTAGCCTTGACTCACGATGAAAACCCTATTTCCAATATGAAATTATGGATTTGATTGTAAACCTATATAAGGTGACAGAGTATATGGTAGCTATGCCATCAAGGATTGATACATTTACTTTGAAAGTATTTTTAAACTGATTAGACACTAATAATGATATTAAATATTATTTTATACGTATCAAGCATGTTTAATCATTATAAGGTAAAACTCTATCCTCTAGTTTGCGTTGCATTGTGTGATGGGACTTGAGTCTTATAATGATTTCATTTTCTAAAAAGCATCACGTTCTTTTTAAAAGATTGATTTAATTTATGCACTGGCGAACCAATGGAGTAAACCTGTTCCGCATTAGCGGCATGGTCCTGTGATTAGCCTTATTATTAGATCAGTTAAGTTAGATTTCTCATACCGGTCCCATGACTGACTTGTAATTTGTTTTACTTGCAAACTCAGGTGCCCATATTTTTACATGAGCAGTCGAGTGGCTTGTTTTGCAGATATTTCTTTATTAAGCAGGATTCTGGATGGAAGCTTAAAGTAGGTGCCCATATTTTTACACGAGCAGTCGAGTGGCTTGTTTTGCAAATATTTCTTTATTAAGCAGGATTCTGGATGGAAGCTTAAAGTTGTGTCCAGGGCACTGATAGCCTTCCGCTGCATTAATTTAATTGTTCTGTTGTGCATTGTATTACTTTAACAACCCGAGAAATCAAAACCAATTTAAATTTTTTTATTTTGGCAATTTTAATGAATTTTTAATCTTTAAAATGAATTATTTTAAATAATAAAAATGAGAAATTTATTTTGGATGGAATTAGAACGTATATATTTATTTGAATCGACATTAGAATATAAATATTTATTTTAATTATAAAAGGAATTGAAAATGGCGCGGTAGTTTGAAAATTCAATTTCAAATTTCAAATTTCAAATGAATGTACAGGATTCAAAATAAATTGGATTTTAGCAAAACCAAAAATGTTTGAATCTGTTTGAAAATATCTTTCCAACGATTCTGAAAAATTAAAATTTCATGGCGGGAATAAATGGAAATATAGCCCTTAAAACCACCCATTTTGCAAACGTCCTCCGTTTTCGATGAAACCACTTTTGTTCGATCTGGGATGTCAAGTTATAGCTTGATTCCAAAATTCATGATTTTTTGGATTAATATGTGAGCGTGGCAAAAGAAAACATGTTTGAACAGTTTCAGTTAATTTAGATTGACCAGAAAATGGCCATTTTTCAAATAGTCTTCAAATTTGACGATATTAGTTTTGTTAGGACCGTATCGTCAATACGAAGCTAGAAATAATTTTTCTGGAATTTTTAGAGTCAGTATGTGGCTCCAGTAAATTAAAATGTGCATTCAAATTGAATATATACTGATTTATATTTTAAATTTAATGGAAACTGATTATAACGGCCGAAATGGCTTGCGGGACATATCCCATTATGTTCGGAATAGGGGTATTACGTTAGGGACGATAGTCGTTGGACTCGATGCGGAGCTTGTTTGAAAAGTCAACTTTTATAGAGAAAAATAATAATATTATTAAAATATTATTTATATGTTTAAAGCTCCCCCCTTTTCTCATTTTCAGAAAACCCAATACACGCCCCCTCTTCAAATCGATTCTGCTAATCTCCCCCCCTCCTCTCACCCCGTTCATCGTGCGCCTGCGCCGCTGGAGGGTCGTCGCCAGCCACCGTGGGGCCGCCACCCTCGCCTCCATGCTCTCCGCTCCTCAACTCCCTTCCCCCTCGAACTCGCGAAACCCTCCACCCAAATCGACACCACAACTCCGCCACTATAAGCAGCGTCGCTCCGCCTAGGATGACCAACCCCGACCGAAGCCACCAACACCACGGCTGCTACCTCCGATGCCCCACCGCCTGAAAACGGCCACACCTCCTTATAAAACTCCCCACAACCAAAACCATGAGCCCTAGAACACCACAGCGCCGCTCTGGCTAATCGGGCTCCACCACCGCCCCTCCTCCCTCTTCGTTGGGCAACTGTAAATTTAAAATATTATTTTTACTTATTTGTGTTATTAAAAATGTGATTTTTATTTTAATAACCTCGAGGTAAAAACATGATTTTTGAGCGAGGTTAAAACATGATTTTGAGCGAGGCAAAAACATGATTTTTATTTTTAATGGTAGGATTCTTAATTATAATAAGTTATGATGTCTAGTTATATAATGATCGAATTCTTCATAGCATAAAGGTACGATTTTTAATTAGGTAAAGTAATAATTTTTAGCTATATAAAGTTATGGTTTGTATTTGTATGAAGATATGATTTTTAACATAGGAAAGGTTTGATTTTTATCATGAAAAAAATATGATTTCTATATAATAGAAAGAATATAAATATGATTTTTGTATAATAGAAAGAATAAAAATATGATTTTATACAAATGATGGCGTGTTAGAAATATGATTTTTAATAATCAACTGCGTGAAACAGTTGGCGATGGATCAGATTGAAATCAAAATGAAATCCGAACCGTTCAGAAATAGAGAATGGAGGAGTGGATCCCAAAGTTGAGAACTTCTCACTTTCATTTAATTTTCTAGTTGAAATATAAACTAGAATGTAGACGGTGATAAGCAGCACCCGTCACCCGTTGTCTACAGACCATGAACGACTTGTTTATTTGTTTGATTGTGTTGTGAAAATTGTTTGTGAAGTGAAATAGACTGTATAAAATATCCAAGTGTTAAATAAAATATTTTATAGTTAAAAATATAATTTTTAACGTGTATATGAATAAAAAATATATTCATAAACAACTCGGACGATTTGTTTATGTACACACATTTGACCGATATGGATTGGGATGATATATTTTATACATCGCCCAACTGCACAAATAAATCTGTGGTTGTTGTTTGAAAACGCCACACAGGTATTGGGATGATATTTGGCATACACTATTCCCAATATTTAGTTGTATGTCAATCGATTAGTTGACAAGCTGTGTAAGCACTGAATATTTACATGTAATGCTTATACAGTTGTGTAATGCACTCTGGATGATGGTTGATTGTATTTGATTGTTGTTGTATACGTGTGTTGTATGAAATCCATATAAATAAAATTATATGGTAATTGACTATGTCTAATTAAAATTCGGAAAGAGTGAATATTTTAAATTAAAGAATACCTTAAATAACGATTATTTTAAAATAACGAATATTTTAAAATAATATTCAGTAAATGATCAAAATCTGATTTTGATGTCCGATTTAGAATGGACACGAATATATTTAAATATATAAAGCCGTGTTGATTAGATTAACGTGATTTTGACATGAACCATATTTATATCAATTTTATTCATTTTTATAATGAATATCGAAAAGGAATTGATTTAAAAATCTAATGTTTCGAAAATACTATCATTTATATATCGATGATATGGAATATTCAATTTTTATTTGAAATTGAATATGAAGTTGAAATCGTTTTGAAAACGAATTTGAAACGATTTATAAAATACGTTTTAGATGGAAATCGACGAAATATATATAATATATATATATTATACATATATAATGCATTGAATAGAACGCACCGCGCCACGGTAGTTCGCGAATTTTGATAATTGACTTCGAATGGACATTACGAGAGATCCGACCGTCGGATTCTCCTAAAACCGGAACCATTGGGTTTGTATTGAAAAGAAATTTTCAATGAATGTAAGATATTTGAAACTTAACAGTTGGATTTGGAATTATTTCCAAATCAAATTTGGAAAAGGTTCCTGTAAGTGCAGTTCGATGACCGTTTATGGAAATCGACAGTACGAGCCTTGATAAAATTATTAAAAATATCAATAATTTGTGTATGATCATAATAAATGATTTGGAAAGAATTGGGCTGAAAAATTCCATATTTGTAAAGATAAAAATATATTTTTGTTGAAATGAACTAGTTATGAACTAGAATTATAAATCCAATATTTTTTAAAATAAATAAATTAGATTTGAAACGGTTTTAAAAATAACCAAAATTTCCAATATACGAATTGGAATATATTTGAACCGGAATTATCTTTGGAATATTTCGATATTGGATTCTGTGATTATACGGATATTATGGAGGAATTTGGATGGTATATATCATTATTCCAATACGATATTTGTTGATTTCAGAATATGATATTGAATATATGCCGATATATTTTCTATTCACAGCCTTGTATTTAATATCAAATTAGTTTTTGGGTTTATCGTGAATGGTGTTTTAAATAACACTTGTTCTTTAACCCGATTAACAATGGAAGGTGATTTTGGGTTTGTCGTGAACGGTGTCTTAAATAATACTCTTCTTGAACCCCGTGTGAAAAGAATAAATCTTTTAATTAAGATTATTGGTGTTTCTAGTTAATTAACATTTAATTGAAATAAAATGGAATGTAAATTGGGTTTATCGTGAACTGTGTTTTTAACGACATTCGTTCTTTAACCCGATTTACATGAAATGTGATTTGGAATTTATAAATATTTTTATTAAGACTTAACGGGAATTTTCCGAAGTAATTTTTCCAATTTAATATATTAAATTGGAATTGAATGGAACTCGATTGATAATAATCGAACTGAACTTCTGTGGAGGTAGACTGTTAATACATATGGAATTTCAAAGGCTTTGCCGTTATTCCATTTATATTATTAGTCAGATACAGAAACTGACATCGATTCTATATTGATTTGTTTTTCCATGAAGATTCCATAATTAATGGAATGTGATTTGGGTTTATCGTGAACTATGTTTTAAATGACATTAGTTTTTTAATCGAGTTAAAGGCAGGATTACATGTCGATCATTGTCTTTCGAACAATACGGTTGATCTCTGTAATGTATATTTGTTTGGTGGTGGAGAAATTATTCTCTTGCTTAACACCCTTCTCTGAAACGTACGAGCTCAGAGGTTATATATCGGCAGAAATCAATAGTACGGTGTAGATTGGAAATGCGACATATTTGTGTTTCCAAAGTTGAATAATCATTAATATTGATTTTTGGGATGATTAAAACTAATTGGGGTATTAATGAATTTTTAATTAGATTGAAATAGGAATTGATAATTTAAATTATCAAATTTGGGAGATGATCGAGAACGTAGTATCACCAGTTTTGCTCCTAGCGATAGTTAAATCTTAAAGGAGATTTGAACGTGAAATGGTAATTAATATTTACCGATAACACTGTGGTGTTAGATATGGATTATTACCAATTTTGCACTATGGGATGAATAGGTTGGGATTGGAAAATAAAATAAATGATTACTTCGGTGTGGTTCGCTAATCTCGACTAGTTTGGAAAATCTTAGTATGGTTTGAAATGATATCCAAACAATGATTAAAGAATAAATTATAAAGAATTTATCTTTGATAAAATTAATGGGAACCTTTCCCTAAGAATGTGAATATTTGAATAAACGAATATTCTAGATTGGAATGAGGCGTATGTTGTGTTTGTGTAGCATTTGTTTATAATATACACGAGTTATTCAGAAAGGCCGGGTTTATACCCATTCTGAATAACTGAGTCGACGATAAGTCGATGATGAAGACGGTGGTTGAAGACCGGAGGTCTTCACATCGTTTGGATGATTACTAATGTCTTAATTCGGCTATACACCCAAGACGAGGTAATAAGTGGTGATTGTCCAGACATACTTGGAGACCGATGGATATACGAGGGCCTCTCTCCAGTATTGGATATACGGGATGAGGAATAAGGTACCTCTGGTTTTGTTCAGACCTTGAACGAACTTGTAAATGGATTGTGTGTCTTACATTGGATTTTAATTTGTGTTGATTAATTTCTATTAAATATATATCTGTTTGGCTGTGGAGAATTCATTCTCTTGCTTAACGCCCTTCTCTGAGATGTACGAGCTCAGAGGCTATATATCGATAGACATCAGTCACATGGGCATGAATTGCCTGTGTGGCATGCTAAGATGCTGGGATTAGGGCTTTTGTTGAAAAGTAGAGTCTTGTGGTTGATGATCAAAGCACAACTTTAATATAGCACCGCTTTGTGTATAGCTTTAATTTGCGAGCCTCACACCTCGGTATGAGTCAAAAACGGGATCGTGACTGCAGGGAGTGCACGACGTATCTACCTAGCTGTGGGTGGTGTTAGCGTTTTACAAGCCCTGGCATTTATATTATTTTTACCTACGTGGTTGTTGGAATGCGAGGCACCTCAGGTACATCGGTCTCTACGGAGTCGATGGATGGGTCCGATAGGACCGAGAAACGTATGTTCAGGTATAACTAATCCACTTTTGCACTTTGAGTGGACCGGCCCTAAAGATCCAGGGGTTGCCCAGAGTGTGCAGTCCTGAGACATTGGCTAGAGTGTGTCGAAGCTGTGAGGAGCCATCCCTGGACTTGACTCATGAAGGAAATCCAATTTCCAATACGTAATATTTTGGTTTTATTTGTAGAGCCTATTATGGTGACATAGTGGGATGGGGCACTATGCCGTCTATGATTGATACATTTATATTTGAAATTGTTTTCATACACTTTACACTTATAATAGTATCAAAATGATTTTTTTTACACGTACCAAGCATGTTTGGCTATTATAAGGTAAAACTCTATCCTCCGGCTTGCGTTGCATTGTGTGATGAGACCTGAGTCTTATAATAGCTTCATTTTTCCAAAAAACATTGCGCTGTTTATTTTATGCACTGGTACTCTTGGAAGGAAACCCATTCCGTGTTATATGGCGTGGTTCCTTGATTTACTTTATTTTTAAAGTAAAGATTAATTAACTATTTTAGTTCTCACACCAGTCACATGAATGACCTAGAGTTTATAATTTTTACCTAAGCTCTAGGTGCCCCTATTTTCCAAACGGGGAGCTAGTAGTTGGGTTTTTGCAGATTTATATTCACATGATCCTGGTTTACAACTGGAATGATATCCGAAAAGCTTTGTATCGTGTATCTCTTTCAATTGTGTTTTGTATTATTTTCCGCTGCATTGTAATTTGTAAATCTCTAATATTTTTCTGATGTATAATATTTATTCATACTCTGCATATTCTTGTACTCTGATGTAAATTGTTGTAATAAGCAATGAAATGTTCTTCTGTTTGTGTTCTGATTTGTCGTGTCCTCAACTCAATCCGGGTATTCCTTTATGGGAAGTTCGGGTTGTTTCATTTGGTATCAGAGCTTTGGTTTATAGAGCTCGAGAACAAGACACATTAGAACTGAATGAAAGAATTCATCAGAGATTGGATTAGAAATATCCAATAGGAATGACTCGTTAGAGATAGGATCAGTAGTATCCTAGTACGAGTGTGAAGAGTATATTTTTAAAATAAAAATGAAAACAAATTTTGTTTTGAAATTTAAATTGTATTATATGTATTTGAATATTTATTTTAAATTGATTTGGACAATCGAGTATATGAAAATTTTGCATATACGTCTAGCTAGCATGTATTCGAAGTCTCAAATATACTGGAGAGATATAGAATTACACTCTAGTCGCTCGGACATAATTCTAGTGATGTCGCAACATCATCAGCATTCGTGTTAGAGTTTCGAAAGTAGGATATCTATATATTTCCAATTGACTGGTGTGAGAACCAAAATTAGATAGGGCTTATTATTGTGATTTGGCACCAAAAGGATGATTTTTGAATATATATATATATATATATATATATATATATATATATATTACAGTTATGCATTTGAAAAGCTAAGTCACAAATTGATTGCTGGTTGTGTTGTTTGATTATCAGTTTGATTAATAGAAATATTGGAATGATGCTTATTTAAACCTAGTATGAGAATAAATGGAAATTTAGCTATATGGAACCAAAATGTTGAACTGATTGAAAATTTATCGCATTTACATACATGTACATGCATATATACTGAACAAGTCATAGTAAGGAGGCTAGAGAAGAGGAATAAAATTATATGCCCGACAAATAGGTACATGTTTACTAATTTATTGGGTTTGGATGATTTTATGTGCAGATTGGCTTTTTCTTTTTCTTCTTGAGATGAGAGGGCATGTGTGGCGGTTTGGGGATTTTCCCGGTGCTCCCCGTACAAAGGAGGTTATGGCGAAAATTTTCGAAAATTTAGGGTGTTAGCCAAATTTTCGAAGAATTTGAAAATTCATATAAACTGAAAAATTGAAGAATAAAAGCCAACTAAAAGTTGAGTTGGTTTTTTAAACGACTTACAGCTCCGTTCCTTTTTGAAGACGAAAAGATTTTAAGTGGGGGAGATTGTAACAACCCAGAAAATCAAAACTAATTTAAAATTTTTATTTTGGTAATTTTAATGAATTTTGAATATTTAAAATGAATTATTTTAAATAATAATGACGAGAAATTTATTTTGAATAGAATTAGAACGTTTATATTTATTTGAATCAACGCTAGAATATAAATATTTATTTTAATTATAAAAGGAATTGAAAATGGCACGGTAGTTCGAAAATTTGATTTCAAATTTTAAATGAATGTAAAGAATTCAAAATAAACCAGAGTTTAGCGAAACCATTTTTTTTAATATGTTTGAAAATATCTTTCCAACAAATCTGAGAAATAAAAAATTCATAGCGGGAATAAAAAGTTATGCCCTGTTGAAAATTCAGAACAGTCGCTATGGAAATATAGCCCTTAAAAATAGCCATTTTGCAAACGACCTCCATTTTCGATGAAACCACTTTTGTTGGATCCGGGATGTCAGATTATTGTTAGATTCCAAAATTCATGATTTTTGGGATTAATATGTGAGCGTGGAAAAAGAAAATGTGTTTGAACAGTTTCAGTCAATTTGGATCGACTAGAAAATGGTCATTTTTCAAACGTTCTTCAAATTTAATGAAACTAGTTTTGTTAGGACCGTATCATAAATACGAAGCAAGAAATATATTTTTTGGAATTTTTAGAGTCCGTATGTGGCTCTGGTAAATTAAAATGTGCATTCAAATTGAATATTTACTGATTTATGTTTTAAATTTAACGGAAATTGATGCTAATGGTTGAATTGGCTTACGGGAAAATCCCATTGTGTTTGGAATAGGGGTATTACGTTTGGGCCGACAGTAATTGGACTCGATGCGGAGCTCGTTTGAAAAGCCAACTTTTATAGAGAAAAAAACAATAATATTAAAATATTATCTATATGTTTAAAGCCCCCCTTTTCTCATTTTCATAAAACCCGATACACCCCCCTTTTCAAATCAATTCCGCTGATCTCCCCCCTTCCCACGTTCATCGTGCGCCTACGCCGCTGGAGGGACGCTGCCTGTTATCGTGGGGCCGCCACCCTCCCCTCCTTGCTATCCGCTCCTCCGCACCCTCCCCCCTCGAACACGCGAAACCCTCCACCCAAATTGACACCACAACTATGCCGCTATAAGCAGCGTCGCTCAGCCAAGGATGGCCACACCCGACGCCAACTAAAGCCACTACCACCGCGGGTGCTATCTCCGACGACCCACCGCGTGAAAACCGTCGCACCACCTTTTAAAACCCCCCACAACCAAAACCGCGAGACCAAGACCACCACAGTGCCGCTTTGGCCAATTGGGCACCACCGCCGCCCCTCTACCCTCTTCGTTAGGCAACTATAAGTTTTAAATATTATTTTTACTTATTTATGTCATTAAAAATGTAATTTTTATTTTAATAATCTCGAGGTAAAAACATGATTTTAAGCAAGGTAAAAAAATGATTTGAGCGGAGTAAAAATATGATTTTTATTTTTAAAGGTTGGATTTTTATTTATAATAAGTTATGATGTCTAGTTATATAAAGATCAAATTCTTCGTAGCATAAAGATATGATTTTTATGTAATAACCCGGAAAATCTGGGCCAGTTTAAAATTTTTATTTTGGCAATTTTGGCGAATTTTGTATATTTAAAATAGATTATTTTAAATAATATCGACGGAAAATTTATTTTGAATATAATTCGACGTATATATTATATACGTCGTCGTTAGAATATAAATAATTATATATAATTATAAAAGGAATTGAAAATGGCGCGGTAGTTCGAAAATTCGATTTCTAATTTCAAATGAATATACAGAATTCAATATAAGTCAGAATTGAACGAAACAAGAAATATTTGAATCTGTATAACTATATCTTTGTAACGAAGTTAACAAACTGAGATTTCATTTTAGAAATGATGAGATATGTCCAGTTGAAAATTAGAAATAGTCGCTATGGAATTCAGGCCCTTAAAAATGGACATTTTGCAAACGACCTCGGATTTCGACGAAACCACTTTTGTTGGATCCGCAGTGTCAAGTTATTGCTAGATTTCAAATTTCATAATTTTTCGAATCAATATGTGAGTGTGGCTAAGGAAAACGTGATTTGACCATTTCAGTTGATTTTAATCGACTGGAAATTGGCCATTTTTCCAACGGTCTCAGAATTCGACGAAACTAGTTTTGTTAGGACCGTATCGTCAATACGAAGCTAGAAAATATTTTTCTGGAATTTTTCTAGTTCGTATGCGACCCCGGTAATTCGAAATGTACGTTTAAAATTCAATTTAGTGATTTAAATGTAAATTCAACGAAAACTAATTCAAACAGTCGAATCAACTTGCGATACATATCCCATTATGCTCGGAATAGGGGTAATTAGCTATGGACGACAGTCGTTGGGTCTCGTTTTGAGTCAGAATTAAAAGTCAACGTTTAAGGGTTTTAAAGAAAAATAATAATAATAAAATAATATATATATCACCCCCTTTTTACACTTAGCCCCAAATCCTTTTTCTCTCGTTTCCTCAGACTGAATTCGTCGATCAAAATGGCGGCCTCTCTCGAAGACCTAACCGCCGCTCCATCCTCCATGGCACCAGGCGCCGCCGCCCACGCCTAGGCCAACGCTGGTGAGGCCGTTCCCCTCCATAGCACCGCCTGCGAGCACCCCACTCTCGACGCCAGCACCCCGTTCCTCGATTTCCGCTAACCCCTTCAGCCTGCCGCCCTCTGCTACCACCAGCGACGATCCTCTCCCACGTTCGAAAGCCAAAGTGAGTTTTTATATATTAGGTTTGGTTAATTCAGTTTTTATACACATATTTTATTGTTTTAAAAATCTGTAATGTATATAAAATATTGATTTGATTAAAGTTAAAAACTGATTTTGTTTTAATATTAAAACTGATGTTAAATAGTAATAAAATCTGATTTTGTTAAAAGTATAAAACTGATTTTAAAAGAAAATAAAAACTGATTTTTTATTTATTTTTAAAACTGAATTTTATTTGCTTATAAAACTGTTTTTATTTTTAAAATTTAAAACTGTTTTTATTTTTAAAATTTAAAACTGTTTTTATTTTTTGAGTAATTTAAAACTGATTTTATTAATATGTTATTTCTGTTTTTATTAATAAGTTTAAATACTGATTTTTATATTTTGTTAAAACTGATTTTATTTTATATTTTTGGTTTAGGAAAACTGAATTTTTAAAAGAAAATAAAAACTGATTTTTCAAAAGGATTAATACTGATTAGGAAAAAAAGATTTGATTTTTAGTTAAAGAAAAATATGATTTTTATATTTTCAAAGTATTAAAAATATAGTCTTTACTATATAGATGATGTCAAAATATGATTTTTATATTTTTAAAGTATTAAAAATATAATCTTTATAGAATAGAGAATATAAAGGTATCATCTTTGTGTATGTAATGAAATAAAAATCTGATTTTTATTTTATATACGTTAAAGTAAAGTGATGATTTTTATATATTGAACTTCGAACTGAAAATTTGATTTTTATATATTGAACTTCGAACTGAAAATTCGATTTTTATATATTGAACTTTGAACTAAAAATTCGATTTTTATATATATAGTGACTACGGGCAACGAAGATGGCGAAGATAGGATAACGACGAAGATTTCTATCAAAGAAGTGCCGTGGAGCTAGGATAGCTATATGTGAGAATTTCTCACCTTTCAATTTATTTTTCTAGTTATATATATATATATACTAGGATGCAGACGGTGCTTAGTAGCACCCGACACCCGTCCACATACCATGGACTTGTTTGTTTGGATGTTTGGTGATTGATTGAGATATTGGTTTGAATGTGGTTTGTGGTGTGAAAAATCGAATCGATAAATTGGTTAGGATTAGACGTGCGCCGTTATAAGGCGAAGGAGTAAGGCTGGGTTAGACCCTTACTCCAAATTTTGTGGTTTGCATAACGAAAGTGAATTTGATTGATGTGTGAATGGCGTGGGCCTTCACTAGACCGGGGATAAGGCTAGGCCTTGTCCCGTTTCTAGTATCGTGCCGTTATGCCGCCGAAATTTTCTAAAATATGTTAGAAAAATAAAAATATCATTTTTATTGAATAAATGAACCGAATAGAAATTCATATGTTAAAATAAAATGTTTTATCATTAAAAATATAATTTTTAACGTGAAGTGAATAAAATAAAATATTCATTTACAAACCGGACGGTTTGTTTATGCACACTGATTTGACTGACATTGATTGGGTCGATAAATTTTACACATCGCCCAACTGCAGAAATAAAATCTGTGTTTGATTGTTTGAAACCCTACACGGGTGTTGGGATGAAATTTAAAGTTCACTCATCCTGACTGATTAAATATGTCGATCGATTGATTGACAGGCTGTTGTAAGCGTTAGATATCTATATTTGATGCTTATACAGTGTAGTGCACTTTGGTTGATGGTTGATTATTTTCAATGCTATTAAATACATGTGTTGTATGAAAATCCATATAATTAACGTTATATGGTGATTGATTGGGCCTCATTCCAATTTGAAAAATAAAGAATATAAAATAAAGGTTCATGTGTTGATTATACTCATCCGTTGGGATTAGTCATGTGTTGAACGAAATATTTTTATAATAAAATTTACATCTTTATCAATATATAATAAAGGTTCATGTGTTGACTATATTCATCCGTTGATATTAGTCATGTGTTGAACGAATTATTTTTACAATAAAATTTACATCTTTATCAATATAAAATAAAGGTTCATGTGTTGACGGTACTCATTCGTTGAGATTAGTCATGTGTTGAACGAAATAATTTAACCAAAAATAGTCACACATGGACGGTACTCATTCATTGAGATTAGTCGTGTGTTGACAAAAAGAAATATTTGAAATAGAATATATATAAAGCCGTGTTGAATAGTGATGCGCCATTTTGACGCGAACGATATCTATATCGATTACATTCGGAATTGAATATATAACGATTTCGAAATGAATTGAATATATAACGATTTCGAAATGAATTGAATATATAACGATTTCGAAATGAATTGAATATATAACGATTTCGAAATGAATTGAATATATAACGATTTCGAAATGAATTGAATATATAACGATTTCGAAATGAATTGAATATATAACGATTTCGAATTGAATTGAATATATAACGATTTCGAAATAAATTGAGTATATAGCAATTTTGAAATGAATTGAATATAAAACGATTTCGAAATGAATTTGAATCGAATAGAAAACCAATTTGAATTGAATTGAATTGAATTGAAAACGAATTCGAATTGAATTTAAAATGAAGTGAAACGAATTCAAATTGAATAGAAATTTGAATTGAATAGAGATGAATTTTAAAACGAATTTATAAATAAGAATTCGATTTTGATTTGAATTGAAATGGAAGTTGAATTTGCTTTTGAAACGAATTCAAAACTAAATATATAATTCGTTTTAAATAGAAATCGACGAAATATATATTATATATATTATATATATAATATAATGGCCTGAATAGAACGCGCCGCGCCGCGGCAGTTCGTAAATTTCGACCATTTATTTCAAACGGACATTACGGGAGATCCGACCGTCGGATTCTCCTAAAACCGGAACCGTTGGGTTCGTATTGAAAAGAGCTTTCTAACGAATATTAGAAATTTGAAATCTAACGGTTGGATTTGGAGATACGTCCAAATCAAATTCGAAAAAGGTCGCTATAAGTGCAGTTCGATGGCCGTTGTTGGAAATCGACTGCACGGGCCTCGATAAAATTATTAAAAATAGTAATAATTTGTATAAAATCATAAGAAATGATTTGGGAAAATTTGGGATGAAAAACTCCACATTTGAAAAGATAAAAATGGTTTTTATCGAAATGCACTAGTTTGAACTAAATTTGAAACCCAATTGATTCTAATAAATAAATTAGATTTAAAAGGGGTTTTAAATAATCGGGATTTCTAATATATTTGATTGGATTTGAAATGGGTTTATCGTGAACTGTGTTTTAAATAACACTAGTTCTTTAACCCGATAATAAATAGAATGTGATTTGGGTTTATCGTGAACTGTGTTTTAAATAACACCTAGTTCTTTAACCCAGTAAAAGGAGTTTTAACGAATCTGCAATTAGATTGAAATGTGAATTCGTAATCTAAATTTCCAAATTTAGAAAATGAACGAGAATGGAGTATTACCAGTTTTGCTCCAAAGCGATAGTTAAATCTTTAATTAGATTTGAACGTGAAATGGTAATTAATTTTACCGATAACACCACGGTGTTAGATATGGAGTATTACCAGTTTTGCTTCATGGGATGAATAGGTTGGGATTGGGAAATAAAATAAATAATTACTTCGTTACGGTTCGCTAATCTCGACTAGTTGGAAAAACCATAATTTGGTTTTAAAAGACATCCAAAGGAAGATTACAGGATAAATTTTAAAGAATTTATCTTGGATAAAATTAATGGGAACCTTTCCCTAAGAATGTGGAATTTGGAAACTAGCTGTAGGTTGGCTAAGAAGAATGGTTTCCTGGGTATTGATCTGATGTTGGTTTCGGCCTTCGGGGTTAATGTTTAGGAAATTGTTCTCTTGCTAATTTGCGGTTAGTGACTAATGAATTGGAATGAGGCGTATGTTGTGTTTGTGTAACATTTGTTTTCAATATACGCGGGTTGTTCGGAAAGTCCGGGTTTATACCCATTCTGAATAACCGATTCGACGATATGTCGAAGATGAAGACGGTGGTCGAAGACCGGAAGTCTTCACATCGTTTGGGTAATTACTGACGATCCTGATTGGGCAGTACACCCAAGAGGATGGAAATAGTTGGTGGTCGTCCAGACGTACTTGGAGATGGATGGATATGCGAGGAAAGTGCCTCCGGTTTCGTTCAGACCCAGAACGGACTTGTAAATGGATTGTGTGTCTGACATTGGATTTTATTCTGTGTTGATTGATTTCTATTAAATATATATCTGCTTGGCGGCGGAGAATTTATTCTCTTGCTTAACGCCCTTCTCTGAGACGTACGAGCTTAGAGGTTATATATCGATAGATATCAATCGCATGGCATGAATTGCCTGTGTGGCATGCTGAGTTGCATGGATCAAGGCTTCTGTTGAAAAGCAAAGTCTTGTGGTTGATGATCAAAGCACAGCCTACGTGGTAGCTTTGTGTATAGCGTGTATTCGCGAGCCTCACACCTCGGTATGAGTTAAAAACGGGATAAGGGCCGTTGGGAGAACACGACGTTTCTTTCTAGCTTTGGTGGTGTCAGTGACTTACCAGCCCTGACATTTATATACTTTTCACCTTTGTGGTTGTTGGATGCGAGGCGCCTCGATTATAGGTCTGTAAGGACCGGGAAACGCGTGTTCAGGAATTGCCAATCCTCTAACGTAAGTGAGGACCGGCCCAACCGATCCAAGGGTTACCCAGTGTGCGTAGTCCTGAGCATTTGCTAGAGTGTCTCGAATGCGGAGAGGAGCTTGCCCCTTGCCTCGACTCATGACGGAATCCAATTTCCGATACGTGTAATTCGTTTTTAATTGTAGAACTAGTATGGCGACATGATATATGGTACCCATGCCGTCTATGATTTATATTTATGATTCAAATTGTTTTGACACTATACACTTATTATAGTATCAAATGATTTGTTTAAACGTACCAAGCATGTTTGGCTATTATAAGGGAAAACCCTATCCCCCGGCTTGCGTTGCATTGTATGATAGGACCTGGGTCTTATAATAGCTTCATTTTTCGAAAAAGCATTGCGTTGTTTATTTTATGCACTGGTATTCTTGGGAGGAAACCCGTTCCGTGTTATACGGCGTGGTCCCTTGAATTACTCTCTTTTAAAAGTAAAGTTTTAAATAACTGTTTTAGTTCTCACACCAGTCACATGACTGACCTGGAGTTTATTGTTTTAACCTAAACTCTGGGTGCCCCTATTTTCCGCACGGGCAGCTAGTAGTTTTGGTTTTGCAGATTTATATTCACAGGATCCTGGTTTACAGCTGGAATGATATCCGGAAAGCTCTGTATCCGTATATCACCTTCAGTTGTGCTTTATATTATTTTTCCGCTGCTATGTAATTTATTGTAATCTCTGATATTTCTGTGTAATATTTATTCAATTATACTCTGTATATTCTTGTATCTGATGGAATTGTTGTAATAGCAATGAAATGGTCTTCTGTTTGTGTTCTGATTTGTCATGTTCTCAACGTTCAGGGGTTTCGAACGGTCTAGATCGGTTTAACGACTGATTCAGATCGAGCGAAATTCCAGGCCGTCACATTTGGTATCAGAGCTTTGGTTTACAGAGCTCGAGAACAAGACACATTAGAACCATACGAAAGAATTCATCAGATATTGGATTAGTAATATCCAATTAGAATGACTCGTTAGAGATAGGATCAGTAGTATCCTAGAACGAGTGTGAAGAGTATATTTTTCAAATGAAAACAATTTTGTTTTGAAGATTTAAACCATTTTTAAACGTATTTGATTATTTATTTATTTTGAACATGGACAATCGAGTATATAAAGATTTTGCATATACGCGTCATGAACGTATATTCGAAGTTTTAATATACTGGATAGATATGGAATCATACTCTAGTGGCCCGAAGATGATTCTGATGATTGACTAGTTGTCATTAGTATTCATGTTCGAGTAACGAAGGCGTGATTTTCTATATATTGCCATTAGACTGGTGTGAGAACCAAAACTTATATATAGTTAGAACACATTGTTGTGAATTGGCATCAAAAACATGATTTTCTTTATATATATCAAAATTATGAATTTGAAACTCTAATCCACTAATTGATTGATGTTTGTGTTGTTTGTTTAATTGTTTGCTGATTTTTAACTATTTATGCCTAATATAATCAAATATTGAACTATATTGAAAATTGGTCGCATTTGCTTGCATATACGTATACTTATATTGAACAGGTCATAGCAAGGAGGCTAGAGCCAGAGAATAAAATTTGTTTGCCCGACAAATAGGTACATGTTTACTACATAATTTCCTGTTTTGTTTGGGTGATGATGATTTTGTGAGCCTATTGGCTAGCCGCTTGGCTTTTTCTTTTTCTTTTTGAGATCTGAAGGACCGGGGAAGCTATTTGAAATTCCCCGATGCTCCCGGTGCAGGGGAGGTTATGGCGAAATTTTTCAAAAATTTAGGGTGTTAGCCAAATTTTTGAAATTTTGAAAATTCTCAGGAACTGAAAAGTTGGAGAATGGAAGCCAGATCGAATGTAGAGCTTAATAATCAAACCACTTTCGACTTTGTTCCTTTTCGGGGACGAAAAGTTTTAAGTGGGGGAGATTGTAATAACCCGGAAAATCTGGGCCAGTTTAAAATTTTTATTTTGGCAATTTTGGCGAATTTTGAATATTTAAAATAGATTATTTTAAATAATATCGACGGAAAATTTATTTTGAATATAATTCGACGTATATATTATATACGTCGTCGTTAGAATATAAATAATTATATATAATTATAAAAGGAATTGAAAATGGCGCGGTAGTTCGAAAATTCGATTTCTAATTTCAAATGAATATACAGAATTCAATATAAGTCAGAATTGAACGAAACAAGAAATATTTGAATCTGTATAACTATATCTTTGTAACGAAGTTAACAAACTGAGATTTCATTTTAGAAATGATGAGATATGTCCAGTTGAAAATTAGAAATAGTCGCTATGGAATTCAGGCCCTTAAAAATGGACATTTTGCAAACGACCTCGGATTTCGACGAAACCACTTTTGTTGGATCCGCAGTGTCAAGTTATTGCTAGATTTCAAATTTCATAATTTTTCGAATCAATATGTGAGTGTGGCTAAGGAAAACGTGATTTGACCATTTCAGTTGATTTTAATCGACTGGAAATTGGCCATTTTTCCAACGGTCTCAGAATTCGACGAAACTAGTTTTGTTAGGACCGTATCGTCAATACGAAGCTAGAAAATATTTTTCTGGAATTTTTCTAGTTCGTATGCGACCCCGGTAATTCGAAATGTACGTTTAAAATTCAATTTAGTGATTTAAATGTAAATTCAACGAAAACTAATTCAAACAGTCGAATCAACTTGCGATACATATCCCATTATGCTCGGAATAGGGGTAATTAGCTATGGACGACAGTCGTTGGGTCTCGTTTTGAGTCAGAATTAAAAGTCAACGTTTAAGGGTTTTAAAGAAAAATAATAATAATAATAAAATAATATATATATCACCCCCTTTTTACACTTAGCCCCAAATCCTTTTTCTCTCGTTTCCTCAGACTGAATTCGTCGATCAAAATGGCGGCCTCTCTCGAAGACCTAACCGCCGCTCCATCCTCCATGGCACCAGGCGCCGCCGCCCACGCCTAGGCCAACGCTGGTGAGGCCGTTCCCCTCCATAGCACCGCCTGCGAGCACCCCACTCTCGACGCCAGCACCCCGTTCCTCGATTTCCGCTAACCCCTTCAGCCTGCCGCCCTCTGCTACCACCAGCGACGATCCTCTCCCACGTTCGAAAGCCAAAGTGAGTTTTTATATATTAGGTTTGGTTAATTCAGTTTTTATACACATATTTTATTGTTTTAAAAATCTGTAATGTATATAAAATATTGATTTGATTAAAGTTAAAAACTGATTTTGTTTTAATATTAAAACTGATGTTAAATAGTAATAAAATCTGATTTTGTTAAAAGTATAAAACTGATTTTAAAAGAAAATAAAAACTGATTTTTTATTTATTTTTAAAACTGAATTTTATTTGCTTATAAAACTGTTTTTATTTTTAAAATTTAAAACTGTTTTTATTTTTAAAATTTAAAACTGTTTTTATTTTTTGAGTAATTTAAAACTGATTTTATTAATATGTTATTTCTGTTTTTATTAATAAGTTTAAATACTGATTTTTATATTTTGTTAAAACTGATTTTATTTTATATTTTTGGTTTAGGAAAACTGAATTTTTAAAAGAAAATAAAAACTGATTTTTCAAAAGGATTAATACTGATTAGGAAAAAAAGATTTGATTTTTAGTTAAAGAAAAATATGATTTTTATATTTTCAAAGTATTAAAAATATAGTCTTTACTATATAGATGATGTCAAAATATGATTTTTATATTTTTAAAGTATTAAAAATATAATCTTTATAGAATAGAGAATATAAAGATATCATCTTTGTGTATGTAATGAAATAAAAATCTGATTTTTATTTTATATACGTTAAAGTAAAGTGATGATTTTTATATATTGAACTTCGAACTGAAAATTTGATTTTTATATATTGAACTTCGAACTGAAAATTCGATTTTTATATATTGAACTTTGAACTAAAAATTCGATTTTTATATATATAGTGACTACGGGCAACGAAGATGGCGAAGATAGGATAACGACGAAGATTTCTATCAAAGAAGTGCCGTGGAGCTAGGATAGCTATATGTGAGAATTTCTCACCTTTCAATTTATTTTTCTAGTTATATATATATATACTAGGATGCAGACGGTGCTTAGTAGCACCCGACACCCGTCCACATACCATGGACTTGTTTGTTTGGATGTTTGGTGATTGATTGAGATATTGGTTTGAATGTGGTTTGTGGTGTGAAAAATCGAATCGATAAATTGGTTAGGATTAGACGTGCGCCGTTATAAGGCGAAGGAGTAAGGCTAGGTTAGACCCTTACTCCAAATTTTGTGGTTTGCATAACGAAAGTGAATTTGATTGATGTGTGAATGGCGTGGGCCTTCACTAGACCGGGGATAAGGCTAGGCCTTGTCCCGTTTCTAGTATCGTGCCGTTATGCCGCCGAAATTTTCTAAAATATGTTAGAAAAATAAAAATATCATTTTTATTGAATAAATGAACCGAATAGAAATTCATATGTTAAAATAAAATGTTTTATCGTTAAAAATATAATTTTTAACGTGAAGTGAATAAAATAAAATATTCATTTACAAACCGGACGGTTTGTTTATGCACACTGATTTGACTGACATTGATTGGGTCGATAAATTTTACACATCGCCCAACTGCACAAATAAAATCTGTGTTTGATTGTTTGAAACCCTACACGGGTGTTGGGATGAAATTTAAAGTTCACTCATCCTGACTGATTAAATATGTCGATCGATTGATTGACAGGCTGTTGTAAGCGTTAGATATCTATATTTGATGCTTATACAGTGTAGTGCACTTTGGTTGATGGTTGATTATTTTCAATGCTATTAAATACATGTGTTGTATGAAAATCCATATAATTAACGTTATATGGTGATTGATTGGGCCTCATTCCAATTTGAAAAATAAAGAATATAAAATAAAGGTTCATGTGTTGATTATACTCATCCGTTGGGATTAGTCATGTGTTGAACGAAATATTTTTATAATAAAATTTACATCTTTATCAATATATAATAAAGGTTCATGTGTTGACTATATTCATCCGTTGATATTAGTCATGTGTTGAACGAATTATTTTTATAATAAAATTTACATCTTTATCAATATAAAATAAAGGTTCATGTGTTGACGGTACTCATTCGTTGAGATTAGTCATGTGTTGAACGAAATAATTTAACCAAAAATAGTCACACATGGACGGTACTCATTCATTGAGATTAGTCGTGTGTTGACAAAAAGAAATATTTGAAATAGAATATATATAAAGCCGTGTTGAATAGTGATGCGCCATTTTGACGCGAACGATATCTATATCGATTACATTCGGAATTGAATATATAACGATTTCGAAATGAATTGAATATATAACGATTTCGAAATGAATTGAATATATAACGATTTCGAAATGAATTGAATATATAACGATTTCGAAATGAATTGAATATATAACGATTTCGAAATGAATTGAATATATAACGATTTCGAAATGAATTGAATATATAACGATTTCGAATTGAATTGAATATATAACGATTTCGAAATAAATTGAGTATATAGCAATTTTGAAATGAATTGAATATAAAACGATTTCGAAATGAATTTGAATCGAATAGAAAACCAATTTGAATTGAATTGAATTGAATTGAAAACGAATTCGAATTGAATTTAAAATGAAGTGAAACGAATTCAAATTGAATAGAAATTTGAATTGAATAGAGATGAATTTTAAAACGAATTTATAAATAAGAATTCGATTTTGATTTGAATTGAAATGGAAGTTGAATTTGCTTTTGAAACGAATTCAAAACTAAATATATAATTCGTTTTAAATAGAAATCGACGAAATATATATTATATATATTATATATATAATATAATGGCCTGAATAGAACGCGCCGCGCCGCGGCAGTTCGTAAATTTCGACCATTTATTTCAAACGGACATTACGGGAGATCCGACCGTCGGATTCTCCTAAAACCGGAACCGTTGGGTTCGTATTGAAAAGAGCTTTCTAACGAATATTAGAAATTTGAAATCTAACGGTTGGATTTGGAGATACGTCCAAATCAAATTCGAAAAAGGTCGCTATAAGTGCAGTTCGATGGCCGTTGTTGGAAATCGACTGCACGGGCCTCGATAAAATTATTAAAAATAGTAATAATTTGTATAAAATCATAAGAAATGATTTGGGAAAATTTGGGATGAAAAACTCCACATTTGAAAAGATAAAAATGGTTTTTATCGAAATGCACTAGTTTGAACTAAATTTGAAACCCAATTGATTCTAATAAATAATTTAGATTTAAAAGGGCTTTTAAATAATCGGGATTTCTAATATATTTGATTGGATTTGAAATGGGTTTATCGTGAACTGTGTTTTAAATAACACTAGTTCTTTAACCCGATAATAAATAGAATGTGATTTGGGTTTATCGTGAACTGTGTTTTAAATAACACCTAGTTCTTTAACCCAGTAAAAGGAGTTTTAACGAATCTGCAATTAGATTGAAATGTGAATTCGTAATCTAAATTTCCAAATTTAGAAAATGAACGAGAATGGAGTATTACCAGTTTTGCTCCAAAGCGATAGTTAAATCTTTAATTAGATTTGAACGTGAAATGGTAATTAATTTTACCGATAACACCACGGTGTTAGATATGGAGTATTACCAGTTTTGCTTCATGGGATGAATAGGTTGGGATTGGGAAATAAAATAAATAATTACTTCGTTACGGTTCGCTAATCTCGACTAGTTGGAAAAACCATAATTTGGTTTTAAAAGACATCCAAAGGAAGATTACAGGATAAATTTTAAAGAATTTATCTTGGATAAAATTAATGGGAACCTTTCCCTAAGAATGTGGAATTTGGAAACTAGCTGTAGGTTGGCTAAGAAGAATGGTTTCCTGGGTATTGATCTGATGTTGGTTTCGGCCTTCGGGGTTAATGTTTAGGAAATTGTTCTCTTGCTAATTTGCGGTTAGTGACTAATGAATTGGAATGAGGCGTATGTTGTGTTTGTGTAACATTTGTTTTCAATATACGCGGGTTGTTCGGAAAGTCCGGGTTTATACCCATTCTGAATAACCGATTCGACGATATGTCGAAGATGAAGACGGTGGTCGAAGACCGGAAGTCTTCACATCGTTTGGGTAATTACTGACGATCCTGATTGGGCAGTACACCCAAGAGGATGGAAATAGTTGGTGGTCGTCCAGACGTACTTGGAGATGGATGGATATGCGAGGAAAGTGCCTCCGGTTTCGTTCAGACCCAGAACGGACTTGTAAATGGATTGTGTGTCTGACATTGGATTTTATTCTGTGTTGATTGATTTCTATTAAATATATATCTGCTTGGCGGCGGAGAATTTATTCTCTTGCTTAACGCCCTTCTCTGAGACGTACGAGCTTAGAGGTTATATATCGATAGATATCAATCGCATGGCATGAATTGCCTGTGTGGCATGCTGAGTTGCATGGATCAAGGCTTCTGTTGAAAAGCAAAGTCTTGTGGTTGATGATCAAAGCACAGCCTACGTGGTAGCTTTGTGTATAGCGTGTATTCGCGAGCCTCACACCTCGGTATGAGTTAAAAACGGGATACGGGCCGTTGGGAGAACACGACGTTTCTTTCTAGCTTTGGTGGTGTCAGTGACTTACCAGCCCTGACATTTATATACTTTTCACCTTTGTGGTTGTTGGATGCGAGGCGCCTCGATTATAGGTCTGTAAGGACCGGGAAACGCGTGTTCAGGAATTGCCAATCCTCTAACGTAAGTGAGGACCGACCCAACCGATCCAAGGGTTACCCAGTGTGCGTAGTCCTGAGCATTTGCTAGAGTGTCTCGAATGCGGAGAGGAGCTTGCCCCTTGCCTCGACTCATGACGGAATCCAATTTCCGATACGTGTAATTCGTTTTTAATTGTAGAACTAGTATGGCGACATGATATATGGTACCCATGCCGTCTATGATTTATATTTATGATTGAAATTGTTTTGACACTATACACTTATTATAGTATCAAATGATTTGTTTAAACGTACCAAGCATGTTTGGCTATTATAAGGGAAAACCCTATCCCCCGGCTTGCGTTGCATTGTATGATAGGACCTGGGTCTTATAATAGCTTCATTTTTCGAAAAAGCATTGCGTTGTTTATTTTATGCACTGGTATTCTTGGGAGGAAACCCGTTCCGTGTTATACGGCGTGGTCCCTTGAATTACTCTCTTTTAAAAGTAAAGTTTTAAATAACTGTTTTAGTTCTCACACCAGTCACATGACTGACCTGGAGTTTATTGTTTTAACCTAAACTCTGGGTGCCCCTATTTTCCGCACGGGCAGCTAGTAGTTTTGGTTTTGCAGATTTATATTCACAGGATCCTGGTTTACAGCTGGAATGATATCCGGAAAGCTCTGTATCCGTATATCACCTTCAGTTGTGCTTTATATTATTTTTCCGCTGCTATGTAATTTATTGTAATCTCTGATATTTCTGTGTAATATTTATTCAATTATACTCTGTATATTCTTGTATCTGATGGAATTGTTGTAATAGCAATGAAATGGTCTTCTGTTTGTGTTCTGATTTGTCATGTTCTCAACGTTCAGGGGTTTCGAACGGTCTAGATCGGTTTAACGACTGATTCAGATCGAGCGAAATTCCAGGCCGTCACATTTTAATTAGGTAAAGTAATAATTTTTATCTATAAAAAGTTATGGTTTTTATTTGTGTGAAGATATGATTTTTAACGTAGGTAAGATTTGATTTTTATCATGAAAAAAATATGATTTTATATAATAGAAAGAAAAAAAATATGATTTTTATAAAATAGAAAGAATAAAAATATGATTCTTATATAAAAGAAAGAATAAAAATATGATTTTATATAATAGAAAGAATAAAAATATTATTTTATACATATAATGGCATGCTAGAAATATGATTTTTAAAAATCAACTGCGTGAAATAGATGGCGATGGATCAAATTGAAATCAAAACGAAATCCGAACCGTTCAGAAATAGAGAATGGAGGAGTGGATCCCAAAGGTGAGAACTTCTCAAATTAATTTAATTTCCTAGTTAAAACATATACTAGGATGCAGACCGTGCTTAGCAGCACCCGACACCTGTCGTCCACAGACCATGGACGACTTGTTTGTTTGTTTGATTGTGTTGTGAAAATTGTTTGTGATGTGAAATTGATTGTAAAAAATATTCATGTGTTAAATAAAATATTTTATAGTTAAAAATATAATTTTTAACCTTTATATGAATAAAATAAATATTGATAAACAAATTGGATGATTTATTTATGTACACACATTTGACCGATATGGATTGGGAGGATATATTTTATGCATCGCCCAACTGCACAAATAAATCTATGGTTGTTTTTTGAAAACCCCACGCGGGTATTGGGATGATATTTGGCATACACTAATCCCAATATTTAGTTTTATGTCCATCAATTGGTTGATAAGCTATGTAAGTGTTAAATATCAATATGTAATGCTTATACAGTTGTGTAATGCACTCTGGATGATGGTTGACTGTATTTGATTGTTGTTGTATATGTGTGTTGTATAATATCCATATAAATAAAATTATATGGTAATTGACTGTGTCTGATTCCAATTCGGAAAGAACGAATATTTTAAATTAAAGAATATTTTAAAATAACGAATATTTTAAAATAATGAACATTTTAAAATAATATTTAGTAAAAGATCAAAATCTGATTTTGATGTCCGATTTGGGATGGACTTGAATATATTTGAATATATAAATCCGTGTTGATTAGATTAACGCCATTTTGATACGACCGATATATATATTGATTTTATTCATTTTTATAATGAATATCGAAAAGGAATTGATTTCAAAATATAATGTTTTGAAAATACTATCATTTATATATCGATGATATGGAATATTCAATTTTGATTTGAAATTGAATATGAAGTTGAAATCATTTTGAAAACGAATTTAAAATGATTTATAAAATACGTTTTAAATGAAAATCAATAAAATATATATAACATATATATTATATATATAATGGCCTGAATAGAACGCACGCATTGCGGCAGTTTGCAAATTTCGACCATTGACTTCGAATGGACGTTAGGGAGATCCGACCGTCGGATTCTCCTAAAACTAGAACCGTTGGGTTCGTATCGGAAAGAGCTTTCCAACGACTATAAGAAATTTGAAATCTAACGATTGGATTCAGAATTATGTCCAAATCAAATTTGGAAAAGATCATTGTAAGTGCAGTTCGATGACCGTTTATGGAAATCGACTGTACGGGCCTTGATAAAATTATTAAAAATATCAATAATTTGTGTAAAATCATAATAAATAATTTGGAAAGAATTGGGATGAAAAATTCCATATTTGAAAAGATAAAAATAAATTTTTATCGAAATGGACTAGGTATGAATTAGAATTATAAATCCAATATTTTTAAATAAATAAATTGGATTTGAAATTGTTTTAAAAATAACCAGAATTTCCAATATATGAATTGGTATAGATTTGAATCGAAATTACCTTCGGAATATTTCGATATTGGATTCCGTGATTATACAGATATTGTGGAGGAATTTGGAAGATATATATTGTTATTCCAATACGATATTTGTTGATTTCAGAACTTTATATTGAATATAAGCCGATATATTTTCTATTCAGAGCCTTGTATTTAGTATCAAATTAGTTTTTAGGTTTATCGTGAACGGTGTTTTAAATAACACTTGTTCTTTAACCTGATTAACAATGGAAGGTGATTTTGGGTTTGTCGTGAATGGTGTCTTAAATAACACTGTTCTTGAACCCCGTGTGAAAAGAATAAATCTGTTAATTAAGGTTTTTGGTGTTTCCAGTTAATTAACATTTAATTGGAATAAAATGGAATGTGAATTGTGTTTACCGTGAACTATGTTTTTATCGACATTCGTTCTTTAACCCGATTTACAGTGAAATGTGATTTGGAATTTATAAATCTTTTTATTAAAATTTAATGGGAATTTTCCAAAGTAAAGTTTCCAACTTAATATATTAAATTGGAATTGAATGAAAATCAATTGATAATAATCGAAGTGACCTTCTGTGGAGGAAGACTGTTAATACATATTGAATTTAAAAGGCTTTGCCGTTATTCCATTTATATTATTAATCGGATATGGAAATTGATATTGATTCTATATTGATTTGTTTTTCCGTGAAGATTCCATTGTTAATGGAATGTGTAATAACCCGAAAAATCCAAACCAATTTAATTTTTTTATTTTGGCTATCTTATTGAATTTTGAATATTTAAAATGATTTATTTTAAATAATAACGACGAGAAATTTAATTTAAACAGAATTAGAACGTATATATTTATTTGAATCGACGTTAGAATATAAATATTTATTTTTAGTTATAGAAGGAATTGAAAATGGCGCGGTAGTTTGAAAATTCGATTTCAAATTTCAAATGAATGTACAGGATTCAAAATAAACCGTATTTTAGTGATACCAAAAATATTTGAATCTATTTGAAAATATCTTTCCAACGAATTAGAAAAATTTAAATTTCATAGCGGGAATAAAAAGTTATGCCCAGCTGAAAATTCAGAATAGTCGCTATTTAAAGATAGCCCTTAAAAATAGCTATTTTGCAAATGACCTCCATTTTCGACGAAACCACTTTTGTTGGATCCGGGCTGTCAAATTATTACTAGATTCCAAAATTGTGAATTTTTGGATTAATATGTGAGCGTAGCAAAGGAAAACGTGTTTTGTCAATTTCAATCAATTAGGATCGACCATAAAATGGCCATTTTTCAAACGGTCTCCAAATTTGACGAAATTAGTTTTATTAGGACCGTATCATCAATACGAAGCTAGAAATAATTTTTCAGGAATTTTTAGAGTTAGTATGTGGTCCCGATAAATTAAAATGTGCGTTCAAATTTAATATATATTGATTTAAATGTTAATTTAAATCAAAACTGATCGAAACGATAGAATTGGCTAACGTTACATATCCCATTTTGTTCGAAATGGGGGTAATTAGATATGGACGACAGTCGTTGGGTTCGATTTAGAGTTCGAATAGAAAAGATAACTTTTTTAAAATAAAATAAATAAAATATTAATATATAATATATACCCCCCTTTTTCCCTTAGTCCCACCCCCTTTTTCATTTTATCGTTCAAGAAAGAAAACCCGTTGACCCCGTATCCCCTTCCCAAATCGATCCTAGTGACGCCGCCCTCCCAATCGCCCTACCACCGTGAGTCCCATCGCGCCTTGACTTGTACACCCACCATCGCTCCGCCTAGTTCAGGTGGCTCCACCACCAAAATCACCACAAACGCAGGCGAAGGAAGAAGGGGAAGCGACGCGTGGAGTAGGGTATCTTGACCAAACTCTGGTCAACCACTGGTGTGTGCGGCGGCTCCTTGTTTGGGGCGTGCCCTAGGGCTGAAGAATACTGGAGAAGACGTGTTCAGGCAGTGATTGTGAGCTTCCCTTTTTTTTTTTTATAAATAAGCATTGAATTTTTATTTTTATTTTTAATGTATGTAACAATGTTGTTTAAAATCTGAAATTTAAATATAATAACATTGTCTAAAAATCTGATTTAATTTTTATCTACTTATTTAAAGTCTTGATTTTTATTTATATAAAATAATGATTTTTATTTATATAGTAAAAAAGGTTTAATATTTATAGAGTAAAAAGGTTTAATATTTATATAGTAAAAGGTTTAATTTTATATAGTAAAAAGGTTTAACTTTTGCATATATTATAACGTTATAAAAATATGATTTTTATAATGAAGAAAACTTGAGTTTTGAAATGAAAAATCTTTGGTTTTTATAAAATAGAAAGGCGAGATGTTTAGAAATATAAAAATGAAATTTTTACCATATGAATCATAATGTTTATTAGCTATATAAAATTTCGATTTTTAGTTAGATTAAAAATTCGATTTTTAGTTATATAAAAATACGATTTTTATTCTATATATAGTGATATCAAAATGCGGGTTTTAAATACATAATCATCATATTAAAAATGTCATTTTTAATATGAACAGCGTACAGAAGATTGCGTTGGATTGTCAAGCAAATCCCGACTGTTCTGAAATTCAAAAATAGAACCGGCGGAGTGGAACCCAAATGTGAGAACTTCTCACTTTTATTTTATTTTCTAGATAAAATATATACTAGGATGCAGACGGTGCTTAGTAGCACCTGACAACCATCGTCCATAGACCATGGACGACTTGTTTATTTGTTTGTTTGTGTTGTGAAATTGATTGTGTGATGTGGGATGGAATAAAATATTTTATAGTTAAAAATATAAGTTTTAACGTGTGTTTGAATAAAATAAATATTCATAAACAAATCGAACGATTTGTTTATGTATACTGATTTGATTGATATTGAATGGGACGATAAATTTTACACATCGCCCAACTACACAAATAAAATTCATTATTTATTTATTGAAACCCCACATGGTATTAGGATGATATATGACATATACTAGTCCCAATAATTAGCTGTATGTCAATCGATTGATTGACAAGCTGTGTAAGCATTGAATATTTATATTTGATGCTTATGCAGTGTATAATGCACTCTGTATGATGGTTGAATGTGTTTGATTGTTGTTGTGTACATGTGTTGTATGAAATCCATATAATCACATCATATGGTAATTGACTATGTTTGATTCCAGTTTAGAAAGAATGAATATTTTAAAATAACGATTATTTTAAAATAATGAATATTTTCAAATAATATTCAGTAAAAGATCAAAATCTAATTTTAATGTCCAATTTGGGATGGACACGAATATATTTAAATATATAAAGCCGTGTTGATTAGATTAAGGCCATTTTGAAGTGAACGATATTTGTATCGATTTTATTCATTTTTATAATCAACATCGAAAAGGAAATGATTTCGAAATACAATGTTTTGAAAATATTATCATTTATATTTTATGATATGGAATATTAAATTTTGATTTGAAATTGAATATGAAGTTGAAATCGTTTTGAAATCGAATTTAAAACGATTTGTAAAATATGTTTTAAATGGATATCGACGAAATACATTATATATATATATATATATATATATATATATATATATATATATATATATATAATGGCCTGAATAGAACGTGCCGCGCTACGGCAGTTCGTGAATTTTGACCATTCACTTCGAACGGACATTTCGGGAGATCCGACCATCGGATTCTCCTTTAACCGGAACCATTGGGTTCGTATCAAAAAGATCTTTCTAACGAATATTAGAGATTTGAAATGTAACAGTTGGATTTGGAATTATATCCAAATCAAATTTGGAAAAGGTCGTTGTATGCGCAGTTTGATGGCCGTTTCTGGAAATCGACTGTACAGGCCTTGATAAAATTATTAGAATTATCAATCATTGGTGCAAAATCATAAGAAATGATTCGGGAAGAATTAGAATGAAAAAATTTACATATTTGGAAAGATAAAAATAATTTTTTATCGAAATGAACTAGTTTGAACTAGAATTATAATCCAATTTTTTTTAAAATAAATTAATTGGATTTGAAATGGTTTTAAAAATAACTAGAATTTCCAATATATAAATTGGAAATGGATTTGAATCGAAATTGTGTTCGGAATATTTCGATGTTGGATTTCGTGATTATACAGATATTGTTATGGAAATTTGAAAGAGATATATTGTTGGTTGTAGAATTTAATATTGAATATAAGCCGATATATTTTCTATTCAGAGCCTTTTATTTAATATCAAATGGTATTTTGGTTTTGTCATGAACGGTGTCTTCAGTAACACTGTTCTTGAACCCCATGTGAAGAGAATAAATCTTTTAATTAAGATTGTTAGAGTTTCCAATTATATTTAATAATAAGAATAAAATGGAATGGGAATTGGGTTTATCGTGAACTGTGTTTTTAACGACATTCGTTCTTTTACCCGCTTTACAGTGAAATGTGATTTGGAAAGTATAAATCTTTTGTTAAGATTTAAAGGAGATTTTCCAAAGTAAAATTTTCCAATTTAATAAAATAAATTGGAATGGAATGGAATTCGATTTGTTAATAATCGAAGTGAATTTCTATGGATGAAGACTGCTAATATATATGGAATTTAAAAGGCTTTGCCATTATTCCATTTATATTATTAGTCGGATATGGAAGTTTATATCGGTTATATATATTGATCTATTTTCCATGAAAATTCCATAATTAATGGAATGTGATTTTGGGTTAATCGTGAGCTGTGTTCTGAATGACATTAGTTCTTTAATCCAGTTAAAGACAGGATTTATTTCCTGGATTTGAATAATCAATAATTAATGATTTTTGGAAATTAAAACTGAGTTAGAGTTATAATGAATATTTAAATAGATTGAAAGGTGAATTTGATAACTAAAATGATCAAATTCAAGTAATGATCGAGATTAGAGTACCACCAGTTTTACTCCAAGCGATAGTTGAATCTTCAATTAGATTTGAACGTGAAATGGTAATTAATTTTACCGATAACACCAAGGTGTTAGATATGAAGTATTACCAGTTTTACTTCATGGGATGAATAGGTTGGGATTGGGAAATTAAAACAAATGATTATGTCGGTAAGGTTCGTTAATCCTTACTAGTCTGGATAAACCATAATTTGATATGGATTGATTTCCAAAGGAAGATTAAAGAATAAATTTAAAGAATTTATCTTTGATAAAATTAATGGGAACCTCTCCCAAAGTATAAGAATATTTGAATAACGAAATGTTCTGGATTGGAACAAGGTGTATGTTGTGTTTTTATAGCACTTGTTTATTATATATGCAAGTTATTCAGAAAGATCGAGTTTATCCCATTCATAATAACTGATTCGACGATATATTGAAGATGAAGATGGTGGTCGAAGACCGGAGGTCTTCACATCGTTTTGATGATTACTGATGTCTTGATTGGGCTGTACACCCAAGACAAGGTAATAAGTGGTGATCGTGCAGACGTATTTGGAGATTGACCGGATATGCGAGGACCTCTCCCCTGTATTAGACATATGTGGGAGGAATAAAGTGCCTCTAGTTTCGTTCAGACCCCCAACGAACTTGTAAATGGATGTGTGTCTGACATCAGATTTCATTCTGTGTGATTGACAGACATCGGTTGCATAGTGTGAATTGCCTGTGCGGCATGCCGAGATGCAAATGATCAAGGCTTCTGTTGAAAAGTAGGGTCTTGTGGTTGATGATCAAAGCACGACTTTAATATAGCATAGATTTGTTTAGTGTTAATTCGCGATCCTCACAGCCCGGTGTGAACCAGAAACGGGAGAGGACTACAGGGAGGGCATGCGTTTCCTTCTAGATAGGAGTGGTGTCAGCGTTTTACAAGCCCTGACATTTTACTTATGTGGATGATGGATAGCGAGGCGCCTCGGTTGTATCGGTCGTTCGGGGCCGATAGTTTGATTGGGATATGACCAGTTTACTCCCTATAGGGTAGGGAAACGCATTGTTCAGGCATTTTAATACGCATCGAGTGGACTGGCCCTTAAGATCCATGGTGCAGTTTCGGTAATTCCTGAGACACGGGCTAGAGCGTCTCGAAGCGGTAAGGGCGATCTCTTGCCTTGGTCCACAGATGGAAATCCAACTTCCAATACGTGACAATTGCGATTTTGATTGTAGAGCCTAGTATTGGCGACATGATATATGGTACCATGTCGTCTATGATTGATACATTTATATTTGAAGTTGTTTTATACACTATGCACTTATAATAGTATCAAATGATTTGTTTTAATGTACCAAGCATGTTTGGCTATTATAAGGGAAAACCCTATCCCCCGGCTTGTGTTGCATTGTGTGATAGGACCTGGGTCTTATAATAGCCTCATTTTTCCAAAAAGCATTGTGTTGTTTTGTTATATGCACTGGTATTCTTGGCAGGAAACCTGTTCCGTGTTATACTGCGTGGTCCCTTGATATATGTGATTTAAAGTAAAGATTAATAATTGTTTTAGTTCTCACACCAGTCACATGACTGACTTAGAGTTTATTGTTTTAACCTAAACTCTGGGTGCTCCTATTTCTACATGGGCAGCTTGTAGTTTTTGTTTTGTAGATTTATATTCATAAGATCCTGGTTTACAGCCGGAATGATATTAAGAAAGCTCTGTATCCGTATATTCTTTTCAATTGTGTTTTGTATTATTTTCGACTGCATTGTAACTTGTAAATATCTGATATTTAGTAAATGTGTTATATTATTCATACTCTGTATATTCTTGTATTCTGATTAAATTGTTGTAATAAGCAATGAAATGTTCTTCTGTTTGTGTTTTGGGTCCTTATAGAATGCGATTTGGGTTTATTGTGAATTGTGTTTTTAATGACAATAGTTCTTTAACCAAGTTAAAGGCAGGATTACATGTCAGCCATTGTCTTTCGAACTGTATGGTTTGATCTCTACTAAATATATACCTATTTGGTAGCGGAGAATTTATTCTCTTGCTTAACACTCTTCTCTGAGACGTATGAGCTCAGAAGTTATATATCGGTAGAAATCAATAGTACGGTGTAGATTGTCAATGCGACATGCTTGTGTTTCCAAAGTTAAATAATCATTAATATTTATTTTTGGGAGGATTAAAACTAAGTTGGGTTTTTAATGAATCTTTAATTAGATTGAAATGGGAATTGATAATTTAAATTATAAAATTTGGGAGATGATCGAGAATGGAGTATCACTAGTTTTGCTCCTAGCGATAGTTAAATCTTTAATTAGATTTGAACATGAAATGTTAATTAATATTTAATGATAACACCGTGGTGTTAGGTATGGAGTATTACCAGTTTTGCTCCATGGGATGAAAAGGTTGTGATTGGGAAATAAAATAAATGATTACTTTGGTGTGCTTCACTAATCCCGACTAGTTTGGAAAACCCTAATATGGTTTCAAATGATATCCAAAGGAAGATTAAAGAATAAATTTTAAAGAATTTATCTTTGATAAAATTAATGGGAACCTTTCCCTATGAATGTGAATATTTGAATAAACGAATATTCTAGATTAGAACGAGGTGTATGTTGTGTTTATGTAGCACTTGTTTATAATATACGCGAGTTATTCGGAAAGGCCGGGTTTAACCCATTCTGAATGACTAATTCGACGATAAGTCGACGATGAAGACGGTGGTTGAAGACCGGAGGTCTTCACAACGTTTGGATGATTATTGATGTCTTAGTTGGGCTGTACACCCAAGACGAGGTAATAAGTGGTGATCGTCCAAATGTACTTGGAGATCGACGGATATGTTAGGGCCTCTCTCCTGTATTGGACATATGGGACGAGGAATAAGGTGCCTGCGGTTTCGTTCAGACCCAGATCGAACTTGTAAATGGATTGTGTGTCTAACATTGGATTTTTCTGTGTTGATTGATTTCTATTAAATAAACATCTGTTTGGGAATGTAGAATTTATTCTCTTGATTAAAGGCCTTCTCTTAACGTACGAGCTCAGAGGTTTTATATCGATAGATATCAGTCGCATGGCATTAATTGCCTGTGTGGCATGCTGAGATGCAGTGATCAAGGCTTTTGTTGAAAAGCATAGTCGTGTGGTTGATGATGAAAGCACATGTTTAATATAGTGCCATATTGTGTATAGCGTTAATTCGCGAGCCTCACACCTCGGTATGAGCCAAAAACGGGATCGTGACTGCAAGGAGTGCACGACGTTTCAGTCTGGCTATGGTTGGTGTCAGCGTTTTACAAGCCCTAACATTTATATTATTTTTACCTATGTGGTTGTTGGAGTGCAAGGCGCCTCGGATATATCGGTCTCTATGGAGCTGATGGATGGGTCCGATAGGACCGAGAAACGTGTGTTCAGGTATAATTAATCCACTTTTGCACTTTGAGTGGACCGGCCCTAAAGATCCAGGGGTTGCCCAGATTGTGCAGTCCTAAGACAGTGGTTAGAGTGTCTCGAAGCGGTGAGGAGCCGTCCCTGGCCTTGACTCATGACGAAAATCCAAATTCCAATACGTAATATTTTGGTTTTATTTGTTGAGCCTAGTATGAAGACATAGTGGGATGGGGCATTATGACATCTATGATTGATACATTTATATTTGAAGTTGTTTTCATACACTTCACACTTATAATAGTATCAAAATGATTTGTTTTAAACGTGCCAAGCATGTTTGGCTATTATAAGGTAAAACTCTATCCTCCAGCTTGCGTTGCATTGTGTGATGGGACCTGAGTCTTATAATAGCTTCATTTTTTCGAAAAAGCATTGCGCTGTTTGTTTTATGCACTGGTATTCTTGGGAGGAAACCTGTTCCGTGTTATATGGTGTGGTCCCTTGATTTACTTTATTTTTAAAGTAAAGATTTTATAACTATTTTAGTTCTCACACCAGTCACATGACTGATCTGGAGTTTATTGTTTTAACCTAAAATCTGAGTGCCCCTATTTTCCACACGGGCGGCTAGTAGTTGTGTTTTTTCAGATTTATATCCACAGGATCTTGGTTTACAGCTGGAATGATATCGGGAAAGCTCTGTATCCGTGTATCTCTTTCAGTTGTGTTTTATATTATTTTCCGCTGCTTTGTAATTTTTAAATCTCTAATATTTTTCTGATGTATATTATTTATTTATACACTGCAAATTCTTGTACTCTGATGTAAATTTTTGGAATAAGCAATGAAATGTTCTTCTGTTTGTGTTTTGATTTGTTGTGTTCTCAACTCAATCCAGGCATTCCTGTAACACCCCATATTTTCTGTGAACGTATAAGTAACAAATCAGAGAATAATTAATTTTTTTAAAATAAGAATCAAGGGAAATGGGTTGTGCCATTGCGTTCGTCTCGAAATTCTGCTTGAAAACGAGTCTGAGTTTTCAAAAAATGGAGTTCGTATGACAAAGTTATGACCCTCCGAAGTTTTAGGAATTTAAATAAAATAAAACAGCTTGAAAATAAAGCTATAAATTCGAAATTCAAACCCAGAGAAGGCTGGCGGGAAAATTCCCGCCTATGTACCCTGGTCAACTTGGGAGTCGACCCCCCCCCCAACCAGGTCGACTGGGGTGTCGACCACCCCATGACCAGGTCGACTGGGGAGTCGACCTGGGGGTCAACCTGCTCCCGAAACCCAGTTTTTGAACCTGGTTCATTCTGATGTATCCAGTCTCGTTTCTATCTAGATTCGTCCGCCTAATCATTCTGTCTATATTCTGCCTCTGTTCTAATTAAAAATAAAAATGGTGTCGCTACCCTATTGGAATCAAAATTTGGACTGGTGCATCTTCTTTCAACCTGAATAGAATTAAAAGCTAAATCAAATCTCAAATCAAAGTTTAGAGCCACAACAACAATTAAAGAGGAATAATTCAGCATTTCTTCATCGACAACAGTTTATTATCCTTTCTTAAAACCACGAAAGGCAAGTACAATTATTTTCTGCTATAAACTATAATTATAATTATGACATGATTATAAATCTGAATTCGAGGTTATGTATATTCTTATCTGTCAGATTTGTTTTTCTGTGACTATTTTGTACCTCTTTCTTCTTTCTGTTCTATAGCCAGGCTAATATAAGCCTGCGCCGAATCTCATAAGAGATTAACGCACGAACGCTAAACTTTGGGACAAATAATAATGCATAATTGGACACGAAACTATTGCCTATGAGACTATTTCCCTTGACTATGATTCATTGGCTATGAGACTATTGCCTATGACTATGATTCATTGATTATGAGAATATTGCATATGACTATGATTCACGGCTATGAGACTATCACCTATGACAATGAATAAGAAACTATTATGATTAGTCGCCCATGACTAGTGTGGTTAGTTTCCTATAACTATGGCAGTTAGTTTCTTATGCCTTTTCCCTTAATGATGTTAGATCTCATATTTAGTATGTAACTTTGCTAGTTTATTCCCATTCACTATTATGTACATCGAGCTTCTAAGGACATTTCATGAGTAATTAGAGAACTTGTGGAAACATGTTATACGGGGATTGGGCGTAGCTTAATTAAGTAAATCTGGCATAGCAAATATGTTGGCATAATCTGAGTTGGCTATAATAGAGAATGATTTACAAGTGTACTAGTCTTGGACATGACGGGTGAACTAGAATATTGAATCTAGTTTTGACATGAACTATAAATGGGAATATTAAGGCTAAAATTTGGGGCATATATTGTATTATGAATTATGACCTTGATTTAGGCATGTAAGTTTATGCTAAATTTATGATCAGGCAAGATAGGTAAATAGAGTTTTAGATATATATAATCTGGTAAATCTGTTATCTGCTAAATCTGATAAATTGCCTAATTCGTTATCTACTAAAACTGTTGAATTGCCTAAACTGCTAAATCTGTTATTTTCTAAATCTGTTGAATCGCTTAAACTGCTAGATCTGCTACATGTTGGATTGTATTATCTGTTGAAACTAGATAATGGTAATCTGAGTATGGAAATCCGTAGGCTCGACCTAAGAATTGGTAGAACATGGAAATTTGATTAATCATTATATCCTATGAAGAAGTTTAATTTGTTAAATAAAAAGAATTAGTCTGATATCTGAAAAATCTGTATTAGAATGAATTGGCTATGACACGAGGTTAGACTCTGTTTGCAGTAGAAGCCTGCCCGGAACCAACCGGCTTAACCAGCGACTGCAAACTATAAGTCTAATGTGAGAGGTCGTAGGCATAACTAAAATATACTTAGACACGAGGTTAGGTCTGGCTTGTGGCAGAAGTCTGTCCCGAACCGCCCAACATATCAAGCGACCACAAGCTACCAACCTAATGTGAGAGGTCTGTGCATTAATATTTAATTAATGCAAATCTGGGATAAATATGATGTCTAAAACGTGTTGGGTGGATAGGGTTGAACCAATTGGACTTATGAATTTGACAAACCCGTTTCTTGAATCTGTAGGCCCAATTACAAAGTTAGACAAATCTGCAATTCTGTTAAATCCGTATATCTAATCCGTTAGTCAGAAAACTTGTCTGATCTGTGAACTAGTTGATCTAAAATATGTATGTCTGAACTTGTAAACAAGTTAATCTTAAATCTGTTAGTCTGGGGACACAAGTTTAGGAGGGAAATTACTTGTGTCATCTGTTGTTTGGGACCCATATCAGTCAGTAACCCTTTCTGGTATCAAAACTTTGACCCAACAGTAGGTAGGGTCCGGCCACGCTTACTGAACTAATTATATGTGGTTCAATCTGATAACGGCGAGGGGTGTTGATGGTGCGTTCCAACTAGGTCATGTGCGTGCATGGATCCCAGTCTGCCTCTGAGGATGTAAGACATCGTGACATCCGTAAATAGGTCTATGCCAATTGGTTGTCACTTTAGGGAGTGTTACACCCTACTATGGAGCCGACACAGGGTATTTATGTATTAGGGAGCCGATCGCTTTGGGTAGGGTTTTAGGGTACACTTAGTTCTGTCTGTTTCTGTTGGTACCGTCTGTTTCTGTTAGGAGGCAACACCTGTCTGTTTCTGCGTGGTACCGTCTGTTCGGGTGGTAAAGGTCCATTTACTATTGTACACCTAATTCTACATTCTGTTTCCGTAGGGATTAATCTATTTCTGTTTCTGTTCAGGTGGTAAAGACCCATTATTAGCATTCTGTTTCTGTCTATTTCTGTTCGGGTTGTAAAGGCCCATTATTAGCGTTCTGTTTCTGTGGAAATTATTTTGTTCCCGTTTCTGCTTCAGTTTAGACATTAGGGTGACACCTAATCCTGTTATACTAGTATTAGTGTAGAGAAATGAAAAGTAATATTATTCTATTTCTTCTGTTTAATCTAAGTACATCTGCTGCTCCTGTTACTATTATATTTTATCCAGCTTATTTTCATTTCATGATAATTATTATCTGTTCATACGCTGAAAGTCACTGTACTTGCCAGACTTTATGTCTAACCTTGCTTGTTTTTGCCCCTTTTTCTTCCATTCCCCCCAGATTTTCCAAGGAGGGGACACTTTAGCTTGATCCAGATTTCTTCTGCTTGAAGTACTTAGAGTGCTTAAAGTATGGCTTGACTCCTTATGGCAGCTTCTGTGGGGATTATGATTTTAAAGTTTTGTACTTTGATGATTTTCTTAACAAGACTGATATTTATGCACTTGAGTTTTTGAGAAAGATGTAACCAAACTGATTTCTGTTTTTCGCTGTAATAAAGTTATAATTTCTCAAGTATTGTTATCTGTCTTGTAAATTTATGTTCTGTCTACTAAAACGCTCCACCAAAGTTAAGGCATTCCTATTGTGAGTGACCTTAATGGAGGTGGGGTGTTACACTTGGTATCCGAGATGAAGGTTACCAGATTAGATAAAATGTTTTTGAAAACTATTTTCAAAAAGGTTTTAAAAGGAAGTATTTTCAAAAATAAAGTATTTTGGAAAAACATAATCCCTAGAAAAGCCATATATCAATCTTTTCCGTTCTCTGTTTTAAATCTTTTTTTTTCATTCCAGCATGTCTGGGAATCTTAACTTTCCAGAGGGCATGCCAATACCTGGATGGTTCAGGAGGTACCTAGAGGCTAGGGCCAACGATGTAGGCCCAGCAGATATTCCTCCTCCAGCTGCAGTGATTCCTCCTCCTCCACCCCCTCCTCGTGCAATTGCTTTTTCAAAGATCTGTAAAGATTTTAGGGCCATGGGTGGAAAGGATTTCAAGGGAACTGAATCATTCGTAGGAGCAAGAAACTGGCTCAAAGGAACTGAGGATCTGTTCATTATCTTAGAGGTAGACAATAGGCAGAAGGTACAATTGGCGGTTTGGTTGCTCAAGGACGAAGCTTCCTATTGGTGGTAAGTCACTAACGCCGAGAGGCCGGTTGAAACACGGATGGATTTAAGAACAAGGTTTGAGACGAAATTCCTCTCGCAAGCTGAACGAAGTCTACAATTGGAAAAGTTCTTATCTCTAAAGCAAGGAAGTATGATGGTTAATGAATATGTCGACCAGTTCAACATACTAGCTAGGTTCGGGCTAGATTTAGTCAACACCCAGCATAAAAAGGCTCTCCGCTTTGTTAAAGGATTGAACGAGCCACTGCACAGCCTAGCCATGACCCATGTACCATGGGAGCAATTTACGAGAGATTGGTGGATATAGCACTACTGCACGAGGAAGAAAACGACAAGAAAGAGGCAAAGAAGGAAGAACCAAAAAACAAGAAAGCGTGGCCCAAAAAGGAAACACAAATGAAGGGTGAAAAGTCTGAAGATACGAAGGAGAAAAAGAGCTTTACTTGTGGAAGCTCGACTCATCTGAACAAGGATTGCAGAAAAAGAAAGGGAACTTGCTTCAACTGTGGTGAGATGGGACACTACACTAGGGACTGTCCGAAGAAACGAGGGTAAGGGCAGAGGGCAGGACCAACTTCGGGAAGGCAGGCGAACACTCTCGAGGCTAGTGGATAGGATAGAAATAGGAAAACTTTCTATAGGATGTTTAATTTCTTTATCTGATTTTTGAGTTGAAACTCTTTTCTGATTCTGGTATCTCGATTCTGAAATCGGTACTCTGCACTTGAATACTAGTATTGTTTCTAATTTCGCTGTAGACTCAGACCCGTAAGGGTTATGACTCATCTAAGCGTGTTAAGATGGGTATCTGTGTTGAGCGTTAAGTTGACTATGACGCATACATTCTGTGTTTTTATCATGCTTAGTTTTCTAAGAATCATTTACTAATATGATATGTATCGGTAATTTATAAATATCTAAATATTTCTGATAAGGCTGAGATTTCTAGTTTTGACATTGTCTAAAGAGGGTAATCCTCTGGGTGGCAATCTGATGTTGATTTCGGTCTTCGGGGTTGATACTTAGGGGAAATTTGTCTCTCAACCAAGGTCTAATGGAAACCAAGTTTTTGTTTATCTGCACTCGCTCCCATCACTCGACTGTATCCTATCGATCGAGTATTCGACCTATAGATAGGAATCCTATGGATGTAAACATGTGTTTGAGACATGTTATGTTTGATGGTTGCAAGTGGATGCAAGTGGTTGCTCGTCGATGCATATACACACACTAGGCACTAGATCGGCTCAAAAACACTCTCATATTACATATGGATGTGTGAGCATTTTCAATTTCTGTAGATGCAAAATGATTGACTCATCACATGGATGTTGCATATGAATGAATGGATGTCACTCATATAAGAATAATATGTATCAAATAGGAAAATTGCATACATGTTGGACTCATGACACTGACATAGTTCGCATTAAGGAGGTCAACTGAATCATTGGACTGCCTGATCTTTGCATTAGATAAGGAACATATACACACACTCTTGCATACGTTCATACAACATTAGAAGTTTCTAAGGACAATGGATGCTTGTGGATGATGGTTGAGTAGATGGATGACTGGATGATAGGACACATTCTTCTTAACTTGAAGATTTCAGGGACGAAATCCTTTAAGGAGGGGAGAATGTAACACCCCGTATTTTCTGTGAACGTATAAGTAACAAATCAGGGAATAATTAATTTTTTAAAAATAAGAATCAAGGGAAACGATTGCGCCATTGCATTTGTCTCGAAATTCGGCTTGAAAATGAGTCCGAGTTTTCGAAAAACGGAGTCCGTATGATGAAGTTATGACCCTCCGAAGTTTCAGGAATTTAAATAAAATAAAACATCTCGAAAATAAAGCCAGAATTTTGAAATTCAAACCCTGAGAAGGCTGGAAGGAAAATTCCCGCCCATGTATCCAGGTCGACTGGGGAGTCGACCCCCCCCCCACCAACCAGGTCGACTGGGGAGTCGACTGGGGTGTCGACCTCCCCATGACCAGGTCGACTGGGGAGTCGACCTGGGGGTCGACCTGCTCCCGAAACCCAGTTTTTGAACCTGCTTCATTCTGATGTATCCTGTCTCGTTTCTGCCTAGATTCGTCCGCCTAATCCTATATAAACAGCCCCCTAGCCTCATTTTCTCTACACAATTTCATTCTGTCTATATTCTGCCTCTGTTCAAATTAAAAATAAAAATGGCGTCGCCACCCTGCTGGAATCAAAACTTGGACTGATGCATCTTCTTCCAACCTGAATAGAATTAAAAGCTAAATCAAATCTCAAATCGAAGTTTAGAGCTACAACAAAAATTAAAGAGGAATAATTCAGCATTTCTGCATCAACAACAGTTTATTATCCTATCTTAAAACCACGAAAAGAATGTACAGTTATTTTCCGCTATAAACTGTAATTATTATTGTGACACGATTATAAATCTGAATCTGAGGTTATGTATATTCTTATCTGTTAGATCTGTTTTTCTGTGACTATTCTGTACCTCTTTCTTCTTTTTGTTCTATAGCCAGGCTACTACGAGCCTGCGCCGAATCTCATAAGAGATTAATGCACGGACGCTAAACTTTGGGACAAATAATAATGCATAATTGGACACGAAACTGTTGCCTGTGAGACTATTGCCCATGACTATGATTCATTGACAATGAGACTATTGCCTATGACTATGATTCATTGACTATGAGAATATTGCCTATGACAATGATTCATGACTATGAGACTATTGCCCATGACATTGAATAAGAAACTATTATGATTAGTCGCCCATGACTATTGTGGTTAGTTGCCTATAACTATGGTAGTTAGTTTCTTATGCCTATTCCCTTAATGATGTTAGATCTCATATTTAGTATGTAACTTTGCTAGTTTATTCCCATTCACTGTTATGTACATCAAGCCTATAGGGCCATTTCATGAGTATTTAGAGAACTTGTGGAAACATGTTATACGGGGATTTGGCGTAGCTTAATTAAGTAAATATGGCATAGTAAATATGTTGGCATAATCTGGGTTGGCTGTAATAGAGAATGATTTACATGTGTATTAGTCTTGGACATAAAGGGTGAACTAGATTATTAAATCTAGTTTTGACATGAACTGTAAATGGGAATATTATGGATAAAATTTGGGGCATATATTGTATTATGAATTATGACCTTGATTTAGGCATGTAAGTTTAGGCTAAATTTATGATTAGGTAAGATAGGTAAATAGAGTTTTAGATATATATAATCTGCTAAATCTGTTAAATTGCCTAATCCGTTATCTGCTAAAACTGTTTAATTGCCTAAAGTGGTAAATCTGTTATTTGCTAAATCTATTGAATCGCTTAAACTGCTAGATCTGCTACCTATTGAATTGTATGATCTGTTGAAACTAGATAATGGTAATCTGAGTATGGAAATCTGTAGGCTCAACCTAAGAATTGGTATAACATGGAAATTTGATTAATCTGTTATATCCTATGAACAAGTTTAATCTGTTAAATAAACAGAATTAGTCTGATATTTGAAAAATATGTATTTGAATGAATTGGCTATGACACGAGGTTAGACCCTGTTTGCGGTAGAAGCCTGCCGGAACCAACCGGCTTAACCAGCGACCGCAAACTGTCGGTCTAATGTGACAGGTCATTGGCATAACTAAAATATGCTTAGACACGAGGTTAGGTCTAGCTTGTGGCAGAAGTCTTCCCGGAACCGCCCGGCATGTCCAGCGGCCACAAGCTACCAACCTAATAGGAGGGGTTTGTGCATTAATATTTAATTAATGCAAATCTGGGATAAATATGATGTCTAAAACGTGTTGGGTGGATAGGGTTGAACCAATTGGACTAATGAATTTGACAAACCCGTTTCGTGAATCTGTAGGCCCAATTACAAAGTTAGACAAATCTTTAAATCTATTAAATCCGTATATCTGATCCGTTAGTCTGGAAACTTGTCTGATCTGTGAACTAGTTGGTCTGAACTATGTATGTTTGAACTTGTAAACAAGTTAATCTGAAATCTGTTAGTCTGGGGACACAAGGTTAGGTGGGAAATGTAACACCCCGTATTTTGGGTTAATACTAAATTTCACTAATTACAGAATAAATAATCTCAGATGTGGGAATTAGGGGAAACGGGCTGCGTTATTGCGTTCGTCTCGGAAAAATACGTGAAATAGAGTTCGAGTTTTCGAAAATCGGAGTCCGTATGGCCCAGTTATAGCCCGATGAAGTTTGCAGAAAATTCAAAACTTAAAACAGAATTAAGAATTTAAAATTCAGATTTTAAATTGGACAGGTGGGGTCAGGCGGGAAAAATCCCGCCCTACCCATGTCGACAGGGCTGTCGACAGGGGTGTCGACTTGCCTGTCGACTTGCCTGTCGACAGGGGCGTGGCGTCCAGTGAACCTGGGTGCACCAGGTTGGGTTCTAGGCTGGCATAGAGGGCTGGTTCTAGAGATTTCCTAAATCTAAGGGTCCTAATCCAATCTAGGGTTAATCTAAGGGTCTAAAATGCAATCTAATCCTATAAATAAGACCCTAACCCTACCCTAATTCATTCATAATTAAATCTAGTAACTAAACTATGGCAAAATGAAACTTGGTCATGGCCTCCACAAATCAGTGAAGAGAGTTGCAAGCTAATCAACCCCTAATCATCTTCTTCTTCATATTTGGCAACTAGTTTTACTTCATAAGTTTGCTAATCTTAGTTTTGGTGAGTTTCTATGGCTTTAATAATCAATTGTTAAATTGATTATGGTAGGATGTGATAAGACATGGCTATGTTTGTGGGTAAATGTATTTATGCAAGTTTGTATGATATGTGATTTGCAAGTTTTATGTTAAATGCAAGTTTAAGGCCATGTTTTATGATGCAAAACACCATGTTAAACATTTATGCATATGTGACATGTTATGCAAACTATATTTGAGAATATATGCAAGTTAAATGTAACATGATATGCAAGTTATGCATGTGATTTTATGCATGCTAAGTAGTTGGTGTTATGCATGTTAAGTATTTGATGTTATGCATGTTAAGTATTTGATGTTATGCATGATAAGTATTTGATGTTATACATGCTAAAGTATTTGACGTTATGCATGCTAAGTATTTGATTGTATGCATACTAAGTATTGGGTTTTATGCATGATAAGTGTTTGGGTTTATGCAAGTTAAGTGGTGGGTTTATGCATAATAAGTATTTGATTTCATGCATGATAAGTAAGTGGTTTTATGCATGCTAAGTGTTTGGTATTATGCATAAATCATAACATGCAAGTTTACCCTTTTAAATATGATGCATACATATGCAAGATGATACCCTTATATGCTATGCATGTTTACCCTCCTTTAAGATGCAAGGTCATATGCAAATGGTGTTATGCGAGCTATGTGTATGAGATTATGCAAGTTATGTGCATGATGCTATGCAAGTTATGCTTAAATGCAAGTTTAATGTGATATGCAAGTTATGCATGTTCATGCAAGTATGTGAATGCTCATGCAAGTATGTGAATGCTCATGCAAGTATGTGAATGTTCATGCAAGTATGTGAATGCTTATGCAAGTATATGAATGCTTATGCAAGTTATGTGTATGCTTAAATGCATGTTTAACATGTTATGCAAGTTATGAGAGTGCTTATATGCAAGTTCAACATGTTATGCAAGATATGTGTATGATAATATGCAAGTTTGGGTTATATGTGGTTGGGTTAATATATGCTCATATATGCAAGTTGACATCCTTTTAACCCATGACAAAGTTGTATGCTAAACCCATGAAAATTGTGATGGATCTTCCCCTTTATTATGTCATGAAATGAGGACGATTTACGTGGGGAACGATGGGGTTGGTAAATAGGTTAATAAATGTAAGGTTGGGTATGATTAAGCATTCCATAAAAAAATAAATTACCATAAGTAGGAATTTACCTATTGAGTTAGGTCTACCCCATGGGAATTTACCTATTGAGTTAGGTCTACCCATGTTATGGAAAACTTGATATTAATTAGGGATAATTAATATGGGGGTGATTAATTAGGTGTAATTAATCGACTAAGACACGAGGTTGGACTCATTTGTAGTGTAAAACTGCCCGGACCCGACCGGCTTAACCAGTTGCTACAAATGTCAGCCCAATGTGAGACGTCTTAGCCATAAATTAAATACGTGATTAAGGTAAAGACACGAGGTTAGACTCTGTTATGACGTAAGACTGCCCGGACTCTACCGGCTTAACCAGGCGGTCATAACAGCCAGTCTAATGTGGGAGGTCTTTATGGGAGATCACGGTCTTAATTAATTAAGAAACACTTAACCATATTAGCATGTAGTGGGACATGAGGGGTTAAGTGGGTGCCTTGGGTGGCATGTAGTAACTAGTGGGGGTGCCTTGGGTGGCATGAGGAAACTAGTGGGTTGCCTTGGGTGGCAATAGAAAATACGATTAGAATACTTAACCAAAGTGGAACATGTAAATAAACATGATTAAAGGGTTAAGTAAGTGCCTTGGGTGGCATGTGGGAATCAAGTAAGTGCCTTGGGTGGCATGTGGGAATCAAGTAAGTGCCTTGGGTGGCATGCGGAGATCTAGTGGGTGCCTTAAGTGGCAATTGTAATATAATTGGATGACTTAACCAAACCATAACATGTAAGGGGGCATGATTATAAAAAAAAGGGTTAAGTGGGATGCACTAGATATAATGACAAGCTTAAGTAGTAGCTTGTGGGGGCCCATTTCAACCAATATCCCAAACGTATCTTTGTGGGCTCGACCCATGTCGAGTGATGGGACACGCATATTGGGCTTGATTATAAGAGGCCAAAACGGGGTAGCGGTGGCAACGCAAGTCCAACGGGTTTCATATGCGTGTGTGGGCCCGGGCTGGTAGATAAGTCGTTGTTGCATCGTGTAGATATAAAGTCGTGCACCGTTGATAGTATTGGGTAGCCACTTTAGGGGAGTGATACACCCCACTGTGGGACCAGCACGGGTATCTACGTTAGGGAGCCGATCGCTTGGGGGTAGTGGGTACACCTAGTAAGGATAGGGGCAGACGGCACCTATGTAGGGGTACACGAAACTACTGGGTAAGATTACTAGGTACACCTAGTGGAGGTAGGGGCAGACGGCACCTACGTGGTCAGTTATACACCTAGTGGAGGTAGGGGCAGACGGCACCTACGTGGTCAGTTATACACCTAGTGGAGGTAGGGGCAGACGGCACCTACGTGGTCAGCTAGAAGTACCGGAAACTACTAGTTATATTTTCTAAGTCTTTACGTGGGATCAACCTTTAAGTAGGAATTACTCTCGGTGGGTAGAACTGGTGTGGTGCAGTGTAGGAATTACCCTTGGGTGGGTAGGTCTGGGTTGGTGTAAGCTAGTAATTATCCTTGGGTGGATAAATACGTCGTTTCGATTATCGTGGTACATCCTGTGTTTTGTGGGCTACTTATTGTAGTCATTATCCCCAGAGGTACCGTATCTTGTTTATATCATACCCTAATTACTTTAATGGTTGTATTGTTAGGGTTATAGGACTCACTCAGACTTATGTCTGACCCCGTTGTTGTTTATCTTTTTCCCACCCTCAGGTTATCAGAGTGGACTTAGCACTAGTGGGCTTGGACCAGACCGCTATATCTATCTTTTGGAACTTGGACGGTAGAAGTAAAGCTCGGTTTATCTTTTGGCTATTGTCTATGTAATGGGATTATGTACTTTTATTTTATCAGGATGGATAGTATGTACTTGACTCTTGTTATGGTTTTGTGATGTAACCAAACATGTTTTGTCAAAGAAATGATGTTTTAAATTTTCAAGTATTACTTATATCTGTCCTGTTGTAATTTTTCTGTTCTATACTTACTAAAAATGCTCCACCAAAACTAAGGCATTCCCTTTGTGAGTGACCTTAGCGGGTGTGGGGTGTTACAGGAAATTACTTATGTCATCTGTTGTTTGGGATTCATATTAGTCAATAACCCTTTCTGTATCAAAACTTTGACCCAACAGTTGGTATGGTCCGGGCACGCTTACTGAACTAATTACAAGTGGTTCATTCTGATAATGGCGAGGGATGTTGATGGTGCGTTCCAACTGGGTCATGTGCATGCATGGATCCCGGTCTGCCTCTGTGGATGTAAGACGCCGTGACATCTGTAAATAGGTCTGTGCCAATTGGTTGTCACTTTAGGGAGTGATACACCCTACTGTGGAGCCGACACAGGGTATTTATGTATTAGGGAGCCGATCTCTTGGGGTAGGGTTTTAGGGTACACTTAGTTCTGTCTGTTTATTTTGGTACCTTCTATTTCTGTTGGGTGGCAACACCTTTCTGTTTCTGCGTGGTACCGTCTGTTCGGGTGGTAAAGGCCCATTTACTAGTGTACACCTAATTCTACATTATGTTTCCGTAGGGATTAATCTGTTTCTGTTTCTATTCAGGTGGTAAAGGCCCATTATTAGCATTCTGTTTCTGTTTGTTTCTGTTCGGGTGGTAAAGGCCCATTATAAACGTTCTGTTTCTGTGGAAATTCTTCTGTTCCCGTTTCTACTTCAGTTTATACATTAGGGTGACACCTAATCCTGTTATACTAGTATTAGTGTAGAGAAATGAAAAGTAATATTATTCTGTTTCTTCTGTTTAACCTAAGTACATGTGCTGCTCTTGTTACTATTATCTCTTATCCAGCTTATTGTCATTTCATGATTATTATTATCTGTTCATATGCTGAAAGTCACTGGACTTGCCAGACTTTATGTCTGACCTTGCTTGTTTTCGCCCCTTTTTCTTCCGTTTCCCCCCAGGTTTTCCAAGGAGGGAACACTTAAGCTTGATCCGGATTTCTTCTGCTTGAACTACTTTGAGTGCTTAAATTATTGCTTGACTTCTTATGGTAGCATCTGTGGGGATTATGATTTTAAAGTTTTGTACTCTGATGATTTTCTGAACAAGACTGATATTTATGCACTTGAGTTTTTGGGAAAGATGTAACCAAACTGATTTCTGTTTTCCGCTGTAACAAACTTATAATTTCTCAAGTATTGCTATTTGTCTTTCTGTTCTGTCTACTAAAACGCTCAACCAAAGTTAAGGAATTCCTTTTGTGAGTGACCTTATTGGAGGTGGGGTGTTACAATCCCTTTATGGGAAGTTCGGGCTGTTTCAATTACATTTATTGTAAATTATCTTCCGCTGTATTATATTCGATGTACTCTGATATTCTGTACTCTGATGTAACATTATTATAATGTTTATAAAAGTCTTCTATTATTTGTTCTGATGTATTGTATGCCCAAAGTTAGCGTATGCGGGTTTTGAACGGTATTGGTCGATTTAGAGATCGATTAGGTCTGGGCGAAATCTGTATCGTTACACAATAGTTTTTATAATTAATAAACCAAAAGTAAATGAGTAGTTTATAAATCAAAAATAATATAAGTTGAATTTGATGAGTGGTTGTTTATAAGATATCAAAAACTAATAAATAATAGTCAGGAAACTTGAAGTATTTTGAGATGTGCGTGTAGCATCCCGTATTTTTAATGATTTAATAATTAATTTATTTAATTATTTAAATATCAATTTGGCAATACAAATGACATGAATTAAATAAAATTAGAGTATTTAATTAATATTTATATTGGGATAATAAATTATAAATTCTGAAATAGTCGAAAATAGTAGAATTCGCAATATTATGTGAATTGGTTGATTTAACTAATTTAATCCTGTGTAGAATTTAATTATAAAAACGAATTTATTTATAGACGACATTCGAACGTTTAATTGTAATATAATTAAAAACAAGCTCGTAACATCGGGGTAGTTCGTAATAATACGTTTTGAACTTTAAACGATTATACATGATCTGTTATAAGTCGGATTTCATTGAAACAAGAAACGTTCAAATCTATGAAACGATATTTTTCTAGTGGAAGTGAAAAATTGAGGTTTCGTCTTATAGAGTGTGGGTTATGTCAAAATTGAATTTTCAGAAAATCTCTACGGAATCATCTACAAATAATAATGATTTATTTAATAATATGAAAAGGGTTTTTATATAAATTGAATATCAATTAACTCGGATTTCGGAATATCGAGTTATAAATCTAAGTATATCTATTTTGTAGCTATACGATATTCTATTTGGATATGTATGAAAATAATAATTTATTATTATTAAATTTAATTGTTTTTAATATATTAATATTATATTGGTTTATTTTAGCCTTAGAAAATAACCATTTTGCAAACGACCTCCGTTTTCAACGAAACGAATTTTATTAAATCTGTAATGATTAATTATTGTTAGATTTTAAATTTTGCGCCAATTGGAGTTGTTTTGTGACAGTGCATAATTTAAATGTGAATCAATCAATAATTTAACTTTAAAATAACGACGTGCAAGTAAACGGACTTGGAATTCGATGAAACAAGTTTCGTTAGGTCCATAATGCCAAACCATACCTGCATGTCCGCTTTCATCGAAAATGAATACAGTGTGTGATCACGTGGATTTTTAAATGACAAACATTGACAACGACACAATAAAAATTATTTTAATAATATGTGAGTCTTACCGTAGAAGCTACAGACCTTATATATATATATATATATATATATGTATATATATACACCCCTTAACACTATCACTAACCCTATTTTCATTTCTTCAGTGGTCAAAGCATTTTTATGCGGCCAACAACTTTTCTTACAGTAGAAATTATAAGTTCAAAAAAATCAAAATAAATCAAGAAAAAATCATAAAATCTTGGAATCAATCTCATTGTACTCAACATTAGAGAGCTTGAAGCTCATATGGTTTTTATCAGGCTCGGTAGTTTACGGTGAAGTTCAAGTTATTATCAACCGACCTAGGGTTATTAATTCATGGAGATTGAGACTTTAATGGATGATTTGGAGATGATAATTGAGTTTGTTGTGAAGCTTAGCGCATTGTGGAAATTTTTACGGGCTTTCGGCTAAAATTCTCGTCGTTTTTTACTGTAGGTAGGTCTGTTTTTGTTTTGGAAGCTCGAGATTGACGAAATTGCTATGGAGAGGAAGGTTGTGGAGAGAGAGGAATATTGGTAGTTTTGGATTTTGGAACAACAAAGTAAAGAGGGAGATAATGGGAAGCTTATGTGCGCCCATAGGTTTATGTTGAGGAGCAGCATTCGACGTGGACAGGGGAGAAGATGGTTTAAGAGGCAAGATTTGTTTTTTTAATAACGTGATTAAGGGTAATCAAGATTTTAATTAATTAAATTATTAAGTAAATGATTCTTTTATATAATGAAAACTTGTAATGTCAATAACTTGCTCATACATGATCAGAATCTGACGAAACAAGATCTGTTGGGATTGTATGGACTCGGGCTTCACAATGGAACTGGTTTGGAGCGGTTTGGAGCTCGTTTGAATTTAAGGCAAAATGAAACTTCTAATACAAACTATTGACCATTATCGTTATTTAATGATTACCGATCAAAGTGATTAAATTCACTAACTCTGATTAATCAATAATTTTTATAAACATATTTTAAAGTTGATAGATGATTATTGGATGCTGTGTGATGATTGTTTGGGGGAAATGGTATACTATTAACAATCGTCGCTATTACATATGCATATATAGTTATATAGAAGTCGTTGATTTTATATTGACCATGATAACGTGTACTGATATGAAATTGATGTTATTTGTTTGATTAACGTATGTAGATGCAGGAAAAACAGGTTAGAGGGATCCAGCTTGTTTCCTCAAATATTATTTAATATTGTTTGTGTTCCTATATTATTATATGAACTGTTTTATTAAATTTGATTGGATATTTGATTTGGATATTACTTGTTGAATTTATAATTTAATGTGGTTATGTTTTAACCAATGAACAATATTGGTCAAATGGTCCACTGTGCTTGTCTAAAACCATCCTTTTTAAGACGTTGACTCGCCATCAGGCGAATCGACGTAATTAAAGTTAAAATAATTTTTTTTAACTAGATCAAGTTTAAATTCATAATTTATACGAATTTAATAAAATAAGAAGTTTTATAAATAATGAAATATTTTATAAATAAGTTTTACAAACTGTTTGCAAATAAATTGTAAAGAAAATACTTGAGTTTGAATAAGTTGTATAAACCAAGGAATAGGGAATTAACCGAAGGGTAAATTACTAGGATTGATTTTTTGGAAAGAAACAATCAAGTGGAATTGGATTAGATTAATTATATATTAAATTAATCAAAAATAGAATTAACTGAAATCAGTTAATGGTATTCACAATTGACTAAGTCAATTGTATAATCTAAATTAGTTTAAATCAAATTGATTGTAATTAAATAAATAAAAATCTATTAATAAATATTATTATATGATTATCTGATGGTGCGATTGCTTTGATTGATATAAATCAATGTAGGTAAAACTACAATATAAAAATGTATGGCTTAGAAATCTTTAAAAAGAAAGGCTAAGTATTTTAAATGGAATGGTAAGAGTTTTATAAACAAATAGGCATAAATGGATTTATATTTTATTTTTATTCAATAAGTAACAAATGGGAATTGGTTAATATGCAAATAGAAGAGTTGGTTATGTAAATAGAATTGAAAAGTATAGATAAACAAGTAGTTATAATTTAATTTGTATAAAATGAATATACAGTGCAATTGGATAAGCAGGTTGATACTGGTTTTGAACCAATACTTTTATAATTGAATTTGAAGTAAATTTAGAATTTTAAACCAAATTATATAGATAATTTGGGCTTAATAAAATTTGGGAAAGATGGAAACTTATATCATAATTTTATAAGTGAAGGAATTTTGTAAATAGAAGTTTATAAAAAAAAAGGGGATTGTTAAATTTGTATAAAATAGTTTGATAAATAGAAATATTAGAAATGGAGTTAAGGAATCAAAACCTGATTGGAGATTAGCTAAGTTGAATGGTTTTCGAGATGTCAATCGGATATTGGTTTGGGTCTTCAGGGTTGATACTTAAGAAATTGTTCTCTTACTAATTTATGGTCAGGATTTAGTGAATATGGAAGAATGGAAATGCGTGAATGAGAAATCGAAATATTTTCCAACTATAGAAATGAATATTTCTAATTATAGAAATGAATGTGGCGTGAAAAGAAGTAATATGGAACTGTTTTCCAATATTAATAATGTATATTTATAAATATAAAATTTAAGGATTGATGAATTTATGGAAATGTTTTCCAATGGCAATAAGTAATATTTCTTGAATATGGAAAATTAATAGATATAGTATATGGAAATGTTTTCCAAGAATTAGGAGAGCCCAAAGCTGTTTTGATAAGTAAATATTATATATATATATATATATATATATATATATAAAAAGATATTTGAGAAAATGTAAAAAAGGGATTTAATAAATTAAATATTAAATAAAAAGGGCTCAGTGATTGTGTGTTAATAATCAATAGTATTCCAATTTGAAATAAAAATCTTTGGTTATATGGATGTTTTATTTGATAGTTAAATAATAGACTATCAAAGTTTTGGCTAATTATGTTGTCAATACAGAGAGACCGGGATTAGATATTATCTGGAAACCATTCCGTATGGACGTAAGCATTGCAAATCAGATTACATGAAGGTAATCGAGGACGGAAAATAATGCCTTCAGTTTTTCCAGACCTAGGACAAATTGGATGGAGGGATGTTTAATAGAGTATTTTCAATGATCAAATACACTGATCTCTTCGAACGTATTATTGTTTGGTGGCGGAGGAATTCATTTCTCTTAGATTTATTCCTTTGATATTTTTGAAGATGTAACACCCCACCTCCACTAGGGTCAGTCACAAGGGGAATGCACTAGCTTTGGTGGAGCATTATCTAGGTAAACATACACAGAAATATTACAAGACAGAACATATAAAAAACAGCGGAAGAAAAGCCAAATTTCGTTTCTTTAAAATCTAGTAAAGTCTAAAGCCTTTTATATCAAAATGCCATTAAATCCATTACATCGAAATATGTCTTGCAATAGTAAAGAAGCATAAAACCATAGTCATAAATCACTCCCCAAGTAAAACAGTAAAGCAGCCATAGCCAAGAAAGGTCCAAGCCATATATGATGATCTTTAAGCAGAAAGAAGTCCAAACTAAGTAGTAGTGCTTCCTCCCTAAGAACCTTGGGGGGGGGGGGACGGAAGAAAAAGAGGCGAAACAAAATGGGTCAGTCATACAGACTGGTAAGTCCTAGTGACTTTCAGCATAGAAAAAAGTAAAGGTACCATGACATGTAAAAACTGAAAGTAAACATAAGGATGATGACCAGATAGGCCAGTTGAACTACGATAACAAGATAAACTATTGTAACAAGATAAACTAAGGTAACAAGATAAGCTACGTATAACATCGCATGTTTAACATTCTCTGCACCAACTGTGCTAGTACCCCAACCCGTATCATCCTTTCCATGTATATGTACAGTCCCTTACCGTATATCGTACGGGTTTCATCACGTAATTCTATACTACTTCAACGTAGTGCCACCATTCTTGAAATCATTTGGACTGCCACCCTTGTTCTGGCTTGGTTTCCTTATCATGAACTATCGCGTGTTCAACTAGGATTTATGCCACCTTGGACCACTAGGGATTATGCTACCTATTGAACGTTTTCTAGATTCGATTAGGGTTTATGCCACCTAGGACCACTAGGGATTATGCTACCTAACGAACAACACACTTTTTCCACATACGATCTATTAATCGATCTGCTCCCTACAAGTTCTAGCTCGTTCATGTGTCTGTGTCATACGGCCCAATCACGAAATGTAGTCACCTGTGCTAGGTCAACCATAGGGTGTATCAAGCCCTAGGGTGCCAACCACCGACACGAATCAAGCACGCACAGTGTAACCTACCGGTGCCCAATGCCTGCTTTTTCATCTCCAGACTACGTGCACGACCATAGTCCGCCCGAACCTACAATGGCGCACCAACTCGGCCGTCGTTCTGGTCGCTTAGAATCAGCCCAGTAATTGTGCCCCACCCTGCCTAGTTCCAGGGTACCGTGATACATCTAGTGGGTTACTGCTGAAAAGGACCGCGTAACTAGGGCTTCCATCCAGTAGATTGTAACAACCCGAAAATCTGGGCCAGTTTAAAATTTTTATTTTGGCAATTTTAGCAAATTTTGATTATTTAAAATGAATTATTTTAAATAATATCGACGAGAAATTTATTTTGAATATAATTCGAACGTATATATTATATACGTCGTCATTAGAATATATATAATATTTATTTTAATTATAAATAGAATTGAAAATGGCACGGTAGTTCGATAATTAGATTTCAAACTTCAATTGAATGTACCGGGTGCAAAACAAACCGAATTTTAGTGAAACCAAAAATAATAGGATCTAATTGATGATATCTTTCGAACGAATCCGAAAAATTGAAATTTCATAGCGGGAATCAAAAGATATGTCCAGATGAAAATTCTGAATAGTCGCTATGGAATTCAGGCCCTTAAAAATGGGAATTTTGCAAACGACCTCGGATTTCGACGAAACTACTTTTGTTGGGTCCGTGATGTTAAATTATTGCTAGATCCCAAATTTCATAATTTTTCGAATCAATATGTGAGCGTGGCAAAGGAAAACGCGTTTGACCAGTTTTAGTTGATTTTAATCGACTGGAAAATGGCCATTTTTCTAACGGTCTTAGAATTCGACGAAACTAGTTTTGTTAGGACCATATCGTCAATACAAAGCTAGAAAATATTTTTCAGGAATTTTTCGAGTTAATATGTGGCCCCGGTAAATTGAAATGCGCGTTCAAATTCAATATATAGAGTTATATGTTGATTTTAACGAAAACTAATCGAAACAGTCGAATCAGCTTGCGATACATATCCCATTGTGTTCGGAATAGGGGTAAAACGGTATGGACGACAGGCGGTGGGCCTCGTTTCGGGGTCGAAGTAAAAAGTTACTTTTTAGAGAAATAAAATAAAACCCCTCCTCCCTTTTATCTTTGTTCAGACCCCCCCCCCCCCGGTTTACTTTTCAAATCGATCAGAGAATTAAAAAAAAAAAGAAACGAAAGGGGGGAGGCGCTCCTCCCAGCAGCGCCGCCGCGCCTCCCTCGCGTGGCCCTCTCTTCCTCCACCTCCCCTTCTCCTCCTCTAACCTCTCCCTCCCTGCCCAAGCACGTAACCCCCACGCACGCCACCCTGCTGGACCGCCAGCCACCCTCCACCACCCTCCGCCAACTCGCGGGCCCCCCATCTGACCGCAAGCCCCCCCAACCAACCCGACGTGACGAACCCCCTCTTCCTTTGATCATCGTGAGTATTTCCTTTCCTTTCTTCCCTTTTTCTGATTTTGATTCTAGGCGGAAAAAAACTAGGTTTTAGCTAATAAAAGATTTGATTTTTTATCTATTTAAAAGTTATGTTTTTATTTATAAAAATACGGTTTTTATATCGGGTAATGATTTATAATGATTCGATTTCTATTCATTTGAAAACCATAAAGATATGATTTTTGAAAATGAAAAGAAGTGATTTTTAACGAAGTAAAAATTCGATTTTTATATATTGAATAGCAAAGTAAAAATTTGATTTTTATATATTGAATAGTGAAGTAAAAATTCGATTTTTATATATTGAATAGCGAAGTAAAAATTCGATTTTTATATATTGAATAGCGAAGTAAAAATTCGATTTTTATATATTGAATAGCGAAGTAAAAAATTCGATTTTTATATATTGAATAGCAAAGTAAAAATCCAATTTTTATATATTGAATAGCAAAGTCAAAATTCGATTTTTATATATTGAATAGCGAAGTAAAAATTCGATTTTTCTATATTGAATAACGAAGTAAAAATTCGATTTTTACATATGTAGTGGATACGGGCAACGGAAGTGACAAGAAGCGAAAACAGCGAAGATTTCTACAAATGAAGAGTCGAGGCACTGGATTAGCAATTCTGTGAGAACTTCTCACCTTTTAATTTTGTTTTCTAGTTAAAATATATACTAGGATGCAGACGGTGTCTAGTAGCACCCGACACCCGTCGTACACAGACCATGGACGGCTTGTATGCTTGTTTGTTTGATTTTTATGTGTAGTTGATTGTGTGATGTGATGTAAAACGAAATAAAATATTTATACAGTTAAAAATATTTTATAGTTAAAAATAGAATTTTTAACGTGTATATGAAATGAAATAAAAATAAACAAATCGGACGATTTGTTTATACACACACATTTGACTGATATAGATTGGGATGATAAATTTTACACATCGCCCAACTGCACAAATAAAATCTGTGTTTGATTTTTTGAAACCCCACACGAGTATTGGGATGATATTTGACGTACACGTATCCCGATTGTTTAGTTGTATGTCGATCGATTGATTGACAGACTGTTATAAGCGTTGAATATTTATATTTGATGCTTATACAGTGTAGAATGCACTTTGGATGATGGTTGATTATTCATCGTTGTTGATATATACATGGGTTGTAGAAAATCCAAATAATTAACATTATATGGTAATTGGTTGGGCCTCATTCCAGTTTCGAAAAAGAAATATTTAAAATAAAAATATTTGAAATAGAAATATTTGAAGAGAAATATTTGAATAGAAATGTTTAAAATAAAAATATTTGAAATAGAATATTTGAAAATAGAAACATATGAAGCCGTGTTGGTAAGATTGACGCCATTTTGACGTGAACGATATTTATATCGATTTTATTCATTTTTTAACGAATATCGAAAGTGATTTCAAAATCTGATATTTTGAAAAGAAATGAGTTCGAATTGAAATTGAATAGAAATGAATTCGAATTGAAATTGAATATAAATGAATTCGAATTGAAATTGAATATAAATGAATTCGAATTGAATTGAAATCGATTTGAAATGAATTTAAAACGAATTTATATTGGAATATTCAATTTTGATTTGAAATTGAATATGAAGTTGAAACCGCTTTGAAAATGAATTGAAAACGATTCATAAAGCACGTTTTGAATTGAAATCGACGAAGTATATATTATATATATATAATAAAATGGCCTGAATAGAACGCGCCGCGCCGCGGCAGTTCGCGAATTTCGAACATTGACTTCGAACGAATATTGCGGGAGATCCGACCGTCGGATTCTCCAAAAACCGGAACCGTTGGGTTCGTATCGAAAAGAGATTTCTAACGAATATTAGAAATCTAATGGTTGGATTTTGAATTATGTCCAAATCAAATTTGGAAAAGGTTGCTATAAGTGCAGTTCGATGGCCGTTGATGGAAATCGACTGTACGGGCCTTGATAAAATTATTAAAAATAGTAATAATTTGTGTAAAATCATAAGAAATGATTTAGAAAGAATTGGGATGAAAAACTCCATATTTGAAAAGATAAAAATAGATTTTTATCGAAATGAACTAGTTTTGAACTAGAATTATAATTCTATTTATTTTTGAATAAATAAATTGAATTTGAAATGGTTTTGAAAATAACCATAATTTCCAATAATTATATTGGAATGGATTTGAATCGAAATTGTCTTTGGATTTTTTCGATGTTGGATTTCATGATGATACAGATATTGTTATGGGGATTTGAAAGATATATGCATATCGTTATTTCCAATACGATATTTGTTAGTCGTAGAATTTGATATTGAATATAAGCCGATATATTTTCTATTCAGAGCCTTGTGTTTAATATCAAATGTGATTTGGGTTTGTCGTGAATGGTGTCTTCATTAACAATGTTCTTAAGCCCAGTTGAGAAAAGATTAAATCTTTTATTTGGATTTAATGAAGTGTACCCATTTAAATAATATTTAATTGGAATTAAATTGATATTTATTTTTGGGTTTATCGTGAACAGTGTTTTTAAATAACACTCGTTCTTTAACCCGATAATTAATGGAATGTGATTTTGGGTTTATCGTGAACTGTGTTTTAAATGACACTGATTCTTTAACCCAGTCACAGATTAAAACTAAGTGGAGTTTTAATGAATCTTTAATTAGATTGAAATGATCGAGAATGGTGTATCACCAATTTTGCTCCAGGCATTAGTTAAATCTTTAATTAGATTTGAACGTGAAATGGTAATTGAATTTACCGATAACACCGTGGTGTTAGATATGAAGTAAAACCAATTTTACTTCATGGGATGAATAGGTTGGGATTGGGAAATTAAAACAAATGATTACTTCGGTAAGGTTCGTTAATCCTGACTAGTTGAATTCATATTCAAAAGGAGATTAGAGAATAAATTTAAAGGATTTATCTTTGATAAAATTAATGGGAACCTTTCCCTATGAATGTGAAATTTAGAAACTAACTGTCGGTTAGCTAAGCAGAATGGTTTTCTGGATATTGATCTGATGTTGGTTTCGGCCTTCGGGGTTAATACTTGGGGGATTATTCTCTTGATTAATTTACGGTTAGTGACTGATGAATTGGAATGAGGCGTATGTTGTGTTTGTGAAACACTTATTTAGAATATACGCGAGTTATTCGGAAAGACCGGGTCTATCCCATTCTGAATAACCGATACGACGATAAGTCGAAGATGAAGACGATGGTCGAAGACCGGAGGTCTTCACGTCGTTTGGGTGATTACTGATAATCTTGATTGGGCTGTACACCCAAGAAGATGGAAACAGTTGTTGATCGTCCAGACGTATTTGGAGATCAATGGATATGCGGGGTACTAGGTGCCTCCGGCTTCGTTCAGACCCAGAACGGACTTGTAAATGGATTGTGTGTCTGGCATTGGATTTTATTCTGTGTGATTGATCTCTATTAAATATATATCTGTTTGGCGGTGGAGAATTCATTCTCTTGCTTAACGCCCTTCTCTGAGAAGTACGAGCTCAGGGGTTATATACTGATGGATATCAAACTCATAGAATGAATTGCCTGTGTGGCATGCCCAAGTGGCAAATGATCAAGGCTTCTGTTGAAAAGCAAAGTCTTGTGGTGATGATCAAAGCACAGCCTGTGTGGCACAGCTTTGTGTAACGTGAATTCGCGAGCCTCACACCCCAGTTGTGAACCGAAAACGGGAGAGGACCTCAGGGAGGGCATGCGTTTCTTTCTAGCTAGGGTGGTGTCAGTGACCTACCAGCCTTGACATTTATATACTTTTCACCTGTGTGGTTGTTGCTGTTGCGAGGCGCCTCGGTTTGATTGGACGATCCGGGTTCGATGGAGTCATTCGTTGGCTCATTTGCACCCCAAAGGGCGGGGAAACGTAGTGTTCAGGCATTTTAATCCACATCGGTGGACCGGCCCTGTCGCTCCAAGGGTCACTCGAGCTCTGATCCTGAGACAGGTAGGCTAGATTGTCTCGAATCGGTTGAGGACTATCTTTTGCCTCGGTTCATAGACGGAAATCCAATTTCAAAATACGTGACATTTGCGGTTTTAATTGTAGAACTAGTATGGCAACATGATATATGGTACCCATGCCGTCTATGATTGATATTTATGATTTGAAGTTGTTTTATACACTATGCACTTATAGTATCAAATGATTTGTTTTAAACGTATCAAGCATTCTTTGGTTGTTATAAGGGAAAACCCTATCCCCCGGCTTGCGTTGCATTATGTGATAGGACCTGGGACTTATAACAGCTTCATTTTTCTTTATTTAGCACTACGCTGTTTGTTTTATGCACTGGTATTCTTGGGAGGAAACCCGTTCCGTGTTATACGGCGTGGTCCCTTGATTTATCTAACTTTGAAAATAAAGATTAATAACGGTTTTAGTTCTCACACCAGTCACATGACTGACCTGGAGTTTATTGTTTTAACCTAAACTCTGGGTGCCCCTATTTTGACACGGGCATCTAGTAGTTTTGGTTTTGCAGATTTATATTCACAGGATCCTGGTTTACAGCTGGAACGATATCCGGAAAGCTTTGTATCCGTATATCTCTTCTAGTTGTGTATTGTATTATTTTCCGCTGCGATGTATTTAAATATAATTTAAATCTCTGATATTTCTGTGTAATATTCATTTATACTCTGTATATTCTTGTATTCTGATGAAATTGTTGTAATATACATTGAAATGTTCTTCCGTCTGCGTTCTTTTGTGTGGCTTGTTCTCGAACTATCTGTGCTTTCCTTTACGGGGAAGTTACGGGTTTTCACAGTTGGTATCAGAGCTTTGGTTTACAAAGCAGAGAACAGGACACATTAGAACCATACGAAAGAATTCATCAGATATTGGATTAGTAATATCCAATGAGAATGACTCGTTAGAGATGGGATCAGTAGTATCCAAGAACGAGTGTGAAGAGTAAATTTTTAAAATAAAAATGAAAACCAATTTTGTTTTGAAAATTTAAAATCAATTATTCGTATTTGATTATTTAGTTTATATTGATTTGGACAGTCCAGTATATAAAGATTTTGCATATATGCCTTGCAAACGTGTATTTAAAATTTTAATATACTGGATAGATATAGATTCACACTCTAGTCACCCGAAGATGATTCTGATGATTGTAGCTACATCATCAGAATTAGTGTTCGAGTGTCGAAGGTGTGATATTTATTTATCTCCTATTGACTGGTGTGAGAACCAAAATTAGATAGGGCTTATTGTTGTGATTTGGCTTCAAAAATGTGATTTTTGAATATATATCAAAGGTATGAGTTTGAAAAGCTAATCAACTAATTGATTGATGATTGAATTGTTTGATTATAGTTTGATTAATTAAAACGTTGAACATTTAGCCAAATGGTATCAAAAAAATGAATTGTATTGAAATTTGGTCGCATTTTCTTGCATATACATGTACTTACATTGAACAGGTCATAGCAAGGAGGCTAGAGCAGAGAATAAAATTTGTTTGCCCGACAAATAGGTACATGTTTATCATAATTTACTGTTCTGTTTGGGTGATGATGATTTTATGAGCCTATTGGCTAGCCGTTTGGCTTTTTCTTTTTCTTTTTGAGATCAGAAGGCCTACATGGAAATTTCGGAATTTTCCCGTGGATCCCGGTGCAGGGGAGGTTATGGAGAAATTTTTCGAAAATTTAGGGTGTTAGCCAAATTTTTGAAGAATTGGAAAATTCTCAGAAACTGAAAAGTTGGAGAATGGAAGCCAGATCGAATGTAGAGTTGATTAGTCAAACCACTTTCGACATTGTTCCTTTTCGAGGACGAAAATTTTTAAGTTGGGGAGATTGTAACAACCCGAAAATCTGGGCCAGTTTAAAATTTTTATTTTGGCAATTTTAGCAAATTTTGATTATTTAAAATGAATTATTTTAAATAATATCAACGAGAAATTTATTTTGAATATAATTCGAACGTATATATTATATACGTCGTCGTTAGAATATATATAATATTTATTTTAATTATAAATAGAATTGAAAACGGCGCGGTAGTTCGATAATTAGATTTCAAACTTCAATTGAATGTACCGGGTGCAAAACAAACCGGATTTTAGTGAAACTAAAAATAATAGGATCTAATTGATGATATCTTTCCAACGAATCCGAAAAATTGAAATTTCATGGCGGGAATCAAAAGATATGTCCAGATGAATATTCTGAATAGTCGCTATGGAATTCAGGCCCTTAAAAATGGGAATTTTGCAAACGACCTCGGATTTCGACGAAACGACTTTTGTTGGGTCCATGATGTCAAATTATTGCTAGATCCCAAATTTCATAATTTTTCGAATCAATATGTGAGAGTGGCAAAGGAAAACGCGTTTGACCAGTTTCAGTTGATTTTAATCGACTGGAAAATGGCCATTTTTCTAACGGTCTCAGAATTCGACGAAACTAGTTTTGTTAGGACCGTATCGTCAATACGAAGCTAGAAAATATTTTTCGGGAATTTTTCGAGTTAATATGTGGCCCCGGTAAATTGAAATGGGCGTTCAAATTCAATATATAGAGTTATATGTTGATTTTAACGAAAACTGATCGAAACGGTCGAATCTGCTTGCGGTACATATCCCATTGTGTTCGGAATGGGGGTAAAACGATATGGACGACAGGAGGTGGGCCTCGTTTTAGGGTCGAAGTAAAAAGTTACTTTTTAGAGAAATAAAATAATTAAGTAATAAAATAAAACCCCTCCTCCCTTTTATCTTTGTTCAGACCCCCCCCCCCCCCGGTTTACTTTTCAAATCGATCAGAGAATAAAAAAAAAGAGAAACGAAAGGGGGGAGGCGCTCCTCCCAGCAGCGCCGCCGCGCCCCCCTGGCGCGCCGCCGCCAGGATGTGGCCCCCTCTTCCTCCACCTCCACTTCTCCTCCTCTAACCTCTCCCTCCCCGCCCAAGCACGAAACCACCACACGCGCCACCCTGCTGGACCGCCCGCCACCCTCCACCACCCTCCGACCAACTCGCGGGCCCCCCATCTGACCTCACGCTCCTCCTCCACTCTTCTGTCCCTGGCCGCAAGCCCCCCCAACCAACCTGACGCGACGAACCCCCTCTTCCTTTGATCATCGTGAGTATTTCCTTTCCTTTCTTCCCTTTTTCTGATTTTGATTCTAGGCGAAAAAAATAGGGTTTTAGCCAATAAAAGATTTGATTTTTTTATCTATTTAAAAGTTATGTTTTTATTTATAAAAATACGGTTTTTATATAGGGTAATGATTTATAAAGATTCGATTTTTATTCATTTGAAAACCATAAAGATATGATTTTTGAAAATGAAAAGAAGTGATTTTTAACGAAGTAAAAATTCGATTTTTATATATTGAATAGCGAAGTTAAAATTCAATTTTTATATATTGAATAGCGAAGTAAAAATTCGATTTTTATATATTGAATAGCGAAGTAAAAATTCGATTTTTATATATTGAATAGCGAAGTAAAAAATTCGATTTTTATATATTGAATAGTGAAGTAAAAATTCGATTTTCATATATTGAATAGCAAAGTAAAAATCCAATTTTTATATATTGAATAGCAAAGTAAAAATTCGATTTTTATATATTGAATAGCGAAGTAAAAATTCGATTTTTCTATATTGAATAACGAAGTAAAAATTCGATTTTTACATATGTAGTGGATACGGGCAACGGAAGTGACAAGAAGCGAAAACAGCGAAGATTTCTACAAATGAAGAGTCGAGGCGCTGGATTAGCAATTCTGTGAGAACTTCTCACCTTTTAATTTTGTTTTCTAGTTAAAATATATACTAGGATGCAGACGGTGTCTAGTAGCACCCGGCACCCATCGTACACAGACCATGGACGGCTTGTATGCTTGTTTGTTTGATTTTGATGTGTAGTTGATTGTGTGATGTGATGTAAAACGAAATAAAATATTTATACAGTTAAAAATATTTTATAGTTAAAAATAGAATTTTTAACGTGTATATGAAATGAAATAAAAATAAACAAATCGGACGATTTTTTTATATACACACATTTGACTGATATAGATTGGGATGATAAATTTTACACATCGCCCAACTGCACAAATAAAATTTGTGTTTGATTGTTTGAAACCCCACACGGGTATTGGGATGATATTTGACGTACACTTATCCCGATTGTTTAGTTGTATGTCGATCGATTGATTGACAGACTGTTATAAGCGTTGAATATTTATATTTGATGCTTATACAGTGTAGAATGCACTTTGGATGATGGTTGATTATTCATCGTTGTTGATATATACATGGGTTGTAGAAAATCCATATAATTAACATTATATGGTAATTGGTTGGGCCTCATTCCAGTTTCGAAAAAGAAATATTTAAAATAAAAATATTTGAAATAGAAATATTTAAAGAGAAATATTTGAATAGAAATGTTTAAAATAAAAATATTTGAAATAGAAATATTTGAAATAGAATATTTGAAAATAGAAACATATGAAGCCGTGTTGGTAAGATTGACGCCATTTTGACGTGAACGATATTTATATCGATTTTATTCATTTTATAACGAATATCGAAAGTGATTTCAAAATCTGATATTTTGAAAAGAAATGAATTCGAATTGAAATTGAATAGAAATGAATTCGAATTGAAATTGAATATAAATGAATTCGAATTGAAATTGAATATAAATGAATTCGAATTGAATTGAAATCGATTTGAAATGAATTTAAAACGAATTTATATTGGAATATTCAATTTTGATTTGAAATTGAATATGAAGTTGAAACCGCTTTGAAAATGAATTGAAAACGATTTATAAAGCACGTTTTGAATTGAAATCGACGAAGTATATATTATATATATATAATAAAATGGCCTGAATAGAACGCGACGCGCCGCGGCAGTTCACGAATTTCGACCATTGACTTCGAACGGATATTGCGGGAGATCCGACCGTCGGATTCTCCTAAAACCGGAACCGTTGGGTTCGTATCGAAAAGAGCTTTCTAACGAATATTAGAAATTAGAAATCTAACGGTTGGATTTGGAATTACATTCAAATCAAATTTGGAAAAGGTCGCTATAAGTGCAGTTTGATGGCCGTTGATGGAAATCGACTATACGGGCCTTGATAAAATTATAAAAAATAGTAATAATTTGTGTAAAATCATAAGAAATGATTTAGAAAGAATTGGGATGAAAAACTCCATATTTGAAAAGATAAAAATAGATTTTTATCGAAATGAACTAGTTTTGAACTAGAATTATAATTCTATTTATTTTTGAATAAATAAATTGAATTTGAAATGGTTTTGAAAATAACCATAATTTCCAATAATTATATTGGAATGGATTTGAATCGAAATTGTCTTTGGATTATTTCGATGTTGGATTTCGTGATGATACAGATATTGTTAAGGGGATTTGAAAGATATACGCAAATCGTTATTTCCAATACGATATTTGTTAGTCGTAGAATTTGATATTGAATATAAGACGATATATTTTCTATTCAGAGCCTTGTGTTTAATATCAAATGTGATTTGGGTTTGTCGTGAATGGTGTCTTCATTAACACTGTTCTCAAGCCCAGTTGAGAAAAGATTAAATCTTTTATTTGGATTTAATGAAGTGTACCCATTTAAATAATACTTAAATGGAATTAAATTGATATTGATTTTTGGGTTTATCGTGAACAGTGTTTTTAAATAACACTCGTTCTTTAACCCGATGATTAATGGAATGTGATTTTGGGTTTATCGTGAAATGTGTTTTAATTGACACTGATTCTTTAACCAAGTCACAGATTAGAACTAAGTGGAGTTTTGATGAATCTTTAATTAGATTGAACTAATCGAGAATGGAGCATCACCAGTTTTGCTTTAGGCGTTAGTTAAATCTTTAATTAAATTTGAACGTGAAATCGTAATTGAATTTACCGATAACACCGTGGTGTTAGATATGAAGTATAACCAGTTTTACTTCATGGGATGAATAGGTTGGGATTGGGAAATTAAAACAAATGATTACTTCGGTAAGGTTCGTTAATCCCGACTAGTTGAATTGATATTCAAAAGGAGATTAGAGAATAAATTTAAAGGATTTATCTTTGATAAAATTAATGGGAACCTTTCCCTATGAATGTGAAATTTAGAAACTAACTGTCGGTTAGCTAAGCAGAATGGTTTTCTGGATATTGATCTGATGTTGATTTCGGCCTTCGGGGTTAATGTTTGGGGAATTATTCTCTTGATTAATTTACGGTTAGTGATTGATGAATTGGAACGAGGCGTATGTTGTGTTGGTGAAACACTTATTTAGAATATACGCGAATTATTCGGAAAGACCGGGTTTATCCCATTCTGAATAACTGATACGATGATAAGTCGAAGATGAAGACGATGGTCGAAGACCGGAGGTCTTCACGTCGTTTGGGTGATTACTGATAATCTTGATTGGTTTGTACACCCAAGAAGATGGAAACAGTTGGTGATCGTCCAGACGTATTTGGAGATCAATGGATATGCGGGGTACTAGGTGCCTCCGGTTTCGTTCAGACCCAGAACGGACTTGTAAATGGACTGTGTGTCTGACATTGGATTTTAGTCTGTGTGATTGATCTCTATTAAATATATATCTGTTTGGCGGTGGAGAATTCATTCTCTTGCTTAACGCCCTTCTCTGAGACGTACGAGCTCAGGGGTTATATACTGATGGATATCAAACTCATAGAATGAATTGCCTGTGTGGCATGCCTAAGTGGCAAATGATGAAGGCTTCTGTTGAAAAGCAAAGTCTTGTGGTGATGATCAAAGCACATCCTATGTGGCACAGCTTTGTGTAACCTGAATTCGCGAGCCTCACACAACGGTTGTGAACCAAAAACGGGAAAGGACCTCAGGGAGGGCATGCGTTTCGTTCTAGCTAGGGTGGTGTCAGTGACCTACCAGCCCTGACATTTATATACTTTTCACATGTGTGGTTGTAGCTGTTGCGAGGCGCCTCGGTTTGATCGGACGATCCGGGTCCGATGGAGTCATTCGTTGGCTCATTTGCGCCCCAAAGGGCGGGGAAACGCAGTGTTCAGGCATTTTAATCCACATCGATGGACCGGCCCTGTCGCTCCAAAGGTCACTCGAGCTCTGATCCTGAGACATGGTAGGCTAGATTGTCTCGAATCAGTTGAGGACTATCTTTTGCCTCGGTTCATAGATGGAAATCCAATTTCCAAATACGAGACATTTGCGGTTTTAATTGTAGAACTAGTATGGCGACATGATATATGGTACCCATGCCGTCTATGATTGATATTTATGATTTGAAGTTGTTTTATACACTATGCACTTATAGTATCAAATGATTTGTTTTAAACGTATCAAGCATTCTTTGGCTGTTATAAGGGAAAACCCTATCCCCCGGCTTGCGTTGCATTATGTGATAGGACCTGGGTCTTATAACAGCTTCATTTTTCTTTATTTAGCACTGCGCTATTTGTTTTATGCACTGGTATTCTTGGGAGGAAACCCGTTCCGTGTTATACGGCGTGGTCCCTTAATTTGTCTAACTTTGAAAATAAAGATTAATAACGGTTTTAGTTCCTACACCAGTCACATGACTGACCTGGAGTTTATTGTTTTAACCTAAACTCTGGGTGCCCCTATTTTGACACGAGCAGCTAGTAGTTTTGGTTTTGCAGATTTATATTCACAGGATCCGGGTTTACAACTGGAACGATATCCGGAAAGCTTTGTATCCGTATATCTCTTCTAGTTGTGTATTGTATTATTTTCCGCTGCGATGTATTTAAATATAATTTAAATCTCTGGTATTTCTATGTAATATTCATTTATACTCTGTATATTCTTGTATTCTGATGGAATTGTTGTAATATACAATGAAATGTTCTTCCGTCTGCATTCTGTTGTGGCTTGTTCTCGAACTATCCGCTCTTTCCTTTACGGGGAAGTTACGGGTTTTCACATAGGTTAAGTGTTGTCATTTAAATTCGAGACTTAACCCCATCGGTCTAGCATGTCAATTTGGTTAAGTGTTGTCATTCAAGTTCGTGACTTAACCCGTCTACGTGTCATGTCAAATTGGCTAAGTGTTGTCGCTCAAGTTCATGACTTAGCCCTACGAATCGTGTGTCAAGTTGGTTAAGTATATTCAAGCGGTTCATGACTTAAGCCTATCAAATCATCGTTTCAAATTGGTTAAGTATATTCGAGCGGTTCATGACTTAAGCCTATCAAATCGTCGTGTCAAATTGGTTAAGTATATTCAAGCGATTCATGAATTAAACCTTTCAAATCATCGTGTCAAATTGGTTAGGTATATTCAAGCGGTTCATGACTTAACCCTATCATGTGGCATTAATTCATTAATGCATCCCAACCTCTCACATCAGACCTGTTGTTGTGGTCACTGGATATGCCGGGCGGTTCCGGGCAGAATTACACCACAACTCAGTCTAACCTTGGGTTTTCAAGTGCGATATGACCAACTACCCACATTGGATCCTATTTTTTGCAGTAACTGGATTTGACGGGCGGTTCCGGGTAGAATTACACTACAAACTCAACCCAACCTCGAGTTGGCCATTTTCAAGTTCATTCTAAGTGTCATGTCCATGTTCAAGTTTTATGTCAAGTTCGTGTCAAGTTTCATGGCGGGTTTCACGTCCATATCCAGGTTCAGGTTATAACAGCGTTCATGCTTCAAGTTTTGCCTTTTATCAAGTTCATAATTCATGTTCATAACCAATTCATGTTCATAACCAATTCATGTTTTGCCTATTCTACCCAAATCGTGTTCCCATCGCATGTAAACGTGATCAATCCATACTACAAATAAATCCAAATCTCATAATAACATCAAAACTTTGATAGGCAAGAGGGAAGAGCATAAAGCAATAAAAGGGGTTACAAGACTAGCATGACATAAATTGGTTACAACATCACTGGCATATAGGATTCCAAATCTAGCAAGATAAGGCGATAGCCATGGTAAACGCTGACATAAAAGAATAGGCATGCAAAAGAAAGCCAAATACAAGGATAATAGATCCAATGGTTTTGGTGTACATAATAGCGAATAAACTAAGCAAGTCACACCCTAGGTATACGATCCACAAAAATGCCAATTCGGTGCACGACATGGTTTTCAACTATAGTGTTATGGGCATGAACAATCAAATATAATAGTCTTAGGCAATTAACCCCAATAGTCATAGGTAGAAATCTCATAGTTATGAATCATAAGCGACTCATCACAATAATCATGGATAATTAAAAATAGTTCGAGGCAAATAGTCATAGACATTTAAGAGTAATGGTTTCAAAGTAATGGTCATAGATAATGGCCTTATGTTCATAATCATAGGTAATAATTCTCATAGTCAAGAGACATAGGTGATTAGCCACAATTGTCCTCGTCATAGTCATAGGCATAGTCTTATGTTCACAGTCATAGGCTTAGTCTTATGTTCTTAGTCATAGTCATAGGCACAGTCTTATGTTCATCGTCATAGTCATAGGCATATTAAGGTTATAGACATGAAAGAATTTGATTTATAACATGAATAGGCCTCAAATAGAAATATTCCCACAAGTCGAGATCCAAGAATTTAAGTTACAATCTAGCGTTTGAATAATAAACTAGGTCCAACAACATGAAAGGGCATGATTCAGTCAATAAGAAATAATCCCAAAATCATAGATTTAAGAAGAGACAAGAACAGATCCAAATAGATAATCAAGTTTAGGTCCAATTTCATTTTATTCCATGTCCATATCAAATTTAACAAGTTTTAATCTCAAAGTAACTAGAACTTACAGAGCGCGGATGGAGAATTAGAGTGCAGAGATTTGATTCTAGAAACGGTTGTTGTAGTTGTTGAATCTCTATTTGTTTAGTCTTGTTCTAGTTGAAAACCACCAATTTGCAATTTCTAGATGTTATCTTAACGAAGAAGAAGTAGCCATTTTCTCTTTAATTTAATTATTTCAGAAGCAGCATAAGGACAGAATGAAATGGTGTGGAGAGAATGAGGCTAGGGGTGAGTTTATATAGGATTAGAGTCACGAATCTGGTCACGAAAACGGTCTAAATACATCAGAATGCATCTGGTTCAGGAAATAGGTTCGGGAGGCAGGTCGACCCCTAGGTCGACTCCCCAGTCGACCCCCAGGTCGACTCCCCAGTCGACCTGGTCATGGGGTGGTCGACACCCCAGTCGACCTGGTTGGGGGGAGGTCGAATCCCCAGTCAACCTGGGTATATGTGCAGGAATTTTCCCGCTAGCCTTCTCTGGGTTTGTATTTCGAATTTTCTGGCTTTATTTTCGAGCTGTTTTATTTTATTCAAATTCCTGAAACTTCTGAAGGTCATAACTTGGTCATACGAACTCCGATTTTCGAAAACTCAGACTCGATTTCATGCAGAATTTCGAGATGAACACAATTGCGTAACCCTTTTCCCTCGGTTTTTATTTTAAAATTTAATTCTGCCTTGATTAATGGTTATAACATGTTATTAAAATATGGGTTGTTACAGAAGAAATCAACTAATGATTAACAGATCTGACAATGTGGCATTCAAAGTGATGGTGCTATCTATGAAAGGTAATTAATCGTAGCCTCAGGCCTCAATAACGAGTAAATGAAAAAAAATGGGCAAGCAACATGGCTAAGTTGTTACCTTCCAATTAGGGTGTATTATCACCTATCTAGAGAAATTTCATTTCCTTCTTTAATCTATCGATGTTATCCCTTTCGGAAAACGGATGCTGATGCCAACCGTTGTAACGCCCTGCCTCTATTGTAAAGAAAAGGAATTTCGCTTGATCCGAATCGATCACTAAACCGACCAAGACCGTTCAAAACCCCTGATTGTTTCGAGAACACAACAAATCGGAATACAAACAGAAGAACATTTCATTGTTAATTATAACGATTCCATCAGAGTACAAGAATATACAGAGTATAAACCAATATTACACATCATAAAATTTCAAAGATTACAATACATTACATAGCAGAGGAAAAATAGTACTATACACAATTGAAAGAGATATACAGGTACAGAGCTTTCCGGATATCGTTCTAGCTGTAAACCAGGTTCTGGTGAATATAAATCTGCAAAACCAAAACTGCTACCTGCTCGAGGAAAATAAAGGCACCCAGAGTTTAGGTTAAAACAATAAACTCCAGGTCAGTCATGTCACTGGTATGAGAACTAAAATATTTATTAATCTTTATTTTAAAGTTAGGTAAATCAAGGGACCACGCCGTATAACACGGAACGGGTTTTCTCCCAAGAATACCAGTGCATAAAACAACAGCGCAATGCTAAATAAAGAACAATGAAGCTATTATAAGACCCAGGTCCCATCACACAATGCAACACAAGCCGGAGGATAGGGTTTTACCTTATAATAGCCAAAGAATGCTTGATACGCTTAATTTCTTCATTTATTATTACTATAAGTAAAGAAAACAACTTCAAATATAAATGTATCTATCATAGGCGGCATGGGTACCATATATCATGTCGACATACTAGTTCTACAATTAAAACTGCAAAAACACGTATTTGGAAATTGGATTTCCATCTGTGAACCGAGGCAAGGGATCGTCCTCAACCGAATCGAGACAATCTAGCCCATGTCTCAGGCAAGCGCGCAGACAAGCCTTGGAGCGACACGGCCGGTCCACTCGATGTGGATTAAAATTAAACCCTGAACACTACGTTTCCCCGCCCTTTTGGGCGTAAAAGAGCCAACGAATGACTCCATCGGCTCTACATAGTCACGGATATATCCGAGGCGCCTTGCAATAGCAACAACCGCACAGGTGAAAATAATATAAATGTCAGGGCTGGTAGGTCACTGACACCATCCTAGCTAGAAGGAAACGCATGCCCTCCCTGAAATCCTTTCCTGTTTCTGGTTCGCAACCGGAGTGTGAGGCTCACGAATTCACGTTACACAAAGCTATGCCACACAAGCGGTGCTTTGATCATCAACCACAAGACTCTGCTTTTCAATAGAAGCCTTGATCATTTGCATCTTAGCATGCCACACAGGTGAACCACTCCATGGAACCGATATCCATCAATCATACAGAATGATATCCAATGTCAGACACACGGTCCATTAACAAGTACGTTCTGGGTCTGAACGAAACCGGAGGCACCTTGTACCTCGCATATCCATCGATCTCCAAGTACATCTGGACAATCACCAACCGATTCCCTCCTCTTGGGTGTACAGCCCAAACAAGATCATCAATAATCAACCAAACGATGTGAAGACCTCCGGTCTTCGACCACAGTCTTCATCCTCGACACCACGTCGAATCAGTTATTCAGAATGGGTTAAATCCGGTCTTTCCGATTAACTCGCGTATATAATTAACAAGTGTTACAAAAACACAACATACGCCTCATTCCAATTCAGAATATTCTTTTATTCAAATATTCTTACACTTTGGGAAAGGTTTCCATTAATTTTATCAAAGATAAATTCTTTAAATTTATTCTTTAATCTTCTTTTGAATATCAATTTAAACTAGTCGGGATTAGCGAACCACACCGAAGTAATCATTTATTTTATTTCCCAATCCCAACCTATTCATCCCATGAAGTAAAACTGGTCATACTTCATATCTAACACCATGGTGTTATCGGTAAATTCAATTACCATTTCACGTTAAAATCTAATTACATATTTAACTATTGCCTGGAGTAAAACTGGTGATACTCCATTCTCGATCATTTCAATCTAATTAAAGATTCATTAAAACTCCACTTGGTTTTAATCTTCCCAAAAATCAATATCAATGATTATTTAACTTGGGTAATCACATCCTGTCCTTAACTGGGTTAATGAACCAATGTCATTTAAAACACGGTTCACTATAAACCTAAAATCACATTACATTAATTATCGGGTTAAAGAATATGTGTTATTTAAAACACCGTTCACGATAAACCCAAAAATCAATTCAAATTCAATTCCAATTAAATACCATTTAATTGGTACACTTCATTAAATGTAAATAAAAAGATTTAATCTTTTTCTCAATTGGGTTTAAGAACAGTGTTAATGAAGACGCCATTCATAACAAACCCAAATCCCATTTGATATTAAATACAAGGCTCTGAATAGATAATATATCGGCTTATATTCAATATCAATTTCTATGACCAACAAATATCGCATTGGAAATAACGATATAAATATATCTTTCAAATTTCCATAACAATATCTGTATAATCACGAAATCCAACATCGAAATATTCCAAAGACAATTTTGATTCAAATCCATTCCAATTCAATTATTGGAATTTCTGGTTACTTTCAAAACCATTTCAAATCCGCCTTATTTATTTTTAAAATAAATGGGATTACAATTCTAGTCAAAACTAGTTCATTTTGATAAAAATCTATTTTTATCTTTTCAAATATTGAATTTTTCGTCCCAGTTGTTTTCAAATCATTTCTTATGATTTTACACTAATTATTGATATTTTTAATAATTTTATCAAGGCCCGTACAGTCGACTTCCATCAACGGCCATCGAACTGCACTTACACTGACCTTTTCCAAATTTGGTTTGGACATATTTCCTAATCCAACCATTAGATTTCTAATTTCTTATATTCTTTAGAAAGACCTTTTCGATACGAACCCAACGGTTCCGGTTTTAGGAGAATCTGACGGTCGGACATCCCGTAATATCCATTCGAAGTCAATGGTCGAAATTCGCGAACTACCGCGGCGCGGCGCGTTCAATTCAGGCCATTATATATATACAATATATATATTATATATATTTCGTCGATTTCTTTTAAAACTTATTTTATAAATCGTTTTAACTTCGTTTTCAAAACGATTTCAACTTCATATTCAATTTCGAATCAAAATTGAATATTCCATATCATTAATCTATAAATGATAATATTTTCGAACTATTATGTTTTGAAATCACTTCCTTTTCTATATTCATTATAAAAATGAATAAAACTGATACAAATATCATTCACTTCAAAATAGCGTCAATCTAATCAACATGGCTTTATATATACAATAACTTCGTTATTCTATTCAACAAATGAATATTTTCTTCAATACACGAAATTTGCTTTTATTCAACACATGAATATATATTTTTTCAACACATGAATTTTCTTCTATTTTCCAAATTGGAATGAGACCCAATCAACTACCATATGATGTTAATTATATGGATTCTCTACAACACATGTACATAACAACAATGATAAATAATCAATCACCATCCAGAGTGCATCAAACAACTGCGTAAGCATTAAATATAAATAATTAACGCTTACACAGTTTGTCAACCCATCGATTAATATATGTGACGGCCTGCCCCGCACTAGCCTGCATTTCCTCCGAAAGTGCGCTGTACACATGCCCAGCTAGCACAGAACGGTCGTCAGAAGAAAAGAAAGAAGGGAATGAACTAATCAAGGAACCTGTAGAATGTCTCACAGCGCATGGAATAAAATATATTAACAACATACTTGACATAAAACAGGTGAGACAGTGCATAAGCTGATAACTAAAATAAACATCAATCATCAGAGCAGCGGAAATCCAAATACAGCTTATTACAATTTTCCAAATTTACTGTCTCTAAACAAAAGAAAGCTAAAGTAGAAGATGCACCACCAATGCCCAAGCAGTGATCTTCAACAACACAGGGAGAATATTATATATATATTACGTGGAAGCCTCCTGCTCGTCTCCGGATCATCTACCCGTGCATCACCAGCTAACCTGTCTCTAGTATGCTCGTGTGAGCACCCAGAGTAATAAGAGGAGACATAAAACTCTGGGTCAGACATAAAGCCTGGTATGAGCGATAAGCATCTAAACAAAACAATAACAGGTATACCAAACCATACCTGAACCTGGACCTGCAACCAAAGAGTTAGTACCACATACCGTACAATACTCTAAGGTGCCATAATAAATAGTGTAAGAATACGGGGGTGGGGTGTGCATGTCACAATGATAGCAAACAAATCATCCATAGCAACCATCCTCACATCTCTCACTCAGTGCGCAAAGCATACGATATCTACCACTTTGGAACACTAGACAAATTGAGGTAACGACGAATCCCGACTTGTAGCTTATGCGCTAGGACGCTCATCCGTTACTTCAAGTGCTTTCCCTTGGGCCAGGAGAGCTCCAATGAGGGTGTTGACAAAACGGAGTTGGTTCGCCTGCTGTGACCAAGCTAAACACATGGAGTCATGACCAAACATTTCAATGACTCGCTTCATTGGTCGTAGCCCTCGGTTCTACCGATGCCATAATGGCCCTGAATCCTCCCTCGTACCTCCTACCATAGTGGTCCAAAGCTATAGACATCGATAACCCCTTAACACTCGTCCTCGCAGCAAAGCCCAATCATGAAGCGAACTCGTTGATTCCCATCTGGATCTTGAGCTCTAGCTTCTCATTTGGACTACCTTTGCATCTCGGGTTTTGGTCATCATCTTTATCCGGATCGATCTTCATTCAGTTCGTAGTCATCACCGTCGGATCGTGAATAACCTCCTCCCCCAGCTCGGATCGTGGCACACTCTCCAGGTCATGTCGCCATCGTCGGATCGTGCTCCACCTCGGATCGGTTCGCGGATCGCATCGCCTTCACCAGGTCGGATCGGGTCGAGGCACTCCCACTGGTTCGGGTCGTGCTCCATAGCTCGTGGCGCTTCCCTTTGGTCGTGGAGGCACATCGGTTCGGATCGTGAGCTTCTGAAGTGGATCGGTTCGGGTCGGAGTAGCTCATGCTCACGAGAGGCGGATCGGGTCGGGTGGAGTGAGCGGGTCTGTTCAGATAGTGTGCTCCAACTTGTGATCCTCCATGGCTATCAATTCGCAAGCTTCCAGGTGGTTCGGATCGGTCTCCATCACCACAAGCGGTTCGTAGGGGCGGCTTCACAACGGTTCGGTTCGGGCCTCCCATCCGATCCGATCCGGTTCAGGTACTTTCCTGCACTGACTTTCCAGCGACTGTTTTGCGCCATACGACGACGTCTTCGACCAATCTAACTATTCTAATCAATCACAATTCATGTCAAACTGTCATAGCAACATATAACATCAATTGCAACACCATAACAACAATTTGATGGATTAAAATGGATCAAACATAGCTAGAACCCCTCATTTTCCCTTAATCCCTCTTAATCATGTTTAAGCATACAATTAGCAAAACACATCGAAATTAACCCAAATTTCTAACAGAGCCTTAAAACATTATTTTAGAATTTTAGGAATTTTTCCAGAATTTATTTACGTATAAATTCGCTAATCTTCACTAATTACCCCTAATTAACCGTAATTAGTGTAAAAGCAAGCTAATCACTCACCTTGGCCACAAAATAAAACACCAAATCTGAAATATTCTCTGTTTGGGTCGAATTCCTATGTATAGCAGCAGCTCCAACCTTGCTTTGTTGCTATTTGGCCTTGTTTTGATGTAGTTTAGGCTTAATCTTCACTAAAAATGTGTTTTGGGATGGTTTTAGGGGATGGAAGCCATTACTAAGGTCTCAAGAAGGTTTGTGGCGGCTCAAAACTGAAATGAAAGTGATAACCTAACCCTAATCAGTCCTCCTATACCTCTAAACCCGAAATTCCCCTCTGGGCCTAGCTGCTAATCACCCGGTTAAGCCCAATTAAGCTGTTTTTCACCATCTGAAACTTGTTTCAGCCATATCTCCCAAACGGTGAGTTCGTTTGGCTAATGTGACCACTCTACGGAAAGAGAAACCATCATCCGGAGTCAATGGGAGTTGTTTCAGGTCAAAATTCCTTCTAGTCAAAAGTTATGGCCAAAACAGTGCCAACTAGGGGTAAAATGGTCATTTAAAAATCGGGAAAAATCATGAACATGGGAAATGACCCCAATAGTCGTCCCCCAAAGTTACATGACCATACGACTTCGTATGTGAAAGAAATAAACATTCTACGATCTTATGATGCGTAGAATGCGGGTCGTTACCCTCTCCCCCCCTTAAGAAATTTCGTCCCCGAAATTCCTTAACCCAAGACATACAAAGGATCCCGCATGCCTAACAACCACATACAACTATCAATCATGCAAAACAAGCAAACAAGCCTATCCTAGCATGCGGAAAAACTAAGTCGAAGTCAAAATCTTACCAGGCAAAGAGTTCTGGGTGTGACTTCCTAATGTTCTCCTCTGTCTCCCAAGTACAATCATTCTCGTCCTCGCTCCACTGTACCTTGACTAGCTTCACCGCCTTCCTTCGAAGTTGCTTCATGTCGTGCGCGACAATACGGGCCGGCCTGCGGTTCCCAACCGCCTCGGGTTCTACTTCGAAGTCCTCTAACTGATCAGGTGAAATATTCATATCTGAGTCGTGAACGAAGTTCCTTAGTTAGGAAACATGAAATACGTTGTGAACTCCCGCCATCTTCTCCGGTAAGTCAATTCTATATGCCAAATTCCCGACTGGTTCAAGAACAGAGAATGGACTAACAAATCTTGGTGCTAACTTGCCTCTCCTGCCAAATCGTATTACGCTCTTCAACGGAGAAATCTTGACAAAAACCAAGTCACCAATGGAGAATTTTAGGTCTCTTCTTCTCTTATCAGCATAACTCTTCTGCCTATCTTGGGCAGCTTTCATTCGTTGTTGAATGATCTTGATCTTATCTGAGGTTTCTCTCACCACATCTGGTCCAAGCATAAACTTCTCGCCAGTCTCTATCCAACATGATGGTGAGTTGCACGGTCTTCCGTACAAAGCTTCAAACGGAGCCATACCGATACTGTATTGGTAGCTATTATTATATGCAAACTCTACTAGATGCAAATGGTCATCCCATGATCCACCAAAATCCAATATACATGCTCTCAAGAGGTCTTCCAAAATATGGTTCACCCTCTCCGTCTGACCGTCGGTCTAAGGATGATATGCGGTACTGAGATTTAACTCTGACCCTAGAGCCTCTTGTAAGCTCTTCCAAAACCCACTAGTGAACAACGGGTCTCGGTCGCTCACAATGCTTTTAGGTACTCCATGAAATCTCACTACCCACTTCATATACAATTCTGCTAACTTAGCTGTCGTTCTAGTCGATTTGACTGGTATAAACCTTGCACTTTTAGTCAGTCGATCTACAATTACCCAAATGCTGTCATATCCCGATCTAGTCCTTGGTAAACCATCGATGAAATCCATCGAGACTTGCTCCCATTTCCATTCGGGAATTTCTAAGGGTTGTAACAACCCACTAGGCTTCTTTTGCTCTGCTTTAACTAGCTGGCAATTCATGCAATTGGATATAAACTTCCCAACATCTCGTTTCATCCCTTCCCAGTAGTAGGTCTGCTTCATATCTCGATACATCTTATTACCACCGGGGTGTATAGTCAGCTTTGAGTGATGACATTCTCTAAGCACTTCATCCCTCAATCCATTGACATTGGGTACAACAAGCTTTCCATTCTTTCTAAGCCATCTATCTCGATCAAGCCCATACTTGTTCATCTCCTCATCGATACCCATCTCTAACTTGGAGATGATTTCCAATAGGTTAGGATCGTCCCTCTGACTAGAGCCGATCCGTTCAACCAAAATGGTTCTGATCGTCAAACTTGCTAACATTTCTGGATCCAATTCGCACTTTGGTCTGAAATCAAACCCCGCGATAAACTCCAGTTGCTTCCATTCAAGGAACATAGCCCCTAAGCTGACATGTTTTCTACTCAATGCATCAGCCACCGCATTGCCCTTTCCTGGTGTGTATGCGATGTCAAAATCATAGGAAGCTAAGAATTCTAACCACCTTTGTTGCCGGATATTTAGATCCTTCTGGAAGAAGAGATAATTCAACGACTTATGATCTGTAAACAGCTCAAATCTTTCTCCCAAGAGATAGTGTCTCCACATCCTCAACGCGAACACGATCGCTGCCAATTCCAAATCATGGGTAGGGTACCTTCTCTCGTGCGGTTTCAATTGCCGACTTGCGTAAGCTATAACCCTACCGCCTTGCATCAATACAGCACCCAGTCCAGTACCACAGGCGTCCGTGTATACCGTCATCTCTTCATCCCCCTTAGGAATGACTAACACTGGTGCGCTTGTCAACTTGTCCTTTAGACTTTTGAATGCATTCTCGCACTTTTCATCCCAGACAAAAGCTTGATTCTTCTTTGTCAACTGAGTCAACGGTGCTGCTATCTTGGAGAAGCCTTGGATAAACTTACGATAATATCCCGCTAATCCCAAGAAACTTCTTACATCAGTTGCGTTCTTGGGCGTAGGCCAATCCTGTACCGTAGCCACCTTTGCCGGGTCCACGGCAATACCATTCTCTGATACAACATGGCCCAAGAACCTCACTTCCCTCTTCCAGAAGTGACACTTAGAAAACTTTGCTTTCAATTGGTGTTTTCTCAACACCTCCATCACTACTCTTAAATTTTCCTTGTGTTCTTCCTCTGTCCTCGAATAGACCAAAATATCATCAACGAACAAAAGGACAAACTTATTCAACTGATCTCTGAATACCCTATTCATAAGATCCACAAAATATGCTGGGGCATTGGTCAGCCCGAATGGCATGACCAACCACTCATAAAATCCAGACGGCGTTCGAAATGCCGTTTTAGCTATACTTTCAGCTTCCACTCTAAGCTGATGAAAACCTGTCGCGAGATCCAACTGAGAAAATACTCTCGCGCCACTCAACTGATCGAATAAATCATCTATCCGCGGTAGAGGATACTTGTTCTTCCTCGTCACTTTATTCAACTCGCGGTAGTCTACACACAAACAAAGGGAACCATCCGCCTTGGTAGCAAACACAAATGGTGCTCCCCAATAAGAAACACTCCTTCTGATAAATCCCTTCTTCAAAAGATCGCTGACTTGCATGTCGAGCTCTCGTTGCTCTCTTAGTGCCATACGACGAAGTGGCATCACTATAGGCCTGGCATCCTTTACCAAATCAATACGAAACTCAATCTTTCGGTGTGGTGGAAGTCCGGTCACTTCTTCGAAAACATCCGGATACTGGCCAACCACGGGCAAACCTGACAACTCACTATGCGGAATGTCGAGGGAGTTTAGAAAACTAGCCAATACCCCCTTACTGGGTAGGCCACCAAACACTATCCTCCGCCCATCATCCGCTCTAGCTGTCACCAACAAGCCCTCACAGTCTACCACCACCCCGTATCTTTGGAGCCAATCTACTCCCAAAATAATGCCAAACCCAGTAAAGCCCAAAACAAAGCAATCACAAACAAACATGCATCCATGACTCGATAAGACCACATTACGACAAATCATGCTAAGGCTAGTTGAACCACCAATCGGGTTCGTCACTACTAAAGGTCTATCGACAATCTCGGGCTCCAATCCCAACCTATCTACCAGGTCACTAGATATGAAAGAACTGGAAGCTCCGGTATCAAACAAAACTCTAACAGGAACATCATAAACAGAAAGCATACCTTGAATGACGACATTCTTTCCCTTCTCCGCCGCTGTTGGGACATTCGACGAAGAAGGAATAGCATTAAGAGCGTAGGCTTTCACCATTTGCTTTTCCTTAGGGGGCTGTGGGCACTTGTCCTTGTGATGTCCCATTTGGCCACAGTTGAAGCACTTCCTATCCGCTGGCTTGGCCCGACAATTACTAGCATAATGGCCTTTCTTACCACAGCTGAAGCACTCAACATCTTGCTTATTCTTTTTCTTCTGGCCGTCCTTAGCTTGGTTCTGCTTTCTCTTATTCTAGGAACCACCCTTACCTCCACCACTTGCTTGTGGCTTTGGCTCATCTGCAGATGCAACCTCAGTCTTCGACTTAGGGTAGAGACTTTCTGATCTTAATGCTTTCCCCACAATCGACTCAAACGTCTCATCGATGTGGTTAATAAGCTTTTCCCCTAAGTACTGATCCAAACCAGTTATGAATTTCTCATTCTTCTTCTCGGCAGTATCAATAAGAGATAACCCATACTTCGACAAAGTGTCGAATTAAGCAATGTACTCCGAGACAACTCTGCCATTCTGCTTGAGCTCCAAGAATTTCTTTAACAGCACTGACTTCTGAGCAGCCAGAATGAACTTCTCGCTAAAGCGAGCCTTAAACTGCTCCCAAGTAATCTGATCTTCGGGAGTAGATGCCTTTATAGCATTCCACCAATTCATTGCCCGCCCTTGCAGTTGACGGGACGCTAGCTTTCTCTTCATTGCATCCTCGATACCCAAATCCTCGAAGATACGTTCGCAACTATCCAAACAATCCTGAACATCCGTGGCCGACTCCGTTCCATGGAACGGCTTCCCACCAAGACTAGTATAATCCTTATTCAGCTTGGCGAAGTCGACTCTTGGCGCCTGCATTATTGGACCACCACCATTTCCACCATTGGGAGCTGCCCTCTGTACATCTCTAAGCATCTCTCTCATGAGGTCAGTAAACATCGTCCTCATGTCAGCAGCATTCCCATTATTGGCTCCCCTATCAGCACCTCTAGTATATCGGCTCATCGTCAATCTGAAAAAGGAAACGATTAACGACTCCATAGTGGTGCTAGTGCAGTACGACTTCATCCTTATAATAGTAATAGTATATATATATATATATAGCTTTTAAAAACCAAAGTAATCACAAATACGCTCTCTCGTATACGTATATTATCTCTCCCTGATAACTTCCCTAGGTTAACTACGCAACCTAGAGCTCTGATACCAAGTGTGACGGCCCGCCCCGCACCAGCCTGCATTTCCTCCGAAAGTGCGCTGTACACATGCCCAGCTAGCACAGAACGGTCGTCAGAAGAAAAGAAAGAAGGGAATGAACTAATCAAGGAACCTGTAGAATGTCTCACAGCGCATGGAATAAAATATATTAACAACATACTTGACATAAAACAGGTGAGACAGTGCATAAGCTGATAACTAAAATCAACATCAATCATCAGAGCAGCGGAAATCCAAATACAGCTTATTACAATTTTCCAAATTTACTGTCTCTAAACAAAAGAAAGCTAAAGTAGAAGACGCACCACCAATGCCCAAGCAGTGATCTTCAACAACACAGGGAGAATATTATATATATATATATATATTACGTGGAAGCCTCCTGCTCGTCTCCGGATCATCTACCCGTGCATCACCAGCTAACCTGTCTCTAGTCTGCTCGTGTGAGCACCCAGAGTAATAAGAGGAGACATAAAACTCTGGGTCAGACATAAAGCCTGGTATGAGCGATAAGCATCTAAACAAAATAATAACAGGTATACCAAACCATACCTGAACCTGGACCTGCAACCAAAGAGTTAGTACCACATACCGTACGATACTCTAAGGTGCCATAATAAATAGTGTAAGAATACGGGGGTGGGGTGTGCATGTCACAATGATAGCAAACAAATCATCCATAGCAACCATCCTCACATCTCTCACTCAGTGCGCAAAGCATACGATATCTACCACTTTGGAACACTAGACAAATTGAGGTAACGACGAATCTCGACTTGTAGAAACCCTGCTGTGACCAAGCTAAACACATGGAGTCATGACCAAACATTTCAATGACTCGCTTCATTGGTCGTAGCCCTCGGTTCTACCGATGCCATAATGGCCCTGAATCCGCCCTCGTACCTCCTACCATAGTGGTCCAAAGCTATAGACATCGATAACCCCTTAACACTCGTCCTCGCAGCAAAGCCCAATCATGAAGCGAACTCGTTGATTCCCATCTGGATCTTGAGCTCTAGCTTCTCATTTGGACTACCTTTGCATCTCGGGTTTTGGTCATCATCTTTATCCGGATCGATCTTCGTTCAGTTCGTAGTCATCACCGTCGGATCGTGAATAACCTCCTCCCCCAGCTCGGATCGTGGCACACTCTCCAGGTCATGTCGCCATCGTCGGATCGTGCTCCACCTCGGATCGGTTCGCGGATCGCATCGCCTTCACCAGGTCGGATCGGGTCAAGGCACTCCCACTGGTTCGGGTCATGCTCCATAGCTCGTGGCGCTTCCCTTCGGTCGTGGAGGCACATCGGTTCGGATCGTGAGCTTCTGAAGTGGATCGGTTCGGGTCGGAGTAGCTCATGCTCACGAGAGGCGGATCGGGTCGGGTGGAGTGAGCGGGTCGGTTCAGATAGTGTGCTCCAACTTGTGATCCTCCATGGCTATCAATTCGCAAGCTTCCAGGTGGTTCGGATCAGTCTCCATCACCACAAGCGGTTCGTAGGGGCGGCTTCACAACGGTTCGGTTCGGGCCTCCCATCCGATCCGATCCGGTTCAGGTACTTTCCTGCACTGACTTTCCAGCGACTGTTTTGCGCCATACGACGGCGTCTTCGACCAATCTAACTATTCTAATCAATCACAATTCATGTCAAACTGTCATAGCAACATATAACATCAATTGCAACACCATAACAACAATTTGATGGATTAAAATGGATCAAACATAGCTAGAACCCCTCATTTTCCCTTAATCCCTCTTAATCATGTTTAAGCATACAATTAGCAAAACACATCGAAATTAACCCAAATTTCTAACAGAGCCTTAAAACATTATTTTAGAATTTTAGGATTTTTTCCAGAATTTATTTACGTATAAATTCGCTAATCTTCACTAATTACCCCTAATTAACCGTAATTAGTGTAAAAGCAAGCTAATCACTCACCTTGGCCACAAAATAAAACACCAAATCTGAAATATTCTCTGTTTGGGTCGAATTCCTATGTATAGCAGCAGCTCCAACCTTGCTTTGTTGCTATTTGGCATTGTTTTGATGTAGTTTAGGCTTAATCTTCACTAAAAATGTGTTTTGGGATGGTTTTAGAGGATGGAAGCCATTACTAAGGTCTCAAGAAGGTTTGTGGCGGCTCAAAACTGAAATGAAAGTGATAACCTAACCCTAATCAGTCCTCCTATACCTCTAAACCCGAAATTCCCCTCTGGGCCTAGCTGCTAATCACCCGGTTAAGCCCAATTAAGTTGTTTTTCACCATCTGAAACTTGTTTCAGCCATATCTCCCAAACGGTGAGTCCGTTTGGCTAATGTGACCACTCTACGGAAAGAGAAACCATCATCCAGAGCCAATGGGAGTTGTTTTAGGTCAAAATTCCTTTCTAGTCAAAAGTTATGGCCAAAACAGTGTCAACTAGGGGTAAAATGGTCATTTAAAAATCGGGAAAAATCGTGAACATGGGAAATGACCCCAATAGTCGTCCCCCAAAGTTACATGACCATACGACTTCGTATGTGAAAGAAATAAATATTCTACGATCTTATGATGCGTAGAATGCGGGTCGTTACAATATACAACTAAACAATCGGGATTAGTATACGTCAAATGTCATCCCAATACCCATATGGTGTTTCAAATCAACAAACACAGATTTTATTTGTGCAGTTGGGCGATGTGTAAAATTTATCGTCCCAATCAATATCAGTCAAATCGGTGTACATAAACAAATCGTTCAATTTGTAAATGAATATTTATTTGATTTCAACACATGAATATATATTTGATTTCAACACATGAATATATATTTTATTTCAACACATGAATATATATTTGATTTCAACACATGAATATATATTTTATTTCAACACTTGAATATATATTTGATTTCAACACTAGAATATATATTTGATTTCAACACATGAATATATATTTTATTTCAACACATGAATATATATTTGATTTCAACACAGGAATATATATTTGATTTCAGCACATCACAAATTAAATTCACACCAATTCATCAATCAAACCAAACAAGCAACCAAGTCGTCCATGGTCTGTGGACGACGGGTGTCGGGTGAAGCTAAGCATCATCAGCATCCTTGTGTATATTTCAAACTAGAAATCAAAATAAAAGTGAGAAGTTCTCACCTTTGGGTTCCACTCCGCCAGTTCAACTTCTGAACTTCTAAACTATTTGAATTTATTTGAAATTCCAATGCAGTCCTTACCACGCAATTCATAATAAAAGTCACATTTTTAATATGAAGTTTATATTAAAAATCATATTTTTATTTCAAAGAAAACATTATAAAAATTCATATTCTTACGTAAAAATCTCAACTTTATATATATAAGAAAAACATAACTTCGCTAAACAAAAATCCTAACTTTATATTTATAAAAATCTCGTTTCTATATTGCAAATCATATAGAAAAAATCTAATTTTTATATTGCAAATCGTATAGTAAAAATCTAATTTTTATATTGCAAATCATATAGTAAAAATCTAATTTTTATATGCAAATCATATAGTAAAAGTCTAATTTTTATATTGCAAATCATATAGTAAAAATCTAATTTTTATATTGCAAATCATATAGTAAAAATCTGTTCTTTTCACTTCATTCACATATATAAAAATCCGATCTTTTTTATCATTGCTTCACATACACTAAAGTTTATATTTTTACAACGATTCCTTTTCTATAAAGATTATCAAAACTTTTTAATTATAAAAATCAGAACTTTTATAAAGAAAATGCATAATCTTTTAAAGAAAAGAAGTCAAAACAAAAAGGGGGATAAAACTTACAGTTGAAATGTGAAGAGAGGGAGTTGCTAGGGTTCGTCAGAGGGTGGCCGGAGGCTGAAGGTGGTTGCCAACGGTTTTAGGAGGTCTAGGAGGTGATGGTGGCTCGTTTACGTCGTGTTTCGGTTCCTTTGGGGCTGCGGTGGGGTTTGAGGGGGGGGGGGAGGAGGCCGGAACAAGAAGGGGGAGGGTGAAAAGAACGGCGGTGGTCGGCCTGAGGGTGGCACGGTGGTCCTCCTTGGCGGCGCGTCGAGGAATTGGGGAGGGATGGCTAGGTCAACATGCAGGTTCGGGGTTTTTTTCTTGAAAAGTGAAAGAGAGAGAGGGAAGGGTAGTGGTACAATAATATTTTTTATTTATTTAATCTCCTTTAAGTTGCTTTTTTGTTCGAACTTCAATTCAAACCCAATGACTGTCTCTCCTAGCTAATTATCCCCATTACGGACACAATGGGATATGTATCGCAGGGTGATTCGACTGTTTCAATGGGTTTCCATTGAAATTAAAATATAAATCTATAAATTGAATTTTAAATGTACATTTCAATTTACCGAGGCCAAATACTGAATCTGTAAATTCCAGAAAAATTATTTCTAGCTTCATATTGACGATACGGTCCTAACAAAACTAATTTCATCAAATTCTGAGTCCGTTTGAAAAATGGCCATTTTCCAGTCGATTAAAATCAACTGAAACTGGTCAAACGCGTTTTCCTTTGCCATGCTCACATATTGATTCAAAAAATTACGAATTTTGAAACCTAGCAATAACTTGACATCACGAATCCAACAAAAGTTGTTTCGTCGAAAACCGAGGTCGTTTGCAAAATTTCCAATTTTTAAGCGCCAGAATTCCATAACGACTATTCTGAATTTTCAACTGGACAAAACTTTTGATTCCTGCTATGAAATTTCAATTTCTCGTATTCGTTGGAAAGAAATTAGATTCTAATATTTTTGGTTTCGCTAAAATCCAGTTTATTTTGAATCCTGTACATTTATTTGAACTTTGAAATCGAATTTTCGAACTACCACGCATTTTCAATTCCTTTTATAATTTTAAATAAATATTTATATTCTAACGACGATTCAAATAAATATATATGTTCTAATTCTATTCGAAATAAATTTCTCGTCATTTTATTTAAAATAAATCATTTTAAATAATCAAAATTCATCAAAATTGCCAAAATAAAATTTTAAAATTGGCTCAGATTTCCGGGTTGTTACAATCTCCCCCACTTTAAACTTTTCGTCCCCGAAAAGGAACGAAGCTAAAAGTGGTTTAACTAATCAACTCAACTTCCAGTATTTTCATTACGGCATAAGTTCTTCAACTTTTCAGCTTCTAAGAACTTTTCATATTCTTCAAAAATTTGTCTAACACCCTAAATTTTCGAAAAAATTCACCATAACCTCCCCTGCACCGGGAGCTTCGAGTTATTTCAAATAGCCTCCCACAGCCCTCACCAATCCAAAAAGAAAAAGAAACAGCCAAGCGTCTAGCCAATCGGCTCATAAAATCATCAAAAACCCAAGAATTACAATAAGCATGTACCTATTTGTCGGACCAACAATTTTATTTCTCTTCTCTAGCCTCCTTGCTATGACCTGTTCAACGTAAGTACATGTATATGTATGCAAATGCGACTAATTTTCAATACAATTCACTAATTCGTTCAATTTGGCTAAAGGTTCAACATTTAATTAATCAAACTCAAACAACACAACCAGCAATCAATTAGTTGATTATCATTTCAAATTCATAACTTTGATATATAGTCCAAAAATCAGATTTTTGATGCCAAATCACAACACTAAGACCTATCTAATTTTGGTTCTCACACTAGTCAATTGGAAATATATAGAAATCGCACTTTTGTCACTCGAACATATATCCACTGATGATGCAGCTGCTATCATCAGTGTCATCTCCAGGCGACTAGAGTGTGATTCTATATCTATCCAGTATATTAAAACTTCAAATACACGCGGATCAGACGTATACGCAAAATCTTCATATACTTGATTGTCCAAATCAATTAAAAATAGATATTCAAACATAAATAATTGATTTAAATTTTCAAAACAAAAATTGTTTTCATCTTAAAAATATGCTCTTCACACTCGTTCCAGGATACAACTGATCCCATCTCTAATGAGTCATTCTCATTGGATATTGCTAATCCAATTTCTGATGAATTCTTTCATTTGGTTCTAACGTGCCTTGTTCTCAAGCTCTGTAAACCAAAGCTCTAATACCAACTGTAACGAAAAGGAATTTCGCTAGATCCGAATCGATCGCTAAACAGACCAAGACTGTTCAAAACCCCTGATTGTTTTGAGAACACGACAAATCGAAACGCAAACAGAAGAACATTTCATTGTTAATTACAACAATTCCATCAGAATACAAGAATATACAGAGTATATACCAATATTACACATCATAAAATATCGGAGATTATAATACATTACATAGCAGCGGAAAAATAGTACTATACACAACTGAAAGAGATATACGGATACAGAGCTTTTCAGATATCGTTCCAGCTGTAAACCAGGTTCCTGTGAATATAAATCTGCAAAACCAAAACTACTAGCTGCCCATGGAAAAAAGGGGCACCTAGAGTTTAGGTTAAAACAATAAACTCCAGGTCAGTCATGTGACTGGTGTAAGAACTAAAATAGTTATTAATCTTTATTTTAAAGTTAGGTAAATCAAGGGACCACGTCGTATAACACGGAACGGGTTTCCTCCCGAGAATACCAGTGCATAACTAAGTAAAGAACAATGAAGCTATTATAAGACCCAGGTCCCATCACACAATGCCACACAAGCAAAAGGATAGGGTTTTACTTTATAATAGAAAAAGAATGCTTGATACGCTTAATTTCATCTTTATTATTACTATAAGTGAAGAAAACAACTTCAACTGTAACACCCCGTAATTCTGTTAATATTAATATTCACAAATTAAAGAATAACTAATCTCAGACGTGAGAATTGTGGGGAATGAGTTGCGGCATTGTGTTCGTCTCGGAATTCTAGTTGAAATAGAGTCCGAGTTTGCGTGAATTGGACTTCGTATGAAGAAGTTATGGACATCGGAAGTTTCTGAAAATTCAAAACAGATTTCAGAAAATTTAAAATTCAAAATTCGAAGTCAAACGGGCTAGGCGGGAAAATTCCCGCCTAGCACCCCAGGTCGACTGGGGAGTCGACTTGGCAGTCGACACACCCCCAGGTCGACTAGGTAATCGACTGGGCAGTCGACCTAGGTGTCGACCTATCCAGGCGGCTAGGGTTTGGTTGAACCCAATCTTGAGCTGCTGATGTGTCTTTAGGGCTGAGTTGGCAAATTTAACTGTTCAGTTTAGTTCTGAGTTGATCCAACGATCTAAATAAATCCTAAACTCTATAAATACCTAGGTAGTCTCTCACTCTAATTCACATGAAAAATAGAATAGCCACCGTCATACCGCCGCCATGGAACTCAGTGTAGCCGCCGCCAACTAAGGATGAAAAGCTAATCAAAACCCTAATTCTACTCAACTCTGAAGCAAATCAAGACTCTCTTTCTCTTCTAATTGTGAGTATGATGATCTTAACAAGATTATTGTTAAACTAATTAGATTAAGTTATGAATGGATTACAAGTGAATGATGTGGATTGTCATATATGTTGTTGTAAACCTTATGCTATCATGTATATTTTAAATCCTATGTTATGTGATGATGATATCCTATATGTTGTAAATCATGCTATGATGATATTGTATAGGTTGTAGTTTTCTATGCTAAATTGTGATGAATCATACATGTTATAAAGTCATGATGTTATTGTCTATGCTAGTTAGTTCATGTTAATCAAGTCATAATTTTGATATTATTTGGGCTATGTTGATGACAAATCATGTATGCAAGTTTAGATTGATTAGTAAAGGTTATGAACATACGCCATGACATCTATTTAGATCTAGAATTATGACATCTAGAGTCATGCTATGACATATGTGAATCCTATGTATTAGGTGCTAGTTCACACCATCATTATGTTGCATAAAACCCCATATGCAAGTTTATACACGAATTTGGGTTATGATCATATCATGTAAATTGTGACATTTAACAAGTTGACACCTTTAGATCCTTAACATGTGTTGTTTTATGCAAGTTTCACCCCTATTATGATTAGATTCATTTTAATTGTCTATATGTTGTGATAATTTATTTTTGTGCAATGAGTTAGACTATTCGAGTCTAAAGTATAATTTGCGTTGAATAAGCGAACGTATAAACGTGGGGTAGGGGTAATATTAAGGATTTAATATTAAGAAGTTAGGGTGCAATTGATATGATTTTGCATGCCATAAGTGGATGGCCATAATTGAGTCAATTATGGACATCATTAAAATTGGAGTTAATTAATAATTTGAATAGGGAATTATTAAAACTAGCGTAAAAGATTGTAAGTGTTAATCAATGCTTAGGACACGAGGTTGGACTTGTTTGTGACGTAAACCTCCCCGGACCCGCTCGGCAAATCCAGTGGTCACAAATGTCAGCCCAATGTGAGTGGTCCTAGGCCTAAACTAAAGCATCACAGTTGTAAAGACACGAGGTTAGACTATTTTATGGTATAAGACTGCCCGGACCCGCCCGACAAATCCAGCTGCCATAAATGCCTATCTAATGTGAGAGGTCTTTATGAGGTTATGGCCTGAATGAATTAAGAAATACTTAACCAGATAAACATGTAAGGTGGGACAAGGGGTTAAGTAGGAGCCTTGGGTGGCATGAGGAATCTAGTGGGTGCCCTTAGTGGCATGTGAAATACGATTAGTAAGACTTAACCAAACACACATGTAAATGAACATGACTAAGAGGGTTAAGTGGGATGTACTAGTGGAAAAGCTTAGGTGGGTAGCTTGTGGGGGCCCATTTCAACCAGTAACCCAAACGTATCTTTGTGGGCTCAACCCAAGTCAAGGACGGGACATGCATACTCGGTTTGACTACAAGAGGCCAAAACGGGGTAGCGGTGGCAACACAAGTCCAACGGGTTTCATATGCGTGTGTGGACCCGGGCTGGTAGGTAAGACGTTGCATCGTGTAGGTATAAGCCGTGCATTCTCAAGTTGTATCAGGTTGCCACTTTAGGGGAGTGATACACCCCACTGTGGGGCCAGCACGGGTATCTACGAGTAGGGAGCCGATCGAAAGTGGGTAGAGAGGTACGCCTAGCGGAGATAGGGGCAGACGGCTCCTATGTAGTCAGCTAGGGATACGCAAGGCTATTTATATAATTTCTAAGTGAAGCATGCGGGATCAACCTTTAGGGTGACTGGTGCGGTGCAGTGTAGTAATTATTCGTTAGTAATTAGGTGTGCCTTTAACGTTATCTTTATCTGCTTTCCATACCCAATAGTTCATAGACATTTCCTTGTTTTCCAGCTTATGCCTTAATCTAGTTATTTTGATAATAGTATTGCTAGAATTATCATACTCGCCAGGCTTTATGTCTGACCCCCTCCATTTCTATCCTTTTCCCCCTCCAAGTCCTCAGGGTGGGCCCATCTCTAGTGGAGTTTGATTGGATTGCTTCATCTCTCTTAGGAAAGCTCGGACTGTTGAAGTAAAGTCCATCTTGTTATCTTCTTTAATGGCTATTGGTGTAATGGGGTTATGTATTTTGTTTTATCAAGATGGATATTGTACTTGACTCAGATTTATGGTTTTATGATGTAACAAACTTGTTTAATTTCCGCTGCTATAAAATGAAGTTTTAGATTTCCAAGTACTACTTATTATATGACTTGTTGTAATTTTTCTGTTTTATATTCACTCAAAACCCCATGGAAGTTAATGCATTCCCTTTCTGAGTGACATTAATGGATGTGGGGTGTTACACGTGGTATTAGAGCTTAAGGTTACCAGAACAGATAAAAATTTTAGAAAAACAATTTTTCTAAAGTATTTTTGGAAGAAGTGTTTTCAGAAACATGTCTTAACGAGTAATTTAAAGAGGAAAGTTTTTAAGAAAAACATAATCCCCAATAGCCATATATCTTTATCTTTCGAATTCTCCATTTTGAATCTTTCCTTTTTCGTTTCAGCATGGCTAAAGATCTTAACCTTCCGGATGGTGTAACGATACCAGGATGGTATAGGAGGTTGTTAAAGGCTAGGGCCACTGCAGGTCCAGCCAATGTTCCTCCACCACTAGTTGCACCCGCTCCTCCTCCTCCACACGCTGATACTTTTGCAAAGACGTGCAAGGAATTTAAGGCTATGGGTGGAAAACCTTTTCAAGGGTGAGAAACGTTTGTGGAAGCTAGAGATTGGCTAAAGGAGGTGGAAGAATTGCTAGAAATCTTTGAAGTAGAAGAAGGGAGAAAAGTCAAATTATCAGCTTGGTTAATGAAGGGAGAGGCCACGTTTTGGTGGGAGGTCACTAATGGGGAGCATCCTGTTGACTCTTGGGCGGATTTCCGACGTAGGTTTGAGGCAAAGTTTCTCTCAAGGGTAGAAGAGAATCTATATATGGAAAGGTTCTTGACATTAAAGCAAGGAAGCTCATCAGTGAAAGAATATGTCAACAAATTTAATCAATTAGCAAGGTTTGGCTTGGACTTAGTGAACACGCCGGAGAAGAAGGCTCTGAGGTTCGTTAATGGATTGAATGAACCGTTGCAAGTGTTGCCTATGACCCACATCCCTATGGGGGCCACCTTTGAGAAGCTAGTAGACATGGCACTCAAGCACGAGGAGAAAGGCGCTAATGCTAATAAGGCACCCGAGAAGAAAGGGGATCAGAAGAAACCACAACAGCAAAACAAGAAGGGTGGTAAAGACAATAATGGCAAGGGAAAGAAGAAATGCTTTAATTGTGGGACACCAGTCCATCTCAGCAAGGATTGCCGAAAGAAAAAGAAGTCTGGCTGTTTTCACTGTGGTGAAGCGGGACATCTAGTGAAGGACTGCCCAAAGAAGGGGAAGAGCGCAGGGAATACCTCAGGAGGACAGATGCAGGCTCTTATGGCACCAGGGCAGGTAAGGGGACAAGTTCAGGCACTCGCGGTCCCACCGCTGCAAGAACGAGGTAGAACCATTTCTGTTGAAAGCTTAGTTTTTCTGTTTGATCATCCTGTCTGTACTTTATTCGATTCGAGCGCATCACGTTCGTTTATCTCTACGTCATTAGTTGAATCACTGCACTTAAACACCAGTTTAGTAGAGGATCCCTTAGTTGTTTCGAATCCAATAGGGGGCTCAGCTTATTTGTCCATGATGTGTTTGGATTTGAAAATTTCTATACTTATCGTTGAGTTTAGATGTGATGCTTATGTGTTGGGCTTCACGGGCTATGGGCTAATTTTAGGAATGGATTGGTTATCCAGAAATGGGGCCGTTCTTGATTATGAAAGGAGAGTAGTTAGGCTCATGACTCGCCTTGGTAACACTCTCAAAATCTTTTGTAATCCCATAGATTCCGTTATGCTAAGTTATCTAGAATCGCTTGACGTGTCGGTGGAAAATCTACGATCTGCTAGAGTGGTCCGAGAATACTCGGATGTGTTTGAGGAGGTGAAGGGCTTACCTCCGAAGCGGGAGATAGATTTTCGAATATATCTTGTGGATAATGAGAAACCAGTATCTTTGCCAGTACGCCACATGGCTCCACGTGAAAGGAGGGAACTCAATAAGCAATTGAAGGAGTTGCTTGAGAAGGGGTTCATAAGATGAAGTATATCGAAGTGGGGTGCTCTAGTAGTATTTGCCACGAAGGTGGATGGGTCCCTTAGACTTTGTGTGGACTTTAGAGAACTTAATAAACTTACTAAGAAAAACAGGCACCCAGTGCCGAGGATTGACGATCTCTTCGATCAGTTAGTTGGCGCCTCAGTGTTTTCGTAGTTGGACTTAGCCACTGGTTTCCATCAGTTGAGAGTGGCTGAGGATAGCATTGACAAGACTGCCTTTAGGACTCCGGACGGTTTCTATGAATGGCTAGTGATGCCCTTTGGTTTGACAAATGCCCCCGCTTACTTTGTTGCTTTGATGAGTAGGGTGTTTAGGGAGTACCTTAACAAATTCGTGGTAGTCTTTGTAGACGACATATTGATCTTTTCTAAGGATGAAGAAGAGCATGCCCTACATCTTAGGGAAATGTTGGAGCCCCTACGTGCGCATAATCTTAAAGCTAAATTTTCTAAGTGTCACTTCTGGAGGAAGGAAGTACGATTCTTAGGGCACGTGGTTTCCAAAGAAGGGATAGCTATGGATCCCGCGAAGGTGGTGGCCATCCAAGATTGGAAGGTCCCTAAAAATGCTACAGAAGTGAGAAGTTTCTTGGGGTTGGCTGGCTACTATAGGAAGTTTATCAAAGACTTCGCAAAGATATCAGCTCCATTGACACGCCTGATGAAGAAGAACCTAGTCTTTGCCTGGGACGTAGATTGTGATGATGCGTTCCAACGTTTGAAGAGAGCTTTGACCTCAGCCCCAGTATTAGTGCTGCCAGGCGGGAGTAAGCCGTTTACTGTTTATACCGATGCTTGTGGGACAGGTCTAGGCGCAATCTTAATGCAAGATGGTAGGGTAATAGCCTATGGTGGAAGGCAGTTGATAGCGCATGAGAAAAATTACCCTACACATGACCTAGAGTTGGCCGCTATTGTTTTCCCGCTTAAGTCTTGGCGTCATTATCTTCTTGGCGAGAAATTCGAATTATTCACTGACCACAAATCTTTAAAATACTTATTCTCTCAGAAGGACTTGAACTTAAGGCAGCAAAGGTGGATGGAGTTCTTAGCGTCCTACGATTTCGAAATAGCATATACCCCTGGCAAGGGTAACGTAGTGGCAGATGCCTTAAGTAGAAAAAGATTGTCCTTAAGTCCTTTTTTTGTTGAGCGGCGAAGCTTAGAATTCATCTCTATTTTGATTTTAGACCTTCCGTTGACTTTGTACCCGGTTTGCTAGCATCCTTGGAGGTCAGACCTACGCTTTTGGAACGGATTGGCGAGGCACAGCGAGACGAACCACAGTTGGTTGAGTTAGTAGAAAAGCTCAAAAGAGGGGAGTCATCAATCCATCTCCATAGGTATACCCTTGATGATAAGGGTTGATTATGTAGGGATAGTAGACTTTGTGTACCTCGAGACGAAGGTTTGAGGAAGGCTATTCTTGATGAAGCACATCGTTCGAAGATGACCATTCATCCCGGCAGGGACAAGATGTACAAAGACATGAAGCGAGTTTTCTTTTGGGCCGGTATGAAGAGGTATGTGGCCGAGTATGTCGCTAGATGCTTAGTGTGCCAACAAGTAAAAGCGGAGCAAAAGAAACCCGGTGGGTTGCTTCACCCATTGGAGTTTCCACTATGGAAGTGGGAAAGTGTCTCGATGGACTTTGTGGATGGATTACCGCGATCAAGGAAGGGTAATACGGGGATTTGGGTTATAGTAGATAGACTTACTAAGAGCGCCCATTTTATTCCCGTAAAAAGTAAGAGGACTGCTCCATGGTTAGCTTCTGTATACGTCCGAGAAATAGTTCGTTTGAACGGTGTTCCTTCTAGCATAGTGAGCGACCGCGATCCTATTTTCACTAGCGAATTTTGGAGAAGCTTGCAAGAGGCGGTAGGGAATCAGTTATGTTTGAGCAACGCATATCATCCTTAGAAGGACGGCCAAACCGAGAGGGTGAATCGTATTCTAGAGGACCTATTGAGGCTATGTATCCTAGACTTTGGGGGTACGTGGGAAGAGCATCTTCCATTGGTAGAGTTCGCATATAATAACAGCTTTCAGAATAGCATTGGCATGGCACCTTTCGAAGCTCTTTATGGACGACCTTGTCGTTCACCTATATGTTGGTGGGAATCTACGGATAAGATCTTACTTGGGCCCGATATGATTAGGGAGACTTCGGAGAAGATCGACTTGATTCGAAGGAGGATGAAAGCAGCGCAAGATAGGCAGAAATCTTAGGCGGATAAGAGGAGGACAGATCTTGAGTTTGATGTTGGTGACATGGTCTTTATCAAAAGTGTCTCCATTGCGGAACGTTGTTCGCTTTGGGTCCATTGGGAAGTTAGCAACAAGGTTCGTAGGGTTGTTTCCTATTAAGGAAAGGATTGGGCAGATTGGGTATAGAGTGGAGTTGCTTGAGAGACTTAGTGGTGTACACGATGTATTCCATGTGTCACATTTGAGTAAGTTCTTGCACAAGACTGCGGAGGTGGTTGAGCCGAACTTGCTTAGAGAGGTAGAGATAGAGTGTGATGCGACGATTCGACGAGCTCCTACGTGCATTCTTGGGTCAGAAATAAAGAAGTTGAGGAATCGAGAGGTCAGACTAGTCAAAGTACAATGGGGAGATGATGGGAGCAACGCTACTAGGGAGGCAGAAGAGAAGATGCGTTCACGATACCCTTTTCTTTTTGAGGGTATGTCTTTTAATATCTCCTTTATTGCTTATCTCATACTTATCTTACATTTAGAGTATCCTCTTGCTAGTATCCTTGACCTTTAGTTAGGATAATCCTATGGTCGAAACATGTGTTTGAGACATGTTATGTATGACGGATGCAAAGTGGATGCAAGTGTTTGCTATTGGTTGCTCCTGGACGCATATACACACACTATTAGGCACTAGATCTGTAACACCCCGTGTATTCTATAACTGTGGAATTAACAAATTAAAGTATAATTAAATTGAAATCAAAGAACTAAGGGAAACGGGATACGCCATTGCGTTCGTCTCGGAAAAATACGCGAAATAGAGTCCGAGTTTTCGAAAAACGGAGTCCGTATGAAGAAGATATAGCCTTCGGAAGTTTCTGAATTAAGTTTAAAATTCGAACAGAATAAAACAGTTTAAAAATTAAAACCGGGCCCAATTGGCCAAGGCGGGAAAACTCCCGCCTAAGACACCCAGGTCGACTGGGCTGTCGACCTGGTCTAACCAGGTCGACAGGGCTGTCGACAGGGCTGTCGACCTGGTCCAGAGCCAGGTCTAACCCAGCCCAACCTGGCTAGCCTATTCTATGTTGGTCGATTTTCTGTAGTCTGCTTTGTCATTAGGGCTAGGTGGCAGGCTCTAATTGGTCCCTCTTGCGAATGAATGGCTACGATCAATCCAAGCAACATCGATGGTCCTAATCAGTTCATAAACTCTATAAAATGACCCTAGACTCTACCTATGTTTCTTACACAATTCTCTAGCCTCCATTGCTCTCTTCTTCTAATAAAAAAATAATAAAAATGGCGTCGCTGCTCTGCTGGAATTAAAACTAGAAGATAATCAAGATCAGCCTAAGCAACTCAATTCAAACTAGAGATTATAGTTTCTGCAAAGATTCTACAGCAAGTTAAAGTCCTTTCTTTAATCTAATCAAGGCAAGCACAGTTATTTTCTGCTATAAACGTTAATAATAATTTTGATATGTTTTTGATTCTGAATCTGAGATTGTATATATATTCTCTTCTGTCAGATCTGTTTTTCTGTATCCCTTTTCTTCTTTTCTGTTTTTATAGCCAGGCTACCACGAGCCTGTGCCTAATCTCATAAGAGATGAACGTATGAACGCAAATTTTGGGATGAATGATGCGAAATTTGACAAGACTAAACTGAATGTATGACCTTAGGTCTGAGGCATAAAATATATTGGACATATGCATAAATTTGACTATGAACATATAATTTATGCATGTTGTATGCATAGCTATGTTGTAATTTAGAACTGTAATTAATGAGCATATGTTGTAAACTAGATTTGGATCTATGCATATTCTATGATAGAAGAAAAGAGGAACTATTGTAAGATTACATATGATTTGAGACTTTGGACAAAATGCATATAAAAGTCAAGATCTGATTTTTAGAAGATATGATTTAAAGATTTATATTGTTGGGTATAGTTTGCATAATGATTCATGACATGAAAAGAAGAAGGATATGGAAAGTTAGGTGTAAAGATTTACATTAATTAGGATATCTATTATTTAGATTACACCTAAATAGGGATTTTTAGATATATGGCATGTATTGAAATTAATGGTTATATTTGGTATAATTTATATGTGAATCTGCTGTAAGATGCTAGTTTAACAAAAATTGGAACATATGTTATATGGCAAATTATGTCCATATTCTGTGCTATGTAACTTTATGCAAACATGGAGTATATGTTGTGAATCATGACAATTATGTAAGCATATGAATTTAGGCCAATTTATGATTGGGCAAGGCATGTAAATAGAACTTTTAGAAATATTAAATTTGCTAAATCTGCTAATTTGTCTAGTTGCCTAAACTACTAGTTTTGTTATATTGCCTAGACTGCTAATTAGATTGAAATGCCTAATCTGTTAAATTTGTCGGTTGAAATGCCTAACCTGTTATATGCCAAAATCTGCTAAGTTGCTAAATCTGTTAAATCCGTTAAGTCATATAAAATCTGTTATCTGCTATGTTGATATAATCATCCTGTGATTGATATAATCTGAATTGGCATATATATTGGGCGTGCGCATAAACGGTAAATTATTAATTAATTGGCCGCAAAGATAAACATAGCTAACTCGAGGTTAGAATGAGTTTGCGGCGTAAATCTGCCCGGAACCGCCCGGCACATCCAGTGGCCGCAAACAATAGGTTCTAATGTGAGAAGTTAGTCATAACATGCGTAAGACACGAGGTTAGGTCTGGCTTGTGGCAGAAGTCTGCCCGGAACCGCCCGGCATATCCAGCGGCCACAAGCTCCGACCTAATGTGAGAGGTCTGTGCATTAATAATTAATTAATGCAAATCTAAGACAAGAATGACGTCTAAAACGTATTGGGGAAAAATAGGGTTAAACCAAAGGGATTAACAGATGTAGTAAAACCCGTCCATGAATCTGTAGGCCCAATACAAAGTTAGACAAATCTGAAAAATCTGTACATCTGACCCATTAGTCTGAAAACTTGTTAACTTAATTTGTGAATTAGTAAATCTGAATTCTGTATGTCTGAACTTGTAAACAAGTTAATCTGAAATCTGTTAGTCTGGGGACACAAGGTTAGGAGGGGAATTACTTGTGTCATCTGTTGTTTGGGACCCATATTAGTCAGTAACCCTTTCTGGTATCAAAACTTTGACCCAACAGTAGGTAGGGTCCGGGCACGCTTACTGAACTAATTATAAGTGGTTCATTCTGATAATGGCGAGGGGTGTTGATGGTGCGTTCCAACCGGGTCATGTGCGTGCATGGATCCCGGTCTGCCTCTGAGGATGTAAGACGCCGTGACATCTGTAAATAGGCCTGTGCCAATTGGTTGTCACTTTAGGGAGTGATACACCCTACTGTGGGGCCGACACAGGATATTTATGTATTAGGGAGCCGATCACTTGGGGTAGGGTTTTAGGGTACGCTTAGTTCTGTCTGTTTCTGTTGGTACCGTCTGTTTCTGTTGGGTGGTAACACCTGTCTGTTTCTGTGTGGTACCGTCTGTTCGGGTGGTAAAGGCCCATTACTAGTGTACACCTAATTCCACATTCTGTCTCCATAGGGATAAATCTGTTTCTTCTTCTGTCTATTTCTGATCAGGTAGTAAAGGCCCATTATTAGCATTCTATTTCTATTAAAGTATTCTGTACCCGTTCCTGCTTCAATTTAGACATTAGGGTGACACCTAATTCTGCTATACTAGTATTAGTGCAGAGAAGTGTAAAACAATAGTTTATATCATTCTGTTTTTCTGGTATATCTGCTACACCTGTTATAGTTATCTCACATCCAGTTTTATGTTCATATCATATTATTATTATCTGTTCATATGCTGAAAGTCACTGGACTTGCCAGACTTTTTGTCTAACCCTTGTTGTTTCGCCTCCTTTCTTCCGTTTCCCCCCCACCCCAAGGTTATCCAAGGAGGAAATACTTTAGCTTGATCCGGATTTCTCTTTGCTTGAAGTGCTTAAAGTATGGCTTGGCTCTGTATAGCTTCCGTTCCATGGGGATTATGATTTTAAACTATGCATTTTGAAGGCTTTTGTACAAGACTGATATTTTGTACTTGAATTCTGAAATTGAAAGGATGTAACCATATAAATTTCTGTTTCCGCTGTAATAAAGTTAAAAATTTTCAAGTACTGTTTTATCTGTCTTGTAAGTTTCTGTTCTGTTTACTAAAATGCTCCACCAAAGTTAAGGCATTCCCATTGTGAGTGACCCTTACAGAGGTGGGGTGTTACACTTGGTATCAGAGCTGAAGGTTACCAGATTGGGTAAAGTTTTTGAAAACTGTTTTCAAAAAGGTTTTGGAAGGAAGTATTTTCAAAAAATAAAGTTTATTTTGAAAAACATGATCCCCAAGAGCCATATATCTTTCTTTCAGTCCTTTTTGTATTGAACCTTTCCTTTTTCGTTCCAGCATGTCTGAAGCATCTGAGATACCAGAGGGTTTTCATGTACCCGGTTGGTTTCGTCAATATCTTGAGGCTAGGACCGCCGCTGCAGGTCCAGCAAATGACCCCCCTCCTCCACCCCCTCCTCGTGCAATTGCTTTCTCAAAGATCTGTAGAGATTTTAGGGCCATGGATGGGAAGGATTTCAAAGGAACTGAATCATTCGTAGAAGCAAGGAATTGGCTCAAAGAAACTGAGGATCTATTCGTTATCTTCGAGGTGGACGATAGGCAGAAGGTACAGTTGGCAGTATGGCTGCTCAAAGACGAAGCTTCCTACTGGTGGGAAGTCACTAACGCCGAGAGGCCGGTTGAGACATGGATGGATTTCAGAACAAGGTTTGAGACAAAATTCCTCTCGCAAGCTGAACGAAGTTTACAATTAGAAAAGTTCTTGTCTCTTAAGCAAGGAAGTATGACGGTCAAGGAATACGTCAACCAGTTCAACCAACTAGCAAGATTCGGATTGGATTTAGTCAACACTCAGCATAAAAAGGCTCTCCGCTTTGTTAAAGGATTGAATGAGCCACTGCACAGCCTAGCCATGACCCATGTACCCATGGGAGCAACTTACGAGAAATTGGTGGATATGGCACTACTGCACGAGGAAGACAAGGGCCCGAAAGAGACAAAGAAGGAAGAACCGCAGAATAAGAAAGCGGGGCCCAAAAAGGAAACACAAAAGAAGGATGAGAAGTCTGATGATAAGAAGGGGAAAAAGTGCTTTACTTGTGGGAGCTCAACTCATCTGAACAAGGATTGCAGAAAAAGGAAGGGCGCTTGCTTCAACTGTGGGGAGATGGGACACTTCACTAGGGACTGCCCAAAGAGACAAGGACAAGGAGGGCAGGCGAACACTCTTGAGGCTAGTGGCTAGGATAGAAATAGGAAAATTTCTATAGTAGGTTTAATTTATTTATCTGATTATGAAGTCAAGACTTTTTCTGATTCTGGTATTTTGATTTTGTAATCGATACTCTGCACTTTAATACTAGTATTATTTCTGAATTCCGCTGTAGACTCAGACCCATAAGGGTTATGGATCATCTGTTTGGGACTGGGGTTTGAGGGATATCTGTGTTAGGCGTCAAGTATGACGCATACATTCTGAGTTTTCGTGGGGTATCAATTTGATGTTGGTTCCGGTCTTTGGGGCCGATACTTAGGACCCATGTCTAATGGGAACCAAATTTTCGTTCTATCTGTACTCGCTTCCATCATTCGACTGTATCCTATCGATCGAATCTTCGAACTTTAGGTAGAAACTAATGGGTGTAAACATGTGTTTGAGACATGTTATGTTTGATGGTTGCAAGGGGATGCAAGTGGTTGCTAGTGGTTGCCCGTGGATGCATATACACAAACTAGGCACTAGATCGGCTCGAAAACACTCTCATACTGCATATGGATGAGTGAGCATTTTTCAATTCTTGTGGATGCAAAATGGTTGATTCAGCACATGGATGTTGCATTTGAGTGAATGGTTGTGCACTCATATAGAAATAATATATATCATCAGAATTCTATTGCATACATGTTGGACTCATGGCACTGACATAATTCGCATTAAGGAGGTCAACTGAATCAGTAGACCGCCTGATCTTTGCATTAGGTAAGGAACATATACACACACTTTTGCATATGTTCATACAACATTAGAAGTTTTCTAAGGACAATGGATGCTTGTGGATGATGGTTGAGTAGATGGGTGATTGGATGGTAGGACACATTCTTCTTAACTTGAAGATTTCGGGGATGAAATCCTTTTAAGTGGGGGAGAATGTAACACCCCGTGTATTCTATAACTGTGGAATTAACAAATTAAAGTATAATTAATTTGAAATCAAATAACTAAGGGAAACGGGATACGCCATTGCGTTCGTCTCGGAAAAATACGCGAAATAGAGTCCGAGTTTTCGAAAAACGGAGTCTGTATGAAGAAGATATAGCCTTCGGAAGTTTCTGAATTAAGTTTAAAATTCGAACGGAATAAAACAGTTTAAAAATTAAAACCGGGCCCAATTGGCCAAGGCGGGAAAACCCCCGCCTAAGACACCCAGGTCGACTGGGCTGTCGACCTGGTCTAACCAGGTCGACAGGGCTGTCGACAGGGCGGTCGACCTGGTCCAGAGCCAGGTCGAACCCAGCCCAACCTGGCTAGCCTATTCTATGTTGGTCGATTTTCTGTAGTCTGCTTTGTCATTAGGGCTAGGTGGCAGGCTCTAATTGGTCCCTCTTGCGAATGAATGGCTACGATCAATCCAAGCAACATCGATGGTCCTAATCAGTTCATAAACTCTATAAAATGACCCTAGACTCTACCTAGGTTTCTTACACAATTCTCAAGCCTCCATTGCTCTCTTCTTCTAATAAAAAAATAATAAAAATGGCGTCGCTGCTCTGCTGGAATTAAAACTAGAAGATAATCAACATCAGCCTAAGCAACTCAATTCAAACTAGAGATTATAGTTTCTGCAAAGATTCTACAGCAAGTTAAAGTCCTTTCTTTAATCTAATCAAGGCAAGTACAGTTATTTTCCGCTATAAACGTTAATAATAATTTTGATATGTTTTTGATTCTGAATCTGAGATTGTATATATATTCTCTTCTGTCAGATCTGTGTTTCTGTATCCCTTTTCTTCTTTTCTGTTTTTATAGCCAGGCTACCACGAGCCTGTGCCTAATCACATAAGAGATGAACGTATGAACGCAAATTTTGGGATGAATGATGCGAAATTTGACAAGACTAAATTGAATGTATGACCTTAGGTCTGAGGCATAAAATATATTGGACATATGCATAAATTTGACTATGAACATATAATTTATGCATGTTGTATGCATAGCTATGTTGTAATTTAGAACTGTAATTAATGAGCATATGTTGTAAACTAGATTTGGATCTATGCATATTCTATGATAGAAGAAAAGAGGAACTATTGTAAGATTACATATGATTTGAGACTTTGGACAAAATGCATATAAAAGTCAAGATCTGATTTTTAGAAGATATGATTTAAAGATTTATATTGTTGGGTATAGTTTGCATAATGATTCATGACATGAATAGAAGAAGGATATGGAAAGTTAGGTGTAAAGATTTACATTAATTAGGATATCTATTAATTAGATTACACCTAAATAGGGATTTTTAGATATATGGCATGTATTGAAATTAATGGTTATATTTGGTATAATTTATATGTGAATCTGCTGTAAGATGCTAGTTTAACAAAAATTGGAACATATGTTATATGGCAAATTATGTCATATTCTGTGCTATGTAACTTTATGCAAACATGGAGTATATGTTGTGAATCATGACAATTATGTAAGCATATGAATTTAGGCCAATTTATGATTGGGCAAGGCATGTAAATAGAACTTTTAGAAATATTAAATTTGCTAAATCTGCTAATTTGTCTAGTTGCCTAAACTACTAGTTTTGTTATATTGCCTAGACTGCTAATTAGATTGAAATGCCTAATCTGTTAAATTTGTCGGTTGAAATGCCTAACCTGTTATATGCCAAAATCTGCTAAGTTGCTAAATCTGTTAAATCCGTTAAGTCATATAAAATCTGTTATCTGCTATGTTGATATAATCATCCTGTGATTGATATAATCTGAATTGGCATATATATTGGGCGTGCGCATAAACGGTAAATTATTAATTAATTGGCTGCAAAGATAAACATGGCTAACTCGAGCTTAGAATGAGTTTGCGGCGTAAGTCTGCCCGGAACCGCCCGGCACATCCAGTGGCCGCAAACAATAGCTTCTAATGTGAGAAGTTAGTCATAACATGCGTAAGACACGAGGTTAGGTCTGGCTTGTGGCAGAAGTCTGCCCGGAACCGCCCGGCATATCCAGCGGCCACAAGCTACAGACCTAATGTGAGAGGTCTGTGCATTAATAATTAATTAATGCAAATCTAAGACAAGAATGACGTCTAAAACGTATTGGGGAAAAATAGGGTTAAACCAAAGGGATTAACAGATGTAGTAAAACCCGTCCATGAATCTGTAGGCCCAATACAAAGTTAGACAAATCTGAAAAATCTGTACATCTGACCCATTAGTCTGAAAACTTGTTAACTTAATTTGTGAATTAGTAAATCTGAATTCTGTATGTCTGAACTTGTAAACAAGTTAATCTGAAATCTGTTAGTCTGGGGACACAAGGTTAGGAGGGGAATTACTTGTGTCATCTGTTGTTTTGGACCCATATTAGTCAGTAACCCTTTCTGGTATCAAAACTTTGACCCAACAGTAGGTAGGGTCCGGGCACGCTTACTGAACTAATTATAAGTGGTTCATTCTGATAATGGCGAGGGGTGTTGATGGTGCGTTCCAACCGGGTCATGTGCGTGCATGGATCCCGGTCTACCTCTGAGGATGTAAGACGCCGTGACATCTGTAAATAGGTCTGTGCCAATTGGTTGTCACTTTAGGGAGTGATACACCCTACTGTGGGGCCGACACAGGATATTTATGTATTAGGGAGCCGATCGCTTGGGGTAGGGTTTTAGGGTACGCTTAGTTCTGTCTGTTTCTGTTGGTACCGTCTGTTTCTGTTGGGTGGTAACACCTGTCTGTTTCTGTGTGGTACCGTCTGTTCGGGTGGTAAAGGCCCATTACTAGTGTACACCTAATTCCACATTCTGTCTCCATAGGGATAAATCGGTTTCTTCTTCTGTCTGTTTCTGATCAGGTAGTAAAGGCCCATTATTAGCATTCTGTTTCTATTAAAGTATTCTGTACCCGTTCCTGCTTCAATTTAGACATTAGGGTGACACCTAATTCTGCTATACCAGTATTAGTGCAGAGAAGTGTAAAACAATAGTTTATATCATTCTGTTTTTCTGGTATATCTGCTACACCTGTTATAGTTATCTCACATCCAGTTTTATGTTCATATCATATTATTATTGTCTGTTCATATGCTGAAAGTCACTGGACTTGCCAGACTTTTTGTCTGACCCTTGTTGTTTCGCCTCCTTTCTTCCGTTTCCCCCCCCAGGTTATCCAAGGAGGGAAATACTTTAGCTTGATCCGGATTTCTCTTTGCTTGAAGTGCTTAAAGTATGGCTTGGCTCTGTATAGCTTCCGTTCCATGGGGATTATGATTTTAAACTATGCATTTTGAAGGCTTTTGTACAAGACTGATATTTTGTACTTGAATTCTGAAATTGAAAGGATGTAACCATATAAATTTCTGTTTCCGCTGTAATAAAGTTAAAAATTTTCAAGTACTGTTTTATCTGTCTTGTAAGTTTCTGTTCTGTTTACTAAAATGCTCCACCAAAGTTAAGGCATTCCCTTTGTGAGTGACCCTTACAGAATTGGGGTGTTACAAGATCGGCTCAGTCACTTCATACTGCATATTGCATATAAATGGATGTATTTAGTAAAATGGATGTATGAGGATTTGTTTTTATCATATGGATGCTGCATTCAGATGATGATTGTGCACGCATATAGAGATAATATGCAGCATTAAGGAACTTTTGCATACATAATGGACGCATGGCACTATCATGATTTGCATTAAGGAGATCAACTGAATCAGTGGACCGCCTGATTTTGCATTAGATATGGACATATACACACACTGTGCATTTAAACATGAAAGCATTAGATGTCTATAAGGACAATGGATGCTTGTGTTTGATGGATGAGTAGATGGATGATTGGATCTTAGGATATACATTCTTCTTAACTTGAAGATTTCGGGGTCGAAATCCTTTAAGGAGGGGAGAATGTAACACACCGTAATTATGTTAATATTAATATTCCCAAATTATAGAATAACTAATCACAGATGTGAGAATTGTGGGAAAGGGGTTGCGCCATTGTGTTCGTCTCGGAATTCTGGTTGAAATAGAGTCCGAGTTTGCGTGAATTGGACTTCCTATGAAGATGTTATGGCCATCGGAAGTTTCAAAAAATTCAAAATAGATTTCAGAAAAATCAAAATTCAAAATTCGAAGTCAAACAGGCTAGGCGGGAAAATTCCCGCCCAGCACCCCAGGTCGACTGGGGAGTCGACTGGACAGTCGACAACCCCCCAGGTCGATTGGGCAGTCGACCTGGGTGTCGACCTGTCCAGGCGGCTAGGGTTTAGCTGAGCCCAATCTTGAGCTGCTGATGTGTCTTTAGGGCTGAGTTGGCAAATTTAACGGTTCAGTTTAGTTTTGAGTTGATCCGACGGCCTAAATAAATCCTAAACTCTATAAATACCTAGGTAGTCTCTCACTCTAATTCACATGAAAAATAGAATAGCCATAGTCATACCACCGCCATGGAACTCAGTGTAGCCGCCGCCAACTAAGAAGGAAGAAAAGCTAATCAAAACCCTAACTCTACTCAACTCTAAAGCAAATCAAGACTCTCTTTCTCTTCTAATTGTGAGTATGATGATCTTAACAAGATTATTGTTAAACTAATTAGATTAAGTTATGAATGGATTATAAGTGAATGATGTGGATTGTCATATATGTTGTTGTAAACCTTTTGCTATCATGTATGTTGCAAATCCTATGTTATGTGATGATGATATCTTATATGTTGTAAATCAGGCTATGATGATATTGTATAGGTTGTAGTTTTCTATGCTAAATTATGATGAATCATACATGTTATAAAGTCATGATGTTATTGTCCATGCTAGTTAGTTCATGTTAATCTGTAACAACCCGAAAATCCGGGCCAGTTTAAATTTTTTATTTTGGCAATTTTGGCGAATTTTGATTATTTAAAATGAATTATTTTAAATAATAACGACGAGAAATTTATATTAAATAGAATTCGACGTATATATTATATACGTCGTCGTTAGAATATAAATAATTATTTATAATTATTAATAGGAATTGAAAATGGCGCGGTAGTTCGATAATTCGATTTCAAACTTCAATTGAACATACCGGGTGCAAAACAATCCGGATTTTAGTGAAACCAAAAATACTGGAATCTAATTGATGATATCTTTCCAACGAATCCGAAAAATCAAAATTTCATAGCGGGAATCAAAAGATATGTCCAGTTGAAAATTCTGAATAGTCGCTATGGAATTCAGGCCCTTAAAAATGGACATTTTGCAAATGACCTCGGATCACGACGAAACCAGTTTTGTTGGGTCCGTGATGTCGAATTATTGCTAGATTCCAAATTGCATAATTTTTCGAATCAATATGTGAACGTGGCATAAGAAAACGCGTTTGATCGGTTTTAGTTGATTTTAATCTACTGGAAAATGGTCATTTTTCCAACGGTCTCAGAATTCAACGAAAGTGGTTTTGTTAGGATCGTATCGTCAATACTAAGCTAGAAAATATATTTTGAAAATTTTTAGAGTTAGTATGTGACCCCGGTAATTTGAAATGTACGTTTAAAATTAAATATAGTGATTTAAAGGTAAATTTAATGGAAACTGATCGAAACGATCGAATCAGCCTACGATACATATCCCATTGTGTTCGGAATGGGGGTAATACGCTATGGGCGACAGGCGGTGGGCCTCGTTTCGAGGTCGTATGTAAAAGTCAACTTTTTGCAATTAAAATAAAAAAAAAAATTTAATTATCTCTCCCCTCCCCCTTATTTCATTCTGCCCCCCCCCCCCCCCCCCGTTCAAAATGATTTCAAAGCAGGAAAAAAAAATGTCGTGACCTAATCAACCCGTCGCCCACATTCACTACCACGCGCCGCCCCTCCAGCCAGGTTGCCACCGCTTCCGACACCTCCAGCCGACCTCCCCCCTCGCCGACGCCTTCTCCCTGCCAACGCCGACTGCTTCGGCGTCCCCTTCCACAAACCCCCAAATCCCCTCAAACGACCATCGACACACCCCTTGGACCCACGCCAGACCACCTCCGACGCATCTCCCTTGCCGCCTGTAGGCTCCAACGCAGACACCCCCAAGTCGAGCCACTACTTCCGACTGCTCCGGCGTCGACAAACTCCGGCGAGACACTCCCACCCCCCCTTTCTTCATACTGTAAGTTTTATTCTGTTTTCTACTTTGTTTTATTTATTTAATGTAATTAAAAATAGGTTTTTTTTTAGTGATTTTAAATTCAGTTTTAATTAGTTAAAGTCTGAATTTTTAAATATACAAAGAAACGATTTTTATTAGGATAAAAATATAATTTTTATATAGTATAGATGATAAAAATATAATTTTTATATAGTATAGATGATAAAAATATGATTTTTATATTTTTAAAGTATTAAAAATATAATCTTTACTATATAGAAGATGTAAAAATATGATTTTTATATTTTTAAAATATTAAAAATATAATCTTTACTATATAGAAGATGTAAAAATATAATTTTTATATTTTTAAAGTATTAAAAATATAATCTTTACTATATAGAAGTGGTAGAAATATGATTTTTGTTTAGGAAGAGAATTAAAAATATAATTTTTACATGATAGGAATATTAAAAATATCATCTTTATATGTGTAGAAAAATAAAAATGAGATTTTTATAAAGATGAAATCTTTAAATTTGAAAGGGCGAAGTCTATGTTTTATAAAGGCGAAATCTTTATTTTAGAAAAGGAGAAATCTTTATATGGAAAATAGAGTGATAAAAATATAATTTTAATCTATATAACATAGTGGTAAAAATGTGATTTTTATATATTGAACATCGAAGTAAAAATGTGATTTTTATATATTGAACATCGAAGTAAAAATGAGATTTTTATATATTGAACATCGAAGTAAAAATGTGATTTTTATATATTGAATAGCGAAGTAAAAATTCGATTTTTACATATGTAGTGAATACGGGCAATGAAAGCGACAAAAGGAGAGATTGGCGAAGACTTCTATAAATGAAGAGTCAAGATGATTGGATAGCTATCGGTGAGAATTCCTCACTCTTCAATTTCTTTTTCTAGTTATATATATATATACTAGGATGCAGACAGTGCTTAGTAGCACCCGACACAATCGTCCACAGACCATGGACTTGTTTGTTTGATTGCAAAAATTAGTTAGATTATTTGATTGGATTGAATTGTTTGGTGAATGGAATGGATTTGATTGATGTGTGAATGGCGTGGGCCTTCACTAGACCGAGGATAAGGCTAGGCCTTGTCCCGTTTCTAGTATCGTGCCGTTATGCCGCCGAAATTTTCTAAAATAAGTTAGAAAAATAACAATATCATTTTATAGAATAAATGAATTGAATAGAAATTCATATGTCGAAATAAAATGTTTTGTCGTTAAAAATATAATTTTTAACGTGAATGTAAATAAATAAATATTCATTTACAAACCGGACGGTTTGTTTATGTACACCTATTTGAAAGACATTGATTGGGACGATAAATTTCACACATCGCCCAACTGCACAAATAAAATCTGTGTTTGATTGCTTGAAACCCCACACGGGTGTTGGGATGAAATTTGAAGTTCACTCATCCTAACTGATTCAATATGTCGATCGATTGATTGACAGGCTGTTATAAGCGTTAGATATCTATATTTGATGCTTATACAGTGGAGTGCACTTTGGTTGATGGTTGATTATTTTTCAATGCTATGATATACGTGTGATGCATGAAAATACATACAATTAACTTTATATGGTGATTGGTTGGGCCTCATTCCAATTTAGAAAATAAAGAATATTATAACATAAAAGTTCATGTGTTGACTGTACTCATTCGTTGAGATTAGTCATGTGTTGAACGAAATATATTAATAATAAAATTTACTTCTTTATCAATATAAAGTAAATGTTCATGTGTTGACTGTACTCATCCGTTGAGATTCGTCATGTGTTGAACGAAATATATTAATAATAAAATTTACTTCTTTATCAATATAAAGTAAATGTTCATGTGTTGACTGTACTCATCCGTTGAGATTAGTCATGTGTTGAATGAAATATATTAATAATAAAATTTACTTCTTTATCAATATAAAGTAAATGTTCATGTGTTGACTGTACTCATCCATTGAGATTAGTCATGTGTTGAACGAAATATATTAATAATAAAATTTACTTCTTTATCAATATAAAGTAAATGTTCATGTGTTGACTGTACTCATCCGTTGAGATTAGGCATGTGTTGAACGAAATATTTGAAATAGAAATACTTTGATAATAAGAAATATTTGAAATAGAATATTTGAAAATAGAAATACGTTAAGCCGTGTTGATTAGATTGACGCCATTTTGACGTGAACGATATTTATATCGATTTTATTCATTTCGAAATGAATAAAATATATAACGATTTCGAAATGAATTGAATATATAACGATTTCGAAATGAATTGAATATATAACGATTTCGAAATGAATTGAATATATAACGATTTCGAAATGAATTGAATATATAACGATTTCGAAATGAATTGAATATATAACGATTTCGAAATGAATTGAATTGAAAACGATTTCGAAATGAATTGAATTGAAAACGATTTCGAAATGAATTGAATAGAAAACGAATGTGATTTCAATTGAATATATAACGAATTTGATTCGAATAGAAAACCAATTTGAATTGAATCGAATAGAAAACCAATTTGAATTGAATCGAATAGAAAACCAATTTGAATTAAATCGAATAGAAAACGACTTTGGAATTGAATTAAATTGAAAACGAATTCAATCTGAATTGAAAGCGAATTGAAATGAATTCAAATTGAATTGAATTTTGAATTGAGTAGAAATGAATTTTAAAACGAATTTATAAAGAAGAATTCAATTTTGCTTTGGATTGAAATGGAAGTTGAAATTGTTTTTGAAACGAATCTAAAACTATTTATATATTTTGTTTTAAATAGTAATCGACGAAATATATATTATATATATTATATATTAATATAATGGCCTGAATAGAACGCGCCGCACCGCGGAAGTTCGTGAATTTCGACTATTTATTTCGAACGGACATTACGGGAGATCCGACCGTCGGATTCTCCTAAAACCGGAACCGTTGGGTTCGTATCGAAAAGAGCTTTCTAACAAATATTAGAAATTAGAAATCTAACGGTTGGATTTGGAATTATGTCCAAATCAAATTTGAAAAAGGTCGCTGTAAGTGCAGTTCGATGGTCGTTGATGGAAATCGACTGTACGGACCTTGATAAAATTATTAAAAATAATAATAATTTGTGTAAAATCATAAGAAATGATTTAGAAAGGATTGGGATGAAAAACTCCATATTTGAAAAGATAAAAATAGATTTTTATCGAAATGAACTGGTTTTGAACTAGAATTATAATTCTATTTATTTTTATATAAATAAATGGAATTTAAATAGGGTTTTAAAAATAACCAGAATATCCAATGATAGCATTGGAGTGGATTTGAATCGAAATTGTCTTCGGAATATTTCGATGTTGGAATTCGTGATTATACAGGTGTTGTTATGGAAATTTGAAAGATATATATTTATATCGTTATTTCCAATACGACATTTGTTAGTCGTAGAATTTGATATTGAATATAAGCCGATATATTTTCTATTCAGAGCCTTGTATTGAATATCAAATGTGATTTGGGTTTGTCGTGAATGGTGTCTTCACTAACACTGTTCTTGAACCCAGTTGAGAAAAGATTAAATCTTTTTATTTAGATTTAATGAAGTGTACCAATTAAACAATATTTAATTGGAATTGAATTGATATTGATTCTTGGGTTTATCGTGAATGGTGTTTTTAAATAACACTCGTTCTTTAACCCGATAATTAATGGAATGTGAATTTGGGTTTATCGTGAACCGTGTTTAAAATGACACTGATTCTTTAACCCAGTTAGCGATTAAAACTAAGTGGAGTTTTAATGAACCTTTAATTAGATTGAAATAATCAAAATGGAGTATCACCAGTTTTGCTCCAGGCGTTAGTTAAATCTTTAATTAGATTTGAACGTGAAATGGTAATTGAATTTACCGATAACACCGTGGTGTTAGATATGAAGTATCACCAGTTTTACTTCATGGGATGAATAGGTTGGGATTGGGAAATTAAAACAAATGATTACTTCGGTAAGGTTCGTTAATCCCGACTAGTTGAATCAAAATTCAAAAGAAGATTTGAGAATAAATTTTAATGATTTATCTTGGATAAAATTAATGGGAACCTTTCCCTATGAATGTGAAATTTAGAAACTATCTGTCGGTTAGCTAAGCAGAACGGTTTTCTGGATATTGATCTGATGTTGGTTTCGGCCTTCGGGGTTAATATTTGGGGAATTATTCTCTTGATTAATTTACGGTTAGTGACTGATAAATTGGAATGAGGCGTATGTTGTGTTTGTGTAGCACTTATTTAAAATATACGCGAGTTATTCGAAAAGACCGGATTTATCCCATTCTGAATAACTGATACGACGATAAGTCGAAGATGAAGACGATGGTCGAAGACCGGAAGTCTTCACGTCGTTGGGGTGATTACTGATGATCTTGATTGGGCTGTACACCCAAGAAGATGGAAACAGTTGGTGATCGTCCAGACGTACTTGGAGATCGATGGATATGCGGGGTACTAGGTGCCTCCGGTTTCGTTCAGACCCAGAACGGACTGGTAAATGGACTTTGTGTCTGACATTGGATTTTAGTCTGTGTGATTGATTTCTATTAAATATATATCTGTTTGGCAGTGGAGAATTTATTCTCTTGCTTAACGCCCTTCTCTGAGACGTACGAGCTCAGAGGTTATATACTGATGGATATCAAACGCATAGAGTGAATTGCTGGTGTGGCATGCCTAAGTGGCGAATGATCAAGGCTTCTGTTGAAAAGCAAAGTCTTGTGGTTGATGATCGAAGCACGGCCTTTGTGGCGTAGCTTTGTGTAACGTTTACTTCGCGAGTTTCACACCCGGTATGAACCAAAAACGGGAGACGGACCTCATGGAGGGCATGCGTTTCTTTCTAGTTAGAAGTGGCGTCAGTGGTTTTACACGCCCTGACGAGTTTGACTTATGTGGTTGTTGCTGTTGCGAGGCGCCTCGGTTTGATCGGACAATCCGGGTCCGATGGAGTCATTCGTTGGCTCATTTACGCCCCATAGGGCGGGGGAACGCATGTTTAGGGTTTAAGTTTAATCCACATCGGTGGACCGGCCCTGTCGCTCCAAGGTCACTCGAGCTCTGACCTGTGGCTCGGGCTAGAGAGTCATGAATCGGTTGAGGACTATCTTTTCCCTCAGTTCATAGATGGAAATCCAATTTCCAAATACATGATTTTGCGGTTTTAATTGTAGAACTAGTATGGCGACATAGTGGGATGGGGCGCTCATGCCGCCTATTATCAATACTTATGATTTGAAGTTTTTTTATACACTATACACTTATAATAGTATCAAATGATTTTTTTTAAACGTATCAAGCATTCTTGGCTATTATAAGGTAAAAACCCGATCCCCCGGCTTGCGATTGCATTGTGTGATAGGATCTGGGTCTTATAATAGCTTCATTTTTATTTATTTAGCATTGCGCTGTTGTTTTATGCACTGGTATTCTTGGGAGGAAACCCGTTCCGTGTTATACGGCGTGGTCCCTTGATTTACCTATCTTTAAAATAAAGATTAATAACTATTTTAGTTCTCACACCAGTCACATGACTGACCTGGAGTTTATTGTTTTAACCTAAACTCTGGGTGCCCTTATTTTGACACGGGCAGCTAGTAGTTTTGGTTTTGTAGATTTATATTCACAGGATCCTGGTTTACAGCTGGAACGATATCCGGAAAGCTTTGTATCCGTATATCTCCTTCAGTTGTGTATTGTATTATTTTCCGCTGCTATGTATTTAAATGTAATTTAAATCTCTGATATTTCTATGTAATATTTATTCATTTATACTCTGTATATTCTTGTAATCTGATGCATTGTTGTAATAAGCAGTGAAATGTTCTTCTGTTTGTGTTCTGTTGTGGCTTGTTCTCGAACTATCCGACACTTTCCTTTACGGGGAAGTTACGGGTTTTTACAGTTGGTATCAGAGCTTTGGTTTACAAAGCTGGAGAACAAGACACATTAGAACCGTACGAAAGAATTCATCAGATATTGGATTAGTGATATCCAACGCGAATGACTCATTAGAGATGGGATCAGTAGTATCCTAGAACGAGTGTGAAGAGTATATTTTTCAAATGAAAACAAATTTTGCTTTGAAAATTTAAATCAATTATTCGTATTTGATCATTTATTTGTATTTATTTGGACAGTCCAGTATATAAAGATTTTGCATATATGCCTTGCAAACGTGTATTTGAAATTTTAATATATTGGATAGATATAGCATCACACTCTAGTCGCCCGGAGATGATATTGATGATAGAGATCGCATCATCAATATTTATGTTCGAGTTTCGAAGGTGGGATTTCTATATATTTCCTATTGACTGGTGTGAGAACCAAAAACTATATAGGATCTATTGTTGTGATTTGGCATCAAAAATCTGATTTTTGACAATATATCAAAGTTATGAATTTGAAACTCTAATTCGCTAATTGATTGATGTTTGTGTTGTTTGTTTATTTGTTTGATAATTTTGAACCATTTAGCCTAATTGAATCAAATATTGAATTGTATTGAAAATTGGTCGCATTTGCATGCTTATACATATACTTACATTGAACAGGTCATAGCAAGGAGGCTAGAGCAGAGAATAAAATTTGTTTGCTCGACAAATAGGTACATGTTTACTACATAATTTACTGTTTTGTTTGGGTGATGATTTTATGACCCGATTGGCTAACCGCTTGGCTTTTTCTTTTTCTTTTTGATATTAGAAGGACCGGGAAAGCTATTTGCGATTTCCCGATGCTCCCGGTGCAGGGGAGGTTATGGCGAAATTTTTCGAAAATTTAGGGTGTTAGCCAAATTTTTGAAAATTTGAAAATTCTCAGAAACTGAAAAGTTGGAGAATGGAAGCCAGATCGAACGTAGAGTTGATTAATCAAACCACTTTCGACTTTGTTCCTTTTCGGGGACGAAAAGTTTTAAGTGGGGGAGATTGTAACAACCCGAAAATCCGGGCCAGTTTAAAATTTTTATTTTGGCAATTTTGGCGAATTTTGATTATTTAAAATGAATTATTTTAAATAATAACGACGAGAAATTTATATTAAATAGAATTCGACGTATATATTATATACGTCATCGTTAGAATATAAATAATTATTTATAATTATTAATAGGAATTGAAAATGGCGCGGTAGTTCGATAATTCGATTTCAAACTTCAATTGAACATACCGGGTGCAAAACAATCCGGATTTTAGTGAAACCAAAAATAATGGAATCTAATTGATGATATCTTTCCAACGAATTCGAAAAATCAAAATTTCATAGCGGGAATCAAAAGATATGTCCAGTTGAAAATTCTGAATAGTCGCTATGGAATTCAGGCCCTTAAAAATGGACATTTTGCAAATGACCTCGGATCACGACGAAACCAGTTTTGTCGGGTCCGTGATGTCGAATTATTGCTAGATTCCAAATTTCATAATTTTTCGAATCAATATGTGAACGTGGCATAGGAAAACGCGTTTGACCGGTTTCAGTTGATTTTAATCGACTGGAAAATGGCCATTTTTCCAACGGTCTCAGAATTCAACGAAGCTAGTTTTGTTAGGATCGTATCGTCAATACTAAGCTAGAAAATATTTTTCGAAAATTTTTAGAGTTAGTATGTGACCCCGGTAATTTGAAATGTACGTTTAAAATTAAATATAGTGATTTAAAGGTAAATTTAATGGAAACTGATCGAAACGATCGAATCAGCCTGCGATACATATCCCATTGTGTTTGGAATGGGGGTAATACGCTATGGGCGATAGGCGGTGGGCCTCGTTTCGAGGTCGTATGTAAAAGTCAACTTTTTGTAATTAAAATAAATAAAAAAAATTAATTATCTCTCCCCTCCCCCTTATTTCATTATGCCCCCCCCCCCCCCCTCATTCAAAATGATTTCAAAGCAGGAAAAAAAATGTCGTGACCTAATTAACCCGTCGCCCCCATTCACTACCACGCGCCGCCCCTCCAGCCAGGTCGCCACCGCTTCCGACACCTCCAGCCGACCTCCCCCATCGCCGACGCCTTCTCCCTGCCAACGTTGACTGCTTTGGCGTCCCCTTCCACAAACCCCCAAATCCCCTCAAACGACCATCGACACACCCTTTGGACCCATGCCAGACCACCTCCGACGCATCTCCCTTGCTGCCTGTAGGCTCCAACGCAGACACCCCCAAGTCGAGCCACTACTTCCGACTGCTCCGGCGTCGACAAACTCCGGCGAGACACTCCCACCGCCCCTTTCTTCATACTGTAAGTTTTATTCTGTTTTCTACTTTGTTTTATTTATTTAATGTAATTAAAAATAGGTTTTTTTTAGTGATTTTAAATTCAGTTTTAATTAGTTAAAGTTTGAATTTTTAAATATACAAAGAAACGATTTTTATTAGAATAAAAATATAATTTTTATATAGTATAGATGATAAAAATATAATTTTTATATAGTATAGATGATAAAAATATGATTTTTATATTTTTAAAGTATTAAAAATATAATCTTTACTATATAAAAGATGTAAAAATATGATTTTTATATTTTTAAAGTATTAAAAATATAATCTTTACTATATAGAAGATGTAAAAATATGATTTTTATATTTTTAAAGTATTAAAAATATAATCTTTACTATATAGAAGTGGTAGAAATATGATTTTTGTTTAGGAAGAGAATTAAAAATATAATTTTTACATGATAGGAATTTTAAAAATATCATCTTTATATGTGTAGAAAAATAAAAATGAGATTTTTTTAAAGTTGAAATCTTTAAATTTGAAACGGCGAAGTCTATGTTTTATAAAGGCGAAATCTTTATTTTAGAAAAGGCGAAATCTTTATATGGAAAATAGAGTGATAAAAATATAATTTTTATCTGTATAACATAGCGGTAAAAATGTGATTTTTATATATTGAACATCGAAGTAAAAATGTGACTTTTATATATTGAACATCGAAGTAAAAATGAGATTTTTATATATTGAACATCGAAGTAAAAATGTGATTTTTATATATTGAATAGCGAAGTAAAAATTCGATTTTTACATATGTAGTGAATACGGGCAACGAAAGCGACAAAAGGCGAGATTGGCGAAGACTTCTATAAATGAAGAGTCAAGATGATTGGATAGCTATCGGTGAGAATTCCTCACTCTTCAATTTCTTTTTCTAGTTATATATATATACTAGGATGCAGACGGTGCTTAGTAGCACCCGACACAATCGTCCACAGACCATGGACTTGTTTGTTTGATTGCAAAAATTAGTTAGATTATTTGATTGGATTGAATTGTTTGGTGAATGGAATGGATTTGATTGATGTGTGAATGGCGTGGGCCTTCACTAGACCGGGGATAAGGCTAGGCCTTGTCCCGTTTCTAGTATCGTGCCGTTATGTCGCCGAAATTTTCTAAAATAAGTTAGAAAAATAACAATATCATTTTATAGAATAAATGAATTGAATAGAAATTTATATGTCGAAATAAAATGTTTTGTCGTTAAAAATATAATTTTTAATGTGAATGTAAATAAATAAATATTCATTTACAAACCGGACGGTTTGTTTATATACACCTATTTGAAAGACATTGATTGGGACGATAAATTTCACACATCGCCCAACTGCACAAATAAAATCTGTGTTTGATTGCTTGAAACCCCACACGGGTGTTGGGATGAAATTTGAAGTTCACTCATCCTAACTAATTCAATATGTCGATCGATTGATTGACAGGCCGTTATAAGCGTTAGATATCTATATTTAATGCTTATACAGTGGAGTGCACTTTGCTTGATGGTTGATTATTTTTCAATGCTATGATATACGTGTGATGCATGAAAATCCATACAATTAACTTTATATGGTGATTGGTTGGGCCTCATTCCAATTTAGAAAATAAAGAATGTTATAACATAAAAGTTCTTGTGTTGACTGTACTCATTCGTTGAGATTAGTCATGTGTTGAACGAAATATATTAATAATAAAATTTACTTCTTTATCAATATAAAGTAAATGTTCATGTGTTGACTGTACTCATCCGTTAAGATTAGTCATGTGTTGAACGAAATATATTAATAATAAAATTTACTTCTTTATCAATTTAAAGTAAATGTTCATGTGTTGACTGTACTCATCCGTTGAGATTAGTCATGTGTTGAACGAAATATATTAATAATAAAATTTACTACTTTATCAATATAAAGTAAATGTTCATGTGTTGACTGTACTCATCCGTTGAGATTAGTCATGTGTTGAACGAAATATATTAATAATAAAATTTACATCTTTATCAATATAAAGTAAATGTTCATGTGTTCACTGTACTCATCCGTTGAGATTAGTCATGTGTTTAACGAAATATTTGAAATAGAAATATTTTGATAATAAGAAATATTTGAAATAGAATATTTGAAAATAGAAATACGTTAAGCGGTGTTGATTAGATTGACGCCATTTTGACGTGAACGATATTTATATCGATTTTATTCATTTTGAAATGAATTGAATATATAACGATTTCGAAATGAATTGAATATATAACGATTTCGAAATGAATTGAATATATAACGATTTCGAAATGAATTGAATATATAATGATTTCGAAATGAATTGAATATATAACGATTTCGAAATGAATTGAATATATAACGATTTCGAAATGAATTGAATATATAACGATTTCGAAATGAATTGAATATATAACGATTTCGAAATGAATTGAATATATAACGATTTCGAAATGAATTGAATTGAAAACGATTTCGAAATGAATTGAGTTGAAAACGATTTCGAAATGAATTGAATAGAAAACGAATGTGATTTCAATTGAATATATTACGAATTTGATTCGAATAGAAAACCAATTTGAATTGAATCGAATAGAAAACCAATTTGAATTGAATCGAATAGAAAACCAATTTGAATTGCATCGAATAGAAAACGACTTTGGAATTGAATTAAATTGAAAACGAATTCAAATTGAATTGAAAGCGAATTGAAATGAATTCAAATTGAATTGAAATTTGAATTGAATAGAAATGAATTTTAAAACGAATTTATAAAGAAGAATTCAATTTTGCTTTGGATTGAAATGGAAGTTGAAATTGTTTTTGAAACGAATTTAAAACTATTTATATAATTCGTTTTAAATAGTAATCGACGAAATATATATTATATATATTATATATATAATATAATGGCCTGAATAGAACGCGGCGCGCCGCGGCAGTTCGTGAATTTCGACCATTTATTTCGAACGGACATTACGGGAGATCCGACCGTCGGATTCTCCTAAAACCGGAACCGTTGGGTTCGTATCGAAAAGAGCTTTCTAACAAATATTAGAAATTAGAAATATAACGGTTGGATTTGGAATTAATGTCCAAATCAAATTTGAAAAAGGTCGCTGTAAGTGCAGTTCGATGGCCGTTGATGGAAATCGACTGTACGGACCTTGATAAAATTATTAAAAATAATAATAATTTGTGTAAAATTATAAAAAATGATTTAGAAAGGATTGGGATGAAAAACTCCATATTTGAAAAGATAAAAATAGATTTTTATCGAAATGAACTGGTTTTGAACTAGAATTATAATTCTATTTATTTTTAAATAAATAAATGGAATTTAAAAAGGGTTTTAAAAATAACCAGAATATCCAATGATAGCATTGGAGTGGATTTGAATCGAAAATGTCTTCGGAATATTTCGATGTTGGAATTCGTGATTATACAGGTGTTGTTATGGAAATTTGAAAGATATATATTTATATCGTTATTTCCAATATGACATTTGTTAGTCTTAGAATTTGATATTGAATATAAGCCGATATATTTTCTATTCAGAGCTTTGTATTGAATATCAAATGTGATTTGGGTTTGTCGTGAATGGTGTCTTCACTAACACTGTTCTTGAACCCAGTTGAGAAAAGATTAAATCTTTTTATTTAGATTTAATGAAGTGTACCAATTAAACAATATTTACTTGGAATTGAATTGATATTGATTCTTGGGTTTATCGTGAATGGTGTTTTTAAATAACACTCGTTCTTTAACCCGATAATTAATGGAATGTGAATTTGGGTTTATCGTGAACCGTGTTTAAAATGACACTGATTCTTTAACCCAGTTAGCGATTAAAACTAAGTGGAGTTTTAATGAATCTTTAATTAGATTGAAATAATCGAAATGGAGTATCACTTGTTTTGCTCCAGGCGTTAGTTAAATCTTTAATTAGATTTGAACGTGAAACGGTAATTGAATTTACCGATAACACCGTGGTGTTAGATATGAAGTATCACCAGTTTTACTTCATGGGATGAATAGGTTGGGATTGGGAAATTAAAACAAATGACTACTTCGGTAAGGTTCGTTAATCCCGACTAGTTGAATCAAAATTCAAAAGAAGATTTGAGAATAAATTTTAATGATTTATCTTGGATAAAATTAATGGGAACCTTTCCCTATGAATGTGAAATTTAGAAACTAGCTGTCGGTTAGCTAAGCAGAATGGTTTTCTGGATATTGATCTGATGTTGGTTTCGGCCTTCGGGGTTAATATTTGGGGAATTATTCTCTTGATTAATTTACGGTTAGTGACTGATAAATTGGAATGAGGCGTATGTTGTGTTTGTGTAGCACTTATTTAAAATATACGCGAGTTATTCGGGAAGACCGGGTTTATCCCATTCTGAATAACCGATACGACGATAAGTCAAAGATGAAGACGATGGTCGAAGACCGGAAGTCTTCACGTCGTTTGGGTGATTACTGATGATCTTGATTGGGCTGTACACCCAAGAAGATGGAAACAGTTGGTGATCGTCCAGACGTACTTGGAGATCGATGGATATGCGGGGTACTAGGTGCCTCCGGTTTCGTTCAGACCCAGAACGGACTTGTAAATGGACTGTGTGTCTGACATTGGATTTTAGTCTGTGTGATTGATTTCTATTAAATATATATCTGTTTGGCGGCGGAGAATTTATTCTCTTTCTTAACGCCCTTCTCTGAGACGTACGAGCTCAGAGGTTATATACTGATGGATATCAAACGCATAGAGTGAATTGCCGGTTTGGCATACCTAAGTGGCGAATGATCAAGGCTTCTGTTGAAAAGAAAAGTCTTGTGGTTGATGATCGAAGCACGGCCTTTGTGGCGTAGCTTTGTGTAACATTTACTTCGCGAGTTTCACACCCGGTATGAACCAAAAACCGGAGACGGACCTCAGGGAGGGCATGCGTTTCTTTCTAGTTAGAAGTGGCGTCAGTGGTTTTACACGCCCTGACGAGTTTGACTTATGTGGTTGTTGCTGTTGCGAGGCGCCTCGGTTTGATCGGACGATCCGGGTCCGATGGAGTCATTCGTTGGCTCATTTACGCCCCATAGGGCGGGGGAACGCATGTTCAGGGTTTAAGTTTAATCCACATCGGTGGACCGGCCCTGTCGCTCCAAGGTCACTCGAGCTCTGACCTGTGGCTCGGGCTAGAGAGTCACGAATCGGTTGAGGACTATCTTTTGCCTCGGTTCATAGATGGAAATCCAATTTCCAAATACATGATTTTGCGGTTTTAATTGTAGAACTAGTATGGCGACATAGTGGGATGGGGCGCTCATGCCGCCTATGATCAATACTTATGATTTGAAGTTGTTTTATACACTATACACTTATAATAGTATCAAATGATTTTTTTTAAACGTATCAAGCATTCTTGGCTATTATAAGGTAAAAACCCTATCCCCCGGCTTGCGACTGCATTGTGTGATAGGATCTGGGTCTTATAATAGCTTCATTTTTCTTTATTTAGCATTGCGCTGTTGTTTTATGCACTGGTATTCTTGGGAGGAAACCCGTTCCGTGTTATACGGCGTGGTCCCTTGATTTACCTATCTTTAAAATAAAGATTAATAACTATTTTAGTTCTCACACCAGTCACATGACTGACCTGGAGTTTATTGTTTTAACCTAAACTCTGGGTGCCCTTATTTTGACACGGGCAGCTAGTAGTTTTGGTTTTGCAGATTTATATTCACAGGATCCTGGTTTACAGCTGGAACGATATCCGGAAAGCTTTGTATCCGTATATCTCCTTCAGTTGTGTATTGTATTATTTTCCGCTGCTATGTATTTAAATGTAATTTAAATCTCTGATATTTCTGTGTAATATTTATTCATTTATACTCTGTATATTCTTGTAATCTGATGCATTGTTGTAATAAGCAATGAAATGTTCTTCTGTTTGTGTTCTGTTGTGGCTTGTTCTCGAACTATCCGACGCTTTCATTTACGGGGAAGTTACGGGTTTTTACATAATCAAGTCATAATGTTGATATTATTTAGGCTATGTTGATGACAAATCATGTATGGATTAGTAAAGGTTATGAACATATGACATGACATCTATTTAGATCTAGAATTATAACATCTAGAATCATCCTATGACATATGTGAATTCTATGTATTAGGTGCTAGTTTACACCATCATTATGTTGCATAAAACCCTGTATGCAAGTTTATACACAAATTTGGGTTATGATCATATCATTTAAATTGTGACATTTAACAAGCTGACACCCTTAGATCCTTAACATGTGTAGTTTTATGCAAGTTTCACCCCTATTATGATTAGATTCATTTTAATTGTCTATATGTCGTGATAATTTATTTTTGTGCCATGAGTTAGTCTATTCGAGTCTAACATATATTTTGCGTTGAATAAGAGAAGGTATAAACGTGGGGTAGGGGTAATATTAAGGATTTAATATTAAGAAGTTCGGGTGCAATTGATATGATTTTGCATGCCATAAGTGGATGGCCATAATTGAGTCAATTATGGACATCATTAAAACCAGAGTTAATTAATAGTTTGAATAGGGAATTATTAAAACTGGGGTAAAAGATTGTAAGTGTTAATCAATGCTTAGGACATGAGCTTGGACTCGTTTGTGACGTAAACTTGCCCGGACCCGCCCGACAAATCCAGTGGTCACAAATGTCAGCCCAATGTGAGAGGTCCTAGGCCTAAACTAAAGCATAACAGTTGTAAAGACACGAGGTTAGACTCTTTTATGGTATAAGACTGCCCGGACCCGCCCGGCAAATCCAGCTGCCATAAATGCATGTCGAATGTGAGAGGTCTTTATGAGGTTATGGCCTGAATGAATTAAGAAATACTTAACCAGATAAACATGTAAGGTGGGACATGGGGGTTAAGTAGGTGCCTTGGGTGGCATGAGGAATCTAGTGGGTGCCCTTAGTAGCATGTGAAATACGATTAGTAAGACTTAACCAAACACACATGTAAATGAACATGACTAAGAGGGTTAAGTGGGATGTACTAGTGGACAAGCTTAGGTGGGTAGCTTATGGGGGCCCATTTCAACCAGTAACCCAAACGTATCTTTGTGGGCTCGACCCAAGTCGAGGACGGGACACGCATACTGGGTTTGACTATAAGAGGCCAAAATGGGGTAGCGGTGGCAACGCAAGTCCAGCGGGTTTCATATGCGTGTGTGGACCCAGGATTGTAGGTAAGACGTTGTTGCATCGTGTAGGTATAAGCCGTGCATTCTCAAGTTGTATCGGGTTGCCACTTTAGGGGAGTGATACAACCCACCGTGGGGCCAGCACGGGTATCTACGAGTAGGGAGCCGATCGAAAGTGGGTAGAGGGGTACGCCAAGCGGAGATAGGGGCAGACGGCACCTATGTAGTCAGCTAGGGGTACGCAAGGCTATTTACATAATTTCTAAGTGAAGCAAGCGGGATCAACCTTTAGGGTGACTGGTGCAGTGCAGTGTAGTAATTATTCGTTAGTAATTAGGTGTGCCTTTAACGTTACCTTTAACGTTATATTTAATGTTATCTTTATTTGATTTCCATACCCAATAGTTCATAGACATTTCCTTGTTTTCCAGCTTATGCCTTAGTCTAGTTATTTTGATATTAGTATTGTTAGAATTATCATACTCGCCAGGCTTTATGTCTGACCCCCTCCATTTCTATCCTTTTTCCCCTCCAGGTCCTCAGGGTGGGCCCATCTCTAGTGGAGTTTGATTGGATTGCTTCATCTCTCTTTGGAAAGCTTGGACCGTTGAAGTAAAGTCCAGCTTGTTATCTTCTTTAATGGCTATTGGTGTAATGGGGTTATGTATTTTGTTTTATCAAGATGGATATTGTACTTGACTCTGATTTATGGTTTTATGATGTAACAAGCATGTTTAATTTCCGCTGCAATAAAATGAAGTTTTATATTTTCCAAGTACTACTTATTATCTGTCCTGTTGTAATTTTTCTGTTCTATATTCACTAAAAACCTCCATGGAAGTTAATGCATTCCCTTTGTGAGTGACATTAATGGACGTGGGGTGTTACATCAAGTGTTAATGTATCAATCATAGGCGGCGTGGTTACCATATATCATGTCGCCATACTAGTTCTACAATTAAAACCGCAAAATCACGTATTTGGAAATTGGATTTCCATCTATGAACCGAGGCAAGGGATCGTCCTCAACCTATTCGAGACAATCTAGCTCATATCTCAGGCAAGCGCGCAGACAAGCCTTGGAGCGACAGGGCCGGTCCACTTGATGTGGACTAAACTTAAACCGTGAACATTATGTTTCCCCGCCCTTTTGGGCGTAAATGAGCCACCGAATGACTCCATAGGCTCCACATAGTCACTGATATATCCGAGGAGCCTCACAACAACAACAACAACTACATAGGTGAAAATAATATAAATGTCAGGGCTGGTAGGTCACTGACACTACCCTAGCTAGAAGGAAACGCATCCCCTCCGTGAGGTCCTCTCCCATTTCTGGTTCACAACTAGGGTGTGAGGCTCACGAATTCATGTTACACAAAGCTATGCCACACAGGCGGTGCTTTGATCATTAACCACAAGACTCTGCTTTTCAACAGAAGCCTTGATCATTTGCATCTTAGCATGCTACATAGGCAAACCACTCCATGGAACCGATATCCATCAATAGTACATAATGATATCCAATGTCAGACACATAGTCCATTAACAAGTACGTTCTAGGTCTGAACGAAACCGGAGGCACCTTGTACCTCGCATATCCATCGATCTCCAAGTACGTCTGGACGATCACCAACTGATTCCCTCCTATTGGGTGTACAGCCCAATCAAGATCATCAGTAATCACCCAAACGATGTGAAGACCTCCGATCTTCGACCACCGTCTTCATCCTCGACACCACGTCGAATCAGTTATTCAGAACGGGTTAAACCCGGTCTTTCTGATTAACTCGCGTACATAATTAACAAGTGTTACACAAACACAACATACACCTCATTCCAATTCAGAATATTCTTTTATTCAAATATTCTTACACTTTGGGAAAGGTTCCCATTAATTTTATCAAAGATAAATTCTTTAAATTTATTCTTTAATCTTCTTTTGAATATCAATTTAAACTAGTCGGGATTAGCGAACCACACCGAAGTAATCATTTATTTTATTTCCCAATTTCAACCTATTCATCCCATGAAGTAAAACTGGTCATACTTCATATCTAACACCACGGTGTTATCGGTAAATTCAATTACCATTTCACGTTCAAATCTAATTACATATTTAACGATCGCTTGGAGCAAAACTGGTGATACTCCATTCTCGATCATTTCAATCTAATTAAAGATTCATTAAAATTCCGCTTGGTTTTAATCTTCCCAAAAATCAATATCAATGATTATTTAACTTGGGAAATCACATCCCGTCCTTAACTGGGTTAATGAACCAATGTCATTTAAAACACGGTTCACTATAAACCCAAAATCACATTCCATTAATTATCGAGTTAAAGAATATGTGTTATTTAAAACACCGTTCACGATAAAACCAAAAATCAATTCAAATTCAATTCCAATTAAATACCATTTAATTGGTACACTTCATTAAATGTAAATAAAAAGATTTAATCTTTTTCTCAACTGGGTTTAAGAACAGTGTTAATCAAGGCACCATTCATGAAAACCCAAATCCCATTTGATATTAAATACAAGGCTCTGAATAGAAAATATATCGGCTTATATTCAATATCATATTCTATGACCAACAAGTATCGTATTGGAAATAACGATATAAACATCTTTCAAATTTCCACAACAATATCTGTATAATCACGAAATCCAACATCGAAATATTCCAAAGACAATTTCGATTCAAATCCATTCGAATTCAATTATTGGAAATTTTTGTTACTTTCAAAACCATTTCAAATCCGCCTTATTTATTTTAAAAATAAATGGGATTATAATTCTAGCTCAAAACTAGTTCATTTCGGTAAAAATCTATTTTTATCTTTTCAAATATGGAATTTTTCATCCAAGTTCTTTTCAAATCATTTCTTATGATTTTACACTAATTATTGATATTTTTAATAATTTTATCAAGGCCCGTACAGTCGGTTTCCATCAACGGCCATCGAACTGCACTTACAACGACCTTTTCCAAATTTGGTTTGGACATAATTCCAAATCCAACCAATAGATTTCTAATTTCTTATATTTGTTAGAAATCTCTTTTCGATACGAACAAAATGGTTCCAGTTTTAGGAGAATCCGACGGTCGGATCTCCGGTAATATCCATTCGAAGTCAATGGTCGAAATTCGTGAACTGTCGCGGCGCGGCGTGTTCTATTCAGGGCGTTCTATATATATAATATATATATTATACATATTTCATTGATTTCTTTTAAAACATATTTTATAAATCGTTTTAACTTCGCTTTCAAAATGATTTCAACTTCATATTCAATTTCGAATCAAAATTGAATATTCCATATCATTAATCTATAAATGTTAATATTTTCGAAATATTATATTTTGAAATCACTTACTTTTCTATATTCATTATAAAAATGAATAAAACAGATACAAATATCATTCATGTCAAAATAGCGTCAATCTAATCAACACGGCTTTATATATTTCAATATCGTTATTCTATTCAACAAATGAATATTTTCTTCAACACACGAAATTTGCTTTTATTCAACACATGAATTTTCTTCTATTTTCCAAATTGGAATGAGACCCAATCAATTACCATATAATGTTAATTATATGGATTCTCTACAACACATGTATATAACAACAACGATAAATAATCAACCACCATCCAGAGTGCACCGCACAACTGCATTAGCATTAAATATAAATAATTAACGCTTAAACAATCTATTAACCCATCGATTGACATACAACTAAACAATCAGGATTTGTGTACGTCAAATGTCATCCCAATACCCTTATGGGGTTTCAAATCAACAAACACAGATTTTATTTGTGCAGTTGGGCGATGTGTAAAATTTATTGTCCCAATCAATATCAGTCAAATCGGTGTACATAAACAAATCGTTCGATTTGTAAATGAATATTTATTTTATTTCAAAACTTGAATATATATTTGATTTCAACACATGAATATATATTTGATTTCAACACATGAATATATATTTGATTTCAACACATGAATATATATTTGATTTCAACACATGAACATATATTTGATTTCAACACATGAAGATATATTTTATTTAACCACATGAATATATATTTTATTTCAACACATGAATATATATTTGTTTTCAACACATGAATATATATTTGTTTTCAACACATGAATATATATTTTATTCCAACACATGAATATATATATATATTTGATTTCAACACATCACAATTCAAATTCTTACCAATTCATCAATCAAACCAAACAATCAACCAAGTCGTCCATGATCTGTGGACGACGGGTGCAGGGTGCTGCTAAGCACCGTCTACATCCTAGCATATATTTCAAAATAGAAATCAAAATAAAAGTGAGAAGTTCTCACCTTTGGGTTCCACTCCGCCAGTTCTACTTCTGAACTTCTAAACCGTTTGGATTTATTTGAAATTCCAATGCAGTCCTTACCACGCTATTCATAATAAAAATCACATTTTTAATATGAAGTTTATATTAAAAATCATATTTTTATTTCAAAGAAACATTATAAAAATTCATATTCTTATATAAAAATCTCAGCTTTATATATATAACCAAAACATAACTTCGCTAAACAAAAATTGTAACTTTATGTTTATAAAAATCTCGTTTCTATATTGCAAATCATATAGAAAAAATCTAATTTTTATGTTGCAAATCAATTAGTAAAAAACTATTTTTTATATTATAAATCATATAGTAAAAATTTAATTTTTATATTGCAAATCATATAGTAAAAATCTATACTTTTCACTTCATTCACATATATAAAAATCCGATTTTTTTATCACCACTTCACATACACTAAAGATTATATTTTTACAATGATTCCCTTTCTATAAAGATTATCAAAAAATTTTAATAATAAAAATCAGAAATTTTATAAAGAAAATGCGTAATCTTTTAAATAAAAGAAGTCAAAATAAAAAGGGGAAAAACTTACAGTTGAAATGTGAAGAGAGGGGGTTGTTAGGGTTCGTCAGAGGGTAGCCGGAGGTTGAAGGGGGTCGCCGGCGGTCTGAGGAGGTCTAGGAGGCGATGGTGGCTCATTTACGTCGGGTTTGGGTTCCTTTGGGGCTGCGGTGGGGTCTTTGGGGGGGGGGGAGGAGGCGGAAATGAAAAGGGGGAGGGGAAGAGAACGACCGTGGTCGGCCTGAGGGGGGCGCGGTGGTCCTCCTTAGCGGTATGTCGAGGAATTGGGGAGGGGGCGGCTAGGTTATCGTGCGGGTTCGGGTTTTTTTCCTGAAAAATGAAAGAGAGAGAGGGAACGGTAGTAGTGTAATAATATATATATATATTTTTTAATTATTTAATCTCCTTTAAGTTGCTTTTTCGTTCGAACTTCAATTCAAACCCAACGACTATCTCCCCTAGCTAATTACCCCCATTCCTGACACATTGGGATATGTATCGCAGGGTGATTTGACTATTTCGATCGGTTTCCGTTGAAATTAAAATATAAATCTATATATTGAATTTTAAACGTACATTTCAATTTACCGGGGCCACATACTGACTCTATAAATTCCAGAAAAATTATTTCTAGCTTCGTATTGATGATACGGTCCTAATGAAACTAATTTCGTCAAATTCTGAGATCGTTTGAAAAGTGGACATTTTCCAATCGATTAAAATCAATTGAAAATGGTTAAACGCGTTTTCCTTTGCCACCCTCACATATTGATTCAGAAAATTATGAATTTTGAAACCTAGAAATAACTTGATATGACGAATCCAACAAAAGTGGTTTCGTCAAAAACCGAGGTCGTTTGCAAAATTTCCATTTTTAAGGGCTAGAATTCCATAGCGACTATTCTGAATTTTCAACTGGGCATAACTTTTGTTTCCTGATATGAAATTTCAATTTCTCAGATTCTTTGGAAAGCAATTAGATTATAATATTTTTGGTTTTGCTAAAATCCAGTTTATTTTGAATCATGTACATTCATTTGAAGTTTGAAATCGAATTTTCGAACTACCGCGCCATTTTCAATTCCTTTTATTATTTAAAATAAATATTTATATTCTAACAATGATTCAAATAAATATATATGTTCTAATTCTATTTGTAATAAATTTCTCGTCGTTTTATTTAAAATAAATTATTTTAAATAATCAAAATTCGTCAAAATTTCCAAAATAAATTTTATAAATTGGCTCAGATTTCGGTTTGTTACATCTATACCCACTATTGTCCAGTTCATTTCCGAGAAATGTCGTAGACCATAATGGAGAATGTGGTTTGTGAAGGGCGACCGATTGTATGATTACTCCATGTGAGGAATGCACATCAAATTCTGATACCAATTAAAATTTCGACATTACCATTCGACACATAGGGCAACTAAACAACGACTATATGCAATCCGGAAAGTAATATAAAATAGACAACAACAATATTATAAATATGGTATATCTCATAGCCAGACACAGAATAATCATATCACAAAGGAGGAATAGATATGAATAAACCAAGAATGTGTACAACAAGATAGTGCTCAACAAAGATCCACTAATACATGTACCATAACCTAAACAAAAGAATATGTACGCTGCGATAGATAATGTCGTTGGTACAAAATTACATAAAGTTGCGGAAACGGAGTAGCAAGCTGAAGGCAGAAGATCAATCCTGCGATGAGACCCAAAGGAGCACCTAAAATTACTCGGCCTGACCCTAGTATTATTTATAAGAAAATAAACAATAAACAGATCAGTCTAGTTGTACTTATCAAATAAACTGAGATAATCAAAGATATAACAAAGGATGACATGATTCTAATTATAATATCTAATCATGAACGCATATGAAACCTGGCATGTCAGCACAATCAGGAAGTGACAATGGAATGTCAGCATCCAATTATCTCTATATAATCTCCTAGCTAATGCAGAATGCAACATTCAAATAATAGCATATAATAGGAAATGACAGAGGAACGCCAAACATAAATTAAATTGATGCGCATCGCATCAAAGTAAACATATGTAATTGAAGTGAAAATACATCAAATTGACGCGCATCGCATCAAAGTAATCATAAATCATCAAAGTAAACATAAATCAAATTGATGCGTATCGCATCAAAGTAATCATAAATCGTCAAAGTAAATATAAAACAAATAGACGTGTATCGCATCAAAGTAAGCATAAATCATCAAAGTAAACATAAATCAAATTGACGCGTATCGCATGAAAGTAATCATAAATCATTAAAGTAAGCATAAATCAAAGTGACGCGTATCGCATCAAAGTAATCATAAATCATCAAAGTAAAAATCAAAAAGACGCATATCGCATCAAAGTAAGCATAAATCATCAAAGTAAACATAAATCAAATTGACGCGTATCGCATCAAAGTAAACATAAGTCATCAAAGTAAACATAAATCAAATTGATGCATATCGCATCAAAGTAATCATAAATCGTCAAAGTAAACATAAATTAAATAGACGCGTATTGCATTAAATAATCATAGATCATCGTAGTAAACATTCATAAAGGGGCTGACATGTTCATAGATGAGATACGATCTCTTGGTAGCAAACCCATTTTGTTGGAGCCGAAGCTCCCCACGGTGCCGGGTCGTGGCCCCAGAGAGAGAAAACACATAAACCGTGAAATCTCTAGAAAACATCATAAAAAGGGGGTAGACCTATTCATAGATGAGATACGATCTCTAGGCAACGAACCCATTTTGTTGGAGCCAAAGCTTCCCACGGTGTCAGGTCATGACCCCGGTAGAGGAAAACATAAATCATAGAAAATCATAGAAAGTTGGACCGAAGTCCCATAGATGATGGTCACAAATCGTATATTCCTACTCGGGCGATTACAAACCAAACAACTATGTCATAGAGGCAGATACCATGGATCCGGGTGAATAAAAATTATCCGAGCAATAGAAATTACTCCAAGCTAGTTAATGTAAGAAAATAGCAACATGCCTTATAACAACATGCTATTCTCGAATATTTACACACTCGTAATTGGTTCCTATTCAAAATAGAGAAAATCATAAAATGAGCATTGCCATGGTTTTCAATCGGACAAGTCCAAGAACTAACCATCGAAGCAAAAGCAAGGGTTCATGGTCCTTGATATTACAAAGACGTTTAATTAGATTTCCCATACAAACGAGAAAAAGGTTTATAAATTATATAGTAGTAGATTTGAAGAAGGTTCATAAAACAATTTTGTAAATTAGCTTCGTATAATGAAGTAAGATTGAAAACCATTTTAGTACAAGAATTTGATATCTACTAATAACATAAAACCTCTTAATATAATTTCAAAGTGGCAATAAACAATAGTACCATTGCCGAGGAAAATCGATCAAGGGGATTCACGTCACAATGACATGAATTTAAATCATAAATCATCAAATATAAATTCGATAAATCGAATATACATATAGCTCGTTAGTGAAGCCAATGATGTTAAGAAAGATTAGAAATCACTCTGGAGTGACAGGAAACAAAAACACAAAACTAGGGGTCATAGGTCAAAGTACGATCACCAAGTTGTTCGGCAAATGCGTAGTTCAGATTACAACAACAAACAGGAAATCAAAGGGATAACCATTGTAATTTCGATCAACGAACGAATCGAAACCCCAAATTAGCACCCGAAGGTTTTTAAACTACGTTGGAATCGACTTGAAGGATATCGAGTCAATAATTCAGGTTTATAATGACGTGATTCATCTTAACAAGAGTATCGAATAAATTCTATATATGAATCAGAACGCGCAGGCTTTAGAATGATCACTTATTCAATTCACATCATAAACAAACGTGAATCGGCCAAGAGGGATTAACATTGGAAGAATCAAATGAGAATCATAGTCGGTGAATTGAGCTGCTCGAATCTATGAATTCGTAAGGCTGAAGTTCACAAACGAAGTCCGATTGGCCAGAGCTCCGGCCGGGAAAGATCCCGGATGGGGGTAGACTATGGAGCGAGGTCCCTCTAGTCGATAGCACAAAATCGGTCGACCGGTCAAAGAGGGGCGGTGGACCGTTTTTCGACTGAAGTGAAACCAGTCGACCGCCCCATTTGGGCCTGTCAACTGGTTTTGGCCTGGGTTGTTGCCCAGGCAAAACCGAGGGGGATTCGTCCCCCGCGAGCGTCCAACGACGATCGTTGTGGTTTTGACTTTTTTGAGACATCAACGAGAACTCTCCGATCCACCGTATCGACTCGCAAAGCTCGAATGCATTGGTTTTGATCGTTGGTTTTAAAACAAACAAAATTTCAAACCGACACGAATAAATGCGACATAAGCGAATTGTGAAATTTTAGAACTTGCCGGGTGCGACAATGATACTTCACAACACCACTTAATTGACTTACATCATGTGCGCTAATTGTGTAAACAACATATGTCATAATTTCTATCTCAAATGAAATTCAAACTAATAAACAGGAAAGTGTAAATTATCCTAACCAATTCAACAAACAAATGCAACATGAAATGGTCCTAAATTACACTTGTGCAAGCCATAAACTTGCGGCATAGATGTGAGTTCAATAAAGAACTCACCTTGGTTTCAAATGACGAAGAACAAGCTCCAATTCAAGCAAAGAACCCGCCTTTCTTCATTAGCTCCTCCAAAATCACCTCATGAACATAAACGAAGACTCATGAGTGTTATGGCGCACTAAAAATCCAAAATTGAGAGGGGTATAAGGTAGAGAGGGGGAGTAGAGAGCTTACCCATGTCATCTAATTGGATTTGCACAAGAATTGAGCTCTAGATTGAAAGCCCTAGCTTAGGGAATTTCTATTTCCCTTTCCACTCTCCATTTTTATTTCTTTTGAAGGCTTGTAAGAGAATGGAGAAGGAGGGGGCTGATTTGAGGGTTTTATGATAAGCTAGGCTAGCTCAACCAAGCACTAGCCAAGGTGCCAATTTTCACGAACTCGAAACATATCGATGCTTATAGTCAAAAAGGTTGTAAACAATGATCCGGACTCAATGAAAGTGGTCCCGAATCCTAATTTTATCATTTGTGAAAAATGACATTTTGAGTGACACATCAGATACGATGATAGATTGAAATAAAATATTTAAATCTATTATCATGGAATGATCGGGTGGTTATAGACTTCCCCCTTAAAAGAATTGCGTCCCCGCAATTCCTTAAGAATGAAGTAATAAGTAACAACCAAAAACAATACCAGTTTTATTTCTGTCAGAGGGCAATATGAATGTTATACCATGTTCCATTAAAACACTCAAAGGATTCTACGATATATCAGGTGTAGAAGTAGGCCAACATTTATATTGGCAAATAGGAGGTTTACAAATTCATGCTCAAGTACTTATCACTTCTTGGGTAGTAATTGCTGGTACCACAAGAACCGACGCGAAATGAAACCGTCACACCAAAGGCTAGGTGAGAACCCAATTTCGTTTCACAAGATCATAAAAACTAGATTTCAATCTCGAATTCCATTACCCATGAAGGTAGTCATCCCAAACGGGTAAAATAGTATCAGAAAAAAATCATAAATGCTATGAATTCGTATTGATTTGCCTCTCTTATTACAATTCTAAAAGGAATGAGAATTTGTATAATTCATAAGAATCTTGCAAATCAAATTCGGAATTTTCAAGAAGCAACAAGACTGGTTCCTACAGATGTGGAATATTTATAGTAGATATCTCTCCTAGGATATGAATGGGAAATTATGGTGGTTGACTACTCCATTCCCAAAACTCAACCACGACGAGGTAGCAAACACTGAACCTCAATACCTTAGTCTTGCGACAAGGTGGTTGACACCAATAAAAGCACAACACAGAGATTCCAACGAATTTAGATAAGGAAAGCAATTTTCGAAGGAATAATCAATTTTAAATATCAATGATTCAAGGTTGGTAACAGAATACCATCCTGTTAGAAACCGATAAACAAATATTGGTAATGGAATACCAATGAACTGAAAATCGATACAAATATTGGTAACGGAATACCAATGAACTACAAGTCGATAATCAAATATTGGTAATGGAATACTAATGAACTACTCGGGGAAATCGATTTCTAACGAGGTAATAAATCTTATTTAGTAACCATAAAGACGATTCATTAGGAATTTTACGAAATTCCCAATATTCAGAAATTGAGTATCATTTGTAGAAAACCAAAAACATCGAGAAGATGATGGATAAATAGTGCACAACTTACCACTTCGGAACAGCAAGATTTAAGATAATTTTCCGCCAAAAATCTCAAATCGCAAAAACATCAACAATTAATTAAAGAAGCGATAGACAATTTCTATAACAAGATGAGATTAAATCAAAGAGGTCATAATCCCCAAAAGTTTGATTGACAAGGGTTAACAAACGTGCGGAGACACTTGTCAATCCAAATGATTTGAACAAACAAAGGAGGAATATCAAAAGTTCTCATCCTCTTGATATTCATTTCTATGAACAACGCAAGGCTAAGTCCATAAGTGAATTGACTATAGCACTTCCAAATGATTGACTAGATCGTAGATTCGAAGAAAGGAATTATTGAGTTTGTTGTGGATCGCAAAAACTCAAATTTCCCTTCCCCCCACGGAAACTCCCAATCTCTCAAGTGATCGTTCACTAGAGAGAATAAGGAGACCCATGGAATCACAAGAGTTCTAATTCTCTTTAGCAAATCGAAACAAGGATTAGGAATTAGGCGAGATTTCTTATTGATTGGGAATCTCGAAAATAAAAGACCTGAAATCCGGAAACAAGAGACATAAATAAATAACCTTTTGGGTTGTTCCTGGAGTTATTTAATTTACTCAAAGAAAAGATTCAAGATAATTTCTAATTGAAAATATTGAACCACTCAAATTCTTGGGATTTCTCCATGGATATCTAGAAATAAGTTATCTAGAAATATAACAAACGATTACGAAAAATCGCAACAATCCCAAAATACTATTATTTTGATTAACTTACTAGGAGAATTTTAATTCTAGGAATCATTTCGAATGTCGGATTGTCACATAATGGTGTTTAGGAATTCCGAACTACAACATGGCGTCCCATATCTCGTTCGAGATCCTTAACGCACCCGATGGACAAGTTAACACAAGAAAGTCTTCACAATTTCTAACGTTCACGCAGATCACGTGAAAATGTAAAAATTCATCAAATAATTCGGGATGGCATAAAGGAAATAAAATTCCTTTATCAACTTACAAATAAAAAACAATTGATATCTTTTTATAATGAAGAACACGGTCGACGTATATCAAAAGAACATAAATAAAATAATCTCTGAACAAGATAAATGACATTAAGGAATTAATGACACGTACCTTGACTCAAGTAAAGGGATCACAAGAAGCGAGATGCTTTCCCTCATTCTTGATCTTGAGTTTGGAATGAAACGATACATTTGTTGAGTTAATTTAGCACAAATGCTTGGTGACTTACACTTGCACAATGAGGTAACAAATGAGTTGTTTAAGCCCGAAGGCTTAGTGATCTAACACCGAACTAGAACTATATAGCTGACAACAAGGGAGTAGGTTTACTCACAAAGACATGGTATCTCCATACCGGCCGAGAAGTGATCAATAGACCATGCTAGGTATGTAACGATGTATGAAACAATTTCAGCTAGAAATCAAGAAATATCATCATCAAAGGTGCTTACAACGTGCGAAACAACATACGGGCAAGATATCCAATAATGGATCAACTTCAAGGATCATAAATGATCAACCAGATAAGTGTGATACAAAAACAGATATCGATTAGCAACTCGAGTCAAACAATGAAACAGAAGCACAACTAGAGCACATAGACCCTAGATGGACTATAGAAATCAACCCAAAGGAACGAGTCGATAACTATTCTAAAACACTAAAATAGGCCACTTAAGACATAATCACCCCTCCCATAGGAGGTACACTGGGTGAACTGGCACTTGCATGGCTACGACCAGCTATTTCGCTACTTTAAGGAAAAAGAAAGAGGAAAAAGTTATTCTCAAGTTGAATTCAATCAAAATGGAATCGTATAGGAAGATAAGCTATGACGGGTCCTAAGACTCTAACTAAAACCCTAAAGCACGATTCCCGAGAGAGGCTTAAGACAATACCATCGTCATACTATCTTACACTGTTTCGGAAAGTGGCTCTGATATCAACTGTAACGCTCCGCCTCTATAACCACTATCATCTAGTTCATTTCATAGAAATGTCATAACCATAACGGAGAATGAGGTTTTTGAAGGGTGACCGATTTTTTGATTACTCCATGTGAGGAATGCACATCGAATTCTGATACCGATTAAAATTTCGACATGACCATTCGACACATAGAGCAATTACACAATGGCTATATGCAATCCGGAAAGCAGTATAAAATAGACAACAACAGTAATACAAATATGGTATATCTCATAGCCAAACACAAAATAATCATATCACAAAGGCGGAATAGATATGAATAAATAAAGAATGTGTACAACAAGATAGTGTTCAACAAAGAATTAGTAATACATGTACCATAACCTAAACAAAAGAATATGTACATTACGATAGATAATGTGTAATAAACCGGAAATCTGAGCTAATTTAAAATTTTTATTTTGGCAATTTTGATGAATTTTGGATATTTAAAATGAATTATTTTAAATAATAATGATGATAAGTTTATTTTGAATAGAATTAGAACGTATAAATTTATTTGAATCATCATTAGAATATAATTATTTATTTTTGATTACAAAAGGAATTGAAAATTACGCGGTAGTTTGGAAATTCGATTTCAAAGTTCATATGAATGTACAGGATTCAAAAAAAACCGGAATTTAGTGAAACCAAAAATATTAGAATCTATCTGAAAATATCTTTCCAACGAATCCGAAAAATCAAAATTTCATAACAGGGATAAAAAGTTATGTCCAGTTGAAAATTCAGGATAGTCGCTGTGGAATTATGACCCTTAAAAATGGAAATTTTGCAAATGATCTCGGTTTTCAACTAAAACACTTTTGTTGGATACATGATGTCAAGTTATTGCTAGGTTTCAAAATTCGTAATTTTTCGAATCAATATGTGAGCGTGGCAAAGAAAAACGCGTTTGACCAGTTTTAGTTGATTTTAATCGACTGGAAAATGGCCATTTTTGAAAAGGTCTTGGAATTTGACGAAATTAGTTTTGTTAGGACCGTATCGTCAATACGAAGCTAGAAAATATATTTCGGGCATTTGTAGAGTTAGTATGTGGCCCCGACAATTTAAAATGTACGTTCAAATTGAATATATACTGGTCTATATTTTAAATTAAGTGAAAACTGATCGTAACGGCCGAATTGGGCTACGAAACATATCCCATTGTGTTCGAAATGGGGGTAATTAGATAGGGAGGATAGGCGATGGGTCTCGTTTTGAGGGTCGATATATAAAGTTACTTTTTGGAGGAAAATAAATTGAAATAATAATATATATATAATCCCTTATACTCTCTCTCCCCCTTCAGAGTCAAACGCGACATTGTAAAAAAAAAACCCAAAGCCCGCCATTGCCCAGACCCCCTCCCGATTCGATCAGCGCGCCGCCCATGTGGGCAACCGCGTCCGACCTCCTCCTTCCGCCTCACACCCCCGACAACCTCCAAGACCCTGAAACCGCCGCCCCTTCTTTGTTTCATACCCTAAATCGACCCGCTGTCTGGCGATGGTGGGCCCATCGCGACTGACTTCGCCGCCGGCGCAGGGGGAAGAGGCTCCGGCCTTCCTGGGGGCGTTGTCTGATCGGGTGCAGGCCCTCCTGAGTTGAATGCGTGAGTAGATCTGGAGGAGCAATCTTTACCTGTCAACCTGGATGGAGAACGAAGGATGATTAAGCCTTAGTGAGGTAATTAACGTTAATGTGGTAATTAGTGCTAATTAATAATTAATTTTAGGGATAAAATGTGTAAAAATATGATTTTCAAATATGTAAGAATTTGATTTTCAAATGTCTAAAGATATGATCTTTATTTGTAAAATGAATTAACATTATATTTGTAAATGTAAATAGCATGATTTAAAAATATAAGTTGGCATTGTTTTAAAAATTATAAAATTGAATTGTTTTTAAAGAATAAGAAAAGGTTATATTTTTATATAGTAAAAAGGTTTAATTTTTATATAACAAAAAGATTTGATTTTTGAAATGAACAAGATGTGATTTTTAACAATAAAATGTTATGATTTTTAGCATTATAATAATAGGGTTTTTATTATAGAGATAACAATATAAAAATGCGATTTTTATACATGTTATAGCGAAATAAAAATATGATTTTTATATACTAGAGAATATAAGAATGTGATTTTTATTGTGTAGAAATAAAAATTCGATTTTATTATGAACAGTGTGAATAAGAGGGTGATGGAATTGACCGAAAGTAGAACGGAATCCAACCCGTTCAGAAAAAAGAAATGGAGGAGTGGAGCTCTCGGTGGGAACTCCTCACTTTTAATTTATTTTCTAGTGGATATATACACTAGGATGCAGATGGTGCTTAGCAGCACCCGACAACCGTTGTCCACAGACCATGGACAACTTGTGTGATTGTTTGTGTTGTGAAATTTGACTGTTGATTGTGATGTGAATAAAATAATTTCATGTGTTGAAATAAAATAATTTCACGTGTTGAAATAAAATAATTTCTTGTGTTGAAATAAAATATATATTCATGTGTTGAAATAAAATATATATTCATTTACTAGTCGAACGATTTGTTTATGTATACCGATTTGACTGATATTGATTGGGACGACAAATTTTACACATCGCCCAACTGCACAAATAAAATCTATGTTTGATTGTTTGAAACCCACATGGGTGTTGGGATGAGATTGGACATACACTAATCCCAATAATTAGCTGTATGTCGATCGATTGATTGATAGGCTGTTATAAGCGTTGAATATTTATATTTGATGCTTATACTGTGTATAATGCACTCTGGATGATGGTTGATTATTTATCGTTGCTATTATACACGTGTGTTGTATGGAAACTGTATAATTAACATTATATGGTAACTGATTGGGCCTCATTTCAATTTGCAAAATAAGGAATTTTATAAAAGAAAACTCATGTGTTGAATAGAAAGAAAAATCATGTGTTGAATAGAAAGAAAATTCAAGTGTTGAAAAGAATAAAAATTCATGTGTTGAAGAAAATATTCATTTGTTGAATAGAATTACGAAGTTATTGAAATATATAAAGCCGTGTTGTTTAGATATGCGCCATTTTAATGCAAATGATATTTATATCGATTATATACATTTTTATAATGATTATAGAAAACGAAGTGATTTCAAAATCTAATATTTTGAAAATATTATCATTTACATATCAATGATATGGAATATTCAATTTTGATTTGAAATTGAATATGAAGTTGAAATCGTTTTGAAAACGAATTTAAAATGATTTATAAAATAAGTTTTAAATGGAAATCGATGAAATATATATAATATATATATTATAATGATCTGAATAGAACACGCTGCGCTACGGCAGTTCGCGAATTTCGACCATTGACTTCGAATTGACATTGCGGGAGATTCGCCCGTCGGATTCTCCTAAAACCAGAACCGTTGGGTTTGTATCGAAAAGAGCGTTCTAACGAATATTAGAGATTTGAAATCTAATGGTTGGATTTGGAATTATGTCCAAATCAAATTTGGAAAAGGTAGCTGTAAGCGTAGTTCGATGGCCGTTGAGGGAAATCGACTGTACGGGCCTTGATAAAATTATTAAAAATAGTAATAATTTGTGTAAAATCATAAGAAATGATTTGGAAATAATTGGGATGAAAAACTCCATATTTGAAAAGATAAAAATAGATTTTTATCGAAATGAAGTAGTTTTGAACTAGAATTATAATCCCATTTATTTTTAAAATAAATAAAGTGGGTTTGAAATGGTTTTGAAAATAACCAGAATTTCCAATATATAAAGTGGAACTGGATTTGAATCGAAATTGTCTTTGGAGTATTTGGATGTTGGATACCGTGATTATGCAGATATTGTTATGGAAATTTGAAAGATATATTTATATCATTATTTCCAATACGATATTTGTTGGTCGTAGAGTTTGATAGTGAATATAAGCTGATATATTATCTACTCAGAGCCTTGTACTTAATATCAAATAGGATTTGGGTTTGTCGTGAATGGTGTCTTCATTAACACTGTTCTTAAACCCAGTTGAGAAAAAGATTAAATTTTTTTATTTAGATTTAATGAAGTATACCAATTAAATGATATTTAACTGGAATTGAAATGGAAGGTGATTTTGTATTTATCGTGAACCGTGTTTTAAATGACATTGATTCTTTAACCCAGTTAAAGATAGGACATGATTTCCCAAGTTAAACAATCATTAATATCGATTTTTGGGAAGATTAAAACTATGTGGAGTTTTAATGAATCTTTAATTAGATTGAAATGATTGAGAATGAAGTATCACCAGTTCTTATTGCAGTCATGATAGGGGGTTCTTGCTTCGTGGTTTGGTGGCGAAAGGGAAACCCTTACCACCACATGTCCCTTACGGGGGTTGGTTAGGCAGTGGCCGGGAGGCTCGAGAGGGTAGCCATAAAACAAGGGTACTGGGGGACCATTGTTGAGCCACAGTGGTTTTACCTGCTACTTTGGGGGATGAAGGGATGGTTGCAAGCATTCTTTGGCTATTATAAGGTAAAACCCTATCCTCCGGCTTGTGTTGCATTGTGTGATGGGACCTGGGTCTTGTAATAGCTTCATTGTTCTTTATTTAGCATTGTGCTGTTGTTTTATGCACTGGTGTTCTTGGGAGGAAACCCGTTTCGTGCTATACAACGTGGTCCCTTGATTTACCTAACTTTAAAAATAAAGATTAATAATTGTTTTTGTTCTCACACCAGTCACAAGACTGATCTGGAGTTTATTGTTTTAACCTAAACTATGGGTGCCCCTATTTTCCGCACGGGCAGCTAGTAGTTTTGGTTATGCAGATTTATATTCACAGGAACCTGGTTTACAGCCGGAATGATATCCAGAAAGCTCTGTATCCGTATATCTCTTTCAGTTGTGTATTATATTATTTTTCCGCTGCAGTAATGTATTGTAATCTCTGATATTTAGTGAATGTGTAATATTAATTTATACTCTGTATATTCTTGTATTCTGATGGAATTGTTGTAATAAACAATGAAATGCTCTTCTTTTTGCATTCCGATTCGTCTTGTCCTCAACTCAATCCGTGATTTCCCGTAAGGGGGATTTCGGGTCGTTTCAGTTGGTATCAGAGCATTGGTTTACAAAGCTCGAGAACAAGACATATTAGAACCATATGAAAGAATACATTAGAGATTGGATTAGTAATATCCAATGGGAATGACTCGTTACAGATGGGATCAGTAGTATCCTAGAACGAGTGTTCAGAGTTTTTTTTTAAATGAAAACAATTTTTGTTTTGAAAATTTAAATCAATTATTTGTATTTGAATATTTATTTTGTATTGAATTTGGACAGTCCAGTATATAAAGATTTTATGTATACGTCTAATCCACGTGTATTCGAAGTTTTAATATACTGGATAGATATAGAATCACACTCTAGTCACTTGGACATGATTCTGATGGTTGACGCATCATCATTAGAATTTATTTTCGTGTTTCGAAAGTGGGATTTCTATATGACTCCAATTGACTGGTGTGAGAACCAAAGCTAGATAGGGCTTATTGTTGTGATTTGGCATCAAAAATCTGATTTTTTGGATATGTATTAAAGTTATGTGATTGAAAAGATAATCAACTAATTGATTGCTGGTTGTGTTGCCTGATTATTGTTTGATTAATTAAATGTTGAACCTTTAGCCAAATTGAACCCAATAGTGGATTGTTTTGAAAATTTATCGCATTTTCATGCTTGTACATGTACTTACATTAAACAGGTTATAGAAAGGAGGCTAGAGAAGAAGAATAAAATTGTTTGCCCAACAAATAGGTACATGTTTATTGTATTTCTTGGGTTTTTGATGATTTTATGAGCCGATTGGCTAGCCGATTGGCTAGCCGCTTGGCTGTTTCTTTTTCTTTTTGGATTGGTGATGGCCATGGTAGGCTATTTGAAATATCCCGAAGCTCCCGGTGCAGGGGAGGTTATGGCAAAAAAATTCGAAAATTTAAGGTGTTAGCCAAATTTTTGAAAAATTTGAAAAGTTCTTAGAAATCGAAAAGTTGAAGAATTTAAGCCATAATGAAAATAATGAAATTTGAGTTGATTTGTAAAACAACTTTCAGCTTCGTTCCTTTTCGGCGACAAAAAGTTTTAAGTGGGGGAGATTGTAATAACCTTGAAATCTGAGCCAATTTAAAATTTTTATTTTGGAAATTTTGATGAATTCTAGATATTTAGAATAAATTATTTTAAGTAATAATGACAAGAAATTTATTTTGAATAGAATTAGAACGTATATATTTATTTGAATCGTCGTTAGAATATAATTATTTATTTTTAATTATAAAAGGAATTGAAAATGACGCAGTAGTTTGGAAATTCGATTTTAAAGTTCAAATGAATTTACAGGATTCAAAATAAACTAGATTTAAGCAAAACCAAAAATATTAGAATCTGTTTGAAAATATCTTTCCTACGAATCCGAAAAATCAAAATTTCATAGCGGGGATAAAAAGTTATGTCCAGTTGAAAATTCAGAATAGTCGTTGTGGAATTCTGGCCCTTAAAAATGGAAATTTGCAAATGATCTCAGTTTTCGACGAAACCTCTTTTGTTGGATCCGTAATGTCAAGTAATTGCTAGGTTTCAAAATTCGTAATTTTTCGAATCAATATGTGAGCGTGGCAAAGGAAAACGCATTTGACTAGTTTTAGTTGATTTTAATTGTGACGATCCCAAAATCCGAGGGGCGGTATTAAGGATAATCATTAGGAAATAACACATTAATCATCATAGCAGAGTACAGATAATAGCAGAAACAATAAATAAAATACTTGTACATGGATATGACAACGGAATCACAACATGTAGGAATATCAGAATAGCATAGCGTGGGATATACTTAGTAAAAAGAAAGGGAAGTGATCAGTCATCATCGCCAGAGGCGGAATACGTACATGCAGTGACATAATAAGAGTATCAGTCTACATCGCCGAAGGCGGAATACATATACATATAGTGAGAAATACGGAAAGTAAATCAGTCTGCATCGCCAGTGGCGGAATCATAATATAAATACAGTAATGGCGGAGAATATCTAAGTCATCTCTATGAAGTCAGCCTCGCCAAGAGCCAAAAGTGCATGCTATGCAGCAGTGCAGAACCAAAAATCACCTGCCACCTGTGTACTAGGCTGCCCGTGTGAAAATAAGGGCACCCGCGTTTGCAAAGTGAAACAAACAACGAGTCAGTCATGGGGACTGGTATGAGGAATCTATTTAACAGTTAAACAACAGTAATAGCAAATCATAGGACCACGCCACTTTCGCGGAACGGGTTCACTCCAGTGATTGCTAGTGCATTTAAAACAAGGTAAATTCTTTTAAAACAACGCAATGCTTTTAGAAAGAATGAAGCCATTATAAGACTCAAGTCCCAACACACAATGCAACGCAAGCCGGAGGATAGAGTTTTACCTTATAATAGCCAAATATGCTTGATACGTATAAAGAGAAATCATTTGATATTATTAATAGTGCATATATGTTTCAAAAACGAATAGCATCATAAATATCAATCATAGGCGACATGAGCGTCCCATGCCACTATGTCGCCATATATAAGTTACAATCGAAGCTGTTATCTCATATTGGAAATTGGATTTCCGTCATGAGTCGAGGCAAGGGGCAAGCTCCTCTCCGCTTCGAGACACTCTAGCAAATACCTCGGGACTACACACTCTGGGTAACCCCTGGATCCTCCAAGGCCGGTCCTCACTTACGTTAGAGGATTAATTATGCCTGAACACACGTTTCCCGGTCCTTACAGACCTATAATCGAGGTGCCTCGCATTCCAACAACCACTAAGGTGAAAAGTAGATATATATGTCAGGGCTGGTAGGTCACTGACACCACCATAGCTAGAAAGAAACGTCATGTTCTCCTTGGGTCCTTATCCCGTTTTTAACTCATACCGGGGTGTGACGTTCGCGAATTTACGAAATACACAAAGCTAGGCCACGCAGACCTTGCTTTGATCATCATCCACAAGACTTTGCTTTGCAACAGAAGCCTTGATCACAACATCTTGGCATGCCACATAGGCAGTCCACTCCATACGATTGATTTCCATCGATATATAACCTCTAAGCTCGTACATCTCAGAGAAGGGCGTTAAGCAAAAGAATAAATTCTCCGCCGCCAAACAGATATATATTTAACAGAGATCAATCAGTATAGAACAAAATCCAATGTCAGACACACAGTCCATTTACAAGTCCGTCCTGGGTCTGAACGAAACCGGAGGCGTCAAATTCCTCGTATATCCGTCCAATCAACATATACGTTTAGACGGCTACTACTTCCGTCCCTTTCCGGTAGCTACTCCGGTTAGGAACCTCGGTAGCGCCCATCCAACCGATACGAAGATCGTCGGTCTTGAATCGTCTTTGCATTTTCCAATTCGAATCGCTCGATGAATTATTTGAAATGAGGGTTAGCTCGGCCTTTTCAAATAATTCACGTCATTAGAATTTAAATCGATTCTTTATATGGTTATATTATTCGACATCCATCTTTCAGTTATTTAGTGTTATTTTCATGTCATACACATACAACCATCAAATATCGAACAATTCAAGCCCAATTGGTTTATTTGCAACCTATGTTGCTTATAATATTTTATAACAATTTTTCGCCATTTTTATTTATTTAAAAATGGCCATATTTAATTAAACGACGTTTCAGGTCGTTTCGTGTCACTGGCGCTGTTTTTCCCTTAATTTGTTTTACACATATCGGAAAATCTAACCGTTGGATTTCTACAAAGTCTATGTCAGTGGGAAGATATTCTCAAAGCGAACCCAACGGTTTCAATTTCGTGAGAATCCGACGGTCGGATCTTCCACACTAGTCATTTGAAGTTACGGTTTCAAAATTCGAACTGCAGCGTCGTTATTCGACTAAATTTAATTATATTTATATTTATATATAAATATAAACGATTCTGGCGCTGTTTTTCTTCAGATTTGAATTAAACATTCCGGACAATCCAACCGTTGGATTTTTTCAAGTTTGGTGCCGTTGGATAGATATTTCCAAGGCGAATCCAGCGGTTGCGGTTTCGGGAAAATCCGATGGTCGGATTTCTCGTACCAATCGTTTCAATTTAGGATTCCGAAACGCGAATTGCACGGCCTCTATTCCTTTTAATTATATTTATATTTATATATATAAATATAGTTCATTCCATAGTTTCAACTATAGTTCATTTTATATTTCAACTTCGTTTTCACTTCAAATATTTCACTAACGCCTTAATATTTCGAAAAATTTCGCCATAACCTCCTTTGTACGGGGAGGGGTTTGGAAATTTATTGGGCCGTATTAGGTACCCAATAAATCCTAAAAAGCATTCACATATTTTTAGTGATATATTTTGGTGTTTACGGGGGAGCATGTACTGATAATCACTCCAGAGAATAAATTCCCGTCACCCCGTTTCCGTGTGGAAATAAATAGTCCATGTGCCGTCTCTAATAACTAGAGCGACGTGATTATTGTCATCTCCAGACCCGTGTGGGGTTTTTATTAATCTGGCAATTTATCGTTATAATTTATATAGTCCATATCAGTCATCAGTTCAACCTGTAGTACTTAGTCATCGCCATACAAGCCTCTTGCTTGTATGGTAGATATTCCACCTCGTCACACAAGCTCCAATGGCTTATGTGGAATATGATGAAGTATGCCTATCGTCAAGAAGTATGCCATGTAGTGTAGTTCAAAATTAATTGTTACTATCCTAGGGCATTGTTTATTATTTCACACAGAAAAACCAGCACTTCGCATCCAATGGCATTCACAGGAGTTGATATATAAATAAAATTGCGCAGCCAACTCATCAAGGTTTACCTATTTGTCGGGCACGCAAATAATTTCTTTACTCAACAGCTAATCCATTTTTCCTGTTCAACACATGTATATATATGCAGAACAATGCTAAAAATAATATTCCTAGCAAACTATTATTTATTTCAACACGTGTGTATTTTTAACTAAGCGTATACATGATAAAAGGAATATTTTTATCATCAAAAATATTTATTCAACACATGTGTATTTTTAACTAAGCGTATACATGATAAAAGGAATATTTTTATCATCAAAAATATTTATTCAACACATGTGTATTTTTAACTAAGCGTATACATGATAAAAGGAATATTTTTATCATCAAAAATATTTATTCAACACATGTGTATTTTTAACACTTCATATTTATCATAAAAATATAGTTTTCAATGTCGATTCATTTTATTTTTAAAAGATGATAACATTCAACACATGAACTTCAACTCAACGAATGAATTGGCAACTCAACACATGAATATTCGATATCGTTTGTATATATAATATTCAACACATGAATTTCAACTCAACGAATGAATTGGCAACTCAACACATGAATATTCGATATCGTTTGTATATATATAAAAATGTGATTTTTATTACTAAAGCCATTTGTTTAAATTCGAATAATATTCAACACATGAATTTCAACTCAACGAATGAATTGGCAACTCAACACATGAATATTCGATATCGTTTGTATATATATAAAAATGTGATTTTTATTACTAAAGCCATTTGTTTAAATTCGAATAATATTCAACACATGAATTTCAACTCAACGAATGAATTGGCAACTCAACACATGAATATTCGATATCGTTTGTATATATATAAAAATGTGATTTTTATTACTAAAGCCATTTGTTTAAAATCGAATAATATTCAACACATGAATTTCAACTCAACGATTGAATTGGCAACTCAACACATGAATATTCGATATCGTTTGTATATATATAAAAATGTGATTTTTATTACTAAAGCCATTTGTTTAAATTCGAATAATATTCACCACATGAATTTCAACTCAACGAATGAATTGGCAACTCAACACATGAATATTCGATATCGTTTGTATATATATAAAAATGTGATTTTTATTACTAAAGCCTTTGTTTAAATTCGAATAATATTCAACACATGAATTTCAACTCAACGAATGAATTGGCAACTCAACACATGAATATCCGATATAGCATATGTAAATAATTTCAATGAAGGAAAATTATTCTAACACATAAATATTTCAGAAAATTTCGGCAGCATAACGGCAGGGTAGTTAAAACCGGGACCGTCCCTAGTACGGCTCCTCGCTCTACCTTAAAACCTCGTGGTTTTTGACAATGGGGATCATGCATCTAGTTCGCACACAGGCGGCATGTTTTATTTTCAATTCCACAATCCTATTCTATTTTGTTTCAACCACAAAGGTATTTTTCAACCACAAAGGTATTTTTCAACCATAAAGGTATTTTTCAACCACAATATCAACCACAAACAATTATTTCCAACCACTCGTCATACCATATAATATCACGTCAAACACAAGCAATAAATATCGTCCATGGTCTGTGGACGAGGGGAGTATATATATATATATATATATATATATATACACACATATATAATAATTCACTTGCATTTCATCACAATTCAAAGCATATATGTTTCAAACAACGCTTGTATAATTTATACATCGCTAATATAACTTATACAACACATGTACATGAGGTATACAATGCGTATATAATTTACACTTCGCTTATATAATTTATACAACGCGATTTCATTCACACAAATAGTTTAGATTCCTCACATTGGTTCTTGCGGTGCTAAAAATCGTAGGAAGGTCAGAAAAATCCGCGGCTTCTTCTAGAATGTAGAGAGCCTCCTTGCGGTCATGGTGTCTCCTGTTTCATCGAATTTCGTTAACATAGCAAAAAGATATGATTTTTACAAGTTTGCAACGCTTTAAAGTGTAAAAATCAGTTTCAGCCGTATACCCCTTTTTGATTCGAAAGCTAGGGTTGAATTTTTCGGCAAATCTACGAAGCTTTGGGACGAACGGCCAGCGCTACGTCGTAGAGGAAGGAGAGAGCTTCCCGATGACACCTGAGATGGGCAACTCGACGCCTCCTGGAGGGCACGGCGGCGGCGCAAAGATCGGAGCTTCCCGCCTCGATATCCCTCCCAATACTCAATGATAATTCGTGAAATTACTATGGATTTGAAGATCTCTCAACGTTCTTCAAATTGGAACTGGGTTTGCTTGATTTCGTTGAGTGGATGCGGAGAAATTGAAGAGAGAAGATTCAGAAGGTTTTCCGCGTCGCGACAGAGGTTTTCGAGGGAGACGATGAAATCTGATTGGTTGATGCCCTTTTTATTTTAATTTTTAATTTATTTAATTCCAAAAATACCCCCTTCCACAAACGACCTCTAAATCACACCCAACGACTGTCGCCCCTAGCTAAATACCCCCATTCCGAACACAATGGGATATGTTTCGTTGGCCATTTCGACTGTTACAGTCAGTTTTCTCTCAAATTAAAATATAAAACATTCGATATTTAATTTAAACGTACATTTCAATTTGTCAGGGCCACAAACTGAATCGAAAAATTCCAGAAAAATAAATCTAGCTTTGTTTTGACGATACAGTCCTAACAAAACCAGTTTCGTCGAATTCTGAGCTCGTTTGAAAAACGGCCATTTTTAGGTCGACCCATTTTAACAGAATTTGACCAAACACGTTATCTTTTTCCCCGCTCACATACTAGCTTCAAAAATTACGAAATTTGAAATTTAGCAATAATTTGACATCCCGGACCCAACAAAAGTGGTTTCGTCGAATTCCGAGGTCGTATGCAAAATCTCAATTTTCAAGGGCTATATATACTATATAGCGACCTTTCTGAAAATTCATTTGGCCATAACTTTTGATTTCCGTTATGAAATTTCGATTTTTCAGATTCGTTAGAAAGGTATTGATAAACAGATTTAAATATTTTCAGTTTCGTTAAAATCCGTTGTATTTTCCACCCGGTACAGTCAAACTTAGTTTGTATTCAAAATTTCAAACGGCCCTATTATACACAATTCTATATTTTATGGAAATAGGCTATTTTAATCATTCAAATTTCTTGTTAATATCCTAATTTAAAAAAATTTAAACTGGTTCACATTTTCCGGGTTATTACAATCTCCCCCACTTAAAACTTTTCGTCCTCGAAAAGGAAATAACAGTTAAGCAGGAAATAAAATGTAAATGCGAAGTATTGTAAAGGTACCTTGCACCGGAGTTAGTCAGAGATGTCCACTCTGCATTTGGGATAGGCTTGTTTAATGCTTTCCTCAGTCTCCCAAGTACAGTCTCTAGGATCACTCCTCCACTGCACCTTGACTAAAAGGATCTTTTTCCTCCTTAGCTCTCTAGTTTCTTTGCCAACTATCTTTAATGGATCTCTCTTGAGTGCTAATTCTGGAGTTATGTCAATATCATGTTGTGCTGCTTCTTCCACAATAAGGTCGGGATCATGAATATGTTTCCTGAGTTGAGATACGTGGAACACATCGTGTATACCAGGCAACCAATTAGGTAATGAAACCCTATATGCAAGAGTTCCAATCCATTCAAGTATAGGAAAGGGACCAATAAATCTCGGTGCCAACTTCCCAGTCTTGCCAAATCTGATTACTCCTCGCATTGGAGAAACTCTTAAATAAACATAATCGCCAGCGACAAACGATATATCCCTTCTTCTCGCATCATCATAACTTTTCTGTCGGCTCTGCGCGGTTTTTAATCGCTTCTTAATGAAATCGACTTTATCTGATGCTTCTTGAATCATATCGGGCCCTAACACAAGTCTGTTGCCAGGTTCTACCCAACATGCGGGAGATCTGCACGGTCTACCGTATAGTGCTTCAAATGGAGACATTCCCAAACTTGCTTGATAGCTATTATTGTAAGAGAATTCTGCTAAGTGTAAATGATCTTCCCATGAGCCTCCAAAATCAATAACACAAGCCCGCAGTAGATCTTCTAAAATTCTATTCACCCGCTCGGTTTGGCCGTCTGTCTGAGGGTGATAAGCGGTGCTTAGATTTAATTTGGTTCCCAATTCCGTCTGGAATGCTTCCCAGAATTTGCTAGTGAACAGGGGATCTCTATCGCTGACTATACTGAGCGGTACTCCATGAAGTTTAACAATTTCTTTGAAGTAAATCTGTGCCAGACTTTGAGCCGTTCTGTTGGATCGGACAGGGATAAAATGGGCAGTCTTCGTGAAGCGATCTACGATTACCCATATACTGTCATTTCCTTTTCTAGTTCGCGGCAGGCCATCGATGAAATCCATCGAAATTTGTTCCCACTTCCATCCTGGAATTTCTAATGGTTGTAATAGTCCAGCCAATTTCTGCTGATCACTCTTAACTAGCTGATAAGTGGAGCATCTGCTAACATATATTGAAATATCTCTTTTCATCGCCTTCCACCAGAATGTGCGTTTAATATCATTATACATTTTGCTCACACCAGGGTGGATACTTAATTTGGACTTATGGCACTCATCAAGTATTTCTCTTCTGAGCTCTGGAATCCCAGGCACACAAATTCTCCCTTTTAATCTTAGGACCCCTTGGCTATCGAGGCTAAAATCTGAGGGTTTTCCTTCTTGGATCCGCTGGCTAATCCTTTTAATGAATTCATCGTCCTTCTGAAGAATAGTAATCTTATCTTGTAAGGAAGAAGTAATGATAAAACTGGCAATGATTTCATTTTTCCTGTTGAGCGCATCTGCTACAACATTGGCTTTCCCTGGAGTGTATATAATTTCAAAATCGTATGCTGCAAGGAATTCTAACCAACGCTGTTGCCTCAGGTTTAAATCTTTCTAGGTGAACAGGTATTTCAAGGATTGATGATCGGTAAATAGTTCGAATTTCTCGCCCAATAGATAATGCCTCCAGATTCTTAAAGCAAACACGATAGCTAATAACTCAAGATCATGAGTAGCATAGTTTCTTTCATGCGGCTTTAGTTGACGGCTGGCATAAGCGATCACTTGGCCTTTTTGCATTAACACTGCGCCTAGCCCTCTAATAGAAGCATCCGTCCATACTGTCAAGTCTTGGTTACCTTCTATTATTGTCAATACCGGAGCGGTTGTCAACTTCAGTTTCAGCTCCTGGAAAGCTTCTTCACATTCGGGAGTCCATTTGAATTTCTCATGCTTCTTTGTAAGCTTTGTCAGTACTCCCGATATCTTTGAAAAATCCTGAACGAATTTCCGATAATAACTAGCTAATCCCAGGAAACTTCGAACTTCTGTGGGCGTAGTAGGTTGTTTCCAGTTCTGAATCGCTATAATTTTGCTTGGGTCTACAGCAATTCCTTTAGAATTCTTTGATTCAATTTTAACTTGTGAACAATTTTACCAGAAATGAAGCTACGTGATGCACCAGTATCAAAAAGTACAGAAACAGGAATATTTTTAATGGTAAGGGTACCTCCCAAGACATCGGGTTTACCTGATCCATCGGTGATAGCTGGCGGGGTATTCCCGTCATAAACATGGGCCACCAGTGCATTCTGCTTCAGAGGGCAGTTCCTGCTGTAATGCCCTTTCTTGTGGCAGTTGTAGCATTCGGCAGAGTCTTTTGCCTTTGGCTTCTTTGGGGCTTTGCATACATTAGAGAAATGACCGGGCTTCCCACAATTGTAGCAGTTTCCTTTCGGGATCTTTGCGGGTTTTTGAGTAGCGGCCGCGGTAATGCTAGATTCGGGTTGGTCCGTTGAAGCCTTGCGCTTATTACCTGCTTGGCTTTTATTGCGGTCTTGGCTAGCATGCCTCTCATCCATGTCTTCGTAGTTGCAAGCCATCTCTACGAGTTCTGTAAAAGAGAGTTTGATGTTGCTCATCGCTCTATCATGGTATTTGCGCTTCAGCCCAAATATGAATCTCTTATTTTTCGCTTTGTCGGTCAAAACCAGCTCTGGAGCATAGCGCGATAGCTGCGTGAACTTATTTAAATAGTCTTGAATAGAGAGGTCTCCCTGCTGGAGATTAGCAAATTGCTCCCTCATCCTCTCTAGAGCTTGTTCCGGCACAAACTTCTCATTGAATAAAGTCTTGAACTGCTCCCAAGTCCGGATAGTACCGACTGCATCCCCAGAAGTAATGGCATCCCACCACTGCTCCGCCTCTTCCTGAAGGAGCCAAATGCCAAGTCGGGCTTTATTGTTAGTTCCCATGCCCATACCTTCGAAGATTTTCTCACAGGTTTTCGGCCAAGCGATAGCTTCGGTCACTGTGCCAGTGCCAGTAAAAGGTTTCCCTCCAAGATTTCTGTACCTCTTTGCTACTTTGTCGAGCTCAAAGTCTTTTGGTGCTGGTGGTTGAATAATAGGGATCTCCACAGCTACGTGGATATTCCCCCGTCCTCCAGCTGCAACTCCTCGGCCTCCACGGCCGCCTCTAGCTGCTGCGGCTCGTGTAGCCAACTAAGAGTACTGTATAAGCAAGAAAAGAGTCAAGCTCACAGATTTGATATATTCATAAATGATAAAGCAAGGGAATACAAGGAAAGATAATGATGATGTACTGATCAGATTGTTTTGCTAATCTGTTTAGCTCATTCTAGGATATTGCTAATCCTATCTCTAATGAGCCACTCGCATTAGAACACTACTGATTCTATTCTGATGAGGTGTTTAATGTGTTAGATCCCGGAACTAAGGTTAACCAAAGCTCTGATACCAACTGTGACGATCCCAAAATCCGAGGGGCGGTATTAAGGATAATCATTAGGAAATAACACATTAATCATCATAGCAGAGTACAGATAATAGCAGAAACAATAAATAAAATACTTTTACATGGATATGACAGCGGAATCACAACATGTAGGAATATCAGAATAGCATAGCATGGGATATACTTAGTAAAAAGAAAGGGAAGTGATCAGTCATCATCGCCAGAGGCGGAATACATACATGCAGTGACATAATAAGAGTATCAGTCTACATCGCCGAAGGCGGAATACATATACATATAGTGAGAAATACGGAAAGTAAATCAGTCTGCATCGCCAGTGGCGGAATCATAATATAAATACAGTAATGGCGGAGAATATCTAAGTCATCTCTATGAAGTCAGCCTCGCCAAGAGCCAAAAGTGCATGCTATGCAGCAGTGCAGAACCAAAAATCACCTGCCACCTGTGTACTAGGCTGCCCGTGTGAAAATAAGGGCACCCGCGTTTGCAAAGTGAAACAAACAACGAGTCAGTCATGGGGAATGGTATGAGGAATCTATTTAACAGTTAAACAACAGTAATAGCAAATCATAGGACCACGCCACTTTCGCGGAGCGGGTTCACTCCAGTGATTGCTAGTGCATTTAAAACAAGGTAAATTCTTTTAAAACAACGCAATGCTTTTAGAAAGAATGAAGCCATTATAAGACTCAAGTCCCAACACACAATGCAACACAAGCCGGAGGATAGAGTTTTACCTTATAATAGCCAAATATGCTTGATACGTATAAAGAGAAATCATTTGATATTATTACTAGTGCATATATGTTTCAAAAATGAATAGCATCATAAATATCAATCATAGGCGACATGAGCGTCCCATGCCACTATGTCGCCATATATAAGTTACAATCGAAGCCGTTATCTCTATTGGAAATTGGATTTCCGTCATGAGTCGAGGCAAGGGGCAAGCTCCTCTCCGCTTCGAGACACTCTAGCAAATGCCTCGGGACTACACACTCTGGGTAACCCCTGGATCCTCCAAGGCCGGTCCTCACTTACGTTAGAGGATTAATTATGCCTGAACACACGTTTCTCGGTCCTTACAGACCTATAATCGAGGCGCCTCGCATTCCAACAACCACTAAGGTGAAAAGTAGATATATATGTCAGGGCTGGTAGGTCACTGACACCACCATAGCTAGAAAGAAACGTCATGTTCTCCTTGGGTCCTTATCCCGTTTTTAACTCATACCGGGGTGTGAGGTTCGCGAATTTACGAAATACACAAAGCTAGGCCACGCCGACCTTGCTTTGATCATCATCCACAAGACTTTGCTTTGCAACAGAAGCCTTGATCACAGCATCTTGGCATGCCACATAGGCAGTCCACTCCATACGATTGATTTCCATCGATATATAACCTCTAAGCTCGTACGTCTCAGAGAAGGGCGTTAAGCAAAAGAATAAATTCTCCGCCGCCAAACAGATATATATTTAACAGAGATCAATCAGTATAGAACAAAATCCAATGTCAGACACACAGTCCATTTACAAGTCCGTCCAGGGTCTGAACGAAACCGGAGGCGTCAAATTCCTCGTATATCCGTCCAATCAACATATACGTTCAGACGGCTACTACTTCCGTCCCTTTCCGGTAGCTATTCCGGTTAGGAACCTCAGTAGCGCCCATCCAACCGATACGAAGATCGTCGGTCTTGAATCGTCTTTGCATTTTCCAATTCGAATCGCTCGATGAATTATTTGAAATGAGGGTTAGCTCGACCTTTTCAAATAATTCACGTCATTAGAATTTAAATCGATTCTTTATATGGTTATATTATTCGACATCCATCTTTCAGTTATTTAGTGTTATTTTCATGTCATACACATACAACCATCAAATATTGAACAATTCAAGCCCAATTGGTTTATTTGCAACCTATGTTGCTTATAATATTTTATAACAATTTTTCGCCATTTTTATTTATTTAAAAATGGCCATATTTAATTAAACGACGTTTCAGGTCGTTTCGTGTCACTAGCGCTGTTTTTCCCTTAATTTGTTTTACACATATCGGAAAATCTAACCGTTGGATTTCTACAAAGTCTATGTCAGTGGGAATATATTCTCAAAGCGAACCCAACGGTTCCAGTTTCGTGAGAATCCGACGGTCGGATCTTCCACTCTAGTCATTTGAAGTTACGGTTTCAAAATTCGAACTGCAGCGTCGTTATTCGACTAAATTTAATTATATTTATATTTATATATAAATATAAACGATTCTGGCGCTGTTTTTCTTCAGATTTGAATTAAACATTCCGGACAATCCAACCGTTGGATTTTTTTCAAGGTTGGTGCCGTTGGAAAGATATTTCCAAGGCGAATCCAGCGGTTGCGGTTTCGGGAAAATCCGATGGTCGGATTTCTCGTACCAATCGTTTCAAATTACGATTCCGAAACGCGAACTGCACGGCCTCTATTCCTTTTAATTATATTTATATTTATATATATAAATATAGTTCATTCCATAGTTTCAACTATAGTTCATTTTATATTTCAACTTCGTTTTCACTTCAAATATTTCACTAACGCCTTAATATTTCGAAAAATTTCGCCATAACCTCCTTTGTACGGGGAGGGGTTTGGAAATTTATTGGGCCGTATTAGGTACCCAATAAATCCTAAAAAGCATTCACATATTTTTAGTGATATATTTTGGTGTTTACGGGGGAGCATGTACTGATAATCACTCCAGAGAATAAATTCCCGTCACCCCGTTTCCGTGTGGAAATAAATAGTCCATGTGCCGTATCTAATAACTAGAGCGACGTGATTATTGTCATCTCCAGACCCGTGTGGGGTTTTTATTAATCTGGCAATTTATCGTTATAATTTATATAGTCCATATCAGTCATCAGTTCAACCTGTAGTACTTAGTCATCGCCATACAAGCCTCTTGCTTGTATGGTAGATCTTCCACCTCGTCACACAAGCTCCAATGGCTTATGTGGAATATGATGAAGTATTCCTATCGTCAAGAAGTATGCCATGTAGTGTAGTTCAAAATTAATTGTTACTATCCTAGGGCGTTGTTTATTATTTCACACAGAAAAACCAGCACTCCGCATCCAATGGCATTCACAGGAGTTGATATATAAATAAAATTGCGCAGCCAACTCATCAAGGTTTACCTATTTGTCGGGCACGCAAATAATTTCTTTACTCAACAGCTAATCCATTTTTCCTGTTCAACACATGTATATATATGCAGAACAAAGCTAAAAATAATATTCCTAGCAAACTATTATTTATTTCAACACGTGTGTATTTTTAACTAAGCGTATACATGATAAAAGGAACATTTTTATCATCAAAAATATTTATTCAACACATGTGTATTTTTAACTAAGCGTATACATGATAAAAGGAATATTTTTATCATCAAAAATATTTATTCAACACATGTGTATTTTTAACTAAGCGTATACATGATAAAAGGAATATTTTTATCATCAAAAATATTTATTCAACACATGTGTATTTTTAACACTTCATATTTATCATAAAAATATAGTTTTCAATGTCGATTCATTTTATTTTTAAAAGATGATAACATTCAACACATGAACTTCAACTCAACGAATGAATTGGCAACTCAACACATGAATATTCGATATCGTTTGTATATATAATATTCAACACATGAATTTCAACTCAACGAATGAATTGGCAACTCAACACATGAATATTCGATATCGTTTGTATATATATAAAAATGTGATTTTTATTACTAAAGCCATTTGTTTAAATTCGAATAATATTCAACACATGAATTTCAACTCAACGAATGAATTGGCAACTCAACACATGAATATTCGATATCATTTGTATATATATAAAAATGTGATTTTTATTACTAAAGCCATTTGTTTAAATTCGAATAATATTCAACACATGAATTTCAACTCAACGAATGAATTGGCAACTCAACACATGAATATTCGATATCGTTTGTATATATATAAAAATGTGATTTTTATTACTAAAGCCATTTGTTTAAATTCGAATAATATTCAACACATGAATTTCAACTCAACGAATGAATTGGCAACTCAACACATGAATATTCGATATCGTTTGTATACATATAAAAATGTGATTTTTATTACTAAAGCCATTTGTTTAAATTCGAATAATATTCAACACATGAATTTCAACTCAACGAATGAATTGGCAACTCAACACATGAATATTCGATATCGTTTGTATATATATAAAAATGTGATTTTTATTACTAAAGCCATTTGTTTAAATTCGAATAATATTCAACACATGAATTTCAACTCAACGAATGAATTGGCAACTCAACACATGAATATCCGATATAGCATATGTAAATAATTTCAATGAAGGAAAATTATTCTAACACATAAATATTTCAGAAAATTTCGGCAGCATAACGGCAGGGTAGTTAAAACCGGGACCGTCCCTAGTACGGCTCCTCGCTCTACCTTAAAACCTGGCGGTTTTTGACAATGGGGATCATGCATCTAGTTCGCACGCAGGCGGCATGTTTTATTTTCAATTCCACAATCCTATTCTATTTTGTTTCAACCACAAAGGTATTTTTCAACCACAAAGGTATTTTTCAACCATAAAGGTATTTTTCAACCACAATATCAACCACAAACAATTATTTCCAACCATTCGTCATACCATATAATATCACGTCAAACACAAGCAATAAATATCGTCCATGGTCTGTGGACGAGGGGAGCATATATATATATATATATATATACATATATATATATATATATATATATATATATAATAATTCACTTGCATTTCATCACAATTCAAAGCATATATGTTTCAAACAACGCTTGTATAATTTATACATCGCTAATATAACTTATACAACACATGTACATGAGGTATACAATGCGTATATAATTTTCACTTCGCTTATATAATTTATACAACGCGATTTCATTCACACAAATAGTTTAGATTCCTCACATTTGTTCTTGCGGTGCTAAAAATCGTAGGAAGGTCAGAAAAATCCGCGGCTTCTTCTAGAATGTGGAGAGCCTCCTTGCGGTCACGGTGTCTCCTGTTTCATCGAATTTCGTTAACATAGCAAAAAGATATGATTTTTACAAGTTTGCAACGCTTTAAAGTGTAAAAATCAGTTTCAGCCGTATACCCCTTTTTGATTCGAAAGCTAGGGTTGAATTTTTCGGCAAATCTACGAAGCTTTGGGACGAACGGCCAGCGCTACGTCGTAGAGGAAGGAGAGAGCTTCCTGATGACACCTGAGATGGGCAACTCGACGCCTCCTGGAGGGCACGGCGGCGGCGCAAAGATCGGAGCTTCCCGCCTCGATATCCCTCCCAATACTCAATGATAATTCGTGAAATTACTATGGATTTGAAGATCTCTCAACGCTCTTCAAATTGGAACTGCGTTTGCTTGATTTCGTTGAGTGGATGCGGAGAAATTGAAGAGAGAAGATTCGGAAGGTTTTTCCGAGTCGCGACAGAGGTTTTCGAGGGAGACGATGAAATCTGATTGGTTGATGCCCTTTTTATTTTAATTTTTAATTTATTTAATTCCAAAAATACCCCCTTCCACAAACGACCTCTAAATCACACCCAACGACTGTCGCCCCTAGCTAAATACCCCCATTCCGAACACAATGGGATATGTTTCGTTGGCCATTTCGACTGTTACAGTCAGTTTTCTCTCAAATTAAAATATAAAACATTCGATATTTAATTTAAACGTACATTTCAATTTGTCAGGGCCACAAACTAAATCGAAAAATTCCAGAAAAATAAATCTAGCTTTGTTTTGACGATACGGTCCTGAAAAAACCAGTTTCGTCGAATTCTGAGCTCGTTTGAAAAACGGCCATTTTTAGGTCGACCCATTTTAACAGAATTTGACCAAACACGTTATCTTTTTCCCCGCTCACATACTAGCTTCAAAAATTACGAAATTTGAAACTTAGCAATAATTTGACATCCCGGACACAACAAAAGTGGTTTCGTCGAATTCCGAGGTCGTATGCAAAATCTCAATTTTCAAGGGCTATATATACTATATAGCGACCTTTCTGAAAATTCATTTGGCCATAACTTTTGATTTCCGTTATGAAATTTCGATTTTTCATATTCGTTAGAAAGGTATTGATAAACAGATTTAAATATTTTCAGTTTCGTTAAAATCCGTTGTATTTTCCACCCGGTACACTCAATCTTAGTTTGTATTCAAAATTTCAAACGGCCCTATTATACACAATTCTATATTTTATGGAAATAGGCTATTTTAATCATTCAAATTTCTTGTTAATAACCTAATTTTAAAAAAATTTAAACTGGTTCACATTTTCTGGGTTATTACATTAATCGACTTGAAAATGGCCATTTTTCAACCGGTCTCGGAATTTGACGAAATTTGTTTTGTTAGGACCGTATAGTCAATACGAAGCTAGAAAATATTTTTTGGGAATTTTTAGAGTTAGTATGTGGCCCTGTAATTTAAAATGTACATTCAAATTGAATATATACTTATCTATATTTTAAATTAAGTGAAAAATGATCGTAACGGCTGAATTGGGATACGAAACATATCCCATTATGTTCGGAATGGGAGTAATTAGATAGGGAGGATAGGCGGTGGGTCTCGTTTTGAGGTCGATATATAAAGTTACTTTTTGGAGGAAAATAAATTGAAATAATATATATATATAATCCCATATACTCTCTCTCCCCCTTCAGAGTCAAACCCGACATTGTAAAAAAAATCCCAAAGCCCGCCGTAGCCCAGACCCCCCTCCCGATTCGATCAACGCATCGCCCAAGTGAGCCTCCGCGTCTGACCTCCTCCTTTCGCCTCACACCCCTGACGACCTCCACGACCCTGAAACCGTCGCCTCTAATTTGTTTCAAACCCTAACTCGAGCCGCTGTTTGGCGACGGTGGGCCCATCGCGACTGACGTGGCCGCCGGCGCAGGGGGAAGAGGCTTCGGCCTTCCCTGGGGCGTTGTCTGATCGGGTGCTGGCCCTCCTGAGTTGCGTGCATGAGTAGATCTGGAGGAGCAATCTTTACTTGTCAACCTGGATGGAGAACGAAGGCTGATTAAGCCTTAGTGAGGTAATTAATGTTAATGGGGTAATTAGTTCTAATTAATAATTAATTAATTTTAGGGATAAAATGTGTAAAAATTTGATTTTCAAATATGTAAGAATTTGATTTTCAAGTGTTTAAAGAAATGATCTTTATTTGTAAAATGAAATAACATTATATTTGTAAATGTAAACAGCATGATTTAAAAATATAAGTTGGCATTGTTTTAAAAATTATAAAATTGAATTGTTTTTAAAGAATAAGAAAAGTTTATATTTTTATATAGTAAAAAGGTTTAATTTTTATATAACAAAAAGATTTGATTTTTGAAATGAACAAGATGTGATTTTTAACAATAAAATGTTATGATTTTTAGCATTATAAAAATAGGGTTTTTATTATAGATATAACAATATTAAAATGCGATTTTTATACATGTCGTAGTGAAATAAAAATATGATTTTTTATATACTAGAGAATATAAGAATGTGCTTTTTATAGCATAGAAATAAAAATGTGATTTTTATTATGAACATTGTGAATAAGAGGGCGAAGGAATTGACCGAAAGCAGAACGGAATCCAACCCATTCAGAAATAAAGAAATGGAGGAGTGGAGCTCTCGGTGAGAACTCCTCACTTTTAATTTATTTTCTAGTGGAAATATATACTAGGATGCAGATGGTGCTTAGCAGCACCCGACACCCGTTGTCCATAGACCATGGACGACTTGTGTGATTGTTTGTGTTGTGAAATTTGACTGTTGATTTTGATGTGAATAAAATAATTTCATGTACTAAAATAAAATAATTTCATGTGTTGAAATAAAATAATTTCATGTGTTGAAATAAAATAATTTCATGTGTTGAAATAAAATATATATTCATGTGTTGAAATAAAATATATATTCAATTACAAGTCGAATGATTTGTTTGTGTACACCGATTTGACTTATGTTGATTGGGACGATAAATTTTACACATCGCCCAACTACATAAATAAAATCTGTGTTTGATTGTTTGAAACCCACACGGGTGTTGGGATGAGATTGAACATACACTAATCCCAATAATTAGCTGTATGTCGATCGATTGATTGACAGGCTGTTATAAGCGTTGAATATTTATATTTGATGCTTTTACAGTGTAGAATGCACTCTGGATGATCGTTGATTATTTATCGTTGCTATTATATACTTGTGTTGTATGGAAACCGTATAATTAACATTATATGGTAATTGATTGGACCTCATTCCAATTTGGAAAATAAGGAATATTATAAAAGAAAATTCATTTGTTGAATAGAAAGAAAATTCATGTGTTGAATAGAAAGAAAATTCATGTGTTGAATAGAATAAAAATTCATGTGTTGGATAAAATATATATTCATGTGTTGAATAAAAATATATATTCATGTGTTGAAGAAATATTCATTTGTTGAATAGAGTAATGAAGTTATTGAAATATATAAAGTGGTGTTGATTAGATATGCGCCATTTTGATGCAAATGATATATATATCGATTATATTCGTTTTTATAATGATTATAGAAAACAAATTAATTTTAAAATCAAATATTTTGAAAATATTATCATTTACAGATCGATGATATGGAATATTCAATTTTGATTCGAAATTGAATATGAAGTTGAAATCGTTTTGAAAACGAATTTAAAATGATTTATAAAATACATTTTAAATGGAAATCGATGAAATATAAATAATATATATAATGACCTGAATAGAACGGGCCGCGCTGCGGCAGTTCGCGAATTTCGACCATTGACTTTGAATTGACGTTGCGGGAGATCCGACCGTCGGATTCTCCAAAAACCGGAACCGTTGGGTTCGTATCGAAAAGATCTTTCTAACAAATATTAAAGATTTGAAATCTAACGGTTGGATTTGGAATTATGTCCAAATCAAATTTGGAAAAAGTTGCTGTAAGTGCAATTAGATGGTCGTTGAGGGAAATCGACTGTACGGGCCTTGATAAAATTATTAAAAATAGCAATAATTAGTGTAAAATCATAAAAAATGATTTGGAAAGAATTGCGATGAAAAACTACATATTTGAAAAGATAAAAATAGATTTTTATCGAAATGAACTAGTTTTGAACTAGAATTATAATCCATTTATTTTTAAAATAAATAAATTGGATTTGAATTGGTTTTAAAAATAACCAGAATTTCCATTATATAATAGGAATGGATTTGAATCGAAATTGTCTTTGGAATATTTCGATGTTGGATTTCGTGATTATACAGATATTGTTATGGAAATTTGAAAGATATATATATATATATATCGTTATTTCCAATACGACATTTGTTGGTTGTAGGATTTGATATTGAATATAAGCCGATATATTTACTATTCAGAACCTTGTATTTAATATCAAATGAGATTTGGGTTTGTCATGATTGATATTTTCATTAACACGGTTCTTAAACCCAGTTGAGAAAAAGATTAAATCTTTTTATTTAGATTTAATGAAGTATACCAATTAAATGATATTTAATGTGAATTGAAATGGAAGGTGATTTTGGTTTATCGTGAACCGTGTTTTAAATGACATTGATTCTTTAACCCAGTTAAAGACAGGACATGATTTCCCAAGTTAAACAATCATTAATATTGATTTTTAGGAAGATAAAAACTAAGTGGATTTTTAGTGAATCTTTAATTAGTTTGAAATGATCGAGAATGGAGTATCACCAGTTTTGCTCTAGGCGATCTTTAATTAGATTTGAATGTGAAATGGTAATTGAATTTACCGATAACACCGTGGTGTTAGATATGAAGTATGACCAGTTTTACTTCATGGGATGAATAGGTTGGTATTTGGAAATAAAATAAATGATAAATTCGGTGTGGTTCGCTAATCACGACTAGTTTGAATTGAAATTCAAAAGAAGATTAAAGAATAAATTTAAAGAATTTATCTTTGATAAAATTAATGCGAACCTTTCCCAAAGTATAAGAATATTTGAATAAAAGAATATTCTAATTGGAATGAGGCATATATTGTGTTTGTGTAACACTTGTTTATTATATACGCGACTTATTCAGAAAGACCGGATTTATCCCATTCTGAATAATTAATTCGACGTGGTGTTGAGAATAAAGAATTTGGTCGAAGACCGGAGGTCTACACATCGTTTGGGTGATTACTGGTGATCTTGACTGGGCTGTACACCCAAGAGGAGGGAATCAGTTGGTGATCGTCTAGACGTACTTGTAGATCGATTGATATGCGAGGTACAAGGTACCTCCGGTTTCGTTCAGACCCAGAACGGACTTGTATGGACTGTGTATCTGCCATTGGATTTTGCTCTGTGTTGATTGATCTCTATTAAATATACATCTTCCAGATGAAGGGTAATTTATTCCCTTACTTCACCCATCTCTATTAAATATACATCTTCCTGTGGCGAGGGCTTCGGAAAACCCCAAAGGGCGGGGGTGTTTCGATGATCAGAATCGCCAGAAAATGGAAGGGAAGGGGGAAGCGGTTTTCCGCCGCTGATCGACTTCGGGGAGAGAGAGAGAGAAGGAAATTCTTTTTTTTTATAAAAAAAATTTGATTGGCCGGGGAGGTTTTAAAGGGGTTTTCTGACGCGACCACCAATCTAAACCCAACGACTGTCGTCCGTAGCGTTTTACCCCCATTCCGAACACAATGGGATATGTTTCGTAGGCCCATTCGACTGTTTCAGTCAGTTTTCATTTAATTTAAAATATATAACATTCAATATTTGATTTGAACGTACATTTCAATTTGCCAGGGCCACAAATTAATTCGAAAAATTCCAGAAAAATAAATCTGGCTATGTTTTGACGATACGGTCCCAACAAAACTAGTTTCGTAGAATTCTGAGACCGTTTGCAAAAAGGCGCATTTCTGGTCGATCTAATTTAACTATAATTGACCAAAACACATTTTCCTTTGCCATGCTCACACATTAGCTTCAAAAATTATGAAATTTGAAACCTAGCAATAACATCACATCCCGGACCCAACAAAAGTGGTTTCGTTGAATTCCGAGGTCGTATGCAAAATGGCTAATTTCGCGGGCTATATAAATTCCATAGCGACCCTTCTGAATATTCATCCGGCCATAACTTTTGCTTTCCGCTATGAAAATTCGATTTTTCAGATTCGTTAGAAAGGTATTCACTAACAGATTTAAATATTTTTTGTTTCACTAAAATCCGGATTGTTTTGCTCCCGGTACAGTCCGACAAAGTTTGAATTCAATTTTTTGAAACTGCAGCGCCTTTTCAAGCCTTGTTTATAATCATACTTAATCATATTCGTATTCGATTGTCGGTTCAAACTCAGTTTTCATTGCCATTATTTAAAATATTTATTTAAATATTTAAAATCCATTAATTTAGCCAATTTAAAAATTTTAAATTGGTTCAGATTTTCTGGGTCATTACACCTGGAGTTTATTGTTTTAATCTAAACTTTGGGTGCCACCGCACGGGCATCTAGTAGTTTTGGTTTCGCAGATTTATCTTCACAGGAATCTGGTTTATAGCTGGAATGATATCCGGAAAGCTCTGTATCCATATATCTCTTTCAGTGGTGTATTATAATTTTGTGACGGCAGGGAATTTCGCTCGGTCCGAACCAGTCGCTAAACCGATCCAGGCCGTTCGAAACGCCCTATCGTTTGAGAACACGACAAAACAGAACGCATACAGAAGAACATTTCATTGTATATAACAACAATACATCAGATTACAAGAATATACAGAGTACGAATAAATATTACACAGAAATAACAGATTTAATTTACATTTAAATACATAGCAGCGGAAAATAATACAATACACAACTAGAATGAGATATACGGATACAAAGCTTTCCGGATATCGTTCCAGCTGTAAACCAGGATCCTGTGAATATAAATCTGCAAAACCAAAACTACTAGCTGCCCGTGTCAAAATAAGGGCACCCAGAGTTTAGGTTAAAACAATAAACTCCAGGTCAGTCATGTGACTGGTGTGAGAACTAAAACAGTTATAAATCTTTATTTTAAAGATAGGTAAATCAAGGGACCACGCCGTATAACACGGAACGGGTTTCCTCCCAAGAATACCAGTGCATAAAACAACAGCGCAATGCTAAATAAAGAAAAATGAAGCTATTATAAGACCCAGGTCCTATCACACAATGCAACGCAAGCCGGGGGATAGGGTTTTCCCTTATAACAGCCAAAGAATGCTTGATACGTTTAAAACAGATTGTTTGATACTATTATAAGTGCATAGTGTATAAAACAACTTCAAATCATAAGTATCAATCATAGGCGGCATGAATGGCCCATAACACTATGTCGCCATATATAAATTTACAATCAAAACCGCAAATGTCGTATTGGAAGTTGGGTTATCATTTATGGTATGAACCGAAGCTAGGGGCAAGATCCTCAATGATTCGAGACTGCCTAGCCCGAGTCTCAGGATCAGAACGTATCGACCCTTGGAGCGACAGGGCCGGTCCACCGATGTGGATTAAAAATGCCTGAGCACTACGTTTCGCCGCCCTTTGGGGCGTAAGCGAGCCAACTAAATGACTCCATCGGTTCGAGAACGACCGATCAATCCGAGGCGCCTCGCAACAGCAACAACAACATAAGTCAAACTCGTCAGGGCGTGTAAAACCACTGACGCCACTTTTAGCTAGGAGGAAACGTAGGCCCTCCCTGAGGTCCGTCTCCCGTTTTTGGTTCATACCGGGTGTGAAACTCGCGAGGTAAACGTTACACAAAGCTACGCCACAGAGGCCGTGCTTTGATCATCACCACAAGACTTTGCTTTTCAACAGAAGCCTCGATCAATTGCCACTTAGGCATGCCACATAGGCAATTCACTCCATGCGTTTGATATCCATCAATATATAACCCCTGAGCTCGTACGTCTCAGAGAAGGGCGTTAAGCAAGAGAATAAATTCTCCGCCGCCAAACAAATATATATTTAATAGAGATCAATCACACGGACTAAAATCCAATGTCAGACACACCGTCCATTTACAAGTCCGTTCTGGGTCTGAACGAAACCGGGGGCACCTAGTACCTCGCATATCCATCGATCTCCAAGTACGTCTGGACGATCACTAACTGTTTCCATCTTCTTGGGTGTACAGCCCAATCAAGATCATCAGTAATTACCCAAACGACGTGAAGACCTCCGGTCTTCGACCATCGTCTTCATCTTCGACTCATCGTCGTATCAGTTATTCAGAATGGGATAAACCCGGTCTTTCCGAATAACTCGCGTATATATTAAATAAGTGTTACACAAACACAACATACGCCTCATTCCAATTCATCATTCACTAACCGTAAATTAATCAAGAGAATAATTCCCCAAATATTAACCCCGAAGGCCGAAACCAACATCAGATCAATATCCAGAAAACCATTCTGCTTGGCCAACCGACAGTTAGTTTCTAAATTTCACATTCATAGGGAAATGTTCCCATTAATTTTATCCAAGATAAATTTCTTGAATTTATTCCTCTTTTGAATTTCGATTCAACTAGTCGAGATTAACGAACCTTACCGAAGTAATCATTGGTTTTAATTTCCCAATCCCAACCTATTTATCCCATGAAGTAAAACTGGTAATACTTCATATCTAACACCACAGTGTTATCGGTAAATTCAATTACCATTTCACGTTCAAATCTAATTAAAGATTTAACTATCGCCTGGAGCAAAACTGGTGATACTCCATTTCGATTATTTCAATCTAATTAAAGATTCATTAAAACTCCATTTAGTTTTAATCTGTGACTGGGTTAAAGAATCAGTGTCATTTAAAACACGGTTCACGATAAACCCAAAATCACATCACATTTCAATCAGTCCCTAATTGTAAATTAGCAAGTGAGCAATTCCCTAAGTACTAATCCCGAAGGCCGAAACCAACATCAGATCAATACCTCGGAAACTATTCAACTTAACTAATCTCCAGTTAGTTTCTGATTTTCTTAACTCCTTTAGGTCTAAGAACTGTATTATTGAAGATACCGTTCACGACAACCCACAATCACATTTCATTAATGATCGGGTTAAAGAACGAGTGTTATTTAAAACACTGTTCACGATAAACCCAAAAATCAATATCAATTCAATTCCAATTAAATATTATTTAATTGGTACACTTCATTAAATCTAAATAAAAAGATTTAACCATTTCTCAACTGGGTTCAAGAACATTGTTAGTGAAGACACCATTCACGACAAACCCAAATCACATTTGATATTCAATATAAGACTCTGAATAGAAAATATATCGGCTTATATTCAATATCAAATTCTACGATTAACAAATGTCGTATTGGAAATAACGATACAAATATATCTTTCAAATTTCCATAACAACACCTGTATAATCACGAATTCCAACATCGAAATATTCCGAAGACAATTTCGATTCAGATCCACTCCAATGCAATCATTGGATATTCTGGTTATTTTTAAAACCCTTTTCTAATTCAATTTATTTATTTAAAAATAAATAGAATTTTAATTCTAGTTCAAAACTAGTTCATTTCGATAAAAATCTATTTTTATCTTTTCAGATAGGGAGTTTTTCATCCCAATTCTTCACAAATCATTTCTTATGATTTTACACAAATTATTACTATTTTTAATAATTTTATCAAGGCCCGTACAGTCGATTTCCATCAATGGCCATCGAACTGCACTTACAGCGACCTTTTTCGAATTTGATTTGGACGTAACTCCAAATCCAACCGTTAGATTTCAAATTTCTAATATTCGTTAGAAAGCTCTTTTCGATACGAACCCAACGGTTCCGGTTTTACGAGAATCCGACGGTCGGATCTCCCGTAATGTCCGTTTGAAATAAATGGTCGAAATTCACGAACTGCCGCGGTGCGGCGCGTTCTATTCAGGCCATTTATATTATATATAAAATATATATAATATATATTTCGTCGATTTCTATTTAAAACGAATTATATAAATAGTTTTAAATTCGTTTCAAAAGCAATTTCAACTTCCATTTCAATTCAAATCAAAATTGAATTCTTCTTTATAAATTCGTTTTAAAATTCATTTCTATTCAATTCAAATTTCAATTCAATTTGAATTCGTTTTCAATTCGCTTTCAATTCAATTTGAATTCGTTTTCAATTCAATTCATTTTGAAATCGTTTTCAATTCAATTTGAAATCGTTTTCAATTCATTTCATTTCGAAATCGATTTCAATTCAATTCATTTCGAAATCGTTATAATCGATATAAATATCGTTCACGTCTAAATGGCGTCAATCTAATCAACACGGCTTCATGTATTGATATTTTCAAATATTCCATTTCGAATATTTCTATTTCAAATATTTCTATTTCAAAACTGGAATGAGGCCCAATCAATTACCATATAAAGTTAATTATATGGATTTTCATACAACACATGTATATAATAGCATGGAAAAATAATCAACCATCAACCAAAGTGCACTACACTGTATAAGCATCAAATATAGATATCTAACGCTTATAACAGCATGTCAATCAATCGATCGACATATTCAATCAATCAGGATGAGTGAACTTCAAATTTCATCCCAACACCCGTGTGGGGTTTCAAACAATCAAACACAGATTTTATTTGTGCAGTTGGGCGATGTGTAAAATTTATCGTCCCAATCAATGTCCTTCAAATATGTGTACATAAACAAACCATCCGGTTTGTAAATGAATATTTTATTTTATTCACTTCACGTTAAAAAATTTATTTTTAACGACAAAACATTTTATTTCAACATATGAATTTCTATTCAGTTCATTTCTTCAATAAAATGATATTTTTTATTTTTCTAACTTTTTTTAGAAAATTTCGGCGGCATAACGGCACGATACTAGAAACGGGACAAGGCCTAGCCTTATCCCCGGTCTAGTGAAGGCCCACGCCATTCACACATCAATCAAAACATTCAATTTCACCACACAATTCAATTTCAAATCAACTAACTAATCTATGCAACCAAACAAACAAGTGCATGGTCTGTGGACGATTGTGTCGGGTGCTACTAAGCACCGTCTGCATCCTAGTATATATATAACTAGAAAAAGAAATTGAAAGGTGAGGAATTCTCACCTATAGCTATCCCAGCTCCACGGCACTTCATTGATAGAAATCTTCGTTGCTATCGCATTTTTTTGGCATCTTCGTTGCTGCTTTCACTACATATGTAAAAATCACATTTTTACTTCGCTACTCAATATATAAAAATCGAATTTTTACTTCGCTATTCAATATATAAAAATCAAATTTTTATTTCGCTATTCAATATATAAAAATCGAATTTTTATTTCGCTATTCAATATATAAAAATCGAATTTTTATTTCGCTATTCAATATATAAAAATCGAATTTTTACTATGCTATACATTATATAAAAATCACATTTTTACTATGCTATACATTACATAAAAATCACATTTTTACTATGCTATACATTATATAAAAATCACATTTTTACTTTCTCTACATTATAAAGATTATATTTTTAATACTTTAAAAATATAAAAATCATATTATTAATACTTTAAAAATATAAAAATCATATTTCTATCTAGCTACAAATATTATAAAGATCGAATTTTTAACCTATCACTACACATATAAAAATCACACTTTTACAGTTTTATTCATATAAATAAAAATCATATTTTGATTTTGCCAATACATATATAAAAATTGAATTTTCATCGCTACTAAAAAATCCTATTTTTCCAAAAATCAAAATCATACTTCTATGAGCACAAAATCGTATCTTTTCATTGGTTTTTTATTCTAAAAACTGAATCCTTTTCAATGGTTTTTATGTTTAGATTAGTTAAACTAAATTAAAAAAAAATAAGTAAAATACGAAAGGAAGAACTCACTGCACAAATTGGAGGAAGGAGGTTTCAGATCGTCGAAGGGTTGCTGGAAATGGCGCGAGGGGTCGGAGGGTATGACAGCGGCTGCGGTGGTCGGGGGTGAGGCTAGGGCTTGGTGGGCTGTCGATTTAGGGGTTCAGGGTACCTAGGGCTCGCGGGTTTGGGGAAAGTGGGAGGAGAGATGGGGGAACGGAGGGGTGGTGGCGCCGTAGGGGATGGAGGCGGCGGTGCGCGCCTGGAGGGTGGTTCCCCTTCTGTCGATCTTTTCCTCTTTCTTTTTCTTTTTTTTTATTCGGGAAGAGTGGAGTCAACGCTGAAGAGAAAAAGGGGGGAGGGCCACTTATATGTTTTAATTATATATTTAATTTTAAATTTTAAAATTCATAAAGTAACTTTTCACTACGAACTCAAAATCGAACCCACCGACTGCCGTCCCTAGCTAATTACCCCCATTCTGAACACAATGGGATATGTATCGTAGGTTGATTTGCTCGTTACAATCAGTTACCGTTAAATTTACATTTAAATCACTATATTGAATTTAAACGCGCATTTCAATTTACCGGGGTCACATACGAACTCTATAAATTGCAGAAAAATATTTTCTAGCTTCGTATTGACGATACGGTCCTAACAAAACTAGTTTCGTCGAATTCTGAGACCGTTGGAAAAATGACCAATTTCCAGTCGATTAAAATCAACTGAAACTGGTCAAACGCGTTTTCCTTTGCCACGCTCACATATTGATTCGAAAATTATGAAATTTGAAACCTAGCAATAACTTTACATCACGGACCCAACAAAAGTGGTTTCGTCGAAATCCGAGGTCGTTTGCAAAAAGTCTATTTTTAAGGGCCTGAATTCCATAGCGACTATTCAGAAATTTCAACTGGACATATCTTTTTATTCCCGTTAGGAAATTTCGATTTTTCGGATTCGTTGGAAAGATATTCACAATCAGATCCCATTATTTTTGGTTTCACTAAAATCCGGATTATTTTGCACCCGGTACATTCAATTGAAGTTTGAAATCGAATTATCGAACTACCGCGCCATTTTCAATTCTATTTATAATTATATATAAATATTTATATTCTAACGACGACGCGTATAATATATTCGTTCGAATTCTATTCAAAATAGATTTTTCGTCGATATTATTTAAAATAATCTATTTTAAATATCCAAAATTCGCTAAAATTGCCAAAATAAAAATTTCAAACTGGCTCGCATTTTACGGGTTGTTACAAATTTCTTCCGCTGTAGTAATGTATTGTAATCTCTGATATTTAGTGAATGTGTAATATTGATTTATACTCTGTATATTCTTGTATTCTGATGGAATTGTTGTAATAAACAATGAAATGTTCTTCTGTTTGCGTTCCGATTCGTCTTGTCCTCAACTCAATCCGTGATTTCCCGTAAGGGGGATTTTGGTTCGTTTCATAATGTCATAGGTACAAAAGTACATAAAGCTACGGAAATAGAGTAGCAAGCTGATTGTAACAATCCGCAAATTCTGAACCAATTTAAAAAAATTATTTTAGAAATTTTAATGGGTTTTGAATATTTTAATAATTTATTTTAAATAATAACGACCAAAAATTTATTTAAATTGGAGTTAGAATGAAAATATTTATTTTGATTATAAAAGGAGTTAGAAATAGTGCGGTAGTTTGAAAATTTAAATTTGAACTTTTACTGACTGTACAGGATGCAAAATAACTCGAATTTTAGTAAAACCAAAAATAATAGAATCTATTCAAAAATATCTTTCCAATGAATCCGAAACATTGAAATTTCATACCGGAAATCAAAAGTTATGCCTAGTTTAAAATTCAGAAAAGTCGCTGTATAATTTTTTTTAATATTAAAAATGGCCATTTTTCAAACGACCTCCGTTTTCGACAAAACTACTTTTATTGGAACCGGAATGTCAAATTATTGCTAGATTTCAATTTTCATAATTCTTAGAATTAATATATGAGCGTGGCAAAGGAACACGTGTTTTGTCAGTTTTAGTCAAGTCGGATTGACTCGAAAATGACCATTTTTCAAATGGTCTAGGAATTCAATGAAATTTGTCTTGTTAGAACCGTATCGTCAAAACATAGCTAGAAATATTTTTTCTGTAATTTTTAGAGTTAGTATATGGCCCCGGTAAATTAAAATGTACAATCAAATTTAATAATTAAATGTTTTATATTTAAGTTTAAAGAAAAACCTATTGAAATAATCGAATTGGGTTACGAAACCTATTCCAATAGGTCCGGAAAGGTGGTATTTTCCTAGGGACAACTTTCGTTGGGCCGAAACTGGATCTGAGAAGAATTTACAAGTTTATTTGTAAATTTGAACATTTAATAGTTTAATATTATAAATAGGATCGAAAACCTAACCTTAGAGCTAATATGACCAGCCGCCATATTAAGAACGAACGCACACCATGCTCCGTATTTCAGATCCTAATTTCTTCAATCTTAGTTCGAATCAACCTAGGGTTCTTTAGGCAAAATCAAAGAGCCCCTCAAGCTCTACAAAATCATAAGGTGATGATGGAGTGTCTAATGCGGATATGGGGATTTTGGTGCTCAAACACGGTCAGTTAGGTGCAGATTTTAAGGAGGAGGAGGCATGCTAGGTGGGTCCTGTTCCAAGCGGTGGTGTCTCTCATGAAGGCCTTCGTCGTGGAGTACTTGGATTGGGTGATGGCGGGTTGTGGTGGCAGGCGCAAGGGGGGATCACGATCGAAGAATGGGTTCTGTAGTTCGTCGATTAACAGGAAGGAGGATTAGCAAAAACAAGAGGTTAAGTGAATTAAAATATATATTAATTAACGTTAATTATTTATTAAATATCCAAAAGTTTAAAACTCTATAACTCTCTCATACAGAAACGAAACTGAATGATTTTTTAAGCGTTGGGTTCGTCTCGACACGATCTACACAAGTACAGACCATATTTAGAACAGAGCATGTCAAAAATTCAAACAAATCGATGTGAGATTTCTATTTTAAAATTTAAAATTAATTATTTATTTTGTTATGAAATGTATACCTATTTTATGTTGATGTTGTATGTATATTTGTTGCAGTGTTGATTTGTTTTATGATTGCGATGAACCATCGAATTGGATTGTGTATTCATGTTTGTTAGGATTTAGTATATATAATAAAAACCATACTTTTGTTGTATATATAGAATGTATAATATTCATGTGTGTCAAAATTTGAAGTATAAAATAAAAATCATACTTTAATTTTATATATATATATATATATATATAAATAAAGATGTTCATGTTAGATTAAAATAAAAAGTAATATTTTTATTGTCATATTGATTACAATAAGAAGAATAGATTTAAAAGACACATTTTATCGTCATTTTAGATCTAATAAAAGGGTAAAATTTGAAATCATCATGTTGTTATTATAAAATAGTTGATAACAAAATTATCACTTTGGTTATTATAAAATAGATGAAAACAAATATATCTTTCTGTTGTGACAAAGGATTTCAAAACAAAAATAAATCATTTTTGTTGTAACAAAAGAGTGAAACAAAATTATCAATTTTTGTTGAAACTTAGTTTGAAACAAAAATGTTCATTTTGTCAAAATAGTTTTATTGAACAAAAATCATACATTTTTGTCAAATTAAAATGATGGAGTTAAAATGATCATTTTGGTCAAAACATAAGAATTGAAATAAATAGGTACATTTTGCCAAAATATTGTTATTGAAAAAAAAAATACATATTGTCAAAATATAGTTATGGAAATATAAAGATACATTTTTGTCATTGTAAAGGATGAATTAATATCATTCATTTTTGTCATTATAAAGAATGAATTAAAAACTTTCATTTTTGTCATTTTAAAGGAATGAATTAAAAACATTCATATTTGTCATTTTAAAAGAATGAAATAAAATATTCATTTTTGTCTAATTTAAAAGAATGAAACTAAACATTCATTTTATCATTAAATTAGAAGTAGACAAAAATATTCATTTTGTCTAATTTAAAAGAATGTAATCAAACATTCATTTTTGTCATTCAAAAAGAATGTAAATAAAACATTCATTTTTGTCATTTAAATAGAATGAGACTAAAACATTCATTTTTATAATTTAAGAAAAATGAGGCAAAAATGTTCACTTTTGTCAATTAAAAAGAATTATGTAAAAATATTCACTTTTTCATTTGAAAGAATGAAGCAAAAAGATACATTTTTGTCATTTAAAAAGGTATGAACCAAAATATACATTTTTTGTTATTAAAAATGACTAAACCAAAAATATAGATTTTTGGTCATTAAAAAAGAACTAAACCAAAATGTACATTTTTGTTCATTTAAAAAGGATGAAACAAAAATATACACTTTGTCAATTAAAAAGGATTGAACAAGAATAAACTAGAAATTGTAAACAAATAAAATTATCATTTTTTGTATGTTGAATAGAAAAATGTAAAAAAACACATAACTTTCATTTGTTTGTGTGAATTAGAATCGTCGACAAAACAAACAAATCACTTTTGTTGTTTAGTTGAAATAGATTTATCGACAAAAAAAGTCATCATTTTGATTGTTTTGTTGAAATTTATTTACCAACAAAACAAAGTCATTATCTTTATTGTTTTGTCATAATAGGTTAGTTAAATCAAAATATATATTTTGTCAAAATATACATTTTGTCAAATATACATTTTGTCAAAATATACATTTTTTTCAAAATAAATCAGTTAAATTAAACCATATATTTTTGTCAAAACATACACTTTTGCCAAGATAGATTAGTCGAATCAAAATACACATTTTTGGCCAAATAGATTAGTTAACCAAAATAGTTATCTTTGTCAAAATATAATAGTTGAAACAAAAATTACATTTTGTTAAATATGATGGTTCAAAACAAAAATTACATTTTTGTTAATCAGGTTTGAAATAAAACAAAAATTACATTTTTGTCAAATAAAAGAGTTAAACACAAATAGCATTTTTATTAACCAAATTTGTTTTACAACAAAATATTCATTTTGATAAAATGGAATTGTCAGCAAAAAGGATGTATCACTTTTCATACATTTTATCGAAATATAATTTATATGAAAATATAAGGATCACTTTTATTTGCGTAGCATAGATTAGAATTTATATGCAAATATAAGAATCCTATTATTGGTCAAAACACACCTTAGAATTTGTGTGTAAACCAAAGTGAAATTTTTATATGTTAATGTATACATTAGAATGTTTATGCAATTTAATATATGCATTTATACGTGTCAGGTCATATACTGGAAACATATACAAATAAACATTTTCTTTTTATTTGTTGGAATTAAGGATAGGAATTGCATACGAATAATGGAAATGAAAATTTTCTTTATTTGTCATCAATAACAATGCCACGTAAATAAATTATCATTTATTAGGCATTAGAAATGTATAAGGAAATTATATGAGTAAAATACATTTTTATTCGGCATTAAGAATATAATAACATGTCTATTCATTATCATCAACATGTTAGCAGTATTAAAATTGATTAAATTCATTAACCAATCATTTATTTATATGAACTGTTGTTGGCTGAAAACCTCATACGGGTATTGGGATGATAATTGATATACGCTAGTCCCAATATTTATTAGTATGTCAATCGATAGATTGACATGCTACGATGAGCATTATCATTTCATTTTAATGCTCACATAGTTGTAAATTTTCACTCTGGATGTTGAATCCATGGTTTGATGGTTATTTATCATTTTTTGTCATTTACGTACGCTGTATGAAATCCACATAATCGAAGTTATATGGTAAATGATTGAGTCGCTTTCCGATTCAGAATATCTCTTATATAAAGAATGTTTTAAACAAAGAATTTATTTTAAATAAAGAATATTTTTAAAAGATATTGTAATTTGAAGAATATTTTACATAAGGAACCTTTTTATATAAGGATTATTTTTAAATAACGGATATTGTAAAATATTATTCAACGAAGAATAAAATGATGATTTCTATGTCCGTTTTCGGATAGACAACAAAGATAAAAATATATTTTAATGAAACGAACTAGTTGTTGACTAGAATTAATCTTTTAAATTAAGATTTAATGTAGTCTTCTAATTTAATATTATTTAGTTGGAATTAAATAAAAGAATTGGATTTTGGGTTGTCGTGGATGGTGTCTTAAATAACACTGTTCTTAAACCCCATATGAAAGAATAAATCTTTTAACTAAGATTATTAGAGTTTCAAATTATATTTAGTATTGGAATAAATTGAAATGTGAATTGGGTTTACGGTGAACTGTGTTTTTAAATGACATTTGTTCTTTAAGCCAATTAACAGTGAAAATATAATTTAGAATTTATAGATAATTTTATTAAGACTTAAAAAGAAATTTTCCAAAGTCAAGTTTTCCAATTTAATATATTAAATTGGGATTGAGTGGAAATTCGATTTGATAATAATCAAGATAGGCTTTTGTAAAACAAGACTATTACTATATATGAAATTTAAAAGGCTTTGCCCTTATTCCACTTATATTATTAGTCTGATATGCAAATTTATATCGATTATATATTGATTTGATTTCTGTGAAAATTCCATATTTATTGGAAAATTATTTGGGTTTATCATGAACAATGTTTTTAAATGACATTCATTCTTTAACCCCATTAAAGATAAGATTAATTTCTTAAAAGTAAATAATCATAAAGTAATGATTTTTGGATATTAAAACCGAATTGGAGTTTGATGAATCATTAAAAAGAAAATTAAAGAATGAGATACAAAAGAGTTTATCTTTGATAAATTGATGGGACCATTTCCCCAATAGTATGAATATTTTATTAAAAGAATAATTTGAATTGGAATGAGGCGTATGATGTGTATTTATAGCACTTGATTTTAATTATAAAATACGCAACTTATTCGGAAAGACCAGGTTTAACCCATTCTGAATAATTATTACGATGATTAATGTCAAAGACATTGAAGACGGTGGATGAAGACCGGCGATCTTCACATCGAATGGACAACTACTGATGCTCGGCATTGGCTAACTACCAGTAAAGGGTTAAAGTGGTAGTTTGTCCGGACGTACTTGTTGATTGTCCGGATATGCGAGCACCTCACTTCCTTATTGGACATACGGAACGAGGAATAAGGTGTCTCCGGTTTCGTTCAGACCCAAAACGGACTTGTAAATGGATGTGTGTCTGACATTGGATTTCATTCAATGTAATTAAATTAATTTCTATTCAATATATATCCGTGGTGGCGGAGAATTTATTCTCTTGCTTAACACCCTTCTCTGAGACGTCTATATATAATGGCAATTATTGAATGCATGGCATGGATTGTCAAAGTGGCACACCACGATGCAAATAATCAAGGCTTTTGTTGAAAAGCAGAGCTTTGTGGATGATGATGAAAGCATAGCCTATTTCGGCATAGCTTTGTGTACAGCGTGACCTCACGAGCCTCACACCTCGGTAAGAGTCCGAAACGGAGCAAGGGAACGCGTGGAGTGCACACATTTCTTTCTAGATAGAAGTGGTATCAGGGTTTTACACGCCCTGACATTTACTTATGTGGATGATGGATTTCGAGGACTTGGATTTATCGGCCGCCAATGGCCGTATTATAGGTTCAATAGGACCGGGAAGCGTGTGTTCAGGCATAACTAATCCACTAAATTATTTGTGGACCGGCCTTGCTGTATCCAAGGGTTCGCCAGCGTCCGAATCCTGAGACATTGCTAGATTTTCTCGAATCGGTAAGGAGATCGTTCCTAGCCTTGACTCTTGATGGAAACCCAGCTTCCAATACGACACCACGCGGTTTTGATTGTAGAAATAGTATGGCGACATAGTAGGATAGGGTACTATGCCATCTATGATTGATACATTATGATTAAAATGTTTTTGAAACACATATACACTAATAATAATGTAACAACCCGGAAATTCTGAGCCAATTTAAATTTTTTATTTTGGCAATTTTGTTGAATTTTGAATATTTAAAATGAATTATTTTAAGTAATAACGACGAGAAATTTATTTTGAATAGAATTCGAACGTATATATTTATTTGGATCGTCGTTAGAAAATAAATATTTTATTTTAATTATAAAAGGAATTGAAAATGGCGCGGTAGTTTGAAAATTCGATTTCAAATTTCAAATGATCACACATGATTCAAAATAAACCGGATTTTAGCAAAACCAAAAATATTAGAATCTACTTGAGAATATCTTTCCAACAAATCCGAAAAATTGAAATTTCATAGCGGGAATCATAAGTTAAGTCCAGTTGAAAATTCAGAATAGTCGCTATGGATACCAGGCCCTTAAAAATGGAAATTTTGCAAATGACCTCTGTTTTTGACGAAACCTTTTTGTTGGATCCAGGATGTCGAATTATTGCTAGATTCCAAAATTTATAATTTTTCGAATCAGTATGTGAGCGTGGTGAAGTAAAACGTGTTTTAACAGTTTCAGTCAATTTCGATCGACCAGAAATGACCATTTTTCAAAAGGTCTTCAAATTTGACGAAATTAGTTTTGTTGGGACCGTATCGTCAATACGAAGCTAGATATATTTTTTCGGGAATTTTTGGAATCAGTATGTGGTCCTGATAAATTGAAATGTGCGTTCAAATTCAATATATACTGATTTATATTCTGAATTTGATGAAAACTAATCGAAACAGTTGTATTAGCTTACGAAACATATCCCATTGTGTTCGGTATGGGGGTAATTAGTTAGGAACGACAGTCGATGGTTTTTATTTTGAGTTCAAAGTAAAAAGTTACTTTCGAAGAGATAGATAATACAATAATTAAATTAATATATATTACCCTACCCCTTATACTTTCCCTCCTCTCTCTCTCTCTCTCTATTCTGTTTTCCAGATCGGGATTAATAAAAAAAGAAGAAAAGGGGGCGAGCCCCGCCCCATCGTCAGCCGCGATGCCACCAGGGTCGCCTCACACTCTGGCGCCCACCACCTCCAATCCACCCTCCGACCAACCCCTCCACCCTTTTCTGGTGCGCCTCTCTCTCCCCCTTTCCTGAAAGGAAACCCGCGCCCAAAGACCCAATCTCCACGCCGACCCCTCGAGCTGCCGCTCCGACCTCCTGCCACCTCCGGCAACGCCCACCGTCCCTCTGCTCCACCATTCCTCCCTTCATCTCTACCAACACAGTCATAAAAACCCTAACTGTTCAGCAATCCGCCTCTGGCCTACTAGTACCGTCGCTGCAACTCCGCGAGCCCCCTCTTCGTCATCGTGAAGCACCGCTCGAGTCTTCGTGGATGTAGGATGCTTCGATGTGAGTAATTGCAAGCGAATTTCTTTTTCTTCTTGCGGATTTTATGTATATGAACGATGTATAAAAATAGGATTTTATTTATATGAATGGCGTATATAAAAATACGATTTTTATATAAATAGAGCGTTCATAAAAGTATGATTTTTAAATGAATGTTGTGATTTTTAATTCATGAAAGATTAGATCTTTGTGTAGGAAAAAGATTTGATTTTTATTTAAGTAAAGCGTAGATTTTTATTTATATGAAAACGAGATTTTTATTCATATGAAGGCGAAATTTTACCTATATAAAAAGATGATTTTTATAGTGAATATTAGGCTCACGTCCCTATTTTGAAACTTAATTAGGCTCACATCCGGTCATAAACTTATTGTAAATTAGGTCCCTGTTTTCAAAACTTATAAAATAACAATTAAAAAAATTCATAAATTAGTAATAAAATATATTACGCATTATAAAAAAAATTCAGTTCAAAAAACAACAAAAATAATGTCAAAAAGAAGAAAACAGCAAAAAAAAAAACAGAAAAAACTGCAGTTAAATGCATAATATTATGCACCTTTTTGATTTTATTGCATGCATATATGCAATTATTGCAGTTCTTCCAGCGGATAGATTTAACATAATTTTTCAGTTCATTTTTATTTGCATCCAAATGTGCAAATTTCTCAAAAAAATGCACACATGTGTGCAACATTTTTATAGGATAAAAAGTAGGGACCTAATTTAAAAAAAAAAAAAAAACAAAGTTCTGAAAATTTTTAAACCCGCCCCCTATTTTATTTTTTCCGCCTTTTTGTATTTTTTTTTAAAAAAATGTGCGTACGTTCATAAAAAAAAATTCTAAAATATGGAAATAATGTCAGGAATCTACGGAAATCGAAAAAAATAGTTGCATACATTTATGCAATTATTACTGATAATTGCATATATGTATGCAACTTTTCTGTAAGCTGTTTTCAGATTAAAATCTGAAAATAAACCTGCATAAATGTATGCAAGTATTTGAAATTTTTGCGCACATGTATGCATTTATTTGCATGAATAAAAATCAACGAAGATGTATGAAGTGAAAAATATGCACGGATGTATGCAGGAAAGTGATATATGTGCATACTATTATGCATTTAACTGGAAATTTCGTTTTTTTCTGTTTTGTTTATTTTTGACGCCTTCTTTGATGGTTTTTTGTTCTGAATTTTTTAGTGTTTACATGTTTTATTTATGTACGAATTTACGTGATTTTTTTATATATTTTTTATATTTTTTTTATGACTTTTCAAAAAATAGGGACATAATTTACAATAAGTTTATGAGCGGGTTTTTTTATATTTTGAAACTTAATAGGGACCTCTAAAAAACGCACCCATTTTTATATATGTTGAAATAAAAAAGACGATTTTTATATATGTTGAAATAAAAATGTGATTTTTATATGTTGAAATAAAAATGTGATTTTTATATGTTGAAATAAAAATGTGATTTTTAACGTAAAACCGCGTGTAACAGGTCTCGTTGGAAGCACGGCGAAGATTTTCTACATAGGAAGAGTCGCGTCGTTTCGTTTAGCTTCTCGGTGAGAACTCCTCACTTTTATTTTAATTTCTAGTTTGAAATATATACTAGGATGCAGACGGTGCTTAGCAGCACCCGACACCCGTCGTCCATAGACCATGGATGACTTGGTTGTTTGATTGATGTGCTGTGAAAAATTGATTGTGTGATGTGAGATAGAATGAATTAATGTTTTATAGTTAAAAATATAAGTTTTAACATGTATGTAAGATAAATATTTATAAACAAATCAGATGATTTGTTTATATACACACATTTGACTGATATTGATTGGGACGATAAATTTTACACATTGCCTAACTGCACAAATAAAACCTGTGTTTGATTGTTTGAAAACCCACATGGGTGTTGGGATGAAATTGGCCATACACTAGTCCTAATAATTAGTTGTATATCGATCGATTGATTAGCAGGCTGTTATACGCGTTAAATATTTATATTTGATGCTTATGCAGTGTAGAATGTACTTTGGGTGATGGTCGACTGTGTTTGATTGTTGTAGTGTACGTGTATGTATGAAATCCATATCAATCACATTGTATGGTAATTGATTGGGCCTCATTCCAATTTGGAAAATAAAATATATATTCATGTGTTGAGTAAAAGAAAATTCATGTGTTGAATAAAAGAAAATTCATGTGTTGAATAAACGAAAATTCATGTGTTGAATAAAATATATATTCATGTGTTGAATAAAAGAAAATTCATATGTTGAAGAAAATATTCATTTGTTGAATAGAATAACGAAGTTATTGAAATACATAAAGCCGTGTTGATTAGATATGCGCCATTTTGACTCGAATGATATTTATATTGATTATATTCGTTTTTATAATGAATAAAAAAGGAAGTGATTTCAAAATATAACGTTTTTAAAATATTATCATTTATATATATATCGATGATATGGAATATTCAGTTTTAATTAGAAATTGAATATGGAGTTGAAATCGTTTTGAAAACGAATTTAAAACGATTTATAAAATACGTTTTAAAAGGAAATTGACGAAATATATATTATATATATACACACAATATAATGGCCTGAATAGAACACACCGCGCTGCGGCAGTTCGCGAATTTCGACCATTGACATCGAATGGATATTACGGGAGATCCGACCGTCGGATTCTCCTAAAACCGGAACCATTGGGTTCGTATCGAAAAGAGCTTTCTAACAAACATTATAAATTATAAATTAGAAATCTAACGGCTGGATTTGGAATTATGTCCAAATCAAATTTGGAAAAGGTCGCTGTAAGTGCAGTTCGATGGCCGTTGATGGAAATTGACTGTACGGGCCTTGATAAAATATTAAAAATATCAATAATTAGTGTAATATCATAAGAAATGATTTGGAAAGAATTGCGATGAAAAACTCCATATTTGGAAAGATAAAAATAGATTTTTATCGAAATGAACTAGTTTTGAACTAGAATTATAATCCATTTATTTTTAAAATAAATAAACTGGATTTGAATTGGTTTTAAAAATAATCAGAATTTCCATTATATAATTGGAATGGATTTGAATCGAAATTGTTTTCGGAATATTTTGATGTTGGATTTCGTGATTATACAGATATTGTTACGGAAATTTGTAATATATATATATATATATATATATATATCTTTATTTCCAGTACGATATTTGTTGGTTGTAGGATTTGATATTGAATATAAGCCGATATATTTACTATTCAGAGCCTTGTATTTAATATCAAATGGGATTTGGGTTTGTCGTGAATGGTGTCTTCATTAACACTGTTCTTAAACCCGGTTGAGAAAAAATTAAACATTTTTATTTAGATTTAATGAAGAGTACCAATTAAATAATATTTAATTGGAATTGAATTGGAATTGATTTTTGGGTTTATCGTGAAAGGTGTTTTACATAACATTTGTTCTTTAACCCGATAATTAATGGAATGTGATTTGATTTGTCGTGAATGGTATATTTAATAATACTGTTCTTAGACCCAACGGAGTTAAGAAAATCAGAAGCTAAATGGAGATTAGTTAAGTTGAATGGTTTCCTGGGTATTGATCTGATGTTGGTTCCGGCCTCCGGGGTTATTACTTAGGGAATTGTTCACTTGCTAATTTACGGTTAAAGGCTGATGGAATAGAATGTGATTTTGGGTTTATCGTGAACCGTGTTTTAAATGACATTGGTTATTTAACCCTGTTAAAGATAGGATTTATTTCCTGAATTTGAATAATCATTAAGTAACGATTTTTGGAAATTAAAAATGATTTGAGTTTTAATGAATCTTTAATTAGATTGAAAAGTGAATTTGATAATTAAAATTATCAGATTCAAGAAATGATCGAGAATGGAGTACCACCAGTTTTATTCCAGGCGATAAGCAAATCCTTAATTAGATTTGAACGTGAAATGGTATTTGAATTTACCGATAACACCGTGGTGTTAGATATGAAGTATTATCATTTTTACTTCATGGGATGACTAGGTTGGGATTGGGAAATTTAAAACAAATGATTACTTCGGTAAGGTTCGTTAATCCCGACAAGTTTGGATAAAACATAATTTCGTTTGAATTGAAATTCAAAAGAAGATTAAAGAATAAATTTAAAGAATTTATCTTTGATAAAATTAATGGGAACCTTTCCCTAATAATGTGAATATTTGAATAAAAGAATATTCTGAATTGGAATGAGACGTACGTTGTGTTTGTGTAACACTTGTTTATTATATATGCGAGTTATTCAGAAATACCGGGTTTATCCCGTTCTGAATAGCTGATTCAACGTGGTGTCGAGTATGAAGACGGTGGTTGAAGACCGGAGGTCTTCACATCGTTTGTGTGACGGCCGGGAATTTCGCTCGATCCGAATCAGTCGTTAAACCGATCTAGACCGTTCGAAATCCCTGATCGTTTGAGAACAGGACAAATCAGAATGCAGACGGAAGAACATTTCATTGTTATTACAACAATTCCATCAGAATACAAGAATATACCGAGTATAAATGAATAAATTACATTCGATAATTATAAGAGATTACAATAAATTACATAGCAGCGGAAAATAAGACAAAGCACAACTGAAGGTGATATACGGATACAGAGCTTTCCGGATATCATTCTAGCTGTAAACCAGGATCCTGTGAATATAAATCTGCAAAACCAAAACTACTAGCTGCCCATGCGGAAAATAGGGGCACCCAGAGTTTAGGTTAAACCAATAAACTCCAGGTCAGTCATGTGACTGGTGTGAGAACTAAAACAGTTATTTAAAGCTTTACTTTAAATGAGAGTAATTCAAGGGACCACGCCGTATAACACGGAATAGGTTTCCTCCCAAGAATACCAGTCCATAGAATAAACAACGCAATGCTTTTTCGAAAAATGAAGCTATTATAAGACCCATGTCCCATGTCCCATCACACAATGCAACGCAAGCCGGAGGATAGGGTTTTCCCTTATAATAGCCAAACATGCTTGGTACGTTTAAAACAAATCATTTGATACGATAATAAGTGTATAGTGTCAAAACAATTTCAATCATATATATAAATCATAGACGATATAGGTACCATATATCATGTCCCCATACTAGTTCTACAATTAAAACCGCAATACACGTATTGGAAATTGGATTTCCGTCATGAGTCGAGGCAAGGGGCAAGCTCCTCTCCGCGTTCGAGACACTCTAGCAAATGTCTCAGGACTACACACTCTCGGCAATCCTGGATTCGGCTGGGCCAGTCCTCACTTACGTTAGAGGATTGGCAATTCCTGAACACACGTTTCCCGGTCCTTACAGACCTATAATCGAGGCGCCTCATTCCAACAACCACAAAGCAAAAAAGTATATAAATGTCAGGATTGGTAACTGGCACCACCAAAGCTAGAAAGAAACGTCGTGCTCTCCCAGCGGTGTGTATCCCGTTTTTAACTCATACTGAGGTGTGAGGCTCGCGAATTCACGTTATACACAAAGCTACGCCACAAAGGCCGTGCTTTGATCATCAACCACAAGACTTTGCTTTTCAACAGAAGCCTTGATCCATGCAACTCAGCGTGCCACACATGCAATTCATGCCATGCGATTGATATCTATCGATATATAACCTCTAAGCTCGTACGTCTCAGAGAAGGGCGTTAAGCAAGGGAATAAATTCTCCGCCGCCAAACAGATATATATTTAACAGAAATCAATCAACACAGAATAAAATCAAATGTCAGACACACAATCCATTTACAATTTCGTTCTGGATCTGAACGAAACCGGAGGCACTTTCCTCGCATATCCATCGATCTCCAGGTACGTCTGGACGACAACCAATTGTTTCCATCCTCTTGGGTGTACAGCCCAATCAGGATCATCAGTAATCACCCAAATGATGTGAAGACTTCCGGTCTTTAACCACCGTCTTCATCTTCGACTTATCGTCGAATCGGTTATTTAGAATGGGTGTAAACCCGGCCTTTCCGAACAACCCGCGTATATTAAAACGAATGTTACACAAACACAACATACGCCTCATTCCAATTCATATTCTCAGGGGAAAAGTTCCCATTCATTTTATCCAAGATAAATTATTTAAAATTTATCCTTTAATCTTCCTTTGGATGTCGTTTCAAACCAAATTATGGTTTTCTAAACTAGTCGAGATTAGCGAACCACACCGAAGTAATTATTTATTTTATTTCCCAATCCCAACCTATTCGTCCCATGAAGCAAAACTGGTAATACTTCATATCTAACACCGGGGTGTTATCGGTAAAATTATTTACCATTTCACGTTTAAATCTAATTAAAGATTTAACTATCGCTTTGGAGCAAAACTGGTAATACTCCATTCTCGCCCACTTTCTATATTTGATTATTTAAATTATAGATTCACCTTTCAATCTAATTGTAGATTCGTTAAAACTCCTTTTACTGGATTTAAAGAACTAGTGTTATTTAAAACACAGTTCACGACAAACCCAAATCTCATTCTATTTGTTATCGGGTTAAAGAACTGGTGTTATTTAAAACACAGTTCACGATAAACTCATGAATCAATTCTATTTAAAACCCATTTCAAATCCAATTTATTTATTTAAAAATAAACGAAGTTTAAGTTTAGTTCAAACTAGTTTATTTCGATAAAAATTTATTTTTATCTTTTCAAATATGGAGTTTTTCATCCCAATTTTTCCCAAATCATTTCTTATGATTTAACATAAATTATTACTATTTTTAATAATTTTATCAAGGCCCGTACAGTCGATTTCCATCAACGGCCATCGAACTGCACTTACAGCGACCTTTTTCAAATTTGATTTGGACGTATCTCCAAATCCTACCGTTAGATTTCAAATTTCTAATATTCGTTAGATAGCTCTTTTCGATACGAACCCAACGGTTCTGGTTTTAGGAGAATCCGACGGTCGGATCTCCCGTAATGTCCGTTTGAAATAAATGGTCGAAATTCACGAACTGCCGCGACGCGGCGCGTTCTATTCAGGCCATTATATTATATATATTATATATATAATATATATTTCGTCGATTACTATTTAAAACGAATTATATATATAGTTTTAAATTTGTTTCAAAAACAATTTCAACTTCCATTTCAATTCAAATCAAAATTGAATTTTTCCTTATAAATTCGTTTTAAAGTTCATTTGAATTCAATTCAAATTTCAGTTCAATTTGAATTCATTTCAATTCGTTTTCAATTCAATTCGAATTCGTTTCCTATTCAAATCAAATTTGTTTTCTATTCAAATCAAATTCGTTTTCTATTCAAATCAAATTCGTTTTCTATTCAAATCAAATTCAATTCGTTATATATTCAATTGAATTCAAATTCGTTTTCTATTCAAATCGAATTCATTTTCTATTCTGTTCAAATTCAATTCATTTTCTATTCAAATTGAATTCGTTCTCTAATTACATCAAATTCAATTCGTTTTCTAATTAAATCAAATTCATTTCGTTTCCTATTCAATTCTAATTCAAATTGGTTTTCTATTCGATTCAATTCAAATTGGTTTTCTATTCGATTCAATTCAAATTGGTTTTCTATTCGATTCAATTCAAATTTCATTTCAAAATATTCGATTTCGAAATCACTTTTCAATATTCATGTTAAAATGAATAAAATCGATATAAATATCGTTTACGTCAAAATGGCGTCAATCTAATCAACACGGCTTCGTATAATTCTATTTTCAAATATTATATTTCAAATATTTCTTTTTCAAATATTTCTATTTTAAAATATTTCGTTCAACACATGACTAATCTCAATGGATGAGTACAGTCAACACATGAACCTTTATTTTATATTGATAAAGAAGTAAATTTTATTATTAAAATATTTCGTTCAACACATGACGAATCTCAACGGATGAGTACAGTCAACACATGAACCTTTATTTTATATTGGTAAAGAAGTAAATTTTATTATTAAAATATTTCGTTCAACACATGACTAATCTCAACGGATGAGTACAGTCAACACATGAACCTTTATTTTATATTATTCTTTATCTTCTAAATTGGAATGAGGCCCAATCAATCACCATATAAAGTTAATTATATGGATTCCATACAACGCATGTATATAATAGCAACGATAAATAATCAACCATCATCCAATGTGCACTACACTGTATAAGCATCAAATATAGATATTTAACGCTTATAACAGCCTGTCAATCAATCGATCGACATACAACCAATTATTGGGATTAATGTATGTCGTATTTTATCCCAATACCCGTGTGGGGTTTCAAACAATTAAACACAGATTTTAGTTGTGCAGTTGGGCAATGTGTAAAATTTATCGTCCCAATCAATGTCAGTCAAATCAGTGTACATAAACAAACCATCCGGTTTGTAAATGAATATTTTATTTTATTCACTTCCACGTTAAAAATTATATTTTTAACGATAAAATATTTTATTTCAACACATGAATTTCTATTCAGTTCATTTACACAATAAAAATGATATTTTTGTTTTTCTAACATAATTTAGAAAATTTCGGCAGCATAATGGCACGATACTAGAAACGGGACGAGGCCTAGCCTTATCCCCAGCCTAGTGAAGGCCCACGCCATTCACACATCAATCAAATCAATTTCATTTCACCAAATAATTCAATTCAAACCAAATAATCTAACCAACTACACAACCAAACAGTTAAACAAACAAGCCATCCATGGTCTGTGGATGACGGGTGTCGGGTGCTACTAAACACCGTCTGCATCCTAGTATATATATATAACTAGAAAAGAAATTGAAGAGTGAGAAATTCTCACCAATAGCTATCCTAACTCCACGGCACTTCTAATGCAGGAAATCTTCACTGTTCTCGTCTCTTAACACTTTCGTCGCCCGTAGTCACTACATATGTAAAAATCACATTTTTACTTCACTATTCAATATATAAAAATCGAATTTTTTCCTAAGCTATTCAATATATAAAAATCGAATTTTTACTATGATATTCAATATATAAAAATCGAATTTTTACTATGCTGTTAAATATATAAAAATCGAATTTTTACTATCACGCTATATGGATAAAAATTCTATTTTTACCCCGCTACTGTATAGACAAAAATTATATTTTTACAATACTACTATATAGATACAGATTTCGCCTTTTCAAATATAAAGATTCCGCCTTTTCAAATTTAAAGATTTCGCCTTTTCAAATTTAAAGATTTCGCCTTTTCAAAAATATAGATTTCGTCTTTTCAAAAATATAGATTTCGTCTTTACTCCTTCTATAATATAAAAATCATATTTTTAATATCTATACTGTATAAAGATCATATTTTTAATCCATTACATATGTAAAAATCACACCTTTCTCCATTTAAAAATATCGTCTTTCTTCATTCAAAAATCTAATCTTTTCTATTTTAAAAATCTAATATTTTCTATTTTAAAAATCTAATCTTTTCTATTTTAAAAATCTCTTCATGTATGTATAAAAATATACTTTTCAAAAATAAAAATGCGAGTTTTGTGGTTTATCCTTCGAAGCGATAAAAACCTCATTTTTATTGTTCGCTCACGTAAATAAAGATAAAACTGATTACCCTTAATAAATAAAATAAATTAAAGAAAGTAAAAACTTACAGTCTTTTTTTTCAGCCTTGGGGGTTGTTCAAATCGAAAGAGGGAAGAGAAGAAGGCGCAGAAGGAGAAGAAGGGATTCGTCGTGTCGGGTTGGTGATGGGGTGCTTGCGGTCTGGAATAGAAGAGGGGAGGAGGATCGAGAGGCGGAGGGGAGTGTCGAGGAAGAGGTGGCTAGGGTGGAGGCGATGGTGGCGTGGCGCGGCAGGGCTTGGGAATCAGGCGGTGGGCTCCTTCGATGTGGGGGTTCGGGCGTCGGAGCTTGTGCCAGAGGAAAGGGAGGGGAGGGAGAACGGAGCAGGTGCGCCGCTTGAGGGAGGAGGGGTCCGCCGCCTTCGGCGATGGTGGTCAGGCAGAGGGCGGCGCCCTTCTAGGGTTTAGCAATTTTTTTTTCAGAAAGAAAGTCGGGGAAAGAGAAAGAAGTTTAGGGGCTGTATATAAATTTAATTTAATTTTTTTTATATTTTCTTTTTTTTTATTTCAAAAAGCAACTTTTATTTTTGAACTCGAAACGAGTCCCACCGCCTATCGTCCATAGCTAACTACCCTCATTCCGAACACAATGGGATATGTATCGTAAGCTAATTCGATCGTTTCGATCAGTTTCCGTTAAAATCAACATATAACTCTATATATTGAATTTGAACGCGTATTTCAATTTACAGGGGTCACATATGGACTCTAAAAATTCCAGAATTTTTTTTTCTAGCTTCGTATTGACGATACGGTCCTAACAAAACTAGTTTCATCGAAATCTGAGACCGTTGGAAAAATGGCCATTTTCCAGTCGATTAAAATCAACTAAAACTGGTCAAACGCGTTTTCCTTTGCCACGCTCACATATTGATTCAGAAAATTATGAAATTTGAAATCTAGCAATAATTTGACATCACGGACCCAACAAAAGTGGTTTCGTCGAAATCCGAGGTCATTTGCAAAATGTCTATTTTTAAGGGCCTGAATTCCGTAGCGACTATTCAGAATTTTCAACTGGACATATCTTTTGATTCCTGTTATGAAATTTCGATTATTCAAATTCGTTGGAAAGATATTCTCAATTAGATCCTAATGTTTTTGGTTTCACTAAAATCTGGATTGTTTTGCACCCGGTACATTCAATTGAAGTTTGAAATCGAATTATCGAACTACCGCGCCATTTTCAATTCTATTTATAATTATACATAATTATTTATATTCTAACGATGACACGTATAAATATATACGTTCGAATTATATTCAAAATAAATTTTCGTCGATATTATTTAAAATAATTCATTTTAAATATTCAAAATTCGTTATATTTGCCAAAATAAAAAATTTAAACTGGCTCAGATTTTCGGGTTATTACAATCTCCCCCACTTAAAACTTTTCGTCCTCGAAAAGGAACAAAGTCGAAAGTGGTTTGATTAATCAACTCTACGCTCGATCTGGCTTCCATTCTCCAACTTTTCAGTTTCTGAGAATTTCCAAATTTTCAAAAATTTGGCTAACACCCTAAATTTTCGAAAAATTTCGTCATAACCTCCCCTGCACCGGGAGCCACGGGAAAATCCCGAAATTTCCATACAGGCCTTCTGATCTCAAAAAGAAAAAGAAAAAGCCAAGCTGCTAGCCAATAGGCTCATAAAATCATCATCACCCAAACAAAACAGTAAATTATCGTAAACATGTACCTATTTGTCGGGCAAACAAATTTTATTCTTCGGCTCTAGCCTCCTTGCTATGACCTGTTCAATGTAAGTACATGTATATGCAAGCAAATGCGACCAATTTTCAATATAATTCAATATTTGATGCAATTAGGCTTAATGGTTCAAAATTATCAAACAAATACACAGACAACACAAACATCAATCAATTAGTGGATTAGAGTTTCAAATTCATAACTTGATATATATACAGAAAATCATGTTTTTGATGCCAATTCACAACAATGTGTTCTAACTATATAAGTTTTGGTTCTCACACCAGTCTAATGGAAATATATAGATATCACACCTTCGAAACACGAACATAAGTTCTGATGATGATCGATCAATCATCAGAATCATCTCCGGGTGTCTAGAACGTGATTCTATATCTATCCATTATATTAAAACTTCGAATATACATTCATGACGCGTATATGCAAAACCGTTATATACTAGATTGTCCAAATTCTAAATAAATAAATATTCAAATACATATAAATGGTTCAAATTTCAAAACAATATTGTTTTCATTTGAAAAATATACTCTTCACACTCGTTCTAGGATACTACTGATCCTATCTCTAACGAGTCATTCTAATTGGACATTAATAATCCAATATCTGATGAATTCTTTCGTATGGTTCTAATGTGCCTTGTTCTCGAGCTCTGTAAACCAAAGCTCTGATACCAAATGTGACGGCCGGGAATTTCGCTCGATCCGAATCAGTCGTTAAACCAATCTAGACCGTTCGAAACCCCTGATCGTTTGAGAACAGGACAAATCAGAACGCAGACGGAAGAACATTTCATTGTTATTACAACAATTCCATCAGAATACAAGAATATACAGAGTATAAATGAATAAATTACATTCGATAATTATCAGAGATTACAATAAATTACATAGCAGTGGAAAATAAGACAAAGCACAACTGAAGGTGATATACGGATACAGAGCTTTCCGGATATCATTCCAGCTGTAAACTAAGATCCTATGAATATAAATCTGCAAAACCAAAACTACTAGCTGGCCATGCAAAAATAGGGGCACCCAGAGTTTAGGTTAAAACAATAAACTCCAGGTCAGTCATGTGACTGGTGTGAGAACTAAAACAGTTATTTAAAGCTTTATTTTAAAAGATAGTAATTCAAGGGACCATGCCGTATAACACGGAACATGTTTCCTCCTTAGAGTACCAGTGCATAGAATAAACAACGCAATGCTTTTTCGAAAAATGAACCTATTATAAGACCCAGGTCCCATCACACAATGCAACGCAAGCCGGAGGATAGGGTTTTCCATTATAATAGCCAAACATGCTTGGTACGTTTAAAACAAATCATTTGATACTATAATAAGTGTATAGTGTCAAAACAATTTCAATCATAAATATAAATCATAGACGGCATGGGTACCATATATCATGTCGCCGTACTAGTTCTACAATTAAAACCGCAATACACGTATTTGAAATTGGATTTCCGTCATGAGTCGAGGCAAGGGGCAAGCTCCGCTCCGTGTTCAAGACACTCTAGCAAATGTCTCAGGACTACACACTCTCGGCAATCCTGGATTCGGCTGGGCCGGTCCTCACTTACGTTAGAGGATTGGCAATTCCTGAACACACGTTTCCCGGTCCTTACAGACCTATAATCGAGGCGCCTCATTCCAACAACCACAAAGGTGAAAAGTATATAAATGTCAGGGCTGGTAAGTCACTGACACCACCAAAGCTAGAAAGAAACGTCGTGCTCTCCCAAAGATCTGTATCCCGTTTTTAACTCATATCGAGGTGTGAGGCTCGTGAATTCACGTTATACACAAAGCTACGCCACAAAGGCCGTGCTTTGACCATCAACCACAAGACTTTGCTTTTCAACAGAAGCCTTGATCCATGCAACTCAGCGTGCCACACAGGCAATTCATGCCATGCGATTGATATCTATCGATATATAACCTCTAAGTTCGTACGTCTCAGAGAAGGGCGTTAAGCAAGAGAATAAATTCTCCGCCGCCAAACAGATATATATTTAACAGAAATCAATCAACACAGAATAAAATCCAATGTCAGACACACAATCCATTTACAAGTTCGTTCTGGGTCTGAACGAAACCGGAGGCACTTTCCTCGCATATCCATCGATCTCTAGGTACGTCTGGACGTCCACCAACTGTTTCCATCATCTTGGGTGTACAGCCCAATCAGGATCATTAGTAATCACCCAAACGATGTGAAGACTTCCTGTCTTCAACCAGCGTCTTCATCTTCGACTTATCGTCGAATCGGTTATTCAGAATGGGTGTAAACCCGGCCTTTCCGAACAACCCACGTATATTAAAACGAATGTTACACAAACACAACATATGCCTCATTCCAATTCATATTCTCAGGGGAAAAGTTCCCATTAATTTTATCCAAGATAAATTCTTTAAAATTTATCCTTTAATCTTTCTTTGGATGTCGTTTCAAACCAAATTATGGTTTTCTAAACTAGTGGAGATTAGCGAACCACACCGAAGTAATTATTTATTTTATTTCCCAATCCCAACCTATTCATCCCATTAAGCAAAACTGGTAATACTTCATATCTAACACCGGGGTGTTATCGGTAAAATTAATTACCATTTCACGTTCAAATCTAATTAAAGATTTAACTATCGCTTTGGAGCAAAACTGGTAATACTCCATTCTTGCTCACTTTCTGTATTTGATAATTTAAATTATAGATTCACCTTTCAATCTAATTGAAGATTCGTTAAAACTCCTTTTACTAGGTTTAAAGAACTAGTGTTATTTAAAACACAGTTCACGACAAACCCAAATCTCATTCTATTTGTTATCGGGTTAAAGAACTGGTGTTATTTAAAACACAGTTCACGATAAACCCATGAATCAATTCTATTTAAAACCCATTTCAAATCCAATTTATTTATTTAAAAATAAACAGAGTTTAATTTTAGTTCAAATTATTTTATTTCGATAAAAATTTATTTTTATCTTTTCAAATATGGAGTTTTTCATCCCAATTTTTTCCAAATCATTTCTTATGATTTTACATAAATTATTAATATTTTTAATAATTTTATCAAGGCCCATACAGTCGATTTCCATCAACGGCCATCGAACTGCACTTACAGCGACCTTTTTCAAATTTGATTTAGAAGTATCACCAAATCCAACAGTTAGATTTCAAATTTCTAATATTCGTTAGAAATCTCTTTTCGATATGAAGCCAACGATTCCGGTTTTAGGAGAATCCGACGGTCGGATCTCCCTTAATGTCCGTTTGAAATAAATGGTCGAAATTCACGAACTGCCGCGGCGCGGCGCGTTCTATTCAGGCCATTATATTATATATATTATATATATAATATATAATTCGTCGATTACTATTTTAAACGAATTATATAGATAGATTTAAATTCGTTTCAAAAACAATTTCAAATTCCATTTCAATTCAAATCAAAATTGAATTTTTCCTTATAAATTCGTTTTAAAGTTCATTTGAATTCAATTCAAATTTCAGTTCAATTTGAATTCATTTCAATTCGTTTTCAATTCAATTCGAATTCGTTTCCTATTCAAATCAAATTTGTTTTCTATTCAAATCAAATTCGTTTTCTATTCAAATCAAATTCGTTTTCTATTCTAATCAAATTCAATTCGTTATATATTCAATTCAATTCAAATTCGTTTTCTATTCAAATCGAATTCATTTTCTATTCTGTTCAAATTCAATTCATTTTCTATTCAAATTGAATTCGTTCTCTAATTACATCAAATTCAATTCGTTTTCTAATTACATCAAATTCAATTAGTTTCCTATTCAATTTGAATTCAAATTGGTTTTCTATTCGATTCAATTCAAATTGGTTTTCTATTCGATTCAATTCAAATTGGTTTTCTATCCGATTCAATTCAAATTTCATTTCAAAATATTCGATTTCGAAATCACTTTTCAATATTCATTTTAAAATGAATAAAATCGATATAAATATCGTTCACGTCAAAATGGCGTCAATCAAATCAACACGGCTTCGTATAATTCTATTTTCAAATATTCTATTTCAAATATTAGTTTTCCAAATATTTCTATTTTAAAATATTTCGTTCAACACATGACTAATCTCAACGGATGAGTACAGTCAACACATGAACCTTTATTTTATATTGATAAAGAAGTAAATTTTATTATTAAAATATTTCGTTCAACACATGACTAATCTCAACGGATGAGTACGGTCAACACATGATCCTTTATTTTATATTGATAAAGAAGTAAATTTTATTATTAAAATATTTCGTTCAACACATGACTAATCTCAACGGATGAGTGCAGTCAACACATGAACCTTTATTTTATATTATTCTTTATCTTCTAAATTGGAATGAGGCCCAATCAATCACCATATAAAGTTAATTATATGGATTTCATACAACACATGTATATAATAGCAACGATAAATAATCAACCATCATCCAAAGTGCACTACACTGTATAAGCATCAAATATAGATATTTAACGCTTATAACAGCCTGTTAATCAATCGATTGACATACAACCAATTATTGGGATTAGTGTATGTTGTGCTTTATCCCAATACCCGTGTGGGGTTTCAAACAATCAAACACAGATTTTAGTTGTGCAGTTGGGCGATGTGTAAAATTTATCGTCCCAATCAATGTCAGTCAAATTAGTGTACATAAACAAACAGTCCGGTTTGTAAATGAATATTTTATTTTATTCACTTCCATGTTAAAAATTATATTTTTAACGGTAAAATATTTTATTTCAACACATGAATTTCTATTCAGTTCATTTACACAATAAAAATGATATTTTTATTTTTCTAACATATTTTAGAAAATTTCGGCGGCATAATGGCACGATACTAGAAACGGGATGAGGCCTAGCCTTATCCCCGGTCTAGTGAAGCCACATGCCATTCACACATCAATCAAATAAATTTCATTTCACCAAACAATTCAATTCAAACCAAATAATCTAACCAAATACACAACCAAACAGTTAAACAAACAAGCCATCCATGGTCTGTGGATGACGGGTGTCGGGTGCTACTAAACACATTCTGCATCCTAGTATATATATATAACTAGAAAAGAAATTGAAGAGTGAGAAATTCTTACCAATAGATATCCTAACTCCACGGCACTTCTAATGCAGGAAATCTTCATTGTTCTCGTCTCTTATCACTTTCGTCGCCCGTAGTCACTACATATGTAAAAATCACATTTTTACTTCGCTATTCAATATATAAAAATCGAATTTTTTCCAATGCTATTCAATATATAAAAATCGAATTTTTACTATGCTATTCAATATATAAAAATCAAATTTTTACTATGCTATTCAATATATAAAAATCGAATTTTTACTATCACGCTATATGGATAAAAATTCTATTTTCACCCCGCTACTATATAGACAAAAATTATATTTTTACAATACTACTATATAGATACAGATTTCGCCTTTTCAAATATAAAGATTTCGCCTTTTCAAATTTAAAGATTTTGCCTTTTCAAATTTAAAGATTTCGCCTTTTCAAATTTAAAGATTTCGCCTTTTCAAAAATATAGATTTCGTCTTTTCGAAAATATTGATTTCGTCTTTACTCCTTCTATAATATAAAAATCATATTTTTAATATCTATACTATATAATGATCATATTTTTAATCCATTACATATGTAAAAATCACGCCTATCTCCATTTAAAAATATCGTCTTTATTCCTTTAAAAATCTAATCTTTTCGATTTTGAAAATCTAATCTTTTCTATTTTAAAAATCTAATATTTTCTATTTTAAAAATCTAATCTTTTCTATTTTAAAAATCTAATCTTTTCTATTTTAAAAATCTCTTCATGTATGTATAAAAATATACTTTTCAAAAATAAAAATGCGAGCTTTGTAGTTTATCCTTCGAAGCGATGAAAACCTCATTTTTATTGTTCGCTCACGTAAATAAAGATAAAACTGATTACCCTTAATAAATAAATTAAATTAAAGAAAGTAAAAACTTATAGTCTTTTTTTCCAGCCTTGGGGGTTGTTCAAATCGAAAGAGGGAAGAGAAGAATACGCACAAGGGTAAGAAGGGGTTCGTCGCGTCGGGTTGGTGATGGGGTGCTTGGAGTTCGGAATAGAAGAGGGGAGGAGGATAGAGAGGCGGAGGGGAGTGTCGAGGAGGAGGTGGCGAGGGTGGAGGCGATGGTGGCGTGGCGCGGTAGGGCTTAGGCATCAGGCGGTGGGCTCCTTCGATGTAGGGGTTCGGGCGTCAGAGCTTGTGCCAGAGGAAAGGGAGGGGAGGGAGAATGGAGCGGGTGCGCCGCTTGAGGGAGGAGGGGTCCGCCGCCTCCGGCGATGGTGGTCAGGCAGAGGGCGGCGCCCTTCTAGGGTTTAGCAAGTTTTTGTTTTCAGAAAGAAAGTCGGGGAAAGAGAAAGATGTTTGGGGGGGCTGTATATAAATTTAGTTTATTTTTTTTTATATTTTTTTTCAAAAAGCAACTTTTATTTTTGAACTCGAAATGAGGCCCACCGCCTGTCGTCCATAGCTAATTACCCTCATTCCGAACACAATGGGATATGTATCGTAAGCTGATTCGATCGTTTCGATCAGTTTCCATTAAAATCAACATATAACTTTATATATTGAATTTGAATGCGTATTTCTATTTACAATGGTCACATACGAACTCTAAAAATTCCAAAAAAATATTTTCTAGCTTCGTATTGACGATACGGTCCTAACAAAACTAGTATCGTCGAATTTTGAGACCGCTGGAAAAATGGCATTTTCCAGTCGATTAAAATCAACTGAAACTGGTAAAACGCGTTTTCCTTTGCCACGCTCACATATTGATTCAGAAAATTATGAAATTTGAAATCTAGCAATAATTTGACATCGCGGACCCAACAAAAGTGGTTTCATCGAAATCCGAGGTCGTTTGCAAAATGTCTATTTTTAAGGGCCTGAATTCCATAGCGACTATTCAGAATTTTCAACTGGATATATCTTTTGATTCCCGTTATGAAGTTTCGATTATTCGGATTCGTTGGAAAGATATTCTCAATTAGATCCTAATGCTTTTTGGTTTCACTAAAATCCGGATTGTTTTGCACCCGGTACATTCAATTGAAGTTTGAAATCGAATTATCGAACTACCGCGCCATTTTCAATTCTATTTATAATTATATATAATTATTTATATTCTAACGATGACGCGTATAAATATACACGTTCGAATTATATTAAAAATAAATTTTCGTCGATATTATTTAAAATAATTCATTTTAAATATTCAAAATTCGCTATATTTTCCAAAATAAAAATTTTAAACTGGCTCAGATTTTCGGGTTATTACAGTTTGGGTGATTACTGATGATCTTGATTGGGCTGTACACCCAAGAGGAGGGAATCAGTTGGTGATCGTCCAGACGTACTTGGAGATTGATGGATTGCGAGGTATAAGGTGCCTCCGGTTTCGTTCAGACCCCGAACGGAATTGTATGGACTGTATGTCTGACATTGGATTTTGCTATGTGTTGATTGATCTCTATTAAATATACATCTTGCCAGTGAAGGGGAATTCATTCCCTTACTTCACCCTTCTCTGAGACGTACGAGATCAGAGGTTGTATATCGATAGACATCAGCCGCATGGTGTGAATTGCCTGTGTGGCATGCCTAAGTGGCAAATGATCAAGGCTTCTATTGAAAAGCAAAGTCCTGTGGTTGATGATCAAAGCACCGCCTGTGTGGCATAGCTTTGTGTAGCATTAATTCGTGAGCCTCACACACCGGTTGTGAACCAAAAACGGGAGGAGGACCTCAGGGAGGGCATGCATTTCCTTCTAGCTAGGGTGGTGTTAGTGACCTACCAGTCCTGACATTTATTTTATTTTCACCTGTGTGGTTGTTGCTGTTGCGAGGCGCCTCGGATATATCGGTGACTATGTGGAGCCGATGGAGTCATTTGGCTCATTGACGCCCTAAAGGGCCGGGAAACGCAGTGTTCAGGCATTTTAATCCACATCGGTGGACCGGTCCAGACGATCCAAGGGTCACTCGAGCTCTGATCCTGAGGGGCGGGCTAGAGCGTCTCGAATCGGTGAGGACTATCTTTTGCCTCGGTTCATAGATGGAAATCCAACTTCCAAATACGTGATTTTGCGGTTTTAATTGTAGAACCAGTATGGCGACATGATATATGGTACCCATGCCATCTATGATTGATACTTATGATTGAAATTGTTTTGAAACTATACACTTATAGTAATAATAAAAGATGAAATTTCACATACCAAGCATTCTTGGCTATTATAAGGTAAAAACTCTATCCTTCGGCTTGTGTTGCATTGTGTGATGGGACCTGGGTCTTATAATAGCTTCATTTTTCTTTATTTAGCATTGCACTGTTGTTTTATGCACTGGTATTTTTGGGAGGAAACCCGTTCCGTATTGTACGGCGTGGTCCCTTGATTTACCTAACTTTAAAATAAAGATTAATAACTGTTTTAGTTCTCACACCAGTCACATGACTGACCTAGAGTTTATTGTTTTAACCTAAACTCTGGGTGCCCTTATTTTCGACACGGGCAGCCAGTAGTTTTGGTTTTGCAGATCTATATTCACAGGAACCTGGTTTACAGCTGGAATGATATTCGGAAAGCTTTGTATCCGTATATCTCCTTCAGTAGTGTTTTGTATTATTTTCCGCTGCTATGTAATATATTGTAATCTCTGATAATTATCAAATGTCTATTATTTGTTTATACTCTTTATATTCTTGTATTCTGATGAATTGTTGTAATAAGCAATGAAATGTTCTTCTGTTTGTGTTCTAATTCGTCGCGTTCTCAATTCATTCCGTGCTTTCCTTATCGGGGAAGTTTGGGTCGTTTCAAATAATATTAAATCCGTTTTTATCGTATCAAGCATTTTTGACCATTATAAGGTAAAACTCTGTCCTCCGGTTTGCATTGCATTATGTGATGGGACTTGAGTCTTATAATGGTTTCGTTTTTCTAAAAAGCATTGCGTTGTTTAACAATTTACTTTAATTTATGCAAGGGCAATCCAATGGAGTAAACCCGATCCGCGTTAGCTGTGTGGTCCTGTGATTTGCCTTCTTATCAGGTAAGTTAAGTAAAATTTCTCATACCAGTCCCATTGTAATAACCCGGAAATCCGAACTAATTTAAAAAATTTATTTTGGCAATTTTGATGAATTTTGAATATTTAAAATGATTTATTTTAAATAATATCGACGAGAAATTTATTTTGAAAAGAATTAGAATGTATATATTTATTTTAATCGTCGCTAGAATATAATTATTTATTTTAATTATAAAAGGAATTTAAAATGGTGCGGTTGTTCGAAAATTCGATTTCAAATTTCAAATGAATGTACAGGATTAAAAAAAAATTGGATTTTAGAGAAATAAAAAATATTATAACATAATTGAAAATATCTTTCCAACAAACCCGAAAAATCAAAATTTCATTGTGGGAATCAAAAGTTATGTCCAGTTGAAAATTCAGAATAGTCGCTATGAAATTTTGAGCCCTTAAAAATGGAAATTTTGCAAACGACCCCCGTTTTTGACGAAACCACTTTTGTTAGATCCAGGATGTCAAGTTATTGCTAGATTCCGAATTCATAATTTTGAAATCAATATGTGAGCGTGGCGCAAGAAGACGTGTTTTGATAGTTTCAGTCAATTTCGATCGACCAGAAAATGGCCATTTTTCAAAAGGTCTCAGAATCTGATGAAATTAGTTTTTTTAGAACCGTATCATCAATACGAAGCTAGAAAATATTTTTCAAAAATTTTTAGAGTCCGTATGTTGCCCCATAAAATTGAAATGCGCGTTCAAATTTAATATATAGATTTATATTTTGATTTTGATGAAAATCTGTCGAAACGATCGAATCAGCTTACGATACATATCCCATTGTGTTCGTGTGATGACCCCAAACTTCCGTAGACTGAAAGTAAGGATAATCATTTTGGAATACAACATATTTACAATAAAATCAAATCTCAGATAATTATCATAACACATAAACCATTGCAGCGGAAATAAATGTCATCAGCATCATAAAATCCAATACATCAGAGTACACAGTATAGGATACAACTTAGCCAAATAAAGAGTCTCAGCAAAAGGAAAATAAGTTTCAAAGAAACAAGTCTCAAACTCTATTACATACATCAAAGCTACAGAAGTTAAAATGACTCAAGGCAGAAGTAAAAACTAGAGAAAAAGTCTTCTTCTCCTTCCCTCCAAGCAAGCTCCAATCAGAATGTATCACCTGAACCTGTCAACTGGCTGCCCGTGTGGAAAGAGGGCACCCGAGTTTGCAAAAGTGAAACAAACTACGAGTCAGTCATGAGACTGGTGTGAGAATTCTTAACTAAATTATCTAACAATGTGATAAATCTCAGGACCACGCCGCTAACGCGGAACGGGTTTACTCCATTGGATTGCCAGTGCATAATTTTATAAAGTTTATATAAAACAGCGAAATGACTATTGAAAAAATGAAATCGTCATAAGACTCAAGTCCTATCACACAATGCAACGCACACAGGAGGATAGAGTTTTCCCTTATGATGATCAAACATGCTTATTACGTGAAAAGTAATATTTTAATATTATTATTAGTGTTTAAGAAGTATTAAAATACTTCAATATAAATATATCAATCCTAGACGGCATAGTACCCCATCCTACTATGTCGCCGTATATAAGTTTACAATCAAAACCAAAATGTCGTCGTGTTGGGAATTGGTTTTCTGTCATGAAACCGAGGCTAGGGATCGTCCTCTTCCAATTTGAGACACTCTAGCAAATGTCTCAGGATCACACCTATGGGCAACCCTTGGATCTTCAGAGCCGGTCCCCACCTAACGACAGTGGATTAATTATGCCTGAACACACGTTTCCCGGTTCCTATGAACCTATAGTATGACCACTTCCGACCTATAAAAAACCCGAGGTACCTCGATTTAAAATCCACATAAGTAAAATGTCGGGCCGTCTTAAAGCACCAGCACTACCCCTAGCTAGAAAGAAACGTGTGCACTCCCTGTAGTCCTAATCCCGTATTTGACTCATACTGGGGTGTGAGGCTCGCGAAGTCACACTATACACAAAGCTATGCCTAAACAGGCTATGCTTTGATCATCAACAAGGCCTGCTTTTCGACGAAGCCTTGGTCATTGCATCTTGGCGTGCCACATTGACAATTCACGCCATGCGATCGATAACTATTACTATATATCCAGGTGTTAAGTAGAGAATAGATTCTCCACCACCAAACAGACATATATTAATTCAAATCGATTTAATTACATGGGATGAACTCCAACGTCAGACAGGCTTCCATTTACAAGTCCGTTCTGGGTCTGAACAAAACCGGAGACACCAAAAGGCGTTCGCTTATCCGCACGACCAATACACACGTCCGGACAATTACTGCTTCAACTCCGTCCTGGGAGCAAGTCAGTCCAAGGCATCAGTTGTCGTCGTCCATTCGATGTGAAGATCGCCGGTCTTCAACCATCGTCTTCTTATAACTTTGATTTAATCGCCGTGCAATTATTTGAAATGAGTTAAACTCGGTCTTTTCAAATAATTGTTGCATAATTATAGTTTTAAACATTTCACATATAATTATAACTATTTATCGCTATTTTTATTTATTAAAATAGCTCGAAATAAACAAACGACGTTTCAGGTCAATGGGCGGCCCTGGCTCTGTTTTTAACAAAATTTGATTTACACATTTCTTAAAATCTAACCGTCATATTTTGATGAAATTTATAGCGTTGGAAAGCTCTTCCTAAAGCGGTCCTAATGTTCCAGTTTTGGGAAAATCCAGCGGTCGGATCTTTCGGAATAATCTTTTGAAGTTACGATTATCGATACGCGAACTACCGCACTCGTTTCATTAAATTTTATATTTATTTATATATATATAAACCATTTGGCGATTTCCCCTATTAAAATTCATTCCTTTATTGTACAAAAACAATATTTTTGTTTGCCAATTCTAATGCGACAAAAATGACGTTTCTACATTATATATTTTTATATTCGATAAAAATGACATTTTTGTTCGCCAATTCTAATGCAACAAAAATGATGTTTTCAACATTGTAAATTTTTATATTCAATAAAAATAACATTTTTGTTCGCCAATTCTAATGCAACAAAAATGATGTTTTCAACATTGTAAATTTTTCTATCAATAAAAATAACATTTTTGTTCACCAATTCTGATGCAACAAAAATGATGTTTTAAAAATGTATATTTTTATAATTACATAAGATGTTCTTTTTCCAATTCATTTTTATAACATAAAAATATACTTTGTCTAATTCATTTTTATAACATAAAAATGTACTTCTTATCCTATTCGTTTTTAATACATAAAAATATACTTTTTATCTAATTCATTTTAAATACACAAAAAATGTACTTTTTAATGTAATTCATTTTAATAACATAAAGATGTACTTTTTATGTTTCTATAAAATGTAAATATTTTTTCTCTTTTTCTTTTACAATGAAAATTGTAAATTCTTTACCTTTACATTGAAAAATGTAAAACTTCCATTGTTACAAGGAAAAATGGTAAATCCATCATTTTCACATAGGGAAATGCAAATATTATATTTTTACATAGAAAAATGTAAATCTTTTAATTATCTTTATTACATTAGAAAGATGAAAATTCTCTAATTATCTTTATTACATTGGAAAAATGTAAATTTTCTCTTTATCTTTATTACATTGGAAAAATGTAAATCTTCTATTTCTCTTTATTACAATTGAAAAATGTAAATTTTCTATTTATCTTTATTACATTAGAAAAATGTAAATTTTCTATTTCTCTTTATTACAATAGAAAAATGTAAATTTTCAATTTATCTTTATTACATTAGAAAAATGTAAATTTTCTATTTCTCTTTACTACAATAGAAAAATGTAAATTTTCTATTTATCTTTATTACATTAAAAAAATGTAAATTTTCTATTTCTCTTTATTACATTAGAAAAACGTAAATTTTCTATTTCTCTTTATTACAATAGAAAAATGTAAATTTTCTATTTATCTTTATTACATTAGAAAATTGTAAATTTTCTGTTTATCTTTATTTCATTAGAAAAATGTAAATTTTCTATTCCTCTTTATTACAATAGAAAAATGTAAATTTCAATTTATCTTTATTACATTAGAAAAATGTAAATTTTCTATTTCTCTACTTAATACACATTTTTCATATAGGGGGCATTTTCCTATCTAACTCAATTCGATGTCAAAATATGATAACAAAAAATAATGGTTTTTGTCTAACTATTTCTATTTAACCAACATCGCCATTTCAATATCCACAAATATAATAATATGGTTTTTGTCTAACCATTTCTATTTATCCAACATCGTCATTTCAAAGTCCACACATACAACACAATAGATGATTCGGTGTATAAATTTGATGAATCACAATAAAAGGTCTCATCTTTATTTTATTTGTAAATCACAAAATCTATCTAATCTTATTCTATCTTTTAATTAAAATTAGAAGATTTAACTTTCTTTATTTTATAAATCATAAACAAAATAAAGATTCAACTTTTGTTCATTTGCAAATCAAAAATAAAGATTCAACTTTTGTTTTATTTGCAAATCAAAAATAACGATTCAACTTTTGTTTTATTTTGCAAATCAAAATAGAAATTTACCTTATGCCATTGTTTTGCAAATCAAAATGGATATTTTTACTTTTCTTTTATTTTGTTAATCAAAACAAAAACTCAACTTTTCATTTTAAGTACCGAACCAAAAATAAAGATTTAACTTTTCATCTTTGTTGTAAAACAAACAAAGATTCAATTTTTCATTTTATTTTGTAAAAACAAAATAAAGATTCAAATTTTCATTTTTGTCTGTAAAACAAATAAGATTCAATTTTTAAATTCCTATAAAGGGGTAAAAATAGAAATAAAAAATAAAACTAATAAAGATGAGAGTTTTATAGAGATTACATCAGGATTTTACAAATCTAAACTGACATGCTATATCATGATATCACAACGAATATAAATCAACCATACAAAAATCACCACATCACAGATCAGAAATAACATACAATGTTTCACATAACAAATATAATTTAATTATTTAATTATTAAAATTTAGAAGTCTCACAGTCATTGTAGATTTTGGCCAAAATTCAAACTGTTCAGAATGGTCCCGTTTCAGTCTCAACACGTTCTTTCGCTGTTACGATTCCAATGCTTCCGAAATCGTCAAATTCTGAGTTGAAACGAATGAGTTATGGTTTAATTTGTGTAAATAAAATTTAAGAAAAAAAGCATCAAAAGGGAATATTCCCTCTTCTTCTACCTCAATCCCTGGCCGACGCTTTTTTTTTCTACTTCGAACCTAGGGTTCGATTTGTCCTCCAATCTGCTACTCGAGGGAATGATCAGGTTTCACCACACTGCAGAGCAGGGAGAGGCGCATGCGGGGGGAGGGGGGAGGGGAGGGGGTGGTTTGGCGGAGCTCGGTCGAGCCTAGGTGTAACAACCCGGAAATGCGAGCCAGTTTAAAATTTTTATGTTGGCAATTTTAGTGAATTTTGAACATTTAAAATGATTTATTTTAAATAATATTGATGAGAAATTTATTTTGAATGGAATTAGAACGTATATTTATATACGTCGTCGTTAGAATATAAATAATTATTTATAATTAAAAATAGAATTGAAAATGGCGCGGTAGTTCGATAATTCGATTTCAAACTTCAAATGAATGTACCGGGTGCAAAATAAACCAGATTTTAGTGAAACCAAAATTATTTGAATCTAATTGATAATATCTTTCCAACGAATCCGAAAACTTGAAATTTCATAGTGGGAATCAAAAGATATGTCCAGTTGAAAATTCTGAATAGTCACTATGGAATTCAGGCCCTTAAAAATGGGAATTTTGCGTACGACCTCGGATTTCGACGAAACCACTTTTGTTGGATCCGGGATGTCAAATTTTTGTTGGATTCCAATTTTCATAATTTTTAGAATCAATATGTGAGTGTGGGAAAAGAAAATGCAATTGACCAGTTTTAGTTGATTTTAATCGACTAGAAAATGGCTATTTTTCAAACGGTCTCAGAATTCGAAGAAATTAGTTTTGTTAGAACCGTATCGACAATACGAAGCTAGAAATTATTTTTCTCGAATTTTTCGAGCTAGTATGTGACCCCAGTAAATTGAAATGCGCGTTCAAATTCAATATATAAAGTTATATTTTGATTTTGACGAAAACTGATTGAAACGATCGAATCAGCCTACGATACATATCCCATTGTGTTCGGAATAGGGGTAATTATCTAGGGCGACAGTCGTTGGGTGTTGTTTAGAGATCCTATGAAAACTCAACTTAAATTGGAAATAATAATAATATATTAATAATATATATATAGAACTCTCCCTCTCACATATATGCAATCGATTTAGAAAAGAAAAAACGATCGCTCTGTTCCCATCGCAGCCACCTCCGCAAGGCCGCCGACCTTGCCGCTTCCCCCCACCGCGTCGGCCCTCTACGCCTCCAGCTCCCTCCGTAGATCCGAGCTCGAGTCTGTCTCCCCAAATCGACCGCGACGCGCGCAACCCTCCCCCCTCCCCCCCAATCGTGCAGCCACCGCTTGACAACCCTTCGCCTCCTCCAGCGCCACCTATGGCCGACCAGTGCCCCCCCTTGACTGAAAACCCTCCTTCCCTTCCAAACAGTGAGTGTTTTCATTGATTTACATTTATTTTATATTTTCAGTTTCAATATGTGTAATACCGTGTATAAAAATGCTATTTTTATGTAGAATAAATCGAGGTATATATATGTTTTATATATACAACATACAAATCAAAGGTATGATATTAATATAGCCAAGATTTGATTTTTAGAAACTAAAGAAGTGATTTTTATATTATAGAGAAAATATAATTTTTATTATATGAAGAAAGTAATGATTTTCAGAAAAAGAAAAATGGCATCTTGATATAAGGAAGTTGGAATTTTTATATGAACAGATTTGAAAGAAAAACATGATTTTTATTTTAAAAGTAGCAGAATAAAAATATGATTTTTTTTATATTTGAAAAGGCGAAATCTTTATATTAGAAAAAGCGAAATCTTTATATTTGAAAAAGCGAAATATTTATATTTGAAAAAGCGAAATCTTTATATTTGAAAAAGTGAAATCTTAATATTTGAAAAGGCAAAATCTTTGTATTTGAAAAGGCGAAATCTTTATATAGAGAATAGCGTGATAAAAATAGAATTTTTATCTATATAGTAGCGGTGTAAAAATAATTTTTTTATCTATATAGTAGCGATGTAAAAATTGAATTTTTATCTATATAGTAGCGGTGTAAAAATAGAATTTTTATCTATATAGTAGCGGTGTAAAAATAGAATTTTTATCTATATAGTAGTGGTGTAAAAATAGAATTTTTATCTATATAGTAGCGATGTAAAAATAGAATTTTTATCTGTATAGTAGCGATGTAAAAATAGAATTTTTATCTGTATAGTAGCGGTGTAAAAATAGAATTTTTATCTATATAGTAGCGATGTAAAAATAGAATTTTTATCTATATAGTAGCGATGTAAAAATAGGATTTTATCTATATGGTGTAGTTCTAAAAATATGATTTTTATACATAGCAAGAATATAAAAATGTGATTTTTATATATGTAGTGGCTACGGGTAACGAAAGTGAGGAAAGGCGGGAACTACAAGAGCTCCTACATTAGAAGTGTCGTGGAGTTGGGATAGCTTTGCTGAGAACTTCTCACTTTAAATTTCTTTTTCTAGTTATATATATATATATATATATATATATATATATATATATATATATACTAGGATGCAGACGGTGTGTAGTAGCACCCGACACCCGTCGTCCACAGACCATGGACGGCTTGTTTGTTTGATTGATGTGTTGTGAAAATTGTTTGTGATGTTGATGTGAAATAGATAATAAAATATATACATGTGTTGAAATAAATCAATTATCGTTAAAAATATAATTTTTAACGTGAATATGAATATAGCGAATGCGAATAAATAAATATTCATTTACAAACTGGACGGTTTGTTTACGTACTCCTATTTGAAGGATATTAATTGGGACGGTAAATTTTACACATCGCCCAACTGCACAAATAATATTCAGTGTTTGTTGATTTGAAACCCCACATGAGTGTTGGGATGATATTTGGCATACACTAATCCCAATTATTTAATTGTATGTCGATCGATTGGTCGACAGGCTGTGTAAGCGTTAATTATTTATATTTGATGCTTATGCAGTTGTGTGGTGCACTTTGGATGATGGTTGATTGTTTATCGTTGCTATTATATACATGTGGTGTATGGAATCCATATAATTAACGTTATATGGTAATTTATTGGGCCTCATTCCGATTGGTAAGAATACAAAAATATGAAAATGATCATGTGTTGAGAATATTTATGTGTTGAAATTATTCATGTGTTGAGTAAAATATTTTAACAATAAAATTTACATCTTTATCATATTTGAAATTAGAATCTACTTTATGGTTGGGGTCTGATTAAAAATCAAATGATAGATACCATGATTTTATAAAATATATTACATAACAAAAATAGTCGTGTTTTGATAGTACTCATGTGTTGAGATTGGTTGTGTGTTTGAAAGAAATATAGATTCATGTGTTGAATAGAATATATATTCATTTGTTGAATAGAATAACGAATTTATTGAAAGATATAAAGCCGTGTTGATTAGAGTTGCGCTATTATGACGTGAACAATATTTATATTGATTATATTCGTTTTTATAATGAATATAGAAAAGGTATTGATTTCAAAATATAACATTTTGAAAATATTATCATTTATATAGTAATGATATGAAATATTCAATTTTGATTTGAAATTGAATATAGAGTTGAAATGGTTTTGAAAACGAATTTAAAATGATTTATAAAATACATTTTAAAAAGGAAATCGACGAAATATATATATATTATATATATAATGGCCCGAATAGAACGCGCCACGTTGCGGCAGTTCGTGAATTTCGACCATTAACTTCGAATTGACGTTGCGGGAGATCCGACTGTCGGATTCTCCTAAAACCAGAACCGTTGGGTTCGTGTCGAAAAGAGCTTTCCAATGAATATTAGAAATTTGAAATCTAACGGTTGGATTTGGAATTATGTCCAAATCAAATTTGGAAAAGGTCGATGTAAGTGTAGTTCGATGGTCGTTGATGGAAATCGACTGTACGGGCCTGGATAAAATTATTAAAAATATCTATAATTTGTGTAAAACCATAATATGTGAACTGGAAATAACTGGGATGAAAAATTCCACATTTGAAAAAATAAAAAGAGATTTTTATCGAAATGAACTAGTTTTGAACTATAATTAAAATTGATTTATTTTTGAAACGAATTGAATTTGAATTGGTTTTTAAAATAACCGGAATTTCCAATATATATAAAGTGGAAGTGGATTTGAATCAAAATTGTCATTGGAATATTTCGATGTTGGATTCCGTGATTCTACAGATATTGTTATGAGAATTTGAAAGATATATTTATATCGTTATTTCCAATACGATATTTGTTGGTTTCAGAATTTGATATTGAATATAAGCTGGTATATTTTCTATTCAGAGCCTTGTATTTAATATCAAATGTGATTTGGGTTTGTCGTGAATCGTGTTTTAGGTGACATTGGTTCTTTAACCCAGTTAAAGACAGGTTATTGATTTTTGAGAAGATTAAAACTAAGTGGAGTTTTAATGAATCTTTAATTAGATTGAAAGTGATTTGATAATTTAAATTATCAAATCTGGAAAGTGATCGAGAATGGAGTATCACCAGTTTTTCTCCAAAGCGATAGTTAAATCTTTAATTAGATTTGAACGTGAAATGGTAATTAATTTTATCGGTAACACCGTGGTGTTAGATATGGAGTGTTACCAGTTTTGCTTCATGGGATGAATAGGTTGGGATTTGGAAATAAAATAAACAATTGCCTCGGTGTGGTTCGCAAATCCCGACTAGTTTGGAAAACCATAATACGGTTTGAAATGATATCCAAAGGAAGATTAAAGAATAAATTTAGAAGAATTTATCTTTGATAAAATTAATGGGAACCTATTCCCTAACGATGTGAAAGTTTGAATAAAAGAATATTCTGAATTGGAATGAGGCGTTTGTTGTGTTTGTGTAACATTTGTTTATCATATACGTGGGTTATTCAGAAAGGCCGGGTATATAACCATTCTGAATAACCGATTCGAGGATATGTCGAAGATGAAGACGGTGGTTGAAGACCGGAAGTCTTCACATCGTTTGGGTGATTACTGATGATCTTGATTGGGCTGTACACCCAAGATGTGGGAAACAGTTGGTGATCGTCCAGACGTACTTGGAGATCGATGGATATGCGAGGAAAGTGCCTTCGGTTTCGTTCAGACCCAGAATGAATTTGTAAATGAATTGTGTGCCTGACATTGGATTTTATTCTGTGTTGATTGATCTCTATTAAATATACATCTGTTTGGCGGTGGAGAATTTATTCTCTTGCTAAACGCCCTTCTCTGAGACGTACGAGCTCAAAGGTTATATATCGATGGACATCAATCGCATGGAATAAATTGCTAGTGTGGCACGCGTAAGTGGCAATTGATCAAGGCTTCTATTGAAAAACAAAGTCTTGTGGTTGACGATCAAAGCATGGTCTGTGTGGCACAACTTTGTTTATAACGTGAATTCGCGAGCCTCACACCCCGGTATGAGTCAAAAACGGGATACAGAACGTTGGGAGAACACGACGTATCTTTCTAGCTATAGGTGATGTCAGTGACCTACCAGCCCTAACATTTGTATACTTTTACCTGTGTGGATGTTGGAATGCGAGTCGCCTCGGATATAGGTCTGTTAGGACCGGGAAATGTGTGTTCAGGAATTGCCAATCCTTCAAAGTTAGGTGAGGACCGGCCCAACCGATTCCAAGGATCAAAGTGGGGTCCTGAGACATTTGCTAGAGTGTCTCGAAGGGAGAGGAGCTTGCCCCTTGCCTCGACTCATGACAGAAATTCAATTTCCAATACATGATATTGCGGTTTTATTTGTAGAACTTAGTATGGCGACATAGTGGTATGGGTCATTCATGCCACCTATGATTGATATTTATGATTGAAATTGTTTTGACACTATACACTTATAATAGTATCAAATGATTCGTTTTAAATGTACCAAGCATCTTTGGCTATTATAAGGGAAAACCCTATCCTTCGGCTTGCGTAGCATTGTGTGATGGGACCTGGGTCTTATAATAGCTTCATTTTTCCAAAGAGCATTGCGCGGTTTTGTTATATGCACTAGTATTCTTGGGAGGAAACCCATTCAGTGTTATACGGCGTGGTCCCTTGAATTACTCTCTTTTATAGTACAGTTTTGAATAACTATTTTAGTTCTCACACCAGTCCCATGACTGACCTGGAGTTTATTGTTTTAACCTAAACTCTGGGTGCCCCTATTTTCTACACGGGCATAGTTTTGGTTTTGCATATTTATATTCACATGGTCCTGATTTACAGCTGTAACGATGCTCGGAAAGCTCTGTATCCGTGTATCACTTTCAGTTGTGTTTTGTATGTTTTTCCGCTGCTATGTAATTTATTGAAATCTCTAATATTATCGAATGTAATTTATTTAATTATACCCTCTATATTCTTGTATTATGATGGAATTGTTGTAATAACAATGAAATGTTCTTCCGTCTGCATTCTGATTTGTCCTGTTCTCAAAATGATCAGGGGTTTCGAACAATCTTAGTCGGTTTAATGATCGATTCGGATCGAGCGAAATTCCTTACCGTTACAGTTGGTATTAGAGCTTTGGTTTACAGAGCTCGAGAACAAGACACATTAGAACCGAATGAAAGACTTCGTCGGATATTGGTGTAGTAATATCCAATTAGAATGACTCGTTAGAGATGGGATTAGTAGTATCCTAGAACGAGTGTGAAGAGTATATTTTTCAAATTAAAACAATTTTGTTTTGAAAATTTAAACCGTTTTAAACGTATTTGAATAGTTATTTATTTTGAATTTGGACAATCCAATATATAAAGATTTTGCATATACGCGTCATGAACGTTGTGACGATCCCAAAACCCCGTGACATGTTGTTAAGGATAATCATTGGAATATAACACATTAATCATCATTAGCAGATCACAGATAATAGCATAAACAGAAAATAGAATAATTTACACACATATGACAGCGGAATCATATAGATATCATCACATCAGAGAAGCACAGTACAGGATACAACTTAGTGCATAATGATACATAATCAGTCACCATCGCCTGAGGCGGAATCATACATGAAGAGTACACAAAAGGAATATCAGTCTACATCGCCAGTGGCGAAATCATAATATAGATACAATAATGGCGGAGAAAATCCAAGTCAGCACAGTGTAGTCAAGCCTCGCCATGAGCCAAAAGATGCGTCAGAAACCTGTAACTAGGCTGCCCGTGTGAAATGAGGGCACCCGAGTTTGCAAGGTGAAACAAACTACGAGTCAGTCATGGGACTGGTATGAGAAATCTACTCAACTTATTAACAACATTAATAAGGCAAATCAAAGGACCACGCCACTTTCGCGGAACGGGTTTACTCCAATGAGTGCTAGTGCATGAAATAAAATAAACGATTAAATCAACGCAATGCTTTTTATAAAATGAATCCATTATAAGATCAGGTCCCATCACACAATGCAATGCAAGCCGGAGGATAGAGTTTTCCCTTATAATGGCCAAAAATGCTTCATACGAATAAAACAAAAGTGCTTGATATTATTACTAGTGCATATATGTTTCAAAAGCAAATTCAATCATAAATATCAATCCTAGACGGCATGGGTACCATATATCATGTCGCCATACTAGTAATACAATCACATCCGCATATTTCGTATTGGAAATTGGATTCCTTCATGAGTCGAGGCAAGGGGCAAGCTCCTCTTCGTTCGAGACACTCTAGCAAATGCCTCGGGACCGCACACAGCAATCCCCTGGATCCTCCAAGGCCGGTCCTCTCTTACTTTTGAGGATTAATTATTCCTGAACACACATTTCCCGGTCCTTACAGACCTATAATTGAGGCGCCTCGCATTCCAACAACCACACAGGTGAAAAGTAGATATAAATGTCAAGGCTGGGAGGTCACTGACACCACCATAGCTAGAAAGAAACGTCATGCACTCCTTGGGTCACTGACACCACCATAGCTAGAAAGAAACGTTATACACAAAGCTACGTCACACAGACCATGCTTTGATCATCAACCACAAGACTTTGCTTTGCAACAGAAGCCTTTATCATATGCCACTCAGGCGTGCCACACAGGCAATCCACTCCATGCGACTGATTCCTGTCAATACATAACCTCTGAGCTCGTACGTCTCAGAGAAGGGCGTTGAGCAAGAGAATAAATTCTCCGCCGCCAAACAGATATATATTTAACAGAGATCAATCAACACAGAACAAAATCCAATGTCAGACACACAGTCCATTTACAAGTCCATTCTGGGTCTGAACGAAACCGGAGGCACCAATTCCTCGCATATCCGTACAATCAACAGTATGTGTGGACGGCTACTACTTCAATTCCTTCATGGTAGCTACTCCAATCACGAGCATCAGTAGCGCCCATCCATCCAATGTGGAGATCGTCGGTCTTCAGTCGTCTTCGACTCTTCGACTTCTCAACGTCGATCGATTATTTGAAATGAGATAAACTCGGCCTTTTCAAATAACCCACGTATATTTAGATTTTCAAATCAGTTAACCACGTGGTTGGTCTATTCAACATTCACATTTCAGTTATTTAGTTATAATTTTCATGTCAAATACATTCAACCATCACATATCAAGCAAACACAACAAAATTGGTTTATTTCCACTCTATATCGTCTATAGTACTTTATAACGATATATCGCCATTTTTATTTGATTTAAAACAACCATATTTAATTAAACGACATTTCAGGTCGTGTTGATGCACTGGCGCTGCTTTTCACTAATTTTGTTTTACACATATATGAAAATCTAACCGTTGGATCTTCACAAACTTTACATCATTAGGAAGGTCTTTTCAAAACGAATCCAACGGTTTCAGTTTTGGCAAAATCCGACGGCCGGATCTTCCACACTAACCATTTGAAGTTACGATTTCAATTTACGAACTGCAGCGTCGTTATTCGATTTAATTTAATTATATATATATATATATAATCGTTTCTGGCGCTGTTTTTCTTCAGTTTTGAATTAAACATTCTAGACAATCCAACCGTCGGATCTTCACAAAGTTGGTGCCGTTGGAAAGATATTTCCAAGGCGAACCCAACGGTTGAGGTTTCGGGAAAATCCAATGGTCGGATTTCCCACACTAGTCGTTTGAAATCACGGTTTCAAAACATGAACTGCACGGCCACGTTTCGTTTTAATTCTATTTATATTTATATATTTATATAAATATAGTTCATTCAAAAATTCCTATATCGTTTCCACTTCAATTATTTCACTAACGCCTTTAAATTTTGGAAAATTTCGCCATAACCTCCTTTGTACGGGAGGGTCTGGGAAAATTCCCAAATGTAACGACCCAGAAAATCTGAACCAATTTAAAATTTTTAAATTGGCTAAAATAATGGATTTTAAATATTTAAAATAAATATTTTAAATAATGGCGATGAAAACTGAGTTTGAATCGACATTTGAAAACGAATATAATTAATTATAATTATATATAGAATTGAAAATGGCGCGGTAGTTCGATGATTCGATTTCAAACTTCAATTGAATATACCGGGTGCAAAACAATCCGTATTTTAGTGAAACCAAAAACATTAGGATCTAATTGGTAATATCTTTCTAACGAATCCGACCAATCGAAATTTGATAGCGGGAATCAAAAGATATGTCCAGTTGAAAATTCTGAATAGTCGCTATGGAATTCAGGCCCTTAAAAATGGACATTTTGCAAATGACCTCGGATTTCGATGAAACCACTTTTGTTGGATCCGCAGTGTCAAGTTATTGTTAGGTTTCAAATTTCATAATTTTTCGAATCAATATGTGAGCGTGGCAAAGGAAAACGTGTTTGACCGGTTTCAGTTGATTTTAATCGACTGGAAATTGGCCATTTTACAAACGGTCTCAGAATTCGATGAAATCAGTTTTGTTGGGACCGTATCGCCCCAATATAGCTAGATAAATTTTTGGGGAATTTTTAGAAGCAGTATGTGGCCCCGGCAAATTAAAATGTATATTCAAAATAGAATTTGAATGTTTTATACTTTAATTTGAGGAATAACTAACTCTAACAGTCGAATTGGCCAACGAAACATATCCCATTGCGTTCAGAATGGGGGTAATTAGCTAGGGGCGACAGTCGTTGAGTTTGATTCTGAGTCCGAACGGAAAGTCAACTTAAAGGTGAATAAAATAATAAAATAAAATAAAATATATAATCACTTATAACCCCCCCTTTTTTTTCTTTCATTTCCTTTATCAGACCCGATCCCCAAATCGACTTCGTCGAATCAATGGAAAATGGCGGCGACGCCATCGCCTTCCCCCGCCGCTAGACCTCCGCCCCTCCTCTCCGACCCTCTGCCACGTCAGTCGCCTCTCTCTCCTCTCCAATCTCGAAACTCCCAGCGCGAGAAACACTGAACCCGCGCAACTCACTCGAGACCGCCTTCGCCCAGCGAGCCTCCGCCACCTGAAGCCACCTCCAACGAACTGCGGAAACCCCCCCCCCCTCTGTAAGTTTTTTTTTGTTTTGTTATTTTATTTTTAATGATTTTTCAATTAAAGGTAAATACTGATTTGTTTAAAAGTAAAAACTAATATGTTTAAAAGAAAAAAAAACAGATTTTTAAAAAGGTTAAAACTGAGATTTTGAAAAAGAATTTTAAACTGAATTTTAAAAAGAATTTTAAACTGAATTTTAAAAAAGCATTTAAATACTGATTTGTTTAAAGGCGAAGACTAATTTGTTTAAAAGTAAAAACAGATTTTTAAAAAGGGTTTTAAAACTGAACTGATTTTAAACTTTAAAAAGAAAGAATACTTTTTTTTTAGGATTTAAAAACTGATTTTTATAAAGGTTAAAACTGACTTTTAAAGGAAATAAAATCTGATTTTTTTTAAAAGGAAAAACTGATTTTTGTAAAGATTATAAATCTGATTTTAAAAAGGAAAAATGTAACGACCCGGGATAAAAAAACGACAATCGGGTTCTCGACAACAATACATAAACCCGTATCACTTGCCAAAAACCCAAGTATCGAACCACCAGATTGTCATGAGAAAGAATTTAGAGGGTGAGGATAGAAAGAAAGAAGTATTAGAATAGAAGAAAGAAGAAGAACACATCAGAATCTCACAGCGGAACAGATAAAATATAATATCCAATATCTTTATAAAAAAGAACTATATAAAACATACCAATCATCAGAGTACACATACATTAGTCACAGCGGAATAATAACTTTGAATAACTAGCGGTGAAGCCCCTGCTTCCAGCTCCTGAAACTCCAAGCGAAACCTAACCTGGAACATACTCGGTCTGACCCGAGCACATTTGATTTAAAACAAAATACACCGGGTCAGTCTGGAATACTATCAGTGATAAATTCACATAACACACACTTGTTTACACACATACCTGTTTAACTTTGGAAATCCTTTTCAAAACAAAAGGATAATAGTAAGACTAGTCCACACATAAACACGGACGGTTTTTACCTTACTATAACCCAAACCATTTTTGAAATCAATATCTTTCTCTGATATTATCATAATGTCTAAATACAAGTAAATAATAATCTAGAGGAACGCTTACATCTCACGCTCCCCATATATAGTATACAATCGAAAAACCGTGGGCGCTTATTGGATATTGGATTCCAACTTGACAAGGTATGGGTCAACCTTCCGCACGTGTATCTCTAGAGGCGAATACACTGGGTTCAACAAGAACGTCTTGGAACCCGGCCCTCACATGATCGACCACTCATTTCGCTTAAGTGTATCGAATGTATACCACCGACGGTTGGGATCAACAACCGCCACCCGAATAGGGTCAGCATCGAATAGATAAAGAAGCAATAGGAATTTCTCTAGATAGGTGATCATACATCCTAATGGGAGCGACCCACATAGCCATGCTGCCTGCCCGATTTTTGTCATTTCCCGTTTGATGAGGCTTGAGGCTGGAACTTGACTTTAACATCTGGTCATCATACACTTTGAATGCCACATCGTCAGATCCGCCAGATCACACTTGATTGACGTCCACAAAAATACTCTAGTTTATTTGGCTAGAGAATAACCATTTCTCCGCCGTCAACTATCGTATGTTTGGAGAAATCAACGCATGTAATTCCTTTGGAAATACTCTGTCAGACATCCGTCCATACAAGTCATCCAGGAACAGGATGAACCGAATGTACTCTCCTACTTCATCTCATATAGGAATCACCCTATGAATCAGTAGCGAGAAGTCCTTGCAACCCGTGGATTTCAACCACGACAGAATCACAAATCAAAATAACTCTGGCTGTAGGCCAGAGAAATTCGACAAGTAGTCCTTCCGCTTATGAAGATCCACAGTCTTCACTTGCTCCGTCTTCAATCGACGTCTTCACGTATTTGATGGTCGGAATGGGTTTCAAATATAATTCGATCCCGGACTTTCCGAACCAACAATCATATTGGTCTGGTTTGATAGTCGGTGTTTTAACTATCAAATAACAATAGTGTGAACACAATGAGTTTTCTGATTCAGTACTTGGCACAACTCGACCTCCTTAAAATATATTTAACCAAATTCCCTTTTGACTAACTTTAACTGATTTACTTTGATTGATTCACTCTAACTTGACTGACTCGACTTATTTAACTCGACAAACTTGACTTGATTACTCCTATTAACTAATACTCGACTTAACTCCATTCGCTCGACTCTAGATCGCAGCGATCACAATGGTTACGCCTGATTCCCTCAGGAAACATCCGACCGCCATAGGCTATCTACAGCCCTGCAAATTACGCTAGCAGTCGTACGCAATGGAACTTTTTCCTAGATAACTTTGTTTGACTAACTCTAACTATATTCGATCAACTCTAATTAAATAACAAATGTTTAAAATAAATTTTAAAGAACTTTTTCTTATTTCCTTTGGAACCATCATTGCAATATTATTAAATTCCCAAAATCTTGCATTAGAGTTCGATGTACCTCGTATAGCGTAAAACAATTTCAACAACTTCACTTACTTCAAACTAATACTGTTCCTCGATAATAGCGAGGCCAACCGAGTTGGGGTATTTTAGTTACCTCTCAGACCTTGGTCAACCCGTTCTTATCTCGGAATAACATCAGTCTATCACTTAACCATTTTCCCAAATCTTATTTACCTTATCGATTTCAACTCGATCCCATAAATTGTTTCTTACATTTGAAATCTTCCTTTAAAGTCTTTTACTTAATTCCCTTATCTAAATTAATATCCATTAAAACATCACTTTAACTTCAAATATTCTTCCACTTCAAACCTTTTGATTTATAATATAAATCCCTCGTCACATAAATTGATTTCATCTACTTGGACATTTTATAATAAACCTTTATCGCCTCTTTGGCTAAACCTCATCGTCATTTGATCACTAGTTAAATGAATTTCATATATTAAATCTTGTTGAAACTTGGATTTTACAAATCCCTTTAATAAATTCTTACTTGGCATTAAATTGAATTCACCACTTTAAATTATTTGAAATTTAAAGAATAACTTGCTTTAACATCTACTATATCAAAATATAGTTAACTTTAATCTTAACCCAAAATAGCATTTTTATCATGTTTACGTGCTTACTCGATAATAATCCAGGTTATTAACAATAACCAATTCAACTATCTCTTTAGACTATAGTTAATCGAAGATTAACTAATATCCAACACTATTTGATAACTTTAATAAATATTTAACCAACATTTATTTCCTTTGACCATTCTACTCGAAACGGTGAATTTGCCAACTATACACATCAGTTAACTATTAACTGAAATTCCAATTGTCATTTCCCCTTTCTTAAATTAATTAATTAACTTAATTAATTTAAGTCACATTTTAATTGTTTGAAACAATAAATTTCCCTTTTTTACAACCTATGGAATATCTTGATTTCTGCTTCTCAACTGATCAAAACCATTTAACTAAATTCTCTTAATAACTCGATTTAACTTATTTAATTTAAATTCCCGATTTAAATACTCGTATGAAATAATTGAATAACTTAAAATTCAGTTATAAATAAATTATAACTTTGAAACCCCATCAATTTCCCTGACGGTAGAACAATGTTAAAACCCTACGACTGGACCATTACTGCCCATCTACTCAGTCAACACAAACAATTGACTTTAACCACAACAACGATGGTTGTATATTCAACTATCAACGTTCAAATAGTTTTGGTGTCAAATGATGTGAACAATCCATATATATGTACAACAAACAACAATACAGTTTATTTGAGGAATCCGGTCGGATCCTCCAACCTGTCCTTCTCTGCATCACAGATGTCAGTTGATAACAATATGCGAATTAAACAATTGCAGAATATAAATAAGTGCAACCATCAACCAACAACAAGCAACTTGCATCCATCGCATCCAATCAACCAATTTAAACTGTTAACTGCAAAATATATTTTACAGTGAATGTACCACATCACAGGATTCCAGAAGGTGTGAGAATTAACTCACCAGAGTTTATTCTGGTCAACGGTTGATGCGTTTGTCGCTTTTAATCTTGAACGGACGTTCAAAATTAGCTGATTTTTCAATGGTGTCAGATCAGAGCCTAGTCAGTGCCATCGTCTAGATCTCATTCCTGCGATCCCAACGTATCCAGTTTCGTCAGATTCCGTTAACAAACGAAAAAGTTATCGCCAATTTAAGTTTGAATAAATTAAACGATTTATTAACTAACTAATTAATAATTAATTATTAAAAACAAAATTATCCTTACCTTAATTAACGGTTAAAGTGCCACGTCATCATTAATTAAATCGAATTAACGCGTTTCTCTAATCCCCTTTGCCAAAACCACTCGTTCTTCTTCCTACCCGTGCCTGCTACCTTAAGACGTAATACACCACTTCAAACCAAGCCCCAACGCCACATGTCAGGGCCACCGTACCCACGCCTGACTGTCGTCAGATGACCGCACCACCCAGAGCTGCCTTCGCCTGAAGCCTCTGACCCCCCAGCGCCTCCGACCGCTTGGAAATCGTGTTTGAACGGAAGCCGTTCATTTGCCTTTTTCTCCGACCACACTTCACCAGAACCAACGCCACCGCCACCATTCTAACCACCTTCCAACCCCCTTCGATTTGCTTTAGGCCACCACACCCCTCGACTTCACCGCTTTGCTGATACTTCCTTCCACCCCCGACGTTAACTCAGAAACACGTGACTTCGGCTCCGAGTTGCTCCTCCCGCTGATCGCCAGAGAGCTCGCCCCCTCCTTGCTTCTTCCGTTGATCGTCAGTAGCCAGTTCGAAATGATCGAGGGCATAAGGATGGGGTTTTGATTTTACTGAGAACTGAAGACTTCAGTTTTAAATAGTGTTTTCATTCAAATTGGTTTTGATTTATATCTCGAGGCAAGGATTTCTGTTTCTTCATTACTGGAAGTAAAAGAAAAAGAGAATTGAAGCAACGTATTTATAGGAAGAGAACACCGTGGAGGCCAAGTAATTAGATGTATAGGTATGAAGTAAAATGGTAGGCTAGATGTTTGATGGTGCTTGGCACAGAACGTGGTCGGCAAGGATATGAAATGTCATTTTCGTTTATAAATGCTTGGTCGGCAAGGCAGTTGGTTAGGCATTAGGGTAGGTCTGAACTTGAGTTTTTCTTTTCAATCATAGAGGTGCAAGACGAGGTGATTTGCCAGGTGATGGAGAATTATGTGTGCGGAAGGTAGATGTAGCATGTGCAGATTGCTTCATGAGGAAGGAATTTTAATACACATTATATTTTGAAACTCCACCGTAAAGTAATTGATAAAAACCACCACAAACAATTTCTATCTTCTGATAAAAAAACTAATCTTAGTGTAAAAAGGTATTCTGGTCCCAATGGGACAAGTTTCGTCGAATTCTGATATTGTTTGAAAAAATTTCCTTTATAAAACCAGAAATAAACACGCATTTTAATTTTTCATGGTCACTAGGTAAATCAAATAAATTTGAAACTTTGAAATCTTAAAATAATTCTTCAATACGAACCCAACGGCACTAGTCTCGTCGCATTCTGAGACTGTTTCCCCGGTAGGCTATTTTTAGGCATACCGCACTGCCATTTCGAACACCAATTTAGCCGGTTTTCAAAAATAACAAACTATATATGTATCCTGACTCAAATCAACAATACGAACTCAACGAAACTGGTTTCGCGGCCTAATTTGATCGTCTGCACAAATTACCCTCAAATCTCCCTTTATTAATTTAATTCGCGTTATAGAAAATGAACGAGTGTTTATGGCTACCGTGGTCACATACGATATCGGTTTGCCACGCCATTCAACACCGTACAATAATTTAACGATACGGTTCCGATGAAACTGATTTCACCGAAATCTGAGTCCGTTTGCAAAACGGCCATTTTAACTCGTATATTTTAAATAACGATTTTCACGGCGACTCTTTCAAAATTTGATTTGGCCATAAAACAAAATGTACACGACGAAAATTGGATTTTTCTCTGCCATTGGAAAGATATCGTCTAACCGGTCCCGACGTTTCTTGTTTCAAGGAAATCCGCTTTATTTTGAACCCGGTACAACCGTTTGAAGTTCAAAACGCCGAAACGCGAACTGCCGCGCCGCTGCAGCTCGTTATTTAATTAAATTATAAACTATATATATATTCGTCGTCGTTTTCAAAACGAATTGTCACTAAAATGTCAGTATAAACAATATTTGACCACTTTAAACTGTCGGATCACAGTATATTTCAATTTCGACACTTTCCCATATTTTGGAAATTAAAATAATATTTATTATTTATTTTATATAATATATTCACAATATAATCGTTAAATTCGATTATCCAACCTCAAACCAATATTTTAAATTATTAAAATATTTAAAATAATCCAATTAAATTGGCAGAAAAATACGGGTCGTTACATTCCTTCCCCCTTAAAATAATTTAGTCCTCGAAATTGCTAAGTAGAAGAAATGTCGTCTATTATTGTCTTTTCAAAAATAATAAAATTGAAAACTCGAATTTATTTTCAAACTGACCCTATTGGTTTTAAAACCAATTTATTTCAAAGGAAAGAATTTCCAAAAAAAAAATTCCAAAAATTTTCTAACTCCTTGAATTTTAGAAAAATTTCGGCAGAGTCTCCCCTGTACGGAGGGACATCTGCAATATCGCAGGTTCAAGAAATATGTATACATCGACTCTCATGGTCGGAAAATTCAAAATCCAAACTCAAAACCCCAAAGAAAACCAAAAATTTATATTTGGCGTAGGCGTACCTTTTTGCGAGCGCTATTACCCGATAAACGATAATTTATACTTGAGCTGTCTTAATTATAATGCAGCTCTCATTCAAACTGGATTTGCTTAACTCCAGAATTTCTCCCTTGAACGGGTTTCTGCACCTGTTCTCAACTCAATAAACCCATTAGTCATCAAACACATGTTGATTATGTTCAAATATCCACATCAGCCAATGATACACACAATTCAATCCATACGGGATTATAATTATTTATAATCACTTCCTTTATTTTTTTCTATTTTATCTATCCATTCGAATTTATTTATCTGGATTGATTCATTCGAATAATTCATTTTAGATTTGTTTTAACCAATTCCATACATCCTCAGGTTTATATTCAAGCAATCAACCATACACTACATACATATTATACAACCAACATTAACCAATCAAGATGATTGCCCATACTATAATAACTTTTACCTTTATTTTATTATAAAATAAAATTGGGTAAAAATAATCATTAAAAATAATTTTATATCAAATCACAAATACGCTCTCTCGTATATCTACTCAAACTCAATCTAGGGTGCTGCTAACCCCATCTCTATTGAGTCACACCACAGAGCCAAGGTTAATCATTAAACCAATAGCTATGATACCACTGTAACGACCCGGGATAAAAAAACGACAATCGGGTTCTCGACAACAATACATAAACCTGTATCACTTGCCAAAAACCCAAGTATCGAACCCCCAGATTGTCATGAGAAAGAATTTAGAGGGTGAGGATAGAAAGAAAGAAGTATTAGAATAGAAGAAAGAAGAAGAACACATCAGAATCTCACAGCGGAACAGATAAAATATAATATCCAATATCTTTATACAAAAGAACTATATAAAACATACCAATCATCAGAGTACACATACATTAGTCACAGCGGAATAATAACTTTGAATAACTAGCGGTGAAGCCCCTGCTTCCAGCTCCTGAAACTCCAAGCGAAACCTAACCTGGAACATACTCGGTCTGACCCGAGCACATTTGATTTAAAACAAAATACACCGGGTCAGTCTGGAATACTATCAGTGATAAATTCACATAACACACACTTGTTTACACACATACCTGTTTAACTTTGGAAATCCTTTTCGAAACAAAAGGATAATAGTAAGACCAGTCCACACATAAACACGGACGGTTTTTACCTTACTATAACCCAAACCATTTTTGAAATCAATATCTTTCTCTGATATTATCATAATGTCTAAATACAAGTAAATAATAATCTAGAGGAACGCTTGCATCTCACGCTCCCCATATATAGTATACAATCGAAAAACCGTGGGCGCTTATTGGATATTGGATTCCAACTTGACAAGGTATGGGTCCACCTTCCGCACGTGTATCTCTAGAGGCGAATACACTGGGTTCAACAAGAACGTCTTGCAACCCGGCCCTCACATGATCGCCCACTCATTTCGCTTGAGTGTATCGAATGTATACCACCGACGGTTGGGATCAACAACCGCCATCCGAATAGGGTCAGCATCGAATAGATAAAGAAGTAATAGGAATTTCTCTAGATAGGTGATCATACATCCTAATGGGAGCGACCCACATAGCCATGCTGCCTGCCCGATTTTTGTCATTTCCCGTTTGATGAGGCTTGAGGCTAGAACTTGACTTTAACATCTGGTCATCATACACTTTGAATGCCACATCGTCAGATCCGCCAGATCACACTTGATTGACGTCCACAAAAATACTCTAGTTTATTTGGCTAGAGAATAACCATTTCTCCGCCGTCAACTATCGTACGTTTGGAGAAATCAACGCATGTAATTCCTTTGGAAATACTCTGTCAGACATCCGTCCATACAAGTCATCCAGGAACAGGATGAACCGAAGGTACTCTCCTACTGCATCTCATATAGGAATCACCCTATGAATCAGTAGCGAGAAGTCCTTGCAATCCGTGGATTTCAACCACGACAGAATCACAAATCAAAATAACTCTGGCTGCAGGCCAGAGAAATTCGACAAGTAGTCCTTCCGCTTATGAAGATCCACAGTCTTCACTTGCTCCGTCTTCAATCGACGTCTTCACGTATTTGATGGTCGGAATGGGTTTCGAATATAATTCGATCCCGGACTTTCCGAACCAACAATCGTATTGGTCTGGTTTGATAGTCGGTGTTTTAACTATCAAATAACAATAGTGTGAACACAATGAGTTTTCTGATTCAGTACTTGGCACAACTCGACCTCCTTAAAATATATTTAACCAAATTCCCTTTTGACTAACTTTAACTGATTTACTTTGATTGATTCACTCTAACTTGACTGACTCGACTTATTTAACTCGACAAACTTGACTTGATTACTCCTATTAACTAATACTCGACTTAACTCCATTCGCTCGACTCTAGATCGCAGCGATCACAATGGTTACGCTTGATTCCCTCAGGAAACATCCGACCGCCATAGGCTATCTGCAGCCCTGCGAATTACGCTAGCAGTCGTACGCAATGGAACTTTTTCCTAGATAACTTTGTTTGACTAACTCTAACTATATTCGATCAACTCTAATTAAATAACAAATGTTTAAAATAAATTTTAAAGCACTTTTTCTTATTTCCTTTGGAACCATCATTGCAATATTATTAAATTCCCAAAATTTTGCATTAGAGTTCGATGTACCTCGTATAGGGTAAAACAATTTCAACAACTTCACTTACTTCAAACTAATACTGTTCCTCGATAATAGCGAGGCCAACCGAGTTGGGGTATTTTAGTTACCTCTCAGACCTTGGTCAACCCGTTCTTATCTCGGAATAACATCAGTCTATCACTTAACCATTTTCCCAAATCTTATTTACCTTATCGATTTCAACTCGATCCCATAAATTGTTTCTTACATTTGAAATCTTCCTTTAAAGTCTTTTATTTAATTCCCTTATCTAAATTAATATCCATTAAAACATCACTTTAACTTCAAATATTATTCCACTTCAAACCTTTTGACTTATAATATAAATCCCTCGTCACATAAATTGATTTCATCTACTTGGACATTTTATAATAAACCTTTATCACCTCTTTGGCTAAACCTCATCGTCATTTGATCACTGGTTAAATGAATATCATATATTAAATCTTGTTGAAACTTGGATTTTACAAATCCCTTTAATAAATTCTTACTTGGCATTAAATTGAATTCACCACTTTAAATTATTTGAAATTTAAAGAATAACTTGCTTTAACATCTACTATATCAAAATATAGTTAACTTTAATCTTAACCCAAAATAGCATTTTTATCATGTTTACGTGCTTACTCGATAATAATCCAGGTTATTAACAATAACCAATTCAACTATCTCTTTAGACTATAGTTAATCGAAGATTAACTAATATCCAACACTATTTGATAACTTTAATAAATATTTAACCAACATTTATTTCCTTTGACCATTCTACTCGAAACGGTGAATTTGCCAACTATACACATCAGTTAACTATTAACTGAAATTCCAATTGTCATTTCCCCTTTCTTAAATTAATTAATTAACTTAATTAATTTAAGTCACATTTTAATTGTTTGAAACAATAAATTTCCCTTTTTTACAACCTATGGAATATCTTGATTTCTGCTTCTCAACTGATCAAAACCATTTAACTAAATTCTCTTAATAACTCGATTTAACTTATTTAATTTAAATTCCCGGTTTAAATACTCGTATGAAATAATTGAATAACTTAAAATTCAGTTATAAATAAATTATAACTTTGAAACCCCATCAATTTCCCTGACGGTAGAACAATGTTAAAACCCTACGACTGGACCATTACTGCCCATCTACTCAGTCAACACAAACAATTGACTTTAACCACAACAACGATGGTTGTATATTCAACTATCAACGTTCAAATAGTTTTGGTGTCAAATGATGTGAACAATCCATATATATGTACAACAAACAACAATACAGTTTATTTGAGGAATCCGGTCGGATCCTCCAACCTGTCCTTCTCTGCATCACAGATGTCAGTTGATAACAATATGCGAATTAAACAATTGCAGAATATAAATAACTGCAACCATCAACCAACAACAAGCAACTTGCATCCATCGCATCCAATCAACCAATTTAAACTGTTAACTGCAAAATATATTTTACAGTGAATGTACCACATCACAGGATTCCAGAAGGTGTGAGAATTAACTCACCAGAGTTTATTCTGGTCAACGGTTGATGTGTTTGTCGCTTTTAATCTTGAACGGACGTTCAAAATTAGCTGATTTTTCAATGGTGTCAGATCAGAGCCTAGTCAGTGCCATCGTCTAGATCTCATTCCTGCGATCCCAACGGATCCAGTTTCGTCAGATTCCGTTAACAAACGAAAAAGTTATCGCCAATTTAAGTTTGAATAAATTAAACGATTTATTAACTAACTAATTAATAATTAATTATTAAAAACAAAATTATCCTTACCTTAATTAACGGTTAAAGTGCCACGACATCATTAATTAAATCGAATTAACGCGTTTCTCTAATCCCCTTTGCCAAAACCACTCGTTCTTCTTCCTACCCGTGCCTGCTACCTTCAGACGTAATACACCACTTCAAACCAAGCCCCAACGCCACATGTCAGGGCCACCGTACCCACGCCTGACTGTCGTCAGATGACCACACCACCCAGAGCTGCCTTCGCCCGAAGCCTCTGACCCCCCAGCGCCTCCGACCGCCTGGAAATCGTGTTTGAACGGAAGCCGTTCATTTGCCTTTTTCTCCGACCACACTTCACCAGAACCAACGCCACCGCCACCATTCTAACCACCTTCCAACCCCCTTCGATTTGCTTTAGGCCACCACACCCCTCGACTTCACCGCTTTGCTGATACTTCCTTCCACCCCCGACGTTAACTCAGAAACACGTGACTTCGGCTCCGAGTTGCTCCTCCCGCTGATCGCCAGAGAGCTCGCCCCCTCCTTGCTTCTTCCGTTGATCGTCAGTAGCCAGTTCGAAATGATCGAGGGCATAAGGATGGGGTTTTGATTTTACTGAGAACTGAAGACTTCAGTTTTAAATAGTGTTTTCATTCAAATTGGTTTTGATTTATATCTCGAGGCAAGGATTTCTGTTTCTTCATTACTGGAAGTAAAAGAAAAAGAGAATTGAAGCAACGTATTTATAGGAAGAGAACACCGTGGAGGCCAAGTAATTAGATGTATAGGTATGAAGTAAAATGGTAGGCTAGCTGTTTGATGGTGCTTGGCACAGAACGTGGTCGGCAAGGATATGAAATGTCATTTTCGTTTATAAATGCTTGGTCGGCAAGGCAGTTGGTTAGGCACTAGGGTAGGTCCGAACTTGAGTTTTTCTTTTCAATCATAGGGGTGCAAGACGAGGTGATTTTCCAGGTGATGGAGAATTATGTGCGCGGAAGGTAGATGTAGCATGTGCAGATTGCTTCATGTGGAAGGAATTTTAATACACATTATATTTTGAAACTCCACCGTAAAGTAGTTGATAAAAACCACCATAAACAATTTCTGTCTTCTGATAAAAAAACTAATCTTAGTGTAAAAAGGTATTCTGGTCCCAATGGGACAAGTTTCGTCGAATTCTGATATTGTTTGAAAAAATTTCCTTTATAAAACCAGAAATAAACACGCATTTTAATTTTTCATGGTCACTAGGTAAATCAAATAAATTTGAAACTTTGAAATCTTAAAATAATTCTTCAATACGAACCCAACGGCACTAGTCTCGTCGCATTCTGAGACTGTTTCCCCGGTAGGCTATTTTTAGGCGTACCGCACTGCCATTTCGAACACCAATTTAGCCGGTTTTCAAAAATAACAAACTATATATGTATCCTGACTCAAATCAACAATACGAACTCAACGAAACTGGTTTCGCGGCCTAATTTGATCGTCTGCTCAAATTACCCTCAAATCTCCCTTTATTAATTTAATTCGCGTTATAGAAAATGAACGAGCGTTTATGGCTACCGTGGTCACATACGATATCGGTTTGCCACGCCATTCAACACCGTACAATAATTTAACGATACGGTTCCGATGAAACTGATTTCACCGAAATCTGAGTCCGTTTGCAAAACGGCCATTTTAACTCGTATATTTTAAATAACGATTTTCACGGCGACTCTTTCAAAATTTGATTTGGCCATAAAACAAAATGTACACGACGAAAATTGGATTTTTCTCTGCCATTGGAAAGATATCGTCTAACCGGTCCCGACGTTTCTTGTTTCAAGGAAATCCGCTTTATTTTGAACCCGGTACAACCGTTTGAAGTTCAAAACGCCGAAACGCGAACTGCCGCGCCGCTGCAGCTCGTTATTTAATTAAATTATAAACTATATATATTCGTCGTCGTTTTCAAAACGAATTGTCACTAAAATTTCAGTATAAACAATATTTGACCACTTTAAACTGTCGGATCACAGTATATTTCAATTTCGACACTTTCCCATATTTTGGAAATTAAAATAATATTTATTATTTATTTTATATAATATATTCACAATATAATCGTTAAATTCGATTATCCAACCTCAAACCAATATTTTAAATTATTAAAATATTTAAAATAATCCAATTAAATTGGCAGAAAAATACGGGTCGTTACAAAAAAGGTTTAATCTTTTTAAAGAAAAAGGTTTAATTTTTTTTTTCTTTTTTTAAAGAAAAGATTTGAACTTTCAAAAATAAAGATCATATTTTCAAAATAGAAAAAAACGGGATTTTTATTAAGTAGAAGGAGTAAGATATCATTTTTGTATTTTTAAAGTAATAAAAATATAATTTTTACATCATAGGAATAACAAAAATATAATCTCTATTTTTGAAAAGGCGGAGTATATATTTTTGAAATACAGTTTTTATATATTGAATAACATAGTAAAAATTCGATTTTTACATATGTAGAGAATACGGGCAACGAAAGCGACAAAAGGCGAGATTGGCGAAGGTTTCTCTAAGGAAGAGTCGTAGTAGTTGGATAGCTATTGGTGAGATTTCTGATTTAAAAATATTGTATATGTGTGAAATGAAAGTGAATTGCTATATATATATATATATATATATATATATATATATATATATATATATATATATATACGCCCCTCGTCCACAAACCATGGACGATATTTATTGGTTGAAATTGTTGTGAAAATTGATTGATAGCGAATGGTTGTTTGGGATTGTTTGTGATTGATATTGGTTGATTGTGGTTGAAAAATACCCGTTTGTGATTGTGAAATATTTGGTTGAAACCACATAGGATTAGTTTGTGGAAATGAAATAAATATATACATGCCGCCTGCGTGCGAACTAGATGCATGATCCCCATTGTCAAAAACCACGAGGTTTTAAGGTAGAGCGAGGAGCCGTACTAGGGACGGTCCCGGTTTAACTACCCTGCCGTTATGCTGCCGAAATTTTGAATAATATCCGTGTGTTTGAATTATTTTCATATGCTTAAAATATATTTATTCATTGTATAGAAAACATTCATGTGTTGAATTGATATTCATTCGTTGATTAGAAATTCATGTGTTGAATGGTATTCATATTTCGAAATAAATTGTTTGATAATAAAAATCACCTTTTATCGACTATATGAACTGTGTAAAATAATCTCGTTTTAAAAGAAATTGTTTTAGGATAAAAATCTTATTTTTATCACCTATAGGAACTATATAGAAAAATAGTGTTTTGAAATGAATTGTTTTTACAATAAAAATCACATTTTTATTGTATGCATAAATCGTTGAAGTGTGAAGTGTTAAAAATAGCCACTTGTTCAAAATAAACATATATGAGTTGAAATATTCATTAATTAGCTAATGAAATGATTTGCACCTATTAATGTAACATTAGAATGAATGGTGTTTTTAAACCAAATTGAAATCAAATATGAAGTCGAATAGAAAATGATAAATGATATGAACTGTGTATATGTGTACATACATATTCATTGAACAGGTTATAGCAAAGGGGCTAGAGAAGAGGAATAAAATTTTGTGCCCGACAAATAGGTACACGTTTACTGTTTTGTTTGGGTGATGATTTTATGAGCCTGTTGGCTAGCCGCTTGGCTTTTTCTTTTTCTTTTTGAGATTAGAAGGACCGGGAACGCTATATGCGATTTCCCGATGCTCCCGGTGCAGGGGAGGTTATGGCGAAATTTTCCAAAAATTTAAGGTGTTAGAAAAATATTTGAAGTGAAAACGATATGGAAATCATTGAATGAACTATATTTATATAAATATATAAATATAAATAAAATTAAAACGAAACGAGGCCGTGCAGTTCGTATTTTGAAACCGGGATTTCAAACAACTAGTACGGGAAATCCGACCATTGGATTTTCCCGAAACCTCAACCGTCGGGTTCGCCTTGGAATAATCTTTCCAACGGCACCAACCTTGTAAAAATCCAACGGTTGGATTGTCTGGAATGTTTAATTCAAATCTGAAGAAAAACAGCGCCAGAAGCGATTATATTTATATATATATAAATATAATTATATATTTAATCGAATAACGACGCTGCAGTTCGTATTTTGAAATCGAAAATTCAAACGATTGTACCGGGAGATCCGACCGTCGGATTTTCTCGAAACTGGAACCGTTTGATTCGTTTTGAAAAGACCTTTCTAATGATGTAAATTTTGTGAAGATCCAACGGTTAGATTTTCAGATATGTGTAAATCAAATCTGAAGAAAAACAGCGCCACGGCCGCTGTATGGCCCGAAGCGTCGTTTTGAATAAAATGGCTATTTTAAAATAAATAAAAATAGCGATAAATCGTTATAAAATATTATAAACAATATGGAAGGGAAATAAACTGAATTTGCTCGATTTGTGTGGCTTTTGATGGTTGAATGTATTTGGTGTGAAAATTACATTAAAGAACAAAATTGGTGTTGTCGAATAATTTAACCATTGAAATAAATTGATTTGAAATTCTAAATATACGTGAATTATTTGAAAAAGCCGAGTTAACTCTCATTTCAAATAATTGATCGACGATTGAAAGTCGAAGATGAAGACGATGGTCGAAGACCGGAGATCTTCACCTCGTTTGGATGGTAACAGAGGTCCTGATTGGGAGGCATCCCGAAATATGGATAATGAGTGGTGATCGTCCAGGCGTACGTGGTGGTCGAAGGGTTTGCGAGGTATTTAGTGCCTCCAGTTTCGTTCAGACCCAGAACGGACTTGTAAATGGACTGTGTGTCTGACATTGGAGTTTATTCTGTGTTGACTGATTTCTGTTAAATATACATCTGTTTGGCGGCGGAGAATTTATTCTTTTGCTTAACGCCCTTCTCTGAGACGCACGAGCTCAGAGGTTGTATATCGATGGACATCAATCGCATGGCGTGAATTGCCTGTGTGGCATGCTAAGATGCAGTGATCAGGACTTCTGTTGAAAAGCAAAGTCTTGTGGTGATGATCAAAGCACCGCCTGTGTGGCGTAGCTTTGTGTATAACGTGAATTTGCGAGCCTCACATCCCGGTATGAACCTAAAACGGGAGAAGGACCTCAGGGAGGGCATGCGTTTCTTTCTAGCTAGGGTGGTGTCAGTGACCTACCAGCCCTGACATTTATATACTTTTCACCTATGTGGTTGTTGTTGTTGCGAGGCGCCTCGGTTTGATCGGACGATCCGGGTCCGATGGAGTCATTCGTTGGCTCGTTTACGCCCCAAAGGGCGGAGGAACGTATTGTTCAGGCACTATAATCCACTCCGTGTGGACCGGCCCTGACGATCCAAGGGGCAGTTGCGGCTGTTCCGGAGAAATGGGCTAGATTGTCTCGAATTCGGTAAGGACTATCTTTTGCCTTGGTTCATGACGGAAATCCAATTTCCAAATACGACATCGTGCGGTTTTGATTGTATACCTATATATGGCGACATAGTGGTATGGGGCATTCATGCCGTCTATGATTGATAGTTATGATTTGAAATTGTTTTAAAAACATATAAACACTAGCAATAATATCAAATGCCTTTGTTTTATTCGTATCAAGCATATTTGGCTGTTATAAGGTAAAAACTCTATCCTCCGGTTTGCGTTGCATTGTGTGATGGGAACTGAGTCTTATAACGTCTTCATTTTTATAAAAAGCATAGCGATGTTTAAAAGATTGATTTGTTTTAAAGCACTGGCCATCCAATGGAGTAAACCCGTTCCACGAAAGTGGCGTGGTCCTGTGATTAGCCATATTATATATGTGTTGAGTAGATTTCTCATACCAGTCCCATGACTGACTCGTAGTTTGTTTCACACTCAAACTCGGGTGCCCCCTTTTTCTACACGGGCAGCCTTGTATTCAGGTTTAGCTGGTTCTTTCTGGATAGCTGGAGCTGAAGATGGATTCTATCATTTATTTCTTTTTATGCTGTTCAGCTCCTATTGTACATATTTTGTTTATTTCCGCTGTAGACATTTATGTATAGCTGAACTGTATTTGTACTAAGTAAGATCCTGTATACTGTGTAACTCTGATGATTACTTTTATCCAGTATATTTTGTTGTTCATTATCTGGTGTATTTATTTAATTCTGTTCTGCTATTATCTGTTTCTGTGTTATATTCCAAAGATAGCCCTGTTTCCGTCTGAACGGGAATTCGGGTCGTCTCACCAAATAGCCACACGGGCGTCTCATATCAAAAAGAAAAAGAAAAAGCCAAGCGGCTAGCCAACAGGCTCATAAAATCATCACCCAAACAAAGCGGTAAATGTGTACCTATTTGTCGGGCACAAAATTCTATTTCTCTTCTCTAGCCCCTTTTGCTTTAACCTGTTCAATAGATATGCATATACACATATACAATTCCTATCACTTATCATTTTCCATTCAATTTCATATTTGATTTTCTTCAGTTTTAAAAACACCATTCATTCTAATGTTGCATGCATAGGCTAAAATCATATCATTAGCTAATTAATGTATATTTCAATTCATGCACGTTTATTTGAACAAGTGGCTATTTTTAACACTTCACATTTCAAAGATGATAATTTCAACACATGACTATTTTATTTAGTTCCTATGTATGTTAAAAATAATATTTCTATCACAAATATTTATTTCAACGTCCGCATATCTTTAGCATATCACACATATGATAAAAATGATATTTTTATCATTTAAAATATTTATTCGACAAATAGATGTTTCAACACTTCATAGTTTCAATAAAAATGTAATTTTTATCGTTCGATCTTTTTATTCAACACATGAACCTTTCCACTACACACACTTCTCAACAAATGAGTATTTCCACACATGGGCATTTTATTTAGGTTGTTCATATTAGAAAGATGGAATTTTTATTGTTGAAATTATTTATATAAGGCGAATATTTTTATTTACTTCATATACATATAAAAATGTGATTTTTATTGTTTAAACACTTCATTCATTCACAAATGAATTTAATTTTCATACAACACTTTTCAACACACAAACATTTCCACACATGGCTATAGTTTCAACATATGGCTTTAATTTCAACGCATGAAGATAATTTCAACATATGAAAATAATTCTAACACACAAAGATTATTCAAAATTTCGGCACAATAACGGCAGGGTAGTTAAAACCGGCACCGTCCCTAGTACGGCTCCTCGCTCTACCTTAAAACCTCGCGGTTTTTGACAATGGGGATTCATGCATCTAATTGGCACGCAGGCGGCATGTTTATTTTTATTTCCACAAATATTTTCAATTCATTTCAATCACCAATGGGTATTTTTCAACCACAACCAAACAATATCAACCACAAACAATTATTCAACCATTCGTATTTTTCATCCAATATTTCACACCAATTCACCACAATAAATATCGTCCATGGTTTGTGGACGAGGGGAGTATATATATATATATATATATATATATATATATATATATAATTGCTATATTTCACTTGCATTTCAACACATATATCAATTATTCTATGCATGTAAAATTCATACTTCGCTTATATAGCTTACACTACGCATGTACATGAGGTATACAACACGTATGTAATTTATATTTCGCTTATATAAATTATACACGACATTTTCCATACAATTTCACGTTAATTTAGATTTCTCACTTTGGTTTTCTAAGCGCTAAAAATCGATACGATGTTAGAAAAATCCGCAGCTTCTTCTATTGGGTAAAGAGCTTCCTTGCGGTCTCGATGTTTCCTGTTTCATCGAATTTCGTCAACACACCAAAAAGATATGATTTTTCAAAGTGTAAAGATCAAAGAAAAACTCACTTTCACGAAGCTTCAAAACTAGGTTTACAGTTTTCGCGAAATCAGTGGCACGTGGGGACGATCGGGGAGTTGGACGTGGAAGAGGGAAGAGAGGGCTTTAAATCGGTGGTGGTTTGGTGGCGTTCGGTAGTCGGTGGCGTTCAGGGCGGCTGCGGGAAGTGCTCGACTTCCTGGCGTCGATACGGGCGGAGGAGGCGACGAGGGTGGCAGCGGTGGGGTCGGATTTGAAGAGGAGGCTGAGGCGCGTCGAATGGTGGCGGCGGCGAAGGCTGTAGGTGGCGGTAGTTGCGACGGCGGAGGAGAGAAGGTGGGGAACGGGTTTCGCCGTTGATCGGGGGGGTTTTCTTTTTTTTTATTTTTAAAATTTATGAAAGGAAAATTCTGATTGGCCGAAGGTTATATTAAATTTTTAAATAGTGTTTTCTCCAACGAACTCCTTTTTAAACCCAACGACTATCGCCCCTAGCCAAATACCCCCATTCCGGACACAATGGGATATGTTTCGTAGGCCAATTCGACTGTTACAGTCAGTTATTTTTCAAATTAATGTATAAAACATTTAATTTTTAACTTTCAACGTACGTTTCAATTTGCCAGGGCCACAAAATGATTCGAAAAATTCCAGAAAAATAAATCTAGCTATGTTTTGACGCTACGGTCCTAACAAAACTAGTTTTGTCGAATTCTGAGGTCGTTTGAAAAATGGCCATTTTCTGGTCGATCCAATTTAACAGAAATCGACCAAACACATTTTCTTTTGCCCCGCTCACATACTAGCTTCAAAAATTATGAAATTTGAAACCTAGCAATAGTTTGACATCCCGGACCCAACAAAAGTGGTTTCGTCGAATTCCGAGGTCGTATGCAAAATATCAATTTTCCAGGGCTATATATTCTATATACCGACTCTTCTGAAAATTCATTCGGCCATAACTTTTGATTCCCGTTATGAAACTTCGATTTTTCAGATTCGTTAGAAAGGTATTGACTAACAGATTTAAATATTTTCGGTTTTGCTAAAATCCGTTATATTTTCCATCCTGCATAGTTGGTCAAAGTTTGAATTCAAATTTTCAAACTGACTAACTATTTCTAATTCACTATTTTATTGAAATATTCTATTTCAATTGTTCAAATTTCTTTAAAATAATCAATTTAAAAATTTTAAATTGGCTCGTATTTACCGGGTTATTACAAACGTATATTCGAAGTTTTAATATTCTGGATAGATATAGAATCACACTCTAGACACCCGGGGATGATTTTGATGATGGGGCATCATCATCAGTATTCATATTCGAGTTTCGAAGGTGTGATTTCTATATATTTCCATTAGACTGGTGTGAGAACCAAAACTAGATTAGGTTTATTGTTGTGATCTGGCACCAAAAACATGATTTTCTGTATATGTATCAAAATTATGAATTCGAAACGTTAATCCACTAATTGATTGATGGTTGTGTTGTTTGTTTATTTGTTTGACATTTTTAGCCATTTAGCCTAATTGAACCAAACATTGAACTGTATTGAAAATTAGTCGCAATTACATGCATATGCATGTACTTACATTGAACAGGTCATAGCAAGGAGGCTAGATCAGAAGAATAAAATTGTTTGCCCGACAAATAGGTATGTGTTTATTATAATTTACTGTTTTGTTTGGGTGATGATGATTTTATGAGCCTATTGGCTAGCCGCTTGGCTTTTTCTTTTTCTTTTTGAGATCCGAGGTCCTGTATGGACATTTCGGGATTTTCCCGGTGCTCCCGGTGCAGGGGAGGTTATGGCAAAAAATTTTGAAAATTTAGGGTGTTAGCCAAATTTTTGAATTTTTTTAGAAAATTTCTTTGAAACAGAGAAGTTGAAGAACTTAAGCCGTAGCAAAAATAAAGGAAGTTGAGTTGATTAGTGAAACAACTTTCGGCTTCGTTCCTTTTCGGGGACAAAAAGTTTTAAGTGGGGGAGATTGTAACAACCCGGAAATGCGAGCCAGTTTAAAAATTTTATGTTGGCAATTTTAGTGAATTTTGAACATTTAAAATGATTTATTTTAAATAATATTGACGAGAAATTTATTTTGAATGGAATTAGAACGTATATTTATATACCTCGTCGTTAGAATATAAATAATTATTTATAATTATAAATAGAATTGAAAATGGCTCGGTAGTTCGATAATTCGATTCCAAACTTCAAATGAATGTACCGGGTGCAAAATAAACCATATTTTAGTGAAACAAAACATATTTGAATCTAATTGATAATATCATTCCAACGAATCCGAAAAATTGAAATTTCATAGCGGGAATCAAAAGATATTTCTAGCTGAAAATTCTGAATAGTCGCTATGGAATTCACACCCTTAAAAATGGGAATTTTGCAAATGACCTCGGATTTCGATGAAACCACTTTTGTTGGATCCGGGAAGTCAAATTATTGTTGGATTCCAATTTTCATAATTTTTAGAATCAATATGTGAGCGTGACAAAGGAAAACGCGTTTGACTAGTTTTAGTTGATTTTAATCGACCGGAAAATGGCTATTTTTCAAACGGTCTCAGAATTCGACAAAATTAGTTTTGTTAGAACCATATCGACAATACGAAGCTAGAAAATATTTTTCTGGAATTTTTCGAGTTAGTATGTGACCCCAGTAAATTGAAATGCGCGTTCAAATTCAATATATAATGTTATATTTTGATTTTGACGAAAACTGATTGAAACAATCGAATCAGCCTACGATACATATCCCATTGTGTTCGGAATGAGGGTAATTAGCTAGGGGCGACAGTCGTTGGGTGTTGTTTAGAGATCGTATGAAAAGTCAACTTAAATTGGAAATAATAATAATATATTAATATTATATATATATATATATATATATATATAACTCTCACCTTTCCCTCTCTCAGATCTGAAATCTATTTAGAAAAGAAAAAAACAATCATTCTATTCCCATCGTAGCCGCCTCCGCCAAGCTGCCAAAGTCGCCGCTTCCCCCTACAGCGTCGGCCCCCTACGCCTCCAGCTCCCTCCACAGATGCGAGCTTGAGCCCGTCTCCCCAAATCGACCGCGACGCGCGCAACCCTCCCCCCCCCCCCCCCCATCGTGCATCCACCGCTTGACAATCCTTCACCTCCTCCAGCGCCACCTCAAGCCGACCAGTGGCCCCCCCTTGACTGAAAACCCTCCTTCCCTTCCAAACAGTGAGTGTTTTCATTGATTTACGTTTATTTTATATTTTCAGTTTCAATACGTGTAATACCATGTTTAAAAATGCTATTTTTATGTTGAATAAATCGAGGTATATATATGTTTTATATATACAACATACAAATCAAAGGTATGATATTAATATAGCCAAGATTTGATTTTTAGAAACTAAAGAAGTGATTTTTATATTATAAAGAAAATATAATTTTTATTATATGAAGAAAGTAATGATTTTTAGAAAAAGAAAAATGGCATCTTTATATAAGGAAGTTGGAATTTTTATATGAATAGATTTGAAAGAAAAACGAGATTTTTATTTTAAAAGTAGCAGAATAAAAATATGATTTTTTTTTTATATTTGAAAAAGCGAAATCTTTATATTAGAAAAAACGAAATTTTTATATTTGAAAAGCGAATCTTTATATTTGAAAAAGCGAAATCTTTATATTTGAAATGGCGAAATCTTTATATTTGAAAAGGCGAAATCTTTATATAGAGAATAGCGTGATAAAAATAGAATTTTTATCTATATAGTAGCGGTGTAAAAATAGAATTTTTATCTATATAGTAGCGGTGTAAAAATAGAATTTTTATAAATGTAGTAGCGATGTAAAAATAGAATTTTTATCTATATAGTAGTGGTGTTGTGACGGCAAGGAATTTCGCTCGATCCGAATCAGTCGTTAAACCGATCTAGACCATTCGAAACCCCTGATCGTTTGAGAACAGGACAAATCAGAACGCAGACGGAAGAACATTTCATTGTTATTACAACAATTCCATCAGAATACAAGAATATACAGAGTATAAATGAATAAATTATATTCGATAATTATCAGAGATTACAATAAATTACATAGCAGCGGAAAATAAGACAAAGCACAACTGAAGGTGATATACGGATACAGAGCTTTCTAGATATCATTCCAGCTGTAAACCAGGATCCTTTGAATATAAATCTACAAAACCAAAACTACTAGCTGCCCGTGTAGAAAATAGGGGCACCCAGAGTTTAGGTTAAAACAATAAACTCCAGGTCAGTCATGTGACTGGTGTGAGAACTAAAACAGTTATTTAAAGCTTTACTTTAAAAGAGAGTAATTCAAGGGACCACGCCGTATAACACGGAACGGGTTTCCTCCTAAGAATACTAGTGCGTAGAATAAACAACGCAATGCTTTTTCGAAAAAATGAAGCTATTATAAGACCCAGGTCTCATCACACAATGCAACGCAAGCCGGAGGATAGGGTTTTTCCTTATAATAGCCAAACATGCTTGGTACGTTTAAAACAAATCATTTGATACTATAATAAGTGTATAGTGTCAAAATAATTTCAATCATAAATATAAATCATAGACGGCATGGGTACCATATATCATGTCGCCATACTTGTTCTACAATTAAAACCGCAATACACATATTGGAAATTGGATTTCCGTCATGAGTCGAGGCAAGGGGCAAGCTCCTCTCCGCTTTCGAGACACTCTAGCAAATGTCTCAGGACTACACACTCTGGGCAATCCTGGATTCGGCTGGGCCGGTCCTCACTTACGTTAGATGATTGGCAATTCCTGAACACACGTTTCCCAGTCCTTGCAGACCTATAATCGAGGCGCCTCATTCCAACAACCACAAAGGTGAAAAGTATATAAATGTCAGGGCTGGTAAGTCACTAACACCACCAAAGCTAGAAAGAAACGTCATGCTCTCCCAGCAGTCCGTATCCCGTTTTTAACTCATACCGAGGTGTGAGGCTCGCGAATTCACGTTATACACAAAGCTACGCCACAAAGGCCGTGCTTTGATCATCAACCACAAGACTTTGCTTTTCAACAGAAGCCTTGATCCATGCAACTCAGCATGCCACACAGGCAATTCATGCCATGCAATTGATATCTATCGATATATAACCTCTAAGCTCGTACATCTCAGAGAAGGGCGTTAAGCAAGAGAATAAATTCTCCACTGCCAAACAGATATATATTTAAAAAAAATCAATCAACACAGAATAAAATCCAATGTCAGACACACAATCCATTTACAAGTTCGTTCTGGGTCTGAACGAAACCGGAGGCACTTTCTTCGCATATCCATCGATCTCCGGGTACGTCTGGACGACCACTATCTGTTTCCATCCTCTTGGGTGTACAGCCCAATCAGGATCATCAGTAATCAACCAAACAATGTGAAGACTTCCGGTCTTCAACCACCGTCTTCATCTTCGACTTATCGTCGAATCGGTTATTCAGAATGGGTGTAAACCCGGCCTTTCCGAACAACCTGCATATATTAAAACGAATGTTACACAAACACAACATACGCCTCATTCCAATTCATATTCTCAGGGGAAAAGTTCCCATTAATTTTATCCAAGATAAATTCTTTAAAATTTATCCTTTAATCTTCCTTTGGATGTCGTTTCAAACCAAATTATGGTTTTCTAAACTAGTCGAGATTAGCGAACCACACCGAAGTAATTATTTATTTTATTTCCCTATCCCAACCTATTCATCCCATGAAGTAAAACTGGTAATATTTCATATCTAACACCGGGGTGTTATCGGTAAAATTAATTATCATTTCACGTTCAAATCTAATTAAAGATTTAACTATCGCTTTGGAGCAAAACTGATAATACTCCATTCTCGCTCACTTTCTATATTTGATAATTTAAATTATAGATTCACCTTTCAATCTAATTGTAGATTCGTTAAAACTCCTTTTACTGGGTTTAAAGAACAAGTGTTACTTAAAACACAGTTCACGACAAACCCAAATCACATTCTGTTTGTTATCGGGTTAAAGAACTGGTGTTATTTAAAACACAGTTCACGACAAACCCATGAATCAATTCTATTTAAAACCCATTTCAAATCCAATTTATTTATTTAAAAATAAACGGAGTTTAATTTTAGTTCAAACTAGTTTATTTCGATAAAAATTTATTTTTATCTTTTCAAATATGGAGTTTTTCATCCCAATTTTTCCCAAATCATTTCTTATGATTTTACATAAATTATTACTATTTTTAATAATTTTATCAAGGCTCGTACAGTCGATTTCCATCAACGGCCATCGAACTGCACTTACAGCAACCTTTTTCAAATTTGATTTGGACGTATCTCCAAATACAACTGTTAGATTTCAAATTTCTAATATTCGTTAGAAAGCTCTTTTCAATACGAACCCAATGGTTCTGGTTTTAGGAGAATCCGACGGTCGGATCTCCCGTAATGTCCGTTTGAAATAAATGGTCGAAATTCACGAACTGCCGCGGCACGGCGAGTTCTATTCAGGCCACTATATTATATGTATATTATATATATAATATATATTTCGTCGATTACTATTTAAAACGAATTATACAGATAGTTATAAATTCGTTTCAAAAACAATTTCAACTTCCATTTCAATTCAAATCAAAATTTAATTTTTCCTTATAAATTCGTTTTAAAGTTCATTTGAATTCAATTCAAATTTCAGTTCAATTTGAATTCATTTCAATTCGTTTTCAATTCAATTCAAATTCGTTTCCTATTCAAATGAAATTCGTTTTCTATTCAAATCATATTCATTTTCTATTCAAATCAAAATCGTTTTCTATTCAAATTAAATTCAATTCGTTATATATTCAATTCAATTCAAATTCGTTTTCTATTCAAATCGAATTCATTTTTTATTCTGTTCAAATTCAATTCATTTTCTATTCAAATCGAATTCGTTCTCTAATTACATCAAATTCAATTCGTTTGCTAATTAAATAAAAAACAATTCGTTTCCTATTCAATTCGAATTCAAATTGGTTTTCTATTCAATTCAACTCAAATTGGTTTTCTATTCGATTCAATTCAAATTGGTTTTCTATTCGATTCAATTCAAATTTCATTTCAAAATATTCGATTTCGAAATCACTTTTCAATATTCATTTTAAAATGAATAAAATCGATATAAATATCGTTCACGTCAAAATGGCGTCAATCTAATCAACACGGCTTCATATAATTCTATTTTCAAATATTCTATTTCAGATATTTCTTTTTGAAATATTTCTATTTTAAAATATTTCGTTCAACACATGAGTAATCTCAACGGATGAGTACAGTCAACACATGAACCTTTATTTTATATTGATAAAGAAGTAAATTTTATTACTAAAATATTTCGTTCAACACATGATTAATCTCAAAGGATGAGTACGGTCAACACATGAACCTTTATTTTATATTGATAAAGAAGTAAATTTTATTATTAAAATATTTCGTTCAACACATGACTAATCTCAACGGATGAGTACAGTCAACCCATGAACCTTTATTTTATATTATTCTTTATCTTCTAAATTGGAATGAGGCCCAATCAATCACCATATAAAGTTAATTATATGGATTCCATACAACACATGTATATAATAGCAACGATAAATAATCAACCATCATCCAAAGTGCACTACACTGTATAAGCATCAAATATAGATATTTAACGCTTATAATAGCCTGTCAATCAATTGATCGACATACAACCAATTATTGGGATTAGTGTATGTCGTATTTTATCCCAATATCCGTGTGGGGTTTCAAACAATCAAACACAGATTTTAGTTGTGCAGTTGGGCGATGTGTAAAATTTATCGTCCCAATCAATGTCAGTCAAATCAGTGTACATAAACAAACCATCTGGTTTGTAAATGAATATTTTATTTTATTCACTTCCACGTTAAAAATTATATTTTTAACGATAAAATATTTTATTTCAACACATGAATTTCTATTCAGTTCATTTACACAATAAAAATGATATTTTTATTTTTCTAACATATTTTAGAAAATTTCGGTGGCATAACGACACGATACTAGAAACGGGACGAGGCCTAGCCTTATCCCCGGTCTAGTGAAGGCCCACGCCATTCACACATCAATCAAATCAATTTCATTTCACCAAACAATTCAATTCAAACCAAATAATCTAACCAACTACACAACCAAAAAGTTAAACAAACAAGCCATCCATGGTCTGTGGATGACGGGTGTCGGGTGCTACTAAACACCGTCTGCATCCTAGTATATATATATATATAACTAGAGTGAGAAATTCTCACCAATAGCTATCTTAACTCCACGGCACTTCTAATGCAGGAAATCTTCACTGTTCTCGTCTCTTATCAATTTCGTCGCCCGTAGTCACTACATATGTAAAAATCACATTTTTACTTCGCTATTCAATATATAAAAATCGAATTTTTACTATGCTATTCAATATATAAAAATCAAATTTTTACTATGCTATTCAATATATAAAAATCGAATTTTTACTATCATGCTATATGGATAAAAATTCTATTTTTACCCCGCTACTATATAGACAAAAATTATATTTTTACAATACTACTATATAGATACAGATTTCGCCTTTTCAAATATAAAGATTTAGCCTTTTCAAATTTAAAGATTTCGCGTTTTCAAATTTAAAGATTTCGCCTTTTCAAATCTAAAGATTTCGCCTTTTAAAAAATATAGATTTTGTCTTTTCAAAAATATAGATTTCGTCTTTACTCCTTCTATAATATAAAAATCATATTTTTAATATCTAGACTATATAAAGATCATATTTTTAATCATTACATATGTAAAAATCACGCCTTTCTCCATTTAAAAATATCGTCTTTCTTCCTTTAAAAATCTAATCTTTTGTATTTTAAAAATCTAATCTTTTCTATTTTAAAAATCTAATCTTTTCTATTTTAAAAATCTAATCTTTTCTACTTTAAAAATCTCTTCATGTATGTATAAAAATATACTTTTCAAAAATAAAAATGCGAGCTTTGTCGTTTATCCTTCGAAGCGATAAAAACCTCATTTTTATTGTTCGCTCACGTAAATAAAGATAAAACTGATTACACTTAATAAATAAAATTAATTAAAGAAAGTAAAAACTTACAGTATTTTTTTTCCAACCTTGGGGGTTGTTCAAATCGAAAGAGGGAAGAGAAGAAGGCGCAGAAGGGGAAGAAGGGGTTCGTCGCGTCGGGTTGGTGATGGGGTGCTTGCGGTCCGGAATAGAAAAGGGGAGGAGGATCGAGAGGCAGAGGGGAATGTCGAGGAGGAGGTGGCGAGGGTGGAGGCGATGGTGGCGTGGCGCGGCAGGGCTTGGGCATCAGGTGGTGGGCTCCTTCGATGTGGGCATCAGGTGGTGGGCTCCTTCTAGGGTTTAGCAAGTTTTTTTTATTTCAGAAAGAAAGTCGGGGAAAGAGAAAGAAGTTTGGGGGGCTGTATATAAATTTAATTTAATTTTTTTTATTTTTTATTTTTTATTTATTTCAAAAAGCAACTTTTATTTTTGAACTCGAAACGAGGCCCACCGCTTGTCATCCATAGCTAATTACCCCCATTCCGAACACAATGGGATATGTATCGTAAGCTGATTCGATTGTTTCGATCAGTTTCCATTAAAATCAACGTATAACTCTATATATTGAATTTGAACGCGTATTTCAATTTACAGGGGTCACATACAAACTCTAAAAATTCCAGAAAAATATTTTCTAGCTTCGTATAGACGATACTGTCCTAACAAAACTAGTTTCGTCGAATTCTGAGACCGTTGGAAAAATGGCCATTTTCCAGTCGATTAAAATCAACTGAAACTGGTCAAATGCGTTTTCCTTTGCCACGCTCACATATTGATTCAAAAATTTAGGAAATATGAAATCTAGCAATAATTTGACATCACAGACCCAACAAAAGTGGGTTCGTCGAAATCTGAGGTCGTTTGCAAAATGTCTATTTTTAAGGGCCTGAATTCCATAGCGACTATTCCGAATTTTCAACTGGACATATCTTTTGATTCCCGTTATGAAATTTCGATTATTCGGATTCGTTGGAAAGATATTCTCAATTAGATCCTAATGTTTTTTGTTTCACTAAAATCCGGATTGTTTTTGCACTCGGTACATTCAATTGAAGTTTGAAATCGAATTATCGAACTACCGCGCCATTTTCAATTCTATTTATAATTATATATAATTATTTATATTCTAATGACGACGCTTATAAATATATACGTTCGAATTATATTCAAAATAAATTTTCGTCGATATTATTTAAAATAATTCATTTTAAATATTCAAAATTCGTTGTATTTGCCAAAATAAAAAAATTTAAACTGGCTCAGATTTTCGGGTTATTACAGGTGTAAAAATAGAATTTTTATCTATATAGTAGCCGTGTAAAAATAGAATTTTTATCTATATAGTAGCGATGTAAAAATAGAATTTTTATCTAAATAGTAGCGATGTAAAAATAGAATTTTTATCTATATAGTAGCGGTGTAAAAATAGAATTTTTATCTATATAGTAGCGATGTAAAAATAGAATTTTTATCTATATAGTAGCGATGTAAAAATAGGATTTTATCCATATGGAGTAATTATAAAAATATGATTTTTATACATAGCAAGAATATAAAAATGTGATTTTTAAATATGTAGTGGCTACGGGTAACGAAAGTGACGAAAGGCGGGAACTACAAGATTTCCTACATTAGAAGTGTCGTGGAGTTGGGATAGCTTTGTTGAGATCTTCTCACTTTAAATTTCTTTTTCTAGTTATATATATATATATATATATATACTAGGATGCAGACGGTGTTTAGTAGCACCCGACACCCGTCGTCCATCGACCATGGACGGCTTGTTTGTTTGATTGATGTGTTGTGAAAATTGTTTGTGATGTTGATGTGAAATAGATAATAAAATATATACATATGTTGAAATAAATCAATTATCGTTAAAAATATAATTTTTAACGTGAATATGAATATAGTGAATGTGAATAAATAAATATTCATTTACAAACCGCACGGTTTGTTTATGTATACCTATTTGAAGGATATTGATTGGGACGATAAATTTTACACATCGCCCAACTGCACAAATAATATTCAGTGTTTGTTGATTTGAAACCCCACACAGGTGTTGGGATGATATTTGGCGTACACTAATCCCAATTATTTAATTGTTTGTCGATTGATTGGTCGACAGGCTATGTAAGTGTTTATTATTTATATTTGATGCTTATGCAGTTGTGTGGTGCACTTTGGATGATGGTTGATTGTTTATCGTTGCTACTATATACATGTTTTGTATGGAATCCATATAATTAACATTATATGGTAATTGATTGGGCCTCATTCCGATTGGGATGAATATAAAAATATGAAAATTATCATGTGTTGAGAATATTTATGTGTTGAAATTACACATGTGTTGAGTAAAATATTTTAACAATAAAATTTACGTCTTTATCATATTTGAAATTAGAATCTACTTTACGGTCGGGGTCTGATTAAAAATCAAACAACAGACACCATGATTTTATAAAATATATTACATAACAAAAATAGTCGTGTGTTGACAGTACTCATGTGTTGAGATTGGTCATGCGTTTGAAAGAAATATAGATTCACGTGTTGAATAGAATATATATTCATTTGTTGAATAGAATAACGAATTTATTGAAATATATAAAGCCGTGTTGATTAGAGTTGCGCTATTTTGACGTGAACGATATTTATATCGATTATATTCGTTTTTATAATGAATATAGAAAAAGTAGTGATTTCAAGATATAACGTTTTGAAAATATTATCATTTATATAGTAATGATGTGAAATATTCAATTTTGATTTGAAATTGAATATAGAGTTGAAATGGTTTTGAAAATGACTTTAAAACGATTTATATTATAATATATATATATATATATATATATATATATATTATACATATAATGGCCTGAATAGTACGCGCTGCGTCGCGGTAGTTCGTGAATTTCGACCATTGACTTCGAATTAACGTTGCGGAAGATCCGACCGTCGGATTCTCCTAAAATAGGAACCGTTGGGTTCGTGTCGAAAAAATATTTCCAATGAATATTAGAAATTTGAAATCTAATAGTTGGATTTTGAATTATGTCTAAATCAAATTTGGAAAAGGTCGCTGTAAGTGCAGTTCGATGGCCGATGATGGAAATCGACTGTACGGGCCTTGATAAAATTATTAAAAATATCTATATTTTGTGTAAAATCATAATATGTGAATTGGAAAGAACTGGGATGAAAAATTCCACATTTGAAAAGATAAAAAGAGATTTTTATCGAAATGAACTAGTTTAGAACTAGAAATAAAATCGATTTATTTTTGAAATGAATAAATTGAATTTGAATTGGTTTTGAAAATAACCGGAATTTCCAATATATATAAAGTGGAAGTGGATTTGAATCGAAATTGTCATTGGAATATTTCGATGTAGGATTCCGTGATTCTACAGATATTGTTATGGGAATTTGAAAGATATATTTATATCGTTATTTCCAATACGATATTTTTTTGTTTCAAAATTTGATATTGAATATAAGCCGGTATATTTTCTATTCAGAGCCTTGTATTTAATATCAGTTGTGATTTGGGTTTGTCGTGAATTGTGTTTTAGGTGACATTGGTTCTTTAACCCAGTTAAAGACATGTTATTGATTTTTGAGAAGATTAAAACTAAGTGGAGTTTTAATGAATCTTTAATTAGATTGAAAGTGATTTGTTAATTTAAATTATCAAATCTGGAAAGTGATCAAGAATGGAGTATCACCAGTTTTTCTCCAAAGCGATAGTTAAATATTTAATTAGATTTGAACGTGAAATGGTAATTAATTTTATCGGTAACACCGTGGTGTTAGATATGGAGTGTTACCAGTTTTGCTTCATGGGATGAATAGGTTGGGATTGGGAAATAAAATAAACAATTACCTCGGTGTGGTTCGCAAATCCCGACTAGTTTGGAAAACCATAATACGGTTTGAAATGATATCCAAAGGAAGATTAAAGAATAAATTTAGAAGAATTTATCTTTGATAAAATTAATGGGAACCTATTCCCTAACGATGTGAAAGTTTGAATAAAAGAATATTTTGAATTGGAATGAGGCGTTTGTTGTGTTTGTGTAACATTTGTTTATCATATACGTGGGTTATTCAGAAAGGCCGGGTTTATACCCATTCTGAATAACCGATTCGACGATATGTCGAAGATGAAGACGGTGGTTGAAGACCGGAAGTCTTCACATCGTTTGGGTTATTACTGATGATCTTGATTGGGCTGTACACCCAAGATGAGGGAAACAGTTGGTGATCGTCCAGACGTACTTGGAGATCGATGGATATGCGAGGAAAGTGCCTTCGGTTTCGTTTAGACCCAGAACGAACTTGTAAATGAATTGCGTGTCTGACATTGGATTTTATTCTGTGTTGATTGATCTCTATTAAATATACATCTGTTTGGCGGCGGAGAATTTATTCTCTTGCTTAATGCCCTTCTCTGAGACGTACGAGCTTGCCAATCCTCCAAAGATAGGTGAGGACCGGCCCAACCGATTCCATGGATCAAAGCGGGGTCCTGAGACTTTTGCTAGAGTGTCGACAGGAGCTTGCCCCTTGCCTCGACTCATGACGGAAATTCTATTTCCAATACGTGATATTGCGGTTTTATTTGTAGAACCTAATATGGCGACATTGTGGTGTGGGTCATTCATGTCGCCTATGATTGATATTTATGAATGAAATTGTTTTCACACTATACACTTATAATAGTATCAAATGATTTGTTTTAAACGTACCAAGCATGTTTGGCTATTATAAGGGAAAACCCTATCCTCCTGCTTGCATTGCATTGTGTGATGGGACCTGGGTCTTATAATAGCTTCATTTTTCCAAAGAGCATTGCGTTGTTTTGTTATATGCACTAGTATTCTTGGGAGGAAACCCGTTCCGTGTTATACGGCATGGTCCCTTGAATTACTCTCTTTTAAAGTAAAGTTTTGAATAACTGTTTTAGTTCTCACACCAGTCCCATGACTGACCTGGAGTTTATTGTTTTAACCTAAACTCTGGGTGCCCCTATTTTCTACACGGGCAGCTAGTATTTTTGGTTTTGCAGATTTATATACACAGGTTCCTGATTTACAGCTGGAACGATGCTCGGAAAGCTCTGTATCCGTGTATCACTTTCAGTTGTGTTTTGTATGTTTTTCCGCTGCTATGTAATTTATTATAATCTCTGATATTATCGAATGTAATTTATTCAATTATACTCTGTATATTCTTGTATTCTGATGGAATTGTTGTAATAACAATGAAATGTTCTTCCGTCTGCATTCTGATTTGTCCTGTTCTCAAAACGATCAGGGGTTTCGAACGGTCTTAGTCGGTTTAACGTTCGGTTCGAATCGTGCGAAATTCCTTACTATTACACTGGGGGGGCGACGGCGGTGAGAAGCGGCGGTCTTTGGGGTGCTGCTGCTCGGACTACAGGCGACGAGAGGACGATCAACTCGTATGAAATTGAAGAGGAAGGAAAGGATTTTGATTTGGTATAAAGAGTGGGTTCTAATTCGAAGAGATGAAGGAGAAATTAGGAGGAGAAGTTAGGACAATTTCGGCCATGGGTTTAGGGGGTGGCGGCGGCAGAGAGAATGAATATTGGTTTTAGGGTTTTAAAATCCTATATTTATAATATTATTTTATGTATTTTTACAATTAAATCCATATCTTTCAAACCGGTTCAATTTCAGTCCAGTAGAAAGTGACCCTAGCCAGTAGCCTATATTCCGGATCCAATGGGATAGGTCCCGTCAGCCCAACCGGCTGTCTGTGGCCTGTATTATTTAATTTAATAATTAAATCCTTTATTAATTTAATTTGTCTGCATAAATAAATTCACCGAGGCCACATACGGACTCAGAAAAATCCAGAAAAAATATATTTGTCTTTGTTATGACGATACGGTCCTAACAAAATTAATTTCGTCGAATTATGAGACTGTTTGAAAAATGGCTATTTTTCAGTCGATTAAATTTGACTAAAATCGACCAAACACATTTTCCTTTGCCACGCTCACATATTAATTCGAAAAATTCTAAAAATTGAAATCTAGAAATAATTCAACATTCCGGTTCCAACCAAAGTGGTTTCGTCGAAAACAAGGATCGTTTGAAAATTGACTATTTTCACTAGCTTTAATATTATTTAAAAATGAAAATTTTAATTTCTACCACATTTTTCCACCAAATTATTTAAAATAAAAATTTTAAATTGGTTTGGATTTTCCGAGTCGTTACAATCTCCCCCACTTAAGAATTTCCGTCCTCGAAAAGGAAACAAAGTAAAGTAGGAACCAAGACGGAAAATGTAAATTGGTGTAAATGTACCTCAGTACAAGAGTTACTCGGAGATATCCACTCTGCACTTGGTGTAAGCCTTTTTGATGCTATCCTCTATGTCCGAAGTACAGTCTCTAGGATCCCCACTCCATTGAACCTTGACTAGGTTGATCCTCTTATTCCTCAAAATTTCGGTTTCTTTGCCAATGATCTTAATCGGGTCCTTTCTCACTATTAGATTTGAAGCAATATCTAGGACCTGTTGATTTAGTTCATCCTCAATCAGATCTGGATCATGCACATGCTTGCGTAGTTAAGACACATGAAATACATCATGCACTCCTGGCAACCAGTCAGGCGCCAACACTCTATAAGCGAGAGTACCAATCCTTTCGAGGATAGGGAATGGACCAATGAATCTCAGTGCCAACTTTCCCGTCTTCCCAAAACGAATCACGCCTCTCAAAGGAGAAACATTCAAGTATACTCGATTACCCAAAGAGAATTCTAGATTTCTTCTTCGCTGGTCTGCATAGCTCTTCTATCGACTCTCAGCAGTCAACATACGCTTCTTAATCAAGTCAACCTTATCTGATGCTTCACAAACCATGTTGGGGCCCAAGACTAGTCGATTGCCTGACTCCACCCAACATGCCGAAGACCTACATGGCCTGCCATAAAGTAATTCAAATGGTGACATCTTCAAGCTTGCTTGGTAGCTATTATTATAGGAGAACTCCACCAAGTGCAAGTGGTCCTCCCATAAACCGCCATAATCAAGAACGCAAGCACGCAACAAGTCTTCCAAAACACGATTTACCCCCTCAGTCTGGCCATATGTTTGAGGGTGATAGGCAGAGCTAAGATTCAACTTGGTCCCAAGCTCTTCTTGAAAAGCTTCCCAGTATTTGCTGGTAAATAATGGATCCCGATCACTGACAATGCTTTTGGGAACCCCATGCAGTCTGACTATCTCTTTAAGATAAAGCTGTGCCAAAGTACGAGCTGTTCTATTGGACCGAACAGGGATGAAATGGGCAGACTTTGTTAAGAAATCCACAATCACCCATATGCTATCGTTCCCTTTTCTGCTTCGGAGCAAGCCATCTATAAAGTCCATTGAAATTTCCTCCTACTTCCAACCTGGAACTCCCAGTGGTTGCAATAAACCTGCCAGTTTCTGTTGATCACTTTTAACTTGTTGACAAGTGGGACATCTAGCAACATAAATAGAAATATCCCTCTTCATCGATTTCCACCAAAAGGTGCGCTTAAGATCATGGTACATTTTGTTTACACCTGGATGGATGCTGATTTTAGATTTATGGCACTCATCAATAACTTCTCTTTTTTAGCTCAGCAATGTATGGCACACAAATTCTCCCTTGCAATCTAAAGGTCCCATTATTGTCAATCTGGAAACTTGAGGCCTCTCCCTTACGAACTCGCTCACTTAGCTTCTGAATAAATTTATCACTCTTCTGAAGAGCAGAAATTTTATCAATCAAAGTAGGAGTGATAATGAGACTGGCGATAATGAGATTATTGCATTCTGCATTCTTTCTACTAAGCGCATCGGATACAACGTTGGCTTTTCCCAGAGTATATAGGATATCCAGGTCATATGATGCAAGAAATTCAACCCAGCGTTGCTGCCTCATATTCTAATCTTTTTGGGTAAAAAGGTGTTCCAAGGATTTGTGATCCACGTAAATTTCAAACTTCTCACCCAAAAGATAATGTCTCCATATTTTAAGAGCAAACAAAATGGCCATTAGTTCAAGATCATGCGTGACATAATTCCTCTCATGCGGTTTCAGCTGGCGGCTAGCATATGCGACTACTCTGCCTCTTTGCATCAGCACCGCATGAATACCTTAAATAAATAAGGGATAACATGTTAAAATAAGATTTGACATTAAAGGAAATATGTTATCTCTAACATTAAAGGAAAAATGTTATCTATGACATGTTAATTTATAAAAGAAACAACCTTGCTTGGAAGCATCGGTCCAGACCTTCAAGTCGTGATTGCCATCTATGATGGTCAACACAGGAGCATTGGTCAACCTCATCTTTAGCTCTTGGAAAGCTGTCTCGCATTCCGGTGTCCACTTGAATTTTGTATGTTTCTTTGTTAGGTTTGTCAATGGACAAGCTACCTTCGAGAAATCTTTGACAAATTTCCGATAATAGCCAGCCAGTCCTAAGAAACTTCTGACCTCTGTGGGAGTTCTAGGCTGCTTCCATTCTTGGATGGCTGAGATCTTTCCTGGATCTACTGAGATGCCTTCCTTTGATACAACATGGCCGAGGAATTTCACCTCTTCTTGCCAGAATATGCATTAAGAAAATTTTGCTTTCAGCGCATTTCTTCGCAAAATCTCTAAGACTTCTCTCAGATGCTGTTCGTGCTCAGCAGTGGATTTAGAAAAGATGAGGATGTCATCGATGAACACGAGCACAAATTTATTTAAAACATCTCTGAACACTCTATTCATCAGATCAACAAAATATGCTGGAGCATTACATAGACCGAAGGGCATTACTAGCCATTCATAAAAGATATCCGGTCCTCTGAAAGAAGTTAAAGGCACACACTCTTCTGCAATGCGAAGTTGATGGAAGCCTGTAGCTAGGTCAATCCTAGAGAATACTCGTGCCCCATGCAAGCGGTCAAGCAATTCATTTATACGAGGCAGTGGGTACTTGTTTTTCAGAGTTTGTTTATTGAGATTACGGTAGTCTACACATAGCCTGAGAGTACCGTCTGATTTTGGGACAAACACCACTGCTGCTCCCCATTCTGAGAAGCTGGACCTGATTAGACCGTTCCACAAAAGCTGCTTGGTTCGATCTTTCAGCTCCTCTCTTTCTTTTGGCGACATTCTCCGAATGGGATGTACGACAGGCCTCGCATTCGGAGCTAAATCAATTCCGAAGCTGATTTCTCTATGCAGAGGTAAGCCCTCAACTTCTTTGAATACATCAGCGTAATCTTTGACGACAAGGATATCCTCAATAGAAGTAGGGGTAACTTCTAGAGAAGACCAAAATGTTTTCCTGTCGGTGGCTGAGCCATGGCAGGGGATACATACATTACCGAGCTTAGTTTTAACTTTGACAATCCTCTCGGTACACTTGACTTCCGCCCCATGCCTCGATAACCAATTAATCCCAAGGATTACATCATACCCAGAGAAATTCATAACTATTAAATTTATAGGAAATTAGTAGCAAGAGTAGGAGATCGGCACTCTACAGTATTTATCGAGTATAAGAGAACCTCCTATCGGACTATTTTCTCTAATCAACTCTTTAAGTTTTCTTGGTTTCAGTTTTAACTTTTGAATGGCATCATTAGAAATAAAACTTCGTGCAACACCAGTATCAAATAAGACAGTAATAGGGATGTTCTTAATATCAAGCGTACCTCCTAGGACCTCGGGTTTACCTGGACCCTCGGCAGAAGATGGGGCCTCTGCTCCCTCATAAACATGTGCCACTTCAGTTTTCTTCAACATGGGACACTTTCTGGCAAAGTGCCCCGGCTTATGGCAGTTATAGAAATCCTGGGTGTTCCTGGGGTTCTGACCACGATTCTGAGAATTCTGGCCATGATTCTGGCAACTCTGATCACGGTTCTGACTAGGGCCTGAATCATTTCTCTTGACCTTTTTAGGTGCTCTACACTCGTAATCAAAATGCCCAATCTTTCCGCAGTTATAGCAGGTCACCTTGCTCCTATCCCTCTTTTTCCCTTGGGGTTTAGCTATAGCAGAATTGCTCGCCTCCTGTTTCTTATTAGCCTGTTCCTTCTGCTTGTTGCCTTGACCTTTCCCTCTATCCTACGGTCCAGACTCGTCATTTTCCTCGTAGCAGCACGCCATCTCTACTACTTCATTGAAAGGAAGCTTGATATGGGCCGTGACTCGGTTCAAATATTTCTTGGACAGCCCTTGATAAATTTCTTATTCTTCTCTACCGGATCTTGAATCAAACTAGGAGCATATCGTGAAAGCTCATCAAACTTCCTCACATACTCAGAAACGGTCATATTCCCTTGCTGTAGGTTAACGAACTGCTCGCGCAGGCGCTCTCTAGCTTGTGGGGGTGTATATTTCTCATTGAAAAGTTCCTTAAATCTGGCCCAAGACACATTGGCCACGTCATTGTAGATTTTGATCGTATCCCACCAATGCTTTGCTTCCTCTTTTAGTTGCCAAACTGCCAAGTAACGCTTTCGCTGATCTTCCAGTTCCAATCCCTCTAGGATATTTTCGCATTCTTCAAGCTAGGCTTCTGCTTGAATCGCAGACTCTTGCCCCGTAAAAGGTACACCTCCAAGGTTTTTGAATTTCTTCGACATTCTCTCCAAATTGAAAGGCTGTGGAGGTGGAGGTGGTTTGGCTACGACCTCTGAAGTATGTTGTTCCCGAATGATGGGGGTCTCGTCTCTAGCTTGCCCTCTAGCTCCTACTCGGGCTCCTCCTCTAGCCCTGCCTCGAGCTCCACCCGGGCTTCGCCTCGGGCTGTTCTTGCTCTAGTATCCATTTAAATCAGTCTGTACCATCAGACCAACAAAAATGAGAATTTTCAAGAAAAGATAAGATAAGGACAAGATGAAAAGATGATGATGTAATGGATGATAAATATGTGCTATTCTGCTGTGCTCATTCTAGGACATTACTAGTCCTATCTCTAATGAGCTACTCATCTTAGGAAAATGTGGATTCTATCTATACGAATTGTTCAAAATATGTTATATTCCGAAGCTAAGGTTAACCTTAGGCTCTGATACCAACTGTGATAACCCTAAACTTCCGTAGACTGAAAGTAAGGATAATCATTTTGGAATACAACATATTTACAACAAAAACAGATCTCAGATAATTATCATAACAGATAAACCATTGCAGCGGAAATAAATGTCATCAGCATCATAATATCCAATACATCAGAGTACGCAGTATATGATACAACTTAGCCAAATAAAGAGTCTCAGCAAAAGGGAAATAAGTTTCAATGGAAAAGAAACAAGTCTCAAACTCCATTACATACATTAAAGCTATAGAAGATAAAACGACTCCAGGCAGAAGTAAAAACTAGAGAAAAAGTCTTCTTCTCCTTCCCTCCAAGCAAGCTTCAATCAGAATGTATCACCGGAACCTATCAATTGGCTGCCCGTGTGGAAAGAGGGCTCCCAAGTTTGCAAAAGTGAAACAAACTACGAGTCAGTCATGGGACTGGTGTGAGAATTCTTAACTAAATTATCTAACAATGTGACAAATCTCAGGACCACGCCGCTAACGCGGAACAGGTTTACTCCATTGGATTGCCAGTGCATAATTTTATAAAGTTTATATAAAATAGCGAAATGACTTTTGAAAAAATGAAATCATCATAAAACTCAAGTCCTATCACACAATGCAACGCACACAGGAGGATAGAGATTTCCCTTATGATGATCAAACATGCTTATTACGTGAAAAGTAATATTTTAATATTATTATTAGTTTTTAAGCAGTATTAAAATACTTCAATATAAATATATCAATCCTAGATGGCATAGTACCCCATCCTACTATGTCGCCGTATATAAGTTTACAATCAAAACCGAAATGTCGTCGTATTGGAATTGGTTTTCTGTCATGAAATTGAGGCTAGGGATCATTTTCTTTCGATTCGAGACACTCTAGCAGATGTCTCAGGATCACACCTATAGGCAACCCTTGGATCTTCAGGGCCGGTCCCCACCTAACGGCAGTGGATTAATTATGCCTGAATACACGTTTCCCGGTTCCTATGAACCTATAGTATGACCAATTCCGGCCTAAAAAAACCCCGAGGTACCTCGATCCAAAATCCATATAAGTAAAATGCCGGCCCGTGTTAAAGCACCGACACTACCCCTAGCTAGAAAGAAACGTGTGCACTCCCTACAGTCCTAATCCCGTTTTTGACTCATACCGATGTGTGAGGCTCGCGAAGTCACGCTATACACAAAGCTATGCCTAAACAGGCTATGCTTTGATCATCAACAACAAGGCCTGCTTTTCAACAAAGCCTTGTTCATTGCATCTTGGCATCCCACATTGACTATTCACGCCATGCGATCGATAACTATTACTATATATCCGGGTGTTAAGTAGAGAATAGATTCTCCACCACCAAATAGACATATATTAATACAAATCGATTTAATTACATGGGATGAACTCCAACGTTAGACACACATCCATTTGCAAGTCCGTTCTGGGTCTGAACAAAACGGAGACACCAAAAGGCGCTCGCTTATCCAGACGACCAACACACACGTCCGGACAATTACTGCTTCAACCCCGTCGTGGGAGCAAGTCGGTCCAAGGCATCAGTTGTCGTCGTCCATTTGATGTGAAGATCGTCGGTCTTCATTCATCGTCTTCTTACAACTTTGATTTAATCGTCGTGCAATTATTTGAAATGAGTTAAACTCGGTCTTTTCAAATAATTGTTGCATAATTATAGTTTAAAACATTTCACATATAATTATAACTATTTATCGCTATTTTTATTTGTTAAAATAGCTTGAAATAAACAAACGACGTTTCGGGTCAATGGGCGGCCCTGGCGCTGTTTTTACCAAAATTTGATTTACACATATCTTAAATTCTAACCGTTAGATTTTGATGAAATTTATAGCGTTGGAAAGCTCTTCCCAAAGCGGTCCTAACGGTTCCAGTTTTGGGAAAATCCAACGGTTGGATCTTTCGGAATAATCTTTTGAAGTTACGATTGTCGATTCGCGAACTGCCGCTCTCGTTTCGTTAAATTTTATATTTATTTTTATATATATAAACCATTTGGCGATTTCCCCTATTAAAATTCATTCCTTTATTCTACAAAAACAATATTTTTGTTCGCCAATTCTAATGCGACAAAAATGACGTTTCTACATTATATATTTTTATATTCGATAAAAATGACATTTTTGTTCGCCAATTCTAATGCAACAAAAATGATGTTTCCAACATTGTAAATTTTTATATTCAATAAAAATGACATTTTTGTTTGCCAATTCTAATGCAACAAAAATGATGTTTTCAACAATGTAAATTTTTATATTCAATAAAAACTACATTTTTGTTCGCCAATTCTAATGCAACAAAAATGATGTTTTCAACATTGTAAATTTTTATATTTAATAAAAATGACATTTTTGTTCGCCAATTCTAATGAAACAAAAATGATGTTTTCAACATTATAAATTTTTATATTCAATAAAAATGACGTTTTTGTTCGCCAATTCGAATGCAACAAAAATGATGTTTTTAAAATGTATATTTTTATAATTACATAAGATGTTCTTTTTCCAATTCATTTTTAAACATAAAAATGTACTTTGTCTAATTCATTTTTATAACATAAAAATGTACTTCTTATCCTATTCGTTTTTAATACATAAAAATATACTTTTTATCTAATTCATTTTAAATACACAAAAAATTACTTTTTAATGTAATTCATTTTAATAACATAAAGGTGTACTTTTTATGTTTTTATAAAATGTAAATATTTTATCTCTTTTTCTTTTACAATGAAAATTGTAAATTCTTTACCTTTACATTGAAAAATGTAAACCTTCCATTATTACAAGGAAAAATGGTAAATCCTTCATCTTCACATAGGGAAATGTAAATCTTATATTTTTACATAGAAAAATGTAAATCTTTTAATTATCTTTATTACATTAGAAAGATGAAAATTCTCTAATTATCTTTATTACATTGGAAAAATGTAAATTTTCTCTTTATCTTTATTACATTGGAAAAATGTAAATCTTCTATTTCTCTTTATTACAATAGAGAAATGTAAATTTTCTATTTATCTATATTACATTAGAAAAATGTAAATTTTCTATTTCTCTTTATTACAATAGAAAAATGTAAATTTTCTATTTATCTTTATTACATTAGAAAATTGTAAATTTTCTATTTCTCTTTATTACAACAGAAAAATGTAAATTTTCTATTTATCTTTATTACATTGGAAAAATGTAAATTTTCTATTTCTCTTTATTACAATAGAAAAATGTAAATTTTCTATTTATCTTTATTACATTAGAAAAATGTAAATTTTCTATTTCTCTTTATTACAATAGAAAATTGTAAATTTTCTATTTATCTTTATTACATTAGAAAAATGTAAATTTTCTATTTCTCTACTTAATACACATTTTTCCTATAGGGGGCATTTTCCTATCTAACTCAATTTGTTGTCAAAATATGATAACCAAAAATAATAGTTTTTGTCTAACCATTTCTATTTACCCAACATCATCATTTCAATATCCACAAATATAATAATATGGTTTTTGTCTAACTATTTCTATTTATCCAACATCGTCATTTCAAAGTCCACACATACAACACGATAGATGATTTGGTGTATAAATTTGATGAATCACAATAAAAGGTCTCATCTTTATTTTATTTGTAAATCACATAAAATATCTAATCTTATTCTATCTTTTAATTAAAATTAGAAGATTTAACTTTCTTTATTTTATAATTCATAAACAAAATAAAGATTCAACTTTTGTTCTATTTGCAAATCAAAAATAAAGATTCAATTTTTGTTTTATTTTGGAAATCAAAATAGAAATTTACCTTATGCCATTATTTTGCAAATCAAAATGGAGATTTTTTTTTACTTTTCTTTTATTTTGTTAATCAAAACAAAAACTCAACTTTTCATTTTAAGTGTTGAACCAAAAATAAAGATTTAACTTTTCATCTTTGTTGTAAAACAAACAAAGATTCAATTTTTCATTTTATTTTGTAAAAACAATATAAAGATTCAAAATTTCATTTTTGTTTGTAAAGCAAATAGGATTCAATTTTTAAATTCCTATAAAGGGGTAAAAATAAAAACAGAAATAAAAAATAAAACTAATAAAGATGAGAGATTTATAGAGATTACATCAGAATTTTACAGATCTAAACTGACATGCTATATCATGATATCACATCGAATATAAATCAACCATACAACAATCACCACATCACAGATCAGAAATAACATACAATGATTCACATAACAAATGTAATTAAATTATTTAATTATTAAATTTAGAAATCTCACAGCCGTTGTAGATTTTGGCCAAAATTCAAACTGTTCAGAGTGGTCCCGTTTCAATCTCAACACGTTCTATTCGCGGTTACAAATCCAATGCTTCCGAAATCGTCAAATTCTGAGTTGAAAAGAATGAATTATGGTTTAATTTGTGTAAATAAAATTTAAAAGAAAAAGCGAATATTCCCTCTTCTTCTACCTCAATCCCTGGCCGACGCCTTTTTTTCTACTTCGAACCTAGGGTTCGATTTGTCCTCCAATCTACTACTCGAGGGAATGATCAGGTTTCACAACACTGTAGAGCGGGGAAAGGCGCACACGCAGGGGGGGGAGGGTGCTGGCTGAGCCCGGTCGAGCCTAGGGGGGTCGACGGCGGTGAAAAGCGGCGGTCTTTGGGGTGCTGTTGCTCGGACTATAGGCGACGAGAGGACGATCAACTCGTATGAAATTGAAGAGGAAGGAAAGGGCTTTGATTTGGTATAAAGAGTGGGTTCTAATTCAAAGAGATGAAGGAGAAATTAGGAGGACAAGTTAGGACAATTTCGGCCATGGATTTAGGGGGTGGCTGCGTCAGAGAGAATGAATAGTGGTTTTAGGGTTTTAAAATCCTATATTTATAATATTATTTAATGTATTTTTACAATTAAATCCATATCTTTCAAACTGGTTCAATTTCAGTCCAGCAGAAAGTGACCCTAGCCAATAGCCCATATTTCGGATCCAATGGGACATGTCCCGTCAGCCCAAACTGCTGTCTGTGGCCTGTATTATTTAATTTAATAATTAAATCCTTTATTAATTTAATTCGTCTACATAAATAAATTCACCGAGGCCACATACGGACTCAGAAAAATCCAGAAAAAATATATTTGTCTTTGTTATGACGATACGGTCCTAACAAAATTAATTTCATTGAATTATGAGACTGTTTGAAAAATGGCTATTTTTCAGTCGAATAAATTTGACTGAAATCGACCAAAAACATTTTCCTTCGCCACGCTCACATATTAATTCAAAAAATTCTAAAAATTGAAATCTAGCAATAATTCAACATTCCGGTTCCAATAAAAGTGGTTTCATCGAAAACAGAGATTGTTTGAAAATTGACTATTTTCACTGGCTTTAATATTATTTAAAAATGAAAATTTTAATTTTTGCCACATTTTTCCACCAAATTATTTAAAATAAAAATTTTAAATTAATTCGGATTTTCCGGGTCGTTACAGTTCGGAATGGGGGTAATTAGCTGAGGACGACAGTCGGTGGGTTCGATTTCGAGCTTGAAATAAAAAGTCGCTTTTTAAAATTTAAAAATAATAAAAATATAAATATTTATATAACCAACCCCCTCCTTTCTCTTCTGTGAAGTCAACTCCCCTTTTCAAAATCAAAATCAAAAAAAAAAAAAAAGAGAAAAAAATGATGACGGGAGGAGGGGAGGGGGAGGAACCGCCACCGCGCGGCACCAGTGGCGGCACCGCCACCGACGCCCCCTCCCCCCTCTGTCCAGTTCTCCTTTTTCCCCTCCTCCTCTACTCCTCCTCTCCCTTTTTCTGCTCCGACGCAGAAAACTCCCCCCTCCCAAATTCAAGAATGGTGCGCCCCCCTCCTCTTTCCCATCACCTCCTCCTCCTCGTGTCAGCCCCCCATCTTCTTCCACTCCGCGCTCTCTTCCCTCTCCCTTGCTTCTCCTTTGAAAACCCACCCACGTTATTAACCCTAGCCACCAACGGAGACCACTCCACCGCCTTGGGCCGGACCCTCGACCTCCGGCGACCGCTACACCCTCTTCTGACCTCCGACGCAGCACCAAACACCCATCCCCTCCGATTTGCTGTAAGTTCTTCTTTTTTTATTTGATTTGTTTAAATTTATTTTAAACGTTTGAATTAGTTTAAGTAATGTTAAGGTTTTTAATTCATAAAAGAAAAAAATGGATTTTTCTTTATACGAAAGACGGATAAAGATTTTATTTTTAATTTAGATAAAGTTATGATTTTATTTTTAATAAAGCTATAATTTTTAATATGTTTAACAAAAGTTTAGATTTTTAAATAACATAAAGATGCGATTTTTATATTGTAGAGAGAATAAAAATATGATTTTTATATTATATTAATAGTAAAAATTTGATCTTTATGTATGTAGCAAAGCAAAAATACGATTTTTATCGTTTGAATGGCAATGTAAAAGATTTAAATTTTTTTATATTAATAATTTTAAAAGAAAGATGAGATTTTTATATTATATAGATAATAAAAATATGATTTTTATAATTTAAACGGCGATAAAAATTTGATTTTTATTGTGTATGAAGAGAAATAAAAATTCGATCTTTATATAAGAAGTAGAAATATAGAAATATAATTTTTATATAAAAAGAAGCATTGTAAAAATATACGAAGTAGAAATAAAAATATGGTTTTGTCTATTGGTGGGAAGCGATAAAAATATATGATTTTTATATATGAAATGCCATTGTAAAAATGTTTTTTTTTAATGTGAATGGTAGGAAAAGGTAGTGATGGTATCGATGGAAGTCAAAACAAAATCCAAACTGTTTAGAAAGAAAGAATAGCGGAGTGGAACCCAAAGGTGAGAACTTCTCACTTTTAATTTATTTTCTAGTTAGAATATATATTAGGATGCAGACAGTGCTTAGCAACACCCAACACCCGTCGTCCACAAACCATGGACGACTTGTTTGTTTGATCGATTTTGTTGTGAAATTGATTGTGTGAAATGGAATGAAAATAAATATTTTATATAGTTAAAAATATAACTTTTAACGTGTATATGAATAAAATAAATATTTATAAACAAATCGGATGATTTGTTTATATACACACATATGACTGATATTGATTGGGACGATAAATTTTACACATTGCCCAGCTGCACAAATAAAATTCGTTATTTGTTGATTGAAACCACACACAGGCATTGGGATGGTATTGTACATACACTAATCCCAATAATCAGTCGTATGTCAATCGATTGGTTGACAGGCTGTATAAGCGTCGAATATTCATATTAGATGCTTATGCAGTGTAGAATGCACTTTGGATGATGGTTGACTGTGTTTGATTGTTGTTGAATACATGTGTTGTATGAAATCCATATAATCACATTATATGGTAATTGACTGTGTCTGATTCCAGTTCAGAATTAATGAATATTTTAAAATAACGATTATTTTAAAATAATATTCAGTAAAAGAACAAAAATCTGACTTTGACATCCGATTTGGCATGGACACGAATATATTTAAATGTATAAAGTCGTGTCAATTAGATTGACGCCATTTTGACATGAATGATATTTATATCAATTTTATTCATTTTTATAATGAATATCGAAAATGAATTGATTTCAAAATATAATGATTTGAAAATACTATCATTTATATATTGATGATATGGAATATTCAATTTTGATTTAAAATTGAATATGAAGTCGAAATCGTTTTGAAAACGAATTTAAAACGATTTATAAAATACGATTTAAAAGGAAATCGAAAAAATATATAATATATATATATATATATATTATATATAATGAACTGAATAGAACGCGCTGCGCTGCGACAGTTCGTGAATTTCGACCATTGACTTCGAACGGATATTACTAGTGATCCGACTGTCGGATTCTCCTAAAACTGGAAGCGCTGGGTTCGTATCGAAAAGAGCTTTCTAACGAATATTAGAGATTTGAAATCTAACAGTTGGATTTGGAATTATGTCCAAATCAAATTTGGAAATGGTCGTTGTAAGTGCAGTTCGATGGCCGTTTATGGAAATCGACTGTACGGCCTTTGATAAAATTATTAAAAATAGAAATAATGTGTGTAAAATCATAAGAAGTGAGAATTGGGATGAAAAAAATTCCATATTTGAAAAGATAAAATATATTTTGATCAAAATGAACCAGTTTTGAACTAGAATTATAATTCAATTATTTTTTTAAAATAAATAAATTGGATTTAAAATGGTTTTAAAGATAACCAGAATTTCCAATATATAATGTAATAACCCGTAAAATCTGGGCCAGTTTAAAATTTTTATTTTGGCAATTTTAGCGAATTTTGTATATTTAAAATGAATTATTTTAAATAAAATCGACGTGAAATTTATTTTGAATAGAATTCGACGTATATATTATATACGTCGTCGTTAGAATATAAATATTTATATATAATTATAAATAGAATTGAAAATGGCGCGGTAGTTCGATAATTCGATTTCAAACTTCAATTGAATGTACCGGGAGCAAAACAATCCGGATTTTAGTGAAACCAAAAACATTAGGATCTAATAGTGAATATCTTTCTAACGAATCCGACAAATCAAAATTTCGTAGCGAGAATCTAAAGATATGTCCAGTTGAAAATTCTGAATAGTCGCTATGGAATTCAAGCCCTTAAAAATGGACATTTTGCAAACGACCTCGGATTTCGACGAAACCACTTTTGTTGGATCCGCAGTGTCAAGTTATTGCTAGGTTTCAAATTTCATAATTTTTCGAATCAATATGTGAGTGTGGCAAAGGAAAACGCGTTTGACCATTTCAGTTGATTTTAATCGACTGGAAATTGGCCATTTTTCATACGGTCTCAGAATTCGACGAAACTAGTTTTGTTAGGACCGTATCGTCAATACGAAGCTAGAAAATATTTTTCGAGAATTTTTAGAGTTAGTATGTGACCCCGGTAATTTGAAATGTACGTTTAAAATTCAATATAGTGATTTAAATGTAAATTTAACGGAAACTGATTCAAACGATCAAATCAACCTGTGATACATATCCCATTGAGTTCGGAATGGGGGTGAAACGCTATGGACGACAGGCGGTGGGCCTCGTTTCGAGGTCGTATGTAAAAGTCAACTTTTTTTTCGAATAAAATAATTAATTAAAAAAAAAATATAATCTTTCTTCCCCTTTAACCCGTTGCCCCCCCCCCCCCCCGTTGAAATCAAACCAAAAAAAAGGAAAAAGAAAAAAAAAAAAGAAACGAGGACAGCGACGGGGGAGGAGCCACCGCCCCTCCCCGATGATCCGTCGCCGCCGCGATGGACCCACCCACCTCCAGGCCCCCCTCCGATCCTCCGCCTTCTTCTTCCCTCCTCGGCCACGAAACCCCTATCGCCCAAAACCCTTATCCCCTAAAACCCAACCGCATCCTCCTCCGACCTCGCATCCGCCCCTCCTTCTTCCCCCTCTTCTCTTCCATCGACAGCCGCACCTTCCTCCCCCCCCTCGCACTCCACCGCCGCGGCAAGCACCCCGAGCCCCCCTGTAAGTTTTTACTTATTTATAGTATTTTTATTTTATATATAAAAAACTGATTTAGTTATTTTTTTTTAAATTGATTTTTGTTACATATAAAAAAAAACGAAATTTTATTTTATTTAAAAACTGAATTTTATTTTATTTAAAATCTGAATTTTATTTTGTTTAAAAACGAAATTTTATTCACTTTAAAAACTGGGTTTTATTTATGTTGTAAAGTAAGAAAAATATAATCTTTTACATTGTAGAAAGATAAAGGTACGATCTTTATATTTTTAAAGTGATAAAAATATGATTTTTATATTTTTAAAGTATTAAAAATATAGTCTTTACTATATAGAAATATTAAAAATATGATTTTTATATTTTTAAAGTATTAAAAATATAATCTTTATAGGATGGAGAATATAAAAATATCATCTTTGTATATGTAGCAAAATAAAAATCTGATTTTTATTTTATATACGTTGAAATCAAGTGATGATTTTTATAAAGGCGAAATCTTTATTTTAGTAAAGGCGAAATCTTTATTTTAGAAAAGGTAAAATCTTTATGGACGAAAAGACGATATTTTTAAAATAGAAAAGATTAGATTTTAAAAATAGGAAAGGCGGGATTTTTAATATTGAATAGCATAGTAAAGAAATTCGATTTTTAAATATATGAAGTGATTATAAAAATATGATTTTTAAATTGAAAACGAACAAATAAAAATGTGATTTTTATTTTAAAGACATCAAAATATAAAAATGTGATTTTTATGTATATAGTGACTACGGGCGCAAGAAGACGATAAAAAGGCGAGGATGAAGAAGATTTCTATAAAAGAAGTGTCGTGAAGTTGGATAGCTATAGGTGAGAACTTCTCACTCTAAATTCTCTTTTTCTAGTTATATATATATACTAGGATGCAGACGGTGCTTAGTAGCACCCGACACCCGTCATCCACAGACCATGGATGGCTTGTTTGTTAAAATTGTTTGGTTGTGTAGTTGATTAGATGATTTGATGTGAAATTGAAATGTTTGGTGAATTGAAATAGATTTGATTGATGAGTGAATGGCGTGGGCCTTCACTAGACCGGGGATAAGGCTAGGCCTTGTCCCGTTTCTAGTATCGTGCCGTTATGCCGCCGAAATTTTCTAAAATATGTTAGAAGAATAAAAATATCATTTTTATTGTGTAAATGAAATGAATAGAAATTCATGTGTTGAAATAGAATATTTTATCGTTAAAAATATAATTTTTAACGTGAAAGTGAATAAATAAATATTTATAAACAAATCGGCCAATTTGTTTATATACACTGATTTGACTGATATTGATTGGGTCGATAAATTTTACACATCGCCCAACTGCACAAATAAAATCTGTGTTTGATTGTTTTGAAACCCCACACGGGTGTTGGGATGAAATTTGATGTTCACTCATCCTGATTGATTAAATATGTCGATCGGTCGATTGACAGACTGTTATAAGCGTCAGATATCTATATTTGATGCTTATACAGTGTAGTGCACTTTGGTTGATGATTGATTATTTTTCAATGCTATTATATACATGTGTTGTATGGAATCCATATAATTAACGTTATATGGTGATTGATTGGGCCTCATTCCAATCGGGAAAATAATGAGTATTAGAAAAGAAAATTCATGTGTTGAATATAAAAATAGTCATGTGTTGACGATGTTCATGTGTTGAGTGAAATATTTTATATAATAAAAATTTACATCTTTATCATATTTAAAATTAGAACTACTTCCCAGTAGAAGTCTAATTAAAAATCAAACGATAGATACCATAGTTTTATAAAATATTTTACATAACAAAAATAGTGAGGTGTTGACAGTACTCATGTGTTGAGATTAGTCGTGTGTTAAAAAAAATATAGATTCATGTGTTGAATGGGATAAATATTCATTTGTTGAATAAAATAAAGAAGTTGTGAAAAATATAAAGCCGTGTTGATTAGTTTCGCGCCATTTTGACGTGAACGATATTTATATCGATTTCATTCGTTGTATAATGAATATCGAGAAACGATTTCGAAATTAATTGAATTGAAAACGATTTCGAAATGAATTGAATTGAAAACGATTTCGAAATGAATTGAATTGAAAACGATTTCGAAATGAATTGAATTGAAAACGATTTCGAAATGAATTGAATTGAAAACGATTTCGAAATGAATTGAATTGAAAACGATTTCGAAATGAATTGAATTGAAAACGATTTCGAAATGAATTGAATTGAAAACGATTTCGAAATGAATTGAATTGAAAACGATTTCGAAATGAATTCAAATTGAATTAAAATTTGAATTGAATAGAAATGAATTTTGAAACGAATTTATAAAGAAGAATTCAATTTTTATTTGAATTGAAAAGAAAGTTGAAAAGGTTTTGAAAACGAATTTAAAACGATTTATAAAATATGTTTTAAAAGGAAATCGACGATAATATATATAATATATATATATTATATATATAATGGCCTGAATAGAACGCGCCGCGCCGCGGCAGTTCGTGAATTTCGACCATTAACTTCGAATTGACGTTGCGGGAGATCCGACCGTCGGATTCTCCTAAAACCGGAACCGTTGGGTTCGTATCGAAAAGAGCTTTCAATGAATGTTAGAAATGTGAAATCTAACGGTTGGATTTGGAATTATGTCCAAATCAAATTCGAAAAAGGTCGTTGTAAGTGCAGTTCGATGGCCGTTGTTGGAAATCGACTGTACGGGCCTTGATAAAATTATCAAAAATATCTATAATTTGTGTAAAATTATAATATGTGAATTGGAAAGAATTGGGCTGGAAAATTCCACATTTGAATAGGTAAAAATGAATTTTTATCGAAATGAACTAGTTTTGAACTAGAATTAAAAATCAATTTATTTTTAAATAAATAAATTGAATTTGAAAGTGGTTTTAAAAATAATCAATATTCCCAATACGTGGATTGGACTGGAGTTGAATCGAAATTATCTTCGGGATATTTCGATGTTGGATTTCGTGACTATACAGATATTGTTATGGGAATTTGAAAGATATATTTTATATCGTTATTGCCAATACGATATATGTTGGTTTCAGAATTTGATATTGAATATAAGCCGATATATTTTCTATTCAGAGCCTTGTATTTAATATCAAACGTGATTTGGGTTAGTCGTGAATCGTGTTTTAGAAGACATTGGTTCTTTAACCCAGTTAAAGACATAATATTGATTTTTGAGAAGATTAAAACTAAGTGGAGTTTTAATGAATCTTTAGTTAGATTAAAAAGTGAATTGATAATTTAAATTATCAAATCTGAAAAGTGATCGAGAGTGGAGTATCACCAGTTTTGCTCCAAAGCGATAGTTAAATCTTTAATTAGATTTGAACGTGAAATGGTAATCAATTTTACCGATAACACCGTGGTGTTAGATATGGAGTATCACCAGTTTTGCTCCATGGGATATATAGGTTGGGATTGGGAAATAAAATAAATAATTACTTCGGTGTGGTTCGTTAATCCCGACTAATTAGAAATGATATCCAAAGGAGGATTGAAGAATAAATTTAGAAGAATTTATCTTTGATAAAATTAATGGGAACCTTTCCCTAAGAATGTGATTTTGTGAATAAAAGAATATTCTGAATTGGAATGAGGCGTTCGTTGTGTTTGTGTAACATTTGTTAATTATATGCGTGGGTTATTCAGAAAGGCCGGGTTATACCCATTCTGAATAACCGATTCGACGAGATGTCGAAGATGAAGATGGTGGTTGAAGACCGGAAGTCTTCACATCGTTTGGGTGATTACTGATGATCTTGATTGGGCTGTACACCCGAGATGAGGGAAACAGTCGGTGATCGTCCAGACGTACTTGGAGATCGATGGATATGCGAGGAAAGTGCCTCCGGTTTCGTTCAGACCCAGAACGAACTTGTAAATGGATTGTGTGTCTGACATTGGATTTTATTCTGTGTTGATTGACCTCTATTAAATATACATCTGTTTGGCGGCGGAGAATTTATTCTCTTGCTTAACGCCCTTCTCTGAGACATACGAGCTCAGAGGTTGTATATCGATGGACATCAGTCGCATGGAGTGAATTGCCAATGTGGCATGCGTAAGTGGCAATTGATCAAGGCTTCTGTTGAAAAGCAAAGTCTTGTGGTTGATGATCAAAGCACGGCCTGTGTGGTGTAGCTTTGTGTATAACGTGAATTCGCGAGCCTCACACCTCGGTATGAGTCAAAAACGGGAGACGGACCGCTGGGAGATCACGACGTTTCTTTCTAGCTAGGGTGGTGTCAGTGACCTACCAGCCCTGACATTTATATACTTTTCACCTGTGTGGTTGTTGGATACGAGGCGCCTCGGATATAGGTCTGTAAGGACCGGGAAACGTGTGTTCAGGAATTGCCAATCCTCAAAAGTAAGAGAGGACCGGCCCAGCCGATTCCAAGGATCAAAGTGGGGTCCTGGGACATTTGCTAGAGTGTCTCGAACGCAGAGAGGAGCTTGCCCCTTGCCTCGACTCATGACGGAAATCCAATTTCCAATACGTGTATTGCGGTTTTAATTGTAGAACTAGTATGGCGACATGATAGATGGTACCCATGCCGCCTATGATTGATATTTATGATTTGAATTGTTTTGACACTATACACTTATTGTAGTATCAAATGATGTGTTTTAAACGTATCAAGCATGCTTTGGCTGTTATAAGGGAAAACCCTATCCTCCGGCTTGCGTTGCATTGTGTGATGGGACCTGGGTCTTATAACAGCTTCATTTTTCTTTATTTAGCATTGCGCTGTTTGTTCTATGCACTGGTATTCTTGGGAGAAAACCCGTTCCGTGTTATACGGCGTGGTCCCTTGATTTACCTAACTTTAAAACCAATATTAATAACTGTTTTAGTTCTCACACCAGTCACATGACTGACCTGGAGTTTATTGTTTTAACCTAAACTCTGGGTGCCCCTATTTTCCGCAAGGGCAGCTAGTAGTTTTGGTTTTGCAGATTTATATTCACAGGGTCCTGATTAACAGCTGGAACGATGCTCGGAAAGCTCTGTATCCGTGTATCACTTTCAGTTGTATTTTGTATATTTTTCCGCTGCTATGTAATTTATTGTAATCTCTGATATTTATCGAATGTAATTTATTCAATTATACTCTGTATATTCTTGTATCTGATGGAATTGTTGTAATAACAATGAAATGTTCTTCCGTCTGTGTCCTTTTGTGTGTTGTCCTCAAAGTATTCGTGCTTTCCTTCACGGGGAAGTTACGGGTTCTTACAGTGGTATCAGAGCTTTGGTTTACAGAGCTCGAGAACAAGACACATTAGAACCATACGAAAGAATTCATCAGATATTGGATTAGTAATATCCAATTAGAATGACTCGTTAAAGATAGGATCAGTAGTATCCTAGAACGAGTGCGAAGAGTATATTATTTTTCAAATAAAAACAATTTTGTTTTGAAAATTTAAATCGTTTTATACGTATTTGAATATTTATTTATTTTGAATATGGACAATCGAGTATATATAGGTTTCGCGTATACGCGTCATGAACGTATATTCGAAGTTTTAATATACTGGATAGATATAGAATCATACTCTAGTGGCCCGAAGATGATTCTGATGATTGACTAGTTGTCATTAGTATTCATGTTCGAGTAACGAAGGTGTGATATCTATATATTTCCATTAGACTGGTGTGAGAACCAAAGCTTATATAGTTAGAATACATTGTTGTGAATTGGCATCAAAAACATGATTTTTGTATATATGTATCAAAATTATGAATTTGAAACTCTAATTCACTAATTGATTGATGTTTGTGTTGTTTGTTTATTTGTTTGCTAATTTTGAACTATTTAGCCTAATTGAATTACATATTGGCTTATATTGAAAATCGGTCGCATTTGCTTGCATATATATATACTTACATTGAACAGGTCATAGCAAGGAGGCTAGAGCCGAAGAATAAAATTTGTTTGCCCGACAAATAGGTACATGTTTACTACATAATTTCCTGTTTTGTTTGGGTGATGATGATTTTGTGAGCCTATTGGCTAGCCGCTTGGCTTTTTCTTTTTCTTTTTGAGATCTGAAGGACCGGGGAAGCTATTTGAAATTCCCCGATGCTCCCGGTGCAGGGGAGGTTATGGCGAAATTTTTCGAAAATTTAAGGTGTTAGCCAAATTTTTGAAATTTTGAAAATTCTCAGAAACTAAAGAGTTGGAGAATGGAAGCCTGATCGAATGTAGAGCTTAATAATCAAACCACTTTCGACTTTGTTCCTTTTCGGGGACGAAAAGTTTTAGGTGGGGGAGATTGTAATAACCCGTAAAATCTGGGCCAGTTTAAAATTTTTATTTTGGCAATTTTAGCGAATTTTGTATATTTAAAATGAATTATTTTAAATAAAATCGACGTGAAATTTATTTTGAATAGAATTCGACGTATATATTATATACGTCGTCGTTAGAATATAAATATTTATATATAATTATAAATAGAATTGAAAATGGCGCGGTAGTTCGATAATTCGATTTCAAACTTCAATTGAATGTACCGGGAGCAAAACAATCCGGATTTTAGTGAAACCAAAAACATTAGGATCTAATAGTGAATATCTTTCTAACGAATCTGACAAATCAAAATTTCGTAGCGAGAATCTAAAGATATGTCCAGTTGAAAATTCTGAATAGTCGCTACGGAATTCAGGCCCTTAAAAATGGACATTTTGCAAACGACCTCGGATTTCGACGAAATCACTTTTGTTGGATCCGCAGTGTCAAGTTATTGCTAGGTTTCAAATTTCATAATTTTTCAAATCAATATGTGAGTGTGGCAAAGGAAAACGCGTTTGACCATTTCAGTTGATTTTAATCGACTGGAAATTGGCCATTTTTCATACGGTCTCAGAATTCGACGAAACTAGTTTTGTTAGGACCGTATCGTCAATACGAAGCTAGAAAATATTTTTCGAGAATTTTTAGAGTTAGTATGTGACCCCGGTAATTTGAAATGTACGTTTAAAATTCAATATAGTGATTTAAATGTAAATTTAACGGAAACTGATTCAAACGATCAAATCAACCTGTGATACATATCCCATTGAGTTCGGAATGGGGGTGAAACGCTATGGACGACAGGCGGTGGGCCTCGTTTCGAGGTCGTATGTAAAAGTCAACTTTTTTTTCGAATAAAATAATTAATTAAAAAAAAATATAATCTTTCTTCCCCTTTAACCCGTTGCCCCCCCCCCCCCCCGTTGAAATCAAACCAAAAAAAAGGAAAAAGAAAAAAAAAAGAAACGAGGACAGCGACGGGGGAGGAGCCGCCGCCCCTCCCCGATGATCCGTCGCCGCCGCGATGGAGCCACCCACCTCCAGGCCCCCCTCCGATCCTCCGCCTTCTTCTTCCCTCCTCGGCCACGAAACCCCTATCGCCCAAAACCCTTATCCCCTAAAACCCAACCGCATCCTCCTCCGACCTCGCATCCGCCCCTCCTTCTTCCCCCTCTTCTCTTCCATCGACAGCCGCACCTTCCTCCCCCCCCTCGCACTCCACCGCCGCGGCAAGCACCCCGAGCCCCCCTGTAAGTTTTTACTTATTTATAGTATTTTTATTTTATATATAAAAAACTGATTTAGTTATTTTTTTTTAAATTGATTTTTGTTACATATAAAAAAAAACGAAATTTTATTTTATTTAAAAACTGAATTTTATTTTATTTAAAATCTGAATTTTATTTTGTTTAAAAACGAAATTTTATTCACTTTAAAAACTGGGTTTTATTTATGTTGTAAAGTAAGAAAAATATAATCTTTTACATTGTAGAAAGATAAAGGTACGATCTTTATATTTTTAAAGTGATAAAAATATGATTTTTATATTTTTAAAGTATTAAAAATATAGTCTTTACTATATAGAAATATTAAAAATATGATTTTTATATTTTTAAAGTATTAAAAATATAATCTTTATAGGATGGAGAATATAAAAATATCATCTTTGTATATGTAGCAAAATAAAAATCTGATTTTTATTTTATATACGTTGAAATCAAGTGATGATTTTTATAAAGGCGAAATCTTTATTTTAGTAAAGGCGAAATCTTTATTTTAGAAAAGGTAAAATCTTTATCGACGAAAAGACGATATTTTTAAAATAGAAAAGATTAGATTTTAAAAATAGGAAAGGCGGGATTTTTAATATTGAATAGCATAGTAAAGAAATTCGATTTTTAAATATATGAAGTGATTATAAAAATATGATTTTTAAATTGAAAACGAACAAATAAAAATGTGATTTTTATTTTAAAGACATCAAAATATAAAAATGTGATTTTTATGTATATAGTGACTACGGGCGCAAGAAGACGATAAAAAGGCGAGGATGAAGAAGATTTCTATAAAAGAAGTGTCGTGAAGTTGGATAGCTATAGGTGAGAACTTCTCACTCTAAATTCTCTTTTTCTAGTTATATATATATACTAGGATGCAGACGGTGCTTAGTAGCACCCGACACCCGTCATCCACAGACCATGGATGGCTTGTTTGTTAAAATTGTTTGGTTGTGTAGTTGATTAGATGATTTGATGTGAAATTGAAATGTTTGGTGAATTGAAATAGATTTGATTGATGAGTGAATGGCGTGGGCCTTCACTAGACCGGGGATAAGGCTAGGCCTTGTCCCGTTTCTAGTATCGTGCCGTTATGCCGCCGAAATTTTCTAAAATATGTTAGAAGAATAAAAATATCATTTTTATTGTGTAAATGAAATGAATAGAAATTCATGTGTTGAAATAGAATATTTTATCGTTAAAAATATAATTTTTAACGTGAAAGTGAATAAATAAATATTTATAAACAAATCGGCCGATTTGTTTATATACACTGATTTGACTGATATTGATTGGGTCGATAAATTTTACACATCGCCCAACTGCACAAATAAAATCTGTGTTTGATTGTTTTGAAACCCCACACGGGTGTTGGGATGAAATTTGATGTTCACTCATCCTGATTGATTAAATATGTCGATCGGTCGATTGACAGACTGTTATAAGCGTCAGATATCTATATTTGATGCTTATACAGTGTAGTGCACTTTGGTTGATGATTGATTATTTTTCAATGCTATTATATACATGTGTTGTATGGAATCCATATAATTAACGTTATATGGTGATTGATTGGGCCTCATTCCAATCGGGAAAATAATGAGTATTAGAAAAGAAAATTCATGTGTTGAATATAAAAATAGTCATGTGTTGACGATGTTCATGTGTTGAGTGAAATATTTTATATAATAAAAATTTACATCTTTATCATATTTAAAATTAGAACTACTTCCCAGTAGAAGTCTAATTAAAAATCAAACGATAGATACCATAGTTTTATAAAATATTTTACATAACAAAAATAGTGAGGTGTTGACAGTACTCATGTGTTGAGATTAGTCGTGTGTTGAAAAAAATATAGATTCATGTGTTGAATGGGATAAATATTCATTTGTTGAATAAAATAAAGAAGTTGTGAAAAATATAAAGCCGTGTTGATTAGTTTCGCGCCATTTTGACGTGAACGATATTTATATCGATTTCATTCGTTGTATAATGAATATTGAGAAACGATTTCGAAATGAATTGAATTGAAAACGATTTCGAAATGAATTGAATTGAAAACGATTTCGAAATGAATTGAATTGAAAACGATTTCGAAATGAATTGAATTGAAAACGATTTCGAAATGAATTGAATTGAAAACGATTTCGAAACGAATTGAATTGAAAACGATTTCGAAATGAATTGAATTGAAAACGATTTCGAAATGAATTGAATTGAAAACGATTTCGAAATGAATTGAATTGAAAACGATTTCGAAATGAATTGAATTGAAAACGATTTTGAAATGAATTGAATTGAAAACGATTTCGAAATGAATTCAAATTGAATTAAAATTTGAATTGAATAGAATTGAATTTTGAAACGAATTTATAAAGAAGAATTCAATTTTTATTTGAATTGAAAAGAAAGTTGAAAAGGTTTTGAAAACGAATTTAAAACGATTTATAAAATACGTTTTAAAAGGAAATCGACGATAATATATATAATATATATATATATTATATATATAATGGCCTGAATAGAACGCGCCGCGCCGCGGCAGTTCGTGAATTTCGACCATTAACTTCGAATTGACGTTGCGGGAGATCCGACCGTCGGATTCTCCTAAAACCGGAACCGTTGGGTTCGTATCGAAAAGAGCTTTCCAATGAATGTTAGAAATGTGAAATCTAACGGTTGGATTTGGAATTATGTCCAAATCAAATTCGAAAAAGGTCGCTGTAAGTGCAGTTCGATGGCCGTTGTTGGAAATCGACTGTACGGGCCTTGATAAAATTATCAAAAATATCTATAATTTGTGTAAAATTATAATATGTGAATTGGAAAGAATTGGGCTGGAAAATTCCACATTTGAATAGGTAAAAATGAATTTTTATCGAAATGAACTAGTTTTGAACTAGAATTAAAAATCAATTTATTTTTAAATAAATAAATTGAATTTGAAAGTGGTTTTAAAAATAATCAATATTCCCAATACGTGGATTGGACTGGAGTTGAATCGAAATTATCTTCGGGATATTTCGATGTTGGATTTCGTGACTATACAGATATTGTTATGGGAATTTGAAAGATATATTTTATATCGTTATTGCCAATACGATATATGTTGGTTTCAGAATTTGATATTGAATATAAGCCGATATATTTTCTATTCAGAGCCTTGTATTTAATATCAAACGTGATTTGGGTTAGTCGTGAATCGTGTTTTAGAAGACATTGGTTCTTTAACCCAGTTAAAGACATAATATTGATTTTTGAGAAGATTAAAACTAAGTGGAGTTTTAATGAATCTTTAGTTAGATTAAAAAGTGAATTGATAATTTAAATTATCAAATCTGAAAAGTGATCGAGAGTGGAGTATCACCAGTTTTGCTCCAAAGCGATAGTTAAATCTTTAATTGGATTTGAACGTGAAATGGTAATCAATTTTACCGATAACACCGTGGTGTTAGATATGGAGTATCACCAGTTTTGCTCCATGGGATATATAGGTTGGGATTGGGAAATAAAATAAATAATTACTTCGGTGTGGTTCGTTAATCCCGACTAATTAGAAATGATATCCAAAGGAGGATTGAAGAATAAATTTAGAAGAATTTATCTTTGATAAAATTAATGAGAACCTTTCCCTAAGAATGTGATTTTGTGAATAAAAGAATATTCTGAATTGGAATGAGGCGTTCGTTGTGTTTGTGTAACATTTGTTAATTATATGCGTGGGTTATTCAGAAAGGCCGGGTTATACCCATTCTGAATAACCGATTCGACGAGATGTCGAAGATGAAGATGGTGGTTGAAGACCGGAAGTCTTCACATCGTTTGGGTGATTACTGATGATCTTGATTGGGCTGTACACCCGAGATGAGGGAAACAGTCGGTGATCGTCCAGACGTACTTGGAGATCGATGGATATGCGAGGAAAGTGCCTCCGGTTTCGTTCAGACCCAGAACGAACTTGTAAATGGATTGTGTGTCTGACATTGGATTTTATTCTGTGTTGATTGATCTCTATTAAATATACATCTGTTTGGCGGCGGAGAATTTATTCTCTTGCTTAACGCCCTTCTCTGAGACATACGAGCTCAGAGGTTGTATATCGATGGACATCAGTCGCATGGAGTGAATTGCCAATGTGGCATGCGTAAGTGGCAATTGATCAAGGCTTCTGTTGAAAAGCAAAGTCTTGTGGTTGATGATCAAAGCACGGCCTGTGTGGCGTAGCTTTGTGTATAACGTGAATTCGCGAGCCTCACACCTCGGTATGAGTCAAAAACGGGAGACGGACCGCTGGGAGAGCACGACGTTTCTTTCTAGCTAGGGTGGTGTCAGTGACCTACCAGCCCTGACATTTATATACTTTTCACCTGTGTGGTTGTTGGATACGAGGCCCCTCGGATATAGGTCTGTAAGGACCGAGAAACGTGTGTTCAGGAATTGCCAATCCTCAAAAGTAAGAGAGGACCGGCCCAGCCGATTCCAAGGATCAAAGTGGGGTCCTGGGACATTTGCTAGAGTGTCTCGAACGCGGAGAGGAGCTTGCCCCTTGCCTCGACTCATGACGTAAATCCAATTTCCAATACGTGTATTGCGGTTTTAATTGTAGAACTAGTATGGCGACATGATAGATGGTACCCATGCCGCCTATGATTGATATTTATGATTTCAATTGTTTTGACACTATACACTTATTGTAGTATCAAATGATGTGTTTTAAACGTATCAAGCATGCTTTGGCTGTTATAAGGGAAAACCCTATCCTCCGGCTTGCGTTGCATTGTGTGATGGGACCTGGGTCTTATAACAGCTTCATTTTTCTTTATTTAGCATTGCGCTGTTTGTTCTATGCACTGGTATTCTTGGGAGAAAACCCGTTCCGTGTTATACGGCGTGGTCCCTTGATTTACCTAACTTTAAAACCAATATTAATAACTGTTTTAGTTCTCACACCAGTCACATGACTAACCTGGAGTTTATTGTTTTAACCTAAACTCTGGGTGCCCCTATTTTCCGCAAGGGCAGCTAGTAGTTTTGGTTTTGCAGATTTATATTCACAGGGTCCTGATTAACAGCTGGAACGATGCTCGGAAAGCTCTGTATCCGTGTATCACTTTCAGTTGTATTTTGTATATTTTTCCGCTGCTATGTAATTTATTGTAATCTCTGATATTTATCGAATGTAATTTATTCAATTATACTCTGTATATTCTTGTATCTGATGGAATTGTTGTAATAACAATGAAATGTTCTTCCGTCTGTGTCCTTTTGTGTGTTGTCCTCAAAGTATTCGTGCTTTCCTTCACGGGGAAGTTACGGGTTCTTACATATAAATTGGGATGGATTTGAATTGAAATTATCATCGGAATATTTTGATGTTGGATTCGGGATTATACGGATATTTTTATGGAAATTTGGAAGATATATTTTATATCGTTATTTCCAAAGCAATATTTGTCAGCCTCAGAATTTGATATTGAATATAAGTTGATATATTTTCTATTTAGAGCCTTGTATTTAATATCAAATGGGATTTGGGTTTGTCGTGAATGGTGTCTTCATTAACACTGTTCTTAAAACCAGTTGAAAAAAGATTAAATCTTATTATTTAGATTTAATGAAGTATACCAATTAATTAATAATTTTAATTGGAATTGAATTAGAATGGATTTTTGGGTTTATCGTGAATGGTGTTTTAAATAACACTTGTTCTTTAACCCGATAAATAAATGGAATGTGAATTGGGTTTATTGTGAACTGTGTTTTTAACGACATTCTTTCTTTCACCCGATTTACAGTGAAATGTGATTTGGAATTTATAAATCCTTTTATTCAGATTTAACAGGAATTTTCCAAAGTAACATTTTCCAATTCAATATATTGAATTGGAATTGAATGGAATTCGATTTGATAATAATCAAAATGAAATTCTGTGTAGGAAGACTGTTAATACATATGGAATTTAAAAAGCTTTGCCATTATTCCATTTATATTATTAGTCTGATACGGAAATTGATATCGATTATATATTGATTTGTTTTTCCGTGAAGATTCCATAGTTAATGGAATGTGATTTGGGTTTGTCGTGAACTGTGTTTTAAATGACATTAGTTCTTTAACCCAGTAAAAGACAGGATTACTTGTATGTCATTGTATTTCGAGCTACGTGGTTGATCTCTGCTAAATATATAATTGTTTGGCGGTGGAGAATTTATTCTCTTGCTTAACGCCCTTCTCTGAGTCGTACGAGCTCAGAGGTTATATATCGGCAGAAATCAATAGTACGGTGTAGATTGTCCATGCGACAAATTTGTGTTTCCAAAGTTAAATAATCATTGATATTGATTTTTGGTAAGATTAAAACAAAGTGGTGTTTTAATCAATCTTTAATCAGATTAAAATGGGAATTGGTATTTTAAATTATCAAATTTGGGAAATGATCGAGAATGAAGTATCGACAGTTTTGCTCTGAGCGATAGTTAAATCTTTAATTAGATTTGAATGAGAAATGGTAATTAAATTTAGCGATAACACCATGGTGTTAGTTATAGGGTAATAACAGTTTTGCTCCATTGGATGAATACGGTGGGATTGGGAAATAAAATAAATGGTTACTTCGGTAAGGTGTGCTAATCTCGACAAGTTTGGAAAACCATAATTTGGTTTGAATGAAATCCAAAGGAAGATTAAAGAATAAATTTTAAAGAATTTATCTTTGATAAAATTAATGGGAAAATTTCCCAAAAGATGTGAATATTTAAATAAAAGAATATTCTGAACTGGAATGAGGCATATGTTGTGTCTTATAGCACTTGTTTATTATATACGCGAGTTATTCGGAAAGACCGGGTCTATCCCATTCTGAATAACTTATTCGACGATAAGTCGAAGATGAAGAAGGTGGTTGGGAACCGGAGGTCTTCACATCGTTTAACGATTACCGGGGATCTTGATTGGGTTGTACATGTAATGACCCGCATTTTTACTGTTGAATAATTAATTAATTTAATTATTATATATTAATTTAGCGATATCGATAACCAGAATTAAATAATATTGAATATTTAATTAAAATATATAATATAATAATATATTTAATTTCTGAAATAGTCAGAAATAGTAGAATTCACAAAATGGTGTGAATTGAATCATCTGTGATATTTAATTCAGTTTCGAATTTAAGTAGAATAACGAATATATTATTTGAACGACAGTTGAATGTATAATTATATTATAATTGTAATTCAAGCTTGAAATGGCGCTGTAGTTCGCTATTTGGTGGTTCGAACTTCAACTGAATGTACAAAGTCCGTTTTAAATCAGATTTCTACGAAATAAGAATCGTTCGGAGCTGGTGAAGTATATTTTTCTATTGGAAGAGAAAAATCGGGATTTCATAGTGTAGATTTTGATTTTTGTCCAAATCAAATTTTAGAAAAGTCGCTATGGAATTCCTTTATAATTTATAACGATCTATAAAAGGAATTTCAATATAAATTTGAATATCGATTCAATCGGGATTTGAAATATCGAGTTAGAAATTAATAAAGGAATATTCTAGAGTTGTATATATTTTGTTGTGAATATATACGATAATATTTATTTATAAATATTTAATTTAATTATATTTAATATATTTATATACTTAAATGGGTTATTTAGAGCTTTAAAAATAGCCAGTTTTGCAAATGAACTTGAAATTCAACGAAACTAATTTTGTTGGATCCGCAATGTCAAATTATTGTTAGATTTCAATTTCCGTGATTTTTGAAGTCAGTATGTGGCCGTACGGGATTTTAATGTGAAATACAGTCGATATTCTGACCTTTAAAAATATGCTGTGTGAGCAAACGGAGTCAGAATTCGACGAAACCAGTTTCATTGGGACCGTAATGTCGAACTTTAGCTGCATGCCGGTTTTCATGATTTTTAGATATTAGATGTGTTAGTAGGGATTTTTAGAGTGTTGAAACAAATATGAAATGAATATTTAAAACTAAAATATCAAGTATGTGAACCAAAACTTGCCACATAGTCATCGTTTCAGCCACACACACAAATATGATCCCCTATATAAACAGATTCTCTGGCCTCCACTTCCTTTTCGCTGAAAACACAAACGTGAAGGAAGCATGGTCTTCAAAAATCAAACACAAAATCCTATAAATCCCAAAGCAAGTATATTTAGTCGCCTATGACCTTCCTCTTCATTTTGATATCCGGTTGGAGGGACTCGGTTGTGTTTTGGGTCCTCTGCTATGTCACCAGCGTGCATTTTCAGGCGCCTAGGGCTTTGATTTTTGGTGAAAAGGAAGCATCGATGTAGTAATGAGTTTTGTTTTTGAATTCTCAAGTTCGAATGGATTTGCGCTCGTGATTTTGGGGTATTTTCAGGCAAATGGGGTTCGGTACCCCACTGTAGTGATGCGCGAGGTCTTGAAGTCAGGGTAGGCAGTTGGTACTCGAAGTTTTTGATTCGGTTATGGGTTCAATCGGATTTCGAAAGGGAGTGGAATGGAGTTGGTTTCATGAAGAACCATGAAGTGATGATGGAGCGGTTGGGGGAGGAAGTTTGGTAATGGCCGTGCATGTTTACCTAGAGCTCGCGTTCTAAATTATGGGAGAAGATGGAGTCACGGGTCTTGGGCTTTAAGGGTAGTAGTGGGCTTGTTTTGTTTGGTAAAGCCCCTTTGAATTTAATTTAGTTAAGTTATTTTATTGCATTAACTTTAAAATATAATAACTATTGCATACGATATTAGAATTCAGAAAAACAAGATCCATTGGGATCGTATGGACGGTGAACTGACTGGGAGTGAAACGAGGCTCGTTACAATTTATAGTGAAATAAATTGTCAGAATCAAATCAAGCGATGGTTATCGTTATTAACGATGATCATCTAATGTGAGTAAAACTCACCAACTCTAAACAGTTCAATTTTTATAACGTATATTTAGAACCGATAACTGATGACTAATTGCTGTGTATTAACTGTTTGGTTGAATTAACTGTGTATTGATTGAAAATATAGATAACGATATATATATATATATATATATATATATTAATCGTTACTGAAATATTGATTCTGTTTAACAAAATATTTCATATTGAAATGAAATCGATGTTAATAATATTGTTAATCATCGGTGGTGCGGGGAAAACAGTTTGGAGGAACCCAACTAGGTTCCTCAATATATAAAATACTGTATTGTTTCATATATTGTGATATATGATGTGATATATAATATGTTGTTGATTATGTGCGTTTGAATGATATCGATCATTTTTATATGGTATGTTAAGTACCATAAGAAATACAAGCATGATAAAAGGGGATTTTCAAAGTATAATTTGAAAATAAATTATTTATATAAAATCAATGGATTTTATATATATAAAAGGAAAAAGGATTTTATAAGAGGAAATAAATTATAAAATCAAAGAAATTAAAAAGAACATATTTGTAAAACAAATATAAAGGAAAATATTTGTAAAATAAATATAAAGGAAAATATTTGTAATACAAATATAAAGGAAAATATTTGTAAGACAAATATAAAGCAAAACATTTGTAAACCAAATATAAAGGAAAATATTTGTAAAAAAAATATAAAGGAAAATATTTGTAAACCACATACAAATAGAATAGAAAAGGAATATTTGTAAAAATATTACAAATAGAAATAAAAAGGAAACATATGTAAAACATTTACAAATGGAATTGAAAAGGAAATATTTGTAGAACATTTACAAATAGATTAAATGGGATTATTTATTTATCAGGGAATAAATAAAAGTAAAAGGATTTATTTATTTAGGGATTAAATAAAAGTATAAAAGGATCATTTATTTATAGAAAATAAATAAAAGAAAAAGGGTTATTTATTTAGGAAATAAATAAAAGGATAAAAGGAATATTCATTTGGGAAATAAATAGAAAAGATAAAAGAAATATTTATTGGTTAAATAAATAGAATTAAAAGGGAATATTCATTGGTTAAATAAATAGAATTGAAGGGAACAGTTATTTGTTAAGTAAACAAATAGAAAAGGAATTATTTGTATAAACAAATAGAAAAGGAATTAATCAACGGAGTTAATTCAAAGGAGTTAATCCAAAGGAATAAATCGAAAGAGTTATTCGAAATGAGTAAAGCGAATATAGTTATTCAAATAGAGTTAAATCGAATATTAGTTATTCGAATATAGTAATTGATTAGAGTTAATCAATTAGAGTTAATCGAGTAGAGTTAAATCGAGTTAGAGTTAACCAGTTAGGGTTAATCAATTAGGGTTGACTAGTTAGGGTTAATCAATTAGGTTTGACCACTTAGGGTTAATCAATTAGGGTTGACCAGTTAGAGTTAATCAATTAGGGTTGACCAGTTAGAGTTAATCAATTAGGGTTGATCAGTTATAGTTAACCAATTAGGGTTAACTAGTTAGAGTTGATCAGTTAGAGTTAACTAGTTAGAGTTAGAGTTAACGAATAGAGTAATTAAATAAAATTAATCGAATTAGAATAAATATTTTAGAGTTAGTCGAAAAAGGAGTTATCGAATATTAGTATTCGAATCAAGTTAAAAGGAGTTATCGAATATTAGTTATTCGAATCGAGTTAAAAGTAGTTATCGAATCAAGTTATTTGAAAGGAGTTATCGTATCTAGTTATTCGAAAGGAGTTATCGAATCTAGTTATTCGAAAGTAATTACCGATTAGTTTAATCGAAAGGAGTTATCGAATCTAGTTATTCGAAAGAAGTTAATCGAATTTAGTTTTCAAAAAGGAGAACTCGAATATAGTATTTGAACAGAGAGATTTTCGAATATCGTTTATTCGAAAGAGAGAGAGAATTGAATATAGGTTATTCGAAGAAGAGTTAATCAAATAGAGATTACTCGAAGAGAGTTAATCGACGAATTCGATTATATCGAATTCGGGAAAGTACTTATACTTTCTGGTGTTTAAATCAAGATTTAATTATTTATAAATCAGGTGTTTATTTATTTATTCACATTAAAGAACAAAAGTTATAATGGAAGTTAGATATTTCGAAAGTAGGGATTATAACTTTATCGTTATAACCAATGTTTCCAATAAAGAAGTGGATTCGTAAATCGAATCCGAGAGTTACATAAGGAGGTTTGTTAAGGATTTAGAAGATAAACTTTGACTATTTCGAAGTTAAAACGTTGTTCAGTTAAGGTCTGAGAGATAATTATACCCCAACTTGATTAACTTCCTTCTTAACTAAGGAATGGTAAGGTTTGATAGTGAATGATGGTTAGGTGAATTTAGTAAATGGTTTTGAGTTGGCATAGCGATGTTTTATTTAAATATCTATTTAAATCCAATGAAGGAACTTTGGAAATGTTTTCCAAATAAGAAATCAGAAATGTTTTTTAATATAGGAAACAGGAAATGGAAAAGTTTTCCATTTTTAATAAAGTATTTTTTCTAAAATTAGAAAATAAGAAATGTTGAATATATGGAAACATGAGATAAGTAAATTAATGAACTAAAGAGATAAATGTTAAATGATGATTGATCGATATAATTTCCACTTGGAAATAATATCGTTGTTTGCACACCTGTTTTTCTTTGATAGTTAACTCACCAACTATCGAAGTTTTTAACCATTTTAACGTTGTTAATATGGAGAGACCGTTTGGATTATTATGCGAAGAACCACTCTGTATTGGCATAATCGTTGCGAATCATATATGCCAAAGATAATTGAAGACGGAGTAAAGTGCAAGGGATGTTGTATAAATCTTAGATTACAATTGCCTAAGATGGATGTACAGAATAGTGCCTTCTGTTTGTCCAGTTCCAGGACAACCTGTATGGAAGAATGTTCGACAGAGTATATTTAATAGATCGCGTAAGTTGATCACTTCAAACGTACGTATGTTTGATAGCGGAGGAATTCGTTTCTCTTAGCTGTATACCCGTGGTAGTTTGGGGAAATCAATTTGTGATTTGGCGGGTATGACAATGTGACATTCAAAGTGAATAAACGTGTGATCTGTCAGAGATAAGCATGGCCTCTAGCCTCACAACCGGGAAATGATAGAAATCGGGCAGGCAGCATGGCTATGTAGGTCTCACCTATTAGGGTGTATAGTCACCTAATCTAGAGTTTCATTTATTTCTAAAAATCTATTGTCGATGCAGTCCCATTCGGGAAACGGTTGCTGATCCCAACCGTTGGTAATATACATTCGATACACTCAAGCGAAATGAGTGGTCGGTCATGTGTGGTCGGGTTGCAAGATGTTCTTGTTGAACCCAGTGTATTCCTCTCTAGAGTTACACTAGCAAAAGGTGGTTCCGTACCTTGTCATAGTTGGAAATCCATTACCCAATACGTGCTTGCGGTTTTGATTGTATACTATATATGTAGAACGTGAGATGAAAGCGATTCTGCTAGATGATTATTATATTATGGTTGATAGACACTGTTATAATATCAATGAGATTTGATATTAACATATTTTGGCTTCTCATAAGGGAAAAACCCATTCCGTTATACAACGTGGTCTTATGAGATATCATTGCATTGCTCAAAATCTTTCAAACTGTTTTACTCATACCAGTCCCATGAATGACCCGGAGTTTATTTTGTTGTTTTCCCTAAACTCTTGGGTGCCCAATTTTGTACGAGCATCAAGTAGTCAGGATTTTACAGATATACAAGGAGAGCTTGGAGCAGGAGGCTTCAGGATCATATAGCTATTATTTATTTCCGCTGTGTTGCAAGTGTTGCACTCTGATAATGTTATTGTATACATATACTGATTTTATTTCAAGGATATGTTATCTATTATATCTTGTTCGTTCCGCTATGAGGTTCGTGTTACTCTGATGTTGTGTTCTTCTTCTTTTTCTATTCTAACTTTCTATCTTATCTATTCTCACCCTCTAATTTCTTTCATTAACTACTGGTATTTTTTGATTTTTGGTTAGTCGTCATTGAGTTTATGTCGATAACTAAAGTCGCTAAAAACCGGGTCGTTATAGTTGGTATCAGAGCTTAAGGTTAAGTAATTACCTTGGCTTTGTGGCGTGACTCGGTAGAGATAGGGTTAGTCATACCCTAGATTGAGTTTGAGTGTATATATACGAGAACTTATTTGTTATTCAATATAAAATGGTTTTATATTGTGGAGATTTATTGATTGAGTGGCTTATGAATTTCTGGTCGATCAGTTTGATCCATTGTATCGATAGGATTTACTAAACACTTGAATATGATGAACCGACACTGTATGTTTTGAAAAGAGGGTAAACGAAATAATTTTACCCGAATTATATTTTGATATAAAGGATTTATATTGAAATGATTATAATATATTGGATGTGTTGGTCACTATTATAATCAAATAAGATTATAAAATGTGAAATGGTTATGTAAATAGCCAGTCAGAATTCGTATAAGTGAAATACGTGAAATTAGATGAATAAAATCTGAAATTTAAATCAGAATTGAAATTAAAACCCTGAGAAATGGAAAGGTGTTTGTAAATGGATTTGAATTGAATATATGAGAATTTTAAAATCCTGGGTGATTTTAAATTGTTTTACAAACATTGGAAGGATATTTTGAAATAAATTTCAAAGTGTTGTTTTGGAAGTGATATAGTATTAAACTCACTTCGATAACTGGAAAATAGATTCTGATGATGATCAGGACATCGTCGGTGTTCATTTTCGAGTGTGTAAGTGATGAATTACTTCCAAATAGATGATTTTTGAATTGTTTGAGAAAACCAAGTTGTTTGAAATCCAAAAAGGAATATTTGGTTTTAGAAAAGCAAAGCTGTTTAAAACTCCCAGGAAGAGACTGTTTGAATTAAAAACAAATTTAAATAGAAATTTGTGAAACCAAGCTGGAACTGAATTGAAACCAATTAACTGGAAATTGAATTGGATACGATATATCAAGTAGAATCAAATTTTGAATTGTGAGATAGAATCTGAAATGGTATTGGATTGATGAGTTAAGAATTAAAAAAATCAAAAATTGAACTTTGATTTGAAATCGAATTCGACTTAGGTATAAGCGAATGGTTGGATTTGTGGATAAAAACAGATTGGAATTTGATTGGGATGAAATTGGTATATGCTGAACTAGTAGCAAATGTAAGGGATATAATGATATGCCCAAAAAAGGTACCAGTTTATATTATATATGAGTTTGGTGATTTTGATGAGCCGAATTGGCAAGCCACTTGGCTGTTTGATTTTCTTTTGGGTTGGAGAAGGCCTAGAGAGGCGAGTTCTGGTTTTACCGATAGGACTGTACAAAGGAGGTTATGGCGAAATTTTCCGAAAATTTAAGGTGTTAGAAAATTTTCAAGATTTTTGAAAATTTTAGTTAGTCGGAATAAATTAATATTTTAGTCGATATTAATTGGTTCAGTTTAAACTGAAGTTAAGTGGTAAATAGATAAATTTTTACCCAGTAGATAGTGTAACACCCCACGTCCATTAATGTCACTCACAAAGGGAATGCATTAACTTCTATGGAGGTTTTAGGTGAATATAGAACAGTAAAATTTCAACAAGACAGATATAAAATAGTACTTGGAAATTTTAATAACTTTATTTCAATTGCAGCAGAAGTCAAAACATGTTTGATTACATCATAACACCATAATCAAAGTCAAGTACAATATCTATCTTGATAAAACAAGTACATAATCCCATTACATAAATAGCCATTAAAAAGAAAGATAACAAGCTGGACTTTACTTCAGCAGTTCAAGCTTTCCACGAGATAAGCAATCCAATCAGACTCCACTGGAACTTGGCCCAACCTGAGGACCTGAAGGGAGAAAAAGATGAAAAAGAGGGGGGGGGTCAGACATAAAGTCTGGCGAGTATGATAATTCTACAATACTATTATCAAAATAACTGGACTAAGGCATAAGCTGGAAAACAAGGAAATGTCTATGAAAGAGCAGATTAAGGACATAGACAATCGCTAAAGGAAACGTTATAGGCGCTCCTAAATACCAAAGGATAAACACTATACTGCACCACACCAGTCACCCTAAAGATTGATTCCACTTAGCTTCACTTAGAAACTTTCTTAATGGCTTTACGTACTCCTAGCTGACTACATAGGTGCCGCCTGCCCCTATCTCTACTAGGTGTACCCCACTTTCCATTTTTCGATCGGGTCCCTACTCGTAGGTACCCGTGCTGGCCCCACAGTGGGGTGTATCATTCCCCTAAAGTGGCAACCCGATATAACGGAGATGCACGGCTTATACCTACACGATGCAACAACGTCTTACCTACCAGCCCGGGTCCACACACGCATATGAAACCCGTTGGACTTGCGTTGCCACCACTCCCTGTTTTGGCCTCTTATAGTCAAACCCAGTATGCGTGTCCCGTCCTCGACTTGGGTCGAGCCCACAAAGATACGTTTTGGGATACTGGTTGAAATGGGCCCCCATTATTTCCCACAAGCATTCCACCTAAGCTTGTCCCATTAGTCCATCCACTTAACCCACTTAGTCATGTTCATTAACATGTGTAATTGGTTAAGTCTAATCATATTTCAAATGCCTCTAAAGGCAACCACTAGATTCCTCATGCCACCCAAGGCACCTACTTAACCCCCATGTCCCACCTTACATGATTATCTGGCTAAGTATTTCTTAATTCATTAAGGCCATAACCTCCTAAAGACCTCTCACATTAGACTGGCATTTATGGCAGCTGGATTTGCCGGGCGGGTCCGGGCAGTCTTACACCACAAAAGAGTCTAAAATCGTGTCTTTACAACTGTTATGCTTTAGATTGGGCCTAGGACCTCTCACATTGGGCCGACATTTGTGACTACTGGATTTGCCGGGCGGGTCCGGGCAGGTTTACGTCACAAACGGGTCCAACCTCGTGTCTTAAGCATTGATTATTATTAATAATCCACTTTCCCCAATTTTAATAATTCCCTACTTGAATTATTAATTAATTCCAAATTTAACAATGTCCATAATTGACTCAATTATGGACATCCATTTAAGGCATGCAAAACCATATCAATTGCACCCCAATTTATTAATTTCCTAATATTACCCCTACCCCACGTTTGAACGTTTATTCGCAAAATGTATGCTAGACCCTATTAGTCTAACTCATAGCATAAAAGAAAATATTCACGACAACAACATATATATGTGACTAAATAAATCATAACAAGGGGTAAAACTTGCATACATTACAACTTGCATAAGGTTATACATGTCATGGATCTAAGGGTGTCAACTTTTTCATAATTCACATAATATGATTTTGATCAAATTTCATAAACTTGTATAGGACATGTGTGAATCAACATCATTAACAATATGGTTTTATATGGGTACACCTAACTCAATAGGCAAATTCCCAAAAAACAAGATTCATTTATTCATAGATTCATGTATATGTGTACACCTAACTTAATAGGCAAATTCCCATATTCAAGATCCAATTAATTTGTAGATTCATGTATATGGGTACACCTAACCCAATAGGCAAATTCCCATAATCAAGATCTATTATAAAAAAAACATAAACTTTAAACATGATCCAATTCGCATAAATACTAACATCATGATTTTACAACTTGTATGATTCAACACAACTTAACATGACATCATTATCATATAACATAAGTATTTCAACATATGTGATAATATGAGATCTACAACATATATAAGATTTACAACATAACATATCATAATTTGCAACATAGCATGATATGATTTACAACATAGCACAGCATGATTAATCACATATGACATAGCATAGGATTAATTACAACATAATCACTACAACATAACAACATGTATATGATAACATAATAGCATAACAAGAGATCCACAACATAAATACATAATAATTCATATCACTTTCTTGTGATCAATTCATAACTTAATCAAATTATTTTATAATAATATTGTGAGATTCATCATACTCACAATTTTAAAGAAGAGAAATAGAAAGAGAGAGAGCTTTTGATTTGATTTGAGTAGATTTAGTTTGTAGATTAGGCCTTCTTCTTCTTTAGTTTGTGACGGCTATGCTGAACTCCATGGCAACGGCATGTCGGTAGCTCTCCAATTTTTCAAGTGATTTAGGGTTAGAGTCTACCCACTTATTTATAGATGTTAGGATTCATTTAGGCCATTAGATTTAACCTAGAAATAACCGCAGCCATTCAGACCAGATGGGGTTTATCTTATTGACTCAGCAATGAGTCAGAAGTGACTCAGCAAACACTCAGCAAATTAATAAACTTCTATTCATGTTTACATTAACTGCCCATATATATATAATTATATATATATACACACACACGCACCTATTCATGAATTCAAATTAATCCATAATTAACTTATGAACATTTCTACGCATTAATTTTCCAATTAATGTCTTAATTCCATTTTTCGCCTTTTAAGGCAATTCACATATCTCAAATTTGTTATATGCCTTTTTAAGGCTATTTCGCGCAAATTCTCAATATTAATTCTTTTAATTTGTGAATATTAGTATTAACAGAAATACGGGGTGTTACAGATAGGGTCGTCCTCTACCTTAGCAATTTCGAGGACGAAATTATTTTAAGAGGGAAAGATTGTAATGACCCGCATTTTTACTATTGAATAATTAATTAATTTAATAATTAAACATCGATTTAGCGATATCGATAACCAGAATTAAATAATATTGAATATTTAATTAAAATAAATAATATAATAATATTTAATTTCTGAAATAGTCAGAAATAGTAGAATTCACAAAATGGTGTGAATTGAATCATTTGTGATATTTAATTCAGTTTAGAATTTAATTATAATAATGAATATATTATTTGAACGACAGTTGAATGTATAATTATATTATAATTATAATTTGAGCTTGAAATGGCGCTGTAGTTCGCTATTTGGCGATTCGAACTTCAACTGAATGTACAGAGTCCGTTTTAAATCGGATTTCTGTGAAACAAGAAACGTTCGGAGCTGGTGAAGTATATTTTTCTAATGGAGGAGAAAATTCGGGATTTCATTGTGTAGATTTTGATTTATGTTCAAATCAAATTTTAGAAAAGTCGCTATGGAATTCCTTTATAATTTATAACGATAAATAAAAGGAATTTCAATATAAATTTGAATATCGATTCAATCGGGATTTGAAATATCGAGTTAGAAATTCATAAAGGAATATTCTGAAGCTGTATGATATTCTGTTGTGAATATATACGATAATATTTATTTATAAATATTTAATCTAGTTATATTTAAATATATTTATGTATTTAAATGGGTTATTTAGAGCTTTAAAAATAGCCAGTTTTACAAACGAACACGTACTTCGACGAAACTAATTTTGTTGGCTTCGCAATGTTAAATTATTGTTAGATTTCAATTTCCGTGATTTTTGAAATCAGTATGTGGCCGTACGGGATTTCAATGTGAAATAAAGTCAATATTTTGGCCTTTAAAAATACGCTGTGTGAGCAAACGGAGTCGGAATTCAACGAAACCAGTTTCGTTGGGACCGTAATGTCGAACTCTAGCTACGTGCCAGTTTTCATGATTTTTAGAAATCATATGTGTTAGTAGGGATTTTTAGAGTGTTGAAACTAATATAAAATGAATATTTAAAATTAAAATATCTAAGTATGTGAACCAAAACTTGCCACATAGTCATCGTTTCGGCCACACACACAAATATGACCCGTTATAAAATCAAATTCTCTAGTCGCCACTTCCTTTTTGCGGAAAACCCAAACGTGAAGGAAGCATGGTCTTCAAAAATCAAACACAAAATCCACAAAATTCTGTAAATCCCAAAGCAAGTATATTCGGCCTCCTATGACCTTCCTCTTCATTTTGATATCCGGTTGGAGGAACTCGGTTGTGCTTTGGGTCCTCTACTGTGTCACCAGCGTGCGTTTTCAAGTGCTTAGGGTTTTGATTTTAGTGAAAAGGAAGCATCGATGTAGTAATAGGTTTTGTTTTTGAATTCTCGAGTTCGAGTGGAGTTGCGCTCGTGATTTTGGGGTATTTCAGACAAATAGGGTTCGGTACCCCCACTGTATTGATGCGCAAGGTTTTGAAGTCAAGGTAGGCAGTTGGTACTTGAAGTGTTTGATTCGGGAATGAGTTGAATCGGATTTTGGAAGGGAGTGGAATGGAGTTGGTTTCATGAAGAACCATGAAGTGATGAAGGAGTGGTTGGGGGAGAAAGTTTGGTAATGGCAATGTATGTTTTCCTGGAGCTCGCATTCTAAATTGTGGGAGAAGATGGAGTCATGGGTCTTGGGCTTTAAGGGTAGTAGTGGGCCAGTTGTATTTGGTGAATCCCCTTTGAATTTAATTTAGTTAAGTTATTTTATTGCATTAACTTTAAAATATCATAACTATTGCATACCAGATCGGAATTCAGAAAAACAAGATCCGTTAGGATCGTATGGATGGTGGCTACACCATGGAACTGACTGGGAGTGAAATGAGGCTCGTTACAATTTATAGTGAAATAAATTGTCCAAATCAAACGATGGTTATCGTTATTAACGATGATCGTCTAATGTGAGTAAAACTCACCAACTCTAAACAGTTCTATTTTTATAACATATATTTAGAACTGATAAATGATGACTGATTGGTGTGTGTTAACTGTTTGGTTGAATTGACTGTGTATTGATTGAAAATATAGATAACGATATATATATATATATATATAAAGTGTTATTCAAATATTGATTTTGTTTAACAGAATATTTCATATTGAAATGAAATCTATGTTAATAATATTATTTAACATCTGTGGTGCAGGGAAAATAGGTTGGAGGGACCCAACTGTGTTCCTAAATATATAAAATACTGTTTTGGTTCATATATTGTGATACATGATATGATATATAATTTATTGTTGATTATGTGTGTTTGAATGATATCGATCATTTTTATACGATATGATAAGTACCATAAGAAATACCATAATGATAAAAAGGGATTTTCAAAGTATAATTTGAAAATAATTTATTTATATAAAACCAATGGATTTTATATATACAAAAAGAAAAAGGATTTTATAAGATGAAATAAATTATAAAATCAAAGGAGTTAAAAAGAATAAATTTGTAAAACAAATATAAAGGAAAATATTTGTAAAACAAATATAAAGGAAAATATTTGTAAAACAGATATAAAGGAAAATATTTGTAAAACAAATATAAAGGAAAATATTTGTAAACCAAATATAAAGGAAACTATTTGTAAACCATTTACAAATAGAATAGAAAAAGGAATATTGGTAAAACAATTACAAATAGAAATAAAAAGGAAAACATTTGAAAAACATTTACAAATGGAATTGAAAAGGAAATATTTATAGAACATTTACAAATAGAATAAATGGGATTATTTATTTATTTAGGGAATAAATAAAAGTAAAAGGATTTATTTATTTAGGGATTAAATAAAAGTATAAAAGGATCATTTATTTATAGAAAATTAATAAAAGAAAAAGAGGTTATTTATTTAGGAAATAAATAAAAGGATAAAAGGAATATTCATTTGGGAAATAAATAGAAAAGATAAAAGAAATATTTATTGATTAAATAAATAGAATTGAAAGGGAATATTTATTGGTTAAATAAATATAATTGAAGGGGATAGTTAATTGTTAAGTAAACAAATAGAAAAGGAATTATTTGTATAAACAAATAGAAAAAGAATTAATCAACGGAGTTAATTCAAAGGAGTTAATCCAAAGGAATAAATCGAAAGAGTTAATTGAAATGAGTAAATCGAATATAGTTATTCGAATAGATTTAAATCGAATATCAGTTATTCGAATAGAGTAATTGATTAGAGTTAATCAATTAGAGTTAATCGACTAGAGTTAAATCGAGTTAGAGTTAACCAGTTAGGGTTAATCAATTGGGGTTGACCAGTTAGGGTTAATCAATTGGGGTTGACCAGTTAGGGTTAATCAATTAGGGTTGACTAGTTACGGTTAATCAATTAGGGTTGACCAGTTAGAGTTAATAAATTAGGGTTGACCAGTTAGAGTTAATCGATTTGGGTTGACCAGTTAGAGTTAATCAATTAGAGTTAACCAGTTAGAGTTGATCAGTTAGAGTTAACCAGTTAGAGTTAGAGTTAACCAATAGAGTAATTAAATAGAATTAATCGAATTAGAATAAATCGATTAGAGTTTGTCGAAAAAGGTGTTATCGAATATTAGTATTCGAATCAAGTTAAAAGGAGTTATCGAATATTAGTTATTCGAATCCAGTTAAAAGGAGTTATCGAATCTAGTTATTCGAAAGGAGTTACCGAATCTAGTTATTCGAAAGGAGTTATCGAATCTAGTTATTCGAAAGGAGTTATCGATTAGTTTAATCGAAAAGGGTTATCGAATCTAGTTATTCGAAAGGAGTTATCGATTAGTTTAATCGAAAGGAGTTATCGAATCTAGTTATTCGAAAGGAGTTAATCGAATTTAGTTATTCGAAAAGAAGTAATCGAATATAGTATTCAAACAGAGAGATTTTCGAATATCGTTTATTCGAAAGAGAGAGAAAATAGAATATAGGTTATTCGAAAAAGAGTTAATCAAATAGAGATTACTCGAAGAGAGTTAATCGGCGAATTCGATTATATCGAATTCGGGAAAGTACTTATACTTTCCGGTGTTTAAATCAAGATTTATTTATTTATAAATCAAGTGTTTATTTATTTATTCACATTAAAGAATAAAAGTTATAATGGAAGTTAAATATTTCGAAAGTAGTGATTATAACGTTATCGTTATAACCAATGTTTTCAATAAAGAAGGGGATTCGTAAATCGAATCCGAGAGTTATGTAAGGAGGTTTGTTAAAAATTTAGAAGATAATCTTTGACTATTTCGAAGTTAGAACGTTGTTCAGTTAAGGTCTAAGAGGTAATTATACCCCAACTTGATTGACTTCCTTCTTAACTAAGGAATGGTAAGGTTTGATAGTGAATGATGGTTAGGTGAATTTAGTAAATGGTTTTGAGTTGGCATAGTGATGTATTATTTAAACATTTGTATAAATCCAATGAAGGAACTTTGGAAATGTTTTCCAAATAAGAAATCAGAAATGTTTTTTAATATAGGAAACAAGAAATGGAAAAGTTTTCGATTGTTAATAACGTATATTTTCTAAAATTAGAAAATAAGAAATGTTGAATATATGGAAACAGAAGATAAGTAAATTAACGAACTAAATAGATAAATGTTAAATGATGACTGATCGATATAATTTCCACTTGGAAATAATATCTTTGTTTGCACACCTGTTTTTCTTTGATAGTTTACTCACCAACTATCGAAGTTTTTAAACATTTTAACGTTGTTAATATGGAGAGACCGTTTGGATTATTATGCAAAGAACCACTTTGTATTGGCATAAGCGTTGCGAATCATATATGCCAAAGATAATTGAAGACAGAGTAAAGTACAAGGGCTGTTGTGTAAATCTTAGATAACAATCGCCTAAGATGGATGTACAGAATAGTGCCTTCTGTTTGTCCAGTTCCAAGACAACCTGTATGGAAGAATGTTTGACAGAGTATATTTAATAGATCGCGTAAGTTGATCTCTTCAAATGTACGTACGTTTGATAGCGGAGGAATTCGTTTCTCTTAGCTGTATACCCGTGGTATTTTTGGGGAAACCAATTTGTGATTTGGCGGGTATGACAATGTGACATTCAAAGCGAATAAACGTGTGATCTGTCAGAGATAAGCATGGCCTCTAGCCTCACAACCGGGAAATGATAGAAATCGGGCAGGCAGCATGGCTATGTAGTTCTCACCTATTAGGGTGTATAGTCACCTGATCTAGAGTTTCATTTATTTCTAAAAATCTATTGTCGATACAGTCCCATTCGGGAAACGGTTGCTGATCCCAACCGTTGGTAATATACGTTCGATACACTCAAGCGAAATGAGTGGTCGGTCATGTGTGGTCGGGTTGCAAGATGTTCTTTTTGAACCCAGTGTATTCCTCTCTAGAGTTACACTAGCGAAAGGTGGTTCCGTACCTTGTCATAGTTGGAAATCCATTACCCAATACGTGCTTGTGGTTTTGATTGTATACCATATATGTAGAATGTGAGATGAAAGCGATTCTGCTAGATGATTATTATATTGTGGTTGATAGACACTATTATAATATCAATGAGATTTGATATAAACGTATTTTGGCTTCTCATAAGGGAAAAACCCATTCCGTTATACAGCGTGGTCTTATGAGATATCATTGCATTGCTCAAAATCTTTCAAACTGTTTTACTCATACCAGTCACATGAATGACCCGGAGTTTATTTTGTTGTTTTCCCTAAACTCTTGGGTGCCCAATTTTGTACGGGCAGTCAAGTAGTCAGGATTTTACAGATATACCAGGAGAGCTTGGAGCAGGAGGCTTCAGGATCATATAGCTATTATTTATTTCCGTTGTGTTGTAAGTGTTGTACTCTGATAATGTTATTGTATACATATACTGATTTTATTTCAAGGATATGTTATCTATTATATCTTGTTCGTTCCGCTATGAGGTTCGTGTTACTCTGATGTTGTGTTCTTCTTCTTCTTCTATTCTAAGTTTCTATCTTATCAATTCTCACCCTCTAATTTCTTTCATTAACTACTGGTATTTTTCGATTTTTGGTTAGTTGTCATTGAGTTTATGTCGATAACTAAAGTCGCTAAAAACCGGGTCGTTACAGTTGGTATCAGAGCTTAAGTTTAAGTAATTACCTTGGCTTTGTGGCGTGACTCGGTAGAGATAGGGTTAGTCATACCCTAGAATGAGTTTGAGTGTATATATACGAGAACGTATTTGTTATTCAATATAAAATGGTTTTATATTGTGGAGATTTATTGATTGAGTGGCTTATGAATTTCTGGTCGATCAGTTTAATCCATTGTATCGATAGGAGTTACTAAACACTTGAATATGATGAACCGACACTGTATGTTTTGAAAAGAGGGTAAACAAAATAATTTTACCCGAATTATATTTTGATATAAAGGATTTATATTGAAATGATTATAATTTATTGGATGTGTTGGTCACTATTATAATCAAATAAGATTATAAAATGTGAAATGGCTATGTAAATAGCCAATCAGAATTCGTATAAGTGAAATATGTGAAATTAGATGAATAAAATCTGAAATTTAAATCAGAATTGAAATTAAAACACTGAGAATAGGAAAGGTGTTTGTAAATGGATTTGAATTGAATATATGAGAATAACGTATATTTTCTAAAATTAGAAAATAAGAAATGTTGAATATATGGAAACAGAAGATAAGTAAATTAACGAACTAAATAGATAAATGTTAAATGATGACTGATCGATTTAATTTCCACTTGGAAATAATATCGTTGTTTGCTCACCTGTTTTTCTTTGATAGTTAACTCGTCGACTATCGAAGTTTTTGACCATTTTAACGTTGTTAATATGGAGAGACCGGTTGGATTATTATCCGAAGAACAACTCTGTATTGGCATAAGCGTTGCGAATCATATATGCCAAAGATAATTGAAGACGGAGTAAAGTGCAAGGGCTGTTGTACAAATCTTAGATAACAATTTCCTAAGATGGATGTACTGAATAGTGCCTTCCGTTTGTCCAGTCCCAGGACAAACAGTATGGAAGAATGTTTGAAAGAGTATATTTAATAGATCGCGTAAGTTGATCTCTTTAAACGTACGTACGTTTGGTAGCGGAGGAATTCGTTTCTCTTAGCTGTATACCCGTGGTATTTTTGGGGGAAATCAATTTGGGATTTGGCGGGTATGACGATGTGACATTCATAGTGAATAAACGTGTGATTTGTCAGAGATAAGCGTAGCCTCTAGTGTAACAACCCGGAATTTGGGGCCAATTTAAAATTTTCATGTTGGAGATTTTAGGGGTGTTTACATATTTAAAATAAATTATTTCAAACAAAAATGAATGGAAATTTATTTTGAGCAAAGTTAATACAAATATATTCAAATAAATTACATAAAGAATTAGAAATAGGATGGTAGTTTGAAAAGTCAAACTTGAACTTTGACTAACTACACAGGATGCAGAATAAACTGGATTTTGATGAAACGAAAAATATATAAATCTATTAATGAATATCTTTCTAACGAATCTGAAAAAATCGAAGTTTGATAGCGGGAATCAAAAGTTATGGCTAAATGAATTTTCAGAAATATAGCTATAGAAAATCTATCGCCCTTGAAAATCTACATTTTGCATACGACCTCGGAATTCGACGAAACCACTTTTGTTGTATCCGGGATGTAAAATTATTGCTAGGTTTCAAATTTCATGATTTTTGAAGCTAGTATGTGAGCGTGGCAAAATAAACTGTGTTTTGTCAATTTTAGTCAAAATTAATTGACTGAAAAATAGTCATTTTTCGAACAGTCTCAGAATTCAACGAAATAAATTTTGTTAGGATCGTATCTTCAAAAGAAAGCCAAAAACGATTTTTCTGGATTTTTCTGACTTCGTATGTGACCCCAATAAAATTAGAAAGTACGTTCGAATTAAAAATAAAAGAATTAATTTGAAAATAAAAGAAACATGCTTTTAAATTCAGAATTGGACTTCGGCAATAGCGCCATTGCGTTTAGAGGCGTCAAAACCCATTGTTCGACAGTCGTTGAGCGCGAATTGGAGTTCGAACAAGAAAACCCTATTTTCCAGAAATAAATAAATTAAATAAAATAGAAATACGTGGAAAATACTAGTATATATACGGGCCATGTACATCGTCTTCTTCCCCGTTCGCATAACCCATAGCCGCCCCCCTTTTTGAAAGTTCATCTCCATTTTCCCATCAATCCACTCACAATTAGACTTTGCCGTAGTTGAACTTTTTGAAGCTCTTCCCTTCCCCTCCAATCTCCGACAAGTTTCATTCGATTTCACGCCCGTAGCTCTCGATTTTCGTGCCCCAACCAGCAGCCTTTACGCCGCCGCCGCCACCCCCTGTACAGCCCGCCGCACCCCCTAGATTCCCGGCGTGGATGTGCCTCTCGTAGCTTGTAACGGCTGGAAATTTTCGACTCCTCGAGAGCCGAAAATCCCGAGACGTTAGTGAAAGAAAGTAGAGGGTGAGGAAGAAAAGATAGAACTAATAGAATAGAAGAAGAAGAAGAACTTACATCATCAGAGTAAACATGAATCTCACAGCGGAACGAATAAAATATAACATAACTTTGAAATACAAATCAGTACTCGTATATACATACCATTTCAAAGTACAACACTTAACAACACAGCGGAATAATAATAGCTATAATCCTGAAGTCTCCTGCTCCAAGCTCTCCAAGTGTATCTGTAAAATCCCGACTACTTGACTGCCCGTACAAATTTAGGCACCCAAGAGTTTAGGGAAAACAAAACAAAATAAACTCCGGGTCAGTCATGGGACTGGTGTGAATAAAACTTCAACCCTTGGTTAAATAAAGGATATCTTTCTGATATTATAATAATGTCTAAATACAAATAGATATCAATCTAGCAGAACGCTTGCATCTCACGTTCGACATTCATAGTATACAAATAAAACCGTGAGCGCTTATTGGAGATTGGATTCCAACAGACAAGGTATGGGAGCACCTTCCGATCAGTGTACTCTAAAGGAGATACACTAGGGTTCAACAAGAACGTCTTGCAACCCGGCCACACATGACCGTCCACTCATTTAGCTTGAGTGTGACGAATATATTATCACCGATGGTTGGGATCAGCAACCATCCTTCCCGATAAGGGACAACATTGAAATAGATTATAAAGAAATACAATTGAATATTCTATAGATGGTGATAATACACCCTGCTTGGGTATGGCCCAACTAGCCATGCTGCCTAGCCCAACTTCTGTTATTTCCCGGTGGTGAGGTTTGAGGTCACATTTATCACTTTGACAGATTTTTGCTTCAATTACTTTGAATGCCACATCGTCATACCCGCCAAATCGTTATCGATTTCTCAAGGCATCACGGGTATAAAAGCTAAGAGAAACGAATTTCTCCGCCACCAACGAAATACGTTTAAAGAGATCAACATATATGATTCGTTAAGAATACTTTGTCAGACACTCGTCCATATACGTTGTTCTGGGACTGAATAAACCGAAGGCACTATTCAGCGAATCCATCCTACCTAGGCTTTCCACAATAGCCCTTGCACTTCACTCCGTCTTCAATTATCTTCAGCGTACTTGATTCGCAACGCTTACGCTAATACGGAGTGGTTCTTCGGATAATAATCCAACCGGTCTCTCCATATTAACAACGTAAATATGGTCAAAACTTTGATAGTCTGTGATTCAACTATCAAATGAAAACATGTCGGTGTACAAACAACGACCTTATTTCCAAATGGAAATTCGATCGATCAATCATCATATACACATATATGTTCATATTTCCTTATTTCATATATTTAGAAAATAGATGTTATTAATCATGGGAAAACATTTCCATAGCTTATTTACGCATCACTATTATTTCGCAACTATCAGTCCCTAACTGTAACTAGTATGAGAACAATTCTCTAAGTAACAATTCGTAAGGTCGAAACCAACATCAGATCGTCACTTAGAAAACCGTTCAACTTACCCTCTCCAGTCAGTTTCTGAATTTGCTTAACTCTATTTCTTAAATTCTTATCATGAAAACATTTCATTTTCTATGTTTAGAAAACATATCTGACTATATTTGGAAAACGTTTCCAAAACTCATTTATGGATTTCCAATGAACGTTGTATAAAACATCGTTTCGCTTAATCCATTTATCGCTTATTCTTTAACTTTATTCCTAATCAACCTTTTAAATCAAACCACAACTATTCCTTTGTCAATTCTGAAGTCAATCAAGTTGGGGTATAATTACCTCTCAGACCTTAATTGAACAACGTCCTTTACTGTGAAATAGATGAAGCTCGTCACTCACTTTTTACAATCATCTGTTTACGCAAATTCTCGGATTCAGGTTACGAATCCACTTCTTATATGAAAACGTTTGATTTTAACTATACCTTGATTTAAAACCCGGAAGGTAAATAGTACTTTCCCGAATTTGATATAATCGAATTCGACGTATAACTCTCTTTCGAGTAATCTCTATTCGATTAACTCTCCCTTTTTAATAACTTATATTGGATAAACTCTATTTCGATTAACTCCTATCGAATAACTAATATTCGAATAACTCTTCTTGGTTGGCTCTATTTCATTAACTCTTATCGAATAACAAATATTCGATTTTCTTAAATGTGTCAATTCTTATCGAATAACTAATATCCGATTTAACTTAAATGGATTTACTCTTATCGAATAACTTATTCAATTAACTCAACTTGATTTTCTTAACTCGATTATCTCAACTCGATTTCTTAACTCGGTTACTTAACTTGATAAATCTTAACTCGATTATCTCAACTCGATTTCTTAACTCGATAACTTAACTTAACCCAAATCGATTAACTCAACTCAAATCGATTAACTTAATTTGATTTACTCCTTCGAATAACTAATTCGAATAACATAATTGATTAACTCCTTCGAATAACTAATTCGAATAACTTACCTTCGAATAACTAATATTCGATTTACTCTAACTCGATTAACTTAATTCTAATCGATTTACTCCATTTCGATTCAACTTAATTCAAATCGATTAACTTAACTCAAATTGATTAACTCCTTTCGAATAACTAAATTCGATTTAACTCTTCTCGAATAACTAAATTCGATTAACTCAAATTGAATAACTAATATTCAATTAACTCTTACGTGTTTAACTCTATTCGAATGACTAATTCGAATAACTTACCTTCGAATACTAATATTCGATTTACTCTTCGAATAAATAATATTCGGTAACTCTTCTCAAATGAATAACATTTGATTTCTCCACTCGAATAACTATATTCGATTACTCTTCCCTCGAATACACTATATTCGATAACTCTACTTCGAATAAGTGATATTCGGCAACTCTACTCGATTAACTCCACTTGGATAACTCTAACTGGTCAACTTTAACTGTTTATCTTTAACTGGTAAACTTTAACTTGTTAACTCAAATTGTTTAACCTAACAGGTTAACTCAAATGGTTTAACCTAGCTTGATTTACTTGTCTCGATTAACTGAACTAATCCACTTCGTTTAACTTAGTTAATTCACTTTCATTAACTCTAACCGATTTACTTAGTTTAACTTAGCTAATTCACTTTGATTAACCCAACTAATTTACTTCGATTAACCAATTAGTTTAACTTGACTAATTCACTTAGTTTGACGCAACTAATTCACTTTGATTTACCAATTAGTTTAACTTAACTAAGTCACTTAGTTTGACGCAACTAATTCACTTTGATTTACAAATTAGTTTAACTTAACTAATTCACTTCGATTAACCACTTAGTTTATCTTAACTAATTTACTTTGGTTAACTTAACCAATTACTTTGATTAACTCGACTAACTTGCTTTGGTTAACCTAACAAATTACTTTGTTTAACTCTATTCGTATAAGTAATTCGAATCACTCTAATGTGTTTAACTCTATTCAAATATCTAATTCGAATAACTCATTTCGAATAACTAAATTCGATTAACTCCTTTATTTAACGTTTATTCATTTCAAAAGATTTCCTTTTTACAACGTTTATCCATTGATAAAGATTTACTTTTTACAACGTTTATCCATTTATAAAGATTTACTTTTAGTAACGGTTCTTCACTTTATAAATGTCCTTTTAATAACGTTTCTACTTCTCTATATAAGTCCAGACTTATATATATTCCCTTTACCAACGATAAATAATTTATTTAATTTATAAAACATTATTTATAAATTAATCTACTTCAATTTATCTGTTTAAAACATATTTCCTATTTAATATCTCATTTAAATCCATATCGTGTTATACTGTGTGCGAAGCACGTGTTTAAATCTCTCCTTGTATAATTCTATTTATTTTCCGAACAAGTGTTCCTTTATTTATTCCCTAAATAAATATTCCTTTATTCCATTTATTTATAATCTAAATAAATGTTCCTTTATTTATTTCCTAAATAAATAAATGTTTTCATTTTATAAAATCCTATCGATTTTATAAATAAGATTTATTTTCAATATAAACATTGAAAATTCCCTTTTTACATTCTAGTATCACCTACGGTGTTTAACGTGTCGTATAACAATGATCGGTATCATTCAAACATATGAAATCAATAACAGATTTCATAACACATCATATATCACAATATATGAAAAACGGTAAAATAAATGTTGAGGAATCCAGTCGGATTCCTCCAACCTGTTTCCCTACATCCACAGATGTTACACAATAAAATATACATCAATTTCATTCCAACATGAAATATACTGATGAACTGAATCAATATTTGATTGTCGTTTATATATATAACTATATCTATGTTTCAATCAAATCTATTTAATAGTCCAAACTATCAATACACAGCAATCAAATCATTTAACACAGTTTATATAAAAATATAAACTGAGGAGAGTTAGTGAGTTTTACTCACCGTTGCGCGTTAACCGTTGAATAACGGTTTGCGTTATTTGATTGCGACGGACAAATTATTTCGCCATAAATTCAAACGAGCTCTAATCCACTTCCAGTCAGCTTCATTGTGAAGCTCTCGTCCATACGGTCCCAATGGATCTTGTTTTGCTTGGCGCGTTAACCGTTGATTAACGATTTGCGTCAGTCGATTTAAACCAGGCGTTCAGTTCTTCCATACATTCAACGAGCGCCAATCTGCTCCATAACAGCTTCATTTTGCAGTCTGCGTTCTTGCATCTTTATGCGCCTAATTACTTTCTCCACTTTCTTCTTGTTTTTCACGTTCACTATATTCTCCCGTAACCAACTTCCTTATTTACAAGATATCATACTCCACTGTGTACTGTGTACTGTGTACACCACTACTCAATTTTCAGTCTACCTCTCGTTGAAACGGTCGTGTTAAAAAGAGTCCATCTCCATTCTCTTTTCGTTTCCCATCCTTTTAAACAAACAAAACAATAAAAACCTCATCGGCCCAATCACGCTCACGCACCTGTATCCATGTTCACTGCATCATACCCCATCTTCTCTCCTAGTTTTGTATATATGCTTATATTCACATTTAACAGTATATCCCCGTTTTCTTCACTGTATGCCAATGCACTGGAGCCCAGTTGTGCTCTCAGAACAGACTGCACATTCCTTACTTCATCAATGAACTCATTCTCCATTTCATAATGCCTCTTCGCCGTATTTCCTTTAACTGTCCCATCTTCTAAGCAAAGGAGTGCACCAAGCCTGTGAACCGCACACATCCTAGACATGCCGAGACTCGCCTGAACTGCCCTACTACAAACTCCCTTAACAACCATGCATTGTTGTGTGAAACACCATGCAAAACTACAACAGCAGCTCACTCTCGGCTATGACTCCTCACTAGTAACCCACGTACTGATCTCCCCACGTTCCATTCCTTTTAACGCACAGTTCCTGCTTTCACTTCGAACTACTCCTCTTCTTTTCCTTTTAGTTCCCATTCTCTACAGTGCATGCCATCCACGCACCAGAACATGCTCACCATCACTTCATACAGTATCTTCTTCCCATTTGTTTCCACTCCATAAGAACGCGAGCCTCACACCAGATCTGCTCCATACTTGCGTCGAACACCCATACAACTCCACCATATACACACTTCCGCCATCTCATCATACTGACCCCCTCTACGTCTGGTACTTCACCACCTTTCCTTTCTTCACTTCACTACACGCTTTGCCTTTTCCACCAACATACGGTTCACTCACGCTCCATTTCATAAACACTTCATACTCCCCTTCACCAGTAACTATACATCAGTATGCCCATGCTTCTTCTTTCTTTCTTTTCAGTTGCCATGAACAAGTTTTTAGACTACTGGAGCAAGAAAAAATGTGAGCTAGCGTCGGTGATGTATTTATATGTTTTTAGTTGGTAGTTGGAATGAGTGGATCTTTGAAGGCCACGGTGTTTGTCTTGAGACCACAGAGAACGGCAGGTTGAGAAAGGTGGAACGTGGACACTTTGGTTATGCAATGAAGGAATGATATTTATATACATATGTTTACTTATTAAGAGTTCTTCATTTCATGAAATTTCGTTTGTTTACAAACTGCTATAGACAGAAATAACCACACCATTGTGTCGAGCTCGGTGTTACGATCCCAAAAATATAAAAATACCGGTAGATTAACTCATATTTTGAAACCTCAAAATGTTGATTACAGGGTGCAAAATACTCCAAATAAAAAGTTGCTTATTAAATTAATTAAAAATTACAGTAAAATTCTAAAAATTAAATTATCACTATGTCTCAAAAGAACCTTGTCTAAATTCAAACCCGATCTCTAGTTATATCGAATAAACTGATACGGTCGATAAACGATTCTATAGCAACTATTTTAAAATTTGATTTGGACATAACTCAAAATCTACACGAAGAAATCCTGATTTTTCTCTTCCACTAGAAAGATATACTCCACCAGCTCCACACGTTTCTTGTTTCACATAAATCCGATTTAAAATGAATCATGTGCATTCAGTTGAAGTTCAAATCGCCAAATTGCGAACTGCCGCGACGTTTCAGGTTCGTTTTAACTATAATTATAAATTATAAGTTCGAACGTTTTACTTTAAGTTATCGATATCGCCAAATCGATATATAAATCACTAAATAAATTAATTATTCGACAGCTAACAAAACGCGCCATTACAGACTTCCCCCCTTAAAATAATTTCGTCCTCGAAATTGCTAAGTTAGAAATATGCTACTAACTCTACTAACTAGATTTAAAAATCCTTTTTTGTTTACCTCTAAATTTCAGTTTCGACTGGAACCATTTAATTTTAATTAATTTAATAATTCATTTCCGACCAACTAAAATTTTCAAAAATTCTAAAAAATTTCTAACACCTTAAATTTTCGAAAAATTTCGCCATAACCTCCTTTGTACGGCTCAATACGTCAAACCACAACTCGCCTCTCTAGGTCTCCTCCAATCCATAAGGAAATCAAAATAGCCAAGTGGCTTGACAATTCGGCTCATAAAATCCAAACTCATATATGATATAAACTTGTACCTTTTTGTCGGGCATTTAACTCTATCCCTTGCATCTGCTACCACTTCAACATATACCAATGTTATCCATTCCAATTGATCTCCAATCAGTTCATATCCTCAAATCCAAATCGAATTTCATTCGAACTCTAATATCAAATTCCAAATTGTTGACTTATCAATTTGGTTCCATTCTAGATTATCTCTAATCCAATTCAATTTTATTTAACTCGGTTCAAGTTAAATTTCAATTTATTTTTACCATCTCATTTTATTTAACTTCATTAGTTAAATTTTAATTCCACAACTTAAGTTCCTGGGTAAATTTCAAATTAATTTGAAATCATAATGCCAATTCAAAACCTTTGAATTTCTAAACAACTTGTTTTCTCAAAACAATTCAAAAACAAAACCTTTGGTAGTAATCCGTCACTTAGAACTCGAAAATGAACACTGATGATGTCTAGATTCATCATCAGAATCTATTTTCCAGCTATCGAAGTGAGTTCAATACTATATCATTTTCAATTTGAAAAACATTTTCAAAATCTCCCAGGAACTTAAAATTTCCTTATTTTAAATTCCAAATTCTGATTTAAATTCATATTTAATTCAAACTATTTCATATATTACATTCATATGAATTTTGATTGGTCATTTATAACCATTTCACCCTTTTATAATCTTATTCGATTATAATAACAACCAACACAATCAATATACTATAATAATTTCAAGATATATATTTCTTCTATAAACAAATATATTTTGGGAAAAATTATTTCATTTACCCTCTTTCAAAACATACCATGACGGTTCATCGTATTCGAGTGTTTAATAACCCTTATCGATACAATGGATCAAACTGATCGTCCAGAATTCATAAGCCACTCAACCAATGAGTCTCCACAATATAAAACCATTTTATATTGAATAACAATTACGCGCTCATATATATATACACTCAAACTCAATCTAGGATATTACTAATCCCATCTCTATCGAGTTATGCCACAGAGCCAAGGTAATCACTTAACTTAAGCTCTGATACCAACTGTAACGGCTGGAATTTTCGGTAGGCTTTTCAACCATCCCTCCAACCCTAACGCAGTGGGCTAACCTCCCACCGTGGCTTACAGAGGTAACCCAGCACCTTGTTTTACGGCCAGCCTCTCGACTCGACCAACCCACATTGTCGGGACATGTAGAGGTAAGAGTCTCCCGTTCGCCACCAAACCGCGAAGCGAGGACCCTCTATCATGCGTACCAAGCACACAAGCAACAAGGACTGGTGTGAATAAAACTCCAACCCTTGGTTAAATAAAGGATATCTTTCTGATATTATAATAATGTCTAAATACAAATAGATATCAATCTAGCAGAACGCTTGCATCTCACGTTCCACATTCATAGTAGACAAATAAAACCGTGAGCGCTTATTGGAGATTGGATTCCAACAGACAAGGTATGGGAGCACCTTCCGATCAGTGTACTCTAGAGGAGATACACTAGGGTTCAACAAGAACGTCTTGCAACCCGACCACACATGACCGTCCACTCATTTAGCTTGAGTGTGACGAATATATTATCACCGATGGTTGGGATCAGCAACCATCCTTCCCGATAAGGGACAACATTGAAATAGATTATAAAGAAGTACAATTGAATATTCTCTAGATGGTGATAATACACCCTGCTTGGGTATGGCCCAACTAGCCATGCTGCCTAGCCCAACTTCTGTTATTTCCCGGTGGTGAGGTTTGAGGTCACGTTTATCCCTTTGACAGATTATTTCTTCAATTACTTTGAGTGCCACATCGTCATACCCGCCAAATCATTATCGATTTCTCAAGGCATCACAGGTATAAAAGCTAAGAGAAACGAATTTCTCCGCCACCAACGAAATACGTTTAAAGAGATCAACATATATGATTTGTTAAGAATACTTTGTCAGACACTCGTCCATATACGTTGTTCTGGGACTGAATAAACCGAACGCACTATTCAGTGAATCCATCCTACCTAGGCTTTCCACAATAGCCCTTGCACTTCACTCCGTCTTCAATTATCTTCAGCGTACTTGATTCGCAACGCTTATGCTAATACGGAGTGGTTCTTCGGATAATAATCCAACCGGTCTCTCCATATTAACAACGTAAATATGGTCAAAACATTGATAGTCTGTGATTCAACTATCAAATGAAAACATGTCGGTGTACAAACAACGATCTTATTTCCAAATGGAAATTCGATCGATCAATCATCATATACACATATATGTTCATATTTCCTTATTTCATATATTTAGAAAATATATGTTATTAATCATGGGAAAACATTTCCATAGCTTATTTACGCATCACTATTATTTCGCAACTATCAGTCCCTAACTGTAACTAGTATGAGAACAATTCTCTAAGTATCAATTCGGAAGGTCGAAACCAACATCAGATCGTCACTTAGAAAACCGTTCAACTTACCCTCTCCAGTCAGTTTCCGAATTTGCTTAACTCTATTTCTTAAATTCTTATCATGAAAACATTTCATTTTCTATGTTTAGAAAACATATCTGACTATATTTGGAAAACGTTTCCAAAACTAATTTACGGATTTCCAATGAACGTTGTATAAAACATCGTTTCTCTTAATCCATTTATCGCTTATTCTTTAACTTTATTCCTAATCAACCTTTTAGATCGAACCACAACTATTCCTTTGTCAGTTCTGAAGTCAATCAAGTTGGGGTATAATTACCTCTCAGACCTTAATTGAACAACGTCCTTTACTGTGAAATAGATGAAGCTCGTCACTCACTTTTTACAATCATCTGTTTACGCAAATTCTCGGATTCAGGTTACGAATCCACTTCTTATATGAAAACGTTGGATTTTAACTATACCTTGATTTAAAACCCGGAAGGTAAATAGTACTTTCCCGAATTTGATATAATCGAATTCGACGTATAACTCTCTTTCGAGTAATCTCTATTCGATTAACTCTCCCTTTTTAATAACTTATATTCGATAAACTCTATTTCGATTAACTCCTATCGAATAACTAATATTCGAATAACTTTTCTTGGTTGGCTCTATTTCATTAACTCTTATCGAATAACAAATATTCGATTTTCTTAAATGTGTTAATTCTTATCGAATAACTAATATACGATTTAACTTAAATGGATTTACTCTTATCGAATAACTTATTCGATTAACTCAACTTGATTTTCTTAACTCGATTATCTCAACTCGATTTCTTAACTCGGTTACTTAACTTGATAAATCTTAACTCGATTATCTCAACTCGATTTCTTAACTAGATAACTTAACTTAACCCAAATCGATTAACTCAACTCAAATCGATTAACTTAATTTGATTTACTCCTTCGAATAACTCATTCGAATAACTTAATTGATTAACTCCTTCGAATAACTAATTCGAATAACTTACCTTCGAATAACTAATATTCGATTTACTCTAACTCGATTAACTTAATTCTAATCGATTTACTCCATTTCGATTCAACTTAATTCAAATCGATTAACTTAACTCAAATTGATTAACTCCTTTTGAATAACTAAATTCGATTTAACTCTTCTCGAATAACTAAATTCGATTAAATCAAATTGAATAACTAATATTCAATTAACTCTTACGTGTTTAACTCTATTCGAATGACTAATTCGAATAACTTACCTTCGAATACTAATATTCGATTTACTCTTCGAATAAATAATATTCGGTAACTCTTCTCAAATGAATAACATTTGATTTCTCCACTCGAATAACTATATTCGATTACTCTTCCCTCGAATACACTATATTCGATAACTCTACTTCGAATAAGTGATATTTGGCAACTCTACTCGATTAACTCCACTTGGATAACTCTAACTGGTCAACTTTAACTGTTTATCTTTAACTGGTAAACTTTAACTTGTTAACTCAAATTGTTTAACCTAACTGGTTAACTCAAATTGTTTAACCTAGCTTGATTTACTTGTCTCGATTAACTGAACTAATCCACTTAGTTTAACTTAGTTAATTCACTTTGATTAACTCTAACCGATTTACTTAGTTTAACTCAGCTAATTCACTTTGATTAACCCAACTAATTTACTTCGATTAACCAATTAGTTTAACTTGACTAATTCACTTAGTTTGACGCAACTAATTCACTTTGATTTACCAATTAGTTTAACTTAACTAAGTCACTTAGTTTGACGCAACTAATTCACTTTGATTTACAAATTAGTTTAACTTAACTAATTCACTTCGATTAACCACTTAGTTTATCTTAACTAATTTACTTTGGTTAACTTAACCAATTACTTTGATTAACTCGACTAACTTGCTTTGGTTAACCTAACAAATTACTTTGTTTAACTCTATTCGAATAAGTAATTCGAATCACTCTAACGTGTTTAACTCTATTCAAATATCTAATTCGAATAACTCATTTCGAATAACTAAATTCGATTAACTCCTTTATTTAACGTTTATTCATTTCAAAAGATTTCCTTTTTACAACGTTTATCCATTGATAAAGATTTACTTTTTACAACGTTTATCCATTTATAAAGATTTACTTTTAGTAACGGTTCTTCACTTTATAAATGTCCTTTTAATAACGTTTCTACTTCTCTATATAAGTCCAGACTTATATATATTCCCTTTACCAATGATAAATAATTTATTTAACTTATAAAACATTATTTATATATTAATCTACTTCAATTTATCTGTTTAAAACATATTTCCTATTTAATATCTCATTTAAATCCATATCGTGTTATACCGTGTGCGAAGCACGTGTTTAAATCTCTCCTTGTATAATTCTATTTATTTTCCGAACAAGTATTCCTTTATTTATTCCCTAAATAAATATTCCTTTATTCCATTTATTTATAATCTAAATAAATGTTCCTTTATTTATTTCGTAAATAAATAAATGTTTTCATTTTATAAAATCCTATCGATTTTATAAATAAGATTTATTTTCAATATAAACATTGAAAATTCCCTTTTTACATTCTAGTATCACCTACGGTGTTTAACGTGTCGTATAACAATGATCGGTATCATTCAAACATATGAAATCAATAACAGATTTCATAACACATCATATATCACAATATATGAAAAACGGTAAAATAAATGTTGAGGAATCCAGTCGGATTCCTCCAACCTGTTTCCCTACATCCACAGATGTTACACAATAAAATATACATCAATTTCATTCCAACATGAAATATACTGATGAACTGAATCAATATTTGATTGTCGTTTATATATATAACTATATCTATGTTTCAATCAAATCTATTTAACAGCCCAAACTATCAATACACAGCAATCAAATCATTTAACAAAGTTTATATAAAAATATAAACTGAGGAGAGTTAGTGAGTTTTACTCACCGTTGCGCGTTAACCGTTGAATAACGGTTTGCGTTATTTGATTGCGACGGACAAATTATTTCGCCATAAATTCAAACAAGCTCTAATCCACTTCCAGTCAGCTTCATTGTGAAGCTCTCGTCCATACGGTCCCAACGGACCTTGTTTTGCTTGGCGCGTTAACCGTTGATTAACGATTTGCGTCAGTCGATTTAAACCAAGCGTTCAGTTCTTCCATACATTCAACGAGCGCCAATCTGCTCCATAACAGCTTCATTTCGCAGTCTGCGTTCTTGCATCTTTATGCGCCTAATTACTTTCTCCACTTTCTTCTTGTTTTTCACGTTCACTATATTCTCCCGTAACCAACTTCCTTATTTACAAGATATCATACTCCACTGTGAACTGTGTACAGCACTACTCAATTTTCAGTCTACCTCTCCTTGAAACGGTCGTGTTAAAAAGAGTCCATCTCCATTCTCTTTTCGTTTCCCATCCTTTTAAACAAACAAGACAATAAAAACCTCGTCGGCCCAATCACGCTCACGCACCTGTATCCATGTTCACTGCATCATACCCCATCTTCTCTCCTAGTTTTGTATATATGCTTATATTCACATTTAACAGTATATCCCCGTTTTCTTCACTGTATGCCAATGCACTGGAGCCCAGTTGTGCTCTCAGAACAGACTGCACATTCCTTACTTCATCAATGAACTCATTCTCCATTTCATAATTCCTCTTCGCCGTATTTCCTTTAACTGTCCCATCTTCTAAGCAAAGGAGTGCACCAAGCCTGTGAACCGCACACATCCTCGACATGCCGAGACTCGCCTGAACTGCCCTACTACAAACTCCCTTAACAACCATGCATTGTTGTGTGAAACACCATGCAAAACTACAACAGCAGCTCACTCTCGGCTATGACTCCTCACTAGTAACCCACGTACTGATCTCCCCACGTTCCATTCCTTTTAACGCACAGTTCCTGCTTTCACTTCGAACTACTCCTCTTCTTTTCCTTTTAGTTCCCATTATCTACAGTGCATGCCATCCACGCACCAGAACATGCTCACCATCACTTCATACAGTATCTTCTTCCCATTTGTTTCCACTCCAGAAGAACGCGAGCCTCACACCAGATCTGCTCCATACTTGCGTCGAACACCCATACAACTCCACCATATACACACTTCCGCCATCTCATCATACTTACCCCCTCTACGTCTGGTACTTCACCACCTTTCCTTTCTTCACTTCACTACATGATTTGCCTTTTCCACCACCATACGGTTCACTCACGCTCCATTTCATAAACACTTCATACTCCCCTTCACCAGTAACTATACATCAGTATGCCCATGCTTCTTCTTTCTTTCTTTTCAGTTGCCATGAACAAGTTTTTAGACTACTAGAGCAAGAAAAAATGTGAGCTAGCGTCGGTGATGTATTTATATGTTTTTAGTTGGTAGTTGGAATGAGTGGATCTTTGAAGGCCACGGTGTTTGTCTTGAGACCACAGAGAACGGCAGGTTGAGAAAGGTGGAACGTGGACACTTTGGTTATGCAATGAAGGAATGATATTTATATACATATGTTTACTTATTAAGAATTCTTCATTTCATGAAATTTCGTTTGTTTACAAACTGCTATAGACAGAAATAACCACACCATTGTGTCTAGCTCGGTGTTACGATCCCAAAAATATAAAAATACCGGTAGATTAACTCATATTTTGAAACCTCAAAATGTTGATTACAGGGTGCAAAATACTCCAAATAAAAAGTTGCTTATTAAATTAATTAAAAATTACAGTAAAATTCTAAAAATTAAATTATCACTATGTCTCAAAAGAACCTTGTCTAAATTCAAACCCGATCTCTGGTTATATCGAACAAACCGATACGGTCGATAAACGATTCTATAGCGACTATTTTAAAATTTGATTTGGACATAACTCAAAATCTACACGACGAAATCCTGATTTTTCTCTTCCACTAGAAAGATATACTCCACCAGCTCCACACGTTTCTTGTTTCACAGAAATCCGATTTAAAATGAATCATGTGCATTCAGTTGAAGTTCAAATCGCCAAATTGCGAACTGCCGCGACGTTTCAGGTTCGTTTTAATTATAATTATAAATTATAATTTCGAACGTTTTACTTTAAGTTATCGATATTGCCAAATCGATATATAAATCATTAAATAAATTAATTATTCGACAGCTAACAAAACGCGCCATTACATAGCTCTCCAATCTCATGCAAACCGTTCGCAAAACCATGGACTACAGCTCCCGAAATCCGAATTCAAAGTTTTGAACATTTCTGAAATTTAAGGTATGAATATTTCAGATTTTGCGACGCTTTTATGCGTTACAGCGACAATTGTTAAAAGTCAGTTCTGATTTATTCATATGATCTTCGAATTGAAATCTTTCAGATCTGTAACTGCCGCGACTTTGAACACGAGACCTGATTGAACCCGAACCTTCATCTCAAATCCAAGCTAGTTGAGAATTTATTTTTATTTAAATTTAACTAATTTAATTATTATTATTGCGTTTTGTGGAATTGAAAGTCAAACACAATTGAATTTGCAATGAAATGTTACCGTGGGATGGATTCAAATTGTTGTGATGCTATGATTGTAGATCCATTACTTTTATTCATAGATCTGTTAATTTTAAACATAGATCGGTAGGAAAATTTAATTTTTCCCTCGTTTAAATTTGTTGAAGTATGTCTTGTGGATATGAATCATATATAAATCTATCATCTTATACGTCGTTATGCAATTCACATTATTTTAACGTGAACTAAAGTAGGAAATTCGCATCGTCGTGAAATTTACATCGTTATGCAATTTACATTATTTTTATTGTGAACTAAAGTAGGAAAATTTACATTTTTATAATGTTAAATTAAAGTAGATTTTGCATTATGTTAAAATTTACATTTTTATATGTAAATAATAAGGTGAAATTATATTGTATGTTAAAATTTACATTTTTCTTTATAATTAAAAAGTGAATTTCATCATATGTCAAAATTTACATTTTTTATATGTAAATTATAAAGTGAATTAATGTTGTATGTTAAAAATTACATTTTTCCTTGTAATTAAAAGGTAAATTTCATCGTATGTTGAAATTTACATTTTTATATGTAAATTATAAAGTGAAATTATATTGTATGTTAAAATTTACATTTTTCTTTGTAATTAAAAAGTGAATTTCATCGTATGTTAAAATTTACATTTTTATATGTAAATTATAAAGTGAATTAATGTTGTATGTTAAAAATTACACTTTTTCTTTGAAATTAAAAGGTAAATTTCATCGTATGTTAAAATTTACATTTTTATAAGTAAATTATGAAGTGAAATTTTGTTGTATGTTAAAAATTACATTTTTCTTCGTAATTAAAAGGTAAATTTCATCATATGTTAAAATTTACATTTCTATATGTAAATTATAAAGTGAATTAATGTTATATATTAAAAATTACATTTTTCTTTGTAATTAAAAGGTAAATTTCATTGTAAGTTAAAATTTACATTTTTATATGTAAATTATAAAGTGAAATTATGTTGTGTGTTAAAAATTACATTTTTCTTTGTAATTATCAAGTGAATTCCATCGTATGTCAAAATTTACATTTTTATATATAAATTATAAAGTGAATTTATGCTGTATGTAAAAAAATTACATTTTTCTTTGTAATTTCCATGGAAATTTCATCGTATGTTAAAATTTACATTTTTATATGTAAATTATATAGGGAATTACACCGTAGGATAAAATTATATTTTTTTATATGTAATTAAAACATGAATTTACATTGTGTGTTAAATATTACATTTTTATATGTAATGTCTATAGGAAAGTATATCGTAGAACAAAACTACATTTTTCTATGTAATTAAAGGATGAAATTTCATTGTATGATAGAATTTACATTTTTTTTCTTTTTTATATATATATGTAACATAATATGAGAATGAACATTAGATGTAGTGTTTGCATTGTAATTAAAAATCATATTTTTACAACGTGAATTAGATGTAGTGTTTGCATTGTAATTAAATATCATATTTTTATAATGTGAATTAGACGTAGTGTTTGCATTGTAATTAAAAATCATATTTTTACAATGTGAATTAGATGTAGTGTTTGCATTGTAATTAAAAATCATATTTTTACAATGTGAATTAGATGTAGTGTTTGCATTGTAATTAAAAATCATATTTTTACAACGTGAATTAGATGTAGTGTTTGCATTGTAATTAAAAATCATATTTTTACAACGTGAATTAGATGTAATATTTGCATTGTAATTAAAAATCATATTTTTACAACGTGAATTAGATGTAGTGTTTGCATTGTAATTAAGAATCATGTTTTTACAACGTGAATTAGACGTAGTGTTTGCATTGTAATTAAAAATCATATTTTTACAATGTGAATTAGACGTAGTGTTTGCATTGTAATTAAAAATCATATTTTTACAATGTGAATTAGACGTAGTGTTTGCATTGTAATTCAAAATCATAATTTTACAATGTGAATTAGATGTAGTGTTTGCATTGTAATTCAAAATCATATTTTTACAATGTGAATTAGATGTAGTTTTGCATTGTAATTCAAAATCATATTTTTACAATGTGAATTAGATGTAGTGTTTGCATTGTAATTAAAAATCATATTTTTACAACGTGAATTATATGTAGTGTTTGCATTGTAATTAAAAATCATATTTTTACAATGTGAATTAGATGTAGTGTTTGCATTGTAATTAAAAATCATATTTTTACAATCTGAATTAGAAGTAGTGTTTGCATTGTAATTAAAAATCATATTTTTACAATGTGAAGTAGATGTAGTGTTTGCATTGTAATTAAAAATCATGTTTTTACAATGTGAATTAAGAGTAGAGCTTGCATTGTCATTAAAAATTATATTTTTATATGTAATTTAAAAGTAGGATTTTGAGTGTATCAAAATTTACATTTGCAATGTAAGTAAAAGAATGAATTTAGGATGCGATAATGTTATTTTCATTTTCAAATGAATTAAAAATTTGGTAAGTATCGGTAGTTGTGTATAGCATTATTTTAATCAAACGACGTTATTACGACTCAATGATTATATATATATATATATATATATATATATATATATAATTAATTAATTAAAATTAAACGAATAGGGCATGGTAGTTCGCATTTTGAAATCGTACTTTTAAACGACTATACAAGAAGATCCGACCGTCGGATTTCCTTGAAACTGAAACCGTTAGGACCGTCTTGGAAAAATCTTTCCAACGATATATATTACGTTAAGATCCAACGGTTAGATTCTGAGAAATGTAAAAATCAAAATTGTTTGAATGCAGCGCCATAGTTGCCCATCGACTTAAGGCGTCGTTATATAAAAATTTATTTATTTTAAATAATTAAAACAGGAATGAATCGTTAATAAAAATAATTATTAATGTATAAGAAGGATTTTAAATATATATATATATATATATATATATATATATATATATACGAGGATTATTTGGGAAGTCCGAGTTCTCTCATTCTGAATAATCCAAACGACGTTAATTGAAAATATGAAGATGGCGTATGAAGACCGTAAATCTTCCCTCGAATGGACAACGATCGAGGCCTTGATTTGACTTGCTCCCAATTCAAGGGTCATGGTCATTGTTCAAACGTACGTGTTGATTTCACGGGTTTGGCTTTCGCTCAGACCCAGAGCATAAGCTAATAAATGGATTGTGTGTCTGACATTATACTCTATCAAATATCATGTTATTAATCTTTTGTCGAATGTATGGATGTTAGGTGGCGGGGAATTTATTCTCTTGCTTAACACCCGTTCATATATTTTGGCAAAGGGTTGGTAGTACGGTATGGAGTGATGATGTGGCATGCTAAGATGCATATGATCAAGGTTTTGTTGAAAAGCAGGCCTAGTGGGACGATCAAAGCATAGCCTGTTTAGGCATAGCTTTGTGTACAACGTGACTTCGCGAGCCTCACACACCGGCGGAGTCTAAAACAGGAGAAGGGAACGCAGGGAGAGCAGCACGTTTCTTTCTAGCTAGAAGTGGTGATTGGGTTTTAACACGGCCCAACATTTTACTTATGTGGATGACGGAATGAGGCGCCTTGGATGATAGGTCCTATAGGACTGGGAAACGTGTGTTCATGAATAACTAATCCGCAACTCGTATGGCGGACCGGCCCTGTAGCTTTCCAAGGGTTGACTGCGGGGGATCCTGAGACATTAGCTAGAGTGTCTCGAATTGGTAGGAGCTCCTCCCTAGCCTTGACTCATGATGGAAACCAAAATCCAAATACGATCCTACGAATTTGATTGTATTACTAGTATGGAGGCATAGTAGTATGGGATACTATTCTTCATAGGATTTCTACATTTACTTTGAAATGTTTTAATATATACTAATAGTAATATTACACTCGTATTTGCCGTATTTAGCATGTTTAATCACTATAAGGTAAAACCCTATCCTCTGGTTTGTGTTGCATTGTGTGATGGGACCTGGGTATTATGGTGATTCCATTTTTCTAAAAAGCATAACGTTGTTGTACGATTTATTTATCATTTATTCTGACACTTTTATGCACGGCAATCCATTAGAGTAAACCTGTTCCGCATTAGCGGCGTGGTCTTTGGATTTGCCCTATTAATAGTGACTTATTAGTTAAGAATTCTCACACCAGTCCCACGACTGACCCGCTGTTTGTTTCCACCTTTTTGCAAACTCGGGTGCCCTCCTTTCTACATGGGCAGCCAAGTGAAACAGTTTATTCTAAGCTTGGGGTCTTTTCAGTTGGAGTGGCTTACTATCTTGCTTGGATTTGGTTGTGGAGACGTGATGACTAGGAGTTTGAAGACTTATCATTCGCTGCTTTGCATTTTTCTCTTTCTTTTTATTTCTGATATTAAACTTGGTTTTTTCCACGTTGTTTAAGTTGGAGTTGGAACTTATTTCCTTTCTGCAAACTCGATGTAATAATGTAGAAGTCTGTGACTGTGGATTTTCTGTGGATTGATGACATTATATTTCCGCTGCTATGATGTTGTTACTCTATGAATTTCCTATGCTATTTTGTATCTGTGTTGTGTATTATTGTATTTATGTTGTATTCCAAATGATTATTCCTTACTTTCATTCTGTGGAAGTTTGGGGTTATCACAGTTGGTATCAGAGCTTTGGTTAAACTTAGCTTTGGGATATAACATATTTATGATAATTCGTTTACATAGAATCACAATATTCTATGGCGAACATTTAATGAGATACATAATAGCCAGTTACTTTATCATCATCTTTTCATTCATCCTTCGATCTTTTCTATCTCTTAAAATCACCGTTACCGTTGTTTTGACTCTTCCCTTGATCGTACATTCGAAGAAGACTAAGAGAAGTGGCGATGCTCAAGTGGAGCATGTTTAGGAAGGAGCGAAAGGAAAAACTTCTTCAGTGCCAGCTTCTACTGAGGAAGGAGGAAAGCCTAATGTTTAGACGGTACCATCTCTGTTAAAAACATTCCTGCAACTGCTTTGTTTGACACAGACACATCGAGGAGCTTTATTTCTAGCAACACGGTTAAGAAATTAGAAATTAAAATATTTCCCATTCTCTGTGTTGGTTCCTACCCTTCTTCTCTTTTTTCTTTTCGAGGACGAAAAGTTCTTAAGCGGGGGAGACTGTAACAACCCGGAATTTGGGGCCAATTTAAAATTTTCATGTTGGAGATTTTAGGGTTGTTTACATATTTAAAATAAATTATCTCAAATAAAAATGAATGGAAATTTATTTTGAGCAAAGTTAATGCAAATATATTCAAATAAATTACATAAAGAATTAGAAATAGGATGGTAGTTTGAAAAGCCAAACTTGAACTTTGACTAACAACACAGGATGCGGAATAAACCGGATTTTGATGAAACGAAAAATATTTAAATATATTAATGAATATCTTTCTAACGAATCTGAAAAATCGAAGTTTCATAGCGGGAATCAAAAGTTATGGCCAAATAAATTTTCAAAAAGATCGCTATAGAAAATATATCGCCCTTGAAAATCAACATTTTGCATACGACCTCGGAATTCGACGAAACCACTTTTGTTGGATCCGGGATGTAAAATTATAGCTAGGTTTCAAATTTCATTATTTTTGAGGCTGGTATGTGAGTGTGGCAAAAGAAACTGTGTTTTGTCAATTTCTGTCAAAATTAATTGACTGAAAAATAGGCATTTTTCAAACAGTCTCAGAATTCGACGAAATAAATTTTGCTAGGACAGTGTCGTCATAAGAAAGCCAAAAATGATTTTTCTGGATTTTTCTGACTTCGTATGTGACCCCAGTAAAATTAGAAAGTACGTTCGAATTAAAAATAAAAGAATTAATTTGAAAATAAAAGAAACATGCATTTAACTTCAGAATTGGACTTCGGAAATAGCTCCATTGCGTTCAAAAGGCGTCAAAACCTATTGTTCGACAGTCGTTGAGCGCGAATTGGAGTTCGAACGAGAAAACCTATTTTCCGGAATTAAATAAATTAAATTAAATAGAAATACGGAAAATACTAGTATATATACGGGCCGTGTACAGTGTCTTCTTCCCCGTTCGCATAACCCATAGCCGCCCCCCTTTTTGAAAGTTCAACTCCATTTTCCCATCAATCCACTCACAATTAGACTTAGCCGTAGTTGAACTTTTTGAAGCTCTTCCCTTCCTCTCCAATCTCCGACAAGTTTCATTCGATTTCACGCCCCGTAGCTCTCGAATTTCGTGCCCCAACCCGCAGCCTTTAGGCCGCCACCGCCCCCTGTACAGCCCGCCGCACCCCCTAGATTCCCGGCGTGGATCGTCTCTCGTAGCTCTCCAATCTCCCGCAAACCGTTCGCAAAACCATCGACTACAGCTCCCGAAATCCAAATTCAAAGTTTTGAACATTTCTGAAATTTAAGGTATGGACATTTCAGATTTTGCGACGCTTCTAAGTGTTCAGCGACAGTTGTTAAAAGTCAGTTCCGATTTATTCATATGATCTTCGAATTGAAATCTTTCAGATCTGTAACTGCCATGACTTCAAACATGAGATCTTATTGAACCCGAACCTTCATCTCAAATCAAAGCTAGGTGATAATTTATTTTTATTTAAATTTAATTAATTTAATTATTATTATTATTATGGCGTTATGTGGAATTGAAAGTCAAACACAATTGAATTTGCGATGAAATGTTACCATCGGATGGATTCAAATTGTTGTGATGCTATGATTGTAGATCCATTATTTTTATTCATAGATCTGTTAATTTTAAACCTAGATCGATAGGAAAAATTAGATTTTTCCTTGTTTAAATTTGTAGAAGTATGCCTTGTGGATATGAATCATATATAAATCTATCATCATATACGTCATTATGCAATTCACATTATTTTAACGTGAACTAAAGTAGGAAATTCACATCGTCGTAAAATTTACATCGTTATGCAATTTAAATTATTTTTATTGTGAATTAAAGTAGGAAAATTTACTTTTTTATAATGTTAAATTAAAGTAGATTTTGCATTATGTTAAAATTTACATTTTTATATGTAAATTATAAGGTGAAATTATATTATATGTTAAAATTTACATTTTTCTTTGTAATTAAAAAGTGAATTTCATCGTATGTCAAAATTTACATTTTTTATATGTAAATTATAAAGTGAATTAATGTTGTATGTTAAAAATTATATTTTTCCTTGTAATTAAAAGGTAAATTTCATCATATGTTAAAATTTACATTTTTATATGTAAATTATAAAGTGAAATTATATTGTATGTTAAAATTTACATTTTTCTTTGTAATTAAAAAGTGAATTTCATCGTATGTTAAAATTTACATTTTTATATGTAAATTATAAAGTGAATTAATGTTGTATGTTAAAAATTACATTTTTCTTTGTAATTAAAAGGTAAATTCATCGTATGTTAAAATTTACATTTTTATATGTAAATTATAAAGTGAAAATATGTTGTATGCTAAAAATTACATTTTTCTTTGTAATTAAAAGGTAAATTTCATCGTATGTTAAAATTTACATTTTTATATGTAAATTATAAAGTGAATTAATGTTGTATGTTAAAAATTACATTTTTCTTTTTAATTAAAAGGTAAATTTCATCGTATGTTAAAATTTACATTTTTATATGTAAATTATAAAGAGAAATTATGTTGTATGTTAAAAATTACATTTTTCTTTGTAATTAACAAGTGAATTCCATCGTATGTCAAAATTTACATTTTTATATATAAATTATAAAGTGAATTTATGCTTTATGTAAAAAATTACATTTTTCTTTGTAATTACCATGGAAATTTCATCGTATGTTAAAATTTACATTTTTATATGTAAATTATATAGGGAATTACACCGTTGGATAAAATTACATTTTTTTTATATGTAATTAAAACATGAATTTACATTGTGTGTTAAATATTACATTTTTATATGTAATGTCTATAAGAAAGTATACCGTAGAACAAAACTACATTTTTCTATGTAATTAAAGGATGAAATTTCATTGTATGATAAAATTTACATTTTTTTCTTTTTTATATATATATGTAACATAATATGAGAATGAACATTAGATGTAGTGTTTGCATTGTAATTAAAAATCATATTTTTACAATGTGAATTAGAGGTAGTGTTTGCATTGTAATTAAAAATCATATTTTTACAATGTGAATTAGACGTAGTGTTTGCATTGTAATTAAAAATCATATTTTTACAATGTGAATTAGACGTAGTGTTTGCATTGTAATTAAAATCATATTTTTACAATGTGAATTAGACGTAGTGTTTGTATTGTAATTAAAAATCATATTTTTACAATGTGAATTATATGTAGTGTTTGTATTGTAATTAAAAATCATATTTTTACAATGTGAATTAGATGTAATGTTTGCATTGTAATTAAAAATCATCTTTCTACAATGTGAATTAGATGTAGTGTTTGCATTATAATTAAAAATCATGTTTCTACAATGTGAATTAGATGTAGTGTTTGCATTGTAATTAAAAATCATATTTCTACAATGTGAATTAGATGTAGTGTATGCATTGTAATTAAAAATCATATTTTTACAATGTGAATTAGATGTAGTGTTTGCATTGTAATTATAAATCATATTTATACAATGCGAATTAGATGTAGTGTTTGCATTGTAATTATAAATCATATTTATACAATGCGAATTAGATGTATTGTTTCCATTGTAATTAAAAATCATATTTTTACAATGTGAATTAGATGTAGTGTTTGCATTATAATTAAAAATCATATTTTTACAATGTGAATTAGAAGTAGTGTTTGCATTGTAATTAAAAATCGTATTTTTACAATGTGAAGTAGATGTAGTGTTTGCATTGTAATTAAAAATCATGTTTTTACAATGTGAATTAAGAGTAGAGCTTGCATTGTCATTAAAAATTATATTTTTATATGTAATTTAAAAGTAGGATTTTGAGTGTATCAAAATTTACATTTGCAATGTAAGTAAAAGAATGAATTTAAGATGCGATAATGTTATTTTCATTTTCAAATGAATCAAAAATTTGGTAAGTATCGGTAGTTGTGTATAGCGTTATTTTAATCAAACGACGTTATTACGATTCAATGATTATACATATATATATATAATTAAAATTAAACGAATAGGGCATGGTAGTTCGCGTTTTGAAATCGTACTTTTAAACGACTATACAAGAAGATCTGACCGTCGGATTTTCTTGAAACTGAAACCGTTAGGACCGTCTTGGAAAAATCTTTCCAACGATATATATTACGTTAAGATCCAACGGTTAGATTCTGAGAAATGTAAAAATCTAAATTGTTTGAATGCAGCGCCATAGTCGCCCATGGACTGAAGGCGTCGTTATACAAAAATTTAATTATTTTAAATTATTAAAACAGGAATTAATCATTAATAAAAATAATTATTAATGTATAAGAAGGATTTTAAATATATATATATATATATATATATATATATATATATACGAGGATTATTTGGGAAGTCCGAGTTCTCTCATTCTGAATAATCCAAACGACGTTAATTGAAAATATGAAGATGGCGTATGAAAACCGTAAATCTTCCCTCAAATGGACAACAATTGAGGCCCTGATTTGACTTGCTTCCAATTCAAGGGTCATGGTCATTGCTCAAACGTACATCTTGATTTCACGGGTTTGGCTTTCGCTCAGACCCAGAGCATAAGCTAATAAATGGATTGTGTGTCTGACATTATACTCTAACAAATATCATGTTATTAATCTTTTGTCGAATGTATGGATGTTTGGTGGCGGGGAATTTATTCTCTTGCTTAACACTCATTCATATATTTCGGCAAAGGGTTGGTAGTACGGTATGGAGTGATGATGTGGCATGCTAAGATGCATATGATCAAGGTTTTGTTGAAAAGCAGGCCTTATGGGACGATCAAAGCATAACCTGTTTAGGCATAGCTTTGTGTACAACGTGACTTCGCGAGCCTCACACACCGGCGGAGTCTAAAACAGGAGAAGGGAACGCAGGGAGAGCAGCACGTTTCTTTCTAGCTAGAAGTGGTGATTAGGTTTTAACACGGCCTAACATTTTACTTATGTGGATGATGGAATGAGGCGTCTCGGATGATAGGTCCTATAGGACTGGGAAACATGTGTTCAGGAATAATTAATCTGCAACTCGTATAGTGGACCGACCCTGTAGCTTTCCAAGGGTTCACTGCGGGGGATCCTGAGACATTAGCTAGAGTGTCTCGAATCGGTAGGAGCTCCTCCCTAACCTTGACTCATGATGGAAACCAAAATCCAAATACGATCCTACGAATTTGATTGTATTACTAGTATGGAGGCATAGTAGTATGGGATACTATTCTTCCTTGGATTTCTACATTTACTTTGAAATGTTTTAATATGTACTAATAGTAATATTACACTCGTATTTGCCGTATTTAGCATGTTTAATCACTATAAGGTAAAACCCTATCCTCTGGTATGTGTTGCATTGTGTGATGGGACCTGGGTCTTGTGTTGATTCCATTTTTCTACAAAGCATAACGTTGTTGTACGATTTACTTATCATTTATTCTGACACTTTTATGCATGGTAATCCATTAGAGTAAACCCGTTCTGCATTAGCGGCGTGGTCTTTGGATTTGCCCTATTAATAATGATTTATTAGTTAAGAATTCTCACACCTGTCCCACGACTGACCCGCTGTTTGTTTCCACCTTTTTGCAAGCTTAGGTGCCCTCCTTTCTACACGGGCAACCAAGTGAACAAGTTTATTCTACGCTTGGGGTCTTTTCAGTTGGATTCGCTCACTATCTTGCTTGGATTTGGTTGTGGAGAGGTGATGACTAGGAGTTTGAAGACTTATCATTCGCTGCTTTGCATTTTTCTCTTTCTTTTTATTTCCGATATTAAACTTGGTTTTTCCCACGTTGTTTAAGTTGGAGTTGGAACTTATTTCCTTTCTTCAAACTCGATGTAATAATGTAGAATTCTGTGACTGTGGATTTTCTGTGGATTGATGACATTATATTTCCGCTGCTATGATGTTGTTACTCTATGAATTTCCTATGCTATTTTGTATCTATGATGTGTATTACTGTATTTATGTTGTATTCCAAATGATTATTCCTTACTTTCATTCTGTGGAAGTTTGGGGTTATCACATCTAGCCTCACAACCGGGAAATGACAGAAATCGGGCAAGCAACATAGCTATGTAGGTCGCACCTATTAGGGTGTATGATCACCTGATCTTGTAACAACCAGAAAAATGCAAGCCAATTTAAAATTTTTAAATTGGTTATTTTAAAAGAATTTAAATAATTGAAATAGAATATTTCAATAAAATAATGAATTGGAAGTAGCGAGGCAGCTTGAAAATTTGAATTCAAACTTTGACAGACTGTACCGGGTGGAAAATATAACAGATATTAGTGAAACCAAAAATATTTAAATATGTTTATGACTACCTTTCTAAGAATCTGAAAAGTCAAAGTTTCATAGCGGGAATCAAAAGTTATGGCCAAATGTATTTTCAGAAAGGTCAATATATAGAATATATAGCCCTTGAAAATAGACATTTTGCAAACGACATCGGAATTCGACGAAACCACTTTTGTTGGATCCGGAATGTCAAACTATTTCTAGGTTTCAAATTTCATAATTTTTGAAGCTAGTATGTGAGCGTGGCAAAAGAAAATGTGGTTGGTCAATTTCTGTTAAATTGAGTCGACCAGAAAATGGCCATTTATCAAACGATCTCAGAATTCGACGAAACTAGTTTTGTTGGGACCGTTTCATCAAAACATAGCTAGATTTATTTTTCTGGAATTTTTCGAATCAGTTTGTGGCCCTGGCAAATTGAAATGTACGTTCAAATTGAATATTAAATGTTTTATACTTTAATTTGAAAAATAACTGACTGTAACACTCGAATTGGCCAACGAAACATATCCCATTGTGTCTGGGATGGGGGTATTTAGCTAAGGGTGACAGTCGTTGGGTTGAAATTGGTGTTCGTTTAGTCAAAATGATATTTTTGAATTTAAAATTTAAAATATAATGGGCCAACCCCCTCTTTTCTCTCACTTCTACTTTGACCGGTCAAACTCAATCAAACCCCCCCCCCTCGCGAATGACGGAAGTGCTCCGATCTTCCCAACCCAATCGCTGCTGCCACATCCACTTTCAGCGCCACCTCTAGTTGAGTTTTATGTTCGCCTCTCCCTCCTCTATAAATCCATACAACCCTCGTCAGTTATTATGGGGTATTAGCGTCGAATTTCCTCGATAAAGATGCCGTCTTTGGAGCTCTACCGTGCGCTATAGGGACCACCGAGTTGAGTGCCACCATCGGTGCTGGAGACCCTGTTCGAAGCTCTTCGAAGTTGCAGCACCTGATCGTGAGAACACTTCACGGATCGAGAGTAAATTTAAAACCTAGTTTTGAGGGTTTTCAGAGGTGAACAGCTTTAATTTTTCTGATTTGAAAATAACACTTTTGAGTGTTGCAAATTTTGAAAAATTATATCTTTATCATTTTTTGACGAAATTCGATGAAACAGGAAACATCGGGACCGCAAGGAGGCTCTCTACCATCTAGAAGAGACCGTGGATTTTTCTGAGCTATCTACGATTTTTAGCACCTCGAAAACCAATGTGAGAACTCTAAATCAAAATGTGTGAATGAAATCGTGTTGTATAAATTATATAAGCGAAGTGTAAATTATATACGCATTGTATAACTCATGTACATGTGTTGTATAAGATATACGAGTGATGTATAAATTATACAAGCATTGTATGAAACATATATGCTTTGAATTGTGTTGAAATGCAAGTGAAATATTGAAATAATATATATATATATATATATATATATATATATATACACACACACACTCCCCTCGTCCACAAACCATGGACGATATTTATTGCTTACGATTGGCGTGAAAATATGTGGTATGGCGAATGGTTAAAAATAATTGTTTGTGGCTGATATTGTGGTTGAAAAATACCTTTCTAGTTGGAAAATACCCTCTTGTGGTTGAAACAAATTAGAATAGAATTGTGGAATTGAAAATAAAACATGTCGCCTACGTGCGAACTAGATGCATGAATCCTCATTATCAAAAACCACGAGGTTTTAAGGTAGAGCGAGGAGCCATACTAGGGACGGTCCCGGTTTTAACTACCCTGTCGTTATGCTGCCGAAATTTTCTGAAATATTCACATGTTAGAATAATTTTCATTGGTTGAAATTATTTTTGTATGTTGAAACCACATTCATGTGTTGAATCGAAATTCATTCGTTGAATAGAAATTCATGTGTTGAATGGTATTCGTGTTTTAAATAAATAGCTTTAACAATAAAAATCACATTTTTATTTATGTATACAAACTATAAAGAACATTCATGTGTTGAATTGAAATTCATTCGTTGAATAGAAATTCATGTGTTGAATGGTATTCGTGTTTTAAATAAATAGCTTTAACGATAAAAATCCTATTTTTATATATATACAAACTATAAAGAACATTCATGTGTTGAATAGAAATTCATTCGTTGAATAGAAATTCATGTGTTGAATGGTATTCGTGTTTTAAATAAATAGCTTTAATGATAAAAATCACATTTTTATTTATATATACAAACTATAAAGAAAATTTATGTGTTGAATTGAAATTCATTCATTGAATAGAAATTCATGTGCTGAATATTATTCGTATTTTAAATAAATTGATTAAACAATAAAAATTACATTTTTATTGTGAATAGAAAGTGTTAAAAACATTCACGTGTTGAATAAATATTTCTGATGATAAAAACATTACTTTTATCATGTATACGCCTCACTAAAAATAAAAACGTGTTGAAATAAATATTAGTTCGCTAGAAATATTATTATTAGCTTTGTTCTGCATATATATACATGTGTTGAACAGGGAAAATGGATTAGCTGTAGGGTAAAGAAATTATTTGCGTGCCCGACCAATAGGTAAGCCTTGATGAGTTGGCTGCGCAATTTTATTTTATATCAACTCCTGTGAATGCCATTAGATGCGGAGTGCTGGTTATTCTGTGTGTAATAATAAACGTTGCCATAGGATAGTAACAATTAATTTTGAAATACACTACATGGCATACTTCTTGACGATAGACATACTTCATCATATACCACATAAGCATTTGGAGCTTGTGTGACGAGGTTGAAGATTTACCATACGAGCGAGAGGCTTGTATGGTGATGATTATATATTACAGGTTGAACTGATGACTGATATGGACTATATAAAATATAACGATAAATTGGCAGATTAATAAAAAACCCACACAGATCTGGAGTTTCAATAATCACGTCTCTCTAGTTATTAGATACGGCACATGGATTATTTATTTCCCACATGGGACGAGGTGACGAGGATTTATCCTATGGAGTAATTAAAATAACACACTCCCTCAGGCTTTGACAGGGTGACGAGAATTTATTCTCTGGAGTTATTATCTATGCACGCTCCCCTATAAACACCAGAATATATCACTATAAATATGTGTATGCTTTATAGGATTTATTGGGTACCTAATACGGCCCAATAAATTTCCAAACCCCTTCCCGTACAAAGGAGGTTATGGCGAAATTTTTCGAAATATAAAGGCGTTAGTGAAATATTTGAAGTGAAAACGATATTGAAATTAAAGAATGAACTTTATTTATACATAAAAATATAAATAGAATTGAAAGGAATCGAGGCCGTGCAGTTCGTGTTTTGAAATATTAACCTGAATCGATTAGTATGAGAGATCCGACCATCGGATTTCCCCGTAACCGCAACCGTTGGGTTCGCCATGGAAATATGTTTCCAACGGCACCTACTTCGTAAAAAATCCAACAGTTGGATTGTCTGGAATGATTAATTCAAATCTGAAGAAAAACAGCACCCAAATCGTTTATATTTATATATAAATATAATTTAATTAAATGATTAACAACGTTGTAGTTCGTATTTTAAACCGTAACTTCAAACGACTAGTGTGGAAGATCTGACCGTCGGATTTTCACGAAACTAGAACCGTTGGGTTCGCTTTGGGAATATCTTCCCAGTGATGTAAACTTTGTAGAAATCCGACAGTTAGATTTCCCGATATGTGTAAAACAAGTTTGGGGAAAAACAGCACCAGTGCCACGACACGACTTGGAACGTCATTTAATTATATATGGCCATTTTTAAATAAATAAAAATGGCGAAAAATCGTTATAAAATATTATAAGCGACATGGATTAGAAATAAACCAATTTTGCTTGATTTGCTTGATATTTGATGGTTTTATGTGTCTGACATGAAAATTATACTAAAGAACTGAGATGGAAATGTCGAATAATATAACCATAGAAAGAATTGATTTGAATTCTAATTATACGTGAATTATTTGAAAAGGCCGATCTAACCTTCATTTCAAATAATTGATCGAACGATTCGAAGTCGAAAATACAAAGACGGTTCAAGACAGACGATCTTCGTATCGGTTGGATAGGCGCTGCTGAGGTTCCTGATTAGAGTAGCTACCTTGAAGGAATGGAAGTAGTAGCCGTCTGAACGTATGTGTTGATTGTACGGATATACGAGGAGTATGGTGCCTCCGGTTTCGTTCAGACCCATAACGGACTTGTAAATGGACTGTGTGTCTGATATTGGATTTTGTTTTGTACTGATTGATCTCTGTTAAATATATATCTGTTTGGCGGTGGAGAATTTATTCTTTTGCTTAACGCCCTTCTTTGAGACGTACAATCTCAAAGGTTATATATCGATAGAAATCAGTCGTATGGAGTGGATTGCCTGTGTGGCATGCCAAGATGCAGTGATCGAGGCTTTGGTAGCAAAGAAAAGTCTTGTGTTCGATGATCAAAGCACGACCTACGAGGCCTGGCTTTGTGTATAGCGTGGATTCGCGAGCCTCACCCCTCGGTATGAGTCAAAAATAGGATAGGGACTGGAGGTAGAGCACGACGTTTCTTTCTAGCTAATGTTAGAGTCATTGCTTAAACTGGCTGACATTTATATTATTTTTACCTATGTGGATGTTGGAATGAGGTGCCTCGATTTTAGGTCTGAAAGGACCAGGAAACGTGTGTTCAGGAATTGCCAATCCTCAAATGTAAGAGAGGACCGGCCCTGAAGATCCAAGGGTTACCCAGAGTGTGTAGTCCTGAGGCATTCGCTACAGTGTCTCGAAGCGGGGAGGAGCTTGACCCTTGCCTCGACTCTGACGGAAATCCAATTTACCATACGAAATAATGGATTTGATTGTAGAACTAGTATGACGACATAGTGTTATGGGGCACTTATGCCATCCATGATTGATATTTATGATGATATTCGTTTTTGAAACATATATGCACTAGTAATAATATCAAGTGATTTTGCTTTGTAAGTATTAAGCATATTTGGCCATTATAAGGTCAAACTCTATCCTCCAGTTTGCGTTGCATTGTATGATGGGACTTGAGTCTTATAACGGCTTCATTCTTTTTAAAAGCATTGCGTTGTTTCAAAGAATTTACTTTGTTTTAAATGCACTGGCAATCACTGGAGTAAACCCGTTCTGTAAAAGTGGCGTGGTCCTATGATTTGCCTTATTACTATTGTTTAACCGGTTAAGTAGATTTCTCATACCAGTCCCATTACCGACTCGTTGTTTGTTTCACTTTGCAAACTCGGGTGCCCTTATTTTCACATGGGCAGCCTAGTTGAAAGATGACAGGTTGATTTGGCTTGGCACTGCAGTACGGAGTGCAATTTTGGCTTGATGGCGAGGATTAGATTTGTATTTTGGCTATTGACTTTCCGCTATCCTTACCTTATGTATATGATTCCGCCTATGGCGATGCAGACTGTTTTACTTTCAGTGTTTATTATCTTATGTATATGTACCGCCGCAGGCGATGTAGACTGATACCTTTATTATGTCTCACTGTATGTATATATTCCGCCTATGGTGATGTTGACTGATCATTCTCCTTTTATTTACTAAGTTATATCCTACGTTGTGCTATTTTGATGTTGTTACATGTTATGATTCTGCTGTCATATCTATGTAAAATTATTCTATTTATTGTTTTTGCTATTATCCATACTCTGCTTATGATGATTAATGTGTTATATTCCAATGATTATCCTTACTACCGTCATACGGGTTTCGGGATCGTCACAGATCTAGAGTTTCATTTATTTCTAAAAATCTATTTTCGATGCTATCGCATTCGAGAAACGGTTGCTGATCCCAACCGTTGGTGATATACATTCGGTACACTCAAGCGAAATGAGTGGTCGGTCATGTGTGGCCGGGTTGCAAGATGTTCTTGTTGAACCCAGTGTATTCCTCTCTAGAGGTACACTAGCGAAAGGTTGTTCCATACCGTGTCATAGTTGGAAATCCATTACCTAATACGTGCTTGCGGTTTTGATTGTATACTATATATGTAGAACGTGAGATGAAAGTGTTTCTGCTAGATGATTATTATATTGCGGTTGATAGACACTATTATAATATCAATGAGTTTTGATATAAAGATATTTTGGATTCTCATAAGGGAAAAACCCATTCCGTTATACGACGTGGTCTTATGAGATATCGTTGCATTGCTCAAACTGTTTTAAACTGTTTTACTCATACCAGTCCCATGACTGACCCAGAGTTTATTTTCTTGTTTTCCTTAAACTTTTGGGTACCCAATTTTGTATGGCCAGTCAAGTAATCAGGATTTTACAGATATACCAGGAGAGCTTGGAGCAGGAGGCTTTAGGATCATATAGATATTATTTATTTCCGCTGTGTTGTAAGTGTTGTACTCTGATAATTTTGTTGTATACATATACCGATTTTATTTCAATGATAAGTTATCTATTATATGTTGTTCGTTCCGCTGTGAGGTTCGTGTTACTCTGATGTTGTTGTTCTTCTTCTTTTATTCTAAGTTTCTATCTTATCTATTCTCACCCTCTAATTTCTTTCATTAACTACTGGTATTTTTCGATGTTTGGTTACTCGTCATTGAGTTTATGTCGTTAAATAAAGTGGCTAAAAACCGGGTCGTTACAGTACACCCAAGAGGAGGGAAATAGTAGGTGATCGTCCAGACTTATTTGGAGATCAATGGATATGTGAGGTATAAGGTGTCTCTGGTTTCGTTTAGAGCCAAAACGGACTTGTAGACGGATTGTGTGTCTGACATTGGATTTTATTCTATATTGATTGATTTCTATTAAATATACATCTTTTTGGCGGCGTAAAGTTTATTCTCTTGCTTAACGCCCTTCTCTGAGACGTACGAGCTCAGAGGTTATATATCAGTAGATATCAGTCACATGGCATGAATTGCCTGTATGGCATGTTGAGATGCAAATGATCAAGGATTCTGTTGAAAAGAAGAGTCTTGTGGCTGATGATCAAAGCACGACTTTAATGCAGAGTAGCTTTGTGTATTGTGTTAATTCGCGAGCCTCACACCTCGGTATGAGTTAAAAATGGGATACAGAATGCTGGGAGAACACGATGTTTCTTTCTAGTTATTGTAACACCCCGAATTTTAGTTAATACTAAAATTCACTAATTACAGGATAAATAATCTCAGACGTGGGAATTGGGGGTAACGGGCTGCGTTAATGCGTTCGTCTCGGAAAAATACGCGAAATAGAGTCCGAGTTTTCGAGAATCGGAGTCCGTATGGCCCGGTTATGGCCCAAAGAAGTTTGCAGAAAGATTAGAGCTAAAAACAGATTTTGGAAACTTAAATTCAGATTTTAAATTAGAACCAGCGGGGCCAGGCGGGAAGATTCCCGCCCTGACCATGACGACAGGGCTGTCGACAGGCCTGTCGACAGGGGTGTCGACTTGCCTGTCGACTTGCCTGTCGACACGGCGTCTCGAGCCAGAAAGTTTGGGTGCACCAGATCTGGTTTTCTGGCTAGGGCTGGGCTTGGTTCTAGAGATTTCCTAAATCTAACGGACCTAAATTAATCTAGGGTTAATCTAAGGGCCTAAAACACTCTCTTAATCTATAAATACACCCTAAACCTACCTTAATCCATACTAAAAATAGAAATGAAGGCCTCATGCCGCCAAATTAAATCCTAGAAGGAGTCTCCATTAATCTTAGAAGGAAGTTTCAAGCTAATCCCTCTCAAATCATTCTCTAATCATCACCATCTTCATAATTAGCAACTAATTCCTCTTCATAAGTTGGTTAATTTTGGGTTTGGTGAGTTTCTATCACTTTAACATCAATTGTTAAAGTAAGTAGATTGGGTGTAATGAGACTTATGGTCTTAAATGCGGATTAGTGAGTTTGAATCATTTATAATGATATGTTACTCTATGTTGTTCTATGTTTATGCATACTTGATAAGTTGGTTTATGCATGCTTAATAAGTTAATTTATGCATGTTTAACAAGTTGGTTTATGCATGTTTAACAAGTTGGTTTATGCATGCTTAACAAGTGGATTTATGCATATTTAATGAGTGGAATTATGCATGTTTAACAAAGTGAGTTATGCAAGTTAAGTATATGTTTAAATGCAAGTTTAATGTGATATGCAAGTTATGCATGCTTATGCAAGTATATGGATGCTTATGCAAGTCATGTATATGTTTAAATGCAAGATTTATGTGATATGCAAGTTATGCATGCTTATGCGAGTATATGAATGCTTATGCAAGATATGTATATGCTTAAATGACATGATATGCAAGTTATGCATGTTTATGCAAGTTATGTATGCTTATGCAAGTATGTGAATGCTTATGCAAGTTATGTGTATGCTTAAATGCATGTTTAACATGTTATGCAAGTTACGAGAATGCCTATATGCAAGTTCAACATGTTATGCAAGATATGTGTATGATAATATGCAAGCTCATATGCAACATGTTATGCAAATCATGTGTATGATAATATGCAAGTTTGGGTAAAATGTAGTTGGGTTAATATGTGCTCATATATGCAAGTTGACATCCTCTTAACCCATGACAAAGTTATATGCTAAACCCATGATATTTGTGATGATCTTCCCCTTTTATTATGTCATGAAATGAGAACGATTTACGTGGGGAACGATGGGGTTTGTAAATATGTTAATAAATGAATGATTGGGTATGATTAAGCATACCATAAAAATAAATTACCATAAGTGGGAATTTACCTATTGAGTTAGGTCTACCCCATGGGAATTTACCTATTGAGTTAGGTCTACCCATGTTATGGAAAACTTGATATTAATTAGGGATAATTAATATGGGGGTGATTAATTAGGTGTAATTAATCGACTAAGACACGAGGTTGGACTCATTTGTAGTGTAAAACTGCCCGGACCCGACCGGCTTAACCAGTTGCTACAAATGTCAGCCCAATGTGAGAGGTCTTAGCCATAAATTAAATACGTGATTAAGGTAAAGACATGAGGTTAGACTCTGTTATGACGTAAGACTGCCCGGATTCTACCGGCTTAACCAGGCGGTCATAACAGCCAGTCTAATGTGGGAGGTCTTTATGGGAAATCACGATCTTAATTAATTAAGAAACACTTAACCATATTAGCATGTAGTGGGACATGAGGGGTTAAGTGGGTGCCTTGGGTGGCATGTGGAAATTTAATGGTTGCCTTGGGTGGCATGTGGAATCTAGTGGGTTGCCTTGGGTGGCAATAGAAAATACGATTAGAATACTTAACCAAGAGAAACATGTAATTAAACATGATTAAAGGGTTAAGTGGGATACACTAGATATGTGACAAGCTTAGGTGGGTAGCTTGTTGGGGGCCCATTTCAACCAATATCCCAAACGTATCTTTGTGGGCTCGACCCATGTCGAGTGACGGGACACGCATATTGGGCTTGATTATAAGAGGCCAAAACGGGTTAGCGGTGGCAACGCAAGTCCAACGGGTTTCATATGCGTGTGTGGGCCCGGGCTGGTAGATAAGCCGTTGTTGCATCGTGTAGATATAAAGCCGTGCACCGTTGATAGTATTGGGTAGCCACTTTAGGGGAGTGATACACCCCACTGTGGGACCAGCACGGGTATCTACGGTAGGGAGCCGATCGATGGGGAGTAGTGGGTACACCTAATGAAGATAGGGGCAGACGGCACCTATGTAGGGGTACACGAAACTACTGGGTAAGAATTACTGAGTACACCTAGTGGAGATAGGGGCAGACGGCACCTATGTAGTGGGCTAGGAGTACACGAAATTACTGGGGAAATTTTCTAATTCCTTGGAAGGGATCAACCTTTAAGTAGGAATGACTGGTGTGGTGCAGTTAGTAATTATCCTTGGGTGGGTAGATGCGTCCTGACGGTTATCTTAGTTTATCCTAAGTCTACCAAGCTGCTTAGTGTAGCCATTCATCCCCAGATATTACCGTAGGTCAAGTTTATGTCTTCTCTGATTACTTTAATGATTGTATTGTTAAAGTTATAGGACTCACTCAGACTTATGTCTGACCCCGTTGTTTTATCTTTTTCCCAACCCTTAGGTCCTACGGTGGATCCTAGCAGTAGTAGAGCTTGATCGGATTGATGTTCCAGTCTTTAGGAGCTTGGGTAGATGTAAAGCTCCAATTATCCAGTTGTCTTTTCTTTTGTTCTGGCTATTGTATGAGAGAGTGGGATTATGTACTTCTTTATTTTGATGGATATTGTACTTGACTTTTATCATGGTTTTATGATGTAACCAGACATGTTTATTTCCGCTGTTGTGAGATGATATTTTTAAAATTTCAAGTACTAATTATATCTGTCTTGTTGTAATTTTTCTGTTCTATATTCACTAAAATACTCCACCGATGCTATGGCATTCCCTTAGTGAGTGACCATAGCGGGCGTGGGGTGTTACACGTGGTATCAGAGCAAAGGTTACCGGAACAGATAAAATTTTTAGAAAACTATTTTTCTAAAACATTTTTGGAAAAGATATTTTCAAAAACATGTCTTTTAAGTGAAAAAGTTTTTGAAAGAAAAGCATAATCCCCAATAGCCATATCTATATCCTTCGAATTCTCCGTTTTGAATCTTTCCTTTTTCGTTTCAGCATGGCCGAGAATCTTAATCTTCCGGAGGGTGTGACGGTACCAGTATGGTATAGGAGATTGATGGAGGCTAGGGCCACCACTACGGGTCCAGCAAATGTTCCTCCACCAACCATAGCACCCGATCTTCCTCCTCCTCCTCCTCGCAAGGAGACTTTTGCTAAGACTTGCAAGGAATTTAAAGCTATGGGAGGGAAACCTTTTCAAGGATCTGAAACCTTTGTGGAGGCTAGAGATTGGCTTAAAGAGGTGGAAGAGTTGATAGATATCTTTGAGATGGAAGAAGGAAAGAAAGTCAAGTTGGCAGCTTGGTTAATGAAGGGAGAGGCCTCATTCTGGTGGGAGGTCACTAATGGAGAACGCCCCGTTGACTCTTGGGCGGATTTTAGGCAAAGATTTGTGGCAAAGTTTCTCTCAAGGGCGGAGGAAAACTTGTATATGGAAAGATTCTTGACGCTAAGGCAAGGAAATCTCTCGGTGAAGGAATATGTCAACAAGTTTAATCAATTGGCAAGGTTTGGCCTAGACATGGTGAATACACCGGAGAAGAAGGCTTTGAGGTTCGTGAAAGGCTTGAATGAACCGATGCATGGGTTGGATATGACTCACATCCCTATGGGGGCCACCTTTGAGAAGCTGGTTGACATGGCACTCATGTATGAGGAAGAGAAGGGTCCTAATGCTAATAAGGCACCTGAGAAGAAGGGAGATCAAAAGAGACCTCAACAACAGCAAAGCAAAGGTGGGAAAGGCAACGGTGGCAAGAGCAAGAAGAAGAAGTGTTTCAATTGTAGGACACCTGGCCACCTAAGCAAGGATTGTCGCAAGAAGAAGAAGACTGGCTGCTTCCACTGTGGCGAAGCAGGGCATTTAGTGAAGGATTGCCCTAAGAAGGGGCAAAGGACGGGGTCTACCTCAGGAGGACAGGTGCAAGCTCTTATGGCACCGAGTCAGGCTAGGGGGCAAGTACAGGCTCTCGCGGTTCCACCGATTCAGGAGAGAGGTAGAACTATCTCCGTTGAAAGTCTGGTTTTACTATTTGATCATCATGTCCGTACAGTGTTTGATTCAGGCGCATCACATTCGTTTATCTCATCATCATTAGTTGAGTCACTGCACTTAGACACCAGTCTGGTAGATGATCCCTTAGTTGTTTCAAACCCAATTGGGGGCTCCACTTATTTGTCCATGATATGTTTGGGTTTGAAGATTTCTATACTTAGCATTGAGTTTAGATGTGATGCTTTTGTATTGGGCTTCACGGGCTATGGGTTGATTTTGGGCATGGACTGGTTATCTAGTAATGGTGCCGTTCTTGATTGCGAAAGGAGAGTTGTTAGGCTCATGACCCGCTTGGGTAACACTCTCGAGATTTCTTGTAATCCCAGGGACTCTGTTATGCTAAGTTATCTTGAATCGCTTGACGCTTCGGTCGAGAGTTTGCAATCTGTTAGAGTTGTCCGGGAATATCCGGATGTGTTTGAGGAGGTGAAGGGCTTACCTCCGAAGCGGGAGATTGACTTCCGAATATATTTGGTGGATAATGCTAAACCGGTATCTTTACCAGTGCGCCACATGGCTCCTCGTGAGAGGAGGGAACTCCATAAGCAAGTAGGGGAGTTGCTTGAGAAGGGGTTCATAAGACGGAGCATATCGGAGTGGGGTGCTCCAGTAGTATTTGCTACGAAGGCGGATGGGTCCCTCAGACTTTGTGTAGACTATAGAGAACTCAACAGGCTCACAAAGAAGAATAGACACCCATTGCCGAGAATAGATGATCTTTTCGATCAATTGGTTGGCGCTTCAGTATTTTCTCAGTTGGACTTGGCCACGGGGTTTCATCAGTTGAGGGTGGATGAGGATAGCATAGACAAGACTGCCTTTAGGACTCCGGATGGTTTCTATGAGTGGCTGGTGATGCCATTTGGGTTGACGAACGCCCCTGCATACTTTGTTGATTTGATGAGTAGGGTGTTCAGGGAGTTCCTTAATAAATTTGTGGTGGTCTTTGTGGATGATATCTTAGTATTTTCCAAGAGTGAAGAAGAGCATGCCCTACATCTTGAGGAAGTGTTGAAGACTCTTCGAGCACATAGCCTTAAGGCTAAATTCTCTAAATGTCACTTCTGGAGGAAGGAAGTACGGTTCTTGGGGCACGTGGTCTCCAAGGAAGGGATAGCTGTGGATCCCGCGAAGGTAGTATCAATTCAGGATTGGAAGGTTCCGAAGAATGCTACCGAAGTAAGAAGTTTCTTGGGGTTGGCGGGTTATTATAGGAAGTTTATCAAAGACTTCGCGAAAATATCAGCCCCATTAACCCGCTTAACAAAGAAAAATCTTGTTTTCACATGGGACGTAGATTGTGATGATGCGTTCCGACGGTTAAAGAGAGCTTTAACCACGACTCCAGTTTTAGTGTTGCCAGATGGGAGCAAGCCATTTGTTGTCTATACCGATGCCTGTGGGACAGGACTTGGCGCAGTCTTAATGCAAGAGGGAAGGGTAATAGCCTATGGTGGAAGGCAGTTGAGGGCACATGAGAAAAATTACCCTACCCATGATCTAGAGCTGGCCGCTATTGTTTTTGCGCTTAAGATTTGGCGCCATTATCTTCTTGGTGAGAGATTCGAGTTGTTCACTGACCATAAATCATTGAAGTACTTATTCTCTCAGAAAGATTTAAACTTAAGACAGCAAAGGTGGATGGAGTTTTTAGCATCCTATGATTTCGAGATAGCGTATACCCCTAGCAAGGGTAACGTGGTGGCGGACGCCTTGAGCAGGAAGAGGTTGTCCTTGAGTCCATTGTTCGTGGAACGACAAAGCTTGGAATTTATCTCGATGTTTGATTTCAAACCTTCCGTTGACTATGTACCCGGTTTGCTAGCTTCTTTGGAAGTTAGACCTACTCTTTTGGGGCGGATTGGAGAAGCACAGAGGGGCGACCCACAGTTGGTTGAGTTAGTAGAGAAGCTCATAAGGGGGGAGTCGTCCAGCCATTTGAGTAGGTACACCCTAGACGATAGGGGGTACTTGCGTAGAGACGGTAGACTTTGTGTACCGCAAGACGAGGATTTGAGGAAGTCTATTCTTGATGATGCACACCGTTCTAGGATGACCATTCATCCCGGTGGGGATAAGATGTACCAAGACATGAAGAGGGATTTCTTCTGGGCCGGTATGAAGAAAGATGTGGCCGAGTATGTCGCTCGATGTTTGGTGTGCCAGCAAGTGAAGGCGGAGCAAAGGAAACCAGGTGGGTTGCTTCACCCATTGGAGGTTCCGCAATGGAAGTGGGATAGCGTCTCTATGGATTTTATTGACGGGTTACCCAGGTCGAGGAAGGGTAATACAGGAATTTGGGTGGTGGTAGATAGACTTACTAAGAGCGCCCATTTCATACCTGTGAAGAGTAAGAGGACTACTCCATGGCTAGCTTCAGTATATCTTCGAGAGATAGTTCGATTACATGGGGTACCCTCTAGCATAGTTAGTGATCGAGATCCTATCTTCACTAGCGAGTTCTGGAGAAGTTTGCAAGAAGCAGTGGGGACTCAATTGTGTCTGAGCACTGCATATCATCCTCAGACGGACGGCCAGACTGAGAGGGTGAATCGTGTTCTAGAAGACCTTTTGAGGCTTTGTATCTTTGATTTTGGAGGTACATGGGAAGAGCTTCTTCCATTGGTAGAGTTCGCATATAATAACAGCTTTCAGTCCAGTATTGGTATGGCTCCTTTCGAAGCTCTCTATGGAAGGCCTTGTCGATCACCTACATGTTGGTGGGAATCTACAGATAAGATCTTGCTTGGGCCCGATATGGTTAGGGAGACTTCTGAGAAGATTGATTTGATTCGAAGAAGGATGAAAGCAGCGCAGGATAGGCAAAAATCTTATGCAGACAAGAGAAGGACGGATCTTGAGTTTGAGGTTGGGGATATGGTTTTTATTAAGGTATCTCCGTTGAGAAATGTTGTTCGCTTCGGATCCGTTGGGAAGTTAGCACCGAGGTTTGTTGGGCCGTTTCCTATCAAGGAAAGGATTGGACGGATGGCATATAGGGTGGAGTTGCCCGACAGACTTAGTGGTGTTCATGATGTATTCCATGTGTCCCATTTGAGGAAGTGCTTACATGAGACCGCAGAGGTGGTAGAGCCAAGCTTGCTTAGAGATGTAGAGGTAGAGCGTGATGCGAATATTCGACGAGCTCCTACTCGCATCCTTGGGTCAGAGACTAGGAAGTTGAGAAACAGAGAGGTTCAACTAGTCAAAGTGCAATGGGGAGAAGATGAGAGCAACGCAACTTGGGAGACGGAAGCGAAGATGCGTTCATTATACCCATTTCTTTTTGAGGGTATGTCTTTACTTTCTCCTTTATCGCTTGTCTAGTACTTATCTTATCTTTGGTATGTCCTCTCGTTAGTACCTTTGACCTTTAGATAGGGTAAACCTATGGTTGAAACATGTGTTTGAGACATGTTATGGTTGATGGATGCAAGTGGATGCAAGTGTTTGCTAGTGGTTGCTCGTGGATGCATATACACACACTCTAGGCACTAGATCGGCTCAGTCACTTCATATTGCATATTGCATAAAATTGTGTGTAGGAAAATATATTTATGGATGTATAATGGTTGTGTTATCACATGGATGATGCATTTTGGTGAATGATTGTGCACTCATGTAGATATTGTATGTGTCGATAGGGTTTTCTCGCATACATAATGGATGCATGGCACTATCATGGTTTGCATATGTTCATACATTAGATAGGGAACATATACACACACTTTTTGCATATGCTCATACATCATTAGAAACTGTTTAAGGACAATGGATGCCCGTGGTTGATGATTTGAGTAGATGGTTGTTTGGATGGTAGGATATGCATTCTCCTTAGATTAGAGATTTCGGGGACGAAATCCTTTAAGGAGGGGAGAATGTAACACCCCGAATTTTAGTTAATACTAAAATTCACTAATTACAGGATAAATAATCTCAGACGTGGGAATTGGGGGTAACGGGCTGTGTTAATCCGTTCGTCTCGGAAAAATACGCGAAATAGAGTCCGAGTTTTCGAGAATCGGAGTCCGTATGGCCCGGTTATGGCCCAAAGAAGTTTGCAGAAAGATTAGAGCTAAAAACAGATTTTGGAAACTTAAATTCAGATTTTAAATTAGAACCAGCGGGGCCAGGCGGGAAGATTCCCGCCCTGACCATGTCGACAGGGCTGTCGACAGGCCTGTCGACAGGGGTGTCGACTTGCCTGTCGACTTGCCTGTCGACACGGCGTCTCGAGCCAGAAAGTTTGGGTGCACCAGATCTGGTTTTCTGGCTAGGGCTGGGCTTGGTTCTAGAGATTTCCTAAATCTAACGGACCTAAATTAATCTAGGGTTAATCTAAGGGCCTAAAACACTCTCTTAATCTATAAATACACCCTAAACCTACCTTAATCCATACTAAAAATAGAAATGAAGGCCTCATGCCGCCAAATTAAATCCTAGAAGGAGTCTCCATTAATCTTAGAAGGAAGTTTCAAGCTAATCCCTCTCAAATCATTCTCTAATCATCACCATCTTCATAATTAGCAACTAATTCCTCTTCATAAGTTGGTTAATTTTGGGTTTGGTGAGTTTCTATCACTTTAACATCAATTGTTAAAGTAAGTAGATTGGGTGTAATGAGACTTATGGTCTTAAATGCGGATTAGTGAGTTTGAATCATTTATAATGATATGTTACTCTATGTTGTTCTATGTTTATGCATACTTGATAAGTTGGTTTATGCATGCTTAATAAGTTAATTTATGCATGTTTAACAAGTTGGTTTATGCATGTTTAACAAGTTGGTTTATGCATGCTTAACAAGTGGATTTATGCATATTTAATGAGTGGAATTATGCATGTTTAACAAAGTGAGTTATGCAAGTTAAGTATATGTTTAAATGCAAGTTTAATGTGATATGCAAGTTATGCATGCTTATGCAAGTATATGGATGCTTATGCAAGTCATGTATATGTTTAAATGCAAGATTTATGTGATATGCAAGTTATGCATGCTTATGCGAGTATATGAATGCTTATGCAAGATATGTATATGCTTAAATGACATGATATGCAAGTTATGCATGTTTATGCAAGTTATGTATGCTTATGCAAGTATGTGAATGCTTATGCAAGTATGTGAATGCTTATGCAAGTTATGTGTATGCTTAAATGCATGTTTAACATGTTATGCAAGTTACGAGAATGCCTATATGCAAGTTCAACATGTTATGCAAGATATGTGTATGATAATATGCAAGCTCATATGCAACATGTTATGCAAATCATGTGTATGATAATATGCAAGTTTGGGTAAAATGTAGTTGGGTTAATATGTGCTCATATATGAAAGTTGACATCCTCTTAACCCATGACAAAGTTATATGCTAAACCCATGATATTTGTGATGATCCTCCCCTTTTATTATGTCATGAAATGAGAACGATTTACGTGGGGAACGATGGGGTTGGTAAATATGTTAATGAATGAATGATTGGGTATGATTAAGCATACCATAAAAATAAATTACCATAAGTGGGAATTTACCTATTGAGTTAGGTCTACTCCATGGGAATTTACCTATTGAGTTAGGTCTACCCATGTTATGGAAAACTTGATATTAATTAGGGATAATTAATATGGGGGTGATTAATTAGGTGTAATTAATCGACTAAGACACGAGGTTGGACTCATTTGTAGTGTAAAACTGCCCGGACCCGACCGGCTTAACCAGTTGCTACAAATGTCAGCCCAATGTGAGAGGTCTTAGCCATAAATTAAATACGTGATTAAGGTAAAGACACGAGGTTAGACTCTGTTATGACGTAAGACTGCCCGGATTCTACCGGCTTAACCAGGCGGTCATAACAGCCAGTGTAATGTGGGAGGTCTTTATGGGAAATCACGATCTTAATTAATTAAGAAACACTTAACCATATTAGCATGTAGTGGGACATGAGGGGTTAAGTGGGTGCCTTGGGTGGCATGTGGAAATTTAATGGTTGCCTTGGGTGGCATGTGGAATCTAGTGGGTTGCCTTGGGTGGGAATAGAAAATACGATTAGAATACTTAACCAAGAGAAACATGTAATTAAACATGATTAAAGGGTTAAGTGGGATACACTAGATATGTGACAAGCTTAGGTGGGTAGCTTGTTGGGGGCCCATTTCAACCAATATCCCAAACGTATCTTTGTGGGCTCGACCAATGTCGAGTGACGGGACACGCATATTGGGCTTGATTATAAGAGGCCAAAACGGGTTAGCGGTGGCAACGCAAGTCCAACGGGTTTCATATGCGTGTGTGGGCCCGGGCTGGTAGATAAGCCGTTGTTGCATCGTGTAGATATAAAGCCGTGCACCGTTGATAGTATTGGGTAGCCACTTTAGGGGAGTGATACACCCCACTGTGGGACCAGCACGGGTATCTACGGTAGGGAGCCGATCGATGGGGAGTAGTGGGTACACCTAATGAAGATAGGGGCAGACGGCACCTATGTAGGGGTACACGAAACTACTAGGTAAGAATTACTGAGTACACCTAGTGGAGATAGGGGCAGACGGCACCTATGTAGTGGGCTAGGAGTACACGAAATTACTGGGGAAATTTTCTAAGTCCTTGGAAGGGATCAACCTTTAAGTAGGAATGACTGGTGTGGTGCAGTTAGTAATTATCCTTGGGTGGGTAGATGCGTCCTGACGGTTATCTTAGTTTATCCTAAGTCTACCAAGCTGCTTAGTGTAGCCATTCATCCCCAGATATTACCGTAGGTCAAGTTTATGTCTTCTCTGGTTACTTTAATGATTGTTTTGTTAAAGTTATAGGACTCACTCAGACTTATGTCTGACCCCGTTGTTTTATCTTTTTCCCAACCCTCAGGTCCTACGGTGGATCCTAGCGGTAGTAGAGCTTGATCGGATTGCTGTTCCAGTCTTTAGGAGCTTGGGTAGATGTAAAGCTCCAATTATCCAGTTATCTTTTCTTTTGTTCTGGCTATTGTATGAGAGAGTGGGATTATGTACTTCTTTATTTTGATGGATATTGTACTTGACTTTTATCATGGTTTTATGATGTAACCAGACATGTTTATTTCCGCTGTTGTGAGATGATATTTTTAAAATTTCAAGTACTAATTATATCTGTCTTGTTGTAATTTTTCTGTTCTATATTCACTAAAATACTCCACCGATGCTATGGCATTCCCTTAGTCAGTGACCATAGCGGGCGTGGGGTGTTACAATTATGGGTGGTGATAGCGTTTTACAAGCCCTGACATCGTTGATCATTATACCCTTGTGGATGTTGGATTGTGAGGGGCCTCAGATATATCCGTCTCTTCGGAGCCAATGGATAGGTACAATAGCACCGGGAAACATGTGTTCAGGAATTGCCAATCCTCAAACGTAAGAGAGGACAGGCCCAGCCGATTCCAAGGGCTACCCAGAGTGTGTAGTCCTGGGGCATTTGCTAGATTATCCCGAAGCGGTGAGGAGCTTGCCCCTTACCTCGACTCATGACGGAAATCCAATTTCCAATATGTGATATTTTGGTTTTATTTGTAGAGCATAGTATGGGGACATAGTGGTATGGGGGCACTATGTCGTCTATGATTGATACATTTGTATTTGAAGTTGATTTCTTCACTTACAGTAATAAAAAAAGATGAAATTTCACGTACCAAGCATTTTTGGCTATTATAAGGTAAAACCCTATCCTCCGGCTTGCGTTGCAATGTGTGATGGGACCTGGGTCTTATAATAGCTTCATTGTTCTTTACTTAGCATTGCGCCGTTTGTTTTATGCACTGGTTTTCTTGGGGGTAAACCCGTTCCGTGTTATATGGCGTGGTCCCTTGATTTACCTAACTTTAAAATTTAAATAATAACTGTTTTAGTTCTTACACTAGTTATATGACTGACCTAGAGTTTATTGTTTTAACCTAAACTCTGGGTGCCCCTATTTCCTCACGGGCAGCTTGTAGTTTTGGTTTTGCAGATTTATATTCACAGGAACTGGTTTGCAGCTGGAATGGTATCCATAAAGCTCTGTATCCGTATATCTCTTTCAATTGTGTATTGTATTATTTTTCCGCTGCTATGTAATGTAATTTAAATCTCTGATATTTTTCTGGTGTATAATATTTATTCATACTCTGTATATTCTTGGATTATGATGGAATTGTTGTAATTAACAATGAAATGTTCTTCTGTTTTTGTTCTGATGTGGCTTGTCCTCAAATCAATCCGTGCTTTCCTTCATGGGGAGGTTCGGGTCATTTCAGGTGGTATTAGAGCTCTGGTTTACAGAGCTCGAGAACAAGGCACATTGGAACCGAACGAAAGGACTCATCAGAGATTGGATTAGCAATATCCAACAAGGATGACTCGTTAGAGATGGGAGTATCCTAGAACGAGTGTGAAGAGTAGTGTTTTTAAAATAAATGAAAACAAACTTTGGTTTGAAAATTTAAACCATTTTATATGTATTTGAATATTTATTTGTATTGAATTTGGACAATCCAATATATAAAGATTTTGCATATACGCCTTGCAAATGTGTATTCGAAGTTTTAATTTACTCGACAGATATAGAATCACACTCTAGACGTCAGGAGATGGTTCTGATGATTAAAGCTTCATCATCAGAATCTGTGTCTCGAGTTTTGAAGGTGTGATATTTATATATTTCCAATTGACTGGTGTGAGAACCAAAACTAGATAGGGCTTATTGTTGTGATGCGGCATCAAAAATTTGATTTTTGGACTATGTATCAAAGTTTTGAATTTGAAAAGCTAATCAACTAATTGATTGATGATTGTGTTGTGTAATTATTTATTTAAATCAACAAGTGAAAGAAAGGTAAGTTTAAGCCAAATTGTATCAAATTTTGAACTGTATTGGAAACTGTTTGGAATTGCCTGCATATACATATAAATGTGTGAACATGTCATTGCAAGCAGGCTAAAGCAGAGGAATAAAATTGTTTGCCCGACAAATAGGTACATGTTTATTGTATTTCTTGGGTGTTGGATGATTTTATGAGCCGCTTGGCTGTTTCTTTTTCTTTTTGGATTGGAGAGGCCTGTATGGGAATTTCGGGATTTTCCCGGTGCTCCCGTGCAGGGGACGTTATGGCGAAATTTTTCGAAAATTTAGGGTGTTAGCCAAATTTTTGAAGAATTTGAAAAGTTCTTAGAAACTGAAAAGTTGAAGAACATAAGCCATAATGAAAAGAATGAAAGTTGAGTTGGTTTGTAAAACAACTTTCAGCTTCGTTCCTTTTCGAGGACGAAAAGATTTTAAGTGGGGGAGACTGTAATAACCCGGAAATCCGAAACAATTTAAAATTTTTATTTTGGCAATTTTGATGAATTTTGAATATTTAAAATGATTTATTTTATATAATAATGACGAGAAATTTATTTTGAATAGAATTAGAACGTATATATTTATTTTAATCATCGTTAGAATATAATTATTTATTTTTAATTATAAAAGGAATTGAAAATGGTGCAGTAGTTCGAAAATTCGATTTCAAATGTCAAATGAATGTACAGGATTCAAAATAAATTAGATTTTAGTGAAACCAAAAATATTAGAATCTAATTGAAAATATCTTTCCAACGAATCCGAAAAATAAAAATTTCATAGCGGGAATCAGAAGTTACGTCCAACTGAAAATTCAGAATAGTCGCTATGGAATTTTGCGCCCTTAAAAATGGAAATTTTGCAAACGACCTCCGTTTTCGACGAAACCACTTTTGTTGGGCCCGGGATGTCAAGTTATTCCTAGATTCCGAAATTCGTAATTTTTGAAATCAATATGTGAGCATGGCACAAGAAGACGTGTTTTGGCAGTTTTAGTCAATTTCAATCGACTAGAAAATGGCCATTTTTCAAACGGTCCCAGAATCTGACGAAATTAGTTTTGTTAGAATCGTATAGTCAATACAAAGCTGGAAAATATTTTTCGAGAATTTTTAGAGTTCGTATGTGGCCCCGGTAAATTGAAATGCGCGTTCAAATTCAATATATAGATTTATATTTTGATTTTGACGAAAACTGGTCAAAATGATCGAATCTGCTTACGATACATATCCCATTGTGTTCAGAATTGGGGTAATTCGCTAGGGACGACAGTCGGTGGGTTCGATTTCGGGCTTAAAATAAAAAGTTGCCTTTTGAAATTTAAAAATAATAAAATATATAAATATTTATATAACCAACCCCCTCCTTTCTCTTCTGCGAAGTCAACCCCCCTTTTCAAAATCAAAATCAAAAAAAAAGAAAGAGAAAAAAATGATGACTGAGGGGGGGGGGGGGGGGGACGCCGCCGCATGGCTCCAACGGCGGCGGCGCTACCGACGCCCCCTCCCTCTCTCCAGTTCTCCTTCTTCCCCTCCTCCTCTACTTCTCCTCCCCCTTTTTTCTGCTCCGACGCGGAAAACTCCGCCTCCCCAATTCAAGAACAGCGCGCCCCCTCCTCTTCCCCGTCATCACCTCCTCGCATCAGCCCCGCTATCTTCTTCCCCTTCGCGCTCTCCTCCCTCTCCCTTGCTTCTCCTTTGAAAACCCCCCACGTTATTAACCCTAGCCATCAACGGAGACCACCACCACCGCCTTGGGCCGGACCCCCAACATCCGGCGACCGCTACACCCTCCTCTGACCTCCCCAGCACCAAACACCCCTCCCCTCCGATTCGTTGTAAGTTCTTCTTCTTTTTATTTGATTTGTTTTAATTTATTTTGAATGTTTAAATTAGTTTAAGTAATGTTAAGGTTTTTAATTCATAAAAGAAAAAAAATGGATTTTCTTTATACGAATGAAGGATAAAGATTTGATTTTTAATTTAGATAAAGTTATGATTTTTATTTTTAATAAAGCTATAATTTTTAACATGTTTAAAAGAAGTTTAGATTTTTATATAACATAAAGATGCGATTTTTATATTTTAGAGAGAATAAAAATATGACTTTTATATTATATAGATAGTAAAAATTTGATCTTTATGTATGTAGCAAAGCAAAAATATGATTTTGATTGTTTGAATGGCAATGTAAAAGAATTAGATTTTTTTATATGAATGATTTTAAAAGAAAGATGAGATTTTTATATTATATGGAGAATAAAATTATGATTTTTATAACTTAGATGGCGATAAAAATTTGATTTTTATTGTATATGAAGCGAAATAAAAGTTCGATCTTTATATAAGAAGTAGAAATATAGAAATATAATTTTTATATAGAAAGAAGTGTTGTAAAAATATATAAAGTAGAAATATAAATATTATTTTTATCTATTGGAGGGAAGCGATAAAAATATATGATTTTTATATATGAAATGCCATTGTAAAAATGTAATTTTCAATGTGAACAGCGGGAAAAGGTAGTGATGGTATCGACGGAAGTCAAAACAAAATCCAAACTGTTCAGAAAGAAAGAACGGAGGAGTGGAACCCAAAGGTGAGAACTTCTCACTTTTAATTTATTTTCTAGTTAAAATATATACTAGGATGCAGACGGTGCTTAGCAGCACCCGACACCCGTCGTCCACAAACCATGGACGACTTGTTTGTTTGATTGATTTTGTTGTGAAATTGATTGTGTGACGTGGAATGAAAATAAATATTTTATATAGTTAAAAATATAATTTTTAACGTGTATATGAATAAAATAAATATTTATAAACAAATTGGATGATTTGTTTATATACACACAATTGACTGATATTGATTGGGATGATAAATTTTACACATCGCCCAGCTGCACAAATAAAATTCATTATTTGTTGATTGAAACCCCACATGGGCATTTGGATGATATTGGACATACACTGATCCCAATAATCAGCTGTATGTCAATCGATTGGTTGACAGGCTGTATAAGCGTCGAATATTTATATTTGATTCTTATGTAGTGTAGAATGCACTTTGGATGATGGTTGACTATGTTTGATTGTTGTTGAATACATGTGTTGTATGAAACCCATATAATGACATTATATGGTAATTGACTGTTTCTGATTCCGGTTCAGAATTAATGAATATTTTAAAATAATGATTATTTTAAAATAATGAATATTTAAAATAATATTCAGTAAAAGATCAAAAATCTTATTTTGATGTACGATTTGGGATGGACACGAATATATTTAAATATATAAAGCCGTGTTGATTAGATTGACGCCATTTTGAAGTGAACGATATTTATATCGATTTTGTTCATTTTTATAACGAATATCGAAAAAGAATTGATTTCAAAATATAATGATCTGAAAATAATATCACATATATATCGATGATATGGAATAATCAATTTTGATTTGAAATTGAATAGTTGAAATCATTTTGAAAACGAAATTAAAATGATTTAAAAGGGAATTGACGATATATATATATATATATATATATATATATATATATATATATATATATATATATATAATGGCCTGAATAGAACGCGCCGCGCTGCGCCAGTTCGTGAATTTCGACTAATGACTTCGAACAGATATTACGGGAGATCCGACCGTCGGATTCTCCTAAAACCGGAACCGTTGGGTTCGTATCGAAAAGAGCTTTCTAACGAATATTAGAGATTTGAAATCTAACAGTTGGATTTGGAAATATGTCCAAATCAAATTTGGAAAAGGTCGCTTTAAGTGCAGTTCGATGGCCTTTTATGGAAATCGACTGTACGGGCCTTGATAAAATTATTAAAAATAGCAACAATTTGTGTAAAATCATAATAAGTGATTTTAAAAGAATTGGTATGAAAAAAATTCCATATTTGGAAATATAAAATATATTTTTATCGAAATGTACCAGTTTTGAACTAGAATTATAATTCAATTATTATTTTTTAAAATAAATAAATTGGATTTGAAATGGTTTTAAAGATAACCAGAATTTCCAATATATAAATTGGGATGGATTTGAATCGAAATTATCATCGGAATATTTCAATGTTGGATTCCCGATTATACGAATATTGTTATGGAAATTTGGAAGATATATTTTATATCATTATTTCCAAAGCGATATTTGTCGGCCTCAGAATTTGATATTGAATATAAGCCGATATATTTTCTATTCAGAGCCTTGTATTTAATATCAAATGGGTTTTGGGTTTATCGTGAATGGTGTCTTCATTAACACTGTTCTTAAACCCAGTTGAAAAAAGATTAAATCTTTTTATTTAGATTTAATGAAGTATACCAACTGATTAATATTTTAAATTGGAATTGAATTAGAACGGATTTTTGGGTTTACCATGAATGGTATTTTAAATAACACTTGTTTTTTAACCCGATAAATAAATGCAATATGAATTGGGTTTATTATGAATTGTGTTTTTAACGACATTCTTTCTTTAACCCGATTTACAGTGAAATGTGATTTGGAATTTATAAATCTTTTTATTAAGATTTAACAAGAATTTTCCAAAGTAGCGTTTTCCAATTAAATATATTAAATTGGAATTGAATGGAATTCGATTTGATAATAATCGAAATGAAATTCTGTGGAGGAAGACTGTTAATACATATGGAATTCGAAAGGCTTTGCCGTTATTCCATTTATATTATTAGTCAGATACGGAAATTGATATTGATTATATATTGATTTGTTTTTCCGTGAAGATTCCATAATTAATGGAATGTGATTTGGGTTTGTCGTGAACTGTGTTTTAAATGATATTAGTTCTTTAACCCAGTAAAAGACAGGATTACATGTCTGTCATTGTATTTCGAACTGCATGGTCTATCTATGCTAAATATATATCTGTTTAGCGGCGGAGAATTTATTCTCTTGCTTAACACCCTTCTCTGAGACGTATGATCTCAGAGGTTATATATCGGTAGAAATCAATAGTATGGTGTAGAATGTCGATGCGACATGTTTTTGCTTCCAAAGTTAAATAATCATTGATATTGATTTTTGGGAAGATTAAAACAAAGTTGTGTTTTAATGAATCTTTAATCAGATTAAAATGGGAATTGATAATTTAAATTACCAAATTTTGGAAATGATCGAGAATGGAGTATCGCTAGTTTTGCTCCGAGCGATAGTTAAATCTTTAATTAGATTTGAACGGGAAATGGTAATTAACTTTGCCGATAACACCGTGGCGTTAGTTATAGGGTAATAACAGTTTTTCTCCATGGGATGAATAGGTTGGTATTGGGAAATAAAATAAATGGTTACTTTGGTAAGGTGCGCTAATCCCGACTAGTTTGGAAAACCATAATTTGGTTTGAAGAAATCCAAAGGAAGATTAAAGAATAGATTTTAAAGAATTTATCTTTGATAAAATTAATGGGAACCTTTCCCAAAAGATGTGAATATTTAAATGAAAGAATATTTAGAATTGGAATGAGGCATATGTTGTGTCTTATAGCACTTGTTTATTATATACGCGAGTTATTCGGAAAGACCGGGTCTATCCCATTCTGAATAACTAATTCGACGATAAGTCGAAGATGAAGAAGGTGCTTGAAGACCGGAGGTCTTCACATCGTTTGAACGATTACTAGTGATCTTGATTGGGCTGTACACCCAAGAGGAAGGAAATAGTTGGTGATCATCCAGACGTATTTAGAGATCAATGGATATGCGAGGTATAAGGTGCCTTCGATTTCGTTCAGAGCCAGAACGGACTTGTAGATGGATTGTGTCTATGACATTGGATTTTATTCTATGTTGATTGATTTATATTAAATATATATTTGTTTGGCGGTGGAGAATTTATTCTCTTGCTTAACACCCTTCTCTAAGACGTACGAGCTCAGAGGTTATATATCGATAGATATCAGTCGCATGGCATGGATTGCCTGTTTGGCATGCTGAGATGCAAATGATCAAGGCTTCTGTTGAAAAGCAGAGTCTTGTGGTTGATGATCAAAGCACAGCTTTAATATAACGTAGCTTTGTGTATTGCGTTAATTTGCGAGCCTCACACCTCGGTATGAGTTGAAAACGGGATACAAACCGCTGGGAGAACACGACGTTTTTTTCTAGTTATGGGTGGTGTCAGCGTTTTACTAGCCCTGACATCATTGATTATTATAACCTTGTGGATGTTAGATTCAGAGCAGATGGATAGATCCGATAGGACCAGGAAACGTGTGTTCAGGAATTGTGAATCCTCAAATGTAAGAGAGGACCGGCCCAGCCGATTCCAAGGGCTAGCCAGAGTGTGTAGTCCTAGGGCATTTGCTAGATTGTCCCGAAGCGGTGAGGAGCTTGCCACTTGCCTCGACTCATGACGGAAATCCAATTTCCAACACGTGATATTTCGGTTTTATTTGTAGAGCCTAGTATGGCGACATAGTGGTATGGGGCACTATGCTGTCTATGATTGATACATTTATATTTGAAGTTGATTTCTTCACTTATAGTAATAATAAAAAAATGAAATTTAATGTACCATGCATTTTTTCTATTATAAGGTAAAACCCTATCCTCCAACTTGCGTTGCATTGTGTGATGGGACCTGGGTATTATAAGAGCTTCATTGTTCTTTATTTAGCATTGCATTGTTTGTTTTATGCACTGGTTTTCTTGAGGGTAAACTCATTCCGTATTATACGGCGTGGTCCCTTGATTTACCTAACTTTAAAATTTAATTAATAACTGTTTTAGTTCTCACACCAGTCACATGACTGACCTGGAGTTTATTGTTTTAACCTAAACTCTGGGTGCCCCTGTTTCCACATGGGCAACATGTAGTTTTGCTTTTGTAGATTTATATTCACAGGAACCTGGTTTACAGCTGGAATGATATCCGGAAAGCTCTATATCCGTCTCTTCGGAGCCAATGGATAGGTACAATAGCACCGGGAAACATGTGTTCAGGAATTGCCAATCCTCAAACGTAAGAGAGGACAGGCCCAGCCAATTCCAAGGGCTACCCAGAGTGTGTAGTCCTGGGGCATTTGCTAGATTATCCCGAAGCGGTGAGGAGCTTGCCCCTTACCTCGACTCATGACGGAAATCCAATTTCCAGTATGTGATATTTTGGTTTTATTTGTAGAGCATAGTATGGGGACATAGTGGTATGGGGGCACTATGTCGTCTATGATTGATACATTTGTATTTGAAGTTGATTTCTTCACTTACAGTAATAAAAAAAGATGAAATTTCACGTACCAAGCATTTTTGGCTATTATAAGGTAAAACCCTATCCTCCGGCTTGCGTTGCAATGTGTGGTGGGACCTGGGTCTTATAATAGCTTCATTGTTCTTTACTTAGCATTGCGTTGTTTGTTTTATGCACTGGTTTTCTTGGGGGTAAACCCGTTACATGTTATATGGCGTGGTCCCTTGATTTACCTAACTTTAAAATTTAACTAATAACTGTTTTAGTTCTTACACTAGTTATATGACTGACCTGGAGTTTATTGTTTTAACCTAAACTCTGGGTGCCCCTATTTCCACACGGGCAGCTTGTAGTTTTGGTTTTGCAGATTTATATTCACAGGAACTGGTTTATAGCTGGAATGGTATCCATAAAGCTCTGTATCCGTATATCTCTTTCAGTTGTGTATTGTATTATTTTTCCGCTGCTATGTAATGTAATTTAAATCTCTGATATTTTTCTGGTGTATAATATTTATTCATACTCTGTATATTCTTGGATTCTGATGGAATTGTTGTAATTAACAATGAAATGTTCTTCTGTTTGTGCTCTGATGTGGTTTGTCCTCAACTCAATCTGTGCTTTCCTTCACAGGGAGGTTCGGGTCATTTCACCCATGATTGACCCGTAGTTTGTTTCACTTTGCAAACTCGGGTGCCGTCTTTTCCACACGGGTAGTCGAGTAGCTTTTTTTGTAGATATATTGAGCAGGATTCTGGATCGAAGCTTAGAGCTGTGTCCAGAGCATTGATAGTTTTTCGTTGTGTTAATTTAAGTGTTCCGCTGCAATGTATTACATTTATTGTAATTTAATCTTCCACTGTACTATTATTTAATGTACTCTGATATTCTGTACTCTGATGTAACATTATTGTAATGTTTATAAATGTCTTCTCTTATTTGTTCTGATGTGTTGTATTACCATAGTTAGCGTATTCGGGTTATGAATGGTCTTCGTCGATCTTGCGATCGATTAGGTCCGGAAAAAATTCAAGTCGTTACAGTTGGTATCAGATCTCTGGTTAGCTCAAATCTTTGCGGTACAACTCGTTAGAACTGAACAAAAGACTCATCAGAGGTATGATTAGTAATATCCTTTAAAGGAATACTCATTAGAGATAGGATCAGTAGTATCCTAGAATGAGAAACTCATTAGAGATGGGGCTAGAAATGCCCTAGAATGAGTTGAGAGTGACAAATTTATTATTAGCGTATTTGCGATTATATATATAATCTGATATTAGAAAATGTGATTTTTGAATTTATAAAAGTTATATATATTTGAAAAGTTAATCAACGAATAAAATTATTGAAACCAATAAAAAAAATGAAAGTTGAGTTGGTAAGTCAAACAACTTTCAACTCTATTCCTTTTCAAGGACAAAAAGATTTTAAGTGGGGGAGATTGTAACAACCCACAAATTCTCAACCAATTCAAAAATTTTATTTTAGAAATTATAATGGATCTTGAATATTTAAAATAATTTATTTTGAATAATAACGACTAAAAATTTGTTTAATTCGGAGTTAGAACTAAAATATTTATTTTAATTATAAAAGGAGTTAGAAATAGTGCGGTAGTTTGAAAATTTGAATTTGAACTTTGACTGACTGTATATGATGCAAAATAAATAGGATTTTAGTAAAACCCAAAGTATTAGAATCTATTCAAAAATATCTTTCCAACGAATCCTAAAAATTGAAATTTCATAGCGGAGATAAAAAGTTATGCCCTGTTTAAAATTCAGAAAAGTCGGTGTAGAATTTATATATATATATATATATTTTAATATTAAAAATGGCCATTTTTTAAATGACCTCCATTTTCGATGAAACCACTTTTGTTTGAACCAGAATGTCAAATTGTTGCTAGGCTTCAATTTTCATAATTTGTAGAATTAATATGTGAGCGTGGCAAAAGAAAACATGTTTTGTCAGTTTTAGTCAAATCAGATCAACTTGAAAATGACCATTTTTCAAACGGTCTCGGAATTCGATGAAATTAGTCTTATTAGAACTGAACCGTAAAAATATAGTTAGAAATAATTTTTCTATAATTTTTAGAGTTAGTATATGGCCCTGGTAAATTAAAATGTATGATCAAATTTAATAATTAAATGTTTTATATTTAAATTTAAAGAGAAACCTATCGAAACAATTGAATTGGGTTATGAAACCTACTCCATTGGGTCCGAAACTGCAGTATTTGCCTAGGGACAACTTTCATTGGGCTGAAATTTGATCTGAGAAGAATTTATGGGTTTATTTGTAAATTTGAACATTTAATAAGTTAATATTATAAATAGGATTGAAAACCAAACACTAGAACTAATATGACCAGTTGCCATATCAAGAACAATCGCACACCATGCTCTGGATTTCAGACCCTAATTTCTTCAATCCTAGAATCAACCTAGGGTTCTTTAGGAAAAATCAAAGAGCCCCTCAAGCTCTACAAAATCATAAGGTGATGATGGAGTTTAGTGATGTAGATAAAGGGATTTCGGTGCTCAAACACAATCGGTTGGGTGCGGATTTTGAGGAGGAGGAGGCGTGCGAGGTGGGTCCGTTCCAGGCGGTGGTGTCTCTCATAAAGGCCTTTGTCGTGGAGTAGTTGGAATGGGTGATGGCGGGTTGTGGTGGCGCGCACAAGGGGGGGGTCACGATCGAAGAATAGGTTCTGTAGTTCGTCGATTAATCGGAAGGAGGATTAGCAAAAACAAGATGTTAAGGGAATTAAAATATATATTAATTAAAGTTAATTATTTATTAAATATCCAAAAGTTTAAAACTCTATAACTCTCTCATACAAAAACGAAACAGAATGATTTTCTAAGCGCTGGGTTCGTCTCGACACGATCTAAAAAACAGTACGGACCAGATCTAGAACAGAGCATGTCGAAAATTCCGACAAATCGATGTGCGATTTGTATTTCAAAATTTAAAATTAATTATTTATTTCGATGTGAAATGTATACTTATTTCATGTTGATGTTGTATGTATATTTGTTGCAATGTTGATTTGTTTTGTGATTGCGATGAACCATCGAACTAGATTGTGTATTCATGTTTGTCAGGATTTAGTATATACAATAAAAACCATACTTTTGTTGTATATATAGAATGTATAATATTCATGTGTGTCAAAATTTGAAGTATAAAATAAAAATCATACTTTTATTTTATATATATAAAAATAAAGATGTTCATGTTAGATTAAAATAAAAAGAAATGTTTTTATTGTCATATTGATTACAATAAAAAGAATAGATTTAAAAGACACATTTTATCGTCATTTTAGATGTAGTAAAAGAGTAAAATTTAAAATCATCATTTGGTTATTATAAAATAGTCGAAAACAAAATCATCACTTTGGTTATTATAAAATAGATGAAAACTGTAACATCCCGGAAATTTGCAATCTTGGGTCATCGACATAGAACCCACGTCGATTATCCAAACATCAAAAATACGGTAGTTAATGAAAGAAATTAGAGGGTGAGAATAGATAAGATAGAAACATAGAATAGAAGAAGAAGAAGATACAACATCGGAGTAACACGAATCTCACAGCGGAACGAATAACATACATTATATAACATAACTTTGAAATATAAATTTGTACTTGAATATACATATCATTGCCAAAGTACAACACTTACAACACAGCGGAAATAACCATAGCTATATAACTTTGAAGCCTCCTGCTCCATCTTTTCAGGTATTTGTAAATCCCGACCACTTGACTGCCTGTATGAAATTGGGCACCCAAGAGTTTAGGGAAAACAAAAAAATATAAACTCTAGGTCAGTCATGTGACTGGTGTGAGTAAACTCAAATCATTTGTTTAACTTTAAGGATCCTTTCAAAGAAAGAATAATCGTAAGACCGATCTATACATAAACACGGATGGTTTTTACCTTACGATAACTCAAATCATTTGTAAAAAATATTATTCTGATATTATAATGATGTCTAACACAAGTACTATTAATCTAGTATAACGCTTTCATCTCACGCTCTACTTATATAATGTACAACCAAAAACCACGGGCGCTTATTGGGTAATTGATTCCAACTCTGACAAGGTATGGATCCACCTTCCGATCAGTGTACTCTAGGAGCGATACACTGGAGTTCAACAAGAACATCTTCCAACTCAGCCACACATGACTGACCACTCATTTTGCTTGAGTGTATCGAATATATTGTCACATTACAGTTGGTAAACTAACATAGCCATTCCTGGGAGATACAAAATTGAAAGAAGTAACAAATATGAATAATTTCTAGAAGGTGACAATATACCCTACTTGGGTGCGACCCACTTAGCCATGTTGCCTGCCCGATTTATGTCATTTCCCAGTTAATGAGGCTGGAGGTCATAACGTATCTTTCAACAGATTACTCATTCATTTACTTTGAATGCCACATCATTATACCCGTCAAACCACAAATTGATTTCCCCAAAAATACCATGGGTATAAGCTAAGAGAAACGAATTCCTCCGCCACCAAAGTAAATACGTTTGAAACGATTTGTAACGACCCGCATTCTACGCATCAGAAGATCGTAGAATATTTATTTCTTTTTCTTGTGAAGTCGTATGGTCATGTATCTTTGGGGAACGACTATTGGGGTAATTTCCCATGTTCATGATTTTTGTTGATTTTTAAATGACCGTTTTGCCCCTAGCTGATTTTGTTTCGTCCATAACTTTTGATTGGTAAGGAGTTTTGATCTGAAACCACTTCCATTAGATCCGTATGATGGTTTAGCTTTCCGTAGAGTGGTCACATTAGCCAAACGGACTCACTCTTTGGGAGATATGGCTGAAACAAGTTTCAGATGGTGAAAACAACTTAATTGGGCTTGACCGGGTAATTAACAGCTAGGCCCATAGGGGGATTTCGGGATTAGGGTTATATAGGGGCTGATTAGGGTTAGAAAACATTTCTTTAGATACTTTTTCAGCCACCACTTTCATTTTTGGAACCCTGGCCATGGCCTCCACTTTCTAAAAACACCCCAAATCTCCTTCTATTCACTAATTAAAAAGATCTACACAAAATCAAGGAAGATTAGTGCAAATCAGAGCTGATCTGCTGCTAAGCATTGGGATTCGACCCAAAACAAAGGATATTTCAGATCTATAGTTTAATTTGTGGCAAAGATGAGTGATTTACATTGCTTTTCACTAGTTACGGCTAATTAGGGTAGTTATCAAAGATTAGCGAAATTATACCTCAGAAAAATCTGGATTTTTCTGAAATTCTAAAATATAATTTTAGGGTTCTGTTAGAAATTTGGGTTAAATTGGTTAAGTTTTGCTAATTATATCACTAGTTTTGCTTAAACATGCTTAAGCGAAAAATATGGGATTTTGTCTATGTTTGATCAATTTTAACCTATCAAATTGTTGTTTTAGTGTTTGTGGTCAACTCTATATGTTGCTATGACTATATGGTATGCATTGTGATTGATTAGAAAAGTTAAATTGGTCGAAAACGCCATTGTATGGCGTAAAACAGTCGCTGGAAGGTTGTAGGAAACTGTGTAGGAGCCGGATCGGATTGCCCTACCCGACCAGATCCGCTCATGAATGATGGCACCTCCGATCCGAACCGCTCGCGCTTACCAATCATGAACCGATGCTTGGGGGCCACGACCTGAAGTCCTCCGATGCGAACCGCCTTGAGGGGGAGTCCACGAGTCGATCCGAACAAATGAAGGAACTTGACCCGATCCGAAGGAGTCCCATGAACCGATGCTCAGCTCGAATCAAAGGGAGGTCGATCCGATCAGGGTGGCGCGTCACGACCCGAACCAAGTGCTTGATCATGATACGAACCAGTGTAGCTCCACATCTCAGTCTGGAGTATTCAGAAGCAGGTGACCACGACCCGAACTGGTAGAGGAGGCCGAACCGATCCGATGTGATGACCACGAGTCGACTTGGAGTTCACGAACGGAAGGAAGATAACCACGACCGATCCGAACCGCCCCAGGAGAACCGATCTGGATGGAGGAAGATGATGAGCCGAGCCTATGTGATGATCACGAACTGAATGAAAACCGATCCAGAGGAGAAGACCAAAACCCGAGATGCAAAGGTAGTCCAAATGGGAAGTAGAACTCAGGATACAGTTGGGAACCAACGAGTTAACTTCATGATTGGGCTTTGCTGCGGGACGTGTGCAAAGGGGTTATCGATATCCATAATTTTGGTTCACCACTAAGGGAAGGATTTGGGGCTTGTAGTGATAGTTATACGGGGTTGGACTCCGTCAAGGCCCGAAGAATTAGGTGAACAGAGTAATGGGTATCGTATGCTTTACGCACTGGGTGAGGGATGTGAGGATGGTTTCTATGCTTGATTTCTTTGTTATCACTGTGACATGTACACCCCCTCCCCCGTTATCTTTACACCCTGTGCTAGTGTTACCTTAGAGTATTGTACGGTATGTTGTGCTGACTCTTTAGTTACAGGTCCGGGTATTATTGGATTATACCTGTTATTGTTCTGTTTTGTTGCTTATCGCTTATACCAGACTTTTTGTCTGACCCAAAGTTTTATGTCTCTTCTTATTACTCTGGTTGCTCCTAAAGGAGAAGACTAGAGACATGTTAGGTGTTATGCACGAGTAGCAGATCCAGAGACGAGCAGGTGGCTCCTACATACTATTACATGTATTCTCCCTGTGTTATTGTTGTCACTGCTCGGGCATTGGTAGTGTACCTTTCCTTTATTTTGCTTTGGAGACAGTGAAATTGAAATTGTAATAATGATGTTGGATCATAAGCTGTATTTTGGATTCCGCTACTATGATGGTTTCGTTTTCAGCGTATGCACCGTCTCGCCTGTTTTATGTCAAAGTTATGTTTTTATTATATTTTATTCCATGCGCTGTGAGACATTCTAAAGATTCTTTTTTAGTTCACCGTAAAGTTTCCTTCCTTTTCCTTTCTTTGGCGATCGTCCTGCGCTAGTCAGGCATTGGCACAGTGCACTTTCATGGGAAATGTCGGCTAGTGCGAGGCGGGCCGTCTCATTTGGTATCAAAGCTCTAGGTTGCATAGTTAACCTAGGGAAGTCATCAGGGAGAGATAGTATATGTATATGACAGCGCGTATTTGTGATATTTTGGTTTTCAAAAGCTATATATATACTATTAGTATATAAGGAAGAAGTCGTACTGCACGGGCACCACAAAGGAGATGGCTAATCGCTTTCTCTTTACAGATTGAACGTTGAGCCGATATACGAGGAGTACGGGTTCAGGATCAAACAATAGGGATGTTCCTGATACGAGGACGATGTTTACTACCTTCATGCGAGAATGCTTAGGGATGCTCGGGGAGCATTTCTTAATGCTGCGAAGGGTAATGGTGAAGTAGTGCAGGCACCTAGGGCCGATTTTGCCAAGCTAAACATGGATTATACTAGTCTTGGTGGGAAGTCGTTCCACGGAACGGAGTCGGCTACAGAAGTTCAAGATTGGCTAGATAGTTGCAAGCGCATCGTCGAAGATCTGGGAATCGAGGACACAATGAAGAGGAAGCTAGCATCGCGTCAACTGCAAGGACGGGCTATGAATTGGTGGAATGCTATTAAGGCAGCTACCCTAGAGGATCAGATTACTTGGAATCAGTTTATGACTCGCTTTTGTGATAAGTTTATCCCAACTGCTCAGAAATCAGAATTGTTCAGGAAGTTCTTGGAGCTTAAGCAGAATGGTAGGGCAGTCTCGGAGTACATCGCTAAATTCGATACTTTATCAAAATATGGATTGTTCCTCATCCATACAGTTGAGAAGAAAAACGAGAAGTTCATAACTGGCTTGGATGGGTACTTGGGGGAAAGATTTATAAACCATATCGATGAGACATTCGAGTCTATTGTAGGAAAGGCATTAAGGTCAGAGAGCCTTATTCCTCATTCGAAGACTGAGGTTGCTATTACACCTACAGAGGAGCGAAAGCCGCAAGCAGGCGGTGAAGGCAAGAAGAATTCTCAGAACAAGAGGAAGCAGAACCCGGCCAAGTGGTTAGAATAAGAAGAATAAGAATGGTGGCGAGTGCTTTAATTGTGGAAAGAAGGGCCACTATGCCAGAGATTGTCGAGAAAAGCCTGGGGAAAGGAAGTGCTTCAATTGCGGCCAAGTGGGACATCACAAGGATGATTTTCCACAAACCCCTAAAGAGAAGCAGATTGTGAAAGCATATGCTATCAATGCTGTCCCTTCTTTGTCGAATGCTCCAACAACAGTGCAGAAGGGAAAGGGCGTCATTATTAAAGGTATGCTTTCCGTTTATGATGTTCCAGATAGAGTGTTGTTTGATACCGGGACTTCCCGTTCCTTCATATCTAGTGACATGGTAGATAGGTTGGAATTGGAACCCGAGATAGTCGATAGACCTTTAGTAGTGACGAACCGGATAGGTGGTTCGGCTGGTCTTAGTATGATTTGTTGTAATTTGGTTTTATCGAGTAATGGATGTATGTTTGCTTTGTTTAGGATTTACTGGGTTTAACATTATTTTGGGGATTCGATCTACTCCAAAGGTATAGGGTGGTATTAGGTACCAACCTAGTGATGGCAATAGTAACTGGAGTTGAGGAAGCTGAGAGGTTATCATTGTAATAAGTTCTAGTTGTCACTGGGAGGAAAATGAGTGATCCATTGCTGGGTTGTTTTGCTAGTTCCACCTCACGTGGATTGTCTGGATTTGGAGGAGATATTCCTTGGGTGCTTGTCTGATATTGGTTTAGGCCTTTGGGGATTGTGCTTGGGGGAATGTCGAGCTCGATTAGGATGGTTCATGTGAGAGATAAATAGTTGTTGCGATTTTTCATTGGACGATATCTTGGTTTACTTGAGAAGAGATGGGCAGCCGTGACATGATAAGACTGTTCAATGGTATAGACTGCCCCGAGTTAGATTCGATAGGGTTATTAGATGGCTTGACTGGGACTCGAGAAAGATGCAAAGAAATGGATTGTTTAGACCCTATGTTGATGTTATCTTTGGATAGTAGAACCTTGAAGGAATAGGATGTGTTCGTTGATCATGGAAGATGCAACGAAGATTAGGACAATTCAAGTTGGACTTGAACTCATAAAAGAAATGGGTGTTCGTTGATCTTGGAGATGCAACGAATAGGGAGACGACTCACGTTGGACTAGGGTTTATCGGTAATGGATACTCAAGACTGGGTCTGAGTTACAGATTGACTCGAGTTAGACTCGAGAAGGCTACTAGGAATTGGATTTGTCTCGAGTTAGACTTGAGAGGGCAGCAAGATAATGGACAGACTTGGGTTGGACTCAAGTATTTTAGGCGGACTTAAAGCAGGGGTATCTGGGGATGCCCGTTACCTTGGATCCGTTAGACGTGATCTAGTTATCCGTGGAGGATAAACGTGCGTTGGACATACGGTAGTCCGTTTGGTGGTTGGGCTTCCATTAGTTATTGATGTTGGTTGGACCAGACATACAAGTATCGACGTATTCATGGTTTTAGCAGGAGATAGATAGAACATGTTTGATGGATGCTATGGTTGCTATGTTTGTTCCTATCTTTCTTATCTTGGGTAGACTATCACCTGTAGGATTCTAGCAATGAGGAACAAAGATATGGTGGTATATACGGGAATTAGGCTACGTATCAGTGCAGTGGGGTAGTCATTACTCCATGGGGGCAGAGTGATCGTAGCAAGGCTATGAGCCAGTGCAGTGAAGTTGTCATGACTTCATGGGGACTGAGTGGACATAACAAAGGATTTAGGTGTGGTAACAGTTGCATTAAGTAGGAGACAAGCCAGTTTAGGGGTTACGTTTCTGGGATCAAAGTCATTAGAGTATATCGCGGGATATGATTTCATACCTAATTATGGATTGGATCCAGAAATGTTAGCAAGATTGACGATTAGATCGATTTTGATTGAGTGGATTGGTTCCAGTTAGAGGAACGGTCCTAACCTATTAGAAACCACCTCTAAGGTAGAGATGGATATCGAAGGCAAGAGATTGATCAAGTAAGGACTTGATCTGGAAGGATGGCTTCAAAAGAATGAAATGATGGTTGTACCCAACGAAAAATGATTGAGTGATGTAGAGAGACGTTGGGAAGTTACCTCCGAGTGCATGGATTGCCAGTTAGTTAAAGCTGAGCAAAAGAAGCCTAGTGGTTTGTCACAACCGTTGGAACAAGTCTCAATGGATTTCATTGATGGTTTACTAAGGATTAGATCAGGTTGTGGTGGTATTTGGGTGAATCGTGTATTAGATGATCTTTTGAGGATTTGTATATTGGATTTTGGAGGGTCATAGGATGACCATTTGCACTTGATTAAGTTTGCATATAACAATAATTATTAGTCCAGTGTTGGTATGGTTCCATTTGAAGCTTTGTACGGAAGACCGTGCAACTCACCATCATGTTGGCTGGAGACTGGTGAGAAGTTTATGCTTAGACCAGATTTGATAAGAGAAACTTCAGATAAGATCAAGATTATCCAACAATGAATGAAGGCCGCTCAAGATTTGTTGGTCCATTTCCATTTATCGAACGAGTTGGAAATTTGGCATATAAGGTTGAGTTACCAGACAAGATGGTGGGAGTTCACAACGTATTTCATATTTCCCCAGTTAAAGAAGTTTCTGCATGACCCTAGTGTGGCTATTTCACCGGAACAGTTTGATGATGTCAAGGTTGAACCCGAGGCGGTTGGGAACTACAAGCCTATGTGTATTGTTGGGAACGATACGAAGCAGCTTCGAAGGAAGGTGGTGAAATTATCAGTGGGGTGATGATGAGAAAGACTGCACTTGGGAAATGGAGGAGGACATAAGGAAGAAGTATCCAGAACTCTTTGCCTGGTAAGGTTTTGGTAGTGGTAGTTTCTTCCCTTGTTAGTAAACCGCATGCTAGGATAGGCTTGTAGCGTTGTTTTGTATGTTTTATTGTTTGAAAATGATTGATAGGCATGCTGAATTCTTTGTATGTTTTGATTAAGGAATTTCGGGGACGAAATTTCTTAAGGGGGGAAGAATGTAATGACCCGCATTCTACGCATCAGAAGATCGTAGAATATTTATTTGTTTTTCTTGTAAAGTCGGATGGTCATGTAACTTTGGGGAACGATTATTGGGGTAATTTCCCATGTTCATGATTTTTGTTGATTTTAAATGAGCGATTTGCCCCTAGCTTATCTTGTTTCGTCCATGTCTTTTGACTGGTAAGGAGTTTTGACTTGAAAACACTTCCATTTGATTCGGATGATGGTTTAGCTTTTCGTAGAGTGGTCACATTAGCCAAACGGACACACCATTTGGGAGATATGGCTGAAAAAAGTTCCAGATGGTGAAAAACATCTTAATTGGGCTTGATCGGGTGATTAACAACTATGCCCATAGGGGATTTCGGAATTAGGGGTATATAGGGGTTGACTAGGATTAGAAAACATTTCTTTAGACACTTTTTCAGCTGCAACTTTCATTCTTGGAACCCTAGCCATGGCCTCCACTTTCTAAAAACACCCCAAACCTTCTAATCACTAATTAAGAAGATCTAGACCAAATCAAGGAAGATTAGTGTCAAATCATAGTTGGAGCTGCTGTTAAGCATGGGGATTCATCCCAAAACAGAGGATATTTCTGATCTATAGTTTTATTTGTGGCAAAGGTTAGTGATTTGCAATGTTTTTCACTAATTACGGCTAATTAGTGTAATTAGCGAAGATTAGAGAAATTGTACCTCAGAAAACTCTGGAAAAAATTTGTAAAATTCTAAAATATTATTTTAGGGCTCTATTAGAAATTTGGGTTAATTTGGTTAAGTTTTGCCAATCCTATCATTAGTTTTGCTTAAACATGCTTAAAGGAAAAATATGGGATTTTGGCTATGTTTGATCCATTTTAACCTATCAAATTGTTGTTTTAGTGTTTTTGGTCAACTCTATACGTTGCTATGAATGTATGGTATGCTTTGTGATTGATTAGAAAAGTTAGATTGGTCGAAAACGCCGTCGTATGGCGTAAAACAGTCGCTGGAAGGTTGTAGGATACTATGTAGGAACTGGATCGGATTGCCCTACCCGACCCTGATCCGCTCATGAATGATGGCATCTCCGATCCGAATATCTCGTGCTTACCAATCACGAGCCGATGCTTGGGGGCCACGACCTGAAGTCCTCCGATCTGAACCGCCTTGAGGGGAATCCACGAGTCGATCCGAACAAATGAAGGAATTCAACCCGATCCGAAGGGGTCCCACGAACCGAAGCTCAGCTCGAATCAAAGGGTGGCCGATCCAATCAGGGAGGCGTGTCACAACCCGAACCAAGTGCTTGATCACGATCCGAACCAGTGTAGCTCCACGACTCAGTCTGGAATATTCAGAAGCAGGTGGCCACGACCCGAACCGGTAGAGGAGGCCGAACCCGTCTGATGTGATGACCACGAGTCGACTTGGAGTTCTCAAACGGAAGGAAGATAACGAAAACCGATCCAAACCGCCCTAGGAGAACCGATCCAGATGGAGGAAGAAGTTGAGCCGAGCCTATGTGATGATCACGAACTGAATTAAAACCGATCCTGAGGAGAAGACCAAAACCCGAGATGCAAAGGTAGTCCAAATGCGAAGTAGAACTCAGGATCCAGTTGGGAACCAACGAGTTAACTTCATGATTGGGATTTGCTGCGGGACGTGTGCAAAGGGGTTATCGATGTCCATAATTTTGGTTCACCACAAAGAGTTGGATTCGGGGCTTGTAGTGATAGTTATACGGGGTTGGACTCCGTCATGGCCCGAAGGATTAGGTGAACAGAGTAATGGGTATCGTAAGCTTTACGCACTGAGTGAGTGATGTAAGGATGGTTGTTATGCTTGATTTCTTTGTTATCACTGTGACATGCATACCCCCTGCCCCGTTATCTTTACACCCTATGTTAGTGTTACCATAGAGTATTGTACGGTATGTTGTGCTGACTCTTTGGTTACAGGTCCAGGTTCAGGTATGATTGGATTATACCTGTTATTGTTCTGTTTTGTTGCTTATCGCTCAAACCAGAAGTTTTGTCTGACCCAGAGTTTTATGTCTCTTCTTATTACTCTGGGTGCTCCTAAACGAGCAGACTAGAGACAGGTTAGGTGGTATGCACGAATAGTTGATCCGGAGACGAGCAGGTGGCTCCTAAGTACTACTACATATATTATCCATGTGTTTTTACTGGTCACTGCTTGGGCACTAGTAGTGTACCATTCCTTTCTTTGGCTTTAGAGACAGTGAATTTGAAATTGTAATAATGATGTTGGATCATAAGCTGTATTTTGGATTCCGCTGCTATGATGGTTTAGTTTCCAGCTTATGCACTGTCTCGCCTGTTTTATGTCAAAGTTATGTTATTATTATATTTTATTCCATGCGTTGTGAGACATTCTATAGGTTCTTTGTTAGTTCACCGTAAAGTTTCCTTCCTTTTCCTTTCTTTGGCGACCGTCCCGTGCCAGTCTGGCATTGGCACAATGCTCTTTCATGGGAAACTTCGGCTGGTGCGAGGCGGGCTGTCACATGATCAACTCACGTGATCCAACAGATATACTTTATCAAACATTCTTCCATACAGGTTGTCCTCGGACTGGACAAACCGAACGCACTATTATGTAAACAGGATATCCCTTGCATAACTCCGTCTTCAATTTGTCTTCGATCTATTTGATTCGAAACGCTAACGCCCATACGGAGTGGTTCTCGGATAATAACCCAACCGGTGTCTCCGTATTGACGACGGAAAAATGGTCAAAACTTTGATAGTATGTAATTTAACTATCAAAAGAAAACTCGTGTGCATGTAACGATATTATTTCCAAATGGAAATTTTATCGATCAATCAACATTCAACATTTATCCCTTTGAATTAATTTATCATTAACTTATTCATTTCCTTATTTCCCGTTTTTATATATTCGTAAATCCTTATTTTCTAAACTTAGAAAATAAACGTTATTAATCATTGGAAAACGTTTCCATATTTATTCCCATTTCTTATTTTCTACTATCAGAAAACATTTCTGATTCTTATTTGAAAAACATTTCCAAAACTCCTTCATTTGATTTAAACTGATGTTTAAATAAACAACGCTATGCCAACACAAACAATTACACTCATTACATAAATCCACTTAACCTACCTTTTCTATCAAACTTTAACCATTCCTTAGTTAAGAAGGAAGTCAATTGTGACGACCCCAAAACCCCGTACTAACGGTGCTAAGGGTAATCTTTGGAATATAACAGAGAAACAGATAATAGCAGAACAGAATTAAATAAATACACCAGATAATGCACAATAGAATATACTAGATAAATATAATAATCAGATTTACACAGTATACAGGATCATACTTAGTACAAATACAGTTCAGCTATACATAAATGTCTACAGCGAATATAAACATAATATGCAATTGGAGCTGAACAGCATAAAAAGAGATAAATAATAGAATACATCTTCAGCTCCAGCTATCCAGAAAGAGCCAGCTAAACCTGAATACAAGGCTGCCCGGGTAGAAAAAGGGGCACCCGAGTTTGAAAGTGAAACAAACTACGAGTCAGTCATGGGACTGGTATGAGAAATCTACTCAACACATTTAAAATATGGCTAATCACAGGACCACGCCACTTTCGTGGAATAGGTTTACTCCATTGGATTGACAGTGCTTTAAAACGAATAATTATTTTAAACATCGCAATGCTGTTTTATAAAAATGAAGCCATTATAAGACTCAGATCCCATCACACAATGCAACGCAAACCGGAGGATAGAGTTTTTACCTTATAACGGCCAAAATATGCTTGATATGAATAAAACAAAAGCATTTGATACTACTATTAGTGTTTATATGTTTCAAAAGCAATTTCAAATCATAAGTATCAATCATAGAAGACATTAATGCCCCATACCTCTATGTTGCCATATATAGGTATACAATCAAAACCACACAGTCACGTATTCGGAAATTAGATTTCCGTCCTGAACCAAGGCAAAAGATAGTCCTTACTGAATTCGAGACTGCCTAGCCCGAGCCTCAGGAACAGCCGTAACTACCCTTGGAGCGACAGGGCCGGTCCACCGATGTGGATTAAAATTCCTGAACACTAGGTTTCCCCACCCTATGGGGCGTAAATGAGCCAACGAATGACCCTATCGGTCCCGGATCGACCGATATTACCAAGGCGCCTCACTATCCATCATCCACATAAGTGAAATGTCAGGCCGTGTAAAAACACTGACACAACTCCTAGCTAGGAAGAAACGTAGGCCCTCCCTGAGGTCCTTCTCCCGTTTCTGTTTCATACCAGGGTGTGAGGCTAACGAATTCACGTTATACACAAAGCTACGCCACACAGGCGGTGCTTTGATCATCAATCACAAGACTTTGCTTTTCAACAGAAGCCTTGATCATTTTCCACTTAGGCATGCCACATTAGCAATTCATGCCATGCGACTGATGTCCATCGATATAGAACCTCTGAGCTCGTGCGTTTCAGAGAAGGGCGTTAAGCAAAAGAATAAATTCTCCGCCGCCAAACAGATGTATATTTAATAGAGATCAATCAACACAGAATAAAATCCAATGTCAGACACACAGTCCATTTACAAGTCCGTTCTGGGTCTGAACGAAACCGGAGGCACTATATACCTCGCATATCCATCGTTCTCCACATACGTCTAGACGATCACCACTCATTATCCATATTTCGGGATGCCTCCCAATCAGGACATCAGTTACCATCCAAACGCGGTAAAGATCGGTCTTCGACCACCGTCTTCATCTTTGATTTCTTATCGTCGATTCAGTTATTCAGAATGGGATAAACCCGGTCTTTCTGAGCTACTCGCGTATATAATAAACGAGTGCAACACAAGCATACATATGCGTCATTTCAATTCATTAGTCACTAAACGTAAATCAGTAAGAGAACGATTTCCCAAATATTAACCCCGAAGGCCGAAACCAACATCAGATCAACACCCAGGAAACAATTCGACTTAGCCAACCTTTAGTTAGTTTCTAAATTTCACATCCATATCGTTTATAACATTTTATAACGATTTATCGCTATTTTTATTTATTTTGAAATAGCCAATTTATTCAAAACGACGCTACGGGCCATAACGCGGCTGTGGCGCTGTTTTTCTTCAGATTTGATTTTCACATATCTGAAAATCTAATCGTTGGATCTTCATAAAATTTACATCATTAGAAAGATCTTTTCAAAACGAATCCTGTAACACCCCGTAATTCTGTTAATATTAATATTCACAAATTAAAAAATAACTAATCTCAGACGTGAGAATTGTGGGAAACGGGTTGCGCCATTATGTTCGTCTCGGAACTCTGGTCGAAGTAGAGTCCGAGTTTGCGTGATTTGGGCTTCGTATGAAGGAGATATGGCCATCGGAAGTTTTAGAAAATTCAAAACAGATTTCAGAAAATTTAAAATTGAAAATTCGAAGTCAAACATGCTAGGCGGGAAAATTCCCACCCAGCACCCCAGGTCGACTAGGGAGTCGACTGGGCAGTCGACACCCCCCAAGTCGACTGGGCAGTCGACCTGGTCAAGTCGGTTAGGGTTTGACTGAGCCCAATCTTGAGCTGCTGATGTGTCTTTAGGGCTGAGTTGGAAAATTTAACGGTTCAGTTTAGTTATGAGTTAATCTAACGGTCTAAATAAATCCTAAACTCTATAAAACCTAGGTAGTCTCTCACTCTAATTCACATGAAAATAGAACAGCCACTGTCATACCGTCGCCATGGAACTCAGTCTAGCCGCCGCCAACTAAGAAGGAAGAAAAGCTAATCAAAACCCTAATTCTACTCAACTCTAAAGCAAATCAAGACTCTCTTTCTCTTCTAATTGTGAGTATGATGATCTTAACAAGATTATTATTAAACTAATTAGATTAAGTTATGAATGGATTATAAGTGAATGATGTGGATTGTCATATATGTTGTCGTAAAACTTATGCTATCATGTATGTTGTAAATCCTATGTTATGTGATGATGATATCCTATATGTTGTAAATCATGCTATGATGATATTGTATAGGTTGTAGTTTTCTATGCTAAATTGTGATAAATTATACATGTTATAAAGTCATGATGTTATTGTCTATGCTAATTAGTTCGTGTTAATCAAGTCATAATGTTGATATTATTTGGGCTATGTTGATGACAAATCATGTATGCAAGTTTAGATTGATTAGTAAAGATTATGAACATAGGCCATGACATCCATTTAGATCTAGAATTATGACATCAAGAATTATGCTATGACATATGTGAATTCTATGTATTAGATGCTAGTTCACACCATCATTATGTTGCATAAAATCCCATATGCAAGTTTATACATGAATTTGGGTTATGATCATATCATGTAAATTGTGACATTTAACAAGTTGATACCTTTAGATGCTTAACATGTGTAGTTTTATGCAAGTTTCACCCCTATTATGATTAAATTACTTTATTTGTCTATATGTTGTGATAATTTATCTTTGTGCTATAAGTTAGACTATTCGAGTCTAACGTATATTCTGCATTGAATAAGCGAACGTATAATGTGGGGTAGCGGTAATATTAAGGATTTAATATTAAGAAGTTGGGGTGCAATTGATATGATTTTGCATACCATAAGTGGATGACCATAATTGAGTCAATTATGGACATCATTAAAATTGGAAGTAATTAATGATTTGAATAGGGATATATTCAAAACTAGGGTAAAAGATTATAAGTGATAATCAATGCTTAGGACACGAGGTTGGACTCGTTTGTGACGTAAACCTGCCCGGACCCGCCCGGCAAATCCAGTGGTCATAAATATCGGCCCAATGTGAGAGGTCCTAGGCCCAAACTAAAGCATAAAAGTTGTAAAGACACGAGGTTAGACTCTTTTATGGTGTAAGACTGCCCGGACCCGCCTGGCAAATACAGCTGCCATATATGCCAGTCTAATGTGAGAGGTCTTTATGAGGTTATGGCCTGAATGAATTAAGAAATACTTAACCAGATAAACATGTAAGTTGGGACATGGGGGTTAAGTAGGTGCCTTGGGTGGCATGAGGAATCTAGTGGTTGCCTTTAGTGGCATTTGAAATACAATTAGTAAGATTTTACCAAACACACATGTAAATGAACATGACTAAGAGGGTTAAGTGGGATATACTAGTGGGGACAAGCTTAGGTGGATAGCTTGTAGGTGCCCATTTCAACCAGTAACCCAAACGTATCTTTGTGGGCTCGACCCAAGTCGAGGACGGGACACGTATACTGGGCTTGACTATAAGAGGCCAAAACGGGTTAGCGGTGGCAACGCAAGCCCAACGGGTTTCATATGCGTGTGTGGACCCGGGCTGGTAGGTAAGACGTTGTTGCATCGTGTAGGTATAAGCCGTGCATTCTCAAGTTGTATCGGGTTGCCACTTTAGGGGAGTGATACACCCCACTGTGGGGCCAGCACGGGTATCTACAAGTAGAGAGCCGATCGAAAGTGGGTAGTGGGGTACACCTAGTGGAGATAGGGGCAGACGACACCTATGTAGTCAGCTAGGGGTACACGAAGCTATTTATATAATTTCTAAGTGAAGCCAGTGGGATCAACCTTTACAGTGACTAGTGCGGTGCAGTGTGGTAATTATTCGTTAGTAATTAGGTGTGCCTTTAACGTTATCTTTATCTGCTCTTCCATATCCAATAGTTCATAGACTTTTCCTTGTTTTCCAGCTTATGCCTTAGTCTAGTTACTTTGATAATAGTATTGTTAGAATTATCATACTCGCCAGACTTTATGTCTGACCCCCTCTATTTCTATCCTTTTTCCCCCTCCAGGTCCTCAGGTTGGGCCCAGCTTTAGTGGAGTTTGACTGGATTGCATTATCTCTCTTTTGGAAAGCTTGGACCGCTGAAGTAAAGTCCAACTTGTTATCTTCTTTAATGGCTATTGATGTAATGGGGTTATGTATTTTGTTTTAACAAGATGGATATTGTACATGACTTTTATTTATGGTTTTATGATGTAACAAACATGTTTAAATTCCACTGCAATAAAATGAAGTTATAGATTTCCAAGTAAAACTTATTATCTGTCTTGTTGTAATTTTTCTGTTCTATATTCACTTAAAACCTCCATGGAAGTTAATGCATTCCCTTTGTGAGTGACATTAATGGACGTGGGGTGTTACACGTGGTATCAGAGCTTAAGGTTACTAGAACAGATAATTTTTTTAGAAAAACTATTTTTCTAAATTATTTTTGGAAGAAGTGTTTACAAAAACATGTCTTAATGAGTAATTTAAAGAGGAAAGTTTTTATGAAAAACATAATCCCCAATAGCTAAATATCTTTATCTTTTGAATTCTCCATTTTGAATCTTTCCTTTTTCGTTTCAGCATGGCTGAAGATCATAACCTTCCGGATGGTGTAACGATACCAGGATGGTATAGGAGGTTATTAGAGGCTAGGGCCGCTGCAGGTCCTGCCAATGTTCCTCCACCACCAGTTGCACCCGCCCTCATCCTCCCCCTCCACTCATTGATACTTTTGCAAAGACATGCAAGGAATTTAAGGTTATGGGTGGAAAACCTTTTCAAGGGTCATAAACGTTTGTGGAAGCTAGAGATTGGCTTAAGGAGGTAGAAGAATTGCTAGAAATCTTTGAAGTAGATGAAGGGAGGAAAGTCAAATTAGCAGCTTGGTTAATGAATGGAGAGGCCTTGTTTTGGTGGGAGGTCACTAATGGGGAGCGTCCTGTTGATTCTTGGGCGGATTTCAGACGTAGGTTTGAGGTGAAGTTTCTCTCAAGGGCAGAAGAGAATTTATATATGGAAAGGTTCTTGACATTAAAGCAAGGAAGCTCATCAGTGAAAGAATATGTCAACAAATTTAATCAGTTAGCAAGGTTTGGCTTGGACGTAATGAACACGCCGGAGAAGAAGGCTCTGAGGTTCGTTAATGGATTGAATGAACCGTTGCAAAGGGTTGGCTATGACCCACATCCCTATGGGGGCCACCTTTGAGAAGCTAGTAGACATGGCACTCATGCACGAGGAGAAAGGCACTAAAGCTGATAAGGCACCTGAGAAGAAAGGGGATCAGAAGAATCCACAACAACAAAACAAGAAGGGTGGTAAAGACAATAATGGCAAGGGAAAGAAGAAATGCTTTAACTGTGGGACACCAGGCCATCTCAGCAAGGATTGCCAAAAGAAAAAGAAGACTGGCTGTTTTCACTGTGGTGAAGCGGGACATCTAGTGAAGGACTGCCCAAAGAAGGGGTAGAGGGCAGGGTCTACCTCGGGAGGACAGGTGCAGGCTCTTATGGCACCAGGGCAGGCAAGGCGACAAGTTCAGGCTCTCGCGGTCCCACCTCTGCGAGAACGAGGTAGAACCATTTCTGTTGAAAGCTTAGTTTTTCTGTTTGATAATCCAGTCCATACTTTATTCGATTCAGGCGCATCACATTCATTTATCTCTACATCATTAGTTGAATCATTGCAATTAAACACCGTTTAGTAGAGGATTCCTTAGTTGTTTCGAATCCAATTGGGAGCTCAGCTTATTTGTCCATGATGTGTTTGGATTTGAAAATTTCTATACTTAGCGATGAGTTTAGATGTGATGCTTATGTTTTGGGCTTCACGGGCTATGGGCTAATTTTAGGAATGGATTGGTTATCCAGAAATGGGGCCGTTCTTGATTGTGAAAGGAGAGTAGTTAGGCTTATGACTCGCCTTGGTAACGCTCTCGAAATCTTTTGTAATCCCATAAATTATGTTATGCTAAGTTATCTAGAGTTGCTTGACGCGTCGGTGGAAAATCTACGATCTGTTAGAGTGGTCCGAGAGTACTCGGATGTGTTTGAGGAGGTGAAGGGCTTGCCTCCGAAGCGGGAGATAGATTTTCGAATAAATCTTGCGGATAATGCAAAACCAGTATCTTTGCCAGTACGTCACATGGCTCCTCGTGAAAGGAGGGAACTCGATAAGCAAGTGAAGGAGTTGCTTGAGAAGGGGTTCATAAGATGAAGTATATCGGAGTGGGGTGCTCCAGTAGTATTTGCCACGAAGGCGGATGGGTCCCTTAGACTTTGTGTGGACTATAGAGAACTTAATAAGCTTGCTAAAAAGAACAGACACCCACTGCCGAGGATTGACGATCTCTTCGATCAGTTAGTTGGTGCCTCAGTGTTTTCGCAGTTGGACTTAGCCCCTGGTTTCCATCAGTTGAGAGTGGCTAAGGATAGCATAGACAAGACTGCCTTTAGGACTCCGGACTGTTTCTATGAATGGCTAGTGATGCCCTTCGGTTTGACAAACGCCCCCGCATACTTTATTGATTTGATGAGTAGGGTGTTTAGGAAGTACCTTAACAAATTCGTGGTAGTCTTTGTAGACGACATCTTGATCTTTTCTAAGGATGAAGAAGAGCATGCCCTACATCTTAGGGAAGTGATCGAGACCCTACGAGCGCATAACCTTAAAGCTAAATTTTCTAAGTGTCACTTCTGGAGGAAGGAAGTACGATTCTTAGGGCACGTGGTTTCCAAGGAGGGGATAGCTTTGGATCCCGCGAAGGTGGTGGCCATCCAAGATTGGAAGGTCCCTAAAAATGCTACCTAAGAAAGAAGTTTCTTAGGGTTGGCTGGCTACTATAGGAAGTTTATCAAAGACTTCGCAAAAATATCAGCTCCATTGACACGCCTGACGAAGAAGAACCTAGTCTTCGCGTGGGACGTAGATTGTGATGATGCGTTCCAATGTTTAAAGAGAGCTTTGACCTCAGCTCCAGTCTTAGTGCTGCCAGACAGGAGTAAGCCATTTACTGTTTATACCAATGCTTGTGGGATAGGACTAGGCACAGTCTTAATGCAAGAGGGTACGGTAATAACTTATGGGTGAAGACAGTTGAGAGCGCATGAGAAAAATTACCCTACACATGACCTAGAGTTGGCCGCTATTTTTTTCGCGCTTAAGTCTTGGCTTCATTATCTTCTTGGCAAGAAATTCGAATTATTCACTGATCACAAATTGCTAAAATACTTTTTCTCTCAGAAGAACTTGAACTTAAGGCAGCAAAGGTGGAAGGAGTTCTTAGCGTCCTACGATTTCGAAATAACATATACCCCTGGCAAGGGTAACGTGGTGGCAGACGCCTTAAGTAGGAAAAGATTGTCCTTGAGTCCGTTGTTTGTTGAACGGCAAAACTTAGAATTCATCTCTATGTTTGATTTTAGACCTTCCGTTGACTTTGTACCCGGTTTGCTAGCATCCTTGGAGGTCAGACCTACGCTTTTGGGATTGGCGAGGCACAGTGAGACGACCCACATTTGGTTAAGTTAGTAGAAAAGCTCAAAAGAGGGGAGTCATCAAGCCATCTCCATAGGTATACCCTATATGATAAGGGTTGGTTATGTAGGGATAGTAGACTTTGTGTACCTCGAGACGAAGGTTTGAGGAAGGCTATTCTTGATGAGGCACATCGTTCGAAGATGACCATTCATCCTGGCGGGGATAAGATGTATAAACACATGAAGCGAGTTTTCTTTTGGGCCTGTATGAAGAGGGATGTGGCCGAGTATGTCGCTAGATGCTTGGTGTGCCAACAAGTAAAAGCGGAGCAAAAGAAACCCGGTGGGTTGCTTCACCCATTGAGGTTCCGCAATGGAAGTGGGAAAGTGTCTCGATTGACTTTGTGGATGGATTACCAAGATCAAGGAAGGGTAATACGGGGATTTGGGTTATAGTAGACAGACTTACTAAGATCGCCCATTTTATTCCCATGAAGAGTAAGAGGACTGCTCCATTGTTAGCTTCTGTGTACGTCCGAGAGATAGTTCGTTTGCATGGTGTTCCTTCTAGCATAGTAAGCGACCGCGATCCTATCTTCACTACCGAATTTTGGAAGAGCTTACAAGAAGCAGTAGGGACTCAGTTATGTTTGAGCACCGCATATCATCCTCAGACGGACGGCCAGACCGAGAGGGTGAATCGTATTCTAAAGGACCTTTTGAGGCTATGTATCCTAGGCTTTGGGGGTACGTGGGAAGAGCATCTTCCATTGGTGGAGTTCGCATATAATAATAGCTTTCAGACTAGCATTGGCATGGCACCTTTCGAAGTTCTTTATGGGCGACCTTGTCGTTCACCTACATGTTGGTGGGAATCTGATCTTACTTGGGCCCGATATGATTAGGGAGACTTCTGAGAAGATCGACTTGATTCGAAGGAGGATGAAAGCAGCGCAAGATAGGCAGAAATCTTATGCGGATAAGAGGAGGACAGATCTTGAGTTTGATGTTGGGGACATGGTCATTATCAAAGTGTCTCCATTACGGAACGTTGTTCGCTTTGGGTCCGTTTTGAAATTAGCACCAAGGTTCATAGGGCCGTTTCCAATTAAGGATAAGATTGGACAGATGGCGTATAGAGTGGAGTTTCCTGAGAGACTTAGTGGTGTACACGATGTATTCCATGTGTCACATTTGAGGAAGTGCTTGCACGAGACCGTGAAAGTGGTAGAGCCGAGCTTTCTTAAAGAGGTGGAAATAGAGCGTGATGCGACGATTTGACGAGATCCTACATGCATTCTTGGGTCGGAGATAAATAAGTTGAGGAATCGAGAGGTCAAACTAGTCAATGTACAATGGGGAGATGATGAGAGCAACGCTACTTGGGAGACGGAAGAGAAGATGCGTTCGTTATACCCTTTTCTTTTTGAGGGTATGTCTTTTAATTTCTCCTTTATCGCTTAGCTTGTACCTATCTTATCTTTAGTATGTCCTCTCGCTAGTATTCTTGACCTTTAGTTAGGATAATCCTATGGTTGAAACATGTGTTTGAGACATGTTATGTACGATGGATGCAAAGTGGATGCAAGGGTTTGCTAGTGGTTGCTCGTGGGCGCATATACACACACTATTAGGCACTAGATCGGCTCAGTCACTTCATATTGCATATAAATGGATGTATTTAGTAAAATGGATGTATGAGGATTTGTTTTTATCATATGGATGCTGCATTCAGATGATGATTGTGCACGCATATAGAAATAATATGTATCGATAGGGTTCTTTTGCAAACATAATGGACGCATGGCACTATCATGATTTGCATTAAGGAGGTCAACTGAATTAGTGGACCGCCTGATTTTGCATTAAATATGGACATATACATACACTGTGCATTTAAACATGAAAGTATTAGAAGTCTATAAGGACAATGGATGCCTGTTTTAGATGGTTGAGTAGATGGACAATTGGATGTTAGGATATACATTCTTCTTGACTTGAAGATTTCGGGGTCGAAATCCTTTATGGAGGGGAGAATGTAACACCCCATAATTCTGTTAATATTAATATTCGCAAATTAAAGAATAACTAATCTCAGACTTGAGAATTGTGGGAAACGGGTTGCGCCATTGTGTTCTTCTCGGAATTCTGGTCGAAATAGAGTCCGAGTTTGCGTGATTTGGACTTCGTATGAAGGAGATATGGCCATCGGAAGTTTCAGAAAATTCAAAACAGATATCAGAAAAATTAAAATTGAAAATTCGAAGTCAAACAGGCTAGGCGGGAAAATTCCCGCCCAGCACCCCAGGTCGACTAGGGAGTCGACACCCCCCCAGGTCGACTCGGCAGTCGACTGGGCAGTCGACCTGGGTGTCGACCTGGTCAAGTCGGCTAGGGTTTGACTGAGCCCAATCTTGAGCTGCTGATGTGTCTTTAGGGATGAGTTGGCAAATTTAACGGTTCAGTTTAGTTCTAAGTTGATCTGATGGTCTAAATAAATACTAAACTCTATAAATACCTAGGTTGCCTCTCACTCTAATTCACATGAAAAGTAGAATAGCCACCATCATACCGCCGCCATGGAGCTCAGTCTAGCCGCCGCCAACTAATAAGGAAGAAAAGCTAATCAAAACCCTAATTCTACTCAACTCTAAAGCAAATCAAGACTCCCTTTCTCTTCTAATTGTGAGTATGATTATCTTAACAAGATTATTATTAAACTAATTAGATTAAGTTATGAATGGATTATAAGTGAATGATGTGGATTGTCATATATGTTGTTGTAAAGCTTATGCTATCATGTATGTTGTAAATCCTATGTTATGTGATGATGATATCCTATATGTTGTAAATCATGCTATGATGATATTGTATAGGTTATAATTTTCTATGCTAAATTGTGATAAATTATACATGTTATAAAGTCATGATGTTATTGTCTATGCTAATTAGTTCATGTTAATCAAGTCATAATGTTGATATTATTTGAGCTATGTTGATGACAAATCATGTATGCAAGTTTAGATTGATTAGTAAAGATTATGAACATAGGCCATGACATCCATTTAGATCTAGAATTATGACATCTAGAATTATGCTATGACATATGTGAATTCTATGTATTAGATGCTAGTTCAGACCATCATTATGTGGCATAAAACCCCATATGCAAGTTTATACATGAATTTGGGTTATGATCATATCATGTAAATTGTGACGTTTAACAAGTTGACACCTTTAGATGCTTAACATGTGTAGTTTTATGCAAGTTTCACCCCTATTATGATTAAATTACTTTATTTGTCTATATGTTGTGATAATTTATCATTGTGCTATGAGTTAGACTATTCGAGTCTAACGTATATTCTGCGTTGAATAAGCAAACGTATAATGTGGGGGTAGGGGTAATATTAAGGATTTAATATTAAGAAGTTGGGGTGCAATTTATATGATTTTGCATACCATAAGTGGATGACCATAATTGAGTCAATTATGGACATCATTAAAATTCGAAGTAATTAATGATTTGAATAGGCATATATTCAAAACTGGGGTGAAAGATTATAAGTGATAATCAATGCTTAGGACACGAGGTTGGATTCGTTTGTGACGTAAACCTGCCCGGACCAGCCGAGCAAATCCAGTGGTCACAAATGTCAGCCCAATGTGAGAGGTCCTAGGCCCAAACTAAAGCATAACAATTGTAAAGACACGAGGTTAGGCTCTTTTATGGTGTAAGATTGCCCAGACCCGCCCGACAAATCTAGCTGCCATAAATGCCAGTCTAATGTGAGAGGTCTTTATGAGGTTATGGCCTGAATGAATTAAGAAATACTTAACCAGATAAACATGTAAGTTGGGACATGGGGGTTAAGTAGGTGCCTTGGGTGGCATGAGGAAACTAGTGGTTGCCTTTAGTGGCATTTGAAATACGATTAGTAAGACTTGACCAAACACACATGTAAATGAACATGACTAAGAGGGTTAAGTGGGATATACTAGTGGGGACAAGCTTAGGTGGATAGCTTGTGGGGGCCTATTTCAACCAGTAACCCAAACATATCTTTGTGGGCTCGACCCAAGTCGAGGACGGGACACATATACTGGGCTTGACTATAAGAGGCCAAAACGGGTTAGCGGTGGCAACGCAAGCCCAACGGGTTTCATATGCGTGTGTGGACCCGGGCTGGTAGGTGAGACGTTGTTGCATCGTGTAGGTATAAGCCGTGCATTCTCAAGTTGTATCGGGTTGCCACTTTATGGGAGTGATACACCCCACTGTGGGGCTAGCACGGGAATCTACAAGTAGGGAGCCGATCGAAAGTGGGTAGTGGGGTACACCTAGTGGAGATAGGGGCAGACGACACCTATGTAGTCAGCTAGGGGTACACGAAGATATTTATATAATTTCTAAGTGAAGCAAGTGGGATCAACCTTTAGGGTGACTGGTGTGGTGCAGTGTAGTAATTATTCGTTAGTAATTAGGTGTGCCTTCAACGTTATCTTTATCTGCTCTTCCATTAGACATTTCCTTGTTTTCCAGCTTATGCCTTAGTCTAGTTACTTTGATAATAGTATTGTTAGAATTATCATACTCTCCAGACTTTATGTCTAACCCCTTCTATTTCTATCCTTTTTCCCCCTCCAGGTCCTCAGGTTGGGCCCTGCTCTAGTGGAGTTTGATTGGATTGCTTTATCTCTCTTTTGGAAAGCTTGGACCGCTGAAGTAAAGTCCAGCTTGTTATCTTCTTTAATGGCTATTGATGTAATAGGGTTATGTATTTTGTTTTAACAAGATGGCTATTGTACTTGACTCTGATTTATGGTTTTACGATGTAACAAACATGTTTAAATTCCGCTGCAATAAAATGAAGTTTTAGATTTCCAAGTACTACTTATTATCTGTCTTGTTGTAATTTTTCTGTTCTATATTCACTTAAAACCTCCATGGAAGTTAATGCATTCCCTTTGTGAGTCACATTAATGGACGTGTGGTGTTACAAATCCAACGGTTCTAGTTTCGGGAAATTCTGACGATCGGATCTCCCGGTATAATCGTTTGAAGTTTTAATTTCAAAATACGAACTACAACGTCATTATTCGATTATATATAATTATATTTATATATATATATATATATATAAATATAATCGATTCTGGCACTGTTTTTCTTCAGATTTGAATTAAACATTCCAGACAATCCAGCCGTTGGATTTTTACAAAGTTGGTGCCGTTGAAAGATATTTCCAAAGCGAACCCAACGGTTGCGGTTTCGGGAAAATCCAATGGTCGGATCTCCCGCACTAATTGTTTGAAATCACAGTTTCAAAATACGAACTGCAGCTTCGTTATTCGATATATTTTAATTATATATATATATATATATATATATATATATCGATTCTTCGATTTCAAAGCTATATTCTTTTCTTACATTTGATAAAAATTATATTTTTATCTAACTGTCTTCTATTTCAACACTTCACTATTTTTAACAACTCATGTATATAATAAAAATGTGATTTCTAATGTAAAACAATTTATTTCAAAACTCGACTATTTTATATAGTTAATATAGGTGATAGAAATAGGATTTTTATTATAAAACAATTTATTTCAAAACAAGATTATTTTATATAGTTCATATTGATGATAAAAATAGGATTTTTATTATAAAACAATTTCTTTCAAAATATGAATACCATTCAACACATGAATTTCAATTCAACGAATGAATATCGATTCAACACATGAAGGATTTCCATAGTTTATATATACAGATAAAAAGGTGACTTTTATATTTAAAACAAGAATACCATTCAAGACATGAATTTCTATCCAACGAATGAATATCGATTCAACACATGAAGGTTTTCTATTGTTTATATATATAGAGTAAAAATGTGATTTTTATATTTAAAACACGAATATCATTCAACACATGAATTTCAATTCAATGAATGAATTTCGATTCAGCATATGAAGGTTTTCTATAGTTTGTATATATATATAAAAAGGTGATTTTTATATTTAAAACACGAATACCATTCAACACCTGAATTTCAATTCAACGAATGAATTTCTATTCAACACATGAAGGTTTTCTATAGTTTATATATATAGAGTAAAAATGTGATTTTTATATTTAAAACATGAATACCATTCAACATATGAATTTCAATTCAACGAATGAATTTCTATTCAACACATGAAGGTTTTCTATTCAACAGACGAATGTAGTTTCAATACAAGAAAATAATTCTAACACATGAATATTATTCAAAATTTCGGCAGCATAGCGGCAGGGTAGTTAAAACCGGGACCATCCCTAGTACGGCTCCTCACTCTACCTTAAAGCCTCGCAGCTTTTGACAATGGGGAATCATGCAACTAGTTCGCACGCAGGCGGCATGTATATTTTTTTCATTTCCACAAACTAATCCTATGTGGTTTCAACCAAATATTTCTCAACCACAAATGGGTATTTTTCAACCACAATCAATCAATTTCAACCACTTTCAATCAACCATTCGCTATCAATCAATTTTCACACCAATCACAACCAATAAATATCGTCCATGGTTTGTGGATGAGGGGCGTGTATATATATATATATATATAGCATTTCACTTCTATTTCAACACATATATAATTTTTACAACGCATATATAACTTATACATCGAACGTACAACTTATACAACGCTTATACATGAGGTGTACAACGCTTATATAACTCATACATCGACTATATAATTTACACATCGTCATTTTCCATATCGTTTATAAATTAGAAATCTCACATTGGTTTCCACTCCACCAAAAATAGCAGAAGACTCAGAAAAATATGCGGTCTCTTCTAAAATGTAGAGGACGTCCACACGAGTCCATTGTCTCTTATTTCACTGAATTTCGACAAGAAACAAAAAAGATATGATTTTTCAAAGTTTGCAACGGTTTAAAGGTGTTAAAACTGTTGAAAATAAACCAAAGCCGTTACCTTCATTCCTCGTTCAAAACTAGGTTTTGAATTATCGCGAAATCCGTGAAACTATTCGTTGATCGGCCAGCGCCACAGTGTAGGGCTAGGAGAGAGCTTCCAAGCGCGGTGCTCGATGCTCAGATCGACGGCGAGGAGGAGCTCCGGCGGCGGTTTCAACGACAAGACTTCGGGGTGCCCGATCTTCCAAAATACTGAGCGATAAATTACAATCCCTATATGGATTTGAAGATCTCGAGACGATTTACAAAAACTTCTACTGGGGCATGGGTTTTAATTGCGTGTAGGAGGAGGAATCGAAGGGGGAAGTTTTGACCGATTTCCGCCGTCGTTCGCGTTTAATCGGGGAGAGAGAAAGAGGGTTTTTTTTTATAAAAAATCTGATTGGGCGGTGGGTTTTAAAAGGGGTTTTCTGACATGACCTCCAATCCAAACCCAACGACTATTGTCACTAGTGTTTTACCCCTATTCCGAACGCAATGGGATATGTTTCGTAGACCCATTCGACTGTTTCAGTCAGTTTTCATTCAATTTAAAATATATAACATTCAATATTTGATTTGAACGTACATTTCAATTTGCCAGGGCCACAAACTGATTCGAAAAATTCCAGAAAAATAAATCTAGCTATGTTTTGACGATACGGTCCCAACAAAACTAGTTTCGTCGAATTCCGAGACTGTTTGTAAAATGGCCCTTTTCTGGTCGATCCAATTTAACTGTAATTGACCAAAACATATTTTCCTTTGCCACACTCAAATACTAGCTTTAAAAATTATGAAATTTGAAAGCTAGCAATTATTTGACATCCCGGATCCAACAAAAGTGGTTTCGTCGAATTCCGAGGTCGTTTGCAAAATGGCCAATTTCACGGGCTATATAAATTCCATAGCGACCTTCCAGAAAATTCATTTGGCCATAACTTTTGCATTCCGCTATGAAACTTCGATTTTTCAGATTCATTAGAAAGGTATTTACTAACAGATTTAAATATTTTTGGTTTCACTCAAATCCTCATTGTTTTGCACCCGGTACGGCCAGTCAAAGTTTGAATTCAAATTTTGAAACTACCGCGCCATTTCAGGCCTTGTTTATAATTAGAATTAATTATATTCGTTTTCAAACGTCGATTCAAACTCAATTTTCATTACTACTATTTAAAATATTTATTTTAAATATTTAAAATCCACTATTTTAGCCAATTTAAATTTTTTAAATTGGTTCAGATTTTCCGGGTCATTACAATCTCCCCCACATTAAACTTTTCATCCCCAAAAAGGAACAAAGTCGAAAGTGGTTTGATTAATCAACTCTACGTTCGATCTAGCTTCCATTCTCCAACTTTTCAGCTTTTGAGAATTTTCAAATTCTTCAAAAATTTGGCTAACACCCGGAATTTTCGAAAATTTTTGCCATAACCTCCTTTGTACGGGGAGAGGTTTGGAAATTTATTGGGCCATATTAGATACCCAATAAATCCTAATAAGCATACACATAGTTATAGTGATATATTCTGGTGTTTACAGGGGAGCGTGTATAGATAATAACTCCAGAGAATAAATTCTCGTTACCCTGTCAAAGCCTGAGGGAGTGTGTGTTTTTAGTTGCTCCAGAGGATAAATCCTCGTCACCTCATCCCGTGTGGGAAATAAATAGTCCATGTGCCGTATCTAATGACTAGAGAGACATGATTATTGTCAACTCCAGACCCATGTGGGGTTTTATTAATCTAGCAATTTATCGTTACTTTTTTATATGGTCATATCAGTCATCAGTTCAACCTGTAAATTATAGTCATCGCCATATAAGCCTCTCGCTCGTATGGTAAATCTTCCACCGCGTCACACAAGCTCCAAATGCTTATGTGGTATATGATGAAGTATGCCTATCTTCAAGAAGTATGCCATGTAGTGTAATTCAAAATTAATTGTTACTATCCTATGGCGATGTTTATTATTTCACATAGAACAACCAGCACTCCGCATCCAATGGCATTCACAGGAGTTGATATAATAATATTTCGCATCCAACTTATTAAGGTTTACCTATTTGTCGGGCACGCAAATAAAATCTTTACTTGACAACTATCCATTTACCTGCTCAAACATATTTAATGCACAAGTATATATTTCTATCTATTTTCTAATCAGTTCAATGTGTGATTTAATCGAATAAATTCTACCATTATTCTGTTATTAATTAAATTAACTATTGTTTCAATAATTTAATTAATCAAATCTACAATCACACAACACAAACAACAATCAAATTGTTTTTAACTTTTCAAAAATATACTAATCAATTTCTATACTCTTTTAAAATCATTTAGACTATGGAATTAAAAATGCACATCCATGTAAAGAAAATAACAACAGATGGTAATGCAAAGTTTGGTAATTGTACCTTGCACCGGAGTTAATCATAGATATCCACTCGACATCTAGCATAGGCTTTCTGAATGCTCTCCTCAGTTTCCCAAGTACAATCTCGCGGATCTCCACTCCATTGCACTTTGACTAAGTGAACCTTCTTGTTCCTCAGCTCTTTGGTTTCTTTGCCGACAATCTTTAGCGACTCTCTTCTCACAGCCAATTCTGGAGTAATTTCAATATTCTGTTGAGCTGCTTCTTCCACAATCAAGTCTGGATCATGAACGTGCTTTCGGAGTTGAGATATGTGAAATACATCATGCACTCTAGGCAACCAATCAGGCAATTTATCTTATAAGCGAGAGTTCCGATCCGTTCCAGAATAGGAAACGGACCTATGAATTTGGGCGCCAACTTCTCAGTTTTACCGAACCGGATAACTCCTCTCATCGGCGATACTTTCAAATATACATAGTCGCTAATTGCAAACGATATATCTCTCCTTCACGTATCGGCAAAGCTTTTTTGGTGGCTTTGAGCGGCGAGTAATCGTTTCTTAATGAAATCGACTTTGTCGGTAGCCTCTCGGATCATATCCGGTCCCAATACAAGTCTATTACCGGGTTCGACCAAATAAGCAGGAGATCGGCACGGTCTACCATAAAACTCTTCGAATGGTGACAATGTCAGGCTCGCTTGGTAGGTGTTGTTATATGAGAATTCAGGCAAATGCAGATGGTCTTCCCATGATCCACCAAAATCTAGAACACAAGCCTGCAATAGATCTTCTAAAATACGATTCACCCACTCAGTCTGACCATCTGTCTGAGGATGACAAGCGGTGCTCAAGTTCAGTTTTGTTCCCAGCTCTACTTGAACTGCCTCCCAGAATTCACTAGTAAATATTGGATCTTTATCACTGACTATACTGAGCGGCACTCCATGTAGTCTAATAATTTCCTTGAAGTATATCTGCGCCAGACTCCGAGCAGTTCTGTTTGATCTAACAGGTATGAAATGGGCTGTCTTCGTGAAGCGATCTACGATCACCCAAATACCGTCATTCCCTTTTCTGGTTTTAGGCAAACCGTCTATGAAGTCCATGGAAATATGTTCCCACTTCCAACCTGGAACGTCCAACGGTTGCAACAATCCACCCAGTTTCTGTTGGTCGCTTTTGACTAGCTGGCAAGTAGGGCATCGGCTAACATATATTGAAATGTCTCTTTTCATAGCCTTCCACCAGATTGTTCTCTTGAGATCGTTGCACATTTTGGCCACACCGGGATGGATACTCAGCTTGGATTTGTGACACTCGTCTAACACTTCCCTTTTTAACTCTGGGGTGTCGGGAACACAAATCCTTCCTTTCAATCTCAGGGTCCCGTCGTTATATATTTGAAAACACGAGGGTTCTCCTTTCTGAATCCTTTAGATCATATCCTTAATAGAGTTATCCTCTTTTTGAAGAATAGATATTTTTTCAATCAAGAAAGTCGTAATAATAAAGCTGGCGATTATTTCATTCTTTCGGCTTAACGCATCGGCCATGACATTGGCTTTCCCTGGAGTGTATAGAATCTCAAAATCATATGCTGCAAGGAACTCTAGCCAACGTTGCTGCCTCAGATTCAGGTCTTTCTGGGTTAACAGATACTTTAACGACTGATGGTCTGTATACAGTTCGAATTTCTCACCCAGAAGATAGTGTCTCCAGATTTTCAAAGAGAATACTATAGCCAATAACTCAAGATCATGAGTTACGTAGTTCTTCTCGTGTGGTTTTAACTGACGGCTAGCATACGCAATCACTTGACCTCTTTGCATTAACACTGCGCCAAGGCCTTCTGTAGAAGCGTCAGTCAAGACTTTCGAATCCTGATTGCCATCGATGATGGTTAACACTGGAGCAGTTGTTAATCTTAACTTTAGCTCTTCAAAAGCCTCTTCACATTCTGGAGTCCATTTGAATTTTGAGTGCTTCTTTGTAAGCTTCATTAAGTGACCAGATATCTTCGAAAAGTTTTTAACAAACTTCCGGTAATAACTAGCCAATCTGAGAAAACTGCGGACTTCTGTAGGAGTACTGGGCTGTTTCCAATTTTGAATAGCTGTGATTTTACTTGGATCCACAACAATTCCTTCTTTTGATACGACATGGCCAAGAAATTTTACTTTATCTTGCCAGAATATGCATTTGGATAGTTTGGCTTTTAATACATTCCTTCTGAGGATTTCCAGAACCCGTTCCAAATGCTTTTCATGTTTGCCCTTTGATTTAGAGAAGATTAGAATATCGTTAATAAAAACCAGAACAAACTGATTCAGGACTCCTCTGAACACTCTATTCATCAAATCGACAAAGTAAGCTGGAGCATTACATAAGTCGAACGGCATTACTAACCACTCGTAGAATAAGTCTGGACCTCTAAATGCAGTCATTGGAACACGCTCTTCGGCAATTCGAAGATGATGGAAGCCTGTAGCTAGGTCCATCCTTGAAAATACTTGTGCTCCGTTCAGACGATCCAATAAATCATCGATTCGCGGCAATGGATATTTATTCTTTATGGTCTGCTTGTTCAAATCACGATAATCCACACATAGTCCCAGAGTAACGTCAGATTTTGGGATGAACACCACTGCTGCTCCCCAATCAGAGAAACTAGGCCTGATCAAACCCTTACATACTAGCTGTCGTATTTGATTGTCTAATTCCTCTTTCTCTTTCAAGGACATTCTTCGAATAGCGTGAACTACTGGCCTTGCATTTGGAATCAAAGCAATCTTGAAATCTATTTCTCTCTACGGAGGTAAGTGAGCAACTTCTTCAAACACGTCCGCATAATTTTTGATGACAGGAATATCTTTCACTAGGTCGGGAATATTCTCTGTGACTTCAGGGATATTTTCTATTTAAGCTGGAGAAACATCCAAAGTTATCCAGAAGTCCTTTCTATTTGAATTCGGGCCTTCACATGGTATGGTTATATAACTCCCTAATTGGGCCTTTGCCTTAACAACTCTCTTGGCACATCTAACCTCTGCCTCATATCTGGTTAGCCAATCCAATCCCAGAATAAGATCGAATTCAGTAAAATTCATGACGATAGAGATATTAGGCAATTTATAGCAGGAAAAATAGACAGGCACCCCACAAAACCAACTAAGATCGATGGAACCCCAACTGGATTTTGGACAGTCATTGGTTCTTTGAGCTTCTTCAATTTCAAATCCAAATTCTTGACTGCACTCTTTGCAATAAATCTTCGTGACGCGCCTGTATCAAACAGTACTTTAACTGGAATGTTCTTGACATTGAGCGTGCCTTCTAAAACATCTGACCTTTCCTGAGCAGATGAAGATGCAGGTACTTCGACCACTTCATTTACATGTACTACTTCAGGTTTTATGAACAGCAGGCAGTCTTGCTTTACGTGACCTACCTGATGGCAAAGATTGCATTTTCTATTTTCTTTAACCTTATTCTTTGATTTAGATCCCTCCTTCCACTGCATTTTCAAGGACTTACATTTCTTGGATAGATGACCTTTTTGATTGCAGTTTAGGCATGTGGCGGTCATTACTGATTCTTTCTCAGGTCTGGCCTTTTCCGATTTACCTTGGGCTTCTTACTAACCTCTGATGTGACGATCCCAAAATCCGAGGGGCGGTATTAAGGATAATCATTGGAATATAACACATTAATCATCATAGCAGAGTACAGATAATAACAGAAACATTAAATAGAATAATTTTACATGGATATGACAGCGAAATCACAACATTTAATAACATCAGAATAGCATAGCGTAGGATATAACTTAGTAAATAAAAGGGAAGTGATCAGTCATCATCGCCAGAGGCGGAATACATTCATGCAGTGAGACATAATAAGGATATCAGTCTACATCGCCGAAGGCGGAAGATATAAATACAATAAGAAGTACGGAAAGTAAATCAGTTTGCATCGCCCGTGGCGGAATCATAATATAAGTACAGTAATGGCGGAAAATGTCAAAGTCGTCTCTGTGAAGTCAGCCTCGCCATGAGCCAAAACGAACTCTATGCAACAGTGCAGAGCCAAAAACAACCTGTCACCTGTGAACTAGGCTGCCTATGTGAAAATAAGGGCACCCGCGTTTGCAAAGTGAAACAAACAACGAGTCAGTCATGGCGACTGGTATGAGGAATCTATCTAATAGTTTAAACAACAGTAATAAGCAAATCATAGGACCACGCCACTTTCGCGGAACGGGTTTACTCCAGTGATTGCTAGTGCATTTAAAACAAAGTAAATTCTTTTAAAACAACGCAATGCTTTTAAAAAGAATGAAGCCGTTATAAGACTCAGGTCCCACCACACAATGCAACACAAGCCGGAGGATAGAGTTTTACCTTATAATGGCCAAATATGCTTGATACGTATAAAGCAAAATCATTTGATATTATTACTAGTGTATATATGTTTCAAAAATGAATAGCATCATAAATATCAATCATAGACGGCATAAGTGCCCTATACCACTATGTCGCCATAATAGTTCTACAATCGAGTTCGTTATTACGTATTGGAAATTGGATTTCCGTCATGAGTCGAGGCAAGGGGCAAGATACTCTTCGCTTTGAGACATTCTAGCAAATGCCTCAGGACTACGAACTCTGGGTAACCCCTGGATGATTCAGGGCCGGTCCTCTCTTACGTTTGAGGATTAATTATGCCTGAACACACGTTTCCCGGTCCTTACAGACCTATAATCGAGGCGCCTCGCATTCCAACAACCATAAAGGTGAAAAGTAGATATATATGTCAGGGCTGTTAAGTCACTGAAACCACCATAGCTAGAAAGAAACGTCGTGCTCTCCCTGTAGTCCATGTCCCGTTTTTGACTCATACCGGGGTGTGAGGCTCGCGAATCTACGAAATACACAAAGCTAGGCCACGTAGACCGTGCTTTGATCATCATCCACAAGACTTTGCTTTGCAACAGAAGCCTTGATCACAGCATCTTGGCATGCCACAGAGGCAGTCCACTCCATACGATTGATTTCTATCGATATATAACCTCTGAGCTCGTACATCTCAGAGAAAGGCGTTAAGCAAAAGAATAAATTCTCCGCCGCCAAACAGATATATATTTAACAGAGATCAATCAGTATAGAACAAAATCTAATGTCAGACACATAGTCCATTTATAAGTCCGTTCTGGGTCTGAACGAAACCGGAGGCGTCAAATTCCTCGTATATCCGTCCAATCAACGCATACGTTCAGACGGCTACTACTTCCTTCCCTTTCCGGTAGCCACTCCGGTCAGGAACATCAGTAGCGCCCATCCAACCGATACGAAGATCGTCGGTCTTGAATGGTCTTTGCATTTTCCAATTCGAATCGCTCGATAAATTATTTGAAATGAGGGTTAGCTCGGCCTTTTCAAATAATTCACGTAATTAGAATTTAAATCGATTCTTTCCGTGGTTATATTATTCGACATCCATCTTTCAGTTCTTTAGTGTTATTTTCATGTCAAACATATACAACTATCAAATATCAAACAATTCAAGCCCAATTGGCTTATTTGCAATCTATGTTGCTTATAATATTTTATAACGATTTTTCGCCATTTTTATTTATTTAAAAATGGCCATATTTAATTAAACGACGTTTCAGGTCGTGCCGTGGCACTGGCGCTGTTTTTTCCCCTAATTTGTTTTACACATATCGGAAAATCTAACCGTTGGATTTCTACAAAGTCTATATCAGTGGGAAGATATTCCCAAAGCGAACCCAACGGTTCCAGTTTCGTGAAAATCCGACGGTCGGATTTCCCATACTAGTCGTTTGAAGTTACGGTTTCAAAATTCGAACTGCAGCGTCGTTATTCGATGTAATTTAATTATATTTATATTTATATATAAATATAAACGATTCTAGCGCAGTTTTTCTTCAGATTTGAATTAAACATTCCGGACAATCCAACCGTTGGATTTTAACAAGGTTAGTGTCGTTGGGAAGATATTTCCAAGGCGAACCCAGCGGTTGCGGTTTCGGGAAAATCCGATGGTCGGATTTCTCGTACTAATCGTTTCAAATTACGATTCCGAAACACGAACTGCACGGCTTCGATTCCTTTTAATTATATATATATATATATATATAGTTCATTCTATAATTCCAACTATAGTTCATTCTATATTTTCAACTTCGTTTTCACTTCAAATATTTCACTAACGCCCTAATATTTCGAAAAATTTCGCCATAACCTCCTTTGTACGGGGAGGGGTTTGGAAATTTATTGGGCCGTGTTAGGTACCCAATAAATCCTAAAAAGCATCCACATATTTATAGTGATATATTCTGGTGTTTACGGGGGAGCATGTATAGATAATCACTCCAGAGAATAAATTCTCGTCACCCCATTTCCGTGTGGAAATAAATAGTCCATGTGTCATATCTAATAACTAGAGAGACATGATTATTGTCAACTCCAGACCCGTGTGGGTTTTTTATTAATCTGGCGATTTATCGTTATATTTTATATAGTCCATATCAGTCATCAGTTCAACCTGTAGTATATAATCATGGCCATACAAGCCTCTTGCTCGTATGGTAAATCTTCCACCTCGTCACACAAGCTCCAATTGCTTATGTCGAATATGATGAAGTATGCCTATCGTCAAGAAGTATGCCATGTAGTGTAGTTCAAAATTAATTGTTACTATCCTATGGCGATATTTATTATTTCACACAGAATAACCAGAACTCCGCATCCAATGGCATTCACAGGAGTTGATATAAAAATAAAATAGCGCAACCAACTCATCAAGGCTTACCTATTTGTCGGGCACGCAAATAATTTCTTTACTCTACAGCTAATCCGTTTTTCCTGTTCAACACATGTATATATATGCAGAACAAAGCTAATAATAATATTTCTAGCAAACTATTATTTATTTCAACACGTGTGTATTTTTATCAAAGCATATATATGATAAAAGAAATATTTTTTTGTCAAAAATATTTATTTAACACGTGAATGTTTCTAACACTTCATATTCACAATAAAATGTAGTTTTTATTGTCGATTCATTTTATTTTTAAAATACGATAACATTCAACACATGAATTTCAACTCGACGAACGAATTGCAATTCAACACATGAATATTCTATATAGTTTGTATATATATAAAAATGTGATTTTTATCGCTAAAGCTATTTTTTTAAATTCAAATAATATTCAACACATGAATTTCAACTCAACGAATGAATTGCAACTCAACACATGAATATTTGATATAGTTTGTATATATATAAAAATGTGATTTTTATCGCTAAAGCTATTTGTTTAAATTCAAATAATATTCAACACATGAATTTCAACTCAACGAATGAATTGCAACTCAACACATGAATATTCGATATAGTTTGTATATATATGAAAATGTGATTTTTATAGCTAAAGCTATTTGTTTAAATTCAAATAATATTCAACACATGAATTTCAACTCAACGAATGAATTGCAACTCAACACATGAATATTCGATATAGTTGTAATTTATTTCAACGAATGAAAATTATTCTAACACATGTATATTTCAGAAAATTTCAGCAGCATAACGGCAGGGTAGTTAAAACCGGGACCGTCCCTGGTACGGCTCCTCGCTCTACCTTAAAACCTCGCGGTTTTTTATAATGGGGATCATGCATCTAGTTCGCACGCAGGCGGCATGTTTCATTTTCAATTCCACTATCCTATTCTAATTTTTTTCAACCACAAGAGGGTATTTTTCAACCACAAAGGTAATTTTCAACCATCAAATCAACCACAAACAATTATTTCCAACTATTCGTCATACCATATAATATCACTTCAATCACAAGCAATAAATATCGTCCATGGTCTGTGGACGAGGGGAGTGTGTGTATATATATATATATATATATATTATAATTCACTTGCATTTAATCACAATTCAAAGCATGTTTCATTCAACGCTTGTATAATTTATACATCGCTAATATAACTTATACAACACATGTACATAAGGTATACAATGCGTATATAATTTACACTTCGCTTATATAATTTATACAACGCGATTACATTCACACATTCAGTTTAGATTCCTCACATTGGTTATTGCAGTGCTAAAAATCGTAGGAAGATCAGAAAAATCCGCGGCTTCTTCTAGAATGTAGAGAGCCTCCTTGCGATCACGGTGTCTCCTGTTTCATCGAATTTCGTTAACGAACGAAAATATATTATTTTTCAAAGTTTTGCAATGCTTTATAGTGTTATTTAAAATTCTGAATAATAAAGGTCGTACCTTTATTTTTGCTTCGAAACTAGGTTTGGGATTTTTGCTAAATCCGTGAAGTATGGTGATGATCGGCGGTGCTGACGTGGAAGGGGGCGGCGAGTGCTTCACGGCGCTGGTGGTTTGAGGGGTTGCGATGGAGAATCGGGGCGGCGGCGGCGCTGGGAAGTCGATGACTTCCTTGACGTCGTTCAGGCGGAGGAGCTGATGATATAGGGCGGCGCTTGGTCGGATGTGGAGAGGAGGCGAAGGGCTGTCGACTGGTGGTGGTGGCGCGGCCTAGCGTCGCCTGTGGTGGTCGGAAAAGGGAAGAGAAGCGCGGAGCAACGAGGATCGTCGGTTTCGTCTTTGGCGGCTAGGGTTTTGAGATTTTTTTTATAAAGGAAAATTCCTATTTATCGAAGCTATATAGGAAATTTTAAATAGTGTTTTCACAAACGGACTCGAAATCAAACCCAACGACTGTCACCCCTAGCTAAATACCCCCATTCCGGACACAATGGGATATGTTTCGTTGGCTAATTCGACAGTTACAGTCAGTTATTTTACAAATTAAAATATAAAATATTCAATATTTAATTTGAACGTACATTTCAATTTGCCAGGGCCACAAACTGAATCGAAAAATTCCAGAAAAATAAAACTAGCTTTGTTTTGACGATATGGTCCTAACAAAACCAGTTTCGTCTAATTCTGAGCTCGTTTGAAAAACGACCATTTTAGGTCGACCCATTTTAACAAAAATTGACCAATCACATTTTCTTTTGCCCCGCTCACATACTAGCTTCAAAAATTATGAAATTTGAAACTTAGCAATAATTTGACATTCCAGACCCAACAAAAGTGGTTTCATCGAATTCCGAGGTCGTATGCAAAATATCAATTTTCAAGGGCTATATATGCTATATAGCGACCTTTCTGAAAATTCAATTGGCCATAACTTTTGATCCCCGCTACGAAATTTCAATTTTTCAGATTCGTTAGAAAGGTATTCATAAACAGATTTAAATATTTTCTGTTTCGCTAAAATCCGTTACATTTTCCACCCGATACAGTCAGACAAAGTTTGTATTCAAACTTTCAAACTGCAATACTATACCCAATTCTTTATTTTATTGAAATATGCTATTTCAATTATTCAAATTCTTTGGTAATAACCAAATTTAAAAATTTTAAATTGGTTCACATTTTCCGGGTTATTACAATCTGCCCCACTTAAAACTTTTCGTCCTCGAAAAGGAAGTAACAGCTAAGTAGGAAATAAAATGTAAATGCAAAGTATTGTAAAGGTACCTTGCACCGGAGTTAGTCAGAGATGTCCACTCTGCATTTGGGATAGGCTTGTTTAATGCTTTCCTCAGTCTCCCAAGTACAGTCTCTAGGATCACTACTCCACTGCACTTTGACTAGATGAATCTTTTTCCTCCTTAGCTCTCTAGTTTCTTTGCCCACTATCTTTAATGGCTCTCTTCTGAGTGCTAATTCTGGAGTTATGTCAATATCCTGTTGCGCTGCTTCTTCCACAACAAGATCTGGATCATGAACATGTTTTCTGAGTTGAGACACGTGGAACACATCATGTACACTAGGAAACCAATCAGGTAATGAGACCCTATATGCAAGAATTCCAATTCGTTCAAGTATAGGAAAGGGACCAATAAATCTTGGTGCCAACTTCCCTGTCTTTCCAAATCTGATTACTCCCCGTATTGGAGAAACTCTTAAATAAACATAATCGCCAAAGGCAAACGATATATCCCTTCTTCTCGCATCAGCATAACTTTTATGTCGGCTCTGCGCGGTTTTCAATCGCTTCTTAATGAAATCGACTTTATCCGATGCTTCTTGAATCATATCGGGCCCTAACACAAGTCTGTTGCCAGGTTCTACCCAACATGCGGGAGATCTGCACGGTCTACTGTATAATGCTTCAAATGGGGACATTCCCAGACTTGCTTGATAGCTATTGTTGTAAGAGAATTCGGCTAAATGTAAGTGATCTTCCCATGAGCCTCCAAAATCAATAACGCAAGCCAGCAGTAAATCTTCTAGAATTTTATTCACCCGCTCGGTTTGGCCGTCTGTCTGAGGGTGATAAGCGGTGCTTAGATTCAATTTGGATCCCAATTCTGTCTGGAATGCTTCCCAGAATTTGCTAGTAAACAGGGGATCTCTATCACTGACTATATTGAGCGGCACTCCATGTATTTTAACTATTTCTTTGAAGTAAATCTGTGCTAAACTTTGAGCCGTTCTGTTGGATCAGACAGGTATGAAATAGGCAGTTCTCGTGAAGCGATCTACGATTACCCATATACCATCGTTTCCTTTCCTTGTTCGAGGCAAGCCATCAATGAAGTCCATCTAGATTTGCTCCCACTTCCATCCTGGAATTTCTAAGGGTTGTAATAATCCAACCAATTTCTGCTGATCACTCTTGACTAGTTGACATGTGGGGCATCTACTAATCATACAATGAAATATCTCTTTTCATCGCCTTCCACCAGAATGTGCGCTTGATATCGTTATACATTTTGCTCACACCGGGATGGATACTTAATTTGGACTTGTGGCATTCATCAAGCCCTTCTCTCTTTAGCTCGGAGATGTCGGGAACACAAATTCTTCCTTTTAATCTCAAAACTCCCTCACTATCCACTTGGAAGCTGGAGTCTATGCCTTCATTGATCCTTTTGATCATCACTTTTACAAAATTACCCTCTTTTTGAAGGGTCGAGATCCTGTCAATTAAAGAAGACGTAATGATAAAACTGGCAATGATTTCATTCTTTCTACTGAGCGCATCTGCTACAACATTGGCTTTCCCTAGAGTGTATAGAATTTCAAAATCGTATGCTGCAAGGAATTCTAACCAACGCTGTTGTCTCAAGTTTAGATCTTTCTGAGTGAATAGATATTTCAAGGATTGATGATCAGTAAATAGTTCGAACTTCTCGCCCAATAAATAATGCCTCCAGATTCTTAAAGCAAACACGATAGCTAATAACTCAAGATCATGAGTAGCATAGTTTCTTTCATGTGGCTTCAGGTGTGACGGCTGGCATAAGCGACCACTTGGCCTTTTTGCATTAATACTGCTCCTAGCCCTCGAATAGAAGCGTCTGTCCATACAGTCAATTCTTGGTTGCCTTCTATAATTGTCAATACTGGAGCGGTTGTCAATTTCAGTTTTAGCTCCTGGAAAGCTTCTTCACATTCGGGAGTCCATTTGAATTTCTCATGCTTCTTTGTAAGCTTTGTCAAAACGCCCGATAGTGCCATGATAGTGCCATGCATCCAATATGTATGCGAAAGAACCTTATCGACACATACTACTTCTACATGAGTGCACAACCATACACCAAAATGCATCATCCATATGATAACGCAACCATTATACATCCATTAATATAGCTACCTACACACATTATACGCCATATGCAATATGAAGTGATTTAGCCGATCTAGTGCCTAGAGTGTGTGTATATGCATCCACGAGCAACCACTTGCATCCACACGCATCCATCAATCATAACATGTCTCAAACACATGTTTCAACCATAGGTTTGCCCTATCTAAAGGTCAAAGGTACTAATGAGAGGACATACTAAAGATAAGGTAAGTACTAGACAAACGATAAAGGAGAAGTTAAAAGACATGCCCTCAAAAAGGAATAGGTACAATGAACGAAATCTTCGCTTCTGCCTCCCAAGCAGCATTGCTTTCATCTTCTCCCCTTTGCACTTTGACTAGTCGAACCTCTATGTTTCTCAACTTCCTAATCTCTAACCCAAGTATGCGGGTAGGAGCTCGTCGAATAGTCGCATCACGCTCTACCTCCACTTCTCTAAGCAAGCTCGGCTCTACCACCTCTGCGGTCTCATGTAGGCACTTCCTCAAATGTGACACGTGGAATACGTCATGTTCCCTATGCAACCGAACTATCTCTCGAAGATAAACTGAAGCTAGCCATGGAGCAGTCCTCTTGCTCTTCACGGGTATGAAATGGGCACTCTTAATTAGTCTATCTATCACAACCCAAATTCCCGTATTACCCTTCCTCGATCTAGGTAACCCATCAATAAAATCCATCGAGACGGTATCCCACTTCCATTACGGAACTTCCAATGGGTGAAGCAACCCACCGGGTTTCTTTTGCTTCGCTTTCACCTATTGGCACACCAAGCATCTAGCGACATACTCAGCCACATCTTTCTTCATACCGGCCCAAAAGAAAACTCGCTTCATGTCTTGGTACATCTTATCCCCACCGGGATGAATGGTCATCCTAGAACGATGCGCATCATCGAGAATAGCCTTCCTCAAACCCTTGTCTTGCGGTATACGAAGTATACCGTCTCTACTCAAGCACCCCCTATCGTCTAGGGTGTACCTACTCAAATGGCTGGACGACTCCCCCCTTATGAGCCTCTCTACCAACTCAACCAACTGTGGGTCGTCCCGCTGTGCCTCGCCAATCCGTCTCAAAAGAGTAGGTCTGACCTCCAAGGACGCTAGCAAACCGGGTATAAAGTCAATGGAAGATCTGAAATCAAACATCGAAATAAATTTCAAGCTTCATTGTTCCACGAACAATGGACTCAAGGACAACCTTTTTCTGCTCAAGGTGTCCGCCACAACGTTACCCTTACTAGGGTGTACGCTATCTCGAAATCATAGGATGCTAAGAACTCCATCCACCTTTGCTGTCTCAAGACTATGCGCTCGAAGAGTCTCCAACACTTCCCTAAGATGTAGGGTATGCTTTTATCCACTTCTGGAGAAAACCAGGATATTCTCCCATACAAAATCGTCACAACTACCCATCTCTCATGCAGACCATCCTAGTCGAACTCGACATCCCCCAAGTGCAAGCCCCAAAGGCCTAAACCAATATCAGACAAACACCCAAGGGATACCTCCTTCGAATTCAGACGACCTACGTGAGACGATACTAGTAAAACGGCTAAATGATTAAGCCCTTGTCCAACTCTGGATGTCCTTGCCAGTCTCGCTCCAAAACCACCGTTGATCAAATAACCGGCTTTGCTTAACCTATTAAGCACATACGAAAACTTATTTCGCTTTTAGAAAAGACCAAGATGTCATCCACAAAGACCACTACGAAGTTATTTAGGTACTCCCTGAACACCCTACTCATCAAATCAACAAAGTATGCGGGGGCGTTTGTCAAACCAAATGGCATCACAAGCCACTCATATAAACCATTCGGAGTCCTAAAGGCAATCTTCTCTATACTATCCTCAGTCACTCCCAACTGATGAAACTCCGTTGCCAAGTCCCACTGCGAAAACACTGAGGCGCCAACCAACTGATCAAAGAGATCCTCAATCCTCGGTAATGGGTATCTATTCTTCTTTGTGAGCTTGTTGAGTCCTCTATAGCCTACACAAAGTCTGAGGGACCCATCCGCCTTCGTGGCAAAAACTACTGGTGCACCCCACTCCGATCCACTTCGTATTATGAACCCCTTCTCAAGAAACTCCCCTACTTGCTTATGGAGTTCCCTCCCCTCACGAGGAGCCATGCGGCACATTGACAAAGATACTGGTTTAGCATCATCTACCAGATATATTCGGAGGTCTATCTCCCTCTTCGGAGGTAAGCCCTTCACCTCCTCAAACACATCCGAGTATCCCCGGATTACTCTAACAGATCGCAAACTCTCGACCGAAGCGTCAGGCGATTCAAGATAACTTAGCATAACAGAATCTATGGGATTACAAGAGATCTCGAGAGTGTTACCCAAGCGGGTTATGAGCCCAACAACTCTCTTTTCGCAATCAAGAACGGTACCATTACTGGATAACCTGTCCATGCCCAAAATCAACCCATAGCCCGTGAAGCCCAAACAAAGGCATCACACCTAAACTCAACGCTAAGTACGAGGATCTTCAAACCCAAACATATCATGGACAAATAAGTGGAGCCCCCAATTGGGTTTGAAACAATCACGGGATCATCTACTAAACTGGTGTTTAGGTGCAGTGACTCAACTAATGATGATGAGATAAACGAATGTGATGCGCCAGAGTCGAATAAAGATCGAACAGGATGATCGAGAGAACCAAATTTCAACTTAGACGGTCCTACCCCCCATCAGGTATACCCGTCGTGAGGGAATACATCTACCCTCCAGAAGATCCTGTACTTTGTCCTTACCTCTTTGGACAACCCCAAGGTGTCCTATTTCTCCTAAACAACTAGCCTTCCCCTTCACATTCTCCTTTCGTGGCCTTCTTACCCCGATGAGGTTTCGTCCTTTATTTACCTAATAGCTATTTGAACCTTCCTCTCTCGTCTATCTTAAAGGTACCTATAAGCCCTCCACCTCCTTGGACTAACTTCTTAGCCTGGCAAACGTCTTAGTCCCTTGAAGTGATTCTTCCGTCCATCATACGGAAGTCCTTATTTATCTTAAAAAGACATCTATACGCGGAGGGGAAATTCAAAAAGAGAAAGAGGAAGAAATTCAAAATGGAGAATCGAAGGAAAAATATAAGGCTCTTGGGGATTATGTTCTTTTCTTTCAAAAACTTTTCTCTTAAAAGACATGTTTTTGAAAATACTTCTTCCAAAAATGTTTTTAGAGAAATAATTTTTTTCTAAAAGTCTTATCTGTTTTGGTAACCTTAAGCTCTGATACCACGTGTAACACCCCACACCCGCTAAGGTCACTCACAACGGGAATGCCTTAGCTTCGGTGGAGTATTTAAGTGAATATAGAACTGAAAAATTACAACAAGACAGATATAAGTAATACTTGAAATTTCTAACATCATTTCATTGCAGCAGTAAACATGTTTGGTTACATCTCAAAAACCAACAAGAGTCAAGTACAAAATATCCATCTCGTTAAAACATAAGTACATAATCCCACTACATAATAATAGCCATAATAGAAAAGATAACCGAGCTTTTCTTCAAGAGTCCAAGCTCCAAAAGATAGATAAAGCAATCTGATCAAAGCCCACTAGTGCTAGGCCCACTCTGAGAACCTGAGGGTTGGGGAAAAAGATAAAAACAACGGGGTCAGACATAAGTCTGATTGAGCCCTATAAACTTAACAATACAATCATTAAAGTAATTAGGGTATGACATAAACCTGGTACGGTGCGACTAGGGATAAATGACTACACTAAGTAGCCAACTAGACTTAGGATAAACTAAGATAACGGTAAAGACGCGCCTATCCACCCAAGGATAAATACTACGCTGCACCACAGTAGATCTACCCACCCAAGGGTAATTCCTACACTGCACCACACCAGATCTACCCACCCAAGGGTAATTCCTACTTAAAGGTTGATCCCACTAAGTGTACTTAGTAATTTTTAATAGTAGTTTCGTGTACCCCTAGCTGACTACATACGTGTCGTCTGCCCCTATCTCCACTAGGTGTACCTAGTAATTTAAATAGTAGTTTCCTGTACCCCTAGCTGACTAAATAGGTGTCGTCTGCCCCTATCTCCACTAGGTGTACCCACTACTCCCATTCGATCGGCTCCCTAACGTAAATACCCGTGCTGGCCCCATAGTGGGGTGTATCACTCCCTAAAGTGGCAACCCGATAATCAATGGTGCACGGCTTATACCTACACGATGCAACAACGTCTTACCTACTAGCCCGGGCCCACACACGCATATGAAACCCATTGGACTTGCGTTGCCACCGCTAACCCGTTTTGGCCTCTTATAGTCAAGCCCAATACGCGTGTCCCGTCCTCGACATGGATCGAGCCCAATAAGATACATATGGGTTACTGGTTGAAATGGGCCCCCACAAGCTACCACCTAAGCTTGTCATTTGTTTCTAGTGCATCCCACTTAACCCTTTTTAATAATCATGTCCACTTACATGTTTAAAGTTTGGTTAAGTTATCTAATCATATATCAATTGCCACTCAAGGCACCCACTACATTTCCCCATGCCACCCAAGGCACTTACTTGATTTCCACATGCCACCCAAGGCACTTACTTAACCCTTTAATCATGTTTAATTACATGTTCCACTTTGGTTAAGTATTTTAATCTTATCTTCCATTGCCACCCAAGGCAACCACTAGATATTCCCCATGCCACCCATGGCACTTACTTAACCCTTTAATCATGTTTAATTACATGTTCCACTTTGGTTAAGTATTTTAATCTTATCTTCCATTGCCACCCAAGGCAACCATTAGATTCTCCCCATGCCACCAAAGGCACTTACTTAACCCTTTAATCATGTTTAATTACATGTTCCACTTTGGTTAAGTATTCTAATCCTATTTTCTATTGCCACCCAAGGCAACCACTAGATTTTTCCACATGCCACCCAAGGCACCCACTTAACCCCTCATGTCCTCTACATGCTAATATGGTTAAGTGTTTCTTAATTGATTAAGAACGTAACCGTTGTAAAGACCTCTCACATTAGACTATCTCTTATGGCAGCTGGATTTGCCGGTCGGGTCCGGGCAGCCTTACGCCATAACCGAGTCTAACCTCGTGTCTTTACACTTGTCACGTATTAAGTTTGTGCCTAAGACCTCTCACTTTGGGCCAATCATTTGTAGCCGCTGGATTTGCCGGTTGGTTCCGGGCAGTCTTATGCTGCAAAAGGGTCCAACCTCGTGTCTTAGTCGATTAATTACACCTAATTAATCACCCCCATATTTCGAATTAATTTTCCCTAATTAATTCCAATGTTAACGATGTACATAATTGACTCAGTTATGTCCATCCACTTTATGGTATGCATAATCATACCAACTTCACACAATTTCATTAACATGTATATTAACCACATATTTCCCCACGTAATTCACTAACATGACATAAAAGGGAAGATTCATCACAAATACAATGGGTTCAACTTGCATAATACATTTGCATCAACATGGGTTTAAAGTTGTCAACATGCATATAGCATCAAACCCAACTAGCATAAATAATCAACCCAAACTTGCATGAATCAAATATGTCATAAAGAGGTTAACTTGCATAAGTTTCTTATGTCATACAAAGGGGTAAACTTGCATATGTATGTATGACATATAAAGGGGTTAACTTGCATATGTATGCATATCATCCAAAGGTGTAAACTTGCACATGTTACTTGCATATAATCAAACACCAAACTTGCATAACATGTCATATGTGAACTTGCATATAATCATACACCAAACTTGCATACGTATGAACTTGCATATAATCATACAACAAACTTGCATAACATGTCATATGTAAACTTGCATATAATCATACACCAAACTTGCATACATATGAACTTGCATATAATCATACACCAAACATGCATACATATGAACTTGCATATAATCATACACCAAACTTGCATAATCATGGTGTCATAATGGATCAATGTTTATCACAGCAATTTGCATAACTAGCATCATGAATCACATAGCCTAACACTTGCATAACATCATGATCATGTAGCATATAACTTGCATAACTTGCATAACATCATGAACATGTAGCATATGACTTGCATAACTTGCATAACATCATGAACATGTAGCGTATGACTTGCATAACTTGCATAACATCACAAACACATAGCATATAACTTGCATAACATGCATAAAATCATTAACACATAGCATATAACTTGCATAACTTGCATTGATCCACATTCATAGCCATAACCTCATTATATCCTATCATAATCATTTCAATAATTGGTCATTAAGGCTATAGAAAACTCACAACTTGTTGATTAGCACTCCTAAGAAGAAGATTAAGTTGCTAGAGTTGATTAGAAGTTGATTTGAGAAGCTATCTTCTTCTTTAATTTGGTGGAGGCTCCTTCAAGTTGCATTTTGACGGCATAACGGTGTTGTAGCTATTTTTAGTATGAATTAGGGTAGTCTTAGGGTGTATTTATAGAGTAGTTATGTGTTTTAGGCCATTAGATTAACCCTAAATTAGATTAGAGCCGTCAAATCTCGTCCTAGCCACCAAAACACAGCCCAAAAGCCAAGCTGATGCACCCAGGTCACCTGGGCTCGACCAGGGAGGTCGACCCCCAGGTCGACACTAGGGTCGACTCCCCAGTCGACCTGGTGGGCAGGTCGACTCCCCAGTCGACCCCCAGGTCGACCCCCTGGGTCTGGCGGGAATTTTCCCGCCACTTCTGAAATGTGAAATTTTCATATTTAAAATCTGTTTTAAATTTCTGAAAACTTCTTCGGGCCTTATCTGGGTCATACGGACTCCGATTTTCGAAAACTCAGACTCTATTTCGCGTATTTTTCCGAGACGAACGCAATGGCATAGCCCGTTTCCCCTGCTTCAGATGTTAAAATTTAATTCTTCCCTGTTTTATATTATAGCAAGTTTTTCAACATACGGGGTGTTACATGTTTTGAACTTTAATTGGTTCTTTAAGTTTTCTTTGTTTCAATTTTAACTTGTGAACAGTGTTGCCAGAAATTAAGCTACGTGATGCACCAGTAACAAAAAGTACAGAAACAGGAATATTTTTAATGGTAAGGGTACCTCCCAAGACATCAGGTTTACCTGATCCATCGGTGGTAGCTGGCGGGGTCTCCCCGTCATACACATGATCCACTTGTGCATTCTGCTTTAGAGGACAATTCCTGCTATAGTACCCCTTCTTATGGCAGTTGTAGCATTCGGTTGAGTCATTTGCCTTTGGTTTCCTCGGGGCTTTGCATACATTAGAAAAATGTCCTGGCTTCCCGCAGTTGTAGCAATTTCCTTTGGGGATCTTTCCAGGTTTCTGAGTAGCGGCCGCTGTAATGCTAGACTCGAGTTGATCTGTTGAAGCCTTGCGCTTATTTCCAGCTTGGCTTTTGGCACGTTCTTGGCTGGCGTGCCTTTCATCCATATCTTCATAATTGCAAGCCATTTCTACCAATTCTGAGAAGGAGATTTTGATGTTGCTCATGGCTCTGTCATGGTACTTGCGCTTTAGCCCAAATATGAATCTCTTGTTCTTTGCTTTGTTATTCATAATAAGCTCTGGAGCATAGCGCGACAACTGGGTGAATTTATTCAGGTAATCTTGAATAGAGAGATCTCCTTGCTGGAGATTAGCAAACTGCTCTCGCATCCTCTCTAGAGCCTGTTCAGGTACAAACTTCTCGTTGAACATGGTTTTGAATTGCTCCCAGGTCCTGACAGTACCTGCTGCATCTTCTGAGGTGATGGCATCCCACCACAGCTCTGCTTCCTCCTGTAGGAGCCAAATACCTAGTCGTGCTTTGTTGTTGGTTCCCATACCCATGCCTTCAAAGATTTTCTCACAGGTCTTCAACCAAGCTATAGCCTCGGTCACTATACCAGTGCCAGAAAAGGGTTTTCCCCCAAGGTTCCTATACCTCTTCGCTACTCTGTCTAGCTCGAAGTCCTCGGGTGCTGGTGGCTGAACAATAGGGCCTCTCTCAACTACGGGGATATTCCCCCGTCCTCCTGCTGCTCCTGCTCGGCCTCCACAGCCTCCTCTAGCTGCTGCTGCTCGTGTAGCCATCTAAGAGTATTGTATAAGCAAGAAAAGAGTCAAGCTCACAGATTTGATAATTTTCATAAATGATAATGCAGGGGAATACAAGGAAAGGAAATGACGTACTGATCAAATTTGTTTTGCTAATCTTCTTAGCTCATTCTAGGACATTGCTAATCCTATCTCTAATGAGCTACTCACCTTAGAACACTACTGATTCTATTCTGACGAGGTTTTTAATGTGTTAGATCCCGGAACTAAGGTTAACCAAAGCTCTGATACCAACTGTGACGATCCCAAAATCCGAGGGGCGGTATTAAGGATAATCATTGGAATATAACACATTAATCATCATAGCAGAATACAGATAATAGCAGAAACAATAAATAGAATAATTTTACATGGATATGACAGCGGAATCACAACATGTAATAACATCAGAATAGCATAGTGTAGGATATAACTTAGTAAATAAAAGGGAAGTGATCAGTCATCATCGCCAGAGGCGGAATACATACATGCAGTGAGACATAATAAGGGTATCAGTCTACATCGCCAAAGGCGGAACATATACATACAATAAGAAGTACGGAAAGTAAATCAGTTTGCTTCGCCCGTGACAGAATCATAATATAAGTACAGTAATGGCGGAAAATGTCAAAGTCGTCTCTGTGAAGTCAGTCTCGCCATGAGCCAAAATGCACTCTATGCAATAGTGCAGAGCCAAAAACAACCTGTCACCTGTGAACTAGGCTGCCCATGTGAAAATAAGGGCACCCACGTTTGCAAAGTGAAACAAACAATGAGTCAGTCATGGGGACTGGTATGAGGAATCTATCTAATAATTTAAACAACTGTAATAAGAAAATCATAGGACCACGCCACTTTCGCGGAACGGGTTTACTCTAGTGATTGCTAGTGCATTTAAAACAAAGTAAATTCTTTTAAAACAACGCAATTCTTTTAAAAAGAATGAAGCCGTTATAAGACTCAGGTCCCATCACACAATGCAACGCAAGCCGGAGGACAGAGTTTTACCTTATAATGGCCAAATATGCTTGATACGTATAAAGCAAAATCATTTGATGTTATTACTAGTGCATATATGTTTCAAAAATGAATAGCATCATAAATATCAATCATAGACGGCATAAGTGCCCCATACCACTATGTCGCCATACTAGTTCTACAATCGAGTCCGTTATTTCATATTGGAAATTGGATTTTCGTCATGAGTCGAGGCAAGGGGCAAGCTCCTCTCCGCTTCGAGACATTCTAGCAAATACCTCAGGACTACACACTCTGGGTAACCCCTGGATGCTTCAGGGCCGGTCCTCTCTTACGTTTGAGGATTAATTATGCCTGAACACACGTTTCCCGGTCCTTACAGACCTATAATCGAGGCGCCTCGCATTCCAACAACCACAAAGGTGAAAAGTAGATATATATGTTAGGGCTGGTAAGTCACTGACACCACCATAGCTAGAAAGAAACGTCGTGCTCTCCCTACAGTCCGTATCCCGTTTTTGACTCATACTGGGGTGTGAGGCTCGCGAATCTACGAAATACACAAAGCTAGGCCACGTAGACCGTGCTTTGATCATCATCCACAAGACTTTGCTTTGCAACAGAAGCCTTGATCACAGCATCTTGGCATGCCACAGAGGCAGTCCACTCCATACGATTGATTTCTATTGATATATAACATCTGAGCTCGTACGTTTCAGAGAAGGGCGTTAAGCAAAAGAATAAATTCTCCGCCGCCAAACAGATATATATTTAACAGAGATCAATCAGTATAGAACAAAATCCAATGTCAGACACACAGTCCATTTACAAGTCCGTTCTGGGTCTGAACGAAACCAGAGGCGTCAAATTCCTCGTATATCCGTCCAATCAACGCATACGTTCAGACGGTTACTACTTCCGTCCCTTTCTGGTAGCTACTCCGGTCAGGAACATCAGTAGTGCCCATCCAACCGATACGAAGATCGTCGGTCTTGGATCATCTTTGCATTTTCCAATTCGAATCGCTCGATAAATTATTTGAAATGAGGGTTAGCTCGGCCTTTTCAAATAATTCACGTAATTAGAATTTAAATCGATTCTTTCCGTGGTTATATTATTCGACATCTATCTTTCAGTTCTTTAGTGTTATTTTCGTGTCAAACATATACAACTATCAAATATCAAACAATTCAAGCCCAATTGGCTTATTTGCAATCTATGTTGCTTATAATATTTTATATCGATTTTTCGCCATTTTTATTTATTTAAAAATGGACATATTTAATTAAACGACGTTTCAGGTCGTGCCGTGGCACTGGCGCTATTTTCCCCTAATTTGTTTTACTCATACCGAAAAATCTAACCGTTGGATTTCTACAAAGTCTATATCAGTGGGAAGATATTCCCAAAGCGAACCCGACGATTCCAGTTTCGTGAAAATCCGACGGTCGGATCTCCCACACTAGTCGTTTGAAGTTACGGTTTCAAAATTCAAACTACAGCGTCGTTATTCGATGTAATTTAATTATATTTATATTTATATATAAATATAAACAATTCTGGCGCTGTTTTTCTTCAGATTTGAATTAAACATTCCGGACAATCCATCCGTTGGATTTTTACAAGGTTGGTGCCGTTGGGAAGATATTTCCAAGGCCAACCCAGCGGTTGCGGTTTCGGGAAAATCCGATGGTCGGGTTTCTCGTACTAATCGTTTCAAATTACGATTCCGAAACACGAACTGCACGGCTTTGATTCCTTTTAATTATATTTATATTTATATACATATATATATATATATAGTACATTCTATAATTCCAACTATAGTTCATTCTATATTTTCAACTTCGTTTTCACTTCAAATATTTCACCAACGCCCTAATATTTCGAAAAATTTCGCCATAACCTCCTTTGTACGGGGAGGGGTTTGGAAATTTATTGGGCCGTGTTAGGTACCCAATAAATCCTAAAAAGCATCCACATATTTATAGTGATATATTCTGGTGTTTACGGGGGAGCATGTATAGATAATCACTCCAGAGAATAAATTATCGCCACCCCGTTTCCATGTGGAAATAAATAGTCCATGTGCCGTATCTAATAACTAGAGAGACGTGATTATTGTCAACTCCAGACCCGTGTGGGGTTTTTATTAATCTGGCGATTTATCGTTATATTTTATATAGTCCATATCAGTCATCAGTTCAACCTTTAGTATATAATCATTGCCATACAAGCCTCTTGCTCGTATGGTAAATCTTCCACCTCGTCACACAAGCTCCAATTGCTTATGTGGAATATGATGAAGTATGCCTATCGTTAAGAAGTATGCCATGTAATGTAGTTCAAAATTAATTGTTACTATCCTATGGCGATATTTATTATTTCACATAGAATAACCAGCACTCCGCATCCAACGGCATTCACAGGAGTTGATATAAAAATAAAATAGCGCAGCCAACTCATCTAGGCTTACCTATTTGTCGGGCACACAAATAATTTCTTTACTCTATAGCTAATCCGTTTTTCCTGTTCAACACATGTATATATATATGCAGAACAAAGCTAATAATAATATTTCTAGCAAACTATTATTTATTTCAACACGTGTGTATTTTTATCAAAGCATATATATGATAAAAGAAATATTTTTATCGTCAAAAATATTTATTCAACACGTGAATTTTTTTAACACTTCATATTCACAATAAAATATAGTTTTTATTATCGATTCATTTTATTTTTAAAATACGATAACATTCAACACATGAATTTCAACTCGACGAACGAATTGCAATTCAACACATGAATATTCTATATAGTTTGTATATATATATATATAAATGTGATTTTTATCGCTAAAGCTATTTGTTTAAATTCAAATAATATTCAACACATGAATTTCAACTCAACGAATGAATTGCAACTCAACACATGAATATTCGATATAGTTTGTATATATATAAAAATGTGATTTTTATCGCTAAAGCTATTTGTTTAAGTTCAAATAATATTCAACACATGAATTTCAACTCAACGAATGAATTGCAACTCAACACATGAATATTCGATATAGTTTGTATATATATAAAAATGTGATTTTTATCGCTAAAGCTATTTGTTTAAATTCAAATAATATTCAACACATGAATTTCAACTCAACGAATGAATTGCAACTCAACACATGAATATTCAATATAGTTGTAATTTATTTCAACGAATGAAAATTATTCTGACACATGTATATTTCAGAAAATTTCGGCAGCATAACGGCAGGATAGTTAAAACCGGGACCTCCCTAGTACGACTCCTCGCTCTACCTTAAAACCTCGCGGTTTTTGACAATGGGGATCATGCATCTAGTTCGCGCGCAGGCGGCATGTTTTATTTTCAATTCCACAATCCTATTCTAATTTGTTTCAACCACAAGAGGGTATTTTTCAACCACAAAGGTATTTTTCAACCATCAAATCAACCACAAACAATTATTTCCAACCATTCGTCATACCATATAATATCACGTCAATCACAAGCAATAAATATCATCCATGGTCTGTGGACGAGGGGAGTATATATATTATATTATAATTCAATTGCATTTCATCACAATTCAAAGCATATATGTTTCATTCAACGCTTGTATAATTTATACATCGCTAATATAACTTATACAACACATGTACATGAGGTATACAATGTGTATATAATTTACACTTCGCTTATATAATTTATACAACGCGATTACATTCACACAATCAGTTTAAATTCCTCACATTGGTTATTGCAGTGCTAAAAATCGTAGGAAGATCAGAAAAATCCGTGGCTTCTTCTAGAATGTAGAGAGCCTCCTTGCGGTCATGGTGTCTCCTGTTTCATCGAATTTCGTTAACGAACAAAACAGATATTATTTTTCAAAGTTTTGCAACGCTTTATAGTGTTATTTTCAATTCTGAATAATAAAGGTCGTACCTTTATTTTTGCTTCGAAACTAGGTTTGGGATTTTTGCAAAATCCGTGAAGTATGGGGATGATCGGCGGTGCTGACGTGGAAGGGGGCGGGGAGGGCTTCACGGCGCTGGTGGTTTGAGGGGTTGCGATGGCGAATCGGGGCGTCGGCGGCGCTGGGAAGTCGACAAGTTCCTTGACGTCATTCAGGTGGAGGAGCTGATGATAGAGGGCGGCGCTTGGTCGGATGTGGAGAGGAGGCGAAGGGCCGTCGACTGGTGGTGGTGGCGCGGCCTAGCGTCGCCTGTAGCAGTCGGAAAGGGGAAGAGAAGCGCGGAGCAACGAGGATCGTCGGTTTCGTCTCTAGCGGCTAGGGTTTTGAGATTTTTTTTTTATAAAGGAAAATTCCTATTGGTCGAAGCTATATAGGAAATTTTAAATAGTGTTTTCACAAACGGACTCGAAATCAAACCCAACGATTGTCGCCCCTAGCTAAATACCCCCATTCCGGACACAATGGGATATGTTTCGTTGGCTAATTCGACTGTTACAGTCAGTTATTTTTCAAATTAAAATATAAAACATTCAATATTTAATTTGAACGTACATTTCAATTTGCCAGGGCCACAAACTGAATCGAAAAATTCCAGAAAAATAAATATAGCTTTGTTTTGACGATACGGTCCTAACAAAACCAGTTTCGTCTAATTCTGAGCTCGTTTGAAAAACGGCCATTTTTAGATCGACCCATTTTAACAGAAATTGACCAATCACATTTTCTTTTGCCCCGCTCACATACTAGCTTCAAAAATTATGAAATTTGAAACATAGCAATAATTTGACATCCCGGACCCAACAAAAGTGGTTTCGTCGAATACCGAGGTCGTATGCAAAATATCAATTTTCAAGGGCTATTTATGTTATATAGCGACCTTTCTGAAAATTCAATTGGCCATAACTTTTGATCCCCGCTATGAAACTTCGATTTTTCAGATTCGTTAGAAAGGTATTCATAAACAAATTTAAATTTTTTCAGTTTCGCTAAAATCCGTTACATTTTCCACCCGTTATAGTCAGACAAAGTTTGTATTCAAACTTTCAAACTACAATACTATGCCCAATTCTTTATTTTATTGAAATATGCTATTTCAATTATTCAAATTCTTTGGTAATAACCAAATTTAAAATTTTTAAATTGGTTCACATTTTCCGGGTTATTACATCTGACATCGTACTGTCCTCAGGACGGTCAGTTTTAGAATCAATTTTATTACTAGAGATGACTTCCTCTTCGTCGCACAACATGCCTTTCTTATGGAGATCTTCATACTGATAAGCCATACAAATCATTTCTGGAAAAGGAAGCTTCACATGCCCCCATTACTTTATTCTGGTATTTCCTTTTAAGCCCGTTAATAAATCTCAGAATCTTTCTCTTCGTATTTTGAATTAGATGGGGAGCAAAGTGAGAAAGCTCGTTGAATTTCTTATGATATTCTGGAATGGTCAAATCTCCTTGTATCAGATAAGAGAATTCATCACATAATCGCTCAGTCGCTTCAGGAGGAGTAAATCTTTCCAGGAAAATCTCTTTGAATCTTTCCCAGGTGATATCACCCTCTGGATTATTCTCAATAACTGAATCCCACCAGAACAAGGCTTCGTCTTTGAGTGTCCAGGATGCCAGTAATCTTTTCTGGTCATCCTTCATCTTTAAACCATCAAAGATCTTCTTAGCTGAACGAATCCAAGCTTGTGTCTTCATAATAGATTCTTCACCAGAGAACGGTATTCCACCCATATTTCGATACTTGATTAATAGGGCCTCAATATCCGGTTCTGCATTCCTTCTGTTTCTGACACTCATTTTCTAGTACTTTTGCAAATAGCAGATCAAGTGTCAGGTCACAGAAAAGATATTTTAAAACATAGAAACATGTACTTCAAATGTAAATGTGTCTTTTGGGGTGTATTTCATTCTGCTTTACTCATACTAGGATATTACTGATCCTATCTGTAATGAGTTACTCGTCCTAGAACACTACTGGTTCTATTTCTGACGAGTTTGCTAATATGTTATATTCCAAAACTAAGCTTAACCAAAGCTCTGATACCAAATGTGACGACCCCAAAACCCCGTACTGACGGTGGTAAGGGTAATCTTTGGAATATAACACAGAAACAAATAACAACAGAACAGAATTAAATAAATACACCAGATAATGCACAATAGAATATACTGGATAAACATAATAATCAGAGTTACATAGTATAAAGGATCATACTTAGTACAAATATTGTTCATCTATACATAAATGTCTACAGCGGAAATAAACATAATATGCAATAGGAGCTGAACAACATAAAAAGAGATAAATAATAGAATCCATCTTCAGCTCTAGCCATCCAGAAAGAGCCAGCTAAACCTGAATACAAGGCTGCCCGTGTAGAAAAAGGGGCACCCGAGTTTGAAAGTGAAACAAACTACGAGTCAGTCATGGGACTGGTATGAGAAATCTGCTTAACACATTTTATAATATGGCTAATCACAGAACCACGCCACTTTCGCGGAACGGGTTTACTCCATTGGATTGCCAGTGCTTTACCACAAGTAAATCTTTTAAACATCGCAATGCTTTTTATAAAAATGAAGCCATTATAAGACCCAGTTCCCATCACACAATGCAACGCAAACCGGAGGATAGAGTTTTTTTACCTTATAATGGCCAAAATATGCTTGATACGAATAAAACAAAAGCATTTGATAATATTACTATTGTTTATATGTTTTAAAAACAATTTCAAATCATAAGTATCAATCATAGACGACATGAGCGTCCCATGCCACTATGTCGCCAAATATAGGTTTACAATCAAAACCGCACAATGTCGTATTTGGAAATTGGATTTCCGTCATGAACCAAGGCAAAAGATAGTCCTTACCGAATTTGAGACTGTCTAGCCCGAGTATCATGAACAGCCGCAACTGCACCTTAGATCGTCAGGGCCGGTCCACACGGAGTGGACTATAATGCTTGAACAATGCGTTTCCCCGCCTATGGGGCGTAAATGAGCCAACGAATGACTCCATCGGTCCCAGATCGACTGATATATCTGAGGTGCCTCACAGCGGCAACAACCACACTGGTGAAAATAGTATAAATGTCAGCCAGTTTAAGCACTGACACCACCTCTAGCTAGAAAGAAACGCACGTCCCCCATGTGGTCCTCTCCTGTTTCTTGTTCATACCGGTGTGTGAGGCTCGCATATTCACGTTATACACAAAACTATGCCACATAGGCCGAGCTTCGATCATCAACCACAAGACTTTGCTTTTCAACAGAAGCCTTGATCACTGCATCTTAGCATGCCACAGAGGCAATTCACACCATGCAACTGATGGCTATCAGTTACACAGAATGAATTCCAATCTCAGACATACAGTCCATTTATAAGTCCGTTCTGGGTCTGAACGAAACCGGAGGCATTATATACCTCGCATACCCATCGATCTCCACGTACGTCTGGATGATCACCACTCATTATCCATATTTCGGGATGCCTCTCAATCAGGACATCAGTTATCATCCAAACGGTGTGAAGTTCTCCGGTCATTGACCACCTTCTTCATCATCAATTTCTTATCGTCGATTCAGTTATTCAGAATGGGATAAACCCGGTCTTTCTGAGCAACTCGCGTATATAATTAACAAATGCTACACAAACACAACATACGCATTATTCCAATTCATCAGTCACTAACCGTAAATTAGTAAGAGAATAATTTCCGAAATATTAACCCCGAAGGCCGAAACCAACATTAGATCAAGACCTAGGAAACCATTCGACTTAGCTAACCTTCAGTTAGTTTATAAATTTCACATTCTTAGGGATAGGTTCCCATTATTTTTATCAAATATAAATTCTTTAGTATAATTTTCATGTCAAACACATTCAACCATCAAATATCCAATAAACCGGGTAAATTCGGTTTATTTCTATTCCATATCGTTTATAATATTTTATAACGATTTATCGCTATTTTTATTTATTTAAAAATAGCCCATTTATTCAAACGACTCTTCAGGCCATAACGCGGCCATGGCACTGTTTTTCTTCAGATTTGATTTACACATATCTGAAAATCTAACCATTGAATCTTCACAAATTTTATATCATTAGAAATATCTTTTCAAAATAAATCCAATGGTTCCAATTTTGGAAAATCCGACTGTCAAATCTCCCGGTACAATCGTTTGAAGTTTCGATTTCAAAATACGAACTGCGGCGTCGTTATTCAATTTAATTTAATTATATTTATATATATATATATATATATAATCGATTCTAGCGCTGTTTTTCTTCAGATTTGAATTAAACATTCCAGACAATCCAACCGTTGTATCTTCACAAAATTGGTGTCGTTGGAAAGATATTTCCAAAGCGAACCCAATGGTTTCGATTTCGGGAAAATCCGATGGTCGGATCTCCCGCACTAATCGTTTGAAATCATGGTTTCAAAACACAAACTGCTGCTTCGTTATTCGATTTATTTTAATTATATATATATATATATATATAATTTTTTCTTCTATTTCAAAATCATATTCTTTTCATACATTTGATAAAAATGATATTTTTATCCAACCAACCTTTATTTCGACACTTTACTATTTTTAACAATTCATGTATATAATAAAAATATGATTTTTATTGTAAAACAATTTATTTCAAAATACGACAATTTTATAATCAGAATTACACAGCATACAGGATCATACTTAGTACAAATACAGTTCAACTATACATATATGTCTACAGCAGAAAACAAACATAATGTACAATAGGAGCTGAACAACATAAAAAGAGATAAATGATAGAATCCATCTTCAACTCCAGCTATCCAGAAAGAGCCAGCTAAACCTGAATACAAGGCTGCCTGTGTAGAAAAAGGGGCACCCTAGTTTGAAAGTGAAATAAGCTACGAGTCAGTCATGGGATTGTTATGAGAAATCTACTCAACACATTTAAAATATGGCTAATCACAGGACCACGCCACTTTCGTGGAACGAATTTACTCCATCGGATTGCCAGTTCTTTAAAACAAATAATTCTTTTAAACATCACAATGCTTTTTATAAAAATGAAGCCATTATAAGACTCAGTTCCCATCACACAATGCAACGCAAACCGGAGGATAGAGTTTTTACCTTATAACGACCAAAATATGCTTGATACGAATAAAACAAAAGCATTTGATACTACTATTAGTGTTTATATGTTTCAAAAGCAATTTCAAATCATAAGTACCAATCATAGACGAAATTAATGCTCCATACCACTATGTGGCCATATATAGGTATACAATCAAAACCGCACAGTCACGTATTTGGAAATTGGATTTCCGTCCTGACCCAAGGCAAAAGATAGTCCTTACTGAATTCGAGACTGCCTAGCCTGAGCCTTAGGAACAGCCGCAAATTCCCCTTGGAGCGACAGGGCCGGTCCACCGATGTGGATTAAAATTCCTGAACACAGTGTTTCCCCGCCCTATGGGGCGTAAATGAGCCAACGAATGACTTCATCGGTCCCGGATCGACCAAAATTACCGAGGCGCCTCGCTATCCATCATCCACATAAGTAAAATGTCATGCCGTGTAAAAACACTGACACAACTCCTAGCTAGGAAGAAACGCAGGCCCTCCCTAAGGTCCTTCTCCCATTTCTGGTTCATACCGGGGTGTGAGGCTTGCGAATTCACGTTATACACAAAGCTACGCCATACAGGCGGTGCTTTGATCATCAATCACAAGACTTTGCTTTTCAACAGAAGCACTGATCATTTGCCACTTAGGCATGCCACACTAGCAATTTATGCCATGCGAATGATGTCCTTCGATATACAACCTCTGAGCTCGTGTGTTTCAGAGAAGGGCGTTAAGCAAAAGAATAAATTCCCCGCCGTTAAACAGATGAAAATTTAATAGAGATCAATCAACCCAGAATAAAATCCAATGTCAGACACACAGTCCATTTACAAGTCCGTTCTGGGTCTGAATGAAACCGGAGGCACTATATACCTCGCATATCCATTGATCTCCACGTACGTCTGGACGATCACCACTCATTATCCATATTTCGGGATGCCTCCCAATCAGGACATCAGTTACCATCCAAACGGGGTGAAGATCGGTCTTCGACCACCGTCTTCATCTTCGATTTCTTATCGTCGATTCAGTTATTCAGAATGGGATAAACCCGGTCTTTCTGAGCAACTCGCGTATATAATAAACGAGTGCAACACAAGCATACATAGCATCATTTCAATTCATTAGTCACTAACCGTAAATCAGTAAGAGAATGATTTCCCAAATATTAACCCCGAAGGCCGAAACCAACATCAGATCAACACCCAGGAAGCCATTCGACTTAGCCAACCTTCAGTTAGTTTCTAAATTTCACATCCATATCGTTTATAACATTTTATAATGATTTATCGCTATTTTTATTTATTTTAAAATAGCCAATTTATTCAAAACGACGCTTCAGGCCATAATGCGGCCATAGCGCTATTGTTCTTCAGATTTGATTTTCACATATCTGAAAATCTAACTGCTGGATCTTCACCAAATTTACATCATTAGAACGATCTTTTCAAATCGAATCCAACGGTTCCAGTTTCGGGAAATTCCAACGGTCGGATCTCCCGGTATAATCGTTTGAAGTTTCGATTTCAAAATACGAACTGCAACGTCGTTATTCGATTATATATATATATATATATATATATATAATCGATTCTGGCGCTGTTTTCCTTCAGATTTGAATTAAACATTCCAGACAATCCAACCTTTGGATTTTTACAAAGTTGGTGCCGTTGGAAAGATATTTCCAAAGCGAAGCCAACGGTTGCTGTTTCGGGAAAATCCGATGATCGGATCTCCCTCACTAATCGCTTGAAATCACAGTTTCAAAATACGAACTACAGCTTCGTTATTCGATATATTTTAATTCTATATATATATATATCGATTCTTCGATTTCAAAGCTATATTCTTTTCATACATTTGATAAAAATTATATTTTTATCTAACTGTCTTCTATTTCAACACTTCACTATTTTTAACAATTCATGTATATAATAAAAATGTGATTTTTAATGTAAAACAATTTATTTCAAAACTCGACTATTTTATATAGTTAATATTGGTGATAGAAATAGGATTTTTATTTTAAAACAATTTATTTCGAAACAAGATTATTTTATATAGTTCATATTGATGATAAAAATAGGATTTTTATTATAAAACAATTTCTTTCAAAATATGAATACCATTCAACACATGAATTTCAATTCAACGAATGAATATCGATTCAACACATGAAGGTTTTCTATAGTTTATATATACATATAAAAAGGTATTTTTTATATTTAAAACACGAATATCATTCAACACATGAATTTCTATCCAACGAATGAATATCGATTCAACACATGAAGGTTTTCTATAGTTTATATATATAGAGTAAAAATATTATTTTTATATTTAAAACACGAATACCATTCAACACATGAATTTCAATTCAACGAATGAATTTCGATTCAACACATGAAGGTTTTCTATAGTTTGTGTATATATATAAAAAGGTGATTTTTATATTTAAAACACGAATACCATTCAACACATGAATTTCAATTCAACGAATGAATTTCTATTCAACACATGAAGGTTTTCTATAGTTTATATATATAGAGTAAAAATGTGATTTTTATATTTAAAACACGAATACCATTCAACACATGAATTTCAATTCAACGAATGAATTTCTATTCAACACATGAATGTTTTCTATTCAACAGACGAATATATTTTCAATACAAGAAAATAATTCTAACACATGAATATTATTCAAAATTTCGGCAGCATAACGGTAGGGTAGTTAAAATCGGGACCGTCCCTAGTACGGGTCCTCGCTCTACCTTAAAGCCTCGCAACTTTTGACAATGGGGAATCATGCATCTAGTTCGCACGCAGGCGGCATGTATATTTTTTTTATTTTCCACAAACTAATCCTATGTAATTTCAACCAAATATTTCTCAACCACAAACGGGTATTTTTCAACCACAATCAATCAATTTCAACCACAAACAATTTCAATCAACCATTCGCTATCAATCAATTTTAACACCAATCACAACCAATAAATATCGTCCATGGTTTGTGGACGAGGGGCGTGTGTATATATATATATATATGGCATTTCAATTCTATTTCAACACATATATAATTTTTACAATGCATATATAACTTATACATCGAACGTACAACTTATACAACGCTTATACATGAGGTGTACAACGCTTATATAACTCATACATCGACTATATAATTTACACATCGTCATTTTCCATATCGTTTATAAATTAGAAATCTCACATTGGTTTCCACTCCACCAAAAATAGCAGAAGGCTCAGAAAAATATGTGGTCTCTTCTAAAATGTAGAGGACGTCCACACGAGTCCACTGTCTCTTGTTTCACCGAGTTTCGACAAGAAATGAAAAAGATATAATTATTCAAAGTTTGCAATGGTTTAACGGTGTTAAAACTGTTGAAAATAAACCAAAGCCGTTACCTTCATTCCTCGTTCAAAACTAGGTTTTGAATTATCACGAAATTCGTGAAACTATTCGTCGATCGGCCAGCGCCACAGCGTAGGGCTAGGAGAGAGCTTCCAGGCGCGGTGATCGATGCTCAGATCGACGGCGAGGAGGAGCTTCGGCGGCAGTTTCAACGGCGATACTTCGGGGTGCCCGATCTCCCGAAATACTGAGCGATAAATTACAATCCCTATATGGATTTGAAGATCGCGAAACGATCTACAAAAACTTCAACTGGGGCATGGGTTTTTATTGCGTGTAGGAGGAGGAATCGAAGGGGGAAGTTTTGAACGATTTCCGCTGTTGTTCGCGTTTAATCGGGGAGAGAGAAAGAGGGTCTTTTAAAAAAAAATCTGATTGGCCAGTGGGTTTTAAAAGGGGTTTTCTGACACGACCTCCAATCCAAACCCAACGACTATCATCCCTAGTGTTTTACCCCTATTCCGAACACAATGGGATATGTTTCGTAGGACCATTCAACTGTTTCAGTCAGTTTTCATTCAATTTAAAATATATATCATTCAATATTTGATTTGAACGTACATTTCAATTTTCCAGGGCCACAAACTGATTCGAAAAATTCCAGAAAAATAAATCTAGCTATGTTTTGACGATACGGTCCCAACAAAACTAGTTTCTTCGAATTCCGAGACTGTTTGTAAAATGGCCCTTTTCTGGTCGATCCAATTTAACTTTAATTGACCAAAACACATTTTCCTTTGCCACGCTCACATACTAGATTCAAAAATTATGAAATTTGAAAACTAGCAATTATTTGACATCCCGGATCCAACAAAATTGGTTTCGTCGAATTCCGAGGTTGTTTGCAAAATGGCTAATTTCACGGGCTATATAAATTCCATAGCGACCTTTCAAAAAATTCATTTGGCCATAACTTTTGCACCCCGCTATGAAACTTAGATTTTTCAAATTCGTTAGAAAGGTATTTACTAACAGATTTAAATATTTTTGGTTTCACTCAAATCCTGTTTGTTTTGCACCCGGTACGGCCAATCAAAGTTTGAATTCAAATTTTGAAACTACCGCGCCATTTCAGGCCTTGTTTATAATTAGAATTAATTATATTCGTTTTCAAACGTCGATTCAAACTCACTTTTCATTGCTACTATTTAAAATATTTATTTTAAATATTTAAAATCCACTATTTTAGCCAATTTAAATTTTTTAAATCGGTTTGGATTTTCCGGGTCGTTACATCAATCAAGTAGGGGTTAATTACCTCTCAGACCTTAACTGAACAACGTTTTAACTTCATAATAGACAAAGTTTATCTTTTTAAACCTTGAACAACTTCCTTGTGAACCTCACGGATTATATTTACGAATCCACTTCTTTTATAGAAACATTGGTTATAACGATAACGTTATAATCCCTACTTTCGAAATATCTAACTTCAAGTATAACTTTTTGTTCTTTATTTTGAATAAATAAATAAACACCTAATTTATAAATAAATAAATCTTGATTTAAACACCGGAAAGTATAAGTACTTTCTCGAGTTCGACATAATCGAATTCAACAATTAACTCTCTTCGAATAACTAATATTCGATTAACTCACTTCGAATAACTAATATTCGATTAACTCACTTCGAATGGCTTGTATTTGATTACTCTCTTCGAATAACTAATATTCGATAACTCTTCTCTTCGAATAACTAATATTCGGTTTAACTCCATTCGAATAACTTATATTCGATTTAACTCCTTTTGAACAAACTATATTTGATAACCCCTTCGAATAACTAATATTCGATAACCCTTTCGAATAACTAATATTCGATAACTCCTTTCGAATAACTAATATTCAATAACCCATTTCGAATAACCAATATTTGATTAACTCATTTCGAATAACTCTATTCGATAAATTCTTATCCTCGATTAATCAATACTCGACGAACTCTAACTCGATTAACAAATACTCAACTAACTCTAACTCGATTAACTCTAATTTGATTAACTCATTTCAATTATCTTCTTTTCATTAACTACTTCATTCTATTCGAATAAACTATAATTGATTAACTCTTTTAAGTCTATTCGAATAAACTATGTCTGTTTTAACTTTATTTCGAATAGCTAATATTCGGTTTAACTCCATTCGAATAACTTATATTCGATTAACTCTAATTGAATAACTTATATTCAATTAACTCTACTGGTTAACTCTAACTGGTTAACTCTAATTGATTAACTCTAACTGGTTAACTCTAACTGGTTAACTCTAACTGGTTAACTCTATCCAATTTACTCTTCGTCAATATTCAGATTCACGTATCGATGTTGAAATCGATTCTTACTTCTCCATATAAGTCCTGACTTATATATTCTATTTATCCAATGATAAATATTTTATTTAATTTATAAAATATTATTTATAAATTTATCTTCTCCACTTATCAGTTAAAATAACTTTCTATTTAAAATCTACTTTAAATTCATATTCTGTTATACCCGTGTTCAAAGCACGGGTCTAAACTTTCCTAGTGTAAAATTCTCTTTTTATACAATTCTATTTATTTATCAAACAATTCCCTTTTTATAATTCTATTTATTTCCTAAATAAATATTTCTTTTTATAACTTTATTTATTTTCTAAATAAATATTTCCTTTTAAAAATTATTCTATTTACATTCTAAATAAATATTCCTTTTACACTTCTATTTATTTTCTAAATAAATAATCCTTTTGTACTTCTATTTATTTTCTAAATAAATAATCCTTTTACATTTCTTTTACAAGTATTTTCCTTTATATTTGTTTTACAAATATTTTCCTTTATATTTGTTTTACAAATAATTCCCTTTTCAACTCTTTGATTTTATAATTATTTCCTTTTAAAAAGTCCTTTTCCTTTAATATATATAAAATCCATTGATTTTACATAAATAATTTATTTTCAAAATATACTTTGAAAATCCCCTTTTTACATCCCAGTATTTCTTACAGTATTTAAAATGCCAAACAGCAGTGATTGATATTATTCAAGTGCACATAATCAACAACATATTATATTTCACATCATATATCATAATGTATGAAACAAAACAGTATTTTATATATTGAGGAACCCAGTTGGATCCCTCTAACCTGTTTCCTTGGATCACAGATGTTAAATAATATAATTAACATCGATTTCATTTCACTACAAAATATTCTGCTAAACAGAATCAACCAAACAGTTAACACACAGCAATCAACATATAATTATAGGTTCTAAGAATATGTTATAAAAATATAACTATTCAGGGTTTGTGAGTTTTAGTCACATAACCGTCGCTTGATTCAGACAGAAAATTTATTTTGCTATAAATTGTAACGAGCTCCGATTCGCTCCCAGTCAGTTCCATTGTGGAGCCACCGTCCATACGATCCTAACGTATCTGACCGTTCGAAATTCTGATACAGTATGTTATAGGTATGATCTACAGAAGTTATACGAATATTTTGAATTTAAATAACTTAGTTTAATTTTACATGGGCTTAACATTGACTAGCCGGCCCAATATCAAAACCCACCCGCCTCAAATGCTTCTTTCCAGATCAGCAAGGAAAACCCGCTGCTTAGACATTACCCAAACCATTTGATCATTATCTACCCTTCGGTTTTCACGAAATTCCTCTTTACCATCGTTAACTTAAATTTAAACATTAATTATAATAAACCTTAATTAAGCCCACCTAATCACCATGTAAAAACTCCCCCATCGTTCCTCTCCTCCGATGTATTCCCGTTCCTTTCACCATAGCCGATTTATACCTTCACCTCGTTCTCCTCCCACATCCCACCGTAACACACACAGTCAGATCCAAACCGCCTCTCTTTCCATGCTCTTCACAACCAACCCACTCTCAATGAACTCACACTAGCCCTCTCACATGCGTTGTTTAGGTCCTCGACGCTACTACAGGAAATCGATCGACAAAATATTCCACCGCACCTTCCCAGATTCTGCCCCGAGCTGCCGCTCAACCTCCTGAACCCCAAACGAATAACAAAACCAAGTATCGATGTCTATCTCACTCAAAACCGTGAACCCTAGCCAACTCTGTCATTTCTGCAGCACACGAAATGAATGTCAAACACTAAAATTCTTATATTGGATTGAAGAGTTTTGAATGGCAATTACAACCATCAATTTTTCATGATTTATGGGTTTTAATTTGGTTTTATTTTGACTTTTAAAACTCGATTTTCACAAATTCTTTTTAGTGGACATTGCGGCGCATTGTTTTGGCCAGAGGAAAGTTAGGTTAGCGTTTAGAATGAGTTGGGATATTTATAGTACAGTTAGTTTATTGTTTTTATATTTTTTTTAATCACTCGCTAATTGTATTCATCCTCTAAAATCCTTGTGATCACATACGATACCCAAAAATCATGAAACTGGACATACAACTAGAGTTCGACATTACGGACCCAATGAAACTAGTTTTGTCGAATTCCGACTGCGCTTGCTCACACAGCTTATTTTTAACTATGAAAATATAGAATGTTTTTCACATTTAAATCCCATACGGCCACATTCTAACTTCAAAAATCATGAAAATTGAAATCTAGAAATAATTTAATATTGCAGATCCAACAAAATTAGTTTCCTCGAAAACAGAGGTCGTTTGCAAAACTGGCTATTTTTAACGCTCTAAATAAACCATTTAAATATATAAATATATTTAAAAATAATTTAATTAAATATTTAAGAATAAATATTATCGTATATATTCACAATAGAATATCATACAGCTCCACTGGGATTTATAGCTCGATATTTCAAATCCCGATTGAATCGATATTCAGTTTATATTGAAATTTCTTTTATGTATATCATTATAAATTATAAAGGAATTCCAAAGCGACTTTTCGAAAATTTGATTTGGTCATAAATAAAAATCTACATAATGAAATCACGATTTTTCTCCTACATTAGAAAAATATACTTCACCAGCTCCATGCATTTCTTGTTTCACAGAAATCCGATTTAAAACGGACCCTGTACATTCAGTTGAAATTCAAATCGCCAAATTACGAACTTCAGCGCCATTTCGAGCTCGATTTTAATTATAATTATACGTTCAACTGTCATTTATATAATATATTCGTTATTCTAATTCAATTCCAAACTGAATTATATATATTTTGAATTGTCCATTTCACATTATATTGTCAATTCACTATTTCTGATTATTTCAAAATTAAATTTATTATTCTCTTAATTATATTAATTAAATAATTCATATAATTTAATTAAACAACCATTTATTTCTATAAATCACTATTTAAATAATTAAATAATTAAACTACTATATCGCTGAAAATACGGGTCGTTACATTCTTCCCTCCATAAAATAATTTCGCCCTCGAAATTGCTAAGGTAGAAAACAAACCCTATTGACTGTTTTAAAATTTATTTTCTTACTTCCTTTTAAGTTTCAACCGACCCAATTAATCTCAATTTAAAATATTAATTAATTTTTACCTATGAAAATTTTCAAAAATCCTGAAAATTTTCTAACACCTGAAATTTTCGAAAATTTTCGCCAGCGCCTCATTTGTTTTGGTCAGTCGGTACAGCTACAACTCGCCTCTCTGGGCCTCCTCCAACCCCAAAAAAATCAAACAGCCAAGCGGCTTGCCAATTTTTCTCATCAAAATCTCAAACCCATATATAATATAAACTGGTACCTTCTTTTTTTTCGGGCATATCAACTTTATCTCTTTCACCTGCTATCAATTCAACATATACCAACGTCATCTCAACCAATTTCCAATCAATATCTGTTCAACACAGCTATTCGCTTATATCTAACCCAAATACTCTGCTTATACTAACCAAATTCCATTTCAAATTCCTATATCACAAATCCAATTTTTTTCTCGATACCATTCTAATCCAATTCAATTCAATTACCACTGAACTGCCTTTATTTCAGTTTCAATTTTTCTTTCTCAAATTTCTATTTAATTTGTTTTTATTTCAAACAATGTTTAACTGGGAATTTCAAATAGCTTAGCCTTTCCAAAAATCAAATATCCTTTTCTGGAATTTCAATACAACTTGTTTTTTCAAAACAATTCAAAAATCATCTCTTTTGTAGTAATCTGACACTTACACACTCGAAAATGAACATCGATGATGTCCGGATCAACATCAGAATCTATTTTCCAGCGACCAAAGTGAGTTCAATACTATATCACTTTCAAGACCATTTCTAAACACTTCCATTTGGAAATCAGTTCAAAATATCATTTTCAATGCTTTAAAACAATTTAAAGTCTCCCAGGATTTTATAATTCTCTTATACTTAATCCAGATTCATTTACAAACACTTTTCCAACTTTCCAGGGTTTTAATTTTGATTTTGATTTAAATTCAGATTTAATTCAATTCATAACACTTATACGAATTCTACTTGGTTATATATATAACCATTTAATTTATAATCTTCCTCCATTATAATAACAACAAATATATCCAATATATTATAATTCTAATATATATATTTTCTCTATATCAAAATATACTTTTGGTAAAATTATTTTCATTTACCCTATTTTCAAAACATATTGTGTCGACCCATCGTATTCCAGTGTTTAGAAACTCCTACCGATACAGTGGATCAAAATGATCGACCAGAACCCATAAACAACTCAATCAATAAAACTCCAAAATATAAAATCATTTTATATTAAATAAAAAATACGTTCACTTGTATATATATGCTCAACTCAATCTATTGTATTACTAACCCCATCTCTAATGAGTCACGCCACAGAGCCAAGGTAATACTTAACCTTCAGCTCTGATACCAACAGTGACGTCCCGGAAATTTGCGATCTTTTGTCATCGACATAAAACCCACGTCGATTATCCAAACATCGAAAATATCGGTAGTTAATGAAAGAAATTAGAGGGTGAGAATAGATAAGATAGAAACATAGAATAGAAGAAGAAGAACGTACAACATCGGAGTAACACGAATCTCGCAGCGGAATGAATAACATATATTATATAACATAACTTTGAAATATAAATTTGTACTTGAATATACATATCATTTCCAAAGTACATCACTTGCAACACAGCAGAAATAACCATAGTTATATAATTCTGAAGCCTCCTGCTCCAGCACTTCAAGTATCTGTAAATCCCAACTACTGGTCTACCGGTACAAAATTGGGCACCCAAGAGTTTAGGGAAAACAAAACAAAATAAACTCCGGGTTAGTCATGTGACTGGTGTGAGTAAACTCAAATCATTTGTTTAACTTTGAAGATCCTTTCAAAGAAAGAATAATCGTAAGGCCGATCCATATATAAACACGGATGGTTTTGACCTTGCGATAACCCAAATCATTTGTAAACAATATTATTCTGATATTGTAATAGTGTCTAACAGAAGTAATATTAATCTAGTAGAACGCTTTCATCTCACACTCTACTTATATAATGTACAACCAAAAACTATGGGTGCTTATTGGGTAATGGATTCCAACTCTAACAAGGTATGGATCCACATTCCGATGTACTCTAAAAGCGATACACTGGAGTTCAGCAAGAACATCTTGCAACTCGGCCACACATGAGCAACCACTCATTTTGCTTGAGTGTATCGAATATATTATCACCTTACAGTTGGTAAACCAACATAACCATTCCCGGAAGTTAAAGAATTGAAAGAAGTAATAAATATGAATATTCTCTAGATAGTGACAACATACCATACTTGGGTGCGACCCACTTAGCCATGCTGCCTACCCGATTTCTATCAATTCCCAGTTGATGAGGCTGGAAGTCATAACGTACCTTTCAACAGATTACTCATTCATTTACTTTGAATGCTACATCGTCATACCCGTCAAACCACAAATTGATTTCCCCAAAATTACCATGGGTATAAGCTTAGTGAAACGACCCGAAATCCCCTATATGGGAAATGACGGATTGAATTAAGAACACGACAAATCAGAACACAAACAGAAGAACATTTCATTGCTTATTACAACAATTTCATCAGAATACAAGAATATACAGAGTACAAATAAATAATATACATTCAATAAATATCAGAGATTACAATACATTACATAGCAGCGGAAAAATAATACAAAACACAACTGAAAGTAATATACGGATACAGAGCTTTCCAGATATCATTCCAGCTATAAACCAGGATCCTATGAATATAAATCTGCAAAACAAAAACTACAAGCTGCCCGTGACGAAAATAAGGGCACCCAGAGTTTAGGTTAAAACAATAAACTCCAGGTCAGTCATGTGACTGGTGTGAGAGCTAAAACAGTTATTAATCTTTATTTTAAAGTTAGGTAGATCAAGGGACCACGCTGTATAACACGGAACGGGTTTCCTCCCAAGAATACTAGTGCATAAAACAACAGCGCAATGCTAAATAAAGAACAATGAAGCAATTATAAGACCCAGGTCCCATCACACAATGCAACATAAGCCGGAGGATAGGGTTTTACCATATAATAGCCAAAGAATGCTTGATACGCTAAATTTCATCTTTTATTAATACTATAAGTGCATAGTGTCAATACAATTTCAATCATAAGTATCAATCATAGATGGCATGGGTACCATATATCATGTAGCCATATATTGATTTACAATCAAAATCGCAAAGTCACGTATTGGAAGTTGGATTTCTATCTGTGAACCGAGGCAAAAGATAGTGCTTACTGATTAGAGACTTTCTAGCCCGAGTCTCAGGATCAGATCGCATCGACCCTTGGATCGTCAAGGCCAGTCCACCGATGTGGATTAAACTTAAACCCAGAACATGCGTTTCCCCGCCCTTTGGGGCGTAAATGAGCCAAACGACTCCAACGGCTCCACATAGTCACCGATATATCTGAGGCGCCTCGCAACAGAAACAACCACACAGGTGAAGATAATATAAATGTCAGGGCTGGTAGGTCACTGACACCACCCTAGATAGAAAGAAACGCATGTCGTCCCTGATGTCCTCTCCCGTTTCTGGTTCACAACCATGGTGTGAGGTTCGCGAATTAACGTTACACAAAGCTATGACACACAGGCGGTGCTTTGATCATCAACCACAAGACTTTGCTTTTCAACAAAAGCCTTGATCATTTGCCACTTAGGCATGCCACAGAGGCAATTCACACCATGCGACTGATGTCTATCGATATACATCCTCTGATTACGTCTCAGAGAAGGGTGAAGTAAGGGAATTAATTCCCCTTCACCAGGAAGATGTATATTTAATAGAGATCAATCAACACAGAGAAAAATCCAATGTCAAACACACAGTCCATACAAGTTTGTTCTGGGTCTGAACGAAACCGGAGGAACCTTGTACCTCGCATACCCATCGATTACCAAGTACGTCTGGACGATCACAAACTGATTCCCTCCTCTTGGGTATACAGCCCAATCAAGATCATCAGTAATTATCCAAACGATGTGGAGACCTCTGGTCTTCAACCACCGTCTTCATCCTCGACACATCGTCGATTCAGTTATTCTGAATGGGATGAACCCGGTCTTTTTGAATAACTCGCGTATATAATAAACAAGTGTTACACAAACACAACATACGCCTCATTCCAATTCAGATATTCTTTTATACAAATATTCTTATACTTTAGGAATGGTTCCCAAAAAATTTATCATAGATAAATCCTTTAAATATATTCTTTAATCTTCTTTTGAATATCAATTCAAACCAAATTATGGTTTATCCAAACTAGTCGGGATTAGCGAACCTTAACGAAGTAATCATTTGTTAAATTTCCCAATCCCAACCTATTCATCCCATGAAGTAAAACTGGTCATACTCCATACCTGAAACACCCCACCTCCGTTCGGATCACTCTCAAAGTGAATGCCCTAATTTTGGTGGAGGTTTATAAGTATAAGTCACAGATATACAAGACAGATATAAGAACACATATTTTTGAACAGCCGAAAACAACAACGAATTTTATTTCAACAAAATACGTGTTACACAAACCATGCCACAATTGTCTCACAATTCTTCCAAAAACATAACATCTTCATAACTATCTTGATTACATTATTTAAAGAAGCATAAAGAAAACATATAAAAATGCATAAGTCGCATAATTGTTGTCCAAAGCCATAGTCCAAAACGAAAAAGATCCAAGCAATACATTCTTTCTCTTCAAGCTGGATGTGAAAACTGGTCAAGCTGCGGTATTCCTTCCCTGTGGACCTTGGGGGGGGGGAACGGAAGAAAAGAAGACGAAAGAAAAGTAGAGTCAGACATAAAGCCTGAGTAAGTCTAGGACTATTCAGTCTATGAATAAAGAACTGGGTATGGTAAGTATAAACTGGAAATGGGAAAGCACCACAAACTAAGTTAAGTTGTCTAGGGTCGAACATACTATCGTACCCCATATTAATCTCTGCGCCCATATAAACTAGTTCCCAACAGGCACCCTATAATCAGGGTGAAGTGATCCATTTCTGATGACCGGCTCCTACTCGCATAGTTACATGTGTCTTACGGCCCCCGATGTTGTAGTTACCTATGCTGGTCCCACCATGGAGTGTATCAAGTCTCATGGTGGCGGCCCGACACAATCCTAGAATGCAAAGGTATGCTACTGGTGCCCAGTGCCTTATTTTTTTGTGCCGGAGTGTGTGCACGCCCACACCCCGTTAGAACCTACACTGCTGCACCACCGCCGTCGATTTGACCTCTTACAGTCAGCCCAGTAATCATGCCCCACCCTGCCTAGTTCAGGGTATCCTGATACACCTTGTAGGGTTACTGCTGAAAAGGGTCCCCCGCTACTAGGTTTTCTATTTCTAGCCAACATGCTAAGTTGGTTAAGTGTTTTGTAAACCTAACCCCAAATCAGTCTGTACAGTTTAGCATGTTCCATTTTGATTAAGTATTAATTCAATTTACTTAATCCTATCAATCCTGACTCAGCCTTAATTGTCTTATTAAAGCCTTGACATCTCACATTAGACAGGTATTGTTGAGGCTGCCTGTTGCCGGTTGGGTCCGGGCAGTCTTACGCCACAACTCAGTCTAACCTCGGGTCCCTATTGGGCTCCGTGTTTAACCCCCCACATTGGATAGGTATTTTTGTGACTACTGGACAGCCGGGCGTTTCCGGGCAGGTTTACATCACAACTCAATCCAACCTCGGGTTAAACACATCGTATTTTCTACATTTACATATTTTGTCTCTTTCCTTTTTATATGTAAATATTTGCGGCCCATTATTCAAATTCATCTTTATTGGTTTAAAATTTATTTATGCCACTTAATTATTTTTCAAGGTTGTTGGCATGCGTCAAACATGCCAACACATATTTTAACCCAATCGTCGTAACCCCCGTTTTTACACATTCGCTACAATATAAGATATGTTGGGTTTAACATTTAAACCCAACTTAGGCATATGAAAAGGGGAGGCTTATAACATGGTGTTTATATATTCTAAGTGACATAAAAGGGGAGTGTGAACGCATGAACTTGCAACATAACGATATAATTAACATGAATTAGGCATATGTGAACTTGCATGGTAACAGCATATAATCATGGCATAAACATACTTAAACATGAATCATTCTATTCATATAATCATAGCATAAACATACATAGTCATGAATCATGGTTTTTAATCTATTCATGTAAACTTGCAATTGGAATGTAAATCTAACTTAATTTATGCGCTACCTATATCACCATATGATTTTTATAACAACATAGGCCTAAACATGGTTTCAACTAGGCATAACACCAAACATAGTTTGATCATGTTCATAAAAATGCTTACTTTTGTTTCTAATACAAAAGTATGATTTGCCAATTCCAACATAGATTCATATAAACCATAGCACTTAGTTGAGTCCAATTACACACTAAAAGTGATCATAAAAGTATGTACATCATATTGGCATAATAGTGAATCATATACTTGCATGAATCCCCCAACAAAATACCATAACATATGGTTGTTAACATGAATCATATATTAGTATGAACCCTAAATAAAATACCACAACATATGGTTGTCAACATAAGCCACATACTTGCAAATATCCAATCGTATACCATAACATTTCCAAATCGTTTAGAATCAAAGCAACATACAATTATAGATTATTATCGCCACAATTCCATTTCTCACTTTACAAAAATCAACACAATTATTTATTCACATCGGAATAGCACTCTACTTACAACGTATGACGAATCTTCAATTCAGGAATCTGAATTCTGAATTTGGAGATGCTATCCTTTGTTGTAGGCGTTGCTTTGATTTTTAATTGACGTTGCTTTAAGCTTTCGAATTATCTCCTAATTGTCTCTCAATTTCTGACGGCTATTCCTAGTATCTCCTCAGCTGCATGACGGTCTCATCTCCATTTTTGTTTGTGTGTATTAGGGTGAGTCTTAGGTCCTTTTTATAGAGTTAGTGAGTTGATTTGGACCGTCGTTGGAGCTTGGTTTAATAATAGCCATTCGTTTGAAGGAGAGACCAACCAGGAGCTGACACCTAGCCCAAGTGACAAGGCAAGGCTCAGAAAATCGACCAAACACAGACCGGGCCAGCCAGGGGGCTGGGTTCGACCTGGCTCAGTGGCCAGGTCGACATGCCAGTCGTCACCGTGTCGACTTGGCAGTCAACACGGGTGACCCAGGTCGACTGCCCAGTCGACCTGGGTAGCCCCAGGTCGACTACCCAGTCGACCTGGGTGCCCTAGGCGGGAAAATTCCCGCCCTGGCCAATTGGGCCCGATTTTGAATTTTAAATTGGTTTTTCTGAGCTGTTTTAGTCTGTTTGAATTTTAAACTGAATTCTGAAACTTCCGGAGGCCATATCTTCTTCATACGGAGTCCGTTTTACGTAAACTAGGACTCTATCTCAAGCAGAATTCCGAGACGAACGCAATGGTGTATCCCATTTCCCTTAATTCTTTGATTTGAAATTAATTATACTTTAATTTGTGAATTTCACTGTTATAGAATACACGGGGTGTTACACTATCTAACACCACGATGTTATCGGCAAATTCAACTACCATTAAACGCTCAAATCTAATTAAAGATTTAACTATCGCCTGGAGCAAAACTGGTGATAGTCCATTCTCGATCATTTCAAACTAATTAAAGATTCATTAAAACTCCACTTGGTTTTAATCTTCCCAAAAATCAATATTAATGATTGTTTAACGTGGGAAATCATATCCTGTCTTTAACTGGGATAAAGAACCAATGTCATTTAAAACATGGTTCATGATAAACCCAAAATCACATTCCATTATTTATCGGGTTAAAGAATGAATGTCGTTAAAACACAGTTCACGATAAACCCAAAAATCAATTCCAATTCAATTCCAAATAAATATTATTTAATTGGTATACTTCATTAAATCTAAATAAAAAGATTTAATCTTTTTTCTTAACTGGGCTAAAGAACAATGTTAATGAAGACACCATTCACGACAAACCCAAATCCCACTTGATATTAAATACAAGGCTCCGAATAGAAAATTTATCGGCTTATATTCAATATCAAATTCTACGACCAACAAATGTCGTATTGGAAATAACGATATAAATATATCTTTCAAATTCCCACAACAATATATGTAATCACGAAATTTAATATCAAAATATTCCGAAGATAATTTCGATTCAAATCCATTCCAATTTATATATTGGAAATTCTGGTTATTTTTAAAACCATTTCAAATCCCCTTTATTTATTTTAAAAATAAACGGGATTATAATTCTAGTTCAAAACTAGTTCATTACGATAAAAATCTATTTTTATCTTTTCAAATATGGGATTTTTCATCCCAATTCTTTCCAAATCATTTCTTATGATTTTACACTAATTATTGATATTTTTAATAATTTTATCAAGGCCCATCCAGTCGATTTCCATCAACGGCCATCGAACTGCACTTACAGCGACCTTTTCCAAATTTGATTTGGACATAATTCCAAATCCAACCGTTAGATTTATAATTTCTTGTATTCTTTAGAAAGCTCTTCTCGATACGAACCGAACGGTTCCAGATTTAGGAGAATCCTACGGTCGGATCTCCCGCAATATCCATTCGAAGTCAATGGTCGCAATTCGCAAACTGCCGCAGCGCGGCGTGTTCTATTCAGGCCATTATATATAATATATATATATATTATATTTCGTCGATTTCCTTTTAAAACATATTTTATAAATCGTTGTAAATTTGTTTTCAAAACGATTTCAACTTCTTATTCAATTTCGAATCAAAATTGAATATTCCATATCATTAATATATAAATGATAATATTTTCAAACATCAGATTTTGAAGTCATTTCTTTTTTGCTATTCATTATAAATAACAAATAAAATCGATATAACTATCGTTCATGTCAAAATGGCGCATATCAATTCAACACGGCTTTTACTCAACACATGAATGTTTATTCTATTTAACACATGAATATTTATTTTATTCAACACATGAATATTTTCTTTTTCTTTTTTTTATTCAACATATGAATATTTATTACTTCTATGAATATTAATTCAAAATATTCTTAATCTTCCAAAGTGGAATGAGACCAAATCAATTACCATATAATGTTGTTTATATGGATTCTATACAATACATGTATACAATAGCAACGATAAATAATCAACCATCATCCAGGTTGCACCACACAACTGTCTGTCAACCTATCGATTGACATACAACTAAATAATTGGGATTAGTGTATGCCAAATATCATCCCAACACCCGTGTGGGGTTTCAAACCAACAAACACTGAATATTATTTATGCAGTTGGGCAATATGTAAAATTTATCGTCCCAATCAATATCCTTCAAATGGGTGTACATAAACAGATCGTTCGATTTGTAAATGAATATTTATTTATTCACATTCACGTTAAATTTATATTTTAACAATAAATAACTTATTTCAACACATGAATATTTTTCCATCCGTTCCTGTAACGACCCGAAAAAAATGCGATCTTGGTTATCCGATATACAACACATATCGAACATCCAAGGATCAAAAATACCGGTAGTTAATGAAAGAAATTAGAGGGTGAGGAAAGATAAGATAGAAACTTAGAATAGAAGAAGAAGAAGAAGAACACAACATCAGAGTAACACTAACCTCACAGCAGAACGAATAACATATAATAGATAACATATCTTTGAAATAAAAGATTGTACATGAATATACGTATCATCATCAAGTACAACACTTACAACACAGCGGAAATAAACTATAGCTTTATGAACTTGAAGCCTCCTGCTCCAGCTCTTCAAGTATCTGTAAATCCTGACTACTTGACTGCCCATACAAAATTGGGCACCCAAGAGCTTAGGGAAAACAAAACAAAATAAACTCCAAGTCAGTCATGGGACTGGTATAAGTAAAACAGTTTAAAAACAGTTTGAGCCATTAAATGATATCTCATAAGACCACGTCGTATAACGGAACGGGTTTTTCCCTTATGAGAATCCAAAATATATATCAAAAACCCTTTGATATTATAATAATGTCTATCAACCACAATATAATAACCAGCTAGCAGAAATGCTTTCATCTCATGTTCTACATATATAGTATACAATCAAAACCGTATACACGTATTGGGTGATGGATTTCCAACTATGACAAGGTGTGGAACCACCTTTCGCTAGTGTACCTCTAGAGAGGAATACAGTGGATTAAACAAGAACATCTTGCAACCAGGCCACACATGACCGACCACTCATTTCGCTTGAGTATATCGAATGTATATCACCAACGGTCGGGATCAACAACCGTTTCCCGAATGGGACAGCATCTACAATAGATTTTTAGAAGTAAATGAAACTCTAGATCAGGTGATTATACACCCTAATAGGTGCGACCTACATAGCCATGCTAACTGCCCGATTTCTGTCATTTACCGGTTGATGAGGCTTGAGGTTACGCTTTATCATCACATCAGATCCACTTTGAATGCCACATTGTCAGATCGATCGAAAATCACTAATTGACGTCTACAATAGTACATTACATGTTAGCTAAAGAAGTTTCCTTCTCCGCTTCCACTCTTGGTACGGTTGAAGAGATCAATGTACATGACCTTTCTGGAAATACTCTGTCAGACATTCATCCATACAAGTCATCCAGGAACAGGATGAACCGAAGGGACTATTCAGTACATCCATCTTAGGCACTGTTATCTAAGACTTATACATTAGCCCTTGCACTTTACTCCGTCTACAATTATCTTTGGCATATATGATTCGCAATGCTTATGCCAATACAGAGTGGTTCTTTGGATAATAATCCAACCGGTCTCTCCATATTAACAATGTTAAAATGGTCAAAACTTCGACAGTCTATGATTTAACCATCAAAGAAAAACAGGTGTGCAAACAACGATATTATTTCCAGGAGGAAATTATATCGATCAATCGTCATTCAACATTTATCTCTTTATTGATTAATTTACTTATCTCCTGTTTCCATATATTCTAAATTCTTATTTTCTATTATCAAAAAACATTTCTGATTCTCATTTAGAAAACATTTCCAAAACTTCTTAATTTGGATTTAAACAGATGTTTAAAACTATATTGCGATCACGACTCAAATCACTATACTAAATTACTAAATCCACTTAACCACTTCACACTCGAACCGTAACCATTTCTTAATTAAAAACGCAGTCAATCAAGTTGGGGTATAGCAACCTCTCAGACCTTAACTGAACCACTTTTCAAATCTCGAAATAGATAAGATTTACCTTTTTTACTCTTTAACACTTCCTTACGAACCCACGGATTCTATTTACAAACCCCCTTCTTTTACAAGTTTACGTGATTATAACAATGGTTTTATAATCTCCTACATCCGAAATATATTATCTTTAATATGACTTTTATTTCCTAACTCGCATAATATAATGACAACTAATTTATTTACTCCTATTCGGTTAACTCTAATCTATAACTCTTAATTGAATTAACTCTAACTGGTTTAACTCTACGGTTTAACCAAACTGTTTAACCCTAATGGTTTTACTCTAACTGGTTAACCCTAACTGGTTTAACTCTTTGTCCTTATTCAGTTTCAAACATCGATGTTGAAATCGATTTTTACTTCTTTATATAAGTCCAGACTTATATATTCTATTTATCCAGATGATAAATATTTAACTTAATTTATAAATATCATTTATAAATCAATCTGCTCCTTTTTCCGGTTTACTTCTTCATATATAAGTTCAGACTTATATATATCAATTTATCCAAAGATTACTATTTCCTTTATAATCTATTTGTTTTCTAAATGCCTTTACCCATATTTCCTTTTTAAATCTTTATTTGTAAATGGTTTACAAATATTACCCTTTTAAATTCTATTTGCAAATGGTTTGCAAATATTCCCTTCTCTATTCTATTTGGAAATGGTTTGCGAATATTTCCTTTTCAACTCTATTTGCAAATATGTTGCAAATATTTCTTATATAATATCTTATTTGTTTTCTAAACAAATATTCCTTTATAACCTATTCTATTCATTTAACAAATAAATATCCTTTTCTTATCCTATTTATTTAACGAACTAATATGCTTTATAACCTATTTGTAAATGTTTTACACATATTCTCTTTCTATTTTATTTGTAAATGGCTTACAAATATTTCTTTATTCATTCTCTTAATAAATAATCCCTTTTTATAACTTATTTATTTCCTACTGAGTGTCCTTTAAATAACTTATTTATTTTCTAAGTCAATATCTCTTTGTCTTATCCTATTTATTTAACAAATAAATAATCCATTTAAATATCTAATTTATTTATTCTAAATAAATAATTCACTATATAAATATTCCATTTATAAAGATTTCCCTTCATATAAAATTCCCCTTAAACATATTTCCTATTTATTAATACTCCTTTTATAAATAAATTTCTATTTATGAGTATTCCATTTATAAATAATTTCCTTTATAAAATCTTCTTTGATTTTATGAATATTATCTCTTTTATAAAACCCCTTTGATTTTATAAATAAATCTAATTTCGATATTCATTTTTGAAAATCCCCTTTCTCCAAATTCCAGTGTGTTATGGTGTTTAACATATCAAATTACGATGTCCAATATCGTCCATACACATATAATCAACAACATATTATAACCCACGTCATATATCAAAATATATGAAAATAATAAAATAGCTGTTGAGGAATCTAATCGGATTCCTCCAACCTGTTTCCCTGCATCTACAGATGTTACACAATAAAATCAACATCACTTTCAGTTCCATATGATATATTCTGTTAATCATAATCAATATAGAAATTCAACTAACTGATTAGCAGTTCAATCAAACAGTCAACACACAGTCAATCATCCAATATTTAACAGTTCTAAAAATACAACATGAAATTATAAACTGTTCAGAGTTAGTGAGATTTACTCACATTGGCAGTTCATCATTAAAGAACGATAAACTGTTTGTTGGATTTGAATCAAACAGCCAAGCAGCTTGCCAATTTGTCTCATCAAAATCTCAAACCCATATATAATATAAACTGGTACCTTCTTTTTTTTCGGGCATATCAACTTTATCACTTTCACCTGCTATCAATTCAACATATACCAATGTCATCCAACCAATTTCCAATCAATATCTGTTCAACACGGCTATTCGCTTATATCTAACCCAAATACTCTGCTTATACTAACCAAATTCCATTTCAAATTCCAATATCACAAATCCAATTTTTTTCTCGATACCATTCTAATCCAATTCAATTCAATTACCACTGAACTGCCTTTATTTCAGTTTCAAATTTTCTTTCTCAAATTTCTATTTAATTTGTTTTTATTTCAAACAATGTTTAACTGGGAATTTCAAATAGCTTAGCCTTTCCAAAAATCAAATATCCTTTTCTGGAATTTCAATACAACTTGTTTTTTCAAAACAATTCAAAAATCATCTCTTTTGTAGTAATCTGTCACTTACACACTCGAAAATGAACATCGATGATGTCCGGATCAACATCGGAATCTATTTTCCAGCGACCGAAGTGAGTTCAATACTATATCACTTTCAAGACCATTTCTAAACACTTCCATTTGGAAATCAGTTCAAAATATCATTTTCAATGCTTTAAAACAATTTAAAGTCTCCCAGGATTTTAAAATTTTCTTATACTTAATCCAGATTCATTTACAAACACTTTTCCAACTTTCCAGGGTTTTAATTTTGATTTTGATTTAAATTCAGATTTAATTCAATTCATAACACTTATACGAATTCTACTTGGTTATATATATAACCATTTAATTTATAATCTTCCTCGATTATAATAATAACCAATATATCCAATATATTATAATTCTAATATATATATATTTTCTCTATATCAAAATATACTTTGGGTAAAATTATTTTCATTTACCCTATTTTCAAAACATATTGTGTCGACCCATCGTATTCGAGTGTTTAGAAACTCCTACCGATACAGTGGATCAAAATGATCGACCAGAACCCATAAACAACTCAATCAATAAAACTCCACAATATAAAATCATTTTATTTTAAATAACAAATACGTTCACTCGTATATATATGCTCAACTCAATCTATTGTATTACTAACCCCATCTCTAATGAGTCACGCTACAGAGCCAAGGTAATACTTAACCTTCAGCTTTGATACCAACAGTGACGTCCCGGAAATTTGCGATCTTTTGTCATCGACATAAAACCCACGTCGATTATCCAAACATCGAAAATATCGGTAGTTAATGAAAGAAATTAGAGGGTGAGAATAGATAAGATAGAAACATAGAATAGAAGAAGAAGAACATACAACATCGGAGTAACACGAATCTCGCAGCGGAACGAATAACATATATTATGTAACATAACTTTGAATTATAAATTTGTACTTGAATATACATATCATTTCCAAAGTACATCACTTGCAACACAGCAGAAATAACCATAGTTATATAATTCTGAAGCCTCCTGCTCCAGCACTTCAAGTATCTGTAAATCCCAACTACTGGTCTGTCGGTACAAAATTGGGCACCCAAGAGTTTAGGGAAAACAAAACAAAATAAACTCCGGGTTAGTCATGTGACTGGTGTGAGTAAACTCAAATCATTTGTTTAACTTTGAAGATCCTTTCAAAGAAAGAATAATCGTAAGGCCGATCCATATATAAACACGGATGGTTTTGACCTTGCGATAACCCAAATCATTTGTAAACAATATTATTCTGATATTATAATAGTGTCTAACAGAAGTAATATTAATCTAGTAGAATGCTTTCATCTCACACTCTACTTATATAATGTACAACCAAAAACTATGGGTGCTTATTGGGTAATGGATTCCAACTCTAACAAGGTATGGATCCACATTCCGATGTACTCTAAAAGCGATACACTGGAGTTCAACAAGAACATCTTGCAACTCGGCCACACATGAGCAACCACTCATTTTGCTTGAGTGTATCGAATATATTATCACCTTACAGTTGGTAAACCAACATAACCATTCCCGGAATTTACAGAATTGAAAGAAGTAATAAATATGAATATTCCCTAGATAGTGACAACATACCATACTTGGGTGCGACCCACTTAGCCATGCTGGCTACCCGATTTCTATCATTTCCCAGTTGATGAGGCTGGAAGTCATAACGTACCTTTCAACAGATTACTCATTCATTTACTTTGAATGCCACATCGTCATACCCGTCAAACCACAAATTGATTTCCCCAAAATTACCATGGGTATAAGCTTAGTGAAACGACCCGAAATCCCCCTTATGGGAAATGACGGATTGAATTATGAACACGACAAAGCAGAACACAAACAGAAGAACATTTCATTGCTTATTACAACAATTTCATCAGAATACAAGAATATACAGAGTATAAATAAATAATATACATTCAATAAATATCAGAGATTACAATACATTACATAGCAGTGGAAAAATAATACAAAACACAACTGAAAGTAATATACGGATACAGAGCTTTCCGGATATCATTCCAGCTGTAAACCAGGATCCTATGAATATAAATCTGCAAAACAAAAACTACAAGCTGCCCGTGACGAAAATAAGGGCACCCAGAGTTTAGGTTAAAACAATAAACTCCAGGTCAGTCATGTGACTGGTGTGAGAACTAAAACAGTTATTAATCTTTATTTTAAAGTTAGGTAGATCAAGGGACCACGCTGTATAACACGGAACGGGTTTCCTCCCAAGAATACCAGTGCATAAAACAACAGCGCAATGCTAAATAAAGAACAATGAAGCAATTATAAGACCCAGGTCCCATCACACAATGCAACATAAGCCGGAGGATAGGGTTTTACCTTATAATAGCCAAAGAATGCTTGATACGCTAAATTTCATCTTTTATTAATACTATAAGTGCATAGTGTCAATACAATTTCAATCATAAGTATCAATCATAGATGGCATGGGTACCATATATCATGTCGCCATATATTGATTTACAATCAAAATCGCAAAGTTACGTATTGGAAGTTGGATTTCCATCTGTGAACCGAGGCAAAAGATAGTGCTTACTGATTCGAGACTTTCTAGCCCGAGTCTCAGGATCAGATCGCATCGACCCTTGGATCGTCAGGGCCAGTCCACCGATGTGGATTAAACTTAAACCCAGAACATGCGTTTCCCCGCGCTTTGGGGCGTAAATGAGCTAAATGACTCCATCGGCTCCACATAGTCACCGATATATCTGAGGCGCTTCGCAACAGAAACAACCACACAGGTGAAGATAATATAAATGTCAGGGCTGGTAGGTCACTGACACCACCCTAGATAGAAAGAAACGCATGTCGTCCCTGATGTCCTCTCCCGTTTCTGGTTCACAACCATGGTGTGAGATTCGCGAATTAATGTTACACAAAGCTATGACACACAGGCGGTGCTTTGATCATCAACCACAAGACTTTGCTTTTCAACAAAAGCCTTGATCATTTGCCACTTAGGCATGCCACACAGGCAATTCATACCATGCGACTGATGTCTATCGATATACATCCTCTGATTACGTCTCAGAGAAGGGTAAAGTAAGGGAATTAATTCACCTTCACCAGGAAGATGTATATTTAATAGAGATCAATCAACAAAGAGCAAAATCCAATGTCAAACACATAGTCCATACAAGTTTGTTCTGGGTCTGAACGAAACCGGCGGAACCTTGTACCTCGCATACCCATCGATTGCCAAGTACGTCTCGACGATCACAAACTGATTCCCTCCTCTTGGGTGTACAACCCAATCAAGATCATCAGTAATTATCCAAACGATGTGGAGACCTCTGGTCTTCAACCACCGTCTTCATCCTCGACACATCGTCGATTCAGTTATTCTGAATGGGATAAACCCGGTCTTTCTGAATAACTCGCGTATATAATAAACAAGTGTTACACAAACACAACATACGCCTCATTCCAATTCAGATATTCTTTTATACAAATATTCTTATGCTTTAGGAATGGTTCCCAAAAAATTTATCACAGATAAATCCTTTAAATATATTCTTTAATCTTCTTTTGAATATCAATTCAAACCAAATTATGGCTTATCCCAACTAGTCGAGATTAGCGAACCTTACCGAAGTAATCACTTGTTAAATTTTCCAATCCCAACATATTCATCCCATGAAGTAAAACTGGTCATACTCCATATCTGAAACACCCCACCTTCGTTCGGGTCACTCTCAAAGTGAATGCCCTAATTTTGGTGGAGGTTTATAAGTATAAGTCACAGATATACAAGACAGATATAAGAACACATATTTTTGAACCGCGGAAAACAACAACGACTTTTATTTCAACAAAATACATGTTACACAAACCATGCCACAATTGTCTCACAATTCTTCCAAAAACATAACATCTTCATAACTGTCTTGATTACATTATTTAAAGAAGCATAAATAAAACATAAACAAACTGCATAAGTCCCATAATTGCTGTCCAAAGCCATAGTCCAAAACGAAAAAGATCCAAGCAATACATTCTTTCTCTTCAAGCTGGATGTGAAAATTGGTCAAGCTGCGGTATTCCCTCCCTGTGGACCTAGGGGGGGGGAGGGAACGGAAGAAAAGAAGACGAAAGAAAAGTAGAGTCAGACATAAAGCTTGAGTAAGTCTAGGACTATTCAGTCTATGAATAAATAACTGGGTATGGTAAGTATAAACTGGAAATGGGAAAGCACCATAAACTAAGTTAAGTTGTCTAGGGTCGAACATACTATCGTACCCCATATTAATCTCTACGCCCATATAAACTAGTTCCCAACAGGCACCCCATAATCAGGGTGAAGTGATCCATTTCTGATGACCGGCTCCTACTCGCATAGTTACATGTGTCTTACGACCCCCGATGTTGTAGTTACCTATGCTGGTCCCACCATGGGATGTATCAAGTCCCATGGTGGCAGCCCGACACAATCCTAGAATGCACAGGTATGCTACTGGTGCCCAGTGTCTTAATTTTCTGTGCCGGAGTGTGTGCACGCCCGCAACCCGTTAGAACCTACACTGCTGTACCACCCCCGTCGATTTGACCTCTTACAGTCAGCCCAGTAATCATGCCCCACCCTGCCTAGTTCAGGATATCCTGATACACCTTGTAGGGTTACTGCTGAAAAGGGTCCCCCGCTACTAGGTTTTCTATTTCTAGCCAACATGCTAAGTTGGTTAAGTGTTTTGTAAACCTAACCCAAAATCAGTCTGTATAGTTAGCATGTTCCATTTTGATTAAGTATTAATCCAATATACTTAATTCTATCAATCCTGACTCAGCCTTAATTGTCTTATTAAAGCCTTGACCTCTCACATTAGACAGGTATTGTTGTGGCTGCCTATTGCCAGTTGGGTCCGGGCAGTCTTACGCCACAACTCAGTCTAACCTCGGGTCCTTATTGGGCTCCGTGTTTAAACACCCACATTGGATAGGTATTGTTGTGACTACTGGACAGCCGGGCGGTTCCGGGCAGGTTTACATCACAACTCAATCCAACCTCGGGTTAAACACATCGTATTTTCTACATTTACATATTTTGTCTCTTTCCTTTTTATATGTAAATATTTGCGGCCCATTATTCAAATTCATTTTTATTGGTTTAAAATTTATTTATGCCACTTAATTATTTTTCAAGGTTGTTGGCATGCGTCAAACATGCCAACACATATTTTAACCCAATCGTCGTTACCCCAGTTTTTACATATTCACTACAATATAAGATATGTTGGGTTTAACATTTAAACCCAACTTAGCCATATGAAAAGGGGAGGCTTATAACATGGTGTTTATATATTCCAAGTGACATAAAAGGGGAGTGTGAACGCATGAACTTGCAACATAACGATCTAATTAACATTGTTAGTCATATGTGAACTTGCATGGTAACAGCATATAATCATGGCATAAACATACTTTAACATGAATCATTCTATTCATATAATCATAGCATAAACATACATAGACATGAATCATGGTTTTTAATCTATTCATGTAAACTTGCAATTAGAATGTAAATCTAACTTAATTTATGCGCTACCTATATCACCATATGATTTTTATAACAACATAGGCCTAAACTTGGTTTCAACTAGGCATAACACCAAACATAGTTTGATCATGTTCATAAAAATGCTTACTTTTGTTTCTAATACAAAAGTATGATTTGCCAATTCCAACATAGATTCATATAAACCATAGCACTTAGTTGAGTCCAATTACACACTAAAAGTGATCATAAAAGTATGGACATCATATTGGCATAATAGTGAATCATATACTTGCATGAATCCCCAAATAAAATACCATAACATATGGTTGTTAACATGAATCATATATTAGTATGAACCCTAAATAAAATACCACAACATATGGTTGTCAACATAAACCACAAACTTGCAAATATCCAATCGTATACCATAACATTTCCAAATCGTTTAGAATCAAAGCAACATACAAATATAGATTATTATCGCCACAATTCCATTTCTCACTTTACACAAATCAACACAATTATTTATTCACATCGGAATAGCACTCTACTTACAACGTATGACGAATCTTCAATTCAGGAATCTGAATTCTGAATTTGGAGATGCAATCCTTTGTTGTAGGCTTTGCTTTGATTTTTAATTGACGTTGCTTTAAGCTTTCAAATTATCTCCTAATTGTCTATCAATTTCTGACGACTATTCCTAGTCTCCCCTCAGCATCATGACGGTCTCATCTCCATTTTTGATTGTGTGTATTAGGGTGAGTCTTAGGTCCATTTTATAGAGTTTGTGAGTTGATTTGGACCGTCGATGGAGCTTGGTTTAATAATAGTCGTTCGTTTGAAGGAGAGACCAACCAGGAGCTGACACCTAGCCCTAGTGACAAGGCAAGGCTCAGAAAATCAACCAAACACAGACCAGGCCAGCAAGGGGGTTGGGTTCGGCCTGGCTCAGTGGCCAGGTCGACATGCCAGTCGACACGGGTGACCCAGGTCGACTGCCCAATCGACCTGGGTAGCCCCAGGTCGACTACCCAGTCGACCTGGGTGCCTTGGGTGGGAAAATTCCCGCCCTAGCCAATTGGGCCCGATTTTGAATTTTAAATTGGTTTTTCTGAGCTGTTTTGGTCTGTTTGAATTTTAAACTGAATTCTGAAACTTCCGGAGGCCGTATCTTCTTCATACGGAGTCCATTTTATGCAAACTCGGACTCTATCTCAAGCAGAATTCGAGACGAACGCAATGGCGTATTCCGTTTGCCTTATTTCTTTGATTTGAAATTAATTATACTTTAATTTGTGAAATTCACTGTTATAGAATACACCGGGTGTTACATTCTGCCCCACTTAAAAGGATTTCATCCCCGAAATCTTCAAGTTCAGGAAGAATGTGCATCCTAACATCCAAACATCCATCTAATCATCCATCAAACACGAGCATCCATTGTCCTTAAAAGACTTCTAATGCTTCATGATCATATGCGAAGTGTGTGTATGTGTGTACATGTACTTATCTAATGCAAAATCAGTCGGTCTACTGATTCAGTTGACCTCCTTAATGCAAATTTTGTAAGTGCCATGAATCCATTATGTATGCAAATTCTCCTATTCATGATTCTACATGAGTGCACAATCATTCATACAAATGCAACATCCATATGAAAACACATTAAACCTCAACCATATACGAATATAAATACATTTATGCATATGCAATATGAAGTGACTGAGCCGATCTAAAACCTAGGTTGTGTGTGTATATGCAACCACGAGCAACCACTAGCAATCACTTGCAACCACTTGCAACCATCATCCATAACATGTTTCAATTACATGTTTTCATCCAAAGGGTTTCTTCCTAAAAGATAAGGTCGAGGAGATATACCTAAAAAGATAGATAAAAGCGCGACTTAAGGAAAAAGAAAGATCAAAGTTGTACCCTCGAAAAGAAAAGGGTAGGCTACGCGTATTCTAGCTTCAGTTTCCCAAGTTGCGTCTCCCTCGGCGTCGCTCCACTGAACTTTGACGAGCTTGACTTCGCGGTTGCGTAGCTTTTTCACTTCCGTTCCTAATATGCGGGTTGGAACTTTCCTCATGGTCGCTTCACGTTCCACTTCAGCTTCTTCTAGGATATTTGGCCTACCACTTCAGCAGATTCATGTAAACATTTTCGGAGGTGTGAAACATGGAAAACGTTGTGAACTCCGGCCAGTTTTCGGGTAGTTCTAATGTATAGGCCATTTTCCCGATTTTCTCGATGATAGGGAATGGCCCTACGAACCTTGGTGCTAGCTTTCCTGTGCTTCCAAAATGAACAACGTTCCTTAGCAGAGATACCTTAAGAAAAACTCTGTCCCCATCCTCAAATTCAAGGTCCGTCCTCCTTTTGTCGGCGTAGGACTTTTGTCTGTCTTGGGCCGTCTTCATCCTTCTTCGTATTAAGTATACTATCTCTGAAGTCTCTCGGATCATATCTGGTCCAAGTATGAGCTTATCAGTAGACTACCACCAACAAGTGGGCCATCGGCACGGTCTTCCATATAAAGCTTCGAAGGGCGCCATTCCGATGGTTGCTTGGTAGCTGTTGTTGTAGGCAAATTCCACCAAAGGAAGATGGTCTTCCCACGTCCCTCCGAATTCAAGGACGCACAGTCTTAAAAGGTCCTCCAAAACTCTGTTCACTCTTTCTGTTTGGCCGTCGGTTTGGGGATGATAGGCTGTGCTCAAGCATAACTGTGTGGCTACCGCTTCTTTCAGACTCCGCCAAAACTCACTTGTGAAGATAGGGTCTCGGTCACTAACAATGCTGGATGGTATTCCATGGAGTCGAACAATTTCCTTGAGGTAAAGAGATGCTAGTGATGAGACAGTTCTTTTACTTTTGACAGGTAAAAAGTGGGCGCTTTTAGTAAGCCTATCCACTATTACCCAAATACTAGTGTTGACTTTCCTAGACCTAGGCAGCCCATCAATGAAGTCCATTGAGATGCTATCACACTTCCACTGCAGGACCTCTAGAGGATGGAGCAGACCGCCAGGCTTTTTCTGTTCCGCCTTAACCTGTTGGCACACCATACACTTAGAAACGAAATCGGCCACGTCCTTCTTCATGCCGTTCCAAAAGAAAGTTCTCTTTATGTCCTTGTACATTTTATCCCCGCCTGGGTGTATCGTCATCTTGGAGTGATGTGCTTCCTCGAGAACCTTCTTTACTAAATCCCTTGTCTATGGGACGCATAGTCTTCCATCTCGCCTTAGCCAACCCTTATCGTCAATGGAGTATCTGTTGAGGTGACTTGAAGTCTCACCCCTAATTAGCCTATCAATCATCTCCACAAGCTGAGGGTCTTCGCGTTGTGCTGTCCCTATTGAGTCCACTAAAGTCGGGCGTACTTCGAGAGATGCTAGCAAGCCTGGTACAAAATCAAAGGGAGGCCTAAAGTCAAAGCTGGCTATAAACTCTAGGCTTGTCTTTCAACAAACAACGGGCTTAGGGTTAGTTTCTTTCGGCTCAACGCGTCTGCCACTACGTTGCCTTTGCCCGGAGTGTAGGAGATCTCGAAATCGTACGAGGCAAGAAACTCCATCCATCTCTGTTGCCTCAAGTTAAGATCTTTCTACGAGAAAAGATATTTCAATGATTTATGGTCAGTGTAAAGTTCGAACTTCTCACCTAGGAGATAGCGTCGCCAAGACTTGAGTGCAAAGACGATGGCGGCTAACTCGAGATCGTGGGTCGGGTAGTTCTTTTCATGCACTTTCAATTGTCTCCCGCCATAAGCTACTTCCCTTCCTTCTTGCATTAAGGCGGCGCCTAGCCCTGTCCCACATGCATCTGTATAAACTGTGAACATCTTGCTTCCATCTGGCAACGTTAAAACTATGGCTGTTGTAAGAGCCCTTTTCAGTCCTTGGAAAGCAAACTCGCAATCCAAGTCCCAATTGAATGCTAGATTCTTCTTGGTCAACTTTGTGAGCGGGGCTGATATCTTTGCAAAGTCTCTGATGAATTTCCGATAGAAGCCTGCTAGCCTGAGAAAGCTTCGGACCTCTGTTGCGTTCTTTGGTGTCTTCCAATCCTACACCGCTACTAGCTTAGCCGGGTCTACTGCTAATCCTTCCTTGGATACTACGTGCCCAAGAAATCTTACTTCCTCTCTCCAAAAGTGGCATTTGGAGAATTTGGCTTTTAGTTGATGGACTCGCAGAGTTTCCATGATTGCCCTTAGGTGCTGAGCATGTTCCTCTTCACTCTTTGGGAAGATAAGGATATCATCTACGAAGACCACTACGAACTTATTGAGGAAATCTCTGAACACCCTACTCATCAAGTCCACGAAGTAAGCAGGAGCGTTTGTCAAGACAAAAGGCGTGACAAGCCATTCAAAGAAGCCGTCTGGGGTTCTGAATGTCGTTTTATCGATGCTATCTTCAGCCACCCTTAGTTGATGAAAACCGGTCGCTAAATCGAGTTGTGAGAAAACAGACGCTCCTACAAGCTGATCAAACAGATCGTCAATTCTGGGGAGAGGGTGCATATTCTTTTTCGTTAGCTTGTTGAGCTCCCCATAGTCAACACATAGACGGAGTGAACCATCCGCCTTTGTAGCGAACACCACTAGAGCGCCCCATTCTGAAATGCTCCTTCTAATGAACCCCTTCTCTAGAAGCTCTTTAATCGGTTTACTGAGCTCCTTTCTTTCCCATGGAGCCATGTGTCTATCCGGCAACGCAACGGGCTTTGCATTATCTACAAGATATATGCGGAAGTCTATCTCCCGCTTCGGAGGCAAGCCCTTCACCTCTTCGAAGACATCCGTATATTCCTGGACCACTCTAACCGATTGCAAACTTTCAACAGAGGCATCTAGCGATTCAAGATAACTAAGCATAACCGCATACGAGGGATTACAAGTAATTTCCAAAGTATTACCGAGTTGGGTCAGGAGCCTAACCACCTTTTTCTCACAATCAAGGATGGCCCCATTACTGGATAGCCAATCCATGCCCAAAATCAAACCATATCCCGAGAAGCCCAAAACAAAGGCACTACACCTATATTCTACACTTAGAATAGAATTTTTCAATCCCACACAGATCATAGACGAATGAGCTGGGCCCCCAATTGGGATTGAAACAATTAAGGGGTCCTCTACCATACTAGTTTCTAGGTGCAGAAATTCTACTAAAGCAGATGAGATAAAGGAGTGTGATGCGCCAGAATCAAATAAAGTGCGAACTAGGTGATCGTAAAGATAAACTACACTTTCTACAGAAGTATTTATACCTCGTTGTTGAAGAGGAGGCACCTCTAGCACATGAACCTGTGCCCCTGAGGTGGATCCAGCCCTTTGCCTTTTTTAAAAGGGTGCGTTTTTTACAGGTCCCTATTAAGTTTTAAAATATAAAAAAAACTCGGTGATAAAAAAAATAAAGAATACATCCCTGTTTTCGAATTTCCATTAAAAAAATTACTGCTGTACCCTTACGCATCTATCGCTCCTATCATCTTGCTGAAATCATCTCGCTCAAAAAATCAAAAGTACTCAGTATATCGCTCCTATCAAATCGCTCAAAACCCTAAACCTAAAATTCTGCAAAACCATCGATCAATCCTACATCGATTCCTCGATAGTTCTTAGTCCGATCGCTTCTTCAATCTCGCGCAAAAACCAAATTCCACGGTTTTGAAAGAGTCTGGAGCAATAAAAACCAAATTCGTCCTGTGTTGTTGTGATGTCGACATATTAAAGTACAAAAATTAGCGAAAAAAGTTATTAATATAATTGTTTGTTTCGTTCTGTATGATTGTAAGCGAGAACGTTTAAGAATTAAATATTTGAGTGCATTTATATGCTATGCAGCAAAATTTCAGTAAAATATGCATATTTATATGCATATATTCTAGATATATGCATACATATATGCATATGTTATATATTATGTTTTTTTGATTGCTTGATACAGAGAAACATGCAGATATGCAAATTTGTGTAAATGTAGATTAAAAGATATCGCACAGTTGTAGTTTTAACCAAAAAAATGCTTGATTGTTTATTTGAGTGATTTTTGCACAATTTTGTGCAGGTTTAAAGAAAAGGTGCATATATTTATGCAAGTATTTTGTTGTACATCAGTTCAGTATTATACTATTATTGTAATTATGCAATTCAAATATGTATTTTGTTGTACATTAGTTATATGTACACAATTATTATTTGTATTGTCTGCATATTCGTATGCAAGTAATAATAACATTTTCATAAAAGTATGCTAGTATTTAACTTCTGCAATTCCAATTTGCTAATTTTCAAAATAATTGCATACAATGATGCTAATATTTAGAACAACTGCACACCAGGATGTTAAAATTCCAGGTTATTATCTAGAACCAAACTAACTTGAAACCGTACAAAATAAACCTCAGCGGGTCATTATTGCAATTAATAAACAACAGACCATTGTTTGAAATCAAAATACCAGTACGAATATTCAAAAAAAATCATGTAATAAATGCACATAAACATGCAACTGTTATTACTAAATTTATTTGTTTATGCAAGAATTAAAAAATTTCTGAAAAAATTATTGCATACTAGTAAACAACAATTCTGATTATCTGCATATAAATATGCAACTATCTGCTGGCATTTGCAAACTTTCAATCAACACTTCAAAATTGAATTCAGAGATTTCGTCATGGCAGTGCAATTTTTTGCATACATGTATGCAAGTTTTGCCAATTGTTGCATACATGTATGCAACTATCTGCATACACATGCAAAAAATATGTGCGTGCATACTGAATAATTGCATACAAGTATGCAGGTACTCAGAATAACTGAATACTTGTATACAAGAATACGTTGAAAGTCGTAGGCAACGCAATAAGTCCATACTTCTATGTATTTTTTCTGTATAACTGCATACTTATATGCAACAAATGATCAACAGTAGTATGCTAGTAAGTGGATTCGCAGTTTAGTTGTTTGAAGGAACTACTTCTTCTTTTTTACAGTATGAACATACCAAATTTTTTTTTGTACAAATGAGGTACAGGAATGTTCAAAAATACTGCATACATTTATTCAAATATAATGAATATTTGAATACATTTCAGCTTAAAACAAAAATTGGCAATCAAAAACAAATTTACAACAAAATATTGAACTGATATTATTACATCACATAATTGTTTCTGCATAAGTATATACATGCTTACAATTCAGGAAAAAAATAATATTTCTGCATGAGTATATGCAAGTATTTTACATATATGCATACATATATGAATAAATTTTTGTAAACAATTATATGGAAATAATGCATAAATGTATGCAAGTATTCAAACTATGTTCGTAATACAAAAAATTTAAAGAACTTCCATTTACGCTTGCCACCATTAACAATACTTTCAGATAACTATGAAATTATCTTGCTTATTTTGACAATACAAATACGCTTAACATTAAGCAATATTTGCATTTAAGTATGCCAGTATTACAAATAACTGCATACAAGGTAGCAACAATTCGTAATATCATTTAATATCAGAAGAATTAATATCAGTACATAAAGTTCAACTGTAATTCAACAAAGAAACTTCATAATCATGTCATAGTAGTTCAGCATTTAAGATTTCACTTTCTTGACCATATCTACACATGATTTCAGGTTGTTTCTATATGCTTCTTTTTCTGGAAATCTGTGGGTACTCTTCAACTTTCTTTCTTTTTTCAAACATGTCGAGATGTCGTCGGTTGGTCATTTGTAACTAAGGCTTTCTCCTGCTCATTGTCGTCTGCATTATTTTCTTCTTTATTAGGTGTCTGCATAACAAGAAAAACATTTTTAAATAACCATGTTTAAATGCATATAACTATGAAACAAATATTGGATATATACACATTTGTATGCAGCAGTTATTTCTGCGCCAACAAAATCATGCAACAATCATTATATAGATGCACACTTGCATTCTAAAATTTTGATTTACTGCACAAAATTAAGAACATATTTGTTGATGGTTGCAGGCTATAAAATATAAAAAACATAAAAATTGCACAGAATAGTGCAACTATTCGGAATAACATCACAACTGAATAGAACATAAGCTCACAAATGTACTAAAATTCGTAATAACATCACATAATTGTGCAAAAAAACATAAAAATTGCACAGAATAGTGCAACTATTCGGAATAAATGCACACATATTCTAAAATTAAGAAGATATTTACTTAACATCACATAATTGTGGAAAAAAACATAAAAATTGCACAGAATAGTGCAACTATTCGAAATAACATCACAACTGAATAGAACATAAGCTCACAATTGTACTAAAATTCGTAATAACATCACATAATTATGCAAAAAAACATAAAAATTGCACAGAATAGTGCAACTATTTGGAATAAATGCACACTAGTGCTCATCTGTTATGAACTGTTTTCCACATGTGTTTGAGCATTCTGACCACATTCAAACATGTTTCCAAATATTCATAACAATATCTTACAATCGTTCATAAAAATATCGTAACAGTCTGCAAGTATTTTGTTCTAAATAAACTGTACGATCTACAACAAAATTAAAACTTGATACAATAATTAATCAATCGAAAAAACTATAAAATTATAGATGATCGGATTAATCAATCAACAAAGATGGAGTAAAAATTGATAACCGAAAAAAAAAACTATTAAAACGTATATATTACCTAGAAGTAGTAAGTTTCAATTCAACCACCTCAATGCGAAACACAGATAGTCAATCTAACATAGATCTATTGAGTCGCTGCAGTCTATGTGCCCTAGGTAGATCAGATGAACCATTCGATTGCTGAGTCTGGAGTTTGCAATTCGCCGCCGCCATCTTTCCTAGTGATCAGATGTCGAAAGAAAACCCTAGATGAAATCGCTCGTAGTGGTCGATTGCGTTTTGGTTTTAGAGAATTTAATGGGATTTTTTGTAAACGGTGGAGTTTTGGTTTGGAGCCGCCGCCGCCATTGATCGTAAAAAAAAAAATTCTGGAATAAATGGGACCTGTAATACGTAAATCCTAATACGTGTTACGTATTAGATTAATAAGGCGTTAATTAAGGAAGAAGGGCAGTTCTGGAAATAAGAGATACGCAATTCAAAAATAGGGATGAAATTTATACTTTTCAAAAGGGGAGGATGTGAGCCTAATTAAGTTTAGTTTTAAGGATGTGACCCTAATTTTCACTTTTTAAAATATAATATTTTATCTTTAAAAATGCTTCTTTAAATTTTCCTTTGAAAATAAATTTTCAAAACTTTTATCTTATCTGGTAAACCTGGCTCTGATACCAAGTGAAACACCCCACCTCTGTTAGGGTCACTCTCAAAGGGAATGCCCTAATTTTGGTGGAGGTTTATAAGTATAAGTCACAGATATACAAGACAGATATAAGAACACATATTTTTGAACAGCGGAAAACAACAACGACTTTTATTTCAACAAAATACGTGTTACACAAACCATGCCACAATTGTCTCACAATTCTTCCAAAAACATAACATCTTCATAACTGTCTTGATTACATTATTTAAAGAAGCATAAAGAAAACATATAAAACTGCATAAGTCCCATAATTGCTGTCCAAAGCCATAGTCCAAAACGAAAAAGATCCAAGCAATACATTCTTTCTCTTCAAGCTGGATGTGAAAACTGGTCAAGCTGCGGTATTCCCTCCCTGTGGACCTTGGGGGGGGGGGGGGAACGGAAGAAAAGAAGACGAAAGAAAAGTAGAGTCAGACAAAAAGCCAGAGTAAGTCTAGGACTATTCAGTCTATGAATAAAGAACTGGGTACGGTAAGTATAAACAGGAAATGGGAAAGCACCATAAACTAAGTTAAGTTGTCTAGGGTCGAACATACTATCGTACCCCATATTAATCTCTGCGCCCATATAAACTAGTTCCCAACAGGCAACCCATAATCAAGGTGAAGTGATCCATTTCTGATGACCGGCTCCTACTCGCATAGTTACATGTGTCTTACGGCCCCCGATGTTGTAGTTACCTATGCTGGTCCCACCATGGAGTGTATCAAGTCCCATGGTGGCGGCCCGACACAATCCTAGAATGCAGAGGTATGGTACTGGTGCCCAGTGCCTTATTTTTCTGCGCCGGAGTGTGTGCACACCCGCACCTCGTTAGAACCTACACTGCTGCACCATCGCCGTTGATTTGACCTCTTACAGTCAGCCCAGTAATCGTGCCCCACCCTGCCTAGTTCAGGGTATCCTGATACACCTTGTAGGGTTACTGCTGAAAAGGGTCCCCCGCTACTAGGTTTTCTATTTCTAGCCAACATGCTAAGTTGGTTAAGTGTTTTGTAAACCTAACCCCAAATCAGTCTATATAGTTTAGCATGTTCCATTTTGATTAAGTATTAATTCAATTTAATTATTCCTATCAATCCTGACTCAGCCTTAATTGTCTTATTAAAGCCTTGACATCTCACATTAGACAGGTATTGTTGTGGCTGCCTGTTGCCGGTTGGGTCCAGGCAGTCTTACGCCAAAACTCAGTCTAACCTCGGGTCCTTATTGGGCTTTGTGTTTAACCACCCACATTGGATTGGTATTGTTGTGACTACTGGACAGCCAGGCGGTTCCGGGCAGGTTTACATCACAACTCAATCCAACCTCGGGTTAAACACATCGTATTTTCTACATTTACATATTTTGTCTCTTTCCCTTTTATATGTAAATATTTGCGGCCCATTATTCAAATTCATCTTTATTGGTTTAAAATTTATTTATTCCACTTAATTATTTTTCAAGGTTGTTGGCATGCATCAAACATGCCAACACATATTTTAACCCAATCGTCATAACCCCCGTTTTTACACATTCGCTACAATATAAGATATGTTGGGTTTAACATTTAAACCCAACTTAGGCATATGAAAAGGGGAGGCTTATAACATGGTGTTTATATATTCTAAGTGACATAAAAGGGTAGTGTGAACGCATGAACTTGCAACATAACGATATAATTAACATGAATTAGGCATATGTGAACTTGCATGGTAACAGCATATAATCGTGGCATAAACATACTTAAACATGAATCATTCTATTCATATAATCATAGCATAAACATACATAGACATGAATCATGGTTTTTAATCTATTCATGTAAACTTGCAATTGGAATGTAAATCTAACTTAAATTATGCGCTACCTATATCACCATATGATTTTTATAACAACATAGGCCTAAACATGGTTTCAACTAGGCATAACACCAAACATAGTTTGATCATGTTCATAAAAATGCTTACTTTTGTTTCTAATACAAAAGTATGATTTGCCAATTCCAACATAGATTCATATAAACCATAGCACTTAGTTGAGTCCAATTACACACTAAAAGTGATCATAAAAGTATGTACATCATATTGGCATAATAGTGAATCATATACTTGCATGAATCCCCAAATAAAATACCATAACATATGGTTGTTAACATAAATCATATATTAGTATGAACCCTAAATAAAATACCACAACATAAGGTTGTCAACATAAACCACATACTTGCAAATATCCAATCGTATACCATAACATTTCCAAATCGTTTAGAATCAAAGCAACATATAAATATAGATTATTATCGCCACAATTCCATTTCTCACTTTACACAAATCAACACAATTATTTATTCACATAAGAATAGCACTCTACTTACAACGTATGATGAATCTTCAATTCAGGAATCTAAATTCTGAATTTGGAGATGCTATCCTTTGTTGTAGGCGTTGCTTTGATTTTTAATTGACGTTGCTTTAAGCTTTCGAATTATCTCCTAATTGTCTCTCAATTTCTGACGGCTATTCCTAGTATCTCCTCAGCTGCATGACGGTCTCATCTCCATTTTTGTTCGTGTGTATTAGGGTGAGTCTTAGGTCCTTTTTATAGAGTTTGTGAGTTGATTTGGACCGTCGTTGGAGCTTGGTTTAATAATAGCCATTCGTTTGAAGGAGAGACCAACTAGGAGCTGACACCTAGCCCAAGTGACAAAGCAAGGCTCAGAAAATCGACCAAACACAGACCGGGCCAGCCAGGGGGCTGGGTTCGACCTGGCTCAGTGGCCAGGTCGACATGCCAGTCGTCACCGTGTCGACTTGGCAGCCGACACGGGTGACCCGGGTCGACTGCCCAGTCGACCTGGGTAGCCCCAGGTTGACTACCCAGTCGACCTGGGTGCCTTGGGCGGGAAAATTCCCGCCCTGGCCAATTGGGCTCGATTTTGAATTTTAAATTGGTTTTTCTGAGCTGTTTTGGTCAGTTTGAATTTTAAACTGAATTCTGAAACTTCCGGAGGCCATATCTTCTTCATACGGAGTCCGTTTTACGCAAACTCGGACTCTATCTCAAGAAGAATTCCGAGACGAACGCAATGGCGTATCCCGTTTCCCTTAATTCTTTGATTTGGAATTAATTATACTTTAATTTGTGAATTTCACTGTTATAGAATACACGGGGTGTTACACTATCTAACACCACGATGTTATCGGTAAATTCAACTACCATTAAATGCTCAAATCTAATTAAAGATTTAACTATCGCCTGGAGCAAAACTGGTGATACTCCATTCTCGATCATTTCAAACTAATTAAAGATTCATTAAAACTCCACTTGGTTTTAATCTTCCCAAAAATCAATATTAATGATTGTTTAACGTGGGAAATCATATCCTGTCTTTAACTGGGATAAAGAACCAATGTCATTTAAAACATGGTTCATGATAAACCCAAAATCACATTCCATTATTTATCGGGTTAAAGAATGAATGTCGTGAAAACACAGTTCACGATAAACCCAAAAATCAATTCCAATTCAATTCCAATTAAATATTATTTAATTGGTATACTTCATTAAATATAAATAAAAAGATTTAATCTTTTTTCTTAACTGGGCTAAAGAACAATGTTAATGAAGACACCATTCACGACAAACCCAAATCCCACTTGATATTAAATACAAGGCTCCGAATAGAAGATTTATCGGCTTATATTCAATATCAAATTCTACGACCAACAAATGTCGTATTGGAAATAACGATATAAATATATCTTTCAAATTCCCACAACAATATATGTAATCACGAAATTTAATATCAAAATATTCCAAAGATAATTTTGATTCAAATCCATTCCAATTTATATATTGGAAATTCTGGTTATTTATAAAACCATTTCAAATCCCCTTTATTTATTTTAAAAATAAACGGGATTATAATTCTAGTTCAAAACTAGTTCATTATGATAAAATTCTATTTTTATCTTTTCAAATATGGGATTTTTCATCCCAATTCTTTCCAAATCATTTCTTATGATTTTACACTAATTATTGATATTTTTAATAATTTTATCAAGACCCGTCCAGTCGATTTCCATCAACGGCCATCGAACTGCACTTACACCGACCTTTTCCAAATTTGATTTGGACATAATTCCAAATCCAACCGTTATATTTATAATTTCTTGTATTCTTTAGAAAGATCTTCTCGATACGAACCCAACGGTTCCAGATTTAGGAGAATCGTACGGTCGGATCTCCCGCAATATCCATTCGAAGTCAATGGTCGCAATTCGCAAACTGCCGCAGCGCGGCGTGTTCTATTCAGGCCATTATATACATATATATATATATATATTATATATTTCGTCGATTTCCTTTTAAAACATATTTTATAAATCATTGTAAATTCGTTTTCAAAACGATTTCAACTTCTTATTCAATTTCGAATCAAAATTGAATATTCCATATCATTAATATATAAATGATAATATTTTCAAACATCAGATTTTGAAGTCATTTCTTTTTTGCTATTCATTATAAATAACAAATAAAATCGATATAACTATCGTTCATGTCAAAATGGCGCATATCAATTCAACACGGCTTTTACTCAACACATGAATGTTTATTCTATTTAACACATGAATATTTATTTTATTCAACACTTGAATATTTTCTTTTTCTTTTTTTTTATTCAACATATGAATATTTATTACTTCTATGAATATTAATTCAAAATATTCTTAATCTTCCAAAGTGGAATGAGACCCAATCAATTACCATATAATGTTGTTTATATGGATTCTATACAATACATGTATACAATAGCAACGATAAATAATCAACCATCATCCAGGTTGCACCACACAACTGTCTGTCAACCTGTCGATTGACATACAACTAAATAATTGGGATTAGTGTATGCCAAATATCATCCCAACACCCGTGTGGGGTTTCAAACCAACAAACACTGAATATTATTTATGCAGTTGGGCGATATGTAAAATTTATCGTCCCAATCAATATCCTTCAAATGGGTGTACACAAACAGATCGTTCGATTTGTAAATGAATATTTATTTATTCACATTCACGTTAAATTTATATTTTAACAATAAATAACTTATTTCAACACATAAATATTTTTCCATCCGTTCCTGTAACGACCCGGAAAAAAGGCGATCTTGGTTATCCGATATACAACACATATCGAACATCCAAGGATCGAAAATACCGGTAGTTAATGAAAGAAATTAGAGGGTGAGGAAAGATAAGATAGAAACTTAGAATAGAAGAAGAAGAAGAAGAAGAACACAACATCAGAGTAACACGAACCTCACAGCAGAACGAATAACATATAATAGATAACATATCTTTGAAATAAAAGATTGTACTTGAATATACGTATCATCATCAAGTACAACACTTACAACACAGCGGAAATAAACTATAGCTATATGATCTTGAAGCCTCCTGCTCCAGCTCTTCAAGTATCTGTAAATCCTGACTACTTGACTGCCCATACAAAATTGGGCACCCAAGAGCTTAGGGAAAACAAAACAAAATAAACTCTGAGTCAGTCATGGGACTGGTATGAGTAAAACAGTTTAAAAACAGTTTGAGCCATTAAATGATATCTCATAAGACCACGTCGTATAACGGAACGGGTTTTTCCCTTATGAGAATCCAAAATATCTTTATATCAAAAACCCTTTGATATTATAATAATGTCTATCAACCACAATATAATAACCATCTAGCAGAAACGCTTTCATCTCATGTTCTACATATATAGTATACAATCAAAACCGTATGCACGTATTGGGTGATGGATTTCCAACTATGACAAGGTATGGAACCACCTTTCGCTAGTGTACCTCTAGAGAGGAATACAGTGGATTAAACAAGAACATCTTGCAACCTGGCCACACATGACCGACCACTCTTTTCGCTTGAGTATATCGAATGTATATCACCAACGGTCGGGATCAACAACTGTTTCCCGAATGGGACAGCATCTACAATAGATTTTTAGAAGTAAATGAAACTCTAGATCAGGTGATTATACATCCTAATAGGTGCGATCTACATAGCCATGCTAACTGCCCGATTTCTGTCATTTACCGGTTGATGAGGCTTGAGGTTACGCTTTATCATCACATCAGATCCACTTTGAATGCCACATTGTCAGATCGATCGAAAATCACTAATTGACGTCTACAATAGTACATTACATGTTAGCTAAAGAAGTTTCCTTCTCCGCTTCCACTCTTGGTACAGTTGAAGAGATCAATGTACATGACCTTTCTGGAAATACTCTGTCAGACATTCATCCATACAAGTCATCCAGGAACAGGATGAACCGAAGGGACTATTCAGTACATCCATCTTAGGCACTGTTATCTAAGACTTATACATTAGCCCTTGCACTTTACTCCGTCTACAATTATCTTTGGCATATATGATTCGCAATGCTTATGCCAATACAGAGTGGTTCTTTGGATAATAATCCAACCGGTCTCTCCATATTAACAACGTTAAAATGGTCAAAACTTCGATAGTCTGTGATTTAACCATCAAAGAAAAACAGGTGCGCAAACAATGATATTATTTCCAGGAGGAAATTATATCGATCAATCGTCATTCAACATTTATCTCTTTATTCATTAATTTACTTATCTCATGTTTCCATATATTCTAAATTCTTATTTTCTATTATCAAAAAACATTTCTGATTCTCGTTTAGAAAACATTTCCAAAACTTCTTAATTTGGATTTAAACAGATGTTTAAAACTATATTGCTATCACGACTCAAATCACTATACTAAATTACTAACTCCACTTAACCACTTCACACTCGAACCGTAACCATTTCTTAATTAAAAATGCAGTCAATCAAGTTGGGGTATAGCTACCTCTCAGACCTTAACTGAACCACCTTTCAAATCTCGAAATAGATAAGATTTACCTTTTTAACTCTATAACACTTCCTTACGAACCCTCGGATTCTATTTACAAACCCCCTTCTTTTACAAGTTTACGTGATTATAACAATGGTTTTATAATCTCCTACATCCGAAATATATTATCTTTAATATGACTTCTATTTCCTAACTCGAATAATATAATGACAACTAATTTATTTACTCCTATTCGGTTAACTCTAATCTATAACTCTTAATTGAATTAACTCTAACTGGTTTAACTCTACGGTTTAACCAAACTGTTTAACCCTAATGGTTTTACTCTAACTGGTTAACCCTAACTGGTTTAACTCTTTGTCCTTATTCAGTTTCAAACAACGATGTTGAAATCGATTTTTACTTCTTTATATAAGTCCAGACTTATATATTCTATTTATCCAAATGATAAATATTTAACTTAATTTATAAATATCATTTATAAATCAATCTGCTCCTTTTTCCGGTTTACTTCTTCATATATAAGTTCAGACTTATATATATCAATTTATCCAAAGATTACTATTTCCTTTATAATCTATTTGTTTTCTAAATGCCTTTACCCATATTTCCGTTTTAAATCCTTATTTGTAAATGGTTTACAAATATTACCCTTTTAAATTCTATTTGCAAATGGTTTGCAAATATTCCCTTCTCTATTCTATTTGCAAATGGTTTGCGAATATTTCCTTTTCAACTCTATTTGCAAATGTGTTGCAAATATTTCTTATATAATATCTTATTTGTTTTCTAAGCAAATATTCCTTTATAACCTATTCTATTCATTTAACAAATAAATATCCTTTTCTTATCCTATTTATTTAACGAACTAATATGCTTTATAACCTATTTGTAAATGTTTTACACATATTCTCTTTCTACTTTATTTGTAAATGGCTTACAAATATTTCTTTATTCATTCTCTGAATAAATAATCCCTTTTTATAACTTATTTATTTCCTACTGAATGTCCTTTAAATAACTTATTTATTTTCTAAGTCAATATCTCTTTGTCTTATCCTATTTGTTTAACAAATAAATAATCCATTTAAATATCTAATTTATTTATTCTAAATAAATAATTCACTATATAAATATTCCATTTATAAAGATTTCCCTTCATATAAAATTCCCCTTAAACATATTTCCTATTTATTAATACTCCTTTTATAAATAAATTTCTATTTATGAGTATTCCATTTATAAATAATTTCCTTTATAAAATCTTCTTTGATTTTATGAATATTATCTCTTTTATAAAACCCCTTTGATTTTATAAATAAATCTAATTTCGATATTCATTTTTGAAAATCCCCTTTCTCCAAATTCCAGTGTGTTATGGTGTTTAACATATCAAATTATGATGTCCAATATCGTCCATACACATATAATCAACAACATATTATAACCCACGTCATATATCAAAATATATGAAAATAATAAAATAGCCGTTGAGGAATCTAATCGGATTCCTCCAACCTGTTTCCCTGCATCTACAGATGTTACACAATAAAATCAACATCACTTTCAGTTCCATATGATATATTCTGTTAAACAGAATCAATATAGAAATTCAACTAACTGATTAGCAGTTCAATCAAACAGTCAACACACAGTCAATCATCCAATATTTAATAGTTTTAAAAATACAACATGAAATTATAAACTGTTCAGAGTTAGTGAGATTTACTCACATTGGCAGTTCATCGTTAAAGAACGATAAACTGTTTGTTGGATTTGAATCGAACAATTTATTTCGCCGTAAATTCAAATGAGCTTCAATCTACTACCATTCAGTTCCATTGTGGAGCTCTCATCCATACGATCCCAACGGATCTGACCGTTCTAAATTCTGATAACGTAAGAGACAGTTATTGATTTTACAAGGTAGTACACTAATTTAAATTAAATTAAACCTAGAAACTAAATTTATAAACCCAATTGGGCTTTACCATTTTCCACATGGCCCATCTCAAACCCGTTAAAAGTCCACCCACTCACTTTATCTTCTCTGATCGAATTTGCTTCTTACAGTACACCATTCCCACAACTTAAAACTTCCACCGATCATCACCTCTTCCATGAAACCCAAAACAAAGAACACCACCCCACTCCTCCTCATCTCCTCTTCACACTGATACCAACCACTTCCAACTCGCGCCTACCAGGCAGAATCCGATCCCCACAATTTCCTGTAGCCTCAACTACAGTATCGACATTTTTTTGAACCGAACCCCACCCAATTTTTAAAGCAAGTGCAGTTCTCTTTGCTGAACCTGAATCCAACATCACCCATTTGAATTGATGCCCCAAAATCCCAGATTTCTCAACCCTAGCTCGCTAAGAAAACATGACGTGGAGCCAGGAAGCTGTCGAGCTCCACAAAAAGCACCTCATATTGAAGGACTTACTCCCAGGAACTCGAATTTATATACCATTGGATTTATAAGATTTTATTTTAATAGTTAGGATTTTATAGACTCACGATTTATTTTCTATAAACAACCAAGTGGCGGCTTCAAACGAACGGTTTTATATAGGGAACGAGACTTTTTGTGTGGTTGGGAATAAGAGGACGTGGCCTCTTTATGTTCAGAAGTAGGATTAGGATATTTTATATAAATATTATATATTTATTTATATTTGTATCAGCATTCTAAAAATTCCTACAAACACACATGATATCTAAAAATCACGAAAATCGAAATGCAGCTAGAGTTCGACCTTAGGGTCCCAACGAAACTGGTTTCGTCGAGTTCCGACTTCGTTTGCAAAAGTGGTTTTTTTTAAAGCTCTAAATAACCCTTTTAACTATATAAATATATTTAAAAATAATTAAATTTAATATTTAAAAATAAATATTATCGTATATATTCACAGCAGAATATCATGCAGATCTAGAATATTCCTATATGGATTTCTAACTCGATATTTCAAATCTTGTTCAACCCGATATTCGATTTATATTGAAATTCCTTTTTAATATATAAACAATTCCTTTGTAAATTATAAAGGAATTGCACAGCGATTTTTCTAAAATTTGATTTGGACAAAAATCAAAATCTACATGACGAAATCCTAATTTTTCTCTTCCACTAGGAAGATATACTCCACCAGCTCCTCACGTTTCTTGTTTCACAGAAATCCAATTTAAAACGAATCATGTACATTCAGTTGAAGTCCAAATCGCGAACTGTCGCGCCATTTCGAGCTCGATTTTAATTATAATATAATAATACGTTCAAACTGTCGTTCAAATAATATATTCGTTATTCTAATTCAATTCTAAACTGAATTAAATATCATAGATGATTCAGTTCCCACCATATTGTGAATTCCACTATTTCTGACTATTTCTGAAATAAATATATTATTTAATTATTATTTAAATTAAATGTTCACCATTATTTAATTCAACGACCATTAAATCCTTTTAATCACCCTTTAAATAATTAAATAAATTAACTATTATATCGCTGAAAATGCGGGTCATTACAGTTCCATATCACAATCAATTTTCACAACACAACAAAATCAAACAAGTCGGCCATGGTCTGTGGACGACGAGTGTCGGGTGCTGCTAAGCACCGTCTGCATCCTAATATATATTTCAACTAGAAAACAAATTAAAGTGAGAAGTTCTCACCTTGGGTTTCCACTCCACCGTTCTTTCCTTCTGAACTGTTCAGTTTTCGTTTTGATTTCAGTCGATACCAACGCCATCTTTTCCCGCTGTTCATAATTAAAATCACATTTTTACTATGATGTTTATATTATAAAAATTTCATTTTTATCCCAACTCTTTATATATAAAAATTGCATTTTTATATCGCTACTCAACCAATAGAAATTATATTTTTATCGCTATTTCACATGAATAACAATCGAATTTTTATGTTGCTATCTTCATAATAAAAATCAAATTTTTATGTGTTCTCCTTCATTATGAAAATCAAATTTTTATATCGCCTCCACATATGTGAAAATCATATTTTTATTTCTTCAACATCATTATAAAAATCATATTTTTATCTATTCAACATCGCTATAAATCTGATCTTTACATCTTTAAAAATCTAATATTTACATCGTTAAAAATCTAATCTTTACATCATTAAAAATCTAATCTTTACATCATTAAAAATCTAATCTTTCTTTCCTAATTTCATACAAGAAAAATCACATTTTTCTTCTGCAACCAATATGAACAAAGATAATGTCTTTACACTATTAAGAATTATTATTTTTACTCGAATAAAAAAAAATTCATTTGTATTTATTCCTATATCATATGCACAAAAATCTGGAGTTTAAACGATGTTGTTTCATATTAAAATCTGAGTTTGAATCACTGTTTATTTTAAATTAAAACTGAAAACAAAACATATTTTTTAATCTATATAAAAATTGAAAATTAGTTTTTTTTTTAAATCAAAGCTACTTCTATTGTAACGACCCGGATTTTCAGCCGTTTAACTCTGAATATTTAAATTGGTCTAAATATTTTATTTTGAATTATATATAAGAATTTATAATGAATTTGTTTATAAACGGAGTTTGAACGTTAGTTTATTTATATAATTATAAAACGAGCTCGAAATCGCGCGGCAGTTCGTAATATAGAGTTTTGAACTTCAACTGAGAATACATGATTCGTTATAAGTCGGATTTCTGTGAGACAAGACACGTTGGAACCGTTTTGATTATAATTTTCATATGAAGGAGAAAAATCTAGATTTCGTGTTATAATTTGTTAGTTATGGTCAAATCAAATTTTCAAATAGTCGCTATGGAAATCGCTATTTAAATATAGGCCTTTAAAATAGCCGTTTTGCAAACGGACTCAGATTTCGACGAAATCAGTTTCATTGGGACCGTAACGTTAAATTATTATACGGTGGTGAGTGGCGTGGAAAGCCGATGTCGTATGTAACCACGGTAGTCGTAAACGCTCGTTCAGTGCAATTAAATTAATTCAACCGAATAAAGGGATATTAGAGTGTAACTTGAACAGACGATCAAATCAGGCCACGAAACCAGTTCCGATGAGTTCGTAGCGTCGGATATAGTCAGGGTAGGTATATAGTTTGTTATTTTTAGAGATCGGCAAATTTGGTGTTCAGAAGGGCAGTGCGGTACGCGCTAAAAATAGCCTACCGGGGCAACAGTCTCAGAATGCGACGAAACTAGTGCCGTTGGGTTCGTATCGAAAAGTTATTGTCGGTGTTCGCAGTTTCAAGTTGTTTTGATTTATCTGGTGATCGTGAAAAATTTAAACGTGTGTTGATTTCTGGTTTTATAAAGGAAAATTTTTCAAACGATGTCGGAATTCGACGAAACTTGTCCCATTGGGGTCAGAATAACTTTTTACACCAAAATTAGCTTTTTCATCAGTAAACAGAAGTCAACTGTGGCTAGTTTTACTTGATGCTTCATCGCGAAGTTTTGCTAAATTATAAAATAATATATTTTCTCTTATATAATTCATTCCTAACCTATCTGCAATAGCCAACCTACCTATCCTACCATGTCCCCCTACTCTCAACAACTTGCCGACAAAGTAAAATAGGAAAAATGCAAACCTACCCAGGAACAGCAGACCTATGTGTACCCTTATCCGTGGCAACCACGGTACCTAATTCTATAAATACATACCGCTCCACTTCTAATCCACGAAACCCACCTCAACCGAAGCTTTTTGCGGCTAGTAATATGATGATCAACAAATAATCCCCTAAAATCATAAAACTATTATATGCGGATTCTCGAAGAAAATTTTCTCCAACTCCACACACATGTGATCAACGCCATTTTGGGTTCGTCGTATATGCACAGCGTGAGTTTTCTTCCTAAGGTTCGGGTTTTGCAGAAACGGATGCTATGAGTTTTGACAATATTTCTTGCTGTAGCACCCGTAATGGCGGAGGATAGGGTGACAAGGGAGTTGGAGGTCTAAAGGAGGATCATCGGAAGGCGGATGGGGTCAGCCGAGCTCGGGGGTGTCCCTGATGACAACCTGCAGTCTTCCGGTCATCGGATGGACGATGGTGATAATATTAAGGGAGCTGGTGTTCTTCAGTTTGTACATGAATAAGGGAGTACAAGGGTGCGGTTTTTTGCTGATCAGTTGATGAAGTTCAGAATTTGTTTCGAAGTGCGTTAGTTGAGGGTGGATCTTCGAGTGTGCGTGTGAGTTGATGGGGACCGCATGAATGTAGATGGTGGGTGAAGGCTGAAATGATGGGATACTGGAGGGTTGGAAGGGAAGTCTGATGTTCTTTCAAAGATTGAATGGTGAACGTTTTGTTGGATTTGTGGTGAACCAAAGTGAAGAATAGGAGGTCTGGGTAAAACTGGTGTTGAATGGAAGGACGGCCATTGATTTACATTTCAGAAAATCAACAAAGAAGGAGTGGAATTGTGTATATATTGAATGAAAAGAAGGAAAAAAAAAACAACAGGAGTTCATGTGATTAACAATCAAGATGGATTTAGAGTATTGATGGCTGGAGTTGATCTTTCAATGATCGGTTGAAGCCAAAGCAAAGAAGCAGTGAACCAACTGTTGAACTAAAACAGTATCGACCGCCGTTATATCCTAATAAAACGTAACTGGTAAGAATAATAATTATATAATTAGTTAGCTAATTAATTTAATTAAAACCGTGATAACTAAACCGCAAATACTTTTAGGTATGGACAGAATTGAACCAATACAGTTGCTTTGGAACTGACATGCTTGAGAACGGAGCAACCGGAATTCATGATCAAATCAAACGCTTGTTTTATTGTAAATGAAACAAGAGCAGAATAGTCAACTGCGAAACGAGGTGAGTAAACTCACTAACTCCCTCTCGTTTATATTTATATATATAAACGAGTTTTAAATCATTTTATAATGTGAAAATGGTTGCTTAATTGAATGGTTGATAAATTGGTAGATATAATCACATCGTTGATTGATTTTTTTTCATTAATGCGATATTTTTGATGTTACTAACATCTGTGGATGCAGGGAAACAGGTTGGAGGGATCCAACTGGATCCCTCAACATTTTATTTACTATTTTATTTGATAGTGATATATGTTATGCTACATTATCCATGGTTGAATTTGTGTGTTTGGTTTACCCTGGCCTTAGAAACCTGGTATTTTAGATACCGTGAAATATCATCGAATGTGAAAAAGGAAATTAGAATTTAAAAGCAGAGTTTATTTCCAAATTAGAAATAATATTTTTTTTCAATGAGTTGCAAATGGAAACCTATTCCATTGGGTAAACCAAGAAAAATGTTATAAATAAAGATATAAATTAAGTGGATCATTAACCATTGGATAAATTAAAAGGTGAGTTCAAATATGAATGTATATTTGAAAGTGAGTATCGGTTTTGAAACCAATATTTGGAAATGGATCCGAATTTAGCAAATTACAGAGGAAAGTTTAAAGAAAGATTTTCAAGTGCTTAAAATAAAAGAATAAATAGTTTAAAACAAGGAAATATTTTGCAAATAAATGTATATAAAAAGGGGATTTATAGAAATCGAATTAAGTGGTTAGAAGAATGTATAGTTTATAAATATGTTTTAAAGGAGGACTTGAATTGTTTAAAATAAACAGAGTTTATAAATGAACTACGGAAGCGTGTGCGTCGTACACGGTATTTTATTCAAAACAACAATCATAGCACTGTTGTTATAATAGATGTTGTAAATCTATACAGCAATTTTAGACGCTGCTGTTATAATAAATGTCTTGGTAAATCTAAATAGCAATTTTAACGCTGCCGTTATAATAACTGTTTTAATAGCAATATTAATGCTATGGTTATGATAAGTGTTCTATAATGCTAGATAGCGGTTTTTTTAACGCTGTTGTTGAAAGCAATGTTGTATAAATCAAACATTTGAAGACAGCGATTATAACGCTACCGTTATAATCAATATTTTTATAAAGAAGGTGTGTTCGTAGATCAAATCTGAAAGTCGCGTAAGCAATGTTTGGTTTAAAGTTGTGAGCTCTGAATATTTCAAAGCGAATGATAGCAAGGGTTGGTTAGTGATATCGTTAAGTAACGAATGATTTATGATTTAAGTCATAATAACGATGTTTATAACATCAGAAAATTCGAAGGGTTTAGAAATGTTTTCTAACTGAAATAAAAGATGTTTTCTCAATAAAGGAATTATATATTGGAAATGTTTTCCGATATCCAAGTTAGAAAATAAAAGTCATATTAAAGTTATTATATTTCGGATGCAGGGAATTATAACACCATTGTTATAATCAAGTGATTCCTGAAAAGGAAGTGGATTCATAATCGAATCCGAGAGCAACGTAAAGAAGCGTGTTAAAAGATTGGAAAGATGAACCTTGTCTATTTCGAAGTTAGAAATGTTGCTCAGTTAAGGTCTGAGAGGTAATTATACCCCAACTTGATTGACTTCGCTTTTAACTAAGAAATGGTTAAGGTTCGATAGTGGAAAGTGGGTAAGTGGAAACCAAATGAAGGAGATTTGGCATAGTGATGTTTATTCAAACATCTGTTTAATCAAATGAAGGAGATTTGGGAACGTTTTCCAAATGAGAGTCAGAAATGTTTTCTGAATATAGAGGACAGATAATGGAAATGTTTTCCAATGTTAATAGTGTATATTTTCTAAATATATTAAATAAGGAATGTAAATGAAAGTGGAAAGGGAAATGAATAAATGAATGAACAAAAAGGGATAAACATTGAATGATGTTTGGTTGATAGGATTTCCTTTTGGAAATAATATCATTGTTTGCACACCGACATGTTTTCATTTGATAGTTAAATCACCGACTATCAAAGTTTTGACCATTTTTAACGTTGTTAATATGGAGAGACCGGTTGGATTATTATCCAGAGAACCACTCCGTATTGGCATAAGCGTTGCGAATCAAGTATGCTGAATATCTTGAAGACGGAGTGGAGTGCAAGGGCTATTGTATAAGTCTTAGATAACAGTGCCTAAGATGGATGTACTGAATAGTGACTTCGGTTTGTCCAGACCCAGGACAACTTGTATGGACGAGTGTCTGACAGAGTATTTCCAAAGGGGGTTACGTACGTTGATTCCTTCAAACGTACGAAGTTGGTGGCATAGAAGGGAAACTTATTTAGCCTAACAATATGGGTATTTTTGTGGGAATCAATTAGTGGTTTCCGATGGATCTGACGATGTGGCATTCAAAGTGAATGATGGCCAGATGTTCTGGAAGATAATTCAAACCTCAAGCCTCATCAACCCGGAAGTGGACAAAAATCGGGCAGGCAGCATGGCTATGTGGGTCGCACCCATTAGGATGTATGATCACCTATCTAGAGAAATTCCTTTTGTTCTTAAATCTATCGATCCTGTCCCTTATCGGGAGGCGGTTGCTGATCCCAACCGTCGGTGGTATACATTCGATACACTCAAGCGAAATGAGTGGTCGGTCATGTGTGGGCCGGGTTGCAAGATGTTCTTGTTGAACCCAGTGTATTTGCCTCTAGAGATACACGTTCGGAAGGTGGTCCCATACCTTGTCAAGTTGGAATCCAATCTCCAATAAGTGCCTGCGAGTTTGATTGTATATTATATATGTAGAGTGTGAGATGCAAGCGTTCTACTAGATTTTTATTACTTGTGATTAGACATTATTATAATATCAGATAATATATGATTTCCAAAGTAGTTTGGGTTATCGTAAGGTAAAAACCATCCGTGTTTATGTGTGGATCGGTCTTACGATTATCTTTTCTTTCGAAAGGATTTTGAAAGTTAAACAAATGATTGGAGTTTACTCACACCAGTCCCATGACTGACCCAGAGTTTATTTTTTTTGTTTCCCTAAACTCTTGGGTGCCCAAATTTGTACGGGCAGTCAAGTAGTCGGGATTTTTCAGATTCACTTGGAGGAGCTTGAAGCAGGAGGCTTCACCAGTTAGCTATAGACTATCATATTTTCCGCTGTGTACTATGTTGTATCTGGAAACAGGTATTTATAACTGTTCCAGGGATAATCGTTGTGCTCTGATAATAGTAGGTATATACAAATACTGATTTGTGCTTCAAGGTTATATTATCTAATATATTTTACTCGTTCCGCTGTGAGTTTGTGATCTTCGTTTCTTCTATTCTAATATTTCTTTCTTTCTATTTCTCATCCTCTAACTTCTTTCTAAAAATGATGCGTATTTCTGTGCAATTTGAGTTGGACGTGTGGTGTTATTAGTCGACTCAAAGAGCACGGATTTGCGGGTCGTTTCATTTGGTATCAGAGCTGAAGGTTAAGTGATTACCTTGGCTCTGTGGCGAAACTCAATAGAGATGGGTTAGTAATACCCTAGATTGAGTTTGAGTGTATATATATGAGCGCGTATTTGTAAATTTGATATAAAAATTGTTTTATATTGTGTTGGCTGGTTTGTTGAGTGGTTTATGAATTCTGGTCGATACAGGAAGTACAACCGTATCGATAGGTGTTTCTAAACTCTCGAACAGAACAAATCGACTCAGTATTGTTTTAAAGTGGGTAAGTGATATAATTTGCCCAAAAGTTATTTTGATATAAAGGGATAATTTTCTGAAATTATCGAGTGTGTTGATTGTTATTACAATCAAAGGAAATTATAAAATATTGAAGTGGTTATATATATAACCAAATTGAATTTGTATAAGAATAGGATATACAAATAAGCTGAACTGAAATTAAATTCAAACCATAAGTTGGAATTTAAATCCCGGATATTTTGAAAATATTCCTTGAAGTATTTTAAAGGTAATATGGCATTAGTTTGAAGAGATTTTGAATTAGAATAGTTTAAATGGATTTTTAAAATAATTAAGCACTGAAATCACTTCAGTGGCGAGAAAATAGTACTGATAATGGGTCGCGACATCATCGGTATTCGTTTTCGAGTTTCTGAGTGACGGATTGCTACCATAGTAATTTCGGAACGAAAGATTTGTTTGAAAATGACAAGTTGTTTTAGAAATTCAAAAGTTTTGAATTGAGTTGATTATAAATATATGTATATAGATATATATGATTTCAAACTAAAACCCGGGAATTTGAGTCCTGAATTAAAGTTTAACTTGTGTAAGTGAAGAAAATTGAAATGGTGGAAGTAAATCAATGGATTGAAATTTAACTTTAGATAAATTTGGATTAAATTAGAGATAATCCAGAATAAATTAAACAAAGAGAAAGGCTTGAAGTTGGAATTAATGAAGTGAACTCGACTTATGAATAAGAAAGTTGAATATATTGGATGTTGTTGATTGGAATTGAAGTGGATTCAAACTGAATAAGTGGGTTGACGTAAATAGAAATCATATTTGAATGGATATAATGGAAATGAACTAATCAGAAGTTGATTGAGATTTCAAAGTGGAAGTTGGATTGATTTTAAACCAAGTGGAAATGATATATGTAGGCTGAGCAGATATTGAATGGGAGCAAATGTAAGAGATAGAATTATTCCCGACAAAAAGGTACATGTTTACAATATTACTTGGGTTTGATGGTTTTATGAGCCTATGGGGCAAGCCGTTTGGCTTTTTGATTTTCTTGGGGATTGGAGAAGGCCTAGAAAGGCGAGTTGTGGTTGTACCGATTGAGCCGTGCAGAGGAGATGCTGCCGAAATTTTTCAGAATTTAAAGTGTTAGAAAATTTCAGAATTTTTGGAAATTTTCGTTAGTAAGGATAAACAAATATTTTAATTAAAATAAATTGGCCCAGTTAAACTAAAGCTAAGAAGTCAACAGAAAGGATTATTGGACCTAGTTAATAGGGTATGTGGTATCTTTTCCTACCTTAGCAATTTCGAGGACGAAATTATTTTAAGGGGGAAGGAATGTAACGACCCGGATTTTCAGCCGTTTAACTCTGAATATTTAAATTGGTCTAAATATTTTATTTTGAATTATATATAAGAATTTATAATGAATTTGTTTATAAAACGGAGTTTGAACGTTAGTTTGTTTATATAATTATAAAACGAGCTCGAAATCGCGCGGCAGTTCGTAATATAGAGTTTTGAACTTCAACTGAGAATACATGATTCGTTATAAGTCGGATTTCTGTGAAACAAGACACGTTGGAACCGTTTTGATTATAATTTTCATATGAAGGAGAAAAATCTAGATTTCGTGTTATAATTTGTTAGTTATGGTCAAATCAAATTTTCAAATAGTCGCTATGGAAATCGCTATTTAAATATAGGCCTTTAAAATAGCCGTTTTGCAAACGGACTCAGATTTCGACGAAATCAGTTTCATTGGGACCGTAACGTTAAATTATTATACGGTGGTGAGTGGCGTGGAAAGCCGATGTCGTATGTAACCACGGTAGCCGTAAACGCTCGTTCAGTGCAATTAAATTAATTCAACCGAATAAAGGGATATTAGAGTGTAACTTGAACAGACGATCAAATCAGGCCACGAAACCAGTTCCGATGAGTTCGTAGCGTCGGATATAGTCAGGGTAGGTATATAGTTTGTTATTTTTAGAGATCGGCAAATTTGGTGTTCAGAAGGGCAGTGCGGTACGCGCTAAAAATAGCCTACCGGGGCAACAGTCTAAGAATGCGACGAAACTAGTGCCGTTGGGTTCGTATCGAAAAGTTATTGTCGGTGTTCGCAGTTTCAAGTTGTTTTGATTTATCTGGTGATCGTGAAAAATTTAAACGTGTGTTGATTTCTGGTTTTATAAAGGAAAATTTTTCAAACGATGTCGGAATTCGACGAAACTTGTCCCATTGGGGTCAGAATAACTTTTTACACCAAAATTAGCTTTTTCATCAGTAAACAGAAGTCAACTGTGGCTAGTTTTACTTGATGCTTCATCGCGAAGTTTTGCTAAATTATAAAATAATATATTTTCTCTTATATAATTCATTCCTAACCTATCTGCAATAGCCAACCTACCTATCCTACCATGTCCCCCTACTCTCAACAACTTGCCGACAAAGTAAAATAGGAAAAATGCAAACCTACCCAGGAACAGCAGACCTATGTGTACCCTTATCCGTGGCAACCACGGTACCTAATTCTATAAATACATACCGCTCCACTTCTAATCCACGAAACCCACCTCAACCGAAGCTTTTTGCGGCTAGTAATATGATGATCAACAAATAATCCCCTAAAATCATAAAACTATTATATGCGGATTCTCGAAGAAAATTTTCTCCAACTCCACACACATGTGATCAACGCCATTTTGGGTTCGTCGTATATGCACAGCGTGAGTTTTCTTCCTAAGGTTCGGGTTTTGCAGAAACGGATGCTATGAGTTTTGACATTATTTCTTGCTGTAGCACCCGTAATGGCGGAGGATAGGGTGATAAGGGAGTTGGAGGTCTAAAGGAGGATCATCGGAAGGCGGATGGGGTCAGCCAAGCTCGGGGGTGTCCCTGATGACAACCTGCAGTCTTCCGGTCATCGGATGGACGATGGTGATAATATTAAGGGAGCTGGTGTTCTTCAGTTTGTACATGAATAAGGGAGTACAAGGGTGCGGTTTTTTGCTGATCAGTTGATGAAGTTCAGAATTTGATTCAAAGTGCGTTAGTTGAGGGTGGATCTTCGAGTGTGCGTGTGAGTTGATGGGGACCGCATGAATGTAGATGGTGGGTGAAGGCTGAAATGATGGGATACTGGAGGGTTGGAAGGGAAGTCTGATGTTCTTTCAAAGATTGAATGGTGAACGTTTTGTTGGATTTGTGGTGAACCAAAGTGAAGAATAGGAGGTCTGGGTAAAACTGGTGTTGAATGGAAGGACGACCATTGATTTACATTTCAGAAAAGCAACAAAGAAGGAGTGGAATTGTGTATATATTGAATGAAAAGAAGGAAAAAAAAACAACAGGAGTTCATGTGATTAACAATCAAGATGGATTTAGAGTATTGATGGCTGGAGTTGATCTTTCAATGATCGGTTGAAGCCAAAGCAAAGAAGCAGTGAACCAACTGTTGAACTAAAACAGTATCGACCGCCGTTATATCCTAATAAAACGTAACTGGTAAGAATAATAATTATATAATTAGTTAGCTAATTAATTTAATTAAAACCGTGATAACTAAACCGCAAATACTTTTAGGTATGGACAGAATTGAACCAAAACAGTTGCTTTGGAACTGACATGCTTGAGAACGGAGCAACCGGAATTCATGATCAAATCAAACGCTTGTTTTATTGTAAATGAAACAAGAGCAGAATAGTCAACTGCGAAACGAGGTGAGTAAACTCACTAACTCCCTCTCGTTTATATATATATATATATATATATATATATAAACGAGTTTTAAATCATTTTATAATGTGAAAATGGTTGCTTAATTGAATGGTTGATAAATTGGTAGATATAATCACATCGTTGATTGATTTTTTTTCATTAATGCGATATTTTTGATGTTACTAACATCTGTGGATGCAGGGAAACAGGTTGGAGGGATCCAACTGGATCCCTCAACATTTTATTTACTATTTTATTTGATAGTGATATATGTTATGCTACATTATCCATGGTTGAATTTGTGTGTTTGGTTTACCCTGGCCTTAGAAACCTGGTATTTTAGATACCGTGAAATATCATCGAATGTGAAAAAGGAAATTAGAATTTAAAAGCAGAGTTTATTTCCAAATTAGAAATAATATTTTTTTTCAATGAGTTGCAAATGGAAACCTATTCCATTGGGTAAACCAAGAAAAATGTTATAAATAAAGATATAAATTAAGTGGATCATTAACCATTGGATAAATTAAAAGGTGAGTTCAAATATGAATGTTTATTTGAAAGTGAGTATCGGTTTTGAAACCAATATTTGGAAATGGATCCGAATTTAGCAAATTACAGAGGAAAGTTTAAAGAAAGATTTTCAAGTGCTTAAAATAAAAGAATAAATAGTTTAAAACAAGGAAATATTTTGCAAATAAATGTATATAAAAAGGGGATTTATAGAAATCGAATTAAGTGGTTAGACGAATGTATAGTTTATAAATATGTTTTAAAGGAGGAATTGAATTGTTTAAAATAAACAGAGTTTATAAATGAACTACGGAAGCGTGTGCGTCGCACACGGTATTTTATTCAAAACAACAATCATAGCACTGTTGTTATAATAGATGTTGTAAATCTATACAGCAATTTTAGACGCTGCTGTTATAATAAATGTCTTGGTAAATCTAAATAGCAATTTTAACGCTGCCGTTATAATAACTGTTTTAATAGCAATCTTAATGCTATGGTTATGATAAGTGTTCTATAATGCTAGATAGCGGTTTTTTTAACGCTGTTGTTGAAAGCAATGTTGTATAAATCAAACATTTGAAGACAGCGATTATAACGCTACCGTTATAATCAATATTTTTATAAAGAAGGTGTGTTCGTAGATCAAATCCGAAAGTCGCGTAAGCAATGTTTGGTTTAAAGTTGTGAGCTCTGAATATTTCAAAGCGAATGATAGCAAGGGTTGGTTAGTGATATCGTTAAGTAACGAATGATTTATGATTTAAGTCATAATAACGATGTTTATAACATCAGAAAATTCAAAGGGTTTAGAAATGTTTTCTAACTGAAATAAAAGATGTTTTCTCAATAAAGGAATTATATATTGGAAATGTTTTCCGATATCCAAGTTAGAAAATAAAAGTCATATTAAAGTTATTATATTTCGGATGCAGGGAATTATAACACCATTGTTATAATCAAGTGATTCCTGAAAAGGAAGTGGATTCATAATCGAATCCGAGAGCAACGTAAGGAAGCGTGTTAAAAGATTGGAAAGATGAACCTTGTCTATTTCGAAGTTAGAAATGTTGCTCAGTTAAGGTCTGAGAGGTAATTATACCCCAACTTGATTGACTTCGCTTTTAACTAAGAAATGGTTAAGGTTCGATAGTGGAAAGTGGGTAAGTGGAAACCAAATGAAGGAGATTTGGCATAGTGATGTTTATTCAAACATCTGTTTAATCAAATGAAGGAGATTTGGAAACGTTTTCCAAATGAGAGTCAGAAATGTTTTCTGAATATAGAGGACAGATAATGGAAATGTTTTCCAATGTTAATAGTGTATATTTTCTAAATATATTAAATAAGGAATGTAAATGAAAGTGGAAAGGGAAATGAATAAATGAATGAACAAAAAGGGATAAACATTGAATGATGTTTGGTCGATAGGATTTCCTTTTGGAAATAATATCATTGTTTGCACACCGACATGTTTTCATTTGATAGTTAAATCACCGACTATCAAAGTTTTGACCATTTTTAACGTTGCTAATATGGAGAGACCGGTTGGATTATTATCCAGAGAACCACTCCGTATTGGCATAAGCGTTGCGAATCAAGTATGCTGAATATCTTGAAGACGGAGTGGAGTGCAAGGGCTATTGTAAAAGTCTTAGATAACAGTGCCTAAGATGGATGTACTGAATAGTGCCTTCGGTTTGTCCAGACCCAGGACAACTTGTATGGACGAGTGTCTGACAGAGTATTTCCAAAGGGGGTTACGTACGTTGATTCCTTCAAACGTACGAAGTTGGTGGCATAGAAGGGAAACTTCTTTAGCCTAACAATATGGGTATTTTTGTGGGAATCAATTAGTGGTTTCCGATGGATCTGACGATGTGGCATTCAAAGTGAATGATGGCCAGATGTTCTGGAAGATAATTCAAACCTCAAGCCTCATCAACCCGGAAGTGGACAAAAATCGGGCAGGAAGCATGGCTATGTGGGTCGCACCCATTAGGATGTATGATCACCTATCTAGAGAAATTCCTTTTGTTCTTAAATCTATCGATGCTGTCCCTTATCGGGAGGCGGTTGCTGATCCCAACCGTCGGTGGTATACATTCGATACACTCAAGCGAAATGAGTGGTCGGTCATGTGTGGGCCGGGTTGCAAGATGTTCTTGTTGAACCCAGTGTATTTGCCTCTAGAGATACACGTTCGGAAGGTGGTCCCATACCTTGTCAAGTTGGAATCCAATCTCCAATAAGTGCCTGCGAGTTTGATTGTATATTATATATGTAGAGTGTGAGATGCAAGCGTTCTACTAGATTTTTATTACTTGTGATTAGACATTATTATAATATCAGATAATATATGATTTCCAAAGTAGTTTGGGTTATCGTAAGGTAAAAACCATCCGTGTTTATGTGTGGATCGGTCTTACGATTATCTTTTCTTTCGAAAGGATTTTGAAAGTTAAACAAATGATTGGAGTTTACTCACACCAGTCCCATGACTGACCCAGAGTTTATTTTGTTTGTTTCCCTAAACTCTTGGGTGCCCAAATTTGTACGGGCAGTCAAGTAGTCGGGATTTTTCAGATTCACTTGGAGGAGCTTGAAGCAGGAGGCTTCACCAGTTAGCTATAGACTATCATATTTTCCGCTGTGTACTATGTTGTATCTGGAAACAGGTATTTATAACTGTTCCAGGGATAATCGTTGTGCTCTGATAATAGTAGGTATATACAAATACTGATTTGTGCTTCAAGGTTATATTATCTAATATATTTTACTCGTTCCGCTGTGAGTTTGTGATCTTCGTTTCTTCTATTCTAATATTTCTTTCTTTCTATTTCTCATCCTCTAACTTCTTTCTAAAAATGATGTGTATTTCTGTGCAATTTGAGTTGGACGTGTGGTGTTATTAGTCGACTCAAAGAGCACGGATTTGCGGGTCGTTTCATCTATATAAAAAAACTTACTGTTAATCACTCCAGCACCATCGAACAGAAACCAGAACCCAATCTCGACCAGAAATTGACATCGTTGGTGGTATGGTGGGGTCCTCGCAAGAGGTCGACGACTGATTTAGGGGTCACGGATTTTTTATTTATCGAAGAAGGGGGAAGTAGGGGGTGGAGGGTTTAGGGTTCAGGGTTTCAAATCGGAGAGAGGAAGGGGAAGGGTCCGGTCATCGGCGACGGAGAGGGAAGAGGCACGGTGGCCCGCTCGACGACGGCGATGCTCCATAGGGACCGAGCGACGGGTTTTAGAAGCTACAGTTTTTTTTATTCTATTCCTCATATCTGAACGTGGGGAGAAAGTGAGGGAGAGAAAAACAAGGGGTTGACTAATATATAATATAATTATTATAATTTAATTCCCCCCAAAAAGTAACTTTTTGTTTTGACCTCGAAACCGAACACACCGACTATCATCCCTAGCTAATTGCCCCCATTCCGAACACAATGAGATATGTTTCGTAAGCCAGTTCGGTTGTTTCGATCAGTTCCCCCTTAGATTAACATTTAAATCATTATATTGAATTTTAAACGTACATTTCAATTTATCGGGGTCACATACAGACTCTAAAAATTTCCGAAAAATATTTTCTAACTTCGTATTAACGATATGGTTCTAACAAAACTAATTTCGTCAAATTCTTAGACCGTTTGAAAAAGGGCCATTTTCTGGTTGATCGAAACTGACTGGAACTGTTAAAACACGTTTTACTTCACCACGCTCACATATTGATTCAAAAAATTATGAATTTTGGAACCTAGCAATAACATGACATCACGGATCCAACAAAAGTGGTTTCGTCGAAAATCGAGGTCATTTGCAAAATTTCCATTTTTAAGGGCCGAAATTCCATAGCGACTATTCAATAATTTCAACTGGGCATAACTTTTTATCCCCGCCATGAAATTTCAATTTTTCGGATTCGTTGGAAAGATATTCTCAAATAGATTCTAATATTTTTGGTTTCGCTAAAATCCGATTTATTTTAAATCCTGTAAATTCATTTGAACTTTGAAATCGAAATTTCAAACTACCGCGCCATTTTCAATTCCTTTTATAATTAAAATAAAATATTTATATTCTAACGACGATTCAAATAAATATATACATTTCAATTCTATTCAAAATAAATTTCTCGTCGTTATTATTTAAATAATTCATTTTAAATATTCAAAATTCATTAAAATTGCCAAAATAAAAAATTTAAATTGGCTTGGATTTTCGTGTTGTTACAATCTCCCCCACTTAAAACTTTTCATCTCCGAAAAGGAACGAAGCTGGAAGTTGTTTAACTAATCAACTCCACTTCTAAGATTTTCTTTATGGCTTAAGTTATTCATCTTTTCAGTTTCTAAGAACTTTTCAAATTTTTCAAAAATTTGGCTAACACCCAAAATTTTCGAAAAATTTCGCCATAACCTCCCCTGCATCGGGAGCTTCGGGATATTTCAAATAGCCTCCCATGGCCCTCACCAATCCAAAAGAAAAAGAAAAAGCCAAGCGGCTCATAAAATCATCCAAAACCCAAGAAATTAGTAAACATGTACCTATTTGTCGGGCAAACAATTTTATTCCTCTTCTCTAGCCTCCTTGCTCTGACCTATTCAATGGATATCATATATATGTACATGCACGCAAATGCGATAAATTTTCAATACAATCCACTTTTTGTTTCAATTTAGCTAAAGGTTCAACATTTAATTAATCAACCAACACAATCATCAATCAATTAGTTGATTATCATTTCAAACACATAATTTTGATACATATACAGAAAATCATGTTTTTGATGCCAATTCACAACAATAAGCCATACCTAGTTTTGGTTCTCACACCAGTCAACTGGAAACATATAGAAATCCCACTTTCGTCACTCGAACATAAATTCGGATGATGTTTCGAACCACCATCAGAACATCTACGGGCGACCAGAGTGTGATTCTATATCTATCCAGTATATTAAAACTTCAAACACACGCGGATTAGATGTATACGCAAGACCTTTATATACTAGATTGTACAAATTCAATATAAAAATAATATTCAAATAAGAATAATTGATTTGAAATTTCAAAACAAAATTTATTTTCATTTTTAAAAATATATCTTCACACTCGTTCTAGGATACTACTGATCCTATCTCTAGCGAGTCATTCTCATTGGATATTACTAATCCAATCTCTGATGAATTCTTTCGTTTGGTTCTAAGTGTCTTGTTCTCGGAGCTCTGTAAACCAAAGCTCTGATACCACGATGAAACGACCCAAAATCCCACTTACGGGAAATCACGGATTGAATTGAGAACACGACAAATCAGAACACAAACAAAAGAACTTTTCATTGCTTATTACAACAATTTCATCAGAATATAAGAATATACAGAGTATGAATAAATAATATACATTCAATAAATATCAGAGATTACAATACATTACATAGCAGCGGAAAAATAATACAAAACCCAACTGAAAGTAATATATGGATACAGAGCTTTCCGGATATCATTCCAGTTGTAAACCAGGATCCTGAGAATATAAATATGCAAAACCAAAACTACTACCTGCCCGTGTCGAAAATAAGGGCACCCAGAGTTTAGGTTAAAACATTAAACCCCAGGTCAGTCATGTGACTGGTGTGAGAACTACAATAGTTATTAATCTTTATTTTAAAGTTAGGTAAATCAAGGGACCACGCCGTATAACACGGAACGGGTTTCCTCCCAAGAATACCAGTGCATAGAACAACTACGCAATGCTAAATAAAGAACAATGAAGCGATTATAAGACCCAGGTCCCATCACACAATGCAACATAAGCCGAAGGATAGGGTTTTGCCTTATAATAGCCAAAGAATGCTTGATACGCTAAATTTCTACTAAAAGGTCATAGTGTCAAAACAATTTCAATCATAAGTTTCAATCACAAATGGCATGGGTACCATATATCATGTCGCCATATATAGGTTTACAATCAAAACCGCAAAGTCACGTATTGGAAGTTGGATTTCCATCTGTGAACCGAGGCAAAAGATAGTCTTCACTGATTCGAGACTGTCTAGCCCGAGTCTCAGGATCAGAACACATCGACCCTTGGATCGTCAGGGCCAGTCACCAATTTGGATTAAACTTAAACCTCGAACATGCGTTTCCTCGCCCTTTGAGGCGTAAAAGAGCCAAATGACTCCATCGGCTCCACATAGTCACCGATATATCCGAGGCGCATCGCAATAGGAACAACCACACAAGTGAAGATAATATAAATGTCAAGGCTGGTAGGTCACTGACACCACCCTATCTAGAAAGAAACACATGCCCTCCCTGATGTCCTCTTCCGTTTCTGGTTCATAACTGGGGTGTGAGGCTCGCGAATTAACGTTACACAAAGCTATGCCACATAGGCGGTGCTTTGATCGTCAACCACAAGACTTTGCTTTTCAACAAAAGCCTTGATCATTTGCCACTTAGGCATGCCACACAGGTAATTCACACCATACGACTGATGTCTATCGATATACACCCTCTGAGCCCGTACGTCTCACAGAAGGGTGAAGTAAGGGAAAGAGTTTCCCTTCACCAGGCAGATGTATATTTAATAGAGATCAATCAACACAGAGCAAAATCCAATGTCAGACACACAGTCCATACAAGTTCGTTCTGGGTCTGAACGAAACCGGAGGCACCTTGTACCTCGCATATCCATCGATCTCCAAGTACGTCTGGACGATCACCAACTGATTCCCTCCTCTTGGGTGTACATCCCAATCAAGATCATTAGTAATTATCCAAACGATGTGAAGACCTCCGGTCTTCAACCACCATCTTCATCCTCGACACATCGTCGATTCAATTATTCGGAATGGGATAAACCCGGTCTTTCTGAATAACTCGCGGATATAATAAACAAGTGTTACACAAACACAACATATGCCTCGTTCCAATTCAAAATATTCTTTTATTCAAATATTCTTATACTTTGGGAATGGTTCCCATAAATTTTATCAAAGATAAATTCTTTAAATTTATTCTTTAATCTTCTTTTGTATATCAATTCAAACCAAATTATGGTTTATCCAAACTAGTCGGGATTAGCGAACCTTACCGAAGTAATCACTTGTTTAATTTCCCAATCCTAACCTATTTATCCCATGAAGTGAAACTGGTCATACTCCATATCTAACACCACGGTGTTATCGGTAAATTCAATTACCATTTCACGCTCAAATCTAATTAAAGATTTAATTATAGCCTGGAGTGATACTGGTGATACTCCATTCTCGATCATTTCAATCTAATTAAAAATTCTTTAAAACTCCACTTGGTTTTAATCTTCCCAAAAATCAATATTAATGATTATTTAACTAGGGAAATCGTATCGTGTCTTTAACTGGGTTAAAGAACCAATGTCATTTAAAACACGGTTCATGATAAACCCAAAATCACATTCCACTAATTATCGGGTTAAAGAACGAATGTCGTTAAAACACAGTTCACGATAAACCCAAAAATCAATTCCAATTCAATTCCAATTAAATATTATTTAATTGGTATACTTCATTAAATCTAAATAAAAAGATTTAATCTTTTTTCTCAACTGGGCTAAAGAACAGTGTTAATGAAGACACCATTGACGGCAAACCCAAATCCCACTTGATATTAAATACAAGGCTCTGAATAGAAAATATGTCGCCTTATATTCGATATCAAATTCTACGACCAACAAATGTCGTATTGGAAATAATGATATAAATATATCTATCAAATTCCCACAACAATATCTGTAATTATGAAATTCAATATCGAAATATTCCGAAAATAACTTCGATTCAAATCCATTCCAATTTATATATTGGAAATTCTGGTTATTTTTAAAACCATTTCAAATCCACTTTATTTATTTTAAAAATAAACGGGATTATAATTCTAGTTCAAAACTAGTTCATTACGATAAAAATCTATTTTTATCTTTTCAAATGTCGGATTTTTCATCCCAATTCTTTCCAAATCATTTCTTATGATTTGACACTAATTATTGATATTTTTAAAAATTTTATCAAGGCCCGTCCAGTCGATTTCCATCAACGGCCATCGAATTGCACTTACAACGACCTTTTCAAAATTTGATTTGGACATAATTCCAAATCCAACCATTAGATTTCTAAATTCTTGTATTCGTTAGAAATCTCTTCTCGATACGAAGCCAATGGTTCCGATTTTAGCAGAATCCGACTGTCGGATCTCCCGTAATATCCATTCGAAGTCAATGGTCGCAATTCGCGAACTGCCACAGCGCGGCGCGTTCTATTCAGGCCATTATATATATATTATATATATATATATTATATATTTCGTCGATTTCCTTTTAAAATGTATTTTATAAATCGTTTTAAATTCGTTTTCAAAATGATTTCAACTTCATATTCAATTTCGAATCAAAATTGAATATTCCATATCATTAATATACAAATGATAGTATTTTCAAACAACAGATTTTGAAGTCACTTCTTTTTCGCTATTCATTATAAATAATGAATAAAATTGATATAACTATTGTTCATGTCAAAATGGCACATATCTATTCAACACGGCTTTTACTCAACACATGAATGTTTATTCTATTCAACACATGAATATTTATTTTATTCAACACATGAATTTTTTTTTCTTTTTTTTTATTCAACACATGAATATTTATTCCTTTTCTGAATATTAATTCAAAATATTCTTTATCTTCTAAATTGGAATGAGACCCAACCAATTACCATATAATGTTGTTTATATGGGGTCTATACAATACATGTATACAATAGCAATGCTAAATAATCAACCATCATCCAGGGTGCACCACACAACTGTCTGTCAACCTATCGATTGACATAAAACTAAATAATTGGGACTAGTGTACGCCAAATATCATCCCCACACCCGTGTGGGGTTTCAAACCAACAAACACTGAAAATTATTTGTGCACTTGAACGATGTGTAAAATTTATCGTCCCAATCAATATCCTTCAAATGGGTGTACATAAACAAATCGTTTGATTTGTAAATGAATGTTTATTTATTTACATTCATGTTATATTTATATTTTAACTATAAATAATTTATTTCAACAAGTGAATATTTTTCCATCCGTTCCACATCATAATCAATTTTCACAACACAACAAAATCAAACAAGTCGTCCATGGTCTGTGGACAACGGGTGTCGGGTGCTGCTAAGCACCGTCTGCATCCTAGTATATGTTTCAACTAGAAAACAAATTAAAGTGAGAAGTTCTCACCTTGGGTTTCCACTCCTCCGTTCTTTCCTTCTGAACTGTTCGGTTTTCGTTTTGATTTCAATCGATACCATTGCCATCTTTTCCCGCTGTTCATAATAAAAATCACATTTTTATTATGATGTTTATATTATAAAAATTTCATTTTTATCTTAACTCTTTATATATAAAAATTTCATTTTTATATCGCTACTCAAACAAAAGAAATTATATTTTATCGCTATTTCACATGAATAACAATCGAATTTTTATGTTGCTATCTTCAGAATAAAAATCAAATTTTTATGTGTTCTCCTTCATTATGAAAATCAAATTTTTATATCGCCTTCACATATATGAGAATCATATTTTTATTTCTTCAACATCATTACAAAAATCATATTTTTATCTATTCAACATCACTATAAATCTAATCTTTACATCGTTAAAAATCAAATCTTTCTTCGCTAATTTCATATAAGTAAAATCACATTTTTCTTCTGCAACCAATATGAACAAAGATCATGTCTTTACACTATTAAGAATTATATTTTTATTCGAACAAAAAAAAAATCATTTTTATTTATTCCTATATCATATGCATAAAAATATGTAGTTTAAACAATGTTCTTACATATTAAAATCTGAGTTTGAATAACTGTTTATTTTAAATTAAAACAGAAAACAAAACATACTTTTTAATGTATATAAAAACTAAAAATTAGATTTTTTTTAAATCAAAACTACTTCTATATATAAAAAAACTTACTTTTAATCACTCCAGCACCATCGAACAGAAACCAGAACCCAATCTCGACCAGAAATTGACATTGTAACACCCCTCCTCCATTAAGGTCACTCACCCAAGGAATGCCTCAACTTTGGTGGAGCGTTTTAGTAGACAGAAAAGAAATTTACAAGACAGATAAACAATACTAGAGAAATTATAACTTTATTACAGCGGAAAACAGAAATCAGTTTGGTTACATCTTTACCAAAAACTCAAGTACATAAATATCAGTCTTGTTCAGAAAATCATCAGAGTACAAAACTGTAAAATAATAATCCCCACAGAAGCTGCCATAAGGAGTCAAGCCATAATTTAAGCACTCTAAGTACTTCAACCAGAAGAAATCAAGATCAAGCTAAAGTATTTCTTCTTTGGAAAACCTGGGAGGGTGGAATGGAAGAAAAAGGGGCGAAAATAAGCAAGGTCAAACATAAAGTCTGGCAAGTCCAGTGACTTTCAGCATATGAACAGATAATAATAATTATGACACAAAAATAAGCTGGATAAGAGATAACAGTAATAGGAGTACCATATGTACTTAGGTTAAACTGAAGAAACAAAATAATATTACTTTTCACTTCTCTGCACTAATACTAGTACAATAGGACTAGGTGTCACCCCAATGTCTAAACTGAAACAGAAACGGGAACAGAATAATTTCCACAGAAGAGAATGCTAGTAATGGGCCTTTACCACCCCAACAGAAACAGACAGAAACAAAATGCTAATACTGGGCCTTTACCACCCGAACAGAAACAGACAGAAACAAAATGCTAATAATGGGCCTTTACCACCCGAACAAAAACAGACAGAAACTGATTTCTAATAATGGTCCTTTACCACCCGAACAGAAGGTACAGAAACAGATTAATCCCTACGGAAACGAAATGTAGAGTTAGGTGTACCCTTGTAAATGGGCCTTTACCACCCGAACAAATGGTACCACGCAGAAACAGACAGGTGTTGCCACCCAACAGAAATAGGCGGTACCAACAGAAACAGACAGAACTAAGTGTACTCTAAAACCCTACCCCAAGTGATCGGCTCCCTAATACATAAATACCCTGTGTCATCCCCATAATAGGGTGTATCACTCCCTAAAGTGACAACCAATCGGCACAGACCTATTTACAGATGTCACGGCGTCTTACATCCTCAGAGGCAGACCCGGATTCATGCACGCACATGACCCGGTTGGAACGCACCATCAACACCCCTCGTCATTATCAGAATGAAAAGCTTATAACTAGTTCAGTAAGCGTGTCTGGACCCTACCTACTGTTGGGTCAAAGTTTGATACCAGAAAGGGTTACTGACTAATATGGGTCCCAAACAACAGATGACACAAGTAATTTCCCTCCTAACCTTGTGTCCCCAGACTAACATATTTTAGATTAACTTGTTTACAAGTTCAGACATACAGATTTCAGATCAACTAGTTCACAGATCAAACAAGTTTCAGACTAACGGATCTGATATACGGATTAAACAGATTTGTCTAACTTTGTAATTGGGCCTACAGATTCACGAAACGGGTTTGTTAAATTCATTAGTCCAACTAGTTTAACCCCACCCACCCAACACGATTTAGACATCATATTTATGTCAGATTTGTATCAATTAAAAATTAACGCACAGACCTCTCAAATTAGACTGACACTTGGCGGCCACTGGTTAGGCCGGTTGGTTCCGGGCAGGTTTCTGCCGCAAACCGAGTCTAACCTCGGGTTTCAAGCACGTTATGACTAACTTCTCATATTAGAACCTATTGTTTGCGGCCATTGGATGTGCCGGGTGGTTCCGGGCAGGATTACGCCGCAAACTCATTCTAACCTCGAGTTAGCCATGTTTCATGTTTAGCCAATGCATTCATTCGCAGACTATGCTAATATCAGACTAATCATGCTAATTTACAAATTAACTTCTGTATAAGTTACAGCAGATTATTCGAGGTTCCATTAACAAGTTTTGCTCAATTTTAAATCGAGCCTACAAATTTACATACTTCAAATTTCAGCATTTTAGTTCCAACAAATTACGCCATTCAACAGACTAAACAGATAACAGATCTTGTAGATTAGGCGATTTAGCAGAAGATAAGGAAATTTTAACATAATTAGCATATTAGGCAATTCAATCTAATTAGCAGTTTAGGCAATATAACAGAACTAGCGGATTAGGCAATATAACAGATTTAATCATTCCTTAAAGTTTCATTGACATATCTTGCCTAATTATAAATTTAGCCTAAACTTACATGCCCAAATCAAGGTCATAATTCATAATACAATATATGCCCCAAATTTTAGCCTAAATATTCCCATTTACAGTTCATGTCAAAACTAGATTTAATATTCTAGTTTACCATTTATGTCCAGGACTAATACACATGTAAATCATTCTCTATTATAGCCAATCCAGATTATGCCAACATATTTGCTATGCCAAATTAACTTAATTAAGCTTTGCCCTATCCCCGTATAACATGTTTCCAAAAGTTCTCTAAATACTCATGAAATGGCCCTAGCAAAAGGAATAGGGGATAAAAACAAGAAAGAATAGGCATGCAATAATGTACCAAATACAATTATAATGGCCCCTCTAGGCTCGATGTACATAACAGTGAATGGGAATAAACTAGCAAAGTTACATACTAAATATGATATCTAACATCATTAAGGGAATAGGTATAAGAAACTAACTACAATATTATAGGAAACTAACCACAATAGTCATGGGCGACTAATTACAATAGTTTCTTATTCAATGTCATAGGCAATAGTCTCGTAGTCATGAATCATAGTCATATGCAATAGTCTTATAAGCGTGAATTATAGTCATAGGCAACAGCCTCATAGGCAACAGTTTCATGTCCAATTATGCATTATTATTTGTCCCAAAATTTAGCGTTCGTGCGTTAATCTCTTATAAGATGTGGTGCAGGCTCGTGGTAGCCTGGCTATAAAACAGAAAGAAGAAAGAGATACAGAATAATATATATCAGAACAGAACGTACACAACCTCAAATTCAGATTTACAATCATGGTACAATTTTAGTTACAGTTTATAGCAGAAAATAACTGTACTTGCCTTTCATGGTTTTAAGAATGGATAATAAATTGTTGTTGATGCAGAAATGCTGAATAATTCTTCTTTAATTGTTATTGTAGATCTAAACTTTGATTTGAGTTTTGATTTAGCTTTTAATTTTATTCAGGTTGGAAGAAGATGCATCAGTCCAATTTTTGATTTCAGCAAAGTACCGACGCCATTTTTATTTTTAATCAGAACAGAGGCTGAATATAGACAGAATGAAATTCCGTAGAGAAAATGAGGCTAGCGGGTTGTTTATATAGGATTAGGCGGATGAATCTAGACAGAAAACGAGACCGGATACATCAGAATGAACCAGGTTCAAAAAATGGGTTTCGGGAGCAGGTCGACCCCCAGGTCGACTCCCCAGTCGACCTGGTCATGGTGAGGTCGACACCCCAGTCGACTCCCCAGTCAACCTCGTTTGGGGGGGTCGACTCCCCAGTCGACCTGGTTTGGGGGGGTCGAAACCCTAGTCGACCTGGGTATATGGGTGGGAATTTTCCTGCCAGCCTTCTCTGGGTTTGAATTTCGAATTTCTGGGTTTATTTTCAAGCTATTTTATTTTATTTGAATTCCTGAAACTTCGGAGGGTCATAACTTGGTCATACGGACTCCGTTTTTCGAAAACTCGGACTCGTTTTCAAGAAGAATTTCGAGACGAATGCAATGGAGAAACCCGTTTCCCTTAATTCTTATTTTAAAAATTAATTATTCTCTGATTTGTTACTTACACATTCACAAAAATTACGGGGTGTTACATTCTCCCCTCCTTAAAGGATTTCGTCCCCGAAATCTTCAAGTTAAGAAGAATGTGTCCTACCATCCAGTCATCCATCTACTCAACCATCATCCACAAGCATCCATTGTCCTTAGAAAACTTCTAATGTTGTATGAACATATGCAAAAGTGTGTGTATATGTTCTTATCTAATTCAAAGATCAGGCGATGCACTAATTCAGTTGACCTCCTTAATGCGAACTATGTCAGTGTCATGAGTCCAACATATATGCAATTTTCCTATTTGATACATATTATTCTAATATGAGTGACAACCATTCATTCATATGCGACGTCCATGTGATGAGTCAATCATTTTGCATCCACAGAAATTGAAAATGCTCACACATCCATATGCAGTATGAGAGTGTTTTCGAGCTGATCTAGTGCCTAGTGTGTGTATATGCATCCACGAGCAACCACTAGCAAACACTTGCATACACTTGCAACCATCAAATATAACATGTCAAACACATGTTTACATCCATAGGATTCCTATCTATAGGTCGAGGACTCGATTGATAGGATATAGTCGAGCGATGCGAGTGAGTGCAGATAAACAAAAACTGGGTTTCCATTAGACCTTGGTTGAGAGACAAATTTCCCCTAAGTATCAACCCCTAAGACTGAAATCAACATCATATTTACACCCAAAGGATTACCCTCTTTAGATAATGTTAAAACTGGAAATCTCAACCTTATCAGAAATATTCAGATATTTACAGATTACCGGTACAGATTAGATTACTAAATGATTCTTAGGAAACTAAGCATGATAAAAACCCAGAATGTATGTGTCATAGTCAAATTAACGCTCAACACTTATACCCAACTTACCACGCTTAGATGAGTCATAACCCTTATGGGTTTGAGTCTACACCGGAATCAGAAACAATAGTAGTATTCAAGTGCAGAGTATCGATTACAGAATCGAAATGCCAGAATCAGAAAAGAGTTTTAACTCAAAAATCAGATAAAGAAATAAACCCTCCTACATAAAGTTTTCCTATTTCTATCCTATCCACTAGCCTCGAGATTGTTCGCCTGCCTTCTAGAAGTTGGTCATGCCTTCTGCCCTTGCCCTCGTTTCTTCGGATAGTCCCTAGTGAAGTGTACCATCTCACCATAGTTGAAGCAAGTGCCCTTTCTTTTTCTGCAATCTTTGTTCAGATGAGTCGAGCTTCCACAAGTAAAGCACTTTTTCTCCTTCTTATCTTCAGACTTTTCACCCTTCTTTTGTGTTTCCTTTTTGGGCCATTCTTTCTTGTTCTGTGGTTCTTCCTTCTTTGCCTCTTTCTTGCCGTTGTCTTCCTCGTGCAGTAGTGCCATATCCACCAATCTCTCGTAAGTCGCTCCCATGGGTACATGGGTCATGGCTAGGCTGTGTAGTGGCTCGTTCAATCCTTTAACAAAGCAGAGAGCCTTTTTATGTTGGGTGTTGACTAAATCTAGTCCGAACCTAGCCAGTTGGTTGAACTGGTCGACGTATTCCTTGACCGTCATACTTCCTTGCTTAAGAGATAAAACTTTTCCAGTTGTAGACTTCGTTCTTCTTGCGAGAGGAATTTCGTCTCAAACCTTGTTCTGAAATCCATCCATGTTTCAACCGGCCTCTTGGCGTTAGTGACTTCCCACCAATAGGAAGCTTCATCCTTAAGCAACCATACCACCAATTGTGCTTTCTGCCTATCGTATGCCTCGAAAATAACGAACAGATCCTAAGTTTCTTTGAGCCAATTCCTCGCTTCTACGAATGATTCAGTTCCTTTGAAATCCTTTCCACCAATGGCCCTAAAATCTTTACAGATCTTTGAAAAAGCAATTGCACGAGGAGGGGGAGGAGGAGGAGGAATCGCTGCAGCTGGAGGAGGAATATCTTCTGGGCCTGCCTCGTTGGCCCTAGCCTCTAAGTACCTCCTGAACCAGCCAGGTATTGGCATGCCCTCTGGAAAGTTAAGATTCCCAGACATGCTGGAATGAAAGAAAAAGATTTAAAACAGAGAATTGAAAAGATAAATATATGGCTTTTGAAGGATTATGTTTTTCAAAAATAAGCTTTACTTTTGAAAATACTTCCTTTTTAAAAACCTTTTTGAAAATAATTTTCAAAAACTTTACCCAATCTGGTAACCTTCAGCTCTGATACCAAGTGTAACACCCCACCTCCATTAAGGTGACTCACAAAGGGAATGCCTTAACTTTGGTGGAGCGGTTTAGTAAACAGAACAGAAATTTACAAGACAGATAAACAATACTAGAGAAATTATAACTTTCTTACAGCGAAAAATAGAAATCAGTTTGGTTACATCTTTACCAAAAACTCAAGTACATAAATATCAGTCTTGTTCAAAAAATCATCAGAGTACAAATCTATAAAATCATAATCCCCACAGAAGATGCCATAAGGAGTCAAGCCATACTTTAAGCACTCTAAGTAATTCAAGCAGAAGAAATCCAGATCAAGCTAAAGTATTCCCTCTTTGGAAAACCTGGGGGGAAGCGGAAGAAAAAGGGGTGAAACAAAGCACGGTCTGACATAAAGTCTGGCAAGTCCATTGACTTTCAGCATATGAACATATAATAATAATTATGACATGAAAATAAGCTGGATAAGAGATGACAGTAACAGGAGCAGCAAATTTACTTAGGTTAAACAGAAGAAACAGAATAATATTACTTTTCACTTCTCTGCATAAATACTAGTATAACAGGATTAGGTGTCACCCCAATGTCTAAACTGAAGCAGAAACGGGAACAGAATAATTTCCACAGAAGAGAATGCTAGTAATGGGCCTTTACTACCCCAACAGAAACAGACAGAAACAAAATGCTAATATCGGGCCTTTACCATCCGAACAGAAACAAAATGCTAATAATGGGCCTTTACCACCCGAACAGGAACAGACAGAAACAGAGTGCTAATAATGGGCCTTTACCACACGAACAGAAGGTATAGAAACAGATTAATCCCTACGGAAACGAAATGTAGAATTAGGTGTATACTAGTGAATGGGCCTTTACCACTCGAACAGACGGTACAATGCAGAAACGGACAGGTGTTGCCACCCAACAGAAATAGACGGTACCAGTAGATACAGACAGAACTAAGTGTAACCTAAAACCCTACTCCAAGTGATCGGCTCCATAATACATAAATACCTTGTGTCGGCCCCACAGTAGGGTGTATCACTCCCTAAAGTGACAACCAATTGGCACAGACCTATTTACAGATGTCACGGCGTCTTACATCCTCAGAGGCAGACTGGGATTCATGCACGCACATGACCAGGTTGGAACGCACCATCAACACCCCTCGCCATTATCAGAATGAAAAGCTTATAATTAGTTCAGTAAGCGTGTCCGGACCCTACCTACTGTTGGGTCAAAGTTTGATACCAGAAAGGGTTACTGACTAATATGGGTCCCAAACAACAGATGACACAAGTAATTTCCCTCCTAACCTTGTGTCCCCAGACTAACAGATTTTAGATTAACTTGTTTACAAGTTCAGACATACAGATTTCAGATCAACTAGTTCACATATCAGACAAGGTTCAGACTAACGGATCAGATATACGGATTAAACAGATTTGTAAAACTTTGTAATTGGGCCTAAATATTCACGAAACGGGTTTGTTAAATTCATTAGTCCAACTGGTTTAACCCTACCTACCCAACACGTTTTGGACATCATATTTATCTCAGATTTGTATCAATTAAAATTTGACGCGCAGACCTTTCACATTAGACGGATAGTTTGCGGCCACTGGTTAGGCCGGTTGGTTCCGGGCAGATTTCTGCCGCAAACTGAGTCTAACCTCGGGTTTCAAGCATGTTATGACTAACTTCTCACATTAGAACCTATTGTTTGCGGCCACTGGATGTGTCGGGCTGTTCCGGGCAGGACTACGCCGCAAACTCATTCTAACCTCGAGTTAGCCATGTTTCATGTTTAGCCAATGCATTCATTCACAGACTATGCTAATATCAGACTAATCATGCTAATTGTAATAACCCGGAAATCTGGGCCAGTTTAAAAATTTTATTTTGGCTATTTTAGTGAATTTTGATTATTTAAATAATAACGACGAGAAATTTATTTTGAATAGAATTCGAACGAATATATTTATATACATCGTCGTTAGAATATAAATAATTATACATAAATACAAAAGGAATTGAAAATGGCGCGGTAGTTCGATAATTCGATTTCAAACTTCAATTGAATGTACCAGGTGCAAAATAGGCCGGATTTTAGTGAAACCAAAAATAATAGGATCTATTTGAGGATATCTTTCCAAAGAATCTGAAAATTTGAAATTTCATAGCGGAAATCAAAAGATATGTCCATCTGAAAATTCTGAATAGTCGCTATAGAATTCAGGCCCTTAAAAATGGAAATTTTGCAAACGACCTCGGATTTCGACGAAACCACTTTTGTTGGAACCGTGATGTCAAGTTATTACTAGGTTTCAAATTTCATAATTTTTCGAATCAATATGTGAGCGTGGCAAAGGAAAACGCGTTTGACCAGTTTTAGTTGATTTTAATCGACTGGAAAATGGTAAATTTTCCAACGGTCTCAGAAATCGACGAAACTAGTTTTGTTAGGACCGTATCGTCAATACGAAGCTAGAAAATATTTTTCTAGAATTTTTCGAGTTACTATGTGACCACAGTAAATTGAAATGCGCTTTCAAATTCAATATATTGAGTTATATGTTGATTTTAACGGAAACTGATCGAAACGGTCGAATCAGCTTATGGTACATATCCCATTGTGTTCGGAATGGGGGTAAAACGCTAGGGACGAAAGGCGGTGGGCCCCGTTTAGAGGTCGAATAAAAAGTCAACCTTTTTGAAATTAAATTAAAAAAAAATTATAAAACCACCTCACCCCTCTATATTCTCTCTCTCACCTTACCTTCCTCGTCAGTCTTCAATTAAAAGAAAAAAAACCTAAAAATCGAAATCACCCTCGCGCCGCCCCCCTATCACCGCACGCCACCACCGCCCACCCTCAGAACGCCGCCACGGCCAGACCCCCCTTGAACGGCGATCCCCTCCTCCTTCTTGATCGATGAGACCCCTTCCGATCCCCAGATACCCGCGACCCCACTGAAGACAAAGACTCTGTGCCACTCCCCTCCACCCACCGCTCCACCGCGCTAACTCGCACAACCAGAAACCCGCGACCCCCTGCCTCCTCTCCTCCGAGCTCGCAAAAGTAAAACCCCACCTTCCTCAGATAAGGTGCATTTTTCTTTATTTAATTCATTTAGTTTTATGCTTAGTTAAATTATTTTAGTTATTAAATAAAAACCAGATTTTTATGATTAAGAAAAATCGGATTGGCATGTTAAGAATGATATGATTTTATATAGGAAAGATCAAATTTTTATAGAGCAAAAAGAACAAAATTTTATTCAAAGAAAGTTGAAGTTATTGATGTAGGAAAAATTAGATTTTTTTTAAAGAATTAAAAATATAATCTTTTAAGAAGTAAAAATATAATCTTTTATTAAACAAAGACATGATTTTAAATGAGGAAAAAAATTCGATTTTTATATATTGAATAGCGAAGTAAAAATTCAATTTTTATATATTGAATAGCGAAGTAAAAATTCGATTTTTATATATTGAATAGCGAAGTAAAAATTCGATTTTTATATATTGAATAGCGAAGTAAAAATTCGATTTTTATATATTGAATAGCGAAGTAAAAATTAGATTTTTATATATTGAATAGTGAAGTAAAAATTCGATTTTTATATATTGAATAGCGAAGTAAAAATGTGATTTTTATATATGTAGTGACTACGGGAAAAGAAAGTGACAAGAGGCAAGAACGGCGAAGATTCCTACATAAGAAGAGTCGTGGGATCGGATTAGCTAATCGGTGAGAACATCTCACCTTTTGTAACACCCCACACCCGCTAAGGTCACTCACAAAGGAAATGCCTTAGTTTTGGTGGAGTATTTTTAGTGAGTATAGAACAGAAAAATTACAACAGGACAGATATAAGTAATACTTGAAAATTTAAAACATCATTTCATTAACAAAACATGTTTGGCTACATCACAAAACCATAACAAGAGTCAAGTACATAATATCCATCCTGATAAAATAGAAGTACATAATCCCATTACATAGACAATAGCCAAAAGATAAACTGAGCTTTACTTCTATCGTCCAAGCCCCAAAAGATAGATATAGCGGTCTGGTCCAAGCCCACTAGTGCTAAGTCCACTCTGATAACCTGAGGGTGGGGAAAAAGATAAACAACAACGGGGTCAGACATAAGTCTGAGTGAGTCCTATGACCCTAACAATACAACCATTAAAGTAATTAGGGTATGACATAAACAAGATACGGTACCTCTGGGGATAATGACTACAATAAGTAGCCCACAAAACACAGGATGTACTACGATAATCGAAACGACGTATTTATCCACCCAAGGATAATTACTAGCTTACACCACCCCCAGACCTACCCACCCAAGGGTAATTCCTACACTGCACCACACCAGTTCTACCCACCAAGAGTAATTCCTACTTAAAGGTTGATCCCACTAAAGTCTTAGAAAATATAGCTAGTAGTCCCTGGTACTTCTAGCTGACCACGTAGGTGCCGTCTGCCCCTACCTCCACTAGGTGTATAACTGATCACGTAGGTGCCGTCTGCCCCTACATTCACTAGGTGTATAACTGATCACGTAGGTGCCGTCTGCCCCTACATTCACTAGGTGTACCTAGTAATCTTACCCAGTAGTTTCGTGTACCCCTACATAGGTGCCGTCTGCCCCTATCTTTACTAGGTGTACCCACTACTCCCCATCGATCGGCTCCCTACCGTAGATACCCGTGCTGGTCCCACAGTGGGGTGTATCACTCCCCTAAAGTGGCTACCCAGTACTAACGGTGCACGGCTTTATATCTACACGATGCAACAACGGCTTATCTACCAGCCCGGGCCCACACACGCATATGAAACCCGTTGGACTTGCGTTGCCACCGCTAACCCGTTTTGGCCTCTTATAATCAAGCCCAATATGCGTGTCCCGTCACTCGACATGGGTCGAGCCCACAAAGATACATTTGGGATATTGGTTGAAATGGGCCCCCACAAGCTACTACTTAAGCTTGTCATTAATCTAGTGCATCCCACTTAACCTCTTTTTATAATCATGCCCCCTTACACGTTAAGGTTTGGTTAAGTCATCTAATTATATTTCAATTACTACTTAAGGCACCCACTAGATTTCCACATGCCACCCAAGGCACTTACTTGATTCCCACATGCCACCCAAGGCACTTACTTAACCCTTTAATCATGTTTAATTACATGTTCCACTTTGGTTAAGTATTCTAATCGTATTTTCTATTGCCACCCAAGGCAACCCACTAGTCTCCTCATGCCACCCAAGGCACCCCCACTAGTTACTACATGCCACCCAAGGCACCCACTTAACCCCTCATGTCCCACTACATGCTAATATGGTTAAGTGTTTCTTAATTAATTAAGACCGTGATCTCCCATAAAGACCTCCCATATTAGACTGGCTGTTATGACCGCCTGGTTAAGCCGGTAGAGTCCGGGCAGTCTTACGTCATAACAGAGTCTAACCTCGTGTCTTTACCTTAATCACGTATTTAATTTATGGCTAAGACCTCTCACATTGGGCTGACATTTGTAGCAACTGGTTAAGCCGGTCGGGTCCGGGCAGTTTTACACTACAAATGAGTCCAACCTCGTGTCTTAGTCGATTAATTACACCTAATTAATCACCCCCATATTAATTATCCCTAATTAATATCAAGTTTTCCATAACATGGGTAGACCTAACTCAATAGGTAAATTCCCATGGGGTAGACCTAACTCAATAGGTAAATTCCCACTTATGGTAATTTGTTTTTATGGTATGCTTAATCATACCCAAACATTCATTTATTAACATATTTACCAACCCCATCGTTCCCCACGTAAATCGTTCTCATTTCATGACATAAATAAGGGGAAGATCATCACAATTATCATGGGTTTAGCATACAACTCTGTCATGGGTTAAGAGGATGTCAACTTGCATATATGAGCATATATTAACCCAACCACATTTAACACCAAACTTGCACATTATCATACACATGTCTTACATAACATGTTGAACTTGCATATAAGCATTCTCATAACTTGCATAACACGTTAGACATGCATTTAAGCCTACACATAACTTGCATAAGCATTCACATACTTGTATGGGCATTCATATACTTGCATAAGCATTCACATACTTGCATAACACATTAAGCTCGCATTTAAGCATATACATAACTTGCATAACATCATGCTCATAACTTGCATAATCTCATAAACTTAACTTGCATAACACTATGCACACAACTTGCATACCCTCATACACATAACTTGCATATGCACATAACTTACATAACATGTTGAGCTTGCATGTAAGCATAACTTGCATAATATGTCGAACTTACATATATGACTTGCATCTTAAAGGAGGGTAAACATGCATAGCATATAAGGGTGCCATCTTGCATATGTATATACCATATTTAAAAGGGTAAACTTGCATGTCATGATTTATGCATAATACCAAACACTTAGCATGCATAAAACCACTTACTTATCATGCATAGAATCAAATACTTATTATGCATAAAATCAAATACTTATTATGCATAAAACCAAATACTTATTATGCATAAAATCAAATACTTATTATGCATAACCCACCACTTAACTTGCATAAACCCAAACACTTAACATGCATAAAACCCCATACTTAGTATGCATACAATCAAATACTTATCATGCATAACGTCAAATACTTTAGCATGAATAACATCAAATACTTAACATGCATAACACCAACTACTTAGCATGCATAAAATCACATGCATAACTTGCATATCATGTTACATATAACTTGCATATATTCTCACATATAGTTTGCATAACATGTCACATATGCATAAATGTTTAACATGGTGTTTTGCATCATAAAACATGGCCTTAACTTGCATTTAACATAAAACTTGCAAATCACATATCATACAAACTTGCATAAACACATTTATCCACAAACATAGCCATGTCTTATCACATCCTACCATAATCAATTTAATAATTGATTATTAAAGCCATAGGAACTCACCAAAACCAAGATTAGCAAATCAATGAAGTAAAACTAGTTGCCAAATATGAAGAAGAAGGTGATTAGGGGTTGATTAGCTTGCAACTCTCTTCATTTGATTTGTGGAGGCCATGACCAAGTTTCATTTTGCCATAGTTTAGTTACTAGATTTAATTATGAATGAATTAAGGTAGGGTTAGGGTCTTATTTATAGGATTAGGTTGCATTTTAGACCCTTGGATTAACCCTAGATTAGATTAGGACCCTTAGATTTAGGAAATCTCTAGAACCAGCCCTCCTAGCCAGCCTGAAACCCAACCTGGTGCAACCTGGTGCACCCAGGTTCACAGAACGGTGCCACCCTGTCGACAGGCAAGTCGACAGGCATGTCGACACCCCTGTCGACAGGCCTGTCGACAGCCCTGTCGACATGGGTTGGGCGGGAAGCTTCCCGCCTGACCCCGCCTGGCCCATTCCAAATCTGAATTTAAATTTAAATTTAAATTCCTAAATCTGTTTTAAGTTTTGAATTTTCTGCAAACTTCATCGGGCCATAACTGGGCCATACGGACTCCGATTTTCGAAAACTCGGACTCTATTTCGCGTATTTTTCCGAGACGAACGCAATAACGCAGCCTGTTTCCCCTAATTCCCACATATGAGATTATTTATTCTGTAATTAGTGAAATTTAGTATTAACCCAAAATACGGGGTGTTACATTCTCCCCTCCTTAAAGGATTTCGTCCCCGAAATCTCTAAGCTAAGGAGAATGCATATCCTACCATCCAAACAACCATCTACTCAAACCATCAACCACGGGCATCCATTGTCCTTAAAACAATTTCTAATGATGTATGAGCATATGCAAAAAGTGTGTGTATATGTTCCCTATCTAACGTATGAACATATGCAAACCATGATAGTGCCATGCATCCATTATGTATGCGAGAAAACCCTATCGACACATACAATATCTACATGAGTGCACAATCATTCACCAAAATGCATCATCCATATGATAACACAATCATTATACATCCATAGATATAGCTTCCTACACACAATTTTATGCAATATGCAAATATGAAGTGATTGAGCCGATCTAGTGCCTAGAGTGTGTGTATATGCATCCACGAGCAACCACTAGCAAACACTTGCATCCACTTGCATCCATCAACCATAACATGTCTCAAACACATGTTTCAACCATAGGTTTACCCTATCTAAAGGTCAAAGGTACTAACGAGAGGACATACTAAGAATAAGATAAGCACAAGATATGTGATGAAGGAGAAGCAAAAGGATATACCCTCCGAAAGAAAAGGGTACCTCGAACGCATCTTCGCTTCCGTCTCCCAGGTAGCGTCACTCTCTTCATCTCCCCTTCGTACTTTGACTAGTTGAACCTCTCTGTTTCTCAGCTTTCAAATCTCTGACCCAAGGATGCAAGTAGGAGCTCGTCGAATCGTCGCATCACGCTCTGCTTCCACTTCTCTAAGCAAACTCGGCTCTACTACCTCTGCGGTCTCATGTAGGCACTTCCTCCCATAGAATACATCACTAAGTCTGTCGGGCAACTCCGCCAATGGAAGATGCTCCTCCCATGTACCTCCAAAATCCAAGATACATAGCTTCAAAAGGTCTTCTAAAACATGATTCACCCTCTCGGTCTGGCCGTCCGTCTGAGGATGATATGCGGTATTCAAACACAACTGAGTCCCTACCGCCTCTTGCAAACTCTCCCAGCACTCGCTAGTGAAGATAGGATCTCGATCACTTACTATGCTAGAGGGTACCCTATGTAATCGAACTATCTCTCGAAGATATACAGAAGCTAGCCATGGAGCAGTCCACTTACTCTTCTCAGGTATGAAATGGGTGTTCTTAGTAAGTCTGTCTACCACCACCCAAATTCCTGTATTACCCTTTCTTGATCTGGGTAACCCGTCAATAAAATCCATCGAGATGCTATCCCACCTCCATTGCGGGACTTCCAATGGGTGAAGCAACCCACCTGGTTTCTTTTGCTCCGCTTTTACTTGTTGGCACACCAAGCATCGAGCGACATCCTCGGCCACATCTTTCTTCCTACCGGTCCAGAAGAAAACCCTCTTCATGTCTTGGTACATCTTTTCCCCACCGGGATGAATGGTCATCTTAGAACGGCGTGCATCATCAAGAATAACCTTCCCTAAACCCTCGCCTTGCGGTACACAAAGTCTACTGTCTCTACGCAAGCACCCCCTATCGTCTAGGGTGTACCTACTCAAATGGCTGGACGACTCCGCCCCTTATGAGCTTCCCCTCCAACTCAACCAACTGTGGGTCGTCCCTCTGGGCTTCTCCAATCCGCCCCAAAAGAGTAGGTCTAACCTCCAAGGAGGCTAGCCAACCGGGTACAAGGTCAACGGAAGGTCTAAAGTCAAACCTAGAAATAAGCTCTAAGCCCGTCGTTCAACGAACCACAAACTCGAGGACGACCCTTTTCTACTTAAGGCGTCCGCTACCACGTTACCCTTACTCATGGGATGCTAAGGATCCCATCTACTTTTTGCTGTCCTAAGACTGTGCGCTCGAAGAGTCTCCAACACTTCCCTAAGATGTAGGGCATGCTCTTCTCCACCAGGATATCATCCAAAATCATCGCAACTGTCTCCCACGCAGACCACCCTAGTCGAATTCGGCATCCCCCAAATGCAAGCCCCAAAGGCCTAAACCAATATCAGACAAACACCCAAGGGATACCTCCTTCGAATTCAGACGACCTACATGAGATGATACTAATAAAAATGGCTAAATAATTAAGCCCTTGACCAATTCTGGATGTTCTCGCCAGTCTCGCTCCAAAACCGTCGTTTGTCCTATACTGGCTCTGCTCATCCTATTGAGCATATACGAAAACTTATTTCGCTCCTAGAAAAGACCAAAATGTCATCCATAAAGACCATCACAACTTATTTAGGTACTCCTTGAACACCCTTCTCATCAAATTAACAAAATATGCGGGGCGTATCTCAAACCAAATGGCATCACCAGCCACTCATAAAAAAAAACATCCGGAGTCCTAAAGGTAGTCTTTTCTATGCTATCCTCAGCCACTCTCAACTGATGAACTTCCGTGGCTGAATCCACTACTAAAACACTGAGGCGCCAACCAACTGATCAAAGAGATCATCAATCCTTGGCAATGGGTGTCTATTCTTCTTTGTGAGTTTCTTTAGTTCTCTTTAGCCTACACAAAGTCTGAGGGACCCATCCGCCTTCATAACAAAAACTACTGGAGCGCCCTACTCCGATATACTTCGTCTTATGAACCCCTTCTCAAGCAAATCGCCTACTTACTTATGGAGTTCCCTCCTCTCACGAGGAGCCATGTGGCACACTGGCCAAGATACTGGTTTAGCATTATCCACTAGATATATTCAGAAGTCAATCTCCCGCTTCGGAGGTAAGCCCTTCACCTCCTCACACACATCCGGGTGCTCCCGGATCGTTCTAACAGATCGCAAACTCTAGACCGACGTGTCAAGCGATTCTAGATAACTTAGCATAACAGATTCTATGGGATTACAAGAGTTCTCGAGAGTGTTACCCAAGCGGGTCATAAGCCTAACAACTCTCCCTTCAAAACCAAGAACGGCACCTCTGCTGGATAACCAGTCCATGCCCAAAACTAGCCCATAGCCGGTGAAGCCCAACAAGCATCACACCTAAACTCAATGCTAAGTATAGAAACTTTCAAACCCAAACACATCATGGAGCCCAATTGGGTTTGAAACAACTAAGGGATCATCTACCAAACTGGTGTCTAAGTGCAGTGACTCAACTATCAATGGTGAGATAAACGAACTCGATATATCAGGATCAAATAAAGTTTGAATCGGATAATAAAGAAATCCAAATTCCAACCTAGACGGTCCTATCCCCATCTGGTACCCTAGCCGTGAGGGAATACCACTACCCTCCATACCTTTCCTTTGCTTCTTTGGACAATCCTAATAAGGTGTCCTATCCCTTCAAAAAGGATAACTACCAGCCTTCTTCTTCCCTATTCTCCACTCATAACCTCCCACCAATGAGGTTTCATCTTTCATTAACCAAACAACTATTTAAGCCTTCCTCCCATCGTCTATCCAACAGATACCTACCAGTCCTCCTCCTTCTTGAACCAACTTCTTATCCGACTAACGTCTAAGTCCCTTGAAGTGGTTTTCCATCCTTATCTATCTTAGAAAGATCATCTATACGCGGATGGGAAACTCAAAATGAGAGAAAGGAAGAGATTCAAAATGGAGAATTCGAAAGATATAGATATGGCTATTGGGGATTATGCCTTTCTTTCAAAAACTTTTCTCTTAAAAGACATGTTTTCGAAAGTACTCCTTTCAAAAATATTCTTAGAAAATAATTTTTCTAAAAATTTTATCTGTTCCGGTAACCTTAAGCTCTGATACCACGTGTAACACCCCACACCCGCTAAGGTCACTCACAAAGGAAATGCCTTAGTTTTGGTGGAGTATTTTTAGTGAGTATAGAACAGAAAAATTACAACAGGACAGATATAAGTAATACTTGAAAATTTAAAACATCATTTCATTAACAAAACATGTATGGCTACATCACAAAACCATAACAAGAGTCAAGTACATAATATCCATCCTGATAAAATAGAAGTACATAATCCCATTACATAGACAATAGCCAAAAGATAAACTGAGCTTTACTTCTATCGTCCAAGCCCCAAAAGATAGATATAGCGGTCTGGTCCAAGCCCACTAGTGCTAAGTCCACTCTGATAACCTGAGGGTGGGGAAAAAGATAAACAACAACGGGGTCAGACATAAGTCTGAGTGAGTCCTATGACCCTAACAATACAACCATTAAAGTAATTAGGGTATGACATAAACAAGATACGGTACCTCTGGGGATAATGACTACAATAAGTAGCCCACAAAACACAGGATGTACTACGATAATCGAAACGACGTATTTATCCACCCAAGGATAATTACTAGCTTACACCACCCCCAGACCTACCCACCCAAGGGTAATTCCTACACTGCACCACACCAGTTCTACCCACCAAGAGTAATTCCTACTTAAAGGTTGATCCCACTAAAGTCTTAGAAAATATAGCTAGTAGTCCCTGGTACTTCTAGCTGACCACGTAGGTGCCGTCTGCCCCTACCTCCACTAGGTGTATAATTGATCACGTAGGTGCCGTCTGCCCCTACATTCACTAGGTGTATAACTGATCACGTAGGTGCCGTCTGCCCCTACATTCACTAGGTGTACCTAGTAATCTTACCCAGTAGTTTCGTGTACCCCTACATAGGTGCCGTCTGCCCCTATCTTTACTAGGTGTACCCACTACTCCCCATCGATCGGCTCCCTACCGTAGATACCCGTGCTGGTCCCACAGTGGGGTGTATCACTCCCCTAAAGTGGCTACCCAGTACTAACGGTGCACGGCTTTATATCTACACGATGCAACAACGGCTTATCTACCAGCCCGGGCCCACACACGCATATGAAACCCGTTGGACTTGCGTTGCCACCGCTAACTCGTTTTGGCCTCTTATAATCAAGCCCAATATGTGTGTCCCGTCACTCGACATGGGTCGAGCCCACAAAGATACGTTTGGGATATTGGTTGAAATGGGCCCCCACAAGCTACTACTTAAGCTTGTCATTAATCTAGTGCATCCCACTTAACCTCTTTTTATAATCATGCCCCCTTACACGTTAAGGTTTGGTTAAGTCATCTAATTATATTTCAATTACTACTTAAGGCACCCACTAGATTTCCACATGCCACCCAAGGCACTTACTTGATTCCCACATGCCACCCAAGGCACTTACTTAACCCTTTAATCATGTTTAATTACATGTTCCACTTTGGTTAAGTATTCTAATCGTATTTTCTATTGCCACCCAAGGCAACCCACTAGTCTCCTCATGCCACCCAAGGCACCCCCACTAGTTACTACATGCCACCCAAGGCACCCACTTAACCCCTCATGTCCCACTACATGCTAATATGGTTAAGTGTTTCTTAATTAATTAAGACCGTGATCTCCCATAAAGACCTCCCACATTAGACTGGCTGTTATGACCGCCTGGTTAAGCCGGTAGAGTCCGGGCAGTCTTACGTCATAACAAAGTCTAACCTCGTGTCTTTACCTTAATCACGTATTTAATTTATGGCTAAGACCTCTCACATTGGGCTGACATTTGTAGCAACTGGTTAAGCCGGTCGGGTCCGGGCAGTTTTACACTACAAATGAGTCCAACCTCGTGTCTTAGTCGATTAATTACACCTAATTAATCACCCCCATATTAATTATCCCTAATTAATATCAAGTTTTCCATAACATGGGTAGACCTAACTCAATAGGTAAATTCCCATGGGGTAGACCTAACTCAATAGGTAAATTCCCACTTATGGTAATTTGTTTTTATGGTATGCTTAATCATACCCAAACATTCATTTATTAACATATTTACCAACCCCATCGTTCCCCACGTAAATCATTCTCATTTCATGACATAAATAAGGGGAAGATCATCACAATTATCATGGGTTTAGCATACAACTCTGTCATGGGTTAAGAGGATGTCAACTTGCATATATGAGCATATATTAACCCAACCACATTTAACCCCAAACTTGCACATTATCATACACATGTCTTACATAACATGTTGAACTTGCATATAAGCATTCTCATAACTTGCATAACACGTTAGACATGCATTTAAGCCTACACATAACTTGCATAAGCATTCACATACTTGTATGGGCATTCATATACTTGCATAAGCATTCACATACTTGCATAACACATTAAGCTCGCATTTAAGCATATACATAACTTGCATAACATCATGCTCATAACTTGCATAATCTCATAAACTTAACTTGCATAACACTATGCACACAACTTGCATACCCTCATACACATAACTTGCATATGCACATAACTTACATAACATGTTGAGCTTGCATGTAAGCATAACTTGCATAATATGTCGACCTTACATATATGACTTGCATCTTAAAGGAGGGTAAACATGCATAGCATATAAGGGTGCCATCTTGCATATGTATATACCATAATTAAAAGGGTAAACTTGCATGTCATGATTTATGCATAATACCAAACACTTAGCATGCATAAAACCACTTACTTATCATGCATAGAATCAAATACTTATTATGCATAAAATCAAATACTTATTATGCATAAAACCAAATACTTATTATGCATAAAATCAAATACTTATTATGCATAACCCACCACTTAACTTGCATAAACTCAAACACTTAACATGCATAAAACCCCATACTTAGTATGCATACAATCAAATACTTATCATGCATAACGTCAAATACTTTAGCATGAATAACATCAAATACTTAACATGCATAACACCAACTACTTAGCATGCATAAAATCACATGCATAACTTGCATATCATGTTACATATAACTTGCATATATTCTCACATGTAGTTTGCATAACATGTCACATATGCATAAATGTTTAACATGGTGTTTTGCATCATAAAACATGGCCTTAACTTGCATTTAACATAAAACTTGCAAATCACATATCATACAAACTTGCATAAACACATTTATCCACAAACATAGCCATGTCTTATCACATCCTACCATAATCAATTTAATAATTGATTATTAAAGCCATAGGAACTCACCAAAACCAAGATTAGCAAATCAATGAAGTAAAACTAGTTGCCAAATATGAAGAAGAAGGTGATTAGGGGTTGATTAGCTTGCAACTCTCTTCATTTGATTTGTGGAGGGCATGACCAAGTTTCATTTTGCCATAGTTTAGTTACTAGATTTAATTATGAATGAATTAAGGTAGGGTTAGGGTCTTATTTATTGGATTAGGTTGCATTTTAGACCCTTGGATTAACCCTAGATTAGATTAGGACCCTTAGATTTAGGAAATCTCTAGAACCAGCCCTCCTAGCCAGCCTGAAACCCAACCTGGTGCAACCTGGTGCACCCAGGTTCACAGAACGGTGCCACCCTGTCGACAGGCAAGTCGACAGGCATGTCGACACCCCTGTCGACAGCCCTGTCGACATGGGTTGGGCGGGAAGCTTCCCGCCTGACCCCGCCTGGCCCATTCCAAATCTGAATTTAAATTTAAATTTAAATTCCTAAATCTGTTTTAAGTTTTGAATTTTCTGCAAACTTCATCGGGCCATAACTGGGCCATACGGACTCTGATTTTCGAAAACTCGGACTCTATTTCGCGTATTTTTCCGAGACGAACGCAATAACGCAGCCCGTTTCCCCTAATTCCCACATATGAGATTATTTATTCTGTAATTAGTGAAATTTAGTATTAACCCAAAATACGGGGTGTTACACCTTTCAATTTTGTTTTCTAGTTAATATATATACTAGGATGCAGACGGTGTTTAGTAGCACCCGACACCCGTCGTCCACACACCATGGACGGCTTGTATGCTTGTTTGTTTGATTTTGATGTATAGTTTATTGTGTGATGTGATGTGAAATGGAATAAAATATTTATATAGTTGAAAATATATTATAGTTAAAAATATAATTTTTAACGTGTATATGAAATGAAATAAAAATAAACAGATCGGACGATTTGTTTATATACACACATTTGACTGATATTGATTGGGACGATAAATTTTACACATCGCCTAACTTCACAAATAAAATCTGTGTTTGATTGTTTGAAACCCCACACGGGTATTAGGATGATACATGACATACACTAGCCCCAATAATTAGTTGTATGTCGATCGATTGATTGACAGACTGTTATGAGCGTTAAATATTTATATTTGATGCTTATACAGCGTAGAATGCACTTTGAATGATGGTTGATTATTCGTCGTTGTTATTGTGTACATGTGGTGTAGAAAATCCATATAATTAACATTATATGGTAATTGATTGGGCTTCATTCCAGTTTTGAAATAGAATATCTGAAAAAGAAATATTTGAAATAGAATATTTGAAAATAGAAATATATGAAGCCGTGTTGATTACATTGACGCCATTTTGACGAGAACGATATTTATATCGATTTTATTCATTTTATAATGAATATTGAAAGTGAATTTAAAATATGATATTTTGAAAAGAATTGAAATTCGAACTGAAACTGAATAGAAATGAATTTGAATTGAAATCAATTTGAAATGAATTTAAATCGAATTTATAAGGAAAAATTCAATTTTGATTTGAATTTGTAAAGAAGTTGAAATCGTTCTGAAAACGAATTTAAAACGATTTATAAAATACGTTTTAAAAGGAAATCGACGAAGTATATTATATATATATATATATATATATATATATATATATATATATAATATAACGGCCTGAATAGAACGCGCCGCGCCGCGGCAGTTCACGAATTTCGACCATTGACTTCGAACGGAGATTACGGGAGATCCGACCGTCGGATTCTCCTAAAACCAGAACCGATGGGTTCGTATCGAAAAGAGATTTCTAATGAATGTTAGAAATTTGAAATCTAACGGTTGGATTTGGAATTATGTCCAAATCAAATTTGGAAAAGGTCGCTGTAAGTGCAGTTCGATGGCTGTTCATGGAAATCGACTGTACGGGCCTTGATAAAATTATTAAAAATATCAATAATTTGTGTAAAATCATAAGAAATGATTTGGGAAGAATCGGGATGAAAAACTCCACATTTCAAAAGATTAAACAAGATTTTTATCGAAATGAACTAGTTTTGAACTTGAATTATAATTCATTTATTTTTGAAATAAATAAAGTGAATTTGAAATGGTTTTGAAATATAGCCAGAAATTCCAGTAATTGAATTGGAATGGATTTGAATCGAAATTGTCTTCGGAATATTTCAATGTTGGATTTCGTTAGGATACAGGTATTGTTATGGGAATTTGAAAGATATGTATATATATATATATATATCATTATTTCCAATACGATATTTGTTGGTCGTAGAATTTGATATTGAATATAAGCCAGTACATTTTCTATTCAGAGCCTTGTATTTAATGTCAAATGTGATTTGGGTTTGTCGTGAATGGTGTGTTGACTAACACTGTTCTTGAACCCAGTTGAGAAAAGATTAAATATTTTTATTTAGAATTAATGAAGTGTACCAATTAAATAATATTTAATTGGAATTGAATTGATATTGATTTTTGGGTTTATCGTGGACAGTGTTTTAAATAACACTCGTTCTTTAACCCGATAATTAATGGAATGTGATTTTGGGTTTATCGTGAACCGTGTTTTAAATGACACTAATTCTTTAACCCAGTCAAAGATTAAAACTAAGTGGAGTTTTATTGAATCTTTAATTAGATTGAAAAGATCGAAAATGGAGTACCAACAGTTTTGCTCTAGGCGATAGTTAAATCTTTTATTAGATTTGAACGTGAAATGGTAATTGAATTTACCGGTAACACCGTGGTGTAAGATATGAAGTATAACTAGTTTTACTTCATGGGATGAATAGGTTGGGATTGGGAAATTAAAATAAATGATTACTTCGGTGTGGTTCGCTAATCCCAACTAGTTTGAATTGATATTCAAAGGAGATTAAAGAATAAATTTAAAGAATTTATCTTTGATAAAATCAATGGGAACCTTTCCCAAAACATAAGAATATTTGAATAAAAGAATATTCCGAATTGGAATGAGGCGTATGTTGTGTTTGTGTAACACATGTTTATTATATATATACGCGAGTTGTTCAGAAAGACCGGGTTTATCCCATTCTGAATAACTGATTCGACGTGGTGTTGAAGATGAAGACAGTGGTCGAAGACCGGAGGTCTTCACGTCGTTTGGGTGATTACCGATGATCTTGATTGGGCTGTACACCCAAGAAGATGGAAACAGTTGGTGATCGTCCAGAAGTACTTGGAGATCGATGGATATGCGGGGTACTAGGTGCCTCTGGTTTCGTTCAGACCTAGAACGGACTTTTAAATGGACTGTGTGTCTGACATTGGATTTTAGTCTATGTGATTGATTTCTATTAAATATATATATATCTGTTTGGTGGCGGAGAATTTATTCTCTTGCTTAACGCCCTTCTTTGAGACGTACGAGCTCAAGGGTTATATACAGATGGATATCAAACGCATAGAGTGAATTGCCTATGTGGCATGCCTAAGATGCAAATGATCAAGCCTTCTGTTGAAAAGCAAAGTCTTGTGGTTGTTGATCGAAGCACCGCCTGTGTGGCATAGCTTTGTGTAACGTGAATTAGCGAGCCTCACACCCCGGTTGTGAACCAGAAATGGAAGAGGACCTCAGGGAGGGCATGCGTTTCCTTCTAGCTAGGGTGGTGTCAGTGACCTACCAGCCCTGACATTTATATAATTTTCACATGTGTGGTTGTTGCAGTTGTGAGGCACCTCGGTTAGATCGGACAATCCGGGTCCGATGGAGCCATTCGTTGGCTCATTTATGCTCCAAAGGGCGGGGAAACGCAGTGTTCAGGCATTTTAATCCACATCGGTGGACCGACCCTGTCGCTCCAAGGGCCCACCTGAGTCTGGGTCCTGAGACATGGGCTAGATTGTCTCGAATCGGTAGAGGATGATCCCTGGCCTCGGTTCTTTGATGGAAATCAAATTTCCAAATACGTGACTTTGCGGTTTTAATTGTAGAGCCTAGTATGGCGACATGATATATGGTACCCATGCCGTCTATGATTGAAACTTATGATTTGAAGTTGTTTTATACACTATACACTTATAATAGTATCAAAAGATTTGTTTTAAACGTTCTAAGCATATTTGGCTATTATAAGGGAAAACCCTATCCCCCGGCTTGCATTTCATTGTGTGATAGGACCAGGGTCTTATAATAGCTTCATCTTTCTTTATTTAGCATTGCGTTGTTTGTTATATGCACTGGTATTCTTGCGAGGAAACCCGTTCCGCATTAGCGGCATGGCCCCTTGATTTACCTAACTTTAAAGTAAAGATTAATAACTGTTTTAGTTCTCACACCAGTCCCATGACTGACCTAGAGTTTATTGTTTTGACCTAAACTCTGGGTGCCCCTATTTTGACACGGGCAGCTAGTAGTTTTGGTTTTGCAGATTTATATTCACAAGATCCTGGTTTACAGCTGGAACGATATCCGGAAAGCTTTTATCCGTATATCTCTTCTAGTTGTGTATTGTATTATTTTCCGCTGCTATGTAATGTATTGTAATCTCTGATATTTTCTGTGTAATATTTATTTATTCATACTCTGTATATTCATGTAATCTGATGCATTGTTGTAATATACAATGAAATGTTCTCCCGTCTGCGTTCTATTTTGTTGTGTTCTCAAAAAAATTCGTTTTTTCTCTTCTCTTCGGAGACCGGGGAAGTTCGGGTTGTAACACCGTGGTATCAGAGCCTTGGTTTACAAAGCTCAGAGATCAAGACATATTAGAACCATACGAAAGAATTCATCAGATATTGGATTGGTAATATCCAATGGGAATGACTCGTTAGAGATAGGATCAGTAGTATCTTAGAACGAGTGTGAAGAGTATATTATTGAAATGAAAACAAATTTTGTTTTGAAATTTAAATCACTTATTCGTATTTGATTATTTATTATATATTGATTTGGACAATCCAATATATAGAGATTTTGCATATATGTCTTGCAAGCGTGTATTCGAAGTTTTAAGGTATTGGATAGTTATAGAATCACACTCTAGTGCCCGGGGATAATTCTGGTGACGGGGCACCATCGCCAGTATTTATTTTCGAGTTTTGAAAGTGAGATTTCTATATATTTCCAATTGACTGGTGTGAGAACTGAAACTAGATATGGCCTATTGTTGTGATTTGGCATCAAAAATCTGATTTTTTGACTATATATCAAAATTATGAATTTGAAACGTTAATCCACAAATTGATTGATGTTTGTGTTGTTTGTTTATTTGTTTGATAATTTTGAACCATTACGCCTAATTGTATCAAATAGTGAATTGTATTGAAATTTGGTCGCATTTGCTTGCATATACATGTACTTACATTGAACAGGTCATAGCAAAGAGACTAGAGCAGAAGAATAAAATTGTTTTCCCGACAAATAGGTACATGTTTATCATAATCTACTGTTTTGTTTGGGTTATGATGATTTTATGAGCCGATTAGCTAGCCGCTTGGCTTTTTCTTTTTCTTTTTGAGATCAGAAGGCCTGTATGGCAATTTCGGGATTTTCCCATGCTCCCGGTGCAGGGGAGGTTATGGCGAAATTTTTCAAAAATTTAGGGTGTTAGCCAAATTTTTGAAATTTTTGAAAAGTTCTTAGAAACTGAAAAGTTGAAGAACTTAAGCTGTAGTGAAAACATTGGAAGTTGAGTTGATTTGTGAAACAACTTTCGGCTTTGTTCCTTTTGGGGGACGAAAAGTTTTAAGTGGGAGAGATTGTAATAACCCGGAAATCTGGGCCAGTTTAAAATTTTTATTTTGGCTATTTTGGCGCCTTTTGATTATTTAAAATAGATTATTTTAAATCATAATGATGAGAAATTTATTTTGAATAGAATTCAAACGAATATATTTATATACGTCGTCGTTAGAATATAAATAATTATATATAAATAAAAAAGGAATTGAAAATGGCGCGGTAGTTCGATAATTCGATTTCAAACTTCAATTGAATGTACCAGGTGCAAAATAAGCCGGATTTTAGTGACACCAAAACTAATAGGATCTATTTGAGGATATCTATCCAACGAATCCAAAAAATTGAAATTTCATACCGGGAATCAAAAGATATGTCCATTTGAAAATTCTGAATAGTCGCTATAGAATTCAGGCACTTAAAAATGGAAATTTTGCAAACGACCTCGGATTTCGACGAAACCACTTTTGTTGGAACCGTGATGTCAAGTTATTGCTAGGTTTCAAATTTCATAATTTTTCGAATCAATATGTGAGCGTGGCAAAGGAAAACGCGTTTGACCAGTTTTAGTTGATTTTAATCGACTGGAAAATGGTCATTTTTCCAATGGTCTCAGAATTCGAAGAAACTAGTTTTGTTAGGACCGTATCGTCAATACAAAGCTAGAAAATATTTTTCTGGAATTTTTCGAGATAGTATGTGACCGCAGTAAATTGAAATGCGCGTTCAAATTCAATATATAGAGTTATATGTTGATTTTAACGGAAACTGATCGAAATGGTCGAATCAGCTTATGGTACATATCCCATTGTGTTCGGAATGGGGGTAAAATGCTAGGGACGACAGGCGGTGGGCCCCATTTAGAGGTCGAATAAAAAGTCAACCTTTTTGAAATTAAATTAAAAAAATATATAAAACCACCTCAACCCTCTATATTCTCTCTCTCACCATACCTTCCTCGTCAGTCTACAATTAAAAGAAAAAAACCTAAAAATCGAACTCACCCTCGTGCGCCCCCCCCCCCTTGTCACCGCATGCCACCACCGCCCACCCTCAGAACGCCGCCACCGCCAGACCCCCCCTGAACGGCGATCCCCTCCTCCTTCTCGATCGATGAGCCCCGTTCTGATCCCCGGAAACCCGCGACCCCCTGAAGACGACGACATCGTGCCACTCCCCTCCACCCATAACTCCACCGCGCTAGCTCGCACCACCAAAAACCTGCGACCCCCCTGCCTCATCTCCTCCGAGCTCGCAACAGTTAAACCCCACCTTCCTCAGATAAGGTTCATTTTTCTTTATTTAATTCATTTAGTTTTATGCTTATTTAAATTATTTTAGTTATTAAATAAAAACCAGATTTTTATGATTAAGAAAAATCAGATTGGCATGTTAAGAATGAAATGATTTTATATAGGAAAGATCAAATTTTTATAGAGCAAAAAGAACAAATTTTTACTCAAAGAAAGTTGAAGTTTTTGATCTAGGAAAAATTAGATTTTTTTTAAAGAATTAAAAATATAATATTTTAAGAAGTAAAAATATAATCTTTTATTAAATAAAGACATGATTTTTAATGTGGAAAAAAATTCGATTTTTATATATTGAATAGCGAAGTAAAAATTCGATTTTTATATATTGAATAGCGAAGTAAAAATTTGATTTTTAAATATTGAATAGCGAAGTAAAAATTCAATTTTTATATATTGAATAGCAAAGTAAAAATTCGATTTTTATATATTGAATAGGGAAGTAAAAATTCGATTTTTATATATTGAATAGCGAAGTAAAAATTCGATTTTTATATATTGAATAGCGAAGTAAAAATTCGATTTTTATATATTGAATAGCGAAGTAAAAATTTGATTTTTTATATTGAATAGCAAAGTAAAAATTCGATTTTTATATATTGAATAGCGAAGTAAAAATTCGATTTTTATATATTGAACAGCAAAGTAAAAATTCGATTTTTATATATTGAATAGCGAAGTGAAAATTCGATTTTTATATATTGAATAGCGTAGTAAAAATTCGATTTTTATATATTGAATAGCGAAGTAAAAATTCGATTTTTATATATTGAATAACGAACTAAAAATTCGATTTTTATATATTGAATAGCGAAGTAAAAATTCAATTTTTATATATTGAATAGCGTAGTAAAAATTCGATTTTTATATATTGAATAGCGAAGTAAAAATTCGATTTTTATATATTGAATAGCAAAGTAAAAATGTGATTTTTATATATGTAGTGACTACGGGCAAAGAAAGTGACAAGAGGCAAGAACGGCAAAGATTCCTACATAAGAAGAGTCGTGGGATCGGATTAGCTAATCGGTGAGAACTTCTCACCTTTCAGTTTTGTTTTCTAGTTAATATGTATACTAGGATGTAGACGGTGTTTAGTAGCACCCGACACCCGTCGTCCACAGACCATGGACGGCTTGTATGCTTGTTTGTTTGATTTTGATGTGTAGTTGATTGTGTGATGTGAAATGAAATAAAATATTTATATAGTTGAAAATATTTTATAGTTAAAAATGGAATTTTTAACGTGTATATGAAATGAAATAAAAATAAACAGATCGGACGATTTGTTTATATACACACATTTGACTGATATTGATTGGGACGATAAATTTTACACAACGCCCAACTGCACAAATAAAATCTGTGTTTGATTGTTTGAAACCCCACACAGGTATTGGGATGGTATATGACATACACTAACCCCAATAATTAGTTGTATGACGATCGATTGATTGACAGACTGTTATGAGCGTTAATTATTTATATTTGATGCTTATACAGTGTAGAATGCAATTTGGATGATAGTTGATTATTCATCGTTGTTATTGTGTACATGTGGTGTAGAAAATCCCTAAAATTAACATTATATGGTAATTGATTGGGCTTCATTCCAGTTTTGAAATAGAATATCTGAAAAAGAAATATTTGAAATATAATATTTGAAAATATAAATATATGAAGCCGTGTTGATTAGATTGACGCCATTTTGACGAGAACGATATTTATATCGATTTTATTCATTTTATAATGAATATCGAAAGTGAATTCAAAATCTGATATTTTGAAAAGAATTGAAATTCGAACTGAAACTGAATAGAAATGAATTTGAATTGAAATCAATTTGAAATGAATTTAAATCGAATTTATAAGGAAAAATTCAATTTTGATTTAAATTTGAAAAGAAGTTGAAATCGTTTTGAAATCCAATTTAAAACGATTTATAAAATACATTTTAAAAGGAAATCGACAAAGTATATTATATATATATATATATATATATATATAATATAACGCCCTGAATAGAACGCACCGCGCCGCGGCAGTTTGCGAATTTCGACCATTGACTTCAAACGGATATTACGGGAGATCCGACCGTCGGATTCTCCTAAAACCGGAACCGTTGGGTTCGTATCGAGGGTTCGTATCGAAAAGAGCTTTCTAATGAATATTAGAAATTTGAAATCTAACGGTTGGATTTGGAATTATGTCCAAATCAAATTTGGAAAAGGTCGCTATAAGTGCAGTTCGATGGCCGTTCATGGAAATCGACTGTACGGGCGTTGATAAAATTATTAAAAATATCATTAATTTGTGTGAAATCATAAGAAATGATTTGGGAAGAATCGGGATGAAAAACTCCATATTTGAAAAGATAAAAATAGATTTTTATCGAAATGAACTAGTTTTGAACTAGAATTATAGTTCATTCATTTTTGAAATAAATAAAGTGAATTTGAAATGGTTTTGAAATATAACCAGAAATTCCAGTAATTGACTTGGAATGGATTTGAATCAAAATTGTCTTCGGAATATTTCGATGTTGGATTTCGTGAGGATACAGATATTGTTATGGGAATTTGATAGATATATATATATCAATATTTCCAATACGATATTTGTTGGTCGTAGAATTTGATATTGAATATAAGCCGGTATATTTTCTATTCAGAGCCTTGTATTTAATGTCAAATGTGATTTGGGTTTGTCGTGAATGGTGTCTTGACTAACACTGTTCTTGAACCCTGTTGAGAAAAGATTAAATCTTTTTATTTAGATTTAATGAAGTGTACCAATTAAATAATATTTAATTGGAATTGAATTGATATTGATTTTTGGGTTTATCGTGGACAGTGTTTTAAATAACACTCGTTCTTTAACCCGATAATTAATGGAATGTGATTTTGGGTTTATCGTGAACCGCGTTTTATGTGACACTAATTCTTTAACCCAGACAAAGATTAAAACTAAGTGGAGTTTTAATGAATCTTTAATTAGATTGAAAAGATCGAAAATGGAGTACCACCAGTTTTGCTCCAGGAGATAGTTAAATCTTTAATTAGATTTGAACGTGAAATGGTAATTGAATTTACCGATAACACCGTGGTGTTAGATATGTAGTATAACCAGTTTTACTTCATGGGATGAATAGGTTGGGATTGGGAAATTAAAATAAATGATTACTTCGGTGTGGTTCGCTAATCCCGACTAGTTTGAATTGATATTCAAAGGAGATTAAAGAAAAAATTTAAAGAATTTATCTTTGATAAACTTAATGGGAACCTTTCCCAAAACATAAGAATATTTGAATAAAAGAATATTCTGAATTGGAATGAGGCGTATGTTGTGTTTGTGTAACATGTGTTTATTATATATATACGCGATATGTTCAGAAAGACCGGGTTTATCCCATTCTGAATAACTGATTCGACGTGGTGTCGAAGATGAAGACGGTGGTCGAAGACCGGAGGACTTCACGTCAATTGTGTGATTACTGATGATCTTGATTGGGCTGTACACCTAAGAAGATGGAAACAGTTGGTGATCGTCCAGACGTACTTGGAGATCGATGGATATGCGGGGTACTAGGTGCCTCCGATTTCGTCCAGACCCAGAACTGACTTGTAAATGGATTGTGTGTCTGACATTGGATTTTAGTCTGTGTGATTGATTTCTATTAAATATATATATATTTGTTTGGCGGCGGAGAATTCATTCTCTTGCTTAACGCCCTTCTCTGAGACTTACGAGCTCAGGGGTTATATACAGATGGATATCAAACGCATAGAGTGAACTGCCTGTGTGGCATGCCTAAGATGCAAATGATCAAGCTTTCTGTTGAAAAGCAAAGTCTTGCGGTTGATGATCAAAGCACCGCCTGTGTGGCATAGCTTTGTGTAACGTGAATTCGCGAGCCTCACACCCCGGTTGTGAACCAGAAACGGGAGAGGTCCTCAGGGAGGGCATGCGTTTCCTTCTAGCTTGGGTGGTGTTAGTGACCTACCAGCCCTGACATTTATATACTTTTCACCTGTGTGGTTGTTGCGGTTGCGAGGCGCCTCGGTTAGATCGGACGATCTGGGTCCGATGGAGCCATTCGTTGGCTCATTTACGCCCCAAAGGGCGGGGAAACGTAGTGTTTTGGCATTTTAATCCACATCGGTGGACCGGCCCTGTCGCTCCAAGGGCCCACCTGAGTCTGGGTCCTGATACATGGGCTAGATTGTCTCGAATCGGTAGAGGATGATCCCTGGCCTCGGTTCATAGATGGAAATCAAATTTCCAAATACGTGACTTTGCGGTTTTAATTGTAGAGCCTAGTATGGCGACATGATATATGGAACCCATGCCATTTATGATTGATACTTATGATTTGAAGTTGTTTTATACACTATACACTTATAATAGTATCAAAAGATTTATTTTAAACGTACTAAGCATATTTGGCTATTATAAGGGAAAACCCTATCCCCCGGCTTGCGTCGTATTGTGCGATAGGACCTGGGTCTTATAATAGCTTCATCTTTCTTTATTTAGCATTGCGTTGTTTGTTATATGCACTGGTATTCTTGGGAGGAAACCCGTTCTGCGTTAGCGGCGTGGTCCCTTGATTTACCTAACTTTAAAATAAAGATTAATAACTGTTTTAGTTCTCACACCAGTCCCATGACTGACCTGGAGTTTATTGTTTTGAACTAAACTCTGGGTGCCCCTATTTTGACACGGGCAGCTAGTAGTTTTGGTTTTGCAGAATTATATTCACAAGATCCTGGTTTACTGCTGGAACGATATCCGGAAAGCTTTGTATCCGTATATCTCTTCTAGTTGTGTATTGTATAATTTTCCGCTGCTATGTAATGTATTGTAATCTCTGATATTTTCTGTGTAATATTTATTTATTCATACTCTGTATATTCTTGTAATCTGATGCATTGTTGTAATATACAATTAAATGTTCTCCCGTCTGCGTTCTATTTTTTCGTGTTCTCAAAACAATTCGTTCTTTCTCTTCTCTTCGGAGACCGGGGAAGTTCGGGTCGTAACACTAATTTAACAAATTAACTTCTATACAAGTTACAGCAGATTATTCGGGGTTCTATTAACAAGTTTTTCTCAATTTTAAATCGAGCCTACTGATTTACATACTTCAAATTTCAGCATTTCAGTTCCAACAGATTACGCCATTCAACATACTAAACAGATAACAGATCTTGCAGATTAGGCGATTTTGCTGCAGATAAGGAAATTTTAATAGAATTAGCATATTAGGCAATTCAATCTAATTAGCAATTTAGGCAACATAACAGAACTAGTGGATTAGGCAATATAATAGATTTAATCATTCCTTAAAGTTTCATTGACATATCTTGCCCAATTATAAATTTAGCCTAAACTTACATGCCCAAATCAAGGTCATAATTCATAATACAATATATGCCCCAAATTTTAGCCTTAATATTCCCATTTACAGTTCATGTCAAAATTAGATTTAATATTCTAGTTTACCATTTATGTCCAGGACTAATACACATGTAAATCATTCTCTATTATAGCCAATCCAAATTATGCCAACATATTTGCTATGCCAAATTAACTTAATTAAGCTACGCGTTATCCCCGTATAACATGTTTCCACAAGTTCTCTAAATACTCGTGAAATGGCCCTAGCTAAAGGAATAGGGGATAAACACAAGAAAGAATAGGCATGCAATAATGAACCAAATACAATGGCAATGGCCCCTCTAGGCTCGATGTACATAATAATGAATGGGCATAAACTAGCAAAGATGCATACTAAGTATGAGATCTAACATCATTAAGGGAATAGGCATAAGAAACTAACTACAATAGTTATAGGCAACTAACCACAATATTCATGGGCGACTAATTACAATAGTTTCTTATTCAATGTCATAGGTAATAGTTTCATAGTCATGAATCATAGTCATAGGCAATAGTCTCCTTGGCGTGAATTATAGTCATAAGCAATAGTCTCATAGGCAACAGTTACGTGTCCAATTATGCATTATTATTTGTCCCAAAATTTAGTGTTCGTGCGTTAATCTCTTATGAGATGTGGCGCAGGCTCGTGGTAGCCTGACTATAGAACAGAAAGAAGAAAGAGATACAGAATAAAATATATCAGAACAGAACGTACACAACCTCAAATTCAGATTTACAATCGTGTTACAATTATAGTTATTATAGCGGAAAATAACTGTACTTGCTTTTCGTGGTTTTAAGAAAGGATAATAAACTGTTGTTGATGCAGAAAAGCTGAATTATTCCTCTTTAATTGTTGTTGTAGCTCTAAACTTTGATTTGAGATTTGATTTAGCTTTTAATTCTATTCAGGTTGGAAGAAGATGCATCAGTCCAAGTTTTGATTTCAGTAGAGTAGCGACGCCATTTTTATTTTTAATCAGAACAGAGGCAGAATATAAACAGAATGAAATTGTGTAGAGAAAATGAGGCTAGGTGGCTGTTTATATAGGATTAGGCGGACGAATCTAGACAGAAAACGAGACCGGATACATCAGAATGAACCAGGTTCAAAAACTGGGTTTCGGGAGTAGGTCGACCCCCAGGCCGACTCCCCAGTCGACCTGGTCATGGGGAGGTCGACACCCCAGTCGACTCCCCAGTCGACCTTGTTGGGGGGGGGGGGGTGGTCGACTCCCCAGTCGACCTGGGTATATGGGCGGGAATTTTCCCGCCAGCCTTCTCTGGGTTTGAATTTCTGGCTTTATTTTTGAGCTGTTTTATTTTATTTAAATTCTTGAAACTTCGGAGGGTCATAACTTGGTCATACAGACTCCCGTTTTCGAAAACTCGGACTCGTTTTCAAGCAGAATTTCAAGGCGAATGCATTGGCGCAACCCGTTTCCCTTGATTCTTATTTTTAAAATTAATTATTCTCTGATTTGTTACTTACATGTTCATAGAAAATACGGGGTGTTACACACATCGTCAGTTGTATGGTGGGGGTGCTCGCAAGAGGTTGACAGCTGATTTAGGGGTCGCAGATATATTTTTTTGATCGAAGGAGGAGAAAGCAGGGGGTGGAGGATTTAGGGTTTGGGGCTTCAAATCGGAGAGATGAAGGGGAAGGGTCCGGTCATCGGCGACGGAGAGGGGAGAGGCACGGTGGCGCGCTCGACGACGGCAATGCTCCATGAGGGAGGAGCGACTGGTTTTAGAAGCTACGTTTTTCTTTTCCTCAGATCTGAACGCGGAGAGAAATCGAGGGAGATAAAAACATGGGTTGTCTAATATATAATATAATTATTTTAATTTAATTCCCCCCAAAAAGTAACTTTTTATTTTGACCCCCAAACCGAACCCATCGATTATCGTCCCGAGCTAATTACCCCCATTCTGAACACAATGGGATATGTTTCTTAAGCCAGTTCGTTTGTTTCGATCAATTTCTCCTTAGATTAACATTTAAATCATTATATTGAATTTTAAACGTACATTTCAATTTATCGGGGTCACATACGGAATCTAAAAATTCCCGAAAAATATTTTCTAGCTTCGTATTGAAGATACGGTCCTAACAAAACCAATTTCGTCAAATTCTGAGACCGTTTGAAAAATGGCCATTTTCTGGTCGATCGAAAGTGAGTGAAACTATCAAAACACATTTTACTTCACCACGCTCACATATTGATTCAGAAAATTATGAATTTTGGAACCTAGCAATAACTTGACATCACGGATCCAACAAAAGTGGTTTCGTCGAAAACCGAGGTCGTTGCAAAATTTCCATTTTTAGGGCCGAAATTCCATAGCGACTATTCTGAAATTTCAACTGGGCATAACTTTTTATCCCAACTATGAAATTTCAATGTTTTCGAATTCATTGGAAAGATATTCTCAAATAGATTCTAATATTTTTGGTTTCGCTAAAATCCGGTTTATAATGAATCCTGTACATTCATTTGAACTTTGAAATCGAAATTTCAAACTACCACGCCATTTTCAATTCTTTTTATAATTAAAATAAAATATTTATATTCTAACGACGATTCAAATAAATATATACATTCTAATTCTATTCAAAATAAATTTCTCGTCATTATTATTTAAAATAATTCATTTAAAATATTCAAAATTCATTATGATTGCCAAAATAAAAAATTTAAATTGACTCGGATTTTCGGGTTGTTACACTAAGAGAAACGAATTCCTCCGCCACCAACGTAAATATGTTTGAAACGATCAACTCACGTGATCCACCAGATATACTATGTCAAACATTCTTCCATACAGGTTGTCCTGGGACTGGACAAACCGAAGGCACTATTCTGTAAACAGGATAGCACTTGCATAACTCCGTCTTCAATTTGTCTTCGATCTATTTGATTCGAAACGCTAACGCCCATACGGAGTGGTTCTCGGATAATAACCCTACCGGTATCTCCGTATTGACAACGAAAAATGGTCAAAACTTTGATAGTCTGTGATTTATCTATCAAAAGAAAACTCGTGTGCAAACAACGATATTATTTCCAAATGGAAATTTTATCGATCAATCAACATTCAACATTTATCCCTTTAAATTAATTTATCATTAATTTATTCATTTCCTTATTTCTCATTTTCATATATTCATAAATCCTTATTTTCGAAACTTAGAAAACATACGTTATTAATCACTAGAAAACGTTTCCATATTTATTCCCATTTCTTATTTTCTATTATCAGAAAATATTTCTGATTCTTATTTGGAAAACATTTCCAAAACTCCTTCATTTGATTTAAACTGATGTTTAAATAAGCATCGCTATGCCAACACAAACCATTACGCTCATTAACTAAATTCACTTAACCTACCTTTACTATCAGACTTTAACCATTCCTTAGTTATGAAGGAAGTCAATCAAGTTAGGGTATAATTACCTCTCAGACCTTAACTGAACAACATTTTAACTTCGGAGCAGACAAAGTTTATCTTTTTAAACCTTTAAAAACTTCCTTGCGAACCTCACAGATTTTATTTACGAATCCACTTCTTTTATAAAAACATTGGTTATAACAATAATGTTATAACCCCTACTTTCAAAATATCTAACTTCAAATATAACTTTTATTCTTTAATTTGAATAAATAAATTTTGATTTAAACACCGGAAAGTATAAGTACTTTCTCGAATTCGCTATAATCGAATTTGATGATTAACTCTCTTCGAATAACTAATATTCAATTAATGAGACGACCCGAACTTCCCCTTGAAGGAAGGCCCGGATTGAGTTGAGGACAAAACACATCGGAACACAAACAGAAGAACATTTCATTGCTTATTACTACAATTCATCAGAATACCAAAATATACAGAGTATGAATAAATATTATACATCAGAAAAACATTAGAGATTTACAAATTACAATGCAGCGGAAAAATAATACAAAACTCAACTGAAAAGAATATACAGATACAGAGCTTTCCGGATAGCATTCCAGCCGTAAACTAGGATCGTGTGTATATAAATCTGCAAAACCAAAACTATAAGCTGCCCATGTGAAAAAAGGGGCACCCAGTGTTTAGGTTAAAATAATAAACTCCAGGTCGGTCATGTGACTGTTGTGTGAACTAAAACAGTTATTAATCTTTATTTTATAATTAGGCAAATCAAGGGACCACGCAGTATAACACGAAACGGGTTTCCTCCCAAGAATACTAGTGCATAAAAACAACAGTGCAATGCTAAATAAAGAACAATGAAGCTATTATAAGACCTAGGTCCCATCACACAATGCAACACAAGCCGGAGGATAGGGTTTTACCTCATAACAGCCAAAGAATGCTTACTACGCTAAATTTCATCTTTTATTATTAGTATAAGTGTATAGTGTCAAAACAATTTCAATCATAAGTATCAATCATAGACGGCATGAGTGCCCCATCGCACTTTGTCGCCATACTAGGTTCTACAATCAAAATCGCAAAGTGTCATATTGGAAGTTGGATTTCCATCGGTGAACAGAGGCAAGGGATTGTCCTCACCGCTTCGAGATGCTCTAGCCCGCCCCTTAGGAAAGTACTCCGTCAAGCCTTTGGATCGTCAGGGCCGGTCCACCGATGTGGATTAAAATGCCTGAACACCACATTTCCCCGCCCTATGGGCCGTCAATGAGCCTAATGACTCCATCAGACACGGATCATCCGATCTAACCGAGGGGCCTCGCAATCCATCATCCACATAAGCAAAATGTCCGGGAGTGTAAAACCCAAAACACCACTCCTAACTAGAAGGAAACGCATGCCATCCCTGATGTCCTTTTCCCGTTTTAAGTTCACATCGGGGTGTGAGGCTCGCGAATTAACGCTACACAAAGATATTCCACAAAGGTCGTGCTTTGATCATCAACCACAAGACTCTTCTTTTCAACAGAAGCCTTGATCATTTGCATCTTAGCATGCCACACAGGAAAACCACTCCATGCAACCGATATCCATCAATCACACAGAATGATATCCAATGTCAGACACACAATCCATTTACAAGTTCGTTCTGGGTCTGAACAAAACCGGATGAACCTTATTCCTCGCATATCCATTGATCTCCAAGTACGTCTGGACGATCACCAACCGATTCCCTCCTCTTGGGTATATAGCCCAATCAAGATTATCAGTAATTATCCAAACGATGTGAAGACCTCCGGTCTTCAACCACCGTCTTCGCCTTCGACTTATCGTCATATCAGTTTTACAGAATGGGATAAACCCGTTCTTTCAGAATAACTCGCTATATAATAAACAAGTGTTACACAAACACAACATACGCCTCATTCCAACTCATCAGTCACTAACCGTAAATTAGTAAGAGAACAATTCCTCAAATATTAACCCCGAAGGCCGAAACCAACATCAGATCAATACCCAGGAAACCATTCATCTTAACTAATCTTCAGTTAATTGCTAAATTTCACATTCTTAGGTAGAGGTTCCCATTAATTTTATCAAAGACAAATCATTTGAATTTATTCTTTAATCTTCTTTTGAATATCAATTCAAACCAAATTATGGTTTATCCAAACTAGTCGGGATTAACAAACCTTACCGAAGTAATCAAATGTTAATTTCTCCAACCTCAACCTATTCATCCCATGAAGTAAAACTAGTAATACTTCATATCTAACACCACGGTGTTATCGGTGAATTCAATTACCATTTCACGTTAAAATCTAATTAAATATTTAACTATCGTCTGGAGTAAAACTGGTGGTACTCCATTCTCGATCATTTCTTGAATTTGATAATTTTAATTATCAAATTCAATTTTCAATCTAATTAAAGATTCATTAAAACTCTAATTCAGTTTTAATTTCCAAAAATCATTACCTAATGATTATTCAAATCCAGGAAATAAATCCTATCTTTAACTGGGTTAAAGAACCAATGTCATTTAAAACACGGTTCAGGATAAACCCAAAATCCCATTTGATATTAAATACAAGGCTCTGAATAGAAAATATATTGGCTTATATTCAATATCAAATACTACAACCAACAAAAATCTTATTGGAAATAACGATATAAATATATCTTTCAAATTTCCATAACAATATCTGTATAATCACGAAATTCAATATCGAAATATTCCGAGGATAATTTCGATTCAAATCCATTTCCAATTTATATATTGGAAATTCTGGTTATTTTCAAAACCATTTCAAATCCACTTTATTTATTTTAAAAATAAACGGGATTATAATTCTAGTTCAAAACTAGTACATTTCGATAAAAATCTATTTTTATCTTTTCAAATTTGGAATTTTTCATCCCAATTCTTCCCAAATCATTTCTTATGATTTTACAGTAATTATTGATATTTTTATTAATTTTATCAAGGCCCGTACAGTCGATTTCCATCAACGGCCATCATACTGCACTTACAGAGACCTTTTCCAAATTTGATTTGGACATAATTCCAAATCCAACCGTTAGATTTATAATTTCTTGTATTCATTAGAAAGCTATTTTCGATACGAATCCAATGGTTTCGATTTTAGGAGAATCCGATGATCGGATCACCCGTAATGTCCATTCGAAATCAATGGTCGAAATTCGTGAACTGCCGCAGCATGGCGCGTTCTATTCAGGCCATTATATATATAATATATATATATATTATATTACATCGATTTCCTTTCAGAACATATTTTATAAATCGTTTTCAAAACGATTTCGACTTCCATCTCAAATTCAAATCAAAATTGAATTTTCCAATATAAATTCATTTTAAATTCATTTCAAAAGGATTTCAACTTCCATCTTAAATTCAAATCAAAATTGAATTTTCCAATATGAATTCGCTTTATATTCATTTCAAATCGATTTCAATTCAATTTCAATCCATTTTAAATTCAATTCAAAACAATTTTAATTCTATTTCAATTTAATTCGAATTTCAATTCTATTTCAATTTAATTCGAATTTCAGTTCTATTTCAATTTAATTCGAATTTCAAATCATTTCAATTTAATTTGAATTTCAAATCATTTCAAAATATCAGATTTTGAAATCACTTTTCGATATTCATTGTAAAATGAATAAAATCGACAAAATTCATGTTCGTGTTAAAATGGCGTTTAACTACTTAACACGGCTTCACATTTCAATATTCACTAAATATTAATTTAAAATATTTGATAATTCTGAACTGGAATAAGACACAGTCAATTACCATATATTTGATTATATGGATTTCATACACACATGTTCACCACAACAACTATACATAGACAACCATCATCCATAGTGCATTCTACACTGCATAAGCATTAAATATAAATATCTAACGCTTATAACAGCCTGTCAATCAATCGATCGACATACAGCTAATTATTGGGATTAGCGTATATCATATATCATCCCAATACCCGTGTGGGGTTTCAAACAATCAAACACAGATTTATTTGTGCAGTTGGGCGATGTGTAAAAGTTATCGTTCCAATCAATATTGGTCAAATGTGTGTACATAAGCAAATCGTCCGATTTATTTATATTTAATTATTTCATTTTATATACACGTTAGTAATTATTTTTTTAACTGTAAAATATATATTTCCATTCCACAACACACATTCAATTTTCACAACAGATCAATCAAACATACAAGTCATCCATGGTCTGTGGACGATGGGTGTCGGGTGCTGCTAAACACCGTCTGCATCCTAGTATATATTTCTAACTATAAAATAAATCAAGGTGAGAAATTCTCACCTTGGGGTTCCACTCCGCCATTCTTTATTTTTGAACGATTTGGATTTGCCCGATATTCCAACTCAACCATTTCACGCTGTTCACAATTAAAATCACATTTTTATTCTTGTATTGTTCATATAAATATCACATTTTTATTCTTCTCATTATATAAAAATCATATTTTTTTTTCTTCTACTTCGTTATAAAAATCACTTCTTTATATGTTATACATACAAATAAAAATCAAATCTTTACTATGTTAAAAATCATATTTTGATCGCTACTATCATATAAACGAAAATCATATTTTTATATTCTCTATTATATAGAAATCAAATTTTGACACCACTAAAAATCGAATCTTTAGATAAATGAAAATCCTATATTTCATACATAGAAAAAAAAACATATATTTCTATTTTTTTTTAAAGCCATGTCTTCCACATTTAAAACCATACTTTTTATATGATAACATCATATTATTTTTAGCGCTATGTATACACTAAAAATATAATCTTTCCATCGAAGAAAATACTTAAAACAAGGAAAATAAAAACTCACATTTACGTTTGAAGGGGCCGTTCGCTGGTCGGAATCGGGGACTGGAAGAGGGCGGCCGGCTTCTGACAGCGGCGGAGGACCAATGGTGGCCGGCGGCAGCTGAAAAACGGGGGTTTTGGGAGCGGGTTTTGGGGTTTTAAGGGGGTGTTGGTTCAAATCAGAAGGGGATGCCTGCTGGACGGACGATAGGGTGGTTGAGGCATCAGGGAGTGGCGCTGGGGCAGGCAATGGCGGGGGACAGTGGGTCAAGGCGGTGGCGCGGCCTACTTTGGTCGGAGGCAGTTCTCGAGGGGGTTGGGCTCGAATTGGAAGTAGGGGAAGGGAGAAGAGGAGATGGGGAGGAGAAGGAGTGTGGCCGACATCGGAGGGGGCCAGCGATCACCCGGGCGTCGGAGGCGACGGGATCTGGCCGAGCTAGATCGATTTTTTTTCATCCATCTGACGGCGAGAGAGAAAGTTAGGGGGCAGAGGGAATTATAAGGGCTTTATAATAATAATTATATTATATTTAATTATCATAAGAAAAGCAACTTTTATTTTCGAACTCCAAATCAAACCCCCCTCCTGTCGTTCCTAGCGTAATACCCCCATTTCGAACACAATTGGTTACGCCCAGTAAGCCAATTCGGCTGTTACGATCGGTTTCCGTCAAAATAAATGTAATGACCCGGATTTTGAGCGACTTTGGTTATCGACATAAACACGATGTAGATAACCAAAACATAGAAAAATCCCGGTAATAAATGAAAGAAATTAGAGGGTGAGGAAAGATAAGATAGAAAATTAGAATAGAAGAAGAAGAAGAACACAACATTAGAGTAACACGAATCTCACAGCGGAACGAATAAATATATTTCATAACATAACTTTGAAATACAAATCTGTACTTGAATATACATATCATTATCAAAGTACAGCACTTACAACACAGCGGAAATAACTATAGATATATGATCCTGAAGCCTTCTGCTCCAAGCTCTTCTAGTATATCTGTAAATCCCGACTACTTTATTGCCCGTACAAATTTAAGCACCCAAGAGTTTAGGGAAAACAACAAAATAAACTCCGGGTCAGTCATGGGACTGGTGTGAGTAAAACAATTTAAAACAGTTCAAGCAGGTAATCGATATCTCATAAGACTACGCCGTATAACGGAACGGGTTTTTCCCTTATGAGAATCCAAATATCTTTATATCAAAACCTTTTGATATTGTAATAATGTCTATCACACAATATAATAATCATCTAGCAGAAACGCTTTCATCTCACGTTCTACATATATAGTATACAATCAAAACCGCAAGCACGTATTGGGTAATGGATTTCCAACTATGACAAGGTATGGGACCACCTTCCGCTTGTGTACCTCTAGAGAGGAATACACTGGGTTCAACAAGAACATCTTGCAACCCGGCCACACATGACCGACCACTCATTTCGCTTGAGCGTATTTAATGTATATCACCAACGGTTGGGATCAGCAACCATTTCTCGAATGGGACAACATCAACAATAGATTTTTAGAAGTAAATGAAACTCTAGATCAGGTGATTACACACCCTACTTCAGTGCGACCGACTTAGCCATGCTGCCTGCCCGATTTATGTCATTTACCGGATGATGAGGCTAGAAGCTACGCTTTATCATCATACCAGATTCACTTTGAATGCCACATTGTCAAATCCATCAAATCATCGATTGACATCCTCAACCATACATTACGCGTTAGCTAAAAGAACTTTCCTTCTCTGCTTCCACTCTTGGTACAGTTGGAGAAATCAATATACGTGATCGTCTGGAAAATACTTTGTCAGACATCCGTCCATACAAGTCACCCAGGAACAGGATGAACCGAAGGCACTATTCTGTAAACAGGGTAGCCCTTGCATAACTCCATCTTCAATTTCCTTTGGCATATATGATTCGCAACGCTTATGCCAATTCATAGTGGTTCTTCGGATAATAATCCAACCGGTCTCTCCATATTAACAACGTTAAAATGGTCAAAACTTCGATAGTCTGTGAGTTAACTATCAAAGAAAAACAAGTGTGCAAACAATGATATTATTTCCAGTTGGAAATTATATCGAACAAACATCATTTAACATTACTCTCTTTAGTTCATTTTTTTAGTTATCTCCTGTTTCCCTATATTCAATATTTCTTATTTTCTAAATTTGTAAAATATACGTTATTAACAATGGAAAACATTTCCATTTCTTATTTTCTTAATTAGAAAACATTTCTAGTTTCTTATTTGGAAAACATTTCCAAAGCTTCTTCATTGGACTTAGACAGATGTTTAAACAAACCATCGCTATGCCAACTCAAACCATTTCCTTTACAGCCGAACCTTAACTATTCCTTAGTTAAAAACGAAGCCAATCAAGTTGGGGTAGAACTACCTCCCAGACCTTAACTGAACAACATTTCTAACTTTGAAATAGGCAAAGTTCACTTTATATCCCTTTACTAATTTCCTTACTTAACCCTTCTTCAAATAGCTATATTCGATTGACTCTTTTCACTTAACTCTGTTCGCTTAACCCTTATCAGTTAACTCTATTGGATTAACACAATTGGATTAGCTCTATTTGACTAACGCTATTGATTTATGCATTTCACTTAACTCCTTTCGAATAAACTATACTCGATAACTCCTTTCTCTTTCTTCGAATAAACAATATTTGATTAACTCATTTTACTTTCTATTCGAATAACTATATTCGATTAACTCATTTTACTTTCTATTCGAATAACTATATTTGATTAACTCATTTTACTTTCTATTCGAATAAACTATATTTGATTAACTCATTTTACTTTCTATTCGAATAACTATATTCGATTAACTCATTTTACTTTCTATTCGAATAAACTATATTCGATTAACTCGTTTTACTTTCTATTCGAATAAACTATATTCGATTAACTCATTTTACTTTGTATTCGAATAACTATATTCGATTAACTCATTTTACTTTCTATTCGAATAACTATATTCGATTAACTCATTTTACTTTCTATTCGAATAACTATATTCGATTAACACATTTTACTTTCCATTCGAATAACAATATTCGATTAACTCATTTTAATTTCTATTCAAATAACTATATTCGATTAACTCATTTTACTTTAACTCTAATCGATTAACTAACATCGATTAACTCCTTTTTAACTTTATTCTCTAATCGATTAACTAACATCGATTAACTCCCTTTTAACTTTATTCTTTAATCGATTAACTAACATCGATTAACTCCCTATTAACTTTATTCTCTAATCGATTAACTAACATCGATTAACTCCCTTTTAACTTTATTCTCTAATCGATTAACTAACATCGATTAACTCCCTTTTAACTTTATTCTCTAATCGATTAACTAACATCGATTAACTCCTTTTCGAATAAACTATTCATTTATAAAGATTTACTTTTAGTAACGGTTCTTCACTTTACAAATGATTTCCTTTTTATTTTAACTTATCCTTTGATTTTATAAATATTTCTTTTATAAAAATTCTTTTCCTTTTCTATATAAAATCCATCAATTTTATATAAATAATTCATTTTCAAAATACACTTTGAAAATATTGCTTTATCAACATTCGGTATTTTATGGTATTCAACATATCAAATCACGATGATCGGTATCATCCAAACACATATAATCGACAACAGATTATATATCACATCATATATCACAATATATGAAAAACAGTAAAATAAATGTTGAGGAACCCAGTTGGGTTCCTCCAACCTGTTTCCCTGCATCATAGATGTTAAACAATATAATATAACATCACTTTCATTTCAATATGATATATTCTGTTAAACAGAATCAATATAGAAATTCAACTAACTAACTAGCAGTTTAATCAAACGGTCAACACACAGTCAATCATCCAATATCTAAGAGTTCTAAAAATACAACATGAAATTAGAAACTGTTCAGAGTTAGCGAGGTTTACTCACATTGGAGGATCACCGTTAATAACGATAATTGTCACTTGATTTCGATTAGATAATTTATTTTGCCATAAATTGTAACGAGCTTGGATTCACTCCCAGTCAGCTCCATGGTGTAGCTACCATCCATATGATCCTAACGTAACTTACGGTTCGTCAATCTGACGTCGTATGACCAAGATACGTATTTTATAAGTTAACACACTAAATTAAAAATAAAACTTGAATTTAAATAGCTAATGGGCCTTAACCTTTATTTTGTTTTCATCGGCCCACTACAAAAACAGACCGCCCTCTTCATTACCCCTTCTTCCCTAAATGTTTCTGCCGTGACCTCCCTGTTGCCTACCACACCATTTCCTGAATTTCCAATCCCAACAGCTCCTTCTCTACTCAGCCAATTCACCCAAGACTATCACCCTTGAACTCCTATCCTCAAACACTACATCTTCATCACCACTTTGCCAAGGCCGACGCCCTTCTCTCCACCGCGATGTCTGCTCCAATCCACGACAACCAGTGACTCCATCGACCCATTTCATTTCGAAAAAACCCAAAAAAATCACAACAGAACCCAAATCTTATAACAAACCCAACTACATCATTCGATTTGCGAATTAATGCACAAATCATCCAATTTTCGCAGCCCTAGGTCGACTGTTACTATTTCCAGCGATAGAAAATATTGTCGAACTCAGTAAAAATCATACTACGACGAAGAGCTTCTGATTCCCTTTCCAAATATACAAATCTTTTGATTTATAGCATTTTATTCGGTTTGTTTCTAAATTTAGAAGATTGGGTTTTATTTTGAATTTTTTTGAAGATTGTCGGTTGGTTTGAGGCCTCTGTGTTTTATACTGATGAGGGTTGGTAAGGTTTGTGGCCAAGAATGAGGTGATTTTGGCCTGCTTGTGATCAGAGAATGGAAGGGAATATTATTTATTTATTTATTTATTTTATTTTCTCGATTTCGCACTCTAAAAATTCCTGTATTCACATGTGATACCCAAAAATCACCAAACTGGACATGTAGCTAGAGTTTGACTTTACGGTCCCAACGAAACTGGTTTCGTCGAATTCCGACTTCGTATGCTCACACAGCGTATTTTTAACCGACGAAACACTGATTGCTTCTCAATCTAAAAATCCATACGGTCACATATTGACCCTAAAAATGACGAAACTGGAAATCTAACAACTATTTGATAATGCGAATCCAACAAAACTGGTTTCGTCGAATTTCGACTTCGTTTGCAAAAGTGGCTATTTTTAACGCTCTAAATAGCCTATTTAAATATATAAATATATTTAAATATAATTAAATTAAATATTTAAAATTAAATATTATCGTCTATATTCACAGTGGCATACCACACAGCTCTAGAATATTCCTGTATGTATTTACAACTCGATATTCACTTCTGGGTCAACCCGATATCTGATTTATATCGAAATCCCTTTTAAAAATCTAAATAATTTCTTTATAAATTATAAAGGAATTCCACAGCGACTTTTCTAAAATTTGATTTGGACATACATCAAAATCTACACGACGAAATCCCGATTTTTCTCTTCCACTAGAAAGATATACTCCACCAGCTCCATACGTTTCTTGTTTCACAGAAATCCGGTTTAAAACGAATCTTGTACATTCAGTTGAAGTTCAAATCGCCAAATAGCGAACTGCAGCAGTATTTCAAGCTCTATTTTAATTATATTATAATTATACGTTCAAACTGACGTCGATTGAATATATTCGTCAATATAATTCAACTCCTAACTGATATATATATATTTTAGATAACCCAAATTACACCATACTGTGAATTTCCCTATTTTTGATTATTAGTGAATTATATATATTATTTAATTTATTATTTTAATTAAATATTTACCACTATTTAATTCCATAACCAATAAATTCTTTTAATTACCTTTTAAATAATTAAATAAATTAATTCTAATACCTCTGCCAATGCGGGTCACTACAATCTTTCCCACTTAAAATAATTTCGTCCTCGAAATTGCTAAAAGGTAGAGGACGACCCTATCGATTGGTTAGAACATATTTGTTCACTTCTTAACTTCAGTTTCAACTGAAAGAATTTAATTTCAATTAAATTATTAATTAATTCTTATCAATGAAATTTTTCAAAAATCCTGAAAATTTTCTAACACCTTAACTCTTCGAAAAATTTCGCCGGCACCTCCTTTGTACTAGTCAATCAGTCAAATTCCAACTCGCCTCTCTGGGCCATCTCCATCCCAAAAGAAAATCAAACAGCCAAGCGGCTTGCCAATTCGGCTCATCAAAATCTCATACCCAATATATATAATAAACTGGTACCTTTTTGTCGGGCATATCGTTATATCCCTCACATCTGCTATCAATTGAGCATATACCAATGTCATGCCAATCAACTCCAAATCAGTTATATCTCCAATAAAACCATTCGCTTATATCCAAGCCAACTCCCATTTCAACTCAAGTTCAATTCTTGATTTTCAATTCCTTAACTCCTCGATCCAATACCATTTCGGATTCTAATTTCACAAATCCAATTTATTCGATTTCAATTCAACTTCAGTTACCACTTAACTGACTTTACTTTAATTCAAATCTGATTTCACAAATTTCTGTTAAATTTGTTTTTAATTCAAACAGTCTTTCCCTGGGAGTTTTTGAACAGTTTACTCTTTTCAAAAATCAAATTTTCCTTTTGAACATGTCACTGAGCCCTTAATTAATATTCCATTAGTTAAATCACTTCTCTATTTCTTTATCAATATTTGTTAACCAAATATTTTCAATATCCATATTGGCCTTTTATGTTATTTGGAAAACATTTCCGAATATCTCCTTCCTTTATTTTCTAAACTTTAGAAAATATATGCTATTTATAACTGGAAAATATTCTAATTACTTATCTCTTTTCCGATCTCATTTATTTCTATACTTAGGAAATATTCACTATTATATTTCCAAGCTTACACTTATTTGGGTTAAACGGATGTTGTGTAAAACATCGTTACGACAACCCAAATACTATATTCAACTAACTCTCATTCAACATTGATCTTCGAGCCTGAAATCTTACTGTTTATTTGTTAATAATGAAATCAATCAAGTTGGGGTATAACTACCCCTCAGACCTTGACTGAATAACATTTATAACGTCAAAACGGATAAGACTACTTACTCGAATAATCAATACCATACAACTGATTATTCACCTTTAAACACATATACACTTTCTCTTTCTATTCTTTCGAGATTTTATTCCTAGTCTTCCTTTTTGATTATACTATTCTATTTCTAAGTTCGTTTTCTTATCGACTTCTATATATATATATCGATACGTTGATTTCTAACTATCAAATTATCTTAAAAATATTCTATCTCCTTAAATTTCCGAAAAAATTCGCCATAACCTCCTTTGTACCGGGAGCATCGGGATATTTCGAATAGCCTCCTATGGCCCTCACCAATCCAAAAGAAAAAGAAAAAGCCAACCGGCTAGCCGATACGGCGCATAAAATCTCATATATGAATTAAATACGTACCTTTTGTCGAGCATTCTATCTATATACCTTCATACCTATCTCATGTATATTTATACATGTCAACTTTATTTTAACTATACCCTAATTAATTTGTTAATTAACTCTTTAGTCTATTTCACTTTTATATTTGAACATGAGATGTTCAAATATATTTTAATTTGCTTATTAACTAATTTGAATCCAAATTTCAAATTTAAGTTCTATATTAGATTTCGAATATCCATTTACAAATCCAATTCACCTTTCAAAGTTCAACTTCAAATTCAAAACTTGATTAACTAATTCCCCTTCGACTTATTTAATTCTATTCAATTTCTATTCAAATTTTATATTTGAATTTCATTTCAGTTCTATTTGAATCTTCCATATTCAAATTTCAAATTCAATTCTATTTAAATTTACCTAATTCAAATTCTATGTCACTTCCACTGAATTTCATATATTCAAACTCCTTTAAATTTCTATATTCAATTTGAATTACAAATATTCAAATTCCTTTTCAAATCCTTTATTCAATTTCTATGTCACTTATCTTACTCAAATTCTATTCGATTTCTCTTATGTCAAATTCTATTCGATTTCTCTTATGTTAAATTCTATTCGATTTCTCTTATGTCAAACTCTATTCGATTTCTATATTCGAATTTCCTCTATTCAAATTCTATATCACTTCCATTGAATTTCATATATTCAAACCCCCTTTGAATTTCATATATTCAAACCCCCTTTGAATTTCTATATTCAAATTCCATTTTAAACTATTTGAATTCTATATTCAAATTTCATTATTACTCTATATGAATTCTATATTCAATTTTCCATTATTTAAATCTCCTTTATTCAAATCTCATTTGAATTTCTATATTCAAATCCCCTTTGAATTTTCTATATTCAAATTCTATGTTTGAACTTCCTTTCTTCAAATTCCTTTTCAAACTTTCTTTATTCATTCTTTACATAAGTCTCGATTTCAATTCCTTTTGAAATCGATATTACTACCTTTGGAAAATAGATTTCCCTTTCAATTTCACACTTGTATTTTTATTTCTGAATTATCTAATGATAATTCTCTTCACTTCATTTGTAAACTTCGTTTATAAAAGAACGATTTATAAACTTCGTTTATAAAGGAACTTCTCGTTTTATTTCCTTTAAAACAAGTTAATATTTCAAATCTATTTAAAAATTCCAATTTATATTTTAAATCCCATTTTGAAATTCAACACTACTTGTCTTTCCCAAAACAAATTCAAAATAGTATCTTTGGTAGTAATTCGTCACTTACAACTCGAAAATGAATACTGATGATGCAACTGTCATCATCAGAATCTATTTTCCAGCGATCGAAGTGAGTTCAATACTATAAAACCATTTCTAAACATTTCCACTTTGAAATTCATTTCAAAATATAATTCACACTGCTTGTAAAACAATTTAAAATCTCCCGGGATCTTAAATTTTCCTTATTTTTAATCCAAATTCATTTACAAACACTTATCCAATTCTCCAGAGTTTTAACTCAATTTCTGGTTTAAATTTTCAGATTTAACTCATCTGATTTTACGTATTTTACTTATATGAATTCTAATTGGTTATTTTACATAACCATTTAATTTATAATATTTCTCGATTATAATAACAACCAATATATCCATTATATATCAAAATATATGTTGGGTAAACTTATTTTAATTTACCCTCTTTTCAAAACATACCATGACGGTTCATCGTATTCAGTGTTCACAAAATCCCTACCGATACAGTGGATCAAACTGATCGACCAGAACTCATAAACTACTCAACCAATAAATCTCCACAATATAAAACAATTTTTTTATATTGAATAACAAATACGTTCACTCGTATACATACACTCAAACTCAATCTAGGGTATTACTAACCCTATCTCTACCGAGTCACGCCACAGAGCCAAGGTAATTCACTTAACTTAAGCTCTGATACCAACTGTAATGACCCGGATTTTGAGCGACTTTGGTTATCGACATAAACACGATGTCGATAACCAAAACATCGAAAAATCCCGGTAATAAATGAAAGAAATTAGAGGGTGAGGAAAGATAAGATAGAAAATTAGAATAGAAGAAGAAGAAGAACACAATATCAGAGTAACACGAATCTCACAGCGGAACGAATAAATATATCTCATAACATAACTTTGAAATACAAATCTGTACTTGAATATACATATCATTATCAAAGTACAACACTTACAACACAGCGGAAATAACTATAGCTATATGATCCTGAAGCCTTCTGCTCCAAGCTCTTCCAGTATATCTGTAAATCCCGACTACTTGATTGCCCGTACAAATTTAAGCACCCAAGAGTTTAGGGAAAACAACAAAATAAACTCCGGGTCAGTCATGGGACTGGTGTGAGTAAAACAATTTAAAACAGTTCAAGCAGGTAATCGATATCTCATAAGACTACGCCGTATAACGGAACGGGTTTTTCCCTTATGAGAATCCAAATATCTTTATATCAAAACCTTTTGATATTGTAATAATGTCTATCACACAATATAATAATCATCTAGCAGAAACGCTTTCATCTCACGTTCTACATATATAGTATACAATCAAAACCGCAAGCACGTATTGGGTAATGGATTTCCAACTATGACAAGGTATGGGACCACCTTCCGCTTGTGTACCTCTAGAGAGGAATACACTGGGTTCAACAAGAACATCTTGCAACCCGGCCACACATGACCGACCACTCATTTCGCTTGAGCGTATTTAATGTATATCACCAACGGTTGGGATCAGCAACCGTTTCTCGAATGGGACAACATCAACAATAGATTTTTAGAAGTAAATGAAACTCTAGATCAGGTGATTACACACCCTACTTCAGTGCGACCGACTTAGCCATGCTGCCTGCCCGATTTATGTCATTTACCGGATGATGAGGCTAGAAGCTACGCTTTATCATCATACCAGATTCACTTTGAATGCCACATTGTCAAATCCATCAAATCACCGATTGACATCCTCAACCATACATTACGCGTTACCTAAAAGAAGTTTCCTTCTCCGCTTCCACTCTTGGTACAGTTGGAGAAATCAATATACGTGATCGTCTGGAAAATACTTTGTCATACATCCGTCCATACAAGTCACCCAGGAACAGGATGAACCAAAGGCACTATTCTGTAAACAGGATAGCCCTTGCATAACTCCATCTTCAATTTCCTTTGGCATATATGATTCGCAACGCTTATGCCAATTCAGAGTGGTTCTTTGGATAATAATCCAACCGATCTATCCATATTAACAACGTTAAAATGGTCAAAACTTCGATAGTCTGTGAGTTAACTATCAAAGAAAAACAAGTGTGCAAACAATGATATTATTTCCAGTTGGAAATTATATTGAACAAACATCATTTAACATTACTCTCTTTAGTTCATTTTTTTAGTTATCTCCTGTTTTCCTATATTCAATATTTCTTATTTTCGAAATTTGGAAAATATACGTTATTAACAATGGAAAACATTTGCATTTCTTATTTTCTTAATTAGAAAACATTTCTGGTTTCTTATTTGGAAAACATTTCCAAAGCTTCTTCATTGGACTTAGACAGATGTTTAAACAAACCATCGCTATGCCAACTCAAACCATTTCCTTTACTGCCGAACCTTAACTATTTCTTAGTTAAAAACGAAGCCAATCAAGTTGGGGTAGAACTACCTCTCAGACCTTAACTGAACAACATTTCTAACTTTGAAATACACAAAGTTCACTTTATATCCCTTTACTAACTTCCTTACTTAACCCTCCTTCGAATAGCTATATTCAATTGACTCTTTTCACTTAACTCTATTCGATTAACCCTTATCAGTTAACTCTATTGGATAAAAACTATTGGATTAACTCTATTTGACTAACGCTATTGATTTACTCATTTCACTTAACTCCTTTCGAATAAACTATACTCGATAACTCCTTTCTCTTTCTTCGAATAAACTATATTTGATTAACTCATTTTACTTTCTATTCGAATAACTATATTCGATTAACTCATTTTACTTTCTATTCGAATAACTATATTCGATTAACTCATTTTACTTTCTATTCGAATAAACTATATTCGATTAACTCATTTTACTTTCTATTCGAATAACTATATTCGATTAACTAATTTTACTTTCTATTCGAATAAACTATATTCGATTAACTCATTTTACTTTCTATTTGAATAAACTATATTCGATTAACTCATTTTACTTTCTATTCGAATAACTATATTCGATTAACTCATTTTACTTTCTATTCGAATAACTATATTCGATTAACTCATTTTACTTTCTATTCGAATAACTATATTCGATTGACTCATTTTACTTTCTATTCGAATAATTATATTCGATTAACTCATTTTACTTTCTATTCAAATAACTATATTTGATTAACTCATTTTACTTTAACTCTAATCGATTAACTAACATCGATTAACTCCTTTTTAACTTTATTCTCTAATCGATTAACTAACATCGATTAACTCCCTTTTAACTTTATTCTCTAATCGATTAACTAACATCGATTAACTCCCTTTTAACTTTATTCTCTAATCGATTAACTAACATCGATTAACTCCCTTTTAACTTTATTCTCTAATCGATTAACTAATATCGATTAACTCCTTTTTAACTTTATTCTCTAATCGATTAACTAACATCGATTAACTCCCTTTTGACTTTATTCTCTAATCGATTAACTAACATCGATTAACTCCCTTTTAACTTTATTCTCTAATCGATTAACTAACATCGATTAACTCCATTTCGAATAAACTATTCATTTATAAAGATTTACTTTTAGTAACGGTTCTTCACTTTACAAATGATTTCCTTTTTATTCTAACTTATTCTTTGATTTTATAAATATTTCTTTTATAAAAATTCTTTTCCTTTTCTATATAAAATCCATCGATTTTATATAAATAATTCATTTTCAAAATACACTTTGAAAATATTCCTTTATCAACATTCGGTATGTTATGGTATTCAAGATATCAAATCACGATGATCAGTATCGTCCAAACACATATAATCGACAACAGATTATATATCACATCATATATCAAAATATATGAAAAACAGTAAAATAAATGTTGAGGAACCCAGTTGGGTTTTCCCTGCATCACAGATGTTAAACAATATAATATAACATCACTTTCATTTCAATATGATATATTCTGTTAAACAGAATCAATATAGAAATTCAACTAACTGACTAGTAGTTTAATCAAACGGTCAACACACAGTCAATCATCCAATATCTAACAGTTCTATAAATACAACATGAAATTAGAAACTGTTCAGAGTTAGTGAGGTTTACTCACATCGGAGGATCACCGTTAATAATGATAATTGTCGCTTGATTTCGATTGGACAAAAAATGTAATGAGCTCGGATTCACTCCCAGTCAGCTCCATGGTGTAGCCACCGTCCACGCGATCATAACGCAACTTACGGTTCGTCAATCTGACGTCGTATGACCAAGATATGTATTTTATAAGTTAACACACTAAATTAAAAATAAAACTTGAATTTAAATAGCTAATGGGCCTTAACCTTTATTTTGTTTTCATCGGCCCACTACAAAAACAGACCGCCCTCTTCATTACCCCTTCTTCCCCAAATGTTTCTACCGTGACCTCCCTGTTGCCTACCACACCATTTCCCGAATTTCCAATCCCAACAGCTCCTTCTCTACTCAGCCGATTCACCCAAGACTATCACCATTGAACTCCTATCCTCAAACACTACATCTTCATCACCACTTTGCCAAGGCCGATGCCCTGCTCTCCACCGCGATGTCTGCTCCAAGCCGCGACAACCAGTGGCTCCATCGACCCATTTCATTTCGAAAAAACCCAAAAAAATCACAACAGAACCCAAATCTTATAACAAACCCAACTATATCATTCGATTTGCGAATTAATGCACAAATCATCCAATTTTCGTAGCCCTAAGTCGACTGTTATTATTTCCAGCGACAGAAAATATTGTCAAACTTAGTAAAAATCATACTGCGACGAAGAGCTTCTGATTCCCTTTCCAAATATACAAATCTTTTGATTTATAGCATTTTATTCGGTTTGTTTCTAAATTTAGAAGATTGGGTTTTATTTTGAATTTTTTTGAAGACTGTCGGTTGGTTTGAGGCCTCTGTGTTTTATACTGCTGAGGGTTGTTAAGGTTTGTGGCCAAGAATGAGGTGAATGTGGCCTGCTTGTGATCAGAGAATGGAAGGGAATATTTTTTATTTATTTATTTATTTATTTATTTTATTTTCTCGATTTTGCACTCTAAAAATTCATGTATTCACATGTGATACCCAAAAATCACCAAACTGGACAGGTAGCTAGAGTTTGACATTACGGTCCCAAAGAAACTGGTTTCGTCGAATTCCGACTTCGTATGCTCACACAGCGTATTTTTAGCCGACGAAATACTGATTGTTTCTCACTCTAAAAATCCATACGGTCACATACTGACCCTAAAAATCACGAAACTGGAAATCTAACAACTATTTGATATTGCGGATCCAACAAAACTGGTTTCGTCGAATTTCGACTTCGTTTGCAAAAGTGGCTATTTTTAACGCTCTAAATAGCCTATTTAAATATATAAATATATTTAAATATAATTAAATTAAATATTTTTAATTGAATATTATCGTCTATATTCACAGTGGCATACCACACAGCTCTAGTATATTCCTGTATGTATTTACAACTCGATATTCACTTCTAGGTCAACCCGATATCTGATTTATATTGAAATCCCTTTTAAAAATATAAATAATTTCTTTATAATTTATAAAGGAATTCCACAGCGACTTTTCTAAAATTTGATTTGGACATACATCAAAATCTACACGACGAAATCCCGATTTTTCTCTTCCACTAGATAGATATACTCCACCAGCTCCATACGTTTCTTGTTTCATAGAAATCCGGTTTAAAACGAATCCTGTACATTCAGTTGAATTTCAAATCACCAAATAGCGAACTGCAGCGCTATTTCAAGCTCTATTTTAATTATATTATAATTATACGTTCGAACTGACGTTGATTGAATATATTCGTCAATATAATTTAACTCCTAACTGATATATATATTTTAGATAACCCAAATTACACCATACTGTGAATTTCACTATTTTTGATTATTACTAAATTATATATATTATTTAATTTATTATTTTAATTAAATATTTACCATTATTTAATTCCACGACCAATAAATTCTTTTAATTACCTTTTAAATAATTAAATAAATTAATTCTAATACCTCTGCCAATGCGGGTCATTACAATTAAAATATAAATCTATATATTGAATTTGAACGCACATTTCAATTTACCATGGCCACCTACGGACTCTAAAATTCCCGAAAAATATTTTCTAGCTTCGTTATGACGATACGGTACTAATAAAAATAATTTCGTCAAATTCTGAGACTGTTTGAAAAATGGCCATTTTCTGGTCGTTCGAAATTGACTGAAACAGTCAAAACACGTTTTCCCTCGCCACGCTCACATATAGATTCAGAAAATTATGAATTTTGGAATCTAGCAATAATTTGACATCATGGATCCAACAATAGTGGTTTCATCCAAAATGAAGGTCGTTTGCAAAATTTCCATTTCAAGGGCCAAAATTCCATAGCGACTATTCTGAAATTTCAACTAAGCATAACTTTTTATTCCCGCTATGAAACTTCAATTTTTTGGATTCACTGGAAAGATAATCTCTAATAGATTCTAATATTTTTGGTTCCGCTAAAATCCGGTTTATTTTGAATCATGAACATTCATTTGAAATTTGAAATCGAATTTTCAAACTACCGCACCATTTTCAATCCCTTTTATAAATAAAAATAAATATTTATATTCTAACGACGATCTATATAAATATATATGTTCTATTTCTATTCAAAATAAATTTCTCATCATTATTATTTAAAATAATTCATTTTAAATATTCAAAACTCAACAAAATTTCCAAAATAAAAATTTTAAATTGGCTCGGATTTCCGGGTTATTACAATTAACTCACTTCGAATAAATAATATTCGATTAACTCACTTCGAATAGCTTATATTCGATTAATCTCTTCGAATAACTAATATTCGATAACTCTTCTCTTCGAATAACTTATATTCGGTATAACTCCATTCGAATAACTTATATTCGATTTAACTCCTTTTGAATAAACTATATTTGATAACCCCTTCGAATAACTAATATTCGATAACCCTTTCGAATAACTAATATTCGATAACTCCTTTCAAATAACTAATATTCGATAACCCCTTTCGAATAAGTAAAATGCGATTAACTTATTTCGAATATCTCTATTCGATAAATTCTTATCTTCGATTAATTAATACTCGATGAACTCTAACTCGATGAACTAATACTCGACTAACTTTAACTCGATTAACTCTAGTTCGATTAACTCATTTCGAATAACTTCTTTTGATTAACTCCTTCATTCTATTCGAATAAACTATATTCGATTAACTCTTTTAATTCTATTCAAATAAACTATGTATGTTTTAACATTATTTTGAATAGCTAATATTCGATTTAACTCCATTCGAATAACTTATATTCGATTAACTCTAATTGAATAACTAATATTCAATTAACTCTACTAATTAACTCTAACTGGTTAACTTTGATTGATTAACTCTAACTAGTTGACTCTAACTAATTAACTCTAACTGGTTAAATCTAGCTGGTTAACTCTAATTGGTTAACTCTTTGTCAATATTCAGTTTTAAATATCGATGTTGAAATTGATTCTTACTTCTCCATATAAGTCCTAACTTATATATTCTATTTATCCAATCATAAATATTTTATTTCATTTATAAAATATTACTTATAAATTTATCTTCTCTACTTATCTGTTAAAATAGATTTCTATTTAAAATCTACTTTAAATTCATATGTTGTTATACCCGTGTGCGAAGCACAGGTCTAAACTTTCCTAGTGTAAAATTCTCTTTTTATACAATTCTATTTATTTATCTAACTATTCAATTTTGATAATTGTATTTATTTCCTAAAAAATATATTTCTTTTTATAACTTTATTTATTTTCTAAATAAACATTTCCTTTTAAAAAATATTCTATTTACATTCTAAATAAATATTACTTTTACACTTCTATTTATTTTCTAAATAAATAATCCTTTTGTACTTCTATTTATTTTCTAAATAAATAATCCTTTTACATTTCTTTTACAAGTATTTTCCTTTACATTTGTTTTACAAATATTTTCCTTTATATTGGTTTAACAAATAATTCCCTTTTCAACTATTTGATTTTATAATTATTTCCTTTTAAAAAATCCCTTTCCTTTTATATATAAAATCCATTGATTTTATATAAATAATTTATTTTCAAAATATACTTTGAAAATCCCCTTTTTACATCCTAGTATTTCTTACGGTATTGAAAATACCAAACAACAGTGATTGATATCACATCATATATCACAATATATGAAACAAAACATTATTTTATATATTGAGGAACCCAGTTGAGTCCCTCCAACCAGTTTCCCTGCATCACAAACGTTAAACAATATAATTAACATCGATGTCATTTCACTATGAAATATTCTGCTAAACAGAATCAATATTTGATTAGTGATTTATATATATATCATTATCTATAATTTTAACCAATACATAAGCAATTCAACCAAACAGTTAACACAGAGCAATCAACATATAATTATCGGTTCTAAGAATACGTTAAAAATATAACTATTCAGGGTTTGTGAGTTTTACTCACATTGGACGATCATCGTTAATAACGATAACCATCGCTTGATTCGGACGGACAATTTATTTTGTTATCAATTGTAACCTGCTCTGATTCGCTCCCAGTTAGTTCCATTGTGGAGCCACCGTCCATACGATCCTAATGGATCAGACCGTTCGAAATTCTGATACAGTATGCGATAGTTATGATCTACACAAGTTATACGAATATTTTGAATTTAAAAAACTTAGTTCAATTTTACTTGGGCTTAACCTTGACTAACCGGCCCAATATCAAAATCCAACCGCCTCAAATGTTTCTTCCCAGATCAGCAAGGAAATCCCGCTGCTTAGACATTACCCAAACCATTTGATCATTATCTACCCTTCGGTTTTCACGAAATTCCTCTTCACCATCGTTAACTAAAATTTAAACATTAATTATAATAAATCTTAATTAATCCCACCTAATCACCATGTAAAAACTCCCTCGTCGTTCCTCTCCTCCAGATGTATTCCCATTCCTTTCACCATAGCCGATTTATACCTTCACCTCGTTCTCCTACTACATCCCACCGTAACACCTAGTCAGATACAAACCACCTCTCTTTCCATGCTCTTCACAACCAACCCACCCTCAACGAACTCGCACTAGCCATATCGCCTGCGTCATTTACGTCCTCGATGCTACTACAGGAAATCAATCGACCGAAATTTCCACCGCACCTTCCCAAATTCTGCCTCAAGCTGTTGCTCGACCTCCTGAACCCAAAACGAATAACAAAACCAAGTATCGATGTCTATCTCACCGAAAACCGTGAACCCTAGCCAACTCTGTCATTTTTGTAGCGCACGAAATGAATGTCGAACACTCAAATTTTCATAGAGTATTGAAGAGTTTTGAATGGCGATTACAACCATCGATATTTCATGATTTATGGGTTTTAATTTAGTTTTATTTTGATTTTTAAAACTCGATTTCCACTGTTTCTTTTTACTAGACATTGCGGCGCATTGTTTTGGCCAGAGAAAAGTTAGGTTAGGGTTTAGAATGAGTTGGGATATTTATAATTAGGTTAGTTTATTTTTTTTTATTATTTTGTATTTTATTTTAATAAATCGCTAATTGTATTCATCCTCTAAAATCCTTGTGATCACATAGGGTACCCAGAAATCGCGAAATTGGACATGCAACTAGAGTTCGACGTTACGGACCCAACGAAATAGGTTTTGTCGAATTGCGACTCCGTTTGCTCACACAGCATATTTTTGACTGTTAAAATATCTACTGTTTTTCACATTAAAATCCCGTACGGCCACATACTGAGTTCAAAAATCATGAAAATTGGAATCTAGCAATAATTTAATATTGCGGATCCAACTAAAATAGTTTCGTCGAAAACGGAGGTCGTTTGCAAAACTGGCTATTTTAATGCTCTAAATAAACCATTTAAATATATAAATATATTTAAAAATAATTTAATTAAATACTTAAAAATAAATATTATCATATATATTCACAATAGAATATCATACAGCTCCACTGGGATTTATAGCTCGATATTTCAAATCCCGGTTGAACCGATATTCAATTTATATTGAAATTCCTTTTATATATATCATTATAAATTATAAAGGAATTCCATAGCGGCTTTTCAAAAATTTGATTTGGACATAGATCAAAATTTACACAATGAAATCCCGATTTTTCTCTTCCATTAGAAAAATATACTTCACCAGCTCCACATGTTTCTTGTTTCACAGAAATCTGATTTAAAATGGACCCTGTACATTCAGTTGAAGTTCAAATCGCCAAATTACGAACTGTAGTGCCATTTCGAGCTCGATTTTAATTATATTATAATTATGCGTTCAACTGTCGTTTATATAATATATTCGTTGTTCGAGTTCAATTCCAAACTGAATTATATATATTTTGAATTGTCCAGTTCACATTATATTGCAAATTCACAATTTCTGATTATTTCAGAATTAAATCTATTATTCTATTATTTATATTAATTAAATAATTCATATAATTTAATTAAACAACCATTTAATTCTCTAAATCACTAAGGTAGAAACAACCCCTATTGACTGTGTTAAAATTTATTTGCTTGTTTCCTTTTCAGTTTCAACTGAATGAATTAATCTCAATTTAAAATATTAATTAATTCTTACCGACGAAAATTTTCAAAAATCCTGAAAATTTTCTAACACCCGAAATTTTCGAAAATTTTCGCCAACACCTCCTTTGTATTGGTCAATCGTTACGGCTACAACTCGCCTCTTTGGGCCTCCTCCAACCCCAAAAAAAATCAAACAGCCAAGCGGATTGCCAATTCGGCTCATCAAAATCTCAAACCCATATATAATATAAACTAGTACCTTCTTTTTTTCAGGCGTATCAACTTTATCACTTTCACCTGCTATCAATTCAACATATACCAAGGTCATCTCAACCAATTTCCAATCAAAATTTGTTCAACACTGCTATTCGCTTATATCTAACCCAAATCCTCTGCTTATACCAACCAAATTCCAGTTCAAATTCCTATATCACCAATCCAATTTTTTTCTCGATACCATTCTAATCCAATTCAATTCAATTACCACTGAACTGCCTTTATTTCAATTTCAAATTTCCTTTCTCAAATTTCTATTTAATTTGCTTTATTTCAAACAATCTTTACATGGGAGTTTCAAATAGCTTAGCCTTTCCAAAAATCAAATATCCTTTTCTAGAATTTCAATACAATTTTTTTTCAAAACAATTCAAAAATCATCTCTTAGGTAGTAATCCTTCACTTACATACTCGAAAATGAACACCGATGATGTCCAGATCAACATCGGAATCTATTTTCCAGCGACCGAAGTGAGTTCAATACTATATCACTTACAAGACCATTTCTAAACACTTCCATTCAGAAATCAGTTCAAAATATCATTTTCAATGCTTTAAAACAATTTAAAATCTCCCAAGATTTTAAATTTCTCATATACTTAATCCAGATTCATTTACAAACACTTTTCCAACTTTCTAATGTTTTAATTTTGATTCTGATTTAAATTCAGATTTAATTCAATTCATAACACTTATACGAACTCTACTTGGTTATATATATAACCATTTAATTTATAATATTCCTCGATTATAATAACAACCAATATATCCAATATATTATAATTCCAATATATATATTTTCTGTATATCAAAAATATACTTTGGGTAAAATTATTTTCATTTACCCTCTTTCCAAAACATATCGTGTCGACCCATCGTATTCGAGTGTTTAGAATCTCCTACCGATACAGTGGATCAAACTGATCGACCAGAACCCATAAACAACTCAGTCAATAAAACTCCACAATATAAAATCATTTTATATTAGATAAAAAATATGTTCACTTGTATATATACACTCAACTCAATCTAGGGTATTACTAACCCATCTCTAATGAGTCACGCCACAGAGCCAAGGTAATACTTAACCTTCAGCACTGATACCAACTGTAACTTCCCGGAAATTTGTGATCTTTTGTCATCGACATAAAACCCACGTTGATTATCCAAACATTGAAAATACCGGTAGTTAATGAAAGAAATTAGCGGCTGAGAATAGATAAGATAGAAACTTAGAATAGAAGAAGAAGAACATACAACATCGGAGTAACACGAATCTCATAGCGGAACGAATAACATATATTATATAACATAATTTTGAAATATAAATTTGTACTTGAATATACATATCATTTCCAAAGTACATCACTTACAACACAGTAGACATAACCATAGCTACATAATTCTGAAGCCTCCTGCTCCAGCACTTCAAGTATTTGTAAATCCCAACTACTTGACTACTGGTACAAAATTGGGCACCCAAGAGTTTAGGGAAAACAAAACAAAATAAACTCCGGGTCAATCATGTGACTGGTGTGAGTAAACTCAAATCATTCATTTAACTTTAAAGATCCTTTCAAAGAAAGAATAATCGTAAGATCGATCCATAAATAAACACGGATGGTTTTTATCTTACGATAACCCAAATCATTTGTAAACAATATTATTCTGATATTATAATAATGTCTAACACAAGTAGTATTAATCTAGTAGAACGCTTTCATCTCTTGCTCTACTTATATAATGTACAACCAAAAACCGCGGGCGTTTATTGGGTAATGGATTCCAACTCTGACAAGATATGGATCCACCTTCCGATCAGTGTACTCTAGAAGCGATACACTGGAGTTCAACAAGAACATCTTGCAACTCGGCCACACATGACCAACCACTCATTTTGCTTGAGTGTATCGAATATATTGTCACCTTATAGTTGGTAAACCAACATAACCATTCCCGGGAGATACAGAATTGAAAGGAGTAACAAATATTAATATATGATGACAATATACCGTACTTAGGTGTGACCCACTTAGCCATGCTGCCTGCCTGATTTCTATCATTTCCCAGTTGATGAGGCTGGAGGTCATAACGTACCTTTCAACAAATTAGTCATTCATTTACTTTGAATGCCACGTCGTCATACCCGTCAAACCACAAATTGATTTCCCCAAAAATACCACGGGTATAAGCTAAGTGAAACGAATTCCTCCGCCACCAACGTAAATACATTTGAAACGATCAACTCACGTGATCCACCAGATGTACTCTATCAAACATTCTTCCATACAGGTTGTCCTGGGACTGACAAACCGAAGGCACTATTTTGTAAACAAGATAGCCCTTGCATAACTCCGTCTTCAATTTGTCTTCGATCTATTTGATTCGAAACACTAATGCCCATACGAAGTGGTTCTCGGATAATAACCCAACCGGTCTCTCCATATTGACGACGGAAAAATGGTCAAAACTTTGATAGTTTGTGATTTAACTATCGAAAGAAAACTCGTGTGCAAACAACGATATTATTTCCAAATGGAAATTTTATCGATCAATCAACATTCAACATTTATCCCTTGAAATTAATTTATCACTAATTTATTCATTTCCTTATTTCCTGTTTTCATATATTCGTAAATCCTTATTTTCTAAACTTAGAAAATATACGTTATTAATCACTGGAAAACGTTTCCATATTTATTCCCATATTTTATTTTCTATTATCAAAAAATATTTCTAATTCTTATTTGGAAAACTGTAAGAACCCGTAACTTCCCCGTGAAGGAAAGCGCGGATACTTTGAGAACAACACACAAATGAACGCAGACGGAAGAACATTTCATTGCTATTACAACAATTCCATCAGATACAAGAATATACAGAGTATAAATGAATAAATTACATTCGACAAATATCAGAGATTACAATAAATTACATAGCAGCGGAAAAATATACAAAACACAACTAAAAGTGATACACGGATACAGAGCTTTCCGAGCATCGTTCCAGCTGTTAATCAGGACCCTGTGAATATAAATCTGCAAAACCAAAACTACTAGCTGCCCGTGTGGAAAATAGGGGCACCCAGAGTTTAGGTTAAAACAATAAACTCCAGGTCAGTCATGTGACTGGTGTGAGAACTAAAACAGTTATTTAAAACTTTACTTTAAAAGATAGTAATTCAAGGGACCACGCCGTATTCACGGAACGGGTTTCCTCCCAAGAATACTAGTGCATATAACAAAACAACGCAATGCTTTTTGAAAAAATGAAGCTATTATAAGACCCAGGTCCCATCACACAATGCAACGCAAGCCGGAGGATAGGGTTTTCCCTTATAATAGCCAAACATGCTTGGTACGTTTAAAACAAATCATTTGATACTATTATAAGTGTATAGTGTCAAAACAATTTCAATCATAAATATCAATCATAGGCGGCATGGGTACCATCTATCATGTCGCCATACTAGTTCTACAATTAAAACCGCAATATCACGTATTGGAAATTGGATTCCGTCATGAGTCGAGGCAAGGGGCAAGCTCCTCTCCGCGTTCGAGACACTCTAGCAAATGCCTCGGGACCGCACACAGCAATCCCTGGATCCTCCAAGGCCGGTCCTCTCTTACTTTTGAGGATTGGCAATTCCTGAACACACGTTTCCCGGTCCTTACAGACCTATATCCGAGGCGCCTCGTATCCAACAACCACACAGGTGAAAAGTATATAAATGTCAGGGCTGGTAGGTCACTGACACCACCCTAGCTAGAAAGAAACGTCGTGCACTCCTTCGGTCCGTATCCCGTTTTTGACTCATACCGAGGTGTGAGGCTCGCAAATTCACGTTATACACAAAGCTACGCCACACAGGCCGTGCTTTGATCATCAACCACAAGACTTTGCTTTTCAACAGAAGCCTTGATCAATTGCCACTTACGCATGCCACATTGGCAATTCACTCCATGCGACTGATGTCCATCGATATACAACCTCTGAGCTCGTACGTCTCAGAGAAGGGCGTTAAGCAAGAGAATAAATTCTCCGCCGCCAAACAGATGTATATTTAATAGAGATCAATCAACACAGAATAAAATCCAATGTCAGACACACAATCCATTTACAAGTTCGTTCTGGGTCTGAACGAAACCGAAGGCACTTTCCTCGCATATCCATCCATCTCCAAGTACGTCTGGACGATCACCAACTGATTCCCTCATCCTGGGTGTACAGCCCAATCAAGATCATCAGTAATCACCCAAACGATGTGAAGACTTCCGGTCTTCAACCACCGTCTTCATCTTCGACATCTCGTCGAATCGGTTATTCAGAATGGGTATAAACCCGGCCTTTCTGAATAACCCATGTATATAATAAACAAATGTTACACCAACACGACAAACGCCTCATTCCAATTCAGAATATTCTTTTATTCACAAAATCACATTCTTAGGGAGATGTTCCCATTAATTTTATCCAAGATAAATTCTTCTAAATTTATTCTTTAATCCTCCTTGGGATATCATTTCAAACTAGTCGGGAATAACGAACCACACCGAAGTAATTATTTATTTTATTTCCCAATCCCAACCTATATATCCCATGGAGAAAACTGGTAATACTCCATATCTAACACCATGGTGTTATCGGTAAAATTAATTACCATTTCACGTTCAAATCTAATTAAAGATTTAACTATCGCTTTGGAGCAAAACTGGTGATACTCCACTCTAGATCACTTTTCAGATTTGATAATTTAAATTATCAATTCACATTTTTAATCTAATTAAAGATTCATTAAAACTCCACTTAGTTTTAATCTTTTCAAAAATCCACATCTTGCCTTTAACTGGGTTAAAGAACCAATGTCATCCAACACACGATTCACAGTAAACCCAAATCACATTTGATATTAAATACAAGGCTCTGAATAGAAAATATATCGGCTTATATTCAATATCAAATTCTGAAACCAACATATATCGTATTGGAAATAACGATATAAAATATATCTTTCAAATTCCCATAACAATATCTGTATAGTCACGAAATCCAACATCGAAATATTCCAAAGATAATTTCGATTCAACTCTAGTCCAATCCACGTATTGGGAATATTGGTTATTTTCAAAATCACTTTCAAATTCAATTTATTTATTTCAAAAATAAATTGATTTTAGTCCTAGTTCAAAACTAGTTTATTTCGATAAAAATCTATTTTTATCTTTTCAAATGTGGAGTTTTTCATCCCAGTTCTTTCCAATTCACATATTATGATTTTACACAAATTATCGATATTTTTATTAATTTTATCAAGGCCCGTACAGTCGATTTCCATCAACGGCCATCGAACTGCACTTACAGCGACCTTTTCTAATTTTGATTTGGACATAATTCCAAATCCAACCGTTAGATTTCAAATTTATAATATTCAATGGAAAGCACCTTTCGATACGAACCCAACGGTTCCGGTTTTAGGAGAATCCGACGGTCGGATCTCCCGTAATATCCGTTTGAAATAAATGGTCGAAATTCACGAACTGCGCGGCGCGGCGCGTTCTATTCGGGCCATTATATATATAATATATATATATATATTATATATTTCGTCGATTTCCTTTTTAAAACGTATTTTATAAATCGTTTTAAATTCGTTTTCAAAACCATTTCAACTCTATATTCCATTTCAAATCAAAATCGAATATTTCATATCATTACTATATAAATGATAATATTTTGAAAACGTTATATTTTGAAATCACTTCTTTTCTATATTCATTTTAAAAACGAATATAATCGATATAAATATCGTTCACGTCAAAATGGCCCAACTCTAATCAACACGGCTTTATATATTTCAATAAATTCGTTATTCTATTCAACAAATGAATATTTATCCCATTCAACACATGAATCTATATTTCTTTCAACACACGACTAATCTCAACACATGAGTACTGTCAACACATCACTATTTTTGTTATGTAAAATATTTTATAAAACTATGGTATCTATCGTTTGATTTTCAATTAGACTTCAACCGTAAAGTAGTTCTAATTTTAAATATGATAAAGATGTAAATTTCATTGTATAAAATATTTCACTCAACACATGAACATCGTCAACACATGACTATTTTTATATTCAACACATGAATTTTCTTTTATAATATTCATTATTTTCCCGATTGGAATGAGGCCCAATCAATCACCATATAACGTTAATTATATGGATTCCATACAACACATGTATATAATAGTATTGAAAAATAATCAACCATCAACCAAAGTGCACTACACTGTATAAGCATCAAATATAGATATCTTACGCTTATAACAGCCTGTCAATCAATCGATCGACATATTTAATCAATCAGGATGAGTGAACTTCAAATTTCATCCCAACACCCGTGTGGGGTTTCAAACAATCAAATACAGATTTAATTTGTGCAGTTGGGCGATGTGTAAAATTTATCGTCCCAATCAATGTCCTTCAAATAGGTGTACATAAACAAACCGTCCGGTTTGTAAATGAATATTTTATTTTACTCACTTCCACGTTAAAAATTATATTTTTAACGATAAAATATTATATTTCAACACATGAATTTCTATTCAGTTCATTTACACAATAAAAATGATATTTTTATTTTTCTAACATATTTTGGGAAATTTCGGCGGCATAACGACACGATACTAGAAACGGGACGAGGCCTAGCCTTATCCCCGGTCTAGTGAAGGCCCACGCCATTCACACATCAATCAAATCCATTCATCTCACCAAACAATTCAATTCAAACCAAATAAACTAACCAACTACTCAACCAAACAATTTAACAAGCAAGCCATCCATGGTCTGTGGATGACGGGTGTCGGGTGCTGCTAAGCACCGTCTGCATCCTAGTATATATATATATAACTAGAAAAAGAAATTGAAAGGTGAGAAATTCTCACCGACTAGCTAAACCAAACGCCACGACTCTTCTTATGTAGAAATCTTCGTCGTTCTCGCCTTTTGTCACTTTCACCGCCCGTAGTCACTACATATATAAAAATCACATTTTTATTATATACATTATATAAAAATCTTATCTTTATATCTTCTATAAGTTAAAAATTGGATTTTTATCCTCTCTATAATATAAAGATCATATTTTTATTACGTCAAAAACTGTAGAAGCTTTAAAACAGAGAAAACTCACATATTTTCTAACGCCTGGATTCCCTGTTCGGGTTCCAGAATTTGCAAACGAGCTTCAATCTTCACACCATCTTTTTTTTTAGCACAAGCACGCCATTCTGAACAACTTTTGCCTAGTGGTCTTCTTGTCGAAAATGTGCCATTTCGCCGGAAATCGCGAAAAGCCAGCATTTTGACAGTGTTGGAACAGCAGACTTCGGACGCGTTTTCCCGACAACTCCGCAATGCAAAATAGGACTTATCATATACCAAATCGAAGATAAAATCGTGCTCTTCGACTTTGGTCTTGAGGAACTTTGGCTATAAACGCACGGTTTGGGAGTTATTGACGAAAAACGGTCAGGGACTTTTATGCAAAAACGGGATTTTTGGTGAAAGGAGGATATTGGCCATGTGGGGCCCACGGTCGGAATTGAGGGGGCTGGAGGGGGGCGTGGGGCCTGAGGTGGCGTGGGAAGGCGGCTAGGGGGCGGCGGCGGTGGAGGTGGGGCCCGTGGTGGTGGTGGTGGCTTAGGGCTTTACAAATTGGAAGAGAGAAAGAGGAGGAGAGAGAGAGGAGGAAGAAGAGGAGGAGGAGGAGGAGGGGAGGTGGAAGAGGAGCGGCGGCCAGCGGGGAGGAGGCGGCGGCAGCCCTCTTGGAGGAGGAGGCCATTTTTGAGTTTTTGTGGAGGAAGGAGGAAAAGTGAATTTATGAAATAGAAAAGGAGGAAAAGTGGTTATATGCTAGTTTCTCGCGTATCGCCTGAACGCTAGCGATCTCCGATGGCCGCGGATTTTGGACATGAGATAGTAGACGTGAAGACGAGTCCAACGAAACAAGTTTCGTCGAATTCCGAGTTCGTTTGACCGTCCGTTAAAAATCACAAAAATGCTATGATAAGCTATAAAAATGTGATTTTGGCGCACCTTTTCTTCTCGCACACTCACATGCTAACTCAAAAAATCAAGCCCTCTTGGATTTAACAATTATTAGATGATACGAATCTAGAAAAAAAAGTAGAATTGAATTCCGAGGTCGTATCAATAATGTTCCTTTGTAAAATGACTGCTCGTTTTACCCCGAACTGTTTCAGCTCGCACGGCCACATACTGACTCCGTTCGACGCGCCATTTGGAACTCAACAATGATTTGTCATTATGAATCCATAAAAATTTATCTGGTCGAATTCTGAGCTCATATGCAAAATTTCACTTTTTAAGGGCTATGTATTGTTAACCGAACAACTCCAGCCCATAGCCACTATTCCGGATATCGGAATATATCGAAGCTTATACTTTTCGGAGTTCTAAACGGCATTTTGAACTCAATGGAAGTGGTTTCGAGTCCAAATTCATCCGTATGCAAAATATGACTTTTTGGCGCCGCATATAATTTACATAGCGACTATTCTGAATTTTCATCTGGGCATAACTTTTGATTTCCGCTATGAAATTTCGATTTTTCGGATTCGTTGGAAAGATATTCTCAACTAGATTCTAATATTTTTGGTTTCACTAAAATCCGGATTGTTTTGCACCCGGTACATTCAATTGAAGTTCGAAATCGAATTATCGAACTACCGCGCCATTTTCAATTCCTATTTATAATTATATATAATTATTTATATTCTAACGACGACGTATATAATATATACGTTCTAATTATATTCAAAATAAATTTTTCGTTGATATTATTTAAAATAATCTATTTTAAATGTTCAAAATTCACTAAAATTGCCAAAATAAAAATTTTAAACTGGCTCAGATTTTGCGGGTTATTACAATCTCCCCCACTTAAAACTTTTCGTCCCCGAAAAGGAACGAAGTCGAAAGTGGTTTGATTATTTAACTCTACGTTCGATCTGGCTTCCATTCTCCAACTTTTCAGTTTCTGAGAATTTTCAAATTTTCAAAAATTTGGCTAACACCCTAAATTTTCGAAAAATTTCGCCATAACCTCCTTTGTACGGAGAGCACGGGAAAATCCCGAAAATGCCATACAGGTCGTCTGATCTCAAAAAGAAAAAGAAAAAGCCAAGCGGCTAGCCAATAGGCTCATAAAATCATCATCACCCAAACAAAACAGTAAATTATAGTAAACATGTACCTATTTGTCGGGCAAACAAATTTTATTCTCTGCTCTAGCCTCCTTGCTATGACCTGTTCAACGTAAGTACTTGTATATGCAAGCAAATGCGACCAATTTTAAATACAATTCAATATTTGATTTAATTAGGCTAAATGGTTAAAAATTTGCAAACAAATAAACAACCAACACAAACATCAATCAATTAGTGAATTAGAGTTTCAAATTCATAATTTTGATACATATATACAAAAAAAAAATCATGTTTTTGATGCCAATTCACAACAATGTGTTCTAGCTATATAAGTTTTGGTTCTCACACCAGTCTAATGGAAATATATAGAAATCACACCTTCGAAATTCGAATATGAATACTGATGATGATGCACCATCATCAGAATCATCCCCGGATGTCTAGAATGTGATTCTATATCTATCCAGTATATTAAAACTTCGAATATACGTTCATGACGCGTATACGCGAAATCTTTATATACTCGATTGTCCAAGTTCAAAATAAATAAATATTCAAATACGTATAGAACGATTTAAATTTCAAAACAAAATTGTTTTCATTTGAAAAATATACTCTTCACACTCGTTCTAGGATACTACTGATCCTATCTCTAACGAGTCATTCTAATTGGATATTAATAACCCAATATCTGATGAATTCTTTCGTATGGTTCTAATGTGTCTTGTTCTCGAGCTCTGTAAACCAAAGCTCTGATACCACTGTAAGAACCCGTAACTTCCCGGTGAAGGAAAGCGCGGATACTTTGAGAACAACACACAAATGAACGCAGACGGAAGAACATTTCATTGCTATTACAACAATTCCATCAGTACAAGAATATACAGAGTATAAATGAATAAATTACATTCGACTAATATCAGAGATTACAATAAATTACATGGCAGCGGAAAAATATACAAAACACAACTGAAAGTGATACACGGATACAGAGCTTTCCGAGCATCGTTCCAGCTGTTAATCAGGACCCTGTGAATATAAATCTGCAAAACCAAAACTACTAGCTGCCCGTGTGGAAAATAGGGGCACCCAGAGTTTAGGTTAAAACAATAAACTCCAGGTCAGTCATGTGACTGGTGTGAGAACTAAAACAGTTATTTAAAACTTTACTTTAAAAGAGAGTAATTCAAGGGACCACGCCATATACACGGAACGGGTTTCCTCCCAAGAATACTAGTGCATATAACAAAACAACGCAATGCTTTTTGGAAAAATGAAGCTATTATAAGACCCAGGTCCCATCACACAATGCAACGCAAGCCGGAGGATAGGGTTTTCCCTTATAATAGCCAAATATGCTTGGTACGTTTAAAACAAATCATTTGATACTATTATAAGTGTATAGTGTCAAAACAATTTCAATCATAAATATCAATCATAGGCGGCATGGGTACCATCTATCATGTCGCCATACTAGTTCTACAATTAAAACCGCAATATCACGTATTGGAAATTGGATTCCGTCATGAGTCGAGGCAAGGGGCAAGCTCCTCTCCGCGTTCGAGACACTCTAGAAAATGCCTCGGGACCGCACACAGCAATCCCTGGATCCTCCAAGGCCGGTCCTCTCTTACTTTTGTGGATTGGCAATTCCTGAACACACGTTTCCCGGTCCTTACAGACCTATATCCGAGGCGCCTCGTATCCAACAACCACACAGGTGAAAAGTATATAAATGTCAGGGCTGGTAGGTCACTGACACCACCCTAGCTAGAAAGAAACGTCGTGCACTCCTTGGGTCCGTATCCCGTTTTTGACTCATACCGAGGTGTGAGGCTCGCGAATTCACATTATACACAAAGCTACGCCACACAGGCCGTGCTTTGATCATCAACCACAAGACTTTGCTTTTCAACAGAAGCCTTGATCAATTGCCACTTACGCATGCCACATTGGCAATTCACTCCATGCGACTGATGTCCATCGATATACAACCTCTGAGCTCGTACGTCTCAGAGAAGGGCGTTAAGCAAGAGAATAAATTCTCCGCCGCCAAACAGATGTATATTTAATAGAGATCAATCAACACAGAATAAAATCCAATGTCAGACACACAATCCATTTACAAGTTCGTTCTGGGTCTGAACGAAACCGGAGGCACTTTCCTCGCATATCCATCCATCTCCAAGTACGTCTGGACGATCACCAACTGATTCCCTCATCCTGGGTGTACAGCCCAAACAAGATCATCAGTAATCACCCAAACGATGTGAAGACTTCCGGTCTTCAACCACCGTCTTAATCTTCGACATCTCGTCGAATCGGTTATTCAGAATGGGTATAAACCCGGCCTTTCTGAATAACCCATGTATATAATAAACAAATGTTACACCAACACGACAAACGCCTCATTCCAATTCAGAATATTCTTTTATTCACAAAATCACATTCTTAGGGAGATGTTCCCATTAATTTTATCCAAGATAAATTCTTCTAAATTTATTCTTTAATCCTCCTTGGGATATCATTTCAAACTAGTCGGGAATAACGAACCACACCGAAGTAATTATTTATTTTATTTCCCAATCCCAACCTATATATCCCATGGAGAAAACTGGTAATACTCCATATCTAACACCACGGTGTTATCGGTAAAATTAATTACCATTTCACGTTCAAATCTAATTAAAGATTTAACTATCGCTTTGGAGCAAAACTGGTGATACTCCACTCTCGATCACTTTTCAGATTTGATAATTTAAATTATCAATTCACATTTTTAATCTAATTAAAGATTCATTAAAACTCCACTTAGTTTTAATCTTTTCAAAAATCCACATCTTGCCTTTAATTGGGTTAAAGAACCAATGTCATCCAACACACGATTCACGGTAAACCCAAATCACATTTGATATTAAATACAAGGCTCTGAATAGAAAATATATCGGCTTATATTCAATATCAAATTCTGAAACCAACATATATCGTATTGGAAATAACGATATAAAATATATCTTTCAAATTCCCATAACAATATCTGTATAGTCACGAAATCCAACATCGAAATATTCCAAAGATAATTTCGATTCAACTCCAGTCCAATCCACATATTGGGAATATTGGTTATTTTCAAAATCACTTTCAAATTCAATTTATTTATTTCAAAAATAAATTGATTTTAGTCCTAGTTCAAAACTAGTTTATTTCGATAAAAATCTATTTTTATCTTTTCAAATGTGGAGTTTTTCATCCCAGTTCTTTCCAATTCACATATTATGATTTTACACAAATTATCGATATTTTTAATAATTTTATCAAGGCCCGTACAGTCGATTTCCATCAACGGCCATCGAACTGCACTTACAGCGACCTTTTCTAATTTTGATTTGGACATAATTCCAAATCCAATCGTTAGATTTCAAATTTCTAATATTCAATGGAAAGCACCTTTCGATACGAACCCAACGGTTCCGGTTTTAGGAGAATCCGACGGTCGGATCTCCCGTAATATCCGTTTGAAATAAATGGTCGAAATTCACGAACTGCGCGGCGCGGCGCGTTCTATTCGGGCCATTATATATATAATATATATATATATATATTATATATTTCGTCGATTTCCTTTTTAAAACGTATTTTATAAATCGTTTTAAATTCGTTTTCAAAACCATTTCAACTCTATATTCCATTTCAAATCAAAATCGAATATTTCATATCATTACTATATAAATGATAATATTTTCAAAACGTTATATTTTGAAATCACTTCTTTTCTATATTCATTTTAAAAATGAATATAATCGATATAAATATCGTTCACGTCAAAATGGCGCAACTCTAATCAACACGGCTTTATATATTTCAATAAATTCGTTATTCTATTCAACAAATGAATATTTGTCCCATTCAACACATGAATCTATATTTCTTTCAACACACGACTAATCTCAACACATGAGTACTGTCAACACATCACTATTTTTGTTATGTAAAATATTTTATAAAACTATGGTATCTATCGTTTGATTTTCAATTAGACTTCAACCGTAAAGTAGTTCTAATTTTAAATATGATAAAGATGTAAATTTCATTGTATAAAATATTTCACTCAACACATGAACATCGTCAACACATGACTATTTTTATATTCAACACATGAATTTTCTTTTATAATATTCATTATTTTCCCGATTGGAATGAGGCCCAATCAATCACCATATAACGTTAATTATATGGATTCCATACAACACATGTATATAATAGCATTGAAAAATAATCAACCATCAACCAAAGTGCACTACACTGTATAAGCATCAAATATAGATATCTTACGCTTATAACAGCCTGTCAATCAATCGATCGACATATTTAATCAATCAGGATGAGTGAACTTCAAATTTCATCCCAACACCCGTGTGGGGTTTCAAACAATCAAACATAGATTTAATTTGTGTAGTTGGGCGATGTGTAAAATTTATCGTCCCAATCAATGTCCTTCAAATAGGTGTACATAAACAAACCGTCCGGTTTGTAAATGAATATTTTATTTTATTCACTTCCACGTTAAAAATTATATTTTTAACGATAAAATATTATATTTCAACACATGAATTTCTATTCAGTTCATTTACACAATAAAAATGATATTTTTATTTTTCTAACATATTTTGGGAAATTTCGGCGGCATAACGACACGATACTAGAAACGGGACGAGGCCTAGCCTTATCCCCGGTCTAGTGAAGGCCCACGCCATTCACACATCAATCAAATCCATTCATCTCACCAAACAATTCAATTCAAACCAAATAAACTAACCAACTACTCAACCAAACAATTTAACAAGCAAGCCATCCATGGTCTGTGGATGACGGGTGTCGGGTGCTGCTAAGCACCGTCTGCATCCTAGTATATATATATATAACTAGAAAAAGAAATTGAAAGGTGAGAAATTCTCACCGACTAGCTAAACCAAACGCCACGACTCTTCTTATGTAGAAATCTTCGTCGTTCTCGCCTTTTGTCACTTTCACCGCCCGTAGTCACTACATATATAAAAATCACATTTTTATTATCTACATTATATAAAAATCTTATCTTTATATCCTCTATAAGTTAAAAATTGGATTTTTAACCTCTCTATAATATAAAGATCATATTTTTATTATGTCAAAAACTGTAGAAGCTTTAAAACAGAGAAAACTCACATATTTTCTAACGCCCGGATTCACTGTTCGGGTTCCAGAATTTGCAAACGAGCTTCAATCTTCACACCATCTTTTTTTTTAGCACAAGCACGCCATTCTGAACAACTTTTGCCTAGTGGTCTTCTTGCCGAAAATGTGCCATTTAGCCGGAAATCGCGAAAAGACAGCATTTTGACAGTGTTGGAACAGCAGACTTTGGACGCGTTTTCCCGACAACTCCGCAATGCAAAATAGGACTTATCATATACCAAATCGAAGAGAAAATCGTGCTCTTCGTCTTTGGTCTTGAGGAACTTTGGCTATAAACGCACGGTTTGGGAGTTATTGACGAAAAACGGTCAGGGACTTTTATGCAAAAACGGGATTTTTGGTGAAAAGGAGGATATTGGCCATGTGGGGCCCACGGTCGGAATTGAGGGGGCTGGAGGGGGGCGTGGGGCCTGAGGTGGCGTGGGGAGGCGGCTAGGGGGGCGGCGGCGGTGGAGGTGGGGCCCGTGGTGGTGGTGGTGGCTTAGGGCTTTACAAATTGGAAGAGAGAAAGAGGAGGAGAGAGAGAGAGGAGGAGGAAGAGGATGAGGAGGAGGAGGGGAGGTGGAAGAGGAGCGGCGGCCAGCGGGGAGGAGGAGGAGGAGGAGGCGGCGGCAGCCCTCTTAGAGGAGGAGGCCATTTTTGAGTTTTTGTGGAGGAAGTAGGAAAAGTGAATTTATGAAATAGAAAAGGAGGAAAAGTGATTATATGCTAGTTTCTCGCGTATCGCCTGAACGCTAGCGATCTCCGATGGCCGCGGATTTCGGACATGAGATAGTAGACGTGAAGACGAGTCCAACGAAACAAGTTTCGTCGAATTCCGAGTTCGTTTGACCGTCCGTTAAAAATCACAAAAATGCTCAGATAAGCTATAAAAATGTGATTTTGGCGCACCTTTTCTTCTCGCACGCTCACATGCTAACTCAAAAAATCAAACCCTCTTGGATTTAACAATTATTAGATGATACGAATCTAGAAAAAAAAGTAGAATTGAATTCCGAGGTCGTATCAATAATGTTCCTTTGTAAAATGACTGCTCGTTTTACCCCGAACTGTTTCAGCTCGCACGGCCACATACTGACTCCGTTCGACGCGCCATTTGGAACTCAACAATGATTTGTCATTATGAATCCATAAAAATTTATCTTGTCGAATTCTGAGCTCATATGCAAAATTTCACTTTTTAAGGGCTATGTATTGTTAACCGAACAACTCCAGCCCATAGCCACTATTCCGGATATCGGAATATATCGAAGCTTATACTTTTCGGAGTTCTAAACGGCATTTTGAACTCAATGGAAGTGGTTTCGAGTCCAAATTCATCCGTATGCAAAATATGACTTTTTGGCGCCGCATATAATTTACATAGCGACTATTCTGAATTTTCATCTGGGCATAACTTTTGATTCCCGCTATGAAATTTCGATTTTTCGGATTCGTTGGAAAGATATTCTCAACTAGAATCTAATATTTTTGGTTTCACTAAAATCCGGATTGTTTTGCACCCGGTACATTCAATTGAAGTTCGAAATCGAATTATCGAACTACCGCGCCATTTTCAATTCCTATTTATAATTATATATAATTATTTATATTCTAACGACGACGTATATAATATATACGTTCTAATTATATTCAAAATAAATTTTTCGTTGATATTATTTAAAATAATCTATTTTAAATGTTCAAAATTCACTAAAATTGCCAAAATAAAAATTTTAAACTGGCTCAGATTTTGCTGGTTATTACAAAAACATTTCCAAAACTCCTTCATTTGATTTAAACTGATATTTAAATAAACATCGCTATGCCAACACAAACCATTAAGCTCATTAACTAAATTCACTTAACCTACCTTTACTATCAAAATTTAACCATTCCTTAGTTAATAAGGAAGTCAATCATGTTGGGGTATAATTACCTCTCAGATCTTAACTGAACAACGTTTTAACTTCGGAATAGACAAAGTTTATCTTTTTATACCTTTAACAACTTCCTTGCGAACCTCATGGATTCTATTTACGAATCCACTTCTTTTATAAAAACATTGGTTTTAACGATAACGTTATAATCCCTACTTTTGAAATATCTAACTTCAAATATAACTTTTATTCTTTAATTTGAATAAATAAATAAACACCTACTTTATTAATAAATAAATCTTGATTAAAACACCGGAAATTATAAGTACTTTCCCAAATTCGATATAATCGAATTCGACGATTAACTCTCTTCGAATAACTAATATTCGATTAACTCACTTCGAATAACTAATATTCAATTAACTCAATTCGAATAGCTTATATTCGATTACTCTCTTCGAATAACTAATATTCGATAACTCTTCTCTTCGAATAACTTATATTCGATTTAACTCCATTCGAATAACTTATATTCCATATAACTCCTTTTGAATAAACTATATTTGATCACCCCTTCGAATAACTAATATTCGATAACCCTTTCGAATAACTAGTATTCGATAACTCCTTTCAAATAACTAATATTCGATAACCCCTTTCGAATAAGTAAAATGCGATTAACTCATTTCGAATAACTCTATTCGATAAATTCTTATCTTCGATTAATTAATACTCGACGAACTCTAACTCGATGTACTAATACTCGACTAACTCTAACTCGATTAACTCTAGTTCGATTAACTCATTTCGATTAACTTCTTTTGATTAACTCCTTCATTCTATTCGAATAAACTATATTCGATTAACTCTTTTAATTCTATTCGAATAAACTATGTCTGTTTTAACTTTATCTCGAATAGCTAATATTCGATTTAACTCCATTCGAATAACTTATATTCGATTAACTCTAATTGAATAACTAATATTAAATTAACTCTGCTGATTAACTCTAACTGGTTCACTCTAATTGATTAACACTAACTGATTAACTCTAACTGGTTAACTTTAACCGGTTAACTCTAACTGAATTTACTCTTCGTCGATATTTAGTTTCAAATATCGATTTTGAAATTGATTCTTATTTCTCCATATAAGTCCTGACTTATATATTCTATTTATCCAATGATAAATATTTTATTTAATTTATAAAATATTATTTATAAATTTATCTTCTCCACTTACCTGTTAAAATAGATTTCTATTTAAAATCTACTTTAAATTCATATTCTGTTATACCCATGTGCGGAGCATGGGTCTAAACTTTCCTAGTGTAAAATTCTCTTTTTATACATTTCTATTTATTTATCAAACAATTCCTTTTTTATAATTCTATTTACTTCCTAAATAAATATTTCTTTTAATAACTTTATTTATTTTCTAAACAAATATTTTCTTTTAAAAATTATTCTTTTTACATTCTAAATAAACATTCCTTTTACACTTCTATTTATTTTCTAAATAAATAATCCTTTTTTACTTCTATTTATTTTCTAAATAAATAATACTTTTACATTTCTTTTACAAGTATTTTCCATTATATTGGTTTTACAAATATTTTCCTTTATATTTGTTTTACAAATAATTCCCTTTTCAACTCTTTGATTTTATAATTATTTCCTTTCAAAAAATCCTTTTCCTTTTATATATAAAATCCATTTATTTTATATGAATAATTTATTTTCAAAATATACTTTGAAAATCCCCTTTTTACATCCCAGTATTTCTTACGGTATTTAATATACCAAAAAACAGTGATTGATATCATTCAAACACACATAATCAACAACAAATTATATATCACATCATATATCACAATAAATGAAACAAAACAGTATTTTATATATCGAGGAACCAATTTGGATCCCTTCAACCTGTTTCCCTGCATCACAGATGTTAAACAATATAATTAACATCGATTTCATTTCCGTAACACCCCGTAATTCTGTTAATATTAATAGCCACAAATTAAAGAATAACTAATTACAGATGTGAGGATTAAGGGAAACGGGTTTCGCGGTTGCGTTCGTCTCGGAAAAATACGCGAAATAGAGTCCGAAATTTCGTAAATCGGAGTTATTATGACCGAGATATGGCCTTCAGAAGTTTCACGAAAAATCAGAAAAACGAAACAGATTTCAAAAATGCAGAAAACGAGCCAGGCTGGAAAATTCCCGCCCAGACCAGGTCGACTGGGGAGTCGACCTGGGTGTCGACCTAGGGGTCGACCTCCCCCAGGTCGACTGGGGAGTCGACTTGGGTGTCGACCTCCCTGGTCGAGCCAGGTCGGCCTGGGTGCATCTGGATGGGTTTTTGGGCTGTCTGTGACGAATTCTGACGGTTCTGATCTATTTTAGGGTTTATCTAAAGGCCTAAAACAACTAACTACACCTATAAATAGATCCTAAGACCTAGCCTCCTCTACACACAATTCTATTCTGCTTCTTCTCTGCCTCTGTTCTAATAAAAATAAAAATGGCGTCGCTACTCTGCTAGAATCAAAACTAGAAGCTAATCAACCTAAGCAGTTCAATTCAAATTTGAGATAAAAGCTTCTACAACAATTCTGCAATAACTAAAGTTCTTTTTTTAATCCAATCAAGGCAAGTACAGTTATTCTCCGCTATAAACGTTAATTTTGATTGTGACATGAATTCTAAACCTGAATCTGAGGTTATATCTGTTCTGTTCCGATTTGATTTATCTTATTCTGTACCTCTTTTCTCTTTCTGTTATATAGCCAGGCTACCACGAGCCTGAGCCAATCTCATAACAGATCAACATACGCTAAAATGTTTGGGACAATCAAATGAATGTGCATAAATTGGGCATGACCGATATGTGACTGATTTAAGGAAAGAACATAGGTTGAACTTGGAACCTAGAACATAAATCTAAGGCATAAATTGGACTGATCTGTGACTGAATTGAATAAAGGACATAGGTTGTAAACTAGATCTAAATCTGTGCATATATGACAGTTTGGGAATATCATATGGTAATATATGACTTGTAATATCTGGAATATTAAGATCGGAACTAAAAGACATTTCTTAGATCTAGATCCTTGGACATATTATGACTTGGGCTGAAACGAACATGTTGTTTAGGCATAAAGGAACTATATTAAAATAGGATAACTATAAATGTGAACACGCCTAAATATGGATTTTTGGATAATTAGCAATAAAGGCTATAACTTGGCATAATTCATACCATGATTTGGGAATTTACCTATTGAGTTAGGTCTACCCATGATCATCTACTCAACCTTTGTTTTATGTGAGTCTAGGCATATGATTTGGAGTTTTTTTTAGAGATTCTTCTGTACTATGCAATGTTTAACTAAAAATCTGTAGCCTATGTTGAATTATGAATTATGACCATGATTTGGCATATAAGTGTAGGCTAAATGTGTTGAATCGCCTAAATCTGCTAAACTAAATCTATAGATATGCCTAATTTGTTATCTGTCATCTGCTAAGTCTATTGAAAATGCCAAATCTGCTAAATCTGTTATCTGCTCTGCTAATCGGCTTAATCTGTTGAAATGCCTATCCTGCTGATTTGTTAAGTTGCCTAATCTGCTAGTTCTGTTATATGGCCTAAACTGCTAATTAAATGGAAATGCCTAGTTTGTTAAACTTGTCGGTTGAGATGCCTAATCTGTTATATGCCAAAATCTGCTAAGTGCTAAATCGGTTAAATCTGTTAAGTCACCCAATCTGCTAAAATCTGTTATCTGCTATATCAGTTGAGTTGATGTGATCATTCTGTTATTGATATAATCTGAATTGGCATATATATTGGGCGTGCGCATAAACGGTTAATAATTAATTAATTGGCCGCAAAGATGAATATGGCTAACTCGAGGTTAGAATGAGTTTGCGACGTAAATCTGCCCGGAACCGCCCGGTACATCCAGTGGCCGCAAACAATAGATTCTAATGTGAGAAGTTAGTCATAACCTGCTTAAGACACGAGGTTAGGTCTGGCTTGTGGCAGAAGTCTGCCCGGAACCGCCCGGCCCATCCAGCGGCCACAAGCTAGCGAACTAATGTGAGAGGTCTGGGAATTAATAATTAATTAATGCAAATCTAAGATAAGAATGACGTATGAAACGTATTGGGGGAAAATAGGGTTAAACCAACTGGATCAATAGGTGTAGTTAACCCGTCCAGGAATCTTTAGGCCCAATACAAAGTTAGACAAATCTGAAAAATCTGTACATCTGATCTGTTAGTCTGAAAACTTGTTAACTTAATCTGTGAACTAGTAAATCTGAATTCTTTATGTCTGAACTTGTAAACAAGTTAATCTGAAATCTGTTAGTCTGTGGACACAAGGTTAGGAGGGGAATTACTTGTGTCATCTGTTGTTTGGGACCATATTAGTCAGTAACCCTTTCTGGTATCAAAACTTTGACCCAACAGTAGGTAGGGTCCGGGCACGCTTACTGAACTAATTATAAGTGGTTCATTCTGATAATGGCGAGGGGTGTTGATGGTGCGTTCCAACCGGGTCATGTGTGTGCATGGATCCCGGTCTGCCTCTGAGGATGTAAGACACCGTGACATCTGTAAATAGGTCTGTGCCAATTGGTTGTCACTTTAGGGAGTGATACACCCTACTGTGGGGCCGACACAGGGTATTTATGTATTAGGGAGCCGATTGCTTGGGGTAGGGTTTTAGGGTACACTTACTTCTGTCTGTTTCTGTTGGTACCGTCTGTTTCTGTTGGGTGGTAATACCTGTCTGTTTCTGTGTGGTACCGTCTGTTCGGGAGGTAAAGGCCCATTACTAGTGTACACCTAATTCTACATTCTGTTTCCATAAGGATTAATCTGTTTCTGCTTTTGTCTGTCTCTGATCGGGTAGTAAAGGCCCATTATTAGCAATCTGTTTCTGTTAAATTATTCTGTACCCGTTTCAGTTTAGACATTAGGGTGGCACCTAATTCTGTTATACTAGTATTAGTGCAGAGAAGTGTAAAGCAATAGTTTATGTCATTCTGTTCTTCTGTTATATCTGCTACACCTGTTACAGTTATCTCTCATCCAGTTTTATGTTCAGGTCATATTATTATTATCTGTTCATATGCTGAAAGTCGCTGGACTTGCCAGACTTTATGACTGACCCTTGTTGTTTCGCCTCTTTTCTTCCGTTTCCCCCCCAGGTTTTCTAAGGAGGGAATACTCTAGCTAGATCCGGATTTCTTCTGCTTGAAGTGCTTAAACTATGGCTTGTCTTCTTCTATGGGGATTATGATTTTAAACCATGCATTTTGAAGGCTTTTGTACAAGACTGATATTTTGTACTTGAATTCTGAGATTTGAAAGGATTTAACCATATTGATTTCTGTTTCCGTTGTAATAAAGTTAAAAATTTTCAAGTACTGTTTTATCTGTCTTGTAAGTTTCTGTTCTGTTTACTAAAATGCTCCACCAAAGTTAAGGCATTCCCATTGTGAGTGACTTTAACGGAGGTGGGGTGTTACACTTGGTATCAGAGCTAAAGGTTACCAGATTAGATAAAAGTTTTTGAAAACTATTTTCAAAAAGGTTTTAAAAGGAAGTATTTTCAAAATTAAAGCTTATTTTGAAAAACATGATCCCCAAAGAGCCATATATCTTCCTTTCAGTCCTTTTTGTATTGAACCTTTCCTTTTTGTTTCAGCATGTCTGAAGCATCTGAGATACCAGAGGGTGTTCATGTACCCGGTTGGTTTCGTCAATATCTTGAGGCTAGGACTGCCGCTGCAGGCCCAGCAAATGATCCCCCTCCCCCACCTCCTCCTCGTGCAATTGCTTTCTCAATGATTTGTAGAGATTTTAGGGCCATGGGTGGGAAGGATTGCAAAGGAACTGAATCATTCGTAGAAGCGAGGAACTGTCTCAAAGAAACTGAGGATCTATTCGTTATCTTTGAGGTGGACGATAGGAAAAAGGTATAGTTGGCGGTATGGCTGCTCAAAGACGAAGCTTCCTACTAGTGGGAAGTCACTAACGCCGAGAGGCTGGTTGAGACATGGATGGATTTCAGAACAAGGTTTGAGACAAAATTTCTCTCACAAGCTGAACGGAGTTTACAACTGGAAAAGTTCTTATCTCTTAAGCAAAGAAGTATAACGGTCAAGGAATACGTCAACCAGTTCAACCAACTAGCTAGGTTTGGATTGGATTTAGTCAACACCCAGCATAAAAAGGCTCTCCGCTTTGTTAAGGGATTAAACGAGCTACTGCACAGCCTAGCCATGACCCATGTACCCATGGGAGCGACTTACGAGAAATTGGTGGACATGGCACTACTGCACGAGGAAGATAAGGGCCCGAAAGAGACAAAGAAGGAAGAACCACATAATAAGAAAGCGGGGCCCAAAAAGGAAACACAAAAGAAGGATGAAAAGACTGAAGATAAGAAAGGGAAAAAGTGCTTTACTTGTGGGAGCTCGACTCATCTGAACAAGGATTGCAGAAAAAGGAAAGGCGCTTGCTTCAACTGTGGGGAGATGGGACACTTCACTAGGGACTGCCCGAAGAGACGAGGGCAAGGAGGACAGGCAAACGCTCTCGAGGATAGTGGCTAGGATAGAAATAGGAAAATTTCTATAGTAGGTTTAATTTCTTTATCTGATTATGGAGTTAAGACTTTTTCTGATTCTGGTATTTTGATTTTGTAATTGATACTCTGCACTTTAATACTAGTATTATTTCTGAATTCCGCTGTAGATCAGACCCATAAGGGTTATGGCTCATCTGTTTGAGATTAAGGTTTGAGGGATATCTGTGTTAGGCGTCAAATATGACGCATATATTCTGAGTTTTTGTGGGATATGATTTTATCATGCTTAGCTTCCGAAGAATCATTAGGGAACCTGATCTGTACCAGTAGTCTATAAATATCTGAATACTTCTGATAAGATTTCCAGTTTTGACATTGTCTAAAGAGGGTAACCCTCTGGGTGTCAATCTGATGTTGATTTCGGTCTTCGGGGTTGACACTTAGGGGAATTATTTTCTCAACCAATGTCTGATAGGAACCAAGTTTTTGTTTTATCTGTACTCTCTTCCATCTTTCGACTGTACCCTATCGATCGAATCTTCGAACTTTAGGTAGAAACTAATGGGTGTAAACATATGTTTGAGACATGTTATGTTTGATGGTTGCAAGTGGATGCAAGTGGTTGCTAGTGGTTGCCTGTGGATGCATATACACACTAGGCACTAGATCGGCTCGTAAACACTCTCATACTGCATATGGATGTGTGAGCATTTTTCAATTTTTGTGGATGAAAAATGATTGACTCAGCACATGGATGTTGCATATGACTGAATGGTTGTGCACTCATATAGAAATGACATGTATCAAGTAGGAAAATTGCATACATGTTGGACTCATGGCACTGGCATAATTCGCATTAAGGAGGTCAACTGAATCAGTGGACCACCTGATTTTACATTAGATAGGGACATATACACACACTGTGTATTTAAACATGAAAGCATTAGAAGTCTATAAGGACAATGGATGCCTGTGTTTGATGGTTGAGTAGATGGTTGTTTGAATGATTAGGATATACATTCTTCTTGACTTGAAGATTTCGGGGACGAAATCCTTTAAGGAGGGGAGAATGTAACACCCCGTAATTCTGTTAATATTAATAGCCACAAATTAAAGAATAACTAATTACATATGTGAGGATTAAGGGAAACGGGTTTCGCGGTTGCGTTCGTCTCGGAAAAGTATGCGAAATAGAGTCCGAAATTTCGTAAATCAGAGTTAGTATGACCGAGATATGGCCTTCAGAAGTTTCACGAAAAATCAGAAAAACGAAACAGATTTCAAAAATGCAGAAAACGAGCCAGGCGGGAAAATTCCCGCCCAGACCAGGTTGACTGGGGAGTCGACCTGGGTGTCGACCTAGGGGTCGACCTCCCCCCCCCCCCAGGTTGTAACGGCTGGAATTTTCGACCCAGTAAATCAACATAAAAACACACTGTTGACTATTCAAGCATCGAAAACACCAGGACATTAATAGAAGAATTTATAGGGTGAGAAAGAAAAGATAGAACTAATAGAATAGAAGAAGAAGAAGATCACAACTGAACAGAATCAGAGTAACACAAAACTCGCAGCGGAACAAAATAAGATGTATTATATAACATAACTTTGAATACAAAACTGTATTGTATATAGATACCATTATCAGAGTACAATACATCATATCACAGCGGAAATAACTCTACATAACTAATGGTGAAGCTTCCTGCTTTTGAGCTCCTCCAAGTGAATCTGCAAAGCCTGAAACACTTGACTGCCCGTACAAATTTGGGCACCCAAGAGTTTAGGGAAAACAAACAAAATAAACTCTGGGTCAGTCATGGGACTGGTGTGAGTAAATTCCAACCATACTGTTTAACTTTGAAAATCCTTTTCCAAACAAGAAGGTAATAGTAAGACCAACCCACACATAAACATGGACGGTTTTTACCTTACTATAACCCAACATATTTTTATATCAAACTTCAGTGATATTATAATAATGTCTACTCAATTAAATCATCAAGCAGCAGAACGCTTGCATCTCACGCTCCACATATATATAGTATAAAATCATAAACCACAGGGCACTTATTGGAGATTGAATTTCAACAAACAAGGTATGGGAGCACCTTCTGAATAGTGTACTCTAGAGGGGATACACTCAGGGTTCAACAAGAACGTCTTGCAACCCGGCCACACATGACCGCTCACTCATTTAGCTTGAGTGTCGCGAATATATTGCCACCACGGTTGTAGGCCATCCAACCATCATCTGAAGATACAGAATCGAAAAGAAGTATAAATATGAATTTTCTCTAGATCGGTGACAATACACCCTGCTTGGGGATGACCCAACTAGCCATGCTGCCTAGCCCAACTTCTGTCATTCTCGGTTGTGAGGCTAGAGGCTATGTCTACCTTCAGAACATCTGATCACCATTCACTTTGAATGTCACATCGTCAAATCCGTAATCACACATTGATTACACAAATGCACACTGGGTATAGAATAAAGAGAAGTTACCTTCTCCCCACCAACTTGGTATATTCATAAAATCAACGGCATGACCGTTGGAAATACTCTGTCAGACACTCGTCCATAAAGTTGTCCTGGGACTGGACAAACAGAAACACCATTCTAGAACTGGACGATCCTTGCATTTAACTCCGTCTTCAATTATCTTCAGCATATCTAATTCGCAACGATTATGCCTATACGGAGTGGTTTTCGGGTAATAACCCAACCGGTCTCTCCGTATTGACAACGACGGTCAAACACTTCGATAGTCGGTTATTTAACTGTCGGAGTTAAAACAACATCCATTCTAATGTATAACTAAACATCATACAATCACGGGCGCTTTTTATTTAACATTCGTTATATTTTCAAATTCCCATATCTCACTAGATATTTCTCAAACTCTGTTTTTGCCTTTAACACTTTTGGAAAACATTTCCAATTATTATAAACTTTTATTCTTTCATGTTCCAAAAAATATCCGTTATTAACGTTCGAACTATTTCCCATTAATTTCACATTTCTTAATTCCTATACTTGGGTAATCTACCTTATTTACACTGGAAAATATTTCCAAATTCATCTTAACCTTTTAATCGGCCCAACGTTCACTTTTAAAACATTATAGAAATATGGGAATACCATCCCTCCTTATAGAAATCAAAACACCTTGATCATATAACTCTTTATTCACGCAATAATCTCCCTTATCTTATTTACTGAAATCTCTTTCATACTTTTTCACTCCTATTCCACTTTATAAACTCTGTCTCTAAGTCAACTTCTTATCTAATCGATATCAAGCTTATAACTAAATACTGACTCCTATCCTATTAACATTTATTTGTTTAAAACTAAATGTTAATTATTCTATCAGATTATAATCCCTAAAAATAGTCACTTTTAATACATTCGACATCGTCGAATTCTAGTTCCAAACCCTAACGGTTTAATTCTAATCACATTTCGAACATCGAAATGTTGTCATCAGTTTCTAATACGATTCCCCAATTCTTTTTCTAAACTCTTTCTTATATTTCTTTGAACAAACGTCGTTACTTATTACTCTAGAATAAGTGGATTTCAAACCAACTGTTACATTTCCTAGGAAGTGATGCTATATATAAAAGTCACGCTTAAGTCAAATTAACAGCAGTTAATTTGTCGCTATAGTTCTAAACTTGTCATACGCTGTAATATTCTCCTTATAACTAATTACAGTCACACTTACCTTATCAACAACGTTATTTTATTGCTATAGTTCAACTTGTCATACGCTGTAATATTCTTTGTTATAACTAATCTTGACATAACAGTCACACTTATCTTATCAACAGCGTTATTTTATCGCTATAATTCTAAGACTGGCAATACGCTGCCGTATTCCTTTTTTACACATCTTGACATCTCTTTCCGTTACAACTGTTATCGTTCCTCGATAATAGTGAAGCCGTTCAAGTTGGGGTATTCTATTTACCTCTCAGACCTTGATCGACAACGTTCTTACCTTAGACAGATATAAGTTTGTACTCTAATCCTTTATTACTTATAATATCTATCAGATCGTATTTTCATGTTTATTTTTAACTATGATTTTATAACACCATATCCTTACTTTGAAATCTCTGGTGTTTGGTTATTTATATTAAACATTTAATCTTCGCTTTCTCCATTCCACAGTTCTAATTAAATCTTATTACTTTGAATTAATTTATTTCTAAACTGTTTCATTAGATTAATTAAAGACCAATTAACCTAATAATTATTTTCCCAAATAACAATTGATTTAATCAACTTCATTCCATCAGTAAATTCGTTAACTGATTTTAATTACTTCTTAACATTAGATTAATATAATTAATCTAATAATATTATTATCCAAAGATTTAATCGTCGGATAATTTCTGCTTTATAAACTCATTAAAATGTCAACAATCGTTTTTATAAAAACGAACTCTAAAATACTGGTTTATAATAGAACTTCTATTATAAATTTAAATCTTCTTTTTAATTATAAAAATATAATTTTTATAATTAACCTCGTTGATTTGCCTGATGGCCAATCAACTCCTTAACAAAACGATGGTTTTACGGTCGACTGTTATCACTTTCTAAATTGATATCGTTTGTTTATTTATCGAAACAGATGTTGAATTTTCCGTTCAACATCAATATTCACATGAGGTTTTAAATAAAATTCGGGTTCATACAAAACAAACAGTACATATAATTATCAAGGAATCCGGTCGGATTCCTCCAACCGGTTTCCACATCCACAGATGTCAGTCAACACAATTTACACTAACTCTATACTAGGGGATATTCTAATTGATGGAATCAGTGTCCAACCGGTGATGTGTACATATGTAACGGTATATAATATTCAACCAAATAAATTGTAATCTACCTAATCGACCATCACACAACATTCAAACAACATTAAAATATAATTAAAATGTTTTAAAATAAATCAGAGTGAGTGAATTTACTCACCTTTGCGCGTTAACCGTTAAATAACGATTTGCGTCGGTTGATCCGATCTGGCGTTTACTTTTATATGAAATTCCAATGCTTCTGCTTCATTTAGTTCCAGCTCGTACGCGTTAGCTTTGCTTCGCGGTTGCGAACACAACGACTCTGTATACATCACATAATCACTGGCCTTCCATGTACGTGCCCACTTCAGTACAAACGTATGTATTTGTTCATGGTGATGCGAGGTCGGCCGATATTCTCAGCGTCCATGATGACCATATCTCGACTGTTTCCTTATCCACTGACCGTACAATCACCGCCATCACTCCTCATTACTCCCACATGTTTTCCCTTTAGTCGTTGCCATTCCACTCCATTAAAATTGTTCATACACAGTGTATATACACGTATACACTTATTGGCGTACCCACGCCCCACTTCTTACAGTCTCTGACCAGTCTCTCCGCTCCGGTACCCCCACCGACATGCCACAACTGACTGGAGCTCCCATATACATTAACCCGCAAACTCTACCCTTTTGTATTTAAACACACAACATCTCATGTATGCCGCCCCTTACTTCATTCCTTTCTACTACAGACATGGACCTTTTCTTTTCTTACCCATTCTCCAAAACTTCATGTCCATTCACGTCTTCTTGTTATCCACCTCCCTTCTTCAATTATTACCACGTGAGTACCCCACTTCATGAATATGCACGTACCCCAAAACTCTCCATTTGAATGCCCTTGCCGATGAGTACTTCCCTACGTGAGCTCCTCACTTTGATACTGCCGACGTCCATACCTCCTGTACACTATATGCTACACGCTCTCTTTTAGCTTCACAGGCCACATGAAGGCAGCACTCCACAGCAGCGTCCTTGTCTCTATCGCCATCCCGTATACTGACCACCGGACTTCACCATACCCATCAGTGACTGTCCCCCTTCCTACACTTGCGGGTTCAGTTCACACAATTCTTTACTATGGCGTTAACCTGACCTTCATGATACATACAGTACGGCCATGACACGCAGAGCTGCCGAACGCTGCCATTACCTTCGCAACATCCTTAATACATAAAATAATCCTTCCTTACTAATTGATCATGTTCATTACTAATTGATCACGTTTAGATATATTATATCCTTCTTCCATTTTATATTGCATGCACCAGCAAGGAAGAACCCACGACATTAATACCCACCGTACAAACGCCACCTGGAGCTCACCATTTAACTATTCTTTCCACCCTCCACCTCACCGTATTCACCAACTCTCGCTTCAATTCTCTCTTCATTTCCGTACACGACACCGCCGTCATAAGCTCTCCACCACTTCCACTCTTCTAGGCTCGTCACAGCCAACTCCTTCACGTGAATAAGCCAAGCTTCCCACTGTCAAGTTACAAAACTCCCCATAAGCTTCAGTACTCGAAAACTGCTCCACTCTTGATCACCTTTTCCTCCATTTAAATTACTTCGTGAACAGGTGCCACTTTATCTCCCCTCTAAAACAATACGTGCAGCTCCACCCGTGATGATCACAGTACCGGCCAAGCACCCAAAACACAAATAGCTTCAGTTTCGTCCTAACTTCTACAAGTGCTTTGCACATGCGTGCTTCTCATGCATGCCAACTCCTTTCTTCCCAACAGTACACTCCATCGTTAACAGAAGTCTTTCATTGTTAAAACCCAGATCTCGTTTTTGGAAGGGAGACAGAAGAGGTGAGAGAAAAGACAGTGGGAAGGATTTTGCTTTTCGTTTATATATAGACCGAGTTTCCTTAGAAGTTAAGCATTAGGATCATAGGTAGGACACGTAGTTTATATTTCCACATATAGCTGTATGGGTAGGATTATGGTTGGTTTTCTTTTCCAACGTATAAGGTGTATTAGGATAGGTTATGGTGCATTTAATGTGTTGTCTACATAGGGTAGGCAGTCTAATTCATCTATAGTTTACGTGATAAGATGGGTACGATGCTTCATGGCAAAGCAAATGGAGATATTTCTTTTTGTGTCTTTAACTGTAGGTGGGTTTGCAATTTTGGTTGTCATCGTGTAGGTAGGTAGATCATGCCGTGGAAACTAAGTCTGGCAATATTCATCATATTGGCTCACTTTAGACCATACATTGCATATATTGCTACACGTGAAGTGAAATGCTACCTAGGTGAGGGTTCATTCCATTTGACAATGAAGATTGAATTATTTTAAACGTAAGGCAATTGTTAGTCAAACTCTTTGCCAAGAGCAACTCGGCTTATTTGTTTTAATTATAAATTCTGTTCACGCACGGACAGAAGTAAGGTACAGTCATGCTCAACGAGGTGTCATGATCCTAAAAATATAATAATACCGGTAGGTTGACTCATATTTTGAAAACCCGAAATACCGATATAGGGTACACAATACTCCAAATAAAAAGTTGCATATTTAATTAATTAAAAATTACAGTAAAATTCTAAAAATTAAATTATCGCTGTGCCGCAAAAGAACCTTATCCCTATTTGCAACCGATGTCAAGTTATATTCAAATAACCGTTACGGTCGATATACGATTTCACAGCGACTTTCTGAATATTTGATTTGGACATATCTTGCAATCTACACAACGAAATCTTGGTTTTTCACTTCTGTTAGAAAGATACAGTTCAACAGATTCCAACATTTCTTGTTTCGAAGAAATCCGATTCAAAACGAGTCCGGTACACTCAGTTGAAGTTCAGAACGTTAAATTACAAACTGTAGCGTCGTTATGGGCTCGATTATAATTAATATATATCTTTATACGTTCAACTTCATTTTAATTAATATATAAATCCACTTATATTACAAATTCAATATTTAAACTGATTTAAATATTCAAATACAAACCGAAAAAAATGCGAGACGTTACAGACCTTCCCCCTTAAAATAATTTCGTCCTCGAAATTGCTAAGATAGGGAAAATGCTACAATCTCTGTTATAACCTGGTTAAAAATCTTTTTGGTTTACTTCATAATTCCAGTTTCCACTGAACTGATTATTTCCAATTAAAATATTAATTCCTTCTTATTACCGAATATTTTCAAAATTCTGAAAATTTCCTAACAGCTTAATTTCCAGAGAATCTGACCAGCATCTCCTCTGCACGGCTCACTCGGTATTACAACAACTTGCCACTCTGGGCCTTCACCAATCCAAAAGAAAATCAAACAGCCAAACGGCTTGCCCAAACTGACTCATAAAAAATCTCATACTCGTATATAAACGTGTACCTTCTCTGTTGGGTATTCAACTCTATCTCTGGCATCTGCTATCAAACCAACATATCCAAGCATCCTTGGTTGATCTCCCATCAATCCGTTCTCAAACCAGTCTTTCGCTTTTACTAAGCCAAATTTCTATTTCAACTCCGATTTCACTCTCAGTTCTTAACCTTGTTAAGTTTTATTACGACATTCCATTTACTGATTTATTTCTCAAATCAGTTATCTCCATCTCTAATTCAAAATTCGATTCTTATTCTCCAAGAATCAATTCATTTTTAATAACTCGAATCTCAAATATTTTTCTTTTATAATTTTCATTTTGGATCTTTCCAAATTCAGTCCAGTTTTGTTATCTTTGTTTAAATTCCATTTTTACCATTTTAACTCCATAAGTTAAATTTTTATTTCAGAATTCAAATTCCTGGGATTTATTTCAGATCAGTTTGAAATCATATATAATTCAAAACATTTGAATTTCTGACAACTTGTTTCTCAAACAATACAAAACAAAATCTTTGGTAGTAATCCGTCACTTACCAGCTCGAAAATGAACATCGATAATGTCGCGATCATCATCGGAATTTATTTTCCAACCATCGAAGTGAGTTCAATACTATATTGCTTTAAAAACTCATTTATAATCACTCTATTTTTGAAATTACTTCAAAATATCTTTCATAGCACTTGGAAAACAAATTTTCAAATCTCCCAGGATTTTAGAATTCCCTTATATTTAATTCAAATTCAAATTCAATTCTTTTCCAAGTTTCTAGAGTTTTATTTCAATTCTGGTTTTTAATTCAGATTCAGCTCATCTGATTTTGCATATCATACTTATATAATATTTCTTTTGGTTATTTATATAACCAACTCAACTATAAGTCTTATTTGATCATAATAATGATCATACATCTAATATACTATAATATTCTCAAGATATATACTTCTTTAATAGCAAAATATATTTTGGGTAAAAATTATTTTATTTACCCTCTTTTCAAAACATACTATGTCGAATTACTCTGTTCAAGAGTTTAGAAACACCTATCGACGCAGTTTGCATTACTGTTTCGACCAGAATTCATAAACCCCTCGACTGACCAGTCAACACAATATAAAACAGTTTTTATTTCGATTTACAAATACGCGCTCATATATATACACTCAACTCAATCTAGAGTACTACTAACTCCATCTCTATTGAGTTACGCCACAGAGCCAAGGTAATCACTTAACCTTCAGCTCTGATACCATCTGTAACGGCTGGAATTTTCGACCCAGAAAATCAACATAAAAACACATTGTTGACTATTCAAGCATCGAAAACACCAGGACATTAATAGAAGAATTTAGAGGGTGAGAAAGAAAAGATAGAACTAATAGAATAGAAGAAGAAGAAGATCACAACTGAACAGAATCAGAGTAACACGAAACTCGCAGCGGAACAAAATAAGATGTATTATATAACATAACTTTGAATACAAAACTGTATTGTATATACATACCATTATCAGAGTACAATACATCATATCATAGCGGAAATAACTCTACATAACTAATGGTGAAGCTTCCTGCTTTTGAGCTCCTCCAAGTGAATCTGCAAAGCCTGAAACACTTGACTGCCCGTACAAATTTGGGCACCCAAGAGTTTAGGGAAAACAAACAAAATAAACTCTGGGTCAGTCATGGGACTGGTGTGAGTAAATTCCAACCATACTGTTTAACTTTGAAAATCCTTTTCCAAACAAGAAGGTAATAGTAAGACCAACCCACACATAAACATGGACGGTTTTTACCTTACTATAACCCAACATATTTTTATATCAAACTTCAGTGATATTATAATAATGTCTACTCAATTAAATCATCAAGTAGCAGAATGCTTGCATCTCACGCTCCACATATATATAGTATAAAATCATAAACCGCAGGGCACTTATTGGAGATTGAATTTCAACAAACAAGGTATGGGAGCACCTTCTGAATAGTGTACTCTAGAGGGGATACACTCAGGGTTCAACAAGAACGTCTTGCAACCCGGCCACACATGACCGCTCACTCATTTAGCTTGAGTGTCGCGAATATATTGCCACCACGGTTGTAGGCCATCAAACCATCATCTGAAGATACAGAATCGAAAAGAAGTATAAATATGAATTTTCTCTAGATCGGTGACAATACACCCTGCTAGGGGATGACCCAACTAGCCATGCTGCCTAGCCCAACTTCTGTCATTCTCGGTTGTGAGGCTAGAGGCTATGTCTACCTTCAGAACATCTGATCACCATTCACTTTGAATGTCACATCGTCAAATCCGTAATCACACATTGATTACACAAATGCACACTGGGTGTAGAATAAAGAGAAGTTACCTTCTCCCCACCAACTTGGTATATTCATAAAATCAACGGCATGACCGTTGGAAATACTCTGTCAGACACTCGTCCATAAAGTTGTCCTGGGACTGGACAAACAGAAACACCATTCTAGAACTGGACGATCCTTGCATTTAACTCCGTCTTCAATTATCTTCAGCATATCTAATTCGCAACGATTATGCCTATACGGAGTGGTTTTCGGGTAATAACCCAACCGGTCTCTCCGTATTGACAACGACGGTCAAACACTTCGATAGTCGGTTATTTAACTATCGGAGTTAAAACAACATCCATTCTAATGTATAACTAAACATCATACAATCACGGGCGCTTTTTATTTAACATTCGTTATATTTTCAAATTCCCATATCTCACTAGATATTTCTCAAACTCTGTTTTTGCCTTTAACACTTTTGGAAAACATTTCCAATTATTATAAACTTTTATTCTTTCATGTTCCAAAAAATATCCGTTATTAACGTTCGAACTATTTCCCATTAATTTCACATTACTTTATTCCTATACTTGGGTAATCTACCTTGTTTACACTGGAAAATATTTCCAAATTCATCTTAACCTTTTAATCGGCCCAACGTTCACTTTTGAAACATTATTCCCTTTGAAATGGGAATACCATCCCTCCTTATAGAAATCTAAACACCTTGATCATATAACTCTTTATTCACGCAATAATCTCCCTTATCTTATTTACTGAAATCTCTTTCATACTTTTTCACTCCTATTCCACTTTATAAACTCTGTCTCTAAGTCAACTTCTTATCTAATCGATATCAAGCTTATAACTAAATACTGACTCCTATCCTGTTAACATTTATTTGTTTAAAACTAAATGTTAATTATTCTATCAGATTATATTCCCTAAAAATAATCACTTTTAATACATTCGACATCGTCGAATTCTAGTTCCAAACCCTAACGGTTTAATTCTAATCACATTTCGAACATCGAAATGTTGTCATCAGTTTCTAATACGATTCCCCAATTCTTTTTCTAAACTCTTTCTTATATTTCTTTGAACAAACGTCGTTACTTATTACTCTAGAATAAGTGGATTTCAAACCAACTGTTACATTTCCTAGGAAGTGCTGCTATATATAAAAGTCACGCTTAAGTCAAATTAACAGCAGTTAATTTGTCGCTATAGTTCTAAACTTGTCATACGCTGTAATATTCTCCTTATAACTAATTACAGTCACACTTACCTTATCAACAGCGTTATTTTATTGCTATAGTTCAACTTGTCATACGCTGTAATATTCTTTGTTATAACTAATCTTGACATAACAGTCACACTTATCTTATCAACAACGTTATTTTATCGCTATAATTCTAAGACTGGCAATACGCTGCCGTATTCCTTTTTTACACATCTTGACATCTCTTTCCGTTACAACTGTTATCGTTCCTCGATAATAGTGAAGCCGTTCAAGTTGGGGTATTCTATTTACCTCTCAGACCTTGATCGACAACGTTCTTACCTTAGACAGATATAAGTTTGTACTCTAATCCTTTATTACTTATAATATCTATCAGATCGTATTTTCATGTTTATTTTTAACTATGATTTTATAACACCATATCCTTACTTTGAAATCTCTGGTGTTTGGTTATTTATATTAAACATTTACTCTTCACTTTCTCCATTCCACAGTTCTAATTAAATCTTATTACTTTGAATTAATTTATTTCTAAACTGTTTCATTAGATTAATTAAAGACCAATTAACCTAATAATTATTTTCCCAAATAACAGTTGATTTAATCAACTTCATTCCATCAGTAAATTCGTTAACTGATTTTAATTACTTCTTAACATTAGATTAATATAATTAATCTAATAATATTATTATCCAAAGATTTAATCGTCGGATAATTTCTGCTTTATAAACTCATTAAAATGTCAACAATCGTTTTTATAAAAACGAACTCTAAAATACTGGTTTATAATAGAACTTCTATTATAAATTTAAATCTTCTTTTTAATTATAAAAATATAATTTTTATAATTAACCTCGTTGATTTGCCTAACGGCCAATCAACTCCTTAACAAAACGATGGTTTTACGGTCGACTGTTATCACTTTCTAAATTGATATCGTTTATTTATTTATCGAAACAAATGTTGAATTTTCCGTTCAACATCAATATTCACATGAGTTTTTAAATAAAATTCGGGTTCATACAAAACAAACAGTACATATAATTATCAAGGAATCCGGTCGGATTCCTCCAACCGGTTTCCACATCCACAGATGTCAGTCAACACAATTTACACTAACTCTATACTAGGGGATATTCTAATTGATGGAATCAGTGTCCAACCGGTGATGTGTACATATGTAACGGTATATAATATTCAACCAAATAAATTGTAATCTACCTAATCGACCATCACACAGCATTCAAACAACATTAAAATATAATTAAAATGTTTTAAAATAAATCAGAGTGAGTGAATTTACTCACCTTTGCGCGTTAACCGTTAAATAACGATTTGCGTCGGTTGATCCGATCCGGCGTTTACTTTTCTATGAAATTCCAACGCTTCTGCTTCATTTAGTTCCAGCTCGTACGCGTTAGCTTTGCTTCGCGGTTGCGAACACAACGACTCTGTATACATCACATAATCACTGGCCTTCCATGTACGTGCCCACTTCAGTACAAACGTATGTATTTGTTCATGGTGATGCGAGGTCGGCCGATATTCTCAGCGTCCATGATGACCATATCTCGACTGTTGCCTTATCCACTGACCGTACAATCACCGCCATCGCTCCTCATTACTCCCACATGTTTTCCCTTTAGTCGTTGCCATTCCACTCCATTAAAATTTTTCATACACAGTGTATATACACGTATACACTTATTGGCGTACCCACGCCCCACTTCTTACAGTCTCTGACCAGTCTCTCCGCTCCGGTACCCCCACCGACATGCCACAACTGACTGGAGCTCCCATATACATTAACCCGCAAACTCTACCCTTTTGTATTTAAACACACAACATCTCCTGTATGCCGCCCCTTACTTCATTCCTTTCTACTACAGACATGGACATTTTCTTTTCTTACCCATTCTCCAAAACTTCATGTCCATTCACGTCTTCTTGTTATCCACCTCCCGTCTTCAATTATTACCACGTGAGTACCCCACTTCATGAATATGCACGTACCCCAAAACTCTCCATTTGAATGCCCTTGCTGATGAGTACTTCCCTACGTGAGCTCCTCACTTTGATACTGCCGACGTCCATACCTCCTGTACACTATATGCTACACGCTCTCTTTTAGCTTCACAGGCCACATGATGGCAGCACTCCACAGCAGCGTCCTTGTCTCTATCGCCATCCCGTATACTGACCACCGGACTTCACCATACCCATCAGTGACTGTCCCCCTTCCTACACTTGCGGGTTCAGTTCACACAATTCTTTACTATGGCGCTAACCTGACCTTCATGATACATACAGTACGGCCATGACACGCAGAGCTGCCGAACGCTACCATTACCTTCGCAACATCCTTAATACATAAAATAATCCTTCCTTACTAATTGATCATGTTCATTACTAATTGATCACGTTTAGATATATTATATCCTTCTTCCATTTTATATTGCATGCACCAGCAAGGAAGAACCCACGACATTAATACCTACCATACAAACGCCACCTGGAGCTCACCATTTAACTATTCTATCCACCCTCCACCTCACCGTATTCACCAACTCTCGCTTCAATTCTCTCTTCATTTCCGTACACGACACCGCCGTCATAAGATCTCCACCACTTCCACTCTTCTAGGCTCGTCACACCCAACTCCTTCACGTGAATAAGCCAAGCTTCCCACTGTCAAGTTACAAAACTCCCCATAAGCTTCAGTACTCGAAAACTGCTCCACTCTTGATCACCTTTTCCTCCATTTACATTACTTCGTGAACAAGTGCCACTTTATCTCCCCTCTAAAACCATACGTGCAGCTCCACCCGTGATGATCACAGTACCGGCCAAGCACCCAAAACACAAACAGCTTCAGTTTCGTCCTAACTTCTACAAGTGCTGTGCACATGCGTGCTTCTCATGCATGCCAACTCCTTTCTGCCCAACAGTACACTCCATCGTTAACAGAAGTCTTTCATTGTTAAAACCCAGATCTCGTTTTTGGAAGGGAGACAGAAGAGGTGAGAGAAAAGACAGTTGGAAGGATTTTGCTTTTCGTTTATATATAGACCGAGTTTCCTTAGAAGTTAAGCATTAGGATCATAGGTAGGACGTGTAGTTTATATTTCCACATATAGCTATATGGGTAGGATTATGGTTGGTTTTCTTTTCCAACGTATAAGGTGTATTAGGATAGGTTATGGTGCATTTAATGTGTTGTCTACATAGGGTAGGCAGTCTAATTCTACGTGATAAGATGGGTACGATGCTTCATGGCAAAGCAAATGGAGATATTTCTTTTTGTGTCTTTAACTGTAGGTGGGTTTGCAATTTTGGTTGTCATCGTGTAGGTAGGTAGATCATGCCGTGGAAACTAAGTCTGGCAATATTCATCATATTGGCTCACTTTAGACCATACATTGCATATATTGCTACACGTGAAGTGAAATGCTACCTAGGTGAGGGTTCATTCCATTTGACAATGAAGATTGAATTATTTTAAACGTAAGGCAATTGTTAGTCAAACTCTTTGCCAAGAGCAACTCGGCTTATTTGTTTTAATTATAAATTCTGTTCACGCACGGACAGAAGTAAGAGTACAGTCATGCTCAACGAGGTGTCATGATCCTAAAAATATAATAATACCGGTAGGTTGACTCATATTTTGAAAACCCGAAATACCGATATAGGGTACACAATACTCCAAATAAAAAGTTGCATATTTAATTAATTAAAAATTACAGTAAAATTCTAAAAATTAAATTATCGCTGTGCCGCAAAAGAACCTTATCCCTATTTGCAACCGATGTCAAGTTATATTCAAATAACCGTTACGGTCGATATACGATTTCACAGCGACTTTCTGAATATTTGATTTGGACATATCTTGCAATCTACACAACGAAATCTTGGTTTTTCACTTCTGTTAGAAAGATACAGTTCAACAGATTCCAACATTTCTCGTTTCGAAGAAATCCGATTCAAAACGAGTCCGGTACACTCAGTTGAAGTTCAGAACGTTAAATTACGAACTGCAGCGTCGTTATGGGCTCGATTATAATTAATATATATCTTTATACGTTCAACTTCGTTTTAATTAATATATAAATCCACTTATATTACAAATTCAATATTTAAACTGATTTAAATATTCAAATACAAACCGACATAAATGCGAGACGTTACACAGGTCGACTGGGGAGTCGACCTCGGTGTCGACCTGGGGGTCGACCTCCCTGGTCGAGCCAGGACGGCCTGGGTGCATCTGGATGGGGTTTTGGGCTGTCTGTGACGAATTCTGACGGTTCTGATCTGTTTTAGGGTTTATCTAAAGGCCTAAAACAACTAACTACACCTATAAATAGATCCTAAGACCTAGCCTCCTCTACACACAATTCTATTCTGCTTCTTCTCTGCCTCTGTTCTAATAAAAATAAAAATGGCGTCGCTACTCTGCTAGAATCAAAACTAGAAGCTAATCAACATCAACCTAAGCAGTTCAATTCAAATTTGATATAAAAGCTTCTGCAACAATTCTGCAACAACTAAAGTTCTTTTTTTAATCCAATCAAGGCAAGTACAGTTATTCTCCGCTATAAACGTTAATTTTGATTGTGACATGAATTCTAAACCTGAATCTGAGGTTATATTTGTTCTGTTCTGATTTGATTTATCTTATTCTGTACCTCTTTTCTCTTTCTGTTCTATAGCCAGGCTACCACGAGCCTGAGCCAATCTCATAAGAGATCAACATACGCTAAAATGTTTGGGACAATCAAATGAATGTGCATAAATTGGGCATGACGGATATGTGACTGATTTAAGGAAAGAACATAGGTTGAACTTGGAACCAAGAACATAAATTTAAGGGATAAATTGGACCGATCTGTGACTGAATTGAATAAAGGACGTAGGTTGTAAACTAGATCTAAATCTGTGCATATATGACAGTTTGGGAATATCATATGGTAATATATGACTTGTAATATCTGGAATATTAAGATCGGAACTAAAGGACATTTCTTAGATCTAGATCCTTGGACATATTATGACTTGGGCTAAAACGAACATGTTGTTTAGGCATAAAGGACCTATATTAGAATAGGATAACTATAAATGTGAACACGCCTTAATATGGATTTTTGGATAATTAGCAATAAAGGCTATAACTTGGCATAATTCATACCATGATTAGGGAATTTACCTATTGAGTTAGGTCTACCCATGATCATCTACTCAACCTTTGTTTTATGTGAGTCTAGGCATATGATTTGGAGTTTTTTTTTAGAGATTCTTCTGTACTATGCAATGTTTAACTAAAAATCTGTACCCTATGTTGAATTATGAATTATGACCATGATTTGGCATATAAGTGTAGGCTAAATTTGTTGAATCGCCTAAATCTGCTAAACTAAATCTATAGATATGCCTAATTTGTTATCTGTCATCTGCTAAGTCTATTGAAAATGCCAAATCTGCTAAATCTGTTATCTGCTCTGCTAATCCGCTTAATCTGTTGAAATGCCTATCTTGTTGATTTGTTAAGTTGCCTAGTCTGCTAGTTCTGTTATATGGCCTAAACTGCTAATTAAATGGAAATGCCTAGTCTGCTAAACTTGCCTGTTGAGATGCCTAATCTGTTAATGCCAAAATCTGCTAAGTGCTAAATCGGTTAAATCTGTTAAGTCACCCAATCTGCTAAAATCTGTTATCTGCTATATCAGTTGAGTTGATGTGATCATTCTGTCATTGATATAATCTGAATTGGCATATATATTGGGCGTGCGCATAAACGGTAAATAATTAATTAATTGGCCGCAAAGATGAATATGGCTAACTCGAGGTTAGAATGAGTTTGCGACGTAAATCTGCCCAGAACCGCCTGGCACATCCAGTGGCCGCAAACAATAGGTTCTAATGTGAGAAGTTAGTCATAACCTGCTTAAGACACGAGGTTAGGTCTGGCTTGTGGCAGAAGTCTGCCCGGAACCGCCCGACCCATCCAGCGGCCACAAGCTAGCGACCTAATGTGAGAGGTCTGGGCATTAATAATTAATTAATGCAAATCTAAGATAAGAATGACGTATGAAACGTATTGGGGGAAAATAGGGTTAAACCAACTGGATTAATAGGTGTAGTAAACCCGTCCAGGAATCTGTAGGCCCAATACAAAGTTAGACAAATCTGAAAAATCTGTACATCTGATCTGTTAGTCTGAAAACTTGTTAACTTAATCTGTGAACTAGTAAATCTGAATTCGGTATGTCTGAACTTGTAAACAAGTTAATCTGAAATCTGTTAGTCTGGGGACACAAGGTTAGGAGGAGTTTTACTTGTGTCATCTGTTGTTTGGGACCCATATTAGTCAGTAACCCTTTCTGGTATCAAAAATTTGACCCAACAGTAGGTAGGGTACGGGCACGCTTACTGAACTAATTATAAGTGGTACATTCTGATAATGGCGAGGGTTGTTGATGGTGCGTTCCAACCGGGTCATGTGCGTGCATGGATCTCGGTCTGCCTCTGAGGATGTAAGATGCCGTGACATCTGTAAATAGGTCTGTGCCAATTGGTTGTCACTTTAGGGAGTGATACACCCTACTGTGGGGCCGACACAGGGTATTTATGTATTAGGGAGCCGATCGCTTGGGGTAGGGTTTTAGGGTACACTTACTTCTGTCTGTTTCTGTTGGTACCGTCTATTTCTGTTGGGTGGTAACACCTGTCTGTTTCTGTGTGGTACCGTCTATTTGGGAGGTAAAGGCCCATTACTAGTGTACACCTAATTCTACATTCTGTTTCCATAAGGATTAATCTGTTTCTGCTTCTGTCTGTCTCTGATCGGGTAGTAAAGGCCCATTATTAGCAAACTGTTTCTGTTAAATTATTCAGTACCCGTTTCTGTTTAGACATTAGGGTGGCACCTAATTCTGTTATACTAGTATTAGTGCAGAGAAGTGTAAAGCAATAGTTTATGTCATTCTGTTCTTCTGTTATATCTGCTACACCTGTTACAGTTATCCCTCATCCAGTTTTATGTTCATGTCATATTATTATTATCTGTTCATATGCTGAAAGTCACTGGACTTGCCAGACTTTATGTCTGACCCTTGTTGTTTCGCCTCTTTTCTTCCGTTTCCCCCCCTTCCCCCCAGGTTTTCTAAGGAGGAAATACTCTAGCTAGATCCAGATTTCTTCTGCTTGAAGTGCTTAAAGTATGGCTTGTCTTCTTCTGTGGGGATTATGATTTTAAACCATGAATTTTGAAGGCTTTTGTACAATACTGATATTTTGTACTTGAATTCTGAGATTTGAAAGGATGTAACCATATTGATTTCTGTTTCTGTTGTAATAAAGTTAAAAATTTTCAAGTACTGTTTTATCTGTCTTGTAAGTTTATGTTCTGTTTACTAAAATGCTCCACCAAAGTTAAGGCATTCCCTTTGTGAGTGACCTTAACGGAGGTGGGGTGTTACAATTTCACTATGAAATATTCTGCTAAACATAATCAATATTTGATTAACAATTTATATATATATATATATATATATATCGCTATCTATAATTTCAATCTATACTTAAGTAATTCAACCAAACAGTTAACACACAACAATCAACAGATAATTATCAGTTCTTAGAATACGTTATAAAAATATAATTGTTCAGGGTTGGTGAGTTTTACTCACATTGGACGATCATCGTTAATAACGATAACCATCGCTTGATTAAAACGGACAATTTATTTTGCTATAAATTGTAACGAGCTCCGATTCTCTCCTAGTTAGTTCCATTGTTGAGCCACCGTCCATACGATCCTAACGGATATGACCGTTCAAAATTCTGGTACAGTATGCGATAGTTATGATCTACACAAGTTACACGAATATTTTGAATTTAAATAACTTAGTTTAATTTTACTTGGGCTTAACCTTGACTAACCGGCCCATATCAAAACCCACCCGCCTCAAATGCTTCTTCCTAGATCAGCAAGGAAATCCCGCTACTTTGACATTACCCAAACCATTTGATCATTATCTACCCTTCGGTTTTCATGAAATTCCTCTTCACCATTGTTAACTAAAATTTAAACATTAATTATAATAAAACTTAATTAAACCCACCTAATCACCATGTAAAAACTCCCTCATCATTCCTCTCCTCCAGATGTATTCCCGTTCCTTTCACCATAGCCGATTTATACAATCACCTCATTCTCCTCTGTAACAACCCGGAAAATATGAGCCAATTTATAATTTTTAAATTGTTTATTTTAAACGAATTTGAACAATTGAAATAGAATATTTCAATAAAATAGTGAAGTAGAAATAGTGAGTCAGTTTGAAAATTTGAATTCAAACTTCGACTGACTGTGCAGGGTGGAAAATATAACGGATTTTAGCGAAACCAAAAATATTTAAATCTGTTAGTGGATACCTTTCTAACGAATCTGAAAAATCGAAGTTTCACAACAGGAATCAAAAGTTATGGCCGAATGAATTTTCAAGAAGGTCGCTACATAGAATATATAGCCCTGGAAAATTGATATTTTGCAAACGACCTCGGAATTCGACGAAACCACTTTTGTTGGGTCCGGGATGTCAAATTATTTTTAGGTTTCAAATTTCATAATTTTTGAAGCTAGTATGTGAGCGTGGCAAAAGAAAATGCGTTTGGTCGATTTCTGTTAAATTGGATCGACCAGGAAATTGACATTTTTCAAACGATCTCAGAATTCGACGAAACTAGTTTTGTTGCGACCGTAGCATCAAAACATACCTAGAATTATTTTTCGGGAATTTTTCGAATCAGTTTGTGGCCCTGGAAAATTGAAATGTACGTTCGAAGTTAAAATTAAATGTTTTATACTTTAATTTGAAAAATAACTGACTGTAACAGTCGAATTGCGCAACGAAACATATCCCATTGTGTCCGGTATGGGGGTATTTAGCTAGGGGCGACAGTCGTTGGGTTTGAATTGGTGTCCGTGTGGAGAAACAGTATTTTAAAATATAATAAAACCACGGGCCAATGGAAAAATTCCTTTCATTATTTTAAAAAAATAAAAAAAACGCGAAAACCCCTTTTTTCTTCCCCGATCGACGGCGGAAATCGTCCAACCCTTTTACCTTCAAATCGCCGCCGCCTCAGTCCCCTATCGTCGCCGCCACCACCACCAGTCGACGCCGCCGCCTCCCCCCTTCCAATCTGACCTACCCTCGTCACCTCCCTCCTCCCCATCGACGAGAACGAGGCCCAGGAAGTCCGACACTTCCTAGCGCCGCCCCGATCGCCACCGACCACCAAACCACCCCAAACTGCCACCGACCGACTCCCCTCTCCTCCCTCTTCCACGTCAGCACCTCCGATCATCCACTCGTGCCTCGGTTTTCGCGAAAACCGCAACCCTAGTTTTGAGCCATCGTGAAAGGTGAGTTCTTTTTGATGTTTGCACTTTGAAAAATCATATCTTTATGGTATGTTGACGAAATTCGATGAAACAGGAAACATCGGGACCACAAGGAAGCTCTCTACCACATAGAAAAGACCGCGGATTTTTTTGAGTCATCTACGATTTTTAGCACTCCGAAAACCAATGTGAGAAATCTAAATTTAATGAATTTGAATGGAAAATGTCGTGTATAAATTATATAAGCGAAATATAAATTACACACGTGTTGTATACCTCATGTACATGCGTGGTGTAAGCTATATAAGCGAAGTATGAATTATACATGCATAGAATAATTGATATATGTGTTGAAATGTAAGTGAAATATAGAAATTATAATATATATATATATATATACTCCCCTCGTCCACAAACCATGGACGATATTTATTGTTGTGAATTGAAGTGAAATGTTGGATGAAAAATGCGAATGGTTGAATAATTGCTTGTGGTTGATATTGTTTGGTTGTGGTTGAAAAATACCCATTGGTGATTGAAATGAATTGGAAATAATTTTGGAAATCAAAATAAAACATGCCGCCTGCGTGCGAATTAGATGTATAAATCCCCATTGTCAAAAACCGCGAGGTTTTAAGGTAGAGCGAGGAGCCGTACTAGGGACGGTGCCGGCTTTAACTACCTGCCGTTACGCTGCCGAAATTTTGAATAATATTCATGTGTTAGAATTATTTTCATATGTTGAAATTATCTTCAAGCGTTGAAATTAAAGTCATGTGTTGAAACCATATCCATGTGTGGAAATGTTCATGTGTTGAAAAGCGATGTGTGAAAATTAAATTCATGCGTGAATGAATGAAGTGTTTAAACGATAAAAATCACATTTTTATAATATATATGAAATATGAAAAATATTCGCCTTATATATAAATAGTTTCAACAATAAAAATTACATCTTTCTTATATGAACAACATATATAAAATATCCATGTGTGGAGGTGCTCAAGTGTTCAGAAGTGTGTGTATTGGAAAAGTTCATGTGTTGAATAAAAAGATCGAACAATAAAAATTACATTTTTATTGAAATTATAAAGTGTTGAAAGCATTCATGTGTTGAATAAATATTTTAAATGATAAAAATGTCATTTTTATCATATATGTGATATGCTAAAGATATGCGAGCGTTGAAATAAATATTTGTGAAAGGAATATTATTTTTAACATGCATAGAAACTAAATAAAATAGTCATGTGTTGAAATATATTTTAGTCCTCCAAAATTATCATCTTTGGAATGTGAAGTGTTAAAAATAGCCACTTGTTCAAATAAATATGCATGAGTTGAAATATTCATTAATTAGCTAATGATATGATTTTTGCCTATGCATGCAACATTAGAATGAACGGTGTTTTTTAAACCAAACCGAATCAAATATGAAGTTGAATGGAAAATGATAAGTGATGAGAATTGCATATGTGTACATGCATATTTATTTAACAGGTTATAGCAAAGGGGCTAGAGAAGAGGAATAAAATTTTGTGCCCGACAAATAGGTACACATTTACTGTTTTGTTTGGGTGATGATTTTATGAGCCTGTTGGCTAGCCGCTTGGCTTTTTCTTTTTCTTTTTAATATGAGACGCCCGTGTGGCTATTTGGGAATTTTCCCAGCCCCTCCCGTACAAAGGAGGTTATGGCGAAATTTTCCAAAATTTAAAGGCGTTAGTGAAATATTTGAATGAACTATATTTATATAAATATATAAATATAAATAAAATTAAAACGAAACGTGGTCGTGCAGTTCGTGTTTTAAAACCGTGATTTCAAACAACGAGCGCGGAAAATCCAACCACTGGATTTTCCCGAAACCGCAACCGTTGGGTTCGCCTTGGAAATATCTTTCCAACGGCACCAAATTTGTGAAGATCCGACGGTTGGATTGCCTGGAATGTTTAATTCAAATCTGAAGAAAAACGGCGCCAGAAATGATTATATATGTATATATATATATATAATTAAATTAAATCGAATAACGACGCTGCAGTTCGTAAATTGAAATCGTAACTTCAAATGGCTAGTGTGGAAGATCCGATCGTCGGATTTTCCCAAAACTGAAACCGTTGGATTCGTTTTGAAATGATCTTTCTAATGACATAAAATTTGTAAAGATCCAACGGTTAGATTTTCAGATATGTGTAAATCAAATTTAGTGCAAAAACAACGCCAGTGCATCGGCACGACCTGAATCATCGTTTAATTAATTATGGTCTTTTTGAATAAATAAAAAAAATGGCGATATATCGTTATAGAATACTATAGACAATATAGAGTGGAAATAAACCAATTTTATTGTGTTTGCTTGATATGTGATGGTTGAATGTATTTAACATGAAAATTATAACTAAAGAACTGCAATGTGAATGTTGAATAGTCCGACCATGCGATTAATTGATTTGAAAATCTAGATATACGTGGGTTATTTGAAAAGGCCGAGTTCATCTCATTTCAAATAATCGATCGATGTTGAGAAGTCGAAGAGTTGAAGACGGTTGAAGACCGACGATCTTCACATTGGATGGATGGGCGCTACTGATGCTCGTGATTGGAGTAGCTACCGTGAAGGAGTTGAAGTATTAGCCGTCCAAACATACTGTGGATTGTACAGATATGCGAGGAATTGGTGCCTCCTGTTTCGTTCAGACCCAGAACAGACTTGTAAATGGACAGTGTGTCTGACATTGGATTTTGTTCTGTGCCGATTGATCTCTATTAAATATATATCTGTTTGGCGGCGGAGAATTTAATCTCTTTCTTAACGCCCTTCTCTGAGACGTACGAGCTCAGAGGTTATGTGTTTATAGAAATCAGTCGCATGGAGTGGATTTCATGTGTGGCACGCCTATGTGGCATATGATCAAGGCTTCTGTTGCAAAGCAAAGTCTTGTGGTTGATGATCAAAGCATGGTCTATGTGACGTAGCTTTGTGTATAACGTGAATTCGCGAGCCTCACACCTCGGTATGAGTCAAAAATGGGAGAATGACCCAAGGAGTGCACGACGTTTCTTTCTAGCTATGGTGGTGTCAGTGACCTCCCAGCCCTGACATTTATATCTACTTTTCACCTGTGTGGTTGTTGGAATACGAGGCGCCTCGATTATAGGTCTGTAAGGACCAGGAAACGTGTGTTCAGGAATTGCCAATCCTCAAAAGTAAGAGAGGACCGGCCTTGGAGGATCCAGGGATTGCTGTATGCGGTCCCGAGGCATTTAATAGAGTGTCTCGAACGGAGAGGAGCTTGCCCCTTGCCTCGATTCATGAAGGAATCCAATTTCCAATACGAAATATGCGGATGTGATTATATTACTAGTATGGCGACATAGTAGATGGTAGCTATGCCGCCTAGGATTGATATTTATGATTGAATTTGCTTTTGAAACATATATGCACTAGTAATAATATCAAACACTTTTGTTTTGTACGTATGAAGCATTTTTGGCCATTATAAGGTAAAACTCTATCCTCCGGCTTGCGTTGCATTGTGTGATGGGACCTGAGTCTTATAATGGCTTCATTTTATAAAAAGCATTGCGATGATTTAATCATTTTTTTTATTTCATGCACTAGCACTCATTGGAGTAAACCTGTTCCGCGAAAGTGGCGTGGTCCTTTGATTTGCCCTATTATTGTGGTTAATAAGTTAAGTAGATTTCTCATACCAGTCCCATGACTGACTCGTAGTTTGTTTCACCTTGCAAACTCGGGTGCCCTCATTTTCACACGGGCAGCCTAGTTACAGGTATCTGGCGCACTTTTGGCTCATGGCGAGGCTTGACTACACAATGCTGACTTTGACTCTTTCCGCCATTTTAGTATATGTATTATGATCCCACCATCGACGATGTATACTGATATTTATTTTGTGTACTCTTTATGTATGATTCCGCCTCTGGCGATGGTGACTGATTATGTATATTATGCACTAAGTTGTATCCTGCACCGTGCTTCTGAGGTGATGATATTTGTATGATTCCGCTGTCATATGTGTCGAAATTATTCCATTTTATGTTTATGCGATTATCTGTGATCTGCTAATGATGATTAATGTGTTATATTCCAATGATTATCCTTAACACCGTGTCACGGGGTTTTGGGATCGTCACATCCTCCTACATCCCACCGTAACACACACAGTCAGATCCAAACCCCCTCTCTTTCCATGCTCTTCACAACCAACCCACTCTCAACGAACTCGCAATAGCCATCTCACCTGCGTCGTTCAGGTCCTCAACGCTACTACAGGAAATTGATCGATCTAAATTTCCACCGCACCTTCCCAGATTCTGGCTCGAGCTGCCGCTCGACCTCCTGAACCCCAGACGTATAACAAAACCAAGTATCGTTGTATATAAACCGTGAACCATAGCCAACTCTATCATTTCTGCAGCGCACGAAATGAATGTCGAACACTCAAATTTTCATATAGGATTGAAGAATTTTGAATGGCGATGAAAAACATAAATATTTCATGACTTATGGGTTTTAATTTGGTTTTAATTTGATTTTTAAAACTCGATTTCCACTGTTTCTTTTTACTGGACATTGCGGCGCATTGTTTTGGCCAGAGGAAAGTTAGGTAAGGGTTTAGAATGAGTTGGGATATTTATAGTTAGGTTAGTTTATTTTTTATTATTATTTTTTATTTTATTTTAATAAATAGCTAATTGTATTCGTTCTTTAAAATCCTTGTGATCACATACAATACCCAAAAAAACACGAAACTGGACATCCCACCAGAGTTCAACGTTACGGACCCAATGAAACTGGTTTCGTCGAATTCCGACTCCGTTTGCTCACACAGCATATTTTTAACTGTTAAAATATCGACTCTTGTTCACATTAAAATCCCATATGGCCACATACTGACTTCAAAAATCACGAAAATTGAAATTTAGCAATAATTTAATATTGCGGATCCAACAAAATTAGTTTCGTCGAAAATAGAGGTTGTTTGCAAAACAGGCTATTTTTAACACTCTAAATAAACCATTTAAATATATAAATGTATTTAAAAATAATTAAATTAAATATTTAAAAATAAATATTATCGTATATATTCACAATAGAATATCATACAGCTCCACTGGGATTTATAGCTCGATATTCCAAATCCCGGTTGAATCTATATTCAGTATATATTGAAATTCCTTTTATATATATCGTTATAAATTATAAAGGAACTCCATAGCGACTTTTCGAAAATTTAATTTGGACATAAATCAAAATCTACACAATGAAATCCCGATTTTTCTCTTCCATTAGAAAAATATACTTCACCAGCTCCGTACGTTTCTTGTTTCACATTTAAAACGGACCCTGTACATTCAGTTGAAGTTCAAATCGCCAAATTACAAACTACAACGCCATTTCGAGCTCGATTTTAATTATATTATAATTATATGTTCAACTGTCGTTTATATGATATATTCGTAATTTGAATCCAATTTCAAACTGAATTATATATTTTTTGAATTGTCTAGTTCACATTATATTGTCAATTCACTACTTCTGATTATTTCATAATTAAATATATTATTCTATTATTTATATTAATTAAATCATTCATATAATTTAATTAAACAACCATTTAATTCCGTAATGACTATTTAAATAATTGAATAATTAAATTACTATATCGCTGAAAATACGGGTCATTACAAAAACAAATATATCTTTTTGTTGCCACGAAGGATTTCAAAACAAAAATCTATCATTTTTGTTGTAACCAAAGAGTGAAACAAAATTATCAATTTTTGTTGAAACTTAGTTTCAAACAAAAATTTTCATTTTGTCAATATAGTTTTATTGAACAAAAATCATACATTTTTGTCAAATTAGAATGATGGAATTAAAATGATCATTTTGGTCAAAACATAAGAATTGAAATAAAAAGGTACATTTTGCCAAATATTGTTATTGAAAAAAAATACATTTTGTCAAAATATAGTTATGGAAATATAAAGATACATTTTTTTTCATTGTAAAGGATGAATTAATAACATTCATTTTTGTCATTATAAAGAATGAATTAAAAACTTTCATTTTTGTCATTTTAAAGGAATGAATTGAAAACATTCATTTTTGTCATTGTAAAAAATGAAATTAAATATTCATTTTTGTCTAATTGAAAAGAATGAATCTAAACATTCATTTTATAATTTAACTAGAAGTAGACAAAAATATTCATTTTGTCTAATTTAAAAGAATGTAACCAAAACATTCATTTTTGTCATTCAAAAAGAATGTAATTAAAACATTCATTTTTGTCATTTAAATAGGATGAGACTAAAAGATTCATTTTTATCATTTAAGAAGTATGAGGCAAAAATGTTCACTTTTGTCATTTAAAAAGAATTAAGTAAAAATATTCACTTTTGTCATTTAAAAGAATGAAGCAAAAAGATACATTTTTGTCATTTAAAAAGGTTTAAACCAAAATATACATTTTTGGTTATTAAAATGATTAAACCCAAAATATACATTGTTGGTCATTAAAATAGAACTAAACCAAAATGTACATTTTTGTTCATTTAAAAAGGATGAAACAAAAATATACACTTTGTCAATTAAAAAGGATTGAACAAGAATAAACTAGAAATTGTAAACAAATAAAATTATAATTTTTTTATGTTGAATAGAAAAATGTAATCAAACACATCGCTTTCATTTGTTTGTGTGAATTAGAATCGTCGACAAATCAAATACACCACTTTTATTGTTTTGTTGAAATAGATTTGTGGACAAAACAAAGTCATCATTTTAATTGTTTATTTGAAATTGATTTGTCAACAAAACAAAGTCGTTATCTTTATTGTTTTGTTGTAATAGGTTAGTTAAATCAAAATATACATTTTATCAAAATATTCATTTTTGTCAAAATAGATCAGTTGTATTAAACCATACATTTTTGTCAAAATATATACTTTTGTCAAGATAGATTAGTCGAATCAAAATACAGATTTTTGTCAAAATGAACATTTTTGGCTAAATAGATTAGTTAACCAAAATAGTTTTCTTTGTCAAAATATAATAGTTGAAAAAAAAATTACATTTTGTTAAATATGATGGTTGAAAACAAAAATTACGTTTTTGTTAATTAGGTTTGAAATAAAACAAAAATTACATTTTTGTCAAATAAAAGACTTAAACACAAATAGTATTTTTATTAACTAGATTTGTGTTACAACAAAATATTCATTTTGATAAAATAGAATTGTCAGCAAAATGGATGTATCACTTTTCATACATTTTATTGAAATATAATTTATATGCAAATATAAGGATCACTTTTATTTGCATAGCATACATTAGAATTTATATGCAAATATAAGAATCCTAATATTGGTAAAAACACATCTTAGAATTTGTATGTAAACTAAAGTGAATTTTTTTATATGTTTATGTATACACTAGAATGTTTATGCAATTTAATATAGGCATTTATATGTGTCAGGTCATATACTGAAAACATATACACATAAATAATTTCTTTTTATTTTTTAAAATTAAAGATAGGAATTGCATACGAATAAAGGAAATGAAAATTAACTTTATTTGTCGTCAGTAATAATGCCATGTAAATATACTACCATTTATTAGGCATTATAAATGTATTGGGAAATTGCACGAGTAAAATACATTTTTATTCGGCACTAAAAATATAATAACGTGTTTGTTCATTATCATCAATGCAACACCCCGTATTTTCTGTAAACATAAGAGTTAAAAATCAAGGTATAATTAATTTTTAGGAGAAGAAATAAGGGAAACGGGTTGCGCCATTGTGTTCGTCTCGGAAAAATACGCGAAATAGAGTCTGAATTTGCGTAAATCGGAGTCCGTATGAAGAAGATATGGACGAACGAAGTTAGGCAGAAAAACCGGAAACAGACCAGAATACACTGGCGCACTTGTGAAGTGCGCCAGTACAAAAATACACTGGCGCACCTGCCAAGTGCGCCCATACAAATCCAGCACCGAATTCTGGAGTGTTCTGAGGTGACGTGTCTTCTTTTGAGTGGCTAGATGATGTGTATTCGAGCTGTGCGATTCTGATGACTTCTGGACTGATCTGAAGGCTCTAAATCACCATATCCTCCTATAAATACATCCCTAACCTAAACCTAGGTTTCTTACACAATTCTCTAGCCTCCATTGCTCTCTTCATCTAATTAAAAATAAAAATGGCGTCGCTGCTCTGCTGGAATTAAAACTAGGACTGATGTAAAAGCTAAATCAAATCTCAAATCAAAGGGTAGATCTACAACAACAATTAAAAAGGAATAATTCAGCATTTCTGCATCAACAACAGTTTATCATCCTTTCTTAAACCACGAAAGCCAAGTACAGTTATTCTCCTCTATAAACGTTAATTATAATTTTGATATGCTTTTAAATCTGAGTTTGAGGTTGTATATATATTCTCTTCTGTTAGATCTGTTTTCTGTGACTATTCTGTATTCCTTTCTTCTTTTCTGTTTCTATAGCCAGGCTACCACGAGCCTGTGCCTAATCTCATAAGAGATTAACGTATGAACGCAAATTTTGGGATAAATAATGAATGATGCGAAATTTGACGAGACTGAATTGAACATATGACTTTAGATTTGAGGCATAAAATATATTGACATATGACTTGGGATTGGATGCATGAATTTGACTGTAAACATATAATTTATATATGTTGTATGCATAGTGTACGTTGTAATCTAGATCTGTAACTAATTAGAGAAATGAACATATGTTATTTAGATCTGTAATTAATTAGAAAAATAAGCATATGTTATAAACTATTTTTAGACCTATGCATATTCTGTGATAAAAGAAGAAGAGGAACCATTGTAAGATTACATATGATTTGAGACTTTGGACAAAATGCATATAAAAGTCAAGATCTGATTTTTAGAAGATATGATTTAAAGATTTAGATTGTTGGGTATAGTTTGCATAATGATTCATGACTTAAAAAGAAGAAGATATGGAAACTTAGGTGTAAAGATTTACATTAATTAGGATATCTATTATTGTGATTACACCTAAATAGGGATTTTTGGATATATGGCATGCATTGAAATTAATGGTTATATTTGGTATAATTTATATGTGAATCTGCTGTAAAATGCTAGTTTAACAAAAATTGGAACATATGTTATATGGCAAATTATGTCCATATTCTGCGCTTATGCAAACTTGGAGTATATGTTGTGAATCATGACAATTATGTAGGCATACGAATTTAGGCCAATTTATGATTAGGCAAGGCATGTAAATAGAACCTTTAGAAATATTAAATTTGCTAAATCTGCTAATTTGCCAAGTTGCCTAAACTGCTAGTTTTGTTATATTGCCTAGACTGCTAATTAGATTGAAGTGCCTAATCTGTTAAATTTGTCGGTTGAAATGCCTAACCTGTTATATGCCAAAATCTGCTAAGTTGCTAAATCTGTTAAATCCGTTAAGTCATATAAAATTTGTTATCTGCTAAAATCTGTTATCTGCTGTGTTGATATAATCATCCTGTTATTGATATAATTTGAATTGGCATATATATTGGGCGTGCGCATAAACGGTAAATTATTAATTAATTGGCCGCAAAGATAAACGTGACTAACTCGAGGTTAGAATGAGTTTGCGGCGTAATTCTGCCCGGAACCCCCCGGCACATCCAGTGGCCGCAAACAATAGGTTCTAATGTGAGAAGTTAGTCATAACCTGCTTAAGACACGAGGTTAGGTCTGGCTTGTGGCAGAAGTCTGCCCAGAACCGCCCGGCCCATCCAGCGGCCACAAGCTAGCGACCTAATGTGAGAGGTCTGGGCATTAATAATTAATTAATGCAAATCTAAGATAAGAATGACGTCTAAAACGTATTGGGGGAAAATAGGGTTAAACCAACTGGATTAATAGGTGTAGTAAACTCGTCCATGAATCTGTAGGCCCAATACAAAGTTAGACAAATCTGAAAAATCTGTACATCTAATCTGTTAGTCTGAAAACTTGTTAACTTAATCTGTGGACTAGTAAATCTGAATTCTGTATGTCTGGACTTGTAAACAAGTTAATCTGAGATCTGTTAGTCTGGGGACACAAGGTTAGGAGGGGAATTACTTGTGTCATCTGTTGTTTGGGACCCATATTAGTCAGTAACCCTTTCTGGTATCAAAACTTTGACCCAACAGTAGGTAGGGTCCGGGCACGCTTACTGAACTAATTATAAGTGGTTCATTCTGATAATGGCGAGGGGTGTTGATGGTCCGTTCCAACCGGGTCATGTGCGTGCATGGATCCCGGTCTGCCTCTGAGGATGTAAGACACCGTGACATCTGTAAATAGGTCTGTGCCAATTGGTTCTCACTTTAGGGAGTGATACACCCTACTGTGGGGCCGACACAGGATATTTATGTATTAGGGAGCCGGTCGCTTGGGGTAGGGTTTTAGGGTACACTTAGTTCTGTCTGTTTCTGTTGGTGCCGTCTGTTTCTGTTGGGTAGTAACACCTGTCTGTTTCTGCGTGGTACCGTCTGTTCGGGTGGTAAAGGCCCATTACTAGTGTACACCTAATTCTACATTCTGTTTCCGTAGGGATAAATCTGTTTCTGCTTCTGTCTGTTTCTGATCGGGTAGTAAAGGCCCATTATTAGCATTCTGTTTCTGTTAAAGTATTCTGTACCCGTTCCTGCTTCAATTTAGACATTAGGGTGACACCTAATTCTGTTTTACTAGTATTAGTGCAGAGAAGTGTAAAGCAATAGTCTATGTCATTCTGTTCTTCTGTTATATCTGCTATACCTGTTACAGTTATCTCTCATCCAGTTTTATGTTCATGTCATATTATTATTATCTGTTCATATGCTGAAAGTCACTGGACTTGCCAGACTTTTTGTCTGGCCCTTGTTGTTTCGCCTCCTTTCTTCCGTTCCCCCCAGGTTATCCAAGGAGGGAATACTTTAGCTTGATCTGGATTTCTCTCTGCTTGAAGTGCTTAAAGTATGGCTTGGCTCTGTATAGCTCCCGTTCTATGGGGATTATGATTTTAAAACATGCATTTTGAAGGCTTTTGTACAAGACTGATATTTGTACTTGAATTCTGAGATTTGAAAGGATGTAACCATATTGATTTCTGTTTCTACTGTAATAAAGTTAAAAAATTTCAAGTACTGTTTTATCTGTCCTGTAAGTTTCTGTTCTGTTTACTAAAATGCTCCTCCAAAGTTAAGGCATTCCCTTTGTGAGTGACCTTAACGGAGGTGGGGTGTTACAATCAACATGTTAGCAGTATTAAAATTGGTTAAATTCATTAACCAATTATTTATTTATATGAGTTGTTGTTGGCTGAAAACCCCACACGCGTATTAGGATGATAATTGATATACACTACTCTCAATATTTATTTGTATGTCAATCGATAGATTGACAGGCTACGATGAGCGTTATTATTTCATTTTAATGCTCATACAGTTGTAAAATTTCACTCTGGATGTTGAATGGATGGTTTGATGATTATTTATCATTTGTTGTCATCTACATACGATGTATGAAATCCATATAATCGAAGTTAAATGATAAACGATTGAGTCGCTTTCCGATTCATAATATCTCTTATATAAAGAATATTTTAAACTAATAATTTCTTTTAAATAAAGAATATTTTTAAAAGATATTTTAATATAAAGATAATTTACATAAGCAACCTTTTTATATAAAGAATATTTTTAAATAACGAATATTGTAAAATATTATTAACGAAGAATAAAATGATGATTTTTATGTCCATCTTCGGATGGACACCAGAGATAAAAACATATTTTATCGAAATGAACTAGTTATTGACTAGAATAAATCTTTTAAACTAAGATTTAATGTAGTCTTCTAACTTAATAATATTAAGTTGGAATTAAATAAAAGAATTGGATTTTGGGTTGTCGTGGATGGTGTCTTAAATAACACTGTTCTTAAACCCCATATGAAAGAATAAATCTATTAACTAAGATTATTAGAGTTTCAAATTATATTTAGTATTGGAATAAATTAATATATGAATTGGGTTTACGGTGTACTATGTTTTTAAACGACATTTGTTCTTTAACCCAATTAACAGTGAAAATATATTTAGAATTTATAGATCTTTTTATGAAGATTTAAAAAGAAATTTTCCAAAGTCAAGTTTTCCAATTTAATATATTAAATTGGGATTGAGTGGAAATTCGATTTGATAATAATCGAGATAGGCTTCTGTAAAAGAAGACTGTTACTATATATGGAATTTAAAAGACTTTGCCGTTATTCCATTTATATTATTAGTCTGATATGGAAATTTATATCGATTATATATTGATTTGATTTCTATGAAAATTCCATATTTATTGGAAAATGATTTGGGTTTATCGTGAACAATGTTTTTAAATGACATTGATTCTTTAACCCAGTTAAAGATAAGATTAATTTCTTGAAAATAAATAATCATAAAGTAATGATTTTTGGATATTAAAACTGAATTGGAGTTTGATGAATCATTAAAAAAAATTAAAGAATAAGATTCAAATGAATTTATCTTTGATAAATTGATGGGATCATTGCCCTAATAGTATGAATATTTTATTAAAAGAATATTCTGAATTGGAATGAGGCGTATGATGTGTATTTATAGCACTTGATTTTATTTTAAAATATGCGAGTTATTCGGGAAGGCCGGGTTTAACCCATTTGGAATAATTATTATGACAATTAAAGTCAAAGACATTAAAGACGGTGGATGAAGACCGGCGATCTTCACATCGATTGGACGACTACGGATGCCCGGCATTGGCTAGCTACCAGTAAACGGTTAAAGTGGTAGTTCTTACGGACGTACTTGTTGATTGTCTGGATATGCAAGCACCTCACTTCCGTATTGGACAAAAGGGACGAGGAATAAGGTGTCTTCGGTTTCGTTCAGACCTAGAACGGACTTGTAAATGGATGTGAGTACGACATTGGATTTCATTCCATGTAATTAAAATTATTTCTATTTATTATATATCTGTGGTGGCGGAAAATTTTTTCTCTTGATTAACACCCTTCTCTGAGACGTACGAGCTCAGAGGTTATATACTGGTAGCTATCGATCGCATGGTGTGGATTGTCAATTTGGCACGCCAAGATGCAAATGATCAAGGCTTTTGTTAAAAAGCAGAGCCTGTGGTTGATGACCAAAGCATAGCCTATTTCGGCATAGCTTTATGTATAGCGTGACCTTTCGAGCCTTACACCCGGTAAGAGTCAGAAGCGGAGCAAGGGAACGCATGGAGTGCACATGTTTCTTTCTAGCTAGAAGAAGTATCAGGGTTTTACACGCCCTGACATTTAATTATGTGGATGATGGATTTCGAGGCCTCGGATTTATCGGTCTCCAATGGCCATATTATAGGTTCAATAGGACCGGGAAGCGTGTGTTCTGGCATAACTAATCCACTAAAGTACTTGTGGACCGGCCCTGCTGTATCTAAGGGTTCGCCAGCGTCTGAATCCTGAGGCATTGCTAGAGTGTCTTGAATCGGTAAGGAGATCATTCCTAGCCTTGACTCTTGATGGAAACCCAACTTCCAATACGATATCATGCGATTTTGATTGTAGAACTAGTATGGCGACATAGTAGGATGGGGTACTATGTCGTCTATGATTGATACATTATGATTTAAATGTTTTTGAAACACATATACATTAATAATAATATCAAATTCCTTTTTATCGTATCAAGCATTTTTGTCCATTATACGGTAAAACTCTATCCTCCGATTTGCGTTGCATTGTGTGATGGGACTTGAGTCTTATAATGGTTTCATTTTTCTAGAAATCATTGCATTGTTTAACGTTTTACTTCAATTTATGCACGGGCAATCCAATGGAGTAAACCCATTCCGCGTTAGTGGCGTGGTCCTGTGATTTGCCTTATTATTAGGTAAGTTAAGTAAGATTTCTCATACCACTCCCATGACTGACCCGTACTTTGTTTCACTTTGCAAACTCAGGTGCCCTCTTTTCCACACGTGCAGTCGAGCAGCTTATTTTGCAGATATATTGAGCAAGATTCTGGACCAAGCTTAGAGTTGTGTCCAGAGCATTGATAGTCTTCCGCTGTGTTAATTTAAGTGTTCCACTGCAGTGTATTACATTTATTGTAATTTAATCTTCCACTACATTATTATTTAATGTACTCTGATATTCTGTACTCTAATGTAACATTGTTGTAATGTTTATAAAAGTCTTCTGTTATTTGTTCTGATGTGTTGTATTCCCAGAGTTAGCGTATTCTAGTTTTGAACGGTCTTGGTCGATCTTGCGATCAATTAGGTCCGAACAAAATTCGGGTCGTTACACTGAAGGCGGAAGATCAATCCTGCGATGAGACCCAAAGTAGCACCTAAAATGACTTGGCCTAATCCGAGTATTATTTATAAGAAATTAAACAATAAATGGATCAGTCTAGCTGTACTTATCAAATAAACTGAGATAATCAGAGATATAACAAAGGATGACATGATTCTAATAATAATATCTAATCATAAACGAATATGAAACATGGCATGTCAACTCAATCAGGAAGTGACAATGGAATGTCATCATCCAATTATCTCTATATAATCTCCTGGCTAATGCAGAGTGCAACATTCAAATAATAGCATATAACAGGAAATGACAGAGGAACGCAAAACATAAATCAAATTGACGCGCATAGCATCAAAGTAAACATAAGTCATCGAAGTAAACATACATCAAATTGACGCGGGTTGCATCAAAGTAATCATAAATCATCCAAGTAAACATAAATCAAATTGATGCGTATCGCATCAAATAAATCATAAATCAACAATATAAACATAAATCAAATTGACCCGTATCGCATCAAACTAATCATAAATCATCAATGTAAACATAAATCAAATTGGCGCGTATCGCATCAAAGTAATCATAGATCATCGAAGTAAACATTTATAAAGGGGCGGACCTGTTCATAGATGAGATACGATCTCTAGATAGCGAACCCATTTTGTTGGAGCCGAAGCTCCCCACAGTGTCGGGTCGTGACCTCGGAGAGAGAAAATACATAAATCGTGAAATCTCTAGAAAACATCATGAAAAGGGGACGGGCCTGTACATAGATGAGATACGATCTCTAGGTAGTGAACCCATTTTGTTGGAGCCGATGTTCCCCACGGTGCCGAGTCGTGATCCCGGTAGAGGAAAACATAAATCATAGAAAATCATAGAAAGTTGGACCGAAGTCCCATAGATGAAGGTCACAAATCGTATATTCCCACTCGAGCGATTGCGAACCAAACAACTATGTCGTAGAGGTGGATACCATGGATCCGGGTGAATAGAAATTACTCTGAGCTCGTTAATATAAGAAAATAGCAACATGTCCCTTAACCACATGCTATTCTCGAATATTTACACATTCGTAATTGGTTCCTATTCAAAGCAGAGAAAATCATAGAATGAGCATTACCATGGTTTTCAATAGGACGAGTCCAATAATTTACCATCGAAGCAAAAGCAAGGGTTCATAGTCCTTGATTTTACTAAGACATTTAATTAGATTTCTCATACGAATGAGAAAAAGGTTTTTAAAATATATACTAGAAGATTTGAAGAATGTTCATAAAACGATTTTGTAAACTAGCTTCGTATAATGAAGTAAGATGGGAAACCATTTTAGTACAAGAATTTGATGTCTACTAATAACATAAAACCTCTTTATATAATCAATAATCAATAGTACGATTGTCGACGCAAATCGATCAAGGGGATTCACGTCACAATGACATGAATTCAAATCATAATTCATCAAATATAAATTTGATAAATCGAATGTACATATAGCTCGTTAGTGAATCCAATGAAGTTAAGAAACGATTAGAAATCACACTAGAGCGATAGAAACAAAAACGCAAAACTAGGGGTCATAGATCAAAGTACGATCACCAAGGTGATCGATAAATGCGTAGTTCACATTACAACAACATAGAGGAAATCAAAGGGATAACGGTTGTAATTTTGATCAACGAACGAATCGAAACCCCAAACTTGCACCGGAAGGTTTTTAAACTACATCAGAATAGACTCAAGGATATCGAGTCGATAATTCACGATTTTAATGACGTGAATCATCTTAACAAGAGTATCGAATAAATTCGATATACGAATCAGAATCAGAATCAGAATGCACGGGCTTCAGAATGATTACTCATTCAATTCACATCATAAACAAACGTGAATCGTCCAAGAAGGATCAACATTGGAATAATCAAATAACAATCAAAGTCGACGAATTGAGCTGTTGGGATCTATGAATTCGTACGGCTGAAGTTCACAAACGAAATCCGAACGGCCCAAGCTCCGGCCGGGAAAGAGCCCAGATAGGGGTAGATTGTGGACCGAGGTTTCTCTGGTCCATAGCCCAAAACTGGTCGACTGGTCAAAGAGGTGCGGTCGACCGTTTTTCAACAGAAGTGAAACCGGTCGACCGCCCCATTTGGACCTGTCGACCGGTTTTGGCCTAGGCTGTTGCCCAGGCCAAACCGAGGGGGATTTGTCCCCTGCGATTGTCCGGCGTCGATCGTTGAGGTTCATGACTTCTTCCGGACATCAACGAGACCTCTCCAATCCAACGTATCGACTCGCACAGCTCGAATGCATTGGTTTTGATCGTTGGTTTTAAAACGAACAAAATTTCAAACCAACAAGAATAAATGCGATATAAGCGAATTGTGAAATCTTAGAACTTGCCGGGTGCGATAATTATACTTCACAACACCACTTAATTGACTTACATCATGTGCACTGATTGTGTAAACAACATATGTCATAATTTCTATCTCGAATGAAATTCAAACTAATAAACCAGAAAGTGTAAATTATCCTAACCAATTTAACAAGCAAATGCAACATGAAATGGTCCTAAATTATACTTGTGCAAGCCATAGACTTGCGGCATAGATGTGAGTTAAATAAAGAACTCACCTTGGTTTCAAATGACGAAGAACAATCTCCAATTCAAGCAAAGAACCCACCTTTCTTCATTAGCTCCTCCAAAATCACTTCATGAACATAAATGAAGACTCATGAGTGTTATGGCACACTAAAAATCTGAAATTGAGAGGAGTATAAGGTAGAGAGGGATACTAGAGAGCTTACCTATGTCATGGAATTAGATTTGCATAAGAATTGAGCCCTAGATTGAAAGCCCTAGCTTAGGGAATTTCTATTTCCCTTTCCACTCTCCATTTTTATTTCTTTTGAAGGCATGGAAGAGAATGGAAAAGGAGTGGGTGATTTGAGGGTTATATGATGAGCTAGGTTAACACAACTAAGCCCTAGCCAAGGTGCCAATTTTCATGAACTCGAAACATATCGATGCTTATAGTCAAAAAGGTCATACACGATGATCCGAACTCAATGAAAGTGGTCCCGAGTCCTAATTTTATCATTTGTGAAAAACGACATTTTGAGTGGCACATTGGATACGACGATAGATTTAAATAAAATATTTAAATATATTATCATGGAATGAGCGGGTTGTTACAACCATTGGTGATATATGTAACACCCCACACCCGCTAAGGCCACTCATAAAGGGAATGCCATAGCATCGGTGGAGTATTTTAGTGAATATAGAACAGAAAAATTACAACAAGACAGATATAAATAGTACTTGAAATTTTAAAACATCATCTCATAACTGCGGAAATAAACATGTCTGGTTACATCATAAAACCACGATAAAAGTCAAGTACAATATCCATCAAAATAAAGAAGTACATAATCCCACTCTCTCATACAATAGCCATAACAAAAGAAAAGATAACTGGATAACTGGAGCTTTACATCTACCCAAGCTCCTAAAGACTGGAACAGCAATCCGATCAAGCTCTACTACCGCTAGGATCCACCGTAGGACCTGAGGGTTGGGAAAAAGATAAAAACAACGGGGTCAGACATAAGTCTGAGTGAGTCCTATAACTTTAACAATACAATCATTAAAGTAACCAGAGAAGACATAAACTTGACCTACGGTAATATCTGGGGATGAATGGCTACACTAAGCAGCTTGGTAGACTTAGGATAAACTAAGATAATCGTCAGGACGCATCTACCCACCCAAGGATAATTACTAACTGCACCACACCAGTCATTCCTACTTAAAGGTTGATCCCTTCCAAGGACTTAGAAAATTTCCCCAGTAGTTTCATGTACCCCTAGCCCACTGCATAGGTGCCGTCTGCCCCTATCTGCACTAGGTGTACCCGGTAATTCTTACCCAGTAGTTTCGTGTACCCCTACATACGTGTCGTCTGCCCCTATCTTCATTAGGTGTACCCACTACCCTCAAGCGATCGGCTCCCTACCGTAGATACCCGTGCTGGTCCCACAGTAGGGTGTATCACTCCCCTAAAGTGGCTACCCAATATTAACGGTGCACGGCTTTATATCTACACGATGCAACAACGGCTTATCTACCAGCCCGGGCCCACACACGCATATGAAACCCGTTGGACTTGCGTTGCCACCGCTAACCCGTTTTGGCCTCTTATAATCAAGCCCAATATGCGTGTCCCGTCACTCGACATGGGTCGAGCCCACAAAGATACGTTTGAGATATTGGTTGAAATGGGCCCCCACAAGCTACCCACTTAAGCTTGTCAAATATCTAGTGTATCCCACTTAACCCTTTAATCATGTTTAATTACATGTTTCCACTTGGTTAAGTATTCTAATCGTATTTTCTATTGCCACCCAAGGCAACCCACTAGATTCCACATGCCACCCAAGGCAACCACCAAATTTCCTCATGCCACCCAAGGCACCCACTTAACCCCTCATGTCCCACTACATGCTAATATGGTTAAGTGTTTCTTAATTAATTAAGACCGTGATCTCCCATAAAGACCTCCCACATTAGACTGGCTGTTATGACCGCCTGGTTAAGCCGGTAGAATCCGGGCAGTCTTACGTCATAACAGAGTCAAACCTCGTGTCTTTACCTTAATCACGTATTTAATTTATGGCTAAGACCTCTCACATTGGGCTGACATTTGTAGCAACTGGTTAAGCCGGTCGGGTCCGGGCAGTTTTACACTACAAATGAGTCCAACCTCGTGTCTTAGTCGATTAATTACACCTAATTAATCACCCCCATATTAATTATCCCTAATTAATATCAAGTTTTCCATAACATGGGTAGACCTAACTCAATAGGTAAATTCCCATGGGGTAGACCTAACTCAATAGGTAAATTCCCACTTATGGTAATTTATTTTTATGGTATGCTTAATCATACCCAAACATTCATTTATTAACATATTTATCAACCCCATCGTTCCCCACGTAAATCGTTCTCATTTCATGACATAAATAAGGGGAAGATCCTCACAAATATCATGGGTTTGGCACACAACTTTCTCATGGGTTAAAAGGATGTCAACTTGCATATATGAGCATATATTAACCCAACTACATACAACCCAAACTTGCATATTATCATACACATGATTGGCATAACATGTTGCATATGAGCTTGCATATTATCATACACATATCTTGCATAACATATTGAACTTGCATATAGGCATTCTCATAACTTGCATAACATGTTAAACATGCATTTAAGCATACACATAACTTGCATAAGCATCCACATACTTGCATAAGCATTCACATACTTGCATAACTTGCATATCATGTCATTTAAGCATATACATATCTTGCATAAACATTCATATACTCGCATAAGCATGCATAACTTGCATATCACATAAATCTTGCATTTAACCATATACATGACTTGCATAAGCATCCATACACTTGCATAAGCATGCATAACTTGCATATCACATTAAACTTGCATTTAATCATATACTTAACTTGCATATCACTTTCAACTTGCATAACTCACTTTGCTAAACATGCATAATTCCACTTATCAAATATGCATAAACATAGAACAACATAGAGTAACATATCATTATACATGATTCAAACTCACTAATCCGCATTTAAGACCATAAGCCTCATTACACCCAATCTACTTACTTTAACAATTAATGTTAAAGTGATAGAAACTCACCAAACTTAGGATTAGCAACCTTATGAAGTAGAATTAGTTGCAAACTATGAAGATAATGATGATTAGAGATTGATTAGAGAGGGATTAGCTTGCAACTTTCTTTATGAACTAGTGGAGGCCATGCTCAAATTTCATTTTGCCATAGTTTAGTTACAAGACTTAATTATGAATGAATTAGGGTAGGGTTGGGGTCTTATTTATAGGATTAGGTGAGTGTTTTAGGCCCTTAGATTAACCCTAGATTAGATTAGGACCCTTAGATTTAGGAAATCTCTAGAACCAGCCCTCCTAGCCAGCCTGAAACCCAACCTGGTGCAACCTGGTGCACCCAGGTTCACAGAACGGTGCCACCCTGTCGACAGGCAAGTCGACAGGCATGTCGACACAACTGTCGACAGGCCTGTCGACAGCCCTGTCGACATGGGTTGGGCGGGAAGCTTCCCGCCTGACCCCGCCTGGCCCATTCCAAATCTGAATTTAAATTTAAATTTAAATTCCTAAATCTGTTTTTAGCTCTAATTTTTCTGCAAACTTCCTTGGGCCATAACCGGGCCATACGGACTCCGATTTTCGAAAACTCGGACTCTATTTCGCGTATTTTTCCGAGACGAACGCAATAACGCAGCCCGTTACCCCCAATTCCCACATCTGAGATTATTTATCCTGTAATTAGTGAATTTTAGTATTAACTAAAATTCGGGGTGTTACATTCTCCCCTCCTTAAAGGATTTCGTCCCCGAAATCTCTAGGCTAAGGAGAATGCATATCCTACCATCCAAACAACCATCTACTCAAATCATCAACCACGGGCATTCATTGTCCTTAAACAGTTTCTAATGATGTATGAGCACATGCAAACGGTGTGTGTATATGTTCCCTATCTAATGTATGAACATATGCAAACCATGATAGTGCCATGCATCCATTATGTATGCAAGAAAACCCTATCGACACATACAATATCTACATGAGTGCATAATCATTCACCAAAATGCATCATCCATGTGATAACACAACCATTATACATCCATAAATATATTTTCCTACACACAATTTTATGCAATATGAAATATGAAGTGACTGAGCCGATCTAGTGCCTAGAGTGTGTGTATATGCATCCACGAGCAACCACTAGCAAACACTTGCATCCACTTGCATCCATCAACCATAACATGTCTCAAACACATGTTTCAACCATAGGTTTACCCTATCTAAAGGTCAAAGGTACTAACGAGAGGACATACTAAAGATAAGATAGGTACTAGACAAGGGATAAAGGAGAAAGTAAAGACATACCCTCAAAAAGAAATGGGTACAATGAACGCATCTTCGCTTCCGTCTCCCAAGTCGCGTTGCTCTCATCTTCTCCCCATTGCACTTTGACTAGCTGAACCTCTCGATTCCTCAATTTCCTAGTCTCTGACCCAAGGATGCGAGTAGGAGCTCGTCGAATCGTCGCATCACGCTCAACCTCTACATCTCTAAGCAAGCTCGGCTCTACCACCTCTGCGGTCTCATGTAAGCACTTCCTCAGATGTGATACATGGAATACGTCATGAACACCACTAAGTCTGTCGGGCAACTCCACCCTATATGCCATCCGTCCAATCCTTTCCTTGATAGGAAACGGCCCAACAAACCTTGGTGCTAATTTTCCAACGGATCCGAAGCGAACAACATTTCTCAACGGAGATACCTTAACAAAAACCATATCCCCTACCTCAAACTCAAGATCCGTCCTTCTCTTGTCCGCATAAGATTTTTGCCTATCCTGCGCTGCTTTCATCCTTCTTCGAATCAAGTCAATCTTCTCAGAAGTCTCCCTAACCATATCGGGCCCAAGCAAGATCTTATCCGTAGATTCCCACCAACATGTAGGTGATCGACAAGGCCTTCCATAGAGAGCTTCGAAAGGGGCCATACCAATACTGGACTGAAAGCTGTTATTATATGCGAACTCTACCAATGGAAGATGCTCTTCCCATGTACCTCCAAAATCTAGGATACAAAGCCTCAAAAGGTCTTCTAGAACACGATTCACCCTCTCAGTCTGGCCGTCTGTCTGAGGATGATATGCGGTGCTCAGACACAATTGAGTTCCCACTGCTTCTTGCAAACTTCTCCAGAACTCGCTAGTGAAGATAGGATCTCGATCGCTAACTATGCTAGAGGGTACCCCATGCAATCGAACTATCTCTCGAAGATATACAGAAGCTAGCCATGGAGCGGTCCTCTTGCTCTTCACAGGTATGAAATGGGCGCTCTTAGTAAGTCTGTCTACCACCACCCAAATTCCTGTATTACCCTTCCTCGACCTGGGTAACCCGTCAATAAAATCCATCGAGACGCTATCCCACTTCCATTGCGGAACCTCCAATGGGTGAAGCAACCCACCTGGTTTCCTTTGCTCCGCCTTCACTTGCTGGCACACCAAACATCGAGCGACATATTCAGCCACATCTTTCTTCATACCGGCCCAGAAGAAAACCCTCTTCATGTCTTGGTACATCTTATCCCCACCGGGATGAATGGTCATCCTAGAACGGTGTGCGTCATCAAGAATAGCCTTCCTCAAACCCTCGTCTTGCGGTACACAAAGTCTACCGTCTCTGCGCAAGTACCCCTTATCGTCTAGGGTGTACCTACTCAAATGGCTGGACGACTCCCCCATTATGAGCTTCCCTATCAACTCAACCAACTGTGGGTCGTCCCTCTGGGCTTCCCCAATCCGCCCCAACAGAGTAGGTCTAACTTCCAAAGAAGCTAGCAAACCGGGTACATAATCAATGGAAGGTCTGAAATCAAACATCGAGATAAACTCCAAGCTTTGTCGTTCCACGAACAATGGACTCAAGGACAACCTCTTCCTACTCAAGGCGTCCGCCACCACGTTACCCTTGCCAGGGGTATATGCTATCTCGAAATCATAGGATGCTAAAAACTCCATCCACCTTTGCTGTCTCAAGTTTAAGTCTTTCTGAGAGAACAAGTACTTCAAAGATTTATGGTCAGTGAACAACTCGAATCTCTCACCCAGAAGATAATGGCGCCAAATTTTAAGCGCAAAAACAATAGCGGCCAGCTCTAGATCATGGGTAGGGTAATTTTTCTCATGTGTCCTCAACTGCCTTCCACCATAGGCTATTACCCTTCCCTCTTGCATTAAGACTGTGCCAAGTCCTGTCCCACAGGCATCGGTATAGACAACAAATGGCTTGCTCCCATCTGGCAACACTAAAACTGGAGCGGTGGTTAAAGCTCTCTTTAACCGTCGGAACGCGTCATCACAATCTACGTCCCATGTGAAAACAAGATTCTTCTATGTTAAGCGGGTTAATGGGGCTGATATCTTCGCGAAGTCTTTAATAAACTTCCTATAATAACCCGCCAACCCCAAGAAACTTCTTACTTCGGTAGCATTCTTCGGAACCTTCCAATCCTGAATTGATACTACCTTCGCGGGATCCACAGCTATCCCTTCCTTGGAGACCACGTGCCCCAAGAACCGTACTTCCTTTCTCCAGAAGTGACATTTAGAGAATTTAGCCTTAAGGCTATGTGCTCGAAGAGTCTTCATCACTTCCCCAAGATGTAGGGCATGCTCTTCTTCACTCTTGGAGAATACTAAGATATCATCCACAAAGACCACCACGAATTTATTAATGAACTCCCTGAACACCCTACTCATCAAATCAACAAAGTATGCAGGGGCGTTCGTCAACCCAAATGGCATCACCAGCCACTCATAGAAACCATCCGGAGTTCTAAAGGCGGTCTTGTCTATGCTATCCTCAGCCACCCTCAACTGATGAAACCCCGTGGCCAAGTCCAACTGAGAAAATACTGAAGCGCCAACCAACTGATCGAAAAGATCATCTATCCTCGGCAATGGGTGTCTATTCTTCTTTGTGAGCTTGTTGAGTTCTCTATAGTCTACACAAAGTCTGAGGGACCCATCTGCCTTCGTAGCAAATACTACTGGAGCACCCCACTCCGATATGCTCCGTCTTATGAACCCCTTCTCAAGCAACTCCCCTACTTGCTTATGGAGTTCCCTCCTCTCACGAGGAGCCATGTGGCGCACTGGTAAAGATACCGGTTTAGCATTATCCACCAAATATATTCGGAAGTCAATCTCCCGCTTCGGAGGTAAGCCCTTCACCTCCTCAAACACATCCGGATATTCCCGGACCACTCTCATAGATTGCAAACTCTCGACCGAAGCGTCAAGCTATTCAAGATAACTTAGCATAACAGAGTCCATGGGATTACAAGAAATCTCGAGAGTGTTACCCAAGCGGGTCATGAGCCTAACAACTCTCCTTTCGCAATCAAGAACGGCACCATTACTGGATAACCAGTCCATGCCCAAAATCAACCCATAGCCCGTGAAGCCCAACACAAAAGCATCACATCTAAACTCAATGCTAAGTATAGAAATCTTCAAACCCAAACATATCATGGACAAATAAGTGGAGCCCCCAATTGGGTTTGAAACAACCAAGGGATCATCTACCAGACTGGTGTCTAAGTGCAGTGACTCAACTAATGATGATGAGATAAACGAATGCGATGCGCCTGAATCAAACAATGTACGGACAGGATGGTCAAATAGAAAAACCAGACTTTCAACGGAAATAGTTCTACCTCTCTCCTGAATCGGTGGAACCGCGAGAGCCTGTACTTGCCCCCTAGCCTGACTCGGTGCCATAAGAGCTTGCACCTGTCCTCCTGAGGTAGATCCCGTCCTTTGCCCCTTCTTAGGGCAATCCTTCACTAAGTGCCCTGCTTCGCCACAGTGGAAGCAGCCTGTCTTCTTCTTCTTGCGACAATCCTTGCTTAGGTGGCCAGGTGTCCCACAATTGAAACACTTCTTCTTCTTGCCCTTGCCACCGTTGCCTTTCCCACCTTTGCTTTGCTGTTGTTGCTGAGGTTTCTTTTGATCTCCCTTCTTCTCGGGTGCCTTATTAGCATTAGGACCCTTCTCTTCCTCATACATGAGTGCCATGTCAACTAGCTTCTCAAAGGTGGCCCCCATAGGGATGTGAGTCATAGCCAACCCATGCATCGGTTCATTCAAGCCTTTCACGAACCGAAAAGCCTTCTTCTCCGGTGTATTCACCATGTCTAGGCCAAACCTTGCCAATTGATTAAACTTGTTGACATATTCCTTCACCGAAAGATTTCCTTGCTTTAGAGTCAAGAATCTTTCCATATACAAGTTTTCCTCCGCCCTTGAGAGAAACTTTGCCACAAATCTTTGCCTAAAATCCGCCCAAGAGTCAACGGGGCGTTCTCCATTAGTAACCTCCCACCAGAATGAGGCCTCTCCCTTCATTAACCAAGCAGCCAGCTTGACTTTCTTCCCTTCTTCCATCTCAAAGATATCTATCAACTCTTCCACCTCTTTAAGCCAATCCCTAGCCTCCACAAAGGTTTCAGATCCTTGAAAAGGTTTCCCTCCCATAGCTTTAAATTCCTTGCAAGTCTTAGCAAAAGTATCCGTGCGAGGAGGAGGGGGAAGAGGAAGATCGGGTGCTACGGTTGGTGGAGGAATATTTGCCGGACCCGTAGTGGTGGCCCTAGCCTCCATCAATCTCCTATACCATACTGGTACCGTCACACCCTCCGGAAGATTAAGATTCTCGGCCATACTGAAACGAAAAAGGAAAGATTCAAAACGGAGAATTCGAAGGATATAGATATGGCTATTGGGGATTATGCTTTTCTTTCAAAAACTTTTCTCTTAAAAGACATGTTTTTGAAAATATCTTTTCCAAAAATGGTTTAGAAAAATAGTTTTCTAAAAATTTTATCTGTTCTGGTAACCTTTGCTCTGATACCACGTGTAACACCCCACACCCGCTAAGGCCACTCATAAAGGGAATGCCATAGCATCGGTGGAGTATTTTAGTGAATATAGAACAGAAAAATTACAACAAGACAGATATAAATAGTACTTGAAATTTTAAAACATCATCTCATAACTGCGGAAATAAACATGTCTGGTTACATCATAAAACCACGATAAAAGTCAAGTACAATATCCATCAAAATAAAGAAGTACATAATCCCACTCTCTCATACAATAGCCATAACAAAAGAAAAGATAACTGGATAACTGGAGCTTTACATCTACCCAAGCTCCTAAAGACTGGAACAGCAATCCGATCAAGCTCTACTACCGCTAGGATCCACCGTAGGACCTGAGGGTTGGGAAAAAGATAAAAACAACGGGGTCAGACATAAGTCTGAGTGAGTCCTATAACTTTAACAATACAATCATTAAAGTAACCAGAGAAGACATAAACTTGACCTACGGTAATATCTGGGGATGAATGGCTACACTAAGCAGCTTGGTAGACTTAGGATAAACTAAGATAATCGTCAGGACGCATCTACCCACCCAAGGATAATTACTAACTGCACCACACCAGTCATTCCTACTTAAAGGTTGATCCCTTCCAAGGACTTAGAAAATTTCCCCAGTAGTTTCATGTACCCCTAGCCCACTGCATAGGTGCCGTCTGCCCCTATCTCCACTAGGTGTACCCGGTAATTCTTACCCAGTAGTTTCGTGTACCCCTACATAGGTGCCGTCTGCCCCTATCTTCATTAGGTGTACCCACTACCCTCAAGCGATCGGCTCCCTACCGTAGATACTCGTGCTGGTCCCACAGTGGGGTGTATCACTCCCCTAAAGTGGCTACCCAATATTAACGGTGCACGGCTTTATATCTACACGATGCAACAACGGCTTATCTACCAGCCCGGGCCCACACACGCATATGAAACCCGTTGGACTTGCGTTGCCACCGCTAACCCGTTTTGGCCTCTTATAATCAAGCCCAATATGCGTGTCCCGTCACTCGACATGGGTCGAGCCCACAAAGATACGTTTGGGATATTGGTTGAAATGGGCCCCCACAAGCTACCCACTTAAGCTTGTCAAATATCTAGTGTATCCCACTTAACCCTTTAATCATGTTTAATTACATGTTTCCACTTGGTTAAGTATTCTAATCGTATTTTCTATTGCCACCCAAGGCAACCCACTAGATTCCACATGCCACCCAAGGCAACCACCAAATTTCCTCATGCCACCCAAGGCACCCACTTAACCCCTCATGTCCCACTACATGCTAATATGGTTAAGTGTTTCTTAATTAATTAAGACCGTGATCTCCCATAAAGACCTCCCACATTAGACTGGCTGTTATGACCGCCTGGTTAAGCCGGTAGAAGCCGGGCAGTCTTACGTCATAACAGAGTCTAACCTCGTGTCTTTACCTTAATCACGTATTTAATTTATGGCTAAGACCTCTCACATTGGGCTGACATTTGTAGCAACTGGTTAAGCCGGTCGGGTCCGGGCAGTTTTACACTACAAATGAGTCCAACCTCGTGTCTTAGTCGATTAATTACACCTAATTAATCACCCCCATATTAATTATCCCTAATTAATATCAAGTTTTCCATAACATGGGTAGACCTAACTCAATAGGTAAATTCCCATGGGGTAGACCTAACTCAATAGGTAAATTCCCACTTATGGTAATTTATTTTTATGGTATGCTTAATCATACCCAAACATTCATTTATTAACATATTTATCAACCCCATCGTTCCCCACGTAAATCGTTCTCATTTCATGACATAAATAAGGGGAAGATCCTCACAAATATCATGGGTTTGGCACACAACTTTCTCATGGGTTAAAAGGATGTCAACTTGCATATATGAGCATATATTAACCCAACTACATACAACCCAAACTTGCATATTATCATACACATGATTGGCATAACATGTTGCATATGAGCTTGCATATTATCATACACATATCTTGCATAACATATTGAACTTGCATATAGGCATTCTCATAACTTGCATAACATGTTAAACATGCATTTAAGCATACACATAACTTGCATAAGCATCCACATACTTGCATAAGCATCCACATACTTGCATAAGCATTCACATACTTGCATAACTTGCATATCATGTCATTTAAGCATATACATATCTTGCATAAACATTCATATACTCGCATAAGCATGCATAACTCGCATATCACATAAATCTTGCATTTAACCATATACATGACTTGCATAAGCATCCATACACTTGCATAAGCATGCATAACTTGCATATCACATTAAACTTGCATTTAATCATATACTTAACTTGCATATCACTTTCAACTTGCATAACTCACTTTGCTAAACATGCATAATTCCACTTATTAAATATGCATAAATCCACTTATTAAACATGCATATATCAACTTGTTAAACATGCATAAATCAACTTATTAAGCATGCATAATCCAACTTATCAAATATGCATAAACATAGAACAACATAGAGTAACATATCATTATACATGATTCAAACTCACTAATCCGCATTTAAGACCATAAGTCTCATTACACCCAATCTACTTACTTTAACAATTAATGTTAAAGTGATAGAAACTCACCAAACTTAGGATTAGCAACCTTATGAAGTAGAATTAGTTGCAAACTATGAAGATAATGATGATTAGAGATTGATTAGAGAGGGATTAGCTTGCAACTTTCTTTATGAACTAGTGGAGGCCATGCTCAAATTTCATTTTGCCATAGTTTAGTTACAAGACTTAATTATGAATGAATTAGGGTAGGGTTGGGGTCTTATTTATAGGATTAGGTGAGTGTTTTAGGCCCTTAGATTAACCCTAGATTAGATTAGGACCCTTAGATTTAGGAAATCTCTAGAACCAGCCCTCCTAGCCAGCCTGAAACCCAACCTGGTGCAACCTGGTGCACCCAGGTTCACAGAAAGGTGCCACCCTGTCGACAGGCAAGTCGACAGGCATGTCGACACCCCTGTCGACAGGCCTGTCGACAGCCCTGTCGACATGGGTTGGGCGGGAAGCTTCCCGCCTGACCCCGCCTGGCCCATTCCAAATCTGAATTTAAATTTAAATTTAAATTCCTAAATCTGTTTTTAGCTCTAATTTTTCTGCAAACTTCCTTGGGCCATAACCGGGCCATACGGACTCCGATTTTCGAAAACTCGGACTCTATTTCGCGTATTTTTCCGAGACGAACGCAATAACGCAGCCCGTTACCCCCAATTCCCACATCTGAGATTATTTATCCTGTAATTAGTGAATTTTAGTATTAACTAAAATTCGGGGTGTTACAATATACATTTGATACACTCAAGCGAAATGAGTGGTTGGTCAAGTGTGGTTGGGTTACAATATGTTCTTGTTGAACTCAATGCATTCCCCTCTAGAGATACACTATCGAAAGGTGGCTACATACCTTGTTATAGTTGGAAATCTATTACCCAATAAGATCATGCGATTTTTGATTGTGTATTATGTATGAGGAGCGTGAGATGCAAGCGCTACATTAAATTGTTAATTATTTGATTTAAACACTATTAAAATATCAGAAGAGCTTTGATATTGAGAATATTTTGGTTTATCGTATGGTAAAAACTATCCATGTTTATGTGTGGATTGGTCTTACGATTATCCTTTCTTTAAAAAAGATTTTAAAAGTAAATCCAAGTGTTTGGATTTTACTCACACCAGTCCCATGACTGACCCAAAGTTTATTTTGTTTTGTTTTACCCTAAAATCTTAGGTGCCCAAATTTGTACGGGCAATCAAGTAGTCAGGATTTTACAGATATACTTGGAATAACTTGGAGCAGGAGGCTTCTGCATTTTATAACTACTATTTATTTTCCCTGTGTTGTTATGTGTTGTACGCTGAAATGGTATGTATATATAGTTATAGGTTTTTATTTCAAAAGTTATGTTATATAATATATTTATTCGTTCCGCTGTGAGATTCGTGTTTATTCTGATTCTGTTCTATTGTGATCTTCTCCTTCTTCTATTCTAACTTTCTTTCTTTCTATTTCTCACCCTATAACTTCTTTCTATTTATGATCTGGTATGTTCGATGCTTGGATAGATGACATGAGTTTTATGTCGATTTTCAGGGTCAAAAATTCTAGTTCGTTACAGTGGTATCAGAGTTGAAGGCTAAAGTGATTCCCTTGGCTCTGTGGCGTAACCCAATAGAGATGGGTTTGGTAATACCCTAGATTGAGTTTGAGTGTATATATATGAGGGAGCGTATTTATAGATTTTATAAAAACATTTTTATACTGTGGTGATTTATTGATTGAGTGTTTTATGAATTTTGGTCGACCAGTATGATCCACTGTATCGATAGGGGTTTCTAAACACTTGAATATGGTGAACCGACACAATATGTTTTGGAAAGTGGGTAAATGAAATAATTTTAACCAAAGTATATTTTAATATAAAGGAAATATATATATTAGAATTATTATAATATATACTAGATGTGTTGGTTATTATTGTAATCAAATAAGATTATAATTGAGATAGCTATAAATAACCAATCAGAATTTGTATAAATGTAATATATAAAATCAGATGAACTAAATCTGGAATTAAATCAAAATTTGAATTAAAACTCTAGAACTTGAAAAGGTGTTTGAAATGGATTTGGATTAAATATATGGAAATTTTAAGATCCTCGAAGATTTTAAAATGTTTTCCAAGCATTATGAAGGATATTTTGAAATTATTTCGAAATGAAAGTGTTTAAGAAATGAGTTTTGAAAATATTATTGTATTGACCTCAGTTTAGTCACTAGAAAATAATTCTGATAATTACGGCTACATCATCATTGTTCGTTTTCAAGTTTCTAAGTGACAAATTACTACGAAAGATATTAATTTTTAATTGTTTTGAGAAAATCAGTTGTTTTGAATTCCGAAAAAGGAATATTTAGTTTTAGAAATAACTAAGTTATTTAAAACTCCCAAGAAGAGACCGTTTGGTTTAAAAACAAATTAAATAGAAATTTGTGAGCTTCCCGGATTGTTTTGAGAGCACGACTCATTAGAACACAAAAAATAGAACATTTCATTGCTATTACAACAATCTACATCAGAGTCCAAGAAAATATCAGAATATGAATAAATAATTTATAGCGGAAAATACCAGAGTTTTACAAATACATAAAAATAAAATGTACAAATACAATGTACAACGGAAATACATCAACTAACACAACTGAAAGAAATAAACGGATACAAAGCTTTCTGAATATAGCTCCAGTTGTAATCCAGGATCCTGTCAAAAGAAATACCTGCAAACCAAAACAACTGGCTGCCCGTGTGGAAAATATGGACACCTAGAGTTTAGGTAGAAACAATAAACTCCGAGTCAGTCTTGGGACTGATGTGAGAACTAAAAAAATTATTAGCTTGATATCAAAGTTGGGTAAATCAAGGGACCTCGCCGTATAACACAGAACGGGTTCACTCGCATGAATACTCTAAAATAAAACAATTTGTAAACAATGCAATGCTTTTCAAAAAATGAAGCTATTATAAGACTCAGGTCCCATCACACAATGCAAGCACAAACCAGAGGATAGAGTTTTCCCTTACAATATCCAAACATGCTTGATACGCTTTAAAACAAATCATTTTGATGTTACTATAAGTGCATAGTGTCAAAACAACTTCAAATATAAATGTATCAATCATAGACGACATAGGTACCATATATTATGTCGCCATACATAGTTTTACAATTAAAACTAAGAACTGTCGTATTGGAAGTTGGATTTATTTCATGAGTTAAGGCAAGGGATGGTCTCCTTACCGATTTGGATAATCTCTAGCAAGATGAACCAGGATCACACTTATGGGCAACCCTTGGATCCTGTGGTGCCGGTCCACACTTACTTTAGTGGATTGGTAATTCCTGAACAATACGTTTCCCGGTCTTTTCGGACCTCCAAAACAGTCAGTATGTCGACCAATCATATTTTAGGCGCCTCGCATCCATCATCCACATAAGTAAAAATGTCTCGGCTCCATACCATGACATCACTTCTAGCTAAAATGAAACATATGCACTCACTGCGCTCCCTTATCCTGTTTTTGACTCATACCGAGGTGTGAGTCTCGCGAATTAACGTTATACACAAAGATGTGTTTCGATCATCATCCACAAGACTTTGCTTTTCAACAATAAGCTTTGATCATTTGCATCTTAGCATGCCACATTGTCAATGCATATCGTACCACTGATTTCCACCAATATATAACCTCTAAGCTCTTACGTCTTAGAGTAAGGTAGTAAGCAAGGGAATAAATTCTCTACCGCCAAACAGATATATGTATATATAGCAAAGATCAATGAATATAATATAAAGAAATACAATGTCAGACACACAATCCATTTGCAAGTCCGTTCTAGGTCTAAACGAAATCGAAGGAACCTTATTCCTCATCACATATATCCAATACAGGAGAGAGGCCCTCGCATATCCGGTCGATCTCCATGTACGTCTGGATGATCACCACATATTACCTTGTCTTGGGTGTACAGCCCAATCGAGTCATTAGTAATCATCCATACAATGTGAAGATCTCCGGTCTTCAACCACCGTCTTCATATCATCGACTTTTAGTCGTCGTATTAGTTATTCAGAATGGGATAAACCCGATCTTTCCAAATAACCCACGTATTTTATAATCAATAATCAAGTGCTATAAAAACACATCATACGCCTCATTCCAATTCAGAATATTCTTTTATTCAAATATTCACATCTTAGAGGAAAGGTTCCCATTAATTTTATCAAAGATAAGTTCTTTTAGACTTATTCTTTAATCTTCCTCTGTATCAATTTCAAAAGATTTTATTTTATCCTTTAACAATTCTAAACCAAATTAAGGTTTATAAAACTAGTCGGGATTAGCGAATCTTACCGAAGTGATCATTTATTTTTATCATTCCAATCTCAACCTATTCATCCCACAGAGCAAAATAGGCAGTATTCCATATCTAACACCCACTGTGTTATCGGTAAAATTAATTACCTTTTTTACGTTCAAATCTAATTAAAGTTTTAAATATCGCATGGAGTAAAACTAGCGGTACTCCATCTCGAAACATTTCTTTAATTCGGTGAATTTAGTTACCTCATTCACATTCAAATTTAATTAAAGATTCATTAATACTCCAACTTGGGTTTAATCTCAAAAATCATTACTTTGTGATTATTCAACTTTAAGAAATTAATCTTGTCTGTAACTATGTTAAAGAATCAATGTTATTAAAAACACAGTTTACAATAAACCAGATAAACTTCCATTAAATATAAAATCTTCGCGGCAAAATAGATCGATATATAATTGATATAAATTTTCGTACCAGACTAATAATATAAATGGAATAACGACAAAGCCTGTTAAACTCCTTATATAGTAACGGTCTTCCTTTATAGAAGCTCATCTCGATTATTACCAAATCAAAATCCATTCAATTCCAATTTAATATATTAAATTGGATCACTTTACTTTAGAAAATTTCCATTAAATCTTAGAATAAAATTTATAAATTCCAAATCATATCTTTACTGTTAATTGGGTTAAAGAACAATTGTTATTTAAAACATTGTTTATGATAAACCCAAATTCAACTTTCATTTCAATTCCAATAAAATTTATTTATTGGTAAACTTCTCTAAATCTTAATTGAAAGATTTATATATTTCTCATCTAGGTTTAAGAACAGTGTTATTGAAGACACCATTCACGAAGAACCCAAAATCCAATTTAATATTAAATACAAGGCTCTGAATGGAAATTATATAGACTTATATTCAATATCAAATTTTGAAACTAACGGATGTCGTATTGGGAATAACGATATCTATATCTTCCAAATTCCTCAACAATATTTGTATAATCATAGAATCCAATATTGAAATATTCCAAAGATTATTTCAATTTAAATCCCTTCCAATTCATACGTTGGAAAATTTTGGTTATATTAAAACCATTGTAATCCCTTTCAATTCTCCATTCTAGTTTTTAGCTAGTTAATTCAGATAAATATCTTTTATCTTTTCAAATATGGAATATTCCATCCAAAAACCTTATTCAAATCATTTATTGTGATATTAAATAATTTATTCGTATTTTTAATAATTTTAATAAGGCCCTTACAGTCGGTTTGCAATATCGGCCACCGAACTGCTTCCACAGAAACTTTTTCCAAAACTGATTTGGACGTCTTTTAAAATCTAACCATTATATTTTAAATCTCATACTGTCATCGGAAAGCTCTTTTCGATATGAACCCAATGGTTCTTGTTTCACAAGAATCTAACAGTCGGATCTCCCGTTACATCAATTCAAAGTCAATGGTCGAAATTCGTGAACGGTCTATGCGCGAAACGTTCTATTCAGGCCACTTAAATATATATAATATATTTCGTCGATTTGCATTTAAAACATATTTTGTAAATTATTTATAAATTTGTTTTAAAAATGATTCCAACTTCCATTTCAATTTTAAATAAAAATTGAATATTCCATATCATTGTAATATTAAAATGATAATATTTTTAAAATATCATATTTTGAAATCAAATCTTTCCAATATTCATTATAAAAATGAGTAAAATTGATATAATAATCCGTTCGAGTTAAAATGGCATTCAACTATTTCACTCGGCTGCATATATTTTAATATTTTCGTGTCTATCCAAAATCGGACATCAAAATCATATATTTGATTCTTCACTGAATATTATTTTAAAATATTCGTTATTTATGAATTGGAATCAAACTCAATCAATCACCATATAATATATTTTTATATGGATTCCATACTTCGCATGTACTCAAAAATAGTGATAAACGGCTATTAAAAATCCAACTCATATCTAGAGTGCAATTTACAATTGTATAAGCACTAACTAATTAAAAAATGCTTATCACAGTCCTTAATCAATAGGTTGACATATAATTAAATCCAAGGGAGATGTGAATTAATTATCATCCCCAGACCCATGTGGGGTTTTCAACCATCAACAAATAATTGGGCGATGTGTAAAATTATCGTCCCTATACCCGTGAGGGGTTTACATCACAATACATGTGAATTTATATATAGTTTAGTAATAATGGCATTAAAACTGTACGCATCCATCAATCATCACACAACATTTGCAATCACATGCAACAAATATAAATTCAGTTATAGAAATAAATAACTGTACAAAACTTTGAGTGAGAGAGTTCTCACATTGGCTTCCACTCCATCATTCTTTAATTGATGATTTTATTTTTAAACTAAATTAAATGAACGTTTAATTTAGCTAAAATTCCAACTTGCTTCTTTTTTGTTCTGGTCAGTTCCATGTGGTAGTGTTCGTTGTCATGATCGCAATACAACTGAAATCATCGGATTTTGATTTTGTATGAAAAATTTACAGGGTTTTAAACATTGGATAATTAAATATATAATTAGCTAAGTAATTAATCAATAATACTACCCCTTAATTACTCCATCCCTTCAGGAAACATCGAACCCAAAACCAAATTCCCCAAACCCGTCGTTGTACTCCCAAGAGGTCGTCGGACCCCCATCAGCCAACACCACAATGACCGCCGATGTCCACGCTCCCCACTCCCTCAACCAGCCGCCACTCGGTGGCCCCCACGCCTAGAAAACCGAGCTCGAACGGCAGCAGTTTGGTTGCAAAATTCGAGTGCCTTAGCCCATGAAATCCGATCATATCCGTATGGATTCAAAGCTCGTGGATTGGTCTTCAATTTTCATTCAAGAAGTTTCGAAATTCATTGCACGGATTGTGAGAAAGGAGGAGAAAAATCGGGCGATTTCCTCCAACTGACGGCGGCTAAAATTAATGAATTAGGGTTTTAGAATTTTGAGGTATATATAAACTATTATTTATTTTATTTTGATTCCAAAAAGTTAGTTTTTGCATTCGAACTCCAAAACAAACCCAACAAATATCGTTCATAACCAATAACCCCACTCTGGACACAATGGATTATGTTTCGTAATCAATTTGACTATTTTGATTAGTTTTTATCAAAATTAAATATAAATTAATATAATGGTCAATATTAAATTCAACATACATTTTAATTTGTCGAGGCCACATACCAACTCCAAAAATTATGAAATTTGAAATCTATCTATGTTTTGATGATATGGTCCTAACAAAATTAATTTCGTCGAATTTGGAGACTGTTTCAAAAATGGCCTTTTAGCTAGCTTATTAAATTCAAACTGAAATTGAAAATGCGTTTAAATTCACTAAACTCCCATATTAAATCCAAATGACTTGAAAATTTAAACCTAACAATAGTTTGACGTTCCGGATCCAATGAAAGTGGTTTCATCGAAAACGGAGGTCATTTGCAAAATGGCTATTTTTAAGGACTATATATATATATATATTAAAAATATATATGAATTCTATAGCAATTATTTCAAATTTTAATCTGGACATAACTTTTAATTTATAAAGTGAAATTTCAGTTTCTTACATTCATTAGAAAGATATAGTAAAACAGATTCTAACATTTTTTCTGTCCAATTCTGATTTATATTGAATTCTATACATTCATTTGAAGTTCAAAACCAAATTTTCAAACTACCGTTTCATTTCGAGTTCGTTTATAATTAATATAAATTTATACGTTCTGTAATGAACCGCATTTTTAGAGATATATAATTAATTTATTTAATTATATAATGGGTGATTTAGAGAAGTTAATGATCGTTTAATTAAATAATATTGAATATTTAATTAATAATTATAATAATATATTATAATGTCGAAATAGTTGGAAATAGTGAAATTCACATTATCATGTGAATTGAATAGCATACGAGATTTGGTGGAGTTTCAATTCGAAATATAATAACGATTGTATTGAATCGACGACAGTTGAACGTATAGTTTTTAATATATTTATAAACGAGCTTGAAATGGCGTTGCAGTTCGCGATTTGGCGATTTGAACTTCAACTGAATGTACATGATTCGTTTTAAGCCGGATTTCTGTGAAACAAGAAACGTGTGGAGCTGGTGGAGTATATCTTTCTAGCAGAAGAGAAAAATCAGGATTTCGTCGTGTAGATTTTGATGTACGTCCAAATCAAATTTCAGAAAAAGTCGCTGTGGAATTCCTTTATATTTTATAAAGGAATTACTTATTTTTAAAATAGGGATTTCAATATAAATCGAATATCGGGTTGACCCAGAAGTGAATATCAAGTTAGGAATTCATATAGGGATATTCTGAAGCTGTACGGTATTCCATGTGAATATAGACAAGAATATTTAATTTTAAATATTTTACGTAATTATATTTAAATATATTTATATATTTAAATAGGCTATTTAGAGCTTTAAAAATAGCCACTTTTGCAAACGAAGTCGGAATTCGACGAAACTACTTTTGTTGGATCCGCAATGTCAAATAGTTGTTAGATCTCCAGTTCTGTGATTTTTAGAGTCACTGTGTGGCCGTACGGATTTTTAGAGTGAAAAACAGTCGATAAATTGACCTTTAAAAATACGCTGGGTGAGCATACGAAGTCGGAATTCGACGAAACCAGTTTCGTTGGGACCGTAATGTCGAGCTCTAGCTACATATCCAGTTTGGTAATTTTTGGGTATCGTATGGAGTCACAAGGATTTTTAAGGACAAGAGATAAAGGGAAAATCGAATAAATAAAATAGAAAATCAATTAAAAAAATATCCCCACTTTTCTTGGGCAGTATGATGGCCACGCACACCTCATTTCCAACCACAAAGCGTACCAACCACCAAAATCACTATATATGACCGCGTATGCTCTTTACAGTGGAAATTTCCCAAAAGAAAAATCAAGTGAAAAGGAAATAAAATTCTATAAATTACAAATTATACATATATGGATTCAGCGAAGCAAGAACTTCATTCCTATGTGCTTCTTACAGGGTGCGATTCCCATTTCCGAGCTCGATATTTTTATAGCGTGAGATCTAGGGTTCGTTCATTTTGGAATTTGAGGCAACGATATTGGATTTGGAGTTTATATTCGGATTTGTGGTTTTAAGGAGCATCATTGGTGAATTTGTAGTGAAGTTCGATTGTGATTTGGGGCGTGTGATTCACAGAAGGCATCGTTGAAGCCTGTCGACGCTATCAACTCCCTGACGCGAGTTGCTTCTTGTTGGTATGAGGAGAGAGGGTTGGTGATGAGTGGAATATTGGTGATTTTTGTTCAATTTGTAGTGGAGAGTGGAGGGAGCGGTTTGGGCATGAAGTCTGGAAAATGGCGGTGTGTATAATGAGGAGTAGTAGCGTGTTATCAAGGAAGAAGAAGTAAACGAATGGACCAGGGTATGTTAAGATAGGTATGGGCCTTGTTCTAAGTGGTGAGCCCAATAATATTTTAGAGTTTAAGTTTTTAAATTCAAATAAGTGTATTAAATTGTAATTGCGATATCTCAGTCATTCTTTAATGAAATTCAGCAAAACAGGATCCGACAGGATCGTATGGATGGGAACAACACAATAAGACTGACCGGGGGTGAATCGGGACTCGTTACAATTTATGGTGAAATAAATGGTTCGACTGAATCAATGAACGCAAACCGATATTTATCGGTTAACGCGCAAAAGTGAGTAAATCTCACTAACTCTGAACAGTTTATAATTTCATGTTGTATTTTTAGAACTGTTAGAATTGTCTGTTTGATTGTGTGTTGACTGTTTGATTGAACTGCTAGTCAGTTAATGAAATATTATATATATATATAAATATATATAATATATAAACAGTTATATAGTTGTATATTGATTCTGTTTAACAGAATAATTCATATTGAACTGGAAGTGATGACAATCATGTTGTGTAACATCTGTGGATGTAGGGAAACAGGTTGGAGGAATCCAACTGGATTCCTCAACAGTTATTTTACTGCGATTTATATATTGTGATATATAATGTGATATATAATCTATTGGCGATTATATGTGTTTGGACGATAATGAACATCGTAATTTGATATAATTGAATACCATAACATACCGGAATGTTGGTAAGGAATAATTTCAAAGTGATATTGAAAACAGAATATTTATAAATAAGAGATATTTATAAATTTAAATATTTATAAATAAGGAATATTTATAAATTGGGATATTTATAAATAGGAGATATTTTAAAAAGGAAGATAAATTCAAAACATTTCTTTTTGAATGGAAAGGCCTGTGTGGCGAGTTTGGGGATTTTCCCGATGCTCCCGATACAAAGGAGGTTATGGCAAATTTTCCCGGGAATTTAAGGAATTAGAATATTTTTAAGAATAAATTTGAAAAGGGAATATTTTCAAATCATTTGCAAATAGAATAAAATAGAGAAAGGAAATATTTGTAAACCATTTACAAATAGAATTGAAAAGGAACTTATAAAAAGGAAATCATTTTTAAAGTGTAGAACCGTTATTTAAAAGTAAATCTTTTCAAATGAATAAAACGTTGATTAAAAGGAAATCTTTATAGAGTGAATAAAGTAAATCGAATATGGTATTCGAAGTTAGTTAATCGAATATGGTATTCGAAGGGAGTAAATCGAATATGGTATTCGAAGTTAGTTAATCGAATATGGTATTCGAAGTTAGTTAATCGAATATGGTATTCGAAGTTAGTTAATCGAATATAGACATTCGAAAGGAGTTAATCGAATATGGTATTCGAAGTTAGTTAATCGAATATAGACATTCGAAAGGAGTTAATCGAATATGGTATTCGAAGTTAGTAAATCGAATATGGTATTCAAAAGTTAGTTAATCGAATATGTTATTCAAAAGGGGTTAGTAAAGTCGAGTTAGTCAAATAGAGTTAACCAGTTAAAGTTAATCAGTTAGAGTTAACCAGTTAGAGTTAATCAGTTAGAGTTAACCAGTTAGAGTTAATCAGTTAGAGTTAATCAGTAGAGTTAACCAGTTGGAGTTAATTAGTTAGAGTTAATCGATTAGAGTTAAAACGAACTAGAGTTAATCAAATATAGTTATTTGAGACAGAGTTAGTTAAACATAGTATTCAGGGTAAGTTGCCATCTTGTACGACTGCTAGCGTAATTCGCAGGGCTGTAAATAGCCTAAGGCAATCGGATGTTTCCGTAGGGAGTCAGGCGTAACCATTGTGATCGCTGCGATCTAGAGTCAAGCGAATGGAGTTTAATCGAATATTAGTTATTCGATAGGAGTTAATCGAGTTGATCGAGTTGAGAAATAAGTTATGTTAATTAAGTTGAGTTGATCGGGTGGTTCGACCAAGTTAGTCGAGCATAGTTAATCGAATCGAATTGGTCGAACCAAGTAAGTCGAGTTAAGATAGTCAAGTTAGTCGAGTCTAGTTAATCGAATCGAATTGGTCGAACCAAGTAAGTCGAGTTAAGTTAGTCAAGTTAGTCGAGCCTAGTTAATCGAATCGAATTGGTCGAACCAAGTAAGTCGAGTTAGTCGAGTCAAGTTAAGTTAGTCAAGTTAAGTTCGTCGAGTTAAATAAATCGATGTTAGTTTCACCGAAAGGAGTTATCGATGTTAGTTTCATCGAAAGGAGTTATCGATGTTAGTTTCATCGAAGGGAGTAATCGATGTTAGTTTCATCGAAGGGAGTTATCGATGTTAGTTTCATCGAAGGGAGTTATCGATGTTAGTTTCATCGAAGTGAGATTTTCAAATATGAGATATTTGAAAAGGAAGAGTTATCGAATATTAGTTATTCGAAGAGAGATTACCGAATATCGTTTATTCGAGAAGAAGTTAATCGAATATAGGTTATTCGAAGAAAAGTTAATCAAATAGAGATTTCTCGAAGAGAGTTAATCGGCAAATTCGATTTTATCAAATTCGGGAAAGTACTTATACTTTCCAGTGTTTAAATAGAGATTTATTTATTTATAAATAAATAAGAGTTAGGTTAATTATTCACTAATAAGAATAGAAGTTATAATTAAAGTTAGATAATTCGAAAGGAGGGATTATAACGTTATCGTTATAACCAATGTTTTAAAATATAAAAGTGGATTAGTAAAATTGGATCCGAGAAAGGCGTAAAGAAGTTGTTAAAGATTAAAAGATAAACTTTGACCATTTCGAAGTTATAACGTTGTTCAGTTAAGGTCTGAGAGGTAATTATACCCCAACTTGAGTGACTTCCTTCTTAACTAAGAAATGGTAAGGTTTGATCGTAAAGGAGTTTTGGAAATGTTTTCCAAACGAGAATCAGAAATGTTTTCTGATAAAAGAAAATAATAATTTAGAACATAAGGAAACAAGAGATAAGTAAATAAATGAACTAAAAAGATTAATGTTAAATGATGTTTGTTCGATATAATTTCCATCTGGAAATAATATCGTTGTTTGCACACTTGTTTATCTTTGATAGTTAACTCACAGACTATCGAAGTTTTTGACCATTTTAACGTTGTTAATATGGAGAGACCGGTTGGATTATTATCCAAAGAACCACTCTGTATTGGCATAAGCGTTGCGAATCATATATGCCAAAGATAATTGAAGACGGAGTAAAATGCAAGGGCTGTTGTATAAGTCTTAGATAACAGTGACTAAGATGGATATACTGAATAGTGCCTTCGGTTTGTCCAGTCCCAGGACAACTTGTATGGACGAAGGTCTGACAGAGTATATCCAATGGATCGCGTAAGTTGATCTGTTCAAACGTATTCACGTTTGGTGGCAGAGGAATTCGTTTCTCTTAGCTGTATACCCGTGTTATTTTTGAATAAATCAATTTGTGATTTGGCGGGTATGACGATGTGACATTCTAAGTGAATGAGGATGACTTGTATGAATGAATGTCTGATAGAGTATTTCCAGAAAGGTCACGTACATTGATTTCTTCAACCATACCAAGAGTGGAAGCGGAGAAGGAAACTTCTTTTAGCTGACACGTAATGTATGGTTGTAGACGTCAATTAGTGATTTTCGATGGACCTAACAATGTGGCATTCAAAGTGAATCTGATGTGATGATAAAGCGTAGCTTCTAGCCTCATCAACCAGTAAATGACAGAAATCGGGCAGGCAGCATGTCTATGTCGGTTGCACCGAAGTAGGGTGTATAATCACCTATCTAGTGAATATTCATTGGTTTCTTAAATCTATCAATGCTGTCCCATATATATACGGGAACGGTTGCTGATCCCAACCGTTGGTGATGTACATTCGATACACTCAAGCGAAATGAGTGGTCGGTCATGTGTGGCCGGGTTGCAAGATGTTCTTGTTGAACTCCAGTGTATCGTTCCTAGAGTACACTGATCGGAAGGTGGTTCCATACCTTGTCATAGTTGGAAATCCAGTATCCAATACGTGCTTGCGATTTTGATTGTATACTATATATGTAGAACGTGAGATGAAAGCGTTTCTGCTAGTTGATATCTATTTGTACATAGACATTATTATAATATCAAAAGGTTTTTGATATAAAGATATTTTGGATTCTCATAAGGGAAAAACCCGTTCTGTTCTGCGGCATGGTCTTATGAGATATCGTTTACTTGTTCATATGCCTGTTTAAGCTATTTTACTCACACCAGTCCCATGACTGACCCGGAGTTTATTTGTTTTGTTTTCCCTAAACTCTTGGGTGCCTAATTTTGTACGGGTAGTCAAGTAGTCAGGAATTTACAGATATACTGGAAGAGCGTGGAGCAGGAGGCTTCAAGATCATATAGCTATAGTTATTTCCGCTGTGTTGTAAGTGTTGTACTCTGATAAGTGCTATTATATACATAACTGTTATATTTCAAAGTTATGTTATCTATTATATGTTATTCGTTCCGCTGTGAGGTTTGTGTTACTCTGATGTTGTGTTCTTCTTCTTCTTCTGTTCTAAGTTTCTATCTTATATATTCTCACCTTCTAATTTCTTTCATTAATTACCGGGATTTTTCGATGTTTTGGTTATCGATGTCGTGCTTATGTCGATAACCAAAGTCGCTCAAAATCCGGGTCGTTACAGTTGGTATCAGAGCTTAAGTTAAGTTTTACCTTGGCTCTGTGACGTGACTCGGTAGAGATAGCGTTAGTAATACTCTAGATTGAGTTTGAGTGTATATATACGAGTGCGTATTTGTATTTGATATAAAAATGGTTTTATATTGTGGGGATTCATTGGCTGAGTTGTTTATGAGTTCTGGTCGATCAGTTTGATCCACTGTATCGGTAGGAGTAAATAAACACTTGAATACGATGGACCGACACAGTATGGATATGTGATATATTATCATATATAGGATATATTTGTTGCTATTATAATCGAGTAAGATTATAAATTAAATGGTTAAGTATATAACCAATCAGAATCATATAAGTAAAGTATATGAAATAAGATGAATTAAATTTGAATTTAAATCAGATTTGGAATTAAAATAAGGAAATTTTAAGTTCTTGGGAGATTTTGAAATGTTTTCAAAATGGAAGTATTTAGTAATAGTATTAAAAATGATATAGTATTGAAATCACTTGGGTCGCTGGAAAATAATTCCGATGATGACTGCGCACTATCATCGTTGTGATTTTCGAGTTTCTAAGTGGTGGATTACTACAAAAGATTTTGATTTGAATTGTTTTGAGAAAACAAGGTGTTTAGAAATTCAAAGGTTTTGAATTGTTGACTATGATTTCAAGTTGATTTGAAAGAAAACCCAGGAATTTAAATTCTAGAATTTAAATGTAATTTGTGGAGTTAAGTAAAATTGAAATGGATTTAAAGATAATCTGGAGTGGAATTGAGTTGATGGGTTAAGAGTTTGAAATCTGATATGAGAGTTTGAATAGAATTTGACTTGGATAGAACCAAGTGTTTGAGTTGAGGGTTGGATTAAGATGATAAGAGTATACGTGAATTGGTAACAGGTGGAAGGGATATAATAATATGCCCGACAAAAAGACACAAGTTTATATTTGATATAAGCATGAGATTTATGAGCCGAATTGGCAAACCGTTTGGCGTTTTGATTTTCTTTTGGGTTGAAGAAGGCCCAGAGAGGCGAGTTGGAGTTTGAGCTATTGACCAGAACAAAGGAGGTGCTGGCAAAAAATTTCGAAAGTTTAAAGTGTTAGAAAATTTTCAGAATTTTTGAAAATTTTAGTTAGTCGGAATAAATAATTATTTTTGTCGATAATAATTGGTTCAGTTGAAATCAGAAATAAGGTGTAAACAAATCTTAGGAATTCCAATAGAGAGGGTCGTCCTCTAACTTAGCAATTTCGAGGACGAAATTATTTTAAGTGGGGAAGAATGTAATGACCCGCATTTTTTAGAGATATATAACTAATTTATTTAATTATATAATTGGTGATTTAGAGAAGATAATGATCGTTTAATTAAATAATATTGAATATTTAATTAATAATTATAATAATATATTATAATGTCGAAATAGTCGGAAATAGTGAAATTCACAATATCATGTGAATTGAATAGCATACGAGATTTGGTGGAGTTTCAATTCGAAATATAATAACGATTGTATTGAATCGATGACAGTTGAACGTATAGTTTATAATATATTTATAAACGAGCTTGAAATGGCGCTGCAGTTTGCGATTTGGCGATTTGAACTTCAACTGAATGTACATGATTCGTTTTAAGCCGGATTTCTGTGAAACAAGAAACGTGTGGAGATGGTGGAGTATATCTTTCTAGTAGAAGAGAAAAATTGGGATTTCGTCGTGTAGATTTTGATGTATGTCCAAATCAAATTTTAGAAAAATTCGCTGTGGAATTCCTTTATATTTTATAAAGGAATTATTTATATTTAAAAAAGGGAATTCAATATAAATCGAATATCGGGTTGACCCAGAAGTGAATATCAAGTTAGGAATTCATATAGGGATATTCTGAAGCTGTACGGTATTCCATGTGAATATAGACAAGAATATTTAATTTTAAATATTTTATGTAATTATATTTAAATATATTTATATATTTAAATAGGCTATTTAGAGCTTTAAAAATAGCCACTTTTGCAAACGAAGTCGGAATTTGACGAAACTACTTTTGTTGGATCTGCAATGTCAAATAGTTGTTAGATCTCTAGTTCCGTGATTTTTAGAGTCACTGTGTGGCCGTACGGATTTTTGGAGTGAAAAACAGTCGATAAATTGACATTTAAAAATACGCTGGGTGAGCATACGAAGTCGGAATTCGACGAAACCAGTTTCGTTGGGACCGTAACGTCGAGCTCTAGCTACATATCCAGTTTGGTAATTTTTGGGTATCGTATGGAGTCGCAAGGATTTTTAAGGACAGGAGATAAAGGGAAAATCGAATAAATAAAATAAAAAATCAATTAAAAAAATATCCCAACTTTTCTTGGGTAGTATGAAGGCCACACACACCTCATTTCCAACCACAAAGCGTACCAACCACCAAAACAACTATATATGACCGCATATGCTCTTTACAGTGGAAATTTCCCAAAAGAAAAATCAAGTGAAAAGGAAATAAAATTCTATAAATTACATATTATACATATATGAATTCAGCGAAGCAAGAACTTCATTCCTATGTGCTTCTTACAGGGTGCGATTCCCATTTCCGAGCTCGATATTTTTATAGCGTGAGATCTAGTGTTCGTTCATTTTGGAATTTGAGGCAACGATATTGGATTTGGAGTTTATATTCGGATTTGTGGTTTTAAGGAGCATCATTGGTGAATTTGTAGTGAAGTTCGATTGTGATTTGGGGCGTGCGATTCACTGAAGGCATCGCTGAAGCCTGTCGACGCTATCAACTCCCTGACGCGAGTTGCTTCTTGTTGGTATGAGGAGAGAGAGTTGGTGATGAGTGGAATATTGGTGATTTTTGTTCGATTTGTAGTGGAGAGTGGAGGGAGCGGTTTGGGCATGAAGTCTGGAAAATGGCGGTGTGTATAATGAGGAGTAGTAGCGTGTTATCAAGGAAGAAGAAGTAAACGAATGGACCAGGGTATGTTAAGATAGGTATGGGCCTTGTTCTAAGTGGTGAGCCCAATAATATTTTAGAGTTTAAGTTTTTAAATTCAAATAAGTGTATTAAATTGTAATTGCGATATCTCAGTCATACTTTAACGAAATTCAGCAAAACCGGATCCGACAGGATCGTATGAATGGGAGCAACACAATAAGACTGACCGGGGGTGAATCGGGACTCATTACAATTTATGGTGAAATAAATGGTTCGACTGAATCAATGAACGCAAACCGATATTTATCGAGTAACGCGCAAAAGTGAGTAAATCTCACTAACTCTGAACAGTTTATAATTTCATGTTGTATTTTTAGAATTGTTAGAATTGTCTGTTTGATTGTGTGTTGACTGTTTGATTGAACTGATAGTCAGTTAATGAAATATTATATATATATATATATATAAATATATATAATATATAAACAGTTATGTAGTTGTATATTGATTCTTTTTATCAGAATAATTCATATTGAACTAGAAGTGATGACAATGATGTTATGTAACATCTGTGGTTGCAGGGAAACAGGTTGGAGGAATCCAACAGGATTCCTCAACAGTTATTTTACTGTGATTTATATATTGTGATATATAATGTGATATATAATTTGTTGGCGATTATATGTGTTTGGACGATAATGAACATCGTAATTTGAAATAATTGAATACCATAACATACCGGAATGTTGGTAAGGAATAATTTCAAAGTGATATTGAAAACAGAATATTTATAAATTGGAATATTTATAAATAATAGATATTTATAAATTTAAATATTTATAAATAAGAATATTCATAAATTGGGATATTTATAAATAGGAGATATTTTAAAAAGGAAGATAAATTCAAAACATTTCTTTTCGAATGGAAAGGCCTGTGTGGCGAGTTTGGTGATTTTCCCGATGCTCCCGATACAAAGGAGGTTATGGAAAATTTTCCCGAGAATTTAAGGAATTAGAATATTTTTAAGAATAAATTTGAAAAGGGAATATTTGCAAACCATTTGCAAATAGAATAAAACAGAGAAAGGAAATATTTGTAAACCATTTACAAATAGAATTGAAAAGGAACGTTATAAAAAGGAAATCATTTTTAAAGTGTAGAACCGTTATTTAAAAGTAAATCTTTTCAAATGAATAAAACGTTGATTAAAAGGAAATCTTTATAAAGTGAATAAAGTAAATCGAATATGGTATTCGAAGTTAGTTAATCGAATATGGTATTCGAAGGGAGTAAATCGAATATGGTATTCGAAGTTAGTTAATCGAATATGGTATTCGAAGTTAGTTAATCGAATATGGTATTCGAAGTTAGTTAATCGAACATAGACATTCGAAAGGAGTTAATCGAATATGGTATTCGAAGTTAGTTAATCGAATTTAGACATTCGTAACGAGTTAATCGAATATGGTATTCGAAGTTAGTTAATCGAACAAGGTATTCGAAAGTTAGTTAATCGAATATGTTATTCGAAAGGGGTTAGTCAAGTCGAGTTAGTCAAATAGAGTTAACCAGTTAAAGTTAATCAGTTAGAGTTAACCAGTTAGAGTTAATCAGTTAGAGTTAACCAGTTAGAGTTAACCAGTTAGAGTTAATCAGTTAGAGTTAACCAGTTGGAGTTAATTAGTTAGAGTTAATCGATTAGAGTTAAAATGAACTAGAGTTAATCAAATATAGTTATTTGAGACAGAGTTAGTTAAACATAGTATTCATGGTATGTTGCCATCTTTTATGACTGCTAGCGTAATTCGCAGGGCTGTAAATAGCCTAAGGCAATCGGATGTATTCTGAGGGAGTCAGGCGTAACCATTGTGATCGCTGCGATCTAGAGTCAAGCGAATGGAGTTTAATCGAATATTAGTTATTCGATAGGAGTTAATCGAGTTGATCGAGTTGAGAAATAAGTTAAGTTAAATAAGTTGAGTTGATTGGGTGGTTCGACCAAGTTAGTCGAGCCTAGTTAATCGAATCGAATTGATCGAACCAAGTAAGTCGAGTTAAGTTAGTCATGTTAGTCGAGCCTAGTTAATCGAATCGAATTGGTCGAACCAAGTAAGTCGAGTTAAGTTAGTCAAGTTAGTCGAGCCTAGTTAATAGAATCGAATTGGTCGAACCAAGTAAGTCGAGTTAGTCGAGTCAAGTTAAGTTAGTCAAGTTAAGTTCGTCGAGTTAAATAAATCGATGTTAGTTTCATCGAAAGGAGTTATCGATGTTAGTTTCATCGAAAGGAGTTATCGATGTTAGTTTCATCGAAGGGAGTTATCGATGTTAGTTTCATCGAAGTGAGATTTTCAAATAAGATATATTTGAAAAGGAAGAGTTTTCGAATATTAGTTATTCGAAGAGAGATTATCGAATATCGTTTATTCGAGAAGAAGTTAATCGAATATAGGTTATTCGAAGAAAAGTTAATCAAATAGAGATTTCTCGAAGTGAGTTAATCGGCAAATTCGATTTTATCGAATTCGGGAAAGTACTTATACTTTCCAGTGTTTAAATAGATATTTATTTATTTATAAATAAATAAGTGTTAGGTTAATTATTCACTAATAAGAATAGAAGTTATAATTAAAGTTAGATAATTCGAAAGGAGGGATTATAACGTTATCGTTATAACCAATGTTATAAATATAGAAGTGGATTAGTAAAATTGGATCCGAGAAAGGCGTAAAGAAGTTGTTAAAGATTAAAAGATAAACTTTGACCATTTCAAAGTTATAACGTTGTTCAGTTAAGGTCTGAGAGGAAATTATACCCCAACTTGAGTGACTTCCTTCTTAACTAAGAAATGGTAAGGTTTGATCATAAAGGAGTTTTGGAAATGTTTTCCAAACAAGAATCAGAAATGTTTTCTGATAAAAGAAAATAAGAATTTAGAACATAGGGAAACAGTAGATAAGTAAATAAATGAACTAAAGAGATTAATGTTAAATGATGTTTGTTCGATATAATTTCCATCTGCAAATAATATCGTTGTTTGCACACTTGTTTTTCTTTGATAGTTAACTCACAGACTATCGAAGTTTTTGACCATTTTAACGTTGTTAATATGGAGAGACCGGTTGGATTATTATCCAAAGAACCACTCTGTATTGGCATAAGCGTTGCGAATCATATATGCCAAAGATAATTGAAGACGGAGTAAAATGCAAGGGCTGTTGTATAAGTCTTAGATAACAGTGACTAAGATGGATATACTGAATAGTGCCTTCGGTTTGTCCAGTCCCAGGAAAACTTGTATGGACGAAGGTCTGACAGAGTATATCCAATGGATCGCGTAAGTTGATCTGTTCAAACGTATTCACATTTGGTGGCGGAGGAATTCGTTTCTCTTAGCTGTATACCCGTGTTATTTTTGAATAAATCAATTTGTGATTTGGCGGGTATGACGATGTGACATTCTAAGTGAATGAGGATGACTTGTATGAATGAATGTCTGACAGAGTATTTCCATAAAGGTCACGTACATTGATTTCCTCAACCGTACCAAGAGTGGAAGTGGAGAAGGAAACTTCTTTTAGCTGACACGTATTGTATGGTTGTAGACGTCAATTAGTGATTTTCGATGGACCTAACATTGTGGCATTCAAAGTGAATCTGATGTGATGAAAAAGCGTAGCTTCTAGCCTCATCAACCGGTAAATGACAGAAATCGGGCAGGCAGCATGGCTAAGTCGGTCGCACTGAAGTAGGGTGTATAATCACCTATCTAGTGAATATTCATTTTTTCTTAAATCTATCAATGCTGTCCCATATATATACGGGAACGGTTGCTGATCCCAACCGTTGGTGATGTACATTCGATACACTCAAGCGAAATGAGTGGTCGGTCATGTGTGGCCGGGTTCCAAGATGTTCTTGTTGAACTCCAGTGTATCGTTCCTAGAGTACACTAATTGGAAGGTGGTTCCATACCTTGTCATAGTTGGAAATCCAATATCCAATACGTGCTTGCGATTTTGATTGTATACTATATATGTAGAACGTGAGATGAAAGCATTTCTGCTAGTTGATATCTATTTGTACATAGACATTATTATAATATCAAAAGGTTTTTGATATAAAGATATTTTGGATTCTCATAAGGGAAAAACCCGTTCCGTTCTGCGGCGTGGTCTTATGAGATATCGTTTACTTGTTCATATGCCTGTTTAGACTATTTTACTCACACCAGTCCCATGACTGATCCGGAGTTTATTTGTTTTTTTCCATAAACTCTTGGGTGCCTAATTTTGTACGGGCAGTCAAGTAGTCAGGAATTTACAGATATACTGGAAGAGCGTGGAGCAGGAGGCTTCAAGATCATATAGCTATAGTTATTTCCGTTGTGTTGTAAGTGCGGTACTCTGATAAGTGCTATTGTATACATAACTGTTATATTTCAAAGTTATGTTATCTATTATATGTTATTCGTTCCGCTGTGAGGTTCGTGTTACTCTGATGTTGTGTTCTTCTTCTTCTTCTATTCTAAGTTTCTATCTTATCTATTCTCACCATCTAATTTCTTTCATTAATTACCGGGATTTTTTGATGTTTTGGTTATCGACATCGTGCTTATGTCGATAACCAAAGTCGCTCAAAATCCGGGTCGTTACACGTTCAAACTACGGTTTAAATAATTTTTAAATCATTAGTTCTTAAAATCCATTAAATCAATTAAAAATAAATTTTTAATTGGTTCCAAAATCTGGGTTGTTACAATCTCCCCTACTTAAAATCTTTTCTGCCCGAAAAGGAAGGTAAAATCGAAGGTTGTTTACTTAATCAACTCAACCTTTGCTTGACTCAAGTTCTTCAACTTTTCAGTTTCTAAGAACTTTCTAATATCTCAAAATTTGGCTAACACCCTAAATTTTTGAAAAATTTCGCCATAACCTCTTTTGTACGAGTTGATCGGTAAAACCAAAACTTTCCTCATAGAACCCTCATCAATCAAAAAGAAAAAGAAAATGCCAAGCGACTTGCCAATGGGCTCATAAAATCATCAAACCCAATGAATAAAGTAAACATGCAACTATTTGGCAGGCATACAATTTTATTCCTCCTCTTAGCTTCCATGCTATGACATGTTCCATATATATGTACATGTATGCAATTCCAATCAATTTTCAATTTAGTTCGATATTTGACTCGATTTGGCTTAATTTACCTTTCATTTTCATATTGGTTTTTATCATTCCAATATTTTTATTAGTTAAACTAATAATCATCCATCACAACCAGCAATCAATTAGTTGATCATCTTTTCAAATATATAACTTTTATATACTCAAAAATCATATTTCCAATGCGAAAACACAAGCAATAAAATCTAACTAAGTTTTGGTTCTCACACCAATCACTTGGAGATATATAGATATCCCACTTTTAAAAGTCGAACATAAACACTGATGATGACGCGTCAATCATAGAATCATATCCGGGGGACTAGAGTGTCATTCAATATCTATCCAATATATTTGAGACTTCGAATATATGTTCATGACGCGTATATGCAAAATTTGCATATACTTGATAGTCCAAATTCAAAATTAAATACCTAAATCTTTTAATAAGATGTAATTTTCAAAACAAAACTCATCTTTTACACTACGCTCTTATAACTCATTCTAGGATATTACTAACCCTATCTCAAACGAGACATTCTTATAGGAAATTACTAATCCTATATCTGATGACCTTTTTAATTCGGTTCTAACTTATCCTGTACACGAGCTTTTCAAACCAAAGCTCTGATACCACCTGTGGCGACCCAGACTTCCCCGATTGTTTAGAGAACATGACTCATCAAAACACAAACAATAGAACATTTCATTACTATTACAACAATTTACACCTGAGTACAAGAATATACCAGAATATGAATAAATAATTTACAGTGGAAAATATCAGAGTTTTATAAATACATAAATGTAAAATGTACAAATACGATGTACAGTGGAAATACATCAAGTAACACAACTAAAAGAAATACACGGATACAAAGCTTTCCGAATATAGCTCCAATCGTAATCCAGGATCCCGTGAAAAGAAATATCTACAAACCAAAACTACTAGCTGCCCTTGTGGAAAATATGGGCACTCAGAGTTTAGGTAGAAACAATAAACTTTGACTTATTCATGGGACTGGTGTGAGAACTAAAACAGTTATTAGCTTGATTTTAAAGTTGGGTAAATCAAGGGACCACGCCGTATAACACGAAACGGGTTCACTCCCATAAATAATTTAAAATAAAACAATTTGTAAACAACGCAATGCTTTTTTTAAAATGAAGCTATTATAAGACTCAGGTCCCATCACACCATGCAAACACAAACTAAAGGATAGGGTTTTCCCTTATAATAGCCAAACATTCTTGATACGCTTTAAAACAAATCATTTCTATATTACTATAAGTGTATAGTGTCAAAATAACTTCAAATATAAATGTATCAATCATAGATGGCATAGGTACCATATATTATGTCGCCATACACAGGTTTACAACTAAAACCGAAAACTGTAGTATTGGAAGTTCGATTTCCATCATGAGTTAAGGAAAGTGATGGTCTCCTTACTGATTCGGATCACCTCTAGCAAGATGACCCAGGATCACACCTATGGGAAACCCTTGGATCTTGCAGTGCCGGTCCACACTTACTTTAGTGGATTGGTTATTCCTAAACAATACGTTTCCTGGTTATCAGACCTCCAAAATGGTCAATATGTCGACCAATCATATCTGAGGTGCCTCGCATCCATCATCCAAATAAGTCAAAATGTCTGGACTCCATACCATGACATCACTTCTAGCTAGAAAGAAATGTATGCACTCACTACGCCCCCTTATCCCATTTTTGACTCACACCGAGGTGTGAGGCTCGCGAATTAATGATATACACAAAGTTGTGCTTTGATCATCATCCACAAGACTCTGCTTTTCAACAATAAGCCTTGATCATTTGCATCTTAGCATGTGAAACGACCCAAACTCTCCCTTACGGGAAAGCTCAGATTGAGTTGAGAACAAGACAAATCAGAACACAAACAGAAGAACATTTCATTGTTATTACAATAATTATTCAAAGCACAAGAATATAACAGAGTATGAATAAATAATATACATTTGAAAAATATCAGAGATTCAAATTACAAAGTAGCGGAAAATCTATACATAACACAACTATAAGAAATACATGGATACCGAGCTTTCCAAGTATAGTTCCAGCTGTAAATCCAGGATCCTGTGAATATAATATCTATAGAAACCCAACTACTAGATGCCCGTATGGAAAATAGGGGCAACTAGAGTTTAGGTTAAAACAATAAACTCCAGGTCAGTCATGTGACTGGTGTGAGAACTAAAACAGCTATTTAAAACTTTACTTTAAAAATAAAGTAAGTCTAGGGACCACGCCATATAACACATAATGGGTTTTCTCCCAAGAATACCAATGCATAAAACAAATAATGCAATGCTTTTTGGAAAAATGAAGCTATTATAAGACTGAGGTCCCATCACACATTGCAACGCAAGCCGAAGGATAGAGTTTTCTCTTATAATAGCCAAACATGCTTGGTATGTTTAAAACAAATCATTTGATACTATTATAAGTGCATAGTGTATAAAACAACTTCAAATATAAATGTATCAATCATAGACGGCATAGTATCCCATGCTACTATGTCGCCATATAGGTTTACAATCAAAACCGAAATGTCACATATTGGAAATTGGATTTCCGTCATGAGTTGAGGCAAGGGATGTACTCCTCACGGCTTTGAGACACTCTAGCAAATGTCTCAAGATTACACACTCTTGGCAACCCTTGGATACTTTAGGGCCGGTCCTCTCTTACGTTTGAGGATTGGCAATTCCTGAACACACGTTTCCCGGTCCTATCGAACCTATCCATCGGCTGCTTAGCAACTGATATATCTGAGGCACCTTGCAATCCATCATCCACATAGGTAAAAATAAATAAATGTCTGGGCTCCATACCATGACACCACCCATTGCTAGAAAGAAATGTCGCACTCTCTCTGTAGGCCCTTATCCCGTTTTTGACTCATACCGAGGTGTGAGGCTCGCGAATTAACGCTATACACAAAGCTATGCTATATTAAAGTCGTGCTTTGATCATCAACCACAAGACTTTGCTTTTCAACATAAGCCTTGACCATTTTCATCTCAACATGCCACACAGGCAATTCACGCCATGTGACTGATGTCTATCGATATATAACCTCTGAGCTCGTACGTCTCAGAGAAGGGTGTTAAGCAAGAGAATAAATTCTCCACCACCAAACAGATATATATTTAATAGAGATCAATCAACACGGAAAAAAAATCCAATGTCAAACATACATCCATTTACAAGTTCGTTCTGGATCTGAATGAAACCAAAGGCACCTTATTCCTCATCCCATATGTCCAGTACAGTAGAGAGGTCCTCGCATATCCGGTCGATCTCCAAGTACATCTGGATTATCACCACTTATTACCTTGTCTTGGGTGTACTGCCCAATCAAGACATCAGTAATCATCCAAACGATGTGATGACCTCCGGTCTTCAACCACCGTCTTCATCGTCGACTTATCGTCGAATCAGTTATTTATAATGGGTATAAACCCGGCCTTTCCAAATAACTCGCTTATATTATAAACAAGTGATATAAGCACACAACATACCTCATTCCAATCCAAAATATTATTTTATTCAAATATTCAAATCTTTAGGGGAAGGTTCCCATTAATTTTATCAAAGATAAATTCTTTAAATTTATTCTTTAATGTTCCTTTGGATATCAATTCAAACCATATTAAGGTTTTCCAAACTAGTAGGGATTAGCGAACCTTACCGAAGAAATCATTTATTTTATTTCCCAATCCCAACCTATTCATCCCATGGAGAAAAACTAGTAATACTCCATATCTAACACCACGGTGTTATTGGTAAAATTAACTACCATTTCACATTCAAATCTAATTAAAGATTTAACTATCGCTTGGAGCAAAACTGGTGATACTCCATTCTCGATCATTTCTCCGAATTTGATAATTTAAATTATCACATTCATATTTCAATCTAATTAAACATTCGTTAAAACTCTACTTAATTTTAATCCCCAAAAATCATTATATAATGATTATTCAAATCTGGGAAATAAATCATGCCTTTAAAATGGTTAAAGAACAAATGTAATTTAAAACACAGTTCACGATAAACCCAAAATCACATTCCAGTAATTATGGAATCTTCACAGAAAATAGATCAATATATAATCGATATCAATTTCCGTATCTGACTAATAATATAAATGGAATAACGACAAAGCCTTTTAAATTCCATATTTATTAATAGTCTTCCTCCATAGAAACTCACTTCGATTATTGCCAAATGGAACTCCATTCCATTCCAATTTATTTTATTAAATTGGAAAACTTTACATTGGAAAATTTCTATTAAATATTAATAAAAAGATTTATAAATTCCAAATCACATTTCACTGTAAATCGGGTTAATGAACGAATTTCGTTAAAAACACAGTTCACAATAAACCTGATTCACATTCCATTTTATTCTAGTTATTAAATATAACTGGAAACACTAATAATCTTAATTAAAATATTTATTCTTTTCAGACAGGGTTTAAGGATAATGTTATTTAAGACACCATTCACGACAAATCCAAAATCTAATTCTTTTATTCAATTCCAATCAAATCTTAATTAATTGGAAAACTTCACTAAATCTTAATTAAAAGATTTGTTCTTTCCTCAACTGGGTTTAAGAATAGTGTTAATGAAGACACCATTCACGACAAACCCAAAATCCAATTCAATATTAAATACAAGGCTCTGAATAGAAATTATATCGGCTTATATTCAATATCAAATTCTGAAATCAACAAATATTGTATTGGGAATAACAATATAAATATCTTCAAAATTCCTCCACAATATCCGTATAATCATGGAATCCAACAACGAAATATTCCGAAAATAATTTCGATTCAAATCAATTCTGATTCATATATTGCAAATTCTAGTTATTTTTAAACCATTTCAAATCCACTTTATTTATTTAAAAATATTTGATTATAATTCTAGTTCATTTTGATAAAAATATATTTTTATCTTTACGAACATGGAACTTTTCATCCAAATTCTTTCCAAATCATTTATTATTATTTTATACAAATCATTAATATTTTTAATAATTTTGTCAAGGCTCGTACAGTCGATTTCCATAAACGGTCATTGAACTACACTTACAACGACCTTTTCTAAATTTGATTTGGACATTATTCCAAATCCAACTGTTAGATTTCAAGTCTCTTAAATTCGTTGGAAAGCCCTTTTCGATACGAACCCAACGATTCTGGTTTTAGGAGAATCTAATGGTCGGATCTCCAATAATGTCAATTCGAAGTCAATGGTCGAAATTCGCGAACTACCGCGGTGCGGCTTGTTCTATTCAGGCTATTTAATATATATATTGTATATATTTTGTCGATTTCCATTTAAAGCGTATTTTATAAATCTTTTTAAATTCGTTTTAAAAATGATTTCAACTTCATATTCAATTTTAAATCAAAATTGAATATTTCATATCTTTAATATATAAATGATAATATTTTCAAAACATTAGATTTTGAAATCACTTCCTTTTTTATATTCATTGCAAAAATGAATAAAGTTGATATAAATATCGTTCATGTCAAAATGGCGCACATCTAATCAACACGGCTTCATATATATTTCCATATTTTCGTGTCGATTCCAAATCGGACATCAAAATCATATTTTGATCCATTACTAAATATTAGTTTTAAAAATATTCTTATTTTAAAATATTCATTATTTTAAAAATTTTGTTCTTTTTGAATTGGAATCAGACACAGTCAACTACCATATAATGTTATTTATATGGATTTCATACAACACATGTATACAACACTAATCAAAATCAACCAGCCGTCATCCAGAGTGCATCATACAACTGCATAAGCATTAAATATAAATAATTAATGCTTACAACAGTCTGTCAACCAATCGATTGACAAACAACTAAATAATTGGGATTAGTGTACGTCAAATATCATCCCAATACCTGTAACATCCCAGAATTTTTACTAAAATCGATTTGGATTTTTATTATGTAAATTTTGGATTTTTCTTAATATAAAAGATTTTATAAGGTTTAATATAAAATTTTCACTTGGTATAAGTATTTTGTTTTATGTAATATGATTTTTATAAGAAAACTTATTTTGAAAATTTTATTTTTTAAGATTTATGTTTAATATTTTCTAATTTTAATAATATTGATTTCAAAAAAAAAATATGAATTTGGTAAAGATACTTTATTTTAAAAAGATTTCATATGAATGATTTTTAATTTTTAATCAATAAGTAAGATAATTTATAATGATGTTTATAAAAATTTTGGCATTTGTTTTAAACCATTTATTAGTATAAATTTTTTGATAAATATATATTTGCTGAATAATATAGATAAATAATTTTGAATTATAATTAAGTTATATTTAAATTTTTCTCAAGTAATACATAAGCGTTGAAATCTTGGCTTCATTAATAAGTGTTACAAATGTGTTACCAAATTAATAAATTAATTAAGGCCTTGATGATTAGGTGTCCCTCTTATGTGTCATCATGCATGAGAAGATTTCATGCCATGAGCCAAGTGTCCTCTTAGGTGGAATTCATGTATGTAGTAAGGCTCATGAACAAGACATGTGTCCTTAAACAAATTGTCTAAAATACCCTTGAATCATTCTATATAAGGAGGTACTTTCTACATTTTTTACCATTCCATTTCCATTTCCTCCTTTCCACCTTCTTCCTAAAGCTTATGGCCATGGCTTCCATGGCATAAGTGTTCCTCTTTTCCACCACCACTATGCCAAAGTTCATCATTCTCCTCCTCCTCTTATAATATAAGAGAGATTAGCGTGTATTATATTATATATATATTTTGGTGAAGAAGACGTTACGCCGAAATACTGTCCGACGAATCACTCAACTAGGCTCGCCTACCGTGAAGATTTGAAAGGCTGTTAGGTGAGAACTTCTAATTTAAATTTTATTTAAATTAGTTAATTTTAATTAGCTGAGATTAATTATAATTTGTTGATGATGATTGTGTGATGGATGTTGATGTTTGAATGGTTGTTCATGAATTAGATAATACACTAAACACGAGTAAGCGTTATTGTCTGTAACGCTTGTGCACAGTTTAATGTTGTTGTGATGAATGAATTCATATCCATTTGATCGTATAGTTCATTTGGATAGATATGATTGCATTGTATGATCACACACACACAAACACACCGTGGTTGTTGAATATATGGGTGATCGATTTAGATTCTCCTTCATATATATGATTTTATTTAATTATTAAGTAATATTTAAAAATTTTGGTTTTGAATTTAATATCAACTTTTAAATATTGAATTAGGATTTGGAAAATAATTTAAATTATGTATTGATTTTGTATAACGATCTTTATATCTATGCAAAACTGGTTTTGGTAAAAAAAAATATATTTTCAATTTAAATTCGAAACGAGATTTTTAATTTGAATATGGTTTTTATATAATAATGATATAATATACACCAGAACGTTCTAGGATGACAGAGAGGATGGTGTCTAGGCTTGGGTTTGGAAAATCAGTTTCCTGCTCCCCCTGGCTATCCCTAACTGATCCGACGGATGGGATGGTTAAATAAAAATCTAATTTGAAATTATTTGAATGGTGGTTTAATTAGAAAAAAAAGTTGTGTTTTAAATCCAAATAATTTGAAAAGTCAATTTAAATGATTTATATAAGTTTATAATGATTTTTAAGGTAATTTGAAGTATTTAAGAATAATGATTATTTTGGTCAAAATTAGAGCTTGTCGCATTATGGCAATATGTAAATGCTTATAACTTTTCCAATTTAAATCGAATTTCCACGAAACGAAAAATGTTTGATTCGTATTTACGAGAGCTTTCAAATGAGTGAAAGCAGATTTTAATTTCGGGTTATAGTTTTCAAGTTATGTTTGAAACCGTTTTGGAAAAGATTGATGTAAGAACAATTGTTGCCCATAACTATAAACATCTATTTTTAAATTATTTAAAAATATGGAAAGATTTGTAAAATCATCACAAATTATGAAAAGGTGTTTTCAATTGTAAAGTTTAAGTTTTGGCTAAGATAAACGATATTCTAATCAAAATAGTTAAGATAACTGTTTTGTAACACTTTTGTAACACTTTTGGAACGCTATTGTAATTCTTTCTTCGAAAACAATCTATTTTGAAGTTTTAACCCGTAAACGATGTTCCGAACTATAAGTAATGATTTGTGGAATGTTTTCAAAGGTTTAAGATTATTAGAAATATTTATATGGAATTTAGATTTATACTAATACAGGTTTTTATTACTAAATAATTGGATATGGTTGGAGATAAATCTTCGGATGTTTGATATTAGTTCGGTAAATGAAAACTCTTATTATCTGAGGAATTTAAAAGGGTATTTCACCGTTATTCCGCTTATAATATGAGTTGGATACAAAAATTAACATTGAAGATAAGTTGATGGTATCTCTATCCAGATCTAATGTCAAAGAGTTGAATAAACCTTTCAATTAAGATACGGGTTCTCACCTTGATTTAAATAAGCTAGATAGAAATAATCTTCGATATTTGGTATGAACCTCATGATGTAAATGTATACTATCTGGGGAATTTGAAAGATATTATTATATCGTTATTCTACTTATAGTATTCGTTGATTATGAGAATTTATATCGAATATAAGTGGATAAAATTCCTGTGTAATTTATGATTCAATGACGATTGATTTGGGTTCTGTCATGAATCGTATCTTCAATAATACCATTCTTGAAACCCAATAAGATTGAGTTGTGGAAATTCGTATCGTAATTGGAATTTAGTCAAAATCTTTGATTCGAAAAAAATTAAAAGCAAGGAATTGAAGCGAAGTTAAAATCTTTGATTTCAAAGAAGAGATAAGATGATAACGAGATGTATGAAATTTATAGTAATTCAAATCTTGAGTTATATATGAATTGATAACTATTTGGAAGGAGATTTGAATTGAAAAGCCTGTGTAAACCATAGCTACTATTTTAAAGTACGCTTATTACTTGGAAAGACCGGGATCGAGTATATGTTCGAAAACCATTCCAAGTAGTAATACGACGTTATTCAAGACTTTGTAAACGACCAAATGAAGACCGGGATTATTTGAATTGTTTAGATTGATTGTTGATTTATGTCTTGGTTGGGTAGGCCACCCGATACGAGGCATGAGTTACATGAGACCTGAACATATTCAAATATTTTCGGGTTGTTGTTTCGTTCAGACCCAGAACGGACTTGCATGGATGGGGTGCCTGACATTGAAGTTGACCGCATAGTACTGATTTCCGTTAATGTATATCGGATTTGTGGCAATATATTATCCTTGTCTCTAAGTCATATGAACTTAGAGGATATGCATTGATTTAAATCAGTGATATGTCGTGAATTGTCAATGTGGCGTACCCAAGTTATGAAACGAGCTAGTGATGATCAAAGAATGGCTTATCGAAGCATCGCTTTGTGTATGACGTGAAATCGACAAACCTCACACCCCGGATTGATGAGAAACTGGCGGTTAGGTTTTATACTTATATATGAATTGATGATGAAGCTGTGCAGCAGTGGGAAACCACTTATGAACCTGGGGAAGTTGGGTATGTTCGGGGGGCCGTGTCTAGTCGAAAACCGTTGATCTGCCCTGACGATGTGTAGTCGGTGTCCGCGTATGGTCGAAAAAGCCGTTGAGGCACTTCGTTTTGTATCCCTTATTGATCTTTCGTGCCAGGAATCATCAAAGTTGGAAACCCAAATTTCTTATGCGAGCCATACGATTCTGATTGTGTATATATATGGCAACATATATTATGGGGTATATGATGTCTAGGATTAATACATTTACTTGCGAAATGTTTTCCACACTATATATATATATATATATTATGGTATTGAAGAGGATTTTACGTATGAAAGCATATTTGGTTATCATAAGATAAAACTCGCCCATCTGGTGTGCGCTTGCATTGTGTGATGTGGGACGAGCTTATGATAGCTTCATTTTCAAAGGACATTGCGCATTTATATGCACGGGTATCCACCTGGAGTGAATCCGTTCCGCGTTAGCGGCGTGATCCGTTGAAGTTCCCAACTTTAAGAATGAACCCAACTGTTTTGAGTTCTCACACCAGTCCCACGACTGACCTGGAGTTTATTGTTCCCTCACCTAAACTCTGGGTGCCCATGATTTTCGCACGGGCAGCCAGTAGTTTAGTTTTGCAGTTATAGATCGTTGGAGCAGGATTTGGAGCGCTTCTAGAGTTGGAGTCCCCGATAGAGTTGAAGCTTTCATTGTGTATTGATCTTCCGTTGAGAGTAAAGTTATTTTCTTTCTTCCGCTGTATATGTTTATGTTGTAACTCTGATATTCATGTAACTCTGATGTAATATTGGTTTATTCAATGAAAAGTTCTGTTATTTTTGTTCAATGTATGTATGTACCCATAACATTTCGTCTTTCTGAACGGTTTAAGTTGGTTTAATTACCGGCAAGAACCGGGCAAAAAGTCGGTGTGAAGACCCGTAACTTCCCCGTAAAGGAAAGCGTCGGATAGTTCGAGAACAAACCACAACAGAACGCATACAGAAGAACATTTCATTGTATATTACAACAATGCATCAGATTACAAGAATATACAGAGTATAAATGAATATTACACAGAAATATCAGAGATTTAAATTACATTTAAATACATAGCAGCGGAAAATAATACAATACACAACTAGAAGAGATATACGGATACAAAGCTTTCCGGATATCGTTCCAGCTGTAAACCAGGATCCTGTGAATATAAATCTGCAAAACCAAACTACTAGCTGCCCGTGTCAAAATAAGGGCACCCAGAGTTTAGGTTAAAACAATAAACTCCAGGTCAGTCATGGGACTGGTGTGAGAACTAAAACAGTTATTAATCTTTATTTTTAAATCATTAGGTAAATCAAGGGACCACGCCGTATAACACGGAACGGGTTTCCTCCCAAGAATACCAGTGCATAAAACAAACAGCGCAATGCTAAATAAAGAAAAATGAAGCTGTTATAAGACCCAGGTCCTATCACACAATGCAAACGCAAGCCGGGGGATAGGGTTTTCCCTTATAACAGCCAAAGAATGCTTGATACGTTTAAAACAAATTGTTTGATACTATAATAAGTGCATAGCGTATAAAACAATTTCAAATCATAAGTATCAATCATAGGCGGCATGAGCGCCCCATCCCACTATGTCGCCATACTAGGCTCTACAAATAAAACCGCAAATGTCACGTATTTGGAAATTGGATTTCCGTCTATGAACCGAGGCAAAAGATAGTCCTCAACCGATTTCAGACAATCTAGCCCATGTCTAGGCAAGTACTCAGTCAAGCCTTGGAGCGACAGGGCCGGTCCACCGATGTGGATTAAAATTCCTGAACACTACGTTTCCCCACCCTATGGGGTGTAAGTCTGGTCCGTCAGCCGACCAGAATGCATCGGCCGAAACCGATATAACCGAGGCGCCTCGCAACAGCAACAACCACATAAGTCAAACTCGTCAGGGCGTGTAAAACCACTGACGCCACTTCTAGCTAGAAAGAAACGCAAGTCCTCCCTGAGGTCCGTCTCCCGTTTTTGGTTCATACCGGGTGTGAAACACGCGAGGTAAACGTTACACAAAGCTACGCCACAAAGGCCGTGCTTTGATCATCACCACAAGACTTTGCTTTTCAACAGAAGCCTTGATCATTTGCATCTTAGCATGCCACACAGGAAAACCATCCTATGCAACCGATATCAGTCACACAGAATGAAATCCGATGTCAGACACACAGTCCATTTACAAGTCCGTCCTGGGTCTGAACGAAACCGGAGGCACCTAGTACCCCGCATATCCATCGATCTCCAAGTACGTCTGGACGATCACTAACTGTTTCCATCTTCTTGGGTGTACAGCCCAATCAAGATCATCAGTAATTACCCAAACGACGTGAAGACCTCCGGTCTTCGACCATCGTCTTCATCTTCGACTTATCGTCGTATCAGTTATTCAGAATGGGATAAACCCGGTCTTTCCGAATAACTCGCGTATATATTATAAAAGTGTTACACAAACACAACATACGCCTCATTCCAATTCATTAGTCACTAACCGTAAATTAATCAAGAGAATAATTCCCCAAATATTAACCCCGAAGGCCGAAACCAACATCAGATCAATATCCAGAAAACCATTCTGCTTAGCTAACCGACAGTTAGTTTCTAAATTTCACATTCATAGGGAAAGGTTCCCATTAATTTTATCCAAGATAAATCTCTTGAATTTATTCTTTATTCTATTTTTGAATCTCAATTCAAACTAGTCGGGATTAGCGAACCTTACCGAAGTAATCATTTGTTTTAATTTCCCAATCCCAACCTATTCATCCCATGAAGTAAAACTGGTAATACTTCATATCTAACACCACAGTGTTATCGGTAAATTCAATTACCATTTCACGTTCAAATCTAATTAAAGATTTGACTATCGCCTGGAGCAAAACTGGTGATACTCCATTTTCGATCATTTCAATCTAATTAAAGATTCATTAAAACTCCACTTAGTTTTAATCTTTGACTGGGTTAAAGAATCAGTGTCATTTAAAAACACGGTTCACGATAAACCCAAAATCACATTCATTAATCATCGGGTTAAAGAACGAGTGTTATTTAAAACACTGTCCACGATAAACCCAAAAATCAATATCGATTCAATTCCAATTAAATGTTATTTAATTGGTACACTTCATTAAATCTAAATAAAAAGATTTAATCTTTTCTCAACTGGGTTCAAGAACAGTGTTAGTGAAGACACCATTCACGACAAACCCAAATCACATTCGATATTCAATACAAGGCTCCGAATAGAAAATATATCGGCTTATATTCAATATCGAATTCTACGACTAACAAATGTCGTATTTGAAATAACGATATAAATATCTATATCTTTCAAATTTCCATAACAACATCTGTATAATCACGAAATCCAACATCGAAATATTCCGAAGACAATTTCGATTCAAACCCATTCCAATGCGATCATTGGAAATTTTGGTTATTTTCCAAACCATTTCAAATTCAATTTATTTATTTAAAAATAAATAGAATTATAATTCTAGTTCAAAATTAGTTCATTTCGATAAAAATCTATTTTTATCTTTTCAAATATGGAGTTTTTCATCCCAATTCTTCCCAAATCATTTCTTATGATTTTACACAAATTATTACTATTTTTAATAATTTTATCAAGGCCCGTACAGTCGATTTCCATCAATGGCCATCGAACTGCACTTATAGCGACCTTTTTCGAATTTGATTTGGACATAATTCCAAATCCAACCGTTAGATTTCAAATTTCTAACATTCATTAGAAAGCTCTTTTCGATACGAACCCAACGGTTCCGGTTTTAGGAGAATCCGACGGTCGGATCTCCCGTAATGTCCGTTTGAAATAAATGGTCGAAATTCGCGAACTGCCGCGGCGCGGCGCGTTCTATTCAGGCCATTATATTATATATATAATATATATAATATATACTTCGTCGATTTCTATTTAAAACGAATTATATAAATAGTTCTAAAATTCGTTTCAAAATCTATTTCAACTTCCATTTCAATTCAAAGCAAAATTGAATTCTTCTTTATAAATTCGTTTTAAAATTCATTTCTATTCAATTCGAATTTCAATTCAATTTGAATTCATTTCAATTCGCTTTCAATTCCATTTGAATTCGTTTTCAATTCAATTCATTTCGAAATCGTTTTCAATTCAATTCATTTCGAAATCGTTTTCAATTCATTTTGAATTCGTTTTCAATTCATTTCATTTCGAATTCGTTTTCAATTCAATTCATTTCGAATTCGTTTTCAATTCAATTCATTTCGAAATCGTTTTCAATTCAATTCATTTCGAAATCGTTTTCAATTCAATTCATTTCGAAATCGTTTTTAATTCATTTCTATTCGAAATCGTATAAATCGATATAAATATCGTTTACGTCAAAATGGCGTCAATCTAATCAACACGGCTTCATAAATTTCTATTTTCAAATATTCTATTTCAAATATTCTATTTCAAATATTTCTTTTTCAAAATAGTTGTTATTATCAAAATATTTCGTTCAACACATGACCAATCTCAATGGATGAGTACTGTCAACACATGAACTTTTATTTTATATCGATAAAGGTGTAAATTTTATTACTAAAATATTTCGTTCAACACATGACCAATCTCAATGAATGAGTACTGTCAACACATGAACTTTTATTTTATAATATTCTTTATTTTGTAAATTGGAATGAGACCCAATCAATTACCATATAAGGTTAATTATATGGATTTTCATACAACACATGTATATCATAGCATTGAAAAATAATCAACCATCAACCAAAGTGCGCTATACTGTATAAGCATCAAATATAGATACTCAACGCTTATAACAGCCTGTCAATCAACCGATCGACATATTCAATCAATCAGGATGAGTGAACTTCAAATTTCATCCTAACACCCGTGTGGGGTTTCAAACAGTCAAACACATATTTTATTTGTGCAGTTGGGCGATGTGTAAAATTTATCGACCCAATCAACGTCATTCAAATAGGTGTACATAAACAAACCGTCTGGTTTGTAAATGAATATTTATTTATTCACATTCACGTTAAAAATTATATTTTTAACGATAACACATTTTATTTTAACATATGAATTTCTATTCAGTTCATTCTTTAAATAAAATGCTATTTTTATTTTTCTAACTTATTTTAGAAAATTTCGGCGGCATAACGGCACGATACTAGAAACGGGACGAGGCCTAGCCTTATCCCCGGTCTAGTGAAGGCCCACGCCATTCACACATCAATCAAACCATTCAATTTCGTTATGCAAACCACAAAATTTGGAGTAAGAGTCTAACCTAGCCTTACTCCTTCGCCTTATAACGGCGCACGTCTAATCCTAACCAATTTATCGATTCGATTTTTCACATCACAAACCACATTCAAACCAATATCGCAATCAATCACCAAACAATCAAACAAACAAGTCCATGGTCTGTGGACGATTGTGTCGGGTGCTACTAAGCACCGTCTGCATCCTAGTATATATATAACTAGAAATAAAATTGAAAGGTGAGAAATTCTCACATATAGCTATCCTAGCTCCACGGCTCTTCATTTGCAGAAGTCTTCATTGTTTTCGCATCTTCGTCAGCTTCGTCGTCCGTAGCTACTACATATATAAAAATCGAATTTTTATTTCAAAGTTCAATATATAAAAAACGAATTTTTATTTCAAAGTTCAATATATAAAAAACGAATTTTTATTTCAAAGTTCAATATATAAAAAACGAATTTTTATTTCAAAGTTCAATATATAAAAAACGAATTTTTATTTCAAAGTTCAATATATAAAAAACGAATTTTTATTTCAAAGTTCAATATATAAAAAACGAATTTTTATTTCAAAGTTCAATATATAAAAAACGAATTTTTATTTCAAAGTTCAATATATAAAAATCGAATTTTTATTTCAAAGTTCAATATATAAAAATCCTATTTTCCTACTTCGATGTTTAATATATAAAAACTATATTTTTACTAATATAGATTCCGCCGCCATTTCAAAAATAAAGATTATATTTAATTTTCCCAAGTTCAAATCTTTCCTTTCTAAAGTTCTAATCTTTTTATTTTAAAGCTCAAACCTTTTCCTATTTTCTTTAAAAATCAGTTCTTAAAATTCTTTTCAAAAATTCTGTTTTTACATTCTAAAAAAAACAGTTTTTAAATCTTAAACAAATCAGTTTTATAAATCTAAAAAAAATCAGTTTTATATTTCTAAAAAAATCAGTTTTATATTTCTAAAAAAATCAGTTTTATATTTCTAAAAAAATCAGTTTTATATTTCTAAAAAAATCAGTTTTATATTTCTAAAAAAAATCAGTTTTATATTTCTAAAAAAAATCAGTTTTATATGCAAATAAAATTCAGTTAATAAAATAAATAAAATCAGTAAATAAAATAAATAAAATTAGTAAAAATAAATAAAATTAGAAAAACTTACAGGGGGGGTTCATCATCGGTTTTGGGTCCGGGGGGGGGCTGTGGTGTCGCGTCGGTGGAGGAGGAAGGGGCGAAGGTGGAGGCGAGGGTGGCAGGGTGCGGCGACTAGGTTGCGGTGGGCCCTGGTTGCATCGGGGAAGGAAGGGGACGGCGAGCGATTTGGGGATCGGGGCGGTTTCGATGGGAGACGAAGGGGAGAGAGAGGATCGAGGGGGAGGCGAGGTGCCAGGAGCGGTGGCGGCTGGAGCGTGGTGGCGACGGTGGTGCTCCCCTGGGCGACGGCGACGAGCAGCTAGGTTTCCTCTTTTTTTTTTTTTTTTTTGGTTTGACTTTGAAGAGAGAGTAAAGGGCCAAGGGCCTTTATATAAAAATATATTTATTTAATTATTTAAATCCATAAAGTAACCTTTAATTTCGACCTCGAAACGAGACCCACCGCCTGTCGTCCCTAGCTAATTACCCCCATTCCAAACACAATGGGATATGTATCGCAAGCTGATTCGGCTGTTACATTCAATTTTCGTTAAATTTACATCTAAATCACTATATTGAATTTTAAACGTACATTTTAAATTACAGGGTCACATACGAACTTTAAAAATTCCAGAAAAATATTTTCTAGCTTCGTATTGACGATACGGTCCTAACAAAACTAATTTCGTCGAATTCTGAGACCGTTGGAAAAATGACCAATTTCCAGTCGATTAAAATCAACTGAAACTGGTCAAACGCGTTTTCTTTTGCCACGCTCACATATTGATTCGAAAAATTATGAAATTTGAAACCTAGCAATAACTTTACATCCCGGACCCAACAAAACTGGTTTCGTCGAAATCCGAGGTCGTTTGCAAAATTGCTATTTTTAAGGGCCTTATATATATAAAAATATATATAAATTCCACAGCGACTATTTCTAATTTTAAACTGGACATATCTTATCATTCCCAAGATGAAATCTCAGTTTGTTAACTTCGTTACAAAGATATAGTTATACAGATTCAAATATTTCTTGTTTCGTTCAATTCTGACTTATATTGAATTCTGTATATTCATTTGAAATTAGAAATCGAATTTTCGAACTACCGCGCCATTTTCTATTCCTTTTATAATTATTATATATTCTAACGACGACGTATATAATATATACGTTCGAATTATATTCAAAATAAATTTCACGTCGATATTATTTAAAATAATTCATTTTAAATAATCAAAATTCGCTATAATTGCCAAAATAAAAATTTTAAACTGGCCCAGATTTTCCGGGTTGTTACAATCTCCCCCACTTAAAACTTTTCGTCCCCGAAAAGGAACAAAGTCGAAAGTGATTTGATTATTCAGCTCTACGTTCGACCTGGCTTTCATTCTCCAACTCTTTAGTTTCTGAGAATTTTCAAAATTTCAAAAATTTGGCTAACACCCTAAATTTTCGAAAAATCTCGCCATAACCTCCCCTGCACCGGGAGCATCGGGGAATTTCAAATAGCTTCCCCGGTCCTTCAGATCTCAAAAAGAAAAAGAAAAAGCCAAGCGGCTAGCCAATAGGCTCATAAAATCATCATCACCCAAACAAAACAGTAAATTATGTAGTAAACATGTACCTATTTGTCGGGCAAACAAATTTTATTCTCGGCTCTAGCCTCCTTGCTAAGACCTGTTCAATGATATATATGTATATGCAAGCAAATGCGACCAATTTTCAATATAATTCAATATTTGGTACAATTAGGCTAAATGGTTCAAATTTTAATTATTCAAACAATAATCAAACAATACAACCATCAATCAATTAGTCGATTAGTTTTTCAAATGCATAGCTTTGATATATATACAGAAAATCATGTTTTTGATGCCAAATCACAACAATGTATTCTAACTATATTAGTTTTGGTTCTCACACCAGTCTAATGGAAATATATAGATATCACACCTTCGAAACACGAATATAAATACTGATGATGTGGCCACATCATCAGAATTATCCCCGGGTGTCTAGAGTGTAATTATATATCTATCCAGTATATTAAAATTTCGAATACACGCGGATCAGACGTATACGCAAAATCTATATATACTGGACTGTCCAACTCAATATAAATAGATAATCAAATACGAATAATTGATTTAAAATTTTCAAAACAAATTTTGTTTTCATTTTAAAAATTTACTCTTCACACCCGTTCTAGGATACAACTGATCCTATCTCTAACGAGTCATCCCATTGGATATTGCTAATCCAATATCTGATGAATTCTTTCGTATGGTTCTAATGTGTCTTGTTCTCTGAGCTTTGTAAACCAAAGCTCTGATACCAACTGTGAAGACCCGTAACTTCCCCGTAAAGGAAAGCGTCGGATAGTTCGAGAACAAACCACAACAGAACGCATACAGAAGAACATTTCATTGTATATTACAACAATGCATCAGATTACAAGAATATACAGAGTATAAATGAATATTACACAGAAATATCAGAGATTTAAATTACATTTAAATACATAGCAGCGGAAAATAATACAATACACAACTAGAAGAGATATACGGATACAAAGCTTTCCGGATATCGTTCCAGCTGTAAACCAGGATCCTGTGAATATAAATCTGCAAAACCAAACTACTAGCTGCCCGTGTCAAAATAAGGGCACCCAGAGTTTAGGTTAAAACAATAAACTCCAGGTCAGTCATGGGACTGGTGTGAGAACTAAAACAGTTATTAATCTTTATTTTTAAATCATTAGGTAAATCAAGGGACCACGCCGTATAACACGGAACGGGTTTCCTCCCAAGAATACCAGTGCATAAAACAAACAGCGCAATGCTAAATAAAGAAAAATGAAGCTGTTATAAGACCCAGGTCCTATCACACAATGCAAACGCAAGCCGGGGGATAGGGTTTTCCCTTATAACAGCCAAAGAATGCTTGATACATTTAAAACAAATCGTTTGATACTATAATAAGTGCATAGCGTATAAAACAATTTCAAATCATAAGTATCAATCATAGGCGGCATGAGCGCCCCATCCCACTATGTCGCCATACTAGGCTCTACAAATAAAACCGCAAATGTCACGTATTTGGAAATTGGATTTCCGTCTATGAACCGAGGCAAAAGATAGTCCTCAACCGATTTCAGACAATCTAGCCCATGTCTAGGCAAGTACTCAGTCAAGCCTTGGAGCGACAGGGCCGGTCCACCGATGTGGATTAAAATTCCTGAACACTACGTTTCCCCACCCTATGGGGTGTAAGTCTGGTCTGTCAGCCGACCAGAATGCATCGGCCGAAACCGATATAACCGAGGCGCCTCGCAACAGCAACAACCACATAAGTCAAACTCGTCAGGGCGTGTAAAACCACTGACGCCACTTCTAGCTAGAAAGAAACGCAAGTCCTCCCTGAGGTCCGTCTCCCGTTTTTGGTTCATACCGGGTGTGAAACACGCGAGGTAAACGTTACACAAAGCTACGCCACAAAGGCCGTGCTTTGATCATCACCACAAGACTTTGCTTTTCAACAGAATCCTTGATCATTTGCATCTTAGCATGCCACACAGGCAAACCATCCTATGCAACCGATATCAGTCACACAGAATGAAATCCGATGTCAGACACACAGTCCATTTACAAGTCCGTCCTGGGTCTGAACGAAACCGGAGGCACCTAGTACCCCGCATATCCATCGATCTCCAAGTACGTCAGGACGATCACTAACTGTTTCCATCTTCTTGGGTGTACAGCCCAATCAAGATCATCAGTAATTACCCAAACGACGTGAAGACCTCCGGTCTTCGACCATCGTCTTCATCTTCGACTTATCGTCGTATCAGTTATTCAGAATGGGATAAACCCGGTCTTTCCGAATAACTCGCGTATATATTATAAAAGTGTTACACAAACACAACATACGCCTCATTCCAATTCATTAGTCACTAACCGTAAATTAATCAAGAGAATAATTCCCCAAATATTAACCCCGAAGGCCGAAACCAACATCAGATCAATATCCAGAAAACCATTCTGCTTAGCTAACCGACAGTTAGTTTCTAAATTTCACATTCATAGGGAAAGGTTCCCATTAATTTTATCCAAGATAAATCTCTTGAATTTATTCTTTATTCTATTTTTGAATCTCAATTCAAACTAGTCGGGATTAGCGAACCTTACCGAAGTAATCATTTGTTTTAATTTCCCAATCCCAACCTATTCATCCCATGAAGTAAAACTGGTAATACTTCATATCTAACACCACAGTGTTATCGGTAAATTCAATTACCATTTCACGTTCAAATCTAATTAAAGATTTGACTATCGCCTGGAGCAAAACTGGTGATACTCCATTTTCGATCATTTCAATCTAATTAAAGATTCATTAAAACTCCACTTAGTTTTAATCTTTGACTGGGTTAAAGAATCAGTGTCATTTAAAAACACGGTTCACGATAAACCCAAAATCACATTCATTAATCATCGGGTTAAAGAACGAGTGTTATTTAAAACACTGTCCACGATAAACCCAAAAATCAATATCGATTCAATTCCAATTAAATGTTATTTAATTGGTACACTTCATTAAATCTAAATAAAAAGATTTAATCTTTTCTCAACTGGGTTCAAGAACAGTGTTAGTGAAGACACCATTCACGACAAACCCAAATCACATTCGATATTCAATACAAGGCTCCGAATAGAAAATATATCGGCTTATATTCAATATCGAATTCTACGACTAACAAATGTCGTATTTGAAATAACGATATAAATATCTATATCTTTCAAATTTCCATAACAACATCTGTATAATCACGAAATCCAACATCGAAATATTCCGAAGACAATTTCGATTCAAACCCATTCCAATGCGATCATTGGAAATTTTGGTTATTTTCCAAACCATTTCAAATTCAATTTATTTATTTAAAAATAAATAGAATTATAATTCTAGTTCAAAACTAGTTCATTTCGATAAAAATCTATTTTTATCTTTTCAAATATGGAGTTTTTCATCCCAATTCTTCCCAAATCATTTCTTATGATTTTACACAAATTATTACTATTTTTAATAATTTTATCAAGGCCCGTACAGTCGATTTCCATCAATGGCATCGAACTGCACTTATAGCGACCTTTTTCGAATTTGATTTGGACATAATTCCAAATCCAACCGTTAGATTTCAAATTTCTAACATTCATTAGAAAGCTCTTTTCGATACGAACCCAACGGTTCCGGTTTTAGGAGAATCCGACGGTCGGATCTCCCGTAATGTCCGTTTGAAATAAATGGTCGAAATTCGCGAACTGCCGCGGCGCGGCGCGTTCTATTCAGGCCATTATATTATATATATAATATATATAATATATACTTCGTCGATTTCTATTTAAAACGAATTATATAAATAGTTCTAAAATTCGTTTCAAAATCTATTTCAACTTCCATTTCAATTCAAAGCAAAATTGAATTCTTCTTTATAAATTCGTTTTAAAATTCATTTCTATTCAATTCGAATTTCAATTCAATTTGAATTCATTTCAATTCGCTTTCAATTCCATTTGAATTCGTTTTCAATTCAATTCATTTCGAAATCGTTTTCAATTCAATTCATTTCGAAATCGTTTTCAATTCATTTTGAATTCGTTTTCAATTCATTTCATTTCGAATTCGTTTTCAATTCAATTCATTTCGAATTCGTTTTCAATTCAATTCATTTCGAAATCGTTTTCAATTCAATTCATTTCGAAATCGTTTTCAATTCAATTCATTTCGAAATCGTTTTTAATTCATTTCTATTCGAAATCGTATAAATCGATATAAATATCGTTTACGTCAAAATGGCGTCAATCTAATCAACACGGCTTCATAAATTTCTATTTTCAAATATTCTATTTCAAATATTTCTTTTTCAAAATAGTTGTTATTATCAAAATATTTCGTTCAACACATGACCAATCTCAATGGATGAGTACTGTCAACACATGAACTTTTATTTTATATCGATAAAGGTGTAAATTTTATTACTAAAATATTTCGTTCAACACATGACCAATCTCAATGAATGAGTACTGTCAACACATGAACTTTTATTTTATAATATTCTTTATTTTGTAAATTGGAATGAGACCCAATCAATTACCATATAAGGTTAATTATATGGATTTTCATACAACACATGTATATCATAGCATTGAAAAATAATCAACCAGCAACCAAAGTGCGCTATACTGTATAAGCATCAAATATAGATACTCAACGCTTATAACAGCCTGTCAATCAACCGATCGACATATTCAATCAATCAGGATGAGTGAACTTCAAATTTCATCCTAACACCCGTGTGGGGTTTCAAACAGTCAAACACATATTTTATTTGTGCAGTTGGGCGATGTGTAAAATTTATCGACCCAATCAACGTCATTCAAATAGGTGTACATAAACAAACCGTCTGGTTTGTAAATGAATATTTATTTATTCACATTCACGTTAAAAATTATATTTTTAACGATAACACATTTTATTTTAACATATGAATTTCTATTCAGTTCATTCTTTAAATAAAATGCTATTTTTATTTTTCTAACTTATTTTAGAAAATTTCGGCGGCATAACGGCACGATACTAGAAACGGGACGAGGCCTAGCCTTATCCCCGGTCTAGTGAAGGCCCACGCCATTCACACATCAATCAAACCATTCAATTTCGTTATGCAAACCACAAAATTTGGAGTAAGAGTCTAACCTAGCCTTACTCCTTCGCCTTATAACGGCGCACGTCTAATCCTAACCAATTTATCGATTCGATTTTTCACATCACAAACCACATTCAAACCAATATCGCAATCAATCACCAAACAATCAAACAAACAAGTCCATGGTCTGTGGACGATTGTGTCGGGTGCTACTAAGCACCGTCTGCATCCTAGTATATATATATAACTAGAAATAAAATTGAAAGGTGAGAAATTCTCACATATAGCTATCCTAGCTCCACGGCTCTTCATTTGCAGAAGTCTTCATTGTTTTCGCATCTTCGTCAGCTTCGTCGTCCGTAGCTACTACATATATAAAAATCGAATTTTTATTTCAAAGTTCAATATATAAAAAACGAATTTTTATTTCAAAGTTCAATATATAAAAAACGAATTTTTATTTCAAAGTTCAATATATAAAAAACGAATTTTTATTTCAAAGTTCAATATATAAAAAACGAATTTTTATTTCAAAGTTCAATATATAAAAAACGAATTTTTATTTCAAAGTTCAATATATAAAAAACGAATTTTTATTTCAAAGTTCAATATATAAAAAACGAATTTTTATTTCAAAGTTCAATATATAAAAATCCTATTTTCCTACTTCGATGTTTAATATATAAAAACTATATTTTTACTAATATAGATTCCGCCGCCATTTCAAAAATAAAGATTATATTTAATTTTCCCAAGTTCAAATCTTTCCTTTCTAAAGTTCTAATCTTTTTATTTTAAAGCTCAAACCTTTTCCTATTTTCTTTAAAAATCAGTTCTTAAAATTCTTTTCAAAAATTCTGTTTTTACATTCTAAAAAAAACAGTTTTTAAATCTTAAACAAATCAGTTTTATAAATCTAAAAAAAATCAGTTTTATATTTCTAAAAAAATCAGTTTTATATTTCTAAAAAAATCAGTTTTATATTTCTAAAAAAATCAGTTTTATATTTCTAAAAAAATCAGTTTTATATTTCTAAAAAAAATCAGTTTTATATTTCTAAAAAAAATCAGTTTTATATGCAAATAAAATTCAGTTAATAAAATAAATAAAATCAGTAAATAAAATAAATAAAATTAGTAAAAATAAATAAAATTAGAAAAACTTACAGGGGGGGGTTCATCATCGGTTTTGGGTCCAGGGGGGGCTGTGGTGTCGCGTCGGTGGAGGAGGAAGGGGCGAAGGTGGAGGCGAGGGTGGCAGGGTGCGGCGACTAGGTTGCGGTGGGCCCTGGTTGCATCGGGGAAGGAAGGGGACGGCGAGCGATTTGGGGATCGGGGCGGTTTCGATGGGAGAGGAAGGGGAGAGAGAGGATCGAGGGGGAGGCGAGGTGCCAGGAGCGGTGGCGGCTGAAGCGTGGTGGCGACGGTGGTGCTCCCCTGGGCGACGGCGACGAGCAGCTAGGTTTCCTCTTTTTTTTTTTTTTTTTTTTTTTTGTTTGACTTTGAAGAGAGAGTAAAGGGCCAAGGGCCTTTATATAAAAATATATTTATTTAATTATTTAAATCCATAAAGTAACCTTTAATTTCGACCTCGAAACGAGACCCACCGCCTGTCGTCCCTAGCTAATTACCCCCATTCCGAACACAATGGGATATGTATCGCAAGCTGATTCGGCTGTTACAATCAATTTTCGTTAAATTTACATCTAAATCACTATATTGAATTTTAAACGTACATTTTAAATTACCGGGGTCAGATACGAACTTTAAAAATTCCAAAAAAATATTTTCTAGCTTCGTATTGACGATACGGTCCTAACAAAACTAATTTCGTCGAATTCTGAGACCGTTGGAAAAATGACCAATTTCCAGTCGATTAAAATCAACTGAAACTGGTCAAACGCGTTTTCTTTTGCCACGCTCACATATTGATTCGAAAAATTATGAAATTCGAAACCTAGCAATAACTTTACATCCCGGACCCAACAAAACTGGTTTCGTCGAAATCCGAGGTCGTTTGCAAAATTGCTATTTTTAAGGGCCTTATATATATAAAAATATATATAAATTCCACAGCAACTATTTCTAATTTTAAACTGGACATATCTTATCATTCCCAAGATGAAATCTCAGTTTGTTAACTTCGTTACAAAGATATAGTTATACAGATTCAAATATTTCTTGTTTCGTTCAATTCTGACTTATATTGAATTCTGTATATTCATTTGAAATTAGAAATCGAATTTTCGAACTACCGCGCCATTTTCTATTCCTTTTATAATTATTATATATTCTAACGACGACGTATATAATATATACGTTCGAATTATATTCAAAATAAATTTCACGTCGATATTATTTAAAATAATTCATTTTAAATAATCAAAATTCGCTATAATTGCCAAAATAAAAATTTTAAACTGGCCCAGATTTTCCGGGTTGTTACAGTCGGGTCGTTACAGTTGGTATCAGAGCTTTGGTTATACAAAGCTATGGGGTACGTACATATTTGGACAAAAGAATAGGATTCCTCAGAGTTATATTATCTCATTAGAGATAGGGTTAGAAAATACCCTAGAATGAGATTTTGGAATATTATAACGAGAGAGCGTATTTAGAAAACCTATATAAGGTATTTTTGAATAAGTAAATCATTTTGAAAACGATGATTATTTGAAATATATTTTAAATATAATTGAAAATTAAGGATTTTGAGTATTGTATTCGACGTCGCGATTGGACAATCAAGTATGTAAGGGTTTTGAATATACGTCTGATCAACGTATATGCGAAGCTTAATATATACTAGATAGATATAGAATCACACTCTAGTCGCTTGGGAATGAATTCTGGGATGAGCGCGCCATCGCTGATATTTATTTTCAAGTTTCGAAAGTGTGATAACTACATAATTCCAGTTTAAATGTCAAGGAATACTTAAAATCACCAGGCTTAGTGTTTTTATGAATAAACCTTAATAAAAGGGTTTGGTGAATTAATATAAGATTTTAATTGGGGAAAAACAAAACTAGAAGTTTGGAAAGAGAACTGGGATTAGCTTAAATACTTCAAGAACTTTGAACCCTTAAAACCTTGAGTGTGATAAACAATGAGTGCTTGGAAAATTAAAGGATATATTTAAGGAGTAAATCTCACTTAAAGAATTGGGTAATGAATTGTTGAAATGCAAGTAAGAAAGATAATTTACCCATACACCAAAGTGACAAGAATAATTGACTTAATTATAACGAATATTTGGATATGAATTTTTGGATCTAATAAGTTGTAATCAAAGAAGATAACATACTCCTCGATGAGTGTTAAATAATAGAATTGAACCTATACCTAATAGGAATGGTGAACAAAAAATTACAGGTTGAATTAATTTGCTTGGAAGTACAATCTTAGCAAGGCAAAACTTTAAGGTATTTAAAGTGTGACGATCCCAAAACCCCGTGGTACGGTGTTAAGGATAATCATTGGAATATAACACATAAATCATCATTAGCAGATCACAGATAATAGCATAAACAGAAAATAGAATAATTTACACACATATGACAGCGGAATCATATAGATATCATCACATCAGAGAGCACAGTACAGGATACAACTTAGTGCATAATGATACATAATCAGTCACCATCGCCAGAGGCGGAATCATACATAAAGAGTACACAAAAGGAATATCAGTCTACATCGCCAGTGGAGGAATCAAAATATAGATACAATAATGGCGGAGAAAGTCCAAGTCAGCACGGTGTAGTCAAGCCTCGCCATGAGCCAAAAGATGCGTCAGAAACCTGTAACTAGGCTGCCCATGTGAAAATGAGGGCACCCGAGTTTGCAAGGTGAAACAAACTACGAGTCAGTCATGGGACTGGTATGAGAAATCTACTCAACTTATTAACAACAATAATAATAAGGCAAATCAAAGGACCACGCCACTTTTGCGGAACGGGTTTACTCCAATGAGTGCCAGTGCATGAAATAAAATAAATGATTAAATCAACGCAATACTTTTTATAAAATGGAGCCATTATAAGACTCAGATCCCATCACACAATGCAACGCAAGCCGGAGGATAGAGTTTTTACCTTATAATGGCCAAAGATGCTTCATACGAATAAAACAAAAGTGCTTGATATTATTACTAGTGCATATATGTTTCAAAAGCGATTTCAATCATAAATAACAATCATAGGCGGCATAAATGACCCATACCACTATGTCGCCATACTAGTAATACAATCACAACCGCATATTTCGTATTGGAAATTGGATTCCTTCATGAGTCGAGGCAAGGGGCAAGCTCCTCTCTGATTCGAGACACTCTAGCAAATGTCCCAGGACCCCACTATGATCCTTGGATCTTCAGGGCCGGTCCTCTCTTACTTTTGAGGATTAGTTATTCCTGAACACACGTTTCCCGGTCCTTACAGACCTATATCGAGGCGCCTCGCATTCCAACAACCACACAGGTGAAAAGTATATATAATGTCAGGGCTGGTAGGTCACTGACACCACCTTAGCTAGAAAGAAACGTCGTGCTCTCCCTGTAGTCACTCTCCCGTTTTTGACTCATACCGAAGTGTGAGGCTCACGAATTCACGTTATACACCAAGCTACGTCACACAGACCATGCTTGGATCATCAACCACAAGACTTTGCTTTGCAACAGAAGCCTTGATCATATGCCACTTAGGCGTGCCACACAGGCAATCCACTCCATGCGACTGATTTCTGTCAATACATAACCTCTAAGCTCGTACGTCTCAGAGAAGGGCGTTAAGCAAGAGAATAAATTCTCTGCCGCCAAACAGATAAATATTTAACAGAGATTAATCAACACAGAACAAAATCCAATGTCAGACACACAGTCCATTTACAAGTCCGTTCTGGGTCTGAACGAAACCGGAGGCACCAATTCCTCGCATATCCGTACAATCAACAATATGTTTGGACGGCTACTACTTCAATTCCTTCATGGTAGCTACTCCAATCACGAGCATCAGTAGCGCCCATCCATCCAATGTGGAGATCGTCGGTCTTCAACCATCTTCGACTCTTCGACTTCTCAACGTCGATCGATTATTTGAAATGAGATAAACTCGGCCTTTTCAAATAATCCACGTATATTTAGATTTTCAAACCAATTAATCACATGGTTGAACTATTCAGCATTCACATTTCAGTTATTTAGTTAAAATTTTCATGTCAAATACATTCAGCCATCACATCTCAAGCCAACACAACAAAATTGGTTCCTTTTCACTCTATATCGTCTATAGCACTTTATAACGACATATCGCCATTTTTATTTAATTTAAAACGGCCATATTTAATTAAACGACGTTTCAGGTCATGTCGATGCACTAGCGCTGCTTTCCACTAATTTTGTTTTACACAAACTGAAAATCTAACCGTTGGATCCTCACAAATTTTACATCATTAGGAAGGTCATTTCAAAACGAATCCAACGGTTCCAGTGTTGGGAAAATCCGACGGTCGGATCTTCCACACTAACCCTTTGAAGTTACGATTTCAATTTACGAACTGCAGCGTCGTTATTCAATTTAATTTAATTATATTTATATATATATAAATATAATCGTTTCTGGCGCTGTTTTTCTTCAGGTTTGAATTAAACATTCAAGACAATCCAACCGTCGGATCTTCACAAAGTTAGTGCCGTTGGAAAGATATTTCCAAGGCGAACCCAACGGTTGAGGTTTCGGGTAAATCCAATGGTCGGATCTTCCGCACTAGTCGTTTGAAATCACGGTTTCAAAACATGAACTGCAGGGCCACGTTTCGTTTTAATTCTATTTATATTTATATATTTATATAAATATAGCTCATTCAAAATTTCCTATATCGTTTCCACTTCAATTATTTCACTAACGCCTTAAATTTTTGGAAAATTTCGCCATAACCTCCTTTGTACGGGAGGGTCTGGGAAAATTCCCAAATAGCCACACGGGCGTCTCATATCAAAAAGAAAAAGAAAAAGCCAAGCGGCTAGCCAACAGGCTCATAAAATCATCACCCAAACAAAGCGGTAAATGTGTACCTATTTGTCGGGCACAAAATTCTATTTCTCTTCTCTAGCCCCTTTTGCTTTAACCTGTTCAATAGATATGCATGTACATATATACAATTTCTAACATTTATCATTTTCCATTCAATTTCATATTTGATTTGCTTTGGTTTAAAAACACCATTCATTCGAATGTTGCATGCATAGGCTAAAATCATATCATTAGCTAGTTAATGTATATTTCAACTCATGCACGTTTATTTGAACAAGTGGCTATTTTTAACACTTCACATTTCAAAGACGATAATTTTGGCGAACTAAAGTAGATTTCAACACATGACTATTTTATTTAGTTCCTATGCATGTTAAAAATAATATTTCTATCACGAATATTTGTTTCAACGTCCGCATATCTTTAGCATATCACACATATGATAAAAATGACATTTTTATCATTTAAAATATTTATTCAACCAATGTATGGTTTCAACACTTCATAGTTTCAATAAAGATGTAATTTTTATCGTTCAATCTTTTTATTCAACACATGAACCTTTCCACTACACACACTTCTCAACAAATGAGTATTTCCACACATGGACATCTTATTTATGTTGTTCTTATTAGAAAGATGAAATTTTGATTGTTGAAACTATTTATATAAGGCGAATATTTTGCATACTTCATATATATATATAAAAATGTGATTTTTATTGATTAAACACTCCATTCATTCACAAATGAATTTAATTTTCATATAACACTTTTCAACACATGAATATTTCCACACATGGACATAGTTTCATATATGACTTTAATTTCTATGCATGAAAATAATTTCAACATATGAAAATAATTCTAACACACAAAGATTATTCAAAATTTCGGCAGCATAACGACAAGGTAGTTAAAACCGGCACCGTCCCTAATATGGCTCCTCGCTCTACCTTAAAACCTCGCGGTTTTTGACAATGGGGATTCATGCATCTAATTCGCACGCAGGCGGCATGTTTATTTTTATTTCCACAAATATTTTCAATTCATTTCAATCACCAATGGGTATTTTTCAACCACAACCAAACAATATCAAGCACAAACAATTATTCAACCATTCGTGTTTTTCACCCAATATTTCACACCAATTCACCACAATAAATATCGTCCATGGTTTGTGGACGAGGGGAGTATATATATATATATATATATATATATAATATATATATTTGCTATATTTCACTTGCATTTCAACACATATATCAATTATTCTATGCATGTAAAAATTCATACTTCGCTCATATAGCTTACACTACGCATGTACATGAGGTATACAACACGTATGTAATTTATATTTCGCTTATATAAATTATACACGACATTTTCCATTCAATTTCACGTTAATTTAGATTTCTCACCTTGGTTTTCTGAGCGCTAAAAATCGATACGATGTTAGAAAATTCCGCAGCTTCTTCTATTGGGTAGAGAGCTTCCTTGCGGTCTCGATGTTTCCTGTTTCATCGAATTTCGTCAACATACCAAAAAGATATGATTTTCAAACGGTTTGCAACGGTTTTAAAGTGTCGTAAAACAATTTAATTAAACAGGCCGTTACCTCGGCTAAAGGTTTCAAAACTAGGTCAGTGATTTTTGATCAAACCGTGTAGCAGTTGGATGATCGGCCAGTGCAGGGTTGTAGGCGGAGGAGAGGCGCACGTGCGGGCCCCACGGCGTTGAACTCGACGGCCTCTGGGTGGCGGAATCGACCTCCGAACGGCTGGACTTTGGAGGAGCGGATCCGGCGAGATACTCGACGATGCTGGGCGAGGTTGGTATGGATTTGAAGCTCGTCTCGAGCTCTACGAAAAACTCCAAAGGGCCCTGGTGTTTTGATGAGCGGATGTGGAGATTTGGAGGAGAGAAGGCGGAGAAGGAAGCCGCCGTTCGATCTGGGGGGGGGGGGGGGTCGGGGGTTTTCCGCTTTTTTTTATTTTTAAAATTTATGAAAGAAAAAATATGATTGGCCGAGACTATATTAAATTTTTAAATAGTGTTTTCTTAAACGAACTCCTTTTTAAACCCAACGACTGTCGCCCCCAGCTAAATACCCCCATTCCGGACTCAATGGGATATGTTTCGTGGGCCAATTCGACTGTTACAGTCAGTTATTTTTCAAATTAAAGTATAAAACATTTAATCTTTAACTCTGAACGCACATTTCAATTTGCCAGGGCCACAAACTGATTCAGAAAATTCCAGAAAAATAAATCTAGCTATGTTTTGACGCTACGGTCCCAACAAAACTAGTTTCGTCGAATTCTGAGGTCGTATGAAAAATGGCCATTTTCTGGTCGATCCAATTTAACAGAAATCGACCAAACACATTTTCTTTTGCCACGCTCACATACTAGCTTCAAAAATTATGAAATTTGAAACCTAGCAATAGTTGGACATCCCGGACCCAACAAAAGTGGTTTCGTCGAATTCCGAGGTCGTATGCAAAATATCAATTTTCCAGGGCTATATTCTATATACCGACCCCTCTGAAAATTCATTCGGCCATAACTTTTGATTCCCGTTATGAAACTTCGATTTTCCAGATTCGTTAGAAAGGTATTAACTAACAGATTTAAACATTTTTGGTTTCACTAAAATCCGTTATATTTTCTACCCTGCACAGTCGGTCAAAGTTTGAATTCAAATTTTCAAACTGACTCACTATTCTTAACTTACTATTTTATTGAAATATTCTATTTCAGTTGTTCAAATTCCTTTGAAATAATCAATTTAAAAATTTTAAATTGGCTCGTATTTTCCGGGTTATTACATAAAGGTTAATTTAACTTAAGTAGGAATTTGTGTAAAAAGTCAATTTTAGAATATAGCTAACGTCTTAAGTGGGAGAGAAAATACTCTTCCCTATTTAGACAATGTAAGGAAGTCAACTGGAAATTTCTTAACAAGCAATTGCTTAAGACGCAAAAAGAAATATTAAAGTAAGATTTTACCAAAATTGAATCGTCCTTAGTTGTATCGTTAGGTGCACTCGATGTATCTATCTTGACATAGGCTAGTTTCTTTTTCGAACCAATTGTTCTTGAAGAGCATCATTCATACCTTTTGTCCTATGAACTTAGTCAAATGATTTGATTTGAACCCTTATTCTGATATTGAACTTTTATTTATAACCCTATCTGAGCACATGAAATTTGATTTGTCAAATAAAGCCAAGTTCTAAATTCAAACTAGAAATTTGGAAATTTAAATATTGGTTGATTTTGAAAATTTAACACAAATGGTTGAATAAATGCTTAAAACAATAATACTAGTTGAAATATGTTGAATCAGAGTAGCGCAGTAAAGAGCGTAGTGGTAATTTGAAAGGATGGTTTCAAAGATTTTTCGTTAGACTTGTTTAAAAAGTAACTTTCCAAACAAGATCTGGATTTGAAACAAGAATGAATAAAATGTCGTAGATCTCGAAATACAGACAAAAAGAAAGGGTGTTTGATTTTATAAACATGACTCTAAATTATGGAATTAGACTCCTGGAAAATATTATATAAAATCTTTAAAATGTTGAAGCAATATTGAATTTTAAAAGAATTTAATGCCATGAATGAAGTTTAAACGGTTGGAATGTAAGTTTGAATTTGTATAAGACAAAATTTATGATAATGTGAGTCGATAAAGAAAATTTCCACTTATGTAAAGAATGAAAATTGAAATTCACAAAGTTAGGTATGAATTCGAAACTTGAAATGTTGATGTCGACATAAATTGCTTGGAAATCATATTTTCAACCATTTTGGATATGATAAATAGGTTATAAACTGTTTATAATAAACAGTGATTTCGACGACTAGAATCGCAATATTTTGAAATATTTAGAAAACAATAAGTATTTTTAAATTATGATTATGAAATGATTTACAACTTCGGGATATAAAATGATCTGATTTGTTCGAGTAACCATGACTAAAACTGGGTTGTGATGAAAGGTAGGATTTCGTGCTATTAGTGATACTCAGTTGCCCCGTCATGAGAATGAACGTCTCGAACTAATAACATATAGATTTCATCATTAAATATTTGAAATTTTAGAAGCAAAATTTGTTTTGGAGCTCCCGAGGTAAAGTATGATTTTCGATATGAAAGGAATATGTTGTATTCCAATGGTTTGAAAATGGAAAATGAAATTCTAGATCCGAGAGATCATCTTAAGATTCTAAAAATTGAAGATTTATTTCACTTGTATACAATTTTACGAACTCTCCTTTTCGAGGACGAAAAGTTTCTAAGGGGGGGTGGATGTAACATCCCAGAATTTTTAGTAAAATCGATTGGGATTTTTCTTAATATAAAAGATTTTATAAGGTTTAATATAAAATTTTCACTTGGTATAAGTATTTTGTTTTATGTAATATGATTTTTATAAGAAAACTTATTTTGAAAATTTTATTTATAAGATTTATGTTTAATATTTTCTAATTTTAATAATATTGATTTCAAAAAAAATATGAATTTGGTAAAGATACTTTATTTTAAAAAGATTTCATATGAATGATTTTTAATTTTTAATCAATAAGTAAGATAATTTATAATGATGTTTATAAAAATTTTGGCATTTGTTTTAAACCATTTATTAGTATAAATTTTTTGATAAATATATATTTGTTGAATAATATAGATAAATAATTTTGAATTATAAATAAGTTATATTTAAATTTTTCTCAAGTAATACATAAGCGTTGAAATCTTGGCTTCATTAATAAGTGTTACAAATGTGTTACCAAATTAATAAATTAATTAAGGCCTTGATGATTAGGTGTCCCTCTTATGTGTCATCATGCATGAGAAGATTTCATGCCATGAGCCAAGTGTCCTCTTAGGTGGAATTCATGCATGTAGTAAGGCTCATGAACAAGACATGTGTCCTTAAACAAATTGTCTAAAATACCCTTGAATCATTCTATATAAGGAGGCACTTTCTCCATTTTTTACCATTCCATTTCCATTTCCTCCTTTCCACCTTCTTCCTAAAGCTTATGGCCATGGCTTCCATGGCATAAGTGTTCCTCTTTTCCACCACCACCATGCTAAAGTTCGTCATTCTCCTCCTCCTCTTATAATATAAGAGAGATTAGTGTGTATTATATTATATATATATTTTGGTGAAGAAGACGTTACGCCGAAATACTGTCCGACGAATCACTCAACTAGGCTCGCCTACCATGAAGATTTGAATGGATGTTAGGTGAGAACTTCTAATTTAAATTTTATTTAAATTAGTTAATTTTAATTAGTTGAGATTAATTATAATTTTTTGATGATGATTGTGTGATGGATGTTGATGTTTGAATGGTTGTTCATGAATTAGATAATACACTGAACACGAGTAAGCGTTATTGTCTGTAGCGCTTGTGCACAGTTTAATGTTGTTGTGATGAATGAATTCATATCCATTTGATCGTATAGTTCATTTGGATAGATATGATTGCATTGTATGATCACACACACACAAACACACCGTGGTTGTTGAATATATGGGTGATCGATTTAGATTCTCCTTCATATATATGATTTTATTTAATTATTAAATAATATTTAAAAATTTTGGTTTTGAATTTAATATCAACTTTTAAATATTGAATTAGGATTTGGAAAATAATTTAAATTATGTATTGATTTTGTATAACGATCTTTATATCTATGCAAAACTGGTTTTGGTAAAAAAAAAAAAAAATTTCAATTTAAATTCGAAACGAGATTTTTAATTTGAATATGGTTTTTATATAATATTGATATAATATACACTAGAACGTTCTAGGATGACAGAGAGGATGGTGTCTAGGCTTGGGTTAGGAAAATCAGTTTCCTGCTCTCCCTGGCTATCCCTAACTGATCCGACGGATGGGATGGTTAAATAAAAATCTAATTTGAAATTATTTGAATGGTGGTTTAATTAGAAAAAAAAGTTGTGTTTTAAATCCAAATAATTTGAAAAGTCAATTTAAATGATTTATAAAAGTTTATAATGATTTTTAAGGTAATTTGAAGTATTTAAGAATAATGATTATTTTGGTCAAAATTAGAGCTTGTCGCATTATGGCAATATGTAAATGCTTATAACTTTTCCAATTTAAATCGAATTTCCACAAAACAAAAAACGTTTGATTCCTATTTACGAGAGCTTTCAAATGAGTGAAAGCAGATTTTAATTTCGGGTTATAGTTTTCAAGTTATGTTTGAAACCGTTTTGGAAAAGATTGATGTAAGAACAATTGTTGCCCATAACTATAAACAGCTATTTTTAAATTATTTAAAAATATGGAAAAATTTGTAAAATCATTACAAATTATGAAAAGGTGTTTTCAATTGTAAAGTTTAAGTTTTGGCTAAGATAAACGATATTCTAATCAAAATAGTTAAGATAACTGTTTTGTAACACTTTTGTAACACTTTTGGAACGCTATTGTAACGCTTTCTTCGAAAACAATCTATTTTGAAGTTTTAACCCGTAAACGATGTTCCGAACTGTAAGTAATGATTTGTGGAATGTTTTCAAAGGTTTAAGAGTATTAGAAATATTTATATGGAATTTAGATTTATACTAATACAGGTTTATATTACTAAATAATTGGATATGGTTGGAGATAAATCTTCGGATGTTTGATATTAGTTCGGTAAATGAAAACTCTTATTATCTGAGGAATTTAAAAGGGTATTTCACCGTTATTCCGCTTATAATATGAGTTGGATACAGAAATTAACATTGAAGATAAGTTGATGGTATCTCTATCCAGATCTAATGTCAAAGAGTTGAATAAACCTTTCAATTAAGATACGGGTTCTCACCTTGATTTAAATAAGCTAGATAGAAATAATCTTCGATATTTGGTATGAACCTCATGATGTAAATGTATACTATCTGGGGAATTTGAAAGATATTATTATATCGTTATTCTACTTATAGTATTCGTTGATTATGAGAATTTATATCGAATATAAGTGGATAAAATTCCTGTGTAATTTATGATTCAATGACGATTGATTTGGGTTCTGTCATGAATCGTATCTTCAATAATACCATTCTTGAAACCCAATAAGATTGAGTTGTGGAAATTCGTATCGTAATTGGAATTTAGTCAAAATCTTTGATTCGAAAAAAATTAAAAGTAAGGAATTGAAGAGAAGTTAAAATCTTTGATTTCAAAGAAGAGATAAGATGATAACGAGATGTATGAAATTTATAGTAATTCAAATCTTGAGTTATATATGAATTGATAACTATTTGGAAGGAGATTTGAATTGAAAAGCCTGTGTAAACCATAGCTACTATTTTAAAGTACGCTTATTACTTGGAAAGACCGGGATCGAGTATATGTTCGAAAACCATTCCAAGTAGTAATACGACGTTATTCAAGACTTTGTAAACGACCAAATGAAGACCGGGATTATTTGAATTGTTTAGATTGATTGTTGATTTATGTCTTGGTTGGGTAGGCCACCCGATACGAGGCATGAGTTACATGAGACCTGAACATATTCAAATATTTTCGGGTTGTTGTTTCGTTCAGACCCAGAACGGACTTGCATGGATGGGGTGCCTGACATTGAAGTTGACCGCATAGTACTGATTTCCGTTAATGTATATCGGATTTGTGGCAATATATTATCCTTGTCTCTAAGTCATATGAACTTAGAGGATATGCATTGATTTAAATCAGTGATATGTCGTGAATTGTCAATGTGGCGTACCCAAGTTATGAAACGAGCTAGTGATGATCAAAGAATGGCTTATCGAAGCATCGCTTTGTGTATGACGTGAAATCGACAAATCTCACACCCCGGATTGATGAGAAACTGGCGGTTAGGTTTTATACTTATATATGAATTGATGATGAAGCTGTGCAGCAGTGGGAAACCACTTATGAACCTGGGGAAGTTGGGTATGTTCGGGGGGCCGTGTCTGGTCGAAAACCGTTGATCTGCCCTGACGATGTGTAGTCGGTGTCCGCGTATGGTCGAAAAAGCCGTTGAGGCACTTCGTTTTGTATCCCTGATTGATCTTTCGTGCCAGGAATCATCAAAGTTGGAAATCCAAATTTCTTATGCGAGCCATACGATTCTGATTGTGTATATATATGGCAACATATATTATGGGGTATATGATGTCTAGGATTAATACATTTACTTGCGAAATGTTTTCCACACTATATATATATATATATATATATATATATATATATATATATATATATATATATTATGGTATTGAAGAGGATTTTACGTATGAAAGCATATTTGGTTATCATAAGATAAAACTCGCCCATCTGGTGTGCGCTTGCATTGTGTGATGTGGGACGAGCTTATGATAGCTTCATTTTCAAAGGACATTGCGCATTTATATGCACGGGTATCCACCTGGAGTAAATCCGTTCCGCGTTAGCGGCGTGATCCTGTGAAGTTCCCAACTTTAAGAATGAACCTAACTGTTTTGAGTTCTCACACCAGTCCCACGACTGACCTGGAGTTTATTGTTCCCTCACCTAAACTCTGGGTGCCCATGATTTTCGCACGGGCAGCCAGTAGTTTAGTTTTGCAGTTATAGATTGTTGGAGCAGGATTTGGAGCGCTTCTAGAGTTGGAGTCCCCGATAGAGTTGAAGCTTCCATTGTGTATTGATCTTCCGCTGAGAGTAAAGTTATTTTCTTTCTTCCGCTGTATATGTTTATGTTGTAACTCTGATATTCATGTAACTCTGATGTAATATTGGTTTATTCAATGAAAAGTTCTGTTATTTTTGTTCAATGTATGTATGTACCCATAACAATTCGTCTTTCTGAACGGTTTAAGTTGGTTTAATTACCGGCAAGAACCGGGCAAAAAGTCGGGTCGTTACAATACCCGTATGGGGTTTCAACCAACAAACACTGATTATTATTTTTGCAGTTGGGCGATGTGTAAAATATATCATCCCAATCAATATCAGTCAAATGTGTGTACATAAACAAATTGTCCGATTTGTAAATGAATATTTATTTTATTCATATAAATATTAAAAAAAATTGTTTTAATGATAAAATAGTTTATTCAACACATGAATATTTTATATGGTTTAGAAAATTTTGGCAGCATAACGGCGCGATACTAGAACCGGAATAAGGTCTAGCCTTATCCCTCGCCTAATACTAGCTCGCGCCATACAATTTCCAATTCTAATCAATTCAATTTACATCCCAAATCAAATTCAACCAATTTATCAACCAAAACAAACAACCAAACATACATGGTTTCAATCAAAGGTGTCGGGTGCTTCTAAGCACCGTCTGCATTCTAGTATATATATTTAACTGTAAACAAAATTAGAGTCAGAAGTTCTCACCTTTGGGATCCACTCCGCCATGATTTATTGTCGCTCAGATTCGCTGTTTAGATTCCAACGCAATCTATTTCACAAAATTTATATTAAAAATCATAATTTTAATCAATGTTATTTACATATTAAAAATAACATTTTTGAATCAATGTTGTATATGTAAAAAACACATTTTTACCGTGCCACGTATACATTAAAACTCATATTTTTTTCAAAGCTATTATATATATAAAAATCATATTTTTATATTCTCTACATATATAAAAATTATATTTTTATAATGCTTTATATATAAAAAATTATATTTATATATCGTTATTTCATATATAAAAATTATATTTTTATATACCATTCAAACAATAAAAATCATATTTTTATACGATGTTTACATCATAAAAATCACATTTTTATATTAATAAAAATCGTAACTTTATTTTATTAAAAATCATATCTTTTTATTTTTTTAAAATCAAATCCTTTTATTTTATTTTTAAAATCTATCTTTTTATTTTTTTAAATCATACCTTTTTTATTTTTAAAATCATATCTTTTTATTTATTTTAAATCATATCTTTATATATTTTTTAAAAATCATAACTTTTTATTTTTTAAAAATCACATTTTATTTACAAAAGTAATACATATAAAAAATGAAATTTTTAACAAAATACTTATATATGTAAATTTCGGATTTTTAAAACAAAATTATATACATTATTTTGAGATGTTTAATTCTATGTTATTTATAAATAATTTCAGGTTTTAAAACTATGCTATTTAATTAAATTGATTAAACTAAAAAAATTCACTGTACATTCTTCTTCCTCCTATACACGCTCCGAAACCGTTCGAACATTGCTCCGTCTCGACCCTAGGTTGCGCACACCCAATGAGGCACCCTGCACTAGATCTGACCACGCCACCTCGAAGCATCCCTAGCCGCCTCCCGTCGCCAGAAGCCAGGTGGAGCTCGGCCGTGTATTAGCTCCCGAATTTGAACCCAAAATAGCTGCCTTTGAGACCGGATTTCCCCCAAACCCTAGACTGAAGAACGATCCTAATCGTTCATCTTGGAGAACTCCCTGAGCTGAAGGATTTTTGTTTTATAAATCTTGAATTTTGTTGTGTAGATTTAGTAAAAATTAGAGAGGAATCTGGGATTATATCGTTCGCTGGTTTAAAGAGACTGGAGGCGCAATTCGGAAGTTGACCGCGGGTTGAGAGTAATGAGGGTTTGACCAAGCGCTTGACCCCATTATATATTTACTTTATTTTATTTTCAAAATATTTGTTTGCCAATTCGAACTCCAAATCGAATCCAACGAATGTTGCCCCTAGTTAATTATCCTCATTCCGAACACAACGGGTTATGTTTCATAACCCGATTCGACTATTACGATCTGTTTTTCTTTAAATTAAAATATAAATCAATATATATTTAATTTAAACGTACATTTTAATATACTGGGGCCACATACTAACTCCAAAAACTCCAGAAAAATAAATCTAGCTTTGTTTTGATGATACGGTTCTAACAAAACTAATTTCGTCGAATTTAGAGACCGTTTGAAAAATGGTCATTTTCCAGTAGATAAAATTCAAATTGAATTAATCAAACACGTTTAAATTCACCACACTCACATGTTAATTCCAAAAATTATGGAAATTGGAATCTAGCAATAATTTGACATTCTAAATCCAACAAAAGTAGTTTCATCGAAAGCGAAGGTCATTTACAAAATTGCTATTTTTAAGGGCTATATATTATATCAAAATTCCATAGTGATTTTTCCAAAGTTTCTACTGGACATAACTTTTTATTCCCTTTATTAAATCTAGATTTTTTCACATTCGTTGGAATGATATTTTTAAACAGATTCAAATATTTCTTGTTTTACAGAAATCCGATTTATTTTGAATCCGGTACATTCAGTTGAAATTTGAAAACGAATTTTCAAACTACCGCGCCATTTTAGGCTCGTTTTATAATTAAAATAAAATTATTCATTCTAACTTCATTTAAAACAAATTTTTAGTTATTATTTTTTAAAATAAATCATTTAAATATTCAAAATCCATTAAAATTGATAAAATAAAAATTTTAAATTAGTTTTGATTTTTCGGGTTGTTACAATCTCCCCCACTTAAAATCTTTTCGTCCTTAAAAAGGAACAAAGCTGAAAGTTGTTTAACTTACCAACTCAACATTCATTCTACCTTTCATTCTTCAACTTTTCAATTTTTAAGAATTTTCTATTTTGTCCAAAATTTGGCTAACACCGTAAATTTTCGAAAAATTTCGCCATAACCTCCTTTGTATGGGGAGACCTGTAAAACGACAGCTAGCCATGCAGGGCCCTCCTCATCCAAAATGAAAAAGAAAAAGCCAATCGGCTCATAAAATCATCCAAACCTAAGAAATATAGTAAACATGTTCCTATTTGTCGGGCGTACAATTTTGTTCCTCTTCTTACCTTTCTTGCTTTGACCTGTTCACTATATACACAAGTACATATATGCAATTGAAATCAATTTTCATGTCAGTTCAATATTTAATTCAATTTGGCGAAATTTACCATTCATTTTCTTATTAGTTCCAACATTTTAATTAGTCAAACTAATTATCATACAACACAACCATCAATCAATTAGTTTATTAGCTTTTCAGATTCATAATTCTTTTATATATTTAAAAATCCATTTTTTGATGCCAAATCACAACAATAACCCTATCTAAAATTTGGTTCTCACATAATTCAGTTAGAAATATTGAGACGACCCGAACTTCCCCGTGAAGGAAAGCACGGATAGAATTGAGGACAAGACAAAATAGAATGCAAACAGAAGAACATTTCGTTGTTATTACAACAATTCCATCAGATACAAGAATATACAGAGTATAAATGAATAAATTACATTCAACAAATATCAGAGATTACAATAAATTACATAGCAACGGAAAATAATACAAAAGCACAACTAGAAGTGATACACGGATACAGAGCTTTCCGAGCATCGTTCCAGCTGTATATCAGGACCCTGTGAATATAAATCTGCAAAACCAAAACTACTAGCTGCCCGTGCGGAAAATAGGGGCACCCAGAGTTTAGGTTAAAACAATAAACTCCAGGTCAGTCATGGGACTGGTGTGAGAACTAAAAAAGTTATAATTCTTTATTTTAAAGTTCGGTAAATCAAGGGACCACGCCGTATAACACGGAACGGGTTTCCTCCCAAGAATACCAGTGCATAAAACAAACAGCGCAATGCTAAATAAAGAAAAATGAAGCTGTTATAAGACCCAGGTCCCATCACACAATGCAACGCAAGCCGGAGGATAGGGTTTTTACCTTATAACAGCCAAAGCATGCTTGATACGTTTAAAACACATTATTTGATACTATTATAGGTGTATAGTGTCAAAATAATTTCAATCATAAATATCAATCATAGGCGGCATGAATGACCCATACCACTATGTCGCCATACTAGGTTCTACAAATAAAACCGCCATATCACGTATTGGAAATTGGATTTCCGTCATGAGCCGAGGCAAGGGGCAAGCTCCTCTCCGATTTGAGACACTCTAGCAAATGCCTCAGGACCCCACTATGATCCTTGGATCTTCAGGGCCGGTCCTCTCTTACTTTTGAGGATTGGCAATTCCTGAACACACGTTTTCCGGTCCTTACAGACCTATATCCGAGGCGCCTCGCATTCCAACAACCACACAGGTGAAAAGTATATAAATGTCAGGGCTGGTAGGTCACTGACACCACCTTAGCTAGAAAGAAACGTCGTGCTCTCCCTGTAGTCACTATCCCGTTTTTGACTCATACCGATGTGTGAGGCTCGCGAATTAACGCTATACACAAAGCTACGCCACACAGGCCGTGCTTTGATCATCAACCACAAGACTTTGCTTTTCAACAGAAGCCTTGATCTATTGCCACTTACGCATGCCACATTGGCAATTCACTCCATGCGACTGATGTCCATTGATATACAACCTCTGAGCTCGTACGTCTCAGAGAAGGGCGTTAAGCAAGAGAATAAATTCTCCGCCGCCAAACAGATGTATATTTAATAGAGATCAATCAACACAGAATAAAATCCAATGTCAGACACACAATCCATTTACAAGTTCGTTCTGGGTCTGAACGAAACCGGAGGCACTTTCCTCGCATATCCATCCATCTCCAGGTACGTCTGGACGATCACCAACTGATTCCCTCATCCTGGGTGTACAGCCCAATCAAGATCATCAGTAATCACCCAAACGATGTGAAGACTTCCGGTCTTCAACCACCGTCTTCATCTTCGACATCTCGTCGAATCAGTTATTCAGAATGGGTATAAACCCGGCCTTTCTGAATAACCCACGTATATAATAAACGAATGTTACACAAACACAACAAACGCCTCATTCCAATTCAGAATATTCTTTTATTCACAAAATCACATTCTTAGGGAAATGTTCCCATTAATTTTATCCAAGATAAATTCTTCTAAATTTATCCTAAAATCTTCCTTTGGATATCATTTCAAACTAGTCGGGATTAGCGAACCACACCGAAGTAATTATTTGTTTTATTTCCCAATCCCAACCTATATATCCCATGGAGCAAAACTGGTGATACTCCATATCTAACACCACGGTGTTATCGGTAAAATTAATTACCATTTCACGTTCAAATCTAATTAAAGATTTAACTATCGCTTTGGAGCAAAACTGGTGATACTCCACTCTCGATCACTTTTCAGATTTGATAATTTAAATTATCAATTCACTTTTTAATCTAATTAAAGATTCATTAAAACTCCACTTAGTTTTAATCTTCTTAAAAATCAATATTATATCTTTAACTGGGTTAAAGAACCAATGTCTTCTAAAACACGATTCACGACAAACCCAAATCACATTTGATATTAAATACAAGGCTCTGAATAGAAAATATATCGGCTTATATTCAATATCAAATTCTGAAACCAACGTATATCGTATTGGCAATAACGATATAAAATATATCTATCAAATTCCCATAACAATATTTGTATAGTCACGAAATCCAACATCGAAATATCCCGAAGATAATTTCGATTCAACTCCAGTCCAATCCACGTATTGGGAATATTGATTATTTTTATAATCACTTTCAAATTCAATTTATTTATTTCAAAAATAAATTGATTTTAATTCTAGTTCAAAACTAGTTCATTTCGATAAAAATCTATTTTTATCTTTTCAAATGTGGAATTTTCCAGCCCAATTCTTTCCAATTCACATATTATAATTTTACACAAATTATCGATATTTTTAATAATTTTATCAAGGCCCGTACAGTCGATTTCCATCAACGGCCATCGAACTGCACTTACAGCGACCTTTTTCAAATTTGATTTGGACATAATTCCAAATCCAACCGTTAGATTTCAAATTTCTAATATTCATTGGAAAGCTCTTTTCGATACGAACCCAACGGTTCCGGTTTTAGGAGAATCCGACGGTCAGATCTCCCGCAATGTCCGTTTGAAATAAATGGTCGAAATTCACGGACTGCCGCGGCGTGGCGCGTTCTATTCAGGCCATTATATATATAATATATTTATATTATATATATATTTCGTCGATTTCCTTTTAAAACGTATTTTATAAATCGTTTTAAATTCGTTTCAAAAACAATTTCAACTTCATCTTCAATTTCAAATCGATTTGATTTCAATTCAATTCGAGTTCATTTCAATTCAATTCAAATTCAAATTCAAATTCGTTTCAATTCAATTCAATTCGAATTTACCTTTTATTTGATTCAATTCGAATTCGTTTCAAATTGATTTCAATTCAATTTCAGTTCATTTTAAATTTCAATTTCAATTTAATTCAATTTGAATTCATTTCTATTTTATTCGAATTCAAATTCGTTTCAATTCAATTCAATTCGAATTTACCTTCTATTTGATTCAATTCGAATTCGTTTCAAATTGATTTCAATTCAATTTCAGTTAATTTTAAATTTCAATTTCAAAATATTTAATTTCGAAATCACTTTTCAATATTCATTATACAACGAATAAAATCGATATAAATATCGTTCACGTCAAAATGGCGCAAAACTAATCAACACGGCTTTATATTTTTCACAACTTCTTTATTCTATTCAACAAATGAATATTTATCCCATTCAACACATGAATCTATATTTCTTTCAACACACGACTAATCTCAACACATGAGTACTGTCAACACATCACTATTTTTGTTATGTAAAATATTTTATAAAACTATCGTATCTATCGTTTGATTTTCAATTAGACTGCTACTGAGAAGTAGTTCTAATTTTAAATATGATAAAGATGTAAATTTCATGGTATAAAATATTTCACTCAACACATGAACATCGTCAACACATGACTATTTTTATATTCAACACATGAATTTTCTTTTATAATATTCCTTATTTTCCCGATTTGAAATGAGGCCCAATCAATCACCATATAACGTTAATTATATGGATTCCATACAACACGTGTATATAATAGCATTGATAAACAATCAACCATCAACCAAAGTGCACTACACTGTATAAGCATCAAATATAAATATCTAACGCTTATAACAGCCTGTCAATCGACCGATCGACATATTTAATCCATCAGGATGAGTGAACTTCAAATTTCATCCCAACACCCGTGTGGGGTTTCAAACAATCAAACACAGTTTTTATTTGTGCAGTTGGGCGATGTGTAAAATTTATCCTCCCAATCAATGTCCTTTAAATAGGTGTACATAAACAAACCGTCCGGTTTGTAAATGAATATTTTATTCTATTCAATTCCACGTTAAAAATTATATTTTTAACGATAAAATATTCTATTTCAACACATGAATTTCTATTAGTTCATTTATTCCATAAAATGATATTTTTATTTTTCTAACATATTTTAGAAAATTTCGGCGGCATAACGGCACGATACTAGAAACGGGACGAGGCCTAGCCTTATCCCCGGTCTAGTGAAGGCCCACGCCATTCACACATCAATCAATCCATTCCATTTCGCCAAACAATTCAATTAAAACCAAACAAACTAACCAACTACTCAACCAAACAATTTAACAAACAAGCCATCCATGGTCTGTGGATGACGGGTCTCGGGTGCTACTAAGCACCGTCTGCATCCTAGTATATATATATAACTAGAAAAAGAAATTGAAAGGTGAGAAGTTCTCACCAATAGCTATCCTAGCTCCACTTCACTTCATTGATAGAAATCTTCATCGCTATCGCATCTTCGTCAGCTTCGTTGCTGTAGCCACTACATATAAAAATCATATATTTTTATATTTCGATGTCTTTAAAATAAAAATCACATTTTTATTTATTCACTTTCAATTTAAAAGTCATATTTTTATAATCACTTCATATATTTAAAAATCAAATTTTTTTATTCCGTTATTTAATATATAAAAATCGAATTTTTTTTCTTTGCTATTTTCTATATAAAGATCTCGCCTTTTTACATATAAAGATTTTATCTTTTCAAATATAAAGATTGAACCTTTTCATATACATCATTATAAAAATCACATTTTTATTTTTCTACACATATAAAGATGCTATTTTTAATATTGCTATCATGTAAAAATTATATTTCTAATTCTCTACATGAACGAAAATCATATTTTTACATCATCTATATAGTAAAGACTATATTTTTAATACTTTAAAAATATAAAGATCATATTTTTAATTCTTTAAAAATATAAAAATCATATTTTTAATCCACTTCATATATAAAAGTTATATCTTTAACCTTTTTATAAATTAAAAACCGAATTTTAAAAATAAAATTCTTCTCTTCCTTATAAATAAAAATCGAAACTTCAATGTATTAAAAATCACTTCTTTGAATGATAAAAATCACTTCTTTTATATATGAAATACCTCTACTTTTATATATGAAAAATCACTACTTTTATATATGAAAAATCTCATATAAAAATCAGAATTTTATCTACATAAATAAAAATAAAATCAAAAAAAAAAAACTTACAGATGGATTCGGCGGTCGGGTACGGGGTGGCAGGGTCGGGGTTTGCTTCTGGTTTTGGTGGTTGGATGTTTCGAACGGGAGAGAGAAGAAAGGCGGCCGAGTAGAGGAGCGAGGGGGGGGGGGGAAGGTCGAAGGGGGAGGCTCGCGAATCGATGGCGGAGGAGGGGGAAATCGCGATTGCGATGGGAGGGGCGGTGGAGTCGAACGAAGAGGAGGAGAAGCTGGAGGATGGGGGAAGAGGGGGGGCCACGCCGTAGTGGCGGCGCGCCAGGGGGTCGCGGCGGTGCTGCTGGGAGGAGCGCCTCCCTCCCTTCGTTTCTCTTTTTCTTTTTCTTTTTTTTTTCTGATCGGGTTGAAGAATAAACGGGGGGGGGGGGGGGTATATGCAAAAGAAAATTTTAATTTATTTAATTAATTTATATTTCAAAAAGTTGACCTTTACATACGACCTCGAAACGAGGCCCACCGCCTGTCGTCCATAGCATATTACCCCTATTCCGAACACAATGGGATATATATCGTAGGTTGATTTGATCGTTTGAATCAGTTTCCGTTAAATTTACAATTAAATCACTATATTGAATTTTAAACGTACATTTCAAATTACCGGGGTCACATATTAATTCTAAAAATTCCAAAAAAATATATTTTCTAGCTTCGTATTGACGATACGGTCCTAACAAAACTAGTTTCGTCGAATTCTGAGACCGTTAGAAAAATGGCCAATTTCCAGTCGATTAAAATCAACTGAAATGGTCAAAACACGTTTTCCTTTGCCACGCTCACATATTGATTCGAAAAATTATGAAATTTGAAACCTAGCAATAATTTGACACTGCGGATCCAACAAAAGTGGTTTCGTCGAAATCCGAGGTCATTTGCAAAATGTCCATTTTTAAGGGCCTGAATTCCATAGCGACTATTCAGAATTTTCAACTGGACATATCTTTTGATTCCCGCTATGAAATCTTGATCTTTCGGATTCGTTGGAAAGATATCATCAAATAGATCCTAATGTTTTTGGTTTCACTAAAATCCGGATTGTTATGCACCCGGTACAACCAATTGAAGTTTGAAATCGAATTATCGAACTACCGCGCCATTTTCAATTCCTATTTATAATTATATATAAATATTTATATTCTAACGACGATGCGTATAATATATACGTTCTATTATATTCAAAATAAATTTCTCGTCGATTTTATTTAAAATAATTCATTTTAAATATTCAAAATTCGCTAAAATTGCCAAAATAAAAATTTTAAACTGGCCCAGATTTTCGGGTTATTACAATCTCTCCCACTTAAAACTTTTCGTCCCCGAAAAGGAAAAAAGTCGAAAGTGGTTTGATTAATCAACTCTACGTTCGATCTGGCTTCCATTCTCCAACTTTTCAGTTTCTGAGAATTTTCAAAATTTCAAAAATTTGGCTAACACCCTAAATTTTCGAAAAATTTCGCCATAACCTCCCCTGCACCGGGAACATCGGGGAATTTTAAATAGCTTCCCCGGTCCTTCAGATCTCAAAAAGAAAAAGAAAAAGCCAAGCGGCTAGCCAATAGGCTCACAAAATCATCATCACCCAAACAAAACAGTAAATTATGTAGTAAACATGTACCTATTTGTCGGGCAAACAAATTTTATTCTCTGCTCTAGCCTCCTTGCTATGACCTGTTCAATGTAAGTATATGTATATGCAAGCAAATGCAACCAATTTTCAATACAATTCAATATTTGGTTATATTAGGCTAAATGGTTAAAAATTAGCAAACAAATAAACAAACAACACAAACATCAATCAATTAGTGGATTAGAGTTTCAAATTCTCAATTTGATATATATATACGGAAAATCTTGTTTTGATGCCAATTCACAACAAAGTGTTCTAGCTATATAAGTTTTGGTTCTCACACCATCCTAATGGAAATATATAGATATCACACCTTCGTAACACGAACATAAATACTGATGATGTGGCCACATCATCAGAATTATCCCCGGGTGTATAGAATGTGATTCTATATCTATCCAGTATATTAAAACTTCGACTATACGTTCATGACGCGTATACGCGAAATCTATATATACTCGATTGTCCATATTCAAAATAAATAAACATTCAAATACGTTTTAAAATGGTTTAAATTTCAAAACAAATTTGTTTTCATTTGAAAAATATACTCTTCACACTCATTCTAGGATACTACTGATCCCATCTCTAACGAGTCATTCTAATTGGATATTGCTAATCCAATATCTGATGAATTCTTTCGTATGGTTCTAATGTGTCTTGTTCTCGAGCTCTGTAAACCAAAGCTCTGATACCAAACTGAGACGACCCGAACTTCCCCGTGAAGGAAAGCACGGATAGAATTGAGGACAAGACAAAATAGAACGCAAACAGAAGAACATTTCGTTGTTATTACAACAATTCCATCAGATACAAGAATATACAGAGTATAAATGAATAAATTACATTCAACAAATATCAGAGATTACAATAAATTACATAGCAACGGAAAATAATACAAAAGCACAACTAGAAGTGATACACGGATACAGAGCTTTCCGAGCATCGTTCCAGCTGTATATCAGGACCCTGTGAATATAAATCTGCAAAACCAAAACTACTAGCTGCACGTGCGGAAAATAGGGGCACACAGAGTTTAGGTTAAAACAATAAACTCCAGGTCAGTCATGGGACTGGTGTGAGAACTAAAAAAGTTATAATTCTTTATTTTAAAGTTCGGTAAATCAAGGGACCACGCCGTATAACACGGAACGGGTTTCCTCCCAAGAATACCAGTGCATAAAACAAACAGCGCAATGCTAAATAAAGAAAAATGAAGCTGTTATAAGACCCAGGTCCCATCACACAATGCAACGCAAGCCGGAGGATAGGGTTTTTACCTTATAACAGCCAAAGCATGCTTGATACATTTAAAACACATTATTTGATACTATTATAGGTGTATAGTGTCAAAATAATTTCAATCATAAATATCAATCATAGGCGGCATGAATGACCCATACCACTATGTCGCCATACTAGGTTCTACAAATAAAACCGCAATATCACGTATTGGAAATTGGATTTCCGTCATGAGCCGAGGCAAGGGGCAAGCTCCTCTCCGATTCGAGACACTCTAGCAAATGCCTCAGGACCCCACTATGATCCTTGGATCTTCAGGGCCGGTCCTCTCTTACTTTTGAGGATTGGCAATTCCTGAACACACGTTTCCCGGTCCTTACAGACCTATATCCAAGGCGCCTCGCATTCCAACAACCACACAGGTGAAAAGTATATAAATGTCAGGGCTGGTAGGTCACTGACACCACCTTAGCTAGAAAGAAACGTCGTGCTCTCCCTGCAGTCACTATCCCGTTTTTGACTCATACCGAGGTGTGAGGCTCGCGAATTAACGCTATACACAAAGCTACGCCACACAGGCCGTGCTTTGATCATCAACCACAAGACTTTGCTTTTCAACAGAAGCCTTGATCTATTGCCACTTACGCATGCCACATTGGCAATTCACTCCATGCGACTGATGTCCATCGATATATAACCTCTGAGCTCGTACGTCTCAGAGAAGGGCGTTAAGCAAGAGAATAAATTCTCCGCCGCCAAACAGATGTATATTTAATAGAGATCAATCAACACAGAATAAAATCCAATGTCAGACACACAATCCATTTACAAGTTCGTTCTGGGTCTGAACGAAACCGGAGGCACTTTCCTCGCATATCCATCCATCTTCAGGTACGTCTGGACGATCACCAACTGATTCCCTCATCCTGGGTGTACAGCCCAATCAAGATCATCAGTAATCACCCAAACGATGTGAAGACTTCCGGTCTTCAACCACCGTCTTCATCTTCGACATCTCGTCGAATCGGTTATTCAGAATGGGTATAAACCCGGCCTTTCTGAATAACCCACGTATATAATAAACGAATGTTACACAAACACAACAAACGCCTCATTCCAATTCAGAATATTCTTTTATTCACAAAATCACATTCTTAGGGAAATGTTCCCATTAATTTTATCCAAGATAAATTCTTCTAAATTTATCCTAAAATCTTCCTTTGGATATCATTTCAAACTAGTCGGGATTAGCGAACCACACCGAAGTAATTATTTGTTTTATTTCCCAATCCCAACCTATATATCCCATGGAGCAAAACTGGTGATACTCCATATCTAACACCATGGTGTTATCGGTAAAATTAATTACCATTTCACGTTCAAATCTAATTAAAGATTTAACTATCGCTTTGGAGCAAAACGGGTGATACTCCACTCTCGATCACTTTTCAGATTCGATAATTTAAATTATCAATTCACTTTTTAATCTAATTAAAGATTCATTAAAACTCCACTTAGTTTTAATCTTCTCAAAAATCAATATTATGTCTTTAACTGGGTTAAAGAACCAGTGTCTTCTAAAACACGATTCACGACAAACCCAAATCACATTTGATATTAAATACAAGGCTCTGAATAGAAAATATATCGGCTTATATTCAATATCAAATTCTGAAACCAACATATATCGTATTGGCAATAACGATATAAAATATATCTTTCAAATTCCCATAACAATATCTGTATAGTCAAGAAATCCAACATCGAATTATCCCGAAGATAATTTCGATTCAACTCCAGTCCAATCCACGTATTGGGAATATTGATTATTTTTATAATCACTTTCAAATTCAATTTATTTATTTCAAAAATAAATTGATTTTAATTCTAGTTCAAAACTAGTTCATTTCGATAAAAATCTATTTTTATCTTTTCAAATGTGGAATTTTCCAGCCCAATTCTTTCCAATTCAATATTATAATTTTACACAAATTATCGATATTTTTAATAATTTTATCAAGGCCCGTACAGTCGATTTCCATCAACGGCCATCGAACTGCACTTACACCGACCTTTTTCAAATTTGATTTGGACATAATTCCAAATCCAACCGTTAGATTTCAAATTTCTAATATTCATTGGAAAGCTCTTTTCGATACGAACCCAACGGTTCCGGTTTTAGGAGAATCCGACGGTCGGATCTCCCGCAATGTTCGTTTGAAATAAATGGTCGAAATTCGCGGACTGCCGCGGCGCGGCGCGTTCTATTCAGGCCATTATATATATAATATATTTATATTATATATATATTTCGTCGATTTCCTTTTAAAACATATTTTATAAATCGTTTTAAATTCGTTTCAAAAACAATTTCAACTTCATCTTCAATTTCAAATCGATTTGATTTCAATTCAATTCGAGTTCATTTCAATTCAATTCAAATTCAAATTCAAATTCGTTTCAATTCAATTCAAATTTACCTTCTATTTGATTCAATTCGAATTCGATTCAAATTGATTTCAATTCAATTTCAGTTCATTTTAAATTTCAATTTCAATTTAATTCAATTTGAATTCATTTCTATTTTATTCGAATTCAAATTCGTTTCAATTCAATTCAATTCAATTCGAATTTACCTTCTATTTGATTCAATTCGAATTCGTTTCAAATTGATTTCAATTCAATTTCAGTTCATTTTAAATTTCAATTTCAAAATATTTAATTTCGAAATCACTTTTCAATATTCATTATACAACGAATAAAATCGATATAAATATCGTTCACGTCAAAATGGCGCAAAACTAATCAACACGGCTTTATATTTTTCACAACTTCTTTATTCTATTCAACAAATGAATATTTATCCCATTCAACACATGAATCTATATTTCTTTCAACACACGACTAACCTCAACACATGAGTACTGTCAACACATCACTATTTTTGTTATGTAAAATATTTTATAAAACTATGGTATCTATCGTTTGATTTTCAATTAGACTCCTACTGAGAAGTAGTTCTAATTTTAAATATGATAAAGATGTAAATTTCATGGTATAAAATATTTCACTCAACACATGAACATCGTCAACACATGACTATTTTTATATTCAACACATGAATTTTCTTTTATAATATTCCTTATTTTCCCGATTTGAAATGAGGCCCAATCAATCACCATATAACGTTAATTATATTGATTCCATACAACACGTGTATATAATAGCATTGATAAACAATCAACCATCAACCAAAGTGCACTACACTGTATAAACATCAAATATAAATATCTAACGCTTATAACAGCCTGTCAATCGACCGATCGACATATTTAATCCATCAGGATGAGTGAACTTCAAATTTCATCCCAACACCCATGTGGGGTTTCAAACAATCAAACACAGATTTTATTTGTGCAGTTGGGCGATGTGTAAAATTTATCCTCCCAATCAATGTCCTTCAAATAGGTGTACATAAACAAACCGTCCGGTTTGTAAATGAATATTTTATTCTATTCAATTCCACGTTAAAAATTATATTTTTAACGATAAAATATTCTATTTCAACACATGAATTTCTATTAGTTCATTTATTCCATAAAATGATATTTTTATTTTTCTAACATATTTTAGAAAATTTCGGCGGCATAACGGCACGATACTAGAAACGGGACGAGGCCTAGCCTTATCCCCGGTCTAGTGAAGGCCCACGCCATTCACACATCAATCAATCCATTCCATTTCGCCAAACAATTCAATTAAAACCAAACAAACTAACCAACTACTCAACCAAACAATTTAACAAACAAGCCATCCATGGTCTGTGGATGACGGGTGTCGGGTGCTACTAAGCACCGTCTGCATCCTAGTATATATATATAACTAGAAAAAGAAATTGAAAGGTGAGAAGTTCTCACCAATAGCTATCCTAGCTCCACTTCACTTCATTGATAGAAATCTTCATCGCTATCGCATCTTCGTCAGCTTCGTTGCTGTAGCCACTACATATAAAAATCATATATTTTTATATTTCGATGTCTTTAAAATAAAAATCAGATTTTTATTTATTCACTTTCAATTTAAGAGTCATATTTTTATAATCACTTCATATATTTAAAAATCGAATTTTTTATTCCGTTATTCAATATATAAAAATCGAATTTTTTTTCTTCGCTATTTTCTATATAAAGATCTCGCCTTTTTACATATAAAGATTTTATCTTTTCAAATATAAAGATTGAACCTTTTCATATACATCATTATAAAAATCACATTTTTATTTTTCTACACATATAAAGATGCTATTTTTAATATTGCTATCATGTAAAAATTATATTTCTAATTCTCTACATGAACGAAAATCATATTTTTACATCATCTATATAGTAAAGACTATATTTTTAATACTTTAAAAATATAAAGATCATATTTTTAATTCTTTAAAAATATAAAAATCATATTTTTAATCCACTTCATATATAAAAGTTATATCTTTAACCTTTTTATAAATTAAAAACCGAATTTTAAAAATAAAAATCTTCTCTTCCTTATAAATAAAAATCGAAACTTTAATGTATTAAAAATCACTTCTTTGAATGATAAAAATCACTTCTTTTATATATGAAATACCTCTACTTTTATATATGAAAAATCACTACTTTTATATATGAAAAATCTCATATAAAAATCAGAATTTTATCTACATAAATAAAAATAAAATCAAAAAAAAAACTTACAGATGGATTCGGCGGTCGGGTACGGGGTGGCAGGGTCGGGGTTTGCTTCTGGTTTTGGTGGTTGGATGTTTCGAACGGGAGAGAGAAGAAAGGCAGCCGAGTAGAGGAGCGAGGGGGGGGGGAAGGTCGAAGGGGGAGGCTCGCGAATCGATGGCGGAGGAGGGGGAAATCGCGATTGCGATGGGAGGGGCGGTGGAGTCGAACGAAGAGGAGGAGAAGCTGGAGGATGGGGGAAGAGGGGGGGCCACGCCGTAGTGGCGGCGCGCCAGGGGGTCGCGGCGGTGCTGCTGGGAGGAGCGCCTCCCTCCCTTCGTTTCTCTTTTTTTTTTCTTTTTTTTTCTGATCGGGTTGAAGAATAAACGGGGGGGGGGGGGGGGTATATGCAAAAGAAAATTTTAATTTATTTAATTAATTTATATTTCAAAAAGTTGACCTTTACATACGACCTCGAAACGAGGCCCACCGCCTGTCGTCCATTGCATATTACCCCTATTCCGAACACAATGGGATATATATCGTAGGTTGATTTGATCGTTTGAATCAGTTTTCGTTAAATTTACATTTAAATCACTATATTGAATTTTAAACGTACATTTCAAATTACCGGGGTCACATATTAATTCTAAAAATTCCAAAAAAAATATTTTCTAGCTTCGTATTGACGATACGATCCTAACAAAACTAGTTTCGTCGAATTCTGAGACCGTTAGAAAAATGGCCAATTTCCAGTCGATTAAAATCAACTGAAATGGTCAAAACACGTTTTCCTTTGCCACGCTCACATATTGATTCGAAAAATTATGAAATTTGAAACCTAGCAATAATTTGACACTGCGGATCCAACAAAAGTGGTTTCGTCGAAATCCGAGGTCATTTGCAAAATGTCCATTTTTAAGGGCCTGAATTCCATAGCGACTATTCAGAATTTTCAACTGGACATATCTTTTGATTCCCGCTATGAAATCTTGATCTTTCGGATTCGTTGGAAAGATATCATCAAATAGATCCTAATGTTTTTGGTTTCACTAAAATCCGGATTGTTATGCACCCGGTACATCCAATTGAAGTTTGAAATCGAATTATCAAACTACCGCGCCATTTTCAATTCCTATTTATAATTATATATAAATATTTATATTCTAACGACGACGCGTATAATATATACGTTCTATTATATTCAAAATAAATTTCTCGTTGATTTTATTTAAAATAATTCATTTTAAATATTCAAAATTCGCTAAAATTGCCAAAATAAAAATTTTAAACTGGCCCAGATTTTCGGGTTATTACAAATATATAGATATCCCACATTCTAGACTCGAACATAAAAGCTGATGATGCTATAGCGATCATCTGAATCATCCCTGGGCGACTAGAGTGTGATTCTATATCTATCCTATATATTTGAGACTTCGAATACACGTTAATTACGCATATATTCAAGTTCTCCATATACTGGATTGTCCAAAATCAATTTAAAAATATATTCAAATATGTATAATAAGATTTAAATTTTCAAAACAAAATTTATTTTTTATTTTCATTTTAAAAACACCACTCTTTATGCTCATTCTAGAATACTACTAATCCTATCTCTAACGAGTCATTCTCATTGGATATTACTAATCCAATCTCTGATGAACTCCTTCGTTTGGTTCTAATGTGCCTTGTTCTCGAGCTCTGTAAACTAAAGCTCTGATACCATGATGAAACGACCTAAATAGAAGAACATTTCATTGCTTATTACAACAATAACATCAGAGTACAAGAATGTGACAGAGTATGAATAAATAATATACATTTAACAAATATCAGAGATGTAACATCCGAGATTTTTGACCATTCACATCGACAATGATCCTTAATGTCGACATAAACAGATCAAAAATACGGATAGTTATTGGGATTAAAATAAGAAAAAGAAGAAAGAAGAAAACAAATACAAAATCTCATAGCGGAAGGACAAAATATAATAAATAACAGTTCATGAAGCTGTTAAAACATACATTTTATTATATTTTGTATAACGACCTAGGGATATTCGGCTCGAAAATCGACATAATCACCGTTATCGTATCTTATGCCGATCTTCCAAACAGCGAAAACACTGGAACATTTTTAGAAAGAAATTAGAGGGTGAGGTAAGAAAGATAGAAAGTTAGAATAGAAGAAGAAGAACCAATATAACACGGAGTCTCACATCGCAGCGGAACAAAATATAATATGGAAATAATTTTATTGAGGGCTTGAAATAACTTACAATCATCAGAGTACATCAATTTATCTGGACAGTTATAACAATCTGTCCTCATATACAACACACAGCGTGTAAAAACCCGGAATTTTGGACCAATTTTAAAATCTTATTTTTATGAAGTTTGTTAAGAAATTGAGGCAGAAAATAAAAATTCTATTTTTAAATAATTTATGTTGAAATTATATGTTGACATCAAACATATAAAATTTGGGTTGTGTATTTTCACTAAAAACAAGTATGAACTTAGCGTCGTTGTGTTATACTAGAAATAATTATATTTTTAGCATCATATTAATATATGTGAATAAGGATATTTTTTAGCGTCATGTTAATATAAACATCATTTGTTTAGAAACGTTGTATTACTATAGAATCATCACTCTTATTAGGAATGTTTAGTTAAAATAAATATGTCATTTTAGTTAGTAATGTAAGTTATATAAAAATGTCATGTTAATAAAAATGTCATTATGTTAAGAATGTTATGATGGAGAAATATACAAGGGATAAGATTTCATTTTTATTGTACATATAGAAATGGTCATTAGTTGGAATATTAAGAGTAAGAAAAAAAATATTTTTAATATCATGTTTTTAAATATTAAAAATAAAGCATATTTTTAGTATCATGTATAAATAGTAAGAATAAACGCATTTTTAGTGTCACGTTGAATCATGTAAGGAAAGAAGAGATTACATTTTAATGTAATAAAAGAAATGAAGGAAAACACGTTCTTGTTAATTTAAATAATAATAATGATAATAATAAAACATACAAGGTTGAATAAGATAAAACATACAAAAGTTTTTTTTTTCTTTTTAAGATGAGTTGGAGCTATTAAATAAGGGGTTCTTTTTGCAAATTCCTTCTCACGCGTTCACACTAAGCTACTTTGTTTAGGTGTTATTTTTGAAATGGAGTTTTGTCCCACATCGTAGAATAATCCCCTTGGCCTTGGCTAATGCAGCTATATAAGCATGGTACCTCCTTCATGTGTTGTATACTAAGTTTTATTAGAATAAAACCTTTCTTCCTTCCTCTTCTTTTACTTTCTTCTTTCTTCTCTTTTCTCTTTCTCTTCAAAAGAAAGTTCAAAAGAAAGAGAAGAGGATTTCCAAAATAAAATTTTGCTTGTTCTTGTCTCTACCCTTATCCGCGCAAGGTGAGATTTCTGAATTTAATTATTTTTATTTACTGTTAAATAATTGTCTGTGAGAAATCCTATTTATTTTATTTAAATTATTATACTTTAATTATTGATGTTCGCATTAATAATCATATATGTATATGTTATTCTGCGCTGTGATAATTTAGATGTTATTTATGTATTATTGTTGTTATGGAAAATATATTCGCTTGGTTTGATGCGATAAATCTCATAATAAATTGAGATTCGAAATTTGTGAATACGCGATGAAAATTATAATTATTATATTCCAGATCTGTAGGATAGGATCTGTGAACACGCGAATACTGTTCATTTTCTTTGTATGACGCGTTGTTTATTTTCATATGTTATTTTCTTTTATTTTCAAGCTGTGGGATGTCAAAATTCCATCTTGATGTTATTTTCTTTTATTTTCAAGCTGTGGGATGTCAAAATTCCATCTTGATGTTATTTTCTTTTATTTTCAAGCTGTGGGATGTCAAAAATTCCATCTTGATGTTATTTTCTTTTATTTTCAAGCTGTGGGATGTCAAAATTCCATTTTGAATTTATTTTCCTTTATTTTCAAACGTGGGATAAAACTCTCATCTTTGCGGCTCGTGTTACTAGCGTGGGATGTAAAAATCTCATGTTGCTTACACGTTATAAAAGTTGAGATGTAAAAGTTCCATTTTTGGGATTCATTTTATTTTGTTCCAAGAGTGGGATGTAAAAGTTCCATCGTGGGATTCATTTTATTTTGTTCCAAGAGTGGGATGTAAAAGTTCCATCGTGAGATTCATTTTTATTCAGTTTCAAGTGTGGGATGTGAAAATCTCATCTTGAGGTTTATTTTATTTCATTTCATTTATATTCAGAATTGTTAATACGATAAAAATCTCATCTTTGCGGATATATATATATATATATATATATATATATATATATATATATATATATATACGAATGGTTCCTTAGGATTTGTGTGTTTGAAATTTGAAATTGTATATGTTGGGAATATTTATATATATACACGAATGGTTCCTTAGGATGTGTGCATTTTAAAATTTTCATTCGTATATGTTGGATATAGTTACACCAAATTTATCACAATTGGTTATTGAAGTTGTTGTGGAAAATTGTAACATAATTTTGTTCATATTAAAAAGAACCACTTTTTAATACCGTTTGTTCATATTAAAAAGATCAACTTTTTAATATCGTTTTGCTCAAATTTAAAAGAACATATTTTTGCTCGAATTAAAAGAACATATTTTTGTTCGAATTAAAAGAACATATTTTTGTTCGCATTAAAAGAACGTATTTTGACGTTATTAAAAAGGACATATTTTTTAGTGCGATAAAAAAATTATATTTTAGCGTAATAAGAAGAGCATATTTTTAGCGTCATTATAAGAACATATTTTAGCTTTAAATTGTTTACGTTAAAAGTTTATATTTTTAATGTGAATTGTTTACATCAAAAAGAATGAAATTAAAAGACTATATTTTTAATGTAGTATAAGAATAAGAGAAAAGCATACATTTTTAATGTAATGCAAGAAATAATTATTAGTTTGTTAAAAAGATGATTTTTAACATATGTGTACAACATATAAAATTGACATGTTATGACTGATTGATTTAATGGATTGTGCTCGAACAGTTTATGAGCAAATTTTTTTTTTTTAACTTTGGGTGGGTAGAATTATATGTATGCTAACACCTTGTGAAACACTTCATGATTTGACTATAAGGTGTTTAGCGATTGTTTATTTCAAAATTAATGAATGATTTTGAAAAGTGATTTTCTTAAGTAAAAGAAGAAATATTCCCGATTTTGGACAGGGAATGTTTTATAAAATGTTTTATATAACAGAAAGAATTTTGAGGACTAAACCCAATAATTTCAAAATGATTTGAAAGCAGAAACCTATATAGATTTGATTATACCTGTGATTATTATGTTGTGAAATGATTTTTCCACTTCGGGATATAAAAATGATTTAGTATGTGGCTAAAGATTCTGGTGACCCGAATGACTAAAAGTATGGGTTGGTTGAATGACCCTGACCGACTGTACTGGTCAGTGGTTAGTGTAGCCTGCTCCATAGTGAGAGGTGCACATATATATATATATATATATATATATATATATATCGAGTCGCTTCGGTGTGTGCCCTTTGCCTTGTCTAAGGGAAACCCGATATTTGGTTGCATATTTGTTTTTATGCATTATTATGTTTTGGAATTCATATTTCCAAATGTTTTGTTTTCAAATCCCGAAGTGAAATCTACTTTGATATTACAAAAGCTAGATATATATTCCAAACGATTTGAAATAAAAGAAATTGGGAAATAAAGTCCAAAGAAATAATTTCTGTAAATTGAATTGGATTTTGAAATCTTAATTTAGGGATTAATCCTAAATGGGTAGATTGGAACTACATGTTGATTGTTGCATTTTTGATTGTATGTTTATACACTGGCAATCCAATGGAGTAAACCCGTTCCGCGTTAGCGGCGTGGTCCTGTGATTAGCCATTTTAATTAATAGGCTAATTTAGATTTCTCATACCAGTCCCATGACTGACCTGTAGTTTGTTTCACTGGCAAACTCGGGTGCCCATATTTTCCACATGGGCAGTCGAGTAGCTTGTTTGCAGATATTTATCTTGTTAGCAGGATCCTGGATCGAAGCTTAAAGCTGTGTCCAAAGCTTAGAAAATTCTTCCGCTGCATTGTATTAAAAAGTATTGTAATTTTATCTTCCGCTGTAATATATTTATTCGTACTCTGATATTCTGTACTCTGATTTAACGTTATTATAATGTTAATAAAAGTCTGTTGTTACTGTTCTGATGTATTGTATTCCCAAAGTTAACGTATACGAGAATTGAACGGTCTTGGTCGATTTAGCGGTCGATTAAGTCCGGGCAAAATCCGTATCATTACAGTTGGTATCAGAGCTCTGGTTAGCTCAAATATTTGGGGTACAACTTGTTAGAACTGAAAAAAAGACTCATCAGAGATTGGATTAGTAATGTCCAATAAGAATACTCATTAGAGATAGGATCAACAGTATCCTAGAATGAGTAAAATCGTTAGAGATGGGGTTAGTAATGCCCTAGAACGAGTTAAGAGTTACGAATTTATAATTAACGCATTTTTGATATTTATAATCTATTCTTTGAAATATGGTTTATATATATATAAAGTTATGTATATTTTGAAAAGATAATCTACCATTAAAATTAAAAATTAAGATAGTTAATTTTACAATTTTTAGCTACGCTCCTTTTCGAGGAGGAAAAGTTCTTAAGTGGGGGAGATTGTAACAACCCGGAATTTTGGACCAATTTTAAAATCTTATTTTTATGAAGTTTGTTAAGAAATTGAGGCAGAAAATAAAAATTCTATTTTTAAATAATTTATGTTGAAATTATATGTTGACATCAAACATATAAAATTTGGGTTGTGTATTTTCACTAAAAACAAGTATGAACTTAGCGTCGTTGTGTTATACTAGAAATAATTATATTTTTAGCATCATATTAATATATGTGAATAAGGATATTTTTTTAGCGTCATGTTAATATAAACATCATTTGTTTAGAAACGTTGTATTAATATAGAATCATCACTCTTATTAGGAATGTTTAGTTAAAATAAATATGTCATTTTAGTTAGTAATGTAAGTTATATAAAAATGTCATGTTAATAAAAATGTCATTATGTTAAGAATGTTATGATGGAGAAATATACAAGTGATAAGATTTCATTTTTATTGTACATATAGAAATGGTCATTAGTTGGAATATTAAGAGTAAGAAAAAAAATATTTTTAATATCATGTTTTTAAATATTAAAAATAAAGCATATTTTTAGTATCATGTATAAATAGTAAGAATAAACGCATTTTTAGTGTCACGTTGAATCATGTAATGAAAGAAGAGATTACATTTTAATGTAATAAGAGAAATGAAGGAAAACACATTCTTGTTAATTTAAATAATAATAATGATAATAATAAAACATACAAGGTTGAATAAGATAAAACATACAAAAGTTTTTTTTCTTTTTAAGATGAGTTGGAGCTATTAAATAAGGGGTTCTTTTTGCAAATTCCTTCGCACGCGTTCACACTAAGCTACTTTGTTTAGGTGTTATTTTTGAAATGGAGTTTTGTCCCACATCGTAGAATAATCCCCTTGGCCTTGGCTAATGCAGCTATATAAGCATGGTACCTCCTTCATGTGTTGTATACTAAGTTTTATTAGAATAAAACCTTTCTTCCTTCCTCTTCTTTTACTTTCTTCTTTCTTCTCTTTTCTCTTTCTCTTCAAAAGAAAGTTCAAAAGAAAGAGAAGAGGATTTCCAAAATAAAATTTTGCTTGTTCTTGTCTCTACCCTTATCCGCGCAAGGTGAGATTTCTGAATTTAATTATTTTTATTTACTGTTAAATAATTGTCTGTGAGAAATCCTATTTATTTTATTTAAACTATTATACTTTAATTATTGATGTTCGCATTAATAATCATATATGTATGTGTTATTCTGCGCTGTGATAATTTAGATGTTATTTATGTATTATTGTTGTTATGGAAAATATATTCGCTTGGTTTGATGCGATAAATCTCATAATAAATTGAGATTCTAAATTTGTGAATACGCGATGAAAATTATAATTATTATATTCCAGATCTGTGGGATAGGATCTGTGAACACGCGAATACTGTTCATTTTCTTTGTATGACGCGTTGTTTATTTTCATATTTTATTTTCAAGCTGTGGGATGTCAAAATTCCATCTTGATGTTATTTTCTTTTATTTTCAAGCTGTGGGATGTCAAAATTCCATCTTGATGTTATTTTCTTTTATTTTCAAGCTGTGGGATGTCAAAAATTCCATCTTGATGTTATTTTCTTTTATCTTCAAGCTGTGGGATGTCAAAATTCCATCTTGAATTTATTTTCCTTTATTTTCAAACGTGGGATAAAACTCTCATCTTTGCGGCTCGTGTTACTAGCGTGGGATGTAAAAATCTCATGTTGCTTACACATTATAAAAGTTGAGATGTAAAAGTTCCATTTTTGGGATTCATTTTATTTTGTTCCAAGAGTGGGATGTAAAAGTTCCATCGTGGGATTCATTTTATTTTGTTCCAAGAGTGGAATGTAAAAGTTCCATCGTGGGATTCATTTTTATTCAGTTTCAAGTGTGGTATGTGAAAATCTCATCTTGAGGTTTATTTTATTTCATTTCATTTATATTCAGAATTGTTAATACGATAAAAATCTCATATTTGCGGATATATATATATATATATATATATACGAATGGTTCCTTAGGATTTGTGTGTTTGAAATTTGAAATTGTATATGTTGGGAATATTTATATATATACACGAATGGTTCCTTAGGATGTGTGCGTTTTAAAATTTTCATTCGTATATGTTGGATATAGTTACACCAAATTTATCACAATTGGTTATTGAAGTTGTTGTGGAAAATTGTAACATCATTTTGTTCATATTAAAAAGAACCACTTTTTAATACCGTTTGTTCATATTAAAAAGATCAACTTTTTAATATCGTTTTGCTCAAATTTAAAAGAACATATATTTGCTCGAATTAAAAGAACATATTTTTGTTCGAATTAAAAGAACATATTTTTGTTCGCATTAAAAGAACGTATTTTGACGTTATTAAAAAGGACATATTTTTTAGTGCGATAATTTTTTTTTATTTTAGCGTAATAAGAAGAGCATATTTTTAGCGTCATTATAAGAACATATTTTAGCGTTAAATTGTTTACGTTAAAAGTTTATATTTTTAATGTGAATTGTTTACATCAAAAAGAATGAAATTAAAAGAGTATATTTTTAATGTAGTATAAGAATAAGAGAAAAGCTTGCATTTTTAATGTAATGCAAGAAATAATTATTAGTTTGTTAAAAAGATGATTTTTAACATATGTGTACAACATATAAAATTGACATGTTATGACTGATTGATTTAATGGATTGTGCTCGACCAGTTTATGAGCAAATTATATTTATTTTTTTTAACTTTGGGTGGGTAGAATTATATGTATGCTAACACCTTGTGAAACACTTCACGATTTGACTATAAGGTGTTTAGCGATTGTTTATTTCAAAATTAATGAATGATTTTGAAAAGTGATTTTCTTAAGTAAAAGAAGAATTATCCCCGATTTTGGACAGGGAATGTTTTATAAAATGTTTTATAAAACAGAAAGAATTTCGAGGACTAAACCCAATAATTTCAAAATGATTTGAAAGCAGAAACCTATATAGATTTGATTATACCTGTGATTATTATGTTGTGAAATGATTTTTCCACTTCGGGATATAAAAATGATTTAGTATGTGGCTAAAGATTCTGGTGACCCGAACGACTAAAAGTATGGGTTGGTTGAATGACCCTGACCGACTGTACTGGTCAGTGGTTAGTGTAGCCTGGTCCATAGTGAGAGGTGCACATATATATATATCGAGTTGCTTAGGTGCGTGCCCTTTGCCTTGTCTAAGGGAAACCCGATATTTGGTTGCATATTTGTTTTTATGCATTATTATGTTTTGGAATTCATATTTCCAAATGTTTTGTTTTCAAATCCCGAAGTGAAATCTACTTTGATATTACAAAAGCTAGATATATATTCCAAACGATTTGAAATAAAAGAAATTGGGAAAATAAAGTCCAAAGAAATAATTTCTGTAAATTGAATTGGATTTTGAAATCTTAATTTAGGGATTAATCCTAAATGGGTAGATTGGAAGTGCATGTTGATTGTTGCATTTTTGATTGTTTGTTTATACACTGGCAATCCAATGGAGTAAACCCGTTCCGCGTTAGTGGCGTGGTCCTGTGATTAGCCATTTAAATTAATAGTCTAATTTAGATTTCTCATACCTGTCCCATGACTGACCTGTAGTTTGTTTCACTGGCAAACTCGGGTGCCCATATTTTCCACATGGGCAGTCGAGTAGCTTGTTTGCAGATATTTATCTTGTTAGCAGGATCCTGGATCGAAGCTTAAAGCTGTGTCCAAAGCTTAGAAAATTCTTCCGCTGCATTGTATTAAAAAGTATTGTAATTTTATCTTCCGCTGTAATATATTTATTCGTACTCTGATATTCTGTACTCTGATGTAACGTTATTATAATGTTAATAAAAGTCTGTTGTTACTGTTCTGATGTATTGTATTCCCAAAGTTAACGTATACGGGAATTGAACGGTCTTGGTCGATTTAGCGGTCGATGAAGTCCGGGCAAAATCCGTATCGTTACACAGCGGCAAGATACCAGATCTGAACGCCTTCAGCTCGTCTTTGAACTTCACAGCATTCAATAACCTGAACCTGTACGTTCCGGGCTAACCCGAGCATTTACAAAACACCGGGTCGGTCTGGTGAACCAGAGTGAGATAAATTCGCACAGTATTAAGATATCACCCAACTTGATTTTAAAGTTAAATCCTTTCGAAAGAAAAGGATAATCGTAAGACCAAATCCACACATAAATACCGACGGTTTTTACCTTACGATAACCCAAATCATCTTTTTGAAAACAATATCTTGTCTGATATTATGATAACGTCTAAATACAAGTAATATCAAATCTAGTAGAACGCTTGCATCTCACACTCTACATATATAGTATATGAACAAAACCGCGGAAGCTTATTGGAAATTGGATTCCAACCATTACAAGGTATGGGACCACCTGTCGATCGTGTATCTCTAGAGACGAATACACTGGGTTCAACAAGAACGTCTTGCAACCCGGCCCACACATGACCGACCACTCATTTCGCTTGAGTGTATCGAATGTATATAATCAACGGTTGGGAGCTACCTACCGTCTTCCCGAAAAGGGACAGCATCGAATAGATTAAAGAAGAAAATAAGATTTCCTCTAGATAGGTGATTATACACCCTAATGGGAGCGACCCACATAGCCATGCTGCCTGCCCAATTTTTGTCATCTCCTGGTTGATGAGGCTTGAGGTCAGAACACATCTGTTCATCATATACTTTGAATGCCACATCGTCAGATCCGCCAAATCAATAATTGACGTCCACAAAAATATTCTGGTCATTAAGCTAGAGAGGTGCCCCTCTCCGCCACTAACAGGGATACGTTTGTAAAAATTAACGTACGTGACCCTTAAGAACTACTTTGTTAGACATCCGTCTATACAAGTCATCCAGGAACAAGATGAACCGAAGATACACTTGTACTACATCCAATTATAGGAATCACCCCATGGATCAGTAGCGATAGTCCTTGCAATCCACAGATTCAACCACGACAGAACCCAAGTATATCCCCGGGTCGAATCAGAGATTGTAAGTTGTTCATCCGTTTTATGAAGATCTATGGTCTTCACATGCTCCATCTCGATCGTCATCCGATATCTTCTATATTTTCGTATTTGTTGGTTGGAATGGTTTTCGAATATAACTTCGATCCCGGTCTTCCCGTACCAACAAAAGTATAGGCCAAATTTTATTATTCGGTGATTTAACAACCAAATAAAACAACCATTCAACCATTAACAAAAATAGAATTTACTGTTCAGTATTCAACATCACTTGCCTTTAAAATTCAAATAATTACAACATCTTATTTCCCAATATCCTGGAAACTCAGTATTTCTTCTTTAACAAAATTTTATCTATGAAAAATCTCTCAATTTCCTTTCTTCTATTGTTTGCCAAACATTGGCTAAAACATTATTTGAAAATCCATAATAGAGGAATCAAATCAACTTATTATTCGTAAAACATTGTGAAATATATTTCATTTATTTACTTCGCAGCTTCCAGTGTTTATTCTTATTGAATAAAAACCAAATCTTACGGTTTTTCTTCTGTGGCAATTTTCTTATATTTCCTTTTGACTTTGGGATTCTCATTCTGTATGTATCCACCAATGTTTCACTTAATATTGCATTATTACTTCTAAATGAAAAAAAAATAAACTCTTACTGTCCTTTATATCACCATGACTAATATCATCTTCAGATAATTTCGAAGTCGTTCAAGTTGGGGTATTTTAATTACCTCTCAGACCTTGATCAACAACGTCCTTATCTTCAGATAAATATAAGTCATAATCTAAACAAATACCTCGTTCCGTTATCGATTCTAATTCTATTTAACTATTTAATTCAAACAATAGCTTTATAAATTTACTTTATCTCTTAAAATAAAAACTAATATTGCTTAACCCATTGGTTACTCAACTTCTTACCATCACTCTTATGAACTTCCAAAAATACTTTGTTTCCAACTGGGTTATTATCACCTCCCTATTACCAAACTCTTTTCAAATCCCTTTACCACATTTCCTTTCATTCCTGGGAATCTCACTGTCCAATTACTTACTTAATTCCACACTTAAGTATTTCCAATTCCAAATCACTTCTTTACTTCTCGTTTGCTTTATAAACCTTGTTTTTACATCTCAGGTTTGATTTTAACTCCTTTATACCTTTATTTCCTTTACTTAGTCAAATCATTAACTAACCCTCCCATTTAAGCTTATTACTTTGCTTAAATCCCATTTATAACTTCATTATAAACTAGAGTTAAGATACAAAACTCGTTCATAATCCCTTCTCAAAATTTAAATCAATTCCAGTAAATTTCTCCTTTAAATTAATTAATAATATAATTAATTAAAATACTTCATATAATTGTTTCAATGAAACAATTAATCGAATTCTTAACCATTGGGTTTTTCCTGCTCATCTGCATACACGTTTACTTTATCATACAATTTGATGCTAACTTATAAACCTTTGAATAATAATAATAATACTTATTTTCTTTAAAAGTCGCTCTATTCAAAATAATCTATTTAAAACTTATTTTGGTTATAACCTAAATTTATACTTTAATACGGTTAGTTCACTTGACGATAAAAATCCATAATTGCATAATGATTGACTTCTAGACAGTGATGCCAAAATACACAACCAATATATTCACTGATTAACACAGATCACATGTTGAATTTTCTATCCAATTGTTATCGATCAAATCAATTTTCCAATCAAAACTATTTCCTTTATTAGATAATAACACCCATCAATCAGCAAACAGATCACACAACAATTCAAACCATTTCAATCACGTTCATTTTATATACGTGAACAATCAAGGGGAAATTTCCTTTATTGAATTCGAACAAGGTTTGATGATTACTGGAATTAAATGACCGTTTAATTCCACCAATTAAATCAAAAATAAATATCTATAACTAGCAGATGGTTAACTACTAGAACTCAGAGCACACAGAAATAAAACCCAATTTATATGAAATAAAACGGGAAGAAACTGAGTAAAGTTAACTCACTTTGATTGGTTGGGTCGTTCAGCGCTAGTTTTAATTAAATTAAACAACGTTTAATTTAATTAAAAAAATTCTGTCCTTCCATTCCTGACAGACATTGCTCCATCTCGATCTTCTCGTCTCTACGGTTCCAACGAGCCTGATTTTGTCAAAATCCATTAACGTACGGACGAGATATCGTTTAAACAATTTCCTAATCTAATTATTTAAAAACTTATTCGTTCAGCCCGCTTAACCCAAGCCCGCTTATCCTCATAAAAACCTAACCCGATCCATCGTTTACTTCATACTCTCAAAAACATTCGACCGCCTCCACCCTTATTCCTCAATGACTAGAAAACCCTAGCCCTTATCTCCTTCTGATCTTCAACGCACAAATCGAAAGCAGCACGTCGCAGCCCCCTCTACGCCACCAACCCCGTCTTTCCCTTTGATCTCCACTTCCAACCGGTCTGACAAACCCCAAATCAACTTCTCCACCCCCAAACGTCGCCACAGTTCTGACGATGCCACCCTGAGTTTCACAGATCCACAACGAGCAAGGCAGATCGAACCAATTCATCTTAAGCTAAGTTTCCCTTGATTTTAGTATAATTTGTTTGTGAATTTTTTTCTGATTTCTACCGAATGTGTTATATTGGTTTACTCTATTTGTTTGAATGGTTTTCTGGTATGCTAAAGCACCACTATATGACCCCTATTTATAGTGTTAGTTTGGCTCCGATATGATCAAAGCTATCAGGATTATAGGCAGGTCTGGCCACTAGGTTTTAGGCCATTGGGGTTTCCTTCTGATATGCGTACGGTGATGGTCGATGGATAGTGATTACTGTATGATGGATTTTTAGCAGATATTTTGCTGAGTATCATATTGTATTTTCAATGTATTTGGTTGGTTCGAAGTGACTGAAAGGGTGTAGATTGGGTGATCCTAAATCTATGACTTGTTTATGCATATATATTAAATCTTCATTAAATCCTGTGTTTACATTTTCACACACATGTCACTGGTCCTTGTATGGGTTAGTATATAAACTATTATATATATATATCTAAATATATATTATTGTCGTGGACTTGATACATGAATGTACATCAGTTATGCCTAGATTTGTAGTAAAAAGATATGCATGGATTTTATAGTTGTTCATTCACTCTTTAAGTGTAAATATATACATGTATTCAATCCTTCTTAGTTGTTCCTAAACTATTCTATAGCTGTTCTTTCCAGTTTCTTAAGATATGGAAATATATTGTTGTTTAGCTATGAGTACAGCTAGTAAACTTCTACGTTAGTCATGGGATGTTCATGATTTTTATATATATATGTATGTATGTGTGTATATGTATATATATATATCTTATTAGCTGTTCTTAGTTGTCACTTTTCACTATTTTGATTTAGTTGTTTTCATGAAGATTACTTTTCTTTTCTTTTCTGTTCATACACAGTTTGGCTATACAAATATAAATTGTTCAGTTGTTCTTTACTGTTTTATTTTGTTGTTCATCCTATGTAAAGATTGGATGTGTACATGTATTTCCATCAGTTATGTATTGTACTATCCTTAGCTGTTTCATGATCCCCTTTTCTCTCTTGCTGAAAAATAGCTTAGCTAGTTCCCTTAGCCAAGTATTGTCATGTTTATTAGCTGCACATTTCACTGTTTTTAGCTGTTCATGAATTTTTCCTTTCTCTACAATAATAGGTTTCTGTTTTCGTGTAGCTCGCGATAAGGCCTAAGATCTCGAAAGAGGACAATACAACTCTCGAAATTTGGATGGTTGTTTCATGAATTTGGTTCAGCCGAAAGTGTTTGTACAGAAAAAAATTGTTTTGAACATGTTTGTTGTCTTATGATGATTTTCTTTCTTTTCTCTTTTTTTTCTTGTTTATTGAATGAAAATAGGACGTCTAGAAATAAATAGAATGGACCACTTGGTTATGTAATGTACGACATATAACATATATGTTATGTTTCTTTGTATTCGCATATGTACAAATCGTGTATGGATATTTCAAGTTCAAATATTGTAAATAATTTAGTTCTTATGTTCCAGTTTTTATGCTTATTCGGTTTCACATGTTTTGCCGAACCAAGTCATACACTAGCATTATATTTGGTTTATTATCTTAAAAATTATAAAATCTTAACACAATATAAATTAACTCAAACAGTTGAAATAACGTAATATCAATAAATATCTTAAATTCCTAACAGGATAGAATTCAAATTTTAACAGTTGTGTTTAAATGACATTTCATTTTATAAAAATCCATTCAATTCCATATATATTATAGAAACGAAATATATATTGTAACTTCATTTAGAAATTCCAAATCGATATTTAAATAAATAAATAAATAAAATAATATATATTAAATATCTGAGTACAGGAAATGCGGGTCGTTACATTCCTTCCCCCTTAAAAAAAATTTCGTCCTTGAAATTGCTAAGTAAGAGGAATGTTCTTACTCCAATTATTCTCAAAATAATTGTTATGGGATTATTATCAAATTCTTGATGGACATGGCTTCTTCTTCTTCCTCTAAATCTAATTAAATAGATTAAAATAAAATATAATCAAGACGATGGTATGCTGCTCAAGTCTTTCAAGAGAAGATTCCAAACAAGTTAGGATTCAAGTAAAGATTCAACGGCTTCAAGAAACACTATCTTTCTATTCTTTTCTAGATCCAATCAATGTAAGTCGGTTACTTTTTAGATTTGAACGCCTTTTTCTATTTGTGACATGAAATTAAAAGAATATAAGAAATATGCCTTATCATTTCATTGAATCTGTGCTTGTTTATGACTTTGGATCTGATTCTTGATTATGGCCTAGAAACATTGTGACTAAATTGCTAATGCTTAAGATTATGACTATGGAACTGTGGCCATTGAAACCATATGCCTTTGACTATGAACATAAGCCTTTGACTATGAACATAAGCCTTTGACTAGGAGCATAAACCAATGCCTATGACTATGACAAGGACAATAGTGGATAATTACCTATGATTCATGAATATGATATTATTCCCTAAGATTATGACTGTGAAATTGGATCTAAACTTGATTATCTATTCCAGTTTATTCTTAATTATCCTTGGATCTTGATTATGGGAATTTATCTATTAAGTTAGATCTACCCATATACTTGAACCTATGTTATTTGTTCAACCCTTTTTATGTCATAATATTATCAGATCTATAGGCCTTCGATGCTTTAATCAATTTATTCAGTGTAATTTGTTAGATCTGTGATTAGTGAATTATCATCTTCTTCGAGTCATTATGTATATCATTTCATGGCATTTTGGTTCATTCCCTTTTTATCCACGAATCTAGATTTATTTATAATCTAGGATGAAATCACGATTACATGAACGATGGGAATACGATTTGGGAAAATCATAAATTTGACTTAAACATGGTTGTAAACTTGGAAATTGGCATAATGTGGAACATGAACATAATTATGATTGACATAATTTAGAACATGTATTATGGCATGTTTATTAGAACGCAAATTTGAAAATTTGACATGAATTATGAAATATGTAATTTGACATATTAAATTTAGTATTGGCAAGTAAGCTAAGTTTTAGGCGTAAACGGTAAACTAGAATAATAACTCTAGTCTTGCCATAAACTGTAAATTAGGATGTTAAATCAGAATTGGGTCAATTAAAGTAAATTTGGCATAATAAGTATATTAGCACAAATTTTGAATTTAGTCATAATTGTGAGTAATTGTCATGTTTAGAACAATCAAGGTTAGTGACACTTAATTTGGTATAATTTACATACCAAAAACTATAAATATGATATATAGGGAAAATGGGCCATAATAATAAATGTTGACAATGTACATTAAAAGAGTAATAATGGAATAAGTAAATTAAGGAAAATTTACTTATAGAATTTATCCTAAATAAGAAAAGTAAATTTAGACAATACGAACATGCTTAACCCGAGGTTGGATTGAGTTGTGATGTAAACCTGCCTGAACCCACTCGGTTGTCCAGTGATCACGACAATACCTATCCAATGTGGGAGGTTAAGGCATTGAGCCCGATAAAGGCCCGAGGTTAGACTGAGTTGTGGCGTAAGACTGCCCGGAACCAACCGGCATACCGGCAGCCACAACAATACATGTCTAATATGAGTGGCTGGTGCTTTAACAAGACAATTAAAGTTAAGCTAGAATGGGAGGGTTAAGTCCATAAGAACACTTAACCAACTTAACTTAGTTAAGCTAGAATGGGAAGGTTAAGTCTATAGGAACACTTAACCAACTTAACACAGTTAAGTTAGAACGATAGGGTTAAGTTAACTAGAACACTTAACCAACTTAACATGGTAACAAGACAATATTTGTAGGGGTTAAATAACTAAGAAAAACACTTGGCCAGTTTAATATGTTAACCAGAATAGAAAGTGGGGGTTAAGTAAATTCAATACACTTAACCAATTTAACTTGTTAACTAGACTAGAGGTTGGGGATAAGTAAAGTTAATACACTTAGCCAATTTAACATGTTAACTAGACTAGAGGTTAGGGATAAGTAAAGTTAATACACTTAGCCAATTTAACATGCTAACTAGACTAGAGGTTGGGGTTAAGTAAATTTAATACACTTAGCCAATTTAATATGTTAGCTGGACTAGACCGTAGGGTTAAGTAAGCTTGAACACTTAACCATCAGAGTGTGATAAATGAATAGGGTTAAGTTAAAAACATGAAGGGACAATACTTAACGATTAGAACATGTTAATCAAACCAAAGTTAGGGTTAAGTTAACTAAGGGAACACTTAACCGTTATAACATGTTAGTTAAAACAGATAGGCAAGGTTAAGTTAAAAAGGAACACTTAACCAATACAAGATGAATGGGTAGGGTTAAGTAAATACTTAACCAATATAACTTGATGCTGGTAGGGTTAAGTCAACGAGAAGTACTGGTAACACTTAACCAGTTTAACATGACAAATGAATAGGTTAAGTTAACTTGTATCGACTAATGACACTTAACCAATCCAACTTAACGAGAAAGAGAACTAAGTAGTAAACCTTAGTTAAAAGGACTAAGTGGTAAACCTTAGTTAAGAAAACGACGATTCAGGAAACCAAGTGGTAAACCTTAGTTAGGAAAACTAAGTAGTAATCCTTAGTATAACATGAGGAGGAGCGAACGATCTTAAAGAAGGCTCCAACGAGTTGGGTTACGAAGCCCGAGGCTTCGAGGGGACGTGAGGGTACTCTTGGTATCCATCTGTGACGTGGCAGATGATCCTCCTGGGCTCACAGAGGTTTAGGTCTGCATTAGAAGAACCAAGGGTATGCCTTGGTTGCAATATAAGGCAACCTAAAGACTAGGATGGACCAGCGTGATTCGGCGAGACCAGTAGCCATGTGATAGCAACTCGTCGTCTACCTACCATCTTGAGTCAGTCAAGATACATAAAGCGGAAAGGCGGAGAACTCTAAAAGACCATATACTTGTTATCTAGTTATGGGTGAGGATGGCCATAAGACAGTGGGGCATAGGGGGCCTGCGTATAGTTCTCAATTTTTCAAGGGTGGCCTTTCATTAGTTGAGGGAGGGGTCAGGTGGGACCATAGCCACTGGAAAAACAGACCTTAGCATCTGCATCGGCAGATATCTAAAAGCTCCCGACCGAGTTCCGTGTTTCTAGAATAGCCCTGCCACGGGACTCGGGTCGCACATTTCAGGACATGTGCATCTAGAAAGTGATAAACGATTCGCGAGACATACGTGGGGAAAGTCTAGGAACATATACCGCTCTAGGTAGTGTGTCCTAGACTAGGGGCATCGTTCGACAGGTAGCGTAATCCTTAGTTGGACCTAGGTGGCATAAACCCTGAATCTGTGAAGCATTAGATAAGCCGCGTAAACTCGAGTGGAATCTAGGAAGCACTTTGATATAAAACCCTAGATTAGATCTAGGTAATAAATAATAAATGTACGCCTAAAGGCAACCACAATTACTAGAATTGGGATCACGTTATCATTTTAGACATATTAAAAGTTGGGACACTAGATAGGTGGTTCAGAGACATAGAAACCATAATAACAGATTAATAGCGAAGCGGAGAAAGTATTAAAGCATATCCAGTTTATCTTGTCTTAGCATATCTTGTGTTAATCTTATCCTATCTTGTTGGCCCTATCATCATGGTATTGTCTTGTATTCAGTTAATTCATGTCTTTTTGTTTTTCCTTGTTCACATGCTAGAAGTAACTGAACTTACCAGACTTTATGTCTGACCCAGTTTTCTTTCGTCTTCTTTTCTTCTGTCCCCCCCCCCCCCCCCAGGTAGTTAAGGAGGGAATAGTATAACTCAGGTTAGATTGGCCCGTCACTCTTCCCAAGCTCGAAGATTCTTTGACAAAGTGCTTTGGACTCTCTTTTTCTGCTGCTATGGCTGGCTTATGCTACATTGGGGAATATAAATGTTATTTTATGCTTCTTTATATTGTAAGACAGATGATACTCTGATATTGGAAAACAATTGTTGTACAAACTATTTTATCAATAAAGTAAAGTTTTATTTTCCGCTGTTTTAATTTTGTCTGTCTTGTAATTTATTTGCATCTTTTACCCTAAATGCTCCACAGAACATAGTGCATTCCCTTTGTGAGTGACACTAAAGGATGTGGGGTGTTACACAACTTCTCCACCCCCAAATGTCGCCACAGTTCCGATGATGCCACCCTGAGTTTCACAGATCCACGACGAGCAAGGCAGATCGAACCACTTCATCTTAAGCTAAGTTTCCCTTTATTTTAGTATAATTTGTTTTTGAATTTTTTTTCTGATTTCTGACGAGTGTGTTATATTGGTTTACTATATTTGTTTGAATGGTTTTCTGGTATGCTGAAACAGCACTGTGTGACCCCTATTTATAGTGTTAGTTTGGTTCCGATATGATCAACGTCTATCGGGATTTTTGGTAGTTCTGGCCACTAGGTTTTAGGCCATTAGGGTTTCCTTCTGATATGCATATGGTGAAGGTCAATGGATAGTGATCACTGTATGATGGATTTTTAGCACACATTTTGCTGAGTATCGTATTGTATTTTCAATGTATTTGGTTGGTTCGAAGTGACTGAAAGGTTGTAGATTAGGTGAGCCTAAATCAATGACTTGTTTATGCAGATATCTTAAATCTTTATTGAATCCTGTGTTTAGATTTTCACACACATGTCAATGATCCTTGTATGGGTTAGTATATGAACTATTATATATATATATCTCTAAATATATATTATTGCCGTGGACTTCATACATGAATGTACATCAGTTATGCCTAGATTTGTAGTAAAAAGATATGCGTGGATTTTATAGTTGTTCATTCACCGTTTAGGTGCAAATATATACATGTATTCAATCCTTCTTAGTTGTTCCTAAAATATTCTATAGCTGTTCTTTCCAGTTTCTTAAGATATGAAAATATATAGCTGTTTAGCTATGAGTACAGCTAGTAAACTTCTAGGTTAGTTATGGGCTGCTCATGATTTATATATATATATATATATATATATATATATAAAAATCTTATTAGCTATCCTAGTTATTTTCATAGCTGTTCTTAGTTGTCACTTTTCGCTGTTTTGATTTAGTTGTTTTCATATAGATTTCTTTTCTTTTCTGTTCATACACAGTCTGGCTATACATATATAAATTTTTCAGCTGTTCTTTACTGTTTTCTTTTGCTGTTCATCCTATGTAAAGATTGGATGTGTACATATATTTCCATTAGCTATGTATTGTAATGTCCTTAGCTGTTTCATGATCCCCTTTTCTCTCTTGCTGAAAAATAGCTTAGCTAGTTCCCTTAGCCAAGTATTGTCATGTTTATTAGCTGCACATTTCACTGTTTTTAGCTGTTCATGAATTTTTCCTTTCTCTACAATAATAGGTTTCTGTTTTCGTGTAGCTCGCGATAAGGCCTAAGATCTCGAAAGAGGACAATACAACTCTCGAAATTTGGATGGTTGTTTCATGAATTTGGTTCAGCCGAAAGTGTTTGTACAGAAAAAAATTGTTTTGAACATGTTTGTTGTCTTATGATGATTTTCTTTCTTTTCTCTTTTTTTTCTTGTTTATTGAATGAAAATAGGACGTCTAGAAATAAATAGAATGGACCACTTGGTTATGTAATGTACGACATATAACATATATGTTATGTTTCTTTGTATTCGCATATGTACAAATCGTGTATGGATATTTCAAGTTCAAATATTGTAAATAATTTAGTTCTTATGTTCCAGTTTTTATGCTTATTCGGTTTCACATGTTTTGCCGAACCAAGTCATACACTAGCATTATATTTGGTTTATTATCTTAAAAATTATAAAATCTTAACACAATATAAATTAACTCAAACAGTTGAAATAACGTAATATCAATATATAGCTTAAATTCCTAACAGGATAGAATTCAAATTTTAACAGTTGTGTTTAAATGACATTTCATTTTATAAAAATCCATTCAATTCCATATATATTATAGAAACGAAATATATATTGTAACTTCATTTAGAAATTCCAAATCGATATTTAAATAAATAAATAAATAAAATAATATATATTAAATATCTGAGTACAGGAAATGCGGGTCGTTACATTCCTTCCCCCTTAAAAATAATTTCGTCCTTGAAATTGCTAAGTAAGAGGAATGTTCTTACTCCAATTATTCTCAAAATAATTGTTATGGGATTATTATCAAATTCTAAGTTATAAAATTTCCGAAGGACTGGCCAGCATTTCCCTTGCCTGTAAACGCCATTCTGCACCTAACTTCGATCCAAGAAAACAAGAATCCAAACGAGTACCCTTTCAGGGTTATAAAACAAAACACCAATCCAACAACAAATCAACAATGCACAATCCAATTACCCAAATCAAACAACTTTGATTTCCAAACCCAAATTTTAATTTCAATACCCAAAACTTAACTACGTTTAAGTTTCAAAATCATATTCAATTTTCTATTTATTTTTTAATTCATATATCTCCATTTCAAATTCAATTTTGATTTCTATATTAAACGTTATCCATTTTCTTTTTCCAATTCATATATGAAAAATTAGAGTTATATTAGACCCTTTCAAATTCATAGTCTAATTCGACTTTGATCCAAATAAATCAACCAACTAAAAATCAATCAGAAAATTATTTATTTTTTGATCTATACAAAATATAATATGGCCAAAATTATTTCATCTGATCACTTTTATAAAGCATTATTGTGTCAGTTGCAAGTTCAAAATCGAACTGGTCAAATAACACAATATAAAACATTTTATATAGAATTTACAAATACGCTCTCATATATATATACACACACTCAAACTCAATCTAGGGTGTTACTAACCCCATCTCTATTGAGTTACACCACAGAGCCAAGGTTACTACTCAACCTGGCTCTGATTCCAGTATAACGACCCAGGGATTTTCCGCTTGAAAATCGACATAATCACCCTTATCGTATCTTATGCCGATCTTCCAAACACCAAAAACACTGGAACGTTTTTAGAAATAAATTAGAGGGTGAGGTAAGAAAGATAGAAAGTTAGAATAGAAGAAGAACCAATATAACACAGAATCTCACATCGCAGCGGAACAAAATATAATATGGAAATAATTTTATTGAGGGTTTGAAATAACTTACAATCATCAGAGTATATCAATTTATCTGGACAGTTATAACAATCTGTCCTTATGTACAACACACAGCGGCAAGATATTAGATCTGAACGCATTCAGCTCGTCTTTGAACTTCACAGCATTTGATAAACTGAACCTGTACGTCCCGGGCTAACCCGTGCATCTATAAAACACCGGGTGAGTCTGGTGAACCAGAGTGAGATAAACTCGCACAGTATTAAGATATCACCCAACTTGATTTTAAAGTTAGATCCTTTCGAAAGAAAAGGATAATCGTAAGACCAAATCCACACATAAATACAGACAGTTTTTACCTTACAATAACCTAAATCATCTTTTTGAAAACAATATCTTGTCTGATATTATGATAATGTCTAAATACAAGTAATATCAAATCTAGTAGAACGCTTGCATCTTACGCTCTATATATATATAGTATACAAACAAAACCGCGGGAGCTTATTGGAAATTGGATTCCAACCATGACAAGGTATGGGACCACCTGTCGATCGTGTATCTCTAGAGACGTATACACTGGGCCCACACATGACCGACCACTCATTTCGCTTGAGTGTATCGAATGTATATCACCAACGGTTGGGAGCTACCCACCGTCTTCCCGAAAAGGGACAGCATCGAATAGATTAAAGAAGCAAATAAGATTTCCTCTAGATAGGTGTTTATACACCCTAAAGGGAGCGACCCACATAGCCATGCTGCCTGCCCGATTTTTGTCATCTCCTGGTTTCTGAGGCTTGAGGTCAGAACACATCTGGTCATCATATACCTTGAATGCCACATCGTCAGATCCGCCAAATCACTAATTGACGTCTACAAAAATAATCTGGTCGTTAAGCTTGAGAGGTGCCCCTCCCCTCCACTAATAGAGATATGTTTGTAAAAATCAACGTACGTGACCCTTAAGAACTACTCTGTTAGACATCCGTCCATACAAGTCATCCAGGAACAGGATGAACCGAAGGTACTCTCCTACTGCATCCAATTATAGGAATCACCCCATGGATCAGTAGCGACAGACCTTGCAATCCACATATTCAACCACAACCGAACCCCAGTATATCCATGGGTCGAATCAGAGATTGTAAGTTGTTCTTCCGCTTTATGAAGATCTATGGTTTTCACATGCTCCATCTCGATCGTCATCTGATATCTTCTATATTTTCGTATTTGTTGGTCGGAATGGTTTCGAATATAACTTCAATCTTGGTCTTCCCGTACCAACAAACGTATAGGCCAAATTTTGATAGTTGGTGATTTTACTATCAAATAAAACAACCATCAACCATAAACAAAAATAGAATTTACTATTCAGTATTCAACATCACTTGCCTTTCTAATTCAAATAATTACAACATCTTATTTCCCAATATCCAAGAAACTCAGTATTTCTTCTTTAACAAAATTTTATCTATGAAAAATCTCTCAATTTCCTTTCTTCTATTGTTTGCAAAACATTGGCTAAAACATTATTTAAAAATCCATAATAGAGGAATCAAATCAACTTATTATTCGTAAAACATTGTGAAATATATTTCATTTATATACTTTGCAGCTTCCAGTGTCTATTCTTACTGAATAAAAACCAAATCTTACGGTTTTTCTTCTGTGGCAATTTTCTTATATTTCCTTTTGACTTTGGGATTCTCATTCTGTATGTATCCACCAATGTTTCACTAAACATTGCATTATTATTTCTAAATGAAAAAAATAAACTCTTACTATCTTTTATATCACCATGACTAATATCATCTTCAGATAATTTCGAAGTCGTTCAAGTTGGGGTATTTTAATTACCTCTCAGACCTTGATCAACAACGTCCTTATCTTCAGATAAATATAAGTCATAATCCAAACAAATACCTCATTCCAATATCGATTCAAATTCTATTTAACTATTTAATTCAAACCATAGCTTTATAAATTTAATTTATCTCTTAAAATAAAAACTAATATTGCGTAACCCATTGGTTACTAAACTTCTTACCATCACTCTTATGAACTTCCAAAAATGCTTTGTTTCCAACTAGGTTATTATCACCGCCCTATTACCAAACTCTTTTCAAATCCCTTTACTACATTTCCTTTCCTTCCTGGGAATCTCACTGTCCAATTACGTACTTGATTCCACACTTAAGTATTTCCAATTCCTAATCACTTCTTTACTTCTCGTTTGCTTAATAAACCTTGTATTTACATCTCAGGTTTAATTTTAACACCTTTATACCTTTATTTCCTTTACTTAATCAAATCATTAAGTAACCCTCCCATTTAAGCTTATAAGTTCGCTTAATTCCTATTTATAACTTCAATATAAACTCGAGTTAAGATACAAAACTCGTTCATAATCCCTTCTCAAAATTTAAATCAATTCCAGTAAATTTCTCCTTTAAATTAATTAATAATATAACTAATTCAAATATTTCATATAATTGTTTCTACGAAACAATTAATCGAATTCTTAACCGTTGCGTTTTTCATACCCATCTACTTACACGTTTACTTTATCAAATAATTTAATGCTGACTTATAAACCTATAATGATAATACTTATTTTCTTTAAAAGTCTCTCTATTCAAAATAATCTACTTAAAACTTATTTTGGTTATAAACTAAATTTATACTTCAATACGGTTAGTTCACTTAACGATAAAAATCCATAATCGTATAATGGTTGACTTCTAGACTGTAATGCCAAAATACTCAACCAATTCACTGGTTAACACCGATCACATGTTGAATTTTCAATCCAACTGTTATCGATCAATTCAATTGTCCAATCAAAACTATTTCCTTTATCTGATAATAACACCCATCAATCATCAAACAGATCACACAACAATTCAAACCATTTCAATCACATTCATTTTATATACGTGAACAATCATAGGGAAATTTCCTTTATCGAATTCGAACAAGGTTTAATGACTTACTGGAATTAAATGACCATTTAATTCCACTGATTAAATCAAAAATAAATATCTATAACTAGAAGATGGTTAACAACTAGAAATCAGAGCACACAGAAATAAAACCCAATTTATAAGAAATATAAACGGGAAGAAACTGAGTGAGGTTAACTCACTTTGATTGGTTGGCTCATTCAGCGCTAGTTTTAATTAAATTAAACAATGTTTAATTTAATTAAAAAAATTCTGTCCTTCCATTCCTGACAGACACTGCTCCATCTCGATCTTCTCGTCTCTACGGTTCCAGCGAGCCTGATTTTGTCAAAATCCGTTAACATACGGACGAGATATCGTTTAAACAATTTCCTAATCTAATTATTTAAAAACTTAAATTTTAAAAACAATAAGGATTAGGCCTTTACCTTTTCGTTCAGCCCACTTAACCCAAGCCCGCTTATCCTCATAAAAACCTAACCCGATCCATCAATTACTTCATACCCTCAAAAACATTCAATCGCCTCCACCCTTATTCGTCAATGACCAGAAAACCCTAGCCCTTATCTCCTTCTGATCTTCAACGCACAAATCGAACCCAGCATGTCGCAGCTCCCTTTACGCCACCAACCCCGTCTTTCCCTTCGATCTCCTCTTCCAACTGGTCTGACAAACCCCCAAATCAACTTGTAACACCCCGTATTTCTGTTAACACTAAAGTTACTAATTTAAGAATAACCAATGCTTAATATAATAAATGTGTAAAGCGGAGATGTATCTAATGTGTATACAAATTTAATAATAAATGTGTAAAGGGGAGATGTATCTAATGTGCATACAAATTTAATAATAAATGTGTAAAGGGGGGATGTATCTAATGTGCATACAAATTTAATAATAAATGTGTAAAGGGGGGATGTATCTAATGTGCATACAAATTTAATAATAAATGTTAATAATGTACATTAAGAAAGTAATTATGAACATAATTGGCTTCTCTTTAGAACGGATGGCTTTGATTAACCTTGGCTTCATCGACGGCTCAAATTAACTTGCAATCCTATATAAACAGCCCCCTAGTCTCCTTCTCTTTGCACTATTCTTCTCAAACCTTATGCTGCACAAATTCTTGATGGACATGGCTTCTTCTTCTTCCTCTAAATCTAATTAAATAGATTAAAATAAAATATAATCAAGACGATGGTATGCTGCTCAAGTCTTTCAAGAGAAGATTCAAAACAAGTTAGGATTCAAGTAAAGATTCAACGGCTTCAAGAAACACTATCTTTCTATTCTTTTCTAGATCCAATCAATGTAAGTCGGTTACTTTTTAGATTTGAACGCCTTTTTCTATTTGTGACATGAAATTAAAAGAATATAAGAAATATGCCTTATCATTTCATTGAATCTGTGCTTGTTTATGACTTTGGATCTGATTCTTGATTATGGCCTAGAACACATTGTGACTAAATTGCTAATGCTTAAGATTATGACTATGGAACTGTGGCCATTGAAACCATATGCCTTTGACTATGAACATAAGCCTTTGACTATGAACATAAGCCTTTGACTAGGAGCATAAACCAATGCCTATGACTATGACAAGGACAATAGTGGATAATTACCTATGATTCATGAATATGATATTATTCCCTGAGATTATGACTGTGAAATTGGATCTAAACTTGATTATCTATTCCAGTTTATTCTTAATTATCCTTGGATCTTGATTATGGGAATTTATCTATTAAGTTAGATCTACCCATATACTTGAACCTATGTTATTTGTTCAACCCTTTTTATGTCATAATATTATCAGATCTATAGGCCTTCGATGCTTTAATCAATTTATTCAGTGTAATTTGTTAGATCTGTGATTAGTGAATTATCATCTTCTTCAAGTCATTATGTATATCATTTCATGGCATTTTGGTTCATTCCCTTTTTATCCACGAATCTAGATTTATTTATAATCTAGGATGAAATCACGATTACATGAACGATGGGAATACGATTTGGGAAAATCATAAATTTGACTTAAACATGGTTGTAAACTTGGAAATTGGCATAATGTGGAACATGAACATAATTATGATTGACATAATTTAGAACATGTATTATGGCATGTTTATTAGAACGCAAATTTGAAAATTTGACATGAATTATGAAATATGTAATTTGACATATTAAATTTAGTATTGGCAAGTAAGCTAAGTTTTAGGCGTAAACGGTAAACTAGAATAATAACTCTAGTCTTGCCATAAACTGTAAATTAGGATGTTAAATCAGAATTGGGTCAATTAAAGTAAATTTGGCATAATAAGTATATTAGCACAAATTTTGAATTTAGTCATAATTGTGAGTAATTGTCATGTTTAGAACAATCAAGGTTAGTGACACTTAATTTGGTATAATTTACATACCAAAAACTATAAATATGATATATAGGGAAAATGGGCCATAATAATAAATGTTGACAATGCACATTAAAAGAGTAATAATGGAATAAGTAAATTAGGGAAAATTAACTTATAGAATTTATCCTAAATAAGAAAAGTAAATTTAGACAATACGAACATGCTTAACCCGAGGTTGGATTGAGTTGTGATGTAAACCTGCCTGAACCCACTCGGTTGTCCAGTGATCACGACAATACCTATCCAATGTGGGAGGTTAAGGCATTGAGCCCGATAAAGGCCCGAGGTTAGACTGAGTTGTGGCGTAAGACTGCCCGGAACCAACCGGCATACCGGCAGCCACAACAATACATGTCTAATATGAGTGGCTGGTGCTTTAACAAGACAATTAAAGTTAAGCTAGAATGGGAGGGTTAAGTCCATAAGAACACTTAACCAACTTAACTTAGTTAAGCTAGAATGGGAAGGTTAAGTCTATAGGAACACTTAACCAACTTAACACAGTTAAGTTAGAACGATAGGGTTAAGTTAACTAGAACACTTAACCAACTTAACATGGCAACAAGACAATATTTGTAGGGGTTAAATAACTAAGAAAAACACTTGGCCAGTTTAATATGTTAACCAGACTAGAAAGTGGGGGTTAAGTAAATTCAATACACTTAACCAATTTAACTTGTTAACTAGACTAGAGGTTGGGGATAAGTAAAGTTAATACACTTAGCCAATTTAACATGTTAACTAGACTAGAGGTTAGGGATAAGTAAAGTTAATACACTTAGCCAATTTAACATGCTAACTAGACTAGAGGTTGGGGTTAAGTAAATTTAATACACTTAGCCAATTTAATATGTTAGCTGGACTAGACCGTAGGGTTAAGTAAGCTTGAACACTTAACCATCAGAGTGTGATAAATGAATAGGGTTAAGTTAAAAACATGAAGGGACAATACTTAACAATTAGAACATGTTAATCAAACCAAAGTTAGGGTTAAGTTAACTAAGGGAACACTTAACCGTTATAACATGTTAGTTAAAACAGATAGGCAAGGTTAAGTTAAAAAGGAACACTTAACCAATACAAGATGAATGGGTAGGGTTAAGTAAATACTTAACCAATATAACTTGATGCTGGTAGGGTTAAGTCAACGAGAAGTACTGGTAACACTTAACCAGTTTAACATGACAAATGAATAGGTTAAGTTAACTTGTATCGACTAATGACACTTAACCAATCCAACTTAACGAGAAAGAGAACTAAGTAGTAAACCTTAGTTAAAAGGACTAAGTGGTAAACCTTAGTTAAGAAAACGACGATTCAGGAAACCAAGTGGTAAACCTTAGTTAGGAAAACTAAGTAGTAATCCTTAGTATAACATGAGGAGGAGCGAACGATCTTAAAGAAGGCTCCAACGAGTTGGGTTACGAAGCCCGAGGCTTCGAGGGGACGTGAGGGTACTCTTGGTATCCATCTGTGATGTGGCAGATGATCCTCCTGGGCTCACAGAGGTTTAGGTCTGCATTAGAAGAACCAAGGGTATGCCTTGGTTGCAATATAAGGCAACCTAAAGACTAGGATGGACCAGCGTGATTCGGCGAGACCAGTAGCCATGTGATAGCAACTCGTCGTCTACCTACCATCTTGAGTCAATCAAGATACATAAAGCGGAAAGGCGGAGAACTCTAAAAGACCATATACTTGTTATCTAGTTATGGGTGAGGATGGCCATAAGACAGTGGGGCATAGGGGGCCTGCGTATAGTTCTCAATTTTTCAAGGGTGGCCTTTCATTAGTTGAGGGAGGGGTCAGGTGGGACCATAGCCACTGGAAAAACAGACCTTAGCATCTGCATCGGCAGATATCTAAAAGCTCCCGACCGAGTTCCGTGTTTCTAGAATAGCCCTGCCACGGGACTCGGGTCGCACATTTCAGGACATGTGCATCTAGAAAGTGATAAACGATTCGCGAGACATACGTGGGGAAAGTCTAGGAACATATACCGCTCTAGGTAGTGTGCCCTAGACTAGGGGCATCGTTCGACAGGTAGCGTAATCCTTAGTTGGACCTAGGTGGTATAAACCCTGAATCTGTGAAGCATTAGATAAGTCGCGTAAACTTGAGTGGAATCTAGGAAGCACTTTGATATAAAACCCTAGATTAGATCTAGGTAATAAATAATAAATGTACGCCTAAAGGCAACCACAATTACTAGAATTGGGATCACGTTATCATTTTAGACATATTAAAAGTTGGGACACTAGATAGGTGGTACAGAGACATAGAAACCATAATAACAGATTAATAGCGAAGCGGAGAAAGTATTAAAGCATATCCAGTTTATCTTGTCTTAGCATATCTTGTGTTAATCTTATCCTATCTTGTTGGCCCTATCATCATGGTATTGTCTTGTATTCAGTTAATTCATGTCTTTTTGTTTTTCCTTGTTCACATGCTAGAAGTAACTGAACTTACCAGACTTTATGTCTGACCCAGTTTTCTTTCGTCTTCTTTTCTTCTGTCCCCCCCCCAGGTAGTTAAGGAGGGAATAGTATAACTCAGGTTAGATTGGCCCGTCACTCTTCCCAAGCTCGAAGATTCTTTGACAAAGTGCTTTGGACTCTCTTTTTCTGCTGCTATGGCTGGCTTATGCTACATTGGGGAATATAAATGTTATTTTATGCTTCTTTATATTGTAAGACAGATGATACTCTGATATTGGAAAACAATTGTTGTACAAACTATTTTATCAATAAAGTAAAGTTTTATTTTCCGCTGTTTTAATTTTGTCTGTCTTGTAATTTATTTGCATCTTTTACCCTAAATGCTCCACAGAACATAGTGCATTCCCTTTGTGAGTGACATTAAAGGATGTGGGGTGTTACACAACTTCTCCACCCCCAAATGTCGCCACAGTTCTGATGATGCCACCCTGAGTTTCACAGATCCACGACGAGCAAGGCAGATCGAACCACTTCATCTTAAGCTAAGTTTCCCTTTATTTTAGTATAATTTGTTTTTGAATTTTTTTTCTGATTTCTGACGAGTGTGTTATATTGGTTTTCTATATTTGTTTGAATGGTTTTCTGGTATGCTGAAACAGCACTGTGTGACCCCTATTTATAGTGTTAGTTTGGTTCCGATATGATCAACGTCTATCGGGATTTTTGGTAGTTCTGGCCACTAGGTTTTAGGCCATTAGGGTTTCCTTCTGATATGCATACGGTGAAGGTTAATGGATAGTGATCACTGTATGATGGATTTTTAGCAGACATTTTGCTGAGTATCGTATTGTATTTTCAATGTATTTGGTTGGTTCGAAGTGACTGAAAGGGTGTAGATTAGGTGAGCCTAAATCAATGACTTGTTTATGCAGATATCTTAAATCTTTATTGAATCCTGTGTTTAGATTTTCACACACATGTCAATGGTCCTTGTATGGGTTAGTATATGAACTATTATATATATATATATCTCTAAATATATATTATTGCCGTGGACTTCATACATGAATGTACATCAGTTATGCCTAGATTTGTAGTAAAAAGATATGCGTGGATTTTATAGTTGTTCATTCACCGTTTAGGTGCAAATATATACATGTATTCAATCCTTCTTAGTTGTTCCTAAAATATTCTATAGCTGTTCTTTCCAGTTTCTTAAGATATGAAAATATATAGCTGTTTAGCTATGAGTACAGCTAGTAAACTTCTAGGTTAGTTATGGGCTGCTCATGATTTATATATATATATATATATATATATATATAAATCTTATTAGATATCCTAGTTATTTTCATAGCTGTTCTTAGTTGTCACTTTTCGCTGTTTTGATTTAGTTGTTTTCATATAGATTTCTTTTCTTTTCTGTTCATACACAGTCTGGCTATACATATATAAATTTTTCAGCTGTTCTTTACTGTTTTCTTTTGCTGTTCATCCTATGTAAAGATTGGATGTGTACATAAATTTCCATTAGCTATGTATTGTACTGTCCTTAGCTGTTTCATGATCCCCTTTTCTCTCTTGCTGAAAAATAGCTTAGCTAGTTCCCTTAGCCATGTATTGTCATGTTTATTAGCTGCACATTTCACTGTTTTTAGCTGTTCATGATTTTTTTTCCTTTCTCTATACTAATAGGTTTCTGTTTTCTTGTAGCTCGTGATAAGGCCTAAGATCTCGCAAGAGGACAATACAGCTCTCGAAATTTGGATGGTTGTTTCATGAATTTGGTTCAGACGAAAGTGTTTGTACAAACAAAAATTGTTTCGAACATGTGTGTTGTCTTATGATGATTTTCTTTCTTTTCTCTTTTTTTTCATGTTTCTTGAATGAAAACAAGACGTCTGTAAATAAATAGCATGGACCACTTGGTTATGTAATGTACAACATATAACAAATATGTTATGTTTCTTTGTATTCGCATACGTACAAATCGTGTATGGATATTTCAAGTTCAAATATTGTAAATAATTTAGTTCTTATGTTCTTTATATTTCAGTTTTTATGCTTATTCGATTTCACATGTTTTGCCGAACCAAGTCATATACTAGCATTAGATTTGGTTTATTATCTTAAAACTTATAAAATCTTAATACAATATAAATTAACTCAAACAGCCGAAATAACATAATATCAACAAACAGCTTAAATTCCTAACAGGATAGAATTCAAATTTTAACAATTGTGTTTAAATGACATTTCATTTATAAAAATCCATTCACGTCCATATATATTAAAGAAACGAAATATATATTGTAACTTCATTTAGAAATTCCAAATCGATATTTAAATAAATATATATATATATATATATATATATATATGTGTGTATATATATATTAAATATCTGAGTATAGGAAATGCGGGTCGTTACATTTTACAAAAATTATCAGAGTAAATTAACATACAACATACAAATGCATTTGCAGCGGAATAATAATAATAATACGTCTGTTGAGCTCCATCTTCATCTTCATAATGGAATCTTCAAAGCAAGTGAAACTTCTCTAACTGCAACTCGGTCTGACCCGAGCGTATTGCAAAAAAAGAAACACAACAAACACTCGGATCAGAACTAAATCATTCTCATATTAGTTAAATCAAATTTCATGTAATAATATGAGTGCAATAACTTAAGAGATGTTACGGGAATTTCTATCTCTCAAGGATCCGTCAAACTAGTACTATATAATATAATACGCTATTATAATAATGTCTATGGTTAAATATAACATAATAAAATAATGTAAGCGGGATTACCATTATTACCCATACACCGTTTATACCGTTGACGTACGGTTTGGATATAACACACCAGTACGTCGGCGGATAGGGATGCGCCATGATACGACAATGTTAAATCAAAATTGTAGGGGGCTCGATCAGGATAATATGACAAGGCACACAAGGAATGCCCAAAGTATGAATATACTATTTGCATGCCCGGACTGGTGGTAACGCATAGCCGCGACTACCGCCCATCTCGGACAACACTCCCAAATCACGGATGTGCATCAAATCAATCAAACCGAGGGACTATGGTAATAAAAGAAGAAGTGTTGCCAATGGAGGTAGCTAACGCCACTTGGTCACGGTATAGCCCTGTTTTAAACATTTTGATTAGACCTGAAGGTCAAGGATATCCATCATCGTTCTCTTTCTTCAAATCCAGTAATCGCCTCCAAATCCATCCAACACCATTTCTAGAAATCCACCGCGTACACAGTTGTTGAAGTGGTTTTCGGTATTGGCAGAGAGTATGACAATATCCGATCTCGATCTCTTTAACAACCAATCGTTACATTTTTCACACCGGTCGGTTCTTTTACATTTCGAAGAGGTTCCTACTTCATATCAAAATATCAGATTTTCAAAATCATTCAATATTCAAGATAGAATATTATTCATACTAAAATCTCCATTTAAACCAATTGAAATCTTGAAACAATTCCAACTTTAATAATTTGAATATTAAAATAGTTAATAGTATATTTAAAATAAAATAGATATATAATTGAAATAGTTTGAAAATAAATAGTTTGTAATTATAATAGAATTTATCGAATTTATTAAAATATATAGTTAAAACATTAAGTAATTTATAAAATAAATAGTGAATTATAAAATGATTTATTTAAAATAATTTATAAAATAAAACAGAAATAATTAAAAATAGTTTATAAAGAAAAAAATTAACATTAAAATAGTTTGTAACATTATTAGAAATACTATAGTTTGAATTAGAATCGTTTCTCTAACATTTTCAATTAAACTTGAAGTCATATTTCAATCTTCAATTCAACCAACTCAATTCTCAGTAATTCCATCGATAAAACTTCCAATTTACATTCAATTCAATTTGATCAAATTAATTCAAATAGTTACATTCCAAATCAGATTCTCATTTTCAATGATTTCAATTTATTACAAATATCGAGTTCACAATTCATATATAATTCAAATCAATGTCGATTCATAATAAATTTCAAAGGAGGGTGAAACTATTCAATTTCAATAAATTCGATTTACATTATATTTCACTTTATTTGGCTTCAGTTACGATACTAATTTATTTCCCTTTTTGTTTATATTTCAAAATACAAGGTTCAAGTTCAAAGGAAATAAATTATAGAACATCGCTTAAATTGTCTTTGAAACAATATTTCAAAATTCATGGTTAAAACAAATTTTATTTAACCAACCGGTGTCCGTATATAATTTTCTATCCTATGGCCAAGTGATACTTAAATTTTAATTTTTGTATTTTGGGAAAGGATATATATCATTTCAATCTAATTCAGGGTCATAGGTATTTATCATTTCAACCTACGTTCTTAATTTATTTTAATAATTTATCCCGGCTTTATTCGATGCCCATAACATCTAGGGTAATGGTTGGGATTAATGTAACAACCCAGAAAATCTGGGCCAGTTTAAAATTTTTATTTTGGCAATTTAAGCGAATTTTGATTATTTAAAATGAATTATTTTAAATAATATCGGCGAGAAATTTGTTTTGAATATAATTCGAACGTATATATTATATATGTCGTCGTTAGAATATAAATATTTATATATAATTATAAATAGAATGGAAAATGGCGCGGTAGTTCGATAATTCGATTTCAAACTTCTATTGAATATACCGGGTGCAAAACAATCCGGATTTTAGTGAAACCAAAAATAATGGAATCTAATTGTGACCATCTTTCCAACGAATCCGACAAATCAAGATTTCATAGCGGGAATCAAAAGATATGTCCAGTTGAAAATTCTGAATAGTCGCTATGGAATTCAGGCCCTTAAAAATGGAAATTTTGTAAACGACCTCGGATTTCGACGAAACCACTTTTGTTGGGTCCGTGATGAAAGGTTATTGCTAGATTCCAAATTTCATAATTTTTCAAATCAAAATGTGAGCGTGGCAAAGGAAAACGCTTTTGACCAGTTTCAGTTGATTTTAATCGACTGGAAAATGGCCATTTTTCAAACGGTCTCAGAATTTGACGAAACTAGTTTTGTTAGGACCGTATCGTCAATACGAAGCTAGAAAATATTTTTCGGGAATTTTTCTATTTAGTATGTGACACCAGTAAATTGAAATGCGTGTTCAAATTCAATATATAGAGTTATATGTTGATTTCAGCGAAAACTGATCGAAATAGTCGAATCAGCTTGCGGGACCTATCTCATTGTGTTCGGAATGGGGGTAATTAGCTAGGGGCGACAGTCTTTGGGTTTGGTTTAGAGTTCGTATGCAAAACCCTACTTTTTGAATTAAATAATATTATTTAAATAATATATAACCCTAAAAAATATCCCCAAGCCCTCATTCAACATCCAAGCCGCCGCTGCAAAAATTAAGGGCCAGAATCGCCCGAAAATTCTTCCATCAAAATCGTTTAATCCGCAAATCATTTCGCTAATCTTATAAAGCAGAAATAAGAGAGCATTTCGAGATCTACAACTTGAATGGAAGTGATCAGTATTCCTTTACCGTGGAGGCTGATTTCACGCCTCAAACAGCGGCCGTTCGAAGCCACATTCTGGCTTCTACAGTGGGGCGAGTTCGCCGTTGAGCTCGGTGGGGGTAGGAGGCTTCGAGGCGGTTGGAGGGGGACACCCTGATGTAGCTCTGGTCATCGTCATCGAGGTGCGACGGCGATCCTTTTCTGCGAAGCGTGGGTTCCTGCTACGGGATGAAGATGGAAGGTAGTCCTCGAATTTGCAGTGAGCTTTTTCCCTTATTTTTTTGTTTTGTTTTTTTATTTATTTTTACTTTTACAAATAGCAGTGAATTTATTTTCTGATTTTAAAGTATATTAACATTGAATTAAAATATCTTTTTTTCTATATATATAAGAAAAAGGGAGCCTTATTATTTTTTTTAAAATAATAACACCGTTGAATAAAAATGTGATTTTTATATATTGAACATCGAAATAAAAATATGATTTTTATATATTGAACATCGTGATAAAAATGTGATTTTTATATATTGAACATCGAAATAAAAATATGATTTTTATATATTGAACAACGAGTAAAAATTCGATTTTTATATATTGAACAACGAGTAAAAATTTGATTTTTATATATTGAACAACGAGTAAAAATTCGATTTTTATATATTGAACAACGAGTAAAAATTCGATTTTTATATATTGAACAACGAGTAAAAATTCGATTTTTATATATTGAACAACGAAGTAAAAATTCGATTTTTATATATTGAACAACGAAATAAAAATTCGATTTTTATATATTGAACAACGAGTAAAAATTCGATTTTTATATATTGAACAAAGAAGTAAAAATTCGATTTTTATATATTGAACAACGAAGTAAAAATTCGATTTTTATATATTGAACAACGAAGTAAAAATTCGATTTTTATATATGTAGTGGCTACGGTCAACGAAGGTGACAAAAGGCGAGAAAGAAGAGTCAAGATGTTTGGATAGCTATCGGTGAGAATTTCTCACCTTTCAATTTCATTTTCTAGTTATATATATATATATATATACTAGGATGCAGACGGTGCTTAGTAGCACCCGACACAATCGTCCACAGACCATGGACTTGTTTGTTTGGTTGCATAGATTAGTTAGATGATTTGATTTGAAATTGAATTGTTTGGTGAAATGAATGGATTGATTGATGTGTGAATGGCGTGGGCCTTCACTAGACCGGGGATAAGGCTAGGCCTCGTCCCGTTTCTAGTATCGTGCCGTTATGCCGCCGAAATTTTCTAAAATAAGTTAGAAAATAAAAATACCATTTTATTTAAAGAATGAACAGAATAGAAATTCATATGTTAAAATAAATGTTTTATCGTTAAAAATATAATTTTTAACGTGAATATGAATAAATAAATATTCATCTACAAACTGGACGGTTTGTTTATGTACACTGATTTGACTGACATTGATTGGGTCGATAAATTTTACACATCGCCCAACTGCACAAATTAAATCTGTGTTTGATTGTTTGAAACCCCACACGGGTGTTGGGATGAAATTTGAAGTTCACTCATCCTGATTGATTAAATATGTTGATCGATTGATTGACAGGCTGTTATAAGCGTTAGATATCTATATTTGATGCTTATACAGTGTAGTGCACTTTGGTTGATGGTTGATTATTTTTCAATGCTATTATATACATGTGTTGTATGGTATCCATATAATTGACTTTATATGGTAATTGATTGGGCCTCATTCCAATTTGAAAAATAAAGAATAATATAAAATAAAGGTTCATGTGTTGACAGTTTCATCCATTGAGATTGGTCATGTGTTGAACGAAATATTTTAGTAATAAAATTTACATCTTTATAATATAAAATAAAGGTTCATGTGTTGACAGTTTCATCCATTGAGATTGGTCATGTGTTGAACGAAATATTTTAGTAATAAAATTTACATCTTTATAATATAAAATAAAGGTTCATGTGTTGACAGTTTCATCCATTGAGATTGGTCATGTGTTGAACGAAATATTTTAGTAATAAAATTTACATCTTTATAATATAAAACAAAGGTTCATGTGTTGACAGTCTCATCCATTGAGATTGGTCATGTGTTGAACGAAATATTTTGATAATAACAACTATTTTGAAAAAGAAATATTTGAAATAGAATATTTGAAAATAGAAATTTATGAAGCCGTGTTGATTAGATTGACGCCATTTTGACGTAAACGATATTTATATCGATTTTATTCATTTCGAAATGAATTGAATTGAAAACGATTTCGAAACGAATTGAATTGAAAACGATTTCGAAATGAATTGAATTGAAAACGATTTCGAAATGAATTGAATTGAAAACGATTTCGAAATGAATTGAATTGAAAACGATTTCGAAATGAATTGAATAAAAAAAAACGATTTCGAAATGAATTGAATTGAAAACGATTTCGAAAAGAATTGAATTGAAAACGATTTCGAAATGAATTGAATTGAAAACGATTTCGAAACGAATTGAATTGAAAACGATTTCGAAATGAATTGAATTGAAAACGATTTCGAAATGAATTGAATAAAAAAAACGATTTCGAAATGAATTGAATTGAAAACGATTTCGAAACGAATTGAATTGAAAGCGATTTCGAAATGAATTTAATTGAAAACGATTTAGAAATGAATTGAATTGAAAACGAATTCAAATTGAATTGAATAGAAATGAATTTTAAAACGAATTTATAAAGAAGAATTCAATTTTGATTTGAATTGAAATGGAAGTTGAAATTTCTTTTGAAACGAATTTAAAACTATTTATATAATTCGTTTTAAATAGAAATCGACGAAATATATATTATATATATTATATATATAATATAATGGCCTGAATAGAACGCGCCGCGCAGCGGCAGTTCGTGAATTTCGACCATTTATTTCAAACGGACATTACGGGAGATCCGACCGTCGGATTCTCCTAAAACCAGAACCGTTGGGTTCGTATCGAAAAGAGCTTTCTAAAGAATACTAGAAATTAGAAATCTAACGGTTGGATTTGGAATTATGTCCAAATCAAATTCGAAAAAGGTCGTTGTAAGTGCAGTTCGATGGCCATTGATGGAACTCGACTGTACGGGCCTTGATAAAATTATTAAAAATAGTAATAATTTGTGTAAAATCATAAGAAATGATTTAGAAAGAATTGGGATGAAAAACTCCATATTTGAAAAGATAAAAATAGATTTTTATCGAAATGAACTAGTTTTGAAGTAGAATTATAGTTCAATTTATTTTTAAATAAATAAATTGAATTTGAAATGGTTTTAAGAATAACCAGAATTTCCAATGATTGCATTGGAGTGGAATTGAATCGAAATTGTCTTCGGAATATTTCGATGTTGGAATTCATGATTATACGGATGTTGTTATGGAAATTTGAAAGATATATACTTATATCGTTATTTCCAATACGACATTTGTTAATCGTAGACTTTGATATTGAATATAAGCCGATATATTTTATATTCAGAGCCTTGTATTGAATATCAAATGTGATTTGGGTTTGTCGTGAATGGTGTCTTCACTAACACTGTTCTTGAACCCAGTTGAGGAAAGATTAAATCTTTTTACTTAGATTTAATGAAGTGTACCGATTAAATAATGTTTAATTGGAATTTAATTGATATTGATTTTTGGGTTTATCGTGAACAGTGTTTTTAAACAACACTCGTTCTTTAACCCGATAATTAATATGATGTGATTTTGGGTTTATCGTGAATTGTGTTTTAAATGACACTGATTCTTTAACCCAGTTAAAGATTAAAACTAAGTGGAGTTTTAATGAATCTTTAATTAGACTGAAATGATCGAAAATGGAGTATCACCAGTTTTGCTTCAGGCGATAGTTAAATCTTTAATTAGATTTGAACGTGAAATGGTAATTGAATTTACCGATAACACTGTGGTGTTAGATATGAAGTATTACCAGTTTTACTTCATGGGATGAATAGGTTGGGATGGGGAAATTAAAATAAATAATTACTTCGGTAAGGTTCGCTAATCCCGACTTGTTTGAATTGAGATTCAAAAATAGAATAAAGAATAAATTCAAGGAATTTATCTTGGATAAAATTTATGGGAACCTTTCCCTATGAATGTGAAATTTAGAAACTAACTGTCGGTTAGCCAAGTAGAATGGTTTTCTGAATATTGATCTGATGTTGGTTTCGGCCTTCGGGGTTAATATTTGGGGAATTATTCTCTTGATTAATTTACGGTTAGTGACTGATAAATTGGAATGAGGCGTATGTTGTGTTTGTGTAGCACTTATTTAAAATATACGCGAGTTATTCGGGAAGACCGGGTTTATCCCATTCTGAATAACTGATATGACGATAAGTCGAAGATGAAGACGATGGTCGAAGACCAGAAGTTTTCACGTCATTTGGGTGATTACTGATGATCTTGATTGGGCTGTACACCCAAGAAGATGGAAACAGTTAGTGATCGTCCAGACGTACTTGGAGATCGATGGATATGCGGGGTACTAGGTGCCTCCGGTTTCGTTCAGACCCAGAACGGACTTGTAAATGGACTGTGTGTCTGACATTCGATTTTAGTCCGTGTGATTGATCTCTATTAAATATATATCTGTTTGGCGGCAGAGAATTTATTCTCTTGCTTAACGCCCTTCTCTGAGACGTACGAGCTCAGGGGTTATATATTGATGGATATCAATCGCATGGAGTGAATTGCCCGTGTGGCTTGCTAAGATGCAAATGATCAAGGCTTCTGTTGAAAAGCAAAGTCTTGTGGTTGATGATCGAAGCACGGCCTTTGTGGCGTAGCTTTGTGTAACGTTGATTCGCGAGTATCACACCCGGTATGAACTAAAAACGGGAGACGGACATCAGGGAGGACATGCGTTTCTTTCTAGTTATGAGTGGCGTCAGTGCTTGAACTGGCTTGCGAGTTTGACTCATGTGGATGTTACTTATTATTACTTGCTGAAAAGCGAGGCGCCTCGTGATATCGGTTTCGGCCGATGCTTCTGGTCGGCTGACGGGCCAGGCTTACGCCCCAAAGGGCGGGGAAACGTAGTGTTCAGGCATAATAATCCACATCGGTGGACCGGCCCTGACGATCCATGGGGCAGTTGCGGCTGTTCCTGAGACATGGGCTAGATTGTCTCAAATCGGTTGAGGATCTTGCCCCTAGCCTCGGTTCATACCATAAATGATAACCCAACTTCCAATACGACGTCTTGCGGTTTTGATTGTAAACTTATGTATGGCGACATAGTGTTATGGGGCATTCATGCCGCCTATGATTGATACTTATGATTTGAAGTTGTTTTATACACTATGCACTTATTATAGTATCAAATGATTTGCTTTAAACGTATCAAGCATTCTTTGGCTGTTATAAGGGAAAACCCTATCCTCGGCTGCGTTGCATTGTGTGATGGGACCTGGGTCTTATAACAGCTTCATTTTTCTTTATTTAGCATTGCGCTGTTTGTTTTATGCACTGGTATTCTTGGGAGGAAACCCGTTCCGTGTTATACGGCGTGGTCCCTTGATTTACCTAACTTTTAAAATAAAGAATAATAACTGTTTTAGTTCTCAGACCAGTCACATGACTGACCTGGAGTTTATTGTTTTAACCTAAACTCTGGGTGCCCTTATTTTGACACGGGCAGCTAGTAGTTTTGGTTTTGCAGATTTATATTCACAGGATCCTGGTTTACAGCTGGAACGATATCCGGAAAGCTTTGTATCCGTATATCTTCTTCTAGTTGTGTATTGTATTATTTTCCGCTGCTATGTATTTAAATGTAATTTAAATCTCTGATATTTCTGTGTAATATTCATTTATACTCTGTATATTCTTGTATTCTGATGCATTGTTGTAATATACAATGAAATGTTCTTTTATATGCATTCTTTTGTGGCTTGTTCTCGAACTATCCGACACTTTCCTTTACGGGGAAGTTACGGGTTTTCACAATTAATCAGCACAAATAATGGTCATATATGAATAAATGCGAATAACAGGTAAGTTCACACAATTAACACCAATATGTCAAACATATAAAATTCAAGTCGTTCATCACATCAATACATAAAAAACAGTCCAATATCATATAAACTTACAAATTTTCAGATGTCAGGTTTAAACAATAATTAAATGTCGAATTTTTACTTAACTGTAAAATTATATTTCATTGTCAAATTTAACTACACCATCGATACAAATAAATATAAACATGCAATTTAAACTGTCAAACATCAATCCATACAATCACATCATGATATGATATTAATTTAACTAATATTGGAATGCTTTAGTTACGCGTGAGTGGGTTTAATCACTCACCTTGGTTCTAAACGCGTTTGAACTCCAAAATAAGCCTAAAATTTGATAGTCTTGGAATCAGTTCAAATTTGTGGCATCGCAAAGAGCTCGTCGATACGAAATGCAACAAACTGCGTGTCACTCTGAAGTCATATGCAAAAGTTATACGTTCTTTAGTATTGGAAATTAAATAAATAAATAAAAACAAAAAATGGACCAAAATCAATAAAACTTGCTATGGCACCCACCTTCTACGTCAGCCACTCCAACTTCTTCTCCTTCAATTCTGTCGTGCGCATTTCCAGGTTCACATAGCCATTGCTGCATCTTTCTTATACCATATCTCCATCGTTACACAATGAAAATCCAATCCAACTTCATATACAAACTCTCCTTCAAAATCTCCATCCATTGATCCCCATTTCCCGGAACTCGCCCTCACCTTGTAAGATGTGACTACAGCCCATCCCCCACATCACGCGACACCATACTTCAAGGAAACCCACAAAAAAAATCCACAAGTTGTTAATCTTCATTACGAATCTAAATATATTTCCGAACCGCGAATAAATCCATGTACTTGTTCCAAATTCGAGCCCTACCGCGTTTGTTGTTGACGTCGCTTCCGACACTTCGATTGAGTTCCATGATTTTTTTATATGGGTTTAAAGCTCCTCTCGAGGTGCACTTGATGCAATTTTTTTTACGATTTTAGGATAGATAAGTCATTTTATTTTTATTTGTGAAGAAATGTTGTGAATAAGCCATTGAAATTTGTGAAGAAAAAAAAAAGATGCGGCTACAGAAAAATGAGGCATTAGGCTATAAGGAAAGAATTAGGTTAAGCATTGAAAGTGCATTTCTATTTATGGGGAGATATTTTTTTGACATTTTCCATATACCGTTATTATTATTATTTGTATGAACATTGATTTAGCCCCTGAAATATTATTTCAGTATCAATGTAATAGCCAAACCTATCAAGCAACGTAAAGCTAGTTGAAAAAGGATAAATGCTGGTCCGCTCAATTAATTACAGGAAATTAAAGAATTTTTTATTTGTCCTTTTATTTGTTACATTACATTCAATTTCAACATTAATTAGCCCATCGTAAGAGGAAGTATAAGATTTGTTGCTCTTTCATTGAAATTTGAAATAATAATGTTCATGACAATGCAACCTTTTACAACAATGAATGATAATAATAAAAAAACTATCTATATATGAAAACGTAAGTAAAAGATATATCATTAAATCATACCAAAAATCAAAGATCATATTAAATTGGATATACAAATTAATTGAGTAATTAAATTTTAAAAATAATCAATTCGTTTTAAGTCTTAGTATCATTCTATAAATTTCCAATTACATTTCTTAACAATTTAAACTACTTCCTACAAGATAAACATTTATTTTCAATTTAATTTGAAAACATGTTAATTTTACTCAAATCTACATAAATTCACACTAACTTTGCAAATCAATTTTATTTGTATTTAATTCAATCATTGATTATTTACCAAATCAATTGAGTTTCAATTGTAAATTAAATAAATCAATTTCATCCAAACATTTTAATATTAATTACAAATTTCAATATTTATAATAACAAACCAATTTTAATTTCATTTAAAATAACTACTAGTTATTATTATTGTAAACAACCAAAATACATTACTTAATCAAACTAATTAAGTTTACAAATAAATTTACATAATTAAGTCATCAAATTTTATTTATAACCATAAATACTCAAAAATCATAATAAATTCAAAAATTAAATAATAGAAAATTACAGGTTGTTACACTCTCCCCCACTTAAACTTTTCGTCCTCGAAAAGGCATAGTAAGGGAGTTATCAATTCAAATATATTTAGCCGTATAATTTCTCATTGAACTTGCCTCTTTTGTTAGTTTACATAACCAATTTCATAATATTTTAGTTTAGAATCGTAAATTAACAAACCGCGATTTTTCCGAAAATTTGATTTACACATATCTTAAAATCTATAAGTCGAAATCTAAATTTTTCTCTTATGTTAGAAAATTATATTCCAATAGATCTAAAAGATTATTTTTTCAAAGAATTCCGACTTATTTTAGACTCTATATATTCATTTAAACTTTATTTTGGAAAATTTCGAACTGCCGCTACGCAACGAGCTTGTATTTAATTAATTTAATTAATTTGTTCAACCATCGTTAAGTTTATAATTATAAGCCTTTTCACTTATATTTTCGCAAAACCAATCATTAATATCAATACATTTAGTGTATTACTAAAAAAAATTCTTAATTGATATTTCATTGATTCGGATAATCCATGTTACTTAGTTAAACTGAATTTCACAACGTAACTAACTATTTCTTGTTTTATTACATAAATTAAACTCTATTTGTAAACAATCAAATTTTTCTACTTAGATTTTCCATTCTTATACTTGTGCATCAATTTATTACTTATTCTTATAACATTCAACTTCTTAGTTAATTGGTAAGTTATTCATGTTACAGAACAGAATTGATTTTTAAACAAGTTTCAGTGGTTACCATTCGTTTCAATTCATTATCCAATTCTTAAGAATTTTATTTTAATTGTAACTCTCTTAATATTCAGAAGTTTCAATTCACTACTAATTCAAGATTTAAAGAATTAAATTTCGGGCGCTTTTTTTTCAATTTTTTTTCATATAATATATCGTTTACATAAAACCATACTATAAAAGATTTAAATAAAGTTCAATTTCGTAAAACAAAGTAAAGAAAATTTTAAATGTCTCCCTACTTAGATTCTTGAGAAATAAACATCGATGATGCGTTCACTCATCACCGAAATCATTTCCAAGACAAGAGGGTATGCACTTACTTTTAAAACTCATATGAAACAATTTTTCTATATGAAACAACTTTTTTTTAAATATAATTATATTATTTCAAAACCACTTACAAATCAACATTACAAAACCCCCCGAAATCTAATTCTCAAATTCATATTTTACTTCTTATTTCATTACTGATTAATTTCAATATTTGATTTCTTAAATCGTTCAATAATCAATGGTTCTAATTATTAATAAATCGAATCATAAATGATGAAAATTTAATATTATCGTTAACAAAATCAAAATTCATATATTTTCAAATAATTCTACATATATATATATAATATATATATTTAAAACAATATTATGTCGATATGCCCTGTTCGAGTGTTTAGAAATCCCTATCGATATATTGGCGTCCCAAGTACCAACCAGAATTCATAAATATTCAACAGAACAAATCAACACAATTCAAAACCATTTTATATCAAAATTACAAGTACTCTCTCTCATGTAAACTGAAACTTATTCTAGGGTATTACTACCCTATCTCTAATGAGTTAATCCCAAATAGAGCCAAGGTTTTCGCTAAACCAAAGCTCTGATACCAAATGTAACATCCAAGATTTTGACTGTTCAAATCGACACTGATCCTTAATGTCGACATAAATAGATCAAAAATACGGATAGTTATTGGGATTAAAATAAGAAAAAGAAGAAAGAAGAAAACAAATATAGAATCTCATAGCGGAAGGACAAAATATAATAAATAACAGTTCATGAAGCTATTAAAACATCCATTTTATTATATTTTACACCAATTATCAGAGTAAATTAACATACAACATACCAATGCATTTGCAGAGGAATAATAATAATAATACGTCTGTTGAGCTCCATCTTCATCTTCATAATGGTATCTTCAAAGCAAGTGAAACTTCGCAAATTGCAACTCGGTCTGACCCGAGCGTATTGCAAAAAAAGAAACACAACAAACACTCAGATCAAAACTAAATCATTCTCATATTAGTTAAATAAAATTTCATGTAACAATATGAGTGCAATAACTTTAGAGATGTTACGGGAATTTCTATCTCTTAAGGATCCGTCAAACTATTACTATATAATATAATACGTTATTATAATAATGTCTATGGTTAAATATAACATAGTAAAATAATGTCAGCGGGATTACCATTATTACCCTTACACCGTTTATACTGTTGACGTACAGTTTGCATATAACACACCAGTACGTCGGCGGATAGGGATGCGACGTGATACGACAAAATTAAATCAAAATCGTAGGGGGCTCAATCAGGATAATATGACAAGGCACATGAGGAATGCCCAGAGTATGAATATACTAGTCGCACGCCCGGACTGGTGGTAACGCATAGCCGTGACTACGGCCCACCTCGGACAACACTCTCAAATCACGGATGCGCATCAAATCAATCAAACCGAGGGACTATAGTAATAAAGGATGAAGTGTTGCCGATGGAGGTAGCTAACCCCACTTTGTCATGGTATAGCCCTGTTTTAGTCATTTTAATTATGACCTGAAGGTTAAGGATATCTATCATCGTTCTCTTTCTTCAAATCCAGTAATCGCCTCCAAATCCATCCAACAACATTTCTGGAAATCCACCATGTACACAGTTGTTGAAGTGGATTTCGGTATTGGCAGAGAGTATGACAATATCCGATCCCGATCTCTTTAACAACCATTCGTTACATTTTTCACACCGGTCAGTTCTTTTACATTTCGAAGAGGTTCATACTTCATGTCAAAATATCAGATTTTCAGAATCATTCAATATTTAAGATAGAACATTATTCATACTAAAATCTCCATTTAAACCAATTAAAATCTTGAAAAAATTCCAACTTTAATAATTTGAATATTAAAATAGTTAACAGTATATTTAAAATAAATTAGATATATAATTGAAATAGTTTGAAAATAAATAGTTTGTAATTAAAATAGAATTTATCAAATTTATTAAAATATATAGTTAAAAAACATTGAGCAATTTATAAAATAAATAGTGAATTGTAAAATGATTTATTTAAAATAATTTATAAAATAAAACAGAAATAAAGAGAAATAGTTTATAAAGAAAAAAATTATCATTAAAATAGTTTATAACATTATTTGAAATACTATATGTAACAACCCGCACCTCCATTCACGCAAGATATTGTCCCCAACTTGGTCACCGTATAGGTGTGGGGTTTTGTTCCTCAAAATGCCTCGGCGTTAGTAAGAGATGGGCTCTACTATATAATTACCCACTTAACACAGGCTTCCACGATGTGAGACTTAAGGGTGTTACACTATAGTTGGAATTAGAATCGTTTCTCTCTAACATTTTCAAATAAACTTGAAGTCATATTTCAATCTTGAATTCAACCAACTCAATTCTCAATAATTCCATCGATAAAACTTCCAATTTACATTCATTTCAATTTGATCAAATTAATTCAAATAGTTACATTCCAAATCAGATTTTCACTTTCAATGATTTCAATTTATAACAAATATCGAGTTCACAATTCATATATAATTCAAATCAATGTCAATTCATAATAAATCTCAAAGGGAGGTGAAACTATTCAATTTCAATAAATTCGATTTACATTATATTTCACTTTATTTAGCTTCAGTTACAATACTAATTTATTTCCTTTTTTGTTTATATTTCAAAATACAAGGTTCAAGTTCAAAGGAAATAAATTATAGAACATCGCTTATATTGTCTTTGAAACAATATTTCAAAATTCATGGTTAAAAAAAATTATTTAACCAACCGGTGTCCGTATATAATTTTCTATCCTATGGCCAAGCGATACATAAATTTTAATTTTTGTATTTTGGGAAAGGATATATATCATTCCAATCTAATTCAAGGTCATAGGTATTTATCATTTCAACCTATGTTCTTAATTTATTTTAATAATTAATCCCGTCTTTATTCGATGCCCATAACATCTAGGGAAATGGTAGGGATTAATCAGCACAAATAATGGTCATACATGAATAAATGTGAATAACAGGTAAGTTCACACAATTAACATCAATATATCAAACATATCAAATTCATGCCATTCATTACATCAATACATACAAAACAGTCCAATATCATATAAACTTACAAATTTTCATATGTCAGGTTTTAAACAGTAATTTAATGTCGAATTTTCACTTAACTATAAAATTATATTTAATAGTCAAATTTAACTACATCATCGATACAAATAAATATAAACATGCAATTTAAACTATCAAACATCAATTCGTACAATCTTATCATGATATGATATTAACTTAACTAATATTGGAATGCTTTAGTTACGCGTGAGTGGGTTTAATCACTCACCTTGGTTCTAAACGTGTTTGAACTCCAAAATAGGCCCAAAATATGACAGTCTCAGAATCAGTCCAAACCTGTGGCATCGCGAAGAGCTCATCGATACGATTCCAATGCAATAAACCGCGTGTCATTCTGAAGTCGTATGCAATAGTTATACATGCTTTAGTGTTGGAAATTAAATAAATAAAAACGAAAAATGGACCAAAATCAATAAAACTTGCCATGGCACCCACCTTCTACGTCAGCCACTCCAACTTCTTCTCCTTCAATTCTACCGTGAGCATTTCCAGGTTCAGATAGCCATTGCCGCATCTTTCTTATACCATATCTCCATCGTTAAGCAATGAAAATCCAATCCAACTTCACATACAAACTCTCCTTCAAAATCTCCATCCACTGATCCCCATTTCCTGGAACTCGCCATCACCTTGTGAGATGCGACTTCAGTCCATCCCCCACATCGCACGACACCAAACTTCGAGGAAACCCACAAAAAAAATTCCACAAGTTGCTAATCTTCGTTAGAATCTAAATATGATCTCCGAACCGAGAATAAATCCATGTACTTGTTCCAAATTCGAGCCCTACCGCTATTGTTATTGACATCGCTTCCAACATTTCGATTGAGTTCCACAATTTTTTTATATGGGTTTAAAGCTCCACTCGAGATGCACTTGATGCAATTTGTTTTACAATTTTAGGATGTATAAGTGATTTTATTTTGATTTATGAAGAAATGTTGTGAATAAGCCATTGAAATTTGTGAAGAAAAAAAAAGATGCGGCTGCCGAAAAATGAGGCATTAGGCTATAAGGAGAGAGTTAGGTTAAGCATTAAAAGTGCATTTCTATTTATGGGGAGATATTTTTTTTAAATTTTCCATATACCGCTATTATTATTATTTGTATGAAAATTGATTTAGCCCTTGAAATATTATCTCAGTATCAATGTAATAGCCAAACATATCAAGCAACATAAAGCTAGTTGACAAAGGATAAATGTTGTTCTTCTCAATTAATTATAGGAAATTAAAGAATTTTTTATTTGTCCTTTTATTTGTTACATTACATTCAATGTCAGCATTAATTAGCCCATCGTAAAAGGAAGTATAAGATTTGTTGTTCTTTCATTGAAATTTGAAATAATAATATGCATGACAATGCAACCATTTACAACAATGAATGATAATAAAAAAAACTATCTATATATGAAAACGTAAGTAAAAGATATATCATTAAATCATACCAAAAATCAAAGATCATATTAAATTAGATATACAAATCAATTCAACAATTAAATTTTAAAAATAATCAATTCATTTTAAGTCTTAATAACTTTCTATAAATTTCCAATTACATTTCTGAATAATTTAAACTGCTTTCTACCAGATAAACATTTATTTCCAATTTAATTTCAAAACATGTTAATTTTACTCAAATCAACATAAATTCACACTAACTTTGCAAATCAATTTTATTTGTATTTAATTCCAGCATTGATTATTTACCAAATCAGTTGAATTTCAATTGTAAATTAACTAAATCAATTTCATCCAAACATTTAATTTTAATTACAAATTTCAATATTTATTATAACAAACCAATTTTAATTTCATTTACAATAACTACAAGTTATTATTATTGTAAACAACCAAAATACATTACTTAATCAAACTAATTAAGTTTACAAATAAATTTACATAATTAATTCATCAAAAATTTATTTATAACCATAAATACTCAAAAATCATAATAAATTCAAAAATTAAATAATAGAAAATTACGGGTTGTTACAAGAGATTCAAATTACAAAGCAGCGGAAAATCAATACCTAACACAACTATAAGAAATACATGGATACAGAGCTTTTCAAGTATAGTTCCAGCTATAAATCCGGGATCATGTGAATATAATATCCGTAGAAACCCAACTACTAGCTGCCCATTTGGAAAATATGGCATCCAGAGTTTAGGTTAAAACAATAAACTCCAGGTCAGTCATGTGACTGGTGTAAGAACTAAAACAGTTATTTAAAACTTTACTTTAAAAATAAAGTAAATCTAGGGACCAAGCCGTATAACATCGAACGGGTTTTCTCCGAAGAATACCAGTGCATAAAACAAATAACACAATGGTTTTTGGAAAAATGAAGCTATTATAAGACTAGGGTCCCATCACATAATGCAACGCAACCCGAAGGATAGAGTTTTCCCTTATAAAAGCCAAACATGCTTGGTACGTTTAAAACAAATAATTTGATACTATTATAGGTGCCTATTGTACAAAACAACTTCAAATATAAATGTATCAATCATAGACGTCATAGTATCCCATGCTACTATGTCACTATATAGGTTTATAATCAAAACCGAAATGTCACGAATTGGAAATTGGATTTTCGTCATGAGTTGAGGCAAGGGTTGTACTCCTCATCTCTTCGAGACACACTAGCAAATGTCTCGGGATAATACACTCTGGGCAGCCCTTGGATGCTTCAGGGTCCTTCGTCTCTTACGTTTGAGAATTGGCAATTCCTGATCACACGTTTCCCGGTCCTATCAGACCTATCCATCAGCTCTGTAGTAACCAATATATCCAAGGCACCTCGCAATCCATCATCCACATAGGTAAAGATAAATAAATGTCTGGGCTCTATACCATGACACCACCCATAGCTAGAAAGAAACATCGTGCTCTCCCTGCGGTCCCTTATGCCGTTTTTGACCCATACCGAGGTGTGAGGCTCGCGAATTAATGCTATACACAAAGCTATGCTATATTAAAGCCGTGCATTGATCATCAACCACAAGACTATGCTTTTCAACAGAAGCCTTAATCATTTGCATCTCAACATGCCACATAGTCAATTCACACCATGCGACTGATGTCTATCGATATATAACCTCTGAGGTTATACGCCTCAGACAAGGGTGTTAAGCAAGAGAATAAATTCTCCGCCACCAAAAAATAATTATTTAATAAAGATCAATCAACACGGAATAAAATCCAATGTCAGACACACATCCATTTACAAGTTCGTTCTGGGTCTGAACGAAACCGAGGCACCTTATACCTTGTCCTATATGTCCAATACAGGAGAGAGATCCTCGCATATCCAGTCGATCTCCGAATACGTCTGGATGATCACCACTTATTACCTTGTCTTGGGTGTACTGCCCAATCAGGACATCAGTAATCATCCAAACAATGTGTAGACCTCCGGTCTTCATCCACCGTCTTCATCGTCGACTTATTGAAACACCCCACCTCCATTAATGTCACTCACAAAGGGAATGCATTAACTTCAGTGAAGCGTTATAGATAAAAGATGCAGATAAATTAGAAGACAAACAAATAAAGTAGCGGAAAACAAAGTCATTTTATAAGCAACGTAGTTTAGTCAAGCTTTTACAACGATTGACTAAGTCATACTTAAAAGTCCCGCATAAAACTCCTGTCTTGATTCAAAAACTAACAAGTATATATAAGAAGCATAAAACATAGCAAAGTAGCATAAATCCCCAAATTAAAGTGCAAGCACAGCCATATCCAAAGATAAGAGGATCCAAGCAATACATCCAAGAATCTTCAAGCTTGGAAAGAGAAACGGTCCAAACTAAGCTAAGCTATTCCCTCCCTGACAACCTGGGGGAGAAACGGAAGAAAATAAGAAAAAAGGAAACGGGTCAGACATAAAGCCTGGTAAGTAAGTATAGTGACTTTCAGTACGTAAACAGGTAAAAGCATCATGACATGAATAAACTTAATATAAGACAATACCGTGATAACAGGGATAGCAAGATAACATAAAATTAACATAAGATATGATATGGCAAGATAAACCGAATGTGCTTCTACTCCTTCTCTGCTTCGCTACTACCCTGTTATTCTGATTTCTATATCTCTGCACCACCTAACTAGTGTCTCAACTAGTAATTTGTATAAAATGATAATATGATCCCAATCCCTGCAATTGTGGTAGCCTTCAAATGTACATCTGTTATGAGGATCCCACCTCAATCTGCCTAATTGCCATGGATATGTCAGATGTACCCTTACTACCCTATTGATTGGCTCTCTAACTCGCATGTATTTATTACTTGTGTCATTGGATGAAACACCCCACCTCCGTTAGGGTCACTCTCAAAGGGAATGCCCTAATTTTGGTGGAGGTTTATAAGTACAAGTCACAGATATACAAGACAAATATAAGAACACATATTTGTAAACAGCGGAAGAACAACAAATTTTATTTCATAAATTCAAATACGTATTACAACAACATCCTTTCCAAAAACATAACATAACACTTTCATAATCTGTCTTGAGTACATTATTTAAAGAAGCATAAATAAAACATAGATAAACTGCAAAAGCCCCTTAGTGGATTGTCCAAAGCCATAGTTCAAAACAGGAAAGTCCAAGCAATACATTTCTCTTCTTCAAGCTGGATGTTGAGGCTGGTCAAGCTGCTGTGTTCCCTCCCTGAGGACCTGGGGGGGGGGGGGAACGGAAGAAAGAAGACGAAAGAAAAATAGAGTCAGACATAAAGCCTGAGTAAGTCTAGTACTACTTTGTCTATGAATAAAGAACTGGGTATGATAAGTAAAACAAGAAGTGGGCAAACACTATGAACTTGGTTACGTTGTCTAGGGTCGAATATACTATCGTACCCCATGTTAATCTCTGAACCCATATAAACTAGTTTCCAATTTTCACCCCATAATCAGGGTGATGTGATCCATTCAATGATGATCGGCTCCTACTCGCATAGTTACATGTGTCTTACGGCCCCCGATGTCTGTAGTTACCTATGCTGGTCCCACCATGGGGTGTATCAAGTCCCATAATGGCAACCCGACACAACCTTAGAGTGCACAGGTATGCTACTGGTGTCCAGTGCCTTATTTTTCTGCGCCGGAGTGTGTGCACGCCCGCACTCCGTTAGAACCTACACTGCTACACCACCGCCATTGCTTTGACCTCTTAAAATCAGCCCAGTAATCGTGCCCCACCCTGCCTAGTTTCAGGGTATCATGATACACCTTTTAGGATTACTGCTGAAAAGGGTCCCCCGTTACTAGGTTTTCTATCTCTAGCCAACATGCTAAGTTGGTTAAGTGTTTCCTACCTAACCCCCACCAGTCCGTTTAGTTTAGCATGTTCCATTTTGATTAAGTTTTTAGTCCACTTAATCCTAACAATCCTGACTCAGCCTTAATTGTCTTATTAAGGCCCTGACCTCTCACATTAGACAGGTATTGTTGTGGCTGCCTGTTGCCGGTTGGTTCCGGGCAGTCTTACGCCACAACTCAGTCTAACCTCGGGTCCTTGCTGGGCTCCATGTTTAACCTCCCACATTGGATAGGTATTGTTGTGACTACTGGACATCCGGGCGGTTCCGGGCAGGTTTACATCACAACTCAATCCAACCTCGGGTTAAACACATCGTATGTTCTACATTTACATATCTTGTCATTCTTCTTTATTTATATGTAAATATTTGCGGCCCATTATTAAGTTAATGGTGTAAAGGTTACACCAGTCACGGGCCCAAACCATACTTGAATTTGGGCCCTTCTATTTTATATTTTCATTCATTAATTTATTTTTAACCCAATGTTATTTTCCCCCGTTTTACACGTCCGTTTATATATATATTGGGCTTAGCCTTTTAAAGCCCAATTTAGCCATGCGAAAAGGGGAGGCTTATGGCGTATACACAAAGAGGGGAAGGTGAGCGCATGAACTTGCAATACGACGTTGGAAATACAAAATAGAAATTGGTGTACTTGCATAGTGGCAACATAGGTGACATAAATCAAAGCATGTGAACTTGCATAGGTTTAACTACAACATGAACCTATACTCTTATTTAGGCATAATGTCAAACATAAGCATGTCATAAATATTCCTAGCATAAACATGGCATAATGTCAAACATAAGCATGGCATAAATACTTCTAGCATAAACATGGCATAATGTCAAACATAAGCATGGCATAAATACTTCTAGCATAAACATGGCATAATGTCAAACATAAGCATGGCATAGGTAAAGTTCAATTTGTTCATGGCATAAACATAAACAAGTCATGTTCATAAGGTTTCTACATGTTTACAAAGGGGATACTTTGTTACTAACACAAAAGCATAGTTCAACTTAATCATGGTTTAAGTCTAATCACATAACGATGGTATAAATATACTTATGCATAAATATTCCTAATCATGGTGTTTGCTTTAAACTTGCAAAAAGGGATTTTTGAGTCTAACCTAGCCATGTCTCACATATGTCATCATATAATTCTTTTAAACAAGATAGACTTAATCATAGATTTCAATTATGCCAAATATCATTCATAGCCTAGCCATATTCATAAGCATGACTTAATACATGGATTATGGTGTCAAAATTCCAACATAGTTTCATATGAACTATAACAACCAAACTTGTCTCAATTGCTTGCAAAACGATTTATGCACAAAGTATACATCATGACGACATAATAACAAAGCCCCAAACTTGCATAAATTTCACTCAACTACATACATGTAGCTGCAACATAGATTACATAATTTGCGCAATATTCCAAACGTATATTTGCATAGAACTACCGCGTGTAGTTCTTTATAATGAATAACATAATTTTGCACAAACATGAATTACTTCCATTGCCACAATTCAAGCATACACATCAACACAGTTGTTTATTATACCAAAGTAATACTCTACTTACAATGGTTGCGGCGAATTCTCTAATTAAGAGACACGATTCCTTTGTTGAATTGATTAGCTTTAGGTTGCTTGAATTGCTTTAGGCTTTAGAACTTTCTTCCTAACTCTCTCTCTAGTCGGCGGCTACTCTTTGTCGTTCCTCAGCAACATGGCGGCTATAATCTTATTTTGAATGAATAGATTAGGGTTTGGTCTAGGGTTGTTTATATAGAGGTTAGGAATTGATTAGGACCATTGATGTTGCTAGGTTAGATCGTAGCCATTCATTAGGAAGAGAGACCAATAAAAACCCGCCACCTAGCCCTAATGACAAAGCAAGCTTCTGAAAATCGGCCAAACACAGACCTGGCCAGCCAGGGCTAGACCAGACCTGGCCAGCATGTCATTTTTGACCTGGGCGCACTTGGCAGGTGCGCCAGGTCAAAAATGTACTGGCGCACTTCACAGGTACGCCAGTTCATTTTTGTTCTGGCGCACTTCCCAAGTGCGCCAGTGCATTCTGGCCCTTTTTCGGTTTTTCGCCCAACTTCGTTCGTCCATAACTTCTTCATACGATATCCGTTTTTCGAAAACTCGGACTCCATTTCGCGTATTTTTCTGAGACGAACGCAATGGCGTATCCCGTTTCCCTTAGTTCTTTGATTTGAAATTAATTATACTTTAATTTGTGAGTTTCACAGTTATAGAATTTTCGGGGTGTTACATTCTCCCCCACTTAAAAGGATTTCGTCCCCGAAATCTTTAAGTTAGGAGGAATGTATATCCTAACATCCAATCATCCATCTACTCATCCATCAAACATGAGCATCCATTGTCCTTAAAAGACTTCTAATGCTTCATGATCATATGCAAAGTGTGTGTGTACATGAACTTATCTAATGCAAAATCAGGCGGTCTACTGATTCAGTTGACCTCCTTAATGCGAATTATGTAAGTGCCATGAATCCATTATGTATGCAAATTTTCCTATTCATGATTCTACATGAGTGCACAATCATTCAATACAAATGCAGCATCCACATGACAACACATTAAAGTTCAACCACATACGAATACAAACATATATGCATATGCAATATGAAGTGACTGAGCCGATCTAAAACCTAGATTGTGTGTGTATATGCAACCACGAGCAACCACTAGCAATCACTTGCAACCACTTGCAATCATCATCCATAACATGTTTCAACTACATGTTTCCATCCAAAAAGATTCTATCTAAAAGATACGGTCGAGGAAATATACCTAAAAAGATAGATAAAAGCGCAACTTAAGGAAAAGGAAAGATCAAGGATGTACCCTCGAACAGAAAAGGGTAGGCTGTACGGATTCTAGCTTCAGTTTCCCAAGTCGCGTCTCCCTCGGCTTCGCTCCACTGAACTTTGACGAGCTTAACTTCGCGGTTGCGTAGCTTCTTCACTTCCGTTCCTAAGATGCGGGTTGGAACTCTTCTTATGGTTGCTTCGCGTTCCACTTCGGCCTCTTCGAGTATATTTGGCTCTACTACTTCAGCAGACTCATGCAGACATTTTCGGAGATGTGAAACGTGAAAAACGTTGTGGACTCCGGCCAACTTCTCGGGTAGCTCTAATCTATAGGACATTTTCCCAATTGTTCCTATCTAAAGGTATAGTCGAATGAAGCAAGCAAAAACTTTGTGCCCATTAGGCAATGTCAAAACTGAAAACCTATGCCACATATATATTGATTAGGAGAAGAACTCTCTAAGCATCAGCCCCGAAGACCGAAATCAACATCAGACTGACACCCAAAGAGTTACTCAACCCAACCACCATATATGATTCTAGGCAACTAAGCATGATGGACTCCTTTTAGGTCATAAGGGATTCCCTTCCTAAGACCAATCTGTCTCCTATAAAACCTAAAAACTTTAGTCAAACCAATGAACACCCTCGAGCCCCAACATGTGTTACTAACAGATGAGTCATACTCCCTATGTGGTTTGCAACAGAAATTGGATTGAGAATGGGACCGAGAGGATATACTCTTAAGAAGAGATATTATGCACGAATCTAGTCTTCAATCTTCTAAGTCGCATTTCTTGAGCTTAACTCCATTATGCTTTGTCCGTTTTTAACTTCACAATTTCGTAGCTTCTTAATTCTTGTTTCCAAAATATGAGTTGGAACCTATTTCTCGTTCCTCTTTCACTTATTCCCCTTCTAGTATACTTGGCTCAAGCCTAACTGCGTACTCATGGTTCCATGCAAGCTCTCCAAAATTCACTAGTGAATCTTGGATCTTGTTCACTTACTAGAAGGTATTCCACATAGATGAATTATCTCTTGAAAATAAACAAATGTCAACTTCGTGAGCGGAGCTGAGATTTTCGCAAAATCCCTTATGAATTTTCGATAGAAACCTGCTAGTCCTAGAAAGCTTCGGACCTCAGTTGCATTCCTTGGTGTCTTCCAATCCTGTACCGCCACTACCTTCGCAGGGTCCACCGCTAACCCTTGTTTGGATACTATGTGCCCAAGGAACCTCACTTCTTCTCTCCAAAAGTGGCATTTGGAGAACTTGGCTTTTAGTTGATGGACTCGCAAAGTTTCCATGATTGCCCTTAAGTGTTGAGCATGTTCCTCTTCATTCTTTGAGAAGATAAGGATATCATCTACGAAGACCACTACGAATTTGTTGAGGAAATCTCTAAATACCCTACTCATCAGGTCCACGAAATAAGCAGGTGCATTTGTCAAGCCGAAAGGCATGACAAGCCATTCAAAGAAGCCGTCTGGGGTTCTGAACGCCGTTTTATCGATGCTATCTTCAGCCACCCTTAGCTGATGAAAACCAGTTGCTAAATCGAGTTGGGAGAAAACAGACGCTCCTACAAGCTGGTCAAATAAATCGTCAATTCTAGGGAGAGGGTGCCTATTCTTTTTCGTTAGCTTGTTGAGCTCCCTATAGTCAACACATAGACGGAGTGAACCATCCGCCTTTGTAGCGAACACCACCGGAGCGCCCCATTCTGAAATGCTCCTCCTAATGAACCCCTTTTCTAGAAGCTCTTTAATCTGTTTACTGAGCTCTTTCCTTTCTCGTGGAGCCATGTGTCTAACGGGCAACGCAACGGGCTTTGCATTATCTACAAGATATATACGGAAGTCTATTTCCCGCTTCGGAGGCAAGCCCTTCACCTCTTCGAAGACATCCGGATATTCCCGGACCACTTTAACTGATTTCAAATTTTCAACAGAGGCATCTAGCGATTCAAGATAACTAAGCATAACCGCATACGAGGGCTTACAAGAAATTTCCAAAGTATTACCGAGCTGGGTTAGGAGCCTAACAACCCTTTTCTCACAATCAAGGATGGCCCCATTACGGGATAGCCAATCCATACCCAAAATCAAACCATACCCCGAAAAGCCCAAAACAAAGGCACTACATAGAAATTCTACGCTTAGAATAGAGATTTTTCAATCCCACACAGATCATAGACAAATGAGCTGGGCCCCCAATTGGGTTTGAAACAATTAAGGGGTCCTCTACCATACTAGTTTTTAGGTGCAGAGATTCTACTAAAGCAGACGAGATAAAGGAGTGTGATGCGCCAGAATCAAATAAGGTGCGAACGGGGTGATCATAAAGATAAACTACACTTTCTACAGAAGTATTTATACCTCGCTGTTGCAGAGGTGGCGCTTCCAGCACATGAACCTGTGCCCCTGGGGTGGATCCAGCCCTCTGCCCCTGTCCTCGTTTCTTTGGGCAATCCTTAGCCCTATGGCCCGTCTGACCGCATGAAAAGCACCCACCATTCTCCTTGGCCTTCTTTTTCCGGCAGTCCTTTACTAAGTGCCCCACTTTGCCACAGAAACTACACTTCCTCTTCTCTAGGGACTTGTTGTCTTTCCCGCCCTTCTCAAAGTCTGTCTTCTCAGGGCAGTCTTTGCTGATGTGTCCAGCCTTCCCACAATGAAAACATTCACCTTGCCTTCTTTTCCTCTTTCTACAATCCTTGGCTATGTGCCCCTCCGTACCACAAAAATTGCATTTCTTTTTTTTTCTCGTTTCTTATTATTACCGTTACGATCCTTTCTTGTTTGACTATTATTCATCTTCCTACTCTGGGACTCTTCCGTTTGCTGGTTCACGTGGAGGAGGAGGAGTGAAAGCGTCAGCAGCTGGGGAGTAAGGTCTCCAGACATGCTGAAACAGAAAGGATAGATTCAAAACGAAGGATAGAAGATAGTACCTATGGCTTTGGGGACTTTGCCTTTTTAAAATAAAATAATATTTTTCTTTTATAAATGCTTCTTTAAATTTCTTTTTTTGAAAATAATTTTTCAAAACTTTTTATCTTATCTGGTAAACCTATGCTCTGATACCAAGTGAAACACCCCACCTCCGTTAGGGTCACTCTCAAAGGGAATGCCCTAATTTTGGTGGAGGTTTATAAGTACAAGTCACAGATATACAAGACAGATATAAGAACACATATTTGTAAACAGCGGAAGAACAACAAATTTTATTTCATAAAGTCAAATACGTGTTACAACAACATCCTTTCCAAAAACATAACATAACACTTTCATAATCTGTCTTGAGTACATTATTTAAAGAAGCATAAATAAAACATAGATAAACTGCAAAAGCCCCTTAGTGGATTGTCCAAAGCCATAGTTCAAAACAGGAAAGTCCAAGCAATACATTTCTCTTCTTCAAGCTGGATGTTGAGGCTGGTCAAGCTGCTGTGTTCCCTCCCTGAGGACCTGGGGGGGGGAACGGAAGAAAGAAGACGAAAGAAAAATAGAGTCAGACATAAAGCCTGAGTAAGTCTAGTACTACTTTGTCTATGAATAAAGAACTGGGTATGATAAGTAAAACAGGAAGTGGGCAAACACTATGAACTTGGTTACGTTGTCTAGGGTCGAATATACTATCGTACCCCATGTTAATCTCTGAACCCATATAAACTAGTTTCCAATTTGCACCCCATAATCAGGGTGATGTGATCCATTCAATGATGATCGGCTCCTACTCGCATAGTTACATGTGTCTTACGGCCCCCGATGTCTATAGTTACCTATGCTGGTCCCACCATGGGGTGTATCAAGTCCCATAGTGGCAACCTGACACAACCTTAGAGTGCACAGGTATGCTACTGGTGTCCAGTGCCTTATTTTTCTGCGCCGGAGTGTGTGCACGCCCGCACTCCGTTAGAACCTACACTGCTACACCACCGCCGTCGCTTTGACCTCTTACAATCAGCCTAGTAATCGTGCCCCACCCTGCCTAGTTTCAGGGTATCATGATACACCTTTTAGGGTTACTGCTGAAAAGGGTCCCCCGTTACTAGGTTTTCTATCTCTAGCCAACATGCTAAGTTGGTTAAGTGTTTCCTACCTAACCCCCACCAGTCCGTTTAGTTTAGCATGTTCCATTTTGATTAAGTTTTTAGTCCACTTAATCCTAACAATCCTGACTCAGCCTTAATTGTCTTATTAAGGCCCTGACCTCTCACATTAGACAGGTATTGTTGTGGCTGCCTGTTGCCGGTTGGTTCCGGGCAGTCTTACGCCACAACTCAGTCTAACCTCGGGTCCTTGCTGGGCTCCATGTTTAACCTCCCACATTGGATAGGTATTGTTGTGACTACTGGACAGCCGGGCGGTTCCGGGCAGGTTTACATCACAACTCAATCCAACCTCGGGTTAAACACATCGTATGTTCTACATTTACATATCTTGTCATTCTTCTTTATTTATATGTAAATATTTGCGGCCCATTATTAAGTTAATGGTGTAAAGGTTACACCAGTCACGGGCCCAACCCATACTTGAATTTGGGCCCTTCTATTTTATATTTTCATTCATTAATTTATTTTTAACCCAATGTTATTTTCCCCCGTTTTACACGTCCGTTTATATATATATTGGGCTTAGCCTTTTAAAGCCCAATTTAGCCATGCGAAAAGGGGAGGCTTATGGCGTATACACAAAGAGGGGAAGGTGAGCGCATGAACTTGCAATACGACGTTGGAAATACAAAATAGAAATTGGTGTACTTGCATAGTGGCAACATAGGTGACATAAATCAAAGCATGTGAACTTGCATAGGTTTAACTACAACATGAACCTATACTCTTATTTAGGCATAATGTCAAACATAAGCATGTCATAAATATTCCTAGCATAAACATGGCATAATGTCAAACATAAGCATGGCATAAATACTTCTAGCATAAACATGGCATAATGTCAAACATAAGCATGGCATAAATACTTCTAGCATAAACATGGCATAATGTCAAACATAAGCATGGCATAGGTAAAGTTCAATTTGTTCATGGCATAAACATAAACAAGTCATGTTCATAAGGTTTCTACATGTTTACAAAGGGGATACTTTGTTACTAACACAAAAGCATAGTTCAACTTAATCATGGTTTAAGTCTAATCACATAACGATGGTATAAATATACTTATGCATAAATATTCCTAATCATGGTGTTTGCTTTAAACTTGCAAAAAGGGATTTTTGAGTCTAACCTAGCCATGTCTCACATATGTCATCATATAATTCTTTTAAACAAGATAGACTTAATCATAGATTTCAATTATGCCAAATATCATTCATAGCCTAGCCATATTCATAAGCATGACTTAATACATGGATTATGGTGTCAAAATTCCAACATAGTTTCATATGAACTATAACAACCAAACTTGTCTCAATTGCTTGCAAAACGATTTATGCACAAAGTATACATCATGACGACATAATAACAAAGCCCCAAACTTGCATAAATTTCACTCAACTACATACATGTAGCTTCAACATAGATTACATAATTTGCGCAATATTCCAAACGTATATTTGCATAGAACTACCGCATGTAGTTCTTTATAATGAATAACATAATTTTGCACAAACATGAATTACTTCCATTGCCACAATTCAAGCATACACATCAACACAGTTGTTTATTATACCAAAGTAATACTCTACTTACAATGGTTGCGGCGAATTCTCTAATTAAGAGACACGATTCCTTTGTTGAATTGATTAGCTTTAGGTTGCTTGAATTGCTTTAGGCTTTAGAACTTTCTTCCTAACTCTCTCTCTAGTCGGCGGCTACTCTTTGTCGTTCCTCAGCAACATGGCGGCTATAATCTTATTTTGAATGAATAGATTAGGGTTTGGTCTAGGGTTGTTTATATAGAGGTTAGGAATTGATTAGGACCATTGATGTTGCTAGGTTAGATCGTAGCCATTCATTAGGAAGAGAGACCAATAAAAACCCGCCACCTAGCCCTAATGACAAAGCAAGCTTCTTAAAATCGGCCAAACACAGACCTGGCCAGCCAGGGCTAGACCAGACCTGGCCAGCAGGTCATTTTTGACCTGGGCGCACTTGGCAGGTGCGCCAGGTCAAAAATGTACTGGCGCACTTCACAGGTACGCCAGTTCATTTTTGTTCTGGCGCACTTACCAAGTGCGCCAGTGCATTCTGGCCCTTTTTCGGTTTTTCGCCCAACTTCGTTCGTCCATAACTTCTTTATACGATATCCGTTTTTCGAAAACTCGGACTCCATTTCGCGTATTTTTCCGAGACGAACGCAATGGCGTATCCCATTTCCCTTAGTTCTTTGATTTGAAATTAATTATACTTTAATTTGTGAGTTTCACAGTTATAGAATTTTCGGGGTGTTACATTGGACCTCCCTTGTATGTATTCACTACTTGTGTCATTCAACCTTGCTTGTATGTATTCATTAATTGTGTCATTCGGCCCCGCTTTTATGTAGATACATGTGCTGGTCCCGCCATAGGGTGTATCAATTCCTATGGTGGCAACCCGACACAAATTCTAGATGCACAGTGTATACCACTGATGCCCAGTGCCTGCTTTATCCACTTCGAAGTACGTGTACGCCCATACTCCGCCGGAACCTACACTACTGCACCACCCGCCGCTATTTTGATCAACCCAGTAATCGTGCCCACCCTGCTTAGTTCAGGGTACCATGGTACATCTATGTGGGTTACTGCTGAAATGGGTCCCCATTACTAGGGTTTCCTAATCAGCATGTTATAATGGTTAACTGTTCTCAATTTAACTTAACCCCACCCATTTTCTTAGTTAACGTGTTATACTGGTTAAGGGTTGCCTATTCATATGTTACTTAACCTTCTCACTGATTCATGCAGGTTTATTTAACGGTTAAGTTTGTGGGCCTATATATATACTAATATTACCTACTTACCCAAGATTTACTTAACCCTTCCCCTTATCAAGTCCATATGTACTATTGGTTAAGCTTGCCTTAACCCTATCCACTTTGTTCATGTAATATGGGTTAAGTAGTCTTCTTGTCCATTTCAACTTAACCCACCCACCTAACATGTTGTATTGGTTAAGTGTCGCCTGTTCATATGTTACTTAACCCTGTTCATTCATCGTGTTATATTGGTTAAGTGTTTCCCCTTAACTTAACCTCGCTCGTTCATCATGTTATGTTGGTTAACTTAACCCTACTCATTCTAACCTCGGGTTTTGGGCTTTTTGCTCTAACCTCTCACATTAGATCTGTTGTTGCGGTTGCTGAATGTGCCGAGCAGTTCCGGGCAGACTTACACCGCAACTCAATCTAACCTTGGGTCAGGCATGTTCATTTTTTATCATACATGTCTGAGCCTAGATTTTATATACTAATTATTCCGAATTTACAGAACTAGTCATGTTCCAATTCTCAAGTTATGCCCAACCAAGCCAATTGCAAGTTATGCCCCACAAATTCAATTACAACTCAAAATAGGTTACACCCAATCTTCCCAAATTTGCAATAATAGTCATCCCCCAAAATCACAATATACATTATGCTTGGCATCCCAATCCGATAGTTATGCCTAATCTAGATTAAATATTCCAATTTACATTTTACACCCAATCTAGATTTAATATTTCAATTTACCCCAAGTTCACAACACTAAAAGTTATGCCCCAAATCACAAGTTACAAATTATGTTCCACTATTACCAAATAGATTATTCCCCAATATCCCCGCATTCCAACCACACGTATAATAAGATTTAGTCTAGATTCTAGGCTAATCTGGATTCATAAAATAAAGGAGGAAGAAAGAAGGAACATAAATGAGAATAGCCATAAAAACAAGCATCATAATGATAGATCTATCAAATATAACATTATGGATCTAAGGGGATTACAGATCCATCAGAATTGAGGTATAACAAAGATAGATCTGAAATAAACTGATAGAAATAACCTTGTAGACATATAAATCTGATATGAATAACATCATGAACCTAAAAGGATTATATATCCGATGTTCAACAAAGATAGGCATGATTGAATCGATATAATAACTTCTTAGGCATGTAAAATCATAGATCCAATAGAAGGATAGAGATAAATCTGAAAGGATTGTCTTATCATCAAGCATGGACTTAGATTCATTTTATTACATGCCAAGATTACTATTAGGTGTTTAAATCTGAAAATAACATGAACTTACTGAAAAAAACTGATCTTGTTTTCTGGGATCTGATTTCTAAATTTGTTAAGCTTAACCTTTGATGTAGACTTCTAATTTGATGTTCTTCTAATTTATTTCTTGTTTGGATTTGATCTTCTAGTTTGGAGAAGAAGGAGGCTAGGCTAGCTTAGGGAGGGACAGAATTACGGCTTCATAGAATGAGACTGTGAGTTTTAGGGTTAAGGTTTGATGTGTTTATATGAGAGTATAGGATTAATATGAGCCTTTAGATCAACCTAGGAGTCATCAGAGCCGTCCAGTCCAAGAAAATGCGTCATCATGCCAATCAGAAGTCGCCACGTAGCCCTATGACTCAAAAAATCGTCACTATCCTGCACAGTTGGCAGGGGTCGACCACTACAAGGGGGGTCGACTCCTATGTCGACACACCTGAGCGGGATATTTCCCGCTCAGCCGGTTTCTGAGATTTTGAATTTCGAACTGAATTGATTATTTAATTATTATCTTTAATTTAATTTCTGCTTACACTATAAATCTTCTAACCTCCATAACTCCTTCATACGGAGTCCGATTCACGCAAAGTCGGATTCTATATCAAGCAGAATTCCGAGATGAACGCAGTGACGTAACCAATTTCCCATAATTCCTCATCTAAAAATTAAGTTTTCTTAGATTTGTTAATTTTAATATTCGTAGAAAATACGGGGTGTTACATTCTCCCCGCCTTAAAGGATTTCGTCCTAGAAATCTCTAAGTTAAGAAGATTGTATCCTAACATCCATTTACTCTACCATCATTCACAGGCGTTCATTGTCCTTAAAAATATTTCTAATGCTTTCATGATTATATGCATAGTGTGTGTATATGTCCATATCAAATGCAAAATCAGGCGGTCTACAGATTCAGTTGACCTCCTTGATGTGAATCATGTCGGTGCAATGAGTCCATCATGTATGCAATTATTCCTAATTGTATTTTGTAACTTCTACATGAGTGCGCAATCATTCATAAAAATGCAACATCCATATGATAACACATCAAGTTTCAATCCATATATAAATACATATATGCATATGCAATATGAAAGTGACTGAGCCGATCTAGTACCTAGTGTGTGTGTGTATATGCATCCACGAGCAACCACTTGCAACCAACGATCATAACATGTTTCAAATACATGTTTACATTCATTGGTTTCTACCTAAGGATCAAGAATAGGACTTAGGAGATATACTTAAGAGGTAGATACAAGCATGCATAAACTTATGGAAAAAGAGATCAAGGATGTACCCTCAAAAATAAAAGGGTAGGATGCGCATATCTTGTCTTCAGTCTCCCAAGTCGCGTCTTCTTCAGCGTCACCCATTTGTACTTTAACTAGCTTTACCTCACGAGTTCGAAGCTTCTTGACCTCTATTTCCAAAACTCACTGGTAAAGATAGGATCTCGATCACTTACTATGCTAGAGGGTATCTCATGTAGCCGAGTATCTTTCCAAGATAAATAGATGTTAACAATGATTCCAAGTGTAACACCCCGTAATTTTAAATATTATAACTAACAAATTTAAGAACACTTAATTTTTAGGAGAAGAATTAAGGGAAATGGGTTGCGCCATCGCGTTCGCCTCAGAATTCTGCTTGGAATAGAGTCTGAGTTTTCGTAAATCGGACTTCGTATGAGGAAGTTATAGCCTTCAGAAGTTTCAGGGATTTAAATAAATTAAAACAGCTTCGAATTCAAATTCAAAATTCAAATGAAAACACAGAAGTGGGCTGGGCGGGATTTTTTCCGCCCCAGGCCAGGTCGACCAGGGGGTCGACCTCCCCTATACAGGTCGACCTGGGGGTCGACCTCCCCTGATTTGGTCAGATCCGAGGCAGATTCAGGATTTTGCACCTGGACTTGTTTTCTGGACAGATTCTTTGGCTCCTAACCTATTTAAACACCCCGAATCCTCACTTTCTCTCCACACCAAACCATTGCAATGCTATGCCGCCTCAATCCTAATTAAAATATGTGAAAGACGTCCTTATGCTGTTGGAATGGTTCATATTCTTATTAAAGCTAAGGAATTGTGAGACAAGATTGTAGAACAAACGACGAACGAATTATTCTCTCCTCTAATCTGTTCTTTGTGAGTACAATTTCTTTCACAAAATAATTAATGAATAATTATAATGAATTATAATTTGGGTTATAAGATTGTGCCTATTGAATCATTGACCATTATGATATTGTCTATTTTGTTAATATACGATAGTTGTTGTCTTATGTACATCAATTCATGATATTGGTTCATATACCAGTTTTTGTTAAATTATATTACTGGATCCATTTCATATACCCAATCACATATGTTTAACTTGATTCATTTTATGACATCGGTTTATATGCAAGTTTTGATGTAAATCATATGCTAGTTTGTATGCGAATCATATGCAAGTCTATATGCGAATTATACACAAGTTTATATGTGAATCAAGTGTGTGTGTGTGTGTGTGTATATATATATATGTGTGTGTGTGTGTGTGTGTATATATATATGTATATATATATATGCGAGTTTATATGTTAAACATGTGATATTAATTTACATGTCTATATTCTTATGCAAGTTAGTATGAAATTTATATGCAAGTTTAGGTGGAAACCATATTTACATATGCAAGTTCACATTTACATGTTTAGATCCATGGCAAGTACATAGTTTATGAAAATTTATGTTTTATATGTCTATTGCCTATGCAAGTTATTGGCTAGGCAAATTTATGTCAATATGAATTATAATCATGGAAGTTCGTATGCTAGTCTATATTTTAATTTGCAAGTTAGATCTATTTTTACATGTTATGCAAGTTGTGATGTTTTTGTGAGTTAGGCGATTTGCTAGCCTACGTATTATATGTATTACACGTACGAACGATGTGGGGACGTTGGGGAAAAAATATTAAATATTTATATCATGAAAATTGGAATAAAATGGCTTAAAAGCATATAATAAATTTGAGACATTAATTGGCTTAATTTATATGCATAGAAATTATGGACATAATTTAGGTGACAATTATGGACATAGATTAATTTGGAAGTTATTGAAAATTTGAAATAGGGATATTAACTCAAATTGGGGTTGAATAATAATGTGTAATAATAAATGCCTAAGACATGAGGTTAGACTCGTTTGTGGTATAAGACTGCCCGGACCCGCCCGGCACATCCAGCAACCACAAACGGTAGTCTAATGTGAGAGGGCAAAGGCATAAATTAAATGAGTAATAAATGCCTAAGACACGAGGTTAGACTCGTTTGTGGTATAGGACTGCCGGGACCCGCCGGCACATCCAGCAACTACAAACGGCAGTCTATGTGAGAGGTCGTAGGCATAATTAAAAGATGCTTAGACACGAGGTTAAGTCTGGCTTGTGGTGGAAGTTTGCCCGGAACCGCCCGGCATATCCAACGGCCACAAGCAATTGACTTAATGTAAGAGGTATGTGCATTAATAATCAATTAATGCTGATTAAAGACGAATATGAATGATAAACAAAAGTTTGGTTGAGTCGAGTAATTCTCCGAGTACCAATCTGATGTTGATTTCGGTCTTCGGGGTTGATACTTAGGGAGTTATTCTCTTAACCAATGTATCTGTGAACTAAGATGTACTTAATCATAAATTAAGTAAAACATGTTATACGATATATATATATATATATATATATATATATATATATATATATATATATATGATACATAAAACATGATAAGTGGATAGGGTTAAGACCAGCTTAACCAATAATCTGATAAGTTGATAGGGTTAAGACCAGCTTAACCAATAATATATAAGTCGATAGGGTTAAGACCAGCTTAACCAATAATTTGATAAGTAGGTAGGGTTAAGACCAGCTTAACCAATAATATATATTAACTTGATAAGTGGGTAGGGTTAAGACCAGATTAACCAATAATATATATATTAATCTGATAAGTGGATATGGTTAAGACAAACTTAACCAATAATACATATTGATCTGATAAGTGGATCGGTTTAAGACCAAATTAGCCAATAATATATAAGTGGATAGGGTTAAGACCAACTTAACCAATAATATATAAGTGGATAGGGTTAAGACCAACTTAACAAATGATATATATATGTATATATATATATATATATATATATATATATATTGATCTAATAAGCGGATAGGGTTAAGACAAGCTTAACCAATAACACATGTTGATTTGATAAGTGGGTAACATGGGTGACATGTGGGATATAATTATAAACACTTAACCAAGTTGAAACATGTAAGTAGACATGAATAAGAGGGGGTTAAGTGGTGTAATGACCCGCATTTTTCTAGGGATATAATTTATTTATTTAATTATTTAAAAGAGTGATTTAGGGAATTAAATCATCGTTTAATTAAATAAAGTGAATATTTAATTAATTTAAATAATAGAATAATATATTTAATTCAGAAATAACCAGAAATAGTGAAATCACAATATAATGTGAACTGGGTCGTCCCCAGAATTTAATTCAGCTTAGAGTTGAATTATATTGACGAATATATTCAATCGACGTCAGTTTGAAACGTAGAATTATATTATAATTAAAATAGAGCGCGTAACGACGCGGCAGTTCGCTATTTGGCATTTTGAACTTCAACTGGATATATAGGATTCGTTTTAAGCCGGATTTCTGTGAAACAAGAAACGTGTGGAGCTGGTGGAGTATATCTTTCTAGTGGAAGAGAAAAATCGGGATTTCGTCGTGTAGATTTTGAGATATGTCCAAATCAAATTTTAAAATAGTCGCTATAGAATCGTTTATTGACCGTAACGGTTTATTCAATATAACTAGAGATCGGGGTTGAATTTAGACAAGGTTCTTTTGGGAAGTAGTGATAATTTAATTTTTAGAATTTTATGGTAATTTTTATTTAATTTAATAAGCAACTTTTTATTTGGAGTATTTGGCACCCTGTATCGACATTTCGGGGTTTCACAATATGAGTCCATCTACCGGTATTATTACATTTTTGGGACCAGAGCACGTCACTCATTTCAATGGTATTTTTGTTTCTGTCCATAACAGTCCCTACGTGAACAGAATATTTCATAGTACGGTACACTATGTTTTTAACTTAAAACAAACTAAACTGAATGGTTAGCTGGTCAAACAAACTCGAAATTCAACGAAACAAGTTTCATACGAAACCTTAGAAAGAGGTCTAGTGAAACGTCAATGCCTCATATTTTTAGGATTTTTTCTGAAATTGTTAGGAATTATTGCTCGGTGTTTTTCATCGATATTTTCTAAGGGATTTTCGCAAACGGTGTCGGAATTCGACGAAACCTGTCCCGTTGGGTCCGGAATATTTTTCAATGCTAGGAATAACTTTGTTTGTCAAAAATAGAGGTCATCTTAGGTGTTAATTTTACGAAAAACTCATTGATAAGTTATATATAATATAATAATATAAAAACTCTCCTATATAAATACCATTTCCTTAAAACCTAAATTTCATTTGCCTGCGCCGTCGTTTTGGCTCTCAGCAAAAACAAAGGATTCGATCCTCAAATAAAATCAAAAGAGTTAAGCCTTCCTCCTAGTTTGTTTCATTCCCTTCAGTACAGGGTGTTTTTATGGGTCTCGAACTCATTTTAGCATCACTAGAAACGCACGCTTGAGCTGGGTTTGGGCCATACCGTGGCAGTGTGATGTCAAAGGGACAGTCGACGATGTGAGCGAGTGTGTGGTGGCGTCAGAGTTGACGTACTGTGACTGAGATGAAGGGAAACAGGGGGTCAACGCGAGGTCAAAGGCGTATTGGGTACTGGAAATGGCGGATGGGGTGTGCAAGGAAGGAGAATGCGAGTTGTATTATTGGGTTTGTGGTCGAAGACCGAACCTGCTGGCGAAAAGGAGTGAACTTCGGTGCAACGCGGGATGGGTCTGTCTTCAGAGGAGCTGCAGTCTCGAGCTGGGAGAGTGGAGTGAGTTGAAACAAAGTGGCATTGGGGAGTGCGGTTTTGGATGTAGAGTTTGGTGAAGGTGTTTGTTTTGGAATCGGTGGTTGGATTCATGGATTTTGGAGGGAGGAAAACGGCCATTTTTACGGGTGAAGTTTACTGAAGGAGTCGGTATTAAGGATTGGGGGAAGAAAGGAATTTCGGTTGTGGGCTTTTTATGTAGATGGGCCGGGTTCAAATGATGGGTGAGGCCTAGTTTATAAATTAAAACTAAGTGATTTTATTTTAAAAGAATATTCAAACTTGTTAATCCGATATCTCTCTCATACTTTATCAGTTTGACGAACCGTAAGTTGCGTTGGGACCGTATGGACGAGAGCTTCACAATGAAGCTGAATGGAAGTGGATTGGGGCTCGTATGAATTTATGGAGAAATAAATTGTTTGATTCAAATCAAAAACAGTTTATCGTTCTTTAACGATGAACTGCCAAAGTGAGTAAAACTCACCAACTCTGAACAGTTCTATTTTCACGTTGTATTGTTAGAACTGTTAAAATTGTCTGTTTGACTGTGTGTTGATTGTTTGATTGAACTGCTAGTCAGTTAGTTAAATTTCTGTATTGATTCTGTTTAACAGAATATATCATATGGAACTGAAAGTGATGTTATCTATATTGTCTAACATCTGTGGATGCAGGGAAACAGGTTGGAGGAATCCGACTGGATTCCTCGACAGTTGTTTTATTGTTTTTTTTCATATATTTTAATATATGATGTGAATTATAACCTGTTGTTGATTGTGTGTGTATGGACGAGATTAGACATCGTGATTTGATATGATTGAATACCATAACATGCCGGAATGTTGATAAGGGAATTTTCAAAGTGATATTGAAAATAGAATATTTATAAAATGGGATATTTATAAATAAGAGATATTTATAATGTGGAATATTTATAAATTGGGAAATTTATAAATAGGAGATATTTGAAAAGGAAATAAATTCAAAACATTTCTTTTTGAATGGAAAGGCCTGTGTGACGAGTTTGGGGATTTTCCCGATGCTCCCGATACAAAGGAGGTTATGGCGAATTTCCCCGGGAATTTAAGGAGTTAGAATATTTCAAAAATAAATTTGAAAAGGAAATATTGGTAAACCATTTACAAATAGAATTGAAAAAGGAAACGTTATAAAAAGGAAATCATTTTTAAAGTGTAGAACCGTTATTTAAAAGTAAATATTTTCAAATGAATAAAACGTTGTTAAAAAGGAAATCTTTATAAAGTAAATCGAATATGGTATTCGAAGTTAGTTAATCGAATATAGACATTCGAAAGGAGTAAATCGAATATGGTATTCGAAGTTAGTTAATCGAATATAGACATTCGAAAGGAGAAATCGAATATGGTATTCGAAGTTAGTTGATCGAATATAGACATTCGAAAGGAATAAATCGAATATCGTATTCGAAGTTAGTTAATCTAATATAGACATTCGAAAGGAGAAATCGAATATGGTATTCGAAGTTAGTTAATCGAATATAGACATTCGAAAGGAGAAATCGAATATGGTATTCGAAGTTAGTAAATCGAATATGGTATTCGAAGTTAGTTAATCGAATATAGACATTCGAAAGGAGAAATCGAATATTGTATTCGAAGTTAGTAAATCGAATATGGTATTCGAAGTTAGTTAATCGAATATAGACATTCGAAAGGAGAAATCGAATATGGTATTCGAAGTTAGTAAATCGAATATGATATTCGAAGTTAGTTAATCGAATATAGACATTCGAAAGGAGTTAATCGAATATGGTATTCGAAGTTAGTTAATCGAATATAGACAATCGAAAGGAGTTAATCGAATATGGTATTCAAAGTTAGTTAATCGAATATGGTATTCAAAGTTAGTTAATCGAATATGGTATTCGAAAGGAGAAATCGAATATGGTATTCGAAGTTAGTTAATCGAATATGATATTCGAAAGTTAGTTAATCGAATATGTTATTCGAAAGGGGTTAATCAAGTCGAGTTAGTCAAATAGAGTTAATCAGTTATTGTTAATCAGTTAGAGTTAATCAGTTAGAGTTAACCAGTTGGAGTTAATTAGTTAGAGTTAACTGATTAGAGTTAAAACAAACTAGAGTTAATCAAATATAGTTATTTGAGACAGAGTTAGTCAAATATAGTATTCAGGGTAAGTTGCCACCTTGGACGACTGCTAGCGTAATTCGCAGGGCTGTAAATAGCCTACGGCGGTCGGATGTTTCCTAAGGGAGTCAGGCGTAACCATTGTGATCACTGCGATCTAGAGTCAAGCGAAAGGAGTTATCGAGGTTAGTTTCATCGAAGGAGTTATCGATGTTAGTTTCATCGAAAGGAGTTATCGATGTTAGTTTCATCGAAAGGAGTTATCGATGTTCGATTCATCGAAAGGAGTTATCGATGTTAGTTTCATCGAAAGGAGTTATCGATGTTAGTTTCATCGAAAGGAGTTATCGATGTTAGTTTCATCGAAAGGAGTTATCGATGTTAGTTTCATCGAAGGGAGTTATCGATGTTAGTTTCATCGAAGGGAGTTATCAATGTTAGTTAATCGAAGTGAGATTATCGAATATGAGATATTTGAATAGGAAGAGTTATCGAATATTAGTTATTCGAAGAGAGATTATCGAATATCGTTTATTTGAGAAGGAGTTAATCGAATATAGGTTATTCGAAGAAGAGTTAATCAAATAGAGATTTCTCGTAGAGAGTTAATCGGCAAATTCGATTATATCGAATTCGGGAAAGTACTTATACTTTCCGGTGTTTAAATAGATATTTATTTATTTATAAATAAATAAGTGTTAGGTTAATTATTCACTAATAAGAATAGAAGTTATAATTAAAGTTAGATAATTCGAAAGGAGGGATTCTAAGGTTATCGTTATAACCAATGTTTTAAATATAGAAGTGGATTAGTAAAATTGGATCCGAGAAAGGCGTAAAGAAGTTGTTAAAGATTAAAAGATAAACTTTGACCATTTCGAAGTTATAACGTTGTTCAGTTAAGGTCTGAGAGGTAATTATACCCTAACTTGAGTGACTTCCTTCTTAACTAAGAAATGGTAAGGTTTGATCGTAAAGGAGTTTTGGAAAAGTTTTCCAAACAAGAATCAGAAATGTTTTCTGATAAAAGAAAAATAAGAATTTCGAATATAGGGAAACAGGAGATAAGTAAATAAATGAAATAAAGAGATTTATGTTAAGTGATGTTTGTTCGGTATAATTTCCATTTGGAAATAATATTGTTGTTTTCACACTTGTTTTTCTTTGATAGTTGACTCACCGACTATCGAAGTTTTGACCATTTTAACATTGTTAATATGGAGAGACCGGTTGGATTATTATCCATAGAACCACTCTGTATTGGCATAAGCGTCGCGAATCATTTATGTCAAAGATAATTGAAGACGGAGTAAAATGCAAGGGCTGTTGTATAAGTCTTAGATAACAGTGACTAAGATGGATGTACTGAATAGTGCCTTCGGTTTGTCCAGTCCCAGGACAACTTGTATGGACGAAGGTCTGACAGAGTATATCCAATGGATCGCGTAAGTTGATCTGTTCAAACGTATTCACGTTTGGTGGTGGAGGAATTCGTTTCTCTTAGCTGTATACCCGTGTTATTTTTGGATAAGTCAATTTTTGATTTGGCGGGTATGACGATGTGACATTTCTAAGTGAGTGAAGATGGATGTCTGACATAGTATTTCCAGACGGTCACGTACATTGATTTCTTCAACTATACTAAGAGTGGAAGCGGAGAAGGAAACTTCTTTTAGCTGACACGTAATGTATGGTTGTAGACGTCAATTAGTGATTTTCGATGGATCTGACAATGTGACATTCGAAGTGGATCTGATGTGATGATAAAGCGTAGCTTCTAGCCTCATCAACCGGTAAATGACAGAAATCGGGCAGGCAGCATGGCTAAGTCGGTCGCACCGAAGTAGGGTGTATAATCACCTATCTAGTGAATATTCATTTGTTTCTTAAATCTATCAATGTTGTCCCATATATATACGGGAACGGTTGCTGATCCCAACCGTTGGTGATGTACATTCGATACACTCAAGCGAAATGAGTGGTCGGTCATGTGTGGCTGAGTTACAAGATGTTCTTGTTGAACTCCAGTGTATCGTTCCTAGAGTACACAGATCGGAAGGTGGTTCCATACCTTGTCATAGTTGGAAATCGATTATCCAATACGTGCTTGCGATTTTGATTGTATACTATATATGTAGAACGTGAGATGAAAGTGTTCCTGCTAGTTGATATCTATTTGTACATTGACATTATTATAATATCAAAAGGTTTTTGATATAAAGATATTTTGGATTCTCATAATGGAAAAACTCATTCCGTTCTACGGCGTGGTCTTACGAGATATCGTTTACTTGTTCATATACCTGTGTTAAACTATTTTACTCACACCAGTCCCATGACTGACCTGGAGTTTACTTTGTTGTTTTCCCTAAATTCTTGGGTGCCTAAATTTGTACGGGAAGTCAAGTAGTCAGGATTTTACAGATATACTTGAAGAGCTGGAGCAGGAGGCTTCTGGATCATATAGCTATAACTTATTTCCGCTGTGTTGTAAGTGTTGTACTCTGATAAGTGCTATTGTATACATAACTGTTATATTTCAAAGTTATGTTATCTATTATACGTTATTTGTTCCGCTGTGAGGTTCGTGTTACTCTAATGTTGTGTTCTTCTTCTTCTTCTATTCTAAGTTTCTATCTTATCTATTCTCACCTTCAAATTTCTTTCATTAACTATTCGGTTATTTTCGATCCTTGGATGTTCGATATGTGTTGTATATCGGATAACCAAGATCGCATTTTTCCGGGTCGTTACAGTTGGTATCAGAGCTTAAGTTAAGAATTACCTTAGCTCTGTGGCGTGACTCGGTAGAGATAGGTTTAGTAATACCCTAGATTGAGTTTGAGTGTATATATACGAGTGCGTATTTGTATTTGATATAAAAATTGTTTTATATTGTGGAGATTCATTGGCAGAGTTGTTTATGAGTTCTGGTCGATCAGTTTGATCCACTGTATCGGTAGGAGTAAATAAACACTTGAATACGATGGACCGACACAGTATGGATATGTGATATATTATCATATATAGGATGTGTTGGTATTGATTTTAACCAGATAAGATTATAACATGTGAAATGGTTATATATAACCAATCAGAATCATATAAGTAAAGTATATGAAATAAGATGAATTAAAGATGAATTTAAATCAGATTTGGAATTAAAATAAGGAAATTTTAAGTTCCTGGGAGATTTTGAAATGTTTTCAAAATGGAAGTATTTAGTAATGGTTTTGAAAATGATATAGTATTGAAATCACTTGGGTCGCTGGAAAATAATTCCGATGATGATTGCGCAGTATCATCAGTGTGATTTTCGAGTTCTAAGTGGTGGATTACTACCAGAGATTTTGATTTGAATTGTTTTGAGAAAACCAGTGTTTAGAAATTCAAATATTTTGAATAGGTATTATGATTTCAAATTAATTTGAAATGAACCCAGGAATTTGAAATTTAAATTTAACTTATGAAGTTAAATGGATTTAAATGGTGAAAATGAATAATAAATTAGAATTTAACCTTGACTAAGTTAAATGAAAATGGAATTGATTAGCGGATAATCTGGATATGGATTTGAAATGATAAGTTAAGAGTTTGGAATTTGAAACTCGAATTTGAAATTGAATTCGGCTTGAATAAGCGAATGGTTGTGTCAAGAATAACTTGGTTGGAGTTTGATTGGAAATACATTGGTATATGTTGAATTGACAGCAGGTGAAAGGGATAAAGTTGATATACCCAACAAAAAGTTACAAATTTATATTTGATATATGCATGGGATTTATGAGCCGAATTGGCAAGCCGCTTGGCTGTTCGATATTCTTTTGGGTTGGAGAAGGCCTAGAGAGGCGAGTTGGAGTTTGAGCTATTGACCAGTACAAAGGAGGTGCTGGCAAAATTTTTCGAAAGTTTAAAGTGTTAGAAAATTTTCAGAATTTTTGAAAATTTTAGTTAGTCGGAATGAATAAATGTTTTAGTCGATATTAATTGGTTCAGTTAAAATCAGAAATAAGGGGTAAACAAATCTTAGGAATTCCAATAGGTAGGGTCGTCCTCTAACTTAGCAATTTCGAGGACGAAATTATTTTAAGTGGTGAAGATTGTAATGACCCGCATTTTTCCAGGGATATAATTAATTTATTTAATTATTTAAAAGAGTGATTTAGGGAATTAAATCGTCGTTTAATTAAATAAAGTGAATATTTAATTAATTTAAATAATAAAATAATATATTTAATTCAGAAATAATTAGAAATAGTGAAATCACATGAACTGGGTCGTCCCCAGAATTTAATTCAGCTTAGAGTTGAATTATATTGACGAATATATTCAATCGACGTCAGTTTGAAACAGAGAATTATATTATAATTAAAATAGAGCGCGTAACGACGCGGTAGTTCGCTATTTGGCGTTTTGAACTTCAACTGGATATACAGGATTCGTTTTAAGCCGGATTTCTGTGAAACAAGAAACGTGTGGAGCTGGTGGAGTATATCTTTCTAGTGGAAGAGAAAAATCGGGATTTCGTCGTGTAGATTTTGAGATATGTCCAAATCAAATTTTAAAATAGTCGCTATAGAATCGTTTATTGACCGTAACGGTTTATTCGATATAACTAGAGACCGGGGTTGAATTTAGACAAGGTTCTTTTGGGAAGTAGTGATAATTTAATTTTTAGAATTTTATGGTAATTTTTAATTAATTTAATAAGCAACTTTTTATTTGGAGTATTTGGCACCCTGTATCGACATTTCGGGGTTTCACAATATGAGTCCATCTACCGGTATTATTACATTTTTGGGACCAGAGCACGTCACTCATTTCAATGGTATTTTTGTTTCTGTCCATAACAGTCCCTACGTGAACAGAATATTTCATAGTACGGTACATTATGTTTTAAACTTAAAACAAACTAAACTGAATGGTTAGCTGGTCAAACGAACTGGAAATTCAACGAAACAAATTTCATACGAAACCTTAGGAAGAGGTCTAGTGAAACGTCAAGGCCTCATATTTTTAGGATTTTTTCTGAAATTGTTAGGAATTATTGCTCGGTGTTTTTCATCGATATTTTCTAAGGGATTTTCGCAAACGGTGTCGGAATTCGACGAAACCTGTCCCGTTGGGTCCGGAATATTTTTCAATGTTAGGAATAACTTTGTTTGTCAAAAATAGAGGTCATCTTTGGTGTTAATTTTATGAAAAACTCATTGATAAGTTATATATAATATAATAATATAAAAACTCTCCTATATAAACACCATTTCCTTAAAACCTAAATTTCATTTGCCTACGCCGTCGTTTTGGCTCTCAGCAAAAACAAAGGATTCAATCCTCAAATAAAATCAAAAGAGTTAAGCCTTCCTCCTAGTTTGTTTCATTCCCTTTGGTACAGGGTGTTTTTATGGGTCTCGAACTCATTTTAGCATCACTGGAAACGCACGCTTGAGCTGGGGTTGGGCCATACCGTGGCAGCGTGATGTCAAAGGGACAGTCGACGATGTAAGCGAGTGTGTGGTGGCGTCAGAGTTGACGTACAGTGACTGAGATGATTGGAAACAGGGGGTCAACGCGAGATCAAAGGGGTATTGGGTACTGGAAATGGCGGATGGAGTGTACAAGGAAGGAGAACGCGAGTTGTATTTTTGGGTTTGTGGTCGAAGACCGAACCTGCTGGCGAAAAGGAGTGAACTTCGGTGCAACGCGGGATGGGTCTGTCTTCGGAGGAGCTGCAGTCTCGTGCTGGGAGAGTGGAGCGAGTTGAAACAAAGTCGCATGGGGGAGTACGGTTTTGGATGTAGGGTTTGGTGAAGGTGTTTGTTTTGGAATCGGTGGTTGGATTTATGGATTTTGGAGGGAGGAAAATGGCCATTTTTACGGGTGAAGTTTACTGAAGGAGTCGGTATTAAGGATTGGGGGAAGAAAGGAATTTCGGTGGTGGGCTTTTTGTGTAGATGGGCCGGGTTCAAATGATGGGCGAGGCCTGGTTTATAAATTAAAACTAAGTGATTTTATTTTAAAAGAATATTCAAACTTGTTAATCCGATATCTCTCTCATACTTTATCAGTTTGACGAACCGTAAGTTGCGTTGGGACCGTATGGACGAGAGCTTCACAGTGAAGATGACTGGAAGTGGATTGGGGCTCATATGAATTTATGGAGAAATAAATTGTTTGATTCAAATCAAAAACAGTTTATCGTTCTTTAACGATGAACTGCCAAAGTGAGTGAAACTCACCAACTCTGAACAGTTCTATTTTCACGTTGTATTGTTAGAACTGTTAAAATTGTCTGTTTGACTGTGTGTTGATTGTTTGATTGAACTGCTAGTCAGTTAGTTAAATTTCTATATTGATTCTGTTTAACAGAATATATCATATGGAACTGAAAGTGATGTTATCTATATTGTCTAACATCTGTGGATGCAGGGAAACAGGTTGGAGGAATCCGACTGGATTCCTCAACAGTTATTTTATTGTTTGTTTTCATATATTTTAATATATGATGTGAATTATAACCTGTTGTTGATTGTGTGTGTATGGACGAGATTAGACATCGTGATTTGATATGATTGAATACCATAACATGCCGTAATGTTGATAAGGAAATTTTCAAAGTGATATTGAAAATAGAATATTTATAAAATGGGATATTTATAAATAAGAGATATTAATAAAGTGGAATATTTATAAATAAGGAATATTTATAAATTGGGATATATATTTGAAAAGGAAATAAATTCAAAACATTTCTTTTTGAATGGAAAGGCCTGTGTGACGAGTTTGGGGATTTTCTCGATGCTCCCGATACAAAGGAGGTTATGGCGAATTTCCCCGGGAATTTAAGGAGTTATAATATTTCAAAAATAAATTTGAAAAGGAAATATTTGTAAACCATTTACAAATAGAATTGAAAAAGGAAACGTTATAAAAAGGAAATCATTTTCAAAGTGTAGAACCGTTATTTAAAAGTAAATCTTTTCAAATGAATAAAACGTTGTTAAAAAGGAAATCTTTATAAAGTAAATAAAGTAAATCGAATATGGTATTCGAAGTTAGTTAATCGAATATAGACATTCGAAAGGAGTAAATCGAATATGGTATTCGAAGTTAGTTAATCGAATATAGACATTCGAAAGGAGAAATCGAATATGGTATTCGAAGTTAGTTAATCGAATATAGACATTCGAAAGGAGTAAATCGAATATGGTATTCGAAGTTAGTTAATCGAATATAGACATTCGAAAGGAGAAATCGAATATGGTATTCGAAGTTAGTTAATCGAATATAGACATTCGAAAGGAGAAATCGAATATGGTATTCGAAGTTAGTAAATTGAATATGGTATTCGAAGTTAGTTAATCGAATATAGACATTCGAAAGGAGAAATCGAATATGGTATTCGAAGTTAGTAAATCGAATATGGTATTCGAAGTTAGTTAATCGAATATAGACATTCGAAAGGAGTTAATCGAATATGGTATTTGAAGTTAGTTAATCGAATATAGACATTCGAAAGGAGTTAATTGAAAATGGTATTCGAAGTTAGTTAATCGAATATGGTATTCGAAGTTAGTTAATCGAATATGGTATTCGAAAGGAGAAATCGAATATGGTATTCGAAGTTAGTTAATCGAATATGATATTCGAAAGTTAGTTAATCGAATATGTTATTCGAAAGGGGTTAGTCAAGTCGAGTTAGTCAAATAGAGTTAATCAGTTAGAGTTAATCAGTTAGAGTTAACCAGTTTGAGTTAATTAGTTAGAGTTAATTGATTAGAGTTAAAACGAACTAGAGTTAATCAAATATAGTTATTTGAGACAGAGTTAGTCAAATATAGTATTCAGGGTAAGTTGCCACCTTGGACGACTGCTAGCGTAATTCGCAGGGCTGTAAATAGCCTACGGCGGTCGGATGTTTCCTGAGGGAGTCAGGCGTAACCATTGTGATCGCTGCGATCTAGAGTCAAGCGAAAGGAGTAATCGATGTTAGTTTCATCGAAAGGAGTTATCGATGTTAGTTTCATCGAAAGGAGTTATCGATGTTAGTTTCATCGAAAGGAGTTATCGATGTTAGTTTCATCGAAGGGAGTTATCGATGTTAGTTTAATCGAAGTGAGATTTTCAAATATGAGATATTTGAAAAGGAAGAGTTATCGAATATTAGTTATTCGAAGAGAGATTATCGAATATTGTTTATTCGAGAAGGAGTTAATCGAATATAGGTTATTCGAAGAAGAGTTAATCAAATAGAGATTTCTCGAAGAGAGTTAATCGGCAAATTCGATTATATCGAATTCGGAAAAGTACTTATACTTTCCAGTGTTTAAATAGAGATTTATTTATTTATAAATAAATAAGTGTTAGGTTAATTATTCACTAATAAGAATAGAAGTTATAATTAAAGTTAGATAATTTGAAAGGAGGGACTATAACGTTATCGTTATAACCAATGTTTTAAATATAGAAGTGGATTAGTAAAATTGGATCCGAGAAAGGCATAAAGAAGTTGTTAAATATTAAAAGATAAACTTTGACCATTTCGAAGTTATAACGTTGTTCAGTTAAGGTCTGAGAGGTAATTATACCCCAACTTGAGTGACTTCCTTCTTAACTAAGAAATGGTAAGGTTTGATCGTAAAGGAGTTTTGGAAATGTTTTCCAAACAAGAATCAGAAATGTTTTCTGATAAAAGAAAAATAAGAATTTTGAATATAGGGAAACAGGAGATAAGTAAATAAATGAACTAAAGAGATTTATGTTAAATGATGTTTGTTCGATATAATTTCCATTTGGAAATAATATCATTGTTTGCACACTTGTTTTTCTTTGATAGTTAACTCACCAACTATCGAAGTTTTGACCATTTTAACGTTGTTAATATGGAGAGACCGGTTGGATTATTATCCATAGAACCACTCTGTATTGGCATAAGTGTCGCGAATCATTTATGCCAAAGATAATTGAAGACGGAGTAAAATGCAAGGGCTGTTGTATAAGTCTTAGATAACAGTGACTAAGATGGATGTACTGAATAGTACCTTCGGTTTGTCCAGTCCCAGGACAACTTGTATGGACGAAGGTCTGACAGAGTATATCCAATGGATTGCGTAAGTTGATCTGTTCAAACGTATTCACGTTTGGTGGCGGAGGAATTCGTTTCTCTAAGCTGTATACCCGTGTTATTTTTGGATAAGTCAATTTGTGATTTGGCGGGTATGACGATGTGACATTTCTAAGTGAATGAAGATGGATGTCTGACATAGTATTTCCAGACGGTCACGTGCATTGATTTCTTCAACTATACCAAGAGTGGAAGCGGAGAAGGAAACTTCTTTTAGCTAACACGTAATGTATGGTTGTAGACGTCAATTAGTGATTTTCGATGGATCTGACAATGTGACATTCGAAGTGAATCTGATGTGATGATAAAGCGTAGCTTCTAGCCTCATCAACCGGTAAATCATAGAAATCGGGCAAGCAGCATGGCTAAGTCGGTCGCACCGAAGTAGGGTGTATAATCACCTATCTAGTGAATATTCATTTGTTTCTTAAATCTATCAATTTTGTCCCATATATATACGGGAACGGTTGCTGATCCCAACCGTTGGTGATGTACATTCGATACACTCAAGCAAAATGAGTGGTCGGTCATGTATGGCTGAGTTACAAGATGTTCTTGTTGAACTCCAGTGTATCGTTCCTAGAGTACACTGATCGGAAGGTGGTTCCATACCTTGTCATAGTTGGAAATCCATTATCCAATACGTGCTTGCGATTTTGATTGTAAACTATATATGTAGAACGTGAGATGAAAGCGTTTCTGCTAGTTGATATCTATTTGTACATAGACATTATTATAATATCAAAAGGTTTTTGATATAAAGATATTTTGGATTCTCATAAGGGAAAAACCCGTTCCGTTCTACGGCTTGGCCTTACGAGATATCGTTTACTTGTTCATATACCTGTGTTAAACTATTTTACTCACACCAGTCCCATGACTGACCCGGAGTTTACTTTGTTGTTTTCCCTAAACTCTTAGGTTCCTAAATTTGTACGGGCAGTCAAGTAGTCAGGATTTTACAGATATACTTGAAGAGATGGAGTAGGAGGCTTCTAGATCATATAGCTATAACTTATTTCCGCTGTGTTTTAAGTGCTGTACTCTGATAAGTGCTATTGTATACATAACTGTTATATTTCAAAGTTATGTTATCTATTATATGTTATTCGTTCCGTTGTGAGGTTCATGTTACTCTGATGTTGTGTTCTTCTTCTTCTTCTTCTTCTATTCTAAGTTTCTATCTTATCTATTCTCACCTTCTAATTTCTTTCATTAACTATTCGGTTATTTTCGATCCTTGGATGTTCGATATGTGTTGTATATCGGATAACCAAGATCGCGTTTTTCCGGGTCGTTACAAGTGGGAAATGCTAGTGGGGACCAAGCATAGGTGGAAAGCTTGTGTCAAGTGTAGGGACCCTATTCAACCAGTACCCATTTAGTGTCTAAGTGAGCTCGATCAAGATCGAGGATGGGACACGCTTATATGGTTTGATTGTAAGAGGTCAAAACGGGTTAGCGGTGGCAACGCAAGTCCAACGGGGTCATGTGCGTGCGTGGGCCCGGGCTGGTAGATAAGACGTCGTTGCATCATATAGGTATAAGCCATGCATCTTTAGTGGTATTGGGTTTCCACTTTAGGGAGTGATACACCCCACTGTGGGACCAACACGGGTATCTACGAGTGAGGGAGCTAATCGAATGGGGAAGGTAGTGGGTACGACTAGCGGAGATAGGAGCAGGCGGCACCTATGAAGACAGCTAAGAGTACAACTACCATATTATAATAAATGTTGTAATTAGAATGGGGAGGTTAGTGGGTACGACTAGTGGAGATAGGAGCAGGCGACACCTATGAAGACAACTAGGGGTAACGAAACTACAATTATTATTATTTTGTTCAGTATGCGGGATCAACTTTTAGGGTGACTAGTATTGGTGCAGTATATTAATTATCCTATAGTGTTGGAGGCGCAATTAACGTTATCTTATTCCTCTTGTTTGCTTTGTCATGCCCATTTGTTTCACAGTCATTCCTTATTTACTAGTTTATTCCTTATCCTAATTACTATAAGAATTATATTGTTAAAGTTATTGGACTTGCCAAACTTTATGTCTGACCCCCTTTGTTTTCGCCTCTTTTCTGCCTCCCTCCCCCCCCGGTTCTCAGGGTGGGACTACTGCTAGTGGAGCCTGATTTGTATCTCTTTCTCCCTCTTTTGGAAGTGCTTGGATTGTTGAAAGTAAAGTTCAGCTTATCTCTTTTGTGGCTACTTATGTTGGGGTTATGCTTTTACTTTATGTACTCAGAAAATAATTTGTCAAGATGGATATTAAGCGTACTTGGTTTTATTGTTGGGTTTTGATGTTGTTGTAACAAAACTATTTCTCCGCTGCAATAAAAGTTGTTTTAAAATTTTCAAGTACCAATATATGTATCTGTCTTGTTATATTCTGTTCTATACACCAATAATACTCCATGAAAGTTAATGCATTCCCTTTGAGAGTGACATTAATCGACGTGGGGTGTTACACATGGTATCAGAGCTGAAGGTTACCAGAACAGATAAGAGATTTTGAAAAACCGCTTTCAAAAACATTTTTATGAAGAAATACTTTCAAAAATATGTCTTAACGAGAGTATATTTAAGAGAAAAGTTTATTTTGAAAAACATAACTCCCAAGAGCCATATATCTTTCCTTCGATTCTCCGTTTTAAATCTCTTCCTCTTTCCTTTTGAATTTCTTCCTCCCTGTATAGACGCTTTTTCTAAGATATGTAAGAACTTCCGTACGATGGGCGGAAAATCGCTTCATGGGACTGGGACGTTTGTCAAAGCTAGATGGAAGTGGTGGACTTGTTGGTACCTTTATGATAGACGATGGGAGGAAGGTTCAATTAGCTGCTTGGTTAATGAAGGACGAAGCCTCATTTTGGTAGGAGGTCATAAATGGAGAATGTGCAGGAGAGACATGGATAGGACACACGATAAGAAAGTAGATCCAAAGAAAGGCGGTAAGGATAACAATGGGCCAAGAGAAAAGGAAGGGCCACACTTGTGAAATACCTGACTACTTAAATAAAGACATTAGAAAGAAGAAGAAGACTAGTTGTTATCATTATGGAGAAACATGACATTGTTGAGTCAAGGAATTCATGACATTTTGATTAATGACAAGGTGAAATTCAAGATCGACAAAAAGAAGAGATTCATTGGTATTTAAAGTTAGAGGTTGATTATTTAGTGTTTTAGTTAAGTTATTGTAACACCCCGTAATTCAGTTAATATTAATATTCACAAATTAAAGAATAACTAATCTCAGACGTGAGAATTGTAGGAAACGGGTTCCGCCATTGTGTGCGTCTCGGAATTCTGGTCGAAATAGAGTCCGAGTTTGCGTGATTTGGACTTCGTATGAAGAAGTTATGGCCATTGGAAGTTTCAAAAAATTCAAAACAGATTTCAGAAAATTTAAATTTCAAATTCGGAGTCAAAACAGGCTAGGTGGGAAAATTTCCGCCCAGCATCCCAGGTCGACTGGGGAGTCGACTGGGTAGTCGACACCCCCCCTCCCCCCCCCAGGTCGACTGGGGTGTCGACCTGGGTGTCAACCTGGTCAGTCGGCTAGGGTTTTGACTGAGCCCAATCTTGAGCTGGTGATGTGTCTTTAGGGCTGAGTTGGCAAATTAAACGGTTCAGTTTAGTTCTGAGTTGATCTGATGGTCTAAATAAACCCTAAACTCTATAAATACCTAGGTAGTCTCTCACCCTAATTCATATAAAAATAGAATAGCTACTGTCATACCGCTGCCATGGAACTCAGTCTAGCCGCCGCCAACTAAGAAGGAGGAAAAGATAATCAAATTCTAATTCTACTCAACTCTAAAGCAAATCAAGACTCTCTTTTCTTCTCTAAATGGTGAGTATGATGATCTTAACAAGATTATTGATAAATTAATTAGAATAGGTCATGAATGGATCATGAGTGAATGATGTGAATTGTCATATATGTTGTTGTAAACCTTATGCTATCATGTATGTTGTAAATTCTATGTTATGTGATGATGATATCCTATATGTTGTAAATCATGCTATGATGATATTGTATAGGTTGTAATTTTCTATGCTAAGTTGTGGTGAATCATACATGTTATAAAGTCACGATGTTATTGTCTATGCTAATTAGTTCATGTTAATCAAATCATAATATTGATACTATTTGGGCTATGTTGATCTATATGACAAGTCACATATGCAAGTTTAGGTTGATTAGTAAAAGTTTTGAACATATGCCATGACATCTATTATAACATCTAGAATTATGCTATGACATATGTGAAATTCTATGCTAGTTCACACCATCGTTATGTTGCCTAAAACCCCATATGCAAGTTTATACATAAAATTGGGTTATGATCATATCATGTAAACTGTGACATTTAACAAGTTGACACCTTTAGATCCTTAACATGTGTAGTTTACGCAAGTTTCAACCCTATTATGATTAGATTATTTTATTTGTCTATATGTTGTGATAATTTATCTTTGTGCTATGAGTTAGACTATTCGAATCTAACGTATATTCTGCATTGAATAAGCGAACGTATAAACGTGGGTAGGGGTAATATTAAGGATTTAATAATAAGAAGTTGGGGTGCAATTGATATGATTTTGCATGCCATGAGTAGAAGACCATAATTGAGTCAATTATGGCCATCATTAAAATTGGAGTTTAATTAATAATTTGAATAGGGAATTATAAAAACTGGGGTAAAAGATTATAAGTGATAATCAATGCTTAGGACACGAGGTTGGACTCGTTTGTGACGTAAACCTGCCCGGACCTGCCCGGCAAATCTAGTGGTCACAAATGTCAGCCCAATGTGAGAGGTCCTAAGCCTAAACTAAAGTATAACAGTTGTAAAGACACGAGGTTAGACTCTTTTATGGTGTAAGACTGCCCGGACCCGCCCGGCAAATCCAGCTGCCATAAATGCCATTCTAATGTGAGAGGTCTTTATGAGGTTATGGCCTGAATGAATTAAGAAATATTTAACCAGATAAACATGTAATGTGGGACATGGGGGTTAAGTAGGTGCCTTGGGTGGCATGAGGAATCTAGTGGGTGCCCTTAGTGGCATGTGAAATACGATTAGTAAGACTTAACCAAACACACATGTAAATGAAAATGACTAAGAGGGTTAAGTGGGATGTACTAGTGGACAAGCTTAGGTGGGTAGCTTGTGGGGGCCCATTTCAACCAGTATCCCAAACGTATCTTTGTGGGCTCGACCCAAGTCGAGGACGGGACACGCATGCTGGGTTTGACTATAAGAGGCCAAAACGGGGAGCGGTGGCAACGCAAGTCCAACGGGTTTCATATGCGTGTGTGGACCCGGGCTGGTAGGTAAGATGTTGTTGCATCGTGTAGGTATAATTCATGCATTCTCAAGTTGTATCGGGTTGCCACTTTAGGGGAGTGATACACCCCACTGTGGGGCCAGCAGGGGTATCTACGAGTAGGGAGCCGATCACAAGTGGGTAGTGGGGTACACCTAGTTGAGATAGGGGCAGACGGCACCTATGTAGTCAGCTAGGGGTACGTAAGGCTATTTATATAGTTTCTGTGTGAAGCAAGTGGGATCAAACTTTAGGGTGACTGGTGCGGTGCAGTGTAGCAATTGTTCGTTAGTAAATAGGTGTGCCTTTAACGTTATCTTAAACGCTATCTTTATCTGCTCTTCCATACCTAATAGTTCATAGACATTTACTTGTCTTCCAGCTTATGCCTTAGTCTAGTTTTTTGATAATGGTATTGTTAGAGTTATCATACTCGCCAGACTTTATGTCTGACCCCCTCCATTTCTATCCTTTTTCCCCTCCGGGTCCTCACCTAGGGCCCAGCTCTAGTGGAGTTTGATTGGATTGCTTTATCTCTCTTGGAAAGCTTGGACCGTTGAAGTAAAGTCTAGCTTGTTATCTTCTTTAATGGCTATTTGTGTAATGGGATTATGTATTTTGTTTTTATGAAGATGGATATTGTACTTGACTCTGATTTACGGTTTTATGATGTAACAAACATGTTTAATTTCCGCTGCAATAAAATGAAGTTTTAGATTTCCAAGTACTACTTATTATCTGTCTTGTTGTAATTTTTCTGTTCTATATTCACTTATAACCTCCATGGAAGTTAATGCATTCCCTTTGTGAGTGACATTAATGGATGTGGGGTGTTACAGTTATATATGTTAAAACCTATCCTCAAATAATCATATACCTCAATGGTTTGAATATATATATATATATATATATATATATATATATATATGCACATTCATTGTGCATACTACCAGAAACCAGTCGACCAGTTTCATTATAGGCGGTCAACCGTTTCTGGGCAGAATGCACAGTGAACATGCACACATGTATATAACGTGTGTATATATATATATATATATATATATATATATATATATATATATTCAAATACCAGTCTACTGGTCATTTTTAACCAGTCGACTGGTCAACGAACTGAAACAACTTTTCGAATAGACACTCTTATTTATCAAGGGTTGTTTCCTTTTCTCTTCGCCAAAAATCATCTCTATTCGTTGCTTCTCTTCAACAATGATTACAACTCTCCATCCTCTATAAAAAAAACATGAAATCATCATTTATATATAAATCAATTCTTTACATTCTTGCTATCTAATTGCTGATTTCATTCTTTCTCTCTAAAAGCATTCAAAAGCTCATAATTCTCACATATTGTTATTTGAATCTTTGAATCTATATATTATTCTTTAGATTCAAACAACGATATTATTTTCCAAATCTTCATAGTCACAAGATCATATTTGAGAATAAGATTATAGGAAGGTTGTACAAGAATTGACAAATTCGTGTTATTGAGAACACACATTGTCAAATTACAAGTTTAATTATCTTGTTTGAAGTCCACGGTGTTGTAAGAGGCAAGTTGTGAAGTCCTCGTGTTGATAGAGGCGTGAAATCCCATTCGGCTGCTCGGGTGTTGTGAACTTGTTCCTCCGGGTGAAGTGAGGTAGTTGTTTAGTGAAATTACAGATAGGAGATCTGGGACTAGACGTAGGATGGTCTCCGAACCAGTATAAAAATCCCTGGTGTGATTTTTCTATTACTGCACTTACTTATCTGTGATATTACTTCTGTGAGATCTTTTTATACTAAATATTTACCTGCATGACTATTGTAAATATACAAGTTAGTATATCACATACTTTCCGCATATCCATATTACTGATCCTGGCTAAGTCATATATCGACACTTTCATTTGGTATCGGAGCACGGTCATCACATAAACGTAACACAATTATTTGATATATTCCAGTAATATGGCAAATAACCGAAGTAGTAGCACTAACACCACTTACACGGAAGGTCAATCGACACAAAGACCTCCTTTCTTTAATGGTCTTAACTTTCGTTATTGGGCAACACGTATGGCTTTTCACAAGCAATCAACTAACTATGATGCTTGGAATGCTACTCAGAAAGAAATAGTAAATCCAACGACTGCGTTTGCAGAATGGACGACTGCTGAGAAAATCGCAGCTGCTGTAAATGCAAAAGCAATTAATATGTTGTATTGTGCATTAGATCAAAACGAATATAACCGTGTTAGTATCTACACCACTGCATATCAAATTTGGCAAACACTAAAAACCACTCATGAAGGTACTAACAAGGTTAATCAAGCAAAATAGCTTTGCTGAAAAGTCAATTTCAAAATTTCAAAATGAAGCCAAATGAAACTATCAATGAGATATATTCACGGTTTCAAACCATTCATCATGCACTTATCGGATTAGGGCAAAAATATTCGGAATTTGATGTAGTTTCAACAGTCCTACATTCTCTGACTTATGAATGGGAAGGAAAAGTATTAGCAATATAAGAAGCTAATGATCTTTCCACCTTGAAGCTAGATGAATTGATAAGAAATCTTATGTCATATGAAGCAAATTTGCAGGCTCGAAAGAAAAAAAAGAAGAAAAGAAAAATGTAGCTTTTCATGTTGAAAAAGATGAAGATATCTCAGATTCCGAAGATGAGGATCTAGCATTCATTGCAAAAGGATTCAAGAAATTCTTAAAGCAACGAAAAGCTAGTCGATACAACAGAAAGAAGTTCGGATCAAACAAATCATCATCATCAAATATAGAATGTTTCAACTGCCATAAAAAGGGGCACATTCACAAAGATTGTGCAGAGCAAAAGAAGAAGTCAGAAAATGAAAAAATCAAACACAAGAAGGACAAGTCAAAGAAACGAGCATTCTCAGTGACATGGGATGATTCAGACTCATCTTCATCTGATAGTGAAAGTGACTCAGATGATGAACAAGCAAATATATGTTTTATGGCTAAAGACGATGAGGTACAAATTCCTTCTTTTGAAGAAGTTCTTAATATAAATGTTGAATTAATACATAAATTTAAAGATATGAAATGACAATGCAAACAGGCTCAAGCTCATTTGAGTAGAGCACAATTTGAACGAGATATGCTAAAAGATGAGAAGAAAATATTAGAGGAGGAACTTGAAAAAACTCAAGAATCATCATCTAATTTTGATTCTCAACTATCTCTTTTGAGTCAAGAAATTGAAACTTAAAAAGAGAAAAATGATGCTCTTATTATCGAAAATCATGCGCTTAAGGCAAAAGTCAAAATGTTAGACCTTGAAAAGACTAGTTTACAAACAAAGTTAGACGACACTACTCAAAATGTTTGTTTCTAAATTTAACAAAGGTCGAGACAATTTGACAAAAATTATTGAAAGTTCACAATCTGCTACAAATAAACAAGGGTTGGGATATAAGAAACAAGTTATCAAGAAACATCTTGGTAAAAGAAAAAGGAAAAATATGGAAGTACAAGAAACTGAAGCTAAGAAAAATCTTAGTTTATTATATTCCAAACCAAAATCGATTGTGAAATTTCAAAAGAAGAATGTCAAAACTATAAAAATATGAGTTCCTAAAACAAATAACAATTTGATTAGGAACAAGTACATTCAAAAAATTTTGAATTCTGTGCATCATAATCCAAATTATTTATATAAAGGGGATACCGGACCCATATGTGTTTGGACTCCTAAGACCTAATTTTAGGACCCTATAGAAAGGTGGTACCATGGATTTAATATTATTTTTTGCAGGCCCCACTCAAGAAAAGAGGAAAGTGGATACTGGACAGTGGTTGCTCGAAGCATATGACTGGAGACAAGAGATTATTAACAAATATCACTTATTCAGATGGTGGCTTAGTCACTTTTGGAGATAATTCAAGAGGCTATATCATCGGCAAAGGCTATGTGAGCAATTACGTTACATCTAACTTACCACTTATTACTAATGTCATGCTAGTTAGAAATTTGAAACATAATTTACTAAGTATCAGTCAATTGTGCGACAAAGGTTTTACTATTTCCTTTTCGGACAATAATTGTAGCATCTTAGATAAAGATCGAAATCTAATTTTTGAAGGTTATGGAGACAGAAATATCTATATTCTGAATATGAATATCAATCATAACTCAGATGTGTGCCTTGTAGCAAATGATAATGATCCAGGGCTATGGCACAAACGTTTCTGTCACATAAACTTTAGAAATATTGACAAGCTAGCTAAAAATGATCTAGTTAAAGGACTACCCAAAATTAGTTTTACGGTTGATAATCTTTGTGATGCATGTCAATTAGGAAAATTGACTAAATTGTCTTTCAATTCCAAGAAAGTCATATCAACGTTACGACCACTTAAGCTATTACATATGGATTTATTTGGACCAACACAGGTTCAGTCAATAAACCATAATCGCTTTGTGTTTATAATAGTTGACGATTACTCTTGTTATACAAGGGTGATTTTCTTGAAAAACAAAAGTGTCACTTTCAAACATTTCAAATCCTTCGTTAAGAGAATTCAAAAGTCAAAAGGACTTAAGGTTAAAAATATAAGAAGTGATCATGGCGGAGAGTTCGAAAATAATGAATTTGAACATTTTTGTACAAAGAAAGGTATAAGTCATAATTTTTCATTTCCTAGAACTCCACAACAAAACGGAGTTGTAGAAAGGAAAAATCAAACTTTACAAGATTGTGCAAGAACATTATTAAATGGATCCAATCTACCAAAACATTTTTGGGCAGAAGCTGTTGCAACTGCGTGTTATGTTTTGAATCGTGTATCCATTCGACCTCTGACCAAGAATACATCCTATGAGCTATTCAATCAAAGAAAGCCAAATATCTTATATTTCAAAGTTTTCGGTTCTAAATTCTTTATTTTGAACACAAAAGACCATATTGGAAAATTTGATTCAAAACCGATGAAGGTATATTTGTCGGATATTCGGAACGAAGCAAGGCCTATCGTATATTTAACAAGAAAACTAAAACTATTGAAGAATCACTTCATGTCGCTTTTGATGAATTCTTTAAACCATCTCATATCGTAATAGATGACGAAGAAACTATAGTCACTGATAATACTATCATCACAAATAATGACTCTGACTCAGAAATTGTTGATGATATTCCTCAACCAGCTATGGTACCATCTCCACCAAATTTTAGATCGCCTCCTAGAATTCTAAGAGATCATCCAGTTCAAAATGTTATTGGAGAAATAACATCACAATTAAGAACAAGAAGTCAACTGAATCAAATGGGTCATGTCGTGTTTCTCTCAAATATCGAACCTAAGAATCCTAAAGAAGCTGCTACTGATGATTACTGGATCATTGCCATGCAGGAAGAACTAAATCAGTTCGAGCGCAATGATGTCTGGGCACTTGTTCAAAGACCGACTGATCAGTCAGTCATTGGTACGAAATGGGTTTATATAAAAAAGATGACGAACAAGGAAATATAACCAGAAATAAGGCAAGATTAGTAGCACAAGGATATAATCAGGAAGAAGGTATCGATTATGAATAAAACTTTGCACCCGTGGCTCGATTAGAAGCTATTCGAATCCTATTGTCCTTTGCTTGTCATCGTAATTTTAAACTTTATCAAATGGATGTCAAAAGTGCATTCTTAAATGGGTTTATCAAAGAGAATGTATATGTCGAACAACCTCCCTTGTTCGTACATGAGAAATATCCTGATCACGTATATAAACTTAAGAAAGCTTTATATGGATTAAAACAAGCACCTCGTGCTTGGTACGAACGATTACGAAGCTATCTTATTGATTCTGGTTTTCAAATTAGTAAAGTTGATTAGACCTTATTCATTAAACATTCTCGAAAAGATATATTAGTTATCCAGATATATGTAGACGACATTATCTTTGGTTCAACAAATGATAAACTCTGCAAAGAATTTACGAATATCATGACCAAAGTGTTCGAAATGTCTCATATGGGAGAACTATCTTATTTCCTTAGGCTTCAAATCTGTGACGGCCCGCCCCGCACCAACCGACACTTCCTCCAAGTGTGCGCTGTACACATGTCCAACTGGCACGGAACGATCGTCATAAGAAGGGAAAGAAGAAAATGAACTAATCAAGGGACCTGTAGAATGTCTCACAGCGCATGGGATAAAATATAATAATAACATACTTGACATAAAACAGGCGAGACAGTGCATAAGCTGATAACTAAAATCAACATCAATCATCAGAGCAGCGGAAATCCATATACAGCTTATTACAATTTTCCAAATTTACTGTCTCTAAGCAAAAGAAAGCTAAAGTAGAAGATACACCAACAATGCCCAAGCAGTGATCTTCAACAACACAGGGAGAATACTATATATGTTACGTGGAAGCCTCCTGCTCGTCTCCGGATCATCTACCCGTGCATCACCAGCTAACCTGTCTCTTGTCTGCTCGTGTGAGCACCCAGAGTAATAAGAAGAGACATAAAACTCTGGGTCAGACATAAAGCCTGGTGTGAGCGATAAGCATCTAAACAAAGTGATAACAGGTATACTAAACCATACCTGAACCTGGACCTGCAACCAAAGAGTTAGTACCACATACCGTACAATGCTCTAAGGTGCCATAGTAAATAGTGTAAGAATACGGGGGTGGGGTGTACATGTCACAGTGATAGCAAACAAATCATCCATATCAACCATCCTCACACCTCTCACTCAGTGCGTAAAGCGCACGACATCTACCACTTTGGAACACTAGACAAACTGAGGCAACGACGAATCCCGACTTGTAGAAACCCTGCTGTGACCAAGCCAAACACTTGGAGTCATGACCAAACATTTCAATGACCCACTTCATTGGTCGTAGCCCTTGGTTCTACCGATGCCATAATGGCCCTGAATCCGCCTTCGTACCTCCTACCATAGTGGTTCAAAGCTATAGACGTCGATAACTCCTTGGCACGCGTCCCGCAGCAAAGCCCAACCATGAAGCGAACTCGTTGATTCCCATCTGAATCTTGAGCTCTAACTTCTCATTTGGACTTCCTTTGCATCTCGGGTTTTGGCCATCACCCTCCGGATCGGTCTTCATTCTGTTCGTAACTTCCCGATTCGGTTCGTAGTCACCTGCTCGTAGCCATCAACCTCGGATCGGTTCGGATCATTCTTCACGCTCGGATCGGATCGTGGAGGCCTTCCTGGTTCAGGTCGTGAGTTTCTTAAGTGGATCGGTTCGGGTCGGAGTAGCTCATGCTAACGAGAGACGGATCGGATCGGGGTCCTCAACCATCAGCGGATCGGGTCGCGCCGTCGGATCGCACCTCGTCAGCTCGTGGCGCCTTGTCGAGTAGGTTCGGGCTTATCAGTTCGTGGAAATCCACTGGTTCGGGTCGAGCTACCCATCTGGATCGTGGCGCCTCGTCTCCACGTTGGATCGTGGTCTTCCGTTCGTGGCTTCGAGCTCTGGCACGTGGCGCGGTTCGAGAAGGCGGGTCGGTTCGTGGGTATGGGGGCGATCCGATCCGGATAAATTCCTGCACTTCGTTCCAGCGACAGTTTCTCGCCATTCGACGGCGTTTTTGACCAAACTAACACTTGTAAGCAATCACAAAACACACCATAGGGTCATAGCAATATGTAATAGCAACCACAACAGAAAACAATCACTCAAATGAATCAAAATGGATCAAAAGTGGCCAAAGCTCCTTATTTTCCCTTAAGCATGTTTAAGTAAAACTGATCATAGGGTTAACAAAACTTAATCAAATCGAACCAAATTTCTAACAGAGGCATAAAATATTATTTTCGAATTTCTAAACATTTTTCCAGAATTTATTAGTGTATAAATTCGCTAATCTTCACTAATTACCCTTAACTAACCGTAATTAGTGTCAAAATGATGCTATCACTCACCTTTGCCACAATAAAACTTCCAAATCTGAAGTGAACCTCTGATTTGCACGAATTCCAATATGTAACAGCAGCCCTACCTCAGTCCTTATGCTAATCCCCCTTAATTTGATGCCTCTAAACCTTAATCCTTGATTAGGAAGTTATTTTTTTTTTTTTTTTTTTTTTTTTTTTTTTTTTGGTGATTTAGAGAGTGGAGGCCATGGCTAGGTTAAGGGAAATGAAAGTGGCGGCTGGAAAATGTCTAAAGAAATGTTTTCTAACCCTAATCAGCACCTATATACCCCTAAACCCGAAATCCCCCTTGGGCCTAGCTACTAATCACCCGTTTAAGCCCAATTAAGCTGTTTTTCACCATCTGAAACTTGTTTCAGCCATATCTCCCAAACGTTAAGTCCGTTTGGCTAATGTAACCACTCTACGGAAAGAGAAACCATCATCCGGAGCCAATGGAAGTGGTTTCAGGTCAAAATTCCTTTCCAGTCAAAAGTTATGGCCAAAACAGTGTCAACTAGGGGTAAAATGGTCATTTAAAAATCGGGAAAAATCATGAACATGGGAAATGACCCCAATAGTCGTCTCCCAAAGTTACATGACCATACGACTTCGTATGTGACAGAAATAAATATTCTACGATCCTATGATGCGTAGAATGCGGGTCGTTACACTCTCCCCCCCTTAAGAAATTTCGCCCCCGAAATTTCCTTAACCCAATACATACTAAGGATCCCGCATGCCTAACAACCACATACAACAATCAAACATGCAAAACAAGCAAACAAACTTATCCTAGCATGCGGAAAACTAAATCGAAGTCAAAATCTTACCAGGCAAAGAGTTTTGGGTGTGACTTCCTAATGTTATCCTCTGTCTCCCATGTACAATCATTCTCGTTCTCGCTCCACTGTACCTTGACTAGCTTCACCGCCTTCCTTCGAAGTTGCTTCATGTCGTGCTCGACAATACGGACCGGCTCGCGGTTCACAACCGCCTCGGGTTCTACTTCGAAGTCCTCCAACTGATCAGGTGAAATAGTCATATCTGAGTCGTGAACGAACTTCCTTAGTTGGGAAACATGGAATACGTTATGAACTCCCGCCATCTTCTCCGGTAAGTCAATTCTATATGCCAAATTCCCGACTAGTTCAAGAACAGGGAATGGGCCAACGAATCTTGGTGCCAACTTGCCTCTCCTGCCAAATCGTATTACGCTCTTCAACGGAGAGATCTTGACAAACACCAAGTCACCAACGGAGAATTTTAATTCTCTTCTCCTCTTATCAGCATAACTCTTCTGCCTATCTTGGGCAGCCTTCATTCGTTGCTGAATGATCTTAATCTTATCTGAAGTTTCCCTCACCACATCTGGTCAAAGCATAAACTTCTCGCCAGTCTCTATCCAACATGATGGTGAGTTGCACGGTCTTCCGTACAAAGATTCAAACGGAGCCATACCGATACTGGATTGGTAGCTATTATTATATGCAAACTCTACTAGATGCAAATGGTCATCCCATGATTCACCAAAATCCAATATACATGCTCTCAAGAGGTCTTCCAAGATACTGTTCACCCTCTCCGTCTGACCGTCGGACTGAGGATGATATGCGGTACTGAGATGTAACTCTGACCCTAGAGCCTCTTGTAAGCTCTTCCAAAACCCACTAGTGAACAACGGGTCTCGGTCACTCACAATGCTTTTAGGTACTCCATGGAATCTCACTACCCACTTCACGTACAATTCTGCTAACTTAGCTGCCATTCTGGTCGATTTGACTGGTATAAATCTTGCACTTTTAGTTAATCGATCTACAATTACCCAAATGCTGTCATATCCCGATCTAGTCCTTGGTAAACCATCGATGAAATCCATCGAGACTTGCTCCCATTTCCATTTGGGAATTTCCAATGGCTGTAACAATCCACTAGGCTTCTTTTGCTCGGCTTTAACTAGCTGGCAATTCATGCATTTGGACATAAACTTCCCAACGTCTCTTTTCATCCCTTCCCAGAAGTAAGTCTGTCTCATGTCTCGATACATCTTATTACCACCGGGATGTATAGTCAGTTTTGAGTGATGACATCCTCTAAGCACTTCCTCCCTAAATCCATTGACATTGGGTACGACTAGTCTTCCATCCTTTCTAAGCCATCCATCTCGATCAAGCCCATACTTGTTCATCTCCTCATCGATACCCATCTCTAACTTGGAGATGATTTCCAATAGGTTAGGATCGTCCCTCTGACTAGAGCCGATCCGCTCAATCAAAGTGGGTCTGATCGTCAAACTTGCTAACATTTCTGGATCCAATTCGCACTTTGGTCTGAAATCAAACCCCGCGATAAACTCCAGTTGCTTCCATTCAAGGAACATAGTCCCTAAGCTGGCATGTTTTCTACTCAATGCATCAGCCACCGCATTGCCCTTTCCCGGTGTGTATGCGATGTCAAAATCATAGGAAGCTAAGAACTCTAACCATCTCTGCTGACGGAGATTCAGATCTTTCTGAGAGAAGAGATACTTTAACGACTTATGATCTGTAAACAGCTCAAATCTTTCTCCCAAGAGATAGTGTCTCCACATCTTTAACGCGAACACGATCGCTGCCAATTCTAAATCATGGGTAGGGTATCTTCTCTCGTGCGGTTTCAATTGCCGGCTTGCGTAAGCCACCACCCTACCGCCTTGCATCAATACAGCACCCAGTCCGGTACCACAGGCATCCGTGTATACCGTCATCTCTTCATCCCCCTTAGGAATGACTAACACCGGTGCGCTTGTCAACTTGTCCTTTAGACTTTTAAATGCATCCTCGCACCTTTCATCCCCGACAAAAGCTTGATTCTTCTTGGTCAACTGGGTCAATGGTGCTGCTATCTTGGAGAAACCTTGGATAAACTTACGATAATATCCCGCTAACCCCAAGAAACTTCTTACATCTGTTGCATTCTTGGGCGTAGGCCAATCCTGTACCGTAGCCACCTTTGCCGGGTCCACGGCAATACCATTCTCTGATACAACATGGCCCAAGAATCTCACTTCCCTCTTCCAGAAGTGACACTTAGAAAACTTTGCTTTCAATTGGTGTTTTCTCAACACCTCCATCACTATTCTTAAATGTCCCTTGTGTTCTTCCTCTGTCCTCGAATAGACCAAAATATCATCAACGAACACAAGGACAAACTTATTCAACTGATCTCTGAATACCCTATTCATAAGATCCACAAAATATGCTGGGGCATTGGTCAGCCCGAATGGCATGACCAACCACTCATAAAACCCAGACGGCGTCCGAAATGCCGTTTTAGCTATACTCTCAGCTTCCACTCTAAGCTGATGAAAACCTGTCGCGAGATCCAACTGAGAAAATACTCTCGCGCCACTCAACTGATCAAACAAATCATCTATCCGCGGTAGAGGATACTTGTTCTTCCTCGTCACTTTATTCAACTCGCGGTAGTCTACACACAACCAAAGGGAACCATCTGCCTTGGTAGCAAACACAACTGGTGCTCCCCATTCAGAAACACTCCTTCTGATAAATCCCTTCTTCAAAAGATCGCTGACTTGCACCTCGAGCTCTCGCTGCTCTCTTGGTGCCATACGACGAAGTGGCATTACTATAGGCCTGGCATCTTTTACCAAATCAATACGAAACTCAATCTCTCGGTGTGGTGGAAGTCCGGTCACTTCTTCGAAAACATCCGGATACTGGCCAACCACGGGCAAACCTGACAACTCACTATGCGGAATGTCGAGGGAGTTTAGAAAACTAGCCAATACCCCCTTACTGGGTAGACCACCAAACACTATCCTCCGCCCATCATCCACTCTAGCTGTCACCAACAAGCCCTCACAGTCTACCACCACCCCGTATCTTTGGAGCCAATCTACTCCCAAAATAATGCCAAACCCAGTAAAGCCCAAAACAAAGCAATCACAAACAAACATGCATCCATGACTCGATAAGACCACATTACGACAAATCATGCTAAGGCTAGTAGAACCACCAATCGGGTTCGTCACTACTAAAGGTCTATCAACAATCTCGGGCTCCAATCCCAACCTATCTACCAGGTCACTAGATATGAAAGAACTGGAAGCTCCGGTATCAAACAAAACTCTAACAGGAACATCATAAACAGAAAGCATACCTTGAATGACGACATTCTTTCCCTTCTCCGCCGCTGTTGGGGCATTCGACGAAGAAGGAATAGCATTAAGAGCGTAGGCTTTCACCATTTGCTTTTCCTTAGGGGGATGTGGACACTTGTCCTTGTGATGTCCCATTTGGCCACAGTTGAAGCACTTCCTATCCGCTGGCTTGGCCCGACAATTACTAGCATAATGGCCCTTCTTACCACAGCTGAAGCACTACACATCTTGCTTATTCTTTTTCTTCTGGCCATCCTTAGCTTGGTTCTGCTTTCTCTTATTCTGGGAACCACCCTTGCCTCCACCACTTGCTTGTGGTTTTGGCTCTTCTGCAGATGCAACCTCAGTCTTCGACTTAGGGTAGAGACTTTCTGATCTTAATGCTTTCCCCACAACCGATTCAAACGTCTCATCGATGTGGTTAATAAGTTTTTCCCCCAAGTACTGATCCAAACCAGTTATGAATTTCTCATTCTTTTTCTCGGCAGTATCAATAAGAGATAACCCATATTTTGACAAAGTGTCAAATTCAGCAATATATTCCGAGACAGCTCTGCCATTCTGCTTGAGCTCCAAGAATTTCTTAAACAGCATTGACTTCTGAGCAGCTGGGATGAACTTCTCACTGAAGCGAGCTTTAAACTGCTCCCAAGTAATCTGATCTTCGGGAGTGGCTGCCTTTATAGCATTCCACCAATTCATTGCCCGCCCTTGCAGCTGACGGGACGCTAGCTTTCTCTTCATTGCATCCTCGATACCCAAATCCTCAAAGATACGTTCGCAACTATCCAACCAATCTTGGACATCCGTGGCCTACTCCATTCCGTGGAACGGCTTCCCACCAAGGCTAGTATAATCCTTATTCAGCTTGGCGAAGTCGACCCTCGGCGCCTGCACTATTGGACCACCACCATTTCCACCATTGGGAGCTGCCCTCTGTACATCTCTAAGCATCTCTCTCATGAGGTCAGTAAACATCGTCCTCATGTCAGCAGCATTCCCATTATTGGCTCCCCTACCAGCACCTCTAGTATATCGGCTCATCGTCAATCTGAAAAAGGAAACGATTAACGACTCCATAGTGGTGCTAGTGCAGTACGACTTCATCCTTATACTACTAATAGTATATAAATATATATAGCTTTTGAAAACCAAAGTAATCACAAATACGCTCTCTCGTATACGCATAATATCTCTCCCTGATAACTTCCCTAGGTTAACTACGCAACCTAGAGCTCTGATACCGAGTGTGACGGCCCGCCCCGCACCAACCGACACTTCCTCCAAGTGTGCGCTGTACACATGTCCAACTGGCACGGAACGATCGTCATAAGAAGGGAAAGAAGAAAATGAACTAATCAAGGGACCTGTAGAATGTCTCACAGCGCATGGGATAAAATATAATAATAACATACTTGACATAAAACAGGCGAGACAGTGCATAAGCTGATAACTAAAATCAACATCAATCATCAGAGCAGCGGAAATCCATATACAGCTTATTACAATTTTCCAAATTTACTGTCTCTAAGCAAAAGAAAGCTAAAGTAGAAGATACACCAACAATGCCCAAGCAGTGATCTTCAACAACACAGGGAGAATACTATATATGTTACGTGGAAGCCTCCTGCTCGTCTCCGGATCATCTACCCGTGCATCACCAGCTAACCTGTCTCTAGTCTGCTCGTGTGAGCACCCAGAGTAATAAGAAGAGACATAAAACTCTGGGTCAGACATAAAGCCTGGTGTGAGCGATAAGCATCTAAACAAAGTGATAACAGGTATACTAAACCATACCTGAACCTGGACCTGCAACCAAAGAGTTAGTACCACATACCGTACAATGCTCTAAGGTGCCATAGTAAATAGTGTAAGAATACGGGGGTGGGGTGTACATGTCACAGTGATAGCAAACAAATCATCCATATCAACCATCCTCACACCTCTCACTCAGTGCGTAAAGCGCACGACATCTACCACTTTGGAACACTAGACAAATTGAGGCAACGACGAATCCCGACTTGTAGAAACCCTGCTGTGACCAAGCCAAACACTTGGAGTCATGACCAAACATTTCAATGACCCACTTCATTGGTCGTAGCCCTTGGTTCTACCGATGCCATAATGGCCCTGAATCCGCCTTCGTACCTCCTACCATAGTGGTTCAAAGCTATAGACGTCGATAACTCCTTGGCACGCGTCCCGCAGCAAAGCCCAACCATGAAGCGAACTCGTTGATTCCCATCTGAATCTTGAGCTCTAACTTCTCATTTGGACTTCCTTTGCATCTCGGGTTTTGGCCATCACCCTCCGGATCGGTCTTCATTCTGTTCGTAACTTCCCGATTCGGTTCGCAGTCACCAGCTCGTAGCCATCAACCTCGGATCTGTTCGGATCATTCTTCACGCTCGGATCGGATCGTGGAGGCCTTCCTGGTTCGGGTCATGAGTTTCTTAAGTGGATCGGTTCGGGTCGGAGTAGCTCATGCTCACGAGAGACGGATCGGATCGGGGTCCTCAACCATCAGCGGATCAGGTCGCGCCGTCGGATCGCACCTCGTCAGCTCGTGGCGCCTTGTCGAGTCGGTTCGGGCTTATCAGTTCGTGGAAATCCACTGGTTCGGGTCGAGCTACCCATCTGGATCGTGGCGCCTCGTCTCCACGTTGGATCGTGGTCTTCCGTTCGTGGCTTCGAGCTCTGGCACGTGGCGCGGTTCGAGAAGGCGGGTCGGTTCGTGGGTATGGGGGCGATCCGATCCGGATAAATTCCTGCACTTCGTTCCAGCGACAGTTTCTCGCCATTCGACGGCGTTTTTGACCAAACTAACACTTCTAAGCAATCACAAAACACACCATAGGGTCATAGCAATATGTAATAGCAACCACAACAGCAAACAATCACTCAAATGAATCAAAATGGATCAAAAGTGGCCAAAGCTCCTTATTTTCCCTTAAGCATGTTTAAGTAAAACTGATCATAGGGTTTACAAAACTTAATCAAATCGAACCAAATTTCTAACAAAGGCATAAAATATTATTTTCGAATTTCTAAACATTTTTCCAGAATTTATTAGTGTATAAATTCGCTAATCTTCACTAATTACCCTTAACTAACCGTAATTAGTGTCAAAATGATGCTATCACTCACCTTTGCCACAATAAAACTTCCAAATCTGAAGTGAACCTCTGATTTGCACGAATTCCAATATGTAACAGCAGCCCTACCTCAGTCCTTGTGCTAATCCCCCTTAATTTGATGCCTCTAAACCTTAATCCTTGATTAGGAAGTTATTATTATTATTATTATTATTTTTTGGGTGATTTAGAGAGATTTAGAGAGTGGAGGCCATGGCTAGGTTAAGGGAAATGAAAGTGGCGGCTGGAAAATGTCTAAAGAAATGTTTTCTAACCCTAATCAGCACCTATATACCCCTAAACCCGAAATCCCCCTTGGGCCTAGCTACTAATCACCCGTTTAAGCCCAATTAAGCTGTTTTTCACCATCTGAAACTTGTTTCAGCCATATCTCCCAAACGGTAAGTCCGTTTGGCTAATGTAACCACTCTACGGAAAGAGAAACCATCATCCGGAGCCAATGGAAGTGGTTTCAGGTCAAAATTCCTTTCCAGTCAAAAGTTATGGCCAAAACAGTGTCAACTAGGGGTAAAATGGTCATTTAAAAATCGGGAAAAATCATGAACATGGGAAATGAACCCAATAGTCGTCTCCCAAAGTTACATGACCATACGACTTCGTATGTGACAGAAATAAATATTCTACGATCCTATGATGCGTAGAATGCGGGTCGTCACAAAATCAAACAGCTTTCTACCGGTATTTTTATTAGTCAAGAAAAATACTGTAGAAATCTAGTCAAACGTTTCGGTTTAGAAAATACCTCTGGTAAACCAACTCATATGAGTATGACCACACATCTTGAAAAAGATGAACATGGTAAGAATGTTGACCAGAAGTTATATCGAATCATGATTGGTTCTCTCCTGTATCTTACCGCAAGTCATCCAGATATTATGATGAGTGTTTGTTTGTGTGCAAGGTTTCAAGCTAATCCTAAAGAATCACATTTACGAGCTGTAAAACGAATAATACGATATCTTGATAACACCAAAGACTTTGGTCTTTTCTACCCGAAAGATTGTCCATTTGAATTAGTGTCATATAGCGATGCTGATTTCGGTGGCTCTCGCACGAATAGAAAGAGTACAAGTGGTACGTGCCATTTTATTGGAAAATCACTTGTCTCTTGGTTTAGTAAGAAACAAAATTGCATTTCACTCTCGACATGTGAGGCTGAGTATATATCAGCAGCTCTAGCTTGTACTCAAGTATTATATATGCAACAAACACTTCGAGATTTTGATATACTTTTATAAACTCCATCATATACTATGATAACATAAGTGCAATCAATTTATCAAAAAACCCAGTCAATCATTCCTGAACAAAGCACATTGATATTCGACATCATTTCTTAAGAGATAATGTTGAAAAAGGAACAATATGTCTCGAATACGTTCAGACTGACAACCAACTAGTAGACATTTATACTAAGCCTCTCCTCGAATCTAGTTTTATTTCTTTGCGTAGAGAGCTCGACTTAATTTCTAGAACTGAACTCGGTGTACAATATACACTGTAATGTTGAGTTCTTATCTAGATGACACATATATTCTTATTAACTTAGCTGGTTTATAGTTTTTTGCTATTATTAGCAAATAATTATGAGCTTTACAATATTTTAGTGGCTTATATTCTCTTAGTGTTTTAACCATTACTTTCGATTTTGTAAATACTATATATACAAACTCCTTTCCTATTGTTTTCTACATCTCCATCCTTAAACATCTTTATACAAGTTCATAATTTCTTTATATAATGGCACACATATGAGACGAATGTGCACAACGATCACATATCTCGGTCACTAGTTCCGAACCTGAAGAATACTACTCTCCGTAAGCACCAAAGAGTAGACCAGAATGTTCGCATGCCCCCAGAGATTCACCCAAACCGACACGTGCTAAGAAAGCATTATTCTGTTCTCCACGAACAAGGGAGAAGATTAGTGAAATTCATCATTACACTAAACATCAGATAGATCTCCAGCGTCAACTTCATTATGAACAAAAACTCACATTTGATTGTTTAACTCTCTTAGAATGAATGGCGTCATTTTTCTGTAGCACGGATAGACACGAGGTTCATGAACCAATGCCACCTCCTCCATCTACATCTCGATGTCCTAACTCATGGGATCGTAATTACGCGAGAAATGAAGGAGCAAGAGAAAATTGGTTGCCATGGACGCCAAGAGTTTCGAATGTTAAAGAAATATCCAAAGACAAGTCATCTACCTCTCATTAATTTATATCATTTTTACGTTTTTCGTTGTAAAATAAGTTTTGGTTTTAATTCTTATTTTTTGTGCTTGTTTTCATGATCTTTGTTCGAATTCATGTTGAGTTGAAATAAATATAATTTTTTTTAAAATATACTCATAAAACCAGACAAACAAATTTATACAGAAACGGTCGACCGTCAGGAATGGACCAGTCTACCGATATAGTCTCTGGAATTGTTTATATTTCTTGAAACGGTCGACCGCCAGAAATTACCAGTCGACCGTTCAACTCTTTGGAAATTTTTCAACTCAAAAGTCAACTAGTCGACCGATCTATATCCCACCAGTCGACTGGCTATCTTCATTGGAAATTTGTGTTCCAGATACCAATCAACCGGTATAATTCAACCAGTCGACCGGTAAAGTTCTCAGGAATTAAAACTTTCAGATAGCAGTCGACCGTTCCAACCCTAACGGTCGACCGGTCATGCATTTTTCAGTTTTTGAACTACGAAACCACACGACGATTCATATTTATCATATCCATTCACTTATTATTAATACATCTCCTTCCTCTCAAACACTTTCAAAACCCAAACCCCCAAAATCAATTCCTTTAAAATCGATGGCTCCGCCTCAAAAGAAACACAAGAAATCAATCTCCACTCCAACCCATAGATTCTAGCATCAAACAATGGCTTATGATCCTATTGCACTAAAATGTTGGAATGCTATGAAGGATTACACCATTCACGAAGGTTCTTTCATAAATCTCTCTGCTTTTATTCTCTATGATGTTGAAGAACTACTGGTTAAGGCTCGTATTAAATCACTCCTCACCTTTGATAAGAACAACGTAGAAATCAATAATATTATGATTCGGTTGTTCTATGCCAATCTTAACCTACCAAAATTCAAACCAGAGAATTCTGCTAACTGTCTTTGGTCTGTAGTTTGTGGTCAACATGTTTTCATTTCCAAGGAACGAATGGCCATGGTTCTCGGTTCGCCTAATAGTGGAAGAGAATTTTCTTCTGATTTCTGTACTGTTCACACTCATGACAAAGTCGGTCATCTCTTTATCGAGGATCATAAAACTAGTACCAAGGCGATTAACTTACGGCCTACAGCTCGTGTTCTACATCATACCATCATGCGTTCTTTACTGCCGAGGGTTGGTAATTTTGATGCCATCTATAAAGAGAATTTCAAGGGGTTATATGAGATTTGTGGAGATATCAAAATTAATTGGATAAACATGATTTTTGACGAGATTTTGCTTGTGAATGATTGCACAAGGCCACACATATTTTACAATGAATATTTTATGAGGTTTTTACTCGATTTCAAGACTTGAGAGTCTAAAATCTCCAAGCCAAAGTGCATCGACAAAGCAACTAAGAAAAGAATGAAGCTCCCTGAACCGTGTGTGAATATCATTCCTTTTGAACAATACCAAAAGCAAGATCCCCAAGAAACCACTTCTTCTACGACTCCCAAGCCTAAACCGGAAGAAGTGAAACTTCTTCAACCTTCCTCTTCAACAAAAGATTCACTAGAACAAATTGCATGGAACCAATTCCTCCTTGAAGCGAGACTTAAATGTACCGACACCAAACTCGAACGTTTGGATGCAAAGCTCGACAAACGTTTTTCAAAACTCAAGTCTTTCTTCGGTACTACTTGGGACGCAATTTCATGTGCATCGACATCTTCCTCTACCTAAATACAAGACCCGGGAAAACATCCTATACCTCCGACATTTACGTGGTCATCATCTGAGGAAGGCGCATCTTCAGGAACCACTACTGGACATGGTCATGGGGAATATGAGACCGAGGAGGAAGACGAAGGAAACAATGAAGAAGAGGAAGATGTTCAAGATAAAGAGACAAGGAAAAAGGAGGAAACATCCAAATTGAGTGGGACATAACTGAATCCGATTCTCCGTCGCAGTAGTTTGTTTTCATCCATGTTTAATGATACTATGTTTTATTTCCTTATGCAAGACTTAAAACTGGCACTTGTATATAAATAGTGCTATATTTATTTTGGGTGTGTACGTCTTAAACACTTAGGTGCATGACTTGTTTTGTGGTATGTTGGGTATGTCGTATATGAAACAATATTCATGCTTTTCTTGTTCTTAAGATTTTTTGTGTGCTCACTACTCCTTTTTGTCGATGACAAAGGGACAGAAAAATGTTACTAACATTATGTTTAGCAGATTTTTTTTGTATGTATCTCAGGGGGAGCATATATTCAGGGGGAGTTAAAAACAATTTCAGAGATATGTTGTCATCAATCAAAAAGTGGGAGAATGTTGAGTCAAGGAATTCATGACATTTTGATTAATGACAAGGTGAAATTTAAGATCGACAAAAAGAAGAGATTCAAGGGTATTTAAAGTTAGAGGTTGTTTATTTAGTGTTTTAGTTGAGTTATATATGTTAAAATCTATCCTCAAATAATCATATACCTCAATGGTTTGAATATATATATAAATATATATATATGCACATTCATTGTGCATACTACCAGAAACCGGTCGACCGGTTTCATTATAGGCAGTCGACCGTTTCTGGACAGAATGCACAGTGAATATGCACACATGTATATAACGTATATATATTCAAATACCAGTCTAATGGTTATTTTTAACCAGTCGACTAGTCAATGAACTGAAACAACTTTTCGAATAGACACTCTTATTTATCAAGGGTTGTTGTAACAACCCGAATTTTTATAACATGTCAATACAAGAATCAAGGAAGAATTAAATATTAAAATAAGAATCAAGGGAAATGGGTTGCTCCATTGCGTTCATCTCGAAATTTTACATGAAATAGAGTCTAAGTTTTCGAAAATCGGATTCCGTATGACCAAGTTATGGATGTACAAGTTTCAGCAGACTTTCAGGCAGACTGACCCCAGGTCGACAGTAGTGTCGAATGCACAGTCGACTTCCCTCCCCCTCCCCCCCAGGTCGACTGTTGTGTCGACCTCCCCCTGTACAGATCGACCTGGTCGGTCTGGTGTGGCCCAGAACCCATTTTTGAGGCCCGGGATGAGTTTTGATGGTCCGGATTGACTCTAGGGATGATCTAAGGGCCTAAATGAGTTCCTACATCTATAAATACAACCTAAGGCCTAACCCTAATTCACTACAACATGTCTAGCCACTATTATACTCTAAAATCCCTCTTGGTCATGGCCGCCATCTCTAATCTTCTTCTTAAGCTTTCATACGCAATCCAATGCAAAGATGAAGACTTCTACAACAATTCAAGGAGATGAATCAACAACTCTACAACGTTTCAACATCGATTTCAGTTCTTAAATTCTCTAGCCATGCTATGTAAGTTCTAGTTACTTTTTAGATTAAAATACTTAATTTTAATATGGCTGTGGAATAAAGTGTAATTGGATATAAGCATGTTCATCGATTCAGATCTATTCCTGTTTACCTTTGAATCTTGGGTTTTGAGACTTGTTCACCTCCATTCTTATGTCTAGTTCATGCTCTATTTAGTCGTTGTAAATCAGTTTCTTGGATTCATGTTGATATTATTATCAAGATCTAATCTTTATGCCTATCATGATGATTTATGCTGTTTTCTCTCAGATCTTGTTTTATTGCAAATTTCTACCTTTCCCCTATTTATTTTCTTTTGATGAACCTAGATCAATTTCGGATCTATGCCTAAACCACGATTTTGTGTACGAATGAATACGGGGAAAAGTATGGGAATATTACCTATTTGGATATATGTGATTGGTGGAATTGATGGCATAACATGAAAATTTGATATATGGGTATTATTGCCAGTAATATGAAATTTGATAATTGGGGTATCGCCATTAAAATGGTAATTGCAAGAATTGGGATTGGCATATGTAATTTGGCTAGAACTTGATAAGTGTAAATTGGCATAAATTGGGCATACATATAAAATGGCATGAACTAAACATGTGTAAATTTGGTATGAATTAGGCATATGTAAACGGGCATGTCATCTAGAACTTGGGCATATGTTGATTAGGTGAGATTTGTAGTTGAAACACATATGATAATTTATGTCTTGAAAAGGGGCTAATATGAACTAGCCTAAGTGGGTTTTGGGTAGTTGACATGTAATAGCCTTAAAGGAGGGATAATATAAATTGAGGTATGTTGCCTTTAATGGCATAAGATAAATTATGGTAAAATTGGTATGATTTTGCATACCATTAATTGATGTACATAATTGAGTCAATTATGGGCATCGTTAAATTAGGAATTAATTAATAATTTGAATAGGGAAATTATTAAGACTGGGGTAAAAGATTATAAGAGATAATCAATGCTTAGGACACGAGGTTGGACTCATTTGTGACGTAAAACTGCCCGGACCCGCCCGGCGAATCCAGTAGTCACAAATGGTAGCCCAATGTGAGAGGTCCTAGGCCCAAATTAAAATTGTAACAGTTGTAAAGACACGAGGTTAGACTCTTTTAGGGTGTAACACTGCCCGGACCCGCCCGGCAAATCCAGCTGCCATAAATGTCAGTCTAATGTGAGAGGTCTTTATAGGGTTACGGCCTTAATGAATTAAGAAATACTTAACCAGATAAACATGTGGTGGGACATAGGGGTTAAGTGGGTGACATGTGGGTGACATGTGGAAATACGAATAGTAATACTTAACCAACATAACATGGTAATTAGACCAGTGGATAGGGTTAAGTAAACTAAGAACACTTAACCAATATGGTATGAATGGATGGGTTAAGTAATATGATTAGGCTAATGACACTTAACCAATATGGTATGAATAGGTGGGTTAAGTAATATGATTAGGCTAATGAAACTTAACCAATATAGTATGAATGGGTGGGTTAAGTAATATGACCAGGTTAATGACACTTAACTGTTATGACATGAATGGTTGAGTTAAGTAAATTAATGCCTAAGTGGGAATGAACTTATGGAATAAAGTAAGTTAGGCGGAACAATAGATAAGATGAGATAACTTATGTAATAAGGAAAGATGTGCTTCATTGTAGATTAAGCAATATGTAAAGACAAGAATGAATTTACAATTGAAGGCGACATAAGTTATATTCTAAAAAGGAACAAAACATTGGTTAGGTTGGATAATCCTCTGAGTATCAATCTGATGTTGATTCCGGCCTTCGGGGTTGGTATTTAGGGAATTATTCTCTCTCTCCAGTGCGTTTGCAAGTTAAAGGGGTACTTGGTTGTAAAGATTGTTATTTTACCATAACGGGGGTTAATGTATGAATCATAGGAATAACATGTTGTGGGCTTATTAATGGACTTAATATAGTGCAAGTTAAGAATTGAATTAATAAGCAAAGTTAAAGGTTGGTATGAATGGAAATAACCAAGTTAAATGATAAGACTGATGAGGTAGCTCAAGCGCATAATTAATGGATAGACATAGGGTCTAATGGCAGATAAAGCCAAGGCGCTTGGTTAAACCTAGACGTTGGGGATAATATGAATGACATGTAAAATATAACCTATAAGCACTTAACCAAGATAAAGCATGTATTAAGACATGAAGATGATGTAGGGGTTAAGTGGGGGATATGGGTAACATGTAAGACATAACTGGTGTATACTTAACCAAAATTTGAGCATGTAAGTGGAAATGAATAAGAAGGGGTTAAGTAAGAATTACTAGAGGGGACCAAGCATAGGTGGGAAGCTTGTGTTGAGAAATGGGGACCCTTTGCAGATCTGTAGCCCATTATGTATCTTTGTGAGCTCGACTACTGTCTAGGACGGGACACACATACTGGGTTTGATTGTAAGAGGTCAAAACGGGTTAGCGGTGGCAACGCAAGTCCAACAGGTTTCATACGCGTGTGTGGACCCGGGCTGGTAGGCAAGACGTTGTTGCATCGTGTAGGTATAAGCCATGCATCTCCGTTGTATCGGGTTGCCACTTTGGGGAGTGATACACCCTACTGTGGGGCCAGCACGGGTATCTATGAGTTAGGGAGCTGATCGCATGGGGGTTGGTGGGTACACCTAGTGAGATAGGGGCAGGCGGCACCTATGTAGTCAGCTAGGGGTACGTAAGACTAGTATTATGATTTGCACCTAGTGGAGATAGGGGCAGGCGGCACCTATGTAGTCAGCTAAGGGTATGTAAGACTAGTATTATGATTTCTAAGTAGTGGGTGGGATCACCTTATTATATAACACGGGCTACTAGTTGGGACACTAGTAGGGGGTAAGGATCCTTGTTACGGAGGACACTAGTTGGAGTACTAGTAGGAGTACGAAACATTTCATGTAAGACACTTGTAAAGATGCTAGTTAGGTGGTGCAGAGCAAATAGATCTCATAGAAATATTTTAATGGCGAAGCAGAGGAATCTTGTTATATTTGATAGGAATCTTATGAAATTATACTTAGTTTATCTTGAATGGGAAACTTGCGATGTTACTTTACAAAAATAACATCATGTTAACCTTATTTATCTTGCCTGTTGCTTATCTTGTCATCATGCTTATGTTTACTTTCAGTTTACTCATGCCATATTATCCTTAACTATTTTTATGCTGAAAGTCACTAGGACTTACTCAGTTTTTATAACTGACCCGTTTTGTTTCGCCTCTTTTTCTTCCGTATTCCCCCCAGGTTCGCAGGGTGGGAATACAGCTTAGTTCGGATCTTACCAAGCTCCAAGGCTCTTTCATGTATGGCTTGGATTTCTCTTGGCTATGGCTTGCTTTGCTTTATTGGGGAATACTACAAATTTGTTTTTATGCTTCTTTGTTTTTGAGCAAGACAGATATTTTAACTATGTAATTGGGTATTGGAAGTTGATGGGCTTTTTTTGTAAACAATCATATTCAATACATGATTTTAAGTACTTCCACTTTACTTTCCGCTGTTTTATATATGTCTATCTTGTAATATTTCTGTTCCAGTACCCATAATGCTCCATTGAAGTTTAAGCATTCCCTTTGTGAGTGACCTTAATGGATGTGGGGTGTTACATTTGGTATCAGAGCAGAAGGTTACCAGATTGGGCAAAGTTTTCAGAAACCTTCTGAACTAGTTTTCAAAACATTTACAAAGAAGCAAATTTTCAAGAAAACTTTGTTTTGATTAAAAGGCATATTCCCCAAAGCCATATGCACCATCTTTTGATTCCCTCTTGAAATCTCTCCTCTCTCTCTCTTTTCACCATAATTTCGTAGGCATCCGACATATGTCAGAGGGCAAAGAAGTGCCCAACCTCCATCTGTAGCCGCAGTAGTTCCATCTGCGTCTAATCTTATTTCAAGTTGTGTAGAGTTGTCGTGCGTTGGAGGTAGCTTCGAAGGACTTGTCAACAAGCTATACAAGGATAGTATGAAAGAGGAAAAAGGTGAAAGGAAAGAGGCCAAAGTGAAAGCATAGTAAAACCCATGACAAGAGAGAGTATCTTTAGTTTGGTGAGAAGGGACGTGTAGTTAAGTATTGTAGGACAAGGACAAGGTCAAATGACAAGATCGTCGAGAGGGAAATTGTATGCTCTCACTACTAGCATACCTAAGGGAGGTGGTAACGTTTCTGTTAAAGGTTTAGCTTTTCTTTCTGTCATCCCTCTAGAGCTTTGTTTTTGTACATCGCATCCTTTTAATTCTGCTTCGATAGTTGAGTCTCTGCACCTTAGTACTAGCGTATTGGAGGATCCCAATTTTTGTCTCAAATCATGTTGGGGAATTGGCTCATTTATTCATGATTTGTTTGGATTTGAGAATGTCTGTACTAGATATTGAGCTTAGAAGGAATGCTTATGATTTTTGGGCTAGGAGTGGATTCTAGGGATGGAGTGGTCATCCAATAAGGGTGCCATTCTCGGTTTTGAAAGGAGGGTAGTTTGACTCTTGACTTGCCTCGGTAATGCCCTCGAAGTCTAGTGTAACCCTTAGGGTTTTTGCCATGCTTAGTTACCTAGAATCTCTAGATACATTTATTGATCCGCTCGAGTAGTGTTCGCCATTAAGGCGGATGGTTCGTTTCACTTATGCATGTGATGTAGAAAATCGCCTTAGTAAGAACATTTAGCAACATGGTTGACATTTGTTTATTTTCAAGAGATAATTCATCTATGTGGAATACCTTCTAGTAAGTGAACGAGATCCAAGATTCACTAGTGAATTTTGGAGAGCTTATATGGAACCCTCAATACACAGTTATGTTTGAGACCGAGTATACTAGAGGGAGAATAAGTGAAAGTGTAACGGGAGGCAACAGTGAAATGAGTTCCAACTCGTATTTTGGAAATATAAATCAAGGAGCTATGAAATTGTGAAGTTAAAGATGGTCAAAGAATAATAGAGTTAAGCTCAAGGAAATGCGACTTAGAAGATTAAAGACTAGATTCGTACATCACATCTCTTTTTAAGAGTATATTCTTGATTCCTTTTTCCCGTAGAGCTTACTTGCATGCTATCTTTTGTTTATATCCTCTCGGTCCTATTCTCAATCCAATTTCTGTTGCAAACCTCATATGGAGTATGACTCATCTGTTAGTTTTACATGTTGGGGCTTGAGGGTGTCCGTTGGGTTGATTAAACCTTTTGGGTTTTATTGGATATGGGTTGGTTTTAGGAAGGGATTCCTTGTGACCTAAAAGGAGTCCATCATGCTTAGTTTCCTAGAATCACATATATATTGGTTGGGTTGAAAATTTCTTTGGGTGTCAGTCTGATGCTGATTTCGGTCTTCGGGGCTGGTGCTTAGGGAATTCTTCTCCTAATCAGTATATATGTGACGTAGATTTCCAGCTTTGATGGGCGTAGAGTTTTTACTTGCTTCTATCATTCGACTATATCTTTAGGTAGGAACAGTTGGGTGTAAACATGTGTTTGAGACATGTTATGATTGATGGTTGCAAGTGGTTGCAAGTGGTTGCTCGTGGATGCATATACACGCATATTAGGCACTAGATCGGCTCAGTCACCTTTCATATTGCATATGCATGAGTGTTTACACTTGTTTATGGATGGAATTGGATGTGTTATCATGTGGATGTTGCATATGGATGGATGTTTGTGCACACATATAGTGTTTATGTGACTAGGACTATTTGCATACATGTTGGACTCATGGCACTAAACATATTTTGCATCTAGAAGATCAATCATGCCTGATCATTTGCATTAGACAAGGAACATATACACACACTTCTTGCATATGTTCATACAGCATTAGAAATTTCTCAAGAACAATGAATGCCTGTGATTAATGATTGAGTAGATGGATGATTGGATGGTAGGACACATTCTTCTTAACTTGAAGATTTCGGGGACGAAATCCTTTAAGGAGTGGAGAATGTAACAACCTGAATTTTTATAACATGTTAATACAAGAATCAAGGAAGAATTAAATTTTAAAATAAGAATCAAGGGAAATGGGTTGCTCCATTGCGTTCGTCTCGAAATTTTACATGAAATAGAGTCTAAGTTTTCGAAAATCGGATTCCGTATGACCAAGTTATGGATGTACAAGTTTCAGCAGACTTTCAGGCAGACTGACCCCAGGTCGACAGTAGTGTCGAATGCACAGTCGACTTCCCTCCCCCTCCCCCCCAGGTCGACTGTTGTGTCGACCTCCCCCTGTACAGATCGACCAGGTCGGTCTGGTGTGGCCCAGAACCCATTTTTGAGGCCCGGGATGAGTTTTGATGGTCCGGATTGACTCTAGGGATGATCTAAGGGCCTAAATGAGTTCCTACATCTATAAATACAACCTAAGGCCTAACCCTAATTCACTACAACATGTCTAGCCACTATTATACTCTAAAATCCCTCTTGGTCATGGCCGCCATCTCTAATCTTATTCTTAAGTTTTCATACGCAATCCAATGCAAAGATGAAGACTTCTACAACAATTCAAGGAGATGAATCAACAACTCTACAACGTTTCAACATCGATTTCAGTTCTTAAATTCGCTAGACATGCTATGTAAGTTCTAGTTACTTTTTAGATTAAAATACTTAATTTTAATATGGCTATGGAATAAAGTGTAATTGGATATAAGCATGTTCATCGATTCAGATCTATTCCTGTTTACCTTTGAATCTTGGGTTTTGAGACTTGTTCACCTCCATTCTTATGTCTAGTTCATGCTCTATTTAGTCGTTGTAAATCAGTTTCTTGGATTCATGTTGATATTATTATCAAGATCTAATCTTTATGCCTATCATGATGATTTATGCTGTTTTCTCTCAGATCTTGTTTTATTGCAAATTTCTACCTTTCCCCTATTTATTTTCTTTTGATGAACCTAGATCAATTTCGGATCTATGCCTAAACCACGATTTTGTGTACGAATGAATACGGGGAAAAGTATGGGAATATTACCTATTTGGATATATGTGATTGGTGGAATTGATGGCATAACATGAAAATTTGATATATGGGTATTATTGCCAGTAATATGAAATTTGATAATTGGGGTATCGCCATTAAAATGGTAATTGCAAGAATTGGGATTGGCATATGTAATTTGGCTAGAATTTGATAAGTGTAAATTGGCATAAATTGGGCATACATATAAAATGGCATGAACTAAACATGTGTAAATTTGGTATGAATTAGGCATATGTAAATGGGCATGTCATCTAGAACTTGGGCATATGTTGATTAGGTGAGATTTGTAGTTGAAACACATATGATAATTTATGTCTTGAAAAGGGGCTAATATGAACTAGCCTAAGTGGGTTTTGGGTAGTTGACATGTAATAGCCTTAAAGGAGGGATAATATAAATTGAGGTATGTTGCCTTTAATGGCATAAGATAAATTATGGTAAAATTGGTATGATTTTGCATACCATTAATTGATGTACATAATTGAGTCAATTATGGGCATCGTTAAATTAGGAATTAATTAATAATTTGAATAGGGAAATTATTAAGACTGGGGTAAAAGATTATAAGAGATAATCAATGCTTAGGACACGAGGTTGGACTCATTTGTGACGTAAAACTGCCCGGACCCGCCCGGCGAATCCAGTAGTCACAAATGGTAGCCCAATGTGAGAGGTCCTAGGCCCAAATTAAAAGCGTAACAGTTGTAAAGACACGAGGTTAGACTCTTTTATGGTGTAAGACTGCCCAGACCCGCCTGGCAAATCCAGCTGCCATAAATGTCAGTCTAATGTGAGAGGTCTTTATAGGGTTACGGCCTTAATGAATTAAGAAATACTTAACCAGATAAACATGAGGTGGGACATGAGGGTTAAGTAGGTGACATGTGGGTGACATGTGGAAATACGAATAGTAATACTTAACCAACATAACATGGTAATTAGACCAGTGGATAGGGTTAAGTAAACTAAGAACACTTAACCAATATGGTATGAATGGATGTGTTAAGTAATATGATTAGGCTGATGACACTTAACCAATATGGTATGAATGGGTGGGTTAAGTAATATGATTAGGCTAATGACACTTAACCAATATAGTATGAATGGGTGGGTTAAGTAATATGACCAGGTTAATGACACTTAACTGTTATGACATGAATGGTTGATTTAAGTAAAATTAATGCCTAAGTGGGAATGAACTTATGGAATAAAGTAAGTTAGGCGGAACAATAGATAAGATGAGATAACTTATGTAATAAGGAAAGATGTGCTTCATTGTAGATTAAGCAATATGTAAAGACAAGAATGAATTTACAATTGAAGGCGATATAAGTTATATTCTAAAAAGGAACAAAACATTGGTTAGGTTGGATAATCCTCTGAATATCAATCTGATGTTGATTCCGGTCTTCGGGGTTGGTATTTAGGGAATTATTCTCTCTCTCCAGTGTGTTTGTAAGTTAAGGGGTACTTGGTTGTAAAGATTGTTATTGTACCATAACGGGGGTTAATATATGAATCATAGGAATAACATGTTGTGGGCTTATTAATGGACTAAATATTGTGCAAGTTACGAATTGAAATAATAAGCAAAGTTGAAGGTTAGTATGAATGGAAATAACCAAGTTAAATGATAAGACTGATGAGGTATCTCAAGCGCATAATTAATGGATAGACATAGGGTCTAATGGCAGATAAAGCCAAGGCGCTTGGTTAAACCCAGATGTTGGGGATAATATGAATGACATGTAAAATATAACCTATAAGCACTTAACCAAAATAAAGCATGTATTAAGACATGAGGATGATGTAGGGGTTAAGTGGGGGATATGGGTAACATGTAAGACATAACTGGTGTAATTACTAAAGGGGACTAAGCATAGGTGGGAAGTTTGTGTCGAGAAAAGGGGACCCTTTTCAGACCAGTAGCCCATTACGTATCTTTGTGAGCTCGACCCATGTCGAGGATGGGACACACATACTGGGTTTGATTGTAAGAGGTCAAAACGGGTTAGCGGTGGCAATGCAAGTCCAACGGGTTTCATACGCGTGTGTGGACCTGGGCTAGTAGGTAAGACGTTGTTGCATCGTGTAGGTATAAGCCATGCATCTCCGTTGTATCGGGTTGCCACTTTGGGGAGTGATACACCCCACTGTGGGGCCAGCACAGCTATCTACGAGTTAGGGAGCCGATCGCATGGGGGTTGGTGGGTACACCTAGTGGAGATAGGGGTCGGCGGCACCTATGTAGTCAGCTAGGGGTACGTAAGACTAGTATTATGATTTGCACCTAGTGGAGATAGGGGCAGGCGGCACCTATGTAGCAGCTAGGGGTGCGTAAGACTAGTATTATGATTTCTAAGTAGTGGGTGGGATCACCTTATTATATAACACGGGCTACTAGTTGGGACACTAGTAGGGGGTAAGGATCCTTGTTACGGAGGACACTAGTTGGAGTACTAGTAGGAATACGAAACATTCCATGTAAAACACTTGTAAAGATGCTAGTTAGGTGGTGCAGAGCAAATAGATATCATAGAAATATTTTAATGGCGAAGCAGAGGAATCTTGTTATTTTTGATAGGAATCTTACGAAATTATACTTAGTTTATCTTGAATGGGAACCTTGCGATGTTACTTGACAAAAATCACATCATGTTAACCTTAGTTATCTTGCCTGTTGCTTATCTTGTCATCATGCTTATGTTTACTTTCAGTTTACTCATGCCATATTATCCTTAACTATTTTTATGCTGAAAGTCACTAGGACATACACAGTCTTTATGACTGACCCGTTTTGTTTCGCCTCTTTTTCTTCTGTTTCCCTCCTAGGTTCGCAGGGTGGGAATACAGCTTAGTTCGGATCTTACCAAGCTCCAAGGCTCTTTCATGTATGGCTTGGATTTCTCTTGGCTATGGCTTGCTTTGCTTTATTGGGGAATACTACAAATTTGTTTTTATGCTTCTTTGGTTTTGAGCAAGACAGATATTTTAACTATGTAATTGGGTATTGGAAGTTGATGGGCTTTTATTGTAAACAATCATATTCAATAAATGATTTTAAGTACTTCCACTTTACTTTCCGCTATTTTATATAAGTCTGTCTTGTAATATTTCTGATCCAGTACCCATAATGCTCCATTGAAGTTAAGGCATTCCCTTTTTGAGTGACCTTAATGGATGTGGGGTGTTACAGTTGTTTCCTTTTCTCTTCGCCAAAAATCATCTCTATTCGTTGCTTCTCTTCACCAATGATTACAACTGCCCATCCTCTATAAAAACAACATGAAATCATCATTTATATATACATCAATTCTTTCCATTCTTTCTATCTAATTGCTGATTTCATTCTTGCTCTCTAAAAGATTTCAAAAGCTCATAATTCTCACATATCGTTATTTGAATATTTGAATCTATATATTATTCTTTAGATTCAAACAACGATATCATCTTCCAAATCTTCATAATCACAAGATCATATTTGAGGATAAGATTATAGGAAGGGTGTACAAGAATTGACAAATTCATGTTATTGAGAACACACATTGTCAAATTACAAGTTTAATTATCTTGTTTGAAGTCCTCGGTGTTGTAAGAGGCAAGTTGTGAAGTCCTCGTGTTGATAGAGGCATGAAATCCCATTCGGCTGCTCGGGTGTTGTGAACCTGTTCCTCCGGGTGAAGTGAGGTAGTTGTTTAGTGAAATTCCAGATAGTAGATCTAGGACTGGATGTAGGACGGTGCTCCGGACCAGCATAAAAATCGCTGGTGTGAATTTTCTATTACTGCACTTGCTTATCTGTGATATTGCTTCTGTGAGATCTTTTTATACTAAATATTTACCCGCATAACTATTGTAAATATACAAGTTAGTATATCACATACTTTCTGCATATCCATATTACTGATCCTGCCTAAGTCGTATATCGACACATTCATACATCTTATTAGGATCGTCCAAATAAGCAAAAGGAAAGGTATGACAAAGTACGAGATCTTCTGGCGGACAGACGCGTTCCCTCACGGCTGGCATACCGGATAGAAGTAGAAATATCTTGGTTGGAAGTTTGGTTTTTCTTTTTGATCATCATGTTCAAACCTTGTTTGAATTATGGCGCTTCACACTTGTTTGTATCTGCTTCGTTAGTTAAAACACTGCACCTAAATACTAGACTAGTTACGGATCCCATAGTAGTCTCAAATCCTATTAGTGGTTCGGCTTATCTTTCGATGATTTGTCGGGATTTGAGAGTGTCTATCTTGGGCGTTGGGTTTGAATGCAACACCTTTGTTCTTGTCTTTATGGGCTACGGCTTGATTCTAGGCATGGATTGGCTAGCCAGAAACGGTGCTATCCTAGACTTTGAAAGAAGGATAGTTAGATAGTTGACTCGTTGTGGTAAGACCCTTGATATTTCTTATGACCCTAGAGGTCCGATGTTGCTTAGCTACCTAGAATCTCCGGACGCGTCCAACGATGAATTGGAATCTGTTCGTATGGTCAAGTGAATATGGTGACGTCTTCGATGAAGTTCGGGGTTTACCCCCGAGGCACGAGATAGACTTTCGTATATACCTAGTAGAAAATGCAAAGCCAGTTGCATTACCAGTATGCCACATGGCTCCGAGAGAGAGAAGAGAACTCAGTAAGCAAGTTAAAGAGTTGCTTGAGAAGGGGTTCATAAGAAGAAGCATTTCGGAATGGGGTGCTCCAGTTGTTTTTGCTACAAAGGCTGATGGTTCAATTAGATTGTGCATGGACTATAGAGAGCTGAATAAGCTCACGAAGAAGAACAGACACCCATTGCCGAGGATACACGATTTGTTAGATCCGTTGGTTGGTGCTTCGGTTTTCTTGCAGTTGGATTTGGCTACAGGATTTCATCAGCTAAAAGTGGCTGCAGACAGCATAGATACTACATTTAGAACTCCCGACGGTTTCTTCGAGTGGCTCGTCATACCTTTTGGTTTGACGAATGCATACGCATATTTCGTTGACATGTTGAGTAGGGTGTACAGGGAGTTTCTATACAAGTTCAAGGTAGTCTTTGTGGATGATATCTTGATTTTCTGTTGAAGGGAAAAAGAGCATGCCCTATGACTAAGGGAAGTCTTAGAGACCCTACGAGTGCATCAACTCAAAGCTAAGTTCTCCAAATGTCATTTTTGGTGGAAAGAAGTGAGGTTCTTAGGACACGTGGTCTCTAAGGAAGGGATAGCCATGGATCCCGCAAAGGTGTGGGCAACCCAAGGTTGGAAGGTCCCTAGAAACGTGACGGAAGTAAGAAGCTTTCTAGGGCTGGCGGGCTATTATAGGAAGTTCATTAAGGACTTCACAAAGATATTAGCCCCACTTACTCGGTTAAAAAAGAAGAACTTGAATTTTTCTTGGGATGTTGACCGTGACGATGCTTTCCAGCATTTGAAGAGGGCTTTGACGACAGCTCCAGTTTTAGTTTTGCCAGATGGAAGTAAGTCATTCACAGTGTATACCGATGCTTGCGGGATAGGGCTTGGAGCAGTTTTCGATGCAAGAGGAAAAGGTGATATGCAAAAGGAGGCAAGTATGAGTATCGCTTATCATCCACAGATGGATGGACGGACAGAAAGGGGTGAATAGAATCCTTGAAGATCTTTTGAGGTTATGTATCCTAGATTTTGGAGGGACATGAGAAGAGGCAATGAGCTTAGTGGTGTTCACAACGTGTTTCACGTGCCACATTTGCGGAAGTGTTTACAAGATATTGCGGAAGTAGAAGAGCCGAGCAGGCTTAGAGAAGTGGAAGTGGAGTGAGATGCCCCGATTTGACGAGCCCCTACATGCATCCTTGGATCAAAGGTCATAAAGCTA